>OX387266.1:7117212-12117212 GCA_947562075.1 Orthosia gracilis | reverse complement strand
TTGTGCTATTCATGGGGAGTGCTTTGCAGGCGGGTTGGCGATCGCAGTATGGTTGTTACAAATGCACAGAGAACGCTGCTGCCCATTCTCTGGTTTGTCCCTTGGTCGCCTCATATGACACCCACGGGAAAACATGGGATGATGAAATTATTTATGCCCGACACCATACGGTAAGTGATGTAGATTCCAAAAAATATACATACATTTTTTTTTTATTTACAATAAATTAGGTAGGTAGCATATTTAGGTAGCATAAATATATCGGGATACTTACACTATCGTTTTTACAATCAATTTGTCCCGTGTTCTGTTTGGTTATGGTCACCTCATTAGAAAGAGATACACTACCAACGGGAGCCCTCTCGCGCGGACCGGTTTTAGCGCCATAATGCACAGTCTAGTAGTAAGAAGTATAAGGTCTTTGGGCAATAGCGACAGGAAAAACGTAAAGGAATGTCAAAATCTATCGTAATGTCACTTGATCAATTTGGCATTTCAACCATCGCCAGCGCTGACATCGAATGACACTTGTCTAAAATGTATGGAATAGACATTCACCACCGAAATTTTCCTGATCAATACCAAATATATTAATTTATACTGTTGGAACCTAGATATATGCTGCTGTCTTACAAAACCTTTACTTATCTTTTCATCTCTCTTACATAATTATCTTTATTTTAAAAACCCAATATCAGCACATCTCGTTCATTACAAAGCCTCCATTACCTCCCATCTTCCTTCTAACGAGGCTCCGGCTATGACCATCAATCTCAGCTGCTGCCTCCGTCACAAAGAGATGCATTTCCTCAACAGTTCGTATTTATTCGCTATATAAATCATACTAAATCGTGTTTTGTATCGTTGCTTAAATTACGTCGAGATAAAGCGTGTCATAAGACAATTTGTTTTAGTTAGATTTAAGATGGCGGATTGAAATGTTTTTTCTAGCAGATTTTTGGTAGTCTATGTTTCTTAATTGCAGAATTATAATAATTATCTCCTTTGTATAAAATTACGCTTCAACGAAAGCTATGGGGGAGACCTAGGGCTGCGGTGCAGTACAGTTTTTCCCAAAGGGTTAGGCACACCTGTACGCTTCGGCATGCCGCCAATTATGGTTGAGTCCTATGTAACAGAGAGTGAACCTATTGCTATCAACTACATACACCCAAAATGTCGTTATACATCCCGACTCCAGGCTGCTACTGCAAAATTAAGGAAGAGAAAACCCAATCACACTTTGCTGGGTATCGAACACAATACCTCATGCTCAGCAGTAGGTAGGCACTGCAAGCACTAGAACAACCAGGCAGTCTCTTAGCACTCTTTCATCTGTTTTTATTAATACAAGTTCACACTATGTTCAAGAGCTACTACTGTGGCATTTTATTTGGTGCTACACGGGAGTTAAACTTTTGGTTGTTATGGTAATTTTGGTCAAGGAAAGTCAAGTTTTAGCCAATAAATCCAAATAATAATATGTGATATTTACAGGATATCAGATTTATTTGAGAGGAATATTATTGATTTTCGATAGTTTCCTTATTGTTAAGGCAAAACTGTGGCACGATTTATTTTGGCTCCTTTATTTTTAATAAGGTATATTATTTGTGTAATTACTGAATGATTATTTTACTTTTAAGTAATCATGGTTGGTAACAGAGCAGTGGCCGCGTGGTTTCCGATGAATGGGGGTGACACACCACCAACTTCCAAACTCGGATTTTCCCAGTGAAATCCCTAATGTAAAAGACCAATAATACTTTTTGGCAACCCTGGGCATCGAAACCCATGCTCAAAATTCGTGTTTTTACATTACTTATACGGACTTGATGATTCGCGTGAGAAACGGGCAGCGATGCAGATCTTCAGCAGCTCACGGGTGGCCTTCCAACGTCACACCTTCCGGTAAGCGGTCACTCCAAATCTTCTGAATCGCTATTCCCTTATGACTTATTTATTGTAGAAAAAAAAAGGAACTATCTAATTAAAAGTTTGAACAGCTGTTTGAATAAAAATGAATGAAAAAGCAATTTGAGTTTTATGTTTAAGTTATTCAATATTGGTCAGTTGTTGTGAATTGTTAATTAGTCATCCTTATTTTGTTAGTTATTTGTATTAAAAGGTGTGCAATGTAGGTAGGCATTTATAAATAATAGGGGTTTCTTAAAAATGTTGCTATAATTATGTTAATAACCACCATGTCTCTACCTAATTAATAATTGCAAAAAGAAGTAAGCAGAATACATAACTTTCGAATAAATAAACACAATTTTGTTGAACAAGAAAAACTTTATTGCATATTATGACCTAAATTTAATAAGATAAGATTTTTAAATCTTAATTATCGTCTTGATTCATAATTCATAACTTAACTCTTGATTTTGTGCATCTTTGGGAGATGGTTGTAGGCGCACATTCTGTTATTGATATTCTGAACATTGTACCAGGACAAGGTATATCTTTAAAAGAAAAAACATTCCCTTGTCCGTTGACTTCGGTATTCATGTGTGACGTAGGCACTACGTCAATGAGGTACAGCAACACGTCTGCAGGATATTGACAAGAGGGAAGAACATTTTTACATGAGGGAAGAACATATTTACAAGTCATTAGGGGCTTATTTAAAGAGTTGCCATACCGCTCTAAAGAAAATAAAACATAAATAGACGGATAAAAAAAATGCCTAATAGGTTAAGTGTAAATTGTGAAGAATTAAAAGATGGTGATGAGATGAGGGCCTGAGAGGGAAACCAAAAGTTAGCCTATGTACTTGTGCAAGTATGGTTTTAGAATTTTGAGAAAGTGAAAAATCGGCCCCACGTTGGGCGCCATACTGTAAAGTTACGTTTAGCTCCGAAGAGCGTGTAGAATGCTTCTAAGAGATGTGGGCCCTCATGTTAAGCGTGCGCACCCTGCGCGTCCTGCTGGAGGGCTCCCGCGGACTCAGCGCTCATACCGCTGCACCGCTGGGGACCTGTCTGCCGCAGTTAATACACCACGTGCCAGACTGGCACATCTTGTTAATATAACAGTAAAATTTCACTTGAGAGTATGATTGTTATTTATTTAAAGGCTTCAGGGAATTAAAACACTCATTCACAAACGGATTTATTACAATTTAAGAGTTTTTCAGATAAGATAGTACACTTGGTAATTCAAGGCTGAAATATGTCCTTCAAATTTCGCAACCAGAACCAAACTAAAAAGTGACGCCCGTTTTTTTTCTCGTTCGGTGTCATCTGTTCCGAATTTCAAATTCAAATATCAATATTATGACCAGAACGAATAAATAACGGTTTACGGAGGGGGCAGTCTACCGTTGCCCTTGTTTTGAAGAAAATGTACAACGAGTTTATAGAATGCCTAGTCCATGGTATGTTATGTCTATGGCTTGAGAAAAATAAATTGGAAAGACAGATGTCAATTCAGATGAAAATGTCAGAGTATAAAACATTACAAGATTTTACAAATTAGCAATTTATATTAAGTTGAAGATATTAAATAAATCAGAGATAACTAAAAATATGCTTTTCAGGTATTAACAGTATGACTTCCCAACCAAAAAAAAAAAAGGTATTAACAGTAACAAAGAAGACATAAAAATGAGACATGAGTTGATACAATATCAAAAGACATGAAGGCATTTTTTCATTCAATCACACGTAGGGGATATGGTTCACATTCGATGACGCATACTCCACAAGGAAATATTTATTTAAGGTTACCCACTTTACTTACGTACCCCCATAGGAGGTACCCCAAAAAAAATACTTTCTCACTTTGTCGGAATTATTAATATGTATATCCATGCCAAATTATAGCTATCTAGTACTTAGTCTGTGAGCTAAGCTGCGGACGGACAGACGGACAGAGCGAAACTATAAGAGTTCCTTGTTGACTTTGGAACCCTAAAAAGACACAGTCCAGTTAAACAGAAAATAAAGCAGAAATTTGGTCACAAATGTCCACAACATAAATTATTCCAATTTGAAATGCATTCAGTTTCCAAAGAGGTGTCTAACAGAGGAACTAACAATGATTGTGCGACGGAGCTGCTACTCCTAGCAAGTACCTTGTGTCAGACAAACATCTTAGGTGGATCTAGTAAGAACTTCGTACGGGCTTCAATCGGTGATGCTCCTTCAAATAGATTTATATCTTAACTAAGTCTACAAATTAATATATCTTGAAATTTAGGGAAAATTCTTCTAGTTTCGTTAATTTTGTTAGTTTTCGGCGGGCTTATATTTTTGCGCAATAATTGCTCTGCAATACAGAAGTTTTAGAGTTGTTCGCCGTTTTTATAGAAATAAGTGCATTTGACAAACAAAGATTTTTTAGGATCTGCCATACCGACTTACGTTACGCTAAGTTATCTGGCGAAGACCTTATCCTTCACATGTGATTAAAACAAAACGGGCAAAATATAGCTGTAATAGATACCACTGTTTATCCCTTCGCCTGAAGACGTGATGTTACGTTAAATCTCGTACGACAAGTTAAAATATAAAAGATAAGATGAATGGCAACAGTATCGGTATCCCAAAGAACGTCAGTGTTGCCAGCGCAAAAAAATCAAACTATCGCGAGAATGTTGAGTGAAACTTCGTACAAGTTCTATCGGCTTTTCTTACAAAGAAGACAAACATACTCTTCAAATTCAAAATCGGTTAGTCTTTATTTCTGATACATAAATTACATTATAAAATCGTTATTATATCATTATCACATTTTATATTAAGTATTACAAATTGCATGCGTTTATTTGATGTCAGATTAGTAATAAAATTCATGAATTAAGTTATTTTATGTAGTTCAAACAAATAGTAAATGCATTAATTGAATGTCAACAACGAGGTACAGTAAAAAAACAATAAATGTCTTTCAGAGTACTAAGTTTAATTATAAAATATTATGTTGTTGAATCACTATTTTGAGAGTATGATATACGTAGGGGAACATGAATTTTCTGTGAAAACTATCACATTTTTGGTTAAAATCATATCGCGTCTCTTGAAATTGGAATATATACATATTAATATGTAGCCATTTGTTTAGCAAATTATGCAAGGCAGCTGTATTTTCGGAATTTGAAGTGCATTATAGGCATATTGAAGTGCATTATAGTGCTATAATAGCCACACTTGGTTTTATAACGGCATGCGTTAAAACCAAAGAACTGTCATTTTCTACCCAAATTAAAGATTCAGCAATATTCCTGGTATTGTCAGTTAAAGAAGTCATCAGATTATAACGACCCGCAGATGTTCTCTTATATGCGCTTATAAGTCTAAGCAATCAGAGGGATTATTTTTCAGTGTATATAGTCTTGGTATTGGTTCTTTTAGGCGACATAAAGATTATAACGGCCCGAAGATGTTCTCTTCTAAACGCTTATAAGTCTAAGTAACCCGAGGGATTACTCTTGGTTTATGCTTTTAGAAGATTGTTGCGCCTATAATATGTTCCAAGAAATATGTTTTTGCAGACTGTTACAAGGTACAGTTATAGTAATAAATTTACTAAAGTTAAAACAGTACTTATTTAAGATATGAGCAAATATTGATGGCATAATCGGAGCTTTATAAGTCAAAAAAGCCTTAGAAAGTACGCGTTCCAGGTTAATTTTGCTAGTTGGGATTCTCTAAACCTAACTAAACTTCTAAGCTAGATCAATATAATTTTATTATTTTGTTCAAAATACCACAGCGAAACCATTTTAATTAAACCAAATTGGATGTGCCGAAGCAAAGTCTGTGCCGACAATAGTGATGCCATATTTTTTACGCAACAGCCATATAAAAGTAATGGCAGGTCTTTGACTTGATAACTACTATCTGGATAGGTGGAAAATAATAGGTATTTTTCATGTTGTAAGAATTGTTTTGTGAATTACGAGTTGCATACTAGAGTTTTTCGCAACTTTTTCGTAGTTTAGAGTCACTGGGGAATAATAATTATCTTGATGTTATGCCGTACTTATGATTCACATCTTATGCACTTATGCATTGAGTATTTTATTGGTAAACATTTAAAAAAAAAAGCAACAGACAAAATACGCGTATTTACACTATTTTTCTTTTACTCGGAAAATTAAATTCGCTTTCATGTAATAGCACCCATTACATTTTTCACACCTGAGGTTGGAATAATAAAAACTCAATCAATATTAATTAATCATTGACTAATAACAATTTGTATGCACGCTGTCCTTAAATATTATGTAGTAAGTTACTAAAAGTAAGCTTAAAATATTCGATTCCATTATTTGCAATTAAGAATGCAAATAGTCACAATCTGTACACCGAGCGGCCAGTAAAAAGTATAAACCTTTTTGTTAGCTTCCATGCAAATTGAATTCGATGCGCAGATTTTTTGATCGTACTTGTAAAATACCATACGTGTGGGTAAGGTTAACTCGACAGGCGAACGGATTCTTAGCGTTTGATGGGTTTATGCGATGTGAGAAAAGTAATGGGTTTTCTTTTATTAAGTCGGAAATTATATTTATTTGTAAACTTCAACATGGGTTTTACCGGTTTTACAAATCAATAGTTTATTTTGATCGTCTGTTGTTCTGAAAATTACGGGAAAAAGACGGTGATAGTGAACTAATATTAAAAATTGGTAAAATTACTTGTTTTTATCTTCTATGTTAGTTGGTAAAACATTATTCCTGGAAGGAAGTACTAATCTGATTCCGAGATACTTTCTCTGTTAGAAAGCTACACCGAGCCCCAGAAATTTGAAAATTTTGGTAGCACCTTGGAGTCTGGCCTTGTGCCCGGTTGAATGCAATAGGATATAGGACTTAAATATAATATAGCCATATAACAGGTTCGTATGTGAACTTTTGCTTAATCCTTCAGAGATTACATTTAATGCCGTAATTTAATCAAACTCTTCCTTTTTATTTTGCACTAACGATTTCCATGCATTTATTAATACACATTCATCAGTGCAGCTGTTACATTTTTTACCATTCAATATATAAAACTTAAATTATAAATTTAAAAAAAACCCTGACACAAAAACCTCTAAAAAGCAGGTTTTTAAACTACTTAATTATAATATATCTATTAGAATTATTAATTATAATAAAAAATATTAGAATTATTAATTATAATATATCTATTAGGCTGAACCGATTAAAATTATAATCAAACATAGCTAAGAACATTTTCGATAAAGTCATCTATCAAACAAAAAAATATAAATCAAAATCGGTTCATTCGTTTAGGAGCTATGATGCCACACACAGACACATGGATACACAGAAATACACGTTAAACTTATAACACAACTCTTTTTCCGTCGCAGGTTAAAAACGGTAAGTATCGCGCATATTTCCCGGGTTTATATAATCCCTATAACAAACTGCATTATACGGTGATACATCAAACCGTTAAACCGAATACCGGTATGCAAACTCACTGCCCACAAAACCGCCGAACCTAGTCAATTAATCTCTCATTGTTACTAAAATAAATGTTTTTTTTTTTGCAACTGCTAACTTTATAACTCAATTACCATGTTACGCGCAAAAGTTAAAAAAAAAACGGCTACCTAAACGCAAACGGACATATTTATGGTCGCATTTAAAAACATGTAGGAGAATATTTTTTCATTTGTTTGTTCGGTGTTCGTTTATTGCATTTTAAGTTGTTTGAATATGGAATTGAGAAATAAAACATGTTTTTTTTTTTTTTATTGTAAATAGGCTCGCGCTTGACCACTATCTCACCTGATGGTAAGCGATGATGTGGTCGACGGTGAAGCACGCTTGCCTAGAAGTAAGTTGTTTATGTTTACCGGTAACGGTAAAGTAATTGAAGATTGGATTATTTTATTTTATGTTATATAAATTTGGTGTAGCTGATTTCATTTGTGTTAAACTGCTATATTTGGTATTCAGTGGCACTTGTGGTAAATTATAAATTTGGTATAACTAATCCAGCAAAAAGTATGTGGTGGGAAAATAGTCAACGGTGTCTATCAAATTCAGAATATAAACTAACTAACTTTGCCTAGTTACAGCATTTATAATATTGATACTTTAATAACAGAGTTATACATAAATAACGCTGATCGCTATTCATCATCAGCAACGTCAAATAAGCTTAGTATACCCCACTGTTAGATCTATGTCTCCTTTCCTTTCTACCACATTTCCCAGTTCTGTGCGTCCCTCATCTAGATTTTTACCACGACATGGGTATTATCGTGGTACTTTGTTTAACGTCGAAAAATCAGCTCATCTATACCAATCAAATGTCACATTGTGAAACTACCAGTTCTCCTGAAACACCCAAAGCTAAACTTACTTAGAAATAGCAAAACCCAAAATAAACCCCAATATACCTATAACACTTAGTCAAACACATATCAAGCAATAAGTATCAACGTCAGCAAAAATCAAACAAAAGATTTATGAAACAAGCAAGCCATGTGCCACAAAAACTATAGCATTCCAAATTTGAATTTCGAATTCATGTACGTAATAGAAAATTCGGCGCGAAATTAGCCACAAATCCGATTTTTTTTTCTCAAAACACTGTCGTGTGTTTTAGTATAAATCATATAGCTTGTCTTTCAATAAACAGTATTTACTCAACATTCGCCTGAGTATCATTTACATCCGAATCCAACATCACAATACTGTTTATTTATGTTTATTTATTACTATAAGTTGTTATTGTATTTTATGCCTATAAACAGGTTTGACCTAATGTTAAAAAAACACATATTTGAAAACCACTCATTATTTAAATGACACATCAAATCGTTCTTCTATCATCAAATCTTTCATAGTAGTGGAAAAGAAATATAAAAGCTTTGACTCTGTCATTAATCATTATTTAATCTTTTGTGTGTTTTACTTAATAAAGAGAGTTTAAAACGTTTTTCATTTGGTTTTTATTGTTACTTAGAAAGAGTTTTTCAAAAATACCAATCTTTCACATATGCTAGTTTGCTTTTCGTGTCTCGTGTCGTGAGATATATAATTAAATAACTCATGACTAGGCAAGCTTGGCAAATTAGTTTTTACTTTATTAAAAAGGTTGCCATTAATCAAGTTTTCTTAGCAACAACAGGTGAGGAGACATTTTTATGTAATGCCTTAGAGCTTATTTTTTTAATACTGAAAATAAAATCCCAACTTTTAATGTTTGGGCAGTGGTTGATCGAATGACCCAAATCGATTAAACAAATATTTGTATGACCTTCAGATATTTGTTCCGGCTCTGGGTGTTTGTCCTAATGTGGGCCAAAGTAAATAAAAAAGTTATTTTCAACCACTAATCTACTTGCGAAAGCAATGATAGTTGCTAAGCGAAAATGGTTGTGTTGTTCTTGCCGAAAATTATTTTGTTATGAACTGGTACTAACCGCAAAGCGCTATTTGGCGTAAAAACTGTTCTTCAAAAAGATGAATAGATTAGGATAAACATGGAAAACTAACTAGGTTTATTATTGATATGACTGCTTCAAGCATTCTTTAATGGGAACTACTTGGCCTAAATTAAATCATAATTTTAATAATACTATTTCATAATGTCATCGCTTTAAAATAATAGTTCAATTTATTCTAGTTTGCCCAACAACATTTTAATATTGCAGATTTTATCTTCGACCCGATTGCATGCCCCATTTGGCATCAAAACTATACTAAAATCATTAATACAGTGGATTTTGGATTGCGTGAAAACGCCGTAAAACGTTAAAAGCAATAATACGACTCCATAGTATTGCTTCACCATTTTGCATCCCAAATGTTTACGTGCCGGCCGTGGCGTTAATTTGTTTTTAATTGTCTATGGCATGAAGTCTTTTCAAGAAATGAGGTCGAATTTCTTTTCTTATATTCTTATTGTTGCTCAATTGGATTTTATGATGTTTGTAAATGGATATTGGTATTAGTAGATCTAAAATAAAATTTTGGTTTCTTTTCTTTTGACCGGGACATTTGGCTTATTTTTAATGCTGTTTCAATTCATTTTGGTGATTTAATTATTGAAAATTGAATGGTAATTCATGCGGAAAATTTGGAACCGCAATTTGTTTATTTCGTTTTAGTGACAATAATGATTTTATGCATATCAATAGACAACATTTTAAAGACACATGATCTCGTGAGTCATCCAGTAGAAAAAATAAAAACAAGACAAAAAATACCAGGTGGCTGTAACCACAGCGATAAATTAAACAAGCAAGTAAGACATATGGACACAAAACTTTGCCCTTTCTTTCCACTGTCCCCTGTCAACCATTAGGTTATATGATAGTTGAAATAAATCCACCTCTACAACTGACAAAAAAGTCAACCATCTACCACAAAACACACAATTTCCCAGAAATGCCAGCGTTATAATATATAAAAGGCACCATTTATAAAAATACCATGTAATTTACTGGTCGTTTGCCACCGACGGATCGTACAGGCTGTAATTAAATTAATGTCTTTATTAGAAATGACTCGTAGCACGTAGGTAAAATTCTCGTAAATATAAATTGAGCATTCAAATGTGGAACGATAATGTTCAGATTATATTTATTATGTATCATCAAGGAGTGCAATGGGATCGAACATGGTTTCTTCAAAATTATGGGTGTTGTTGACTTCTGGTAGCCTGCTATCGAGTTTGGATTGCTGTCCTAAAATCTATGTTGAATTTTATTTAAAATTATAGTTTCAAGATAAACCAAGACTCTTGTATCCGAGTCTTTCCGAGTAGTTCTTTAACGTAGGTTAGATAGTGAATTGATTGTCATTGCTAGCCGGATGCTGAATACCAGTATTTTACGATTGCCTGTCAAACACCACAACACAATGACTGGAAATATGGTACCCCTTGGTTAGACCAGCTTTCGAAATTTTTTGCTTTCCGAAAACCGTAGCTATTGTCAACGATCTACAAATAATAACCGGGCAGAAATGGATACCTAACAAGAAAATAATTATGTTCCTGAGGGTTCGTTGGACCCCCATACATATTTTGAATCTAACACAGTAACTAAACAATTAGCCGATTGCTAATATTTCAAATCGATTCTATTAGCAAACAACATAGTTTATGTAACTTAACTTTAAGACAAACTTGCAAGAGCAAAGTTATATAATGTTCAGTAACAAAACTTACATTCGAAATAACAGCGGTTCAAAAACTTAACTTTTTAAACCCTCCCGAACTAAAATCAAGAATGCAAAGGCTTTTGAAGTTAGCCGCCTTACAAGGACTGACCCGATGCCTTTCAAAGCGTTATAATAAATTAATTATATCATTATTTAGATCTATTTACAGTTAAAACTTTAATGTTATTAAAATGGATTTAATTAATCAAAATTAACCCGTTAGTAAGTTACTTTTTATATTCAATAAAGTTATGTATTTGGGTTGTATAATGTTATTATGCTGCAAATGGGTAGTTTCAGTAACATCGTAATTTCCACAGAGTAAGTTATCTCAATATGCCTGATGTATTAAACAAAGTAAACGTACTCAGATACCGATTCTGAGGTAATTTATTTGCATGAACTAGTTTTTGACTGAATTCGTACACACCATCTGTGCTTATCGCTAAAATCTCTAAATTTTCGTACCGTGCATGTTTTCTTAATAAAAAATGTAAGAAAATACACTCTATGCAATAAAACTTTACTACTTCATTGCTATAAAAACGTAAATAAAAAACATAATATGTTAAAATATTTCAAATCGCATTTTTTCTTAAAATATAACCCCATCAAACATAATTATATCAAACAGTATATATGTAACATTTTCTTTAGAATTTTACATCAAACAACAAAGGGTAGAAACATAGTTTGCCAGCAAAAAGGGTAACTTGTAGAAAAGTTTTCAAATAACTATCTACGTGAGCTTTTGTGAAAGCATTCTGGCCAAAAATGTTTCATTTAAAAGTAAAAAATCGCAGGGGTTTATTATCTTTAACCTTTGTTTTATATTTTTTCGGTTTTTCTATATAATTAGTTTGCCTACGCTTTTTAATACCAAGTCATTTGAAAGCATAGTTTAAAAGTTATCACGATAAGATAAACTTGAATGGAGCTTGAGCGACATAAATACGCGCGGCGGGTAAAGCAGGGGAGCGGTGCGAGGGGCGATGTGATCCTAGCAATGATGCATCATCGCTAAGTGCGCGATTCGAACGCGGGCAGAAGCGTGAGGACAGACGTCGTTGACGGTTGTGTACATTATTCGTATTTTCTCTAAAGCAAATTCGATTTTCGAAACGGTTGATTAATTCGTAACATTCATTACTTTCTATTTTTATTACAGTCGTATTATCTTTACAAATTATACCAAGCCTATGTGTTATTCTGATGTATCCATACTTAATATTATAAATGTGAATGTAACTCTGTCTGTCTGTCTTTCTGTTACCTTTTCACGGTTAAACCGCTGGACCGATTAAGATGAAATTTGATATGGAGATAGTTTGAGACCTCGGTAAGGATATAGGACAGTTTTTATCCCGGAAATCAACCTTTAGGGGATGGAGTTTGTATGGTGAAATAATAATTTCTCAAATAAGGCACACACCTATAATATTATGGCGCAATATAAAAAATAGGCTATTCAAAGCATTAATGTTACGCAGACGAAGTCGCGGGCAACAGCTAGTAGAACAATATTTCTGGCCCTGTGATTTTCAAATGATTCACAGAAATAGCTTCTAAACATATGAACCGATTTTGAATTCGTGTTGCGTACTTAGCTTTGATTGATGAAAATCGGTTCAGCCGTTCAAAAGTTATGAGCGTTTTACTGTTTGAATCAGGTTGTTTTTGCAAGATATCGTGTGATAATTATGTGTTTAATAGATTTTCGGCCGAAGCGTGTCTACTATTAGATAAATTATGTAGCATGAAATAAAAATGTGTCTAGGAGGTCTCAAAAAATTTGATATTATACTTGTTGGTTCAAACTTTTATCTTTGCCAAACCTTTCAGATACTAACGTTAAGATACAAATAAAAGTGCTCATTAGGATGAAAAGCTAAATAAAACCTACCGAATCTATGTTACTATCACAATCTTCATCATGTTTCATTGCATCTATAAACGGAATGAATGTAGAATCAGATATAAGTATATGATCAATGGTACAGAAACATGGTTCCTCCCTAGTATGATTGAGATGGGTGGCACCATGACATGTTTATGGTTTTTTTTTTTTTTTTTTTCTATGTGGCGTCTCACAGTTCGGTCAAAGTGACCGGATACTGTTTAACCGGACTACCCTGTGGAGACTAAGCTATATTATAGCCTCCAGCCAGGCTTGCAAAATTCTAAAACTAAGCGACTGCGCTGAGGGCTACCCCAGTTGGGGTCGGACCTCGGCTCAGGGCGTCGCTGGGGGGACAACAACTAGGCTGGATCTTAATAAGGTGATTCTACCATCCGTTCGGAAAAAGCCTACGTGGAGAAGAACGGACAAGAAACTCCGATATTTTCTAACGTTAATCTAACTACTACTATTGCACAGCACGCGGGCTGGCTTGTAGGTCTTGACTGGGATTTCGCGACGGGCCTCGGCGGCGAGGACGGAACGAGTTCGGTCTGTGTCTTCGATTTGTGCTGGTCTCTTTGTTGCTCTCTTGGAGCAGGGTAGTGTCGTCATCGGGGATGGAGAGTACGAGCCTTGGACGGCGAATTTTGGAGATTTGAGATGGTTCGTAGCGGGAGGCCGCTCGAATGAAGGGGTTTGGGTGATTGACAGCAGAGTCGAAAAAGCGCGTGGAATTGCGTTTCAAAAACTGCTGGATTGTGGGGATTTTTAGATCGACATGGAGGTCCTGAGTACGTACGTACCAGGGCGCTCCCGTGATCATGCGGAGGAATCGGTTTTGAACAACCTGAAGCTTATGTATGTGATGGGGCTTTGCGTGTGCGAAGACGGCGCATGCATAAGTCATGATGGGACGGATGACCATGGTGAAGGTGCGCAGCTTGCACCTAAGTGACAGTTTGCTGCGTGCGTTCACCATCCCATGGAGTCTGCCTACAGCAAAAGCGGCCCGCGAGCGTGCCGCTTTAATGTGTTTGGCGAAAGTGAGGTGATTGTCTAGGGTGACCTCTAGGTACTTGGCTTGCTCCTCCCAAGGGATCGGCTTGCCGTACATGGTGATGGGTTTTGGGGGACGGGGGCTTTTATAACGGTTGTTATATTTTCGGTCAGGCCTTGAGAAGAGGACAGCCTGGCTTTTGTCGGGATTGACTTCTATTCTCCAGAGGCGGAACCACTTGGCCAAGGAGTTGGCGGCTCTCTGGAGTTTTAGGGCTATGTTCATGGGGCTTCGGCCCGAGTAGTAGAGGGCTGTATCGTCGGCGAAGAGTGCCAACTGGCTCTCCTTACTCTTTGGGATATCGCTGGTGTACAGCGTGAACGCTAGCGGGATAATACGCAGCCTTGAGGGACTCCGGCTCGTATGGGATGAGGGGAGGAGAGTTCTCCCTCGACACGATAGCGGAAAGTTCGGTCCGACAACCAGTCTCGTAAGATGAGCACGAGACGTCTGGCACGCCAAGTTTGTATAGCTTATAAACTAAGCCATTGTGCCAGACTTTGTCGAACGCTTTCGCTATGTCGAAGAACAAAGCACCCGTCAAATTACCACGCTGGAACCCAGCACTGGTGTGTTCGACGATTCGGTGAACCTGTTGGACGCAGGAATGTTTGGATTGGCGATTGGCGTTGAAGATGGCCGTCATTAGCAACAACATGTGTTGGGGGAGGAGTTTTAACACCTTATTGGTGATCCCATCTAAGCCTGGGGCTTTTCTGGGGTGGAGCCTTTTGATGACCTCCTCTACTTCGTCTGGGGTGACGGGAGGTAGCGGGTCGTCAGGGTCTTCGACGGGGGGGAGGGAGGTCCTACGTGCGACTTCAGCGTCCACCATGTCTAGGTGAGCTTGGCCCACTGGTTGAGAGCTGGGTGTGCATTGACTCTCGAGGCTGTCAGCCAGGCATTCGGCTTTTTCAGTGTTATCGAATGCGACACTCTTATCGGGGCGAATGAGCGGGGGTAAGGCTGACTCTTCAGTGGAGCGTAATTTCCTCTGAAGGTGCCAGAAGGCGTGGTGGGTGGGCTCAAGCTCGCTCAGCATCTTATTCCATGCCGCAGAACGATGCTCAGCAGTGCGCTCCTTTACAGCACGCTGTAAGTTGCGCATGTGAGCCTTGTTTGCGGCACAGGGAAAGTTGCTGTAGGCACGGATAGCTGCGTTCTTCTCGGTTATCAACTTCCGTACAGCGTCCGGGAGTTTCCCTTGCTGGACATCCAGCACTGGAACCTCCCTTGAACATTCGTTCAGGACGGTCTGTACGTGCGTTGTAAGCGAGTCGATCGCCGCTGTCATGTCAGCGACCGTGTGAAAGTGCTCGGGGATCGGGGGTAACTCGGCGGATTTCAGTTTATCACTTACTTTCCTCCAGTCGGTGACCAGTCTAGTGGGAAGAGGTTGTCCTGAGTCTGGTAGGCCTGACCTACTATCTAGGAGCATAACCACAGGGCGGTGGTCGGAGTCGAGTTCGTCTAGCGCTTCTATGGAGCGTAACCGAAGGTTAACGTTCTTAAGCAACGCTATATCGAGAATGTCTGGGTTATGCGCAATATTATTCGGGAAGTGAGTGAAGCTCATCGGGGCGAGTACGTCGTAATTGAGTACTGAGCCAAGGTTCAGCACCAACTTTCCCCTAGGGTTAGTAACGGTACTGTTCCAGGCTGGATGTTTGGCATTGAGATCACCTGCTAGGATAACAGAGTCACTCATGTTAAAGAGGGCGGTAAGATCTTTTTTAAGATCGTCTGGGTTCGTAACCGATGACGCCGAAGAGTGTGGAGGGCAATAGGCGGAGATGATGGTGATCGATTGATGACCAGTCATTCCTAGCCGACAGGCTGAATATTCCAGGTTCGAAATGGGGTTGGGAGGGGTGATTTCGCTACAGTGGAGCTCATTTTTGAAGTAAATGAGGGTGCCTCCACCGTGGGATCGAGTCCTATCGTTGCGAACTATCCTGTAGTTGGCAATTTTAGGGGAGCGATTGTATGGTTTTAATAGAGTTTCCTGCACAAGGAAGATGTCCAGATGGTGATCGCGAAGAAACGTTGCAATCTCACCACGCTGGGTATTAATGCTATTAGCATTAAAGAAACCTAACCTAAGGGATCTGGGTTTGAGGCAATTACTTCTCATTTGTGAACCCATTGTCCGTCTATGAAGATGTACTTATCGAGTACCTGGGTGATGGTGGGGTATTTGGTAAAGACTTGTAGGCTCGATAAGCCTTCAATGGGATTAGCTGTGTCTGACAACTCAGCGCGAAGGGCATTGGCCTCTGGAGTCATCCAGTTCGCGTATGCATTGAAGATGACTTCAAGATTGCAGCGATAGGAGCTCTGGGTGGGTTGTGCTACAGGGGGCAGACGTACACCGACAGCGGTGGTGGAAGCCACCTTGTTGGTTTGCGCTGGGGCCGATGTGGCCAAGATTTGGCTGGGCACTGGGATCCTAAGATCCATCAGCGCCGGAATGGGCTGGGACGACTGAGGTGCCACACTAGTGTGGTTCAGTTTACCCCAGGGAGAAGGTCTCTGAGGGGCTAGTCGAGTGGGGGCTTGTGTGGGAGGGGCGGTTTGCGAAGTGGGAGCTTCGCGAGTTTGGCGGTCGTCATGACGCTTGGCCATTTTAGGCGCAAGTTTGGGCGCTTTCGGGCAACCCCGGTAGTTGGCAGGGTGCCCTACTTGGCCGCAGAGTACGCAGCTGGGAGGCTCCGTACACTCTGAGCGGTCCTTTGGTCGGGGGCAGTTTTTGGTGCCGTGATCCCCTAGGCACTTTACGCACCTGGGGGTGGCGAAGCAATTGGCCTGAGAGTGGCACTGACCAACGACGTGGGGGCGATAGGGCTTTTCAATCGATATGCCCGACAGGGAGCATACCGTCTTGACGCCGAAGATGGGGTTATGGGCTTCGGTACGGCTGCATACAACCAGTACCATATCATATTTTTGTCCTCCTCTCGCTTTATGTAAGCGGTGGACTTCGAGGACGAGGACGTTTTGTGAGAGGAGATCCTTTCGGATATCCTCCGTCGGGATCTTCTTGGGGATGCGGCGAATCACCACTCGGGTGGGCCGGTCCTCCGGGAGGGTATAAGTATGGAACGAAAGGTTCCTTACTTTAAGAAGTCGGGTTAGCTCCCGGAAATCTCGTGAGGTGTCAACAAGGATTTTGATGCCTTGTTGGCAGGCCTTACACAGCCTTGCTGTATCTGATCTTTTGCGCCGTGCAGGCGCTAGATACGTCGTTCCATTTCCCCTTGTCTTGGAGGTAAATGGGTGGCGGGGGAGGGGTCTTCCTATTGGAAGTTTGAGTAGCGGGGCTAGTGGGGCTAGCAGGCCGACTTGTCTGCTGGGGGGAGGCCGTGGGGGCGGGTTGAGAGGTAGTCGGCTCGGGGGTGGGGCTGGGGGAGGCGACTGGAGACGCAAACGGGGTTGCGACAAATGTCTTTTTGGCTTTGGAGGCCTTGGCCGAAGCTTTTTTAAGCTTCCGCTTTCCTCCGACTACTTGAAACTATTCTTCCTCCGAGGAGGTGGAGGGAGTGACTGTGCCTTGGGACTCATCATCATCACTTTGATGATTGTCTGGGAATGGGGTCTGCTCCATAGGGGAGTCGGGGCGGGAGTGAGGCTCAGTTGCCTGGGAACGGGTAGGCGAGCTGGGCACTACATTGATTTTTGGTATCGGGGACGGCGACTTTGGGGAGTCCTCATCCGGGAAAGGTTTAAATGCTTTTTTAGGGGCAATGATCGGCTCGAAGTCGGGGTGGGTCGGGACTTGGACCGAGGCTAGAGCCTCTTTTACGGCTTGGCCGTATTTCTTCTTAAGATTTTCCTTCAGGAGAATCTCCTGAAGGAGTTCGACTAATGCCGCGAGCGACATTGTCGAGAAAAGAACTTAATGGGGCCGGTGAGGCCGGCAGGGGTATCTTCCCCGGGTGGATGGGCCCGGGGATGTGTGCAATCCTACCCTCCCAGTCGGGTGAGACTGGGAGGTGTGTCCCTGGTGAGCCCTAAGCTTGTTAACCTGCCACCAATCTTATTGGGTGACAGGGCCCTACTGTACCGGTAGACCCACCGAAGGTGGGCCACCCACCTCTGTGTACAACAAGTCTGGCACGTCGGGGTAGACCACCCGACCGTGCCAGGTGTAGGCTGTGGAACAGAGACAGGAGTTGACTAGGCTATCTACCAAGGCCAACTATCCTGCTCCCGACTCCAACTGACTGCCGTGCCCTGAAGGGGCTTGGCGGGTGTGTGGGGCAACACCCCAGCTGACTTCGTTAACACCGTTAGGTTTCCGCCAGGGACCACTAAGTCGTGGATTTTACCCAGAAGGGGCCAAACGCGAATCTGTTGTAGAAATAGGTGTCGTTTCCTACCCTGAAAAGGGCCGGAGCGGACGATCGCCGAAGCGAGCTCTTGCGGGCGGAGTGCGGCGTGCAGGGGCGCGACGACCGCAGTGACGTCACGCAGAGGCGCGACGAGGCAGGAGAGTGGGGGTGCTGAGCGCGCGGTGGGGCGGCGAGCAGCGGTCCGGCAGCGAGACGTCCGCTCGGGGCGACGGCTGGCGAAGAGTAAAAAATGTTTATGGTTTGATATCAAGATGGGTTTATATCTCTGTAACATTTCGCCATTGATATTTTGTGAAAATATGTAGTTCAAGCTGTCATAAATAAAATCAGTCAGCAAGGTTCTGGATGTTCTGGAAAAGTTAACATTTGTTAAAAAAAGTATGATAATTTAAACTCCGATAGAGAATGACCCAACTATTTAAACGTAGTTTCTGCCATAATAATAGATACCGTGGAAATGGCGACTTTTTTTTTTATTGATGATAGGCTTGCGCTTCACCGCTATCTCACCTGATGGTAAGCGATGATGTGGTCGACGATGTAGCACGCTTGCCTAGAAGAAACCTATTCACTCTTGACTTGAAGACTCCCAGGTTATAGCTATCAGAAAATACAGACTCCGGCAAGGAATTCCACTCCTTTGCTGTACTCATATTGCCCCGACAAAATTTAATTATACCATCGAAACTAAAAAGAAGAACATAATATCCAACTGTCATGGGAACTGGTCCAAGTTACTAGCTGGTTATTTAAACCATAGGGATTATCCACTAAAATACCAATTTGTACCCTTTTGTAAACGTATTTAGCCTGCTCCGTATCACAAGCCCGAAATGAGTTCCCTCACTACCATAGATTTTTTTTTCAAAACTCATGCCTATAGCTTTCCCACTACTGTGAAACAATCCCCTCTCTCTTCTTTTTTTGTGCTACCATTGCAGGCCTAAAATTTTCATCCGTGTGCTAACGCCCGCTGAGATATAGCGATACTAATTCGAGTGGTCACTGCTCCACAATGAGATCGTATAATCATCTCATACATTATTATATCTGCTGAGGTGTATATGGGGTAAAACAGAAGTCTCGTTTTGTGCCGTCCTTAAGTATCTCCGTCGGTTTTCCGTTTAAGTGATGAATAGGAGAATTATTTGAATAACTAATTATTTGTCCTCCCAAACCTTTTTCTCGAAGTGGCTATGCTTGTGGAAAACCTACGTGCTATTCTCTGGTGTTACAGACGCTATGATAATTCGGATAAGAAATGCCTGAATACAAATTAAATACTTAGCCTGAAATCCAAATATTTTACTTAATAAAAGTATCGTTTCTTACTTGTGCCTTGTTGGTCTAATGGTCGCAAGCTCTACTGTTGAATCTGAAGTTGATGGAAAAATGAAGCTTCCAAGTCGGGCAAAGTGTTCCCGTCAGATTTTTTTCAGTAGCGGCCTGGAGCTCGATTTTGTTCTGGTTTGATCACATTAGGGTCCCCTATTTGATGGAACTTAAAAATAATTGTCGAAATGCAGGTGTGCTATAAGTATACCTGTGTTTGACCCACCGGATAATACAGATGTAACGTTGTTTTCTTACAGGGTGGCTATTAATTACCTTTATTCGAGCTTAGGATGTCCATTATTTACCTTTCATTAACCTTCTTTCCTTCTTTATTATGTGCTGAGGCCACTCTTTACGAAACAGCCATACATCTAACTAATTGACGTTATCTCGGGCCGCAGGACGTTTGTGTTTTTCTTTATTTTTCCTCCAAACACACGTGTCGCGGTGCAAGTATGAACTTCGGGCTTTTTGTGGAGCAATGGCATTGGAAATTCAAAAGTTCGGTAATGTTTAGTGGTTGATTGTGTTGGTTTTTGTCTAATCAGGGGTTTTGAATGATGTTATTAGTGGTTGAGATTTTGTCCTTGTGTTTTTAAGATTAAGGTAGTTATTGAACTTTGAACGTTTTCTTAATCTTGCGATCTAGAGCTGATAATGAAATTCCATGAAAGTATTTAACAAAATA
The DNA here is from genome assembly GCA_947562075.1 of Orthosia gracilis. Lineage (NCBI taxonomy): Eukaryota > Metazoa > Arthropoda > Insecta > Lepidoptera > Noctuidae > Orthosia > Orthosia gracilis. The sequence goes on along the minus strand of OX387266.1, from coordinate 12,096,740 downwards.
CTAACAAGGAACTCCTTTTTTTTTAATCATTCCATAACAAATCAATCCTAGGTCTAGTCAGTTTCAATCAATCATATTTGATAACTTTACAACAACATACCACGTGAGCGTGTTTTATTACACACAGTGAAGAACGACCGATATAAGTATGAGGTAATAGATGTAGGTACATATTTCAATTTTCCTACTCCTGTGTTATTTAAGAATTTAGTAGAAGTCTCAGGTTTCTTTAAGACGACGACAGTCGCCAACGACCTTGAAGGAACAAAACGCGCCCTCGTTTCATACCGGCGCGACCCAAAATTGGGTAGTTTTTTGTACTTTCCTTATTATTCTATGACTTTAATAAAAAATTCTTAAATCGAAATGTAGATATTTCAATGGTATTTGAGATGGTGAAAATATCATCAAAATATGCCTTGTCGTTTTGGTGCGATTGTCGTTTTTATGTCCGTGTTAGACATAACTTTATAAATTAATTACACTATGTTATATTGTGTTATATGTAATAATTACACGAATAAAACTCGGCGATGAAATTTAAAAATAGAATGTTTTTATGTAACATATATTTTTACCAAAAAATTACGACTAGCCGTTTAGACATGAATCTTATTTTAAAATTAGCTACTTAGGGATATCTGCGCCTTAAATCGTGCCCGTCCCCATCAAACATGGCGTTGCAACGTGTTAACAGAAGTGAAGTGTATCGGAGCGCGAAAAAATTGCCTTTCACGTTAGAGGACTATGTTATCTGTAACTACTAAACCCTCTGCTCTATCTATAGGCCATAGGATATTAAGTCAGTCATAAATCATCGCATTGATAGACCACGCGCCTCTTCTCTCTTTTTAACATGATCCAAAGCGACTCTTATCCAGGTACTACTGGCCATCCTGCAAAGATATCCTGAAAATTACTTCAAATCGAGGGTGAAACATTCCAAATGAACTACATTCAATTATTTTAAAGCTTCGGTCATATCAGCACGAGTTACAGCGAAAAGTTAATTATTGTGAACAGATTAGTCAAGTTTGAAGGGAGTTGTCAGACAAAAATTTGGCCGATATCGGTACTGTTGGAAATATCTGATATAATTTCTAGGACTGAGTGAAAGGATCTAAAATAACTGTTTTAAATAGTTAAATAATCAAATTACTTCTTTACCCCCCCGCAAATTGACACGTTCTACCATTTCAAACCGATTCTAAATTCGAATGCGTTTTCAATTCCAGCCAGAACTATTTTTCTACTAGCCTTCATGTGGTAAGATTCCCTTCAGAAAGACCTATACAGTACCTCCTTACTCTTGTATCATCTCTCCTGAAGATTACCAAGTGAAGTATTCCATGACAAATATTCCCAAAAACCCGAACAACAAGAAGTATAATAATCCGTTTGAGTGTGATGTATATATACATAGCTATGTTTATGAGTTGTGTTACTTAGAGTGGTCCGCGGTCCGAGTGTCTCTCATATGAGTTTGAGACTTAACCTACGGAGGGGTGCTACCATTTGTTACTAAGTCACGTTTATTTTGGTTTGTTTTAACTCACGGTCTGACTTAGCCAAAACAAAGATAGAACCACTGAGGATTAAAACTTGTGCCATGAAAAATAAATATTACTTAGTTAGTGACAGAGTGACTTTTGATTCAGTAAAGGAGATGTAAAAGTATGCTTCCGAGAGGTACATAGACAATAGTAACTCCATTGCTATTATTCTAGAAACTCTCAAACAAATAAAGATTCTAAAACAATCTGAACATGGAGTACATTTACAACATCCAGGCAGAAAATTTTCTCTGGAATAACCCCGTGACCCTCCAATGGTAGCAGCCAACTTCACATCCACTTCCAAGAGGCCTTCGCATGTCGTTTACCGGCTTTGTATGTAACTCCTCAGCAACGAGAGGGCTGGCTGACAGTCCTGTATCGAAATTGTTGACAAGTTTGCGGCCTCGAGAGCGTCGCTACCTACTACGAGTGGACTCGTACTTTGGGAGGTCGTGAGGACTTTATTTGAATGCAAAGTTTCTGAGTGTGAGGCTTTGTTTTTTGGCCTTGAGATTTTAGAGCTTATGTTTCTATGATACTTATCTTAACGTGATGATGTGTCAAAATATTTTGATGATATAAAATGGATTAACAATTAAAAATCTTGAGTAAATCACAAATTATTAATCATTTTCTTTGATTCGGAAATGCCTTTCCACCACGTTTTAAACACCTTCAAGGCCATGTGGTTGTGCTCACATTCGTCTGCCTAGACTTTTCCCAGCTGTGTTGTGGTCGGCGTCCAGTCTCTAAAACAGCTAACATGACACTACATATCATCCGTATTACCTAGAGGGTCAGGTAACTGCATATTTAGTATACTTACCTTTAATAAACCCATATTCCGAGCGGCGTGCTTAATGAAATTATTAAAAAAACATCCATGTAATTCGACTCACACTTGACAGCATTTTTATTCATAAAACATGGCGACGACAAACCGTCGCGCATCGTCATTTCCGTCACTTATTCATGTGTAGAGATGTATTTCCGGACGCGTGCCGGATACTCTATGAAAGCAACCAACACCTACTTCCGGTAGGCTCTTAGTCATAAACGCGAAGAATAATTACACATCCAATAATGTGTCATGTTTCTTTTTGTCGATAAAACAGTTTAACGTAACTTGCGAAGTGGGGTCACTGTTTACCATAATATTATTGTTTTGGGGTATTTAAATGACAATTTCCGTTGTTAAAGTTATGTGTTAGACTATGATAATTGAAATGGAAATTAATTAAATCTTTAATTTCCTCTAAATCTTGTTTTATTTAGTTATTTAATGATGGTTCGCGACGAGGCCTCACATAGTTGCTTTATTTTATTTTACACATTATTTTGTTAGGAAAACACAATCTAGGTGTTATAGTTACCCTAAGTCTATGACTGAAAAACAATACATAACAACAGTACATAACTAGGGATAGTATCACCCTGGAACCGCTCATTTCCCTCAAATAGGTGGTCGGAAGACTTGTTACTTCTGGGTAGCCTAGACTTGTATTTAGGCCCTGTAATTAGATAAGACTCATGTAGTCGTAGTATATAAACACCACTTAGTTGAGGTAATGTGTTTGTATGAACCAGTATAGAGGTTTCTATGCGTTTGTCACATTTGGTTCCTGAAGGATTATTGATATGCTTTCTGAAGCATTACCTTCGGCTGCAGGCAGGCGCCTGGATCCTGACATTGTACACGGCTGCTCGTGATCTTCGTTTGAGCAAGCAAAATCACCAAGCTGTGGGACAGCGCAATTCCTACTTACTTCAGCCGCTTCCCTGCCGCTAAAGTACGGGCAGGACTGGTGGTACACCCAACAGGGTACCACCATATCTCTGACTTCCCAACCACACTTCTGTAAGGAGCCTATCTCTGGTAGTTGGGGAGATAACCTTCTTGACAGGTAGCGAGGTCCCATGGTTTTCTCGTAGTGACGACCACTCCAGGGTGAATTCTTCTTCGAGGGTTAACGCAACGCCCACCAAAGAACTACTGCAGGGTAGCCTGTCGGGGTGGCTATCGGATAATGCTTGGTGGATGGAGATCCCTCAGATAGCCTGAGTACAAACTAACTTTTAATGTTAGAAATTAGTACATTTTCTTCCGCCTGACACTCCCAAGCAGTTATGCGCCTGGAAGATATAGATATAACTATAAAAGTAGTATATTTCTATAGCCTTGTGGAAGGGCTTCGGAACCCGTATGGTATCCTGGCGGTGGGCTGTATGGTTTTAGGAGAGAATGGCTTCTGAGTCCAAAATTTCCCTTCATCCCTCATTCTTCCTAGAGAATCTCTTGAGAGGATATAGTTACGAGCCTGGTGGAAGGTTCATTGGATGGGTCATTTCAAGTTGCATCCAACCTTACAGGTCACGTCCTGATTCCTTCAGGAATAAGGGAGGTTCTGTTGATTTTTAGTACAAATTTGTAATGAAATTTTTTTAAATAAAATCTGATTTGCATTCGAAATCGGGGTCCCCGTTACGGTAGAGTTTCGTAGAACTGTTCTGAATACCCTTCAAAAACATCGCAAATAGTCATGAAGAATTAAGTCTTTTATTTCCTGGTCATCAAACCGTCACCTATCAACATCTTGCAGCCACCAGTCAACCTCCCAGGCTCCAGAACTCTTGAAAAAAGTGAACTATAGGTGCAGGGCGTCAACGCGCTTTGAGCAGGAGCCTTACAACCTCCAGATACTTTAAGCGATCACGTCCGCCTGGTACAATGATGTATTTTCCGGGACCGGATGCTTATTTATCCAACTTAAGGTTACACTAGTCGATCATTCTTCCATACAAACGTAGTCTAGCGATTACTTCACTGTTTGGTGATGTACGTTCAAAATAAAAAAAAAATATCAATTTGTCTCATCATTATCTAGCCCTGTATGGAAACTAAATATAAAAAAATTTGAAAGTAATGAGCGTCGAAAGTTCCATAATGCAACACTAATTTTATCATATCTTTGGGCGGCAATAAATACCATAAGAAGAAGGAAAATTGCAAAACAGCCTCCATACAGGGATAAATTAGTAATTCAAAAATACAAATAATTTTATTTTTAAAATATACATTTAATCTTTTTTTCATGATATCTAGACTCCCAAAGGTCTGTTTATAAAATTTCGCGCGCTCGTTTTCGTCCTAAACATCATCCATTTCGATACAAATTTTCAAAAGTGCAAATTCATACGCGAACTAGCTTCTTACTGCTCATCACAGCATCTATCTCTTTCACACGTAATGTCGGATGAGATAGCATGCATTTTAACCTCGCGCTCGCGTACAAAATAGTTCGTGCCGTCGACTAGGGGAATCTTAATGTAAAAAGTTACGAGCTCGAACTTGACCTAATATTACCAAACGCATAAATACGTAATGATGCCTGCATTATTTGGTTAGTCTACTACTACCTAAGACTTGCTTGTGTGTCTAAAGGCTAAGGGTGACTAAGGTAAGTTATTCTTATGACACAACCAAGACGTCCAACCATCCGTCAAAACTCAAAATGATCCACGATTTTTTGTTTGAAATCGCCAAAACACAGGCTATTCTGCTTGTTCCTTCTCAATACGAGAAAAGGCCTTTTCCCTGTATTAGGAAACTTACCAGCCAACAGTTATTAAGACAAATATTTCTGATGCTATATCCTCTTTAAAACTTCTACCAGTGTTAGAATTAGAACTGGTGTCTCTCCAAAATATACACTTGGTAATATTGGGTTTAAAATTCACAATGTGAGTTTGGCTGTGTGTGCTAAGTTGAATGATTACTTACAGTAGATATTTGAAATGGTTATTTTATTTTAAGTACATTGGTTAATTTATTGGTTGAAGACTTAATTATTATACCTATTGCTATCACACAATTTGTGTCCAATAATTATGAGGCAAAGTTGACGCACGTTAACAATTTTAATACGTTGTAAACTTGAAAGTTTTGTAAACGTATTAGCTACCGTGCTAAATTAAATTTGCGCTTTTAAAAAGCAAAATGATAGAACCTGATGAATTCTGGGCAAAAAAATATAAAGCTTGGTTTTTTTCCATCTATAATCGTGACAATCTAAGAATTCCGAGGACGTCTCATTTTACATGCCACGATAACTTATTACTTAAGAAATAGTGAAATCAAATTCATAATCCTTATTAAATACTATGTTACCCATACACTATAACAACTTCATTCGGAAGCATCAAGTAAAGTATTTTTATGGCAGTCAATCCGACTTCTTAGATTGTCACGACTATGGGTTTCGTGAAGACTTTAATTTTTGTAAATAAGTTAATTATTATTTATATATAAATATATTTAATATATCCATAAATATCGGGAACAAAATTAAGAGAGAAAATATACATTTCTTCCTTTTATTATTTTTCAACAATTTTCAAACGTATAAATTGACATCACTTGTTATTCGTTTTTCACTATCACGGTCTGTCGGGAATAGGGTATATCCGTCTAGACAATTTTTCTGTGTAGTTTCAAGTAGATCAGATACCTTTGTCACGTCTCTAATACCTAATTATAATGAAAACCACATAATATCAAAGTTATTTTACCAACCAGCTTCAGAACCATCAAAATAACCTCCAGGATAAAAGAAAACTATTTTCGTCGATATTGCTCGGCGTTCTCAAAGAAAAGCTGTGATAAAGATAACCTAACATGGGCACTTATCTCGATCCTGTGAATCAATACAGGAGAATTGGTACTCGAAAGGAGCCTAGTGCCGAATTATGCGACCAACAGCGGAGGGTAGTCTTGTGATGAGAAAAGATTAGAGGGGGACAGATTAGAGATAGTTCAGTCGCGCTTTTTCTGTATTACTTTGGAAATATAAGAATTGATTCCTCTTATATGATTATCTGAAAATACAAGGCGCTAATGGCTAAATAATTACAGCCACATGGTTCAAGGTTAAGCAACGCTTGCCGAGGTCGGTCCGTGGATGCGTGACCACATGGCATACCGAAATTCCTACGTGTTTCGGCAAACACGTTAAGCTGTTTCCGGCTGTCATTATAGATTTTACTCTATTCTATTCTATCGCCAGCCATTTCCCAGTCGATACGAATAGACAGAAGTCAGGATATCTAACACTAGTTTCGCCAAGAGGTACCGTGTTACTCAGTTACTACTAAGTTGTGGAGGTCGGATAGTCGCTCCATGTGAAATCCTATTACACTCTGACTGAAAACCCACCCCACCGCAGCTGGAAAAAGACTAGGCGGATTGATTGATTGGTTTCTAATATATTTTTTCGTTTTATTAATCGCATATGTAACTAAATATTTTAAAGTTTGCATCCCAAGAGATTTTCAAGGTCTCTGGACTAGACTTAATACAGTGCTTTAAAATAAAAGTGACTTATTAATACGGGTCCAATCCCAAGATTCTCGCCAATCCGATGGTCACATAAAAATGCATCTATACTTCTTGATATTTTAATTCCACTATTCCTTATAGAGCTTTGAAATTAAATAAATAGGTAGCAGTTAAAAACGTCTTTTTCTTTTAGATGTCTGGGCTGGATCTTCATTTTATCATCATCGACACTAATGCAGCCGCTACACGTTCACTGTTGGACATTGGCCTGCCCATAGGACAGTATTGGAAATTAGACAAAATGTTTAACCTAGCTCTGTTTTATCTTCTGCTTGATAAGGAGGAAAATGGAAATTTTGTTTTTCTTACTCATACGCTTTTCTTTACAAAAAATTGAATCGTTTCTCTGGGATTCATTGAACTTCACTAACTCGGTGCTTTTCTGTTGGTCGCCACAGTTGATTCTCAAGAGGTGCAGTTGTTGGGTATAGCATGACGCGCTTTTTGCTGACGCGCCAAAAAGCAAAATAGTTTGTGACAATAGATAGTTTTTATTTTTTATATAGCTAAATAATTTTTATGTATTAATATTTTTTGATTTAGCACATTTACATTTACACCGTAGACTACACCCTGTTTTATCTTAAGTTCTTTAATCCATCCAAAGGTTATCTGCTTTGTACCCATAGTATTATGTTGCTATTATATATGTGTCATTTCTTTTTTTGGTGTACAATGAAGTATATTCTTTTCTATTCTATTTATTCACAAAATCCTTCCATAAGATGCAAGGCTCTCCCATAAACAAGTATCAAGCAGAATCGATGGAGCTATGTCAGTGGAGCAGTTATGACGTGAATGGATGATGGCTTAGCGAGTTACGAATAGTGAGTGGCCACGATAACTGGCCCATTTGCTTGAGTATAAATGTTGTTTGTGTAAGACCACCGTTACCCAAACAATATCGATACGAAAGTGAACAAGTGTTTTGTTTAGACTAGATATGTTATCGGCTTTCGCTAGTTTCAATTAAAATTTATACTTTTCTTTTGCATAAGGGCACTTTATTATGACCAAAAATCGTATGCATTTGCTTGAAAAAATCACCAACAGTTTTGATAATTATGAAATATAATTGATTAGATTAAAGCAAATTAGTTCAGCTCGCTTAAAATCAATCGCTGAGGTCCAACTTGGTAAAACTGTGTGTGGTGATTTAGCATAGACAACACTGTATATTTCAAGACGTCCACAGTTATAATTTACAAAGGCTTTTAAAATTATTATAGGCTGAAACACAGAACTAAACAAATCGATTTATCTATTCCCAGGCTATAAAAACCACTTCATTTATTGTTTATTTTAAAAATCAAAGAGTAATTCACTATTTTGGTCAACATCCCTGGTGAAGCAGGCAAACAGCCCTGGCGAAGTACGCAACAGCCCTGGTGAAACACGCAGGAAACTGTGGCTCCTCAAATACCCCCCTCCAATTGACTGTATCGATCCTGCAGAAAAGCTCCCAGCGGGGCATAAACTGCCATGGCCAACCTGGAAATCCCTAAATAGGCTGCGAAGCCAAATCAGCCGCTGTAGGTACAACCTGGCCATACCCTCATTTGACCAGGTTGTACCTACAGATCAATCACAATGCGACTATGGAACTACACCGCAATCAATCTCTGTGCACAAATCATCGACACGAAGAAGAAGAAGAACTATTTTGATCCCATAATTCAAGTTACTCGTTGATTACTGTAAGTCAACGACATATTTCATTTTTATTTACAAGAAGTTTAGACAAATTATTTCTCCCAACCGTTATTCTTGGTAATCCAAGTCAACTAGTATCAAAATATTTATCTCGAATTACTAGCTAGCATGATTCTCTATGAAATGTCAGCCTAACTGAACACGCAGAATAAAAATAGTTCTACTGCATTTTTGTGCGGGCGTTTCGTATAATATATTCGTACCCAGTGACCTCTAATAAATCAAGGTTTACAAAAACTCATATTTCTTGTCAATAACAAACCAATATTAGTTGTGTTTTACAACTGATATAAATTAAACGCTCGATCATCGATATGGTTTTATTTAGAGCCAATTTCCTTTGGTCCCTAACATAACCTAACTTTCCTAATAAATAGATGAAAATCCACTCTGGTTATTTTTTTTAGCAACTAGTCTAAGCTCAGATATCATGGTGTTGAATTTTGTGTATATTAGGGTTCTTTTTATGATCGTTTTGGTTATCTAATCAGAGATTTCCTACGGGTTAGGAAACGATCTGTGTACCAAGTTACTGAGGTATTTCACGGGATGATAAACTTTTATCGTATATTTAAGTGCATTTCCAAGATTAAAAGAAAGGAATTTTGACGGTTTATTATCCTTTCAAATATATGTAATGTTGCAATATGGATCAGATTTTGATTTTATGTCGTAAAAGAGTGATGGGGGTGAATTTATTTAATAAATGTTTAAGGGTTATGATTATTATGAGCTTTTACGGCGTTTCTTTATGGAGCGTGGGTAAAAAGATACTCGTACTTGTGTTAAAAAGTTGCTATTATTGATGCTAGGGCTTCGAAATTCGTTGATTCTAGATAGATTCAAAATAGGTTGATTAGTTAATTTCAGTCGAACTAACGGCCTGTATTTTTAAACTGAAAATTTATGTTGTATTTTACCTAGTTTACTCATATTTTCATGTGATGCAAGTAAAGATCTTTCTTGCTCTCCCTACCTGCTTTTATTTAGAGACTGTCTTAGTAGTAAGATTAAGTAGGTAGGTAGTAAACAGACTCGGGCACGTTATACATTATTCATAAATAAAAACCGAGTCTGCTTAATAACATAAGAAAATTCATGAAAGTACTTTGATACAGGAGCGTCTCTTGCAAACTAACGCTAAGGCTGACTCCAGACAGGCAGCCGATAACTAGTTCGATAGCAAAATTTAATATTGGGTATATCGGGTATTGGTAGTACCTATTCATTAAAATCTCTGCAAAATGTTACAAATAACGTCAGTCTCATATGTAACTTATATAGGGGTGAAACTATTGCAAATTCAGATACTAAACAAGTACTGAAAAAATCCATAGAATCAAGCCCTTTTATTCCATACAAGTTATGTCCTTCAACTCAGCTGCACTTTGAATCATCAAACTGATAGTTATTTATTGAAATTAATCGACTCAGTCGCCATAGCAACAGATACACCCTGTATCTGTTGCTATGGCGACTGAGTCGAGTGGAGGTATTTTATATTGACTTGAAGTATGAAACTAGGACTCCAGCAGTCACACTCGCAACAACTACAACAAAATGTCTGCCACCGACTAACTCTAGTTTACATCCATCTTAAAAAGAGGAAGGGAATCTTAAAATTAAACGTCAAATATTATCCAGGCTATTCTGAAGGAGAACTGACCGTTGAATAATTCATCCCTTGAATTTATTCTCGAATACATTCATAATGATATAAAAACTCATTGTATTGCGGATGTCGCCAAGTTGCGGCGTGAACATTTACATAATATGTTTGTATCGCTAAATAATATAAACAGTTTGGTGGTCTGTCTGAAAGAAATATAGGTTAATATATTATATTCTTGATTAAATAACTGTTTACGTTTGATTAATGCATTCTAGTGAAAAATGCTGTCCTGGTTTCCTTACGAAGTTTAAGTTGGACTTGCAGCAGACTTGTTTAACGTGCTTTCCAAGGCATCGAGTAGTGTGGTTGAGTGGTAATGCACCCACTGACCTAACTCAGTCAGAGTTGCACCACTCAAATGTGCATGGCATTATAAAGACCGTCTTATGTCAAAGCCATTATTATGGCCCTTTGGAGTTGTTCGAAAAAAAGTCGATTAAACAGTACCGTAACTGAAGGAAAGTTTAAAAAAAGTCTAGATGGCTCTGCATTAAATTTCTCGTTTAAGCACCAGACTTTGCATCTAGCCCGAGTCTATGATTGACCGAAAAAAATGCGAAACGTCAGTAGTTGAGTATCACGTCGAAGTTTTGGCAAGTGCCGGCGTCCCGTGTCTGTAAAATGGAAGTGAAATTCTAATTAGGACTCAGTTATATGTGTATTATATTTAAAAAAAAACTTCAAGATTCAAGCTTTATACCATATATAATAATACCAATACCGTAGGTTCAAAGTGTTTTGAAACGAGAAATATCGAAATGAAAAACATGGCTAAGTTGCAATATTTTTTTCGTAATGTTTTATGTGATTTACTATATGTTAACAATTTATTAAAAAATTGCTCGTAACATGAATATTAGTTCATCATTAGTATTTACACACACTTAGACTGTAAAACGCAACGATTTTATTCCTAATGTGAGGCAAAAATTTCAAAAAAAAAAAAATATCATCCAGAGGTCAAATCTCACCGTCTTATCATTATCCCAAAAAAATCACAAATTTATGAGGGAATGGGTTTTTTGTTAAATTTATTTTACAACTCATAAAATGCCAGATAATCACTTAGGGTTATAAAAAAATATGTTATGGTCTTGTTTAATTATAAATAGGTTCAATTGACACAAACTTATTTTTAATTTTTATTTAAATATTTTACTGATAATCAACCCATTATTTTATTCAAGTTTACGTGTCTTTTTAACCACTAAGAACTAGTTTTTGTAATTAAATTTTCACACTTGTCAATTCCGTTTCAGCTATACACACGTATTTTTTATTTAGGTGTAGCTGCAGTAATTAACGATATAATAAGCTTTTAATTGGAAATGGCACGCGCCTAATTTGTGGCTGTGACGTATGTCACTCCCTGGACACTAGGGCCGGTTGAGGGAGTGGCCTGTGGGACACTTGAGTGGCTTTGTAGATCAATCCAAGGTTTAATAAAAGGGCTAGGTCAGAATACCGTTACACCATATGATGCCTATTTTCCTTGATCGGCGTTTAACAAGTCGCGCTGTTCCGAAGAAAATTAATGTGTGTTAAAGGGAGGGTCGTAATTGAACCTGCCAGCTTGTAAAGGTGGATGATATTATTAAAAAAGTTTTACTTAGGTATTTGTGTTAAGGAATGATGTACGGCTTTACGAGTTTTGGCTATTTGTGATACATGTTTCTTGTTTAAAACTTTTTAATTTTCAACCAGCGTGATTGGTAAATATTGCGGGTTTTTAAACCGCAGGCTCGTGGGACCATCCATTTCATAATGTGACCCCTCCATGCCTCGGAGAGTACGTTAAACTTTTGGTCCCGTCTATCATTTGCAAATCATTGACCGTTTTAATAGGTAGAAAAAAGCCTAAAATCTGTCAACCAGACTTACCAGGGGATCTTATCGTGTTGTCCACTTACTCAGGTAAGATAGGCAGTCGCTCCATGCATTATACTGATTTTCGGCTGCAACCGTTTAGATTAGAAGCCGACTCCAATATAGTTGGGAAACGGCTAGGTAGACGAGTTAGGTAGCGCTTTGTTAAGATTTTAAAGATTGATTCCGTTTAGGAGATATAAAATCGTCTCTCCTGAAATCTGTAGCTTTTACAAGCATACCCGTGGTTTTCCACTAGTATCTCCTCAAAATATAGTTATTTCTACCAGCAGACTGTTTTAGTCCCCAGAATATCGTGAAATAAGGCGAGGGGAAACTGGCACAAATTGTCACGCCACAACTCGCAATTTGTACTTATATCTGTGTTGAATAAATTTTTTCAGTGTTGTTGTGAAAATATTTTTCTTTTTTGTAAAATTTTAGGTATTTTCAGTCTTATTTGACAAGAAAAGAGATTGTGTTGTTATATTAGCAGCTCCGTTTGTTTTTATATATGAAGAATTTCGTTTTCTATCGTGCGTTTACCAGAAAGTTATGATCTTACAAAATTATTTCATGGCCAATGAGGCATAGCTGCAAGTTAGGCCACAAAGCCTTTTCACTATGATAATACACTTTACTAAGCAAGTTTCTATTTAGCTCTTTCAAACATAAAACAAATCATATTTGCTGAACACAAAAGTCTACATTACTTAAATCGACGGAGATAGAATGATTCCTATCTTATATGAGAACGCAACTAAAGCCTTTTAAATTATTTATTTAGTAACTTATTAGGAGCTATAATAGTAAATACGTCATCGGCAGACATACTATCGTTACTTAGCTAGGATTAATGACGTCGTGGTCGATAGTGCGTGGACGCGAGGTGCATTGCTGAATGAGTTTCAACGGACCTACATATATGGGGCCCTATATGAGCTAGTTTAGATCCGCAATTGGATATGTAAGTAACTAAGTTTATCTGAAAATTAAGAATACAGAAAACTGTATCTTATGCAAACTGTAATATCCGGCTTCAGCAGACACCTGACATGACCGAAAGCCCAAGAATCAGCATTACCATTCAACGATGTAATGCTGGCAGCCTTTTGCGTACTTTTTCTACCGACAGCAATGCACCAGAATATTGTATACAGATATTTGAAGTACATCTTTCAGTAGGCAAACTCTTGGAGGTACAGAGACTATAAAAAGTTAAGGATTTTGTTATTGGTGAACTTACACGGCTTCCTTATTAGCTTTCTGTTCAAAAGTTGAAGAAAAGTTTACTTCATAAGTACAATCTTCACAAACAACATTTTACCATAACCGCGTACATTGATTTATTCTTCTTCCCAAAATACTTGATAAATTTCGTCTTTATTTCTTTTCGAATGAAACAAGCAGGAACAAAGGACTAACAATGGCATCGTAACACCCTTTGCCATTCGAATTGCATTGAAACGAAAATTCGAAATGCATTGAAAAGAAAATAATAAACATTAAGATCATTTTCCTATAGAGGCTGCATGTAAAATGGTGAGAACACTCCGTGTAAATTATATCTTGTGGTGAAAAAAATGTTTCTCTGCTGTTTTTTGCATATTTTTTTTTTACAATTTCATACGGTAAACCACCAGCTGAATTGCAGACGCAGCCTTTTTATGTCCGATGTTATTTGCTAGAAATTTCCTATGCCTTAAATAGAAGACAAGTCTCTATTCTCTACCAATAGTATGTTGACCTGAAAACGTTAATCTTGCGTACACTTTAACTTTAAAAAAATATATATTCTAACAGTAATAACAACTTTACTGTTGAACAGTCGGCAATGTTTGTGATAGACATGTGCTACCGAAACATTTTTGACTTCAAAAATCCGAAATTTACTTTATCTAGACCTCAAAGTAAATCTCCAAAGTGTGTTGGCGAACAACTCAGCTGATTTTATCCTTAACAAAATAGCAAGCATTTGAAATTATTGCATAACTGAAGTAAAAGTAGGTACTGTTAAAGTTTGGCATGATATTTCAATTAATAGCAGACAACCCCACCCACAAATTCTAGTGTCTGTTTAAAGGGCTTATATCGTTGACCAAATTACATAACTTTACGTTTCAACCGACTTTTTTACAGTTCCCTATGAATATTGACGGGTTAATGTGTTCTTACGGATATATTACTCGTTTACCGCCTTTTATTTTTATGGTATACCGTATACTGAAAAATATCTTCAGAAAGCTGTTGGATTCGTTTTGTGTTGAATTTGGAGTGGATTTAAATGGTTTGTTTTGGTAAGGGGCACATAAGATTGGATGTTACTAGATTTTTTCCGTAGGTCTTATATACTGACTGCTGAGCGTGAGTTCCTGGGTCGGGTAATGTTATTAGGATTGTGAATGTAGAATTTCTTAGTAGCTGCCTGGAGTCTAGTTTTGTACTCGGTTGATGTTGATTCGCCCTCTATTTTATGAGATAGTGTAACTGGCGTAATGTGAATTTGCTATAATTACACACCTTTGCCGTGTGTTAAGTGCTACTATTTGTCTGGTTGTCGCAAGCGTGAATACTAACCATAGGGTTTAATCTCTGGGTCAGTCGTAACGTTGTCCAGTTTTCCACTTGTTTTTATTGATAGAAGCTTGGAGCTTGGATAGAGGTACATGGCTCTCGATATATCAAATGGTTTTAAAACTTAGCAAGGTGTAATACTATAAAACCTCTGTCTTCCTATTCGGAAAATAAAGGACTGCACGTGATATTATGATCATAAGTATGTTCAACTCACTTCAAGAGTGAATCAAAATTCTATATTAAGAGTAAGTGAGGTATAAAATAGGTTATTTAGCAACAGTACCAAATAACCTATTTACGTTATTATAGGCAAAGATATTCAAAGAGACCGCTAAACTTTTCCAATCTATTATATATAATACAGTAATACAAATAATTTTGTTACTGAATGAGAATATTGAAGCTAATGGCTTTTCACTAGAGTATTAATGCAAAGTATAGAGCGCTAGGTATATGTTTTCCGGGAAAGACTACCCGTGGGTGTCTGAATAGGATACTAAACATATGTCTGGGCCATACTATGACGTATCAAATATATCATGACACCGCTGTTAAAAAGGGATAGTGCTCTTCGTCCTGTATATTTCCGTCTCTCTCACACAGTGGAGCCGTGATAGTGTTGACAAATCAGAGTAAGGCTCCAGGTTTTTGAAAAATTAAGAAACCTTTTTGTTTGTGATAGTTTGTTTTGCACCTCTTCTCATAGCGGTAATGTCCGATATCAGTGCTGCCTAGCACAGAACAATTGACTAAAAAACTTATACCTACTTACCGTTAGAAAACTACACTGCCATTGAATAGGCTAGACAAAGGACAGGTTGCCTGGAAGAGATCGCGGTATGCGATAAGGTCGCCCGTTGTATGTATTTTAGTTTTCAGTTTCCTTTTCTTTGTTTTAACCTGGTGTACCTACAATAAAGTATATATAAAATAAATAAAGGCAGCGAAGCCTTGTGAAAAACACTAATCTTATAACAAACTGCTGTCTCCCATAAAGTAGGTTACTGGTAGACAAAGCAGATTCTGTAAATGCTTATATAAATATGATTTTATAGAAACCACAACCAACTCAAAGATAAAATAGAAGTTGAACGGGCTCTATAGCCTTATTGATACTCTAAGAACAATTGAGTTTCAAATATAGAAATTATATTTTTTTATTGCATTATTAAAGTACCTATATATATTCTACCATTTATGTAGGCCTAATGAAAGTAAATACGGTTATCCGTGATCATGGTGCTTGCAACAGCACCGAAATATCGGAAACTCGCAACAAACACTAAACATGGTAAATATTCCGCTTATAATGTTAATGTTAAATACGGTTCGTGTTATATTTCTGGGTAGATACATAAATATGAAAGAAGAATGCGTTTATAAACTCAACAGATTTACAGACAATCTGTCTAAATGTGGAAATACTCATGAATGTTAAATACCTACTTACACAGGGACAAAAACTCTGTCAGAAAAAAAATACTAGCAGTTTTAATGCAAATCATAACTAAATAAAAAGAAAAACGTTTTATTTTCGCCATTAAAGAGTAACTCCTGAAGCAAAAGTTCCCACATACTCGAGTTGGTACTTTTGTCTTCCAATAGATTGCCAATTAATTGAAATTCAGTCGGTTTATTGAATGATTTGTTAAAGCATCGTCTAAGCAAGAGCTGCTCTTGAATACATGTATAAGTATCTAAAAAACAGTAGTGACAGGTAAACATCCGACCACACACATTATAGAATTGATTTATTTATCGAGTCGATTAAAGATTAATCGAGACGTTTAAATAACGATGTCATTTATGTTTTATGTTATTTATACTGTTTTATTCATTTTGTTTGATTTCAATCTTTGGTTTTCACCGGTATCTCTTCTAATAAATCTTACAAAAAATAAGTAATTATTATTGGTAGCAATTATGTGTTTTGTGGATTCTCACAAAAACGCAGAGGGAGTAATAATATATTTATCACATATCCATCCCAATATATCAAACCCAAACCATCACCCTGTCTTAATCCTGTAATGAAAAATTAAAAAATATATATGTAAACCTGCGTGTTGGAACGAGTCCGTCATACTCATCTTAACGTCCTTACGACGGGGTTCTAGACCGGGAACCGACGACCGGGACTGGTTTGCTCGCACTGCCATGCATCTCCCCCGAAAGTGTACAAATAGAAATAAGTAGACAAAATAGTAAATATTATAAGCAATGTATCAATAGAAATCAGTAAACAAAATAGTTAATAACATAAAGATAGGTAGTAAATAGAAATATGAAATTGTAATGCCGGTGTGTAATAAATAATAAAAGAAAACATGTATATAGTATTTAGTGAAAGATGAACTCACGTAGACTTAAGTTAGTTAAGTGAGCCTAGAAATACCTAATGTCCGACGTAGGAGTCCAATAATTGTAATATTATGAAATTTTATTAAACAAATTAACACATTAAAAAAGGGCGCGGACGACTATGTCCGCAGTAGAATATTAGGAATATATAAAAAAAAGAAAATATGCTTATCACACTTTTCACATTTATTTGAGGCCGTCGCAATATGATTTTCTACTTCCATAGTTCTCTAGATATGAGCCGCAATCTCAGTAGTAGGTACGAGTAACTTAGGAATATCATCAAACAATGAATGGTCTTTTTGACACAGCTTACCCATAGGAAATCGATTCTCATACATAGTACTGAAATTCAGCTGCACTCGGTTAATCTAGAATCTGTCCCCAAAAAATTGGGAAAAGTGTTGGCAGATGATGTTCCTTTAGAAACCTAAAACCCCAATATTAAACTCCAGTATGTAAACAGTTAACAACTTATTCTGCTAAAGTCCAACCTATAATATAAGGCATTAAACATAATGGAGCTATGTTCCTGAGTTAATGACATCGATGTACTTTGTAACGACTAGTTGTTGATAACGACCAGTTGTTCCAACAATTTAATCGGGAACGTTTTTGAATAATACTGCTGATTTATTTTTCTATTTGTCAAGTTAATGTTTGTTTTCTGAATTCTTAAGTTTAAGTTTAAAGATTTAATGGAGTTGGTAGTTTATCGTTTTTTATTCAATGAAGGATGAATTTAAATTAAAGTAGACGCAGTGGAATTTGGTTTTTACATAATATATTTCGCGCGATATCAAAAGTACAAACAGTAAAAAGTATCACCTAGCAACAAAAACATAGATCATATAAATCTAGAAGGAAAGACTTCATGAAGTACCACTGAAAGTGCTTTCCGAACAATTTATGCTTGATTGGAATCAAAAAAGCCTATATAGTTTTTGTTATTATTTATTAAAGATTTTGTGAACATGTATGTTCACAAAATCTTAACTTAAGAACTATGCCCCACAAAACCATTTCAACGGTTTATCTGTGGGAACGAAACAAACAGTATTAAAAATAATGTTTATTAGTGCGGACACTTGAAATTATAAAAAAAAAACTTAAAATAACATATTATCCAATGAAAAGTTGGAACAAATAAATAAAGTTGGAACTAAATTACTTAATTACTTATTTGCTTACCCTCCCTATGCACTTACTTTCCGATCATTACAAGTACCTACATACTACAGCTAAGACCAACATTGTATTGCTGGCGAGTACATTCTGGGTTAAACATTAACTATCTAGTTCAACAATTTAGCACATTACAATGAATCATTTGTCGTAATAGTAACAATATGAAAGTAACTATTGACTCACAATAACCCAGTTTCCGTATTTGTCATTTATAATTAGCAGCTGATACATTGTTATTCCTGTGTGTATTACATAGAAGCCATATAAATTGTATCAATATATATAATACCAATATAAAATTTGATACTGCGAAATAGGAGTTGTTACTAGAAATCATCTATTTAGGAGTTGGTTTTATGATAATTTGTTCGGAAGTTCTACAAAATTTAAAACATTATATCAAAAACTTTCGAGGTCAACCATTATCATACGCTCGGATTTAACTAGCTAAGTAATCAAATGTCTCATGATATTACATGAGACTGGTGATCCAGAACGCAGTTTTCTGGATGGCAACTTGAGTTAACTCCACTATGCCCGGCTCAGATAAAGTACTGAAAATCCCACTCATAGCGTCTAGTTTGGAGAACAACGAGTAGTCCATTTTTAAAATAAACTCTGTATATTAATCTATTATGCTATCTGTATAAACATATTATGACCGAAACTAACACACAATACTATCAAAAATACATCTTCTAAACCCATTCAACCCAATTAGAATAGAACAAAGGCATTTCCGTTCAATATTTGATTAGTGACCAATTCGAGCACACCGAACAATCCAAATAATGGCCGCGCGGTATTATGCGCTAAACAAAAGAGTCAATTATAACGCGCCTTTAGGGATAATTGAAACAGAAAAACATAAGCCATAACTAATATTATAAATGCGAAATGCGACTGTCTGTCTGTTTGTCCTTTTCACGCCTTAAGGGTACTTTTCCACCAAAACTGTGTGAGGTAGTTATGCGGTGCGAGGTTGCGTAGCGCTGTTGTGAAACGGTGTGCAACTGTTCACAGCTGAAGTGCGCAGCGTATTCTTTTTAGCTATGAATTGCACATATTCTTGCTCACGTTCCTCTCATACATTCCTCACCCGCATCTCCTAAACCCCAAAGTTACCTATGGTGTTCAGGGACAGTTTATTTTCAGCATAACTGAAATAAGTTGAAGAATAAATGAAGAAACATTCAATGACCAGCAATAATTTTAGTCTCCCATATCCAATTGAAAGTGAAAAATATGTGGGGCGTAGCTTGTGCGTGTTAAATTAAAGAGGAAAAATAAATAGTCTTCATCCTATGGTGGCTTTTAGAGAAGCCCCAAGAAAACTAAACAAAACATGTCTTCAAATATTTCCTAGCATTCCAAATTTGATTAATCTTCCAAATATCAGTTGCAGGTAGCCTTGGGATTACCACAGTTATGTACCCATTTCAATAAACCAACAACCGCCAATGATATTGTTTGGTGTAACTGCAAGCAATCGCATTTACACAAGGCAGCCAGTATTAGTTACATTTCTGCTACCTTTTCAAGTAACTACTGATTTATTGTATGTAACTAGGTTCACATTTACAACCCAGTAATGATTCTGTGACTGTACTCTGAAGTATTGAGAAAGTCTCCTTTAAGTGCACTTGATAAAAATTAGGCCTTCTGGGTTAGTCATCGGTATTTTGTAACTTAGGCTCTAGCCAGCTAGACAAACTAACCTTCTACCAGTGATTTTTTGATCTATGCAAGCGTGATGATCATTGCTTCTTTCTACTTTTCATATGAAGTCACACTAATCCTTAAGTATAAAGCTACAGGCTGATGACTTAAATAACAGAATTTTAAATAACTTATTAAATACAAATTTGTATTTGTTTTATTTGTATTTAGAGAGAGAGAGTCTAGAGAGTGTAAACTTAAATCCAATAAAACATGTCCCAAATTGTCTAAACCTAACAAAAGTAATCGGCCCGAAAGTTCTAAAACAAAGGGTCTAATACCTTTTACTTCTAAATAATTACGAAGCACAAATATATATAGCCTTAATCGTTAGTACAATGAGCTGTCAGGTTTAAACCTTTATTAGGTACCTACAACGTTATTAGTGAATAACTTTTATACCACTTGCATTTCCGTTGAACAGTCGTTTTAGCCGTGGTAAATAAAATGGCAAATGATTTGTAAGAGCTGCAGTGTTTATGTCGAAATTTTATAACCAATGCGTGTTCCAAATGATGACAAAATATGTTACTGAAAAGTGGTCGCTCAAAGCAGGGAAGCAGGTTGTTTTCTCAGTAAACCGCACCTACTATATATAGCTATAAACTTTTCAAATATTTTTTTAAATATTTTCCTCGAAGGCCTCGCTTTTTGAATATTGCCATACTTAAGTAAACAAATGAATAAAAATAGCAATGTCATCATCTACCCGCTTTTTGCCACGATGTTGACTTCCTGTCTAACCGGATGCGTAAATAAAGTTACATTCTAACTATGTATCCAATACCTATACTTATTAATGTTTTTCAAGTTGTAATCCAAAACTCTTCGATGTTGGTTTATGGTATTTTTTTTCAGATTAATTCCGGTTGCTTGGTTCTTGATCTCGCTTTACAATTATTACTTAGAATTGATTAAAATTAATGAATATTTCAAGGAAGGACAGAAGCCCCTTTTTGAGTCTCGAGAACACCTCAAGAGAACCACGAAATATTTCAAAATTAATTATCAATTAGAAGTTAGTATTCAACTTACCTTTATACTCTAATATTTCTCAGTAATATCCTTGTTCCACGAGTTAATCTTACAGTTAGCTGTACAACGTCAAATTAAATTACCTAGCGAAACTTCTCAGGTATGCCAGGTATCCATCGATTTTTGAAATTGAAGTTATTTTTGACTTTGTAGTGTTTTTATTTGGAAGTTGATTGTATTTTTTGTTAAAAGTTTTTTCATTCATAGTGTTGGCAGTAGTTACCATAGCCGGGATACTAATAAATCGCATGTAAAAACTCACCTTGAGGTTAACCTCTTTTGTTCTCCGATTATATATAGATATTTCTATATATGGGTACCATTAAATCCAAATGTAAACTCACATTATTAAGAGATAGGCCAATTTTTTTGTTTATTTATACGTTTGTTATTGGTATTCCTCGATTCAAATTTAATAGTGACTCGGAATACTCCACGAGTCATGGCGCAGTAGCAATTTCATGTGATAGCGGGAGTTGGGGGACTACTGTGGTGCAGCGACTAACGCACTTCAGATTCACCATTAACTTAAATCTAGCTGAAATCTCTGAAAAGAGTTAATGAACCGGTTTCGTAAATTTTTTCATCGATAGAAAGCTACACTATCGCTGCGTGCATTCAGCTATTTTCTATTCCTACACAATACACGGTTCCTGTGGAATTGTGCTCTGACAGGCCAACGAAGACGGGTGAACGAAGTCGCGGGAAAAGGCTAGTAAAGTAAAAAGATTGGATACCAAATACAAAGCCGAATAGCCATTAATAATCTTACTCGGCTTTTAGGGAACGAAAAGCAGAGAGAACTTCCAATTACAGTTAAAAGCTGCAGACATCCCTTAACATCAGGTGGTCAAGCGCGAGCTATAAATAACAATAAAAAATAAAAAAATGTTTCATCTATGATACTAAATGTCGTCAAAAGACAGGAGGACTTTTACCAAGGTGGTTTTCTATCAGTGTCAACGATTTTCAAAATGTTTAGGATTAACATGCGCAATCTTATTCCCCTAGTCTTTGATGTAACTGTTTGTATATGTACTCTACTTAGATATACTTGTTCGTATAAAAAAACAATCCTCAAAACCCAAACATAATATTGTCCAACACACAGCCTGTCTTCATTCAATCATCCCTATTATAAAGTCGTTTCATTTCCGTACGACACGTTTGAAGTAAAAAATATATTTGCAATGATATCCGGCTAGGACTTATTCACTCGAGCATTCACAGTCATTCACTTGACCATTCGTTCTCTCATTCACTGCGGGAAGATATTTTAACAAGCAAAAACTGGGGCCACCGCGACCCAGACGCGTCGGAATAAAATTAGTCTTCCATCCACTGAGATGGATTAAACATTTTATTTTTAATAAGATTAAATAAATGAGTTTGGTGGTGCATTTTTTGTACTTGAACTGATTTTGTTTTGATAGGGTCAGAAAAGCGAAGATAGATTTTCTTTTCGAATAAACTAAACATGTTTAGTCGATGCAAAACGATATCAGTAATAACCTAAATTGGAATAACATGTATGAAATTGTCACTATATAGCTAGACGAAGAGTAAGATACAGAAGACACGTATTCTTGGACATAGTCTGCAGTTTAAGAAGATTCCTCACTCCACAAGATGCCAAAGATATCACTTCGCTACGGTCGAAGTCCTAACATACAACCACGCCTGTATTACCTGAAGGGCCAGGCAGAGGTAAATCTTTACTAGTTTGCTACATTGATAAGTATCAGATTTTCAACAAGCGTTTCATTTAGTAAAAAAGGTTAAATATTTTGTCTATTCTGTTTAAATGTTTAATTCTAAAAATTTTAAGATTATCGAAATAAGTAGTTAAGTATTTGACAATCGCTGCATGAATTTTCCGAGTTCAGAGCATTGGCTTCTAGCTATCCAGTTTTATCACCTTTTACGCACTCCAAATTGAATCATTACAATCTACGACATACCTTATAAGGAGTAATATTCTCAGCACGTGGTTAATAGCTGCAACAAGTTCATCCCATTCTCGGGAAACGCAGCAGGTGGGGGCATTTCTTGTTTGATGCAGCTCTTAAGAGATATTTCAGTTTTATTTGATGGCGACCGCTGTGAGGTGTGGTTTGATTTCTATCTTTTGGATTGTGATCGTTTGACATCATGTTAATGTAGGTAATTGAAATAGTCATTGTCTATTTATGATGCTGAACAGATTACCTGGTTTGCGAGTATGCGAGACACATAATTTTTTTGATTTCGGTTCCTTTGGTTTCTAGGATGAGTGAAATTTCGATATGTTTGGCGTTTGGTGTTTTGCCGCTGTTTAGTGGCAAAATATTTTTATTACCTATCGTTTCTGCAACCCTCTCATCATCATCACATATAGGACCTCTCATCTGCCTTTTTTTAGTAGCCTTTTCTGACCTACTTCCGGGAAAAATATTCCTCCCTTGCGACTTTGGCTTTTAACTGATCTTTTTGGTTAAACTATAAAACATAAACCACAAATTTTCCTCAGTGCCTACGCGACTACTCTGACTCGAATATCCGCGCCTTCTCTTATCTGTTATTCGAACCATTTCGTGTCCGTTGTGATACACAATGTATTCCATACTATTATTGTAAAGTGTGCCACCGGCTTTAGGTTGTTGACAAGATGATTTTTATTCGAAAATCGAACGGGTTCTGCTGCCGTTATTAGGGAGGGAGAAACGGGTTATCACCGAAAACAAAAGGTTGATCATTTAAAAGAAACGAGTTTTTGATAACACAAAGTAAATGTCCACTTTGCAGGTGTTCTCTTGGCTGATTATTGAGCTAATTAAGTTGTTGAAAGAAGTTCAATGAAGTACCGACAATATGTCTATATACGAGTATTTTTTATAATACGATTAAGAGATTATCAAGAATATTTTAGTTTACGTCCGAGATATCTCCGTATCTCGGCAATCTCCTTGAAGTTTGCTCTCTTACAGGTCGTCAGATATCTAAAAATACAACCAGCCTGACCAACGCTTAAGTGCTAAAGATAGGCACATAAAATTACCTACTGGCACCCTGTTAGACAGGAAGCCGAACCCAACAACCTTGGAAGATTAGGATAGGCAAATGACGGTATCTTTCTCTTGTCACTGTTAATACTTTTATTTTCTTTATTTGTGAAAATAAACTATTAACACCCTACAACAATACATACAAATTGAGCACGAAGATAAACAAATGTGCAACCAGCGACATCTATCACATAATACAAAGACAATCAATACAAAAACAATCATTCCACACATTGAGCAGGTTGCCAATAGAGTCAGGAAATTAAGCTGGATGTTCAGACTCTTAGATACGTCGTTCCCAGGACTGCCAGTAATCATTCAGGTCATCAAAAATATTTGCTTTAAATGATTTGTGTTGCGCTAGTCCAGTCAGTGCTTTTCTATTGTATACCTGTCTGGGGTGGTGCTGCCAAAACAAAATGACTAACGGTGGAAAGGGCGGGCACAAGGCGCTCTTAGGAAAAAAGAGAAAAGAAAAGAGATATCCTACTGAAGACCTATTTCGACTTAGTAACTTGTTCTCAGTCTGAAAACTTTATATTACACAAGTCATATTAAAATTATATTAAAAACACAAGTCTCTTTCCTATAACGCTGGCATACTGAAAAAAAGAATAAAAGACTTTATATTAAATATCTATTAATAGGACAAGGATTTTGCTTGCCAGTATGCAATTTAGCAAAAGATCTGCTGCGCTATATAATAAAATCAATAAATACATCTACATTTACCCCAAAAACTACTACGACGGTAAAAAAAATAGAATGGAATGGATACAAACGCTTACCTACAATGATACCGAAACATTTCTGAAACCTTGACACAAACACATCCTACACTCATGACTCTCAGTCACACCTACAGGCTACACTCTCACTCACATATACAAACGCTTACCTACAATGATACCGAAACATTTCTGAAACCTTGACACAAACACATCCTACACTCATGACTCTCAGTCACACCTACAGGCTACACTCTCACTCACATATACAAACGCTTACCTACAATGATACCGAAACATTTCTGAAACCTTGACACAAACACATCCTACACTCATGACTCTCAGTCACACCTACAGGCTACATTCTCACTCACATATACAAACGCTTACATACAATGATACCGAAACATTTCTGAAACCTTGACACAAACACATCCTACACTCATGACTCTCAGTCACACCTACAGGCTATACTCTCACTCACATATACTTAAACCTACTCATACACACATTTGATTTATTTGAAGTTGATGTTAATTTATGTAGTTTTAGCATAAAATTTGTATAATAGATACGTTTTGCTTTTTGTATAATACGTCTTGCTATGGAATAGCGGATTCTCCTAATACAGGCACTGACTGCCTAAAAGGAGGATCCAATAAAAAAAAATTGTTCATACCTAAAATTGTTTTACATGTTGTATGCGTCTTTAAATACAACACACCCTTTAGTTAAAGGGGCTCTCTATCTTATTCAAGAAAACAAAGCTTTAGTCAGTTAGAAATTCACTGCAATAATCTTTCTTCTTTGCCGTATTACCCTACAATTCCAACGAATTCTATGTCTGAAGTAAAAGACAGTAAGCACTTTTATTTCAGTTATTTCAAAACTATTACAACACTACTTAGTTTGCGTCTGCATATTTGCTTGCAAGCGACAGAAATACAAATTCCTTTCCTTTTCTGAAAACCTGAAGAAATCTCGTTCCGAAAACGCTCTGGAGAATGAAACATTGTTCATTGTTTTTAAGGAAGTGTAATATTAAATTCGTGAGAGAAAATGTGGATGGAAAAGTAGAGAATTCCATATAAATAGAATGCAGAAATGCGCGCATCCTATTAAAAATGTAAGAGGAATTCAGAGTTTTTTAGAAAAGAATATCTTAATCCAATATACCTTAGAGACTTACAAACAATATTTTTAATCGACTTCCCAGAAAAGTTCTCAATTCAGTTGTTTTTTATTTATTTATGTAGCATGGGCATAACTCCATCATATCTAAACGATTGTATTTTTTTTTGTTCGAATTATTTTTTTCCGAAATGATCCCATTTAAATTTGGTAAAGATCTAATGAAGAACTTCGGATCCTGAAAATAAGTACTCATATTATAAGTGTTACTGTGGCTATATTTGAAATATTCGATATGACGATCATAAGGGAAAGGGCTTCAAGTATAGTACTCTATATATAGCAGAAAAGTTATAAAAATGCACATGTGAAATTGATGGGTCGTGTAATAGGGTGTTTTAATCCTGGCGAAAATCAACTGATACCTTCGTAACTCTCCTACCAACCGCCAAAAATTAAAGCTAATGTCACAAAATTATCCTATGTCCCCATTACAGACCTTTTAAACGCCAGCCTGTATATAAAGCTGATTTACCTTACCACACCGTATATTACTAAAGGTGTGTGGAAATCATTCATTTCAAGATTTACTTTACTCGACTCCCTTTGAGCGCCTAACATCCATTTTATATTGGTTTTTTTTTCTTTGCCATTGACCGACTAAGCTTTTTATATTTCCATACCTGAATACGTAAAAGGTTCGCATTTATATTAGGAGTAATGCTTAGTAAGTTTTGTAGGCAGAATTTGGTGGTGTTTCTGTGATTTTTTATTGATTGTAAATAAAATTTTGGTAATGAATGGTTTTTGCCTCTCACTTTTTGAAACATTCTTCTCTTTTCATACAGATGATATCGTCATCATAATTTCAGACGTTCACTATCGAGACGACCTCCAAGCGTCACTATCGACTGGAGGGCGTCCAACGGGCTCTCGCGGCCATCACCAGCTCATAGGTTCACATTGTCGCATGATGCGGACAAATAATATGCAACAGGGTTATTTAAAGCGATATTTTAAACTGAAATTAATCAAATCAAATATTTTATTGACGTAAAAGTATATAAATTGATAAGCAGCCAATACAAAGTGTGTGCAAAATGAAAAAGTAACAATTGCGAGAATGAAAACTAGGCATCAAGAATGAAAAACCTTTAAGACGAGAACTTTCTGAAGTCTTAATATTGCGTTTCTTTTACACCTCTAGAAAAAAATTGTTTCTGTTTAACCCGTGAATGTTCTTTGTAGCAGTAGGCGTCGCAAATCTCGTTTTAAAGTTCTCTAAACAGATCTTTGGCTCAGAAAAAATAAATGAAGTTCCATCTAGTCTTAATTTCATGCCATTGTCAATATGCGCATATTAATC
This sequence comes from Orthosia gracilis, assembly GCA_947562075.1. Lineage (NCBI taxonomy): Eukaryota > Metazoa > Arthropoda > Insecta > Lepidoptera > Noctuidae > Orthosia > Orthosia gracilis. Next base: position 12,069,389 of record OX387266.1, on the reverse strand, counting down.
GTGCTAGTCGTGTGTACTGCCACTTATATAAGCTTATTAAAGCTTATAATTATCAATAAACCAAAAAATCACCTGGAAGGCATGACAACTTAAACAATATGCTCAAAGTAATAAATCTTCCCGATTCAAGATAGTCGCCTTTTAATTCGGTTAAGTCGCTTTATTAATACGTTAATGACGGAGGTGAGGCAGATGTTGTGATGTGACCGAACTGATACCATTAACGATCAGTTGAATTACGCCGCCGACATGCTCGGAGGAAAGAAGTAGCTTGGATTCGTTGGTGTGGATAAGAAGTGGTGATGGATTTTGGGTTATTTATTTAAACTTCATGTACACTAGTGATACACAGGCGGACTTATGCAGCAAGACATTCTCTACCAGTCAGCCTTTGGGTTAATAAGGGCACAAAAGTGTAAGGTGTACTAAAAAAAATCAACAATATTTAAATTCGGATATTCATAAACTAACTAACTAATCAATATTTGTCAATCAATGGTTTGGTTAGGTATCGATATTTTACACTGACCTCTAAATTACTCAATGGGTATTTAAACTAACCATAAAGAGGTAAAATTGTTTCTCCGTTCGTATGTTTCAAAAGGTTATCTCTGGAAACACTGATACGATTACGAAAATTCAATTATATCTATTCTAGACTACTTTTAAACCGCAAATTGCACGCTTCTTGTGGGTTAATCCACCGAAGGTACACCGCACCGCCGGAAAATCCTAGTTATTCAATATACAATTAGTTACCTGACTTGTACATTGTTTGATCATAAATAATATCTATACCATTCAGCAAAGTTTTTTTTGCCCATTGTTTACCGAAGATTTTCTGATAATGCAAACAAACTCTTGTCGCAGATTCTCACTAAATACAAGAACAAAAGTTTTTAGCAGTAAAATTACAGAGAGATTATGTCGGTACAGTAATCTTTTAGGCTAATTCCTCGTAATAAGATTATTCAAAATAAAGTCCATCTCTAAAACAGAAAAAATACACCAACAAACTTCTTTACAGTAAACTGAAAAATAAGACGGAAAACGTGCCGACGCTCATCTTAAACTTTACTTTGCAGAAAACGTGTCTACGCCTTCCTCGCTTCAGTCTAAATGCGAACTGCAAAAAAATATATATCAGGGTTGTTTATAAGCCTATCATATCGTTGAGCAGTCCTGTGTCCCGGAAATGCGGGAAAATGATAAAAGATCTCTATGGTCGTGATGGTTATTTGGAATATTTTACCAATTTGTGCTACGTTGTGACGTGGACGTGTACGGTTTTGACATTATGATTTCTGTCTTTGTGTGTTTTATTGTTGCGTGTGCGGTTTTATGTTTTACTTGTTTTATATTTCACAGGCAAAATATTGCGAAATTACATGATAAGTTACTCATAAGTTACATGGTAAGTTGCCATTCCAACATTTTTGTATCAAAGTTAAGTGGACACTACCGGTTAAACTGGTTACTGGCGCCTGTTCATTGACGAGAAAATGGGTGGTATTATGTCAAAGAAACAAAAAGTAACCGCCCTGAAACAAGCGGAAATATACTATATTTATAAGTACCAAGGTTTAAATTAAGTCTGAACAATTTCGTCGCTTAAGACAAAAAGAAAAACAAGGCTGTACCGACGCAAATGTCATGAATTCTCGTACCTACAAAATAAACTATTCAATTTTCGCTCTTCTTCTGAATATTTTATTTGCAGTAGGTGCTTGTTTCGCTTGTAACTTTTTATTGTTACTTGAGTCTTTCTTGTTTATTGATGGGTGTTACCGTTTTAACAGCGGTTGAATTAAAAACCATTGGACTCCTGTATGATAATAATAGTTGCTTCTGCTTGATTTTTAAACGTATAATTACTGGATCGTGTGAAAAAGAAAGTTTGTGCATCAGGCTGAATTTTTTTGATGGAACTTTACAGTATTTTTGATACGGGGCAGTAAAGGCACATTCCTTAACAGTTGCTACTACAGAAAAGCGTTATTAGGAGTCTGGCCTTAACTTTTTGGAAAATTGCTAACTGTATTCAAAGATTTTGAAAAAGTGTACAGTCAACAAGAATATAATATGAGATTTTTTTGTTTTAACGCCGTTGGATCCTGTTTTGGATGAGGATAAACAAATTGACCAATTTAAATTAGAGGAGTTAATTAGTAGAAAAGTTAAAATCGCAATTTTCAAAAAGTTAAGGATTGCCTTATAAATATTTTATTCTCAGGATATAAGGCTAAGGCTTTTTTGTAGACTAAAAAAATCACACTTTATTAAGGTTTATTTAATGGGAATGTTGGTATGTCTCTCTGATATTAAAAATAAACAGGTTTTTAATCGACTTAAAAAAACGGAGAACCAAATTGGGTTCGTAATAGGTATTGGAAGTAGACGTTGATTGAGCAAGTATTTTGCTCAATAAGGACATAAAATGATGTGAATTATTACAAATAGGTGCAGTAAAGTTTTGAAAATATTGTTCAAAATGTTTCCCGTTGCACTTCCCCTTCTCATGCAACTTGGAATTTAAACAAATGCAAAGAATGTCAATAAAATTCTTAGGTCCATATTCCAATGATCTCCTTTCAAAACAGTCGCCTTGAATAGAAAAAGACTCTGAATTAACGTCAACAATTTGATGATTCGAGGTGGAATTGAGTTGGAGGACATGACTTGGAATATAGGCCTAAGTATTAAATGAACTAGGAAAGTACAGTAGTACTTTTCAATATGCACGCAAGTATGACAAATTTCCTCAGATTTGCGCGCTAAACTAAGTTCGTTAACTTAGCTCTTGGTCTACAACTGGAATAATTCATAGAAAATAATTTATACACTTTACAACACGAAACAACATGAATGCGAGTTAATATAGCCACGGTGACGCCCACAATACTCACGCTGGTAATTAGCTTTTCGGTAACAATTAATTCGTAACCAGTCAGGTAGCATAAACTTTTATTGACAAAAACGTATAAAAGAACTCAGGTTTATTTGTGCTTTTTTTCGTACCTTTTATTGGAGACTTCTTGGTATTTCAAGTCATTTCTTTGGCATTTTTCTCTGTTTGTACATCGTTATAACTTGAACTTTTTCTTACTATGTATGTACTATACCCGACAACTACATCATTATCATAACGACGGTTGAAAGGCTAAGCGAAATTTTGTAAAACTTGCAGGAGGTAGGATGAAACTTATTTTTTTGGAAAAAAAATCATAAAAAAACAACTATTTGATAGACTTTTATATATTTAATCAGTATTTCCCTTATTAAGTAAGGAAGTTTTTTAAGTTATTACTGTTGAAAATTTTGTATTATTTTAGAAAATTTATGTTGGTTGGTTGATGCCCAAAATGCATCAAATTTTGTTATTTTTTGAGAAAAGCAAAATGGTTCAAATACCTACTGTAAATAAAATAGCTGAAAGTAAACTGGCTCAAGCAACGACTTAGAATAAAATAGTACGAGAGAAAATGAATTTAGCGCCAAGTCGACTGACAATTAAATATGCCCAATAAGCCTGAGCAACATGATGGTGTTGCACCAGAGAGAGGTAGTTTGATGCAGATGCCCCTTAGAGGGACTGCAAGATGAAATAAAATGAATCCTTACTAGATTATAGTAGATATTGATGCTTAAGCCATCACTATTCAGCAACGTCCATAAGATATTTTTGAGGTCGGTATGCCACTTTATACAATTTTAGACAGTGACTTGTATATTTTTTATTAAAAAAAAAAAACATTTTTGTGTAGAGGAATCTTCCTAGATGTTGATCCAAGTGTCTTGGAAAAAGTTATTAGATAAGGTGACCCTAAGCTTAGGTAGTAGTATCACCACGGAATACATTGTACTTTAGTATCAGTTTAAAATAAAACAACAAATAGATTGTTTTCTATCTATCTATATAAATAAAAAGACAAGTCCTGACTGACTGACTCATCAACGCCCAGCTCAAATCCTTGAACCTAGAAAGCTGAAATTTTGCACAGAGATTTCCTTTTTTATGTAGACAAGGAATAAAGAAGGATTTTTCGAAATTCAATCCCTAAGGGAGTTAAATAAGGGATGAAAGTTTTTCATCAAACTCTGTCATTTTTAATTTGAAATGAATAAAATATGGTATTTAGCCTCTAAATATAAATAAAAAAACACTGCTTTAAGGATTTTTTGAATTTCATCCCATAAAGGGGTAAAAAGGGGTGTTAAAGTTTGTAAGAAAAATAAATAGTTTATCGTCAAAATTACTTGAAACTTAGTATTTCTGTTCTTTAATACAATTAAAGAAACACGTGTTGAACTTTTTTTTGAATTTCATCCCGATGAGGTCTTGTAACGGACACTTCACAGAGCGCGCAATAAATTGAACTTAGCTCCAAGCGACTAGGAGTAGCTAACCTCATGAATTTTTTGGACGGCCTATGTGTTAAAACCGATAAGATAAAATGATGGAAATGCCAATTTCATAAATACTGAATTTAATCAAAATGTTTCAACCGCCTTATCACTAACGAAATAGTTAGGTCAAAATAGCCGAAGTGACTTAACTCATTATCCTTAATATAGGCTAAATGGTTCAAAAGACATAGTTAATTAAAATAACTTATTGCAAAATGGTTCAAGCGACACGGTTTTTTAATGTAGTTGAATGCAAAATGGGCCAAACGACATAGCTTATTGTTTTGGTTTAATGCAAAATAGGCCAAACGGCAAAACCACAACCATGGCGAAAAAACCCAAATGCTCTAATCGACACACGTTATAAAAGTTCGAAAAATCAAAATAGCTTAAGTCATCTAGACCTCAAATTTGTCTAATTTTGTGTCGTTTAAATCAATGAGCTTAGAAATGAGCCTTGTTTTGCTGTGGGTGCTAAGCGCCAAAAAAGTAGTCAAATAAAATTGAAACCTGACTCAAACGACGGAGAAAAATTTGCTGATTCCGAATATGTATATAACTCAATATCGCAAAAAATGTCGCTTAGACCAATTAGCCTTTCAACCGTCGATAATAATATTGAGAATTATGAAATCAACATTTCGTACCACGTCATTTTTAAATCCTGTGATTAATACGTCACGATCGTTATGCCGGGACTTCAAAGGATGTATTATCCACTCTAAATAACTTCCTTTACTCAAATTTATGTAAATATACACTACCTAATCCGATCCCTGGTCATTATCTAGAAATGTATTACCAAAGTGCTAATGGAGTTTCGCTAGTTATTTTGTGTTACAAAAAACACTATCGGCTACCTGAACAAAGTAAAATTTGTTTCGTAATCATCTGAAGAAAGGCATATATATGTATACTCAAAAAAGGCTTATTACACAAGGATATTATTATAAGCTCCACAAGCACAAACTGACAGAGCTACGTGCCCAGCAGTTACATAAAATATTGTACAAATAGTTTGAGTTGAAATACATTTTACTGAATAACGTGACCAACTTTCATTTGTGTCGGCCATTCATTTTAACAAGTTTTCATGTTGCGAGGGTGTATATGTCATGGACTTAGTGATTAATCAGGGCACTAAATATAGTTCCCGGGCATTATTAATGTAGTCAAGTCAAATCGGGCAATGTAATGAATACTGATTCTATATTAAAAACTTCTATATTTATCACATTTTCTGGTCATCTATACTATCTATACTAATATTATAAAGAGGAAAGATTTGTATTTTTGTATGTAACGAATAAACTTAAAAACTACTGGACCGATTTCAAAAATTCTTTCACCGTTTGAAAGTTACACTATTCCGGGGTGATATAGGTTACTTTTTATCCCCGTATTCCCACGGGATCGGGAACTACGCGGGCGAAACTGCAAGGCGTCCGCTTGTTATTAATATTGCTACGTAACGGTTAGGTAATTCTATAATTATGGTTAATGAATAAGTCCAAGAGCGAGCAAAGCAACAAAAAAAAACTCGAAGCTTAAAACGAATCGTCATGAATCGTATCTTATCTATTATATTTTAACCCCAATGTCAATACTAAAATAATTAAAAAATAAAAAACTTTTTATTACCCGGCCCAGTAAGTGCTGGGCTTAATTCAGAAAGCCCGATCTACTTATTAATTATTTCAATAGTTTTATCTTATTGCCTTCTCATACTGAGCATTTTCAAATTGCCCGGGTATTATGAATAGTGCCTAATTAATCACTTGGTCCATAACATATATACTAACTTTTTCTTGTTAGCGTGTCGATGATAAACACACTCTTTTTATTTAAATGCCTTGCCTGGCCCAGAATTCACTAACTATACTTGTAGTTAACTGTCTTTCATTGGTCAAACTTTTATGAATCAGTTATATTAAGAGTTAGTTATTACGTTAATTTAGTTAAAAGTGAGTTATATCTTAACGAACAATTAAGATATAACTCACTTTTGGGGATATAGACAAACTATAACTTGCTATCAGCGTGACATTTCGGTAGTGCATTTCAATCATTTTTAATTTTTTGACAATCACACTTTTTATAGAGCCTGACTCGGGGTCTCCAACGGGTATCTTCTCATTAAAAAACAGAGTACGAAAAAAATAAAAAGGTATGGTATATCGTAGTGAAAAGTTTTGCAGTCTTTGTTGTCATCATTTATGAGGCCTTTTAAAATGGAACCCTTGTACTTTTCATCTATAATAGATTAAAATTAAAGAATCTGTGCAATATGGTAAATATAAACGAAGCAAAAGGAGTCTGTAAGATCGTTGCAGGTAGCGCTCTGCCTACCCTTATGAGAAAATGGCGTGACTTTATGTACGTAAGTAGGTATGTATGTAATTATAATTTGTGATTGAACGAAGTTTAACTAAACTAGCAAATATTTTCCGTCTGTTATAAAATTACCTGGGTGTTACCTCAATTTCCCACAATAACCACAGACCAAAAATATATAATGTACAACATTAACGTACCACGGCATGATACCGAGAGTAGATTATTTAATTATTTTTTGAATAATTAATAATTGTTGCATGTAATATCGGTTACACAACACGGGAAAATAATGCCAATTTTAATTATTGTGTGATGCAAACATGATGTTTGTAGCTGTTAAATTCTTTATTACGCATAAATCTTGGTTTATTTTCTGAAGAAATGGAAATTATGTATACTTCAAATCTTTGATTTCAAATTAAAATATGTTGCAAGTTCTGAACTCTCAGACTTCTACAAAAAAACGCATCTGTCCTCTGGGCTATTACGACAGTGTCAGTTAAGGGTATAAAGTATAAAAATTGTTATGCTTTACCATAACAACAAGTTATTCTTAAAGATATTATGTTCTGCCAATTATGTAAATTAACTGTTTAGTAGATTAGTTTTAACCTGAGTTACTTTGGCTAAGTAACAAAAATGTGAGCTAAAAAGGTAAATGAATTGTAAAGGCTTATGCAGATGAGAACATTTTACTTCGTTTCTAGGAAGGTCTTGCATCTGCGATAACTCTGATATAGTAAAATTGCATAGGCGGTGGTGAACTTGATAAAACGTGTGCAGGTTTCTAAACTCAGTGACACGGCCTAGTAGCCTAGGACCTATGACAGGGGTCACCAATTATTTTCATTTGGGGTCCGTTTCTTAAAAATAATTTCCAACCCAAACGCGAGCGAGCTTAACCCAATTATGAGTTAAGCTCGCCTTTGTACATAAGCTGTCCTACATTTGTAAATGTTTGTTTTGTGTACAATAAAGAATAAGAATAATTTGCCCGCTGCCGCGGTCCGTAAGACCAGCAACGCCCAACGTCTAACGTCCTCTCCCTCGGCCTGATAAATATTTTATTAAATAATAAACAAATGTAATCAATAAAAGTCAACGAAGATTTTCTTTCAAATATTGACGTGAAAAAGGTTTTGCCTTGAAAGGTCCGTCCAAAGTTTCGAATAAATTTCGTGCCGGTTATTGTCATTAAATCTTGGAGATGTTCATCGGAAAGTTCATCTTGTAATCTAACTGGATGTGAGAAGTACCAGTCAATGTGGCGACGCTCGGGGGAGGCCTAAGTTCCTAAATAGTGGTAGTATTTTGGGTGAAATGATGATGATGGAATCTATCTTGAATAGTTCTCCACAAAATAGGTCGGCGGTTCCGCCATTTGGTGACCTATGCACTGAAGAAATTGATGTTTTGTACACTCAGTTACTAAAAATGAATAATTAATAAAATACAGAAAGATGTCAATTTGTCCTTTACTTGCTCAATTCATTAAAGATTTATAATTTGCGTGACATAAATTAATGCGAGTATCTTAGCAGGAGTAACATGAAATTAAACAACTCGTGTTTACTGAACCTTAATAGCAGCCGCCTCGAGGAACAAAAACATTCGATGGGTATTTGTTCCACATTAAAAAAAAAACATGATATATGGCTAATCGAGATCCACAGAGCACCGAGACGCTTCGGCGGGCATTGCCAGAGACGGCATTGTTAAAACTTTTAATACAAACTGAGCGTATCAGTGAGTGCCATTGATAACTTATAGAAATTGACGACACGTGACTGTTCTCAGAAGAGATGATGGTCCGCTTATTGGAAGATGAAACGTTGGAAGGCATTCTGGTAAAAATCACAGGAATTTGCCGGATGCGAGATGAACAAGACTGGTCGATGTGGCGACGCTTGGAAGAGTTTTGTAGGTAACATCCAGCAGTAGAATTTTTTCCGCTTAAATGATCCGCTTATGATGATGACAATTCTGACAATGGCTATGACAGCTAAAACTTCTCTTGTGCTCGGCACATTCTAAACTGTTTGGGAACCGAAACATATTAGCAATGGCGTCTCTAGGTTCCATACTCTGTATCTAAAACCGAATAATGATTCAGCAACATAATCGTAATCATATCGATTCTAAAAGTTAAAAGGCAGTCATTTAAAATCGAATTACAATCGATCATATTTTTAATCTCAATTGCTGTCAGGCATAGATTTATTCTGCAGTGTGGCAAATATATTGCTTTATTATTGTGAATTTGCTATTATAGAGCTGTATATTTGTATCAGTATTATCGTACGTGCAATTAATCAAAGTTATGTATATTTTTAAACATCTGTGTAAGATGGTTGTAGATTTACGAATAAGTCGATAAGGTGGCTGAAGACGTGCGACAACATCAATTGAATGCTCAGAATATTTAGTTAGTGTGTAATTGTTATATTTAGATTTTTGGGTTTGCAATCGCTAAAAAATCCAGATTCTGGGCTACTACTGAGAAATTCCAGATGAAAAACCCAAGAACAATGTTCGACCCAAGAATCGAAGTCAAGTCTTCAAACTAGGCAGTAGTGCTTGTGCGCACTAGTCAAAGGTGACCTAAGCAAACGAGGGAAAATATTAAAAATCAAAAATGAAAATTAGGTTCTTTTTCATGAAAAACTTAGCAAATTCCTGTCGACCAACTCAAAGTCGTCGTTAAATTTAATTTATATAATAATTTCATGTCTTAATTTGCTCAGTAGTTCCGCTTGCATGTGAATAGCTTCGGTGCTCAAGTAACGAGTGAATTTCATGCAAGCGAATAATGCAATCTGAAGTAAACTTACAAAGTATATCACCGTATCACAATAGTAATTTAACATTAGGATTTGTTGTAGTACTACACTCTTATTTAGTTTTATTTTACTTTTATAATTCTGCAATAATTTTAAAGTCATGCCCATTGGCATACTGCATTAAGAGCAGTGATGGCCGCTGGGTCATAACTCTCTCGCGGCTGTTTCCTCTGGGCAACAGCCGTGAGAGTTTTGTAAGTCATGGGTTCGAGCCCTGGCAAACATTTAATTTATGTAAAATATTTCAATTGCTCTGAAAACAGGGACGGGTAATTTCATAAGGCAACAGGCATTAACTTAAAGGAAAAAAAATGAATTCAAAGACATGTGACATTCAACAACCTGCACTGGACTCGCATGGTAGATTACAGACCACTCGCTCTCACAGAGGAAAGGCTTGAGACCCAGCAGTGGGAATATTATTGGCTGGTTATGCTTATTATGCTGCACACATTGATAATCCCTTATCACAAATCAACACACATATTTTCTAAAACGCTCAAACGTGGATACTCCGATATTCCTTCTTACTAACTCTGCGAGCAACAAGAAAAAAAAGACATTCGTAAAATCCCCATCGTGCACCCAACAACCCAGCTTAAGCCTTCGGGCTAGTCACTAATGGCAGTTTAATACAGTCCAATTTAAGACATTCAATTAATATACTACTACCCAAAGGTGCTTGTTAATTATAAATAAATTATCATCTTGTACTTTTAAGCCGCAGTAATTATCATAAATTTTATGTTTTATATTTTTTACGACTTACGCCAATCATTATCTCTGATAGGAAGTCACTTTGTTGTGGGCCCCTTACCGCAGTTTCCAGCTATAAATAATTTGTAACAGAGTAAGACACTTATTTGAAACGACGAAAGCAATTAATGTTTAAAATAACAATTAATAACATTTTCATTTGACTCATACAGCTTTATTGCAACAGTAGTACCTATAATATTTCTTAACTAACATCATTTATATATTACGAGTATATAACATTCCAAATTTTCACATTAATTTCATAATAACATCGTTTTAATATGACCGCTAAATGCTCTGCTTAATATATTAATTTAAGCGCTTTTCTCGTTTGTGCAGTTTTCATAAAATATACGCCATATAATATATGTTATAAATGTGACATTAGTACGTTGGAGAATGAATATTTTAACAGTATAGTAAATATAGGAACTCGTGGCTACAGCCGCAATCGCCGATCTTCTAGGTAATGCAAAGCTTCCCAAGGGCGGTCCGTGGACGGATTTACAATATACATAGGGTCCAACTTGCCATAAAATCACTTCAAGCTGATGGTCCCGGCTGTCAGTTGTAGATCTTTGGCAGATATTATGGTAGTCAGAAGACAAAAAATCGAGTTACCCAGTTACCAGGTTATGCAGGTCAGATAGGCAGTCACTTCATTTAAAATATAGGTATTCAGCTGCATCTGGTTGGACTGGAAGCCGAACGGAAAAAGGCAAGAAAGACCTTTTCAATAAAGTCGATTTTGCCATTTTTTTTCGTAAAATTGTGTTTGTTTATTAAAGAGATAAACAATTCATTGAAATATTTGCTCATGAGCTTATAGGAAAATGGAATGTGTTACTGAAAACAGGATATCTTATAAAATAATTTAATTTACTTTCATTCGTAAGTTTCACATTTTTTATTTATGAGAGTCGAATTATAGAAAAACAATTACATATCTATGAAGCGAACTAAAATATTCCGAAATCATGTCATTATTGTTAATTAATTAGATTATGTATTTAAAGATTCTTTGTAGCATACCTTTCTTTAGACCAAATTTTCATCTAATCTAAATCATGAGTTTTGAGTTCGTCAACAAAACAAACTCTAATGAAATGAAACTTGGTTTATGCAAGACTATTTAGCCTATTATGTATAATATATAATACATTTAACCACGTTTAACCTTGCAACAAGGGTTTTCTTTTTAGGACCTAGACCAAAGATCTAAAAATAGATCCGAAAAATATCGCCGCGGACATATTCCCGATATTTTGTAAGAAAATGTGGCCGTATCAAAAACAGGCACAAATTGCGTGTCACAATGGCGATCATTTGCGATGCGAAATATACTGCCAGCTGAGAACTAAAATAAACAAAAATTTTCCGTAGAGTTATGAGCTATATTTATAAAGTTATGCTTTTTTATTAGATCTGTTAAAAAAAAAGAGCTTACCTGCAGTATTTGAGATGAGCAACCCACCAAGCTCAACAACTTCTTCTAACGGACATACATCATAGTAGGTAATTATTTAAAGCAAAAATGTACAAAAAGTTACGATACGGATTTTCCAACATAGCGTAAAAGTTTATTGCTCCGACTACTTATTTTTTCTCGACGTTTCTGTTAGTCACAGTTCCTCCATTTACAAGTTTTTTACTGTTGCTAAAAATCACCAAAACACCTCTTTTCTTTATCGCTAAATATATCGTTTTCGTCAAACATATTTCGTTTTACAGGGGTTTCACGTAAACGATTCTGTCAGATGTCTCAAAGATTTTACGTGCTGGTGTTATAAAGAAAAGTAGGTGAACCTTTGGTTTATATTCATTTGATAAATGTCACGTCGCTTCTATAAATAATTCTTCGAGTGGAATGGAAAGGAATGAGAACGATAGACAAAGTATCTAATTGTGTTCTATTTGGAAAGCGAAACATTTTGCTTTTCTTTGTAAAGCTTGTCACGTCACACCAGTCTACAGGGTGGGAGCCTTTACACATAATTTAACTAGTGTTAGTAGAACTAATGATGATTTAGCCTTACTAGAATAGGTTCCTTTTGGTATAATGGCAACAAATATAAATATAGAGCGACTATGATAATAATGAATGGAAAATCGTAAAGTATCACAAGGTCTGCGATCATAAGGTCTCACTCCTCACAGTCGGTAAGGAGAACAACCCAACGAGCTAGACTCGAATCTGCTTTTCTTACTACCAAAGCTTTGGGATGTCCGAGACCTCAGAATAAGAATCCGTACTGTGGCTTTGCTGAAAAAAATACTAACTGTCGTTTTGCTTGTACTATATACGAAAGCCAAAGACACATTATCATAAATTCAAACTGTACCATTTGGACAAAGTTTAAAATGTACTTACATATCTACATAGAATGATGCCAATATACCGCTCTATAGCATTATTATTCCCCAAGGTAGAGCGGTTCGTCCCATATGTCATTTTTCAGATTTAGGAACGTGTCAGTGCTTTCTACCTGTGGATTTACTAGAACTAACATAAATAACTTGCTTTTTTTATAATACAAATAGATGGGAATGAGGTTGTGTTGTCACAATCCTTCAAGTGTTGAAGTAAAAACTTGATGTTCCCTTGGAAAATATATTGACTCTTTATAATGGCCGCTGCAATCACATTATAATTTGTCGCTCTTTTGTCTTCAACATACATATAATATATATTTTATACTCTTCCATGCCTACCAAGCAATTACTCAAATTAAGAGTTCATTAATAAACTGTTAGATTTAAAGAGCTCAAGAAGGCAAGGGGCACACCACTTTATTATGAAAGACACATCATTATCAAACAATACAGTAACAAATTACCAAAAAACTCAACCCAATTTCCATTCTCAAGTGTTCACATCGTAATTGACATAACACCTAAAGATTCTCTCCGAAATAAAACGATAAAGAAAGAACCAGGGCATTACGCAAAATACCTGGGAAAGTACCCGGGCCAAGCTCACAATACAGTGCTGTCAACAGGGATCTGTCACTCTAAGCCGAAAGTAAGCCTGAGTATACAATGTGGGGAACAGAAGTCGTTGGAAAATGTCTTGTTTAAGTCTGGATAGGTTCTTATGTTTGATTGTAGTTTTTTTTTTTTTAATTTTTCGCTATCTTGCTATTAGTTCTTTTTTTACATACTATATATATTTTTTTTAGTAAATGAGTTTTAGGAGGATTTGATCTGGCAAGCAAGAGCTGTCCCCCATCAGGAGCAACCCTCTTTTATTAGTAAAGCATGGTTATGTATATATAACTTTATGCCTTGGTGGCAAGGTCAATTAATGGATATAATGATTGAAATATTTAAGTGTCAGCAAGTAGTCGTCTTTTGTTGAATAAAAGCCTCAAATGAGAGAATTACATTGAATAGTTATGAAATTACCAAAATGGCTAACTTTGATAAATATTATATAGTCTAAGATTATAATTTTTTTAGGTATTTCTAAATGTGAAAGAAGAAAATAATATTTTATAATAGTTTGAAGATTACCAAAGTCACATAAAAACGAAGACTTTTCAAAGTTCCTCGTTAAAATAATTGTTGATTACAATAAATTAACAAATCAATAATTACTTTAAACAACTATAAGTCTGGCAGTTTTCTCCGCAAGTGAGGTCATCCCCTTAGCGTCGCTAAATCTGCAGTATCCTCATGAATTAATCTGGTTTCAGTTGAAAAACCACTCGCCACAATTTTATTCACAAGTACGTTAAGATAAATATAAACACAATACATCAAATAGTCAAAAGAGTGTTATAAGTATTTATGTTTTTGAGGACAAATATCAGACTTTGTTTGTGTTCTGTTTTTTACTTAGTGACAACAGAAAAATACTTTCAAAATATTATTTTCGATCGGTGCACCACGTCTTCTAAATGTACCTATTACATATGTAATAATGTTTAATACCCGGGTCCTGACCCGGGCATTAAACATTTATTAATTTATAAGGGATGGGATGCTGGCCTGTGATACCTTCGTGTTTCGGAAAATATACTAAGCCGTTAATCCTGAAATAATCCTCCCAACAAACGGTTCATTAGACTGAAGGAAGAAAGAAGTGTACTATTGGGCGCACTGTAGGCGCAGTGGTTGAGCGATAGGCTGCTGCGCTGCGAGTCGCGGGTTCGATTCCCGCACGGAAAAATATTTGTATGCTCTACAGATAGTTGTTTCGGCTCTGAGTGTTTGTATATATGAGTTTATATGTTTGTAAACGCACCCACGATTCAGGAGGAAATCCCAATGGGGCAATGTGTTTTTTTATATATAATTATTAATATCGCCCGCGTCTATGGCAAATCTCCACTGAGAAGGGTCGCTACGATCGAAACTCAGGAGGATTTTACCCGTACTTGTGTGACACAATACATCAATAACTTGCGTCGTAAAAGGTGTATTTTCGTACATAAAAACTAAGTACCTGCACTAAAATGTCTGGAAACGTTTATTCGTTGTTTTTCTTTCTCATAGCTAGGCAAACAGAAGTGTAAAAAATAATTAGAAAGCTGTTTGCCTACGTTGCAGTAGTAATTCTAAGTGAAGTAACTGATTTTGGGAACAGGAGCTACAGCTCGATTCAAACTTAGTGGCGGTTTTAAAGTACACCATACGCACTTAATACCTAACCCCTGAAATCCGCTTTTACATGAAATTGCTATGGCACGTCTTGCTAAAATGTTCCGAGTCGCCGTTATGTTTGAACCTACCTGTGTAAGGATTCAAATCCACTTTACAAAGTCAAGTCCCTTTTACTCAATTCACATAATCTTTCCAAGGCCATCCATTGCATTTGCCTACTTATCTTATCTCTCAAACCGGTTCTCAATCTAAATTTGCGCGATGCGATCACACTGGCTTTATTTACTTAAGTTTGGACAGATTGATACATTGTACCGACTTGTATAACTTAAGTGGTTAGCTGTCATATTTCGGTAATCGGGTCATTAATTTTAGAGGCTCTGTAGGTAGGTGTAGTCGTGTTTACTTTTGAACAGCTAAACCGATTTTCATCAAACATAGCTTACAACACTCCCGACAATGTCAGATTTCAAACAAAACTAAATCAAAATCGGTTCATCAGTTTAGGAGCTATGATGCCCCAATAGATACATAAACACAAAAATACACAGGTACAGTCAAGGGTCATAAGTGCAGTCATACTCTCCCAAAACTCAAGTGGCTAGTTTTTGTAGAAGAAGTTAAATTATCCACAACTGATTTAATATTTTGTATAGAAATTAAAGTATAGATTATTCCTACTAACCGCGAAAAGTTGAAATTCTGCTGCCTACAAAAAAAATACCTTTTCTGTTTTGGTAGAGTGTGACTGCACTTTTGACCCTTATAGTACACACGTCAAACTTATAAGACCCTATTTTCCGTCGTGGGTTTAAAATTAGAGTTCCAAATCTACAAGGCATGATCCCTTCAATAAAATCTGAACACACATATGTATGTACCAATGAACGAAAATAAATCCTCACAATACTCCTGAGCAATTTCTTTGAGCCGAAGATATATATTATGTAGGCTAATATGCTAAGTCATTTTCATGAAAAATTCATTTCCTTGCCAGTGTACAGGAATACAACAGTAACATAAGTCTAAGATAGATGTCAAACCGGAAGAAACAGAAGATCACGTCAGTATTTCCTTTTGGATATTATTATTTAGTTCGTGATCATCAACTGCCCAGCGTTGACTCAACTATGTAGTGGTCGGCCTCCAGTCTAGCCAGATGCCGCTGGATCAACTGGTTACTAGACTGGTGTAAAGTATGCCTGACCTCGTTTAACCAATTATGTTCCTAATATTTAAGAATCAAATCTTTGCGATGGAATTCTGAACTGCTATTGAAAATTTTCCATGCAACTCGGATATTTGCCTGACCCGGAAATCGTATCCAAAATCACACTATTGTATTTGCTCTCGGAACCACTAGGAAATGGTCTCGGCTGCTAATTAGGACTAATAACATAACACAATATGGATAAGTACACAGACTTCTAGCAAACTATATAAGGAATAAAGTCGTGATGTTAAGTGACACTTCTGTCTCCGGACTCTATATTGTCCACACTGTCTCATTAACTTCTATACAATCTCTCTCCTGAAACCGCTTCAGGAAAAACTAGAAACTAGATGCTTGACTATTGAAAACCGATTCTTTACCCAAAAGGGAGTAGGCTATTAATGTCTGGAGGTAACAGGGCAGGGCTTGTTTATTTAGTGAGGTTCAGCTATTTTTATCATATTTATATTGTTTTTCCCTAGCCTAATTTATGATACTGAAGGAAGTTTCGACAAAATTAAAGCGTGTAAAGTGTTATGAACTGTTCTCAATACTTGGGATACAAAACTTTTAGGTTAGTATCGTGATTCATGCATGCTCTTTTAAATATCGCCACCTGCCTAGCATTTTTCGTAGTTAGGCTAGTGAAAATAACATTTGATGTAGCGATTTCCTATATAACTCGAAACGTTTGGCAAAAGTGTTCCAATTGTACGACACCTACATTTCCACAGCGGCAGGCTTTTTTAGGTCTTATGTAATAGGGGACGAGTCCATAGCCATCAACTGGGCACATCCAGGCTCTAAGCTTTGCCCAACCGAAGAATCTAACCCAGGACCTCGGTCAACAGTCTGTAGCGCTTGCGATCACTAGAGTATAGATCTAGAAGAAAAGCGATAAAAAATACCTAGTAGAACTTCTACCATTCTTTCGAAACGTCTATTTTAAAATAATAATTCCAAGTATTTGAATCTCGTTTCCCCAATAAATAAAGGAGTGTGCTCACTTAATAGAAAACAAACCGCTCACACTATTTAGATATTGAATGACACATGCATGTTGTTTTATATTAAAATACTGTTTAAAGATTCTTTATTTCTCAAAGATTACAAATCACTTACGAGGACAAATAAAATATAAAACAAAACTTAAGCAATTTAAAGTACAGAGCCGCATAGGCGGTAGGTATAGTAAAAAAAATAAGAAAATTACATTTATACTACACCTGCTCGGAAAGTACCTTGATACTTTATCAAATTTACGGTAGAAATTACGTCATTGCATATCGAACAAATATGCGGCGAGAAAACGCATCTTAGCGGGAGAGAGTATGAAAATCCATTTCTTACGTGGTTTTTCTTTTTTGATTTTGGGTAAGACTATGCGCTGGTAACCTAAATATCAAAAGCCAAAAAGTTTTTACAGTGAGTTTTTATCTCCAAGTTCGCAAAATGACACTGGCCACTAGCTGTGTGTTGGATGGTGTCAAACAATTTGATAAAAGAACATGTGAAAATTGCAGACGCCATTGGCGCCATTTTCAATTTGTGTGTTGTTTGAGGATTCAGTTTTCGTAGAAAAGTAAAATAAAACTATCAAAATGATAAGTAGTGATAGTGATGATGAAGATTTTTTAACTCCGCCGCAGTTGAAGGAAACAGCAAAAATACTGATTGATAACCTTTTACCACAGAAATCAATTAAAAAATATAATAAAACTTATGACGATTTTTTGCAATGGAAAAGTGAAAAAAATGCGGCATCTTTTTCTGAAACTGTTTTGTTAGCTTATTTCAGTGAAAAAGCGCAAAAATACAAACCAAGTACGTTATGGTCTTTGTACTCAATGTTGAAAAGTACTATATTGACAAGAAACGACATAAATATTCAAGAATACAAAAAACTTACAGCATTTCTGAAAAGAATGTCGGAGGGATTCCGTAGTAAGAAATCAAAAGTGCTTACTACAAAGGATGTTTATTCCTTTTTGCAGAATGCTTCAGATGACAAATATTTGTTGATGAAGGTAAGTTTATGAACAAAATGCACTGGTTTATGATTTATTACGTACCTATTTATGAGTAGAAATCTACTAGGTTTTCATGTTTGATATTTTTGTTTACAGGTTATTTTGATTTTAGGAGTAAATGGGGCCTGTCGTTCGCAAGAACTTGTGGATATGACAACAGACGATATCGAAATCCTCGAAAATGGAATAATCGTCAATATTCCTAAAACAAAAACCAAAATTCAGCGATCATTTGTTATATCGGGCTTATTTTATGAGATAGTGAAGAAATATAACGAAATTCGCCCCAGTGACCCCGAAACCAATCGGTTTTTACTACAATATAAAAACAAAAAATGTACGAAACAAGTAATTGGGAAAAACAAAATAAGTACTGTGCCAAGAGAAATAGCTTCCTACCTTAATTTATTCAATCCACTAGAATACACTGGCCACTGCTTTCGCAGAACTTCAGCGACTATTCTTGCCGATACTGGTGCTGATTTAACCACAATAAAACGTCACGGTGGTTGGAAATCGTCCGCTGTTGCAGAAAGCTACATAGAGAATTCCGTAGAAAACAAAACACGAATAAATAACCAAATATCGGGATCGATTAATTTGCATCAAGACTCATCTCCTCAACCATCAACGAGCGCGGCGATGCCAGATGCCCCTCAGCAGCCAGTTGCCCCATTGGCACCACAGCCTTCTACGAGCGCAGTGCCAACAGCACAGCCAGTTATTCCTCCTACATTGTCGCAAACATCTCAAACAAACATTAATGGAAAAAGTGTTACATTAAGCTTCACTAACTGCAACAATTTCAATATAAATTTCAATTAGTAAAGATTTAGTTTTTTATTTTCCTCGTAGGTGTAGTATAAAGCACTATGTATCACTCGAGAGAAAGTGCGATTCCCGATCTCGGGTGTTTTAAAGCCCTTGCCTACGGCTCGGGCTTCAAACGACACCCTCGACGGTAATCGGTCACTTTCTCCTCTCGGTGAACAATGTACTATTCTGGGTTAATGCGTAAGTTGATTTAACTTTGTCATTTATGTGCTCAAAAGCTGTCTCCCGTATTAGTTATACGGGAGACAGCTTTTGAGCAGATAAAAGGAACGGTTTACTTGGAGTGAGTACTATAATAATATTGGACTCGGACAGATTTACTTTTTTGTGATTCCTTTGAAAATAACTAATAATAACTAGTTTTAATATTTTTTTGAATAGGGATATTGACTTGGTATCTTTTATATATTTAGGTAAAAAGTTGTAGATCTGTGCTCCTTTATACAAAATAATCTTTTTACAGTAATTAGTTTGCGGTTTATATAGTTGTATATCACGCCTAGAGCTGCGGGTATTTATTTGACTGTATGTTGTGAATTTTATTTGTGTGTGTATTTTTTGTTTAAGATTTTTCGAATTAAAATACATGTTATTTTGGTAAATTTGTGCAATATTTAATAATTTTGTCTCATTATAAATTTTGATAGTTCGAGTTTAATAATTTTAGTGGAAGAGGACTTTTATTATTCTATTTTGCGCTCTTTGTAATTTATCAAGATGGGTTTTGGCAGGTGATCCCCACACTTCTATCAAGTAATCAATGTGAGGTTTTACCAATGAATTATAGATGGCGTTAAGTACTTTTAGCGAAAGACATGTTACAATACCCCGAAGGGCACCCGTGAGACAGCTTGTTTTTGACCATAGGTTATCAATATGTGGTGTCCATTGCAGTTGATTATTTAACGTAAGGCCTAGATAATTCTCCTTGTTCACCTTGGTCAATGCAGCACGATTTATTCATATCAAGTCAAATCATGAAGATTATTACCTTATGTAATAATTTATTACGCCTTTTTGCTCCGCCGGTGGCATATCAAAAGACGCAGCGTTGGTAGGCCTCCTACAAGGAAGACCGGTGATCTGGTGAAGACCGTGGGAGTTTGCTGTATTCGAAAAACACAGGACCAGTCGATGTAGGGACGTTTGGGGGAGGCCTATGTCCAGCAGTGGATGTCTTTCAGCTGATGATGACAAGATCTCCAGTGAAATAAGCTCTGTGTCTCGAAAAAAATCACACTCGGGAGCGAAACTGCGAAGTAACCACTACTATTTGAATCTCAGTTCAATGAAGTGTGTCTAACCAATTTTCTCGTGTCTTTACAAAGAGGATATATTAGTGTTACAAAAATTCCCGTAGAATCGGCACAGTCTTTTGATGTCGGAACATCTCACCGTAATCTTAATATTTAATCCACGTTATTTATAGCAAGTAATTTACGCTAGTCACTTGTAATTTAAATGAAAACTTTACGATAAGAGAGCGTTGAACTCTTAAGGTGGTTAGCCAAGAAATTACTTAAAATTGTTTTTTTTTTCTTATTACGCTCTAATAATTATCGCGTTTGTACTTTAGCTAGGTATCGCTTTAACGGCAGCAGTTGATACGGAAAACTCACGAACAAAGTGTCGTTTTTTTTTGGAAATTGCCAAATTTGGTGATCATAAGGAGAGCCATTATAGTGTAAGACGAGTAAACAGGGTTTTCTTACAAAATAACTACATGTACCTATTCTGAAAATAAAATTTGGGAAAAGGCCTTTATATTTAGTCTAGGCACTGGGGGTTTTAACCTCCTCGGAATCAAAACAATTCTCGTAAAACCTCATGAATTATGTTTTACGAGAAATACTTATAAGTAAACTATAAAGTCAAGTCGCACAAATCCACCAAAAACACATTACCCAATTATTAAATTATACTCGTAATTATTACCGAACACGGCTCATTTCTATAACAACGAATTTACTCCAATAGTATCTAAAATACCTAGTTTATACTGACCTTACGACTAATACTACGAAAAATAAACTTTAACAACAGTTAATGACGATTAACTGGGTAATTTATAACTGTACTACAAAGGATTAAGATTGATATAAGCCTAGTTAATCTCGGTTTACGCGGTCAACGCGTGCGCATGTTTGAAAGGTATATATTTATCATGGGCTATAACAGGAGAATTAGGATATGTTGGATATGGTGTGTTGGAGATTGGTGAAGTTTAATGTTCTTTTCGGTACAAATATGGGTATTGAAGAATAAATTGAAATTTGCTCTGTATTCTTTCTCAGACGCAGCGTTGGAAGCACTCGGGGTCTAGGTAGAGCGACGACCTGGGCTGAGCCTTTGCCACAATGTATGGGTTAAAATTGAGAGTCGATGTCAACGTAACGCCAAGAAGCTCAAGATGGTATGTAATATGTTACTGAGAGGTTATTATCCAATTACGAACATTGTTTCACTGATAGCAAGATACATTATCGCCTCTTGCCATTGGCTAAAGGCTTTTTATTCTGAAAAAAAATAGAAAGGCCTTGGGAGCATCATCATCATCATCAGCCTTTTAATGTCCCCACTGCTGGGACATAGATCGCGTCTCTGTAAGAGATGGCATGGGCCATGATCCACCGCGCGGGCCCAGTACGGTTTGGTGGATGTCACATGTCTTCAAATCGGGAGCATACCTGATGGATAACATTAGTTAATTTTTCTACATTATATTATGACACGGGAGTCTGCAGGATGCAGGAGTTTTATAGTACTTTGTACCTTTTAGGATGATTAATAGACGATAACATAACCGACTTATACACAACTGCCAATACCCCTCCGGAGAATACTAGCGTGATAATAATTTATTTTGATAGTAGAACTTTAAGAGCTAAATGAAAATTAACTATTCTCTTTGTTTGACAGACGTGCATCTAAAAATCTTATGTTGTCAAATAAAATAAACGATCAGCGTTATACTAGATATCTACTTTCATGGATTAGTGGAACTATTCTCCATTTTTCCATAAAATGCAAAACTGAAAATCTTTTATCGGCGAGTCACAGAAATTGGTGCATTCACCTCACATGACGTCAGCTCGATTATTTAGAAAATCTAGGGTCTAGCTAGAAGTTTTCCTCTGTTCAGGGTTCTATACCCACAGGGTACAAACGTGCTGATGCTAAGCTAACGCCGGCCGTCGATCAGTTTTTCTGTCTGTCAGTCACGGATGTGTATTTTGGAACCGTTATATCTAGCCAGTTTACTTTAACTAATAGTAGTTAAAGTAAACTGGTAAGCATGCTGTTGTTACTATGTTTACTTTCCAATCATAAACAGCCTTAACCCAAAGGGAATCCCAAACAGGAAACCTCGAAAAAATTGCATTTATTTCACAGACATGTGTGGTGACCTGTAAGACTATGGTTTCCTGCGTTCTAATTAGTTTATCTTTGAATATTGAAGCCTTTGAGTGCATCGGCAATCTTTAGCGTTCGAACTGAGTACACTTCATGTAAATATAGTTCTAGTTACCGGTTATTGAGCTCAAGCTGAACGCTAAGTTTAATCATTTTTCTCAAAGATAATGAAACTCTGTTTGAAGCAATTTGGTAGTTGAAGTTTGATTTCACTTTAATAAGCTTTTATATAGCTATTCTTTGAGTTCTAAGAACTGTGGTTATTTGCACTCGTAGAAAATAAAACAAAAGTGAAAACTATCCAATATTTTAGAGCAGAGTTACCTAGTTCTAAAAATTAACGAAGATAGAAAGTTACATCTCAAAGAGGTCAGATCTTTTACTGATGATATGAATCAAGCGTTTTATTCCACTACACAGTAACAGAGCAGGATTAAGAATAAGGTTACAGAAGCCAGTCTCATAGAGTAAGTAAATCCGTATAGATATTATTTTCACACCTTGAATTTTACTCAGACATATAGAAATGACATCAAGCGTACCCAATGGTGAGTTGGTGGACGTAAGACGTTCGTATTTGTTTCGTTCTAGAGTATGACACTGCTTAAAATAATTGAAATTTTCTAGTCTACATTAAAAATAATGCAGGAAAAAGTTATTGAATAGTCAAA
Organism: Orthosia gracilis; assembly: GCA_947562075.1. Lineage (NCBI taxonomy): Eukaryota > Metazoa > Arthropoda > Insecta > Lepidoptera > Noctuidae > Orthosia > Orthosia gracilis. The sequence continues at coordinate 12,046,279 of OX387266.1, read as the reverse complement.
ATGAAAGGATTAGTCGGTTATAGTTACTAACCTAAGTTACGCTAAGTAAGTAAGTAACTTACCAAGATGCAAGGTTGTCGACATAACATACAATTCTAACTACACTATCCGCATCTGAATAAGCTGGTTGTTAGAATTCTTCCGAAGCTGGATTGTCGCATCTTCACCAAAGTAATTTCTCTTAATCTATGCCAATATTTTTGTCATTATACCAAGTGAAGGTCAAGGGCGCATGAAAACTTTATCTCTCAGACTTTGGGAAGTATACAAGTACATTTTATAAACTTTTGACTTACGATCTTCTAATTACGTGAGCGTGTTTATCTCGGTCCAAGCTGGACTAGATTAAGAAGTCTAGATTTTTAAAGAGCAAGTTTAGGTTCTGTGTATTTTAGTGATGTTATATTTCGCCAATTATAATTATTATTTTTAGGTCCATGGATCAGGAAGCTTCTTTAGAAAAGCTTTTTTTTTTAAACTTCTGCGGAACCCTAAAAACTCCTGCGGTTAACAGTCGATTCATTCGCTTTAATTATAACGGAGAAAACATCGCGTAACCGTTCCATCACAGAGAAAAACACTCTTCTCTTATTCTTGGAAGACTATTTTGTGCTTGAAACTTAATACAGTTTTGTTCGCACTGAAGCACAAAACATCGATAACTTCGTTCAGACGTAGTCTTTTATTTGAAACTCCAATTTTCCAACTTTCTGTTAAAGTTTCTCAATTTACATACATACCCACATATACTGACGTCTTGTCTGGGGACAATGGGGTTTGGTAGAAACTGCAGAACAACTGCTACGATACTTACTTACACATTACTTTTGCTTCGAATCTTAAAGTTTCTACTGAAAATACTAAGTAATTAGTTATTATTATAAACTCGTTATAAACTCCATATTTTACTATTATTTCCATATCTTATAGGAAAATTCCTTTGATGTTCATCCTTTCATAAATGCACAAATATGTAGGTCCATGCATATTAACATAATATACATTTTAAAAACGCTATTACAACTGCTTCGCAAACAGTGCGCATACAGGAGGATGAGTTTTTCAATTGAAGTTAATTCTCTCATTTTGTGAACTGACCTTTGTTAAAACTGTAGGAAAGGTCTTGAGTGAGATGAGTTTTTTCAGAGGTTTCACTTACATGCTTTGCTTTTGTATTACAGTTAAGTGGAGATTGGAAAGATAAAAAAAAGACACCAACTTTCTTAACTTTTCTTGACTTGAAGAAGCTCATGCATAATTTCGTGTAAGCACCTTACCTTTAGCTGGAACTACGACAAAATTCACCTTACACAAGATAGTAGTAAAAATATTAAAACATAATTAACGAATTAAAATCGTGACTATCTCCTGTGAAAAGTATTAAAAGAAAGTCACACTACCAATAATAAAATCCATACATAAATAAATTTTTTTTCTGCACCTCATTCAATGGAAAATTATCTAACAAGAACAGTACAGCAAATGAAGCCAAAAAATCCATCTACAAATAGATTTTCCCCATTTTATGCCAAGTCCGGTTTATTCAGGGGATGAATAAATTGATACTTACTAATGAGGGAACGACCAATTCATTTATTTTCTATACACCCTGTATATGAGATATATCACAAGAAATATCTATTCTTTATGATTCGTATTTGCAGAGAAATCTGATATCGGTAATATTTATATTCAACGGTTAATATCGGTGATATCAGTTACTTCTACTTGTGCTGATTACAGGCTGAATATTAATTTGGCTACTCATCTTAGGGGCGTATTATTCGTATGGTTTATGTCTGTGCCTTTGAAGATTTCTCTCGATTATGTAATACTTGAATATGTTTATTATTGTTAGATATAGTATATCTAGCTTTTAGCACTTCTTCTCACGTGTCTATACATTAGTTACGGTAGATACGTGACGTTGCCTATCAGCTTATGGTATAAGCAGCTAGGCCAAGTTAAAAGCAGGGCTAAGTGCCCAGGGAGCACCGAAATAACTTTCAAATACGCATGATATGCTTTTTGAATGCTAAATTACTTAAAACAGTACTTTATAAGTTCTTAAACACATTTAAAGATATGTGCCTATAATTCCACTTTCTAACGTATGAAAATTCGAGTAGTAAAACAGAATTCTGAAGGAGATCAAACTATTTTAAGCTATTTGTCATACGGTATTGGAGAAGGGAAAAAGTAAACATGTTATACCAACTCTCAAGTAGGTAACTTGGGACAAGGGTAGAAAGATTACATAGTTTTGGACGCACGACGCAAGTATGTTATAAAGTTAAATATGTTATAGGTTGAGAAAGATTTAAAAAACTATCATCTAAGGTTTTGTTTAAGTCTAAACGCAAAAAGTATATGTATAGTTGCATAAAACGTATCTCACTATGATTGCGGAATCGTAATAACACACATTCATTTCAATATCTTCATTCTAAAAAACTCATGGGATTGCAAGCGGCTTCCATTGGAAGTTTATTGCAATTGAATCTAATCGTGGACTTGTAAACTTCCACACAAGAATTTGTGGGTACATGGGATTAGTTACAAATTCATTACAGATTAAATATGATAATAATATAATAATAATGTAGAGGCGGTAAATTTACGGGCATATTTTCTTGTCATACTTTTTAGAGCCTGATTTTACTGCAGTCGGGTTTTAGTATTTGAACTTATTTTTAATAAAAAAAGCGCCATTTAAAAAAAAAAAAAAAAACCCCGATACAAAAACCTCTAAAACGCGAAATTAAGCGTCAAAATTAAATCTGAATCGGTTCATCCGTTAAGGTGCTATGATGCCACAGACAGACAGCAACACACGTTAAACTTATAACACCCCTCTTTTTCCGTCGAGGGTTAAAAATATAAATAAAATGTACAGCTTGCAGGTGTTTTTCTTTTTGTATTTTTGTGATTACGATAATCTATTTAATTTTACTTACTAAGATATTTTTTCAAAATAAATTTAAATTTTGGTTACATTTTGTCCATAAATAAGACAGAAGGTGTTTTTCATATTAATTTATAAACTTTTTAGTAGATTTTCAATAAAATTACATTTTGTGATAATTTAAGTACCTCTTACCTCAAAATTCCTCATACAAACATTTTAAAAAATATTAGAAAGTTTATAATAATCCCTTCAAATAATGGATATAAATTAAATTTTAAATAGTTGATCAGCCTTACCTAACCGTGCACTTGATGTTTCAACTTTTCACTGTGCTGTCGCCGGGTTAAGGATCTTTAAAATGCCTGACAAAAATAATGGTGTGCAAAGTTGTGTTATGTTATGTACTAAAACTATTACTTTACAGAAATGCAAATTTAAAATTTTCCTACTAACATGTACTATCACTTGCAAAAGTCGATAAGAATTCTCAAAACGTATTAGTTTGACGTTTAGTTTGACTTACGACCTTCTATTTTCAAGTTTTCGCCAAGAAATGATTGAAATTCACAATTTCATCAACTTAGCATAAGTCAAGATGGCCCAGTGGTATAGAGCACACAGATTGAAGCGCAAATCAGTGTGCCGCAAGTTCAAATCCCACGCAATTGTTGACTTTTTGTGAGTTCTTACCCGATTGGAAGTTATGGATTAGCATTACATATATTAAATTATTCTTTAACTTGTTCACACATTTCTTAGAGTTAGAAAGGTAGATCACAAACAAACTAAATAAAGAATTTGATTTCTGCGAGGTAGACATGAGTTTTGACTTGACCGAAATGAAATGTCGTTTGGTTGTAGTTGTTGGTTGGTGACGTGTGGTTAACAGTATTGTAATATTCGCAAAATGCAGGCTAATATTAGTATTGAAGTGAGGGCGACTATCATTGGGCTGCATAAAAGTGGTCTTAATAAAACACAAATATCTGAAGAAACTGGACTGAATGTGAGTATAATAGCTATTAATGAATTGTAACTTTATAAATTGGTTATTGGATTTATAAATGCATTTTTATTTTAAAATTATATTCAATAATTATGATTATTAACATTTTATTAAATGAAAATGAAGTCAAGTAGGTATAGCTGCCTAATATATATTTTTTTTGTTTTAGAAAAATACTGTAAGTCTTTGGATAAAAAGATATGAGGAAGAAGGTAGCCTTGCTAGTCGAAAGAGAAGTGGGAGACCGAAGCTTATTAGCGAGGCGCAGCGACGACATATGGTGGACGTATACGAAACGAATGGTTTCGCACCAACAAGACATTTTGCGGAATTATATGACACCTCGATGGATACTGTTCGCCGTGCACTTCACGCTGAAGGCGTGCATCACAGAAAACCTGCTAAAAAGCCGTAATATCCGTGATTATTCGTTAACAAACACTGTATTATATTGTGTTTACTTTCGTTTAAAACAGCTATATCTTTTAACTTGTGCCATGGCCTTATCTTAAGAATGCAGTGAACTCGTTACAATTTTGTTGACAATAATCATGATTCTATTTTGTTTTTTATTCTTCTACCCGCACTGTTCTAACATAATAGTTCAATTTATTTTTCTCATCTAATTGACGATTATCTTGTGAGAACTAAAGTTCTTTTAACAGAAATTGAGGTTTAGTTTCAATCTTCTTTTCGTCAAGAAAATGAACAATTAAGCTATGACCTCAATACATTCATTATGACGTTATATAAAAATAAAATGTTTAAAAAGTCTAAATCTTATATCACTTTTCAATAAATAACTGGATATAAACAATTATATTTTATTTTATTAAAATTTTAATATCCTTTCATTGTTACGTTATTTATATTATAATAATAATAATAATAATCATTTATTCACCATACACACATGATTTATGACACAATAAATATTTGTACAAAGCAATATTATATCTACATAAATCTATAACAGTAATGTAACCCTGTCTCCTAAACTAGGTATTCCTGTATCTTAGGAGACAGTGATTAGGCCATACAGGGCGGTAAATTATGTAGCTATAGCTGCAGCCAGATTATGAATGGTCTAAGTGGGTATACTTCCAACAAACAATCTTACACGTAACACAGATAACGGTTACAAGATAACTTTTTTGTCTAGGTAAGAATTCGACGTCACAATTCTAATAAATGTTTAATTTGTAAATGTAAAGAATAAACATTTTTATTAAACACGTCTTTTTATTTCCACCTTACAACATCGAAAAGATGTAACAACTAAATAATTGCAAATTACGAATGTGATTCTTCTTGTGGTTAATAGATCATATTCGTAATTTGCAACTATTTAGTGCAAAAAATGCAATAGTATTTTTCATAGAATTATAAAAAACAACTTCACTATAAAAAACAACAACTGTATATTAATATAGATTGGGAATTTTCAAAGTAAGATATAACCGCAACGGACCGACCATGATTTGAACTCGGGCTACGTTATTTGCGAATCCAACACTTAGTTCATACGGCTACCAGCACATGACATATTTGCGCGAATTTTATCAATGCAATGGTAAGAACAAGTCGCCTCTGTGACTGTGTGATGCGTATTCAATGGGACAGAAATATAATAATGATGTTTTTAAGCTCAGTGCGACGACAGTTCCTTAGTGTGTGTTATCTGTGGAATGTGGATACTCATACACGCGCACACATACGCACGGAAGTATCGTGCTGGCTCGGTTCGTAGCAATGTAATCTTTATCGTTCTTATGGACTTTTGCGGCCTCACTGTACCTAGTAGCTTAGCAAAACGCGCGGCGCCATTTTCCTATGACGTCCTTGAGAGCATAGCGCGAGTGTAATTGCATTGCATCTATGAATAATAATTTCTCAGACATAACATTTATACCTGTGTCTGTGCAACTACCACTTTCCCTATCCACGACATTTATGTGTGTACAGTAAATTGCACTCCAGCAGCTGCGACTCCAGCAGTTTTCCTCCCATTTAAAAAAATAATTACATTAAGTTAAAATATTATTAACAACTCCAGATACTTCCAAGGAAAGAGAACATCAAGACCGGCATGACCCAGCTGTTGAAGACACGCACCTTCTTACAGCCTGATAAAAAACTACTTCGTACTTTTTTCAGGCGACCAAAAAAGCGTTCCTTCAACGACTGTTTCACGTCAGTATCATTGACTGCCTACTGCTTCCGACATACCAAAATACTTGTAAGTTTCGGTTGAGGAGAGGGATCTAAGGAGTATTGAATCCAAGAGTTGTATGCCCACGGATTCCATAATCTTCCCTCGCTTTCCATGCATGACATGCATGATGTTTGTGGCACTGAGTCATAGGCCTTCTTGTAAACTATCCAATACGTCGCCAGATACTTGCGGGAACAGCAAACCTGTTGAATAATGGCAATGTCTATGGGGAGCAGCTCCTTAGTACCGCGGGATCCGTTCCTACATCCATTCCGAGAAGCAGACATGATAGAGTTATTGTCAATATGTTGATTAATTATCGCTCTCAGAATGGATGTACGAATTTTATAGACCGTAGGTAAACACGTTATCGGTCAATATATTATTAGGATACGCAGTACTACCCGATTTATAGAGCAGGTGGGTTGTTCTCCCTGAAGCAGATAAGCTTGCCGATGAGTGCTCCAGCCTCACCGATACGCAGCTGCAATTTTAAGTTTAGTTTTCTATTTAAGCGTGTTTTTTTTTAATTCTATGCGAGCTTTCGCTGTGGCTTGGCTGTGTGTGGAGCGCGCGCGCGTCAGTCGAGCTTCCTCGCTCGTGTCGTTCGGATGTGAGTGTTCAGCGCGCACTCTCTCTCCAAAATTACGTCGCTCGTAAAATTGACGATGTACAGATGGATTTCAGTGTAATGTTCAGTATGAAGTCTTAGCTCAAAAATGGGCCATTTTTGTAGAGTTTACTGTGTGATTAAAATGTTTAATTGTGACGTGATTGTGTGAAATAAGATTTATTATTGTGTTGTGGTTTGTGTTTAACTTGTGCTTGTTCGAGAATTCTGGGCATTTTAGTGTCAGTGCAATATATAACAGGTTAGTTTATTTGTTGATAGTTTTAAGCTTTAGGTACTGTAGGGCATGTAAACGATCTAAACCAAATAACCTGTCAAGTTTGTCAAACCGACAGTTCTCAAGAAATTAGTCTATCGGTGATATTGGCCGATAAGAGTCGGGAACCAAGATTGTAGACATTTTGTTTTGTTTATTTAGGTACAAACCTAGGCATATCTGGCACCCTATATTTGATTAAAAATATCCATTCAAATTTCGATTCTTGGAAAATAAAACCGATAGTTTCGAAAAATGATCGATCAACGTCGTTCGACCGAAATTGAATTTTATTGAAAATAAACACATATTCAAAAATGTTAATACAGACTCTAAAGTTTTTAGGTAGTTTACAAAACCCATACCTCCAATCTAGAACATCTTTTTTATTTTAAAATTCTGTTTTTCCTGCCTAGGTTCTAGTTAAATATTTGTGGATTGTAGTTCATGTAATTGCCTAGGGACAAAGTGCCACTTTCTTAAATTTTGAACCACCGGAAATACCCAATATTTTTTAACATCTGTTTTTCAATCAAACAAATGTTTACTATTCGGTGCCTGCATAAAAGTTGCATTTAATCGTTATTTTATTCAAATGCAATTTGTTTTAAACGAATTACATTAATTTTAATGTCTTTAGATTTGCATCTACCAAAAGTTTTAACTAAAAGATAAAAATCTTCATTGCAACATTTTTATACGTAGGTTTGTACCTAATAATACATACTCGATGCAGAAGCTCGGTTTACCAAATAGAAAAAAAAATGGAAACTAAAAATAACAACCTCGACCTCATGAAGAATGTAAGTATATCAAGTTAATAATATCTCATTAGTTCTTTTCTTGAAGGAAACAGCCCATAAAAATACTTCGTTATAATTTCATATCGAGCTCTTTTTTTGTTGCTTACTAAACTTAGGTCTAGGTTCTTGAAAGAAAGAGTATCGTAGGTAAAATAATGTGTCAAACTGTCGAAAGCGCGTTAGTTTTACTAGACAGTCAACCGCATCAGTCATCACTTGATGTAAATTGAGATTTTTAATTTCATGCTAGTAGTATACTGCGCTTGTAGATTAGGGTAGGTTAATTTAACAAAAAAACATCAAAAACCGAGATCCGCGATTTCTTCGAATTTTAAGTTTGGGGACTATTCTGATCATGACTGAGATAATATTTCTTTAGTATTGAAATACGCCAAAATTACGAAGTTCTTCCATAATGTGTGTTAATCAATAAATAGATGAATAATACTTTCATACTTTGTTCAACCCCATTGGTGGTTTAGTGGTTATCAAAATAAAACTCATTTCCACCCGGTTTTCCTTAGTGTTCCTTTAACACGACATTTCCCCGTCGGAGATTTTATCAGCTCGGTACGGGTGCGAGTTTATAATGCTGCAGAATTTATTGTGGTCACCCTTGGGACCTCGTCGATCTGTTATAGAGATTATTGAAATTAACTTTAGTACCTAGGTTAACTTAGATTGGATTTATTTTTCGCTGACTGTCTTGTTGGTTTAGTTGCTTACAAGGACGACTGTTGAACGTAGGGGTTTTAATTCCTAGATAAAAAATATAGAAAAATGTAGATTTTCATCAGGAATATATCGGTTGAAGTCTGGATTTGTGTTTCGTACACAGTTTATGGCAAAAAAATGTATCCATCTTTTTATACCAATATATTACAAGCAATTGAAATGGACGATTAGAAACAGGGGACATCGTTATGTATCTAAATAAATTCTATCTTTGCCAATGCCTATATGCTTTTGAAAACCTCTTCCATTGTAAGTGAAGATACCATCCTTAAACAATTTACGAGTAAATGTATCCAAAACTAGCCGTTTGCATGAATTCCACAGGACATGATGTAATTAAGATTTCGTTTCGTTCGTTCTTTAATTTCACTCGCCCGATTTTCTTATTCATTCTTTGAACGGAGTTTGAAATTTTGAAGAACATATTCAAAAGCCGTTTGTTTAGAGGAGATCGAGTAACACTTGATCGAAAACGTTAACTCGATAGTACTGGAAATCGATAAATTATAAGCGCGACAGTTCACTACCTCGATGCATCAAAATCTCAAATAACTAGAAGCTCGAATCATCGGCTGCGCGAAGGCATGAATCATCATTTCTGGACCGACCATAATCGATTTACAGAATAGTTTTTAACCGACCTCCTAAAAAGAAGGTGGCCTTTGGTACCTATTATTTTTCGTTTTACGACACCGACTTCGGTGTAGTCGATCTTTTTTTGTTAAAATGTTTTAGTTTTTCTCTATTTAATTGAAAATCATTGATAAACAAATAAAATCTCATGAACATTCTAATATGAATTTTTTTTCTAAAGAAATATTATTTATATAAAGAAGCAAAATTGTTTTAGGTACATAATGATGATTATAAATAGTAATCTCTTGAGGTACTTGATCCCTTAACGAACATTTCTACACTAATAAAGTGTTACACTATCGTTGATTACGCTTTATCACAAAAAAGAACATGGTTCCTATGGGATAGACCATGGGAGTGAAGCCACGGAAAAAAGCTAGTTTTAATGATAAAAAATAAAAGTAAAAACACTTATCATAACATGGTAAAAAACACAGTCTTGTATATATAAGGACGTCAGAACAATGGATATCTCAGTAAGTAACAGATTAAAAATACCTATACCCATACATTTCCTTCAAACAATATTATGATGGCACAATACAATCTCCGTGAGTCGATGTTCTAAATGTGGGACGTGACTTAATTCGAAGAAAATCCTTTGTTTTGTTATAGCTTTTCTTATAATAATTTTACGGAGATTATTATGTTTATGTAGGTATTTTATTAAAATATTATTTTGGTTACCTAGAAATCGGACGATGGAAGGTCTTTTTTTTCAGGTTTCCATCCGCCTCTAAAATAGTTGGTCAAAATCGGATCAGTAATACCATAGTTTACTTCTGCAACCAAATATTACTAGGTGGGTACCTACATAGTTTAGACTTATCGGCAACTATCTACAAAATAATTTGGATTATTTTAGTACTTGGTAGTACAAATGAATAATACCTTAATGTAATTGGTAAGAACCTACCTACATAATTATATTATTTCGATTCGCAAGTAGAAACATGTAAGTGCCGCCGCGGCCCGGACCTAAAAGATAATCTTCATTATTGATTAATTGGCATATTCTGCTTGTGTGGCCATTCGTTGATGTTGTCTAGAAGCAATAAATTAAATAAGCGTCATAATTATTTGATGTTGTATTATTGCAAGTTTAGTATTTGTCAAACTCTACTTTAGCCTGAAACCTGACAAACTTTGTCATTATAATTGGGATTGACGCTTTCTTAACTCTGAATATTCAAAAATCTTTAATAATTATAACATTCAAAAGTCCACAATTTCATTCCTATTCACATGGCCCCCGGTTATGGAATCCTACAAATCAACCCTCTTATCCTAAAAAGTCAAACCCTTTAAAACAAAAGGCGTCGACAAGACCCCGCGTTCTACAAAAACCTTCAACCCAGAGAGGCTATTTTTCATCCCACAACTTTTTTGGCCACTGTACAGGTTAAGAGCAGAAGATCTAATATTGACGTCACTACTTGTATGATGTCGCGAATCGCATGCCCAAGCTATCAGCAGCCACACTAACAGTTTTTCATCACATACTTCTGTTCGTAAATGATAAAAACTCGGAGTTTGTTGTGCAAGACAAATATTATCCGCAGATTGACTTCATAGTTCATAGCCTCCGTTCTTAGGACATGTGATAAGGTTGAGGAAACGACTCGTTCTAAATATATTGCTTTTGCTTAATGGAGATCTTGTTTTGTAATTATTTCGTGTGATTTATTTCTTCTAAAATATGTTTGGTAAAAAAATCTTAATGTATCAACATAAAATTAACCAATAGTATCCATAACAAAAACTAAATTTGGTGGCTAAAGGCTTATACGATTTTTTTAATGCTTAGAATATTTTTTCATGTCTTACTGCCGCCTCACCCCTGTTTGCTTGATCTTTAAGAAAATACTGCTAAAAGAATAAATTAATTGTTCAGTGAACAAACCGCGGCACCAGTCCATTATAAAGTTGAAGTCTGCAATTTTAATAATGCAGTCTCTGAACTAAATATTGAAAACGACCAAAACTGAGTTCAAACTTAAAATCCTTTTAAAAGTTACTCCAAGAAATATTTTTGATACCTAATGTCCCTTACAAAAGAGTTTCTTTGCCCCAGTAAAGGAAATACGCTAAAAATTGTTAAACCGGCTCTGAGGACTATGGAATTTTGATTTAAGAACATTGTTACTTTGAACTTAGTTATTATGGCCCTCATTATTTTTTGGGACAGTGTAGTTCAGTTTTAGAATGGTTTTAGAAGTCTCTTAAGGTACTTTTATTATGATTTTTCGAGGAAAAACTTCTAAAATAACATAGAAGAAGGAATAAGCGGGGTTATTAGAAAATATCAACAATGATGGAGTTAAAAAAAAATGTTTTTAACAAATAAAATTGTCGGTGTCTTTTGAACCTATTGTTTTTTGTTTTTCGTCACCGACTTCGGCAAAGAATGTTATTTTTCGCTTTGTAGTTTTTTGTTTTGGAAGTCAGTTTTTTTTTTGTTAATTAGCTTTTTATATTTTCTCTTTTTAGTTTTGATTTACCATGAAAGTCATTTATAGCCAAAGTACACCTAAACATAAGCCCAAACACGATTAGGATATATTGTTTTATTTCAGAGTTCCAGTGCGTACCTTTCGGCTTCATCATCGGATTAGTTTGATCGTACAATTTTCATCAGTACAATTTATTTAAAAGTATTTGCTTCATCATAGTCGGTTAACTATTCGCAATATCTTATACGCGTGACATACTTATCATTAAGTTCCAGTGGCCATCTGTAGCCTTTTTCATCAGTTCCACATCACCAAACTATACTTTCTGAGTGAAAATTGCATTGTTGATGAAAATACCAAAAAAGCGATTACGTGCCTATAATATCTGTGGAGTTCCCTCGATTTCCATGGGATCCCATTATCAGATTCTGACGTAACTATGGGACCACCTCGGGAGTATACCCTTTCAAACGCAAAAATATTATTCAAAATCGATCCCCAATTGACGGAGAATACGGTGAAAATTCATTAAAGTAAACAGGTACATACAATCGAACATAGAACCTTTTCCTTTTTGGGTAGCCGGTTAAAAACGTTATATTTCTAGCTAGCTGGTAACGGCAAGCCAATTGCAATAATCTTTTTAGGCGCATTATTTTACTAATTCAATGTAAAGTTAGGGAAATTCATTGTTCACCTCTTTTGACACAACTCCATGTAGGTAAAATGAAACTTCATTAAAGTTTAAACTATCTAAAACTGTCACTGTCACTACCTGACCCCAATAATCTTACAACGCAAGGCTAAGACTGCAAACTGATTGATCAATTCAAACTTAGGTATAAAAATATCGAAATGAGAAAGTGAATGATAGTCGGCAAAGGATTTGCACTTCAGTGAGTCAGTCTGACTTGAAACTTTTTATTGATAGTTTTTAAAAGAGATAAGCGCAGAAAGAATGGCTTATTATTATTATTCTTTATTGTACACAAAACAAACATTTACAAATACAGTAGTACAGCTTATGTACAAAGGCGAGCTTAACCCATAATTGGGTTCTCTTACAGCAAACCTCAGTGTCATAGAGATAATTTACTAAAAGAGGACAGCATACTCAAGTGCACAATAAAACTTAAAATTTAAATTCTTACTAACTATATAAACTAAACAAATACTTGTACAGCACACAATACATAAACATAATACATACTATATAAAATGTTACTAAAATCCTTAATTAATAAATAAATACATTATCATCTATGCGTCATGCTGACAGGAAATGTTCCCTTATTATTTTCTTGAAAATACCCAACGAAGGGCTATCCCGTATGGAGTGAGGGAGATTAGATTGGCTTCGTTTATTGTAGGAAAAAAAAAATATGAGTAAGTAAAAAAATACTTCACAAATAAGGTACTTATTTTCACGCGTTCGACTGCTTTTGTGATAATGGAATGGTATAGTCATCAGTAATGCTCGGCGACCGCTGTCTGAGGTAGCTGCGTGATATTAAAACAGAAACCCACTAGTAGAACGTGTCTGAGAAAGACATCTCAAACACGTTTTTAGGCCGGCTAGGTGACTGGAGACAGCTTTTGAAATTCCTTTATCCATTGTCCAGCAGTGGACTGCAATACGTTGAATAGATTGCTCCTTGATAAAGTTTAATAGAGAAATCAAATCTCTTTCAAAACACAACAACTGCCGTCTACCATTAAAGCTAATGAATTAACATCGCAAGCAGAACCGAATTAACGAGAACAGTTTAATGCTTAGTGCTGCAACTTAAACTTAAGTGCATAGTAAGTTTTACAATCACAGCGCAGGTTCATGCAAACAAGGCAATCAAATGAGAGATACGATCTTATTTGAGCTAGCTAATTAAATAGGCGTCACGGCTGCTTTCGCGGAGGCGTAGGCAGGTAATTGTAGGATTTTATTACGAATACAATTGTGCCGTAAGAATCTAAAGAGTCGAATTAAATAAGCCAGCTATGGTGTATATAAGAGACGTGATGAGTATCGATATTAAATGACAAAACACAAGAAAACTATTGGTAAGGTATTAAATCTAATTAAAATTAAAAGTCATCAGAGGCATTTTAGGTAACTATGTTCTCCTTCTAACAATAATTGGGGTATTATTTACCCAACATTTTGAACAATGTTTTACTGCTTGGAAGCAGATATTTCCGGGTTGTTATTACGTTTTATAAGCAGCCACAGCTGTTGCGTTTTACATGGCAAGCCCAGTCACTGGCTTCTTTTAAGAACCTAGTTAAAAACCATTTCCTTTCTCTCTAACGCTATTATATTTGTATCTAATTTCTTTCATCATCATTCTTTTGTTTGTTTTTGTTTTTGGCCCTCCTTTTTTTGAATTTGCTAACATGCAATATTATGTATGTATATATAAGAATATATGTATGTAAGTATATGTGTATATAAATTTATGGATAGTATTTATTATAACAATAAAGTTTTGTATATATTTATGTTTTAATGTAATAGAAGTACACTATCGACTACCCCCTTTTTCAGTCTAAGTTCTTTCAGTTCATTCAAAGGTTGTTGTACCCGTATAATTAAGTTTTTTTCTTATAAAAGAGATGTGTAACTTTTATGGTATACAATAAAGTATATTCTATTCTATTCTATGGCAATTGTGGTCATTGACTCATTGACCCACGTACCTACATTAATTAACATTATGAAAAACGAGATATAGGTACCTACATATTTTCTTGTTCGGAAGAAGGAAGAGGTATTAGGAAAATATAAATTTTATAACGTCATTGCCATGTTACAACGAAATAACTTTAACACTAGATGGGGGATGATTTCCCCCAAAAATTGCAGAAGTGGACATTTCCTATTTCTACGTTTTGAAACTAGCAAAGATTAGCAGGTCACGATTGTTAAAATTCCGCGGTCATTGTAAAAACAAACGTCGTGCTTGTCGGACAAACTGACAGTCTTGACGGTCATTCTGTCTGTCATTTAACGCAAGTTTAGACGAATTTAATGAAAGTAGGTTATGTTTTGACTATGCTTGTTCTAAGTGGATTCATTAGTGTTACAATGTTGCGATTGATAGGTATTAAAGGTTGGCCCTTCTGAGTTTGTATTTTTTGGCTTATTGCAAGGTTCCTGTCTATTTTGAGTAATATTTGTGTGCTGATCTGATACTTGGAGGGCGGGCACGTTAAAATTATAGAAGTTATTGAAGTGACGGGTGATAAACAATACAACTTGGGATTTGTGCCTTATTTGCAGTTGTTACACACAAAGGATATCATTTGTAACAAAAAAGGAAAATTTTGGGCCATTTCCGTTCCCGACATTACTTCGAAAATAAAATGAAAAATATATCAATCAACTCGGTCTATTGCAGTCCACTGCTGAACAAAGGACTATCCCAAGCTACGCCGCAACACTGCCTAACGTATCCAATCAGTCCCAGCCACATTTTTAAGATTGCTGGTTCATTTAGCTGGGGGTGGCCTAAGGATGGACTATTTTAAACAAAATCACTAATTATGATTTACTAACCATTGCAAATAATAAAAACCTCTGCGTGTCTATAACGTTTAAACTAAAAGACTTTTAGACAATTAAGTAGCAATATAATATCGGTCGATGGTGCCGGTTAGCTATGAGCGTAATTTCGGACATAACGGCAGTTTTGTAAAATCCGAATGTTCGGCTGTATCTGCCCTCGGTTTCAGAACTTTTTGGTAACGAGCTGAACGGATTGTAGTTTATTCGTGTGCTATCAAAATTATATCATTTTGCCATGGCAATTATTGGTTTCTTCGCACAGGACCGGTCGATGTAGCGACCTACCTTTGCTCAGCAGGGGACGTCTTTTGGCTGTTTATGGTGATGAAGACGAGACTTCACTGACGCGATAGGTATTGAGAGGTATCTTTTAGAAAGTAGAATCAATCAATAATTCAGGGAAATTAAATGTAATACTGTGTGACGGTATTTGTAGGTTATTATACTTCGTGCCTCGTCCTCGAGATTAGTACCTGTAATTAATATTGATTAAGTATTTACAATGTAGTAACGCGTAGACGTGGCTACTCGATTCACTATGTTTTAGAGAATTTTTTTTATTTTTTTTCCTCTCTCCTTGCAACTCTTTATTTGTCCACTTGTCATTCGCGATTATAGTGCGTTGCTACTCAACACATATCTAAACTTTTAAATAAAAAGAACAGTTTTTAAAAGTGGAAAAGTGCCAAAAAGGACACATCATCGTCAACCGAGGAATACCTACAAGAGAATCAAGAAAAATGAAAAAGCCTGGGAACAATTTAAAACGTGCTAGACTCGAAGTAAAACAAAATCGTCTCAAGAGTCGACGCCATATTTAGACCCACAAGGTACCTAAATCTGCTAAAATATAATATTATATATATCTAGGAACTACTATTTTACCAATCCTACGCCTTAATCTTGCATCTCAAACAAATAATGCAATTCTATTTACGAGATTATCAATCAAAAGAAATTATTTCTTTTATCTAAAGAATGTGTTCATCGGACTGTCTCACAACATTCAATAATTCACTGTTTTCGTTCAATTCTTTGAAATTGCTACACCCACCAGATTGCATAACTCGGTTATCAACCGGAAATGAAACAATGGTACGTAATCATTCCAGGCCAGGTTCTAGACGACGACGCCACGCTCACTGGTTTCGTTCAATTCTTTGGAATTGCTACACCCACCAGATTGCATAACTCGGTTATCAACCGGAAGTAAACAATGGTTTGTAATCATTCCAGGCCAAGTCCTAGACGACGACGCCACGCTCACTGGTTTCGTTCAATTCTTTGGAATTGCTACACCCACCAGATTGCATAACACGGTTATCAACCGGAAGTAAAACAATGGTTTGTAATCATTCCAGGCGAAGTCCTAGACGACGACGCCACAAATGAAATGGAAACAATTGAAGTCGGAAACAACCAAGAAAATAACCACAAACACTAGTGATCTTCCTCACAATTTCAGCCCGGACAAAACACAGATGTTCTCAAAATTTTGGGGTTGACCCAACATTGAACACGGAGTATGGTGATGGGGCCGAACTCCACAAGGAAGTGGCCAGCTGTCTGGCACATCTTGCAACATGAGGCCTGTCTCCCTAGAGACCACAGGCGGGTATTTCCCCTTCAGCTCCTTCCGCAGGGAAAATAACCGCTGACATCGAACGTGACAAAACTTGGGGTTCTTATACCATACAGCAAAATTTCCAAATTATTGATAAACAAGGCCATAGAAGCAAAACAAAGACTACTCAGCACCATCTCCTGCCTAGGAGCAACATTATCCAAACTACTGGATACAAAAGAAAATGATACAGATCTACTAAGTTAAATAATACCACTCGCACCTTATGTGACTAGATGCAAATTTAGCTGCAGCTCAATTAAAAAGGATCTTGAGGACCAAATTCAAAAAACGATGATAGAAAATATCTGTTCGGGGAAAAACTTGCTGAAACTCTTCGAGCTGGTAAAGCGGTTTCTAACACTGCTGCTGTAACAGCACCCCATGACAAGAAAAAACCCAACACATTCCAAGCTAACACTGGAAAGCTCCACCAGCGCCACAAGGGCGACAGGAGAGCAGGGAGTATAGCCTGAGTCAACCTTTAAGCGGTTGTTACATCTCAACCTTGACGCCGCTAAACTCAATAAGGTACGCCGGTCGCTTATAATTTTTTTAAAAACATTGGTAACTTATCACTGACGATAAGACCATGTAATCATGGATTGAGGGTTTCACGGGTACCCACAACACTAGAGACAATCAACTAATTGATCTAACCATTGGTGCATTATCTAAGTGCCAGCATTGAAAAGGGAAATTTGTCTGAAGTGTTTCTTAAGACAAAAAACCCAATAAAGCCTTAATAAGTTCATTGATGCAAGCCATTTCTAACCTGAAGACTTGTGCACAGAGTTAAAGATGATATCAAATGATAGTTCCATGGCCATACATTACATAACATACATTAAAGATGCATAGCTTCTTATGAAATATCACAAAAATTCTAGCAAATATCTAGAATTCCCTCTTGGAAAATTGTAGGAGGATACATTTTCACTAAAGTCATGAAATCTGCCAACAAATTACTAAGATCCTGTGGCTATTGATTGTTAACTGAAAACATTCAAAATACTAAGAAGTTAATCACAATTAGTAAATAACAAACTTACACCCACTAATACTAAATTTTTGGGATATATTATTGACAAAAAGACTTATAACTGTCATGTAACATTACCTACAGATAAGAAAAAACATATCAATTATGAAAACTTACAATTTACATGTTTTGTAGGACTGCACTTAGCATGCCCTACTAGAATGTTATAAAATCCTAAACCTCCAAGGTCAAGTAAATTATGAAAAATACATAGATATCCCTGCAATAATTGCCTAAATGGTAGCCATATCCCATTCAAAATTTAGTAAACAAAATCAAACCTAATTATGTAACCGAAATCTTTAAATACTGGGACTGTCTGTGAGGATGAGATTGCTAGAGGCCAGTGGTCAGACAAGGAATGTGAATATTTAATGAATTTTAATTGGATTTATTAGCATCATTCTTTGTTTTTTTTTAAAAAAAATGGTAAACTTTTCAATAATTATAAAATACTGTTATGTATAGACAATTCAACAGCAATAAAGGCTACATTAATCAAAGGAGTGGCATTCAAAACCCTCGTCTTTTCAACTTAGCCAGCGGCATTTCTGTGAAAACCATTATATTTTCATTTTCGCTCCTTACATTAGGTGGACTGAAAATCAAGTAGCTGATACTGTATTGCAGATGTCCCGATGTAGACTGGGAACTAAAAGAAAATTCATATGAACAATTATTGAAAGATACATTTGGAATTCTGAAATTTACCTATTTGTAAGTCACATTAACAAAAAATATGACAAATAAATGACAACCCAAATGCCTTTACAATTGACCCATTTACAGTATACTGGTAACCAATTTTCTTTTATGTGATTTCACCATTCTCAAACATATTAAAAGATCTTTGAAAAACCATAATGGATAAAGCTAAGGGCATCATAATGGTCACCATGGCCAACTCTGCCCTGATTCCCTTTACTTAAGGAACTTCCCATATTTCAGAGATGATCATACTCAAACCTAATGAAAATATTATAGTATCTCACAGCAAGGGAAAAATCCATACCAACCTTACTCTAGCTGTCGGAGTCTAATGTGTAGGTAGTGAAGTCTATTGTGACGAAGCACACTACCATCATCAATAGAAATTTTGATAGCATCACTATCAGAAAACTTCTCAAACAATTGACACATGTTTAATAAACTGGTTTAACTTTTTAGAAAATATAATATTAACATCTTGAACACCAACAGTAATAAAATTTCTTAACAGATCTTTCTAATTCCAGTAAAAAATGTAACAAATGCTTGACTGTCACAAATCGGCATTATCACTGCTAATACCTACTATAATAAATATTATAATGTCATCTGATGATAGATATAATAAAAATACTGTGTCACCTGGGAAAGATCTCAGATACTGGAAGTATTAGGAATTTGATACCCAAATGAGATGCTGTCTCTAGAACAACTGTCATAAATAAAATCTAAGTATAGAAATACAATCAATGCATATAACCATCAAAATTTCAGACCTCAAAAAATATCTTATATATGAACTAAATAATCAATCAATACTTCAGACAAAGAACAGAAATATGTCTAGCTAGAACCCTTATAGCCTACATTAATAAAACCTCTAACCATAAACATAAAAGAATTATTTTAGGCACCAAGAAACCATACCACAGTAGTGTCCAAACAGACTTTCAGTCCCAACGACTCTTAAGTGTACTTTAAAGACTAGCAGTATTGATGTACACGTAAATTTAGCTCACAGCACACGCCACGCTGCTACTTCTAAAGCCAGGTGTGACAATTTATCAGATACTAAAAACAGCAGGCTGGAGTTACAACTCAAGTACATTTGGTAAACTTTATAACAGACCTTTAGTGTAAAGGATCAAAATGATTTAGCAAGATAAATCTTTAGCTGTGATTAAAGATATCTTATTTAACTTATAAGGAAGGAGTATGAGTATAAATGTATTGATATGGAAACTAACAATAGTAATAAGAATGCAAAACTGTATTTTGTTAAAACAGATTTATTTATAATATTATTTGAATGGTTAAATAAGAACTTTAGTTTTCCAATGACACCTATGATTGTTATTCTTTAAACAAACTTTAATATTGATATTAAGTGAGCAATAAATATTCTGTTAAAAAGATAATTAGGAATATATATGAACATTTTGGTTAAGAACCTATATTACTTAAAAGCTACTGTGATTGTTAGTCTATAAAAAACTTTAATACTTAATGACAATAAATACGCAAATATACTTTGTTAATAAAGATAATTAAGATAAGAATAATAATTAAGAAAATGACTGAATATGAACCTTTTTTACCTAATGACAACTGTGATTGTTAATCTATAAACATTATAACAATGAGAATAAGAATGTAAATAATAAATTTGTCAAAACAGATAATTAAGAACACATCTTAATAAACTGATTAAGAACCTATGTGTAAAACCTATGGAAAACCATGCTGGTTAGTCTAAAAAAATATAATTAAGAATTTTAAAGAAAGTTTTTACTTCAAAAATTCATCATAGTTTATGTGATAATTCCAGAACTTAACTCTCAAAGTCTACATTGTAAATACTTAATCAATATTAATTACAGGTACTAATCTCGAGGACGAGGCACGAAGTATAATTTATGATTAAACGAACTTACCCTAAGTGAAGTTCTATCATAATTATACAAAGTGCCTCGTCCGAAGAGATTAGTAACACCCTCCCAACCCTAAGGTATAACCCAGAAGCGTTCTGGAAATATCTATAAAACATCAGTAACTCTAAACTAAATGAAAAGTGGACAAATAAAAGAGTTGCAAGGTTACAAAAAAAAAAAATTCTCTAAAACATAGTGAATCGAGTAGCCACGTCTACGCGTTACTACATTGTAAATACTTAATCAATATTAATTACAGGTACTAATCTCTTCGGACGAGGCACTTTGTATAATTATGATAGAACTTCACTTAGGGTAAGTTCGTTTAATCATAAATAATTTTCACTAGCGTGTCATAAGCCAACATGTTTTGTTGAAACTGATATGGTAGACATTAAACCCTGACATTACCTACGCATAGGTACGAGTAGGTATTTAAATTGTCATGTACAAGAAAGAATCAACAGTTCCTACTTACCGATTTCCCTTTACTTTTTGAAGTTTAGCTACTTGGTTTTTGTTTGACTATTCCTACCCATTGCCGCCACACCGTGATGTTATTATTACGCAACTGGTCATGTTAGAAATTGGGCTTTCAGATGAAACACCTATAAATAAACTTCCGCTAGAACGATATGCTCGTCTATTTTTAACCGATTAACAAAGGGAATGGTTCTGTATTTAGAGTTAATCGTTTATTAAACCTTATCGTGATTTACTTTTCATATTGCACCTACCACTATTTGTCTCTGCATCACCCAAAGGTTGACTGGTAGAAAATGCCTAAGGCATTAAGTCCGCCTCTGTACGTTTTTGTGCATGAAGTATTAAATAAATAAATAACTTAACGTTCATTATTCGCATTTCATAATTTTTGGTGAATCTTTTATTGTTGTTAAAAGATTTGTTTGCCTATAATTTTTATCTGATAGATGGTTCTTTGCTGTCTTTATTGTAATAGTTTTCGTTTATGTCGAGTTTTATTCTATTGACTCTTCTACTGATGTTTTATACTTACTTACATAAATTTACCTGTATCATTAAAACATAGACGATTCTTTTGTAAATATTTTAAAGAAAAGAATATGCCCAAATATGGATTCCCTTAACTTAAGACAACAATTTCACTTTTGCTACGATAAATATGTGTTTTCAAAGCCGGGCCTTTTTTGTGTCAACGTAAACGTTGCTGTTATACAGATAATTTCGTCGAGAAATTAAAACCCTTGATTTGCATAAGTCATTTACAGAATACCATGCAGATGTCACAGCAATTACAGAGCCAAAAAAAAAAGGAATGCAAATAATTTGGTTAGTAGATCAAGGTTGAAAAAAATATTGTAGAAAAAAATAATGAACAGAAAACAAATAGGAAGGTAAATAAGTACATTATACGAACAGGAAAACAAAAGAATATAAAAAAAAAAATATGTAATTTTTCCCTGTGTCATTCGGGTCACCTGATATTTATTTTGCATGAAAAAACGTTAAAAAAAATAGCAAAACACAAACAAAGTAAGAATTACCTCATAATCGTCACACATTTTAAGCAGCACAGTATTGCAATGTTTGCTCCCAAGACATACTAACAGGTTTGTTATCAAAACATCTGCCTGCGTTTCCTATTCGTATCTCAACATCCTTAACATAACTAGTCAAGCAAATCTGGTTCTTAAACCTTAAAATTAAGAACGTTAATCGCTTGACGGGATAAGCCTGTGTTAATGTTAGGTGTGTTCGCGGGTAAACATTTTGATTCGCTTTCTTGAATGGAGGGGTAATCGAATTCTAATTGTTTGCACCATAAAATTTTGCATGAAAAAACGTTAAAAAAAATAGCAAAACACAAACAAAGTAAGAATTACCTCATGATCGGCACACAATTTAAGCAGCACAGTATTGCAATGTTTGCTCCCAAGACATACTAACAGGTTTGTTATCAAAACATCTGCCTGCGTTTCCTATTCGTATCTCAACATCCTTAACATAACTAGTCAAGCAAATCTGGTTCTTAAACCTTAAGATTAAGAACGTTAATCGCTTGACGGGATAAGCCTGTGTTTATGTTAGGTGTGTTCGCGGGTAAACATTTTGATTCGCTTTCTTGAATGGAGGGGTAATCGAATTCTAGTTGTTTGCACCATAAAATTTTGCATGAAAAAACGTTAAAAAAAATAGCAAAACACAAACAAAGTAAGAATTACCTCATGATCGGCACACAATTTAAGCAGCACAGTATTGCAATGTTTGCTCCCAAGACATACTAACAGGTTTGTTATCAAAACATCTGCCTGCGTTTCCTATTCGTATCTCAACATCCTTAACATAACTAGTCAAGCAAATCTGGTTCTTAAACCTTAAGATTAAGAACGTTAATCGCTTGACGGGATAAGCCTGTGTTTATGTTAGGTGTGTTCGCGGGTAAACATTTTGATTCGCTTTCTTGAATGGAGGGGTAATCGAATTCTAATTGTTTGCACCATAAAATCATATTTGTATTGTTTTTCAGTTAATCGTCTACTGTTGCACATGCTCAGGGAAATCAAAATCACCACCTGTTGTTAAAACCTTGTAGTTTATATTAAGTAGATGAGTGTAAGGCATACCTAGTACTGCCCTTGTCCCTATTGAGTTGGTGTCGGCAAAACAAGTCTTCTGTATTAGTCGTCTTATCTGACACATATGTCCATCCACCCGTGTTCGTATTCAAAACTTTCCTCACGTGATTTTCCTCAGTTACTAGTAGAAAAATAAAGGAAAATCGGGAAACATTTTCTTTGCAAGCGTATGGCTGATAATTACTACTTTTTTGTCGTTTGTATCAAGTACAGTGCTGCGCAACGCTCACTGCAACATTACAATACAACTTCATAATTTCTGCCACTTAGATTGGCTAAAATTACATATTATGTGGAGCCAGACTCTTTTCCTTCAAGCCTTTGCGTAATCCTCAAAAGGTAGTTATTATATATTTATGAGTAAGTCAATTATGCGTAGGATTTGATAATTGAACCGTTTAGAATGTTACATATTTTTTTCTTTTTATTCCTTGAGGTTGGTAGCGAATTAATTTGGGTAATTTGACGGAATGATTGTCAGGGTTTGGGAAACCTTATTATTTCTGTCATTTTGGTTCCATTTTGATTGTTTCGCTTTGTGTGCTGTGGATTATCATTTTTGATGATATTCTGGAGTTGGGATAAATCTGTTAGAGGTTTTGAATTATTACCTGATCACAGAAAGCCGTTAGATGAGGCAAGCGTATTAATGATTTGTTTTTTTTCTTTATTTTCACATAAATAAAAGGAAATTCATGACAGTTAGACCTTATTCTAAAAGCATTTAAACATAAGAAATGCGTGTTTTTGCAGACTATAGCGCCTACGAGTACATAAAACATTTACGTATACTAAAAGTAATGAACAAAACTACTTGTTATGAAACATGGATATCATATTACTTACGTTAGACAGTTATTGATGTTTTACAGCGCGATGATAAGACACAAACGCACTTTTTAAAACAAAATATTTATAAGAATATTTAAAAACTACACTGATACTAAACACTTAATTTTACTTAAAAAAATCGTTTTTGAACAATATCTTTTAAACGCGTAGTTGCATTATCGCGTAGGACCTGTATGTAGAAGCCTTTAAATCTGGTCGTTGTGGAGCTGCTTGGGAGAGTATATCCAGCAGTAGATGTCTTTCGGTTGATGATATGTGAAGATATTGGTAATTTTCGTTCACTATTAGGCCCTCACGAAGTTCATTATAACATAACATCAGGCCTCTATCGAAGGAACGGTTAGGCAAAAATTTAACTATAGTATACTCATATTTCGCCTGTTACAATTAAGAATAAGGTGCGAGGTGCGAACCTATTGTCATCAACCGAGCATAAATCCTGACTACTGACTACAGAGAAATGCATGCTAGTTTTATTTAATCAATTAGTACAGAAGCTATTCAGTTTTTTTTTTCTCTGAATGACTTTATATTTCGGCCCAAATAACTTTGCATTCCATTGTAATGTATGATTCACATTTATGTCATCCACCGCTCCATTCATCGAGCCGCATCAAAATAGTTTCTACGTCATGAATAGCCATGCAATAATGGGCCAAAGTCAACCATTGTGTGCTTGAGCTATCACAATAGTGGTGAATGGGCTTGCATAAAAAATGCAAGGTAGGATTGGTCTACCTGTTCAATCATATTTGAAATAAAATAATAATTTATTGTATTAGTTAAAAGCAGAATTAACAAATAAAAACAATAAAATCAACTTTCATATACCTTGATTGGAATTAATTGGATAACATAAAACCAAATAAAAAAAAAAACATTCAGTTATGAAGTATTAAATTAAAATTGTAGACACATGAATTATTGCACTTAATTGATTATTACATTACAATTAATTATTAATAGAAAATACGTGTCGAATATTTTTATTAATCTACCTGTCGGACAAAAAAACTAATTTTCAATTAACATCCTTACCGCAAGTCCGTGTCTCGTAGGTATAACTTAGGTACCTAATATTAGGTCTGTCTATATCTATCCTACCCTACTACCTACTCCCTACAAAATACCCTGTTATTATTCCCACTTTCCGTGCAGCTTGCAGCGTAGTCTAGTCCAAACAACACTAATTATAAAGAAAGCGTTTAGCGTGTGTTAGTTTGTGTATCCTATTCTCAGAAACTGCTGCATTACAAATGTAATATCTAAACTGATAAACGCGACTTTGATGTGTTGGTTAAACACCATTTATTTTGGTAAATTAGTTTTCTGGAAGAAGGCGAGAGGGATTGGTTTGTGATTAAATGGCAGCAATGTCAATTAATAAAACTAAAGGGTTTTTTGGCTTGTCATCTTGCGTTTAGTAGAAGTAAAAAGGGCGTTAATTAGTACGAGTAAAAAGTTATGTTTCTGGTGCTTTTAAAAAAAAAGATTCCTTATTACATACACATATATAAATTCACGCGTTTTTTTCCATAGGGATAGGAACGAACTACAGACCGCCATCTGTTACGATCCTTACATTTAAAATATATTTTTTATCACTTACTAATAGTTTATACATAAGGGTAAAGGCTTTATGCGTTACCCATAATAATCCCAGCTCTGGAAATCTTGAAAAGTAAGTAACGAATTATAATTTGCAATGTTGCACTAAGCTTTTTAGATTAATCTACGTTCTTGATTCAATCTACAAACACCACCTGCGACTTTGATTTACTACTCCCACACTACAATTTTACTCTATCTGGAATCTAGAATTTTGCGACTAAACTTTCTAATTTGTATTCACGTGGGGATTGCGATGAAAACTGGCTTCGATATTTCTTTGTATCGAAGTGGTGCATAAAAACTTTATAGTAGGTACTAAACCACTCACGCTTTTTATCTTATTTTAAGGAATCGGAAATTGCCAAACGAAACCATGCTTAAAACATAAAGTAAAGTTTAGAAACCTGTAAATTTAAATGTTGTGATACGACTTGGCCTTAAACTGGAGACGTATTAAGGGAAAGCTATATAAGTAGGTAGGTAAAGAAAAATCGACGGTTTGTGTGAGAAATGCTTGTAATGACATGAAACAAAAGGCAGTGAATGACATCGTAACGACTTTTGGTACCTATAGAAATAGATTGGACCTTGGAGAAAGACATAGGCTACTTAGATGATCAGCAATCGGTAGATGAACGTGATATCTACTACTCTGTACGTCCATGACGCCCTGACCAGTCCGATTCCTGGGTGACTGCCTAATTTTTTCCTGCCTACTATGCTTTGCTTTATGTTATACCGACACGAGACACGTCTCCTACCGTACGAGATTTTGCAGTAATCCTTTAATCTTGTCTTCCACACATTAGGTTAATTAGCACATAGCGAATATGACGTCATTTGCCAGTACGCTATGAAAGTTACTCTAGTTAAGACACTCGTTTGCCAGTACGCTACAAAAGATGTTCCACGTCACGTAAGCAGTTGGTTTAAGGTTGAGTAATGTTTGTATTGTGATGCACTTTCACGAGTAGTGCAAAATTAGTTTTTGTTTCAAACTATATTTACAACGATATTTTATAAGTTACTTTGTTGCATAAATTCATTACAATTACTTTTACTGGCCGACGAAAATCCGACTACGCTACAATGAGATTTCACCAATAGAGAAGTCATACTCATTATAAATAAATAAAAACAAGGCGATATTTTATTTAGGTTACCTACACAGGTCCTATGGACTTTATTTCTATCAGTGAGAGATATAAATAAGTCCCGTTGTCAGAAAGAGATAGAGATAAAGAGAAAATACTGTACAAACGCACGTTCGTGTCACGGCCAAACGCAGGTTGGACTGAGTTCACTCAAGTTGGTCAGCTTGTGTTTGTATTGCCGCGCAGACGTTGATAAAACGTATCTACCTCAGTATATATATAACATCATTGCTAAGTTAATCAGATTTTCTTTATGTGACCTATGCCATATTAAAATGTTATTGATATGTCATCTTTCGCATACCTATTTGCATGAATTTTAAATCCGTCTAAGTAATCTTTATCACTAGAACCTTGAAAAATCTAAATAATTTGACTACCAAAAGAAATAAGGCGTCTATAAACTTTGCCGAGTAAAACAATCAGGCAAAGTGGGCTGGGATAAGTCTAGTCAGTGAATAATCAGAATCAGCGATTTGCATCATAACCCTTGGTAAGATTGGTTGCCAGACTTTCAGCCAGACTACTCGTAACGAATGTCATGTATGTTATTTTTATTTTCTGAATAGTTGTTTATTTAAACTTGTATTTTATCTCTTATTTTCGTCGCATCTATTATTCTGAAATGTTTTCCTCCATTTTTATTTTGTCTTTAGTTTATTAGCATTATTTTATCGATATTTCAACTAACACTGCTTACTCTCATGTTACAATCAAATTCAAAGATTGTTACATGACTTAAAAAAATATTTCTATATTTTTTGTTAAGTCCTAAAAGTAACTTAAACCTTTAAGTAAATTTTGAGTCGTGTTACATAAGAAGGCCAAAAGTAACGAAAAATGTAACAAAAGTTACATTCTGGCAAGGTCGGCTCCAAACAACGAGCGAAAACGCACGCACACAAAGACATTCTTTATGTAGAGCGAGTGCAAGTGAACTCGCTACCGGCATTTGTTTAAGATTGCCGTACGTACGAGTCTGTGTGTGTTTTTAAGCGAAAATTTACAAGCCTGTTTAACTTTTGATATTGAATGAAAGGCTAGACTATCCAAGTTATTATTTTCAAACAAGATCGTGTATCATAAATAAAACCAATACCGCTATTGAGAAAATATCTGAAAATTTCCAGACCAGGGACGTGAAACATTTTTTAGAATCATTTTCTTCAAAACCGCATTTCATATCTCCCTCCATTTCTTCTGCAATACATATTATCATATTTAAATTTTTTGCATGATTCTTATGCTTAGCAAGCGTAAAAAATGGCTGGTTTTCTTCTATTATAATATAAATGCGGTGAGTTTTACGGGACTCTAATAAATTTTTTCATCATATGATTGGCATTAGAGTTGAGATTTTGAATAATTTCATGGCATAAAGCGTTTACTTTGTGTAGAATGATTTAGATATAACGAGACAGTAATTTTTACTGAGAAACTAACTATAGGTATCTGTGTTGAAAATTTGTACAAATAATGAAATAACCCTTAGGCTGATTGCTATTACTGAGAAGTAAGAATCCAATTATTTGGCCCTAGGACTCAGAGTTTCTTTTACAATTTGGAATACACATCATTAATACATAATTTAATTGGAAACTAAGATAAACTTTGACAACGAATCTTTGAGCAAAAATAAAAATTAGTAAGAAATACGATAAAAAAACGAAACCGCTCGAAAACACTAGAAACTCACACACCACACCCACATCACTCACATCATCGCTTACCATCAGGTGAGATAGTGGTCAAGCGCGAGACTTTAAATAAAAAAATAAAAAAAGTATCCAGCTCTTGCCCGCCTTACCATTTAGAAAAGGATAGCAAAACTCGAGTGTTTTCAAGTTGGTGCTCACAGAAATTCAAGTCATCAAGTACTTAACCATTGCATAGATTTCAAGTAATGTCCAACTTTTCTCTCATTCCTGACTTATAATTTGCGCTAGAACATTACCACTGGCTGCACTAGAAGTTTTCTTGTGAAAGTTCAACGTTGAAGAAACGTAAAACTAAGGCAACTTGGGATTAAATTTCTTTCAGTTGGTCAGAAAGAAACGGTGGAACTATTTGAATGTTGATACTTTTTTGTTCCGTACCAGTATACAGTGACTGTTGGTAAAAGTTTTAATCTATTGAAGAGTTATTTGAATGTGAAACACTTTTTCTGCGGGAAAGAAGTAATGTATGTTTATTTATATAGTAAGATACGTTTATTCATATAGTAAAGTACGTTTTTTTTTTAAACATTTACCTATACTAGGAATTTCTACCGTATCGTGGATGTGTTTACAAACATTTAAACTCACAAATAAACATCCAGATCCGGCAAAACTATCTGTAGGCCATACAAATACTGGTTCCGAACCCGCGACAAGCATTGCAGCAGGCGATCGCTCAACCACTGCGCCAACAGTGTCGTGCTTATTAGACTTTTAACTGAAATAAGTACAAAGAAAAGACAAACTAAACCTGTTTATTATAAGAAATATTTGCAACTCCTGGAAACTGACGTCATAGCCTGAAAAATGTACTCTTTGAGTAACTTGCGGCTTTTTTAATTTAAGACAGTTCATCGGGTCAAGATACATATTTTTACAAAATTCGTCAGGAAATTGGCAGGCAAAGATATTTTGTACTTAGTTGTCAAACATTAAGATGAATCTTAAGAGGTTGCTGACGTATAGTACGTATTACTTTCGACCCTAAACCCACTTTGTAAACTCAAAAACGCTTAAAAGATTTCCACATGATACACAAGGGAGTCAAAAACAAGTGATATTCGGATCAGTCAACAACAACATTGAGCCACCGCTTAATTAAACAAATTAAACTTGCACACAGACTCCGAAGGGGTATTAAAAAGGATTTGTTAAGAGCGACAACAACGGTGATATTGTGAGCCCCTTAGTAAATCTTTACTGGGAAGACTGCAGTTAAATTAATTCGCCTATAGACTCGGTTGGGTGGAATAGTATTGTTTGGTTCTTATTTATTCCGTCTTGGATTGCGTGACCGCAGAATGTGTTATGGGTTTTCTTTCCAGGTCGGGTAAACCGTTATTGGGTTTTGTAATCACGGATGACCCTGTAAGAGCCTGCTGTCTGGTTTGTGCCCGGTAGATGGCGAAGAGCTGCTAGTTACTGGGTTTAGAGATCGGATAGGCAATTGCTCTACGTAAAGTAACGTAAGTAATGGGTATTCCGCTGCTCTCTTTTAGTTCAATTCAGACAACAATAGGCTCGCCCTCTATTACATGAGACTGGCCAAATCTGGTTGAGTGGACTATTTCTACACAAAGACCTTGTACTTCAATTTTTGATATTTAGTTTAGACTTGTTTTCGTACAGATCATTTCACGAGAGAATTAAATAAGTTTACTCACTAACATAGACTCAAAACCCAATTCACTCCATATAGCCACAGAAACAGAATGGCCGTACAATATCGCACCTAAACCCAGAAACCAATTCCTACAGTCTAAGAGTAATGTGTCTGCGAGTATAGCTCGGTTTCAATAAGATTCTCTATCTAAAAACGTAATAAAACCTCCGCGGTTTATCAACAAAGAATTACTGATGGCTGAGGATTCGGTTATCCGGAGATATTCGGTTAGTAAGATGCAAATGGGTGTGTTTATTTTGGAATATTTTTTTGGAAAGCGTAATGGTGTATTGGGTTTATTCTTTAAATATTCAGAATGTACCTAATGCTGACGATTGGAAAGTTCAGCCCTTTAAAAAATTCAAAGTTGTTGGAATAATAATTAATGACTACTTACTGAAACTTTAATCTAAATTTAATCGAGCCTTTAAACCTGCATGAGCAGCTTTTAATCATCACCATCATCATTTCCACCACACCGATCGGTCCTGTGCGCAGCGTTGGAAGGCCTCCCTCTATGTGGACCGATGATCTGGTTAAGGCTGCGGGAATCTGCTAGATGCGAGATCATCTTTTACAACCTGATAATCTTGTCAATTTAGTCACCGTAAACTATTTCTAATAATAAGTTGATGTCACTTCACAACTCTGACGAACCTGTTTAATTTACACACTTTTACAAAAAACCCGATAATTAACAGCAGAGCTACAATCTCTTTAATGAAACAGCTGGTGTTTTAAAAAACACTAATAACCAACGACACTCAATAAAAACAATTAGGACTTACCGAACATTTCTACTAATTAATACAAATCTCACCTTTAAGACCGATTTTCGACCTTAATAACCAGCAGTAAGGTTGAGAATTAAGCTTTCTACAGAAGCAAATTAAAATGTTCGCACTTGTAGTGAGAATTCCATTGTTTCCTAGTGTTAAGTTTAATAATTGAGTAACTGAAGTAAAATGCACTTTCATTTGGTTATTAAAACATCTTGTTTGTAGTTGTAAATTGTTTTGTTTTGATACTCATGTCTAGAATACCCCCTGGTACTTGCGCTTTATTGAAAAAGTTTTCAACTGTGCGTAACTTTTTGTTTTTTGTGTTTATCAAATAGCTTAGTTATCTGTTGTTTTAGGGATCCAATTTGTCGTGCTATCAAACCTATAATAAAGACGATATTATATATAATCGGCAGATAGATGGGTTCAAACCCATCACAAGCCAGTCTCAGTAGATGAGCAATCAAGCGGGTTTATCCATCTGTAGTCGTTCGAGTTCTTCGTTTTTGGCATATAATCATGTCAATTCAGTCATAAAAATATAATTCCCTGGCTGCGAACATATCATTGTCAATCGACATTCCAACAGAAAAAAAAGAAAATAATTAAAAGTTAAGAAAATAAATGAATCATCTCACCGAAGCTCCATTCAAAAAACCGTTAAACTAAATTAACTTGGTCCAAAAGCTACGGCAAAAGATTTATTGTGTAACGAGCGGCTCCTTAAGGCGATATAAACGCCCCAATGTTAACGCAGTACTGGCCGTGCGCCCGCTCGGAGCCAAAATATCTATATTGAACCTCCTTTTGAACAGTTTTGTTTGTAAAATATTATTTGATTTACATATGCTATTTCAGTTATGAAGAAATTCCAGCCATCAATTTTTCTGTGTAAAAATATTTTTAAACATCCAAGTCGTTTTGGAGGAGAATCCAAAAGTTGCGAAAAATATCGTGTTGCTAATTATTTTTTAAAGCAAAACTATTTGTTAGGCGAAAAAACCATGTTTAAAAAATAATGTACATAAAACAATAATAAATAGGTTTTTTTTTTTCATATCTTTTAACCTAGCCGTTACTAAGGAGTATGCTTAAGAAAGTTACCGTTTTACGGCACTAAAGCGGATGTAGGCCCTTAAGAAATCAATAAGTATTTTTTCCTTCCTTCCTTACTTAGAGGAAGTGGAAGTTTCTGCAAAATATTCAGAATACTTAAGTAAATGAACTGTCGGTACGAGGCCTGCATTATTACAAGATTGTTGTTTCCCACTTCGCTTAGAATAAACTCAATTACCTACGTAAAGTTCTTTGGTAAAGTCTTGAACATGGAGGGAAAAGTATTTTGGAAACCTCTTAGACTTCAGAGTCTTGTTAGGCACTAAAATAAGTCACAGAGTTACGAGATGAATCAGTGTCTACTGTTAGAGATGGAATTTTCAAAACTTTCCATATAAAAGTTCTGAGCAAAAGCCTGTTAGTCTTCTCAATCTTGTTAGAGCCTAAAATAGGTCAGAAACTTTCCTGAATCACAAAGCATCGAACGTTTCGGCGCACCGCTTGAGTGTTTATATATAAAGTTTCCGTTCATAGTCTAATTTCTATTCTTTGGTTTTATTTTGTTTCATCTCTTCGTCCTTTGGTGTTTGCTTCTGCACCAGATACGTTTAAGTCACAGCTTTGTTGCTTTGCTTTCCAATCATTCATCTACACCCATCCAGCAAGTCACTTGGTGCTGGGTAATCTTTACAGATCTAATGCTGAATTTAGGGCTCACAACAAACGACGCAAAAGCCAAGATTTTTTCCACTACAGTGCACCAACATTATTACATATCTAAGACTATTGGCATTACTATTTAATCTTGATATAATCCATGAGTCGCCTATTACAATAATTTTCTTCAAATTCATCAATCTGTTAAGCTTAGAGGAAAGCCCATGTTTATCAAAGTCCAATAAGTCACATGCAGAAGCTCGAAATATGATAACATCTCAATTAGAATCCACATGAGTAAACTGTAAACAAAATATTTTAGCGCCTTAGCAGACATGCAACTCTTAAAAACATTTTAACAAAAAAATCAAACCAACTTCCAAAACAAAACACTACAAAGCGAAAAAATACATTCATTTCTGGAGTCGGTGTTTTGGTACCTATTGTTTTCCGTTTTTCGACACCGACTTCATTTTCGTTTTGTTGTTTTTTTGTGTTGGAAGTCGGTTTATTTTTTTTTTTTGTTAAAATGCGGCCTGCCTCAGTTGCGATGTCAACTCTGTTGCCAAGCGGTACCGAAATCTAATTGTTGGCCGCTATGTCGAAGGCTTATCAGCAAAAGCCAGGGCTTTATGATAAGCCGCCGCGCCGACAAGGCAGGACAAGGCAGTCTACCAGTCATCAACTTGTATAAAAATGAAAATAAATAGATAAGAAAATAAGACGCTTATTACTTCTTGTTTGACCAAGTTTTTTGCTGCCGATAATACCGAAATTACCATGTAAAAGAGCGAACGTAAAAATATAAAGTAACGAATTGCGTGACCTGAGAGTCTACCTACCTACGTGTAATTTAATTATTTATTTTATAAACCTTTTTGAAAAATTCAATTAAATTAGAATAAATTAATTACTCCATGTTTATTAGTTCTCGGGATAACAAAGCGAAAGAACCGAAACATTGCCTGCCTCCCGATCCCACGTTGTCCCCTCCCTTCACACGGGATAAAATTACATGCTATTGATTAAACTTAAATTTATTTCATGTCAAGTAGTTAATTACTTGTTCCACTTGTTAAATGTCTAAGAATGGCGGCAAAAATGCTGACATGACGATCCCCAAATGGAAAAATTGAATCCAAATTAATAGCCCTGAAGTGAATTATTTGAATTCAACGGGGACTAATTCAAAGAACCGCAAAACCGTCTTTGTACATTTCGTATTTAAAATGGTAAGTTTCGAAGAACAGCGAATTGTCCTTTTCATTAAATAAATGAGTTTATTTTTTAATTAAAGTTCTGTGACAAGTGAATTAACTAGAATTTCTCAGAAAGTGGAATCCAAACGATTTGACTTGATTTTCTTAACGTTTGCGAGAGTATTTAAACAATCACTATCGAAGAATTCAATAAAAAAGACTAATGTTAACAACATTAAATTGCAAGGCCTATCAAGAACTGAGGTGGTGTTTTAGATTAGTCTAAACAAACATAGTATTGAGGACAAAATACAAATACTATGATTAAACTGATGAGAAGAGAAGCGTACCTACTTGGAAGGTCGGAGGCCTTTGCTTATCAATGGCACAGCAGCGGCTAGATCAAAAAACCCGGCCAAGTGCAAGTCGGACTCGCGCACGAAGGGTTCCATACCATTATTGCAAAAAATGGCAATAAAATCAGGTTTGTTGTATGGTAACCCCATTTAAATATTTATTTTATTCTGTTTTTTGTATTTATTGTTATAGCGGCAATAGAAATACATCTTCTGTGAAAATTTCAACTGTCTAACTATCATGGTTCATGAGATACAGCCGTGTGACAGACAGACAGACACAGACGGAACGCGCAGTCTTAGTAATAGGATCCCGTTTTTACCCTTTGGGTACGAATCCCTAAAAATAACTTGACGCAAGCACAAATAAGCAATTTCATTCATTTCAACAACACTTCCCAAGCTCAAAACTGAAACAGACTTACCAAAACAAGACACCCATGCACACACTATTCTTAAACCACCGTTCAATAGTCAAAATAGTTTTAACTTCCACTCTCACACGCAAATGCCATGATAATGTATGCGACCCAATGAATGGCGGTAGGAAACAGGGCTCAATCTACGTATGCATGCGATTTCCTGATTTATATCTGACACAATCTAAAAAGACTTTCTGTTAATAGGAAGAGTTCTTAGGGTTTATTAAATCACCGTAGGCGCGGGCCTGCGGACGGCAAATAATGGGTAGCTCATCGTCCGATAAGGGACAGGCCCGAGTTTACGGCGCGTAGTGTTCCAAGCGCGCCTCAAAGAGATGTCGGCAAAAGTGACGGGGCCCGCTAGGGCCGATGCCTGTCTGGGTGGCGGAAAAAATTGAAAGAGAGTTACCGCGGCCCTGGCCACAAGTAACTGAAGGAACACGGGTGGGTTTTAGTCAGTAAAAGTCTGACAAAAGTCTGAAAAGCCTAACTCGATAGGGAGTGATTGGACATGGTGGTTTCCGGCAGAGAGATTTCAGTCCTCAAACGGGCACGCCTTGTTCCGGAATTATGTCATGTTCTGTACTTGTAAAATTTATATATTTTTTTACTTTCTTTAATCTTGCCTTGTAACTTTCAAAGGTCTACACATAGCAGCCGTGGCCGAGAGTTTAACATGTGCGTTGTATCTGCTCGATAATGCTTCATATTTTTTACAGCCACAACAATAATAAAGAAGGTAATAGAAATTATTCCAAATTCCTCGCCTTTATCAGGTACCTATAATTACTCCAACTAACACCACATATCTACAATGTATGGCCGCCATAATAATTTTATGGGATGTTATAATTGAGCCAACACACAGTTTTATGTTGTAAACTAAGACATCCTTTTATGGGTTTTTATGGGCCCTCATTACGGTTTACCATAAAATATGAGGTTTTATTTATGATAGTTATGGTTTTCTTTGTTAATTTTAGGGTTCCGTACCCGAAGGGTCCAAAGGAAACCCTATTGCTGTCACTCACGTGTCCGTCTGTCTGTCCGTTATCTGTCACTAAATTTTGTTATAAACAAAATTAGATACTAATCAATAATTTTTTTTTAACTTCCCATTGACCTATGAACTTGACTATGAAATGTTTATTATTATGTATATTTTACTAACAAATGCAGATATATTCTACATTTAAGAAAAAAATTTGATACAAAGACTACATTTGGTACGGCACCCAGAATGTGCAAAGTCCGTCATACAATTGGCCAGTTTTTTTTTATTGTTGGTTGGTTTATTAATACCAATTTCGGTGGTTCAAGAGTGCCGTAATAATTGAGTTATGTATGTTAATTAGCTAGCAAATAAGATCCTATCTCTCAGGCTTTGATAGCCATGTTTGCATGAACCTGCGCTGCGCTTGTAAAACTGACTATGCCCTTAAGTTTAAGTTACATCACTAAGCATTAAACTGTGCCACTGTTACTTTGTCAAGTCACATGTTTCGTCATGACCTACTTCTGATTGGTTGGAATTATTTTAGTTCACCAATTACAATACTTAAAATAGTTTGTCAGCAGAGTTAATAAACAGATATTTTAGAAACTGACTACTGTTTATCTCTCGAACTAATAGTAACCCTCTTTTCAAAATTCACTTAATTTGATGAAAAACAAATACTCGTAGCTAGTAATTAAAACGTTTCCTATCCGTTCTTTTATAATTTACTTCGAAGTGGAACGTGATGTTTTCTATTAATATCTAATTTAAATTTATAACGCTTTGACTTTTCTTTTGATTAGTTGTCATGAGAGGTATTTTGAATACTAATATTCTTCTAACAATAAATGGGGCTTAATTTCCCTTGTTGCCCGCTGACAAACATTAAATATTTTGAACAATGTTTTAATGTTTCGCAACAATGTTTAAAGACCCGTATGCAATAATATATTAATTGTCATTCTTAACTTTAGACACTGAAATAAAGACATGTCCTGAATCGACATTTATTGTGGTCGAAAAAAATTATTTCAACCAATTAAATACCAGACATAGTTTCTCGTTCGGGTTTCTACGAAGAGATATCAGGCAAGTAGCAATGACCGTAATTGCCAAGCTGAAACTAAGCAATTTTAACAATAAATGAGGGATAATTTCTCTCCAAATATTTCAGAACTGGCTATTGCCTGTTTCTATGTTTTTAAAGGAACAAAGATTAGCAGGTCACGATTGTTAAAATGCCTCGGTCATTGTAAAAACATATGTCGTGCGTGTCAATCAGGCTGGCAGTCAGGACTGTCAGTTTGTATTTCATTTGTCGGAAGTCGTAGACGGATTTGATGGATGTAGGTTATGTTTTGACTAGGCCTGTTCTAATTGTATACATTTGAGATACAATTTTAGGATGAATGTTAATGGTTGGCTTTTGTTTTTGTCGAGTCCTCTCGTCGCGTCATCATCAGAGCCTAAATACTGACTACAATCAATGCGTCCTACCTGTTATGATGATGTTGGAGGCCATGACATGGACACTCACAATACGGCTAGTCCATCAATTCGGGGTCGGTCAGCAAGCTAGACTTATACCATACCAGTAGCATTAGACTTACAGTTGCCGAAAATCGGGATGAATGGCGTGCGATTGGCTATCCAATCACTGCTGAAATGCTGTTGTAGGCTCCATGATGATGGTTTGAGTGACGACACGACTTGGGTCGGACGACATGGTTAATCCATGATCTATGGCAAATTGCAATTATGTAATTGCTATCGATACCGTTTAAAAAGAACATAATTACGGATAATATGATTTATCCATGATTTACTAACCGTTGTAAATAATAAAAAAAAACAACCTATGCGTGTCTATAAGATTATAATAGTAGGCTTAAATTTGTCGAAAATTAAGTTGCATCTCATTATACCGGTCGTTTGTGTCGATTTAACGATGAGCGTAATTTTGAACCCAGCGGAAGTTTTGTACAATGCTTATGTTCGGCTGTATCTGCCCTCGGTTTCAGAACTTTTAAGTAACGAGCCAAACGGATTGTAATTTATTGGTGTGCTAACATAATTATATTGTTTTGCCAAGGCAATTATTGGTTATTGGTACAATAGTTTCTTCGCATAGGACCGGTCGATGTAGCGACCTACCTATTCTCAGCAGTGGATGTCTCTTGGCTGATATGATGATGATAACGAGCCTTCACAGACGCGACGGGTATTGTCTTAACTTAGAAAGGGGAATCAATCAATCAGTCAGGGAGATAAATGTAAAACTGTATTCTTTATGAACGGTTATTATTTTCACTTGCATGTCTGTCTTAAACCAACAAGATCTAGGTATGTGTTGTCTATGTAACAGTTACATTAAACCCTGACTTTATCTACGCATTGATAGGTATTTAAATTGTCATGTACAAGAAGGGTTCAACAGATACTTACTGATGGCACTTTCTTTTTTGAAGTCGAGCAATTCGGTTTTTGTTTGACCATTCTAACCTTTTGAAGGAAAGCCATGATGTTATTATTACGCAACTAGTCATGTTAGAAATTGGGCTTTCAGATGATACACCGATAAATAAACTTTTACTAGAACGGTATGTTCGGCTATTTTTAACAAACTAACAAAGGGAAGGATTCGGTATTTAGAGTTTATCGTTTATTGTGTTTGTAATGTCTGTTTTTACTGTGATGAAAGGACTTCACTAATGATATTGATTAGTCGCATTTCATCATTTTCGGTGAATATTTTTTTGTTGTTTTATGTTTTGCTTGTCTATAATTTTAATTTAATAAACGTTTTTTTTGATAACTTCGTAATTGTATTATTTATTTATATTTAGTTTATTTTTATAGAATTTTCTATTGATGTTATATACTTACCTACATGAATTTACCTGTATCTTGAAAACATCAGACGATTCTTTTGTTAATATTTTTAAAGAAAAGATTTTGCCCAAATATTGATTCCCATTACAAGACAACAATTTCCATTTTGCCACGACAAATATGTGTTTTGCATAACCGGGACTTTTTTGTGCCAACGTAAACGTTGCTGTTAAACAGCAAATTTCGTCAGAAAATTAAGTCCCTCGGTTTGCATAATCACATCATCATCGCCGAATAGCAGATGTCATAGTCGTTTCAGAGCCATCAAAATGGAATGCAAATAATTTGGTTAGTAGCACAAGGATGAAAAAAAAATGTAGACAAAAAATGCTGAACAGAAAACAAATAGGAAGGTATATGTTGATTATACCTTTCAGAAAGCACGAACAGGAAAAAAAAAAGGGCAATATAAAACGATGCATAAATTATGTAATTCTTCCCAGTTTTCCTTTCGGGTCACCTGATATTGTTTTCACCGAAAAACGTAAAAAAAAAAACAAAGAAAGTAACATCATAATCGTCACATATTTCAAGCAACACAGACTTGCAATGTTTGCTCCCGAGGTAACAGGTTTCTCATCAAAACATCTGACTGCGTTTCCTGTCGGTATCTCTTAACATAACATGTCAAGCAAATCTGCTTCTTAATCCTTAATCTTACCCAGGTTAATCGCTTGACCGGATAAGCGTGTATTATCTTAGGTGTGTTCGCAGGTAAACATTTTAGCTCGCTTTCTTGAATGGAGGGCAAATTGAATTCTAATTATTTGCAACGTAAAATCACATTTGTTTTGTTTGTCTGTTAATCGTCAACTGTTGCACATGCTCAGGGAACTCAAAATCACCACCCGTTGTTAAAACATTGCAGTTTATATTAAGGAGATAGGTGTAAGATATACCTACTCCTGCCCTTGCCTCAATTGAGTTGGTGTCGGCACAACAAGTCTTCGGTATTAGTTGTCTTCCCTTACACGTATAGACATCTCATCTCGACTCATGTTCGTACTCAAAACTTTCCTCACGTGGTTTTCCTCAGTCACTAGCAGGGCTGGTACGATTAAATTATTTTAATTTATATAATTTTTTAAATCACATTTTAAACCTAATGATTTTGTCAATAAAAACCAATGACTTAATCAAATGTGTTTAATTTTTACTTTCTTTCATAGAAATCAACAAAAAGACAGATTCAGAGATTATATGTTAAAGACTTAGGGTCTTTTACATCTGAGAAATCAGTATCATTATTATAATCCTAGAACGAAAAAAAACCAGCCAAGTGCGAGTCGGACTCGCGCACGAAGGGTTTTGTACTATTATCGCAAAAAATCGACATAAAAATCAAGTTTGTTTCATGGGAGCCCCACTTAAATATTTTTAAATTCTATTTTTATTATTTGTTGTTATACCCTCTGGGTACGGAACCCTAAAAACTAATTTTCAAAGCCCAGTCGGTTTCTTAATTTGCTATGAACAATTCCAAAGGTGGAAAACAGTATTTTCACAGCAGCTGAAGAAGCTATCGCTCCAAACAATTGCTTAACCACTGGGAAAATCTAAAAATAGAGTTAAATCTTATGATAACAGGAAAAAAATAAAAAAATCATGATTAATTAGAATTTTTATAAAACTCGTGCTTTTTACCATTTTTCAAAACATCGAGATATTTTCCAACTGTTAACTAGTAGAAAAATAAAAGAAAATCTGGAAACATTTTCTTGGAAAGCTTATGGGCTGAAAATGACTTCTTTTTGTCGTTTGTATCAAGTGCAGTACTGCGCAGCGCTCACTGCAAAATTACAATACAACGGCATAATTTTAGGTCACTTGATGCGGGAAAAAATACACATGTGGAGCCTGACTTTTTCCTTCAAACCTTTACGTAATCCTCAAAAGGTATTCTTTATTTACAAGCAAGTCAATTGTGCGTAGGATTTGAAAATTGAACCGTGTGGGATGTTACATTTGTCCTTTTATTCCCTGTGGTTGGTAGCGAATTAATTTGGCCAATTTGACGGAATGATTGTCGGTGCTTGGGAGAGCATATTATTTGTGACCCTGTTTTGTTACATTTTGATTGTTTCGCTTATGTATGCTGTGGATTACCAAGTGTTGATGATATTTTTGAGATGGAATACATCTGTTGTAATTTTAAATTATTACCTGATCACAGAAATCCGTTGGATGAGGCAAGCGTATTATTTAGGCTCCCGCAAATAGTCGCAAAGCAACAATGCGTCAGTTTTCGAACAATATCTTTTAAACGCGTAGTTGCATTGTGGTGTAGGACCTGTATGTGGAAGCATTTAAGTCTGGTCGTTTTGGAGCAGCTTGGTAGAATATTTCCAGCAGTGGACTTCTTTCGGCTGAATGGTGTGTGAAAATATTGGTAATTTTCGTTCAAAACCGGGCCCTCACGAAATTCATTATAACAGTCACGGGTTAGGCAAAGATTTACCGATAGTACACTCATATTTCTTCTGTTATGTTGAAGAATAAAGTGCGAGATGCGAACATATCGTCATCAACCGAGCACAAATCCTAACTCCTGGCTACAGAAAAATTCATGCTAGTTTTATTTTAATCAATGAGTACAGAAGCCATTCAGTTTTTTTTCTCTGAATGAATTTACATTTCGTACAAAATAACTTTGAATGCCATCGTATTGTATGGTCCACATTTATGTCATCCATCGCTCCATTCATCGAGCCGCATTAAATTAATGTCAAAGCCATGCAATAATGGGCCAAAGTCAACCATTGTGTGGATGAGCTGTCACAATGGTGGTAATTGGACTTGAATGAAAAAAATGCGAGGTTTGATTAGTTTACCTGGTCCATAATATTTGTGTTCGAAATAATTGAATTCTAAAAGGTGTAAGGTGGTTTGAAAGAGTATATTTATTACCTATTACCTGCACGCTTGGTTGATAATATGGTATTATATTTCGAAAATATAGGAAATTGAAAGGTAAGGTAATCCGTATAGCTACCAAAAATAAGTAAATTTTATAGTAGTCACAGCGGACCTTTTTGTCTCTGATGTAGGCTGAGCGAACCATTGCGCATGAAACAATTTTTCATCGAGTATACTGCATAGAGTAAGCGAGATAGGATGATGCGACAAACGTTAGCGAATGAAAGAGGTGATATATTATATATATGATACAAAGCTATCTTCAACTTCAACATTGACACAAAAATAGCTACTGAGCAGGATCTTGTAGCCAACTTCAGAGACACAAAAATCCGCTGTGAGTATTATACTTACTCTTACAGTTTATAGCACGATTTTGTGGGATGCTGCAAATATTTATAAATCTTTGGGGTAGGTTACAATTAAGTAGCGGCTCATGTGTTCTATAAAATTGTAAATATACAGGATCTAATTGAATTAGTCAGCGAAACGCCGCGCCGCAGCCGTGATGAATATCGATATCTAATCATGATAAAACATCACAATTATTTACAACACCAGCGGCTGCTGCAGTTACCTGAAATTAAACGTTTAGAATTACCTATTTGTTTTATCTTGTTCGTTTTATTCAATGGCCCAAGACACATTGTCATTTATTTAAGTAAGTATTCACAAAATAGAGCTTACTTGAGTAAGACAGAACTGAAATTCAAAGAGCTCTGATAGATAAAACTCCAAAGAAGCTTACTTTTAATCCTCTAATTTAAACTTCACCCGCTCCGTTTATGTTTATACAACTTATTAGTCTAGTTCAAACTAAGGGATCTAAGACATAAAATTGCAATAGAACTTGAAACGAGATCATTTTAAACTTTTTTACAATGACGTTAAATTTTACATTCCCTTTTACGACTTCTATCAGTGTTACAATAAAATTGATACTTCATTCACGACATTATGGAAAAGATTCAGAAGGATAATTCTTGGACTTACGTGAAATTACAAGTACCTCATCCCCATGCCGGTATTCTTTTCTTTCCATACTTCTCTGTTAGTATTCATCTATAAACACCTCCTTTCTAGCCGTATCATCTTTCACATAGTGAGACATAGTCTATCCATTGAAACCTACATTAAAACTTCCATTAGAAGAATCAATGCAATGCATGTATCAGTTTAAACCACTGTACTAGATGTTTTGTCAGATTCTTAACAAAAAAACTCTTAACTTAACTTTTAATTCTTAACTTAAAAAAATGTGTTAGATATTTAGGTAATCAGATCACTACACTACCAGTGGCCGTTGACCCGTAGATAATGATCCTAGCTGTAAATACCTACTTGAAATAAAAAGTTTAGATCTTATTGGTAATAGATAACAATACCCATCACGTCTGCGAATTTTCTCTAGTCAATCTAATTTGACCCTGTGTTACAAAACAAAGCAATTGCCTAAAGTGTGCACGTTATTACTCTTTTCGAATCGAGTAGGCCTTCTGTAAGTAACTATCTGTTTGATAGCACTAATGCCAATAAAGTTCAATGTTTCATTCTTCATGCAGAAGTGTTAGGCCTTTCTGTGTATAGCTTAGCTTTATCGACATATTCTGTCGATAACAGAATTGCATAGATTCCATGCGAATAATTTATAGTGGTATA
This sequence comes from Orthosia gracilis, assembly GCA_947562075.1. Taxonomy (NCBI): domain Eukaryota; kingdom Metazoa; phylum Arthropoda; class Insecta; order Lepidoptera; family Noctuidae; genus Orthosia; species Orthosia gracilis. Next base: position 12,003,217 of record OX387266.1, on the reverse strand, counting down.
TGGCGCTCCAATTTTTATTAAAAAAAATATTTTGTTTACAGCACCAGTGAATTCAGGTTATCAATGCGTGTTTAAATATTTGTTAAATTGGTTTGGCAACACTGTCTTTAATTAATAATTGGGGTCCAATAAAATGCAGGGGTATTTTAAAATTTCTGTAAATATTTTTTGTGTTATTTTAATACCTGGATCACCGATCAAAATATTTGCCTGTTTTTCGTATAACCCTGAACAAAGCGTTTATGAAAATGTTGTTCACTTTTAAATCTCACTAAATTTACAGCACACAATTCGAAAGCGAACTCATTTGTTTTTAAAATCCGCATCAGTGAACCGTGTTTATCAAACAATAACAAACCTCACTTCGAATTTCGAAGTGAGGTTTGTTTGTTTTTATTTTGCTTGTCAAGCCATCTTTGAGCGTTATAGACAATAGATGTTGAAAAATATCGGTACATAATCGTTAGATATAGATAGATTTTTTTAAATCTTGTCTTTTCCACAAAAACCATTTATTAAGAGTTGAAATTAAACTAAAACTATTCTAATATTTCAGTATAAGCATAAGCCGTCGACAAGAAGGTAGGTAATCGGCTGATAAAATTGACAACTCTATGAGTAACTCGCCTCTAGATTTCTAGAGTCTAGAGCCAATCAAGTTTAATCCAGTTATGCTATGATAATGCTATGCTAACACTAAGCCAGCACTGGCTGCATGTAAACCTGCTTTTTGCTTTTTACTTCGACGGGTTTACTTCACGACAACTATATCTCATATGTTACTTTATTGAAGTGTTTGACTAGTATATCTTAGTCCCAAGTTTTTACATGTATTACATACCATTACATGGACCATCGTTGTTGGCAGAGATCCAATTTGGTCTGGAGTTGACTTGTGAGTTTGTGTCGAGACGAGAGAAAATGTTATAATATTTTCCTCAATATCAGATATATTGAAATAAATGTTATAACATTTTCTATTGTAAGATATTTCTTGAAATATCTTCCGATCCGAGCTTACCGTTTTGACAAATTCCGTGTTGCAACTTTATATTGAAGGAAGAAATATTAAGCTCTCGCATGTGTACTGATGCTAGGTATGACGTAATGAAACAGGTAAAGAGCTCCCTGGTTATTTTATTTTGTCTTGAAAATTCATAATTAAAGATTATAGAGGCCAAGTACTAAAAATTTTAACTTTTATATGAGCATCTTCTTAAAATTACACTCATTGATTTTTCTAATAGAATTATAAGATCAAGATCAAGATTTCAAGATGTAAACTTAGCAGTTGGTAGGTACTGATCCAATTATGAAAATTATACTTTTTTAAACCTATATTAAACTGATATATAGCATAGCATCATACAAAGCAATAGCATCGCTGAGTGATTTTTTATTATTTTACTTTAGGAAAAATATATAACCAATTTTGGTTTAGAAATATACCGGTCCTTTGAGAAGGACTTAGGATAGATTTTTTTTGCTTAATTCGGTGGCATCAAAAACTTGAAAAATCTTTTTTGGAATTCCTTACGCCATGATCAGCATCCAGTAGATGAATGTGATACCTACCATCACCAACTTGCTGACTGCGTAATCTTTTCCCTTGCCAAGAGCTTTAACTCATAACGACTATTGCCGACACGAGAGACGTATCCTGCCGTAAGAGATACTGCACTAATCCTTTAATCTTGTCTACTAGACATGAGGGTACCTGGCACATACTGAGAATATGAAGTTATTAGCCAGTACGATACGAAACATACTCTACATAAGACACTCATTTGCTAGTACCCTGCGAGAGATGCTCCACGTCATGAACAGCAGTCGGTTTAAAGTTGAATAATGTTTGTTTTGTGATACACTTTCATGGGAAGTGCGAAATTTGTTTTTAGTTTAAATTAGTTGTGCAAAGGACAGCCGTCACTCGTCAAGTTTTAGTTAATAACATGAATAGTGCTTTTCTAAGGTTAATTGTTGCAAAATTTCATCAAAATAAAACGCTATTTTTGGCAGCTATTGAAATTTGCCAGATTCACTTTATTTTGCCAATCCATAACCCATTGTACCTATTCTTCCCATTGGTCCTATTTTCATGAATTTTAAACCTGTCAGCTTTACCTTTTTGCTAGAAACTTGAGAAATCTAAATAACCAAACCGACTACCAAAATAAATATGGCGTCTAGAAACTTTGCCGAATTAAACAATCAGTCAAAGTTGGCTGCGAAGATTCTAGAAAGGGAATAATCAGAAAGTCTGAACGTTTAACCTAATCTTCCTTGACAACTTCATTTTGAGAGAATTGGAATGGTAAAATTGAAAAGGAACAGATATTTTGTACTTATATACGATCGGAATAAATCTATGTAATGTAAAATAAGTAATCTATGTAATATAAAAAAGTATTTTAGCAAAATTTTTTATATCAATATTGTTACTGTTATAAAGATTTTTGCTAATGATTATAGGATTTCCATAACCGTCTGAATGTCACCATGTCGCTGCTTATAATGTTATTTCGTATCTACCTATCAGGCGTTTCCTGCACAGATTAAATGATCTGAAATATCAAAAGGAAACGCACTGTCAGGATAACACATACCTTCGCATGTCATCAAAATTGGTTCAACGGATTAGACGTGAAAGGTAAAAAACAATCCTTCGCATTTATAGTATTAAGTAATCATTTATGTTATCTTTGTTATACCCAACCGGGGTATCAAACCAAATTCGTTATTTAGTGAGATCTCGTAAAAAGAAAGGAAGTTTTCTTGAAATAAGTGATTATTTTTATAGTTTGTGATATTGACCAGTTTTTAGGCTTTGAGGGGACAGTATTTTAAGGTTGAAGTACCTGAAAAAGTAAAACTAGATGAAGATTGGCAGGAGTAACACCGTGCAGATTTAGATCTTTTACAGTAGCTACGCGTAGTCAGAAGCCCGAAAGTCTGACAACTAATCTTGCCAAGGGATATCGTGTTACTCAGAATCCGGGTTGAGGAGGTCAGATAGGCTGTCGCTCCATGTTCAATACTCGCTATCAGCTGCTTCCAGTTGAACTTGAAGCCGACCCAACATAGTTGGGAAAAGGCTTGGCAGATAATGGCACCGTGCACACTAAATAGCGAAACTCTTGGCTTTTTCTAGGCTTTCATCAAAAATGTGATTAAATTGTATGAGAAATCAGAACTTTGGAAGAAGTTTTATGCTTGATTTATTATCTTATCAGAATAACATTTGTGTTCTATAATAAATTAGGACCGAAAGTTATTTGATGTAAGATGGTATAACATAATAATGATTTGCTATTAGTCGTCTACAATAACATTGGATTAAGGAATCCAAATTGAAATAGTGGTAACTCAACCTTATTGACTAATTGCAATTTATGGTCTGATTAATTAAATTATGAACTATGATAGCGAACTCAGAACCTTCAAGTTTAATTAAGATATGAAATTAATAGATTGTAATTTATGATCAAAACAGTGGAGATTAAACGCAGAACTAAAAAGTGTTTTCCGGCCTTAGGTACTAAATCTAAATTTCTATATAACAACATCTGACATTTTTTGTTTTTTTCTCAATAAAAAGTTTAGAAAAATCTTGTTTAGAAGTAATATTGATGTGATTCTAGACTCCATCTTTTTCTTGTTATTATCCCATTTTTTTTGGAATTGGCGCTTCATGTTATGTGTTCCCTATTATAGGCCATATCACACAACACTACCGCTACCCCAGATGCGATGTATGTAATAGAATTTTACGGTCACATCACTTACGAAAGTTTTACAACTAGTAGCAACAATGCCATTCAATCGGAGGATAGTCGTAACTCGTAAAAAATAAATGTTTGTGATTGAATCATATCGTAAAAAGTAACATTGTTGTGAAATTGTTTACGAGTAATTGTTGAGTTTGTACAGTAGCTCTTCTTACGTATCAGAGCTAAAAATAAAGAACATCTCATGCCTTAGTAGAAATAAGCCATTTCAGCAAGGTGGTAGGTATTAGAGCTGGGTGCTTAGGGACTTAGGATACGTCGAACGTACCTACACTATAGTTAATTCTTCATTTTCCTGCATTTTAACCACGTTATTGAAGGTCGTCAGTCACGTCCGTCTGTCTGCCCGTCATCTGTCACACAGGTTTTACAGTTTTTTTTTTATGTTTTTATGGGGCCCTTTAAAATCAGTCCCTGTGAGCAACGACTGAGCAGCTCTGCGCGACCAATTTGTCTCTACATAATATGCACTGACTGACGTTATTTATCTACCCTCCTGTAGCACTGATGGAATTTACATCTACCCACACATCTGCGTTTTTACCCGACTGCCGAAGGAAGGTAATGTGTTTATGTATAAATTGTATTGTTGCGAGATGGAAAGACAATGAAGAAGTTGAATGTAAAGTTTTTCAGTGTACGTTTGTTGCTGTATTGCTAAGTTAGTTAAGTACAAGGTTTATGCGAAGCTTTCATAATGCTGCTAAAGGTTTCTTTCAGCGTTTTTAGTTTTTAGGACACACACGTAAAATTAAAAACCAAAATTATGTTTAAATATAATAAATAGGAAATATTTTCCCAATAAACGAATTGCAACATTTGCTATTTAATATTAAATCTACTTTTACCTTTTGGTCTTAGAAACTGAGCACGAAGTTGATTTAAAAACAATCCACAATCATTTTCGTTTTCCATTAAAAGATGTTACATTTACCCTTTAACTCACTCAATGCTGATAAAGAAAGATTTTTTTCCACTTATCCTTCCATCTAAAATTCAAGTTTATACAAAGATCTTGCAATATGCCATCAAAGGTGTCTGACGTCATCTCCGCTATTTTAATCAAGAGTGAATGATTTTTGTAGCAAGTTCATCAACGCAATAATAATTAATAATTTCCACAACGGTAGTAAATTGCCTTTAATTTTGGCGTGGCTTTGCGGTGCAATGGATGAATAAGGAGCAATTTTAGTATGTGGAATCGAATTCTGATTGCGTTCACAAAATAAAAAGAACGCGCCGCCGCTTTCGTTGTTTGTGGTGCGTTATTTAATATTGCTTTTAACACAATTTAGTAAGGGTCGCCGCAACATGTGTTCTTCTTCCATGCCTATCTGTTAGTGTTCATCTCCGTACTCTAGTCTCCTCCTATCTAATCATAATATATCATCTGTCACACTTCCGATCCATCCATCATTTTTGTAGTCTTAATCCACTGTTATAGCCATCCACATTCATAGGTGTGAAATATGGCGAGGCATTTGTCTCCACTATTAAGATGTTGAGTTACAAGTGAGCTTAGAGCAGTAACTGCATCTTTTGTTGATATTTTATGCCTGAAGTCAATTATCTGGGAAAAGTTTCATTTTAAAACGATATTTGAGCAGTTTCTTTTTAGAATTACCTATGCTTGTTTGATGGCGGACAGACATTAGATTTGCTTTTAGGAAAAGCAGGTTATGTTTCACTAGTTGAAACTGACATATTTTAAAAGCCAAGGGATTTTCTTGTAACTTTTATACATTGAGCAATTGGTCAAGACTAAAGTATAAAGACCGTGCACTAATGAAAATGCATGGTAAATTGTATATTATGTTATATTTTGGTATACACATATCGCGGAAGAAAGATAAATAAAAAGTCTTTCATTCATGTCTATTCGAAGCAAATTCACTTATTATTCGTAGGTTTTACAAAAAGGTTCAAACATGACTAAAAGTGTGATTGATCCAAAGCCAGAGTTTGTTTACTAACAAGACCCAGCTGATAAAAACACCCAATACCTACATTACTTCCTCCGCCCCGCCACACCAAACAAACACTATTCACTACCGTAACTTTTTTCAGTTATATATAGAATAGAATAGAATATACTTTATTGTACACCAAAAAATGAAGTTACACATCTCTTTTACAATAATACTTATAACTACGGGTACAAAGGCGGCCTTATCGCTGACAGCGATATCTACCAGACAACCTTTGGATGGACATAATTATCTAAGAATAAAACAGGGTAGTTTGTGGTGTAATGCTACATTAAAATATAAATAAATAAATAAAAAATATATAACTATATTAAATACTATACATAAGCCACTACCACCAGTGTGTATACCACTATTACCAGTTCATTTTCGTCCTCCATAAGCCATGGGCCACTCACCCACCATGGTTTTCACTTCTAATGTTTGCTAGCCCGCTGTGTGATATAAATACTCTTTTCTATACGCAAAAGGTTACTGTCTCGTAAGGATATATTTTTATTAGCAGTAGACCTATTTGTGAAGGAGCTTGTCCGGGGATATGCATTTGCATGTATCTGATTAATCCAAGCTCACTGTCGGTGAAACCTCTCGAAAAGTCGTGAATATTGATTTCATCCAGCCAACTAATTGGATGTTATTGATATTCTTATATACCTAACTGTGTGATACTGTCGCTCTTTGAAGTGGGCCCAACAAATTGGCATTTAATTTGAAAGGATGTGTAATTAATTTTCATGGAAGGCCTGGAATTAGTTGATGCAGTCTTACGAAGTGGTATCGTATTACCAAGTTACTGGTGTAGTTGTTGAGGAAAGTAAGGTAGTCGCTCCATGTAACATACTGGTATTCAGCTGCATCCGGTTAGACTGGAAGCCGATCCCAACAAAGTTGGTAAAAACTAGACAATTTGATTTTACCAATAAGCATATCTTTTTCGCCAATCATCCTATTTCATAGACTATCAGGAGGGCTATTCACCATTTTGATGAAGATTTACCTGCCCTTGTCTTGCTATGAGGTAATGCCGTGATAAGGCGCCATTTTGGTTTCGCATGCCACCAGTTCGTTTGCTTAACATGACTGTTGGTCTTTATAAGCTGAACCTGCAAATATGTATTTAAAACTTGTTGTTGTTAATAGACTGTTTCGTTGGTGTAGTGGTTGTAGGCGCTACGCTACGTTGAGCATGAGGTTCAATTGCCGGGTCAGACAAAGTGTTTTCGGATTTTTCTCTCTGACATTGCTGCCTGGCTATCTGAGTACCTTTAAGCTACCATGCATACCTTGAGAAAACTCATTAACACCCAGCCAAAACAAAATGGCAAAAAAAACATTTATCATTATTATTTTGAGGTTGGCGCAACATGTATTCTTCATTCATACTTCAGCCCCATCATCCTTCACTGACTCCATCCATCATTTTTGTGATGATCCCCTACATTAAAGCCATCCAGCCATATATACTTAAAACCAGATAAGCAATGAATATAAAAACAGATTCAAAGTAAACAAAAAGAGTATAACGACCTCCCACCACCATCCATCTCCAACCAGTCCATTCATTTAATATTACAACAACTGTTTCCATGAAAATACAGACCATTCATCGCATAACCTGCAAGATGAAATGCACACGTTACCCGTTTGGACTGTACTACGAAAAGTGGTTGGTGTTATGCAATATGAGATGCTATCAAGAGTTTTTATTTTGCAAGGTTACGGTTGATCAAACTCTGATTAACGTAAAAAGACTTTTGTCGTGTCAAAATTAGAATAAATATTGAATTATTATTGTAGCGGGTTTTCAGGCACCGTTATGTCCAATAATAACTAGGTCTGTGCTACGTATTTTTGTCGACTCTGATTCTTAGTGATAAAATTACTAACGAGAAAACCTAAATGCTAGGTTAGTAAGGCTGTCAGCCCGCATGGCACCAGATAACCATATATGGGTACACCGTTTCTCATAAAAGCTCTTTTAATACCATTTTTTTCCAATCCCAAACCAATAAAAACATACATCAACACAATCCCAAATGAAACGTAAAATAATAAGACTTTCTCTTTATTAAGCCAAATAACTATATCAGACATAAAGAAAATAAAAATACACAACATTATATTATTATCTTTTTCCTCCCCTTTAGTTAGTTCAAAGAACAATATACCTATTACTTACCGAAATGACGAAAGTTATTTCGTCAACGAATGGCACCGCTTGCCAAAGATATTTCATTTATTTTCCAGGCATATAATTGCCTGTGTAAGCATATCTTTAAAAAAATAAGCTTATAAATAATTTGTTAAAGTTGCTTGCGGGTATTGCTTTTCTTCAGCAATTTAATTAAGAAAAACAGTTTGATGTAAATGTTGTTGTTTTTCTTCAGGTTGCAGACATATAGAGTTGTTTATTTATACTTGCTTGTCTTTTGCTTGGACATTTCTTATCTTTGTTGCATCTGTTTTCTGTAATGTTTTTACTTAATTTTTTTCAGTTCTTAGTTTGTCTTTATTGTTCAATCTTTCAACTTACCGGATGAACTTGTGTTATTATCAAACTAACAAGATATTTTAAATTTATATATTTATTATAATTGTAATAAAAATATAAGTCAAATTCAAACATCAGACAAATCTTGTATTTAACAAGATTTTAATGAACTAAAAACTACTAAGCTACTTAAATAATATTTAATTTCACATAACGCATTTACACATCATTCAAGTTTTAATTTTATCAAAAACTAAATCTCATCCTAAAATTATTAAATTCATGACTCATTTTAATATTAACCCGCATAGTTTCGATTTAATTTATTGACTGGTTCATTGTTACATGAAGCTGGAATCTTGTCGCTTGCGTGCAACCAAAGGTACCGGGTGATCGATGTATATATTAAACGTTTACTAATTCTATAAATGACTAGTTTTTCTCGCGGCTTCGCTCCCGTTGCACATCTCATAGAATCTGTGGATTTCTTTCAATGAAAGAATTTTCGTCATCTAATTGGTTTCTTCCTATACCTTTACCTAGATTTTTACTTTTACAAGCTCACAAACAAACAAATATAAACCATTTTATTTTATAAGTTAACTATTGCAAAACAAAGACATAAACAGTTATTAAACGTTCCATTAATGGTTGAATAGATAAATTATGCTCGAATGAAATAATAAAATTTGTTGACGTATGCTAATTGAAATTCTGTGTAAGTTAATCGATATTTGACCTCCATATTTTATTAATTTATCGAGTTAGTTGTCCAAATAAGTGAAGAAATAAAATTAATTATGACTTCCTATTTATGGATATTACAATTACCAAGATATCCATTAATATTAGATATGTGAAAGTTGATACAATTTCTCGGATGTTCGGATAGTCTTTAATATGTGCGGCTTTAACACGCAGGGCTACACTGATTTACTTAGATGAAATATTTCACTCCGATAGACCAAATTGGTATATTTTACTTTTGCCTTTATCGCTGATATGAAGTCTGTTGTCTGTTGTTCGACAGAATTAATTCTTAATTCTTTATTGTACACAAAAAAGAAATACATATACAACTTGATTGATTATAAAGTTGATGTACAAAGGCGATCTTAACTCTAAGAAGAGTTTTCTACCAGCAAACCTTAGAGTGATAGAGTTTACAAAAGGAAGAAGAGAAGTAGTCCAGTGTACAATTTTAGAATAATATAAAATAAATCATAAATATATTAATATCAATTATACATAAATAAGCACAAAATATATATATATATATATACCTATATACATATACTAATATTATGTCATTCCGAAAGAAAATGATCCTTGATTTTCCTCTTGAAGACATTGAAGCCCAAACTTAAATCGGATACGACCACTAACGAAGATGCACAACTACTACCGACATTCAAATTCCGAATTCCCTGTCCCGCAATTATATGTTAAGTAGGTAGTTCATTTCGGCCATACTATCAAGAAATTTGTCAATTCTTGAAACCATAAACAATCATAATCTTGAGCACTTAAATCCCTCAGAATGCATTAAGCAATATTAAATACAATAATATGTTAATTACCAAGGATTCCTAGCCATAGGCTATCTGTTTATTTTTCCTAGTATTCACACTTATTACCTAGGTACCTATGAGTAGGTGGCTAGATAACTCAGGGCCTTTAATTAATCAACAAGTACCAGCAACGCTGTTATCTGAGCATAAAACAAGTATAAATTATTATTTTAGTTGTGATCTACAGGTGGACCGTGGTATTAATAGAATTAAGTGTTTGGATAGTACCATAAACAATCAATACAATTATACTTAGTTCGCCATCTGGGCTAGGTCTTAACCATAATTAGTTTAGGACCTATTACATCATTAGAAACGGTGAAGGAAAACAACGTAAGGAAAAAATGCTCTTCTATAATTCTACTAACATTAAAAATTTAAACAAGCTGTATGTTTGTTAAATATTATTGAAATACGGGTAGACTATACTTAGGATTCTATTTACTCCAGTAGGAGTACGTTTCCTTTGGATCATAACTGACCAAAACGCGGGCGAAGTCGCTGGCAATAACTAGTGCTAAGACTAATTCTGAAATTGCCAAAACGCATTGAGCAAAAGAAGTCTTGAGAATGGTTCACAGAAACCGTATTTGATTACACAATGCAGGAAACGCCATACCACAACCTATTATTCGAATTCATAACCGCCACTTAAATGTGTATCGCTCACAGACCAGTTTAACCAAGCTGCCTGACTACTACCAGCTTATCATATTAGTTAGCTATTCGATCCGATGCCCGGCTACATTTCCGCAATCCTGCCAGTAATACGGCTAACTCCATCATTTGCATCACATTTGCTAGTGGCAACCTCATTTGCAACCTGATTTAGAGCTGGGTCATCAAAAATATAGACGTCGCGTTCCTATTTCCCGACGGGATAGGCCTAACAGTGTGTGATTCACTAATGTCGATGACTAAAATCGAAATGAAAACTTATACTTATATACTTAAAAAAACTGGCTATGCGTATCGCCAAATTGTAAGGTAGAATTGGTTAGGTTAGGTTAGTATTTAAAAACTGGCTATGCGTAGCCAGTGCTACTAGTATTTGTAGATCCGGACTGGTTACAAGGTTATTTGATTCAAGATTATTTCCTTTACTAAACATGAGAATGCAGCTAAATCTGCACTAAATTTTAAATACAGAAAACAAGCTGCAAACTTGTTGCAAACTTTGTTAGAAAAAGGACCTTGCCTATTTGTATTTCTCTAGGAAAATTTAATTTTGAAGGCCTTTTGATTAAATTAGAGGCCATTTTGTAATTAAAAGTTGTTAATCTGTTTACCTATTTATTGCCTTATTTTTATCTAATAACTGTATACATTTTTCACAGAAAGATTTACTTTACTCAGTTTTTCGAAACAGATCATCACCAAAAATAAAATTATAACGGCATTGAGAAAATGTCTGAACAAAAACTTCCAAAGCAGGGAAGTGAAACATTTTCTTAGAATGATTTTATTCAATACCGCATTTAATATCTCTCTCAATTTCTTCTGCAATACATTATTTCATATTATTTGAATTTCTTTGCATGATTTTTATGCTTTGCACGCGTAAAAAATGGCTGGTTTTCTTCTATTAAAATATAAATGCGGTGAGTTTTATGAGCCTTTAATATATTCATCGTATGATATGCATCAGAATTGAGTTTTTGATTAATTTCATGGAAAAAATGCTTTTACTTTTTGTAGAATGTTTTAGATATAAATAGATTTATTGAGAAATTAACGATATATACATTTGTTGAAAATTTGTTAGGTTAGTATAAAGTAAAACCATATTGAAATTGTATCCTCAGAACAAATAAACCTCAATCAATGCTCTTCAATCTGTATTATAAAGTTTCTCTGTAAAGCGTTTTTGTGTATACATAAATAAATAAATGAACCTTAGGCTGAGTGCTATTCTCAGAAAGAATCCAATTATTTGGCTCTAGGACTTAAAGTTTCTCTTGCAATTCGGGATACACAGCATTAATTATTTGGCTTTAGGACTTAAAGTTTCTCTAGCAATTCGGGAAACACAACATTAGTATATAATTTAATTGAAAACAAACTTTGATAAAGAAAGTTAGATTCCTGCTTAATTTAATCATAACAATAATTAAGTAGATTAAACATACGAAAAGTAAACGATATCGCTCGAAAACACTAGAAACTGTTCACTTCTTTCCTGCCTTACTACTTAGAAAGTTATAGCAAAACTCAACGTGTACTCAAGTTGGTGCTCATAGAAATTCACGCCATCAAGTACTTCACCACTGCAAAGCCCAACTTTAAGTAATGTCCAAGTATTCTCTTATTTCTGACTTCTAATTTTATTTGCGCTAGAACACACAGGCTACACTTGAATTTTTTTTTGAAAGTTTTTTTTTATTTTTTTATTGTAAATAGGCTCGCGCTTGACCAAGAAAGTTTAGTTTTATTTAGTTCAACGTTTAAGAAACGAAAAACTAAGGAAAGTTGGGATTAAATCTCTTTCAGTTGGTCAGAAAGAAACGGTGGTGGAACTGTTTGAATGTTGATACTTTTCGGTCCCGTACCGGTATACAGTGACCAGTAAGAGTTTTAATCTATTGAAGAGTTAGTTGATTGTAAAACACTTTTCATGCAAGAAAGAAGTGTATATAATATATAAAGACGCCTATTTATATTGTGCAGTACGATTTATTGTTAGACTTTTAATTGAAATAGGTACAAAGAAAGGATAAAACTGAAACTGTTTTTTATACGAAATGTTTGCAACTCCAGAGGCTCTAGAAAAGTGGCATTCGATGTCATCGAAGGCAGTAGTCGAAGTATCAAAATGTAATAGATTGATAGCGTGGTTTTTTTTATAACGCTATTAAATCCCATACAATGGAGCAGTGGTACCCAAGTGGTAACGGCCGCGACTTACAAGTTGTAGGTCGTGGGTTCGAACCCAGGCAGGCGCTTTACTTTGTGTAAATTATTTCATCACCACTGCTCTCAAAACGGTGAAGGAAAACATCGTGAGGAAACCGGCATGTCTTAGAACCAAAAACTTGAACATATGTGACATACAACGGACCAAATGCGAGTTTAAGTGCGGCAAAGGGGTCCATCTATCCTATCCTACCCTAATCCTATATTTTTTTTCCCTTTTTGACAATCGCTATCGCCACGCTATCGATGATAGAATGTCACTTGTCTAGGGCCTCTGGAGACTGATGTCATAACCAGACAAATGTATAGGGATTCTTTCAGTAACTATTTTACATTACAGTAGCTATTTTAATTTTACACAGTTCATAGGGTCAAGATATCTATTATTGTGAAGGTTGTCAAACATTAGGATGAGTCTTAAGACGTTTATGACTTGTAGAGACGCATTACTTTCGACCCTACACCTACTTTATAAACTCAAAAACGTTTATAAAATTGCCACACAATAGGTCAAAAACACATGATATTCAGATCAGTCAACAACACCATTGAACTGAGTGAACTATCTTTTACAATAGGACTGCTACTTCGGGATGTGACATTTTGTGTAGACTTATTCTCATATAGTTCATTTCACGAGAGAATTCAATAGCAACTTCACTAAGAAAATACTCAAAACCCAATACGAGTGTATTGGGTTTTGAGTATTTTCTTAGTGACTTAGCCACAGATACAGAACAGCCGTATAATATAGCAATTAAACCCAGAAAACAATTCATACAGTCTAAGTTAATATGCATCTTCGTGTTTATAGCTCGGTTTCAATGAGACTCCTATATAAATCGTAATAAAACCTTCGCGGGTTATTTCCGAAGAATTACTGGTCGCTGAAGATTCGGTTACCCGGAGATAATCGTTTAGAAAATGCAAATGGCTGTGTTTATTTTAGAGTAATTTTCTGATAAAGCGTATTGGTATTTTGAATATACTTGAAATGTTGCGCCTTATGAGTCTAACGACCATTAGTAGAATTTTCGGCAAATCCGAGGATTAAAAATACCCGGACTTGTAAAATATATTTGTAATAAGTGCAAAGCTTTGTGGCGCACAAAAGTCGAACTCCTGATTCAACCCATAGCGGACCTTCAACCAGAATTCAAACTTTCTAAAATACCCAAATGGGAAGGTTTTCAATCTTAAGTTAATAACACTTAAGATGTTTGAAAAGAACTGCTAAAGATTACTCTTAACAAAAGGTCCAGGTCATCTCACAATTTTTCCAGAACCTGTTTAATACAAAACAGTTCACCGATAAACCTAATAACAGACATACATCTAACTAGATAACGCAAGGCCCTCCATCTGTATGAAAACCAAGAGTGCCACTTTTTCACAAACAATTTAATAACACATTTACTTACCAATTAAGGAAAACATTTCCAATGCCTCGGCCAACTTTTTCTATACATTCTTTACAGTGTGTGTACACTCAATATAATCAATTAGGATTTACCGTACATTTCTACTACTTAATACACCTTTTTAAATCAATTTTAACCTTAATCACCAGTCTTAAGGTTGAGATTGAGCTTTATAAAGAAGCAAATAAAAATATTCGCACTTGTTGTGAGAACTTCCATTGTTTCCAAGCGTTAACTTTAATAACTGAGTAACAGAAGTTAACTTTCTTTGGTTATTACAGCATCTTGTTGGTAGTTGAACATTGTTTTGATGCTTATCCCGGGAATATCAAGGATTGCGCTTTTTTGAGATTTTTTTTAATTTTGTGTACTTTTATGGGAAGATGCTTCTTTGTTTTCAAACTTATCTTATCAAAGTTATGATAGGGAAAGATTTATTTTTTTATTTTAAGCACTCTTAGTATTAAAGATAGGCAATCAATCGGTTTAAACCCGATTACTGGGCTTAAACCCATCTTGAGTCGTAACTTGAGTGTGCTTGAGTACTTTGCGTCTAGCACATAAAAATAAAATTGCCCGATGTAAAATTATCAATCGCCATTCCAAAAAGAAAGAAGAAAGTAATTCTAAAGCCAAGAAAATAAATGAACCATCACAGCGAAGCTCCATACAAAAAGAAGTAAAACTAGATTAACTTGGTACAAAAGCGACGGCAAAAAATTAATGGTGTAACGAGTGGCTCCTTAAGAAATCAATAATTACTTTTCTCTTCAAGTTAGATGAAGTGTGGCTGTTTCTGCAGAATATTCGGAATACTTAAGGAACTGAACTGTCGGTACGGGGCCTGCATTATTAAAAGGCTGTTGTTTCCAACTTCGTTTAGAATACACTCAATTTCGGCAAGTTCTTTGCTAAGGTCTTATGGATGCATAGGCAAGTATTTCGGAAGCGTGTTAGACTTCAATGACTTCAGAATTTTGGTAGACCCAAAAATAAGTCACAGACTCACAGTGCCAATGCTAGAGACGGCTTTGTCAAAACTTTCCATACAAAAAGTTCTGAGCAAAACAAAGTTCTGAGCAAAACAAGTGACTTCTCAATATTGTTAGAGCCTAAAATAGTTCAGAAACCTACCGCCCAAGTACAGAGCACCGAGTCTCTTCGGCGGCCACAGCCAGACATGGCATTGTTGAAACTTTCCTTAAAATCAAGTGACACTTGGGGGAGGTCTATGTTCAGCAATGGACGTCTTTTGGCTAAAATGATGAATAACGGTTAGTTTGTTAAGACTTTGGTTTTCTCGCAATGTTCTTCCTTCAGTCCTTGGATGCCAATCACCACCGGGCATACTTCTCCACAATACCAGACCCAAGTGGCTGGAATATTATATGTTTGTGAAGGCCTCAATCTTCAGAAAACTTGCATTTATAATCTATTATCCAACATGAAAAGACAAATTCATAGGTGAACACCGTTCCGCGTATTAAATCAAGAACAAATAGAAGCTTGTCAAAATTGGCTTAAATCTCGTGCACGTCATAACAAACTAAACAAATATAATTCTACGGTTTAATATCCTAGCGTAATCCGCATTTTTGCAGCCCCGTATAAGCTACGTCACCTCCATGGCTTAGCAATAAGTTAAGAAGTTCCAAAAAGGACAAGAGACACACGATACTATGCTCCTAAACAGGCATGTCCGTCTATTAAGAATCGGCGTCAGTTCCTGTCAATTTGGTTAGGTTTCGTAGGGTTTTATTCCTTTACAAGTAGAGAAGCTAGACCAGCTGGGCCATATTTCAGTCCCATATGCCCAATTGAAGGAGAGCCTGTTGATATCATCACCCAAGCCCACAGACTGGTGCTAGAGCTCCCGCTCTGCAACTGTGAGGGCAAAGTTAAAATTTTGGTGTTTAATAAAAATTATGCTATTTATCTTCATAGAAATACGCAATGAAAAACCTATTTGGGGATCGAAAGCCCCAAATTTTATAGTAACAATTACGACCAATAACGGCGAACGGGCTGTTACTCTTTTATCATACTGCAAAAAGTGTCATTGTCAGCAAAACCAAAGAGAATAACTCTCTACCCTCATGCCAATACCAAACCATGTCTGGTTTCGTACCAAATTAGCATTCTACCCAACCTCTACATACAATGGCTTAACGGCCTACAAGGCACGAAGCTCCGGGTCGTAATTGTTGTAATAATATTCCAGTAACTTGAAGATCTGGGTAAAAAATTCTCATAGAATCATCTTGGATACTACCCATTTATGTCTGGGCAGTACTTTTTGCTCATTTGACTGCGATTCGTGTTCAGTTTGAATTGAAGAAGTCCGTTCAAGGCAAGTATCCTATTATCACTAATGACGATTAGCAAAAAATTAAAAATGTAATAATATTTCCACTTCGCCGGAAAAGCCGGTCCCAACCATTTTCATTATTCGACGAGCATCTCGATAAGTCATTTCCAGCGGTCTCCAAACCTTAGTTAGATCCAGATGATGTTAATGATAGTTTTCGTTATTGAAAGACAAAGGCATTTCCATCGAATTAGTTCTCTTAACTAGCATCTAATTACCCGATAAGATGGGTCTTAGGAATGGAATCAATTAATTGAATTCCCAGACACAAAATAATTTACTAAAGCCGCGTACAGACACAACAAGGAACGCCCCAAACATTCCTCAGACTGCAGCATACCATAGCCCAATGAGCCGATAATGTTCCCACCACTGGGTCACAGGAGACGGAATGGGCCATAATCCAACACGCGAGCCTAGTGTGGGTTGGTAAATGTCACATGTTTGAATTTAGTCTCGTACTATCTACACAGTATTTAATATTTCGAAGCTAAGTCATCGTTTACTACGTCAAAGTGGGAGCCAGTCAAAGGATGCCTAGGCCTGGAATCAAACTATCAAAGGCAATTTATATGGCCAGGACTTTAAAGCACCTTTATGAAGTTTGGAAGTTATGTTCTTACTTCATTAATCTGTGTATGTGTAATGGTCTTATGTTAGTACGTTTGTTTGTTACATGCATTGGGCCCGGGGTTCTAAGGTTATTACATCGGTTTCTACGTTTAGTTGATTTTCGAGGCCATGTTTGTGAATTTGTGAATTTAGCATGGCAGAGCTTTAGTTATATCTAAACCTTTAAGTACTATATATGTGACTCTGTAAGTTTGGATATTTGTTAGTTAAACATCAATTGAAGGCCTTTGGAACACTGATTTAACATTGACTGGATTGGGACAAAGAATACATTTTATCCCGTTCCCGTGGCATACTTCGAGACTCCAATTAATTAAAATCATCTCAGTCTGGTCAAAGTTCTTTGATTGTGCCAAAACACTAGGAATTCCGCCTTTTACATCAAGTAATGACCGGCAAAGTCTTGTTTAAAGGTCGCTTATTGGTTTTTTTCGACACACAAGTCCCCTTACTCAAACCTGTCTACCGCATGGCTAATCCAGGCCACTGCCTTTCATCATCAGCCTTTAGTGGATGTCACATGTCTTCGAATTTTTGGTTCTAGGATATGCCGGTTTAGGTACGTGTAGATGATGTAGGTCGGAGACACAATAAAAGTCTTATGAGGGTACTCACGATTCTATATTGTTCACCACACAAACACGCAACACATTAATTATAGTTCTGAAGGAGAATAAGATGTAAGAGTTTAGAAGTCACAATACAATAATGTTCACGGCACAATACACACAAACAGATATGCAATAAAGTCAATCTGAACCCCAGTACTGAGTAGGAGCGCGATAGCCGTAGCAGGAGTTGAATACCGACTAGCGGTGCGCAACTGCAGGTGGCAGGATATATGGGTAGGCTCGCGGTGCAGTACCGTCGAGCCGTTGGTGGTAACGTTCAACCAGACATCACCCGACATTATATCGTATACGATATACGATGCCGTGAATGTCTGTCGACGGTGTGTTACTGTTGTTATAGAAATATATAAATTAATATAACTATATTGTATTTGTGTATCTTGTATGTTTGTGTGTTAAATAAATAAATAAATAAACTATGTGGGTAGATAGTGTACCCTACACCGGTTTCCTCATGATGTTTTCATTTACCGTTTTTAGAGCAGTGGTGATGCATTAATTTACACAAAGTAATTCTCCTGGATTCGTACCCACGAACGACGTTACGTAAGTTGGGGCATTACCACTGGGCCACCATTGCCAATTGTAAATTCAGTGGACAAATTATTAATAAATCCTTTTTTTTCTACCTTTAGAGGTGGATATTATTTTTGAAATTTAAATGGGACCAACTTTGAGGTATACTCTTTCCAATAAAAATACCAGCTAGTATATATAATCGGATCACTCTGTTTAAAAGACATGTGGAATTGACAATCTCCTTCTTTTTTTGCCGTCGGTTAAATATGCATATTACTCCATTAAAATATTCCTCCGAGCAAGACAATTTAAACTTCGAACACCTCACTTTTAAATTCCAAGATGGCTGCACTAATTCTAAGGCCTTGTTTCCTGTTCTGCCCGCAAATTGCTCGCACCAACCGTCTGTTTCACTGATTGGCTAGTACAGGCAGTGTATGAAATCACAGAGCTACATCCGAACTGCTAACAAGGTGTTCTAAGGAAACTGAAGATGAACTCCAGGGATGACAAACATTTTGGTAGAGCTGGGCATTATTAGAGTTAAATTAACGGAGAAAGGATAGCCGTTCACAGTTATTTTAACAGTTTTTATTTTTTATTAAATAAAAAGTTAAAGTTTTGAAGGCCCTTAAAATAGCTTTTACTTACTAGTTTTAAGATGAAAGCATTTCGTTAAAATTTCATCATTTGTTGTCCCTGAGCTAACAGGAACATTTGGTTTAACAACATTAGAACTTGTAAGTGGGTATATGTTAGGCTTTATTCTACTAAGTTTAGAAAATATTTAGAATTGCCCGTATTTAAATTGGAAGGCCTCCAACTAGGTGGACCAATGACCTGGTTAAGGTTGCGGGAAGGCGCTGGATGCGAGATGCACGGGATCTGTCAATGTGGCGACGCCTGGGGGAGGCCTATGTCCAGCAGTGGACGTCTTTCGGCTAAAAATAATGATGATCATGTATTTAAATTAACTTCTTGTAGGCATATAAAGAGGGTACAAAATAAAATAAAATATTTTTATTTCTTTCACTTTACCACAAATTTTGTCTGCCGTAATAATTTTAAATGCACTCCTTAAGAAATTTTAGTTTACTTAGCTTAAATCGCTTTAATCGTTCCACCAATTCGCACCAAGCGCTTCCAAACATCCTCCATAATGCCCACAGCAAAAGAGTGGAACTCACTGCCTGCGTCTGTGTTTCCGAACGCATACAACCCGAATCTCTTTAAAGTTAGAGTTAATAGGCTTCTTCTGGGTAAGCTCACTCCATCGTCGATTTTGTCTCTGTCACCTCTGACATAGACTAGAGTCAAGAGCAAACCCATTATATATATAAAAAAAAATTGTAATCAAGTTTTCTAAAATTAAAACCTTTAAAAATGTGACAAATTCCTACCTATGGATTGTCAACCCTGATCAAAAGCACCATAAGGTAAGCACATAGCACATATTTACGCGTCGTGTTTATGGAAATAGTGAACAGAACAAACTCAGTAGTAATTGCTACGAAAGCTGTTTGAAATCGAAGACAAAAGTATCGAATAACCAATAAATAGAAGAAGCCTCAAATGGCGGCGCAAATTGGAACTACGGCGTTGGATGTCAAGGCTCTGTAAAGGATAGCGCTTATAGTTTGCTATTTAAGTGGGAGGAAGGTAGAAATGACTGTGTTTATGGTAATAAGCATGACCCATAGTGCTATTCTATAAAGTTTAGTCTTTTGGACAAGGACCTATCTCTAGAGACCTCACACTAGCTAATGCATGTTCTTAAATACATAACAGAGAAGAATAGTAAAAAAGTACAAAAATTGCGCCAGGCATACCGACAGGATTACCAACTCAGCATTGCTTGGAGTCAGACACCCTGCGCTGATGTTCACAGTACATTAATATGATTAATCACGCCTCAATGGTTCAGCCATTGAGGTTTAATTGTATGACTGATTTGGGCTTTTTGCTCTTAGTCCGACCATGACTCGAAGGCTTTTGACAGGTTCTGGCATAAAAGCCTTATTGGTAAGCTTCCTTCATTCAGTCTGCCCGGTGGTCTGTGCGATTGGATTGCAGGCTTCCTGAAGGACCGGTCCATTTGAGTGGTTATTTATGGCCGCTCGTCTGACCAACTCGGTATTAACGCCAGGGTCCCTCAGTTCTGTTCTTGCTGCACATAAATGATCTGCTAAAACCAACCTTTGGGTATGCGGATGACAGCACTGTTGCTGAGAGATATGTGCCCAACGCGCGCGCTACTGGACCTCAGATCCGGTCTCTCCGAGAGGCCATGGTTGGGCGCTTAAATCTGTCCTTGAAGGCAGTCTCCGAATGGAGCGATGCCAATCTGGTCAGGTTCAATGCTGCTAATACCCAGGCATGTCTTTTTGCCGCTAAAAGGAGCCAATTCCACCCGGCTCCTTCTTTCAGATGTGTAACCGTGCCGATAAAAGAGCAGCTTGAGGTTCTTGGTATTACGTTGACATCGACGCTCAATTTTGGTCCATTCATCGAGGCAATAGCTTAGCTGGCTGCCAAAAAATTGGGGATCCTCGCGAAAGTATGCGTACAGCTAAAGAGTGGAATTGCCTGCCAGAATCTGTGTTTCCCGATAGCTACAATCTAGGAGTCTTTAAGTCAAGAGTGAATTTAGGTTACTTCTAGGCAAGCGTGCTTCATCGTCGACCACATCATCGCTTACCAATAGGTGAGATAGTGGTCAAGCGCGGGCTTATAGATAATAAAAAAAAAAGGTGAGACGGTACTTCACGCCAGACCAGCTGCTCAACTTGTATCAAGCGCAAGTTCGATCATGCATGGAGTACTGCTCTCATCTCTGGGACGAATCTACCAAGTACCACTGGATGCACTTGATTCGATAGAAAACAGAGCCAAGAGGTTCATCAGCAATGAAGTACTGCTCGAATCTAGGCTCCAAAACCTTGAACATCGGCGCCGAGTTGCCAGCCTGTCGGTTATTTATCGCTTACTGGTTGCGCCAACATTCAAAATTTGATTGATATATCCGCTATTCCCTATACCCATCCCTTTCCCGCACATACCTCGCGAGTGAATAAGAAGATTCGCCCCGCCATTTTTGTAAAAATCACTCCCGAATCGAACCAATGGCGTCGGCCCGTTCCGTTGAAAAATATTGATAACTTTGGAATTACCGCGGTTTTCGCATTTAATAAGACTTATCATCAACCGTTTGTGTTTAACGTGTGATGATAGTTACCTGAAACCCAGCCGCCCTTGAACCCTGGTGAAGTGATTCGGTGTACTGACGACGCGAGCACGAGGTTCCCGCAAAGGTTTGTGCTACCTCCCTTAATTATTTTCGGGTTGTATTCTGTTGTCCCACATCCACCGCAAATTGAGTTACCTATCGCTAAGCCTTTGTCAATTGTTTTGCTCCGCATCGCAGATACAGTCCATTAAACCAGTCCTTCGCGCAACCAGGGACCACATTTCGGAGGAGTATGCGATAGTTTTTTTTTGGGGCAATCCTACCGCACTATTCCCAAACCACTGCAACTCCTGAAAGCCAGAATCAACAGTGGTGACCACCAGAAAAGCGCCGAGATAATGAAGCTCGACGAAGTCCCGGAGGATGAATTTAACTGTCTTGGATCCTGTAATGAAATCAGAAGAGAATAACGGAGGAATAGAAAAAAGTACCAAATTCCATATCAAGCTGGAGACTGAACAATCAAGGCCAATATGCACAAGGGGTCGTTTACAACTGGGATAAGGCCAGTTTCCTAGCACCACGGATAAAAATCAGCATTAATATTACTGGGTCCTACCATTGTGAGCTGTGTTATATTTGATTCCAATAAGAAAAAACGTCACGGAAATTTGTTCTAGTTTCCACAAGGTCCGTATAGTAAACAACTCCTTACGCAGCCTGTACATTATTCAACATAATATTGCGTTCATTCTGCCAAAGAATACACTCCCATAAGATATGATGTGCAGATTGTACATATTCGCAGTCAGATATAGAACACTATAAAGGCACAATATAAAGGCGAGGCAACGAGCTTGAAGGAAAATAATTTATTTTGCGTGGGAATTTCAAGAACTAATTCCTCCTAGCCCGTTCCATCATCGGACTACAAGACTTACGGCGATGCGCCATCGGGACATAGTGGACATCCTACCCATACGCACCAAACGTTTTGGTAATACTTTTGTTATGCGTACAGCAAAGAAGTGGAATTCCCTGCCGGAGTCTGTATTTACTGATAGCTATAACCTGTCTTTAAGTCAAGTGTGAATAGGTTTCTTCTGCTTCATCGTCGATCTCATCATTGGACCACGCTTGGGGGAGGTCTATGTCCAGCAGTAGACGTGGTTCAGTTGTAATGATGAATAGGGTTCAATCGATGAATAGGGTTGCTAGAAAAGAAGTAACCTATTCAAACGAGACTAAGGCTGGTATTCCAGATTAATTGAATTTGCAATTCTTATTCAATTGAGTCCTTAGATACTTAAAGGATTGACAAAATACCCATAATAAATCAATTTATACAATCGTGCCGTTGTCGCTAAGGTGTTTGGTTGTATATTTCATATCTTGAAAACAGCTGAACCGATTTTGATGAAACTTTCACCTGTCCCAAGTGTAGAGATACTTAATCCAATAAAGAAGAATAATCACGATCCGATAACAAGTTAAAAAAGACCTAGTGATTTCTAAGATAGTTTCCCCTTATCTTTTATATGAATTCGTATTTCTCGATATTGTTCAGGCCTGTAAAAACCTACGTAAATCATCTTCACGAAACATTTAGATAAACTCATCCAGAGCCGTCCTGACTTGTCCTACTTTCTATCTGACTTGGCAACTCCACCGTTACTCAATTGACTTGTACAAAGTCACGACTGAGCTAGCTGACTGCTAATTATGTTACTTTGTATTTACTTACTCGTAAATTGCGCTATAAACAGTTTACGTCTTGCATTTGATATTAAAATGGTTTAAGTGTCTTGTTATAATATGTAGAATTGTTATAATATGTAGAACTTTGAGTCATGGATTTTAATTAAGTCTACTTTTATTTAGGTACCTACTCCTACTGCCTCTTTTGTCGTAAATTAACTGTAGAACACTGTCTCCTGCAACACTTGTTTTTAATAGCGCTGAAGACAAAAGATTCCACAATATGAAGTTATTTTTTTAAGACATTTGTTTTTTGCAAACAACTTGCAAACAACTTGTATTGTCTCACTTCAGTATGCATAGTTTACTTACAAAATATATTCTTTGCTAAACTAGTCATGTAACCTACATAGTGTACTCGCATCATATCACTAATACAGTTAAAATCTCAACATTTTTATTCCCGCTGTACGGAAAGGCTAAACTGAACTATAATAAACATTTCCTTAGAAAGATAACTTGCATTTAAGTTGGTGTCGTTGGTTCTGGCGCGAGCTTTGTAATTTTCTCGCGAACTTGATTCTTAAGTAATTGGAACAAACTTACACAACTTTGGACTTGAGCGTTGTTTACATAATGCTGATTTACTGCTGGACACTTTTTCTGTGTCTGCGGTTTTATATTTTTTTAGGTGTGTCAGTGTGTGTGCGTAAGAATTGCGTTATTTCAATGAGTTGTCAAATATTTTGTTTTAGGAAATTTATAGCGGATTTGAGTTTCCCGGTGCCAATTCACCTAACATACAGACAGAAAGATGCACAACAACGGCGCAGTACAAAAGAGACCACATTTATTACATTTTGCGTTACATGTTTATTAATCAAGTCACTGTCAAAAATGATTTGACGCATATTTTTCGTACATTCAAGTCCACACTCATGGAGGTCAGTTAGTTCAAAACCTTCTTATTTGTTTGATTACAGTGATTAGTGACCGGCCCGCCACGCCGCCGCCCCGGCTTCTTTCCACACGTTGTACTGTGCTTGCACGAATTATCACTTCGATGTTTTTATTGTAGGTTTGTATTATGGGTTATGGGCATATAGACGAAAATAGAAGCTTCGATTATGCTTTATCAGTTGGATAATTGTCGAGTTTTGAGTTATTTTTAGTAAGTTGAGGAACGTTAATTATGTACTTACTTTTTAAAGACTTTGACATTATGAATGAGTTAGAGAGTTTTGTGGAGAACATATTTTATCTATTTGCTCCATGACACACATGACATTCCTATCTCATTTACACCACTATTGCTTTCAAAATCTGAACGTCTCCTAATATGTAAGATTAGAAAAAAAAGCCATAGCGTTTTGAGGTTATACCTAGGGGACAGAGTTTTTGCGATGAAATGTGCCTGCAACACTTGTGACGCGACCACTGGTCAGCGCGTTTTCACACAATGTTTTTAAAGTTGCATCTACAGATAAATAGTTTCTGATTTCTATGAAAACTCATTGCTGGAAAAACCACTGTGACCGTGATCAAGATTGTTCTAGCCTGCTATTTTACTAATAATATTAATTTAAAATTTTGAATAATATTATTTTGGCAGTTGAATGTAATAAAAATTTGAACATTTCGAAAGTAAAATAAATAAAACAAAATATTGCCAAATACGTTCAGTATAATAACTTCTTACAAAAAAGTAAAAAATAGGATAAATAACTTCAGTATGGCAAAAAGAACAATAGAATAGAATAGAATATACTTTATTGTACACCATAAAAGTTATACATATCAATAGAAAGTAAGTAAGTAAGTAGTGTGTAAGTTATCAACGCATTAAATGTTTGGCTGTGTGCTGACTGTAATGTTCAGCTTAGCTATTAAAGTCAGACGTCGAGAGTTTAATTTCCTTATAAATAACTTCATTTTAACGTCATCTATGTAGGTAGTCCTATCTAGCTTTTGCCTTAGCTAACGTCAGAGGACATAAATATAAATAACGATCTCGAAATTACTCTCAAACATAATAATAATCCTATCTCGAAATCAAATCGCAAGTTAATAAGGCGTCAAACCTAATCAATTCCTAATTATAGATACCTACAGAAGGTCGGCTCCATACAACGAGTGAACCCAAACGCACTCATAAACACGATTCACGTACAGCGATTGCAAGTGCCCTCGTGATCGGCATTTGTTTGAGATTGCCGTACGTACGCATATTTGCGTCAATTTTCATTTCATAGGTCCTTGAGGGGCTCATGGCAAGAAATAACAGTCGATCACAGGTTAAATTTTACTTGTTGCATGCATTCGGTCCGTGGATGGGTGACCATTATTTCATACCGAGATATACTCGTCTCGTCTGTCATTTGCAGGTCTTTGACAGATATTTTGGGTGGTCGGAAGCTCGAAGGAGTAAAAGTCAGGCTTGCCAAGGATTACCCTGTTTACCTGTAGTTGAGGTATAGCTCAATTAGACTGAAACTCCATGTAAAATACTGGTATTCTGCATGGAGTTAAACTGGAACTGGACACCACCCAAATTGGGCAAAGGCTTGGCAGATGTACGGATCCAACCTTCTGTATCTATCTGGTGTGGTCATTCCACATGTTACGCCAGTCCCAATTTATATAACAATTATAGCTACTAATTAGCTAATGGAAATGGCTCACAGACATGTTCTAGAACTGGTAGTACTTGGTAATTAATTCAATTTATCATAGCTCGGGATTCTCCAGACGATCTGACGTGCATGATCTGTCGCTGCTTTTGTCTTGTCAATTATTGTCAACTTGTTGCCATTTGGGAGTTGTTCGATTAATTTGAGTATTAATGAGGGTATTCTGAAATCATGTACACTAGGTGGCATCACTGAGACGTGAGGTCCAAGCTGCTGTCAAATGCTTATGTTTTTTGACATTAGTCAAATTGACGTCAAGCAAGTTGATGTCATAAGTTAAATTTTCCAAGTAAAAGACCTCTCACCAATGTGGCGCCAACTAGTGGCGTGAATTTTCTTAAAAACCCTCATTGTGTTAGAGTGATTTAGTTTTAATTAAGTAAGTCATTTGTGAGATAACAAGGAGGCGTAGATATATTTATTTAAAACGATTTTAACTACTGCGGTCATCTTATAGGTAGGTAATAGTTTTAAACACTGAACCCAACATGTAACTCAACAGCTAACTGCTGAATATAAAGAAACGCTACGAACGTAAAAGAGCGTCATTTCAGGAGACGGCAAACAGAAATTGTGTAATGAATCAAATCTATCAGGTTTATTCTAATAATGGCTTTATTTATGAGGGCAACAATTGGCCCTAACTATTCAGTTAGAATCGTTTTAAATTAAAGTATTTTTAAGGTTCCTTGACCAAAAGGGTCCAACTATTGCTGTCACTCACGTGTCTGTCCGTCTGTCTGTCCGTTGTCTGTCACACAATTTTGTTCCGAAGATTTTTTTAACTTCCCATTGACTTATGAAATTGAAAATTGGTGATTATGTTTACGTATGTTTTAGTAACATACACCAATACATTAAAAAATCAGATTTTTCTTTGGTACAGAACCGGCCGGTTTTTTCTACTATTTAAGAAATGTATGCATGGAAATAAGACGGATAGGAATCTGAAACACAAGCATAACCATAACCAATCCTTAATACATAAATACTTGATGAAATTCTAAGCTCATCAATTGAACATCAGGAATTCGGAAACAGACGCAGACGGCTGACGGAAACGGCGTGATTAATTAAATTTCACATGACGTCACGTCTGTGACGTAGGGTAATTGGGTTTAAATTATGTTTAACGCGCTCGCGATATTCTGCTCTAATGATGTTAAGAGTTTCGTATTTGGAGGAATTATTGAATTAACGGGCGATTGGGTTTCTGTTTTGTAGTTAATTAATATGTTTATCAATTCTGAGTTGAAGGTCAAGTACGCCAAATAAGGGAATTACTGACTTTTTTTTTTGTATAATATAGCTTACAAACTTTTTGACAATTCGATTCATATTTTTGCATGGAAATTTTAAGTGTGCCTATATATAGTCTAAAATAAACAACCTTGCAGCTACACATTGCAATTCCATTTTAGTATTCATCAACGTAACCGTCAATCTACTGAACTCATATTTATCATAGGTAATTACAAAATTGTCGCGGTGTCTGTTTGTAAATACCTTAGTTAGCTGTAACCAACAAGAAGTTGAAATGTAAAGCGTCCAAATGTGTCTGCGATTGAATGCAAAGCGTAATGTAATCCAAAATCGCGTAACACTACGCCAGTTTCCAACTAATAATTGTACAGTCAGTCACATCAACCATTTTAGTTTTTCTGGGAGTTTAATTTAGCTCGCCAGCGTATTACACATTCCTGACACTTCCTTGTCAGTAATGCTCGTATATTAATAATTATTATAATGGATGAAATGGGCGTCAATAGTCCTAAAACGTCATTACTTTTGTTTAGTTTAAAAAATGATGACTAGGTCAAGTGTCTGATTTTTGTAAAATTAAACGAGGTTTAGATATCAGGAAAACTACTTATTTTTGATACATGATGGCTACTTACGTGCCTGAGGCGATATCTGTGTTCCGATTTAATAAGTCATCGATGAACTACTGTTGGTGACGAATATTTAACTATACTTACTTACTGTATACGTCAAGCTATCGCGGAAAGTGTCTACACATTTGCTGGCTTTTAACGACGTGTGATCTGATTAAATCGAGTAAATGTGTAAGCAACAGATCATCGACGTAGTACTTTTGTAAGAAAATCTGTAAGAAGCTGACAGATGTGATGGAACGTTAAAAAACTGCATATTGAGCGACAATTATGATTGTCGAGCAAATATCTCAGGTCTTTTTAAATCCAAAAATGTATGGGGGCCTTTATCCAGCTGTGGACGTTTTCTGCTGAAATGATGATCATGACGCAATATTATATAGTTTAGAAAAGCATATTTTAACCAAAAACATCCCCGAAAAAGCAATCCTACCTACCACAATTCATTTCCACTGACGCCATCTTTTCTTTTTCTCAGGTACGTCCAATAAACGCTGAGTGGATCTTGTCTCCGGGAGCCGCATAAAGGCTGTGTATTAGCCCTTCCAATTAAGCTGGGAAACCTTTCGTTACTGCGGCGTTTGTTGGCGATGTAGGAACGGTTTAGGGTTCCTTGTGACGTCAGAGTTTGGTTAAGTAATTGGCTAGTAAAATAATTAGTTTTGTAGAATACAAATTTTAGATCTGGAGTGTTTCAAGCTTGTTATAAGCCTACTAGAAGGCAAATGCGTTTTGTGGCCATGATTATTAAGATGATTTTTAAACAAGTTCAAAATCCCAAACAATATCATTGGAAAATAGTTGTGATACCTACCTTTATATAACATTTATCACGTTTTTGGTCTTGTGGCAAATCTCACAAAAACTGAGCATTTTGTCAGAATAATAAGTATTCTATAGCACTCAGCAATAGTATAGCTTTCTGCCAGTGAAAGAATTTTCGTCGTATAAATAAAATAAAATATTTTTTTACCTATATAATATTAGTTTAGATCAGAATCCAATAACGCAAGCTTTAACCAGGCTTCGTCGCCTACCAGCTGTTATCAAAGGTTAGTGTAACTTAGGGAATGCCCGGATTGCCTTGAAGTTTACGTTTGACTTTTCTCGGATCTCCCGTCTCAAAGTGTTCATGGTAAGAATTTCCGGTGATAGCACCTGCTTATCTTATATTGGATGCACAGACGAACGTAGCGTTGCCCTCGATCCACTTTAACGAAGTTGAGGGTACATTTCCGATAATTCCGCCTTCCTTTGACTATATTAAATTAGAAAAGTACCTACGTAGATGAAAAATTACGATGATATTTTTTAGATACTTTAACTGGCGCAAATTAAACCACCGCCATAGCTCTAAGTAGTCTAAGCCCCCAGCTACCCCAGCTACCCCAGTAAAAGATCAAAATAAATTACACTGATGCATTCAGTTGACATTTCACAAGTAGATATTTGGCATTGGCACAAAATACTTCGGCTTCTGAAAAGGCCACAACTTGACCTTACTGTCAACGTCAAGAAGATGAGTTAGTTCGCAAGTCAACTGGCTTTCCAATTAATCATAATAAGTAGATTGAGATAGTAGAGAATTTTTAGAAATTGAACTAAAATTTGATTTTTTTTAATTTAATTGATAAAAAAAGATTCATTGGTAGAAAAATCTTTAAATCACGGTAACTTTACTACTTGTTTCTTTCGCTTCACCACGTTGTCTTGGGCTATAAATAGAATATTCCACACCAAATAAAACAAAAACTGAAAAATAAACGTAAGATGGATAATGGAATGGTTTTTTCAAATCATAATAACCATAATCATTAATTAGTCTGGATATGGTACATTATATGGTCTTGGCTTGCAAATATAGGTACACACATTATAGGATTATTAGGCAAGTATTAACATTATTGATTGCATAATTACAAATAAAAATACACAATACAATCCAAGACTATAGGATTTGAGGTATGTCACTCAAAAATAACATCATAACCACACCCAATTTATTAAGGATGTCAAGATATCATTACACGCCAGAGTATCAAAGAGTAAGATGGTAACAATGAAATTAGAATGTCAAAGTATAAAATATAAGAATTCAATTAGGATGTCAAAGTATTATTCAAATAGGCATTTAAATTCTTACAACTATTCTATGTAATTATTCCCCTAAACTCTGAATTTTTTAAATCCCAGAGTCGGCTGTTGGAACTTTCTAATGCCATGCAACAAAACCTCTGCGTCGCCCAATTTACCTTTACAATAAGCAGCTCCAAATTCGGCATATTTTTATCCCCAACTCAGCGAGGATTACCGATATGTAAGCACAGGATAACGTAAGAAGGCCATATTCCGTATATCTATCTATACGGGAATTCACTTATCAACAAAATTGTATCAGAAATATACTGTGAGAGGCAAAACCTTGGAGAACTATAATTGAAAAAGGATTAGTGGTAAGGCTGGTTCACAACGTAAAAGAAATCTTGAATATTTTTCTGATTTTGACAAAATTTTCCATTTTCATTTTATTTCCTTAAAAACTCGAACGTTAGAAGGTAAACATTCTAACGTTCGAGTTTTATGTCAAATACAATAGAAACATATGAGGAGAAACTCTTTGCTATGAGATAAACAAATATAATTCCGGTCAATAACAAAGATCCCAATATTTGCTTAAAATTGCCTTCTGTTAAATCTTTCGTGATATAATCGTTAAAAGTTATCAAATTAGTAAAACTAAAGACCCTTTGGAAATAGTTCGTTCGGGCATCAGTAATTTTAATCGATTTTGGTTCTAAGGACTTGAAATCATCGACAGCACAGCATTTTATGATATTATTACTTATTGTATTCGTAAATCAACCTCTTACTCTAATCCTTTATGTCGCTTATGTAACACCTTAACCCTATAACTTGGGGTTCTACCCCCGACCCTTCCAAAGCGCAAATGATATATATTCGCGAGTCCAGCGCGAGTTATAATTCCCAAAACGCTCGTATCTTAACACTTTGGTCAAATAATATTCTCTATAACTTATGGCAGATGTGTGGGGCGGTTTAAAAGCAGTAGCTATTTAGGATATCGAAAAACCATAGAGAGCTTTTCTGAGGAGTGGATTTGATTAGAAATTGTAATTACGTTTATGTTTTGCATGTATATCAACATGAAAATTCAGAGATTTTACGAATAATTGACTACCCATTGTAGAAAAAGTTAAGTTAGACACGTACCTTGAGATTTATGAGTCTACTAGACCCACTCAAAATGGACCCGCGGGATCACTCACCCCAATTGCATTTTAAATAGGTCGACTAGACCCACTGACCAATTTCATTATTAGTACAGTCACATAGTAAATCTGAATACTTTATTTTTATGACTTAAAATCATAAAAACATAAAATTGTACATTGCATATTTTTGAAAAAAGTGAAAGCTACGGGTCTATGAAGGACACTAAAGTAAATTTTATCGAGAGACCTTCCTACCATAACTTTATTTATTGATCTCATACTGATGACTAAAATAAAAAACATTTAAAAAAAAAAAAATTACCGACTTCCAAATAAAAACACTACAAAGTGAAAATTAACTTTCTTTTTCGAAGTCGGTGTCTTTGATAGATACCAATTTTTTTCGTTATGGACACTGACTTCGAAGTAGAAAGTTATTTTCATTTTGTAGTGTTTTAGATGAAAGTCGGTAGTATTTTTTTGCAAAAAGTTTTTATTTTTCACTTTTATGTTGTACCTAATAGGCAAGTCTTAAGTAAGGTACTTATAATGCCAGAATAGATTACCCTAATACCATGCAACTTGAATATAACCGGTGAAATGAGAGTGTACCAAGGTGAACTGTACACATCTGCGTACCCCTTTAGAGCGTACTGGCGTATTATGTCCTGAAATGGTATAAAAAATAAACAGACATGCGATTGCAGCAATCCCGAGAGATTTGTCTTTATTTATTGAAGAGTTCTGTTTCATATCTCCGAAATTCTTCATCAGATCTTCACTAAATTGAAATGGGACCTTTTTCGCAATTTCGCCTATCAAACAAAAAAGAGTTTTCAAAATCAGTCCACAATTATATCGGTGAACAAATACAGAAAAAAAACAAACATGAAGTCGAACATAGAACCTCCTCCTTTTTGGAAAATCGGTTAAAAAGGTTAGATTAGTCAATTTGCTTATCGTTCAAATTCCCTGATTTTGCAATATATATGTATATAAATATAGTCTTAATCTAACAATAGAGCATTGGGTTTTCCCCACACCTTCGCTCATCGTGAGTGCCTTTTGCCGAAATAATTAGCCTATGGCACTCAGCGATATTGTAGTTTTCTATGAGTAAAAGAGTTTTTGTAATCGTATCAGTCCTTCCTTCAAACAAGAAATAAAATCGTCTATTTAGTATAACAGTTCAGCAAAGATGCTTTTCACTGGGCAAATATCATTTATATCTTTTTCTGTCGGGGTTTAAAAAAAGTATTTTTTTAAAGCCTTAAGTTACTCCTAAATATTAGTATGTTCGTCTGACTAAATTAAATAAGATAAAAAATGGAAAAATAATAATGCGTCCAGTCTAAAAAACCAAAGCAGAGGGTTTTATAATGTTTAAACCAAGACACACGCCAGCGTAAAGTTTGTTGGTTTCGTCAAATCTCTTATGGTTTGTCGCGTCGCGAAAATCCTAGCCTACAATTGGCACCATCTTGCCAAAGTGTTTCTCAGAAAACCGTATTATCTATATTCATCGTTTTGTAGTCAGCTATATACGCGTCTTGTTTCAACAATATTCCTTTCAAACCTTTGCCCTCGGACAGGGTAAAAGGCATGCGCGGGTAATAACGCGGGCGCGAAGTCCAAAACATATTAACTGCCGTTTGCGTCCATACTGAAGTGATTATGGCGGGCGCCTAGCGCGAAGCGACTGAGTGGCCTCGCTGGCGAGCAATCGCCTATTGTTTTACCCTGAGGAGACACGTCTACCCTCTACTGCCAACTACAACGACTCGCGATGCATCGTGGCCAACTAATCGCGCACGCATTCGCCCCGGTTTCTGCGCGTTCACTGTGGATGAAGCTTTAGCGGCTCCCAGAATTTTTCCTGTCGACTTCAGAATGTATGTACAAAACATAAAATATTTTAACATTCATCAACCCTTGTTTATACGTCGGGTTTCGCAGATCGAAAACAAATGGGATTCCCTCATTTACGTTTAAAGGAAAATAGAATATAAAAATAGAACATTATCTCTTTTAGAATATTTTATCTTTTTACTGTTCTTTACCCTTTTTTGTTGGATGTCTGAATGGCTGACGTTCTACGTCGGGTTTATTAAAATGGATTTGAATAATTAATTTGTGGAACCAGATTTGTGGCGTCTGCGGTTATGTAACGTTTGGGTTGAGTGTGACGGTGAATCCTGATCGCTTCCACTTCTTATGTCCACAACAACCACGATCAGAGGCGATTTCGTAGGAAATTTGCTGGGTGCACGCAATTTAGCATGAGAAAGGTACCTTGATGTCATGACTGAAACCAGCATTTTAATATTAAATTCCTTGAATAGAATAGAATATTTATTTCCTAGAAACATGGTGTTTACAGAGGTGTTCATTTCATATCATTGCGTAGTGCTACATGTGTCACCGTTTTAACGGCATGCAAAATCAAATTCCAATTTAAAGAAATTCTTACATAAATTTTAATTACATTACATTATTAATATTAATGTAAGTATGTAAGTATATACATTTTCGTATACAAGTTGTTATTTTTATATATTTTTTGTACCCGTTCACAACGTTGTCCTTTTTAACCCAAAGGTTGACTGGTAGAGAATGCCCTGTGGCATTAAGTCCGCCTATGTAGTACCACTATTGTACATGAAGTTTAAATAAAAAAAAAACTAATATTTAAATATTATTTCAATCTTTATATATCTATATAATGATTCCACACTTCCATTTTTACCATGTAATTAAATAAAACAATACATTTGACATTAACACTTAAATAATAACTTAAGCCTGTATTTTGATGCCAGAACAAGAGAAAAAATTACAGCGACATTTTACAAAATTAGTGAATTCAGTAAAAACATGCCTGCAACAACCACTTATGTAGTACCGAACAAAATTTTTTGAAGGGTAATTGGGTAATTGACTTCGGCAAAGCATTATACATTAGGGGAGCCATGTAGATACAACACTTTCGGAAGAGTTGCAACTTAGGAAAAGGTATCTCGAAATCCAAATGTGCAGCTTTCCTCTTATTTATATTATCCCTTCGTTCAAATAATGAAAGATTGGATCTCAAAAATTTGGCAATTTCAAAGATATACATGCAAGTTACAATCAAAAGGTTATGTGACTTAAAAAAAGGCATACACGAATTCAAAACAGACCATTCCATATTAAAAATTGCGCGGATACATTTTTTTGGATCATGTATGCAGACAGCTTTCAGACCGAGCTCAAGAGAATTTATGACCTTAATTTGGTACCTTTCTATCTGTGGCTCGTATTTTATGACTATATGCGCAAGCAGAAGTTGGCGATTTGTAACTTTATTTGAGAAAGATTAGAATATTACAAAGCTATTTTCGAATTTTGAATCGTTTTCATGCAATAATATGATGGCAATCGTTTATTTCAGTCATAGTAAATGTAGTGGTCAAGCGTAACCATTTTGCAACTAAAAATATTTTTTTAAAAATTGGCGACTAAGCGGCTATTTTAAATGTCAAAAATTTTAATTAAAAAAAACTGTCATTTTCTTCGGTTGTTAATTAAGTTTTGCTGCGACCATCTTTTGCGTGATCTATCGCGACACTTTCTATTTCAAGGCTTTAAATAGTGTCCTCATTAACGTTGATATTTTAACAAGGTTTCATATAAAAATATGCATTGTGAAGAGAAAAATTTCAGCTCAGACAAACACGGGGAAGTGGGTCAAATTTAACTTGCAATCTTTGATTACACACAGAAACAGGGCGAAGTAAATCTAAATAAAAGTGTGTATAAATGAACTAGAATGTTCAAATCTAGGATGCTATAATTCTGGGCGGTCTAGCCCCCCCACTACGTCAAGAACAGGAATGTCAAATGTCGTCTTTATTAGGGTCCTAATATATTATGAGCTATTAACAGGCATCTCGTTATCACTCCATATCAAAACGCTAAGTTATATGTGTGGTCATACTTTTCAGTTAAGTTTGTGGGACTTACTATGAAGGACCTAACCATTTATTTATTTGTTTTACCCTCGCACTGGAACGACTTGCAGCAATTACACCAATGGAGCACAAACTTACAAATACTAACTAAAAGTCCAGGTTTCCTCACGATGTTCACCGTTGTCAGCGATGTCCAAGATAAACTTAGAAAGTACTGTGAGGACTCTGCCAATTTAAAGGGAAACTCCTTGTCTATAATAAGACTAGCAACAAAAAACACACAAGATCGAAAATTTGTATCGTAGCCAATGATATTCTAGTAAACAGATATGTTATGAGCGCGTGCATTGTGTATCTGTTTACTAGAATATCATTGATCATATCTGAATTTTTGACATTACTCATCCGGGTCGATGTGAGATGACACATCATTCCTGTTAGTGTCGAGAGGATGCCTTGTTTCTTTTTCGGAGGTTTTGACCAAATAAGTTCAAGCATGACGGCGTTAGCTCGTTAGTGCATATATGCATGTAAGCTGAAATTAAAGTACATATCCGGTAATTCGTCGTAACATTGGTACTTGCCTGGATTTGAAGCCACGACCAAGCATGAGAGGCGAGGTCTTAGTCACAAGGGCACCACGACGTATCTATCTCACAATAACTACATCTGCGTGACACCTAGATAGTTAATTGGGAATTTAGTCTTAAAGACAATAATTTAGAGGAGGTGGAGCCTTATCTTTTCTTATCCTTGATACAACAGAATGAGATGGCTCGGTGTGTATATCTGTTACCTATTAATCCAGTATAATTTTGGTGAAGGTATTTTTGTCAACTTCGGAGCATGATTTGAGTAGTATGTAGTTGACCAGTTAAGTTAATCAAGAAATAAATCAAAATTAAAAGTAAGTAAATGTTAATTGACCGCAGTTGTTACAGCCACACATTGTCTACCAAAATAGCAGATAATTTGGTACTTCAGTAGTACTCCAGTCCGTCCCACTTGGCGGGGCTCTCCCGGAATCACGACGAATAACACGGAAGAGGAAGCCTTCCTCTGACGATTTCCGCACATCTATCACTCGGAGGTGCAGGCCTGTCTGAGCTGAGGACTTGCTAACCAATGAAGACTTTAACCCCGTAGAACTATCTCAAGCTTTCCTGTTTACCTGTCACTCTTACTACTTACATCTAGATTCACTATCCAGGCACTCAGTCTTATTGAACCAAAGGAACATTCAACATGGCTGTCACACGGCATATTAAATTGGCTCAACAATACGGTTTTCTAACTACAATTCCGTTTGTGTTATTGTATTGTATGAACAAACAAAATAAACAATGTACGAAATTTTTAAGTACGGGTTTTTTATGAAAAAGACCTGGCCACTTCTCAGTTGTGTTACGCTGGAGGGTGTTTAGAAGGTTCACTACAAAATCAGTAGAGATTGTCACTGTCATGTGAAACTTTGTGTGGTATTATACATCATTAGGTACAGATATACATAGTGTGATTGAAACCCACAGATCCTGACTCTTGGCAGGAGAAACACCAGATTTTTATCTAATGGAACTCTGAAATTACCCTAATTATTCCTGTGATATTCCCTACAGTAAAAAGACTGTTCAAAGATTTACAAAAAGTGAACCTTCTGTCTCTTCTATGTTTTTAAGTAGTTACGTGGATTGAGACGGTAAACAAAGATATATTTCATGCATTACTTAATATTTTATTTATTTTTATATAGGGTTAAGGAAAAATATTGGTATGCCAGCCAGCAGAAAGAGTTTTATTATAGTGCTCGAGCTTATTTACTTAGAACATAATATTACATAAATATAAAAAAAATCAACACATATTAAAAGAAAATCATCTCTACATGAAGCAGATATAGCTGAAAGTTCAAGAAAGGGTAGTATAAAAAGACGTAGGATATTCTAAATATTGTATTAATTTAACGAAAATAACTTACTGACTTAAGATCCTATGCTGCTGGGGCAGAGGGCGACTCCAGTAGTGCTCCACCGAGACCATTCTTGAGCTTCGCGCTTCACCTCGCTACACGTCATTCCGATAGGTACGTCGCTGCAGCCAATACGGTTTGTCGCCAGGTTTGACGGTGACGGCCACGCTTCCTTTTCCTAGAGGATTCCAATCTAACGCCTGTTAAGGAATGTGATCGCAATCCCTCCGGAGCGTGAGGCCAATCCATCTCCTTTTATGACGTTTGATTGGCGGTTGATCGGGGTCTTGTGGTATCTCTCCAACAGCTCTACATTAGAGATGGTTTCGGGGCAGTAAATTCCGAGGATGTGACAAAGACATCGGTTGACAAAAACCTTCATTTGGCACGAGATTTCCTTTGTTACCTTACACTTTTCGGACCCGTATAGCAGCACGAATTTTGAGTTAATCGAAACTAAAACGTGAAAAATATGTTTTTTTACAAAAAAAAAATCTAACATCAATCACTACGACAATTCTTTCAATGATAGAAAACTATAATTCATCTAAGTGTGCCTAAAAGTACTTTTTATCTCGCAAGAATACATGTTATCTCTAGAATAGGGGAAGGAAAGCCGTAAAAAATAAATTGGATATTTAAGATGTGGCTAAAAGGTTATCTGTACCTACAGACAAATTTAAAGTTGACTGGGTATAAAAATATAAAGTTTTAGAAAGAGGTGTAAAATGGCAACGTGGTAGCGTAATTGGTTTAGTCCACTCTCGGCCTCTCGATCCCCAATAAATAATGTGTCCAATGGACCACTAACTAAAGTTTATTCTCGACTCTTTGGAGGTCAAGAGTGTATTTTATTTTCCAGCCAAGTTTTAGTTTCCTCTCGACTCCCAAAGTACAGTTACTATGATAAATCATCAGTCTAACCTATAGTTGCATTCTATTTAACTAAAATAGCCTCAATATATATTTTTATAATAGTTACTTACTTAAATCATTTGAGTTTTAGTATTTATCATGTGATTGGTATATGCATAAGTTCAGCGTTCAAGTGTGCAAAAATTCATCTTAATCAGTTGAGGATAACTGCTTTAAAATTCAATTGCAAGATTTGATCCGAACATGCATATATACATACATTGCAAGTTACATAAAAGCTTGTAAAATCACGTACGTCCCTGTCGTACGTGACTTTTTGAGACATTGTGAGCGGATATGAACTAGGGACCAAACAGTGCACAGTTTCACAATCTATCCGAAATCCTTTGACACTATCTCAATATTAAATTTTGAAAACCGTGTACAAACGAAAGCCTTTTATCTCTCCGTGAAAGACTTCCAACATAACTCAACAAACACATGTCCACTAGATAAGTCCCTCTGAATGTAAAGATCATCAAAGGCTTTTCCAAGAATAACTCTTATAGGTATCAATTTCTCTGACTCTGAAATTTTGGAGCGCAAGTTCAGATGAGGGTTGACAATAAATATTTATTGAAGGTTGATTGATAGAGATTTGTAAATCGCATTAAATCCTCCAATCCCTTACGAATAGAGTAAATTCCACGGAAACGTCAAATATTTTTCTTCTTCGTCGTAACATCATCATAATTCTCTTGCCTTATCCTTTATTCATGTTTCTAATAACTATTTACAGCAGGTAATTGCGAATCGCATTAAGTCTTCCAATCAAACCTTAACAAATTGGATATATTCTACGGATATGTGTAATGACACTGCTCTTCGTCGTGTTAATGATTTTATAATCTATTTATGAACAAGCCTTATTTCCCATCGACCAAAATGACGAAGGTTCATACAATCCTTCATCCTTCATTAAACCCCTATAAGATTTTCAAAGATCCTTCCTTTTTTACCTATGTTTTATAGAGAACTCGTATACTAAGTAACATGATTCTAGACCTATGCTGTGTGTTGTTTGTCAGTGATTTTAATATTTTTGTTAAATTTACATTTCAAAGTTCAGTTCTTAAAATCACTGACACTAGCTTGGAATTTATTTAAATATCGGTACCTAAACCTGAAATCATGACAACTAATTTTGCCAAGAGGTGTGGTGTTGCCCACTAAAGTAGTAACAGATTGTTGAGGTCAGATAAGCAGTCACTCCATGTAAAATTCTCATCGGGTTAGACGAGAAGACGACCCCAACATAGTCGGGTTAGGCAAATGATGTTTAAGAATTACACAGAACAAAACCAGCTGTTTTCATCATACAGATTGCATCTGAAATAACAAGCTGAATAATTTCATAAAACACTATCAGAAAATACATTCAATTTTTTTTCATTTTCAGTTTGATGTTTCAATTCATCAAGTAGATACCCACTGATTGTTTGTAAACTTTTTCACTTTGTGCGCAGCGCAATCGATGTAGGTTTATCGTTTTTCCAAATTTATGTTATCGATGCCTTCTGGTCGGCTGCATTGAATTTACTCTGTGAATGTTTTTTTGAGTTTGTAGCTGTAATATTTTTGCTTTACTTTATAACTACCTCGTTCTTCAATTGCAGAGCATTTTTCGTGTTTGGTTATCTTTAAAATAGTCTGGCATTTACTTTGTGGTATTAATTATCATCATTATCATCATCAAACTTTTAATTTTCTCACTGCTGAAACCAGGCCTCCTCTTTATGAGAGGGAGTGAGCTGTAATCCACCACGCGGAAACAGGTCGGTTTGGTAGATGTCACATGTCTTCTTGGCGGCTAGCGGCTGTTGACTTCTGTTCAGTAGTGTTAGGATAAATACATATATAGTCAGCTCTAGTTAATTGATATCAAGTCTGCCAAATTCCACTTGCATAAATTAGATCCTTTATAATATTATATAAGTATTATAGTTGTTTATAAAATCCTTGCTGATTTTGTTCAGAATTACTCATATACTTGAATTTAAGATCAAGTTCACCACATAACATTCATTTGCTGCTTCGAGAAGTCCCAAAATAATCAAAAAACCCCTATGTAATCCACATGAGTAAACCAGGTCTATCTCATAAAATAGATAAAAGAAACTTCAACCTCGACCAAGTGACAGATCTATATACTTAAGACCAAAAACACTATCTACTCAAGTCTAGACCAAACAGTAAAATATTCTCAACCACTTACTTTTTCTTCCCAAATAACTTAGGTAGGTACACATAAAAACACTAAGCCTTGTATACAGAATGTCCGAACACTATTTTCGACCTCAAAACCGGCCTTAGAATTCAGAAGAGCCATTTTTGGGCAGGGCGATCTCATTTGAAATGTTAGGCGATTTAAAATAAAGGTATACGCTTGCTTCACATTGCATAGAGTCAATAGAAGGTCCAATTTGGAAAGTGCCCGAGGCCTAACGTTATTTTAAAGACAAAGCTTTCATGGTTGGTAATTTTTTAGCACAATGACAGTATTTAAGTATTGGCACCGTATCGGCACTCTAAGCAGAAGAATTGTTTCGCGTCTGAGCGCAGTCAGTGTCCATTACGTTTACGCATACTTTTTGTCATAAAATAGGTTTTTCCAACCACTGAAACTCCTGAAAGCCAGAATCCAAAGTGACGATTCACAGAATAGTTGAAACAGCTGAATGAAACCCAGTGAAATATGTCTGTCTATTCCTTGGATGAAAACAGACTCAATACATTAATAGAAGAAGCTTAATAATAAAATAACTAAACTAAACTAACTAACTAATAAGCAAATCAAGTATCTTGACTTGGCTCGCGAGGTTGTCGACATGTGGGATGTGGACACAGCAATTATTGTACCGATTGTCGTTTCGGCCAATGGTTTAATAGCTACGAGCCTCGACCAACACCTTAGGAGGCTCTCGTTAGGCGGCTGGGTCAAGGGCCTGATCCAGAAAGCAGTACTGCTGGACACGGCTCGTATTGTTAGGAGGTTCCTCTCTCTGGAGCCCTGACCGCCGGTAGCTTGGACCCTGTTCCCGATACCGGTGGGCCTCTATTTTTTATATTTTAAATGTTTTTTTTTTGTTTTTGTATCTTTTATAAAAATATTTAAAAATGTATTAAATAAGAAATAAGTTAAATAAAGGAAATAACTAATATCATGACGAATAACTACCGGAGATTTATTGTGAAGGATGGCACGGTTGACATCTGTCGGGCATGTCACCGCCCGGGTGAATCGATCCGCCACATTATCTCTGGTTGTTCTCGTCTAGCTAACGAAGAGTACTTGCATAGGCACAACCTTGTAGCCAGGATTATCCATCAGCAACTTGCTCTGAAATACACTCTTGTGGCATCGGAGGTACCGTACTACAGGTATGTGCCCGACCCAGTTCTCGATAATGGCAGTATCACATTGTACTGGGATCGGTCCATCATCACTGACAGGACTATTGTAGCCAATAAGCCTGATATTGTGGTGGTGGACCGAATCGAGAGGCGTGCAATGATTGTTGATATTACCGTCCCGCATGACGGGAACCTCGTGAAAGCCGAGAAAGATAAGCAAATCAAGTATCTTGACTTGGTTCGCGAGGTTGTCGACATGTGGGATGTGGACACAGCGATCATTGTACCGATAGTCGTGTCGGCCAATGGCTTAATAGCCACGAGCCTCGACCAACACCTTAGGAGGCTCTCGTTAGGCGGCTGGGTCAAGGGCCTGATCCAGAAAGCAGTACTGCTGGCCACGGCTCGTATTGTTAGGAGGTTCCTTTCTCTGGAGCCCTGACCGCCGGTAGCTTGGACCCTGTTCCCGATACCGGTGGGCCTCTATTTTTTATATTTTAAATGTTTTTGTTTTTAATTTATTTTATAAAAATATTTAAAAATGTAATTTATAAGACATGTAATTAATAAAGGACAAAATAACTAAGTACCCCTGTATAAGGTATACGGTGTGACTTATTTTTTCATTTATTTTATAAATTGGTCCTTCTGTACTTACATGGGTTATCTGGTCTTTCACGACGAAATGCCGACATATACCAACGTATAAAAGCTTAGGTGTATCGTTGTTAGTGTCCTTTATGTAGTTAAGCAGACTAGAACATCGACACCTTTTACATAAACACCTATTCAGCAAGGTAAGGTAGAAAGAACTCATTAATCAAATTCTTCAGGTCTGAAAATTTTAGACGTTAAGAAAATTGCTTAGCTTTTTTTGGGCAAAGGGTAATTTTTCTGTTCTATTTTATCATAAAATTATGTTATACAAAGACAGCTTAATGTTGTTTCGTTATGAATTATGATTTTTTTGTTGAGTTAGTTTTGAATTAGTGTTTAAGACGCGCTAGATTACGTAAATATCAAAACCCGTACCTCCGATCAATAAATTGTCGATCGATGATATTGATCGACGTTGTTCGATTGGTGTAGTAGCTTGAATTGGTATAGTAAAAACTGTCTATCCAAATCGACTGATCCATTCTTTCATCGATCGTTCTATTTGTTTGGTAACACAAGATCGCTAAATGGTCATTACAACTTTTCTTTTCTCATTTTTAATCTGTTTTTCTCACTCCCGTATAAAAGTCACAATTTTTCCAAACAGAATATCTTTTTGAAGCAAAATAAATACGGACTCCATTCGTGAAGACATATTTTATCACGTTATTGTTTAAACGTTTCGATTAAATAACTTCGGGTCCGCAGCCATTTAATTGAATTGTAAAAGCTTTAAAATGTTCATATTTTTATACTTTCACCGGTGTGCGGAGTTTTACCTTTTGAGCCAAAATGTTTTCGATTAATTTCGTAATTTTTATGTATATTTGTCTAATGTGATATTCAGTGAGTTTTTTTGTTCTATATTATTGGTGTGATGATGTGAACCTGCGCTTCTGGAAAATTATATTTTTTTTGATTTGTAGGAAACGTAAATAAATTGGTTCACATTTTATTTTATGATAGGGTAACCTCGGCGAGCTCCACTTAACAATGAGTTTACTGCCAGTATAGCCAGGTTTTTTTATTCAATAATTATCTGTTACTAGGATTACAATGTTGTAGGTATATCTTTGGCCGTCGTTACGTATAAACAGAAGCCACTAAATCTGACACCAGTTTTGCCAAGGAGAATCGAGTAACCCAGTTACTGGGTTGCGGCGGTCAGATAGCTCTCTGTAAATCACTGGTACTCAACTGCAACTGGTTAGACTGGAATCCGACCTCAACGTAGTTGGGAAATAGCTTGAAAAATTTATCGACTAGGATTTCAATGACAGCCCATTTGATAAGATTTCCGGTTTGTTTACCAAACATTTACAAAAAAGTTTGTACCTTCGATAATACATATTTCAAATTCATATCTAAATCATACCTTCCGAAAACCCTACCGAAAAACACAGCTCCTACCTGCTACCTCTAATCCTCAAGCCTTTTACGACAAGAGAATTTATTCAGAAGGTCACAGCATAATCTTAGAGTAAACGTGAGAATCTTCGTCGCCTCTGAACGTGGAAATTAGGGCAAATATTAAACAGTTCACGCCTCTAGAATATCGCCATTCCTATGTACAGTTTACCGCTGTGCGTGAGAGGCGTCAGATTACCGTGGTTTGTTCCAAGGGATGAGGGTAGCGGGGATTGGGATTTAAGTCTGTGCTTTGTAGTTTAAGAATGAAATTCATTTATATTAGATATTCTAAAGAATAGGTTAATAATAGGTAATTTCTGCTTTTGTACTGGTAGGAACTGCTTAAGAATATGTTTGTCCGGGGTTTGAGTCCAGTCAGCATGGTGATAGCCAGACGTGCCCTGTATGCGCCTTATACTCATTTACCTATATATTACCACATAAGAAATTGTTTTAGTGCCCCTTATAAAGACTAAGGGATAAAGACAACATACAGATAGCACACTTACGTCTCTTTGCTTACTAATATCACCAAACTGTGGCACACACTTCCCTCCACTAATAGTCTTGATTATGGCAATGCCCCCAAAGGGTTTGGGCGTTAATCGTAGAGTTTATTTGAAAATCTGCCATTTAGCGAATGTTTACAGGTAGAACTAAAGTACTGATTAAATTATATGAAATTTAATATTTCTCCATAGAATTGTAAATTGTACCCTTAAGTTTGCTAGTACAATAACGCGTAACATTTTATGATACGAGTAGCTATCTAGCGTAGGCGAACGAGTGTTTTCGAATTGCTAAGTACCCTCAAAATAAACGTTTAAACATGTTGTGAACGAATACGGTTTAGGGATGAAATAAACGTGAACGGTTTAAAAGTTATGGTTTTCCCACGTGAAGCCTTGTACCTGTAATAGTAGCCTTAAGAGTTGGACAAATATTCTTTTTCGTTTTCTTATCAATATTTTCAAATGTCATTTATTTTGGATGATGAAGCCCTCTTGGCTTGCGTAGTATGATAAAAAATGTCTTCTAGGAAGTGTAGAAAATAAGAATTCGGTTTCAAACACTCACGATTATTCTTGTATATGACTTGATAAGTGGAAGTCGAAGAAGGCCTTGTTAAAGTCGTACATAAGTAGGTAATGTATAATTAATAGTCCAATCTGTACATCATACTAACTTTTGCACGTTGGACTACTCCCACCTCCGGTCCCCACAGGAGTCGTGCATTTCACCGGGATACAAAGTAGCCTATGGCACTCAGATCAAATCCGAGAAACAATTTTCGTAATCTATCATACTTCCTGACATTAGGAGAATATATTTATTGTCAGGAAGTATGTAAATAACCAAATTAACAATTATAACATTTATAATAGTAGTTTAAATAGATAAAATTAATTATTAATAGTATTTACAAACCAAAACAGTTCAGTAATATAAATTTTCCCACATGTATTTCGCAAAACATCCAAAGAAATGCGAACTCACTCCTTCCCATATAATGTAGCATTATACATGACAGGGTGGCTTATATAT
This sequence comes from Orthosia gracilis, assembly GCA_947562075.1. NCBI lineage: Eukaryota > Metazoa > Arthropoda > Insecta > Lepidoptera > Noctuidae > Orthosia > Orthosia gracilis. The sequence continues at coordinate 11,958,393 of OX387266.1, read as the reverse complement.
TCCAACAAAAGATGATTACTTGCGAAATCTATAGAGTTTTATAGGGAAAGTCTTTTGTTATGGCTAAAATGCCCTTTGATCGTTTAGGCAAAGTGATAAGAAAGGTATTGAGATGAAAAGGAGAGACTTGGTGCCGTTTTCTTCAGCATTTACTGTTACTGACAATTGTAATGGAGAGTTCATGGCTTAGCGGCGGAGTTTACGGCTTTTGAATAAAGGCGTGTTGGTTTGATTTTTGTTGGAGTAGGTTTAGTGTAGTATATAGAATGTACTACCTATCTATGTGTGTAGCCAAAACAAAAAAACTTGGTGATAAATTTCTAAAATGAAACCCAGTATCCAAATTATCCTACTACAAAATCCCAATGCCACTATCCTTGTACAATGTACAAAATAAACTATTTAATTATAAAAACCCTCGATATCCCGAACTCCAATTTCAAAACTTCCTGTGTAGGTCTCAAGTTCAAATCCTAGTTAGTTGATTATATTTAACCTACGAAGAAACTTACTTACATACGAACGATTCAAGCTTTTATGCGAAGTTAAAGTGAAAAACTAATTATGAAGTTACATAAAGGAAAATTATATATACACCTGTGGCTTACAAGCTTGTTTTCTTTGTATAGGTAGGTAAGATATTTTGTATGGCCTGGCTATGGAAATGAAAAAATGGTTGGATTGTGGACCTTATGCTGTTTGTATTAGCTATCTTACATATACATATGACAGTAAGATAGTATATTTTTGCTTTCTTAAATGATATCACAGTCTCTTTTAAAGCCCAGACAAAATCTTGGTTAGATCATGTGAAGACCATGTAGACTGAAGTCTGAAATGAAATGGTCTTTTGAGGAAAGATCCAGCCAGATTGAGTGGACCTGTCCAGTTACTGCACGCATTTGTCAATAACCGTGCAGCTCAACTCAGAATTTAAGGAGATCAACGATTCGGCGAACAATACCAAAGAAAGGACATTCGGGTAGGCCGCATAAACTACCCAAACTGCCAGACCATAAAACTAACTTGGATAAATGAAAAGTAAAAACAAAAAGAAGTATGATCCACATAGTCTTCACATTCAAAACAATTAAAATAAACTTAAAATAAAATAATATAATACTTTAAAAAGTAAATATCATGAACATTTACTTTTTAAAGTATTATATCATTGCAAGAAAACAAAAAAAAAACAAAATTCAGCATTGCGATTGAGCAGCTCAATCCCAAGCCCTTTTCGACCCCTGCGTCCTCAACGTAATCTTTAATGGTATAAAACGCTTTTTCTTATCTCAAATGTCTACCAGGTCTACAGGGTGTAACGAAAAGGTGTGATCATATTTTAAAAAGCTGCTTGTGCCCATGTTAATTAACAACTTTTTCCAAGGAAGTCATAAGCAATGTACAAAAAAAAAATCCCACATAAATTTGTCGTCAGCTGACCAAAATTTGTATGGAAGATACAATTTTTTTTCGGTAGTGATCTAGATCTATTATCAGTATCACAAAAATGTTGTGCTTAGTAGAGTGAAACCAAATATCTACCTAAGTCTATTTATATAAGATGCTTTCGCGAAATTCCTTACGCCTTGTAAATATCGAGTCTGTACAGATCAGTCTATAGACTAACAGATTTTTTCGACCTTATTTATTCATTTTCTGCCTATGCCTAGTGTTTGTATCAAATATTTATCTAACGTAATGGCAATTTCTTCTTGTATTTCTAGGTTAAATAACAGCCATATCTGTTTCTTAGAAAATTATTTGATGAATTTTCTATTTGTGTAACTAAATATTTTAAGAATTAAATATTCATTCTATCAACCTGATATTTCTCCAGATCACAAGGTTTTTCTGAACTATAATAGAAAGAAGTAGAATTGTTATATTATACGTTTGTAGTGCTGTAAGAGTTATCTCTGGAAGTACTTACTGAACCTATTACGAAAATAATTTCACCGAGAGAAAGCTGCATAATCGTTTAATGTCTTATGGTTTTTTAATCCCTGAAAAATGCACGGTTCCCGTGGAATAGGTGTAGGTACCGCGAGCAATAAGTAGTCTTACGTAAGCTGAATGAACGAGCATTGATCATATTTGCTCTCTGCTTGCTGGTCATTTGAATCGTTTGTGTTTCTTTTTCTACAACTCGGTTTCCTTTATAGTTCTTGACAAACTTCTGGTGTTTTGTTTTTACCCGACTGCCGAAGGAGGGTTATGTGTTTATCAGTATATGTATGTATGTATATAATATGTATGTATGTTTGTTCGTATATGGCGTTCTAGAGACCAAACGCGTTGGCCGATTTTGAGGATTCAGTCGGAGGATACATCTGGTTTTGGTCAGCCAGCTCGCGCAAATGTATCTGCACATACACAGCATGATTTTCTTCTTGTTTACGTCTTTTTAATTCGCTTTGTAAGCAGTCGGGATTTTTTTTTTTATATTTCTGCTGCGCAGCCATTGTAGCCAACTTCAGGGCGCCAAGAAGTTTGGCGAGAAATATACATTTAGTTTTTGGGTGTGTACTCGTGCCTTCTCTTCTTTATGAAAAGAAGCCTTCAATCTTCGGGGAGACAGTTACAATATAGACTGGCATTACATTAGAAAATATGAGTTGCATGTCTAGTTTTGAGGCCTACACCTAACCCTATGTAGTTCGTAGTGCCTTTAAGCTAAGTAAGCAAAAGAATAATTTTCAATAAATACGCTACAAATTCCCTCGACACTTGCCTGCCTGCAAAGCATAAAACCATCGCCAAGTCCAAAAAAGTGCTACAATAATATAGATTATTCGTGACACAAGCCCTTCTGGGAAAACTTGACATTTAATTAATTTTGAAAATTTCACGTGCGGCAGATACAAAGGATTTTCATTGTTTACTGTTAAATAAACAAAAGACAGCTCTGTTTTGTCCCTAGGTATTGTTCCTTCTAATTTGAACCTTATTGCTATCGACATACAAATTAATTCTTTTTTTCAGGCGACAACTATGGCTTAATCACAACTAGATTTTGTTCTTATTTCTCCGGAGGATACAATTTCTAGTGTTTCGAGGAACAGCGAATACTTGGAAGCAACGAATTTGAATGTGAAAAGCAATTTTTGTTAGGGACCTTTTCATTTCAAGATGTTACCTACGATATTGTTCTTTTCAGTCCTTGGCTTCGGAATGCATCGCCATTTTAGGGTTTTAGGGACCAATTTAACTAACAACTACAATGTACTTACCCAAATAGCTTTCTCCTACGGCTATCCCACAAAAATCGTGCTTATTTTCCTCGCACCTGATATTTTTTCCAAAGTTTTCTGATATCTACTCGTTTTATCTTTTGACCAGATTTTATTATCTCCAATAAAATAATAAATCTATCTCCCACGTTAAACTTAAGCTAAAGTTGTTATTTGCAAAAACATCCGCCTCTGTCCCATAATGATATTTATCTTAATTTAACATTTAATCCCGCCAGAGGTCGCCTCTTTGAATGGCTGTTAATTTATTACTTACCAAAATTAATTGAGTATGGTATTTCAATTTGTTGTGAGCCTTTGTTGATTTATTAAATTATGAAAAATTAGAGACGGCTTTGTTTCTGATATTTTTTCTTTGTGATTTGTCATCTTAACATTGTTATGTAAAATGGAAAGTTTTTTTTTTTGCTTTGTTTAATCAACGTAATTTACTTTTATTTTCTTTGTAATAGTGATATTCATTAAAAATGACTGAGTGTTAGTTTAACCATAGAGATTGTATGTAGATAGAATATACTTTATTGCATACCGAAATTGTAACACCACTCTACACAATATTTAATCAGACTTTAAACATCATCGAATTGGTAATATTCTTATTAATTACTAGGGGAACAGCCGCGGCTTCGCTCCCGTGGACCACCCCACAGGATCCGTTTTTGGGATTAAAAAATAGCCTATGTCACTCAGAAATAATGTAACTTTCTATTGGTGAAAGATTTTTTTTTAATCGGTTCAGTATTTTTGGCGCTTATTCGGTAAAAACAAACAAACACAAAAATCTTTCCTCTTTATAATATTAGTATAGATAACATAACCATTGAAAACTATGTAACCTTAAATAGTGACGAGAGGTCACTTTCCTGTTTAAGCAAGATTAAATATGAAATAAATATAACCTGCCCAGAATGTCAAAAGTGAATTTTATGCTCATACTTTTTCATATAAATATTAAATACATGATTAAATATCAAAATTTAATAGGATAGTGAGTCTGTATGCCCTTTAATTTCGTACTACTTATGAATATTATATAAGGTAAAGGACCAATCTGGGTGACATTTTGAAGTCGCTTTTAGTGTTTGTCGGTGAGACTTTGTTTTTCTAAAGTCCATAAGGTTTTTGATGCGGTTTACGCGATATCATTTAGAGGGAATGTATTCCGGAAGGGTTTTTGTGTACAGTACCTACATTAGTATTAAACTTACGCAATAAGTTAAAAAAAAACAATGTTAGATTAACTGGTAAAACGCGTAAGAAGCAGGAGCAGATTGTTGGTTAGAAGTAGTTTTTTACTCTAAAGACTCCACTTATGCCACTTTTATCTCCCAAAATTAAAAACAGGTCACACTATCAAAGTCACAGACATTCCTAATGTAAAACAAATCTAGCCCTATACAACGCTTCAATACCCTTCACTCACACCGTATTTGACGTCCCTTAAATGTCAAATGCAATCTTTTCTAATGTGAGACGAAATACTTCAAACACAATCGAATATTTCTGATAAGGTTTTCGCTTCTTCAAAGATGTCAGGCGAAGAAAAGACTGAAAAGAATTTCATTTTGATCTCTTACTCTTAAATTTTTTGACTCATCTTTTTCTTGAAAGAAAATTTGGTTTTGACAGGTGGTAAGACGCACAAGTTCTACATTTGATAAGATTTGAAAAATTTATATAAATTTTTGGGAAAGACATTTCCTACTGTTAGTTCTAGGACCCCTCTGGATTGAAAATGATTTACAATTTTACTGCTTACTTTATCATTTTTGACAGCAGATTCGTTTAATCTGCTCAAATGGGATTAAAGATTATTTTAAATGCGTTTGTGTTGGAGCGAAATTTTCAGATTTACGATTAATATTGTAAGGACGTGCTATAGATACCTCCTTACCTCTTTAAAGCTGGTAACTGATATTTAGTTTTGGAAAATTGATCATAATTGGTATGCTAAGAATATTTGAAGATATTTTTGTTTCGTTTTGCATGGGACTTCTCTAAAGTCACTATAGGGAGAAGACTACCAAAATATAAATAAGTTAAAACAATTTTCCTGTTTAAATCCCACAAGCTACGGCCCCCACAATATTCTGCAGTTTTAATAATTTAAGACACTAGCAACATGCATAACTAAATAAAACTGCTCCGAATAGGTAGGTGTATTAAAATAATAAGAATAGAAAAATGTAGACGTTTAATCTTTAAAAATCCTACCTACAATTCCTATGCTTAATACTTTAAAATACTCTCAATATAAAAATTCTTATCAAATGGTCAATAAAATAAAATAGATAATTAAATATGTTAGGATTAATTAGGTAACTACAAATTCTTATCATTAAGAAATTCACAAATAGGGTAATAACATTAATTTATCAATTATTAAGACTGAATAAACCGACGAAAAATGCAACCAACCAACAACGAAGTAATCCTGTCAAATGTAAGTTGTTAAAATATAATGAAATTTCAAAGGTTTTCATAAATTATTATTCATATTGGGTTCGTTTTTCTAAGTTCCAAGAAATTAAAAACAAAAGCGTATTTTCTGTGCCCATTTCATGTTGATCCGTTTCAAAATGTGAAACTAAACTTGAAACCTCAGATTTTGATAAAGTCTTTGCAAGTGGCGCAATCATGATGGATCAAGACTTATTGGTCGAACTTAAAATGTTCGACATTTAAATCTATACACGCAAAACGGATCTTGCGTTGTTCTGAATACGAAGAAAAAGGATCGTTTATACCCTATCGGTTCTCTTGGGAGTAATAAAAACTTATATCCTAAGATATTCCTTTCCTTTCTTCGTCTTTTCTTGTATAAATGCTCTATCACGCTTTTAAAAACATTACTCTCCTTCTAGTACTGTCGTCCAAAAACTTTATTCGCCCTTACTGTCTCAGATTTGGGCAAACGGAATGGTGGTGTTTGGCAAAACTTTTTCTTTGTTTTACAATGATTGTTTTATGCGTGGTATTTATTTTGAAAAAAAACTCGACTGTCCAATTTATATAAGTTATATAAGATAATAACAATTTGAACTATTTTATTTTCAGGTATGCAAAGGAATATTTGCCAGTTTTCCATATCCAGGTACAATTTAACTTTTATTGTAGATCAAATTGACTTATTTGCCCGACGAACAGAATCTCCTTAGCAGCTACAAGAGATGCCTTAAATAAATACGTGCCCTGCTATAAGAATCCAAGTTTCAACTGTCATAGCCACAGTTAGAATTGTCACAGGCCGTCAATTTCTATATGTAAACAGTGACACTTACCGATACGCTTGGTTCATATGGAGAGATTTGAAAATGCACTTTTAATCACTGTTTTGGTGTTTGAATTTAGAACACACCAATATATATTTGACCTCCATCTCAATGCAATACAACCTACTTGCGCATAAAATACTCGATACAAACTTCTTGTGCAAACAAAGAATATTCGAATTTCAAACTCCTTTGTCGATTTAATTTTGAGTTTGTTTATATTTAGGATTTTGATAATGATTTTATTTTGGTCTAGGATGTTTAGTAAATACTTATTTGCATTGTTATTCTAATATTAATTGCATTGGTGTTTAATTAATTATAATTATGTAACTTAACGGAGATGGTCACTGGCCCCTGAAACACAGGTGCTGTTTAGGTAACTCAAACTCAAAGGCTCAGCTTCAATTTACAAAAAATGTGAAACCCTAAGGTTTCTCATTTTCTGTAAATTTTGAAGGTAATAAACCATTTATTTATTTATGATTATTCCTTGTGCTTTTGGCTTAAATCCTTCTTTTTCTCGAAGTCATGGTATAAAATATAGTATGCAACTCTTGAATAAAACGGATTTATATCGAGGGCCATGAATCACTCGCGTCGTTCAGGATTCTAACACTTGAATCACTCGCTATGCTCGTGATTCAATCATCATGAATCACTCCCTGCGGTCGTGATTCAGTTGTTAGAATCCTTCACTTGTTCGTGATTCATCTATGGCCCTCGCTTTAAAACCGTCCTTTATTCACTAGTTGCATAATATACTATTATACCATTCCCGCTCTAAAAAGCCTATTTTATTCACTGAAAACAGTGAATAAAAAGCACTTTTAATCACTGTTTTGGTGTTTGAATTTAGAACACACCAATATAATATATATTTGACCTCCATTTCAATGCAATACAACCTACTTGCGCATAAAATACTCGATACAAACTTCTTGTGCAAAGAATATTCGAATTTCAAACTCCTTCGTCGATTTAATTTTGAGTTTGTTTATATTTAGGATTTTGATAATGATTTTATTTTGGTCTAGGATGTTTAGTGAATACTTATTTGGATTGTAATTCTAATATTAATTTCATTGGTGTTTAATTAATTAAAATTATGTAACTTAACGGAGGTGGTCACTGGCCCCTGAAAAACAGGTGCTGTTTAGGTAACTCAAACTCAAAGGCTCAGAGGTTCAATTTACAAAAAATGTGAAGCCCTTAGGTTTCTCATTTTCTATAAATTTTGAAGGTAATAAACCATTTATTTATTTATTATTATTCCTTGTGCTTTTGGCTTAAATCCTTCTTATTCTCGAAGTCATGGTATAAAATATAGTATGCAACTCTTGAATAAAACGGATTTATATCGAGGGCCATGAATCACTCGCGTCGTTCAGGATTCTAACACTTGAATCACTCGCTATGCTCGTGATTCAATCATCATGAATCACTCCCTACGGTCGTGATTCAGTTGTTAGAATCCTTCACTTGTTCGTGATTCATCTATGGCCCTCGCTTTAAAACCGTTCTTTATTCACTAGTTGCATAATATACTATTTCGTAGCGTGCAATATCTGCTTTCCGATTTGAAATCGATTTTATTGATCAAAACAGTAATCAAATCAAATGGTATTCGTGTTTTTCCATTGAAAATGTGTAGGTAATTACGATTGTCTAAAAGCACACGTGGTTGGAATGTGTCGTATATCGGCTTTTCGCAAACAGGGTAGAAAAAACGTTATGAGTAGCGCTTGTGGATGAGGGTTAGGGTTTGGACATAGTGAAAGACGGTTCCGTAAACTTGAATAAGCTTTCAAAATATTTCAGACTAGCACTTCGCCCGCGACTTCGTTCGTGTGATCCATATTTTGTCCTACAGATGCGGCGTTGGTGCCGCTACAACTTTTTAGTTCACCCCCTTAATGGTTGAATTTCCAAAAATCCCTTCTTAGTGCTCCCCTACATCATAAAAAGAACAGTACAGTAAAATTCTTGAAAAATCTTTAACACCTCCTATATCGTCTTTACTTTGGCAGGCGCTTTACTTTGTGTACATTATTTCATCACCACTGCTCTCAAAACGGTGAAGCAAAACATCGTGAGGAAACCGGCATGTCCTAGAACCAAAAATTCGAAGACATGTGACATCCACCAACATGCACTGGGCCCGCGTGGTGGATTACGGCCCATTCCCTCTCACAGAGAGGAGGCCTGTGTCCCAGCAGTGGGAACATATTAATAGGCTGATGACGATGATGATGATATCGTCTTTTAGGAGTAGTTTTGAAAAACTGGTAATGAAAACCTTTTCTATGTACTTAGGTTAGAATTTATGCCAAGTTTCAAATATATAAGCCCAACAAATTTCCACCTTTTCAACTCCTTAGGGTTAGAATTTCCAAAAATCAATAAATACATGAATTCTTTTTATCAACCAAAAGCGTAATTCTTTAATTTCACGTGTCCCACTTAAAAGCGTAGAAATTTTACACAAACTTTAAGACCCCTTTTTACCTCCTTAGGAGTGGAATTTCCAAAAACCAATAAATACATGGTATTCTTTTTACTGACCACCTTACAAACTGTAGAACTTTCATACAAAATTTCAAACCCTTTTACTCCTTACGGGTGGAATTTCCAAAAAACTAATAAATACATGAGTTATTTTTATCAACCAACAGCGTAAATATTAAATTTCACCTGTCCAACTTACAATCTGTAGAAATTTCATACAAACTTTCAACCCCCTTTTACACCCTTACGGGTGGAATTTCCAAAACCCAATAAATACATGATTTCTTTTTATCAGTTAAGAGCGTAAATGTAAAATTTATATCGTTTTGCCACCGGCGTAGTCGGGTATTATTCCAAAGTACACAATCACAGTTTGTTAACTAAATTCGGGGTTGTAGACGCCATGTAAAATACGATATACAGTTGCGTCAATTTCAACTAAACGCCGAACCCAATATGTTACAGAAGGTAAGGCATCATGATGTTAAAAGCGCAACTAATATGAGCGTAAAATAGCATAACATAAACATCTTAGTTACCAAAGGGCAACATATTACCCTGGTCAAACCTTTACCCAGTCGTTTGAACCTCCCGTTATCCGTTAAAAGTATGAATATATTTAAAAAAAATTAAACAATATTTTTTACACATATATCTCCTTGATTTGGATATCCTTGGAAATATTGTAAAAATAGTAACCATGAAGTTTCTATCCGGCTCTGCTCCAAAAAATACGATTAATTCGAACCTTGTCTACTTTCTGACATTTCTGTGTTAATAAGGTGATGTAGATAATATATGAGTAACAAAATACTGTTTTTTTGGCGGATCTATATTTTGGCCTTTTAAACTGGAGCGATTGTTTTCAGTCGGTGCAAAATATATCCTTTGACACGTTTTGAATACTCGTTATCTTGCTGTCGATACATCGAAAATTATATTTCGTCGAAAATATCGATACCTACATCGACACATTTTCGACTAACCTAGTCTGTGGTGTCTCTTTTACCTCCTTTTTTATGTGGTTGGAATGAGATCATGTTTCATCGGGCCAGGCTTATGCAATACAATCTAAGACACGTTTATGTGTTTTCATTTGTATTGAAATCATGCAAAACCTTTCATGTAATAGGAGATTTTGCAACGAATTTTATGAGTAGCTAAAACCGTTGAAACGTTCTGAATTGTGCTTAGCTAGACTATTTCCTTGATTTTATGATGTCATAGAAATTTTACTGTGGCGGATGCTATTTATGCAATGTTCTAGGCCAGTCAGTAAGGTTATGAGACTATTTAATTTCTAGACACAGTGATATTCTATCAGCGAAAAAGATTGTCGAAAATTCAAAATACTACAGATTGACTACGTGACATATTGACATTTCGGTTGCGCTTTTAATCCCAAGCATTTTGGACCACTGCGTATGTACCCACTGTGCACCTACATGAAATTCAAATAAATAGATGCCACTTTGTCTAGAGCAAATCAAAGCGATCTATCTTTACGACATTATACGATGAAGACACCGAAAGATAGGCTGGTCTACTAAAGTAAACATACCTAAATACCTCTTTAGTGCCCTTTTAGTACAAAATCGTAAAACACAATCTATTCTTACAAGTATTACATAGCACCAAAAATAGGTCTAATGAAATGGCAATTTCAGAATTTATTGATACAGAAGTTCGACTACATGCAAGAAGTGAAAACAGGCGCATGCACACATAGACGCATGCGTTCGGCGACGTCAAACAAATGCTGATCGCGAGTGCTTGCACTGTACTGTACACGTGTGCTATGTGTGCGTGCGTTTTTGCTCGTTGTATGGAGCCGACCTTCTGTTCTTATTTATTTTGTGCTGGAACAAAATTTTCTCCTCTGGCATTGGCGTGATGGTTAGCTGTAAAACATGGGTATCGGGTTAATCGTTGATCAAATTACCTTTTTATGGCTTTCGCTGGTGAAAACTATGGTTTCCGGTGACTGCATGCGTGAATTTTATTCTCATCTATGGTGTTAGGCAGAAGGCAGAACATCTGCAATCTTTTTGAAAAATAGCGAGCAAATAAATGTGGATGGATGGAGAGGAAGGGGACGGCCAAAGAAATGATGGATGGACAGTGTGAGGATTGATATAAAAGAAAAGGGAGTCAGTGATAGCGTGACGGGAGACATGACGATATGGAAGAGGAAAACGTGTTGCGCCGACACCAAATAACATGGGATAAGGGCAGAAAGATGAGTGGGCATAGAATGAGTCAACCTTGCTGCATGGAATTCGGGCTTTGAAACTGGGAAATGGGATCTAGGTAGACTACAAGGATCGTGAGGGAACAAATTGCATATAGAGAGTTCATTATGACCAGGGAATACCGTAAAATCGCGATTGAAGTTTCAACAGGAAGGCTTCATTAAAAAAAGAAAATATAAAGTATCGATTGCAGTTTCCCGTTTAAATCTTGAGAATAACAAAGTAAGTAAAGTAGAGTAATGATCTTTGTGATATTAAATACCTAGGTAGCAGCTTGCGGCTATCAAATTATTCCGCAAGACATTAATTCAGTAGCCAGAAAGGAGTACTTTATTTTTATTATTCCCAAGAATAAATAATTATTTCTTTGAGTTTGACTATAACGCTGAACTGATGAATTTTAAAAGATCCCTAGACGAAGCTTCCTTTACCACGTGCAATATTATTACACAAAGTCAAAATGATTTAAATGTCAATCAATGTAACTACGTATTTTATCATAGAGTGTATGCGTAAACTCGTCCAGCAAGCCAAATCAAATCAGTCGGTAAGTAGATTTCTTATTACCTAATGATACTAAATAAATGCCGGGTGGCTTATATTGCGTCAGTTCGACTTTCAGTAACGGGCCCTATGTAAGCCTTTTAATTTATGTACAGTTCTCGCCAAATTCTTGGCCGCCTTGAACTTGGCTACAATGGTTGCGCAGTAGTAAATCTCTCACAAAACAGCACCGTTTTGTGCCTCACGCATGCGGAAAGCCAACTTCAGGGCGGTCCAGAAGTTTGGCGAGGGCTATATTAATACATTTATAACAATACCTACATACGGTGCAAAGAAACAAAAACTAATTTCTCAGCAAAGCGGTGAAACTAATCAAAATTTATAATATGAAATGGAATGAAATATTTTTGTATCAGAAAGTATAAATATAGATAAGATCCCATTTACTTTCTAATTTTCACTTGAACAAAGAAAACTTTACTTTGTAAGAACTAGTCGGAAGTGATTATTTTTATCGCGTCTTTGGAAACTTATATAATCATGAATTAAACATTCAGTTTCTTTGTTTATCATAGGAATTTCTATGACTGTCATTCAAGTAAGAAGCCTGTTAAAACAGTTTTTTATTGTCAATCTTCTGGGCTTCTTAGTATTTTTGGCATCGAATATTTTTGTTTTAAAATTTTCTGTTGGATAAAGAAAATATCTGGTGGAGCTGCAATTTTAAAGCGTCCCTATAAAGGGTTTACATGTGCGATTCTCCCTTTGAGTTTTGTTGATGGGATACAAGTTACAAAAGAAAAGCGGTTTTCCAGAAGCAATTCCCATAAGCATTTGGCAGAAACTGCAGAACGCCACCTGCTACAATCCTCAATGCTCACTCAGGAAAAATTGTGTGTAAGTGAAATGCACCAATACCGTATTATACACATTATTATGCAATGATTAATTACTAACCTCGTATAGTCAAAGTTTCAATCAATATGTCTTAATAATTCATTTGATTATCGCATTCGTACAACTTACGACGTCTAGTTTTTTATAGCAATGTTTACAAATTTAAGTTTTAAACATACACCTCGCATTCAACACTCTACAATCTTTGACCTTGGACCACATAGCCACCACAGGTCGTTACCAGACTCCTACTAGTTAGGTGTTCGCGTATAACCTAGGTACTCTACACTCAAAGTACATACATGTAAAGCTAGCACACAATGTAGGCTTTTTTATAATATTAGTGTTCTCACAGAATATTTGACGGAACGGTTTGACAGATAAATCTGCTGGTATGAATTGTGTGATGTCTTTTGGAATTGGAAATCAATGGCAATGATTTTAAAAAGTGTACAGTAATTTTGTTACTTAATTATTTTGTATAGTTTCTCGCAAAATTAAATTCATACACAAAAACTCAGCTAAAGTATTTACGTCAGATTTACCTAAAAGTTATTGTCATTTTAGAACATAACTTTAAGAAATGTGTAAGTAAATGGGCAAGAAGATAAAATTGCAACAATTTTAAACCTCTCCATCACTATTATCCGCCATTCGTATGCGATTAGCAGCTCCATTTCCTCTTATTTAAGTAGCATTGTGCTGAAAATGAGGTGACAGCACAAAGGGGCGATCAGGGAGTTGTGTGAGACTGTGAGCGGCTGTTGCTGGCTAGCTGAAAGGGGGAGCTCGTTACTGCTAGATTGAGAGTGTTAAAGCTGCCTGTTTGGGCAAAAATGGGAGTGGATGTGGTAGCTAGTATTTTTAAATGGTTTGTTTAATACTTAGCTTGTTTGGGAAAAAGAATATTGCAAAGTTGCATACTTTAGGAAGGTTTATGAAATCTCGGTTCAAAACACGTCTACTTAATAAAAAAAGGTATTGTTACAGCTTGATCGTGGGTATTAAACCTGTCTTGTTTGGGGGAAGATGGGTGTGGTTGGAAAAAGTCACTTAGGTATAATGTTTGGTGACAACACGGTGGCGCAATTAAGTACATACAAAGATATTTAAATACTTTTTAAGTGACGTATAAATTCATTTCGAAAAAATGTTACGGAAATCTGATAGGAATCATTCTTGCCTACAGCATGTTTAATTTGAATAGCATCTGCATAGTTTTTTATTCACTGCACAATACCCTACCCACCACTACTGCTGTCTCATAAAATTGCTACTGCGCAGTGACACACAGCGTGTTCCAACCTGCCATTAAGTTTGAATCGAAATATATCTCACTTGAATTAATATGTTAGAGGCTAATGACCGAGTCTGCTTCTGTCCTAGGATAAAAAATATGGCCATTTTTGAAACTTGCTATGTGGAGTTCCAATTTAATGACAGGCAATCCCATGTACGTAACTAAATTCCAACAATTCCTGGTATAATGAACTAAGCAGGCAATCCGGCGTATGTAACTATACCCTCTTGGTATGACGCTGAACTAAATCCATCTCACACGTCAGCAGCACGTAAGTCATATAAACTACTGCAGACACTGCACTGAAAAGCGAGAAAGTTATGCCAACATAAACTTTTAAGTTACATTGACTTTCAAGAGCTATGTGGACAAAATTATTCGCTCTCCTTTGACGCAGTTAACGATGAAGTCCAGCACCCTAATTGCGTATCTGTTCCGACTTCCAAAAAAAACACTGATACTTATTTTTCGCTTAACAGTGTTTTTTTGGAAGTCGGTTTGTTTTTTTTATTAAAAAGTTTTCTTATCCGTATTTAATTTCACCAATGGTTCATTAAGTTAACCAATGTTTTCAAATTTCGGTATAATACTTTTTTTCATCAACTGTTGCCTCACAAATAGTCAAAAACTGTCAGTTCATTATTTGACCTTTTATTAATTATAAGAACGGTTACGCACTACAAGTCCGTGTCCGTGATTTGAGTAACGAGTTCAAAATGTTCTGAATTATGACAGATTATGAAGCATAGAGTTCGGCTCTAGAGCGTAACCAACAAGAAATACTACGGCTACTGCGGAATCGAATTTTTATGGACACTGATCGGATATAGTGCATAACCATAGAAATTCGAAACCATATTGGTTATTCTATTTAGAAATTGCTTGAGTTAACTACGTCTCGACAAACTTGGCCTTACTGGTGTGCCAGATGGGTTTTCCCAGTGACAAAAAATGGGCTTCCTTAAAAAACAATCTTCTTTCTCTATTAAACCCAGGGGTTTCAAAAGTCCTTAGTGCTCAGTTTTTTTACAAAAGGATTTCTTGTGCGAAATATTATGCCTATATGTGTATCTATTCTCGCCGTTGTTTTAGGCTATGATGTATCTGTCATCGAAATAGAGATTTTATGAAGCACATTCTTGCACTTTCAGGTTCGTGCTATTACTATTAATCTTGAATTTGTTGATTACCCAAAAATAAACAATATATTTACTTAAAGACAATTTTTTGAAATGATTTTTAGGATGTGAAAATGTGATTGGCGTAGTACAGTGCTACACCGTAGCGCGATGCGTAGCAATACCTGCCAGCTCAGACTTTTCCTTATGAAGCAAGCAACTCATAATCTGCTTTAATATAAACGCTGTTTATCTAATCGAAAAGAAAATCAACCCTAACAACAACAAGTTAAGTTTCTATTTTACGTAATTTCATTGTTATAAGATCAGGTCCAGTTTATTAATTGTATTATTACTGGTGTTTCTTACAAACTGTTGTTATAATAACATTTGTCATGCTAGTTGGAAAAAAAATTTCGGTTCGTTTGCTCGTTAGGTCTAGTGGGTTTGAATTATGTTTCGAAGCGCAGTTTCTTTTTAGCACAAGTGGCCTGAAAAATAATTAATTCGTAAAGTTAAATAAAAATCTGTTTGAAAGAACGAGGAACTTGTAGAGCTAATAATTGTGCGCCCAGAAAGTGTAATTTTGGCGGCGTATTGTATGAATAAACATAACATCACGCTTCTATTCCCCAAAGGGCGAGGCAGGGTCGTATACACTGTACTCACATTTCCCCAATTATGTTAAATCCATGGCTCATATCAGGTTCTATGCTGTTTCATCTTATTACATTTTGCAATAGTTCTGGGCAAATTTTTCCAGGGTTAATTACGCGAAACTTATCTAGAAATCATTAACATCTGCCGAGTCTTTTCCTATGTTGGGATCAGCTTTCAGTCTAACCGGCTGCAGCTGAATATCTACCAGTATCTCACGAAGAGATTTTGGCTACCATAACCCAACAGTAACACACAAATAAAACAAACTTTTTCCTTATCTCGTTGACCTACAAAAACACAGTATCATTTAATAAGACATGGCAAGTCAAACTGATATGCGGTGCCAATCTGTCATCATTGATGACGTCATTTGTCTAACTGACCCTACGTTCTGACACGCCACAGACATGCATAAAATATTGTGGACAAGGTATGGGAGAAGAGTGGTTTGAGATCATTATGAGGAGCGATAACTACAGTGGGTCTCATAAGTTGACTGAAAGTCATTCAAAGGGCAATGCTGGAGAGTTCTGCTTGGTGTTTCCTTCACTGATTGAATCAGAAACGAAGAGATCCGCAAGAGCACCAAAGTAACGAACAGGCCTAAGAATCACCAAATTCAAGTGGCAGTGGATAGAGCTCGTTGTTCGCATAAAGAATGGCCAAATGGGCCATAGATAGCGACCGCATACTGGTGGACTAATTACAAAGTGGACTAATGACCTGGCAACACAATTATCCTGAGGCAAGATTGGATGTGTGTCCCTTGAAACATCACACCACTTATTATAGCAACCACGACTACCTTGAAGAACTGTTCTTGGAAGAAAACATGGAATGGTTTTATTTCGTTTAATTTATGCAATGTCACTTCATCGTTATCTGATACTTTAAGGAGTAGAAAGCCTCAAGAAAGAAGAGAAGTACTCAAACGCTTAAGAATATCATATACACCACACACAAAGGTCACGTACCCGGCAGAGAATAAATAGAGTACGGCTTGTCCTTTATTTTCATAAGTAAATCACAGCACTACCATAAGATCCCATGCCTTACTATATTATGTTAAGCAAATCACTCAGAATATCTGTTACTTTTCCGTATTTTCTACGTTTTCCTCATATTATTGTGCGCGTGTTAGTAAATGTTTATTCATCTTAGAAGAGTTCTTGGATTTTTTTTTATGTAGAAAGGGCTAGTGAGTTCAAGCTATTAAAAGATTTCGCTTGTAGGTGTTGATAAAGGTCACTCAACTTTGATCATTGCAGCACGTTAGCTTCGTGTCACTGGTTTGATCCTTGCACAAAACATATTTTTGATCAGCCTACAGTTGTTTCGGGCCAAGAAGCGCATTTGACATTTGTGTCTGAGCTTAACAGTAAAATGGTTTGTATAATGTTTTTGTAAAAAGTTTTCTCTGGATGTTTTGATCTGTTACGAAAATTCTTTCACCGATTGAAATTTTCATAGGCTACCTTAAAAAGAGAAGCCTATTTTTATAAAAGGAGACGCGAAACGCGCTATTATTTTATTGGATCCTAAAACGGTACCTGATACGACTCCCAAGTGGTGGCAACAAGCACCCACACAAAAACATGGACTACCCTCCAATTCAAAGTCGGAATTTTCTTCCACTACCTTCAAATTTCCATTCAAGAAAACGTTAAGTTCGTAAAGATAAGCTCTTTTGCGGTCCAATAAAGGTGTTATTACTTTGAACGAAGTAAATTTTGTCACGTAGAAAATTAGGAATTATAATATATTTGCGTTGGAGGCATTCTTATTTACTTATTATTTTTGAGTTATTTAGGTTTTGTAGGCTGGAACATTGGCTATGGCTATATTCTGTGTTTTGCTTAATTTGATTATAAACCAATAAGTTCAGATTTTCTCAAGATGTTTTCCTTTCAAATCAAGTCTTTGTGTTTGTATTTATTATATGGAATGTAAAGGAAATATGTTTTTTATAACAAAAGGTAATAATCTTCTTTCTGAAGACTTCATGTTTTACTGTGTTACATAATGCCATAAAAAGATCACGACCGACTATAAACCCTATTTTTGGCCATTTTTAACCATTAAAAAGTTACTCGTTTGACTTTCAAACACATATTACAACAACAATCTGAAGTAGCCTGGCACTACAGAAATGCCTACGTGAAAATAGACGTAAAAACTCTTCAACGTAAAAGCGTACTAAAAATAACATTCTTCAAGAGCCCCTCATTCAGTATTTGCCATACAAAAGCTTGACCTAACTCCGCCGGCGATGGCGCGTCTATACTCTATGAAAATACTGGGTAACCAACACAGATGTAAGTATGCAACTCTCTATATTTAAATTTCTTTTTAGCAGAAAAGCTGGGTGCTTAAAACTCATAACCGGCGTGCATGTATTACTAGATGTATAAACGCAAAAAGTCAAAAAGAGTATGTGAAGATGGTAGCAGGTGGTGTTCTGTAGCTCCTGCCCCTATAGGAAAAAGGCGTGAGTTTATGTATGTATGTGATTGGCTTTCGAAATATTTCCGATGCCTTCAAATTTTCAATCATGTGGTTTTGCAAACTTTACGAAGACCCTCGTCCTTCCGGTTGCAGTCTCAAGGGATGACCGCTTGGCTTTAGTTCTTTCAAAGCTCGTAAAGCACTTTATAAAAGATATAACATTACTTCACGCCGGTATTCCCCGAAGCAGTACTTATAACTGGACACAAATCCAGCTGATACCGAGAAATTTATAACAAAACAACTCAAGAACACTGCTGTCCGACCTATGTAGATAGCGCAACGTAGTATATACCTATTCCTAGTATGTTGAACTCAGCATTGATTAAATAAATCTGAGTAGCCTTTTCCCAACTAGTTAGGTTCATTAGGGTCGGCTTCCAGTCAAACCGTTTGTAGCTGACTACCAGACATGGAAAGACCGCTTATCTGACTTCCGCATCCTAGTGTCTGGATAACACGATACCCCTTGGCAAGACTTGAGTCATATTTTATTTTGTCTGACAACTGTAATGACTGTCAAAGATCTTTTAATGACCTAGCCAAGAGTTAGTTTACCTCTGCTGCTGCTACTACCTAGTTATTTAAACATTAATTACTCAAAACAAAACACACTAATTTCACCAAATTCTCACCTTCGTCATCTCAAACCAACATGGCTGCGGTTCGATGCCCACCGGAATTAAATTTAACGCACAATGCGACCAAATAACATATTGAAATGCAGACTCCGATTGGCCTATTGTGGATCTGATGGAGCCTGACTCAGGCGATGAATTGGAATCCAATTGCGGGGTTACAGGGATCATTAAAACACAACTTAAAAAAAAAAAACTTTTTCAAATGCCAAGTATGAGCCATTCTGAATTAACAGCAAAGTCGAATTAACGAAATGTAAGTAATTCATTAAATAAGTCCTCGCTTTAAAACGTCCTTAAAATAAAAGGTCAAGCAGATACTGTGAGGAGCAATTAGCTGTTATCTTTGCGCAGTATCAAATCATTTGGTTATTTGGCGAAGAGATGTCGGATGTCGGGCATAATTTAATTGTTTTGAGGAAAAGGTCGTTGTTTTTCTGTAAACGGTGAATAATGGTGTATATTTCACGATTTAAGCTTGGTATGTAGTGCATTTAAATTACTAACGAAGTTTAAAAAATAAAAACGTAAGTATCGAGAATTCACAAAATAACAAGCTATGTCTGCAAATTTGATACCATTGTTTGCTCGTTGAGGTAGAGTCGAGTTGGAGGACATGACTTGAAATATGGGCTTTAGTCTTGCTATACTGGCTTATTTATTTATTTTATCTCTTTTTACCAATATCCGAACTTTTGATTAAACTTGAACACGGAAGCCAAGTTAGAACATTAATGATGAATATCGAATATCAAAAAAAATATCAGAATACCCAAGAGGATTGAATTCTAAGGCAATCCAATTTTTAGGGAAAAAAAGATCTCTTCCGTTTTTATCCTTCAAAGCTACACACATATTAATTACGTGAAAATGGAAAACATTTTTATATAAACCTTTTCTCTTGAACAGGAAGAGAATAAATTTCGGATCAAAATCGCTTCAGTTATCATTGCACTTTGTGTTTTATTCTTCGAAATATATCACAAATTCCTTGTGGAACTGAGGAAACTGTAAGGATGACCACAGTACCTACATATTGCAGTATCGAGTCCACGATAAAAATAAAACAAAGTTATACTAGAAGTGAATATAGATTTTTTTTGGTTCTTAAAAATTGGTATAAATTAGAGCGCTTTTTCATTTAAAATTCTAGAACTTAATTATGTGTGACGAGACAACAGACGAACTACTTATAAACAGTTCCTAACGAATTTTCTGAAAAATAAAATACAATAGCTTAGGGACTATTCTTAAAAATAATGAGTTAAGTTTATCTTTTATTTGGAAAATATTTGTTCATAAAAATATATTTTAGTATAAATTGATTTCGAGACGTTAAAAAATAGAAGAGTATTTATCTGATTAAATATCTATTTATCACAGTTTTGTTTTTGTACTTAGTAGCAACAAAAATGGAGTAGATCTTTAGGACGAAATTGTCATCATGCAATCATATACATCTGAAAGTCTGTATGGTAGGATGTTTCTGGATCACCATAAACCGCTGAACGGATTTGAACAATGTAAAACGGGTCATTGCCACATCCATCATCTGCGAAGAGTTGGGAAGTACTTCGACACCTGTCATCTTATATTGATCTGCAGAACAGAATGATGACACGGTCAGTTTTACTAGCTCAAGTTTTTGTGTTTTATTTTATTGCGACTTATGTTGCTGTAGGTATGTTGCGTTTCCCAAAGGGATCGCAAATAAAACTTCATGAAGAAGTTTCTTTTTCTGCGCCCTTCTTTGTTCAAGACGACATTTCTTTTTTTCCTTTTTCCTAGACTTCATCGATAAGATGTAGTACAATCTAGTCTCATAAATACACTAATAAATAATTTAATTATAAACTAAACTTATTACATTGTGTTTACTAAGGATGTGTCCCGTAGCACTTTTCTTATTTTATCTATTAAAGCGTTGAAGACGTTTTTACTGCCATGTCGGGCAGTAAAAAAAATATAGTCTTTATGCCTTTTTGTCCGCATCTAGCCGGGTGCTTTGATTTCCAATCTAGCTTGTAATACCAAATTATAAATGGTATTTTTATTACGGTTTTGATTTCAAAGCTATCGGCCATTGACAACCAGACGTGTGAACACCCAAGCTTTCTTGGAATACCACTTACTTATAAACGCGAAAGATGAGAATGGATAGATGGATGATTGTTATACTTTTTTGTTTTGTTGCATAACTACTACGGATTTTGATGAAACCTTAGAGTATACATATAGTGATATAGATCATAACAACACACGGCAATAATTTATAAGATGGTGAGAGAAGTACAAATTAAACGCGGGCGTAACTGCTGACGGAAGTTAGTCTTCTCATAAGAAAGTCTTATGTTCCTACTAATATATCTATGAAAAGCCTCCTGGCTATCTCCTCATCATCAAAAAAAGCTAGCACGAAAAACCAAACCCACCATTCCACCATTTTCCACCATTTTCCACCATTTTCCACCATTTTCTTGGCATAATTTTCGTAAAATAGGCCCATAAAATGAGCACTGTATTAGCGACATCAGTTGACTCCTAGATTTACTACGATTGACTCTATTTATCTTTTTTTTTTTTTTATTGTAAATAGGCTCGCGCTTGACCACTATCTCACCTGATGGTAAGCGATGATGTGTGTGGCAACTAGGTTTTGAGTAAGATACTTATGCCACGGAAAAGAGAAAAAGATATAAAATGTCTTCTATGAATAACTGCGACAATAAAGTCTGACAATTTACTTTTCACACTATTTTAGACACATTCAATATGGAAAGTTTATGAAACAAAAATTTATGAAACATTTCAAGTACCTTGATTTTTTTTGCGACATCTCCTTGTAAATGAAGGCTTTTTGAAAATGTATCTATCGAAAGAATTAAATATAGGATAATAGCTTAAATGGAAGTAGACTCGTAATTTCAACCGTGATATGGGCTTGTCTATAAATAAGTTCTTTGTTTCTAACAAAACCTCTTGAACCATCTAGTTTTTCAAGTAACTATAATCTAGAATTCTTTGTTTGCATTGAATAGATACTCAGTGCTGGATGTGCTCACCCCGTAAACGAGAACGATGTAGCGAGCTAGACGGTCAGGGTTGCCAGTGTTAAGTTTGCTTACAATTTATTAAGTGGTTCCTGCTTCTATTAGCTTTTCATTTTGGTACTTCAACAATCGCTATCACCGATACAATTTTACTTTGTCTGGAGCCACAGTACCCCTATTGGTACTGCTGCATGGTGCAATCCCATTTACTCCAATAAATCTAATGAAAAAAAATACCTCTGACTCTCGTGCCAACCTTGAGCGTACCCCATATGTGAGATAGCTGCAAGAGGCGATGTCACAGTAATCGCACCACACGTCTTGTCAACTGGCATCGCTATGCATACTGTTGTTACTGTGCCATTTATCTACCTATCTCTGTAAATTGAATGGTTTTGATATATTTAGCTAGTTTACTGGATATTTTGTGTACTTAACTCATACGCTTAGGTAATGTGCTGAGACACTTAGGTCCGATTTCTGTATCAAGTATTAATTGGAGTTAAGTCTCAAACTCTACTTTAATGGTGAATGACAGCTTTTCAGGTGAAAGAAAATTTGACAGATACTCAACTTCTCAAGTTTGAATCTACCTGTACGTAAATTGTAAATAGTAAGATAATATATCTATCTACGTTGAGCAACCAGACCGCAGGCGATCATCGACGTATGTTAGACGTATGTTAAATGAGGTAAAATATTTTGAAACAACGTTTGATGTCACGATATCGTTGCGCCCTTAGTTATGCAAATTTACGAATGTGCGTCAGTCGTTGCAATAGAAACCCTATATCAAAGACATTGAATTCACGTGGCACGCAGAACTGAGTTGTACCTATCTATAGTAAAGCTGAGTACTTATGTAGAGTATGTAGGAAGGGAACTTGCTTATTATTTCCTTGTTTTCATTTAAGGTTATAGTAGAATGTACACAGGGTAGGATGCGTTTGCAGTGTGGTGAGCCAATCAACCAACACATGCATGGCTGCAGTCTGTATGGAATATGTTTAACCATTATTTAGTGCTTTGATTGTGCAGGTTAAAATAAATTACCAATCCTTCAACTAACTGTTTGATTATTAAAGGAAATTTAAAAAATAACTTACACAATAAATTATTTTATTAATTTATACGGCAATTTATGTAATCGAGTATTTGCCGTATTATTGTTTAAGAGACTCAATATTATTATTCGAATGTATTGATCATCGTTTATATTGATCATTCATTAAAATTAACTTATTGAAATGGCCAAAAATTGGACAGCATAAGATGAACCAGTTATAGAATTGATTAAAAGCAAACTTGACGATCTCTTCAAGACTTTTCCGTTAACTTTAAAACAAAACAAATTAATTAAGAGCATCGTACTGAAAGCTTTTCCGCTACATAAATACATTCTCCTTAACGAAAAATAGAAAAGAAGGAGTGTTGGCCGTATCTTGTCGCCGTCACTTAGGGTAACTGAAGCGAATAAACTGACCACTTTATAACCGTTAATTCATTTTTTTTAAGAGCGTGGAAAGAAATGCAGGTCCTTGTGTTTAGAAAAGTGGTGGCGTATCGAACTCAGTGGCGTGTGATTTAATTTTTAATTTATTTATAAAAACAATTTGTTGTCCTCAGACTTAAACAAAGCACACAATTTTTTAGACCTCTGGGTCTTAGCATGCGTCTTACCATTTTGCATTTTATGTAAAAAATGATGACTGTGTAAAAATAGCTGTATTAATCGACAGTACCACGTATGTAAAATGTACATCAACTTGCCCCCTTTTCGATAACAGTTTCGATTACGCTTAAAATACCTACTTCACTATTTTAACAAGGCTTGTAATGTCTAGCCTAAATGGTTTCAATTTTCTATTATGTTTGTGTATGACAATTTCATTCATAGGTCGCTGTTTTTTACTCTTTAAACCAACATATGATTCAAAAACCTTTGTGCAATTTTGCCTGTATTAATTCATATCAGGCATGGATGGGTCAAAAAAGACTTCAGGATTAAATTTCGTCCGGCTATCCCTAGATAGCTAGATAACCAGGCTTACTACCACTTTGTTAGTTAGCTCTCTTATATACCTATAATTACACCGGCAGTCATGCACATCAAACTGGAACACAAGAACATAAGGAGTGTTGCTGAGTTACGGTTGCAAAAGGATAGACATAGTTGTAACTGCCTGGATGAGCTGCTTCAAAAAGAGCTCTATAGCATTATCATTCTACTTCTTTCATACATCTCCGTTAGTCGTCATCTCAGTAGTCACCCTTTTGAGACATTTCACAAAGAACTTACTATCACTAAAATGTATTTCTTTCACTTTAAAGCAATCTTATTTACCTTACAGTAAGGACAATCACTTGCCCGCTATATTTTACCACTAGGACATCTACAGTCTACACCCATACCACATATTAGACGTTTACGTTTCAAAGCGAAACTAAACAATTACGCCTTGTTAGTACATGTTTACAACGGTTCCCTATCCATTTGCATAAAATTTTAAGACCTAATATATCTTAGCATAATTTTGTTTGGCATAATTATAGTTACGCATAATATAATTACGCATAACAGCTCACGCATAATTTTTTTAAGCATAATTTCTCTAACCATAATAATGATTAAGCAGAATATTCTAAAGCATAAATTTATTAAGCATAAAGTTCTAAAGCATAACTTTTTTAAGCATAATATCCTAAAGCATAAATTTATTTACACATACAGCATGCAAGCAAGCATGCAAGCAAGCATGCAGCAAACAAGCATGCAGCATGCAAGCAAGCATGCAGCATGAAAGCAAGCATGCAGCATGCAAGCAAGCATGCAGCATTCAAGCGAGCAGGCAACATGCAGCAGGCAGGGTTTCTGTCTCGGCTCCGGCGCTGCGGCTTTCCTCGCTCGCAGGCGCCTGCTCCTCAGCCCGTGGGCCGCCTCGACCCTACGCGCCTACGCGATTTTAAATTACACTCTAGGGGTAGGACAAACAAGACTACGTTTTGCAGCAATTCGGTTCTGTCACTGACTTTTGTTGCACATCATATTAAATTTTTAACCAACAATATTATTTAATTGTTACAGAAACTATAGCAAATTGGTTTGATCAGAATTATGTATGGGGCACTACAAGTTCACCACCACCATTTCCACCCAAAGTCTGGAGTACGTATCTACTAGAAAAGGAAAATAGACCTAGGACACAAAATCATGCAGAGGCATGGCACAATAGATTTGCACATTTTGTGGGAAAACACCATCCTGGATTTTATTTTTTGGCAAAAAAGATCGTTCAAGAAATAAAACATCAAACCATTGAAATAGATAAACTGGATGTCGGAACATCACTTATACCAAAAAAAAAGGAAAAATACACGGACAAAACCAAAAGAATTGAAAAAAATATTAGTAAAGGAGATGAGTATACTTCTAAACTAGGATATTTACAAGCAATTGCTAAAAATATACACCTAAAATAAATAATTATACATAATTAAGGACCACTGTTTCAATCAGTTAACTTCTATCTGAGGAATAACCTCCATATTTATTTCTTATAATAGAAGTTAACTGATTGACATATTTTTTTATACAAAAACTGTCAAAACATCTAAAATATTCTTCAGATAAAAGTTATCTTGCGATTGAAAAATCGTTTGAGTTACATAATTTTATGTTTAATAAATCATTTGCATGAAAATTGTTTTTGTTATTTATATTAATTGTATGCCTAAATATTATTATGCTAAGAGTCATTAGGCCTACTAACGTTATGCTAATAGTCATTAGGCCTACTAACGTTATGCGAATCAAATTTATGTCAAAACAAATTAGTCTTTAAGATGATTATGCCAACATAAAATGTATGCCTAAAAAAATTATGCCAAAGTATTATTATGCCAAAACAAATTGTGCCAAAATCGTTATGCCGAAGTATATTAGGCTAAAGAACATTATGCGAAAAGAAGGGATCCCGTTTACAACAAGTAGAAATAGTTTGTCGATCCGCCGTGGAAATGTTCGGCATAGTTAAACATAAATGTACAATTAACTGCATGCAAGGAAACACTTAACTTGCCTCGTTTAAATTTTTAAGTCCGAGATGGTTTGTTTAAACTATGGTTAAGTTGATACTTGCTTTTGTGTGTTAGTTTAGTTTACTTGTCTTTAATAATGACGTCAGGTTTTTTTTTGTTGTGTATTTTTTACTAATATTTCAGATCCTTGAATGTTGAATGAAAACAATGTCATAATTATTCTTCAAGACCATTAGATTTTTGGTTAGCATAAGCTGTCTCCCACTCCTGGGCTATCCTCAATTTATTTTATCGGTCTCGATCCTGCGCGATTTCCTAATATCAGTTTGGGCAGAACCTATCTAGATCTTCTCGCGTGGCCTGCCGCCTGCCGCGAACTTATCTCAGGGCACCAAACCAACTTAAATAGGCCAGACCAGTCTGCCTGAAAGATGAGCAAAACTGAGGTCTTATTTGTACAGAATTAGATTATGCTGAAAAAAACATTTCTAGGTGTGGGCCAAAACTCACCAGTTTATCACAAAATGAAGGTGTTCCTTTTTAGTTAGTTTAGTTTACTTGTCTTTAATAATGACGTCAGGTTTTTTTTTGTTGTGTATTTTTTACTAATATTTCAGATCCTTGAATGTTGAATGAAAACAATGTCATAATTATTCTTCAAGACCATTAGATTTTTGGTTAGCATAAGCTGTCTCCCACTCCTGGGCTATCCTCAATTTATTTTATCGGTCTCGATCCTGCGCGATTTCCTAATATCAGTTTGGGCAGAACCTATCTAGATCTTCTCGCGTGGCCTGCCGCCTGCCGCGAACTTATCTCAGGGCACCAAACCAACTTAAATAGGCCAGACCAGTCTGCCTGAAAGATGAGCAAAACTGAGGTCTTATTTGTACAGAATTAGATTATGCTGAAAAAAACATTTCTAGGTGTGGGCCAAAACTCACCAGTTTATCACAAAATGAAGGTGTTCCTTTTTAGTTAGTTTAGTTTACTTGTCTTTAATAATGACGTCAGGTTTTTTTTTGTTGTGTATTTTTTACTAATATTTCAGATCCTTGAATGTTGAATGAAAACAATGTCATAATTATTCTTCAAGACCATTAGATTTTTGGTTAGCATAAGCTGTCTCCCACTCCTGGGCTATCCTCAATTTATTTTATCAGTCTCGATCCTGCGCGATTTCCTAATATCAGTTTGGGCAGAACCTATCTAGATCTTCTCGCGTGGCCTGCCGCCTGCCGCGAACTTATCTCAGGGCACCAAACCAACTTAAATAGGCCAGACCAGTCTGCCTGAAAGATGAGCAAAACTGAGGTCTTATTTGTACAGAATTAGATTATGCTGAAAAAAACATTTCTAGGTGTGGGCCAAAACTCACCAGTTTATCACAAAATGAAGGTGTTCCTTTTTACTTTCTTTTTTGTATTATTAATCAAAGATGCCGCCTCCTTTGCTACCAAAAGTAGCGGACAAAGACTGACGACAACCTGCGGGAAACCGATAGTTCTGCCCATTCTTAGTTACAGCGTTGTCAATATCACCATAGTGAGATAAAAGCTATAACCTACTGGTTTTCAGCAGCATCCGGTTAGGCTGGAAGCCGACTTCAACAGGTTGGATAGGTTTTCAGCAGCATCCGGTTAGGCTGGAAGCCGACTTCAACAGGTTGGATATGTGTCCAACCATACAACCTACCATGTGGTAGGCAGATAAAATAAATAGTCAGAAGAAAAGCTTTAAATTCAACAAATATTTAAACATTTTTTTGCGGATTATAACACTGCGGATTCACATCACTCTATCTTTCTCACACTCGTATCCATGGGTGAAGTTTTTACAATTACTATTTAACAACAATGTCGACGGAGCCCCGCACAGCGGGGCTCCTATTTCTGTCTGAAGGGTCTAAAGTAACCTAACACGAAGAGGTGACGGGTTCCTGAACCTGTTCGTGTCGGGGTGCCCTAACTAATTTGTGTGCAAATCAGTATTTTTGTTTTACGGTGAGTAATACGAGTATTGTTTCAAAATGATACGCATTTTAAAACAATACTCGTATTACTCATCTGTGGTTTCAGCTAGATTTTTGCTGTAAATTAGATAAAAAATATTTTGATGAATTTTAAACATTTTTTAGTACAACATGTTTAGGTAGTCAAGTAGTTAATTTGTAGTACAGTCATTTATTTGATATGCAGTAGGTTATTAGTGGAGAAATTTTGTTTGCTTAAATTTCTAAATAGAGGTGCAGTTAAAAAATCCCCAATATAAAATACTTATAAATAATTAAACTTGAAGCTTACGAATGATTTTCGTTAAAGTGTATGGGTAACATAGTAATCAATTAGGATTATAAATTTGATTTTTGAATGTCCTACGTACAAAGTTATCGCGACATGTTAAATGGAAAACGTCATCGGACTTCGTAGATTTTCACGATTATAGTATTTCTCGAAGGGTATGACAGAGGTACAGTTATATATTTGAGCTAGCCTATTGTCATCCACGGCGCACTTAGTCAAACTCCGGGCTACTTCTAAGAAATTCCAGAAGGTAACACTAATTAATTACTAATCAATTGTACCAAGATACAAAACTAGGCCAGGGATTACAGTTACTTCCAAAACAAAACTTTCCTCTAATACAATATTAATATAATTCGTAGCTGATTGCGATCACCAGCCGACGCCCGTCAATTGATGTTAATCTTGTAATTGAAGTAAAATTTTTGAGACCACTAAATTTCAAGCTGGCTATGTGTTACAGCTCATTTACACGAAGTGATTTTGTCGCCTAGATTACAAAAAGGAGAAAAAAAAACCAGGGGCAAGTGAAATACGACAGAATGGGCTGAAATTTAACTTGCTACTTAAAACAATTCAAAATATATAAGAGGAACGGACAGACGGTGTAGGCTTTACTAAGCAGGCTCGTGTCAGAATCCGGATACTTTATTTCCGTATTTCCGGATCAGATATCAAGAAAACGACTAACGTGTCTCGTTGAATAAGTGTACACACATGATTGCAATTTTTACCAGACTCGGATAGACTATGAAGCGTCTCGTCGGGCGAAAAACTCTTCTTGTATAAAACTGCCCTTATGCTGAGCCTCTGAAATTTTTTGACTGGAAAGTTTTGTGTAGTCTGAAATATTGATATTTAAACTAACTTACTCTGAACTCAAAACTCAATGAATATTCAAAAATTTTTGTTTTTTTTTTGTTTCTTTAAGTCAAGAGTATATATAGTATATAATAGGTTACTTCTAGGCAAGCGTGCTCCACCGTCGACCACATCATCGCTTACCATCAGGTGAGATAGTGGTCAAACGCGAGCCTATAGAATATAAAAAAAATAATTATACTCCAAGTCAAACTTCATTCTTTTATTTTTTTTTGTATATCGGCTCTCCTAAGACCACTGCTTACCCTGATGGTAAGCGATGATATAGTCAACGATTGAGCATCCTTGTCCAGAAGTAACCTATTCAACTCTTGACTTAAAGTTCCCTTAGTTTACAGTCAGTGTAGCTTAAGAATAAACGATTATTATATTTATTATAATAGGTATAAGAAAACGCTGACTGTTTATATAAAACAGATTGATAGAGTTCTGGTAATACACTATCTATGGTGCTATGGGCTGTTTCTACATTGGTTTTCTAACAAAATAATGTCGGTAAACTAGACCAAGTATACCAACTTGAAAATTGCCGAAATAAGCATCCAACATTCCTCCTCTAAAAATAGACTACACTTTTACAATACGTTTACGAGCTAAAACCTTAACTCAGAGATCATAAAATTTATCTTATATTTTTAAAACTTCAGTGCATGAATTGTAAATCGTGTTAAAATCTTAAGCGGTGTTAAGAAGCCTGGTTACCTGCACCGAGCGTCGGCTTTAACTGCGAACTATTTTCGCATAATTTCGCTTCTGTGCTTGCGAAAAAATGTGGGATACCGATGGATGAGATACGATGCGGTAGAAAGATTTCTATCTGTCGTTGAATTTGGTAGCAATTATAAAAATATTTTGGATTTATTTTCATAGTGTTGTAATTATCGTGCTAGTAGAATAGTTCAAGTGCTTAACAGAGGCTCTAGACAAGTCACGTTATCAAGGAAAGCGTCGCCATAGCGATTGTAAAATGTCACAAATATATGGGAATGCCAAGCGCTGCCGAAATCTCACGTGATCAATGCCTTACATTTTTGCATTTCGACCTTCGACTTAATTAGACTTAGTCTAAAGCCTCAGGCGGTGTCCAACTGACTAAAGTCCTTATTCAAGAACAGCGTTATTGTGACGTAAGAAAAACTTTGTTTCTGCTTAGCTTATGTCCGATTTAGAACAAGAAAAATCAGAGATTATTTTCGACCCAAAACTTCACTTTTCAGCCCACGTCCGACTGAAAAATAGCTCTACACTTAGATGCGAAGTTCAGAAAATAATTTACAACTCTCTTATATTCAAGAAGAAGCGTAATGTTTCGCGTTCAGAGAGAATAGCTTGGCTATAAAAATAAAGTATCTACTCTGGCTTGTACGGAGCCCTTACACGGTAATATTTTCGTAGACGAGAAATAACTGCTTTGTTATGTGAGAATGTTTAAAGGGTATGAAATTACAGCTTAAAGTTGACTGTTAACGAAAATGTTATAATGCATGACATAATGAACAGCATGCCTATAATACCTGAAGATTAAGGCTGAGGTGTATAACCTATTGTACACTCATATTACTCCAGTTATATTCAAGTCCTATGTAATAGGAGCAAACCTATTGCAATTAACCGGTTACAAATCCAAACGGAAATACGACTTGGAAAAAGCCAATAATACTTTGCCTCATTCTCAACATCAGAGCTTTGGCTACTACACTGAAGAGGCTGTCAATATTACATAGATCAATGTAGTAGCTGTACAGGTAGCATATTGAGATCAAATTCAATACCTTATCAAGAATCAGGATTCTTCAAAATAATGTCCAAGACTAATCACAATAGCAATTTATATCAATAAGACTACAAATTTAACAACGAAATAATCTTTGGGTAGCAGTTCAATGACTTAATGAACATGTATAAGTCACTTTTAGTCACGGCGTGATAGAAAACTTTGTAGCCTTATTGCGACCAAATTAAATTTCTATGAATTATGTAGATTGATCACTTGCTAGTCGCCCTTATTAAAACTTTAATATTTTCTTTTGTTTTTCTATTTTGATATCAGTATTTTTAGATTTGCTAAAACAAACTTTCGTTCAAACATCAGCGCTACAGGCTTTCCTTAAATTACATCATGTTCGAATTTCAGACAAGCCTTTTAATATATAATTATAATATAAAATAACATAATATAATATAATAATAATACAATTTAATATATAGGTTATATTATTGCAACTATTTCCGCACTAGAGTGGCAGCCATTCACAATCCACTACTTTATCCTATCGATAGTCCACTAACATTTTATATTTCCTTGCTATATCGTGGCTACAAGATTTACAAATTTCCTCAACATGATATTTCCTCACTCCAATAATAAGACCGATTTGTATTTCTAGTCCCGCGAAATCTGCCACGAAGAAAATTTCTCAATAAGTAATACCGATAGCGAAAATATTACTTGCTACGTCGTAGCTACGTCTACGAGCTACGGTGCTACGCTTTACTCTACGATACGCTACGAAATATCAAGAAAACCGAAATATCATATCTACTATTCCTTATTTCAGCAAAACTTTTGCAATAAAATTCTATTTAGTGTTAAGGCAGTTTCTCTTAGAACTTAATCCCTTAATAACAGTGTAACTTGAGCGTAACATATGTTTATTATTGCGGAGGTAGATAAAACTTAGGTTATATTATTTTCTGTCTCTTTGTTTGTCTATCAGAATATTGCGCTGCAATGTGTGCTGCGTATTTTTGTGCTTTCCAGAGTGTAATTTTTAAATAAAAGAATTGTGTGGCTTCTGAAGAGCTCACATTGCTCACAGTGATATTTGCCGGGGTTAGTAGAATCGTTAGCAAATAACTAAACTAAACCATCGAAGCGTTCAAGATATAGGTTTTTGGGCCTTAATAAGCGATTGACATACTTACGACACATAGGCACTTTTCATACACAGACAAACCAAAACCTATTAATCATATTTTGTAATTTACGGGTTAATGTACAAGGATGTTGGCGAATTCAGGTCTTAATTATCAGTTTTTGCTCACGAAGTCATTAATTGCGTAAACTTAAAAAAAAGGTATTGTTCCTTACTAGATATGAACCTACCACCTGTTCATAAAATACCCTACCGCTTCGATCTACTCTCTTAAACTCCAAACCCTAATCTGAACCGTTGTAACCCCTTATCAATAACTGTGTAACCCCATCGATATCAACCTGTAATCCTCTAACTTGGGTAATCAATACACCCCACAATTTCATGGTGTTGGATAACAGACAACCATTAAACCTATTTTAATGGCTTTTGAACTACCGTGGTCAGATAACTGTCTAACTAAAGGGTGATATTTTTAGGCAACGGCCTTTATGGCAGCAACATTAGATAAGCAGAAAAAGATTTTCTCAGAAACTCGTTTCGATTTTACGTCGTGAATTTCGGAAATTTTTAAAAACAATTATTTTTTTGCGCTAAAAGCAATCAAATGTGTTACTACGTTTCTTGGAAATGAAATCCGCTGTTTAAAAAAAAAACAAAGTAGTATTTTTTTTTAATAATATTATGCTTGTATTCCCGGAAGGGTTAAGCAGAGGAGTACTAATTAGTACACCCACATTTTGCCAGGTTTGTTAAATATCAATGTGTAAAGGGCGAGCCTATTGCCATCAACCAGGAAAAAATCTACAAAATGAAAATCAATATTTTGGGTCAGCCTATATAGTCAA
This sequence comes from Orthosia gracilis, assembly GCA_947562075.1. Classification (NCBI taxonomy): domain Eukaryota; kingdom Metazoa; phylum Arthropoda; class Insecta; order Lepidoptera; family Noctuidae; genus Orthosia; species Orthosia gracilis. The sequence goes on along the minus strand of OX387266.1, from coordinate 11,925,488 downwards.
AATATTAAACAACCCTCAATTCAACTAAAAGTATTCAAATCAGTTTAGGGTAAAATGTATGTTCTAATTTCGATTCAAAGTTTAATTTAATGATCGAGGTGAATTACAACGGTTACTAATTAGTTGTAAAAGACATATTTTACGAAGTTTTGGGTGAAATCGTTGGCTCTTCCAATTTCGTTTATGATAAAGGTCGATTACATTTATTTGATTGGTAATTTTAGTTAATGGCGGTTAGGTAGGCAGTGTTTGCGGTTAACAATTATTTAGCAGCGATGGAAAGATTGGGCGTTGTTGAAAAAAAGATTATGTTTAAAAGAAGTCTGCATTAGGTTAAAGTATTTCATTAGATTTAGCACAGCACGGACTTTTTGGCTGAAATTATAAAAACACTAATAATAAATGATTTCCATTTTTGGTCTTATCTTAAGAAAGCCGCAGCACTTTGAACAGTTTATCAAACTTTTTCCAATCTGCAACTACACACATCTTACAAAATAACCTTTTCAAACAAATAACTCATTAAGTTCCTTACTCAAATAAAACTCTTGTGGACGTAAAACTCCATGTAGCAGAAGGAAATCACTTGAGGGACACGTGACTTCGCGTCACGCGTCTCGAGATTGATGAAGTAATTTATATCCATACTCCAAATACGTGCTTAGGTGACCACTTCTTCACGTCTTCACCTGAAAGTGGTTATTACCACCTCCTATACTTACCTAAATAATATGTCAGCAAAGTACGAGTATCTTGAATGTGGTCAAAACACTCTGAAATCAACTTTTTCCCAGGTATTCCTTAATTTTTTATAAGGGCCTGACGCCTTGCAGGCATCGTATCGTGACATTAATCGTGTAATGTAATTTGAGTTACCAAATGACTTCAAATAAAGAAGAATAAGATTTTCATGTGTACAATGGTAATGAGAATGATATTTTTCTTTGGATGAATTATATTGAGGGCTGAATTTAGTGGAGATTTAGACCAACTAAGGGTATCGTGCCGGGTTTGAAATTCATTGTTAGGGTCGATGAACTGTTTAGTTAAGTTTAGGTCTTCTTTATTTAATATACCTACGAAACTTTTTTAAATTTTTCTCTCGCCAGCTACAGATAAAAGAACTCCTATAGCGGATTTTCACTAACTCTGTATAAAAAGGCAGGTTTATTTTACGGGTTGCCTTTCAATAAAATAGATTCTAAATACCTTAACAGAAACCATTGAAAACCTCTCCCTAACTTCATACATACACAAAATATCATTAACATCTTCGCAAAAAACTCTTAAACGCGCTGTAACATCCAAAAAGGCGCAAGTTATTCAAGAAGACACGGTTACTTTAGTATTCAAAATACAGTTAAAAGATATTATAATTATTGAATTAGAAAGCCCGTACGTTTTCGATCTTTAGATGTTTGACCGTTTATTGAACTATCACGCATAAAGGGATTCCAACTCACTAAAACACTACGGTGTCCTGTGCCGCTTATGGCGAGGACACGGGCACGCGTTAGCACTCACCGGGAACCCGTTGCGGCAGTCCGAGGGTCCGGTGACGGACAGCCACAGCGGGTTCGCGGTTCTCTGGGCAGTACCCTTCATCACTGGCGCACCAAAAAACACTGTGCGCCGTGACCACCCCAGGGACCATATTTCGGGAGGTTCCTGTTCAGGATAAGGCGGGAGGAAACGCCTGGGTATCACCATTGTGTGGATTGCCCGGAGGACATGGTGCAGCATACGGTGGAGGTCTGCCCCGCTTGGGCGGAGCATCGCCGTGTCCTCATAGGGATGATCAGCAGTGGCGACCTCTCGCGTCCAACCCCGGTTCAGGCCATGGTACGGAGCGAGAGAGCATCGGATGCTGTCACCTCCTTCTGCAAAGCAGTAATGCTCGCAAAGGACTTAAGGCTGAACGCGTGAGGGAGATGCAACGGAGACCTCACGCCCTTAGCCACCGCAGGAGACGCCCTGGGCGTCGGGAGTCGTAAGCCGATTCCCGGCCACCGTAGGCGCGGGCTTGCGGACGGCGAGTAATGGGTAGCTCGCCGTCTGATAAGGACCAGGCCCGAGTCTACGGCGCGTTGTGTTCCACGCGCGCCTCAAAGAGTTGTCAGCAAAACTTACGGGGTCCGCTAGGGCCGATGCCTGTCTGGGTCGCGGATGAATTTGAAAGAGAGTTACCGCGGCCCTGGCACAAGCAACTGAAGTAACACGCGTGGGTTTTAGTCAGTAAAAGTCTGACACGCCCTTCCGCTTCACCCAGAGCGGGAGAAGTCATTGGATGATAACACACCACAAAAAAAAAAAAAACTATACCAGCACATGGGTCACAAGGTGAACTATCTTCCGCGAACCAGGTATTTGGTATTGTTATTTACGAATTGTTTTAGATCATTTAACTTATTTTATAATTATCTTGAACCTTTAAATTATTTCGCATGCTACTTTTTTGTAAACATACTTACACAATTACAGACAAACACATATGTACAAAGTCGTACTACAATTCACTTCCACACACTCTCATATCACAAATTATACATAATATACAATATAACTAACCAAAAATATATACTCGGTACTAGCAACAGCACCGTAATGGGCTTTCTTGTTAGACGCTATCATTCTACAAGCTACATATTTTATGATACTGCTATTACTAAGAATTATCTTAATTTAATAATTTATAATTTATATCTAGAAATGACATTAATTCAATTTAATAATTATGATGAGTGATAGTTTAAAAACACTGACTGACATAGACAACATCAAAATTGCACGATCAGTTGAATGTGATCCGTCTGACCTTACCAAGCACATAAAGATAAATATGAACGATTTCACTATATTTTCCCAAAATATAAGGAGCATTTATTGTAATTTTGACAATTTCATAGCAACTGTATCCACTTTTTCATTTGAAACAGACGTCATAATACTTACTGAGTGTAGATTAAGTGATGAAAAACTTATCCCACAACTTATAAACTACACTTCCCATATTATAACACGACACTTAAATCAAAATGATGGGGTAGTTGTCTATGTAAAAAACTCTCTTTTTCCCAAAGTTAAGGAAATGAATTTAGTCCAGGCATCATGCCTACGATTGGACATTCTTAATAGTATTGTTTTGTGTATTTACCGTTCCCCATCGCATACAAATAGTGACAGTTTTATAGAATCACTCAGTAAAGAACTCAATGTTCTGGGCAAGCAGAAAAGTATTATTATAGCGGGAGATATAAATATTAAACACAAAGATTCAGTACAATCCTATGAGCGTAAAAATAGAGTTAACTATCTTACTATGCTATCAACTCATGGCATACTACCTGGCCATACACTTCCCACGCGAGGAATAAACTGCTTGGATCATTTTATGCTCAGGATTAACAATAACAAGAAATCAGCTTTTGTCGGTGTATTACATACTACAATTACTGACCACTATACAACACTCTTATCTATAGCTAAAATAAAAACTAAACAAGTCGCACCAAAAATTAAAACTAGTCTAAATTTTGAAGGGGCGCTTAAATATATACAGGAAAATGAAATAGGAGAACTACTCTTTTGCAATGATCCCATTGAACTTATTAATATTTTTATACAGATACTAACTAATTCTATAAATAATAATACTATCACTACAACAATTCCTAATAAAAAACGAATAATTAAGCCATGGATTACCCAAGGTATATTAAAATGTATTAATAATCGAAATAAAATGCAAAAATCACTTAAAAGGGACCCTAACAATGACATTTTAAAAATCACATTTAACAGGTATAGAAATTACTGCAATAACCTAATAAAAAAATTGAAAAGGAAATATCAAAAGGAATTATTAACCAACTCAGTAACCAACAATAAATTACTCTGGAAAAATATAAAAAATGTCACCTATTCTCATAAAACTAAAACAGAGTATACGGAATTATTAAACATAATGCCATCACCTACCGAATCAGTTCATGTTAATAACTTTTTCGTTAACATTGGAAACCAACTGGCCCAGCAAATTCAACCCGACTTAGACACTGACCCCCAACACTTAATTAGAAATGAATCTTCCGTATCTCATTCTTTTGTACTTAACGATACTGACTGTGATGAAGTAGATAGAATTCTAATGAGTTTAAAAACTAACAGTGCCCCCAGTTGGGATAAGGTAACCACAAAATTTCTTAAATATATTAAAATAGAGGCTGTTCCAATTGTAACAGTTCCTAAAAGACCCTAGGCTGATAAAAATTTCGTTTTTCCTAAACATACTCTAGATTTAGAGTTAAGGTCGGCTCTTCTGATAAAAGAGAGACAGCGCCCCGCCATTCCGCGCTGTCCAATGAACCTCGCACCATTGACTGTACGGTTCTCTTCCGACTATAGAGAAAACCAAATTATGTTTTGTTTTGTTTTGGAATTCACAGTTATAAATTTATAACTTGGAAGTGGTTTAGAAGGATAAAATGTAACCTAAGGGATATAAACTAAATTGTTATAATTAACTGAATCTTGTTTGAGAAACCCTTTACACTAATGTATAGAGTATTAAATCAAAGACCGAAAAGTGGTCACGAGTAGTGAATATACATTCAAGAATTAATACAATTACAATTAAATAATTTGTCAGAGAGTTTTAACTCTAGAAGTACTGGAGTTGATTAGATCAATCCTCCTAAAGACAGCCCCAAAATGCGCCCAACCCGCCATCATTTCCTATGTGCAATAGCTGGTAAGAAGAAATGATGAAACAAACTCCCAGCACACATTTCTGTCTGTTAGCCATAAGGGCTTTATAGGTAAAACAATTGTGATATATGAAGTTAACTAGATAAAGGTTTGCAAATTGCATTATTTACCTAACGGAAGGAAATAGGAAGGAACGCTACGCTTGCGTTGTTAAATACGTTTACTTGATTTACGTTAATGAGTTCATTGATATTAGTCTAGATTTCCCACCCGAGTGACGTGAGACTGCCTGTACAGCAGGCACGTCGTACGTGTAATGCTGGTCCTAGAACACGAGGCCTTAGAGAAGGCTACGCAACGGTCCAAGCAATACATGTTTCCCTAAACTTAAACATGTCTTACCCAATCCTAAGACAAAGGACAGTTTGTGCCTAAGCGCCTCTGCCATTGAATAAGACATGCTCCCAGAATTACTGGACGCGCACTATAATAAATAGCTCACCCTCGATCTACTCAACCTTTATTAACACAATACAATACTATGCAGGCGTAGCGCAGACTCGGTCTGGTGCAGAATTCATTGCCAAAACTTGCTGTACGTCGGAGCGGATTTATTCGTCGCTTCTCATTTCCTTAATCTACCCATTGCGTGGATTTTCGGGTCCGCTAAGGAGCGGTACCCATCCAAAGTCATGTCTCGCTAAATAGTGACGATTTTGAGCTGCCTACAAAACGGCGTGGGTTAGTTTTAACGAGACACGTTCCCTAAGCGTCCTTAGACGATGTAGTCTGGGGTTCTTTGTGAAGCCTACCGTGTGAAGCCTACCCCCCTCCCTGGATCTGAGCGACAGCAAGTATTACGCAAAGTGTTCTGAGCCAGACCTTCTATAGGAACCAGTATTTGTCAACAAACAATTGGTTGTCCTACGTTCTCAATTAAAGGAGGCCATTTAGCCTATTTTATACAAATAGTGAATATCAACGGATCCGCCTTCCATGTATGTAATGTCAGTTAAAGGTCAATAATAGTCCATAGTCAAATGAGTAATTGTAGAGTGTAACAATTTATGAAATTAGCGCTTGTAAGTGTGAAGGAAGACTTCACCGTTTCCCTAGACCAAATGCTAGTGACAAAATATATCTGTCAAGGTGAGGTTTAGGAGATAAATACAAGTTCTCGCCATGCTAGAATAAAGTGTACAATAGTGATTTGTCCCTACCTACGTTATATAAAGATTAAAACTTACCCAATCATTCCGGCACTCAATCACACAATACTATTACGAAATAAGACTAAATTATAATTAACTTAATAATTAGACTCGTTACTACGACATTTACTACGACACGACTTTCAATTATTGGTTCCAAAGTAATACCCTATAACCCGACTTCTCTTGATCTCTCAAAATCAGTCCGTCCTGTTTCCCTGCCTAAAGCTAAGTGTCTCTCGTCTGCTTCCCAACCTCCTTGGGTTCACTACCTGCCCTAGCCGTCTATAGAACTCCGGCGCCCGCACACCGCCATGCGCCGCCTTCGGGCGCCTGCGATTTCTAAAAAATACCACGGTAGTCTGTCCACGGCTTGCAGCCTCTTGCCCAATCTCTCCATTGTTTTGGGTTGGCCATTAAAGCGAACCTCTTCTATACAACACTCCACACGTGTTATCGTAAAATGGTCAATTTCTTTGTCCTGTTGTCTGCGCGCCCGGCGACGACCAGTCCAACGTTAATAGCTGCCAGATGTCGGCATCTTAAGCTGTTTTTTATAATGAATGCCTTTCTTGCTATGCCTGCACGTGGTTATTTAAATATAAATATTATATCTGATAATTAATTTAGGATAAATGACACGGTAGTCACACAATCTTAACTCATCTGACTAACCTGTGCTTCAATAAGGTCGTCTTTCCGGAAGCATTAAAACGATCCGTTATAACACCTGTACACAAGGGAGGGAGCAGAGACGATGTCAACAACTATAGACCCATATCAGTCCTACCAGCAATTTCCAAAATTGTGGAAAAACTTATCAATAATAGGCTCATTAACTATCTCAGTAAATACAACTTACTGTCGCCTACACAATTTGGGTTCAGACAAGGGGTATCAACTGAGGATGCAGTAACTGCCCTAACATCGCTGGTAGCTGATACTATAGATAGCGGTAACAAATGTGTTACTGTCTTCTTAGACTTAAAAAAACCTTTGACACCGTCTCTGTTCCAACCCTAGTGAGTAAATTAGAAAAATACGGAATAAGAGGTACTCCGCTCTCTCTTATAGAAAATTATCTTTGTAATAGGAGGCAGAGCGTTAGGATTGGAAAGTATACCAGTGATTACTCGGATGTAACTTACGACGTACCGCAAGGTAGCGTATTGGGCCTAACCTTGTTTTTGATTTATATTAACGATCTTTGCAATTTAAATATCAAAAACGCTAAAATTTTCTCTTATGCCGATGATACAGCTATAGTCTTTTCTGGTATCTCTTGGCAAGATGTTGAGTGCACAGCTGAAGTAGGCATGGCTAGGATAGCTAAATGGTTAAAAATGAATTTACTTACCTTGAATACAGGAAAAACTAATTTTGTGTGTTTCAGTGTTAGCGCACGAACTGAACCGACGGAGGATTTTAAAATTAAAATACATGATTGTGAGGACTTCAAAAATAATTATTGTAATTGCCCAGAAATAAATAAAGTAAGACAAACTAAATATTTAGGGATAATAGTAGACCAAAAATTATCCTGGTATCCCCATATTGAACAAGTTGCTAGCAGAGTTAGAAAACTGTGCTGGATATTTAGTACACTGAGACATATTGTGCCAAAAAATATAATTAGTAATAATAACACTCCTAGGAATCTCCTCAATGAGATATACGTCGCTTTGGCTCAGTCTGTCTTAGTGTACTGTATTCCTAACTGGGGAGGGTCAGCAAAAACGAAATTCATAGAAGTAGAGCGTGCACAACGTGCCCTCATAAAAACTATGTATTTTAAGAAAATTAGATACGCCACAGATAGTCTTTATAAATTAAGTGAATTACTCTCAGTAAGAAAACTATACATTGTTCAAACTATATTAAAAAAATACAAAACCCTACCGTACGATACATCTAAATTAGCAAAACGAAGAAAACATGATATTGCAGAAGTCCCCCAAACAAAAACTTTGGTTGCCTCCATGCAATTTAATAAACGGTCAGCTCGATTGTATAATAGGATAAATAAAGAAATATGTATATACAGGGTGGCCAAAAGTCGTGGATCAAACGAAACAGGGAGACAAAGGAGGTAATTTCCAACAAAAAATCTTTCTCCAGCATGGCCATAACTTCATTGCACGAAAAGATATGAATTATTTTTGTTTTTTCCATGAAACTACCGAGATTTTTTACAATTTAATCAGTAGAAAATTAAATTGATTAAAAACAATAAAACAAAAGGTGTTGTATTATGACTCGATTATGTATCAATACTACAAAAATTGTATTGCAGCTCTTGGTATCAAACTTAACGAGCAATGAATTTTAATCCGTAAATTTTGAAGCGTTACAAAAAATTACTTCTCACTTTAAGACCACCATTTGAAAAAAAATGTATTACGGAAAAGTGACCCTGTATTAAAAAAGCTTGCTGGTTTAATGCTGATTCGAATGAGGTACAACACTTTACTCTTTGATCTTTAGTTTTGGTTTTACGGTCGTTTTTTCATATCAAGGTGCAAATTTAATGAAATAGTAAATTTAAAGGAAAGTTTAGATTTTTTATAAAAACAACGATTATGCCTTAGTAATTTTATTTAAATACAAATTTTTACATTAAATGCTCAAAGTTCCTACCTCTGACCATAATACACAATCTGCACCGCCTAATAAAATTCGCACGTAATCGGCGGAATGCACTTCTGTTATTTAGAATTTGTAACTTAGCAAACTCGAGCTTTTGTCGTAGTTCTTGTTCGGTGTTATTCTCTCCTTGATACACTATTTCTTTAAAATAGCCCCAAACAAAAAAGTCTATGGGATTAAGGTCGGGCGACCGGGGTGGCCATGCAATAGGTCCCGTTCAAATGTCCTCGAAGTTACTAAGGCATAATCGTTGTTTTTATAAAAAATCTAAACTTTCCTTTAAATTTACTATTTTATTAAATTTGCACCTTGATATGAAAAAACGACCGTAAAACCAAAACTAAAGATCAAAGAGTAAAGTGTTGTACCTCATTCGAATCAGCATTAAACCAGCAAGCTTTTTTAATACAGGGTCACTTTTCCGTAATACATTTTTTTTCAAATGGTGGTCTTAAAGTGAGAAGTAATTTTTTGTAACGCTTCAAAATTTACGGAAAAAAATTCATTGCTCGTTAAGTTTGATACCAAGAGCTGCAATACAATTTTTGTAGTATTGATACATAATCGAGTCATAATACAACACCTTTTGTTTTATTGTTTTTAATCAATTTAATTTTCTACTGATTAAATTGTAAAAAATCTCGGTAGTTTCATGGAAAAAACAAAAATAATTCATATCTTTTCGTGCAATGAAGTTATGGCCATGCTGGAGAAAGATTTTTTGTTGGAAATTACCTCCTTTGTCTCCCTGTTTCGTTTGATCCACGACTTTTGGCCACCCTGTATATACATATTTCTTTATTTATCCTATTATACAATCGAGCTGACCGTTTATTAAATTGCATGGAGGCAACCAAAGTTTTTGTTTGGGGGACTTCTGCAATATCATGTTTTCTTCGTTTTGCTAATTTAGATGTATCGTACGGTAGGGTTTTGTATTTTTTTAATATAGTTTGAACAATGTATAGTTTTCTTACTGAGAGTAATTCACTTAATTTATAAAGACTATCTGTGGCGTATCTAATTTTCTTAAAATACATAGTTTTTATGAGGGCACGTTGTGCACGCTCTACTTCTATGAATTTCGTTTTTGCTGACCCTCCCCAGTTAGGAATACAGTACACTAAGACAGACTGAGCCAAAGCGACGTATATCTCATTGAGGAGATTCCTAGGAGTGTTATTATTACTAATTATATTTTTTGGCACAATATGTCTCAGTGTACTAAATATCCAGCACAGTTTTCTAACTCTGCTAGCAACTTGTTCAATATGGGGATACCAGGATAATTTTTGGTCTACTATTATCCCTAAATATTTAGTTTGTCTTACTTTATTTATTTCTGGGCAATTACAATAATTATTTTTGAAGTCCTCACAATCATGTATTTTAATTTTAAAATCCTCCGTCGGTTCAGTTCGTGCGCTAACACTGAAACACACAAAATTAGTTTTTCCTGTATTCAAGGTAAGTAAATTCATTTTTAACCATTTAGCTATCCTAGCCATGCCTACTTCAGCTGTGCACTCAACATCTTGCCAAGAGATACCAGAAAAGACTATAGCTGTATCATCGGCATAAGAGAAAATTTTAGCGTTTTTGATATTTAAATTGCAAAGATCGTTAATATAAATCAAAAACAAGGTTAGGCCCAATACGCTACCTTGCGGTACGTCGTAAGTTACATCCGAGTAATCACTGGTATACTTTCCAATCCTAACGCTCTGCCTCCTATTACAAAGATAATTTTCTATAAGAGAGAGCGGAGTACCTCTTATTCCGTATTTTTCTAATTTACTCACTAGGGTTGGAACAGAGACGGTGTCAAAGGTTTTTTTAAGTCTAAGAAGACAGTAACACATTTGTTACCGCTATCTATAGTATCAGCTACCAGCGATGTTAGGGCAGTTACTGCATCCTCAGTTGATACCCCTTGTCTGAACCCAAATTGTGTAGGCGACAGTAAGTTGTATTTACTGAGATAGTTAATGAGCCTATTATTGATAAGTTTTTCCACAATTTTGGAAATTGCTGGTAGGACTGATATGGGTCTATAGTTGTTGACATCGTCTCTGCTCCCTCCCTTGTGTACAGGTGTTATAACGGATCGTTTTAATGCTTCCGGAAAGACGACCTTATTGAAGCACAGGTTAGTCAGATGAGTTAAGATTGTGTGACTACCGTGTCATTTATCCTAAATTAATTATCAGATATAATATTTATATTTAAATAACCACGTGCAGGCATAGCAAGAAAGGCATTCATTATAAAAAACAGCTTAAGATGCCGACATCTGGCAGCTATTAACGTTGGACTGGTCGTCGCCGGGCGCGCAGACAACAGGACAAAGAAATTGACCATTTTACGATAACACGTGTGGAGTGTAGGAGGGAGTGAAGGCATAATCGTTGTTTTTATAAAAAATCTAAACTTTCCTTTAAATTTACTATTTTATTAAATTTGCACCTTGATATGAAAAAACGACCGTAAAACCAAAACTAAAGATCAAAGAGGAAAGTGTTGTACCTCATTCGAATCAGCATTAAACCAGCAAGCTTTTTTAATACAGGGTCACTTTTCCGTAATACATTTTTTTTTCGAATGGTGGTCTTAAAGTGAGAAGTAATTTTTTGTAACGCTTCAAAATTTACGGAAAAAAATTCATTGCTCGTTAAGTTTGATACCAAGAGCTGCAATACAATTTTTGTAGTATTGATACATAATCGAGTCATAATACAACACCTTTTGTTTTATTGTTTTTAATCAATTTAATTTTCTACTGATTAAATTGTAAAAAATCTCGGTAGTTTCATGGAAAAAACAAAAATAATTCATATCTTTTCGTGCAATGAAGTTATGGCCATGCTGGAGAAAGATTTTTTGTTGGAAATTACCTCCTTTGTCTCCCTGTTTCGTTTGATCCACGACTTTTTGGCCACCCTGTATAAAAAACAATATTATGAATGCAAAAAAAGTATAATGAAATGGATCGAACCACTTACTTATGAGGAAACGGAAGAACTCCTGAAGGAAACCACATAACCTATACTCTCACACACAGGCAATCAAACACACAACACACACATACACACGCAAGCACACACACACACACAAACTGTACTTATGTCAATCTTGTCTGTATACTTACCGATGTCTAAGTTATTATTTTGTTATGGAAGAGCGGAGTCTTCTAATACAGGCATTGTTTGCTTAAAAGAAGGCTCCAATCACAAACTAATTGTTGTAAACTTGTTAAAGAAAATAAACAATTTGAATTTGTTTTTTTTTTAATTTGAATGGGTGCCAGACGTCCCCCAGTATGGCACCCTTGGTCGGATCAAGGTCAATGGCCCCGCCACCTACTATTTTTCGGCCGCAGGGTATAGGGAGAGCAGTCAAAGCTATATCGACACTCCTCCTCCCCTGCAGCCCCACCGCGTCCACCATCAGACGGTAACGACCCGGTGGCGTCCAGGCCGCGGAAGGTAGGGAGAGCGGCGCACCGCAATACCGGCCCTCCTCTCCCGCCGCAGCCTCCAACCCTCAGCCGTTATATCGTATGGGTATGGGAGGCCCCATACGACATTGCGGCTCGCCTCAGTTGCGATGTCGCCCAGGCAGCACTGCCAACTACATGTGATTGCCGCTACGTCGTTGGCTTATCGGCAAAAGCCTTGACGAGCGGCCCCTCCTCGGGTTCCTCTTCGCTTCACCGTGGGTGACCACCGTGAAGCCACGGTTACTGAGCCCCCCCGCCTCGACAATACGGTTACCCGGGGGGGCTCATTAGCAGCCTGGAGTCTGGAATCATGCTCAGTTCATGTAACTTAAACATAACCGCTGTAGTGTGGGTTTGCTCTTAATATATCTCTGCATACCTAATCCTCCGGCGAAAGCAGAACTATTAATTTCCTGTCTAAAATGGATTTAGTATACCTATGTTACCTCCTTACCTATGGATCGGGTAGGAGAGTTAGATTCCAAATCAATGAAGATTAGAGAGAACAGCAGCCCAAAGTCTGGCTTTATGCTCATTTCTAGAGAATGGGTTCGCTTGCAATTACATGAATTTAAACATAACTCGCAAAAATACGGACGTATTATACTCGTAATAAGTAAGTTCTTCACCGTCTAAGATTTTGTTGTTTATTGTTGTTAGTTCGATCCCCGTACTTGGCCAAGTGTTTAGCTAGCCCATTGATAATTCTCTCGGGTATGTTTATGAGTGAGAAATTTGTGGTTTTAAAAGTAAAAAATATGATATTTTTTAATGTAACCTTAATATTAGGGACAATTTCCCAACCAATAAATTAATAATTCAAGTTCTAAACCCATCGATTATAACATAACGACGGCATTTCCAGTACAAAGGAGTGAGCGCTCAAAAAAAAATCTATTATTAATGACGTTTATACGATGATGGATGACGTCACCATTACACGTTATCTTGTTAACAAATGTTCCAAATTCTGGGCGATTAAAATCGTTAAAATGTGCTTTATGTTCGATTTATGCCTATTTTGATAGCTACTGGAGTACTTACATTGGGCCTTTTTTATTAATGTTCAAAGATTTTATCGTTTGAAATTGGGAGAGAAAAGCACCAAAGCAGTGAGTTCGTGTTTTTGCGAATATACATTCGAGTTAGTGGGTTTTTAACCTAGGATGTATCAAAGGAAATATGGATGAATATGAAAGAAAATTGACATGGGACAAGAGTAGAAAAATGATGACGATTGATGATGTATGCTAACATATAATAAGAGGATTGTGAAACTTAGTTAGAAAACGTAAATCGTGAAGAAACCTAGGGCATGAGGAACTGAAAGAATATTTGACCAAATATGTGCAATCACTCAGTCATTTGCAAACTGACATTAAATTAATGTCTTTTTTTTTATTACATATGTACATTATTTGTAAACTAAAATTAGAACTAAAACAAGAATAAAAATATTTAAAATTACGGAGCGTCAAAAAATTCATCCACATCGCTGTCAACAGGAAAAGTGCCCAGAAGGCTGGCAGCATTACCACGTTGGATGGCAATTCTGATACTTTGGCCAAAAAAAAGGCCAGCCCTCTGGTCTCGTGAAGACTCGACCAACCGCTAGGCGATATCCCGAAATAATAGGTGTGCACTCGGACCCCATGGCCCTAATGTTTCAACCCCAAACGGCTCAAACACATAATTACCAATTAAGTTGTTGTACTTGCGCCGTTTGAGGTTTTCAGCACCTGCAGCAGCCGCCCCACCGTGCTAGGAAGATGGGATGGTGCAAGGATGTCGATGAAAGTTACATCGCACACCAAAAAGTGTAGTGATATTATTGATATTATTGATTTACACTTTGATTCTCTCAGTATGCAAAAATGTAAATTTCTGAAATGTTTATCAGATTTGTTGTGAAATATTTTGGACTGTGTTAACGTACTGTTTACGAAATGATGCTTTCAATATTCAGCATTTGTAACTAATACTTACTTATATACTTTACTTAGTTTACTTGTACAATATGTAGCTTATAAGTAACATAATTACATATTATTGTTTTTTTTCTTGTTCATGTGGTGTTTACCTTTAAGTAATTGTTGCACTGTGTAGAGTTTAAACGCATGTTTTATATTTTCTTGTAGTTTAGTGTAAACAATTGTTGGTAGACCTAATAAATAAAATAAAATAAATAAAATAAAAAACCTAGCCAACTTCCATGGCATTATGATCATACCATCAGGTCTCTTCCCATCGAAGCGTTCCAGTCCATTGGGTTTTAAAACAGCTGCCACCCCGGTGGTGGCAAGAGCACGACGGATGAGATCATTAATGCTAGCGTGCCGCACAATTCGACCTGCAATCTTACTACATGAAAGACCATGGTGTTCGAGGCAGTCGACTGCTTCACCGCATTGACAACGATGTGGAGCACCACAAGGAGTGCCCAATCGCAGGCGAGTCGGAAAGTTTTGACGGTAGTGTCTGAAGCCAGAGGCCCGAATCCCACTCACCCACAGCCAGCAGGAGGGCACGCTCAGCAGAATTGGCAGATGTATTAATAAGGTTATTCCGTACCCACCTGCAAAATTAAAACCTAATTTCGAAGTTTTTGAACCCCAGTTACTTTTAGTTTGACCTCTCTCTAGAAATATAAAATAGTGTAAAATGAGAACTACAAACATGACTGAAAGCAGGTATATGTCTAGGGAAATCATCACACATGTAAGTAGTCTGAACTCCGTGTGATTTATTTGTAGGTGAACTAAAATGGTCGTCTGAACTATGAAGTAATTTTCATAAATTTTTCAGGTGGACAGTGAACGTGGTAGTTGCAACTTTGTGTCTTTGTTGTATTTTTTATAATGTTAATATGACGTTTTTGCCTACAGGTACGTGACCTCCAATGACGTAATTTCAACTGAAAATTGTAGTAAGTTTTTCCACCCCTCATCAACCAAAATTTTTCCAATTATTTTGGCGTTAGCTTCCAGCCTAACTTGATGCAGCTGAGTACGAGTATTTTACATGGAGCTGCTGCCTTTATGACCATCACCTGATTAAAAGACACGAAATACCTTGATAAACTGGTTACCAGAGTTTCGGAGTTCTGATTCCCCATAACGATTGTGATAACTTTATGTATAAGCGAATGACAACTGAGATAAACGATCTTAATGTGCTTTCAGAGACACTTAGGTATCTCGGTATGTAACCGACTACAAACTGACCTCGACAAGCATTGTTAAACTTTTTTCCAACAAGAATGATGTCACAAAATAATTGTAATTAAAACTGGTGGAAAGGAATGTCTAGTGTGTTTCTTGGACCTAGACTCATATTTTTTTGACAATTCAAAAGTTGTTTTGATTTTTTTATCTACCCGTGCGGCAGTTTATAGTATTAGTATGATAAACTGAGTACCTCCGCCTAACTCTTCAGGAAAAACAGCCGTGATATTATGTCATGATTATGAGGCATTCAAAATTATGCAACACAAAACAAATATTCTCGTGCGCATCCCAAGTTCTTTGTCTTGAAACCATTACCTTCGCTCTAATGTCTCCCTGGAGCTCTGCAGATCTGGTACCCACGTATAATATCGTTCGGTAATGGATTCCATAGCTCATTCAGAATCCGATTGCTATTTAGATTGTCTGGGATGGAAATTAGTTTTCTTTTAAGGGTTTTGTGATTATGCTAATAAGTTTTGGTGTAGTAGTTATTCGTAAAAGTAAGATAAAAAAGGTTAATTGGAATGTGATGTCAAATGAAATGTTTACTTCAGCTAGTGAATTTAAAACTGATTAGCACCAAAATATTTTTACGTAGTTCCGTGTAAAATACTGGTATTCATCTGGTTACACTAGCAAGCTAGGCAGATTTTTGCAGAGACAGAACAAACAAGGCTCATAGGCACAAAGATTCGTCTACAACTGGGACTTAGTGCGGTGATTGTCACTGTACATATTCTCTGCTAAGTTACTTTTTAGTGTTACTGATGCTATCGATCTGAATTATTTGGCTGAGCATAGGCTCTACCCATGACTTTAGATTTAGAGCTAACTAAATTTTGCCAGCAACTTCCCAAGCTATTAAGTCAGCATTTATCCCACGGAAGTGTACTACTATGATAAAAGTGTCCTATGTTTTAATTCAGGCCACGTTCTGTTTGTATTCCAAACAACGAAATCTGTTCTTGTGTGGTGGTTTAGATTAGGTCAACCTTATATTAGGCATATTATATATTTATATAGGCCACCATGCTTGAACGATTGCCAAATTAAATGCTAACGTGGAGAAATGTAAGTCTCTATGACTATACCTGCTACCAAATGCCTCCACGTTTAACCAGGAAACAAAAATAATAACAACATATTACGATCATCAGCCTGTCTTGCTTTTTAAATAGGTCAGCATCCTTCATTGTTCAGTGGATTCACACACCTAATATGCGGCGTCAACTCCTGTTTAAAACTGGTTGTCCTAAAATAACTCAAAATGCCAAACAATGGTACTACATTCTGTAATGGAATAAATATTTCACTGCAGCTGTCTAAAACGTAGCTTAGAACTTGGCCCCAATGAATAAGAAAGGCGTTAATGAGTACATTAGCAATGGTGGCGTTTTCGAGAATCGCTGGACAAAAGTTTACTCACAATTTCCATCGAGTCTTAATGCTTAGAGACCGAATTTAAGGGATCACACACTTGAAATAAGTCAAAGCAGTGAGGAGAAGAAGGACTTGTTCAGACTGGGACACATTTGTGTTGTCAAATTGTCGTTGAGTTACTGCATTGATAAAAGTTCGCCGATTTACCGCTTGAATTTTGCTACTTTTACAGTATAGGTGTTTGTGCAAAGTTAGACTAATTGAAATGTTGTGCGTGGGTAGATAATGGGAGTAATAATATAATGTACGTGTTCTTCAAAGGAGCTTAAGTTCAATTTTACGTTCGGAGTTTAATTTTGCTCATCTTCGAATGTATAAAGACAGTTCTATGTTATGAATCTGTTTATAAACACAGCTTATCTCTTTAACTTTTATATTTTTACTGAAACTAAGTTGATTATTCTTACCAGTAGGATTTGGTAAAGCTTAATATATATCATAAAATGTCATCGAAGGCAATAAATATATGTGTTGCGTTTCTGAAATATGAATCGTCTTATGCTTATTTCATGCAATACCTACTGGAAATGCTCTTACCGTTTTATAGTTTATGAGGCACCTCATTTCTTCCATATCTTAATTTTGTATCTCTGTGACAAATATCTGAAGTATATTTCCTTATTTCTAAAAGAAACACAATCATGGTCTACTCCAAAGTAACTCATAACTCTTTCATGAACAATGTGTACAATAATTTCATACGTAACTAAGTTTTCTCTCACTGCTATGAACATCAAACCCAACATAAGTAAACGTCACGACTCGTCATACTCCCGATGCGTCACTTCTCCGCGTCCCGATACGATCCATTACTCATACATAGATTACATATGTCTCGTCGTCTTTACAAACCCTTACAAATGGCCAACATTATTCGAGTGTTAGATAAGTACCTTGTTTTTGTAACATTATTAAAGGCGACCATCCACTGAGAAGAGAGATTTGGCATGTTAGCTGCACGGTTCGTTTGTTTGCTAATAGTCGCAGTCATTGCCTATTCAGCCTCTAGAAAACTAACAAACAGACAGACAGAAATTTCCGTTTAAAGAAATCTGTCAACTAGCCAAGGTTGTATGAGGAAGCGGAGTAACTGCATTTTTATTGGTCCTGGTGATTGTTTGACAGGTTGAGACAAAGACGCAACTTCGTAAATCAGTAATCTGTCCCCTGATATGTGGGGTTTTGAGGTTAATTAGTCGATGGTCGCTGTGGACGATCCCGCCTAAATTCTCATACAAAGCGAAGCTTCAAGTGCGTAGTGTAGCCGTGGGTTGCGGTGGATCTCCGTCTTTACTCAGAGCGCAAATGAAACAGTATAGCAGAAGTCGTAAAACAATGCTAGGTATACTGTTAATATATTCATGTTTTGTTTTGTATTTATTTAGCATGTGTGTATATGATATATATATATATATATATATATATATATATATATATATATATATGCCTCCTCTCACAGAGAGGAGGCCTGTGTCCCATCAGTTCATCAACATTAATAGGCTGATGTAATGGGTGGCAGTTTGTGCGAACTAAAACCTTTTGCTTTGATAATGTTATTTTAGTATTTGCATATTTTTTTAGATTTCTATTTAGTATGGGTATGTAGTATTTTTATGGATCTCATTAATTACAGCCTACGGGTTTGTTCCAATAATGTGGTTTATACAGTAAATACATAATTATAAGACCTGGAAAGGTATTATAAGTATCGGCTTTTACGAGGAGCTATTAGCCAGTTATCCTTAGGGCATAGCATACTTAGATGTTATCTTTATTAAATACTTTATTAGAAATTTATGCAAGGTACGCGTTTTACTTGGAGAGGCAGACCGAAAAGTAGCATTCCCTCTTATTTAGGGTTACAGGACCCATGTTCACGGCCACAACATAAGCTCATTATTTATCTCACAATCTTCATGTGGGAATCGAAACTTAGGACTTTGGAATTGGTAAACACGCTATACGAACTTTTGAGCTTTTGACCGAGTTTCAGCATTATTCCTAAGACTTTTTCAATAAACCCGAACTCGTGTGAAATTTACAAAATAAATTACGAGTATTCCGGAAGATACCTTACGCTGGAGTAAGATTATTAGGACTTATCTGGAAGTGGTGAAACAAGCCAAACCAAGTGTATTCGTCAAATGTTTGTCCCAAAGAAGTACATTAATCCAAAAACAAGACTATAAATTATGATGCGATCACCAACACTAGGGCAAAGGACATTGGCTACACTAGTAAAGTTCAAGCGGTTTGGATAGAAAACTGTGCGGTTAAATGCGGTTTAATATAAAATATTGTGGAGCGGTGTTGCGGTGATTCGAGCTTTTTTTATGCGAATGGCCGACACTTCCTCGTTGGCCGAAGCAGGAGCGCCGCGATTGGGCGCGTGCGGCGAGTCTTCCCTCTCTCTCTTCGGTATGGGAGCGGGATAGGAGGGAAAGGGAAAGATAGCTAACTCATACTGAGGTCGATTAAAAACCATGATTTGAATATTAGAAGAGATGCGTTCGGAAATTAAAATTAAAAATTAAATGTGTTATTCTTTAAACACTTGCGCGAGCACTGGTAATTATGTTGTTGTGAGTCATCAGTATAAGGCTTTTACCCAACTCGATCTGATAACTAGTAAACATTGCAGTAAAGGGTTCTAGACTGAGTATCATTCTATCACCGATAACAACAGCTGTCAAAAGGTTCAAAGTGTGTGGCATTGTGATACACGATCGAAAATTTCACATTTCGACAATTGCAACAGTACCTAGATAGAATGTACCTTGGCCTAGGCCATCTTATTATGGTATTGGGTCGGGAAAACATTTGTTTTTTTTGTAGTTTAATTTTGAATAACCGTTTTGAAGCAATCAATACATATAGGTAACTTGTTAATATGTATGAAGACAATACTTTACTCAAATACCTGTTATTTTGTATTTAACAAAATGCTGAACGATTAGGTAATATGAGTGATAATTTGAGACAAAGGCCTCTTCTCATACAGATATATCACCAACATCAATCAACACGTTTGCTCGAGGTGGGCTTGCGATTTCAGACAAGTCTGGTTTCCTCACGATGTTTTCCTAATAATAGAACTGTATAAGTACACATTATCTTTAAAAATAGTCAATGATTAATACACCTTTTTCTATGTTAAATATAAATACCTATTAGATCTGCGGCATCTAGCCCAAACCTTTTGGTTTAAGTGCAATCATTATAACACCATCGCTTCACCAAGTACCTAATTCTACCTATCCCAGGTAACAGCAGCCGTTTCATAACAGACACAAGTATGTGGGCCCTATATAGTCACAATGTCGATCCTGCAAACTGCGTTCTATGCATAAATCCAGTGACGCCACGCTCTTGTGTTCAAAGGTGAAGAATTTAGATGCAAGTTTCATATAAATTTTATAGGAAAATGGTTGAAAGTTATTGAAAAGAATTTAGGGTAGAATTTTATTTTGTAGTTGTAGTTTGGAATTATATTGAATACAACTTTTTTAATAATATCATGAAGAAAACTGACAAAAATTCGAAGACATCAAGTCGCACTATGCCTTTGTGGTGGATTACAGTCCACTTTCTCTTGCAGGGATTGCGCTTGTGTCCCTAAAGTACGAACATTATAGGCTAATATTATGCTTGCTAACTTTGTCGACTACCCAGCAGCACGATTTAATGACAATTGAGAGTATTTTAGATCAAGTTCTTGAAATTCACAGGGTACACTGATATTAAATAATTGCAACTCCATCAAATGGTTCTTTACATTCCAAAATTCGAACATAGCTCGCTTTGAGTGGAGCTATGCACCTCTACACCCATACAACTGAGAAGTCAACACATTCCAATGTGATCCAACAAAAGGCTGCCCAGAAAAGGTTTATGGCACATCCACGTCACTGGCATCCTACCAAATAGACGTAGATATAAGAGATATCTTTGTATCGTCTGCCAAATGTTTTTTTTTGTTATGGAAACTATTAGACTCGCCATTTACCATGCGACTTCTTACACTAAGTGCCGTTTATGCTTCATAGAATTAACTTGAAAGGATGTTGCTAGTTAATGGGTTAGGAAAACGATGTTTTTATTCATTGATTTATGGGGAGGCTTTTTAGATTTAGCCGTTTGAAATGATAGCAGAGATTTCATTCTATCCTAACTTTTTACTTATATTTATTACAAATGTGTGTTTTTTTGTTTCTGTGTTTTTTTAATAAATCTCGTTTCGACTAAACTAATTTGTAACACGGAAGGATCAAGGTTTGGACTAGACACCCTTTTGATCTCGGTTGTATACTTTCGTGTGATAATTTCCCATCCAATCCCTTCCAATCTTGCTGATACCATTACCAAGATCTGCAAAATCATCATAATTATTATCTGTTCAAGAGGTTATCGATACCTATTTTCCAACCAATATCGTCTTGACTACCTTCCATTGAACCTTTATCCTCAATGACTGACCGTGTCAGCAATAACCACTCAAATATTCATAAAATCTTGGCCTGACTAAGCCGGAACACTTTTGAAATCCTTGGACTATAGCCAAGAGATCAGCAGAAAATATTTTTCTCCACATAACTACTGGAGGACCGTTATATTTAGAGCCTCCTAAAAGTTGTTCGCCGTACTTCAGAATTGGATTGTCCAAAATTCTCTTTGTCCTACACTGGGCTTGAATTCGAGCAAGTTTATGTACAGCTGTTTGGATGTTACTGTGAAAGCTTGAAATAAATGTAAATTGTATATTTGAATTTTATTTCATGCTTGTTTTATACTTACTATACTAGTTTGAAGTATGTTTTTGACATACTCGTAGGTATTCACACAAATAGGCTACATTGATGAACATCTTGCTTTTTGCCTACTATTCAAAGTTTTGCGACGATTCAAGAACGCTCTCAATGTTACAGGTCCTCGACAGAAATTTAAGTTCACTAGTCTGAAATGATAAATTCACATTGAATTTGAATAACAAGTTAAACATAATAATAATACCAGCCTGTCTTCTAATATAGAGAAGGCATAAGCATTAATACCTAGTAGCAAGTATTAAAGTGAAACTTTTATATAATATAATCAAAAACCAAAAAATACAAATTCAGTTTTCTTCCAAACCATGAAAATAAATAAACGGTGTGCAATACTTTAGTACTCCTAATAAAACAACTTAATCTTCTTTTTACACAATCTTTAAAACCACGAATATCCACACTTTTTTTTTTTTATTTAAACTTTATGTACAATAGTGATACCTAGGCGGACATAATGGCACAAGGCATTCTCTACCAGTCAACCTTTGGTTTAAAGTTTTAGGACAACGTTGTGAACGGGTACAAAAAAAAATTAAAATAACAACTTGTATACGAAAATGTATATACTTACATATATATTAATAATGCACTACAAATAAAATAAACTAATAAATACCAATAAAAAAACGAGAGACCTATTAATAATTATTATGATTAAACTTCTGTCTCTAGATGAGAGCTATTTAGTCTGACTCAAATAGTGGTCACGAACTTTTCTTTTAAAAGAGAATTTGCTTTCAGCCTTTTTAATGCCAAAGGGTAGCGCGTTCCAGAGCTGTTGTTGAGACAGCGTATGAATTGGACATAAAACCGGTGCGGTGTCACTATATATAGCACCTAATCTATATATATAGTTTTGACACACGGACATACAGACAGACAGACAGACAGATAGGCATACAGAAAACGAAGTGATCCTATAAGATACCATTTTTTTCCTTTTGTGAAACGGAACCCTAAAAATTATTATTATAATGCCACGAAAGAAGCTTTGCAACATAATACAAACATAAGTTTCTAAAATATAATAAAAAGTGGTTTGAACAGAATAAATAGGATTCTATTTTTTGTTGCAAACCCTTTGTACATTTTTGAATAACTGACATGGGATGAAATGGAAATTCAATATGCATGGAAACGTAAAAAATTGCAATTATTGTATTCGAATATTAATCCAATAGACCAATTAGTAAATATTTTGCTTTGGCTACCCGACTGACAGAATTCATTATATTAGTTATTTAGCCAATATAACAGTGTCTAATATCAATTAACATGACAATAGCAGCAGAGATTTCAGACACGAGGCCTGAAATCTGAAAACTGGGTTCAACGTAAAATATTGCTAATCAACCACATCTGGCCAGATTGAAAGCTGATCTCATTTTAATCGAGATCAGCGATTCGATCAGCGTTAACGAAAAAACGCACTATCAAAATTATGCGTGCTCAATTCTTTACATTTTAGATTTCCGGCAATTATAACTTTTGCCGAAAGGTAAAAATGTCACCGCTGATAAAAGCTTCGAGCCCCAGATTCGTTTTGTATTATCTTAAAGACGACCAACATTAGCAGAACCTTTTATTTTATTCGCATAGATTGTTCCCTAGATACTTAAGTAAAAATTTTAAGTAAAATTTAAAAGAGAAACGTTAAATCGGTTACATAGTCATATGCACTTTAATATTTTCTAGGAATGTATGCATGTATAAGGTTCATCTTCTGTTTACTAAAATGATAGCTTGAACTTCTTGAACGTAACTACACAAACATTCAAGCTGGTATGATAAAATTGTTCAAAATAAAGGGGATAAACAGATACCTTTCTAGCAAACCTCTTTGTAATCTATCCGCGCGTTGCCAATAAGTCAACTTTTACAATTCGTAACAGACAAAGAGCACACTCACATTTCTTGAGATTTTGCCAAGACTGAATTGTTGGTTAGCTTTACCAAGGAATAATCAACCCAGGAACTGAATGGGCAACACGATGAAAACTTTTGAGCCTTTCTGCGATAGTGAACCGGTAAACATAACATCTGAATTAAATACATACGAAATATTATACCTGTATTCCCCGAAAGAGTGAGAGAAAGTGTTAACAGTAGAACTGTACGCCAGCATTTTGCCTGGCATATCACAAGTCCCATATAATAGGACTACTTGCGCATTCTGCTATTAAATGGTTACAACACCGAAAACGAGCTGTTATTAAAAAAATAATCTAAAAAGGAAACTGTTCGACTCTGGGTTCAGACTAAATACTATAACACTCTAAGCAGTTGCGCTTGTGGCCGCTCACGGTAGTTCAACAAAACAGTAAGTACCAAAAGTAAGAATATTACCTCTTGCTTCTCTCTGACAAAAGTTCATTTCCACAATTAACCTTTAAAGAAATATTCAATTAATTTTTTTTAATTTTTTATTTTTCCCATGGAGGCTAAAACTACAGATCTCCACCTTTGTGCGTGTGTAAGAGCTTCTTAAATTTGGAATGGCATATTTTGTTTTAGGGTAATAAACCGATGGAGTTAAGTTCGGTAGTGCTTAAAAAAACAATGGGAAGCAAATGACAGTTTAAAATCGCCAATACGCAGTGAAGCAAAGCAATCAGAACTCGCCTCTTCTTTTCGTCTTAGCTTAGCTTATCAATCCCATACATTCTGCAATTTTTGAAAATCGTTTTGTCTGATAGAATATTACTAAATCTAGAGCGTCCGGATGCCCTTAAATATCGTTACATAAGCCTTTTTAATTCACTTACATCATAATAAGACGGACATTAAAGTAATTTAATTGATCTATATTTAAACATAAATGAACCCAATAACATGAAACTTAAACAAAACCGGTGCAATGTGAGTATACCAGGGTGAAATGTTCACACCTGCGTACCCCTTTAGAGCGTACCAGTGTGATGTTATGTTATGAAATAGTGTAAACAATAAATAGACATGCGATTGTCCGCCTCTGTACGTTTATGTGCTTAAAGTATTAAATAAATAAATTGCATCTATCCCGAGTGTTTTATCGTCATTTATTGAAGAGTTCTGATGTATTTCTCCGAAGTTCTTCATCAGACACAAACAAGAAATATATAAATGGGACCACATGACAAGCACCAGCTTTTAAATAAAAAAAGAATCATCAAAATCGGTTCACCCAATAAAAAGTTCTGAGGTAACAAACATAAAAAAAAATACGGTCGAATTGATAACCTCCTCCTTTTTGCGAAGTCGGTTAAAAAGAGGAACCTTTCTCTCCACGATGCCGTCCAAAATTTTGCAATATGTCGAGGGAGAATTTGACCCGGCGTAATTTGATGTAACCTTGAGGGTCAACCTACGTCTTATAAAGTTTTTTGTCAATATTAATCGAGGGTATAGGAAAATAATAGGGAGGAATTCTTGAATAGGCAATGGACATTCTTTTAGTATGAATGATTTGTTATAGGTAGATAAATACCTATGTCAATGAAATGTGGTGTTATTTCAACCAGTAGGTCTTACTTACTGTCGGGTAGTGTGAGGAATGGTAGGACAGGGAGTAAATGCAAGCATGATGGTTGATTAGGAGACTGGAACAAGAAAATTTGTTTTGAGCCGACCTCAATTAATAAGGACTAGGTTACTTGAGGTCTAAGGAAGGATATTTCTACAGATTAGGGCAGGAAGATGATGATGATGATGATTTCTACCTATCGATGAAAATGATTTATTATTGTAATCACCAATGGAGGAAATGACTTAAAGTATAGGGGTAAGTACCTGCTCCACTATATTTTTGTTTTGTTAGTAATAGGTGGTGTTGTAGTCATTGCTTACTTTTGAATACACATCTACTTAATATCTGTTTTGATTGGATAGCTTGCAAAAGAATACTTAAACATTTATATCGCAACTAAGTAGCACAAACACTGCTTAAACTCTGCTCTCAATTCTAGAATAATACCTTCTGCAGCAATGCCTGAACAAACCCTAAAAGAGATTACGTAGGAACGAGAATTCTACTAAAGTACGCTACTCCGGCATTCCGCTTTGAATATTACTTCATAATAACGTACAAAGTACTTTATATAACTAGCGTTTCAGACTAATAACTACATTCTAATGCCTTCCAAACTTCTAATTCTACCATCTACCACTTTAGTTTCAGTTCGAAATGATAATTATAATCCCTATTCAAAAGTTTACTTAAACTGAACATTGGAATGTGGCATAGCGCTTCGGCGTAATGACGTGTCGGTGTCGGCTAATGTGTGACGGACGCCGCGCGCCGTCAGCGTGCCGGCGAAGCACAGACTGTGCTGACATGTCGAACAAAATCTGCATTGCCAGGCTAATCCCGCTGCATTGCCAGCGGATGGCGAATTATTTGGCCACCAGTTGTAGGTAAACCATCGCTGAGTTTCTCGTTAAAAATGCACAATTCCTGTGGGATACGCCACGGAAGTGGAGGAACGGAAAATAACTACTCATTTGCAGCAAAACCATTAAAGTTTCCGCCTGCAACTGTAACTAAAAGTCACGTACTTAAGTGTTTATGATATTTTTGCTACTGTGATCGGTCAAATTCAGCTGCAAATTCTTAGTAGACTAAAAAGAAAAAAAATAAGCACAATCTGAGGAGTTTTTTTGCTAAATTTGGATCTCTTAACATCTTCGCCACATGCAAACTACATTAAAATCCAACAAAAGCATATACAAATACGCATTATATGCATCCTAATGTGCCTATACCATAGTATAGACTGTAGGTAACATACCGTACGAACGCCTCGAAACTTAATAGAATTGATTTCATAACGTAATCAAGCATTGTAAATCGTAGTCTTCACTCCAACAAGTACCAAAAAATATAACTAGATGGCGCTACTTATTACACAAATTGAGATTTGTATTTCGAGTCGGTATTTTGATATGTATTTACGAAACTTGGCGGTTGACTGTGACTTCAAAAAATTATGAAAAAATGTTCTGCTTGTTTTTTGTGAATTATCTTGATAAATTGGAGAGGTAAGTATTTGTACTTTATTGTCTAACGTTATTTTTTTATATTTTTTAGGAAAACTATTAAAATCTCAAACATATGTATAAATTATCACGATTGCTGTGACATCCTCCATTGATGATCCATTTGTGCGCTAAAACCCAACAAAATTACCGCCACGTTGAAAACTGGATTCTGAAAATATACAAAGTTATTCCAGCAAAATATATGTAAACTTCCAGACCGAAGTTTGTCGGTAAATATGACGTAACAATGAAAATAGGTTTTGTCTAGACATTGGGGGTCACTGCTGAGTTGAGGATAAATAGAGTATGGAAGAAGAAGACATGTTGCGCCGATCTCAAATATATTGGTTGTTGGTAGTTGGAAATTGAATGATGGATACTGATTATTGTAGCATTGGAGCAGGCAGATGTTAAGCAATAGATTTTTGACTAGAATAGCGATGTTAGGTTTTAATTTTCTCAAAAACTACTGAACCATTTGTACCCGACAGTGATGTGCCCCAAAAAGAAAATAATGTGTTTTGATTCTCATAAACATCGGTTAACGTAATCGTTTGCCGCAAAATGATGATAAATTGATTTTTCAAGTCATTGCCAGCACTCGGTACTTCGGTGAAACAGTTTAAAATGTTATATTTGGCTGTTACCCAAGGGTACGATGTTAACAACCGATTGGAAGGCCGTTATTTTACTTGAGTTGAACTCATATAACTATGATAGATGTACTTGCAGTGGAAATTGCTTATTTTGGTTATTTAACTTGGACTTTATTAGGCCCAGACGTTTAAAGTAAGAACAAGGAGGCTTTTGCGAAGCAATACTTTTTTTTTTAAAGCTTGCCCCACACTAGGAATTTCTTCCTGTATCGATCGATTCCATTCAATCTTTTGACTATGTTGTGTTATTTAATATCTTGTTGTTATATTGTGTTATGTTTTTGTTATGGCTGATAGACTGTCACTTTGTCTAGGCCCTCTTTTATATGGAACTTTTACACTTCTGCCTAAACCTTAAAGGAAAACAAACGTGGTTTTAAGCCAAGTTCGAAACACTTCATTGACATACGTCTTACTCTGAGTGAACCAAACGGGGGTGTAACATTATATAGGTAGTTGGACATAATATGTTTACTTTATTGTACACCAAAATTAGAATTAGATACAATGCGAACAAAGCCGTAGACAACAGTAAGCTGTTTCTATATTTAGAGATCATCTTACCTACCCGGTGATCCATTCAACATCGCGGCAACTTTCATAACGAACATCAAAGGCAATCAGTATTAAAATTTATTAAAAGCAATCTACAAAGCTTCTGCTGCGAATATAAATATCCATCTACCCTTCACTCGCTTGAAAATTTCTGAAAATCATAAATTAAACGAACATCTGTAGTCTCGTTGCCTTTTAACGAACACTTTTAAAGCCTGTTTTTACATAATTTTTCGGAACCCGACCTATGTAATTACGGTCTACTATTGACGTTATAATCAGGGACCTGGTACCTACTATAAGCCTGTATTAATTTGGAAACGTGAAAGGGTTTTTAAAGTCTTAGTTTGCAAAGAAAACCTGGCCGCGATTTCGTATAGAGCGTCCCAGGTGCCATACGATATCGCGGCTGAGGGTTGGAGGTCGCGGTGGGAGAGGAGTGCCGGTATTGCGGTGCTCTCCCAACCTTCCGTGGCCTGGACGGGGTCACCACTGGCTGATGGTGGACGCGGTGGGACCCCAGGGAAGGTCCCTATCCCCTGCAGCCGAAAAGTGCAGTGTTGAAAAGAGCAGTGGTGGCGGGGCCACTGACCTGATAGACAGCCGCGATGGGTTCGCGGTGAGTTCTAACGCGTGCCCGTGTGCCCGCCATAAGCGGCACAGGAGGACACCGTGAAGTTTTAGTGGGTTGGAGTCCCACATAACTGTGCTATCTCCCCGTGGTAGCGCAGTACGCATGAGCATATATAAAAGCTTAAAAAAAAACGACAACCAAAGTGACGTTAACTTACCCCACCATTCTGTATATATTCTAACCAATGCAATCTGATTGGTGAGTCGTGCCGTCTACAAACACAGTCGGTACTAAAACAGTCAACTAACTACTTTTAATTTTAAAATTAGATTTAATTTGACATATTAAATTTGAGAAATACCTAGCTAGATAATTTAATATTGACATTAGTTTCGTTACGCTAAAATAATAATTTTAAGCATTTTTATGATAAAATTGTGGCTAATTTTAGTTTTAATTTTATTTTATTTTTATAATTAAGACATCGATAGATACGTCTTGATCGCCCAAATGTTCTTATATAAGCGACGTTAAAAAAAAGCTAACATGGCAGACTTTGGGCGTCATATTGTGGGTGACAAATATCTTTTTTCTTCTTCAGACATCGATTGGGGTATAAAAATGAAGGGTTTTAGGAGGTGGTTACAAAAATATACACCACTTAAATGTGTAAAAGTAATTCGAAAAAAGAAATTGGTACCTATAACAAAAATATAAAAAAAGTATTTTTTTTATTAAAATGTATTTTTTTTTACTAAACCTTGCCCCACCACTAGCAATTTGTTCCAGTATCGTGGGTGCGTTTACAAACATTTAAACACATTCATACAAGACACCCAGATCGGGCACAAATATCTGTAGGCCATACAAATATTTGATGATGTGAATCATGCTGTGCAGTCGGAGGATTACGAGGTCAGCCGTCAGCCAGCTCGCGAATATGTATCCTCTGACTGCACAGCATGATTTTCTTCTTAAATACTCCTTTTATATCCCTTCTTCAGAGGTCGGGTTTTTTAAAGATAGTCACTTTAGCGGGCCTAATTTCTAGAGTTTTTGGGTCAAAATTAATACAAAATTCTTGAAGGTCACATTAATTTTGAAATTTTCTTCATGAGTAACAGCGCCATGAAACAATCCTGTCAACCAAGTTTCAGATAACGCTATATTTTCGTTAAAATCCGAATTAATAAGTCATCAGACAAAATTTTGTTAATTGATATAATTTCGATCGCTAAGTAAAACTACGTGATTTCAACTCTGTTCATCTTCCAAATAATTTGAGGTCTGGGCAGGTTTGGCTAAACAACAAATTTGCCTTGTCGAAAAGCCGTATAAGTATCGATATGTAATTGTCATATACAAGTCTGCCAACCTCTTCAGTGAATACAGGGATGTTGTTATGTAGCAGCTAATATGCCGAAAGTCGTTAGTTAACCGCAGTTGAAAACATAACATTAATGAATTTTTATTAAGTAATTTATTTAAACACGCGCCTGGCTGTCCTTTCTTCGTAAAAATAATAAATTAGAAATAAATAAATTGGACTTCTATGTTATTGTATTTTTACGTCTATTAACCACAAAATTATCGTATTTGGTTTTTTATTTGTACAAATGTCAATTTATTACTAGGTATCTATTTATTATAAATCTATAAAATGATTCTCAAACAGCTACAAAATCTTCAGGCAAAACTGTCAGTAAAGTTTGACCGTCTACAAAAAGCATTACTCATCGGATATGGAAATAATGAGCTAGATTCGTGAGCATAGATAGCAATGTTAGCCCTCATCTCACGAGGGCTAACATTGCCCGCAATTTGTTTAGATATATTTCAGACTATTTTCTTCAGCTAACATTTGTAAATTTAAGAAAATGTGGTTGTTAGTCTAGCCAGTCTTATTTTGTAAGCCTTTGAGATAACTATTGCAGGGTACATACAAATGATACTAAGACGAAAATAGATACATAGGTACAGAAGGTCGGCTCCATACAATGAGCAAAGATTGACACGCTTCACGTTTGGCAAGCGCATTCGCAACCGGCTTTTCTTTAAGATTGCCATACGTACAATATTTGTAAGGGTTATATTATATTTGTACAAGCTTTTACCCGAGGCTTCGCTCGCAGTGAAGCCATTTTTTTTTTAAATATGTAGTATCCTATGTTACTTCTAATACATCCAAGAATATATGTACAAAGTTTCATGATGATCGGTTCAGTAGTTTTTGCGTGAAAGCGTAACAAACAAACTTACATTCACATTTATAATATTTGTATGATGTTGAACCATGAGATATGCCCGGTAGACGAAAATATATCGGAAACCTGTGTCTCCAGTTTGCCCCTACCACCCGGCAACTGTTACACATGCAGTTCAGTAAAGGCAATAGATACGCAGTCGCGCACACACCCGCATTTCTTAAATCAGAACGTACTACACAATAAATTATAAACCTTATCCCTTCAAGCACAGCGTGTATATACCAATCACCGTACAAATTACGCACACAAAAACATCGGCGGTATCGTTGTGCTATGCAAAAGCAATTTATTTTACATATATGTTAGTGATTGACTAAATCAGAAAGTTATCGATTCGCCCATTTATTATTGTACAATTTTTTTTTTGGGTTCTTGAAAATAAATAAAAAAGGTATGTCCAGAAAATGTTATAGTTAAAACGAATATGCAACTAAAAATATAAATTATTAAGAAAAAAAAATAGGCTTTCATAGCGTATTGAAACAGGAGGTATTGTTGAACCCTGCTAGTGCTATGGTGTTTAATCACTGGCCTGCAAAGTGGAGGTATTTGTGCAGTACTTGACACTTTGATATTATTGGGGTTGCATTTTTTGTCAAAAAGTTGGTTACGCATTTCTCTACTACGCTGTAAAATAATCAAAATAAGTAATAAACATTATTTCACATCGATCTTCCAACCGGGTTCAAACGGTTAAAAATTTGAAAAATAAACTATAATAGCAATATATCATTCGATAATCGACATTGTTGTCGATAGCCTACGTTAGTGGATCTGCACAAGCACATCACTAACTCGTCGCAAGAAGCAGCGGCCGTACTACGCAATGCGTCCGCTTAATAAAGTATCGTTTTGTGATTTTTACATTGCTTGTCCAGTCACTTAGCGACAAACTTAGGTAGTGTTTAAGAAGAAATTTATTTAACGCAAAAATAGTACAGTCGTTGTGATATTTGAAAACAAAATAACATAGTAGAACCAAGAAATATTTTACGATTTGTTGTTTTTGAGGAATTTAAAGACAAATATAGAAAAAATATTTGTACTTACTTAGGGTAAGTGATTCCATGATATTTAAAGTTTTGGTTTAGGCTTCGGTTTTTACAAGAAACCACTGAACAACACGGCATTCTTTTAATTTTTCACGATCACGGTCGAAAGCGCACTAGTTCGCGGAGACGGCCATTTGTCTATGACATGCACAGTCAGACCACGTCGCGCGGACACCGACACGCCCCCTTGCTATTTCTCCTGTATTTTATATTTCTATGTGTTGAACAATATTTGTATGCGTCTATGTGTGCGTGCGCCTGTTTTCACTCGTTGTATGGAGTCAACCTTCTGTCCTTATGTTTTTGTAGTTCTAGGGTCTGTGTAAGTATAAAAATTGACCCAGTAGTTCACTTAAATACTCAGTTTAAGGCAAGTCTTGTAAAAGGATCTAGAGCATCTAATTAGTGCGTTGCTTTCTGAGTAACTCTGAAACGTTTGTGTGTGTCAAGTTGTTCTAAATGAACTTATGATTTCTTTGAGATCGATGTTTTTGTCACCAATAGTTTAATAAGTATGGTGACAAGGGTTTTTTCACGCGAAGTCAAAAGTTGCGAAAGCAGTGTCTTGCCTACTACTAAAAATGGAAATGGATCTAGCTAGCTTTATTAAGACCTCATATTCTGGAGCAAATAAGTATTTGAAAAACTGTTAGTGATCGTCAGTCCATCCGGATATTCTTTAAAAAAAAAAAAACGTTGCCCCACGCTAGGAATTTCTTCCTGTATCGTGGGTGCGTTTACAAACATATAAACTCACATACACAAACACTCAGAGCCGGAACAAATATCTGTAGGTCATACAAATATTTGTTCTGTGCGGGAATCGAACCCGCGACACGCAGCGCAGCAGTTAATCGCTCAACCACTGCGCCAATCGTGCGCCCATGAAAACAAATATTTTGTAGATCATTCAATGTGAGTTATTTTTTTTGCGGTAAAAGACTTTTCTGCTTCTTTCATGAAGTTAGAAGCAAACACCAAATTGACTTCTTAATTTATGAAAGTCAGCTGAAATTAATCCGTCATCCTCACAGCTTAAATACTTCGAAGGTACCGAGCTATAGTATTACTACAAGTTACTGTAAGTGTAGTAAGTAACTTTTAATATCTGAGTGTGCCGCGAATTCATTGTACTTAGAAATTAGAGAGTACAGTTTAAACCATGTTTTTATACCACACAGAGAATAATATATCAACTGTAATCTAATCATGGGTTTGTTGGCACAGTTTTAATTATCATGGTGTTTGTTTTATTTCAATTAAAAATATTGCTTGATTAGGAAGTTTTTTTAGAACCTGTAGTGCATCGCATTTATTATTAATGGATTAGAATGCATATCTGCATTTGCATGAATAATAAACGGTTTATTTTTTGATAAAACTTATTGCAGATGCTGCAATTTCATCGTCGGAAAAAAACTGTTTTTATTATAAAACTCATATTTTTTCGTAGAAAAGTACTTAACCCATACGTTTTAGTTGAGGCGAAACAGTAGTTTTTTTTGGGATTTTTGAACGAGTGTTACACACCTACCTATAAACCCTTTATATTTTAAATAAATATGGACGAAAATTGAATGGCTTACCACAGGTCCTAAAGATAGCACTTTTTAAACATTTTGGAAAGCTTAATACGACAAACGAAATCACAACAATGTTCAAGAAAATGGAGTCTTCCCAAAAAATACTCCTAAAACCGGCTAATGAGAACAAACTGACGACGCCTGAAGTCAAATTAGGGATCGTCGGAAAGACAAGGATTATACGTTATCCCACGTGATGTGGTCCAATCAACCCAGCTGTGAGACCAACACAACATGGCCTACCATAATTTTACCTTGTAATTATTGCGTATGCGTATGCCTATAAAATTTGAGTTCCATCTATTTCCATGGGATCCCCTCATTAGATCCTAACTTGGCGACACTGGGAAAAAAAATAATTAAATCGGACTATATTTGACGGAGTAATCGGAGAACATAAATAAACAAAAATACTTACATACGGTCGAACATATTGTTTGAGGTTCTATGTCAGATCCATACAATACCAATCTGCCTGACTTTTCCTAACTATGTCGGGGTCAGCTTACTGCCTAACCAGATGCAGCTGAATATCAATATATTGCATGGAGCGACTGACTATCAGAGCCCAGCTAGTGACTGGATAAAACCGTTAGCCTTCGCAAGATTGGTGTCAGAGTTTTCTGGTAATCAGAAGCTTGAATAACTGACACCCAAAAAGTGTCACTCCCCGGACTAACTCTCTGTCTTTCCCCCATTCCCATCAGCAATCCCGCAGATATCCAATCCCGGCAGTAAACACAACCCATTAGATAATCCGTCAATAAGACTGCAAAGCTGGTGAAAGAAAAATGCTATTATCTCCGAAATGCAATTAATTCTCTCCCTAGTCTGTGACACGGATTAATTCAAAACTTTTTTCATTGAATGATTAATTTTGTTTTTATCACAGTCTTTCATTCTTAATCTCATTGCGAAAGTTGTTGAAGGAAAGATAAGACCTAGCCTAGATATTACAAGTCTTAAGTTTTGCTTTAAGAGTACATCTAAGTCTGTATTGTTTTCATGAAACTTTAAATTTTGAACTAAGAATTTGGAGATATTAGGTAATGTTTAGAAGTTTAGATTAACAAAGCTTCTGGCTCAATTTGTTGAGTCTAGTCTTAAAACTTAGGTTACAATAACCTAAGTTTTTAAAGGAATTATTTAAAATACTTCGGAGGAGTGAGCGCGAATAGAGCTTTTTGTTGGGGAGTTCGTTTGGAGAAATACTCCTAACATATATATGTATTTCTGCCTCTATAAGCATCGTTGTCGCAGGATTAGGATTTTGCATGACGGAAATTAAATATTGAAACGAAAGAAGGATTCAGAACATGTTGATTTGGCATATGAGGCAGCAGTTGTGCTTTTATTTTCAGAAATCAGGACATTGTCAAAGTGACATTCTATTAGAGACAACGATTATCAAATAATTCAAAATGTGGGTATCGGATTGTCATACGCTATCCAAATGTCACGTGGTCTTTCCATCCAAACATTTTGGGCTTTTTGCAATCGTTACCGCTGCTGGAATGTCACTTTATAAAAATATAGAGCTCGGAACATATTTGATTAGCACATGACGTCAAGGACATTTAAGGTTTCATTTAGAAAGCTTTTTATCAATACGTAACATGTTACAACTCTTTGTGTCTACTAAATGTAACCAACCACTCACTACTCAAATTACCTCATTCTGAAACTACGCAGTTTTCAGTTTAATGAGGTTTTTGATTAAAAGTGTGGTTGAACGTACATCCTTAATTTAAAGATCAAAAGGCAGGAGTTTGTCGAATGTTCTCGCAGTCTGGCAATAGGTTTAGTTTCAGGATCCTGGTCGTTAGATAAGTTAGGCAGAAGTTTCAATTAGCGTTCTTTCAAATGTAAATCATCGCGAATTCTTAGCGAAACACCGTACGAATTTCGAAACGTAGAAGATAGTGCAGGTACTTTAAAAAACAAATGAGTTCGCTTGATTGATTCGCGAATTGTATGCGGTCACTCGAATGAGGTTCAATAGCACTACTGGTACTTCTGATTATACCTATTTTACCGGTTACAACAGCATTTGTCGGGCTACACGAAATATATATTTTGCTCACTCTAACATTCGTTTGTAACTACATATTTCGGGCAAAACATCTCTGACATGTCAAACATTTAAGCTTTGCGGTTTGGGATTATATTAAATAGCATTTCCTCTTGGAATTGGGTATGGAGTTGCCGTGATAGATAAGGCCTGGCCATTTCTCCTGGGTGAAATAAACGAAGTCTGCATTATCGTCAAGTGTTTATTATTGGGTACTGAATTCGAAAATTGGTTCGGAAAAACTGTTACTAAAGTTTCCTTCAGGAAAAAAAAAGGTTCAAAAGTAGCCTGGTTACCTGTAATAAACGAATTAGAAAAGAGGAATAGAGTGTTCCCGTGCTAGAACGTAAGACTTGAATCGTCACTGGTTAAATTTCTGTCCGTCTCTCATTACCATAAAATAAATAGTCGTCCTTTTAAAGCCCTTCCGCT
This sequence comes from Orthosia gracilis, assembly GCA_947562075.1. Taxonomy (NCBI): domain Eukaryota; kingdom Metazoa; phylum Arthropoda; class Insecta; order Lepidoptera; family Noctuidae; genus Orthosia; species Orthosia gracilis. The sequence goes on along the minus strand of OX387266.1, from coordinate 11,889,726 downwards.
ATGAGGATTCTATCCTGGACACGTCAATTCACTCATTTACAAGCTACAATCTTACGATATCTGAATGTATTTTTTGCCGTAAAACCACAGGAAATAAAAAAATAAAATTAAAAAATTTTAAAAATTAAAACATTGTTAATGCTCCAGCTAAGAACATTCACAAAAAAACTTACTCTAAATAAATTTTTCGGCGCTCAACAAACCAAGTTTGAAAGAGTTTTTGAGAAATAACTTGCCTTGGAATCTTGTAGACGAAGCTACGGTATAGGGGTAGGTATAAATTTTGTCTAGTTCGTAGGATTTCTTCGGAAATGTAGGTAAGCTTTTCGGAAAGTACTCCGTGGATTCTACGAAGAAACTTACCGGGTATCGGGTGACCAAGCATGAAGGATGGGCCATCTCCCATTATAATAAAATTGTTCACATATTACGTTTCTTCCTAGCAAAGCTTTTATTCGAAACCAATGAATGGTTTTACTGTGCAACATATTGACAAATATTTTGAAAATAGTAAAATTTTAGGTATTGAAATCTATTGCAATTGAGCTTAAAGATAATAGAATGATATTGCAATGAGGCAAAAGGACATGGCCAGAATTTGTACAGAGCTGAGCCCTAACAATAAATATGCATGAACTTTGACAGTACGTCGTATTAAAGCTTAAAGGTATGGCTTTACAATAGTTTAAGTTTTATGATCAGAGAAGAAGCGAGAGACACTATAAATAGGATAAGATCGTGATAAGATAAACGCGACTCCACCACAGACTATACTACACCAAAGCATTGCGTGCGCGCAGAAACGTCAAAATGACTAGGATGTTCGAATACATACTCTGGAATATATTGCCGATGCATTCAGAATTATGACATCATGCTCGGCAGCTCGAAAAATGGTGTCTGCGATAATCGTAAATGCTTAACTTTTATTTTACCTTAGCAATACGTTCTTGCAGTTGTAGTTGTTTTAAATTTTAATCTAACCTTCGGGCATACTTCAGAAACAGTGTTTGCCTTATGTGTGTATCCAGACAAAAATGCTTTGCATAGAAACCGCACAAAAACAATTACTTAACACATTTTTTTTGGTTTTTTTGTCGCCTGTTCTAGATAAATGTAGTTGTGCGATTAATTTTAGTTTATTTTACGAGTAATTTTCACATATTAATAATTATTCTGATTGATCCGGAGGGCAGAATCTGGCCATGTCCTTTAGTTTTGTTTATTTGTTAACGAAAATTCTTTCTTAGATTTCTGTTTAGGCAAGAATAGAAGCTACATTTTCGCTGAGCGCCATAGCTGCTTTTTATTCCGGAAGTTACACGGTTCCTATAGTATAGGTCACGGTATTGGAACCACAGGAATAACCTAGTGCTCTGGGTGACTTGTTAGTCTACTTAAAACAAGGAAGAGAATATCCATAAATTCCTGAAAGCTTGTTCGCACTAGCTCCTCGTAAGTGGCCGACATGCAGTTTCATTTATTTGTTGTTGGCAGTTACGAACTCTTGAGCATTCTCAATGTAAATAATATTCTTTAGATTTATTCGCGTCAACACTTTTCTAAGGAACGTTAGAAGTTTTATTTTACCAGCTTTTGTAATTTACAGATCTTGAGAATACGTTCCCGTGGTCAAATTATATATGCAATAAAAAGTATCCAATGTCCTGGGGCCTATCATTTACATATGTAATACTTGTCCGTGTCCCAAATAACTTTTTATGTCTTTCTATTTTCTTATCCAGGCCCTGTTCTATCTGTGTTTAAAACACAATTAAGTATATCCAATAATTCATTTTATTTGTAAAAAGTTGTGTACAATAAAAAAGTTATGTACAGTAAAAAAGTTGTGAATTTGGTGTACAATAAAGTCTATTTCATTCTATTCTATTCTAAATTATAAACCGTCCTGTTTAGATATCGCTTACGACCACGAGACTGTCGGATTCAAGAATCCAAATAGATATTATGTGGATATATCCGAAAGCACTTCCAAAACTTTTACACCCACTTCCGACTAATTTTACATACAATAAAAGTCTCCAATTCACTTGTTTCTTGTTACAACTCCCTGCAACAATTTACCAGTAAGAAGCAAACACTTGGGAATTTCAATGTTAGTAGCATTGCTTATTTCCGGCTACATGGTCGTTTTTGCATTCGTTGACAGTTGTAAGGACTGTTTCAAGTTAAGTTTTTAATCTGTTTTAATAGTGCTATAATGTTGTTACGACAATATTGTTTTAGTGTTTTAACTTTAAGTAAGCTTGGTAAGATCGTTTGTAAAAAAAGGTTTCAATGGGATAGACCATTACGTGAGCGACGACGTGGGAATAAGCTACAATAAAATACAAAAGGCCTTAACATCTCACTGTTTACATTAATATGCGATTACATACAAATAATCTCACGGCTCTTTCCACATTGTATTGTCAATGCGACAGAAAACCTCTTCACATAAACATTTCCGATTGAATATGAATCTCCCAACACAAATCCATGGGAGAACACTGTCATAAACAAAAATCTTGGCAGACCTGCCCCATAAGAATCTGGAGCATCCTGCCAAAACTCAGTAAACTAACATTGACTTAGTTACAAAGCAGTTATGTAACGCAAACTCGTACGTTTGTACTTACGTAACTGTTAGTACCAAAAACGTATCGTTACTCGTAAGGACTTACGTATCGTAAGTAGACACTACGTCTCGTAAGTGTGTATCGTATGGGAACAGGGCCGTATAGTTTTATGGGATGCCGAGCTTATTTTCAATGCTTAGGTGTTGTGGGGGATACATAAAATGGAACAATATTGTTTAAAATAATAAGAACCTGCGTAAGTGCAGATGAGTTTGAGAATACGGAAGAGGCGGTCTCATTAGTGGACTTGAGTTTCAGAAATAATTTTAGTATCTTATTTATCTTTTCCGTCTCACAGTGAAGAAGCCTGTGTACCAGCACTGGGATTATTTTAAGCTGATTATGCTATATATTTGAAGCGGCATAGAGATAGAAAAAAAAATTGCTTTGTCCCCTAGATTGATCATTCAATTTTGTAGGTGGCAGCCAACGTATTGAATAAATGAGAAGACACTGTTCAAAGCCGATTTTATTTCTAAAACTTAACGAACCATATCAGACGCCGGCTACCTTACTTCCTTATAAACCAGTACTATCCAACGCAACATTTTTTTTTTGCGTCTCTTATATTATATATCAAAACTATTGCAACAACTGAAACATAGACATATATTTTGCTGTCCACCTAGACTCTAGAGAATATTAAAAACTTCCAACTTCTAGCCAACTTACCCTACACTCCAGTACACAACAAATGACCGAACATAAACGTAACGTGCAGAGTTTCCTCATTTTTTTGCTCCGACGTGCAAAGTTTAGCAAAATGGCTGATTAAGTTCGGCCTACTTTAATTTTTGTTGGTCTTAATGATTTACACGACGAATCGGGAGAAAAAACCCGTCAACGAATAGGATTGTGAGGTATTTACATACTGTTCTATAAACTTTAATTTTATTAAAATATTAGTACACACTGACTACTACTATATTTTAAGCATGTTTATGTCCTACAAAATTGTCGCCAAATCTCAACCTGAAGAATTTAAAACACAACAACTTTAAGCGACATCAATTTCCAATAAGCCCTAGAATGTTTATAATTGTCTGAATGAATTGTCGACTTAAATCTCAAAACTAGCTCAGTTGCGAATTACCATTTTAAGAGCCAAGTAAATTATGTTAATATCTTTATACTTCGTTGCACTATGTTAGTTGTTTCTCTCTGCTTGTAACACAAGAAATGGCCTTCCGAGTTTATAAATGATTTGCCAACAGAGACCAGTCAATTGGTGCAGCGTAATATTTTATGTATTATATTGATTCTGCCAGTATTGATACATATTGTAACAATATTTATTGTTTGTTGTGTTTCTGCGGCAGACCACAGTTGGACGATGGAGTAGAATAACTTTTACCCAATATATACGTTTACACAATAAAGGCCACCCATTTAGATTTCTTCTAGGCCACCAAACAACATTCACATACTCAATTTTCGATTGGACTCTAGACAGGGGCCTTGTTCTCTAGAAAAAAATAAATTCTATCTAGCGTAATACTGTAACAATTAACAAAAGTTAAGTGATGTCCACGTTACATTGCCGTCATCATCATCAGCATCATCCTTTTAAATCTGCTGCTGGGACACAGGGCCAAGGGAAGGAAGGGAGTGGGCCTTAATCCACCATGCAGGCCCAGTGCGGGTTGGTATATGTCACATGTCTTCGAATTTCGGTTCTAGGATATGCCGGTTTCCTCACGATATTTTCCTTCACAGTTTTTTAGAGCAGTGGTGATGAAATAATTTTAATAATTCATACAAAGCAAAGCACCTGCCTTAGTTCACTGGGCCACCACTGCTCTAGCGTTCACAACATTGCCGTAGCGTATAACAATCTAAAACATTTTGAACTTTTTGATCATCGTTATCGCTGATAGAATGTCACTGTGTCCTAAGACCACTCGGAAGTATTGCAGAATCTACCGTGGCGATCAGTTATAACTATCTAAATGATAAATGATTTTATTTCTGTAAGTAGGTTTGTACAAACACTTTTACATGTCGATCATATTTTTAAAACTAGATGAAGTCGGCGTTTCTTATCTGATTACTCTGAGAAGAAAGGCCGAAACAAACTCAGAGGTCACAGTCTTCTTGTGTCTTCTTGTTAATCAAAAATTTTATCATAGTCTAAAAATTGGTTTAGTGTCAGAAATGGACCCATTACTGACGCTAAAGCAATCACGCCAGGATGCAGACACTGAAATCTGAAATTAGTGTCTTCATGCTTACTGGAGATACAGAGGTTTGGAATAGTTAGCAATGTGCCTATTCTTTATTTTGTGTTTATGTTGGGCTTGGTATTACAACATCGGTGATCAACTGATCACTAACTATCAGCCAGAGCTTGCTTGTTTGACATACAATAACGTAAAAAGTCAACAAAAATCCAATTCTAAAAATCGCTTGTATGTCCTCGGTTTCAGTCAGTGTGTGTACTTACCTGAATGCTTTTTAGAAAATAAAAGCAAAATCACATTCAACATTGGCTCGCTTTACCCAAACTCCTTCCTTTGTCGAACTAATCCATCTCAAAACGATTTATTTGTTTCCGATAGCTACTTCGGCAATTTGATCCTCTCGAGATTTAATCGATTATCCAAAATCTTTAACTATTACTCGAAAGCCCTAGAGTACAAAGTAAAAACACAAATGCAACAACATGTCTTTACCGCAACGATTTATCTCTGAGAGAAAATACACGAATCAACATTGCGTGTTCTCACGAAACGGTTTTTTGTCTGTAAATATAAATTGTATGTAAGACAACTATCGTAAATCTAAAGTGCTTTTATGTTAATATTTCCATGAATTTTATACAGCAGTTTTTACTATAAATACAACGGATCCTAAAGTAATAACGGATTCTAAATTTGCATTGAGTTATTGTTAAGCATGTTTAATAGGGTTATAATAATACGTCTGGCCTAGTAAAGTCTTAAGGTATTCGAATCAAGTCGTTTCATAATATTTTCATATTTAGGAGGGAATTGATGTTAAACAGCATTATCCAAAAATTAAAACAAGTCTACACCTAAGCCGCACCCGCTAGATATTTTTAAATTTTTTTTTCTTTCTATTATTATTATTTTCTTTTTATTATTATTTATTATAATTATTATACTCGTATTTATTATTTGATCTCAGGAACTACTGATTGGAATTGATTGGTTTTAGGCTATATAACATCACGCTAAAACCAATAGGAACGGAGCATAAATGAAAAATGTTGCAAAAACTGGAAAAAATATTTCTTTTTGAGGGCTTCCGTTGCGTGCGCTGCGTAAACGGTTTAGATGGGTAGGTAGGTAGCCAGTTGACAGGAGCGAAGCCGCGTGGGGCAGCTAGAATAATATAAAATCGCGCCTGTAGTCCCTGCACGCAAGGCTAGGTTATTGTACCTATTTTATATCCATATTTTGTCAGGTAAAGTTTTGGTTAGGTTTGGTTAGGTCTTTTGAATGAGAAACAGAACCAAGAAAATATTATTTTCTTATCGATATCAGCTCTTACAAAGTGCAACGAAAGGCCTATTCAGCGTTAGGCTTGCAAGCCAATACATATTATGATTCAGCGACTTTATGAGTAGGTAGTCTATATGTTGACATAAAGTTAAGATAAAATTTAGATTTCGAATGGCTGCATAATGAAGACAACGGATTGCTGCCAATATTATACAATTGAGATTAAACTTGGTTTTTATGATAGTTATGCCAATTTATGCGAATACTTGGTTACTAGTAACTAAATCTGCGTTTAAATGATTACATGTAAATAGTTATTTTGTGTTGTTTTTGTTATTATCCAGTCATTTAAAATCAGTACAAGTGATTACTTTGAAACGATTCTCAAAAAAATATAGATCAAAGAAAATCTAGTTCTAGATCTGAACTAAACTACTACTACTGTATACTACTGAAGTATTTTTCTAAAGATTAATTTCCAGTTATTATCTTCTAAAAAAAAACAAACCATTTTACCTCTTTTTGACGTGATAACGTCTTTAAAATCGTTTTAGTCGGGTGACATGTTCAGAAACTTGTGTCACACCAAAACCTCACGAGCGCGATCGCAGGTATAACGAGAGAGAGACGGACCGATCTCCCGTCTCATCTCGAGCGCTGCCAGTCATTCCGTGAAACTTGTCACGCGGAATCCTCACGAGCGGAGGCTGGCATAGCGTTCGAGTGAGTGGACCGATCTTCCGTCTCTCTCACTCTTGTAATGTATGTATGAAGAAAAATGTATATCATAGTCGAATAAGTAAACTTGTCATTTTACACCCGAAATTTATCATCAAAAGTGTGAATAAAACGATAGATGTAATTTAAAATTTGAAAAAATTGTTATCTTCATTAATTCCTTACTTCCCAAAAACTTATATCACCAATAAGACGTTATTTTATAATATTTATTATTATTAACTTAGATGACATTGATTGAAACGGGCAAACTCTAGATAAATGTCTCATTCCTTTACCTACAGTTCTCCCGTTTTAATCAATGGATGGACTTCTAACTTCTATTACCAAAATAAGTACGAGAAGAGAAAAAAGCCTACAATCTACCACTACTACTCTTTATCAATACCTACGTTATGATCTCGACCTCATACAAACACCATAAACCAACACGATGCCCAATAAATAAAGACACCTGGCACTAAACAACAGACACATTTTGTGACTAAATTACTTCACACGTGGTACATGCAGCGTTATGTGACGTCACGCCATGAAATTCAGGCGGCTTTTGTTTTATACGACACCCTTTTTGTGGGTCCAGTTTGTTGGGTCTGTGCTGTGCCCGCCCTTTTTGAAACGTTATTCGTTTGACACGCATATTTAGTGATGTGACTTCGGCAATATCACATTAGTTTTCATAAGCTTATTTGGAAAGGAGTACTTACGTAATGAAACGCCTACGTTCCAATGCTTAGATCTCTATGGAGAAGATCTTGTTAGAAACTCCTTAGACAGACAGACATGCAAAAAAACAAAAAAAAAAAACAATAATATTGAATAAATCATTCTTTTACAATTATCTATTTAAGTTTCGATCCTTACACTAATCTACAAATTTGAACTTCGATTTAAGTTAAATTATCCAATATCAAGGTTCAAACACGCATGTATTTTGCCAAAATGTTAATATTTTCTTTTACTGGCAATTTCCCTCGTAAACTTCAATCATCATCAGTCTTTTAATGTTCCTACTGCAGGGACACAGACCTCCTCTATGTGAGAGAGCCAGTGCGGATTCGTCGATAGACTTCGATTGAATAGCCAAATACTATGCACCAGTACAAATATTGAGATTGGGACGTGCCATGTTATTGTTATAGCGCGGGTTCAAAAGTAACACGTCACACATCTAATTTCCTAACCATCATATGGCCAAAAAAACATGTTTTAAACTAAACAACATTTACAACTACGAACACTGTCGGGTTAACACTGCCGGTCCCTATTCTACAATTTGTACATTATACGAAAATCAATTTATTTCGAGAAAACTTCGACTTTTGAAGTAGTTTTACAGATTCAGTGAAACTACATTAGAATTTTTCAGTCACAGACATTTTATCGAAATAATATTTCATTTACTTTATCAACTTCTCGAAAATAAAGTAATGTCTAAAGTTTGAGTCGAAAAATATCGATAGTCGAATTCACAACACAGCTGAAGTTTACGCAAGGGTATCTTACATTTACATACAAATGTCGGAGAGTATTGCGAATGACATAACATTGTAGTCTAGGAGACAGAACCTTGGGAATTGCGTCGAAATTGTCGAGTTATGGGGTTTCCAGTTTTATAATTTTATATCGCATATTAACAATTACTTTATTTATTTTTACAGGTACTTGATGCAGTATCCACATGCCCCAGTAAATATTTAGTTAGTAGGTACAAACTTCTTCTGTATTAATTTATGCAATACCTAACTTAGAAGGCGCGAAGACAATATTTAGTTACTTATAGTTATGGCAAGATGACGTTCAGTGACAAACTTTGCCGATACACTCATTGATCTAAGAACATAATGGCATAGCAAAATCATTCTCACTACCGGGTTGTTAATTTATATTACTATAATTACTTAAAACTTAAACTTCTTCACTTATTACTTAAGCTTTCGGTAAACTAATTACATTGTCCACATATAATTCTGATATCTTGCGAACGTCAGCTCCCTGTCTCCTAACCTAAGAAGAAAAACAACCGGAAAATGGAGGACTATTAACTTAACGTTTTATGTGTGTTATGATCGATACAATATGAGTTTTGTTTTGTGTAAATAAAGTTCATTTTCCGTTGTTATGTTTTTGACAATGGCTGTCATAAACATTGGATTACAATGGGCCGACCGCTTACTGATGACAGCTTTTGATGATGATGATGATTTTGTTCTATCTTTTGTGGCAAGTAATGGCGTTTGTTAGTGTATTTTTACTTGCTTTGCATACGGTGTTTGTTAAAAATCAGTGCCCACACGATTTTCCGGAACGCTTTTGTTTATATTTCGCCATATTTGCTGGGGAAACGAGTTCTGCTAAATGGTGATCGTTAAATTGGATGATATTTGTTCTGAATAGACTATGTGTTCGAAGCTTTTGCAGCTGAATTTTAATGAATCAAACATGTCAAGATGGTGGTTTCCTAATAAACCGTCGTATCGTTATGTGAATTCACTTCTTTAGCTCTCAGACTACACTGATCACCGCTGTGACGTTACTACGTCAGACCTTAAACGTCTATAGACGTTACAAGCAGTCGGCACGCTACTGAAGCAGACGCTGATATCAGTTGTCAGCAGTGCGGAGATAATATTCCCTTAGGGAGCCGGGCGGTGCTGACTTCAATTACGAGGATCCGAAATATACCTGTGAAATTGGGGATATGCATGGTGGGTGGTTGGAGGGCATTTGAAAATTTGTATGTGAGAACAAGATTTTCTGATGGGATTGTGATAAATATCCCGTGTAAAGATTCTTGTCATGACATTACTATAATAATAAGATGATTTATTTTATTTTGAGAGTAGTTTTGCGTATTGATGGCATATATTTATCTGCATTTTTTTCCAAACAGAGACACGCTTAAATTGAGAGCTAATTAGTTCCAGACATAGTAAATTGGAGAGTTCCTAAATAGAAAAAAAATAGGTAGTTGTCTGTCTTTTGCTTTTTGCAAATTATTAGATGTTACACTTCTAGACTACAAACTAGCAAGTTTGCATATATTAAGTGATGCAACATTATGCAGTGCAGTTGATTGTCAAGCACTTGGACATGGCCAAAATGTGCCCCACTGTGAGCAAACATACGTTTATTGCAGTTAATTTGAATTAAAAAAAATATGAATTTTAAATGGCTTTTTAAGCACTATAGCAGCAGTGGAGAAATAATATTTATTAAAAGTTGTTCTGTTTGATTTTGCTCAATAATACCTTTAAATGTTGCCATATAATATTAACAAAGTTCACACCCAGGGAAAAATAATAGCTAAACGACACATAGAAAAACAACACTGTTAGGAGTTTTGTTTTTTAATATACACACAAAAAATATATTCGTAAATTATTCGTAAACTAATTATTTTTGTATGTTTTCTTAAGTATAAATAGAACCACCTTTGATTGATTGAAATAATTATAAATATTAGTGCAGTTACGGATAGGATTATTTTACATTACTACTAGCAACACCGCCGACAAATGTCAATCAAACTATTGACTCTTCCACGATTGCCGAATGCCGTCGCAAAACAAGTATCAATTAAACATTGTTCCACCAGCTGCATTTTTAGATAATATTTTAATTACATTAAATGATTAAAATACTATTCTTAGTTTTATTTTTTATTTGCCTAGTACAGAATATGGTACTATACCTATATATTACTTTTTATTCTATAAAAAATAGTTACAAACTATAGGTAGACTTTCTCAGATTATAAAAACTAGCTCTCTTTTAGTTTTTTTCAACCAAATTAGAATATATCAAACGCCTGGCACAGATATATGTACATTAGTTGATATAAAATAACTTACCCGTAGTGCAGAAATCAACTATTTTAATCCTTAATAACTTTTGTTCACGACTGCTAAGCAATATGCGTCTTTATAATTTTGTTTTTAGAAGATCAGTACTATTAACAGACATAGATTTTATATCTGTCCATTCTGGGGCACAAGCCCATACAATTTTTGGCCATGTCCTTTGTAGAACACTCAGTCACTGATATTGCTTTGTTCTTGGACTAGTCGCTATTGATATGGGGTCTTTTGAAATTAATTTGGTGTATGTTACACAGTTAGCTCGTGGGTAAATAAAACCCCATAGGTCGATCTTCAAAGTTAACGCCTGCCGTGGATGAGTTTTCAATCGTTACATAACTAGACTCCTCTTTGTTTAATTAAAATAAATGCTCTGAGTTTGAGTCTGGTTAAGTTCTACTAACTAATCTACCACATAAATTCATTCAAATACTGAATATCAATGATTTATCTTGTAGATAGCACCTATCTGAATACTGAGATACAAAGCTTCCTACAGCCCCGTTGAATTACTAAAACGTCGAGAGTTGTCAATAAGAAAAGACACAGTAGTGAGCAAAATGGGTAGACATTTATTCAAAGAGAAACAATTCTCTGAATCAATGACGATACTCTATTAAAAATCTGAATTGAATTGGGAATGGCTTTAATAAGATAAAAGTATTAAGTTTATACAAATAGACATTCTATCAGCCATAATGGTTGTCAAACAACGGTTTGTCTTTCCAAAAACCACGTGATATTTCGGTAGCCGAAGCATTTTAGACTTATCGACAATCACTACAGCTGATTAGAATGTTACCACAGTATAAATATAGACTATATTTATACTTATACTGTGATGTTACGTTATAAAACTTACAGCTATCAGATTTTTCTTTACAAACTTATCTTGTATGGTGTTATACAAAAATTAAATTTCCAGCTGTTCATGAGGTAGTAATTTCAGTTTAAACTAGATTGTTTGTTCTTCCATACCAAAATCATCAACTGTCGAATCCATATATATCTACTTACACAAAATAAGATTAAGATAAACCATCAAATAAATATTACACAAAAATAGTAAGATTAGTATGACATTCAATTTAACTCGTTGTATTTAGAGCTGCAGCGGCTGCAAACAGCGGAGCTAGCATACAATAGTGCTGCATGCGCGATTAAACGGACTACACTACAGCACAGTTGCTGTTCTGAAGACATATGTTTTTCTCTGTGTGTGCGTTAAAGTAATGTTTTAGTTGATGGAGTGTACATATTTGTAATGGAGCTATTCTGTGAAAACTATCACTATCCCATCTGGTAAGACCAGGCCGGCCATGAATTGATGACAGTTGAGAATTTACAAGCGTACGGTAAGACAAGATGGTCTGATATAGTTAAGTGGCAAGTCGCAGCTAGATTAGCCGAGGATCGAATTCAGAAGTATGCGATTGGAAAGACCTATGTCCAGCATTGAACAAGCATAAGATAAGTATTACACTGGAAGCCAGATGCTAAGCGTAACCGTTATCATTAACCGATGCTCGTTTGTATCTTTTGTGAGAAGACACGACGTTATCTTAGAGTCAGCTGTGTCAATGCAGGAAAGGTCCTCCAAGCACCAGGATCTGACATTGTACATTGAATTCTAAGTCAAGCGCTGCTAGCTTTCCGTACATTCTATGTCGACACTGCATATTTATGGGAGCCACGCCTTGCTGCGCTATATATCTTGTGAGTTTAAACGCCAAGACAATCACAAATGTAAGTGACTTGGTGTATACGGCAATATAAGGGGGAAGCGTTTTGTGCGCGGAATTGTTGGAATGTCTATGTGGGTAGTAAATTACCATAATTAAAAAAACAATCTCTCACTGTAAGAATGAATAAATGAATTGTCTAGCGGCACTACTAAATAATTGATTGAAATCGGCAAATAAGTGATTGTTTAATGTTTAGTATAATAAATGAGTGACTGATTTTGTTTACTGTCAACATAATAATCGTTGATAAGCATCTATGCTTCATTAGTACCATGTTACTATAAAAACTTTTCATACTACATTATTTATTGTAAGAATCTCAATTAAGCACAAACATTATTTATTTTTTCGCTTCATTTTTCAGATAAATTATAACCAGATAGTCCTTTGTAGTTAGTTTGCTTTAATCAGTTAGTTCATCTGATCAAATATTTTTAATCAATCAGTTTTTTATTATTTTCTTTAAGCTTTAATTTATTAAACTGGGGTTATGCCATAAGTAGTGTAGAGGGTTAGTGTATTTTTTTTTTTCGAAGGGAGTTTTTTACGTCCGCACAAACGCAGCGAGCCTGCATAAAATTCTACAACGTATGTTTCAAAATATGTACAAAGTAAATGCGATGCCTAGTGCATCGCATTTACTTATTATTTACTCCAACAGCAAATGAATATTAACGAGCAGATGTAGGAGACATTTTAATGTAATATCTACATGAATTATTCACTTTAGTTTATTGTATTTTGTGACAGTGGCTTAAGAGGAATGGTCTTGGTTCCACTTGTGTTACGTAAACTTGGATCGAAATGAACTTTTGTCTCTGGAAAATGTAGTAAGCTTTTAGGTCAGTTGAAAATTAATAAAGGATGGGCTTATGTATGTTTAGAGTACAATACATATTAGAATAATTTACCATCAGTTTCAACTCGTTTTCGGAACGAAGTATTATTTATTATCTAGGTAACTACTATAACTTGATTTAGTAACATACTTAATTAACAAACAAAAAATATCGACTTTGTAACCTGCTCTGCTGACTTTGCAACAAAGTTTTTATATTACACCAACTTTTCAGAGGCAAAATTGGCAAGTCTGGATTTACACCTATATTTCAACTTGGAACACTGCAATGCTTCTTCGAACAATTAAACTGTTTCACAAGGAGCTTTACTACATTTATAATAACATTTGCTTTGTCTGGGATAGGTAAAGGAAACCCTACTCTCAATTGGGTCTTATAACATTTCTGGTCAGGTCCCTATAATATGTCGAAACGTTTACGCCTCCTATGGTGCCTTGGTATCTCATCATAATTGCATGTACATAATCACCCTTTATCAAGATGGTAGGGGCTAGGATTCTAAATGTACTCATTTAAGGGCAACGCTACACGTGGAAGCTGTCAGTATGCTAACAACAAAAATTTTATCCTCACTTCTGTCAAGTCTTCAAAACAACGACCCACAACGACGTTTTACAACGTTATTTAGTCTAAGAGTTCAACAAGAGATTGCTCTTAATGATTATAACCATATCACGTTCCAGTCGACGCGTAATGGCCTGATTTCGACTTGATGTTCAGGGAGTACGCAGAATTATACTTCTAATGACACGTAATGTGTGGAAGGGGATCGTATCTTGAAGACTTGAAGATATTGCAGATGACACTGTGCTATAATTATTGTTCTGATTTTTTGGGTGCCATCCTCGCGTATCCTATGAGGGGTGAGCAGATCGTAGCTAAATTTTAACAATCGCCCGGGTCAATTTTCAAGCTTAAACCATACTTACGAAGGTAAGACCGTTGATGAGTGACCATCTTCTAAATCGAGAGACCAACTGCTTAACATACTTTTTGAATTCGTAGATCTTTGACAGAAGTTACGAATAGCCAGAAGACCAAAGGACCTCGCTACTGCTAAGAGTGAGGTCCTGGGTTCGATTTCTCAGTCGGTTAGGCATTTCTCAGTAGTTAGTACTGACTCCTGTGTTTATGTCTGGTTGACAATAGGCTTGACTTCTGTTAAATAGAAATAAAATATTACTCAACCTCTGCCTTACTCTTCGAGGATTTCATGCGTGATGTTATGTTACAAAATAAATTCTCGCTTTCAGTTTACAATATAGGTCACCAAATACTCCTATAGCGCACCCTCAAAGTTTATTGAGCAGAAACACGATAAGAGTGTAGTCAGCACTATTCATTGTGAGCTCTAAACTACATTCAATTGGTTTAGAAACCCAATATTTCAGTGTGGATGGAGAACAATTTAATTTCATGGAAGATAGAGCTATAGATTGTATTAATATTAATCTATTGATTTTATGAGTTTGAACTGTTGACCTTGTTAGACTAATACAGGCAAAGGAAATATGAGAATATTTGTTCTGAATTAAATAGGCAAAGTCAGCCTATAATGTGAACACTGCTGGGACACAGGCCTTCTCTCTGTGAAAGTGAATTTATTAAATAGGAATCGATTTTCTTGATCTCCACAAAGTTACATTCTGGCATGCACCAGCATGTCTGCTGATATGCTCCACCGATATGTTACGTGTTCAATCCCATAAATATTTCGAACTTTTGACAATCGTTACGGCCGATAGAATGTCACTTTGTCGAGAGCTCATGGCCTCACTTTCCTTAATCGTGATTGAAGAAAAAAAAATTTGTAACACGATCTGAACTTACTCTAAGGATTACGAGATCTTACATACCAAAAAAAACAACTCATAAATATCAACCCAATAACTTTCGATGCATCTATTCCCGAAACTCCAACTTTATTGGAAAGATTAGCCAATTTTATTCTCTCTGCCGTAGATGTAACAATTGCCGCCTACGTACAATAAATTGAAATGTCTTCATAATAAAATATATATCTCTATTAGACTTTTATTTATGAGAACAGTTTGAAACTAGTTTGAGTCGTGATCCATTTTAGGCTACGTTTGAACGGGGACATTTTTGTGCAGCAATTTTGGCGCTGTTGTTTTTGGTGATAGTCTTTCAGTGTCGATTGTCATATAAATGCTTAGTATTGTTGACGATCGTTGAAATTTATCTGCAAAATTGGGTCTGAAATCAAGATGACATTTTTTAAGTTTCGTTTATTGGCCGACAAAACTGTGTCACGTTAGAGCATTTGCTTGCTTTGTTAGCGCATCACATGCGCGGGAATTAAGTAAGCGACAACGGAAGAGTTTAAAAATAAACTTTATTTGATCCCAGTTACAGCAAGACAGTAATTACTTAATTCTACAAAATGTTGATCTTATATACTAATCTTATTGCTAACCAATCATCTCTGCTAATGACGCATGTCCTAGATATTATATGCTGACATATAGCTGTTATTCTAATATAATATAATTATTGGCTGATGAAGCTAATATTGGGGGATTGGGGTTCCTTAACTCCTCCCTCCCTAAGAGAGAAATTATCCGAAGGCGTCGCAGATGACTTCGGAGAATTTCGGCAAAAACGAAAAACATTTAATTTGTATGAGATGACGACAATAATTATTATGATAATGATATACTCTAAAATGGTCCATACGCTAATTTCTATTGTCACTATTTGGGTTGTATCGTCACTTTCACTAAATTTGGCACTTTGTAACAATTCTTTCACGTCACTAAAGTCCACGTTTCTTAGGTCGACCTTCTCCGTCCTTGTCTGTATGTCTTGTTGAAGCTCTGGCATCTCGACCAATGGGAGCTTGAAACTGGAAATTGTAGTGT
This sequence comes from Orthosia gracilis, assembly GCA_947562075.1. Lineage (NCBI taxonomy): Eukaryota > Metazoa > Arthropoda > Insecta > Lepidoptera > Noctuidae > Orthosia > Orthosia gracilis. The sequence goes on along the minus strand of OX387266.1, from coordinate 11,873,538 downwards.
TTGTGGCGGCACCAACAATTACTCCTCCTATTTGCGCCTCGCATTGTTGACTCAGTGTCACGATATAGGTCCCAAAGATGTTGTATTTGCGGATTTCCTCATTGCAGTTTTCGGTAATGATCAGGTTGTCCTCTGTGTAGACCAACCATTGGCTATCCGTTATCTTCTGCACCTTAGGCTTTTCTATCTTGATACGATTCTTTACGCAGCTATTGTAGTTATTCTTCATCAACATAATTTGTTCTATACAGGTCTCGACTGGATTCTGAGCTAAATTACTTTCATCACAAAGAAATCTGTCATTTTCAATTTCAGTACATGAGTTTACCACGGGCATGTATTTCAATCGATTCACCATTAGGTAAGGGTATTTGGGAATAATGGTAAAAGTGTCTGGAGAATGGAAAATAGGAATAGGAATAATTATATGTTTCGTTGTCTATTAGAGGGACTTCTAACACAAATACTAATCTATTGTTATTTAAATATGATTTGACTATGATATTACGTTCTAGTTTTATTAAATTACTTTTACTAACTGGATATATTGTCCTAGCATGTTTACTAATTGTTTCTAAACTGCTGTACAGTTCTGTGCTATTTATAATAGACTGGTGCAAAACATTTAGTTTGCTAAAGGCGATTGCGGACTCTATTTCTTGTATGTTCTCATAACAAGTTCGAAAGTTGCTTAAAATTTGGTACATAGTATCTATTATTCGTAGTAACTTGTTAAATTTGAATTCATTTTCAGCTAGTTTTTCTATGCCATTAGTGTGTGAGCCTAATCTTTTAATATTTGAATTTATGATTTCTGAGTCATTAACTAATTTATCGAAAGCTTTTTGCATTGATGACACTTTACGTTCGACTGCATGTTCTCTATTCTGGAGTAAAACGATTTCCTTATCATATTTAATTGCATCGTCTTCATCTAAATTACCAGATATAGCTTTTACAAATGAGCCCAGAGGGTTGAACAAAGCTCGTTTGTTTCTATGATTAAGGGGTAAAATTTGATATAATTTATCTTTAGTAAGTCTTATTAAATACTCGATTTGGTTTTCTATACCTAAAGTTTCATTACTTAATTTGCTTTCTATAATTTTCGATTTCATATTGCTAAAATCGCGAATATTATTATCTATTTGTAAGCTTAAGGATTCTAAATCTAAAATCTTAAATATAGTCCAATAATTATTCTTCTTCACCGCTACTCCCATCTTCGAGTGGAGTTCCAGCGTGAATCCTGACATCACTAGTACCAGAAGTACTAGGCATGACCTGTGGAGGACGTTTTACATTTTTTATCGCCACTCTAGTTGGTCTTTTATTTAATTCTACAGGCACTATATTACGTTCGGTTTCACCAGTGATTTCGGCTTTTTCATAGCGAGGTTTTTCCTTAGCTTTCCTAGTCCTAGTATTCTTCATGTAAATAGTATCTCCTGTCTTAAGGACTGGTGTTTCTTCACCTCCTTTCTTATCTCTTACCTTAAGTTTATCTGTGTTTAATTTATCTGTTACAAATTCGTATAGTACTTTGAGACGTTTCCTATGATCTAATAATAATTTCTGAGTTAAATTTTTCTCCCTATCTACATTAAATACATTTCCGGCATCGGTATGCCCAAAGACTAGTTCAAAAGGCGTAAAATCTGTCGCTGAGTGTATGGTGTTATTATATGCCATAATAGCATACGTCATAACGGAAGCTGCATCTAAATCGTTTTTTTCATATTTTGCTAATCGGTAAATTTCGATGATAGTAGAATGGAATCTCTCGACTATTGCCATAGAACTGGGATTGTTTGGAGTCCCTATGTGCAATTCTATTTTGTATAGACTTAACATTTCCTTAATTAACATGTTATTAAATTCTGTCCCTGAATCACAACTTATTCTACTGGGCAATCCATAAATACTAAAATATTTAATTAATGCTCTAACTATCTCTGGTGTACTCCTATTAGGTACCTCTATTGCCTGTGCTAATTTACTAAAAGCATCTACAATAGTTAAATAATATTTTCCTTCAATGTATAATAGATCCATAAAAGCTTCTTGGAATGGACTATTCTGAGTTTGGGTTAACTGAATTTGAGGTTTAATGGGCTTTCTATCGTACTTCATTTTTCTACACATTTCGCAACTGTTAATAACTGTTGTAACTATTTCTTTCATGTTTGGCCACCAATAATATCTCTTAAGTTTAGCTAAAGTTTCCCTAATGCCTCTATGACAGGTTTTCCCGTCGTGGTATTTCATAATAACTTCTTTCTGATCCTCTTCTGGCTTGATGTGGCTTCTTAATGTATTTGTTTGTTCGGTGATCTCTGCTGAACCGTTGAAACGGACGTCGGCTGCTTCCCGTAGATGTGGATACGTGACAGACTGACTACAGAGATCCTACCGGCTGCGCCAATTAAGTAAGCGACAACGGAAGAGTTTAAAAATAAACTTTATTTGATCCCAGTTACAGCAAGACAGTAATTACATAATTCTACAAAATGTTGATCTTATATACTAATCTTATTGCTAACCAATCATCTCTGCTAATGACGCATGTCCTAGATATTATATGCTGACATATAGCTGTTATTCTAATATAATATAATTATTGGCTGATGAAGCTAATATTGGGGGATTGGGGTTCCTTAACTCGGGCGTCCGCGGGGCAGGCGACAAAAGGTGCACCAAGGTCAAACAACATACCTTTTGCGTTGGTACGCTCTTAAGCCTGTGTGTTTTAAGTTTTCACCCTTAGTTGGCAAATCAAATTGTACCTTACTTACCAAAAATGCAGACAAACTAACCCCATTATGAACTTGGTTTTTGACATCTATGATTAATATCCTTTACTCTTACTACTAACGAAAATATACATACATACAAACGATATTATAATCTACAAATGGTACAGACATGAACTTCTAAACGACCACGCTGTTCGCGTTGAAGTTCTAATGGATAGATGTATGACTTAAGTACATTCAAATTCATACTCAAGTTACGGGGTAGTTCTAGGCCTTGAATGGGTGCTTATGGCCTCATAACGTTGTTCAAAGGGCGATTAAGGTCATCAAACAGTGTGGCCGGTCTATCTTCATATAGTGTGTTGTATGGCTTAAATGGTGTGTGCTGAGTTGAGGAGGCATTTGAGTAGATTTAGGGCACAGGTCGAATTAACAATTGCTAATTCGACCAATGCCCAGTGCCTTGAGTGCCAGTGCATATCATTGAAGTTATCGGACTATGACTTGTAAGCAGGCTTTACTAGTAGGTACTTTGGTGAGTGTCAAAAAGTAAAAGTCGTATAATAGGAACCACTACCACTACCACCAGAATACCACTCCTTGAATTGATCCCCACAATTGCGCTACGACTTCGCAACTAGTGTCTTTGAAGTTATTCCGTTCCTTCCAATCAAAGCTTTGTAGATTTCCTTGTGGACGAAATATGAAAATACATCTAGCATCAAGCTTTTAATTTAAGGTTTAAAAGAGAAAACACCTTTCGTTATTTATGTTAAGTCTGACGTAATAGAAGGTGAGCGTGTTGACATTGACAATTACTTGCCTAACATTGCACAACTATTTGTTATGACAACCGTTAATATAATATAAAACGTTTATTTTCTCTTAACAATGTGCCTTACATGCTATGCTTTGCAGTTCAGATCAGGATTTAACTTTGTGAGAGACTGGTGCCTGTGATAGATTTCAATAAGAACCTGTATTCCAGGTCACCAGAATTCCCAAGATCTCTTTCGATTTTTAGACGTTTTCTGTATTTCGATTAAAGTTGTGATTTTTAATTACTCTATTCGATTGCATATTTTCATAAAAGACATCATCATCTGTCTATTCATGTTGCCACTGCTGGGAGACAGGCCTCCTCTCTGTGAGAGGGGAGGGACTGTAATCCGACACGCGGGCCGGGAATGTTTGGTTCTAGGACATCCCAGTTTCTTTACGATGTTTTTCTTCACCATTTTTGAGAGCAGTGGTGATGAAATAATTTACACAAATTAAAGCGCCTGCCTGGGTTCGAACCCACGACCTACAACTTGTATGACGCGGCCAATACCACTGGGCCACCACTAATCTCCTCATAAAGGACATGCAAACGCATAATTTATTGGTCCAAATAACACAAATTCTACCAATACACGATGACACTCGTGGATAGTATGATCTTTATAAATATCCTTCTATAATTTTAAATGAATAGATAGGTTTACCGGCTTTTCATATTGAAATAAAATGTATGAAGCCCTTCTATTTCTCGTCTTAAGTTTTTTAGACTATGCCTATACCATCTATTCAATCGAGTTACCAGTACTTACTTACGTTTTAACTAGTCTCATGTAAGAAGCTGAGAATTGAGATCTATAATCTGTCTACCAAGTGGCGGACAGATTGTGAAGAGAAGCGGCGATGATGACTTTACTGGCTCTGTCAGCGTATAAGGAAGCTTGACAATTTGGTCTACTGAATTTCTGTTTTTTTTTTCCTTTCCACTGCTACCAACCACCACCACCACTGCCACTGTTGTAAATAATACTGCGTTAAAGATTAGGGATTCAGAAAGGTTGGTAGCGAGGCTGACTACTCATGGTCTCAGTATATCGGACGTCCAATGCTCAATATTCGAGTAGGCCTCTCTTAAGAGTCTTTCAATGCATATTCCTAATAACTCACATACATTTTACAGAAATTTTAAGTACTCATTTAGTTCACAGACATTACGTTTTATTACAAAACCACTAAATTGATTTAATATTATCTACATTTGTGACTTTTATAAGCTGATCTATAAATCGGTTTAATACATGCTTTGTACATGGGTGGTATAATCTCTTAATGGAAAGTTTTCTATAGAGTATTGTAGCGTCGTCGATGGCGCCATAAATAAGATGTTGTTATTTATGTTTAAGTTATCATAAATAACAACATCTTATTTATGGCGCCAATTTAATATTGGAGTAAGTTGCCTTGAAGTTGTATGGATTATTAGGTGAGATACTTAAGTTTGTTCTTATTAGGTGCCTAACTACTCGTATGATCGGTCACAGAACTACCATTTTTTAAGGTGTATCAATTTTTAGAATTTTGAAATAAGATAGGCTTGCGTTTAACCACACTATACTAATAATGCCAAAAACTGTTTGTAAACTTGATAAATAACTAATCAAAAATGTTCAATAAACCGGTGGGTATATTGTGTGCCCTAGCTTACAACAAGTCTAGCCCATTGCCTCAGTAGTCAAAACAATCGTAAAAAACTATCACTTTGACCAGATCCATAAAGAGTATTTTTTACTCCATTGCTTTTTCTGTTTTCCAGGCTTTAAGCCTAGAAAAACCGCGCTAATACAAGCTGCAGCTTTACAGATAGAAGGTTATTTCTTCAACACAACACAACATATCACAAGATTTCTGTTGAATTCCTGGATCTTACTTCGTCTCTGGCTGGTTAAATATTTCAACACAAATAATTTAGTACCATCCAATAATGTTACATGATTTATATGCTTTCAATATATAGATTGCTTCTGACATTACAAAGCTTAAGTAAACATTCAACTCCTCTATTGCAGATCATGGTCTTATGCGTTACACGATTAAAAGCAGATATTGCGAAATAAATTCTGTGAATATTACGTGCTGTTGTTTTAGTCATTTGTATTTCGAGACCTTATCAATAGGCCGCTCAACAATTAAAATCAACCTTTTCTGCGCCGACGAACTTCCGAGCTTGTAACATAAAATAACAATGTATTTTATGACTTTACTACTAAAACATACCAATGAAATGTCTAGTCGTTTATGGGCGTTACTCAACATCTATGGACTATGATCTTACTTTGAAAACTGAGACCGCGCAATAAAATACAAGGCCCCTAACAATATCACTTGATGTTGTAGTATTGTTTAAGTATATTTATGTATTTATTGTATTATTTTGAATATATATGGTATGATTATATTGTATTTATAGTTAATATGTATATTTAAATAATCCAAACTTTCATTATTGCACCTACCACTGTTTATCTCTCCATAACCCAAAGGTCGACTGGTAGAAAATGCCTAAGGCATTAAGTCCGCCTCTGTACTTGTGTGCATGAAGTATTAAATAAATAAATAAATAACAATACATAGCCCGTTATGCAACTACAGCTCACATTTCTTCAAGCTACTTGTATAATTTACAAATAATATTTCACCATACAAAGACCACTTAATAATCCCGATCCATTTTGAGGCCTGAACCAAAATTCACAATGGCTGCGGATGGCGCCACGATGCGTGAAAAGCAATTAAAATAAAATAACTTTCCCTTGTAATTTGTATGAATGTAATAATAAACTGGTGATATTTCAAAATACCTGGTATTTACTTTATCCAGGCTTGTGTTTGTTGGCATCAGGAATTATTGGGTTCAGTTGGTACTTTCGGGTTAAAGGTCGAGGAATAAATTTAACTACGTTTCTGGTTCGTTAGTTTGCAAGTCAGTGACCTAGCCTTGTAATCAGTTGAGGCTTGTAGCTAAAACTTTGCCTAGAGAGCTCCACCAAAAGCTAAATTATATTGCCTGATGGTAATTTGTTATCTCTTGTCCTTTACTGTGCTCACTGAACCAACTTCGGACCTTAGAGGGAAGATCTCATTTACCTAATATAACGGCAAGCTTGTATTTCCAAAAAGGGTTAGGCTAAATTGTACCTACCTACAATACACCAGATGATTATGGAAACGAGCCTATTGCATGCAATCGGACTCTGAGCTACAACCGAAAATTTCCAGACAGAAAACCCAATAACGATTTTAGAATTTTTCCTTTTTTCACTCGAGTAAAAATGTTTCAGTATAAAAACAGGCGTTTGCAAACGTTTGAACGTTTAAGATGGCAACAATTTAGCCATCTACTGCATGGGACTTTAATAAAAGTTGCAAAATAAGGTGTTCATAAACCACTGCTTACTCCTTTACGCAATACAGATGTTATATTTAATCTCATGTCACAAAAATAATAATAGAAATAAATGCTACATAACTTCAAACGTAACAGAGCTGCCTTTAAATCCTGTTCACCCAAACAACACCTCAAAAGCCTCATAAACTGGTAAAATACCGAAATCGCCTGAAAAAAACAACTTTAATAACGTCAAAAAAAATATAAAACCCCCATCTTTATAACCTAAAACGTAAACGCGGCCTCTAAATCAGCTCGTTCGCATATAATATAATCAAAAAGGTCTCTCTCATGATTTTCATCACAAAAAAATATGAATCCCATTCAGCACAAGAATTAACGAAATTCCGGCCATAATTCCTGGTGACAAGAGGCAGGGCATTCAGAAGTACCACTAGTATTACGTCGTATTTGCAGCTCCATAAGACATGGAATGGAAGAAGAAGTATCGGGCGTTCTGCGCCTAGAAGGGCAGATGACATTGTTACTATCGCGGGTAGAACCGGTAAGAGGCTGGCACAGGAACGTGGGGATTTGCACAAGAAAATGGAGGCCTATGCTCAGCAGTGGGCGAAGTCGGGCTGTGGATGATGATAATGAAGACATGAAATTGCAAATTTGGCAGAAAAACTTACACAGACTGACGTGACTTGACAATGCGACACCGATGCGACGAACATTTTTCAGAGAAATTGGATAATATTATCTCAATCAACAAGTCGAGCAAACAAAGGCACAGCCGCCAGCCATCCTTTTCTCGAAGCCATTCAGAACATTTTTGACCCCCTGCAACTTCCTTGTGGATAAAGCTAGAAGCCTGAGTTTTCAGAGACTAAGATATACATCATATAACTAGGCATAATCCTAAATTATATTTAATTTGAACTTGTCGTTTTGGAATTATTGCAAGTCAAAGTTCTTTAATTTTGTCATTGAATCACTCACTCACCGATCATCAAAATTCTAAGCTACTTCTAATAGACGCACAAGCTTTATATTCTAACAGTTATTGTTCATACTTTCCTTCTTGCGTGTATTTATTAAAGCCACGGTTTTTCATCATGCAGAAAATGTAATTTATGTACGAGAGTTACTTCCACACATCAAGGCAGTTCCTCATTTTATTCTTATGGAATTATTCCATAAATTTCACACAAAGCTTGTTCCGCAACACAGCATGTCCCATAAGTAAAAATCTCCATCCAAGCTATCCTACCGCACATAATCTATTTGGCGTCATGTCAGTGACATCAAAAAAACGCGGGATTATGCACGTCCGCCATTTTTATGGCAGTACTAAATTTAAAAGTCTTCATTCTTTATTAAAAATTGTTTATTTTTTCAGTTAATAGGGCGTGACTGTGCTAAATTTGCCCGTCTTAGCCATTTTGCCAATAAATAATTTTGAGCGGATCCCGCTAATCCGTGACGCAGGAATACTTTTAAGGGTTTATGCCGCTTTTCGGTGACCAAGAGTGGAGTTGGATTTTAAAACTAGTTTAATTTAAATTTAATTTTGATGAAGTTGCCATCTGTTATACTTGTTTTATGTCAATTTAATTCTAATGTCAATCATTTTTAGATAGAAAAACATGCCTGTGTGTTTACGTATTCAGAAATTCAACTATTTAGAATTAGAATTTCTAAATTGGCAGAAGATAAATATTTAAATAAATCCATTTGTACAATGTGTTGCTCAAGACAAAAACCCCTGTCTCCTGGCTGTCATAAAGGGTAGCTTTTTTCGTCCAATCAGTCTACATCTTATTATTTCAGTTCGTGTAATCTATCAAAGTCTTATCATTACCGCTTTTTCATATATCTAGGCGTTTCCACACGTCTGGGCACATTGATGCTCAAATAAAAGACCTAACGTGACAAATATCTTACTATACATTTTCGTTAGCATTTTTCTTTAATTTAGATCTTTGTTGCTTAAATACATATTCCTAAAACGGTTCAGTTCTTTACCTACTACGATAACTTTTCGTCCCTCGTTTTATTTTGTCATTGATGGGTCATCTCTTGACCTCGATCTGGGTTGAAGGTAAGCGATGGATGAGGCTACGATGGAACGAGCTAGCCCAAGATGAGCCTATTCAGTGTTCACTCTTAATCTTACTTTGAAGCTTGATAGGTTTCTGGACCTGGAAGTTTTTGAGATGTAAGAAAGGTTTTTGAAATTCCGCAAGACCACTTTAAAAACTTAAGAAACCACAGATAGATCATTAAATATCTAGCCTTTTGTCAACTACATAATACGTAAGGATCGGCTTCCAGTCTTACCAGATGCAGCTGAGTACCAATATGAGTGACTGTCTATCCGGTACAGCAAAATTCGTCTTGAAGGCCACTTTCGAATTGGCTTTTTGTTTTGCCTTAATGATAAATGTGTTGTGTTGTATAGACCACCACATAAGCATAAGCAATACCTTTTCACACCGGAATGCCCATTTTATAATGATTTAAGTATAGATTAGCACTTACAATTATAATATTAATGTTATTAAAACCAGTCACGTACATTTCTAAGAAGATAGCTGTATGCTTTTATGAGTCATTAAACTCCTTTTTATATAATGTGCTTTGAAGCGAAGAGCCTTTGAGTCCTATACTACTATGTATTAATTGTTATTTGTTACTGACGACCCAGTTGGTGAAAAAGTAAGAAGTTTTCTTCATGTATGAATTTCCTACAAATTTCGTTACACTGGCGAATAATCGCATCTAGGCATCGCAAGACATTGCATGCCGAATTGGTTCTTTTGTGAAAATGAAAGGATTGTCGTTAGAACATAAAGGCCGTCTTCCTTACTCACAGTATTAATAGTCTCTTTCAAAATTATGTTAAATTATGTCTTACATTTCCACAGAAACCCATAGAATGTCTGGTCATCTTTGTTATAACACCAAATCAAACATTTGCCGTTCACTACATAGAACACAATGATTTTGCTCATTATTGTTCAACGTTGACGCAACTGCCCTCCTAACCATTCCTCACAACACTAACCTTTTAAATCACAAAAGACTACAAAAACCCAAAACCGTAACAAAGATCTACAATACACGCAACTTCATTCCTTTTAGACTTATTCATCAATATGCGATAAAGGCGTGAGTTTATGTATGTATGTATCAACGTGCGAATGACAATGGACCCTATTCGGGTAAAATATTTGATCTTAAAGCTCACAATGGCTTGGTTCATTATTGCGTATTGCTCGCCGATTTGAAACTTCGCGTTGTGACGATAAAGTTTGTATGTGTTTGTGATTGCGATATTCTGATGAATATGAAAATTTGCTTGACATTCCATTGGATATTGCGTTGACAATAATCAGGCTGCTAGGAAAAATACGCTTTGGACCTAATTATATTACAGGTTGATAAAGATGATCTGATGCAATATCATTTACCTAACGCTTTTGTGTTGCTTGCTTATGAAATCTTATTTTTTACAAGAACCTAGACTACCATAAAATTAATTTGCCTGGAAAGAAATGTTTTTTTATATAATTTTATATTCTTTTTATACTTATTATGAAAGGGTCCCGAGAACTTCGGGCTTATCTCAAAGAAACACAATTTAACGCTTATACGCCATTTTCCAAATATAAAAACAAAATATCTTAAGCGACAAGCAGGCTTTAATGAGGCCCAAAAAATCCAATATGTTTTATTCCCCGCCCAAGTTCAGTCTAATAAACAGTTTGGAATCGAACCTAACACAGATACACTACATGCAAACAAGCCATCCTAGTTAGAAATTTAATATCATTTGTATTATCTTATCATTTGTGTTTCTTTTTATACTTATTATGAAAGGGTCCCGAGAACTTCGGGCTTATCTCAAAGAAACACAATTTAACGCTTATATGCCATTTTCCAAATATAAAAACAAAATATCTTAAGCGACAACCAGGCTTTAATGAGGCCCAAAAAATCCAATATGTTTTATTCCCCGCCCAAGTTCAGTCTAATAAACAGTTTGGAATCGAACGTAACACAGATACACTTCATGCAAATAAGCCATCCTAGTTAGAAATTTAATATCATTATAATATCATTTGTATTATCTTATCATTTGTATTTCTTTTCATACTTATTATGAAAGGGTCCCGAGAACTTCGGGCTTATCTCAAAGAAACACAATTTAACGCTTATACGCCATTTTCCAAATATAAAAACAAAATATCTTAAGCGACAACCAGGCTTTAATGAGGCCCAAAAAATCCAATATGTTTTATTCCCCGCCCAAGTTCAGTCTAATAAACAGTTTGGAATCGAACGTAACACAGATACACTACATGCAAATAAGCCATCCTAGTTAGAAATTTAATATCATTTGTATTACAACCACGTAGGTCCTTGCCCGAAGGGGGATGTGGAAATTTGTAAGGTGAACCAATAATTTCTCAAGTAAGGCGGACCACACACCTAAAATATTATTGCGCGACATAAAAATAGGCTATTATAAATACTAAAGCTAGGCAGACGAAGTTGCGGGCAACTAACAGGCTAAGCTATATTATTGTTAAGTTTCATCGAAATCATAAGTATCGAACATCCATCAATTTTCCTTATTTTATATACCTTTTTCATTTTTTAATATCTAAATAAAGTATATACAGACTTTTTGTTAAATAGATTATGTACACGATACCAATTAAATATAGCTACTATGTACGAGTATGTATAACTCTCGAGGGGTTTGGCACTGATAGTAGAAATACAGGCTCTGCCTAGTTCGGCTACAGATGACTACACCACTTAAACTCGTCCGAAATTAGCCTGATAAAATACTTTGTAATTTATGTCTAAGTTTCTTTAAATAAATAATAAAAATAATAAAAATCCATCCCTACAAAATTTTGCGTTACAATGTGCGATTGTTTCATGTAGATAAAGTTGAAATAAGATTTAACCAAATGAACACAAATCCAAATACAATTCTGATAAAAGTAGTCAGTCGGCAGAATTCGACATCCATAGGAACTTCGGAACCCTCAAACATCCTTCAATAAGCCGCCCTTCCCTTCCCTTCCTTTTCCAAATTGCAATACTACCTTCCACTATAACACAACACCCCATCATAATTATCCATTCAAAATTCCGCCAACAGTAGGGATAATTAATTAAACAATTATTTACCATCACGTCAACCCGACACAACCAATCAGCCTCGCGTAAAAGTTCGCGTAAATTATTAATCAGCCAATAAGCATCGATTGTCAAATACGGGATATACGATTGGTCGAACTGACGACTTAATTCGCTCAGCTTATTAAAGCATCAATCAGAGGTTTTTATGTAAAATCGGTTAATTGTACGGAGGATACTGGCAAGAATGGGTATTTTTGTTAGCTTCAGTTATTTTACTCAGGTCGGTCATGTTGGCCGTAGAACCGATGACCGGTGGGGTAGACGTATTCTTGAGTGGGTAGTCTGCGAATCAGTGAACGTAAGGTAGGATACTCTCAGTCTGGATGAAGCAACGATCTTCGCTAGGTGACTAGTTGCGACAGAGTTGCCTAGAATCAAATTAGGTCAAATTGCAATGCCTCGTCGTTGCAATTGGGATGCTAACTAATTAGTAGGTAACACTACATACACATAGTAACTTTTGCATCATCACTCGTTAAGGCTCTTCTAGGAAATTCAGTAAAGAAAGAAAAAATATTACAACATACAAGTTTCAACGAAAAATAAAAGACAATCGAAACGTAAACAGATCCGAAGATTCGATATCGATCATTGAGGTTGTCTTTCGACAAGTTTGAAGTCTGAGGGATCATCTCTCAAGATATTTATTTCTGTGGATGGCCAGATATGGATGTTGGTGAGGACTAGAGGGGTTTTGACGCAGTTTATTTTTGGATTTTAGGTTCAGTTGTTATCTTTATCGGGTTTAAAATCATAGATTAAAGTTGCTGTTATAATAATCGATGTATGTTGTATAGTCGGTCTAGAAAAGGCATTGTATTGATTGATATACCTACATTATGGCAATCGATTATGTCATATGTTCTGTAACCGATTATTTTCCACATTTATTACTAAAACTAAAATAATTAAATCCCGTAAGCTTAGTTATAATAGGTACCTCCTCATGGTATTTTTTGTGCTAACACTTTATATTAATGAAAAATATACAATCCGGCCTAAATTACCCACGAAATTGTAGTCAAAAGAATTAATAATAATATTCTTTTTTATTGTTCCAGGATCCTCAAGAGTGACAAACTCACCAGTCACCAGTGAATGAAAGTGCTAGTGATGTGCCACCGAAAAGTGCTTCATATCGATAGAAATAGCTAGTGTTGTCTATAATGTCGTTCTCGAGGTCGCCCGTGATGTCTGGCGTGCTGTTCACCATACTGCTGCAGTACTGCGTCGAGAGTCAGCAGGAGAATCTCATTGAGGAAGCATGTAAGTAGACAGTTTTTTGTTTGTCAAATATTTGTACGCGGATCTTTAAGGTGCAACGAGAAATCGCGTCGTATCGCATCGGTGTCATATTGTTGCCTCATTATCGTGTCGCAACTTTCTTCTTTCTAAAAGTGAGCGCTCACGTAACTACGGATATTCCATTGCAAGCGTTTTTTCGTATGAGAGCAAAACTGCAAGATTTTTCATATGAAAATGACTGCATTTATTTTAGTTAGTGCATTTGTTTTAATAACCGGCAGGAAAATAGGCGATTTTATTCACTCTCTCTACCATTTTAACCGACTTTACAAAAAGTGGAGGTTCTATGATCGACTTCACTGTTTTGTTTTTGTTTTTCACCGATATCTCCGTTAAATTGACGGAGATAGCGGTGAACAGCAATTGTTAACTGATTTAGAATTTTCAAGATTGAGACCTTTTGCAAGATTTTATTTAATATGGGTATAAATACGTTTTTAATATTTATAATACACACATAAGTGATATTTATTTTCTAAATTGGTTAATAATAATAACTTTTTTCAAAAACACGTCCAATCAAGAAGAAACTAGACTGGACGAAATTAACCTAGACAAAGAGATTGAGTAGGTAGAAGCGAAGGCCTTTGCCCAGCTGTCGGAAATAATGAAGGCTAAATAAAACTTTTTAACAAAAAATTAAACCGACTTCCAAAACAAAACACTACAAAGCGAAGAATAACTTTCTTTTCCGAAGTCGGTGTCTTTTGTACCCATTGTTTTCCGTTATTTGAGAACGACCGCTAGTTTGATCTATTGTTAAAACGTTTTTTATTTTTCTCTTTTTATTTTTGGTAGGTACCTCCAATTAACGTGAAAATCATTTATAGCCAAAGTACATCTCATGATGATTCCAATAAACCCAAACACGACTAAGATACATTGTTTCATTTCGGAGTTCCAGTGGCCATTGTTGTCCTTCATCAGTTCCACTTCACCAAATGATACCTTATGAGTGCAAATGATTGCATTATTCACGAAAATACAAAATTCGCTATATAGTATGCATTTAATATGTAGTATGTATTTGAACATTATAATGTTTGAGAAGTTCCCTCGATTTCTTTAGGATTGCATCATCAGATGCTGGTTTTCTTATCATGGTACGACTCTTGGGATGTCTTCTTTCCAACAAAAAAAGATCATCAAAATCGGTTTATAAACAACGAAGTTATCCGCGAACACACATAAAAAATATATACACGGTCGAATTGAGAAACCGCCTCCTTTTTGGGAAGTCGGTTGGAAAACAGAATAAATAACCAAACCGTGAGTCTTTAATTGAATCGGACTTTTCCTTACATAATACTATTTCGTTAATCACACGAGATTAATAGGGGATTTTTTTTCCCTTTACCTACAGACTGACGGGGCTCCATGGGATAGATTAGTAGTTAGTAGCAGTAGAAGTAAAGTTATCATGGTACAGTGGTTTTTGAAAGAAGGTCAAAGGTTCCTAATCCTTTTAATGCTGGCTCTAATATAGTTTTTTGAATGGTTCATGAGACTTAGTTTTTACCGCATACTGTCTGCTTTCTAGTTTCTAAAATCAATCTGGCTGTCTTTTCTACACTGACAGCAGTTTAAAATGATATTCGGTGGAATTAAATCAGACTGAAAAACTACCCGAGTCAGTTACCTTAAGAGGCTTTGGGATTGGCAGTTGAACCAATCAAAAGATCATAGTATGATAACAACATTAGCCTATAACCAGAAGTGTTCCATAAAGCTAATCAGCGGGGTAATTGTGTATCACACGAACTCACGCAATCTCAACAAACAATAAAGATAGGTTGCAATAGGATTCGATTATGATTTGAAACGGTGATTGTTACGCAGTAAGGGTATGTAAGAAATATGTATAAGTAAGGTTAGGCCTTTATCTAATTCACCTTTCGTATGCAAAGGTACATAAAGGTAATTAAGCAAAATAATTCTATTGCAAAGTTCTCGCCAAACTTCTTGCAAACCCTGAAGTTGGCTTTCCGATGCGCAAGGAACGGCGCTTTTTTTGTATGAGATTTAGCACTGCGTAAACATTGTAGCCAAATTCAGGGCGGCCAACTAATTTGGGTAGAACTGTATCTGCCTCCACTCAACATTTTGTTGATAAGCAACTGCCAACCCTGTTTATTTTGGGTAATGTTCGAGATTTAACCCCTATTTTAGAGAAAAAAGGATTTCAATTGTTTGGTAATTTAATAATTGTCTTGTTTGGAGATATTTTCGAGGAATTTTCAATTCTGGTGCGATTTCTCAAAGCATTGTTTCACTAAATGATTTTGGCGACAACTGTTGTTATTGTTAGGGACCTATGATCCTAAATTTATAATTGGGTAAGTATGTAAGCTCATATTCTTCTATCCTCGTTCATAAAAAAACCAAATTCAAGTCGCAATCTCGTCTCGGCTTCACTGTCAAAAACTTGTTAAAATGTAGTATTGCATGTCAGATGCAGCAAGAAATCAATAAAACGTTTGTTGCAGATTTTAATGTGTCTTCCACTCATCAATTAAATATTTGGAAAGTCTTTATGTCCCTGAGAATGCCTTAGAGCAATTATTGATAAACCTTACGAACAAATATTTTTACGATCCAAAATATGAATAAAATAAATTTATAAGACCTATAAAACAAGAAGCAACACCATGTTCAATTAAATTCACTAAAGCTTTCCCACATACTGCCTATAGACCTCATTACTCCATAAAATAAATAAAAGGGATCAAACAACCAAATATCAACCTTAACAACTACAATTTACGATTAGGAATGGCCAAGCAATAATGAACATCTCTCAATGTTAATTCAGCCTTAACCTCGAGATAATAAGGTAGGTTTTTGCAAAAAGTCCGTCACTCGCATCAGTCCTTCCTATGAGTAATCAGAATCACCTATCTGAACGAATTTTGACGGTTTTATGTTAGTGTAATTTGGTGTTGATTTTTGTGCTGGCTACACAATTAAATTAAAACGGGAAATCTGCCAGTTTTCTCTGCTATGGATCTCTCCATAGATATAATAAACAAGGATCTCTCCATTAATCTTTGGAAAATTATTTCGATTCTTTACTTTATTACGATTATTGGTATGGGAAAATGTTAGTAAATATTTAGGAAGCATTAATTGGTCGTCTTCGGGTCAACGCAGCGTAGACGCTATGCTAGCGTTGTGTAGGTAGACATTAGTAACGTAATTAAACGTGAAAATTAACTTGTGATGACGCTGCGTTAGAGTCGTAACACTTGAATATATAAAGCATGTGTTAGTGCTAATAAAATTACTGGAACATGAGATTTTCCAAATTTTCCCTGAGGTTTTTGAACAAATCGGCAGAGCTTTTTAAGTGTAGATTTTTAGTAAACCCTTAGAAAACATAATTATATGTATATATACCTACAGGTACTGTAAAAACTAAAACACTTTTTCAAACCTTCTAATGAGCACTTAATCTTAATAATCGTGAAGTTTTTAAATTCTTAATAATGGTAATTGGTAAACCAATCACTAATAATAATGAATTGAAAAACTTCGATAATAATGTTTAACTTTCAGTACATGATTAGTACTTATTCAAACAAATTCAGATGATGTCAGAAATATGCTGAAAGTGATACTTTTTTTTTCACGTTTTTGTTTGTTTAACAAACAAAAAAGTATAACGAGTTCAATTGATTTACCGCTTGTGAGTTTTTTTGTGCTTTCAACAGAAACCATAAGTTTTTGAATTGGCCGTTTCAAAAATGGATAAACTTTAGCTAGATAGGAACTGAATAAATGTACTACAAACGTTTTCTAAAACCTATTTGGTACATTTGATTTCTAGAAGCTACTAAGCGCCGTTAGTTTTTGGATAAGAGGAAATTACTTCTACGGTAATCCATACTATCCATACTTACTTACTAATTTTATGAATGTGAAAGTAACTCTTTCTGTCTATCTATCTGTACGTTACCTTTTCGCATCTTAACGGATTTGGATGAAACTTGACAAACGGGTAAACCATATTCTGAATAAGGATATAATTATGATAAGCAAAAGTCGTGGTGGTATATTCCCTATTTATAATTTCCACGAGGGCGAAACCGTTGGCACAAACTAATAATAGGTAAAACATTTCCTTTTAATCTTTTTAAAAACCATGTTATGAATACTGTTATATCGGCTTTATATTTGCTCTGGTGATGTATTTTCTAAATAAATAGTAACGATTTTGATTCTACGTATTTAATACGCGTTGATCCAGATTCTGTTAAGAAACCAACCCATATTTGGAAAAAATATTACATTCAAATCCTGTTGACATATTTGATCCCAAATGTAAAGAAACAATGTGAATTGGCTTTCAGTACGGATTTCAGGTTTATCCTGAAAGAAAAATTATTTCTTTACGATTATAGCCAAAGCATAATCAGCCTATAATGTTCCTATTGTTGGGGCACAGACCTCTTTTCTGTGCCTAATCCACCAAGTGGCCCCAATGCGAGTTAGTGGATGTTTAGGACATACCGGTTTTCTCATAAAGTTTTCCTTCCGCATGATAGTTATACAGTCGGAACGGATTGTAATAAAAAAGTTGATTTTAATAAATTAGCCTACATTCAGTACAGTAAGCAAGCGTGCAAGTCAGTAAGTAAACCATTATTATATGGGCCTCTTAATCTATTAAAACTCCGTATTGCGCTGGGTCAGCTTGAGGTCCAATTATTACCATCACGTCATGTCGTAGAGAAAATATTCCATTTTAAAAACATTTTCCTGTCTTCCAAAAATGTCATCGAACATGACTGTATAATCAATTTTAAATTACAGCACTAGCTTGGCGCTACGTCACAGGCTAAGGTTCTGGTAATCTCGGTAATTTCAGCCTCTCCGAACTCCCCGAAATTGAATGATAAGACGTAAATATATTTGATTTTCATATATTTTTTTTAACAGTAATAAGAGAGAAGAGGGAGTAATACTGTGTCCATGAATACTGGGTCATTTTAGATGTAAAATTCGTAGAGGTGCCATTTTTAACTTGAAGTTATTTTCTGTTCTGACTCATTATATTTTTCGGTATAGTTGTTGGACTTACAATTCTTCCTCATTGGTAGACCTAACTGCTTTTATGATATTAGAAATAGTAGTCTAGTAATATCTTATCAGTGGGAATAGCTACCTATGTACACTATTATAATATTGTCCTCTATTGGCCTTTTACAACCATTACACTGTGACGTGGAGAAATACAACCAAGTACTCTTATTGATCTTTGCTGTTGCAATACTGTAATATGAAAAGTGTTAGCACGAACATTCCGCCAAAAATCCGCTTGTCTCACCTTCAGCCAAGTCTCCCTCTAATTTTAGGCATCCATTTCACACAGAATTTTCTACGTCTTTAGACTAAACGTCCTAAATTTCCGTGTACACTCCAAGTTAATGTTCAGGCTCAAACAATACCTGTTTCGTTACGAATTATGAACCTTGAAGCTCTACGATAAAAGATCCTCCAACAAAACTTGTGTCTATTCCCGCCAAGTCATTACTCTGATATTAATCAACGTATCTTCTATAGATTATCCGTTAATCCTCTCATTCTATCTCTCGAAGATAATGTTGATCCCTTATGACGTACCGGCGTCTAATTATGAACTAATATTGCTTCATTCTTGTTATTATAGAGCTGTTGATCCTTAGGTATTAAGGCCTCTGAAAAATTGTAGACGAATGCTGCGAAAAAGGTGGAGGAAGTTTCAAGGGAGAAAGTCTTTTTGCTAGGTGTTAAAAAGTCTTGTTCTGAAGTAGGCAGAATGTTGCTTTATGAAATGAAAACATGATAGAGGCAATTTAGTTTTGTTGCCGAACGGTAAGAACACTTGTCTAGCGTCTGACATACTTAAGCTGATTTGGCTGTAAAAGAAAACTATTTCTAACGACGTCATTATCGAATTCTTCCCTTATAGCATTAAGAATCTTTCTCAATGACATAATTCAAGCATTTACTACCTCTCTAGCCAAGTCATTGTTCACTTACCAGTATACTAGTAAAATAATACGTTATTTAGTATGCTATCCATCAAACCGCAAAATGGCTATATACCTACTTAGGATGGCCACTAATAAAACGGTTTACGTACACATTGGCACATGACTTTTAAGTGTTCATAACCTATTCGCGTAGAAGAGCTTAGATATTCATCAATGGACGGTCGCTACGAATTTTATATGTCGTATCAAATATATCGGATGTAATTTATTTGCTAAGCAAAACTTAAAAGAGCTTTCGAGTCTATGTAATGTGTATCAATAAATTAATAGCATTGGCTCAATGATCCCGAATAAAAGAATCGAAAAGAATCGAGAGTTTGACATCAAAAATTCTTCAAAACTCGGCGAACCGGTCACAAAACATTACAGAAACTTCGAATAAATTTGCAATTCAATGTCTATAATTTGGCAGAGTTTTAAGAGTTTCGAAATTTAATTTCGACACAGCCTGTAAGAGGGTTGATATTTTTGTTGGGTGAATGTTTTTATGCGAAATAAAAATTTCCTTTCATCTGTCAGTCTAACTAGACGCTTACCACAATATTTAGTGCTCTTTGTTTTGTTCAAAAAAGTAACATTCGTTCGTTAGTTGTGCCAATTTTAAATGAATGTATTTCGTTATTGATTTGTCGTCTTTGTCGCTTTTGTGCCGTTGTGGGTCAATTGCTCTGCAAATAGATTTAATGTCTTTATAGATGAGTGGGTTATTTTTTTCTTACTATGGTGGTATAGTACAAAAATATGCAGTAATTTTTTTTTATTAACCTTTATTTTTATGAAAGATACTTGCTAAAACTGTCTCCGTTAAAACCAAACTATTTATCAAAACTTTATGCACAAGTTCAAAGACTAACTAAATGCGCTGGAATTAACTATTCTTATCCCTTCTGATACTTGTGATGCCGTACAAAATAAAAACTTTATTTTAGTTTTTCACTCGTGAATTAATTGACAAAAAAAAATCAGTTAGCCATAATCCCGTAGTTTCCATAATCTCACTTCATTATGAACAAAAATCCAAACAGGAAACTTCTAGAAAATATTCATACTGAGACAAAAAAGGTGGCAAAGTATTTTTGTATAACTTGAACTTAGCTGATCGGACTTTGATTGAACTTATTTAGTTTTTCTTTAGTTCAGAAAAGTTTAAATTGAATTCATAATTTCCACGTAAAAGGCCATTTTTACGATGAAATAGGGTCTTTCAAATTATGATACATGGTAGATGTCGCTAATTAATTTTTTAATATTTTCATGTTTTAAAACGAAAGATCCAGTGACTTTATTTGTCCAATATATTGGAGCTATGTAGAATATGTAGTAATTATGTGCTGATAAGACTTCATAAAATTAATTATCGAATTTCGGTATAAAAATAATATAATATAATCTTGTTTAAAAAAGCTACGTTAATAAAGCAATAGATTACGTGCCGTCACAAAAAGAAGATTAGATACGGCACCTTATCTTTTTGTGGAAATAGATCCGTAAATCCTGAATTACTTGAAACTCGCCTAAGGCAAGATTATAAAAGTTAAGCTCAATCTTAAGATATAAGTATGAACCGCTCAAATTTCAGTGATTCTTTGCCCTAACATTAAAATACAATAAAAAGCAGTAAGAAATTTTTTGAAAATTTTACTAAATAACAAAATCCTGCGGATCTATCAAACATTTCAGCTCGCCAGTGAAAAGTTTTCTATAATTGAGGCTGGCCGGTCATTGGTGCATTAAACTCGCTGTCTGCCGTCCGACGGAGTCACTGCGGTGGAGCTCTTACATTTTTAATTTTATCCGTAACAAGTATCCTGTAGATTTACTCAGAAGATTCGTATAATGGATCGTTACTCACACACGGAAACAAAAGAACATTTGGAACATCGCATCTGTCCCTTACACACACACTCAAAATAACCTTACTCTAAGAGCTTATGGTCACCCCCCAGGTGTAAGTTCCAGTTTCTCATGTCAAACTCTAATGCTTATTTTTTTACAAATTCTCAACTATTTTGTTTTTATTTGGAAACCTGCGGTTTAACTTTGGAGCCCTGTCATATCAGCCTGTAAACGTTGTAACATTATTTTTCAAAGAAAAAAGTCTTATTAAAATTATCAAATTAGTAGGGATTTGTGTGACATTACATCAACTGTTTCAGTCTTAATTACTTAATAAGAGAAGTAATATTATCGGATTGCAATTTTTTTTTTTACATTTTCATTCGTGCTTTTACATTTTCAAACAAGTTAATACCGCTTAAGTTTAAACAGTAATTCCGTTAAATCGTGGCCAGTATTTTTAGAATCAGCCGTACCGATTGAAATTACAGTGAGAAATTTTAAATAACATCGGATACTATGTCAGAAAATGGAAAAAAGAAATCCGATGCAAACTATCATTGTATTCCCTGATTAAAAACTATAAATTTTGGTCTGTGATAATTATCATGTGGTTTCTGTTGCATATTTTCCAGACAAAAAATCGTTCGGATAAAAATTTTAATTCATACAATTATTAGGTTTAGGTTAAGTTGTCAAAGTTTAATTTTTTTTTCGTGCTGGTTAAGCGCTCGATTTTAGTGAGGTCAACTAACCCTAGTTTTTTGAATTGAGAAACCGATTTTGAGATCTTGTAAAATTTTAGCACTAAAGTAGAGTATGACGAGAGGACCTATAGCTTACCTTGCTTTTCGAAGTACGAAGGCGTCTTAATGGATTGTCACCCATCCTCAGACCGAACTCACGCGTTATTACTTATAGCCAAGGGCTCGACCTACGTATTGCGGCATCCCATAAGGGCAAGCACACACCGACCGAAAAGTTTTATATTTGATTTATTACCCACTAACTGAACGCATAAAAGTAACGTTATATTCTTCGCGAATGTAGCCTAGACACAATAAATCAAACGGAGGAATTGTTAAAATGTGGTTTATATGGATTGCCGTGGTCCGAGAATGGATGAAACACATATGATGGGATTCTGTATAGGGCTAAATTGATATCTCGTTACAGACAGCTAATGGGAAAAAAATAAGAGTACCGTAACGAATAAAACCGCGATGCGATTATACTAGGTATACCTGTTGGAATGGATCATGTCACCCACATAAATGCCTACCTTCGTGGGGTATGTCTATGTCCTTCTATGTACTCTTTTCGGCTGTAATAATGTTGGTGATACTAGTTGCTCTTGGGTTCATATTAGGTAACTGCATCTCGAGCAGCCTGAAGTCTGAATTTGTGCCCTGGCCTCGCTATTGCACGGAACTTATACCATGACCACCTTTTATACATACCTATATACACTTCTCTCTACCCCTTAACAAACAAACCAGACATTATTTATGTTAAATTAATAACCCACGTATCCACAAACAAAATGTAATCGAACATTTGCCAAATTCCCTTACGAAATAAATAAACAGAAAAGATAAAGACATTCTATACTACGACATACCGCAAACAAAACGAAGCATATCTTTATACCTTTTATGCTAGAAAAGTATTGGAAAAGCCGAACTATCTCATAACTTACGTGACGTGACGTTTCAAACGGGATATTTCTTTATGTATCAAAGGATTCAAAATCTACGATAGAAAATGTTTTGATAGAAAAGAAATGTGCGTAGTGTGACACATTATACGTGTGGTTCTGCATAATGTCATTAAGGTTTTGAAATTTTTACGATAAAATTAGTTTGTTCGATGTTTTCTAGAATTAAAGAATTGGTTAAATATTGAGTGGAGCTACATTTTTTTATGGGTAAGTGTTAAATTACTTATCAAACCCCTCGAAAAAATCGCGTTAATTTTGACAGCACTACAAAATTTATTGCAATGTATCTTTTAATTTTGTTTTTAGGATTGTAATGGATGTGACGTTCTTGTCATAATACGAAAGGAGAGAGTGGGTCTACGAAAAGTGACAGCCTACCAGCGCTAACAATTAAAAGATCACAGTGTATGGTATTGACTTGCGCTTCTGAAATTGAATGTGTTCAGTGAAATACATTTTGGAGTTATGACAATAGTTATTGCTGATAGAATGTCATGTCAATGCCCCTTAGTTCTGCTAATCAAACTAAATCTTATTTGAATGGGTAAGTACTTGAAAAACGGGTTATTCGTCTTTTATTGTGGTTGTCCTCTAAAGTTATTCATATTTGTGTGTACTAGAACATGAACATTCTTTCTCAGAAAAGTAATATTAGTCTGGGACAGTAAAAGGGTTTTTGTTTTTTTAATTCTTGTTTGCGCCTGTTAGAGGCCCGAAAGTCTGAAAGTCCCGGTAGGTATGTACTCACTAACTACATAAAGTTTTGGCAGTCAGATAAGGAGTCGCTGTATTTCAATTCAATTCAAGTATGTATCTGTAAATGATTTAATTATCAAAATGCATGAGTTTAAGTTTATACAGTTAGACTAGAAACCTACTAAACTAAACTAGCCCTTTGTAAGTGATAGGGTGGAGCCGGGCCTCAACAACCATGTCGGGTAGTCATAGGCAAATAGTTCGTCTAACTTCAGGGCCTATCTATCAAAGTTTTGGGCCTGAAAGTAAGATTTATCGTGTGCTATTAATTGCAGTGGTGAAATGTTTCAAAAAACTTGTATAATGGTATGTTGAATTTTGCTTGTATCAAATATTTCTATTTTTAGTTTAATTCGTGCGCACAAAGTTCAGGCTAACCTGGCCTAAAAAGGGATGAACGAAAGGTTGTGTAAAAGGAACGCATGCTTCTGAGATGAAAATGCAAACAGGATACTTGTGATGTTACTCAAAATGTAGAAATATGTACGAGTACCAAAGTGTTAGAGAAAATCTGGAACGGCACTGGTGACCGAAAAGTTGTGTGGAAATCTGTTGTCATGGTATGGGCCAGTGATGCAGACGAATCAGAAACGTGTCGTGACGGAAGTTTTAAGTAGATATGAATGTGGAGGAGTATAGGAAGACCAAAGAAACGATGAATAGACTGTGTGAAAGATGATTTGAATAAAAAATGAATCCTTATGTGAATTCTGAGATGATGACTAATCGATTCTGCAATGTGCATAAACAGAAGGCATAAAATACACTGAAATAAAACGCAGATAGCGTACGCTACGTTTGTTTAACAGTGTAACAAAAACTCCATACCCTGATACCCTTTTCATTGAATGGGACTGTCCCCATAAAAGCTTTCGGTATAATATTTGGTTACACAACAATCTGCCATTCAATCTGTCCTATTTAGGGAACGGATATATCGGGTAATATCCAGGGCTGACAACTAGGGAATGGTCAAGTTGGGAAACTGGTAAAGGTTTTGGTATTTTTTTCCAAAGACTTTGGTAAAATGTAAGATTTGCGTGTCAAATCTTCACTAATGTTATCAAGATGTATTTTTTTATTGTGTCTCCGAAGGAGCAAATTCGATTCCGAAAATTATTTCACAGATATAAAACTATACTAACGCTGAGTGTCATAGGATAATTACCCGGAAAATGCACGTGTCTTGTGGGATAAGCCGCAGGAAAACTAGTTATAAATAAACGAAAAAGAGCCTATTTAACAATAAGTTGCAGTCGAATTATTATTTACTATTTTCTCGATAAAACACTAATAATGTAATAAAAAAAACTGCTTATGACTTACACCCGAGCCTGAACAAAATGAAAGTTTATCAGCTATAACGATTGTCCAAAATATATAGGATTGACATGCGCTATTAAAATGTAATTTGTTCCATCCCAAACATTTCGCACTCATCTCTTTTGTTTTCATACAAAAACACTGGCAACCTACTTTCCTTTCCAGCAACATTCTTGTTAACATAACACAATAAAACAACTAGTCACTGGATCCCAAGCAATTAGAGAAACCCGCTAAATATCTATCTAGTACCATGAATTCCTACTGAGATTAGTATTCCCAGAACTCGCAGAACATTCTAATTGTCAGAATACAGTTGTCATAATCTTTATAGTGTCCCATCTGTATGAAGTTGCATCGAAAAATGTTCATACATAGGAGTAATAGGGAATATTGTGTATGTATAAGGAAGGAATATTGTGTTGTGTGTGTATTGTGTATGTTGTCGTGGTCATATTTTTTTGTGGTGGTCCTGTTATTTTGTACTGGCTTTGCTTGCGTCTCTG
Source organism: Orthosia gracilis (assembly GCA_947562075.1). Lineage (NCBI taxonomy): Eukaryota > Metazoa > Arthropoda > Insecta > Lepidoptera > Noctuidae > Orthosia > Orthosia gracilis. The sequence goes on along the minus strand of OX387266.1, from coordinate 11,847,910 downwards.
CTTGTATCAAAGTATTTGTTTTCACGGGTTCAATGCCAGGTTCCAAATTTTCTTGCAATGACATTTTCCACTTACTCGTAGTTAGCTCTATTCCCTTCATCGTAATTAGGCCAGTCTTGCCACATCATTTGCCAGTATACCTGTGATCCCTGCTATATTATCTGTTCGTAGATTCAAAAATAAACCGACTTCAAAAACAAAAGACTTAAAAGTGCTACATAAATTTCGTTTGACAAATCGCTGTGTTTCGTACTGTTTTTATTATTTTGCGAGACCAACTTCCAAAACGAAAATTATGTTGCACTTTTTAGTCTTTTGTTTTTGAAGTCGGTTTATTTTTGAACCTACGAACAGATAATATAACAGGGATCACAGGTATACTGGCAAATGATGTGACAAGACTGGTCGTTTTTATATTTCTTTTTTAAATTTTGGTTCACCATCACTACAAATTGACCATGCTACAAATTCGTGCTGTTCGTCGCTAAAGCGTTCAGTTGTATGCTCCATATCTTGTAAACCGCCAAACCGATTTTGATGAAACTAGCACTAAAATACTTTATCCAATAATAAAAATCGATCATGATCCAATTACTAGTTGTTTATTAGGAGAAATGTGAGGGCTAACATACATACATTCAAACATACATACATTTATTTATTATAAGGTACACCAACAGCATAACATACAAAAAAGTTTGTAGTAAACATAGAAAAATAAAGGTGCTGGTATGTATGCCTATTACAGGTATACGCAGCTTGTGAGCTTGAGCCATAGGTCAGAAACACTAAATTATTTAAAATTTCAATATAATAATATTAATCTAAATTTAAAAATATAGTAAAAATAAAAACATACAAAATGAAAAACAGACAGAATAAAAATAAAAAGAAATAGGATGTATATGTTCGTAATTAGCCTAAGTTGAAGGATTTGCGCACTCCCGTACCTCCGAGACTGCTCTTCTAAACTTGTTGAGTAAAACATCCAAACGTACATTAACGGATCCATGCGGATGACGTCACGGGGTATCCATTTTTTGTATACCAAAAGCTTCTCCAGATCGTAACAAGTACTATTCTGAATACCGCATCAAAATCGGTCCATCCAAACGCGAGAAAATCGCGGACTAACATATATACATACGGGTCAAACTGAGAACCGAGCCGAGCCGTTTTGGTCTCGCACGGGGTTATTTACTTTTATTTTTTTATTAATGTTTGTATTTTGCTTAACTAGTGTCTCCTGTGCGGGTCACAAATAAATATTTTTATTTCTTTTTCTTTCTTTCTTTAGAACCTCCTTTTTTTGAAGTCGGTTAAAAATGCCTTATATCCAAATCGTTTTCAATCAGTTCAGTAATTTCTGTTATGTCACAGTCAAAATCAAATATTGCCAATTCTAAATCTGTCAGCCCTAACATTACACACGTGTCAAAACCAGATGACAATTGACATGAAGTAGTTTTGTTTGAATCAACGGGATCCCGTTGATTCAAAGTGAATGTTTTAGTGATGGGCTCTGATTGGCTTTTCTATCGATACATTTCGTAATCGACGACGTCGGGCATCGTAACTTGTCAACTACTATCTGTAATGTGTTCCGGCTTAAAATAATTGTAAATATTGCATTAAATTGTACTGGTTTGATTTGGTTAGTGGTTTGAAAGGCAGTTTGACAGATGTTAATGTCATTTCTTGTGTCTTATGATGTTGTTGCTGTTCAATAAAATTATAGTACGAGTATCATAAGCCATTTGTGAAATGATCGTCTGAAAACATGAGATACTATCTTTTTATTTAAAATAATTCCTTTCTTTTTACTAAAGTTAGAAAATTCTATATTTGTAAGTTACATACGTTTTTAGTAACAAATAATTAGAAATACTGTCAAGATCAATCTACTATTTTTAGATTGACTCGATGGTTTTTGGACAAGTTTGACCCCGCTTGTCTAAAGCATTATATAAAAAGCTAGTTTCCTCTGTTTTTGTTATTTTCCCGGTTGCATTTCTAGTTATTATGTATTTTCCTGGCATTTCTTCTGGTTTACAAAGATAAAAACCTTCTTTCTTATAATCTATGTTGCAAACAAAGCGGGAGGGTTAACGCTAATATTCTTTTATAAAGAGGTTTTGTTTTAATTTGAATAGAAAAGAGAAGACAAATCCTTATAACTATTATCTATTATATTCATTCATCAACATTAGCCAAACAAACAAACACAAGACCAAACTACGCCACTATCCAATCCGCAGTACCCATTTATCGTAACGCAACTCTCATTTACACAGAAAACAGCCCATATCCAGCAATAACATCGCAAACTAAGTCACCTAACCCGCAGCTAATTAATCCTGTCGACAATCTATAAATCGATAGTGCACGTTACTATAATCCGTCACTCGTTTCCCGCACACGGATATCGGATTACAAATGCGGACCGACAAACAACACTAGATACTTTTTCGTGAATCCCTCTCGCTCTTCAACTCTCAGGTTTAGGTTTGAAAGAGATGGCGAAACGTAAGGATATCTCGAAAACTACCAAGTGCGGAATCACGGAATGCTTTTGGGGCCAATGACTCAGTTAATAAGGATATTTCTGGCTTCAGCTTAATTTGCTTTGTGATGGGGAGAAAGTGATTTGGGTCAACTGATTGTGGAGTAGGTAAAGCTTCATTGAACATGATTAAAACATCTCGGCTCAATTACTTGCTTGCCGAAGCAGACATGTCCCCAGAGGAGGGTCCGGAGACGGACAGCCGCGGCGGGTCCGCGGTTGTATGCTAACGCGTTCCCGTGTTCCCGCCATAAGCGGCACAGGAGGACACCGTGGAGTTTTAGTGGGTTAGAGTCCCACATAACTGCGCTATCTCCCCGTGGTAGCGCAGTATGCATGAGCATTTCTCCACGCTAAAAAAAAAAAAAAAAAAAAGACATGTACATTGACCAAACAATAATAATTGCTAAATTGTTGAGTTTTATGTAGTGGGATTTGAAAATATGAACTACGATTTTAGGCCTAAATGAATCTTAAACTTACAAAGATATTTAACCTGAAACTTAACATACCTGTAACAGTTAGCTTTTCCCGCGGTTTCGCTCCCGTTGCATAGCAGGCATCTCTTAAAATATCGCCTTGGAAACGAATGTGAAGTGAGTTATCATTCCTACTAAAGCGTCCATTCCAAATAAGGATTGCCAGCTCATTTCATATTTACTGTACCTAAATGTTGAGCTGCAAGAGTTATTTTTCCTTGAATTATTACAGCACGGACAGGATATTGTTATTTTAATCATTTTAATTTGATGTTTATTCAGTGAACTCCTGTGCGAGTCACAGAATTTTTCACATATTTTTTTTTATATGCGTCTTTTTCTTGCTTTGTTCTCTTAATCAATAATAAATGAAATCATAGCAACGGAACAAAAATCCAGTATCCTGCAATAACCTTAGGACTGATGCCCCATCCAGTTGAACCAATGGGTTCAATTCTTATCAATTAATTACTGCCCTGTCGACAGCTAGAGGACAAAGCCTTTTTATTTTCCGTCGAAGACACTTTTACTTGAGTGTGGTGGCAATCATGAGTGAGGCGGCGGAGAATCGAATGCAGGAAAGATTTTTAGATGTTTTATGTAAGTATTCTTTTTTGTAAATATTTGTTACAGCTGGCATTCGACATTCTAGCAACGAATTAACGAAATTTCTAGTAACAAAGTCTTTCTTTTTATGTTTTTGGGCAGACAGAAATCTTCTGTTTTAGTAATGAAAAAGAAATTCTTAAAATGTCATGAATGAATGACAACAGTCTCTAGATAAAGTGATATTCTACCAGCGAAAAAGATGGTCAAAAAGTCAAAGTTGGTGGTGTCTTATTTATGGAACAGACCACATAAAAGCAAAGCTTTCCGAATGCACGGTAGAATCAATTTTTATTACTTGTAAATTTTATTTTAATTCTCTGACGTTCAAAAGTGCCGCTTTTTGGCCTAGTTGAATAAATATATTTTGACTTTGATTTGACTTGCTTAGTAGAATCGATTGCTGAATCCGAAATTTTTTAGCAATCATTCGTGTTTGCGTCTCGCACGAGATCGGTCAATGTGCGAAGCCTGGGGGAGGCCTATGTCCAGTAGTGGACGTCTTTCGGCTGAAATGATGATGATGATTAGTGTTTGAAAAATATGGGGAATTAACTAATAACTTAGCCCAACTAAGTTATTAGTTAATTCCCCGTATTTTTCGGTTATTTTGGGAATGATATAGACATGTTGTAGCTGTCGTAAATAGGTAAATATATTTTATTATTATTAAAAATCTTCATACCCTAGTGTACTCTCTCTAAGTATAATTCATAAGTAAAGTAAATAGTTTATTTACTTTTATTTCAAACAATACCCATTTGTATACAAAAAAATATTTTTAGGGTTGCCTTTTTGCGTTTATTTTAAATGTAGAACATTTTAGTATGAAAAATGTTGGTCCAGCTTTATCTTATCACACTAATATTATAAAGGCGAAAGTTTGTGAGTGTATGTGTGTTTGTTTGAATGTTTGTTACTTCTTCACGCTTAAACGAATGGAAGGATCTGGATAAAATTTGACACAGATATAGAATATAATATAGATTATAAAAGAACTTTATTTTTTTTATGAACCTTCAGAAATAAAAATTTGTTTGATTGAGAGGTGTATAGAGATGTTTGCGTCAAGAAGCTCTACACAAATTGAAATTCTATTAGCGATACGATTGTCGAAATGCCAAGATGTAAGGGTTTGATCACGTCACATTTCGACAACGCTTGACAATTCCATTTTTTTTAAATTTTACCAATTGCTCTCCAGAAACTTTAGTTGATAGAATGTCACTTTTCTAGACCCTCTGTACATTTTTTGACAGTCGTTGTCACCGATAATATCATGTCTTCATAGCGTTCATAATTGCTATGTTAAAGAACAGAATGAAAAAACCCTAACATTTTAGGGAAAATTATTGGAAAACATTAGAAAGAGAAATAACATAATCTCGATCAAAACTGAATGCAAAGGTATTTGTACTAACGACAAAATCAGGCAAATACCTTCCGTTCCCAAATTCTTTCATATTATTATGTATTTTTTATGCTGGAACGCCTCCGTTTATTTGCTAAGTGGCTTCTGCTCCTAATCCTATGAAATACTAGTACTTTACGGAATAAAGTGGCTCTCTCCACTCCTCAACCGTTTTTACAGCCACGAAATACATTTTCTTTTCAAGTTTTCTGCGATCTTGAAACAAGGTTTTGAGGTAAAAAATATCAGATATGTTTTTGAAGGTCCTGTCATTAATTTACGTAATTAAATTTAATTATAACTCAAGATATTTGGGAGATGTAATGATGTAAAATGCAAGCCTCTGCAATAGATTTAAATAGTTAAGATACGGCCGACCGAACGTTTGCTTGTACACTTTCGGCATCCAAAAAACTCGGCATTTTGTACACGACTGCTTCCGAAGATAGCCCACTGCGTGGCGAATTCGCTTCGGTCTATTATGACCACATTTATTTAGCAAAACAAATAATTTAAACTACGCAAAAAACATAAAAGAACTGAACACAATCACTATCCTCCAAGTTCAACTACTCTATCAATCAGCTAAGTTCCAAACATTTCAAACGTTTACTATTTGACGAAAAAGTCCCCAAAAATATATTATGATCGGTGCTCCCTTACCAACCATGTCATGGCATATGCGGGACTACAAATTGTAAAAAAATATTTGGGACCCCTAACATATCTCTATCACGTTGACTTGCAAAAATACTTAATGTGGTATTCATATGTGAAGGTTGAGACTGCCGAATAGTGGTTCTGTTATGATAAAACAGTAAACTTTTGTGGTGTCTATCAGGAATTATCTGTCATCCTGCAACCAACCAGTCGTTTTTTAAATATTTTGATTAAGTCTGTGCGCAGCCTTAGGGAATAACTCTTACCAACTTTAAATCGGTTAATTCAAAATGTTTAAATACTCGTAGGAAGATGGTCAGTTTAATAAATTTATTTTATCAACCTTGACACTCAAAGTTGCTTGTAATTTACCCATCAAAAGCGCAGTGCGTTAACGTGTAATAGTTTCTACTAAAAGCTCGTTATTTAATATCTCTGCTGGACATTAGCTCGTCTGATCAGTGGCGGCGATTCCTAATAAATACTTCGGCTCAAAGCTGATGTGCAGATAATTACATCTGTTGTTTTAAGTAGAACTGAAATTATTTTGGTCCAGATTTTACAGAATTTGGGAATTTGAGCTAGATTGTAGATAATGGCTGACTGAATAGGTAGCTGAAAACCGTAGGTATAATTCCTGGATGACATAATTATTTTTTTAATAGCCCCTTCAAACAAGAGTATGATTTAACAATGACATGACTGCCTTGTATATTTAAAAACTTCTGAATGTGGGATTTTCGACCCTTGGGTCAGACAGTGTACGGGGTGGTTTTTTTTCCCGTTAAGAGAGTCGCAGTTACAGACCAGTCTGATTGTTTTACCGGTTCGTGAGAATGGGCTCGCCTCTTTATTGCACTAAACTTAAAACATTCGGTATAAATGTATGCCTGATACATAAACCTCAACCTACATTTTGGTATTATAAATTGACCTCTCATCAAATTCAGTAGATAAATAGATTCTACTACCTTTACAAACCTGAAAGTTTGTGAAGATTTTTTTATTTTATTTTATTTTACTTTATTGTGACATAAAACAGTTACACATTACAATATAAGTGCGACATAATAAGATTAAAGACAAGGTAAACGTGTAACCACATGAATGTCCGCGAAATAGTGGTTCATAGATACATTTTATGCGTGCTTTGATATTAAAGGAAATTAAGAAGTTCTCGTACGTATTTTTATATATTAGGTATAAAATGGCTATTCTTAAGATTCAATAGCCATCTTTTTGGACTTTAAAGTGTGAAAGCGCGAAAATATCCAAATCAATTATACGTTTCAACAAGGCGTCGTAGAGGCGCCCTTGCACCAGCGTGAGTTCTGCACCTTGCGGTATGGAAAAGCAGGGGCACACGCGCCTCTCGACGCAAAACAGTTCTAGGTACAATGTAACACAAGTTATTGGTGATATCTGGACAATCGAACCTGTTATTACAAGGATGGATGGATACATGTTTGTTACTCTTTCACGCAAAAACAACTGAACCGATTTTGATGGAACTTTATAGAAATATAACTTATACAACAGAACAACACATAAGCTTTGATTTATAAAGATATTGGGAGAAGTACTGATAGCATGTCATCAATACAGTCCATGCTTGACCAAAGTAATGTGAAACCAACTCACGTGAATTCTCTACCAAATCGCATTCGTGAACCACACAAACGCCATTATTGCTGCCCATACAAGCCTTGCTGTATAAATCAACACCTACACGAATGACGGTAGGTAGGTATAGAAACCTTATTGTTCTATGACCCAACGTCTTTTTGTAAGATAACCTTATATTATGTAAGGTACATATTATGGACCACCCGCAGTGGCTATGCCTTTGTGGTTAAGGTCACAGTATATGTTAAGACAGAAAATCCTATCCACACTGCTTTAGGTTGAAGTAATTTTGTAGTCGACAACCTACCGTCCAAGGCTCCGCTCGTGTCTAATTAGGCTGTAATTAATAGGGTAGTATTTAAACGAGTGACTGTAAATTAAAGTTTTAAGTGACAAAAATAATTAATTTACGTTATAGTATTACTAAGTGAGCGACTGACTGCGAGTGACAAGAAATCAACAGAACAGCAACTTACAAACATTAATTTGAGTTACTTAAAATACAAAATGAGAAGCTTCATAATATTTGACTTGAAAACAAAAGTTTGTCGACGGAGCCCCGCTGCTCGGGTCTCCTATTTCCGTCCGCAGGGTCTAAAGTAACCTAACACGAACGAGATCGAACCTAACCTGTCCGTGTCGGGGTGCCCTAAGCTCCCGAGTTCGCTTCGCTCGCTCTTGGACTAATTCGTTAAAGACACGAATGCACCCGAACGCCCACGCATTTCTAGTCGTTCACTTAGTAATTTAGTCGCCCGGCTAGAATTTTAATATCTGAAATGGATTATTCGCAACCCACTTTTTGTAAGCTCGTTCTGGATTTTATTATTAATCAATATTCGTCGATAGTTTAGTTAATTTTTCGCTTACTCAAATTCATACCGCTCAAGTTATTAAAATAGTATCTCATCATCAATCCAATTAACAAGCCCCTTTAAAAACATAAGTAATTGAAACTTCATCTCTGTCAAGATTACAATCTAGTTTTATTTAAAAACGTACCAGTGCTAATGTTAACCCTTTAAACATCGAAGTTAACTAGTCCAATACATTTTTTCTTTATAAACCCAATTTATCTTTAGCAACATATAAGTACTACATCATGGTATACAAATAGTGCACCATTACGCACATAATTCACAGCTCCCGTAAAGGTAGACAAAATAATTATGGAACACAATGTTGAACTAAATATGGTATAAATGTAGCCCAATGGGCATTCAGATAGATAAAGCAATATGACATTACAATTTTAAATGGGTTACGGTTCATTTGATTTATTTGTGGCTTTGTAAAATGATCATGTGCAATTGAGACATTTTATTTATCATTGCTTTATTTTTGTGCCGTGTTAAATGTGGTGTGTTTTTTTTTCTGTTGGTTTGGTTTGTGTGTAATCTTTTTAGCCTATAAAAGCTGGTTTACAGATTCAGAATTTGTTTCTGGATTAATAACGAAACTAAATTCGTGTGCTTTTCATCAGCCAATAATTTCAAAATTAATATAGCCAGGTTTATTCCTATTAAATTTGTTTACCTTTCTCACGCCATAACGACTGAATGGATGCAAATAAAACTTGGTACACGAGTGAACCATGACCTGGATCAGGAAATAAGATGCTTTTTATACTAGTAGTTGAAATAATCCTGATTTCGAAAAAAAAAATTCACGTGGGCAAAGCGGGGGTCCTTTTTTATCTATATTTATATATAGGTTCGCGTTTGACCTCTACAGTTTGGCTTATGCTTGATCGTGATACAGACGGGTCAATAATGATTATAAAGAGATCCGTAAAGGCCGTAAAGAGTCGAGTTTTACAGACCCTAATTCACAGTCGACGACAAAACCTGAAAATATTTTTCTACAAGTAGCATTAATTGTAGAAAAATAAATCTTGCTGTCCACCACTTCATTAAGGTACAGCAGTCATTAATACTTGCAATAAGCCCACTTGCCTCAAGGGAAATCTCTTACCCGGATCGCCGATGATTAATAAGGTAAGAAGATTCTTCTGTTATGATTCCTGCTATGTTCCGAGAATTTGTTGAGATTATTGGGTAGTAAAATATGAAGCGGATTTTTTTTTGTAATACCGTGTTATATAAACACCGTATGGGAAAGTTCTCTAGAAAGGCCAGGTGCGTAGCAATCGCAACTGGCGTGCTTGTATGACCAGATTTATGAACTTCCATACCAATTCAAAAAGTGTCATTTCCAGTGTTTTCACATATTGGCATATTCTTTAATGGTATGAAAGTACAATCACTTTATTTTATGTAGTTATTCTCAAACCCTAAGTTAGAAAGAAATAAAAAATATTTATTTACAAGGAGCGAGTCCATGGAGAGGCGAGGCTGTGAACCTGTTTGCCAAACGATAATAGAAAAAAACGCTATCCACATGACGCCTTGATACAAAGTCACACCAATTCTTTCTTTTTAACTATAGGAAATCGAAACTCATGCCAAGCGTAAACTATGCAACTACCAATAAAAATAAAATTTCAAGAGCCCCAGTAACCGGTTAAACTAAATATCCTAGCGATGAAATCACGTAGTATGTGAAACTTTAACATTCAACTTTTGTTCAACTCTATTTGAAGAAGGATGAGGTCCTAATTGTAGCGATTGTCTAAATGTCTATATCTAGTTTGGATAGTTCAAAAGTCACAAGTCGCAAACAGACTGCTCAGTCCAACATTGCGGATCCAGTACATAACAGTGCCCCTAGGCAGAAATGACAGAAGAAGTGACATTCTACGAACGAAAAGGATTGTTAAGTCCAATTTTTATGGGATTAACTACTACCAAAAAGTCACGTGGTCAATCCCAAACATTTAGACTTTATTGCTGATTTAGAATATCACTTTGTTTAAAGCCCATGGTAACACTCATTCTCTATATTTTTTTTGCATAAATGGCAGCCACTCAAACAGCTCAATTTATGCAGTAGTCAGTACATGCATAAAATCGCCACCAAAGGCCCCCAACCTTAAAACCACTGAACTACTGCCGGCCCTATTAACTACCCCCTGCTTCCTCCTCGCATTGAGCATGCATCTAACATGGGGAATTAAGTGCCTACTTTGTTATACTATTGTGTTTCAGGATGTTGCTGTAGTACTAAAGTGCTGTAGTACTTCAAATTATAGGATTTAAAGGCGTGAAAGGGTTTAGCAACAATATGAAAAGCATTTATAGGAAAAGCGTTGTCACGGTATAAGGATTTTCAGTCAGAACAGTTAAGTAGGGGACATACTCGTAGACTGAGAGAGACCACGGTCTAAATCTCTTCTTATTTGCTGGGTATTGAACATATAAGCTCACAACTTTTTCCCATAGATTACCTAGGAGCTAGAGACCGCATTGTTTACATTCAAACATTTGTCATACATGCACGCCCGATTGTCAGCAAATATTACGTTCCTGACCTACTGGAAAAACATCACCAAAAAGGTCTGTGATGTGTTCGTTCTTTTCATTGTTCATATTAAAAGTGATGCAATATCATTGCCATGCTCACATTGTTGTTTAGAATCATCCTTGTTCATTTTATTCTCTCAGGTCGTCATATCAGTCTTCACTCAATTTTTTTACCTAAAAATCCACACGTTTTTCATCTCAATCACAAACTTGAAACATAATTTACACTCCAATCTTATTTCCACTTCCCTCTCTGCCTACCTCCTTTCTAGTTTACCCCACACCACCATGTTCGCCTCAACCCATTACCAAAACTTGAACATTTAGATATCCTCGAATGCCCAAAGATTTTCAACTATAATAATATCACAGTTCAAAACTACTTATCGAGATTCACAAACTTCCAATTTGGAACTAACATATTATTCGAAATAGTATTCGCATTAAACTGAAGAGATATCATAGCACTGAATTGCTGTGCGAACGATATCTATTACATTTCACACCATATGTATTAGTGCGACTATCATTGCAAATGCATGCAGATCGTTTCGATTTGATCCAGCGTACTATTTCTGGGTCTGTCTATGCTACTGGGAATGATGATCATCAAGTTTTATGCAACTTAGTTGACTTTTTTAATCTAGGCTACTAATCTGACCAAAGGACAGACTTGTGGTAGAGATCTCTGTGTTTAGTCAAATTTTAGATAGGCCACGGGAACAATATCGCAGAAAAAAGCTTTTTAAGCGTTTTATATTATTAAGTACCTAAGTTATTAAAAAGATAATAACGTCCCAAATTCCATCAGCGAGCCACTACAGCCCTCCACTTCCGAAAAGATTAAACATCGATAAAAAGCAATATTCTAATAATGAATTTTATGAGAATTTATAAACTTAACTTAATAATTTGACTCGAATTAGTTATGGTTGGTTCAATATTGATTTATATGGCGGAAGGGTCGTTAAAGGCCAGGGTCTGAGGATAGCTTTATTATAATATTCCCAAAAGAAATCAAAGTTTGATCAAATTTGTGGATTTGGGATTAAAATATAATATGTTGATGAATTTCTTTGTGTCAGTTGAATTATTAATGGGCAGTTCTTCGTACAAATATGACACAATTTATCAATGATTTTGTTTTCTTGTACTTGAGGTAAAGTGAAGGCAACACACCGAGAAGTTTGAAAGTTCTTTGCTCAGCATTAGGACATTGACGATAATTATTATCAAATAGCAATTACTATTGCCGAGCCGAATAGCATCTTCAAAAATTTAAAAACGGTGCTGGTGACAATTTCAAACCAATTAATACAGCAATCATAATAACTAATAGACTCCTGCCCCTATTTTAATGAAAGCAATTCTCAGATTCACCCTCCAAGCCAATCTATTAAAAAAAAGAATAAAAATTACATTTTAATTACCACTTCGGTATTAACTGGCTCTTTCTTGAAGGTTTTCTGAATAGAAGAACCGAGTTGTAGTAATAAAGTCTCGTTGATGAATTTTAGTAAAATTGATTGGTAAAAGGCTAGTTGATTCGTAAATAGAATATTTATCATTATTATTTATTTAAAATTTACTTGAACAGCTATAATGTGCCAATGCCATTGTATTTGGTACTGAGATAAGACATGTTATTGCTATATGCGGTCCATTTTTTACGATGGACGTAGGATTGCACCTAGTTTTCCAAGCCATTCTGGTTAGTTGTAAACTTCGTTAGATTTTAAAGTAGTAAATTTAGAAGTATAAAGTTAAATATTGGTAGTTTCACCCTAACATTTCGATCCAAAACACTTTTGTTCTAACTCGAATCTTAAAACAAGTTTAATATTTAAACAAACAATAGATAACAGCTCTAACTCTTCAAAATGGAGGCAATTCTTAGCTTAGGTCACTGTTCGCAAAATAGTAGAATACTATAAATAGCCTGGATTCGTGTGCGCAAATAAAAGTCACACAATACAATGATGTCAGCTGAGTGTGTCTGTTGAATAAAACCGAGAATATACACACAATAAATTGCTGAGACTTAGTTGAATCTTAAGAAGCCTATTATAGGTAAAGTTTTGTCAAGAAGAGGATGCTTAATGCCACGATTAACATGTGCATTCATTTAATTGTGTATGTCTCGTTGTTTCTATATGCTTTGGTTCTATATGCAATTTCATATTAGCATTGCGGAGTCTAAATTTGTGCCCGGTTGATGGCAAGATGCTCGCTCCATTACACTGAAAAAAGTAGGTGTACTAAAAGTATATACTAATCTGCCTAACGCCTCGGCGTATACTACTGTGATCGCTTTATTGATTTATGATTACTCGTATTTATAATGGGTAATAAGTCCCAATTATCACAACCACACATAATTTAAATGTGCCTTTCAAACGACCGAATTCCATCAAAGTAACTATACTTATCGCTATCCTCCAAAAGTTTTTTTTTTACTCTTAATACTTTGTTCTCTCAAACCGGCCAGTTCACTCACTTTTATTTGTTTTAATAATAATATTATTCACTTTAACGTTTTATATATTTCTTTATAGCGCCAACCAGCCACAAAGCTTGGTTAAAAGGCCTCCTATGGCATAAGGCTTGCTACAGACTTACGACTTACGATAATGCGTGGGGATTGTCTTACGTAATTTAAGTTTAGTAGGTCGTCTGGTGAAGTGGGCTTATATTTTAGTAACATTATTTTGTATAGTATCCTACTGGTGTCGGCGTTGTTTTCCGAAGTCTAAATTGTCCAATTTCTTATTCCTTCATATTCTTATTTTTCCGAATTCTTATTTTTACATATTCTAAATTTTTCATATTCATTTATTTACACTTTCTCAATATTACATGTTCCATATTATTCCACATTCTGTATTGCCCATATTTATGTACAATCACAATAAAAACTTAGTAACAGATTTTGCTCCACACATAATTCAACTTTTAATACATAATAAACTCTTTGAATGGAATTATGTGTTACGAACGCGAAGACGATAAAAAAGTCACAAGTCAAAGTCAAATCATTGTTGTAAAATAAAAGTGTATAGCAAAGTAAAATAGCAACCGAGCTCTTGGTAGAGACTATTCCTTGCAACCGAGTCATGGCTTCTACGAGTACTGGGGATGTTAATTTGAAATTTGTTCAAGTCGGAGGAAAAGGGAAGAAGTTATTGCGGGCTGTTTACCAATACTACTTCCAGACTAAAAATAAAAATGGGTCTCAAATTTGGCGTTGTGCAAATAAAACCCTGCGATGTTATGCTTCTGTGACCATGAATGCGGAATTGAATTTAATATTAAGGGAAAGCAGTCATACATGCGCACCTAACTTTTAAAAAAATAAAATCACTGATGCTATAGACACCTGCAAAAAACGATGCCGTACTCAGTGGAAATCAGTTCGTGAAATTTACGAGAGTTGCATAGAGGAATTTGAAAATGTTTCCGAATCAAGTAATATCTGTGAAGTACCAGCTTTTTCATCAATAAAGGACTCTTTGTACTCGACTCGTAAGAATGTTTTTACATATCTAAATGCGCTTTTAAAACATGTGAAGAGGTGGAAAGCCCGAAAATTTTAAAGAAAGATTTTCTCTTACATGAGGGAGAAGGAGAAAATAAAATATTCATTTTTGGAAGCCCAGGATCTTTGAAATTGATTAAGCATACAGATCTATATTTAGTCGATGCTACTTTTCGAAGTGTGCCTAAACCATTTGAGCAATTATTCTCAATCCACATCGACATTGGCAGCACCAAAGAGGTTACTTCTATAATACCAATTTTTTTTGCTTATTGTCAAACAAAAAAGAGAGTACCTATGTAGAAGTATTTCGTATTTTAAAAGAAAAATTCCAGGTTAATATACGTTTTTTCAAAAGTGACTGGGAAACTGCTATTATAAACGCTGTCAAGACTATTTACCCAGAAGTACGTGTGAAAGGATGCTTTAACCATTTCACAAAAGCAATTTGGAGGAATGCAGATAAAATTGGTATGCTAGTAGATAAAAAACACAGGCGAATTGTAAGACTAACGTCTAATCTAGCATTGATGCCCGTTCAATTTATACCTGAGGGGTGGATATAACCAGGTTTTAAATGAAGCTGAAGATGACACTGTAACCAAACAATTTGTATCGTATTTTGAAAAACAGTGGATGAACAAAATTTGCTTTGATGTGTGGAGTTGTTCTAGTGAACGCCATAGGACAACCAACGCTTTAGAGGGTTGGCACAACCGTTTAAATAAAAAGGTAGGAAAAAGCAATTTATTCTTTTTCATACATTTTCTGAAAAAAGAGGCATCATTTTATGAAAAGAAAATTAAAAACAACCAAATACATACGGAGCAAAGAAAAAGGCGATCCAAATTTATATTAAAAGATGCCAAAATCGAAAAAATCATTGATGATTTGTTAAAAAGCGCAATATCACCTGAAAAATGTTTGAAGAAATTATGTTGGTTCAAGTAACAGTATTGGTACTTCTTTAAACAATCTTCAAGGGCCTTTTTATTTCAGAAAATGTTTGAAAGGGAATGAATTGTTTTTCCTATCTTGTTATACATGTACATACGTAGTATAAAGTTTTTGTTTTCCTCTTTCTTTTTCTTTCTTATTTTTTTTTTGCTGAAATAAATTGTTTTAAGTTTAAGTTTGATTTGTAATAAAAAATATATGACCATCCGTTTATTTTCCTTTTTGTATCGTACTGTACTCATTCGGAAAATTTTGGTGTTAGGACAATAAATAGTTAAGAAATCTAAGAATTCGGAAATATAAGAATTTGAAAAAATAATAATTAGGAAAAATAATGTTGCGCATTTTAAAGAATTCGTAAAATTAATAATATGAAAAATCGCGAATTTGGATTTTGGCGCTGACACCATCCTACTGAGTATATTGTTCTTTATTATCTTAATTTGTTTTGTCATGTGATTTTCTTTTGCATGTAAAGTTGTTTATTTTGATTACTAAATGTTGTTTGTGGACGCATTTGGAATAAATATAAAGATGCCTGTTTTTAATTTGTTATTGTTAGTGCTTTATTATTATGTCCTCTAAGAAAAATAACTCGTTACCGTACTTGCAATCGCCATAATAATTTCCAACGAAAGACGTGCACTGCTGGACATAGGCCTCTATTAAGCGTTGCCATATCGATTTTGCCTGAGTTTTCGCAGTCAGTGGATTTCTGCAGTCCTCACCAGTTCATCTATCAATCGTATGGGAAGCCTTTCGGTCCTATCGGTCATTCGTTCGGCAAACAATGTGTCCTGCCCTCTGGAATATTTAAATTCACTTATATTGATCGCCTCATTCCTAGAGTTGTTTCTACCATCTTTGCAATCAGAACACAGATAATGGTTTCACATATCTCCAAAAACACTGAAGATAATGGACTGCATTTTATTGTTAATTTCTTGAACTAAAATGGACGCAAAACCAGTTTCATCCATTAGATCCAGGGATCTGTAACGAAATACAACAAAACGATCGATCGAAATTAACAATTAAATGGATGACTATGTCAATTCTAAAACGGAGTAGTCATGATTACAATAAAACAAAGCATTATTTAAATTAAAATGCATCTCTTCTACCGTAGAGCAGGGAATAGCCGCAACGGCAGCGAATAGATACGCCATAAATAATATTCGTGGCCGCAGAATATCCGCAGAGCACTTCAAGTTTTGGCAGGTATAGGCATAGTAAAAATTTTCACGGCCGACTATTACTGCGATTAAACGGTGACTTACTGACACGCTTGCTTTGCATGCAAAGTTTTGACAGTTCCGTCTCTAGCAGTGGCTACGCTTAGGCGGTCTGGTGATCTATGCTTTCTACCGAATTTACAACACACGACAGTCAAAAGTTTGTGGGCAGCCTAAAGTAGCTTATGCAAATAGAACCGGTTTTTATTGAAAATTAAGGGATCAAGTAGACTCATTAAGCCTGAATCGAAATTTTATCGATTCTCCAACAGACTTTAGGGTAATGAGATGTCAAAGCTTCCCGTCCAAATCGAGTTGTTTTTGTTTTTTATTTTATGCCCGAACGAATAAAACATTGATTTTAAATGCTGCATTTTATGAGAGCGAATTGTCAAAGCTTGAGTTTCGAGGATTTTTATTACTGATAGCATATTTGCGATTTGTAAGTACTGAGAGAAATGAAAATTAAAAGGGGCATTTAATCTTTTAAGCTTCTTCGTAATGAGCATAGTTACGTACCGGGAGGTACCTGGTTTTTAAAATTGAAAGTTCATGTCAGAGATTTAATTTTCAATAATAACTGACTGTTGTTGATCTATTTTCCCTGATATTTTTCAGTCAGGATAAATTATGTTTTGCTTAATGACACTTTACCAGGATATTCTGCAGTGTCACTATTTATGATATAAGTACGGCGGTGTAAGTACTTAACTTTATTGTTGATTCCTTCCTGTTACTATATAATACGGTTTTTTCCGAAGCACTATTTAGACTATAGTGCTGCAACACTAAAACACGAGAGTGCTCAAAGCCAACAAAACAAAAAATCTATTTAAACTAAGTTGTAAAGCTACCAGTCGTTTTTACGCGCAGTTATACAAACATTAGTTTTGCACCGCGGTCTGGTATCAAACTATGTTTCGTATCGAACTACGCGTGATATCGAACTAGGAACCTAAAGCGTCGTATCGTAACATTTTAATTCACGCCCCGTGTTGAAGTAGCGGTGTTTAGATACAATGAAAAGTTACGAACAGAAGGCCTAAGCAAGATCATTATTTGTCTCCGGTGCCACTTTCAAACAGTGTAAAATTGTGACTAGTGGTTCGTCTTCGGCAATTTTTCCTGTTTATTACACTACTTTTTAATATTTATTTTCAGTCTGTTCTATTCCACTTTAGGGCAAAGACCTCCATTTCTTACTTAAAATGCTCTGCACTCCATTTTGGTGTGGCATATATGACGAAATTTTCGCATGTTCCTATAGCAACCACCTGGTAGTTCATCCAAAATCTGCAGGGCATTGCTCTGCCCAGACTTACAAAATTAGATTATATACCTATTGATAATTACTTTAATGCCGATGATTCGATCCGTTTGTCTGTTACACAGGAACCGTGCACTTGACCGGATACGAACTCGTACACACACACACCTTTTTTAGTGTTGTAAATTGCCCAAATGTATCTTCTGTAATTGCCTAATCTATGTTCAAAATCTATGAGCATGCATAGCCTGCGATGTAATCCTATCAAGCGTTTGGTATCAAATGAAAAACGTCGCAGTTACATGTTTCATTTAAGATGCCCGGGGCTAAGTTTAGAACCCGGTTTATTACCTAGGTTGATATGTTATCAGGGTGTTAAATGTGTTATGCGTATTTATGAAGTATTTAGCAGTAACTGTGTGTTTGATTTACTCCACCTATCGCCAAAATTCCTGTACCTGTCAAGATATTCTAAAAAAATAAAAGAATAGGTAATATGCGTCGACTTCTCGAATCCTCGATCCTAGAACCTCATCCTTTTTTAGTTTTGCCGGTAAAAAATTAGTACTTACATTCGACGTGAAATCCAAAAGCCTACGGCACGTACACAATGCATACTTCACGTCTACTGCGTTGTTAACGCAAGTCTTGGTACTTAGTACCTACAGTCAACATTACAAGTTGTTAAGCAATTTCGATGTCAAAATAGTCCTAAACATTCAAATTATCCATAATTATAATCTTCTGATGTCTGTTAGCTTGTATCGTCCCACTGCTGGTCCATTGTCTCTCCCCATGAATGCCAGCTTTTTCGATCCAGGGATAAAGTGGGTAACTGATCGTTTGCTTGGTGCAGTTCATCCCGCCATCAACGATACAAGAAAAATTCCTACATTATTTTGAACACACAGTTTTTCAATTATAACTGGGCACACATAGGTACATGTAAACATAGTCAAAATTTGCCGTGATTAATGTTATTGGTTTTGATACGAGTGAAGAATTATATGAATACATGGCGTGATCCTATTCCTATCTATATCTGTTGATAGTACACTACCATATTTGAGAAGTTTCGTTCATGTAACTTGTACTCGGTTCTAAGCGAGTACCTAAACGTATTCATTATTTGTGGGAAACCCGAATATGCGTTTCGTTTTCAAGCATAGACAATGTGAGGGTTGCCATTCGTGTAAAAAAGTAAATAACTACCGATGACGTAATCATCATCTAGACTCCCGTACACCCAATGCCATCCAAAATAAGCAAAACAAAGACCCCCCTACCCCCTCCCCCCCATAGTGCTTACGTAATACTTGAACGGCCCCTAACTGAGATACTGTGGCGAATATGTTATGTGGGTTCAAGACTTTGAAAATGAAAACCATTTTCGTCATTAAAGTTCACATGTTGTTGCATAACCTATGTCGAAATTACGGATGCCCTTTCCACACCCACGAAAAAGAAATAGGAAATAAAACACATATTCATTCATCCGTAAAGCAATTCAATATACAATGAACCTGCGAACGTCAAAACATCATAAAAATACTCTTAAACAAACCAAGCCAAACATTTCTCCGCGTTTATTTATAAAATCTTACAAAAATAAAGATACAATCTTCAACAAGGTGCCATAAAAGTAACACGCTGAGACAAAATTACTAACAAAAGGTACAAAAATATGCTATAATCGTTACATAAGTACGGGCAATCGTTTTTTAATTTAATTTTGAAATGGCTCGGATGTTCAAGGGGATTATTATATGGTTAGACGCTGCAGGGATTAAACTTGAGAGCTTTGTCAGCAATTTAATTTTAAGCTCCGGAACCATTTTGTGTTACATGTAAGTCATACTGGTATTTAATGACTTCTATTACCTAGTAATTAAGTGGAGTAGGTATAAAATCAAGATATTTCTACGTAGCTAAAATTGTCTTGTCATCAGAATTAAAATACAAAGATAAGATTTAAAATTGGCTTGCCAAATCGCTCTTAAAAAAAAACTCAAGTTTCAATGTTTATTTTCCAGCTACTTCTGAAGAAATTCTAATGGAAAAACCCGACAACATGTTGTTCAAACGACTAGTCATAGATGTACCATGGCAAACAGCTGCGTTTTTAACCGACATTATCATCTAAAAATACAATTCAATATCAGTGCCAATAAGATACATTTTATCACCATTGAATTCACAAATAAATACCCATTTAATTTAGATAACATTATTCCTATTCCTATTTTAATCCCTACATTAAAACTAAACAATAACGTTAACTAAACCAAAATGGTGGACGATACACAGAAAGTTCACAAATATCTAAATGTTGCCTACAAATTGCGACCCGAATTCATCACAGTGAATGAATAAGTATTGCACTATTAACAAAGTCTCTTCATTTCGATACGGGCAGTTGGGGATTGTGGAGATGGACTACAGAAGCTTCATTTAAAACTAGCTCAACATTACATTCCTTCTACTTTTCTCGCTGATTTTCGGTCAAGGAAGCCAACCTCAGCGGCTGTGACTGGCCAAACTTGCGAGAAATAGAATTGAATAGCGCAGGCACACCGAACTTCCTGTTCCCTGTCATTTTCGAACAACATCGTTGTACATAATAATAAGTATGTTGTCATCGTCAGCTGTCAGCAGTTAACGCTGGACATACCTAGGTCTCTCCAAGCGACCTTTCGATCGCCATTTAACTTAAATCTCGACTGATCACATCCGGCTGCTACCTCTCACTCTGCTAGATATTGTCCAACCGAGCCAGTGGGCGTTTATTAGAACAATGTATGGCAATACGTTTGCTAATTCGTGGTATCTATTCGTGACCGTCCATTACATATCGAGATCGCTCCACGCACGTTAATTCGTTAGTCCCAGCCGTCACTTGTTGATCTTTGACATTCCATACGGCTACTCATAAGTCTGAGAATCTGACAACCGGGCGTGCCGCAGTACCTAGTTACTGGGGATCAGATAAGCAGTCGCTCCATGTATATTCAGCTGTATCCAGTTAGGGGGTAAGCCGATTCCGACATGTCTAGTAAGGAAATGGCTAAGCTGTAGTTGGCCTAAATGGCACTTCGTCAATAATCTGTGTAGTGGCAGTTGTGTTAACTTTTGCACTTTATACGCCCCCAGCGGGTTAGTTATTAAGGTCGGAATACATTATTGGTGATTTCATTAGAAACTGAATTTTAATTGGGTTTCTGTATGAACTGTTCTTGTAGTTTTTGTGCTGTTCATTAAAGTTTGGGAATGTGTTCTAGATTTTTGGGTTACATAAAATTTTAATGGCAGTGTTCCAGCGTTGCATTTACTTGTTTTTAAAAAAAAAAATAAGTTAAGCTAGTCGTTGATCTAAAGAACGTGCCCTAACGATAACAAAACTCAGATCGATACAATA
Organism: Orthosia gracilis; assembly: GCA_947562075.1. NCBI lineage: Eukaryota > Metazoa > Arthropoda > Insecta > Lepidoptera > Noctuidae > Orthosia > Orthosia gracilis. The sequence goes on along the minus strand of OX387266.1, from coordinate 11,826,734 downwards.
TAATGGATTCTTTCATTTACAAATATGCCTTATTACATGGTTACATACATAACGGCACGGCTAGGCAAAGACCACACTCTCCCCCTTTGATCTATCATTTACTAGGTATTGCATTAGTAGGAGTCAATTTCATCCTTCCATATTGAAAATGTTTAAATATTTGTGCTATAAATTAATACAGAAAATATTAAATAAGTAGGGGAGCAGAATATATTCAAATAAATCCACAGTTCAGTTTTAATTATTCGCAGTATTCATATTTCGAGGACAAAGCTAGATACATTCAAATGATCTATACTCTAGAATCTACAACTCTATTATAATTACAAACAATTAATGGTGTGTGTCTTGAAAAAAGTGGTAAACATATCTCAGAGCAACTCGTTATTTTAATTTAAAATTCAAAACAGTCGGTAATGCAGTGCAAAGAAATAGCGACATCTATCAGGGAGTAGCAGAACACAGTTGACATATACATTACGTTCAAATCATTCATTCTTACTACCGACTTGGAACATAGCATTTTGGCACATTTGCACTTGGACGTGTTGCCATAATCAAATCAATCAATCAAAAACGTTTATTTCAAATAGACCAATTACAGGCACTTTTGAATTGTCAAATGTCGGTCAGTCAAACTAACAAGTGAAGCTAAGTTGCACGTTCCAAGGAGTAGATCTCTATGGAGAAGAACGTGCAAGAAACTCCATGGACACTCTTTTAAATAATATGTGTTACATATAATGTTTGGTTACATACTTCTTGTTGCTTCCATTATGTGAGCACAATGTAGATAATAATAAAAAAAATATTAAAAGATAGGAACTGAATTAAGCCACTGGCAGCTAAGAGATGACCAGTCTCATCTGACGGCACCCGTTCACGAGCATGACGCGTGCATCAACCCCACTCAGCTCAACCATTTTGAAGGGAACCGAATGACCCAATAACACGCGCCACCAACAGCGAGACATTTGAGTGAGCATGACAAACTCTCAACTGCCATGCTCGCAATGTCAAAATAAAAAAAAACAAAAAGTTGTAACCTAATAAAAATGCTCCATGGTACCTCACATTCACAAATTTGAAAAATAAAAGTGCTTCTACATTATACAATGCTATTATTTCTAAATATAACATGTAAAGAATCCTAAGTCCTATTGAAATAAACAAATGAAATAAAAATAAAACACTGAAAACAACACTACGAAAAGGGCAGCAGCATCTCTTCCAATATAAACTAATTTGTAGCTACAAATGTATGTGGCTGTGGAGCAGGACCGGCATTTAGCCAAGCATTTTTATCAAGGAGATAATCTTCCAATTTATAATATGCTTGTCTACATAGTGTGCGTTTAATGCATGTTTTAAATTTTGACTCGTTTAATTGGAGAATTTCTAGTGGAATTTCATTATAAAATTTTACACAGTACCCCATGAAAGAGCTAGCTACTTTAGCTACCCTGAATCGAGGTTGATCTAACTTGTCCTTATTTCTAGTATTAAAATTGTGCCTATCACTTATTTTAGTAAAAAGATGAATATTTTTCCGGACATACATTATATTTTCATAAATGTATTGACAAGGTACCGTCACGATGTTGATATCTTTAAATAATTCCCTAAGAGAATCGCGCCTGCGAAGATTGTATATGGCTCTGATAGCTCTTTTCTGCAGAATAAAAATAGACTCTATGTCTGCAGCCCGTCCCCATAGCAAAATACCGTAAGACATGATACTATGAAAGTAACTAAAATAGACCAGCCTCGCGGTATGTACATCAGTAAATTGACGGATTTTTCTGACAGCATATGCTGCTGAACTAAGCCGTCCTGCCAGAGATGATAAATGAGGACCCCATTGTAGCCTCGAGTCGAGCGTGATTCCCAGGAAAACCGCGTTTTCGACGATTTCTAGTTTCTCCTTGTTCAATATTATTTCCAAGTTATTACTTTTAACATTCGGTAACGCAAATCTTATGCACTTCGTTTTTTTTCCATTTAGTACTAAATTATTAACAGTAAACCAGTTTTGGACCTGCTGTAGAGCGTTGTTTACGTCATCAATACGTGTGGAACGTCTATTGATCTTAAATATTAAGGACGTATCGTCAGCAAACAATACTATATGTGGTTGTTTTTTCCATATATATGGATGTTTTTCCAATAATAATTATATAAAAATCTAAATATAGTTTAAAAATCTAAATTTGGGAAAACACGCACAAAAATATAAAGATGCCAGAGAAAGTTATTTGCTTTAAATGCAAAAAATCTGTTGATATTAAAAAAACAGCTTTATGCTCAACTTGTAACAACCGCTATGAATTAGATTGCATTGGATATCCTGAAAAAACCTACCGGCTTATGGACCATGAGTCTAAGAAAAAATGGAGGTGTACGACATGCATCAAGAATAAAAAAGCCTCTAATACAAGCCACGTATCAAACATCACAAAAAACATCTAGCGAGCTGGTCTTCCCCGGAACAAATAGGCAAATATGTTGAGAAACACCAACAGATTGAAGCTACACAGACAACAACTCTAAATATATTTGATGTACTAGACTCCCATATACTGTCCGAATACGAAACATCGACTGAATCGTATAACACTCCTAATAAACTGTCTAAAAGCGTTGATGGGACAATATCTGAAACTTTAACTATTTTAGAAATGAAAGACTCAATAAAAGAACTTACACAAAAACTAGATAGTACCGAGAATGAACTAGAAAATACAATATTGGAAAATAACAATCTTCGTCAACAATTAAACAAACTAACTGCAGAAATAAAAATGTTAAAAACACTTTGTCATTCTCCCACCATTGAAAACAACTCAGACATTATTAGAGGAAAAAGACAATCCCTACCACAACAGGCTTTCTCTACACCTTCTACCCCACTTACTAGCAAAAATAATGTAACTGATAACAAAAGCATCAAAATTGTGTTGCTACAACAGAAAATTATGGGCTTACAGCAAGAATTGGAACACGCACAGCAGCAGCTTATAACTTTCAGGAAGCAAATAGATGCACTCGAACACAATAGCAGCAACAACTTTGAGCATTTACCAATAGAACGAGGACGACAGCTACACGCAGACAACGATACATCGGCTCTAGAGCACGCCATGGGATTGACGACTCAACAGAAACCAATATTGGAAGAGACATGTTTGAGTAAAGTATGTATAATTAGTGCTAATAATTTCAATAATATATTAAGAATAGCCGAAAACAATTTCCCGAACGCCAAAATCAGTCACTACTGTATGCCTAATGCGGGTACAGCAGAGCTTCTTGCATCATTGGACAAGAAATTAGTAGATTATACTATAAATGACTTTTGTATAGTCCTCCTAGGCGAAAAAGACTTTTTAGAATCCAATAACTATGAAAAATTGGTTGATTACATAAAAAGAAAAATCGAAAATGTAATGCATACAAATGTTATTCTATGTTCTCCAAATTTTAAACTTAATTGGAATGTTAACTTATTTAATATTAGAATAGAAGCTTTCAATAGACTTCTGTACCAAAGTAATCAGATTTTTGAATATGCATATTTGTTTGATACCAACAAACATCTAGAATATAATCATAAAATGTTTAGCAAAAATACAGGCAAAGTCAACAATAGGGCTATTGTAAATATTTTGCAGAACCTGCATCGTTACATACAGCTACGAGGTCATTCAATAAATACTTAGCCTACAAAAAGTAAACGAAAATTTTGGAAAAGTGGCAATTTATTTTTCAACATAGTCTCCTTTTAGTTCGATACACTTAGCCCAGCGATGCTCCAACTTTTTTTAACCCGTCGGAAAAATAATTTTTGTCAAACTCTGCAAAATAGGCCTCCGTGGCGGCGATGACCTCCTCATTCGATCCATATCTGTTCCCGGCGAGTGATTTTTTCAGATTAGGAAACAGAAAGAAGTCACAAGGAGCCAAATCTGGAGAATACGGGGATGGGGCAGCAATTCGTAGCGTAATTCGACCAATTTGGCCATGGCAGCGGCAGACGTGTGAACCGGTGCGTTGTCGTGGTGAAACAGCACTTTTTTCTTCGCCAGATGGGGTCGATTTTTCTTTAATTCGGCGTCGAATCGGCCCAATAAATCGGCATAGTAAAGCCCTGTAATTGTTTTACCCTTCTCGAGGTAATCGATGTAGATCACACCTTGTGAATCCCAGAAAACGGTGGCCATAACTTTTCCGGCCGATTTTACAGTTTTCGCCTTCTTTGGAGCACGTTCCCCGGTCTGGATCCATTGTTTTGATTGCTCCTTGGTCTCTGGTGTGTACCAGTGAATCCAGGTTCATCGACGGTTACAAAACGACGCAAAAACTCCGCTGGATTCCGCTTAAACAGCGCCAAACACGTCTCCGATGTGGTCTCACGGTTGCGCTTGTTTTCTGGTGTGAGTAAACGCGGCACCCATCGCGCCGACAGCTTTCTCATGCGTTCCTCGTGAAGAATATGATGCACTGTTCCTTCTGAAATGCCTACAGTCTCAGCTAGCTCCCGAACCTTCAATCGGCGATCTGCCAATACGAAATCATGGATTTTTTTTAATGTTTTCCTCCGTAGCAGCTGTTTTCGGTGCACCTGGACGTGGTTCATCAAAAACCGACGTACGGCCACGTGCAAACTCGTTGAACCAATTCTTGACGGTGGCCGTCGATGGAGAAGAGTCACCGTACACAGCATCCAAGCGCTCTTTGATTTCGATGCGCGTTTTCCCTTCCAAAAATAGGAATCGAATCACCGAACGATATTGCTCTTTTTCCATTTTTGTAAAACCGATCGACACGTTCGCTTCCATAAGTTGTCAAATTAAAACAAATGAAGGGATTGGAATGAAAATTTGAAAAAAGAATTGAAAAAGAATGTGCTACACTGTGGTAAAACTCTTTTGAAACTACAGCGCCCTCTGGCGATGAGGCTAGGTACTTATTGAATGCACCTCGTATTACTAAACTCTGAATATGAAAATAACTGTCTTAGTATGGTTGATAAGCGCGAAACCAGTAAAACACAACAGGTAAAACCCGGGACCATTCCTTACTACTTTAAAAATGTTCACAAAAAAGGTTCTAAAACAGACCCAAAGATGTACAGACCAATCTCATTACTACCTATTCACTCAAAAATTCTTGAAAAGCTAATTAAAACTAGATTACTTAGACATTTTAACCAAAATGGGGTGTTAAGTAGAAAACAATTTGGTTATCAGAAAAATGTCGGGACGCAATATCTACTTTGATTAAGGACGTAGTGAGCAGATTGGATGACAAACAGAAAGTAGCTGGGCTTTTCTTAGATTTAAGTTCAGTATTTGATACGGTGGATCATAAACTACTGCTTGAAAAACTTGAGCACTACGGTGTCAGGGGCAAAGTATTATCACTTCTCTCATCATATTTAAAGAACAGGAAGATGTTCGTGGAAATCAAAGCAGTAATGGCACGGACATATTCCTCGGGCAAAAACTGTCCAACTGAAGAAACATACAGGTCCCAATTGTTTCCTGTGCATACTGGCGTACCACAAGGCTCCATACTGGGTCCGATATTCTTTATCGCGTTTGTAAATGACCTTATACAACATATGATGGAAAAAGCTGCGGGATCTATCCAGCTTGTGGTGTTTGCCGATGATACCAACGCCGTTGTTTCAGCTAACAATATACACGCTCTTAATTCTATTGTTAATCAAGCCTTAGATATCTTCCACAGTTGGTTTTCTGTCAACGGTCTTAAAGTTAATGCCAGTAAAACTAACGTAATGCTTTTTCGATCCACTTCCAAAACTAAAGATTTTATTAACTGTGCCATAAATGGAGAAAAAGTAAACGTGGTTGAGGTGGTAAGGTTTCTGGGAGTTTATATCGATAGCCAGCTGAAGTGGAAAGAAGAGCTAACATACCTGGAGAAAGCTATTAGCTCTGCCTGTTACGTACTTAGAAGTCTCAGAAACGATGTTACCATAAAACATTTGAAAATGGTCTATTACGCATTAGTCGAGTCAAAACTGAGGTACAGCATACTTTTCTGGGGAGGAAGTTATGACTACAATACTCAGAAAGCCTTTGTGATTCAGAAAAGAGCAGTCAGGACCATAGTTAGAATACAACAGCAAGATTCATGTAAGCCTCATTTTATTGATTTAAATATATTGACAGTCTCAAGCTTGTACATTTTGGTCCTGCTTACTCATTTATCTAAGTACATCTTGGAATATGAGACTGAAGGTGAAAGACAAAAAAGGGAGAGTACAAGAAGGAAAGATCTCCAGTTGAAACAAACGACTCATCTGAACGTTACAAAGCATAGTTCCTACCACAAGTCAATAAAACTGTTCAATAAACTGCCGACAGAAATAAAAGGTCTTATATATAAAAGTGAGTTTCAGAGCAAGCTCAAACGGTTCTTGTTAAATAATTGTCTATATTCTATTGATGAATTATAATTTAATAGAGATGGTTATTTTTTATATATATATATTTTTTTTTTTTTTTACTTTTATGAATTGACTTATGACGTTATTTAAATACCTTTTATTTGTTTTTGTTGGTTTTATTTGTGTTATTCTTATTATTATTGTTATTCTGATTGTAATTTAATTTGGATAATTTAGATAGTTTAAATATGGATTGATATTTTAATTTGATAATTATGATGATTTAAATATGGATTGACACTTCATTTGGTTAATTGTAATGATTATAAAATAGATTGCATGTATGATTTTTAGGATATATTTAGTTGTACAAATTCAGACACAATGTAAATTGTTATTGAATAAATGAATTGAATTGATCAAGTATCACCACCATTAGTACCATTATTTTATTCCAACTTTCAGGTCAGTATTTTGAACTGAACTGTAACATGTGTTTTGAACTGAATCGTATTGATTTAACTTAAATGGAATAAGTTCTAATTTAGTACGGAGATTCTAGAGCATAGAATTAAGGATTAAGGAGCTATATTGCGGTTCCAAAACTTTGAATGTAATAATGTAAATGTGGCTGAGTGTTTTGCATTTCCTAAGTGACTCGTACTTATCGACATCGCAGCGGAGTAAAACACCTTTTAAGTAGTCTAAAATTGAAACAGTGACAACAATGCGACAACCCTTTTTTATAAAAAAGAATACTATAGAGCATTTTTTATACCACCAATTGGTAGACCAATGTGGTTGTGGTAGACCACCTACTAATGTAAAAATTATTTTAATGTACCTAATTAAAGAAAAATAAAACAACAGCGATTGCAGAATAAAACAACTAAGGAACGGTCATACAACTTACTGCGTGTCGGCGGCGGCGTCGTGAGCGTGACAGTGCGATAGCGATTCGACAGATGTTTCATTTAAAAAGACAGAGATTTAATACCCATAGAACAGTTTCTATGAAAACATCGTTGTAAAATTGTTGTCGCATTGTCGTTTCAGTCGAGTCTGATGCGCAGCTCGCAAAAAAATCTAATTCGTGCAAGAATCAAACCTGTGTATGTAGAATATAAACCTAATACTCATTCGAGTTGTATTTGAAATTTTATTTCTTTAAAATATTTTACAAAAAAGGACTTCAAAGGATTTAATTTAATTTTACCCACATCCTGACCGCTAAGATTGGCTACGGATCACCTCACCGGTTCAAAGTCTCAAATTAATTAATGTCTTACCTAGTATTCGCTTAATCACAGACGATTCTAATATATTTATTTCCACTCTTTTATATAGGCGTATCGATTGTAGACAATATGTAATTTTCTTTTTCGACTCGCTTCTGCGGTGGCTTCACCCGCGTCATAAGTATTTATAAATCCCAAGGGATCACTATACCGGGATAAAAAAACCTGGCTGTTATTGATTCCAGATATTTCTGAATGCCAGGCAGAACAACGCAATAATACTTTGTCCGGCCCGATCATCGAACCTAAGTAGTACTTGCGACCAAAGAGCCAGCATAGTTCTGCATTCGCTAGGTTTTTTTTAAATCAGTCTCTTTTGTAATTAACTGCTATAATTTGGACACTTCTTTAGACCTTAAATCCCCAAAACAACTCAGTTTAAATCTTAACTGTTGGCTCAGTTACTAGTTAAAATTGGTCAAATGACCCATTTAACAGTGACTGAAACAAAAATAATTTTTAAAACTGAAAAAATAAGAAAATATTTCTCGTAGACATCTTGCCAAGTGTACTAGTAGGTCGTACTAATCGGCACTTGGCTCTGTTTGCACTGTTTAAATCACAGCTAAGTGAGAGTAATAAAGTGAAAATATGTTGTTCAGGAACAACGTTACCCCGTTTTTCACGAAATCTGAACCTTTTCTTGGCATGTTTGTCTGTTTTCAAACATCGGATTTGCGAAGTTACTTTTTACCCGATTACGGCGCAGCCAAAAGAAAGGGTTTTGATTTTAGCAGCCTAAGTATGTATGTATGTTTGTATTTACGAACGCTCCTCCGTAGCGCCTAAACTATTCTTCCGATTTTGATGAATAAGGTGTCAATCGATTCGTTATTACAGCCAATCTAGTAAATCTTGCGCTTGATCTGGTCCAAAAAACATTCACTTTAAGTAATCATAAAATAAATTGAAAAATAAAACAAAAGTAGGAATATTTCCGTGTGAACAACGTATATTTATTACTCTTATTAATCTTAGCAGAGCATGATTTGTATTTTTTTCCTGATTGTTACTATTCTCTACAAGACTCTAGAAAACTTCATATAATATAACAAAATTACAACGGTCTTCCTCAAACTAAAATTTAAGAAAACTATAATGGACTTGTCAAAAAAATCTCGTCATAAAATTATCATTTTGTCTAGCTTTGAAATTAATTTTATTCTTCGTGTCGTATGAACAGGTTGTTTTATTTTAGTTTCAGAATCTGTTTTGGGTCAGTTTACCTCTACACTTCTTTGGTACAACCTTTTTTAATAACTTGATGTCCCTGGACGAAGAAATTTACTGTAAATACATGCCTGACAGTAACAAATGAAATATTCAAGACATTTTTTAGGTATAAAATGAACACATTTTGCAAGAGGTAGGTTTTCACCAATTAGATTCTCGTGTACTTAAGTGCGAAGTATCTTAAGAGAGAGAAAAACCGTTGGCAGTTTAATACGGAGCCACGAGTTTCAACAGTGAGAGAGTGATTAGGAAGATAGAAAGCTTTATTAAATAGTTTCCGTGTCGTATATCTTTCCAGTAATTAAAAAAATAGTGAATTACATAAACTGAGTTTTAAACTTTAAAAACAACACACAGTATTTATTCAGACGCTGGCTGTCAATCCTATTTACAAAATGCTAACTTTGTCTGGAACAAAAGTTTTAATTTAATTATATTCATGTTCAATTTCATTTCGCTAGTCGCAGATTCGGTACAGTAAGAAATCTTACATTTGACAGAATTACAGACAAACCCATAAACGACAAACCCAGAAACCCCATGATCGCATCCCATAATATCAGCAGACCTTATCGTCGCCATCTTTTTATTAAAGCCAATAGAAACGCTTCGTTTGAACTCTGAGGATCAGTTTACATAGAGAAGCGACGTACGAGTACGGTTTTGAATTTAGAAAACAATTTTTTAAGATATACAATAATTATAGACCTTATTTACTACTGATTCCCTCTCATAGAGATGAGGCCTGTATCCCAGCAGGGGGAATATTAGAAGACTGATGATGATTATGATTACTTACTACACATAAGGGTACGTAAGAAAATTCGAATGAATACCGCGGAATTTAAAATTTATTCGTTTTCTCTTATGAAATGTTATACCTTTCTTTGTAGCACATAAAGTTCAATATTGTATCGCTATTGCGTCGCTTCGCTTCGCGTCTCGGTGTGAGTTGTCTCTTACTATGAAAGTCCTGTCCGCGTCAGTTTATGGTGGAGTTACACCATAAAACGGTATGGTTTGTACTTAATAGGGGTACCCGATCGGTAGTCAAATAGTCTTGTGGAATGTCGTTCAAGGGTTTTTATTCCGTTGGTTGTGGTTGAGATATTTTAGAAACGTAACAATTTTGGATAGATAATTTATTGTAAAAAATATTTGTTACTATAAACTATATCCATAGATATAAAAAGTGGAGCCATTTATTTGTAAAGTTTTTGACAGAAGAATGATTTTACAAAAATGTTTTGTTTTTAACCCCGAAGGAAAAAGTTTGACGTGTGTACCTGTCTTTGTTTATGTGTGTATTTGTGTCGTTGTGTATTTGTCTGTGGCATCATAGCTCTTAAAAGGATAAACCGATTTTGCTTTATTGTTTAAAAGGTGACTTTATCGAGAGTGTTCTTAGCTGGATTTTATGAAAATCGTGTCATATTTGCGTGTTCTTCAATAGATTGTCGATCGAAGCGCGTCTATTACTAGATAAATTATGTAGCATGCAATAAAAAAGTGTCAAAGGTTTTTGAAATTTTATTTGTTCATAAAATATTCTTGGTCTTACCCATCTCTAACACAAACATATTTGTTCTTGGATTTTAACAAAAAGTAAATTCAAACTTAATGGCGTCTCGAAACACAAGGTGAGCCGCTGCGCAATGGCGCATTTCAGTGTAGCCATTAAGTTTGAATCGTACTGTTTCAGCAATAATAAAAAACCCAAACAAGATCATAATCCAAGTTAACACCGAACAAAATCTGCCTAAATCTATACCAAGTCGATGAGACACTTTACAAAGCACGCTCTTATCAACGGTTATTTATTCAAATTACGATCTGTAATCAAGTCTTATCTAATGGAATTCGATTTTGAAATAATATGACCGCGCTACGATCGAATCGATTTATTTTGTCACTTTGTTGTGTTACTACAATTGTTCGGGTTTAGAGGTGTGATGTATCCAGTATCGATGTTTTTTATAACTTTAAGGCCTGCTGGGAGGCAATTTTATTTAATGTAGCAATTTATTATCAGTTTGCTGATTTTTTAATACTCACCCATGGTAATTATAAGCTGGGTAATCATAAAACTTTTTAGCCATTTTAAAATCAGTGTGGTAATATTAGATATCGTGATTAAGCACAAAATCATTGTTACATACACATGTTTATCTCATTTCTGTCTGTTTGTTCGATTTAATTTGCAATACTGAGTAGTACCCATTATGCAAAAGAAAAATGACTAGTTCCAAATCCAAAATCGTGGCAACTGTGCACATTCATATTTGTACACTAGTTTTCCTCGCGGCTTCGCTCCCGTGACTCATCCCACAGGATCCGTTTGCGGGATGAAAAATAACCTTTCACTCAGGAATAATGCAGCTTTGTACTGGTGAAAGAATTTTTTAAATCGGTTTAGTAGTTTTTAAGTTTAACCAGTAAAAACAAACTCACAAACAATTTTACTCTCATTTTTTTTTCTATCGGTGTAGATTAGCTTTGCAATGCACTTCTAGCCTATCTCCAAGGTACTATGCATTTTAAGTTATGTCCTGGGTTTAATTAGTTTCGTCACAGTCACCCTACACCTAATAGCTGCGGACAACCGATCAGATCCGATTTATTTATGTATTTATCGCTTGAAATTGATATTGATGTGATAGTGGGTAATGTATACCCACATGATTGCTATTTGGCTAATCTCTTATCATCATTTTAACATCTCCACTGGAACGAGACAAGTATATTCCTCCTCCCCATTTTATATTAGGTGTTGAACCTAAACAAAATGCCATTTTATTAGCTGTAACGATTTTCGAAAAGTCTTAAAGTCGTAATGTCAGGAGTTAGATCACAAATGAAAAAAAACTGGGTGAACATGGTCCATAGAATATAGGTAATTTTTTCTATCCCTGTAGTAACTTCCCGTGAGATAATTTAGGCTTTTCTCACGATCAAAGCCGCTGGTACTTTGCTTATTAATAGCAAAAATAACAGTCCGTATCGAATCTATTTCAAGCTACTAAAAGAGATTTATTTAAAAAAAAAACTATTTAATTTATTTCGGTATAATTTTTTGTCACACCTAAATTAGGCTTATCCGTTTTACTCAGCATTTCGCAGTCTGCAGGCTGGTTTGATTGATTGAGTGAATCAATCATGTCCTTGGATTACTTGTGTTATTGTCAACCTTAATGCTATTGATCTAGGTTTCGTTCGATTGTTCGTCATGTGAAATTGATTTATAGATGTGTTGTTTTATTAGATTGATATTCGGTTGGTATAAGGTTTGCAAAATATTCAACCGGTCGAAATTGCAAAAAGAAAAATAAGGAAACCCGTAGCTTAGATTCTAACTTTTAGTCTCAAAAACTCTAAAAATCACATAGGTAGGTAAATGCTGTAGGAATTTAAAAAACTGATGCATTATAATAACACACTCTTAGGTTCTTGTATTCACCATAAGGCAAACACATTTGTTCCAAAAATTCTCTTATCCCTTAAACCGTAAACGCTATGTAGGAATAAAAAGGTAATAATACTTACTTTGCCCGGCGTTAATTCTGACTATAACCGTACAATATCCGAAATGCCTGTACACAACTGTTGTAAATTGTTGTTTATTAACGTGCAACTGTTTCGTGTGTGTGCATTCGCTAGCAAAAGTGTTGATTTTTTAATTGATTTTATTTTCGGTATAGCCAGCCAGTGGACTATTATTCTATTTATTTTAAAAGTAGTTTGGGCAAAATGAACTCGTATATTATGGCATAATTGTTTTTTTTGTGAAAATGTGTTTTATTTTAATAAACGACTATCCAGTCAGATGTGTGGCAGACTGAGCGCAATTTCACGAAAATGTATGGCAATGATGGAATGAATGTATGGAATAAAATTTCGGAGCTTAAATAGCTTTATTCCTGTTACATTAATTGAAACCAAATTATATTACGAATAGTATATTTCAGTATAATAGGTTCTTGAAAGTCGCAAACAGAGGAAATGCAGTCGACAGGATTAAAAAAGAACACAAACAGAAATTAAACTTCAGAACACAAACAAACTAATTATGCTAGTATTCAGCAGCCTTATTGAAACAATATGAATTGCAAACAAATTTTAACCAACAAAATTATTTATATTTATTGAAAAACCATCAGTGCATCCGACTGTACATTTGTACATTCCTGTATGTGGCATTTAAATGAGCGATGTGCCCGTAAACGCCTCTGATGTATCGCACTATGATTGTCGTGATGCGACAGTAAAAACGCACGCTGTAACTCCGCATCAATATAATTAATGAAAAGCGATAGAACTCCGAAGTTAGAAATGATTGAGTTATTTACAATGATGTGTGGGGAACACTTTTGTTTGTTCGTTGATTTTGTACCCACAACACCTGTAACTTTGTGTAGCTTTGGATTGAAAGGGAACGCCGGATTAGTGACGATTGATTTTATAAAATGTAGCTTCTGTTGTGTTAAAAAAATTTTAGAGACTGAAGTAAACCATTACATTATCATGTATTTTCACGAATTATTTGAATACCATAAATAACCATTTCGTTAAACGCTACTTTCGTTTTCGATGTTTAAAACAGGGATTTCTTTTAAGTTTTGATCAGCTCTTGTTTGACCACTATACCATCCCTGATGGTTGATTCACTCGTGACTTAAGATTGAATAAACTTTATTGTACCTACACCACAATATTTCTAGTTAACTTCTTATAAGCTGCCAGTTCCAAGTACTGTCCTATTACACATGTTCATTATAAGTATATTAATAACAGTTTAACTCGGCAAAATTTCCAACTAACAAGTTGGTTGCCATGACAACCTTTGGAAATATTAAGTTTTAGCAAGCTCGATCAAGCGTAGCTTTAATTGATAATTAAGAAGTTTTCCGAAGTTGAGAAGCTTTCCGATATATTGATATTTAGTTTGGAGCGCAGTTGAACTTCGGGACCCCACTTTTTGCTTAAATAATATTTCTAAGACTCAATGCGAATTATTTGGCTATTTGATCGATGAAAATCAAACGTTTTAATAATAGACTAGATGTTTTTGTACCTTGTTTTGTTAGCAAATAGTTGTGTTACCAACATCGTAAACAGATTCGTATCCATAAACCGCCTTTCTATTACTTAACATATTACAAATAATTATAGTTAATTTATACTTATGTCTATTTAACCATCGTATACATTTGTGTACACATTTCACTTAATAATTTTTTTTTTTTATTCATCAGCCATATTATCTCTCCACCACTTGGTTGACTGGTAAAATATGCCTCAGGCATTAAGTCCGCCTTTATACCTGTATGTTGCGTGAAGTTTTAATAAATAAAATTAATTAAACGCATTTTCAAACTAACATAACGCAAAATCTAGACCTACATCAACTTTTTAGATGCCACATAATTATATACCGATAAAAGAAATAAAATACATTCGTTAATCCAAAATGCAATTAAGCCAGAAATTGGTATATACATAGACAGCTTATCCAGAAAAATTCTAACTGTAAACCCAAATCCATTTATTTCAGGCTTATCCTGTAAAATATAAGCATGCTATCATAAAGAGTCGCCTCTCATAAATAATAAATCTAAAACGGAGAAATACCAACAAGTTGTCACATATAAATTGTAAAAGCAATTAAAGTAGGACAAGAGGCGATATTTACAAATACGAATTAATCATTTTAATTAATTTCTTTGAAAATAGAGGACAGTACGGAGATAAATGTAAAATTTAATAGAAGGAGGGTATTTGTATTTATGTTTTGCTTCCGTTACAGATTCTACAGGTTTTTATTTTTCATTTTCATTGTAGTCATTTGTGGTAGGATTACTAGTCCGTCTGCCAAAAAAGATGGCTGTGTTATGTCTGTAAAGTATACAACGATTCCTGATTAATATTTGTACCTTATTTGAATTTTTATTACTCGAAATTCAAGATCAAACTTTACTATGAATCAAAGATTAAGGGATCTGGTAAGCCCTATAAGATTTTCAATTAGTCATACAGAAGGACCCCACTCACAATGAACCATTACTCGGCCATACGAAACTTTATGTTTGTTTACTAAAATTATTTGGTTTTGGGTTGTTTCTTATTAATCAAGTGGAATGAAAACAATGAAGTCATTGGACCGGAAAAACAAACAACTTATTTAACAGATTTCAAATATCCTACGTATAAGATTGTACGGAATTTTACCTAGAACTACTAAATAGATCAAAGTTTTCATTGTAAAACCGTCTAAATTAGAAGACAGTTATTCAAAACTACTTGTCTTGAAGTGCTATCTAGCGAAAATTCTTCAATAAGTAGAAAACAAGCCTATTCAATATGTTCGTCTTTGCTAGTTAATAAAATCATAAGGATCAGTAAAATAATATGTCACAATAACGTAAACAGGATGAACATTAATAGTACGAGTATATTATGCAACTAGTGAATAAAGGACGGATTTAAAGCGAGGGCCATTGATGAATCACGAACAAGTGAAGTATTCTAACAATTGAATCACGACCGTAGGGAGTGATTCATGATGATGAGATTCAAGTGTTAGAACCCTGAGCGACGCGAGTGATTCATGGCCCTCGATATAAATCCGTTTTATTCAAGAGTTGCATACTATATTTTATACCATGACTTCGAGAAAAAGAAAGATTTAAGCAAAAAGCACAAGGAATAATAATAAATAAATAAATTATTTTTTTATTACATTCAAAATTTACGAAAAATGAGAGATCTCAAGGTTTAAATTTTTTTTGTAAATTTAAGCTGAACTAGGTGTGTTTCAAACGCCAGTAACTATCCTAGCCCAAAATCAAAATCTTTATTAAAACCCTAAATATAAACAAACTCAAAATTAAATCGACGAAGGAGTTTGAAAGACGAATTTTCTTTGCACAAGAAGTTTGTAACGACTATTTTATGCGCAAGGAGGTTGTGTAGCATTGAGATGGAGGTAGAATAATTATGTATTGGTGTTCTAAATTCAAACACCAAAACAGTGATTAAAAGTGCTTTTTATTCACTGTTTTCAGTGAATAAAATAAGCTTTTTAGAGAGGGAATGGTATAAAAACATATTCATTACATTTTCATTTCATAACATTGTCATAATCATTCTATGATTAATTTTGTGAATCTGGTGAATATAGATCATACTACTTTACAGTGCTTTATCTCCAAAGGATATTGAACTTTATGTCCCAAGAATAGAGTTTCAATTTGAGTGAACTTGGATTTTAAAAGAAAAATGTAAAAATGAAAAATAATAATGAATTTAGAATATGGAATTTTATAATTGACTCTAATTTTTATGGCGTTGTTTCTTTGATAGTAGTCGAATATTTTTTAATAAACAATGCAAACAATGTGACATTTTATCAGCGAAATCGATTGTCGAAATGCCAAAATGTATAGGATTGACCACGAGATAAGTAATTGTTTAAAAAAAAACTTTTTTCTACAATTCCTTTCTGATAACATCCTTTTAGAACTTTAACCCTTTGTATTTTTTTAATATTCAATTTTAACAGAATGTGCATAGTTATTAAAAAATCAAGTAAATAAAATGTAGGGTGACCACGGTATTTCCACAATATTGAAAACATTTCCGCCACTGTCTATTCCATTTTCATTCATTTCCTGTTGTAGCATGACATGTGGCTGAAGAATGTGAGCAATAGTTCCTGGCCCTGGTATTTCATTAATACCCTCAATAGCCTTTTGGGGTAGTTTTATTTGCTTCTGCAACTCACAAACGTCGTAATGATAAATGTGGTCTGTTATTAGACATTATCACCAGTCATTTGTGGCGAGTTTGATAAAGCAGATGTAGTTTGCTTCCCGTTTACAGAAACAATAGCTTTTTCCCCGCGGTTTTAACCGCTGTTTAACTATTTTCTAGCATGATGTTAAATAGTCTGTAACCTTTCTCAATAATAAGGATATTAAATGAAAACAATATTTATCAAATCCGACTGGTATTTCAAGAGATTAGCGCTTTCAAACAAATTCTACTTTTAATACAAGAAATGTACTAAAAGTATAGAAGCAACTATAGATATAAAACCATGGTTTGATGATTGTTAAGGTACTAAACGGAAACGTTAAAAGTTATATCTAACTAAATTAGATAACCTGTTATGTATGAGTTAAAACTGTAACATATTTGTTAACTTCCACGAATTTGTTACTGAGTAAAAATAACAAAATATTGTTTAAGTTTGTCCTGATTAAATACTGGTATGAAAAGTGATGGCAACCGAAACTTTAAGTAGAGTTTTAATTCAGTACTATTATAACTAAGTTACATACTTGAAATTTGGTGCCAAATTGCTTTTAAATACATACCCATAATCATAACCTGCCTTGCCTTTGTCCAACTATTTTGAAGTTGGATTCCAGTCTGAATTCAAACAAGGCCAATACAAAACTACAACAATAAATTTAATGGGCATGTTATAAAAAAAATCAACATAAAATATTGGCTGACAATAAAAACTAATAATGTATTTGTGTCAAAAACAAAACCATAATCCTTCAAAAACGTTACTTCATTCTCAGCTAATTAATAACAATTTTATTAATAATAAGCCCAATATTGTGACGTCAGTAATACGGTGACCACACGTCAGATTACCGCGGACTTTAATATTACTGCCTTCCTACGAAGTTGATAATTTATTACATGGTATTAAATTGCCATATTCGATTAATTTACGGACGAACAGATAATTTATTGGCTATAATTGAATTTTTGATAGTTTGCAGGAGACTATTTTGTGGGGGATAATTTTAAGCAATAGTTGGCTATGGTTATGTTGACATTTTGATAAGTAAGGGTCTTATAAAGCGCATTTATAATGCCTAACCCCTTGCTAGTGAGAGTGCCTAAAACGTGGATCCAAGTGAGACGCAATGACTTTTCAATTGTTTCGGTAATTGCGGCCCACAGTCTCGAGTAATATAGAGTGAATATCTAAGTCTATTTATTTATTTAGAAAACCAACGGCGACACATACAATGGGCGACACATACAACAGGTTTCCCTTTTTAACTTATTTGTATATACAATGCGAACGGACTATTAAAACAATGTAAAAAAAATGGTTTTTGATTAGAAGCAATGGTTAAATCTACTATATGTTATAAGAAAAATGATAACATAACGAATACTGAATCAATCAATGCTTTACGGTGCACAGAACCCAGTTGCTTACTTTCTGTTTTAATTAATAATAATCTTTTTAACCTGGGCCTTAAAACAAGGTTTTGTACAGTTAAATATATCAACGAGAGAGAAGTTATTGTTGTAGGTTCGAGCAATACGAGTGAGTACACAATTACCAGCATAGTTAGTTGCATGCCAAGGTACATGCAACAATGGCGTATGGCGAGTGCGTCGTAGGGGAGCGTTAATTTGATCTGTGATAACAAATTCGGACAATCCAGCCTACCATTCAGAATGTCATAAAGTAAGCACATGTCTAACACTATACGTCGTTCATCGAGGGTTAACAAACCATGTGTCCGACAGCTAGCTTCGTAGGACATAGGAGGTTTGCGGAGGCGATAGTTAAGGTGGTTTATGAAACTTTTTTTGAACCCGTTCCATTTGATCTTTATATATAATATATTGAGGGGACCATATGGGATACGCGTATTCTAGGACGCTACGAACATAAGCAAAATAAACAGATTTAAGGGCGTCAACGTTTTTAAATACCTTACAGGATCTCAGAACAAAACCTAGATTTTTATAAGCTTTGTTAGTATTTATTATCGAACATGACTCCCAAGTTACGCATTATCTCTTAATAGTAATTCCGTTAAATTGGTACGAGTACGTAATAGGGTTCTTCTTACGTGTGTAACTGATGCATTGACATTTAGTGACGTTTACTGTAATTTTATTTTTTGTGTAGTAATTATGTAACTTGTTAAGGTCTTGTTGAAGTGCTGTACAGTCATCTAGTGAGATTATTTTGTAAAATATTTCTTTGTCGTCAGCGTACATCAAATGATCTGAGTGTTTAAAAGAGTCAGTAATATCAAACAAATTTGCATTATAGAAAAGAGGTCCCAAATGGGATCCTTGTGGAACACCGCTAGGTATTTCAATGAAATTAGAACGGTAACCACCCAATACTACAGCCTGTGACCTTTTGAATAAATATGATTTTACCCATCGTAGTAGATCGCCTCGAATACCCAATCGGTATAACTTGCTGAGCAGGATGCTGTGATCCACGCGATCAAAAGCTTTTTCGAAATCTGTGTAGATCACATCAACCTGCCCGCCATTATCTGTATTTTCAAGGACAAAGTTTGAGAAGCAAGCTAGATTAGATATAGTCGATCGCTTTTTCAAGAAACCGTGTTGTTTATAAGAAATACCTCTGATAATGTAAGGATATATAGCATTGTACACAAGCTTTTCAAACACTTTACCTAAAGTATTAAGTATAGAAATACCTTTGTAATTTTCAATTATTACACGGGAACCCTTCTTATGTAGGTATGGGAATTATAAACGCTTTCTTCCATTTACTTGGGAATATACCTTCACTTAGAGAAAGGTTAAAGATGAGAGTAATTGGATGTGCTAGAGACTTTGCGCAACTTTTCCAAAACAGTGGCGGTATTCCGTCACAGCCTGGACCCTTATCCGTACTTAAAGAACTCAGTGACCTCTCCACGATTGATGGAGTAAATTTTAGATCAGTTATGATATCAATACAGCCATCGTCACCTTCTATATCACCTGAACTAGCTTTGTTATAGTCAGAGGGTTCACCAAAAACATCATGGAAGAAGTCACCGAATGCATCGCAAATGTCATTTCCTTCTGTATAGTTTACGTTGTTGCGGGACAACATTTTCGGATAATTGGATCCTCCACGTAAATTTTTTATGTAGGTCCAAAACTTTTTAGGATTCTTTTTCAGATTAATTTCGGTCTCACGTAAGTACTTACTAAAGCAAAGCTCCTGAACATATCGTTGTCTATCCCGCAACACTGCAAACTCATCGTAATCAAGCCGGTTACCGAAACGTTTCCAACGTGAGTGTGCCTTATTTTTTTCTTTAATAATTTTTATAAGTGAGTTGCTGTAACAGATGGGATATCTTCGTGAACCTGCTGTTCGGCTTATAGGTACATGTTCATCAATTCCAGTTTGAATCGCGTCGTAAAACCTATGGACAGCGCAGTCCGTTGATTCATTAGCCAACGTCAAGTGCCAGTCAATTTTAGCAAAGTAATTATTTAATGCGTTATAATCGGTTTTACAATAATTACGTCTCGGTGCGGATAACTCACGAAATGGGGAAATTTCAAGGTCAGAGATTTGTATTGCTAACACAGGATGATGAATGTCAACTTTCGTAAGCGGATGGACACATTCGTTCATGTTTAACAACAAATTAGAAAACGCTAAATCAAGTGTATGGCCTTTGTGATTAGAATGTGTATTATATTGCGTTATTCCTAAAAAACACAAATCACTCACCAACCGCACAGCTGTATTTTGTACTTCGACGGCACCTTGTTTTAGAAAAGTTGGCCCACCCACATTCCATTTAATAAACGGTAGATTGAAGTCTCCAATAAGTAAATAGTTATTATTTTTTTGTGTTGTGAGATAGTGAATATGTAACACTCTGCAAAACGTAATCTATATCCGATGCTATCCTATAAGCATCCGGCGGCGGTACGTAAACAACACTTACATAAAGATTAGCCGATGACGACAGGGCGCGGGTCGGTATTATTATAGTCAAAAGTTCCGTGCCAATGGTATTAGGCTCACAGTCGTTGCTCCATGCACCTAAATTATGACGCGAGAGTATCATTACACCGCCACCAGACGATTTGCCGGTGGCGGCTAGATCGCGGTCCTTACGGAATACGTCATACCTAGCATCACAAAGTTCGTTATCAAAAATGCCGCTATGCAGCCAGGTCTCCGTCATGATTATTAAATCGTAACTATTACATAAAATATTTTGACGAAGTTGCGTCATTTTAGTTCTGAGGCCACGGCAGTTCTGATAATATATTTAAGTTACGAGGCTGCATTGTTGTTGAAAATCTTGTACGAAATTGTCCATGACCAATTATTAATAATATTAACAAATTCAGTAACCCGCTGGTATATAGGCGATAAATTAGTTATACAATTTTAAATAAAAGGATGTAATGCACAATTCTTATGTTATGCATTTCTACCATAATAAGGTAAATATCGATGTTTGTTAACAGATCGGTAATAATTATTCTACAATGTGGGTAAGTTGGCACTGACTCGTAATAGTGATTGAGACAAACAACATGTAATATAAGTACGCCACATGTATGTGCAATTCTAGAATGTGTAACTAAGTCATCACTTTGCATTTTAAAACTAATATTATATATCTTCAGAACAAATATAACTAACCTGATATTAAAGTTTATCTGCAAATATTTATTTGAAAAGTAATATGATAGACTTGAGTTGATTTTCCAGTGTTTTGTGCCTTTAAAAGACGCATCATTACATGTATAGGTCAAGCAGTGTTAAAAATTACTTGTGAACAGTGTTTAACTATTATCTGTAAAATCAAATTCACGCCATCGGACAATGGAAGACGCAATAATGCAAATAATTATGATTTGTATGAAATGTATCGCATCTCTCCACAGCGTATATCCTATACACACTACCATTACCCCACACACACAGGCATATTGCTCGAACACAAAACATTTAACATAGAACTTAGTAAAGTTAGACTTGGCAAACGCAAACGTTAAATAAACAACTACGTTCCGCAACAAACTAATCAGACAATTCATATAAGATACATTATAAACAAGCACACAAGAGTAAGACAAAAAGTGAATAAGAGAATAAGGTCTACACATGAGTGATAAGAAATTAAGTCCTAGTCGATTTTTCTTAGGTCCTCCTCGTCCGAAATAAACATAGCTGGAATTGTTACCGCTTTCCTTACGTGAATCCTGCAGTTTTTTGTCCATACATACTGATATTCCTTAATATTGGCTATTTCTTTTGTCTTTTTTAAAAGCTTCTTGTTGTACGGCGTTAGATGTTCATTTATATATACCGGGATGACACTGCCTTGAATATCCAAATCTTTAGTTGACTAACGGCGCCTACGAGCTTGAGATATAATGTCATCCTTAATCTGACGGTTTCGTAGTTTTGCTACGATATTTCATGGCCTACCATGAACCTTAAATTTAGCAGTCACTCTGTTCACTTAACGATGTCGTCACTTCTTATGTCAATTTCAGTGAATTTACCAAGCTTTGATATGATTTCATTTAAGTTTTCATTTTCAAGCTCAGGTATGCCAACGATTTCAATGTTGAGTAGCCGGTCCCTTTGTTCACTCGCATTGACATCGGTTCTCAATTGTCTGTTTTGCACCTTAACTTCATTCGGCTCTTTCTTTAGTTGATAAAGATCTTTAATTTCTTTTATTTGCATTTCAAGTTTCTTTGCTATATCGTCGTATTCGTCACTGTGATGTTGCATAGACTTTTTAAGTGACGTGATATCGTCCTCTGCCTCAGTTTGTCTACTTTCCAACATACAACCAGTCTTCTTTAATTCTGAGAGTTCGTTTCTGATACTGATAACTTCCGTTTTCATTTCTTTGTACTTTCATTCAAGTTTTTTAACGTGGTATTTATTTGTGATATATCTTTCCCGAAGTCCATCTTCCATTGACTTAGTGACGTCATAATAATTCTTTTGGTGAAATCTTCAAATGCATATGTGAACTCGTCATTGTGTCCACGCTTGGGATTGCGACGATTGAGATTTATCCTGAAGTCTTCAACTGTGTCGTCTAATGTGAGATCAGATATATCTGGGGCTGAACTCGCGTGAGCGTTTGGTGATTCTGACATTTTGCTGTCTGTCTGTTCAGAGGTCTGTGGTCAAGACAAGAATGAACTACTTCGCAATTCGAGATCTGCGCACGCACTTTTAGTTTTAGGCTCTAAGTTATAAGACTGAAAATTAAATGGTAGATAGAATTATGAATTTTAATATTTTGTGCGAGAAATAGTGAGCGCGTCCGTTCGCACCGGCTCGCTGCCGACACAAATGTCTCAAAAGTCTCACAAATATATCGAGCAAAATAATAACAAAAAGTCAATACCTCAAATAGAACCTGACCGATATATTTTTTAGAAATTAGAACAGCACAGCCCTTTGTTTAAATGCTACGAGCGTAGTGAGGTTTCGACTGATATTGCAACAGAAATCTTGCCTCTCACCAGCCTAGACTTCCTTTACAATATGACAATCTTAATTAAAATTTGACTAAGCAGTAAAAACAACATTTATTTTAGACGGAACTAAAATCAAAACGTAAGGTGTTATGCAACAACTGGGTAGTCGTGAAAGTTACACATAGTTAAATTCCTGCTGTTTAGATGCATCCAGAGACGAAGAGAGAAAGCCGACCCCAAAATATTTGTGTAAAATAATTGTGATGTATGCTACACAACAACCCAGAACAAATCTGGACGTATCGGACGCCATGACTCAGACCGCTCGTATTCGAGAGCGTTTTCGAGACACAAAATGTTCGTGGCACTACGAATCATACGAAAAATCAAGCTATCTAACCTTACACCCAGTATCTAGAAAACTCAAGAAACTTAATATAAAAACAGAAGAGCCTAATTATAATTTAGATTAACTTTCATAATATCCACGTGTCCAAGCATTCATTGGTCTGGAAATGCTCATGACCAAACAGCAATGATTCCTGGCGACAGGAAACCAATAAGTCCAGAGTAATTTGTTTTGCGGTCATCGCGTGATGTTTCGAAAATAAAATAATGCGAGAGGAGTATTAATTTATATCTAATGGAGAGGGATGTTGATTCGTGTTAAGATCTAGGCGATGTGACAAGTTTTTTTTTGAGTTATGTACTCTTATTTTTGCTTGGAGGTTTTGCTTGAGTTGTTCTCAGTTGGAACTAAAATCATTTTCAGATTTATTTTAATAAACTATGAAATGAACCGTCCTGGGGAATCGAAAATGCTTTCTTTGGGTTAAGGCTTAATTTTCAAAATGGCAACAAAGTCGCAAAAGGAAAAGTTCTCAAAATGGCGAATTCTCTAAAAGCCTAGTTCTCTGAATGGCCAATTCCCTAAAAGCCAAATTCTCTGAATGGCTAATACTGTAAAAGCCTAATTCTCTGAATAACGAATTCTCTTAATGGCTGATTATTAAAATGGCACATTTTCTACAATTGGGCATGTTCTTATAAATAACAGATTTCTTAATGTATGTATTTTTTTAATAAGTGAGTTGAAATTGTAAGATTTTATAAATACTACTAGTGTCGGTTCAGACAAAATCAAGCCAAGCAATGTTAAAGAATTTAAGACAGCAAAACTATTTTGAAAGCTTTAAATTAAAGGGCGATAGCCGAATGTCTGTTAATCTTAGAGAGATTATTAAAATGTGTCATTTTGGCGTCAATACATGGCGAAAACTGTCTTCTGAAATTAGGGTATTAGGCAGGTGGAGTGAAACTTTTTTCTAAAATTTTGGTCTCTGATGCTATTGCATTGAGTTTCTGAAGGTTCGATTGAATATCGATTATCTGTATTGTCACAGAGGCCGTTGTAAAAAAGTGTTCACAAATATGAAATCAGGTGAAATAACAGTTAATGCATTTTTGACAATAATGAATTATTACCAGCTACTTTAATTTAAAAAATATCAAAATAATACGTATTACATAATTCGTCTACAGTACTTTCATTTCACTATATTTGTTTATATTTTTAATGCGCGGGGATAGTGATAATAATTGTTTACCTGTCATTATGGATAATTACATTAGTATATTTTGAATTTAAATATTTAGTTCACGGAGTATAAGCATTGGCCATACTTTCGTCCGTTCCGTTAACTTAAAGCTTTCAAAATGGTTTTGTTAAGTCTTAAATTCTTTAACTTTGAAAATAAACAAATGTGACAGGTATAAATTAAAATTGCAAGTTCTCTAAAATCGAGGCTTTTAGAAAACTTGCCATGTTGAAAAATAGTCCTTTTGCGACCCTGTTGCCATTTTGAGAATTATCTACCGTTAAGCATACCTATATAGAAAACAAAGTCATTCTTTGAAATATTTTTGGTGATTTATCTCCACCCATCTATGATGTGTTTTAGAAATTCTGGAATAACCATTTTCGTGGTAACAATCATAATTATTTTACCAAGTTTTAGGACCTGGAACCATTTTGCTTTATCAGCTCCCTAACACCTGTTTTTGGCATTATCTAAATACGCATTTGTATTTAATACCTCCTAAAGGCATTCTTTTCCAGTTGTACAAATGTGCACATGTCTTCCTCCTTCCTCATTTTCGTGACAATGTTTAACTGCTACCTTGGCTGGAAGGCCTTGGTATTCCGCCCTCAGGCTCCCAAGCAACATGTTTAAATGACTTCTACGTGATCAGATGTTTAAGAGGCGTTAAAGGCGACTTTTTTTTAAATTTTTCTTAGCTGTTTTGTGTTGGTCTTTGATGAGGTATTTATTGATCGTGTTTATGGTTTGTTTAATACTTTCCATGTTTCCATACTACATAGTGACTACCGGTAGCGTCATATTGTCAGTTTGAAAATCTATGTGGTAGTCAAAACATTAATCTAAGTTAAGTATTAATGCTGCCGTGGTAGAGGATCATGGTTCCATCACCAGCTCATACACATACTCGTATAGATTACCTAGCTAAGGTTTTCTTACCAAAATAGATAGTCATCTCGCCTTTGTAGTGAGTGAGTGTATAAGAAAATTATATTTTGTATTTTATTTCTGTCAAAAAGCTCAGATTAAAAACATAGGTTAGTTTGTAACTGAATAATTAAGATTTATAATGGAAAGAGAAAATTAAGAGGAAAGTTTTAGTATATTAACTCAATCGTAGCTCAAGGCATTTAACATGTATACATATATACATACATTTAACGAGAAACAATTACACACATTTAAATCATTAAAAAACTGGTATTTTCTGATTTTAGCAAAAGATTTACTTAATTCATTTATATAGTTCAGTGATTACAGAGAGTTAAGCTCAAAGCCAAGTCAGCCGGGCATACGAGGCAGCTTTAAATTAAAGTAATGCTTGAATGAATAGAGAGAGAGAGAGGAGAGGCAGATTTCGTTGTCACACCAATTTTTGTCTCGTTATTGTATGTAGTCTTTAAAAAGGGATTTTCTATTGTTTATCACGAAACTACTGGGTGTTTTAGTTATTAGAAAATTTTAGAAAGTTACGAAGTTAAGACATAGATATCCTATCCTAAAACTATTAAAATGTAAAAGTTTGAATGGATTTCTGGCTGTTTGTAAGTCAGTTACGCTTCAACCAGCTGAATAGATTTGGATAAATTCACGGTTCACTGGTAAGCCATGTCATAGGTTACCTTTCGATCTTGGCGGTTTGTTTTCTTAGGATAATGTTTGACTTTCACGAGGGCGACACCGCTAGCGGAAGCTGGTAAAACACAATATTATGTTTGAAAACATAAAATTGGTTGCACATGCATGCAAAATTGCTTTGTCGTCACCCAATTTTTCGCACAAAGCCCCTCTAACTACCCCCATTCAACTCAATTTAAAACAAAATGCAGTCCTGATTTCTTTCCCCTAGAATTTCGCCCCTTAACACACCTAAATTAGGAACGAAAGGGATGAAACCTCACTCCCTTTGTACGTACATTAAATGTTATTTTACTCTAGTTGAGAAGAAGCAATATTCACGTGATGTATAATAGGATGTTCTAGAGTTATTGGGTGATAAAAAATCTTAATGTCTTATGATGCTGTTGTCTGGTATTTTAAATATTTTATGCTTCCTGCGGAAGTACCCTCTTCAGGCCTTAGCCTTCCCCTGTGTGTTTAAAACGTAATTTAGTGTCAAAGGGGAAAACACATGCCTCTTTTGCGCAGTAAGAAAATATCACCTAGATAAGGTTGGTATTCATGGCAATAATATTCACTATGACTAAAAAGTAGGAGAGCATTTAAATGGCAAGGATTCGCTTTATCGCACAGGAATGTATTAATGGTTCAAGTTATTTATATCTTCAACAATATTAAAATAGATTTCCCTCACAACTTCATTGAAGTAAAATTCTGTATTTTCTCAGCCAACATGATCCCTCAGAACTGAAGAAACCCCAAGTTTCACTTTCAAGATAGAACTATCATGCAGACTGTTAAACTTTGAAGTTGTGGAAGTGGAACTAACTAACTTTTGCATATATAGGATTAATGGAAATTAGGAGATTATGAAGTTTTAGAGCGTCGATATTAAACTTGTGTGTTTGTTCGTGAAACATAATGCGATCACGTACAATTTCACAATTGTAAGTTTTTGAGTTTTATTTAATGGCTTTTTTTCGTTATAACTCTTTTGTGATTCGGTTTTGAAAAACATTATTGACATAGTATGAAATTAGTATGTCGGTTTCCAGCTAGACATTTCCAAATGATTGTCTATCTGTCCGTGTTTAATACCTTTCGTGTTCTCGTGGCGCAGTTTTAATTTCTGCTTGGTTTTATACGTGCAATAAATCTACAGTCCCTTAATTTAACGATCACTAAAATTTTAGGATAACTCATACATGCTAAAATGAACATAGATTCTTTGAACGGCAAATAATCAAATATATACAAATGACAATAGCAATCGATAGAGCAATAAATAAAGATCGCTATCGAAATCATTATTGCTATCTACAATCTTTATTGGTATCTATAAATACTGCGTGGATCACAGAGCATAGAGGCGTCTCGGCAGTCACAGCTAGAGATGGTATTGTCAAAACTATAATAATAAATAGTTACAATCTATGGGTCTTTAAGTCAAGAGTGAATAGGTTACTTCTAGGCAAGCGTGCTTCACCGTCGACCACATCATCGCTTACCATCAGGTGAGATAGTGGTCAAGCGCGAGCCTATTTACAATAAAATAAAAACTAGCTACACATACCATCAGTGAGTTTCACTCATAGAGATTGAAGTTCTGGCTATGGCTATGATAGCCAAAACTTGTGCGTGCATATCGCGTGCACGAATATTGTTACTAACGAGATTCTGCCTGCGATTTCTGCTGACGTCTGAAAGTCGAAAATTATACCAAAGTTAGATAAAAAATATCTTATGTTAGGACGCCATGACACGGTCTACCGTTTGCTTAATTTCATCTTATTTCATTCAGCGGTTAGCAATTGGGTAAAGAGTAACAAACAGAACTTCTTTCCTATTTATAATCTACTAGCTTTTAGCCGCGGCTTCGCTCGCAGTAAAGCCATTTTTTTTTATTAAAATGTGTTTTATGTTACTTCTAATACCTCCAAGAATATATGTATAAAGTTTCATGATGATCGGTTCAGTAGTTTTTGCGTGAAAGCGTAACAAACAAACTTACATTCACATTTATAATATTACTCGTAGTATAGATTTAAATATATAAAAGTGAAAGGTCACTTACACATCACGAAATATCGAAAACAGCTTGACTTACAAAGATGAAATTTGGCACAAAGGTTTCTCAAGTAACGTAAGTGAGCACTAAAAAAAAGACTTTTGGAAATTCTACCAACATTTTTCAAAACTACCCCCAAAAGACGATTAAGGGTGTGTTGAAGTTTGTGTGAAAAAATCTTATTTCTTGGGTTAATAAACTTGAAACTTCTATGATAATATTATAAAGAGGTAAAGTTTGTGAGGTTGTAGGGGGTAATCTCTGGATCTGCCGAACAGTTTTAGATGAAATTTGGCATGGAGATAGTTTGAGACCCTGGAAAGGATATAGGAATGTTTGTATTCCCTTGGGATAAGACTAGGCTGAGTAAGAGTATAAGGCCTCGTTTAGGGAGACGCGGGTAGTTGAGTGTCCTGGGCAGCGTGGCGTCACGCGGTGCGACGTGCGACGCCCCACGTCGCTGGAAACGAGGGTTTGATAGGATTAGTATGGATACCGTCTGCTTTCGTTTAGTGCATTCTTTGCTCTATGCTATGGCAAGATTGATCGCAATTACTTTGGCGCCGGGACTGTCTCGGGTCGTGTTAAAATCATTGTCACACTAGTACAGCTTAATTTATAGTTATTGGCTTGGTAGACAAACACAGGCTTTTTGTTTTTGTTTATTTATTTATGTAGTTATCTTTTGTTTTTATGATTGTCTTGTTTTGTTGTGTGTATTTTATGGTCGTGTTATATTAGGTTATTATTGTTAGGGAAACGTCATGAGGATAGTTTTGAGTATGAATGTGGATATTCATACACTTGTAAGGTAAGATTATAGAAACGATGTACGGTCTACGCGAAAGATGATGGCTAGAAACCGACTTCAACATCATCAATTGGTAGATAATATTTTGACTCCCAAAGGATAAAAAATACTGCTATTGCACGTAACACAGTAGTGAATTAATTGGCTTCCGCGCCACGGTTCCAATTCCGCACAAAACAAATATTTGTAAGGCACACAGATTGTTATTCCGTGTCCATCTATTTGTGCATGAGAGATTTGTGTTCATAACCGTGTTACAAGAGAACTTCGTCGAATACGCCTGTATGCCCCGAAGGGATAGGCAGACATGTTTTGTAGGGACGACTTACGAAAACCATAACCACATTTCGCTCTAAACGTGATTTTCTAACAGCTATAACAATTGTTGAACGTCCAAAATGTTTGCCATTGACCTCGTGATAGTTCATGACCCTTTCCTTCAATACTAAAGTGAACAGCCATCCTTTGGGCTAAAAAATTCGATTTATTCCGTTCTAATACCAACAACTGATACCACTGGTATTTGTTTCAACGAATATTTATTTTCTATTCCGAACGGATAACATTGTTTAAACTAATACCAAAACAAGTTCAAAGACATAAGGTACAGTCAGTAAAAAAGGTGTGTATGTAATTAAAAGACCTTTAACTTGAAAAAAAAAAGTTAAATTCAAAAATTTAAAATTTGTTAGCAAACGTCTAGTTCGACACTAAAATTTGACTAAAATCAACTTTATTATAATTTTAGTTCCTCCTTGTATAAGTTTTTTTTTGCAAAAACATCAACACAAGAAAAAAATATTCACAATCTAAAAATTACAAAATATCTCGGCAAATCAACTCTTAATTTATATTAAAATTATGTGACTAAGTTATTATTCGGTAGATAATCATAAAAAAATAACTGAAAAAAATTGAACGAAATTAGTAAATTTAACGGATTTACTTAATTTTATTTTATCTTTTCGGTACCTTTTTGTGCATAAATGTTGCAATCTTAATCTCTGAATACTGCGATTAATAAACATAAAACAAGGTGTTTTTTTTTGAACAAAAGCAAAATTTTGGTCGTTTCATGACCAAATATGATGATGAAGATGTGACTGAGCTGACTGTATCAAATTCAAGTTGTTGATATTCGTTCACACATTAAATTGAATCATTTAAAGAGTGGTATCCGTTCGGAATAGAAAATAAGTTGAAACAAATACCAGTTGTATTAGTTGTTGGTATTAGAACGTAATAAATCGAAATTCGATACAAAAAAATGTAGACTACTGTAACTACTTATACAAGTTTTAACTTAATGATATAGTTGCTGATGATGCAGCTGTTATGGTTATTTAAACGAAAACAATTCAAGAAGTCCTGTACTTTAAAATGTTGTAATAACAAACATCATAATTGATTCAAAGTTTATGAGCCTAATCAAAGCACTGTACCCACGCAATGAAAATCACAAAACTTATTAGGAATCCTTACTTCTTCATATCTTTGCTAATTAGAATTCGGAACGAATAAAGAAAATCATTACAGTACAGATTGCCCCAAGATGTCGCTGATGATGATGATTTTCCGCAATGATATTCTAAATAACTGAAATTAAGCTCAAATGTTCGTACTTAATTAACTCACAAAAGCGACGCCTGGATCCCAGAAGTGGGAATTTTAAGTAAGTCATGAAATTGCGGAGTTTACGGTTGAAGTTTTAGGTTTTTGTCTGTGACTGTTGTGAAGATTCGGGTGACTGGTGTTTATAATTTTATTGTCGGAATGATAGATGCTATTACTTATTCTTTAGGTTTTGTTTTATTTAACAGATCAACAAAAGGCTTCACTGATATTGAGCGAAATGAGAATTAAGTCACTCCGTTCCTTTCTGATTCTGAAGGTTACTTGTGGACATTGAGAGCTATTTGGCTATTTATTAATACTAATGTATGGATTATGTTCTGGAGTTTAATCACTATCTTATTTACTTATCTTACTTAATATCTTACCGCAACGATGCTGCCGACCGCGACGATGGTGCATATTTGCTTGCCTAGAAGAAATTATTATCGGTATTCCCTTTTAACTTGAAGACTGGATTCTTAATAGATTAGATTATTACCTAAGCCGGCAGATGTACCCTGCAGCGTATTTTCTTAATGTTCTTAATTTTGTTTCCTTTTCTGAGAAGACCATCATATTTTTGCTGGGAAGCGCAATTGTCTTGCAAGCTGACTCATTATTCCTCTCTGTGATAATCAAGAAGCATTGAGTAAAATAACAGTTGAAACTCATCACTATAGTACAACGTTACACACTGTACTCCATATCTCCATCGCATTACATTCTTACACATTAAACATTCCACCATTACGCCAAAATCATTCATAATTCTCCCATAACGTCACCAAATCTTCAAACGACGACGCCTCTTAAGATCATAAGAAGATATTTGCATACGAATCCTGTTCAAACAACCATTATGAAATCCTACCAAACTTGGGACACAGAATAGGTAGATACAGAATCTTGGTTTCATAC
Source organism: Orthosia gracilis (assembly GCA_947562075.1). Classification (NCBI taxonomy): domain Eukaryota; kingdom Metazoa; phylum Arthropoda; class Insecta; order Lepidoptera; family Noctuidae; genus Orthosia; species Orthosia gracilis. Next base: position 11,794,882 of record OX387266.1, on the reverse strand, counting down.
AACGAGCGAAAACAGACGCACGCAAACATATATGTGTTCGTAAGGCGAAACGAAAGGCCGGACGCAGTTACACTTGAACTCACTGTACGTGAAGCGTTTTCAATGTGTGCGTGCGTTTCCGCTCTTTGTATGCTGCTTCTGTACTTACCAACTTATTTTGTTCTTAGACGTTTAATGAAATTCTTTCGAATTCGGCTTTCTCAAAATTCTGCTGTTTTCCTCCGTTCCTTAGCGCTTTTTAATGGATTATAAGAATTGTTAACCAACTTCCGCGAAATGAGGACGTTCGCTACTTATTTCTACCTATGTGCGTCTTTATCTAGGTACGAATGCGCCTTGGTTTGCGCAAATAAAGTAAGACAAGTGAGTTAAGGGAATTATCCGTGCATAAATTTCGGTATGTGTTGTGAGAGTGAGCTATTGTAGGGTCCACTGGGCTAACAATTGCTCTCATAAAAGGCCCGAGTTTGTTTGTGAATAGAAAATGAGTATACAAATAACTTACTTGACTCCGCTTAAATTAATTTGTGATGCCTTCGTGGGTAATTTAATTAAGATGCCGAGAAATTTGGGATTACCTACTACTTGATTGCCAAAGAGAGCTGTATGGTCCAAGTAAAAAGACATAACAATATAAATATGGTTTCGCCCACCAATAGTAACTCAATGAAGAAAAATGAGTTTAACCGTATATGTATGCAAGTATATATATTCCATCGTAGCTCAGAAACTGCTAAACCGGTTTTGACAAAGGGGTTTTCAGTCATCATTTTCTCTGAAAGTCAAAAGCCATTAGAAGACCAATAATCATTTTCTGTCACTTCCGTGGTTGTACTGATTAGATTTAATTAAATGACAGTTTATATCAAATACTATAAAAACCTAAGTATGAAGATAAACGAAGCCAAAAGAGATATAACGATCGTAACAGGTGGGCTACTGTGGTATCTGCCTACCCCCATTGGTAAAGGCGTTAGTTTATTGACATGACTTTCACAACTTTTTTTTCATCCTTTACATAAAGGATGCCTGAATCTTTACGTTATTACTTTAATCCCCAGCTATCAAGAAATAATTATTCGAATCGCTGAATAAAATACATAGAATTCAGCGGCAGTCTGCCAACGAGAAGATTTAATTATGAAAGTTTTGACACACTATTTTGAATCTAGTTATATTCGACCTGGCTGCTCGGCCAGGTTTTGGCAAAGATATTGATTTGATGTCGGCGATGCTTTCCGAAGTCGAAATTGTCCCATTTCTTAATTCTTCATATTCTTATTTTTTTTCCGAATTCTTATTTTTACATATTCCGAATTTTTCATATTCATTTATTTACACTTTCTCATTATTACATATTCCATTTTATTCCACATTTAAGTACAACCATAATAAAAACTTTGTAACAGATTTTGTTCCACACACAATTTAACTTATGGATGACCAAAATCTACTTTGATTTGTGGAGTTGTTCTAGAGAACGCCATGGGACAACCAACGCTTTAGAAGATTGGCACTTCCGATTAAATAAAAAGGTAGGAACAATTAATTTATTATTTTTCATACATTTTCTGAAAAAAGTGGGATCATATTTTTTTATTAGCTTTTACTGTCTTACTGCTGGGCAAAGACCTTTATATTATGAAAAGATAGTTAAAAATTGCCAAATACATACGGAGCAAAGTCATTGATAATTTATAAAAAAGCGCAAAATCACCTGAAGAATATTTAAAGAAATTATAACATGTTGGTTCAAGTAACAGTATTGGTATGTGAACCACATAACACTTCTTTAAAAAAAAAACATGTTCCTTTTTATTTCAGAAAATATTTGAAAGGGAATGAATTGTTTTCACCCATTTTTTTATACACATACATATGTGGTCCCTTTCGTTAGGAATAAGTAAACTAGATCGAATAGTATTAAAAGTTAATTCAAAGTGGTGTTAAACGATATAAAAACTGTTCGGTAAATGAGGATGACTGGTCGGCAAATGGAGCAAGTTAGTCTGGTGTGTTAAGTCTGGTGGTGAATCGCGGTTCATTTGGTTCTTAAAATTTGTAAATGAATCGGACCGGTCAATATGGCGACACTTGGAACAAGCCTATGTTCAACACTGATCGTCGTTCGGCTGAAAAACTGAACTAAAATTCACTGCGAAATAAACAAAAGATTCGATTGCCTCGTTCGTTTTTAAGTGGCTGCATGCGCTACTACTGAGGATAAGGTCCCGGGTTCGATTCCCGGGTCGGCAAAAGTGTTATTGGGTTTTTCCATCTGAAATTTCTCAGAAGCAGCAGGGGTTCTGGATTTATTGATTGTGTTGATGACAACAGGCGCGACCCCTTTAACATCGGAATTAAATATAACTGGAAAGCGTTGAACCATAGTTACATTAGGTACTTATACTTAAACCGCCGGGGAATTCAGGCGTGATGTAATGTTATGGAAAACACAAGCAAACCGAATGTTCTCGGAATAAGCCTGATCATAATGCGTTTTATATGACTGTACCAAACAAACATCTGACAGACCAAGATTGACATCATAACATGCATATTCACAAAACTTTTGTGTCAGTATTAATGTTGTTAGTGCTAATGTTTAATTAAATTGTTAATAGTAGGTAGATTTGTTTGACATTGAATTGGAGTCAAGTAAAGATACATAGAATGTAGGAGAAATACATAAGTATTTTAACGAACTTGACTCAATCTAATTGACAGCTCAAAGTACCTGTATCTAATTATTTATTGAGTAATCGAGGGATTTTTCATTATCTTTCCGACTGAGTCAGTTGGAGAGGAATAGAGTTCCGATAAAGGGACTTGTAACATAGGCCTTTGACTTCGAGAGGGTCCTTGTTGGTATTTAGAAAAACAGAGAGAAATTGTGAATTACATAAATAATTGTCACATTTTGTGGTTAAAAATAACAAATTTATTAAAAACATTTACAAAAACACTATAAATATCAGCTGATGAAAATGTAACCGTTTAATATAAACTGCTTCCACATAAGTAACTTGCCGAACAAGAAAACTGAAATACTAATATTCCTGTCTATCGAAAAATATTTTACTTAATAAACCTATTCGGATATCGAGAAAATACAACAACGCGCGGGCGGGCACAAAACGTCTTTGATGTGCGGCCATGTTCTATTTTTTCAAATTCTTTTGACCGGCAGGCGTCAATGGTACCTCATTATTATTCCACATAATAATCGAATAATGGATTGATTTTTCTTACTTGATTATCCCAGTTTCTAGGACCGATCGCTAGATTGTACGAGAAATGAATGGCCTCTTTGTCGAGTAGGAATCTGGACCACAGATTGAGAACACCAGTGGTGTGGCACGACCGCGAATGAAACGATTGTCAAATTACACCTCAACTCTCAATGTAAACGGCTCGATACGGCTATCGATATCGACCCCTAATTTCTAATTGACACCCCTAACCCTACACAAAAGACCGTAAGATCGCAAGATTGAACTACACAGGCATTCCTTCCACGACGTCTAACTCATCAAAACATCGTCGAGAACACAGTCCTAGTCCGTATGGAAGGGACTCAAACAATACTCCTTAGTTTACCTAATACATTTGATGAATATCATGAGCCCGTTCATATCCGTTTTGGAGGTAATTAATTTCGGGAGGGGTTCAAAACAAATCATTGTATTTGAGGCTGCAGATTTGTATGCTTTTGTTTTATGTTGTTTTGAAGATTGAGTAGGGTATAGGAAATGGTGAATGGGAAGTTGTTTTGGGTCGTAATTATGTTGAGTGGAAGTCTTTTGCGATCTTTTCTGATGATGCCTTTTTTACAGTTCATAAGTGTGGTGAAATGGCTCTTTTAATTAAATACTCTATCTTGGGGCAACTGAACTAAATAATTTTGACTAACAAAATAATACTTTTAATCATCATTTCTCGTTCTGTCTCTATACAAGAAGTGTTATATGAACTCTTGTGGATCAGTTATCAGTTATATGAACTCTTGTGGATCAGTTAGATTTTCTGATATTATTTAAAATTTGTTACTGAATTGCTTACTGCATCCAAATTGAGAAACTGAACCACATTGAAACATTAGTCAGTCACTTATAGCACTTTAGAACGCATTGCCCCATTTAAGAATTATTTGAGAATTATTACTCATCTGGAAATGCTCAATATTTAAACCCGCTAAAAAAAAGAACACTCGATATTATTTTATGTAGCGAAATTATAAGGAGAGCTTTGTGTAAAAAAGTTCGTATGAGAAAAAACAATACAATTTTCTGTATTATATTGTTACAATAAAGGTGTTAGTAGAAACAAGCTCGTCGTAAGGCTTTTCGCTTTGTCTTTCTTTTTTATCACAAACGCTGTAGAATATGTACTGGTGTTACTAATGTGTAGTACTTAATAGTGTTTTGTGAAACTTACAGAAATATAAATAGCTTAAAATTATGTTTTACACCTGGATTTATTTGACAGAATCAATTGCAAATACTCGTAAATTGCAAACCCTTGTTTACATTGTTGCCAACATAAAAAAAAACTACGCTCAGAATGAACACAATACCGCGCTCCATAAATCATCCATTCGTTTTAAATTTTAAAAACCACCCAACGTTTTGGGTGTTTCGAAAAAAATAACCTACATATAAGAAGTTTTTGCCTGCCAGCCATCGTTATGAGACCGATGAAAATTATGTTCAAGTTTACTCCCCATTGTTGATGGCGTGAACTTAATATATTGTTGCTGGCAGTGTTGTGCTTTAGAAGTCGGTTTTATGTTTTTGTTAAAAAGTTTTTTTTTTGCTACAGAATAATATGGGAATGAAGCATTGTTTTATTATTTTAAAAAAAATACAATTTCACTATCTTATGTAAAGCGCAGTGTCTGAATTGTAAAAAAAAAATTGAACTGGTTGAAATTACTCAAATACATTTGATAATCTTTTATGCTAAAGTAGAGTTTGTCAATATCTGAACTTTGAATTCTTAAAATCAGAAACAGAAGGCTTTTGGTTGCCAGCCGTCATACGGCAGTTAATAAACGCAGACGTTACTATAAAATAATAAATAAGCAGCGAAAAAGAACAAAACCTTTTAATTGGAAAGGAAAAACTGCAACAAAAACTGTCGCCATCCATCTTCACGCTAGGAACTAACTTCGTTTCTTTCACGTGATAATTCTGTTGTTATTTTTATAGACATTTATAAAAAGACTGATACTTAGGCGTTTAAAGCTAAATCAGGCCATGTCCGGACCGAATTCCAAAATTGTTTTCCAAACTGGCAACTCACTAAATGATAAAAGAGATACCAACAATAGCTATCGCAGATCAAAATGTTCGCTACTGCATCTAAATCGTTTAAGGGCCTACATACGCTTTAGTGCCGCAAAACGGTAACTTTCTAAAGCATACTCCTTAGTAACGGATAGGTTAAAAGGTTTGAAAGAAATATTTTTTTTATTATTGTTTCATGTACATTATTTTTTAAACATGTTTTTTTCGTATAAGAAACAGTTTTTCTTTAAAAAAATATATTAAATAGATATTTTTCGTAACTTTTGGATACTCCTCCAAAGCGACTTGGATGTTTAAAAATATTTTACACAGAAACAATGATGGCTGAATTTTCTTCATAAACGACATAGCATATGTAAATCAAATAATATTTTGCAAACAAAACTGTTCAAAAGGAGGTTAAATATTGATATTTTGGCATCGAACGGGCGCACGGCCAGTACTGCGTTTACATTGGGGCGTATATACCGCCTTAATGTTAAACTGATAACAACTGACGACACGGTTAGTGAAGTGATTGAGCGATCGACTGCTGCGCTACGTGTTGCAGGATCGCTTCCCGCAAGGAACAAATATTTGTATGGCCTACAGAAAATTGTTTCGGATTTGGGTGTCTTGTATATGTGAGTTTATGTGTTTGTAAACGCACCCACGATACGGAAGAAATTCTTAGTATGGAGCAAAGTAGTTAAAAAAAAAATATTGCGACATAATAGGAGTACCTATCCTATGGATTATAGTTTACACAACTCCACTTCTCAACGTGAGTTTTTCGTAAGGGTCGATCACTCGTTTCTTTCTGTTTTCTAACTCTTCAAGAAGAGCCATCAACATCTCGGTGTTTATTAGTTAAATTTATTTAAGATATACTGGCAAGTTTCCTCCGAAATATCACCATATTTCGGAGGAAACTTGCCAGTATATCTTGAATAAATTTAATTTGACATGTCCTATGTGAATATACGGGAAGCACATATCCGCCAATGGATGCCTCTCGTCAACTGCAAATTTGTAAACATATTCGCCCAGAAAAACCAGATCTTTATTAATGAACATCTCACGATACAAGCAAAACTCAAGTTATTAGTTACGTACAGTTAATTGATACTTTTTAGCAAATGTAATTATTTAACTGCTAAATTCCGCGAAGCGTCGCATGAACAATTAGCGGTAAACCACAGTAATTGTTATTAGACAGTATAATGTTTAACGTGTTAATAGTGTGTTAATTAGTGTTCATATTTATGATCTGGATTTTTGACCGTTTTATGGCGATAGAATCGCCCCTTATTTCATGGAACAAATAAATCAGCTCTGCCAGAGATTAGATAAATTACAGTTAGAGATATAAAATATTACAACTAAATGTTTTCTGAAATTCACTTTATACTATCACTTGATTAAAAATCACAAAGCATTTACTTTCTCAGGAATATAAGATACAAGCTTGTGGAACCATAGTTCAAGTAAACTTGTAAAAAATTATTGAAACAATTAACATAATCATTTTAAAAGGGATTATTTAAAGTTTTTTTTTGCCATTTAACCTTAGAATAAAGACTTTAATAAAATAAAACCTTGCTTATCAATGACCTATAAAACAGTGTTCAATATTAACAAATAAAAAGCACAAAAAACAACGCTCAAAAATGAAATTTAAAATCCGTCTTCCTATCCTTATTGATATTCAATCTATGAGAGGGGTAGGCGGCAATTAAAAATTTTTGTTTTATTTTTTATACCATTGACCAGCAAATTGATTTCCGTGGTAGGAATCCGTAATTATTAACACATTAACATATGGAATTGTAAGCAAAAGAGATATTTTATTTATGTTAATTTCGTATTACATTTAAATAGGTGTCCGAGGCAATTAAATGAATCCTGCTTCATTTGCATACAAGAATATTGTGGTTGGTTAAAATGTTCTGAAAAATATTGCGTTGACATTGAATTATTTTTAACCGACTTCAAAAAAAGGAGGAGGTTCTCAATTCGTCGGCATCTTTTTTTTATGTATGTTCCCCGATTAATCAAAAACGCCTGGACCGATTTAAACATTCTTCTTTTGTTTGAAAGTGTATACTTTACAGGTGGTCCCATAGTCGGTTTCGTCGGTCGGGTTTTTTGAGTGTACCTTTTTACCAGTGTTCCCAAGGTGGTTAAAAGTAACTAAGCACTACTAGCTGAATCGTCTTTATGGTTGGCAACGTATTGGCAAAGCAGTCTCAGCTCCTAACAAAAGGGATTATCATAAGAAACTTGGCCCCACCGACAAACATCCCACTTTATGTCATGGTAACAAAAATGTCATTACTTTCACCTGTTCCGAAAATCACACGAAAATGTCGGCAGCTATCACAGCGTTAAAACCGAACATAATCAACAAACTTAATCCGTAAATATGCACGTGGTCAAATCGTTGTCAAGTCAATGTGTCGAAGCCCTTATTCAGTTCAAATAAACTAACTTAGATTAGTCGTATTTGCACTTGTTAATTTGTAATACCTGCCCTGCCTACATGTTGTTTCTAAATTACAATATGATTGACTGAATCTATTCATCAAATAGCTTTTAGTCTATTTTTACTTTAAGTACAATTTCGTATGATTTAGAAACTCTCACAACTATACTTCCAACACTTTACCATCCACTTTAAAAGATCCTCTAGACAAGTGTCATTTGATGTCAGCGATGGCGATAATCGAAATGCCAAGTAAGGGATTAATCACGTGACATTTCGATAGCGTTTGTCATTCCCATACATTTTTGTCATTTTTCCAATCGCATTCGCCACTTTCGATGATAGAATATCACTTGTCTTAAGCCTCAGGCCACTAAAAACAACACCAAATTACGCACTTTGTTATCGCGTCATCTGTTTAGCATAATTGGAAGTTCGGATATCCATATGTGCCCGAAAGCATCACTAAAATAATACACCTTTCTCACTGCCAATTTTAGCCCAATAATTCTTCATGGGTCGCAATTTTATAGCGATAAAATTCACTGTGATTATTGCACATCCATCTGTAGCACAGCTTGGGGGAAATTCGATAAAATTATTACTATATATTTTTTATCGCTATGATCAAAACTATATTAAATTACATGTCAAGTGATGAGTAGTTCTTTGCGGGATGTAAATCAGTAACTAGGGTAAATATGTCATTATTGACAGAATGCGTTCGGCCATCTTCGGGGATGCTTCCGACATTTTGTTCCAAGCCAACTTGGAACAAAATGGCGGAAGCACAAAATTACAGCAGGTACCGCAAAATTACAGTAGCACATGATAACCCAAGTTATCATGTGCTACTGTAATTTTGCGGTACCTCTTTATACCGATATGCGTGTTTACTTTACCCCATAATTATCGCCGTCCATTGCACCAGAATGTCTGGTTCATTATTTATTGATAAACACGGTTTACTGGATTATAATAGGTACATTGTTATAAAGCATAAAGATAAAAACAGAACAGAAATACTAAAAAGATGATTGGCTGTTCCAGTCTTAAAAATACATAGGAAATATATTATAATTTATGAGTTCTCCATAATGTCCACATAGAGGTTTTTCTTCAAATGAGACAGTTTGATCTACGTTATTACATTTCTTAACCTAATCAAACCTCTGTCTCTAATATACGATGCTGGAACAAAACAGACTTTGTTCCAATTCCGCCTAGATAAAACTGTTTCATACTTTTTACCCGATTACGATGCAACATTGAAAAGACATTTGATTGTAGCTCAAAAACTACGGATCTTATTATGACTATTGAAGTATTGATTGTTTCTTCTTTAGATAACGTATTTCAGAGGCTATTTTCTCTCTATTTATATAAAAAACTTAACAAATGTAACTTGATAATATCTAATCTACTGTTCTCGCTTGTTGCAGCATCAATCGAGTCCCTGCACGCGCCGACAGGGGGCGGTGTAGAGCTGCCCTGTGACGTCACTCCGGCGCTACTTGACGATCGCATGGGACTCGTCATCTGGTACAAGCAGGGCCATGAGTCGCCTATTTATACGTGAGTATAAGAAGTTCTAGAAATATCTGTTGGGAAGGTTTTAATGTTCTCTCTGTATTTTGGCAAAGGTCATACAACGCAAGGCCTGCATCACTAAAGGCTGTTAATACGTTGCTTATTTTAGACATATAGACAAGACAAATAAAAATAATCACTGGTAATTGATTCAGTGCTGCTTTTCGACAAACATATTTGTTAATGCAAGTACTCGTACGATCGATTGACAATATAAATAAAATCTATTATTCGTTGCGAAGCAAAAGAGTGACCGTAATAACATCTTAAACCCTAAGCATCTTATTCTCATTGAAGCCCTCTCCAACAGTATTTACAAGATAACTAAACGTCATCTAATCGAAATAATACTTTATCGATCCCTTAAGTACCCCAGTCACCTGTATCAGTAATACAAACCATATTGATTCAAGATCGGACGTCAGATTCAAGTACTCTCGGCATGCTTAGTAGATATTTAAAAATTGTTAAATTGACGAAGCAATATGGTGATTAAAAGCTTTGGGTACTTGAAAGTAGCTTATAGGATTATGATATTGACGAAAACCGGGTATATATCGTGAATACCGATATCTTTATTTTACTACTACGTTCAGTTATGTTCTTTACATTGTTATTGGTCGCAAGCGTTACTGCTGAGCATGAGAAAGATGTGTAAGTGTAGTTCTAGCCTATAGGAACAACTTTATTAAAAGTACTAATGTCTTCAAGGCCTACTTACCTCCGTTAAGTAAACAGACCTTGATACTAAACACTAGGTACAGAGTTAATTAATCCTATGGCATTATCTATAAGACTCAATAAACATCAAAATTAGACGCCTGCCTTGCTTTCTTTCATATAATAGACGTAGGCCACTATGTAGAAAAATGCAGAAAGCCAAACTTTAGTTTCTATCAATTTGTTTCCAAACTTCAGCAAAAGCTTGTATAATTATAGTCTGTAGATATACATACGCGTACAGTCTAGGGTCAAGAGGACGTCACAATCGCCCAAAACTGAAGTGCCTAACTTTTTTTATCGAAATTGTTCTAAATTTCCAAACTACATATATTAATCTATAGTATCGTGCTTTAAGTATAGATTAAACTAGTCGTGAACCATTAATCTATCTCTAGAAAGAGAGGCACCTTAGCTTGTGATGATTGCGACTGCACTTTTGACCCTTGACTGTAAAAGACGTAGTTTTCCGAAAATGCAAGTAACTTAGACTTTTACTTCGACTTTGTCTTTGACTTTGACTTTACCGCAGGCGCCAGCAAGTTCAAAATAAAGATTAAGCTATACCTAAAACTTAGACCATTATTTGACATCCTGCAAACCCCATGGCCCGACTTGGAGACCACATAAAAATGAATAGAAAATTCAGTCAATACGATCAAAAGTTAGTATATTTAAACAAAACAAAAGAGGTTAGCACGGCACGCCAGCATTAATGACATCATACGTCGAGCTCTTGCCGGTGTGCCAGCTGTTTTAGAACCCAATGGCTTGGCGCGCGACGATGGGAAGAGACCAGACGGGATGACCATAATGCCATGGAAGGTGGGTAGGCCCTTGCGCCATCCCATCTTCTTAGCACGGCGGGCTGTGCTGGGGCAGCTGCTGCTAGTGCAGAAAACCTCAAACGGCGCAAATACAACAACCTTATTGGAAGTTATATATTTGAGCCGTATGGGGTTGAAACATTAGGTCCATGGGGTCCGAGTGCTCTTCGAGTATTTCGAGATGTACCTAAGCAAGCGGTTAGTCGACTCTTCACGTGACCAGAGGGCTGGGCTTTTCCTTGGCCAGAGAATCAGCATTGCCATTCAACGTGGCAACGCTGCCAGCGTTCTGGGCACTTTTCACGTTGACAGCGATGTGGACGAATTTTTTGACGCCCTATGACCCCTGCCCTTTTATACGTGTTCGTCGTATTTTATTTTTATTTAAGTGTATATATAGGTAGTTATTGTTAATTAGGTATTATATACTATGTAAACAAAAGAGCGCTTTTTGTTAGTTTGTTTGCCGTACGATGACAAGAAGCTGTGGTGTAATGTAGGGTAGTATCACGCTGTTTGTTGGAATATGGTGGGTAGAGATGTATGAGGCTGAAATTAGTGTAGATTGGGAGTCTTTTTGAGTGATTTTTTGGAAGTTTTTGGTAAGATCGTGTTAGTATAAATAACAATAAATTGCACTGAGAACATTTTTAAAGTTGGTAAACATTGTAGTGACATTGAGACCACATTTTATGCGAGTAATATCTTTTGCTTTTCAGGCATGTTTGTCATAAAATTTGCCTATGTTTTAGCTTTCCAGCACAAATGTAACTGCCTGATAGTCGTATAATAAAAAATAATCCATATCGGTAGCCTAAACACATCTTTGAACCTTTATTAAAATAATCAAAAACACATTAATAAATCTTAAAAGGGACCAAACAAATAAATTAACACTCAAAAAAACTGATAAACGAACTCAAGTGGCGCCGCGGCATAAACTAGTACACATTAATCCTTACAATCTGTTAATTTAGATCCCCTGTCTATGGTGTCAACCGTTTCCTGCCGCTGTCACAGATATGTTTTGTTTTTTCTTATCAATCGAAGGCTTAGTCGTGATCAAGTGATTTGGCTTTTAACAACGTTGGCATTTAAGGGTTAACGAACGTAGGATTAATTGGTATGTTTGGTTAATATGTGGGGCATGGCTTTGAATGGGATCATCCAGTTTTTAGTGGTGTAATAGATCGTTAAATATCTCGAAGGTAAGGCAACGTAGCTTGATTTCTAATAAAAAGTTGTTCTAATAAAAATGCTGACACTTGGGGTCAGCAAGAAACTGACGCTTGGAGGTTTTTGTATTAGCAATGTGAGTTTCACTTATGAAAAGTGAATCAAACATTACATCGCGTCTGTATTCCCCGAAGACGCAGAGCTATACCTATAGAAAACCCGCATTTCGCCTATTATAATAAAGTCCAAGTTATATACAGGGAGTGACAGTACAGGCTTACCATCATCATCAGCCTTTTAATGTTACCACTGCTGGCTGCTGTGGGCGTCTCTGTTACCATCAATTGGGTACAAATCCAGACGCCGGCTGCTACTTAGAAAATCTAGATGTTAAATCCCATAACCCATTGCTGGATCCGGGAACCGAAACCAGAACTGTCAGCTAGAAACAATAATAAAAAATGGAATTATTGCCTAAAATACCCTCCGATTCTTAAACTAATGTCAAAATTGCACACAAAACCAAAAATACCAAAAATCAAACAAAGTTTAAACTCACTATTTTCAAGAAAATCTTACAAAAGAAGCTGGCAAGCTAGACAATATTAATTACATTTAAGTTGTTACGGACAAGCTGGAGTAAAAACAGTTTCAGGAAGAATTTACGCGAGCCTATAAAAATAAAAAATTGTACCGGAAAAATACTTAAAGAAACAATTTTTACGTTAGCATCTAATTTATAAGTTATGTAGGTTTGTCTGTCTGTGGAAGTGTATCGGTTTATTTAAAACGAGAAAAACAGAAATATTTCTAAAGAAACTCGACTAGTAGAGCCCTAATTTAGAAAAAGTGAGCATGTTTTTTTAATTCTTATTTTATGTAAACAAAAAACAGGCTTCATTTAAATTTTGAATCCATAAATTCCAACGTCAGACGTAATGAAACATAAACTGCAAACTATATTACATATTTAATAATGAACTGTTGAAATTTATAAAACCCATACATTACGAACTAAAATGCCTTTAAAAATATATTCAACTATTTTCTTGAATATTTTATTTATAGTTTGAAGTAGTATGACTGTTCAAAATCATGACAGCTTGATAAAAACATCTCTAGCATGCGTTACACGATCATCATCTCTGCTCTTTTACCAATTTATTTATGCTCGGCGCAGAATATCAACTTCTTCCATAAATCTCAATTCATCTTAATATAAAATTCTCAGTCATCTTAATAGGCACCACCTTTCTAGCCATATTAATGACTGTCATAACTTTTTGTGACGTCAAAATGCTTGCCTTAATATATGAACACGTTTTACGCGGATTTGGGTAGGTTAAAAACGCTCATTAAAAAATGTTCAGAGTAAATTATGGTATTTTATGATACTAGTCCAAATTACGAAAAAGAATATGAGTATTTTAGAGTAGTTTCTTTCGAATGTAATGTTGTACCTTTTGTCAAAAAGCCAAACAATATTGACTCTAGACAGAACTTAGGTTCATACCTAACAATACACATCTCATGATCTGACAAAGCCTACTAAGGAACCCATTCTTCTGGTCTCTTCGGTTCACAACAATTGTATAGGTTGTTACTTAACAATATACGTTAACGTCATGGTATAGCGTATACTAGGGCTACACTCCTACTAACATTGTCATAATTATTTTACGGTCATCTCCATGCTTATTTATCTAATCGAAGACGAGGCAGCCTGTTTGACCACCATACCGATAACCGAAACGTTAAACCGATTTTTTTAAGTATTTTCGTAGCCGCTATTCAACGCGTTATTTTTAATGTTATGTAGGAGTGTGATTTTGTTAATTATCTCTAAACACAGTATTAAAAATTTAAACCATGTTATCCGATAATTGCCAATTGTTATAGATATCGTAGGTCGCAGGTCAGTTGTAAAGAAAAGCAGTAGCTACAGTCAAGGACCAAAAGCGTTTAAGGTCGACTGGTAGAAAATGCCTTAGGCATTAAGTCCGCCTCTATACTTTTGTGTGCATGAAGTGTAAACAAATAAATATAAAGGACCAAAAGTGCTGTCGAAAACACCCAAAGTTTATGTTCCTATTATTTATTTGTAGGTATTGTAATATGTGCGCGAGCGCTTTATCGAGCAATACTGTTTATAATGCCACAACGCGCTCACGCACACTCAGAGAAAAAAATAGCACCCCTTTTTTTATTCATTATAGGTACCACCGCCCCCGCTTCGTGACGTAAAGCTCTGTTATTTTAAGCACAAGTATTAATTTAACCACTTAAACAAATAAACCGGTGAACTTCTTTATCTTGCACGTTAATCGAAACTTTGTAATACCGTATAAAAGTACGGAACCCTAAAAAACCTAATTTGTTACATCGAAACAATTGTTTGTGACCAATATTCTCAAAATCTTATATGAAATTTGTCATTGTTATATCCCGGGCTTCATACGTTTTGATTTTAATTCCGATTCAAGACGAGGTATTGATATTACCTACTCTACATTACTTACACTGCATTATTTTAGGTTAATGTACTCAACTTATTCCAATCCCTGTTAATCATACACTGATATTTAAAGTCATTAATTTATTCACATTAACTACAAACAACAACAATAAAGGAATATTAAGGACATTCAATAATAAAACAATTAAAACAACAACAAGCGATGAGGAACCACCCTTATCGAACATAACAGATAAAAAACAATTCCTCTAATCGATAAGGGATGGCAGCACTGTTGCTAGAAATATTAGGGTTGTAATCGCTATCCCTGTCGCTCTTCGGGGATTATTTTAGTTCCGTTTCACGTGCCGTTTATAAAAATGCTACTACCAACTTAATTTTCCCAAATTAACATATTCTTGTGTAAGATAAAATTTTACGGTATTTATACAAGTAGATTTTAATCTATTAGAGTGGTTTTTAGTAATAAAATCAGTAAAAGTTCTACATTGCACTATTAAAGTTTTCGTCACCCTTTGTATGAGTACAATCGCAGCGGCCATGCCTTTGGGGAGTCCCTTTCTACGCAGTGAAGTAGTTTGGTGGAGCTACCCTAAATCCATCCACCCACAGCGAAATCCGGCCATAGCTAGGGGTTGCGTTCACGTCTCTCACGGGTGGTCGTGTACAGATAACACACTGCATCAGGTGCCTGTTATCATACTCGTGATTCATTTAGATGTCCGCCTCCGGGAGGAAAGGGGAGATTAACCTCAACCCCACTGATGTAGAAGATTTGACTCCTTTTTTTTCAAATAGTCATTCAGAATATTTTTTTTTCACAAGTTGTTATGGAACAAGAAGACATGATGCGGTGACCCGCCCAATAAATAAATTGGGCTAAGGACCCGGGGCCCGGGGGTAGAGACATAAATTCAATCAACAATCATCAATTATCATTATTGAAATGCAAATTATAGATACCTGTCCAAAATCTAGCCTACTAAGTCATCTGAAATCAGGCTTTTAAATTATTTAAATTAAAATTATTTAGAAAGCGCTTTTCGAAATGACGGCTGATGCCACTATAAGAAACTAGCCCGCCGCGCACGACTTCGTTTGCGTGATCCGTATTACCTACTGATGACTTTTTAGGTTGAATTTCCAAAAAGCCATTCTAAGTGCTCCCCTGCTTCATAAAAAGAAGCCTTGCACAATAAAATTCTTCAAAAATCTTTAACACCCGCTAAATCGTCTTTAAGGAGTAGTTTTGAAAATCTAATAATGAAAACCTTTACTATTGACGTATTTGTGCCAAGTTTCAAATATATAAGCCCAACAAATATCCTACTTGTCACCTCCTTAGGGGTAGAATTTCCAAAAACTAAAAAAAATACATGAATTCTTATGACGAACCAAAAGCGTAAATCTTTAATTTCACGTATCACACTTAAAAGCGTAGAAGTTTTACACAAACTTTCAACCCCCATTTTACCTCCTTAAGGGTGGAATTTCCAAAAACCAATAAATACATGATTTTTTTTTATCAATCAAGAGCGTAAGTGAAAAATTTCACGTGTACTACTCACAATCTGTAGAAATTTCGTACAAACTTTCAACCCCCTTTTACCCCTTTAGGAGTGGAATTTCCAAAAATCCTTTCTTAGTGCGCACTAACGTCATTTGAGGAACCTTCCTGCCAAAATTCATCTTTATACGTCAAGCTATTTTCGATATTTCGTGATGCGTGAATTTTATGAAAAATTTTAATAAAGCCGTTTCTAGCAGTAGCCGCAAAGTGTCTTAGTGCTTTGTGCTTCTGTTAACCTGATTAACAAATCCTCTTTGTCCGCAGACTGGATACTCGAGAAGGCGTGACGTCACACTGGGCGGATTCCACGCTAGGAGTCAGAGCTACCTTCAGAAGCGAAACCAGACCTGCAGTACTGGTCCTCACTAAGTTAAGGTAAGCAGTTTTTACGTTATTTCATTATTAATTTTTCAGTGTATTATGGTGCAGTTTGGAGGAGGCCTAAGTACCTACTGTTGTTGTGTTCTGCGAAATGCTGAATTTATTGATATTAGTTTTTTTGCTTTGTGTCCATTCTATAAGACTGGCAATTAGAAGATTTTTGCATGATTGACTACGAAGTATCTTTACTGTAATGAACTGTTAATTTTAATTAAACGTGTATTTTTATTTTAAATATGGCGTCACACCTCAGCTCGATATCCAAACGGAGTTAATACGAAACATAATAGATACCTTTTATTTTGACAATTGAACAAAATTAATTGAGTCATTTGTGCTGAGGATCAGACGAATTTTATAAATCGCCCAGATTATGATAGAAATTATGTTCCACAATTTTGGTGCTGGTTTATCTGTTAAGTCTGGCAAAAAAAAAATTTCAATAGCAAAGTACATACTTTTACAGAATTTTGGCCATTTCCAAGTTCCGCTCACAATAAAACAACCTCTCTTCATTTTGTTGAAAATCCCATCTAAACTAAAACGAACCCTCCATTACTAAAACCTAGATAACACAAACTACAAAGATAAATTAAAACCCAGTTGGAAATAACTCGGCTCGTATGTCCGACGCTTTATAGCCCAAAACGTGGTAATAATTAAGACGACGACAGTCGCCAACGACCATGACGGAACAAAACGCGAACTCCTTTCACACCCGTGCCATCCCAAATTGTGTAGTTTTTTGTACTTTCCTTATTATTCTATGACTTAAAAAAAAAGCCTCGTATCAAAATTTAGATAAATAAATTGTCTTTGAGATGGCAACAATTACATTAAAATACACCGGTTTTGGTGCGAGTGTCGTTTTTTTGTCCATTTAGACATAACTTTACAAATAAATTTCACTATGTTATACGAATAAAACTCAAAGTTTTCTTTGATTAAATTATTTAAAAAAATAGTCTCACGTAACATATATGATTTCCAAAAAATTTCGACACTCCGTTTAGATGTGATTCTCACTTTAAAATCAGCTGCTGAGGGGTATCTGCGCCTTAAGGCGGGAACACGACGACGGCGCAATATGACCGCTGACTAATGACCTTTTAGCTTAGAGAGTGTAGACTAATGTAATGTGTAACTATAATATTACCACTTAGGAATGTAGCTTAATTTTAGTTTCATGAAAAATGTTTGAATTTTAAAACAGACGCAAGTACATTCTACTTAATAGACATAATAATAAATACTAACTTCTGCCCGCAGCGTCGCTCGTGTAAAAAGTATTTTATTATCCCTAGGGATCGTCATACCGAGTTTATCTGGATAAGAAGTATCACGTGCTAATCCAGGTCATAAACTATCTGTGTCCAATTTTTTTACCAAATCCGTTCAGCCGTTTTGTCTTGATTGAAAAACAAACAAACCACATCTTTCACATTATCTAGACACGCGGCAGCGTGTTAATCCATCAGCCAAGTTCAAGCAAACGAACTGGCGACGCAGCAGTCTTGTGTTATATTACACGAACCATTTGGAGCCACTTTTGTCCCCATAATAACTCAAGATCTATATAACATAGACACATGAAATTTGATTTATTTATATAAACCCCTTAGATTAACTAAAAATCAAAATTTCTAAAATCGTTATTTTTATCAATTATAATGGATAGATAAAAAACCTCATCCACTTCCAGATGACCTAGAAACGTGAAATTTAGCGTCCAGCTGGATAATTGTGGGTATACAAAGGAAAAAAATTAGCGTCCAGCTGGATAATTGTGTGTATACAAAGGAAAAAATCAAAAAACAGTGTTCTTTTACGGTTTGAATTTTTTTCCAAGCAATCGATTTTTATTAACAGTTTTTTAACACGTTAACACAAAAACCTTTTTTTTCACAGGTGAATAGATAACATGATAAAACTTCGGTTTTTACCCGACTACGGTGTAGCCAAAAAGAGGATTATGATTCTTAACTGACTACGGCTAAGCCAAAAGGACTAATATGATTTCAACCGGTTTGTATGTATCTATGAATGTGTGAGCTTGTGGCTAAATAATAACTGACACACCGATCGATATTCAAGGTTAAGCAACGCTTGCCAAGATCGGTCCATGGATGGATGACCATCTTTACATAGCGAGTTTCCTCCGTGCCTCGGAAAGCACGTTAAGCCGCTGGTCCCGGCTTTCATTGACAGTCATTACGGGTAGTCAGAAGCCTGAGATCTGACACCAGTCTTGCCAAGAGATAACTTGTTTCCTAGGTACTTGTTTGTGGAGGACAGATAGGTATTCGCTTCATGTAAAACGCTGGTACTCAGCTGAATCCGGTTAGACTGGAAGCCGGCCCGAACATAGTCGGGAAAATGCTAGGCAGATTGATTTTATGTATCTATGAATCTTACCAGAGAATCAGAATTAATTAAAACTGCCCAGAATTCGTTCTCTTTGCATTGTAAATTTGTAAAAACTAAACTGCGATCACCAACCCGCCTGCCAAGCGTGGCGATTTTGGCAAACCCCCCCCCAAACCTCATTTTTATATTTTTTTATTTATTAATCTAGCAGGGTCAGGTCAATATCATCTGCCTTTTTCGCAACATATGTATTGTGTTCGCCTTCCCGGATGCAGTTGAACACCGATATTTTACATGGAGCGGCTGCCTATCTGATCTCTAAACCCGATTATTGGGTACTCAAAACTGTAATACATCATCAAGGTCATCCACGACAGCAACCTTGAAACATTCACGAGCTTAAGTTTAAACAATCAATAAACAAAAATGAAGAAATACTTTTGACCCGATACTAAATCAATTAATTCACGTTTTAAACACCGTCGATCTTAGCACAAAATATCAAATAAGATTAGTATGGAATCTATACAGGGTTAAAACGTAAGGCATTTTGAATAAACAACATACTCCTATCTTGTTAACAATAAAGCAAACGAGTGGAAATTTCCGACATCATTGATTCGAGGAAATTTCTGATTGGTTGGCATTAAATTTCGCGAGGAAGTAATTATTATGTTTGGGGAAACATAAGACATTATGTTAAAAGGGGATAAAATCTTTTGATCTTTGATTCAAACGAGTTACATTTTCTCGGAAGCTCCATTTCTATACCTAGTTTTTAAAGTCCCTACCTAATTAAAAGCCTGAAAATCTAACAACAAGTGGGCTGTGTTTAGTGAACAGAATACCTACTAATATACCGCGCGCGTGGAATTAGTGTTGCTATCTTTATAAATTATAGCCTGTCTGTTGTTATGTTGTATAAGCTTCATTATTTTAAAGTTTCATCAAAATTCTTTTGTAGTTTTTGCGTGACAGAGTAACAACCGTTCATCCATCCTCATAAACTTTCGAGTTTATTTATAATAAAAGTAGATACACAGTGTTGATACGATAGCAGCCAATTTGTTCCCACTAAAGACAAATGCATTGCCTTATATCGTTGACTACTTTAGCGTTCTCATCGGGGGTAAAACAGGAAATATATCAGGCACGGGGCTAGAGCAGGCGCGATATATTAGCCACTCGCGGAGTTGGCTACAGGAAAATGTATTGGCAGTTAGTTAGGGAAGGGCTAGTATTTAAACGAGCGAAAATAAATTCAAATTAAAGGTGTACAAAATACTGAATATGGCTTACTGAAATACTAAGTGGGCGACAAACAGTGGGCGAATACAAATGTTTAAAACAGCGACTTGAAAATAACTTTGGCAACATAGTCGACGGAGCCCCGCTGCGCGGGGCTCCTATTTCCGTCCGCACGGTCTAAAGTAACCTAACACGAACGAGATGACGGGAGCTGAGTTCGCTCGCTTTGCTTGCTCACTTAGCTCCCGTCATCTCGTTCGAACCTAACCTGTCCGTGTCGGGGTGCCCTAAGCTCCCGAACTCGCTCCGCTTGCTCTTGGACCAATTCGTTGAAAACACAAATACACCCGAATTCCCGCGCTGCACAGCGATGTCGCCTTCATTTACGATGAAGTCGCTTGGAGTTGTTTAACTATTTTTAAAAGAATAATATGCTGATATAGAAAAAATAGAACCCCAAATACAATTATAGTATGTCACAATATTATTACTGCAGCTCACAAAAACCTCCTAAAAGGTATTACTCAAACCGGATAAATACTTACTTACTTAGTATAGTAAGTAAGTATTCATCCGTCATTAGTCGTCCATTCAGAGGGAAGTACATCCATTTTTGTAAACTCGCCTCGTGAATATGCGGTTTTCTAAAGCTTTTGCGTTAAAATGATTTGCTTGGGGCAGGGATTTTAAGGGTTTGATAACAGGGCTAACATGTCTTTTGCCTGCAATATTAAAAGTTATCCTTGAACAGTAGGCAGATAAATCAGGAATTTATTTTATTATTGCCATTGATACCTGTTTTATTTAAACTCGAAATCAGTTAAAAAAATAAACAGCCCGTAATTAGATCATAATTTATATGTTTTGCATAAAAAATCATAGGCTGTGTGTCATCGTGCATTTTTTAAACTTATTTTGTAAGTACTAATTAAGTAAAATCATGATAACCTAAAACTTGGACATGCCACTCCAATAAAATTTGTCATGGCAATGACATCAAAATAAACATATATACCAGCAAATGCCACATTTTTTGGGTTCTGTATCCGAAGGGTCCAAACGGAGCCTTATTGCTGTCTCTGCTGTGCTGCTCACGTGTCTGGCTATCCTTCTGTCTGTCTGTCCATCGTCTGTCACACAATTTTGTTCCGAACAATTTGTTAACTTCCCATTGACCTATGAACTTGAAATTTGGTGATAATGTTTATTATTATGTATTTTTTACTATCAAATACCAATATATTGGAAAATCTGATTTTTTCTATGGTGTGGAACCCTAAATGTGCGGGGTGCGACACGCACTTGGCCGGTTTTTTTATAGTTACCGTAACTTCTGCGTGTCCATATAGAATGTTATACAGCTCAGAGCAATATCCTTCCTTTGTTTCATACATTGCTCGACGTTCAGATTAGTTTCATTAATTTATCGCTTAAAAATGGTTTAGAAAATTTATAGTACTATGAGATATCAATACCGATTCAATAACAACATACTGTTATCGATGCAATCGCTTAAAGGTTTTATAGTTTATCAAATAACTGCAACACTAATTTCCCAAAAAGAAGTGTGTGATAGTTTAGTGAGTGTATTTTAAAATGTAATGTTTCTAGTTCCTCGATTTCTATTTCACAGTAACTACAAAGGTATAAAAGTGAGTTAGTTAGGTTAGTAATCATCCTTTCAATGGCAAATCAACTAAATTATTTGTGTTGCGATAAAATTGCTTACATATTATTTACCATGCAAATAAATGGATCGCATTTAAGCAAAGAGAATAGTCGTTGCATTTAAGTCACTGGTTCCGAAGCTTCAAATCTGGCATTCAAGCTGCAAATGATGAATAATTCAAATCAGGCTTTCGACGTCAGTCAAAATAGCCTTAATGTCGATACTAAAATACATCTGGCGCATCTAAGGATGTCATTGAGTTACCTATTTTCTTATATGTGCCTCCACGAGTAGATACACAGGGTGACCTATAATTAATTCACTAGCAAACTTTTTCTGTGCGACTAACGCTGGCATCACGAAAAGAAAGTCAGCTGATTAGTACATTTATGCTAGCTACAGACTTAGGTTATCATCGACACCAGTAGGTATTTTTATAGCAAATCTACTGTAGAGCATGAGGTCTTGGTTTCGTTCATAGATTGAGCAAATTTTTATTGGGTTTTCCAGAAGTCTGGATTCGTGCATGGGCCTTTTATTTGAGCCCCTTGGGGAAAACAGATGTGATATTATGATATGTTAGCTATGCTAAAAAACTCATAACACCTCTTTCCTCATAGACCTGAAGACAGTGGACAGTACAGATGTCGCGTGGACTTTATCAAGTCACCTACCAAGAATACCAGACTGAATCTCACCGTGTTGAGTAAGTATTTACGTAATCCAAGTGACACTGAGTAGAACCTAAGTATGTTTTATTTGGTCCTGCTCTCGATGCTCGGGCCATGCGTTTAGCTTGGTATCTCCATTAGGAATTATTCAGTAGCTGCTTAGAATCTGGGTTTTTAGCATTTGTGTCTTGACAATTGGCTGCCTCCTATATTAGGTGTAACTTTAATATAACTGCCGAAATGCGGGTGTCCCTTTCATTGAACTCTATTTTCTCCTGTGACTTTTAGTCGAACACAAAACTCATTATTATTATTTTTGTGTGCAGTACCTCCAGATCGGCTGATAATCCTGAACCATGAGAGTAACGAACACAATACTCATCATTATTATTTTTGTGTGCAGTACCGCCAGATCGGCTAATAATCCTGAACCATGAGAGTAACGAAGTCCGAGGTGTGCTCGGTCCTTACGATGAAGGAACTGAAGTCAACCTGACGTGCATCGCTGTGGGAGGTAAGAAACTAGTTTTCGATTCTCTGATCAGAAAATCTATCGACTATTTAATCTCATGGTAGCTTTAGTGCAATATTATTAGCTACTCGTATATTTTTATATTGCTAGGCTTCTTCAAATATCATTTGATAATAATCGCAACCCACGCAATCCAATAGACACATTCGGTTTTGTTTACTGCGTCAAAAGCAAAGAAACTAGCACCACTTAAGAGAAAAGTGCTCTAATAACATACCATAGGTATTAGAATTCCATGCAATGTAGTTTGAAATCCGACAT
Organism: Orthosia gracilis; assembly: GCA_947562075.1. Lineage (NCBI taxonomy): Eukaryota > Metazoa > Arthropoda > Insecta > Lepidoptera > Noctuidae > Orthosia > Orthosia gracilis. The sequence continues at coordinate 11,771,621 of OX387266.1, read as the reverse complement.
ACTGCCCACATAGGCTGACTACCAATCTATATCTTATACAATTCTAGTCGACATTCTAACTACCAACCGACAAAATAAAAAGACACCATAATCACTCCTATAAGATCACTATAATACCATTTACAACATGCTCAGTTCACTCCTTTTCCTTAAAATTTTACCTCAACTTCTCCCCTCTTAAATAACGGATTACACGCTTGATATGTCAGGGGTGTGTTTGAACAACAGGTTATTCTTAGGCAATGGGAACGTGCAACGTGTGTTACACAGCCATATAGGGGTGACGCTGACGTACGAAATGCGCTGTGCGCCAGGGTAGTCTGAAGAATTCGAATTCTACTTACTTTTTTGTTAACAGCTCAGTATTGTTTCTTATTTAAAAGGTTATTCACCATTACTAAATATGTATTTACTGAAATAATTATTAAAATCATCGATACTTCTTTCTCAGTTAGCGTTGGCCTCAATCAATCAATAAATCCTTTTTTCTATATATTATGATGGGGTTGGCTTCCTGTCTAACACTACACATTTATCGGCTTCAAAATAATGGTTAATTCATGAAATGATCGCTACATCGGCATCACTGTGCCGGTGATATTTTTTTTAATAATATAATAACCAAGTTGTAAATTGCAAAAAACACGTAAGAGTTTAGATATCTGCAGATTGTTTTAGGCTACCATAGCGTAGACTTCCCTTTAAAGGTACATTAGCTATTTACGTATCACAGTAATATGGCTATACATGTGTATGTGCAGATTAAAGTAGTTGATGATAGAGGGAAGTATGAAATGATTGCCGTTTTCGTGCTCGGGTGAAAACTTATTAGGGGTCTCTACCATCAGCGGTCCTTTAAGCTTGTTTTTATTTCTTTTGTTACCTACAGTACAAATAGTAGTTCTATTTTGTTTCTATGAATTTCTATTTACTAAGCATTGACTTAAGTTAGGACAAGGCAGAGCGCGTATTTCTGACGGCACAATTTGATCACACATGGATAACATAACATACTATTTCCTCGAACAAACTTTTGCAAAAGGTTCTGACATTTTACTAGCAATTCAAAATCTGATATGAAAACATAAAACACGAGATTTATAGCTCTATTCAAATCAATTCTGCCTCCCTTCTCGATACTATCTATAAACAAACCATTTTACTTTTCCTTTTTCAATTTGTTGCTTCCCAAATAACGCGTGTCATCATCAACATGTAGATATAAGCTCAAACCCAGCATTGGCCCCAGATATACGCTAATAACTTCTTCTGACACTTGTTGACCAGCAAAAACAGCAATCTGATAAAAAATGTCGTCTTGTAAGACTGTTCCTTTTTCTTTTTGATTCAGTGCGGTACCGAGTTTGGGCTTCCCCGTCAGCAAGGATTTGTAAAGTGGTTTGATAAAGTGTTTTCTTTCGACATCCAGTCTAAATACTAGTATTTAACACGGAGCGACTGCCTATCTGACGTCCACAACCCAGTCGCTTGGTACCACTTTACCCATTGATAAGACTGCTTATCAGAACTTCAGGCGTCAGAGTACCCGAATCTGTCCAAGATTTTCGGATACAGCAATGACTTGATTATATTATATCAGACTTGATTATATAATTTCAAGTCAGCCGAAATTTCACTATACTGTGTACTGTGTGCGGACATAAGACTGCAGCAACCTGTATCGGCCGTCACCACAGGGTGCTCCATTTTCACGAAAAGTGTCCGATTCACGCAGACGATTTACTCGTGGGTCGGGACATAGGCGGTAGCGGGTAGCATTATTCTAAAAATTGTACTGTTGTTTGTAATTGTATTGTTGAGACTTCGATTCTTATCGTATTCATATTATACACACCATAGACATTCTCCGAACTCCGAAGATAAACGACAGAACTCTTCAATAAATAACGCCAAATCTCTCGGGATTGCTGCAATCGCATGTCTGATTATTGATTATACCATTTCATAACATAACATCACGCCAGTATGCTCTTAAGGGGTACGCAGATCTCTCATTTCACCGATTATGTTCAAGTTTTATGATATTCGGGTTATCTATTCTGGCGTTAGGGTAACTTACTAAACTACTTGCCTATTAGGTAGATGCAACTAAAAAGTGAAAAATAATAAAAAAAATTACAAAAAAATACCACCGACTTCCATATGAGAAAACTATAAAGTGAAAAATAATTTTATTTTTGGAAGTCGGTGTCTATAACGGAAAGAAAATGGTACCTACGAAAGACACCGACTTCCAAAAATAAAATTATTTTTCACTTTGTAGTTTTCTCATATGGAAGTCGGTGGTATTTTTTTGTAAAAAAGATTTTTGTTTAAAAGGTTTAAGAATGATGAAGTAATGTCAGAAGCATACCTTTGCGTTAAAAATATTTAAAAGAATAGGTCGACGGGCGAGAAAAGTTAAATTCTGTTGGTAAAATAACTTGGTAAATGACGTGTCAATGTTTTTTTGTTGGGTATAGTTATTTTAATCAACTATTCACAAGGGAAGATAACTACTGGGATGACGACCATATTATATCTAATACCTTACCGTTTTTCCAGGTCGTCCAACTGCTAGGGTATCCTGGTGGAAGTCACACGCACTCCTCGCCAACTCAGAAGCGAGGGCCACCGTCTCCTTCAGGCTGCAGAGGTCAGACTACGGCACTGATATTACTTGTCAGGTAAGTTGCAGCATTTATGTCAAATAAATTAAGATGCTGAAAATATGTAATGAAAAAAAAAGTGTGAAAAAAAAAGTGACATTCTGCCAGAGATAATGATTGTCTAAAATTCAGTGTTTGTGATTCGGTTCGGTTCGGTTTTTGATTGACCACTCGTGATATTTCGGTTGAACTTTTTTCTTCGTTGTTCGACACAAGAGGTTGAAAAAAACGATGTTGCTTCAACTGTCTTCGGTTAAGATAACAAAAAACTTGTCTGTCTACAATATCGATGACCATCGATAATGATCATCTTCACTTAAGTAACCTTTTCTTGAATTGTAACCGCTCACAATTGGCCTCATCAGAAGGTTTAAAGTCACCCAAAGGGCAATGGAGAGAGCTATGCTCAGAGTTTCCTTGCGTGATCGAATCATAAATGAAGACATCCACAAGAGTACCAAGGTTATCGACATAGCCTGAAGAATTGCCAAACTTAAGAGGTAGTGGGCAAGGCACATTGCTCGGAGAACGGATGGTCGTTGAGGCCGAAAAGTTCTGGAGTGGCGACTGAGTACCGGAAGACTAGCGATGGAGGGCCGCCCACTAAGTGGAGTAATGACCATTTCAAGGCTGGGAGTTCGGTGGATTCGAAGCGAATCGGACCGATCAGTGTGGCGACGCTTGGGGGAGGCTTATGTATAGCTGTAGATGTCTTTTGACTGAAATGATGATGATGATGACCCTTTTCTTTGTTTTACTAAATCATTAATTTTGTTCACAGGCTGTAACAGATCCGCTAATAGCTCCCGTCTCAGAAAATATATCCATAGATGTCAATTGTAAGTAACTTCTTTAAATACCTAGATCAATTTCTTATTTAATTTCTGACATTTACAGCTAGTGTTGCAACCAACACTAGCTTAGCTAATACTTGTGCTCAGCTTTGCGAGCTAAGTTGCAATCAGCTTTAAGGTCACATATTTTTACGTGAATAAAAACAGGACTAAAAAATTCATTGAAGTCTTATTTTCGTCAACTAATATTGCTTCCAACTGCTGGATAAATGCCTCGAGCCCTCTTTTCCTTCTTCCCAACTTCAGGTCTCTCGCGATCTATGGTCATTATATCCTGCAATTGTTTAGCTATTTTTACTCGACTGCAAAGGAAGGGTTATGTTTTTCGCGCGTATCTTGTATGTATGTACATTTGCTTGTAAATTTCTTTATTACCTCATCTTTTAAATCGAGGTCTATCCTATATTTCAGTCTGGACGGATTTTTATAAGTAAGATATCTTTAGATAGGTCTTGACCGCCCAAGTGTTCTTAGATAAGTGACGTTAATAAAGAAACATGGCGGATTTTGTGCGCCATATTGTGGAGGTTCAAATTACTTTTTTTTCTTCTATGCCCATCAAGTGGGATATCAAAATGGAGCGATTTCTGAGCTGATTACAAAACTATATACCACTTATGTTCAAAAGTCATTCGAAAAATGAAATACAACTAAAAAGCCGGAGGATTTTATAGTTTTGGTCAGCCAGCTTGCGAATTTGTATCCCCCGACTGCACAACATGATTTTCTTCTTGTTCACATCTTTTAAATTCGCTTAAGCAGTCGGGTTTTTTTTATTTTATTTTTAGCTGTGTGCTATGTGACTTCAGTTACCTATTTTGAACAAATTGGCATTCTTGCAATGTTATTAAACTTAAGTTTAACTTAGATACCCAGGTCGGAGCAGTTTCTTATTATTGGAGTATTGTTTAGGTTTTGTTAAGTATTTAAGTTAGTTCTAAGGGTAAGATAATATATTAGAATGTTCTGATTATTTGTATCGAAGTCATTAATAGTTGTTTAAAGTGAAGTTGAAGGACCTCGTCCGGGGAAGTACTACCAACGCAGGTACTTTATTTGTTAACTTTGTAATTTTCAAATAAAAATAGTTTTTTGAAAAAATATGTTGATCCTGCTTTAAAATGATTTTCTAGTTTGAAGGACAGGGCCCTTACTCAATATATAGAACTCTTGCTTATTCCCGTGGCTTCGCTCCCGTGGCACAAACCACAGAAACTGTACATTATTTACAGGACAAAAATTTGCCTATGACACTCAGCGTAAGAATGTTCTTAATCAGGTCAGTCCTTCAAGATATTTACAAAGAAAATTATTTCAAGTAGTAAGTTCAGATGCCAAATTTGTCTTTGGGATGCTTATGATACTTCTGGGATTACAGATGTCCATAAACAGCGGTGATCCTTAACAAACAAATAGGCCGCCTGCTTGTTGCCCCATAAAGTTTCTTCACTCTAAGCTCCTTAATACAACCTACTATTAGTGCATCAGCATTTCTTTTTCTCTCACAAATTCAGTTCCCATATCATGCTGTAACATGACCCTGCATCCCCTTGATTGACGTATCATTAGTAATACAGATTAACTATACATATTTGTCCATGACATGCACTTACTATACCTATTGCTGTCCCTTTCATACTCTTACACAAAGTCTTCCGTCTTTCTCCAACGAGATGGAATATCAATTGATGGTCAATACTTATACGCACGTTATTGTATTAATTTGTACGTGTGCGCAGAGAAAAGGTTTGTCGGATTAGTTGAAGTTTAGATTAGTGTTGATGTTTGAAGTTTTGTAGTTTAAAGGTGAAAGTTTGGACAGTGTTTTAGGATCATGCTGAGTCATGCGTGGAGATTTGTTTAAGAAGGCGCGGGTTAAGTTTGATGGTTTTTGATAGTACGACAAAATGTTATTTAGGTTGATTCGCATAGGTGGCAAAATAATAACGATAGCTGTTAATAATATCTGAGGTAACCAAACTTCTCGCACGCACATGCTAAATGTTGGCCATAGGATGAAATAAAGAAAAAGTACTAAGCCCCTATATGATATTCAGATTTTGCCCAAGTAAATGCATCAATTTCAAATAGGTAAGTCCACTTATGCCTAACTTTTCGGAAATACAGGCTTCATTTAATGTGAGATATCGAGAAATCGACCATTCGATAGATTTTTATAAGAAAATGATGGGGCCAAGATCCCGAATTAAATATTTATCCGAAATCCCAATTCTCTCTGACAACAAAAAAAAAACAAACATCCCTCACAAAATTCACATATTTCAATAGCAAAAATCTAATCAGAATCCCTTCTGGAAACCTTTTAAAGCGCCATAGTGGCGCCAATGACAAATGACCTGTCGTAAATATCACGGAAATCGCCGAAAAGAGCCGGACGATATAACCATGGCATACATAACTCTCAGATGATAATCTAAAGGAGTCTAATTGACAACATGATATACTTTTGTTAGCGAGTGTGCCGACACGGATGGGAGTTGTATGGATGCGGCGTTTATGTTGTATTTTTTGTGTTTGAGCCTTTAAGGTAAGGTGTGTGAAGTTGGTGGTGCATAATTTTTTCGTATTTTTTTGAGATTGTGATAAAAAGGTGTTAATAATTTCGCGGAAACAGAGCATGATATATAGTTACTACAAGTGCACAGGGCAGTGTGAGGGCAGTGGTGGCCCAGTGATATCGGCCGCGACTTACAAGTTGTAGGTCGTGGTTTCGAGCCCAGGCAGGCGCTTCACTTTGTGTAAAATATTTCACCACCACTGCTCTCAAAACGGTGAATGAAAACATCGTGAGGAAACCGGCATGTCCCAGAACCAAAAATTCGAATCCGCACTGGGCCTGCGTGGTGGATTACGGCCCATTCCCTCTCACAGAGAGGAGGCCTGTGTCCCAGCAGTGGGAACATTAATAGGCTGATGATGATGACAAGTGCACATAATACAGGGGTCATCTCTAGGCAAAGTCGTAATTTGAAAGTCTTATGACTTGACATAACAATACCATATACGACTAGCTTTTTTCCGGCGGTCTCGTTTTTTGATTTTCTCGTTTCCTCATTTCCATCCTACAGAAATCATGCATTTCTCCGTCATAATTACTGGCACTCACTAATTATGTAACTTTCTGCAAATTAAAGAATTTTCATGCCTCTATAAACAATTTTACTTCTGATTATAGACAGGTAAAAATTACGTCAGTTTTCTTGTAAAAATCCTCGTTAGGTAATTTTATAATTATGTAGTTTCCTTTTCTTAATTGCCAATTATATTGCATACGGCGTCTTTTAAGAAATTAATTAATATCACGTAATTAATAAAGAACCCTGACTTATTATCCTGTATTCATAGTTAATGTAAGTAATTAGTGATTGAGTATTAACAGTTGTTGTGTTGAGTATCTCCAACCGGTGTTTATCGATGTCTGTTAGTGATAATTATAGTTATTTATTTAATTAATGTTTTTAATAATTCAAGATAAAAAACACATATAAAGTATTTTTATTACCTACATTCTCCTTTTAAATCTCCGCTTTACATTTTAAGAAATCAGCAATACTTGTTTTGATTTACTGGTTGAAAGTTTATCAAACACACCGATAAATTACTTTATCAACGTCAGTAAAAAGCCTCGAAAACTCAAATCAAGACACTTTCAAGGAAGTAAATATAGGCGCAATTTATGACTAAGATATAAGTTATGGCAAATTTATTCCACGTGAACGTACTACTGGGAGCCTTTGTTCCAAATCCGTACAGCCGACAGATATCCAAATTCACAAACATTCAAACTGAGGATTCTATACCAAGCAAAAGTAAATAAAAATATGTATTAAACAGTGTAGAGGCACCCTTTTAGCTATTACTAGCTTACTCCACGCAGACATTTTTTTATCTCCTAGTCTAATATTTTCCGGCCTATTTCCCCGCACCCGAGTGTAGAAGAAACCCTTTGCTTGTGATTTTATTTTTAGCCTACAACAGGATGTAAATTCGTCTAATATTAAATCAGCAACCGGGTGTGTATAAAAACAGCCTCCACCAGGATACGATGTCACTATTATTTATATCAGACAAACCCTAGGCCTTCAGACCTGCTACCAACCTTTCTGACTGTAACATTTGAGGGCCAATACAACCTGAGGGCCAGTTCATAATATACCAGCATGTCACTATCCCACTGTAGGAGAAAGGCTTCTTATCTTACAGAGAACGCAAAGGCATTAATCACCATACTTGCTCCATGCGGCGATTTATAACTTATATTTACTATAAGTCCAGATTTCCTCCCGATGTTTTCATTCACTGATGGAAAAGGTAAAACCGAAATCTTTAAAATTCTTGGTGGCAAAAGAATTGGCATTTCCTTCCGATTTCAAAATCAACAGTTTACCAGTCAAAGGCAACCTTTGTTCAATTTACAAATAATAGATTTTGCAAAAAACAGTTAGATGGTTATTTCACTCATTTCACCCCGGAAGCCGCCATCTTTAATTATTCTGAGAGACCAACTTTGAGATGCTAATGATTCTACCTTTGATGTTTGACAGCCGACAAGTCTATTAACAACTGTTTAAGGCCAGTTGTGATAAAGTTAAGTGATGGTTACAAAGGTAAAGAAAAAGATGGGTTGATGTTGAATTTAGTAATGGTTAATCAAAGGGGGGTCTTAAGTCAAGAGTGAATAGGTTTCTTCTAGGCAAGCGTGCCTCACCGTAGGCCACCTCATCGGTTAACATCAGGTGGGATAGTGGTCAAACGCGAGCCTATAGATGACAAAAAAGGGGAAAATGGCCGACTTGTTGATAAAAACTTTCGCTTGAACAAAGTGTTTAAATTGTTTATTTTTTTTGCAAGTTTAATTTGGATGTATTTTCCTTGTGTTACTTAAAAGTGTTTTTGTTTATTTTGTGTTTATTAGGTATTGCCTGGTGAAATAAATGATTTGTTCTTAATACATCAGTTGTAATGCCTAAAAGAGTCACAGTTTAATGCCCACGCATGAAAACTTTTCTATAAAAATGGACATAGAAATGTAATAGGAACATTTTTTAAACTTAGTTAAACGCAGCAACTTAGTTATTCAATCTCTTAATGTTTTCTTTGAGTTTATGGTATGTTTATTTGTGTACTAGGTATTTGTATTTATTTGCTTTAATATGTGGATAGGAGTACGAGAATATAAATTTTATAAGCGAATAAAAAGTACTTTTACGTCGATAAATTGGTACTTTTATACCTCTGGACTGAGGGAACAGTTAAGTAGATTGTTAACTTAAAGCTGGCATCGCATTATTTTAAAACTCGGTACTACGCTAGGCCAACTCAAAGTCAAGTTTTTCCTCTATTAGATGATATCGACAGAATCAGAGGATGGAAGAATTAAGAAGTACACACTTTTCAAGTTCTTCTTTTGTCTTAAAAGCAGATGTTCTGCTGCTGTTACTTTGTTTCAACCCAACATGAATCACTAAACAAAAACCTTCTTTTAAAAAGCTTACACCTGGAACCTTTAAATTAACACCACGAGATTTGAACCAGCTTCCTACGATACTTATTCAAAACTACAAACAAAACCAAAAGACAACGGTTCTTTCACTTAATAAAAACACAATAGGAAAAATTTTATTGTATCTAGGTAAGTACCAACTTAAAACAAGAAAAAACCCAAAATATCGCACTCACTTGAAAATATTCTCACACTTGATTGTTTGCATCGCATTTCATTGGTAAGATCAATTGGACTTTAAATCCTCTCTTAATGAATTAAAGTCCATGTTTGCCATGAAGTTAATAATTTTTGTGGAAGGATATCAGTTTTAACCATAACCAAAATTCAACGTTAATCTGTAAGCTACAAAGTTAATCTACTCTTGCAGCAAGCTTCAGTATTAATTGATTCAACATTTTGTATCGTGGGATCCGCAGCTTTAAAACGTAATCGATTTTATTAACTGCATGCAAAATTGTTTAATCCTTCACAGGCATTGCGTAATTGATGAATCTGTCTTTTGTATGGTATTTAACTCACATATTTTGATCTTGATTTAACTGGCATCTCAGTCAGTAGCCAGATTCGTTATTAAAATAATGGAATGCCTTTTACAGAAACAAAACACACTCATTAAAACAACACTACATGTACCTAAATTAATGTATTATTAAAAATCTAAGACTTTATTATACCTTTGTCCATAGTACGACCACTCTGGGTGCGTCTTCAAGGCGGCAAGCGACCTCTGGTGGCGGGACAGAGCACCGAGCTGATCTGCCAAGCTGTGGGTGCCAGACCTAAGCCCATCATATCCTGGTGGAAAGGAGGCACCAGGTTGAAGACTATTAGAGAAACAGTGAGTAAAATATTATTATGGTTAACTTTAAGGAGTCTTTGTTATAACGATAGTTGTGACCGCTGGTGGAAAATATTTTACCAACGCTCGTGAAAGGGTTAAATCAAGATATAAATAATGAGGCAAGATCTTAGCAGTAACATATAAGTTTCAAGCAATATCAGGATTATTATACTCAAGCTTTATCTTAATAAACGAAACTTCATGTTATTCTAGTAATAAGTAAATCTTGTCTCAATAATTCCAGTTAGGTACCGACCGCAGAGCGGTGAACTTTGTCAAAATCCGTTTATCGCAATTCGTCATAATGTTTTGGGTCTTTACTTCCATAGTAAGCCTACCAAAACCATGACCTTACTCCCATCTCACTTAGCAACTAATACCAGAACATTTGCATGATAAGCTTATCGTAACATTAGTGCAGTGAACTTCAGCAAGCGAGACTGTTTACATTGTATTACACGCCAGATGGCCACTGCAAGCGATAAATACGAACTAGGACTCCAACCCAAATTGGGTTATAGTTTCGACCGAAACTTGGGCTTTGGACGAACTTTTTGGTATTTTCAAATTCATGTCGGGAGTTGACACATCTTCTTCTCTCATAATAATGGCACAAACAATATCACATGTTGCTGAGGGTCAATTTCTTATATTTATTTGGCAAATTGTCAGAAGTCAATTCGTTTTGTCGTATTCGTCAAATTGTGACGTTTGTATAAAGACTTTCTAGAAACCGGAGATCGGGCTAACTCTATGGGGAATAAATTCGGTTAAATAATATCAAGAAAGAGTATTGGTTCGTGGAATCTACAATATCTTTTCATCAGTCTATTTTTAAACTTAATTCAGTTGGAATGCAAAGTCACCTGTAAATAGGTTTCGGTCTTCTTTCACCGGACAAAATGAAAGCCGAAACCTTATTTAGAATTCGGTGCAGCACTACAGAAACAGACTCCAAACAACAATGTTTCGTTCACTGTATGCTGTCCCGATTTCTTACTTTCTTTCTCTTTGCTTTTTTTACTTTCTTTTGAAACTTAAACAAACAAGTAAGTATCAAGAAAAAAAGCAACTGTAGCTTAATTAAAATGGTTAAACAAGAACAACAGGTTTCAATTCCGTGTTAAAAGATCGGTTTAATGTTATTTCTGAGTTTTCTATTGTACGAGTATGTAGGTTAATGCTGCTAACACCGTTTAATATTAATGTTGTGTTAATTCCTACCAAGATTAGTTATCAGTATCACCAAGTACCGATTCCTTATTTTGAGAACTAAACTTTATTAACGAAGGGTAGTTCTGATGTATAACTTATTTAGCTTAGAAATTTTATATTGGACAATCAACATGCTTTGAGAATAGGTGGGTCCAATTGTCAATAGGTTGGAATTTCAAAGGACCAGTTTAAGTTACATTCAAATTTTGTGACTGGATGAAAAGATCAATATTTTACGGAGAGATACTCACTGCAACTAAATCACAAGCTATCAAAACTACTACTAAACCTGTCTATAAAATAAATAAAATAATTACGAAGTAATAATTATTCCGCAATAATGTTTTACTCGAAACTAAACTTACAGAGCTATTAGAGCAGTGGGGGCCCAGTGGTATCGGCCGCGACTTACAAGTTGTGGGTTGTGGGTTCGAACCCAGGCAGGCGCTTAACTTTGTGTAAATTATTTCATCACGACTGCTCTCAAAAAGGTGAAGGAAAACATCATGAGGAAACCAGCATGTCTTAGAACCAAAAATTCGAAGACATGTGGCATCCACCAATCCGCACTGGGCCCGCGTGGTGGATTACGGCCCATTCCTACTCACAGAGAGGAGGCCTGTGTCTCAGCAGTGGGAACATTAATAGGCTGATGATGATGATGATGAAAACTACAAACACATAAAGCTTATTTATACTCTCGTCCCTAATAGATGTCGCCACAATCGCGATGCCCTCTCATGTCTTTTTTTTTTTTTTTCTTGACTCTAATCCCCGCCAACGTAATTGGCGCCTTATGTGCTTAACCTCTAACATTCCGGTCAATCTTTCATGCCTCTCGTACTTTCATTCTTCATACTATCTCTTTCTTTCATACATCATCTTGCATTCTGTGGGTAAGAGTCCCACTTAATCTAATCTACGGGCATGATTTAATACTTATAAAAATACGGAATGTGTAAATACAAAAAATATACAATGTGCAATAAAAAGGTGCAACATATTACAGGTTGAGCAAAAGTGCCATATCACAATTTGAGCTAAAATGCTGTTATCACAGGTACAGCTATCACAACAAATATTATTGATATAAAATTCGGGATTAAACCCACAAGCACAGTTATCAAAACAAGATCACAGTAAGTTTTACACATTATAAGAATCCCTCTCATGTCAGCGAACCTAATTCCATAGTGCGAGTATTACAACGATCGAGATTGACATGGACAGCACAATGGTTGGCTGTCATTAGTCGAGAGTTGTATATTGACGAACTATTCCCTTTGTTGAGCTCAGTAGGTTGTGCAATGATGCTTTTGTAACAAATTTTTAATTTTGTACGCCAACCTTTTTTTTTAGATATCGCTCTTTCTATTGGTAAAAACCGTATCAAAATCGTAAACGAAGATAAAAATAGAGGCAAACAGCGACTTTGTTTTATACTTAGTATTTAGAGATTGTTAAGTTAAATTGCCGAGCGCTTTTTTTTACCCGAATAATCATCAGACACGTAAAAAAGAATAAAATACAAAAAAATCTGTTTTAGCAATTTTTTCACCCTGAACATGATTATAAGAACCTGCAAAATTTGCTTTCGTATTCTCACATAATATTAGTGCATGAGACAATGATACACCGCTATTTCGGCTTCACATACTCAGTTTATTGGCCTATTCCCTCACAGACAGAATAATTATGTACCCATTACTGCCACGTCAGGCTCTACCATTGACGCACAGATTTGTGAGTAGTAATTCTCGTAATGATACGAAAATAAATTTAATTGGCAGTGAGGTAATGTTCATAATCGTATTAAATACCTGCTAAACTTTGGCTTTAAAGTAAAGTTGACAGAGCAGAGTAGTCTGTCCGACTCTTACCCACTAAAGTCACGCTGTCACTGAGATCTTATGACATAGATGATGGGGTTGAGATTTCTACACTTCATTCTGCTGTAACTAACTGTAGGGAACTCATATGTGTTACGGTTTCTTACTTCAGATTTGAAGTATTTGTCAAACTGTACTGAGGAATAAGGTAGGGCTTGACAGTGATCGAAAGCTTGACAGAAGGACCTTTATTCACAATGAAAAATCCGGAGTATGACTTTCCTCCCGTGTTCTAGAGCGCGGCCCCGTTGAGAGCTATTAACTCGTAGTTTTGTAATAAAAGAAGAGCTACACTGCAATTAGACGGAAATGCCAATATAACAGTTCGCTTGTTTAGAAGTAGTGAGAACTACCTAATAGCTCTCGATGGGACCGCGCCCTAACACTGCGTCTCTACGGGTTCCTGTAGAATTAAAATAATATATCTTTGTCACCAGACATCAACGGATGGCAACATCACCAGCAGCATCCTGACCTTCGTGCCAACTATAGAGGACGCTGGGAGAGCCCTCTCCTGCAGAGCCGTGCAGCCAAGTCTGCCGCATTCCACTCATGAGGATGGGTGGAACATGGAGATACAACGTGAGTTATACTTGAGTATTAAAGTCACTGCATGAATATAAGCTAAAGGGCCGATTTCTGAATTAAGTATTTAGAGTTCAGAACGTGTCAAACCCTACTTTAGTGGCTTTTGACAAGTTTGAGAAAAACTTAACTTTAAATTCTTAATTCAAAAACAGGGGGCAGCTTACTTCATAATGCAATTTTTAATAAAAACAATATGTATTTATTCGGAGAATAAATAAAAAATTGGGATGACTTGAATATACATATGTATTTAAACGAGTACTTAATCTCACGTGGAAAAATTCAATTGAAGAAATGAAGAAGGAATTACCAAAGTCTTACTGGACGAAATGGCTAATTTTATCATTTTTGCTGGCGGGTTTTATTGCCCAGGGAACGTCGAAAATCACTTTTAGAACAATTTTTCATGGAGGGCTTTAAATACATCCAAACACATTGTCAAGCGGACACATTTATAAGCCGATACACCACCTTCCAAGACATTTAAATCATCTCCCTGGAACTAGTCGAGCTTCATTGACTCAGCGCTTATTTGCTGATCGACACTGATGATTCTGGTTTTCAGGAGTCACAGTGGTTGGGAACAGTGTGTCCGACGTGTCCCTAACCGTACTATAAAATATTAAAAAATATACTACTTACCCTATTACCTGATACTTTGACTTTCACTAACAGATCTACCCGTAGCCAAACTGGAGTTAGGTGCTAACCTCGACGCCAGAAAATTGGTGGAGGGATCAGACGTGTACCTCGACTGCAGAGTGCGAGCAAACCCGTGGCACAACCATGTGTATTTTAAACATAATGTAAGTATGTATTACAATTATTTTGTTACTGTTTGAGTTCATTTGTTGTTGTCTGCCTATTCCTTTGAATGAGGAATGTTGGCGAAATGAAATAAGTTTATTTGTGAACACGGGTACATATAGATTTTGCAATTCGTAATAAGTTTCTGTGTCTTGCTACAGTTCGTGGCCATGTGTTCATGAAGTGAGCTTTATGTTCTTGTTTAAAAAGGTAAAAAAATAAACTGCTACAGCAAGGTAATCTCGAGTTCGATTCTGAGGTCGGGTAAAGTAGTAAGTTAGTAGTAGACGATAAAAGGCTATAAATCTTACTGTTTAAATGTGGGTGTGTTATACAGCTCTGCCTACTCCTCTGTTTGCTTTAATAAACAAACCCTACTCATCACAATAAATCTGCAAACTTACACGTAATAACAATTCTCTTCTGCCACTAGGGTGTGGTAGTCAAACCAGGTACTGGTGTTTTCTTAGCCAACCAAAGCCTGGTCCTGCAGCGGGTATCAAAAAATGCAGCTGGTGTTTACGTTTGCTCGGCCAGGAACAGCCTTGGAGAGGGGTCTTCTGAGGGCCTGGTGCTGGATGTCAAGTGTAAGTAGAATAAAAAGAGATAAATTATTGGTGACTTAAGAGCCTTTGTCATTTGCTACTGTGTACGCCAAATTAGTCCTCCGTCGCGATCGGTCTTATGCTTCACGCTTCACCTGGCTCCACGTAATTCCTACACTCGTCACTTCAGCCAATACGATGCGTTGCCAGGATTGACGGGCGCGGCATCGCTCTCTCTTCCCTTGAGGATTCCAATCGATGGTCTGTTTAGGAATATGATCGTAATACCTCCGAACCGTGTTACCAATCGTCGATCGGCCTCTCGTGGCATCTCTCTAACACTTCTACATTAGAGATAGACTTGGGTTAGTTTATTCCGAGGATGCGACGAAGACATCGGATAACTTTATGAGAAATTAATTAAGAGAGCCAGTAATTTATGGATGGACTGTGTGATATATGATATTGTGTCTCAAAAGGGCGACTGGTGAGATGACGACTAATAGAGAAGTATGTAAGAAGAAGTCATGTTGCTCCAATTCCCAATGAATTCGGATAAGAGCAAGAGAACGGTGATGATGATATCTGAAAACAAATCAGTTCCAAAATGGCGATTTCAACAGGCTTATAAATAAATAGAAAAATTAACTGTATTTGCCAACTCCAAATTTCAGTAAAGTGAAAATAAGTTTCCGTGACGCGACCTAACTTGGCTTGTTTCACAGATCTCGGAAAAACCATTCTGGCAGCGCTTAGAGATGCCAATCAAACTACTTTTCCCCTACTCGGGGTTGGCTTCCAGTTTAATCGAATGCAATTGAATACCAGTATATTACATGGAACTACTACCTATCTAACCTCCATTATACTCCTTGACAAGACTGGTAGCTTTGACTACCCGATACGACTGTCAAATATCTAACCAGTTGGCAGCCGGGACCAACTCCTTAACTTGCTTTCTGGTATGTTATTGTCAGTTACCGATCCATAGACCGCCTTTGGCAAGCATTTTTTTTGCTTGACGATCGGCCAGTGCGTGTTTATTAGAGACTCCATTCCTTAGAACTGTCGTGTCCACGGTTGTCATAGCCATAGCCAGAATTGACACGGTTCGTCAATTTCTAAGAGTAGGTCAGATACAAACTTCAGTCACGTCACTTCGAGGAAGCGTCTCTGAGCTCTGTGGGCTCTTCGATGATTAATATTTCATCCCGTTACCAGCCATATTAAATTTCACAACTTCTTCTTTTGTGATTAAGTCACAATACTGAATTTATTATTGCTTTTACACAATGGTTGATGCTGGTTGTATTTTGAGAGCGTGAAATGAGAATAGTATTGGCCTTGAACTTCCCTATAGTATGCTTTTTCAATCAAAGTGACTTAAGCTAGTAAAAGCGAAACAATGAGATTTCGAGTTAGGTCAGTACTATTAAAATATTATTTTAAAAAAAAAACACTAAGTAGTAACTGTTAAGTTGTATCATTGTTTTTCATCCCGACTTATCAGCACACATACAAACAGGCTATCCATACCAGTGCAGTTTGGAAATCTCAAGATGATTTTAGCCCAAGCATCCCATGTACCATTCAAATTTTACTTGTTGTGTTTTCTATACAGTCGTACCAACTTGCAAGTCACCAGCTCCCGCCGTGGTGAGGGCAGCGAGAGGAGAAGTGATTGACATCGACTGTGATCTGGATGCTAACCCGAAGGTACGAACATTTTATTCATCATCATCATCATCTGTCCTGCCTTGTCCCAACTATGTTGGAGTTGGTTTCCGATTGCAATGGATGTAGCTAAATATTGGTATGCTACTACTGCTATGCTGGTATTGCTGAACACGATATTCTTTTGATACTAGGCTATATGGGCTTAATTGTTTCAAATAGAAGGGTCACACTGTCGCATCCTGGGAGGAATACCTGCATTGAATGACAAGTTATCCTGTATACTGTCAGTTATCTCAAAATTCAAATACGAAGAGCTTAACAAAAGGTGAGAAATAAATTAAAGAGCCTGTCCAAAACTTTCCCGTATCGCTGACAAACTAAATAGTCTTGGTGATCAAATAGTAGGCAACCCAGGAATCAAATAAATAGACATATTAAATCATTTGTAAGGAGGCAAATGCTTAAAGTGACTACAATGTTGCTAAGCAAATGTAGGTTGCTAAAAATAATTAGCTTTGTGATTGCGGATATTATTATGCTACAAAGTGGGCCTTAACTAGCTTTAAATTTACTTTAACTTTTAATTACCCAATGAACTTCCCAACATCATTAAAATCCTTATTTCCTCTTTATTAATAACTCGTCCTAGAAAATAATTTCCGAAGATTATGCCACTAAAGATATTGAAGAAGGGCAGTTCGATTCAAGATCAGCTCAAGGTCATTATTTAAGATTACAATGGCTTTATATGAAAGTAAAGACACGAATTTGTGGTCTACAAAGTTAATTCTTGATAGAATTTTCTTCAATAGCTGTCACTAAGTAATATGGTGCAGCTTGCAATAGATTAAATGTAAAGTTCTTTTATACCATTTCCTCTCTAAAAAGCTTATTTTATTCACTGAAAACAGTGAATAAAAAGCACTTTTAATCACTGTTTTGGTATTTGAATTTAGAACAAACCAATATATATTTGACCTCCATATCAATGCTATACAGCCTCCTTGCGCATAAAATGCTCGATAAAAACTTCTTGTGCAAAGAGAACATTCGACTTTCAAACTCCTTTATCGATTTAATTTTGAGTTTGTTTATATTTAGGATTTTAATAGCGATTTCGATTTTTGGTCTAGCATGTTTAGTGAAAACGTATTTGGATTGTAATTCTAATATTAATTTCATTGATGTTTAATTAATTATAAATATGTAACGTAACTGCGGTGGTTACTAGCCCCTGAAACACAAGTGCTGCTACCTAGCTCAGCTTCAATTTACAAAAAATTATGAAATCCTGAGGTCTCTCATTTTTTGTAAATTTTTAAGGCAATAAACCATTTGTTTATTTATTATTCCTTGTGCTTTTGGCTTAAATCCTTCTTTTTCTCGTAGTCATGGTATAAAATATAGTATGCAACTCTTGAATAAAACGGATTTATATCGAGGGCCATGAAGCACTCGTGACGCTCAGGATTCTAACACTTGAATCACTCGCTATGCTCGTGATTCACTCATCATGAATCACTCCCTACGGTCGTGATTCAGTTGTTAGAATCGGTCACTTGTTCGTGATTCATCTATGGCCCTCGCTTTAAATCCGTCCTATATTCACTAGTTGCATAATATACTATTATGAGTCCCTGTGAGCCAGTCACTTTGCTTTTCTTTTGTTCTCAAACACGGTTACTTTTAGCCCCCAATGGAAGAAGAGGGGTGTTATAAGTTTGACGTATGTTGCTGTATATCTGTGTGTTTGTGTGTCTGTCTGTGGCATTGTAGCTCCTAAACGGATGAAGCGATTTTAAATTAGTTTATTTTTTGTTTAAAAAGTGACTTGATCGAGGGTATATTTGATGAAAATCGGTTCAGCTGTTCAAAGTTATGCGCATTTTACTCTTTGAAGTGGGGTATTTTTGCAAGATATCGTGTAATAATTACCTAACTGTTTCTATGGATTGTCGGTCGAAGTTTGTCTACTACTAGATTAATTATGTAGTGTAAATAGCATGCATTAATATGCCTCGAGTTTTTAAATCCATTATAAAGCTCGGCGGTTGAATTTTGCCAGAGAAATAAAGAACAAACAGAGCAACTAGAGATCAAGTGCTTGTTCGGCGAGTATTTTCCATTTTCTAGAATTCTTATCGGGCCATATCACAAGATTCTAGGAGCGGATGAGTACTGCACTTAGACGTGGTGATTATGAAAAAAGACTGCTATTAGCCGCACAGTCGCTTTGTTCCTTTGGAGAGACTGCTCAATTTTGAAAAGGATATTACTCAGTACATTAGCCATAAACATGTTGTTATTGATAGTATTGCTGATACGCTAAAGGCTAGAGAGCCAGCTAGGTTGCATGTATTATAGAATAAAAAGACTATAGAAAGACAAAAGACTTGAGAAAGTATTTAAGTCCCTCAGGACTCTTGATGGACCCATTAGTTAATGTTGAAGTGGATGAACAGTATAACAAATAATACATAGTGTTAATTCTGAACTTTCCTACACTGTGTCCGTATCATCGAAACCTCACTAATGGTTACCTAAAGCTTCAATTAATGGGATATTGAGCGTTTCATTAAATTTCAGAATCATCTTTTGTAAAAAAATGACTGGTTTTTGTCGATAAGTTAGGTTAGCAAATAATCTTAGTTCATTTCAATAATACTCGTAGATGTGCCTAAAAATCTGATCTCGACTAAGTTACTTTAAGTTACCTTTTTAACCGATATCTCAAAAAGGAGGAGGTTCTATGTTCGACATTATGTATGTTCACCGATATTTCCGTCAATTGTGGACCGATTCTGAAAATTATTTTTTGTTTGAAAGAGTATGTTCCGAAATTGGTCCCATTTTAATTTGGTGAAGATCTGATGAAGAACTTCGTAGATATACAACAGAACTCTTTCAATAAATAACGGCAAATATTTCGGGATTGCTGCAGTTGCATGTCTGTTTATTGTTTACACCATTTCATAACATAACATCACACCAGTACGCCAGTATGTTCATGTTTCATGATATTCGGGTAATCTATTCTGGCGTTATAGGTACCTTACTAAACAACTTGCCTATTAGGCAGGTACAACTTAAAAGTGAATAATATAAAATCTATTTTGCGTACAAAAATATGGTCGTATAAGTTACTTAAAATACTGTTACAATAAAACTATACGGAACTCATGCATATTTATTGAAAAGCTGTCACTTATTACTGCCAGTTGGTAAAAAAATTATTTAAAATCTGATAGTATTTTAGATTTTAGATTTTTTGTACAACCTCAAGAAATCTAAAATCTTAAATACTATCAGATTGAATTTACGAATATGAATTAAAACATACATTGTTACTGTATCAGCGTGCAAACGTCAGGTAGGTATCCATATCTACTAATATTAAATTCGAAAGTAACTCTGTCTGCCTGCTGCCTTTTCACGCTTAAACGGCTAAACCGATTTTTTTATTTCAAAAACTTTGCCGCACACTAGGCATTTCTTGTTGTTGTTTCTGTACAGGGTAGCCTTTCTGGCCTTTACCTAAGAAGCCTGAACTACAACACATAGCAGCCATCAATCAATACCCCAGACTCCAAGACTCTTGAAAACTGAACAATAGGTATAGGGCGTCAACGCGCTTGGGCAGGAGACTTATACCCTCCCGTATACAGAGCTCAAGCGATCACGTCTGCCCGGTACAATTACCAATTATGTACTTATTTTTCACAAAATCTTGCTCTTCAAAACCCTTAATAAACCATGTAAATCCTTCTATCAAAAATGATATACATCAAAACCCATTTGTGTAATTTGAAAGTCTGTATGTTTGTTAAACAATCACGCCGCAACGGCAGAACGGCTTTGTATGAATCTTGGCACACGGGTAGACCATGTCCAGAGCACATAGAAAAGTTTATATCACAGTATTACAATCCGGTGGCATAATTTTCGACTTTCACGCGGGCTAAGTTGCGGGCAAAACCTGATCCATACTTCAATACTAATAAATTATGAAAATGCGAAAGTAACTACCTATATGTTTGTTACTTTTTCATTTACCCCTATCCGTTAACATTGATATAGCCTAGGTCTTGGGTAAGGACATGGATCCTTTTATATCAACGTACCGCGCGGGCGAAGCCGCTGGCAACATAATATACTTACTAAATAAAACCGTCGTAATCGGAAGCAGATCATAATAACACGGCATTCGTGCAGTATCCCAAAGAGAATAAGCGCATAAATAATATAATAATCCATCAGTGAGCTATATTACCTGCATAGCAGTATATTGTACCCCAGAATTTGTTTTGTTTACTTTTTCTCTGTTGGTACAGGGGGAATGATAGGTGTAAGGGCATCTGAATTTAAAATTCGAACAGTAATTCTGCCGTAAATGTTCCCTGATTTTTAAAGAATGCCGGAATTTTCTGATATTTTTTTATCTCCAGATTCTCTTTTTCTGCTTTTTTTTACTGTCGTTGTGTGTTTTGAAGTAGATATGGCATTCGGTTGTTGAAGCGTTTAGGGCTTACTCAAACTGTCGTGATGCGACAATGTAAAACAAACTAGACATCAAGTAAATTTCTTTTTGTTGTGTCGCATATGTCTCTGTTTTGGTATCTCTCTAATGTACCTAAACCAAAAACAGTGAGAAACTTTTTTTTTTATAGCGCTAATATTTTTTCAGCAGAGGGAGAAAAAAACACTTTACCGCCGTTTCCTATAACTAATTGTTTTGACGTCTCTGACACTTGCGAAAAACTCTTTACGAAAGAAAACAAAACCTTAAAAAATATAAATGACATTTTCGCCATTTTAAACGAGACACGAGTGCTCTCATTACGTCAAATCAATTCTTTAATACGTATTTATCAACATGCATCAGTTATTTAAAAGGGTACAGTTGGCAATAAAAGTTTATACTTCAGTTTCATCATCACCGACCTATTCGTAGCAGTACTCTGCACGACATTAGTAGGCTTTATCCTTGCTTAATACCTTACAACTAAGATAATAACCGGAAATATGTACTTTCATGAAAAAACTTAGTGTTCTTATAATAAAATCAAAACTGTCAATCTTCAGTCGTGGCTATAATACAAGAATTATTACTTATCCATGTACTTAGTGTCAATCTTCTCATTAATCCAATTCCCTGACTGATGATTAAAAATGTTGATAACTGTTCGATCAATTTTTATAATAACAACAAAACAATGTTTTATTAAAAACATATAGTAAAAGCAATGGTGTTAACTGACTTTTGCTGACCGTACTAGGTTAATTCCAAATTGAAATATTCCTTTAGGGCATCTCGTTGCAAAGGATTGTAATAACTGGCGCCGAAATGTATTTCTGACCGAAATGGGCCATTGGGTCGGTTCGGAAACCAATTAATATTGGGTGTTGACAACAATGTGTACTCAAATAACCTATTGTGAATAATTTATGGGATTAATGACTGACGATTTGAATTTGTGTTCCTTACAAATATAGTTTTATTGGCCTATTTTCATTGAAAACGATAGTGACGGATGTAAATATGGTATTATGTTGGTCATATAATTTTAAATCTTATCTTCTTGTCCACAGGAGCCAATGTCGTACCACTGGTGGTTCAACAGCTCAACCCATAGTAAACATGAGCTTACGACATCATCGATGACCGCTGTGCCTAATTTGCCAGGTAATCTTACAATATCCGACCTTCTGACCACTTTGAAATGGTGGTGCCCGTAGCAATTTAGAAACAGCAATCACCTAACATTTGCTATCAAACAAGCCTGGGTATATCTAATGAAATGATAATTAGGACCTTCTGTTAAGAAATTATATATAGTGGTATTGAGAATACGCCCTAGCAATGGTTGATCATTTTACCTAATACAAACAAGCGAGGATAAAAGCGACTTAAACTTTCAAAATACTTTTGCCATCGCTTTCTTTAAATTGATCTTTATTTGCTTGTAATCTATGATATTTTGTTCAGGTACATATATTTACATGGTGAATACTTCTTCAGACTACGGCTGGGTGCAGTGCTCGGGCACCAACTCCGTGGGGAGACAGACGAAGCCATGTGTCTTCCATATACTACCAGCTGGTAAGCAGTTTTATATTTTTATCATACGCCAAATTAACAATTGTATATGACGCATAAGGGTGGCCGAGTTGAGAACCATCGCGAAGTCGGGATTTACTTCCTTAGGTTATGTTAAGACATCGTGTGTGGGCGGTAGGTGGGTATAATCGTAAAAATGCAATTACATGTTATTTGATATACTGGGTATATCAAAAAAGTCACACGTATAATCTAGTTTACAAATATCAAAAATTAATAGTATGATTCTGCGATGTCTCTGGTAGGCGCTCAGCGACTGTTCTGCTGTCCCCACCAAGCGAGCGGCTTGATAAAGTACGCCAAACAGTAGTTCTTCTTGATTCGCCTCCAGGGGACGTGCTTGAGATTTGCTTAAACGTCCATACTAAAATAAACGCGACTTTGTTTCTTCAGATTTATAAATCCTAAAGTTTTGGACATGACTGATCAAAACTCTGAAAGATGGTTGATAAAATGTGCTTATACCAAATCCAGTTCAAAAACAACTAAAAATAAGAAACATTTAAATAAAACAGAAAACAATTATTCGACACAGACAAAACATGACAGCAACACAAAGTAAAAGAGAATAATTGTAAAGATTATGGTACAGTAAAATTGTAATGAGCATTTATTTGTTGGGTGATAAAATTACAGATGAGTCGATATACCTGAACATCGTCAAGTATCATATATTGTTCATCATACACACAAAGGGAGTCATATTTTCAAACAAAAAAATAGTTAAAAGGACGAGTCAATAAAATGCCAAAATCCATACCAAGTCAGCTCCATACAAATCAAAGAGCTCAGGTCGTTAAATTTATGCTAGACGATCTAAACAACGATCAATTTCCGCAGCTTATTCCTATAAAATACGACGCTTCCCCTGTCCCAGACATTTCTAGTACCTACATGGGTAGTATAAGTTATTAGGTCGTATGTTGACGTAAAGCATTACAGCATTAGTTATAGAGGGTGGTGCTGATGTTTATAAGACGCATATTCTCTATTGCCAGTAATTTGGCTCGGTAACAAACTTAAAAATTTCAAACCCTAGTTAATCCACTAGAGAGATAAGCTTCGTTAAATCTCTTTCAAGTGCACTTTTACAAACCAGGAAACATTTTTTTTCGTTAATGACTTCTGCGGTTTACGCTGTATATTGTTTGTTAGTTAGAAACCAGAAAAGGGAGTCAGTTAAAAGTTAACCAGGCAAACGGGACAATGGCAATACTTTCTATGCATGTAGGTCCAAAAGTACGCATACTTTTATTCATGCTTTATTTTATTTTAATTATTTTTTCTCTTCCAAACAGAGAAGCCATCCACTCCCAAGGCGTGTGAGGTCACCAACGTGACTTACGACTCTTTGACGCTGAACTGCACGCCGGGCCACGATGGAGGGATTCACCAGTCATTCTTATTGGAGGTAAGTCCTTTTCTTACTTTTTAGGGTGCATTTAACAGTCGTTAGGTAAGTCGATACATAAAATGTAATTATTTTTCATTCCGCGACTGTATGTTTGGCACAGGTCTCCGAAATCTTGGAAATTCGTTACGCATGTAAGGACAAGGCATAAAATCATTTCATATCGTGCGTGTTAATAGCACTCTTGAAGATAACACGTCCGATGTGGTGATGTCAATCCTTGTGCACAGTGTCTCTGTCTTCTAACAGGTTTTAAACCAAAAAATCGGATGTAGATTACAAGCACAGCTGATAGTAGTGGTCACCTTATGTTGCATCTTTTCAATACAAATGTACCAACAGATTAACACATGCATACACGTGCTCAGAAGTCTACCGAAAAGCTGTTTTTTCGGAATTTGTCTATCAGTCTTTCAAAAGAAATGCGTACCTATTCTGTGGAATGTCGCAGCAAATAAGCATCTGTAGCGCCAGCTTTGTCTTAAAATCACGACTTATATGATCTCCGACATTGTGTTTTTAGCTTGACAGTGCAAGTTTACGTCTTAACTGTTAAATGACCTGCATAATTATGTGAATATTCAGTTTAACTTGTGTAATACAACTTGCAAGTGTTCATTTCACATTAGTTGATCCACACACAGCATTTATTACAGAGTAAATCATTATTATCTTAGCAATCCAAGCAAAAATACTAGTTTCAACAAATTACGTTTAAATATTAGTCATCAGTCTAATTATACAGTTTGCAGACTTCATGGACTGCTAATGTATGTGCTAGTTTGTAAATAATAATTATAATAATAGAGTTATTTGTTTTGTATTTTAGATTATATTATTTTTACTTTGTATTTCGCTTTTTGCCCGATACCGGTGAGCCTCTATTTTTTATATTTTTATATGTTTTTGTTTTTTTAATTTATTTTATAAAAATGTTTAAAAATGTACATAAAAAGGAAACAGATAAATAGAGGATATAATAATAATACATTGTATTTCTTGCAATTATTAATTGTATGCTTGCATGAAAGGCCTATGTAGTTAGGTTGATTTATAAAGCAGTCAGACGCACTATCATTTTCTGACTGGCTAATACATTTACCACGTCATCCACTCTTCTCGCATAGGTTACATAAAATTGTGTTTATTATTACCACTGCTGGGGCACAGGCCTCTTCTCTGTGAGGAGTGGGCTGTACTCTACCTCGCAGTCCAAATGCCAGTTGGGCTGATATTCGAATTGTTATTTTTTGGATATGCTGGTTTCCTCTTGGTTTTCTTTTACCGTTTATATAGAAATGTGTGTGATAAAATAAGGACGCAAAGTAATGTGACTACCTGGATTGAAACTCATGACTTATCTTATAACTCGTGTCCGTTACCATTAAGCCATCACTGAATATTACCTATTCTTGAACAGCTTGAACTGGACAGCATCATCCTTCCTTATCTTGTAGCCATTTACATTTATACTAACTAATTACATACAAAAACTACCTTAAAACAACAATGTTATTGTTAAATACTCGTACAGTAAATTTCAAGTAATTTTGCGATTGTCATTTAGCATATAACTTTTAACAGGGAAATAATTTCCAAGATTCATCAGCTTTTGTTGTTAAAACCTCTCCAAACATCTAATCGTCTCTTCATGTCTGAGCTATTCTTTTCTTTCTTCTTGATGTCTTGAAATTCTATTGGCTTTGGTACCGAAACAAAAATAATTTGTTCTCTATTTTTAGATTATATTATTTTTACTTTGTATTTGGAGAATGAAATCAATGAACTTTAATGATAATGATCCTGACATACTTTGCACCTTTTCGAAGAACATCACCAATAAGATTCGTGTATTTAGGGCGTGGCGTTTCTACTCACGACTGCCTTGTACTCGTAAAATACGTTTTCTTTATCGCCGATCACATCTAAACGTTACAGTAACTAGGCACATAACATAAATCTTATTTAACAATAAAAGAAGCGCTATATACTTCATAGCAGGCTTTACAAAAATTGTTTTAAAGATATCAATATGCTTTGATATGTCTTGTAACTATTACTTAGTTCCATATAATTAAATCCTGAACGACATTAAATTCTTCAGATACAATTGTTCATAAAGAATCTTACTTATAATGGGCAGTCAACCCTGTGACCATTATAATTAATGTATCACTTTTCTTGGGGAATAAAATAATATTGGCAAAATTTATTTTTTTACCTGGTTTATAAGCCTTTTGAACATCTTGGAAAATCAGTGATCTCTCTAATTCTTCTTTATCTTCCTTAGAGTAAGAATGACCTATGAGAATAGCATGAGCTATTCTTGTGCTAATAATATTACCTAGTGAGCAAGGTGGCCACAGGGTTGACTGCCCATAATAAGTCGGACGTAGGTACATTTAAATATCGCTTCTGTTGGAGGCGTAAGGTGGAGCCTATCAGGTTGTTTGAAGCGACTGTCTTCACTGGATGACTGAAAGCTGAATGGGATTAGCCGAGAACAGAGTTAAATGGATTGTGATTAGAGAGGCCCATGTCCGTTAGCTGTGTTTTAGGAATGACTCGTGAAGTTTATTTTAATTCACCTATTTTTTAAAATACTATCTTTAACTTACCTATCCTAAATTTGGGATAAGTTCTCCGTATTACACCACTTCACTCGTCAGTGCCCGATTGCTTATTGATTACGCATCTCTCGTTGTGCCAATCCTTCTTTCATTGATATGCTCCTTTCTCCACTCAGATCTTCGACATGGCAACAGGTCTTCTCCTCCGGAACGTCAGCAGTGATGATCCTGAGCTTGAAGTAGCAGGTCTATCAGCAAGCAACGCCTTGGCTGTATCAGTGAGAGCCTTCAATAGGCAAGGGTTTAGTGAAGCGCTGACATTAACGTCTAGTTTGTTGAAGTATCCGCAACGGCACACAGGTATGATTTCATGTTCTGAGTGTTTGTAGGCTTTAGTGATTTTATGTATTGAAAAGACAATAACCAAATAAATAGAATCATTGTTGTTTTCGCTATAACAAAAATTGGATCCAATTTTGATCAATGTCTTTTTCTATGACAAAGTTACCACACCATCTATTGAGAAAATCAAAGAGGTCTGAGGTGAGTCAGTTTATTCATAAAATATGATTGAAAATGTTTAAATGTCACACGTTTACGTAGTCATTTCCACACATTTGTCAAGGGTTTCGACACTTGGAATTACCAGCGAGAAACACAGTATTACGAAAAAATTTATGTACACCCATATTTTCGAACTAGGTTCGGACCCAAAGACCCAAAAACTTTTCGTAGTAGGTAAAGTGTTTTTAACTAGCCATTTTTATACATGAAATGGCATCATAAGTAAAAAAGACGAATAAAATAAAAGCCACAGTTGTTCCCACAGCACAAGTCCCCGTCAAGGTGGAGCTGTCGACGGTCCTGATGATAGTTCTGGGAGCAGTGGCAGTGATCGCCGCCATGACCACCGTGTCAGCTGTCGTCTTCTGCTGCAAGTACTTCAACAAGAGAGAGAGTGAGTATGGGTGTTGTTTGATTGAAATTGGTGTTTAGTTTAATTGAAACGATAGATTTAATTAATTTGAAGCTTAACAATGGTTTCTAATTTGATTAAATTATCCAATCATAAAATAAAATATTAAAACAATATTTTCAATTTTAGTTAGAATTGAGGTCGATTCTGCGAAAATATTTAAAATGTTACGTAATAATTAAAATTACGCGTACCATTATAATAAAATAAAAGCATATCGTTTTAAAGCAAATGTTTTTACTCAGAAGCTGTAAATATCGTAGGTACATATTAATTTCAAATGCATGATTTTAATTAAAATATGAAATTCCAAGAAAATCTAAAAGGCCAACCTTTTAGTTAAAAAGTACAACAAATTTATTAAAATTCGACAAGTGAAAATTGGCCGAGAAATGAAAAGATTTCCAAGAATGTAAACTGACAGTGGATTCCATTTTTTTTCTTTGTTTTTAGAAAAGCATGAAAAGGACAAGCAGGATGAAACAGCGAATATACCGCTAACTGGCACCAAAGAATCGGAAAGCGTTAATAGTTTAGGTAACTCCCTAAATGTTGATACCGTGATAGTTGCATGTTGCCTCGCTGAACTTAATAATCGCAAATGTGACTGTTGAGCGTGGTCCTGGATTAAGTCTATTTATCAAGGAATTCTAGAAGGTTTTCCATCTAGAATTCCTCGATAAATATATGAAACAGGGGCAAGCCTGTTGATCTTAAAGCCCAAACAATTTTTTTAACGCCATAACGATACTAAAGCTAAACTCTTCTTCTAAAAATATTTTATAACAAAATCTTAAGTCTAAAAGCTAAAAAAAGATATACTTGGTCTGAAGATGATTCTAGTCTAACAGATGCATAATTTCATAAGCTAAACACACGGTTCCCTATCCATTTGCATAAAATTTTAAGACCTAATATATCTTAGCATAATTTTGTTTGGCATAATTATATTTTGGCATAATATAATTACGCATAACAGCTTACGCATAATTTTTTTAAACATAATTTCTCTAACCATAATAATGATTAAGCAGAATATTCTAAAGCATAAATTTATTAAGCATAAAGTTCTAAAGCATAACTTTTTTAAGCATAATATACTAAAGCATAAATTTATTCACACATACAGCATGCAAGCAAGCATACTGCATGCAAGCAAGCATACAGCATGCAAGCAAGCATGCAAGCAAGCATGCAGCAAACAAGCAAGCATGCAGCATGCAAGCAGGCATGCAGCATTCAAGCGAGCAGGCAACATGCAGCAGGCAGGGTTTCTGTCTCGGCTCCGGCGCTGCGGGCTTCCGGAGGCCCCACGCGTGCTAATCGTCGCAGACGGCTTTCGCTCTCCACCGCAGCTTCGGCTTGTTGGCCGGCTTCGCCGGCCAGCCTCAGCCGCGGCGCCTCGCTCGCAGCCGCCTGCTCCTCAGCCCGTGGGCCGCCTCGCCCCTACGCGCCTACGCGATTTTAAATTACACTCTAGGGGTAGGACAAACAAGTCTACGTAGAGTCGGTTTTGCAGCAATTCGGTTCTGTCACTAACTTTTGTTGCACTTCATATTAAATTTTTAACCAACAATATTATTTAATTGTTACAGAAACTATAGCAAATTGGTTCGGTTGTCTAGCATATTTACAAGCAATTGCTAAAAATTTACACCTAAAATAAATAATTATACATAATTAAGGACCACTGTTTCAATCAGTTAACTTCTATCTGAGGAATAACCGCCATATTTATTTCTCATAATAGAAGTTAACTGATTGACATATTTTTTTATACAAAAACTGTCAAAACATCTAATATATTCTTCAGATAAAAGTTATCTCGCGATTGAAAAATCGTTTAAGTTACATAATATAAATCATTTGCATGAAAATTGTTTTTGTTATTTATATTAATTGTATTCCTAAATATTATTATGCCTACTAACGTTATGCTAATAGTCATTAGGCCTACTAACGTTATGCGAATCAAATTTATGCCAAAACAAATTAGTCTTTAAGATGATTATGCCAACATAAAATATATGCCTAAAAAAATTATGCCGAAGTATTATTATGCCAAAACAAATTGTGCCAAAATCGTTATGCCGAAGTATATTAGAATAAAGAACATTATGCGAAAAGAAGGGATCCCCTAAACACACATATTCCACTGAATACTAACGGAATACAAGACAGCTTATCTTTGTGAGCATCAAATCTCATTTCTCAGTATCAACTATGCTTAGACAAACACAGTACCAGGTACGTATAAGACAGATACGAAAGCATATACAGGGTAGAAAGTAGAAACGGGGTCTACAGGGGATGTATCCTTAATATTGTTGCTAAAAATTTTAGCATAAATTAATCAATCAGTTTTTTCAACGTTTTGTAATGCTGCATTCAAACATAACACGAAAAATTGCTTGCTTGTACTAGAAATTGTACCATCTTGAATCTGAATATATAAAATATAGGCTTTATGGTCATACTGTCTGATAGACACAGCAACATTCACAATTACACTTTAATTAAAGGATGATCAAGAAATGCCATGAATATTAAATTTCCTTTAACTAAATCTATATAGCATTAATATAACGGAAACTTCTTTTCGACCCTCTTCAAGTTTCCATCCTGTATACATCCCAGACGGTTTTCTATACAAGGCAGGGTAAGTCCTATATACCTGTACTCTCCCGCTAAACAATAAGCCCCGACCAATCCTGATCGTACCCTAAGCCCACTTGAGAGCTAACGGGCAGAAGCTAGACAAATGAATTACTAAACCTGGCCAGCCATTTATACAGTTCTGACTATTTAATAATAGTAACCTCAATTCTGTGTAATTTGAATAGTATTTTGATCTACTGGGTTCGGGTTAGAAAG
Source organism: Orthosia gracilis (assembly GCA_947562075.1). Lineage (NCBI taxonomy): Eukaryota > Metazoa > Arthropoda > Insecta > Lepidoptera > Noctuidae > Orthosia > Orthosia gracilis. Next base: position 11,741,060 of record OX387266.1, on the reverse strand, counting down.
CTTAGGGTGTGACCACTTGGTTGGGTGACATTGTGGCTGGAATATTGGATTTAAGGTCTGGAAAATGTCGATTTAGAATCGTCTTAGAAGAAAATACTGTTTCGTAATGAATAAATCCATTGTGTCTCCTTCATTTACTTTTAAATTCTTCTCGAATCCATTGCACCACATTTTGAAAAATAAAACTCGGATACGTAAAGAATTAATACATACATAAGAAAAACATTGCCCTTTATTGCGTTTTACGCAATAACCGTAGTTCTAGTTTGTCGAAAAATATGATTTTTCAAAGAGAACTTCCGCAAGGACAATCGATGGCTGCAGTGCTAAAGAGTTTTATACCAATCGTGGAAGAATTTGAAAGCATTTTTTTTTCCTGAGAAATTTGAACCCGTCAGAAGCCATTGAACCATAGGACCCCATAAAATATTCGATTTATCTCGAATCGGATTGAGATTTTAGGAAATATCGGGATAAAAAAAGGATTTTATTACTAAATACTACACATTTTTGTAATCCTTTTTTTGGAGAAGTGCGTAATTTTTTAGCTGATTCCAAAAAATGGCAATGATTTTAAAATACTTGCTTACATAACATCACGCCTACATACAGCCGGAACACAGAACAGAGACATTTCGCCAGTTATCTTTTTGAGCCATGTATTAAAGGAACCTACCCGGGGAACCTCATTCTCAATAGCGCTTGCGACTAGTAGATTTTATAATATTATCATATTATTTCTGAGTTAGTTTAATAGCAAATATAACTTAAGTAATATCAACAATAACAATAATAATCCTTAGTAATTAAACAACCAAAAATCATCTTGTAATTACAGCCCAAACCAACACAGCATCAAAAACACTCGCTCAAACCAAGTTCACTTAAAAAGAAACAGAAGAACGAGCACTAAAAATAATTTATTTTTTATTTATTCGTTTACACATACAATTATCTCCTCCTTACAGATAAAAATCCAGATATAATACCGATAGACGGAAAGATCAGCGACAGCTGCTCAAATAAATCTTCTACGACCGACTACAGTTCCATAAGACCGCTTATATCGAAGACGACGGCTAAATACGACATGACGACAAATTGTGACAGGTTTTACGACCACAACATCGAACCTTGTAACCAATACATACAAGTCCGACCGATGGAATACCGAAGACCATATGCACCATCATTGCAAATGCCAAACCTTGGCCCCAGCATACAGAGCTTGGGGCCAATGAGTAGTCTGCATATGCCGAATGTTGGCCCCAATGACTGTCATAGACAGCCGTATGATAAGGTGTACGAAGATTGGTTGAAGTATAAGAATGCGTTGCCCTTGAATACTAGTGGTTTGGTAAGTATTGAACATCTTATAATCGTATTGTATGTGAATTCAAGGAAATTAACTGCTTAGCAAAATAAATACTTATCCGTCTGTTAAAATATCAACTGATCTCCTTTGACATTCGAGTCATAAGTCGGTTTTCAAGGCAAATTGGCAAAAATCATAAATTGCCCTGACTAAATAACATTGTTATTTCAAACTGAGTCTCCTATTTTTTTAATGCAAAAACTCTTAAGGCCGCTGCATCCATAACATGTTTTAATCCCGGACGGATCGGGATGATGTGTAGTTTCATACAAAACGCCAAGTCGCCGTCCCGTTCGTGCATCCGTGACGTATGTTCTTTCGTATACATTTTCAAAACTTGTCGTCCCGTTCAGTCCCAGATTAAAACACGTTACTTATGCAGCGGCCTTTATTTATTAGAAACAATATAATTTAACCTCTTGTGTGCTTTTTAATTGTTTCGGTAATTACGGTACACAACCGGTTAAAGGGCTCTATCCTGGGTTATACATTGCTCTTTTTTCTGAACATAAGGATCACATTCCAAACGCCACAACAAAATCACCTAACACAATTTTCTATTTCAGCTACCAGCAGAACAACTGCTTCCTCCAGAGTTATACGCCACACCACCACCACCATCTCTGTACAGTAACCCCAGCAGAAGCCCATTTAACCTAACTCAGATGCCAGAGTTAGAGCCTCGATACGACCTAGAGTCCAGGTCTCTGGCGATTGACTCTAGAAGTTGCTCCAATTCGCCGCCAGTGAGATTCAAACCGGAGAGTAACAGTATGTACTACAGTAAAGGTGCGCTCGATAGGACTACTAATACGTTGCCACATTTAAAGCGTAATACGATAAATGGTAAGCATTATTGAACTTTATTTTTTCCCAAACTCTAATCCCTAAACAATTACAGGCACTTTCAGAGTTGGTCTGACAAATATGATCAAATATGTTAAAAAGCAGCACAATATCGAGCCTTACTTTCATTTCTGAAATAGAGGAATGTTAATTTAATTCAGATGGGTCAATGGCAGCCATTGCCTCACTTGCACTAAAATTTACGCGAACATAGAATCTTTAAGTATGCGACGCACGGTATGCGACAAGTAGATATTTAAAACATTAGTTACTAAGCTCGTCTAAACTAGAAACTATTGGAAGAGACTCGAGGATTGTTCGTGTTTATGCTTTGAGTAGCCTGGTATAGAGCCTGGAATAAATTATGCTGTAGACGGAAAACTAAATCAAAGTCCTACTTGATAAGGTAGAAGTAAGGTACTCACTTAGCAAGAATACTAATGGCCCATTTCTAAAGTATTCTTTATCTACACTTCCCATTTTTTTTATAACAACTCTCAGTAAATTATCAATGAGTTCGTGCCGTCGACTAGGGCAACCTTAAGTAAATGCCAGATTTTGATTTAAAATGTCCAGAGTTGGATTACAAAAAGCAGAAAAACAAAAAAAAATATCCTATCAAGTCTTTATCCCAACGTTAAGCCCAAAATCAGATTTTCATGTTCAAATCCTGTTTAAGAAATGATTTTACAATAGTTTTCCTTTTCTAGCATATTTACCTGTAGCTTGTAAAATTCAAAAAATAGTAATCTGATCTCGATTTGTATAGTTCAGCAGCGTATGGACTGTGCCGGTTCTGAGTGATATCATATTCTATACGCTGAAACGATTTCAGCTTAACCTGTATTGGTTTCTGGCAAATACCTATATATTCTGCAAATAAGTACTTATTTCAAATGGAATCGTTTGTACATTTTTCTTCCGAATTTAATATTGTGATATTCATTATTTAACGTATACTCAGCTTCAAACGTACACTTTTCACAATGACCACTTTCATTTGAAGCTGAGTGTACGTTAAATGATAAATATATCATTTCAAGAACTTTTGAAATTATTTTAGATTCTGTAAATATGCGACGGATTGCGCTGTTTTGGATTTGGATTATGGTCGATTGCACGAATATGACGCTAGAAAAAAGCACAGTGAAAAATATCACATTAAATCCAAAAACCCATATAAACCCAAATAAATCTTTTAAAAGGTATTTTATTATTGGTCCATTTGGTCCATTACTCAAAATCTTTTTGTTCTCTGTAATTGGCCTGTGGTCCGTATCAATTATATTCAGTAAACATAACTGTTCAGTGATCAAACATCTAATGTAATCGCATCATTATATTCAGGGTCATGAAAAGATTAATGTTTCCTCATTGGGAAGGGAAAACATTACCATCATTCCTATTTCTACTACCAAGCACCTTTTCTGAGTGTTGGTTTATGGCCTTGATAAAAATAACAGGCTGAATATTTGTTAATAAAGTTTAATTTTAAAAATAAAAAGTTTTTTTTGCGTATAATTTCCTAGATGTTAGAACTTAACCATTAATATCTGGTATTCAGGTAGGTATTAGACATAATAAGAAAGGCATATACATAATATATTATTTGGTTAAGATAAGATGCTATAAATGAAAACATTTCGGGTAAGTACTTCAGCACCAATCAAAATGATACAAGACATAACATAGATTCTAGGTATTCGTGTTGTCTAATGCCCATCAATGGTGGAACCAATCATTTAGTAAGAAAAAATAAACGATTATTATGTAGCTATATTATCTTCTAAACTGTCTATTGCTACTGTTGTCTGTGTCTGCCATTTACTGGACCTGCTAATTAAATATAATTATTATTTTACAGGAAACTCTCCAACTCAAACGCCAAGTGATCCAAAATGTGTGACAAAATCCACCGACACTTCCCTAGAACATTCTAAAGTTACTAAAGAGTGTTGCTGAAACAAGAAATATTAGAAAGGGACAAAGAACTTTCAGTGGTATAAATAAACCGACAAAGTGACCCACAAAGTGAACTAGGTAAAAATGCCTTAAGTGAACATTGACAGGCCAGTGGCCTAGGAAAAAAGGCCTACATTTAACTAAGTGGTCGTGAAAAGGTGTAAAGTGTACATTAAAAGCGATAAAATTCGGTGAAACTTTTGATCCGTCCGTTATGATTTTGTTATCAGAAAGCGTGATTTTTATTTCTTGCCATTGAATTATTCCAAAATTATCGATAAGTTTTATTTAACAGAATCAATTTACTCTCTTTGCAAAATATATATTACCAATTAATTAATTTCAACAAAACATTGTGGCTTTTTGAATTAGAGAATTATAATTATTAGAATGATCAATAATATGTCAATTTGATAGAACGAAAAATACCTAGATTGTAAAACAATTTTGCATCTACCATAAGATGTATAAGACTGAATCAATGTAGAAGATACACACGTTTAGATAAAAAATAAAATATTTGATTACATAATTGTTATTAATTGAAGATACACACGTTTAGATAAAAATAAAATATTTGATAAAATTATTGTTATTAATTATTAAGACAATTCAAATAACGCACAAAATAAGTTTTAATTTTATTAAATGAATGGTGTAGGTATTGTATGCTAAATCACAGATTTGTATTAATTTTTTTTTTGTTTCAAAATTGATTGTTTAAAGAGAAACTAGCTAAAACAAATACTTATAGTTAAGTACGTTTGAGAATGTAAATAGTGTAAATATTATTAGTATTTTATACAAAAATGTGGCCATACTAGTTAAATGGTAAATAGGTAACATGTCTAAAATAATCATTATTGACAAAATTGAGCTTTTATGGTATAAATAATAATTTTAATTTTTGTTTATGAAGGAAAAGATATAATAAGGAAAAATGTTTTCCCCGAAAAATAAACGAAATGACGGATATTATCGACGCTTGAAAAGTGAAATTATAAAAAATCGTACTGACTGTACGTTAACATCTTCGGAATGTTGTCTTAAGAATATTTCGGCATATTGAAAGCTAACTCGTGGTGGTAAAGCGGTGTTGTTTATATGTAAATTATTTAAAGTGTTATAAATATAAATACTAAATGTGATAACAGTTACAAGATATCTCTGTTTACGATAACACATAATATTTGTATTAAAAACGTTAATTGTTTTAGGAAGCGTTCCGATTTTGCCTAAACTTATAGATGCCCATAATCGACTCAAACTCAAAATTGGCCACACCTACCAATCAACTGTCAACCAATCACAACTCTCGAGTTTGCCATATGACTCTTCAGCTTGACATAATAATTTGTGTACTCAATAGAGCAGGAGCCCAGCCACCCCAGACGTTACTGAATTCTTTCTAAACAAAATGTGTGGTAGGTATTGAATGAAAATGAAAGTCCAAATGAGCAAGTTCGAGTACGTTCCAAGTACATGCAACCACTACTCAATTCCACTGGTTTTGTATTAAAAGAGTTCGGTAATGTTTGGGGCGTCTGAGATACTGGACTTGAGTACATTAATGTCAAAAAACAAGCCAACCAATCACAACTGTCCATTTCCAGTTTGAGTTGAGTTGAGCATGAGCATCTGGAATACCCTAGGCCTTAAAACATTTTTTGTCAACATTACAGCAAAATTGATAATTTTCTTTAAAGAAAACGTCCTTTCTAATTGCAATAAAGTAACAAAAATGTTTTTCTCCATCGCTGATGTCTAACTTTTATTAAAAGTTTTGTGTTATGTAAAATGATAAAAGCTTGTAAAATATAAAAAGAGTTTAACTTTTTATTGAAAGTTCGTGAACTGATTAATATTTGATTTTACAAATTAAAATATTTTTACCAGCATGTTTTTTATTCAGTTTCAAACATATAAATTTTTGTAGGATAAAATTTTATATTAGCTTATTATTTTAATCATGACTTAGACTTTATAAATATTTTTAAAGTTCGTAAAGTCTGTAACTAGTCTATTTATTTTAAATAGTTTTATTTATACAAAATTTAATTCTGAATTAAAGAATAATTAATTCAGTAGGTACTCAATTGTGTACGTAAAGTCGGTAGGTAGTTAATTTAATTTAGTTACCATTGAAGCTTATTTTAAATGGTTTTATTTAAGCAAAATTTAATATTGAGTTAAAAGTATAATTGGGAACGTTCCCATTCGTCTCTTTGCGGTTCTTACTAGGATTTCATATATCTATCGTATATCCTCAATATTTATCTTTATTTAATGCAGTTCACTGCGACTAAATGCCATGTAATAAACTAAGGCTCTCCTTCCCTCCCATCAGACAAATTGTTATTATATTCCAAATGAAATCATGTTATTGAAAACAAGCATTTCATTTTCAAAGACGCCATTTCATTTGGATGAAGCTAATTTTATGATATCAAATGAGTTTATTTTCATTTCAAGGAGATTAATCAAACAAATGACCCATTTTTAAAGGAAAGTTTATGAAATAGGTACTCGTACAACATCCAGAAGAAGGCCGCCGAGCAGAAGCGTAAGAGGGCTGTTGCCTCTCGGAGAACAACTGCCTCGATGCCTAATAAGCTAAAACCCGGCCTGCATGAATTAGGGCGAGCGGCCTGACCGGTCATTGATTGATCCCAAGAAAGACGACAGCACACTGATCACGTGATGCCGTGCACAGCTAGGCTCAGGGGAAACTCCTATACTCACTCTTGAGATAATCCCCTTACAGTACAAAAGGGGGTTTCGGGGTAGTCTTTTAAGAGGACACGGGGATGGTTTTAGTGAGGTAAAAAGCCCACACTCCCTGGACTTTTCTCCAAAAGTCCAGGCGCCTTTGGAAGGTTTCACTCTGATAACAATTGTAAACTTATTACAAATATCAATACAGCCATATATCTGCTTCTAATGACTTGCTTGTAATCATCGTAGGAATTGGGCCTTGAGTGACTGAATCAGAAATTCCTTGCAGTGAATTATTGCCCATTGTACCCTACAATTTTTTTTTTGTAATAAATTGTTTGTGTTCCTAACAAATTTGGTGTTTAATAAAATAAATATACTTTTTCAAAAAAAAAAAATATTATTCGATTCTTTTTTTTATTAAACCCATCAATTTGGGCAAAGCTCGCAGCATATCGATCGCTGTAACAAAGCTTATGTTTAGAGTTTCGTTAGTCATAAATTAAATCCATAAGATAACGAGCTGGTCTTAATATGTAAACTAAACAAAACATTTCTTAGTGAGCTTCTTTACCAGGGACCGAACGAAGTTTGACGATATCAAATCCAAAATTGTAACATTGCACTAAGCAATCCGTCTACTGACGCTCTAACTTCTATTGCTATAGTGCCCAGAATTCCTATTTTGTATCTAACATGATCTAATGTTCTTAACTAATAATTATTATAAAGTTTTGTAGGAGGTAATCTCTGCAAGTGATTGATCTGCATTGATCCGATTAGGTATATAAATTCATTCACTGATTGAAAGCTACACTAACTGTGGATCTATGCGAATCATTATGGGTTGCTCTATATAATGGAAAAATGCACGGTTTTTGTGAGATAAACGCTGAAAAAGACTATCAAGTTTTGTAGAAAACACAATCCTGCCCATGACAATCCACACTGGGTGTATCGTATTTCTGATGTCACAATTATGTCATACATAGGTATTTACTACATATTTTACTTTCACTGTTTAAATCTATAAGAAAATTATTTAAGACAATTTACGAACTATAGGATAGTCCCTAAGAGCGAGAAAGGAACTATGTGGTTCTTTGAAGGGTAAGATAAGGAACGAGATAAACCGGACAAAAACCGCAGTCACCGATATAGCTTGCAGGGTTAGCAAGCTGTTATGTTAGTGGGTTGCATGTATGCCGGAGGAACTATAGCTGGTAGAGCAGATAAGTCCGACAGTGAAGACTGCGTATCGGTAAGCGTAGCGTGGGAGGCCCCAAGCTAGATGGACCTCAAAGGGTTGGGACAGACGAGATTCGGAAGGTAGGTGGAGGACCGGGTGCTGTGGTGCAATTTCGGAGAGGACTATGTCATAAAAATTAATTGATAGGTTGAGATTTTGGTTTTGTTTCTTTGTGACTCGTCGAGCTTCACTGCCTTGGCGCTTTTTTTATGGTCACCACTATTTATTCTGGCTGTTATCAAGGGTTAAAGTTGGAAATAGTGATGCGGGTTAGTCCCATTAAAAAAACACATTGTTCTATTGTTTATATTCCAGAATCACACCGTATTTTCTTTAAGATAGCATCAACTATTGTTTCTCTCGCTCCCTATTCCCACAAAAGAGAGAACTGGGCACACGTGGTCCACTACATCCAAATAGTGGCTTTATCATGGTTTTTGCTACAAGTGCAAATGAGTCAGCATGTATGCGGTCTGGTCACCATGCCGAAATAGCGCTGCAGCGACGATCTGTATTATAACTTCATGTTATCAAGTGCTGTGTTGTTCTAAGCACGATGCGTTGAGATTAGGAGAGCGCCTTTTGTAGGTGGAATATGGTTATATTATAAAATTAATTTAGAACCCATTTAGATGCCGAGAATTTTCGTTGGATTAGATAAGATTGCAGTGTGGTTGTTACCTAATGTAAAAACTTAGTCTGTAGAACAATGTTTTTGCTTTTTTATACAAGATGAAAGCAGGAACTGATGATATAATGATGACCTACCTATTTAGAGTAGATACTTACTTAATCATTTAGATACTTTCAGACTCTGCATAGGTACCTACACTTTGTGCTTACGAATCCGTAATTGCGTATGCTGCAAATTAGCTTAATAGCTAATTTTACCTTTTTTAGTTGACGATGACTCCTTTTTACTGGGCAATTTCGATCAAAATAATTGAGCAATGCCATTAAATATTATCTTTTTCTTTTTTTAAGGAGAAAATATGGCTTACTATTTTTTTTCTGAATCAGACTGTATTTATGGCTTTTTTTCAATATAACCTTTTTGGATGAGAAAATATTTTCTGAAAAATACAGCCTTTAGTAGGTAAGTAGGTATCTACTGTATAGTTTTTAATTTCATTAAAAAGGATCAGGTTGACCTTCTACAATGTCAATTTTAATTTATAGTCTCTCATTTTGATCAACTTCAACAAACCGTTTGTTAACAACACAAGGTAAACAATTTACCATGTTTTAGTAATTTATCAATACGGAAATTACCATGTGGATAACTAACGGTTCTATAATAGATAGGTAGAGGTAAGGATATTTTATGTGTTGGGCATTTTTGAAAAGAAAATTTTTAATTTGTATTTACTTAACAAGTTTTACGGTGAAATAATGTTTGTTTAGTACGGGTACCTATGGAACTATTCTTGAATCAAATGTATGTCAGACACTACAAAGCATCTCACGCTGCGATCCTCACTTGTTTTGCTTCTTTCATCTTCGTAGTTTCATACAAGAGGAATGATGGAAGTGTCAATAAGTATCAATAGTTACCATATTACTTTCGTTATAACTATCCCATACAACTTACGATTTATCGAAGTTTTGATGGGGGCAATTTTTTTTTGTGGGTTTAACTTCCTGCCTTTTGGAGGCGCTCGTAGGTAAATAATAACAGCTGCATCAGTCGATCTTGCCGAGATCCCATCAATAACATGCCGCGCTTGATCTCGCATTTGACACTAGTCTTGGAGTAGGGAGACCAAGTTACTGGGTAGTGGAAGGTCAGGCAGTCGCTATGATATTGATTATTGTTTATTATTACAAGCTGTTATTTAGTATAAAAATAAAACTTACAAGTTAAATTAGAAGTTCTACACGATGTTCGATGGTGCTGAAATTTTGTACATAGGTACGTTTGTTTCTTGTAACATTGCATTCTAATCTAACTAATATTATAAATTGGAATGTTTGGATGGATGGATGTTTGTTAGTCAATCACGCTAAAACGGCTAAACGGATCTGGATGAAATTTGGCACAGATACAGATTATAGACTGGAATAGCACATCCCGGTATGATTTTCCCTTAGGATATTAAAACACACTAACCGCGGGCGAAGCCACTCCCAGAAAATTAGTATTTAATAATTATAAAAACTTGTTTGTCAAAAAGAATATAAATTCTCACCCCCTTTGTAATGGAACTCACATTCACAAAATGACTGCAAGATGTAGGTCAACTTTACACCTCTGCTAGATCTTTTCCCTTTAAAGCCGACGAACTACACGGATATCAGACGCTTCAAATTCTGTTTAGCTCAGCAAAGGAATGGGGACGTTTCGAACGAATGAAATCTATACGATGAACCTGTGAATTCTAATCTCTGTTATACAAAGGATTTCCGTTAAAGTTATGGATTTTTTTTCCTTAGCGATTTCGTTATTAGCTTCCTTATTAACCGACTTCAAAAAAAGGAGGAGATTCTCAATTCTCAGATTTTGTTTTTGTGTTTGTTCCCCTATTACTCAAAGACGTCTGGACTGATTTGAAAAACAAACAGTTGCAGTTGAAGCTTGTTTTAAAAAGATTTTTACTTTTAATTATCTGGACTACCAATGCTTCAAAGGTTTCTTAACATAAAGCCAGGTCAAAGTCAAAGTCAAATATATTTATTCAACTGGGCCAAAAAGCGGCACTTTTGAACGTCAGAATTAAAAGTAACAAACATTAAATAAAAATTGATTCTACCGTGCATTCGGAAAAGTAGCTTGTTATGGAGAAGAATGCACAAGAAACTCCATACTTACTCTTTTAAAAAAAAAGTGTTTTACAATATTTACATAAGTACATACATTAATAAATTCATATATGTGAGGACGATGCACCCAGAATAGCACTATACACTATACTACGTACAGGTATAAAGTATTAAAAGCATTAACAGGTAAATTTATTAATGTGATAAATAGGAACATGGTTCTCACATACTTACAAATATTGCAAACATAGGTAAAATACCTAATTCAAACCAACGGAACAGTGTGTGAGTCAAATTCTAAAAAACAAAAAAAAAAAGCAATAACTATGAATAGGAATATAAATTAACAAATTTGATTTTGTCCACGCTAAAGATTGCTCTATGGAGCAGGACCAGCATGTTTCCAAGCATTCTTATCTTGAATATAATCATCTAATTTATAATATGCTTGTTTACAAAGTGTAAAGGACACTTTGTAAACACACTAAAGTTTTAAATTTACCTTCATTTAGTTTTAATATATCACAAGGTATTTTGTTATAGAATTTAACACAGTACCCCATGAAAGATGAGTTTACTTTAGCTAGTCTATAATATGGTTGATCTAACTTATCTTTATTTCTCGTATTACATTTGTGTCTATCACTGACTTTACTAAAGAGATGTATATTTTTCCTTACATACATAATATTTTCATAAATGAATTGGCAAGAAACTGTCATAATATTAATATTTTTAAATAGTTCCCTAAGAGATTCTCGATGACCTAACTTATATATTGCTCTGACAGCTCTCTTTTGTAATATAAATATGGATTCAAAGTCAGCCGCTCGACCCCACAGTAAAATACCGTATGACATAATGCTGTGAAAGTAACTAAAATAGACCAAACGCGCGGTTTCTACATCCGTTAACTGTCTTATCTTTCTAACAGCATAAGCGGCTGAGCTTAGCCGACCCGCAAGAGATGTTATGTGAGAACCCCATTGCAGTATGTCGTCTAGAGTGATTCCCAGGAAAACTGTTTGATTTACAAAGTCCAGCTTTTCGCCATTCAATATGATGTCGCATTCGGTACTTCTAACATTCGGTAATGTGAATCAAATGGTTTTTTTTTTCATTTAGTACCAAATTGTTTGCTGTGAACCAATTTTGGACCTGAAGAATAGAGTTATTCACATCAAAAAGATTTTGTGACCGCCGATCTATTTTAAATATCAAAGATGTGTCATCAGCAAACAACACCATCTTCGGTTGATATTGTAGTAATTGGGGTAAATCGTTAACATAAACTAAAAAGAGGAATGGACCCAATATCGAGCCTTGAGGAACACCCATTGTCATTTCAGACCCTAGTGAGTTTACGCCATTTACCTGAACTTTAACTTGTCTGGCTTTTAAATATGATCTAAGTAACTCAAGGGCTGTATGTCTAATTCCGTAGTGCTCGAGCTTCAACAATAGTGTTTCCTGGTTAACGCAATTGAACGCCTTCGAGAGGTCGCAAAAGATTCCAATGGCGTCCTCTGCTTCCTCCCAGGCGTTAAAGATGTTCTTTATTAGGGTGACACCGGCGTCAGTTGTGCAACGCCCTTTGGTAAAACCGAATTGTTGATCATAAAAGATGGAATGTTTGTTAAAATGACGCAGCAATTGGTTGAGCATTAACTTTTCGAAGACCTTACTGAGAACCGGCAAAATTGACACTGGTCTATAATTGTTGGCTTCTTTGCTATCCCCGGATTTAAACAATGGAACCACTTTACTGTGTTTCATGAGGTCCGGAAAAATTCCTTGATCGATACTGGTGTTAAATATGAAAGCTAAATAGGGTGCAATAGTTTCAATGATTGGTTTACACACTTTTACAGATAGTCCCAAAGATCTTCTGTTGATTTAATTTTTAGATCTTTAAAAGCTTTTAAAATAGCCTGGGGGTTTGTATGTTGAAACTTGAACTCCGAAGGGCACGCATTTACGTTATTTCTAAGTAAGGCAGCAGAGAGTGCGGGTGAGGAGTTTAAGGCCGTTGTAGTTTTAAGAGGAATATTAACAAAAAAGTTTTCAAATTCCTGAGCTACCTCTATATCTGAGTATATGGGTCATGTGCAGTCGCTAAATTAAATTCAGTATTACGCAGTTTTTTCCTACCTGTTTCATTATTTATTATTTTCCAAGTAGTTTTTATTTTATCGTCTGCTGATTTTATTTTATTGCTAATATACAGCGCTTTAGCAATTAAACCCTTCATAAATTCTAAAGTAGACATAATTATCTATTTAAATAACGGTGGTGTTAGTTCTCAGATGTGAAGGCAAATTTTATACAGGCTGTGTGATTTTAACACTAGCCCATAATTTATTTTAACAAAAGATGGGTCTATCTAGTGTGCCAAATTAATCTAAATCCATTCAGCCGTTTTTAAATTTAAAAAAAAGTAAAGAAATTAAATAATTTTCATTTCTGAAATGCCAAATAATCAAAAAAGATCTCGACTCAAAATACTCTCTCCAAACGTTGGCTTAAAATTATTTCGATTAAAAGCGCACCCTGTATCCTACTCGCCTGTAAATTCGTCGTCTCGTATGGTTTCATATAGCCGCCCAATGCCGAGGATTGAACTCTCTCTTTTCACGATTCGTTAAACTGTTCTGAATGGATGCGAGTATCAAAGCGACGATCGTGTTTTAGATATTAAAATGAGCATCAAAACTGTGATGATGGTTTCCGTTGACTTTGTTGTGATATTTCTGACTGTATTTCTACGAGTATGAAGTGGAAGGATGACCTACATAGCCAAATAAAAATCACAAATAAGTTTATTGGCCTTATAAATATATAATTTTCTTGACAAATAAAGTTTGCTTTCAGAATTAAGTATTTGGAGTAAAAAACGTGTTTTCAGGCTACGTTGAGTTCAAATTCAGGTGAAAAACTGGGTTTTCCAAGTTTGAAATTTACAACTTCACGATCAATAACTGCTAATAGTGAGACGTTAAACTTGTTGGCTGCTCAATGAAGTTGTTATTACACAACGCGAAAATTAGTACTTGCCACTTAACTGGGCTGAACTACGACTGTTAATGTTTGACAGACAAAACAAAAGAAGCCGAGACAAAAAGATATGAACGTAATTTTTCATCCGATTTGTGTCGGCGCGCCGCCGCTTACGTAATTTTTGGTATTACTTACATAAACCTATAACAGCTGATGGTTACTGGCAAGATTGAAGGGAAATGTCCTAGGTCAGACCAAGTCCGCACATAGTTGAACACCAAACTGCACGATGCTCTCCACGACGCAAAAGCCAGGAATAGATGGCGCAGATAAGTGAAAAAAAAATGACTCTATTGGACTGTCTGTCTGTCAGTCTGTTCACCTTTACTGTTCTTAACAGCTGAACGAATTTGGATGAAACTTGGCACACAAATATATCGTATCCTGATTTAGGACGTTGAAGGTGGATTTTTATCCCGGTCCATTTGGGATAATTAACCAGCCAGTTCTAAATAAATAAAAATGTAGTATTGGGTCGTTATTATCGTATCAGTTGGTCAGACGTACGTAAAATTGTCAGTAGCGTCTACTTTCCCCACAAAAATATGCTTTGGATTTTTGATAAAAAAAAATACGAAAATCCGAATAAAAAAACAATACTGCAAAACACACCGTTTTTCAAAATTCCGTGTAAGGCCGGGGAGCGAGAGACTAATGTTAAAATAAACATAAATACTGGCAGACATAGATTACCTTCACAACAAGTGTACTGTATAGTTCGTGCACACCACTCGTGTAGGCTGGCTGGGCTTAGAATATGAGGTAAGGTGGAGGCGGTAGCGGGAGCGATTTGAGGTTGCGTAGGGTAACTTAAAGTAGAAAACCTTTTTATGCCACTGTTTTTTCATAGACCATTGTCTTCGAAAGGAATTCAGTATCAACATTTAAGGTCAAAATAACTATGCACTTACAATATGGATGACTTTAAGGGTAGGGAAGGCCAGAGGTACGATGGATGGACTGCATCAAAGATGACTTTTATGGCTAAAAAGGAGGTCACTAGCTACTCACAAAAAAGAAATAAAATTAAAAATCAAAAAAGAGTAAATTGAAATAAGTTTCCAAATGTTTTGGCAAGAATTTTTCGACTTACCAATATGATAGAGTGGGTCGTGAGATGGGCGTACGGCTGGTGCAGTGGTAGAGCGATTGAATGGTTGATGCGTGTCGTAGGTTTTAGGAACAAATATTTGTATGTTTTATAGATAGTTGTTCTGGCTCTAGGTGTTGTGTATGTGAGTTTTTATGTTTGTAAACGCACCCACGATACAGGAGAAATTCCGAGTGTGGAGCAACGTCATAAAAATTCTTATCCTATTTCAAGACATGTCAAATCTGTAGTATTTCCTTCTTACTGGAATGTATATTGTTCTTATTAATCGCTTTGCTCATAACTTGGGCTGCAACACCAGCACTATGTAAAGACAGGTGTCGCGACTAGGCTGCACAGCGCGCAGGTACAAACAGAGACGCGTTACATTCAAGTGTGTTTTAACGTGTTTTTCTACTCGTTCGCGGGTTCTCGCGTGAGCTTTTCCATTTGTGACACGCAGTCTAAATATTACAAGTGTAATTGTACGACTTGTTTTTGTGTGTGCAAGCTAGATTAGTAATAAATAGAGTGATTTCAGCTTGCAATTTCGTGTTATTCTAAAAGATTTGAATGGGAAATATTGTTTTCTACTTGGAAACGCAAAATAGGGGTTTTCTTTAGATGTTTGAATGGATATTTATATTTGAAGCTTGATATTTGCCAAAAGAGGTAATTTGTGTATTTATTTATTTATTAGTTTATTCTCGCACTGGAACGCCTTGCAGCAATTACACCAATGGAACACAATCTTATAATAAACTCACTATATATCCAGGTTTCCTCAAGATTTTTTCCTTCACCGTTGTCAACGACGTCCAAGATTAACTTAGAAAGTACATATGAATTGAAAAAAAACACATTGGTACTTGCCCGGATTCGATTAATTACCTGTATCTAGGTTCTTTCGTTGCTACCACTGACTGCTAAACAAATTTATAACCAAGAATGGCTTCAAAAATCTGGGCCTAAACACATAGTAATTGTAATTTTAACTACAATAAAGTACGAATACTTCTTTTCTGAAAAACAATCCGCATAAATAATAAAAGATTTTTCTTGTGACTTCGTTTCAGTGGACTGTGCCTAAGAACCATGCAATCAAAATCAAAATCAAAATTATTTATTTCAAATAAACCTTAAAGGTACTTTTGAATTGTCAAACAAAAAAAAATATGACTCTAGTTGCAAATTCGCAAACGTCAGTAGATCTCAATGGAGAAGAATTTGCAAGAAACTCCACGGACACTCTTTTCCATCAGTTTAAATTACAAGTTTTTGGTTACATCATTCATGTTAAAAAATAAATACATATATGTGAGAACGATGCAAAAAGACGTGCACGTCAAAGCGTCTAGAGTAAAAAACAATTTCAAGATAAAAATGCAATGACAGGCCGAGGCAGCTAAGTTATGACCAATCCCAACTGATGGCGCCCGTTCACGAACATGACGCATGGATCGGCACCACTCAGCTCAACCATTATGGAGGGAACCGAATGATCCAACACATGTGCCACCATCAGAGAGAAATTAGAGAGAGCATGACACACTCAAATGCCAGGGCACACAGAAGTCAACCAACGACACATAGGTAGATTTACAGTCGGAACATAGTACTCACACATGTGCTGTGCAGTTATATAATACTAAAATAAATTGAGTTTATACAATACAAATATATTCATACAGTCTTCAGCAGCTCCAACAATACTTCAAAACTTTTCTGCCCATCACTAATTGTTCTTGCGCCCTAATGGCTGCGGAGCGGGACCAGCATTTAGCCAAGCATTTTTATCAGCGATGTAATCAAAATTATGTAATCAATGTCATCCAAATTAAACGTGTATGGAAAATTGCATCTTAATCGGTTGAGGATATTTACTTTAAAATTCAGTGGCAAGATTTGACCCGAACACACTTACTTACATACAGAGCACAAACATTGCAAGTTAAATAAAAGCTTGTTAAATGGTTATTTTTTGGTTTGTATCTTTTTTAAGTTAAAAACGTAACTACTCCAACTTCGCCGTTATAGGATCGAACCCAGATTGGTACTTTTTTATTCTGTGTAATTTATTACATAATCATTACTCAAAATGCAATAATATGTTGGAAAAATCTTGAGGCAACCGGCATGTCGTAGAACCAAAAATTCATAAACATGTGACATACTAATCGCACTGAGCACGCGTGGTCCATTACATTGCACTGATCCACTCCTTAAAGATAGGAGGCCTTTGTTCCACCAGGGGTATAGTTATTAGTTATTGGTGGTGATAATGCTATGTTGGGTGTTTGCCTTAGTATATTGACAAGCCGTGAGATTGCGAGCGAGAAATACCTTACACAGACCCATATATTCCACCCAATATACTCGAGTATATTCACCTTATCTATTGTCTCAATGCTCAAACGTGTCACTACCTAGTAACACACGAGTAATTGCTGAATGCACTGGTCTAAGGTACGTTAGTCTGTGTAAGGCTTCGACCAGGGTGAGGAAACAGCGCAGTAGCGTCAGCGGGCGTGAAATATGAAACGTAAGAAGCCGCTGCATACGTCTGTATGCATACGACTGTCGGGTGCCTAGAGCGCGACGAGACGGAGCGGCCTCGCTAGCAAGCGATCGTCTGTTGTTTTATCAGAGGTTCAATACTTGCCAAACTTCTTAAATGCCCTGAAGTTGGCTTCCCGATACGCAAGGCACGGCACGGAGCTGTTTTTGAATGAGATTTACTAATGCGCAGCCATTGAATCCAACTTCAGGGTGGTCAAGAAATTTGGCGAGGACTGTAATATGTCTAGCCACTATTGCCTCGCTACAACAACTCGCGATGCACTGTGACCAACTGTACGCGCCCGCCACCGCGCTCTCACCCGCTCTAGTCACCGCGCGATCACTCTGGTCCAGGTGTTAGTCGGTGTTGCGTTTAAATTACGCTCCTTTGACATGCCGTTGCGACGTAGTGACAAAACCACAATGGTATAATATAAAGTGAAGGTATAATGTCGTCTTGAGGTACGGATATTTGAGTCAGTAATTGTTATGATAGTTTATTTATTAAAGGAAAACAAATGACCATGATAAATGATATCTTCCCTTTTTTCCTAACTTTCTTATAACGCACTAAAATATGATTTAAGTATCTAGAAGTTAAGAAAAAGATAATCTGCTCAGAGTTTTCATGCATGAGTTTGTGGATTCAAATCCAGCACGGATTTATCCGGATGGATCGATGCGATATTTACAATTCAAGCGTAACTTTATTTCAGACGTCACCATCGTGAGACATTGGCAAAGGAAAACATCTCATCATCAGTGAGGAATCTTGTCCTTCATGTAGGTAATTGATGTAAGTATGAAATCACCATATTCCTTGAGAAAGCTTAGTGATTAACGCCTTCTCCTTATGAGAGGAGGTCTTTGCCTTGCAGTGGGACAGCAGATGGGTGGTTTATTAGTCATGTGGACTTTTGAAACATCAGATTCTGCAAATATCAATAAATAATATGGAATGGCGTCATTTTACCATTACCAGGCAAACACAGTCCCATTACGCGTTGTTACTTTTCATCAAACATAAAATCTTTCAGACAGAGCTGTAGACGCATTTAGTTAAAACTTAAACAAAAGTGTACTTTGAAGTCTTTGTCAATACGACAAAGTCGTACTCGTAAGTGAACGTGTGAGTACGAGTTACGCGTAGACTTTTGGTGGACTACTTGCGGTTACACGGATGTCGATTAGCAAGGGTACTACCGAGAAAAAAAGAATTCAAATCTATAACGGACTGAAATTTCTTTCTTTTTATTAGGCTTAAATTTTTTTCTTTTATAAAATTGATAATATTTATCTACAAAAGGCGGTTACATCAGACCGAAAAAATATGGATGTGTTGTGCAAACAATACTTTTACTCGTCAATAAATGATGCAAATGATTGACTTGTAAAAGTGTAGCATAAATGTTACTTATCCACAAACGAAACCCATGAATAAATCACGGAATCCTTATATCCCCTAATAAGAAAAATAATAAAAATGTCCTTAAGTTATTATAAAGCGTGTTTATCTAGGTACCTATTATTTTGCTGTGTAAACTGTTAAATGCCTGAATGTCCTCAAGGCAAACCTTTTTTTTTAAATCTGTATTTATTTAGAGGCTTCTAAAGCAAACTTCACTATCATCATTTCAGCCGAAAGACGTCCACAGGCGTTAGTACATCAGCCTCCGCAAAAAGTCACCACATCGTTCGGTAGTATGCATCTCGCTTCCAGCGGATGCCTGCAGCCTTAAACAGGTCATTGGTCCACCTAGACGGAGGCCTTCCAACACTGTGTCTTTCGGTACGCGGTCGCCACTCCAGAATTTTTCGGACCCATCGACCATCCGTTCTGCGAGCTATGTGCCCTGCCCACTGCCACTTAAGTTTAGCAATTCTTCGGGCTATGTTGGTCACCCTGGTTCTTCTTCGGTCTTCATTGCTGAAGGAAAACTTACCTACAGAGAATTCATTTACGGATACTCTACTCGGACAAGGATTCCCCTGTAGGTATGTCTATCACAGCAGGTAAATGAAACACAATGCCCAAGAAACTTTTAATGAAGTACGTAAGAAAACCCTGAGCTATTTTTGGCGAAGAACCACAGCGCCCATCTTGCCATGTATTTTACATAAAACAAAGAAAATTTCGTCGCAAACTTGTGACAAAAGTTTTATTCTGTTTGACTTTGAAACTTTTCAAGCGTAAACTTGGTGATCTATTATATATTCTTCCTGCTTGGGAAGCTCGGTATATCTAATTTTGCAGACTATTTTGAATATTCTAAACTACTAGTTAACTAGGCTTGCGGAAATCTTTTTTCTGAATTGATTTAAGATTCCTTTCGCTGCTTATTTAATTTACTACTAGCTGTCGCCTACATAGTGTAAAGCAGCAATAAAACTAGTTTAAGGTTGTTTTATAAGTTTCAGTTCTTTTGAAATTAATATAATTATGTAGTTGTCAGTTGAGTGTTTAGCACATCTATCATCTATCACTCATACAGGAGCGAAGCTACTGGCAAAACCTAGTTAAAATTAGATTTAACATGCTTCTCGAAACTATTCAATATTCAATGTATTTTGAATGCTCACCTTGCTAGATCACTTGCACCTTTGTTTATAATTGATTACTGTTTAATTATCCCGCATGCATCTATTTATCCCACACAATTTTTCTAAATAAAAACATCACACTTTTAGGATTACTTTTGCACATAAACTCTCTTTTATTTTCCGAATTAATTTAGTAGGTCGGTGACAAAACAGTTTTCTTCTTATAATGTTTAGATGCCCGCATACAGGCGCGACGCAACAATGCGACAGCCGAACTAAAAATATAGGAGAACACTCGTAAATAAACGAAGCATACGCGTAATACCTACCGGTCTAGTCTCTACAATCATAATGTGAAACCAATGCCAAAATTATGGATGCCGAATCAATGCTGACTAGATATCGTGTACCTATGTAAAAAGAACAAACCATCTGCCTTAAATAGTGTTATAAGTATGACAAATGGTACTTACTCGAAGAAATAGCTATCTTTACATAAAAAACTTTTCTACAAAAATTACAACCGACTTCCAAACAAACACTACAAAGTAAAAAATAACTTCAATTTCGGAAGTCGGTGTTTCTGTTTTCGTTTTTCGTTTTTTGACACCGACTTCCGAAATTGAAGTTATTTTTTACTTTGTAGTGTTTGTTTGGAAGTCGGTTGTAATTTTTGTAGAAAAGTTTTTTATTTTCCACTTTTTAGTTGTGGTACATAATAGACCAGTTCTATAGGCTAGGTACCTACGCGTATAGTGCCCAAAGTGAAGCAAGAATAGATTAACCCAAGACATGAAACTTATACAAAACCGGTGCAATGAGAGTATACCAGGGTGAACTGTTCACACCTGTGTACCCCTTTAGAGCGTACCAGTGTGATGTTATGTTATGAAATGGTGTAAACAATAAACAGACATGCGATTAGATCTATCCCGAGTGATTTGCCGTCATTTATTGAAGAGTTCTGATGTAATTCTCCGAAGTTCTTCATCAGATCTCGATGAAAATTAAATGGGACCACACGACAAGCACCAGCTTTCAAATAAAAAAAGAATCATCAAAATCGGTTCACCCAATGAAAAGTTCTGAGGTAACAAACATAAAAAAAAAAAAAAATACAGTCGAATTGAGAACCTCCTCCTTTTTGCGAAGTCGGTTAAAAATACGACTACATACAACAGCAATTTCCAAGTAGATATTTTCTCATAGTTCTCCAATTTATTCCTCAAAAGGAAGACTAGGTAAAGTAAAGTTCTATTATCAACATAATAAAAACACTAAATCGGTAACCTTGTGATTGTTGCTAAAAAGTTGTATTGCGGTTCCCAATAAGATTACTCGAAATTCTCACGGGATTGTGGAATATAAGATGGACGAAGTCGCTAATATAGTACGAGTAATTACGTCAACCTTTTCCTAGTGCCTTATAGGTAGATAAATATAATCTGCGGAATTTCTAGCAAATAATTGATACATGTAGGTCTCTCAGTTTAATGGTTGATGTTATACTCACGTTAATATTCCCCAAGTTGAGCAATGCAAGTTGCCCGTGTACCCGCCCGTACCTAATAGAAACTTTACGTTTGCTCCTTCAATTATTAAACAAGCTACAATAACATGTTCCGGCTGAAATTTCAGCGGTTAATGAAGGCTAACATGCAAGGTAGTCGTTTATTAAAAACTCTTTCAGTTTTATTGTTTGAGTATTGTGGAGTAAGTCGGGTTTTGATGAAAGGTAAATAATTGGGGTAGGCATTGTTCAATTTATACATTAGTGGTAAGTGAGCACTTTGCCACATAACTGCGAGGTATTTTCAGTAAATAAGCGTTAAAAGAACGCATCGATTAGTGTTGCTAGGGTGCATCCTAACAGGCTTACTGGAACAACTATCTTGTGCATGTGTAAGAATGAACGTCAATTCAAGTAGATAGGTTTATCTTCTTATCACCAGCCTCTTTTGTGTTTAAAGTTGTACTTTGGTATAGTAAAAAACCACACTCACAGAACTCTTACAAGTGAGTTTAATATACATGCAAGATTTGTTTCACACAAAAGAGCCTCTTTCGACAAGATAATTTGTACAGATTATCACAAAAACTCTTTTCTTACCAACATTTATCATAGTAACAAAGCTTAGGGTCGCGTGAATAAATCCTGAGATTTTGCAGCACTATTAAATTTAATGGTCTCTCTCCCCAACCGCTGTGCAGCTTGCAATGGTAGCTAGTGTATTGTTGTAATCTTTGGGACATACGGGTGGCGAAGATGGCTAGCTTTTTGGAAGAAACAAGTGACATCAGATTTCCTCATACACACATTTCGCCAGTTTTGTTCTTTTACCATAAATACAGACTCCATTCTGATAAGAAATGCCAGAATGTCCTGGAATAACTTGTATTAACTATGGAAAAAATGTGACCGCAGTAAGGCTGTTCTTCCTGCTTTAATTAACAGCGCAAATTAGCCCGTAAATCCCCACTGCTAGTAGGTACTTCCACGAAAACAGTGGTATCCTCTCTGTGATAGGCCACAATCCAACACGCGAGTGCAGTGCGCTT
Source organism: Orthosia gracilis (assembly GCA_947562075.1). Classification (NCBI taxonomy): domain Eukaryota; kingdom Metazoa; phylum Arthropoda; class Insecta; order Lepidoptera; family Noctuidae; genus Orthosia; species Orthosia gracilis. Next base: position 11,718,347 of record OX387266.1, on the reverse strand, counting down.
TGGTAGATGTCATCGAATTTTGTGTCATGAGGAAAGGTAGCAAGCCTGTTTCCTCACACTGATTTTCTTGAGTCTTTCGCCATTTGAAGAGGCTATAATAATAGGTGGTTGTGTGCAGCGCATGAGATGGACTCAAGGTATGAATGAGAACGTCATGCGCGCATATTACGGGTCTACAGAGGGGGGAACTAACCTCACTGCGTACCGTGTTAGGATGCTGTCTCTGTTTCGGGACCTAGAACCAACTGTAAACGTCTCGGCCCAACGATTGTCGGATCAGGTGCGGGTCATCCAGCATAATCACAGGTTGGACGACGCCGCACTTGATAGGCTGCGCTCAGAAGTGCTGAGCAACCAAATCATTTCAACCCCGACACAGACCGCGGCACCGCCAACAACTATTGTAGTCCCGCCGCGGTCCATTCGAGTTGATGATGAGGAAAATGATAGGGTTGTTACAGTAAGTAGCCAGTGCAACGAAAGATTGAGGAGCGCACTGCAGGATGCACTCTGCGAGTACAGGTCCACTCCGACTGAACTTAGACCTCGATTACTACGTTTGCCTATGCACAAGAAAAATAGGGCGCTGGTGTGTGCTTTGGACTCGCTGCTTGAGAACATCTTTGAGAGCAGCGAGAACCTCGTTGATACGCACTCAATCCTGTATTGTGGGGCTGTTGCGGCATGTCGTTTAGCCAAAGTTAAGTTCCCAAATGAGGCTATTCGACCAAAGCCTGCCGTGCCAGCCTGGCAATGCAGGATCGAACGGCGTATCGATGGGGCCAGGGTACTCATCGGCAAACTATGCTGCTTCAGGGAGGGCAATACACGACCACGTGTGATGCGCTTCGTAAGGCGTGCATTTTTGGGGACTGGAATCAGTCCTCGAGAATACATGTCCAGTGTCACGGAGCGCATCGACTTCCTGAAGCAGAAAGTTTGTGCATGGGCCAGCCGTATTCGGCGGTATAAGCGGCGGGTTGACCGGTACTCGCAGAACCGCATGTTCCAGAGTGATGAGAGGTGGGTATACAGATCTTGGGAGCGACCTAAACAAAATGCGACTGATGTGTGCCGCCCGGATGATATCGCCACGAGTACATTCTGGCGAAGCATCTGGTCGGTACCCGTCTGTCACACTGAGGGCGGCTGGATGCGTGATGTCAAGCGCGTGTGTGAAGCTATACCAGAAATGGAAAAAGTAACCATCAGTCCATTTGATGTAGCCAAAGCAGTTCGTCCGCTACCGAACTGGAAGTCTCCGGGACCGGACGGACTGCATAACTTCTGGCTAAAATGGTATAGCAGCTCACACGCGTTTCTGGCATCTCAATTCCAGTCATGCTTAGAGTCTGGGTCGCTTCCGCAGTTTTTAACAACAGGCGTTACCAACCTGCTCCATAAGACAAGTAGTCCCACGGAGCCCAACAATTATAGACCAATTACATGTTTACCAAAGGTCTATAAGGTTCTTACATCCATCCTGAGAGTAAAAATTGATAAACACATTAAAGATAATTCAATTATGTCTACCTCTCAGAATGGATGTAGGAATGGGTCCCGCGGCACTAAGGAGCTACTCCTCATTGACATGGCCATAAGCTAGCAGGTTCGTCGATCCCGCAAGGATCTGTCGACATGCTGGATAGACTACAAGAAGGCCTACGACTCTGTGCCACATACATGGCTCATGAGGGTGCTGGAGTTGTACAAAATAGATGCAACTCTATGCACCTTCCTCGAGTCATGTATGGGGCAATGGAAGACAGTCCTTCGATATCCGGGATGTCGACCGATTCAGGGGGATGATGAGCCTGTATGGATTAAGCGGGGGATATTTCAGGGTGACAGTTTGAGTCCACTTTGGTTCTGCTTAGCCCTGAATCCTCTAAGTACACTCCTGGAGGATTCAGGTCTAGGCTATCGGTTGAGAAGAGGTGGTCAGGTCATATCTCACCTCCTTTTCATGGATGATCTGAAACTCTTTACCCCTAACAAAATCCAACTGACGGAGCTACTGAAGGTTACTGAAACCTTCAGTAACTCCATCAGGATGGAGTTTGGTGTGGATAAATGTGCAGTCATGCATGTAAAGCAAGGGGAGATTATGGAATCCGAGGGAATTCAACTCTCTGATTCCATACACCTTAGACACCTCTCCTCAACTGAAACTTACAAGTATTTGGGTATGTCGGAAGCGTTGGGCATCAACAGTACTAACATGAAGCAACTGCTGAAGGAGCGTTTCTTTGGCCGCCTGAAAAAGGTATTAAATAGCCTTTTGTCAGGCGGAAATAAGGTGCGCGCCTTCAACAGTTGGGTCATGCCGGTTTTGATGTACTCTTTCGGCATACTCAAATAGACTCAGACCGAGCTCGACGCCCTCGACAGGAGAGTCCGGACACTGCTGACCGCAAACCGGATGCATCACCCACGATCATCGGTGATGAGACTGTACATTCCGCGGAAATGTGGGGGTCGAGGCTTTTTAAACGCCAAGATTCTTCACAACCGCGAAGTGTACAGCCTCAGAGAATACTTTTTAAAAGCTGAAGTGGGTATGCACCGGGACGTGGTCGCAGTGGACAAGGGACTCACCCCGTTGTCCATGGCTAAAGAGAACTGGCGCAAGCCTGTAATACTAACTACTGATGAACGCAAAGAGGTATGGCAAGGCAAGGAGCTACACGGGCGCTTCTATCGGGCTCTACATGGGCCTGATGTAGATTTCCCAGCGTCTGTATCCTGGATGCGTTTCGGCGACCTTTTCGGCGAAACTGAAGGTTTTGTCTGTGCAATTATGGATGAAGTTATCCTGACGAATAACTATCGGAGACATATATTGAAGGACGGGACGGTTGACATGTGTCGGGCATGCCACCGTCCGGGTGAATCCATCAGACATATTATCTCTGGTTGTTCTCGTCTGGCTAACGGCGAGTACTTACACAGGCATAACCAAGTGGCCAGGATTATTCACCAGCAACTTGCTTTGAAGTACAATCTAGTGGATTCTGAGGTACCGTATTACAAGTATGTGCCCGACCCAGTTCTCGGAAATAGCCATGTCACGTTGTACTGGGATCGGTCTATCATCACTGATAGGACTATTGTTGCCAATAAGCCGGATATAGTGGTGATAGACCGATTAGCGCGCCGCACAATGATACTCGATGTCACCATCCCGCATGACGAGAACCTCGTGAAAGTTGAAAAAGACAAACAAATCAAGTATCTCGACTTAGCACAAGAGGTTGTCGACATGTGGAATGTGGACTCGGCGATCATTGTGCCGATTGTTGTTACGGCCAACGGCCTGATGGCCAAGAGCCTCGAGGACCATCTGTCGAGGCTGTCATTACACGGTTGGATCAAGGGCCTGATACAGAAGGCAGTACTCCTCGATACGGCTCGCATTGTGAGGAGGTTCCTGTCTCTGGAGTCCTAACCACCGGTAGCTTGGACCCTGCTCCCGACACCGGCGGACCACCATTATTTTTTATATTTTTAAATGTTTTTTTTTTATGATTTGTTTTTATAAAGAAATATTTAAAAATGTAAATATGAAATGTGTAAAAAGTTGAATAAACGAAATAATAATAATAATCTGTGGCTCGGCTGTCAACACGGACGTCAAATATTTTTTCTCTCCGAATTTTCCTTTTAAATAATATACAATTAATATACAATAATCTGAAGAAAAAAAAACCACAACATGCAAAGAATCAATGGAAAAAGAAAACCTGCAATAGCACCTGATATTTAAACATGAACAATATCCACAACACCAAGATAAATAAAATGTAAAAAGACATGTTGACAAGAGCTGCAGCACGAAAAGCACGCCCACCACCTCCGGCCTCGTCGCCCAGCTCCGCCTCGCCACCGCCGGAACCCAGCCCCATCGTGAGTGCTGTGACGCCGCATGAGATGGTCACAATCTATCAATGAAAATGTCATGCGCGCATACTTTGGGGCTACAGAGGGAGGAAACAACCTGACCGCGTACCGTGTCCGGATGCTCTCTTTGTTTCAGGTGCTTGAGCCAGCCGTCAACGTTTCGGCCCAACGACTCTCGGATCAGGTGCGGGTCATCCAGCGTAATCGTATGTTGGATGATACTGTACTTGATCGCCTCCGAACGGAAATGGGTGACCGTGTCACTGCTCCATCGTCGCAGGCTGTGGTGCAACCACAGCCCAACCATACTCCCATCCACGCTGACGAGGCGAGTAGTGACATGGTTACAAACGTAAGTACCCAGTGCAATGATGAATTGAGGAGTGCTTTGGTGTGTGCTATTCGGGAATATCGCTACATGCCACCCGAACTTAGGCCACGATTACCTCGTTTGCCCATGCATAACAAAAATAGGGCGCTGGTGGCTGTTCTGGATTCGCAGTTGTCAAACTATTTTGATGACTGCGAAGACCTCACTGATACACATTCGATCATGTACTGCGCGGCTGTAGCGGCATGTCGTGTAGCTCACGTCAAATTTGCAGATGACAGAGCTACACGACAGAAACCAGCCGTACCGGCTTGGCAGTGCAGGATCGAACGTCGTATTGGTGGGGCCAGAGCACTCATCGGCCCCACCATGTCAGTGATGATGGACCGATCCCAGTACAATGTGATACTGCCATTATTGAGAACTGGGTCGGGCACATACCTGTAGTACGGTACCTCCGATGCCACAAGAGTGTATTTCAGAGCAAGTTGCTGATGGATAATCCTGGCTACAAGGTTGTGCCTATGCAAGTACTCTTCGTTAGCTAGACGAGAACAACCAGAGATAATGTGGCGGATCGATTCACCCGGGCGGTGACATGCCCGACAGATGTCAACCGTGCCATCCTTCACAATAAATCTCCGGTAGTTATTCGTCATGATAACTTCGTCCATAATTGCACAGACAAAACCTTCGGTTTCCCCAAAGAGGTCACCGAAACGCAGCCAGGCTACGGACGCTGATTGATCTACATCGGGCCCATGTAGGGCCCGGAAAAAGCGTCCGTGAAGCTCCTTACTCTGCCATACTTCCCTGCGGTCTTTAGTATCAAGCACTACAGGCTTGCGCCAGTTCGCATTCGCCAAGAAGAGCGGGGTGAGTCCCTTGTCCACAGCCACTACATCTCGATGCATACCCACGTCGGTGTTTAGAAAGTATTCCCTGAGATTGCATATCTCGCGGTTGTGGAGGTTTTTGGCATTTAAAAAGCCATGGCCTCCACACTTCCGCGGGATATACAATCTCATGACCGATGATCGTGGGTGATGCATTCGATATGCAGTCAGCAGTGTGCGGACACGCCTATCCAGGGCGTCAAGTTCCGTTTGAGTCCATTTACGGCATGACCCAACCGTTGAAGGCGCGCACCTTGTTTCCGCCCGAAAGAAGGCTATTGAATACCTTCTTCAGGCGGCCAAAGAAGCGCTCCCTCAACGATTGCTTCATGTCAGTTTAAGAAGCAAATTAGTTTGCCGATGAGTGCTCTGGCCCCACCAATACGACGTTCGATCCTGCACTGCCAAGCCGGTACGGCTGGTTTCTGTCGTGTAGCTCACGTCAAATTTGCAGATGATAGAGCTACACTCATCGGCAAACTAATTTGCTTCAGGGAGGGCAATAATCGCCCAAGAGTGATGCGCTTTGTGAGACGGGCGTTTTCGGGGACCGATGTCAGCCCCGAAGACTATATATCCCATGTCACAGAGCGCATCGACTTCCTGAAGCAAAAAGTGTATGCATGGGCAAATCGGATTCGTAGGTATAGGCGGCGAGTGGAGCGATACACCCAGAATCGCACATTCCAAAGAAATGAAAGGTGGGTTTACCGGGCTTGGGAGCGACCCGACCAAGGTGTGACTGATACGCGCCTGCCGGATGATGATGCCATGTTCACATTTTGGCGCAGCATATGGTCGGTGCCTGTCAGTCACACCGAAGGTGATTGGACTCGGGATGTTGAGCGAGCGTGTGATCCAATACAAGAAATGGGGGCTATCACGATCAGGCCCCAAGATGTAGCCCGTGCAGTCCGTCCGTTGCCGAACTGGAAATCTCCAGGGCCGGACGGGCTGCACAACTTCTGGATAAAATGGCTGCAAAGGTCGCACGCTCGTTTGGCATCTCAGTACCAAGCAGCCTTAGAGTCTGGTTCGCTACCCAAGTTTCTTACAACAGGAATTACCCACCTGCTCCACAAATCTGGTAGCACCGCGGCACCCAAAAATTATAGACCTGTTACATGTTTACCGACGGTCTATAAGGTTCTTACATCCATTTTGAGAGATAAAATTAATAAACACGTCGATAATAACTCGATCATGTCGGCCTCTCAGAATGGATGTAGGAACGGGTCCCGCGGTACTAAGGAGCTACTCCTCATAGATATGGCCATTAGCCAACAGGTTCGGCGTTCCCGAAAGGATCTGTCGACATGTTGGATAGATTATAAGAAGGCCTATGACTTGGTGCCTCATACATGGCTCATGAGGGTGCTAGAATTGTATAAAATAGATACAACTCTACGCACCTTCTTGATGTCGTGTATGGGACAATGGAGCACAGTCCTTCGCTATCCAGGATGTCGAAATATCCAGAGGAATAGCGAACCTGTAAGGATCGAGCGAGGTATATTCCAGGGCGATAGTTTGAGTCCACTTTGGTTTTGTCTAGCCCTGAATCCTCTAAGCATGCTTTTGGAGAATTCAGGGCTGGGCTATCGGTTGAAGAGAGGTAGTCAGGTTATATCTCACCTCCTTTACATGGATGACCTGAAGCTCTTTGCCCCCAACAATCTTCAACTGATGGAGCTACTAAAAGTAACTGAAACTTTTAGTAGCGCCATCAGGATGGAGTTTGATGTGGACAAATGTGCGGTCATGCATGTAAAGCGAGGGGAGATTGTGGAATCCGTAGGAGTTCAACTCACGGGTTCCATAAACCTGAGATCCCTCTCTCCAAACGAAACCTATAAGTATTTGGGTATGTCGGAAGCGTTAGGTATCAGCACTACTGACATGAAGCAATCGTTGAGGGAGCGCTTCTTTGGCCGCCTGAAGAAGGTATTCAATAGCCTTCTTTCGGGCGGAAACAAGGTGCGCGCCTTCAACGTATTGATGTACTCTTTCGGCATACTCAAATGGACTCAAACGGAACTTGACGCCCTGGATAGGCGGGTCCGCACACTGCTGACTGCATATCGAATGCATCACCCACGATCATCGGTCATGAGATTGTATATCCCGCGGAAGTGTGGCGGCCATGGCTTTTTAAATGCCAAAAACCTCCACAACCGCGAGATATGCAATCTCAGGGAATACTTTCTAAACACCGACGTGGGTATGCATCGAGATGTAGTGGCTGTGGACAAGGGACTCACCCCGCTCTTCTTGGCGAATGAGAACTGGCGCAAGCCTGTAGTGCTTGATACTAAAGACCGCAGGGAAGTATGGCAGAGTAAGGAGCTTCACGGACGCTTTTTCCGGGCCCTACATGGGCCCGATGTAGATCAATCAGCGTCCGTAGCCTGGCTGCGTTTCGGTGACCTCTTTGGGGAAACCGAAGGTTTTGTCTGTGCAATTATGGACGAAGTTATCATGACGAATAACTACCGGAGATTTATTGTGAAGGATGGCACGGTTGACATCTGTCGGGCATGTCACCGCCCGGGTGAATCGATCCGCCACATTATCTCTGGTTGTTCTCGTCTAGCTAACGAAGAGTACTTGCATAGGCACAACCTTGTAGCCAGGATTATCCATCAGCAACTTGCTCTGAAATTCACTCTTGTGGCATCGGAGGTACCGTACTACAGGTATGTGCCCGACCCAGTTCTCGATAATGGCAGTATCACATTGTACTGGGATCGGTCCATCATCACTGACAGGACTATTGTAGCCAATAAGCCTGATATTCTGGTGGTGGACCGAATCAAGAGGCGTGCAATGATTGTTGATATTACCGTCCCGCATGACGGGAACCTCGTGAAAGCCGAGAAAGATAAGCAAATCAAGTATCTTGACTTGGCTCGCGAGGTTGTCGACATGTGGGATGTGGACACAGCGATCATTGTACCGATAGTCGTGTCGGCCAATGGCTTAATAGCCACGAGCCTCGACCAACACCTTAGGAGGCTCTCGTTAGGCGGCTGGGTCAAGGGCCTGATCCAGAAAGCAGTACTGCTGGACACGGCTCGTATTGTTAGGAGGTTCCTTTCTCTGGAGCCCTGACCGCCGGTAGCTTGGACCCTGTTCCCGATACCGGTGGGCCTCTATTTTTTATATTTTTAAATGTTTTTGTTTTTAATTTATTTTATAAAAATATTTAAAAATGTAATTTATAAGACATGTAATTAATAAAGGACATAATAATAAGTTAAATAAAGGAAATAATAATAATAAATCTTTTATTTGCAGACTTTAAAGTCCATATTGTTAGTAATGACATGACTTATTTAACTATTATTAGTAACACATACAATCAACGAGTACAACCAAATAGGGAAAATAGTATAATACAATAGAAATAAAATAGAAATAAAATCAACTAGATGGCCCTTACAGCTACTTATATATATACACTTATGCCTGACCTATTAACTGATACATTTAAAACTAATTACTACTCGCATCTTTTAAAGCCCGTATGTACAATTTCAACGCAGTGTTTTCTTCATGCTCAGTTGCGAAGCAACTCAACAGATTACAGCCTCAAGATGTCGCTACTCCTTAACAGAGCTCCGAATAACTTCCCCTTAAGTACAGCTTTTCTTCGCCTAAAGTTTCGAAATAAAGAACTCTGGAAAACTTTAGGTCCAATTAAGTCTATTTTTAAAAAGAATTGAATCCGAACCGTGTTAGAAGGCCTTTGTGAAATTTGGGATTGGCAAATAGAATTTTAGATTTAGTTCGCGCAAACATAATTGATTTGTTGAAAGACTCGGGATTGGTTCTTGTCAAGTTGAGAGTTTTTTGGGATGTAAATTGGCAATGATGTGTTAATTATGGGTATAATTTAGACGGTCATCAAAAATATTTTTAAGACTCTAAGCTTAGGCACCAAATAAAATAATTGGTTCCCAAAATGGATCAACGGTCACCAAATTCTATCCAACTCAAAGATTAATATACCGGGTGTATTCGTGTTTTTAACGAATTAGTCCAAGAGCGAGCGAAGCGAGCTCAGGAGCTTAGGGCACCCCGACACGGACAGGTTAGGTTCGAACGAGATGACGGGAGCCGAAGTGAGCGAGCAAAGCGAGCGAACTCGGCTCCCGTCATCTCGTTCGTGTTAGGTTACTTTAGACCCTGCGGACGGAAATAGGAGCCCCGCGCAGCGGGGCTCCGTCGACTTTAAAGGCGTCCATATATTTTTTTGGCAGTCAATAATACGAAAAAATGGATTTATTTCATAATATTTTAGGAAACGTTATTTGGTGACCATTTATCCATTTTGGTAACCGTTTAGAATTTTTTTGGTAGTAAAATAGGTACTTTTTTGGGCGGTGTTTAAACACAAGCCGTTAATTATTAGGTTATGCGGATGTCAAATATGTGTTCCGTATGGATGTCAAATATGTGTTCCGTATTTTAGATGTCAAATATGTGTTCCGTATTTTAAAATTAATTTTATTTAGTATTTAAGTAAAAATAAGGTGTTATTGTTAATTTAAACATAAGATAACTGCAATAATATACAGGATTATTGTATTCTTGCCAATTGACCAAGTAAAATACGATATTAGTACCGGCGGCTGTCAGCGGTAACCTAGAATCGTCTGACGTCTAAATTACGGAATAAACCGGGGAAGTATTGTTTACTTTATTTAGTATTTGTGATAATAGCACACATTACTAACTTGACCTTAGTTACACGTCATACTCACTAATTTAACATACTATTTTCGGCAATTTAGGATTTTCCATTTGTTCTAAAACACTTCGTTTACATTGTGGAAATGGTCATTATTTCTTATTTTTGTTAGTGTAGATCTGGTTTTCTTGGATAATATACGTTAATAATATAGCTTTCAATAGTTATTTTGCACTGTATTCGTTATAAATCGTCAAACAAAGTTTTTTTTGTGATCTGGACATCCTACCCACTTTGCACAATTATAACCTTTAGGCCAGCAAAAGTTACCAAATACATTATTGAATAACTTTACAAATCGATCAAGCCGCCTACCTCAATTCTCTATTTAACTGCACTTATCTTATTCTTTATTTAATTCTCTTCCTTTCCTTCTTTGTTTACTTGGTCTAAACTTTGATTCTTACCGTTTCTTCGTTTCAATTTTTCAGTCACTAATCCTGAAACCATGCCAACGATGACCCGTAAGGCTACTGCACAGGATATGGAGCTGAAATTGCGAACGGCCCTCCAAGAACTTAAGGAATCAAAACAACAGTGTGAACAATTGTTGGTGGAGAGGGAGAAAAGTGAGACTGAAATCAAGAACATTATTTTTAAAAACACAAGCCTTAAACGGGAGCTTGTAGACCAAGCCCAGCAATTTCAAGATGTTGTGGATGAGCGTGACAAACTGCGGGTGATCACGGATGGTTTTGGGGACTGTAGTAATTTATATGAGGAGGCTTTATGCAAAGTTAGGGATCTCCAGGATGAGTTAAATTATGCTAACAGTAAAATTCTTAAATTGCAAAAAGAAAAAGAGAGTACTCAGGCTAGGGAAACTAACGATTTATATAATGATTTATTAGGCTCTAATGGTAACCTCCATCCCATGCTTACTATCGACTTAACTGAGGATTCCTTATTGAATCACAATGTTAGTTTAAAAGTTAGTCATAATAAATTAAAAAAATATGCAAATATTAATAGAATAATTAAAAAATGCCACCAATTTAAAAAACAACATAAACACTTTTCCAAATATATTCCACTCAGGAAAGAACGTGTTCACTTAATTAATAAATTAAACAATTATCAGATTAAATTAGAGGACAGCAAGAAGATTTATGAAATAGATACACAGCAATTACAGTCAGAAATGAAAGTCCTTGAAAATTCACTCAGTTCTCTTTACAGTAAGTATGTACAATCGCAAAACCAAATTAAAGAACACATTCTAGCTGCAAATGAGTTGGTTAAGAGTCGGTGCACGTGTCAGACAGTCTCAGATCTTGATGCTGGCCAGCCTGGGGCAACGGTGGACTCGTCCCAGGCTGAGAGCTTTTTTCAGGACTGTGTTACTGGACAAGCTTTAACTGACTTTGGGCAGGATTTAAGTCACATTGTCCAGTCTGAGTCTGGTAATTTTCCATCCTGTACTAGTCAGGATTGTAATTCTTCAGTTATGTTTTCAGATAGTATGGGAAGAGGTCTAGGAAAATTAATACATAACAAACTGAGTCATTCTACTCAAAATTATTGTTTACCCGGGTCAACCTATATGCAAATTATGGAATTAGTTACTAGAAAAACGTATAATTGTAATACTGATGTAACAGTGTTTATAGGTAATAGTTTGAAAGTAAGAAAGGAAGACATCACTGACTTTGTAACTGAGATGTTAAAATTAAAGTGCAAGAAAATAATATTGTGTGCATTCCCATATTATGAACAATTATCTAGTAGGAAAAATAAGTATATTCATATGCTTAATCAACATATGCATTTCTTAACAAGTCACTATAGTGACAAGTTTATGTTTTTTGACACCAACATTTTTGTTGGTCATTTAAGGTCGACTAGAGGTACAGCGTATCTGCCAACTAGTATAAGACACACAATAGCTAAGCTATTAGTTTATTTTATTAACACAGACATAAGTAGTATGTCAAAGTCATGTTTAGTTAAAACCACAATGTTTAGTATTAATACTAATAACCCTGTGGACAGCCAAATTGACCATAGCTTAATTGCTATTAATTCTTTTGTGAACTGTACGAAGGAGGTTCCATGTATCACTATGGAAAATTCTTTTGTAACTCCAGATAGTAGTTTAAACTAATTCATAGGACAACAGAGAGTACCAGTAACACCATAGTTATACCAAGTAATAACGAGGTATTTTCTTGCTTTCAAAAAGATAAAAGCCAAAAAGGGGCTCAGCAGCATGTCTTGAAGTTATTTCATCAAAATATTCAGGGTATCTCTTCCAAATTATTAGAAATTGAAATGTTTTTAGAAAAAACAATGTTTGATGTCGTATGTTTTACTGAACATTGGTTGAAAGATTACCAAATGCTACTTAGTTATGAAAATTATAGTGTAGGCAGTTGTTTTAACCGTAAATCTATGCTGCGGGGTGGTTCCCTGATCTTAATAAAAAAATGCTTAAAATTTAAACAACGTAATGATATAGTTAGCTTGTCAAATGAACATTGCATTGAACTGTCCTGTGTTGAGCTAGATGAGCATGTTGTAGTGTGCATGTACAGACCCCCTGACCCTCAAAACTTAAGTTTATTTGAAGCAACAATGGAGGATATTCTAACAAAACTTGCAGGCAGTAACAAATCCATAATTATTTGTGGGGATTTTAATATCAATATTTTAGAAAATAATTCAAATAGCTGCAGATTTTTAAGCCTTTTTAAATCATTTAATCTGTCTAATGTTTTTACAGAACCAACTAGAGTAACTCCAACCTCTGCAACTTGTATTGATAATATTTTCTGTGATTGTGATTATTTAGATAAAGCCATAGTAAATTATCTTCCGTCTGATCATAGTGGACAAACGGTGTCTTTTAAGTCTAAAGCAATTTTGGAAAAAGCTCAAATTCAATTTAGGCCAATTACACTTAGCAAATTAACAAAATTTAATAGTAACATACAAAATAAGTTAAATGTTCTGGGCCATAGTATTGATGATGCCAATAAATTTTATAATAATTTCTTTTCAGTAATACTCAATGAATTTAATAAAAGTTTTGAAAAGAAGTCAAAAAGTGTTTTCCCTAAGTTTGTATTTAGTGACTGGGCGACTAAAGGTATAAGAATAAGTAGGGAAAAACTATATGAACTATATGGCCTTAAACAATTTTTTAACTCTGAAAGCTTTAACAAGTATGTAAATAAATATTCTAAACTCTTTAGAAAAATTTGCAAAGTAGCGAAGGCCCTTTTCATTAGCACAAAAATCAAATCGGCAGACAATAAAATAAAGACCGTTTGGAAAGTTATTAATAGTGAAACGGGTAGAAATAAGGTACGAAACACGGATTTTTTATTGGAGACTTCACATGGTCCCATAAATTCTAACATAGAAGTAGCCCAAGAGTTTGTGAATTTTTTCACCAACGTACCTCTTAAGACAACGGAAGCTTTAAATTCCTCGCCGAAGGCCTCAATTGCTTTATTGAAAGAAAACGTGCCAGGCTGTTCGGCTGAATTTCAATTCAAACATATAAACCCTATGACAGTCCTAAAGGCTTTCCGGCAAATAAAAATAAAATTAACCGAGGACCTATGGGGAATGTCTGTTAAAGTTTGTACATCTATAATCGAGACCGTAGCACCATACTTGGCTTTAATTTTTAATTTGTGTGTGGACCAAGGAGTCTTTCCAGATGTAATGAAATTCAGTAAAGTTATACCTCTTTTTAAATCCGGCGACCATAATGACACCAATAATTATAGACCTGTTTCCGTGTTGCCGGTTTTCAGTAAGGTCTTTGAAAAAGTTATACTTAGTCAAATGCTTATTCATTTTAACACTAATAAAATCTTACACGAACAGCAGTATGGTTTCACCAAAGAACGTTGTACAACTGATGCTGGTGTCTCCTTATTAAAACACATATTTGCAGCGTGGGAGGAAGCCCAAGATGCTATTGGAATCTTCTGTGACCTCTCAAAGGCTTTTGATTGTGTTAATCATGAAACCTTACTTTTAAAGCTGGAACATTACGGATTAGGTAAACTTGCACTAAGCCTAGTGAAATCTTATTTAAATGACAGGCAACAGCAAGTTCAGATAAATGGTGTAAATTCACGGGGCTTAAAAATAAAAATGGGGGTACCACAGGGCTCTATATTGGGTCCTTTCCTCTTTCTGGTGTATATAAATGATCTACCGCATTTATTGAAAAAACAACCACATATAGTATTGTTTGCTGACGATACGTCCTTAATATTTAAGATCAATAGACGTTCCACACGTATTGATGACGTAAACAACGCTCTACAGCAGGTCCAAAACTGGTTTACTGTTAATAATTTAGTACTAAATGAAAAAAAAACTAAGTGCATAAGATTTGCGTTACCAAATGTTAAAAGTAATAACTTGGAAATAATATTGAACAAGGAGAAACTAGAAATCGTCGAAAACGCGGTTTTCCTGGGAATCACGCTCGACTCGAGGCTACAATGGGGTCCTCATTTAACATCTCTGGCAGGACGGCTTAGTTCAGCAGCATATGCTGTCAGAAAAATCCGTCAATTTACTGATGTACATACCGCGAGGCTGGTCTATTTTAGTTACTTTCATAGTATCATGTCTTACGGTATTTTGCTATGGGGACGGGCTGCAGACATAGAGTCTATTTTTATTCTGCAGAAAAGAGCTATCAGAGCCATATACAATCTTCGCAGGCGCGATTCTCTTAGGGAATTATTTAAAGATATCAACATCATGACGGTACCTTGTCAATACATTTATGAAAATATAATGTATGTCCGGAAAAATATTCATCTTTTTACTAAAATAAGTGATAGGCACAATTTTAATACTAGAAATAAGGACAAGTTAGATCAACCTCGATTCAGGGTAGCTAAAGTAGCTAGCTCTTTTATGGGGTACTGTGTAAAATTTTATAATGAAATTCCACTAGAAATTCTCCAATTAAACGAGTCAAAATTTAAAACATGCATTAAACGCACACTATGTAGACAAGCATATTATAAATTGGAAGATTATCTCCTTGACAAAAATGCTTGGCTAAATGCCGGTCCTGCTCCACAGCCATTTGTAGCTACAAATTAGTTTATATTGGAAGAGATGCTGCTGCCCTTTTCGTATTGTTGTTTTCAGTGTTTTATCTTTTATTTCATTTGTTTATTTCAATAGGACTTAGGATTCTTTACATGTTATATTTAGAAATAATAGCATTGTATAATGTAGACGCACTTTTTTTTTTTTTTTTCATATTTGTGAATGTGAAGTACCATGGAGCATTTTTATTAGGTTACAACTTTTTATTTTTTTATTTTGACATTGCGAGCATGGCAGTTGAGAGTTTGTCATGCTCACTCAAATGTCTCGCTGTTGGTGGCGCGTGTTATTGGGTCATTCGGTTCCCTTCAAAATGGTTGAGCTGAGTGGGGTTGATGCACGCGTCATGCTCGTGAACGGGTGCCGTCAGATGAGACTGGTCATCTCTTAGCTGCCAGTGGCTTAATTCAGTTCCTATCTTTTAATATTTTTTTTATTATTATCTACATTGTGCTCACATAATAGAAGCAACAAGAAGTATGTAACCAAACATTATATGTAATATGATATGATCAATGTAATAAAAGAGTGTCCATGGAGTTTCTTGCACGTTCTTCTCCATAGAGATCTACTCCTTGGAACGTGCAACTTAGCTTCACTTGTTAGTTTGACTGACCGACATTTTGACAATTCAAAAGTGCCTGTAATTGGTCTATTTGAAATAAACGTTTTTGATTTTGATTTGATACTGGATTTTCTATTCATTTGTAGAATAATTATAGAGATAAGAATCGTACCACTGCTTTGTTAGGTTGTTTTGAGTGTTTTTTGATCACTTCACGTTTATGATCATCCTATATCTCTCTCTTTGCCTATTTACTTATATGGGAAAAGGGCGGGAGTATATAAGCTTATAGGAAAAAATAAATAAATTGTAAATTTGCATCTTTATGCAAATTTATTTTACCTACCAAAACAGTGAACAGTGAACAACGAGTTTGCAAATCATAACCCTTTGGTTATGATTGACACTCACAGAACAATATTAACTGTATTGACTATTATCATATTGCTTTGGATTATTTTTCGAACAAATAAATATCATAACAAGAATTAAAGGAACAAAACCAAATTACCATTTTCTCAGTAAATTCGTTAAGAAAAAGTTTTCGCTGCATTTTCTTCGACCACAAAATGAAAAAACCTCTGAGGGTCTCCTCAGCAGTGAGTCTACCACACTTCAAAAGGAAAAGTTTAATCGTTAGGAGAATGAAGTCACCTACCCTTAATTTATTGTAAGGTCGGCTTGGCTATATAAATACAGGATGACTATTTTTCAAGTGTGAATTAGAAAGTCTGAATGTATTTTTTATATCAATCACGCCTCAACGGCTGAATGGACTTGGATGAAATTTAGAAGAAGAATGGAACTTGACCTGAAGTTGATTTGGTGTCTTAGATTCTTTGGTATCTTTATAGTGAAACATTCACGCAGGCGTAGCCGCTGTTAAGAACTAATGACAAATTTCGATATAGATCCTCTCCTTAAAAATGTTTTCTCCTTAAAAGTTAGTCGATTTCTTAGCCACTGGGCCACCACGAATTATAATTATTGCGTATGTGATTATTTCTACTTAATTATCGCAGGTTCATTCAGGTATATAAATTGGTTAAAATAAACTCTCGTCAGTGGTAAAAGTTGAAATTGAAGGCCAGTATTCCAGCAGGTTTGACTCATGCTCAGCCGTAGATGGGTGAACATCCATTCTGTCACTCTCACATTCATACTCCTCCGTGGCTGGGAAATCACGTTACGTTGTTGCTCCAGACTGTCATTTGTAGATCATTGACAGTTGTTACGGTAGTCAGAAACCAGAATTCTGACACCGGTCACTGGGTTGTGGAGGTCAGATTGAATTAATTAAATACCTAGTGGAATAATAATTTTTACGTTTAAAATTCAAACCAAAAATTGATAAAACCTATTTTATATAATAACGTAGCAAAACTCTGGCAGACTGGTATTCCTGGAATACATTTAATCAGTCTACCCTTTCAGACTTTTATTATATTACCAGAATGTTACTAGGAATTCCTCATGTTACGGTAGATAGAGACTAAATAAGTAGAAAATAAGGCTATGTCGGGATACTCTAAAATAATTTAAAAGAGTGGCAACTTAAACTTTGAAATATCTGGCCGATATAATATTAAGGCTCCTTCGTGTCGCCAGTCCGACGCGTCTCATTACAATGTCGGTAACGCGAATTCCGTAAAGACGTAAACACACTTACATGTCGTGGCGTGGCATGGCACGGAATTCACCAATCAAATGACTCTGTTGCAGTTGCCTACGTCATAACACAACGAGTTTTGTAGCTAATCAACTGCGTCGCAAAAATTAAACGTCTATAATTATACCTATCCGATGCTACAGCAAAATGCAATCAACCAGTCCAATTAATTAAATCAATAATAAATTAAATTTTCAAAGTATGATAATGACCGGCACTACTGTAATACTTATTTTAATTAATAGTATTTATTATCAATACGATTTTAATGTTGAAATGTGTGAGCATTCATTTTAATCAACGCTGTTTATAGGGATTATGGACTCGCAAGTCGATCTGTTTTTGTTAATAATGATAGAAAAATAGATTTAAGTTTGATGTTTAATAAAATAAATGCATACCTACTTACGCGGTTACCGAATTGTTTTTGTTTCTATGAATGCTTAAAACTCGTGATGGAAAAAGAATGGAAATGTAGCTCGTGATTATTACTCTATGATACCTATCTTGGGATGATTTCAAGGAAGCAGGAAAAATAGTGATGTACGGAAGAAGAATTAGTTTGCTGTGATGATCGCAAGGGCTGATGATACATTTTTATCAATAAGTTGCATTACTGTGATCCAGTAAAAAAGGCATATCATACTGGCTTAATAGTATAATTTTCATCTCTGTCAATAACGGCCGATGCAGTTCAATATCAACCGGTTATCATTTCTAACACGCCCGAGTTTCTGGAGACTCGGGCGTGTTAAAAAACTACGACAGAGAAGTGCGACGCAATATTGCGATTGCATAGAACATGTTCCAAAACGACTCTGCAAATAGAATATATTATTTTCTCGGAAGTATTTGTCACATTGTCATGTCGCATATTTGGCGCAAAGACGTCCACTGCTGGACATGGGCCTCCCCAAGTGTAGCCACACAGATCGGTCCTGTGCGTTTCGCTTTGGCTTTCCAACGTTCATTGCATCACATTGGCTCATGCATATGCCATGCATGCATGTCACAGCTAGACCGTAGCTGTCTCATGACGTCACAGCTACGCCGTAGCCAGTGGCCATCTCATAAGCTACGAGACTGCTACGAATGAATACATTGCGTATTGCCGTATTCTTGAATTTTCGTTGTTTATCGGGCATGTACTAGTTTTTGATTATTTGATATAAAATGGCCCGCATTATTTTGTAATATTAATAAGTAAGTAAGTAGGATAGATGTGAAACAAAGCATTCCTTTTTAGGTATTATATTCCCAAATGCGAAATACGCTGTTTTTATAATTGCGTGGGTATGATAAGGTAATTTATTTTTATTTACTGTTACGGTATTTGAAATAAGAAAAACCAACTTTTTCTGAACTATGTAATTAAAATTACTAAATGTTTGATACATTATATAATCCAATCAGGTATAAATCTAAACATGTACAAGTATTAATAAATTGAAAAATACTCTAACGGCATTCTGTTTAACAACTTATATGATTCTAAAAAAATTCAAATAAAAAAACTTTTTTAAACAAGCTTTTTAGGTTACCGTGCATTGTCATTCTAATCAAACGTGTACGCAAAATTTCATCTTAATCGGTTGAGGATAACTGCTTTAAAAATCAGTTGCAAGATTTGACCCGAACTTAATACATACATAGATACATTGCATGTTAATAAAAAACTTGTAAAAAACCAACGATAATATTTGTTTTTGCTGGAAATGAATGAAGAACATCCTTCGCTTATCAACATAGTAAATAGATGCATGAAAACTCAGACATTGCTTTCACATGAATTAAAAAAATACAAATCTATGGCACAAATAAGTAAAGATAGTTTACATTAAGGGCCTTATTTATATAAACTTTGTAAACATATTATGATTAGTTTATGCACTGATTAGCAGATTCGTTATTCAAACTGAGAGGTGAAATGTGGGTGTCCTATAGGCGTACCTTACCCTTTGGGGAAACAGGCGTGATGTTATATTTATGTTCAATTCAAATTGTCTATGGAGAATTTGAAACTTGTTGTCAAACTAGACCTAAAAACTAAATAAACATATTTTTGTAATGAGGACAAGTATTTCAAAATTACTAAGTACCCTCCTTGTTACAAAATCTTGTTAAACAGTGTTATGTAATAGTAAAGATTATTTAAAGGATGGTATTTAAAAGTACTTCAATTTATGCCCATTTCATTTACCTAATTTTGCCTGTGTTCCACCAAATATACTGAATGTGCACCAAAATATGTTCATTAAAATATGTCATAACGAGCATATATTTAACAACTGTTGCATATTTGTAAAAATAGTAATACACCTAATTTTAAAAACAAGCATTTATTTTTTTAGTTTTACTTCAGATAATGCACTGCAAAATGTATAGTACTTTGGCAACATAGTCGACGGATTTCCGTCCGCAGGGTCTAAAGTAACCTAACACGAACGAGATGACGGGAGCTGAGTTCGCTCGCTTTGCTCGCTCACTTCAGCTCAAGTCATCTCGTTCGAACCTAACCTGTCCGTGTCGGGATGCCCTAAGCTCCCGAGCAGGAATCTTTGGTGCACGATCAGTATTTTTCGGGGAAGAATAAAATAGTTATTGTTACAATAGAATATTTGCAGCGCACTACAATAAAAAAGTGTTATATCTTGGTGTTAATTTGGAATTTGTTTGATGTAACATATTTTGTTGGCCGAGTATTTTAATTATAGTAAAACAATTAAACGGGTTTAAGATCAATATTTTAGAAATGCATACATAGATGTATTTAGGGTGAATGATATTAGTTTTATATAACTGGACTTATTGATTTCCGTTGATCCAGAGAACCCAATAATATACTACTCTTTTTCAATAACCCCTGTTTTCATCTATTTGAATAGATTTAGGGTGAATGATATTAGTTCTATATAACTGGACTTATTGATTTCCGTTGATCCAGAGAACCCAATAATATACTACTACTTACTACTTAATACAATCATAATTTAGTGTCGAATCGGTTGAGAGTGATTGTTTACACATCACCGTACCCGTTAAGGAAACTGTTTGCATTCCTATCTTATTCCTACCCATATTACGCCTCTTTGCTATTGATTCGTGTAGGTACTTATTTATTTAGATTCAGAATTGTATGTTTGTATTCAGAAGTATCAATTAGATCAATTTTTTATTCACCTATATCATTACTTATTAAAATATTACAATTCTTAGGTTCTATCTAGAAAAAAAAATAGATGGTGATGGTGATGGATGTAGTAGAAAATAAAACAAGATATTTTTTATAAGATAATTATGTTTAATTACGCTTGTTATGCACCTATGTGTTTACTTGTCAAAATATTGCAATGTTACTATCTAGAAAGAAAATTTACATTTTTTTTAATGAATATTACTTCTAATTTCATTTCATTAGCATCTTATACATATCACCACTGAGCACAGTTATTTATCATTTAGATAATTCATTAAAGCAAAGGAATTTCATCTTCTGGTAGCATCTGATAGCTTAGAATGTCTTCTGAATCAGGAAAGACTATATCACGCACTATACTTCTTGTTACTAATTTAATGTCAGGCGGAGCATTTGATGACCTTATAGCCGATTTTTCAGGACCAGGATGTATTTTGCCAACTCGAACAAAAGTAAGCATCTCATTGTGACCATTCTTGAGTGTGAGATATCGTGTATTTTCGAAGGAAGATTTTTTGAGAATTATTGTCCTGAAGTTTTGATGAACCTGGTATTCATTATTTTCTGGTCAGTCAGGTCTTGAGTAAATATAATCTCGCCACAAGCATTCTTGAAAATAAGTTTAGAATTGCCTTCCAAACCAAATTTCGATGAATGCAAGAATGAATGAAGCATTCTGTGAATTTTAATTTAATTTATTTAATATATTCTCTCTCTCTTGTTTAATCAAGCGTTGATTAAGATTGAACCATCACACTACAATGCTGAGAGTTTAATGCTGAGATAGAGATATGTGTATTTAATTATATATTCTTTTCCTTTCACAGCGTTCAAATAAAAACACTCAGGATAATGTATAGCATGCTGCATCCAAGGATCATCATAAATCTCCCAATCTTCGATAACACCACCACATGAGAAACATGCTGCAATATCATTTGTACCATTTCCATAATAAAAGAATCCCGCGTCAGCCATTTCCCTCACTAATCTTTTCTTTTTATTAAACGTCCTCCAGTAATAATTAAATGAAAATTCACGCATTTTGAACGTGTTATACATGTCATATCGAGGTTTGTATTCATTTTGAGACATGTTCCATTAACTTTCTAGTTCAATTATAAACGTTCAATGGTATCGTCCAGCGTTTGTCAATAACTTATAAAGACCGGACAGAGGTGGGAGGAGGGGATAGAAAACTTTAAGATGCGTTTTACCTAACTATAGAAATAAAACAAGAAAGTATTTATTTTAGAATTTTATTATTAAAGCACCACTTATTTAAACACAATACATTTTTTAAAGCACATACAGAGTCATGATAAATACAGTTATATAAATCTTGAGAATACTTATATAGATCGTATAAACTTATCAAACTAGAACACCCTTTATCTTCTAAATTGAATATATTAGAATTACTGTTTTCTAAAATATGCTTTAACCACAACACTTTTTCTGAACCTTTAACGTAGATACATTTATCTCTTAAAATATCTATAACTAAATTCTGATAATTAGGGTAGGGTACAAATCCTTCACGCCAATGTATCTTTCTGTTGCGTTCAATCCAACTAACATGTTTTTTTTCATGTTTCGTTAATTTTGAAAATGGAAATGGTGGCTTAATTAAAAACACTTGTAATGTTTTATTATACAATATAGCGATTTCTTTTATTATAAATTCATTTGTTTCTGTTTTAAAGCCTTGAATATCCACAATAGCTATCATGATAATATGCGCACAATGTTGCTGAGAGGTTTGTATTCTACGAGTCGATCGTTTATAATCAAACAATATGCAGTCGTCTTATCTGGTATTGCTGTGGAACATTCAATTTCCAACCTCACGTCCACTGGACCTGTTTTCAGGCTATCGTTTTGTCTTGAGCAGTCTAAGATAAAAAGAGGGGCTTTTTCTTTGAACTCCTTTAGGTCAAGCAACGGGTCTACTGGACAGTTGTAATACGACTGACGAAATTTCACAAACATTTCATATAATATACTATATTTGTTCTCAGAAAACTTTAAACCTAAAGGTTCATATGGATAATATTGTGAATTCAAAAAGAGTGTAACGTTTGTTACTTCACAATGATCGAATAGTGAACTGTCTTTAGTTTTATTATTTTTTCGATTTGTTTGTAAACAAAAAATTACATATCTGGGTTTTTCCAATTGTGAAGCAGTTTTGACTGACCAAGAATGCTTTGTGGTTTTAGGTAGTAACGGATATTCATATAAATCCCAATTTCTAAACGCCATCTGAATAGGTTTATCTCTTTCTAAATGTTTTAAAAGTGACAGTCTTTCTCGGTCTGATACTTTTATGTGTGGCACCCTCCACTGAACTCTTAGCACATCTATTTGAAAATTAACAATATCATCAGTAAGGATAACGCTGTTTAAGTTAGTATTGCTTCTGTTCAATATAAGTTCATGTTTACAATTTATCACTATTTTATTGTAATCCTCTGCAAAACCTAAAATCTTATTTAATGGGATAACAGCACTAAAATGCCCATCACTTTGAAATCCCTCTAAATTCCAACCCCATAGAGCAGCAACTTTATTTTCTGCTTCATTTAAAGAGATGTATGATTTTATTGTTGATGTTATTCCAGAATTTTTTATGCGGTCTATTTCAATACCATTCATTTCGTATCTGATGTCTTGAAACAAATACATAACAGGGTTATTAGTGAACGAAAAAGTTTTCTTGATTGGATTCCCATCTTTACCGAAGAGCTTCGCTTGTCCTTCGATGTAAATTGAACTGGCTGATGGTAGCACGTATATGTCTTGCTGGTGGATGGGAATTCTGATTTCATCGTTTTCTCTAAAGCTGCTATTGTAGGGATTGTATGAATGGACTTCATAACTTTCGATCGAAGTGTCGAAGTGCGGTAATTCAGTAATCTGTAGTATATTCATACTTTGAACCCTAGGGCTTTAAGAAAATCTTTATTTGCTTTAGTCAATTTCTTAACGTATTTCTTGCGTCTTTGCACTTTAGCAATCGCAGAAGGACTAAGACGTTTTTCATTCGCTTGGGTGTTTTTATAATATACTATCATTTTGTTTTTCTTAAATGAAGACGTAACTGAACTTGTTCCTCTCCAAAGTTAATACAGTGACCAAATTGATCTACAATCTTAACAGATACCGATGAAATTAAATTTTTGTTTACTGGAAAGTAAATAACATGTTGTGGTATTTCCATGCACTGATGACCTGGAGTAGTATCAGACACAAACTCATGAATAAAATGAGTTGGTAATCCGTTGCAGTACGAACCGTTAACAAGATCACATTCGATTCTGATTACAGACAGTCCTCTGTTAATAATGGGAATATTTGGTCTTGATTTTAATACTGAAAAGTATACCAAACCGCACTCATATTGATCTGACAAATGCAATGGTGGTTGAAAGTATGAAACCAATTCCGATTTATTCCCAGAGATGGTAACCGTAGTAGACATGCTTCTATACTGACCTCTTTCGAAAGATCATGTTTATTTTATTCCTTCACTACACCAAAAATTCTTCAAAAAGCTTAAACAAAGATGTCCACAATTAAAAGGGTGATCACGCTGAATATTATCATAATTATAGTGAATTTTGGAGCCCAAGTATTTTATAAATTCCTTTGGAGGCTTAAGATTTCCGTAACTATCAAAATACTCAATATAATCGTTGTATTTTGCATAGGCTACCCAATGAGAACCAGGATTTTTAGAGCTATCTAAATTTATTACTCCACATTCTTTTTTAAAAGGGTGTTTAGGTAGCTTATCTCTCATAAAGACACCTCTGAAATAGGGAATATTATTTCCATACTTCAAAATGTCTAAATTACTCAAGGCTCGTTTGGGTAGCCGATATCTTAGTTTTTTTCTTTCGATACAAAAATGCCGAGTCCATCTTTATGTGGTTTAAGGTGTAGTCCTTTTCCGATGCAGAGAGCTTCCATCTTTTCATTGTGTCTCTTTGATTCAGTCAATAACTTTTTCGCAAACTTGAATTCATTTATGGTTTTAGCAATACCAGCTGCACCGCCTGCTAAAGCTCCCACTGCAGATAATCCCGCAAAAATCGGAATCAAAGGCAATACTCCACCAGTTTTTGGTATAGGAATAACACGAGGAAGTTTAATGGATGAATCATCAGCTAATTCTCTGGCAGCGGCCATAGCTAATTCTATTGCCACTTTCTTGCATTTCGGTTTTAATTTTTTGATATGTCTCTTGGTTTTTCTAATTACATTTTTAAATTTATTTTTTAATCCTTTTCCAATTTTAGGAGGACACTTTTTGCTATCTTTTTGTAGGCCAAAACCAGTTTTAATTTTTGTTGACATAGCGCTGCTTACTAAGCGTGCTGCCATTTTTTCCCCTATACTCGCATCAGAGGCAAGTGCTCGCTTTTTAGCCATATTTAACAAAACTAAATCTGCCTTGTGGCGATCCTTTAAATTTGAAGATTTATGATAGGCAATGTCGTGCTGTTTACAATATTCGTCTAATTTATTAATACCTTTATCTCCACGTGTAAGCCTTTTCATCAATTTAGTACCAGGCCCGCAATAATTGTATCCTGGTAAATGTAATTCAAATGGTAAATGATTTATAATCCAATTGAGAAGACTACTCTCTTCAATACACATCATAAGACTGATACATTTGGACTGAACACTCAATAAATATTCGATTTATCAATCCAACTATTTTCAGAAGAAGGCAAACCTAACCATTTTACAAAAACTTTGTCTCCTTTTCTTTTAAGAACTTTCTCAACTAGATATAAATTAGCATTTTTTGTCTTTTGAAGTTCTTGTACATAAAATGCACCTAAAATGGGTTGGCCTCTGATTACGTCTTCAATTAAGTAGGTGATAGGAGATGTATTTTGTATTTTTCGAATTTAAAATATTTCTGTCGACCAGTTGGGAGTATAACCTTTTTCAAATGTCCCCTTATATTTACTAATGCGTACATAATCACCCTCTTTAAACTTGCTTTTTATGCTAACGGTTTTCATCAACATACAATATCTTTGTAATATGCGTTTTTTATTAACATTATCCACGTTTGCGGGGATTTCATCAATTGTGCGATGATAGGTGTGATTGTAATTATAAATAACATTATTAAGAGTATTATCTATCCAATTATAGTTACCTTTCAAACTAAATTCCTTGTATAGTTTCGATTTCAATGTTCTAATAAATCGCTCAACTATTGATGCCTTCTTTGTTGAAAAGGTTGAATAATGATTTATATAATAAGATTTCATAAGGTTTTGAAACATGTTATTATAAAATTCTGTTCCATTATCCGTTTGCAAATTTTTGGGAACACGCCCATTAGCCAACAAAATCTTGAAAGAATTGCATACAATATCTTTGGTCTTGCTTTTCAAAGGAAAGGTCCAGGCGTATTTCGAAAATGTGTCAATAACAGCAAGAATAAATTTGTAATTTTTATTCTCTTTGGAAATTGATTGCATGTCGATTAAGTCTGCTTGCCAAAGGTCATCTATATCTTTCATAATAACATGTCTTCGGGGAAAGTTTAGTCTTGCATTTTTATGAATTTCGTTTACTACGTCGGCTTTACTCATATTTTAATTCAGTATATCAACATTTGTCTTGAAACTACCAATGACACTGAATGAAAATCATACTCTCTCCACTATTTATTCTTTAATTATATCAGCTTCTTTTAATTCTTCAATAATCGATAAAATTTCATTATCATGATTTGTATTGCCAGCATCTCTTGAAGCGACTAATAGTTTTAATCTCTCAACCAACTCGTTAGGATCGTCCCAATATACCAAGTCAGTATTGTTTTTGTACTTCTTAAGTAATTAAGTTTTCAACTGTATATTATTGGGTTCTCTGGATCAACGGAAATCAATAAGTCAAGTTATATAGAACTAATACCATTCACCCACAGTCTATTCAAATAGATGAAAACAGGGGTAATTGAAAAAGAGTAACATCGAATTAAAAATCTTCAGATTTTGAAAAGTTTACCTGCGCTTCTCTGCGAAGGTATATCTACTTTTCAAAATCTGAAGGTTTTTTATTAGATGTTACTCTTTTTCAATAACCCCTGTTTTCATCTATTTGAATAGACTGTGGATGAATGGTATTAGTTCTATATAACTGGACTTATTGATTTCCGTTGATCCAGAGAACCCAATAATATACTACTGGCGTAGCGCAGTGTTTAAATGATATAATTCTATACTAGTATGATTCCTAATAGCTTCCAATTACTAAGTGTGATTTTATGTTATACTGGCATGCATTATATACTACTGGCCTTTACTCATAATGAGGTAATTACTATATCTGATATGACACAAATATATTGGGCGGACGCAGGAAAATCATAACATATTACGTTGTTGTTTTACGTTATAATTAAATAGTGGTAACTGTCGCGACACCTTATAAGGCGTCTGTTTAATTGTTTTTCTATTGTGTCTATAATTACGGCAGATTAGTGAGTAATGTTTTTCGAGTGTTTGTACTCTCTCTAGCCTGACGGATTCTGTTTTGTTAGATTCGTCTTAACACTCTGAGCGATGGCTTTTAAAATTCGTGTTTATAAAAACGAATTGATTTAATGGTTTCAGTAGATGTATATATAAAATGACGTCGACACATTGATGTTCACCCTTCAATTCATGGTTTGGTCTTCAAAAAATAAAAGTCATTTGTAAACCACAATCTATCATACACGTCGAAGGAAACTCCAAATTCATTGTTCAGAAATGTTTATCAGCAGCGACACAAGCGCTCGCCGTATCAAAGAGCAGCAAACTGGTCGACATAGAGGCATATGGCCTCTGCGATTATGATGGTGACACTTTCTGATGCCTCTTCATCAACATTTTGCACTCGAACAATTTTCAAGCGGTACGGTTGATGTGGCGTTTTGTACTTCCTGCCTACTCTCACAGGAAAAATTTGTGAGTTTATAAATGTATATTACCTATATTGAAATTACCAATATCCGGGCTATTTTTGCTTAACCTTTATGATATGAATATCCCTAAAAATATCCTTGTTTTGCAAGTATAGCCACAAATGAGTGTTGTGCAAACTTGCTTCTGAAATAATTGAATGTTAGGTAGTATGAAATTTTTTATTTACCTATATTAAAAGTAGAGAAATAAATAAATAAATTATTCGAGTATCAAGTTCATTCTCAGGCAAAATAAATAAATCTGTAGAAAAGTCGTTTTTGCACATCGAAAATATTGCCAAAAAAATAGCCATGTTGTTAAAGGATAACCAACAGAACCCACTACCAGCATTTTTGGAGTTTTTGTATGTTTAGTTGTGCACACATCATGTAAATTGGACGAAACCAATGTAAATAACTTTTATGCATAAAAATTGTGCGTAACTTTAAGTATTACTTAGCTCTTTTCTTATTGCAATCGGTTCACTCTATCAAAAGTTAGATGAATTTAAATTGTTCGAAAGTAAAATATCACAACACACGCAATTCAAATACTCGAACAGCTGAACTACATATTCGATAGATGGCGTTGTGCATTTGACGTCATTTTCTGAATGGTAGTGTTGATTCTCCGCGCAAGAATGACACTAGAAAAAAAATTGCTAGGTAGGTAGGTTAGGTAGCAACGCAAGTAGGGGAGGCAGGTAGGTAAGTAGGATGTGTAGGTAGGTAAGTAGGGTAGGTAGCAACGCAAGTAGGGTTAGGCAGTTAGGAATGCAGGGTAGGTAGGTAAGTCGGGTAGGTCCATAGATTTAGATTTTTTTTGCTATATCTATGGGTAGGTCGTCGTCGAGCTTTATTGCCTCGGCGCTTTTCTGGTGGTTGCCACTGTGGATTCTGGCTTTCAGGAGTTGCAATGGTTTGGGAATAGTGCGATGGGATTGTCACAAATAAAAAAACTTAAGAAGGTAGGTAGGTAAGTAAGTAAAGTAAGGTAAGCAGTTCACGGTAGCCAAGCCGCGGGCTCAGCTACTATCTTAAAAAGACTTAAATTTATGCACTCTAAAATCATGAATCAAATACTATGTTGTCAGATTCGAGTGTCAGGTGTACAGAAGAAAGAGTGCGCGCAAGATAGGTCTGCGCGCGGCCTTAATCGGAACCAAGAGGAAAAATGTTCTGTGGGCTCTAGCGAAGTGACATTCGATATCGTCAATGGCGACGGTTGAAATTCCAAAATGCAAGGGATTGATCGCGTGACATTTCGATGGCTTATGACATTCCCATACATTTCTGCATATGACATTCCCATACATATTATGACATTCCCATACATATTATACAATCGCTTTCGTCACGCTTTCTATCATCGAATGTCACTTGTCGAATGCGAAATGTTTTGATATTTTTGTTAAAAAAACTTTTTAACTAAAATATCAAACCGACTTCCGAAAAAAAACCTTATTTTCCGAAGTCGAGTCGCCTAATTGTTGTTTTTCGTTATTCGACACCAACTTCGGAAAATAAAGTCATTTTTCGCTCTGTAGTGTTTTGTTTCGGAAGTCGGTTTGATATTTTTGTTAAAAAGATTTTTATTTTGCATTTTTTAGTTATGGTACCTTAAATTACCCTGGCAATCATTACAAGTAAATCCCATGACGATTCCAATAAGCCCAAACTAGACGAGGATACATTGTTTTATTTAGGAGTTCCAGTGCATACCTTCCGGTTTCATCATCAGATAATTTCGATGGTACGATATTCATCAGTAGCATTTATTTGTATGTATTTGCTTCATCATACTCCATTAACTATTTGAGATATCTTATACCCGTGACATACTTATCATTAAGGAGTTCCAGTGGCCATCTGTGGTATTCTTCATCAGTGCCACTTCACCAAATAATACTTTCTGAGTTCAAATGAATGCGGTGTTGATGAAAATACTAAAATTTCTATATGTATGCCTATAATATTTGAGGAGTTCCCTCGATTCCCATGGGATCCAATGGGAGGATAATGTTCAGATCCTGACCTAACTATCGTACATGTCATGACAATGGGACCATCTGGGAAGTGCAAATATAATTACGAACAAAAGAAAAATAACTTATCGGCCCAGGCGTCTTTCAGTATTCGGGGCATACGCATTAAAAAAAAAGATTCCGACGAATTGAGAACCTCCACCTTTTCAGAATTCGGTTAAAAATCTGACGATGTCAAATTATTGCCTCATCAAACTTGCTTCAAGAGGACAATCTCACCTCTCGTCAACCATCGTCGCTACGCTATTGTTGCTACACCGCAGTCGATACCCAAAGAGATAAAACGCTTGCGTATAGTGGAATGGAAGCCATCAATATGAGCCGTTGATGTTGCTAAGCAAGGTATTTTTTCAGTTAAAGATGTTCAGTGACTGTAATAAATGAAGATATTAAAATAGATGTCTTTTTGAAGGATTTCATTTTAATATCTTACAGGCCTATAACCAAAGCTGTTGTGTCTCATTTTGAAGGATCGAAATGGCAGTTAACATGTTAAAATAAAACAAAGAGCTTGGTTAAAAATTGAATATTGTATCGCACAAATTGACTATTTTTACAGGCTTTTATTTAACTTGCAATGTTTGTATGTATGTATGTAAGTGTGTTCGAGCTAAATCTTGCAACTGAATTTTAAAGCAGGCGTCCTCCACCGATTAAGATGAAATTTTGCATACACCTTTAGAATGCATGGTTAGCTAAGTGACGTCATTCTAAATGCAATATGGTGGACTAGTTATTTTTTTGCACTGCCATGATATGGTTATCAAATGAAAGGTTTGCTGAGAAAAATACGAAAAAACTTGTTTTAAAAAAACATTTTTAATGATAGCTTATTTAACTTAAAAACTCATTATAAAAAAAATGTAGTCAGTTTTTGTACATTTTTTAGGACAGAAAATCCGGTCCTGGAAATAACAAAAGAAATTTGCGAAAAAATACCGATTTTCTAACGATAATATTTTAATGTTGATATCGTTATCACGTTACCATTTCTCCACGAATCTTATAAAAAAAATAAGTTTTTTTTATAATCTTTGCAGATATTCTTTTTAGCAAAAACTACTGAACGGATTTTGATCAAACTTTACAACAGTATAGTTCATACATCAGAAAAAACACATGGGCTATAATTTACATAGATGTTAGCGGGAGTATTAAGTCAACGCGGGTGGAGCCGCGGGCGGCAGCTAATAGTCAGTGCCATTGAATATTATTTCTATATCTTCAAGGCTCATTGTGGTTATTATAGGTGCACATTTTCCGTCTGAAAACTTGGGCATATTACCAGGACAAGGTAGATATTTAGAAGACATAATATCCCCTTGTCCGTTGACTTCAGTATCCATGTGTGACGTAAGCACTACGTCAATGAGATACAGCAGCACCTCTGCTGGCGTAGCACATTCCAGTATTGCAGGGACTGGCTCACTCGTGCTGAAGAGTTCGGCCGCAGCAGTGGCGACTGCGATCAGCAATATTACTGACCTCATCGTAGCGCCTAGAGACAGAGGAGCTGGCAATTTAATAAACATATTACATAACACCATCACACATGTTTTTAACTTGATCAATGGGCCGAGTTCGTGTTGAGTCTCCTATGACAAAACAACGCGTCCAATTGATCCGAGTTAAAAACAGCGGCAATTAACGGAAATATTTAAGCAAATTTATCGATTTTCTTTATTTACTTGTTTTGTAAATAAGACTATCCGTTTTTGTTATGAACAGGAATGAAAGTGAAGGGTGAAGTCTGGTAAAAAATTACCAAGGAATATTATAAAATTTCCAACATAGTCTACCACTACCTTATTAAGCATAATCACGTTCAATTTCTTACACAATAAGTACTCAGTATGCTTTTGCCAAAGAACGTTGACAGCAGTGTGACTTTATTAAAAGACATATTTAATGTGTGAGAAAAAGCACAAGATGCCATAGACATCTTCTCTAGCTGATATCACCGGGGTGGTTTTAGTGAGGTAAAAAGACCGGACACTCTGCTCTTTTCTCAAAAATAAATATACAAAAAAAGTATATTCTTAGAGCAGTCTAAGGCATTTGATTGCGTAAATCATGAAACCTTACTCCTAAAACTTGAGCATTACTAAGCTTGACCAGTGTCAAACTTAGTAAAATCTTATATGAATGATAGACAGCAAGCAATAAGGCCAAATAAACGGTTTCAAATCGTCGGGATTAAACATCAGTATTTGAGTATTTCAGGATTTAATTTTAAGCCCAGTGTGTTATATTAAACAAATATCTAAATAAGTGTAATTTAATAATATAATATTTCTGTTTACCTTGTAAAGATACCTGGAACCAGGATGACAGCGTACAGTGAAAATTGTTTAATAATGTTGGTATTACAATCTGAACACAAGGATAATTCCAAACGGCTTTCAATTATTAAAATGGGATTTTATGTTGATTAGCATGTGTTATATACTCGTTGTAATCGGTAATGATAACCACAGGTATTACGCAAAATTAAAGCAAAACGAATATGATGGGAGGAAGTAAGTAAGACAACCATAACAGGCAATAACTCTCAGTACACACAGTACTATCGTTACTGCAAAACATCGAACTACGGTTAAGCCTATTATTTACTAAATATTAATGGTAACGTTGAACCAGACTTAGCATCATCAACCTGCCCTTGTTCCATGTTACTTGGTGTCGGCGCAACACGAAAGAACTAAAGTTGCTTTTAATTGGTAAACTTCGAAACATACATAACACTTCACACTTTTTATCCCCAAATGAAAAAAAAATCTAGCTATCGAATACAAACTATAATACATATATTTCTATGACTAAATATCCTATACTATGACTTAATAGAATGTGAATCAAAATAGAGAAGAAAAGTAATTTACATAACACATAACAATACATAACACTGTAATATGGAAAATAGCAGCAATCAATTATTGGACATTTCCGAGTCGTTTCTTCTCTAGACGAAACGAAAAATTGGAAATTAGCTTCTGACGTTCCATAATTGTCCATGAAGATTTGTGTGAGTTTTTGCATGTAACGAATAAACTTAAAAACTACTGGAACGATTTCAAAAATTCTTTCACCTTTGGGAAGCTACACTATCCCCGGGTGACATTGGCTATTTTTATCCCTGATTTCCCACGGGAACGGGTACTAAGCGGGTGAAACCGCGAGGCGTCCGCTAGTTTATAATAAAGGGAGTTACTAACAGTTATAGCCAAATAATCTCCTTACTTTTATTCATAAATAAAACCTAATATTGACCAGTGTTTGCGTTGTTACAGTGACATGCGTTTATTAAAAAAATAAAATATCTTTGTTTTATACTAAAGTGACAAAAAGTATAATGTGCCGTACTCGTTCCAGATTTCGTTAAAAAGTAAGTACCATTATAACTTTTATTCATTTAACTACAGATTTTGATACCGGCGTTGCCCGCTCTCATTTCGAAAATTATCCTATTGGAATAATAACTCTTATGTCCTACTCCCAGTCATTGTCTATCCATGTGCAAGAAGGCCTGGTACTAAATTAATTGAAAAACAGCTATCTTTGTAAAGAAGCTACCAAAAACGGTTCCAAAACAATGTTCTTATCTATACTGATCTGCAACCATCACCATCAACAATTTCGATTATAATTTTTTTCTCCTCAGGAATTAAGTGGACATCAATATTATGAAAAACCACGATTTATGCAATGACCAACTTTAAAAAAAGAAAACAAAGCCAGCTGTTCCCAACATTTTTAGTGTTCTCGTTTACATCGTGTGTTAGTTAAATGTGACTTTTATCCATAATTATAAAATTACATTCGGAGTTAAAGAAAAGATTTGAGAAACTTCGTTTCTGACGAGGGTCCCCCGACTGCACAGGTTTTTTATTTTGGAGGATTAATATAATGATAAAATTGTTAATTTCAACGGGCACAAGCAGTTTTTATTTTACTTTTGATGGGTTTGCTCTTGATTCTAGTCTAGGTCATAGGTGACAGAGACAGAGTCGATGGAGTGAGTTTACCCAGAAGAAGCCTGTTCACTCTAACAGTTTTCAAAATATGACTATCCATTTTACACCCTGTGCAATATAAGTCAGTGTCCATCTCTATTTACTTTTTCGCAAAACCGATAATTAGTCGTGTTGTTATAGTACGAACTTCCAATTTAGGTATGAAATACTGTAGTTTTGGTTTTTCCATTCTGTTTGCGTAATGATTAGGGAAACTCAAAGACAGTTTCCCTAATCATTATTAAAATACCTAAAAATGTATGTAAAATACAAAATTTAATTACATAT
Organism: Orthosia gracilis; assembly: GCA_947562075.1. Classification (NCBI taxonomy): domain Eukaryota; kingdom Metazoa; phylum Arthropoda; class Insecta; order Lepidoptera; family Noctuidae; genus Orthosia; species Orthosia gracilis. The sequence continues at coordinate 11,684,618 of OX387266.1, read as the reverse complement.
AAATCCAAACATGTACATGATTAAATTTATAGTAAAGGAAGGAAAGCCCTTTAGTCAATAATCAAACGCGCATTTATAATCCATACTTCCATACTAATATTTTATATAGTATTAATCAAGACATTGAGATAGTCTTGCTAATTATAATTTTGCATTAAAAGAACATAAATTTATAATATTCAAGTACACTGGGAGGAACGCTGTCTGTGTGTACAGTCGTCAACGTAGTTCCGTAAGCATGGTATGAGTATGTTCGAAGTAGGTCTGTCTATCTGTTTGTTAACCTTGGAGACTTGGACATTTCCCTACCATGGGAGCACGTTCCCTTGTGGTGATTTCAGATTTTCACACTATTTGATTAAATTAAGTGAAGTCAACTTAAAAGAATCGAACAAAATCAGTTTTCAAGCAGTCCGATGCAGTTCGTCGTCGTCAGATTAACGTGACTGATATGGCGGCTTGAAAAGTGATCTTGTTTCCAACATTTTTATTTATTAGCACTAGAATTTACGGAATCTAAATCGGTTTTCTGGTGGGACGTCGACCAATTTGTCTTTCTATGACTTTCAAATATTCATATTTTATTTCCAGCTGGTCTGCATAAAGCCGATACGATGAGAGCAGTAATATTGTTAATCGCAGTCGCCACTGCTGCGACCGAGCTCACCAGCACGAGTGAGCCAGTCTCCCACCACAGTACTGGAGGACGCTACTCCTGCAGACGATTTGCTAAAGTCAAAGTCAAAGTCAAATATATTTATTCAACTGGGCCAAAAAGCGGCACTTTTGAACGTCAGAATTAAAAGTAACAAATCATAAAATAAAAATTGATTCTACCGTGCATTCGGAAAAGTAGCTTGTTATGGAGAAGAATGCACAAGAAACTCCATACTTACTCTTTAAAAAAAAAAAGTGTTTTACAATATTTACATAAGTACATATATTAATAAATTCATATATGTGAGGACGATGCACCCAGAATAGCACTATACACTATACTACGTATAGGTATAAAGTATTAAGTATTAAAAGCATTAACAGGTAAATTTAGGTTTAAAGATATTTATTCTCAAAAAAGACACAAAGTCACTTACATGAGAACATTGCTTAAAGTAAATAAAATAAAATTCGTCACAGACGTCACGGCAGCAATAATGATGCATCCATCCAATGCATTCAGCTTTAAGGAAGGGTGTTATTTGAGATTAAAAATGCAGCTAATTGAGTTTTGAATGCATTGAATGAGCGCAACCTTCTTAAACATGAGGGTATTTTGTTATATAATTCTGCTCCTTCAAAAGTTAAAATTTTTTTGCCAAACTTAGTTCTCATCTTCGGTAAAATCAGAAAACTAGCTCGGCGACTGCTACGTTGAGTTACTTGTTTTACTTTGATAAACGATAAATTAGTCTGTATACTTTTGTTGAGTGCCTTATGAATAAAAATACATGTATTGTAAATATATAACTGTCTAATGTTCATTATTTTGGTTTCTTCATAGATTTTGCACGTTGATGTCAAGTATGGGTAGTTAAAAATCATTTTTATTAATTTGTTTTGTGCAACTTGGAGACTTGTTAGCTTCGTCTTGGCCGCACTGCCCCAAACTTCAATTAGATATAGTAGGTGTGGTTTTACTAAGGCGTTATAGATGGTGTGACGTAGTCTATGTGGGATACATCGAACTATGTTTCGGAGGGAGCCAAGTAGAGACGTAAGCTTTGTTTTTATATGGTCCAAGTGAACAGTCCATGATAGAGAACTATCCATTCTCAATCCAAGGTATTTCTCACAAGTTTTTTGCTGTAGGGACACATTGTTGATTACTAATGGATTATGTGGAGGTATTATTTTATTTTTTGCTTTGAACAAGATATAGCATGTTTTAGAAATATTAATTGTTAATAAATTATATTGAAACCATGAAAAAAGGGTGTTTAAATCTTCTTGAGCCTGCGAAACCAAAACATGAATGGAAGAGCCGAAATAAAACAAGCAAGTGTCATCTGCGTATAGAGTAAGATGGCCGTGTAGTGCAATTTCCCGAATATTATTTATGTAGATTAAAAAGAGCAGGGGCCCCAAAATTGATCCCTGGGGAACGCCACACGTTATAGGTAATGTACCACTTTGATAATTATTACTCATTCTAACTAACTGGGACCTGTTTTTTAGATAAGAATCAAACATTTTTAAGGCACTATCGGTAACATTGATGGTTTCTAGCTTTTTAAGTAGCAGTTCATGACTAACAGTGTCGAACGCTTTTTTGAGATCAATAAAGATGCCAAGGACTATGTTCTTTTTATCTACATTTTGCCTAATTTTAGTAACGAGGTCGACTGTAGCTGTTAGTGTGCTACTTTTTGGTCTGAACCCGTATTGTCTATCTGAAAGAAAGTTAATAGAAGTTAAATGTTGTTCTAATCGTTTGTGTATGATTTTTTCTAATATTTTTGACAATACAGGCAACACTGAAATAGGTCGGTAGTTACCTGGGTCCATCTTTGAACCTGATTTGTGAATGGGAGTTACCTTCGCCATTTTCAGGGTATCGGGAAAATTACCTTCAGCTAGCAGTTTGTTGAAGCATTTGCTCAGATTGTTCGCTATTATATTTTGTATGCATTTTATTGCTTTAGTAGTGATGCCATCTAATCCAGTACTACAATTAGGGTCAAGATTTGATATGATTTTTGTAATTTCAGTTGCAGAGCACGGATCAAGAACTGATAACACTGGGGAGCTTTCGGGAGGAGATTTCGGTAAAGCATGTGTATGATCGTCATGAAATGATCTAGGTATTTCATTCGCTAAAAGGGGACCTATTGTGGCAAAGTACTCATTGAAAAACTGGCAAATTTTCGTTGGGTTTGTAATGTGTTCGGAATCGATTAATAGTTTTGAAGGAGCACAATTTTGTTTAACTTTATTATTCGCTAGAATGTTTACCAGATGCCACATTTTTTTAGGTTTATTAATACAATTGCAAAATTTTTTATAGTAGAAAATATTCTTTGTATCTTGTATGTGCTTGGCAACCTGTTTTCTTTTTGTGATAAATTCTGCTTCTAGGCTAGTATCATTCGGATTCTTCTTTAGTTCTGTCCATAATACATTTCTTCTGTTGATATCATCAATTATGCTTCTATTTATCCAGTCGTTTTGGGGTAGGTTCAGAATTTTGGTCTTTGTTGTTTTACTTTTATCAATTACTGCTTTTATTTTGTTTTCTAATAGTGTGTAGTCATCATCTAATTCTTCAAGGTTTGTTGTTTCTAGCATAATATCATGTAATTTCGTGAAATCAATTGCTTGGTATTGGGTCCGTTTTTTTTCAGGAGATTTCGTTTTTTTGAGTTCAACGTATATTTGTTTATGATCTGACATTGAAGAGTCAGCTATTGCCATGTGGAAGTGATCGTCTTTCAGGTTGGAGCTGACATGGTCCAAAATAGATTTTCTAGTATTAGATTCTCTTGTACAATATTTCTTAGTGATTTTATTTAGTAATGTATGTCCAGTTCCCTTCAAGAGTTCATTATATTGTTTAGTCTTTCTGTCTTTGTTCAATAGATCAATGTTAAAATCTCCAAACACTATTGCCCTCCTTCTTTGTTGCAGTTGGGACTCATAAACCTCAAGAAAATCTGTGTAATTAGTGTCGCCCGGGTTGTATACAACTCCTACTTCCAGTGCATATCGCTCCAGTCGTATCCATAAATAGTTGTTTCCTCCTGTGTACTTAGATTCTGATAATTTATGTTTGAGGTCATTGTGCACATATGCTGAAACTCCACCTCCTCTTGAATCAGTTCTGTAGTTATAGTAGTGCGAGTAGTTGTTTATTTGAAGTTCCAAGGCTTGTGTTTCAGTTCCTATCCATGTTAAATTTATTAATGTTAAATTTATTAATGTGATAAATAGGAACATGGTTCTGACATACTTACAAATATTGCAAACATAGGTAAAATACCTAATTCAACACCAACGTGTGTGAGTCAAATTCTACAAAAAAGAAAAAAAACAAAAGCAATAACTATGAATAGGAATATAAATTAACAAATTTGATTTTGTCCACGCTAAAGATTGCCCTATGGAGCAGGACCAGCATGTTTCCAAGCATTCTTATCTTGAATATAATCATCTAATTTGTAATATGCTTGTTTACAAAGTGTGCTTTTAACTAAAGTTTTAAATTTACCTTCATTTACTTTTAATATATCACAAGGTATTTTGTTATAGAATTTAACACAGTACCCCATGAAAGATGAGTTTACTTTAGCTAGTCTATAAGATGGTTGATCTAACTTATCTTTATTTCTCGTATTACATTTGTGTCTATCACTGACTTTACTAAAGAGATGTATATTTTTCCTTACATACATAATATTTTCATAAATGAATTGGCAAGAAACTGTCATAATATTAATATTTTTAAATAGTTCCCTAAGAGATTCTCGATGACTTAACTTATATATTGCTCTGACAGCTCTCTTTTGCAATATAAATATGGATTCAATGTCAGCCGCTCGACCCCACAGTAAAATACCGTACTACATAATGCTGTGAAAGTAACTAAAATAGACCAAACGCGCGGTTTCTACATCCGTTAACTGTCTTATCTTTCTAACAGCATAAGCGGCTGAGCTTAGCCGACCCGCAAGAGATGTTATGTGAGGACCCCATTGCAGTTTGTCGTCTAGAGTGATTCCCAGGAAAACTGTTTGATTTACAAAGTCCAGCTTTTCGCCATTCAATATGATGTCGCATTCGGTACTTCTAACATTCGGTAATGTGAATCTAATACATTTGTTTTTTTTTTTATTTAGTACCAAATTGTTTGCTGTGAACTAATTTTGATCCTGAAGAATAGAGTTATTCACATCAAAAAGATTTTGTGACCGCCGATCTATTTTAAATATCAAAGATGTGTCATCAGCAAACAACACCATCTTCGGTTGATATTGTAGTAATTGGGGTAAATCGTTAATATAAACTAAAAAGAGGAATGGACCCAATATCGAGCCTTGAGGAACACCCATTGTCATTTCAGACCCTAGTGAGTTTACGCCACTTACCTGAACTTTAACTTGTCTGGCTTTTAAATATGATCTAAGTAACTCAAGGGCTGTATGTCTAATTCCGTAGTGCTCGAGCTTCAACAATAGTGTTTCATGGTTAACGCAATCGAACGCCTTCGAGAGGTCGCAAAAGATTCCAATGGCGTCCTGTGCTTCCTCCCAGGCGTTAAAGATGTTCTTTATTAGGGTGACACCGGCGTCAGTTGTGCAACGCCCTTTGGTAAAACCGAATTGTTGATCATAAAAGATGGAATGTTTGTTTAAATGACGCAGCAATTGGTTGAGCATTAACTTTTCGAAGACCTTACTGAGAACCGGCAAAATTGACACTGGCCTATAATTGTTGGCTTCTTTGCTATCCCCGGATTTAAACAATGGAACCACTTTACTGTGTTTCATGAGGTCCGGAAAAATGCCTTGATCGATACTGGTGTTAAATATGAAAGCTAAATAGGGTGCAATAGTTTCAATGATTGGTTTACACACTTTTACAGATAGTCCCCAAAGATCTTCTGTTGATTTAATTTTTAGATCTTTAAAAGCTTTTAAAATAGCCTGGGGGTTTGAATGTTGAAACTTGAACTCCGAAGGGTTCATTTACGTTATTTCTAAGTAAGGCAGCAGAGAGTGCGGGTGAGGAGTTTAAGGCCGCTGTAGTTTTAAGAGGAATATTAACAAAAAAGTTTTCAAATTCCTGAGCTACCTCTATATCTGAGTATATGGGGCCATGTGCAGTCGCTAAATTAAATTCAGTATTACGCAGTTTTTTCCTACCTGTTTCATTATTTATTATTTTCCAGGTAGTTTTTATTTTATCGTCTGCTGATTTTATTTTATTGCTATACCTCTATGACCTAGTGCTTACGTCATACATGAGCACTGTTTACGACGGACAATTGTTGACTATAAAGGTGATATATTTAGTACTGGTAAAACGTGCAGGTTTTCAAATAGAGAATGTGCTCTTACAATCAATCTGCCTAGCCTTTTCTCAACTATGTAGGGGTCGGCTTCCAGTCTAACTGGATTCAGCTGAGTACCAGTGTTTTACACAACCCAGTAACTGGATAACGCGATACCCGTTGGCAAGACTAGTGTCCGATCTTAGGTTTCTGACTACCCGTAACGACAGCCAAATATCTATCCATCTCCATCGCTTCGCTGATCAGTCACGTCAAATTTCGTAGAAGTCGTAGGACACCTGCCTCACAGATCAGTTACGTCACGATCGTCGCGTCTCAGTCATTCACATTTACAATAATATTACTAACTGATCAGTGACTTGACGGTGACGTGACTGCGTGTGTATTGATCATAGACCTGTGAACTGGTTGTCAATTCAATTCAATTTATTTATACAGTAACGATTTACATTGCATTCAAAATAATCAGCATGAAACTTTAGGTGTTGGATGTACAATTAATTTATAAGAATACAAGAATTCAATTTAAATTAGAAATTAGAGTAACAAGTAAAATTAATAAAATTAAAATAACATAAAATACCATGCATACATAATTTAAAATAACAATGTTAATAAATTAATAGCAATTTCAAACGAAAACAACAATCAAATATAATAATGACAATTAATAAATAACAAGTTAAAAAGAAAAATAATCAAAAATATGTAATAAAAGTCGAACACAAATTATAACACCTTAGTCAAAAATAACGTCTGTTTTAAGCACATTACAATTCATCTATTGAGCAGAAACATCTTTCCAACAGATATGCCTTGAGCCTTGCCTTGAATGAGCCTGTGTACAGTATGCTTTTTAACTCCAGCGGTAATTTATTAAATATTTTAACTGCCTGATACTGTAGACTGTGTTTGATTATTCCAAGAGCCGGGGTGATTTTGTTTGCGAAGTTTTTCCTACGCGTTTTTTCTCTGACCTCTCTGCCCTCGTCTGTTTTGTAGTCATAGATATATTTTTAAGTGTTTAACAGTACTACTACATAAAGGCTAGGTACTGTGAGAATGCCAAGTTCCTTAAAATATAGCCAACAGGTGTCTTGTTGAGAGATGCGGACAATGGTTCGGATCGCTCTTTTTTGGAGAATAAATGCCCTTTGCCAGTTGTAATGGTAGCTATTGCACCAAAACTGTATGCTATACCTCAGTTTGAATTCAATCAGCGCAAAGTAAACCATTTTTAAATGTTTTATGCTCACTTCATCCCTTAGAGTTCTTAAGGCACAGCAAGCCAATGATATTGATGTGCCCAATGCTGCTAATTATCTCTTCCAATTTAACAAATCATCAATATGAATTCCCAAAAACTTAACTTCCCTGACAAGCTCAATTTTAACCTTATCTAGCTCAATGTCCATAATATCTTTGCTACGCGCAGTGGTTTTTTATAACATAATATTGGTTTTAGACGTATTTATTATAAGCATATTTGCGTTAAACCAAGAATGAAAAGTCTCCAGAGCTGCATTCACCTTAACAGTAAAGTCATGGATATTATTAGCTGTAACTATAGCATTTGTGTCATCCGCAAACACTACAAGTTGCATGTCCGGCAAAAGTTTATGTATGAAATTGATCAGATCGTTAGTAAATAATATATACAATAAAGGGCCTAAAGTTGATCCTTGGGGCACTCCGGCTGTAATGTTTATCATAGATGACCTATAGTTGTTTTTATACCCGTTTGGCTTTGTAGAATCAAGTTCGACAAACATTTTTCTATTATTAATATATTATGAAGAGAAGAGCTGTAAGCCTTAAATTTCATCCAGATTCATCCAGCCATTTGAGCGTTGAGAATTGACGTCTTCTTTTTGATGAAGACATGATTGGTAGTGAATACTGATAGAAATAAATTTAGGTATCAGGCTAATTAATTATTTATTGATGACTGTGGTACTCTTTATCTTGACGTTAACCTGTGTTGACTACATTTTACCTACTTTCCCAATTTTTGTATGCGGACGAACTTCATTCACATTGCTTTTAACTTACTAGTAGGTATATTATTATTTTTTTAGTTACTTAAGTTTATACTATGATGAAGAAAATACTTATAAATAAATGGTACTGATGAAAAATGATACCATCAAACTGACCCGATTGCTTATTGGAATCGTGATGGGATGTACTTTTTCTATAAATGATTTTCATGGTAATTTAAGGTACCTAAAGTAAAAATAAAAAGACTTCCCAAAAAAACACTGAAAAGTGACTAAAAACTTTTTAACAAAAAATCAAACTGACTTCTTTCTTTAAAGTTATTTTAGTTAATAAGAATAAGTTAATTGTTTGTAGTGTTCTTTTTTTGAAATCATTACGATTTTTTCGTTAAAAAGCTTTTTATTCATCTCTTTTCAGTGTCAAAAGTTTTTACTTCTGTTTTCTTGTCGAAAATGGAACCAAACAGCAATCAAAAAAGGCTTTATTGAAAAACATCTCGTAACTGATCTTATAGCTTCACTATGTAAGCGTGCGGTTTTATTCAGCTCGTTGTATTGTGTGTACCTTCTGTACCTATCTATTTCGTCTGTAATAATATTCAAGGACGGACATCGAAGTTTTCACTAAATATTGCAGTTTGAACCGCTCGAATGTTTGCTGGGTAACGTTGGTTACTTTTGAATGGGATGAGAAAATACCTGCCCCCGTAACATGACGTGTCAAAACTAATTATAGTTATTAAACACAAGTTACTAAGTAGCAATTTTATTTATGAACTACTAATAGTTATACTAAAAAGGCACAGATGTATACTAGTCATATACAGATGTATATGACTAGTACAATGTCAATACAAAGAGGGCAGATGCCCTCACGCACACTGGAAATAACCTTACTTTAAGAGGTTATGATCACTCCTCTCGAAATGATAATAGCGAATGGCCGTGGTCACCCGCTTAATGCGAGACGCACAGGACCAGTCGATGTGGCGACCCTTTGTCATATCACATCTAATTGTGTAGTTTCGCTACTAATTTGACCCTGTATAAAATTAAGTCAGTAATTAAATTTTGAAAACCCGTTAGGAATACTTAGAAACCTACACTGTCGCTTTTCTTCCGCAAAAAATGCGTGGTTCCTGTGGGAATTTGGGATAGACCAGATAGTTGATATTTAGTATATGTTAGCAGATATTAAATGCAGTATTGGATTCAATATTGAATTTCAATAAAGAGTTTACGAAAACAAACAAATTTTGAAACTTCGTACTCAAAATTATTGGAAAAGAAAAGTTGACTTACTACCTTCTGCCAGCGGCTGCGTCCCCGTGACAAGTGTTTTCTCATCCCAAGGTCATTATACCGGGATGTAAATAAGCCTGTGTGCTATTCCAGACAATAATCTATCTTTGTGCCAAATTTCATCCAGATCCGTTCAGCTCACGTGATTCAGTAACAAACATCTATATATACTTTCGTATTTATAATATTAGAAAGATTGCAAGATTTTTACTTTTTGTACCCAAAAAGTAGGTATCATTCAAAAAGCAAAATATAATTGTAGTTTAATTATCTGTTGTTGACCAATGAGTAATACTCGTAGTATTGTTACAGAGAGGGAGACTTAACAGCTTGTCTCGATGTGACGTGCAAGATTAATAGATCGTAGTTCTCTTTTGGTTGTGTCTTATCGCAATGATCTTGTTTATTTTCGAAAATATTTGATTGTGTTGATAGATAGGATGACGTCCTGATTGTTATGGAAAGTACTTTACGCTGTCCGTTTTAACAAACTTACAGGAGCAAATCAGTGAGACATTTTCTCTTCTAGGTTTGACAACACAGGCAGTGTTAAATACTGTGCCTGCGTATTCATCAGCAACCATGTATTTAAAACTACGAATTATTTGAATAACACACAGTCAATTACATTTATCGAAACATTCACGTTGAGCAGACGAATTTATCGAACGTATTAGCAATGTATTAGGAATTTCATTTAATCTAAAATCCTTTTGTTTTTACCTAGTTACCTATCCACGTTAAACTTGTTGTTAAGGATCTTTGCTTCTTTTAACTATAATGGATTACGAGTGTCATCTGCCAATTAAATAGCAATAAGACTGGACAGGAGTGTAATGACGTACTGTACCACAAAAAAATTCGTTTAAATAAAGCAGGTAGAGTTAGAGACATACACTTTACTGATATTCGAAAAATGAAGCTCATCTATATCTACTGTTTTCTCTAATATTTCTCTGATGGTGGCACATATGTTGGATCTTTCGTGTCATCCCTTCATGATAGTTGAACTGATTGGTGCCAAACTAGGCGTCATGATAGTGAATGGGCACCATCAGTTGGGATTGGTCTTAACTTAGCTGCCTCGGCCGGTTTTTAATTACTTATTGTATTTTTGAATTGCTTGTTTTGCTCTAGACGCTTTTACCTGCACATCTTTTTACATCGTTTTCACATAAATGTATTTTCCAACAAGAATGATGTAATGAAAACTTATGGAAAAGAGTGTCTGTGGAGTTTCAGTCACATTCTTCTCCATAGACGCCTACTGACGCTTGCGAATGTTCAACTAGATTCATTTTTGTTTGGAAAATCAAAAAGAACCTTTAAATGGTTAAGTTGAGATAAAATATTTTGATTTTGACTGCATTTACAAAAAGGATTAATAAACCACAGCTATCTAAAACATACACCGAATCTGCTGCAAACCATCTTTAAATGCGCCATTGTGGTCTTTCACCAAAAACTTCAACACAAAATAGAAGAAAGATTCAAGTAAGTAAATTGCAATAAAAGCCAAACAGATGTGTGTTGGAATAATAAAAACGGGGGAAATAAAGGCAACATATCTTGTGGAATAGATTCAGGTCCTCTTGGCGCAGCCGAGCACCCTTTTCAACCCTCACACGATACGTGGCGACTCTTATCTAATTCCGTCTGGGGAATGGGATGTGCGAAAATGCTGGAGTTGCCTGCTGTCAAAATTGAGTAAATATTTTTGAGTTGTGGCTTGTGAGTGAATGGTTCGTGGTTAAGGTATGAATTAAATGAACTGAATGAATGGAACTATTTTGTTTTTTGCTAGTCGCATATAATTATAGTCAATTTGGTTTTGTTTTGACGGTGAATGACGGTTGAATCTATGAGTCAAATTCTTTGTGAAAAACTGGCCAAGGGCGAGTCGGACTCGCTCACGAAGGGTGCCGTACCATTATCGCAAATAACGGCAAAAAAAATCAAGTTTGTTGTATGGGAGCCCCACTAAAATATTTATTTAGTTCTGTTTTTAGTATGTATTGTTATAGCGGGAACAGAAATATATGATCTGTGAAATTTCAACAGTCTAGCTATCACGGTTCATGAGATACAGCCTGATGACAGACAGACAGACAGACCGACGGTGGAATTTTAGTAATAGGGCCCCGCTTTTGCCCTTTGGGTACGGAAGCCTTATATAAAAAAAAATATATTTAAAGTGAACTAAATGTGTTTTTTAGAATTTTGGATGAACTCGATTGACCTTTACAGGCAAAATATAAAATATTTTATAAAATTATACCAAGCCGAACGAACGTACAAATGGATATAAAAAAAAAAACATCGGCAATGAATTTAAATAAACGTCTAAAAACTTAGAGTAGCATGACGAATAATTCAGAATGAACATGTGAACAACTTCCTATTACACATAAAATCTCTGACTTTGGTATTATTATTCAGCATAATAAATAATAAGTTTCTGTATTCCCGATTCCAAGGGTAGCATCTTATGTTTGTTTGATACTTCGTCACACATTAATAGCTGATCTGATTTGGATAATATTTGGCATGAAACATACTTTATCAATATTCATATTTAGGATATCACGTTATAGTTTCTCTACAGCGCAAGTAAAACCACGCCTTACAGCCTGTAAAGTGATAACTATCGAAAAACATTACATTATGAGCGATAAAAGTGTTCACACATATCGGGTTAATTGAACGAATGACTGAACGAAATTTAATCGAATTATGTAATTAGTATAATGCGATACCTAATTATTGGCAAATGAATTGCTTTACTAAGTGATGAACTTATTAAAGTGATTCAATTTTGTTTTTGTTTGTTTGTAACGACATTGTTTATCTGTGCTGTGTTTATCTGTTGAACTGTTAAAAACTTCACATAAAACACTGTCATATGCTGCGTGGAGCATTTTGTAATACGAACTTTATTAAACGCTCACGGGACCCACACACAACAAAGGGCCTAGGCAAAGTCATTCTATAAGCGTGTGGGGGTTATTTATTATGATGTCTCTAGTCCCACTGAAGAGCATGCGTGTCAATGAAACAAATGGAATACTGGATAGAGTCTTTATATTTTTGCTGCGAACTGACTACGCAGTCCGCTTGATGTCAACGTATAGTTGGCAAGGAGTTCTTATTCATCTGAAATTCAAAAATAATGGCAGATTAAGGTTCTCAATTTCCTTTACAAATTCGTAGCTCAACGAAACACTCGTGAGTTTTCTCACAAGTTTTATTCGACACGTTTTCTTTCCTCGGAAAAAAAAGAAGGAATCCTACCATTATACGAAGCCTATCCTCCTTCACGAAGGGTCCTTGTTCTAATGAATGAATAACCACATAGAAACAGAATCGCCAAGCGTGAGTTTTGTCTCTTCAAGATATTTTTGGGAACGTTCTATTTTGTAGGAGAATTTGTTGTGTAACTAATTAAGATTGAGGTCAGTGATAAACAGATTTGGTCGTTTCGTTTGGTTAATTATGAGCCAAAGAAACCTAACCTTTATAATCTAAGTCATTTTCTCGACTCGACTTAGCCTGACTCAATGAAATTGCCAGTTATAGATTGTTATTTATTGAAATGAAGTGAGGGTATTTTTCCATAACCGTTGTCGAGTGGAGTGACGAAGTTGCCTTCACAAAGACTTAGAATATGGGTCTAAGGAACAGTAAAGGTCAATTGACGTATTGCTAAAGCCTCTGAGCTTTCACTATGGGAAGTAGTTCATCCATTAGTTCTTATCATTGACGCTTCTTGGAATCTTATTACGAAAGCGGGACAGCGTAAAATAAAGAAAATAATAATACGTCTTTATGTAATCGCTTTTTAATGAAGATTTATGCGAGTTTTACCGAATTCGTTCCGAAAGAAATCTACCTTAGATCGTGTCAGCGTTGCCGTAGACTTGAAAGTTGGCAAATAAGTATTTGATTTAAAGCCGATTCTAATACCATCGAACACAGCTTTTTAATCTCCACCATTGGTCAAGTAGATCTTGGAGTTAAATAACTAATACTTTATCTTAATAGATATTGTAGTTAAATAATCTCTGGAAGTACTATGCCGCTATTAGGAAGCTACACTATTACTGAGTGCCTCCGTGCGAGAAAAAACGAAGTGTTCCATAATTTTCTTCTCGTCTCTTTTAAGATGCCGATGACCACTTTGTCTAATATACGAATAGCAGGGTCTTCAGTTAACAAAAGCCAACATAACCATATAACGTTAACCAACAAATATAAGTTAAAAAACGACAAAAACACAAATTGGATTTCTAATCTACTGAATAACAATATACCAAACGATGCACTAGACATTCTGAAAGTTAATACAACTTTTCACATTACTGTAACTACTTGTCACAGATACTTAAAGAAAATTCGATTTCTTACTTTCTTCCCTTCCCGTTTCGTGTTTTGAAGAAACTTGAACAGTGAAACTACGGTGGCAAGTTGGCAACATTTATTGAAATATAAAGGCAAAGGTTTTCAACTTTAAAAATTTATTAAAATTAGATTTAATAATTTTGTGAATTCTTTTTCATGTGCTTAGTACCTACTTTTATTTCAATGACAGATTTTTATCAATTACTGATGTCACAGATAAAATAATATTAGCATACAGATATCTCATCCCATTCAAAGAAACCGCGCCAGTGTATCTAGTTTTTCGTCTGATTAAACCGATTATTTTCTGTACATCGTTCGCGTTCGGTTCCATAGTTGGTGTTAGCAGCGACTTGCAAGTAAAAGGGTTTGCGCGGTGCATGAATATTTTTTTTTTATTATTAAATACAGTGAAGATTTTTATAGTATTTGTTTTGCACGTTTTGACAGTTTTTTTCAGACATTTAAAACTGCGCGATCTATTGGCATCAATTTTAAATGATCCGTTCAAATAATCTTTGAATTGTGAAAAATATAAATATTCCATAATTTTGTGCTTAGGAACGTTGATTAAACAAGAACATACCATTTTTATGTTCAATTCCAGAAAATGTTAATTTCTAACACATTTCAATAACAACTTCGTGCACGTCGCGCCATCTACTGAGATTTATTTGAACCAAATTTTCTTTCTTAGCGCTGGGACTCCGTGCTGTGGTGTTGCACTCAAAATCAATTAATCTGTTTTGTCTTTTCCTAACTATGTTATGGTCGGTTTCCATTCAAACCGTTTGCAGATGAGCACCAGTTTTATACATGGAGCGGCTGTCTGACCTCCACAACCCAGTCTTGGTTACCTGACTACAGTAACGAAAGTCAAAAGATATTCATATAGCAACTTACTCTTAGTTGAAGTGCTCTCAGTAAACACAAAAGACAAATTGAAAGATATCTTTTTACATAATATTTCGTAACGATATCTTTATTTGATTGTTTATCTTTCATAGACAAAAGTAAGTAATTAAAATATAGATTGAATATTACTCTTTCATTGTCGAAAAACAAAAAATATTTTACAAGGAAGTTATAGCATCTTTTGTTTGTTGATTTTATTGGTATTTATTGAAAGAGAACGAACAAAATTATATGAAAAGTTATAATTGGAATTCGTTTACTTTGTTCGTATATAGCATTAAATTAAATACATAAAAAAAATCTGAAATACTTAAAGAACAGATATTAATTTTAGAAAGTAAAGTGATGAAACCTGTGCATTCATTATAACGCATCATAAAAGCTTTTATTTGTTTGGACAACGCTACAGTACACTATTTCGTTTAACCGAGAGCTCTCAAGGGCTATGTTTTTCGTCACAATGGATTATCATCATCTCAGCTTCAGCCTATAGATGTCCACTGTTGGAAGAATAATAGAAGCACACAAAGTTTTAAATCAATTGTTGCTGTCCCAAATCTATAAAGTTCATTTGGAACCTCACTTAAGTGACACATGAATTCGAAAGCGAACTGAAGTGCCATTCGATGTCAGCGATGGCAGTGGTCGAAATGGATCAATCACGTGACGTTGTTCGAATTTTGAAATTATGTTTAGACTGTGCAATAGTCAACACACTTAAAAAAGGTTTGCCTATCGTTGGCTAAGATTACATTTTTTTGTACACTTTTTGTGTCTCAGTTTTCCGTACGCGCCATCGTAGTATGCATACAGTTATCGTGTAGTCATCAGTATCACATCGAATAGTGTGTGTGTTTGTTACTTCTTCACGCTCAAACGTCTGCATGGATCTGGATTAAAATTTGGCACAGACATAGATAATATTCTGGAATAGCACATAGGACTTATTTATCCCGGGAATATGTTCCCTTGGGATAATTTTCGACATTCACGCGGGCGAAGCCGCTGACAGAAGCTAGTCTAACATAAGACAGTCTTAACTATGTCTCCGCATGACCTAGGCGTTATGAGATTACCTCCGTCTATTACTAGAGCTCATATGTCACGTCCACAGTACGTGATTTGTCCTGCGTGTTATTGCATTATGCCTGTTATCCAGAGACATAGGTGCAATTATGTCTATGTCTCATGTTCCTGTAATTGCCGACATATTTAGTCGGAATTGTGTAATTTACTTTATTACCACTGCTCTCAAAATGATGAAGAAACCAACATGACGCCTTGGAACCAGAATTTAGATTATACGTGACTGACATCTTTCAATTCGCACTGAGTTTGAGTGGTGGATATGATCCACTACCTTACGGCGAAAGGAGCCTTGTGTGCCATCAGTGGAATGATTATGTACAGTAAGTATTTGTTTTTGAGTGTGTTTATTTTTTATTTGTGTTTTATATTTCAAGCATTTTTATTGCTCCACGGTTTCCGGAAGCTGCCGATAGATGGCGGTGCTCAGGATTAAATGGAAAGTTGGTAGTTGAAGAATTTATTTTGTTAAGTTTTATGGGCGGGTAGTTTTATACTCATATTGTTGGTGACCTGTTGGTGGATAGTCAGTTTTAATGGTGGCTGTAAAGTTCAGTTAACGTGTTAAAAGACAGGTGTATACAGTAAAGTTGTAACAAAACGTTGCCTTTGCAAGTTTTTAGTGGAGTAAGTATTAAAGGAAATATCGTCGTTATAGCCCAGTGATAAATACGTCACTAACTGACTTTCCAAAAATAAGAAAGTTCGACTTAATGATTTTTTTTTAAATATTTGTTCACCCATTACTCCGTCACTTATCCGATATTGTTTTTTTTACTGTTGTACTCTCGAGGTGGTCCCATCGTCACTAATCCAGGTTCTGATGACCCCATGGAAATCGAGAGAACTTCCAGAATTTCATAGGCCTAAATATAGCGATAACACTATTATTATTATTCGGCAATTGAATTTATGATTGCATTTTTCATGTAGATATGTTTTTAGACATTTTAACAGAGGTTTCTTTATCTGTTATCATCATTGCGTGCGATGCTACGTGACTGATGCACTGCTTAGCTGTTTTTCAAGTATATTCAGGTTGGCTTCCATTCGATCAAATACCAGTATTATTCACTGGTTCTGATTTAGAGAATGATATAGTTTCTTACGCAAGGGTGCTACATTTCCTTAACCTATTCTAGTGACCTTACACAGTGCTGTATTTGATCATCCCTAACGAACTTTCTTTGGGCAGCATCGGATTCACGTCATAACTTTCTGAAGTTGTAGTACATGACGTCAGATTGGATTAATAAAAGATGCATGAAACTTTGGTTTTGTATGCTGGCCGCATTTGTTTGTTTGTGAGTGAGGGTTTTATTTTGTTCGTTGTTATGGAAGTGGATGGTGTTTTTATTTGGCATTGTTAATTCTTTATTGTACACCAAAAACAACATTACATACAGTGTGATAATAAAGTACATGTACAAAGGCGAGCTTAACTCAAAGTTGAGTTCTCTTACAGCAAACCCTAGGATGACAGAGAAAGATGACATTATAGAGGGCAGGATCCAGTGTACAAGTTTAAAATTACTTAAGACGAATAAATTAAATATACTTACATAAATACATATTATATTTTTGTTAATTCTTTACTTCACAGAAATTGTTCGATGTACAAACCTATGTAGGTAATATCCAGCGGTAAGGTTTTAAGTGGCATTGGGAAAGGTTAAGTGGAGTTGGGATCGCGAGCTTCAAGTGCAGTTGCAGCTTTGGAAGGCCATCCACAAGAAGCACTGATCATCTGGCGAGGGTCGCTGGATTTCGCTGAATACGACAAGCACAAGGCCGGTCGATGTGGCGTCGCTAAGAGGGCCCCCTCTACCTATGCTCAGCTGAGGACAACGTTCAGCTGAAATATTAATGATTTTTCGAATTAGTTTGTGCAATTAAGTTTTATTCGTCATAATTGAAATTCCATTTGAATATGCTCTCTGTTAGAAATATGTACTTAATTGTAATTTTAGCCTGATTACGTGTTCAAGGATACATGATTGTACATTTTTCCGTCTCCTAATTTGGACAGATGATTATATTGCTTCATGGGTAACTACACTAAAGGCAATTTGTATAGAATTGGTAGACAGAGTGACGTGCAGTCTATTAGCATTCTTTCAGGGGTTGATAGTACTCTGGAATATGAAAGAAAAGCTTTTACCATGAAAAAAACTCTGTAATCGCGAAATAAAAATCCCGTTGTTCCTTGATTTTACCCGACTACGGCAAAGAAAAAGAGAGGGTTATGTTTTAGACTAGTATGTGTGTATGTTTAAACCTAAACTTGTTTTACCAATAAACTATTTTCATGTGTGTTCATCTGTTCCTTCATAACTTCTAAACTACTTATCATTATTTGACAAATGGTGTCGTTGGAAGCGTCTTGTTTGTTCGCTGTTTATAGGATATGTGACGTTACATTAAATTAAAGATGGCGCCCTCTAGGGGGATCGAAGACAAGAGCAAAATAATATATTTTGCCCATTGTGTAGTATCATTGAAAAGGGATTTTAAAATGAAGGTAGGGTTTGGTACATCATGTTTTTATCAAGCATACCGTTTGCGAGATATATCCATTCCAAATCAAGAAAACAATTTTTTTACCCGACTACAGCATCGCAAAGTGTTTGTTGATCGGTATGTATGTAAGTATGTATGCGTTTATGTTCTATTGTTCCCTCAGACTTTGCAAAAACCCCAAAATACTTTGAATAAAAATAAGTTAAAAACTAAATCCCGACTAATGAAAAAGTACGCACTAAAGAGTAAGAAATAAGAAAATGCTACTTTGCAGAATATATTGTTTGGCTTTGTGAGGCGCGAGTGTATGTGTGTGAAAAAGTAGAAGTATGACATGTGTTAGCAAGATAAGATATATCATTATCCTCCTGCTCTCATGCCAAATTATTTGGGATCACCACGGCATATCTTCTTCCATGCATCTCTATTTCAAGTCATTTCAATAGTCATCATATCCTAGCCCAATCGACTTACACATAATCCAACCATCGTTTTTTTGTAATTCCACTAATCTTTTAACCATCCTCATTTCTTCACATCACATAATCATACCATGAAAACAGATATCCACAAAACGTTTCAGTCACCCGTGGCATTGTAAGACTTCTTGTCACGTTACTACGTATAGGTGTTATTAATAGAATAATTTAAATGAAAACCTATCAGAACATGAAACATTCCTTCACATTTTTCTGTAGGACACTACTTGCCTTATTATATTTCTCTAGTATTACTGATTTCTATAAAATGCTATGACTTTTACCCACCAGGTAAGTGCCTGGTTTGCTACCTAATCACAGCTTTTCCAAGACCACACACAAGTAAGATCTTTAAATAAACGGAGTTATCAGATGAAAATCTGTAAAATCGCCTCCATGTTTGCTATTAAAACATGTTTGGAATTAGATATTCATAGATAATGATAATTATTACTAACAGCGATTAACCGCAGTGGTAGGTTCACTGATTTTTCAATTTACTTATCATGCTACGTCAGTTAGTGAGAAGTACTAACGAGTATAGTTGGGTACTCAAGTGTTAACATTAAAGAAACATATATTTATACACCTACCATTCTATGTCAACATGGTTTTGGACAGGGTCTTAAGTGGCGATGGCCTTGGTCGCAAGATTCTGAACTGGCAACTGCGGATAGGCGAACGCTGGAAATCCTCTCAAAGAAGACCACTGAGGGCCGTAGGAGTACACTGGTTGCGAGAAGCACAGGACCGGTCAATGTGGCGATCCTTGGGCTTATAACCAGGCGTGGATAGCTTTTGACTGAAATAATGATGATGGACAAATTCGATTGACTGGCAAAATTTCCCATCATACCTTTGCCAGTCAGTCAGACATGCCAGTGAGTATAGCCGTAAACAAGCTAATTTCTTTACGCTGCTCACACACTCAGCTTCTTTTGTCAAGGCCTTCTGGTCCATCAATACCATTTTTTTTACTTTGAATCTTAATTAAAGTCTTAAAATAATCCATTTATATAAAAAAATGTAACTCTAACAACATAATTAACCCAAAATTCATGCAAAAAGGTACTCATTTTCACAAAGAATTTCAACGCAAATACGTCGTAAGTTAGAGACTAACTTAATTTAAATTTGAATGTAACATCAGTCATTCAATTATTCTGCAATCTGACATATAACATTAATATTTAAATGGACTATCAGTGTAGTAATGAATTTTGTTGGAGATGGTACAAACTTACTAAGTGCACCCGTGTCACTCAACTTGAATAAGTCGGATGAATCTGTTGCAAGTATAAAGTAGTCAGCGACTTAAAATATATTCGCAAAAGCTGAAGTTTTTATGAAAGACTAGCTGCCGTCCGAGGCTCGACCTGCGTGGACTTGTACATAATAAATTATAAACTGTGTTATTCTGATGTTTATCCTAATTTTCTGTATAATTTAATGAAAATATGTTCAGTAGTTTATGTGTGAAAGAGTAACAAAAATCCATCCAACAAACTTCCGCATTTATTGTAGTAAGGATGGACTGAATCCAAAGAATATACCTCTTGTCAGTTACTTAACATCACGCTACCCAAAAGGTAATACTGAGGTAGGAGAACTGTGTACCAATTGATCACCTTTATTTCGCAAATTATTTTTAAGTCCCATATAAAATGGGAGCGAGCCTAATGCCATCGAACGGGCACCAATCTGGACACCACGCCGTTACTGAAGAATTGCAGATGAAATACCCAATGATAATTTTTCCGCCCTGGAAAATCGATTCCAGGACCTCATGCTTAGTAGCACTGGCAGTCATTAGACCAACAGACGTATAACATAGCATCAAGTTGCCTGAAGATTTTAGTAAAGATGTACCTACAATCACGCCTATTGTTGTTGTGTTAAGCATTTTCTCTCGTGCCTTGGACCGACCTCATCTCAATTAAAACGATACGCAGCGTTTTATCGGACAATCTTAAATAAGACAAGAAAGTAACAATTACTGTATCTGGTTTGACTGCTACATATTCTATCCTAGGACTTTCCTGGAGCTACGCTCGTGTGGAATTAATATGTCCATCAGGATAGTAAACCTGATCAGAATTGATAGAAAGTCATTATCATATTCTACCTAGACTTTTTCTAATTTTACAATTTTGGAGACTCTCGTGGAAAAAAGTGATATATACAAACATTGATGAATGGAGAAGAAGATAATGACAGGAGTTGAATACCAATATATTCGGATCAAGTATTTTAACTTAGAGCGACTGCCTGTCTGACCTCCACAACCCAGTAATCGAGTAACAAGATACCCCTTGCTAAGACTGACTGTCAGACCTTCAGGCTGTAGATAACATGCTCTCTGCCCTACTCTTTTCGCCCAACACCCACTAGTGAATGCGAAAAATTCCCATAAAATAACAAATGCACATAAACCCACTCGCAAAACATGACCAAGAAACCTATAACAAATCATTGTCGTCGAAAAATAACAAAAAGAACTGCACATCACATATGCGTACGCAATATTTCTGGGTCACCTAGATACGGGCTTAATAAAATTAGTTCATGTCTTTAATAAGAGCCGAGAATGAGCAATAAAACACATGTGATGAATATAAAGACAATGTTATTACCATCCTTTTAAATCTAATATCATAAATGCTGTCTGTCGGTCTGTTTATCATATTTTCACGCCTAAACTTTTGAAAAGATTTGATGAATTTATCTACCTATAAAGATAGATTGTACCTCGGCGATGAACAGAGCATACTTTTTATTCCGATGATTGTGCTGGCAGAAGCTAGTATGTTATAAAAGTAAAAAAAATACGGTCTTATGTTCGCGCGTTTTTTAGGTAAGCAGGAAACAACGGCAGAACGGATTTAGAAGTTACATGGGTAGACTATGAACTGCCTCCCCGGTGGGTTCCCGCATTGTCGAGGCGGGGGGCTAAGTAACCGTGGCTTGGTCACCCACGGTGAAGCCAAGAGGAACCCGAGGAGGGGCCGTTCGTCAGGGCTTTTGCCGATAAGCCGACGACGTAGCGGCCAACATGTAGGTTGCGGTTCTGCCTGTGCAACATCGCAACTGAGGCGGGCCGCGATGTCGTATGGGGCTTCCCACACCCATACGATATCGCGGCTGAGGGTTGGAGGCCGTGGCGGGAGAGTAATGCCGGTATTTCGGTGCGCCGCTCTCCCTAAGTTACGCGGCCAAGACGAGCCACCGTCTGATGGCAGACGCGGTGGGGCCGCAGGGTAGGAGGATTATCGGTATAGCGTTGGCCACTCTCCCTATTCCCTGCGGCCGAAAAATGGTAGGTGGCGGGGCCATTGACCTTGACCCGTCACAAGGGGACCAAGGGTGCCATACACGGGATCGTCTGGCACTCATTTGTTAGTTTGGTCCCTGGGGTGGTCACGGCGCACAGTGTGTTCTGGTGCGCCGGTGATGGGGGGTACTCCCCAGAGGAGGGTCCGGTGACGGACAGCCGCGGCGGGTTTGCGGTGAGTGCTAACGCGTGCCCGTGTTCCCTCCATAAGCGGCACAGGAGGACACCGTGGAGTTTTAGTGGATTAGAGTCCCACATAGCCTCGCTCTCTCCTCGTGGTAGCGCAGCATGCATCATGCATTTCTCTAAGCAAAAAAAAGACTTTGACTTGAATTAGTATTTAAGATACGTTTTACCTCAGTAATGGTTTACATGACATGATTTTCAACTTTCATGTGTCGGAAGCCGCTGGAAAAGAGCGAAATGGAAGGAAAATTGAGATCTGGCGAGTTATACAAATTACCATATCTATTAACTAGTGTCATACCAAAAGAACTAACCGATCCGACTGGAAGACGTTGCGTTTGAAGGCCTCTCACCAGGTGGACCGATGACCTGGTGAAGGTTGCGGGGATCCGCTAGATGCGTGACGCACGGTGCCGATCAATGTGGCGACGCTTCGGGGAGGCCTATGTCCAGCACTGGGAATCTTTCGGCTGATATGACGATGATGATGATGATTCGAAGAAAGCTCATAACCGTCGTTCGTATTACGAAAAAAAAACTTAAAAGAAAAATACGTGTCCAATATTTTTGGGTAATCTAACTGACGGACTAAATAGTTTTTTGTCATCTACGTTTACCGCGAACTACCAATAACCGTAGTTGTTCTAGATTCTTTACCAGGGGGCCTGCTTGCAATTTGTTTTGACGGCCATGCTATAGACCAAACCCGACATAACTTAATTTTAGATGTCATCTCACATGGTTTTGTTTGAAATTTTCAATACTTCTCAATTATATTCTCAATTCTTTTCTCAACTTGTCAATGTCTCGGTTTCTGAATTGGCAATTTAATGTTGAAAACTTGTTAGACTCTTTTTAACTTGAGGACCTGTCGCCTTAGCTTAAAGTAAAGTTTGGCAAATTTTTACAATTCAGAAACGGGGGTATGATAGTCTGCTTAACTTTGTAGAAGGTAACACTCGACGTAAGCTAAATTAATTAGATAGTCTGATTAGTCAGTCATCTACCATTTCAGTAAATACACAAGATTTTATCATGAACAATTTCATTAAACTCCTGAGTGAAAATATATAATAAAATATATGGGTTTATCCACATCAGTGTGTCATAACATCTTATATTGGTCATAGATCTTTGGCATGATGCCCGGTACACTCGCGAACACTAGTGATTTATAGTCTCTGAATATTTATAATATTCGTTTGTATGCAGCAAAATGCAAGTGTAAAATGTATGGCTGAAGTCATTCTATATCGTTTTGTTATTTCAATATTTTTGTTTGGTATTATGATAAAATGAAAATTAGAAATATTGTTCGAAAAGAGGTTTTTTTGGTTTCGCAGCTTTAAACTTATCCCATTTTTAACCGATTTCCTAAAAAGGGGGAAGTTCTCAATTCGGATGTTTCTATTTTTTTTTCGTGCCTAATTCTACCATGTATGCATGCAAATTTTTATGAGATTAAGAATTTTTTTCTTGTTTTATACGGTTTACTCTCGAGATGGTTATTTATCACCAAATCAGAATCTGATGATAGGATCTCATGGAAATCGAGAACACTCCTGAAATATTATAGATATAATATAGTGATATTATTGGTATTTTCAATTACATGGCAAGCTTTTGTACTCAGAAATTATTATTTGGTAAATTGGAACTGATGAGGAAGACCACAGATGGCCACTGGAACTCCTGAATAAGTTTATCATGGTAATAAGATATCTCGAAAAGTTAACAGACTATGATGAAGCAAATACTTATAAATAATTGGTACTGATGAAAATGGTAACATCGAACAGATCTGATGAAGCCGGAACTGGAACTCCGTAATAAAACAATGTGTCCGAGTCGTGTTTGGGCTTAATTGAATTGAGATGTACTCTGGCTATAAATGATTATTATGATAATTTGGGGTGCCAACACTAAAAATAAAAAAATAAAAACTGAAAAACTAAACGACCTAAAAAGCAAAACATTGCAAGCCGAAAAGTAACTTTGTTTTCCGAAGTTGGTGTCTTTGGTTTTGTTTGTTTTCCGTTTTTTTACATCGACGGCAGAAAAAAAAGTTATTACATTTTTTTTTTTTTTTTTGATATTTCGATTTCTCGATGGTGTTGGAATTCTTCCTGGTATTTCGTTAGTAGGTATATTTTTTAACTATTGCACCCATTGCATTATTTTGATAGATATGACTGAAATCCTAGTGTTCAATATTTATTCCTATTTAAAATATTATATTTTAGGTCAACCATTTTTGTTGCATGCTTAAAGCCAAAAACTATGCGTTTATTGCATAAGCGAATCTAATCCTACCGATAAAATGTGTCAAAAAAAAACCAAAACATTATACTCTTCAACATTTGTGTGCTTGCCTTTACCTGCCATATATGTATTTCAAGGAAGTAGTCGACATGAAATGGGGTGGCAAATGTAAAGGTTTCCATTAGATAACTGATGCAAGTGCCTCACTGTGCCGAGCAGACGCTTTATTTATTTATGGCATGTTTTGTGAGTGATGAGCTATTCGCTGATTTATTTAGTTGCCATTTTTTCGGTTAAATAACTGAATATTGTGTATTGTGTATAATATTGTAAAATGCAAAGATGGACACGCCACGCCTACTTCCATTTTTTATTGAATCTTGATTTATATCGAAATGCAATAAAAGGTAACCATGTGCCATTACACAATCTCTGGTAGTTAAATTCACATTTTTAGACTTACTAACCTAACCAATTTGGTTTAATTTTTAAAGGCATACTCTTTCTTACGGTCAGTGGCCTTAGACAAAGTGTCAATCTATCTCCTATAACGGTTGTCAAAATACCCGTTGTATTTTGAGTCGAGCGACGCAACATGTGCTCTTCTTCGATATTTCTCTTTTAGTCACCCCCTTACTAGCCATCTTAATCAAAACAATCGTAATCAAAACAAGAGACGACCACCACCAAGCTCAGACCACCTACAAAATCTATTTACAATAAGTAAAAATTTCCAAAACCACCGACAATTCTTTTTTATTTCATTCTTTTCAATCTTATTTAATTATAATTAAGAACACTCCCGATTATATCACATTTCAAACAAAAATAAATTAAATCAAAATCGGTTCATTCGCTTAAGATTTATGATGCCACAGACAGATACACAAAAATACATATATACACAAATACATAAACACACAAGTACACACTTCAAACTTATAACATCCTTCTTTTTCCGTCAGGAAAAAAAGGACCGGCTTAGCTATGGACTAAACAATTACATTATTACCTAAACTAGGCGTCAGTATTGAATCCCAATAGGCTTGTTATAAATAATAAAATTATGAGTTCTCTGCTTACAACATTTAGGCACAATTCAGGCTTAGAATTCTTAAGGGTGTAAGGATGGGGTTAGACAGAGATATTGTTTGCTAATGAATTTGTTTAATTTTTGTAGGTTATGAATGTCTGCAGTTTTTTTTTTGTTTTTGATTGAGAGAAAAATAGCCACGTTAAACTAATATAAATAAAATCTAAATAATATGACCGAGGTGCATTTTGTGGTCTCAAAGTTCATATTGAGTACATCATCATCAGCCTTTTAATGTTTCTACTACAGGGTCACAGGCCTCCTCTCTGTGAGAGGGAATGGCTCTTAATCCACCACGCGGGCCCAGTGCGGGTAGATGAATGTCACATGTCTTTGAATTTTTGGTTCCAAGACATGCCGGTTTCCTCACAATGTTTTCCTTCATCGCTTATAGAGCAGTAGTGATAAAATAATTTACACAAAGTAAAGTGCCAGCCTGGGTTTGAACGCCTACCTACAACATGTAAGTCGGGGCCGTTACCATTCGGCCACCACTGCACTACATTGAGTACAAAAATAACAAACAAATAAACATGAAATGTTTATTTCCCGAAGGTCAGTCACAGATATTTTTATTTCCCATCTAACAAGGGGCGAGCCTTATCTCATCAACCAGCAACATATCCAGACTCTCGGCTACTACCGACTTTCCAACAGAAAACTTTCTCAGTTATTTCCCAATGTTTTCAGAACACAACAACAAGAGTCTTTCAAAGAAAACGAGACAAGTAGATACATGTATCTACTAACACATCATATACTCGTAGATATCTGTCTGTCCCTACGTTAGTTCTGAAGGAGTGATGTTTGAGAAGGGTTCACCAGCGTGTGGCGGCATAATGAGATGGTACTCATGGAGGCTTTTGAATTATAGCCGAACTTTCTTAGTATTTATTTCAATATAGACCTTGGGTAGAATAATTAAGTTATTTTAGACGGCTCGGTTTTAAAATTAAATCAATTCTCTTTGGTATTTTAAGTGCGTTTAACTTGTGATTGACGATGCTATAGTATTTAATTTAGGCTCCATAAACGATGTATTTAGGTTAACCAATTATGTTTGAAGCCTTAAATAGAAGAGGCCATTTTACCTAAACTAATATTTATAAAGACATTATATTGTTTGTTTGTTGGCTCTTAATCTGGAATTTTTAATCTAAATCCGAAAATTCTTTCACTGACAGAAATTTACAACGAAACTATGGTCATTACTTGTTTCGAGTTTCAAAACCCAGTACCAATGCCTGACCTGGCAATCGAACCCAGGAACTCAAATTTAACTTTAGGTAGCGTGTACGACTACTAGACTAGCGGCATAATCACCTTCATATTTAAAAAAAAAGCGCTCTCGTCTATATAATACAACCCCTTACAATTTCTAAGCCCTCTAGTCATAGGGTTGTAGCACATTTGTTAACTCAATTACTGCCCTTCATTGACATACTCGTAGTACTTATTTAATATTTCAATTGAATACATTTTCTTGCGTTCTTTTGCTTTTGACCATAAATTTTTGAGTAGGCAGTTTTATTGGTAGTAATTATACGTGTGGCAAAAAGCATATTTAATGACTGTGCAGTGTCGTTTTATTGTTTCTTGTTTATTCTTCATCAGCTGATCATAAGTGTTTACATTATCATTAATAGCAATATTAACAATCTATTTGACAGTGATATAATTTACGCAATTACTAAAATTATTGTTTTTTTTGTGGGTAAATAAATATTACTTACATTATTTGCGCATTTTCGCGTGAAAATTGGCCTACGCGTCTAAACCACTTCCCTCTGTATAGCAATTCAATATTAAGTGGCCTATATTTTTTTTCAAAACTAATACCAACTGAAAACAAAACAAAAATAAGAAGATGAAACCGAAAAGTAAACAAATAAAACAGTATACCTACTTCAGTCGCAGCAATAAGAAACAGTGTACGGTACGGAACCATTAAGAATACTTAAAAAATGAACAACCCTAATTAAGCCCTAAGATATGCGCTGGCGCTGGGTATTTGTAGACCAGAGACATGAATTTACAATGTCCTCAACATTGTCTTACAAAAATAACACCGGCGGTGGTGTAAGGATTAGGTGACAGCGTTTTGAAGCCTGTCTACTACAGTATAGATAAAATAAGTAGTTTAAAAAGCAAAAAGTGTAAACGTGGAGTTAGGTCTAGAGAGCCTAGACAAAGCAAAATTGAATCAGCGATAGCCGAGATCATATAATGGATCCCAAATTATTTGGGATTGACCATGTGACATTTAAGTAACGCTGGTCATACGTTGTAGAATCTTCAACTCTTGAAGGTCAGTCTAGAGTCCAAGGTATTGCTGGTTAAACTCTAAACCTCTCATGACTTGCACCCAGATATTTTTATTTCAGAAAATAATAAAAAAAGAACTTGTTATTCCACGCTATGACTTAAGTTCTGTTTAGATTGTTTCAGGTTTTACAGCTCAAGTCTTGCTTTACAGCGGATATTCCAATTTGCTTTTACGTAACTTTTTCTTCTTCGTATCGCTGGCACGATAGTCGTTCAAATTTATTTGGCCCATAATTAAGCCCTGCCACGGCGTTGGTGGCAGCGCATAGATCACCCTAGATGCATGTTTTGGGACACAGAGGACATGACTGGAGGTGGGGCATGGTTTATAACTTGGCGCCACATGAACACCTTGCTGGTGCTCTGTAGAGATAGCCCCCCGTTTTGAGAGATTGGCATTACACATTCATATTTGGGTTCTGAGGCGGTTCACGGTTTTCCAGGTAGACTACGGAAGGTTTGCAGCGGGCATCGGCCGAGACACTTGACAGGGGAACTACCGATTTCAGAAAGCTGTGTCTACTTTTCAGCCGTTGCTTCGGTAGTTGTGCACCGAATAGTGGGTGCCTTATGTCACGCCCCTGTTTCTTTATCTCGACTGCACTCGCAACTTCCTTTCAGACCTGTGGATGTGCTATCCCGGCTGTATAGTATAAGTATGCTTACCGGGGTCAGTTTGAGGCAGCCGGGGATCGTATGATCGATGCTTGATTTAAAACTATATCTAATTCCTTGGCGTGAGCGGAACGGTACCACACTGGACACGCATATTCACCTACAGAAAAGCTAGCAGAGTGCTAGGTTAGTCATAAATAATTTATTCCGGAACAACATTAATTGTGTAGAAAATTTGTAAAAAATAACATTAAATAGGTACCATTAAAACATTACAATTGTTAAAAATTATACAAATTCAAAACAATAATAATCCACAGCAGTAGTAGAAGTAGCTAGTAGTCCGGAGAACGTGAGGAGAGGCCCCCAGGTGGTTGATGTTAGGAGTCTGAGTAAGTTGTTGCGGGACCCGATTTTTACTTGGTTTTTAGACAGAGCCCTTTGACTTGAGTGCTCTGTCAAAGGACATATCCGAGTAGTTTACGTAACTAATTTAATAACTGGATCCCGGCAGAAGTATATATTTTTTTCTAAGTCTCATCTAATATTGGCAAGATACAAAATCACTTGTTAGAAGATTTCAAAAGTTCTTTTACTTATAGAAAGCTACCCAATGGCTGAATATTGGTTAGCCCATAAACGCTCATCTAACAAGACTATCGCACTCCCTAGATAAAATAAATATTTCACATTTGTATTTAGATTCTGTTCAAGCGACGGCGGCCCCGCAATGAAGTGCTGTAAGCTACGTAGAGACTCTAAGCTCCAGGCTTCATGTTTTGATGCTAGCTCAACGATTCACAATAGAATGGAAACACGATAGTGGAGATAAAGAATAAAAGTTATAGTTTTAAGTAAGGAGTTTTCGTTGCCGACGTCGTAGCTATAATAATAACATCCGCACAGGGCGAGCTTCAAGCTTTTCTAAAAACGGAAATCGATAAGTAACAAAGACACCGACTTCGGAAAAGAAAGTTATTTTTTGCATTGTAACTAGTGTTTTGTTTTGGAAGTCGGTTTGTTATTGAATTGAAAAGATGGTGGTTTGAAATGTGTGTTTTGACAGATTGTTGGATAGCTATGGGTCTTGATTGTGCAGTTATGATGTCTCATTTACATACATTTATAAAATTGCACTTCATCAAAAACTATGCGGGTGAGCTTTGCGCAGGTGTGGTAGCTACAATACAGTATTCCGCGATAGTTTAGGCAGAGGTGTATATTCCTGTATTTCTTTGGTTATGGTTAAGTCCCATGTTGTGTAACAGAGAGTGAACCTATTGTAATCAACCGGGCACAAAACCAAACTCCAGGCTGCTACTGTGAAATTCAAGATTGGAAAATCCAACGATACTTTGCTTGACCCGGGAATCAAACACAAGATCTCATGCTCCAAATTAGCGCTTGTGATCACTACAACAACCAGTCAGTATCTCATCACTATATCATCTATATGTTGAATTAATACAAGTTATACTAAGGGACTTAACACTCTTTCAAAAAGAAATCATTTTAAACAGTTTATCTAATGAAATATATACTGCCAAGTATTGCAGTCTTCCGAATTGAACAGCATAACTTTGTGGCTCTGAAATAACATGCACATAAGCTGCATACCTACAAAAACTCATAAAGCAGCAGCCATATTAGAAAAACTATCATCGTACGGATTTCCTAGTGGAGCGCCTAGAGCGCGCTCTCAATATTTCAATACTGAAATTAAAGTTTTTGCTATTAGCATTTTACTGACGGAGAACCGTTCACGTGGCGGATCTTTGTTTTTATAGAACGCCAGAACGTTTTTGTGCAAGTCTCCAGGGTTCAGTTAGTTATTATACATTTTTTAGGGTTTTATAATAATGGAAGCCTTTTGTTTTTGAGTGAATGCAGCTGAATATCAGTATTTAATTTAAAGCGACTGCTTTACTGACCACCACAACCGGTTACTCGGTTCTATGTCTACATTATGGGAAACTATATTATTTTGTTGGTGAAAGCATTTTGAAGAATGAAACGCCCAATTGGTATTTTAATCGACCAATATTATTATTAAATTTAAAATAAGATGACCATAACAATCGATTTCTCATTCTGGTAATATTTGTTGTACTAGAAAGTACAACAAATAATACCAGAGAGTTTTCCTAGGTTTTCCTAGGTATTATTAAGGTTAATTGTCAGACGATATCCCTACGAAATCCCACGGATACCTTCGAAAGGAATTAAGCCTGTTGACATTGAAAACTTAATGCTTATGTCCTATAGGTATATTAGGTAAGGCCAATAAATCGAGTGGAACTTACGGAGCCAAAAATAGAAATCTTTTTTGCGGTTTCGTGACAAAATGTTGTAAAGCTACATTTTGTGATACGCATTGTGATATGATTTCATGTGTATTAATTTCTATTAAGGCGCCTCCCCGAGAAAAACGCCGCGCTAGCCGTTTTTGTGCAGTTTTTAAGAGCTATCTACTCGTTATTTAAGAAGGAATATCAATTAATAAAAATACATTAAATTTCAAAATAATATTGATTCCAAAATGACAGTATACTTTTTTTTTAAATAAGTATATGTTTCACTAATATCACTTTTTCTTGTGATGAAATGTTATTAACAATGCTATAGCCATACTCTGTAATACTTCTAGTAATATCTTTAGTGAATGGAACAGTAAATAATTATTGTTATCATTATTTCCGCTTGTATAACCGCCCATTCAGTGGCTTATCTTTTTTCTAACAAAATCTTATTCCGACTAATAACATTAAACGTTCGTGAAGCCTGAAGTAAAGCAGCTACAACTGATTTCGAAAAAAAGAGGTTCTTACCGCTTCGAGGACTTACCGCCACAGATATAAATCTAACTAGATGATACGATGGTATGTACTTCCCGTGGCAAAAAAGGGAATAAAAGTACGAGCAATGATCGTACTTTGAGTTGTTTCATTTGGCATTATCGGCACCGGACATCCACTGAAACTTAGAAAAACGCCTAATTATTTGATTGAGCTGTAAAAACATATACAGAAAAAAGTTGGCCGAGGCGATGGAAATAGTTTTTTTTCATTGGTAAGTAAATTTGTTCTGTGTGTGAAATAGTGGCACGCTTGGTTTTCATACATGTGGAGGGACTTGCGTTATTTAGTTAGATTTATGTCTGTGCTTACCGCTATATTCTAAGTCCTGCCTCCAACTCAAAACGACTAGTCATCAAAATGATCGAGGATGTTTTCCGTTGTCATGGTAAAAATTCGAGAAGAAATCTTTGAAACTGACTTGGAAAAATGGGCCTTATAAAATTTAAAACACAATAATTAAGTAATCATTTTTATTTGCACATACGTAACTTGCACAATATTAAGTGGGCATGCGATGGTTAAGCAAGATATGCATTTAATTTTCTTTTCAAGAACATCATTTAACATGAAGTACTATATAGTTTAAAAGAAAACGAGTGGAGGTATTGAAATTAGGAATATACTACAGGCTGGGCCAAAAATCGTGAATCAAATGAAACAAGGCGATATTGGGGATATTTGTAGTAAGTAGGTCGTAAAGAAAAAATTTTTTTTTTTATTATCCCTTCTGTATCGTTTGATCCACGATTTTTGCTCACCCTGTATGTGGTTCTATTTTGTAACTCAAGATGCCAAAGGAAATATATTTTATACGACTGCAGTTACACGATCAGTAGTGTTTAAAAGTTTTTTGAGCCAAGTTACTTTAAGGGGAAGCTCATGAATACGGCGACAGCGGACAAATTACAATGTGAAGGTATATTATTATTAAAGAAAGAAGGATGAAACTTTGAAAGCCAAATGACTATAATGATCATCATTCCCAATTATGTTAGCCTCGGCTTCTTATCCAACTGGAGCCAGCTGAACACCAGCATTTTAGTCTAGTATTGTATATTGATTAGATCCCACAACGAAATTAATCAAAAAAGAAAAGCGGAAAACTAATTCAGAAGTAGACAATTTTGCCGCACCTGACGATTTCTACTCCGTATATCTACGAAGTCTCGTTTAACAAAAAGGCGTTAATAAACTAACAAACTTTTATATATTCACTTGTCAATCAAGTCATCCGCTCCACTGCACTGATAAAGCTTCCTTCCGTAACTATTAACAGCCCACAAGCGAATTTGCACTCTACTATCAAGTTTATAAGAGTTTATTTTACTTTGCTTGCTTCTCTCTCTCTTGTGTATCATTGAGTCCCTTTTTTTTTCATTCAGTGTCTTATCGATGGATCATAGGTTTGGTATGTATGTAAGGAAAGTTTGTCAATCATGCTTGAAGAGTGTTATTGGTACAAATGATATGCTCTGTCGCTTTGCTTTGTTACAGTAAAGAGATATTTTAATGTCGTTTCTTGTCAATTGAGGCGGTCGTATTTCTAACAGAAATTGGTCCTTTTTAAATGTTATTGGGAGGTTCGCGCTTTACCCCTATCTCATAATGATGGCAAGCAATGATGTGGTGAGCATTGTAGGTAAATAAGAGAATCACAAAACTTATAAGACCTAGCAGAGTTTGAATTATCCTAAGCCATTGCCAGCTTGTTTTAGATGTGTGTTATACCTAGTGGTTGCGGAAATCTCGAAGTCCTTGTAGGTCGGTCAATATCTTATGGTTTTTTTTATCGTCTTGTTTTAGTGGATATGATCTTGATATATTAGGCATATCTTCATTGAAGTAACCTACTGGTTATAACTTTGATAAATGGTTGTTATCTCTGTTTATTGTGCTATGTTCAAAACGAACTAATGATCACTTCACAACTATTTTAGATCGGCTTCTAGTCCGGTGTACCATCAACCCAAAAATTGTTTTGATTACCAAAATTTCACATGTAGCTACTGTCTATCTGACCACCTTAACCCAATTAATGGGTAACACAAAAAAGCTTCATACATTATGAATTTAAAGTGGGTTATGTCGTACATTCTCCAAGCAAGTGTGTATAACTTAAGCTCTCAACAAAGTTTTCTTTGTAAGAAAATCCGATACAACTTGTATAAAGTTTCACTCCGCATTCTCGCTGCAGTTTGATTTTTTGCGCTGGCAACATTGACGGTCTTTGGAATACCGATTCTGTTGGCATTCATCTTAACTTGACTTGACAAACGAAATTTTGTTCAGTTCTTAAATAAATCATCGTAGTATAATTTCACGCCTGTTTACCCGCCGCGTTTTCATCAGGCGACATTTGTCCTGCGACCTTGTCGCCCGACACGAATTGAATCAATTAATCGAGGCTTGTACGAAGTTTCTAGTAG
The DNA here is from genome assembly GCA_947562075.1 of Orthosia gracilis. Lineage (NCBI taxonomy): Eukaryota > Metazoa > Arthropoda > Insecta > Lepidoptera > Noctuidae > Orthosia > Orthosia gracilis. The sequence goes on along the minus strand of OX387266.1, from coordinate 11,650,815 downwards.
ATTCGCCTGGGAAGTTCGCTTAGAGTAGGAGCCTTCTCGACAACCTTTGGCCTCTTTCAGAACTATTATTATTATTATTTATTTATTTATTTATTGATAAAAACGGTACATTGTAAGTTATATAAAGTACATAACTAAATACATTTCAATTCAGCATGATTTATGGTGTGAAGATGTGACGGAATTTCTGCTATTTCTGTTTAAATAGACAGTGATTTTTCTTTTTATTAATAGAGAAGTGCAATACTCGCCACGTATGAACCTACACCCCCACTGTCACAAGAATTGGTTACGGGCAGCGAATCGCCTCGTTTCGGAACCACCATTAAGTTTTAATCGTTCTTTATTTACTTAGTTCACGTTGTGATAAGATTTTTATGGGCGAAGCACCTAAGTACAGTCGACCGTGGTAACCTTTTGTCCTTAAGCTGACATTGCTTATGAAAGAGTTTCAATAGTACGCGAGGTCAGTTTATGCTGGAGTTTTAGCTCTGACTTGCAGCATATTTTACTCACATACATTCAACAAAGTTATTGCTTCTGCTTTTGGTTTGACGGCATGCTAGCAGAACCAATGATTTTTTAAATCATCCCTATTAGCTTACTAATAATAAAAATACGAAAGTTTGGATCGGTGAATGTTTGTTACTCAATCACGCCAGAATGGCTGAACGGATCTGGATGAAATTTGGCACAGGGATAAATTACAGTCTGGAATAGCCGGCTACATTTTATCCCGGTATAATTTTCTTTGTTTAATTTTGGGGATAAGGAACCACTTACCACGCGGGTGAAGCCGCTGGCAGAAGCTAGCTAATAATATTGTTTTAACTATAAGTTATTTTTTATTATCTAAAGACAGAGCAATCCACCATACCATAACATTGTCTTGAACTCGCTCTTTTATATCAGACACCAAAAATGCAAGCAGAAACCGTTCTTTATGAATCAAGCTTAATTAAATAACTTTCAAACTCAAGTAATTAATGTGCTCGACATTGATATGCCAAAAAGGACAAAGCACAAAAGACTTCGGGCCGATTTCTGAATTAAGTACTTAAAGTTAAGAACGAGTTGAGAATTTGTCAAACTATACTTTAGCCTGACAAAACTTGTCAAAATTCGGCACTTATACACGTTCTTAACCTCAAATATTCGCAAATCGGCTCATAATCCGATTTAATTTGTACCAAAATATGTAATGGGAACCAAAAATACAACTTTTAATCTCATCATGAATAACTGGCTGCCTTGCCGGTTGCCATTTAAAATTAAATACCGAATAAATAACTTTGAAAATATGAGCAAAGAGATAGCAAATCGACGACCGCATCTGTCAATTTACTGTGCCCGCTATAAAGTTAAAAAAAAGTAAAAATCAAAGATGGCGGGTCGGCCCGTCCCGCCAGAACAAAATGGACGAGTGTGGTAGCGCTCGAATGTCAATAAGCGTTGATTTTTTAGGGTTCTGTACCGAAAGGGTAAAAACGGGACCCTATTACTAAGACTTACCAGGCTGTATCTCATGAATCATGATAGCAAGACAGTTGAAATTTTCACAGATGATGTATTTCTGTTGCCGCTATAACAAAAAAAAAACAAAATAAAATAAATATTTAAGTGGGGCTCCCATACAACAAACGCGATTTTTTGCCGTTTTTTGCGATAATGGTACGGAACCCTTCGTGCACGAGTCCGACTCGCACTTGGCCGGTTTTTTTGTTTTTGGTTCATATTCAAGTTTGGCTGCACGTATAAACTGTGCTAAAGTTCGGTAGATGCACTGATAAATGTGTATGTGTGGTGATTTGAGTTTGATTGAGAGATTGTAAATGATTGGAATCGAAATGTATACATAGATATAAAATAAAAGGTTCATAACATTTTGCTATTACTTATTATCAAAATTCTAAAGGACCGAATTACAAAAAAGTCAAGTGATCGATGTATATCAGGACTGTCACCAGAAGCGTGATCTTAATTATAAAACTATGAATCGGCAAAGGAGGTCTAAGTAAGGTAAGATGAATAGCTATTAATGACTGAGGATCGAGCCCAGAAGAAGCCAAGCCCTGCAAGAATGTCCTGTAACACAGGTTAATCCGAGTAGGACATATATTTGGGGTCTAGGTGAAGCCCTTGAAGACACATCCAAAAAATTTATTGAGAGTTTATTTATGATCCACCACTGTAGACTACTATCTTAGGATGATAATAATGACCCCATCTTACAATTTAAAAAAAGGAAATAAAAAACGACGTTATCATTTATCAGTTTATCACGAAATTGACTGCATAATTGAGATCGCCGAAAAGTCTTTATAAACACAAACTCAAAACAAAAGTAAAAATAGTTTTGATCTACGTTGATAATGTTATATTCCCGTCTTGTAAACTTATTTTGTAGCTAATATTCATTTGCCGTGCTGCCCCAGGAGTAGTGTTGCTTGTAATCGCAAGAAATCAGATATTTTAAAAAGTGCCTGGCTCCTGTGTTTTGCAGTTATAAAATGTAGTCTCCAACCAACTACATTAAATGTTATTTTCTATTTCCAGGTGCACTGAGCCAAATTTAGTTGATTTTGGTTGGAAATATACAGAAGATGTTTCCAAAGATTGTTTGTTGCAGAAAGAGCATTGTGTGGTTTGTATTTTAAAACTAACTGGATAATGAATGGTAAGCTAAATTAAGAAATGGTAATATTATGAATCATTTGGAAGAAGAAAAATGACTTGTTTATTTATTTATTTATTTAAACTTCATGTACAATAGTGGTACATAGGCGGACTTAATGCCACAAGGCATGAAACACGGCAAGGCACTTGTCTGTGAAAAAGCTTGTTAAAATTCGGAATAGGAATACTCTCGAATGTATTATTATATTGTACGTACTTCATTGAATACATTGATGCAAGTTTTAACCAAACCGATTTTCTAGAAGCAAGATACCTTTAATACAAAATCTAACCTTTTCAGTAGCGTTGGCAGCATACAAAATACATACGAGTATTTACACATTTATGTTATTGTAAAACTGCTATGGATTCTGTCTGGCTGTTGAAATATTTATGCTGTAACACAAGCAAATAACCAACAAAGAAGAATTGTTTGATATTTATTTGAGAAACATTACAAGTTTTACGAAATAATTTTAGCATTAAGTGCCTTCCATTGTTACTAGTTATTTCGATTATATTGCAAACAATAACATAAAAAAAAACTGTCAAAACGTGCGGAATTCTGGATGTTTGTTTTTCAATCACGGCTCAACAACTGAACTGACTGGAACGAAATTTGGCACGGGTAATCCTTTTTATCCAGGTATTACTTTAACGTGGGACAATTAATTACATCCTCAAAGCCCGACGCAAAAGCTTTCTGACAGTAGGTAAGTTCCTATTAATTTTGACCACCTTCTCCTAACCTTCCTAAATGCCTACGCAAATAAAATTATTTTATTATTCTGTTCAAAAGGCATCACAGAAACCTGTACGCAAAGTCTGTACCGAAAGTAGTGTTGCCATATTTTTCATGCAGCAGCCATATTTAAGTAACGACAGGTCTTTGACTTGATTAGGTACAACTCTCTGGGTAGATTGAATAGGAATGTAAAATAAATAGATTTTCACGACTTCGTCCGTATGTTATGACATACGTATGAAACAAATCTTTTGCCGAGTAAAAATCGAAAATATGTCAACGGGAACGTAATACTGAGATAAAACATATATTTGGCCCCAATCTAATTTTCGTTCGTCAAATAAACGTGTATAATATCAATAATTAACAAGCTATAATTTTTAAGTTGATTGGAGTGTTGAATGGAGTAAATTACTGCGATTATATGGTTTAGTATTTTCGAAAAACCATCAACGAAATACTTACACACTAAGTATTTTTTTGTAGACACGTAAACTTTAATCACAATAAAACAACACAATGAAAATACTTACACTATTTATCTTTTACTCCAACGAATTACACTGGCGTTCATGTAATAGCACCCGTTACATTTTTCACACCTGAGGCAGTTAATGCTTTGAAATAATATTTCATTTTTTAGTACCAAGGCTGCCTACATAGATTTAACAAATGGATAACAAGAACACTTGCATACTATTTAGGAGTATTTACGACTTTATTGTTGCCCGTTTTATCTGCTCGGCATAAAACGAACTAGACCGCAGTTTTTAGTTGTGAGCTTATCAAATTATTAGATCGAGAATTTAACGTTTTGGAAATACGATAAAATTATTGTATGTTGATACTTGTACAAACAGACAGGCAGGTTGATGCCTAGCCTTTTTCAAAGTATATATGATGGGTTTGACTTCCGTCTAACCCGATGCAGCTGAATACAAATACTAATGTATTAAACATGTTTAATAATGATCGGACCTCCACAACCTAGTTATTGGGTAAAAAATAGTTCTTGGAAAACTGGTTGTCAGGCTTACCAAATTCTAACTCCGTCACGAGCTCACGACAGCCTGAGATCTTCAAATGACAGGTGGGACCAACGGTTGAAAGTTAAACTAACTTATTATAAAACTGAATCTCCCTAAATGTTAATTTCACTCCCAAAGCTTTTGTTAGCATAGCTTATTATCAAAATATCTAGTAACATCAAATGTACTTACCTTCCTAATTTACATGAAAACTTAATAAACACGAATTAATTATTGACTTATAGTAATTTATTTGCATTCGGACCATTTGTATTAAAATTCACCAGTTACTTAATAATAAGCTACAAATATTCAATTCCATTATTTGCAATTTAGAATGCAAATAGTCACAATCTGTACACCGGCGCGCGGTGGCGAATAAAAAATATGAAACTTGTTGTTAGCTTTCATGCAAATTGAACTCGATGCGCAGTTTTTTTTGCCGTATTTGTTAAATATGCAATATGGCCAACACACGGCACGAACAGCGGCACGAACGAGGCACGGATGATTGTTTCACGGACGAACGTGTCGAGATAAAATGAACTTGTGCAATAGCGCGAGCTCGCGCCGCCACGCGCGCCCCGCCTTTTCGAGTGCGCTCGCGCAGCGCCATTGAAGTTACCGACATTTATGGGCCTTTCACAGCTTTAGTGCCGCAAAAACGGTTACTTTCAAAAGCATACTATAAGGTATTAAAAAAAAAAAATTTTTTTGTAAACCCAATCATATTATTGTCTATAACACAGCCCTTCATTCAATCATCCCTATTATAAAGTCGTTTCATTTCCGTACGACACATTTGAAGTAAAAACATAATAATTGCGCCGATGGCTCGCCGGGACTCTTTACTCACCCATTCACAGTCAGTCACTCGACCATTCGTTCTCTCATTCACAGCGGGAAGGTATTTTAACAAGCAAAAAGTTTGGACACGCGACCCAGGCGTATCTGCATTTAATTAGTCTTCTATCCACTGAAATGGTTTAAACCTTTTTATTTTGAATAGGATTAAATACGAGTATGATGTTATGAAGTTTGTGACCTTGGTGGTGCATTTTTTGTAATGGAATTAATTTTGTTTTGATAGGGTCAGAAACACGAGTTTTATGTTTAACCATCGGTTTTCTTTTCGAATAAACTAAACGTTTAGTCGATGCAAAACCGATTTCATTGATAAATACGTAAATAAGAATAACATGTAAGAAATTGTCGCTATTCAGCGAGACGAAGAGTAAGATACAGAAGATCTGTCTTCTTGGATATAGTCTGCAGTTTAAGAAGTGATTAAGTATTTGATAATCGCTGCATGAATTTTATGAGTTCAGAGCATTCGGTACCTATCGTGTTTCATCAACTTTTACGCACTCTGGATTGAGTCATTACAATCGATACTTATAAGGAGTAATATTCTCAGCAAGTGGTTAATAGCTGCAACAAGTTCATCCCGTTCTCGGGAAACGCAGCGGGCCAGGGCATTTCTTGTTTTATGCAACTCTTAAGAGATATTTCAGTTTTATTTGATGGCGACCGCTGTGAGTTGTGGTTTGATTTCCTTTTTTTTTAGTGTGGTTGTTTGACATTATGTTTATGTAGGTAATTGAAATAGTTATTGTCTATTTATGATGCTGAACAGATTAGCTGTTTTGGGGTCCTTCCTTCACTTCAACTTGTTGTTTAAGGTTCCTTTGGTTTCTAGGGTGAGTAAAATTTCCATATGTTTGGCGTTTGGTGTTTTGCCGCTGTTTAGTGGCAAAACATTGTTATTGCCTATCGTTTCTGCAACCTTCTCAACTAAATATGAAGACGCTAGCGTCTTCTTATTTACTTACATACAGGACCTCTCATTTGCCTTTTTTAGTAGCCCTTTTCGACCTTCTTTCGGGCAAAATATTCCTTACTTCCGACTTTAGCTTTTACTTTATCTTTTTTGTCAAATTATTAAACATCAACCACAAATTTTCCTCGGTGCCTGCGCGACTACTCTGACTCGAATATCCGCGCTGTCTCTTATCTATTATTCGAACCATTTCGTGTCCGTTGTGATACACAATGTACTCCATATTAGTATCGTACAGTGTGCCACCGGCTTTAAGTTGTTGACTAGTTGATTTTATTCGAAAACCGAACGGGTCCTGCTGCCGTTATTAAGGAGGGAGAAACGGGTTATCACCGAAAACAAAAGGTTGATCATTTAAAAGAAACGAGTTTTTGATAACACAAAGTAAATGTCCACTTTGCAGGTGTTCTCTTGGCTGATTATTGAGCTAATTAAGTTGTTGAAAGAAGTTCAATGAAGTACCGACAATATGTCTATATACGAGTATTTTTTATAATACGATTAAGAGATTATCAAGAATATTTTAGTTTACGTCCGAGATATCTCCGTATCTCGGCAATCTCCTTGAAGTTTGCTCTCTTACAGGTCGTCAGATATCTGAAAATACAACCAGCCTGACCAACGCTTAAGTGCTAAAGATAGGCACATAAAATTACCTACTGGCACCCTGTTAGACAGGAAGCCGAACCCAACAACCTTGGAAGATTAGGATAGGCAAATGACGGTGTCTTTCTCTTGTCTCTGTTAATTCTTTTATTTTCTTTATTTGTGAAAATAAACTATTAACACACTACAACAATACATACAAATTGAGCACAAAGATAAACAAATGTGCAACCAGCGACATCTACCACATAATACAAAGACAATCAATACAAAAACAAACATTTCACACATTGAGCAGGTTGCCAATAAAGTCAGGAAATTAAGCTGGATGTTCAGACTCTTAGATACGTCGTTCCCAGGACTGCCAGTAATCATTCAGGTCATCAAAAATATTTGCTTTAAATGATTTGTGTTGCGCTAGTCCAGTCATTGCTTTACTATTGTATACCTGTCTGGGGTGGTGCTGCCAAAACACTTACTTAGTAACTTGCTCTCAGTCTGAAAACTTTATATTACACAAGTCAAATTAAAATTATATTAAAAACACAAGTCTCTTTCCTATAACGCTGGCATACTGAAAAAAAGAATAAAAGACTTTATATTAAATATCTATTAATAGGACAAAGATTTTGCTTGCCAGTATGCAATTTAGCATAAGATCTGCTGCGCTATATAATAAAATCAATAAATACATCTACATTTACCCCAGAAACTACTATGACGGTAAAAAAAATACAAACGCTTACCTACAATGATACCGAAACATTTCTGAAACCTTGACACAAACACATCCTAGACTCATGACTCTCAGTCACACCTACAGGCTACACTCACACTCACATATACTTAAACCTACTCATACACACATTTGATTTATTTTAAGTTAATGTTAATTTATGTAGTTTTAGCATAAAATTTGTATAATACGTTTTGCTTTTTGTATAATACGTCTTGCTATGGAATAGCGGATTCTCCTAATACAGGCACTGACTGCCTAAAAGGAGGATCCAATTTAAAAAAAATGTTTATACCTAAAATTGTTTTACATGTTGTATGCGTCTTTAAATACAACACACCCTTTAGCTAAAGGGGCTCTCTATCTTATTCAAGAAAACAAAGCTTTAGTCAGTTAGAAATTCACTGCAATAAGCTTTCTTCTTTGCCGTATTACCCTACAATTCCAACGAATTCCATGTCTGAAGTAAAAGACAGTAAGCACTTTAATTTCAGTTATTTCAAGACTATTACAACACAACTTAGTTTGCGTCTGCATATTTGTTTGCAAGCGACAGAGATACAAATTCCTTTGCAAACTGTTTATTCTGAAAACCTGAAGAAATCTCGTTCCGAAAACGCTCTGGAGAATGAAACATTGTTCATTGTTTTTAAGGAAGTGTAATATTAAATTCGTGAGAGAAAATGTGGATGGAAAAGTAGAGAATTCCATATAAATAGAATGTAGAAATGCGCGCATCCTATTAAAAATGTAAGAGGAATTCAGAGTTTTTTAGAAAAGAATATCTTAATCCAATATACCTTTATGAGAGACTTACAAACAATATTTTTAACCGACTTCCCAGAAAAGAGGCGGTTCTCAATTCAGTTGTTTTTTATTTATTTATGTAGCATGGGCATAACTCCATCATATCTAAACGGATTTGTATTTTTTTTTGTTCGATTAAATTTATTCCGAAATGATCCCATTTAAATTTGGTAAAGATCTAATGAAGAACTTCGGATCCTGAAAATAAGTACTCAGTATTATAAGTGTTACTGTGGCTATATTTGAAATATTCGATATGACGATCATAAGGGATAGGGCTTCTAGTATGTAAAGTCAGGGCACAGTATAAATTCGTGCATTTAAATATGTAGTGTACTGTAATTATTTGACAATCGATGAAATGCCAAGAACTCGGCAAATTGACTGAACATTTAACTATACATGAGCATTTTCAAATAATTAGTCTTACCCCTAAAACGACCCAGATTCTTCATCACAATGTTGTCTTACATAATTATTTACTTAGACCTTTCTTCCCGTTTGCAGTACAACCTTGACGTACGGCGCTATCTAATCATAACTTTGATACTACAAGACAAAGGCGGTGTTCCTATTTTCACGGACCCATTATATTTTTGAATGGCCTATCCAACAATACCCCGCACCATGGCCATAAGAGAAAAAAAATCCCTACTTTACGTGTACAGGAGGTACCCTAAAAAAATCTTTTTTCATAGTTTTATTTTATCACTTTGTCGGCGTGATTAGTATGTATATCTATGCCAACTTATAGCTTTCTAATGCTAAGAGTCTCTGAGCTAAGCTAAGGAAGGACGGGCGGACGGACAGACGGATATGGCGAAATTATAAGGGTTCCTTGTTGATAACGGAACCCTTACAGCTGCTTTTCAATCGAAATTCACAATTCGTGGCACTGTGTGTGGTCCGTTTCTTCTTCTTTGGAATCGGTAAGAACTATGTAATAAGGGCAGGCCCGCTTGTCAACCGCGCTGACCTTGCTGAATGATTGTCCTTTTTACCAGACTTAGCATTTCATCACAACATGAGATGAGATTTTCTCAATTATATCTCGAGTCGTCTTTACAATAAATAAAAAAGGAGCAAACGAAAAGTTGCTCCTTTTTTATTTATTGTAAAGACTACACTCTATATATAGCAGAAAAGTTATAAAAATGCACATGTGAAATTGATGGGTCGTGTAATTGGGTGTTTTAATCCTGGCGAAAATCAACTGATACCTACCTTCGTAACTCTCCTACCAACCGCCAAAAATTAAAGCCAATGTCACAAAATTATCCTATGTCCCCCTTTTAAACGCCAGCCTGTATATAAAGCTGATTTACCTTACCACACCGTATATTACTAAAGGTGTGTGGAAATCATTCATTTCAAGATTTACTTTACTCGACTCCCTTTGAGCGCCTAACATCCATTTTATATTAGTTTTTTTTTCCTTTGCCATTGACCGACTTAGCTTTTTATATTTCCATACCTGAATAAGTAAAAGGTTCGCATTTATATTAAGAGTAATGCTTAGTAAGTTTTGTAGGCAGATTTTGGTGGTGTTTCTGTGATTTTTTATTGATGTTTGGTGATTGTAAATAAAATTTTGGTAATGAATGGTTTTTGCCTCTCACTTTTTGAAAGACTTGCCTTCTCTTTTCATACAGATGATATCATCATCATAATTTCAAACGTTCACTATCGAGACGTCCTCCAAGCGTCACTGTCACAGTCGACTGGAGGGCGTCCAACGGGCTCTCGCGGTCATCACCAGCTCATAGGTTCACATTGCCGCATGATGCGGACAAATAATATGCAACAAGGTTATTTAAAGCGATATTTTAAACTGAAATTAATCAAATCAAATATTTTATTGACGTAAAAGTATATAAATTGATAAGCAGCCAATACAAAGTGTGTGCAAAATGAAAAAGTAAAAATTGCGAGAATGAAAATTAGGCATCAAGAATGAAAAACCTTTAAGACGAGAACTTTCTGAAGTCTTAATATTGCGTTTCTTTTACACCTCTAGAAAAAAATTGTTTCTGTTTAACCCGTGAATATTCTTTGTAGCAGTAGGCGTCGCAAATCTCGTTTTAAAGTTCTCTAAACAGATCTTTGGCTCAGAAAAAATAAATGAAATTCCATCTAGTCTTAATTTCATGCCATTGTCAATATGCGCATATTAATCTAGTCGTGTGTACTGCCACTTATATAAGCTTATTAAAGCTTATAATTATCAATAAACCAAAAAATCACCTGGAAGGCATGACAACTTAAACAATATGCTCAAAGTAATAAATCTTCCCGAACCAAGATAGTCGCCTTTTAATTCGGTTAAGTCGCTTTATTAATACGTTAATGACGGAGGTGAGGCAGATGTTGTGATGTGACCGAACTAATACCATTAACGATCAGTTGAAGTACGCCGCCGACATGCTCGGAGGAAAGAAGTGGCTTGGATTCGTTGGTGTGGATAAGAAGTGGTGATGAATTTTGAGTTATTTATTTAAACTTCATGTACACTCGTGATACACAGGCGGACTTATGCAGCAGGACATTCTCTACCAGTCAGCCTTTGGGTTAATAAGGGCACAAAAGTGTAAGGTGTACTAAAAAAAATCAACAATATTTAAATTCGGATACTCATAAACTAACTAACTAATCAATATTTGTTAATCAATGGTTTGGTTAGGTATCGATATTTTACACTGATCTCTAAATTACTCAATGGGTATTTAAACTAACCATAAAGAGGTAAAATTGTTTCTCCGTTCGTATGTTTCAAAAGGTTATCTCTGGAAACACTGATACGATTACGAAAATTCAATTATATCTATTCTAGACTACTTTTAAACTGGAAATTGCACGCTTCTTGTGGGTTAATCCACTGAAGGTACACCGCACCGCCGGAAAATCCTAGTTATTCAATATACAATTAGTTACCTGACTTGTACATTGTTTGATCATAAATAATATCTATACCATTCAGAAAAGTTTTTTTGCCCATTGTTTACCGAAGATTTTCTGATAATGCAAACAAACTCTTGTCGCAGATTCTCACTAAATACAAGAACAAAAGTTTTAAGCAGTAAAATTACAGAGAGATTATGTCGGTACAGTAATCTTTTAGGCTTATTTTACTATGGGGAAGGGCTGCAGACATTGAGTCAATTTTTATTCTGCAAAAACGAGCCATCAGAGCGATATACAATCTTCGCCGGCGCGATTCTCTAAGGGAACTGTTTAAGGACATTAACATCGTGACGGTACCTTGTCAATATATTTATGAAAACATCATGTACGTTAGAAAAAATTTACATCTTTTCAGTAAAAACGGCGACAGACATAATTATGTTACTAGAAATAGGGACCAATTAATCCAGCCAGGTTTCAGGCTGGCTAAAGTAGCATCATCTTTTATGGGGTACTGTATAAAATGTTACAATAAAATACCTCCCCACATTCTAGAACTGAATGAGACGAAATTTAAAACTTGTATAAAACGCACACTATGCAGGCAAGCATATTATAAGTTGGGGGATTACATCGCTGATAAAAATGCTTGGCTAAATGCTGGTCCCGCTCCGCAGCCATTAGGGCGCAAGAACAATTAGTGATGGGCAGAAAAGTTTTGAAGTATTGTTGGAGCTGCTGAAGACTGTATGAATATATTTGTATTGTATAAACTCAATTTATTTTAGTATTATATAACTGCACAGCACATGTGTGAGTACTATGTTCCGACTGTAAATCTACCTATGTGTCGTTGGTTGACTTCTGTGTGCCCTGGCATTTGAGTGTGTCATGCTCTCTTTAATTTCTCTCTGATGGTGGCACATGTGTTGGATCATTCGGTTCCCTCCATAATGGTTGAGCTGAGTGGTGCCGATCCATGCGTCATGTTCGTGAACGGGCGCCATCAGTTGGGATTGGTCATAACTTAGCTGCCTCGGCCTGTCATTGCATTTTTATGTTGAAATTGTTTGTTACTCTAGACGCTTTTACGTGCACGTCTTTTTGCATCGTTCTCACATATATGTATTTATTTTTTAACAAGAACGATGTAACCAAAAACTTGTAATTGAAACTGATGGAAAAGAGTGTCCGTGGAGTTTCTTGCAAATTCTTCTCCATTGAGATCTACTGACGTTTGCGAATTTGCAACTAGAGTCATATTTTTTTGTTGTTTGACAATTCAAAAGTACCTTTAAGGTTTATTTGAAATAAACTATTTTGATTTGATTTGATTTGATTTGACTAACTCTATAAAACGTCCTAAAATGTGCGTCAAAATCAATTTCTTCTATTTTTTTACGTGGCGTCTCGCAGGTAAATACTAAGATTTTCTTCTGCTTAACCGGTCTTCCCTGTGAAGACTAATCTCGTAGCCAGCCAGGCTCAAAAAACTAAACCTAAACGACCACGCTGAGGGCTAACTAACTAACTAACTCAAATATCGCTCATGCCTGGTGGGGGCGACAGGGGGAGGGCACTTGGCGGCGGCGGTGGAGGAAGCCACTTAGTCCAGGCGTGGGGGCAGCAGGGGCCATTGCGTCGGGGACTGGAATTGGTGCTGCGATGGGGTGGGCCTCAGCGCAATCGGAAGACATCGATAATGGAGACTTTCTGGGCTAGTAAATCCTTACGGATTTCCTCCGTAGGGATTTCCTTCGATACACGCCGAATCACTACTCGGGTGGACCTTTCTTCAGGGAGGAAGCAGGTATGGAACGAAATGTTCCTACCTTTAAGGAAGCGAGTTAACTCTCGGTTATCTCGGCAAGTGAGGACTTAGATTCTGATGCCCTGTTGGCAAGCAGTAGACTTGGAATAGTTGATTTTACGCTCAATACAAGCGTTAGAAACGTCATTCCAATTTCCTTTATCTTGAAGATAAATAGTGGCGGGGGAGGTAGCTTTCTAGTTGTAGCTATTACCATGGGGCTGGGGGATCGGTTAATCCGTTGAGAAGTGGTAGCGGTGGCAGAAGTGGCTGAGGGAAGGTTTTTGTTACAGCCTTTTTGGCCTTGGTAGCGTGTGAGGGACTCTTCCTCTTTTTTCGCTTACCTTCAGAGTAAATTATGGAGTCACCATCAGAAGATATGGTGTCATAGTCCTCTGACATATCTGGGACATCTGGGTCGACTAATGCGACATACTCCCCGCTCTCTGTCTCGTTGCGCCCGGGCGGAGCGTGCGGTGAGATGTGCATGCGAGGCGACGGCTGGCGGCGAGTGCGTCAAAATCAATTGTATATTACTCTCATTTAAAGCTTAAATTCGTTAATTTTTTTATATGAAAATTCCTAATTAAAAAACACAAAGATACTTAGTCCGTATTCCAAAGAAGGCAGACGAGGAAAATTGATTAAAATTCAATAATAAAATCAAAATTAGGTTCTTTGAAATGAAAAAACCAATTCGTATCAACTTAAAGTCATCGTAATTTTTAATTGAACTTATAACTTCATGTTTACTTTGTTAGAAGTTTTGCTTGCATGACAATTGCTACGGTGTTCAAGTAACGAGCGAATTTCATGCCAGCGAATAAATTCAAATTATAATCACCGTATTTCGATGGTGGTTTTGAATTATTACAGTACCTAATATGATTTGTTTCAGTAAAAGCATTTAGTTTATATTTACCATTGAAATCTCAAATATTTAAGAAAATATAGAAACGACAAGAAAAGTTACAGCTATAATGACACGACACTGGTGCAAAATATTTTGTTAAAATATTCATTTATTTTTTATTTTGTGAAATAAAAACAGAAAATTATTTTTTCGTATCATCGTAGGTAAAAACATGGTAAAAGAACACAATTTCTATATAGAAACGGCAGGACCACCTTTTAGTTCTAATGAAGAAATTTTTGTTTTTTTTTTGCAGTTTGATTTATTTATAAAAAAAAACACGTTCGAATTTTCTTACAAAACGTTTTGCAACTTTAATTAACAGGGTCATTCAAAATGCCAGCTTTCCCATACAGACTTCATCAAGTGTAATTTTTTAAAAGATATTAGATGTTTAAAAGCGGAATAGTCGATGATAAAAGCTCTGCGATCACCAAAAAATACAAATCACTATCGCAAAGTCACCATTGTGCAACCAGCCTAAGGCCCTCAGGGTTTTAAGTAATGGCAGTTTAATTCAGTCCAGTTTATGACATTCAATTAAAACCCAAAGGTGCTCATAAATTATCATCTTGTACTATTAAGACGCAATTATTTTCATATCTTTTATGTTTTATATTTCTTTTGAACTTATATTTTGACATAATTTATAGGTGGTAACAAATTTTAGCGGCTATATAATATTTAGTTGTTGCAATATTAAAATGTGTGGTAACCACACTTGGGAGGGGCTTGAAGTAATATTTGAGGTAAAATTGTAAGTGCAATCTGTATGAACCGTTTATTAATATTCTTGGTCCTAAAAATTTTCTGCTAACTCATACAGCTTTATTGCACGAGTAGGTAAGTACCTATCTATTATATTTCGTTTCCAACATCATTAATAAATTTAATAATATTCCACAATTGCACATTAAATTCATAATAACATCGTTTTAATATAACCGCAAAATGTTCTGCTTAATATATACTTAATATATACAAAATACGCCATATCATAATATCCGTTATATGTAAATGTGCCATTAGAGAATGAATATGTTAGCAATATAGTAAATACAGTAAATCATGGCTAAGTAATAACAGCTGCGTGGATCTTCTAGGTAAAGCAAAGCTTCCCGAGGTATGTCCGTGGATGGGTCACCATTAACGATATACTCGTACATAGGGTTTAACGTGCCTCAAAATCACATTAAGCTGATGGTCCCGGCTGTAATTTGTAGATCTTTGGCAGTCGTTATGGTAGTCAGAAGCCAGAAAATCGAGTTACCCAGTTACTGGGTTGTGGAGATCAGATTAGCAGCCATTTAAAATATTGGAATGCAGTGGTTGAACTGGAAGCTGACCAGCAAAACATACATATCTTTAGACCAATTTTTCATCTAGGTACTCTAATAAAACGAAACTTGGTTTATAGAGGACTATATATTGTGTCTATATATCGGTGTTTCTTCTAAACAATACTTTTTAACGAAACCATTCTTTAAAGCGTATTGTATATAAGAAATAAAATAGTTTTTTTTTTATTAGGACTTAGATCAAGGATCTAAATATGGATCCGAAAAATATCGCCGCGGACACATTCCCGATATTTTTGTATAAAAATGTGTCCGTGTCAATAACAGGAACAAATTGCATGTCGCGGCGACAAACATATGCGATGGAAAATACTCAGCCAGCAGAGGACTAAAATAACGTATCTGAGAAAACTAAATTAATTTGGTATGAGCAATATTTTTTAAGAGATGCCTGATTTTTAGAGATATATGTTAAAGAATGAGCCTGCCTGCAGTAATTGAAACGTGGTGGTTACCAAGAACAACAACTTCTTCGAACCGATCAACACAGGGAATTATGATTAATTATATATTATATAATTATTTATAATTATAGTAATATTAATTATATTGTACATCTTTGCTCTAAAGAGCACGTTACGGATTTTCCAATATAGTGTAAAAGTTACTTCGACTACAATTTTTTTTGGAACTTCTCTTTCTGTCACAGTACCGCCAGCTACAAGGTTTTTTACTGTTGCTGAAAATCGTCAAAACACCACTTACCCCTCTTTTCTGTAGCGCTTAATATTTCTTTTTAGTCACACATATTTCGGTTTACAGGGGTTTCACGTGAACGATTCTGTCAGATTTCTAAAAGGTTTTATTTTAGAATTTCTAGATAAGGAAATATGCATTCCAGTTTAAAGATAGATATGAGCTTGATACTGTGGGATTTGTTGGAAAAAATAGCTTTTAAGTAAATAACGCTCATGGAAAGTCACTTCGTCAATTAGTGGAAAGATAGTAATAGATTGTAGCTTTTATTATATGTATTTTTTTAGATTAAACATCCTATAGTATCCCTACCTACTATTAATCATCATCGGCCTTTTAATGTTCCCACTGCTGGGACGCAGGCCTCCTCTCTGTGAGAGAGAGGATGGGCCTTACCTTAACCACGCGGGCCCATTGCGGGTTGGTGGATGTCACATGTCTTCGATTTTTTTGGTTCTATGACGTGCCCGTTTCCTCACGATGTTTTCCTTCACCGTTTTTAGAGCAGTGGCGATGAAATAACTTACACAATGTAAAGCGCTACCTACTATGATTTCACAAAACTAAATTACACCTATTTTCTTTTTTAGGCATAGTGTACTTCTAAAATACCACACATCGCCAAAAATGTTAAAGTTAGCATAAATCCAAACTCGGGGCTGCTGCTGAGAAATTCACCGCGGTTTTAATTGCTATTTAATCACGCTAAATATTAAATGACAATGTTAATAAGTACCTATCTACCTAATTTATTCTCAGCCTGGGTTTAATATCTATTTAAAAATTGCAATAACAATGAAAGTCATGTCAAATTTTAAATCTATATTTTAATATCGAGTCAAGCCATGATTCACAAATATTTATTTTCACGTTTATTTCTACCATTAGTTGCAATTAACCTAAGTCATTCACCAATGCCATTCATAACTGTGAATAACATTGCCTTTCGTGTCATGGTTGCACTTTTAATTGAGGTAGCTATTTTTTACTTAACAAATATGCTGTAAGGCGCACAAAAAATAAGATAGTAATATTTTAGTCTATTCTGAAAATTTGGAATGTGTTAATATTGTTTTGTTTCTGACAATATTGCTTTTTGTAATATTTGTTCACAAAAACTAAGTAGGTACACGCACAAAACTTTGACAATCTCCGACCTACACTAATAAGGCTTCTCTTAATAAAATTCGGCAAAACATCTCCAATTATTGGCCTCAAAACCCTCAAAAGTAATGTAATAAGGCTCGTTTATTTTCGTCAGATTCTCAGGTTGTTAGCCAATTTCAAACATCTGAAGTCCTTAATTTCGGCTGTTCTTATTGAGTTGAAGTAATTTGTTTGGAATTTCTGAACTGGTAAAAACACGTGGAGATTCTCCACTTATTGAAAGTTTCAAGGAAATCTTTTTTGAAGGTTTTATTAGAGTTTTATATTCGATATGAATAAAGGGAATACTGTGAATGCGAAAATGCACAGGACAGATCAATGTGGAGACGCTTAGGGGAGGCCTATATCCAGCAGCGGATGTCTTTCGGCTGAGATGACAATGAGGATAAGATAAATGAATAAAGGGAGGCCAAAGAAAATATTGAGGACTGTGTCAGAATTAATATGGGATAAAATTTCCATTATGGGCCGTTGATTTGGATTTTTTTTTGTAAATGGTTCTCATAAATAGAAAGCTTCTTAAAAACTTTCAAGACTCACAGTTTACTAGATATTTTTTTTTTTAATTTTCCATGCAAATTGGAAAATAGCACACCCGTTTCACATTTTTAGGTTGGATAAATTGTCGTGGTAGACGTGAAAGTTGTCATTTCATGTTCCTTTGACGGATATTGGTGTATTTTATTCAATTTTATGTCATATTTTTCCATAAATATAATTTTATTTTCACATATTCACCATCAGTTTGGTGTGTAATTAATGTGCACAATAACCGTGCTGTATTATGCAATAAAATTGACTTTTTTACACAAGAAATAACGAATTTTTGTTTACACTGTGGAACAGAACGCGAAGCGACGCCATTTTGTTTTATAGCGTCTTTTTATGTGTAAACCGTCAGTGTCAGTCATCGTTTGTTGATCTTCATAAAAGATAGCTTGATCTCTCGCGCGACAGCTATCAGTATCAAAACAGTAACAATAGCACTTGACAGGCTTACAATAACGTAACAATAACGTATACGTCAGTTTGAGATATGTCGCAGAGATCGAACTATCTTTTATGAAGTATAGTTTGCTACATAACGGTTGGGCAATTTGATTATTATGGTCAATGAATTAGTCCAAGAGCGAGCGAAGTGAGCTCGGGAGCTTAGGGCAGCCCGACACGGATAGTTCATCGTCTTCATAATTTTGACCCTGCAGACAGAATAGGAGCCCCGCGCAGCAGGGCTGTACAGAAAGCTACGAGTACACGATTTGTAGTTTCTAGTTGATGTTTTGTCCTTATTCCTTTATATTGATATAAACTTACTCTTTATTCAAATGTGTTTGGTTTAGTTACATCATGATCATCACCATTTCAGCCGAAAGATGTCCTCTGCTGGATGTAGTTACATGAATGCTGAAACTTCCCTTACCCGTACCCTTTTAATTTTTGCCATTATAACAGGTATGAATCTTAAACTACTCTGTGATCTACCAACCATAAAGTACCTATAACTGTGGGTAACTCAAGTCAGGCTTAGGGAAGAAGTACATCTAATATTTTCGCCCAAAAACAACATCGCTATGAACTTCTACCACTACCTATTGAGAAAGCCATCATCATCAGCCTATACCAGTCTCACATAAATTTTAGTTTATTACTCACCTACGTACGTTAAGGGAAAGTTCCAGGAATATATTTGTAGGATAAACACACGTACGATTTTATGATTCGAGTTAATAATATTGCGGGTTTGACGCCAAAATTCACTGCTTTTACCTACCCACTGTGTTGTCGTATTGTATTTTATTACTATCTTGATTCCCATACTATACCATCTTATAATCTGTTCAGCCGTTTAAACGTAAATAGTTTATAAACAGACAGATAGAATTACTTTCGCATTAATAATGTTAATATGGATTCTTCCCCGTAACACCTGAATGTACCCAAGTGCAATGGGTAATTTAATTGACCATTGTACGATTCACAGAATGTTTATTCACAGTTGAAGTTTGACTCTCACAAAAAAAGCTCACCACATAATTACTCGTCGGATCCAGTCACTTGTATGGTCATTAAAACGAATCCCAGGGCGTCCCTGGCGTCTTTCACACATAACTACAGTTTGGCTTGTTTTACGGAGCTACCATGATAGCTTATTAGGATCAGAACAGAAGAGATGATTACCTTCATGGTATGACGGCGTAGAAGTGTGTCACTTATCCAGGATTCAATTTACTGTATTAACGTTTTACAAAAACCGAAAAGGATACATATTACGAATCATAGATCTATTTCCACCCCAACTATAACCCACATCCGGGTACAACCTTCTAAAGACCCATTAATGAAATATAACCCCTGTTAAATCAGTTTCCAAAGCGAATGTACTAAATAATTCCGAGCCGTATTAATAGTTCAGGCTGTAGGTCAAGAGATCGCTAGGGTTAGTAGGCGCGTCTATTTATTTATATCTTAATAGGTCTGCGGTTGAGGGTTAAATCAACGGAACAGCTTCCTGATTCTGTATACATTGACAAATCGATAGTAAATAATAAATAAACTTTTACTTATGATAGAATCCATAGTGTTCGTATGAATTGAGTAGATATTAAGAGAAAATGCGGTCGCAGACATCCGACAATTTATGGAATACCTTTTAAATTGGTCCAATACTTGAGGAGGAAACAAACACAGACAAATCAACAAATACACCTATACACAAACAAACAGGTACACACACCAAACTTATAACACCCCTCTTTTTCCGTCGGGGGTTAAAAACAGAGAAACATCGATTACACACGACCCACCAAAAAAAGGAAGCCAATAACTTGACAAAATAGAAAGCCTGGAATTTAATAAATATTCAGTACGCAGTCTTGGTCTGGGTCTGAAATCTTATCAACTTCTAGATCATCTAATATACAGACGACCCACAATAGTAAAAAAATAACTGGTGAAGTGCGAGTCGAAAAAACTTCGTGAGGTTCCTTATGGGCAATCGTACCTAAATGAAAAAATTAAAATATTTCATAAAATTATTTTTTTACACAGGTAAAATTATTTGCATTTGCAAATCCGATTACATTTATTCTCATTCGTATTTTTATTTATTCGAACTTTTTATACTGGAAAATGCATATTTCCTGCGGGATAAGCCTCGGATGCGAAGCCGCTGGTAAATGCCAATTCTTCATTATTACTCCTAAAGCAGTGAAATTGGGCGTAACATAAGCCCTGAAGCTGGTGAGGTATAGCGAGAGTATTTCATCTATAGAAGTAGATATTATTACTTCTTCGGCTATGCTCATAAAGGGAACTTCAATATTTTTAATTCTCTTTGTAGTATATCCTAAGAAAACAAAGTCCTTGCATGGAAAAATACTGGTGTCCAAACCTTAAACGGTCAAACCAAGTAGCGGAAGTTAGTTAATTATAAAACCATGGGTCAACTAGTGTGGAAAATCTTTGAGATTTCAACATTAGCCGTAACTTTTTTTTGGAAACTTTACAACACGCAACTTTACACTTTATGTATGTGTATTATTGACTTAAGTTTCTTTTTATTAAATCGGGCGCACGGTTGGTGCAGTGGTTGAGCGATTGACTGCTGCGCTACGTGTCGCGGGTTCGATTCCCGCACGGAACAAATATTTTTATGACTTACAGATAGTTGTTCCGGCTCGGGGTGTTGTGTATGCCAGCTTATATGTTTGTAAATGCATCCACGATACAGGAAGAAATTCCTAGTGTGGGGCAAAGATAAAAAAAAAAGAAATATATATTCTAGTTATTAATGTATATTATGGTGTACAATAAAGCACATAAATAAACACATGTACAAGCTTTCTGTGTTCATAGTTAAACAATTTGAGGGTAAGAGGACCACAACGAGTTGAGGGAAGAAAAGTTATGATATTATACTGGCGCGCAAAATTCTATTTTTACCGTAAAAAAATAATTCACGCGGAACAAATATCAAATATCATCTTTCAAATAGGTTTCTTTGTTGCATGAATCTACATATCCGACAGTCATCCCCGATTTCTGTAAAGAATTTACCGTCGCGTCACAACTTTGACGCAAGAAAAGTGTTCCTATGGGCTGTTGAAAATCCATTCAATCAATTACTGTAGAAAATACGCATTTGACAATTTCTCATATTAAAATTTTGCTATAACTTATTTTCCAGAAACTGAATTTAAGCCTTTTGTACCTAATGCAATCAGCTCCTTAACCACGGTATAGCTGTAGTACACATTCTTGCTCATTCGTAAGAAGATGAAACCTAGCCACGGAACCCTAAAAGCTAGTAAATATTCAGCTAAAATAAAGGGATGTGTTGATATTCATCCCAGATGTCGAGCTCCAAGATTTGTTGGAAACGTGCTGGTGTTTTAAAGAAAAGTAGGTGAACCTATGATTTATATTCATTTGATAAATGTCACGTCATTTCTATAAATAATTCTTCGACCGGAATCAAAAGGAATGAATACGATAGATAAAGTACGTAGGTCTAATTGTGTTTAATTTGGAAAGCGAAACATTTCCCTTTTATAAGGCTTGTCACGTTGCACCGGTCATCGGGATGGGAATCTTAACACATAATTTGAGCAGTATTAGTAGAACCAATGACGATTCAATCTTACTAGTATAGGTTCCATTCGGTAGAATTGTGCTGGTATTTTCAAGCTTATATCAAGTGGGGGTTGAACTTATATCATCTAAACGCTATTCCATGGTCACCTCACACTGAATTTAATATTATAAATGTCAGTGAGAGATACCGAATAAATTCGAACTTGAACGCGTCGCGTCGTGAACTAAACCTTAGAAAATAGGGATGTTGACAAAAAATATCTATTTAGTACGTCTGTTGGATAACCTATGAATATTGGACACGCATTGTGTTACGTCACGGTGTGCTGCACTTTATACTGACAAAGTGACGTCACAAGCGGTGCGCTTTACCTTTGTAAATTTTATTCATTTGATAAAGCAAAAAAAATCGGGTGCAATATTATTTAATAATCTCACTGACGGATTAAATAGTATTACAATTTTTCTACCCAGAAAACATCCTTATTATCACTATCACCACTTAGTTAATTGCACACTTCTTAAGTATAAGACGTGGTATCCTACATTCCTATTGACCTGTAAGAATAAGGCGGGTGTAACGTATTGCTATAATGACACGAAGAAACTGGAAGATATTAAGGTCACAACTACATAGGGACGAGGATATTGAGTATGAATATCACATGTAGAGCGCCTGTCAGGTGACTGCAACAAAAATAAATACAGAACGGCGAAGATAATAATGAATGGAAAACCGTAAAGTCTCAAGGTCTGCGATCATAAGGTCTCTACAGTCGGTAAGGAGAACAACCCAACGAGCTAGAGTCAAATCTGCTTTTCTTACTAACAAAGCTTTGGGATGTCCGAGGCCTCAGAAAAAGAATCCGTGCTGTGGCTTCGCTGAAAAAAATACTAACTTTCGTTTTTCTTTTACCATATTCGAAAGCCAAAGACACATGATTATAAATTTTACCATTTGGATAAAGTTTAAAATGTACTTACGTTCTAAATAGAATGATGCCAACATACCGCTCTACAGCATTATTATTCCCCAAGGTAGAACAGTTCGTCCCATATGTAATTTCTCAGATCTAGGAACGTGTCAATGCTTTCTACCGGTGGATTTACTAGAACTTACATAAATAACTTGCTGTTTTTATAATACAGATAGATGGGTATGTATGTAACAACACAACCTTGTTACAATCTTTCAAGTCTTGAAGTAAAAACTTGATTTTCCCTTGGCAAAAATATTGACTCTTTATAAAGGCCGCTGCAATTACATATTTTTTCGCTTTTTTGTCTTTAACATACAATTATAATAAATATTTTATACTCTTCCATGCCTACCAGGTAATCACTCAAATTACGAGTTCATTAATAAAGTGGTAGATTTAAAGAGCTCAACAAGGCAAGGGGCACACCACTTTTTTATGAAAGACACATCACCATCAAACAATACAGTAACAAAATTATCAAAAAACTACATCCAATTTCTATTCTTATATAAGTGTTCACATCGTAATTGACATAACACCTAAAGATCGTCTCCGAAATAAAACGATAAAGAAAGAACCAGGGCATTACGCAAAATACCTGAGAAAAGTATCCGGACTAAGACCACAATACAGTGGTGTCAACAAGGATCTGTCACTCTAAGCCGAAAGTAAGCCTGAGTGTACAATGTGGGGAACAGAAGTCGTTGGAAAATGTATTTTTGAAGTCTGGAAAGGTTTCTATGTTTGTTAGTATATTTTTTTATATTTTTCGCTTATCTTGCTATTATTTTTTTTAATACATTCATTTACTATTAGTTAAT
This sequence comes from Orthosia gracilis, assembly GCA_947562075.1. NCBI lineage: Eukaryota > Metazoa > Arthropoda > Insecta > Lepidoptera > Noctuidae > Orthosia > Orthosia gracilis. The sequence continues at coordinate 11,627,138 of OX387266.1, read as the reverse complement.
GAATTTTAAGAAGATTTGATCAGGCAAGGAAGAGCAACAACCATCAGGAGCAATCCTTTTTTATTAGTAAAGCAAGGTTATGTATAAATAACTTTACGCCTTGGTAGCAAGATTAATTAATTCTATTTTAGTCTAGTCTAGACTAGACATGATTGAAATATTTAGTTGTCAGCGCGTAGTCGTCTTTTGTTGAATAAAAGCCTCAAATGAGAGAATAACAATGGAGTTATGAAATTGCCACAATGGCTAACCTTGATAAATATTATATAGTCTGAGATGTTTTTTTTTAGGTATTTCTAAATGTGAAAGAAGAAAATAATATTTTATAATAGTTTGAAGATTACCAAAGTCACATAAAAAGGAAGACTTTTCAAAGTTCCTCGTTAAAATAATTCTTGATTACAATAAATTAACAAATCATTAATTACTTTAAGCAACTATAAGTCTGACAGTCTTCTCAGCAAGTGAAGTCATCCCCTTAGCGTCGCTTAATCTGCAGTATCCTCATGAATTAATCTGGCTTCAGTTGAAAAACCATTCGCCACAATTTTATTCACAAGTACGTTAAGATTAATATTAACACGAAACATCAAATTATCAAAAGAGTCTTATAGTTATTTATGTTTTTGAGGACAGAAGGCAAATTTTGTTTGTGTTCTGTTTTTTTACTTAGTGACAACAGAAAAATAATTTCAAAATATTGTTTTGGATCGGAGCACCATGTCTTCTAAATGTACATATTACTTATGTAATTCTAACAGCCGTCATCTTAGCATTTCCACTGCAGAGATAAGTCGTGAGTTCAATACCCGGATCCTGACCCGGGTATTAAACATTTATTAATTTCACATTAACATTTTACATTATTAACTTCTCTGTAGTAGCCCGGAGTTTGGATGCTGGCCTGTGATACCTTCGTGTTTCGGAAAATATGCTGAGCCGTTAATCCTAAAATTATCCTCCCAACGAACGGTTTATTAGACTGAGGAAAGAAAGAGTGCACTATAGGACACACGGTTGGCGCCGTGGTTGAGCAATTGACTGCTGCGCTGCGTTTCGCGAGTTCGATCCCCGCAAGGAACAAATATTTTGTATGCCCTACAGATAGTTGTTCCAGCTCTGGGTTTTTGTTTATGTGAGGATTGGTCGGTACGATCCAAATTCAGCAGGACTTTTTCCCTTATTTGTGTGACACAATACATGAATCATTTTTATGAACGTTGTTAAATGTACGTCGCAAAACAGAAAGTATATTGTGGTACATAAAACTAAGCACCTGTTATAAAATGTCTGGAAACGTTTATTTGTTCTTTTTCCGTCTCCCAGCTTTATGAATAGAAGTGTAAAAAATATGATTAGAAAGTTGTGTGCCTTCGTTTCAGTATTAACACTTGAAGTGTCTCGTGAAAAACTGATTTTAGGAAAAGGAGCTACAGCTCGATTCAAACTTAATGTTGGCTCTAAAGTTCGCTACTCGCTGCCTAGTACCCCACCCTGACCGCCACTGTTACATGAAATTGTGAATCGACTTGCAGTGTGTTCCGAACCGCCATTAAGTTTGAATCTTCCTGCAAAAAAAGATGATACTTAAATCAAGTCCTTTTTACTACATTCACACAAGCTCCCCAAGGCCGTCCATTGCATTTGCCTACTTATCTTATCCTCCCAAACTGTTTCTGAATCTAGAACTGTGGAACGTGATCTCACTGGCGTTATTTATCTAAGTTTGGACAGATTGATACATTGTGCCGACTTGTATAACTTAAGTGGTTAGCTGTCATGTTTCGGTAATTATGTCGTTAATTTTAGAGGTTCTGTAGGTCAGGTGTGTAGTAGCGATTGCTTGTCAAAGCAAATTAATATAATATGTTGTAAATTCGAAAATGTTCTTCTATTTCGTTGACACGGACAACTTTTGTCAAGTAATTATATTTTTACAAAAGCTGGTTTGAAAAAAAATTTAGACTGCACCGGTGCCCGTGGAAAATGTCAGAAAAAGTATCTTGGTTTTTGTATTCTGCTCTAGGTTCAGTAAAAGAACAAGCATAAAGAAAATGAGTGACGGCCTGACGATTATCCCATTTTCCTATTTGCACCGGGGTACTGACCAGGACCACGAAGTTAAGCCGCTGCCGCTGGTTCAAAAATAACGGGCTGCAAGATTCTTTTCAAGAGCCTTTTCTTTGGATTGCAGACTTCTAGTCTCAGTAACATGACATACGTCTGTCATTATTTTTCGATATTCGATTAAAAAGAGTCGGACGTGACACAAATTATTTATTAAAAAACTAGCTCATGTCCTAGGCATAATATAAGTCAGTGAGCAAGCTGGTTGCGGAGTGTTTAGAATCGCCCACCTGTAACATATCACAGTGGATTCTATTTTATTGCACTATGAAAGATGGTTATAGGTACGACATAAATAAATAAACATAAGTCACCCTACCACGCTGGGAAACGGCTAGATGACCACATCATAATAATTGCCAATTCATATTCAAATGTATGTAACCCTACACTTAGCTACCGGCTTCGATGTTCCCATACTAAACTATATACATTAGGACACCATTAGGAAAACTCGTTTACTTCCATATCAAAACTAGATATCAATTGCATAAAATATTTTATCTAATAATTGTACGAATGTTAGCGCCTACGCTATTTTCAAAAGTAACACAACTGATATTAAACTTTAAGATTTCAAAGAAGGGTTTAAAATCTTTTGCCAGAAAGGGATATCTAAATTAATACACTAGAAACGATTAGAACTTTGACATGCGTGGGTTTACTAGAAGCTAAAGTAAATAAAATCTAAATTCATAAACATGTGACCTTATTGCAAAGGATTAAAGTTCAAAATAATTGATGTTAGTGTGTAGGTGAATGGCGTTTTGAATTACTTATTCAGATACAAATTGATAAACCGTTTGGTTGTGGTCTCTAGAATCGCGGGATGAGGTCTGTGCCGAAAAAAAAATGACTTATCACATGTCTATGTAGTCATAGACATGTGATAAAACCGCTATTTCTCCACTGTCCCCATGCTAGATAGTATAACCAAACGTCAAACTATCGACTACCTTGCTGGTCTGACGCGTCCCAATACTGCCCCTTTTGTCTTCACACCAGTCGACCCGGCAGAGATCAAAAAGATTATTCTATCTATTAAATCCAAAGCTGTGGGCTGTGATAACATCAGTCGTCATATGATCGTGTCAGCTCTGGATCAGCTTCTACCTGCTATCTCCCACATAGTTAACTTTTCTCTTTTCTCCGGTGCTTTCCCTTCCTTGTGGCGTAAAGCTCATGTTCGAGCCCTGCCTAAAATCCCCAATCCCACACATTCCAGTCACTTTCGCCCAATTTCCATCCTTCACTTTCTGTCCAAAGTGCTTGAGGCCTGTGTTCATAAACAGCTCTCCTATTTCATTTATCACAACTCCCTTATTCGCCCGTTTCAATCCGGTTTCAGGCCCGGGCACAGTACCGTGTCAGCTCTCCTTAAAGTGACTGACGATATAAGGCGGGGAATGGAGGACACTAAAGTAACTGCTTTAGTGTTAATCGACTTCTCCAATGCTTTCAATACCGTCAGTCACGATATCCTTTTATCTATCCTTTCTTATCTTATGGTCTCTGACGAGGTACGGGAATGGTTTTCCTCTTATCTTCGGGGGCGTCAGCAGTCAGTTTGTGCTGGAGACTCTTCTTCGGGGTGGTGCGACCTTGAAGCTGGCGTCCCTCAAGGCGGTATTTTATCTCCTCTTCTGTTCTCTATTTTCATAAATCTTATTACCACCGAACTTCAGTGTGCGTATCATCTTTACGCTGACGATCTACAGCTCTACTGTCAGGCAGGTGTTGGCAACTTATCGGATGCGATCGAGGGGCTTAACTGGGATTTAATGGCGATTAAAAGTTGGTCAGACCGCTCCGGGGTGGCGGTTAACCCTACAAAGTGTAAGGCTATCATAGTTGGGAGCCCGTTTAGCTTGAGAAAGCTCGATGGTTTAACTGTTCCGCCCATAATATTCAACAACGTAGCTATACCGTTCAGCTCCGAGGTTAAGGATCTTGGTCTGCTAGTCGACACTTGCCTTGACTGGCGCAAGCAGGTAACGAGTGTCAGCCAAAAGGTCACCGGAACGTTGCGTTCGCTCTATCGACTGAAGAACCTTCTCCCAGCTCACATAAAGGCCATGCTTGTACAGTCCCTTATCTTTCCCATAATTGACTATGGTGATGTGTGCTACTATGACCTGAATGCAGATCTACTCAATAAACTTGACCGCCTTCTAAATAACTGCATTCGATTTGTCTTCAACCTCCGTAAATATGATCATGTATCCGTACATCGATCACTTTTGAAATGGTTACCGATTCGCCAGCGTAGAATGCTGAGGGCCTTGACTACCCTGTTTTCTTTTATTGATAAACCCATTTCTCCTTCTTATCTGACTTCACATGTCCAATTCCTTTGTTCTGCCCACAGTAAAACTCTTCGTTCCGCCAATAATCGTCTTCTACAATGTCCCTCTCACCGCTCTGGGTTTATCCATTCCTCCTTCTTTGTCCAGGCGATTTCCCTTTGGAATGCGCTCCCTCAGAACATCAGGATGGCAACCAGTCGGTCTTCTTTCAAATTGAAGGCACGCGAACACATTCGCAAGAAGTTTGCAGAATCATCACAGAGTTAATTTGTTGGATTCGATTTCTCAATAACATCTTTTTTATGTATGTATGTATCTAAGTATGTTTTTATAGATATATATATATTAAATTGAGGTATTTATTTTTCTTTACTCAATTTTTTTTTTCATTAATTTGCACCTGCCATATTTTATCTCTGCACCACCCTAAGGTCGACTGGTAGAAAATGCCTAAGGCATTAAGTCCGCCTTTGTACTTGTGCATAAAGTTTAATAAATGAATAAATGATAAGTCATTTTTTTTTTCAGAGAAAAGTCATAAATAAAACAAATTATTACTTTAAAAAATTATTTATGGCGTAAATTGTAATGACCAAAACATAAAAGTTGAAGTTAATACAACATACGTTTTGTACTTTTGTAGGACTTAAGTAATTTATACCTCTTTCGCTATCATTTTCTTGCGACCTACCCATCTCCGCATCCGCCACTTTAGAAGCGCCAATATCTATTACAATTCAGTATTAAAACCAAGTAAATACCTGTATTGTGTACCTCGTATGGTTGTGTCTTTTAATTTATTACACATACATTACACTGTATGTCCTCTTTACGGATGATCGGACAGTTTTTAAATTGATATTGGAAATCGATTTGTAGAACTGGAAACAAATTGTGTAGTTCATCATAATAAAGGGAATGAAATCAACGCGAAAAAAAATTAAGTGTACTGAACATGATTCTGGACCCCCAAGTGTTGGAATTTTTCGTCGCCTTTTTCCTAATATTTGGAAATAAAATTACTGCAATGAGTTCAAAATCGTTATTCTTATCTAACTGATTTCTTTTTTAAGTTAGATTTTTTTTTAATGGCTTCACTGCGAACGAAGCCGCGGGTAAAAGCTAGTAATATTATAAAGGTGAAAGTTTGTGAGTATGTGTATGTTTGTTACTTCTTCACGCTCAAACGGCTGAACCGATCTGGATGTAATTTGGCACAGATATATAATATAGTCCAGAATAGCACATAGGATACTTTTCATCCCGGAAATATGTTTCCTCGGGATAATCTTTGACTTTCACGCGGGCGAAGCTAGTAGATACATAAATTACAAAATGACGCCAGAATTCCCCAATGGGTTAGCAGACTGTTTCCTATTGGGTATAAAATCATCATCTGCTTAGCCTCTTCCCAATTAAATTGAGGCCGACTTCCAGTCTAAGCGGATGCGATTGAATTAAGCTTTATAAACGAAGCGACTGCCTATCTCACCTTTACAAACCAGTTGCTTACTGGACAACACGATACCCCTTTGGCAGACTGATGTATAGTATACCTGCACGTCATTAACCCAGCTAGATTCAAAACCCAAGTGATGCGCCTATTACCATACGCCTGGTACCTACTGAGAATTTTTATCATGGAAAAATTCAGACACTTAGCTCGACCGAGATTGTACCCAAGACCACACACTCCGCAGTTGCGCTTGCAGCCACTGGGGTAATGGGTCGTACAGGTATAAGCACTATTCAATTCTTCAAAATCTTTTGAGGAAAACTGTCGTTTTTTTTAAGTGGTACTTCTGTTTTTCAATCCTATATTGTCCATATTGTTTCACTAAGTTATAATACAATCTCTCGCCTGAAACCACTTCAGGTATCGCTGCCTATGAAACTACACGCTAGTCTATTGAAAACATATTTTTGCCCAGAAGGGAGTAGGTTATAAATGTCTAGAGGTAACAGGGCAGGTTTTGTTTACGAGTATTTTGTGAAGTATTCGTTAGAGTTTTACCATATTTTTAGTGTTTTACCCTAGACACCCTAATTTATGATGCTAAAGTTCTTACCGTACCAGATTTTCAAGAAATTAAAGTCCCAAAAAGTGTTGCGGAGGACGTAGGTAGTAAAAATGTGGACTGATAGCGATACAGTAGATTGTCCACTGCTGGGTTGGTTGGCCAGGACTACGAAAAAGTTTGCCAGCTACACATTGTTGCGTAACTTAAAAATGTGTCGCAATTCCATTAAATGCAAGCAGTACATTTTCCAAGAGCAGTGGTGGCCCAGTGATAACGGCCCTGACTTGTGTGTCGTAGGTCGTGAGTTCGAACCCAGGCAGACGCTTTACTTTGTTTTAATTATTTCATTACCATTGCTCTTAAAACCGTGAAGGAAAACATCTTGAGGAAACCGTTATGCCAAACCCGTCCGGCAATACAGAGGTGATGTAATGTTGCGTTAACTTCTTTGGTTGCCGACCGTAAATTAGTGGATTCGATTTAGAGATCAGGCAAAGTTTTATTTATATGTTCAACTGGCAGCCCGGAGCCTGGACTTGAGCCTGGGAACTTTAACAAAATTAACGAAATGAGGATGTTTATTACATTTCTACCTATTCCATTGTCAATACAGGTATAATTTTACTTATTCTAATTTCTAGGGTTAATCCAATAAAATGAAACACTAATAAGCAATAAATATTTATGTGAAAATCATAGGCCGCCTCAAGTGTAAGTACCAATTACTATTTAAAGGCTCTATTTGGCTGTCATCGCCAACTGTTGGTTTTAAATTTTATGGACTATAAACCAAGGCAATAAATTCTGGACTCGTTGAGACCTAGGAACCATTGAAATGGATTTCTTATGTGACAAATGGGTTCGGAAATGTAAATAGGTTCACAGTAAAATTTTATGTAATGAGTATTTTAATTTGTTATACATATTTAAGACACCTACATTACGCCATTTATTTTGTCGGTCTCATATATAAAGTGAAATCCTTAAGTTGATTTAGAGAATTGATGACTATGGCAGGCTGTCCGTCTTCCTTACGTAGGAGAATGTTTCCTCTTGAGGCCCAGCAGTACTTGTACGAACCATTTTTCGCCATTTCTCGAGCGGCAGCCAAAATCTTTTTAGCAATAAAATTTAGAGACTCCGATACATAAACACGTGAGGAAGCTCCAGTAAATCCTAGGATATCCGTACTCAATGGTTTATCTTTGTTTTCAGAGTTGTATTTTTTACAGCTTTTAGCAGTACTTCTTTATTTTTAGTGTTCTGGTATTCAATAACAATAGGTCCTTTTTTCTTACCTCTTCTGTAAATAGCCGTATTTTCATCAATTGGTGGTATTTTTAAGGTGTTATATACTTTATTAACAATATTCTGCACATCATCGTTATCGTGTTGAGGAATATTTCTTATTTCTATTGTGTTTTTCAGTAATTGTTTTTGTAAAACGTTTACCTGAGTTTCTAATAGGTTAATACGCTCTATAGCTGCTTCATGCTTTGTTTCAAGGGTTAACACCCTGTCGCGGATATCCTTGTAATTGGCAGCATTTTCTTCGAGTTGTTTTTTTATTTCGAGGTTAGACTGGAGTATCTCACTATTTTGTAGCTTAATTACAGCAATCTCAGTAGACATCATTTCCTTGAAGGACTTTAGAAGGTCACTTTTTAGGTCCTCAAGTTGTTGAGAAATCCTGACATTTCTCCGTTTCCGTGTGTTAATATTTCGAATACCTTCTTGATCTTGTGATGCATTTTCAAGGGTAAGATCTGGATGCGACAATGACTTAATCGGCGACCGCGGCATGTTATCTGAATTCCTTGCGTATACAGTATACTACACTCTCTGGCCGTCTGTTGTGTGGTGTGAGTGACGTCGTCATACGTCCAGCGCACGAAAGATAGCAGCGACGCGGGCGGCGCAGGAGCAGGACAGCAATTATGAGGTGGTTCCTTTTCCCTCGCGGGTCGCGGGTCCGCGGGCGCACCTCCGCTCCGTGGATGGTAGGTGTACGCGAGAATGACAATTAGGCAGTCAAAGTTATGCACTAATATCGAGTAAAGTAAGCAACTTATTAATGCCGTGCAAAGAGTCACACGTCAGTTCTCGATGCGAGTTCGGGCGAGTATGAAAAATGAGTATGAACTCTGCAAAATTAGTAGAGTTAGTGTGCTGATTTTTGCGTTCGTTTTGTCCAGGATAATTCTTGGACCACTTATTGTTCTGACTATAACGAGAAACATATTGAAAATATTTTTCTGTTCAATATCATAAAATTTACATACCTGAATTCAAAGAATTTGGAAAGAAAACTGGTTTGAGGTGACTCATTAAAACAATACCTGGAAGGATTAGGGTGATGCCTTTGCCCAGTAGTGGGACAGTGTAGACTAAATTAAAAAAATAAACGTTCATACTTCAGAGATGTGTCCGACTGGCCTGTAGGATTGCATTTGTCACATAAATTTATAGTTTAAAAATTAGAAAGTTCCTAAAAACAAATCCACAAAAAAACATATTCCAACTATTAAATCTAATAAAATTTCTACCAAAACACGCACACGCAATCCTATAGTTACGAATTAAAAGATAATAGTTTCAAAAACACCTAGTTTATACTAACCGGTTTAAAATTAAACTTTAACAAAAGTCAACGACGGCTAACTGGGTAATTTATAGTTGTACTACAAAGGGTTAAGAATGATATACGCGTAGTTAATCTTGGTTTACGCGGTCGACGCGTGCGCATGTTTGAAAGGTAAATATTTATCATAGGCTATAATAGGCGAATAGGGATATGGGTTGGATATGGTGTGTTGAAGATTGGTGTAATTTAGAGTTGTTTTACAAATTAATATTTCAAAGTATTGATATTGAACAATAGGATTTAGCCACATTTTTATGCAATTAAGTATGATGTGTTATCGATTTCTCATTCTCATGAGATTGATTTTATTTTACGTGTTAACCTCATGATATAGGTATCTGGTGTTCTAGACAAACAAACATTCTATCAGCGTTACTTTTGTGAAAATTCCAATGTTTGGAAATAGAGGACGTAACACTTGTCAATGTCATAGATTTGTCAACCGACTTTAAAAAGGAGGCACTTCTCAATTCAACTGCATGTTTTTGTATGTTTGTTAGGCGATTACTCCGCCAATTATGAACGGATTTTGAAGATTTTTTTTACTTGAAAGCTTTTATTTGATCCCTTGATCTGAAGAATTGTTTTTTAAGTTATCCTTAATCATTCGTATTTTCATGGGAATATAAGGTACCAAAACTAAAAGAGAAAATATTTTTTTTTTACCAAAACATTAAACCGGCTTTCAAAACAAAATACTACAAAGCGAAAAATAACGTTCGTTTCGGAAGTCGGTGTCAAAAAAGGAAAGTAATAGATACCAAAGATACCGACTTTTGAAAAGAAAGTTATTTTCCGCTTTGTAGAGTTTTGTTTTAGAAGTCGGTTTAACATTGCTGTTATTTTTTTTTTTCGTTGGCGCTAAACGAATGTATCTTTGTCTAGGCCTTCTTGTTTCTAGTCCCTCTTTTTATATTCGCAGATCTAATGGTTGGAGATGGTTCTGGGTATCTTATTATTTTACGTATTCAGTTGATTGCACAAAAAGAGCCTCTAAAACACTTGAATCAGTAGGGAAGGTCCTCGCTCACCAGCTCTATCTAGACATTATTTATTCTTTTACAGCTCATGTTGTCACGAGAAATCACTCTATTTTCTTTATCCCATCCTCTCATCGTTGCAAAGCTATCTCGAACTGCTATAAAATTCTTTCCGAACTGAACTCCACTTGATGTGCATTACCTCGCAAATCCGACTATTACCTAAGTTTCTAGACCAGTACTTAAGATTAAATAATAGAATGTCCGCATACCTGTTCATTTTGACTACACAACTTCAAGGACGAACGACTAAAGGAACCGAACTTTGTGGTCATTGAAATGAGAATTTAAAATTAAATTCTGGTTACAGAAATTATTCATTATTCAAAATTTTCGAATTTATCGGACGAACAAAAATTGTATATAAGCGGTGAGACGAGCAGACGACATTGCTGACATCGCTGGTTGAACCTGAATGAGATTGGCATAGGACTGCGGAGCTTGGCACGAGAAAATAGGAGCCAGTTAGTAACCAGTTGCCGCAGTGTAGATAATGATGATGCTGTATTGGGTAGTATATTAAATATACTACCCACTAATAATACTAATGTTGTTAAGTCATATATTTAAGTCAATTTGTATATTTTAAGTAGGTATGCTACTGTTGGTGTTCCCTACAAACATAAATAAATAAATAGATGAGGATCTGAAACCTCAAACACGCAGTAAGCATAGCATTACCCAAAAAAAACATTGCATTTGCATTTTTACAGATTTTGTCACCACCATTATTTTCACTAGGTTTTTTCTTCAAAACCATGGTTTCCTACATGTACTGCTCTAAAGTTTAGTTCAACGTTAAAACTCCTAATTAGCCCATAAAACAATCACAGCACAAACATAGTCGTATGCACCCACGACAATTTATTATCTGACTGCAAAGACCACAAAGTGTCACCACAGGCGACCGCAAGGCGCAGCACTATTTAAGGCGCAGATACCCCTCAGTAGCTGTTTTTAAAATGAGAATCACGTCTAAATGGCTAGTCGTAAGTTTTTTTAAAATATCTTAGATTAGATCATTTCGTAATAATTTGACCTAAAAATTTTTTTATGAAATTGTCACCACCTCAAAATAATTTTGATCAGATCAAGATCAGAATGTAGATAAACATTTCGATCTGAACCTTTTTTTTTTTAAATCGAAGAATAATAAGGAAAGTACAAAAAACTACTGAATTTTGGGTCGCGCGGGTGTTAAACAGGTGCGTGTTTTGTTCCCTCAAGATCGTTGGCGTCTATCGTTGTCTTAAGAACAATCAAGGGCCCTCAATTTATAATCGGCGCCTGAACAGTCTAGGAGGAAATGCTGATACTGAAATCAGTTTAGCTGACGATCGTTTAGTGATGGGAAATGACAGGGAAAACTAAGTTTGTTATCGATGTTTAAAGAGTTTCTGTATTACAGATTTAAGAAACTGTTTCTGTGAGTTCATCATCAATCCAGCTGAAATGCGTCCACTGCTGGACATAAGATCCTCCCAAGGGTTGCCCATCGACTGGTCCTATGCTTTGCGCGTCATGCATGAAATGAACAAATTTAATTTAAAATATTGATCAGAAAAAGATGAACATGTGAGTGTGAAGAAAAGACGTGCAAATAATTGCATAAAATCATTAAAACCAACGTTACGACACGTTGGTTATGTATTCAAGTCAGTTAAACAACTGAGGTATCGTATTTAGTTATCAATAAAGATACTGGTAATAAAATAATGACTTATTCGAGATTAGCTCAATGGCTAACCCACTTATAATCGTAATTAAAACATCCAATTTAAATAATAGTCGGCACTTTCGTTCAATTAATTGGTTTTGCAGATATAAATGAAAGCTCGTGCAATAATAACGCCAATCAACCTTTGTATCACCAAAATTCAATTAAAACTTCGAGGTTTCAATAAACAAGTGACGCGTAAAACAAAACCCTTAACACTAGATCTTAGAATAATAGTTGTGTTCATTAAAATTTATCGATATTTAAAAACGTGACTGGTAAAATCTCGACTCATTTTATTCTTCTTTAACTGATCGATACAATTATTGCCCATCTCCATTCATGTAGCGGTGCGCTCAGTAAAGTTCATGCATCGTAAGTCAAAATCAATGGTATAATAATTGACTACTGAATCATGTTACCCTCTTGGCCATGGAAGTAATAAAGGATGTTCGTAAATACAGATTGACTATCTGATGATGGAATTGATGGTGATCTTGACATAGATAGCTTTAGTCGAAGGGGATGGTATTGTGTTGCATATTGATCTTTGAATGTCACTATAAATCGCTTTATCTTATTACGGAATGTAGGCAATCATTCCTGCTTCCTTGCAGCCTGGCTTATGAGTTTTCTGAGCTACTTTTCTTTGGCAAAAATTCGCCTTCAGGCCTACATTCAAAGTCAATTTGAAGGATCTTTACTCGCCAAGTCGCCATGACCACAGAAAAGCTCTCGACTAATATTAATAAATAACAAGATTATATCATGTTATTTATTGCTAATATGATGATTCGAAGTTGAGTCGAGTTTTAGGACATGACTTTATATAAAGGGGATAGGTAGTTTGTTAGAACTGTTTACTATTAGCTAGTCTCAATCCCGTGTTAACTTACGAACAGTTAACATATCATCATTATGAAACTATTTGCAGATATATCAGAGGTCTAGGTTCTAATAATATTCCTAAGTTTGATTAAAATATCGAGTCTCAAACGGAGCAAAAGCACATCACAACTCGACCGTATTGAATAGTCGCTCAGTGCTTCTGTCTCAAGTCTGTACATAAATGACCGCTAAAAGGATTCTCTTAAAAGAAGTTCTATTATTTAATTTTTAAAGAAGTAATTTCTGCCTCTTCCGTTTTAAATCTTTTACAATCTTTAATTACCTTGCTTTCGTATGTGTGTTATATGGCAATGAAGTAGTAACTGATTTTTCGGGCATCCGATTAAGCTGAAACTTGACGTATATAGGTAACTTTGGAAATATTGAATTAATATGGTACTATGGAGCTGGTCTCATGATGGAGCTGGAAGGTGGCCATAGCAAATCCTTAACCAGATATGATAGCACCGTCCTGTTTGGGTTCATTGGATATTTATTCTAGCTATTTTCAGGTCAGTTTCTAGTATAACCGGATACATCTTGATACCAGTAATTTACTAAGAGCGACTGCCTATCTGGCTTCCACAACCTAGTTACTGGGTAACACTATATCTTTTGGGAAGACTGGTGTCAAATCTCCGGACTTTTGCATAGCCATAACGACCGTTCTTCATACGGTTGCTGTCTGTCCTAGACAATCTGCCTGCGGCTGTTCAGGGGAGATTTTTAAGAAAAGGGTGTAAAGGCAGAAACTTTATCGTTTTAGCTTTACTACACGAAAACGTTCTTAGGTGAATGAAGTGTATAACTTGCCTTTACGTCGAGTATGTTAAAGATGGCTGTACAATTCAAAATAATTCATCCTCCAATGCCTCATTTGGGTCAAGTAACCGACTTTGATCGTTTGAAGTATTACTTGTTATTTATTACCCAGTAATTTTGAAACGGTTTGAGGAATGCTGGCGCTCCTCATACATAGATTAATAAGTTTAAAAGATACCTTGGGGAAGTAGTTGAGGAAACTATTATACAATTAATTCAAGATTACTAAGTAATTCCGACACAAATAAATCTTTATTTCACTTAACACTCACTTACAAATTAAGACCTAGAATTGAATTGAATTTTGTTACATCCATGGAATTCTGCAGTTGTTGTAGACCATCTCTTTCTCTGTGTTGCGATTAGTGTCATAACGTGGTACAAATCCATACATCGGACTGCTATTGAGAATTAACTATCAAATAACGTGAAAGTCAAAGACTACCTGGTAGTCATCACAGAACACGGGAATCATATCATATCATTTTATTGTTGTCATCGTGCATTTTGCTACCCATCAAACATCAGGCATGTATTGATGAAGGCTAAGGCAGTTATGTACCTGCAGTACACCCACATTTCGTCAAGTATGTTTAGTCCCTGTAGCAGGAGCGAGCTATTGCTATCAACTGGGCATATATTCTGTCTTTATAACTCTTTGCCCGACTCGAGATCTCACTCTCATCAGTCACAATTGCAACCACTAGAACAACGAAGCGGTCATCATAGGCAACAAAATGTCACTACTTTTGTGAGAGACCTAAGATTAAAATTGTTAATAGATTAAGAAATTGTTGTACCTACCTTGATGGAAATAAATATTATTTATTTATTATATTATTTAATGCCGTATGGTATTAAATTACTAATATTTCCTATCAATATTACGTCCACAATACTTGAAATAACCAATGGGTATGTAACTATGTCCACAGCAGTTTTATAGAGCGTGTCCATTGAGGAGCGTCAGAGCGTGCACCGAGTCAATTAAGTGGCCAGACCACTAAGAATTTGGCCTTTCGACGTTTCATATGGTCATGTAGGTTATGTAACAGCTGATGTGGATTGTGTAGTGCAGAATTGTTAACAAAAACATATACTTTGACTTAAAGAATCATGATATAAAGAGTCAATTTAAGAATAATTATTTAAAATGATTTTGTCGTTTGGAAACCAGTTTCTTGAGCACTATTTTGTACCTTCATTCAAGGCGAAAAAGATAACTATGCACTAGATTTAGATCATGCATCAATCGTAACATATTTTTACACATCCATAGAAACAAAGAAATTAAAATGGATTAATGTCCAGTCCAGATGCCGAGAAAATATGTTCCTTTTGTCGATGGATCCTTAATGTTCTTTCCTTGTTTGTATGAATGTGCAACTAAATTACAGACTTATAATTAAGCTGTACCTGTTCACATAAGTAGCTAGCTTTAAAATGTTCTCGAACATCACAGAGTACATCCTATTTCCACACTACCATATCAGTATTCTTACACAGTTCCTTGGCCGCCGGGCGTGTCGGTGCGTCGCCACTTGAGGTATGGCCCAACGGATTATCCGGCTTAGTATATTTATACGGACTGGTCAACACATCGTACTAAATATGAAAAAATCTGACTGTGTTTCTGTGTTTGTGGTTTGCGATTTTCGACTTTAGGGATTTTGCCTTTTCGATGTTCTTGCCGTGTGAAAGATGATGTGTCTAGAAATAAGCTAACTATTTAAATGACGGAGATGTACGGAGAAAGAAGACCTGCTGCGCCGATAAAGGATAACGATTATTTAATGATGCATGAAGAACTTACTGATATTTATTTTATAATTCCTAGACAGTTAGGATGACGCATTGTTTCCTGTGTAACGGGCGACCCGTTTTCAACATACGTATAAAAGAAAGTCGTCAGTTTGTATCGAAAAACATAACACATGACGCATTGGTTGTTTTGTAAAACACACAATCATGTCACATGAAAACGCTAAGTTAGATTTCCAAATCGAATTTAACAGGAATGGATTCAAAGTGCAGTACTAAGTGCCAACCCACGGAGCTGAAACGTTCCAAGAAAGGAGTGCATTTGTAACCCTCTAGCCTCGACCGCGACGTATCACAACATTACTGGCTGTAAGCGAACTATGGGGGACAAACGTACCCAATAATGGTGGCGAGGAAGAGGTCAAATTTTACTTAACATATTAATAAGTTGTAGTAATAGAAGGTCCTTGCTATGGAATTTCTCTCAGAGAGTTCTTAGTATCGGTCATTTTTCTGTTGTAAAGCAGCATCGCTGTGAGCGGTAGCAACAGCAACTAGTGCAGTTACAGGCACGTTAGACTTCAATTTATTTTGGTAAACCCTGTACAATATTCAGATAAAAAACTATCGCGAAATAGATTGAATCGTTCTCTACATCTGACTATTTATATTTCATCTTTTAGAAAATAGGAAGATTTGTTAGTTCTAACGTAACTTCAGGAACGTAAGCTTATGAGAACCGAAGGAACCGCCAAATGCAAGATCATTTGATGTGGCGTCGCTTGAGGGAGGCCTATGTACAACAGTGGACGTATTTCGACTGAAATGATGAATCTACTATGAACATGGGCCTGCTTAGAACGTGGACCCGTCTTTCTGACTGACCAACTCCTTGACAGTAAAAAACTGCGTGGAAATGGTTTAACTTGTTTATGTTTTTTAACAATAAATACAGTTTTATTTCTTGATGCGCAAACAACGTCATCGCAGAATAATGTAGAAAATTCACAAAAAGAAAACGGTATTACTGTACTGTCGGTCGGTGTCAGATTGAATCATGTCATTGTCTGTCAGGATTTCGCACAAGATCGATTGATATGTATGTTATCTTGTATTTGCTGATCATATTGAGACGGATCTTCTGAGCTTCATCACAGCTTTCTTTCTAAAGATTACCAGTTTATGTAACTGTTATATCTGTTATATCTGAAAACGTCACAAGGTCGCGCAGAAAAACTTCAATTCAGTCAGAAACTTAGAGCACTTCTGCTAAAACACACTAATAAAACAGTAAAAAATAAGCTTCTAGGGCTTATTTTTTACTGTTTTGTTAGTGTGTTTTAAGGAATAAAACAGAAAAGATATCCACCAACAAGGTTGAAAATTGGAACATATACCCCACATGTAGATACATAGTTAAGGCCCTCACACATCTTTCCATATAATCATACTTAATACATCGTGTCCAAATTCTGCCAGAAATCTACGAATGACAGCAGGGATCAACGGCTTACTGAGCTTTCTGACTAAGCTTACCTTCTAAACCTATTTGTTTTATGTCTCGTGATCAAAAGGATAGGTATTACAAGTTCATCCACTTATGAATATTACACGCAGAGTATGTTACCTACGTAATTTAGGTGTAAGGGATGTTTTCGGCCTAGGCAAGAATTAAAGTGTGCTTTAGGGATTTGAATAATTTTAGTGGCTGATTGTTTATGCCCTTTTAATTGTGAATTGGTGGTCCATATGAGATATACCGCGGGATTGGTATAGATAGCTGAATTTGCATATAGTTTTTAGGATTTTTTTATTGGGAGTGGCAATTATGTTTATTCTTACTTTTTCACTGTTCTTTTCTGATTAATTTCGTTTTCTCATCGACCCTTATTGCTTCGGCGCTATTCAGCTTGTCGCCACTGTTGCTTCTGGTTTTTAGGAATGCAGTGGTTGGGAATAGTGTGGTGGGGAAGTCCATTAAAAATGAAAAGAATTTTAAAAGTGAAGCGGCAATCAAACGGTAACCATTGTGTGGATTTTCCTAACCTGAGTCAGCACTTAGATGTCATCTCCAATTCTAAAGTTTTTCTCAGCACTTAAACTGAATTTATAATATTGTACCCTTTCAAAGAAGCCATTTCGCTAAACAGATTGCTCAATAAAGCAGATTTTGGCAAAACGCCAGACAGGAAAATGTCCAAGATTTGCATTTTTCACAGCTCTGATATAGGCGATATCAGTTTCGGAGACCTTTACAACCGAATTTTATCGGTGTCCGATTTTATAGTACCCATTATCGGTCGACTTTTGTCAGTTACAGCTGTGTATACGTATGTTCACTTTTTTGTTCTACCTGTCTATGACTTACCACTGGTGATAATCAGATGGTATGTGATGGACCCCATTTTTATTTAGAAAAATGGATAATCTCTGAAAACCCTTATCTAATGACAAAAAATATTTCTCTGACAGAAAGCTGCACAATTGCAGAGTGTCACAGACTACTATTTATACCGGTTAAACGCGCGGATCATACGGGATAGACCTCGGGAGAGAAGTCATGGGCTAAAGCTAGTCGTTGATATTTTGGTAGACCCAATATTTGGGACTGTCAAAGTATAAGAACCTGCTATCAAATCAATCAAACCAAGTAATTAGCAAAGTTTAACTTTAAGCTCGATAGATGGCATTGTCATTGAAATAGAAGTCGCAAGTGAGAGTGTTTTGCAATTTAGTATAGGGGCTTGAGAATTTTAGCTAATGTTGATGACCAGCTATAGATCAGCATACAATATAGTAGAATATATTGTTTACACCATCAACCCTACTAGCATACACATTAGTTCATTAGCCTAGAATCTAATTTAAAATAGAAAACAGAGATTAAGGATGCATAATAATTTAAAATCTACGCACACTATTTGTCAACGAAAAACCAAAAACACACAAGCATGTTCAACAACAAAAAAAATTAGCAACAAAACTCAAAGTGTTGACAAAAAAACTGTATGATAAAAATAACTCGGTTAAGGAAACGAATCTTAAATGGCGGTGCTTATAGATTGATAGATAAATCATTTATTTAGTGCACACAAAAGACACAGCACAACACACAAAATCTTTATTAAATTATTAATATTTACATCTACGTTTAAAAACAAGGTGCCAACATAAAAAGAAAACCATAAAAGTAAAAGTGACATCAGTAACAATAGGTATGACAATCAAAACACAGTGCGGTGTGTGTCTCAAGGTTGCACAAAATGGGAGTCCATCACACAGACGGAAATCCACATCGCGTCATTCATCTCGCATGTGATTGCTCGATTTGGTCGATTGGATAGCGGTCAAACTCTTTGCGTTGCCGTATTCACTTACGCAATACGGCTGCAAATATATCTGACGCTAATACTCTGCTGGATCCCTGCAATGACATATGGTCGCTAAGCAGACATGATATGTTGATGTTGTTACAGTGATATGCGAAGAGTATTTCACATAAGTATACCAGCTACTTTAATTTATTAGTTACAATAAACATTTATATTTTTTTTGCAGTAGAAAAAGTTTCGGTTCTTAGGTGTGTTGATTGTGTTATAAATTCGTTTTGATTACTTGATTAGGTTTTTATAAATTTCAATGTATAAAATAAAAAGTCATCAATTATTTCATTTTAATTTAACTGTTTAACGTTCAAGGTTTTAATTTTGACAAAAGTGTACACTGGGTCAAGAAAATCTGTTTGCACCCTATTTCACGCTCAATTTCTAATTATTTCTTAATTATATTTTGGCAGTCTTAGTTATTGATACGGAACAAGGTAACGCCAATCGATATTTTCAAGCCATCAACAATGCATCAGCCCGCGGTTCTAGCTACAACCGGTCTGTTACCGCTAGTGAATGCAGTACTCTATCGATAAAGACCACGAATAATAAATAACTAGGTATTATCCTGTAAAGCCTGAACCGGATAACAGTATAGTTGGGTAAATGGTTAAGTGGTAATTACCGGTAAAACTCTTTATTGATTACTTACATAAATGAATACATGCTATTTGCCTTCATTTTTGAATTTCTTGAAAGTTTTTAAAATATATAAGTATTTTCTTTCGACTATCCTACAAGAACCGTATTTCGACTGGTCGTCGGTCGGTACTAGAATCGCAAGCTCGACTGCTGAGCATGGGATCCCAGGTTCAATCCTCAGCTGGTCGTAGTGTTATAAAGCTTTTTCATTAGAAACTGCCAGATTCCTCTTCGCCCCCCTCTTAGTATGAAATTTTCTACAAGTTCTTTAAAATAGTTGCCAATAGATATTCGGTCCTACAACACTGCCAAAAAGTACGGAGAAATTGAGTCATATTATGTACAAAAACTATTACTGAACAGAAATGTACCTAAACTCAAAATTTCCCTACACTCATGTACCCAGTAGCTTAGTAAAACACGCGTCATCATTTTCTTATGACGCCACTTCCTTGAGAGCAAAGCGCGAGTGTAATTGCATTGCATCCATGAATAATAATGTCTCAGACATAACATTTATACTATTATTATTATTATTATATACTTTATTGTACACCATAAGTAACATTTACAAAGGAAACTTAAAACTAAAAATATATACTACGTCTGTGTTTTAGTTAAATTTAACTAGCAATTTGTTTGCATTTTGGGTGAAAACGTCCTAGTTGATTTTTCTTTTAAATAAATTTTACAACATAAAGTAACACCATGTATTAAATCTAATTTGGAAAGTCAGCATCTTAGCCACCTTCTTGATGGCTCAAGGCAAAGGCTCGAGGCGATTTGATTATTATCACACCGATACGCGATTTTTACTAAGCGAAATTTGTAATTACCCTCACACGGACGCAATGTATAGTAATTTTACCGATTTGCCCTTGGAATTTTCTAACAAATTACGTGTGTGATATAATGTATGAAATACAGATAAAACCAAACTTTTGCAAAAGAAAGATGAATGAAACAAAAGCGTCTTTTATAAATAAAAGGGCACTTAAACATTCATATTATTGCGCGGAGTCTCCAGGGTGTAGGCTGACAGTCACTATGTCACTGGCAGACCTAAGTAATACTTTGAAGAAGGTAAATAAACGTTGTTCAGTTTAAGTTCATATAAATAATCTTTGTGTTTTAAAAGTGGCGACACAACCATCGATTTGACCGCTAGATGGAACGTTTCTTTGTTATTTTTTTTTAATAATTTTGATAATAATATGAGTATGTATGAGTGATTTTGAACGAATGTAGGTAGGAATAAAATACATTGAAGAATTAAAGTTTTTGAATGAACAGCGAATGTGTCGTAGACACTATCCAAAACCACACTTCAAAGTTTGGCTTAATAAAGCGACAAAAAGCGCTGAAGCTCAAATCAGTGCGTTCTATTGTATCGCTTGATACGAAAAAAAATAAGCATTCAGCGGGTTTCAGTCATAGCATACAATTTGCGGAGTTTAGAAGTTGAAGGGAAATAATGCCTAAAATAGATTAGGACTGCTTAAATTCTGTAAGTTTATCTACCGGTAAGGGTAACGACGGATTTTGGTGGGCGATCAAGTGGAGTGTTTTTTCAGTTTTCATTGTGATATTTACTTAAAGTATGATAAAGTAAAAAATTTGTAGGAACACAATTGTCAATAATGCAGTAAATGACAAAAAAATGTTCGGTATATAAAAGTCTACAGTTATGAATGATAGACAGACCCGAAGCAAAAGGCGACCGCGTGAAATATCGATGGCATTGTCTAGAAAGGAAGAGAAAACTGACATATGATAGAGTTGTATCGAAGAACAAGACCTTACCTATTGCTAACGGGCAGGGCACGACCTAACCGCCTGCATACTGCGCTGCTGCAAGTGGAGACATAACTTTTACCTATACCACAATACTTTTATATTTTGAACACTCATTAGTATGTATGTAATAGAAACAATAAAAGGTTTCACTAACGCGCATTGCGTTTACAAATCACGTACAATTACACATTATGATACATTTCATTTACATTAACTTGATTATAATTTCCATAATTAGTAATTGTACATAATAACATATGTACAATTACTAATATATACCTCTGTAACTGGACATATTACAGTTACATCATCATACAGACGTGTTTATATTTAGTCGCGAGCAGTTATTGTCATCGTCTTTACTTTCAATCGTATAAGATTCAGCTATTTTTGAGATAAGATTTGAAACACGAATGAAATTGACGCTAAGATAGCACGTTACCTTTTTTGATGATCATAATCATCAGCCTAGCCTTTCCTAACCATGTTGCCCGTGTTAAGATCGATTTCCAGTCTCACCTAATCCAGCTATTACCATTATTTTACATAGAGCGACTGCCTATCTAATTTCGACAACCCAGTAACTGGGTAACACGACACCTATAGCCAAGTTTGGAATTATGTTATATATTAACAATTTTCACGAGATACTGGACATGTTTGTCGATAGAGAAAACCCATAATTACCATACATTGTTAAAATATAATTAGTTCTAATTATTGTATAGAGGACTTCTTCACTCCTTTATAACACTAAAATCCAATTTACCTAAAACTATTACCATCCTGTTTTAGTTTTAGAAACGTTCTAATTCCAAGTTGTCAACCCGTGACGTGAAACTTACCAGCTGATTAAGTTATCAGAACTTAAACTTAAGCGCTGAACTTTAGTTCGAAGTTCAAGCGGATATGAGTATTAGTGAAGACATGCTTACTTACTTTAAAGTCCAAGTATTGCGATGCTGTTGGGTTTAAAAGGGCTGAGGATTTTCTACTTTGAGATGTTTTCTAGAGTAATGGAGGGAGTTATGAGATAACTCCAAATGGAGATGTATAGATGAATACGACATGATGCGCCGGTCCATATAAATTGGGATAAAGGCAGGAGATGAGGGATTCTAGAACCTACTTACTATCGAGTGTGAGAAATGAACTGGTCGAAGTGGAGACGCTTGAGTAGTAGGGCAAGGCTTATCCCAGCACTAGATGTCCTTCGGCTGAAATGATAATGTTAGAATTTCAAACCCACGACATTATACAGGTACAGTTCGTAAGACCCAGAACCGTCTTCGAACCCAAGTAGAAAGATGCTCCAGCATTCCAAACAGGGGCGGGACGGCAATTGTATGGGGATACATAGATTTCAGAAACTATGACGCAACTGCTATACTGCCCATTGTGTTAAAACATGCAGCCTAAGTAACCTTTGGAAGCATGCAGCGGCGAACTTTTGGACCAGCAGATGGTAATGACGTACAAGTAACTCGAACCTTAAAGCATGCCGTGCCTTTATCATTATTTATATATTGAGAAAAAATACCCTTACCGTAATACTTATAGACTGAATGGTTGACCGCAATTTCCAAAGAAACACAACACATTTACCATTCAAGTAAGTTGAAATCCAAGAAAAGTATCGGATGTTTAATGCCGCAAATGTACTCGATTCCAGATCACGGCATTCATGAGATACAGTGTGGGAGCGTTCGGGCGGGAAATAGAGTCGCGAGTGCACGAACACAGAATTGTATGTGTGTTGTGTGTATAGGTGTTTATTTGCGAGTACACTTGTTTTACTATTGAATGCTTTAGACTTCTCTTTAAATGGCGATTTCGCTTGTCAGAAACGAAGGATAGTGTTTCCGCTTGCGTGTTTTTACAAGCTGATTTGAAGCCTGAGGGCGAATTACCTACACCAATGAAACTGATCGTGCAATTGAACTACTAGGATTCTAGGACAGAAACTAGCTACTTATCATTCGTAAGATCATGAATCTCTATTGTGTATACCTATATGTATATAGTTAACAGCCTTAAAACAAAAGGAGGAGGTTCTCAATACGTAGGCACCTTTTTTTTGTTTGTTCTCCTATTAATCAAACGCTTGAACCGATTTTGTAAATTCTTCATGTCAATTCTAATTTATTTGAAAGGGCATACTTCCCCGATGCTCCCACAGACATCAGGTCAGGATCTGTTGATAGGATCCTGGTGAAATTGAATTAACTCCACAAATATTATAGGCATACGTATAGCGATTTTGCATATTTTCATCAACAATGCAATCATTTGTACTCAGAAAGTATCATTTGATGAAGTAGAACTGATAAAGAAAACCACTGAGGTTCACTAGAACTCCTTTGTGATAAGAATGGCACGGTTTTACGATCTCTCAAATAGTTTACCGACTATAATGAAGCAAAGACTTAGAAATCAATGGTACTGATGAATATGGTCCATCGAACTGATCTGCTCATGTAACCGGAGAGTAGGCACTGGAACTCCGAAATAAAAGAATGTCTTCTCGTCATGTTTGGGATTATTAGAATCGTCATGAGATATAGTTTAGCTATAAATAATATGAATGGTAACTGGTGGGACCTACCAAAACGAAAACGAGATGGATAAAAAACTAAACTTTCTAGCAAACTAAATAATTTTTCACAAAAATTTTTCTTTTTTTTTTTAAGGAAAATGTTTTATTTCTTTTTTTCTAGTTTTAGTACCCTATCACTAAAAAGTGAGCACAGTTTATAGTAAGGTACTTTAAGAATTGACAAAATAACCAAAATGAGACTTCCGCTCGCTACTGGACCTGCGAGTCCACTTGACCACATAATTTATTTTCTGTATTTTTATTGATTAACTGCATCCACCATCAAACTTAAAAAAACAAAACGAGCTCAAAATTGGTTAGTCAAAATATAATAAAACGCATTTCAATTAGGTTTAAATGTTTATTCTCAATCATAATCTTTTTAAACAAATCAACAATGGAATCAAAGGAACGGCATATAACTGATGGAATCATATTTGTCCGACAGAGTACAATCAGTGGAAGTAACGAATTATAATGATCAAACTAAAACGTTGGAACCATTCCAATCTTCTGTTATGTTTAATAGATATGGCGTGCCACTGAGCAATATTTTGGGGCCACAGAGCAGAAGTTATAAATCATAAATGTGTACTGTTTGCTGACGATACTACAATTACAATCAAAGGGCATGGTAAAAGTTCGTACGAACAAGTAATAAATTGCTCTTCAAAGAACTATAGAGTGGCTAGAGGCTAATTTAATAGTTAATATTAATAAAACAAAATTTATGCAATTTCACACTTATTGATCAAAACCGCCGACCCTAAATATAATTATCTTATAACGGGGTCGCTCTGGCAAAAACTGACTCTGTTAAGTTTCTTGTAATAAATTTAAATACATTTTTGATTGATAATAGCAATTATTTATGTATTTTATTAGTTAGTTAGTTAGTTTATTAACCCGACTTCAATTGTTGTTCATAATTTTTATTTTGTACACCTACCACTGTTGTGTCCTTTTTTACCCAAAGGTTGACTGGTAGAGAATGCCTTGCTGCATTAAGTCCGCCTATGTATCACCAATGTACATGAAGTTTAAATAAATAAATAAATAATATACCTACCGATAATGACTTAATTTACACATTCGTGCTGTTTGTCGCTAAGGAGTTCGGTTGTATATTCCATATCTTGAAAACAGCTGAACCGATGTTGATGAAATTTGCACTATCCTCTAAGTTGAGAGAATCTAATCCATTAAAAAATATCACGATCCGATAAGTAGTGAGAGAGAAATGCATGGACAAACATACATACAAACAAACATACAAAAAAATATACAAACAAATATAAATACACATGAAATTTAGCACACGTGTTTTGAAGTTTTAGTAGCCCTTACAGAGTAACATGTGTGAATATTGTGTAATTCCAAGAATATTACATACATACGTGTCGAATTGATAACCTCCGTTTTTTTTATGAAGTCGGTAAAAATCAATCCGACTTTCAAACCACTACAAAGCGAAAACTAACTTGAAGTCGGTGTCGAAAAACAGAAAACAAAGTCGGTGTGCATTTATGAAGTTCGTATACGTATGGATAAGTAACCAATAAATATTTAGGTACCAGAGTTCGGATGATCCCTCGTCCTGCCAAAACTACTGGACCGAATTTGAAAAGGCGTTTATCGATTCACTACCGTACGTTACATGGGTGTTATTTTTAGTCAGATTTGGTATATAAATTAGGTTAACATAGCTCCTTTGATGAATGTTTATTTTGAAGGTTATAATAATAAAACCAAAAACAAAGCTGATAGGTAACGAGTCAGACCTATTCTGCTGTACTCTGGGTGAAAACACAAGGAGTGCATCGCGTAATATTTGTGTAAGTAGGTATTTGAAAAAAAAACAACTGAAAAACCTAGGCTGCACCTACTGGCAAAAGGTTGGCGTTTCGAAGTTTATTATCACGCAACTTTATTTAGGGGCAATGTAGAAAAATAAAATTGCGATAAAAACTTTAGATACCAAAATGTATACAGCTTAGAACTGAAATTAACAAATTAATCACAAATTAATTCATAAAAAGTATTAACAGCTTGAATGCAACACGAAATCAACAGTTATTTATACTCTACCTAATAAAAGAATTGAATTTGGGTTATCGATAAACACCGCTTTGTTTTTTTTTGTACGAGCTTATACGATTTCGCTACGGGCGCGGTCGTGTAACTACGGGACACGGCTACGGCGTACTTACGTACTATCGTCATCGTCAGTCAGTCGAGCTTCCTCGCTCGTGCAGTTCGGATGGCGCGCGCTCTCTCTCCAAAATTTCATCGCTAGTAAAATTGACGATACACAGTTGGATTTCAGTGTAATGTTAAACAGTATGAAGTTTCAGTTCACATATGGGGCATTTTTTTGGTGTGTGATTAAAATGTTTTATTGTGTGTGATGATGTAAAATAAGATTTATTATATTTTGGTGTGGTTTGTGTTTAACTGGAGCTTTTACGAGAATTCTGGGAATTTTAGTGTCTGTGCAATATAACAGGTTAGTTTGTTTTATGCTAGTTTTAAGCTGGTCGAGTGCTAACGCATTCCCGTCTTCCCGCCATAAGCGGCATAGGAGGACACCGTGGAGAATTAGTGGGTTGGAGTTCCAAAATGTTCAATGGGACTTCAAAGTTTTCTGGAATAGTTAGTGTAAAAATCCCGTGCCTCCTATCTAGGACATCTTTTTTTAAAGTCTGTTCCTCCGTTTTAGGTTTTAGTTAAGTATTTGTTGTATACAAGAGACATAGAGGTCTTCGAAACAAAATGCTATTTTCTCAAATTTTGAATTACGGGAAATATCAAACAACCATTTATCCTGACAAATATTACGCGTTACATACACATTTTCGTCCTCTACTTCATCCCTTTAGGTAGTAGAATAATTATTGAAAATCATTCCTTCCAACAAATAAGACACCCTTGAACAAAACTTCTAGTTTACCGACTTAAAAAAGGGAGGTAATCAATTCGACACGTAATGTATGTAATATTGTTGAAATTGCACAGTATTCACATATGTTAACCGACTTCTAAAGCAAAACACATAATATTTGCACAACATAATATTTGCACGCCATAGCATGTAGCCAACATGTCGGAATCTTTTGTTATTTTTTTGTTATCTTGCATGCATATTGTATGTGCTACCCATTTTTAAGCAAATAAATATATCTTAACACAAAAAAAGTGCAAAGACTAAAAAACAGAAAGTGCCGAAACTTTCGTTTCGGCAGTTTCTGTTTTTATCGCTTTACAACACCGACTTCCGAAATACTTTTTAGTGTTTTTCTTTAGAAGTCGGTTTATTTTTTGTGAAAATGTTTTTATTTTTTAAGAAGATAATTTTCCCACACAACATTTCGCCATTTATTATATATATATGACTATTCGAATATGACCCCATTCTGTTCATATTCATTTCTGTTTCCACACTTTTCAATCCTTGTGTGAACATTTTAATTTTTTTTTATGAATATTTGCCAACTTGCCATGCCTCTGTCGAAATTCCATAAAATTCGCTTCGTTATTTCGGCCGTAGCCCTGTGGAACAGACAGATAAGCTCATTCTCATTTCAGCCTATTATATTATGGACGACGTGTTTTGGAGTCGAGTGTCTAGACAATTCATTTAACTGTTTAGGTATTAGTGGCTAGGAATTCTTCTTTCTAAAAATAGCAACTGTTAAATGTCTGTGAGACTTTTCACACGTTTTTGATCCGCGGTCTCTATGCTTGCTTATTTAAATTAAACCTACCTTCCGATATTTTCCATATTTGAAATCTAATGACGTTGGCTCGAATAACAACAAAAGTTGGAAAACTTTAGTTCGAATTTACTTGAAATCGAATCGAACTTTTAGAATAGTTTCAGAAATAATTTGCGTTGTAAACAAACTATTTTCTACGTAATAATATAACTCTACCTTTACATACTTTTTCTAATTTATTTAGATACTTAATGCTTAAAAAGTCTATTTCTAAACCCTATTTTTCTAATTGTTATCTGATTGGTGAATTTACAAAGAGACTAAATTATCACAGGCATTCCGGCACGGAATGAAAAAAAACAAAAAAGGAATTACATACCTTTTTATCGATTCCTTCGCCTTTCGTTACTTGGAAGTTTTTCGGTTCAGTGCTTATGAACAAAAAGGTTCTTCGAGACAAGTAGGGTTAGGTTTACATAATGTTCTTAACATTTTAAATTTGTTCCTAGACAGTATAAGCACTTTCAAACATACATAAATGTGAAAAAACTGCCTTTATGTTTTGAGTTTTTACGACCAAAGTAGATATATGAATTTTATGATGTTTGTTTGTCGTATGCTAGGATATGGCCCCGCAAAGGCCAGAACATTAAGGATGTATAAATAGGCGTTGCTTATGAATACTTTTGCTTTACGCAACAACAAAGCGGATGTATGCCAGACGTAAACGTCTCTTTGCCTATCTCAGCCTTTTAGAGGTCACGAAAAGTTGATAAATTGACTTGGTAAATACCTTAATTCTAACATTATTCAAGATTTACTAAGCGAAGTACTGTAGTATTATATTATCTGTCAGTGAGCGAAGTTACTTTTCAAAACAAATAGGTACATAAATGCATCGTTATTATACTCAACATGTTGTGCGTTACATATCAGTTTCGCTTATACGCTTTCCATTAAGGCAACGCGACCCGACGCGATTTTGATTTATGACTAGTTACCTAATCATATGTTTTACTGACTTTCGTGGCGTGCTCAAGTCGCAAGACTAAACAATAGATGAAAGATTAAAGGTAGGTGCGTAAACTTTTGGTAAATGCTTGTGCGTTTTCTGTATGAGAATAGCCCTTTGCCCTGCAATGGGACAGTTACAGGATGGTTGTCCTCCGTACCCGAATCCTTTGGGTCCAAACGGATATTGCTGTCACTCACGTGTCTGTATTTCCGTCTGTCTGTTTGTCTGTACATCGTCTGTCACACAGATTGCCACATGTCTCATGTTGTTGAAATTTTGAGGGTGTTGTCAACTATTACCCCAAGATATTTCACAGATTCAGCTTTAGACAGATGAAAACAAGTACAGGTAGCATCGTTCGGAGTTGAGCACGAGTGAACTTTAATGGTGTCTGGCACTGTAGGTAAACTTGATTTTTTGAGAGCTTCAACTCTTAGGAAGGATGAGCATACCCTGGACGTTAATATAGATGAGGAAAAGGGTCGGGCCAAGCACGCTGCCCTGAGACACGCCGTAGGTGACTTTCCGTTCATCACTAAGAAAATCATCTATCTAACGCACTGAGTACGGTCACTGAGGTAGTCTTTAAAAAGCTGAAGTTGAATCCCTCTAAATCCCAGGTTCTCCATCTTGTCAGACAATTTAGCTACAAAAACCGTGACGAATGCCTAAACAATATCTAAGAATATTCCAAAGGCTTTTTGCCCTTTGTCAAGATTTGTAACATTATAATTCGTCAATTCATGGATTGCATCCGAAGTTGACTTGCCGATGCGAAAACCAAACTGAGAGAAGAAAAAAAGATTATGCTTTTCCAGGGAATTGACAAGTCAAATGTTCATGATTTGCCAAGTACCTTTGACAAGGCGGAGAGCACTGCTATTGGCCTGTAAATATCAATACGGTCTCTGTCCCCATTCTTAAAAATCGGGTGTATAATGAATATGCCAGTGGAAGATGAGAAGAAGTAATCAAGACCCGATGTCTTTTTAGGAGATCACTGGATATGCATTCCAAACCTACTGCACTGTTATTGCGTAAATTCATTCATAAATTTCCCACTTCATCCTCGTCGGTAGGTAAGAGTATCATGGATTGAGGAACTTTAATGTTGCCATCAAAACGTAGTAAACGATACTGATGGACAGCTCACAATTTTCTCAGCAAGACGTTCACCAACCGCAGCAAAGAAGTCATTAATACTGTTAACCGAGCACTTTGGGTTGTCTGATAATTTCAGGAGAGTTTTTAAGGTGTCTTTATGAGTCCTATTTGTTAATGTCTTTATTGCCGACCAGAGCTTTTGTCAGCTCGCTTTTTTCATGTTCCCTTGTTAACTTCCATAGTAGTTTATTACAGAAGTTTCTGTACCTAGTGAAAGTTATCTTTAGTGTTTCATTATTTGGTGACTTTTTATTTATATGAATGTTGTCTCTGTGTCAAATCCAGCGACTATGACTTTTACCAATGCGTAACTTAACCTAAAATAATTTCAGATGCCATTAAGTTCTTTTATTCGTATTTCTTTGATATTTTTTAAATGACTTAAGTAAAATCTATGTTTCAAACGTTATATATTATTTTTTATTATTTTTTTCGGTCTTATACAGACACACCACGTACCATAAAACTTAACTTTTAAAAGAAATCCATTATTTTTCTGGACAGAAAAACCACAATTTATCACATAGAATTTAAGTCGTTCACTTTCCTTTTTTTTCCTGTTCTCACACACTATTGTTTACATTTCTTTTTCATTTTTCCTTTTCGCGCGTCTGCTGAAAGAAATTTCTTAATGAATAAGCAGCGCCCTTGTACTCTATTGTCTTGATGTGTTGTCTTTATGTATTATACTGTGTGTGTACATTATTTATTAAATTAATAAATAGAATAATTTCAGAATTTGCTCTATATAAACTTCGAAGATAAGAGGAGGAACGGTATTTTTTTTTCCTCACATGTCGAACAATGCGGCCTAAAAAAATAGAAGAAATGTTTGAGAATTTGCAAATAGCGCTCTTTCATATGAGACCCCACATGCCCTAGTAGCCCCACTTCGAATTTTAAGACTGCCTTGTAGTAGCAGTTTCTTTTTTATTTGCATAATGCCAGTAGGTAGTTGGGGAAACATCATCAAAAACTATTCCAAATTTCAAGTTGATAGCATTAGTACCTAGTTCTTGAGATATCCAGTTGTGATAGACGGACAGACAGACTGACTCGTATCATTTTGGTACGGAACCCTAATGAACATTCAATCCTTAAATAATTTACAATGCTGGCCGTTTGTATGAATTCCACAGGACATGATGTAATAAGACTTCGTTTCGTTCCTTCTTTTACTCGCCCGCTTTTCTAATTAATTTAAAATTTAGAATTTGGAATTGTACATTAGAGATCCTTTTGTTTAGAAGTGGATATTTTAGATAGGTTATGTTTTGCAAGATTAATTTATTTTTAAATGTATTTTATCTATTCTCATAAAGTAATATTCAAGTTATAAACTTCAAAATGAGTTTATATTGACATACTTTATAAATACAATACCGAAATTTAAAAATAGAATCTTATTATAACACTTTTTCTCTAACAAAATATTGCTATAAAACATTTTTTTTCTATAACGATACAGGGCAAATCCAAGAAGTTAATATTACCAGAATTTCCATCAATTATTTTGTTGTAATGGAATGCATAAGTGGGGCGCGCCATTTTTATAGTACCTCTTAAAAAAAGTTTTGAATTTTTGATGCCAATTTTTACTTGTCTGTGGCAACGCCCGCTTTAGCGCATGCGCGGTTAATGCGGTGATGTGCTGGATTTTGGCGCCATTCGTACGTCTTGCTGTACTGAATTTCATGATTTTTTTAATTCATGCTTAAAAATTTCTTATATCAGTGAATGTAAAAAAAATTTGACTACGCCCGATATTTTAGATGCGACGACGGAAATTACTAATAATCCAGCAATTTCGACAAATCGTGACAAATTATATGATAAATTCTATCATGACTTAATGGCATGGTAAATGCAAAAAAGTTATTTAATAGGTTCAATTCCAATGTATGAGTGTAGATAAAGTAGTGTATGAAACTGCACATTACTAGGTATTAAAACATTCGTATGATACTATTAAAACACAAACTCATGTTTGAATTTATTATGCAATAGTTGCATAAACTACTAGTCTATTACCGTGTAAACTAGTATTGAAATTTTGATTTTGACTGATACGTGTTATTTTACCTGTTTTTACTAATAGGTATTATATAAAGAAAGTTTTGTATGTTTTTGTAAAAGGTAGGTAATCTCTAAGGTAAGGAAGTACTGATCCGATTACAAAAATTGTTTCACTAATTGAAATCTACAGGTTCCTATTAACGTTGAGTGTTAAGTATGCGTTACATTTTATCCTGGGAAAATCCCGGTTCCTGTAAAATACGCCACGAATGAAATAGTTAAATAGGAAGTGAAGCTATGGTAAAGAGCTCCTTTTAATAATACAAATAAAAGGTGAAACGTTTATAATATCAAAACTGCTTCCAAGGTCTTCTTTCCAAGGTCAACGACCCCAAAATAATAGCTTTTCAGAGATTAAAAATACCTATAGCAATAGATTTCCGTCAAACAATATTATGACGTCACAATTCTACAGATTCAATGGGCCGCCGTTCGTTACAAGGACGTGACTTAATTGGATGACAATCCTTTGTTTTCTTAGCTTTTCTTAAAATAATTTTACGAAGACATTATGTTAATGTAAAAAGTTTCCTGAAATAATATTATGTTAACCGGATAGTCTATTGATAGAAGGCTACGTTTATTATTTTTTTAATTCTTTTCTGTAAAATCTTAGAGCTTTTGGTAATGTAATATTAAGACAAAACTTTTTGGTACGTTTTTTTTGTAAGATATGCACATCAATGTTTTGTATGTTATTACAAAGTTATTTGCCACCTACTAGTTTCTTTACATAACTGGAAAATATATAACATAGTATCTTTTGATGCACGAATACGTAGGTCATTGATGTTGACTCATAAAGTCTGAATTCCAGAAGTAATAAATTATTAAAAGGTTCATATTGGTTTAAGTCCCAATTGTGAAGTTGAGCATTATTCCAAACTACTTTAGCATGTCAGACGTAATTAACTACAAATAATCAATTTAGAAAAGCAAGTCCTTTTTATCGCAAGTTTATTTTCTCGTATCGGCGCCATTTTGTCACATTAATTGTTTGAAGCAAAACAAAGAAATAAAAGCGCACCGTGAATACTCAGTACGAATTTAATATAACAATAATCTAACCCACAAATTAAAAGTAACAACAAAAACCTCTTACACATTTAACATTCATAGGTCCACAATTTTATTCCTATTAACAATAGGTCCTGGTTATAGAATCCTACAAATCAACCCTATTATGCTTTATAGAAAAATTCAACCCCTTTAAACAAAAGGTGTCGACAAGATCCCGCGTTCTACAAAAACCTTCAACCCGGGAAAGCGATTTTTCATCCTAAAGACTTTTTTGGTACGGGTTCAGAGCAGAAGATCTGATAGTGACGTTACTAATTGTAGCTGTTAGTGGTTGCTGGATGAAAAGATACATTTTTAACCAACTTTCCAAAAAGGAGGAGGTTCTATGTCCGGTTGATTTTTTTATTTTTAATATATGTTATTACTCCGTCAATTGTGGACCGATTACGAAAATTCTTTTTTTTATTGCAACGGGCCCAAGGTGGTCCCATTGTCACAAAGATGGACCTGATGAGGAGATCTCATGGAAATCGAGGCAACTCCTCAAATTTTATAAGCATACATTTAGCGATTTTGGTATTTTCATCATCATGGCAAGTATTTGCATTCTGTAAGTATATTTTGGTGCAGAGGAATTGATGAGGAACACCACAGATGGCCACTGGAACTTCTCAATGAGAACTATATTTTGGGTACATGCTAATTAAAAAAAAATGGTTCTAATGAAAATGTTACCATCGAACTGATCCGGTACTGTGTAACTGCGAACTCCGTATGCGATGTCCGTAAAACAATGTATCCCAGTTGTGTTAAGGCTTGTTATGAGAAGCCCTTTGGCTATAAAAGAGGGCAATTAATATTTTTTGTTAAAAAGTTTTTAATAAATTCGATATTCTATAAATTTGTTTGTATTTCTGCATTACTTGAGACATACATTCAATCTCTTAGGAGTGGGCTAGACTGGAGTTACATTCTTTACATTAAAAATTACATGAAATTGCTTGTTGGGACACTTCTTTAATCCAGTAGCGGACTACTCCACGATTATCACACCGTTTGTAGCAACTAACCAATTGTATGCAAAGCTGCAAAGAAGACATCCGACTAAATTTAAAAAAAGAAACTGCGTCAAATATCAAAAAATCAAATATCAAAATTCACAAAGTTTGAGGCCAAAATTACGTAGTTTAGAAGCATTTTTAAATAAAGAAAAAATGGCTTGATCCAAGTGTTAACTTTAATTTGAGTGGGTACCATATATTTAGACAAGATAGACCGCATTCCTATGGAGGAGTTGATATTATAATCCATAAGACATTGTATTCGCAAATAAGTCCTATTCATCTATCAAACTCAGGCTTAAAAGTTATTCACATCAAAATTTTAAATTTTATGTTTAAAAAATATAATATCAATTTACTGCCCTTCTTCTGTAGTCACGCGTGCTGCGGACTGGGATTTAGTACTTAAATTTGAGCTTATTAATAAGTTATGAAGTAAATGGAATGAGGTAAAAATTGGCATTGCTTTGATATCACATTTTCTGCCAGCAGACCATTTAATAATCTCTGACAAATCGTAACCTCGTGTTATGTTGACCTATTCAAAGTGCACCTTATTAAGAATCAAACCAATCTAAATTCAATATTTATATCCAACCTCCAACAGAATAAAATGAATATAGACAAATAAGTGCCTAGTAAGTCAATTAATAATTCTGTTTGAGAATCTGTATTAGTTTTGATGCAATTACAAGTTTAAAACTCTATGCGAACCAATAAGTCAAATTTAAATAACTTGTGTCTAGAATTTGTTTCAGAAGGCTTTTGGTCGAAATGGGGACAATAAGGGAAAAAGTAAAAGAAAAAGGCCAGCAAAATAATTTCAATCGGCAAGAGATCGACAAACTATTTATCTGTCATAGAAATTATAACTCAACAGATTTTACTCCAATGGAAAATAAATTTAAGTTAGACTTTTATATTCGCTTTCGTAGTCTATCCCACAAGGATAGCATTTTCCGGGATAGTAAGTCCGTGGTCCTCAGCGATAGTGCAACGTTCTATTGGTAAAAGATGATTTTCGTAATCGAATCAATACTTCTAGAGTTTACCCCCTAATAACAATTAATAGATTGTGATTCATGATGAAAACAATGGCAATCAAACTCAGAACTGCCTCGATGGTTCAGTGGTTGCAAGCTACAATCACTGTGCGGTCGTAATATGCGGTCGTACGTTCAATTCTTGGGGCAAAATGTTTTGGCTTTTCCAGTAATTGAATTTTTGTCAAAATATATTTTATTTTGGGTTTTTCAGTGGATTCCGGATTTGACCCAAAGCCCAGATTACAATACAACGGACTCGCTCCGTATTTCATGAGATTAAAACATAACTGGCGAAATCAATCAGGATGTATTATTGCCCTTAGGTTAGACATTGTGTGTGGGCAGGTCGGTCGGTACAATCGTGAAAATGAAAGCACACAAATTATTTGATACGTTGAGTTTATTCAAATCTCACAGTTATAATCTTGCTTACTAATATTACGGATCGACAGTGATTTTACGAGATCTTAGCTCTAAGGCCATGCAATTGGAGGGTAACTCGTAAAAATAAATGTTTAAAATTGAATCATAACGTAAAAAGAGAACATCGCTAACCGAAATGGCGTAAATATCTCTTGTTTTCGGGGTGAAATTGTTTTCAAGTATTTG
The DNA here is from genome assembly GCA_947562075.1 of Orthosia gracilis. NCBI lineage: Eukaryota > Metazoa > Arthropoda > Insecta > Lepidoptera > Noctuidae > Orthosia > Orthosia gracilis. The sequence continues at coordinate 11,591,684 of OX387266.1, read as the reverse complement.
TTAAGTTTTTTAAAGTAGTTCTTCTCTCGTATTGACGCTCAAGCTATGAGCATGTCTCAAACCGTGGCAGATATTAGCCATATCATTAGGAGGTACCAGGGCTGACTGCCTGCCTGCTATGTTGCGTCAAACAATTATGTAGGTACTTCAACCTCTTTCTATCCTTGTCCCATGTTACTTGGTACTGTCGCAACACGGTTTCATCTTCCATTTTCTACTGTTAACCGCTTCGCAGTCATTTACCCTTTTCTTTCTTATCTCGCACCACCTATCCACTTTTTATTTAGACTTAAACTTAATTCAAGGACTTATTCATCATCCTTTACCGGCCCATCCTTCCTCCGGTCTCTCCAGTTCCGTGTCTCTAGCCCTCGCTGGAACACCAATACTGATGTGCTCCGACTTCCGGTACCTAGGCTCGTTTATCCAAGGGGATGGCGAACTCGGGATGGATGAAATGGCGACAGGTCACTGGAACAACTTGCGACCCACGGATGCCCCTAAAGTTAAAGGGGAAAATCTACAAGTCCGTGATTAGACCTGTCGTACTGTATGGATCAGAATGTTGGGCTGTGAAAAAGATGAATGAAAAGAGATTGCATGTAGCAGAGATGAGAATGGATAAAGTGAGAAATGAGTATATTAGAGGAAGTTTGAAAGTGGCGCCAGTGACAGAAAAGTTGAAAGGAAACCGTTTGTCCTGTTATGGTCATCTGATGAGGAGGGTTGAAACGCATGTTACTAAAAGAGTTATGAATATGAATGTGGATGGATGGAGAGGGAGGGGACGGCCAAAGAAAAGATGGATGGACTCTGTGAGGAGTGATATGAAAGAAAAGGGAGTCAGTGATAGCGTGACGGGGGTCAGGATGGTATGGAAGAAGAAAACGTGTTGCACCGACCCCAAGTAACATGGGACAAGGGCAGGAAGAAGAAGAAGATTCGTCATCCTTTAATTATATTATACAATCCCTGCTGATGAAAGATTCCCTTCCGATCATCTTGCCGTCTAAAAGTCCAGTTTATTTACGGTTACTATATGTATGCCATCAATCGTCAAACACTTTGGACCGATTGTGACGTGTTTGTCAAGCCGCTGACGTCATGTCCGCCATTTTAATCAAGAGTGAATGGTTTTGTATACCAATTTCGATTACTGAATAATTGAATTGCCACAATGGTAGTAAATATCCTTTTATTTAAGCGTATCTTTGTGCTGTGAGGGATTAGTTAGGAGCAGGTTTAGTATGGAGAATCGAAGTCATCATTTTCATTCAGTCATAATTTTCGTGTCATTGGGTTCGGTGTCGACGCATATCTTCTAAGCAGCCCGCCCTAGGCCCGCGTGGTGGTTTACGGCCCAAACGCTGTCGAAGAGGAAACCTGTGTTCCAGTAGTGGGAACATTATGGACTAGCCTAAAATGCTGGTGCTAGTGTTAATATCCAATCTAGCCATATCATCTTCCACACAGTCATAGAAATCTATCAAAATCTGCATTTTTTTGAGATTAATTTAAATAAAAACGACGCAAAAAAACAACATTCAAGGGATTATATCTTAGAAGCGTACCAAAATAGCAATGTTTCTCAAGTCAAACAAAGAAAACAATTCGTAATTTTAATATTGAACAACACAAACACAGGATGTTATATTATAAGAATAATATGATATTTCGTGCGTGTTTTGTTTATGTGTGATTAAATTCAAATGTTATAGACATTTTTGATGATGCATGATTGATTAGCTATCCGTGAAACCATTGTCGCACCTATCGGCGGGAGCCATTATCCATTCCAAAAAAATACATTTCGTATCAAGGCAGAGGAAGTCGAAAACCTATTTACAACTCTTAATCAATAGGTATTATTGCCAATTCATCTGCAATATTAATTAAATACTGCAAGGACAGTGACAGGTCGCCATAGTAAACTAATTACAGTAAAATTTTAATGTTTCTTTTGTTGTCAAGATATAGTGAACGGTGAAAGAATTGTTCTTAGTTTTCTTCGACGACCTGTTGCTAGGAGACTTAACGATCTAAGTCTTTCAATAGTAAGGTTGATAATAAAGCATTTTCTGAAAAAGATGTTATCGGCCTCCAGCTACACCAGATGCGACGGGCTACTTTTAAGGAGAAACAGCAAAAGGTGAACAGTAGCATTTTGATAATACTTTCTACTACTTAATACTATACATAATAAAAAGTATGAATGTTTTAATCAATTACGCGTCAACGGGTGAACAACGGATGCTATTTTCGCAATCCGCCAGTTGTGCGAGAAATACATAAATGCACAGAGGTGCACATAAAAACTTCCACATTGTGTTTTTGACTTCGAAAAGGCATACGATCGGGTTCCTCGTAAGATTTTGTGGTGGGCGCTTAAGAAGAAGGAGTGCCTGGAAAGTATGTAGAGTTGAACCGAGCGATGTAGTCGATGCAGTATCTTAGTTCGGTCTGCAATGGGCAATACAGCTTCAGCTTCAGTGTGGCAGACGGTTTGCACCAAGGGTCGGCCCTCTGTCCTCTGACATACAGGAAGAGGCATCCGGCCGATGATATTTTGCTGGTTGCAAAAAGTGCCCTAGAGGTCAAGAGCAGATTAGAGTTGTGGTGGCACAGACTGGAGAATGTTGGCCTGATATTGAGCAGAAGCAAAACTGAATATTTGTTTTGCGATTTAGGCGGGCTCTTCAGTTCCGTGCCTATAGCTCTCGCTGGAATGCCCATACCGATTTGCTCCGACTGCTGGTACATTGGGTCGTTTTGTCCAAGAGGATGGCGAGGTAGACCGAGACGTAACGCACTGGATCAACTTAGGATGAATGAAATGGCGACAGGTCACTGGAACAATTTGCGACCCACGGATGCCCCTCAAGTTAAAGGGGGGAAATCTACAAGTTTGTGATTAGACCTGTCATACTGTTGGGATCAGAATGTTTGGCTGTGAAAAAGATGGATGAAAAGTGATTGCATGTAGCAGAGATGAGAATGTTGAGATGGATGTGCGGCGTGACGAGAATGGATAAAGTGAGAAATGAATATATTAGAGGAAGTTTGAAAGTGGCACCAGTGACAGAAAAGTTAAAAGGAAACAAAGGATTATTTATATCCGGGTAGAATGTTCTCGTGGGATAATTTTAGAAATTTATCGTAGGCGAAACTACAGGTAAAAGCTTTTTATGTAATAATAAGTGCCATGAAAAAGACAATGAGACTATTGCCACCAACGGGCACTAATCCAGGCTCAATGTTGCTTGCTACTACTGATAATATCCTTATGGAAAATCCCAAAAATCATCCTACCCATATCAGTGCTTCCATCCTAAAACTCGATTGGTAGTAGTAGTAGGTATTTATCAGATTTTTTTCTCAACGTCTAAAATAGCAACTGATACCTATTCCTCTGTGTACAACTCAGTTTCTCAAAACTGAATAACATTTTGAAAAGAAAATCTTACAATTTTCTCCCAGATTATATTTCGTTTCGTATTATTGTACTTTTTAGTCGTTGCGAGCGCTTGCCTGCACTCTCGGTCTTGCAAGCGGTGATTATCCGGTAAAAAGTTTTATTCAAATGCATTTTAAAACATTATTTGAGCAGTTTCTTTTGTGAATTATGCTTGTTTGGTAATAGTATGGCGGGATGTATTAGGCTTGCTGTTAGGAAAAGGAAATTATGCGTGGCTTTTAAAAATGCTCTTCTTTCATATTTCAATAGCTTAGGTATTTGCTTGCACTTTGTATATTTTGTACAATATGGCAAAACTAAGTTTCTGTTGGTACCTGCTATGGAAACGACTTTCTGCAACATGTAGAGTGTGTTTTATTTCCTCGTCATATTTGGAAAACGTGTAAAGTTCGAGTTTCTTTATGTTTTCGTAAGTGTTTCTTACAAATATAAAAACGTTCACACCTAAATTAAAGCGTGATTGGTGCAAAAACTCGAGTTTGTTTACCAAAAAAGATCCAGCATTAAAAACACCCTGCATTCCTACCTCCACCGCGTCACACCAAACAAACTACTCACTACTGCAACATTTTTCAGCTACATAAATTACCATTACCCGTTAATTTTTGTCCCCCATACATCATGGGCCTACTCACCATTACTTGAGACTACCTCATAAAAAGGGACAAGTTACTTGGACTGTAAGTATGACTCGTGAGCTCTAAAATGGACCACAGGAAGAGTATTATAGTAACTCTTCGACATTATGTAATCTGAAGTTGAAGACCATCAGACAGCATTCTTGGAACAGCTTATTTTGCTGTTTAAAATATCAAATAAGTGTAATACGAGTACGGGAGCTTTTTAAAGGGTAAAATACGCTCTCTGAAAAATATTAAACCATCCATCAGGAAGGAAAAAAGGGTTTTAATTTATAACAAGCTTCCCTAAAAGGGTCCAATATTTATCAATTTTGTTGAAAGTAAAATATTGACTGAAGAACCGATACACAAACAAACGATCGATTGAATGAGTTTCTTAATTTATTTATCGTCGAACGAATTGGAAGAAACTTTATAAAGAGTGAAATTAAAAATAAATATATTCAGTTGGTTAATTGTTGTTTTTCTTTGTTTTCAGGTAGTATTTTACTAACAAGAGATTTGGTTATCGTGATGAATTGTACAAGGTACAACAGAAAAATTGGTGGCGGAGCTAACTGCATAAAATAGAGTTATAGAAGGTACCCGCATAAAGCTTGAAGTTAAAAATATGTGTTACATGTTATAGCTGTAGACTGTAGACAAAAACTCTGCAGATAGGCGACGACGACGACGACGACGTATTTTCCTAGAAATTCATCGAATATTGCTGTCAATTGTCACATTATTGCGTTGCACCCGTTTGGCTTTCAACGTAATAAGACGGTAAGGCTTGCAACAAACTGTTAAACCATGCAAGGAAGCTTTTGAAAAATCCTCTTCGGCTTGTCTTTTAGTAAGAACAAAATAAGATCACCTACAGGGTCATGACTCGTGAGCAGATGTATCAACGCTTCAAGCATACAGTGAATGTCTTGCGGCTGGAACGACAATGATAGTGTAAAATATAAATCATATCAAAATTCATTTATTCAAATTACACTGAGAATCAGCACTTTTGATCAGAAAATTATTGATAACCTAGATTAAAAGCCAGTCCTTCAAAACTCCCTTATGCTGGCTTCAGCTGGGAAGCTCAGCCTTCTAGTGTTTCAGTTTAAGCTTATATTCTCGTTGCCTCTTATAACTTAGCTTCTTGCAACAGTAGAAGAAAAATTGATTAACCACTACAGCATCGACCATTCATTGATATAAAATGGTATTGTCTTATAATGTATGCCAACCCGCTGTGTAGGTGTAGATACTATTTTCTAAACGCAAAAGGTTACTGTCTCTGTAAGGATATGTTTTTATTAGCAGTAGACCTATTTGTGAAGGACCTTGTGCGGGGATATATAACTACCATACGACCAAGATCACACTGATCTGACTGATCCAAGGTCACCGACAGAGCAACCTCTAAAGGCCATCTCCTTTCTTAAACACATTAAAGGGAACATTGATTTCATCCAGTCAACAAATTGGTGTAGGATGTTATTGATATTCTTGTTTATCTATCTGTGTGATACTGTCGCTCTTTGAAGTGGGTCCAAAAAATTGGCATTTAATTTGAAAGGGTGTGTAATTAATTTACGTGGATGGACTGGAATTGGTTGATGCAGACTTAAGACCACTTCTTCGTGTTACTCAATTACTGGTGTGGTTCTGGAGGACAGTTAGGCAGTCGCTTCCCAACAAAGTGTGTAAAAACTAGACAATTTGATTTTACCAATATGCATATCTTTTCCGACAATCATCCTATTTCATAGACCATCTGGGGAGATACGTCCATTTTTCATTAAGATTTACCTGCCTTTGTCTCGCTTTGATGTTAAGCCGTGAAAAGGTACCATTTTGGTTTCGCATGCCATCAGTTCCCCATTAATATTAATCCTAATTTTTATCAGTGGTGCTAGGCAACTGGGCTTATCCCATTTAGTCTGTAAACGACTCTTTGTGCCATAGGCTCTTTGGCCTTATTTGTTTTGTCTCCTGATTGATATGGAGGAAAGTGGAAATTTGAATTTTTTCCTACTCCTCCGTTATTCGTTATTGATTCATTTCGTTGCGGGATCCAAAACAGTTAAATTTATTCTTCGGGACTTCGTCGAGCTTTATTGCCTCGGCGCTTTTCTGGTGGTCGCCACTGTTGATTCTGGCTTTCAGGAGTTGCAGTGGTTTGGGAATAGTGCGATTGGATTGTCCCAATAAAATAATTAAAACATGCCATCAGTTCGTTTGCCTAACATGACTGGTGGTATTTATAAGCTGAACCTGAAAATATGTACTTTAAACTTTTTGTTGTTAATAGACTGTTTCGTTGGTGTAGTGGTTGCAGGCGCTACACAACGTTGAGCATGAGGTTCACTGATATTGCTGCCTGGCTATCTGAGGACCTTTTAGCTATCATACATATCTTCAGAAAGCTCATTTACACCACAGCCGATAAGAAATAGCAAAAAGAAAAACATTATAATTAGTATCCCTTATTCCAATTTATTTGAGGTTGGCGCAACATGTATTCTTCATCGATACTTTAGCCCCATCATCTTTCAGACTCCATCCATCATTTTTGTGATTGATTCCCTACTTTAAAGCCATCCAGCCATCCATAATTAACTATGAATATAATAAAATCCCAAATAAACTATGAATATAATAAAAACAGTTTCAAAGTAAACAAAAAGAGTATAACGACCTCCCAACAACATCCGTTTCCAACCAGGTCATTCATTTAATATTACAATATTTGTTTCCAAGAAAATACAAAACATTCATACCAAAACATCCAAGATGAAATGCACCCATTAATTTATATTCCATTACGTTTTCTTAGTGAAATAAATATATAAATATAGCACGTCTAAAGCTGGCTTTTTATTTAGAGATGCGCTAGGTAGCTAAGCGGTGTGCGGGGTCCAAGCTGAGCTGCTGCAAAACTATATGTCTGTAACCGTTAGGGATAAACGGTATGCGCTATGCAATGAGCTTTGAAAGGGGTAACTGTAGATGCGCAATGCATGTTGCATTGTCATTTGAAGCGGCCACACTAGCTAACATACCTTGTTAAACTCTAGGACTAAGTCACATTCCATCAGCGATAACGATCTTCTTAACTCCAAAAAGCTTCTTAGAGCGCAATTCTCACTTCAATGAGTGTCACAAAACTTAGCTTCATTGAGCCCTTTTCCACCAAAAATAAGCTATTTAAAAATTTAAAGAATCTATATACTATATTGCTAGAAATCAGATACATTCCTTGCAACTCCGTTCAGCTCATCTCTGGTGTAAACCATGTCCGTTGTGCAGGTAAAACAGTATTTTGTTTTATCGAATGCGGCATTTGCGTGCATAGTACTCATTTGGACTGTACTACGAAACGTGGATAGTGTTATGCAATATGAGATGCTTCTTGGTTATAGTTGATCGAAATTGATTAACGTAACAAAAGACTTATGTTTTGTCAAAGTTAGAATAAAAATTGATATTGTAGCGGGTTTTCAGGCACCGTTATTTGCAATAATAACTAGTTTCTGTGCTAGGTATTTTTGTCTACTTTGATTCTTAGCGATTAAGTTATTAACGGGAAAAGCTAAATGCTAAGTTAGTAAGTCTGTCAACCCACTTAGCGCCAGATAACCTTGAATACCTATCATTTCTTATAAAAGCTCTTTTGATACCAAGTTTTTTCCAAACCCAAACCAATAAAAACAGACATCAATACAATCACAAATGAAACGTTAAATAATAAGTCTTCCTCTTAATAGCCAAATAACGATATCGACATAAAGAAAATAAAAATACACAATATTATATTTTCTTTTTCCTCATCGTTACTTTGTTCAAAGAGCAATGTTGCTATTACTTACCTAAATGACGATAATTATTGCCTTCACGAAGGGGGCCGCTTGCCAAAATCATTTGCCTTATATTTCTGGTATTCAATTGCTTATGTAAGCACAATATTTAAATCAATAAGCGTGTAAATAATAAGTAAAAGTTGCTGGTACTGCTTTTCTTGAGGAATTTAATTAAGAAAAACTGTTTGATGTAAATGTTGATTTTTCTTCAAGTTGAAGAAGTATCGTCCAGTTATTATTTACTGAATACGTAATTGTTTATCTTTTTCTGTTATCTTCTTTGCATCTATTGCTTTACTGTTCGTACTCTATTTTATTCTGTCCTTTGTTTCATCATCATCATCATTTCAGCCGAAAGACGTCCACTGCTGGACATAGGCCTCCCCCAGGCGTCGCCACATTGACCGATCGCCTGGTTAAGGTTGCGGGAAGGCGCTGGATGCGAGACGCACGGGATCGGTCCTTTGTTTGCTGTGTACATTTTATCGAAGGTTTAGCTTATGCTGTATTCACTTGTGTTAAGAAGTTTACAAGACTTCACAAAGTAACTAATTTTATCAAATCGAAACCTGAACCTAGGTTTATTGCTATCAGATACTAATTATATTCATGACTCACTTTAATATTAACTCGCATAGTTTTGATTCAATTTAATGACCGGTTCATTGTTACATGAAGCTGGAATCTTGTCACTTGCGAGCGACCAAAGGTGATCAATGAATATGTTAAACATTTACTAATTCAACTTTATCTCGCAGGTTTGCTCCCGTTGCCTATCTCATAGGAACTGTGGTTTTCTTTCAATGAAAGTATTTTCGTTATCTATCTAATTGGTCTCTTCTTATACCTTTGCCTAGATATTACATTTTACAAATTCACAAACAAACGAATATGTACCTCTTTATTTTATAAGTTCAAGTTAACTATTGTCTTACAAAGACATTAATAATTCTTTTAACAGAAAAGTTGCATTAATGGTTGAACTTTTGCTTGACCGAAAGAATAAAATTTATTTTCGTATGTTAATTGAAATTCTTTTTGTAGGTTAATCGATATTTGGCCTACATAGTTTATTAATTTATTGAGTGAGTAGTCCAAATAAGTAGAGAAATAAAATAAATGATGACTTCCTATTTATGGATATGACGATTACCAAGATATTAACCCATTAATATTAGTATGTGAAAGTTGATACAAATTCTCGGATATTTGGGTAGTCTAAAATATTTGTGGCTTTAACACGCAGGGCTACACTGATTTAATTAGATGAAATATTTCACTCCGATAGACCAAATTGGTATATTTTACTTTTGTCCTTATCGCTGATATGAAGTCTGTTGTCTGAATGTTCGACAGAATTAACCTTTAAAGCCCAAAAATAACTCGGCTACGACTAGTAACGAAGATGCACGAGTACTACCGACATTCGAATTCCGAATATCCTGTCGCGCAATTGATATTTCATTTCGGCCATAATATTGAGAATTTCGTCAATTCCTTAAAATCTTTAACAATCATTATCTTGAGCACTTAAATCCCACAGAATGTATTAAGCATTATTAAATACAATAATATGTTAATTCCCAAGCATTCCCAGCCATAGGCTATCCAGACGGATAGCCTATGGATACTAGGGCAACTAAACAGTTGTCCTAGTATTCACACTTATTACCTAGGTACCTACTGAGCAGATGGCTAGATATCTAGGACCTTTAATAAATCAACAAGTACTAGCAATGCTGTGATCCGAGCGTAGAACAAGTATAAATTATTGTTTTATTGGACGGTTAAATTAATAGAATTAAGCGTTTGGATAATAACTTAAACAATACAATTGTACTTAGTTCGCCATCTGGGCTAGGTCTTAACCATATTGTTTGGTGACGAATTAAGAATAACTTTAAAGTTTAGGACCTATGACCTTAGAAACGGAGAAGGAAAACAACTTAATGTTGCACTAATCGATCATTCTTCCATACAAACGTAGTCTGGTGAGTACTCCACCTTCAAAATAAAAAAAAAATATAAATTTGTCTTTTAGTTTTTCAAACAATAAATCTCAATGAGTAGCTAGCTAGCTATCGCTACAGAAATAATAACTTCTGAGCAATCTTCCTCACATAAATTGCTTGTAGAAAGGAGTTCAGAGGTAGGACCCTCTGGGATAGGGATTGATTGGCAATCTATGATTATGTAGATGATTAACATTATCTATTTATAAGTCCAATTACTCTCTGTACATAGCTGATATTAACACAGAATAGATACGTACAAAAGGTCGGCTCCAAATAACGAGCGAAAGCACATGCACGCATAGACATGCTTTACGTAAAGCGAATGCAAGTGAACTTGCGACTGGCATTTGTCTAGGATTGCCGTACGAACTAGTCTTTGTGTGCGTGCGGATGTTTGAGTTGAATGAAGCTGACTTTATGTCTATTTTGTGTTATTGGTGCTTGTAAAAACAAAAAAACAAATCGGCTATGCATAATACCCTGTGCTACTAGTATTTGTAGATCCGAACTGGATGCAAGATTATTATTTGATACAAGATTATTTCCTTTACTAAACATGGGAATGCAGCTAAACCTGTACTAAATTTTAATCACAGAAATCAAACCAAAGCTTGTTTGAAAAGCTTGTTAGAAGCAGGCCCTTGGCCGTTCTTGTATTTCTCTAGGAACATTCAACTTTGAAAGCCTTTTCCTTTTTTGAAAGAAATGAGGGGCCATTTTTAAATAACAAGTCAGAAGCCTGTGTAACTTTTGCCTAATTTTCAGGGTTCCGTAACTCATCTTTTTATCGAATTGACTCAGGGCCTTGATTTTTATACCCTGTACTACCACACGTTAGCAACTCAACCATTACTGTGTGTGTCCTACAGACACAATTAAAACTTACCCACCAATAAAAATGATACCAATTTTATTATAGCGGTATAATGGGTAGGTACGGAACCCTCGGCGCATGAGTTCGACTCGCACTTGACTGGTTTTTTTTTCTATATAAACAATGCATAATTTTTCTGCAAAAATTTTACGTGATATGTTATATAATCTTTAAATATAACATGTTATGTGAGGTTTACAATTTCGGTAGAAAATCAATGATTTGTTTTATTTCTGTAAAAATATCTAGCTGAAAATATTCTATTAGAAAGAAGACTTGAATGTTGAAAGTCTAGACTTTCCATGTTATAATTTTCGAACAAGATCATGTATCAAAAATAAAACCAAATATCTGAAAAGAAAATATCTGAAATCTTCCAGACCAGGCAAGTGAAACATTTTCGCAGAATCGTTTCATTCAAAACAGATTTTAATATCTCTCTTCATTTCTTCTGAAATACATTATTTCATATTTGAATTTCTTTGCATGATTCTGAACACGCGTAAAAATTGCTGGTTTTCTTCTATCCTTACTAATATTATAAATGTGAATGTAAGTTTGTTTGTTACGCTTTCACGCAAAAACTACTGAACCGATCATCATGAAACTTTGTACATATATTCTTGGAGGTATTAGAAGTAATATAGGATAAATTTAATAAAAAAAAATATTGGCTTCACTGGGAGCGAAGCCGCGGCGCGCATTTATGTTTTAACTAGTTTTTAAGCTAGTTAAAATATAAATGCGGTGAGTTTTATGAGCATCTAATATATTTTGTTAGTGAAGAGATGAGTTTTCGAATAATTTAAAAAAATGCGTTTACTATTGTAGAATGTTTTAGATATAACGAGATAATTTAATTAATGAGGAACAACATGTGTTTAAAATTTGTTAGATCTTATAAGTAAAACCATATTGAAACTTAATCATCAGTAACAATAACCCTTACGCTGAGTTCTATTCTCTGTAAGAATCCAATTATTTGGCCCTAGGACTCAGAGTTTCTCTTACAATTCGGAATACAAAGCATTTATATATAATTAAACTAGCTGTTTCCCGCGACCTTGTCTACGTAGCATTAGTAGGTACTTTGAATAGCCAACTTTTAATATCGCGCCATAATATTAGGTATATGTGTGTGGGCCGCCTTACATGAGAAATTATTAGTTCACCATACAAATACCTCCTGTTCACCCTCCTGTTCACCCTCCTGTTCACCCTCCTGTTCACCCCTAATGGATGATTGCCGGGATAAACGCTATCCTATGTCCTTCCCAGGATCTCAAACTATCTCCATACCAAATTTCATCTAAATCGGTTCAGTGGTTTAAGCTTGAAAAGGTAACAGAGAGACGATTCTTTCGCATTTATTATATTATTCTAGTATATATTTGTATGTTTTTAATATTTGTATATTAGTATTATCATGGATTAGAAACTAACTAACTTTGGTAACGAAAATTAGATTTAATACAATAATTAGTAAACCATACGAAAAAAAAATGATACCGCTCGAAAACACTAGAAACTGTATTCATCTCTTTCCCGCCTTACCACTGAGAAAGGGATAGCAAAACTCAACGTGTATTCTAATTGGTGCTCAAAGAAATTCGCGCCATCAAGTACTGAACCATTCCATAGCCCGACTTCAAGTTTAGTATCGTCCAGCTTTTCTCTCATTCCTGACTTTTAATTAGAACATTACCACAGGCTACACTTGAAGTTTTCTTTGAAAGTTCAACGTTGAAGAAACGTAAAACTGAGGAAAGTTGGGCTTTCAGTTGGTCAGAAAGAAACAGTGGAACTGTTTGAATGTTGAGAGTACGAAAATAAAGGTTTTCTTTTACTAATGACCAAGTTTATAATTATTGTCAGCTTGCCTTTATATACTACTAGCTTTTACCCACGGCTTTGCTCGCAGTGAAGCCATTGTTTTTTTATCCTATGTTGCTTCTAACACGTCCAAGAATATATGTACAAAGTTGCATGATGATCGGTTCAGTAGTTTTTGCGTGAAAGCGTAACAAACAAACTTACATTCACATTTATAATATTAGTATAGATACTTTTTCTTTCTATAACCTTGTTTTTACAGATTAAAACGCGATTATTTCCAACCACGTACCCCTTGACTGTCTCAAAAAAGCCTAAAAGACTTCCACACAATACAGAAGGGGGTCAAAAACACGTGATATTGGGATCAGTCAACAACACCATTGAGCCGTCGCTTAATTAAACAAATTAAACTTCCACAAAGACTCCGCAGGGGTATTGAACAATACGGTGGAGCATACGGTGGAGGTCTGCCCCGCTTGGGCGGAGCACCGCCGTGTCCTCATGAAGGCGATCAGCGGTGGCGACCTCTCGCGTCCGGCCCTGGTTCAGGCCATGGTACGGAGCGAGAGGGCATGGGAAGCTGTCACCTCCTTCTGCGAAGCAGTAATGCTCGCAAAGGAGGAGGCAGAACGCGTGAGGGAGACGCAACGGAGACGCCCTCACGCCCCTAGCCACCGCAGGAGAAGCCCTGGGCGTCGGGAATCGCAAGCTGATTCCCGGCCACCGTAGGCGCGGGCTTGCGGACGGCGAGTAATGGGTAGCTCGCCGTCTGATGAGGACCAGGCCCGAGTCGACGGCGCGTAGTGTTCCACGCGCGCCTCAAAGAGATGTCAGCACAACTGACGGGGTCCGCTAGGGCCGATGCCTGTCTGGGTCGCGGATAAATTTGAAAAAGAGTTACCGCGGCCCTGGCACAAGCAACTGAAGGAACACGGGTGGGATTTAGTCAGTAAAAGTCTGACACGCCCTTCCGCTTCACCCAGAGCGGAAGAAGTCATTGGATGATTAGCCACCCAAAAAATAAAAAAAAGGGGTATTGAACAGGATTTGTAAAGAGCGAACACAACTGTGTTGTTATGAGCCCTTTTGTACGCACTCGTTGGGAAAAACTGAAGAATGATTCTCTTCTGTAGAGAATCAATTTAACTGCAGTTTTGTGGAGTGCATTGGTTCTGTGGAATACTATCATTGACGGAACGTGAGGTTCTGGATTCGATTTCCAGGTCAGAACTCGCAACTCTTACTGACCTCTTTAATTCAGAATCATAAAATTAATTAAAGCTACAATCTCCTTAAAGTAACGGCTAGTGTTTTAATAAACACTAATAACCACCGACAATCAATAAAAAAGATAGGACTCACCGTACATTTCAACGAATTAATACACGATGAAATCTCGCGTTTTAGGCCGAGTATCTCACCTCTAAATTATCGCAGAATTAATGTGACAAATTGTCAAGCACGCGTTATCTGCTGTGATTGGTTGAATTAATATTAAACAGCCAATCACAGCAGATATTAAACAGCCAATCACAAACTTGGCCTTAGACCGATGGAACTTAAAGCTTTCTAAAGAAGCAAATTAAAGTGTTGGCACTTGTAGTTAAACTCCATTGTTTCCCAGTGTTATGATTAATAACAATAATAACTGACTAATAGAAGTAAGTGGCACTTTAATTTGGTTATTAAACATCTTGTCAAAACATCTTGTTTAGCTTGTCAAATGAACATTGCATTGAACTGTCCTGTGTTGAGCTAGATGAGCATGTTGTAGTGTGCATGTACAGACCCCCTGACCCTCAAAACTTAAGTTTATTTGAAGCAACAATGGAGGATATTCTAACAAAACTTGCAGGCAGTAACAAATCCATAATTATTTGTGGGGATTTTAATATCAATATTTTAGAAAATAATTCAAATAGCTGCAGATTTTTAAGCCTTTTTAAATCATTTAATCTGTCTAATGTTTTTACAGAACCAACTAGAGTAACTCCAACCTCTGCAACTTGTATTGATAATATTTTCTGTGATTGTGATTATTTAGATAAAGCCATAGTAAATTATCTTAAGTCTGATCATAGTGGACAAACGGTGTCTTTTAAGTCTAAAGCAACTTTGGAAAAAGCTCAAATCCAATTTAGGCCAATTACACTTAGCAAATTAACAAAATTTAATAGTAACATACAAAATAAATTAAATGTTCTGGGCCATAGTATTGATGATGCCAATAAATTTTATAATAATTTATTTTCAGTAATACTCAATGAATTTAATAAAAGTTTTGAAAAGAAGTCAAAAAATGTTTTCCCTAAGTTTGTATTTAGTGACTGGGCGACAAAAGGTATAAGGATAAGTAGGGAAAAACTATATGAACTATATGGCCTTAAACCATTTTTTAACTCTGAAAGCTTTAAAAAGTATGTAAATAAATATTCTCAACTCTTTAGAAAAATTTGCAAAGTAGCGAAGGCCCTTTTCATTAGCACAAAAATCAAATCGGCAGACAATAAAATAAAGACCGTTTGGAAAGTTATTAATAGTGAAACGGGTAGAAATAAGGTACGAAACACGGATTTTTTATTGGAGACTTCACATGGTCCCATAAATTCTAGCATAGAAGTAGCCCAAGAGTTTGTGAATTTTTTCACCAACATACCTCTTAAGACAACGGAAGCTTTAAATTCCTCGCCGAAGGCCTCAATTGCTTTATTGAAAGAAAACGTGCCAGGCTGTTCGGCTGAATTTCAATTCAAACATATAAACCCTATGACAGTCCTAAAGGCTTTCCGGCAAATAAAAATAAAATTAACCGAGGACCTATGGGGAATGTCTGTTAAAGTTTGTACATCTATAATCGAGACCGTGGCACCATACTTGGCTTTAATTTTTAATTTGTGTGTGGACCAAGGAGTATTTCCAGATGTAATGAAATTCAGTAAAGTTATACCTCTTTTTAAATCCGGCGACCATAATGACACCAATAATTATAGACCTGGGGGGTGACCATAAGCTCTTAGAGTAAGGTTATTTTGAGATCGCGTAAGTGACAGACGTATACAAGTCATATACATCTGTCCCTAACACATACTCAAAATAACCTTACTCTAAGAGCTTATGGTCAACCCCCTGTTTCCGTGTTGCCGGTTTTCAGTAAGGTCTTTGAAAAAGTTATGCTTAATCAAATACTTATTCATTTTAACACTAATAAAATCTTACACGAACAGCAGTATGGTTTCACCAAAGGACGTTGTACAACTGATGCTGGTGTCTCCTTATTAAAACACATATTTGCAGCGTGGGAGGAAGCCCAAGATGCTATTGGAATCTTTTGTGACCTATCAAAGGCTTTTGATTGTGTTAATCATGAAACCTTACTTTTAAAACTGGAACATTACGGATTAGGTAAGCTTGCACTAAGCCTAATGAAATCTTATTTAAATGACAGGCAACAGCAAGTTCAGATAAATGGTGTAAATTCACGGGGCTTAAAAATAAAAATGGGGGTACCACAGGGCTCTATATTGGGTCCTTTCCTCTTTCTGGTGTATATAAATGATCTACCGCATTTATTGAAAAAACAACCACATATAGTATTGTTTGCTGACGATACGTCCTTAATATTTAAGATCAATAGACGTTCCACACGTATTGATGACGTAAACAACGCTCTACAGCAGGTCCAAAACTGGTTTACTGTTAATAATTTAGTACTAAATGGAAAAAAAACGAAGTGCATAAGATTTGCGTTACCGAATGTTAAAAGTAATGACTTGGAAATAATATTGAACAAGGAGAAACTAGAAATCGTCGAAAACGCGGTTTTCCTGGGAATCACGCTCGACTCTAGGCTACAATGGGGTCCTCATTTAACATCTCTGGCAGGACGGCTTAGTTCAGCAGCATATGCTGTCAGAAAAATCCGTCAATTTACTGATGTACATACCGCGAGGCTGGTCTATTTTAGTTACTTTCATAGTATCATGTCTTACGGTATTTTGCTATGGGGACGGGCTGCAGACATAGAGTCTATTTTTATTCTGCAGAAAAGAGCTATCAGAGCCATATACAATCTTCGCAGGCGCGATTCTCTTAGGGAATTATTTAAAGATATAAACATCATGACGGTACCTTGTCAATACATTTATGAAAATATAATGTATGTCCGGAAAAATATTCATCTTTTTACTAAAATAAGTGATAGGCACAATTTTAATACTAGAAATAAGGACAAGTTAGATCAACCTCGATTCAGGGTAGCTAAAGTAGCTAGCTCTTTTATGGGGTACTGTGTAAAATTTTATAATGAAATTCCACTAGAAATTCTCCAATTAAACGAGTCAAAATTTAAAACATGCATTAAACGCACACTATGTAGACAAGCATATTATAAATTGGAAGATTATCTCCTTGATAAAAATGCTTGGCTAAATGCCGGTCCTGCTCCACAGCCACATACATTTGTAGCTACAAATTAGTTTATATTGGAAGAGATGCTGCTGCCCTTTTCGTATTGTTGTTTTCAGTGTTTTATTTTTATTTCATTTGTTTATTTCAAAGGATTCTTTACATGTTATATTTAGAAATAATAGCATTGTATAATGTAGAAGCACTTTTTTTTTCTTTTTTTCTCTCAAATTTGTGAATGTGAAGTACCATGGAGCATTTTTATTAGGTTACAACTTTTTATTTTTTTATTTTGACATTGCAAGCATGGCAGTTGAGAGTAAAATGGTTGAGCTGAGTGGGGTTGATGCACGCGTCATGCTCGTGAACGGGTGCCGTCAGATGAGACTGGTCATCTCTTAGCTGCCAGTGGTTTAATTCAGTTCCTATCTTTTAATTATTTTTTTTTTATTATTATCTACATTGTGCTCACATAATAGAAGCAACAAGAAATATGTAACCAAACATTATATGTAACACATATGATTTAAAAGAGTGTCCATGGAGTTTCTTGCACGTTCTTCTCCATAGAGATTTACTCCTTGGAACGTGCAATTTAGCTTCACTTCTTTGTTTGACTGACCGACATTTTGACAATTCAAAAGTGCCTGTAATTGGTCTATTTGAAATAAACGTTTTTGATTTTGATTTTGATTTTGACTTGTTGGTAAGGCGAAAAAAAGGACGGGGTTCTCAATTCGAGATGTATATTTTTTTTTACGCATAACTTTTTATAGTGTTCCGATTTCAAAAATTATTTTTTTATTGGTATGAGTATTCCTTAAAGTTGGTTCTATTTATTGCTAATTTGCCCACTGAATTTTCAATTGTGGAACGATTCTGTTGAAATTAACTAAACTAAAAAGCGAAAGGAAAAGAAACCTACATAAAAAAAAACTTTTAGTCTAGCATTTTGAGACGGCGCCAAACAAAAGTTCTACGCTTTAGGTAAATAATTTGCACGTTTAGCTGTTTGGCGCCAACTCAAAATACTAGTCGAACAGATTTTTTTATTTTTTCCTATTTAGTTCGTTAATTCGTCGGCAATTTTTTTTTCTTGAGGCGGTTTTTGTGGAGTGTTTTTATTATTGTGTAATTTAGAAAGATGCCTTTTTGTTTTTGTGGTTTTCTAATAGCTGATTTGTTTTCGTGTCTAAATTCGCAACTATCAAATTAATGATAAATAGGAATATTTTATTTTAAGTTGTCATCATTAGATGGGCAATCCACCGACTTTGAACTCGTCTATCGGGTTTAGGCCCATCTTCAGTCGTAACCTAAGTTCTTCTTTTCTGGTACATTAAAATAAATATCCCCGTATGTGTGCAAACGTAAGATTGTCAATCGCCATCCAACAGGAAAAAATAATAATTTAAAGCCAAGAAAACAAATGAACCATCTCACTGAACCTCCACACGAAAAGCCGTTAAACTAAATTAACTTGGTCCATAAGCGACGGTAAAAGATTAATTGTAGAACGAGCGACTCCTTGAGAAATCAATAAGTATTTTTCTCCCCAACTTAGAGAAAGTGGGCAATTTCTGCAGAATATTCAGCATAATTAAGGCAGTGAACTGTCGGTACGAGGTCTGCATTATTATAAGGCTGTTGTCTCCAACTTCGCTTAGAATAAATTCAATTACGCAAAGTTCTTTGATGCAGGGGAAAGTATTTTGGCAGTTAAAATCTTGTTAGAATCTTAAAACAAGTCACAGAGCTCCGAAATGACTACGACTATTTTTGCAGATTGGTGTAGATTGTTAAAACTTTCTATACAAAAAGTTCTATGAAAAAGCCTGTTAGATTTCTCAATCTTGTTACAACCTAAAATAGGTCAGAAAATTACCCCCGAATCACGGAGCACTGAGACGCCTCGGCGGCCTCTTCTAGAGACGGCATTGCCAAAACTTTCCATACAAACCAAGCGTGAGTTCCGTGAGTGTCAGCGTTTACTCATGGAAATTCACGGGCCGTGACTATTATGACTATGGTTAGACAGCCGAAACTTTTATTTTGCAAAAAAATTGGGTTTACAATATTGTCGACGCGGCAAATCCGTCCTCTGTGCCCTGAATCTTCAAACAGTGCTTTTGGGGAAGTCTTGCTGTCGCTGCGATACAACATCAAAGAGAGACAACTACAATAGATATAACATTAAGATGCGTTTAAAAGTTCGATGATCTTTTTGCACTGTTAAAAGTAACCTTGTCTAAGGTGTAAAACTTGAACAAATAGAAAGTGAAAAGAACCCATAGCAATAGATATTGCAGGAATTCAAATCACAAACCGTATAGGAATCATTGCTGGAACTATTTCCTTGTAAACCCATACCTACACATTACACACCTAATAAACCAGTATTATGGAAATAAATAATCAATATTAACAAGCCACTAATGACAATTTCGTGGAACTAAAATTTGCCGACACGACCTAACCTTTTCACCTGCTCCATTTTGAGAGCTCTCAACTGTAAAGTCAAATGCCACGTTTTGATAGACAATTTTGCCTCCAAATTGTTCTTGTTTATGTTTGAGACTTTTTTCATCGTCTAAAAGTTTCAATTTGCAATTCTCTTTCTTTTATTTTGTTTCATCTCTCATCCGTGCTTGTTTCTTCGGAAATTGTAATCTTTCACAATTGGCGGTCACTACTAGGTAGCTTTCATGATTTTTAGTGGTTGGGGACACTATGGTTGGTGGGCTAGTCAAAACAAAAGCCACTTTAAGTTATAACTTAGGTGTCATTCTATCAGCGAAGGCGATGGTCGAAAATTCGTTTTTTTTATTTGAAAACCGCATTAAATTCAAATATATTATGGCGGTGTATGAGAGCGTTTACGTAGAAGCGACGTACCTCAAGACACGCGACCCTCAACACCCCACGTCTCCGTAAACGGGGCCTTAAGATACATTGCTCAATATATTTACTTAGGTCATGAAATAAACCATGCATGATAAAACTCATTTTTTCAACAATAGTGCATCAAAATATGTAACTATCTATTTCTTGTACCCTTTCTTCTGAGTTTTTACAAGCTATGTTGGGTTGTTTATACTAATAAATATTCTAAAGCAATACCAATGCCACTCAAAACATTAGAAGCACAGTTTATTTCACGTGCGGAGCACGAGACTTGATTACATCCACATCCAGCAGTAGGAACCATGTGAATAAAGTATAAAAAAATGCTTTAGGGCCTTAGCAGACATGCTAGTCTTAACCTGCTATTTTGCAATTATGGCGTCTCTGCGATCGACCGATCTATACGAAATGTAACTAAAAGGCTTCCGCAGAGAAGTCTATAGGATAGGAAATGGTGCGACTTCTCTTTTTCATAGAAATCGTTCTAAGGGTCTTCATAGAAAGTAGGGTTTCTGTAAAATAGGTCTTCGTATCGCTGTTGCATTATCGTGTTGCGCATGTCTGCGGAACCATTCACCAATGCCAACAGGTCTTCAGATTCAAAAATGGTTGACAGTGATTTCGTTTATTATAGATATTACACGTTAAATAATAACGTGCCGTAGTGAACATATCAGCTAGTCATCCACTTGTAAAAAGAAAAATATTAGGTAAGAACGTACCTATGTAATTACTTGTTGTTTGAGTAAGTTTTCTGTTCGTACCTATATTACCAGGTAAAAGAGCGAATGAGAAAAATAAAGTTACGTATGGTGTGACCCAAGAGCTGACCTACGTGTTTTTATTTAAATATCGTATTATTCAAATACCTTTATGAAAAATCAACTTAATTTTAATAATTTAATTACATGTTTATTCCCGGGAAAACAAAGCTTGCAAATCGAAAATTTCCCCTTGGCATCCTGCGTTGTCCCCTCGCTATCACACGGGATAAAATAACATAATATTGATGAAACTTTATCAATTTATTTGGCGCCAAGCAATTAAGTTTTAATTACCTACTTCTTCCACTTGTCTATGTCTAACATCAAAACGGAAAAATGGGGACATCGTATTCAAATTAATCTTCCTGAAGTGAATTATTTGAATTTAACGAGGGACTAATTCAAAGAACAGCCAAACCGTCTTTTTATAATTTATAAGGTACATTTTGAAGACCAGCGAACTGTCCTTTAAATTAAATTAACGGGTTTAATTTAAGTTCTGTAGCTAATGAATTAGATTGAATTTCTTGTAAAGTGGAATCCGAAGGATTTGAGAGCGGCGAGTGTAAGAAAGGAGCAAGCTTTTGTGAAAGATTTTAAGAGCACTTTCACGTGAATGAGCAAGTAAGTAGTTGGTACGTTGTTAGAACTGTTTTTGATTTAACTGTTTTGTTTCTACTCTCTAGGAGTACAAAAGTACTTTAGAGTATTTGGAAAAGTACAAATCACAATTTCGAAAAAATTTATTAAAAAGACAAATTTTAACAAAAAGTTCAAGACTTAATAGGAACAACTAATGAGTTGGTGTTTTAGATAAATTTAAACAAAAAAGGTACTATTTAGGACAGTACCTACACAAATACAAGATAGTTTAATGATTAAAGTTCGAGACAGCGCGGCAGAACAGTACTTGGAAGGACTCGGGTGGCCATTGCCACTGGCACACCACCGCACTGGGGCAGCAACGGCTAGATTGAAGAAAACAAACCTTGACTCGAGCACAATTTAGCAATTTCATATATTACAATAGCACATTCCAAGGTGAATGCAAAATAACTCCAAAACAAGACATCTGTACTCTATTCTTCAACCACCGTCCAGCGATCAAAGGAGTTTTAAATTCCACTCTCACAAACAAATGCCATGCTAATTAATGCGCCCCTAATGAATGGCGGTAGGAAACAAGGCTCACTCTACATATGCATGCGATTTCCTGATTTATATTTGACATAATCTACGAAGGCTTTCTTCTAAATAGGAAGAGTTTTTAGGGTTAAATCGATAGGGCTTGATTGGACATGCTGGTTTTCGGAAGCGAGATTTCAGTCCCCAAACGGGACGCCGAGGGTCACGAATTGCTCCGGAATATGTAGTGTTCTGTACTTGTAAAAATCGGATAAACTTTTACTTCGCTTTTTCGGCTTCCTGTTAATTTTATTAGAGGAAGAGTTTTTATGATTAAATCTTTGAGGAGTGATTGTACCTACATAGTGGGTTTTGAACGCAAAACCTAAACGGTCACGCCCCACGCCTTATCCCGGATATGTCGCGTCACTATTTTGTCGTTTTAAACTATTTTCCTATTTGGGGACTTCACAAAGATGAAAGGGGAGGGTATTCTTGCCTGGTTTAGATGTTAAGTATCGCTGTGATAAAGTTGCAACTTTTCCCTCATACTAGCGGTCTTGTGTATGACGTTCGGAAAATAATGTTCATATTTTCTGTAAGTTTTGCACATTCAAAGCCTGGTGATAAATAAATCACCTGATACTTTGCGTACTGATCAGTAAGCGCATCGGTCATATGCGAAAATATAATACGTTTTTAAACTGTCATGGTCACTAACACTAACATTAACATTAGAAGCGGGATATTTAAAATGTTTACTGTTTGTTGCAAGTTGCCGATATTTCGGTGCTATTGCAAGCACCATGATCACAGATAAACTGAAGTTATAATAGGGTGGGTGTACATGAGGAGACAAATTGGTCTACCCTCTCGTTCTGTCCATCTCTTCTTAATTTCAAATTCAAGTCTCAATTATAAGTAATCAAGACCAGAACTAATCAAAAATGGTTTACAGAGGAGGCAGTCTGCCACTGACCTGATTTTGAAAATTATAACCTTTGTAGAAGGTCGAAAAGAAGAAGTGTCCATGGTATGTTATGTCTATGACTTTAGAAAATAAATTGTACAGACAGATGTCAGATCAGTTGAAAATGTCAGAGTACAAAATATTCTAAGATTTTACAAATTAGCAGTATAAAATAAGTTAAAACAATCGGAAATAACCAAAGATATGCTTTTCAGGTGCTAACAGTATCAAAGAATATATAAAAGAAAGTCACATGACTTGATAAAATTTCAAAAGATAAAAAGGTATGGTTTGTATCATATTATAAAACGTTAATAGACTAAAAGATGTAGATCTGTACTGCAGAATACCACAATAGGAAGAACCGAAAATTCTGACATCTACAAACCTGCACTGTGCCTGCGAAGGATAACGGGCTAAGACTCTCTCCTTTTCATCTTATAGAGAGAAGGCCAACAATAGTCCCACGGCTAGACTCACTACTGTGACCAGTTCTGACCGCTTGCAAATTACATTAACATTACTAAAGTAAGTACTGATCGTTAGTGCAAGTAAGTGCTTAAAACAACTTTATGTAGTGTGCCTACTCCGTAAAACTTAATGAATTGGATTTTCTTCAGTGGATTTCACAAACGCTTTCGGAACAACTACCTAAATTCAATATACAATCGCAGTAATGCAAAAAGCTAATAACTCAATTGAAATCGCTTTTAACTATAATAGTTAAAAAATAATATTTAGCTTAACTAAGCTACTCGTAGCTCATACCCGCATAAACGATTGAAAATTACTCTAATAAAACATTCTCTCAAACAACTGCCGAGCAAGACAAATTTAAATTTCGAACAGTTCATATTTAAAATCCAAGATGGCTAATCCTAAGGCCTTGTTTCCTGTTTCTAGCCTCAAATTGCTCGCACCAACCATTTATTTCACTAATTGGCTGGTACAGTCAGTATATGAAATCACAGAGCTACATCCGAACTGCTAACTAGATGCTCTAAGGAAACTGAAGACGAACGGCAAACATGGGTGACAAACTTTTTAGTGGATTTCAGAATGTCAGTTACCTACTTGTTCTTTGACAACAACCTTAATTAAAGCTATGAGAATAAAGATCAATTTGATGAAAAAAATAAGATAAAATAAATGCAAGCGAATTTTTTTTTAGCAAATGAATTTGGGCCTCTAGGTATGTTTACAATTTGTATCAATTTTCGATTTTCACGCTGGTGAAACTGATGGAAAGCTAGTAATAAGTAAATCATCATACTATAATTTAAGAAGCATTTTGGTGGTAGTCAACTGGGGTAGTTAATTTACGGAACGAGTGGCCGATGGGGCAGAAAATTTCTGAAGTGGTGTTCGCGAACCAGAAGAAGTTACGTTGGAAGGTCTCCCATTAGGTTGACCTAGTGAAGGTTGCGGAACCCGCCTAGACCGAGAGGCAGCTCAGGAGGCGGCGTTTCTCCAGGACTGGCTCTCGCCCCCTGGACGTTGACGCCGCAGCGGTCCAGCTCCGAGGGTCCCTGGCCGAGGTATGCAACTCCAGCATGCCTCGGTCACGCCGTCCGCCTCCACGTAGCGCCGTATATTGGTGGACGGAGGAGCTGGCGGGGCTCCGGGCCGCCTGCGTGGCGGCCAGACGGGCCTACACGCGGAGTCGGCGGCGCATCAACCGATCACAGGCCGGGGAGGACCGCCTCTACGCCTCTTACCTGGAGGCAAAGACGGTCCTCAAGTCGGCGATGTGCGCCGCCAAGGACTCGGCGAGGGCTGAGATGCTGGAGGGCCTCGACAGGGATCCGTATGGGAGGCCATATAAGGCGGCGCGGAACCAACTGCGCCCCTTTGGTCCCCCAGTGACGGAGACCCTGGAGCCGGCGTTGCTGGATGGGGTGGTCCGGTCCCTGTTTCCGCGCAGGGCCAACTTCACCCCACCAACGATGAACCCCCCAGGGGGGGTGGTGGCAGCGCCGGAGGAGGAAGTCCCTCCGGTATCGGTGGAGGAACTTCGCGCGGGGATCCTGAGCCTCCGCGCGAAGAAGACGGCTCCTGGACCGGATGGCGTCCCCGCACGGGTGGTGGCCATCGCAGCGTCCCTCATGGAGGAAAGGTTTCGGGACCTCTTCAGCGCGTGTCTTACGGCTGGGAGGTTCCCGAAACTGTGGAAGGAAGGGCAATTGTGCCTCCTCCGGAAAAAGGGACGCCCGGTGGACTCCCCCTCGGCATACCGGTCGGCATCGTTCTGCTCGATGAGGTCGGTAAATTGTTCGAGGGGATCATCGCCACCCGGCTAAATAGCCAGTTACGGGAGGTAGGGCTGGACCTGTCGGACGCCCAGTTCGGATTTCGATGGGGGCGTTCGACGGTCGACGCCTTGGCCCTGCTGAAGGTCCAGGTGCAGGAGGCGGTGGAGTCGGGGGGCGGAGTGTTGGCGGTGTCATTCGACATCGCCAACGCCTTCAACTCCGTGCCCCACTCCACCATATTGGAGGCACTCCGATACCACGGAGTGCCCCAATATCTGCGGGTGATCCTGGCCAGCTACTTGGAGGACCGAGAGGTCCTTCTCGTGGACAAGACGGCCGGGATCAGACGTTATGGCGCGGAGTCCGGTGTTCCGCAGGGGTCGGTTCTAGGCCCTCCCCTGTGGAACATCGGTTTTGACTGGCTCCTGCGAGGAGCCCTCCTCCAGGGCACGAGTGTCGTCTGTTACGCAGATGACACTCTCCTCACTGCCCGGGGGAGGACCTTTGGGGAGGCGGACTGTTTGGCCTCGGCTGGCGGATCCTTGGTCGC
This sequence comes from Orthosia gracilis, assembly GCA_947562075.1. Taxonomy (NCBI): domain Eukaryota; kingdom Metazoa; phylum Arthropoda; class Insecta; order Lepidoptera; family Noctuidae; genus Orthosia; species Orthosia gracilis. The sequence goes on along the minus strand of OX387266.1, from coordinate 11,566,035 downwards.
AGAGAGAATCCGCCGCCTGGGATTGAGGGTGGCGCTGAACAAGACCGAGGCCGTGTTCTTCCACGGGCCTCGGCAGCGCTGCCCTCCAGATGCCCACATAGTCGTGGAGGGCGTCCGAATAGCGGTAAAGGCCCAGATGAAATATCTGGGCCTAGTGCTGGACAGCAGGTGGCGCTTCGGCCCGCACTTTAGCGGGCTGTCGACGCGCCTGCTGAAAGCCGCGGACGCCCTCTCATGGCTCCTCCCCAACCTCGGGGGGCCGAGCGGACGGTGCCGGCGACTGTATGCCGGCATCCTGCGCAGCATGGCCCTGTATGGGGCGCCCATCTGGGCGGACTCCCTCCAGAGGAGGGAGAATGCAACCGCCGTCCGCAGGCCACAAAGGGCCATTGCACAGCGGGTGGCGAGGGCCTACCGCTCAGTGGGCTTTTCGGCGGCGTGCGCTCTGGCCGGCATCCCTCCCTGGGAGTTGGAAGCATGGGTGCTCGCCAGAGTGTACGAGTGGACGGCGCGGCGTAGGGCGCTGGGTGAGAGCCCCGCCATGGAAGAGCGGGACGCCGTGCGGCGGGTGGCGAGGGACGCCATCGTCCTCCATTGGGCGGAGGATCTCGCCACCGCCGCGTTTGGACGCCGGACGCTGGACGCGCTCGGGCCAGTCCTGCAGGGCTGGCTCGAGCGGCCACATGGTTTCCTCTCGTTCCGTTTGGTGCAGGTGTTGTCCGGACATGGTTGTTTCGGAACGCACCTGCACCGGATCCGGAGGGAGGAAACCCCGGCGTGCCACCACTGCGGCGCGGCAGAGGACACGGCGCAGCACACCCTCGAGGTGTGCCCAGCTTGGGCTGAGCTGCGCCGTGCCCTGATCGATGTGATCGGACAGGATCTCTCACTTCCCGGCGTGGTCTACTCCATGCTGGGGAGTGAGGAGGCCTGGGCGGCGGTTGCCTCCTTTTGCGAGGTCGTGATGTCGCAAAAGGAGGCGGCGGAGCGGGCGCGGGAGGACGATCCTCTCGCGCCGCCGCACCGCAGGCGAAGAAGGGGTGGGAGAAGGCGGTTGTACGATCGTCTCCTCCCACCTCCTGGTGGTGACTAGCGGGCGACAGGCGCGGGGGCGCCTTCGCTCGCATTGCACAAGTCACCACACTCGTCGGGCGGGAACGGCCGAGCACTCGCGGTCGTTCCCGGGCCCCTCCACTGAGGGAGGGGCGTGAAGGCCCCGCTGTAAAGGCGGGCGGTCGTCGGCGGAGGACTGGACGTAAAGGCTCTGCCAGTTTCCCAGTCCTCCTCCAATTCAAGACGATGCGGGAGTGCCGCTGGGTTATTTTAGTGGGTATACCGGATTCATTCCGGGGAGTCCTACATAGGGGCTATTGCCCCAATGGGTGGGTATGCGTAATGCATTTTTTCCCAGCGAGATCAAAAAAAAAAAAAAAAAGTGAAGGTTGCGGAGATGCGCTGGATGCGAGACGCAAGGGACCGGTAAATGTGGCGATGCTTGGGGGAGGCCTATGTCCAGCAGTGGTTCGTTTTAATTAACTATAAATAAATAAATAATTTATTTATTCATTTACACATACAATATTTTTACAGGTAGAACCCAAGGAAATAAACTTTTAGGCTAATTAGTCATACAATGCGACACCCAGAGACGCCCCTCGAAAACTGATCACACTTCTATTTGCGTCAAAGATTGACCAGTCCCAAGTAACGGCTCCGTGTGCCAGCACAAGTTACACAGATGTCAACACACTAACTGTCACCGTCTGGCATTTCGCCAAAGAGCAGGAAAAATGTCCAACCGCTGAAAGATGAAATGAATAAGCCAATAATTCTACGACTTTAAGATCAGTGCCTAATTACGGCAAAATTTCCTCTTAATTCATATTTTCCAGATATGCACAAAGGCATGTCCAGTTGTGAATTTTAGTTTAGGTTTAATGATGATGATTAGAGGATTTTGCTGAAAATTGATGATGATACTTTGAAAAGAGGAATTCTGATAAAATCGTTGTTTTTAGATACAACTCCATAATAAGCCATGGTCCATTACAATGTGAAACAATAGGAACTATGATTTTGATTGAACCCTAGTCATAATTACAGCCGAAACACGACCACTGCTGGCCTCCATCATGCATTGACACATCGACCTTTTAACAACGTAAAATTTCAACGGTCACCGTTTGACCACGATCTCTCCTAATGGTAAGCGACGATGAATTCGACAATGATGCACGCTAGACAAAATGAAATCTATTCACTCAAGATAAATTTTGACTCATAAAAAAATTCTGACCACCTAAATACAGGAAAACGCCTAGTGTGGGGGTGACCGACCGAATCAATGTAATATAATTTAATTTTATTGCACAGGTACTATGTAAGTCTTCAGTAAATTTTTAATTTTTCCCACAATCAGAACAAGCGGCAGACTACAAAGCACAAAAGCTCTGACATAGATTATTTTCGAAAACCATGCGCTGTTATACTTTTTATTTATAAGAACAAACTTATCATTATATTAACAGCTGGAATACTCTGCATGACTTTTAGTAGCTGGTCACAACAAAATGGATAACAGAAGTATTGACTACGTTCGATAGGAATTAAACTTAGGCCGGGTTTCTCGACGTTAAATTATCGCTAAATTATTGTGAAAAATTGTAAAGCACGCTTTATGTGCTGTGATTGATTGAATGAATTTTCAACAGCCAATCACAGCAGCCCGGTATTCTAGTGTTGAGAAATCGGGGGTTAGTAACATAAGTTAGGAAATAACACACATCGACCAAGTTGAAAAATCCGCCGAAAAATCTGCGGTGTAATTGTGCAACACTCAATCAAGAGCAATGCGTTTCATTTTGAAAATACAACAACATTCATACGCTCTCGAAAAGAAGAATTTTTTCTTCAAAATTGATAGAAACTGTGCAACCTTTTTTGTTTTTACTATTTCAAGATTGTGATTTCACTTAACCTTATGTAAATTTGGATTGTATTGTACCTTTTAATTTAAATTTGTGACATTAGTTCGTTCGCATGTTTTATACGAGTACATATATCCCAGTTACACAGGGAAACCTATAACTGGCCATACAAATTGTAATACGCATATTTTGTAAAATATTTTTAAGTATCGCTGTTGTTTACCTAAACAAATAAATGACTAAAAAGAACTCTTTTTAACCGACTTCGCAAAAAGAAGGAGGTTATCAATTCGATTGTATTTTTTTTTGTTTGTTACCTCAGAACTTTTTATTGGGCCAACCGATTTTGATGATTCTTTTTTTCATTTGAAATCGGGTGCTTGTCATGTGGTCCCATTTAATTTTCATCAAGATCTGATGAAGAACTTCGGAAAAATACATCAGAACTCTTCAATAAATGACGGCAAATCACTCTGGATAGATCTAATCGCATGTCTGTTTATTCTTTACACCATTTCATAACATAACATCACACTGGTACGCGCTTAAGGGGTACGCAGGTGTGAACAGTTCACCCTGGTATACTCTCATTGCACCGGTTTCGCTTAAGTTTCATGTTATTTGGCTTATCTATTCTGGCTTCACTTTGGGCACTATACGCGTAGGTACCTAGCCTATAGAACTGGTCCATTATGTACCACAACTAAAAAGTGAAAAATAAAAACTTTTTTACAAAAATTACAACCGACTTCCAAACAAAAACACTACAAAGTAAAAAAATAACTTCAATTTCGGAAGTCGGTGTCAAAAAACGAAGAAACGAAAACAGAAACACCGACTGCCGAAATTGAAGTTATTTTTTATTTTGTAGTGTTTTTGTTTGGCAGTCGGTTGTAATTTTTGTAAAAAGGTTTTTTTTATTATAGATTGGCTCGCGCTTGACTGCTATCTCACCTTATAGGTGGATACAGATATTGCGAGGCATGCGCCGCGCACGACTCGCAACGCATGCCTTTTGCTCGCAACGCACGCCTTTTGCTTTGATTTGAGTTGTCGTAGCACAAGCTTCACCACGAATATGAATATCTGTCTGTATCCGCCTTTAGATATACGATATTGTGGTCGACGGTGTAACACGCTTGCCTAAAAGTAACCTATTCACACCTGACTTAAAGACCCCGAGGTTGTAGCTATCTGGAAACATACTCCGGCAGGGAATTCCACTCCTTAGCTGTACGCATAATGAAACTATTTCCAAAAAGTTTAGTGCGTATTGGTGGGATGGTCATTTGCAGAATAATGGATTTGTTATTTTGAAAATAGGTAGGGAGTAAGGACTCTTCTGTTTCGAAAGTTTGTTAAGGTTTTCGTGTCTACGTTACTTCCAATCCAACTTACTAAACCTTCTGTATCGAACTTCATAGTGACAATAATTAAATATTCCCTAATGTTTAATAGCCGCGATGAGTGCTATACGACGCGATACGCAATAACTACATTATGTTATTCAGTTTATTGCGTGTATTAATGTCAACACTATCTATCGTTAAACAATTTTATTAATAACTGGTGGTAGGTGGCGCGATTTATTCCTTTCTAATACCAATAACTAATACCACTGAAATTCAACTTATATTTATTTTCTAAATCCATTCCTTCATAGGAACGTTCGTGTATGATATAAATTTTCCTGTACCGTGGGCGTGGGTGCAATTAAAAACAATCAAATTCACATATACAAACGTTCAGACCCGTAACAACTATCTGCAGGCCATACGAATGTTTGTTCGTTACTGGAATCGAATCGACGACACGCAGCGCTCAGCTAAAGCGCCAACTGTGCCGTCAAATACAACGAATTTGTTGAATTGTCATATTGAAAGGCATTGCCATTAATTGCGGTCATATTAAGACGATGACAGTCGCCAATGACCTTGTGGGATCAAGACTCGCACTCGTTTCACACCCACGCGACCAATTATTCAGCATTTTTTATACCATCCTTATTTTTCTGTGACTTTAAAAATAAACTTTAGATCAAAATGTAGATAAAAGATCTAATTTTCTTTGAGATGGTGACAATTTCATTAAAATACGCTCGGTTTTGGTGCGATTGTCGTTTCTTTATGCGTGTTAGACATAACTTTACAAATTAATTACACTATATTATACGAAAAAAACTCTAAATTTACTTTGATCAAATTATTAAAATAATGGTCTAATGTAACATATTTTTGCCAAAAAAATATGACTAGCCAATTAGACGTGATTCTCATATTAAAATCAGCTACTGAGGGGTAGCTGCTCCTTAAATAAACTATTTCATAGAATGCAAAGGATTGCGTAAATAAAATTAACTATAATATACCTCTAGGTAGGTAAATATGCATAAATACATATCAAAGTTGTTAACACAATTATTTAATAAATGCTTTAGTAGTTATTACCTAATTCATATAATTTATAGTTCTTGTTTAACGATAAAACCAAGCTCTAATGTCAAGCAGACACGGTAAACTATAAAATTAAATAATTTATATAGCCACTTTATGAGTTTCGAACATTATGTACAAGTTAAGTTAATTTATCTGATTAAGAATCAAGAGATCGTTTAACAAAACCATTATAAACGATATTTATTTAAATTATGAATGTAAAATAACATACATTTTTGGTCCACGTTCACATTTTTTTGAGCATCGGAAATTTCAATAGCCCTTGGACTTTTGACACAATCGCGGATAGAAAGTCACTTATCTACATTCCCTGATAGAACATTATGCCAACCCACGTCATAAGCGTCGAAAGTTGAACGGTTTACAAATAAACCTGAAAGGGAACTAGATATAATGACAAGACTGTCATTATATCTAGTTCCCTTTACAATATTTATAATGATTGGTGAAAAGTTAACATTTAAAAGGGATTGGCCATGTAATATTTCGGTAGCCCACGCAGCCGGGCGAGCACGGCACCTGTGATGGGCTTGAGGCACGCATTTTATCACGGTTTTTGCTCCCAAACTGTGCAAAAAATGTGTGACTCAAGTTTGTCACAGTAGGCCGTGCTCGCCCGCCTGGACCCAAACATTTTGAACAATCGATATCGTGCATAGAACTGTCGCTATGTCAAGACCCTCTAATTTCAAAACCACGCCCTAAAACTGAAATTAAATCTTGCAAGGGCAAAAATCTTAATTACACTTCACACTAATAAAATAAAGGCGAAATTTTGTGTGTTAATACTCTTTCACGCATAAACTACTGAACGGATCTCGAAGAAATTAGGTACAGAGATAGATTATATTCTGGAATAGCACATAGGATACTTTATCCCGGGAATATTCCCTTGGGATAAGCATCAACATTCACGCGGAAGCTAGTGAAACATAAAAGAAAACAATCGTATCTTTTCTTATTAATTAACTGCTCATTGATAGTGCAGTATTAATTACTGACAACACGTAACTTCAAAGGAAATTGATTCAAGTTTGTTGAGTACTACATTTAGTCTAGACATTATATTAAAATCTTAGAGATACGGCTTTATTAACATTGGAGAACTTTCAAGTGTTTTACTAACTTGAGTGACTTGGGCAGATTGAAAAGTTTTTACTCAAAGAACGTCATGATGTCCCAGTTTAGGCTTCGTGTCTCATGCATGAGAGTTCAATGCGATAGGTATTATACTTAGTTTGAATTTACAACTTCACATTCATTTTTCTTAAGTTTATCGTATAAATCACATCAAAAAAAACCTAGTGTTTTCTGAAACAGTTTTCCCTTATCTTTTATGAATTCGTATTTCTTCATAGTCCCCCAGAGCCAAGAAAATGTATGTTTCATCTTCACGGAACGTTAACATAAGTCTAAACTTCGAACATTTGATATAAACCCATCCAGAACTGTTCTGATTTGTCCTACTTTCTATTTGATATGGCAAATCCTCCGTTCCCTCAATCGACTACCACAAAGTAACGACTGAGCTAGCTCACTGCTAATTATATGATACAATGATTTTACTTACATTCCGCTGTGAACGGTGGGCGTTTACGTCGGGAATTTGATATAACAACGTTTTAAATCTCTATTAAAATGTAGAACTTTAAGGCATGGATTTTAATTAAGTCTACTTTTATTGACGTACCTAATGTCTCTTTTGTCGTCTTAAAGCAATATTGTATGTCTTTTATAAGCAGACACTGTCTCCTGCAACACAGTTTTAATATTGTAGGAGTCAGTTCCACAACATTGTGTATTTGTTTTTATGACAGTAAATACTACACTACTTTTATGAAAAAAAAAGTTTTGTTTGGAAACTACTCATGCTCCCTTCATAAAGTAAACAACCATCCCAGTACCATTATTAAAATCTCAGCTATTTTTATTCCAGCCGTAACTCCTTGAACATCGCGCGCACACCATGTGAGCGAGAGAGGTTAAGCTGAATTGTACTGTAGCATTTCTTCGAAAAATTATTATTGCATTAAAGTTTGTGTTGTTTGCTCTGGCGCTGTGATTCGCTTGCCTTCGCTTGCTTCTTCCGTCTGCAGTTTATAATTTCTCTTTGCCTTGCCTTGTTTTAAGGATCTGTAAAAGTTTTTTTGGAAAATGTGGATGACTGTTTTCCGGGGTCAAATTAACCAAACAAACAGACATACAAGCTCGATAAACATTTAACTGCGATATGCGACATAGCGCAAAACCGAAATCATATTATATTTGCATGACATGTTGTTTTCCCCATATTACTGTCAAAAACGATTTCGGCTTCGACAAAACAAAATTCCAGAATGCCAAAGGTAGGAATAATAAATAATGCCTTAGTCAATCAACAAAACATTAGACATATGTGTCGCGGCTTGAAAACAAGAATTGACGCTCACATCAATTTCTATTAGTCATCTGTAGCGCGAATAACAAATCTTGTTACTTAAACTTCTAAATTGAAAGACTTGAGACGGCTGATTAATCATATCATTGTTAGTTAGTTGAAAACAAATATTATTTATTAAATTAATTTGTTGTTGCTTAATGAAGCCCTTTGAGATCATGGGCCTGAAAAGCTTATTTTATTGGTAGAAATAAAATATACTGGGCAGATCTTTTGTATCTGTAGTTAAATCTTTTACGTGATGATGTTTGCAACAGGGACGTTCTTCCTTAAAGAAAGTGTGAACCTCTGTCAGATAACTGAAATCTTAAGTTGTCGTTTCCTTGAGTGGCCATTCTTCCCAACAATTTTGGAATATACCTGTAATTATATCTAACACCACACGTTATAAAGTGCAAAATATTAATATTAAGGCATTTGAATTAAAATCTAAACATTTTATGAATTAAATTTAACAAAAAAATATCAAAAGGAGAACTCATACCTACGTTTTCGATTATTAAATAATAAATTAAAGTCAAAAATACAAAACCGTCAGAACAGATATGAATTTTAAATAACGAATGTTCAGCCTTCGTATTATTTTTACATTCATTGTCTTAATTTGTATGAATTACGTAGGTTCAAAAACTGAAATTTACGTTTTTATATCAACCGTAAAGGCACTTCTCTGAGCGTAATAGGTGATGTATATTTTAATATAAAATAAACGGTTTATTAATTTTGTTTCATCCCAATTTTCCTTTTACAATAATAAAACATATTTTATCGATTGCCACGCGTGTTTGCGTTAAAAGTTATTACAAAAGATATTTTAGCTTTAATTGTTAGTAAAAGCGGCTTAAGATTTAGATACCTTACGTTTCATATTTGATTCCATTAATATTTTGCACGAGAAAAAATATTTTTATTTATTTTTCGTTACTTTTAAGCCAGGGTCCATCCTAGTTAAAAATAACGATAGTTGAATGGAAAAAAATGTGCATTCCAATGCACATTTTTTCCATTCAATTACAGTTTTATCGTGATGCGCCCCCAAGTGTCAACTTATGAGCGCATCACTTTAACACTGGAATGAGGGCAGAATGAGCCTTTTGAGCCTGAAAGCGATCAGACGACCCCGAAACGAACAAAGCAAAATCAGAAACATTAATTGGATTCTTTTTTGTTGAATTCCCTAAAAAAGCTTAAAATTCTTGTTAATTCATCACTCCACATTCCTAAAGGTTACTACAAATCCCTTTCATTTGTTTCATAAAGTGATTACTCTGATGATAGTGACAGAGCCGCTGTTTCAAATAATAAGTAAATGAAACAAAAAACATGAGTGGAGAGTCCTCTTAATAACATTATAATTTTTATAGTGATAAGATCGGAACCAATTTGGGTGTAGGTACTTCGCATGAATTACTCATGCGAAGTATACCTAAACTGGTTCCACTGAAGCTACAAACCCAGCAATCATACAATTAGCCCGTTTGTCTGCGTGTCTGATTTGCTCCACTCACTAATACTTATTTACTGATCGACGATTTTCCGTATTTAACTTCCCCTTTTTTATTCAAAGTAATTTGTAGGTAATTAGGTGCTTGACAGGCAGTGTTGCCTCTGTAATGCTTTTTAATAATTTATTAAGACTAAGACTGGAATCACACGCACGGGACCGGTCAATGTGGTGACGCTTGGGGGAGGCCTGTGTTCAGCAGTGGACGTCTTTCATCTGATATGATCATGATGATGATGAAGACTAGAATAACAATACCGTTCCCGCAACAGATGCAACGCGACGCAGCAATATGACAACAATCCGTCGAAGCGTTTTTACAAATTTTCTTTAAATTGCATCTCATTGCTGTAAAAACATTATTCACAACAAAAATAATTACTGTGACCATGATCAAGATTGCTATAAAAGAAAGAATTTAATTTCCTACAACCTATTAATTTCAATTAATGTCAAACATAATAATAATTCAAATCTTCAAAAACCCAAGCGTAGACAGCTAAATGCCCATCCGTAATTCAAATCACAAATTAATTAGACGTAAAACCTAATTGATTCCTAATTTCTGATACTGAAAAGACAGTAACAGAAGGGCAACTTCATAAAACGAGCAAAAGCGCACGCACATATGACAACCTTCACGAAGAGCGAGTGCAAGCGCACTCGCGACCGGTGTTTTTTCTGAGATCGCCGAACGTACGCGTCTTGATCCGTGATGGGCTCATAGCAAAGTTATACAAGCCGCACGTGTCGAACACAGATTATGCTATGTTTGACCTTTGGATGGGTGACTATACATTTAATACAGAGACCCTCCGTGTCTCGAAAAACACGTTAAACTGTTGGTCCTGGCTGCCATGAGAAGACCATCGTAAATCGTTACGGGTGTTCAGAAGTACGAAGGTCTGCGAGACAGGTTTTCCAAAGAGTACCCTGCCTGTTACTCTGTAACTGAGTAATAAATCTCAAATTGGTTGTTGAATACAGATAAATACTATAGTATTTTACTTGCTAGTATGAGTGGAACCCGATAGGACTATATTTATCATAGAAAAAAAATATTGATCTCACCTTCTTTACTTATATATTCAGTGATGCCAATCCACTATGTTAGTCAATTCAAATTGATATAACAATTATGCTAATTTACCAAAGGAAATGGCTGACATGTTCTAGAACTGGAAGTACTTGTTAATTCGGGATGCTTGAGACAAACTGACGTGCTTAATATGTCGCTGCATTTAGTTGTCAATTGCCATCTTGTGTTGCCGTTTGGGAGTTGTTCGATTCATTTGAATATCGAATGTGTTTGTGAGCGATTTAGTATGATTTAGTTATATGTCGGATAACAAGGATAGGTAGTTACATTTTTTGATGTTTCTTTACAATCAGCACTCAATTCACATGATCACAATACAAAAAAGAATTAACTAAATAACGGGTCATTTTAATGATTCACTTTCCTGACACTTCCTTGTCAGTACTTCTTCTTTTCGTGTGAGGATGTGGCCACCTCTGGTGTCAGAGCTATTTAAACCACCTCTGGGAACCCCATAAGCCTCTGACTTGGCTATTTCAGACTTACATTAACCATATAAATCCAGGTTTCCTCAAGATGTTTTCCTTCACCGTTGCCTTTGATGTCTAAGATAAATAAGAAAGTACATATGCATTTGAAAGAGTCACATTGGTACTTTCCTGGATTTGAATCCACGACCTCAACCACAAGAGGCCAGGTCTTAGCCACTGGGCCACCACGACATACTGTCACTACTGTGACTGTTGTCAGTTCTGCACCTATATTAATATAAATAGAAAAAATACCGATCAGTAGTCTTCAGAAATCATTACTTTAATTAATACCCGACGAAAAAAGAGGGGTGTTATAAATTTGACGTGTGTATCTGTGTATTCGTATATCTATCTGTCTGTGGCATCATAGCTCCTAAACGGATGAACCGATTTGGATTTCGTTTTTTAGGGTTCCGTACCCAAAGGGTAAAAACGGGACCCTTTTACTAAGACACCGCGGTCCGTCTGTCTGTCTATCTGTCTGTCTGTCACCAGGCTGTATCTCATGAACCGCGATAGCGAAACAGTTGAAATTTTCATCGATTATTTATATCTGTTGTTTATACCAAAACATACCAAAAACAGAATAAAAAAAATATTTAAGTGGGGCTCCCATACAACAAACGTGATTTTTTAGCCGTTTTTGCGATAATGGTACGGAACCATTCGTGCGCGAGTCCGACTCGCATTTGGTCGGTTTTTTTTGTTTGAATGGTGACTTTATCGAAAGCGTTCTTAGCTATATTTGATAAAAATCGGTTCAGCCGTTCTAAAGTTATGGGCGTTTTACTGTTGGAATCGGGGTGTTTTCGCAAGATATCGTGCCATTTTTACGTGTTCACTAGATTGTTGATCGAAGCGTGTCTACTACTAGATAAATTATCTAGCATGAAATACTAAAAATGCGTACGGGTATTTTAAATTTTACTTGTGTGGTTTTCAAGTTAATGACTAGGCGGGTGGAGTCAAATACCTGTTAAGTGATTTTTGTAAAACTGGGGCTTAAACTTAAGTATCAGGGAAGCTACTTATTTTGCTACTTGGTGGCTACTAATTTGCTTGAGGCGATGTCTGAGTTCCGATTTAACACGTCATCGATGAATTACTGTTGATGACGCATACTTAACTATACTTACTGGATCACCTCAAGCTTCAGCGGGAAGTGCCTACACATACTGGATTTTAATGACGTGTGGTCGGCTTAAATCGAGAAAATGTGTAATCAACAGATGATCGGCGTAGTAGTTTTGAAAGAAAATATGTTAGAAGCTGACAGATGTATTTAAACATCAAAAGACTGCATATCGGGCGACGAAAAAATCGAACAAATCTGTCGGAACTTTTTAAATGCAAACATGGGACCCCTCCCATATATGTGCATCTGGACTGAGGGCCCATTTTTCAAATCCTTGCGTAACGAAATAAGACTTAAAGGGAAATTAGTTAAAAATAGTAAAAACTTAAAGCAATGGGTCTAAAATTTCTTAAACGTGAATTAAAACTGTTATGATTAAATTACTTGGGCCCTCAATCCAGACGCTTGCATAAACTGGCATACCCTAAATCTCAGAAAGTACTATCTCTGGATTAATCATTTTAACTTAGGAATTTAGTTTAGAATTTCTTAAATATTTTTAGAAATGCCCAAATCTGTAGAATATGACATTACAGATTTATGGCGATATATCAAGGGCCCTCAATCCTTTAATGTCTTTACCGAGGAATCTGCAAAACATGAATTTATCTGAAGAAATACATGAATAGGGCTGTAACATACTTTGCTTAGATACCTCTGTGAATTAGTTAAAAAGAAATAATGACACAAAAGTGAATTGTTAAAAAGTAAATGGGTATCGAATTTTACTATAACGTCTGAACTGAGAGCCCAATATTTTCGGCTTTATTGTCTAGGATCAATCTCATAGATTAAGTCAAATTAAACTAAGTTTTTTTACTATTTTTTAACTAAAATGTAACATATCGTCCGTTCTTCTAATTCTAATACTTTAAGAGAAAATTGATTTTTAATTTTTTGTAGGCGAAAATTATGTAGGGTAGATATGATTTTGTTACTTTTTGGGACGGAAAATCATATCATATGTCATCGTTTCTATGGACAGTATATGCAGCACCACAGACGTTGCAATACGCAAATCAATCAAATTCATTTCGATGAATAAAACACAATCGATATAAATTTATGAAAACTATTTACTTCACTTATATTATGTAATCTAAAAATAGTCTGATATCGTAACATCAATTTAATTACAAACAATTTGTTACTATTATGTTATATATACGGAAAGGATACATTTCTTAATGTCTAGTTCAGTAATTTGGTGGCAAGAGAAAGAAGTATTTGCTGGCGAAGGAAGATTAAAGAGATCGTTGAGAGTGGAAGATTTAACATGGTCATCGAGGGTAATGGGGCCTTAGAAAAGTGTGCATTAAGGCTCATTCTTATCAGAAGAACTCTTGCTAGAGGCTTAACCAATACTAACAGTCTTTAAAAATTGCCATACTTGTGTTGGGTTGAAGTTTTTAATTGAGTTGGAATGTGGTGCCTTTTCGCATTCCTACACAGATGACTGCAGCGATTTCGCATCCTTTTATAAAGGTCCCAGTTTTCCCTAGTCAGTCACTTTCTGTACAGGCACTTGGCTTTGTTCGCTTAGCCATCTGGTTTTTTATTGCTGGATATAGCCATGGTGCAGGAAGTTGTTTGACCCTCACCTTTTTTAAGGGCGCATGTGCCTCATATAAATCCAACATTGTCTTGCTGAATATTTACACCATAGTGTCCATATACTCCCAGGCGTATACAGGAGACCAGTCAATACCACCCGCATCAGCTCTCAAACGCTCCAAATCAATGTTTTTAAAAGAACGAAGAGAAAGAAATTTGGCCTTGCGTTTAGGAGGTCGAATATTGTAGGAAAGATAAATGAGGTCATGGTAGGAAAAAGGAGAAGGTAGCTGTCCATGTGTGCCTACTTAGTTAGGGTCGGAAATTAGAATGAGATCTTATAGAGAAGGAGAAGAGTGAGGAGCCATGTGAGTAGCATCTAGCGGTAGTAAGTGCATATTAATAGAAGAGACAAGAAATTGGAGTTTACGGCTGCGCGTAAACTCCAATTTCTTGGCAATTGGGACTAGACTATATTAGACTCCTAAAAGTAACTTATACTTCATAAAAGATAGCTTGATGTCTGCGACGTATGTCAAACTGACGTATACGTTATTGTTAGCCTGTCACAAGCGCTATTGTTACTGAATTGATACTGACAGCTGTCGCAAAGATCAATCTATCTTTTTAACCGACTTACCAAAAAGGAGGAAGTTCTATGTTCGACTTCATGTATGTTTTTTTTTTTTATGTATATTCACCGATATCTCCGTCAATTGTGGACTGATTTTGAAAATTCTTTTTTTATATGAAAGACTATGTTTCGAAATTGGTGCCATTTTAATTTGGTGAAGATTTAATGAAGAACTTCCAAGATATACAACAGAACTCTTCAATAACTAACGGGAAATCTCTCGGGATTGCTGCAATCGCATGTCTGTTTATTGTATATACCATTTCATAACATAACATCACGCCAGTACGCTCTTGAGGGGTCCGCAATTCTCTCATTTCACCCTTTACGTTCAAATTTCATGATATTCGGCTAATCTATTCTGGCGTTAAGGTAACTTACTAAATAACTTGCCTATTAGGTAGGTACAACTAAAAAAAAACTATTTTACAAAAAAATTCTACCGACTTCCAAATAAAACACTACAAAGTGAAAAATAACTTTCTTTTTCGAAGTCGGTGTCTTTGGTAAGTACCTATTTTTTCGTTATGGACACCGAATTCGAAAAAGAAAGTTATTTTTCATTGATCAGTGGTGAATTGATGATAAAACTTGGAAGAGTATTACCATCGTTATAGTTACAGATTGTGCGTGTACATCAAAATAGGTGCCTAGTGTAAGAAAAAAAATAAACTTTTACATTATTCTCCATTACATAATGCGATTAGTTACTTTGTTACGGTACATTACCAAGAATGACGTTCATTTGTTTTATCCTCGCCCAAAAAGGACCCATGCAATAATAGCTTTGCCTGACAATTGCACTGTGTTCCCTTCAAAATATTGCACCACAAAAAACACAGTTTTTTTTTTTTTTTTTTTTTTTTTTTTTTTATTGATTATAGGCTTGCGCTTGACCACTATCTCACCTGATGGTAAGCGATGATGTGGTCGACGATGAAGCACGCTTGCCTAGAAGAAACCTATTCACTCTTGACTTGAAGACTCCCAGGTTGTAGCTATCAGGAAATACAGACTCCGGCAGGGAATTCCACTCCTTTGCTGTACGCATAATGAAAGTATTCCCAAAACGTTTGGTGCGTATGGGTGGGATGTCCACCATGTACCGATGACGCATCGCCGTACGTCTTGTAGTCCTATGATGGAACGGGCTAGGAGGAATTAGTTCATGCAATTCCAACGCACACTCCCCGAAATGTAACCGATAAAAAACCGACAGGCTGGCAACTCGGCGCCGATGTTCGAGGTTCTGGAGCCTAGATTCGACCAGTACTTCATTGCCGATGAGCCTCTTGGCCCGTCTTTCGATCGACTCAAGTGCATCCAGCTGGTACCTGGCAGATCCGTCCCAGAGATGAGAGCAGTACTCCATGCATGATCGAACTTGCGCTTGATACAAGTTTAGCAACTGTTCTGGCGTGAAGTACCGTCTCACCTTCGCGAGGATCCCCAATTTTTTGGCAGCCAGCTGAGCTTTTGCCTCAATGAACGGACCAAAATTGAGCGTCGATGTCAACGTAATGCCAAGAACCTCAAGATGGTCAGTAATCGGCACGGTCACACCTCGGAAAGAAGGAGCCGGGTGGAATTGGCTCCTTTTAGCGGAAAAAAGACACGCCTGGGTCTTGGCAGCATTGAATCTGACCAGATTGGCATCGCCCCATTCGGAGACTGCCTTCAAGGACAGATTCAAGCGCCCAACCATGGCCTCCCGAAGAGACCGGATCTGAGGTCCAGTAGCGCGCGCGTTGGACACGTATCTCTCAGCAACAGTGCTATCGTCCGCGTACCCAAAGGTGCCGGGTTTTAGCAAGTCATTTATGTGCAGCAAGAACAATGTTGCTGAGAGTACGGACCCCTGAGGGACCCCGGCATTAATACCCAGTAGGTCAGAAGAGCGGCCATCAATAACCACTTGAATGGACCGGTCCCTCAGGAAGTCTGCAATCCAATCGCACAGACCACTGGGCAGACCGAATGATGGAAGCTTACCAATAAGGCTTTCATGCCAGACCCTATCAAATGCCTTCGAGATGTCGAGGGAGACGGCAAGCGCTTCCCCGTGCTTCTCGATGGCCTCACTCCAGATGTGTATGGCATACGCTAGAAGATCGCCAGTTGACCGATTTTGGCGGAAGCCATATTGGCGGTCACTGAGGATGTCATTAGCTTCTAGGTATGCCAGGAGCTTGGAGTTGAGCACTCGTTCCATACTCTTGCAGAGGATGGACGTTATTGATATGGGTCTGTAGTTGGCCGGGTCAGCCCGACTGCCCTTCTTGGGCACAGGCTGAACGTTAGCTTGCTTCCAAGCATTCGGCACTTTTCCCGTCTCATACGAAAGGCGAAAGAGGCGTGTCAGGATCGGAGACAGTTCAGGCGCACAGGTTCTGAGAACAATTGCCGGAATCCCGTCGGGGCCACTAGCTTTGTTCACGTCAAGGTTGCGCAGCACCCTACGAACGTCCTTTTGATGGATACGAATGTCCGACATACTCGTCTCGCATCCATCAGGAGGAGGAGGGGGCCGCGCGTCACCAGAATCCAGACGTGAAGATTCCGCAAAAAGAGAGGCAAACAAGTTAGCTTTCTCCTCAGCGGAGTGGGCCAGTGACCCGTCGGGCCTCAGCAGTGGTGGTAGTGAGGGACGGCAGAAGTTCGATTCAACCGACTTAGCCAGGGACCAAAACGCTTTACTACCCGCTGGGTATGAAGCAAGTTTGGTCCCAATACGGCTTATGTGGTCAAACCGAGATCGTCGCATCACCTTTTTGCAGGACTTGGCAGCCCTATTGTAGGCGCTCTTCCGCTGACCCATGTCGCTTGCTTTGCGTGCCCGACTGTCGACCCATGCCAGGTACGCCTCGTGTTTAAGCGTGTTGGCGCGCTTGCACTCGGCGCCAAACCATGGCCGGTCAACGCTAGACATTGCTACGTCAGAGAACGGAATGTAGTACTCCATTCCCTGACGCAACACATCCGACACGGCGTCCGCGCACGACGAAGGATCAGCCGAAAAGAAGCAAGTAGGCTGCCAAGGATAAGATGCGAAAAAAGAACGCATCCCATCCCAATCTGCTGACTTGTACCGCCAAACCCGCCGAGCGCCTCTTGGGCTGGGATCGGGTGGGGAGTGAACGGATACAGACTTCACCAGACAATGATCGGAACTACCCAAAGGTGAAGATACCGACACCGAGTAGCGGTCTGGATCTGTTGTCAGCAGAAGGTCCAAGCAATTGGCTGTGTGCGAATCAACATCCGGCACCCTCGTTGCCTCCTGGACCAGCTGGGTGAGATTTAAAGCAAGCGAAAGCTTTCTCATCTCACGCCCAGCATGATCAGTAAACTGGTACGGGAAAAGCCACTCCTGGTGGTGGGCATTGAAGTCCCCCAGTAATACTAATTGGGCGGAAGGGAACCGCTGCTGTGCCGTATCAGCCGCCTCACTAAGATACTCAGTGAGCCTGGTTGTCTCCTGATCGCCGCTGTGCGAGCGGTAGACACAGGCGTAGACAATTTTATCAAGGCCCGTGTCCACCATGGCCCACAGTACAGAGAACCTAGAGTCCTCAAGGTTTCGGAGACGCCGATAACAGTCGCTTCCGACAATTCAAACCATAAATATTTACTTTAGTCGCTTAAAAAATAGCTTATATGAGGATAGATACTGATCAGTCCAAAAAAGTAACAAAATCATGTGTACCCTACAAAACTTTCTCCTATAAAAAAATAAAAATCAATTTTCTCTTAATGTATTGCATTTAGAAGAACGGACGATATGTGACATTTTAGTTAAAAAATAGTAAAAAAACTTAGTTTAATTTGACTTAATCTATGAGGTTGAGCCTAGTCAATAAAGCCGAAAATATTGGGCTCTCAGTTCAGACGTTTAAGTGAAATTCGATTCTCATTTACTTTTTAACAATTCACTTTTGTGTCATTATTTCTTTTTAACTAATTCACAGAGGTATCTAAGCAAAGTATATTACAGTCCTATTCATGTATTTCTTCAGATAAATTCATGTTTTGCAGATTCCTCGGTAAAGACATTAAAGGATTGAGGGCCCTTGATATATCGCCATAAATCTGTAATGTCATATTCTACAGATTTGGGAATTTCTTAAAATATTTAAGAAATTCTTAACTAAATTCCTAAGTTAAAATGATTAACCCAGAGATAGTACTTTCTGAGATTTAGGGTATGCCAGTTTATGCAAGCGTCTGGATTGAGGGCCCAAGTAATTTCATCATAACAGTTTTAATTTACGTTTAAGAAATTTTAGGCCCATTGCTTTAAGTTTTTACTATTTTTAACTAATTTCCCTTTAAGTCTTATTTCGTTACGCAAGGATTTGAAAAATGGGCCCTCAGTCCAGATGCACGTCTCCCATATTGCCCTGCTTATATTGGGAAAATTTGAAGACTAGCTCCAACCATTTGGATGTAAAATCTGTGTGACAGACGATAGACCGACAGACAGACGAACAGAAATGTGAGTGACAGCAATAGGGCACAGAACCCTTAAAAAAACCTACTACAATCAATTTCCAATGACGCCATCTTTTCTTTCCCCAGGTACGTCCAATGAGCATGCTGAGTGGATCTTGTCTCTGGGAACCGGATAAAGGCTGTGTGATAACCCTTCCGATTGAGCTGGGAAACCTTTCGTTACTACTGCGTTTGCTTGCGAGGTAGGAACAGGTTAGGGTTCCTTGTGACGTCAGAGTTTAGTAAAGTAAGTACTTAGCTAGTGCAATAATTATGTTGAAGTTTTGTGGAAAACAAATTTTAGATATTTAGTGCGTCAAGCTTGTTATAAGCCTACTGCAAGGCAAATGCGTTTTGTGTTCATGTATGTAAAGATGTTTTTTTTAAGCAAGTTCAGAAACCCAACAATATTGTTGGAAAAGTAGTTGTGATAGATACCTACCTATATTACATTTTATCGGGGCTTCGCTCTCGTGGAAATATGCTACCGACATTTTAAACCATTGATTTGCATATTTAACCATTGGTTGAGTTAATCACTGAACAAGAAACTGTAAGACTGTGTTAGTCGCAAAGTGATCATTTACTAGTAGCAAAGGTCATGCAATCGCATACATTTGGTCCTTTGGTTATCGTTAACGTTGATAAAATGGCACATTGTCAGAGTGTTTTCCTCCACTTTTTCACTTTACCTATTGCCCATTGCACTATTGGGGAATTACAAACGGATGCAATTAATTGTTTTCTTATTGAACAAGTTTTTGCTACGCCTGCTACCTCTTATGACTCAACCCACAACATTTCACAAAAGTTTATCCTGAACATTTACTTTTTGGATTTTTTTTCTCTTTATGTAACCCAAAATAAAAAAGTTAAATTATTTATTACACCCACTCCTATCAAGATAGGAGAATCTACACTCGAAGTTTTGGACGACTATGTGGTGTACGTCTTTCGGCTGATATGATGATGATGATTTATTACAAATGCTTTTAAAAGTTTTCGTAATTCATTATTTAGCTCACGTCTGACCGATGAGAAATCCAAAAATAAATTGCATCCAGTCTAAAGAACCGAGCACAGTGTTTAAACCAGGCCACAAGTCAGCCTTCCACCTATCTTGAATTTTCGTGGTTTGCGTCGCGAAAACCCTACTATAGAAAGTAATTTACTGACAATATTCTAGATCATGAAAACACCTCACTAGCGTTCATCCCTAGCTTGAGTATTTTGACAATTATGCATAGTGATTCGTCCAGCTCATGCCTAGGCGCAAAAGAATCCTTATAAAACCTTATTTATATGAAACGGGAGTGACGGGCATGTGGCTTCAATTCGACATATTGAGAGATCGCGGAATGCGATTAGGCCGCCCACTGTATGTTTTCGTATTAAGTTTCTATTTTTCTTGTTTATTATGGTGTACAATAAAGTGTATATAAATAAATAAATATTGGCACCATCTTTCCAAAGTGTTTCGCAGAAAATCATCTTAGCTACATTCATCGTTTTGTAGTCAGGTATATATACGGGGGCTGTTTTAACAATTTTCTTTCAAACCTTATGCTCTGGCTAGGATGAGGAGCTTACGCGGGTGCTAAGGCGGGCGAGATGTGTCAAACATATGAAACCGCACTGTCTATAATGAAGTGACTATGGTCACCTATGGTGGAGCGGCTTCGCGTGCGAGCGATCGCCTATTATTTTACCATGAGGAAACACGTCTATCTGTACTACAAGAACTTGAACTTGATGAGAAAACGCGATGCATTATGTCCACACTCATAATTGTGCCCGCATCCGCCCTAGTCATCGCGCGTTCAGTCCAGACAAGGCCTTAAGCGGCTACTCAGGCTTTTTTCCGACAATAAAAATCTTTTTACATATTAACAACCCGTGTTTATACGGATTTCGTAGATCGAAAGCGAATGGGATTCCCATCAATCATTTATGTTTAAATGAATTCTCTTCATTAGAACATTTATTTTTCTGTTTGTGAATAGGTATTTTGACTTTATGTTGTTCTCTAACCTTTTTTGGTGAATACTGAATGTCTGAGTGGCTTATGTTTACGTCGGGTTTATTAAAATGAATTTGAATAAATAAAACGTCGAGACTTGTGGCACTCACTGTTTCGGAACGGTGCGAGTGTGACGGTGAATCTTTTTGTCTTGCTCCACACTTTATGACCACACCGCGTGCGCGAATCGCAGGATCGGTTACTCGTATTGTGGTGATGCTTTGGGAGAGGCTAATGTCCAGTAGTGAACGTCATTCGGCTGAAAATATGACGTGAGTTAAACCTTGGTATATTATACTGGCCTTTTTAAATTATCTTTTCGCCTCATAAATTAACAGTTTCAGGGTTCCACATAGCGTCCGCGTCTACGTTGATTGATACCTGCAAAATTAATTAGAATATCAAAATCTAGTGTGCCATAAAACTGGTCGGTCTTACCCCCCACTACGTCAAACATCAAATCTCCTCATGTCATCTTGTCAAATGTCGTATTTATGAAGGCCCTAACATAATATGAGCTATTAACAGGCATCAAGTTCTCACTTCACATCAAAATGCTAGGTTATGTGCGGTCAAACACTTAATTTGAGTTTTTGGGACTTTGTATAAAGTATCGAGTACATGTTTCTGACATCTAGATAGTAAGTACGTAATGTAGCCTTCAGGAAAAAGGTAAAAAAAAGGTAGATCCTTATCTTTTCTTAGTCACGCGCCACAACACAACCGAATAGAGACTGTGCTGCGTGTTTATTTGTTACCAATGTAGCGCGTAGGCTTATTAAATATCTTTAATTTTAGGCCATGTGTGACATAGCTCGTAAGTAATTCTAAGCACTCTCAACCTCTGTCAGTCAACACAACTTCAGTCGTTTAGTAAACCTTCAACTGAGAACACGTCTTTCAATTGTCAACCTTACCTTCTGATAATACATCCAACCACACAATAAACGGCAAACCAGCTTTCTCAAAGATAACGGTTGGTTTTGATGACACTTACCCTCAAAGCTCGCTTCAAAACATGCTTTTTGCCATAATACACCGAGGTGAGTTAGTTTAGGAGCACTGTATGGAATACAACTATGTCTATGCATGGCCTGCCTGCGATTGGTTGGAGGCGCGCGGGGTATGAGAGGGCGCGCGGGAGGCGCGGGCGGCGCTGGCACGTCTCCCGCTCCGAGCATCGCGCACTAAAATTCTTACCACGACGAAGACACTACATTTTAATTCGGATATTGTATTTTTGTAATTACACCAGGTTATTATAGTTCACGCTTTTTATTTATTCGCTCCTGTAACTGAGCAATCGACGTAGCATCGTCAACAACTACCTTATAATTATCTTTATTATAAAAAAAGTTGATGTAGTAATTTTTCCACAATGTAGACATCACACATCACACACAGCAGCTACCAAAATATGTAGTAGTTTGGTCATGACATCATACTAAAGAGACAGACACTCCCTTATAATGATATCAGTAACTCCACAGTACTCCAGTCCGTCGCTTTTGATGGGAGTATTCCGTAAACACGATGAATTACACGGAAGAGGAAGCCTTCCTATGACGACTTCCACACATCCATCACTCGGAGGAAAAGGCCTGTCTGCGCTGAAGACTCACGCGACGAACCGTGAAGTGTTCAGGAATTTAAGCAATAGTGTAAATTATACACACTCTCTGGTATTGTTGAAGTATACCTTAACCTGCTACCTTACCTGCTTAACCATTCGGGAAATACAGGTGAGGTCTTATGTTATTTTGTTTAAGTATATATTAGGCGAACTTTAACATTGACTGGGAGTAAATTACAGACTCGAGGGTTTATCTGATCATTTTGTTTGTCGAAAAGCCGGTATAAATAAAAGTACATAAGTAAGTAAGTTATTGATAAAAATTTAAATTTATTACCTAACAAATATAAAACTGCCTTTGCTTATTAACAATTTATGTCAAATGTTGCCTTAAACCACTTTTCTCTATATCTGTAACCTCATATTTTTCCCTGTAGACCTAACTCAGCACTCCCTGTATACCTGTCAGTCATAGTACTTACATCTGGGCACCCTATCCAGGCACTCAGTCTAATTGAACCAAAGGAACAGGCAATGTATCTGTTACACGGTGTTATTTGATTTTTAAAACGAGTTTTTTTCGTGTAACAAATAGTTTTGCTTTAAAAGAAAAATTAACAACACGATATTTTTTCGCAACTTTTGGATACTCCTGCAAAACGACTTGGATGTATTCAAATATTTTAAACAGAAAAAATTATGGCTGGAATTTATTCATAACTGAAATGGCATATGTAAATCAAATAATATTTTGCAAACAAAACGGTTTAAAAGGATGTTTAGTATTGATATTTGGCACAGCCAGTACTGAGTTTTTATTGGGACATAATATCGCCTTAAAATAGACCTCTTGTTTGGAGAGAGGGATGGATAAAATATTTACTGTTATTCCATAATTTTGTGTCTGGGTTTTCTTGTGGAAAACTAGGTTGTAATTTTACGTTGTTAATATTCGAGAAATGATTTTTCAGATTCCGATATGTTATTTCTCACGCACAAATTAAAAAATGGATAAAATATTTAGTTTCCTCCAATAACCCCTTGAGTCCTAATTATTAGCAGACACAATAGAAAAAACAATTGTTATGGAAACCAAAGTTCCCAAAAGGCACTCAAGGGATCAGTGTTGTTACACTTTTAGTGGCAAAGAAGTGTTATCTCATGTATTTGAGGGTTCAGAAGTGGTTGTGTATCGGATAAGAGTATATAGGGAGGCAAAGAAGTGTTATCTCATGTATTTGAGGGTTCAGAAGTGGTTGTGGATTGCATAAGAGTCAATAGGGTGGGTATTTGTCATTGTGTTAGGGCATTTTTCGCTAGAGGATTCTCGATTCTTTGGATTTTTCTTTCATTGTTTGTGAGAGGGTTTCAAGGTCATAATGCATGGTATTAGAAGTTACGTGAGACCCGAACTTTAGGGCTTCATAGAGTTGATGTGACTCGGTGATAAAGGCCGCGACTTACAGACGTGTTGTTAAATTAAATTATGACGGCGTTATAAAATAGGCAACCAAATTAGATACAACCAATATCAATGAATATTAACCCTGTGCCAACCATTTCCTTAATCATGAAAATTCCTCTAAAATGAACATCCAAGTATCCAGGCACTTAACCGTAATCAAGTTGAACGTCGTATAGCACTAACTGTTCTCTAACTTTGGTTTAAACTTAAACCACGTTCTATGTATTGCCTTATCTCGCCATCTTTGGTACTTACGTACACTGCGAGATCAGATTTAATCCTAACTTACTTGTATAGATATGGGTATTGTCTTTGTTGGTTATGTTGTTGATACACTTAAAGCTAATTATGTGAACTAATTTGAGAGATGCGATAAGATGGTTGTATAAAGTAGAAGTAGTTCTGTTCCCATTTCACAGAGAGGAGATCTGTGTCATAGCAGTGGGAATGTTAAAAGGCTGACAATAATGATGAGTTCTGTTTTTGGCTGGAAAACGACACTATATTTCGCGTAAAATTTTACTCAACTAAATTTGGATAATGTGTGCATGAATGTATGTTAATGTGTGTGTTAGTGAAGTGTTTCCTTATGTATTTCGGGATAAACTTATCAGATGGCCAAAAACCAGGCAGTCAGCGTGACTGTAAATGGTAACCACAGTCTAGAGAAGTAATCCCAGAGACAGCTCAAATATAATAATTTTTTATTATCTCAGCAAACTAGAACACAAATTCCCAAAATAGGAATGATGATCACAGTTCAACAAGCTAGCTCATTCACAAAGAGCTCTACATCGTTTTGGAAAACCGTACGGGTTTAGTAGCTCGCTGTAGCTAGTTATAGCATGTCTTACCCTGGATCGTATATTATGTTCTAAGTATGGCAGACCCGCCTGATAAATTATACGACTGGCTAAACTTGGTTTTGTTAAGTTTATTGTATTAAATTATATTAGAAAGCAGTTAGTATGAAGTGCTTTATGTAAGAAAGACATTTAGAACTAAAACTATATCGATATTACCAGTCTGTTATTGTCCCACTACAATGCAAAGGCCTCTTTTCATACAGAAAAGGCTCAAATATTATTCACCATGCTTACTAGAGATAATAAATCTGTTAAATTCAGCTTTGGCAAACATTAAAATGTCATGTGTTTTTATTCATTTTGAGACCACTCTCTATTTTGTCAGAGAGATTATTTATAAGATTATAGACAATTTCATTTATAAATAATAACAAGCAAGTCACAGCTAGACTTTTATTATGGCTCACAAGAATATAAAGCGAACTTTTTTTTTTTTTTTTTTTTTTATTGTATATAGGCTCGCGCTTGACCACTATCTCACCTGATGGTAAGCGATGATGTGGTCGACGGTGAAGCACGCTTGCCTAGAAATAACCTATTCACTCTTGACTTAAAGACCCCTTTAGCCCCAAATGAAGGTATTGGCAACCTTTAAGGTCTACTTTGTGTTCGAGTTCACTGCATATTTAATTTTTTGAAATTATCTGGATGTTAAGATCTATCTTATATAGACTGGCTTTTTAAGTTGCTTTCGTTTAAAAAGTTGTTATTCACATTTCTATGTTTTCCCTTTCATATACATAGTTTAAAATGTAATTGGCCTTTAGCCGTGTTATGTTAAAGTAGATAAATATATTCCGTAAAATTGTTTGACATGTGTCTAAAACAACAGTTTCTTTATCCTTAATAGTCATAGAGACTAAATTGCCAGCTCTCTCTTGACATAACCTTAACTCCCAAATACAAATATATGAAATAAAATTAATTTCCATGATGTTTACCCGAAAATAATGTTTTCTAGCTGCGCAGTAGTAGTTTTTTAGGTCAATATTTATTTGATTAACGAATAAGTCCATTCTCGACCAGTTGAACATCAAAACCAGACTCTCCACGATCTGCTACCAACGAGTCCTAAGTTACTTTGGTCACATCGCCCGCAGACAGCCAGACAACCTGGAAAAACTGGTTGTAGTGGGAAAGGTGATGTTTGATGTAGATGTAGATGAACTTGTAGATGAGATTGTAGATGAACTTTGTACAGAACTATCAATTTGGGTAAAATAAATGGAATGAAAATTGGTTTGATTCAAAAATTCCTCTATGGATTTCATGTCAAAAAACACGTACCTCCATGTCGTCCGTGTCTTTTTGGCTAGCGACCAAACAAAAAACGTCCTGTGATACTATCGCAACGTTAAAACGAAGTCCTTTTATTTTGTCGTGAGTTCCAACATAACAAACAAATGTCCACTAGATAAGTCCTTCTGAATGCAAATCATCTCATCATCAAAGGCTTTTCTAAGAATAACCTCTTAACGGTATCAATTTCTCTGAACTTGTTTTTGGAGCGCAAGTTCAGATGAGGGTTGACAGATATTGACAGAATAAATATTTATTGAAAGTTAATTGTTAGAGATTTGTAAATTGCAGTAAGTCCTCCAATCCCTTACAACTTGAGTAAATTTCACGGAAATTTCAATTGCTCTTCTTCGGATCATCATCATAGATCTTTTACCCTCATCCCTTATTCACGATTCTAAAAACTATATACAAAAGAGACTTGCGAATGGGGTAAATCGCACGAAAATGTAAAATGACACTGCTCAATGATTACATAAACTATTTGTGGACACGGCTTATTTATAATTGACGAACTTTACGGCCTATTTAAATTGAATCCCTATAGGATTTTCAAAGATCCTTCATTTTGCTTACCTATTTTTTATAACAATCTCTTGTTTCATGATTCTAGACTTAGCAGTTTATTAGCCAGTAATATTAAGGTTTTTGTTAAAATTTTCTTAGAAGCTATTTGATAAAGCCCGAAAGTATGACAACGGGTTTTGCCAAGAGGTAACGTGTTGCCCTGTGACTCGATTTTGGAGATCAGATAAGCTGCATATAAAAACTGATAATAAGCTGCATTCAGTAAAACTAGGAAGCCGATCCAAACATAGTTGAAAGAAGGCTAAGCAGCTGATGATAAAAGTACAGAGCCAAACCAACTGTTCATCCTGCATTTTCCATCTAAAATATTCAGTTCAAAAATCTAATAGAACGCTATCTGAAAATGTATGCCTCATTTTTCATTTCCAGTTTGATGTTTCTATTCATCAAGTATCCATTGGTTGTTACTAGATGCGATCCACATCGCAGTTATTGCTGTTTTTGATCGGTTTTCCAAAGTTATGTCATTCAAAGCCTTCAGCGTCGGCTGCATTCTGCATTGAGTTTACTCGGCGAATGATATTTTTTGAGTTTTTTGTTGAATTATTTTTTTCAATATTTGAGAGGACAGACGACATTCGTACTTATATTAGAAATGTTTTTTGACTGTAGGTACAGGCAACAAAAGTTTTCGTGTGTGGTTGCTTTTATTATACATTTTGGTATTTTCTTCTTTGGGTCATATTAAATTATATAACGATAGGGCAGCAGTCGTTGCACGTATCATTAACATTCATGTGTAATTCATATTCAATTCATAAAGTTCTTAGCATTCTTAGTATCCATGTACTTGATTTTAAGATCTAAGTTGCCTCATAACATTGAATTGCTCCATCCAGCCCAAAACTAGTCAAGAAAACCCTAATAAAATCCACATAAGTAAACCAACTCTATCCCATTAAATAGATAAAAGAAATTTCAACCTCGACCAAGTGACAGACCCATACACTTAAGATCAAAAACACTATGTACTAAATTCTAGACCAAACACAATAAAAAAAATTCTCATCCACTTATTTTTTCTTTACCAAGTAACGTAGGCACACATAAGAACACTAAGCCTAGTGTTTGCAGAATGTCCGAGCACTATTTTCGACCTCAAAACCGGCCATAGAATTTAGACGAGTCATTTCGGGCAGGGTAACCTCATTTTAAATGTCAGGCGGTTTCAAATAAAGGTGTACTCTTGCTGAGGGTGATAATTCACATTGAGTTGAGTAAATAGAAGGTTCAATTTGGTAAGTGTTCTCTTTATTATAAAATTAAATTAAAAATTTAGTAAACCCCCGACACAAAACCTCAAAAAAAGGAAAAAATAAGCCTTGTACTCGCGTCGGGGATCCACCAACGTGTACAGCAGTTTATTTAATTTACTTAGCGGCTGGGTAACGTAAAGAGCAAATCCTGTACGTCTGTGATAGTGTGTATTAATACACCAATCGATAAATAGGTCGATCGATGACATTTATCGACATTGGTAGATAAGTGTTGGCTTTGACTAAGTAAAATCTGTCGATCGAAGTCGACTGATCGATTCTACTACTATTGATCGATCGTTTGGTTTGGTGACACCTAACGCTAAGTTGTAATTATAGCTTCTTATTCCCGTTTAAAAGCCACAACATTTCCAACCACCATGTGTTTTGGAGGCAAAATAAATACGAACTCCATTCGCGAAACCGTAATTAATCACGGTATTGTTTTAACTTTTTGATCAAATAGCTTCGGGGTCGCAGCCATTTAATTGAATATTAAAAACTTTAAAACAATTCATATTTTCATACCTACTTCCACCTGTGTACTTTTGAGCCAAAATATTTTACAATTCTTTGCGTATTTTTTTGTGAATATTTTTCTCATGTTATATTCAGTGAGTCCTTTGTTCAGTATTGTTGGTGTGAAAGTGTGAACTTTGCTTTTGGGTTTTTTTTTTTTGTATGATTCGTTAAGAAATTGGATCATTAAGTAAATTTTAATTTATGATGGAATAACATCGGTAAGCTTAACTTAACATTGAGTTTACTGCCAGCAGCCAGTTACATTTGCAATAATTATGACTTACAAAAATTTTCAATTAAGAAGATCATTGACCGTCGATATGCATAGACAGAAGCCTGAAAATCTGTTCCAGTCTTGGAGGGTAGATAGGCCGCTATCTTTCAACACAAAGTAGTTCCTGGTATTCAGCTGCATCCAGTTAGGCTGAACACCAACTTGTTGAGAAAAGGACGTCAATTTGGCAAGACCAGCTTATTTTTCAAACCATCATATCTGACCAAACTGTAATTCCAAATGCAAATCTAAATCGTATCTTCCTAAAACCCTGCCGAAAAATATAGCTATCCCTATAAATAATCCCAGGCTATCCCTAAACCTTAAGCCATTTACAACAAGAAAATTTATTCAGGAGGTCAAAGCATAATCTTAGAGTAAACGGGAGAATCGCCTCGCCTCTTGAATGTTGCCATTCCTATGTACAGTTTATCGCTGTGCGTGAGAGGCGTCAGATTAACTTGGATGGTGTGTTATGTTTGTGTGGTGGTAGAGGTGGTGGAAATTTTACGGAAAATATTTCGAGAGATGAGATTAGTCCTAAGGTCCAAGGTCCCAAGTTGGTCCCAACTGCCTACATCTATTTTCTGAGGGGTTTAATGCGTAAGGTGTACTCAATTGATGCTGTTGTCTGCAATAAGTGCTTAATTTTTTATGTTTTTTAATAGTTTTTCAAGAGAAAGTGCTGTTTAGTTTGGCTATTTCGTTGATGTCATAAATGGTGCTTTCTGTTCTCGCATCGGCAATATCCACAAAGGGTAGCTCTCATGCCATGGTAAAAATATTAGCCGTTCAGCGAGGTGTCATAGCCAGAAGTGACCAAAGTGCGGCGGTAAACGCGCGTACATAACATAAGTATCGACCCATAATGAAGCTGTTTTAATGCGCCCTATGACAATTAAGGGTAACGGTGGTAAGGTCAACAAAACGGGCACCTTGCTTAGTTACTCATATCTGAGACATCTAATTTCCTAAGCAGAGCACTTTGATTATGACAATGTCTCCAACGGGTTTGGGCGTTTATCCATGGAGTTTATTTGACAGCCATTGTTGACAAATGCACATTTAGGTTCACGTTACTGGGGTAAAGGGGGGTGGAACTCACTGTAAAGGAAATGCCTACCTATTGGTGAATATTCCATAATCATGTCGATATGTGAAACTATTTTATATGCAAAACTGGATTAGTGTGTTTATTTCTAGCATACCATACCAACCCGCATTGGGCCCGCGTGGTGAATTAAGGCCCATCGTCTCTCACATTGAGGAGGCCTGCGTCCCAGCAATGGGAACAACATTTACTAATGAACATATCCATAAGGCCATAAAGCTTGGCTAGCAAGCAAATACATACACTGCAGAATCCAGATAAAACTGAAGTACCAGTGAAAGTAAAACCTCTACCTTGTTTTAATATGATAGTATTTCAACATACATTGCATTACCATTTAGGTTTTCACGCAAACGTATAGACCATATAACCCTTACGTTGCTAGTACAATAACGCGTAACATTTTATGATACGAGTAGGCACCTAGCTTCGCGTACGAATGTTCTCAAATTGCTTGTAGGTACCCTCCAAATAAACGTTTTAACACGTTGTTGTGAACGAAACGAATAGAGTTTAGGGTGGGAACAGAAATGAAGGGTTTAAAAGGAATTGTTTTGTAACGTGCAGCCTACGAGTAACACTGCTCTTTAGAGTCGAACGAATATTATAATATATATTTTTGGCAGAACCAACTTTTCCCATTTAAATTATTTTAGCCAGTGACAGATAAGGACACCGTGATAACCATGGGCCTAATCAATCATTATGCCATCGTCGGTCGCAAAATCACTAACCATTTTTCAAATAGGTACCTACATGACATGTCAAGTCGAAACAAACTAGATCTTGTTTAAGGCAAATATAATATTCTAATAACACTTACTATCGTGTTTATAAACCAAAACATAGTTTATTTTCAAATACGATTTTCGCAAACTACGATCTCAATTCCGATTAAGCATATAAAGTAGCGGTTTACCCACCCTAACGCATTCAAACACAGTATGATTGTGTACAAAAATCTATAGAGTTCTATAAGCCTTTGGTTACGTCTAAAATGCCCTTTGACCGCGTTGAGGCGAAGACTTTTGAGAAGAAAGATATTGCGATGAAAAGGAAAGATTTCGCGCCGTTTTCTTAGGCAGTTACTGTTACTAACAATTGTTATGGGATGGATAATGGGTCGTGGCCTTCATGTTTCAGTGGTGGAATGTAAGACTTTTAGATTGAGGGGTGTTGGTTTGATTTTTGTGTTTGAAATAGTATAGTAAATAGTATGTATGTTAATGCTCTGATATATGCTTTGGGGTTTGACTGTTGTCACAGTGAAGTAAACCGGATATTTGTGATGCTTAACCAACTTCAAAAAAAGGAAGAGATTCTCAATTCAGATGTTTTTTTATGAATGTTCAGGCTTAACGCCGTCATATTATTATATAGACGAATTTGCACAATACTTTTTTGTTTGTCAGGAAATACTTTTGAGGTAGTCCCATTGTCACCAAGATAGGATCTGATGAGGGAATACCATGGAAATCGAGGGCACTCCTCAAATTGTATACCTAGGTATACATACAGCGATTTTGGTAGTTTCATCAACATGGCAAGATTGGCAAGCAGTTGCATTCAGAAAGTATCGGTTGGTGAAATGGAATTAATGAAGACGACCACAGATGGCCACCGGAACGTCTCAATGATAAGTACGTTTTGGGTAGTTATAAGATATCGCGTATAGTTAAATGACTGCGATGAATCGAATTTAAATGAATGGTTGGAATGAAAATGGCAACATCCTACTGATCTAATGATTAAGCCGGAAGGTAGGTACCGGAATTCCGTACTAAAACAATGTATCTGAGTCGTGTTTAGGCTTGTTGGAATTGTTATGAGAAGCCCTCTATTTATTTGACTTACATAGTGACTTACGAACTTCAACGATACACGCTTTTATCTGAAGGTAAAGTGAAAAACTAGTTATCAAGTTACGTAAAGGAAAATTCTGGATACCTGTGGGACAAGCTACATAGATAAGCTTATGTTTTTTCTTGTGAAACTATTTTATGTTTTTATCAAGAAACGAACAGTAGAAGAAACGAGAAGAGAGTTTTGGTCTTACTATGTAAGGATGGAGAGTAATGTGTAAGATAGATTTTTATTTCTTACAGCCTAAATTTTTAAGTTTATTTCAGTAAATAATAATGTAAATAAAAAGGAATGTATCTTAGGCACATAATCTAAACTTACAAAATAAAATTCTTTAAGAAGTGAAAGAGTATGTTTCTTGTAGGATGGGGATAGACCCCATGGCCTGTGGGCGATCCTATGAGCGTAGGCACGGTAAAAAGGTTAAGAATAACTGATAAGCCCATGAGCCATTTCAGTAACTGAAGCTTTTCGGTTACATGGGTCTGCAAAACGACCACAATGGTTTTCTACTCCTCAGGCAAGTTCAAATTAGTCATTCAAGTGAACTTGCCTAATTTGTAGAAAAGCAACCTACCGCACAACTCAAATTGACATTCAAAATGGCGGAAACTTCATTAAAAAAAACAATTAGGTTACCAATGTAATTTAATTGGACTGTTATCTAGATCTATTCTCACAACAATTATATGTGCTTAGCAGGGTAAAATAAATCCTTAATATTAGTACTTTTACTCATTATTTAGTTTATTAAAATTTCATATTCGAATTTGGGTTTTTGGTATAATAAAATAATCTGCGTTTGGTCCAATCGTAAAAACCTTGCGAAGCAGGAGTGGGTCGCTAGTAGGAGTAGCTTTATATTCTGAAGACCACATAATATGACACTATTAGTTTTTAAAATAAAACTGTCAAACACAAACCCGCAGACGTTGCTAGTATCAAACATAGATACAAAGCTTCAATATCCTTCACTCACACTGTATTTTACGTCTCTAAAATGTCAAATGTAATCTTTTCTAATGTCAGATGCAAGACTTCAATCACAATTGAAAATTTCCGATAGGGTTTTCGCTTCTTCGCAGATGTCGGGCAAAGAAAGGACTGAGAATTTCATTTTGATCTCTATCTCTAAAATTTTTTGATTCATCTTTTATTGACGTGACAACGTCTTATAATTCGATGGAGCCGGCTGCACGCACGAAAAAACATGACTCATGCGGCGTTACCTCGCTCTGAGGCGTTCCATTTAAGGCTTGAAGTGCAAGCGAGAGCGCGGAACGAGCGACAAAGAGGCACAATCGGCCTCCGCGTTCGGCAGCGTTCGACATCTGTCTCTCTCCTACTTGAGTGAGCGATGCGTCCGCGTGGACAGCTGCTATACAATAATACATTTACATGTTTTCGTCAAGTATGAAGTGCAGTGAAAAGTGAATGTGGTGTCAATTATTTATAGCAACGATAATTGCGGCGATAAAGATAATGATCTTCGATATTAAATATATGTTCAGTGATACTTGTAAAAACTATGAACAAAGTAAAAAAAAAAAAATTGCCGTAATTGTATTTATGCGTACAAATAAATGTTACTTGATCAATTCAATTGTGTTTTCCATTTACCTCCTTCTCTATATGCATACAAATATCTATCAAACAAATATTTTTTTTTTTTAATTCAACCATTCCATCAGTATTTTCTTATAACGTTGTCACGTTCAATTATCGTCAGTAAACCGACTTTACAGACAACCGACTTTTTTTATTGAAAGAAAAATGCGGTGTCACCAGGTGGTAAGACGCACAAGTTTTATGTTTAGTAAGATTTGAAAAAAGAAGTAGGTATTCGGTGTGAAATACCGTTTTGTTAGTAAAAATCTAAGTTGTGGTTTTTCCCACAGCTTCGCTGTCGTGGAATATTACTCACAAGATCCTTGCATTTATTTCGGAATAAAAATTACCCAGCCTTATGACACTTCGCGATAGCGTAGCTTCCCCTCGGGTATAGTATTTTGTTATTCGATGAGTACTTCAAGAGATTTATATTTACGAACAATAAACAAACAATATTTAACTTTATAATATACATAAGATTTAATTTAGGAAAAGTTAAAATCTTTGATGGATAGCTTAACATATTATTTATTATTGTGTGTACTACAACAATAAACTAAAACTTGGTCTAAAATTCAAGAAGCAAATGTTTATTAAGTATCCTGACGACTTCAAGATCCCATCTGATAAATCAAGTAAAGAACAAGTTGCAAACTCTATTTCCCTGACTTATTTTTCTTTAAATTACATTGCAAACAAGTATTTGCTTATCCTTGCGCCCACAAGAATTCCTTGCAGAAGAACCACTTCATGCAAATCTCCAAAGCATCTTTAATTATTATAATATCTGATTGCAGGGCAAATCCAAATGGCAAGAATCACTTTCATTTTATCAATTTAATTTGCTAAAACGTATTAAAGCTTTAGCAAATTCTGACTATTTATTCTGTTACGTTTTCTGCATTCACATAATCAGTCTATAAAAACCCCTTTGCAGGGACAAAGACAGGCCACCATGTGTGCCTAGTTCTATTTTTGTAGATGTCAGATATCTTCGATTTTTCGTTCCAGGATATTTGACAGGGTTCCTCACGATGTTTTTCGTCATCGTTCTGAGAGCGTAAAGTGAATTTAAAGTTAAAAGATATAATTATGGTTGTTCGGCCCTTCTGACCAATTTTAGCCCTTGTACCTCAGGTTTAAAACATAGCAAAACATAGCTGGTCTAATTAATAAATCTGATATGCTGTCTGTAAAATTGTTGGAATTAATTGACATGGGAACTTTTATAGATGTTATTTGTGTTACAGAACATTTCATGCAAATGGGTTTTGAGAATTTAGTGCATATTCCGAAGTTTTGTCCAGCTGCTTTCTTCTCTAGAAATACTAAGAGAGAGGAGGAACAGGTATTTTCGTAAGAGTAGGATTGCAGTTTACAGAAATATCGGCCATAGCAAAACAATCGGTTTCAGGCATCTTTGAGTGCTGCGCTGTAGAAATAATAGCTTATAAATTTATTATTGTTTGTATTTATAGAATCCCAAAATATAACTACGACTCTCATTTCTCTCTTATTTTTTATGATAAATTGGAATATATTTTAAATAAAATCTGTCTATCTTCAAATAAGAAAATCGTCTTGTGTGGAGATTTTAATATTGATGTTTTGAAAAGAAACAAAGTTACACTAGATCTTGAATACTTTCTTATGAAGTACAATTTAAAATTGGCGCTTTGTTCTCCCACTAGGTTAAAAAGTCAAACCTGTATTGACAATTTTGCTTATAACTATCGGAAAGAATGTAAAGCTGAAGTTGTAGATCTGATCCTTTCGGATCATAAATCCCAAAATCTTGAAGTACCAATAAGCAAAACCTGCAATTTAAAATTTTGGAAAACAATAAAGCAGGACACATGTATGGAAAACTTAATTACTTTTAAGAGACATCTTAGCTGTCTATTTTTTAAGCGAGTACATGAAGCTAAGGTCGCAAATGAAGCTTTTAACAATTTCATGGAAGATTTCATACTTCTATATAGGTTATGTTTTCCGGAAAAAATTATAACCATTAAAACTAGCAAGAAAACGAAATGGATATCACGCGGCATAAAAACTTGTAGTAACAAGCAAAGGCAGTTACTTTGGGCATATCGATTAAATTCAGATTCAAAAAAGAAATTAGTCTTTAAAAACTATACCAAACTCTATAGGAGAATTTATCAGCTTAACACAAAAAGCACAGAATAATCATTTCATAAATACCGCTCAAAACAAATCAAAAGCTACCTCCAAAATTATAAATAAATCTAAATTCTGTCTGCCATTGGAGCCTGTCGTGAAAAGAGATAATTTGACATTTACAGACCCCGTGGACATTGCAAACGAATTTAACGATTACTTTATTGACACAATTGAGAATAATGTTAAAACTGACATCACATTAAATAATACAAATGTAAACAATCAAACTTTAAATTCACTATTCATGCAACCTGTAACAATTGACGATATAATACAAATAATTAGCAGCCTTAAAAACAGAAATACGATGGAGTTTCCACAAAAGTATTGAAATTTACCAAAGAACTAGTAGCACCTCCATTAGTCCATATAATTAACTTGTGCATAGTTGATGGCATTTTCCCGGACAAGCTCAAAAAAGTAATAATAAAACCCCTGTATAAAAATGATGATAAAACAGACTTTAAGAATTATAGACCCATTGCAAAAATTCCAATTATTTCTAAAATTTTCGAGAAGGTAATCTATAACTCTTTATATGCCTATTTCGAAAAGTATAATTTATTTTGCACAGAACAAAAGGGTTTCCGTAAGAACACTACGATTAATATGGCACTATTTGACTTGCTAGCTAACATCATGCCGTCTGTCGATAAAAGAGAGCCAGTCTGTGCAATTTACACTGACATGACAAAGGCTTTCGACTATGTAGACCATGAGATTCTGTTGCACAAACTAAATAGTTATGGTATAAGAGGGAACATCTTAAAGTTAATAAAATCATACCTGAGTAATAATGCTTCAATGCACGGAAATTACTAGGATATGTCCTAAAACTAAATTAGAAACTATATATATATCTAAACCAAGACATTTTAAATATGGCGTCCCACAAGGTAGTGTATTGGGTCCGCCCCATTTTTTTTATATACATAAATGATCTCCCGAAAGCGACAACCAACAAAATGGTTCTTTTTGCAGATGACAGTACAGCTATAATAAAATGTACTAATTCAAATAATTATAATACTGACATTAATTCTTGCTTAAGTGACATTATACATTGGTTAGATAAATATAATTTGGTTATAAACCTGAGCAAAACCAAAGTCATGCATTTTTATCAACGCCGTGAAAACCCAAATGTTAGCATTTCCTACAAGGGCTGTGATATTGAAGAATCTAATAAGGCTAAGTTCTTAGGTATTACAATTGATAGCCAACTTACATGGAAACCTCATGTTGAAGAACTATGTAAGAAACTTAGCAAATCCGCATATGCTCTTTTCCAACTCACAAAGAAAGTTAACGGTCAAGCTCTTCTGACCGCGTACCATGGACTGGTTGCCTCTAATTTGCGGTATGGCATTATTTTCTGGGGGCAGTCCATTGATAGGGAGCTGGTATTTAGGCTGCAGAAGCGATGCATCAGGTCAATGTGCGGTCTTAAGACAACTGATAGCTGTGTTCTCTATTTTAAATCGTTAAAAATTTTAACCTTGCCTTGTTTATTCATAATGGAAACGGCTTTGTTTGTAAAATGTTATCCTCATCTATTTAAAAAACTATCAGAAGTCAGAAAAAATCCAACTCGGACACAATACATCAATCAAATATGTCAAGTTAAATGTAAAACCGCACTTATGAAAAAAAGTTTTTTTGGTATTGCCCCACTCATATATAATAGAGTACCTAATATTATAAAAAATATGACTACATTAAAATTTAAAATGGCGCTTAAAGAACTTTTGATTATGAAAACTTATTACACGATTGATGATTTTCTTAATGATTATTCACTAACTGATTGACATACATGTACATTGACTTATTTTATTTTAATTTTTATTACTGTGATCAAGCTGACATTTTTAAATTAATATTGTTTGACATAGTTATTATTGCGAAACTGAAGTCAGCGGTTTGAACAAATCAGAACGCTGTATTTGCATAAACTGAGTTTAGTTTAACTAATAGCGATTAGTTTCATTGGTAAAATTAGCCCTAAACCTCGTTCAAAAGTCGGTTTGTCCGAAATAGTTTCGTTTGCAGTTCTGCGGTCAAACTGATCGGATAGTTGAGGAAGTTATGAGGTGCCTGGTATAAATAGGTTTTAGGTCTTTGGTTGGGATGTCGGAAGTTATAAAAATTATCGATGTATATTGTATCGATATCCTTGAACTCTATCATTATCGCTTTCGACATATTTTTTAGATATGCCTGGTGTGTTCTTTATGTTTTTACGGATCTAAACTCGTGCTTTGCGAGCTAGATCATTTTTTCTTTCGATTGGGGTGTATAAATTGTTTTTGATACGTTATCGGCACTTCATAGGGTTTGATACAAATATACATGAAATACCTTCAAAACCGACTGAAATGATTCCTCCGCTTAGAAAGTTCCCATGCACCTTGAAATGGGGTATATCGAAGTGGTGTGGCAATAGCCTAAGATTTCTCCTCTAGAAACATGCATATATTGAAATATTATATGCATATCGCTAAGAAATATCGATGGATCGATATTGTTTCGACAAGCCTAGACGATTTCCATCACCTCCATTATTCTTGTGGTTGGAAAGAAACCACATAACCACCTTTGGGCCAGGTTTATGAGAAACAGCCTTATGTTAATGTTAATGTTATAGGAGATTTTGCAACAAATTTGGGGATTGTCTTGAGCTATTGTAATTATATTTTACCGAAATGACATGTCAATTATGAAAAATGTCCATCCTAAACATTTGACCACCGTTGTCGCTATTTGAAGGCCACTATGTCTAAACTATGTGTAAAGCCTATTATAATTTATAGCAATATATTTTTTACGCCAGTAGCTTAACACCAAAGCTAGGCTCCGGGTTAATAAATATAACTAAGTGCATCTTCAAGGCCCATTACGTACGACATTGTAAAACACAATCCTTTCTTACCAGGCTTACATAGCAATAAAAATAGATCTGCCAAAGACGTAAGTACAAAATAAATTAGAACAGAAGATCAACTCCACAAAACGAGCGAAAACAGGTGCACGCACACT
Organism: Orthosia gracilis; assembly: GCA_947562075.1. NCBI lineage: Eukaryota > Metazoa > Arthropoda > Insecta > Lepidoptera > Noctuidae > Orthosia > Orthosia gracilis. The sequence continues at coordinate 11,527,654 of OX387266.1, read as the reverse complement.
AGACTCGTACGTTCGGTGATCTCAAACAAATGCCGGTCGCGTGTTCGCTTGCACTCGTTGTACGTGAAGCTAGTCTACGTGTGCGTTCGTTGTGGCTTGTTGTATGGAACCATCCCTCTGTACATGCCTATTTTTTGATGTATCTAAGCTTTTGCTTTTGGCATTAGCATGATGGTGAGTTGTAAAAGATGGCTATCGGTTTAATCGTTAATCTAAGCACCCTTTTATGGCGTCCGCTGGTGAAAACTATGGTTTATTATCACGGAATGAGTAGAGGGCGTATCCGGTGACTTGGTATTGGTATGCGTGACTTTTGTTCTAATCTATGGTGATGGTGTTAAGCAGAAGGCGGAATATCTGCGATCTTTTTGAAAAATGGAGGGCATAGAATTAATCGAGATTGCTGCTTGGAATACGGGCTTTGAAACAGGGAAATGAGAATTAGGTAGATCACAAAGAAGTTGCCCGTTTTAATATATAATGGGCATTTATAGTTAGCAGCTAGCGGCTATCAAAATATTCCGCAAGAATTCAGCACCCAGAAAGGAGTGCCTTGCTTTTATTATTCTCAGGAATAATAAATATTCCTTTGAGTATGAATATCAAGCAGAAATAATGAATTTTAAAAGACCCCCAGACGAGGATTATATTACCACGAGCCAAATAATTTGTAGAGAAACGAAATATGATCAATCAATGTACAATTCCGTATTTTATTACCGTGGCTATGCGTAAACCCGTCTAGCACGTAAAAATCCAATAAAAAAATCTAGAATCGCTTATCGCTTCGCTCACCAACTCTCGACATATTAACGTCCGATCGCTCCGACAGCGAACGTGACAATGGCGCTATCTGACCTGGATGACGACACTGTTTACCCATCAACGATTATTGAAATTTCGTTGCCTACCCTCTAATAAAATGTTGCCGTAAACTGCTGTATTAAGACTCGTCGAAAACTTATTATTTTATTGTGTTTTAGGCGGTACGTGATTTTTATCTTTCTGATAAGTGCTTATGTCTGGCTGGGCTTGAATTAGGATGTTATCTAGATTTTAATTAAAGTACTAGCTATAAATGTGCCTGTTATGGAACTTATTTTCAAATGTTACCAGTTTGTTGATAGTTTTAGGAAGTTTGATTCTGTACGTAGCTTTTCCTGGGTTTATTTACGGCTACATAATGCTTTTCAATAAATTAAATGTGGATACAGGATAATAAAGCCAGAGGTCACCAAATACCTATATCTTATGTAGCAAATTTTAGATACGAGTCACATACCTAGTCATTTTCGCCCAAAGAAAAAACATACAAAAAGTGGAGCCCCAAATTCTAAACCCAAAATTTAAATTCAGTAACTGTATGTGTAGTTTAAACCTTCATTATAATTACGTAGAAAAAGAACATAACGCAAAGCAGTAATTTCTCAGCAAAGCTATAAAACTAATTAAAAGTTATAATATGATATAGAATTAGGGTTTTCTGTTTCAGAAAATTTAAATCTAGATGAAATTCAATTTATTTTCTAATTTTAACGCGAACCGAAAAAACTTTGACGACTAGGTGGACCGTTTATTTTCATCAAGTCTTTGGCAACTCGATAAAAATAGGATAATTGATGATATTTTTTCACACTTTAATTTATTTGCTGAATTAAACAGTGATTTTCTTGGTTTATTCCTATCACGTGTATAATTTCACCCGACTCAATCAAATTGTCAGTTTTTAATTAATAGTCCTCTCGCAGTTCAATCAGAGTGATCGGCTATTCCTTAACCTGGCGAATTTAATCGCCTGTTATAATTTTCTTGATATTTATTGAGATTCTCCGGGTTAATAAGACTTGGTTTTCCCTTGCCATGGCGAATGAGTCGATTAAAGTGGGGCAAGTCTACTTGAAAGGACTTAGAATATAATTAAGCTGAAATATCTGCGAGGTCATGCGTTACTGGATTAGACCGTCTCGCCGTGTAAACATTTACTTTCTTTCCTTTTTTACATTTGTTTTCAACAAAATGTTTAGGGTAAAGAGGCAAAAATTTGTTTGTTCATAAAATATAGTTCGATTGTTGGATAAAATTATTTAACTGCGGTTTTCAATGTTGATGTAAAGGGCTTGTATGTGTGGTATAAGTTACAAATAAATAGCGGTTATGCTTGGGACCTTTTTTAGAAAACCTTGGGACCTTTCATTATTATGACAAGTATGACTTTGAATTGCCTTTGGTTTAAAAATCCAACAATGGTAGGTGTCTCGACAGAATGAAAAATCTTTTAATTTAAAAGGTGTTCTTTTCAATATATTTTATTAAGCTTACGATGAACCAGAAAATTATTATATAACTTTTATTTGAAACTCTACAATCATATGCCATGTACCACAGCCACAAACACAGGTCGTTATCAGTACTCCTTATGTCCACTAGTTAGGTATCGGAGTGTTACCCAGGTACACTACATAACACACCAGGTATATAGATGTAAAGACAGCACACAGGCATGTAAGCTTTTTCATAGTCCTAGTATTCTCCCAGTTCAGTTTATAATCTGTTTTGGCAGCTAGATCCATCGGTATGAATTGTGTGATGTCTGTTAGAAATACGTAATATACGTTCAAATTGTTCTTTAATGTTTTATTGTACAACTATACGATTGATTTTAAACTTTAGTAGATTTCTAATAAATATAACATTTTTCATATTTTCGTGTAAAATTTAATAAAACCGTTGATTAAAGTTAGGGAATGATAAACGTCTACTTAACAATATATTTTTAGACGTCAAAATGTATCTCAACTTAGTATAGGATAGATGGACCCCTTTTTCCGCACTTAGACTCTCATTTGAGTCGTTGTGCGTGCAGGCCTCCTCTCTGTGGGAGGGAATGTGCCGTAATCCACCACGTTTTGGTTCTAAGACATGCCGGTCGCCTGACGATTTTTTCCTTTACCGTTTTGCGAATAGTGGTGATGAAATAATTTACACAAAGCCTGCCTGTGTTCGAACTCACGAGCTAAAATTTGTGCCATTACCACTGGGCCGCCATTGCAGCTCATCACGTATCTCAACTTTAAACAACATATAAGTGAAGGACCAAGTGTTAAAGATTTCAATAAGTTTTTCAATTTGTACGATTAGTCATTTAATTATTTTTTTTAGCTCCTTAAAAGAGCCTGTTATTTCATTCATTTTTGATAACATAACATTGTAAGAAACTGGATAAGAAAAAATCTTGTTTTTAAATTCAAAAGAAACAATAACAAACAATAAATTCATCCTCCAGTTTTAATCACAGCCTCCATCCCTAAACCTCTCCATCACTATAATCTGCCATTCGTATGCGTGTAGCAGCTCATTTTCTTTTTTAGTAGCACTGTGCGATAAATAAGGCGAGTGCTGGACGAAGGGGCGATCTGGGAGTTGTGTGAGTGTGTGCGCGCCTGATACTGGCTAGATGATAGGGGGAGCTCGGGAGTTGATAGAATGCCACTATGCGCTATCCGCCTCAGCATCCGCGTATGCTCTTCACCAGTTAAACTTGAAATTTTGTGCTGAATTATGTTCCTAATCGTCATGGCCGTCTTTGATTTTTGGGGTGAATACACTTGCAAGTTCACGAGGCAATTTTTAGTTTGTAAGTTTGATTGGTGTCATTATGGATGCATGGAAAGAGACATCATGAATGATAGTCGGAAACTTTGCTATCTTGCAAACCTTAACGCCATGGCATCATATAAAATTCTGTTAAAATTTCACCGTGACAACTTAGGTGAGGTGAGCGTGAAGTTGTAGCGCCATCACACAAACATTCAGTAGGTCTACAAAATCATGAAGGCCAAGTAACAATATCATATGCACTTTATCATTTCTAAAAAAACTCGGAAAATACAAAAACAGAACCTACTGCCTAGAATGTCCTAAAAGTTTACGCACTATCTTAATTACTACAACTCATTTACTGTTTTAATTAGAAGTCAATACACAGACGAAGTTCCACAATAAGCTGGTTTACAATTAAACACTATTTACATCAGACGCGAGAAAATACGCCGACGCGCTTCGGCGCTCATTAGGTATCACCCGCGCTTGCTTCGGTATTCAATACTTCCGATTGCTTCGATATTTCGTTCTTAAGTACCTATTAGTAACGTACTGTTAATTAGGTTAATGTTGTTGAGTACTAAGCCTGCTTGAGTTTGGTACTATTTTGGTAGATCTCTAGAGAACTTCTTGCTCGAGAACATGCGGAAAATGGAGTGAAGCCTCCTGTTTGTAAGAGGGACTGGGCCTTCTTCAAATTACCTTTTATCATGTTAAATAAACATAGCCTTTGTTTACTTAACATGAAAAGAGGTAATTTCAAAAGTTACTTATATTACAATAGAAATTAAAAAGATTGCTTTGGTAGAGCTGCGGAAACAGCTAGTATTAAACGAACATAAAACGACTCTGGCACAAGTCGTAGTCGTAGTACTTAACCGCTACACTGTAACAATCTCGAGGAACTTCATACTATTTTAATGAGATTATGCAACCCGGTTTCAAACGAAACGGTCTTGATGTCTTTCTGGATTGCTTTAAGAGTATTTCTTTTCCTTTTTGCTATCCTCGCAAATAGGATGAGACTGTTTGCCAGCATTCATCGTTTTTATTTTAGCTTATTCAAAGGCTTCCCCCAACCGTCGCCACTACGATTGGTCCTCTGCATCGGTCATCGGTCCACCTGTTGCAGGCTTTCCAAAGCATCGTCTTCCGGTACGCGGTCGCCATTCCAGAGCCTTTCGACCTTTTAAGACTTTTTAAGTATCTAGCCAAAATAAGACAAAGGGCATCGGATAATTTTAAATTTCCATTCTGTGTCTACCTTAGTGTTCATTACGTGTTTGGATGCTGAAAAAGTGGGCGTCTTAACAAAATGACAATTTATCAGCGATGATGACTGCCAACTACTTAATGGTTTCTCTTTTGAACAATCACATTATATTTCAACATAATCATTATCATCGTTGATAGAAATTCATCTTTGTTTAGGATCTCTGATCCTTTCTACTCACAGTCAAAACAGTAATAAACATAATCTATAGTTTTAACTAACCGATAGTCTGATTGAACACAGAGTTGACTTAGGTCTACCCGTACAGCCTTAGTCTAAGCTTCCCCCTAACAGATTACTTCCTCCATCCCTTTAATTTTCCCCTAGAATCTGAACAGTAATTATTACAATAAAAGCAAACTATTACCGTGGCCTTAATCCCATATGTTCAAGATTTAGTTTAATAAGATTATATGTCAGTTTAAGGCGGGTTATAACTAGCAAGCTTCTTGCAAACTTGGCGGTGTTAGTTGAAAAATATAGGGTCTTATGTTAAGCTTGATTTTTTATGCTAATTGTAATAAAAAGTAAAGGTCTGAAACATACAAGGATTATCTTGAAATAGCTTTGTGCCTGAAGGGATTTCACATTGGCAACAATGATTAACGTCTATGTAAAGTATATTCAATCCCCTATTATCCTCTTTAGGAGATTTGGTATGGAAAATCTTTTCTGAGCACTACTTACTTCCGTTACAAAAGGAGCTCTAGTGCAAAATATATTTGAAGAACCATGGCTTTAGACTGTACTTTCTATCAGAGAATGTATGTAGTACATGTGGAAAATGAAGACATATTGCGCCGATCCCAAATCAATTTGGGATCGGAAGGGCAAGGAAGTTTATTAAAATCTATCTAGGGCGTATAACATGATTCCTAGCACAGAGGTACGCCGTAACATAGTACGTACTCGTAGCAACACTGTCGTTATTCTGAATTTAATCTCAGCTTCTGTTCAACTAACTAAATAGAAAATAAACCCTAACAAGAAGTTAGGTTTCGATACTCCGTAACTTCATTGCGATAAAATGATGTTCCAGGTTATAAGTGTGTTAGTTTATTACTGCAATTTCTTACAAACAGTTATTATAAAAATACTCTTATTATAAGAAAAAATAAGGTTCTTTGTTTGGTACGTCAAGCGAGTTTGAATCATGCTTTAGAGCGCAGTTTCTTTTTAGCATACGTGGCTTGAAAAATTAATTATAAAGTTTTGATAAAAATCTGTTGGAAGGGAGTAGAAAGTAGAGCAATTAGTTGACAAATTTTAGAGACGTATTCTATGATAATAATTATTTATTAATTTATACATAACAGAAATACCTCACCTTACCTGTTACATTGCAATAGCCCGTACCTACATCTCGCCCAGAACTCTTCCCTGTGTGAGTATCATATCCACTTTTTCGTTGACTATTTATCCCTTTAAATTTTGGTATGTTTAAAGGTTTGCTACGCTTGTTACCTGGAGATATTATGTACAATCAATCAAAGTTCTTTAAATTCTATATTAAAGATTTAAACTGTTGTGGACCATTAAATTTCGTCAATAAAGACATTTACAATAAAAAAACAAACAACAATAAAAAAAGTACAATTAAAGACTCAGACAACCGCTTTTACACACAATATAATTATCATCACCTGCCTAGCCTTTTAACAACTGTTTTGGTCGGCTGCTAGTCTAACTGGGTTTAGCTGAATACCATTATGACATGGAGCCACTGGCGATCTTACCTCATTAACCCGATTAACTACTCACAAACATAACATTTGCCTAATCTCCTCGTCCTAGAAAACACAGTATCATTTAATAAGACAAGGCATGTCGAACTGAGACGTGGCGGCGATCTATCATTATTGATGACGTCATTTGTCTAACTGACCCTCCGCTACAATACGCCACTGGAATGCATAAGATATTGTGGGTAAGTTATCAGAGGTGAGCGGTATAGGAAAATTTTGAAGGAAGGTAGTGGTGGTTACTGAGATGAAAAGTAATAGAAAAATAACGAAGAAAACCTCAAATCCGTCATCTATGAGGGCTACAACGTTTTCTCCAGTTCTTTGAGTCAACAGTTTATTATGTGTGATGCAGACACTTTCCATTCGTCCTTTCAGATTTTAAGCATATAAAACGCGAATCAAACATGATTCTTTTGACACCAAAGACACGCCAACTGTAACAATATGCAACTGAATTCACCAGTACGAGCATCTGCCCTCTGACCTAGGTTTATCTGAGTTACATAATACAAGGTTTACATAATATGTACAGCTTCTGCCCTATGTCGCTGTTGAGTAATTATACAACTGAGAAGATTATCATCATCATCATTTCAGCTGAAAGACGTCCACTGCTGGACATAGGCCTCCCCCAGGCGTCGCCACATTGATTGATCCCGTGCGTCAACTGGAAAGATACTCAAAAAGACAACATGTCAAATAGTTTTATGTTTAGCTGTTGGTTTTCCAAATAATAAATAAACAATTCTTAAAATTGCATGATACTCGATTAAATTCTTTTACTTAAACCCCACACAAAAGTCACGTGCCCGATGTTTACGGCAGAGGATGGCTAGAGTATGGCCTGTCCTTTATTTTCATAAGTAAATCACAGCACTACTATACGATTCCATGCTTTTCTTATATGTTAAGGAAATCGCTCAGAATTCCCGGTATTTGTCCGTATTTACTATGTTTTCCTCATGTTGTTTTAGGCGTATAAGTTAAGGCGCGGTGAATAGACGACTCCGCGTAGAAATGAAAGAGAAGCGAAAAGACGCCGCGATGGCGCGACGTTTCGTTCGACTCGTTCGAGTTATTTATCATTAAATACATTAATCCTAACAAATATCTTATTCCAATCGATAAATAAAAACAACAGTTCCCTTTATTATTATATATTACATCACTGTTATTATTAATATCAAGATTTGTTTATAAATAATACAGTTACAATTGCTACAATTTCAATTTAAATGGTTATTTTATGTTTTTTTTTATCGAGAAAATTTACCGAAAACGTGTTTTGAACACAATGGTCCACCCATAAATATGATCAAGATTAACATATATTTTTTTAGCTGCTCTAATATGTATACATTTGGCTAAAAAACTGTTTAGTGAAGCCTATTTTGACTAAGTACAGCGCCTTAATGTTTAGGAATCTTGGAAGAATTCTTGGAAAAAATGTTATGTAATTAGAAAGGCAAGTGAGTTCAAGTGTGTGTTATTAAAAGTTTTTGCTTGTGGGTGTTGGTAGAGGTTAGTCAGCCAACTTTGGATATCTGAAGATGTAAGCATCGGGGCATAGGTTCGAACCTTGCACGAATCATATTTTTGATTAATCTACCGTTGTTCCGGGTCAAGAAATACATGTGACATTTGTATTTTTTTTTTGAAAGGTCGAAGTTCTGATCCGGTCACAAACATTCCTTCACTGATTGAAAGATTCACTGTCGCTGTGTGTCATAGGCTACTTTTACACCGATTAAAATGGAGGATATTCTCAACCCGGCCCGTATATATGATGGGCGCACGGTTGGCGCAGTGGTTGAGCGATTGGCTGCTGCGCTGCGTGTCGCGGGTTCGATTCCCGCACGGAACAAATATTTTTATGACCTACAGATAGTTATTCCGGCTCTGGGTGTTGTGTATGTGAGTTTATATGTTTGTAAACATACCCACGATACAGGAAGAAATTCCTAGTGTGGGGCAAGGTTCCTTAAAAAAAAAAATTACCCAATATAACAAAGCGTTAGTTGATATTACGACGCCGTCCCATCTTCGGAGAAACCTATTTTTAGCCAAGGCGACATGAAATGCGCTATGATATTATTGGGATCTAAAACGGTACCTGAAACGACTCCCAAGACTTGCGGTCTTAACAAGCACCCACACAAAAACATAAACTACCCTCTAATGCAAAGGGAAATTGGAGGCATACCTACTTATTTACTTATTATTTTTGGATTATTTTAGTTTTGTAAGCTGGAACATTGGTTTTGGTAACATTCTGTATTTGTTAAAAAATTTAATATTAGCCTTTTTTTTCTTTAGAAATCCTTTTACACAGATTTGAAACAAACTTTGACTATAAACCAATAATTTCAGATTTTCTCACTATGTTTTACTTTTAAAGCAAATCTTGGTGTTCGTATTTATTAAAATGATAAGGAAATATTTTCTTTAGAACCAAAGATAATATTTAAATGGTTCATTGACGTGAAAAAATCTGCCTTGTGAAGACGTCACGTCTAATAATTTTTCTCAACAAAAAGATCATGATTTAAAATACTCTACCTCCATTCCTGCCCTTTAAAAAGTTGCAAATTCCGCTTTCAAACTTACAACAACAATCTGAAGTAGGCACTACAGAAATACGCTAAAAACACCAGCACTGTTCAACGTAAAAGCGTTTTAAAAATAACATTATTCAAGCGTCCTCATTGAGTATTTGCCTAACAAAAGCTTGACCTAACTCCGCCGGCGATGGGTGTCTATACTCTGTAAAAATACAGGGTACTCAGATATCGCTACGCATCTTTTTATATTCAGATTTTTTTAACAGAACTTATAACTGGCGGCGTACTTGTAGGTGTAATCAGATGTATGTACATAAACGAAGCAAAAGGAGTATGTAGTATTCGTATTACATGATGTTCTGAACCCTATGGAAAAAAGCCGATTTTATGTATGTATGTTATTGGCGTTCCAAATATTTCCGATGCCTTCAAACTTTCAATCATGTGGTTTTGCATCTACTTACGAGAATTCTGGGTCCTTCCGGTCGCAGCCCTCAAGGGATAACCGCTAAGCTAGTAGTTCTTTACAAGCTAGAAAACCACTTTGAAAGATGTAACATTACTTCACGCCCGTATTCCCCGAGGCAATAACTATTAACCGGACAAAAATCCTACTGATACCTAGAATTTTATAATAATAAAACTCGAGACCACTGCTGTCCGATCCGTGTAGATAGCGAAACGTAATATAAACCTATTAATAACTTAACAGCACAACAGAATTCAATTTTTGAATGTTGAACTCAGCTCTGATTCCATCAATCTGACCAGTCTTTGCCCAAATAGACCTATCTATTTGGGCAAAGGCTGATTGTTAGGATTGGCTTTCAGTCAGACCAGCTGAATCTAAGTACCAGACATGGAATGACCGCTTATCTGGCTTCCGCAACTCAGTGACTGGGTAATACGATACCCCTTGGCGAGACTAGTGTCAGTTTAGATTTTAATGTTTCTGACAACGACAACGACTGTCAAAGACCTTAAAATGACCTAGCCAAGCGTTGGTTAACCTTGAAGATCTACCTGTGCTGCTGTTATTACCTAGTTATTTAAAAATCAATCACTCAACACAAACCATACTAATTTCCTTCAACCAAATTCTCACCTCCGGCATCCTCTCAAACAAAAATGGCTGCCGTTCGATGTCCACCGGAATGAAATCGAACGCACAATGCGACCAGATAACCTATTGACATGCAGACTCCGATTGGCCTATTGTGGATCTGATGGGGCCTGACTCAGGTGGTGTATTAGGATCCAATGGCTGACAGAGAAAATTAAAAACACAATTTTTATAAATTAACATTTTCTTTTTCAAATTTTAGGTATGGGCATCCTGAATTGACAGCAAAGTCGAAATAACTCAATGTAAGTAATTCATTAAAAAAGGTCCTTTAAAATAAAGGTCAAGCAGGCACTGTGAGGAACAATTAGCTGTAATCGCTGCGCATTATCAAATCATTTGGTTGGTTATTTGGCGAGGAGATGTCGAGAATAATTTAATCGTTTTGAGGAAAAGGTCGTTGTTCTCCTGTAAACAGTGAATAATGGTGTGTATTACACGATTTAAGGTAGATTTGTAGCGCATTTAAAGTTCTAAGGGTATGATATTTAAATACAAAGACAACATAAGATCAAAAAAATTGTCATTTTCTAACGAGAATTCACAAAATAAAAAGCTGTGTCTGTCAATATGATGCCTTTGTTTGCTCGTTGAGTTAGAATCGAGGTGAAGGAGATGAATTGAAATATGGGCCTTATTCTAGCTATACTGGCTTATTTATTTATTTTATCTCTTGACACCTATATCAGACCTTTTGATTAAACTTGAAAACGGAAGCCAAGTTAGAACATCGATAATGAATATCGAATATCTTAGATAAGATCAGAATACCAAAGAGGATTGAAATCTAAGCCGACCCAATATTCACGGATAAAAAAAATCTCTGCCATTTTTAACCTACGAAGCTTCACACAGATTAATTACGTGAAAATGGAAAGCATTTATAAATACATGTTTTCTTTTTGAAAAACAAAAGACTTCCTGTTGAAGAGAATAAATCTCGGATCATAATCGCTTCGGTTATCATTGCACTTTGTGTGAAATAAATCACATATACCTTTGTTCCATTTTAAGAGTAACCGATATTGCAGTACCGAGACCATGATGAAAAAATAAGTTTTATAAGTGCCTCTTGATTATAGAAATGTTTTTGGTTTTTATTAAAAATGGGTCTAAATTAGAGCGCTTTTTCATTTAAAATTCAGGCACGTTGTCTATGTTACTTAATTATGTGTGACGAGACAGCAGATTATTACTTGTAAAGAGTACCTAACGAATTTTCTCAAAAAATAAAATACAATAAGTATATAGTATATAAAAAATAAGTTTTGTTTGTCTTATATTTGGAAAAGACTTCTTTATAAAAATATATTTTAGTATGACTTGATAAATTTGAGACGTTAAAAGATAGAACTAGCGAGATTAGAACATTATTAATCTCATAAAATGTCTATTTATCTTAGGGTTTTTTTTTATAATAGCAACAAAAATGGAGTAGAACTTAAGGACTAAATTGTCATCATGCAGGTCTAAATGTATAAAAGTTTGACAGTTAAATAAAAGGGACAGTTGATTTTGATTTATTTATATATTTATTTATTAGCTGGTAATTTTGTGCGAAATATATCAGCTAATTGAACGTGAAATGCATTTAGGGAAAGCAATACATATCGGATAAAACTTCATTGGAAGGTCTTAGTCTAGTTTAGAGGAAATCGGCTTGTCTATATAAATGTTTCTCACAAAATTTCTTGAACCATCTACTTTTCCAAGTAACAAGAATCAATCCTGCTTTGTTTGCATTGAATACCTACCAACTATTGGTAGTGCTCACACCGTAAACGAGAACGAGTTTGTAAATAAATAGAGATGTAACGAGGTAGACGGTCAGGGTTATCAGTATTACGTTTGCTTACAACTGCAGGGCAATTTATTAAGTGGGCTAGCTTAGAAACGTTGTTCAATCTGTATCTGAGCGGATGGTAGGTCTTCAGTCTTTGTCTCTAAACAAAGCCTTTTTTCCACCATATTTGCTTGTTTTTGCTAATTACCTTTGCTACGTTTTTAGCTGAATCTCTGAGATGTCAACGTGTCGCTATCAAACATAAACAATTATTTTAATAAAATAATTTACTTAAAAGAGCCTATTGCCATCAACTTCTCAAAAACCCACGGAGTCCGAAAAATCTAATATCACTAGGCCTGACCCGGGAATCGAACCCAAGACCTCATGCTAAGCAGTAGAATTTGCAAGTTGGCGGCCTAGACTAAACCAACGAGGCTGTATGGATTCTAGATTGCCAGTGTTACAAGAACCTTCTTTTATTGGCTTTTCATTTTGGCACTTCGAGAATCGCTATCACCGATTACTTTGTCTGGAGCCCCAGTTCTACTACTATTGATATATTTGTATGGTTCAATCCCAAAGCCTTCTATAAATCTAATGAAATCAATATCTCTAACTGTCTCTCATGCCACCCCTGAGCGTACCAGATATGTGAATTAGCTATAATTGGCTATGTCACAGTAATCGCACGTCACCGGACGGACCTATGTGTTCTAGCACATTAGTGTTAGGACACTTAGGGCCGATTTCTGTATATTTTTTTTTTAAAGGTTGGTTTTGAATTGTCAAACCCTTTAATGGCAGCTTTTCAGTCAAAAGTAAAATTTGAGAGATACTCAACTTCTCAAGTGTACGTAAATTATAGGTAGTAAGGTAGGCCCCCCCCCCGGTGGGTTCTCGCATTGTCGAAGCGGGTGGGGCTCAGTATCGGTGGTTTGGTCACCGGAGCGACGGTTTTGGTGGTTTTGGTGAAGCGAAAAGGAACTCGAGGAGAGGCCGCTCGTCAAGGCTTTTGCCGATAAGCCGACGACGTAGCGGCCAAAATGTAGGTTGCGGTGCCGCCTGGGTGACATCGCAACTGAGGCATAAAGCGATTTTGTATGGGGCCTCCCATACCCACACCCACCTTTTGTTAAAATTTATTTATCGAGTGTCATTATCATCATTGTTCGAGTCAAGAGACGGCAATTTCTGTCTAATACCTTCGCTAAAATGACTCTCGTACCTAGAATATTACGCACGTTAGAGTGAAAGCACATAGGTAAATGAGATAGGTACGTACTCGCTTGGCAAGTCCTGTCCACCAGACTCGTATAGACTTTCGCGCTCTATCGTCGGGCGACAAACTCTTCTCGTATAAAAGTGACTTTAAGCGGAGCGTCTGCGATTTGGTATTTTATTAAGATAATCTGCTGTTTCTGAGAATGGTATACAGGCTAGTATTTTGACTGGAAAGTTTTGTTTAGTCTGAATATTTGTATATTAAGACTTACTTTGCTTTACTGAGAACTCACTACTCAATTAATATTGTAAACATTTTTTGAAATTGATTGCCTAGCAAAGTTAGCTTTTTTTTGTAAGTATACTTATTTCTGTTGCCAAGTTGCAGTTTTGGATACTCAAAAAGTATAGATACTTAAAATTTCTGAAACAAGCATCCTACATGAACTGAACCTACCTCATCTGAAAATAGACAACATATTTCAGAGCACAACTTTAACAATACGCTTACGAGCTCACACCTTGCCTCAGACAAGCCATAATATCATATAATTTCAAACGATATGTTTCAGGTTTTCATTTTAAAGTTTCAGCGCACGAATTTGCGCGCGTGTTATAACCTCGTGTTGTTAGGAAGCCTGGATACCGACACAGAGCAAGGATTTAACTGCGGTACAAATTTCGCGTATTTCTTTTCTGTGACTGCGGTAAAATGTAGGATAACGAAGGATGACATACGATGCAGTGGAAAGATTTGTAGCTTTCGTTGAATAATAGTGAAGTTGAAAAAGATTTTTAAATTCTTGTCATAGTGTTGTAACTTTGATACTAGTGGATTAAAGCTCGTATTTGAGTACAGTATTGTTATGACGTAAGAAAAATTTGAAAATTTTGATGTAAACTTAGCTTGTACCCAATTTATGACAAGAAAAAGCCGAGTATATTTTCGTCCTGAGCTGACACTTTTCAGTCCACGCTCGCCTGAAAAATAGCTCTAAACTTAGTTGCAAACATATGAAAATAATTCACAACTCTCTTATCTTTGTAAGAAGTGTAAAGTTTCGGGTTCAGAGAGAATGGCTTGGCTATAAAAAATAAAGTACTCTGAAATACACGGAGGCGTTAGACGGTTATGCCGTAGACGAAGAATAACATCGTTGTTGAAGAACAACATGTCTCTATTGCTCGAAGATAAATGCAGAGGTATACCCAATATTACGTTCACTGACATTTCGCCAATTTTTTTCAAGTCCCTTGTAAAAGGGAGCGAGTCTATTGCCCTCAACCGGGGACAAATCCAGACTCCAGCCGGCTAATACTGAGAAATAACATTCGGAAAATCCAATAATGCTTTGCCTCATTTTCAGAATTACAGTTTTGAATGCCAGACCGAAGAAGATGTCAATAAATGAATGTAGAAAAGGCAGCATCTTGAACTTAAATTCAATGTGTTCTCAAGAATCACGGTTTATAAGTCGGTTACAATATAATTTTTCTGAAACCAATCCTATATATATATAATGTAATACCTTTAAACGAGCAATTCTTGTATATATATAATTTAAATCTCGGAAACGGCTCCAACGATTTTCATGAAATTTAGTATGCAGGGCCTTTCGGGGGCGATAAATCGATTAGCTAGTTTTCATTTTTAGAAAACGTCGCTTTCTCTATTTTCACTCGAGCAGAGCTCGGTTGCCCAGGTACTAAATTATGGTATAAAATGAACGTCAAAAAATCAGTGGTTAACAGTTAAACTATTTAATAAACTTGTAAAAGTCACTTCTAATGACGACGCAAGTCGCTACAAAAATCTTTCGAATGTTTTTCACGTCCAAAGTATTTTTCGATGAAAACTTAAGAATGATCGCGTGCTGAAAAAACTTTCAAAGCTTTCATATCAGCTTTTCCTTGTTGCTAAAATAAAATTTATTTCGAACATCACAGAGACAAGTTTTTCTTAAATTAGTTACTGGCCAATTTTCAGCCAAACCATTCAAATTTATAAGTAGTTTATGATATAACAATTTTCAGACCAGTGTGTCAGCCATTCACAAATCACTACTTTATCTTATCGATAATCCATGAAAACGTCATATTTCTCTGCTATATTCCGCAAACAAGATTTTCAAATTTTCTCTACCCGTATTTCCTCACACCAATAATAAGATCGATCGGTATAAATATTCTAGCCCCATAAAATCTGCCCCGAAAAAAATTTCTCAATAAGTAATATGTACTGATAGCAAATACAATATTACTTGCTACGTCGTCGTAACCGCGTCTACGAGCTGTGAGCTACGGTGCTACGCTTCACGCTACGATGCGCTACGAAATATCAGGAAAACTGAAACATATTACTTACAGAAAAACTTGTGTACTTTTGTAAGAAAATTGTTTATAGTATTAAGGCAGGTTTTCTAATGCCCTGATAACGGAATAACTCGAGTCTAACATTATGGTCGAGATTATTGTTTTTCTGGAGGTAAATAAAACTGTGGTTTTAATATTCCCTGTCTGTTTCTATGAGATTTTTGCGCTGCGATATGTGTTGTGTATTGTTTCGATTTAAAGAGTACAATTTTGTAAATCGTGTATGTACTGTAGAGCACTGTGTGAATTTTTCCGGTATTCAACAGACTAACGAAGTTTTCAAGGAAGTACTAATACGATTATTACCTTAAAAAATCCTTTTATTCTTTATTCTCGGAAGCAGAGGATTACAAACAGTATACCCACATTTCGTCAGTTATGTTTAAGTTTCAAGCAATAGGGGGCAAGCCTATTGCCATCAACCGGAGACAAATCTACAAATGATAATCAACATTTAGATTCTGCCTGTATAGACAGAATATTACACTACCCTCAATTGAATTAAAAGTATTTAAATCAGTTTAGAGCAAAATATATGTTCTAATTTCGGTAGAAAGTATAATTTTATAATCAAGGTGAATTACAACGGTTACCAATTAGTTGTAAAAGACATATTTTATGAAGATTTGGGTGAAATCGTTTGCTCAATGTCGTTTATGATAAAGGTCGACTATATTTATGTGATTGGTATTTTAAGTTAGTAGTGATTAGGGGGCTGAGTTTTGCAGTCGTCGTAGTAGTAGTAGTTCGTTGTCGGCAGATTGAGCACTATTGGAAAAATATAAAACTGAGTTAGGTTGACTTAAACTTACTTTCATTAAAATTAACGTGGTTCGGAACTGTCTGTTTTGCTGCTTAAAGCTCACCTGTTACTACTATTAAAACTTTGATGATTGTGAAACATACCTGTACGTAATAAAAGACTTTCATAAATACTATTTGATTGCTTGTTATTACTCAAATTGGTGTCGTTCTATAGATATGTTCAATCTTTATGATCCTTCAATAACTAGCTTTTTGGATTTATCTTAAGCAAGTATTAGTTATTTATCCGTCTATTTGATAACAGAACATAACTTTTCCAATCTTAAACTAGACAAATCTGGCCACATATAACATTCTATAACAAATAACTCCTAAGTTCCAAACTTAAATAAAATTCTTCTGACGTAAACCTCCATGCTGCAGAAGGCAATCACTCGAGGGACACGTGAGGCTCATCACGCGTCAAAGATTGATGACGTCATTTATATCGTCACACCTTATACGTGCGCAGGTGACTTTTTACCTGAAAATGATTGATAGTTTCCAACCTTTAGATTAAGCAGAGGTGTACTACCATCTCATGGAATGGGGACGAGCCTATTGCCGTCAACTGGGCAAAATTTTAAGCTTCAGGCTGATACTTAGAAATTCGAGATGGAAAACTTAACGTAACATCGAAATATTTTCCAAACTTTTATTTTTCTAGATAATTACCTCCAGCCACCTAACTAAAAACAACTCAATTTATTAATTTTTTAAAAAACACACTATATTTTAAAACAAGCTTTTTTCGTATTCATTTGATACCCATAAGCATGCAGTGCACAAAAAATAACTAGTCGACCATCTCGGGCCGTCCGCCATATTGGATTTAGAATAACGTCACTTATCTAACCATGCATTGTCATCCAAACTAAACGAGTATGCAAATTTTCATCTTAATCGGTGGAGGATAACTGCTTTAAAATTCAGTTGCAAGATTTGACCCGAACACACTTACCTACATAAATACATACAGACATTCATACATACATTGCAAGTTAATTAAAAGCTTGTAAAGAAGGAGTTGACATCTTCAAATGCAATATCTTTAGGTTTATCGGAGCCTCGGAGGCATCGCATCGTGACTGATGACATCGTTTGTTGCCATCCACCAGCCGTAATGAAGCTTAAGTTATTTCCCGCCCAAACTTCTGAATAATACATTGCCTTTAAAGAAAGAAAGAAAGGTTGTCGTGTGTGTAATGGTAAAGAGAAAGATATTTTTCACTGAGTGAAATAGATTTGAGGGCTGTATTTAGTGGGGGTTTCGACAAATTGAATGTCGATGTTATTTTCAGTTTAGGTTTTTGAAGTTCATAATTTGGATAAGTTGTTTGTATTTGATATCAAAACTGTGCTACTTTTTTTCGAAACTTTTGTACATGTTTTATAATATATGTAAACACTCAGTTTTCACATAACGATGGTAATACTTCGTATTCATGAAATAAATTCTTAATCGATTAAGCTCTTCTAGAGATTTACCTTTTAAAGACATAAAGTAAACAACCTCGTTTTTTTTTCTTTTCTTGAAACTGCCGTACACGTTCGAAATTCCTTCGAGTGTGGTACATGCACGCACCATAAAGGTAAGCAGCTGCTATATTTCATTTTTTTATTAACACCTTGTTATTTTTCTCGATAGGTACTGTCAAATCATCGTCATTTGTGTTTAAGCTGTTTATGATATAACGTGTTTACAGCTACATAATCTTTATCGATTTTTTTACATTTCGTGGTAAACCTGAAAACTCTTTTATATTCCTCCAAAATAATGGTGAGATAAATAACCTACAGATAGACAGAGCCACAAACTAAAACTGAAAGAATTTATTTCAATTTAAGCTTCATTTCGAGGCACTTTTGAATTGTCAAGATCGGTCAGTCAAAATTCAAGATTTTTATTATTGCCTTTTGATAAAATAGAATTTAAGTACTTAAAATAGATCTAAACAGAATCAATTGAAAACCTCTCCCTAACTTCATACATACACAAAAATTCATTAACAACTTCGCAAAAAAATCGAGAACGCTCTGAAACATTTAAACCGGCGCTAGCTATTCAAAAAGGAACGGTTACTTTTGTATGCCGCATGGCTTTCGAAGTCCATTTCAATAATAAATTATGTGGAATACAAAGGCCGAAGTTAGGACGACAATTATTTAGATCACAAAGGCGGGCAGAGGAAACTGTTTCTTTTAGGAGTAAACGTAGACAACCTTCAAGGGTTTTTCATCATCGCTTGCCATCAGGACTAATCAGGAGATACGGTGGTCAAACGTGTGCTTAACAATATTTAAACAAAAAAACTTAGCGCACTTAGCTGGTCATCTTTTATACCTAGTTGAGTCAATTGAGGCAAGCAAGCATAATTATGATAGTTTGAAAGCATAAATTAGCCAATAATATTGCCACTGCTGGGACGGACACAGGCCTGTATTTTTCTCTGTGAGAGGATGTTGCCGTGGGAGTAGGTACAAGACATAATACTTAGCAAACCCATTACGTGATCTAATCCTTTTCGAAGTCATAATGAAAATAATTCTTGGTATGTAAATCAATCTACCCAGATGTAGCTAAATACCAGTATTTTACATGGAGCGATAGTGCTAATCTGACCAACACTATACAGTAATTGGGTTACACGATACCCCTTGGCAAAACTGGCATCAGATTTTGATTTCTGACTACCCGTAACTTCTGTCGAAAAATCTTCAAATATAGTATCAGAAAATCACCACAGTCTATAATAAGTTATTAAAGACTGTGATGATTTATTATTAATAACCGTTAATTCCTTGAAATCAGTCAATGTTTACAGTTGAAATTAAATAAATTAAGGGTACTTTTGAATGATTTTAATACAAATGAGTTCGGAAGTCGTCGTATGATGGCTTATTTGGCGAGGTCGTGCAATTTACATGAAATCAGCCCCAGTATTCTTTGACGTTTTCTTAATTAGTCGTTATTGCATGAAATGCAGAAATGAAGAGATTTATTTAAAGCTGCCAATTACCGGATCTGTTGAAAGTTACCTAAAAACTGCATACCATTATGCAATATCCCTTGGCCCGGGCTTGACCCAGATCCGAACAAATTATGAGTTATTATCTTATTTACTAAGTTTCTTGTCAAAGTTACTTCAAACATTATTTTATTTTTGTGTCTAACTTCTATACCACATTTTTTCTAGACTAAGTGTTCTTTAGTGAAAGAGGTTTTTAACTACAAAATGTAGTTAAAAGATATATAAAGAAGGTTCTGTGAAGTTAAATTCCTTGGAGATAATTAAATGAATATACTTAGGTACCTTTGAAGTTCTTTTTTTGTTTTTTTTTTATTATCAATAGGCTCGCGCTTGACAACTATCTCACCTGATGGTTAGCGATGATGTAGCACGCTTGCCTAGAAGTAACCTATTCACTCTTGACTTAAAGACCCCTGTGAAGTTTCTTTGGATATCTACTTACATGTTTGGCATCTTCTTTTAAGACAATATCTAGGCACTAATAACTGTCATTCTAGCTTATATTATTTGTTTTAAGTGTCTTGGTAATTTTGCTCGTTCACATGTTTTCAACAGATTTTTGTTTCTTAAATTTTCACCTGAGTGGCCTAAAAAGTATCAAGGAATATTATATATTTTGAAATACAATGTATGTGTACATACTGAAATCACAATTATTATCTTTTGAACCTGGCTGTAATAAGTCACATGCTCTGAAGTAACATCATACCTATATTCCCCGAAGGGTTAGGCAGAGGTTTTCCTGCCACCATAACATCTCATTCACTCGGGCGATCAAAGTAACGGAAACACTTTTGTTCTATTCCTGACACCTTGAACTTCACTTGTATGTGGACTACCCATGCAAACGTGCAAACATTATAAGTAACTCTGATCACAAAAAACATCACAGAAGCCCACACATACCCATGGCTTCAGTAACAACTCAACAAAGTACTATACAGGGTGGCCAAAAAGTCGTGGATCAAACGAAACAGGGAGACAAAAGAGGTAATTTCCAACAAAAAACCTTTCTCCAGCATGGCCATAACTTCATTGCACGAAAAGATATGAATTATTTTTTTTTTCCATGAAACTACCGAGATTTTTTACAATTTAATCAGTAGAAAATTAAATTGATTAAAAACAATAAAATAAAAGGTGTTGTATTATGACTCGATTATGTATCAATACTACAAAAATTGTATTATTTTTTATTTATTTTATTTTTATTTTTATTTTATTTATTAGGGAAAACAAACAGTTGCACAATACAGTAACACATAAATAAAAATTTACATAAAAAGGAAGACAAATGCACAACTAACAACATTTTCCACAGAATACAAAAAAAAAAGAAATACAAATAATAACGACGTGCGCTTACAAAGTAAAAGAAACACAAAAAAGAAACAAATAATTGCAAAAAAAAAAGAATATAACAGAATAAATTGAGATAGGTACAATAAATATTTTTTTTTTTTAAAGTATAATGAGGCAACATTTTGATAAAACTAATAAAAGCAAGAAGTTCGACAAATTTTCAACAGGCTTTCAAAAATTAGAAACTAATCAAATAAAAAGCTCACAGTAAATATAAAACTAAAAAAAAATACTTGGGGATAAAGTAAAGTTGGGAAAAGGCTAGGCAGAAAGAAAGTAAATATAAAACTAAATACAACTAAATACATGTATCAGTCAGAATTATTAAGAGTTTCACAAACCAGTCGTCTAAATTGTCCCGATGGAACAGCGAATATATCAATATCAATAAAAAGTTTATTATATTGATCAGCCAGGCGACGCAAGGGTGCTCGTAAACCTGCATTCGTACGTGTAGATGATATGGCAAACAAGGGCCGCGTACGTACCCCACGGCATATGGTTGTTCTTGGTACTACGTAGCTGATCTTATTGATAATGTCAGTACAATCATATGTGTTATTGCATAATTGATATAGAAGCATTGTTTCCAAAAATATACGTCTAGTTTTGAGGTTTTGAAGCTTGTACCTATTCAAAAGATCACCGTAAGATGCGTAAGTGCGAAAACAACGGCAATGCATGGCTTTCAAAAACTTTCTTTGAACGTTTTCAATTGCGTCTGAGTACTTACTATACAAGGGACTCCAAACCGCATACTCTAACTGAGACCTGATTAACGATTTATAGAGATATATATATGTATAAGGACGGACAAATTCAGTGGCTGATCTCATTACAAAACCGTACATGCGGAAGGCATTATTTACAATTTTTGCTATATGAGAGTCAAGGTGTAATTTATCATCTAACAGAACTCCAAGATCGCGAACCATTGTTTCTCTGGTTAAGATGATGTTATTCAATGCGTAAGGGAATTTTTTTACATTTTTGTTTTTCGTAAAACTTATACAGCAGCATTTGGATACGCTAAGTTGGAGCTTTTTCTTTGAGCAGTATGAAGAAAACCTATTTAGATCTTCTTGTAAAAGGAGACAATCATTAATGTCTTTAATAGGCCTACAAATTTTGAGATCATCTGCGTACGGCAACAATTTGGAATGTTTGAAACATGTGGTGATGTCATTAATAAATATAATGAATAAAAGGGGTCCTAAAATGGAGCCCTGAGGCACTCCAGATGTTACACTTAAACTGCTGGAAGTGAAACCGTTTATCACTACCCTCTGTGTTTGACACATAAGAAGCGAACCATCTTAAAAGATCGCCACGTATGCCATTGAACGCAATCTTATTTAAGAGCAGCTGATGATCTACTTTGTCAAAGGCCTTCCGGAAATCAGTGTAAATAGTGTCCACCTGAACACGAGAGTCCATGTTGTTAAACAGGTAGTCAACAAAGGTAACCAGGTTGGTTGTAGTTGACCTCCTTTTGACGAATCCATGCTGTTGTTGCACAATGTTATTGTGCAACAAAGGGTATATTTTATTATGTACTAACCTCTCGAAAACCTTCGACAAAGCAGACAGTATAGATATAGGGCGATAGTTCTCTACGTCGTTCTTAGATCCCGATTTGTAAACAGGGGTTATGTTTGCGAGTTTCCATGCTTGAGGAAAACATCCTTGGGAAATGGATAAATTGAATATTTTATGTAACGGTACACATAGATTAACAGCTGTCTGTTTAATGAAAATCACCGGAAGACCATCCGAACCTGGCCCTTTAGAAGGGTCCAATGTATTAAGCGCAGTCAGTACTTCATCAACAGTGAATTCGATGTCATTCATCAGATTGCAGCTTTCAGAGCAGTCATCGTACGCAGATGATATGTTAGTAGAGATCGATGGTTCATAAACCGAATTGAAATAATTTGAAAAAAAATCACAAATGTTTTGTGGGCTGTTAGTGGAGTTGTTGTTATACGTCATAGTGGATGGAATACCGGTAGATTTCTTTCTGTTGTATATGAATGTCCAAAAATGCTTAACATTGTTTCGTATACCATCCTCAACGGAATCCATATATTTTTTGTAGCAGATTTTGCATTCATCTTGGAATCTAGAACGGTACAGCGAAAACTGCTCATAATCCGAGACATTCTGATACATTTTCCACCTAACCCAAGCCTTGGGTTTATTTTTATAAATATGTATAAGTGGTTTTCAGAACCACACGGGAAACTTAGAAGATCTGCAATTAGTCAATGGTACATGTCTTTTAATAATTTCATAAATGATATTATAGAACGTATCAAGAGAAGCGTCAACAGATTGATTACATAAGATGTCATTCCAATTTATTTTCTCTAAGTCGTCATTAATTTTGTCATAATTTGCCTTATAATAATTATATCTTTTGTTTGTCTTGTGTGCCATTGGAATATGAGGCAAATGTCGCGAGATGAGAATACAGAACGGAGGATGGTGGTTGTCAAGCTGTAATAAATAATCGGTGGGTGTAGAAATCGAGCAATTATCGTTACTTATCACTAAGTCCAATATTCTCCCGTTCAGATTTTTAATAGTGTTATATTGATAAGCGTTTAGAAGGGACATAAAAATGCTCATGTGAGTACAAACGGGCGTATGGCCTCTGCAGATCTGAGCAGTGAGAGAATTACTGCCAGAGCTGGCAACCCAATCGACCTCAGGTAAATTATAGTCACCAAGCAAATAAAATTTTTCGGTGTTGTTATCCTCAAGTAGCGCCTGCAATAGGTCAAAATATTCAGAATATATGAATTCAGGTGTATTAGGCGGTATATACACTGCCCCAATAACTTGATATTTGCCTGTAGCTGAGTTTGGTAACTGTACAACGACCTGTTCAATGTACGCGTGCGCAGATGAACGCAGAGTTAGTCTGACCGATCGCATCCCCTTTAAAATCGCTATGAGGACACCACCTCCATCCTTCTTATTAGTAGCCGCGCGATCACGGTCACATCTATGTACCTCGTAACGCTCATCAATGAACTCTGTGTTATATATTTCTGGCGTCAACCAGGTCTCAGTCAAAACGATAATGTCATAGCGGTTAGCTAAAATATTCATATAAAGAATATGCAATTTGGTACGGATTCCCCTGCAGTTTTGGTAGTATATAACTAATTTATCAGTCATTATGACACTTTGGTCTACAGAGAATTGTAGTCATACATGCATTACCTGTTATCAACGCAATCACAATTTTCACAAATAGAAGAACAAAATTGATTGATAATAAAACAACAAACTGAAAGATACAAACAAATACAAGAAACAAGCAGGCTAGAAGAAACAGATCAAATATAGTAAAAATAACCAAAATACCAGCTATATCACATAGTGTTTGATTTAAATAAGTACAAACACACAAAAAAAATAAAAATATACGAACATTACCGCCTATCAAAAAGCTGATAGCAATTGTTAGCAACAAATCGCTTTTATGGTTAGCTATTACACAGGCAGGACAATACTTTATTAAAGTTAATTCCATCCTATTGCAATAGTTTATGACATAAATATAAGTACAAGTATGCAGGAAATTATAGAAAAATATACTCGCGAACTCAAAAAGCCGTGTAGATCCATTGCCAAAAAGCAAGCCGTTAAGGGAAGCCAGCAGCACTCTGGCTGCCAATTGGTGGCGCCGCAGCAGCACTCCGGTTGTCAATCGGTTGCTCCTTGGCAACATTTTGATTATAAATCGGCGGCGCCGCAAAACCAGGCTTGATTCTAGCGATGTCTTGCGAAGTTCGGACAGCATAAGCCCTTGCCCCTTCCCTTTCACGAACAAGAATAGTTCCGTTCTTAACCCAGACGAACTTATAATTGTGCTTCCTGGCAAAATCGCGAGACTCACGAAATAAGTGCTTGTTTTTTAAAGTAAGATGCTCATGCATATATATTGGCAACGATACTCCAGATATGCCAAGTTGGTCGGTAGTAATGCCCTTACTTAAGCGATGGGCACTAAGGATATTGTCACGCAATATACGTGAAGCCAATTTCACGACTATATTTTTGGGTTTATTATTCTGCTGATGTGCATGTGGTACACGGTGAATTGAAATGATTTCATTATGATGAACATTGCACTTTATTGCAGACCCGATGTTTTGCATCAACGACAAAAGATTTTCATTTCGTCTCTCCGGTATATTGCATATCTCTATGTTGCAATTCCGAGCATTTTGCTCCAGATTGTCAATCTTTGCCACAAGTTCTGCGACTATAGGCTTTAAATCGATAGTCTCTTGTAATCGCTTGCCAATGTTGTCGATTTTCCCGCTGAGATCAGTGTTCTCGACAGTAACAAAATTGATCGAAGTCTTGAGGGAATCAATATCTTTCGTCGCACTTTTATACTGTGCGTCTAACTCGGAGACTCTCTGTTGTATCAGCAATTGCTCAGAGCGAAGGGAATTAATGTCGTTTCTGATTTCAGTCGTGATTTGAGTGAGCGAAGCAAGTTCATTTTTCATCAATAGTACATTCTCAGATATTTTATTGACACTCGATTCCATATCCAGTCGCCATTCACTCAAGGTAGTTTTAAATTCCGTGGACATTTGCTTAAACGCCATCTCCCACTCGGATTCCGGTTGTTTGCGCTTACGCACTGCTACGTTTTGTTCGGCGCTCATTTCCGAACTCGATGCTAGGTCTGTGTCCGAGTGGAATTTTTTTTTGTCTGGTGTTTGGAACATTTATAACTATTATTTCTTTACGGACGGTAAGCGCTATTTGTTCAAATTAAGTGATTTGAAAATAGAAAAAGAGTTGCGTATGGTCAGATCCGAACTGGCGACTCGCTGTGTAGCCGCGGGTAATCAAAAAGCTACAGCACTACCACTCGACCACGGTGACGTACTCGATGCTGACGAAATTTTGAACTAGTATTTAAAGCTTATTTTATCCAATGACTTGCAATATTATCGTGAGTAATGAGGTCCTTCTCAAATTCACAAGTCACTTTGAACACTTTAAAACGTTAAATTTTCAAACTGTTTTTAGTAATTTTGTATATTAAACTGTGTTTTTCGCAAAAAAAAAACTGTTGATTAGGGTTTCACAATAGTCACTGTATATAACACAACGAAAATTTCACGTATTTAGCAGATATTTGCCACTCATTTGTAATTATTATATTGGACTGACTTAAACACACTGTGTATAGAGCAAAGGTCGCACGTCGAATGTATTGCAGCTCTTGGTATCAAACTTAACGAGCAATGAATTTTTTTCCGTAAATTTTGAAGCGTTACAAAAAATTACTTCTCACTTTAAGACCACCATTTGAAAAAAAAATGTATTACGGAAAAGTGACCCTGTATTAAAAAAGCTTGCTGGTTTCATGCTGATTCGAATGAGGGACAACACTTTACTCTTTGATCTTTAGTTTTGGTTTTACGGTCGTTTTTTCATATCAAGGTGCAAATTTAATAAAATAGTAAATTTAAAGGAAAGTTTAGATTTTTTATAAAAACAACGATTATGCCTTAGTAATTTTATTTAAATACAAATTTTTACATTAAATGCTCAAAGTTCCTACCTCTGACTATAATACACAATCTGCACCGCCTAATAAAATTCGCACGTAATCGGCGGAATGCACCTCTGTTATTTAGAATTTGTAACTTAGCAAACTCGAGCTTTTGTCGTAGTTCTTGTTCGGTGTTATTCTCTCCTTGATACACTATTTCTTTAAAATAGCCCCAAACAAAAAAGTCTATGGGATTAAGGTCGGGCGACCGGGGTGGCCATGCAATAGGTCCGCCTCGACCAATCCACCGGTTAGGGAAGCGCTCGTTCAAATGTCCTCGAAGTTACTAAGGCATAATCGTTGTTTTTATAAAAAATCTAAACTTTCCTTTAAATTAACTATTTTATTAAATTTGCACCTTGATATGAAAAAACGACCGTAAAACCAAAACTAAATGCTGGAGAAAGATTTTTTGTTGGAAATTACCTCCTTTGTCTCCCTGTTTCGTTTGATCCACGACTTTTTGGCCACCCTGTATATAAATTGAATACCGATACATTACTTAATTTTCTTTCTTTCTTTTTATCTTTGTTACTCGTTCAAAGGAAAATCAACTCAATCTTTACCAACTTATGGTTTAAAATGAACGAATAAATGGTAAGAAATTTACAGGTGACACGGAGATAACGATTGATCTTTGTTAACAAGCTTTTGTAAATTTAGTCTTGTGCTTGAAAATGAAATGTGAGCAGAAAAATCATCGAATTTATTGAATTGAGGCTTTGAAAAGGTACTCGTACTACGAGCACCAAAGAAGCCGGTACTTTGAAGGTCATAGCTGAGAAAGCAAAAAAATAATGTGTCAACCTTCCTTGTTTATTTCAGTTAAACAGAAGATTTTTGTGACGATTGGATATGCAAGGTTTACCTCATAAGATTTCTTGTTAGCGTTTTGATTTTCACTCATGAAATTAAAATCTGTATTAAATAGGGTATTTAACACAGATTGCCTTAAAATAAATTTTCTTTTAAAGGCAATCATTTCGCGAACTTTTGGGCTTCCCCTCGTATGCAGTTACTTCCTTACCTAAGAAACTGATAAGAAAGATAGATTTTCTATCAACGAAGTATGATCGTAAGAAAAAACTCCGCTGTTAGCATGAACTCTGAACTCAATTCGACTACTTAACATCAGGTGTCGATGCTGCACGATTGACACAAGATTCCTCCAGTTCTCGCAAATGGAACCTAGTTACACATTGTGAAGAAATGGGCAAAGAAAATCCACTTGAAAAAAAAACGCCAATGAAAAAGTCGACAGTGTGAGTACCGTCCGGGCGCAAAAGTGCGGTGACACTCTCCCAAAGCCGGAATGTCTTTGTGAATTAAGATAATGGTCCATATATTTAATCTACAGTATATATTTTAAATATATATTAAACTAGTCGTGGCTCTATTCCCACCTTTTAACTCATTACCAAAAAGGAGGAGGTTGTATGTTCGACTTTAAGTTTTTTTTTTGTATGTTCACCCATATCTCCGTCAATTGTGATCCGACCGATTTTGAAAATTCTTGGCGTCTAGATGATCACAGAATCTTTTTACCCATAAGAGGATAACTATTCAAGCTTGTGAGAAATTCCTTCGGTCATCTTTTTAAGATAAACAAAGCTCCATTATTTCTTGTGGATACTTTAAAAGTATTTCCAAGTCGTGCTGCAGTATCCTCTTACATATTTATGACAATAATGAACTTAGTCGTTGTACGAGCTTATAAAAGAATTCGTCTGGGCAACCGCCAACATACATTTTGTGCAACCAATGAGCAGTATTGTGTTCGACACTCCAATTATATACTTCTTATCATAGCCCATAGGATTTTTATGAAAACTCCTAATGCATTGCTTCATATTATTATGTTTGATCACCTAATTGGTCTACTCGACAACGTAAATAAAGCAATTAATGTTGCTAAGATTGAGAAAATTAAAGGTATACCATTGATCCGACCCGATAAACACACCTTTTTTAGAAGGTATGCAAATTGCCTGTGTAATTATTATAATAGAATCAGAGATATTTCAGCATTATTTTCAGGTTTTTTGCTGCTTGTTTACAACCTAAATCAATAAAACACTGGGAATTTACACCTAATACTCTTAAACGTCTATTTTTAACGTCGTCCATAGCTCGGTTTGCTATTATTATTTAAAAACGTTATTATTATTTAAACGAATAAATAACTACATTTACTATAATTTCCCTTTCAAAATCCTTGTTAGCAAGTAATCTTATCTAACTCTTGCGTAAAATGTACTAATTTTGTCAATCTATTTATTGGCTTCAAAAAAACCTTTTAGTATAGTTTCCCTAACACTTAACTGACAGAGAAGATTAAGTTTTTCTGTAAAGCAAATCAGATGTAGGTACCGCTAAATTGAATGAATATTTCAACAGTTAATATAAATCTTTTGAGGGTTATAAAGTGAAGCAGAGCTTTTAAAGGGTTGTAAAAAAGATGGATTGGAAACTTGGACGTAGTTTTATTAGCATTCAATTTTTGGACTGTCGAATCTGGTCGGGTAAAAATGCAAGGCAGCTGGGAACAGACTGTGTGCTTTGGTACTAGATATTACTTTTTAATAACTAGATTACCCTTTACTGCACCGACCCTGAAAATATTGGGATAAGGGGCGAGTGGACGATGATATTTTCTCCTTTACTTGCCAGAGGTGATGCAAAAAGGGGATATTTTGAACACCTAAAAACGCACTTGCCTTATTCGTCTCTTGTTACTTTTTTATGCTGTAATTAAAAGATAAGTCGGTCAGAAAGGCCTGCAAGGTTTCTAACTATTATTCAAACCGTTCATACCATTTTAGTTTAGTAACAGGTTCTTTAGGAACCTAAAGAATACCTAGATGGAGAAATTGGCAATATATAAAAAGTTTCCTAAACTATTGTCAGTTGTAGAGCTGTGATGTTTATTGATGAGAAAGTGGACCAACAAGGAAATAGTGTGATTTATAGAAAGTGTTCGGTGTATAACATTAATGATAATTTCCAGACCAGGAAATTAATAAATCAACACCCAGACCCGTAGTATTCGATTTCAACATAACGACCGAACTTTTAGTACTTTGCAGCGATCGTTCGGACAAATTCTAATATTAATGACGTTTATATGATGATGGATGACAGCACCGTTACACATTATCGTCATAACAAATGTTTCCAAATGCTGAGCGATGCGTTTCTTGTTAAATGTAGTTTATGTTTGATTTAGGCGTATTTTGGAAGATACTGGAGTATCTATTTGGAGGCTTCATTTATTGAAGTGCTAAATTTTATCGGTTGAAATTGGGAGGGGGTGAGAAGCAGAAAATTTGTGTTTGTACGAAGATGAGTAAAGAAAACTTAAATGTTAAGAAAACCAACATGAATGGCTAACGTAAAATAGCGATTCATGGTGTTTCATCTAACGTAGTTGATTCTCTTGAAGAATGTAGCAAATAATATAGTCTTCCCTCTCAGTCATATGCAACTGCGTTAAGATATATGACCTAAGTTTAGAGGTTTTCAAACCCCAGCTACTTTAAGTTTGACCTCACCTCTGTTAAATAAAAGCCTGTAAATATGACATCTGCTTACATGGCAGAAAAGCAGGTTTGTGTCTAGGGAAATCGCCACACAAATGTAGGTACTCTGAACTCCGCGTGAAATATTAGTACGAGAACTAAAATGTTAGTCTGAACTCTGAAATAATTTTCATAATTTTTTCGGGTGATTACGTAATTGGAATTTTAATTAAATTAGTGTACATACTGGTTGTAACTCTGTGTGAGAGAAATTGTTGCTCAGTTACGTGCCCTCCAACATCGTAATTTCAAGTGAAAATTGTCGTGAGTTTCTAATTGTGTTCCAAACATCAAAATCTATTGGCCTTGAACTACGGTTATTTTGACTAGATCGGTCCTGCATTTTAGGAATTTCCAGATGCAACACTTAAATTAAAGTTTTTGGTATTATGAAATGCTAACGTCAAACGTTAAAAAAATAAAAGAGCTTACCAAAGACCTCATCCGTTTATTTAGGAAAGAAAGATAATAACTTACTGCGATTACCAGCCCTTCTTACTTTATATTGTGGACAACATCCTTTTTTAACACGCTTTTATTTGTTTGATTGTTTATTTCATCTATATACAGTCTACCTAAAATGTGGTAGCAACTCTGTTTAAAACTATTTATCTCAAAACACCTGAAAATTCCAAACAAAAGAACAAAACTCCGTAACAGAATAAAAATTTGCAACTCTCTAAAAATGAACTTAGAACTCTGTTGCAAAGAAAAAGGACGGCGTTAATGAGTACATTAGCAATCGCGGCATCATTAAAAACTTCAAAGAATCACTGGCCAAAAGTTGCCACACATTTTCCATTGAGTCTCAAAGTTTCGAGACCGAATTTAACGGTTCACACACTTGAAATTAGTTGAGTGTAAGGACTTCAGACAGGGACACATTTCTGTTTTCACATTGTCGGCGATTTACTGCATTATTAAAGGTTGGGCAACTTGCCGCTTAAATCTTGATACTTTACAGAGTAAAATACTCTGTATTGGTATTTGCGTAAAGTTAGATTAATTGAAATATAGTGAGTGGGTGGATAATGGGGGTAATAATATTATGTTTGTGTTCTTAATAGGATCTTAAGTTCAACGTTTTCGTTCAGAGTTTAATTTTGCTCATCTTTGAATGTGTATAGTCAGTTTTGTGTTTATAAACACAGGTTATCTGTCTTATTCTGGTAATTACGACTGAAACAAGACAAAGCATTTTGAATATACAAAAAATCTTTTGAAAGATTCTAAAATGGAAATAAAAACCTGTGATCTTTTCCGAAAGCCTGTTTCAAACGCATATTTCATGGAATATTAGAAATGCTTCTACCGTTTTATAGTATAGGGAGCACCACACGTTTTCCATACTTCTGTTTCTTATTTCTGTAACTAATATCTGAAGTACATTTCTTTATTTCTCTAATAAACACAATCTAGATCTCATCAATAGTAACTCGGTAACCCTTTCATTAACAATAACAATAACTACACTAACTCCATACGTAACCAAGTTTTTCCGTCACTACAAAGAGAATGTAACCCAACATCTAATAGCTTAAAAAACGAGAAATTCTTGTATATATATAATCTCATTTCTGAAACGCCTCCAATGATTTTCATGTAATTTAATATGCAGGGGTTTCGAGGGCGATAAATCGATCTAGCCAGGTTTAGTTTCCACCCGAGCAGAGCTCTGTCTCCCAGGTACTACATGTATAAACGTCGCGACGCGATATGCCCAATGTGTTATTCCCGCTTCCCGATACGATCCATCACTTATACACATATGTGTCACCATCTGAACAAACCCTTACAAATGGCTAACATTATTCGAGTGTTAGATAAGTACTTTGTTTTTGTAACAATAGTAAAGGCGAGCATCCACTGCGAGGAGTGAGGTTTGACATGTTGTTTGCTAGCTCCGCATTTGTGCTTAGCCTGGACGTGTGGGTTACAGTCATCAACTATCCAACGTGAACGAATCCGCGGCCAATAGTGTTAGATATTTCTCGTTACTAGCCGAGATAGAGAAGTGGAGTTGATTGACCCTACCGATTGATTGGTAGGACTAGACAAAGAGGCAACTGCTTTAAGTTGTTTAGTATTGTATCCGTCTACAGTGGTAACATGATATTTGACTTTGTATAAAGATATGTTGACAGAAATATATCGCCTGTGTACAGCGTCCTCGTCTTGAGGCTTAATGGTCGTGCTGGACGATCTGGCCACATTTTCATACAAAACGAAGCTAAGTGCGTAATTTTGCCGTAGGCTGCTGTAGATCTCCGCGTTCACTCAAAGCGCAAATGAAACAATATAACAAAATTCGTAAAACAATTCTGTTTATATATGCATATTTTTGTTTTGAACCTATTTCTATAGCATGTGTGTATATGTTATGGGTAGCAGTTTGTTTGAACAAAAACCTTTTTTGCTTTGAAAATGTTATTTTCAAATTTGCATTTTTTTAGGTTTCTGTTTAGTATGCTTATGATTGTAGTCTTTTTACGGTTGTAATTCATTAAGTACTGGCTGCGGGTTTGTTCCTATAATATGGTTTATATAGTGAATAATTATTTATAAAACCTGGGATGTATTAAATATTGGCTATTACGTGGAGCTATTAGCGAAATATCCTGAGGGCATCGCTTATTTTATCTTTATTTTATACCATATTGACAACTTATGCACGAAACGAGTTTTACGTGGGGAAGCAAACAAAAAAGCAGCATTTTTTGGTCTAAAGAGCCAGATTCAAATCAACAATACTGTTCTTTATTTTTGTTACATTATTCACTGGGGAATCGATCATCAGAAGTTTTGAATTGGCAACCTTTGTTTTTTTTTTTATAGCTTCAGCATTATTTCTAAGCAAAATCGTTCAAATAAAAGTAAAACCGAAGATAAGCTGGGATAAGCTTACCAGAACAAAATATCTAGAAGTGGTCAAACAAGCAAAGCCAAGTATATTTGTTAAATTATTGTCGCAAGGAAGTTGATGCTGGCTTTTTGGCAATTTGTTAATCTTTTCCCTTAGCCGATAGAATGTCATTTTGTCTAGGTCTATCAATAAATAATAATGCCAGCTTGTATCTTTCCCACAGCAGTGCAATGGCTCCTTCTTATACAGAGAAGGCATGCAGCTTAATCACTACGCCAGTAGCCGCAAACAGTGGTAACCGGCCTAAAACCCATGCCAAGCCCGTACCAAGTAATTCAGTCTATCCCAGGTAACAGCATAGTTTCCCTTCTCATAACAAAAGCAAGTACCTTTGTGAGCCCTATAGATTCACAACGTACGCAACTGCACTTTATGCATAAATCCAGTGATGCCACGTCTTGTATTCAAAGGAGAAGGATTTATATGCATTTTCATCTGGATTTTAAAGAAAAATGGTTGATGCAAGTTATTGGAAAGGAATAAGGATAGAATTTTATTTTGTATTTGTGGCAAACTTAATTTAATGATTGGAATAATATTAAGACAATCGAGAGTATTTTGGTTCTTGTTTTCTCATGGTAAACTTAGCAAGCGAGGTAATAAAGCTGACTTAATGCACAACAATTGCAACTCCATCAAATGATTCTTTACAATTCAAAATTTGAACATAGCTTGCCATGAGTGGAGCTATGCACCGCCACTCACATAAACCTGAGAAATTAACACAGCTCAAAGTGATCCAACAAAAGGCTGCCCAGAAAAGGTTTATGGTTCATCCACGCCACTGGCATCCTACCAAATAGACGTAGTATATGTTTGTATCGTCTGCCAAATGCTTTTATGGAAACTATTAGACGCGCCATTTTACATGCGAGTTCTTACACGAAGTTTATGCTTCATAGAAATAACTTGAAAGGATGTTTGTTTGTCGGTATTGAGAATCTTAGTTAATGGGTTTGGAAGACGATGTGTTCTTTTTCTTTGATTTATGGGGAGGCTTTTTGGATTTAGTGGTTTGAAAAGGTAGCAGAAATTTTATTCTATCCTTTCTTACTTTTTACTTATAGTTTTTACAAATGTGATGGTTTGTAGGTTTTTTTTATTAAATCTCGCCTCGACTAAACGAATTTGTAACACGGGTGGATCAAGGTTTAGAGTAGACACACTTTTGATCCTGGTTGTACACTTTTGTGCGATAATTTACCACTCGGGTGGACAAATCCGCAGGTAAAAGCTCATTCAATACAAATTTAAAGATTTGCGGTAGTTGGAGACACTTTTAACCTGCGCAAAAAAATATGGTTCATAAATATTGCTGATACCATTACCAAGATCTACAAAATCATCATAATTATTATCTGTTCAAGAGGTTATCGATACCTATTTTCCAACCAATATCGTCTTGACTACCTTCCATTGAACCTTTATCCTCCTTAGCTGACCACACAGTAGTAACCGCTCCAATATTCATAAAATCATGGCCTGACTAAGCCAGAACACTTGAAATCCTTGGACTATAGCCAAGAGATCAGTAGATAGTTCTTTCCTCATAACTACTAGAGGACCGGTATATTAAGATCTTCTTACAAGTCGTTCGCCGTACTTCAGAATTGGATTATTTGCTCTACACGGGGCCTGATTTCGAACAAATGTATGTAGTGCAGCAGTTTGGATGTTATTGTAAAGGTTGAAATTAATTTTGAATTATATTCCATGTTTTATTTTTACTTGTACCTACTAACTTGCAAATTTTGACATGGGTATTCATACAAATAAGCTACATTGATTAACATCTTCCTTTTAGTATAGAATAACTGTTATGTTGTATTTTTGCCAACTATTAATTTTTTTGCGGCGATTCACGAACGCTCTCAATGTTACAGGTCCTCGACAGAAATTTGGGTTCAATTTCTTAAAATTATAAATCACATTGAATTTTAATAGCGAGTGAAATATAATCATTATACCATCAGCCTGTTATTGTCCATTAATACCTAATAGCAAGTATTAAAATGAAACTTTAATAAATAAATCAAGAACCAAAAATTATTAATTCAGTTCTCTTCCAAACCATGGAAGTAAAACACGGTTTGCAGTACTTCTAATAAAACAAACTTTAAGACACTTAAAAACCACTAATATCGGCACTTTTACGTAACAGAGGCCTCAAACTTCCTAAAATTATTTTGGCTGTTGAGTGAACAGCTTGAAGATACGCCTGGTATGAGAGGGCTCAAACCAGGCGTATCTTCAAGCTGTTCACTTGCAGAGTTATTAGATTTTCAGGTTATGTCAGTAATGAGAATAGCAACGTAGCTTGAAGCGCTAATTATGACGGTAATTAGCAGTTTGAGCTCAAAGGGTTTGATTAGTTGGTGGATGTTAGGGTTCTATCTAGATGCGTATTTGTATTTGAGACTAATTTGCCGCGGCTACTCTGGTGTGGCTAAAACACAAGAATTAAGAATTTGCCGGGATAAATTCGTCTATTACAATCAGCGATAGTCTAGCTTTCTATTGGTGAAAAATTTTCGTAATCGAACATCTATCATTCCAAACACTCAAAGATCAATTCACTCCCAAATCAGAGCATTATCTTTCCCTTTTGGAAGTAGGTATAAGAAAAGGATCCTGATAGCACTTACGAGATCACAGACATCTTCAAGTCGTAACAAAATGGAATCCGTCAATGCCAGCTTATCGAGACCAAATGTTCGTGCCATCGATTATCGCGGTCTTAAGGCGCCTTCATACGGTGCGTGATATTGCGCATGGATGCGGACCAGCCCGCACCATAAGCAGAGTGGCGTCTGTTAGAACAAGAGTCCTGACAGTCTTCCTGTAAGACTAGAAATTCTTTAAGTAATAAGTTATAGCATGTTTAGTACGGTAACCACGACTTGGCAGGCATCAGCCCACACGTCATTAGCGAAATTGCTTAATCTAAGAAGAAACATCGGAACAAATTCAGACGTCAAGTTCTTGTTTAAGTCCATACATTAATGCAGTGATCAAATCATGTAGGTTTATGTCTCCGGTGGTATTTTGGCAAAACAACCAATCAGATTTGAGCGAACTTGTCCAGATAGTGCAAGCATTTGTTAGTTAGCGTGTAACTCAACTCAGCACTCTAAGGAGTTCAACGATATTTGGAAGAGTCTTGGGGTGCGATGCGTGACTGTCCGTGGTCGTCGGCCGTATGTCATAATCAGCAAAATCACGCATCGTGTGAAGTCTGCTTTAGGAATTAAATGGTAGGCCAATGCGAGCGCACCACATGGCAAGGTAACGTCTTGCGGTCTATAAATTGATTGTGAGCGATGGGTGTGGCCATTGTTGGTGGATTGGAGATTTGGAATGACATACGACTGTCAGCTTCAGTGCGTTCTTTCAGTTTCGTGTATGTTAAACGTATAGTGGTACTATCATACTACCACGTAAGTTTTAGATTTATTTGTTTAATTAGTTATCAAGCATGAAGTAAAAAGATAGGCGACAGTAAAAAATAGCGTAGTAGGTATTACGGAATGGTTTAGTTCTGGTAACCTAATTAAAATCATTTGGTCCAATCACATGCGAGATGTAAGACCAATCACATGCGAGATGTTAGACGCGATGTGGATCTCCATCTTTGTGATTGGTCGATTGATGGGGTCAGAACTCTTCGCCTTGCCGAATTCACTTAGGCAATTAGGCTGCAGGTCACCACACAGATATCTGCAAGCATTTCCCAACAGGCCCACACAATAAATTTAGTACTGTATGTGTACCATTTTTTTCTGCTCATCAATAATAAAACCAGCTAAGTGCGAGTCGGACTCGCGCACGAAGGTTTCCGTACCAATATCGCAAAAACGGCATAAAAAACACCTTTGTTGTATGGGAGCCCCACTTAATATTCTTTTCTGTTTTTATTATTTGCTGTTATAACGGCAATAGAAATACATCATCTGTGAAAATTTCAACTGTCTAGCTATCACGGTTCATGAGATACAGCCTGGTGACAGACAGACGGACAGTTTTCCCGTTTTTACCCTTTGGGTTCGGAACCCTAAGAAATATTTAAGTATGCAGCTTTAGTGTTATACTAAGACAATTATCACGTTGGGATATTAAATAATCACAGATTTTCTGTTGTCTCTGACTTTATTTAGATGCGTAAAATGAAAATTCCATGTCTCAAGTAAGTAGGTATATTTACTGCTTATCAGTAAAAAGTTGACAATGGAAGAAGAAAAACGGGGACAAATACAGGCAGATTGTGATGAAATATTTCTAATTGTTACGAATTAATTAAAAATTACCATTTAAATCACTCTCAACATAAGTTTTAGCTCATAAAAGAAAATATAACCCTCAAAACTCTTGAATGAGACGATTTGATACACCAGTTATTTTGAAAGGGTCTAAAAGACCGTCATCCTTACCACACGCTAAATTTTGAAGGTTAAAACTGTATGAAACTCCTGAAATTCGAGCAAAAAGTTTGGAGATGTCATTTGCAGACCTTTTGAAAAATGTTTCACGCATTTCTCGGTTATTTTTGGTCTCAATGCCGGCAATTTTAACCTTTTAGCGGTGCAACTGCTTTCTTCCTGGAAACGGTTTTAATAGAGATCCATCAATCAGCAATCTTATTTTTTTTTCATTTGTACTTGAAAGTTTAGCTGGGTTTTCTCGATTAGATTATAGCTAAATTCCAATCTGGCCAGATGCGGTTGACTAGCAATATTAAACATGATAACGCGCAAAAGTACCTAACCATGGTTTTTTGCTTTATAAGTTCCAATTCATCTAAAAGTTTGTGAAGATTTTTGTCGTCCTTCCTCACGTAATGGACTGTACAATGTTGGGTTAATTTTAGTAGAATTTTCACATTTTTTCCGACTATCAAAACCACCCAGGCATTAAGAAAAATAAATCTCAACACTTGATTCAAATCCACCACAAAAATACTTCTTCCTAATCAAGTAACGGAACTGTGACTCATTTAACCCAACTAGGATTGATAGTAGGTACAACAGTAATGCTTGTATCAGTTTCCTCAACAATCCACGCTAGAAACAAATGAACAATGCCTCTTGCTCCGCGGACCCGTCTCATGTGAAGTTTAAACCATGTTTTAGTTTTTATTTTGAATTTTTACAAAAACAAGTGTTAAATTGGCGGTCTTATCGCACTAGGCAATCTCTTACAGACAACTTTTGGATGGACCTAACAAGGGAAGATGAATTTAGGGCTGTATTTTTTATTTCAGGTTATTTTAAAACCCCATAAAAATATTTTGTCATCCATACTAATATTATTAATGCGCAAATAACTCTGTCATTCTGTTGTTGGTCTGTCTGTCTGTTTGTTAACTTTTCACGCTTAAACAACGGAACCGATTTAGTTGAAATTTTAAATGGGAATATTTTGAGACTCTGAGAAGGACATAGTATAGTTTTTATCCCGGCAATCATCAGCAGGGGGTGGCAGTTTGTATAGTGAACTAATAATTTCTCAAGTATGCAGCCTACACACCCACAATAGATATTATTGCGCGATATAAAACAATAAGCTTTTTGAAGTATTGATGTTACGCAGACTAAGTCGCGGGCAACAACTTGTATTCAATAAAGACAACAGTATTGCTATAAAGTATGTCTAAAATTGAAAAAACAAAAATAATACATTCTGTCAGTCTGACCGTCAAAACACTATTAGTCTATTGCAATCCTTTATACTTCAAAAGCAAAATTGCAAATTTTATGTTTTCATGCATAGTGAATCCCCATTTCATGCTATGTCAATTATTCAAAAGTGTACAAAGGATCTGCAACAAAAATCTAATCTAATATTGAAAGGGTCAGTACCCACCTATTTTTATGTTGGTTTGTATGTCGAAAAACTTCCTTCATGGAATTTTAATCAGGTTTAAATGAGTGTATTTTGAGAATCTTAAAAAACGATGAAATAGTTACCGTATTAAAATTTGATGATTGATTTTACACGTCTTAGTACGAACTAAAAAAAAACATATTCTTATTTAAACAGTTTTCTGGAATATAACACGTACCAGTTCTGTGAAAACAATTGGTTGCCAGTAATGGTTCAAAAGACTGAGCCCTGTTAAGTCTATTCCTAGTTAATGACGTCTGCGAAGTTGGCTTTGGCTTCGCAGTACCTGTCTGTCACCTCACTGCCGCTGTTACATGAATTTGCTACTGCGCAGCGACTCGCGGAGTTTCCTGAGCCTTAAGGCTTTTGGATCTATAAAAAGCTTATTGCTAACCGCTGCCACAGACATCTCTGCTCATCCCCTAATACATCTATTCTCACACGAGGCAGTTTGATACTGCCGGCAAAATTGTGTTTTCAGAACAAACTCCCGAGTTTGTGGAGAGTCTGATTATGTCAATTAAATTTGTTTTGTAACATCAAAGGTTTACGTTGTTGTTAAGATGTTAAAGGGTTTTCTTAAAGATTGATTTTTAGAATGATAATTTTATTAGACGGAATTAAAAAGTTTGAACATCTTCTAATGATTGCTGTGGTAGATAGAACGTTGCAAGACCTGGTAAAGGCCGCTGGAGTCCAATATTTGTAAATTTAACTAGAAAATGGCATATATTTTGTTTATTTTTCTGTTTCAGGTGAGCCAATGAACTTTTTGTGAACATTGTTTACCAAAATGCTATTTCGGTAAGCTATTAAGCCTGGTTTCGTTGATGTTTTGTTATTGGAATTAAATTAAATATGAAGACTCATTATAAAATAAAATCATGGGCGATTTTATGTTATTGGGTTTGCGGATCGGTTTTATTTATTTTCCCTGTGGTTTGATTCTCGTGGCCTAGGCCACAGGAACAGAGATTTTACTACGAATGGGGGAGGCCTATTTCCAGTAGTGGATGTCTTTCTCTCTCTCATAATGATAATGATGATGGGGATCAAACTCAGGAGATCCCTCACGCTCATAGGTCGATAAACAAGCAATACCTATATAGCAAAAGTCTTCGTCTGGATCTTCTTAATTATCGTTACTTAGGCCTTTTTAATTCACTCCACCATCATAATATCTTATCATTTTATCTCTGCACCACCCTAAGGTCGACTGGTAGAAAATGCCTAAGGCATTAAGTCCGCCTTTGTACTTGTGCATAAAGTTTAATAAATAAATAAATAATAAGACGATTATAAAAGAAATTTAATTGATCTTTATTTACACAAAATAGGACCCTGTATCTCCATGATTGCGTCCAAATTTTTGTATTATGTCGAGGGTCAATTTGACCCGGCGTAATTTGTGATACCCTTGAGGTTCTACTTACGTCCAATAAGGTTTTTTTGTCAATATTGCTCGAGGGTATAGGAAAATAATAAGAAAGAGAGTTCTTTCTTAATATGGGCGATGAGCATTCTTTTACTATGAATGATCTGTTAGGTATATAGATACGTCAAAGGTGAATATAGAATTACTAGCACTTCGCCCGCGACTTCGTCCGCGTGATCCGTATTTTATCCTACAGATGACTTTTTAGTTTCACCCCCTAAAAGGTTGAATTTCCAAAAATCACTTCTTAGTGTTCCCCAACATAATAAAAAGATAAAAATTGTCTTATAGGAGTAGTTTTGAAAAACTGATAATGATCACATCATCGTCGCTTAACATCAGGCGAGATAGTGGTCAAACGCGATCCTAGATTATAAATGAAAACCTTTACAATTTATTCATGCCAAGTTTCAAATATATTAGCCCAA
Source organism: Orthosia gracilis (assembly GCA_947562075.1). Lineage (NCBI taxonomy): Eukaryota > Metazoa > Arthropoda > Insecta > Lepidoptera > Noctuidae > Orthosia > Orthosia gracilis. Next base: position 11,486,937 of record OX387266.1, on the reverse strand, counting down.
CAACATTTAAAACTTTTTACCTCCTTAGGGGTAGAATTTCCAAAAACCATTAAATACATGAAATCTTTGTATCAACCAAGAGCGTAAATCTAAAATTTCATGTGTCCAATTTACAAATTGTAAAAAATTCATACAAAAGTAAAAAGGGGGAGGTTTGTAGAGTTTCCAAAAACCAATAAATACTTTTTTTATCAACCAACAGCGTCAATCTAACATTTCACGTGTCCTACTTACAAACTGTAGAAATTTTAAACAAATTTTCAAAACCCTTTTTACCCTCTTACGGATGTAATTTCCAAAAACCAAAAAATACTTTTTTTTATCAACCAACAGCGTCAATCTAATATTACACGTGTCCAACTTACAAACTGTACAAATTTCATACAAATTTTCAAAACCCTTTTTACCCTCTTACGGATGGAATTTCCAAAAACCAATATATACATAAATTCTTTTTATCAATAAAGAGCGTAAATCTAAAATTTCATCTGTCCGATTTACAAACTGTAAAACTTTCATACAAACCTTTACCCCTTTAGGGATGGAATTTCCAAAAATCCTTTCTTTGTGCGCACTTACGTCACTTGAGGAATCTTCCTGCCAAAATTCATCAATTTGTCTAGCGGTTTTCAATATTTCTTGATAGGTGAGTGAGTGACCTTTCACTTTTATATAAATAGATTTCCAGCATGTCTGTACTTCCTGATGGGTGTGAAAGAAAATTTAGTTAATTAATTTAAACTTAAAAATAGCGGGGTAGTTAACAAGGGAGATTGGAAGAAAAAAATAAATGTTGCGCTGACCCTCGTACCATGGAAGGGCAGGAAGATGATTATATTGTTTGATGACATGTTTATGCATTATTTTTCATTGTTTACACCACTCTTTATACTGTAGCAGCTCACAATCAAATGAAAAGAATGACTTAAAAATTTAGGGGTAAGTACCTACTCCTTTATATTTGTGTTTTTGTTAGTAGTAGGTGGTGTTGTAGCCATGCACTTGCATTTGAACGAAGAACATACGTCTACAAAATATCTGTTCTTATTACATAGTCAACAAAAGCCTACTTAAAACATTTATGTCTCAACAAAACTGCACAAACGCTGCATAAGCTTTGATCTGAATTCGAGAATTAATAGCTGAGGAAGCAATGCCTGAACAATCCCTAAATCAGATTATGTAGGAACGAGAATTCTACTAAAGCTCTCTACACCGGCTGGCGATCCGCTTCGAAAATTACAACTATATACTACTAAATTACAACTATCACTATCTTTTGAATTTGAATATAGTTGTAACTAACTAATTACAACTATATTTTGAATTTGAATATAGTAACGTACCAAGTACTCTGTACAACTAGCTTTACAGACTAATGCTTTCCAAACGTCCAAACTAATACCATCTGACATTTTAGCTTCAGTTCATCTAAGATAAATAATCCCTATTTAAACGTTTATTCTAACCATTCGAATGTAATATGTCGAATGCCACGTCGTCGGTGTAATGTGTCGACTAATGTGCGGCTGATGCCGACAGCGTGTCGGCGAAACGCAGGCTATATATGTCGAACAAACGCATTAGCGCGTTTGCTGCATTGTCAGCGAATTGTGTATTGTTTGTCTGTGTCTTGCAGTTTGTTGATATCGTTACTATTACGTATAATTGTGTTGATACGTAAGTACTCCAGAAAAGCTGAAGATACGAAGAGTTTTGAAATATGTAGCTCACGTGTTATGATTCTGTTTGCAGATTCAGAGGAAATGTAACGAGAAACCATGCTAGCATAAATGTACGTAGTATCAACTAAATAAAAATACCCATTCAATGTGGCGGCGAAATTTGTCGGTTAATGGCCCTCGGACGCCAAACGGTGTCGGCGAATTCTGAATGCTAACATGAGGAACAAACTCCCCAATCCGAATGCATTGTCAGCGAATGACAAAACGTTTGCAGTATGTTTTAAGCGTCTTCTGAATTTTTCATTATTCGTCCTAGCTGCATTTTGAAGTTGATTTTCGTAAATGTTAAGTTTGATTTGTTTTTGACAAAAAGGTTTGCCAGTTCAAAATTAGCTGAGTGTTTTTATTTGAACTATTTACTGCATCGTATTTTATTTCCTTAGATTGTAGTTGCAGTTGACAATTTCCTGACTGTAGTACGAGCATTATGATTATCCATTATTTAACGAAGCAAAAGGAGTATCTAAGGATTGTAGTAGGTGGCAATCTGTATTTACTGCCTATGCCAATAGAAAAGAGTCAGACGTGTCAGTGTGTACTTTAAAACTTAGTTATACAGTTACGGCATACTCCCAAGCTACTTTTGAATGTTCCCTTAAACATAAACAAAAATTTACGAATTAATCAAACCAATTAAAGATAAACCTAAAGTTTAGCCAAACAGTCAAATCTTATTTTATCTTTCATGCAATCATATCAGACTACATGTGTGTGCTATCTATCCATTGCCATCCCTTAAGCGTCTCTACAACACCCCTGAGAAAAAGTGTCTGACCTTTAAACGGGCATTACTCTAAACCAAATTTGATAGCTATTTTTCTACCGTCACGTCTAGCCAAGGAATTTCCGGCAAGGAAATATCTCATATCACGACTTCGGTGCTCAAAAGGCAACTAAGGAGCTGTCTAAGAGAACGGAGTAGATAACACATTTTTTTAATCTTAAGTAATAGATAAAAATTAAAGGATACGGTGTAGTCGTGCTGGCCCAGTGGCTAAGACCTTGCCTCTCGTGCTTGAGGTTGTGGGTGCAAATATAGTATGTACGTGGTATGTACCAATGACAAAAATATTTTTTTCTTTTTCGAATAAGAAAATCATTCACAGATAGAAAGCTATGTGTACACTGTCATCGTCAAAAATGTACGATTTCTGTGGGATACGCCACGGGAGAGGAGGAACAGGAAATAAATACGTACTTATTTACAGCAAAACCGCAACCGCCCGCAACGGCAACAACCAGTAAATTATGTAAGTAATAATGATATTTCTGCAATACACTGTGATAAGTCAAATTCAGCCACACACCTTTACAATTCTGAAAGAAATAAAGCAAAATAAACATAGCGAAAAACAGCCCCAATTTATCTCTGATAATTTCTTACGTCTGCACCACGTTCATAAACTACATTAAGATCTATCAAAAGCATTTACAAATGTATGCTTTTGTTGGATTTTATATACATTATATGCGTCCTAATGTGCTTTAATTAAAATTTTTGCTTGCCCCGTGTAAATCAGCCTTGGCATGTGTTGTCTGGGATTCTGGGATCGCAGGATCCTGGGTCCCGGGATGTTTCTAAGGAAATGCTACGACTGTTCCGCATTTTCTAATTTGTTGAATGTTACCTGCCAATGAGGGAGGAGCTCGTGGCTAAATAATAACAGCCGCACGGGTCGATCTCCAAGGTTAAGCAACGCTTGACGAGGTCGGTCCGTGGATGGGTGACCATTTCAACATACCGAGTTTCCTTCGTGCCTCGTGGATACTGGACGTCAATGCAAAGGAATGGGGAAAATGTCGTAAGGAAAGTTTGGAGTATGATTGTGGGTGGATTTAGAGTAGGGGATGATCAAAGACGATGGATGGAGTGTGTGAAAGATATGGCTAGAAATAGAAGAAGAAGACAATGTTTTGCCGACTCCAAGGAAATTGGAATAGTGGCAAGAGAATGATGAATATTGGTTGTTATAACAATGCTTAGGCTGTCTTAGGCTTAGGCGGATTTCAAGCAATGGTCTTTTGGCTAGAATAGTGATGGAACGTTATGATTTGCAATTTTCCCATAAAATATTGAACTATTTTTGTTTATGTTTTTCAGTCCTCATATACATCGGTAATCGTAATCGATGTCCGCAGAATGTTAAGAAATTATTTTTCAAGCCATTGCGAGCAGCCGGTACCTTGGTTAAAGAGTTTAAAATGTCATATATATATGGCTATTAACCAAGTAGTACGGTGTTAACTACCGATTGGAAGGTCATTTTACCCGTGTTGAACAAATTTTTATAGATTTATTTTCAATCTCATTTTTTGGAGTAGGAAATTTAACTTAGCTAGAGATCGAACGAGACCGAAAAAGTTTTTGCCCCGCATTGGGACACTATGTATCTATGTTCATAATATTTGTGATTGCCCATATGATATTTCGGTAACGATTTCAATCTCATACATTTTGGACATTTAGTTATCGTTATCGCTGATAGAACGACACTTTAGCTAGGCCCACTTTTACATGGATCTTAAACTTGACTGTCAAAATGTTTTTATTATTTAAGACCTACGACAAGTAAGCCAACTTTCGTAAATAACTAAACTCAGAGTTAGTTGCTAACACGAGTTTAAATTAAAATATACAGAAATGTCATAAATAATAGGGGGTTAGCTTCTAACTCAGAGTTAATAGAAACCCAGGGTGGCGCAAGCGGGCCTTAATTGAGACTGGACTTTAAAAGAGACTGTGACCTCTGAGTTTGTTTCGGCCTTTCTTCTCAGAGTAAGCAAATAGGAAACGCCAGCCTCATCTAGTTTAAAAAGTGTTTGTACAAACCAACTTACAGAAATAAAATCATTTAATCGGTTCAATTACTTACACTTAACCCTGAGATGTATGCAAACAATTCGTAAACGACACTCACCTGTTTATATGCTAGATTCTTTACCTAGCCGGTCATCCGTTTAAAATCGCGGCAACTTTCATAATGAATATCAAAAGCATCAGTATTAAAATTTATTCAAATCAATCTACAAACCTTCTACTGCGAACATAAATATCCATCTACCCTTCTGTCGTCTGAAAATTCCTGAAAATCATAAATTAAACGAATATCTATAGTCTCGTCTGCTTTTTAACGAACTCTTTTAAATACTGTTTTTACATAATTATGTGGAAACTGACCTACGTGATTACGGTAAACTCTTGCCGTTGTACTAAGTTACGTCAAGTGTTAGACCGTATCCCCCAACTGTGGATCCCAAAAGTTACTTAAGCCTATTTTCGTTCGGAAAGGTGAAAGGGTTTTCAAAGCGTTTGTTCACAAAATAAAGTACTTTTTAATTTTAAACTTTTTATAACAAGATGGTTTTGTTTAATTTTGTTACGTTCTAATAATAATATGCTGGTATTTTCATGAAAAGAATTGTGGCTAATAACAAGCGTTTTTATTTTTATTTGCAATATTCGGGTCAAATCTTGCAACTGAATTTTAAAACAGTTATCCTCAACCGATTAAGATGAAATTATGCGTACACGTGACGATGACAATGCCTAGTAAGCTAAAAATCTGGCTTAAAAAAAGATTTTTTAATAAAAAAAATATATTTTAAATCTATTGTTCCAGTTTCGACAATTACTTTCAAGACCGCTTCTTTTAACTTAATTTTATCCTCATCAGAAGAGTTACCACATCTTGTGCATAACCACTTCTTTCTTTTTCTTCAAACATAATTTTGAAATTCAAACGGTGTCTTGTTGTGAATTCTCGATGATTTACCTATAAAACAAATGACTTGGCTTTTGGTTATGTGCTGTCAGTTGAGTATGGCACCAAGTGAATTTTGCAAGCAAAGCACTTACTAATTTTTATCACTTCTTGACATGGTCGCGTTTGACCAACACTATATCACATATTGATAAGAATGATGTGATAGACGTTTAGCAGGCAAGCCTGGAATAACCTGTTCACTCTTAAGCTTACAGGAAACTGATTCCGGCAGGGAATTCCGCTCTGTAACTGTACTTATAATGAATGTACCTCCAAAACGTTCGTGATGTACCAGTTAAAAATGTTTATTCTTTATATTTTTCTGAAAAATCATCGTAATTTATGATTCGTGTTATCCTCCATCCTTATAATGACCTTTTTTGAGTTAAGTAGTGAGTCAGAAATGTTCTAAATTGTGTCGTACAAAAGGTCTTGATTGGTTGACTTGGGAGGTTTGTATGAACAATTAGTCGAACCCTGAACACAATATGTCAGTCAAACTGTGTATAACTCATGACACAGTTGACAATATAATTCTACGTGTTGGTACTTGTAACTACTAAATAAAACATGTTTATAACTATTAGGCTCTGCACAGACCTGAGCCAATACTGTATCTAGTTATACTTTCGTTTTATGATTACAAAGATGTCAAGCAAGATGTTTTTCACCTAAGTTTTTGATAAGGATCTCAGAAGCAACACTTTTTCAACTAAAAAACTTAGTCGCTTGACCCAGGCGTTGCCACATCAACCAGTCTTGACCTTTCCGTGTCCAACAGATTCCGGCAGCCCTAACCAGGTCATCGGTCCAACTCATATTGTGAGTGGCCTTCCAAAGCTGCATTTTCTGATACGCTGTCTCCACTTCAAAACCTTTTAGTCCCATTCTTCATCTGTTTTGCGATACCTCTTACGATTCCTCTTGCGATCTTCATCATAAGTAAATTAAATCGAAAATAAATTGTTCGGATTCTGCTGTGCGCACTGTCTTACTAACAATACGTCCTTGATAGTTGCCAACTAACCAAAATGTATACCATTATTTTAAATTTAATAAGCAATTACATAATAGTTCTCGAACGACTACAGCCGCGCTGCTGCCGCCACACAAATGCATAATGTATAATTACAAGCGCACGCACAGCTCACGCACACATTCGCCGCCCTACAGGTGAGTTGAACTATCTATAAAAATAGGCTTTGTCCGTTAAATTAATAAATTAAATACAAAATATTAATTGGCCTTGTATGAGTTTGAATTTCTATGAAATGATCCTCACAATAACATAGTCTGGCAAAAAAGTTTTACCGTTTACCGCTAATATTATACAGGATGTGTTAGTAATGAGCTTATTTCGTAGGCTATTGCACGAGTATTGCTCATTTCCAGAGGGCTAATTTGTTAGGTCATTTCGGGCTATTTTCTTCAGCTAAGATCTGTAGATGAAAAGAAAATGTGGTCGTTAGTCTGGTTAGACTTATTTTGAAAGCCTTTGGGATAATGATTGCTGGGAACATACAAAGGATACTAACACAGAATAGGTAGGTAGGTACAGAAAGTCAGTTCCATACGAGTGAAAACGCACGCACACACACACGCTTCACGTACAGCGAGTTCAAATGGAATCGCGCGCGACCTGCATTTGTTTCAGATCGACGTACACGTCTATGTGTGTGGGGCGCCTGTTTTTGCTTGTTAAATGATGCTGACTTTCTGTACCTATTTTTTTCTGGTACTAAGGTCGATTTTGTCTGGGTTAGGGAATAAATGACCTAGTAGTTCACTTAAATACTAAGGCTAGGCCATTATTGGGTCTTATAAAAGGATCTCGAGAATCTAATTAGGTCTTGCTTTCTGAGGAACTCTGACGCGTTTGTTTGTGTTAGGGTATTCTATTTTGTTGCAAGTGAAGTTACGTTTTCTTTAAGTTAGATGATTTCGTCCCCACTGATTAGGATTTGCTCTTGCGATATTAAAAATCGGGATAGCAGCATTTTTCTGCCTGCTTGTAAATAAAATTTACATTCCGTCTACTTAACTCCGAATATTTATTTTTGAGAAAATAAAGAAGAAGAAAGCTAAACTGTTTTCGTCAATCCATCCGCCAATGAAAACAATTGTTTTACTCATCAATGTGAGTTATAAAATGTTCAACAATTAAAGGCTTTTCGACTCCTTTAATAAAGTTATAAGCAAAAACCTACTTCTTCATTTATGAAAGTCAGCTGAAATTAATACGTCAATCTCACACAGCTCTAAAACTACTTAGATCTTCTTCTTCAATCGGTCCCTCATTACCAAAGATCGTGGTCACTGGGGGCTGGAAATTGTAGTACCACCACACCCCTGCAACATGCCTGTGGCGATTTTCCTTCGAGCATGACGGAATCAAACAGCTTCTGAAGGGCCTTAAGTACCGGTTTTCTACCTGCCTTCAGCAGTTCTGCCATAAATCCGTCATCAACCGGCGCCTCGTTGTTCTTAAGTTGTTTCAGAGCCATCCTAATCGAAAAAAATATCGATAAGTGTCGGGTCAATCTGGCTCTTGGGTCGTTTGCTAGGTTCACAACGGGTTTGCTGATAGACGTATACAACTGCCAATAGAACCCCTCTGACTCCCTCAAAAGCTCCGGTTTGGCGGATACGATCCTGCCATCGTCGGTCTTCAGATTCGTGACTGACTCTGCTCGCAATACCCAGATCTCACACCTTGGAGCCCTTATTCCACCCAATCGTCTTTGATATGCTCAGTATTAAAGCGGCGAAGCTCGCTTTTCAAGGACATCGAGATCTGTCTATTGAGCTGCCGGTAGTTCCACGCATCGTCTGAAGACTGCAGGATCATTTCAGGCCTCTCCTTCATGAGCTTGAGAGTAGGATCGGATAATTTCTTGTTCCTATTTGCTCGACGGCTCTTGAAAAACTTATATCCAATCGTAGGGAGAGTTGAGTAGACGTTCGTAAAAACTTACGTATCGTAAAATTAAGTACACAGTACGTCTCGTGATTCGTAAGTGCGTATCGTATGGGAACAGGGCCGTACAGCTTTATGAGATGCACTGCTTATTGTCAAAGCGCTTAGGTATGGAGAAAGACAGATAAAATGGGCCACCGCTGTTTAAAATACAAAACTAAAATCGTTTGGAAATATGTAAGAGGTGTGAATCTTGAGTGGACTGGAGTGTCAGAGATAATTCTCTCTTGGAATCATTTTCTTAATCCAATATTTTTACTGGTCAAACGTAAAAAGGCCAATAAAAATCCTAGAGTTTTTGACACAGACACATTAAATAAATGAGAAGACGCACCAAACTTATTTAATTTCTAAAACATAGTATGCCATATCAAAAGCTGGCTACTATGTACACTTCCTAATAAATGAGACCCATCCAACGCAAAAGTTTGTTTTTTCGTCTGATTTATTTTATGTCAAAACTTTCTCACCAACAACTGACACGTAGACGTAGATTTTGCTGTCCACCTAGACTCTAGAGGATATTAAAACATCCAACTTCTAACCAACTTACCTTGCATTGCACATCACACAACACAAGATCGTACATAAACGTAACGTGCAGAGATTGCCCATTTTTTTGCTTCGACCTGCAAAGTTTAGCAAAATAGCCGACTATGTTTGGCCTACTTTAGTTTTTGTTACTCCTAATGACTTACACGACGAATCGGGAGAAAAATCTTATAAGGAATGGGATTGTGAGATTGGTACGTATTGTTCTGTATGTGGATGTACGAGTATCTGGATATGTATGGGTCCGTCGATTTTCCTCAAACCTGAAATGAATTTAGGGTGTTGGAGGTTAATATTGATTGAACGATTGAAGGTTTCATGTCTACCTACATAACGTTAATAAAAGGTTTTATCGCCGAACTCCATGAGGCAAGAAAAATCAATGTTGGTACCTGACATATGTATGTCTAGACTTAATATTAAACGCATGATACCTATCTCACTTAGTAAGTACCGAGACGTTAGAGCCTTGCTAAGTGGGACAAGACTGTTATAATGCGAAACGGTTAATCACACACATCATCGCTTACCAACAGGTGAGATGGTGGTAAAGCGCGAGCCTATAATAAAAAATAAAAAAAACTCACAGACATAAATCTTAACTAAATAACGCAAGTCCCTCCATCTGTATGAAAACCAACAGTGACAATTTTTCACAAACAATTTAAGAACAAATTTACTTACCAATGAAAGAAAATATTTCCAATGCCTCGGCCAACTTTTTCTATACATTCTGTACAGCACAATATGGCATAAAAAGGCATTTTTCTAGATTTCGGTGGATTGCCGATGCCAATAATGCTAAAAGAATAGCTCGGATTGCGATCATTGATCGTAACTTTACACCGTTTTTTGGCACACGATGTACATACAATCTCGTCATCTAATTAAATTTATGTCTGTGGTTAATCTTATCAAGGACACACTAATAAATACTATATTTTAAGTATGTATTATGAACTCAGTCCAACATCCAGTACCTGGGCGACCGAGCTCTGCTCGGGTGAAAATAAAGAAAACGACGTTTTGTAAAAATGAAACATAGATCTAGCTAGATCGATTTATCGCCCCCGAAACTCCCTGCATACTAAATTTCATGAAAATCTTAAGAGCCGTTTCTGAGATTCAGATTATATATATACATATAGATAATCCATAATTTCCACCAAATATCACCGTCACTATCTTAAGTAATTACGTAATATCACTTTAAAACATAACAACTTAAAGTGACAACAATTTGCGATAAACCCGTATAATAAAACATAGTAAAACTACAAAATCTGAATGAATTGTCAACTAAAATGTGAAAACTAGCTCAGTAGCAACTCAGCATTTCAAGAGCCGAGTAAATTATGTTAATATCTTTGTACTTAGTCGCACTATATTCGCTGTATATCTGCTTGTGACACTGTAAATGGCTAATTTATAAGCAAATTGCCAACAGGGACCATTCAATTAGTGCCGCGGAATATTTTATGGATTTTATTGATTCTGCCAAGAAAACATACGTTTTGTAACAATATTCATTGTTTGTTGTGTGACTTGGGAGCCATGTTTGATTTCTAAGGTAGAGAGGAAAGACGAACGATGGAGTTGTTTTTACTGGCTACAACAGCATTTTGCGGTCTACACAAAATAGATCTTGTGGCCAAACTAGCATTCGTTTGTAACTACATATTTTGGGCAAAACATCTCTGACATGTCAAATATTGAAACTTATATGCTGTTTGGGATTATATTAAATAGCATTTCCTTTTGGAATTTGGTATACTTAACGCTGAAAAAAAAGTTCAGAAGTAGCCTGGTTACCTATACTCAAAGAGAATATAACCACTAGAGAGCTTATAGGCCGATTTCTTCGAAGCACACGACTCACTACCGCGGGCCGGGAGACGAGGAAGAACGCGCGGCTGCAATTGGTCAGTTCAAAGTAAGTTGCGTAGGTATGGCTATCGTTAGGGTTGATCAACTCGACTAAGGGAAAATTGTCGATATCGATAAAATGGATTTTAACATTATTAAAAATACTCAATTAAAATCATATAAATATTATTTAATAAAAATCAATCAATTACAAATATAAATATGTGTGTCGGGGACATAGAGAAACAAAAAGTATTTTTCCAAATCGGTCAAGCCGTCTACGAGTAATCCGGGAACATAATACATAAGAAAATTCGACGAACTGAGAACACCCTCCTTTTTTTAAGTCGTTTAAAAGTAGATAGATATTTTTTCATACATTTTTTATTAAGTTTAATTTTATTATTATCGATATCGACTTCAGCTATTAAAAGTAACAGCACAGATATTCACGATAAAAATACAAAGGGAGAGAAAGGGATAGAAGCATTAGAATTGTCTAGTGAAAGAGCGAGACTTTTCCAAAAGACATCAACGCGGGACTCAAAATTGTGCTCGTTTACCACATCCACCATTTTAACTAGATCCCTGCGGTGTCTCATAATCTGATTAAATTAGAAATAATTTTCGTACTGTTTACTTACCGATGAAAAGTTATACCATCCTTTTTGTAACTAGATGTCTTGGCATGTTTCCTATACCCCTTTACGGCGCATGAGAGCATTTTTATGCGTTATAATTGCAATAAAAAGATAAAACAATTTGTATTTATTTAGCGTGCATACAGGTCTAATAACTGGACACAACTAAAATGGTTACTAGTACCGAAGCCTTTACATAGGCGACAAAATACTAATAGTTTTCGAGCGTCGGGGCACTGTATGCGCCGTCAAGTGGTTATATCGTCGTTGCCTATACTAAACAGATTAGAAAAGAGGAATAGAGTGAGTCCGTGCTAGACACGTAAGATTTAAATCGTCACTGGTTAAATGTCTGTCTGTGTCTCAGTACCATAAAATAAATAGTCGCCCTTTTAAAACCCATCCGATCCGGGACCCGTCAATTCACACATTTACAAGCTAACGATATCTGAATGTATTTTATCTATAAAACTAAGCTGTTTACAGGATCTATTCATGAAAACATGCTAAATGCTCCAGCTAAGAACTTACACAAAAAAACTTACTTCAAATAAATTTTTCGGTACTCAACAAACCCAAGTTTGGAACGGGTTTTGAGAAATAACTTACCTTAAAATCTTGTAGAGGAAGCCATGGTAAGGGGGTAGGTATAAATATAGTCTAGTTCGTAGGATTTCTTCGGAAATGTAGGTTAGCTTTTAGGAAAGTCCTCCGTGGATTCTACGAAGAAACTTACCGAGTATCGGGTGACCAGGCATGAAGGATGGGAGATGGATAAAATTGGAACACGTTTTCATATTTCTTCCTAGCAAAGCTTTCTTTCAAAACAAACAAGTTTTACCGTGCATGAACATATTGACCAATATTTTGACAGTGAAAACACTTTCGTCATTTAAATCTATAGCAATAGAGCTAAAAGACAATAGAATAATATTTTAATTAAGCAAAATTTATTATTGTTTATTTGTTAACTAACACACAGCTAAATTTTTGTTGAATTCCATTAGCTGCTTTTTATTCCGGGAATCACACAGTTCCTGTGGCATAGGTCATGGTATTGAAACCACAGGTATAACTTAGTGCTACATAGAATTTCACTCGTACGAACCTGGGCGGCTTGTTAGTCTACTTAAAACAAGTAGAAAAAATCCATAAATTTCTGAATATATGTTCGCACTAGTTCCACGTAAGTGGCAGACATGCAGTTTCATTTATTTGTTGTCGGCAGTTACGAACTCTTGAGCATTCTCAATGTAAATAACATTCTTTAGATTTATTCCCGTCAACACTTTTCTAGGGAACGTTAAAAGTTTTATTTAATACTAACTTTGCCAGCTTTTGTAATTTACTGATCTTGAAAATATTTTCCCGTGGGCAAATTATATCTGGGACAAAAAGTATCCAATGTCTTCAGTCCTGGGGCCTATTGTTTTCATATGTAATATTTGTCCGTGTCCCGCATAACTTTTTTTTTCTTTCTATTTTCTAATTCAGGTCATGGTCTATCTGTGTTTAAAACACAATTAAGTACATCCAATAATTAATTTTATTAAAAAAAAGTTGTGTAACTAATTTGGTGTTAGGTATATAAAGTCTATTTATTCCTATCCTATTCTAAATCCGTACCGTACCGTATAAATATCGCTTACGACTTAAACGTCGGGTTCAAGAATCCAAATATATGTAAGGTATGTGGATATATCCGTAAACACTTCCAAAACTTTATAAGCTTAAAAAAAGGTTTCATGCAGTTGGCCACGAAGGTTCAAGTTCCAAGTCGTTTTAGAGGAGTATCCAAAAGTTGCGAAAAATATCGTGTTTCCAATTATTTTTTAAAGCAAAACTATTTGTTATACGAAAAAACCATGTTTAAAAAATAATGTACAGGAAACAATAGTAAATATATATTTTTTCAAACGCTAGTATGCTTTAGAAAGTTACCGTTTTACGGCACTAAAGCTGATATAGGCCCTTAAAATCACACAGTTAACAATAATAACTCACGCCTCTTACCCCATTGCATGCATTGGCAGAAAACCTCTTCTCATAAACATTTCCTGTTGAACACGAATTGAATCGCCCAACGCAAACCCATGGTAGAACATTGCGATAACCAAAAATCTTGGCAGTCTCACCCCATAAGGAATCTGGAGCATCCTTCCAAAACTTCTGAAATCACGATGATATAGTTACAAGGCAGTTACACCGCGCAAACTCGTACCATTGTACTAACGTAACTATTAGTGCCAAAATGTATCGTTATTTGTAAGGACTTAAAGTATCGTAAGTAATAAGTACACAATACATCTCGTGATTCGTAAGTGCGTATCGTATAAGAACAGGGCCGTATGGTTTTATGGGATGTCGTGTTTATTGCAAAAGCGCTTAGGTATTGAGGGGGACAGATTAAAAGGGCCACCGCTGTTAAATATAAAATCAAGAATTGTTTGGAAATACGGAAGAGTATCGGTATGTAATAAGGTCAATAATAAAGCCCCTAGAGTTTTTGACACAGACACATTAAATCAATGAGAAGACGCAGTACAAAGCTAATTTTATTTCTAAAATTACTATGCCATATCAACAGCTGGCTACTATGTACACTTCCTAATAAATCAGACCCATCCAACGAAAAGTTTGTTTTTTCGTCTCATTTATTTTATATCACAACTTTCACACCAACAACTGACACATAGTTGTACATTTTGCTGTCCACCAATACTCTAGGGAATATTATAAACTCACAACTTCTAGCCAACTATCCCTGCACTCCAGTACACAACACAAGAACATACATAAATGTAACGTGAAGAGTTGCCTCATTTTTTGCTTCAACGTGCAAAGTTTACCAAAATGGCCAACTAATTTCAGCCTACTTTAGCTTTTGTTCCTCTTACCGACTCACACGACGAATAGAGAGAAACAAATCCGTCAAGGAATGGGATATTGAGATAGGTACGTATTGTTCTGTGTGTGGATGTATATGGGTATGTATGGATCCGTCGATTTCCCTCAAACCTGAAATGAATTTATAGGCTATTGGAGGTTAATATTGATTGAACGATTTAAGGTTTCATGTATACCTATATGAAGTTAATATAAGGTTTTATCGCTGAAATCCTTAGGAGGCAAGTAAAAATCAAGGTTGGTACCTGTCATAATTATGTATGCTAGACATACATAATTATGACAGGTACCAACCTTACTTATTAGACGCATGATAGTAAGAGATCAGTTAGAGACTTATTTAGAGAGACAAGACTGTTATAATGCGAGACGGTTAGCCTTATATTTAAGGACAAACTAATACTATATTTTAAGTATGTATGATGAACACAGTCCATCATAATTTCTACCTATTCTCAACGACTTAACACTTTAAAACACAAGAACCTGTATAAGAAACAAAATTTCAAACCTCAAAATCAGAATGAACTGCCGACCAAAATGTAAAAATTAGCTCCGTACCAACTTAGCACTTCAAGAACCGAGTAAATTATGTTAATATCTTTATACTTCGTCGCACTACATTCGCTGTATCTCTGCTTATGACACTGTAAATTGCTAGTTTATAAACGATTTGCCAACAGGGACCAGTCAATTGGGTCAGCGTAATATTTTATGGATTGTATTGATTCTGCCAAGAAAACATAAGTTTTGTAAAAATATTCGTTGTTTGTTGTGTGTTGTTGATTTCTAAGGTAGAGCATAAAATATACGAGTACTTATGCAAGGCATCAATAATATAAGAAGCAAAAATAAAATAGGCTACATCGATAACTATTTAGATTTCTTGTAAGGTACCAAACTAAATACATTTAAGATTCATTTTAACATAAAGCTATATAAAGCCAGGCTTTAGGTTCTAGACAAAGTGGAATATTACATAAATAATACCCTCTAACCTTATTGTAGAACCTACATTCGTGATTTACCTTTAACTATCACCGGCGTACAAATTGGTTTAATGTCTAAAATGCAGCCATCTCTGGCACTAAAGCAATCACGCCTGGATGCAGACACTGAAATCTGAATCCGCAATTGAAATTGCTTGCAACTTGTGTCTATGTGCTACATTGCGCGTACTGCTAGTAAATGAAGATCTAGAGGAGCTCGCAGCTAAGAAATGACAGCTTCACTGGTTGATCTTTAAGGTTAAGTAGCGCTTGCCGAGGTCAGTCCGCGGATGGATAACCACTAGCTAAATACCGAGTGTCCGCCGTGCCTCGGAAACCACGTTAATTAACGTTGGTTTCGGTTGTCATTTTTATCATTTGTAGTCGCCACTGTTGATTCTGGCTCAGGAGATGGAGTGGGTGAGAGCAGTTTCCCATGTGCCAATGAAACATGTTTTCTTTCTGTCTTTTTTATGGCGAACTTGATCCAAAAGTATCGGTGATCAATTACCATCAGGGTGGCAGCCTAGTTGTCTGTCATACAATACCGTAAAAGTCAAGAAAAGCCCAGTTTTTTAAAATCTCCCTGTGCTCGGTTTCAGTCACCTCAATATTTTTTTGAAAATAAAAGCAAAATCACATCCAATATTGTCTCGCTTTATCCAGAGTCCTTCCTTTGTTGAACTTAACCAATATAACGATCTCAAAACGTTTTATTTTTATCAGATACTTCCAGCATTTTGATCCTCTCGGGATTTAATCGGCTAACCAAAATCTTTAACCGTTACTTATAAGAAAATTTCTTATGGGATTTCATGATAGGAACGACCAACCCTTGGGAAGAAAGTAAAAATACATATGCCTTTACCGCAAAAATTGTTTGTGCAATTATCTCTGCGCGAAAATCCACGGATCTACAATGCGTGTTCTCACACAACGGTTTTTTGTCTGAAGATATAAATTTTATTGTGAGATAACCATCGTTAATCTAAAGTACTTTTAAGTTTTATGTTTCCACAAATTGTATACTCGTAAATTTTTTACGGAGTTCTCAATATTAAAGATAAGTACAATAGATCCTAAAATAATATTCTAAGTTTGCATTGAGTTATTGTTGAGCATGTTTTTAAAGGTTGTAAAAATATTTCTGGCTAAATCTTTTTCTTTTTTGTTTATTATTAATATGCTCGCGCTTGACCACTATCTCACCTGATGGTAAGCGATGATGTAGTCGACGGTGAAGCACCCTTGCCTAGAAGTAACCTATTCACTCTTGACTTAAAGACCCCTAGATTGTAGCTATCGGGAAACACAGACTCCGGCAGGGAATTCCACTCCTTAGCTGTACGCATAATAAAAGAAAAACGTTTTGTGCGTATGGGTGGGATGTCCACTAAGTACCGATGACGCATCGCCGTGCGTCTGGCTGTCCGATGATGGAACGGGCTGGGCGAAAATAAATCATGCAATTCCATCACACACTCCCCGAAATGTAACCGATAAAAAACCGACAAACTGGCAACTCGGCGACGTCTAAATGTTTAAATTTCAAACCAAAATTAAGAAAAAAGGTACTCGTATGGTCTAAACAGAACAACATTCCCAAATTCCTAAGTTACTATAATTATGTATCAACATTGTCTGACTTACAGCCGCAGGTCCTAGTTCTACAATAGGTACACATGAAAAATAATTTCTTTTGAGAAAACTAATTCTGTTGAAATCATAGTTTTACACAAAGAAAACCTATCATAAAGGTTCGATAAAAACTTGTAAAATATAATGATGTGCTTTCAAGTGGTCTTAATAGTCCTTTCTTCCAACTATGCTTTAATTTAATCACAATCACACTAAAAACTCAGTACAAAGCGAGTCTTTAATGCTCTAGAGCAATAAAAATGTATGAAATTTTATTATTGTACAGTTTATTTTTTAATCGCACCAAAAGGTGCCAATCTCAATGGATTAGCTCTATTCAGCCAGCCGATATCAATACTTTTTTTTACGTACGTATTATTCGTTTCTATCCTACTTGTTCCAAATTTAAAAAATGATTGCTGCTAACTCTGATTTAAAAATGAAAGAAATTAAAAAAAAGTGATTTGGCGGCAACTTTGTTAATTTTGCATGACAATATTTTTGGAAACGATAAAGTGTGATACTATCTGATTTTAAGTGCTTCGGCTTCGAATTAAAATGGAATCATCTAGCGACACGTTAACTCCGGAAAACATTCTAAATGAAGCCGAAAGTGTTATAGAAATATAAATTTGCCCAACAAAACTCTTACGTTTAATAATTGCTCAAGTATATCTTTTAATTTCAATAATTAAACTTCAATTTTAACTGTTTGATATGAGTTTCTTTTATCTACTATTCCTATAGGTAATAGTTGAAAGAAAAGCAAATTATGCACCTCGCCTTAAGTAATTTATATTGCCCTCGTGCCTTTTAGATTGGAGCCCTCGCTAACTCAGATCGCTCGGGCTCCAAATCAGGCACTTGGTGCAATAATAAATTACTTTGTGCTCGATGCAATAATCTACTATTTGTACACAAAACTAGTTATATTTAGAAATCTCAATAATTTACTTGTCATTGAAAAATGTTTACTCATTGAGATTCAGAAAAACTATATTCGAATTTTCTAGTTACAAATATTTTATCAGTCCTATTTAAATTGCTTTTTCAACTTATTCAGAACAAAATGTCGAAAATTTGAGTTAAAAAATATCGATAATCATTAAGTCACGTCACTAGCTAAAGTTTACGCAAGAGTATCTTGTACTGTATGTACGGTATGCTATGCAAACGAGTTCTGGGAACTGTCAATCGAATAATTGGACGATATTTCAAGGATTATTTTCTGAATAGTCGATGCGTTCGAATCTTTTTCGGAATCAAAAATGTAACGATGATGATTTCCTAGTAAAAGTAGTCATTTCGTTATTTGCATTTACTAAAAATAAACTACTAAATACATGTTATTTTTAACTGACTACAAGGAAAGGGTCATGTTTTTTCGTATCTGTTATATTTGTAGGCCTAAATTCAGAACAACAATCATATTAGTATTAATATTTGTTTCGGGATATTGACTATGTATATTTATATCCACGAAACAAATATTAATTCTAATGATTGTGACCATGACAGCTTAAAAACAATCATATTGAAGATCTTACGTTTTAATTTATTTCTTAGCACAAAACCAATTACCAAAAACCTAAACAATAATATAATACATACATAAACTCTCACCTTGTTCCCATGGGGGTAGGCAGAAACTACAGTACGTCACTTGCTACGATCCTTATATACTCCTTTTGCTTCACTCACGTTCACATATATAGTCATACACGCACGCCGGTAATGAGTACAGCACACCTGGCCTTTCTGAAGAACATGTTCTGGACACGTAATCACTCCCTAGCTCTCAGACCACACTGATCACCGCTGTGACGCCACTAAGTCAGGTGTAAAACGTCTATAGACGTTGCGAGCAGTCCGCACGCTACTGACGCAGACGCTGATATCAGCTGTCAGCAGTACGTACGTAATATTCCTTTAAAGAAACTGTTGAAACGTGCTGGTTCCAATTAGTAGGAATGGAGATGAATCCGTAATATTGGTGATGTGCGTATTGGATGGTGGAAGGAAAATTGCAAGTGAATAAAAAGATTAAGATTTTCTGATGGAGTATTGTGCAAAAATGAAAAACGAATGAAAAAATTCATGTCTGTTGGAACAAACATAGTCAGAATCATAAAAATAGTACATTTTTGAAGGGCACAATTAGAAGCATCATTAAAATGTGTTATTTATCAAGTTTCTAAGTTCTAATGTTGACATAATACCTGTTTTTATTAATCTTTATTTTACAAGTATGAATATTATACTATAATGTAGTAGTAGTAGTTAGTAGTTAATCAGTTTTTTTTTTACAATTATCTTTATGGTTTTTATTCAAAAGGTAGTGGAGACAGATTAATTATTCATTCTCATTACAACCTTATACGAGCAGTAGGGGGAGTTGTGCAAGCCCAAAACACTGCGATCCCGAACAAAATTCTGGCCCGTATATTCCGCAATAAGTAAATGCGATGCAGTAGTCCAACAGCAAATGAATATCAGCGAGCAGATGTAGGAGACGTTTTAATGTAATATCTACATGAATTATTATATTATGTATTCACTTTAGTTTATTGTATTGTACGCCAGTTCTGCTTTCTTATGAGGAATGGTCTAGGTTCCACTTGTGTTAATTAAACTTGGCGTGAAATGAATTTTTGTCCCTATATAATTGAATAGGTAAGTTTTTAGATAAGTTCAAAATTAAAATTAAATTAAAGGATGGGCTATTAAATATGTATGTTTTGAGTACAATAAATATTCGAATAATTTACCATCAGTGTCAAATTGTTTTCGGAACGAAGTATTATTTATTATGTAGGTATCTATACCTATTCCTGGATTTTCCATGCCTAATTAACAATAAAATGTATCAACTTTGTAAACTGCTCACAAAAGAGGTTTTACATTTTACCAACTTTTCAGAGACAAAATCGGAAAGTCTAGATTTACACCTATATTTCAATTTGGAAGACTACCATGCTTCTTTGAACGAAATGTTTTACGAGGAGCTTTACTATATTTTTAAGAAACTTTGCTTTCTCTGATACAGGTAAAGAAAATCCTACTCTCAATTCGGTCTTATAACATTTCTGGTCATGTTTATCGCTATAATAAATATTGAAACGTTAACGCCTCCTATTATTCTTCTTGTATTTCTTCCTAGGTTTCTCGTCATAATTACGTGTACACAATCACCTGTATCAAGGTGATAGGGGCGATGATTCTAAATGTATTCATTTAAGGACAACGCTTCACTTGGAAGCTGTTAGTATGCTAATAACAAGAATTTTATCCTCACTTCTGACAGGTCTTCAAATAACGACCCCCAACAACGTTTTACTACGTTGTTTAGTCTACGAGCTAACTGAGAGATCGCTCTTAATGATTATTACCATATCACTTTCAAGTCGACGTGTGATGGCGTGAATTTCCACTTGACGTGTTGGGAGTAGACAGAATTATACTTCTAATGACACCATACCGTGTGGCATTGACTCGTATCTTGGTGATATTAGAGATTAGAGGGTTGAATTTTATTCTTTCATACACATTTTATTTCGGCGTCGTCCTCGCGCATCCCGTGAGAGGTGAGCAGGTGGCGGTAACATAACAACAGCCGTACGGGCAACATTGCTTACTGACTAAATCCGAGACTCCTCTGTATGTCGAGCAGCATGTTATGCTGTTGGACCTGGCTGTCCTTCATAGATCTTGGGTCATTACGATTAGTCAGAAGCTGAAAGTCTTCGTTACCGCTAAGCGTGAAAGTCTTTGTTTCGGTTTCTGGATTAGACGAAGTGTTATTTTCGCATCCGGATTGTTTTCTTTTCTTATTAGCAGCCTGATACACCAGTGCTTAACTCTTTCGAGAAATACTACACTTAAAAATTTCGACCACGGTAGAAATACCAGTTTCCGACATAGGTCATGAAATATTCCTATAGCCCAGCCTCAAAATGTATCGAGCAGAAACACGATAACAGTGTAGTCAGCACTATAAATTGTAAGCTCTAAACTTTATTAAATTAGTTTAGAACGCCAATATTGCATTTTGTATGGAAAACAATTTAATTGAATGGGAGATAGCATTAGATAAATTCATTTAACAATTGGTATCATGAGTTGAGCTGAGATCTTCTTAGACTGATGCAGGAAAAAGAAATATATTTATTTGTTCCATATAATAGGGTAGTTTTCTTTATAAATGTAACTAATGGTGTACAATAAATTATATAATAAATAATAATAATCACATTATCTCTGGTTGTTCTCGTCTAGCTAACGAAGAGTACTTGCATAAGCACAACCTTGTAGCTAGGATTATCCATCAGCAACTTGCTCTGAAATACAGTCATGTGGCATCGGAGGTACCGTATTATAGGTATGTGCCCCACCCAGTTCTCGATAATGGCAGTATCACATTGTACTGGAATAGGTCCATCATCACTGACATGACTTTTGTAGCCAATAAGCCTGATATTGTGGTGGTGGGCCAAATCGAGAGGCGTGCAATGATTGTTGATATTACCGTCCCGCATGATGGGAACCTCGTGAAGGCCGAGAAAGATAAGTAAATCAAGTATCTTGACTTAGCTCGCGAGGTTGTTGACATGTGGGATGTGGACACAGAGATCATTTCACCGATGGTCGTGTCGGCCAATGGCTTAATAGCCACGAGCCTCGACCAACACCTTAGGAGGCTCTTGTTAGGCGGCTGGGTCAAGGGCCCGATCCAGAAAGCAGTATTGCTGGACAGGGCTCGTATTGTTAGGAGGTTCCTCTCTCTGGATCCCTGACCGCCGCCGGTAGCTTGGACCCTGTTCCCGATACCGGTGGGCCTCTATTTTTTATATTTTTAAATGTTTTTGTATGTTTTATAAAAATATTTAAAAATGTATTTAATAAGAAAATAGTTAAATAAAGGACATAATAATAATATTCATTATCAGCCTATAATGTTCCTACTGCTGGGACACAGGCCTCGTATCTGTGAAATAAAATGAAATAAATAAGTTATTTTTTTGCCAAGTGAAGAGGGTCTAAACAAAGGTATATTCTATCAGCAGTAGACGAAAGTCGAAAAGTCCAAAATATATGGGATTGCCTCGCGACAATGTCACCAAAATGTCTATCCCAGATATTATGGAATTTAAGAATTCAAGGCCTCAGCTTCTCCCGTCGAGAATGAAATAAATAAGTAACACGATCTGAACTCCAAGGATTATCTTACCAAAAAAACCTACTAAAAAAATTCAAACGAATACCTTTCGGTGCATCCATTCCCAAGACACCAACACACTTACACACCTCTTTATGTGAAAGATAAGCCAATTTTGTTCCCTCAACCGTGGATGTAACAATTTCCGCTTACGTACAATACATTGAAATGTCTTCATAACAAAAAGATATATCTCTATCAGAGTTTTAATTTATGAGAACAGTTTGAAACTAGTTTGGTTCGTGGTAGAGTTTAGGCTGCGTTCGGACGGGGACAGTTGTATTAGGATATCGGGTCGCAACTTTGTGGATGTGACTTTTGGCACAAACCATTTCATGTTGATTGTTGGTAAGCGATATTTTAGTTTATTGAGGAGCGTCGTTTCCATCTACCTTCAAATGTTTTATGTAATATGCAAAATAAACACTTTTCAAAGTGTTGGTTGGTAAGCTTCAATTCTAAGTCATAGAAACGCGTTTGCTTACGATATTTGTTTGGAGAAATTCTGTTTTTTAACATAAACATCTGGACAAATAATGGGCAATAGGCTGCAAGCGTTTTTCGTGGCATTTATTGGCAACGCTTTAAATCCTGTGTGGTGTTCCCACCCTTATTTAGAAAATTGGACTAAAGGCGGAACAACACTTGCGTGGCGTGGCGTATCGTGGCGCATACTGGCGTGGCGCTGAGTGTGCACACTAAGCTATCGTGTCGTGGTGCTATTTCTGAACAGTATACATCGAACATTTACAACGTGTAGACGTACCTAATATTTACTTCGAATTCGGATGCTGATTTCGATGAAGTCCTTCAATTTATTTTTATGCACCTGCCATGTTATATCTCCAACACCCTTGCATCACCTTGGTTGACTGGTACAGCATGCCTTAAGCTTTAAGTCTGTCTATATACCTTTATGTTGCATAAAATTTTAATAATAAATAAATTACTCCGAAAAATTAAACTTCTTGAGAGCAAAAACAAAAAAAAGCAATGCAATTTCTTCCCAAGCAGCATTTCAGCACCCTAATTGCGCATCTGTTTTGCCTTCACGAAGGACACTCCTACCCTTCATTTCACAACTCAACATTATTCATTGCATTTATTACACTGTCGGGTAGACGGATTTTTGAATATACATATGTATGAAGCCATTAATGCAAGGAAAGCGTACCTTGCGCTATTCTTTGAACTTACACAATTAGGGTATTGTATGATATTTATAGTCCCTAGGTTTTGTGTCATATAAAACTGTACATTGACGTACAAGTTCAATAAGCCCGTCGGTCATTTTCAACACGCAGCATACAAGCGTCCGCTACGAGTTCGCGTTGTTGAATGGCGTGCCATGAGCCACGCGGTATAGAAACACATTTGCCTGGCGTGTCGTGAGTGCCATAGCCCCCACCACCGCTCTGGCACAATCGGTCGCGGACAGTCCGCGCCACGCCAGAGCCTCTAACCATACTAAATGTATGAAACCGATAGGCTTCTGGCGCGACACGCCACGCAAGTGTCTTTCCGCCATAAACTACACTTAGCAAACACACAGACAAACAATACCGATTAGGAACTTTGTTTTTGCAATTATGTAAATCATATTGTATATAATATATACTATATGTATCTCATGCTACTTCTGACAAAGTACCTAACTACATACAGGCCGTTATAATTTACAAACGGTAGAGAACTGAACTCCTAAGCGACCACTCCGTTTGCGTTGAAATTCTAACGGATAAGTACTTCAGTACATTCATGCTCAAGTTTACGGGTAGTTCTAGGCCATGAATGGGGGCTTATGATCTCATCACATTGTTCAAATGGCGATTAAGGCCATCAAATAGTGTGGATAGTCGTATCTTAATGTAGTGCCTCGTATATCTTAAATGGTGTGTACTGAGTTGAGGAAGCATTTGGAATAATTTGGAAAGATTTAGGGCATTGTCATAACTATTAAGAAACTGCGGCATTGTTGGATTGGCAATATTATGGTCATAGTATTTATCTTGTGACATAGTGACCTCGGTACTATTATCGCTCTAGTCCATGGATGCGTTCTAGCTAAAATATGTATATACAGCTACACAATACTAAGACACTATTATTCATGAAGCGTATCGCAGAAATTTAAGGTATATTATGGTACGTATTTAGCCACCTGATTGAGTTTCCGCTCTGTCATGTCCTGTAGTGGTAATTTATCGGATGAAACATGAATAAATTATTATTAGGTTCTATTTTAAAACTGAACACAAATCCAGATACCATTCTATGTCGTGGCAACATATCCTGATATAACTTAAAATTTTCTGTCTTTCATAAAAAAAATACGATTTCTAATAATTTCATTCGATTGCATTACACACTGACGCATAATTTCCTGTCCCTCAAAACAAATGCTACTAATAAACGATGACACACGATGCTCGTGGCATTTGGCGTCTTTTCACCGAAATGATCATTACCGTTTTTTTTTAGCGTGGTTAAATTTTCATGCATACTGCGCTACCACGGGGAGATAGCGCAGTTATGCTCTAGCTCTAAAACACTACGCACCCACTAAAACTCCACGGTTTCCTCCTATGCCGCTTGTGACTTGCCGCCATAAGCGGCACGGGCACGCGTTAGCACTCACCGCGAACCCGCCGCGGCTGTCCGTCAACAGACCCTCCACTGGAAAGATCACCGGCGCACCAGAACACACTGTGCGCCGTGACTACACCAGGGACCAAACCAGCACATGGGTGCCAGACGACCATGCCACCAGTATGGCGCCCTTGGTGCCCTTGTGAAGGGTCAAGGTCAATGGCCCCGCCACCTACCATTTTTCGGCCGCAGGGGTTAGGGAGAGCGGCTAGCGCTATTCCGTCACTCCTCCCCTGCGGCCCCACCGCGTCCGCCATCAGACGGTGGCGACCCCGTCCAGGCCGCAGTAGGTAGGGAGAGCGGTGCGCCGCAATACCGGCACTCCTATCCCGCTGCGTCCTCCAAGCCTCAGCCACGATATCGTATGGATTTGGGAGGCCCCATACGACATCGCGACCCGCATCAGTTGCGATGTCGCCTAGGCAGCACCGCAACCTACATGTTGGCCGCTACGTCGTAGGCTTATCGGCAAAAGCCCGGACGAGCTGCCCCTCCTCGGCTTCCTCTTCGCTTCACCGTGGGTGACCAAGCCACAGTTACTTAGCCTCCCCGCCTCGACAATTCGGGAACCCAGCGTGGGGGAAATGATCATTACCTATTGAGGCAAAATCAACAATGCAGGCTAACCTACTGGCGCATTATGAGAACATTTAGCGATATTGGTAATTTTACTAAAAAGAAATACATATTTATTGGCAGTTTTGGTATGAGATAATAGTTTGGGGAAATGCACTCGTGAATAGGGTAAGTCAAATGATTGGAATAAACTTCATTCAAATAGCGTTCTATATTGTAATTAACTAGATCATCTGACTGACAATTGAGGGTCTCAGGGTACGCCTGTGTCATTTCAGCCGTAAGACGCCCACTGCTGGACAAAGGCTTCTCCCTACCGTACGGCAGTAAGTAGTATTACTAATCTACTTATATAGTCAAAGTCAAAGTCAAATATATTTATTCAACTGGGCCAAAAAGCGGCACTTTTGAACGTCAGAATTAAAAGTAACAAATCATAAAATAAAAATTGATTCTACCGTGCATTCGGAAAAGTAGCTTGTTATGAAGAAGAATGCACAAGAAACTCCATATTTACTCTTTTAAAAAAAAAGTGTTTTACAATATTTACATAAGTACATACATTAATAAATTCATATATGTGAGGACGATGCACCCAGAATAGCACTGTACACTATACTACTTATTGTCATTCTTGGAGGGTCTGAAATGCAATCCTTAAATGTCTCATAAATGTATATGAGACATTTAAGGAATGCATTTCAGACCGATAGTTCACTTTTAAGTACTCATTTAGGTCTTATTTATTTTTA
The DNA here is from genome assembly GCA_947562075.1 of Orthosia gracilis. Taxonomy (NCBI): domain Eukaryota; kingdom Metazoa; phylum Arthropoda; class Insecta; order Lepidoptera; family Noctuidae; genus Orthosia; species Orthosia gracilis. Next base: position 11,460,666 of record OX387266.1, on the reverse strand, counting down.
TTTATAACATTTTATTACATTACCACTAAATTAAGTCAAGAGCAAACCCATCAAAAGTGAAAAAAAAAATATTTAATAGTACGAACGTTTGTGACTTTCAGCCGACCTATAAATTGGTTTAATATCTCCATTTTACATGGGTGGTATAATCTTTTTATGGCGCCGTAAATAAGATGTTGTTATTTATTATAATTTAATTTAAAGTTGGAGTGAGATGTTTTGAAGTTTAGTGGGCTATTAAGTGATGTATTTAAGTTTGTAAGTAAGAGGTGTGTACCTATTTGTATTTTTAGGTTACAGAATTATACAGATGGGAACATGAGTCCTGATAGATTTTTTTTGTCTTTTTAAAGTCTAGGTACCTAAATCTGTTAAAGAGCGATTCATTATCAAACATCTTAATTTTTATAATAGGTAGGTAGCTATATTATTTGACAATTATTGTTCTTTTAAAAAAATATATAATGATGAAATAATTCAAAAACTGAACTTAATTGCGAATTTCAACACATACTCATTGAAAATTGTGAACCATTTTATTTTTATTGTCATATAATTTGCGTTTACCTGAAACCACAAAACTAATTAATTTCAAACTAATACCAAAAGTACCTTACCAAAATTCTAATCAAAATCTGAAAACGAAGCATTTTAAAGTACATATTCTGCAACGAACTACCATTTCTAAAGGTTTATCGAATAAACTGTTATTTCTAAATGAAAGCATTCCATTGAGTCGCAGTTGTGTTCTGTGAAACATTTGTTACGTTTCTATCATTTATTTATTTTTTACGTCATTCTGAACTGTCGTGTAATTAATACGTTCCTAGGACAGCCCGTGAAATAAGTATACGTAGATCAAGAAGGTTTTGTGGCTTCTGAATAAGCGATGAAACAGATAAAATCACTATAAAAGTCAGTAGCAAATTGAAGCGCCCTGATGCATGTCTGAAACCTATAAGTAATTGTGAAAGACGGACGAAACTCAAGGTTCTTTGTTAACATTTGGAATGAAAGCCCCAATAGAAGGGTCAATAAGGTTCAATATATTGAGAATAAAAAAGGAGGATATATTTCCATAAACATTTACTATGAAGTGGATTATTAAAAAACAAATAACTAGATTTTTAGCATCAATAGGGAAGTTTACTGAATATTTGTTTTTTGTCCGTCAGGTAGATGAATAAAAAATAATGGACACGTATTTTTCTTTTGACACGTAAACATAAAGTGACGACAATATAATGCGTTGAAATATCGTGAAATGTCACGCTGCTAGTACACTTATACTGTCATAGTGACGTCACAAGCCCCACATCCCTGAACTTTTTTTTAAACGCCTTAACTTTATAAGATTTTAACATGTCCAATATTATTTGATAACCTCACTGACGGATTAAATACAATTATCATTTTTCTACACAGGAAACATACCTATTTTGATAAATTTACACTAAACCACTAATGTATAAACGTAGAAAATAATAAACTAGAAAATGTTTGACAATGCGGTATGTTTTGTGGCTTCAGACAGTAGCCTACTACATCAATAGAACAAAACAATAATCTGTACAACTATAACACGGCCAAGGTAAACACTTAAGGTTCCCCTAGTCGACGGCGACGGCACGAACTATTTTATGCGCGAGGTTAAAATGCATGCTATCTCATCCGACAACACGTGCAAAAGAGATAGAAGCTGTGATGTGCAGTAAGAAGCTAATTCGCGTACGAATTAGCACTTTTGCAAATTCCTATCGAAATGTATGATGATTTAGGATGAAAACGAGCGCGCGAATTTTATAAACAGACCTTTGGGAGTCTAGATATCATGAAAGAACGACTAAATGTATATTTCCAAAATAAAATTATTTGCATTGTTGAATTACTAATCTACCCATGTATGGAAGCCGTTTTGAAATTTTCCTTCTTCTAATGGTATTTATTTCCGCCCAAATATGCGTTCAAATTAGTGTTGAAATATGGAACTTTCGACGCTCACTTTCAAATATTTTATTTTTTTACTTTTTTGTTTCCATACAGGGCTAGATAATGGTGAGACAAATTGTTATAATTTTTTAATTTGAACATACATCGTCAATCTGTGGAGTAATCGAAACTACGTTTGTATGGAAGAATGATCGACTAGTGTAACCTTAAAGACATTTTTGAGGCCTAGGCAAAGCGCGCTAATATAGGCAATAAATTTTCTTGTTAGTCAACATCTACCCCTGCGTTACTTCAAACGAAATACTTGTTTTTCTGAAGAATTCCAGGATCTCACACCACACTTCTGTCTTAGCATCTCAACACCTACAATTTCATACCAACACATTCGAATAATGTTATAATTATGATTCGTATGTTTTCAATAAGCACATTAATTTTGATATTATGAAGTTTAGTAAACATCCAATTGGAAGAGTGCACACCACGGTCTTAAGGCGTATCTATATATTCCCCAATGTTAACGCAGTACTGGCCTTGCGCCCGCTCAGAACCAGAATATCAATATTGAACCTCCTTTTGGGCAGTTTTGTTTGCAAAATATTCTTATATTTACTTATGCTATTTCAGTTGTGAAGAAATTTCAAAAAAAAAATATGGTATTTTATGACTTGTATTAGGTACTTCAAATACAAACCAATGAAATGTTTCTTTATTTATGGGCCAAATTCAAATCACCATAATCCTACAATATCTACGGACTATAGGTTTACATTAAAAACTAAGACTCCGTAATAAAATATAAATAAAAACAATATCCCGACATATTGTGAATCCTATGTAAGCATAGCCACAACAACACATGTATCTTCAAGTTACTTATTTTATTTAACAATACATTATTCTATACAAAGGCCATGAAATCCATTTTGAGGCCTAAAACCGCGATAGTCCAGGTTACGGCCTTATGTCCATAATTCACAACTGCCGCGGTCGGGCGCCGTGACGCGTGAAAAGGCAATTAAAAAAAAATAACTTTCCCTCGTAATTTGTTTGAATGTAACGGTAATAATTCAAAAGACCGGGATTATTTACTTTTTTCAGGCTTGTGTTTGTTGGCAGTAAGAATTATCGGGCTCAGTTGGAATTTTTGGGTTAAAGGTCAAGGAATAAATTTTACTACTGTTCTGTTTCGTTAGTTTGTAAGTCAGTGACCTAGCCTTGAATCCAGTTGAGGCTTGTATCTAAAACTTTGCCGGGAGGGCTCCACGAAAAGCTAAAGTTTATTGCCTGATGGTGATGTGTTATCTCTTGTCCTTTACTGTGCTCACTGAACTAACTTTGGACCTTAGTGGGAAGACCTCATTTACCTAATATAAAATCACGTTTGTTTTTATAAAAGGTTTGGCTGAAGTTTACCTACCTATATATATTACAGGGTCCAAATCCAGAATCAGAGCTGCAACTAAAAAAATCCAGATGGAAAAACCCAATAACACTTTGCCCAAATCGGAAATACACAACAGAAGCGTTTGTGACCACTAAACCAACGAAGCAGTTACTCTAATGAACATACAAAAAAGATGGAGTAAGGTATGACGATTTGCAATTTACTTTTATCAGTCAAGTAAAAATGTTTCAGTAGGTATAACAATAGGCGGTTGCAAACAAAATCTAAAGAAGATAGAAACCTGTCTACCTCAGAATACTTTTCCAATTTTGTTTTCCGTTTATTTCAATACTCTTTTGAGTTATCAAAGTTTGTAGGCTGTTGCACGTGATAGAAAAAGGTACAAATGGTTCTTTCAACTTTTCTTGTTGGTACGTGAAGCGAATAGAGCATGATTTTCGCAACAAAAAAAAAACTAGTACAGGTCTTCATAAATATACATCTATTGATTGAAGGCGAAATAGACCAAAGAGGTTGGACTATCTCTCTGCTCTGCTGGTCCTAAGAGCGACTACTCTTAGCTCTATGGGGATTGGATTCAACTGGCAAGTCGGGCAGTGTTATTGAGTTTTAATTCAAGGTTGGCAACAATTTAGCCCTATACCACAGTATAAATATACAAACAGTAGGGAAACTACCTTCAAACGCTCGAAGCGACACAGTCACACAAACATACGCACCGACGAGACCCCTAAGCAGCGTTCGCGGTCCTGTCAATAGTGCATGCCGCGTCGAGAAAAGTGGTCACGTATAAGTTTATCTCTGCGTCTACCGCGCGCCCGCTCCGACCAGCGCACGAAACGTTTTCGTCCAACCACGGCTCGCGTGCTCTCCCGCCAAAACTTGTAAAAGGTACGCTGTAATGACAAAAATAAAGATCTATAGTTCTACAATTTGTTGTGTGTTAATATTAAATTGTTTGCCGTGTTTTAAACTGTCGTCTTTTGCTGAGAATAACTGAATTCGTGAGATTATCTATTTAAATTGTATTTGTAAGCTAGTTATTTCAATTCGATTGATTGATCACTACAGAACAAAAATGTTATATAAAGTTAAAAAAAAAAACAATATGAAAAACAATAAAAGTTACAACCCTATTGCTTCAATGGAGCGTAGGTAGGTAATTATTTCATCGAGTAAGCTTAGTATCCATACTGTTTGTATAACTGTGCCTCTACTGTATGGGACTTTAATAAAAGTCGCAAAATAAGGTGTTCATATGCCACTGCTTACTCCATCACGCAATCAGGTACTATAACGTCGTGTCACAAAAATAATAATCAAAATAAATGCTCACATATTTTCAAACGTAACACCTACCAAAACGTAGCTACCTTTAAACCCTGCTCACACAAACAACAATTCAATGACCTCATAAACTGGCAAAACACCGAAATCTCCTAAAAATCAATTTTAATAACATAAACAAAAGTATAAAAGCGCCATCTTTATAATGTAAAATTTTAACACGGCCTCTAAATCAGCTGGTTTGCATATAATATAGCCAAAAAGGTCTCGCTTTCGTAAATTTTCATCACAAAAAATATGAATCCCATTCAGCACAAGAATTAACAAAATTCCGGACATAATTTCTGGCGACGTGAGGCAGGGAACACAGAAATACTATTGAAGTTACTACTAGTTACAACAAACATCCAAATTCGTCATGAGAAATCAAAGATTCTCAATTCTGAATTTTAAGGCTTCTACAGACAGACGCGACGTTAAAATGCGACGGACATATTCAATGGAAATTATTAACGGGTATGGAAGACAGAGAAACATCTAGCTCCCCGTTGTAGCGCAGTATCAAATAAAAAAAAAATATGTAAAACTCGGAAAAAATTGCTAATAAAGAATCAAGAGGCCAACAACTTTAATAGCGACAAAAATTATTTCAAGAATATAATTATTTAAATAATTATCTCCTAGCCCTATACTAACGCGACAAAAAATAACATGTTCGGAGAAAATACTCCGCCTTTGCCTTTGCTTTTGCTTTTGACTAATTAACGTTTTAAGCTTTGCAAGGCATTTGTTCTGAAATGGATCATGCTACACTGGAAATTCAAAACTATTTTGAATTTTCCCTAAAAATACATAAAAAAAACGATCTCCTACTACTAGAACTAAAAGACTAAAATAACTGATTCTGTTTCCATTCACAAGTTTCACAACTACTTGAAAGTTTGGAATCACAGCTCAGATAGAATTTAAACAAAATTCAAATGGAAATCAGAACCAGCTAAAAATATCTACATATTTATTTCCATCTTTCTTTTTTAAATCCCATTTTGAGCTCTTGTATTTGTCTGTCGTAAAATAGATTTACTTCTTGACAATAACTCCAACAAAATTAGCCTTCCGCAGTAATCTGTTTAGCTGAGTGGATTGTCTGTGGTATCGAATGGCATGAGCGCGGATTATGCACGTTGGTATTATAACAAGAAGCCGTGAAGGTAAATGACCTTGTTTTGTTTAGACACCGATTGAGTAATGCTGAAAAATACGCCACAGATTTATTTCGTTCTAGAAAAAGATAGCGGACTATTCTATATAATAAATAGAATAATGGCCTATTTTTAACCAACTTCAGGAGGAGATTCTCAGTTCGACTGTATTTTTTTTTGTGTGTCACCTCAGAAATGTTTACTAGATGAACCGATTTTGATTATTCCCATTTAAATTGGAACAAGATCTGATGAAGAATTTCGGAGATATACAACAGAACTCTCCAATCAAATCACTCCAAATGTTCAAGTTGAATGTTATTCACACAACGTTGTACGTTGTTGTTCGTTCGTTGTATGTTATTGTTGTTTGTTTGTTTGTTGCGTGTTGTTGTTGTTTGTTTGTTTTTTTTCTTTCTTTATTTGGGTAATCTATTCAGGTATAACTTTGGACATTATAGGTACCTTGCTAAATATGTACCACAAATAAACAGTGAAAAATAAAAACGTTTTTACAAAAATTACAACCGACTTCCAAACAAAAACACTACAAAGTAAAAAATAACTTCAATTTCGGAAATCGGTGTTCCTGTTTACGTTTCTTCGTTTTTTGACACCGACTTCCGTAATTGAAGTTACTTTTCACTTTGTAGTGTTTTTGTTTGGAAGTCGGTTGTAATTTTTGTAAAAAGTTTTTTATTTTTCACTTTTAAGTTGTGGTACATAATGTACCAGTTCTATGGGCTAGGTACCTACGCGTATAGTGCCCAAAGAGAAGCCAGAATAAATAAACCCAATAACATGAAACTTAAACAATACCGGTGCAATGAGAGTATACCAGGGTGAACTGTTCACACCTGCGTACCCCTTTAGAGCGTACCAGTGTGATGTTATGTTATGAAATGGTGTAAACAATAAATAGACATGCGATTGCATCTATCCCGAGTGTTTTATCGTCATTTATTGAAGAGTTCTGATGTATTTCTCCGACGTTCTTCATCAGATCTTGATGAAAATTAAATGGGACCACAAGCACCAGCTTTCAAATAAAAAAAGAATCATCAAAATCGGTTCACCCAATAAAAAGTTCTGAGGTAACAAACATAATAAAAAAATACAGTCGAATTGATAACCTCCTCCTTTTTGCGAAGTCGGTTAAAAATACAACCGACTTCAGAAATTGAAGTTATTTTTCACTTTCTAGTGTTTTTATTTAGAAGTCGGTCGTATTTTTTTTTCTTAATTATATTTTTTAATTTGCAAAGAAGCCCAAGTTATTATCTACTATTCGAGCGAGAGATGTATTGTTTAAGTAATTTTTTTCTCAAACTCGGCTCTCGTATTGGTGCGAGTAATACGAAAAAAGTTTCTTTCTGCTGATTAGACAAGCCATTCGCAGTATAGAATCTACCGCAGGTTTTAATCAGGCCTTATATTCTAACATTATTGTTCATGCTGTCATTTTTGCATATAAACACATCAACACGGTCTAGGGATATTTCATACTCAATTAAATAACTCGAAAATTACAGGCCGCATTGGAATCTTCTAAACACCGATTTGTTTGTAATTTATCTCAGACTAATTCCAAATTCAAATTTTTGAAAATTCTTTTGTTTCGGTGGCATAAAAACGTCTTGATGTGTAGGAGAGGGAATTTTAATTTGTGCGAAATTTAGAAAACAATACGAATTACGTTTAGGACAGTTTTTTTTTCATTTTTAAACGAAAGGTAAAGTTAAAATTGAGGTATTGTAGCCATGCAACGCCAACATTTGACGAGGGCGGAGATGTTACGAGCTGTGGGAATGCTGGAAGCTGGGTCTGTTCAGCGTAATGTTGCTGAGGCCATAGGGACCCACCAAAATGTAATTTCAAGATTGTGGACACGCTATCGTGCCACAGGTGAAGTAGCGGAGAGGCACCGGGGGCCAATTCGCATCACTACCCCCAGACAAGACCGATTTTTGCAAATTACTGCGCGAGCTCAACCAAATGCAACGGCGACTCAATTGGTCCAAAGGCTGCGAGTGGAACACCAAGTGCTTGTGAGTGACCAAACTGTAAGAAGGCGACTGCATGAAAGCAATCTACGCTCTCGTAGACCACTCCGGGTCCCACCTTTACGGAGAGGCAATCGTGGACGACGATTAGAATGGGTTCGGAACCACGTGGACTGGGGCCGTGAGCAATGGTCCAACGTGCTGTTCACGGATGAATCCAGGTTCGGCTTCCATCCAGATTCACGAAGGACGCGTGTTTGGCGAGTCCCTGGACGATGGAGCCGTCTTCAGAACCCTCAGGAAGTTCACCCATACCAAGGAGGAACAATTATGGTTTGGGCAGGAATTCGTCTTGGAGGACGGACGGATCTCGTTTGGGTGCGGGGCAATATGACGGCAGAACGATACGTCCAACAGGTGCTGGGGCTCGTAATCTTGCCCCACAGAACACAAATGGGGCAAGATTTCCTGCTCATGCACGACAATGCCAGGGCACACACGGCGAGAACGGTAGCAGCTTGGTTACATACACACAATGTTAGGGCCTTAGACTGGCCTGCTCAATCGCCAGATCTAAATCCCATTGAGCATGCGTGGGATATGCTGCAAAGAAGAGCTCTGAAGGAAGTTCCTGAAAATCTGGCTACAGAAGATCAACTTTTTGCGCACCTCAGAAGGACATGGGACAATATTCCGCAGCAAGACATTGACAACCTTGTTCTGAGCATGCCGAATCGTTGCCGATGTGTTATGAACATCATGGGCGCTTTCTCAGACTACTAACTTCAAGTTTATAAACACAAATTAAATGATTTTTCTATTTTTTTCAGTTTTTACTCATAAATTAAAAGTTAATTCATATACGGTTTCCGTCTATGCTTCATTTTTTTTCCATAAAATCCTGAAATTTTAATCGAAGTACCTTAACCATTATTAAAAAATGGTAGAATATTAAATAACGTATCTTTTAAATATATACATGTCATATAAATAATTAACACATTGATAGTAATTCGCTTTTTTAAAAATATCCCTAGACCGTGTTGATGTGTGTATTTATTAAATCCATGGTTTTGCATCATGCAGAAAATCTAATAGCCATTTATGCACGAGAATTACTTCCACGCATCAAGCACTTTATCATTTTTAATCTTTTGGAATTATTATATAAATTTCACAAAAAGCTTGTTCCACAACACAGCATGTCCCATTTATAAAAATAAACATCCAAGTTCCTCTCCATCACAGCACATAATCTGTTTCGCGTCATGTCACTGATATCAAAATGGCGTAAACGCTCTAAATACGAATACATGGCCATTTTTATGGATGTTCTAAATTTTAAAGCTTAATTCTTTATTCAAAAATGTTTCATTTGTCATTTAATAGGGCGTGATTCTGCTAAATTGGCCCGACTTAGCCATTTTGCCAAAAACATTTTTTTGCGCGTGTTTCGATAATAGAATGTGTGCTTTTCAGTTTTCAGTGATGTACGAGTATATAGCACGCAAGAATCCTTTGGATGTTTTATGTCGCTTTTCGACTAAGAGTGAAGTTGGATTTTAATAGTAGATTATTAACCAAGGGCTGTATGACATCAATTGCATACGAGGTTTTTGGCGCCTGAGCGAAGCGAAGGCGCTAATTAACCTGAGTATGCAATTGATGCTTACGCCCGAGATCAATACTCTGCTTTACATATCGATTGTGAGGTAAGTAAACAACAAGACAGCAGGTTTCAATGAACATTTATTAAGAAGAAAAAAATGTGTATTTAATTAAAATTAATAGTAAAATTATTACAATTTGTAAGAGATATGGTCACGTTCTTTTTAGGAATATTTATAGTTTGAATATGAGTTTGTGATGATAAGACTTGAGTTTGAGTGACTTGAGGTTCTTGCATCGTAAATGGCGGCAGTTGACTGGTACTATTTTCTTCATTAAAAAATGGCTCAGATGATGTGCTTTGACGTGGTGATTTTAAGTTTATATTTTCTGTTATTTTAGAAGTAATTTTGCTATTGTTTGCCATCGAATCTTCGATATAACCTTTGGCCACTTTGCTGGACTTCCAGCCGCCGTGCCTTTTTAACAGAGTGAGGTTGGCTCCCGAATCAGCCAATAGAGTCGCTGATGTTCTGCGAAAGCAATGCCCGGTGTATAACTCTACGTTACTCAGTTTTAAATATGTGGCTCTTTGCTTTGGCATTTTTTTTTTCACGCACGCAAGCGCGTCAAATCTTGCTGGCCAGTTTTATTTTTAAATCGATTCCATCTAACATACGATGTGGAAACAAATAGTTCCATATTTAAAATAAAATCTTTATAAAATAAATTGTCTAGATTCCGATTCGAGTAATTAATCGATACCGAGAAAAAAATATTAACTTTTTAAAAATATTCTTCGTGCAGTATGAGTATGACAGTTCTTTTTTCAAATTCCAAAACCTATGCTGTAATGATAGTCATACACCCCGGCATTCAGGGGTGTAAGGGTGTACTTACAGAGCAAGAGATATGTAAAACTTGTTTAATTTAAACTGACTTTTGATGCCATCTGTTCTAGTTATTTTATGTTAATTTCATTCTAATGATATTAATTTCTATGAACTTGAAGAACGACTTCGAAAATGAAGATTCGACTAATTCTACGAATTAAAGAAAAACATGGCTGTGTATTTATCTGTTCAGAAATACAACTATTTGCTATGTTTGAATTTCTGAATTGGCAGAAGATAGAAATCATAAATATTTAAATAATTCCATTTATAGTATTTGTTGTTAAAAATAAGAAAAAGAAATGTTGTAATTAAATAAAGAAACTGTATTTTGAATAATTGCCTTTTTATTGTAACCAACAGACAACGATTACAGAGCGTTAGTTAAAAAGTAATACACACACATACGTATGCAAAAAGAGACAGAGTTGCCATGAAATGTTTTATGTTGCCACTACTATTATTCCAACACCCCTTCTCAACATAAATACATTTTTATAAAGAATACAGAATCGAATCTTAAACTTTAACATTACTTTACAGTTGTCTTCATAATGTCACACTTATCTAAATGTCTTTCAATTAGCTCTTTACATAAAGCCTTTGTTAACATGTCAGCTGGTTGCTCACTTGTGTTGATATAATTAATACAAATTTTATTTTCTCTGACCAGATCTTTTACAAAATGGTAACGAATGTCCACATGTTTTAATCGCTTTATGTTATCAGTTTTTGCATTTATTATAGCCGACTGATTGTCACAAGATATCACAACTGGGCAAACATTTTTACAACCAAAATCAGTTAGTAAATTTATAAGCCATGACGCATCACTAGCAGCCATACTTAAGGATACATACTCAGATTCTGTAGAGGACAGACTTACAGAAGCCTGCTTCTTAGAACACCATAAAACAAGACAATTTGACAATTTAAACATATAACCTGAGGTGGACTTCCTGTCCTTGAGATCTCCCCCCCAATTAGCATCACAATATCCTTTCAGAATAATATCTTTACACTTATAAACCAATTTATATTCTAAACTATACTTCACATATCTTAACACTCTCTTTAATGCACTTAATAACTCATTATTTGCGCTTGTTTGGTATCTACTTAACATAGAAACTGGATAGCATAAATCAGGCCTAGTACCAGATGCCGCATACATTAAGCATCCTATAATTTGCCTGCATAACTTTTCAATGCTTTTATCTATAGAAACAGTACCATGTGCAAGTATTTTGGCATTAAAATTCGGGTCCATAGGAGTGGACATTTCTTTACAGTTTTCCATATTAAATCTTTTGAGAATATTTTCTAAATACTTTGTTTGATCCAGTTCAGTAATACCAGTTTCCACATTTTGCTTCACAGTTATGCCAAGAAATTTTGATATTGGTCCCATATCTTTCATTTTAAATTCTTTATTTAAACTAGCTTTTAATTGTGAAATATGCTTCTCATTTGTACCAAAAATCAAAATGTCATCGACATATAATAACATATACATTCTATCTTTACCACTACACCTCATAAACAAACATGAATCAGAGTTTGACCTTACAAAACCTTCTTTAGCTATTACATAATTAAACTTTGTATTCCAGCACTTCGGTGAACTTTTTAAACCATATAATGCCTTTTTCAATTTTACAATATTGTTTTCTCCAGAATAAGCCCCTTCTGGCAATCTAATGTACACCTCTTCATCTATGTCACCATACAAAAATGCCCCAGTAACATTCATTTGATATATGGGGAGCCTTAACATAGTAGCTACAACAACAAAAACTCTAAAAGTTGGTAGCCTTGCTACAGGTGCATAAATATCCCCAAATCAAAATAACTATTCTGCTGAAACCCTCTAGCAACTAACCTAGCCTTATATTGCTTATCATTACCACTCCCTTTTAACTTGAAAACCCATTTGCTACTAATTACACATTCACTTACTGGTACATCGCAAAAGTCCCAGGTGTCATTATCTTTCAAAGTTTGCAATTCTCTATTAATTGCCTCCCTCCACTTACTTGCTTCCCTACTTTTCATTGCTTCTTTATATGAAATGGGCTCATTATCTTCACTTACAACATTGTGACACCTATAGAATGATGTCTGTTTCCTTATACGCTGGGGTCTTTCATTTTGAACTTGTGTTTCATTATCCTCCAATGATCTGTCATTTGAGGGCTCATATTCACTCTGTGACTCACTCTCACTATGATTGAAACTAGTTTGAGTATCTTGAAACTCTTCACATTCAGCTTCTTCACTTGCTGTCACAGTTTCTGGTAAATCGTCTTAAAACACTTGACGTTCCTCTTAGCTACAAACGCCGATGAGGATGAAATTTCCTGGAATTCCTTTGTCTTTTCTTTCACTCTCTCTTCTTCGATCAGTAATCTGGACACCAGATTGTCGAATGTTTGCCTATCATCAGGTGCAGACTCCCACGCCGACACAAAATGTTTGTACTCATCCGGCAAACACATCAATACTTTAGTTATCGTGAACTTTTCTGAAACTTCCTCGCCCATTTGCTTTAATTGGTTCTGCATTTCCTGGATTTTCGACAAGAACACCGACATTTCGATTCCACTCTCATATTTATATTTGAAAAAACGCTGTTGTAGGATATGGATACTGGTTTCTGACTTTTGTTCGTAAACACTTAAAAGTTTTCTCCACATTTCAGCAGACGTTTTACATGATATGAGATGTAACATAACATCTTCAGTCATTCTTGTGACCAGTAATGTCTGAGCCTTAGCATCTGTAGACTCCCAGGCGATTCGTGCAGTTGCGTCTTCGGGTTTTACAGTTCGTCCTTCCACAGTATCCAGCCATCCCTGACCCCTCAATAGTACTGTGGTTTGAAACTTCCAAACGTTCCAGTTTCTTGTACCTTCCAGTTTCATCGCATTGTGAGTGTTATTCACGTCCATCTTGCCTCCCTGCCTTGTTTTATAGTGACTCAAACAAGTATGTCCTTCTCACCGAAAATTTTACCGATGACACGCCGGCTAATCCTAACCTCACTTTTCGTTGATAGTCAATCCGCTTGATCTATGTTTTTTTTTTTACAATCCAAACTCTGGTTTTACTTTAGCTAACAGGTAGGCATATCTGGGCCCATAACCTGTTGTAATTAAATAAAGAAACTGTATTTTGAATAATTGCCTTTTTATTGTAACCAACAGACAACGATTACAGAGCGTTAGTTAAAAAGTAATACACACACATACATATGCAAAAAGAGACAGAGTTGCCATGAAATGTTTTATGTTGCCACTACTATTATTCCAACAAGAAACCCTGTCTCCTGGCTGTCATAAAGGCTAGCTTTTTTCGTCCAATCAGTCTACTTCTTATTATTTTAGTCTTGCGCTCAATTCAGCGACAAGCTAATCTATCATAGGTATTAAAGTCTTATCATCACTGTTTTCTCAATATGTAGACGTTTCCACCCGTCTGGGCACATTGATGCTCATATAAGACCTAACGTGACAAATATCTTACTATCCATTTTCATTTGCTCTTTATTTTTTAGGCCTTTGTTAGCTAAATATATATTTCTTTAACAGTTCAGTTCTTTACCTACTACCATCACTTTTCCTCTCTCTTGACCTTGATCTGGCTTGATGGCATGTGACGAATGAGATCTACGGCGGAACGAGCGAGCCTAAAATGTACGTGTTCAGTGTTCATTGTTAATCTTGCTTTGAAGGCTGATGGGTTTTGGACTAACCTACAACCCATATAGGAGCCCCCACAGGGAAAAATACTACGACCGCGACGTGCACACCGTGTACCTAGTTGAAATAATATAAAATTGCCTTCCAAAGATTACCCTTTTAAATATGCAGTAGATTACCTGGTTACCTCTGCCGCAACTTTTATGACCGGTATAAAACTTCCGATAACAACTAATTAAAAATAAAAAAATTAAAGAAGAAAATATTCAAACCCTGCGGCGCCCTTACAAAGCCAGCAACTTGACGAAATTAATTGAAACTGTATAATTATTGAAAACTTTATGTTATTGGCGTAGGCTCACGATTATTAATTCAAAGTGTTTTCTAATTAGAAAAACGTATAAAGCAGGCGGACGGGGCATAATTATTTGAAGGTTGGTTCAAGTTGGGAGAGATTTTCCTGAATCAAGCGCAATTATTTAACTTAGGCGTTTTTCAGCGAAAGCGTTACGTTATAGATATTTTTTTCGATTATTAACACAATGCAATTAAACGAAGAAAATGATGCGCCTGTGATTCCGCAACAAACGAAAATCCGTAGTAATATTATAAACACGCAGCGGACGTCTTTTGGCTGAAAATATGATGATGATGCTGATTATAATCACGAAAGTAACTATATGTCTATATATTTGTTATTCTGTTTACTTAGGTAAATTGGTCATTGAGTTTTAAACATGCAATTTGCTGGGTGGCAGATCCCGCTACCGCTTATACTTTAGCCCATTGAATGATAAAATGCGGCGAATAAATGAGGCCAGTGTTCATTAGGAGTACATTAATAAATAACATACCCTCACAACAGTATGTTACGACAGCCGAATTTCCTGTAAATACTGCCTAGTTCATACATACCTACGTGGATTGGTAATCCACTCAGTTAGTGAAAAGGTATTTCTTTAGAATTTAGATATATCGAAAGGCTGAATTAATGATGTCCTTGGCATTCATCATCTGCCTATACTTTTCTAAACAATGTTTTTATTTTTTGTTATCGATAGGCTCGCGCTTGACCACTATCTATCTGATAGTAATTGATGCGAGCTTCCATGCTAACTGGATGCAGCTATAGCAAAACCTACTATTATTTTACGTGAAGCGACTGCCTATCTGCTTTTATTAAAGGCGATATCTGGCAGAAATTGTCTAGAGTAAGACCTCCTCGAATCGGCATTTAATTTTTCCTTAACGATAAAATTAGTCGTATAATATTGTATCGAACACCGCACAAGCAATGACTTTACACCTATCACCTCTTTCACACCGGTTTGCCATTTATAATTATTGAAATCATAGATTAGCACTTATCCTTACAGTAATATTAATGTTATTAATGCCAGTCACGTACATTTCATAGAAGGTAGTAATTAGATCTTTTATGAGCCGTTAACGCCCTTTTTCAGCTAATATGCTATGAATAATCACAATGAGCACTAGCCCATTATTTATGTCATGTTTCACTACCTCACCGGTATTGTCCAACGTCGGCCCAACTATCCACTTAACTCCTCATAAATTCCTATTAAATGGTCTGATGACCCGCAAAGTACGTGCCCGTTGCTGGATGCGAGAAGCACGGGACCGTTCAATGTGGTGTGGTGTGGAGAGACCCACTTTCAGCAGTGGACGTCTTTCAGCTAAATCAATGATGATGTTCCGATAGGTAATTTCATAGTATGGATGATCTATTTTCTAATGGATAGTGGCACCTGGATGCTGTGAATCAGGACTATGGTCTTCCTTAGTGAAAATAAAAGATCGTCATTAGAACCAAGTTTTGTTACGACAAAATTCATAATTTTTTAATAAAGCCTTTTAAAATACGGTCAAGAACTGGCACACCTTTCCACCGAAGCCCTCATCTTTATTAAAAGGCTTAACTGAACATTTGGAATCCTTCACAGAACACAACCAACTGCTCACTTAACTATTCATAACACAAACCTTTTCAACCACAAAATGGTTCAAAAATCCAAAACTGTTACAAAGATCTTCATTACACGCAACTTCATTCCTTTTAGACTTATTCATCAATGTTCAAATGACAATGGACCCTATCCGGGTGACAAATTTACTCTTGGAGCTCACAATGGCTGGGCCCTATTTTTGCGCATGAGTCGCTGGATGTGGACGTCTCGTCATGACTATAAAGTTGGTAAGCATTTATGATTGCGATATTTTGATGAATATGAATATTTGTTTGTTTTTTATATCTAGTATTACATAAACCTCAATATTAACAAAAAGTTCCGATAATTTCGGGCTTATCTAAAAAACACGATTTCACTCATTTTCTAAACACAAGAACAAATTTCTTAAACCACATCGAGCCTTTAATGAGTTCCAAAAATCCTATCTTTTTTTATTCCTTGCTCAAGTTCAGTCTACACCAGCCAGCCAGTATACAGCCTGGCACCGAACCTAACACAGATGCTGACTACATGTAAATGAGCTACTCTGGTTGGCAATCTAATATAGTTAAAATATCATTTGTAGTTCAGCCACGTATGTCCTTGGCCAAAGGGTATCCCGCTTTAGTGCCTGGCGTTAAGATTTGTGCAGACAAGCCACATTCACAGCAACACCATAGTGGCTAAAATATCGGTGCGGATAAGTATTTAGCGACTTTCAAGAGGCAACTTCAACCAGCTTCAGTGAGTCAACGAGCCTATGCAAATTAGCCACTACAATAGTTGAGTAAGGATGCTGTAGTGAGGTTTAGTCACCAAGTCTTTCGGATAAACGATGGTCATTTGGTATTGTGAGAAGGTCTAACTTAGCATGGGACGCCCGAAGCTAAAACAAAATTAAAATCATTTAAATTCACCCGCGAATCAGCAGTTTTTGAAAGTAAAAAAGTAGTCTCATCCCCGCCAGTCACCACTTGCTAGTGTTTAGAGGAGTAAAATATGCCGCAACAAAGTCGGATAAAAAATTGCGGCAAGCGCAGTACTGGATGCCATGGTGCAACTCAGAATATCCCTAATTGCAGCTGTAAACTATGAAAGGTTGAATATAAGTTAATTAATTACGCCCTGACGACATTTTTGTAGCTTAAGTGTGGTGCAACGTTGGCTCGTCTAAGCAAACCCTTAAGTCCTCAATTTTAGCATAGGCATGGCAAACTATTCGCATTTCTGGTTTCTCTAACGAAGTGTTATTAGTTAAGGGTTAGTTTTCAGCTCAATGTATGTAATGTTATTGTTATAGCATTCGGTATATTGGATCCCGGTGTTAGTGTTATTGTTATTGGCAGTTTTAATTATAAAGTATGTTTTGGTGTTAAGGGGAATGTGGTTATAACGAATGTTTATTGTGGGAGTTACTTTGAATGAATATAATTGTATGTTAATAAATAAATAATAATAAAAAATATTTATTTAATTAAACAAGAGCACGTTGCACAAAATTGTAGTATTATTATTGCGACTCGAATGAGATTTTAAGGGTTTCATTGATGGATATAAGCACTGTCTTATACTCGATAAAAATTTCCTACACTATTCTAATGGCTTAAATAAAGTCGAACTAAACTTTTCTAGAATTTTCCACCTCAATATTTCCTGTGAAATTATGCCTTAGTGCTCCATTTTCAAGTATTTCTAAAATGTAAATCTAAACGAATATTATCAAAACGTATGTTTCATCATTAAGTCACCACAACATCCATCTGTAAGTCACCCTTTCCTCCCTCTCCAAATCACAATACTACCGTTCACAATAACACAAACACTGCATCACAATGACCCATTTAAAATTCTACCAACAAAAGCCATAATTAATTAAACACAATTATTTGCCATCTCGTCAACCTGACATAACCAATCAGCCCACTGTCAAAGCCCGCGTAATTTTTTTAATCAGCTAACAAGCATCAAATGTGTTGCCATTAACAGGTACCTGATTGGATTGACTGTTCAAAGCATCAAACAGACGTTTTAATGTGAAATCGGTTAATTGCAAGTGCTACTGTTTGTGGGAGATAATGGTGTATTTTTTAGCATTCATTTGTTTTATCTATGAGTCGGACATGTTGACCATAGAAGATGACCGTTGGATTACATGTTAGCGAGAACCGACAAATGTAATCTCGGCTTTCTTAGGTTAGATGGAGTGATGAGCTCTTCAGGGTGGCTCATTGCTATGTGCCACCCTGAAGCTGAATGAAAGTGATCGAGGATCTAGTTGAATGGCGTGGCGCTTCTTTTCGCACCTTTCTCTACTTTTTGGAAATGTTATTTATTTAAGAAAACCCTGATTTTTGCTTAAAACATTATTGTCGCACCCTCTCTCGTTTATCTATTACTAGCTTTTGCCAGCGGCTTCGCCAGCGTTATAGTAGTAAATTATCCTACGGCATCATATTACCAGAATAAAAAGTAGCCTATGTGTTATTCCAGACTATAATCTATCTATGTGCCAAATTTCATCCTGATCTGTTCAGCTGTTCTGGCGTGTTTGAGTAACAAACCATCCAACCCTGTCGCATTTATAATATTAGCAAGAAGTAAGTAACCACCCAGACACCATAGTATTTTTTGTACTCTTTAAGGTTTTTCTTCGAAATGTCTAAACGGAAATATAAATAAAAAAAACTCAAGAGAAAGACACTTCACCCATACAAGCTTCAACTTCAACGAAAAATAAAAGACTATCAAAACGTAGTCAGAATGGAAGATTCGATATCGAACATCGAGGTCGCCTTTGGGCAAGTTTGAAGTCTGAGGGACCATCTCTCATCTATATGGATAAGACTTAGAGAGGGGTTCGAGACGTTTTTATTTTTGGATTTTGGGAACAGTAGTAAATCATGTTCGAATAACTGTGGCTAAAAATTTGTTATGATAATAATATATAGGTATTGGAATAGAAGTCTAAAAGCGTCATTTCATGTCCTGTTCAGGAAACGAAAGGTTGATTCCATGTGGTCTCTTAACAAATTGAGGTACGCTAATTTCCTTATTTTAGAGCTTTGTCACGCTTGACTTGAGACATGATGACAATCAAAGATATTTTATTCGAAAATTATTTTTTGTTTTAATCGAAAATGATCGAAAATTGTAAATTCTAATTGTGATCCTATCAGACGTCAAAGTAACACTGTCTAACTTAGTTTTTCTTTTTTTACAGAACCAGAATGGATTGTCATGCGGAAACAACTCATCAAATCACCAGTTAGTTAAAGTGTTGTCACAAGTGAATTAAAGTGCAGTTACCAGTGAATTAAAGTGCTAGTGATGTGCAACCGAAAAGTGCTTCATATCGATAGAAACAGCTAGTGTTGTCAACGATGCCGTTTTCGAGGTCGCACGTGATCGCCGGCGTGTTGTTCTCCATACTGCTACAGTACTGCGTCGAGAGTCAACAGGAGAATCTCATTGAGGAAGCATGTAAGTAGATATTTTATTTGTTTTTAACACGCTTTTATTAGCTTGGTATGTATGTATCTAAGTAACGGAATCTTTGGACGTAATTTTCACATCCTTCAAAACATCGGATTAATTTTAAACTTTGCACACTTATCAAGGACTACATAACTAATAATTAACTACCATTAATTATTAGTTTTAATAATAATTAGTACACAACCAAAGTTCAACTTTGAAATTCAACTGTTTACGGTGGAGAATACCGAAGCAATAATTATCTGATGTTAATTAACTAAGTGATCAAGTCACAAGGTTGTTTTTTCCACTAAGTTGATCACCCGCATCAGTCTTGCCTAGTTACGTATCTGAACAAATGTTTTATTTGGA
Organism: Orthosia gracilis; assembly: GCA_947562075.1. NCBI lineage: Eukaryota > Metazoa > Arthropoda > Insecta > Lepidoptera > Noctuidae > Orthosia > Orthosia gracilis. The sequence continues at coordinate 11,440,798 of OX387266.1, read as the reverse complement.
TTAAAATGGGAAATCTGCCAGTTTGCTTTACTATGGATCTCTGCATTAACCTTTGGGTATTGAATTCGAGTGTGGAATTATCTTACCTATCACCATCAGTGTGCGTGTAGCACACTGATATGGGTTTTTTACCCAAAATATCAGTTTCTATTGTTTGGTAGGATTCATTGGTTGTCGACACAGCGTAGACTCTACGGCAGCGTTTCGACGAACTTATAAATGTAAGGTTACCTATATAATTACTAAATAAACTGAAAGATCATGAGAATTTTTCTTAAGAACTGACCCTTAGATTATCAACATATCGGCAGGTAATTTTTAAAGCAGATTTTTTCAACCTTCGCAGATTTTTTTTCCTAAGTACCCGTAGGTACTGTACAAAAACTTAATCACCGTTTGAAACCTTTAAATGGGCCGTTATTAATTATTATTTATACGAATTCATTCCATAATTGATTCCCAGTAGGCAGCCATTTAAGTATTGAAAAACTTCGATAACTATATTTAACTTTCAATGCATAATTTGTACCGATTCAAACTTTCAGCATATTTCTGAGAACATTTATTCTCAGAAATATGCTGAAAGTTTGAAACAAAAACCAAAGTTGGAGGTTTTTACGTTGGAGGAGTTTAACGACTTCAAGAAATTTTCGTTTGCGACTATTTTTGGATTTCAACAGTAACGATACATTTTTGAATTGGCCATTTCAATAATGGATTTTCTTTAGCTAACTTAGAACTGGATGAATACACTAAAAACGCTTTCTAAAACTATTTGGAACACTTGATTTATATTGCTGCTAAGCGAAATTAGTTTTTGCATAGGAGGTAATTACTACGGTTTCGGAAAATCCAGACTATCCATTCATTTATATTATAAATGCGAAAGTAACTCTGTCTATCAGGCTGTGTCACTGTTTGTTATCTTTTTTCTGTGCCAAAGCCACCAATAGGCCCGAATGTGTGTTTGTGGATATTAAGGACATGTCGGCCATAGTTATAGATACAATCGGAACGGAGGGTAATAAGTTATGTAGTAAAGTAGCTTACATTCAGTACGGTGGGCTGCACACCAGTAAGAACAAAACCATTATTATATGGGCCTCTTAATTTATTCAAATTCCGTACTGCGCTGGGCCAGCTCGAAGTCCAATTGTTACCATCACATCCCATCGTCTTAGAGAAAATATTACATTTTCAAAATATTTCCTGTCTGCCAACAACAACATTAAACATGGGTGTTTATTCTGCTGTCCAAATTTTAGAATACAACACTCGCGAAGTGTTACGTCACAGGGTAACGTTTTTATTTTCTGTTTTGACTCATTATATTTTTCGGTATAGTTGTTGGACTTACAGTTCCTACTGGACCTACCGAACTGTACCATACCGAATACCTCATTGGTAACCGTAATTGCTTTTATGTTATGAGAAATAGTAGTCTAGTGATATTTTATCAGTGGGAATATATAAAATAGGTACGTTCACTATTATAATATTGGCCTTTCACAAGCATTGCTCTGTGGCGTGGCAAATATAACAAAAAAATGTTTTTATCTCTACTGTCACTATACTGATACTGTAATTTGAAAAATATTAGCACGGACATACTAAGGAAATCCGCTTACCTACCGTGAGCTAAAGTCTCCCACATATTATTATCCTATTTCACACCGTTGTTTCAGCCTGCGCAAATTGTATTCATCCAGTTCACACAGAATGTTCTATGCCTCTAAGCTGCACATCCTAAATTTTAGTGTGCGCGCCAAATTATTGTTCAGGCTCAAATAATACCTCTATTTCTTTACGGATCATAAACCTTAAAGCTGTAAGAAAAAGATCTTTCAACAAAACTTGTATCTATTCCCGCCAAGTCATTACTCCAATAGTAATCAACGTATCTTCTATAGACTAAGCGCTAATCCTCTCATTATATCTCTCGAAGATTATGTTGATCCCTTATATGACGTACCGGCGGCGGCATCTAATTATGAACAAATATTGCGTCATTCTTGGTATTACAGAGCTATTGATTCTTGGGTAGTAAGGCCTCTGAGAAGTTGTAGGCGAACGCTGCGAAAAAAGGTGGAGGAAGTTTCAAGGGAGAAAGTCTTTTGGAGAAATAGGCAGAATGTTGCTTTATGAAATGAAAACGTGATAGAGGCAATTTTGTTTTATTGCCAAACGCTAACAACACTTGTCTGGGGTCTGACATACTTAAACTGATTTGGCTATACAAGAAAACTACTTAAGGCGATATATACGCCTCAATGTAAACGCAGTACTGGCCGTGCGCCCGCTCGATACCAAAATATCAATATTGAACCTTCTTTTGAACAGCTTTGTTTGCAAAATATTATTTGATTTACATATGCTATGTCAATTATAAAGAATTCCAGGCATATATATTTCTATATATTTCTGTGTAAAAATATTTTTAAACATCCAAGTCGTTTTAGAGTAGTGTTCATATGTTGCGAAAAAATTTTTTTTTTAAAACAAAACTATAACTTAAACGAAAAAATAATGCACATGAATCAATAATCAATGTATATTTTTTTCAAACTTTTTAACCTTGCCGTTACTAAGGAGTATGCTTTAGAAAAGAACCGTTTTACGGTACTAAAGCGGTGGAAGGTCCTTAAAACCACTCATCATTGCCGTCATTGTCGACTTCTTCCCCTATAGCATTTAGAATTTTTCTCAATGACATAATTCAAGCATTCACTACCTCTTTAGCCAGATCATCGTTAAGAAACCAGTATACTAGTAAAATAACATCTTCTTTAGTATGCTATCCATCCAACCGCAAAATGGTTATATACCCTGCTTAGCATGTCCACTAACAAAACGGTTTCCGTACACATTGGCCCTTGGGTTTTCATCGTTTATAACCTATTCGCGTAAAAGTGCTCAGATATTCATCAATGTACGGTAACGCGCTACGAATTTTATATGGCGTGTCTAATATTGACCACGGGGTAGCCATACAGCCGTTCTGTATAGTTTCAGGATAGTCAAAATTTTCCTTGGCCATTGTGGCGTTGTAAAGTAAAAGGATTTCATCTAAAAAATGGGTGAAAGTATAGGAACTTTACAGCCCATTATATAATATTTTGCTTTAGCTTTTGTTTTGACACGAACTAAATTTCTTGACGATATGGAATAGACCTGTGTATCTACAATATAAACGTTATAGGCTGATTTTATAAAGGGTGGTAGTTTGACTGATAGCCCCGGTTGCATTGGCCATGCGTTTCAAAAACCATGATCACCTGCCTGGCTTTTCCCAACCTTGTTAAGATCAGCTTCAGCTTATGTAAACTAGTAAGCTTCACTGGTCACTAAATAATAAATGGGTAATGCATATTATTTGCTAGGAACGACCGAACTGCAGTGTAATAACATTGTTTAGTAAAGTGCACATTGCTGGTCTTGTGCAATTAGTTGTAATGTAGAATCAGACAAACAAGCAATGTTAATTGTGTGCAGTTGTTCGAAAGTAATTGTTATTTGCTCAATTAATATGAATATACGATAGAAACATAAAAATATTGTTGTTTTGAAAATGTTGATGAAACGTGCTGGAATAAAGAAAATATAACTGAATGTCCTAATTAGTTCTTCCTTAAGAGATCAGCAGGTGTGCAAGTGTAATTATAAATCTTGAAAAACACGTCGGCTTTTCTTTTACAAAATTTTGTTCCGAAGAATTTTTTAACTGCTGGGTATACTCGTATCTTACTAACAAATAACAATACATCAGATTTTCTTCAAATTTTGTCTATTAAAACCAACTACTTTTTTCGGTTTGGTATGGAACCCTAAATGTGCAAAGTCCGACACGCACTTGGCCGGTTATCAGGGTGCCGAAGTCAACAAGGAACCCTTATAATTTCGCTATGTCCGTCTGTCCATCCGCAGCTTAGCTCAGAGACTCTTAGTGCTAGAAAGCTATAATTTGGCATGGTTATACATATTAATAATTCCGATAAAGTAGTAAAACAAAATTAAGAAAAAAAATGGGTTTCAAAATATCCTATAGACGAAAAGTGAGGATGTTTTCTTCCCTTCTCTTTCCAATGGCGTGGGGTATCGTTGGATAAGCCATTCAAAAATATTACGGGTCTGTTAAAACCATTTTTCGATACAGAGATCCGTTTGCGTAAAATCCTTTTCCGTTTCAACTGAAATAAAATCGTGGCAATCCTTAAAATTTCAATAAAATTGCCCGATGGATGTAATTCAATTGCCAAGCAAAGATAAAAGAGCTCTCAGAGTCTTTGTCATTTATATGAACAGTATTGGCTCAATGATCCCGAATAACGAATAAAACCATCGAAAGTTTCGAAAAGAATCGAGAGTTCGACATCAAAAATTAAACATTACAGAAACGTCGAATCAATTTGCTACTCAATTTCTATAATTCGACAAAATTTAGGAGTTTCGAAATTTTATTTCAACACAGCCTGTATGTGGATTGATATTTTTGTTGGGTGACTGTTTTTATGCAAGATAGCAATGACCGAATTTTGACATGTCCTTTTGTCTGTCAGTCCAACTAGAGGCTCACCACAATAGTTAGTACTTCTTTTTGTTTTGTTAAAAAAGTAACTTACGTTCCTTAGTTGTGCCAATTTTAAATGAATGTATTTCGTTATCGGTTTCTCGTCCGTGTCACTTTTGTGCCGTTGTGGGTCAATTGCTCTGAAAATAGATGGAGTGTCGTTATAGATAAGTGGGTTAATTTTTTTTTTATATTTAATTTATTATTGTACACAAAAAAAAAAATACATATACAACTTGAGTGATTATAAGGTTGATGTACAAAGGCGAGCTTAACTCTAAGAAGAGTTTTCTACCAGAAAACTTTAGTGTGATAGAGAGAGTTTACAAAAGGAAGAAGAGAAGTAGTCCAGTGTACAATTTTAGAATAATATAAAATATTTTTTTATTTTTTTTCCCCTTAAGGGTGGAATTTCCAACAACCTATAAATATTTAATTCTTTTTATCAACCAACAGCGTAAATCTAAAATTTCACGTGTCCAACTTACAATCTGTTCTGTGCGGCAATCGAAACTGCGACACGCCGCGCAACAGTCGATCGCTCTACCATTGCGCCAACCGTGTCATCGTTCATCATGTATCCGTTTCCCACGCTCCACCACTAAACTAACGCTTTGTAAGAGATAAGGTGGAGGCGTGCCTCAACAACCATGTCGAGTAGTCTTAGGCAAATGGTTTGTCTAACTTTAGGGTATATCAAAGTTTCGGGTCTTCAAGTAAGAGTTACGGTGTGCTATTTATTGTAGTGATGAAATGTTACAATAATCTTGAATAATAGTATGCTTGCTTTTGCTTGTATCAAAGATTTCTATTTTTAATTTAATTCGTACGCACAAAGGTCAGGCTAACCTGCCTTAAAAGGGATGACCGAAAGTCTACGTAAAAGGAACGCAAGCAGCTGAGATGAGAATGCTAACAGGGTATGTGTGATGTTACTCAAAATGTAGAAATATGTTCGAGAACCAAAATGTTATAGAAAATCTGGAACGGCACTGGTGACCGAAAATTTGTGTGTAAATCTGTTGTCATGGTATGGGCCAGTGATGCAGATGATTGAGGAACGTGTCGTGAGGGAAGTTTTAAGTAGATATGAATGTGGAGGAGTTTGGGAAGACCAAAGAAACGATGATTGGACTGTGTGAAAAATGATTTGTATAAAAAGGGATACCTTATGTGAATTCTGAGATGATGGCTAATGGATTGTACAATATGCATAAACAGAAGGCATAAAATACACTGAAATAAAGCACAGATAAATCACATGTTTAAGAACTTTATAAAACCAGGCAATCCAGACAACCAAGGATTTCTTTGGTTTCTATAATGTAATATCCCCTGACACACAATTTTCGTAACGTTTCTCTTTCATGTTAGTAACAGGTTTTGAGTAAGTAATAGTATTAAAAGGAAAATGCCAAGGCACATTATTTTACTTGTAAGTAAGGCAGGTACGTGACGAGTTGACAAATGTTAGCTCAAAGATAAAATTGTGAACTAGGAATTTCTTTTCTATTTGATCTATGTATAGGTAAACCTTTTAAAGGTACTGAATGAATCCTCTTAGGGTAAGAAGATCAAATACAATGCCGAATGATTCTTGAGGTTTTTGTACTACAGGTTTTTGATCTTTTTCAATGTTTAGAGGAACAAACTGCTTACAGATAGGAAGGTGGTTCTTCTATCCTGAATATGACGTAGCTTTTGATAAAGTCGATGATATTAAAATTATTTTATGGTGCCTTTTTGGTATAATGGTCGCAAACGCAACCATGGATTCGATTTTCAGACCGGGCAAACTGGTATTGGGTTCTTCCGTCTGAAATTTCCCAGTAGCAACCCAGAGTCTGGATATGTGTCCAGTTGGGAAAAAAATGATATTCTATCTGTAACCTGTACCTACCTGTAATATTAAAAATACTGGAAGGCACTAAAAATCAACAAAAAAAGATTTTTTTTTTTTGTTGTTTTTTTTTTTTTTTTTGGTTTCGCCCGCACTTCATCGATATATATGTACTACATTAAAATTTGGTCATCCAAACACTCGCTCTATGCGACTGAACTGTACTGCATCCGTAAACCTTACTTTACAATATGCTGAACGAAACGCTTAGGCGCCATGAATTTCTTAGCGCTTAAGACGTTTTAATCGTGAATAAACTACACTCTATAAGTGATCTAGCATTCATGTTTTAATAGTTTGAGACAACAAATGTTTAGCGCTGCAGCGAACTTTAGTTCTAACTCACCAGCATTTGAACAAATGGCTTTCATGAATGTTTTTCGGTAGAATGTATGTCAATTTAGAAACTAATTAACATTCGACCGATTTTTGATTGACCCGGTAGAATTCGTGTTAAAATTAACTAACCCGTGGTTTCCCGGTAGACCTTTGAAGTGACGTAGTTTTGTTTAATTAGATTAATTTGAAATATCCTACTTTCCTATTCGTTACTATACCTGTGTCCTACTAGTATTTATCTATCATAAATGCTTTAGATTGTATGTTTGTTGATCAAAAACATTTAAACGGCCTGGATTAGGACGTAGGATTAGATTTATTATCCCAGTAGTGCGTTCCCGTGAAATATTTATTTTCTTTTACGCGGGTGACCTATACTTGACTCCGCTGGCAAAATCCAGTCAATAATAAATCAACAACCAGTGTTATGCTGATCTTGTTAGCTTTCAATGACTAAGAAAGAGTAACAGTCAGAACGTAATTGTTTTTAGTAAATCTTGCTTTTAATGAATCCTCAAAATCGACACTTTAGAGCCTGTCGAAAGACATTAGATTATAACTAAACGGATGGGCGATTAATCCGCTTTTAAGGAATTAGTATGTTCTTACTGTCGATAAGTACATTACAGTTTTTTTTTTTACTTACTTATCGACAAACAAGAACAAGAACATACAAACTTCTAAGATTAAAGAGATTCATATTAATCATTTTATTTACTTGCGGGTCTTATTTTGAAAATATTGAAAAAAAAAAGTGAGTTCTACGTAATTTGTAAAAGTTTGCTCTACTAGAAAAGGTTAGTTCTGGTACTGAAGAGTCTTAACCATCATCATTTCTACCAAGGGATTTCCACTGCTGGGCTAGGTCTTCCCAAACATCGCTTCTTCGACTGGTCCTGTTCTTTTCGCGTCCAGCAGTCTCCAGCAGAGTAAAAAAAAAAAAAAAAAACTCCTTGTAAACGATTAATTCTGAAATAGGATAAAGGTACCTATATTCTTACGCAGAACTTATGTCCACAATTCCACATTCAAACATATCGCAGTATTTTTCCAAATACTATAGAAACAAACATTTTGAGAGACATCACTAATGAAATCGGGTTGTATTAAAACATTCCTTTTGTATCTCACCAATCACTCATTCTCTCAACACAACCAAACCGTCTAACGATCACAAAAAGAGATTCCGAACGTTTAAGGCCAAGCTAAAAATCTCAAAGACCCTTATAATATTCGGTTACCACTATATAATAGAAACCATAATTTGGATTCAAACCTAATCATCACTTAAGTGGGGGTCGGGTCCACTACGCGGTCTGAATTCCGTCAATCCAACGTTTTGGTCTCATTTAAAGTCCTATTTGGAGAGCCTCTGTTTAAAGTCATTCAAGTTGTCATTGTAGCGATTGCAATATAATTGAGGCTGGCGTAGAGAATGCCGTGCTGCTGTATGTGTTAATAGACGTCTCAATAAATTCGACTCGATATAAAATGTTGAGGTCGATATCAATTTTGTCACAGATTCCGTTGTTCTACGAAAACATTATCAATCAAATACCTACTCATGAACGACATCACAATCCAAAATAAAAATCGAAGAAAAAATAAGTTCAAGTATACTAATAAAAAATAAAAGCAAAAACTAGGTACCTACTTAATATTAATACCGATACACTAATATAAGAAAACAATTGTGTCGGTATCGATATTAATATACGTAATTATTCTCTTTTCATAGTGGTGGTTGTTAATACGCTAATTAAGTCATTAATACGGTCAGCTGATATGGTTATTAGTATTTAAAATTATAACTTAATTAGCTTCGAATGGTTGACGAAACTTTTGAAGGATGACTTATTCATACAGCTAGTAATATCAACATATGATGTAAATCTCATTGTGGGTGCTCAAGTTGGGACTCAAGCCTTCTCTTTTGAAGAAAATTGCTCATAATCGACTACACGACAATAAAAGTAAACACGTTCCTAAAGTCCTAATTACTGCTAAAAAGTAAACCCCCATACATTAACAACCAAACGCATTCTTATCTCAAACAATTTAAAACCAAGGAAAATTATTAAAGCAAACACTTATCCCAGCCTTTTTCTCATTACTATAATATTCTCAGAATAGACCCCATTGCAAGGCATGTCTGACCTTTCGTCAATATTAGCATTGCTATGTAAGGGTTAAACCTTGTTTTGTCCAGCCCTTTGATAACAAGGCACCTTTAAGGTATTCTGATAGAAGGAAAAGTCTGGTCGTTTTATAAGGGATTATCAGCCTTATCAGTCAGTCTGTTTAGAAAGGACTGTAATTGGCTTTTGGGCTGTTGACCTTGTCTTATTGTATTGGGGATTTCGGAAAAGGCATTTATTACGTTTTCGTTAAGAGGGAAGATAAATGTTTAAGAATCTGTTTTTTGAGCTTGTACGTGAAGTATTTAGGTTTAAAACCTGGGAAGTACCAATGTGACACTTAGATTCTTGTAGCCTCGTTTCATTCGGTCAACTCTATTATAACAGGGATAGATGTTCAAGGGTATGACGTAGGTACACGCGTTTCAATGTCGTCATCCGTCATATGTACTTATATAAAAATTGAGGAGATTACACATCTTTTCTGCAACGAAAATGATTAAATAACATCAAAATCAAACGAAAGCCAATCGATTTGATTGAATATTGATCATATCTGATTAACAATAACCACATTTGACTATCGTTTGATAATTCTTTTGTTAATTTTTGTATTTATTTTCGTTAAAGAACTCTTAAATAAATCTGTGACCTTTAGTTTATCCGAGTGACGTATCTTTATCTGCCTCGCCCCAACCTTTTCTGGAAACCTTAAACGTAATATTGCAAATTTAAAAAGAGACGAAACCAAACTTATGAAAGAGTAAATTAATTCGACGGATATCGACCACATTCGTCTAGAATGCAGATAGTACCGTACTTCATAAGCAAAGCAAACTTCCAATTTTAAAAAGCTATTCCTAAAATCAACTGTGAACATGGCGGGCAATCTCTAACAAAAATATGGCGACTATTTCTTCTGAGTGAGTCCTTGGATAAACTGACGAATGTTACTTGTTATGTAGGGTTGGACAGAATTTGGTGCAACAACTACCGTAGGTACAAATTAGTGACATCATAGAAAACATACTTATGAGGGTATTGTATATCGTTATAGAATGAACTAGAGGGTCTAAAGCGAGGCTGACTGTAAATTATAATTTAATGTTGGCACTGATGATTGGACAAAAGTTCACAGAAAAAACCGTTGTATCATGTTCAATTGGTTAGTCAGTCATCACATTTTTGGAAGCTATCAGTTTTAGTACAGGACTCTCATACTCCTATAATGCACTTTAAGGTTTTCAATTTAAAACTTTCGCAATTAAGTTTCCTTGGTTGTTATAAATAAGATTAACCAAGGAAGTACACAGTAAAACGACATGGGCTGACAAATCGTCACCCAGGGATCCGTCTAACTCAACCCTATAGTCCCCATTTTGCAGTTCCTACTAGTCGTATTCAATCTAGGCATATCCCATCCTCGTGGGAACCATTCGCGTTATTTTACAACCGACAAATCTTACAACGGACTTCAAGATTGATAAACTTTGCATTACCGACGCTCACAACTTTATTGTTTTAGCAATAAAGTTAAAAGTTTATTGCGACAACTATAGTTTAAGTTTGCATTACACAATGGTATAACATCCTTGTTTCTTGTACATATCATTGCGGTAGTAACAATGCAAATACACTATAGAGATGCTTGTTAAATGTTGTCTTTCAAAGGGTTTTTTTAGGTAGCTTATCGTGGGAAATCGAGATATATTTAAACTGCCCAAAAAGGAGGAGGTTCAATTTTCGAATATATGTATGTTTTTTTTCTAAATGTATGCTCACCGATTTCTCCGTCGATTGTGGACCGATTCAGAAAATTCTTTTTTGTTGAAAGAGTATACTCTCGAGGTGGTTCCATTGTCACCAAGTCACAATCTAATGATGGGAACCTTTGATCTGATTATCATATCGTGATATCAATTATATTTTTTTTGGTTTTTGACACATGATTGATTTTTGTTTAATGACGTTTCTTTGGATCATAACAATTGACCCGACTTCCATTGTGTTATGTGACCGAAAAATGTGGGAAAAAAATATGTGGTTGTAACTGTAAATATATGTAGTTGTTATAGACCATGACCTGGGTTTGATTCTCGAGTCGTAATTGTAGTATTAATGTAAGCAAAGCAAAAGGAGTATGTAAGAATGGAAAACTGGTGGTGTTCTGTAGTTCCTTTCTACACCCATGTGAAAAAGGCGTGAGTTTATGTGTTTAATATTAATTCAGTCATCTACTCATGTACACATCTACCCGTCATCGTGTCTACCCCTGCAGGGAATACTACAAGCGTGATGTCGTACATTTTCTCGTATCCTAAAAACTACAACTGTTTGATATTCCCGCTTCGTCGTCAACATATGACGGAAGACAGGATTTCAATCAGTGTACCCAATTCCAATGTATCCGGCAAACCTAAATGCGTCTTCCTTTCATTTCGATTCTCGTAAGAATAAAGCTTTTATCCAATTTGTCTGTATGTACTATCACTTGCAAAAGTCGATAAGAATTCTCAAAACGTATTAGTTTGACGTTTAGTTTGACTTACGACCTTCTATTTTCAAGTTTTCGCCAAGAAATGATTGAAATTCACAATTTCATCAACTTAGCATAAGTCAAGATGGCCCAGTGGTATAGAGCACACAGATTGAAGCGCAAATTAGTGTGCCGCAAGTTCAAATCCCACGCAATTGTTGACTTTTTGTGAGTTCTTACCCGATTGGAAGTTATGGATTAGCATTACATATATTAAATTATTCTTTAACTTGTTCACACATTTCTTAGAGTTAGAAAGGTAGATCACAAAAAAACTAAATAAAGAATTTGATTTCTGCGAGGTAGACATGAGTTTTGACTTGACCGAAATGAAATGTCGTTTGGTTGTAGTTGTTGGTTAATGACGTGTGGTTAACAGTATTGTAATATTCGCAAAATGCAGGCTAATATTAGTATTGAAGTGAGGGCGACTATCATTGGGCTGCATAAAAGTGGTCTTAATAAAACACAAATATCTGAAGAAACTGGACTGAATGTGAGTATAATAGCTATTAATGAATTGTAACTTTATAAATTGGATTTATAAATGCATTTTTATTTTAAAATTATATTCAATAATTATGATTATTAACATTTTATTTAATGAAAATGAAGTCAAGTAGGTATAGCTGCCTAATATATATTTTTTTTGTTTTAGAAAAATACTGTAAGTCTTTGGATAAAAAGATATGAGGAAGAAGGTAGCCTTGCTAGTCGAAAGAGAAGTGGGAGACCGAAGCTGATTAGCGAGGCGCAGCGACGACATATGGTGGACGTATACGAAACGAATGGTTTCGCACCAACAAGACATTTTGCGGAATTATATGACACCTCGATGGATACTGTTCGCCGTGCACTTCACGCTAAAGGCGTGCATCACAGAAAACCTGCTAAAAAGCCGTAACATCCGTGATTATTCGTTAACAAACACTGTATTATATTGTGTTTACTTTCGTTCAAAACAGCTATATCTTTTAACTTGTGCCATGGCCTTATCTTAAGAATGCAGTGAACTCGTTACAATTTTGTTGGCAATAATCATGATTCTATTTTGTTTTTTATTCTTCTACCCGCACTGTTCTAACATAATAGTTCAATTTATTTTTCTCATCTAATTGACGATTATCTTGTGAGAACTAAAGTTCTTTTAACAGAAATTGAGGTTTAGTTTCAATCTTCTTTTCGTCAAGAAAATGAACAATTAAGCTATGACCTCAATACATTCATTATGACGTTATATAAAAATAAAATGTTTAAAAAGTCTAAATCTTATATCACTTTTCAATAAATAACTGGATATAAACAATTATATTTTATTTTATTAAAATTTTAATATCCTTTCATTGTTACGTTATTTATATTATGAATGGTCTAAGTGGGTATACTTCCAACAAACAATCTTACACGTAACACAGATAACGGTTACAAGATAACTTTTTTGTCTAGGTAAGAATTCGACGTCACAATTCTAATAAATGTTTAATTTGTAAATATAAAGAATAAACATTTTTATTAAACACGTCTTTTTATTTCCACCTTACAACATCGAAAAGATGTAACAACTAAATAATTGCAAATTACGAATGTGATTCTTCTTGTGGTTAATAGATCATATTCGTAATTTGCAACTATTTAGTGCAAAAAATGCAATAGTATTTTTCATAGAATTATAAAAAACAACTACACTATAAAAAACAACAACTGTATATTAATATAGATTGGGAATTTTCAAAGTAAGATATAACCGCAACGGACCGACCATGATTTGAACTCGGGCTACGTTATTTGCGAATCCAACACTTAGTTCATACGGCTACCAGCACATGACATATTTGCGCGAATTTTATCAATGCAATGGTAAGAACAAGTCGCCTCTGTGACTGTGTGATGCGTATTCAATGACACAGAAATATAATAATGATGTTTTTAAGCTCAGTGCGACGACAGTTCCTTAGTGTGTGTTATCTGTGGAATGTGGATACTCATACACGCGCACACATACGCACGGAAGTATCGTGCTCGCTCGGTTCGTAGCAATGTAATCTTTAGCGTTCTTATGGACTTTTGCGGCCTCACTGTATGTCCGTTCCTTGATTAGTCTAAACAATTCTTGATTTGGTTATAACAAAAGAAAATCCTATGATTTCAATTCAATTTTAAAAACGGAAGTTGTCATCCGGCTAAGAATTACGGCCAGAGCTGAAAATAATTTATTTGGAATTTACTGGTGGATCCTTTTTAGTAAAGGAATTATTTTGCAACGTATGGGTTATTTGTGTTACTCAGTTGCTGGGTTGTGGAGGCCAGATAGGCAGCCGCTCCTTATTAAGTATTTTTATCCAGCTGCTTCCAGTAAGACTGCCTTTAAAATAGTTGGAATTCTTTACCCATATTGATGGAGTCAAAAGCCTTTCCTTTCAGATTTGTTGCAATTTGGAGTCAATCATTTGCAGGATTTTTTAGATATTCATAAAAATCTCAACATAAACCTTTGTCAATAAGTTCAGTAATTTATTTCATGTCATATTTAGAAACGAAGATTGGCAAGTCTAAATTGTCATCCCTAACATTACACACGTATCAAAACCAGATGACAATTGACATGAGTTACGGTACTGTTGTTTAAATTCTTTGAATTAACGGGATCACGTCACTAGTGATGTGTACTGATTGGATTTTCTAACGATACATTTCGTAATCGACGACGCCCGGGCATCAAAACTTGTCAACGACTATCAATGATGTGATCTGCCTTAAAATAATTGTAAATATTACTGTTCCTGTGGATTATAGATGGTAGGCGGTTTGAAAGGAAAGTTTTTAAAACTTTTAGTATTCTAAACTACTTTTGTACATATTTGTGAAAAGGTCGTCTAAAATATAAGTAAGCAGATATTGAAAAACAAATTTGTTAAAAACGCTGTCTGGAATAATCTAGTATTTTCTTTTGTCTCATGCCTGGCCTGTTTGTCCCTGCTTATCCAAAGCGTTTTATTTTGCATTATTACTGTCTCAGTTTTTGTTATTTGCCCGGTTATATTTATTGGTTTACAAAACAAAACCTTCCTTTTATTATTATTATTATGAAATGTTAGAAAACAAATTAAATGGATTTTGCAAACAAAGCTGGAGGGGTAAATAGAAAAAACCGAGAAGAAAAACCCTTATAGATTTTGTATAGACTTACAAACGCTTACTAAGAATACTACGTTATTTCTTGTAACTACTAAATTAATAACCAACACACCTTTTAATTTATTGCTAAACTTTGTATTGCTCAATGTTGCGCATATACTAATACCTCTATTGTATTCATTCACCAACATTCGCCAAACCTTCACTAAAACAAACAAGACCAAACTACCTACGCAATAATCCTATCCGCAGTTCCCATTTATCGTAGCGCGACTCTCATTTACACAGAAAACAGCCAATATCCAGATACAACATCGCAAACTAAGTCACCTAACCCGCAGCTAATTAATCCTATCGACAATCGATAAATCGATAGTGCAGTACATCACTATAATACGTCCCACCGTAACCCGTAACCGTAACCCGTCGACTGCACACGGATATCGGATTACAAAATGCGGACCGACGAACAACACTAGATACCTTATCTGGCATTCCTCTCGCTCTTTTATCTTCCAGGATAAGTTTGAAAGAGATGGTACAAAGTAAGGATATTTTGAAAACTACTATGTTTGAAATTCAGAGAATGTTTTCGGGGATCTAAAGTTTGCTTGAATTGGGTTCAATGACTCAGTTAATAAGGATATTTTTGGTTGCAGTTCAGATGTGCTTTATGTGATTTGTGATGGAGAGAAAGAAAGTGATTTAGGTCAAATTATTGTAGAATAATTGTAAAGCTACATTGAACATGATTAAAACTTATCGGCTCATTGGCTTCATGCCACATCTGAGAATCCCCAATAATTTGCCAAATACAATTGTACTATGGGTGGGAATTGTATGATGGGTTTTATACGTATAGATGCCAATATAGGAACAACGATTTCAGGCCTTGCATACATACAGATTATAATCGAATCTTAAACACACAAATATTTATCACATAGGCTTGACTTTTATTTTAAAACTAGGTTTCTCCTCGTGGTTTCACTCCTGTCGCATATCCTGCAGCAGGAAGATTCTGTTAAAATCTCGGCGTAAAAACGTTTCATTCCTAATAAGGATTGACAGCTTATTTTAAGTTCACTACAAAAACATTTGCACGTTGTAAGTTTTTCAGAATAGCATTGCAAGTAAATTGGTCCTTAAATTGGGATCCTGCCGTTTTGCCGAAAAGATTTTGCCAAATTTTCATTACCCAAACAAATTTTAGCAACCTTTTTTTATACCAATGTAATATTTGGAATAATTTTAGTACGCACATTTTCATTTGGTCAAATGTTTACTTGGCAGATTGTTACCAAGGATAATGTCATTAAGGTTTTTGGTCTTTACTCAAATGATTTATTACAGCAAACAATATTTAGACAATAAACGTTTAGTCAAATGAATTGTTATGACAAAAAATATAAAGGCAAAAATAAGATTTTTTTGGGAATTGTATAATTAAAAATACAATTTTATTTTAATATAGGTAATCATTTATTAACGCGAGTACAAAATAGCAAAAGTTAGGTTATTTATGGAACTAGTTACAGTAGGTTATTAATTTAAAAAAAATGGTTAGGTTAGGTTAGGTTAAAACTGTGACCACCTACGCACGAGCCGAGCGAGCGTAGCGAGCGGTGCCGCGGCAGCGGCCGGCGAGTGCCAGAAACGACTAGATTATATAGAAAAAAAAATTTGCGTAAAATATGTTATACCAACTGAAATATTTGACTAGATAAAAAATGGTAAAAGTACTAGTTGGTGAACAAGTTATTGTTCAAACGTTCACTTGCCAAACATAGGTTTTCGTAACAATTATTTGTAAAGAGATTGTTTGGTAAGTAATAATTTGGCAAATGAAGTTATGCGAAAATTTGTTTGGGAAGTGATAATTTGGCAATTTCTTTTCGGTAAAACAAGGGAGACCCCCTTAAATTATATACCTACAGCATAAGCCTTATACTTACTTTTACTTTAAATCGTTAAAAAACCTTTTTCTGCCCGTATTTTTCTTAACTTTCATCCAGTAATCAATTAATTAATGAAACCGTAGCAACGAAACAAAAACCCGACTCCTCTAATATTATTCCTCTTGGGATTGATTTCCCGTCGAATTGGGAACCAATGGGTGCAATTCTTGTTAATTAATTACTGCTGTGTTGACAGTTAGAGGACGAAGCCTTTTTGATTTGTCGTCGAAGACACTTTTACTTGATTGTGGTGGCAATCATGACTGAGGATTGGGAGGGCTTGACTTATATTTATATTCTTTCGACATTTTGTTCCTACCATAAGCTTCTATTATCCCCGAGAAGTGAAAGGTTCCTATGAAATAGGAAATGCTAGCTCGCCACCTTTATTTCTTTCTATAAGAAAAAAGGTAACCTGGAAAGTTGGTTTCATTAGAATACATTTTTAGGATATTATAATATTTCCAAAATAATACTTTTGTTTTTCTTTTGTTTTCAGGTAAGTTTTCAAAAGAAAAATATCGGTTACCGGTCATCTGCTTATCGACTGAATGCTAGTAACATAACACACAGATACTTAAAAAAACTCAGATAAGTATGATAAAATATAACAGTTCTGTGGTCTACCACGGGAACGAAGTCCCGGCAAAGAGCTAGTATAATAATCACCTAAGCTCTACCTTAGTGAAATCAACGTTTTCGAACATGCAATTTGCTACATGCCTGTTAATGGTTTCACTGAAATAGTTTGTTTGAATTTAACCTTTCTAGGATTTCAGGTGAGTTTATATAAAATCCATCTATTCTTATTATTCTTCCAAAGTTAAACACAGTACATGGCACCTTTTCTAATAAAAACAAAATATAACCTAGCTTTAAGCCGTACACATAGCTACGGTAGATAAGGTCCCCAGTCACGGAACAATTACCTCGATTCGACGATTTCGACCAGACCCATATTTATTCTTCTTGTGTCCTGGTATCCACAGAACTAAAGCTAAAGAATAAACGATGTCGTTCTGAGTATCAATACATAATAATTATGCTGAGATATGATAAGATTTTAACAACATTGCGCATTTATGCTCTGAGTTTTTGCCAGTAGTAATAATGGTTATTATTTGGGTTCTATATTTTCTTTTCTATCTTTTTTAATTGTGAAAACATTACTAATGTATAATAAATAAACTATAATTACAAAGGGAGTTGATAATTTTTTTTATAAAACGTTATTTTTATTTCAAATCTCTGACTTCTGTAGTCTAGGCAAAATTGCAATTTCAAAAGTGTGGTACAAAGATTTGAAGGCCAATGTAGTTTGGAGTAATAGTTTAACAAATTTGTGGAGGTTAGATAGTTGTAGCGATCGCTCCATGTAAAATACTGGTGTTCAGTTAGACTGGATGTCGACACCAATATATTTGGAAAATGGTTTGACAGATGATGAGTACGGGGTTTGCAAAGGTCCATAGCACGCCTCAATTAGGTATTTCGGTCGCCAGTTATGTCGCCTTAAGCAATTTGTGTAAACCACGGGATACAGATGATAATTATACCAGATAAATAGACTATGTCCTGTGTAAACACAGTTTAGCATATCTATTTCGCTAGGATGCGATGAGTCCCTGAGGACCTCGTATATACGAGTAACTTCTGTTATAATAGACGGAAATTGCTGGATCCAAATATAATAATTATGAAGACGTAATATTTCCCAATAAAAAGTATTTTTCAAAATGTAGCCAATGGTGCGTTAACTGAATAACACGGAAACTTTCTTCAGCAGAAAAAAACAGATAATAAAAATTTGACGCTCATCGAAGGTTCCGTACTTTTTGTTGATTCAATAAATTGTGTTAATTTCTTGTTTTCATTTCAATAAGTAGTCCACTTTTTTTGGAAATAATTTAAAAAGAATAAAGTATTTATTCTTTATCAAATATTTTCTTCAACAATTTTGAGTTCTAAAGATCCTGTTTTCGGATGTTTTGTATAATTTCAGTTTTCAAGCAATGTTGGGTTAAAGTAATCTAAAGAAAACACGATGTTTTGAATTGAGGAAATGACTAGGGAGGGGGGAACAATATCCATAACGCAGGCTAGTAAGATTTTTTATCAACATCCTTTGAGAAGGAGCAATCACATTTATATGGGTAGCAAATTCAAACATTATGTACTACCATTATCATGCAGATAGTATTTAAGCGTTTTACTCAGACAAAGTTATCCTGAAACTCAGATATTTCAAGCAAACCATGAAAAATATTCTGCAGAAATAAGATTGAGTGAATTCAGTGAATCTTTGGCGTATCCTAAGAGAGTACCTACAGACCTATTCCCAAAGTCACGGTTAACAACTTTCGGATAAAATAGCCGACCGACATCAAAGAAATGTACAGATGGTCAGCTCTATGCTAGGGAATCCAGTGGGATCCCGAAGGTTTGGGTTCTGGCACCTTTTTTGCAGGATCAGAAATGCGGGAGCCCGCAAGTTTGTCCAAATAAAAAAAGGGCCTCAGACTACTTTCTGACAGAAAGAAAAAAAAAAGTTAGGTATTTAATTTCCACCAAACGAGATACAAACATTAAATTACAGAAAAGTGAACAGTGGTGGCGGCGGTTTTTGATATTATTTATGAGACTCCTCAGCAAGGCCTCATTAATAAGTGATTTTGATTCAAAAACTTTTCCATGGAACTCGTGACTTTCTATAGAATTATGATGGAAAATAATTTTAATTTCGGTTTTTAACTTACAGCTGCATACATTTTGAAATTTTGTTTTGTGTTGTGTGAATCCAGTATCGTAACGGAACGAAATCAATGTCAGTTCAAGTAATATATGACTAGAGATGATGCTTTTTATTGATTGACTAATTATATTTTTACCTCTAAAACATTATTATAATTATTCATTTTAATAATTAGTAATGACTAATAAGTGATCTTAAAAAAAAAATACCTACTCTTATTTTTTTTCAAAAATAAATATTAAATACATTCTTAATCCTACAAATCCCGTACGCGTACGTACGGCGATTGTATTATTAGCGATTGTATATTAATACGTACACTCGCTGTACGTGAAGCGTGTCTATGTTCGCGTACGATTTTCAATTTCATTTAATTTTTACCAAAAATAAAAAGGGTTAACTGCGATCTTATACAAAATCTCCATACGGTAGTGTACCCAAGCTAAGCATATTAAAATTCACAATCCGGCTGCCGTCGTAAAAGTTAACAAAACATATTTCAAACAATGGCCATTTGTATATAACAATCGTTTTTCGGTTCCTTTTTCGTTTTATCTTCTAGATTTAAAAATCTTAGTCTATCCCGCTTTATTCGTTTATAAAATAAGAATATTCCTTGACTTAATATTGTTGGGCATACAACGGGATAAAGTACGAAATTAAAATATGTACAAGTCTTTGATGTGAAAACTACTAGGCGCAAAACAGGTGTACGGTTCGCGTCAGCGATGTGGTAACGTGACAGCGTCATCGATATGCTAATATAACGTGTCGCGTCGCCCTTTTGCCACACAAACACACAATAGTTATAAGTAGAAAGTTTTAAGTTTTTACGTTTGTTGGCGTCCCCATGACTGCCAATTTTTTTGCCGATAGGAAATTCCATCTTGCAGCAGCTTGCAACTCAAGACAACCCTTTCAAAACACTAATCTTTAACACAATAATATACTCATAAACTCGACCCACTTTAATCTGTGGGTGACTCAGTGGAAGAACTGTGACAAAAATAGTCCATAGCATTATAATAATATGTTATTATAAGTAAAGCCTGACTTACGAAAAAATGTTTCGGTAGATATTTTTATTCCTTGGTATAAATAATGAGTTTTGTAGTCGTAATGTATAGAAGTCGTGAAATTGAAGCTATTATCAGATTTTAGTTGCCTACTTTTGTGTTGTATTAGATTTGGTAGGTAAAATAACTTTATTAGTGCCTACTGTTTTGAATAGCAGGGCTACTTTTACCTTCTTGCCTACGTAAATATTTTTGGTGAACCATCAGAAATAAAAATTTGCTTGCTTGAGAGGTGTATAGAGATGTTTGCATCAAGAAGCTTTAGACAAATTTAGCAATTCGGTAGCGCTTGACAATACATATTTGATATTTTACCAAACGCTCACGACGCTTTAGTTTGTAGAATGTGTATGTCTATACCCTCTGTAATTTTTTCTTCATTCGTTGTCGCTGATGAAATATGAATTTACATAAGCCCTTAGTGTGTACACTAAGTGGTTTTCATTCTACATACACAATACACATACATAGCAACTATACATAATAAAACCCTAACATACATAGGAAAAATATTGGAAAACATAAGAAAGAAAAGTAACTTAAAACCGCTCAAAACTGAATACAAAGGTATTTGTATTCACGACAAAAACAGGAAAATACCTTCTGTTCCCAGCTAATTCTGTCATATTATTATGTAGCTTTTATTCTTAAACGTTACATTTACATTTCTTACATTTCTTTGCTAAGTGGCTTCCGCTCCTAATCCTTTGCAGTATCTATTTTTCTAAATAAAGTGGCTCACTTCACTCGCCAACCGTCTTAACAGCCACGAAATGCAATTTCTGACAGGTTTTCTTGCGATCTTCAAATTTACTATTTGACAAGAAGGCCGCTTAAAATATTTATGACCGGTCCTTCCTTACCAACCATTTCATGGCGAGTGTCTTTCCATGTCCGGGGCTCTAAATTGTAAAATATATTTGCGACCCCTAACATATCTTTATCACGTTGAGTTGTAAGAATACTTAAAGGGGTATTCTTATTTGAGGGTCGAGACTGCAGAATAGTGGTTCTGTTACTATTAAACAGTAAATGTCTGTGATGTCTATCAGGAATTTTCTGCCATCCTGCAGCCAACCAGTCGTTTTAAAATAGTTTTGATTAATTCTGTGCACAGCCTTATGCCACAACGTTTACCAACTTTAAATGGTCAGTTCAATAATAAATAATTATTCTATCTAACTTGAATATCAAAAATTCAAACTACTCGAAAATTATCCTTCTAATATTATAAATGCGAAAGTTTGGATGGATGTATGTTTGTTACTCAATCACGACAAAACGGCTGAACGATTCTGGATAAAATTTGGCACAGAGATAGATAGTCTGGAATTGCACAAAGGCTACTTTTCATACCGGTATAATGTTCCCTTGGGATAAGAAAACACTATACACGCGGGCAAAGCCGCTGGCAGAAGCTAGTATAGCTTATACATCAGAACAACACATAGGCTATAATTTATAAAAATATTGGGAGAAGTACGAATAGCTTGCGGGCGGAGCCGCGGGCAGCAGCTAGTAGAATACTATAAAACATAGTCCATACCTGACCAAAGTTACGCCATATTCAACTGCTTCCAAAAAGGAATAGTGACTCATAAAGTCTCTTAAGACACACAACATAATACCTCATAATAAAATATATCCCTGCAAATATTAAAATCCAATTCCCGTGAATTCTCTACCGAATGGCATTCGTGAACCACACAAAGGCCATAACCGCGGCCCATACAACCCTTGCTGTATAAATCAACACCTACACGAATGACGGTAGGTGCAGAAACCTTATTGTTCTTTGACCCAACGTTTTTTGTAAGATAACCTTACATTAGACAAGGTACACATTATGGACCGCCCGCAGTGGCTATGCCTTTGTGGTTAAGTTCACACTATATGTTAAGACAGAAGATCCAATCCACACTGCATTAGGTTAAAAGAATTTTATAGTCGACTGCGTTTAATTAGGCTATAATTTATAGCTTATGTGATATTCTGATGTATATGCTGTATGAAGCTGTAAAGATTCACTAAAATCCGTTCTGTAGGTTTTTTTATTAAAGAGTAACAAATATCCTCAAAAGCTTTCTCATTTATATAAGTAGGATAGCGCTGCTGCATACGAAGGGAGTGCCGTTTTTAAAAAGTGGTCCTTCTGTCTATACCCTCATTATGTTAAAACAAACTACAATAGAGTAAAGGCTTACAACTGTTCTGTTTTTGTTAACATTATAAATTCGATTAGAGAGGTTAGTTCTGGTATAATATGGTTTCGCACGCGTATTTTTCGTCCCTTTTGCTTAAAGATCTTTGACCATTTAATAAATCAATAAGGACAGATGGACACATATATTATAAGCCTTATGTGGGTTTTAGGTAAGTACAGATTTTGAAGGTCATCATCGCAAAAGACGGTACCAGATTTTCTTAAATGCCTGATGGGTCCACTCTTGACCTTGATTTCGACTGATGGTAAGCGATTTAAGGTTCTCCTTTTTACGAAAAAGCCTGTCACGCACAATGGTAGATACGGGACTGGCTTAGACGACCAGCAACCTCTTCTAAATCATATTGAGTTTCGGGGATTAATTTTGTGTGTCTTATTAACAATGTTTTTTTTTTCAAAAAACTATTTGGAAAAAATGGTTTAGTTTAAGTTAGAAAAGAAAAAGAGAAAGAAAACGTGTTTAATTGTCACAAAACGACATACAATAAAAATATATGCTTATTCTAAACCCTTAACAGTAGTATTAGTAGTAGGTACTTAAAGTAAGTTAGCAAAGACGAGAAATACATAAAATAAAAACTGCAAAATTAACAGAAATTTTGCCATTTCTGAATCATTACGTATAAAAATATTAATCAAAATTCAATCTTTAATCCAAACAAAAATCACAAATAATTTTTTGCAATTTCTTTAGACAGTCTAAAAAGGTTTGGTCCCATGGGCTCAAGTCTGATCTTTCACAAATTTAATTAAGTATTAGATAGATCACATATCTCGAACCGATTGATTCGACTTGAGTTGATTGATTCGATTATTTTTGGTTGATAATGCCTATTAATTGTTTTTATTTGTGTATTAATTATAGGGGAAGGAATTTTAATTTTTGTTGGTGTAGTGCTTATAATGTCTATGGGTATTATTATGAAATTGTTTGGTTATGTCCTTTATCAATAATTAATTATTTAAGCATTGGCATAAATAACCCCACTCTCACATATTGGTGTGAGAGTTAACAAACTAACAAAGGCTGAAGTACATCAGTCGCTGTCATTCGATATCGCGATAGATAAGGCGAATTTTTTGGAAGTAAGATTGCAATATTTAGGAATTTCTGTTACTGTGCTGGATTTTATACTAGCAATCATTTATTTGCAACTAACTCCTGCCAGCGGCTTCGCCCGCGTGAGAAATAAATAAATGCTATTCCAGTCTATAATCTATTTTTGTGCCAAGTTTTATCTAGATCCGTTCAGCCGTTCTGGCGTGATTGAGTAACAAACATATATCCATCCAAACTTTCGCATTTATAATATTAGTAAGGTGGAAAACAAGGTTTAAGAATAGCAAGTTGTGAGTACCTACTGAGTAAGCCAGTTGTCTTTAGAGGATGTTTACCTTATTTAAATCTACTAAAATGCTCCATTTTTGGCTTGCGTCGAATAACCAACTACTCCCTTTTCGAAAATAAAAATCTCTGTCTCAAGTCTCTTATTATCTAGTTTTATTAAAAGAACATTTCACGTGATAATTTTAACCCTCGATACATCGAACTTAAGTAGAGTAATATATTTCCCACCAACACTATTAATTTAAACCATATACCAAATATAAACCATATGAGGACAATAACATGGTTTCCAAATAGTGCACCATTACGCATATAATTCACTGCTCCCGTAAAGGTAGAAAACGTAATTATGGAACACAATGTTGAACTAAAATATAGTATAAAGGTGACAAATGGAGCCCACTGGGCATTCAGATAAATAAAGGCAATATGACTTCATAATTTTAAATGGTTCCTTGTTCACTTGTTTTATTTATGGCTTTGCGAAATGATCAATGTGCAACCGATTGAGATATTGTGTCGTTGCTTTATTTTGTGTCGTGTTAATTAATTGTAGAGGTATTGTTTTTTTTTCTATTTATTTTTTGTTTGTAATCATGGTAGCGGTTTAGAGACTCGTTTGTTTTAATGCATTAATGAAGAAATTAAGTGCTTAAGAACAGTCAATTAATCATTTCAAAACTAATATAAACAGATTTTTGTCTACTTATAACAATACAATACCTATCACGCCATAACGACTGAACGAATGCGAAAAAAACTTGACATATAGTCTCTTAAGACACACAACATAATACCTCATAATAAAATATATGCTTTCAAATATTAAAATCCAATTCCCGTGAATTCTCTACCGAATCGCATTCGTGAACCACACAGAGGCCATAACCGCGGCCCATACAACCCTTGCTGTATAAATCAACACCTACACGAATGACGGTAGGTACAGAAACCTTATTGTTCTTTGACCCAACGTTTTTTGTAAGATAACCTTACATAAGACAAGGTACACATTATGGACCGCCCGCAGTGGCTATGCCTTTGTGGTTAAGGTCACACTATATGTTAAGACAGATGATCCAATCCACACTGCATTAGGTTAAAAGAATTTTATAGTCGACTGCGTTTAATTAGGCTATAATTTATAGCTTATGTGATATTCTTATGTATATGCTGTATGAAGCTGTAAAGATTCATTAAAATCCGTTCTGTAGGTTTTTTATTAATGAGTAACAAATATCCTCAAAAGCTTTCTCATTTATATAAGTAGGATAGCGCTGCTGCAAACGAAGGGAACGATGACCTAGATTAAGATTATGTTTTATCATGATAGTATGTTCCTTTGGAATAACAAAACACTTTTCACGTTGGCGCAGCCGCGAGCAGAAGCTAATTGATATTGATTAACTTAGAATGCACGCTGTTAAGAATCGTGTTATACAGACCCAGTGCCACTTACAATACAAAATTGACAACAAAACCTGAATATATTTTTCCACAAGTAATTCCTCTGGCTGACCACCACTTCATTAAGGTACAGCAGTCATTAATACTTGCAATAAACCCTCACTTGCCCCGAGGGAAATCTCTTAGCCGGATCACCGACGATTAATCTTTGGTTAGTAGATTATTCCGATATGATCCCTGCTATGTTCTGAGAATTTGTTGAGATTATTGGGTAAGTAATCAAATATAAAGTTGATAATTGTGTTCTGTCTGCGTGAAAACTATTTTGAGGAGTCCCTAAGGAAAATACTACCTGTATATACTCCAAGTACCCTATGCCCTAATCTAGATCATGGTATACACGTGTTCAAAATATCATATAAATCAGTTCAACCGATGAGGCGTCCAAAAATACGGTATTTCACAATATTCTAATATTATTTATGTATATATAATATAATAAATATTGAATACTTGCTTCTGCCAGCGGCTTCACCCGCTTGTAAGTCGAAAATTATCCAGAAGGAACATATTCCCGTATTAAAAGTATCCTATTTGCTATTACAGACTATAATCTACCTCTATGCCAAATTACATCCAGATCCGTTCAGCCATTTCAGCGTGAGTAAGTAACAAACATGAAAACACAACATCAAGACAATGCACGGATGCATAGATGTGTCACCATGGCAAAAATCCATAAATTAGACTACGCTATTTAATGCACCATTTTGTCCAGATTTGGCCCCCTGTTATTATTTTGTGACTCAATATGCGCCTTTCTATTTATATATATATATAGCATCTTCTAGTATATAGTCTCTTTATATTTATGTATAGTGTTTATTATAGTAAATATGCTTAAGTATGCTTATTTTAACTATACTTTTGTTCTAATTTTACGTTTATAATACTATTATTTCATTTTTTATGCACCTGCCATGCTATCTCTTCACCGCCCTTAGTTGACTGGTACAGATTGCCTCAGGCATTAATTCCGCCTTTGTTCTGTTATGTTGCGTGAAGTTTTAATGAATAAATAAACAAATAAAAAGAAACTGTGTTCGCCAATAAAACGCTTTTTAGCCGATAACTATTTTTTTTTCAAAATTTCGCAGACTTATCAAACTGCCCTTGTATTATCAAGATCTAATTTTTTATCCCCAATCTTTAAATTAAACAAAAGAAGGTCAAACAATTTTCACTCGGAACGTACTAAGATGGAGAGGAGATTTGATTTGCTGTGTAAAATTTAATATATTGTTACGTGTGTTTCTTAAACAAACTTTG
This sequence comes from Orthosia gracilis, assembly GCA_947562075.1. NCBI lineage: Eukaryota > Metazoa > Arthropoda > Insecta > Lepidoptera > Noctuidae > Orthosia > Orthosia gracilis. The sequence goes on along the minus strand of OX387266.1, from coordinate 11,414,089 downwards.
GTTTATTTTTTTAAAGTTGAGAATCTAAATAGTAAAATACTTTAAATATAAGGTTGTCAACTGAAAATGCAATACTGTCAAACACACTGTTGATTATTATGTAAAAAGGCAAAAGCCAGTATATGCATGCTTCTTGGATTTGTCCAAAGCTTTTGATCTAGTTTCATATTATAATAAGCTTTGGACAAAGTTAAGAATTGCAGGTGTCCCAGCGGATCTTGTAAATATCCTCTCCTACTGGTACAGTGAGTAGCTTAACATAGTAAGGTGGGGCAGTGTATACTCAGATGAATATTCTTTAGAGTATGGCGTCAGGTAGGGCGGGCTGACTTCGCCTCGGCTCTTTTATATGTATATTAACCAGCGAATCGAGGAGCTCAGGAGCATGCATGTTGGATGCCATATTGCTGACATTTGTGTCAATAATTTAAGTTATGCCGATGATATGGTGCTGCTGAGCCTTTCGATTGGGGGTCTCAGACAGCTGTTAAAGGTGTGTGAGGTTTAATGCTGAGAAACATGGCCTGAGGTACGAGTACAACGAAAGTAAAAGTTAGTTCATGTTATTTAAATATAAAAATAAAAACAATATCTTTATACCACCTATATGACTTAATGGTGTACTTCTTAGTCGTATTGCACAGTTTAAATATCTGGGACACATTGTAACTGAAAATTTAAGTGACGAATTAGACATTGAAAGGGAGCGCAGGGCATTGTCGGTGCGCGGTAATATGTTGGCACACAGGGTCGCTCGATGTACTGCTCCAGTTAAAATAACAATGTTTAAGGCATTCTGTCAGACGTTCTACACGAGCGGCCTGTGGGCAAACTTTACGCAAAAAGCCTACAATGCCTTGCGCGTCCGGTATAATAACGTGTTCAGGGCTCTGTTTAGGCTCCCTCGATATTGCAGTGCATGCGGTAAGTTTACTGACGCCAGCGTACATAATTTCAACGCAATCATGCGTAAAAAAGTTGCGTCGGTGGTGCGACGAGTACGGAGGAGCCCGAATAGCGTCCTTAGGAAGATTGGCGAGAGAAACGATACTATTCTGCTCAGTAGGTTCATTGCACTCCATGTATTGCGAGACTGATGAGCCTACTGTGCAGGGATAGATGGTGTGTTTTGGTTTCTTCTTACATTTGATTATTTACTAACATAGTTATAAAATTCTTGCTACCAACAACCTTGCCTTGTCTATGGACTTTTTTGTCTGAAATAAATAATTTTTATTTATTTCCTTTATTTTATTATTAATAGATTAAGGAACTCCGTGTAACATTGGTTTAGATTTTCTTTTTCTTCTGAGACTGTATTGGGGGTTGTTTTGGTAGGTAGTGAAACGGGTGTCGACACAACTTTGTATAATGGTTAAATGCGACAATAATGCTAAAGGTTTCTCAATGTATGCTGGCGTATAGGTACACATCCAACCTTAGCATTATGACATCGCTAACAAAGTCGCCCAATCTCAAAACAACGAAACTAGTCCCGCCCGTATCCCCGCTTCCAATAAGATCTGTGGCCGTTCTTTTCAAAGTTCTAAGAAATAATAGCTAATAGTTTTAGTTCACTATATTAAAATCAATGCACCATCATAGCCATCCTAATCTAGAATCATCTTTTCTTCTATTATTGGTCCTCATCTCAGCCTTCACTTAATTCTTTTACCAATTCCATACTCTTTCCTTCTCACTCGTAAACGACATCATTTTTACCCCCATTTTATTTCCACTTAAAAAGCCCCTCTACCTATCTCTTTCCGATTTAGCCCACAACACCACGTACGTCACAATCCATTACCAAAACTTGAACATTAGAAAGCGGGTTCCAATAATTTCAACTACCTACATTAATATCCCTTTCAAAACCACTTATCGAGATTCGTAAACTCCCGACCCCGAACTAACTTGTTATTCGAACTAGTATTCGCATTAAACTGAAGAGTTATCATATCGTTAAAATGCTGTGCGAACGATATTACATTTGACGCCATTTGTATTAAGTGCGACTATCATTGCAAATGCATGCAGACCGCTTCCATTTAGTCCATCGTGCTATTTCTGGGTCTGTCTGTGCTGCAGGGATTGATGATCATCAGGCTTTATGCCACTGGATTGGCTTATTTAATTTGTGCCTCCAATCTGACTAAATTACTGACTTGATGGTAGGACTTTATGGAATTAATAATTTATTTGCATAACAAGTTTTACGTTTTACATTAAACACATGTTAGTACATAATATACAATTTTGAATAAATCAGGAAAATTGTACAATAGTGCCAGCACCCTTGCTAAGTTAAGTAGATGCTTCTTAATTGTATTTGGGTAGGTAGATTGTACTATACTGAGAGATTAGGTACTAATCTTCGAGATTTCTTTCTAATGTTTGTAACCCTACTTTTCCGTGTCTGGGGGATCGGTTTCAATGCAATATTCTCTAAAATATTGTGCATTGCAACTTATTCTATGTATAACATGTGTTAATCAAAACAATAAATCTATTTTTCTTTTTGTTACAGGTAAGTTTTACCCTTTGTGATTTTAAAGAACTTCGATGGAGGCCCTGTGGTAATGGCCGTGACTTGCAAGTCTTGGGTTCGAATCCAGGCAGGAGCTTTACTTGTTTTAAATTATTTCATCACCACTGCTCTCAAAACGGTAAAGGAAAACATCGTGAGGAAACCGACATGTCTTAGACCCAAAAAATTCGAAGACATGTGACAGCTCGTGGCTAAATAATAACAGTCGCACGAGTTGATCTTCAAGGTTAAGCAACGCTTGCTGAGGTCTGGTGGGAGGTGACCATCTTTGTTTAGTGAGTTTCTTCCGTGCCTCGGAAAGTACGTGAAGCCGTTGATCCCGGCTGCCATTAGAAGATCTTTGTCAGTCGTTACGGGTTGTCAGAAGCCTGAGATCTGACACCAGTCTAGCCAAGAGGTATCGTGTTACCCAGTTACTAGGTTGTGGAGGTCAGTAAGACAGTCGCTCTATGTTTTCACTGGTTCTCCGCTGAATCCGGTTAGACTGGAAGCCGATCCCAACATAATTGGGAAAAGGTTAGGCAGATGATGATGAATTTCGGTGGAATGCTAATCACAGATAATTAATTAAGCTTCTAAGATACTTAACCTTTTTAGATAGAGATACTAGGTCTCTTGCCTTGGTTCTTAGATTTAACAAAGGATAGCATGTGGAACGTGGAACGGACATAAACATTTACGGAGTCTTGTCATCTAGGCGCAATGTTTCAAAAAAAGAAATATATAACCAAACGGGAATCATAATAAAATCATATTTAGTATTGTAATTTAAGAAACATTGTTATAAATCTTACATGATTTGAGGTTGACTATAGAAATAAATCTTTGTTTGATTAATGATGGCCATTCAACGTCCCTTGTTTAGATAAACTAGTTTCTAACCATAGACGAGCATCACCGTACAAATTGCTGGCACGTAAGTTGTCAAGAGTCATTAGATGCGCACAAGTTGTTTTTTAGGTCTCTTTGGTTACCAAGCGGGACGCGGGAAACGTTTAGCACTATTCCGAGCGCGCGATTGGTTGGTCAGTTGACACGAGGATCGACTGACTAATTGCATCGCGTCCACGTTCGTTTTGCTCTATATGGTGCTTGATCAGTTCACGTACTTTGCGCGAACTTGGCCCCCACAAGGCAAAAACCTTGGCAAGTTACATGCCGAGGACTTATAACAAAATTGTCTATTCTGCTGAAAGTGATAAATTGGGTGTACGGCGAATATCTGTCTCTCTTTTTTTTTGCTCTTAGTGATGGAAGTGAACAGACTGTGACATGTAACAATCTGAATTCTAGAAAAAAGCAACAACTGCCCGAACAATGGCTTTTTCTCTGTACATGACTGACGCATAGTCCAAAGAAAAAGCCATGTCTATAGTGTTAGACATTCCCATACTTTTTTGACATTTTGTCAATCGCTATCGTCACGCTTTTGAAGATAGAATATGTCACTTGTCTAGAACCTCTGCCCTCGTACCCTGAAGTATCAAAACTATCATAGTTCGACTGTAAAAAAGAGACAGATGTATACAAGTCATAAACATCTGTCCCTTACGCACACTCAAAATGAGCTTACCCTAAGAGCTTATGGTCACCCTTGTTCTCTATGTCTAACCGTGGATTTGTTGTCATCGCGCTGGAAGGATAGCTAGTGTATTTTTGAACGACTTTTATTCGTTTTAGTAAAAATGGTTGCTATATTTCAATGTATCGGAGAATGAAATAAGAGATTTTTCTGACAAATATCGGGCACATGTTTTGATTAATTTTGTATGTGGTCTTGTGTTTTAGGGTAGATGTTTTAACATAAGATTGTAGGTTGAAAATCTGGCTATAACTGCAATTGGTTTTTTCAATTTCTTTGTTAATTTTGGACGCTATTTTAATGAAATCGAAGAATGATCTTTATTTGAAATCGTCAACGAGCAAGCCTGGTTTTTATTGCTCGGTCCTTATGCGTATGAGAGAAGGTCTTTGTCTTGTATGAGGTACAAAGATACCTACGTTACATACTGATATTATTGATGTTAAATTAAATATAGACTTTCGGATTGCTACAGTATTTTACCCGACTGATGACAAGATATTTATCCATAGCATAGGCAAAGTGACATTCTGTCAACGATAAAAATTACAGAAAACGCTGAAATTTTTGGTACTGACATGGGCTTTCGAAATATGACGTGATGAGTAGCAAAAAAATTGGACTTTTGGTACTCGTATCTTTGATAGAAAGTTTCTTTTGTTTAATGCCTGTTGTCCAAGGTCCTAGCAAACAAAAGCTGCACATAATTAAATATTTACATTTATTTTACTTAATTATTTGAACACGAAATTGTTTCCTTGAGATGAGACATGATTGCATCCAACATAATGCATTTTTTTGGGAACCGCAGGATGCCAGGTACTAACCGAAGCATATTAAATGTTTAATTCATATTCTAAGAGTCAAATAAATGTTTCAATTACTGAACAGTATGTTTACAAGCAGCATTGTCGTGTTTCAGATCGTGTACAGAAAACACAGGCAAACATTTTAAAATATACTTGTTTTGAAACCTTTTGAAATCACAGTAATTAAATTTTGGTGACCTACTCTTAATGACACTAATGTTGGTATGTTTATAAATTTTGTCACTTTACTACTCTGCTGAGACCATTTTTCATAAGCTTCTTATGCATTACAATACGATCATGTTTTTTTCTAATTATTTTAATATTTTTTGTTGTTATAAAATATCATAACGTTTTATTTAATTTTATACGTTTTGTAATTCCTTTAATAATCAAGTACCCAAGTATTGACATACAATGAGAAATTGTTACAAAAAATGAATATTTCGTATGCATAGAATGGAATTTTATTTACTTTTTATTTCACATACAATCAGCAATTTTTATAAATAACGTTTAAATGAAATTAAGCCTAGCTATTTTAGAGATAAACATGTTTTCTCCGACAACTTGCCTTATAATATTATTAAAAGAAAAACTTGTTTTATGACTAGTCTGTGGGTGGCCTAAGTAATGTGACCTGTTCCGTTATTAGTAGTATGTTTGTATACTAGGTAATCTCAGAAACCTGATGTGGAATGTACATAGACCTATTTACACACACTTATTTATAATGTTTGCTAGTTAGCATAGTGATGAGTGAAATTACTTCATCAATTTTAATAGATTAACTAGTTTGCTATTGATAAGTAAATTGTTTGATACATTTTTTTTACTCACCGTATGAAGAGTAATATGATGGTCAAATTTATTTTAATTATTTATTTCCTATATACGGGCAAACATATTTTAACGATTGCCTTACATTTTTGCGTCACATGGTCTTTTTCAACGTTCGAATGAAGGCCCAGCACACAGGTGCAACGCATTGTCGATTGTCGGATGTTACTTGGGTAGAAAAATGATACTTCTATGTCGTCCGCCAGAGAGATTTTCAAATAATATTGGACACGTTTTTTTTTGGTTTACCAAATCAATAAAAGTTTCAAAGATAAAGCGCAATAAACTTCAGGAGTGGGGCTTGTGACGTCAGTATGTCAGTATAAAGTGTACTAACGGCTTGACGTCACATGATATTTTTAATGCATTATAATGTCGTCACTTTATGTTTATGTGTCAAAAGAAAAAATATGTATCCATTTTATTAATAATCTGCTTGACGGACAAAACACAAATTTTCAGTTAACATCCCTATTCAGCCGTAAGTTTGTTTAAATGTAAATTCATGGACTTATTTAGATAAAACAAATAATACCACAAACCAACCCTAAGACAAGTGGCCAGAAACTAGGCTTTTGAGCCTGAGTCCTTGACTCACAGTTTAAATGACTCTGCAAATATATCCTAAAAGCAGAGTTCCAATGAATTAATTTTTAACAATATACCTAGATATAGATATTTAGTAAATTAGCACTAGTTTCCGATTCATCCTGTAAAAGTAATAACTAGCTTGTCAGTCTAGGCCCAATCAAGAACCAGTCCATTTTCTTTTTCATTATAACCGTCACAGACCTTCTTTTGATTACAAGGTCTTCAATTCTTTATAATTTGATCATGGTTTTCTTAATTATTAGATATCTTATTTTTAGGTTATTTTGGAGCACTGAGTGTAATTAAAGTACTACACGATTTTTTGTTGGTAATAAAATAAAACTGTCGAGGAAAAATGTGTCTTTTTAGGGGTAGGAAAAAGTAAGTAGATAATGAGGAGTTTTTGGACTAAAATGATATTGAAAATCAAATTGATTTTAACAATTTCTCGGTAAATAATGAAACCAAACTATAATTTTACTTTTGTTCAAGATTTGCAATTGAATTGGGTCTTATTACTTCTAGGGATTCATGATTACGCTTTAAAAGATTTTTTATATAAGACTTGTGATAGGGGTGGATTCACGTCAATAGGTTGAAAAGCGAACTGGTAACTTCACGGTCGCTAGGCGAAGCTTCAATCTGACTAATAAACTAACTTAATTGAGTTTCTTTTTTTATCACAAATTTACCTACCTAATTCACTCGAAGCTAAAAACTTCGGAAATGAGTACATAAAAAAATTCCATGTGTTAGACCAATCTGCCTATTCAAGAAAATAGAGATTCTAGCTTATTACTTTTAGCCATAGCTAGGCCCTTAATGGACGAACCCTGCAGACTTGACCTGATTAACGATCTGTGGCAAAACTTACCACTAAATTCTATGGCACGCTTACAAATGGAGACAAATTGTAAACACATACCGTCTTATTAATAAAAATGGCGTATTCCCAGCTTACTCCGAAGTTACTCTTGGACTAGCTAATCCCGGAGTAACTAAGGATTAACATAGATCTAGCAATGTTATTAATAAACATGGAATAACCTCGGACTAACTATTCATTTCTTAGTCTTGGACTTTCGCGTAAACTCTGGCAACCCAGTTGAATTTAAAAGTAAAAAGAATGAACTAGTGAATGAAAATAAGCAAGTTCAAGACATTATGTAGAAAAAAAAACTAAAAATGACATCTGCCTTAGAGATTTGACAGTAAAGGTGAAGGAGGAAATTTTAAATTATCTTAATAGCTTTAAACATAAAAATTACTTATAATGATGAACACTTAAAATATGATAACATGTCTTATCAAGGCCTACCTTAACAATTATCTATTTATTAAGCTGGTTGTCATTCAGGACCATAACTATGTGAGCGCCATGATAAGTCTATCGAGAGAGATAAAAATGGAAGAACATAAATGGCGTATGGAGATGGCATAAGAATTACACAAAGAACAATTAAAATGTGCCTTAATACAAAGAAAAATCTTGGAAATACGAAAATTTCGTGAAGAAAAACAGCTAACAAATGCATAAAACATAATTACATTAAATATATTTTTACATTTATTTTGCATTTTATTTTCGTGTTCATTCGAACCTTCAACTTCAGATTTCAATAATCTTAAAACCTTAATCAAATCAGTTAAAAACAGTTTAATTACACTCTTTTACTGTATTCAATTCAAACAACAACAATGTCACTGGATAAATATTTAATAACCGGTATAAAAATCAGAGTCTATGTTATAATATTGTGGTTGCGAGAGTTTTTGGCGGGATTTTTTCGAGCGTAGTTCAGCGGTTGTTAATATTATTTGAAAATTGATTCCTAGTGGATATTGTGATATAAAATTGGTGTAGTTTTATGTCTCAACTGTCTACGCAACTGGACAATATGTGAAATCATTGACAGAAGCAATCCCGGGATAGTGGAGCGGAGAATTTTATTGTAGTATTGACTACCTCTGCAAAGTTTACCGGGAAGGCTGACTCGATACAATTTGCTGCCAAAAACTCCAAAAAAACATTAGAATTTGTTACATCCGCATTCTAAGCACAGAACAATAATACTGATTCTAAGGCATACTAAAGAATTCAAGAAGGATATTATGCACTGAAGACGAGGCGGTATGGTCCAAGACCTTAGCCTGCCCGAGTAGGGCGAAGGAAAAAAATTGTGGTTGCCATAGTTACACTACTCTTATTCCGACCTTAAACTAGCTGGCACCATGGTTTAACTTTTAGTCCGAGACTAGTGTCAGATTAGTATAATCCCTCCTTATTCCGTGTTTATTAATACGGAAATTTGTTAGTACCAACCTTATCCTTGGAATAAAGTTAATCTTACCTTAGTCCACGTTTATTAATAGGACGGATAGAGTTTCTGCCTGTTAGGCCTGGTTTCCTTGGCAGATTTAATATTTTTTCTGCTTTTTAAGATGTTTATTTTTTGTAGTTAGTGCCAGAATACAGGGTTACATTGAAAATATATCTGGATCTCGGTATAACAAAAAAAAAAGTGTTTTTTTACACAGTTATTCTTTAAGGATTTCAGTGTCTTAATTAATCAAGTTAATTTGATTGTATTTATAACAGTGAGGCTTCACAGCCTACTTTAATTTGACCTGTGGATTTGGCCATTTGCTGCTGATGCCATTGCCAAAAAATTGGCTAGCAATAAATGATTTCGGTCTCCACTGAACTGCACTAATAGACACATAAAAAGTAAACTGCAAACGTTAAAGCAAACAGTATTTGTTACAAAATATATTTTATCCATCCTTCGTATTCACTGTTTTCATTCTAACATCACTATTAGCGTGTGAAGAAAATGTTCCATGTGTTATAAACTTATAATATTGTAAGTGTTTAGGTACTTAATGATATCGTTTGTAGCGACGGGTTCATTTTAATGAGGAGAAAATGTGTTCTCGGTGCCGAGTTAATTATATTTTTAATTTTTACTACCTGCACGTGTGTTACGGGTTAAGTTTTAAGCGGTAGCGATTTTGATACTATTTGATGTTAATTTTTGCTGCGCTACTAAAATACAGGGTCGTTCGTCGTTTTAAAAAGATGCACTTCAGTCATAAAATAGTGATGAGTAAATTGTAAAACGTATAAAAATTGTGTGAAGATTCTGTTTTATTTATTATTAAGATTTATTTTGACAGTTGCTAATTTCAGAAAATAAAATCCCTTCCTTACCTTCTTTTTAACACTGTGATGTTGTAAGGGTTAGTCGATTACTTACATTAGTGATTTACGTACCTACCTCCTACTTACATATAAATATTGTTAAATCCTTTTAAAATCATTAAAGAATTCAGAGTTTGATCTGCATGTCATCTCAGATTTAATTACATACATAGTTAGAGAAAGCGAACTATCAAACCAGTATTTTCATCACCTTGAAGAAAACAAATGAAGAAAGAAAAAGTATGAATGGTCATATAACTTATCAGGAATAACATCCCACCAACCGTCAAGTCTTTACCCCAATTCAATCAGCTACCTCTCATCGCTTACCCCACTCTAAACATTATTGAATTTGCCTACATTCACGTAAGCTCTTAACATTTAAGTAGAGAATAACGAGGCGCAATTTAGTTCCACCAATTAATGAGTTAATTTCGCAAAGAAAATGCCTCAGGCTTCTAAATGATGGAGAGACCTAGGTGTAAAGAAATAGCGTAAGGAAAGTATCGATAAACGGCTATTGAGATAAAATTATCGATAAATTCTACCTTCTTGGTATTATATTCTCAAAAGCGAATGCTGAGCATGGTTTCGTTTTTCCATTGAAGATTTTCGCTTGGAGCCTCGAGTCTGGATTTGTTCTAGATAACATAGTAATAAACTTTTATCTAAACTCACAACGTAATGTTCCAAATATGAATTAAAAAAATAATGTATAAACACGTACTTTGTATTCATGGATAGGTTAAATTAAAAAAAAAACATTACAGTGCAACATTATCTTTCGATTTTCAAACAACTGCATCATAAAATAATCTTTTAATTTTTATAGCACACTTTTACTTTTTAATTTATTGGCGCATATGGGCTCATTGACTTAATGTAGAAAAAAAATATCAATTTTCTATGGATGCGCGCGCTGCGCAGTCAGGGGCAATGAGAATCTAAATTGCCCGCCATACCATATATTTTTCCATTTCCACTTTTGTTTTATTTCAACTGTATGAGTGAAGATAAAATAGTGTATGCAACGGCATATAATCAGGTATTAAAACACCCGCATAATATTATTATCACAATCGGCTTCGTCTCGTGTGATAAACCTACGCTCGTGTTTTATTACCCCTATTATATGAGTGTTGCATAAACTACTGTTATCGAATATAATGGTTCAAAGATATGGATTTGAAATCGATAATAATATAAATTGGTATCGTTACCAAAAGCATAGGTCATCATTATTCTCTTGCCCATAAATCGATTTATTTAGGGTTTGCAAAGCATGTCTTCTTCCATAACCTTTAGTAATTATCTCAAAAGTCACACCCTTTTCTACCATAAGAGGCCCTAGACAAGTGACATTCTATCATCAAAAGTGTGGCGACAACTATTGTATAAAAATATAAAGATATAATAAAAAATATCAAAAGTGTATTCTAATTATAAACACTATCAAAATGTCACGTGATCAATTCCTTCATCATCATCATCATCAGCCTATTAATGTTCCCACTGCTGGGACTCAGGTCTCCTCTCTGTGAGGGGGAATGAGCAGTAATCCACCACGCGGGTCCAGTGCCGCGTGGTGGATATCACATGTCTTCGAATGTTTGGTTCTAGGACATGCCGGATTCCTCACGATGTTTTGCTTCAGTGCTTTAAGAGCAGTGGTGATGAAATGATTTACACAAAGTAAATCGCCTACCTGGGTATACTCACGATCTACGACAAATAAGTTGGGGCCGTTACATTCGGCCACCACTGCTGCCATCAATCCCTTACATTTTGACATTTCGAACATCGCTATCACTGATATTGAATAACACTTGTCTGGACTTCTAGAGCCTAAGGTCTTTCACACTGTCTATCCATGGTTTCTTTGGCCTTCCCTACTCTTATAGCCAATATAACCATCTAAATTATTTCACAAAAAAGTTCGCTTATAATATATTCTCTTGAATCGATACTTTTTTCGGATATACCCTAGGGCTTACTCTTTATAGGGTACTTGTAAATACCTAGATAAATAAGTTCTGTGTTCAGTTTTTAAAGTAGGGTGAGCTACTGAATTTTCGGTCCGGAATGTTTATTATTATTGTATTAGGTAACTCCTTTTGTGTGGTAATTGATAGTTAAGTTTTTTTTGTTTTGTTCGGTTTATTGCCGTTGTAAGCTTTTTTGTGAGTAATTAAAATTTTTCCTTTTTAAATTAAAGGGAGCCGTTCAACGAAGTACTGGTTCGAGAAATGAAAACAGTTTATTTAGTACCTACCTACCAAAAGATAAAAACTAGGTACCTACTCACTGACCGGCCGGACTATTCGGTGTGGAGTCAGATTCAAGTGAACTGAAATAATAATCGTCTGGGTGCTAAAAATTTACAGCTCACTTCAAGTTGACTTTATCTAAGATTTCACAGTCACCTTTTTCAGAACTGTAATTTCTCCTCATAAGCTTTTTCACAACATTTTTTTTTTTTTTTACTTTTGATGGGTTTGCTCTTGACTCTAGTCTAGGTCAATGACAGAGACAGAGTCGACGATGGAGTGAGCTTACCCAGAAGAAGCCTGTTCACTCTAACTTTGAAGAGATTCGGGTTAAATGCGTTCGGAAACACAGACGTAGGTAGTGAGTTCCATTCCTTCGCAGTGCGCATTTTTTTATTTTGCACTTTTTGGTTGTGTATATAACACAACCAAAAAGTGCAAAATAAAAACGTTCTATACGGAATGCACAAAGTTGTGCCAGAATAGATTACCCAAATAACATAAAATTTGAACATAACCGGTGAAACAAGAGTGTACCAGGGTGAATTGTACACATCTACGTACCCCTTTAGAGCGTACCGGCGTGATATTATGTTATGAAATAGCGTAAACAATAAGCAGACATGCGATTGCAGCAATCCCGAGAGATTTGCCGCTGTTTATTGAAGAGTTCCGTTGTATATCTCCGAATTTCTTCATCAGATCTTTGAGAACATGAGAAGCACCAGCATTCAAATAAAATACTGTCAAAATCGATTGACTTGGCAAAAAGTTTTGAGGTGACATACATAAAAAAAGAACCTCCTCCTTTTTGAAGTCGGTTAAAAAATAATAGCCTCCTGTCAGTATTTTAATAAAATCGATTCTAAAATTTACCTTCCAAGCCAATCTATTGAGAAGAATAATAAAAATCACGTTTTAATTATCACTTGGGTCTTAACTGGCTTTTTCTCGAAATTTTACTGAATAGGAGGACCTTAAGTCTATTTAATGAGTTTTAGAAAAATGTTTTTGTTTTTGATAAGTATTTGTTTTTATTTTTGTTAAAAGGCTAGTTGATTCATAAATAGAATATTTATCATTAATATATATATCGGAAACAGGAGGGCTACCTTCAGTATACCCTCGGTTTTGTGGGCATAACGTGGATATTGCATGCACAAAGCAGGTAACTGTAGCCATTTTGGGGAGTACTTATTCCAATTTTTCAAAGCAGCGGATTCGGTCACCAATCGTTTCGCCTTCTCTCCACAAAAACACACGTTTTCCAGTTTATACATCCCACTTTAGGCTACTTCTCAACTCTTTTTCCTCACAACTCTTTTCAACTCTCTTTTCTATCTCCGCGACCCCTGGCGAGAAATTCCACTCGAGAGAGCCAGCATAGACCCGCCTCGCTTTTCATTGGCTAATAGAACTCACCCGCTCAGGTACCGCTTATAGCGTCCAATCGAAATCAAGTATTTTGACATAAGAAAAATAAAGTGTTGTCAATCGAATAAAATCGAATTGATATTTGAATCAGAAGCTAAATGTTGCCAATTAAAAACTGAATTAATAAGTTTACAAGCGATATTTCTTTGTTCCTGAATATTAATCAAATACCTTCCTCCGATATATATTTAAAATTTACTTGAACAGTTATAATGCTCCAATGGCATGATATATGGTACTACTGAGATAAGCCATGTTATTGCGGTATGCGGTCTTTTTTTTACGCTGGACGTAGGTTTGCACCTAGTTTTCTAAGCCATCATCAGCCTATTAATGTTCCTCTTAACACAGGCTTCCTCTCTGTGGGAGTGCGTGTTTGTGGTTGGGACATGTCTTCGGATTTTTGGTTCTAAGAAATACCGCTGGTAGTAAGTTGTTAGATGCTGGTTAGTTTAAACTTGGTTAAATTTTAAAGTCTTAAATTTAGAAGTATTAAGCTGAATATTGGTGTTTTTACCCTAACATTTCAATCCAATACACTTTTGGTCTAACCCGAATATTAAAACAGATTTAAACTTTAAACAAACAATAGATTCCAGCCATAATATATATGTATTTTATGTTGTATCTAAGTAATATTATTTAATATAGTTTTTGTACACTGACAGCCCTATGTCTATCTCCTCTCGTTTTGTCCATCCAAAGGTTGTCTGGAAGAGATTGCCTTGTGCGATAAGACCGCCCATTGTACACTGCCGCCCATTGTATATAATAATAATAATAATAAATATAAGGAATAAGGAAGGCAACCCTAAAATGTCAACATGACAAATTTTTTCCTGCACTGTTTATTTAATATACAATATCATAAAATCTTCAAACTAAGAAAACATACACAGCAAAAGAAACCAGTAATAAATAACCATAATATATAATATACAGTTCAATATAACCACAACAAACACAATAAAATTTCTGAAAATTAAAAGAAACTAGTTGACGACTCATTGACAGACGTCAACCAAGCAATATTTACCATGGAAAAGTGCAAGGGAAAATATCAATAATGTTGACGAGAGCAGCTGCCTATCGCGCACGCCATCCACCCCCGGACTCGTCACTCAGCTCCGCCTCGCCGCCGCCGGACCTCGGAACACCAGTATCATCGGCGGCTGCAGTTGCGTCGAGCTCGAGCGACGAGTATTTTTCCCCGCCGACGTCGCCAACACCTGTACGTCGGCAGGGGAGAGGCCGGCCACCGAGGAGCTTGGGATCTAGGGGCCAACCGGCCCCGAGCCGGGTCCCCGCTGCCGGTGGTTGTGTGCAGCGCATGAGATGGACTCAAGGTATGAATGAGAACGTCATGCGCGCATATTACGGGTCTACAGAGGGGGGAACTAACCTCACTGCGTACCGTGTTAGGATGCTGTCTCTGTTTCGGGACCTAGAACCAACTGTAAACGTCTCGGCCCAACGATTGTCGGATCAGGTGCGGGTCATCCAGCATAATCACAGGTTGGACGACGCCGCACTTGATAGGCTGCGCTCAGAAGTGCTGAGCAACCAAATCATTTCAACCCCGACACAGACCACGGCACCGCCAACAACTATTGTAGTCCCGCCGCGGTCCATTCGAGTTGATGATGAGGAAAATGATAGGGTTGTTACAGTAAGTAGCCAGTGCAACGAAAGATTGAGGAACGCACTGCAGGATGCACTCTGCGAGTACAGGTCCACTCCGACTGAACTTAGACCTCGATTACCACGTTTGCCTATGCACAAGAAAAATAGGGCGCTGGTGTGTGCTTTGGACTCGCTGCTTGAGAACATCTTTGAGAGCAGCGAGAGCCTCGTTGATACGCACTCAATCCTGTATTGTGGGGCTGTTGCAGCATGTCGTTTAGCCAAAGTTAAGTTCCCAAATGAGGCTATTCGACCAAAGCCTGCCGTGCCAGCCTGGCAATGCAGGATCGAACGGCGTATCGATGGGGCCAGGGTACTCATCGGCAAACTATGCTGCTTCAGGGAGGGCAATACACGACTACGTGTGATGCGCTTCGTAAAGCGTGCATTTTCGGGGACTGGAATCAGTCCTCGAGAATACATGTCCAGTGTCACGGAGCGCATCGACTTCCTGAAGCAGAAAGTTTGTGCATGGGCCAGCCGTATTCGGCGGTATAAGCGGCGGGTTGACCGGTACTCGCAGAACCGCATGTTCCAGAGTGATGAGAGGTGGGTATACAGAACTTGGGAGCGACCTAAACAAAATGCGACTGACGTGTGCCGCCCGGATGATATCACCACGAGTACATTCTGGCGAAGCATCTGGTCGGTACCCGTCTGTCACACTGAGGGCGGCTGGATGCGTGATGTCAAGCGCGTGTGTGAAGCTATACCAGAAATGGAAAAAGTAACCATTAGTCCATTTGATGTAGCCAAAGCAGTTCGTCCGCTACCGAACTGGAAGTCTCCGGGACCGGATGGACTGCATAACTTCTGGCTAAAATGGTATAGCAGCTCACACGCGTTTCTGGCATCTCAATTCCAGTCATGCTAGAGTCTGGGTCGCTTCCGCAGTTTTTAACAACAGGCGTTACCCACCTGCTCCATAAGACAGGTAGTCCCGCGGAGCCCAAGAATTATAGACCAATTACATGTTTACCAACGGTCTATAAGGTTCTTACATCCATCCTGAGAGTAAAAATTGATAAACACATTAAAGATAATTCAATAATGTCTACCTCTCAGAATGGATGTAGGAATGGGTCCCGCGGCACTAAGGAGCTACTCCTCATTGACATGGCCATAAGCCAGCAGGTTCGTCGATCCCGTAAGGATCTGTCGACATGCTGGATAGACTACAAGAAGGCCTACGACTCTGTGCCACATACATGGCTCATGAGGGTGCTGGAGTTGTACAAAATAGATGCAACTCTATGCACCTTCCTCGAGTCATGTATGGGGCAATGGAAGACAGTCCTTCGATATCCGGGATGTCGACCGATTCAGGGGGATGATGAGCCTGTATGGATTAAGCGGGGGATATTCCAGGGTGACAGTTTGAGTCCACTTTGGTTCTGCTTAGCCCTGAATCCTCTAAGTACACTCCTGGAGGATTCAGGTCTAGGCTATCGGTTGAGAAGAGGTGGTCAGGTCATATCTCACCTCCTTTTCATGGATGATCTGTGTTTAGATGTGTTCCAGTGGTGATCAGAACTGCTTGTTTAGCTACTACTTTGGCGTTTTTGATGGGGTTTTGAGTGATTAAATAAAAAACAAGTTGTCGTTACAAATGGTCGTTAGCGAATATATTCATTTTTAGGTATACAGCAATCGAGGAAAAAGGTACGGGAACAAAAAATGGGCCAATCACAACAAGCTATCGCGTCATTTAGCTGTGCTATGATTGGCTTACGATGACGTGATCGAATTCTGTTCGGATATTCATCCCAAACATGCCCGCGGCCTTGAAAGCTTCAGCTTACAATCAAATTGACTCATGGTTGACCAGAGGGCAGATCTTCGTGTATGGCCGTCTCACGATGCCTGAAGATGTCTGGATATCTGCTACTCGTGAGATACCATCGTTGCCAGGTATCGTCTTCATGATTCGACCCAATTGCCATTTCAGCGGCGGAAGGTTGACTTCCTTAATAATGACAAGCGTGTCAGGTTTCAGGTCAGCCGAATTTATCCTCCATTTGATTCTGGTTTGTAGTTCCGAGATGTATTCCTTGGCCCAGCGCGACCAGAACTGCTGCCGGATCTGTTCCACTCTCTGGTAGCGAGTCAGTCGATGAACAGGTAAGTCTCGCAGGTCGTCTTCACATACTGGTGCGGTGAGTGGTCGTCCGATCAAAAAGTGACCAGGGCTAAGGGGAGTATAATCTCGAGGATCCGAAGACAAAGGAGTCATTGGTCGAGAATTCAATATCGCTTCGATTTGAGATAATACCGTAGTGAGTTCCTCGAAGGCTAAATGAGCGTTGCCCACTACTCGGCGAAGATGGTACTTGCATGATTTGACCCCAGCTTCCCACAAGCCACCGAAATGCGGGGAATATGGGGGAATAAAAGAAAATTGAATTTGTTGACCCCTCGCGTAATCAATAACATCTTTTCTAGACTTTAATAAAAACTGAGCAAAATCATTGCTTAAGCCGACAAAATTGCGTCCATTGTCCGAAAATATTTCTGACGGCTTCCCGCGCCGAGAAATAAAACGCTTAAGCGCAAGTAAGTAAGCATCAGAAGAGAGGTCACTAACTAATTCCAAGTGTACTGCGCGCGTCGTGAAACAGATAAACAGACAAATGTATGATTTAATTAGTTTCGCGCCTCTGCCCTTTCGGTTTTGTATGAACACCGGCCCTGCGTAGTCTACACCTGTGCGAAAGAAAGGAAAACTAGCGGTTACCCGTTCTTTAGGCAAGTTGCCCATGAGTGGGGTTAATGTTTTACCCCGAATGCGTTTACAGACAACACATTGTTGCGTCACCTTCTTAGCTAGGTTTCTACCTGACAGAGGCCACCAATTCTCGCGCAAACGGTATAGTAACGCCTGCAGTCCGCAATGCATAGATTGGCTGTGTTCGTGCCTAAACAATAAAAGTGTAAAGTGATGTTCAGAAGACAAAAGAACCGGGTGTTTTTTACTATAATTAAAGTCAGGCGAATTCTTTATCCTACCTCCCACTCTAATTATATTTTCACTATCTAGAAACAAATTTAAACTCGCAAGGCTAGCGCTCGACTTGACATCTTTTCCGTTTTTTAGCAAACTATACTCAACTGGAAATGATTCCATTTGTGATAGTCGTGCAAGGGTATTAATGGCACGTCTTAACTCAATAACAGTGATCGTACCTGTCAGCTGATTTGTTTTGTTGCGCGCACAGCTGTTATGAATGAACCGTAATACATAGGCAGCAACATGATTCATGCGATAAAAATGCGAAAACCTATTGAATGGAAAAATTGTTTCGAGCGTAGTTTTTTTTGTTAATAATGAGTTTATGACATTTGCTTTAAGTTCAGGTAAATCTTTGGGCAAGATATCATTAACATTCGAAATTAATTGCAAATTTAAATTGCTATCAAAGTCAAGACTGTGCATAAAGTTAGGGCCTTCCCACCATAATGTTGATGAAGACAAGTCTTTAAGACTCACACCACGCGAAACAAGGTCAGCAGGGTTATCTTTCCCACTTACATGTCGCCAAGAAAACTTACTCGTTAGTTCGTGTATTTCAGCGACTCTGTTTTGCACAAAAGTTTTAAGCAAATTAGGTGCCATGCGTAGCCAACCTAACACGATAGTTGAGTCTGTCCAAAACATGACGTCATTAAATTTACGAGTAAATGAACTGTTAATCCTGTCAAACAGCCTGGCACCCAGCAACGCACCGCATAGTTCCAAGCGCGGTATACTAACGGGTTTCAATGGAGCTACTTTACCCTTAGAAATAAGCAATTTTACCGTCACTCCACCAACACCTACACTACGTACATACGCGCACGCGCCATATGCAATTTGTGAAGCATCTGTAAAAATGTGTAACTCGGCCCGAGTAGAATCACATTGAAAGACGTGTCGTGGAACTTTGATAGTGCGAAGATAAGAAAGATTGTCAACAAACCGGCTCCATATTTGCACGACATCAGTGGGAAGCGGATCGTCCCAATCTAATTTTAAAAGCCAAAGTTTTTGCAATTATACTTCGTGCCTTGTCCTCGAGATTAGTACCTGTAATTAATATTGATTAAGTATTTACAATGTAGTAACGCGTAGACGTGGCTACTCGATTCACTATGTTTAAGAGATATTTTTTTTTTTTTTTTTTTTCCTTGCAACCCTGTATTGTCCATTTGTCATTCGCGATTATAGTGCGTTGCTACTCAACACATATCTAAACTTTTAAATAAAAAGAACAGTTTTTAAAAGTGGAAAAGTGCCAAAAAGGACACATCATCGTCAACCGAGGAATACCTACAAGAGAATCAGGAGAAAAATGAAAAAGCCTGGGAACAATTTAAAACGTGCTAGACTCGAAGTAAAACAAAATCGTCTCAAGAGTCGTCGCCATATTTAGACCCACAAGGTACCTAAATCTGTTAAAATATATTATTATATATATCTAGGTACTACTATTTTACCAATCCTACGCCTTAATCTTGCATCTCAAACAAATAATGCACTTTTATTTACGAGATTATCAATCAAAAGAAATTTATTTCTTTTATCTAAAGAATGTGTTCATCGGACTGTCTCACAACATTCAATAATTCTCAAACAAATAATGCATTTCGGGCAAGCCAAAAGCAAAATAATGCAATGGGGCTGTCTCACCGCATACTTACGAGAATATCATAATTTAATTCTTTTACCTAACGAATGTATTCGAACAGGAGTCATCGTACTGCCTTACAACATTCAATAACTCTGAAACAAATAATACATTCGGACATGCCATCGGGCTGTCTCACCGTATACTTACGAGATCATGAAATATAATTCAATTATTTTATCTAACGAATGTACTCGAACAGGTCATCGGACTGTCTCACAACATTCAATAATTCACTGGTTTCGTTCAATTCTTTGGAATTGCTACACCCACCAGATTGCATAACTCGGTTATCAACCGGAAATGAAACAATGGTTTGTAATCATTCCAGGCCAAGTCCTAGACGACGACGCCACGCTCACTGGTTTCGTTCAATTCTTTGGAATTGCTACACCCACCAGATTGCATAACTCGGTTATCAACCGGAAATGAAACAATGGTTTGTAATCATTCCAGGCCAAGTCCTAGACGACGACGCCACGCTCACTGGTTTCGTTCAATTCTTTGGAATTGTTACACCCACCAGATTGCATAACTCGGTTATCAACCGGAAGTAAAACAATGCTTTGTAATCATTCCAGGCGAAGTCCTAGACGACGACGCCACAAATGAAATGGAAACAATTGAAGTCGGATACAACCAAGAAAATAACCACAAACACTAGTGATCTTCCTTACAATTCCAGCCCGGACAAAACACAGATGTTCTCAAAATTTTGGGGTTGACCCAACATTGAACACAGAGTATGGTGATGGGGCCGAACTCCACAAGGAAGTGGCCAGCTGTCTGGCACATCTTGCAACATGAGGCCTGTCTCCCTAGAGACCACAGGCGGGTATTTCCCCTTCAGCTCCTTCCGCAGGGAAAATAACCGCTGACATTGAACGTGACAAAACTTGGAGTTCTTATACCATACAGCAAAATTCCCAAATTATTGATAAACAAGGCCATAGAAGCAAAACAAAGACTACTCAGCACCATCTCCTGCCTAGGAGCAACATTATCCAAACTACTGGATACAAAAGAAAATGATACAGATCTAATAAGTTAAATAATACCACTCGCACCTTATGTGACTAGATGCAAATTTAGCTGCAGTTCAATTAAAAAGGATCTTGAGGACCAAGTTCAAAAAACAATGATAGAAAAATATCTGTTCGGGGAAACACTTGCTGAAACTTTTCGAGCTGGCAAAGCGGTTTCTAACACTGCTGCTGTAACAGCACCCCATGACAAGAAAAAACCCAACACATTCCAAGCTAACACTGGAAAGCTCCACCAGCGCCACAAGGGCGACAGGAGAACAGGGGGTATCGCCTGAGTCAGCCTTTAAGCGGTTGTTACATCTCAACCTTGACGCCGCTAAACTCAATAAGGTACGCCGGTCGCTTATAATTTTTTAAAAACATTGGTAACTTATCACTGACGATAAGACCATGTAATCATGGATTGAGGGTTTCACGGGTACCCACAACACTAGAGACAATCAACTGATTGATCTCCATTGGTGCAATATCTAAGTGCCAGCATTGAAAAGGGAAATTTGTCTTAAGTATTTCTTAAGACAAAAAACCCAATGGCAATAAAGCCTTAATAAGTTCATTGATGCAAGCCATTTCTAACCTGAAGATTTGTGCACAGAGTTAAAGATGATATCAAATGATAGTTCCATGGCCATACTTTACATAACATACATTAAAGATGCATAGCTTCTTATGAAATATCACAAAAATTCTAGCAAATATCTAGAATTCCCTCTTGGTAAATTGTAGGAGGATAAATTTTCACTAAAGTCATGAAATCTGCCAACAAATTACTAAGATCCTGTGGCTATTGATTGTTAACATTCAAAATATTAAGAAGTTAATCACAATTAGTAAATAACAAACTTACACCCACTAATACTGGTAAATTTTTGGGATTTATTATTGACAAAAAGACTTATAACTGTCAAGTAACATTACCTACAGATAAGAAAAAACATATCAATTATGAAACCTTACAAATTACATGTTTTGTAGGACTGCACTCAGCATGCCCTACTAGAATGTTATAAAATCCTAAACCTCCAAGGTCAAGTAAATTATGAAAAATACATAGATATCCCTACAATAATTGCCTAAATGGTAGCCATATCCCATTCAAAATTTAGTAAACAAAATCAAACCTAATTATGTAACCGAAATCTTTTCTGACGCCTCAACCAAGGGGGGGGACTGTCTGTGAGGATGAGATTGCTAGAGGCCAGTGGTCAGACAAGGAATGTGAATATTTAATGAATTTTAATTGGATTTATTAGCATCATTAATTGTTTAAAAAAAAAAAAAAAAAAAAAAATTGTGGCTGCATTAATCAAAGGAGTGGAATTCAAAACCCTCGTCTCTTCAACTTAGCCAGCGTTATTGGTGTGAAAACCATTATATTTTCATTTTCGCTCCTTACATTAGGTGGACTGAAAATCAAGTAGCTGATACTGTATTGCAGATGTCACATCCCGATGTAGACTGGGAACTAAAAGAAAATTCATATGAACAATTATTGAAAGATAAATTTGGAATTCTGAAATTTACCTATTTGTAAGTCACATTAACAAAAAATATGACAAATACATAACAACCCAAATGCCTTTACAATTGACCCATTTACAGTATACTGGTAACCAATTTTCTTTTATGTGTTTTCACCATTCTCAAACATATTAAAAAATCTATGAAAAACCATAATGGATAAAGCTAAGGGCATCATAGTGGTCACCATGGCCAACTCTGCCCTGATTCCCTTTACTTAAGGAACTTCCCGGTAGAATCAATTTTTATTTTATGATTAATTATGACGTTCAAAAGTGCCGCTTTTTGGCCCAGTTGAATAAATATATTTGACTTTCCCATATTTCAGAGATGATCATACTCAAACCTAATGAAAATATTATAGTATCTCACAGCAAGGGAAAAATCCATACCAACCTTACTCTAGCTGTCGGAGTCTAATGTGTAGGTAGTGAAGTCTATTGTGACGAAGCACACTACCATCATCAATAGAAATGTTGATAGCATCTCTATCAGAAAACTTCTCAAACAATTGACACATGTTTAATAAACTGGTTTAACTTTTTAGAAAATATAATATTAACATCTTGAACACCAACAGTAATAAAATTTCTTAACAGATCTTTCTAATTCCAGTAAAAAATGTAACAAATGCTTGACTGTCACAAATCGGCATTATCACTGCTAATACTATAATAAATATTAGAATGTCATCTGATGATAGATATAATAAAAATACTGTGTCACCTGGGAAACATCTCAGATACCGGAAGTATTAGGAATTTGATACCCAAATGAGATGCTGTCTCTAGAACAACTGTCATAAATAAAATCAAAGTATAGAAATACAATCAATGCATATAACCATCAAAATTTCAGACCTCAAAAAATCTCTTATATATGAACTAAATAATCAATCAATACTTCAGTCAAAGAACAGAAATATGTCTAGCTGAAACCCTTATAGTCTACATTAATAAAACCTCTAACCATAAACATAAAAGAATTATTTTAGGCACCAAGAAACCATACCATAGAAGTGTCCAAACAGACTATCAGTCGTTGGATTAAGTGTACTTTAAAGACTAGCAGTATTGAGGTACACGTAAATTTAGCTCACAGCACACGCCACGCTGCTACTTCTAAAGCCAGGTGTGACAATTTATCAGATACTGAAAACAGCAGTCTGGAGTTACAACTCAAGTACATTTGGTAAACTTTATAACAGACCTTTAGTGTAAAGGATCAAAATGATTGAGCAAGATAAATCTTTAGCTGTGATTAAAGATATCTTATTTAACTTATAAGGAAGGAGTATGAGTATAAATGTATTGATAAGGAAACAAACAATAGTAATAAGAACGCAAAACTGTATATTGTTAAAACAGATTTATTTATTATATTATTTGAATGGTTAATTAAGAACTTTAGTTTTCCAATGACACCTATGATTGTTATTCTTTAAACAAACTTTAATATTGATATTAAGTGAGCAATAAATATTCTGTTAAAAAGATAATTAAGAATATATATGAACATTTTGGTTAAGAACCTATATTACTTAAAAGCTACTGTGATTATTAGTCTATAAAAAACTTTAATACCTACTTAATGACAATAAATACGCAAATATACTTTGTTTAAAGATAAGAATAATAATTAAGAAAATGACTGAATATGAACCTTTTTTACCTAATCTCAACTGTGATTGTTAATCTATAAACATTATAACAATGAGAATAAGAATGTAAATAAAAAAATTGTCAAAACAGATAATTAAGAACATATCTTAATAAACTGATTAAGAACCTATGTGTAGAACCTATGGAAAACCATGCTGGTTAGTCTATAAAAATATAATTAAGAATTTTAAAGAAAGTTTTTACTTCAAAAATTCATTATAGCTTATGTGATAATTCCAGAACTTAACTCTCAAAGTCTACATTGTAAATACTTAATCAATATTAATTACAGGTACTAATCTCGAGGACAAGGCACGAAGTATAATTTATGATTAAACGAACTTACCCTAAGTGAAGTTCTATCATAATTATACAAAGTGCCTTGTCCGAAGAGATTAGTAACACCCTCCCAACCCTAAGGTATAACCCAGAAGCGTTCTGGAAATATCTATAAAACATCAGTAACTCTAAACTAAATGACAAATGGACAATACAGGGTTGCAAGGAAAAAAAAAAAAAAAAAAAATATCTCTTAAACATAGTGAATCGAGTAGCCACGTCTACGCGTTACTACATTGTAAATACTTAATCAATATTAATTACAGGTACTAATCTCTTCGGACAAGGCACTTTGTATAATTATGATAGAACTTCACTTAGGGTAAGTTCGTTTAATCATAAATAATACCTTGCCGATGACAACAGAAGGGCTCAACAATCCCAATGGGTCAAATATCTGAGAAACAGTTGACAGAATCATGCGTTTAGTAACAGGATTGTTGCTGTTTTGAAATTGCGTATGGAAACAAAACTCGTCCGCGACACTACCCCAACCTATACCTAATGTTCTGCATTGACTATTATCACCTAGATTTAAGTCACGAAACATACTGTGATCAGATTGTGCCGTCGTTGGAACTGATGTACCGTCGAGTTCAAAGTTAAATGTCCATTTGCGGAGCGGAAAACAGCCGGACTTAAGAATGTCTGATGTACGTTTGCATATGTCAAGTAGTTTGACCTTGTCGTCACACGAGGTCAGAAGGTCATCGACGTAAAAATCGTCAGTTATGACCCTTCGAACCTCGGGGTCCGTACACTCAGCTCCTAATTGCTTAAGACACCTAACACTGAGGAAGGGCGCCGATGCTGTACCGTATGTTACGGTGTTCAGCTGATAGAACTTGAGCTGTCTTTCCGGATCATCGCGCCACATAATAAGTTGCAAGTTACGTTGAGAAGGATTAACTAGGACTTGACGGTACATCTTCTCGCAATCTGCAATTGCTGTGAATTTAAATTGTCTGAACCGTAGCAAAATACCCAGCAAGTCTCCCTGAATAGGAGGTCCTACAAGCTGGATATCATTGAAAGATTTGCCGTTACTAGTCGCAGCACTGGCGTCGAACACTACACGAAGCTTCGTAGTCGTGCTGTGGTCTCGAAAAACACCGTGATGCGGCATAAAATAGTAAGGACTCGTATAAGAATCAACCTGAGTCATGTGACCCAAGTTGACATATTCGTGTATAAAATCAGTGTATAATTTCTTATAACTAATAGGTGCGCGAAATAACCTATTTTCTAAGGACAAAAAACGCCGCTTTGCCTGAGGAAATGATTCACCCAAAGCGTCGGGCGACTCTTTAAGAGGAATGTGAACACAAAATCGTCCATCTTTATTGCGCGTAGTGGTTGTGATGAAAGACTGTTCACAGGCCTGCTCTTCGTCTGTGTGTGTATCCCGAAGCTTGGGTAACTCCTCCAGCTCCCAGAACTGACGTAGCTGATTGTCCATGGATTGACTGAAGTTACATTGGACATGTCCATTATTATGATTTGTATTATTAATAGGACCCGATATTATCCAACCTAACTTCGTGTTTTGTAAGAACGGACCGTTCGGTAAACGCATCTTGCCATCGATAAGCAAGTCCCAAAATCGATCCGCACCTATTAAAACATCTATCTTTTGCGGCCCCAAAAATCGCGGATTTGCCAGCTGCAGGTGTTCAGGAATCCTAAACTGTGTGCTTTGCGTCTGTATTGCTGGCAATGTGGCCGTTATTTCAGATAGAACGAAACATTTAATGTGAGTTGAGTAGGAATTAATACGTGATTTAATTTCTAGATCACATGTTTGTGTACAATGTGATACCAAATTACCTACTCCTCGTATTTCATGAGTGGACTGTATTAGCGGAATATCTAATAATTCGCAAAAAGAATGTGTAACAAAGCAGCTCTGGCTACCGCTGTCGAGTAATACACAAGCGACATGATATTTACTATTTTTATCAGGAATCTCAACTAACGCAGTAGATAAGAGAACCGGTTGCACATCTATGCATTGCGAGTGTGCGTGTATATCAGTGTGAACATTGCTAACTTGAATGAATTGCTTTCCGTTAGTGGGATCATGTACCGTCTCAGAGACGCGCGGTGGGGGCACGCATGGCGCGCTTGCCACTGCCGCCGCAGTCGTCGTACCTGACACGGTACAGTTAGATTGTCTGGAATCATTAGGATGAATAAGTGAATTATGTTTCACGTTACATTGTTTACAAGGTCCCCACAAACAACCGTCTAAAGTGTGTCCGGAGCGCAAGCAATTCTCACACAAGTTATTATCTTTGACAACCTTTAATTTGCTTTGTAAGTTCATATTAATGAATTGCGTGCAAGTGTAAATAGGGTGTTTACCTTTGCATACCACGCACAATCTACGCGCTTTACGGCCCGGTGTTGACGGTGGGTTACTTGAGGAAACATTGCAGTGTGTTACATTACCTCTGACATTTTTTGTTTCTGTCTTATGGTGATCTTTTGTGTGTGATAATGCTAATGTTTCCAACAAATCAGCCTTACTTTTGAGAAAATCAATCAAACTGTCAACCTTCAATTTAGTTCTGGGAGGGTTGTTAGCTAACAATAAACCTCTGTGTTGTTCCCACTCTCGTTCAGTGGTTCTATCTAGCTTAGAAACAACTATATATATTATAAGTGTATCCCAGGTATCTGTTGGCTCGTCAAGGGTTTTTAAAGCGCGTAAATTGTTTATAATTGTATCTATAAGTTTTCTAATTAGTGAAGGTGACTCTTTCAATGGTTGTATTGAGAACAATGCTTTTAGGTGACTATTCACTAATAATCTATCATTATCGTACCTATTTAGAAGTAGTTCCCACGCCACAGAGTAGTTAGCTGCAGAAATCTCTAGCGCGTTTACAACTAATTCGGCACTTCCTTTGAGCGAAGACTTTAAATAATGGAATTTTTGAATGTTACTTATCTCAGTCGAACTGTGCACCAAAGATATAAACGTGTCCCTATATTCGAGCCAGTGTTCATACATGCCGTCAAACGTAGGCAACATGATGGTTGGTAATTTAACTGACACTGCCACTGGCCTGTTTACATGCTGACACGGTTTGGAACAATCAGTGACCTCTTCACTGACGCTAAGGATGGATTCAGCTCGGGCAATAGTACTATAGTAGCCGTCTTCAAACTGTTGGCGCTGATCTAACTGATCATCTATACCACTATCGGAAACTAGCTCTTCAAGTTTTGATTGTATTTCATTAAACTCACTAAATAAAATCTCAGCTCCCTTTACACGTAATTTTAGATCTATTTTTAACTCACTAGTTATAGTTGCTACACTGATAGTATTTAAATAATTAGCAAGTTTAGTCAACCTGCCCTTAACGATACCGCGTCTCCTAACCAAATCGCGCATGATTTGCTCAGTTTTTTCATCACTAATAGTTCTATAAGGAGACCTATCGCGTGTTTTGCTAGGACCCTTCCCATCATCAGCCGTTAACGGCATCCCGGTGGCTTGTGAAAAGTGGGGTACTCACGAGCAATGTGACTGCGTGTGAAATCGGCTGGTGCTAGAAGTGACACGATCAGCCGGTGTGTCGCTCTGCGCAGTAGGCAACCCTCACCATCACCCTCACTGGAATCAGATCACAAAACGGTATTACACTTATGAATTCAGCAGTTCTTGAAAAATGGTACTTGATAAACGCACCGTATGTCCGCTCGTTCCTCCAAATCTTCGGTTGTCCTTTCACATCAGTAAGATAGAAGGCCCTTGCGTGAATATGCTGCTGAATCTTCGCTCCTAAGTGTAATTTTGCTCGTCTTTATGCATCTGCGTGGCCCTAGCAGCGTGGCAGTCCAAAGGTCGCTCGACTCGACGATTTGGTTTTGATGTTTCAAATCCTCGAAATCCGGCTCGAAGGACCAAATATGTTTAGATGTGTTCCAGTGGTGATCAGAACTGCTTGTTTAGCTACTACTTTGGCGTTTTTGATGGGGTTTTGAGTGATTAAATAAAAAACAAGTTGTCGTTACAAATGGTCGTTAGCGAATATATTCATTTTTAGGTATACAGCAATCGAGGAAAAAGGTACGGGAACAAAAAATGGGCCAATCACAACAAGCTATCGCGTCATTTAGCTGTGCTATGATTGGCTTACGATGACGTGATCGAATTCTGTTCGGATATTCATCCCAAACAATCTGAAACTCTTTACCCTTAACAAACTCCAACTGACGGAGCTACTGAAGGTTACTGAAACCTTCAGTAACTCCATCAGGATGGAGTTTGGTGTGGATAAATGTGCAGTCATGCATGTAAAGCAAGGGGAGATTATGGAATCCGAGGGAATTCAACTCTCTGATTCCATACACCTTAGACACCTCTCCTCAACTGAAACTTACAAGTATTTGGGTATGTCGGAAGCTTTGGGCATCAACAGTACTAACATGAAGCAACTGCTGAAGGAGCGTTTCTTTGGCCGCCTGAAAAAGGTATTAAATAGCCTTTTGTCAGGTGGAAATAAGGTGCGCGCCTTCAACAGTTGGGTCATGCCGGTTTTGATGTACTCTTTCGGCATACTCAAATGGACTCAGACCGAGCTCGACGCCCTCGACAGGAGAGTCCGGACACTGCTGACCGCAAACCGGATGCATCACCCACGATCATCGGTGATGAGACTGTACATTCCGCGGAAATGTGGGGGTCGAGGCTTTTTAAACGCCAAGACTCTTCACAACCGCGAAGTGTACAGCCTCAGAGAATACTTTTTAAAAGCTGAAGTGGGTATGCACCGGGACGTGGTCGCAGTGGACAAGGGACTCACCCCGTTGTCCATGGCTAAAGAGAACTGGCGCAAGCCTGTAATACTAACTACTGATGAACGCAAAGAGGTATGGCAAGGCAAGGAGCTACACGGGCGCTTCTATCGGGCTCTACATGGGCCTGATGTAGATTTCCCAGCGTCTGTATCCTGGCTACGTTTCGGCGACCTTTTCGGCGAAACTGAAGGTTTTGTCTGTGCAATTATGGATGAAGTTATCCTGACGAATAACTATCGGAGACATATATTGAAGGACGGGACGGTTGACATGTGTCGGGCATGCCACCGTCCGGGTGAATCCATCAGACATATTATCTCTGGTTGTTCTCGTCTGGCTAACGGCGAGTACTTACACAGGCATAACCAAGTGGCCAGGATTATTCACCAGCAACTTGCTTTGAAGTACAATCTAGTGGATTCTGAGGTACCGTATTACAAGTATGTGCCCGACCCAGTTCTCGAAAATAGCCATGTCACGTTGTACTGGGATCGGTCTATCATCACTGATAGGACTATTGTTGCCAATAAGCCGGATATAGTGGTGATAGACCGATTAGCGCGCCGCACAATGATAATCGATGTCACCATCCCGCATGACGAGAACCTCGTGAAAGCTGAGAAAGAGAAACAAATCAAATATCTCGACTTAGCACACGAGGTTGTCGACATGTGGAATGTGGACTCGGCGATCATTGTGCCGATTGTTGTTACGGCCAACGGCCTGATGGCCAAGAGCCTCGACGACCATCTGTCGAGGCTGTCATTACACGGTTGGATCAAGGGCCTGATACAGAAGGCAGTACTCCTCGATACGGCTCGCATTGTGAGGAGGTTCCTGTCTCTGGAGTCCTAACCACCGGTAGCTTGGACCCTGCTCCCGACACCGGCGGACCACCATTATTTTTTATATTTTTAAATGTTTTTTTTTATGATTTGTTTTTATAAAGAAATATTTAAAAATGTAAATATGAAATGTGTAAAAAATTGAATAAACGAAATAATAATAAATTTTTATAATTTTTTATATTTTTAAATGTTTTTTGTATGTTTTATAAAAATATTTAAAAATGTATTTAATAAGAAAATAGTGAAATAAAGGACATAATAATAAGTGTGACATAAAATTTTATCTCCAAATTTTCCTATATATTTTAATAACATATTAACATAGAAAAATAGAATAAAATAATGTCCAGATTCAGAAAAACAACAAGAAAAAAATTAAATGGAACAAAATTATAATATGTACACAACCCAATAAAAAAAACAACATGATAATATTTTTGACATGCTGAGATGAAAGCGCTATGTTCACAAGAAGCCCGAGCACTAAACACACGCCCAACATCTTCGGGTTCGTCGCTCAGCTCCGCCTCGCAGCCGCCGGGACCACCTACAATCGTGAGTCAAGCGATCCCGGACGCTGCAGTTGCGTCGAGCTCGAGTGACGAATACTTCTCTCCGCCGACGACACCCACCTGCGCGTCGACGGGGAGGACGCCGGCCGCCGGACAGCCTGGGACCTCGAGGCCCATCGGCCTCTGACAGGGTCCCCGCTCCCGGTGGAAGTGTGCAGCGCATGCGATGGACGCAATCGATTAACGAAAACGTCATGCGCGCATACTTTGGGGCTACAGAGGGGGGAAGTAACCTGACTGCGTACCGTGGTCGAATGCTCTCTCTGTTTCAGGTGCTTGAGCCAGCTGTCAACGTCTATCGGATCAGGTGCGGGTCATCCAACGTAACCGTATGTTGGATGACGCTGTACTTGATAGACTGCGTGAGGAATCACGGAGTAGCCGTATCTCGCCTGCCTTGCCACCGGCCGCGGTGCAGCCCAGTGTTTCACCGCGACCCGACCGTGTTGGAGAGGATGACGACGACGGGGCTATATCCGTGAGTACCCAATGCAATGTACGATTGAGGAGCGCTTTGGAGTGTGCATTCCGGGAGTATCGTTCCACACCGCCTGAGCTTAGACCTCGTTTGCCTATGCATAAAAAAAATAGGGCGCTGGTGTGTGCTCTAGATTCGCAGCTATCAAATGTTTTTGATAGCTGCAAAGACCTTACCGATACCCATTCGATCTTGTACTGTGCGGCTGCAGCGGCATGTCGTGTAGCTAACGTCAAGTTTCCCAAAACTGACAGAGCTACACGACCAGCTATACCAGCTTGGCAGTGCAGGATTGAGCGTCGTATCGGTGAGGCTAGAGCACTCATCGGCAAGCTTATCTGCTTTAGGGAGGGCAACACTCGCCCTAGAGTGATGCGCTTTGTGAGGCGGGCGTTCTCGGGGACTGATATCAGTTCTCGAGATTATATGTCCCGCGTCGCAGAGCGTATCGACTTCCTGAAGCAGAAGATCTATGCATGGGCAAACCGTATTCGTCGGTACAAGCGGCGAGTGAAGCGATACACTCAGAACCGCACATTCCAGAGTAACGAAAGGTGGGTTTATAGGGCTTGGGAGCGACCCGATCAAGGTGTGACTGATACGCACCTACCGGATAATGACGCCATGTGTTCGTTCTGGCGCGATATCTGGTCGGTGCCTGTCAGTCACACCGAGGGTGACTGGACTCGGGAGGTCGAGCAAGCGTGCGATCCGATACCACAAATGGGGGCAATTACCATCAGCCCCCAAGATGTAGCTCGTGCAGTCCGTCCGTTGCCCAACTGGAAATCTCCAGGGCCAGACGGACTGCAAAACTTTTGGATTAAATGGTTCGAAAGATCGCACGCTCGTTTGGCATCTCAGTTCCGGTCCGCCTTGGAGTCAGGGTTGCTGCCCCAGTTCCTAACGACAGGAATAACCCACCTGCTCTATAAATCGGGTAGTACTGCGGATCCTAAAAATTATAGACCGATAACGTGTTTACCGACGGTCTATAAAGTTCTTACATCCATTCTGAGAGCGAAAATTAATCAACATATTGACAATAACGCCATCTTGTCTACTTCTCAGAATGGATGTAGGAACGGGTCCCGCGGTACTAAGGAGCTGCTCCTCATCGACATTGCCATAAGCCAACAGGTTCGCCGTTCCCACAAGGATCTGGCGACATGTTGGATAGATTACAAGAAGGCCTATGACTCAGTGCCACATACATGGCTCATGAGGGTCCTGGAGTTGTATAAAATTGATGCAACTCTGCGCACCTTCCTGACGTCATGTATGGGGCAATGGAGGACGGTCCTTCACTATCCAGGATGTCGACAGATTCAGGAAAACAGCGAACCTATAAGGATCGAGCGCGGCATTTTTCAGGGCGACAGTCTGAGTCCTCTGTGGTTTTGTTTAGCCCTGAACCCTCTCAGTACACTACTGGAGGGTTCAGGCCTGGGCTATCGGTTGAGGAGAGGTGGTCAGGTCATATCACACCTCCTTTACATGAATGATCTGAAGCTCTTTGCCCCCAACAACTTGCAACTGATGAAGCTACTGAAGGTAACAGAAACCTTCAGTGACGCCATCAGGATGGAATTTGGTGTGGACAAATGTGCAGTCATGCATGTAAAGCGAGGGGAGATTATGGAATCCGTGGGAATACAACTCTCGGATTCCATACACCTTCGATCCCTTTCCTCAACCGAAACTTACAAGTATTTGGGTATGTCGGAAGCACTAGACATCAATGCTACTGACGTGAAAAATTCGTTGAGGGAGCGCTTCTTTAGCCGCCTGAAAAAAGTACTAAATAGTCTTTTATCAGGCGGGAACAAGGTGCGCGCCTTCAACGGCTGGGTCATGCCGGTCTTGATGTATTCTTTCGGCATACTCAAATGGACTCAGACAGAACTTGACGCCCTGGATAGGAGAGTCCGCACATTGCTTACCGCAAATCGCATGCATCACCCACGTTCATCGGTTATGAGACTGTATATCCCGCGGAAGTGCGGCGGTCGTGGCTTTTTAAATGCTAAGACCCTGCACAACCGCGAGGTATGCAGTCTTAGGGAATACTTCCAGGCCGCCGACGTGGGTATGCATCGAGATGTGGTAGCGGTGGACAAGGGCCTTACCGCACTCTCCTTGGCTAACGAGAACTGGCGCAAACCTATAGTATTAGATACTAATGACCGCAGGGAGGTATGGCAGAACAAGGAGCTTCACGGACGCTTCTACCGGGTCCTACATGGGCCCGATGTTGTAGATCTTTTAGCGTCCGTGGCCTGTCTGCGATTTGGTGACCTTTTCGGGGAAACCGAAGGTTTTGTCTTTGCGATTATGGACGAAGTTATGATGACGAACAACTACCGGAAATACATTGTGAAGGACGGCACGGTTGACATCTGTCGGGCATGTCGCCGGTCGGGAGAATCAATCCGTCACATTATCTCCGGTTGTTCTAGTCTTGCTAACGAAGACTATTTGCATAGACACAACCTTGTAGCCAGGATTATCCATCAGCAACTCGCTCTTAAATACAGTCTTGTGGAATCGGAAGTGCCTTACTATAAGTATGTGCCCGACCCAGTTCTCGAAAATGGCAGTGTCACATTGTATTGGGATCGGTCTATCATCACTGACAGGACTATTGTTGCCAATAAGCCTGACATAGTGGTGATAGACCGACTAGAGCGTCGCGCAATGATTGTTGATATAGCGGTCCCCCATGACGAGAACCTCGTGAAGGCTGAGAGAGATAAGAAAAGCAAGTATCTTGATCTGGCTCGCGAGGTTGTCGACATGTGGGATGTGAATACAGCAGTCATTGTGCCGATAGTCGTGACGGCCAATGGCATAATAGCCAAGAGCCTCGACGAACATCTGAGGAGGCTCTCGTTGGGCAGCTGGATCAAGGGCTTGATCCAGAAAGCGGTACTCTTGGACACGGCGCGCATAGTCAGGAGATTCCTCTCTCAGGAGCCCTGACCACCGGTAGCTTGGACCCTGTTCCCGATACCGGTGGGCTACTATTTTTGTATTTTTAAATGTTTTTTTATTTTATTTTTATAGAATAATATTTAAAAATATAAAAGTATGTACATAAAATAAATAAATGGAATAATAATAATAATATCTTCAAAATGGAGGCAATTCTTAGAGCTTAGGTCAAAGATCGCAAAATTACTTTGATACTATAAATAGCCTGGTTTCCCCCGGGGGGTCCTTTATTTGACCACTCAGTGTACGACAAAGCATTTTATTATAAAACATAATCTAGAAACAGGTCCTATAGCGCGGCAACCCAGAGCAGGATTTCTGTGCCGTCCGCTAGAGGCGTTGGGTAGGATTGACATAACGAGTTGTGACACGTTCGAGCGGCGACGGCGCGCGCTAAGATAAAAAATGGTTGTATCTTTTAGTTTTAACTTCTTGAGTCTGTGAATAAAACCTAGATACGAGTGTGAGAGTCTTAATTCGTTCCCCACCGACGCTATAAGTGGCTGCCCAACGTGTGTAGGTGTTTCGTGTTGTGTATTACGGAGTGCAGATCGCGAAATAACTTGCAACGATCACAAAAGTGACCGTAGGGGACTATTATTGAACCTAAGAGTGTGTTCTTCTTGTTTATCCTGTGTCTTCAGTGGCCAAAATGCCAAAAACACGGTCAGAAGAAAACTCGGACTCCAGTGGCGCCGCGGGCGCGGCCGCCATGAACATTACAATGTCTCAAGAAACTCTCGCTAGCTTTATAGCATCGATACAACAAACTCAGAACGACTTTTGCCAGCAGCTGATCCGAGAAGTACGCTCATCGACGCCGCATAACATCTCAGAGGCCCAAGCCCATCAAGCATCGTTTGTTTTTGGCGCGAACGGAAACTTCGCGAAATGTACCTCCCGTTATGGCGGACGCGCGGACGAGTCGTTAGATAATTTTTTGGACGCCGTGATTACTTACAAAGACTGCGTAAATGTATCTGACGTGAATGCTCTCCGCGGCTTTTCGATGTTACTTGAAGGACCTGCTGCAGTTTGGTGGCAAGGCGTGAAGCAATCAACCAGCACGTGGTCGGAAGCCGTCACTAGAATAAAATGCGCCTTCGGTGAACACGACCCGCCACATCGCCTTTACCGGAAACTCTTTAGTCTTATTCATCAAGAAGATGAAAACACAGACTTGTTTATTGCTAAGGTACGTGCAATATTAGCCAAGTTCCCAAAGGACGACCTTTCAGAGAAAGTCCAATTGGATATGGCGTACGGTCTACTTAACACGCGCATCAGGAAACGCGTGACGAGAGAATGCGTGAATAACTTCGACGAGCTGCTCTACAAGTCTCGACAGGTTGAAGATTCGGTAAGAGAAGTGCATAACAACAAGCACACAGCGTCGAATGCATCGTCATCGTCACCGCGGGATATACCTACAGTCGCTAACGCGTCGAGTACCACAGGCCGCGGATCGGTCGAGTTGTCCGCCGGCGCCAGCGGCGGTGTCGTCGCCAAGTCAAAAAAGCCGTTTTGTTCGTACTGCAAGCGTTTAGGACACGGTATAGAAACGTGTGAGAAGCTTAAACGTGTTAGTGATAAGAGTGATAAAAGCGTCAATAAAGAAAAATCGGAAAGTGAAGTGAAATGTTACGGTTGCGGTGCCGCGAACGTAATAAAATCAAAGTGTAAAAACTGTTCACCACAAGGCCAGTCGTCGTTTTATTCCTTGAACATTTCGTCGCA
Organism: Orthosia gracilis; assembly: GCA_947562075.1. Classification (NCBI taxonomy): domain Eukaryota; kingdom Metazoa; phylum Arthropoda; class Insecta; order Lepidoptera; family Noctuidae; genus Orthosia; species Orthosia gracilis. The sequence continues at coordinate 11,378,461 of OX387266.1, read as the reverse complement.
TAACGGGATACTAAGTACGTCAGATTCCCGCGCATTCGCGCGGTCGCGCGGCTGTAGGTATCTTCGGCGCGGATCGGCCGCCGGCGCCGTCCCCGCCCCCGTCGCCGCGCAGCAGTCGTCGTTAGTCAACCCGTCAATGCCAATGTCGACGCAAGGTAACCCTACACTTGCTGTAGGGGATTTTTGTAACGAAAATGTTTGTAACCTAAGTACTTGTGAGGTTAACTCAAACAATAATTGTTTATCGTATGACAGAAAGATTAGTAATGTAAACATTTCGGAGCATAGTTTTAATGATGACAAATGTTTTGATTACAATAATGCTGTTAATGTAAACACAAGTTTGCCTAGTTTTTACGATTGTTATGGTTTCAATAGTTGTGAGTATGTCAATAATGTTAATGACTGTGCATCTTTTCGTCGCCCCGTGTTAAATATAAGCATTCTAGGGTTTTGTGGTACGGCTTTAGTAGATTCTGCAGCTAAAACTTGTATTGCCGGCCATACGCTCTACGCTCTCCTATTAAGGCTAGGACACCAGTTATTGCCGTCAACACAAATTGTTAGGTTAGCGGATGGTGTTAATAGGGAGATGAATGTACTTACCGCGGAGGTACAGGTGACACTCCAACATAAAACTAGAGCCATTAAGTTTGTTATTTTTCCTGAGGCAGACAGTAATGAGAGTTTGCTAGGCATAGACTTTCTTACTATCTTCAATCTTGTTTTTAATTTTGGTAACAGCAGCTGGCACTTTGCTGAAAATGATGAGCATAAATTCGAAATACAGTTTGAAGGTGTGTCACCTGTGTCTTCGTGTGCCGCTGTAGAAGTGCTCCGGGACGACGAGGCGACCTCGCTTAGCGATAGTCAGCGCGAAGTTCTAGCACAGCTCCTTGTCTCAAATCAAGATATCTTCGAGCCAGGGGGAGAAGCGACTCCTTTTGCCGAACACATAATTGATACCGGCGACCACCCCCCCGTTGCCGTCCCGCCGTATAGGTTGACCCCTGCTAAGAAAGAGGTCATGCGGATTGAGTTGGACAAGATGTTGGCTGATGACATTGTGGAGGAATGTGAGTCTGCGTGGGGTTCTCCGGCACTTCTCGTTCCAAAGAAAAACGGAAAGGTACGTTTCTGTGTAGACTATAGGAAGCTCAATGCGGTTACTAAGACCGATGTCTATCCCATGCCTTTGATAGACGAGCTTATTCCGAAGTGGATTTTGGCAGGTTCGCGTACGTGATCAGGACCGAGATAAAACAGCCTTTTTAACGCCTTTCGGTTCATTCCGCTTTAAGCGTATGCCGTTCGGTCTCAAGAACGCGCCATCAACCTTCCAGCGTCTGATAGATAGACTTCGTACGGGCGCTTCGTTGAAGGACGTGACCCTTCTAGCATATCAAGATGACCTGCTAATAATATCTGAAGGTAGCTTCGAGAAGCATATTGCTGACTTGCACATTGTGTTTGAAAGGTTACGCATGTTCAAGTTACGCGCGAACAGAGAAAAATGTGTCTTTGCACGGGATAAAGTAAAATATCTTGGCCATGTCATTACCCAAGATGGTGTTTCACCAGATGATGACAAGGTTAGTGCAGTTCTTGAGATGAAGACACCCTCGTCGTTGCGTCACCTGAGAACCTTTTTACAAACTTGCTCTTGGTTCAGGAAGTTTATTCCAAGCTTTTCTGCAATTGCTGAGCCGTTAACACGCTTACTGAAGAAGAATCAGGTTTGGTCTTGGGGTAAAGACCAAGACAGTGCCTTTCAGGAGCTGAAGAAGCGCTTGACTTCGGCACCGATTCTTATCCAAGCGGATTACAGCAAGCCGTTCGTGTTAAGAACAGACGCCAGCAATTACGCCATTGGGGCGGTCTTGCTACAAGGTGAAGGTAAAGATGAACGTCCGATAGAATACGCCAGCCGTCTTCTCATTCCAGCTGAAAGCAATTACAGTACTACAGAGCGTGAAGCTCTTGCTGTTGTTTGGGCTGTCGAACGTTTCAGAGGTTACATCGAAGGACATGAGGTTATAATAGGCAGCGATCATCAGCCGTTAAAGTGGCTTCTTACCTTAAAGTCACCGTCCGGTAGACTCGTTCGTTGGGCTTTGAAGCTACAGTGCTTTAACATTCAATTTCAATATACGCCTGGAAAGGCTAATGTTATAGCTGATACGCTCAGTCGCCCAACCTGTAAAGAAGATAATAAGGATCAATGCGGGGTTTGCTCTGTTGTCGTGGACTTACCTGCCAGGAGTGCTTCGGATCTACGGCACGCGCAGCTCGATGACCTGGAACTAAAGAAAATCATTAGTGAACTAGAAGATACATCTGATGCTCAGTCTATAGGTGCTAAGCGGTGGTCCGAAAGAGGGTATTTCATGCAGCACGGTGTCTTATACAGGTATAATCCCGATGTCGATACTGAAGAGGCACAGCTGGTTGTTCCGGCTTCACTGCGCCTGGAAATTCTAAAAGAATGTCATGACTCTGATTTAGGTGGTCATCATGGGGTAGATAGAACGTACAATCGAGTCGCTCAAGGTTTCTATTTCCCAGGTCTGTATAGAGCTATAAGAGAGTATGTCAAAACATGTACGACTTGTCAACGGTATAAGTCTTCAAACAAAAAGCCATCGGGTCTGTTACAGACCCCCGTTTTGAGCCAAAGAGGAGAAGTGCTAGCAATTGACCTGTTTGGTCCGCTTCCCGTAGGGGACAATGGGGAACGGTGGGTACTGTTGGTGGAAGATACAGCAACTCGTTGGGCTGAATTGTATGCTCTGAAGGAGGCAACTTCAGAGATGTGTGCACGCACTTTGATTGAGGAGTATTTTCTCCGCTATGGACTACCTCGACGCATTGTATCAGACAATGGCGTCCAGTTTGTGTCCGCCGTCATGCAACAATGCATGTTCGTTTTAGGTATTAGTCAAGAATTGTTGCCTTTGTATCATCCGTCAGCTAATCCAGCTGAGCGTAAAAATAGGGACTTAAAGTTCCAGTTGTCACGTTTAGTTGAAACAGATCACTCGTCATGGCCGCATCACCTACCTGCGATAAGGTTCGCCATGAATTCAGCTGTTTGTCAGACTACTGGTGTATCTCCAGCATATCTAACGTTCGCTAGAGAGCTACGCTCACCAGTCGACGTTCAACACGACATTCGGTCGATACTTGATAAGGACAATTTCGTTCCTCAAATTACACCCTATTTGAAAAGTTTTGTTAACGCCTTTACCGCTGTTAGGGAAAGAGTCGAAACACAGCAGGATCGACGTAAGGAATGTGCTGATAAGACTAAAACCCCTGCCGAAGTGTTCGAGGTCGGAGATCAGGTTCTTTTAAAATCACATGTTCTTAGCAATGCTGCAAAGAACATAACAGCTAAGTTTGTTCCAAAGAAAGATGGTCCCTATGTGATTGTAAAAAGGGTTAGTCCTACAGCCTACGTTATCGCGAGTTTAGATAACCCTGAAAACGTATTAGGCAAGTATCATGTGTCGGATCTTACGCGGTTTCATAACAGGGAGAGTTCGCCTCCTCGTCCCGTGATTCCTAAACGTCAGAGAGGGCGTCCTCGAAAGCATGTTTGTCCTGTTTGTTAAGTTTAAGTTTAATATTTAAGTGTTCCTTTGTGCGAGTTCACGAGCGAGGACGTTCTCTGGAACTCGAGGGGGAGTGTATAGCGCGGCAACCCAGAGCAGGATTTCTGTGCCGTCCGCTAGAGGCGTTGGGTAGGATTGACATAACGAGTTGTGACACGTTCGAGCGGCGACGGCGCGCGCTAAGATAAAAAATGGTTGTATCTTTTAGTTTTAACTTCTTGAGTCTGTGAATAAAACCTAGATACGAGTGTGAGAGTCTTAATTCGTTCCCCACCGACGCTATAGTCCCAAGCACAAATAAATGTCACACAACGCAAATAAATGTCACACAGCGCAAATGATATCAGTTGAGTGGGGCAGAATTGCAATGTTTGCAGCATTTTAATTAAACTGACATACAGACATAATGATTGGCTATAGTCAAGACAGAAGGTAGGATTTTGACGATTTAAGGGACGTAGCATTAAGCCATAATTAGCGGTTATGTATTTATGTTTCATTATAGGCCGACTGCCTTGTTGGTTTAGTGCAAGCGCTACTGATGAGCATGAGTTCCTTGGTCAGATTCTGGGGTCGGCCAAAGTGTGGTTGGGGTTTTCCATCTGGAATTTGTTATTAGTAGCCCGGAGTCTATATTTAATTTTGTGCCCAGTTAATGGCAACAGGCTTGGCATCTATTTCTATTGAACTTAAACATGGCTGACGTAATTTATACCTCTGTATAACCGTTTGGGAATACAGGCGTGATGTGGACCTACTATAACTATTAAGAACTGGGTATCTCGTCCCAATTACCACCACCAACCTCATTTTATCTAACTCTGTCTGTCTACACCTGTCGCTTCCCTCCAAAACATGTTTTTTTCTAAATATTTTTTTCGTTAAAACCGGCCAGTAATCGAACTTTTTTTTGTTTCAATGGTTTCAATAACAATGTTATTCACTTTAACGTTTTATATTTTTCTTTATAGGGCCAACCAGCCATAAAGCTCAGTTAAAAAGCCTCCTGCGGCATAAGGCTTGCTACAGACTTACGATAATGCGTGGGGATTGTCTTACGTATTTTAAATTTAGTAGGTCGTCTGGTGAAGCACGCTTATATTTCATTAAAATTAATTTTGTACAGTATCCTTCTGAGTATATTGTTCTTTATTATTTTAATTTGTTTTATCATGTTAATTTCTTTTGCATGTAAAGTTGTTTATTATGATTACTAATTGTTGTTTATAGACGCATTGTAGGAAGCCTTTCGGCCCCATCGGACATTCGTTCGGTGAGCAATGTTTCCTGCCCTCTGGAATATTTCAATTCAACTTATATTGATCGCCTTATTTTTAGAGTTGCTTTTGTCATCTTTGCAACTCTGAACACAGATAATGGAGCCACTTATCTCCAAAAACACTAAAGACTACTAAGGACTACATTGCATTGTCAACATTTTGAATTAAAATGGATGTCAAACTGGATTCAACTATTAGATCCAGGGAACTGTAACAAAATACGACAAAACGATCAATAAAAATTAACATTAATGGATGACTATGTCAATTCTAAAACGGAGTGGTCATGATTACAGTAAAACAAAGCATTTTTTAAATTAAAAAGCATCTCTTCTACCATAGAGCAGGGAATAGCCGAAACGGCAGCGAATAGATACGCCTTAAATAATATTCGTGGCCGCAGAATATGCGCAGCGCCCTTAAATTTTTGGCTGTTATAGGCATAGTAGAATTTTCACGGGCTGACAATTTCTATGATTTATTGGTGACTTACTGAGACGCTTGCTTCGCATGCAAAGTTTTGACAGTTCAGTCGCTAGTAGTTGCCGCTTAGGCGTTTTGATGATTTATGCTTTCTACCGAATTTACAACCACTAAAATGGTTAACAACACACAACAGTAGTAAGTTTGTCGGCAGCCTAAAGTGGCTTAAGCAAATAGAACGGTTTTTATTAAAAATTAAGGGATCAAGTAGACACTATTGACTCATTAAGCCCTAATCGAAATTTTATCGATTCTCCAACAGACTTTAGGGTAATGAGATGTCAAAGCTTCCCGTCCAAATCGAGTTGTTTTTGTTTTTTTATTTTATGCCCGAACGAATAAAACATTGTTTTTAAATGCTGCATTTTATGAGAGCGAATTGTCAAAGCTTGAGTTTCGAGGATTTTTATTACCGATAGCATGTTTGCGATTCGTAAGTACTGAAAGAAATGAAAATTAAAAGGGGCATTTAATCTTTTAAGCTTCTTCGTAATGAGCATTGTTACGTACCGGAAGGTACCTTGTATGAAAAATTGAAAGCTCATGTCAGAGATTTAATTTTCAATAATAACTGACTGTTGTTGATCTATTTTCCCTGATATTTTTCAGTCAGGATAAATTATGTTTTGCTTAGTGACACTTTACCGGGATATCCTGCTGTCACTATTTATGATATGAGTACGGCGGTGTATTATTGTTGATTTAAACATTTCCTTTCTGTTACTATTCAATATGGTTTTTCCCCAAGCACTATTTGACTACAGAGCTGCAACACTAAAACACGAGAGTGCTCACAGCCAACAATACAGAAAACCTATTAAAACTAAGTTGTACAGCTACCAGTCGTTTTTACGCGCAGTTATACAAATATTAGTTTTGAACCGCGGTCTGATATCAAACTATGTTTCGTATCGAAGTACGTGTGGTATCGAACTAGGAAACTAAAGCGTCGTATCGTTACTTTTTAATTCACGCGCCGTGTTGAAGTAGCGGTGTTTAGATACAATGAAAAGTTATGAACAGAAGGCCTAAGCAAGATCTTTATTTGTCTCCGGCGCCACTTTCAGACGATGTAAAATTGTGACTAGTGGTTCGACTTCGGCTATTTTTCCTATTTATTACACTACTTATTTGGTATTTATTTTCAGTCTGTTCTATTCCACTTTAGGGCAAAGATCTCCATTCCAACCTCCTTTCCAGCTCTGCACTCCATTTTGGTGTGGCATATATGACGACATTTTCGCATGTTCCTATAGCACCGGCCTGGTAGTTCATCAAAAATCTGCAGGGCATTGCTCTTCCCAGACTTACAAAATTAGATTATATACCTATTGATAATTACTTTAATGCCGATGATTCGATCCCTTTGTCTGTTACACAGGAACCGTGCACTTGCCCGGATACGAACTCGTACCCACACCGCCTTTATTAGTGTTGTAAATTGCCCAAATGTATCTTCTGTAATTGCCTAATCTATGATCAAAATCTATGAGCATGCATAGCCTGCGATGTAATCCTATCAAGCGTTTGGTATCAAATGAAAAACGTCGCAGTTACATGTTTCATTTTAGATGCCTGGGGCTAAGTTTAGAACCCGGTTTATTACCTAGGTTGATACGTTATCAGAGTGTAAAATGTGTTATGCGTATTTATGAAGTATTTAGCAGTAACTGTGTGTTTTATTTACTCCTCACCTATCGCCAAAATGCCTGTACCTATTAAGATATTTTAAAATAATAAAACAATAACACGCGTCGACTTCTCGAATCCACGTTCCTAAAGCCTCATCTTCCTTTTTTAATTTTACCAGTTAAAAATTAGTACTTATATTCGACGTGAAATTCAAAAGACCACGGCACGTTCACCCATGCAAAACATAACCGCGGTATGTGTTGATGTGGGCATGACCTTTGTTGAGGGCAATTTTTGCCGTATCTCATTATATTCTACGTAATAATTATTTTATTAATAACTCCATATTTTTTAAACAATGTAGGTAGTAACATCACGATGCAAACCACAGATTCTTCCGAAATGCAAACTTCACGTCTACTGCTTAGTTGACGCAAGTCTTGCTAGTACCTACAGTCAACATCACAAGTTGCTAAGCAATTGAGGAGTAGATATAGTCCTAAAGATTCAAAGTATCCATAATCTGCTGATGTCTGTTAGCTTGTATCGTCCAACTGCTGGACCATTGTCTTTCCCCATTAATACTAGCTTTTTCTATACAGAATAACGTGGACTTCTGATCGTTTGGTTGGTGCAGCTCATCTAGCCATCAACGGTGCAACAAAAGTTTCCATATTATTTTGAGCACGCAGTTTTTCAATAATAACTGGGCACACATACATGTAAACATAGTCAAAATGCGCCGTGATTAATGTTATTGGTTTTGATACGAGTGAATAATTAGTTAATAATTTTTTTATTCCTATCTATTACTATTCTTCTCCTTTCTCTGCCCTATTTTTTATATTTTTTTTTATTTTTTATATTTATTAGTATATTATTTTATATGTATTTATGTATTTTATGTTGTATCTAAGTAATATTATTTAATATAGTTTTTGTACACTGACAGCCCTATGTCTATCTCCTATCGTTCTGTCCATCCAAAGGTTGTCTGGAAGAGATTGCCCTGTGCGATAAGACCGCCCATTGTACACTGATCTTTATAATGTTTTGTCCAGTAATTATTTAAGTGGTGTACAATAAAGTATATAATAATAATAATTATTATTATTCAGGCGCTAATCGAGTATTAAATCTAGTTGGTTCAGCAAAGAAAGAAAAATTAGACTTAATAGGTGAAAAAAAAAACATTAGTCACTGTGTGGTGTTCACTAGTTACAGTAGTTAGGAGTTTGTGTTTATAGTAAAACAAAGAGATTTATCAGTAAGCACACAGCACTGATAGATACCACAGTCACAATGATCATTCTTTAGTCATCTTAATGTATTTTGGGTTAAAGCAACATGTCTTGTTTTATAGTATTACATCACCTCAGTAGTCGCACCCTTTCTGGACATAATTAATTATCATCTTTCACACAGTCCATAGAAAATTACAACTATGAGATACTCCAAAAGTAACACAATATAACTATTCATATTCATGATTTGATTGATTTAACTACGTACATTTTATACAAGAACAAAAGTGAAACTTAACTAAAACTTGTGAAAGGCAATGTTCATTATTGACTCTAGACTAGAAATTACAATAAAAGCCTACTATTAATATGTATGTGCCATATCTGGCACATGTTATTAAGAAATATATTAAGTTTTCATAATATTTAATACTGGGGTTCAAGTTGACAAGTCTAGACAGATTTGAATCGGCTCATGTCAGATTAGCTAAAATAACATTATGTTATTTGAAGATTCATTTACTTTATTTATTCAGAATTATTTACCTATTTCACCCGACGGTTCGGCCGTGTTTGTACAGTCACAGTACATCTGAAAGTTTGTACAGTCGCACTTACAGATGTTAATTTGTTTAATGCACCATTCACTCAGAATGTTCTTTTTTTACTTATCCGAGGAACCCCTACAGATACAATTTCTCGCAAAATTTCTTATTTCGGGTTACAATTCAGAATTAAATTTATTCCATGATTATCCTGTAAATTATAAGCATGGAATTACAAAGAGTGGCCTCTCATAAATAATAAGTTTAAAACGGTGGAGAACCAACAAGTCATCACAAATAAATTGTAAAAGCAATTAAAGTAGAACAAGAGGCGAAATTTTCAAAAAAAAATTAGTCATTTTAATGAATTTCTTTGGAAATTGAGGGCAGTTTGGAGATAAATGTACAATTTAAGAGAAGGGATGGATTTTGTATTCATGTTTTGCTTTTATGCATGATTTTGAAATTCGTTGTAGTAGATCACCAATTCGAATGTGACTATGTAATGCCTGGAAAGCAAGCAACGATTTCCGATTTGTATTCGAACTCTGTTTGAATAATTATAACTCAGTATTAAAGATCAACCTTTACTAAGAATGAAAGATAAGGCTTTCAGGAAGCTCTACCAGATTTTCAAAATGTCACACAGAAGGCATGTACAAAAGTATCTTACAGTAGCCAAACTCACCTTCAATCTGCATAGTCTTTTCCCAACTATATTGGGGTCAGCTTCCAGTCCAAACCGGATGCAGCTAAGTACCAGTATTTTACATGGAGTGACTGTCCATCACACCCCAGTAACTGGTTAATACGATATCCTTTGGCAAGACTGGAGTCAGATTTCCTGGCGTCTGACTCTCCGTAACGACTGTCAAAGATTTACAATTGACAACTGGGACCAACAGCATTACGTGTATTCCGAGGCACGGAGGAATTTCGCTATTTAAAGATGTTTACCCATTCACAAACCGACCTCGGCAACCTTAAAGAACGACTCGTGTGGCTGTTATTATTTAGCCATGAGCTCCTTATCCACAATTAATCGAACGTACGTACGATTTCGTGTTTGTTCGCTATGTGGGTGTAGTTTTTTACAGGTGGTTGTGTGCTTGAACGTTCGTGGAAACCGGTGACTGTGTCAGTAAATGTCAATTTGTAACGAAGCCCATAAACTGCTAACAACAGATATTCGTTCTCGGAATACATCCCTCTTTACAATGTTGCTGTATTTTGGTATAATGTATTTTGGTTGTGAGTGCGCGTTGTGAGAGATTATTATGAAATGTTTTAAAAGTCACATGTGGTTTTTATTTCACTGGACCTAACCCCTTGTTAAGTGATCACAATTGTGCCGTGTGGTTTAGGTGTGTATTTCCTCTGAAAAATTTATTCACTAGAATTTGTATACCTAGAACTTTTTTTTTAAAACATTATTTTTGATCATGTGTATCACTTTAGCCCTTGCGTCAATTGTGCTTTTACAAGAAATAATGGTCACACACATACGTCCTTCAGTAGATTCCAAAATGCATGTGTGAATTACCTGCCACCAAATATTTTTGACGGTATCTCTAGCAACGCAAATTTAATACGAAAGTCAACCATATCACCGTAGTAAAGACAGCCAGTGTCACTCTCACCTTATAAAACCATGACTTCCCATCCGTGAAGTCGGTGAAGTACATCCGGACGTAGCTATTACGAGTTGTTATAATTAAAGAAAATGACACCATCAACTAGCGTAAACAGGTTGCTCAGAAAGAGAGCAAGACGTAGGGTTCGAAGAAAAATTAACAAAACTTTCACACTTTTTTTGATAAAACTTTCAAATAGTAAGTCTAACTACTCACAAACTAAAAAAAAGGATGTCTCTTGTGTAATGGTTGTTGACTGCCTCGTTGGTTTTGTGGACTGGTAAGCGTGAGGCCTTGGGTTAAAGGAAATCAGGATTTGCTCGGTAAATGGTACCTAACAGACCCGCTTCCTATATAGAATTTGAACAGAACTTAAAAAATTGTGGTCCTCATCTTTATATTTGCCGTTAGAGAATACAGATCAGATGTTCTGTCAAAGCATTTCTTCTTAAAATAAATGCCGACTTCATGTGAAAACCAATTGCCATCATAGTGCCGCAATTGGCATCTGTGTCAAATAATTGCCAGTTTGCCACTGTCATAATATAAGGTCACATCACTAGCGATGCGTCCCAACTCTAGGCGCTAGTGGACATTGTCAGTGGATAGCAACGCGGCCTGACCGGTCTCTTGTAATAATCTAGATTGAATCTAATAAACCAATCCATCGTGCCTGAACGAGTCTTTTAATTATTACAGCCACCTATGGCACTCCGTCGGTGGCATTAAGAGATAGGGCATCATAGTGGCGTTTCAGGGCGGGAAGTGGGTCAGTCAGTGTGTGGTTTCTATTGACCATTTGAGGATTACATTTTCGTAGCTTTCAGTGGCTTATGGATAGCTTAAATTATTTTGGTCAGGGTTGTTTCTGATTAATCCAGTGGAATGACAGGAATTAATTCATTTGTCGCTGAATAATGAAAATATCCAAATGACTTCAAGAAAATAAAGATTTAGCGTGGCCGTGACAGTTTTTTTTTTTTTTTTTATTTGTTATAGGCTCGCGCTTGACCACTATCTCACCTGATGATAAGCGATGATGTAATATTTACACAATAATAAGGACATTTCCGCAACTGCCATTATAGCATCCATGTGTACGACTATGAAAAATGCGGACAATAGTTCAAGATAAGGGTCTTTGCGGCATTTCATAAATACCCTCAATAGCCGTTTGGGGCAGTTTTATTTGTTTCTGCTATCCCTCTGAAGGTTGTGATGATGAATGTGGTCTATTATTAGACCTTATCACCAGTCATTTGAGCTGTAGTTTGCTTCCCATTTGTGGAAACACTAGCTGTACCCCACGGTTTCAGAAATGATTTTTGGAAATTCCACCCCTAAAGGGACAAACGGGGGTTTGAAAGTTTGTATGAAATTTCTACAGTCTGTAAATTAGACACGTAAAATATTACATTTACGCTCGTTATTGATAAAATGAATTCATGTATTTGTTGGTTTTTGGAAATTCCACCCGTAAGGGGGTAAAAGGAGGTTGAAATTTCGTATAAAATTTGTGCAGTTTGTAGAAATGTGTTTGCAGTTTGTAAAATTTCGTGTTGGAGACGTGAAATTTTTGATTTACGCTGTTGGTTGATAAAAAGGATTTATGTATTTAGTGGTTTTTCCGTACGCAAAATACGCGCATAGACGTGGAGCTGCGGTCACCAGCCCGTCTTAACTTAACTTAGTGGTTTTTGAAAATATAAGTGGTATTTTAAAGGGGTAAAAAAAGGATTGAAAGTTTGTATGCAATTTTTACAGTTTGTGAATTGGACACATGGAATTTGAGATTTAAGCTCTTGTTTGACAAAAACAATTTATGTATTTATTGGTTGTTGGAAACTCTACCCCAAAGGGGATAAAATAGGGGGTTAACTTTATCTGAATTTCTTCGGTTTGGAAGGTAAAACATCTGAAATTGTTGGTTTAAGCTCTTGGTTTTTAATTTCGGAAATTCTACCTCTAAGGGATTAAAATGGGGGTTGAAAGTTTGTGTGGAACTTCTACGCTTTTGACAAGTGTGACACGTGCAATTCGAGATTTACGCTTTTGGTCGATAAATTCTACTAAATAGAAATTCTACTCCAAAGGCGGTGAAAAGGTGGAAATTTGTTGATATATATCTGAAACTTAGCACAAATACTAACCTAAGTGAATAGGCAAAGTTTTCATCATGAGAATTTCAAAACTACTCCTAAAAGACGATTTAGGGGGATTAAAGATTTTTGAAGGATTTTACAATACAGGGCTTATGTGTATAATATGATGTAGGGGTGTTTCCCTACATCATATATAAAAAGAAGAAGTGATTTTTGGAAATTCAAACTTTGAGGGGGTGAAACTAAAAAGTAATCTGTAAGATAAAACACGAATCACGCGAACAAAGTCGCGGGCGGCGAAGTGCTAGTCCAGTAATAAATAAATCCTTTAAAAACGTAATTTCATTATCAGCTATAATTAATTAACATTGTCATAAAAACAATTTAATAAAGTCCAAATATTGTGACGTCAGTTAAACGATGACCACATATCCGGATTACCGCAGACTTCAATATTAGGTAGTAGTCTCGTTGATAGTTTATGACTTGGTATTTAATTGACATGTTGAATAAATTTATTCGGACAATCAGATAATTTATTGTCTATAAATTAAATTTGGGTAGTTTGTAGCAGAATATTTTGTGGGGGATTAATTTTAAGCACTAGTGAGATACATATTTATATTGACACTTTGTTAAGAAAGGTTCTTAACAAGATAGAAAAGCTTTATTTGTTATATATGACAATAGAAAAAATACTTCTCCTTTTTTTCTGAAACGTAAAAAAGAATTTGACCGATGTTTTTTTAAGAATGCAGACTGGAAAAACCCTTTGTTTAATTGCTACGAGTGTTGTGGGCTTCGACCTAAATTACCTTTGACCATGTCCAAACAGCATTGATTCTTTGCGAAAGAAAGGATACCAATAAGTACCAGAGTATTTTGTTCTGCGGTCATCGAGTGATGTATCGCAAATTAAATTTTAATATTGTGAGAGGTGTATTAATATCTATCTGATAGAAGGAGATGTGGATTCGTGTTAAGATCTAGACGTCTAGAGTTGTCTTTTTATTTTTGTTGAGTTATTTTTAATAAGTTATGGTTTGCTTTTTTTAGGATTATTTAGATAGACTGAAATCCAACCGTCCTGGGAAAGCCAAATACTTTTATTTTGGTATCTAATGTCTTAAGAAAACAAAGACATTATTTGAGAGTTCTTTGCTGAACTAAATCTATGAGAAGTTTTAGGATACTGTCAATGAATCATAATGTACACAAAGCAAACTAGATAGGTTTGTAGGCCACACCAACATAATGTTGTGTTGTGTGCGTAGAATCAACGGGTGTATTACTTCGCTTATTTATTAGTATTTGCTTCACAATATATATGAAGCCAAGAATATGAAGCATGAATTTAACTCTGTAAATAACTGGTCCCGTGGCGTGAGTGTATAAGCAATCATCTGGTAAATCAAATATCTTTTCTTGGATCGAATCTCACCAACGCATTAATTTTTTGCATTATTAAAAACTATATTTTTAATTTTCGTAAAAAAAATATTATTGTAATTTACCTGATAATAAGAACATTCTTGGAGAAAAAGATATTGAAGTAAAAATTAAACACTTTTTAATAAGAAATCGGCAACATTTATTCTTTCTAGGTTTTTTTAAAAAAAAAATACAATTACAAATTATAAAGTTTTGTGCAAGACAATTATTCTGGACACATTAAGTCGGACAAATGAGAATCGTATGGAGTTAAAGGAGTCTCACGGATTATTTCAATGTTTTCATTTTCATGGGTCGACTACCAGCTGCGTCATCAGTTGTCTGCTTAAACAAAATCGATAATGGTAAGTAATTTCGTTGGTAAGGCCGCTTTAATCTAGGATCTGGGTTCCATCAAGAGCTTTTTCACACTGACCGGTGATTTAGCTAATAATTACAATCTAGTTTGTAACCAAGCACGACTGTCAACACCCATTTGCAAGACGTATTGACAGCAACTTGTTTAGGTTTAAAAACATATACAAAATAAACCTAAAGTTACAAAATCAATTGGAGCCCTTAATTTTTTTTATAATTGTTAATATGTAACCTCAACCATAGCTCGTGGCACAGACATTACATTTAACGAGAAACAATTACACACATTTAAATAATTTCAAAGCTGGTATTTTCTCACTACTAGCAAAAGATCTTCTAAATGCATTTATTCGGTTCAGTGCTTACAGAGAGTTAAGCTCAAAGTCAAGTCGGCCGGACATGTAAGGCAGCTTCAAATTAAAGTAATGCTTGAATGAACTTAATGGTCGGAGAGGCGGATTTTGTTATCGCACCCATTTTTGTCTCGTTATTTTACATTGCCTTTGTTTTTTTTTAAAGAGTTTTTGTTTTGTTTATTGGAAACTAAGGAAGTATTTCTAAATATTTGACGTCAGAATTGTATGTAAATAGTTAAGACGGTCATCCTAGGCTACTTATAATATAAATATGAAAGTTTGGATGGATTTCTGGAAGTTTTTAAGTTCACCATGTCTCAACGACTGAATTGATTTGGAAAAACACACGGCACACGTGTAGGCCATGTCATGGGATACTTTTTGTTCCGGGATTATGTTTTCTTGGGATAATTTCTAATTTTCACGTGGATGAAGCCGCTGGTATATTATGTTAATTATTAGTTCAATTATTATGTTTCAAAACAGCGCATGCAAAATACTTGTCGGGTTTAATAAATAGTACGGACGTCAAAACAAAACAAATGCACGCCACCTATCGGCATATCAAGAACAACTACGCTGTGGCGCGCTTTCTCTAACGACCTGCGTGGTGGGGACACGGAATATAAGGGTTGAGTACTGACCGCCCTGGAGCTAAGACGTTGTAGAATCAGTATCGATCAGTAATATTAGTGAGCAAGATTGTAACTGTGAACTATTTAAATAAACCCAGTGTATCGAATAATTTATGTTATTTCATTTGCACGACTGTACCCAGCGACCTGCCCATATACGATGTCTTAACCTAAGGGAATACATCCTGACTTCCCGATGGTTTGCATCTATCGGCCAGCCATGATGCGACTTTCTAATTTAGCAACTACGTTATCATCAGATTTTTTCACAAAACATAACATTTTCGCTGCCCTCTAATTACCCTTATTCAACTCAAATTCAAAACAAAATAGAGTCCTGATTTTCTGTCCCATAGAATTTTACCCTTTAACACACAAACCTCGGATATACACCTAAATTAGAAACGAAAAGGATGAAAACTCACCCCCTTTGTAAGTAGAGTCAGGCCACAAAAATCCTTTAGCACGTCAATAATCATTATCGCGTGCACAGTAGCGTGTATTCATTCATGTGTGAGTGAATTCAACGCAAACATTTATTCGTCATACGGTATAAATACGAAAAGGTGGCTGTGAGGTCAATACTAGACAAAGATAAAGATATAGTTTTATTTTCTTCTAATTAGTATTCGCATTTAGTCAATCCAAACCTAAAGCTAAAATTCGAACTCTTTGTCATCAGTTCATTTGGCTAAGATCAGAAATATATGACTTGTAAGCAAGAGACTGTGGGTTCGATTCCCATATGATTTATTGAGATCGATTTTGTATTTTCGTTACTTTTTTTATTATATATTTTTTATGTTTAAATTAATGTTATGTTATAAGTAATATTATAAATTTAAATGCTTTATATATAAATATTGGTATATAATACTTTTGATCCGAAAATTACAAAAAGGAATCATATTGTAGGTTAAAATAAAATAATAGTGGGTAATTTCAAACATATATAATTAAATTAGGTAACAAGTTTGCTTCTATGAAAAATTGTTTCTATGTCTTAACTTTATTGAGATTATAGCTTAATTTTTCATTTTCTCATGGAGAAAAGAAGATTGAAGTTTAATCCCAATTTTACAAACATAACCTAACTTACGTGTATAACTATAGATATTATGACCAGTATATTTCCTGTAATAAACATCCTATTCATTAATATTTAGTTACACCTCCATTGTTGTCAATGCAACTAAGTAGACGTCGACGCATGGAGGCGACAATGTTTGCACATACCTATATCTGTGCCACGTAAATCCTCCCATATTTGAGTGCAATGGGATTTAAGCTGCTCAGGAGTTCTCTCATCTCGTGCTTTCCACCTTTGAACCATTAAACCCCATATATTTTCAATGGGGTTAAGATCAGGGGTTCGAGCTGGCCATGGAATAATTTTAATATCAGTATGCTGACTAAACCACTCTTTTACAACACTGGCACGATGTATCGGACAATTATCTTGAACAAAACTTAGTTCACCAAAGTCTTCAGTTGGATAAACATTACGCACAGTTGGTAGCATTATGTCATTTAAAACTTCGACGTAATTATAACTATCTTCAAACTACCTTCTTCCTCGAACCTCTTTACCCAACGGCTCACAGTATTTCTCTAAAAAACAAAAATATTTTATTACACACTTGCAACTAGCGATTTATGAATAGGTATCATAAGCCGCAACTATCATCATACCTTAAATAATCCTTAAAAATAACTTACACTTAAACCGGTTTCGGAAGAAATTTGAGAAATATTAAGCCCATTTCTATGCAAAGCGACAATATTTGCCCTGGCATCAATAGGAATATTAGCTTGCATCTCGAATCAGATATTCAAACAACACAATAATCGCAATAATAACACAAGTACTCTTAATAAAGTTCGCCAACTAACAACATCGTAGGTAATTACTTCTTCAATCCAGTAAGTTTATTTTATTTTACACTCACCCACATTTATTTAATTTTGTTACAAGTTCAACTAATAAGAAACATTATTCTCATCGAGTAATATCAAAGATAGATATTATTTTAAAATTCTCGATAAAAACACAAAAAGATCGACTTAGCTGGGGTTCGAAAGCAGGTCTCAACGTGTGAAACAACCAATGCGTTAACCACTCAGCCAGATAGCTATATGGCAATAGTACCGAAATTAAATACAACTATCTTAATACGCCGCCACGATATGACAGACTAGATAGTATTATACAAATGATCATTCTACCGTACTCTTTCTTAATAAATAATGATGAAAGAGTGCGATATACGAGACGTGTATGTGTGCAAAAGGTTTGTTATATTGAAAGGTCGTAAGTGCGACTTGCTTTGATGCAATAAATTTGTAAAACTGCTAATGGATTTATGCATGCGATAGTACATTAAATTTTAATTATATCTACTCTATTTGAGACGAAACTGTATCCACGCGATGAATATAAGATGTGCCAGAGTTATTGGGTAATAAAAATTCTCAATGTGTTATGTCTGATTTTTTTTATATTTTATGCTTCCGACGGAAGAACCCTTGTTGGTCTTAGCTTTCCCTGGAGAATTGGGAGTATTTAGTGTTAAGAGCGTTAAACACATCACCTTCTTTCTTAGTAATAAATGATTGTCATTGGGATCATCAAAACGTCATCTAAGGATAGTGTTAGTGACAATATTCACTAACAAGGGTCGATGATCAAAGAAGGGGCAAGAATTCGCTTTATGACCAAACTGGGAATGTACTTCATTTTGAAATAGAAAAACTTATCAGAAACAGTCATCTTTAATTCAAGCACCATTTTGTTTAGATACGTTCAATAATGTTAAATAGATTTTCTTCTCAAGTATTTCGAAATAAAATTCTCTATTTTCTCAGCCGACATGATCTTTCGGGACCGAAGAAAACCGTTTAACTATAGAACTATAATGCAGGCTGTTGAACTTTGGAGTTATGCAAGTGGAACAAACTAATTTCTGCATAAGTAGGATTACTGGGAGCTAGGAGATTATGAAACTGACAAACACATACCGATTACAATTACAATTGTAAATGTTCAGTTATTTTTAATGGCTTATTTTTCGATATCAATCCTATTATGATTTGGTTTTTAAAAACTTTATGGATCTGTAAGAAATTGTTATGACAGCTAGACATTTCCAAATTTATCTACCTGTCATTTTATGGTTCCTAACATGCTCACGTGGCGCAGTTGTATTATTTTTGGGTTTTATTGATAGACGTGTAATAAGATAAAGCTACAGGCACTTATTTAACGATCACTTACATTTTCCCATAACTCATACATGGAAAATTCTATACAAGTTCTTTGAACCGCAATAAACAACATATTTAAACAAGTGGCAAATAGCAATCGAAATAGCAATAAATAATAATTGCTATCGAAATATTATTGCTATCTACAATCTTTATTGGTATCTATAAATATGCGTGGATCACAGAGCAAACGCCGCGCGCCGCTGCTGGAGCCGGCCTAGTCAAATTAGCAACACAAACCACCAGTGAGTGGTCAGTCCCTACCTCTTCCTGATGTTAATGGATGCTCTGACGTCGGACATACAGGAAGAGGCACCCTGGTGTATGCTGTTTGCCGATGACATTGTGCTGGTTGTCGAGAGTGGCCTAGAGGTCCAGAGCAGAATGGAGGTGTGGTGGCACAGAGCGGAGAGTGTTAATTTCTGTTGGCTTGAAATTGAGCAGAACCAAAACAAAATACTTGTTCTGCGATTTTGGCGGTCTATCCAGTTCCGTGCTTATAGCTCTCGCTGGAACACCCGTACCGATCTGCGCCGACTGCCGGTAACGACGACCGCTAGTGTCGATTGTCCAAGGGGATGGCGACTTAGGCCGAGACGTAACGCACGGGATCAACTCGGGATGGATGAAATGGCGACAGGTCGCTGGAACAACTTGCGACCCACGGAAGCCCCTTCAGTTAAAGGGGAAAATTTACGAGTCCGTGATTAGATCTGTCGTACTTTATGGATCATTATGTTGGTGTGTGGATGAAAAGAGATTGCATGTAGCAGAGATGAGAATATTGACATAGATGTGCGGAGTGACGAGAATGGATAAAGTGAGAAATGAGTATATTAGTGGAAGTTTGAAAGTGGTGCCAGTGACAGAAAAGTTTAAAGGAAACAGTTTACGCTGGCATGGTCACGTGACGAGGAGATATGAAACGCATGTTACTAAAAGAAGAGTTATGAATATAAATGTGAGTGGAGGAAGAGGGAGGGGACGGCCAAAGAAAAGATGGATGGACTGTGTGAGGAGTGATATGAATGAAAAGGGAGTTAGTGATGGTGTGACGGGGGACAGGAAGGTATGGAAGAAGAAAAGACCCCAAGTAACATGGGACAAGAACAGGAAGATGATGACCACCAGTGAGTGTCACTCATAGAAATCGACGTCCTGTGACAGTTCTGGCTATGGATATGATAGTCAAAACTTGTGCTTAGGGCACATATTGAGTTGTGCGTAATGTTATTAGTAACTAGGTTCTGCCAGCGGTTTCCACTGTGTGCAAGGCTAAAATAAGCCAAAGGCCAAAGGATACTGGAGATCAAAAATTTCTTATGTTAGTACACCATGACACGCTCTAGCCGTATGCTAAGTTTCATCTTCAGCGGTTAAGACTTGGGTAAAGGGTAACACACAGAATTTCTTTCCTATTTATAACACGAGTTTATAGACCTCGTTGACCGAGATACGGGGGCGTCACGCGGTGCGACGTGCGACGCCCCGTGTCTCCGGAGACGAGGTCTTAGTAGGATTTATATGGATACCGTCTCCTGCCGTTAAGTCCATTCTTTGCTCTATGGCAAGGATTTATCGCAATTATATTGGCGCCAGGACTGTCTCGGGTCGTGTTAAAATCGTTGTCATACTAGTGCAGATTAATTTATTGTTATTGGCTTGATAGACAAACACGTTTATGTAGTTATCGTTTGTTTTTCTATTTGTCATGCATTTGTGTATGGTCATGTTATTTAACATAACCATATTTCTATATTACTGTTAAGGGGATGTCATGAGAATAGATTTGAGTATGAGTGTGGATAGCTATAAGAGTAAGGGAAGATTATAGAAACGATGTATAGTCTACGCGACAACTATCTGTAGGTCATACAAATATTTGTTCCGTGCGCGAATCGAACCCGCAACAAGCAGCGCAGCAATCAATCGCTCAACCACTGCGCCAACCGTGCGCCCGCGAAAGATGAAAATTAGAAACGGGATTTCTACTGAGATGATGACTAATTGTAGTATGGAAGAAAAGAGATGTTGCAATGACCTCAAATACCAAACATACAGTCCATCATTAACAAAAATACGGAAATAAATATTTGTGTCAAAGAAAATGTATACAAAAATGTGATAACGACCACGGTTAGTTTTTTCACAAATACTTGTATGATTTGTGTATTTTAAACCAGGTTCCATAGATATTGTGAAAATGTTTACACATTATAATCACTATACACCCCATATTGCTTTACAGCTCTTAACCTTCAAAGGTAAATTTTTACTAGGTCACATTCCTCACCAATAACGATATTAGGTTTCATAAAATTGAGGACTAGTGGGCTGCGATAGAATAAATTTATTTTTAACATAGTTACCTATGTGGAAAAAGAAACAATACAAGAGGTTTCAAGTGTAGTGTGATTACGATATTTCTAGCGTGCACTATCAGCGTAGAGTGATCAAGTTATTACTCTTCAATAATCGTGTCTAAGCTTCTGACACCAAGTTTTTCAAGGGTTATCGCGTTACATTAGTTACTGGATTGTGGTAGACAGATAGGCAGTCGCTCCATATAAAATACTGGTACTCATTAGGTAAGACTGGACGCCACCCCACCATACTTGTGAAAAGACTAGGCAGACTGATTCACTTCTTGTCTTCGTAATGTGTACTAAGCAAAAGTTTTGGTTGTCTGAGACAAAGTCAGAATTGTCACCGCCTTTTGGGAACAAACGGTGACTCATTGTCACGCTTAGTTTGGTTGAAACGCTTTGAAAATGCCGTCTCTAGCAGTGCTACCTACTTCAACATCATCAATTGTTAGATAATCTTTAGACTGCAAAATGACAAAAAAATACGGCTATTGCACGGGTAACACAGTAGTGAATTGATTGGTTTCTGCGCCACGGGTACAATTCCGCAAAAAGCAAATATTTTAATGGCGCACAGATAGGTATTCCGTGTCCGTCTGTTTTTTCATCAGAGGTTTGTATTTATAACCACCGTACCTACTACAAGAGATGTCCGTCGAAAAAGCCTTTATTCCCCCAAGGGATAGGCAGAGGTGTTTGGTACGGTTGACTACGAAACCATAACCATATTTATTTAGCTCTACATAGTGACATTCTATCAACGATAACAGATTGTCGAAAGTACAAAATTTCTCGGCTTGTCCACGTGACATTTCAAGAGCCTTTCCTTCAAAGTTAGGGTGAACAGGCATCTTCTGGGCTCTCTTGTTTCAACAGGAGACCTCATCCATTGCATTCTATCAGCCGAGATCGAAGTCAAAAGCTAGCTCATTACGAAAAAAAGTCACTCTTTCAACAATAGAGGAGCAACATAGTAAGAGATTCTAGTGTTGGTGTAAAAATACCAAACTAAAGAGTTTGTTCATGCATATCGTCATTCCTATTAAAAATATTTTAAATCTTCCATCGAATTTTACTACCAAGTTTCTACAGTATCAGTATAAAACAGTAAACGAACGACAGAGAACGTTATCCAGCTCCAGCCATTATACTCAAAGGAATATAAAAACTTGAGTCATGGAGTATGAAGGAATGGAGTGCTAACATGATTACTCTCAGCTGCATCCGCCAACAAATTAATGTAGTTAAGAAAAAGATATTTAGATTTATGGATGGTTTTATGGTTGAAACTCTGTCGCAGCAAAAGTTTTTGTATATGTTGTTTGTTTTAGTCTAGGTTATTACTTGTGTACAGATTTGAACATAATCATATTACTGTGATGGTATATTTAAACGAAAACAGTTTGAGTAAGTTCTGTACTTTAAAATGTTGTTATGACCAGTATCGTAATTGATTCAAATTTTATAAACCTAATCAACGAACAATATCCACGTAATGAAAATCACAAACATTATTAGAAATCTCTTTGCTAATTAAAATTCGTAACAAATTAAAACTCATTACAGATTACCGCAAGATTTCGCATGATTTGCCGCGATAATATTCTGAATATGACTAAAATTAATCTTAAACGTTATATATTTCTGACAAAATCGACGCATTGGGAACCTTATAGGTATCAACCTGAAAAGTGTTATCAATCCTCCATTTTTTAATACTTCGTGAGCCAACGAAGCTATGACCTAAATTATCTTCGAGGCATGTTTCTCTCGGAGAGTTTTAATTGGATCAAACATGGCGTTACGTAAGACCTGTTTTATGTTATGACGTGAAATGAGGATATTTATGCACTTAATAATTGTAGAAAGAGGAAGGACCGCTTTTTACGGCCTGCTAGGCAAGTAGGATCTTGCATTTTACTAAAGAACCCTTCCGCAAATGATAATACTAGAGCAGTTCGTTCACGGAGAGTCTTACTTTATAAGAGTCGATACGTAAGCGATTGTCGAGTCACGTTGACTATTAAGGCTATTTTTTATCCGACGACCCCATGTCACTCGTTAATAAATAACCGAATTGGTCTTAGGTGGTGTGGTATCAAATAGCTTACTTCGTTCCGGGCTTTAGACAGGGCACAGTCACAGGGTATAGTGATAGTTTTATTTTCCTGTTTTCATTCATAATTTTGAAAATTTCTGAGAGCCGTTTCAATTCTTTTTTTAAACTTTGTCCTACTCTAGGAATTTCTCCTGTATCAATGGTGCGTAACCCACATACACAAATAACCAGAGCCGGAACAACTAACTGTAGGTTATACAAATATTCGCTCCGTGCGGGAATCGCATCACGACACGCAGCGCAGCACTCAATTATTCAACTCGCTCACTCACTCACGGCTCGGCTGGCAAAGCGCGAAACCGAGCCGTGCGCCCAATTGCCCTTGACAACAACAAAAAAGGCTGCCAAAGAAGTTACTGTCTTACAATATAACACCACGCCGATATTCAAGAGAGAAGGTAAGGTAGAGGCGTCAGCCAGCTATGTAAAGTCCATGTAATAGAGATTGAGCCTAGGTAATAATAAACATCTACCGTGCATAAATTGTGACTCCGGGCTGTTTCTGCGAAATTACTGATTAAAAATCCATTAACTTGGCCCGATCCGTGAATCGAACCCGGGAAGCTATATGGCCTTGATAACTAACTGATGTCACTAAACTAACTTCTGTAATTTTACAAAAATAAACAGCAACATAAAGCAATCTCTCTAACACGAAACAGTATTAAATAAAGACCGTAATCTTCACAAAAACCGTACAAGGATCGTCCCTAGAGGCAGGCAAAGCCGAAAAAATTCCCTTCTCATTCCTCCAAGTAGCGTTTAATCGTTCCTACAGGATCCCCCATGGATGCCATACTCGTAAATAAACGAATACGACCATTATTTAAGAAAATATTTAGTTAAATGTTTTAACAATATTTCTACATTAGTTTTACGGTTTTGGTTTTAGGTTTTTTTCTGTGACTGTTGTGAAGTTTCGGGTGACTTGTGTTTACAATTCTATTATCGAGATGATAGATGCTATTAATTATCCTTTAGGTTTTATTTTCTTTAACAGATCAACAAAAGGCTTCACTGATATTGAATGAAGTGAAAATTAATTCACTGCGTTGTTCGTTTCTGATTTAATAAAAATCGCTAAGTTCACATTGAGTTGTAATCATGGCAGATTGTTTAGAATAGGGTATGTTTCACCAAAAACATAAATTAATCATGCCATGCTCCAAATATCACCACTCAAATGAAGGCAAACATTCTAAATCTCAGATTACGGGCATTAAATAAAAATCACAGACATAACACTATCTGATAACGAACAAGGTTCCAGTTAATCCAGTTTATCTGTGTTATTCTAACCGGGTTCTCAGTTAATGACGCCATCATACTGGATTTAGTTGATATTTTAAAAATATTAATACTGGGAGACTCATTTCGTTTAAGGTGTTAGTTGATATCTAGGTTATGGAAATTGAACATGATATAGCGCCGAGCTGCTGAGAAATTCTAGAAGGAAAAACCAATAACATTTTGTTAGACCCGGCCTTTGAACCTAGGGCGTCAAATGATGCTCATCGGCAAAGAGGTGGGAAAGTAAGGACACGGTGTTCCTGTGTGCCAAGTTTCATCTAAATCCGTTCAGCCGTTGACGTGAAAAGGTTACTAGTGGACATTCAGAGCTATTTTCCCATTTATAATATTAGTATGGATTATGTTCTGGGGTTTAACCATTATCTTACTTACTTATGCTTACTGCAATGATGCTGCCGACCACGGCCATGGTGCATGCTTGCTTAGAAGAAATGTCCGGTATTCCCTTTTCTGACCAATAAGCACAATGGTCTTACAAGCCGTTACCAGGCCGATTATTCCTCACTGTGATTATCGAGATGCATTGAGTAAAATAACAGTAAAAACTCATAATAATATCACTGTATTCCATATCTTTATCACCCAGAATACATTCTTACACATTATGTTCAAATGACGACGCCTCTTATTGATCATTAGAAGATATTTGCGTACGACTCCTATTCAAACAACCGTTAAGAAATTGTAGCAAACTTGGGACACAGAATATGTAGGCATACAGAAGGTTGGTTTCATAAAACGAGCGAAACCAGACGCACGCACACATAGACGCATACGTAAGGCAAAACAAATACCAGTCGCGAATTCGCTTGCGCTCTCTGTACGTGAAACGTGTCAACGTGTGCCTGCCTTTCCGCTCTTTGTGTGCTACTTTTGTACCTATCTACTTATGGTGTGCTTAGACGTTTAATGAAATTCTTTCAATTTCTGCTTGCCCCAAAATTCTGCCGTTTTCCTCCGTTTCTTAACGTCTTATTACCTCTCGTATTATTAAGATTGTTTACTGACTTCCGCGAAATGAGGACGGTTCGCTACTTATGACTACCTAAGTGCGTGTATGTAGGTATGAATGCTTCTTGGTTTGAACAAATTAAGGAAGACAAGTGAGTTGAGGAAATTGTACGTGCATACATGTAGGTATGTGATGTGAGAGTGAGCTATTATAGTGTCCACTGGGCCAACAGTGCCCCGAGTTTGTTTGTGAATAGTAAATGAGTATACAAATAACTTAATTGACTACACTTAAATTAATATGTGATGCCTTTGTGGGTAATTTAATTAAGATGCCGAGAAATTTGGGATTACCTACTACTTGATTGCCAGCGAGAGCTGTATGGTCCAAGTAAAAAGACATAACACTTTAAATATGATTCCGCCCACCATAAGTAATTTATTTCTTTGTTTAGGAATAAAAATTTGGGTAATTATTACCACGAAGAAATATTCTTACCCGATTAAAAATTAAGCATAATGAGTGTCACCGTATATGCATGCAAGTATATATGTTCCATCGTAGCTCAGAAACTACTGATCCGGTTTTGACAAACGGGTTTTCAGTCATCCCTTTCTCTCAAAGTCAAAAACCATAAGAGTACCAACACTCATTATCTGTCACTTCCTTTGTAGATTTAATTAATTGACTGTTTATATCAAAGTCTATAAAAACCTAAGTATGAAGATAAACAAAGTCAAAATAAAATATAACGATCGTAACAGGTGAGCTCCTGTGGTTTCTGCCTATCCCCATGGGAAAAGGCGTTAGTTTATGAAAACCATAACATCGTCATGCCCGTAGTCCATGAACGGTTTGGCAGAGGTGTTTAGTAGTACCTACACCGCCTACATGATAATTTTAAAATTTGAATACAGATCTTGCTACACAGCTGCACATTAGCTGCTATAGCAAGGCATAGTTGGGAAAAGGCGAGGCAGATCAATAGGTTTTATTATTCATCATTTTGTAACTTAGACCTCTCGTCATATCCTGTTGATTTGATTACCCCCCCACGGAGTGGGTCCTTACTGGGTTTACGACCTCAGTAATTCGGGTTGTAACCCTTAGTACACTCGGAATATTTCTATTTATCTCCAGTATTAAACCATTTGAAGATCGTAATGACTCGATCGAGATAGTATTTACGGGCTTATAATTTATTATAATAAGGCCCTTAAATCATAATGATAACTCAACAAAAGAATGCCCAAAATACTGTTGCCAAGTTTATCTAATAATTATCACGTCAAGGTGGTTCATACGAAACCTTTGCCCTCAATCATACAACAATAATAGGTGTCGATAGGGTAGTCCTCTTTGTTAGGAACACGTCAAACCAGTTCATACAAGAATTGTTTTGGAAGTGGAATCAAAGTGATGTTAAATGATATTAAAACTGGATGACTTGTTGGTAAATGGGGCAGGTTTAGATGTTATTCGAATCGTAGCAGGTACATTTGGTCCTAAGATATGCATGTGTGTTTCTTGGGGATAAACGTTGCATTTGAAATGCAAGCCTCGACTGCCTCATTTGTCTAGTGTTCGCAAGCGTTACTGCTGAGCACGAGCATCGATTCCCGGTTCGGGCAAGCCCACCACATTGTTTCCAACAACCACGGCGTCTCCTGAAAGCCAGAATCAACAATGGCGACCGCCAGGAATGCTCCGAGTCACAATACCGTGGTCGGTCAGCCAGTGTTACTCGTACTAGATTTTTCCGTATGGTATTTCTCAGTCGTAGCCTGGGTTCCGAATATGTGTCCGGTTAGTTGCTTATATTACTTGGAACTTAAAAATAACTGCGAAATGAGTGCGACCTCTGCTTAAAGTTTCGGGGAGTACCTACAGGCGCGATGTTATGATACGAAAAAAACAAGTTTATTTAACTGCGTTTTTCTTATATTTAAAATCATTTTCTCGAATTTGACGCTATGCAATTGAGTAATACTTGATAACTTAATAACATAATGAATATACTCGTATAACTTGTTATTTACTGACATTAATCGAAGATTTTATCCGTTGTCATAGCGAATGATATTGGAGTGGATCGGAGTTCTGTTAAAAGAAATTAAGACTAAGATTGACCTTGTTGGTATTTAGAGACCAAAACCGAGATAAATAGTGAATCACAGTTAAATAATTATCACATTACCTCGTTAATAATTAAGTAAAAAAATATACGAAAACGTGTAATGCTCACAACAGATCTTTGTGTCTCTGAATTGGCTGCAAGACTCTGCGTAGTAGCCATTTTTGTGTCAATGTTGAAGTTGAAGATAGCTTTGTATAACTGTCTCTTTTACTCGCTATCGTTTGTCACATCGTTCTATCTTGCTTAATCTATGCAGTATACTCGATGACAAACTGTTTCTTGTGCAATGGTTAGAAGAGCCAACTTCAGAGACACAAAGATCCGCTGTGGCTACTATAATAAAAATGTCAGCTGATGAAAATGGATCTGTTTCATTCAAACTACCGCTACATAAATAAATGCCCGAAATACCGCAACAACTGTGAAATAAGAACACACAAACATTCATGTCCATCGAAAAGTATAACTTAATAAACCCATTCGGGTATCAGGGACACAAAAAAGGCATATTTGTAATAAAATCCAAGAAAAAGAAAACAAAAAAGATACGCCGGAAAAAAAACCAAAACGTCTTTGACGTGCAGCCGTTATTTTTTTTGGCCACCTGAGGTCATTGGCACTTCACTATTATTCCTCAAAAATCAAATAAAGGATCGATTTTACGTAGTCGTCTATCTCAGTTTCAAGCAACGATCGCTATATTAGACGAGAAATGAACGGGCTCTTTGTCGAGAAGGAATCTGGACCAAGGATTAAGAACACCTGGCGTGGTTGTTTGTATTTGTTAGTGGTGGGGTAAGGGTAGTTTATCGATCCTTTTTAGTCTCACACGAGGTTTTTATTTTTAGGGTTACATGTACCCGTAGCCGAAGGGTCCAGACGGAATCCTATTCTGTCTGTCCGTCTTTCCATCGTCTGTCACACTGGTTTAACGACCAAACGGTTGGAACTACAGTCTTAAAATGTTCACAGTTTAAGCATCTTGTTGACCTAAAGTCATGCGGATTGTCAAAAAACATGTTTTTTATATTATTAGGAGGGGTCTCATACAGCTAAAAGGGGTAATGAATAAAATATATATTTTTTTAAATATATTCTTTTAAATATATTTTGACCTACCCCACCGACTGGGGTATCGTTGTTTAGAGCTCATTGACTCGATATATAAATATTGAGTGATATAGAATATTGTAAAACAATTGAATAAGAAGCCACCAATGTCAGCCTTTTTTTACAAAATTTTGTGCCGAAGATTTTTTAACTACCCATTGACCTATGAACTTGAAATAAGGTAGTAATGTTAATTATTACGTATATTTTACTAACAAATACAACAATATATTGATAAATCAGTTTTTTTCTTTTAAATTCCCGATTTTTTTCTATTACAACCAACTTGATTTTGCGGTTTGGTACGGACCCTTCATGTGTAAAGTTCGACACGCACTTGGCTGATTTTTTTATTATTGTTTTTTTTTTGTAATTTTGCATCTCGTATCTCCTGTGCGGGACACAAATAAATATTGTTTCTTTCTTTATATATTTTTGTCGATGTGAGTTATGACCTCAGATTTCTATTTGATTTTTTTTACGTTTCATACTAACATTATTTAAGAACTACTAACACTATAGTTAAGGGTTTAGTTTGAAAAATCTACTACCACTGTTTTTTTCTTGTAAACGGATGTTTGTATGTCGTTTTGTGGCAGTTAAAAACTTTTTCTTTTTTGGTTTTGTTAGTGAGTTTATTACGTAGGTTTTCAGAAGGCTTGTGATTTTTAACTCAGCGAAATATTTTGCGTATAATTAGTTTTATAGTGCTAGCTTATGTTCGCAGTTTAAGAATGTACTTACTGTCGAAGGTTGGTCATAATAAATTACATTTTCTTCTATAAAATTTCCCAACTATCTAATTATAAGCTTTCGTGATTAGTTAAAAGCTAGTGAAATTGTAAATTAATACCTTATACTACTAGTATTAGCCTGCATTATTTTTCATAATATTAGGTACTTAGTTTCAAAGTAATACCTCTGCCAACATCTTTGAAATTACAAAACCTCATATTTCTTCGTACTCGCAACAATACCATAATTGAAATTCCTGGTAAATATTATGTCCACGCCTACATTTTCGTACATTTTCTTTAAAAGGTTCGTGTAGTACTAGCATAGCACATAATAATATTAAAATATGAACAAGACAAAGCCTGAATGACTTGCGTCTTACACACGCTTAATGAACTTGCAAGAATTATTATTTAAGATAATAAGAACATTTTTTTTTTATGATACAGCAATAGCTGTAATGTAAAGTCTAACGGCAAAAGTGTCATATCTTTTTAAAAGCTTTTTATTAACTTACTATGTATGTATGTTTGTTCGGGTCAAATCTTGCAACTGAATTTTAAAGCAGTTATCCTCAACCGATTAAGATGAAATTTGCATACACGTTTGGTTTGGATGACAATGCACGGTAAGCTAAAAAGTTTTTTTTTTTTATTGTAAAGACTTATTTAATTAACATAGAATTTTACTATCACGATCGACAATAAACCGATTTCAAAGTAAAGAAAAAAAAATTCTTAGTGTAAAGTTTTGGCACACCTTAGCTCAAAAATAAAATAAATAAAATTCTTTCGATATCGACCTGCAATCCTTAACAAACACCCCCATCCCTACACAATAATAGACCGTACGAACATAAAATTGAACAACAAAGGCAATCGTTCTACGATGCTTAACTCCGAATAGGCACCTGCTCGTGCTCGTCGAGAATACAGACTTAATCCGTATGGAAGGAGCTCAAACGATACCAGTTAGTGTAATATTCGGAGACAAATCAAACGCAAACGTCCAGTGGTTAGCAGCGTATATTTAACTGACTGACACAACATTACCCTCAACATATTATAATAAAAAGATACACAGATACCTACATTACATCCCTCTGCGCTTAATTAATGCCTAGTTGTTATATAAGTATACATACATTTTTTATTTGAACTATTTCTACCCATAACCTTTATTTGAATATAAAACAATATTGAACTACAGCTATATCTTATTTATAGGACGCTTATTTAATCTACATTGTCTTATGGCTCGAGCTTTGGGCGGTGACACGGTCGGCGAGACCAATAGTCTTTCGGGCGAAGCTGATGTTGGGGTTTCCCCCCAATTGGGCTGACCCAAATGCTCATCGACATCGTGAGGCGGCACCAGCTCCACCGGCTCCTCCGACTGCCTTCCCAAAGGAGTGTCCACCTTAACATAACTGTCCACTGTCTGAGAATTCGTGTGCGACTGGTCGCTAATATTCGTAGGTACAGAAATAAGTGATGCCCTACTCCTACTGGGGCGCTTCTGCAATTGATCAATATGTCTATGAACCATTTCACCGTCCTTACCTAATACTCTGTAATTACTTGAGCCTAATGTGTCAATAATACACCCTGGGGTCCATTTCTCCCCTTTTAAATACTGTCGGTACCATACCTCTTCTCCCTCACCGACAGCTCTGCTTTGTCCTGCTGCCGCTGCTTGTTGCCGCTGCTGGGAGCGACACACCTGCCCGTCCCTGTCTGGTTTAATAATATCTAATCGCGTACGCATACGGCGCCCTAACATTAGAATAGCGGGCCTTTCCCCAGTAGTGGAATGTTCTACATTTCTATGATAGGCTAAAAATGACCATAAGGCCCGTTCCACATTAACTTTCTCGGATAGCGCTTTTTTAATGACACGCTTTAACGTTCGCACCGCATTTTCTGCCAATCCGTTTGACGCTGGATGATATGGAGCACTAAAAATGTGTTCTATACCGTTAAACTTAGTAAATTCCTCAAATTGTTTGGATGTGAACTGGGATCCATTGTCACTGAAAATTTGTTTTGGGAGCCCCCATTTACTAAAAAGCTCGCTCAATTTGTCTATGAGTGCTGTTGCGTTAGTACTGTTTGCCTTAAATATCTCTATCCACTTAGACATGGCATCCACCACGACCAAGTATGTACACCCGGCAATTGGACCTAGATAGTCTAGGTGTAGCCTGGTCCAAGGCCTTTGGGCCAAGGCCACATGCGCGGTGCCTGCCGCGGGGGCGCGTCCGCATGCGCCGCGCACACTGCGCACGCCCTGCATAATTGCTCGACCGCTTCCTCTACTCCAGGCCACCACACATAACTACGAGCCAACGCTTTGGACTTAACAATACCCATGTGGGGTTCATGAATCATCGCTAATACTTTTTCCCTACACTTCTCAGGAACCACTAGCCTATGGCCCCACATAACACACCCTAACTCTTCATTCTTCCTATTAACATACGGTTTCAAATTGGCAATATCGCACTGATGTGACCAGCCGTCCCTTATAAAACTCAATATTTTTGACAAAAAAGGATCGCGTATTGTTTCTCGTTTAATTTTGTGATAATCTAACATAAGGGCTTCATGCACAAAATGTAAGTGAGTTTGTTCTGGTGTACATTGTTTATCTATCTCTTTATTGCACAATGGTAGCCGAGAAAACCTGTCCGCACAATTTTCATCCGTGTGCACGTATTCTATTTCAAACGTATATGAAGATAGGATTATCGCCCATCTTTGCATGCGACTAGCTATCATAGTTGGTATACCTGTGTTGGGTCCGAAAATGGATACCAAAGGTTTATGGTCTGTTCTCAGGATAAACCGACGCCCATACAAATATTGATGAAACTAGTTGACACCGAATGATAGCCAGTGCTTCCTTATGTATCTGTGAATAGTTTTTCTCTGCATCGATGAGAGATCGCGATACGTAAGCGACGGGCCGCTCCCCGCGCCCCTCCGCGCCCGGCTGACTCAGCACCGCACCTACTCCGTACGGGCTTGCGTCGGTTATTAACGGCTTTTCTACTATTAAGGATTTCGACTATTAAGGATCATAATGAGCTAGCACCTCTGCGCTGGACAGTACTTTCTTTATTTCGAGGAATACTTTCTCACATTGAGATGACCAATACCATTTTTGCCCCTTTTTTAATAGATTATACAATAATACTAATTTAGAGCTCATATCTTTAACAAATTTACCGTAAAATTTTATGATACCTACCTAAAAACGATCTAAGTTCTGTAACATTGGTCGGGCTTTGTATTTTCTTTATAGCTTCAATTTTGGAGGGGTCTGTTTTTATTCCGTCTTTACTAATAATATATCCTAAGTAACGCACCTCATTTACGAAAAATACGCATTTGTTGGTTTTTAATTTTAAGCCATGTTCACAAAGCCTTTTGAAAACAGTTCTTTTGTAAATGTTACATATGGTGTACAATAAAGTATATAATAATAATAATAATAATTCTCCAATAACATCCTCTAAGCATGCTGTTGGAGAATTCAGGGCTGGGCTATCGATTGAAGAGAGGTATTCAGGTTATATCTCACCTCCTTTACATGGATGACCTGAAGCTCTTTGCCCCCAACAATCTTCAACTGATGGAGCTACTAAAAGTAACTGAAACTTTTAGTAGCGCCATCAGGATGGAGTTTGGTGTGGACAAATGTGCGGTCATGCATGTAAAGCGAGGGGAGATTGTGGAATCCGTAGGAGTTCAAGTCACGGGTTCCATAAACCTGAGATCCCTCTCTCCAAACGAAACCTATAAGTATTTGGGTATGTCGGAAGCGTTAGGTATCAGCACTACTGACATGAAGCAATCGTTGAGGGAGCGCTTCTTTGGCCGCCTGAAGAAGGTATTCAATAGCCTTCTTTCGGGCGGAAACAAGGTGCGCGCCTTCAACGGTTGGGTCATGCCGGTACTGATGTACTCTTTCGGCATACTCAAATGGACTCAAACGGAACTTGACGCCCTGGATAGGCGGGTCCGCACACTGCTGACTGCATATCGAATGCATCACCCACGATCATCGGTCATGAGATTGTATATCCCGCGGAAGTGTGGAGGCCGCGGCTTTTTAAATGCCAAAAACCTCCACAACCGCGAGATATGCAATCTCAGGGAATACTTTCTAAACACCGACGTGGGTATGCATCGAGATGTAGTAGCAGTGGACAAGGGACTCACCCCGCTCTCCTTGGCGAATGAGAACTGGCGCAAGCCTGTAGTGCTTGATACTAAAGACCGCAGGGAAGTATGGCAGAGTAAGGAGCTTCACGGACGCTTTTTCCGGGCCCTACATGGGCCCGATGTAGATCAATCAGCGTCCGTAGCCTGGCTGCGTTTCGGTGACCTCTTTGGGGAAACCGAAGGTTTTGTCTGTGCAATTATGGACGAAGTTATCATGACGAATAACTACCGGAGATTTATTGTGAAGGATGGCACGGTTGACATCTGTCGGGCATGTCACCGTCCGGGTGAATCGATCCGCCACATTATCTCTGGTTGTTCTCGTCTAGCTAACGAAGAGTACTTGCATAGGCACAACCTTGTAGCCAGGATTATCCATCAGCAACTTGCTCTGAAATACACTCTTGTGGCATCGGAGGTACCGTACTACAGGTATGTGCCCGACCCAGTTCTCGATAATGGCAGTATCACATTGTACTGGGATCGGTCCATCATCACTGACAGGACTATTGTAGCCAATAAGCCTGATATTGTGGTGGTGGACCGAATCGAGAGGCGTGCAATGATTGTTGATATTACCGTCCCGCATGACGGGAACCTCGTGAAAGCCGAGAAAGATAAGCAAATCAAGTATCTTGACTTGGCTCGCGAGGTTGTCGACATGTGGGATGTGGGCACAGCGATCATTGTACCGATAGTCGTGTCGGCCAATGGCTTAATAGCCACGAGCCTCGACCAACACCTTAGGAGGCTCTCGTTAGGCGGCTGGGTCAAGGGCCTGATCCAGAAAGCAGTACTGCTGGACACGGCTCGTATTGTTAGGAGGTTCCTTTCTCTGGAGCCCTGACCGCCGGTAGCTTGGACCCTGTTCCCGATACCGGTGGGCCTCAATTTTTTATATTTTTAAATGTTTTTTTTTGGTTTTGTATCTTTTATAAAAATATTTAAAAATGTATTAAATAAGAAAAAAGTTAAATAAAGGATATAATAATAATAATAATAATGATAATTCTTTGTTTGCTAGGAACGAAAAGAACTTTTATAGAAATTTACAGACTAAACAACCAAGCAACACATTACCCGTAGAATTACCAACAGTAGAACAACTCGAAACATTTTGGTCTGGTATATGGGAAGAACAAGTACAACATAACGATAAATCTAATTAGATAACAGACGAAGAAACTAGATGGAGTTCATTAGAAGAAATGGAATTCGTTGAGTTTACTGAGTCTGACATAACTAGCATAACAGCAAGACTCCACAACTGGAAATCCCCCGGTATTGATAAGATACATAATTACTGGTTTAAAAAATTAGAATCATTACACAAAATTTTAGCTAAAAATTTAACAGACATTGTACTAGGAAAACAAAATATACCTGAATTTATCGCTACAGGAATAACCTACATGTTACCAAAAACTGAATACTCTTCACAGCCGTCCCAATACAGACCAATAACATGCCTACCCACAATATACAAGATCCTAACGTCAGCCATCGCTACAAAAATCAATAAACATATAGAACGTCACAGCATAATAGCAGAAGAGCAAAAGGGGTGTAGACGAGATCACATGGGGTGTAAGGAACAACTTGTTATTGATTCCATAATAAACAAACATGCTGCCGCAAAAAATAGAAACCTACACTGCACCTACATAGATTATAAAAAAGCTTTTGATAGCATTCCACATTCCTGGCTTATCCAAATACTGCAGATATATAAAATAAACTCAACAATTATAGGCTTCTTGCAAAATATTATGTCCCGATGGAAAACTACTTT
Organism: Orthosia gracilis; assembly: GCA_947562075.1. Classification (NCBI taxonomy): domain Eukaryota; kingdom Metazoa; phylum Arthropoda; class Insecta; order Lepidoptera; family Noctuidae; genus Orthosia; species Orthosia gracilis. The sequence goes on along the minus strand of OX387266.1, from coordinate 11,343,112 downwards.
ACAGCTAAATTGCCGCGACAAGGTTGTAACAACACGACACATTGCCGTAAGAAAAGGCATTTATCAGGGAGACTCCCTGAGCCCTCTATGGTTTTGTCTCGCTCTCAACCCCCTTTCTCACCTACTGCAACGCAGTCAGGTCGGATATTGCCTTAAACACACAACAGAAGTTACCACTATCTCTCATCTTATTTATATGGATGACATAAAATTATACGCAAGCACTGAAAAAGATATGAAAAAATTAATAGAAATCACGACAGAATTCAGTAAAGACATTAACATGCAATTTGGACTAGATAAATGTAAAACAGTACACATTATAAGAGGGAAAATTAAACCTGGTGACTATGCAATTAACAATAACGAAACAATCACAGCAATGGAACCAATAGATTTATATAAATATTTAGGATACAGGCAGCTCAAAGGACTAGATCACACAGCAATTAAACACACACTGAACACCGAATACAAGAGGAGAGTGATCGCAGTATGTAAAACACAACTCTCAGGAAAACATTTAATAAAAGCATTGAACACCTTTGCGATACCCATATTAACATATTCGTTTGGAGTGATCAAATGGTCAAAAACTGACATCCAGCAGATCGAGAGAACTACACGCACCACACTTACTAAACACAACAACCTACACCCTAAATCGGCAATAGAAAGACTGACTATTAAACGACAAAATGGAGGGAGAGGCCTAATAGACATTCATTACATGTGGCAGAAACAAATCACTAAATTAAAGTCATTCTTTTACACAAAATCTCACACAAGTAGTATACATAAAGCCATAGTCACAAACGATACTAATTACACCCCCCTTAATTTAAACGAAGAAAACACAACTTACAATATTAATAATGACCCTCAAAAACAAAAGGTAGATGAGTGGAAAAAGAAAGTGCTACACGGACGACACCCACACGACCTAGAACAATCCCATATAGATATGATAGCTTCAAATAAGTGGCTTAAGATAGGTAATTTATTCCCAGAAACCGAAGGGTTTATTATAGCAATACAAGATCAAATCATCAATACTAAAAACTACAGGAAATTCATAATCAAAGACCCCACAATAACGAATGACACATGCCGCAAGTGTCACAGTCAGCCAGAGACCATACAACACATCACGGGAGCATGCACAACCCTCACTCAGACTGACTATACTCACAGACACAATCAGGTAACAAATGTCATCCACCAAAAACTAGCAATCAAACATAAACTCATACAAGATACAAACAATCCTTATTACAAACACGTCCCACAAACTGTTCTAGAAAACACCACGCACAAACTCTACTACGACCGTGCTATACTAACCGACAGAACCGTTCACTTCAACAGACCAGATATTATTCTCCTAGATAAAATTAATAAAGTTACTTACCTGATAGACATTGCAGTCCCCAACACACACAATTTGCAAAAGACGATAGGAGAGAAAATAAGTAAATATGCGGAACTCAAGGAAGAAGTGATCAGAATCTGGAGGCAAGAAAAAGTTTACATCGTGCCCATAGTTGTCTCCACTACAGGTGTTATACCAAACCATCTCCACCATAGCCTCAAATTAATAGATTTGAACGATTCAACCTACATTACTCTTCAAAAGGCTGCAATTTTAAACACCTGTAGAATAGTAAGAAAGTTTATGCAAATTGAAGAAAACGAAATTTCTGTCCATAACACCCTGTCTTCATCATAAAAATTCACCACGCGCTACATTGACTTGGCTTTGTCCCGTTGATGTAGTTTAAACTAGCCAAAGAGCTAAGAAACAGTCTATGTTTTTCGAAAATAATAATAATATGTTCACTTCTATTTCTCCCCCCTATAATCACGTCATCAAGGAACACCTCCACATTCGGGATGTTTTTTAATAAATTACACATTATTCTTTGGAATATTCCCGGGCTTGACGATAGCCCATATACTAATCTATTATACCTATATAAGCCCCTGTGTGTGTTAATTACTGTAATTTCTTTTGTATCCAGCTCTATTTGATTGTACGCCTGTGATAGGTCTATTTTAGAGAAATAACGAGCGCCACTAAGGTTAACCATGAGGTCATCTATTTTAGGTAGCGGGCATCAATTACTAGGGCGGGGTTCACCGTAGCTTTAAAGTCTGCACAAATTCTCAGAGAGCCATAAGCTTTATTTACCGGTACCAGCGGGGAGGCCCAGTCGGAGCAGTCGACGGGCTCGATGACGCCGTCGCGCAGCATCGCATCGAGCTCGGCGTCGATGCGCTCGCGCAGCGCGAACGGCACCGGCCGGCACGGCGAAACACCGGCGTTGCCCCCTCCCGCAACCGAAGTGTTGCCCTGCCGCCCGTGTAACAGCCCAAACCTCCACTGAATAACTCCTTATACCTGTTAATTAAACCCTTTATTTCACTCGACATTTGAACAATTTCACTGCCTACTATATGACAATTAGTGAAGTTTGGTATAGTTATATTAAGTTCCGCGAGCCACTGCCTTCCTAATAATGCGGTCGTACCTCCATTTATAATAAACAATTCCAACTCCTTAGTACGGCCACAATACCCTACCTTGGGCGTTATAATACCTATGGGTGTAATTTTTGATCCATCGTAAAAGTTTAACACAACATCACTTTTCTTAATTCTAATATGTTTGAAATACATATCGTAATTTTCTTTACTAATACACGACACAGCGGTGCCTGTGTCCACTTCCATAGCAACTGTGCGGTTGTCTATTAGAATGGGCAAACTTACCGCCCTATAGTTATTCAGACATAACTGATGGAAATCCTCCTGCTGCAGCCGTGCTTCCTCCTCTGGATGGTTGTCTTCCACAGCTCCCCCGTAGTGGAAGCCTCGGCCCGAGCTCCCCGGATTGCCGCGTCCGCTTCTTGTATTGTTACTTTCTGAAACATTATTCGAACATACGCGACGCAGATGCCCGATTCGTCCGCAGCGACTACACTCATAGTCCCAGAACCGACACTCGTTGTATTCATGGTTTGTAGCTCCGCAAGCTGCGCAATGTCGTTCCCATGGGCGGTCAGGCCCGCCCGGCCTGCCGGTGCCGCCGCGCGCCGGGCCGGGCGCTGGCCGCTGCCCGCCGGGCTGCCCGCGGCCCGCGCCCCCTGGCGCCTCCGCTGCCGCCGCTGCCGTGCGCTCGCGCCTGTACCGAGTGCACTGGCGCTTGCCCCGCGTCTGCTGTTACGTCACTCTCGCGAGCCTCCACTGCGGCCGCATCGCGCTCCGCCGCCTCCAGTGATGATGCTAACTTCACCGCCTCTGCGTATGTCAACGAATCGTCCTCTGCGAACAACCTCTGTCGGATGACGTCACTTTTAATCCCGCAGACGAACTGGTCGCGGAGGTTTTCATTAAGATTCTCCTGGAACTTACAATTTCGAGCCAACTTCTTGAGCTCTGCGACGTAATTAACAATATTTTCCCCGCTAATCTGTCTGCGTTGCCGAAACCGATATCGTTCATCGACCGCTGCTACATACGTCAACTCCGACGGTTTCTTTGGGCTAGCGAGATTCACTAACAGTTCGTATGCTTCATTACCCATTACCGAAATTAATGTTGGTAATTTTAGTTCCACACAGATTTTATTTACTAGGAAATACATTTCTAATCGATCCACGTAGGAAGACCACGACCCGTTCGCGACATCATATTCGGTCACTTTTCCCACCGACATTGTTTCGTTCTTGTATTTCTCGTTCTTGCTTTATAACTATTGTCCTCTGTTCCACACGCGAAATCTCCAGCCTCGTCAGCCAATGTAATATTCGGAGACAAATCAAACGCAAACGTCCAGTGGTTAGCAGCGTATATTTAACTGACTGACACAACATTACCCTCAACATATTATAATAAAAAGATACACAGATACCTACATTACAGTTAGTTTGGCAAACAATATATTTGATGAATGTCATGAGCCCGTTTATATCCATTTTGGGGAGAATTAGATCCGGATTGAGGCCGTTGAATTGTATGTATTTGTTTTATGGCGTTTTGAGAGTGAGTAGGAAATGGTGAACGTGATGTTATTGTGGGTCGTAATTATGTTGAGTGGAAGTCCTATGCAATATTTTCTGGTACTGCCTTTTATAAAGTTAATAATTGTTGTTGTACTGTGCTTAAATTGTTATTTAAATTTAAAACTCTCGTGGGGAAACTGAACTTTATCCTTTTTAGTAACAAAATATTACTTCTTATCATCATTTCTAAACCGGTCTCTTTACAAGAAGTGTTATTTGAACTCCTGTCGATCAGTTATCGCCTGATGTTATTTACATATTGTTACTCAATTGCTTAATGCACACAAATTGCGAAACTGAACACCATTTAAACATTAGTCAGTCACTTATAACAAACACTTTAGAACGCATTGCCCCATTTAAAATTAGCACAATTGAGAATTATCACTCATATGAAAAATATAACATGCTAAAAAAAAGAACATTTGATATTATTTTGTGTAGCGAAAATAATAGGAACAGCAAGAGCTTTGTGTAAAAACTCGCCTGGGGGAAAGCGAGAAAATAATATAATTTTCTATTTTACACTGTTGCAATGAGGGTGTTAGTAGAAACATGCTCGTCATAAGGCTTTTTCACTTTGTCTTAAACATCACAAAACGCACTAGAATATGTTTATTGGTGTTACTAATATGTTGTGCTTTATAGTGTTTTGTGAAACTGTTACAGAAATATAAATAGCTCAAAATTATTTTTTACATCTAGATTTATTTGACAGGCTCAATTGCAAATGCTCTTAAAGTGCAAACCCTTGTTTACATTGTTACCAACATAAAAAAAAACTTTGCTCAGAATTAACACAATACTGCGGTCAATAACTCATCCATTCGTTTCAAATCTCAAAATCCTCCAAACGACTTTAGTGTTTCGAAAAAAATAACTTAAATTTAAGAAGTGTTTGCTTGCAAGCCATCGTTATGAAAATTACGTTTCAGTTAAACCCGCACTGTTGATGGCGTGAACATATTGTTGGCTCTTCTGAGCATGTTATTTTCACGGTTTTTTGAGTTTACAAACTCTTGTCGTATTTTGTGGCGAGTGTCGTGGCCAATGTTATATTTATAAATAATGGATGAAAAAACTTAATAAATTGAATCGCACAAACAAGAGTTTAGTAATATTTATAAATTTCGTTAATTTTTTTATATTTTTTATTCCTAATTTATGCGATAATTCCTTTTTACGGCAGTTATAATCGTCGTGATAGATATACAAAATAATTTGGTTTTAGTTTGGTTGAGTATGAAACTAAACACCCTGTCTATACAAGTTCACCCTTATAAAATGCTTCTCTAAAATCTGTAATGGGAATGTGTCTAAAATCTATAATGGGAATCTATAATGTGTCAATAAATAGTCGAAAACATTATTACCAATGTGCTAATTCATCTGTCATTTTTATATTATTATGATGGCAAAATCATGATGATATATCGTCACCCATTCTTGTCCATTCGCTACATTAAATTTAACAACTATTACTAACAATGTAATCTCACCCTACAATTTAAATATATACAATCTAGCTGCGGATGACCAAGGGAAGTAATAAATAAAAAGTAACAAGCTAAGAGATTTAAAAATAAAAACATATTAAGATAAAATAAAACTCATTGTGTTATCATGAAGAAGATCGAATGCATCACTATGATCGAGATTAACACGTTGAAGTTACGCTACGTAAAGAGTTGTGATGTACCTTGTTAGCTTCGATTTATGATTTATTTAATGATAAATGTTTTTACTACAACATAATATGGGAATGAAAATAAGGTTTGTAGTGGTAGCCATAAATCTATTAAAAGCATTATTTTATTATTTTAAAACCAATTACGACTTCACTGTATTTTACGTAAAGCGCAGTGTCTGAATTGAAAAAAAAGACTTGGAACTGGTTTAAACTACTCAAATGAATTTGATAAGCTTTTATGCTAGAGTTTGTCAAGGTCTGAAGTTCGAATTCTTAAAATCAGAAACGGAAGGCTTTTGCTTGCCAGCCATCATACGGCAGTAAATAAACGCAGAAGTTACCATAATATAATATATACGTATAGAAAATGAACAAAGTCTTTTAATTTACAAGGAAAAACTGCAACACAAAAACTGTCGCCATCCGTCTTCCCTCTAGGAACTAATTTTGTTTCTTTTTACTACAGTGCGTGATAATTATGTTGTTCTTTTTATAGAAATATATAAAAAAACTGCAAATTAGGCGTTTAAAGCTAAATCAGGCCATATCTAAATCTACAGACCTAAATAAAAAAAATTGTTTTCTAAACTGGCAACTCAGTAAATGGTAAATGATATTCTTAATTGTTCTTTTTCATTTTTTTATTTTGTACTCCTACCACTGTTGTGTCCTTTTTAACCCAAAGGTTGACTGGTAGAGAATGCCTTGCTGCATTAAGTCCGCCTATGTATCACCATTGTACATGAAGTTTAAATAAATAAATAAATAAATATTAAAAAAATCGCTTTCGCAGATCAAAATGATCGCTACTGAATCTAAATCATTTAGTGTTAAACTGACAACAACTTCATGATTTCGACATAATACAATAATCCCATGTATTGGGCTAGTTTCCTCAACTCCTCTTCTAAACTTGTATTTTCATAAGGTTTGATCATTTGTTTCTCTCATATCACTACCTCTTCAAGAAACACCAACAACGTCTTGGTGTTTATTTCTGGTGGTATTTCGCAGGTAACCTGGCAGTATATCTTGATTAAATAACTTGACTTATCCTATGTGAATTTAGTGGAGGCAAATGTCGACCAATGGATGTTTTTCAGCAACTGCGAATTTGTAAGAATATTCTCATAGAAAATTATGATACTGCCCTAACCCATCTTCACATAATCGTAAGATCTTAACAAATGAACATCTCACGGTACAAGCATAAATCAGGTAATTAGATACGTACAGCGTTAATAGATACTCTGTAGCGATGGTAGTTATTTAACACCTGCAAAATTCCGCGAAGCGACGCGTGAACAGTTAGCGGTAAACCACTGTAATTTTTATTATACAGTATAATGTCTAACGTGTTGATGTTGTCTTAATTAGTGTTCATATTTATAATCTGGATTTGTGACCGGCTAATTTCAATAGAATCGCCCCATATTACACGGATCAAATACCGCTCTGGCAGAGATTCAATATTCACTGTATACTATCAAATCACAAAGTATTTTATCCTTAATCAGGCAGATAAGATAGATGTGTGTGGTACGACAGTTCAAGTCAACTTGTAACAATTTATTAAAACAATTATCACAATAATTATAAAAGGCGATTCTCTAGAATTCTTAAAAGTTTTTCTTGCCATTTAACCTAATAATAAGGACTTTAATAAAAAAAAGCTTGCTCACTAATGACCTATATGTTTGTTAGTTTAAAGACAACTTCAAACTAACATACATATAGGTTCAAACTTTCAAACAAAATAAAAAGCACAAAAAACTCGCTCAAAAATGAAATTTAAAATGCGTAGCCGTGAAACCTCAATATGTTTCCTTTATTGATATTCAATCTATGAGAGGGGTAGGCAATTAAAGTGTTTTTTTTTATTTTTTTCCAACGATTGCTGTCTGACCAGCAAATTGAGTGCCGTGGTAGGAATCAGTAATTGTTCACACATTAACATTTGGAATAGCGAGCATAAGAGATATTTTATTTATGTTAATTTCGTATTACTTTTAAATAGGTGTCCGAGGCAAGTAAGTGATTGCTGTATCATTTGCATACAAGATATTGTGATAAAAGTTTTTTTCTGGGATAAAAATGTTTTACAAAATACTTTATTTTTTTGTTTCCATCCCGTAATCTTACTGTTATCAATAAATCCAATCAATTGAACCATATTATTTTAAAACATTATAATCCCACTTACAAATAATTATAACTAGTAAAATTAGCTTGCATCAATCCGATACGGGAGGCTGCGTAAAGATGAGCCGGAGTGAAAATATGATATGATATGATGAGTATGACCAATCATTTGTATTCATAGACACATAATAGATAGATACAGCAGGTCGGATATACATGAATCTGTTCCCTTTATTTTGTTGTCATACTTTTATTCCTGTAGTAGCTGGTATAAAACTCACGGGCATAAGGGTCGATGTAGAGGAGTTATGTATCATAGTAAGTATCGCAAATGATCAATAAAATTGCGCGTATAAAGCGGGATGTATGATGTGATAAAGCGGATTATTTATCATGCGCACTCTACGAACAGACCCTATACCATGCTCGCTAGAAAAACTGAAAGTACACTAAAAGAATTTTACCTTTCTTCTTGTGAAGACTGGTAAAAAGTAGCTAAGCACTACAAGCTCAATCGTCTTTATGGTTGGCAACGTATTGGCAAAGCAGTCTCAGGTAAGGCGTGTTCCTGCGTGAGCGATCTTATTAAAGGGATTATCTTGGCCCCACTGACAGACATCCGACTTTATGTCATTGTAACAAAAATGTCATTACTTTCACCTGTTCCGAAAATCACACGAAAATATCGGAAGCTATCACAGCGTTGAAACCGAACATAATCAACAAACTTAATCCGATTACGTGATCGAATCGTCATCAAGTCAGTATGTAAAAGCCCGTATTCAGTACAAATAAACTACTATAATTAATATTTGATTAGTCGTATTTGTACTTGTTAATTTGTTATATCTGCCTACGTGTTGTTTCTTAGTTACAATATCTCTTATTAACTGAATCATTTCATCAGCTTAGCTTTTCGTATTTTTTTTCTGTAACTACAATTTTGAATGATTTAGAAACACAACTATAACTCACACACACAATTACACTCACAACTATACTTCCAACACATTACAGAGGCTCTAGACAAGAGTCATTAGATGTCAGCGATGGCGATAGTTGAAATGCCAAAATGTACAGGATTGATGACGTGACATTTCGATAATGTTTGACATTCCCATAATTTTTTGACATTTTTTCAATCGCTATCGCCACGCTTTCGATGATAGAATGTCACTTGTCTAGAGCCTCAGACCATAAAAACAAAACCGAATAACGCACTTTGTTATCGCGTCGTCGGTTTAGCATAATTCGAATTTCGAATACTCAATTCTGCCCGAAAGTAATCATTAAAATAATACCCCTTTCTCACTGCTGTATAATTTTAGCCCAATAATTCTTCATTGATCGCAATTTTATCGCGATAAAATAACAGTTGAATATTACTGTTATTTTTCAGTGTGATTATTACACATCCATCTGCAGCATAGCTTGGGGGAAATTCGATAAAATGATAACTATATTTTTATCGTTATGATGTAAAAACGGTATAAAATTACGTGTCAAGTGATGGGTAGTTCTTTGCTGGATGTAATTCAATAAGTAAGGTAAACGACTCATTATTGACAGAATGCGTTCGGCCAAGTTTGGGGAGGCTTCCGCCATTTTGTTCCAAATTGGGCTAACACGCGCTACTGTAATCTTGCGGTATCACTTTATACCGATATGCGTGTTTATTTTACACCATACTTATCGCCGTCCATCCATGGTTTGTATTATTTATTATTATAGATAATAATAGGGACAATGTTATTATAAAGATAAACAGCAGAAAAGAAATACTAACAAGATTATTTGGCTGTTCCTATCTTAAAAAGACATTGAAAAGATATTATAATTTATAAAATTCCTTATTGTCCGTCGGTTTTTCTTCAAATGAGACTGTTTGATCTAAGTAATTACATTTAGCTGGAAAAAAAAAACGACTTTATTCCAATTCCTCCTCGATAAAACTGTTTCACATTTTTTACCCGACTACCGTGCAACATTGAAAATATGTATGATTGTAGCACTGATTGTAGCTCAAAAACTACGGATAATGACGATTGAAGTATTTATTGTTTCTTCTCTAGATAACGTATTTCAAAGGCTATTTTTCTCTCTATTTATATCAATAACTCTTCAAATGTAACTTGATAATATCTAATCTACTGTTTTCGCTTGTTGCAGCATCAATTGAGTCCTTGCACGCGCCGACAGGAGGCGGTGTAGAGCTGCCCTGTGACGTCACTCCGGCGCTACCAGGCGATCGCATGGGACTCGTCATCTGGTACAAGCAGGGCCATGAGTCGCCTATTTATACGTGAGTATTAGAAGTTCTAGAAATATCTATTGGGATGGTTTTAAACTTCTCTCGTTATTTTGGCAAAGGTCTGTTAAGACCTGTATCACTAAAGCATGCTGATGCGTTGCATATTTTAGACATAATTATAAGTCAAAAAAATAAAAATAATCACTGGTAACTGATTCAGAGTTGCTTTCCGGCAAAAAAAAAATGTAAAAGCAAATACCCGTACGATCGAGTGAAAATATAAATAAAATCTTACATTCGTTGCAAAGCAAAACAGTGACCGTAATAATAGCTTAAACCTTAAAACGTTTTATGCTCAGTGAAATCCTCTCCAATAGTATTTAAAAGATAACAAAGCGTCATGAAAATAATACTTGATCAATCGCCCAGTCACCTGTATCACCTGATTTTAATCATGACGAGTGGTGTCGGGTACTCGGACGTCAGTTTCAAGTACTCTCGGCATGATTAGTAATTATTTATTGATTCAATGACGAAGCAATATGGCGGTTAAAAGCTTCGGGTACTTGAATGTGGCTTATATTGGATTATGATATTGACGAAAACTGGCTATGTATCGTCTTTACCAACATATTGATTTTATTACTTCCTGCCTCGTTGGTTTTATGGTCGCAAACACTATTGCTGACGGATCGTTTTCCGAGTCGGGCAAAGTTTTTTAGGTTTTCTATCTAACATTTCACAGTAAATGCCCGGAGTCTGCACTAGTGCCCGGTTGATGGCTATAGGCCCGCCCCCTATTAAATGGCACTTAAACATAACTGGCGAAATATAAGTTTACAGATGCACCTTTGCTTATCCCTTTGAGGAATACAGGCGTGATGTTATGTACATAGTGTATTACGCTAGTTTTAGACCTAAAACCACGGTAAAGTCTTTAAAACTGCGAGGTATTCCTTAGACTTGTTCAATGCATAAGAAAAGCGTATCATTCAATGTTTTTTATCATATTCAAGGATTTCTTATAATGAATCCACAGTACAGATGTATATAATAATGTCTAGTTTATAGGTAGGTACAACTTTATCAAAGTACTAATATGTCTTCAAGGCCTACTTACCTCCGTCAAGTAAACAGACCTTGATACTAAACCCTAGGTACAGACTTAATTAATCCTATGACGTTACCTATAAGACTCAATAAACATCACAGTTAGACGCCTGTCTTGCCTCCATATATTATACGTATACCACTATGCAGGAAAATGTAGAAGATCAAACTTTATTTTCTATCAATTTGTTCCCTAACTTCGGGAAAAGCTTGAGTATATAATGTGTATACATATTATGTAGTGTGAAAAACTCAAACATCATTTTGATCGGATTACAGCTATCGAGTTCTATTCTGGCGTTTAATTTTACGGTCTGACAGTTTGGCGTATTCATAGTAATTGAATCTATTGCCGTGTAATATTCAAGAAAAACTTCGTGAAAAGAAAGAAGGCTTACCTAATTAAAGAACTAAAAGATACGTTTTAATTTCGACTAGGTATTAAACATTTGCACTCAAGTCTTTGTTGCTTTACTAGATGTTTTGTAAATTGAATTTAACCCGTTTTATAAATTGAACCCGTACAATTATGCAGATAGACATTAATAGTGATTTCGTTAGTTTATCGCACCATGACGTCGCGTAAACGTTGCGGTTTCCTGGCGTAGACGACATTGTATACAAACTGATATCCTTTTGACGCAGCGAACTTATGCTAGATGCCAAGCATGTCTCAGAGTCGATTTTCTGCCTAAAATTTTCCAGTATCCTCAAGTAACGAGGGCTGCTAATGTGTGACGACAATATGATTACTTATTACTAGTGACAGCCCTGATACTGATTGGTAGCGTCACCGTCGTAATACGTGGATACAGTTATTAAGCGTACATTATTCATATCTGTTCGAGTTGAGATACTCTGTGAACCGTTGGCAGACGTATTTTGTATCAGAATATATTGATACCTCCGGTGTCAGAGTTAATTAAGCCGCCTCTGGGTACACCACAGGCGTTTTATATTAAATTTGTCTTACTATAGTATATCTCACGTATAAATAGTATTGACTTGTGTAGCGATTATATTTGTACTGCCTTGTTAGTCTGGTGGGTGCAAGTGAATTAGGTCCGGGGTTCAATTCGTACAAATTGGTATTGAGTTTTCTGTCTTCGGACAAGAGCCACCTTTCCTCACCAAAATTTCATCATCAGCCTTTTAATGTTGCCACCGGGATTGATACAGAAATATATCAATATCAATACTTAGGTATTATCGGTAATTTAATCATTATTCTTACGATTATTATAGATTTTGTCAGAAGTAGTCCGGCGTTTAGATTTGTGCCCAGCAATAAGTTCGTTCCTAATAATATTATTTGTCATGATGTACAATAACGAGTATTCTATCTACATATCTGAGCCAATGTTTATATTCTTCGGGGATGTTTTGTAGTTTTTGTATTAGAACCTTTTTTAGTCAATAGCATCCCTTCTTTATCCGACCGTCCATCCATCCACCATCAAATTTAGATGAATAGTTTAATCGTAAATACTCTTTACTTAGGTATCAAATAATAACTTGTTGCGATACTTTTAATAAGTTCATTATCGATACTATTGATTTGAAATCATACACCTTCGTTACGGCATGTGATTTAATACTGTATTAACCTCGTGCATCAAAAACGCTGCAACGTCACACGTTTATTGAAGCATCACGTAATTGATTTTCGCCCGTTTTCATTGTAGCACGGTGCTTTGAATATTTCTTTCGCCAAGCGACATGAGTCTGTTTCTATCAAAAATGTGCTAGGATGCAGTATAGAGATGCCAATAAGCGTAGCGGAATCTACGCTTAGCAGAGATGAGGAATATACAAAACCAGCGCGAAACGTATTCCCTGAGCTTTTTTTTTCGATATTCGGATCTTTTTGATAACGCAGACATTTATTTTTATCAGAAACTAAATCTGGTGGTTTTGGTCGTCAAGATGAGCTCATGTATTCTATGTATTTCTATCATAATTTATGAATATTGGAGTCCTTACCGAAAGATGTTGCGTTATTTTTATCTAAATACCTAACTTTGCTTGATATATCGGCACTTTTTATTATCAGTCTGTAACTGCGGATGTTGTACAGAAGACTTTTTTTTTCTTTACTTTCAGCCATTACCATTAGCAAAGACATATTTTATAGTAAACTTAACGTTCCACAAAAAATATAATATCCTTCATCCAGCAATAAGTTCCAAACTTTACTGAAATACTAAAATATCGTATCGTAAACAACATTGGATACGGTTCTCGTCGGTTTGTGAGACAGTTATAGTTTTACTAGCCAAATATTTGTGAGCTTCATCGAGAGTTACTTCGTAGTGAATTACTTATACTTATAACATGGTGGATACTTTTCTCTTTTACAGAAAACTCTATCAAATATGAATTTGTTGGCCTTCTTTATCTTAGATAGATAACTTTAGTCGTTAAAAATTAGTTTGTAGTAGTCATATTGTATTCGAGTTGGCAACTATTGTTCCTCAACATCTGCCTCTATAAAATTTTTATAAGTTCTCTCACAAAATTATTTGAGTAAAAGCTATGGTCTAGCTTGATAGAAGCTATGCTATATTTATTATCGACCAGCGATAATACCCGTAGACAAGCTCCTATAACAGACAGTCTCTTATCGATTATGGGATCAGGCCTTGACTCAAGACGTCTAGAGGCTAGAATTAATTTTAGATCTTCTTTGTGTCTATCTACAGAATCCTCCTTGGATTAGACTGAAATGTCGAACTGGTCATAGCCCTGGCCCTGCCCTGGATAGCTCTGGAAAGAAGATAGTGTATATTAAAGTAGTTTCTAAGAGTAACTATGCTTTAAGAGTGTTATGTTTGTTCGTTTATAACGCTTACATGGGAGGACGCATTTGAATAAAATTTGGCATACAGATAGAAAGTGACTTGGGTTATAACATAGCGTATTTTTGCGCGTACAGTCAAGGGTCTTAAATACGGTGACAATCTTTCAAAGGTAAAGTGCCTATTTCTATATAAAAAAGGTACATTTTTCACAATTAATTACATCCATAATTATATAGAATCTAAACTATAGATTAAACTAGTCGTGAACTATTTGCCTTCTTTTTCACAGATTAGCTTGTGGTAATTGCGACTGCACTTTTGTCCATTGACTGTACAAGACGTAGTTTTCCGAAGATGCAAGTAATACCGCAGACACCAGCTAGTTCAAAACAAAGCTCAAACTATACACAAAATTAAGAACATTATTTTACTTACTACTTTTCATAAACAGAACTTAGAGATCACATAAAAACGAATTGGAAATGCAGGGAATACGATCAAAAGTTAGTACATTTAACAAAAGAGCGCTTTTTGTTAGTTTGGTGACAAGAAGTTGTGGTGTAGTGTAGGGTAGTATCACGCTGTCAGTTGGTATATAGTGGGAAGATATGTATGGGGCTGAAATTAGTGTAGTTTGGGAGTCTTTTTGAGTAAGTTTTTATCTAAGTTGTTTTTAATCTTATAAAAATAACAATTGTACTGAGAATTTATTTTGAAGTTCTTTAACATTATAGTAACATTGAGACCATAATTTTAAGGAGTATATCTTTTACTAAAGACACGTTCAAGGCACGTTCGTCATAAACTTGGCCTATGTTTTAGCTGTCCAGCATAACAGATGTAACTGCCTGATATAATAAAAATCAGTCCATATAGGTAGCCTAAACACATCTTTGAACCTTTATTAAAATAATCAACAATCACATTAATTATCTTAAAAGATACTAAAAAAATTAAACACTCAAAAAACCGATAACAGTACTCAAGTAGCACCGCAGCATAAATAAGTACACATTACGAGTAATCCTTATAATCTGTCAATTTGGATGCCCTGTCAACCGTTTCCTGCCGGTGTCATAGAGATGTTTTGTTTTTTTTATCAATCGAAGGCTTACTCATGATTAAATGAATTGGTTTTGACAACGTCGGCATTTAAGGGTTAACGAAAGTAGCATTTATAATTGGTACATATTTGATTGGTTAGTGTTATAATGTGGGGCATGGCTTTGAATGGGATCGTTCAGTTTTTAGTGGTGTAATAGATTGTTAAATATGTCGAAGGCAAGGAAACGTAGCTAGATTTCTAATTAAAAGTTCCTTGCTGGGTTTTTGTATTGGCAATTATGAGATTCACTTATGCAAATAAAAACAGGCTTACTTTAAATTTTTAATCCAGAAATTCCAACGTCTGACGTAATGAAACATAAACTACAAACATATTACATTCTAAATAAATATAAAAATCTATTAATTTATTTAGTTAACCGTTGAAATTTATAAAAGCCATACATTCGGCATTAAAATGCTTTTAATAATATGTTCAACTATTTTCTTGAATATTTTTTTGATAGTTTGAAGTAGTCAAACTGTTCAAAATCATGGCAGCTTGTAAAAACATTTCTAGCATGTGTCACCTGATCATCATCCTCCTGCCCTTATACCAATTTATTTGGGCTCGGCGCTTTATATCAACTGCTTTCATAAATCTCAATTTGCATCTTAATAGTCTGGCCATATTAATGACTGTCGCAACTTTTTGTGACGTCAAAATTATTATCTAAATATTTGAACACCTTTTACGTGAATTTGGGTAAATTAAAACGCTCATTAAAAAAATATTCAGAGTAAAATATGGTATTTTATGATGTTAGTCCAAAGAACGAAAAGGAATTGAGTAAATTGAATTAAGGTTCTTTCAAATTTAATGTTGTACCTTTAGTCAAAAAGCTAAACAATATGGACGTTAGACAGGACTTAGATATGAGCTCTGATAAAGCCTGCTAAGGAACCCATTCTTCTGGTCTCTTCAGTTCACTACAATTGTGTAGGTTAAATAATGTCACTCACAAATATAAGTTTACGTCATGGCATAGCGTATACTAACGCTACACTCCTACTAACATTATAATAATTATTTTACGGTCATCTCCATGCTTATATAACTAACCGAAGACGAGGCGGCCTGTTTGTGCCACGATACCGATAACCGAAACGATAAACCGAATCGTTATTAAACTATTTTATTAGCCGCTATAAAACGCGTTATTTTTTATGTTATGGAGGAGCGTGAGCGTGCAAGTTTCGGTTATGAAAATGTTTGTTAATTATCTCTTAAATCAGTAAGTATTACAATTTTAAACCATGTTATCCGATAATTGCCAATTGTTATAGATATCGTTGGTCGCAGGTCAGTTGTAAAGAAAAGCAGTAGGTACAGTCAAGGACCAACAGTGCAGTCACAAACACCCAAAGTTAAAGTGCCTATTATTTATTTGTAGGTATTGCGCGAGCGCTTTACCGAACAATATTATTCAGAATGCGGCAATGCGCTCACGCACCCTCAGAGATAAAAAATAGTATCCCTTTTTTATAGTAGGAACCACCGCAATGCCCCCGCTACCTCAGGTGAAGCTTTGTTATTTGAAGCACAGGTTACAATTTAACCATTTTAACAAATAAACCGGTGAACTTGTTTATCTTGCACGATAATCGAATCATTTTAATCCCGTATAAAAGTAAAAAACCCTAAAAATGAAATTTGTTACATCGAAGCACTTATTTGTCATCAATATACTCAAAGTCCTATAAAAAAATCGTCATTGATATTTCCCGGGATTTAAACGTTTCGATTTTAATTCCGAGAATGTTGGCAAGGTAACTCTACATTATTTACCCTGCAGTAATTTATTTTAATGTACTCAACCTATTCCAATCCCTGTTAATCATCGGTACTCTGTACTCAAGTCACTAATTTATTCACATTAACTACATAGATCAACAATAAGGGAATATTAAGGACATTCAATATTAAAACAATCAAAACAACAACAAGCGATGAGAAACCACCCGTGTCGAATATAACAGATAAAAAAACACTATTCCTATAGACGATAAGGGATGGCAGCACTATTGCTAGAAATATTAGGGCCGTTATCGTGCTCCCTGTCGCTCTTCGGGAATTTGTATAGTCACGTTTCAAGTGACGTTTATAAAAAGCCAAATATCTTCTACATTTAATTTTAAAAATACATTTTTGTGAAAGATAAAATCAAACGGTATTTATTCAAGTAGAATTGAATTTGTTTGAGTGGTTATTAGTAACAAAAACAGTAAAAGTCCTAAATCGCACTATTTAAGTTTTCGTCGTCCTTTGTATGAGTATAATCGCGGCGGTCATACTTTCGGGAAGTCCCTTTCTACGCAGTGAAGTAGTTCGGTGGAGCTGCCTTAAATCCATCCACCCACAGTTAAATCCGCCTACAGTTGATACCACGTAGCTGGGGGTTGTGTACACGTCTCTCACGGGTGGACGTATACAGATAACACAGCGCATCAGGTGCCAGCTATCAAACTCGTGACTCATTCAGATGTCCGCCTCCGGGAGGAAAGAGAGGGATATCAACCGGTCGTGTGCTCGTAATGATTACCGAAACAACATAAGAGCCGATGTGTCTCGCGTGGATCAACGTCTTTAACACACGAAAGGTCCTCAACCCCACTGATGTAGAATATTTGACTTCCTTTTTTGTTTCACATAGTCTTTCAGACTTCAGTTCTTTTTTTTTCACATGGAGTTATGGAATAAGAAGACATGTTGCGCCGACCCTACATGAATTCGAATGACGGCAAGGGCATTATCATGACGATTTTCAGATTTCGAAAAAGATTTTTTGTTATTATTTTCTTGTAATAGCTAAAAAAGCTAAAAGCATGTGTTGAATCAAAGGAACTAATAATAATCTTACTTCTCATCCTACTAATATTATAAATATGAAAGCTTGCATGCTTGTATGTTTGTTAATTACGACTCAGTAGGCGGACGGACTTGGTTGAATAACACTAACAGTCATAACGCCTGGGTTGGGACATAGGTTACTTTTTATCCTCATAGTACCTACGTTCCCGTGTCCAAGTCCATTAAAAAATATAATTGATAAACCCCGGGATTAATACGAGTATTATGATCCCCGGATTTCAGAGGAAGTAACATCCAATCTGTGTTTTTTACTTTTTTGTAAGTTTTGGGAATACTTTCATTGTGTGTAGAGTTAAGGTGTGGTATTCCCTGCCGGAGTCTGTGTACAACCTTGGGGTTGTAGCTAACGGGGACAGTTCACGTCCTACTGAACAGATTATACAATAATATAGCTTCTTCTTCACAATAACACATAAGCTATAATTTATAAAGATATCGGGGCAAGTACTAAATTACACGCGGGTGGGGCTGTGAGACAGCTAGTATACTTATAGATTCTTTGTTTCCTGAAAAACAACAGCAAACTAACCCGATCCGACAACTGTGCCAAAGCTATATTAAACTTTGGAGACTTGACATTTTGTCCCCAAATAATTGCTGTATGAGTGTTTGAAATATTTTCATACTAGTGCGTTATTAGTTTTAATATTAGTTCTGAGGATTTTGTGGCTTCATCTTTATATTGTGAATTTTTCGAAAACATTGGCACAGACTTTTAGCCAGGTAAAAACTTAAATTAAATCTGCATTAAGATTTGATTGCATTAATTATTATTGAAATAAAAATTATATCTAAAAAAGTAGTCCATACTTACCCACGAGTTATATGAAACCAGGCTTTTAAATTATTTGAATTAATATGAGTGAGCTAGCGCTTTTCGAGATGGTGTTGGGTGCCAATTTAAGTTGATTTGTGTGAATTTTGACAATGCGGTTTGTATCCGTAGCCGCCAGGTGTCACAAATCACGTCTGATTAACAAATCGTCTTTGTTCGCAGACTGGATACTCGAGAAGGCTTGACGTCACACTGGGCGGATTCTAC
The DNA here is from genome assembly GCA_947562075.1 of Orthosia gracilis. Lineage (NCBI taxonomy): Eukaryota > Metazoa > Arthropoda > Insecta > Lepidoptera > Noctuidae > Orthosia > Orthosia gracilis. The sequence goes on along the minus strand of OX387266.1, from coordinate 11,324,036 downwards.
GCTAGGAGTCAGAGCTACCTTCAGAAGCGACACCAGACCTGCAGTACTGGTCCTCACTAAGTTAAGGTGAGCAGTTTTTATGTTATATCATTTTGTTGCTGAATACGGAAGACCGAGGACGGTATACCATGGTGCAGTTTGGAAGAGGCCTAAGTACAGTTGCGGTCTGCGAAATGCTAAGTTTATTCATATTTGTCTTTTTGCTTTGAGCCTATTGGATAAGACTGGCTGGCAGTCAGTAGATTTTTGCATAACTACGAAGTATCGTTACTGTAATTATTAATTTTAATTTTATGTGCATATTCATTTTAAATATATCTCAGTTAGTCATCCAAACGGAGTTATAACGAATCATATTGTGATTCGTAATATAACAATACCTTTTATTTTGACGATTGAATCACATTCATTGCGTTATTTGTGCTGACGAGCAGACGAATTTTTTAAATCCTCCTGATTATGATAGAAAGTATATTACACAATTTCGGTGCTGGATTAACTGTTTGGACTGGCAATGTTCAATATCAAAATAATTTTACAGAATTTTGGCCATTTGTTTCGCTCACAATAAAACAATCCCTCTTCATTTTAAAAGATTTAAAATCCCATCCAAACTAAAACGATGATTCCTCCATTACTAAAACCTAGATAAAACAAACTACAAAGATAAACTAAAACCCAGTTGGATATAAGTCGGCTCGTACGTCCGACGCTTTATAGCCCAAAACATAACACAACATGGTATTAATTAAGGCGGGAACACAACGGCGCAATATGGCCGCCGACTAATGATCTGTTAGCCTAGAGAATGTAGACCAGTGTAATGTTTTTCTATAATATTACCACTTAGGAGTGTAGCTTAGTTTTAGTTTCATGAAAAATTTTAGAAGTTTAAAACGGACGTATGTTCTGCTTAATACGCATATTACAAATCCGTTCAGCCGTTTTGGCGTGATTGCTAAAACGTAAACATTTTCCAACTTTCACACAATAATATTAGTGTGATGAATTATATGAATTTTAATGTTTAGAATTCATGTAATTTCTTTCTTTCCAAAGGGTATCGTTATCCAAGAAACTAGATTGTAGAAGTCACAGTCACTCCATGTAATATACTGATGTTCAGCTTCATTCGGTTAGACTGCAAGCCGACCCCAACATATATTTTTGAATTTAGATAAAAGACTAAAAAGGTTCTAACCTATTTAATTTTTATGATTTAGGTCGTAAAAGTGATTGCTATTTAAATAAATGTTACAAGGCTGACACAGTACTCTAGTCGGATTACAGAAAGTGGAAAACTCTCAATTCATCTTTAAAAAAAGGAGAAAGTAAACTTAATGCCACCTGAAATGTTTTTTGCAAGTTACAAACAGCAATTTTGCTCTATAGATTCTTAATAATTCTACCTCTTAGATTTTTTTTACTTGGGTCTCCCAGGCCATAATACTGATTAATTTTAAAAAGAGAATGTAATAAGTAGTCTATTTATTTTTTTATTTTGAGATGATGCACCATTCTTGATGTTTGGAAAATAATAGGTTTTCTTCTGATTCTCGTATCGATTACTTTTTTCCTCAAGTACTCAGTACTAGAAGCGATTTAAAAAATCTCATGTTGTGTTGAAAATGTGTCTAGTAAGGTCATTATGTCTATCCAAATACACACATCAACACGGTCTAGGGATATTTTTAAAAAAGCGAATTACTATCAATGTGTTAATTATTTATATGACATGTATATATTTAAAAGATACGTTATTTAATATTCTACCATTTTTTAATAATGGTTAAGGTACTTCAATTAAAATTTCAGGATTTTATGGAAAAAAAATGAAGCATAGACGGAAACCGTATATGAATTAACTTTTAATTTATGAGTAAAACTGAAAAAAATAGAAAAATCATTTAATTTGTGTTTATAAACTTGAAGTTAGTAGTCTGAGAAAGCGCCCATGATGTTCATAACACATCGGCAACGATTCGGCATGCTCAGAACAAGGTTGTCAATGTCTTGCTGCGGAATATTGTCCCATGTCCTTCTGAGGTGCGCAAAAAGTTGATCTTCTGTAGCCAGATTTTCAGGAACTTCCTTCAGAGCTCTTCTTTGCAGCATATCCCACGCATGCTCAATGGGATTTAGATCTGGCGATTGAGCAGGCCAGTCTAAGGCCCAAACATTGTGTGTATGTAACCAAGCTGCTACCGTTCTCGCCGTGTTTGCCCTGGCATTGTCGTGCATGAGCAGGAAATCTTGCCCCATTTGTGTTCTGTGGGGCAAGATTATGGGCCCCAGCACCTGTTGGACGTATCGTTCTGCCGTCATATTGCCCCGCACCCAAACGAGATCCGTCCGTCCTCCAAGACGAATTCCTGCCCAAACCATAATTGTTCCTCCTTGGTATGGGTGAACTTCCTGAGGGTTCTGAAGACGGCTCCATCGTCCAGGAACTCGCCAAACACGCGTCCTTCGTGAATCTGGATGGAAGCCGAACCTGGATTCATCCGTGAACAGCACGTTGGACCATTGCTCACGGCCCCAGTCCACGTGGTTCCGAACCCATTCTAATCGTCGTCCACGATTGCCTCTCCGTAAAGGTGGGACCCGGAGTGGTCTACGAGAGCGTAGATTGCTTTCATGCAGTCGCCTTCTTACAGTTTGGTCAGTCACAAGCACTTGGTGTTCCACTCGCAGCCTTTGGACCAATTCAGTCGCCGTTGCATTTGGTTGAGCTCGCGCAGTAATTTGCAAAAATCGGTCTTGTCTGGGGGTAGTGATGCGACTTGGCCCCCGGTGCCTCTCCGCTACTTCACCTGTGGCACGATAGCGTGTCCACAATCTTGAAATTACATTTTGGTGGGTCCCTATGGCCTCAGCAACATTACCCTGAACAGACCCAGCTTCCAGCATTCCCACAGCTCGTAACATCTCCGCCCTCGTCAAATGTTGGCGTTGCATGGCTACAATACCTCAATTTTAACTTTATCTTTCGTTTAAAAATGAAAAAAAGCTGTCACTAAACGTAATTCGTATTGTTTTCTAAATTTCGCACAAATGAAAATTCCCTCTCCTACACATCAAGACGTTTTTATGCCACCGAAACAAAAGAATTTTCAAAAATTTGAATTTGGAATTAGTCTGAGATAAATTACAAACAAATCGGTGTTAAGAAGATTCCAATGCGGCCAGTAATTTTCGAGTTATTTAATTGAGTATGAAATATCCCTAGACCGTGTTGATGTGTTTATGTTGGGGCCGGCTTCTAGTGGATATACGTATAGTGTATATTCTAGTGTACGCAGTTGAAAACAGATATTTTACATGGAGCGACTACCAATCTGACCTCTACAACCCGGTAAATTGGGTAATACCCAAGGTAATTGACAATGTCTAAACCTTAACTTTATTACCTACATTATCAAGGTCATCAAGGACAGCAACCTTCAACAATTTACGAGCTTAGTGTAAACAATATATAAACAACTAGCTGACCCCTGCAGCTTCGCTCCCGTCTTAATACACGTTCAAACACCAAATTTGTAATTCCGATTAGATTAGTATGGAATCCATACAGGGTTAACAACAAACTTCCATCTTGTTTCCAATTAAACAGATGTGTGGAAATTCCGCGATGATTGATTTGAGGCAATTACTTAGGTATTACTGATTGGTAATATATACATATGTATACATTTCGCCAGGTATTAATTTGTATGTGTTTGGGGAAGTATGATATATTATGTTAATTGCTAAGGGATTTTCAAGGAGATAAGTGGGTTGAATCTTTTGATCATTAATTTGAATGATGAACTATTTCTCGGCAACTAAATTAAGCTTATTAAAACAATTGTGTTTAATTGCTATATACCGCCCGCGTAGAGTAAGTATTGCTATCTTAATAAATAGTAGGCTGAAATAAATATTTTTGACTCTGCTGTCTATTATTTCAAAATGCGTTCAGTAGTTTTTTGCGTGATAGAGTAGTTTTTTATAGAACTAGGAAGTGCTGATACGAAAGAAACCTCCACTACAAACAAATGCATCGCCTTATATCGTTGATTACGTTAGCGTTCTCTTCGGGGGCTAAGCAGAAGATATATTAGTCCCGGGGCTAGATCAATTGCGATATATTAGCCACTCGACGAGTTGACTGCAGGGTTACAAGAAAATAGATTGGCGGAATGTGGGGAAGCACGAGCCATTGTTTTTGTAAAAGTTACCTCTTGAATATGCAGTTTTCTGAAGTTTCATGAAATTGGTTAATGCAAACATGACGACGATGCAGACGTGTTAAAAAAGGGCGAGATGAAAGTTACAAAAATCTGCAAGGACTTGAGTGGGTTAATTTGTCTACAAATAATTAAAACTTTGTGTGTTTTGTAATTCAGAGTACTTGCTAACTACAAATATAAAATTTAAACATTGGCATTATTTTGAATTTGTAGTCATAAATCTGGTCAAGAAATTGCCACATTTTTATATTTAGTAATCGTAACTTCTGCATGTAAGTACATATAAAATGTAACGTTGCTCAGAGCAATATTCTTTCGATTCCTTACATTGCTCGACAATCAGATTAGTTTCATTAATTTATCGCTTCCAAATGGTTTAGAAAATTTAAAGTACGGATTTGAGATATCGATTCAATGACAAAACTCTTATCGATGCAACCGCTATTAGGTTTTATAGTTTATCGATTAGCTGTCAACACAATTTTTATAAAAAGAAGTTTGTGATGTTATAGTGTGGGTATTTTTAAATGCCGTGTTGTTAATTCATCGATAAACCTTCTCAGTAACTACAAAGGTATAAAAGTGTTTGTGTGTGTCTATGTCATTATAAATGTTGGTCATGGTAGTTTGTCGCGACAAAACTTTTCATCCTTGCAATGGCAATTAACCTAAATTTTCTGTGTTAAATGTTCTGTCAATTTTAGCTTACATATAATTCACAAAGTAAATAATGGACGGCATTTAAGTCACTTATTCCGAAGCTTAATCATCAATTCAAATCAAGCTTTCGAAGTCAATCAAAATAGCCGCAATGTCGATACTAAAATACATCTGGCGCACCTGAAGATGTCACTGGGGTACCTAAGACCTTCTTAAATCGGTTTCCACGAGTAAATTCCCAGGGTTACCTTTAATTAATTCATAAACAAACTTTCACTGTAGGGCTAAAGCTGGCATCACGAAAAGAAAGTGATTAGTGCCTACATTTATGCTAGCCACAGACTTAGGTAATCAAGTAGTAGAGCATGAGGTCTCGATTCACAGGTTGAGCAAATTGTTATTGAGTTAAGTCTGGATTCGTGCCTGGTTGATGTCAATACGCTCGCCCTTTGGGGAAAACAGGCGTATTATTATGATGTGTTAGCTCTGTTATAAAACTAATAAAACCTTCTTTGTCACAGACCTGAAGACAGTGGACAGTACAGATGCCGCGTGGACTTCATCAAGTCACCTACCAAGAACACAAGACTGAATCTTACCGTGCTGAGTAAGTATTAACGTAAACCAAATGATACTGAGTAGAACGTAAGTATGTTGTTTGTAAAGATTAGCTTAGGTTCTGGAAGAGCAAGCGGTGTAGATGTTTAGTAGGGGTCGTAGACAGAACAGTCTTTTTAATTACTCTTAGAGCATAAGAGCCGCTATTGGTTTCTTAAAGCTCATTGAATGTCAAATGTTGTTAAAATTCAATGATTTTATCACAGAAAATTATTTTTATTTCTTAGGCTTTCAGAAACCGATATTAAGTTTATGAAATCTTTTTGAATAGTTCCTTTCAGTCTGCTTCATTGATCTAGTAGTCAGAAGAGCGACTATGAAACATGGGTCCTGGTTGCGATGCTTGGGCCTTGCGTTTAGCTGGTATTTCCACTAGTAATTATTCAGTAGCTGCCTAATTGCCTATATTAGGTATAACTTTAATATAACTGGCGAAATGCGGGTGTCCCGTTCATTCAACAATACTTTCTCCTGTGACCTTTTTTCGAGCACAAATACTCATTATTACTATTTTTGTGTGCAGTACCTCCAGATCGGCTGATTATCCTGAACCATGAGAGTAACGAGGTCCAAGGCGTGCTCGGTCCTTACGATGAAGGAACTGAAGTAAACCTGACATGCATCGCTGTAGGAGGTAAGAAACTTGTTTCAATTCTCTGATCAGAAAATCTATCGACAAGTTAATCTCATGTTAGCTTTAGTGCAATAATAGTATTTTTGCTTTTTGCATTAGCTGCTCGTATATTTTGCTAGACTTCTCTAAATAACATTTGATAATAATCGCATCCCAGCCATCCAATAGACGCATTCGTTTTTTTACTGCGTCAATAGCAAAGAAACTAGCCTGCAATGTAGCTTTAAGTCCGACATACTGACCTATATATAGGCCGACAGCCGATCTATTTTAGAATTTAGTAATTTGTACTAGATATTAATTATTTAAATTAGAGTTGCCGCGAATAATATTGTTATAGCGAATAGTCGAATATTATTGCTCGACATAAAAATGGAATATAAAAAATTGTTTATTTATCTTAAATAATATTAGACTTGTAATAGTCTCTTAAACTCTCCAATCATTCCTGCAATCTCACCAAAGGCTGACAGAAGTATAATCAATCAAGAATGGTGGCCTTTGAGTACCAATAAGAATCAATTCCCCATTTTAAGTAAGCTTGCTAAACTGTGTGTGTTATTAAACACCAGCAAACTCTGTTTATTCAGAAAGACTATTTTCTGAGGTAGGCATTATTTATAAAAAAATGCAACCGACTTGATACCACCACCACAATCTGCCCCTTTGGAATTTTAAATATTAAATTATTGATTGAAAAGCCTTACTCATTAACTTCAACATGACTGATTTTTGGCTAATTAATGATAAATAATACAAGTGTGTTTTGTTTTTAGAGATTAATTTCATTTTTATGTCTTCAGTTTTTCTGTTCATCAAAACTTTATTTTTATTTAGACAACTATTCGCCGAATATCGAATAATGAACTCTATTATTCGGTATTCGATGAATAAGAAAAAAATGTCGAGTAGTGCCGAATACCGAATAATAGCGAGCATTCGCGGCATCTCTAATTTAAATATGATTAAACTTCTATAAAAACATATTTGCTACGATGGCGAATAACTTACTTAACTAAAATTTCATAACATACTACCTAATACTGAGTTGGAAATTGGAAAAAAAGTCGTTCATCATCATTTCAGCTGAAAGTCCACTGCTGAACATAGGCCGCCCCCCAAACGCCACCACGTTGACCGGTCCCGTGCGACTCGCATCCAGCGGATCCTCGCAACTTTCACCGGATCATCGGTCCATGTAGTGGGAGGCCTTCCAACGCAGAGTCGTCCGGTTCGTGGTCGCTAATCCAGATGTTTTCGACCCCATGGGCCATCCGTTCTTCGAGACTGCCACTTAAGTTTGGAAATTTTTCGGGCTATGTCTACCGACCTTGGTTCTCTTGCGAATTTCTTCATTTCTGATTCGATCACGCAACGAAAATCCGAGCACAGCCTTCTCCATTGCCCTCTGGGTGACTTTAAGCCTTCTGATAAGGCCTCTTGTGAAGTAAAAGTTAAGAAATCTTGAGCCTGGCGTACATTTCCCATTAAGGGAACTTTAGCTATTTATGTATGATAGTTTTACGGATAGTTAAAGGCATGTTTAAGAAGTTGATGATGTTGCCAGGTACTTATCGTTGTGAATGTTTTATGTTAGGGCAAAATGAAACGGTAACCGTTGTTATACTCTGGTGAAAACTTGTTGGTGTCCGCCAGATAAAAATAAAATAAAAGTCATAACTTTAAACCATAATTTAGGTCTCAAATGAAAGGTATAGGCCTCAAGCACTCAAGTCCTCTATCCAAAAAAAAACTCCTATTTTTCTAAAAACAAATCATTACACTTTTCCTGTTTCAATTCGTCGCCTCCCAAATCACGCCTGCCATGTCAAACCCGTTAAGGTCGGTCTCAGCACGGGTGCCACACATTTGCTAACATCTTCAACTGACACTTGTTTACTAGAAAAAACAACAATCTGATAAAAAAGGTTGTCTTAGAAGACTGTTTGACTTTTTCTTGTTGGCTCAGTGCGGTACCGAGTATTGGCCTATGTCAAAACGGATTTGTAATGTAGTCTGGGCAATTATACGAATAAGTTGTCAACATTTTTATCTGAAGGGTGGCAAAGGCAACTGTAGGGATAGGTAAATCGTGGCTAAATCGGTTGAATCAAACTTCTGTCGCCCCTCACTACCACCACTGCTGAGACCTGACGGGTCGCTGGCCCACTCCGCTGAGGACAAGGCAAACTTGTTTGCCTCCCTCTTTGCGGAATCTTCGCGTCTGAATACTGATGGCACGCGGCCCCCTCCTTCTGCTGTTCGATGTGAGACGAGTATGTCGGATATTCGCATCCATCAGAGGGAGGTCTGTAGGGTGCTGCGTAACCTTGACGTGAACAAGGCTAGTGGCCCGGACGGGATCCCGGCAATTGTACTTAAAACTTGTGCGCCTGAATTGTCTCCAATCTTGACACGCCTATATCGCCTTTCGATGGTGACTGAAAAAGTGCCGAAGGCTTGGAAGCAAGCTAACGTTCAGCCCGTGCCCAAGAAGGGTAGTCGAGCTGACCCGGCCAACTACAGACCCATATCAGTAACGTCCATCCTCTGTAAGAGTATGGAACGTGTACTGAATAATAAGCTCCTGGCATACCTAGAAGACAACGACCTTCTTAGTGACCGCCAATACGGCTTCCGCCGAAACCGGTCAACTGGGGATCTTCTAGCGTATGCCATTCACATCTGGAGTGAGGCCATCGAGAACCACGGCGAGGCGCTTGCTGTCTCCCTTGACATATCGAAGGCCTTTGACAGGGTCTGGCACGAGAGCCTTATTGGTAATCTTCCTTCCTTCGGTCTGCCTAGTGGTCTGTGTGACTGGATTACGGACTTCCTGAGGGATCGGTCCATCCGAGTGGTTATCGATGGCTGCTCGTCCGGTCAGTTAGGTATTAACGCCGGAGTCCCTCAGGGGTCAGTGCTCTCGGCAACATTGTTCTTGCTGCACATTAATGATCTGCTAAAACCCGGAACCTTTGGGTATGCAGACGACAGCACTGTTGCTGAGAGATACGTGTCTGGCGCACGGGCTACTGGGCCTCAAGTTCGGTCTCTTCGGGAGGCCATGGTTGAGCGCTTGAACCTGTCTTTGGAGGCAGTCTCCGAATGGGGCAATGCCAATCTAGTCAGTTTCAATGCTGCTAAGACCCAGGCGTGTCTTTTTTCCGCAAAAAAGAGCCAATTCCACCCGGCTCCATCCTTCTGTGGTGTAACCGTGCCGATAACGGACCATCTCGACCTTCTTGGTGTTACGTTGACATCGACCCTCAATTTTGGTCCTTTCATTGTGGCAAAGGCTCAATTAGCTGCAAAAAAGTTAGGGATCCTTGCGAAGGTGAGATGGTACTTCACGCCTGAACAGCTGCTCAACTTGTATAAAGCGCAAGTTCGGTCATGCATGGAGTACTGCTCTCACCTCTGGGACGGATCTGCCAGGTACCAACTTGACGCACTTGAGTCGATTGACAGACGGGCCAGGAGACTTATCGGCAATGATGCGCTGGTCGACTCAAAGCTTCAGAGCCTTGAACACCGACGACGAGTTGCCAGCCTGTCGGTTTTCTATCGGTTACATTTCGGGGAGTGTGCGATGGAACTGCACAATTTGATTCCGCCTAGCCCTTTCCATCATCGGACTACAAGACGTACGGCAATGCGCCATCGTTACATGGTTGATATCCCACCCATACGCACAAAGCGTTTCGAAAATACTTTCATTGTGCGTACAGCTAAGGAGTGGAATTCCCTGCCGGCGTCTTTGTTTCCCGATAGCTACAACCTAGGGGTCTTCAAGTCAAGAGTGAATAGGTTACTTCTAGGCAAGCGTGCTTCACCTTCGACCACATCATCACTTAACATCAGGCGAGATAGTGGTCAAACGCGAGCCTATAACAATAAAAAAAAAAAAAAAGGTAAACATTAATCATCTTCTGCCTGGTCTTTTTCCCAATAGTGATGAGGTTGGATTGTGTGAAAGATGATGTGGCTAGAAAAGAGGCCGCTATTGAGATGACGCGGAGTAGAGATGTTTGGAAGAAGAAGACATGCCGTCGTGCCCACAATTGATTTAGGCTAAGGGCAGGAGCATGCTTACGCAGCTGATTTATAATATTTTACAGTAGTCAGCGGATCTTTGTATCTCTGAAGTAGGTTCTGTGAACCATTGCGCAAGAATCATTTTGTCATCGAGTTTACTGCATACAGTAAGCGAGAAAGATCGATGCAATAAACGTAAGCGAGTGAAAGAGCAGTTATACAATGCTTTCTCTACTTTAACATTGACACAAAAATATCAACTGCGTAGGGTCTTGCAGCCAACTTGAGAGACACAAAGATCCACTGTGACTACTGTACATGGAGCGACTGCCTATTTGAAGTCCACGTCCCGGTTTCTAGGTAACACCTTACTTAAAAGTATAACTGGTTCTCAGGTTTTTGGGCTACTAAGTATTGGAAACTGTCAAATATCTACGGATATTGCAACAAAACAGTCATGTTTTCTCAAATATTTATACACGTCATGTCGTCCACAATTTCTTACAAAGCTTTGTGTGGCGAAAACATAAGACCGCAGCAACCTGTATCAGCCGTTACTAGAGGGTGTTCCGTTTTCACGAAAATGTCTGATTCACGCAAACGATTTAGTTGTGGCGTAGGAGAATAGCGGGAGCGGGTTGAAATAAATATAAATCAATTTGCACTAGGGAAATTGTAGGTTGTGACTCCTAACATTTTTGCGGTGCTTAGAGGGACGAGAAATGCTACCCGCTGCGCCAGCTTTCTTGACACTTAGCCTCTAGATTTATAAAACTTACCCTTAAAAAACCTTTGCTTCTGTAGTGAAGCAAACGACTTCTGTGTTGTATCTATGTAAAGTAGAATCTACGTAAAATGATAACTTTTTCCGAAGCTTGGATTCTGATTGTATTCTGCTACCTTAGCAACAGTGACCTCTTTTAGAATGCCACTAACAACTCATCAGTCATTGGTCATTGCGGATCTTTTGATTCCAAGTTGTTTCTGTAATGCCACCTTGCACTAAACTACACACCCTTACTTGACATGAGTATATGGGTATACAGGGGCCACCATTATTTTACATGAGTTTTTTATTCACTTCCGTCATTCACCGCTCACAATGAAGTATACAATTATGCGAGTATGTCTGGCCTTTGGTATCCCACCAGTAAGCAAAAAATAGCCGGTTCTTTGAAAACTTTTTTTGGGCTTGAATAGGCTTTTGTCAGCTTAAAAGAGCAAGGAAATGGTGTGTTTTAGAGATTTTTTTAATGTTGAGGAAAATTTTTCGGCTCATGCAAAATCATTTTCCCTGTTTTTCGACAACAACGTTAAGTTAAAAAGGTTGCGAGTTTTCTTTTCATTTTACTTACTTTTAGGAAAGTGTGTCCGAAAATGTTTGTCGTGTTGTTGAAATTTTAAAAGAATAGGCCCCAGGCATAAAAAGCTTTTTTTTTTATTTATCAGGCAAAATAACTAATTATTGTCTCAACGTTTTTATGTGGGTTTTATTTAAGTAAATAATTCAAAATAGGTATCATGTGATTCCATAGCATCTTTAAATCTAAGACTACCTTGTGGACCTAGTGGTCACAAGCGCTACTTGCGTTCTGGATTCGATTCCCGGTTCAGGCAGTATTGTTCGATTTTTTATCTGGATTTGAAATGGTGAAATGTAATAGTTTTAGATATATACACCCTGCTCAACACTTCAAGAAATATAGGCTTGTTGCTATGTTTAATCTAAAATAATGAATGATTACAGACTAGATATGACTTCAGGCAAAGTTACCCATTAACTCGTAATTATTTCTTCTGTTACCTGGCGCCACTTTCCCTTTTATACTAAAGCTTCATCACTTATTTCATACAAATACATCCCATATCGTCTTTTCAGGTCGTCCAACCGCCCGGGTATCCTGGTGGAAGTCACACGCACTCCTCGCCAACTCGGAAGCGAGAGCTACGGTCTCCTTCAGGCTGCAGAGGTCTGACTACGGTACTGATGTCACTTGTCAGGTAAATGAATTAATTAAGAATTAACCCAATTCAAACCAAAACAGTATAATCGATGTTTTTGAAAGATGTTATAAATTTTCATATCCCTAAATATTATCTTTAAAATTATTATTTAGTCAGTGAAAAAGTGATAATTTCCTTTACTTTTCTTACTAATTCATTAATTTTGTTCACAGGCTGTAACAGATCCGCTAATATCTCCAGTCTCAGAAAACATATCCATAGATGTCAATCGTAAGTACTTTTAGTTTGTATTTTACTGTTCTTTATGTATGGTTATTTAAAGCCGCATTTTTATGTTTTTAAATATCTAAACCAAATTCCTGACCTAAACGTGACTGTTAAGCAGTATAATGTTAATTTTATTTTATTTATTTATTTATTCATTAACACATACATTTGTTTTAACAGGTAAGACCCAAGCTAACAAAAGTAGTCATAAATTGCTAATTGTACAGTCCTAAGTAACGGTTCTGGGTAGAAGCACAAGTTACACAGTGGACAACACACTAAGTGTCACCCTCTGGAATTCCGCCAAAGAGCAAGAAAATATGTCCAAACGCAGAGAGATGGTATTAAGAATTCTTACTGCATGAATTTAAAAAGCCCCTCTCTAGGTCCTAACCGTAGCCTCCTGTTTGGAACGAGCAATCCCAACGATTCCAATATTTGTGGATTATTCAGCATGCCACGAAAAACCATAAAAACATATCTCGCAAGAGCGAGGTTGCGCCTTACCTCCAACTTATAGTACCCAACCATTCCTATAACAAAAAGAGTTGGATACATAAGAGTGTAGAAGGGGTAGACACCAAATTGCTTCATATACAGGTATCGGGTAAATTTGTTCTGCATCTTTTCCAGCATCTGAGAATACTTAAAAATCAAATCAAATATAATTTATTTATTTATTTATTTATTCTTGGAAAACCAACAGCTATACAAAAGAGCGTTATTCATGGAATAAGAGACAGAAAGCCAATTACAGGTTTTCACGGATAGCAGTAGAGTAACACACTTAAAGCCAATCAACTAATTTTAGAAAAAGAAATGCTGAAAGAATTAGGTTAAGGTATATGAATATTAATATTACATTTTGAAAAAGTCAATGTTTAGCTGTCTACGTGCCACGCTGCTTTTGGTGTTGAATGGGTCAAAAGAGTACTCTTTACACAATTTATTGAAGTCCTTGCTCGCTCGCAAGATATATGTATTCTGCCTGTAGTTCGAGGATGAAAGTGGAACTGATATAGGTGGGTTGAACCTTACCGATCTTTGTGGAACAGAGAAATTAAGTTTTTGCAATAGGTTTGGGCAGTCAATTTCGTTTGAGAGTAGTTTCAGCAGAAATGTGCAGTCGGCTAAGCGGCGTCGGTTTACAAGTGGCTGAAGGTGAAATTTTTTGCATTGAATTATGTAATTCTCTGATCTATACGGTATATTAAGCCTATAACATAAAAATCTAATAAAACGTTTCTGGATGCTCTCTAAGCGATCAATGTACTTATCATAACATGGGTTCCAAATTTGTGAAGCATACTCAAGGTGACTTCTTACAAATGCACAATAAAGAATTTTAAATGTTTTAACTTTTTTAAAGCAATTGGATATTCTCATTATAAAGCCTAAGGCTTTAGACGCTTTCGCAACCACCTGTTCAATGTGAGTATCAAATCGAAGCTTAGAATCATGAAAGACACCAAGGTCACGCACCCCATCGCATCTTGATAATATTTGACCTTTAAGCTCGTAATTTGTTAATATTGGGGAGCGCTTCCTACTAAAAGTGACTACAGAACATTTAGAAGGGTTCAGATCTAATTTATTAATATGGCAGTAATCATCGAGTCTTGATAAGTCAGACTGAAGAGCCTCAACGTCCCTTGCCGACGACACGGAAGAATAAATCTTCATTTATTCTTCCGTGTAATAATCATTTATTAGTTTGCAAACATGGGTAAAAATTGGTATATAGATGTTGTCTTATAAGTTAGCTCTCCATGTTCTGCCGTCACATGGGCATGCAAAACATAATCAATTAAATATAATTCATTTTCAGATAACAATCAATAGTGTTAGAAAATTATAGAAATCCATTATTACAAATTACATGTCAAAACATTTGAAACACAATAAATAGAAAAGTCAAAAATATTACATCAAATGTCACTGGTTACAATATTAAGTATGTCAATACAAGCATGTCAATTTAAATAAGAAAAATAACAAGTAAAGAAATAATTCATTTGGTCAATCAATTCACATTTTAATTTTTGTGTGCATGTCAGAAATAATAATGATTAACAAAAATAATACCAAAAAGTCTAACATAAAGCCAATACAATATTGCGACAAAACATAGATATTAGATCCCACTTAAGTCTCACAGTTTTTTTTTCCGATAGGAACTCCGAAATATTATAATATGATTTAGAGATTAGAAACTTTTTTAGGTGGCTTTTAAACAAGTTAACATTTAAGGTTTTAATTGACTCTGGTATGTGATCATCCATGCTATTCTCTAAGAGACAATTTCTTGGCTATGCTCATCGACGAGCTCGTCAGTGAGACAGCTTAGAAATCGACCGATCGTGCAGCGCTGATTTAAACGGTATTCTCTAACGCGGTTATGGTCGTCGACGAACTGTAGGCTGACATCTCCCGTCACATCTTCGTAAACGAATTAGAGCTTGAAACAAAATCTTTAAGTTATAATCGATAAATCTCGACTGAGAGTTTTATGTTCCTAAAATGTATAATACAGGTCTACTTTTATGTATTTTAAGTAATAGAGTGAAAGTACAAACGATTCCATAGTTATAAGAGTTTAAATAATGCATTTTTATTAATACATCTTAAGGCTGAATGACAATTCCATTGCCTATTTCGTAAGTAAAAGCAACGCTCTGTGAGCTGTGACGCTGTCACCATACTCAAAATCGCAACCGACTATATTTTTATTTGATAATTTTTGTTTATATTTAAAACTATTTTCAAGTTTGAAATTTTTAATGATTTCACAACGATTTATTTTAACATTCTGTGGATGTGTGAAATGTGAGTATTATTATATAGTATATGTACAGTGACAATGTGACAATATTATTGTTGTCCAAGAAATATATAATATGTTTATCTTTAGATAAAATATAACAGTACTGCGTTGAAATACATTTACAGGATGTAAAATCAGGGCCATCTTGACGTATGGACAAAATAAAATGGAAATCCAGCAGAACACAAAACAAGTGGGGAGGTTTTTAGAAACGTCTTACTAGGTATGTTATTTTTATATATTTCACTAACTTGTTTATATTTCGTATTACTATTTGACGACCTGTAGTTCCTGATAGGAGAGTTGCCTCAATTGCCTCTACATGTAAGTTTAGCTTAATTGTTGGTTCAGTGTAAGAATTGCTCTAGATAATTAAATAGTGTTCTCACTGTTAATTCCTAGGCTGGAATAAGTTGTTGGGGTTTTTAAAAGTAGCCAAAACCATATCAATTAACCTGCAATACTAAAATGTGTAACCTATAATATATATTCCTTCAGAAAGAGAGAGCTGAATTGATGTTGTTATACATTAGTATCCTGCATATCTTTTTACCTCTAAATAGTAATTTGTTGCATGTTTATGTTCACAGCTCCTTGTAGGCGTCGTTTGCTAACGGTACGAGGCTATCTAATCCAACGCTCATTTCACAAACACCATTCACAAATGGAGATTAACTAAATGTTTTTTCGCTATTGAAGAGAGGCGCTTGGAAAACCAGCAACTCCTTATTGCCAACCAGTGGACGATGTTGGATATGTATCAGGAAATAAGAGAGTCTTGGTCAAGAGAGACCTAAGCACTGCACTAAGTTGAATACATGGAACATGATTTTAATATTTATTTTTTATACACACAGATATTATGTTTAGTTTATGAGAGATGTTAAGAAATTGTAATACAAATTTAAGTGAAAGTACTGAAAGATTATCACTACTATTGGCATAAGTTACTGAAATTATACTAACTTAGTGATAAAAGATTCTAAAAAAAATAATTGAGATTAGAAACTAAAAGAGTATTTATTATAGAATAAAATTTTATTACTGGAAAATATTTCAATAAATAAATCTTGAGTTTTGTCATTTTAAGTTTTTTTTATTACTCAAAATATATATTACTAGCTTTTACCCGCGGCTTCGCTCGCAGTGAAGCCATTTTTTTTTATTATTATTATAAAAAGTATCCTATGTTACTTCTAATACCTCAAAGAATATATGTACAAAGTTTCATGATGATCGGTTCAGTAGTTTTTGCGTGAAAGCGTAACAAACAAACTTACATTCACATTTATAATATTAGTAAGGATGTATAATTATTTTCCATACTAAATATATTATTCCGTTTTGCAGTCTTAATGCACATGTTTGCTTGTACAAATAAGAATTAGGCCAATTAAGATTCAGCATGTAGCTGGAAGGCAGGTTATGAAGGTTGCGGGGTTCCGCTGGATGCGAGACGCACAGAACAGGTCAATGTGGTGACGCCTGGGGGAGGCCTATGTCCAGCAGAGGACGTCTTTGGGCTAATATGGTGATGAAGCCGGACCAATAAAAATGATTCACATCGCAATAAATCTTACTTAATATTGAATGTCCTCAAATATATTTATGACTCATAATTTTAATAATAAAAGCTACTAATTAACCTGTGAAATCCAAACTAAGTAACTCTGTCTGTTACCTTTTCATGCTTAAACCGGTGAACCGATTTAGATGAAATTTGATGTGGAAACAGTTTCGAGACCGTAGGTAACTATCCTATTTCCTTCATTGGATAATTTTTATCATGGAAATCGTTCGGTGGGGTGGAAGTTTGAATGGTGAAATAATAGTTTCTCTAATAAGGCGGCCCATATACCTTCAATATTATTGCCTGATATAAAAAATGGCTAGTCGAAGTACTAATGCTACACAGACGTAGTTGTGGGCAATTGTTAGTTACATAATATATAAGTTTACATTCATATGAAACATAAAATGCCTATACGCTAAGAGCTAAATTGTTTTCCAATATGTTATTTAATCCTGAGAAAGCCTGAAACTATGTTATATTATTTTCAACGTTGCTAATCCTCTCGTCTGTTAGAATCATTAATTTTCTTAGCTTCTTCTAATAAAAGTAAATTTAAATAACCGAGCTGCCATTTTTTTAATTAATCGAAATAATTTATTTTATAACGAGCCCCTGCCAGCGGCTTCGTCTTATCCCAAGGGTGCATTATGTCGGGATGAAAAGTAGGCTATATGCTATTCCAGACTATAATCTCTATGCAAAATTGCATCCAGATCCGCCCGGGGGTGATTGAGTAACAAACATACATCCACACACACATCTATTATATCGAAACTTTCACATAAACTTTTACAATATGAGTAAGATTAAAATCCAAGAAGAATTACGCGCAAAAATAGTGGCTTTTGGATTTGACACATAAAAACGAGGCTGTAAGTCAGGCTGCGAGCGTCTTCGACGCTGTTTTTTCTTACGGAATACCAAAATGTATGAAGAACTGTCAACTTGCTCGACATTGAGTAGTTCAAACTCACGGCCGTCACAGCTTAGAGCGCTAGTGTCGCTATTCGCGGCCTAGCGAATACCAATCTGTAGATTCGTCGCTGGCACAGCACTGCGCTCAAGGCTGTTTCCTTAGAGAATAGCACCCCATATATAATTGGTGCCATGCATAAAACACTTTTATGCATCATAGCTGTCTTATACTGTCTTGCACATAACATATTGGCGTGTCGTCTACTTCGGTTATTTAAGTCTGATAACTTGGGAAATAATTGTGAGTTGGTTTTCACAAATACCGCAACCTCAAATATGTACAAAGAGGGCAGTGTCAATATTTTATACCGAATAAAAAATGGTTTACAAGTGTCTGTGCATTTCAAACCGAACATCGCCCTTATACACTTTTTTTGACATTTAAATATTAGTTCGTTATTTGTTGAGTTTCCCCAAAACATAACGCCATATCTTAATATTGACCCCATTATTCCATGGTATGCTATCACAAGAGCATCCGTTTCTATGACTGGAGCGAGTTTATATAACGCATACGTCGATTTACTAAATCGCTTTGCCAATTCTTCTATGTGTGCTTTCTGGTCCAAGCGTTGGTCTATTGTTAAGCCTAAGAATTTAGAAATGCTGGCTTGATTTATTTTATTATTATCGTAGTGAATATTCATCGTCATATTTTTGCGTTGACTGAAAGCCATTATTTTGGTTTTGTCAATATTTATTTTGAGATTATTACTGTCGAGCCATTTTATTATTGAATTAATAGTATTAGTTATGTCATTATTATAATTTTGTTTGTTTGTACAGTCAATGGTAATTGTACTATCGTCAGCAAAAAGAGTCATGTGGTGTTTCGTCACTTTGGGCAAGTCATTTATATATAGTATAAAAAGAGGGGGGCCAAGCACGCTCCCCTGTGGTACACCATATAAGTTTGATCTGTCACGTGACCTATAGACCCTTTTGTATTTTGTTTTCGGATCTACCTGTGAAATTTCTACATATTGCTTCCGGTTTTTTAGAAACGATTCGATTAGCAGTAGGACGTTTCCTCTTATTCCGTAGGTTTCTAATTTGTCAAGCAAGATATTGTGATCAACATAGTCAAAAGCTTGAGTCATATCGCAATATATTGAACAAACAGGAATTTTATGGTCAACGTTTACAATTACTTTATTCAAGAAGTCAAAAATGGCCATGTTAATAGTTTTATCTTTCCTAAAGCCTTTTTGTTCTTCAGTCAAGATGTTATGTTTTACTAAAAATTTATAAATTTGTTCATATATGTACTTTTCAAATATTTTTGAGAATATTGGCACCAGTGCAATAGGTCTGTATGACTCCGTGTTTTATTTGTCGTTTTTTTTTGTACAGAGGTTTTACTACGGCAGTCTTAAGATCTGCCGGATATGTGCCTCGTATTATACATAAGTTAACTATGTGACTTAAATGTCCACTAATGCTGTCCGATACATATTTAATAGTTTTTGTGGAAATGCCGTCATGTCCTACACTATTAGTGTTTTTAAGGGATTTGATTATGATTTTAATGTCATTTTCACTACTTGGTGCCATAAACATGGAGTGGCTCGGTTTGGAGATATTTGTAGTTGTTTGAATACCCCTATTACCGACTGGTTTAATTTTGTCAGTGAAAAAATCATTAAAAGCATTTGCTATGTCACGTGGATGCGTTATATTTGAATTTCCCATTTTAATGCTTGTAATTGTATTCTTAGGTAAATTAGTTTTTGACCGGTTTATGATTTGCCATGTCGCTTTTGACTTGTTTAAAGAGTTTTTTTATTTTATATGTATTTTGAGCGCGTTGTGTTAATTTAATTATTCGCTTATATGTGTTGGCATAACTATTAAGTTCTTTTTTATTTGCTTCATTTCTATTCAAACGGTAACGCCACAAGAGTGATCTTTTCTTTTTGCTACAAGCTCTAATTCCACGCGACACCCATTGAGGTCTATTGTGTAGTTTTAATTTTAGTCTCTTAAGCGGAAAGCAGAAGCCGTAGAATAGAGAGAAAGTCTCCTGAAATAAATTGTAAGCTCTGTCCGGGTTATCACATTCATAGACATCCGAAAAAGAAATGTTTTCCAGACATTCTCTAAATTTTTTCATATTTTCTGTACTAAAATCTCGTCGTTTGATATACCAGTAACTTAAACAGAAGGTTCTTTTTACAGGACATTTCATTATTTGACAGGTGTGATCTGATAAGCCAAGTTCAACTACGTCAGCTTTACATTTCTTGCCAAAATTATGTGCAAAGTTGTCGAAACATGTATTGCTTTTTAGCCTTGTTGGCTTTAAATTATAATTAAGCAACATACATTCCAGGTCTTGTAATATATGGCTACGTTTTAATGTGTCAATATTAAAATTACCACATATTATAATGTTTTGTTTACATTTCATTGTTATCGACTGTAACATTTTTTCCAAACGCTCCAAAAACAAACGAAACGAAAGATCCCCAGAAAAAGTAACACCGAGATCTCGCACTAACACTACCCGCGGTATGACGTGACCGCCCATGCAATAATCGTGACGTCGTGGTACCACGGCCTGTGTGAAGGACATTACGTTACACTTCGTCACATTGAAGAGTAGTTTATTCTCTTCACTCTACGCTACCACCCGATCGATGTCTCGCTGGAGCATTCCGCAGTCTGACTCGTCTGTGATCCGTAGGAATAGCTTTAGATCGTCAGCAAATAATAAACATGCAGCGTCTTTAATAACTTCTGGAAGATCATTTATCATAATAATAAATTCTAAAGGTCCTAAATTTGTGCCCTGACTAACCCCCGTAAAAGTGAAATACGAGTTCGAGGTGTAACCTGCATATTCTACCATTTGCTTGCGGTTGCCTAAGTAGCTAGTAAAGAATTCTAGGAGGGTTGGGGTAAAACCGACCTTCGCAAATTTACTTAAAAGTATGTCATTATCCACACTATCAAATGCCTTCCTAAAGTCGAAGTAAGCGACGTCCAGTTGGGCACCAGTCTCAGAGTCCAGCACTGTGGTGGCCTGATTTAAAAAACACATTAAATTAGAGTTCGTGCTGCGGCCCGCACGGAAACCATGCTGCGCGTCGTTGAGCTGCGAAGCTACTTGCGAGTGGATAGTTGAACACAACACGGACTCGAAAACTTTAGCAAATGCTGACAGCACTGCTACTGGTCTATACCCGCTAACATCTTAGCTTGGAGCCCCCTTCGGTACCGGAGTAACCCTAGTCAATTTACAGCCATCCGGATACGAGCATCTTCGTAAAAAGATATTAAATAATTGAGCATGAGCGGCCGGGCCAAAACTGTCCTACAATCCCTAACGATGAAAGGTGGCACCCCGTCTGGCCCAACCGAACGCTTGGGCTTGAGGCGCTCGAGCGCGGCACTCACCTCGGCGAGAGACAGCTGTCCCACGTGAATGCGGGCTCCGCGCTCGGGCACCGTCTGCCCAGCGGCGGCCGCATCCAACCGCGGTGCCACCGCCCCATAAACCGAATGAAAGTAATCAGCGAATGCCTGAGCGCACTCATGTTCTGGCAAAGGCTCGCCATTCTTAATTATCTTCGGTCTACTACGTTTCGAGCGCTTGCTCCCAATAAAACCCCAAAAAGACCTCGGTTCCTTCTCAAATTGTTGCTCAGTACGCCTCTGATAATCGTAGTATGCGACACTGATTTTTACTTTGACAATAGAGCGGTAGTGCGAAAAGTTAAAATAGTCGTTGACCGAACCAGTCTTCTTAAAAGATTTGTGCCAAAAAGCTTTCTTCTTAATATGACCTATTACGAGTATGTCAGCAGTGAACCATTCGGGGTAGTGATAACGAGAGCAATCACCCTTGAAGCTCTTTCTTGGAGTGCTCTCATCCAAAATCCTGTAAAATATGTCATAAAACATCCTATATGCTTCGTCGGCATTACTCGTTTCATACAGGGTGCTCCAGTCTATCCCTGCAAGTCCCATGTACAAACAATGGAAGTCCGCCTTGCTATAATTCCATCGTGGTAGGGAAGTGGAAGCCTGCGGTCCATGGTAACCAGGGCTGGAAGTTGCTCGCACGCGACTTATACTTACTCGTGGCGGGGGATGCTGTGGGTCTATACATGACAAGCACTCCTCACATTCCTCACTTACGACAATATCATTTTCGGGCAAAGAAGTTAGGATTACATCGAGCGTACGATTGTTGCAATTAAGAATATTGTTACTTTGGCGAAACCCACAAAAGGTGACAAAGTATTCATAATAACATTGTACATCTTGGTTTGTTGAATACATATTTAAATCAGCTACTAAAACAACTTTGTCATATCTAACACATAACTGCTCCAGCAAATGGAACATATACATATATTCCCTTTCAATCGTCTTAGGTGGAATATAAGCAACACAACACAAAAACAAAAAAATGTTTTGACGGTATACCGTCGCACATACGATTTCGAACGGGTGGTGATTCAAGCTAGCGTTATCAGATAAAGGTACACTGCGTAACTCGAGATCGCCGCACGGGGTGGCGATCAGCATGACCCCACCGTGTTTACGGCCATCCGCGCGGTCACATCTGATTACTGTGTATCCGCTCGGAGCCAGTTCACCATCATGTATCGTGTCATTAATTCCAGTCTCGGTTATGGCTACCAAATCAACCATAGACTCTGAAATATTATTATAAAATGATTTTAACTTCGTGCGTAAGCCTCTAACGTTTTGGTAGAACAGATCTAACGAGCACTTGAGTTTATTGCCACTAGCTTGAACCACATTCACACCATTAGAGCGCACCAGTCCCATAGTTTGCGAGTGGGGACTATTTAAACCACTAGTGTTAGCATACCACTGTAAGTTATTCCTATTTCGTCGTTTAGTGCGATGTTCACTGGGAGAAGCACCCAACGACTGCGCTTGCACTGTCGCCGGAGTGAATCTCGGAGCTCGTGTCCCCCCGCTGCCCGCGGGGACGCCTCGGATACCAGTCAGACAACTTCACTCCTGCGGGTCACGCCGTCGGCGTGTTTATGCGATCATTTAAGCTCTCAGGAAAAGCTATTACGAAGGCAGCGTGCCTTGTAGTCTTAATTAAACGTTTCTCCACAATATATTGGTTACAATCTTGAAGCTTGTTCAAATATGTGAGCACGTTTTGCTCCGTCGTCTCTGGCTTAAAAGACCAGGCCTGCAAATATTTAAGCTTTTCTACAATTTTAAGCTCGTCATCCTCTTTCCCGCTGCCAGTGACCACTCGCCGTTTAGAATTACGTGCTTTGCGCGCCGGTTGCCACCCTTCATCGGAGGTAATGTTTTCATGATGATTATTTCTTGTGTCAACCGAGCGTCTTTCCGCTAAATTTGTAGCCCGACACTCCAATGATGATAAAATTGCTTTTGCGGGTAGATTGGGATTTGCAGTCGTAGCTGTCACCGTGGGAGTCTTCGGCAAGTTATTAGTCACCCCTACGTCACCATCAGTCCTTGGTTTTGCAACGGCTGAATTTTTTGCAGCGGCTGCGTATCCACTTTTGGTTTTAGCGCTAGAATTAACTCGCGCTTGACGCATGGGACGCTGTGTAGTCGCTGGAATCGCAGTCGCTGGATGCTCTTGACCGGCGTCGGCGTCCAATAGTTTTGGTGGGACTGATTTCGGTGTACCCTCAACAGCTAACGTTAACAATCTCAACGATTCAGCCTGCTTAGCTATAATAGCAGTTTGCTCGTCTATTTTGCACTTGAGAGCACTCATTTTAGTAGCGAGATCACTAACTACTTTATGTAGCTCGCGCACTACGCCTTCCAGGGCCTTCTGGGCCATTATTATATTTTTAAAATAAGTAAATACTGGGAGCTGTAGGTGTTTAAAAAGTAAAGACGTTAGTTTTTTTTTGGAAACTTTATTTAATATATAATTTGTGGTAAAACTGAAAATCCTGCTTTAATTTGGATTAATACATAGTCTACAAGTGCATAATTACAAGTACTTACGTTTGTGGCGCATTTATGTGACATAGTCATATAATAATATAAACACCACCTGCCAGCTGATCACAGTACTTTTACTACACCGTTAGTTGGCGCTTCTCAGACAATGTCACAATACGCTGAGGTTCTTGCTGCTCAGAGGACCCTGGAGGAGAACTTTTTGAAGAAGATGGGTGAACTCGAAGCGCAGATCCAGTGTGCCGGGCCTGCTAAGGCAAACACAGTGGCGAAGATAGCTGATGAGTTTCGCACCTTCCGGGAGCTCATTTTCTCCATGTTTGGTCTGCTGCGAAGCCAGATCAATGAGTGTGCCAAACAAATTGATGGCGTGGAAACCAGGCACCGGCGGAAGGCATTAGTTTTCCAAGGACTTGCTGAAGTGGAGAAGGAGGATAGTAAGGCAGTAATCCTGGATGTGTTAAGTGCCAAGCTTGCCCTCAAGAATGTCACAGACTCTTCAATTAAGGCCTGTCACAGACTTGGGGCTCCAGGCAAGGAGCATCACAGGCCCATTCTCGTCTGGTTCACCAGTGCGGACATCAAGGCTTCTGTTTGGAGGGTTAAGACAAAATTGAAGGGCTCCAAAATATCCATCAAGGAGTTCTTAAATAAAAGGAAAATATTTTGACATTAGTAATATACGTTTAGAAATTTTTATATAGAATTAGTATTATCTTTAAATCGACTAAATAACGAATAACGATTTTTGTTTTTGTTTGTTTACATATGTGCTTTCAATATATATGTTTTTATTTTTTCGCATTTCGTAGCGGGGTGCGACTGTTTTATGTTACATTTACGTTTTTTTAACCGTGTTGTGTTTGTTTGGGCTCAGCACCTTTTCTCTTAGATTAGCTACTTTAGATTTTTTTTTCTGCTTTCGTAGGGGTGTGCGACGGTTTCTTTTTTTTTTTTTTTAATTTTATGTGTTGTGTCTGTTTGAGAACTACAGCTTTCTTAAGTTTTTTGTTTTCTTTTTGGAGTAATGTTTTTAAGAAGGTGCCGAGTTCCGTATTGGTTATTAAATAACTGTTTTAGTGTCTGTGTTAGCTGGCGGGTGGTGCAGAGTGGCACCTCAGTAGCAATAATATACTAATAATTTTATATATAATAATACATTTTAAACATATTTACTACTTCAATTTATATCAGACAATGAGTCTTTTTTCTCTGCTAACGAATCTGCTGCCTCTTCAAGCGACGCGAGTTTTTGTTCTCTCGGTGGCACTCTTGGTGACTTTTTGCAACATAACTTCAATGATGAGTCCAATCGGTTGGTGAATGTATGCCACATTAATGCACAAAGTGTCGCCAGTCATTACAGCGAGTTGTACGATGCGTTTAACAACAAAAACGTTCACGCTATCCTGATTTCCGAAACTTGGCTTAAACCTCATCTTCTGTCCACCACTTACCCTCTCACCGGGTTCGTTCTTATACGGAACGATCGGATTGGTAAGGGAGGGGGTGGTGTAGCCATATATCTTCGCAGTGATTTTCCTTATAAAATACTTGCTACTTCTTCTTCAAGCTATTCTGCCTCTGCGGAGTTTAGCTTCCTTGAAGTTTGCGTAAAAGGAGCCAAAACCATTATCGGTGTTGTCTACTGTCCCCCCTCTGTAGATTACTTCACTGAATTCGAATCAGTTCTTGAATCTTTGGGTTCTGAGTATGCGCACCACATCATCATGGGTGATTTTAACACAAACCTCCTTTCCCAAAACTCTCCTCGATCCCGTAGACTTCTCCATATTATCGAGTCAGCTAGTCTGCGCGTGTTGCCGCTCCAGGCTACCCATCACAATAAATGTGGCGATGACACCTGGCTCGACCTTGTACTCACCTCGAATCCTTCCCTTGTCTCCTCCCATGGTCAACATGACGCTCCTGGCTTCTCTCATCACGACATGATTTTTCTTTCCTATATCCTCAAACCTCCTAAACCTGTACCCAAGGTTCTGTACAAGCGTTGTTTTGCTAGGATGGACGTTGAAAAACTTAAGGAGGATGCATCTGTGATCGATTGGGAGATCATGATGGAGGCAAATTCGGTTGACGATAAGGTATCTTTAATGATTTTGTGGTCAACCTTTACAACAAACATGCTCCCGTCAAAAAAGTAAAACTGAAACGTCCTCCTGCACCTTGGATGACAAGAGATATACTGATGGCCATGCGACGTAGGGACCGCGCGGTCCGAAAATACAAAAGAGAACGTACTGACGAGAACTGGGCGCTATTTAAGACTTCAAGGAACAGATGTAACCAGATGATACGCAACGCTAAACGTCGCCACATTCTAGAAAGTATTTCTTCTTGTTCTTCTGCCGATATTTGGAAGTTCCTTGGAACCCTAGGTATCGGCAAACCGCGACATTTAGACCTTCCAAATTCTATTGATTTAGATGATCTCAACCGTCATTTCTCCACTGTGCCTACCATGAATCGTCTAACCAAGCAACAAACTCTGTCTCTAATCTCTGGTCTAACGCGTCCTCACATTAATCCTTTTCGTTTCATTCCAGTTGAACCGGGAGAGATCAAAAAGATCATACTCTCCATCAAATCCAAAGCGGTGGGATGTGATAATATCACTCGTGGTATGATAATCACTGTTCTGGATCACCTTTTACCTCCTATCACGCATATCGTAAATTTTTCATTGTTTTCCGGAGTATTCCCCTCCCAGTGGCGTAAAGCCTATGTTCGTCCACTACCCAAAGTTTCCAACCCCTCTCTTCCAACCGACTTCCGTCCAATTTCTATCCTTCCCTTCCTATCCAAAGTGCTTGAGGCCTGTGTCCACAAACAACTTTCAAAGTTTGTGCACAGTAATTCGCTTATTAGCCCTCTTCAATCTGGATTCAGGCCCGGGCACAGCACTGTGTCCACCCTCCTTAAAGTGACTGGCGATATAAGGGCAGGATTGGAAGACACCAAAGTTACTGTACTAGTGTTAGTCGATTTCTCGAACGCCTTCAATACCGTTAGTCACGACATCCTGTTAGCCATTCTGTCCTATTTGATGGTTTCTCCTGAAGCACTGGAATGGTTCAACTCTTACCTTCAGGATCGTCAGCAGTCGGTTCAGGTTGGAGATTCTTCATCTCGCTGGTGTGACTTGGAAACTGGCGTTCCTCAAGGCGGCATTCTTTCTCCTCTTCTATTTTCTATTTTTATAAATCTCATTACTTCCGAACTTCAGTGTGCGTATCATCTGTATGCAGATGACCTGCAGTTGTACCATCAAGGGAATGTCGACGAAATACCTGACGTTATCAGCGAATTAAACAGGGATTTATCGGCTATAAAAACCTGGTCCGATAGATTTGGTGTTGCAGTAAACCCCAATAAATGTCAGGCGATCATCATTGGGAGTCATCGAAACATTGCTAAAGTGGATGGTGCAACTTTGCCACCTGTTTTATTTGACAGTAAGATTATTCCTTTCAGCACTGATGTAAAGGACCTGGGCTTGCACATCGATAATACTCTTAATTGGCGTACTCAAATCGCTAGTGTGAGTCAGAAGGTCACTGGAACGCTGCGGGCTCTGTATCGTTTGAAAAATTTATTACCAATCAACACTAAGGCAATGCTTGTGCTGACCTTAATTTTTCCTATCATCGATTATGGTGATGTGTGCTACTAGGACCTGAATGCTGATCTTCTCAACAAACTTGATCGTCTTCTAAATTACTGCATTCGATTTGTTTTCAATTTGCGTAAATATGATCATGTCTCTGCGCATCGATCACTTCTAAAGTGGTTGCCCATACGCCAGCGCAGAGAGCAAAGGGCACTAACTACCTTGTTCTCATTTCTCGACTCTTCCAATTTCCCTAGTTATCTGGCCCCTTACTTTCAATACATTTGCGCCAACCACTGTAAAAATCTACGGTCATCACATAACCGCCTTCTTCAATGTCCCACTCACCGCACTGACTTCATTCACCGTTCTTTCTTCGTTCAATCTATTTCTCTATGGAATGCGCTCCCCTAGGAAATCAGGATGGCAACCAACCGGTTAACCTTCAAAGTTAAAGTTCGCGAGCATATTCGTAAGAAGTTGGCAGTAGTATCGTAACAGCGCTAATGTTTTCCAATTATTTATCTATTACTACTAATGGTTAAGTATATTTATGTATTTAATATATTATTTTGAATATGTATGGTATGATTATATTGTATTTATAGTTAATATGTATATTTAAATAATCCACACTTTCATTATTGCACCTACCACTGTTTATCTCTCCATCACCCAAAGGTCGACTGGTAGAAAATGCCTAAGGCATTAAGTCCGCCTCTGTACTTGTGTGCATGAAGTATTAAATAAATAAATAAACTGCCGATACAACCGGTACTTAATTCCGGGCTCTTCATGCGTGCTCCACAAACTGTTCCAAGGTAACGGTTTCTGCCAATGAAACGCGTTTTACGTGGGTTATTTTTAGGGTTCCGTACCCAAAGGATAAAAACGGGACCCTGTAGCCTAATTCATTTGCATGCAACTTTGACAATGAAATTTCAAAATCCAAGTCGTATAATTAAGAAAAAATATTTTCGAAAACCTGAACTTGGATCATTTTGTGGAACAGGCATTATGGCCGGAACTAGGCATGTAAGAAGCCAAAATTGAAACCTATCGAGACCTACTTTGAAATAAACCCTTTATCTTTTATTATCTCTCTTAAATCTTTAAAAAAATTAAACAAAGACTTTGTATACAAAAAAATATTATTCCAAAAATTCTAAAATGAAAGAGTGACGACATACAAAATATTAGTTATACTCGTATGACTAGAAATACAATAAATAATTCACAGGTATACGTAGTAGGTGTTTCTTTTTACTCTCATCGAAGTGGAAGATAGACGTCTGGTTCTGGTCTTATGTACGTGGAAGTTTAGCTAATCGGAAGCTAGAAATCTGCATACCCGCACCTTGTCGTTTTCCTTTGTATCGGACATCATCGTACTAGTTGTAAAAATTTATGTTGACTTCACAGCACCTGTGCCTCTTCTTATCGCTCGAATCATCGGTCTTGTCTTTTCCTTCTCCGTTTTCCTCATTGTTGACTGGGCCATCATTAATTGGCGGGGTATTGGCGGTACCGCTCTCATTCTTGTTCCCGTTCATGGTGCTCTTGCTACTATTTCCTTCTTCTTGTTGGAAGGTCTCTCTGCGACACAGCTTCTTCTGCTGCTCGATCAGTAATTTCAATGTGTCCAATGCTTTGGACAAATTTTCTATATCACTATCAGTAATTTCTTTATTCTCCATAGTGAATAAAAAGTCTTTTTAAATGTAATAAGTATTTGTAACGTAAGGTAACTGCTGTCGTTAGATGAATGATTCAAAAAAGACATCACTCAACGTTTTATACACGACTCAAACCGCAAAGAATGCTATGACGTGTACAGGATTGATGATGTAATGTTGACGAATTTGAGGCAAATCGGAGCGATGACTCAACGAGTAACCAATATGCAAATTCACATTTCACAATAAGTATAAATAATTTCTTTATTACTTTTATATTTTCCTGTATAAACTGTTGTGGGGTTATTACGCATTTTTATTCGTATCCACGAGTAAACATTATGCAAATTAATACTTCACAATAAAATTGAATCACCTATTTGTAAAAAAAATATTTTCCTGTGTAGACCGTTATGGGGCTTTTCCGCATTTTTATACCTATCCCCCATGTTGTTTCTTTCCTGTGCGGCTGCAGACCGACTTTTCTTTACAAAGGCAGTCAACTATCACCTATTTCACTTTCAACTTTAACCCGCTATCGAAACACGTAATTATGACACGACATCTTACGAAAAAACCCAGATTCAAAAAAGTTTATGCATTGCCAACAACCAAATATTTTCGCAATTTTTTAATCAATTTCCTGGTTTTACATAGGACTGACCTCAACTCCATGTTGGTAGATATAAACATACCTGAAAAAATCTTGAAATCAGCTTGAAAACGCAAGCCGCTTGCCCCTTTATCGAACCACCTTAGGAAAGTACTAGGACCCAAACTCTAGCTATACAAAGTGACATATTATTATATCAGCGATGAAGATAATCATACAACCAAACTGCCAAACATCAACGTCGGATTGATCAGCAGCCTTACTGCGTAAGTAAATACTTACATCAACACAAAGAGTTTGACCGCTATCCAATCGACCAAATCGACCAATCACATGCGAGATGAATGACGCGATGTGGATTTCCGACTGTGATTGGTCGATTGGATAGCGGTCAAACTCTTTGCGTTGCAAACTCTTTGTGTTGCCGTATTCACTTACGCAATACGGCTGCAGGTCTCTCCCCTATTCAATCATTAATTTAATAACAAGCTTAATTGATTGATACCTATTTGATATGCACAAGTTAACTTAATGCCGGCACTCGGCAGAATGGAATCCGTTTTAATCTCAGACCAACAGGTTTTAATTAAATAATTGAAAAATGCCATTAAATGTCAATTTTGTTGTCACTGACTGATCTTGCCTTGTTTGGCTGTTATTAATCAATGGGTTCTGAGGTATGAAGGAATAAAGATGATGACTTGTTATATAAGGCTTAATCACTGCGTGAATTAGTAACTTTCTTGTAGTTGCTAAAAAAGATTTCTGCCAGTTCCTTTTCTGTTTTAAGCGAAAGTGCCATAAATCTGTGTTTGCTAGAGCAGTGCGGAGGTTTACACTAGAAAATTGCGCGATGGGAAAGGCTATACAAGTTATGTACCTACTTCTGTTTCTACAGACATTTTTAGAGTCCTTGCGTTCTCTGTATGAAAATAAAATTACCCGGCAAGTGAAATAGGTCAATAATCGTAGGTGGGTATTGGCAAAATTACTGCCTTTTATAGAAACAAAACACACTCAGTAAAATAACACGATATGTACCTAAATTAATGTCTATTTAAAAATCTAAGTTTATTTTCCTTTTTTCCACAGTACGACCACTTTGGGTGCGTCTTCAAGGCGGCAAGCGACCTCTGGTGGCGGGACAGAGCACCGAGCTGGTCTGCCAAGCTGTTGGGGCCAGACCCAAGCCCACGATATCTTGGTGGAAGGGTGGCACCAGGCTGAAGACCGTAAGAGAGACGGTAAGTAACTAGTTTAAAAATCAAGAAGACGGTGTCTAAGTGATTTCATACAATGACATCAATGAGGAGAGATGAGCATGTGTATTTCATAAACATAGCTTCCTACGTTTTTCAAGTGGGCGTGGATAGCCAAATCCGAAACTATGAGGAAAAGCGACTACGATTAAAGGAATCACGGGCCCGATTTTGATGAATACTAAAACTGCATCATTGGACTTTTGAATAAAATCCTGGCCAGGAATCGAAGCCGTTAGTTTTGGAAAAAAATCAAAAAAGAAAGAAAGAAAAACGTTTATTTGCGCCAGGCACGACGCATACCATAAAAAAAAAAAAACAAGGAAAACTTACATACAAATACAGAGTATGCTTCACAACCACGCAAAATGGTCATCGCTCAGCATAATGCTGGGACTCCGATAGTTTCGCTAATAGTTTCGCCAAATTTGAGGAAAGAAGTCATTTTTAACAAAAAAAAATTACTAGGCAATTAACAAAGTCACTTATGTCATGAAAAACGACGAGCGACTGGAACCGCTCTAGCGCTAAAATATGACTAAGATTTAAATAGTAGAGTGTGCACAAAGGGGATAGAGCAGTTTCTTACGTCACGGGCGGCCTATTGAAACCGTCTTATAAAAAAAAAATAGAAGAGTGAAGAGAGTGGTTCAAGCTGCCCAAGATCACATGCTTTATCCCAGAGGACCATACTCTACTTTTCATACCTTTTGCGAGACAATTAAAAGCCAGGGCTCCATAAATTGAGTATTTATTTTGTAATTAATATAAATCACAAGTTAATATTGATGTTGGACACATTATTCTAGTTATGGATGGATAGATAAAGTTATATTTTTCTTCAGTACATTTATGAAAGTTCTGGTGTAGTTTATTTCAGTTCTCAAAGGTGTAAAAACTTGCCACAAGTTTCTACACGAATTTGACGTTCCAAATTCTAATCACTAAGTTTCACATAACTTTACCGCCCTGGTAATGCTTTATTTGACGTTGAGATTGCATGATTATAAGGTAATTGGACATTGTCGAGCAGGTGGTGTGAAAAATACTTTACACATGTTTTCAACCTAAAGTAGAGTTGGACGAGTCGCTTAGTTACATTTGATTGTATGAAAATGAATAAATCGTATTAAATACCTACTTCTTCTGCAAAACAAACCTGATTAAATTTGCCTTTATAAGTCACTCTTTCACCGGCGACTAGGATGGATGATGGGGTTTTTCCGCAATTCATAAAACCCTCTAGTCATGAACTAAGAGAACACACTCTTGTCGGGGTTTCTTACTTGAGATTCGAAGTTCAGTATTTGTCAAAATTTACTTTAGCCTGAAAACCAGTCAAACCACTCAAACTTTGGCATTAAAGCACCCTAGGATTTTAAACGTTCTTATTTCTAAATTCTCAAGCCAGAAATCTGGGGTATGACTATTCCTCCCATCTCATAAGGTGCGACTATTAGTTTTGTAGTACAAGAAAAGCTAGCCTGCAGTTAGATCTAAAATAACAGTTCATTAATTTAGAAGCAGAAAGGGATATTTAACTTAACTAATAATCTACCTCCAGACCTCAACGGATGGCAACATCACCAGCAGCATCCTGAGCTTCGTGCCAACTATAGAAGACGTGGGGAGAGTCCTCTCCTGCAGGGCTGTGCAGTCAAGTTTGCCGCACTCCACTCATGAGGATGGCTGGAAGATGGAGATACAACGTGAGTTATACTTGAGTATTAAAGTCACCGCAATACTATAAGCTTTAGGACCGATTTCTAAATTGAGTATTTAGAGTTAAGAACGTGTGAAACCCAACTTTATTGCCTATTGACAGGTTGTCAGGCTAAAGTTTGATAATACTCAACTTTAAATTCTTAATTCAGGAATCTGGGGTAGCATAATGCAATTTATTCGGCGAGTAAATAAAAGATTCGGAAACTGTAACGTATGTTCTCAAACGAGGACCAACTCACACTTGTCAAAATTAAATAGAAGAAATGAAAGAGAAATTACCAAAGAGTTACTGGAAAAAAATGGCGCATTTTATCAACGTCGAAGATCACTTTTATAGCAAAATGCTAGTATGAAAAGATGATCTCGTTAGATAATCGCTAGATTAGATCTAGCTATTTTTCATAGAAGATCTTTCATGCAACTTTACGCAATGTCAAGCGGACTTATCCTCATCTTAGACATTTAAACCGTTTTTCTGGAATTCGTCGAGCTTCATTGTCTCGGCGCTTTTCAGGTGGTCGATACTGTCGAATCTGGGTTTCAGGAAACGCAGTGATTGAGAATAATGGGGCTGACTTGTCTCGAAACATTTTACAAAAAACAAAACTAATTACGTAGTCTATTACCTAAAGTTTGTCTTTCTCCTACAGATCTTCCGGTAGCAAAGCTGGAGTTAGGTGCTAATCTCTACTCCAGCAAAGTGGTGGAGGGCTCAGACGTGTACTTAGACTGTAGAGTACGAGCGAACCCGTGGCACAATCATGTTTATTTTACGCATAATGTGAGTATTCATAATGATATATTGTTATTGTTTATTTTTTTGTTATTATAGGTGGACTGGCAATTTAATAAAAAAATAAGTTCACCAAAAAATTAATTATTTTTTTATCAACCTAATCCCTTTTTCCACTAGGGTGTAGTAGTAAAACCAGGTGCAGGAGTTCTGCTAGCCAACCAAAGCCTGGTCCTTCAGCGGGTATCAAGAAAGGCAGCTGGTGCCTACGTCTGCTCCGCAAGGAATGCTTTAGGAGAAGGGTCTTCTGAGAGCCTGGTGCTCGATGTCAAGTGTAAGTAGACTAAGGGTAATTATTTATGATCTCTTTTCAAGATGGCGTCAAAAAAACTGGCATTATGACTTTACCATTGCTAAGGAATGTATTCCGCAGCATGGCTCATGCTCAACTCCAACTCGACATCGTAATTGACATTTATGGCTTGCTATTATTTTACTTTAACATACTTGACTAAGCAGTCAAATATCAGTGAGCTTGGCAAATGATTCTTCAGCTTGACTAGTGTTAACTCGAGTCGAGCACGCTCATGTCAATTTATAATGGGCAATATGAGTTTTCGAGTCGGACTTGAGCATGCTGCAGTCATGCTGCGGAATACGTGCCTAAGTTTCTTACGTTTGCGGGATTCATATTATCGATTCTATAAATCAGTAGACCTTGCATTCATGTAAGCATTTTATCTAAATTGGAACCAGATGCGTCTAGCATTATAAAATATACTAAACCACCACACCCCGTTTACCAAGGTAATGAAATACTTAAAGGAGATAAGAGTCCTTCTGCTTACTCTGGTTATCGCCTTGTTTATTTATCCATTACAATATTTGACGACTGAACAAATACTAATGTATGTCAAAATGATTTTCCAAGTGACACAATTTATCTAAAACTCTACTTTCAAAGGAAAACCAAAACACTTCTTACATAAAATTTCTTGTCCCTATACTATAATTTTTATCCTCAACTTGACATAAAGTATAAGTTTTTATGTTTCAGCCTACCTCGGTTTGTACCACAGAGCTCGGAATCGGCGCTAATCAATCTGCCCAGCCTTTGCCCAACTATATTGGGGTCGGCTTCCATTCGAACTGGATGCAGCTGCATACCAGTGTTTTACATGGAGTGTCTGACTATCTGAGAACCCAGTAACTGGGTAACACGATGCCCCTTGGTTAAACTACTGTCTGATTTTCTGGCTAACTACCTGTCAAAGTTTTACAAATAACAGCCGGGACCAACGGCTTAACATGTTGTCCGATGTATGGAAGAGTCTCGATACTATGTTTTAAAGGATATACAGCACGCACTGAGCACAATTTTCGGCTGTCATAGTCAGAATAATGCTCTGTCATTCTCTATAAGCAAACGGTGACATGTCTTACAGACACGCTCGGTATGTAGGTAGTTTTGACAATGTCGTCCCTAGCAGTGCCCGTCGAGGCGTCTTGATGCTCTGTGGTCACTTCGGCGACTAATATTTTCTCCCAATATCTCATATTGATTTCACAACATTTTCATTTGTGTTTAAGCCACAATATGTAATTGGCCTGCCATATGTTGTGCTATTTCTATCAAAGAGACTACAGATAGAACAAGTGATCGAGAGAGTGAGTGTCGGTTTCATGTTACGTCTGTTCTATCCTTTTGATCAGCAAAGTATTTTCTATTCTTAACTCTTACCATCTGGAAGTCGTGGCACCAAAAACAATTAGGTGGTAACCGAGGAGTCTGTTATTGTTGTTCATCCTGCCTTATCAGGATACATACAAACAGGCTTGAGGTCGGTCGGCGCAACATGTTTTCTTCTTCCATTCTGTCCTGACAAAAGTCATGCTATCACTGGCTGCCTTTTCTTTCATATCGTGAAACTCACACAATCCGTCTTTGGTATAAAATAATTATTTATATTTATTGAAACTGTTTTATTTTCTGTGCAGTCGTCCCAACCTGCAAATCATCGGTACCCATCGTTATGAGGGCTGCAAGGGGAGAAGTTATTGAAATTGACTGTGATCTAGATGCCAATCCAAAGGTAAGAACATTTTCTTCATCATCATCATCATCTGCCTAGCCTTTTCCCGACTACGTTTGGGGACAGCTTGCAGTTTAACCGGATGGCACTAGAGCGACTGCCTATCCGCCACAACCCTTCAACTGAGTAAAATAATATCCCTTGGTGTACTAGGCTGCATGCTTAATTTTTACAAATAAGGTTTACACTGCCATGGCTTGAAAGGACGTACGTCTAGTCACTTTTTGTACTGTCAGTTATGTCCAAATACAGGTGCTAAGTGACAAATAATTTAATGGTCTATCGAAAAACTGTCTCGTATCTTCGGCAAACTATAAAGTCTCGATAATTAAATAGTAGGTAGCCCATATAGATTCAATTAAGTAGTCATAATAAATAAATTGGTATGTAAGGAGGCGTATACCCAAAGTGACTAGCCACGCAAATGTACTAACGCTAAAATACTTAGCTGTGTGATGGTAGAAGTTATTATACTGCCAAAGAGGCCCCTTAACTAGCTGTATGTAAAATCCTTCACTCGCTCCAATAATTTTATTTACCCAATGAACGTCCCAACATTATTAAAATACTTATTTCCTCTTATAATTTTTCCTCTCACTAATACCTTTCCATGAAATTCCGCTGAAGAAGACTATTGTTTTTTTATAACTTTTCCCAGAAAATAATTCCAAAGATTATGCCACAAAAGATATTGAAGAAGGGAAGTCCGATTCAAGGTCACCTTAAGGTCATTATTAAAGGTCACAATTTAAATTAAAATTAAAACATGAATTTGTGACCTTGAAAGTTCATTCTTGCTGGAATTTTCTACGTGTCACAGAGTAAAAAGGTGCATTGGGACAAGTGTGAACATTCTTATAATTATTTTCAACCTGGATTGTCCCACTGCAATCCTCCCTTTCTTCACGGGAAGAAACGAGTAAGAGGTACGAGTGTTAACATGATTTATTATATAGACAGTGATTTTATGAGCCGCTGCTTTGAGATCATCCGTGTTGTTATCTTTTGTTATCAAAAATTGACATTTTGTATCCCATTTTGATTAAAACTCCTCAATTCCATTGGCCCTCGGCGGTCGCCTGACTGAGATCTCAAAGCCTAAGAAACAGCTATGTTGTGATTTCTGTTGCCTTGTCTTAACGGTTCTGATTGCCCTGAGTACAATGAAAGTAGTTGAGTAAAGATAGATAAATATAATTAAGTACTTTTTACAAACTACTTCGTAACAAATTACAATTACGAGCTTAAGAGTTAATGGGGTGAACATTATGGGCGGTCTTAGAGTTAGTATCGTCGCTCCTGGCTCTTGACGCACCCAAATGTTTGACATTGTAGTAGAAATCAGTATACGGATGATCTGATGGCAGCTACAGAAGTCGTCTAGATGGAAAAGCGCGGGCCCGGTCGATATGGCGACGCTTCTGTGTCCATTAATGAACGTTCTGTCGGCTGAAGTGATGAATATCATAAGAAATAATGATTGAACTTTCCCACTCTGTGTCCGTTCTATAGAAGCAACACTAATGCTTACCGAAATCTTTAATTAAAGGCTTAGTCAGCGTTTTATTCAATTTAAGAATCATCTTATTTAAAAAATGGTAGGTTTGGAGCAGTACAGTTCGGTTAGGTGAGCAAGTAATCTTGTCATACAATATTGATTGTATAGTTTTAAATCAGTATAATATCAACATGCTTAGCCTTTTCCCAACTAGTTTGGGGTTGTCTATACAGCAGAAGCACATGAATACTGGTATTTTAAGTGCAATAACCGCCTATCTGGCCTTCACAACCAAGTATCTAGGTAGCACGATACCCCTTGTCAAGACTGGTTAGATTTGCTGGCTTCTGACTACTGGTGATGACTGCCAAAGATCTGCAAATCGCAGCCAGGACCAACAGCTTAACGTTATTCCCGAGGCACCGAGGAGT
The DNA here is from genome assembly GCA_947562075.1 of Orthosia gracilis. Classification (NCBI taxonomy): domain Eukaryota; kingdom Metazoa; phylum Arthropoda; class Insecta; order Lepidoptera; family Noctuidae; genus Orthosia; species Orthosia gracilis. Next base: position 11,286,648 of record OX387266.1, on the reverse strand, counting down.
CTGAGTGAGTAGAACACGACCCTACACAGATCAACCTCGGTAAGCATTGTTCAACTTTGAAGATCGACCCGTGCGGCTGTTACTATTAAGCCACAAAGTTCTACATACTGTAGCGTTAAAAAAAGGAAAAACTCTTAACGCCACGTTATTACGTTATTTTTGGTTTAAAAACTAAATACATCGAAAATATATAAGAGGTAAATCATATTATTAAAAACTTACTCTATGCAGTATTCTCGATGGCAAATTGTTTCTTGCGCAATGGTTGGCAGAGCCAACTTCAGAGACACAAATATCCGCTGCGAATATAGTACGATTTTCAGAATCTCTATTCATATTTAAAGTAGAGTTTGTAAAGTCATTGTAAGACTTTTACAACTTATTGTTTTCTCGCCAAGCTTCTTGTATGCGATCCGCGACCTATGAAAACACAAAAAGTTTTTTGCTTTCTCTCTAATGTACCTTAACCTAAAACAGTTTGCTTGAGAACCTTTTTGCTTCTTTTTGTGGCGCTGATATTTTTTTAGCAGTGGGAGAAAAAGCACTATGCCGCCGTTTTCTATAACTAATTGTTTTGATGTCACTGAAACTCACAAAAACTCATTACAAAAGAAAAAAACATTAAACAAATATGAATGACATTTCCGCCATTTTAAACGAGAAACTAGTGCTCTCATTACGTCAAATCAATTCAGTAATACGCATTTATCAACATGAATCAGTTATTTAAAAAGGGAGTAAATGTTAACACTTCAGTTTCATCATAATTGACCTATTAATAGCAGTCCTCTGCACTACATAAATAGGCTTTATCCTTGCTTAATACCTTACAATTTAGATAATAACCAGAATTACGTACTTCCATGGAAAAACTTAAAGTGTTCTTATTATAAAATCAAAACTCTCAATCTTCAGTCGTGGCTATAAAACAAGAATTTATCCGTGTACTGATTGTCAATATTCTCATCAATCCGATCCCTGACTGATGATTGAAAATGTTGATAACTGTTCGATCAATTCGTATAGTAATAACGAAACATTATTTTATTAATATCATTTAGTAAAAGCAATAGTGTAAACTGACTTTTGCTGACCGTACCAAGTTAATTCCAAATTGAAATAATCAAAATGGCATCTGGTTGCAAAGGATTGTAATAACTGGCGCCGAAATTTATTTCCAACCGAAATGGGCCAATGGGTTAGTTCGGAAACCGATTAATAATATTATATTGCTTTATCCTTGCTTAATACAATATTATATATTGAAACAATTGTGTACTCAAATAACCTTTTGTGAATACGAGTAATTTATGGGATTAATGATTGACGATTGTAATTTTCATATTACAAAAGAAGAATATAAGAGCATTGATATTCGGCCAGTTATGTAATTATAATGACTCTTACGTGCTACGGCAAGTACTTCAAGCCGTAGTTCCCGTCTGCCATTAAATACAGACATAAACCTACTGCTTTTTGCCATAAGGATAGGAAGAAACTATCAGAACGCCACATGCTACAATCCTTACATACTTCTTTTGCTTTACTCACGTTCATACATTGTGGTCATACACGCACGCGCGTGGCTTTCTAGGGCGTCCCGTCCCGCGGCGTTTCCATTCACTTCTGTCATTTATAAATCTTTGATATTATAGTTATTACGAGTAGTCAGAATCCCGAATGTGATTGCTACCCCTTGGGATCGTGTTCCCAGTTACTGGGATGTGGAGGTCAGATAAGCAGTCGTGTGTAAAATACTGGTATTCAGCTGCATCCGATTTGACTGGTAACCGATCCCAGCATCGTAGTTGGGAAAAGGTTCGGCAGATTGATTGAAAATCATATTTATGAGTATTATATTATTAGGCCACTAATAATAAAGTTTTGGGAACAAAATTCCAGCTATTTCTGGACCACATACCTGTTTCTAGCAATAGAAATAATAATTAATATTACCGACAATTACCTTTCTAAAAACTTTCACTCTTTTGCCTGGAACAGTAGTAATTATCAAGTATTGCTTAATTAGTCTTCAATTCCTTTAATGACGATGCGAACATGTGTATGGCCTCACCCATATATTTTTAGAATTATTTTTTGCAAAAAACAATAAATCTTTTCTTTTTGTTCACAGGAGCTAATGTCGTACCACTGGTGGTTCAACAGCTCAGCTCATAGTAAACAAGAGCTCACGACATCATCAATTACCACTGTGCCTAATTTGCCAGGTAAGCCTACGATATCCTACCTTCTGATCACTTTGCAATTGTGGTGCTCGTAGCAATGTCTTACAAGCAATTTAGTAACAGCAATCATCAGACATTTGTTATCAAGTTAACTTGGGTATCTTGGGCAATGGCTTAAAAATTGGGATCTTCTGAAGAAATTATACGTATATAAGTGGTATTTAGATTCTGCCCATGAATGGTGGATCCTAATACAAGCAATTTAAGAGCAGTGGTGGCCCAGTGCTAACGGCCCTGACTTTCGTGTCGTAGTTCGTGGCATATATATGTATTTCTTTGTGTAAATTATAATACCTTCATCACCTCTACTCTTAAACGGTGAAGGAAAACATCGTGAGGAAACCGGCATGTCCTAGAAGCAAACATTCGAAGACATGTTACGTCCACCAACCCGCAGACAGGAGGCCTGTGTCGCAGCATTGGGAATGTTAAAAAGGCTAATTATGTAATGCTCAATACAAGCATCGATAAACAACTCATTAACAAGTTTATTTTGCCATCACTTTCTTCAAAATCGTATTTATTACTAGCTGTTGCCCGCGACTTCCTCTGCGTCTTTGAATAGTTTTTTTTATATCCGCCATACTTGAAAAAATATTAGTTCACCATATAAACTTCTACCCCCGTCCATCACTTGAAGGATGATGTCTATAACTATCCTATGTCCTCTCCAGGGTCTCAAACTATCTCCATACCAAATTTCATCTAAATCGGTTCAGTGGTTTAAGCGTGAAAAGGTAACAGACAGACAGACACAGAGTTATAATATTAACTAGCTTCTGCCAGCGGCTTCGCCCGCGTGAAAGTCAAAAATTATACCCAGGGAACATATTGCTGGGATAAAATCATCCTATGTACTATTCCTGACTATAATCTATCTCTGTGCAAAACTTCATCCAGATCCATCCAGCCATTTGAGCATGAAGAAGTAAGAAACATACAAACATACTCACATTCGCCTTTATAATAGTAGTGTGATATGGATTTGCTTCTAGTAATCTTTGATGTTTCATTTAGGTACACACATTTACATGGTGAATACTTCTTCAGACTACGGCTGGGTGCAGTGCTCGGGAATCAACTCCGTGGGACGACAGACGAAGCCCTGTCTCTTTCACATACTACCAGCTGGTAAGCAGTTTCATATTATTATTTTAGGACGATTTAACAATCATATATGTACCTATGTTCATAGTTAAATCCTAAGGTATTGGTACTATATATCTCGGTTTCTGAAAAGCTGATCAAAACTCTGATACGTGATCAATATAATTTACGTGTGCTCCAAATAAAAAAAATAGAACAAAAAATATTTGTCCGACTCAGAAACAATACAGCAGCAACAATCACAAAGTAAAAGAGATGAAGAGAAAAGATTATACCTAATACAATAAAATAGTGCCGAGCGTGCCCATGCTAAAACGGCACCACAGCTTTTATTTGCTGGGCGACAAAAATACAGAACTGAACATCGTCCAAGTATCATAATTGTACGGGGTGACTTATTTTTAAACAAAGACAAAAGGAAGTACCAATAAAATGCCGAAACACATAGTATATACAAATCAAAGACCTTGTTCGTTAAATGCTAGACGGATAGAACTACGATCAATTTGCGACGCCGAAGGAACGACGACGACAACGACTTTATAGGAATGAAGTATGACGCTTCTCCTGCGCCAGACATTTCTAGCCCCTATATGGGGGGTGTAAGTTATTAGGTCGGATGTCGACATAAAGCTACTAGATTATATAGTTACTAGACATAGAGGGTGATGCTGGTGTTTATAAGACTAAAGGGCTCACTTCTTATCTCTTCCTAATGATAATGGACGCTCCGACGTCGGTCATACAGGAAGAGACACCATGGTGTTTGCTGTTTGCCGATGACATTGTGCTGATTGCCGAGAGTGGCCTAGAGGTCCAGAGCGGATGGGAGGTGATGGAACAGACTGGAGAGTGTTGGCTTGAAATTGAGCAGAACTTTTTTTTTTTTTTTTTAATCTATATTTATTTAGAGGCTTTTCCCTTACAAAGGTATGCCAGCCTCAACATACCCTAATCTAGATAATTATATCACTTGATATAATTATCTTTATATGTAATTTTATTGCGTAAGCGAGGGAGATAGCAGTAACCATTTCGTAAATAAGTTTTGCTTCTTCTGCATTAGGTATGGAAAGTACTTTAATGAGACCTCCAACATCATACATATTAACTTTTAACTCCCGCATCACTAGCTCTCTCTCTCGTCTGTTCTTTTCACATTCCATTAGCAAATGTTGGACATCTTCGACTTTATTACACAATTGGCAATTAGGGGAATCCACTTTTTTCATCAGGTACCCAAATTTCCTAGATGGAAAATGACCAGAACGCAACCTATGTGCCATAACTACATACGTCCTCTTCAAACGACTTTCAGCAAACCAAGGAATTCGAGAAGGCTGATTTTGTATGGTCTTATACCATATGCCTTTTTCTTTTGATCTTTTATCGAAATACTCGTTAAACTGATTGTAGCATATGTTTTTATAATATGTAAGTATTTCTGTGTAGAACGGAGCGATGTCGATTTCCAAACCTTCCAAAATTGCTTTCTTTGCAAACATATCAGCCTTCTCGTTTCCAATTATACCAATATGAGATGGAATCCATTGCAATCTCAAATTAACGTCACCAAGTTCACAAAATAGTTTAAGAATATCATAAGCTATCGGTACACCTCTGCAACCAGAGGCGCATCGAGCTAGATGCATTAAACCACTTTTGCTATCCGTACATATTACTACGTTTTGATTCAGAGAAAGGTTCACATTACTCCAACTAATTATGTTCTCTAGAGCTTTTGAGATTGCAACAAGCTCCATTGTCATTACGGATATGTTTTTATCAATAGATTTAAACAAGGCAGAGGTTCCATCATTCAAACTATAATAAGCGGCACCACATCCTCTATTGCTCTTAGACCCATCAGTATAGAATATTTTCCACCCAGAGTACCTTTCATTTAATTCCTTGATGACGTCGAATTTGAGTGATGTAACCTCATGCCTGTGTTTTGCTAATTTAACACAGTCTAAATTATATCTAATTTTATCACGTACATTTATTCCTGTTACCCATTTATCTAGCGAGTACATATCTAAAATTCTTGAACAATGTATTTTACGTGGCTTACACTCATTGGAAACGGTCACAAGTAATGGTTTCTTCTTATTATTCCAGTATCTTGTGACTGAGTGGTCATTTAACTCATCTATTAATTTAATAGTTACATTATTCATGTAAGACATACTTTTTATACAGAATTTGTATGCCAAATATAATCTTCTAACATACAAAGGTGGAATACACATTTCAGCTTCCATTACGTGTATTGGAGAGCTTTTTATAAAGCCACCTATACACCTCAAATATTGGTTTTGGATTTTGTCCAGTTTACCTAAATGACTCTTTGCACCATTATCATAGAGAAAGCAACCGAAGTCAATCCTACTACGTACCAGTGAAATATACAATGACCTTAAATGTTTCGGATGAATTCCCCAAGTTGGCCCCGCCAAAACTTTAAATAAATTTAAATATTTAGCCGTCTTTTCATGTACTTCGTTAATGTGCTTTTTCCATAAAAGTGACCTATCTAACCAAATACCTAAGTGCTTCACACAATCTACTGAGGCAACTGGTGAGTGTTTTTTTTTTTTTTTTTTTATTGTAAATAGGCTCGCGCTTGACCACTATCTCACCTGATGGTAAGCGATGATGTGGTCGACGGTGAAGCACGCTTGCCTAGAAGTAACCTAATTGTTAGTTGCGGTTGTCTTCTTCTTCTACCTCTACTAAAGAGACACATCTTTGTTTTTTGCGGAGACATGTCTAGACCCATCTCATCCAACAACACTACCATAGTATCGAGGGCAACTTGCATTTCAGATTCCGCGTGGTCTATATTTTTATGGCTAAGATAAAATACGAAATCATCGGCGTACTGCGAAACAATAACACTCTGAATCTATTGGCAAATTTTTGACGTAATAATATTAAATAGCATCGGTGACATTGGATCGCCCTGTGCCAATCCCATACAAGCTCGCCTGACGTCAACAGTATGTCCATCACTACAACTTCTTACCATCAAGTACCGTTCTGATAGAAATGAATAGAAATAGCTACAAACTTTTGAGCCCACTCCCAAGTCATCAAGTGTCTGAACAAGCTTTTCCACCAAAACGTTATTATAAGCGATTGTGATGTCTAAAAAACAAGCTAACGTAGGATCATTCTTAGTGAAACCCAATTGAATATACGTAGTTAGTCTCGAAATGCAATCTAAACAAGATTGAGCTCTCCTAAAACCAACAGTAAACGGTGACAATATGGAATACTTCTCAATATGCCATTCTATTCTTTTACCTATCATATTATGGAACATCTTACACACGCAGGATATTAGAGATATTGGTCTAAGTTTCCGTTCTGAATTCGCGTCATGTTCAGCTTTAGGAATAGCAATAACTGATATTGCACGCCATTGTTTTGGGATATTTCCCGTTCTGTAAATATCATTATATATGTGAAGAAGAAATTGTTTGGCCACACATGGAAGATTGTAAATCATTGAATACGTTATTCCATCATTGCCCGGAGCAGTGTCCTTCTTTTTTAGACTATTCTCAAATTCATCCAATGTAAATGCCGATTCTATTAGTACATTCTGTGATTTAAACAAGGGTGGTAAATTTGTCACTGAATCTGGTGTGAGTGAATATAATAGACATTTTAACTTGTCCTCCGAGACGCAAAATTTAGCTTGACGATTACCTTTAAGCCATCTCATCCTTCGCCACATATCTGATACTGTAGAAGTTTCATCTATGCTGCTACAAAAATGTTTCCAACACACAATGTTACCTTTGGCTTTCATTATCAAATTATGTGCATGTGCCCCTTTCTCTTCCAGTTTTGTAAAATTCTCAGGAGTAGGATTTCGTCTGAATTTGGCCAAAGCCAACCTGCGTTCGGCCACTGCTCTAGACAATGATGGATCCCAATACTCTTTTGGCTTAAAATTCTTTAAAGGACTAGTACACATCTTAAACATGGGTATGTGCTTATTTGCTGCCTTATCAACTTGCTCAACAAAAAAGTCATACAATACTTGAATATTATTGCCGACGTCGACTACACTAGAGAAAGAATCTACAAGTTCATGACGATATGCTTCCCACTTTGCTTTTTTAAAGTTTCGTCTTTGTTTATATTCGATACTCTCTTGAAAATTCATTGAAATTTTAATTACGAGATGGTCGCTACCTAGATTTTCATTCATTATAGCCCATTGAAACTTAATAGCGATATCAGATGACGCGAATGTGATGTCCGGTGATGATTTTTGTACACTTCCGTTAACTAACTTGACTGGGGTTGCCTCTCCATTATTTAGTGTAACAAAACCATGATCTAACGATGTATCTAGTATTTGAGTTCCTCGCTGATCTGTTTTATAGGACCAGTTCGTATGGTGACCGTTAAAGTCACCTGCAATCAATGATTTCTTAGGTACTAACGAGAAGATATTGTCCCAATCTGATGCGGTTGTACGCACTGAAGATGGGCAGTAAATAGATACAACATATTCTAAACTTTTACAATTAAGTATTTTTACACATATAACCTCTATACATTACTTACATTAATTGGGCATACATGCGCCTGTATAGATTTATGGATAATTATCGCGACACCCCCGTAAGAATCCTCTCTGTCCTTTCTATATATATTATAACCCCTTATATTCAGATTAATGTCTGAGCTTAGCCAAGTTTCACTAACTATAACAATATGTATTTTTTCTTGCCCCAGTAATGCATCTAAAGTAACTGATTTTGGCTTTAAGCTTTGGCTATTCCATTGTAGTATATTAATCAACGCGTCTTTGTGATAATTATCCATTTACGTACTTTAACAACAATTGACATAAGTTTTCACCAATAAAAGAATCTTTGACAAATACCTTGCATTCCTCATATATTACTTTCAACACCGACATAATTATTTCTTCAAATCCTTTCTCCGACCAAATAATTTCATTAATTTTTAAAAATATCTCTCTAAATCTGAATTTTCTTTCCTTTTTCTTCTCACCTTCTTCTTTTCTCAATTGCTCATCTTCTTGATTGCTTATATTCATCTCACCTTCTGTAGAAGAAGTTTCACACTCTGTTTCCATAAATGTAGTTTGACTATCTCGCCCATTCTTATTTTTATTTTGCTTCTTCGATCTATTCATCTTCTGTTTTTGTATTTGTCTACTGTCTAAGCTCTCGCTTTGACTACATATACTTTCATTAATTAGTTCCTTTTGTGTATTAATTGTTGATTGCACAGCACTACTGTAGGTCTTCTTAAACGTAGCTTGGCTCCCTTCACTTTTTTCCTCAGGAACCTCGATTGCCTCAAAAGATTACTTGTTCTGCGATTTTGGCAGTCTCATGCCTATAGCTCTCGCTGGAACATCCATACCAATCTGCTCCGACTTTCGGTACCTAGGGTCGCTTGTCCAAGGAAGTGGCGAGTTAGACTGAGACGTAATGCACCCGATAGACTCGGTATAGATGAAATTGTGACAAGTTCCTAGAACAACTTGCGACCCACGGATGGCCCTCAAGTTAATGAGGCAAATTATCAAGTCCGTGATTAGACCTGTCAAACTGTATGGATCAGTATGTTGGACTGTGAAAAAGATGTATCAAAAGATATTGCATCTAGCTGAGATGAGAATGTTGCGAGATGTGCGGAGTGACGTGAATGAATACAGTGAGAAATGAGTATATTAGAGGAAGTACGAAAGTGGCACCAGTGACCGAAAAGTTAAAAGGAAACCGTTTGTCCTGGTATGGACATGTGATGAGGAGGGATAAAACGCATGTTACTAAAAGAGTTATGAATATAAATGTGGATGGATGGAGAGGGAGGGACAGCCAAAGAAAACATGGATGGACTGTGTGAGGAGTGATAAGAAGAAAAGTCAGTGATGGCGTGACACAAAGACGGTATAGAAGAAGAAAACGTGTTGCACCGACCCCAAGTAACAAGGGATAAGGGCAGGAAAATGATGCTGATGTTTATAAGGCGCCTACTCTAGCTAATGCCAGCAACTTTGCTAGCTTAAAACATTTAAAATTCTAGCCGTGATCGTTAAATCCTTAAAAACTATATAATCTTGTTTAAATTTCAATATTCAACGGTTCAGACTGTATTTTTAGTCAGTTGCAAAGAAAAATCATACATTAAGTTCGCCGAGTTACATGAAAATTTAATTAATAAATAAGTGAGAATATTAGCAATTTCTTCAGAAACTATTATTGCAAAAAAAACTATTTGTGGTGTTAATCCTACCCTGGAAAAAAAGTCAGGGCACGAACATTGAACGCATGTTTTATGAATTATTTATATAATTTCAATGCTTCTTTCTCTTCCATATAGACAAACCATCCACACCCAAAGCGTGTGAGATCACCAATGTGACTTATGACTCTTTGACTCTGAACTGCACGCCGGGACATGACGGAGGGATCCACCAGTCATTCTTGTTGGAGGTAAGTGATAATACCTAACTTGCTTTACTTTATACTACTAGAGTTCATTAAAACAGTCAATTAAGCTTGCTCAAAACAAGTTGCAAGTGGTCATTTGTCATTATTTGGTCCACATACTACATTTAATAACAAAGTACATAATTATTACGTTGGCATTCCCACCAAAATTACAATTAATTACTGGTCAAATTACGTTGAAATATTAGTCATTAGTCTAATTCAGTTTGCAGACTAACGGCATGCAGTGCTAATATAAATGCAAGTTTGTAAATAGAACATACACTGTAATAATATATTTGAAATTAATCTTTGAAAACTTGCATGAATTACGATACTTAGGACGTATGAGTTAGGTTGATTTATGTAGCATAGTCAGACGAGCTACTATTTCCTGACTGACTAATTTTTTCAATCACGTCATCTACTATTCTCGTATAGCATAAAAAAGCATAAAGTATATAATGTTGCCACTCTTGGGACACAGGTCTCCTTTCTGTTAGAGGACTGTAATGTCTTTGATTTTGATTTTCTGGTTCTTGGACATGCTGGTTCCATCATGATGTTTTCTTTCACTGTTTAAAGAGCTATGGTGATGAAATAATTAAAAAAAACTAAAGTGCCTGCCTGGGTTTTAACCCAAAAACTACAACTTGTAAAGCGAGACCGTTACCGCTTGGCCACTGTTAAATATAACCTATTCTGGAACAGCTTGAACTGAGCAGCATCATCCTTCCTTATATTATGTACTAATTCACGTTTGTACTAAACTTATAACTTCCAACACTTCCTGACAACAGTATTGTTATTTTTAAAACACAGTTTTCAATAAATTTTCCGATTGTCATTTGGCAAATATCAACATTTAATAGTGAATTAATTTTCAAGATTCATCAGTTTTTGTTTTTTAATCATCTCCAAACTACCCATCGTATCTTCAAATCTTGTAACAGTTATTCTTTTCTTTGGTCTTGAAATGCCTTGATATTCTATTGCTGGGTTTTGTTACTGACACAAAAGTAATTTGTTTTCTTTTTTTAGAATATTTTTTCTTTGTATGTCGCTTGAACAATCGCGTCCAGCAATCGGATCAATGATCTTTTTTATCTTCAACTGGCTTCCGTCAGTAGCTTCACCCGCGTGAAAAGTGTTTTCTTATACCGGGATAAACAATGAAAAGCCTATGTTCTATTCTAGACTATAATCTATCTCTGTGCCAAATTTCATTCAGATCCGTTCAGCCGTCCTGGCGTGATTGAGTAACAAACATACATCCACACTTCCAAACCTTCGCATTTATGGTAATATAGTAAGATGTAAAACGTATATTTTGTGCGACCTCAAAATCTGCGTAATGATTCTATATACGTTTACGTTGAAGGCAACCTCAATGAGAACTAAAAACCAATTTAACTTAAGAAGAAAGGTTTAGTCCTTCCTTTTTTAGTAAAATTTTTACACCGACACTGCTTGCCTCAACTGATGATTAGAAGCTCTAGGCAGTGCCATTCTATTAGCGATGGCGGCTGTCGAAATTACAAAATGTCAGGCATTGATCACGTGAAATTTCAATATCGCAAGTCAATCCCATACAATTTTTGATATTTAACCAATCGCTACCGCGATAGTTATATCGTTGATAGAATGTCACAAAATTACATTCAATGGACGAAAGCGATTATCGAAATGCTAATTTATTTTGGATTTGAATTCGTCACATTTCGGTAGCTCTTGTGATTCCCATACAGTTTTTGTCGTTGTGTCTTGCCCTTGCACCTCATATCCTAAAATTACAAACAAAATAACTATACAACGTAAAAACGAAATATATTATTATTTACCAATAAAAGAAACTATCTTTTATAGTAGGCTTCATAAATAAAGAGACATATCAATAGGCTTCGATACGTCTTGTTACCGTCACTTAGTTACATATAAATAAATCGAAAGACATTCAATTCTTCATAGACAGGCAATGTATCGCTTTTGTCTGGAGAATAAAATAACACGTGTTATACGTTTTTATGTTACAATTTGTATAGGTTTATCGCCATCATGGAAACTTTATAACCTTTTTAATTCTTGTTTTTTCTCTCGTGTGAGAATTATAGGAGAACAGCTTATATTGTTATTAAAATTTAAGCTGACATTCTTTAAGTATTGCCGCTCATGGGGGAAAACGGTAAACGAAGGGTAGGACGTCCTCAAGACTTTTTTTGTAAGGGAACTGGTAGTAGCCATTTGAGATTGGGGTTGACTGGATAGGCATATGACCAGCTCTGTAACAGAGGCATGACTCATAGTGTATTTACATGCTACCCTTTTTGAACCTACTGCAGAATGGGCTAAATTTGGGATAGTTCTTCTGTTTTACATTATTTCTGCTTATTTGGAGCTAACCATGTCCCGAGACCTATACCGCAATGCTGGGTAGTTATTAAAAACCTTTTGAAACTAACAGCCATGTTTATTGGTTAGTCCAATGATAGCTTTTCTTTACCTTTTCTTGGAACCATCCTTCTATAATTTATATGCTCGTTTTTCCACACAGATCTTCGACATGGCAACAGGTCTCCTTCTCCGCAACATCAGCAGTGATGATCCTGAGTTTGAAGTAGCAGGTCTATCAGCAAGCAACTCCTTAGCTGTGTCAGTGAGAGCCTTTAATAGGAAAGGCTTTAGTGAAGCTCTGACATTAACGTCTAGTTTGCTGAAGTATCCACAACGGCATACAGGTATGATTTCATGTTTTTTTTTATATTCGTAGGCCATAGAGATTTAAATTATTGAAAAGATAATGACCAAATTAGTCGAATCATTATTTAAATTTTTTCGCAATAGATTAAAGTTGGATCCAATTTTGGTCAGTGTCTTTTCCATGAAAGAGTTACCGCCTATTGAGAGAATCATAGAGGTGTAGTCACTCAGGCAATATTGATTGTAAATGTTTTATTTTACTCGTTTACGTAAATGTTCGATCCTTGTACTTCGATGTTCATAATTATACTGTCCCATATTATATAAACGCTACGCAACAAGATTTACTGGTTCGGACCTAAAGACCCGAAAAGTTTTCGTAGTAGGTAATATGTTTTATACATGTCATGGCACGGTCGTAAGTAAAAAAGATAAGTAAAATAAAAGCCACAGTTATTCCCACAGCGCAGGTCCCCGTCAAGGTGGAGCTGACGAAAATCCTGATGATAGTCCTGGGAGCAGTGGCAATGATCGCCGCCATGACTGCCGTGTCAGCTGTCTTCTTCTGCTACAAATACTTCAACAAGAGAGAGAGTGAGTATGGGTGTTGATTAATTGAACTTGGTGTATAGTTTAATTAAACTTTGTGTTTAGTTTAATTGAACTTGGTGTGTGGTTTAATTGAATTTGGTGTGTAGTTAATATAATTAAATATTCATAAAAATATACTTTTTGTTATAGGTATATCGAAGCATTTTCAGCTAAGGTTTTTAATTAGGTTTTTTTTTCTTACTAAAATGAGTAAAAATAACCTAACTAAAACCTTTTACATATGTTTTATATTTAATTGTTATCTTGATATAGATATTAAAATACAGTTTTAATAAAAACGTTGAGGGCGATTCTGTGATAGTAATTAAAATTACGCAAACCATTATAATGAGATAAAATATATCACTTTAAAGCCAATGTTTTACGTCGAAGCTGTAATATGTTTTATTTTGTTTAAGATATGCTTGCGTTTGACTACTATCTCGTCTGATGTGATATATATATATCAAATATATTAATTTCAACTGCAAGATTTGTCATAATAAAAACATTAATTCCAAGAAAATCTGTAAGACCAACTTAAAAGGTTATGCACCGAATTTAATAAAAGTCCATAGGAGAAAAGTGGTAGAGAATTTAAAAGATATCCAAGTACGTATTTTAATTTTATTGACGGAGGATTCCATGGTATTCTGTTGTTGTTTTTAGAAAAGCACGAAAAAGAAAAAAGACAGCAGGATGAAACATCAAATATACCGCTAACTGGCACCAAAGAGACGGAAAGTGTTGATAGTTTGGGTAAGTCCCTCAATTTTTATACCGCGATAGTTGCATGTTGCCCCATTGAACTTAATGATCGCAAGTGCGAATGCTGAGCATGGTCCTGGATTCAATTCCGGGGCTGGTAAAAGTGTTTTTGGGGTTTTCCATCTAGAATTCCTCAGTAGGTAGTAGAAACAGGGGCAAGCCTATATATGGCAATAGGATCATAAAGCCATAAAAAATGTTTTAAAGCCATAATGATACTAAAGCTAAACTCTTCTTCCATGAAATAATATATTGTGAAAAAAAATCGTAAGTCTAAAAGCAAAAAACAAATGATACTTGTTCTTTGTAGAAATGGTCATACTATTACTACGAATGCTGTTATTACGGAATTTCCAAAGGTCCCAATAGACGATCCTAGGCTAACAGATACATAGTTTCATAAACTAGACACGCATATTCCTCTGAATACTAACGGAATACAAGACAGCTTCATTGTGAGCATCAAATCATTTCTCAGTTTCAACTATACTTAGACAGATCACAGTACAAGATACGTATTCATACGTATAAGACAGATACGAAAACATATATAGCACCTGTAGCCAATTTGACAATCTACAATCGATAACTCTAGAAGTAAACGAATCAAAGTATGGGAATGACACATCTGAACGTTAAGTCACGTGGTCAGAACATACAAATAGAAGTCGTTAACGATTGTAGAAAGAGATTTGATACGAAACGTTTGTAACTTGGATAGGGGGGCAGGGCAGAAAATAAAAACGAAGTCTAAAGGAGATGTACCCTTAATATTGATCCTAACAATTTTAACTATGATATTAAATATCATAGTAAAAAAACACAGTGAAATGCTATAAACTGATTATGATGATGATGATGGTCAAATCTGTCTGAAAGATACAATAATATTCACACTTACACTCAAATTAAAGAATGATCAGGAAATGCCATGAATATTAAATTTTCTTTAACTAAAAATGTATAGCATCAATATAACGGAAACTTCTCTTCGACCCTATTCAAGTTTCCATCCTTTATACATCCCAGACGGTTTTCTATACAAGGCAGGCTAAGCCCTATATATACCTGTACTCGCCCGCTAAACCATAAGCCCCGACCGGTTATGATCCTAAGCCCACTTGAGAGCTAACGGGCAGAAGCCAGACAAATGAATTACTTAACCTGTCCAGCCACTGATACAGTTCTGAATATTTAGTATATAATAATAGTATTCTGATCTTTTGGTTCGGCTAAACAGGCTTAAGGTGAGACTCCTTGTTTTGAGTGAAATTTTGGGTGGAATTAAGTGTTTAATGACTGGTAAATGTGCTTTTAGAATCATCTTAGACTAAAATACTGTTTTCTTAATGAATAAATCGACACCCAATAGTTTAACAACAATGGGAAGAATTTTAAAGAACATTCTTCTCTAATCCATTGCTATAGCTATATATTTGAAAAAAAAAAACTCGGAGACGTAAAGAACTAAATGAATGTTTCTGTACAATTGTAAAATTTTTGTACAAACCAACTAACAAAAATAAAAACATTTATCATTTCGCGAGTTACCTTTTGGTGCCAAGTATTAAGGGAACCTACTTATGGATCCGCATTCTCAGCAGTAGCTCTTACGACTAGTAGATTTTAAAATATTATTGTATTATTTCTGAGCTAGTTTAAAAGCAAATTAATGCCTAATTAATAGAAAAAATAACAATAATAATCCAATTAATTTAACAACCAAAAATCATCTTGTAATTACAGCCCCAAACTAACATAACATCAAAAACACTCGCTCAAACAAACTTCACAAAAAAATAACAAAATGACAAGCACTAAAAATAATGTATAATTTATTCATTTACACATACAAATATTTCCTCTTTACAGATAAAAATCCAGATATAATACCAGTAGACGGGAAGATTAGCGACAGCTGCTCAAATAAATCTTCTACGAGCGACTACAGTTCCATAAGACCGCTTTTATCGAAGACGACGGATAAATACGACATGACGATAAATTGTGACAGGGTTTACGACCACAACATCGAACCTTGCAACCATTACATTCAAGTCCGACCGATGGAATACCGAAGACCGTACGCCCCAACGTTGCAAATGCCAAATCTTGGCCCCAGCATACAGAGTTCGGAGCCAATCAGTAGTCTGCATATGCCGAATGTTGGCCCCAATGACTGCCGTAGACAGCCTGATGATAAGGTATACGAGGATTGGTTGAAGTATAAGAATGCGTTGCCCTTGAATACTAGTGGTTTGGTAAGTATAGACAATCTTTTAATCGTATAGTATGTAAATTAAAGAAAATTAACTGCTTAGCAAAATAAATACTTGTCCGTCCATTAAATATCAACTGACCTCCTTTGACAGTCAAGTCATGTTTCGATTTCCAAGGCAAATTGGCGTAATGGTGCTAATCTTCAACACAATTAATTGCCCTGACTACAAATCATTGTTATTCATCACCTTACTAACACCCTTTTGAACCGACTCCAATAAAAGAAGGAGGTTTATACCATTCCCCCTCTAAAAAGCTTATTTTATTCACTGAAAACAGTGAATAAAAAGCACTTTTAATCACTGTTTTGGTGTTTGAATTTAGAACACACCAATACATATTTGAACTCCATCTCAATGCAATAAAACCTACTTGCGCATAAAATACTCGATACAAACTTCTTGTGCAAACAAAGAATATTCGAATTTCAAACTCCTTCGTTGATTTAATTTTGAGTTTGTTTATTTTTAGGATTTTGATAATGATTTTATTTTGGTCTAGGATGTTTAGTGAATACTTATTTGGATTGTAATTCTAATGTTAATTGCATTGGTGTTTAATTAATTATAATTATGTAACTTAACGGAGGTGGTCACTGGCCCCTGAAACACAGGTGCTGTTTAGGTAACTCAAACTCAAAGGCTCAGCTTCAATTTACAAAAAATGTGAAGCCCTAAGGTTTCTCATTTTCTGTAAATTTTGAAGGTAGTAAACCATTTATTTATTTATTATTATTCCTTGTGCTTTTGGCTTAAATCCTTCTTTTTCTCGAAGTCATGGTATAAAATATAGTATGCAACTCTTGAATAAAACGGATTTATATCGAGGGCCATGAATCACTCGCGTCGTTCAGGATTCTAACACTTGAATCACTCGCTATGCTCGTGATTCAATCATCATGAGTCACTCCCTGCGGTCGTGATTCAGTTGTTAGAATCCTTTACTTGTTCGTGATTCATCAATGGCCCTCGCTTTAAAACCGTCCTTTATTCACTAGTTGCATAATATACTATTCTCAATTCGACCGTATTATATATATTTTTTTTATGTGTGTTTTCGGATAATTTCGTCGTTTATGAACCGATTTTGATGATACATATAGCAATTTTGGTATTTTTATCATTTATTTAGTAGAAATAAATATATCATACTGAGGTGATCCCTTGTCAAAATTATTGAAGTTATTTTTCACTTTGAAGTGTTTTTTTTTGGCAGTTGGTTGTATTTTTTTGTAAAAAAGTTTTTATATTTCAGCTACCAGCAGAACAACTGTTACCTCCAGAGTTGTACGCCACACCACCACTACCATCTCTGTACAGTAACCCCAGCAGAAACCCACTGAACCTCACCCAAATGCCAGAGTTAGAGCCGAGGTATCACCTGGAGCCCAGATCTTTGGCGATGGATTCCAGAAGTTGCTCCAACTCGCCGCCAGTGAGATTCAGCCCGGAGAATAACAGTGTGTACTACACTAAGGGTGTGCTAGATAGGACTACTAATACGTTACCGAGTTTGAAGCCTAATAGGATAAATGGTAAGCATTATTGAACATTATTTAAAAAAAACTCTAATCCCTAAATAATTACAGGCACTTTCAAAGTTGGTCAGAGAGAAATATGAAGCTGGTTTTGCATTCCAAAGCTAGTTTTTAATTTAAAAAAAAATGTTATGAATCAGCACAATAACGAAATTATCAATTTAATTTTAAATTTACTCACTTTGCAATGGTAGATACTAAGCATTAATTACTAAACCCATCTAAATTAGAAAATATTTTCTCAAGGAGTTTTCCTGCTTCTGGTGTTCTTAAAAAATTAATGAAGTAAGTATACTTGAATAAGGTCAAGCAAAGTGGAAGAGACTCTTGGATTATTCGTGTTTCGGCTCAGAGTCTGAGCCTAACATAAATTATGCTGTAGACGGAAAATGTAATCAAACTTAATAAGGTAGAAGGAAGGTAGATTTTACTTGGAATCATTAATACGAGTATTGTCCCGCTTTAAAGTATTACCTACGCTATTCGATTAACTATGATAACAATTCTCAGTAAATTGTCAACGAGTTTTTGGCGTTAACTAAGGCAACCTTAAGTGAATTTCAGATTTTGTTTAAAAATGTCCATTGGCGGATTACAATAAAAATGAATACAAATATAAGCCTCTATCCTTATCCCAACGTTAACTCCAATTCAGATTTCCATGTTCAAGCTATGTAAATCTTAAAATCCTCTTTAAGAAATGCTTTTACAATGTTTTACTCTCTTGCATGTTTCCATGTAAGTTGTAAATTCAAGAAATAGATATCTAATCTAGATTTGCATGGTTTATCAGAATACAGTTTAGGCTGCTTCTGAGGGATTTCATATTCTAAATGCAGCGATTTCAGCATTGGCACCTGTGTTGGTTTCTTGCACCTGTGTTCTTACTAGTATTGTAACTTTCGCCCCTATCCAATAAGTATGGTAATATTTATCTTAACGTACACTCAGTATAAAAGTGAAATTGTAAAAAAAAACAAATCATGTTTAATTATGAAAAGTACAGTCAGCATGAAAATAATGTTACCATTTCAAAAGTAACAATAATTATGTCAGATTTCCTCCGTTTTGGAAGTTGCTTAGTTTTAATTAGATACTTCATTTATCGCTTGAAGAAACTACAATCAAAAACCAGACCGATTCAAAAAATTCTAAGTTGGATGTGGCAGCTATTATTAAACTTGATGCTTACGAATGATACTCGTTGTTATATTGTATGGGTAACATAGTAATTATTTAGGATTATGAATTTGCTTTTTCAATTTCTCACGTACAAAGTTATCGCGGCATGTAAAATGAGAAACGTCATCGGACTTATCAGCTTGTCACGATTATAGGACTGTGGGGGATGTAACTGCAGGAGCTCAAATGATAAGCGAATAGAACAACTTATATTATTTCTCAATGTGGCTTGCCCAAGGCGGCTCTTACAGAAGTCACTTGCAAAAAGAAACAAAAATATCTTCAAATATTCCCAATGTTCCAAATATAATTAATCATCCAAAACTTAATATCAGTTGCCAGCTTTAAAGAAGTATGGAGGTAGGACCTCATTACAGTGCAAAGTAAATCAGATACGTCACGTACGAGGCATAGTGCGAAAGGCTATGGAAAGACCAATTTTAGGGTTAGAACTTCAATAACAATTAAAATAAGGCAAGGCATTTTTTTTCAAGGCAAATACGCACTAGGTTTTCATGTTTTCTAGTTGTTCATAGATGGTGGAAAACAATGCCATATTAGCTATCATTCTGCAATAAAAAAAAAAACAATTTATTTATGTCTGTTGCTGCAGTTGTCTATGGTTGTCCTGGCTCCTACTGGAACTGCTGATTTAAAATATTTTTCTTTTACAGGAAACTCTCCAACTCAAATGCCAAGTGAGCCCAAATGTGTGACAAAATCCACCCACACTT
The DNA here is from genome assembly GCA_947562075.1 of Orthosia gracilis. NCBI lineage: Eukaryota > Metazoa > Arthropoda > Insecta > Lepidoptera > Noctuidae > Orthosia > Orthosia gracilis. The sequence goes on along the minus strand of OX387266.1, from coordinate 11,267,015 downwards.
CCCTAGAACATTCTAAAGTTACGAAAGAGAATGACTGAGAGCAAAAATATTAGCAAGGGATAAAGTTTAGTGTTAAGTGTTTCAAACAGACAAAGTGACCTACAAAGTGGCATAGGTTAAAAGGCCTCAAATGCATATTGACAGGCTAGTGGCCTAGAAAAAAATGCCTCAATTTAATTGGTTTTCACAAGGTGTAAGGTGTACTTACATTTAATGTGATAAAATTCGGTGAACGGTTTGGAACTATGGACTTGTCCGTTGTGATTTTTTTACCAGAAAGTGTTACTATTGTTTCTCGCAATTGAATTATTTGAGTATGTTTCACTTATTTTATTTAACACAATCAATTTACTGTCTTACTTAAAAATATATTGCCAATTAATTTATTTTACTTAAAATAATGTGAAAATAGAGTTTTAATTATTGTTTATATGTCCTTTATTAATTAGATGTCTTATAAATTACATTTTTAAATATTTTTATAAAATAAATTAAAAACAAAAACATTTAAAAATATTAAAAATAGAGGCCCACCGGTATCGGGAACAGGGTCCAAGCTACCGGCGGTCAGGGCTCCAGAGAAAGGAACCTCCTAACAATACGAGCCGTGTCCAGCAGTACTACTTTCTGGATCAGGCCCTTGACCCAGCCGCCTAACGAGAGCCTCCTAAGGTGTTGGTCGAGGCTCGTGGCTATTAAGCCATTGGCCGACACGACTATCGGTACAATGATCGCTGTGTCCACATCCCACATGTCGACAACCTCGCGAGCCAAGTCAAGATACTTGATTTGCTTATCTTTCTCGGCTTTCACGAGGTTCCCGTCATGCGGGACGGTAATATCAACAATCATTGCACGCCTCTCGATTCGGTCCACCACCACAATATCAGGCTTATTGGCTACAATAGTCCTGTCAGTGATGATGGACTGATCCCAGTACAATGTGATACTGCCATTATCGAGAACTGGGTCGGGCACATACCTGTAGTACGGTACCTCCGATGCCACAAGAGTGTATTTCAGAGCAAGTTGCTGATGGATAATCCTGGCTACAAGGTTGTGCCTATGCAAGTACTCTTCGTTAGCTAGACGAGAACAACCAGAGATAATGTGGCGGATCGATTCACCCGGGCGGTGACATGCCCGACAGATGTCAACCGTGCCATCCTTCACAATAAATCTCCGGTAGTTATTCGTCATGATAACTTCGTCCATAATTGCACAGACAAAACCTTCGGTTTCCCCAAAGAGGTCACCGAAACGCAGCCAGGCTACGGACGCTGATTGATCTACATCGGGCCCATGTAGGGCCCGGAAAAAGCGTCCGTGAAGCTCCTTACTCTGCCATACTTCCCTGCGGTCTTTAGTATCAAGCACTACAGGCTTGCGCCAGTTCTCATTCGCCAAGGAGAGCGGGGTGAGTCCCTTGTCCACAGCCACTACATCTCGATGCATACCCACTTCGGTGTTTAGAAAGTATTCCCTGAGATTGCATATCTCGCGGTTGTGGAGGTTTTTGGCATTTAAAAAGCCACGGCCTCCACACTTCCGCGGGATATACAATCTCATGACCGATGATCGTGGGTGATGCATTCGATATGCAGTCAGCAGTGTGCGGACCCGCCTATCCAGAGCGTCAAGTTCCGTTTGAGTCCATTTGAGTATGCCGAAAGAGTACATCAATACCGGCATGACCCAACCGTTGAAGGCGCGCACCTTGTTTCCGCCCGAAAGAAGGCTATTGAATACCTTCTTCAGGCGGCCAAAGAAGCGCTCCCTCAACCATTGCTTCATGTCAGTAGTGCTGATACCTAACGCTTCCGACATACCCAAATACTTATAGGTTTCGTTTGGAGAGAGGGATCTCAGGTTTATGGAATCCGTGAGTTGAACTCCTACGGATTCCACAATCTCCCCTCGCTTTACATGCATGACCGCACATTTGTCCACACCAAACTCCATCCTGATGGCGCTACTAAAAGTTTCAGTTACTTTTAGTAGCTCCATCAGTTGAAGATTGTTGAGGGCAAAGAGCTTCAGGTCATCCATGTAAAGGAGGTGAGATATAACCTGATATTATTATTATGAGAATGAACGATAAATTTTATGTCAATTTAATAAAACGAAAAATACTTAGATTATAAAACAATTTTGCATCTTACATAAGATGTATAAGACTGAATTTGTGTAGGTTATATAAGATAAAACAAACAAATCTTTGAATACATTGTTGTAATTAATTATTAATGTTTTGTTGTTGTAATTAATTATTAGATTTAAACATTTTAAATAACGCGCAAAATAAGTTTTAATTTGATTGACAGAATTATGTATTGTTTGCTAACTCGCAGATTTTTACTTTTTCTTTTTCGTAATGTTTATAAAATTATGATTATATAAAGAGACTGGAAAACAAATATAGTTAAGTACATTGTGAATGTAAATAATGTCAATATGATACATATAATATGTTATATGAAAAGTTGTCATACTAGTTAAATAGTACAGAAGCAAATAACACGTAGGTATTTAAAATAATAATTATTGTCACACAATCGAGCTTTTATTTTATGAAAGATAATTTTGATTTCAATTTGTGTCTGTGAAGGAAAAGATAATGAAAAAGGAAAGATATGTTTCTCCCCAAAGATATACGAAATGAAGGATATTATCGTCGCTTGAAAAGTGAAAATGTAAAAAATCGTATTAAGTGTTAATATCTTCGGAATGCTGTTTTAAAAATATTTTGATATATTGAAAGCTTACTCGTGGAGGGAAAAGTGATGTTGTTTAAATGTAAAATATATAAAACATTATAAATATGAATACTTTATACTGAGGCAACAGTCGCATGAATGAATGATATCCCAGTTCACGATAGAGAATAATCAATTGCATTTAAAGTGTTAATTCTTATTGAAAGCGATTTGGCCTAATCAAAAAAACTATTTTAACCTAACTTAACAAAAAATATTTGAAATTCAAATATTATTTCAAATATTATTTTTCAATGAAAATAAAGATTTTAGTAAGCAAATGACGTTATCTCGTAAAAGTACATAGTTCTAATAGAATAAAAACAATTTGCGTCCATCGCCAATAAATAATAATAATAAACTTGTATTCATTTATTTAAACTTCATGTGCAATAGTGGTACATAGGCGTACTTAACGCCACAAGGCATTCTCTACCAGTCATTTTCGCAATTGATTAATTGCAGCATATTTGACTTATTTTATTTAACACAATCAATTTATTTTCATGATATGTACTTATCTTTTATTAAAGAAGATAATTACATATAAAAAAAGGAAAGTTTTGTATGACATAAAAGAGTTTTTCTTTTATTTAAGAGTTTGTGGAGTAAGTAGGTACTGAGACTAATATTTTATTTTACGAATTAAAATAATTTTACACGTTTATTTTGTTGAGTTTGAAACAGACCAAAATTTATCGCAGGCTAGATTCAAATTAGCGTATTATTTTAACTGTAAAAATAGTACCACGGTGTTACAGATGTTTTAAGGTACTGTCGGTATTTAATTTATTTCAGTTACCATTGAAGAATAAGTATTTTAAATGATTTTATTAATTGAAACAAAAATTATAAAATTGGGTGGGATGTTCATTTTCGTAGTTCTTTTACTTTTATCTTTTTAAAATATTACCTATGTAAATTATTAATCTCTCTCTGTAAACAAATGTACCTTTCGCTTTGAGCATTTAACAATGTTTTCAGTATAATTTTGTTCATCAAATTAGGTATTTGAATTTTGTATAAACAATTTTAAGTGTTTTTTTTTCGTTTTAATTCTTTGTGATAATTCTTATGGAAATTATAATATATGTGAACTTATAACAAATTCTTGGTTATTCTAATTTCCTAAATTTTAACCTTGTTGACAATTTTCAAATACCTTTAACGTTCAAAACGATTGAGAAAAGACATCGTCTGGGTTGACTTGATGCATCGTGGACCTCATTCACCGTTTGTTTCAGACGAGACCGACGAAATTTTGCGATATTAGTGAAATACTGAAAAAGGGATTTCTCTCTTAACTACACTGTTTGATTAATTGGCGACCCCAAATACCATGAAAGTGACACCCATGACGAAAAGTTGTAAAATTTTCATAGGCACCATCCTGTATTTTGGCTTTGACTCCATATTCGTTATTAGCGACCCCGAAAACCGTGAAAACGATACTCATAACAAAAAGTTAGCAAATTTTCGTCGGCGCCAGCCCGGATATTGGTTGTGAGCCCATATATCAGTTACTAGTGACCCCGAAAACCATGAAAATAACACCCATGACAAAAAATATGCAAATTCTAGTCCACGCCATTTTGTCTGCCGCAAATTCGCATTGTGGTTGCATCAGCTAAGGCTTACAACGCATTCTGATAATTCTTCGCATTGTGGCCGATTTTAAAAGTGCCACAACCTGAAATTCGCGTTGTGGCCTTTTGGAAAAAGCCATAACGCGTTCTGAGCAATTTTTTAGCTCAATACGCGTTTTCAATCTTTCAGCCAAACATCTATAATCTAATTTCTATATTATTATTATATCTACAAGATTGAATTTGTCTTATACATTCAAATAAAAAGCCATAAGTGAATCATGTAACCACCACCTCAGTGAAGCTACTGGACCGTATTATCCCATAGATCACCAAACACCATTATTTGTAGAACCCATACACTACATGGCATCTTAACTAGGTAAACATTTTGACTCCGGTTTCTTTAGAATCAATATTTGTAAAGAGACTTCTTGAGTGGTTAAATATTATTATATACAACGAGATAACGTTACATGGGATTTAAATATAACTGGAGAAATGTGGGTGTGTGATGCACCTCTGAGTTACTCTTCAGGGAATACAGGTGTGATGTTTTGTTATGTGTACAGAGCCAAAAATAAATCAGTTAGCAAAACTCCGTAGACGTACAAATCAACAGAAATCAAATCTAGTTTTCTCGTTACTTGAAATTACGTTAAATATTTCTTGTTGCTTCGTCATAACATATCGATATTCGTCGGGTGTCATTAGATATTTGGTTACAGAGTATCAAATGATGTTTTTCAAAACGCTTATTCGAAAAAAAAAATCAAAAATCTGATAGGCACAAATTATCATGATAAATAGCTTTACGTGCGCCGAGTTCGATTTTTGAAAGAGAAGCAATCTGCCAAACAGACTTATTTAAAAACGTGAATGTTTTTTGAATTTAGAATACGATTAATAGATTATAAATTGTTGATAAAAGTTAATCATTTATGGCGGCAGGCAGCGCCCAAAGTCCGCACAAGTGCAAAATACACTTAATATCGTGCCTAAAAGCGGTGGGGAAAGAGCTTTTGGACACTAGTGTTAACTATCACTAATACACTAATGTATTATGACTAATGTCGTGGTGGCCCAGTGGCTAAGACCTCGCCTCTAGTGCTTGTGGTCGTGGGTTCAAATCCGGGTAAGTACCAATGTGACGTTTTCAATTCATATATATTTTCTAATTTTATCTTGGACATCGCTGACATCGGTGAAAGAAAAAATCGTTAGGAAACCTTGACTTATATTTAGTGTAAAATTGTGCTCCATTAGTTTAATTGCTGAAAGGCGTTCCAGCGTGAGAATAAACGAATAAATAATAAAAAAATCAACCTTTTATAGGTACTGCCCAATCCAATCTTTACTTTACTTAGTATTTTTATAACTTCAATACGTTTCTCTTGGTCGTTTTCCAACAGAATCGGGCAGATAAGCTTTTGATGTATAATGCTTTCTTTCCATTTCAAGAGTGCGAGAAAACGTTTTATAAGGTGGTGACTCACGTATCTGAAAGATCAATGCTAATCTTATAAACGCAAAAAAAAAACAAAATGTAACTCTGTTTGTTTGTTACCTTTAGATTAAAGGTCACTGGGCATCTTAGTATGGAAACCGTAGCCGTGGCGTACACAAACGATATATAGCAGAATGTATACGCCTCTGATTTACTATGGCATTAATCACATTAATGTGAGTCGAAAAAAATATAAAATTATAGTATGACTGAAACTATGAGGAAAAGCTAAAAACACTGAAAGGAGTCTCGGGGCCGACTAAAACTGCATTATGAGATTTTTGAGAACTCAAAATTCTTAGACAGGAACCGTTGATTTGAATAAAATAAACATGCTGATTATTACACGGTCCGATAGTGTCGCAAATAATTATCAAATTTTGGAATGGTAAGGCAATAGCTCATTTTTAACAATAGGTACAGACGAAAAGTAAAGTCTTTTGAAACCGTTTGTTTTTTTTAACGATAAATATATGCAATTAAATAGACAGCTGCTAAGATCATCATCATCATCATCAGCCTTTTAATGTTTTAATTCTGGCACTCTGTTCTTTCACCTTCTCTCTGGGGGCATGGGCCGTAATCCACCACACGGGCCCAGTGCGGGTTGGTGGATGTCATATGTCTATGAACAGTTAGATGGTTAAACATAATCTCCGATAGTCAACTAAACTAAAGAGTAAAGTAAAACTCACCTTAGGTCTTTTATAGACAGAGCACTCATTCTCCTAAAAATAAAAAGTGACATTCATTGGCAAATTTTCCATAGGCGGTAATTCAGCTTGCTACATTCTTCTACTTACCCATTTAGCGATATAGGTGACACGTAAGGTTGATACACCGTATGAAGCTGACAAACAAATTACCATTGAAGCCTGGGTAATAATATGAATCTACGTTATACGTTATAGTATAATTATGAATCTACGTTTATTTTGTGACCTCTTAAACTCAATCATTACTACAAAATGTACCCTCAATCACAATAACGAATATCATAAATCTGGGATACCGAACTTATGTGCCCAATTTATGACCAATTTGTACTCGGCACTGCATCAAAATCATACACTTAAAACAAAAATATCGAAAATCCACCCGAATTTCGATCCAATATTTTATATTGCCATCATTCGCAGAATTGTTACGCGTTTATTCTGAAAATCTCTCAATTTGTTTCACATTATAAATAATGTTTCAACTGTCAGCGATCAAAAATAATGGTGTCATATTTTTAATACTTTTTGCGATGTAAACGGTTACAATTTTTAAGCTCGTAGCGTCTATTTGGATCAATTTAAATGGTTAATGTTTTGCAGTAGGTAAGGCTGACTGCCCGTCCAATCCGAGTGGATATTTTTATGATTATAGGTTAAAACCTACAGGAAATGACAGATATAAATGATAATTCTTTTTGGCAGTAGACTCTTAATATTTACTGTTGTCCTAACCACACAATCTTTTTGAGATTCTGATCGCATTGATAAAGAACTGATAAAGAATAAAAAATGCAGTGCGGAGACGTGGCAAACGGAGAGGGCTCAGCTTTTGCCTTTACTAGACGGGTAGTGGGACGTCATTATTATCGGCCGAGCCTTTTCCCAACTTCAAAAAGTAGTAGTATAGTAGTAATATCTGAATTAGGTGCACGCGTCTACCTGTCTCATCTTCATATCCCGAAAAAAAGCCTTGACATTAGTTTAATGAACTCGCTGGCTGATCTTTGGACTAACTTTTGTAAGTATAACTCTCATACCATTAAGAATCATGCAAATAATTGCCCGAAACGCTTAAAACTTCGGTCAGTAACAATTTTGATACTCATTTAAGGCCATTTTGCAGCCATTCGCTGAGATTACACGCACATTTGAATTAATTGACAAAGCGTTGGAGTTAAGGAGGTGATTTACAGTGTATATAACGATTTTGTTAAAAATTATGGGGTGTAGGCCAAGACCGGGCAAGATCTCTTGGGTTTATTGCAAAAATATTGACGCTTTGCATTTTATGTTTTGCGAATTAAGTTGCATTTACATCACAATCAGGTATTTTTTTGTTTCGTTTCTGGACCGAAAATTATCGACGTGTCAATATTAAATGTAAATTTAGTGATCCTATTGGTTGGTTGGATATACTTATAATCCAGTCAATCAGCGAAGTAGAAGCGAAATAGAAGTAGTTGAAGCGAGATTGACAGTTATCTCGTTTTTTTTTCGTTCAGAATCCGTGGAAAAGGGTGCCAACAGGGAACCTTTTAGGCTATAACTGTCTTTCTACAGTCTACACTTAATATTATCAAGAGGAATATTTGTTAGTTTATATGTTTGTCCATTGTTTGTCCTGTGTGTCTCGCATGACCGATCGGGCTGGTGACACATGGTACCCCAAGTGTCACCACCTGTTTGGTCTATGTCCAGCAGTGGACATCATTCGGCTGAAATGATGATGGTGATAATATGTTTGTAAAAGAATCTCTGGCAGTCCTGACTAGATTTTGAAAATTCTTTCACTTCTAGAAAGTTACCTATAGCTGAGTGTCATAGCCTTCTTTATCCCACAAAATGTAGCTTTCTCAGGTACAAGCCACTGAAGAAAATCCTGCGGAAAATGCTAGCTAGCAATAAGAAATCACATAACATTTATTATTGTCCCTTACGTAGTCTCTGTTTTATTTATTGATTTACTTTTTAAAAACGTTGCCCCACATTAGGAATTTCTCCTGTATCGTGGGTGCGTTTACAATCATAAGTACTCACAAACACAAAGAGTGTGAAACACCACGAGTGTGTATACGCTTGGATGTATGGACATACCAAGCGTTATCAAATAGTCACGTGATCATTTGGGCGCACGATTGGCGCATTGGTTGAGCGATTGACTGCTGCGCTGCGTGTTACGGGTTCGATCCCCGCACGGAACAAATATTTGTATGACCTACAAATAGTTGTTCCGGCTCTGGGTGTTGTGTTTGTGAGTTTATATATTTGTAAACGCACCCACTATACAGGAACAAATTCCTAGTGTGTGTAATAAATAAAACGTTGCCCACGTTTTATTTATTTTTTTGTTTTAATTTTTTAATTAATTAATCCCATTTAGACCATCGCCTTCGCTGATAGAAAGACACTTTGTCTCTGTTCTCATAAAGGATAAGACGAATGTAATGCCTGGTTGATCTAGTGGTACACATGAGCTTGGAGTCTTGAGTTCCATTCATCTGTCGAGCAAAGTGTTGTTGGGTTTTCCTATCAGGAATTTGTCAGTATCAGCCCGGATTCTACATTTGTGCACGGTTATAGCAATAGACTCGTTCTCCATCATATGGGACTCCAAAATTTCTGCAGAAATGTGGTTTTACTATGTTATGTGCTACGTAACCCTTCGGGAATTACAGGCGTGATGTTATTGTATGTAATAATAGCTATAAAGAAAATTAAAACTCGTCGATTGTAATGATTATTAAGATCATGGAAAAGAGGGCCCTCTTAACTGCCAGTCCAAAGTGACATTCTATTGATAACGATTTTCGAAAAGTACTGAAATAAGTGGTGGATCAGTTCCACTTTTAAACAATCTATACTCCATTTGAAATAACATTTGAAATTATTTACAACCCCTTTTTACAGTTACTTTCAACCGATTTTGAGATCTTACCCGTAAATATAAGGATGGCATAAAAAGTATAAACCTGTTACCAAAACTAACTGTTTAATACAGCTGCCATTTGTTATATCACCAAGGCAATAGAAACCAAAATCGGTTGAACTGGCTGTAAAATGGGATTATTTAAATGTCTAATGTTGTCTCAAATGGAGTATAGTAATTGCCGGAATATCACAGTGTCAAAACCTCACATCAGTTTGTATAAACGTATGTTCGTTATTGCATTGGAAAAGTATCCTTCCCCACCACTAAACTTTATCCCTCTAAACGCACAACAAACGACAAGATACAAAAACATTAGTTCCCGGTTCCCGCTATCAAAATAAGTAATGTTACAACGAAGATCCTTGGTAGGATGGAGGGTAGATAAGATTATCGAGGGTTATTTATAAAACCGAGGTAGGGAGGATTATAGGCAGGGTTGCCAGAGGATGTCAGTAGAGAATAATGCTGGCAGAACCACTATATATGATGGTAACATTTGTAGGCAGGGCAGTAACAACAAGAAAGTAAAAACCCTATTGAAACTCTTGAATTTTCAGAAAAATATATGAAGTAAAGGTTAAATAGGGTGACATAATGGGTGGTCTTACAATCACGCCAGAATTGTTATTCTATAAAAAAATCTTATTGTGAAAGATTAGGTGAAGTGGGCTTTCCAGCCAGTTATTCTATGTGCATTGCATTGGCAGCTCACATAAGTTTTCACTAGGTGTTTTTTGTAGAATAAACAAACGCAAAACAAACGCAACGCACATTGGGTATTTGTTACTTTATAGTCACAATCTAATGTTATCGCAGTATGGCAGGCCTCTGCGAAAAATGCGTCTAATACCACCAAACCAAACTGATACTTAACCATTTTCTAACGGGTTCCCATCAGATTATATGCCTGATTTCTTACAAAAACTTTTCCATTTTTGTAAGTTAAAATTATATATACAGCAATAAAGTTGATTTCATAGTTACGTAGTTGCGGATACTGAAACTGTCTTATAGCAAATAAACCTTTATTCATTCCTTCGGCGCTACAACCTTTTATCTGGGCCTCCTAACTATCTTCTTTAATTTCAGTCTGTCTCTGACCTTCACGAAGTTCACTTGGACAAAATTATAACAGCTCTAGAATCACCTTAATCTAAGTAAGTAAAAGCCTTTATTATTTATTTAATATATTCTTTATTGTACACCACAAAAATATATACACAGAACAAAAATCATAAAAGCAAGTGTACAATGGGCGGTCTTATCGCATAGGGCAATCTCTTACAGACAGCCTTTGTGACTTTCAGAACCTGACAAACGTTTTCCTATGAACCAGGTTTCTAGTTAGTAGTACAGTTCGCAGACCACACAATACCAAAAGAATACCCCTTTGTTCCCACTCTGCATTTCGCAACCAAAATACTCTTTTGGAAAGCTTCTATTGCAGGAAACAATACGATTACTATCTTTTTATTCATTTCAAACGGTTTCCATCCACTCAGAGCTGGTAATGTTACCGAAAAAGGTATTGGTTTGCATTCTCTTTGTGGATTCTTGTTAAGGAGATAAGAGGTTGTAGTTGTTATTAAAAGATAAGACTCCACGAGTGATTTATATGCAGTTTAAGTACATTCTGGACAGGCAGTCTTAAAAACAGCCTTGTCTACAGCAACTAGAGAGAGTGATCTTAATGAACCGACCTCGACAACCCAGTAACTGGATCTAAATACTACTATATTTATGTGGTTGTTAAAAAAAAAAATAAGGCTAAAATACAATTTGTTCGTCACATCGTGTTCAGTCAAGTTATATAGAAACAGACTTGCTACAACAGTCGACTACGGCAGTCTCTGACAGTTTTCAAACTTTTCCCGAACCGGGAATCAAATCCAGAACAGCACTTCCAGTCGCGCTTTTAGTTATTTTTATATTAATGTTATGTTAATGCCTGTATTACCTGAAGGCAAACACATACACACAACAATATTTCGACAGTTATGTATATCTGTTATGTGTATGACATGGGACAAGGGATGGACCAATACCACCACACTATTTCCAAACCACTGCAACTCCTGAAAGCCAGAATCAACAGTGGCGACCATAAGAAAAGCGCAGAGACAACGAAGCTCGACGAAGTCCAGGAGAATGAATTTAACTGTCTTAGATCCCGCTACGAAAACAATCAGAAAAGAACAAAGGAGGAATAGGAAAACAAAAACATAAATTCTACTTCCCTCCATATCAAGCAGGAGACAGAACAAACAAGACCAATAGGCACAAAGGGTCGTTTACAACTGGGATACGCCAGTTGAATGGAAGAAGGGATGGACCAGGTAATTTTTCCGAACCCATCCGGAAAATTATGACAATAACATAACATCACTCCTGAATTTCCCAAAGAGTGTACATACGGGTCACCCACATGTCACCAGTCAACTTTTTTACTTGACTGCCGATGGAGGGTAATGTTTTTATCAGTCTATGTATGTATGTTTGTTACTACGTGGCATTCTAAAGACCAAACGCGTTGGCCGATCTCGATGATTCTTATGTCAATCGATTTGTCATAACCTTGCAAATGTCACTGGATACATTAAAATAGAAAAGTGGCGGATTTTGAGCGCCATATTGTGGGGCCTCAAATTTATTTTCGATTGCAGTCGGAGGATACATCTGGTTTTGGTCAACCAGCTCTCGAATATGTATCCTCTGACTGCACAGCATGATTATTTATTAATTTATTTATTTGGAACAAAAACATGTATACAATTACATTAATTGTGTACGGAAATGGCTGCATTAGTGAGACTGTGTCTTCTTGTTTACGTCTTTTTAGTTCGCTTCTTAAGCAGTCGGGTTTTTTTATTTAGTTTTTGTTATTTATAATTTTTTTGTTATTTTTTATCTACATATTCGCGAACTGTTGAACAAAACCAGATGTATCCTCCGACTGCACAGTGATAGTCCTGATAGTCTTTTGGTGATTTTTTTACCCTCTTTTGGTTAAATCTTCCATCACAAATATAGAATTCTTCTTCTTTAACGTTTGATTTTATAGAACGTTTATTTCGGTTAAATGATCTTTATTGATCACCAAGAAAAAAGTTTTTTACTAGTGATCGAAATTAAAGGCGACTTAGGTTAAATCAAAAAGACTGTTGGCAGCTAAGATTTAAATAGTAATGATAGGGCACCGGACGTGTTCACCGAACAAGGAACATGCCATTTTTAATATATCACGCACACGACCGCTCCCGATAAAAGCCGACCGCGTGCCTAGTCAGCTTCGGTCTAGTATAAGACCAAATTGTGGCGTCAGACAAACACAACATTTAAGGTTACTAGCGTGTAGGTGAACTAAATAAAATACGTCAACAATATAAAAAAAAACATTAATTACACATTCAAATTGAAAACTCTAAAATAAAATGGTTACGAAAAAACAATTTTCTTTTCATAGACCTGCCAATATCATAATTCTTTGTTTTATTCAGTGTAGAACCAATAAGAACGTCATCACGATACATGGCTATAATAATGTTAAATATCTAAAATAAAACACTACTTGTACTTAAAGAAATACGTCTGTATTCCTGAAGGATTAGGCAGAGGCTACTACATCTACGTTTGGCCAGTTATGTTTAAGTCCCATGTATTACGTGCGAGCCTATTGCGGCACAAATTTGTCTGAATCAGGAGTCGAACCTAGATCTCATGCTCATCAGTAATACTTGCGATTACTAGACATACAAAGCTTGTGGAAAATACCTTTTTTACATTAATTGAACGATAACGCGACGATCGTCAACCCACCTGCCAAGCATGGTAACCAAACCTTTAAGACCACAACTCTGCAGAAATACTGGATGGCTGTAGCAGTGCCGATTTAAAAACAGACTAGTGTCCAGAAATGAGAGAAGCAGCTATAACGTGATGGTGAGGATTATTGATTGAGACCCTCCACATTATATGGCCTCTATATTTGGCACTAAATAAGCGCTGAATCGTACTTATCCGAGTTTTGTGAAGTAGGCGACTATGTTCTGTAATGCAAATGTTTTATCCAGTGTTACATGACGGTGTGTAGCTAGGATAAGCTACATTCACTAGGAATGTATGTGTTCTACGAGATATATTGCGGCGGGAAGTGCCATTTATGAAACAAGAATATACAGAACTGGGGCGATATTGTCGGGGCTGCCACGAAAGATTTAGTTTTAGAAATTATATAATTATTCATTACGTTGTATTTTTTTATTACAATGGGTATATGAAGACTAAATATAAGTTTGATGGCTTTTGTATAACGATATGACGGACGATATGTTGACGATATACTTATGAAGGGTGTCGACTTCTGAGATGACCACAGAGAAGTATAAAAGGAGTAGACGAGTTGCAATGACCCGAAATGAATTGGGATAAGGGCAAGGGGATGAAGATGATTTTGAAAGGTTTTGTTTGTATGCAATTGAAACAAAAGGCGAGTAAAAAATTTCAATTCATTAACAGATAATGCGCAGTCTAAACTGCTGGATCTGGAAGCCCAAAATTCCTTTTGAAAATATGGAGACTAAAAATTTTTTTGCCTATTATTTATTTATTTAGACTTCATGCACAAAAGGTACAAAGGCGGACTTAATGCCTTAGGCATTCTCTACCAGTGCCTACAATATATATAATTAACTTATTTTCAGACACAGTAGTCCATAATATTACATTCATAAGCATTACATAAAAATTTATCCATTCGAAATTAAAATAAAATGTCATTCATTAGCATTAGACTAGAGAAAATAAAAATAAATGATTCTGTAATTATAGGAACAGTAAAATCTAGCCAGTAAAAACTCTGTACTACCGTAAGCCAGCTTTTGGTCAGCGTTCCACTACTAATCTTGTCTAAAGTAGTGAGATTTATACAAATTAAAATAGAAAAACATCAACTGCTCATAATAACTTTTTAATATTCATATTTTCAAATACTATTTGAACCATTAAAATCATATTCAACCCGAAATTACCAAAGGAAAGTTTTACCACTCCCTAAATATCACAACCCTACCTCCAGTTAGAATCACGCTCCATGACACCATGAAACTAAAGTTAAAATAACAAAAATTGAGTTGGGATTTAATTTTAACAGTCTCGTCGGTCGTACGAAATGTTTCGTTGAAAATTTCGTTTCAACTAAATGAAATAACTTTCAAAATGTCCCGCGTCCGTACAATCTAGGGTATTGTTTTTATGAGGATTTGAATAGTTTTATGCAAATTTTGAGGGATGTTGAGAACAGGACTTGTTCCTTTGTATTTTATTTGGCTCTAGACAAGAAACACACACATTTTATCAACTGTAATTTTGTCAAGGTTCATATTATTCACGAGTACTTTCAAACCCAGTTAGCTAGTGAATAAACCCACCGCCACCGTGTGTAAATTGAGTCATAATAACTTTAAATAATAATTATTTTTCTTAAAAAATGCAGTATTTTATCCTGAATGAAATCAAGGTCGTCGTAAAAGCATGGGGGTTTCTTGATATCATCAAAGTTACTGGAAACAATTTGATAAGGGATGCACGGAAATGAAAAGTATATCAGAAGAAAAGGGCATATACCCAGCAACAGGTGATTCCAGTTTGATGAAGATGATGATGAAATGTCTGAAACGTGGATAATTTTAAAAATATAAAAATAAACTCAGCCATAAAGCTCAATTTAAATATAAGCTTATATAGATTGTACCCAAGCTAGTGCTTTGGTATATCAGTAGTCATCTATAAACTCCCAGGATATTAGTCCGGTTCGATTTCCTGAGGGCATGTCGCTATCACGTCTAAAAGAAATCTTTATGATGTTGACTCAGACGTGGCCTTTCTTGTTTGAAAAATGTAAGGGAACTTTCAAGATGACGTTCCATCAATTAGTTACTGATAGCCTGTCTTGTCAGATATTTTTTTTCAATAAGGCCATTAAACGTACCTTTTGAATGTCAAAATTACAAGTAAGAAAATAATAGAAATTGATTCTATTGTCATTTCGTAAAGACCTTTGTTGTGGAGAAAAACGGACAGGATACTTTACACTCGCTTAGAAATAAAAATGTTTTATATTGTTTGGTATACATTAATTCATTAATTATACGTCAATATGATGCATCGTAAATAACACTACTGTACACTACTGTATAGGAACATGGTATTCACACACTTACAAAAAATAATGAAAAGGAACTTTCAAGTTGATAGCAGATGGCTGATAGTATTTGGTTTAAATGTCAAACGGTCTGTTAAACGTGAAGTTACATTTCATGAACCTCAAAATTCTCAGAAAGAAGCTCGTTAGTTCTATAAGAACTTTTTCTATGTTTTTCTCGACGACTTGTTCTGGGACATTATTTTATGCCGTGGTGAAATTATTTGCCAGAAAGTAAAAAATTCACTTTAAGTATAACTCTACAAAAATAATGACGTACACACGCTCTGAATATATAACAATCTATTTTGGCAAGACAAAACATTTCTATGTACAATAGATAAAAACGACAGTTTAGTTTTTCCACGTGCACTGTCTAAGCAATTCAAAACTGCACGGAATCCCACTATTTTTCTACGTGACAGAATTTCCGACAGCGAATAAAAAGAAATACAAAAACATAACTCCCATCTTTCCAATAACACAAAAAGTAGTTTACATGAAACCAAATACAAGAACAATACTACAATATTGGCGTTGTAACTCAAAAATATTATTTTATTTTTCTGATCTGATATCCACTAAAAACTAAGCATCAACATACTTGCTAACGTGTTTCAAGCTTCCTGACTTCAACCCGTTTGAATTTCAACTCTAAACTTGTAACGGTAGGGGTGAAACTCGCGGGATGAAATTTTCTCATGCATAATGCACTCGCTACATTACATTTTATTATGGATTGAAAACTTGGTATTTGTTTCCATATGCTAACAACCTTTTGTTTTAACGTGTTATGTGTAAAAGTTTTGTGTTTTGTCGCATTCAAATGTTATTTATTTAGGCTAAATTTGGAATGAAGAATGGGAGTTTGAAATTTACGGGGTTTTCGTTAGGTCGGGATTTGAAACGCATGTTACTAAAATAGTTATGAATAGAAATGTGGATCGATGGACTGGGAGAGAAAGGCCAAAGAAAAGATGGATGGAATGTATGAGAAGTGATATAAAAGAAAAGGGAGTCAGTGAAAGCTTCGTGGTTGACAGGACAGTAAGACAGATGAAGACGTGTTGCGCCAACCCAAATTAACATGGGACAAGGGCAGGAACATGATGATGAAATAGCATAGGTTGGTTAGTTGATATTAGTGTATACGTGAATCGACAGCCACGGCGTGTTGTTTCTGTTCGCTCCTTTTCGTAAATTTGTCTTTCATCATCAACCTTTAATTTGCCCACTGCTGGGATAGAGGCCTACTCTCCGTGAGAGGAAATGGGTCGTAATCCACAACGCGGGCCCAGTGCGGGTTTGTGGATAACACATGTCTTCGAATTTGTAGTTCTGGTGGTGCCGGTTTCCTCACGATGTTTTCCTTCACCGTTTTGAGAGCAGTGGTGATGAAATAATTTACAAAAAGTTAATCGCCTCCCTGGTTTCAAACCCACGACCTTCAACTTGTAAATCGCGGCCGTAACCACTTTGTCTTTACTAACACAATTCAAGTACTACTAATACTACTGTCGTTAAGGATTTAGTTTAAGCATAACTGTCACAGAAATTGACTGGATTTCCATGTCAATTTCTGTGACAGTAATATAGATTGTTTACCTAGGGAGCAAACAACTATTTTAAAGGCGAGAGTGTTTCTTTGAATCCAGAGCGGAGATCAGGATTCTAGAGTAGAATCCCGAGCGTAGCGAGGGGTTCTAAAGTAGAAGCCTGAGTGCAGCGAGGGATTCAAAGTACGTCACTCGAGCTTAAAACAGTGTTGCTCCCGAGGTGGACACTCTACTTTTTATCACCCTCTATGAGTAAAATAAGTAAGTGCAACTTATGAACAAGAACGTTACGTTTATTTATTTACATAAAATTAAGAACCATATGATATAACATAGAAATAATTAGAGGCTAATGTTTATATATGAACAATTATGGAAGTGCATCGTAACAATTTTATTTGTACCATCCGTTACAGTTATAGATTTATTTACAGCTTGGGAATTAGAAATAGTTTCAGAAAACGGAGTCTCAGGACGTAGTTTTTGAGAAACTTGAATATAATATTTTCACTTGAGGAAGACGCACTCATTTTTTATAATTCTAAAATCTGAATTTGAAACAACTACGAACGAATTTAATTCAGCAGAATGCATTTAATTTCGCCTGTTGTTTATTTTTCATCATTTTTTTTTTTCAATTTGGCGCGCTTGCAGTTTTTCAGCCTGTCACATATTCAATACATTGTTCCCGTATGGTTTGTGACTGATCTCTTTGCTGATTGGAACATTTACTAACAATATCCACATTCCAAATTCAAATCAATTTTGGTCCCTAAGGGATTAATGAGATATTTTGGTCCTCTGGTATATTATGCAACTAGTGAATAAAGGACGGATTTAAAGCGAGGGCCATAGATGAATCACTAACAAGTGAAGGATTCTAAAAACTGAATCACGACCGTAGGGAGTGTTTCATGATTATTAAATCACGATATAAAGCTGTGTTATTCAAAAGGTGCATAATATATTTTATACCATGACTACGAGAAAAAGAAAGATTTAAGCAATAAGCACAAAGGATCATAATAAATAAATAAATGGTTAGTTACCTTCAAAATTTACAAAAAATTAGAAACCTCAGGGTTTCACATTTTTTGTAAGTTTACGCTTAGCTAGGTGTGTTTCAGACGCCAGTGACCGATCTCCGTTACGTTACAGAATTATAATTAATGAAACACCAATGCATTTAATATTAGAATAAAAATCCAAATAAGTATGGGTATAATTTAGACGGTCATCAAAAATATTTTTAAGACTCTAAGCTTAGGCACCAAATAAAATAATTGGTTCCCAAAATGGATCAACGGTCACCAAATTCTATCCAACTCAAAGATTAATATACCGGGTGTATTCGTGTTTTTAACGAATTAGTCCAAGAGCGAGCGAAGCGAGCTCAGGAGCTTAGGGCACCCCGACACGGACAGGTTAGGTTCGAACGAGATGACGGGAGCCGAAGTGAGCGAGCAAAGCGAGCGAACTCGGCTCCCGTCATCTCGTTCGTGTTAGGTTACTTTAGACCCTGCGGACGGAAATAGGAGCCCCGCGCAGCGGGGCTCCGTCGACTTTAAAGGCGTCCATATATTTTTTTGGCAGTCAATAATACGAAAAAATGGATTTATTTCATAATATTTTAGGAAACGTTATTTGGTGACCATTTATCCATTTTGGTAACCGTTTAGAATTTTTTTGGTAGTAAAATAGGTACTTTTTTGGGCGGTGTTTAAACACAAGCCAATAAGTATTCACTAAATAACCTAGACCAAAATCAAAATCATTATTAAAATCAAAATTAGATAGCCTAAATATAAACAAAATCATCATCCGTTTTATTCAAGAGTTGCATACTATATTTTATACCATGACTACGAGAAAAAGAAATATTTAAGCTAAAAGCACAAGGAATAATAATAAATAAATAAATGGTTTATTACCTTCAAAATTTACAAAAAATTAGAGATCTCAGGGTTTCACATATATTTACATATATAGGTAACAGCACCTTTGTTTCAGGGGCCAGTGACCACCTCCGTTACGTTACTTAATTCAAAATAAATTAAACACCAATGCAAATAATCGTAGAATTACAAACCAAATAAGTATTCACTAAACATACTAGACCAAAATCAAAATCCTAAATATAAACAAACTCGAAATTAAATCGACGAAGCAGTTTGAAAGTCGAATATTCTTTGCACAAGAAGTTTGCATCGAGTATCTTATGCGCAAGGAGGTTGTATAGTATTGAGATGGAGGTAGAATATATATTGGTGTGTTCTAAATTCAAACACCAAAACAGTGATTAAAAGTGCTTTTTATTCACTGTTTTCAGTGAATAAAATAAGCTTTTTAGAGGTGGAATGGTTTAAACACTTTTTCTTTCTTTTTTCTTGTAAAATAAAAAACATGCAAATGTTCGGCTGTTTTGCAAAAATAGTACATACGCTTACGTGCTTTTATGTAAGCACTCATTATATTTTTAAAGTCCCTAAGAGCAAACTAAAGAGATTCACTGAAATGCAATGAAACAAAAAACAAATGAAAATCTGTTTTCGAGTTTGTGTTTCGTTCCAGTATTTATTTCGTAAAGCAACTTAAGCTTTTAGTGACTGCATAGTTTTGACACCGTGACCTGGCTAACTGAATGCGTTGGTTCCCAAGGGAGTACGATAGGTGATACGAAATGGGGGCGAAAAGTACCTGGTTTTATTTTAGTACGGTTATGTAGCGTAAACAAATATACTTCGAAAATTAAATGTTAGAAATAATCTAAATAACAACTATGCGGAGGAATATTTCGACGCCTAAGTGTATCCTGTTTTTTAGATATGTACGTAAGTAATTAAGTTTAGTATAATACAGTAAAATAGTTGGTAACTAT
This sequence comes from Orthosia gracilis, assembly GCA_947562075.1. Taxonomy (NCBI): domain Eukaryota; kingdom Metazoa; phylum Arthropoda; class Insecta; order Lepidoptera; family Noctuidae; genus Orthosia; species Orthosia gracilis. Next base: position 11,246,885 of record OX387266.1, on the reverse strand, counting down.
ATACACATAATAGGTCTTGTATCGAAATAATGCTAGTAACAATTTAACTTCACCCCTCACTTAGTTTAGTTTAAAGGGTGTTTCTAGCATATCTTCACTGCGTAATTTCCGACAGTTATGAGAAGAAACACGATAATTTCTACACAAAAAAATACTTTCAATAATCTTCAAACATAAATAAGTTTAAGGGAAATCAACATCCACATACGGAAAGTAAAACTGCAAAACAGAGATTCGACCATCAACAAAATTATACAAAAGGAAAAAATATTAATCAAAAATATTTCCGTAGGCTCAACGAACAATGGAGAAAAAATACCTCACGAAAAAAGAAAGTTTAAATTACTTACGCTTACAGAAGCACGAGAAGGATTGATTGATCGACTTGGAGACTAACGATCTGATAATCCGAATACCTACTTGTCTCCGAGGGGTGAAATTAGATTCCAATAAAAAACTGTATTTAAGTCATCGTTGGAGGGTTGTAGTGATGGGTCGTTGACGAGTTTTACGTTAACGTATCGTCAACTTTGATTTACGTTCGTCAACTAGTCGATAAACTAAAAAAAATCTTCAACGAGTTAACGTGAAATAATGTCGTCCACAGCCATTCTTTTGAACCATTCTTCAACCATTTTCTATTTTGCCTAGTTTGGAGGTCAGGTTTCCATCATTTGTATTTCGCCTTATTGTGTTTTTCTTATTTGTAAACAATTTTTTGTATGGCTTGATGAATGAATAAATTATTATTTTTTATTATTATTTTCATTCAGCATTTCGACGTCCAACTATTTCTAAATGTTTCTGACATTACTTTTTTCCCAACAGTACTTTTTAACGACCTCAATTTACTTTCATTGGAAACATTTTAATACAATGTACATATTACAAAGCTCTTGAACACGTTACTAGAGTTCAAATTCTCTAACATGACCGTCGCTTGTTATGTTTATTTATTTATTTATGTTTCTTTTTTGTTACATAACTAAAAATGACATACAGAAAATATAAAAATCAGAAGAGTGTCATCACTAATCCGGCACATCCCGTACTCCGACATATCCATTAATTCGTTACCCTCTGCCCGCGTCTTCCCTAGCTTCCTACATATTTGCTTATTAAATTGTTATATTATAATAATTTTATTTTATTTGTCTTGATATTTTTTTCTTTACCATCCAGTAAACCGAACAATGGTTTTCAATAGTGCCAGATTAGTGAGACTCTACTGTGCATACCTTTACCTAATTAATATAAGACAGCAACCTTCACCATTATTTTATAGACTAGCTGTTGCCCGCAACTTCGTCGCTTCGGAGTTTAGTAGGAACAGTCAAACGGACAGTTAACCATTTTAAAAATTGATATCATTTTTGTATAGGTAGATACTAGTACCATGTAAACTTTCATATGCATTTAATTATAACAAAAAGCCTTTATTTTGAAATTACATACAGACACTTCAATTAAATTTATTTACAATAACAATATGTATACGTATATAGATTTAAACGCTCACAATAATTGCACTGACGTGTAAGGCCGGGATTGTGGCTAAATACTAGTACACTGTCGATGTTATGTGTTCATGATTCTAGTGATTTAAGGGTAGGTAGAACTGAAGGGATTTGGGATAAATGTAAATTTATCCTACTATACTATGTTTGAATAATATAATGTCAAAGGCTGGATGTTTCAATGTTTATTAATCTGTACTTTGCTTCATTGAACCGTATCTGTACTCTACATTACACAATAACATGCCTAGGCGCCTAAGTGTTAAGCAGAGGTGCAGCCATACCTAGTACACTCTCATTTCGCCAGTTATGTTAACAACGTCAACATCATTAGCCCTTAATATTCCCACTGCTGGGACACAGGCCTTCTCTCTGTGAGAGACGGAATGCGCCTTAATACACCACGCGGGCCCAGTGCGGGTTGGTAAATTTCACATGTCTTCGAATTTAAGTTTCTACGACATGCCGGTTTCTTCACGATGTTTTCTTTTACCGTTTTTATAGCAGTGGTCATGAAATAATTTACAAAAAGTAAAGCGACTGCCTGTGTTCGAACCCAAGACTTTCGACACGCCGGTGCCATTACCACAGGGCCACCACTGTTATGTTATGCTTAAGTCCCATGTATGGGACGAGACTTTTGCCAATAATGGACACAAATCCAGACTGCGGGCTACTTCTGAGAAATTCCAGATGGAAAAACACAATAACACTTCGCATAACCCGGGCATCAAACCCAAGGCCTCATGTTCAGCATTACCGCTTGCGAGCCGACCACTAAACCAACGAAGTAATTTCTCTGTATTGGGTATCAATATACTCTAGCACAGATAATATAATACTAGCATACAGATGCCTCATCCCATACAAAGAAACCGTGCCGACGTAACTAGCGTTTTTCGTCTGATTAATCTGATTATTTTTCTAAGAGCTTCGATCGCGTTCGGTTGCGTTCCACGAATATAGATGGTGTTAGCAGTAACTTGCAAGTAAAACGGTTTACTCGGTTCGAGAATACGTTTTTTTTAAATACAGCAACGATTATTTTATAGTATTTTTTTGCACGTTTTTACAGTTTCATTGTACCAAAATGTGTTATAAAACAAATTTAAAAAATCGTGTGTATCCTCAGAAATTTAAAAGCGTGTTATTTATTGGAATCAATTTTAAATTATCCATTCAAATAATGTTTGAAATGTTAACTATGAGCCCAATATTCCTTAATTTTGTGCTAAGGAGAGTTAATTAAACAAGAACATAGCTACATTTTTTATGATCATCTCTAGAAAATCTTAACATTTCACAAAACTAAATAACAAATCGAAGCTTATCACGTCATCTAGTGCAATTTATTTGAACCAAATTTTCTTTCTTGCGTTGGGTGCCGTGACTCTAGTCATGTGGATATGGAGTGGGGACCATAGACACTATGTTACCATGAATTAAATTCATATTCGACTAAAGTACAATATACTAAATTATCCTTGATTCTTTATCCCTGTATCTCCGTTTAGTGAATGTAACAATCATCTAGTTAGCACCAGAGTGTATATTTTGGAGAGTTTGTGGTTACATCAGTGGCGGCGAGGCTAACTAAGCATGCACTCGAAGCGTCTTATTCCTCCACTTTAAGTAGATTTCAAAATACTGGGCGAATAAACTCAAAAATATATCTCCAAAACAAATGAAAATCATTTTCCAGAATGTTCGCTCCCCGTTTCCGCTTTTCGCTCCTGATAGGGGTATCCATTATTACACAATCCCACGGGGTGGTTTGTTATCTCTGTGTTCGAATAGCTAGCTAGAATATTGCACGATAAATTTGCAGAATGAAATGATGATTATTTCCCATGTTGAGCTGCGAATTGTTTATCATTCAGTTTATCGTGAACTGGCGCGACGGGTGACTTTTGTTGTATAATATGTAGTGATAAACGTAGGTTAAAAACTCGACGCATTTTTATTTCAATCAAACCATTTATAGAGAAAATAAATTAAATATTGATTGATTGATTTTCAAGCGCTTTTGATTTGTCAAGAAGTCAGTCACTCAGAAAAAGCTAATTGCTCATTCCGAAGCTTAGACCTGTATGAAGAAGAACGTGCAAGAAACTCTATGGACTCTCTTTTAAATCAAGTTCCTAAAAAAAAAATCATTAGATTGGGTGAGTCCCGCCAGCCGCATGCGATCCTGAAGATGGTAAGCGTCATTTAGGCCGGTCCAGAAAGAGGTGGTGAAATGACTTTCACGCTTACTATGAGGACTGGTTCGAGATGGCACAGGAGAAGAATATTTGAAAAGACTTGGGGAGGCCTTAGATCAGCATTAATACAACAACGGCTAGATTTAGTAATAAAAAATCTGATTATTTTATTTTAATGCACGTGCTTTCTCTGTATGAGAAGAGGCTTTTGGGATAGTTTGAGTTTGCCGTCGTTGTGAAAGAATTAGTCAGCTTTTCTCTGCGTTACCGCAAACTGTCCAGGATTAAATTTGCGCCACTCGGGGTGCAGTGACGTAGATAGCTAATTATACATAGGTAACCAAGGGCCCCGGGGCAATAATGAAATCCGTGCCTATTTAAATGAAGCTTAGTACTTTAAATGTGTAAAGCTTCTTCATCGTCAGCTGCATTAACGAACCCCCATAACGTATTATGTGCAAACCTAGCAGTCCTTCATGGAGGCCAAGGGCCCATTGAGCTTGGGGGCCCCTAGGTACTGCCCTACCTAACCCTAAGATGGCTACGCCACTCTCAGGTAGCCTCCTTACATGCACCCAAGTGGAACAGTACAGACAGGCTCTTATTATTATAACTACTAAAAACATAACCCTCCTTCAGAAGTCGGATACAAACCGTCTCCACTTAACCCTGTCATATATCGGAACCGTATTATTATCGATCTATGACTGTATAGATCACAGATATAAATCTAACTAGATGGCGCGATTGTATCTACTTCGCGTGTCAAAAAACGGAGTAACGATCAATGGTCGTAATCTGAGCTTTTCATTTTATGGCATATTGAGCTATAAAGAATGTATAGAAAAAGTTGGCCGAGGCATTGAAAATGTTTTCTTTCATTGGTAAGTAAACTTGTTTTTAAATTGTTTGTGGAAAAGTGGTTGCGCTTGGTTTTCATACAGGTGGAGTGACTTGCATAATCTAGTTAGATTTATGTCTGTGGTATAGATCACAGATATGAATCTAGTGTACGGTCTATGATTGAATAGATAATATATTGTGTAGTTTCGTTAGTTCCGGAGCACCAGTGTGTCTAGTTCTGGAAGTTTCCATTCAAACCAGTTGTATCCATTAGCGCTTCTGTGCACCTGTAGTAGATAACAATATATCTCTTTTATCTATACCGAGTATAGATGATCTGTACAGGTAGTATTTATTAGACTAATAACATGTTACAGTCATAGTAAGTACATGTGTTGGTCTGTCTGTTACGTTTTTTGTAAAACCTATTCCGAAGAAAAGCAGAATTTTGTAGAAAAAGATTAGCGAAGAAAAGAGGGCCTTATAAGGTACTAGTTTTTACCCGCGGCTTCGCTCGCAGTAAAGCCTCAATTATTTTTTTTTGTAGAAAGTATTCTATGCTACTTCTAATACCTCCAAGAATAAATGTAAAAAGTTTCATGATGATCGGTTCAGTAGTTTTTGCGTGAAAGCGTAACAAACAAACTTACATTCACATTTATAATATTACTATCTTTTACCCGTGGCTTCGCTCGCAGTGAAGCAATTTTTTATTATTAAAATGTTGTTACTTCATATACCTCCAAGAATATATTTACAAAGTTTCATGATGATCGGTTCAGTAGTTTTTGCGTGAAAGCGTAACAAACAAACTTACATTCACATTTATAATATTAAGTATTGTAGTAATAAATCAAAAATAATTAGATCTGATAAGTCATACCGAATATATCGTGACGTGATCAATCTAAATTATCTGTTATTATTCAACAATCGCTATTATTGAGTAATGACACTTTGTCTATAGCCCAAGGCCACCTCACTCAATTTATTTTGTTTTTTACAACAAAAAGAACGAAAATTCAGAGATCAGTAAAGGATTTGTAATTTTTTTGAGACAATCCCACCGCACTATTCCCAAACCACTGCAACTCCTGAAAGCCAGATTCAATAGTGGTCAATAGTGGCGACCAGCAGAAAAGCGCCGAGGCAATGAAGCTCGACGAAGTCCCGAATTAAACTGTCTTGAATCCCGCAACGAAATTAATCAGAAAGGAATATAGGAGGAGTAGTAAAACAAAAACACAATTTACACTTCCCTTCATATCAAGCAGGAGACAGAACAAACAAGGCCAATAGGCACAAAGGGTCATTTACAACTGGGATACACCCAGTTGCCTAGCACCACGGATCAAAATTAACATTAATATTAATGGTTCCTAACATTGTGAGTTGTTACATTTGATTAAAATAATAGGTATGGCAAAAGTGCTTGAACGCCCGGAAATTTCTTCTAGTTTCCATATGGTTTAGTAAATAAAGCTGGACGCAGCCGGAAGGATATTCAATATAATATTACGTTTATTTTGCCAAAGAATACCTATACTCCCATAAGATATGAAGTACAGATTGTACATATTCGCAGATTGTACAAAAACTTGAAGGAAAATATTGTACTTTTAAATTTACCATGTCCTATGAGATATTATGCAACACAGTGATCCACCTCCAGCCACTAAAACATTTGTATTTATTAAATCATACTTTTACTCATATTTACTGTACCTACTTACTACCATTAGATGGAAAGCATTTCTCATCAGAAACCAATTACGTAACCACCTAAATACAAAATAACAAGCGAACCCGCAAGCAAATATAATATTCCACCCCAAAACTTGTTCATAAGGTATCCAATTCGGCGTACGTTAAAACCCCACCCCAGGGTGATTTTGAAACTATGACAACATGGTCCAGTAATTAGGGGAATTCCCGAGGGTAGTTTTATGAAATACGGTTGTTGATTAAATGTATCGTTCGTCGGTGGATGCAGGTATTATATTCCTGCCGTGTTTGTGGAGTTTGAGCATATTTTGTGATTTACATGTGTATTAAAATAATATAATGCATGCACTTTTGCAGGGAATTTACTTCGGCAGGGAATTCCACTCCTTTACTGTACGCATAATAAAAGTGTTCCCAAAATGTTATGTGCGTATGGGTGTCCACTGGGGATGGGGATGTCCGCCATGTACCGATGGTGCATCGCCGTACGTCTGTTAGTCCGGTGATGAAACGGGCTTGGCGGAATTAGATCTTGCAATTCCATCGCACACTCCCCGAAATATAACTAATAAAATAGCGACAAGCTGGCCACTCGTCGACGAAGTTCAAGGCTCTGGATCTTTGACTTGAACAGTGCCTCATTGCCAATGAGCTTCTTGGCTCGCTTTTCGATCGACTCTAGTGCATCAAGCTAATATTTGGCAGATCCGTCCCAGAGAAGAGAAAAAAAACTAACTGATGCTCCATGCATGATCGAATTTGCGCTTGATACAAGTTGAGCAGCTGATTCTAGACGTTTCTCATAATTTTAAGTGCGTGCGTTCCGATCAAGAGACCAAAGCTTAATAGTGCGGGTGAAACCGTAAGAACTAGTAAAAAAAAAAAAATTATCGTATATGATAACCTCTTTAATATTATTTCTCTGAACAAATATTTCATATTTATTGGCCAATAGGGAGTACTTCCGGCATTCTCGCCACAACGGAACGTGACTACTGATTTACACTCCGTTCCGGTTTTGGCTTGATAGCCAATGCGGCATAAAACCGGAACGGTTCGGGCCGTATGGGTTTCCCGGAAATGCTGTCGTTTGCGGTTTTTGATTTTAGAACTATTTATGTGGTTACTGATAGATTAATTCAGGGTTCTGTGCTGGTGGTTTTGGTCAAATGGTAGCCAGGGTTGTTTTTAGTTTTTAAGGAGTGCTTGATATTTTCATGTACTTATAACTAACTACTCGTATTTACAATAGGTTTGAATAGCGACTTCATAAATCGGACGGAAATCTGAAATTCCTCATTTGTTAACCTTGCTCACTAGGAATTACACCTGTGGTTTACAAAGCTGCGTGCTATTTTTCTAAAAAAATCGAACGCTAGGATTCGAACTCACGTCCACTCGGTCACAAATCTAGTGTATTAGCCTTTGAGTTTTTGCTAAGCAATTTACTAATTAATCAAATTCAGAACAGCTTAACATAAATAAGTAATGGAAAGTGGGAGGATAAGCAATTAAAAAAAGAAAATAGGAATGAACGGAGTAGGCCTTTGTCAAAGATGCGCAAACAGACCAAAGTCGACTCATCAGAGTCATAAATTTAGTAAAAAATAATTGTATAAAATATTGTCGGCATAAAAGATTATATTATAAATACAGTAGCACCAAAGAAAGATAAAGAAAAACTCAACTTTCAGAAAAGAAATTAAAATCAGCTGTTCTCTACATTTTGTCGAGTTCAGCTAGCAAATATTTCCTAAACGTTTGGTTTTTTACCCGACTGCCGAAAGAAAAAAATTGTATGGTGACATAAAAAATTCATTAGTGGTTGGTAGCGCCATCTCCTGTAAATGTCAAAAATGAATGAACTATATATATATAGACATGAGATTTCGCGTCGTTCCTTCGCCATTCCTTTTCCCTTCATGTAGGCCTTGATGACGGGTCGCCAGAACGAACCGAAACTTCAACGTGACCGGGGTTCGTGTCTCAACCGCCAGCTTTCCAAGCCACATGGCTGGAGACTGATGCATCTAATTAGTTAGATTGCAGAGAACCTTGTGAACCATGTCTATTAACCCGCTTCGCGGGTATAAAAACAATTGTGTGAAGTGTGTGGATCCAGTATAATCAGGAAGTCGTCGTCGCCATTTTGGAGTTAAAGAACACCAGCTCGCCGCCACACGTGGGCTGGCATCGATCACCAAAGGTAAGGCGTACTACTTCCCTCATTCCCATACAAGATCGCCCAAATTTATCCGTGAATATTTTTCCGCTTATTTTCAACGCACACTTGCCAGAACCCTTCAATTACAGTCCACTTTTTTATAATAGACACAAGGATGATGAGGTTTCTCAAACCGCTATAACAGTGGTAACTATGTGAAACAGGGTGCGTCTTTAAGTGAGGGCAATAATGGTGATTTTTATAATGAAACTAGCTGTGCCCGCGACTTCGTCCGCGTGGAATAGTTATTTTGGGCATCATATTTATTTTTGCAAACAACCTCCTCAGCTTTATAAATTATAGCTGTTACCCACGACTTTGTCCGCATCATTTTCTGTTATTATTTTAGACAATTTAGTTTTTAAGTTTTTAAAAGAACATAATTATTATAAAGTACTTCTGCGTAAATTATATTTTTAGTTTTATTTTCTTGTGGCAGAAGAACATATTGGTTTTCTCCGCAACCCGATCTTGACAATGCGACATATAGTTGGCCGTGTGAAAAGCAGTCTTGACGTAAATCGATTCCTACGTGTTTAAATGTTTGCCCCTGTGATTTATTAATTGTAACGGCGAAAGATAGCTTAACGGGAAATTGAATTCTTTTAAAATTAAAAGGTAAATCATTTGGAATCACTGGGATGCGAGGTATAAGCACTGTTTGACCAACTGCTGGACCAGTCAAAACTATTGCAACGATCACGTTATTGCGAAGAAATTTGATTTGAAGTCGGGTCCCGTTACATAAATTTGGTGGTTTAAGATTTCTAAGTAAAATTATTGGGGCACCTATTTTTAACTTGAGGGAATATGGGGGAAGGCCACTTGGGTTCAAAGAATTAAGAAACTCCTGTGGGTAATGGACCGCATCTTCATGATCCATTACATTATCAATAGATGTGTAGGTAACTATGTCTCCTGGAAGTTTACTTAAAATTAGGTCGTTAATTTCGTCCACGCTACTGTTTCTCGCCGCCAATATTGCCCTTTAACACATCCATTGATGATCTTTATTTTCTATTTCGCTGATTTCAGGGTAAACTTTCGATATCAAGTCCTCAATGTTACTCATTCTTTCTCCTAAATCGCGATCAATTTCAATTTTATTTTCAAAATGAGGTACTTTCCCGTCTCCTATTAAAAGTAACTTTGAAGGAAAAGTTATACTACCTCCCCCCAAATGTGTTCTCATATTTGTAGTTAATTTTAAGATGTTAACAAACTTCCATAATGGGGAACTTTTAAGGCAAGACTTTACAATGTCTGCTCTAGTTCCCCTTACTATTACTGGTAAAGTTTGTCGAAAGTCCCCAGCAAACATAACAGTAATCCCACCCATGATTTTATCACAGCTTCTATTATCTCTAAGAGTCCTATCTAGAGCCTCTACATGAGCTCTATGGATCATGGTACATTCGTCCCAGATAATTAAACTGACATCTTGTAAAACTTTTCCCAAAGGGCCATTTTTACGTATAGAGCACACGCTATCTTTTTGTAAAGAAACAGTGAGGGGCAGTTTAAAAGTAGAATGAGCTGTGCGTCCACCTGCTAATAAAGTTGCAGCGATACCTGACGACGCTACTGCCAAAGCTAGCTTTCCCTGAGACCTTACTTTTGCTAATATAAGATTAGTAATAAAGATCTTGCCGGTTCCACCGGGAGCATCCAAAAAAAATACTTTTCCTTCACTAAAATGAACACTTTGCATAACACAATTATAAGCGGTCACCTGGTCATTAACAAATTTTGGTTCATTTTGAGTAATATACTCATTTAATTCATTTAGATCATACGGTTTTCGCAACGCTACTTCTAACGGATCCAGATGATTAAGTAAATTAATCCTTTTTGATACAGGAAGCCCAAAATCGGTTAGTGATTTATCGCAAATCTCATGAATTTTATCTTCAATTATGATTAGTCCATCATTGTATATATCATCATTATATGCTAATGTCATATCCTGATTCTCATTACGCATTCTGTTTAATATATCTTCACATAAAGCATTATGAAATTTATTCCATAACTCTAAGGGGTCAGATGGTTGGCAAAATATGTATAAGGATGATGGTAAATAATTCTCTTAATTTTGTGGCTGGCTCGGACATGACAGCATCTGACATTGTATTTTGCCAATGTTCATCTCCCTCCAGTAAACCTAATTTCTTGCAAGCGCCTTGATAAGTTTGGCAAATAACACCATTCACGGTCCTTAGATGTTCAAATGACATTTGACCGCGAACATGTTGCAGTAACATTCTTAAATAAAAGCATTCAATTTGAGTTGGATGAATGTTGTAGACACGGCCTAAAGTTGTGTCTTTTTTTACACCGGGATATCCTTCAACATTTTGCCCACGTCTTCTTCTAGAAAATGAATTTCTTTGCCATACGTAATACTGGGGTACTTCGTGATATAAAAGGGTTTTTGCAAAATCGTCACTTTTGCAAAGATCAAAGAACGCTGTAAGTGTCGTTGATGAAGGATTATTAACGCGATCTTGAAGGTTTGCATTATTATAAAAATAAACTCTTTGTCCATTTTCCAAATGAACTGCTAAATGAATTACTGCCGGAAAACGTTCATGAATAGGAAATTAGAAAATTCGCCAGAGCGCTTCCGAGGAACTTATATAGCGACCATTTAGATATTTTTCTGCTTCATCGTTATTACTTTGTAACGAAAATGTGGCTTGATCAGAACCTTTATGAATATACTTACAGATGTACTTAATAGCTTTGACCGATTGACAAAACTCTACGTTAATGTGTGCATTGAAAATTCGTGATAGCACTGGATTATAGGGAACAACCCACCGATTATCTACGCTCACTTCTGTACCTTTGACACGAATTATTGCTGTGTTTCCACCATTATCTGGAGACCTGCGCCTGTAGGTTGGGTAACCGTCATCCCCGGTTTGTGTTTCAGAAATAAAATGCCTAGGGTACCTTTTAGAACAAATGTTTTCTTTCATACATGGTGACGCAGGATTATGAAATCCGCAAGGACCATGTATCATATTTTTTATGACAACATTATGAAGAATTGGATCTTGTTGTTTGTCAGGTATTTTAGCCGATATTATTGCATCTATAGAATCTGGTTGTACTTTGTTAGCCAGCCACAATAAAATGTGGGCGTGAGGTAAACCTCTTTTTTGCCATTCTACGCTGTAAACAAAGGCTTTTGATGGTCCAAAAATATTTTTCTTCGTTAGTAGGTCTATCATTTTTTTTGAGTTTTAAATGAAATACTCTAGAAACCAAATCATGTCTGTCGTAAGAATGTTGATCGGGTAATAACTCAATTTTTATTTCCGGCCATTCGGAGTTACATGTAAATGTAATGAAGAGATCTGGTCTTCCAAATTTCCTGACATATGTCATGGCATCTTGACTTTTTTCGTTCATGTATCTGGGGGATCCTGTAAATGACGACAGCAATATAACATGCTGGCCAATATTAGAAGCGTTTATATTCGCATCATTAACCACGGCATCTCTTAAATGAATGTACTCTTCTGCTCTCAATTTTTTTTTATTTCTTTTGATGAAGTCAAGCCTCTCAGAAATCATTTTTGCCGCCATATCAACACAATATTGGTTGAATAATCCTTTGAAATAATGTATGCTGTTATAGTCATTTATTCTTACCATGAGTCTAAATGCATAGAATTGCATACATGATACAGTTTTAGATCTAGCAGCAGTATTCTGCTGTGGAATATTTATACAGTATCCGTCATTACCAAAGGGAAACAGTAAAGGATACTGAAGTGGGTCATAAGATCTATGAATTTCAGAAACTCGTTGAAGTCCACCATCTCTCGCAGTCAACACAATATCTCGGGGACCTTTGTCTTCATCTATCAAAAGAACAGCTACTTCATCTACTATTGGCGCATTATACCGACCTCGATGCTCGTTAGGAGGTTTCACATCAGCATGAATAATAAGTTTTAAGTCATTCGGTGGTCTATTTTCCAGATTGTATTTAAAACTTTGAATATACGTATTATGATCGTGAAGATATGTTTGGAAAAAGTCGATAAGATCGATTTGCAAGCTTGGATTTAAATTTGAGCGCAAGGTTACCTGATCTGTATGGGAAACAAAATATATTTGCAAAAACTCGGGTGGTGCCCCTTCAGCTGGAAGTAAGTTACCGATCAAGTGATAAACTTGCCCTTGGACTTTAAAAGTGGGCATAAAGTTTCCCTCACGAATTTCTTTGGCACCAAATGAAGTCATCTGAAATAGTGTATTATATTGTCTTGAGTGATTTAAGAAATGCTTTGATGATGGATGTGAGCCTGACATCAGTTCTTTTAAAACTGTAGTTGGTTCCGGAATTATAGGTATATTTACTTTGCCGCCACTACAACACAGTCCAGGAGCTTCAGTCGCCCATTTTTTTGCTTGGCATAAGTTGCATATTTTATCCATTCTGCCAATATCAATATCATTTAGCTCAGTATAGTCAAGGGTACAATCATAAGCAAACGCAGCATTTAATAAATTAAGTTGCCTGCGAGTTCTATTTCTTGCTGATCGTACATTTTGCTGTGCTAATCGATGGGATCGTTCAGTGCTTGATTCCCGATCGCGGTTAGCCAAAGTTCGGGAATTCTGTGAGGCTAAACGTTGAGAACGTTCAGCGCTTGATTCCTGTAGTCGGTTCACCAAAGTTCGAGAACTCTGTGAAGCTAAACGTTGAGAACGTTCAGCGCTTGATTCCTGTAGTCGGTTCACCAAAGTTCGAGAACTCTGTGAGGCTAAACGTTGAGAACGTTCAGCGCTTGATTCCCGTTCTCAGTTTATCAAAGTTCGGGAATTTTGTAAAGATAAACGTTGAAATCGTTCAGCACTTTGTTCCCGTTGTCGGTTAGCCGAAGGTCGGAAATTTTGTGAGGCTAGACGCTGCAAACGTTCAACGATCGATTCATTAGCACGGTTTTGTTCACTGATTGCTCGTTGAGTAGCCAACCTATGCATATTTTCATGCTCTGTTTCATTGCTGCGCAAAACTCGCAGCCGCTTTGCAGTAGCAGTCTGCCGAGAAAGCCGAGTTCTTTTTCTAGGCATTATAGTGACGAAGAAAGAACGTAGGAAATGAAAACTTAACCAAACCGTAACTCGTAATCAAGAAAAAAACAAACGTAAGGTTAATAATTAGGAATCTAATTATTTTTACCTGTATTTGGTACTTACGTAAATCGGATATAATATATGTCAAAAGAATTAACGTAAAACGAAAATAAGGTAAACTAACTGTATGCTTAAACTAAAACCTAACCTAATAAGAATAATTATGTAGATGACACCTATTTACAGGTATTATCTACAACAAAACAAAAAAAGTGTTAAGTTTTGTTAAATTATTAGAAACAAAATACTATCCTTAAAACAAACAATACTATAAAGAAAACTATGACACCTACTTATAATTAATTATCTACATCAAAACTTAAAAAAAAAGTGTTAACAATTGTGAAATTATTAGAACCAAAATATTATTCCTTAAAACAAAATATAATAGTATTGAAAAAGTATTATTACACGACGATAGCCGACCTCGCGTCTGAGCCGCGCGGCATGGTACCTCGTAGAGCTACACCCCCCCTCCGCGTCGCCCGCAAGCAACAACGCCTCTCCTCGCCCGCCGGCCAGGCGCAGCGTCAGGTTTTGCACATCATGCGGCGCGTGTGAATTTTATATCGGAGTTATTTTTAAATTGTAATATCTTCTAAGATGTTCATTGAAATTAAGTAATGTCAAAGACCATTTTGTTTACAATTAAATACTCTTAATCAACAACACATTTATTTGGATAAAGATTAATATTATTATGTTGATACAACTCTAACAAATAATTGGTAATAATGCATTAATTTCGACCAAATTTGATTACCATAAAAACGGTTCTAGTGAGTTAATCTTAAAAGATAGACATATACTGTTGCGGACATTTTTTTAGATCATTTCAAGAGAAATAATTCTTTCATACATATTTTTTTGGTATCTTGAACCGTTTTCGCAGCGCACGCAACGGAAGCCCTCAAATATGAATAATTTTCCCCGTTTTTTCCATTATTTGGCAACGACACTACCAGCCGCACTACCAGTAGTGTCGTTGCCAATTAACGACACTACCAAGCCTATTTCAGATTGAATAGTACAGTCAACACAGAACTTTTGGACCCTCTATTCCACTTAGTTCAACGAGTTGAACTATTTGATGATCATCCTCTTTTACGGAAACTTGTTTTTACTAATGAACAAAAAGTTTAAAAATGTGACAAAGATTAAATGTCACTGACGATAAATTTGTTCTGATCTTAGATTGATATTTGATTCAGTGAATTTCGGATTAAACTACAACTATATTTTCTTTTTTTCTGCGCAGAGGTTCCCGTAGAGAGTCCACTATGGACCCTCATCCCCTACCTGATCCCCCTGATCCTCCTGACGAAATCCCATCTTCATACGGTACACACGTACGGGATATTGGCAGAATTGTGGTTACTCTTCCAGAAAAGCCATTAATCAAGAATTGAATTGAATTAGATTCATATTTGATGGATAAATTATTATTGTGAGACTATTTCTTACATTCGTTTTTCGTGTCAACAGTTCATAAGTCTAGCTTTAAACAAAATTGAATACAACCTATAAGATGTCGGAAGCTGATAATAGCGAATCAGTTTTACAATTTTTGCCGACGAATGGTGGAACTGCGTTGCTTTTGGGCAAACACAAATATCATGTCCTGAAGAAATATAAAAATGGTGCATCTATTTGGAGGTGCTCGAATTATAAAAATGCAAAATGTTTAGGAACATTTACGATTAAGGTTTGTACAGCAATGTTTTCTTATCAGGGTTGAAGCTACCATGCAAGCCCACCTTCGTACTCAAAATATTACATTTTCAAAATATTACGTTTACATTTTATAGAAGTTAATAACGACGCGGTTATTCGCTTGTATGTTAGCTACGCCACGTTACCTAATAAATAAAAAATGAATAATATGTTCAGGGCATCAGTATTCAAAAAAGAAAAGAACACAACACAACAGACATTTCGAAAAACTTAATTTTAAAGGAAATTGTTGATCTAAAGAAGAGAGCACGGAATACGGATATACCAATTACTGAAATATACGATGACAAGTTATCACAAGTTCAAAATAGCGGCGTTCATCCCTAGTAAACTACCTCCGTTTCCTAGTGTTTCACGTGTCCTTTATGGTGCTCGGCACAAATAAATGATGTCCCTAGAACTACATTCACAGATGTAGAAAGCGTTGTAGTGCCATTAAAATTTCGTGAGTCAATATTAGCTGACTACTATGATAATGATAATCGAATTATAGTGTTTTGCTGGATGGATGCGAATGCACGTAAAAACATTGTTAATATAAAAGAGATCTTTATTGATGGAACTTTTAGCAGCTGTCCGCTTCCTTTTGTTCAGCTTTACATAATCCACGGCGATATTGGTAGCTCTATCAATTCAAACAACGTGAGACCTTTATTTTTTCTTTGATGACGGATAAGAAGACATCTAGTTATTTTATTTTATTTAGCTTAATTAAGTCACAGCTACCAAACCTTTACGCCCTCAAAAGTTCATTGCGATTATGAAATAGCACCAATAAACGCTTTGACGGAAGTTTACCCAGACATTCTAGTTAAAGGCAAAAAGCAAAAAATGTCTGGAAAAAAGCAAAACTCTTGGGCCACACTAAATGTAAGGCCGAAAAAAGAATAATCGCACTTACGGCTGCACTGCCATTGATTCCACAGACACTTATTAAAGAAGGATGGGAGTACATTAAGTCGGAATGTTTCAAAAATATGGCAATGTCAAAATTCGTCAATTATATAGAGAGCTTTTGGATGAAGCCATATTTTAGTGCCATGTTATGTGTATTTGGAGAACACCATCGCTCAAATAACATCTCCGAAGACTGGAATTCCAAATTGAATAAGGCCTTAAACAAGAATACTGTAACACTGTTACGCTTACTCAATGTACTACAAAAGTTTCAGAAAAACACGAAAATAAAACTTCAAAAAAGTACTAATAGTACTAAAAAAACTAAACGAGTTATCACTAACGATGATTTTATCTCACATGTGCAAATGCAACTCATGAGCAATGAGATAACCTTAGGTCATGCACTTGATAAACTAAGATAAGGAGGTACAGTTACAATCGATCACTTGAAGTTTTCACGCCATTTTTTATTATCTGAGGTTCAAGATTAAGTTTTATTTTTAAGTACTACAGTTACGGAGAAGTGAGTATAAGTCTTGCGTTAATTTTTGCATTTCCACATGATTGAGTTTTTTTTTCAAATAATTTTGGTTTTATGTATTATAAAGAGTTACTTTTCTGAAGTTTGCTGTTACTGATATTTCATGATTTACTTATTAAATAAATAATTATATTTCTGAACCTTGCTGTGTTGACTGTACAATTTAATCCAAAATAGGCCTGGTAGTGTCGTTAATTGGCAACGACACTACTGGTAGTGCGGCTGGTAGTGTCGTTGCCAAATAATGTTTTTTTCCACATTTTTCATTGTTTCTTCGCTCCTGTTAGTTGCAGCGTGATGTTATATAGCCTAAAGCCTTCTTCGATAAATGGTCTATTCAACACAAAAATAATTTTTCAATTCGAGCCAGTAGTTCCTGAGATTAGCGCGTTCAAACAAACAAACAAACAAACTCTTCAACTTTATAATATTAGTATAGATGTAGATGTACTTAAAGTAATTACCCATACATATGCACTTACCTAAAACATCCTTCACAAATGATAACACCCTATAAATATTCATCTCAAAAACATATCTATAAAAAAACACAAAATATCTTTTCCAACAACCATTTTACAAAGATTATTTTGTTCGAGAAACGAGGGTTAAGGTAGGTCATATAAAGTTGTTATTATTATAATACATAATGTGACAATCAATTTATCAATGTCAGAGGTGAAGATACTGTGATAATGGAAGTGTAGTTACCTATGATAAATGTCTGTTTGCGAACCGCGAGAGTAAATCTGGGTAGGTGGATATGGGTTGGGTATATTATTCAGTACTCCAGTGTAATTCTGGATGGATACGAATTAAAAAATCTGTGATGTTCTGTCGAATGTTGTGGCTTACACAGCACTGTAGTGCACTTATTTTTTTTTTCAGTATAAAGGTCGTTG
Organism: Orthosia gracilis; assembly: GCA_947562075.1. Lineage (NCBI taxonomy): Eukaryota > Metazoa > Arthropoda > Insecta > Lepidoptera > Noctuidae > Orthosia > Orthosia gracilis. Next base: position 11,229,138 of record OX387266.1, on the reverse strand, counting down.
CATAATGTTTTGTTTTTTCGGACGGAACGGAACGATAAGTTTTAAAAATATCGTTTCATACAAAATGTATACGAAAGGCGCCTTACTACCCGGCTCGGTGCGTTTTCGTCTCTGTACAGATTTTATACCGAATGCATGTTATTAAATGAGAGTTTCCTAACTGATGTTTTTCAGTTCAGATTCTGTATTGAGCGCTTAAACGCGTTTTTGTAAATTATCGTGACCTCGCAGTTCATTCACATAGTACAGATGGCAATAGCTAATGACAAACACCGTAGCAAAAAAAACGAAACGATAACGCTTTCCTGAAACGAAAACGCACCGTGTTTTCGTTTCAGGAAAGCGTTATCGTTGAGAAAGACGCATTATACTGGGTTTAATGGTAACATCCCGATGCTGACACTATAAAAAACGTGTGTTGTAATGCCTTGTAGGAGAAAACTGTGGGCAGAGCGATAAACCCACTCTCTTTGGATACGCGATCCCCTTTAAGTAAAAAAAATGTGGTGACTCCCTATGATCGTAACAATGCGGTGACGCTCTACGCTCTTGTAATTTTTATTTTTATTTCTATATGTCTAAGTCGAATCTGTTTGAAATCTAACAATATTAATGTGTCAATCAAGTGATTCTAATTTTAGACGGGTCATGTCAAAAAAGACATTCTAATTTTAGACGAGTCATATCAATAATTCTAACTTTAGACGAATCTCCGGGACCCCCTTGGGGGTCACGATCCACTGTTTAAAAAACACTACTTTAAGGTGATCAACAATTAAACTATTTGACCGTCCCTGGACGTCCCTGATATTTTATTTCCGTCACTCAAACACTATTTAGATGGACTCTTTTTACATTATATTTGCCAAAAACAGAAGTTTTTCACAAAACAACCCTTTTAAAGCATTTCTTTCATCCCTCACCATCAGATGGCGCTTTCAAAAACTTTTAAAATAATCTACTGGACAGGGAAAATACATTAACCAACCAAAGGTTTAGTTAAACCATTATCTGTATCATTTTATCGTCATAAACTTTGTCGTTGTGGTGCAAAGTTGGTTGCTGAAAGTTGGTAACGCGTATTGTAAGGAAATTAGGAGGTGTTTTGTTGCCTTTAGTTCATTTATGTTGGTAGCAGCACTATTTTTGGTTACATATTATAATACAGGGCGAGTTTTTCAAATGGGTCTGAATGGAAATATCAGAAAATATGAGGTATAGCGAGAAACATACAAAGGAGTCACGGGCTAGATTTTGATAAAAACTAAAACTGCCATGCATCGAACCCGCTGATTTTAGAAATAAAAATACGTGCTGTATAATTACACTATTTGACAGTGTTGTTAATAACTATAAAATTCTGGGAAGTAATGGTAATACAGCAAACTTGAGGAACTAATTTAAAATATATACGTTTTACTTGGATACAAAGACTCAGACCATGCAATTGATGGCATGAAAAAATATTCACAAAATAACTGTATGAAAATTATTGCTTTTTTTAAAATCAATAGGCTCGCGCTTGACCACTATCTCACCTGATGGTAACCAATGATGCGGTCGACGGTGAAGCACGCTTGCCTAGAAAAAACCTATTCACTCTTGACCTAAAGACTCCTAGATTGTAGCTATCGGGAAACAATTTAATGTTGAATTTAGTACAATCGGCCCGTGACTCATACAGCGCTAAAATATAAATCGAAATAATAACTTAAAAGCACACGGTAAAAAAAAACCGAGAAGAAACCAATAAAACGTAAACTTAACTGGCAAAAAACTTTAAACATAATTATATTTTTTATTGATCTATCTTTCATCCTTCAGCTACTAGCTACTATATCATTGTTAGCAAACTAACTTTATCCTAACAATCCTAAAGTTAGTTTACGTTTATTTTAAGATCTTTTAGTAAAATTTTTCGTTAATTTTATAAAATCAATCACTCAATCATAATTAGAAAACTGAAAAGGTACATATTAGATTTAAAACAAAGTATGAAAATGGTTACAAATCAAATAAATTCGTTAGGACTCATCAGCTAATACGAGAATTTTTGGTTTTCGCAAATTTGACAGTAAAACAGTTAAGGTTAGGTTTGTGTCTGCCGAGAACGTAGGTGTGTTGGTGAAAGTGAATGTGACAGTTTGAACTACTTCACATCTTGAGCCCTCGTGATTACCAACACATTCACAGGAAGGCTCGCCCTCTTCGTTCAGGGAACAGACACCGTCATTCAGGCAGTAACCATAAGACACGTTGACTTCACATCTATCTCCAGAATAACCGGCATTACAACTGAAATAACGATAATAACACAAAATTTTATTTCTGTAACTGTTCCAAGAAGTAGGTATAATATGTTTTACCTGCATTCAGGAAGTCCATCTTTATTGACGCTACAGTTGCCTTGGACACAATAGTTCTCACAAACGGAAACATCACATCTCTCACCGATGTACCCAGGTGTGCATTTGCAAAGATACTGTCCAATAACTTTCATACCGTGAACACAAGTCGGCATATCATAATTATTTTGTTCGATACTCGTTAGTGCTTCGCAATCATTAATGTCTTGAATTCGTTCTTTAATTTTGTAGTTGGCGACTATACCGACGGTGACATGTTTAATAAGCAACTCTACTCGGTTTGTGTTTCCTATCCATTCAATTTTTCCTAATTTCTCGACCCTGATCTCATAAATGTTCTAGAAAACGAAAAAGAGAGATGTTTTTGAAAGCGTCACTGTATTTGACAAAGGACTATAGCTTTCTTCTTTCATAAGTATTCTAAACAAATGTGTTTTGTTTTTTCCGTTTAAATCTGTATAACAAGTATGATGATTCGTGATGATTCATGATCTCGCCTTTGATCCCGCAACAGAATTACTGTTCTTCAGTGACAAAGCATTAATTGGATTTCATTAAAATCTGGATCTAATAACAATATTTATGGTAAAATTCTATTAAAAATCGATCACGAGATCCCCTCTTATATGGTCGTGTCACAGTACATTATAACTTGTACATGCTAGCAATAAAGATCACTCTTGACACATTGCTCGTAGCTTATCATAGTAATGTTGCTTCTAGACTCAGATATGCAATCATATTCTGGGGCTACTACAAACTGTGATAAAGTTTTTAAATGTCAAAAAAGACTCAAAAGAACTGACAGCTACAAGGAATTCTTTAAGAAATTAAAAATACTTACCGTGCCATCTTTATATATTTTTAAAATGGCCTTGTTTATTAGACATCATCCATCACTATTAACGTTAGAGCTCAGATCTCTATAGATGACAAATAAAGTAGGATATGTCTGATTTCAGTCGGGATTCGGTAAATTTTGTAAGGGCGGTGATCCATCCTTATTAAATCACTTGCTATGAAAATGTACTGGCATCATGTATTACTTGTCAAGTCAATATAATTACTAATTCGGACGGATGGACCACCAGACTGATGCAACTCTTAAATTTATAATCGTGACCCTAAAGTTTAAGTCAACGAAACATATGTGTAAGTGGGAATACTCGTACCGTGTTTGCTAATGAGAGCTCTTATCAGCGAGTCTTTGTTATCTTCATTGTGCCTAGAAGTACTATTTATATGTTGGGGAGCCAGAACAAACATTAAATTGCAATAGCGACCATCAGAAGTGGACGCACCATCGACCTGTTTGTATTTTTATCTAAAAGTATAAAATGTGCAGAACGCAGAGTGTGCTAGGATTGCTAGCGTTGTTCGTGGGGTTGGCGCATCCCTGGGGTGAGCTGTCTTAATCTCTTTTCGTTATTCTCTTGTAAATCTATGTTATAACAGCTGCACAGTGCACAGAACTTCGCATTCTGTGGTCGATCCGTGGATTAATGCCATACTGAAATTCTGTTTTTAGCTTCAATTTCAATATGTTTTTTTGTTATAATTACTTGTGTTTAAAAATAATGTTGCGTATTTTAAAGAATTCGTAATATAAATAGATTTTGGTGCTGACACCTTCCTTATATATAGGTAATAAAATCGTATGAATTTTTCTGAACAAAAATAGGCCTGGAGCATCTGCTCCAGGCCTATTTTTGTTCAGAAAAATACGACCACCACTATTAGTGTTATAGCAATCAATAGTAATACTCTTAGTAATTATTGAATGATATTTTAAATATAATAAAACTAGATTTCAATCCAAAATAATACGAGCGCGCGTATTATTTCGGGGCACATATATCATAGCTTCGCCATCCCTCCTTCCCTGGAATAGGAGTTTAACCCAGAATGAATCAGGGCATGATTAAAAGAAGCTGCACGACCTAAGAGTATATCATTTCAGCCGAAAGACGTCCTCTGTCAGACATACATCTCAGCCAAGTCCCCGCCTCATCGATCGGTGCTGAGCGTCTCGCACCCAGCGAATGATCACAGCCTTAACCAGGCCATCGTTGTACCTAAAGGAAGGCCTGAGATTTTACCAAGCGGTTTATTTTATTAGCTATAAGATCTTTAAGTAAATAATTTTTCTACTATTTCAGACTTCGCCGTAACTCATGGAGATCAACTAGAATTTTATACCAACGAAACCAAAATAAACACCGTTCGTTTTGAGTCCCGTAATTTTGGAGCATTAACTTACGATGAAATTCACAACATGCTGCTGTACGTCGACAAACAGAGCGACAACGACGCTTTATGTGGTTATGACATATCTTCTATAGAAAACAAATGTTTCGTCGAGAGGAACGGTGGAAACATTCATGGTCTCGCCTTTGATCCTGTCAAAGAATTACTGTTCTTCAGTGACACAAACGAAAGAAGCATTAATTGGATTTCATTAAAATCTGGATCTAAAAACAATGTGAGTGGAAATCTTTTGATCAAGCCAGATCACGGGATCCCCACTGATATCGCTGTCGACAGCTGTAGAGAGTATGTATTCAATTCATTAATAAATGTTGCTTTAAAAAATATGTGTTAATACCAGCCTTTAGCTGTCCCACTGTAGAACATAGGCCTCTTCTTATACCAAAAAGACACGAGTATTGCTCACCACGCTTGCTCAAGACGGGTTGTCAATTTTAAACTTATATACAACTAATAATAAATCTGTAGAAAAGTAGTTATTGTACTTCGAAAATAATTCCAAAAAAAATAGCTAGGGTATTAAATGATAACCAACAGAATCCATTTCCAGCATTTTTAGAATTTTTGTCTGTTTGTCGGTTTGTATATTTGTCTGTTTGTTTGTGCACGTATCAGATAAAATGTACGAAATCAATGTAATCGTAGATAACCTTTATACATTAACTTTACTTAGTTTTTATTCCATCGCAATCGGTTCACTTTATCAAAAGTTAGATGAATTTAAAGTGTTCAAGGAGTAAAATTATCACAACACACGCAATTCAAGTACTCGGACAGTTGAACTCCATATTCGCTAGATGGTGTAATGCATTTGAAGTCATTTTCTGAATGGCAGTGTTAAGATTCTCCGCGAAAGAATGACCGTAGAAAAAAAGTTGTTAGTTAGGGTAGGCAGGAAGGTAAATAGGCAGTTGACGGGAGCAATGCTGCGGACAGACCTAATTAACTATAAATCCAGGTTTCCTCACGACTTTTTCTTTCACCGATGTCAGCGAAAAAAATTAAAAATCTCTGTTGTTCTTCGAAATAATTAAATGAGGTTTTCTTTTTACAGGTTTGTTTACTGGATCAACACAAAACTTGCAACGCCGACAATAGAGAGAATACGATTTAATGGATCTGATAGAGAAGTTGTTATTAATTTTATGCCAATGCCAGTCAATACAAATTATAAACTGGAGCCACATAGTCTAACTATTGACCAGCAGACAGAGAGATTATATTGGATTGAGCCTAAGAATGGTTCATACTATTATATTTACTACACAGATTTGAATGGAAATAACAAAAATTTATTAAATGGTTTAAATGATTTTAATGTAGAAACCCCCAATCCATCATCAAATATATTGACCGTTTCAAAAACATCTCTCTTTCTCGTTGACTGGCGCGTAGACATCGAAATTAATGTATTTAAATTAAATAAGATTATATATGATGGATTTAAATCTGTTCAGTTGCATACAAAAGATATCACAGTCGGTTTAGTCGCCAACTACAACATCAAAGAACGTTTTCAAAACATAAGTGATTGCGAAGCACTAACGAGTCTCGAACGAAAGAACTTCGATGGGCCGTTTTGTGTTCACGGTATAAAAGTTATCGGACAATCTATTTGCAAATGCACACCTGGGTACACCGGTGAGAGATGTGATATTACCGTTTGTGAAAACTATTGTTTCCATGGTAACTGTAGCGTCGATGATGAGGGGCTACCTAAATGCAGGTAAACATTTAATACTTCTTGAACTCGTTTTTTAATTTATTTGCATGACACTTTTTCACAGTATCGCTATTTCAGATGTAACGCCAGTTATTCCGGGGATAGATGCGAGGTCGACGCGTGTCGTGGCTACTGTCATAATAACGGAGACTGCTTCTTGAATGATAAGAGTGAGCCTATCTGTCAATGCAAAAGAGATCATACAGGTGACAGATGTGAGGTTTCAGAATGTCTGAACTATTGTATCCAAGGCAACTGTAGTATCAATGTTTGGGGATTTCCTGAATGCAGGTAACACACGTTTTACTCTTTGGATTTGTCCCTAGTTTAATAAAATTACATTTTTACCCGACTGCCGAAGGAGGGTAGTGTGTTTATCACTCTATGTATGTATGTTTGTTTCTATGTGGTGTTCTAGAGACCAAACGCGTTGGCCGATTTTGATGATTCTTACGTCAACCGATTCGTCTTAACCCTGCAAATGTCACTGGCTGCATTAAGATTGGATAATAGAAAAATGGCGGATTTTGGGCGCCATATTGTAGGGGATTTTTTTTTTCATCCAAACCTATCATGTGGGTTATCAAAATAAAGGGTTTAAAATCTTGCTTTGCAGTCGGAGGATACATCTGGTTTTAGTCAGCCAGATCGTGAATATGTATCCTCCGACTGCACAGCAAGATTTTCATCTTGTTTACGTCTTTTTAGTTCGCTTTTTAAGCAGTCCAGTTTTTAGATTTTTTAAATTAACCATTTTTAACTTTTGTATCGTTATTTCAGATGTAATGCCGGTTATACCGGCGAAAGATGCGATTTCAACGCGTGTTATGGTTACTGTCTGAACGATGGTGTCTGTTTCCTGAACGAAGAGGGCGAGCCTTCCTGTGAATGTATTGGTAATCACGAGGGCTCAAGATGTGAAGTAGTTCAAACTGTCACATTCACTTTCACCAACACACCTACGTTCTCGGCAGACACAAACCTAACCTTAACTGTTTTACTGTCAAATTTGCGAAAACCAAAAATTCTCGTATTAGCTGATGAGTCCTAACGAATTTATTTGATTTGTATCCATTTTCATACTTTGTTTTAAATCTAATATGTACCTTTTCAGTTTTCTAATTATGATTGAGTGATTGATTTTATAAAATTAACGAAAAATTTTACTAAAAGATCTTAAAATAAACGTAAACTAACTTTAGGATTGTTAGGATAAAGTAAGTTTGCTAACAATGATATAGTAGCTAGTAGCTGAAGGATGAAAGATAGATCAATAAAAAAATATAATTATGTTTATAGTTTTGTTATTAATTTTATGCCAATGCCAGTCAATACAAATTATAAACTGGAGCCACATAGTCTAAGTATTGACCAGCAGACAGAGAGATTATATTGGATTGAGCCTAAGAATTGTTCACACTATCATATTTATTACACAGATTTGAATGGAAATAACAAAAATTTATTAAATGGTTTAGATGATTATAATGTAGAATCCCCCAATCCATCATCAAATAAATTGACCGTTTCAAAAACATCTCTCTTTCTCGTTGACTGGCGCGTAGACATCGAAATTAATGTATTTAAATTAAATAAGATTATATGGGATGGATTTAAATCTATTCAGTTGCATACAAAAGATATCACAGTCGGTTTAGTCGCCAACTACAACATCAAAGAACGTTTTCAAAACATTAGTGATTGTGAAGCACTAACGAGTCTCGAACGAAAGAACTTCGATGGGCCGTTTTGTGTTCACGGTATAAAAGTTATCGGACAATCTATTTGCAAATGCACACCTGGGTACACCGGTGAGAGATGTGATATTACCGTTTGTGAAAACTATTGTTTCCATGGTAACTGTAGCGTCGATGATGAGGGGCTACCTAAATGCAGGTAAACATTTAATACTTCTTGAACTCGTTTTTTAATTTATTTGCATGACACTTTTTCACAGTATCGCTATTTCAGATGTAACGCCAGTTATTCCGGGGATAGATGCGAGGTCGACGCGTGTCGTGGCTACTGTCATAATAACGGAGACTGCTCCTTGAATGATAAGAGTGAGCCTATCTGTCAATGCAAAAGAGATCATACAGGTGACAGATGTGAGGTTTCAGAATGTCTGAACTATTGTATCCAAGGCAACTGTAGTATCAATGTTTGGGGATTTCCTGAATGCAGGTAACACACGTTTTACTCTTTGGATTTGTCCCTAGTTTAATAAAATTACATTTTTACCCGACTGCCGAAGGAGGGTCATGTGTTTATCACTCTATGTATGTATGTTTGTTTTTATGTGGTGTTCTAGAGACCAAACGCGTTGGCCGATTTTGATGATTCTTACGTCAACCGATTCGTCTTAACCCTGCAAATGTCATTGGCTGCATTAAGATTGGATAATAGAAAAATGGCGGATTTTGGGCGCCATATTGTGGGGGAATTTTTTTTTTCATCCAAACCTATCATGTGGGTTATCAAGATAAAGGGTTTAAAATCTTGCTTTGCAGTCGGAGGATACATCTGGTTTTAGTCAGCCAGATCGTGAATATGTATCCTCCGACTGCACAGCAAGATTTTCATCTTGTTTACGTCTTTTTAGTTCGCTTTTTAAGCAGTCCAGTTTTAAGATTTTTTTAATTAACCTTTTTTAACTTCTGTATCGTTATTTCAGATGTAATGCCGGTTATACCGGCGAAAGATGCGATTTCAACGCGTGTTATAGTTACTGTCTGAACGATGGTGTCTGTTTCCTGAACGAAGAAGGCGAGCCTTCCTGTGAATGTGTTGGTAGTTACGAGGGATCAAGATGTGAAGCTGTTCAAGATGTAATATTAACTTGCCCCGGCTCCTCTACGTATTCAGTAGAAACAAACCAAACTCTAGCTGATTTACTGTCAAATTGGCGAAAACCGAAAATTCAAGTTATCGTTGATGAACCTTAAGTAATTTATTTGGGCTATGTCCCTTCTATTTACTCTGTATATTTAAGTGAAATCAAGACAATCCTGTACATAGATCAATATTTCTACTAAACATTGTGGGAACTCGACAAATAGACAACAAGCAGCAGGAAGGTAGGAAGGTATAAGGAGCAGTAGTGGCCCAGAGGTATCGGCCGCGACTTACATGTTGTAGGTCGTGGGTTCGAGCCCAGGCAGGCGCTTTACTTTGTGTAAATTATTTCATCACCACTGCTCTCAAAACGGTGAAGGAAAACATCGTGAGGAAACCGGCATATCCTAGAACCAAAAATTCGAAGACATGTGACATCCACCAACCCGCACTAGGCCCGCGTGGTGGATTACGGCCCATTCCCTCTCACAGAGAGGAGGCCTGTGTCCCAGCAGTGGGAACATTAATAGGCTGATGATGTGATGTGATGTGTGATAAAATATTGTAGTAATCATAGCAAATAATAATAATTTATTAAATATAATAATAATAATTTATTTATTTCATAAAAAAGTGGTACAGTCTTTTTTTTTATTGTTAATAGGCTCGCGCTTGACCACTATCTCACCTGATGGTAAGCGATGATGTGGTCGACGGTGAAGCACGCTTGCCTAGAAGTAACCTATTCTAACTATTATTCCTAGTCTGTTACAAAGTAGGATGATAACTTAGGAATAGTTTACATCTGTGATGAGTAGAAACCCATACAATTTCAAGATCTGATGTCCTAACTAGATTACTTATTAGCCTGTATTAAGGACTATCAGCACTCATTTCCTGAACATTGGACTAATAGTATTTCATAGATTGTTACATAACTATTAACAGAATTTAGAACAGATTAATTAAAGTCTAATACAATAATGTGTGAGTACGCGCTCGTGTTTGTTTGAGTAAGTGTGTGAGCGCGTGCGTGTTATTGTGTGAGAGTGTGACTGAGTGTGTGTGTAATATGGGTTACTTTATTGCTGTAAGAAGGGATTATCAGTATCATCATATTTTTTAGCAGTAATCCGTTTTTAGGGTTCCGTACCCAAAGGGTAAAAACGGGACCCTATTACTCCGCGGTCCGTCTGTCTGTCTGTCTGTCTGTCATTTTCACAGATGATGTATTTCTGTTGCCGCTATAACAACAAATACTAAAAACAGGGCTCCCATATAGCAAACGTGATTTCATTGCCGTTTTTTTGTGATAACGTTACGGAACCCTTCGTGCGCGAGTCCGACTCGCACTTGGCCGGTTATTTGCATGTTAGCTTACAACTTGTTTGCAGTGGAATTATTGCGTTTATTCTATTATGCAGAAATGGTTCTTGATAAAAAAAGATTATTTTTGTTAAAGTAAAATATGGATGAGTCAAAGTACATACCCTCTTTCTTCTTCTGGGTATTGTTAGCTGACTTGCAATTTGAGTGTAAGTGTGCTGTTGTAAAATTTTACTGAGTATGGCCATTTGGCGGACGGTAAGGGCCTTGCATTTCTGGTATAGATATAAAGTAGCATAGAGTATTGGTCGAAAAGTGGCTACCTTCAGGACTATGTGCTGCGTTACCTCGAGAGGCTTGAGAATTGATTTAGCAGCACCACCCCAACTTGGAATACAGTAAGAGATTACCGACTGGCACATTGCAAAATATACGGACCGTGCATGTACGCTGGCAATGTATCTCAGAGTTTAAAAAAAAACAGTTCACGGACACGGCGAGTCAGAAGAGTAGTATTTGCTTTAAAGGTGAGGTGTTTGACTAGAGTAATACCAAGGTATTTTATTGTATCAGTATTGTGTGTAATTAGCGTCCAGTTACAGTTTGGTGTCTTTAATTGACAGGTGTGAGCTTGCAAAGTTACGGGAGTCGAAGATTGTGATGTGATGTTGAGAGAGAAAGAAATGAATTTTGTTTTAGAGGTATTCCAGAGTGAGTTAGTGCGACATAAGCCAACTACGTACGGCATCAAACCCTTTCTGAGCGGTAGTATAGAGACTAGACCACGAGTTTTCGGAGAAGGTGATGGCAGATCTCATCGGCAACAGAAATAATGGTTCGAGATTTCAATTTGATATTACAGAGATTATTGATGAAGACTAAAAACAAGGTGGGAGCTAAGACACCGCCTTGCGGTACACCGAAGACAATTGGCAGTTCTTCACTTAAATATTTGTCGATCTCGACCTTCTGTGAGCAGCCTGAGTGTTGGCAAAGCGTGTGTTGTGTGCACTTGGCCGAATTGAAAGGTTCCGTACACATAATGAAGCATCTCTTAGTTAGAATGAATATTTACACAGTAATGTTTTTTCTCAACTACGGGTGTACAGACGCATAAAGTTTTTTTTTTATAGTTATTATTTATAGGCTCGCGCTTGACTTCCATCTCACCTTATTTGATTTAATTCTTCTGTTTTACTTAAAAATATTTTAACATTCTGTTAACATTTTATACAGATTTAATTTGACTATTAAAGAATAAAGAATTTTATAAATTGTAATAGAATTACAATTTATATAATTCTTTAATATGGCCCTACGTCGTCGTGTTCCTCATTATTGAGGGTCATGATTCCGCCGTCGTAGAAACAACTATTTTTTCAACAGTTTGCGCCATCTATGCCTGTCTTTTGCGCCGTGAAAAGCATCGTGCAGTTTGATGTTCAACGATGTGAGGACTTGATCTGACCATCTTATTGTACTGCGTCCTCTAGAACGTTTCCCTTTGATCTTACCAGTCACCATGAGCTGTTCAAGGTTGTGTCCATCCTTTATGGCAATGTGAGCAAACAAATCCAAAATTCTACGGAGACAAATCGTGGACATGGCGTGGTTTATTTATTTATTTAAAACTTTAAGCACACAAATGTACAGAGGCGGACTTAATGCCTTAGGCATTTTCTACCAGTCACCCTTTGGAAGATGCAGAGATAAATAGTGTTAGGTACAATCACGATACTGAATGGATTTAAATATATATACAATACATAAATATAAGCTAGAAATAATGAATACTCGTACATACAATATTATTTACACAATTAATAATAAATGAAATATAGGAATATACCTAAACAATTAGTAGAAATAGACAACCGGAAATAAATTTGCGCTGTGACGATACTGTTGCCAACTTCTTGCGAATTTGTTCGCGAACTTTGACTTTGAAGATTAGTTGGTAGGTTGCCATCCTGATTGCCTGGGGAAACGCATTCCACAGAAAAATAGAATGAACGAAGAAAGAACGGTGAATGAAGTCAGTGCGGTGAGTAGGACATTGAAGAAGACGGTTATTGGAAGATCGTAGATTTTTATTGTGGTTGTTGCAGATGAATTGAAAGTGGGGAGCCAGATAACTAGGGGAATTGGGAGAGTCAAGAAATGAGTACAATGTAGTTTGAGCCCTTTGCTCTCTGCACTGGCGTATGGGAAACCATTTAGAAGCGACCGATGCGCAGAGACATGTGGTTAATTTCTTTAAAATATTATTACACTCGGTTCTGTTTACTTAAATAAGAATTGACTTTTACAACATCGGTATTTATTTATTTATTTTAAATATTTATTTTCCGTATGAGTTACTATTGTAAGGATTTATATTCTTCTTCGTTTCGCTGACACGACGCGCGACGGTCGTTCAAATAAGTGTAACCAAAAACGTAGCAATATACGAGTATACGGCGTCGTCGGTGACAGCGATAAGATCACTCTGGTTGCAAATTTTGGGGCAGAGGGGACAGGACAGGACGTGGGCATTTGCGACTTGGCACTCCATGCACACAGCATTCATGTTTATGTCTTCCTTTGTGATGTTGATTTTCTGAGTATAAAAACCGATATAATGGGAGTAGAAGATCACTTTTTTGCAGCAAACAGAATAAACTTCCTGCTGAACTGAAATAAGGTATTTCTTTAATTGTTTCAAAACATTTCTCTGCCAATTCACTATCACTGTGAATTAGTACTGTTTACAATCATTGGTGTGAATTCAACCAATATTGTGTGTGAATTCAACGATGGCGATGATGCGCCGTGAAATGTGTGTATGGATGTTTATTTGACCTTCGTAGCTTCTAAGCTTTCTTCAGATTTCAACAAATGAGTTTTCGTTGAAATTGTAATTATGATTCCTTTACATAATGTTGGCTAAAATTAAGTCGTAGTATAAACACAAGTATTATCTTTTGTTGATAATAACTGTGATAAATAGGTATAAGTTTATGTATGCGTATTTGGTTAAATAACATGATGCAAAAAAAAGATAAAAGATGACAACGCTCGACAGTAATTTACGAATAGTTATATGTATGTATGCGTGTTGATAACATCTTCAGCCTAAGTAGCTATACTCCATTTGCGATAACATTAGACGTTTAAATTAGCCCATTTTACAGCCCGTTCAACCGATTTTGACTTCCATTGCGTTGTTGGTGATACGACAAATGGTAGCTGCAGTAAACAGTTGGTTTTGGTAACAGGTTTATGCTTTTTATGTCACCCTTATGTTTACGGGATAGAACTCAAAATCGGTTGAACGGACTGTACAATGATTTAGAAACATGTCTAATGTTATTTCAAATGGAGTTTATGTAAATCATATACTAAAGATATTTTCTGCGACCATATCCAGCTGTCGCTGTGCTTCAATTAGATATTGCCGTTAGCATCTTTTAAATGTACCTCTCGTGGTTATTACTCCAATGTGTGGCGGCATGTTATTCCACACTTTTGAAAGCAGCGTAACGAACCCTGGCTGTAAAAGTGGCTGTACCGTAAGACTGGGTCGAAATTTTTGTGAGCATTCCTTCGCCTGCGTTCTCGTCTAATCGTAAACCTTTTCAGCTTTTTGTATAGGTAAACCGGTTTATGATTTTACTAGATCAAACAGAAGGGAAGTTCACGCAGACACCACCCACGAGCGTGTGGCACGGCCGTGACTGTCTTTTCCCAGATAGAACCAGGGTGTTCACTACCAGCTCTCGTAGTTTCGCATCTTGTACAGAATATGAGTAAGTACATACATTTTCTAAATTTTGGTAAAAACATGCTAACAATCCCATATAAACCAACATATATTAATATTGTGCAATTTATTACATACGGGTTTTATAACCCTTTTTTGTATTGAAAAACGATTTAAAAGCCGACGAGGAGCGAGTCGGACTCGTCCAAAGTGGGTCCCTAGATTAAAGTATTTTTTTATTCTTAATACTAATCCCGCTAACGACGTTAGCGCCTAATTTGTGCAAATTCTTTCATTCCATTCCTCTTCCAAGCTTCTCATACTTTCGTTCTTCATACCATGGTTCTTCTTGCATACCTCGTCTTGTATACAGTGGGTGGGACTACCACTTTGTTTAAATACTTAAAAAGGCAACTTTATTTATTAAATGTGAGGTCAAAAGACAAAAAGTGTTAAGACCATCCATGATTTCTTAGGCCTTTCTCTTCCACTCCATCAATCCATATTTTATATTCATAACTCTTTTAGTAACATGCGTTTCATCCTATCTCATCACACATAATCATACCAGGACATACGGTCAATTTTTCTGTCACTTGCGCCACTTTCAAACTTCCTCTAATATACTAACGACATATTTTATACTGTAACAGTAACACAGGGTTTCCCTAGTACGGATTCCAGTCTCTCGCTTAGGAGCTTTTACCACGTGTTGTGACATAGTTTGAAGTAGATTTTAAATCAACTTTCGTGGAGAGAAAATAGAATAGAATAAAATATATTTTATTGTACACCAAAATATGAAGTTACACATCTCTTTTACAATAATACTTATAACTACGGGTACAAAGGTGGTCTAAAATAAAATAATATTTTTTTTATTATTATCTCCTTTATTTCACAATCTTTTTATTTATATTTATATAAATCACAGAAATAGAAGCCCATCCGTATCGGGACCAGGATCCAAGCTTCCAGCCATTTATTATTATTATTTTACGTTAACAACTTATAACAACGAACTACTTACCGAAAAATTAATACCAATTAATCTTTCTAGGTATTCGACATTAAAACACACCTCTACCTAATAACATCATAATGGACCCTTATCCATCACTAAGCATTATCTCCTTTATTCAAAGTTCAAGCTTGTATTGTTACTAACGACCAGTATTTTGTTACCTGCGACCGCTGGGACATCCTCAATGTCATTTACTCAAGCCTTATCGCGAAAAAGAGATGGAGCTATAGATTAGGTATAGCGCTATCCCCTATTCGTAATACGCCACACAAACCCCAAAAGAAAGTTTTAAAATTTCTTATCCACGGAGTAGTAACCAACTAAATATTTTACATTGACTGTTTACAACAATGAACTTCTTACCGGCAAAAAAACACTAATTACTCCTTCTAGGTATTTAACAATGAAACAGATCTCTACCTATTAACATTACAATGGGTTCTTATCTCTCACTGAGCATTATCTCCTGTACCTACCAGTATTTTTTTACCTGCGACCATTAGGACATTTTAATATCATTGTTTCATTTTTAAAAAGAGATGGAGCTATAGATTAGGTATAGCGCCATCCCCTGTTTGTAATACGCCCCCTCCCAGCTTGTAAAATCATGTAATTTTTGTTACGAGTACTTTCTGCAGTCACATATTAGCCTCTACAGTGTTCACATCTTAATTTTGTTTATTATAGTACCTACGTTAGTAAGCTTTATTAACGATCATGGAGTATTCAATATCCGACATATCTGGTTTAAAAGTGGAACAAAAGTTCCAGCAATACCAAATAAATCTAAGTAATCTTACCGGAATCCTATATCCTCCTGAAGAAAAAGTGTGTATACCAGACGAATTCATATTTTTCGAGGGAGACACGGACGAGGAGCACGAGAGAATAATGAGAGAGAAACTGGAAGCGGATATAACTGAAGCTGAACTCCAAGATGTTGAACTAAAATATGTCCCGGAGTATATTCGAGAGCTCAAGAATAAAACAGACTATTGGCAGAAGGAATACCAGCACTGGAATGACCTGATTTCTAAGAAGAACTGGCTGAAATACGAGGAGGAAATGAACAACGAGATAATCAAACTCAAGACAGTGATTAAGAATTTGGACAGAGAATTGGATACGTATAAACACTTGAGAACAATTAAAGACATACATCTTTCACATTCGCTCGATCGGAAACGTGTGCAAACTTTGGTCGACTATATCAAGAAGAACGAAAACAATGACGAAGTACTTAAAGACATGATTAAGTCTACCGTTTTTAGTTTTCGATTTGTGGAAATTGCATATGTCAAATTCGCAATATATGCAAGTTATGGAGAGTACAGATGTCGGCCATCACGACGAAATAGCTTGCGGGAGGAAGAAGAATAATCAATCAGGGCTTTTCCTACGATGTTGAGCTCGGCTACAAGACTAACCGGAAGTAGCGGCACACCAGTGTTTTACATGGAGCCAGTGTCTATCTGACCTCAAAAACATAATGACTGTGTAATGATGCCCCTTGTAATGATAACTTTTTATGTAATAAGACTTGTGTTAGATTCTAATTTAGGTTAAGTTGTAACTATGATATTTAAGGCTAATTTTGTTAGTAGTTTTTTATTTAAGTGTATTTGAATGTAGTTATAGTATTTTATAAACTGTATGTATATATTGTATCTATGTAAACAAATATGTGATATTGTTTATTAATGAATAAAGGTTTTGTAATATTAAATATATTTTTAATTTAATTTCACTATGCTTCTGTGTAAGAATCTTTAAAAAATCTTAAGATTGATACTAACTAATAATCTTATAATTCTTATTCATAAACCCACCATACGAGCACATGTGTAAACTAAGTTACAATCAGTTTATTTATAAATAAAGCTATACACATATGTTTGGGAGAACTTCACCTACTCAGCAATATTAATTCGAAGCGAATAGTTTATATCTGCCACACAGAAACACCCAATCACATCGAACTATACATTATTTTTTGTCTTTAACTTATTTTCATTTCATTCTAACTTAACGATCCCTTTTTTCAAACTTAATATTTAAGGATTCCTACTGTAGGCACAAAAAGATATCTCACGTAAATTTGGACCTTCGCTTTGGGGCTACAGATTCACGTTTATTAAACTTTGCTTCTCTTTTATATTAAAAACAAACATAGGTTTAAATAAGAGTAACGTTTTAATTGTTGAAACAAGGATGGCACTTACTTTCATAGTTTTGGTACACTCATATTCATTCAAGCTTTAATTTAGTTAAGACAACTGTGCTCGCCCAGTGGTTACGGCCCCGACTTACTAGTCGTTAAGAAACCGTTATGTCCCAGAAAGAAAAATTCAAAGACAACTAATTACTCCCACCGCACTGGGCCCACGTGGTAGATTGCTGGCCATTCCCTCTCAAAGACAGGATACCTACGTCATAGCAAATTTTGCATTATTGTAGAAGTTTGAATTTGTATGAATATATTGAAATTAAGGGTAACTTTTGTTCATTGAAAAATGTGTGTAGTCATGAATACACAATAATAACTTTTACTAAAGGATCAACTCTCAAAAATGAAAAGTTATACAAAATTATCAAAATGGCCTATGGCGAAAATTGTTTATATTATTAGCACTCCATGAAATATGGCCAAATTACGAGTATTAGAAGTCACTCTGTAGTTTGTGTTTCATAAGGCTTCTGTCATAGGTAGCTAGGTGGGTACTTTAAACACTAGTCTTAGTCTTATCACATAAATAATTTAGACTTATTATATCTCATGAAATACAGTTATCATCATCATCAGCCTTTTAAAGTTCCCACTGCTGGGACATAGGCTTCCTCTCTGTGAGACTTGTGATAGGGTATGGGCCTTATTCCACCACGCGGGCTCAGTGCAGGTTGGTAGATGTAACATGTCTTCAATTTTTTGGTTCTAGGACGTGCCGGTTTCCTCACGATGTTTTCCTTCACCGTTATGAGAGCAGTGGTGATGAAATAATTTACACAAATTAAATCGCCTGCCTGGGTACGAACTCACGTCCTACAACTTGTTAGTCGTGGCCGCTACCACTGGGCCACCACTGCTGTCACTGAAATACAGTACATACTTACTATTTATTCTTCGTCATGCAGTGTTACTCGTATTTTAAGATTTACTAGGGTATAAGGTTTAACTGTGGCTTGGCAATAAATGTACAACACAAATGTCTTAAAAGTGCTTCCATTGTCAATGCAGCTATAGTAATTATTAATAACTTTATTTATATCACCTAATTATACATAGCACTTTGCCACAAACCCTAAAAGAAATCTTAAAATTTCTTATCCACGGAGTAGTTACCAACAAAATATTTTACATTGTCTATTTACAACAATGAACTTCTTACCGGCAAATGAACACTAATTATTCCTTCTAGGTATTTAACAATGATACAGACCTCTACCTTTTAACATTACAATGGATTCTTATCTCTCACTGAGCATTATCTCCTGTATTACCACCAGTATTTTTTTACCTGCGACCATTAGGACATTTAAATATCATTGTTTCATTATTAAAAAGAGATGGAGCTATAAATTAGGTATAGCGCCATCCCCTATTCGTAATTCGCCCCCTCCCAGCTTGTAAAATCATGACATTTTTGTTACGAGTATTTTCTGCAGTCGCATATTAAGCCTCTACAGTTTTCACATTTCAACTTTGTTTATCGTATTACGTTAGTAAACGTTATTCACGATCATGGAGTCTCCAGTAGCCGATATATCTGACTTGCAGCTGGAAGTAAAGTACAAGCGCTACCGGCAAATTCTACAGAACCTTGTCGCCCTGCATCATCCAGAGAGGAAAACTGAATGGTCGTTGCTGGAAGACATTACAGAAAATCATTTTACAAAGGAAACTGATGAAGAGCACGAGAGACAAGAGAGAAATCAACTGGAAGCAAAGATATCATACGCTGAGCTCGAGGATGTTCAATTACGATACATCCCTGATAACGTTCGGAAACTAAGGAACAAACGAGACCATTGGGAGAGGGAATACCATCTGCGCAGTGACCCGATATCTGACAAGAATTGGAAACACTACGAGAAGCAGCTGAATAAAGAGATCATTAAGCACAAGACAGTCATCAAGAATTTAGACAAAGAACAAAAAAAAGGCAAAGTGCGTTTTAATCTTTCGCATTCGCTCGATTCGGAACGTGTGCAAAGTTTGGTGGATTACATCAAGGAGAAAGAAACTAACGACAAGGTTCTTGAAGGTATGATGTCGGCTGCTGTTTTCAGCTTTGACTTGGAACAATATGCGTATGTCCGATACGCAATATATGCAAGGTACGGAGAGTACATAATTCGGCCATCACGATCAAGACTGCAGGCTAAGTTGTAATCAATCTGCCCAGGGCTTTCCCAACGATGTTGATGTTAGCTTCGAGTGTTACGATGCAGCATAATGTGTGTTAGTGTTCAGTGTTGTACTTACACGGATCAAGTGACTATCTGAGCTCCATAAACTAGTGACTGGATAACGATACCCCTTGTAATATTTTTTTTATGTAGTAAGACTTGTGCTAGATTCTATTTTAGGTTAAGTTGTAACTAATGTATCTATGATATTTTTAAGCTAAGTTAGTAAGTAATTTTTGATTTAAGTGTATTTGTTTGTTATTCTTATAAACTGTATACATTTGTAACTATGTAAACAAATATGTGATATTTTTTATTAATAAACAAAGATTTTGTAATACTTTTGATTTATTTTGATTATGCTTCTGTTTAAGGATCTTTAAAACATCTTAAGATTGCTACTAAATAATAATCTTATAAACCTTATTCATAAACACACAGACAAATACTTGTGTAAACTAAGTTACAGTCAGTTTATTCTTTATTTATTAATATACACACTTATGTTTGGGATAACATTACCTACTCTGCAATATTAATTCAAAGCAAAACTAGAGTTAATATCTGCCACACAGAAATACCCAATCACAACGCAACACACAGTAGTTTTTGCCTAAAACTTAATTTCATTTGATTTTAACTTAACTTGATTTCATGAGAACGATCCCTTTTCAAATTTCATAAGGATTCCTAACATGGATACAAAAAGAGATCTCACATAAACTTGAACCTTCCCTTTGGGGCTACAGATGCACGTTTATTAAACTTTGCTTCCTTTTTTATATTAAAAAAAAACAATACAATTAAAGCAAAATTTAAAATAAGGGTAACGTTTTAATTGTTGAATCAAGGATGACACTCACTGTCTTAAGTTTTTATACACTCATATAATATGAAACTTTAAACGAGGAAGAGAGAGGAAGGCCAAAGAAAAGATGGATGGACTGTGTGAGGAGTGATATGAAAGAAAATAAGTCAGTGATAGCGTGACAGGGGACAGGACGGTATGGAAGAAGAAAACGTGTTGTGGTGACCCCAAGTAACATGGGATAAGGGCAGAAAGATGATGATATAATTTCAAACTTTTATTTAGTTTAGAGAGCCGTGCGACCACGGCTCTCCAGCGGTTACGGCCCCGACTTACGAGTTACTTTGTGTAATTTATTTCATAACCACTGCTCTCAAAACGATGAAGGAAAACATCGTGAAGAAACCGAAATGTCCTAGAACTAAACATTCAAAGACATGACAACTACTTACTCGCACCGCACTGGGCCCACGTGCCCCAGACAATGCATTTACCGGGATAGACATAATGATACGAAGGGATAGTGTAACATTTCATCTATAAAAGTATTCTCATGATCAGATCAGAATATCAGAGTTTTATCATCCAAGGGAACATATTACCGGGATGAAACATTCCTAAGAGAGAAAAAATATAAAAACAAATGCTTTAACATTTTTGTATTTGTTTAAGCATCGTGTGGAAACCTGTCGGCAAAGTCAACAACCAGCATGTTCTTAGTATTGAACTTGGCTCGAATTTTCACATTTATGTTTTTGATGGGACATCGTTATTTTTTGTAAATAAAAATCTATTATTCCTTAGTTCAAAAGTGCTCTACGGCTACCATAGCTGAAGGAAGACAGGCTGCCGGGCCATTTCTTAGTTGCGCTATTTATGTTTGGGGGGTTTTGCCACAATCGCCACGCTTGACAGGCGGATTGGCGATCGCAGTATTGCGGGGCAGAAGCGTTCTCAGGTTAGAGAATTGATAAGATTTTAACCGGTTTGCACAAACCGGTTTATACAAACTGGTTCAAATCATAACAGTTCTCTTAAATTGGCTTCGCCATATTGGGTAAGAACCATGGCCCTCATTCTCGCTTCACCGTAGTCGGGTAAGAATTATAGCCCTCCTTTTGGCTTCGCTGTAGTCGAGTTAAAAGCGAAATTTAATCACGGAATCTATTCTCACGTGAAAGAAAAAAATTTTGCTACTATTATTTCAAAAGGAACGCTAGGTGTTAATAAAAATCAATTGTTTGGTAAATACTTCAAATCGTAAAAAAACACTGTTTTTTGGTGTTTTCCTTAGTATCCACACTAATTTCAACTTCCTTGGTCATCTGTGGAAGTAGGTTGGGTTTTTTATCAATCCATCAGTCATTGATAAAAATAACGGTTTTTAGACGATAATATCTCAATAACCGTTTGAGCTATATTTAAGAAACGTTGGGTACTGGTTAATCTAAGGAGTTTTAATACAAAAAATTAATTTCATGTGTTTTATGTTAAATAGATTTTGAGTTATTAAGATGACAAAAGTGGCTCCAAATAACCATATCATACACGAAACAGTGTAACATTACACACAGCTGCTGCGTCACCAGTTCCTTTTTTGCTTGAACTTGGCTTGACACGCTGCCGTGTGTCTAGATAATTATTAATTTCATCTGCATCTCTTGTTTCATAGTATTTGCCATAAGTTTTAAAATTACTTAGCCATAATTAAGGATTCGTTAACAACGACATCATCATCATCCTCTTCCTGCCCTTATCCCATGTTGTTTGGGGTCGGCGCAACACTTTTTCTTCTTCCATACCGTCCTATCCCCTGTCACGCTATCACTGGCTCCCTTTTCATATCATTACTCAAACATACCATCAATGTTTTCTTTGGTCTTCCTCTTCCACCCCATCGATCCATATTTTATATTCATAACTCTTTTAGTAACATACGTTTCATCCTATCTCATTACACATAACCATACCAGGACATACGGTCAACTTTTCTGTCACTTGCGCCACTTTCAAACTTCCTCTAATATACTAATGACATATTTTATACTGCAACAGTAACACAGGGTTTCCCTAGTACGGATTCAACTATCTCGCTTAGGAGCTTTTAACACGTGTTGTGACATAATTTGAAGTAGATTTTAAGTCAACTTTCGTAAAGAGAAAATGACATTTTTTTTATTATTATCTCCTTTATTTCACAATCTTTGTACTTATATTTATATAAATCACAGAAATAGAAGCCCATCGGTATCGGGACCAAGATCCAAGCCTTTTATTATTATTATTATATTTATCCTACCAGCCATTTATTATTTTACGTTAACAATTTATAACAACAAACTACTTACCAAAAAATGAATACCAACTAATCTTTCCAGGTATTCGACATTAAAACACACCTCTACCTAATAACATCATAATGGACCCTTATCCATCACTAAGCATTATCTCCTTTATTCAGAGTTCAGCTTGTATTGTTACTAACGACCAGTATTTTGTTACCTGCGACCGCTGGGATATCCTCAATGTCATTTACTCAAGCCTTATCGCGAAAAAGAGATGGAGCTATAGATTAGGTATAGCGCCATCCCCTGTTCGTAATACGCCCCCTCCCAGCTTGTAAAATCATGTAATTTTTGTTACGAGTACTTTCTGCAGTCGCATATTAGTCTCTAAAGTGTTCACGTCTTAATTTTGTTTATTATAGTACGTTAGTAAGCGTTATTAACGATCATGGAGTATTCAATATCCGACATATCTGGTTTAAAAGTGGAACAAAAGTTGCAGCAATACCAAACAAATCTAAATAATCTTACCGGAATCCTATATCCTCTTGAAGAAAAAGTGTGTATACAAGAAGAATTCATATTTTTCAAAGGAGACACGGACGAGGAGCACGAGAGAAAAATGAGGGAGAAACTGGAAGCGGATATAACTGAAGCTGAACTCCAAGATGTTAAACTAAAATATGTTCCGGAGTATATTCGATAGCTCAAGAATAAAACAGACTATTGGCAGAAGGAATACCAGCACTGGAATGACCTGATTTCTAAGAAGAACTGGATGAAATACGAGGAGGAACTGAACAACGAGATAATCAAACTCAAGACAGTGATTAAGAATTTGGACAGAGAATTGGATACGTATAAACACTTGAGAACAATTAAAGACATACATCTTTCACATTCACTCGATCGGAAACGTGTACAAACTCTGGTCGACTATATCAAGAAGAACGAAAGCAATGACGAAGTACTTTAAGACATGATTAAGTCTGCCGTTTTTAGTTTTCGATTTGTGGAAATTGCATATGTCAAATTCGCAATATATGCAAGTTATGGAGAGTACAGATGTCGGCCATCACGACGAAATAGCTTGCGGGAGGAAGAAGAATAATCAATCAGGGCTTTTCCTACGATGTTGAGCTCGGCTACAAGACTAACCGGAAGTAGCGGAACACCAGTGTTTTACATGGAGCCAGTGTCTATCTGACCTCAAAAACATAATGACTGTGTAATGATGCCCCTTGTAATGATAACTTTTTATGTAATAAGACTTGTGTTAGATTCTAATTTAGGTTAAGTTGTAACTATGATATGTAAGGCTAATTTTGTTAGTAGTTTTTTATTTAAGTGTATTTGAATGTAGTTATAGTATTTTATAAACTGAATGTATATATTGTATCTATGTAAACAAATATGTGATATTGTTTATTAATGAATAAAGATTTTGTAATATTTAATATATTTTTAATTTAATTTCACTACGCTTCTGTGTAAGAATCTTTAAAAAATCTTAAGATTGATACTAACTAATAATCTTATAATTCTTATTCATAAACCCACCATACGAACACACACGAGCAAATGTGTAAACTAAGTTACAATCAGTTTATTTATAAATAAAGCTATACGTATACATATGTTTGGGAGAACTTTACCTACTCAGCAATATTAATTCGAAGCGAATAGTTTATATCTGCCACACAGAAACACCCAATCACATTGAACTACACATTATTTTTTGTCTTTAACTTATTTTCATGTCATTCTAACTTAGCGATCCCTTTTCAAACTTAATATATAAGGATTCCTACTGTAGGCACAAAAAGATCTCTCAAGTAAATTTGGACCTTCGCTCTGGGGCTGCAGATTCACGTTTATTAAACTTTGCTTCTCTTTTATATTAAAAACAAACATAGGTTTAAATAAGGGTAACGTTTTAATTGTTGAAACAAGGATGGCACTTACTTTCATAGTTTTGGTACACTCATATTCTTTCAAGCTTTAATTTAGTTAAGACAACTGTGCTCGCCCAGTGGTTACGGCCCCGACTTACTAGTCGTTAAGAAACCGTTATGTTCCAGAAAGAAAAATTCAAAGACAACTAATTACTCGCACCGCACTGGGCCCACGTGGTAGATTGCTGGCCATTCCCTCTCAAAGAGAAGATACCTCCGTCATAGAAAGTTTTGCATTATGGTAGAAGTTTGGATTTGTATGGATATATTGAAATTAAGGGTAACTTTTGTTCATTGAAAAAGGTAGTCATGAATACACAATAATAACTTTTACTAATGGATCAACTCTGAAAAATGAAAAGTTATACAAAATTATCAAAATGGCCTATGGCGAAAATTGTTTATATTCTTTAGCACTCCATGAAATATGGCCAAATTATTAAAAGTCACTCAGTAGTTTGTGTTTCATAAGGCTTCTGTCATAGGTAGTGTAAAAGGAGGACGCAGCCAGGGGCTGAAAAAAATACTATTCGACTTCTACGACGTACTCGTATATTTATTCAAACGTGCCGCTCGTAGGCCGGCACTCATAGAAGTGTCCGCTAAACAAAAAACTACACGCGTTCGATATATTTCTAAATATTCTGTATTCGATTTCCTTCCAAACTTAAAATAAATATAAGTCGCCAGCTTTAGGTGTCAGCGGCCGAACAGGTTGCTCGTCCTATGTGGAAACCCTCTACATGAGCTACGCCCCTACGAATAGATGCGCAGAATCATGTGAAGCGCAGCTATTCTCAACTTTGGAAGGAAAATCACTCTTACCTAACATCTTTACCTAACGGAGGAATTAATCTGAGGTCCTTCCCTTACAAGGGGAAGGCTCAAGTCATGGCAAACGAATTACCGGATTCTCCGATATTTACTCTAACTTCAGCTAACAAGTGCACATGCATTAACAAGTCAACGCCGTCATGCTTGAACCTCCTTGCACAAAACCTCCGAAAAAGTAACATAGCGGCCTCTTATTCCTAACAGAAATGATGTGATAACTCACATCCACCCGGATGGGGTTTAATTATGTGAAATTCAAACGTGATACAATATTTCATCCTCAACCATTTATCAGGCCAGAGAAGGAAAGGCTGGATCGCATCGAATCTTCTAAACCTATCATTGAACTTTATCCAGAGCTTATCACACTTAACGTATTTAATATTATCAATAAGTTATTAACTGGACCAATGCCATAAACAGTCATCAACTGGACCAATGATGCCAAATCAACATCCTTTGCGAAGGCTATGCCCCGTATGCAAAGTCGGTTTCAGTTATGACCAATACCTCTCCCACTCTTGAAATGCTTATATCATCAATGCACTGGATTACGCTCAGCCTAGCTGAATTAAAAAAAACAAATATTGCTTCGATGCGTAGTCAGCATTGCCAGCCTTTTCTTCCCCCGGCAGCTTACATCAGCTCATGGAATTGGAAAATAATTTATTTTAATCACATCGATACTAATTGCAGCAAAAATCATCGATAAATATATTTTCTGCTTGCCCATCCCTACTAACTATGACATGTCAAATCTGAAAACTGTCTATCAAATATATATTTTTTTTAACGTACTTAGACATTGACGTTACATAACCTTGCCTACCAGTATCTACATTACCTTGAACTAGCCTACTCTAACATTAAACGGGTTTAGCCTATTTATATGTACAATATCCCTAAATCTCCTATTATTTAACTTTCTAATTACATAATTAACATCAGATAATCGCCTAACTATTTGGTAGGGGCCTTTATATAACCTACATAGTTTCAAACTCCTATTTATGGTCCGTCTGGGCGTGTAGAGCATCACCAACTGATTCGGCGTAAACCTTCTGAACTTAGCTTTTCTATCATATCGCATTTTCTGTTTAACCTGTGCCTTTTTTATATTGGCTATGGCACATCGTGTCAGATTATTTCCTAGTTCATGACGTCCCACATAATCAATCATGTTACTATTGCCGCTATGTACTATCATGTTTGTCTGAAATAATGGTTCCCTAGCGTACAGCAACATATGGGGTGAAATTCTAAAAGGCGAAACATACCAGTGGGACATAACTACACCAATTTCGCTGATCGTTGGAGACGTACATGGACAACATCTGACATATTGTTCGATTAAATCGTTCAACTAACCCATTTGTTGCTGGGTGGAACGCAGTGATGAAGCGTGACTTGGATCCGAAATACCTTACCGTTTCCTTTACCAAGCGAGACGTGAAAACTGACCCCCTATCCGATACTATTTCCTTAACTCCTCCAAAACGACAGAAAATCTCCTCTATCAAGAACTCACTGATCCTCTGCGCGGTCACCTTAGGCACTACTCTGCACACTGCATACTTCGATGCATACTCTAAACTCACAATAATATACCTATTACCTCTCAGCGACTTTCTGAATGGACCTAACACATCTATCCCAATCTTCTCCATCAAATGATTCACCACAACAGGTTGTAACTGTGCCACCTGTTTATCCTTCTTCCGCTCCTGGCACAGCATACAGCTTCTTACATATTTATCTATTACTTTCTCAGCATCCTTAATAAGGTACCTCGCTCTGAACTTAGCCAAAGTTTTCGCCAGACCTAAATGATCGCCTGACCATGGATCATCATGAAGTTCCCTCAACACCTCCTGCAATAAGCTTTTAGGAATGACCACCACCATTCTATCATCATTTAAAATTCTGATCTTCTTACACAAAATGCCGTCTACCACACTAAACCCTTTCACCACATTACACCCACTCACTGCTATCCTATCTAACCAATACCTACAATACTCATCTCCAAGCTGCTCATCTTTAACTCTAACTATCTCTATCCTATACAGCCGCATGCCATCGTCGGAGCCCTCTTCAGAGTTCTTCTGGTCCTCATCTACTTGACCTAAAGGGTTCCTACTCAAGAAATCTGCTATGACGTTGTCTCTTCCTGCACAATGAACAATGTCGAAGTCATACGCCTGGATGCACAGCGACCACCTAGCTAATCTTCCATTCATGTCCTTTCTACCTCTCAGCCAGCACAACGCCTTGTGATCAGTGACAACCTGGAACTTTAAACCCCACAGGAAATGTTTGACATAATTCAACGCCCAGACTAAAGCAAGACACTCCTTCTCTGTTGTGGAATATTTCTTCTCTCCTTCACTCAGCTTCCTGGATGCATATGCTATAGGGAACATCACATCACTACCTTGCTTGAGACAGCAGCCAAGAGCCTCACAACTCGCGTCCACATGTAACCTAGTGGTTAATAACTTACTACTAGAATAAAAATGCAAGATTGGGGGTGATTCCATAATTTTTATTATCTTCTGGAAGGCTTCTTCTTCATTCCTTCCCCAAATAAACTTGATGTTTTTTTTCAACAATTTTGTTAAAGGCAGAACTATTTCAGCAAAGTTACTAATAAATTTTCAATATTAGGAAAACAAACCTAACACAGATTTAACCTGTTTTGCACTGGTTGGGGTCTTTAGTGTTTTTAATGACTGTAATTTCTCATTATCGGGCTTAACTCCTTCCCCGGAGATTTCATGCCCCAATACTGAAATTTTATTATAACCAAAACTGCACTTATTCGGTTTCAGCGTAAGGTTTGCTTTCTTCAATCTACTCATGACTTCTTCTAACGATTCTAAAAACTCTGGGAAACTATTACCCCAAACTAGGATATTATCTACATAACAAAAAGCCTTTTTATATTTAATGCCAGCTAAGACCTTGTCCATTATCCTTTGGAAAACAGCTTGACTCGTTTTGAGCCCAAAAGGTAAAACATTGAATTCATACAACCCCGACGCAGTAATGAATGCTGTTTTATGTTTATCTTTCTCGCATAAACGATGCTGCCAGTAGCCTGAATTTAAGTCTAAGTCCGCAAAGTATCGCGCCCCTGATAAGTAAATCATCAGATCTTCTATGATTGGTAACGGGTAACTATCGGTAATGACCTTTTTATTAAGTTTACGATAATAAACACAGAACCTCCAGGACTGATCTGGCTTTTGTACTAGCACCACGGGTGAGGCTTATGTGTAATAGATTTATATTATTGTAATGACAACACTATACCAGAGACTCGCTCTCTATGGTACAAAGAAGATGGAGACTAGATTACCTATAAGTATCTTGTGTAAACGTTAATTAATGATAATAAAATACAGTACAGTTGAAATAACATGTGTATTTATTATAAAACCAACAAATATTATATGGCGCAGTCGGAAATTAAAGTAAAAAGGAATAAGTGAATTGTAGAAGAAATAAAAATGGATAATCTCAAGCAGCCTCTGCCATTACTGTTGGCGTCGGGCAATTTGGAAGAAAATTTAAAAAAATTTAAACAGAAATTCATGTTTTATTATAAAGCGTCAGGAAGTAATAATAAGAAAATGAGTGAAGAAGAAAAAATAGCATTACTTTTACACGTCATGGGTGATGAGGCCATAGAACTGTACAATACATTTGAGTTTGATGAAAAGACCGGCACAATGGAACAAGTTCTACAAAAATTTGATGATTATTGTACTCCAATTAAAAATGAGACAATGTCTAGGCATCTTTTTTTTCAAAGAGATCAAAAGGAATTAGAAACTTTTGATGAATTTCTTACAAACTTGAAAACCTTAGCCAGTGACTGTGGTTTTGGAACTATAAAAGACAGTCTCATCAGAGATCAGATTATCCGAGGTGTACAGAACATGAGTTTAAAAGAGAGATTACTTAAAGATTCAACATTGAATTTACAAAAATGTGTAGAATGTTGCAGGGCAACAGAAATGGCTACAAGAAACATGAAAAAGTTGACAGAGAATAATGAAATTAACAGAGTGCAGCAATCACAACAAAGACATATCCAACAGGGACCAAGTAGAAGCCTACAAGATGGAAGTGATAAATTCAAAAAGAAAAAGTGTACTAGATGTGGTTATGAGCATGGTTTCAAGTGTCCCGCTTTTGGGCAGCGGTGTGCAAAGTGCAAGAGGTATGGTCACTATGCAAAGATGTGCCAGTCCATTCAGGTAATAAAACAGGAAGAGAAGAATGAAGAAGAAAATGAATATGTGTTAGGATCAATCAACATAAACAGAGTAAATGACAGGTCACAATATGAAAGTTTGGAAATAAACAACAGGTTAGTAGATTTTAGAATAGATACTGGAAGTGACTGTGATGTATTTATTACCTTTAAAAATGGTTGAAAAGCTAAATTTTAAGCATAAAATTGACAAATCAAATGTCAGTTTATCTAATTATGATGGATCACCATTAAAATGTACAGGTAAAATTAAATTAATATGTAAGTTAGTAAATGGCAAAAGCGTGCCTCTTGAATTTCAAGTTATTGACCAAATGGGTGTCTGTCCAGTACTAGGTGATAAAACAGTTAAAAGTTTGGGTATAATAGAAAGGAAATATTTAAATAACATAATTGAAAAGAATTCATATAACAATTTAATTAGAAAATATAAGGATAGCATATTTAATGATGATAAGTTAGGTTGGATGAAAAATTTTGAATATGACATAAAATTAATAGAAGGTAGTACAGGAAAAGTAGCACAACCACGTAGTATACCTATTAAGTTACATGAGCCACTAAAGTTAGAGTTAGAAAAAATGGAAAAAAAACATATTATAGAAAAAATTACTGAACCTACTGACTTTGTCAGTAACATTGTAATTGTAAGAAAACCTGATGGTAATATAAGAGTGTGTTTAGATCCCAGTAGCCTCAATCAGTGTATAAAAAGGGAACATTTTAAATTACCAACATTTGAGGAGGTTTCCTCTAAAATGGCAGGTGCTAAAATATTTTCTAAGTTAGATGCATCTACTGCATTTTTTCATATAAAATTATCTCAGGACAGTACAAAATTAACTACATTTGCTACACCATTTGGTAGATATTGTTTCAAAAGACTACCATATGGTTTGTCATCTGCACCGGAAGTGTTTCACAGGCAATATAGTGAAATATTTGAACATATTAATGGGTGTGAAGTTTTTGTTGACGATATAGTTATTCATGCTAAGGATCAGACAGAACATGATAAAATATTAGATAGGGTTTTAGACACAGCTGAACAAAAAGGAATACAATTTAATTTAAATAAATGTCAATTTGGAATCACAGAAATAACTTATCTAGGACATGTGTTAAGTAGTACAGGCATAAAGCCAGATCCAAAAAAAGTAGAGTCAATAGTGAATTTAGAAAAACGAAAAAATGCAAAAGAGGTACAAAGATTATTAGGTATGATAACATATGTTTCTAAATTTATACCTGCTATGTCACATGTATGTAATCCATTAAGAGAATTAATTAAAAAAGGCAAAGAATGGCAGTGGTCATCTGAGCATGACAATTCATTTAAAGAGTTAAAAACTATTTTAATGTCAAAACCAGTTTTGCAGTTTTATGACCCAAATAAAAACTGTAAAATCTCAGTAGATTCCTCCAAAGATTCACTTGGAGCTGTTTTATTACAAAATAATTTACCAGTAGCATATGTGTCAAAAGCCTTAACAAGTACACAGAAAGCTTATGCACAAATTGAAAAAGAGTTGTTAGCAATTGTATTTGGATGTGTGCGTTTTCATCAATATATATATGGGATGACTGTAGAAATAGAGAGTGACCATAAATCGTTAGAAGTAATATTCAAAAAGCCCCTAAATGAAATACCATTAAGACTTCAGAGAATGAGACTGCAAATACAAAAATATGATTTAAATGTTAAGTATGTACCCGGTAAAATGTTATTATTAGCTGATTCACTATCCAGAGATGTAAAAAATGACAAAAATGATAAAAATATTATAGAAGAGTTGTATGAATCTCAGGTGTGCTTAGTAAAATGCAATTTATCAATTTCAGATCATAAGTATAAAACATTCAAAGAAGAAACATGTAAGGATGAAGAATTAATAATGTTAAAACAGTATATACAGCATGGATGGCCAGAAAATGTATATAAAATACCAGATAATTTGAAGTCTTACTATACATGTAGAGAAGAATTGTATTTGTATGATGGGCTAATTTTTAAAAATAATTGTATTGTGGTACCAAATAGCCTTAGGCAGGATATGTTATATAGAATACATTATAATCACATAGGGATTGAAAAATGTAAAAATAGAGCTAGACAATGTCTATATTGGCCTAATATGTCAAAAGATATTGAAAACAAAGTTTTATCATGTAGTACATGTGATAGGTTTAGGAAAAATAATTGTAAAGAACCCATGAAAATTAGAGAGATGCCTGATAAACCATGGTCTATGCTAGGTACGGATGTTTTTCATTATAAGGATAAAAATTACTTAATTGTTGTTGATTACTTTAGTAAATATTTGGAAGTTCTACACCTCAACAATTTAACTCCAGAATGTACTATTGAGGCATTAAAATCTGTGTTTAGTAGACATGGAATACCTGATAAGTTGTTTTCTGATAATGGAACTAATTATTCCAGCTACAAATTTAAAGATTTTTGTAGAGATTGGAATTTTATACATATAACCAGTAGCCCATTACATGCACAATCAAATGGCCTTGCTGAGAGGTATATACAGACTATAAAAAATATATTCAAGAAAGCTGATTATGAGGGTAAAGATAAATATCTAGCACTATTAGAATACAGGGCTACACCTATTTTAAATTTAGACTCTAAGACTCCAGCAGAACTGTTAATGGGAAGAAAAATTCAAGGTTTACTTCCTAAAATAAATAAGAATTGTGATAAGAATATAAATTTACAGAATAAATTGTATGAAAATTCTAACAAACAAAAATACTATTATGATAAAAATGTAAAGGAACTAAAAGGTTTAGACAATGGTCAGAAAGTAATAGTAACTACAGGAAATAATA
This sequence comes from Orthosia gracilis, assembly GCA_947562075.1. Taxonomy (NCBI): domain Eukaryota; kingdom Metazoa; phylum Arthropoda; class Insecta; order Lepidoptera; family Noctuidae; genus Orthosia; species Orthosia gracilis. The sequence goes on along the minus strand of OX387266.1, from coordinate 11,196,439 downwards.
AGCCATTAACATATGCTGAAGTACTAAATAGGTGTGAAAGGCCTAATTCTTATAAGTTATTAACTGAAAATGGAACTACTATAGATAGAAATAGAAAACATTTAATTGAAAGTAAAAATGATAAGAAAATGGTTGTTAAAAAAGAAAATGAGGTAGATATAGATGAAAATTTAGGAATGTATAATGATGACATGTTAGTCACTGATAATGATAATAATACAGGTGAGAATATTCAACAAGAAACTGTGCAAACAACTGACAATACTAATTGTTATAGCAGATCTGGTAGATCAATAAGGAAACCAAATTATTTAAAAGATTATGTTTAAATAACTAGTTTTCTTTTAAAGGAAGGGAGATGTAATAGATTTATATTATTGTAATGACAACACTATACCAGAGACTCGCTCTCTATGGTACAAAGAAGATGGAGACTAGATTACCTATAAGTATCTTGTGTAAACGTTAATTAATGATAATAAAATACAGTACAGTTGAAATAACATGTGTATTTATTATAAAACCAACAAATATTATAGTATGCACTCCTTGACTCCCGGATGACACCATTCTTTAGCATCTCATCTATTTGCGCGTTTATTATGTCAAGTTGTTTTGGAGATACTCTATAGGGCGGATGATGGACTGGTATTTCATCTACAGTTCTAATAGTGATTTCTTCTACACTACAGCTGCCTAGCTCTGATGTTGAAAATGCGAAATTCTCTCCATAAGATGAAAGAAGTTTCATAAGTGACTCTATTTCGCCCAGACTCAAGTTCGGGTTTATATCAAGTTCCCTTTTTACATTACATTCTTTAGGTGCAGTTGATATAAAGTTCTCATCATTACTATTCACTAATCTCGAAAAATATAAATAGTCATTCTTAGATACGGTATGTACACTTTTTTCTTTTATAGATTCTTGGCCGTTTACGACGTTATTATTATTTTTTGTTCTGTCATGACAGCTCCAACAAACCAGAGGTTGTGAAAATGACGTAACGTTTTGTTCAGAGTATTTACAAAACTTAGCAGAAAATTTTCCTTTAAAAAATACACATTTCTTATTATAGTCAATGATGGCCCCGTTTTTATATAAAAACTCTTGGCCTAATATTAGACTTTGGTTAATGCCTTTCATCACAAAAAAGTCATTCGTTAAAACACACGAATCCACGATGAAGTTGATTCTTGTTTTGCCCATAATCGTCAGAAAAGAACCCGAAATGGATTTCACAAAATGTTTCGTCTCATCACTGGTATGCTTCAAACCTAGCAGCACAACTAATTCTTCGGCAATGCAAGAGATGGAAGCACCTGTGTCAACTAATGCGTCATACGATCGGTTACCTATACTAATTTTAATAAATGGAGTTTGATCACCGTGTTTATTGTTTTCAATCGGGAATTGCTCTTTCATGGACACAGGCCGCAACTCCTCATCCATCTTTATTGACTGTGTCCTGGTTCGTTTGGGTGATCGGTTGGTAGTGGGCTTCTATATCTAGGGGCAATACGAGAGCGGTTAGTTCTGTTCTCGAAGCGCTGCCTTGGGCGAAAATCGTACCTCGGCGTGTGAAAGGATTCGCCATCGCCTTCCCGATGCGGAGACGCGCTGGACGTGGTTGGACCAGGGCTTGCTGGTCTCCCAGAGATAGGGGACTTTTGGTTGTTAGAAGACGGCGTTTCGAAACGCACGCGCGGAGGCTGCACCGGCAAATTCATCCGCTCACTTTGCACACCACCAAATATCTCTTTCATTTGCACTAGTGTGTCATGCAGCTCTGTCCTGGAGCTGTATAGTTTCGTACCTAATTTATATTTGTAGTAGTTATTTACTCCTTTTAAAAACATTTTTAATGAAATTTTTTTTCATCGGTTATGCCTGCTTGCTGAGCATACTCCGACAGTCTAAAGAAAAAGGCATCTACTTCCTCTTGTCTGTCTTGTCGTGCGTTGTAAAATTTTTCGACAAAATCTATCCCCACCGAAAATTCCTTTTTGAGGCCATCGCAAATTTCTTTGAATGAAAGACCGTCTTTATAGATGAATTTAAAATAAGCGAGTGCCGGGCCGTCCAGGTACGCTCCCAAAATGAGCCCTAAGTCCTGTTCTTGCCATTTATTTATAGCGGCGACAACCTTGAACTGCAAGAGGAAAGCCTCGAAACTGGACTTTGTTCCCGTCCCCGTAAAAACTGGCTGTGCCATTTCTAATTAAAATAGACCACTTATCTTTATTTTCTCTGCGTTTGCTCGTCGGCTGGGGTTCTCGCCGACAGGACTTTCGTTCCTCGTAACGACGCGACGTACACTCGTTGATAGGGCTTCGCGCACTGTTCTCGCCGTGCACACGCGAAAATATGTTTTTTCGTATTTTTTCTTAGATTTTTACTTATTTACAGGGATTTTCACTATCGCCTCCGCCATTTGTAAAAGGGGGACGCAGCCAGGGGCAGAAAAAAATACTATTCGACTTCTACGACGTATATTTATTCAAACGTGCCGCTCGTAGGCACTCATAGAAGTGCCCGCTAAACAAAAAACTACACGCGTTCGATATATTTCTAAATATTCTGTATTCGATTTCCTTCCAAACTTAAAATAAATATAAGTCGCCAGCTTTAGGTGTCAGCGGCCGAACAGGATGCTCGTCCTATGTGGAAAGCCTCTACAGTAGCTAGGTCGGTACTTTAAGACTAGTCTTAGTCTTATCACATATATAATTTATTATATATAGACTTATTATATCCCATGAAATACAGTCATCATCATCATCAGCCATAGGCCTCCTCTCTGTGAGACTTGTGATAGGGTATGGGCCTTATTTCTCCACGTGGGCTCAGTGCAGGTCGGTAGATGTCACATGTCTTCAATTTTTTGGTTCTAGGACGTGCCGGTTTCCTCACGATGTTTTCCTTCACCGATATGAGAGCAGTGGTGATGAAATAATTTACACAAATTAAACCGCCTGCCTGGGTTCGAACTCACGTCCTACAACTTGTTAGTCGCGGCCGCTACCATTGGGGCCCCTACTATTTATTCTTCGTCATGCAGTTTTATTTTAAGATTTACTAAGGTATAAGGTTTAACTGTGGCTTGGCGATAAAGGTACAACACATATGTCATAAAAATGTTTACATTGTCAATGCAGCTGTAGTAGTTATTAATAACTTTATTTATATCACCTACGTATACATAGCACTTTGCCACAAACCCCAAAAGAAAGTTTTAAAATTTCTTATCCACGGAGTAGTTACCAACAAAATATTTTACATTGACTATTTACAACAATGAACTTCTTACCGGCAAATAAACACTAATTACTCCTTCTAGGTATTTAACAATGAAACAGACCTCTACCTATTAACATTACAATGGGTTCTTATCTCTCACTGAGCATTATCTCCTGTATCTACCAGTATTTTTTTACCTGCAACCATTAGGACATTTTAATATCATTGTTTCATTATTAGAAAGAGATGGAGCTATAGATTAGGTATAGCGCCATCCCCTATTCGTAATTCACCCCCTCCCAGCTTGTGAAATCATGACAATTTTGTTACGAGTACAATCTGCAGTCGCATATTAGCCTCTACAGTGTTCACATCTCAACTTTGTCTATCGTATTACGTTAGTAAACGTTATTCACGATCATGGAGTCTCCAGTAGCCGATATATCTGACTTGCAGCTGGAAGTAAAGTACAAGCGCTACCGGCAAATTCTACAGAACCTTGTCGCCCTGCATCATCCAGAGAGGAAAACTGAATGGTCGTTGCTGGAAGACATTACAGAAAATCATTTTACAATGGAAACTGATGAAGAGCACGAGAGACAAGAGAGAAATCAACTGGAAGCAAAGATATCAAACGCTGAGCTCGAGGATGTTCAATTAAGATACATCCCTGATAACGTTCGGAAACTAAGGAACAAACGAGACCATTGGGAGAGGGAATACCATCTGCGCAGTGACCCGATATCTGACAAGAATTGGAAACAATACGAGAAGCAGCTGAATAAAGAGATCATTAAGCACAAGACAGTCATCAAGAATTTAGACAAAGAACAAAAAAAAGGCAAAGTGCGTTTTAATCTTTCGCATTCGCTCGATCCGGAACGTGTGCAAAATTTGGTGGATTACATCAAGGAGAAAGAAACTAACGACAAGGTTCTTGAAGGTATGATGTCGGCTGCTGTTTTTAGTTTTGACTTGGAACAATATGCGTATGTCCGATACGCAATATATGCAAGGTACGGAGAGTACATAATTCGGCCATCACGATCAAGACTGCAGGCTAAGGTGTAATCAATCTGCCCAGGGCTTTCCCAACGATGTTGAGGTTGGCTTCGAGTGTAACGATGCAGCATGATGTGTGTTAGTGTTCAGTGTTGTACTTACATGGATCAAGTGACTATCTGACCTCCATAAACTAGTGACTGGGTAACGGTACCCCTTGTAATAATGTAACTATGATATTTTTAGGCTAAGTTAGTAAGTAATTTTTGATTTAAGTGTATTTGTTTGTTATTCATATAAACTGTATACATTTGTAACTATGTAAACAAATATGTGATATTTGTTATTAATAAACAAAGATTTTGTAATACTAAATATTCTTTTGATTTATTTTGATTATGCTTCTATGTAAGAATCTTTAAAATATCTTAAAATTGCTACTAAATAATGATCTTATGAACCTTATTCATAAACACACCATACACACACACACAAATACTTGTGTAAACTAAGTTACAATCAGTATGTTCCTTATTTATTAATATACACACTTATGCTACTCTGCAATATTAATTCAAAGCGAAACTAGAGTTAATATCTGCCACACAGAAATACCCAATCACTACGCAAAACACAGTAGTTTTTGCCTAAAACTTAACTCATTTCATTCTAACTTAACTTGATTTCATGAGAACGATCCCTTTTCAAATTCCAGGATTCCTAATATGGATGCAAAAAGAGATCTCACATAAACTTGAACCTTCCCTCTGGGGCTACAGATGCACGTTTATTAAACTTTGCTTCCTTTTTTATATTAAAAAAACAATGCAATTAAAGCAAAATTTGAAGTAAGGGTAACGTTTTAATTGTTGAATCAAGGATGGCACTCACTGTCTTGAGTTTTTATACACTCATATAATATCAAACTTTAAACGAGGAAGAGAGAGGAAGACCAAAGAAAAGATTGATGGACTGTGTGAAGAGTGATATGAAAGAAAATAAGTCAGTGATAGCGTGACAGGGGACAGGACGGTATGGAAGAAGAAAACGTGTTGTGGCGACCCCAAGTAACATGGGATAAGGGCAGAAAGATGATGATATAATTTCAAAATTTTATTTAGTTTAGAGAGCCGTGGTCGCCCAGTGGTTACGGCCCCGATTTACGAGTTACTTTGTGTAATTTATTTCATAACCACTGCTCTCAAAACGATGAAGGAAAACATCGTGAAGAAACCGAAATGTCCTAGAACTAAACATTCTAAGACATGACAACTACTTACTCGCACCACACTGGGCCCACGTGGTGGATTACGGCCCATTACCTCTCACAGGGAGAAGGCCTGTGCCCCAGACAATGCATTTACCGGGATAGATATAATGATACGAAGGGATAGTGTAATTTTTCATCTATAAAAGTATTCTTATGATCAGATCAGAATATCAGAGTTTTATCATCCAAGGGAACATACTACCGGAATGAAACATTCCTAAGAGAGAAAAAAAATAAAAACAAATGATTTAACATTTTTGTATTTGTACGATGCTTACATCGTGTGGAAACCTGTCGGTAAAGTCAACAACCAGCATGTTCTTAGTATTGAACTTGGCTTGAATTTTCACATTTATGTTTTTGATGGGACATCATTATTTTTTGTAAATAAAAATCTATTATTATGTTATTCTTAGTTCAAAAGTGATCTTCGGCTACCATAGCTGAAGGAAGACAGGCTGCCGGGCCATTTCTTAGTTGCGCTATTTATGTTTGGGGGGTTTTGCCATAATCGCCACGCTTGACATGCGAATTGGCAATCGCAGTATAGCTGGGCAGCAGCGTTCTCAGGTTAAGAGAATGGATATGATTTTAACCGGTTTGCCTCTATATACAAACCAGTTCAAATCATAACAGTTCTCTTAAATTGGCTTCGCCGTATTGGGTAAGAACCATAGCACTCATTTTCGCTTCACCGTAGTCGGGTAAGAATTATAGCCCTCCTTTTGGCTTCCATTTAGTCGAGTTAAAAGCGAAATTTAATCACGGAATCTCTAAAAATTCTCCCGTGAAAGAAAAAGTTATTGCTACTATTATTTCAAAAGGCACGCTAGGTGTTAATAAAAATCAATTATTTGGTAAATACTTCAAATCGTAAAAAGACACTGTTTTTTGGTGTTTTCCTTTGTATCCACACAATTACCCAGTGGTAGGCCTAATATCAACTTCCTTGGTCATCTGTGGAAGTGGGTTGGGTTTTTTATCTATCCATCAGTCATTGATGCTCCTGCTCATGCGGATGCCTTGGGTACATGTGTGGAGTGCATAGGAACTGTATATGGAGTGTTGGTTAAGTGCATCTAGTGGGATTTCAACTAGTAATAAGATAACTAAACTTATTGTAAGCAAATGACGAAGTACATAATACGTGATAATTATGTCTTGTTAATTACCAATTAGAGTGTTGTAATTGTTTTGTTTTATGTTCAATAAGCATGTACAATCATAATCAATCATATTGAAAAAAATAACGGTTTTTAGACGATAATATCTCAATAACCGTTTGAGCTATATTTATGAAATGTTGGGTACTGGTTAATCTAAGGGGTTTTAATACATAAAATTAATTTCATGTGTTTTATGTTAAATAGATTTTAAAAGTGGTTATTAAGATGATAAAAGTGGCTCCAAATAACCATATCATACACGAACCCGTGTAATATTACACACAGCTGCTGCGTCACCAGTTCCTTTTTTGCTTGAACTTGGCTTGACACGCTGCCGTGTGTCTAGATAATTATTAATTTCATCTGCATCTCCTGTTTCATAGTATTTGCCAAAAGTTTTAAAATTACTTAGCCATAATTAAGGATTCGTTAACAACGAGATCATCATCATCCTCTTCCTGCCCTTATCCCATGTTGTTTGGGGTCGGCGAAACACTTTTTCTTCTTCCATACCGTCCAATCCCCTTTTACGCTATCACTGGCTCCCTTTTCATATCATTATTCACACAAGATTTAAAAACAAAACGCTGTTGATCACAGTAAAATGTGCAAAAGGTGCTACAGATCGCAGATAAGGTACAGAAGTGCTGTTTATCACAGGGATAAAACACAATATAAATAATGCCTTAAACTGAGGGATGAGAAGCACAACAGTGCTTTTCATCAAATAGTCAATCTGTTGTTGCTAGGTACTACCCCAGTGCACCGTTCATTGCAGTTTTGTGCGTGCTAATCTATGCTTCTTACAAATTTTCTTAAAATACAATTGAAGCATAGTGCCGCTTCAACTTCGGTTTCGTGCAATGACGGAGGAAGCCACATTAACACTGTACACCAGGAACTTTTCCCTGTGTTGCTTACTCATGAGCCCGTGCTGGCTCTCCTTCGTCAGTCTCCTGTCCAGCTCACATTCTAGTTGGTAGCGTTTCCTGATAAATAACGGGCAATCTACAAGTATGTGCTGGGCAGTCTCTGCCACACCTGGATCGCAGATGCACGATGGGCTCTCCTTACCCGCCTTGCCCCGTCAAAACCTGCGTATGAACGCCTGCCTGTTTTATAATACGGAAAGCCGCTATGGCATCCGGAAGAAACATTTTCGTCACAGAGAACCGAAGATATGTGTCGGGCTATCACGCCCGACACATATCTTCGGTTCCATTCATCAAGTGATTCCAAACGGATCTGTTGTTGATAAATGACACCGGACATCGGTCCTTGTCTGGCTTCCTCCGTATGACAATGCTGCCTTCTTTGCCAACTCGTCCGTCGCTCATTTTCTGGCAGGTCTGGTTGGGCCTAAATCCAGAACAAAGACACAGCTTTGCTCTGCAATGCAATGAACATAGACACCGACACAAACAGCAACGCTGACATTGAGTCACTGTACAAACCACAGCTCGTCTCTTGCCTCGTCACGCTCTTGCTCGATCACGTACTTCGTTTTGCGGATTGCCAGGATTTCCGCCTGGTAGACTGTGCAGTACGCGGCTAAGCTAAGTTTGAGGTTCCGGACTTCGCCTTCACTATCCCAAGTGGATAATGCGGCTCCGACCTTCCCATCAATCTTGCTGCCGTCGGTGAAGATTCGTAACGCCTGCACATTGTTGCTATCTAGCAACTGTTATTCTGCCAGGCATATGAGCTTCTGCAAACCTTAACGCACTTTCGATCCTAATTAATAACGTAATTATTGATTAACATAACTAAAGAATTTTATTTGGGGGCGTTAATTAAAACAGTCGGATAAAAAGCTTTCATGTCAGCGCCAATATTTTTTTTGATTAAGCGCGCCAGTTTATTAATTTACCTTTGTTAAATACAAGTGTGTTAATACGATAATCGCCATTTTGATGAGACCGCCACGGTCGAGGTTAAAAAACATAAAAAAATGCATATTTTGGACACCAAAACTCCACTACAGGGGTAGTGGTTTGCTCATCGTTTAATTATTTGACGAATCTATCCATATTTCAAACTAAATATTTAGTGATAATGAAGTTATTTGCTATCCAAAGTCGAAGTTTCGCGCGAATCGTATTTATTAACATTTTTATTTTACACAAATATCACCCACACATATGTAAAAATGATAACAAATGTGACAATTAAGTCTCTAAATATAATAAACAACAAAAAGAAGCCCAGATCCTAACGTAATTAACAAACACCAACAATAGTAATGTATGATTAAAGATCGCTTATTTGGATTACGTTAATGAGTTCCTTGACAATAGACTAGATTTCCCACCCAAGTGACATGAGACCGCCTTACAGCAGCAGACAAGTCGTATGTGTACTGCTGGGCCTCGAACGCGAGTCCTACGAACGAAAGCAGTCCAAATAATATATGTTTCCCTAAACTTAAACATGTCTTACACAATCCTAAGACAAAGGAAATTTTGTGCCTAAGTGCCTCTGCCATTGAGCGAGACATGCTTCCAAAATTACTGGACGCGCACTATAATAAATAGGTCACCCTCCAAGGACAAAATAAAACTAGCAAGCGTACCGTAGACTCAGTCTGATGCAGGATCACCGCAATTGGCTTGTTATACCTACGTCGAAATGGAAATCGTCACTTCACACTTCTATAAACTCCCAATTTCGAGGATGCTTCAGTGTAATTGACTGCCGTGCGTCGTCTTCCATGGCGCTTTCCACAGGGCATCCAACGAAATTCGCCAAATATTTTTTTTTTATTCAGAAATTGAATTAGCGTCTGTGTCGAAATTAATATTTTGTGGATTTTTATGCGAAGCGGGGCTTTTATCCATTAATTGAGAACTATTTGAGACCCATTTTATAAGATTGAAACCGCCTGACTTAAACATAGCGACCATTTCGCGGTGAGTTTTTTCGGCTTTATCAACTCCATCTAATGAACATAATATAATCGTCCATATACATATGATTTTCAGCCTCGTATGCGGCTAGTGGGTACTGATCTTTACTTTCAGCAGCAAGTTGGCGAATCACCCTCATAGCCAAGTATGGCGAACTTGAAACACCAAAAGAAACCCTATTGAATTCGTAAGTTTCTAGTTTACTAGCGTTATGGAACCTATATAAAATGCGTTGAAAGGCGTGATGTTTAGAGTCGAGTTTTAATTGAAAATACATCTTCTCGATGTCAGCTGCAACAGCGACGGAGAACATGCGTAAATTTATGAGTAAGTCAAATATTGTCTTTGTAAATTAGGACCAATATATAAAATGTCATTAAGAGATTTACCTGATGAAGTTTTACAACTAGCATCAAGTACTATGCGTATTTTAGACGACTGTTTATCGGGGTGATAAACAGCGTGATGCGGAATATAATAATGCGGAATTTCAAAGGAGGGATTATCAACTTTGGACAGATATCCTTGATCTATGTAGTCTTGAATAGTGGCGTTATAATTTTTACGAATATCGGGATGCGAATCTAATTTCTTTTCTAAATTAATGAGACGTCGGTGAGCAATAGCGTAAGAATTTCCTAATTCAGAATATGGAGTTTTAAACGGTAACTGTACAGTATATCTGCCAGTACCATCACGTGATTGCGTAGAGTTAAAGATAAGGTCACAGGCCTCATCATCAGGGCTCCTGTGAACTTTATCAGGGACGTTTTCTAATTCCCAAAAGCGTTGAGTGAGAGTTTCAAGTGAGTTAAAAGCGGTAGCGCAGAAAAAAGATTTATTATTATATGTATTATTATTTTGGAAGATAGGAGTGCGAGTGTCTAAGCGGTTATCACAATCTGCCCTACCCATGGCAATGTAACCTAGTGTAGTCTGTACAGCGACGACCGATGAACCGGGTATTGTAACCTTTCCACTTCCTAATAGGAACGGGAATAACTCGTTGCCAATTAGACAATCGATCTCGGCCGGTAAATGGAATGCATCATCAGCCATAGGTAAGTTGCGTAAGTGAATTAGTTTTGACGTATCTATAGGTAGACTAGGTAAGCCGTCGGTAATATTTTCTATTACGCGAGCAAGGATAATATACGAGCAGCGTGAATCAAAGCGGGAAAATATTTTAAATTTCGTAAATCCAATAGCAGATATTTTAGATTGGCCTATACCAAGAATGGTTGAGTTATCGGGAGTAATGACTAAATTAAGGCGTTCACAACACGACTTTGTGATAAAATTACTCATTGAACCTGTATCTAGAAACACGCGAACCTTATTTGGATTCTTATTTTTATAAACGTATACAGAAGCAGTAGGTAATAAAACTGTAGTACTATTACTATCGATATTACAAGTAGAAGCGGTCATTGATAACGCAAGATCATTTAAATTTTGGCGCGCAAACTTATCAGCGGCGGCGGCGACCGAAGAAACATTCGACACGATCGCGGCAGGCAGAGCGGTAGTGAGGGGAGTGGCGCGGGGCGCGGGCTGCGTGTTGACACACTGATAAATCAGCGGCGGTGCGTTAGGTTCGACTTCCAAGTTTTCTACATGTAAGAGCGTATGATGTTTGCGTTGACATGTGGAACAAGTATTTATTGATTTACAGAATTTAGTATCATGAAATCCTAGGCAATTACGACAGAAATGATGTTTATTTACTAGTTCAAATCCAGTACGCGGGTCTTGATTAACAAAAAATGAACATTTATATAGAGGATGCGAGTTAGGATCATTACATATTTTACATGAGCGTTTTTGTATTGCGGGTGAATGAGTATTTGCGACGAAAGCTCGAGTAGTTTTAGAATTTGATGTATTATTATTATAATTATAGCGAGGAGCGTTGAGTCAACAAAGGTTTTGTATTTGAGCTAGGATTACGTAGCGTTTGTATTTTACTTTGTTCTTTAATAAATTTAGAAAGATGATTGAATGTAGGTATTTGAATATGTCTATGCGATTGCTCGAACAAGTTCACTACCTCCTTATCGAGTTTAGTAAGTGCGACGTGAGTAATAATAAAATCTGAGAGATCTTCAATATTTAAACGGCGTAAAGCGGCTTCTGCAGAGTAAAATTGTTCGAGAAATGTATCGATAGATTGGTTAATTATTTGTTGTACGTAAATGGAAGCTTGTACTCGAGTATCTTGGTATTTTTCTAATAGAGAATTCCAAATTATAAGATAATTATTGGCGGTAGGTGTAATACCTGAACAAACGGTTAATGCTTTGCCGGACAAAGAACCTATTAAATATTGAACTTTTTCGGCGTCTGAGAGATGCAGATTATCGTGGATAAGACTTTTAAAATTCTCGTAAAATGGCGACCAATTATATGGCGATCCATCAAACGAAACTAACTTGAGGGGCGGTAATTTGCGGTTCAACAAATCATATTTATGAGAATTATCTGTAGTGTTTTTAATAGAATTATTTTGTGTGACTGTGGATGCTGTATGTTTTTTACGTAACAATACAGTTCGTCAAAGGATTGTAAGGCGGCGTAGTTCGGTTTTGCGGATGGATCATTTTCTAATCGAGCCATAACACACGAGTCCAGAGTATCCATGAAATTTGATCGTATAATATCTACCGATTGAATGCGTGCTAGAAATTGCGATTTAAATGTTGAATCGGAAACCTTTAGGCTAAGACCGTATATATTCTGCATAATCTGGTAAAGATTCTCCATCTTAGCTTCGAGAAGAGATAGTTTTGAGTAAACCTCGTGTTCATCATCAGTAGCTGTCTTCCCTTTTGGTTGTCTTGTTGACGCCATTTTGAGAATAGGTATATAGTAATAATATAACGTGCGTGGATGCGTTAAATGTTTTTAAATGCGTGAAATAAGCGTTAAATATATATGCGGATATCAAAATATGAATAAACAAATAATTAAATATCTAAAAGAGTGTGCGTTGGATGTGATTTAGCGAGGTTGCTGATGCGGTGCGAAATGCGACAATGGCTGCCGTAATTTCGAAATAAGAATTGTGTGAGGAAAGCGTTTGCGTATTGTGTGTGGTTAGATGAGTGATTGAGAGAGTATATTATGTTTTTTATTCGGCGAGAGAGACCAGAACTTGTGGGCGCAGCGGAAAAAAGGCAGTAGGTAGGTACTTACGGGTGCAGGATTGGAGCTTTGAGTAATAATGTCCTTCGATAGTTTTAGCAGTGGAGTTTTCACTATAGTTGAATGCTGGTAAGCCACCCACAGAATCTGTTTGTCACACACAACACTTATATTTGAGTTTTCTTTGAGAGCGAGAGGAACGGGAGCGCACACGCGTTACCGGAGTTGCGATTTTTTGACAACTGACGAGCGGATTAGGAAGTAGGGTGTGCGCGGGAGTTAAGGATTGGTCCTCGTGTATTTGATTGAATGATGTGAAATGAATGTAAGTGTTGCTATTTTAATAATTTGAGTGCGTGAGTAAATATTTATAATATTTCATTTATATTTTTAATATGGCGCAGACAGATGTCGCGATATGCTTCGGTTTGTTATTGAATTAATGATAAAAATTGTATTTTCTTTTTTTATCAACTCTCTTAAGCACAAAATTATGGAATATTGGGCTCTTAATTGACATTTCAAAGATTATTTGAACATTTTGGTACATTGAAACTGTAAAAAGTTGCAAAATATACTTTGAAAGAAATCGTCACTTCATTTAAAGAGGAAAATAGTCAAGATCTGAGAATACAGATCTACAGCCGTGGAACGTAACCAAACGCGATCGAAGTATTTATAAAAATAATCATCTTAATCAGACGAAAAACGCCAGTTAAGTCGGCACGGTTTCTTTGTATGGGATGAGGCATCTATATGCTAGTATTGTAACAAGCATCCAGCGCCATCTAGTGTTACTTATCCAAAGCACTACGATGAGCAGCTTTATAAACTAGAAGACAGCAACTACAAACAAATTCTAAAGTGATGCCATCTACAATCAACTTGTGGAACGATCTGCGCAAGAGACACCCCGCGAGTCATCTGCACTACAACTACCGCCTAATATGTATGGATACTTCGCACACTTGTATACAATCCACCTTTATAAGCAGAGCTGTCTTCGAACAAATCGTCGGATTCGCCCTGTGGTCGCCAAGTGTCGTCGTTTTGTTGAGTGCCAGTGCCTCCGGAGTGACGTCACATATCCGCCCGAGCCGTTCTACGTAGCTACCTGTTGTGTTCTCATAGGTGTTTGTCGTAACAAACAAATATCTGTGGGAGCTCAACGGGAAGTTGCTGCCCCGCGCTGCCCGGTTTGGTAACAAACCGTAGCGGTTGCGGAGGCCACAGTTTTAACCTCAGTTTTTAATAAAGTTTTTTTTTTTAAATAACCAACAAAGCCAGTTAGTGTACCATGCCGCCTAAAATGCAGAAGAATGTTGATGCTGATGGTCGAAGTTCCAGAGACCTAGACACCTCCTTTTCCAGCCTTCATGCTTCCAGCCATATGGGTGACCGCTCGTCGTCGTTGCCTAGCGTCAGAGGCGCGTCGCCAAGTGCTACTTCTCCTGATCACCTATACAAGACGCCACCCACTAGCCGGACCGGACCTGCTTATACCGGATCGCCGCCGACACGGGCGACTGCGCGTGTTTCGCCTTTCGCCCGTGCCGCCGCCGAACCGGCAGCCTGCAGTACCTATCCGGCCTCCTGCATTCCGTCCCGTACCTATTCAGGCACCGGGACCGACCGGCCCACCGAGCCGCTCACAGGTAGTTCGCGCCGCCGCCGCCGCCGCGCGCCATGCTGCGCCGGGACAGCGCGCGACCGTGTCGCAGTCCGCGCGCCCCGTGGCGACGACGACGCGAGATGTAAATGTAAATGTGCAAGCGCGCTCCGCTGCGTCGCCCGTGCTTACCAGCCCTAAAACCCCGCCGAGCGTGCCGCCAGTGGCGCCAAAAGCGTCAGGACGCGATTCATACGCAAAGATCGCGACAACAGTTGTGCCTACAGCTTGTGCGTCCCCAAATACTACTGCATCCAACCCGCCCCTACGCGTTTCTACACATTCTACGCCTATAATATCCGCGGCTACGTCCGCGTTAAAAAACGTAAACAATCCAGTGAGCGTTTCCTCAAAGTGCCGCGCGGCGTCGCCACTGTCGCGCCGCCGATTGGTTGGTGCTTCAGCCAATCAAAGCGAGGAAAAACACTGCGGAATTAATCCGCTTTTCTCTCCACCACCACCAAGAGGGTCAGCCCAGGACTCCCCGGCCATGATGTCAGCATGCTCTTCCCGTCAGGGGTCAGACATGTCGGCCTCCTCGGGGGGTTCTCGCGTCGATCGCCGAGACATGTCGCCTGACATGCCCGTACGAGTCGTCGAAATGGGTGAGTACCAATCCACCACCAGTACAACGGATGCGTTGGGGTTTGACTACGAGTTTACGCTCGATGTCGCCAACAGACCCCAGCGCAGACCCAGAAGCCCTGATGATGACACAGCAGAAGAGGAAGCAAAACGCTACTGCGCCAACCCGCCACTACCGCAGCGCTTGTCGCGCGGAGGGGGCGGACCGAGTTCGCCCACCCATGCCGCCACTGACAGCAGGCGGCGAAACTCTGCACCCACCTCTAACATTTCTGAGGCCGCCACTGACCTAGTTTCCGCTCCGCTACCGACCGACGTAAACAATCGGTCGCATACGGATGCGACGCAACCGGCCAGTGCAGCGGCCCACCAAAAGAAGGTGAAGAGCCCCAGATACCCACCTCTCATTGTGGAGAAGCTACCCAACTGGGCAGCTCACTTCAAAGCCGTGAGGGAGAAACTGGGCCACCCTCCTAACGCGCGCCCGTACCAGAACGGTATAAGGTTCCTGCCGGAAAGCGCGGAGGAATACCGAGTTGTCCAGCGGTACCTCACGGACCTGGAGAGGGAGAGCGGCCTAAGTTGGTTTGCCTACTCCCTGCCCGCTGATAGGAGCGTAAAGCTGGCCATCCGAGGGCTGCCAGCGGACACTGAAGTTGAGGATATAGAGGAGGAGCTGCGACTGCATGGATTTGAGCCGGAGTACGTCCGCCATATCAAGGCGCGTGGAGAACGACCCGGCTGCATCTTCCATGCAGTAATAAAGAGGACGCCAGACTTCCGCAAGATCTATGACACCACCACGTTCCTGTACATGCGCGGTGTCAGGATAGAGGCGTGGAGGGGCAAACAAGGGCCTGCCCAGTGCCACAGATGCCAAAAGTTTAGGCATAGCTCGCATCTGTGCCACCGCCCGCTTGCTTGCGTTAGATGCGGTGAAAACCATGCCGCCAGGGACTGTCCGCGCCCTAGAAGGGAGCCAGCCACCTGCGCAAACT
Organism: Orthosia gracilis; assembly: GCA_947562075.1. Lineage (NCBI taxonomy): Eukaryota > Metazoa > Arthropoda > Insecta > Lepidoptera > Noctuidae > Orthosia > Orthosia gracilis. The sequence goes on along the minus strand of OX387266.1, from coordinate 11,180,461 downwards.
GTGCAGGTGATCACCCAGCCAGCAATCCGCGCTGTCCCGTTTATATGCGGGAAGCCAAGAATAGGCGAGCGGGCACTGTCGCCATCACTAGGCAGCAGCGTCAACAGCCGATTGCCACTGAAGGGCCGGTTAACGCTGAAGAAAAGGAGACTCCCAGCGAGTCTCTGATGGCGGCAGCAAACGGGCCCACAAACAGGCAGGAAGCCCCCTCCGGGAGACGGAAGAAAAATAAGCGGGGGGGGAAGAAAGGGAAACAACCCCACCACCCCACCGTAGAAGAATCTAAAAAAGATGGGGCGACTCATACGAAAACAAACAAGGCGCAGACGGTGACACAGATAACTCATGTCGTCGCTGCTGATACCACAATCAAGGCCCCAAGAAGCCAGAAAGGTGCATTGAAACCTGGCGCGGCGAACACTGCACAAACTGCAGCGCCTATAAAAGTTAAAGAAACATCAGTTGCCGCGCCAAATCAGCAGCGGCAAACTCAAACTCAAAACGCAATGACCGCACACATACAACAACAACCTAATACCAAACCGAGACATGAGTTCACCGCCTGCGCCATCAAGCTCCTTATGGACCTGATTAAGGCCATCAGGAAGGGCCAGGACATCGAGCTAGTAATCCTCGACGGGTTGGCCGAATTATTATCAATGTATCATGGCTAACTCGTTGAGGATTTTACATTGGAATGCTCGCGGCCTCCGGTCTAAGGTCGCCCCCCTCCGCCTCCTCCTCAAGGAGCAGCTCATCGACGTGGCGCTCATAAGTGAGACACTCCTGGGACCTAAGGACACAGTTAGGATCCCGGGATATCACATCTACAGGAAGGACGAGAAGTCGGCATCCGGCACTATATACCGCGGTCTGGTGGTTTTAGTCAAGCGGAGAGTCGTCCACCAACCCCTTCCATTGCCCCCAGTCAGCACGTTCTACACGCTGGGAGTGCAGGTTCACGTCGCCGGCGAGGACCTCAACATTTACGCCGCATATAGCCCGCCCCAAAACCGCTATGATATAAGCGAGTTAAGGGCGCTTATGAAGAACCAGACGCACTCGGCAATCCTTGCCGGTGACATGAATTGCAAGCATCCCGCGTGGAACTCGCTGACCCGCAATACTGGAGGGAACCGACTCTTCGCCGACTCAGAGGCCCATGGCTATGTGGTGTCTGGCCCGGAAGTGCCGACGCACTACCCGGCCGATCACACGCAGTCGCCTGACGTGCTAGACATCATTATCCATAGCGGCCTAACCTGCCAGATCGTGCAGCAGGTCATCGACGACGAGTTGCTGTCAGACCACCAGCCAGTACTCGTCGTCCTGTCCGAGATGCCGACTCGACTCTCGCCTCCAGCGTCACGTCGAAAAACGGATTGGATTAAGTTTCAGGAAGTGATAGAGACCACCACTCCCACTTGGCCCGTTACCACCGCGATCGACGTGGACAGACTGGCGGCGGACATCACTGCCTGCATACAACGCGCCTATGAGGAGGCGACAGCTGAGAGTACGCAGGTGCGGGGGTCATTTTTAAAACCCCTGCCTAGCTACTTGAAACAGCTAGTCGCCAAAACTAGGCGCCTCCGTAAGCAATGGCAGGTCACCCGCTGCCCAGTCATGAAAGCCGAACTAAACCGCCATGCGGAAAAGGTCCGGGCCAAGCTCCAGGCGCACAACGCCGAGAGCTGGGAACAACACATTGACGCATCAGAAGGGGACTGGCCGGCGATACACAGATTGTGCCGGCAGTTAACCAATGCCCCAGCTCCGGTACGCCCGCTCCTACACAGCGACGGGGCGCCCAGATATGCCGCGCCAGACCGCGCGGAGATATTTGCTGACCACCTGGAGCGTCAGTTCCAGCCGAACCCGACTGATAACCTCGAACATGTCGCGGCAGTCGAGCAACACCTTGTCGAGTACTTCGCTCCACCGATAGCTCTCGATGAAGACCCCATTTTCTTCTCGCCTTGTGCAGTCAGACGCGCCATTCTCCGTACCAAGCCGGGGAAGGCCCCTGGTGCCGACGGTATCACCAATACAGCGCTGCGCCACCTGCCCTACCGAATGGTAGCAGCGCTGGCGCGCCTGTTCACGGGGATACTGCGCACCGGGTCCTTTCCTTCGAGCTGGAAGGAGGGGCGCGTCATTATGCTACCCAAGGCGCATAAGAATGTGCTGAAGCCCGAGAGCTATCGGCCCATAACGCTTCTACCCACAATCTCCAAGGTGTTCGAAGCACTCCTGCTGCGACATCTCACACCGCATTTAACACCCAGGCCGGAACAGTTTGGTTTCCGCTCGGAACACTCCACGACGCTCCAGTTATCTAGGGTACTGCACCTACTTACAGCGGCGCTAAATAAAAAGGAGCACGCAGTCGCAGTATTCCTAGATATGGAAAAAGCATTCGACCGCGTCTGGCACGAAGGGCTTATATACAAAATGTCGAAGTCCGACGCGCCCCGTCGCATAATAAAGGTGGTCTCTTCCTTCCTAACAAACAGGAAATACAGGGTGGTGGTCGACGGTGCGCTATCTAGCGCCCGACCCATAAGGGCAGGCGTACCACAGGGCGGATGTGTCTCGCCACTGTGCTACTCATGTTACACCGATGACATTCCTACGACGCAGGAGTCCACACTCGCGCTGTATGCCGACGACGCCGCGTACATATGCACCTCGCTAAATGCGCGGCACGCGGCCGTCAAAATGCAGCGCGTGTTAGAGCTGCTCCCCGATTGGCTGTCGAAGTGGCGGTTATCGGTGAACGTGGGTAAGACACAGGCCCTACTTGTCGGGTGCGCCCACCTCCCACCACCCCTCACGCTGCAGGGGGTAGACATCGAGTGGACCCCCCGGGCGAAATACCTGGGGGTGACCATCGACCGGAGGCTTAACATGGGAGGCCATGTCAAACAGGTCGTCGCTAAGGCAAGAGTAGTGCGCGCAATGCTCAAACCGGTGCTCTCGTCCCGACTCCCGTTACGTACCAAACTGGGCGTATATAAAACATATATACGCCCGGTTATCACATATGCCGCTCCTGCATGGTACGTCCTCACTAGCGAGACCAACAAGAAACGTATCCGTGCGCAGCAAAATTTGACGCTGCGACGGATAACGGATGCCCCTCGCTATGTGAGGAATGACGTCATCACGCGTGATCTGGGGATTGAGAGCCTGGACAGCTTCTGCGCACGCCTCTCGACTAACATGTTTGCGCGTGCCGACGCCTCTGCTCACCCGCATATCAAGCAGATAGCGCCATGGCACGCGCGCCCGCCGGACGCCCGCCGCCTTCCGCGCGACCTGTGTGACACATAGGCCCCGCCCATGCCCCCCTCAACCCGACCCCCCCTGCAGCCACATTACCGGATTGACGCTTGAACGAGCCGCACATCACAACACACGCCTCGTTCATACAATAATACTCCACTGTTTACATACATGCGGTGTGCATAGTGTACTAAGTTAATATAGGCACTATGTACACTGTAAGTCACACAAACATGACTCCACATTCATATAAACACACATAACAAGTGTAAACCGCGCGCGGTACATACTTTGTTATATACATGGACGGTGTTACACAGTACAATACCGTTCAAACATACACAACGGTCCCTTAGCCTGGGACGTAACCGGCTAGCTCTGGAAGCGTGTCAGGCGGGGACCATACATCCTCAGCTGGGCGCGCCAATACAGTCGGCACCTAGTCGCTGACTATTTCTCGCTCGGCTTCTAGAGGTTCGCCTCTAGTTCCACTGGGCGGGGATGTGTCGCCTAGGTGCCGTGAAAAACCGATGCTGCGAGGCAGCGTCGCGGCGCTCCCACTGAACACAATGCATTCATACCCATGGCAGGTAGTGTACTCACACCTGCCATTAAACTAAATTGCCGAAAGCCAAGATAGGCAAACCAAACTGAATTGTGCCCGTCGTAACGGGCACACAATGATACTGCGGGAGAAAGGCCATGCCTAAAACCCGCCCGCCGCGCCCCCTTGCGGGGGCGCAGCGATCTTCTACGAGACAACAAATCGTCATTCACTAGCTAGAGGTTCTGAGTTCGGTAGCCACACAGCTAGCTCTGATCCTTAGTACGACTAGTTCCTGCTTCGATAGCCTAGCAGTCTTCAGGAACTAGCCAGTTAGGGGAGGTCTGAAGGGCGATAGCCACGCAGTCCCTTTCATCTCTCCACTTAGGGTTCTCACATGATAAATTAATTATTGTAACGTGTAAAATAAGTTGGCAATAAACTATCATCAAGTTCAACGGGGCTTTAATTTCACAAACAGCAACCCTATAGTATTATATTATCTGTGCCCAAGTAAAAATAATTATTGAGACATGAGTTAATCTAAACGAAAATAAGACGATAGACCCAAATGCAGGTTGGAACTACATTTATGTGCTAGCATTATAACGTGTTATTTTCGTTCACCTCGTGCATAAATCTAAATATTTATTATGGACATAGAAGCCACAGGTGTGTTTATCAATATTTTTTTTTATTTACTCTAGTTTTATACTACAGCAATAATAAATGACGGTTTAATTCCACTTCTACATGTATTAAAATAAAATCATTAGACTTTCAAAAAAAGTTCTGCTTATGGTAATAAGCAGAACTTTCTGTTCTAAATATTTACAATTGTGCGTTTGTTGACTACTTATAATCTGAATTCTTGGAACTCAACAATAGACCCCGTTTTTCACAAGTGAATATTCAGGTCCTGAGTGGACCAACTGCTTGAAAAGCACTAACAACTTCGCAGGAATGAATTTGCTGACATCATAATCAACAACATTTCTTCTATGACTTTAAAATCAACAAAAAAACAGCTGAACATACATTCTGGTGAGTTATGCTAATATAAATGTATGGATTAGCAGATTTAATTTTAGTTGATTTTTTAAAAGTCAAAGAACAAAAGTTGTTGTGTATTATTATTATTTATTTATTTCAATCAACTTTGGATCATACAATTAAACTAAATTAAAAATTATTATTAATAATCAAATTAAAGTTTAGGTTAGGTTAGGTTCATTTAAATTGAACATTATACATTATCTTATCTCATCAAAATTATGTGACAAACGACGGACAAACAGACGGACAAGTGAGTGGCGGCAATAGGGATCCGTTTGTACCCTTAGGGTACGGAACCCTAAAAATCAACTTGTTTTCTAGCAACTATTAGACTTTTTCAATAATACCTAAGAATGTAGCTGAATATTACTTATTATGAGGAACGTTGTTCTCTTCTAGTTGCAAATACATTATGAACTTATGCTCCTGATTTGATCCTCGGATGAGTTGAGTGTAACTAAATTTCTCTCTAAGGAAAAATATCGGCTTAGGATTAGGATGTTTATTTTGTTTAAGCCTATAAGTAATTTATAAACAAACAATACTTTCCTTTACTTTTAATTACTTAACAAAGACAGTCAATCCTCTTTTTATCAGATTTTACCGGCTTACTACAAACTTACGACCGGCGCTACCGACTTAATCCGAAGATTAACAAATTTATCGTTAATCTCAGTTAACACGCTTGCTGTGATGTATTTCGGCAAGCAAAACATCTTGTTAAAATATGTTTCGTGTAAACGACCTGTGTTCGCGTTTAAATTTGATTTGGTTAACTAGTTTTGCTTGCTTGAGTGTGCTATAGACATAATATACATTCTGATCAGCTGTGCAAAGATTATATATTATTGTTCAATTGAATGATTGAAAATTGAAAGAGTGGAATTCCCTGTCGGATTCTTTACTTCCCGATAGCTACAACCTAGTTACCTCTTTAAATCAGGAGGGAATAGATAATTATCTAGGCAAGCATACTACACCGTCGAGCACATCATCGGTTACCATCAGGTGAGATAGTGGTCAAAAGTGGGCATATAGATAACCATAAAAAACAACTCGTACCCAGGTACATCCAGATACAGTCGACCCCGACAGTTGGGAAGATGCAGGTTGATTAAAATACCTATAGGCCTATATTGATATTTGCTATCACTACACAACAGAGCATCATAAATCTACTGAAGCATTTTTGCCTGGCCTTTTCAATATCACCCGTCATCCAACATGGCAGCGAAATAAATAAAAACAGTAAATAGTTTCACTCTCGACAGCGCCGCGATAGTGAACGATGTAACTTGTAATATATGACGGCGCATTACTAGCGCCACTTGTTGAGAGATACGTCGGAACGAGATATGGCAGCTGTCAGTCTGGCGGAGCGTCGAGGCGATGGTCAACACAGCCGTTTTGACAGGACTGTTTTTGAACGTCAACGGTTTGTGCACCACGTATCCGACGAATCGCTTCTGTTCCGAGTAATCTTGTCCCATTTTGTTTAAAAAACAATTAACACCGATTGATTAAGTGATTTCCTAATTACTAGTGGATAGATTTTAATGAAATTCTGTAAAGGAGATATTTTGTGCGACTAAATAACTTTTGATTGTGACTCGAGTGATTCTTTGTTGGTTCTCACCCACATTACCACTTATTGAAGAAATGGCCGATTCTGATGATGACGGGCATATGCCCTTATCAGAAGTGGGATCCCATGTGCTACCGACCGAGGAAAAACGATCGCCTGACGAAAATAGCGCCTTGAAACTGTTGAGTAATATGGAAGCCCTACTTACTCGTATGTTAGCAACGTCGCAACCACCGGTGGCAATTCCTAGCGCCCAGTTCAGTGCAGTGCAGCTCGTACAGTTTAATCCGGAAGATGCCGACGCGGATATAGAAGGTTGGTTTAAGATTACGGAACTTATAGTCTTGAGTAAACATCTAGAGGTTGTCGATTTGCTTGTGGCTCTTACCGGTGCACTAAAAGGCCGCGCAGCCTCTTTCTTGACCAAGTTAAATTTGAATGAGCTTACATGGGAGGCTGTAAAACAAAGTTTAATGGCCAGATTTTGTAGACCGAAATTATTTCAAGACTACTTTGATGAAATATTGCGATTTCAAATTGGAGCAAAGGAAACCGCATCAGAAACTGGCTTACGCTTGTGGAATATGATCGAATGGATACCTAAGACCCAAATGCCAGAAGATGTTATAACCGGATTCGTCATATCGGTTTTATGTCAGAAGGATGGTTTGATACGCCGTGAGTTAAACGCACATGCTGTCACTACCAAAGCTCAGCTATTTAGAATCTTAAGCGGTATTTCACTAAAGCGAAGATTGGAGGTAACTGAAATCCAAGAACCTGATTTCAAGCGACCTAGAATTGCGGATGCAAGATTTCCCTGTAATTGTCATTGGTGTGGAATCCCTGGACATCGGCAAGCTGACTGTAGAAAGCGACGAGAACATGCTTCTGCGGTGGCTAAACAGCAAGATCCCTCAACTGCCGCACGTGTCCCCGAGAAGACTTCGACCGTAACTTGCTACACTTCCGGTAATCCAGGACACATAGCAACGAATTGTCATGAAAAGGGGAAAGGTGGTGGAGCTGCTGCAAGGAAAGAGGTCAATCTCTGCGAACAACGATTATCAAGGGATACCTTGAGGTCGTCATCCGGTGAGCCCGTCTCCTTTCTATTTGATAGCGGATCGTCTTGCTCTTTGATAAAAGAAAGCTTCTCCAGTAAGTTCCCAGGTACTGTGCGCAACAATCTCTTGTATCTTTCGGGCATTGGCGGCGATGAAATAAAATGTACGTCACTAATTTCGAGTGAGGTAAATCTTGGAGAAATTTTACAGTACTTGACATTTCATGTAGTACGACTCTTGTCTTATGGACCCTGTTATAATAGGTAGGGACATTTTAGAAAACGATCCCAACAAAGCGTGGCGTGACGAGTTAGGAAATGTTCAGTTAGCGCTTAATAGTACTAAGTCTTCAGTCACCAAATTTACGCCAACAGAACTCATGTTCGGTATTCGTTCGCAATCTCTAGGTATGTCGAAAATTAGATCTTCAAGTCCAGATCCAGAACAAGAACAGCGAATTGACCTAGAGTCAGTTAGGCAAGATGCGTCTAATAACATACAAAGGGCAGCCGCGTCCGATACTTTACGATTTAACGAAGGTCGTGCCACTATCAAGCCGTTTTTTTAAAGGCGATTTCGTATTTATCAAAAGCAGTGAACGAAACCAAACCAAATTAGATAGGAAGTTTAGGGGTCCTTAAGTAATAACTGCAGTATTAGACAATGATCGTTACGAGTTGAAAAGCATAATCGGTTCACATCGTACATACGCGCATGAGAACTTGCGTCCAGTGCCTCGAGGTCACGACGGGTTAGTTGAAATATCTACCAGTTTGAGGAGGAGGAGGAGGCCATGACGGCGCCGGAAAACGTTGAATTCGATATTGGTCACCTCGACAGATTACGTAATTTTGATAAACTGCAAGCCCCGATACCCTCTCCGGAGAATGAAACACACTTAGAGTCTGATACCCTTAGTAACATCTCAGATCATGAAGTCCAAATTCACGCAGAGCAAGGCAGTCCGTAACTTATAGGTATGTGTAATCTGTAAGCATTATTTGCGTAAAGTCTTCATAACTATTTTGGGACGATGGGAGCAGTCTTCGAATAATGTGAAGGTGGTCGAAAGGATAATGTCGTCCGGGCCATGCAGCTGATAGCGGCTGGTTGAGGGGACACATTCATCCGGTCCAACCTTAAGTGTTCACTGGTCGAAGGGACAGTGTCGTCCGGTCCATGCACGAGTGGCTGGTCGAAAGGACACACTCGTCCGGTCCAGGTTGATATGATGTGGAAAGTTGATTGCAACACGACGGTATCGTCCGGGCCAGACCTGAGGGTTGGTTGATAGGACATACTGATCGAGTTTGGAGTGCATTGGTTGTTGACTGTTTAAAGAAAGGTGCCGTCCGGTCCACGAGTGGTCGAAAGGACACACGCTTTCTTTTGTTCAGAGACAGTTACAGTTACTATGAGAGTAATGTTATGTCTACTGGTCATAGTATGTCAGGTTGGGCGAGCGGGTAGATTTACTGACACCCGTTCGATTGATTATGTAATTGTTACAGGACTGCAATACGATGCGCCCGAGGACGGTCGAAAGTCAGTCCGGCCGTGACGGCGCATTACTAGCGCCACTTGTTGAGAGATACGTCGGAACGAGATATGGCAGCTGTCAGTCTGGCGGAGCGTCGAGGCGATGGTCAACACAGCCGTTTTGACAGGACTGTTTTTGAACGTCAACGGTTTGTGCACCACGTATCCGACGAATCGCTTCTGTTCCGAGTAATCTTGTCCCATTTTGTTTAAAAAACAATTAACACCGATTGATTAAGTGATTTCCTAATTACTAGTGGATAGATTTTAATGAAATTCTGTAAAGGAGATATTTTGTGCGACTAAATAACTTTTGATTGTGACTCGAGTGATTCTTTGTTGGTTCTCACCCACATTACCACTTATTGAAGAAATGGCCGATTCTGATGATGACGGGCATATGCCCTTATATATTTTGATTTACCGAGCCAGCGATAACATGTAAAACTTTTTTCTAGGATGCAGGTTCGAGGTGGGAGCGGAGAGTGATTTAGACATGAAAATTAATTACGTAAAGCGTAGAATGATAGTAACTGGTTTGATCTTCGTTGATAGTTTCTTTGCCGCCCGCGCCGCCACAAAATGCTAGACTAAAAGATCTTTTTATTACTTGCTTTTTAGTTTTTATATCGTCGGTTCATTCTTTTAAAGTGTTGAAAGATAACCCTTTTCAGTGGATAATGATAAAGCAACTGTTTGAATATCTTCATAAAATCTAGTATTTAAAATATTATACTTAAAATATGCCCTAATCAATATTATAAATATTAAATCCAGGGGGGTGAGACCATAAGCTCTTAGAGTAAGGTTTTTTTGAGTGTGTGTAAGGGACAGATCTATATGACTTGTATACATCCGTCATTTACGCGATCTCAAAATAACCGTACTCTAAGAGCTTATGGTCACCCCCCAAGTATTTTAAAGTTACTAATAGTCTTTAAACCAAGTTTCATTTAGCAAACATCCATCAATATTTTGTTCTTGCAAGAACTTAATTAGTAAGGGCTTTTTACTAATAGCACTTTGAATGTTAAACTGCGCAATACGTAATAGAGATGTTCTAGGAGGACTTCCTTTCCATTATTTGGATAGATTTTTAAGTAATATATCTTTTATTGTTAGTGTAGTATTTTTTTTTTATTCGGCTTGCGCTTCACCACTATCTCACCTGATGGTAAGCGATGATGTGGTCGACGATGGAGCACGCTTGCCTAGAAGTAATCTATACACGCTTTACTTAAAGACTCTAAGTTTGTAGCTATTAGGGAACCAAGACTCCGGCAGGGAATTCCACTCTTTTGCTGTGCGCATAATAAAAGTATTTCCAAAACGTTTGATGCGTATGGGTGGGATTTCCACCATGTATCGATGACGCATCGCCGTACGTCTTGTAGTCCGATGATGGTACGACTAGAAGGAATCAGGTCAGGCAATTTCAACGCACATTCCCCGAAATGCAACCGATAAAAAACCGGACAGACTGGCAACCAGGCGCCGATGTTCAAGGCTCTGGAGGCTAGACCCGACTAGTATCTCATTGCCGATAAGCCTCTTGACCCGTTTTTCGATCGACTCGAGTGCATCCAGCCGGTATTTGGCAGATCCATCTCAGAGATGAGAACAATACTCCATGCATGATCTAACTTGCGCTTGATACAAGTCAAGCAACTGCTCTGGGGTGAAGTACCGTCTCACCTTCGCAAGGATCCCCAACTTTTTGGCAGCCAGCTGAGCTTTTGCCTCAATGAATGGACTAAAATTGAGGGTCGATCGGCACGGTCACTCCTCAGAAAGATGGAGCCAGGGTGAACTGGCTCCTTTTAGCAGCAAAAAGACACGCCTGGGTCTTAGCAGCATTGAACCTGACCAGATTGGCATCGCTCCATTCGGAGACTGCCTTCAAGGACAGATTCAAGCGCCCAACCACGGCCTCTCGAAGAGACCGGACCTGAGGCCCAGTAGCGCACGCGTCGGAGATGTATCTCTCAGCAACAGGGCTATCGTCCGCATACCCAAAGGTGCCGTGCCGGGTTTTAGCAGATCGTTTATGTGAAACAAGAACAATGTTGCTGAGAGAATCGACCCCTGAGGAACCCCGGCATTAATATCCAGTTGATCAGATTAGCGGCCATCAATAACCACTCGGATGGACCGGTTCCTCAGAAAGTCTGCAATCCAATCGCACAGACCACCGGGCAGACCGAATGAAGGAAGCTTAGCAATAAGGCTTTCATGCCAGACCCTGTCAAAAGCCTTCGAGATGTCCAGGGACACGGCAAGCACTTCCCCGTGCCTCTCAATGGCCTCACTCCAGATGTGAATGGCATACGCTAGAAGATCCCCAGTTGATCGATTTTGGCGGAAGCCATATTGGCGGTCACTAAGGATGTCATTAGCTTCTAGGTATGCCAGGAGCTTAGAATTAGGTACCCGTTCCATACTCTTGCAGAGGATGGACGATATCGAAATGGGTCTGTAGTTGGCCGGGTCAGCCTTCTTGGGCACAGACTGAACGTGAAAACAAGCCAATCACAATTTTCCATTTTGACTTGAGAATGAGTCAATGCTGCTGGAATACAAGCCTGAATACGTCTCTACTTCTGAGTTGAAAATGCAGGGTCAAAAACCTTTTAGCCGGAAAAAAATCTCGATGATAGCTCAGTACGTGTTGAGGTTTTGAGGCGACTATAAGTCCTAAGACCTTAATCTTCCCTTAAATGTGTATGTGTAGGATACTACTTATTTATTTGACTATTCCTTTGGTATAATGGAACGATATTTTACTTTAAAGTCATTTTAAGTTCTTAAGATGGCACATTTACAAAAAATTAATTGTACCTAAAACAATTCCTGTAAAAATGACCCAACAACTTTCGATCCAAGCTCCAAGATCCAAGATTCCACTGATGCGAAAAAAGGACAGATCCGAACCATATTTCTTAGACATCATACCCACTCATGTCACCACGGGTTTATATATTTTAGTACTTAGAGTGGACGCACACGTTTCGCGATGGATATGGTGGAATAGTAAACAGAGTAGCATAATGTAGCTTTTCGCTGCCTGGAGTTAGTGGGAAGAGGGTTTTGTTTTGTTTTGAATGTTTTGGTACGGTTCCGTTCCAAAAAAGGAAAAAACCGAAACTTTATAAGATCACTCGCGTGTCTGTATGTCCGAAACTACAGGACCAATTGAGTTGAAATTTAGTACACATAATGCTGTGAGTCGGTGATCCAAAGACGGACGTCTAACGTAAATAAATGAATTTTAAACATGGGGCTATATTTGGGGGTAAATTAGAAAATTAAAAAATAATAATTGCTAGCTACACATATTATCGTGTGACATGTCAAATGAAAGAGCTTGTTGTGAGTCTTTTTATAAATTTATTATAAACATTCATGAAGTTATTTAAGAAAATAGTCGAAAATTGACCATCCTTCCCCTTATCTCCGAAAGAATTGGCCCCAAATTTTTAAGTTTGAGAAAATACAGCATATATTTTTTTACCTATATGGTATTTAAATTGACATACAATATTTCTCAAAATTTGTGCGAATGAACTTCATTTGTTTGGTGGATGTAGCAGTTTGTACAGAACTCTAGGTGCGCGGTGCGGGTCCGATTCGCATTTGACAGGTTTTTTTACTATTATTAATGGAAAATCCATTAATAATAGTAAAAAAACCTGTCAACTTTAAGCCGAGAAGTGCAAATTTTGCGATTTGGATGAAAGTGGTCTTGAATTGAAATAAATGGCACGCGATCGAAGATGCCTATAGCAGTGAGCAACTTTGTGCCAATAATCAGTGCAGACTAAGAGCAACTTCCTGTGGTAATGGCCCTAACTTACGTGATCGGATTCGGCAACTCACTTTAAGTGATTCAACGCCACTGGTTTTAAAACGGCGGAGAAAAACATCACGAGGAGCAAAGCATCTCGCAAACATATGTTATTCACCAACCCGTACTGGGCTCGGGTGGTGGATTACGACTCCAAATTCAAATACAGCTCAAATTCACATTCCATCGGCAATGCAAAATAAAATACCAATAATTGCCGGCAAAATACAAGCCTCATTTATGAACATAGCCATTACATTTGTAACAACCTCACAACCTCCTTATTACCAACCGTCACTGCAATAGCCATCATACTTGTAACAACGCCAATCTTCCAAGGACCTCATTACATGCAATAAATCCAGTCCATTCCAGACCAGTACATGTGAGTGATTAATAGCTTCCTACCTAGATTGTGGCCTACATAATTATGGGCGATCGATCACGGTCCGGAAATGGGCTATGGTCCAGTACCGGCTAGCGAATCGTGCAAGACTGACACTAGGCAATAGATTTAAATCGAGTTTAATTAAAATTTGGTGCGAACTAGCTCTGTGGCTAGCAGTATCGATTAGTTTTTGTTAAGCTGCAGGTACAATATTTAGATAGGGACCGAAAATTGAGTGCGTGAACTTTATAAAATATTTGACCAATGTTCAGTTTTTGATCCGTAGTTAACCAATGGATAAAATATGCTAACCATTGATTTAAAATTTTGCTAAAATGCGTATTTTCATTAATTGTGAGCCACATAAATGGTCAAATAATTACCTCTTCAACATATTTGAACACTTATGAGAAGAAGAATAATAAATATGCCATTACTTACCCCAAAAACTTGACTCAGAGTTAGCTGCTAACACGAGGTTCTCATTTATTAATATAAGCAGTAATATTGAATAGTACGAAAAGAACCGAAAATCAAACGCCTGAATTCATTTAGTAACTATTTGACTTATGTGATAAGTAAAGTCTGTCGAAATTAGGCGCTAAGTAAAAATAACGGTAGAATAGTCTTGGAATAATACGCTCGAAAACATAACCCTCCTTAGGCAATCGGGTAAAAATATAGCTATGACAGTCCAGAAGACTTTCCCCAAGTTTTCATCGTTAGGTAACTAATCTGGGTTAGGTCCAACGATGACAAAAAATTATGTTGGCAAGAAATTTGAGCAATCATGGTTAAAAACTATGCAACTCCTCTGTATAAGAAGAGGCTTTCGCAAAACGACAATCAACAATAGAAAAAAAGAATATTAACATTTTAGATGTTCGTTGAACCGGAACACAGAAATCGTGTATTTTTTCGAGTAAAAAGTAGGTATAGTAGAATTTTCAAATGTTACCTCTGGCAAAAAAAAAGTTAAGTCTTTGTGTTAGTTCTCACTTTTTTATACTCTTAGAATAAGTATTCGTAAAACTTTTTAACAAAAAATCAAACCAACTTCCAAAACAAAACACTACAAAGATAAATATAACTTTCGTTTCAGAAGTCGGTGTCTTCTGTACCCTTGTTTTCCGTTTTTCGACAGAGACTTCGGAAAAGAAAGTTATTTTTATTTTTTACCGACTTCAAAAAAAGGAGGAGGCGTCGGCATCTTTTTTGTTAGTGTTTTGTTTTGGTAGTCGGTTTGATTTCTAGTTAAAAAGTTTTTTTATTTTTCTCTTTTTGTTTTAGTAGGTACCTCCAATTAACATGAAAATTATTTATAGCCAAAGTACATCTCATGACGACTAAAATAAGCCCAAACACTACCACGATACATTGTTTTATTTCGGAGTTCCAGTGCCTACCTTCCGGCTTCATCATCAGATCAGTTCAGTTCATACGTAACATTTATTTATAAGTATTTGCTTAATCATAGTCGGTTAACTATTCGAGATATCTTATACCCGTGACATACATAGTATTAAGGAGTTCTGGTGGTCACCTGTGGTCTTTTTCATCAGTTTCACTTCACCAAATGATACTTTCTGAATGCAATTGATTGCATTGTTGATAAAAATACCAAAATCGCAATATGTATGCCTATAATATTTGAAGAGTTCCCTCAAATCTCTAGGAACTCATCATCAAATCCTGGCCTTATGAACATGGGGCCACCTGTGAAGTTATACCCTTTCAAACAAAATAAGAATTTTCCAAATCGGTCCAGGCGTCTTTGAGTAAACGGGGAATATACATAAAAAAAATATTCAGACGAATTAAGAACCTCCTTCTTTTTTTGAAGTCGGTTAATAAGAGACGAAGCCTGTGCAAAACCGTATCCTTAAACTAAAAACTCAATTTTTCAAACGCAAGTCAATGCAAAAACATTTCTTTCCAACTAGATCTGCTAGTTTTCAGAGGCTGTTTGCCATCACGTGTTTCTGAGCGGGTCGAGCGCCGCCATTTTTCATTTTTCACGATTTGCGAGGAAAAAGCTGCACAGTGCACAGGGCAGGTTCTTTGTTTAAGTTATAGGCGGTGGCGAATTTTTGACACAGCCCGTATTTTTAACCGACTTACCAAATCGAAACAGGAGGAGGTTCGATGTTCGACTTCTTGTATGTTTTTTTTTTTTTTTTGTGTATGTTCACCGATATCTCCGTCAATTGTAGACCGATTTTGAAAATTCTTTTTTTGTTTGATAGAGTATGTTTTGAAATTGGTCCCATTTTAATTTGGTGAAGATCTGATGAAGAACTTCGGAGATATACAGCAGAACTCTTCAATAAATGACAGCAAATCTCTCGGGATTGCTGCAACCGCATGTCTGTTTATTGTTTATACCATTTCATAACATAACATCACGCCAGTACGCTCTGAAGAGGTACGCAGATGTGTACAGTTCACCTTGATACACCCTCATTTCACTGGTTATGATCAAGTTTCATGGCATTCGGATAATCTATTCTGGCATTATAAGTACCTCACTAAAGGCAAGTTGCTTAATAGGTACAACTAAAAAGTGAAAAATAAAAAATCATTAAAAAAAAAATACTACCGACTTCCAACTAAAAACACTACAAAGTGAAAAATAACTTTCTTTTTCGAAGTCGGTGTCCATAACGAAAAAAATTGGTACCTACCAAAGACACCGACTTCGAAAAAGAAAGTTATTTTTCACTTTGTAGTGTTTTTAGTTGGAAGTCGGTAGTATTTTTTTTTAAAGATTTTTTATTGAGAATGTTCTCTAGCTAAACACATTTTTTATGTTGCAGGGATATCTCGATTGACTCTATTAATGAAAGCCCATTCCTATGTATTTAAAATTTTCGGAATCAATTTACAAGTTACTATTACAATATTTATACTATACTAGCTAATGCCAGCGGCTTCGAACGCGTGAAAGTCGAATGTCGTCTCAAGGAAACAAAATAAAGTGTCCTCAAACCTACTCCAGGACATGGTTTACCCGTGTACCAGGTTTCATTCAAATCTGTTCAGCCGTTAAGGCATGATAGCATTATACTTTGTTGTGATTTTTGTTATGCAGTCGTTTGTAGTTTTTTGTTAAAAATATTATGTTTTTCACTTTTTAGTTTGGTACATAATGGGCTAGTTTCCATTACTATTAGTACCTTACTATATAAGGTATCATAGGTACTTTACTATATAATGCCTAAAGTAATGCCAGAATAGATTACCCGAATAACATGAAACTTTAACCTAACCTATGAAATACGAAAGTACCAGGGTGAACTGTATACATCTGCTTACCGGCGTGATGTTATTTTATGAAATAGTATTACACAATAAACACACATGCGATTGTAGCAATCCCGAGAAATTGGCCGTCGGTAATTACGACTGCATATGCAATCATCCAAAGCCATCTATGTACAAACTGTAAAACTGGCTCTTACAGTTTAATCAATTCTACAAAGAGGCGATAAAACTTTCTCTATAAACGTAAACCTGAACTGTGGACGCTGTTAAAACTATTCCATATAGTGTCACGTTGAAATATGTTACAAATTCTATCTACTACATAATGTAAAAAGCTTTTAAAACAGTTTATGAAACCTTTAAATAAAGGTTGAATTAAAAGGTGGCATACAACATTTTTTTCTAATTTAATTTATTTGGTTTTACACACCGTTAAGGTATTCAATGCAGTAAGTACTGTCAACTTGTTTGATACATAACCTATTCAGCCAATAACCCCTTTGAAAACTTCAACACAATAAAAAATACTTGTATAAGACTCTCTCGTGGTGCACTTGAGATGTTTTAATAATACAAAAACTGTGTAGTGCAAATTTGACCATTGTGTTCATTGCAGTAGATTATTAATTGATTGAAATCATAAACATAGATTTTTTTTGGTTATTTAAAGAAGTACCTACAGAACATTTCTTTATTTTAAAAACATATAGGTATGTAACTATTTCGGCTACAGGAGTACCCAATAGTGTAGCAGGCTTTAATAATATCCAGCTACGTCACTATAACGACCAGTTATATAATAAGTTATATAATAAATTACTCGTCGGCTCGCATTTGGCGCCCCCTTGCGCGATAGTTTAGAATTACTGCCAAAACATGAATTGAAAGCGTATTTGGCAAACATTTGATTCGTAAACCATTGACTAAATTCTCAGTATGTTGTGGCTTGGTGCCAAGCTTTGGACTCTTAATTGGGGTTGTATTAACCAGTGGACTGTTTTTATGACAATCGATGATTTAGGCTCTGGCCTATTTAATTTTAGAACTATTTGACTAAGTCCAACTTTGAAAACCTGGCATACAGAAGATGCACGATAATCACTTTTGAAATGTTGAGAATATAAAGTTTTCACATATACCTACACACACAAAGAATAAAACCATTTTTAACCCCTGACGGAAAAAGAGGGGTGTTATAAGTTTGATGTATTTGTGTATCTGACGGATGAACCGATTTAGTTTCGTTTTTTTTTAAGGTTCCGTACCCGAAGGGTCCAAACGAAGCCTTATTGCTGTCACTCACGTGTCTGTCTTTTCGTCTGCCTGTCTGTCCGTCGTCTGTCAAACAATTTTGTTTCGAAGATTTTTTTAAACTTCCCATTGACCTACGAACTTAAAATTTGGTGATAATGTGTATAATTACGTATGCTTTACTAACAAAGACCAATATATATATAAAACAGATTTTTATTTGGTACGGAACCCTAAATGTGCGAAGTCTGACACGCGCTTTACCTGGTTTTTGTTTGAAATAAGACTTTATAGTGTTCTCTAAAAATGTGGGCTTTTTACTTTTTGAACCGGGGTGTTTTCGCTAGATCGTTTCATAATTAGGTCTTCAATAAATTGTCGATCGAAGTATGTGTCGGTGGTTTTTCCAAGCTTTTATTTAACTTGCAATGTATGTACCTATGTAAGTGTAAGAGTATTCGGGTCCAATCCAATATGGCGGACGGCCCAAGATGGCAGACTAGTTATTTTTTGTGCACTGCCATGCTATGGGTATCAAATAAAAGGGTTTGCTGAGAAGAAAAAGAAAAAAATCTTGATTAAAAAAAAGTTTTTAATGAATAATTTTATTAAAATTTTACTCGTTTGCTTTTTGAGTCAAGGGTTTTTAAATTATTCATTAATTAAAAACACTTTGATATCCTCAAGAATTAATTGTCCCACTCCTGGGCAAAAGGCTTTATCTGGTACTCATAATTCATACATTTTTATATCGTACTAGCTTTGACCAGAGCCTCCGCCAGCGTGATAGTCGAAAATTATCCACGGTACCGTGCTACCGCGATAAAAATATTCCGTGTCCTAATCCAGGCCACGATGTCATCATCATCAGCCTTTTGTCCCACTTCTGGGCCATAGGCCTCCTTTCTGTGAGAGGACCGTATCCACCGCGCGGGCCCAGTGCGGGTTGGTGGACATCGCATGTCTTCGAATTTTTGGTTCTAGAACATTATTCACGATGTTTTCCTTCGCCGTTTTGAGAGCAGTGATGATCAAATAATTTACACCAAGTAAAGCAGATGCCTGGGTTTGAACCCACGACCTACAACTTCTAAATGCGGAAATATACTAATATGTCGTGTCGTGACGTCTTATGACGCATTTGATAGGCTACAAGACTCGTTGTGATATATTATACGTAGGCTTGAACAGATTCGTATGACTGGTGTATCCCGCCCCATGCCACGGCACGATAAAGTATTTTGTGAGCAGTTTAAGATGCGGTCGTAACACGATGTACCTATGTTCTAAATTTCACTACAATCCGTTCTGCTGTTGGGACGTGATTGCGGAACTCACTATATGGAATTAGCCACGCAATCTAAAAAACTTTGCCGGTTTCAAATGGTTTTGGTTTCAAAAAGATGTTTTCCTTCTCCAATCCTGCCTCCAATCCTGCCTCTAGAAATTTTGAAGAAATTGAAAAAGTCACATTTGCACCTGCCAGGTTTCAAATCTGCAACTGAGTGCTAACTTACTAACTTGTTGTGGCAAATAAATCGAATCAATTCAGACAAGTTTTTTTTTTTTGTTAAGCTTTAGTCAATGCTGAGAACCTTTTGATCTCGCACGTAAGTTCAGCTAACCGAACTCTAAATTTGAGGAGCAATTCTATTGTTGCGTTGGATGTGCACGGAAACGGTTCATTTGTTTGGCACCCACTCATCCAAAAAGATTGGCTCTTGTCTAAATGATAACAGCTACACGAGTCGATTTTCAAGGTGAAACAGCGCTTACTGGGGTGATCTGAGGAACAACGCCTGCACCCTGAAATACCTTCATGAGGCAATTGCTGACGTTGTCGACGTGGCTGAATTCTGGCCAAAACATACCTATTTAATTTAGAATCATTTAAACGATGACGAAGCTGTCATTCGTACATCGTACATCGTTGACAGTTTTGATGGGAAGTCGGAAGCCTAAAAGCCCGACAATCTTTCTTGCCAAGGTGTATCGTGTACCTGAGTTAGAGATCAGGATAAGCAGTCACTCCATGTAAAATACTGGTACTCACCAGCATCCGGTAGGACTAGAAGCCGACCACAACATTTTATAGTTGGGAAAAAAGACTTCGCAGATGAAGATGATGAGCCTCGCATCCTTAGAATCTTGGCAAGGAACGTTTCACTTTCACACAACGCCAAGCTAAATACACGTGCAAAGCGTAGCCGCAATGGAACTGCACCCTTATTGCTTACGTAGGTGTAACTTAAGTTTAACCGCGACGTAACAGCTTCATGAACTTTGTATTACTATAGTTTAGTCCAATCGCGCGGAGGCAGGTTTTGCAGTCATAGTATATTTTGTTTACATAATATCATGCTTGTGAACCCTGAAGGAATGTGTACTATATCATACACTTTTACCAGTTATGTTTGCATATATGCAAAAAAGGTCATTTTTTTAATGTTTTCTCAATGATGGAGTAAATTAAAAAATATTCTCATATAAAAATAAGGAAAGTGTAGCTTTCTATGAGTTTAATTCACTGATCTGAATCTCTGTGCGTACTAATCACATATTATGAAAAAAAAAACGTAATCCGTTTAGTACTCCCAAAGAACACAAATAAATCAATATACCTATTTAAATTATTAGTTCAGTTTATGAAAACAGGAGAACAAAGCCACCCATCCTCTTAACCAAATTCCTTAATCATATTTTACGTCATTCTTGGTAGTAATAAAAGAGTAGCCATTTTCGGCAGCCACTTCAAAAAATAAATCATACAAATGTTTGCTCTAGGAACACAGTAACTCGTATACTCCCGACTGCACTATTTGTCTCTGTAATTAATTGCGAAATAAGAAACAGATAAGGAAAATGTAATTAATAAAACAAGTAAACACATTCATATTAATGCAATTGTTTGCGTCAGAGGATTTGGTGGTCGTTTGGTACTTTTATACCGTACTGATATTGATGTATTTAAGGCACATCAACAACGCAAACATTATAATCATCATCAGCCTATTAATGTCCTACTGCTGGGACACAGGCCTCCTCTCAGTGAGAGGGAATGGGCCGTAATTCACCACGCGGGCCCAGTGCGGGTAGGTGGATGTCTTCGAATTTTTGGTTCCAGGACATATCGGATTCCTCACGATGTTTTCCTTCACCGTTTTGAGAGTAGTGATGATGAAATTATTTCCACAAAGTAAAGCGCCTACCTGGGCTCGAACCCACGACCTACAACTTGTAAGTCGCGGTCGATACCACTGGGGCACCACTGCTCTCACAAACATAGACATATTAAATTTCATTATACTCGTAATTATATCAATATCACACGTGCACAACATTCACAAAATAATTTCACTTAATACAATATAACTCTATTTTAGACTGAGGATGAATGGATAATAAGCGAAATTACAATCTATCTTCTTCTTCTATCTATATATAACAGCGAAAGCTCACTCACTCACTCATGACGAAATATCGAAAACAGCTTCACGTATAATGATGATATTTGGCAAAGAGGTTCCTCAAGTGACGTAAGTGCCCACTAAAAATGGATTTTTGGAAATTCCACCCCTAAGGGGGTTATAGGAGGCTTGAAAGTTTGTATGAAATTTCTACAGTTTGTAAGTTGGACACGTGAAATTTTAGCCGAAATTTTAGAGTGCCTAGGGAGCTCCGTGGACGAATACAGTAATGGGTTCGTGGAAGCTGTCTATACGGTCAGGTCCAAGCTTTTCAAGACCCGCCGTACAGATAGAAACAAAAAGCTCTCTAATCCTACTTTCAAGCTCATGAAGGAAAGGCGTGAGATGACCCTAGAGTCTTTAGACGATGCGTTAAAATGCGGCAGCTAGATAGACGGATCTCAAAGTGCTTGAAAAGCGACCTCCGCTGCTTTAATACCAAAAGTATTAAAGACGCGATTGAGCGGTATAAGGGCTCCAAGGTCTTTGCAAGAGTTATGCCTATTGGACAGAGCCAGCTTACGAAACTGATGACTGATGATGGCAGGATCGTATCCACCAAACCGGAGCTTCTGAGGGAAGTCGAGAGATTCTATGGGAATGTACAAATCAACCAGTAAACCCATCGCGAATCTAGCAAATGACCCTAGAGCTAGATTGACCCGACACTATACTAAAAACATTCCGGACGTCTGCCTGTACGAGATTAGGATGGCTCTGAAGTAGCTTAATAACAACAAGGCACCGGGTGATGACGGAACTACGGCCGAACTCCTGAAGGTGGGTGGAAAACCAGTAGTTAAGGCCCTTCAGAAGCTGTTTTATTCCGTCCCACTTGAAAACATAATTAAATTAAAATAAGCTATTAAACTAATTATGACCTCGAATTAAAATAAATACCTACATTTTATTTTAAATCGAGGTCTTCTCGTAACTATTTGCTTATCTTAAGAATAAAATTATCATTTAGCGTAAGTATAATTTTCTAAACACCTGGTGTGTTTAGAAAATTGACCAAGATTACGGATATTGTAGAAAGAGTATGGTTTTTATTGTGGAACTGAACGGGTCACATATCGGATGACAAATGTTACATTCGACAGTAGAATATTACAAAATTTTCATTATTTATTATAAATAAAGTACATATTTTTGACTTAAAATAAAGTTCTCTTCTTTCTATACGCAAACAATGCTGGCCGACACGGTTAATTTAAAATTAAAAATTAAAATTCTGCATTATCAATAAATAGATTTTGATTCAATTAGTATTCTGATGCAATTTGTACAATGCTCAAAATTAAACGTAAGTGCACCATGAGTAGTATAACAAAAAACTTTTTGTTTTGAAGTTTTCAAATGAATTATCAGCTGAATGTGTCATGAATCAAACAGATTGACTGTACATTAAATACTGAGTGATGTAGTTTACCTGTAATTGAGTGTGCATCAAAGGATAACGTATAGTGTAGCAAGTTCATGTTTTGTAGATATTATTATGTTTCACTCGATGATAAGAGTTTATTACAATTTAATGCTTTATCTTCATATTTTGTCTAATAATAATCAAAGCAAGTTTCGGAATCAGGATTGCTTTCTTACTAATATGCCAACACTCTCCAAGATGCAGGATAATAATAAAAGTGCAAGTAATACCAAGATACTTGCGCTTATTTCTTCACGTGCACAAATTACTGATGGTGAGTCTGACCAGACAAATTTGGAAGAGCTAAACAAATAAGTTGATGACCAGTGTATCGCTGTCGAAACGACTGCATGACACGCCAAAATAAATCAAACAAAATATAGATTAGAATATTATTCACTATACTTACCCAATGAGAAACAATGGGACAACCCCACCTGCAGCACTAATAACGCAAACGCAAGCGTGCACGTCTTGTTTTCCACACGAATGCTCTCGGAGAACGCTCGTTGAATATAAAAGCGAACTGTTAGTTTTCTGGGAACATGACGTTTTAAAAAGGTAGCTTTATAGCAGGAGCCACGAAACTATTACCTATCGAAGTTCCTCCGATAAGCAGCTTCGTATGGGTTAATACTGAACTCCTGATGTTAACGGGTAAAAACATATAAATATTTAATTAGGTACTAGCTGTTTCCCGCGCAAAATATTGTATAATCTCAATGAACTAATTATGACGAAGGTATAGAGACCGGACCTTGGAAAAGAACAAAGGCCTTACACCTTTTACCGATTATACTTTTCAAAGAGTGGCGGATATTAACCAAAATAGTATTAAACTAAAGAGAATTTCATTGTATATATTTATTTGATTCAAAATCCATGGAGAAAAATTAACCGAATCGTTTAAAAAAAATCAAACGATATCAAAGGACCTTATTTTTTGTCTGTACATTTTGATAAAAATGTGGTATTTCCTTAAGTTTGCCTTGTGTCAAAACTTTCCAGAATTTGATCCTTATTAGCAATACTATCTGATCGTGTAATAATCAGCGCGATTATTTTTCAAAATCAATCAAAATCAATTTTCCCAGGAAAAATGGTTTTTGCTTTTCTGTCTGCTTATTAGCACTTAAGGTATTAGACATATACCTAACCTCTCTTAACCTTCTTTACAAGAAAGAGAGTATGGGTTTCATTCTTTGTTCATCAAATTGTTATGGTCACCCCCCTGATCACTGCACATCTACTAACGTTGTCTAAAACAAGAGCGCTATGCATTATATTGCGGTAGCCATTGAATACTAGATACTTCCTCTGTGATGCCCATTCTAAATCCCTGAGATCACCGGAAATTCTAAAATTGAGTCTTCACTTCCTTCTTTCGCAAATCTTTTACGATTCAAGCAGCTCGGTTGTGGATTGTATTATCTACTTATTGAAATAAGACGTGCTCAACCACTGCCAACGTTTAAGAACATGGTAAACGAGCATTTCTTTCACTATAATTTTTATTCTTCTCCTTTCTCTGTCTATATTTCATATTTAATAGGATATTATTTTCTTTTTTTAATTCTTTATGTAGTATTATATGTAATGTATTTAATTTTATTATGTCCAATTAATATTGTTTATGATATTTTGTACATTGACAGCCCTTAATTCATCTCCTCTCGTTCAGTACATCCAAAGGTTGTCTGTAAGAGACTGCCTAGTGCGATAAGACCACCCATTGTACCCTCGTTTTAGTAAATGTTTGCCCTGTATGCAACCGTAACTGTTGCGTGTCGATCTGGAGAAAAGAATATGATTCTTAAGTTTTGAGAGTTTAAGATTCTTCTAAATATATATGACCCGAAAGTATCTAAGTATGATCGAAAGTAAGTATTTTCAACTTTACAACCAACTTTGACTTACAGACCACTTACTAATTTGTGAGTGAGAAGAACCGATATGGAAAGTGATCCATTCCTCAGGATCGTCGTAAAACTGGAAAATGAATGTAAAATATAAGAAATATCGTGAGCCAGTCTTAGTTACCTCCTTGCAGTAAATATTTTGCCGCTCCAACACCTTTTTCTGACACCGCTTTTATGTTTTAGCTCCTAAAAGAAAATAGAACAAGTCTAAAATGGAAAATAGAGAGGTTGTTAGTCGTTACTCGTATTTTTCCGTCTGTGTAAAAAAAAAAAAAATAGTTTTTTTAAAGATTGCGCCACAGTAAAATATGTTATACTAGTTTTTGTCAGCCGTTTCGCAAATCGAAAATTAAAGTTACAAATTATCCCTGAGGAGCGTGTTACTGAGATAAAATGTATCCTATATCCTAATCCAGGCCATGGTCTACCTGTGTCAAAATATTTTCAGTTTCTTGCTCTTCGCGTTGATGATTCTTTGTTCTTAATTTTAAGATCAATAAGAGTATCTATTCAGCCACGTCGATAACCTTAGCACTGGTCTCTCGAAGGTCTCTTCAGATGTCGAGGCATCCTTAATTAACAAACATACTAACATACAATTATAATATTAACAAGATAGTAAATAGGAATCATAGGATGGAAAGTAGTATAGCATGGGTTTAAAAGATTTCAAAATTTTGCACAACTTCTTAAAACATGAAAATTAAATACACAGAATATACATCTTAACTACGTATATATCAGTTTCAAATTAAAAAATCAAGCCAATGTCTCGAAATCATTATTTTTATTTACATATGTACATTATTTGTAAACTAGAGTTATGACTAAAATAAGAGTAAAATATTTAAAATTACGGGGCGTCAAAAAATTCATCCACATCGCTGTCAACAGGAAAAGTGCCCAGAAGGCTGGCAGCATTGCCACGTTGGATGGCAATACTGATTCTTTGGGCAAAAAAAAGGCCAGCCCTCTGGTCTCGTGAAGAGTCGACCAACCGTTTAGCGATATCCCGAAATAATAGGTGTGCACTCGGACCCCATGGCCCTAATGTTTCAACCCCAAACGGCTCAAACACAT
Organism: Orthosia gracilis; assembly: GCA_947562075.1. NCBI lineage: Eukaryota > Metazoa > Arthropoda > Insecta > Lepidoptera > Noctuidae > Orthosia > Orthosia gracilis. The sequence continues at coordinate 11,154,743 of OX387266.1, read as the reverse complement.
AATTACCAATTAAGTTGTTGTACTTGCGCCGTTTGAGGTTTTCAGCACCTGCAGCAGCCGCCCCAGCGCAGCCCACCGTACTAGGAAGATGGGATGGTGCAAGGGTGTCGACGCAAGTTGCATCCCACACCAAAGACCTACCCAACTTCCATGGCATTATGGTCATACCATCAGGTCTCTTCCCATCAACGCGTGCCAGGCCATTGGGTTCTAAGACAGCTGGCACACCGGTGGTGAAATGTTTTCATGTCTCGAAGCAATGAAAAAATACACCAACCACAAAATAGCAAAAATATCATCACAGTTTTATTGAAAGCCAGCATCAAAGCTATTCAAGCGTGAAACAATCTACGTACCACGAATATGCATTCATTTTGTAAAAAAATGCGGTTACCCCATTTTGCCGGTCAGCAAACTTATATTTACTTCGTATGTATTTTACGAGCAGCCTACATCGGATCGACAGATGACGTCGCTCGCTTTTATTGCCTTTTGCACTCACCCACTGTTTCTAATGAGAAACAAAGCTGGTAAGCCGGCAGTAATCTTTATTTGAGCGTTTTTTATTTGATGTCAGACTCGTCTAATATCAGAAGGCCGTTAAAAATATGTTTTATTGCTACGTGATGTTATATTGCTACGCAGCGCTAACAAGGCTACTTGGCTACGAGACTATACCACTACGAAAAGTAATGTTTTTTAATTTACAGAGATTTTATTATACCGATTTTGACAAGGTTTGTTCTAAATCTTTTGAACGGTTTCATTTCCTCACTTGTAAGTTATAACTGCAGTAGTTTTAAAACAACGCTTACATAAATAAACCATGGCATAAACTACTGCAATAACAAATAAGTTAACGTTGCCTTTACACAATACGAAATTATTTGTAAGTAAAGATCGCTATCTTTACTTACAAATAATTTCGTATTGTTAATTCTGCAACTAAATAATAATATCGACCAATCCTCCTTGAGGATGCGTGGTGATTATTATTCTAATGGTGTCATCTCTTTATGAGAAGGGATCTTATTACAGTAATTTGAAATTCACTGACATCTACAATTATATCATAAACCAACTCTAATATTAACCCACGAAACCTACCATTCAAATTAATGTATTATTTGAAACCGCACCCGATCAGTCAAACACCAACAAAAAACTGAGAACAGAAGTGAAGAGACAATAATAATCACCGTTACACTTGATTAATGTATGTCGTTAAGGAGTGCTAGTGTGACGAGCAAAGCCGACATTTAATGCAGATTTTTAGGGCGCCAAACAATTTTTTTCGCGTTTTTTACAAAAATCTGGTGAGATTCAGTTATTAAGCGATGATGTGGTCGGCGATGGAGTACGCCTAAAATACTATATTCACATAAGACTTAGACCACCAGGATATAACTAAAATCACAAAAACAAAGTTTTTCTATAAATCTAAGAACGCAAATAAATAAACATATTGTCAGTATAAGGAATATTATAATTAATTCGGATGTTTGATTTAAGATTCTGAAAAATGTTAACACTGCAACAATCACTGTGGATTGTTCCTCCTACAAAGAAAATGAAAAACTAAGAATCGGAGAAAGCCATAGCACGATTATATTTGTACACTGACATCCCTTAATTCTTCTCCTCTCCTTCAGTGCATCCATAGTTAGTCTGTAAGAGATTGCACTGTGCGATAAGACTGCCCATTGAACACTTGTTTTTGTAAACGTTTGTCTTGTATGTTTTTTTGTAGTGTACAATAAAGTATATAATAATAATATTCTAAACTAGAACGGGAATGTTGTATAATATCTCATATTCTCAACTACTACGGTTAAGGAGTAATACAAATCACCAATAGAAATTTAGAGTACGTAACTCCACAGAGCAGGTGGTGATGGCAACATTGGATCGGAGTCAATGGAGGCAAATTGCAAGTTGCTGTGTCAAATTGCCACGATCCTCAGTAATGAGAGACCAATTGAAGGGAAGAGAAGAGAACGACACAGATAATACAATACTATAGTAGTAGCGCCTTAACAGGTGACAAACGTAGTGTCGTTAATACTTGGTGATGCTATGCTGATATTAATCGCTGCGACTCGCGGAAAGCACACTACACTGTGGGGACTTACATAAATTGACGCTATTCTTATAGCCAAACAGTATAATAAACGTCATGAACAAAGAGGAGCAGTTATTGAATGAAGACGAAACTTTGGTCTTTGAAATAAAATTAGTAGAAAAAAACCGGCCAAGTGCGAATCGGACTCCCACACGAAGGGTTCCGTACCATTATCGTAAAATCGGCAAAAAAATCAAGTTTGTTGTATGGGAGCCCTACTTAAATATTTATTTTATTCTGTTTTTAGTATTTGTAGCCATAGCGGCATCTGATATACACCATCTGTGAAAATTTCAACTGTCTGGCTATCACGGTTCATGAGATACAGCCTGGTTACAGAAAGACAGATAGACATACGGACCGTAGAGTCTTAGTAATAGGGTCCCGTTTTTACCGTTTGGGTACGGAACCTTAAAAAGATTGTTGCCTGACTATGCAAAGCGTGTGAAAGTGTGTGAGGTTTGTTCACAAGAAAAACTCAATTACCAACAAATCAAAGGGATTTTAATTTCAAAGAAAAGCCACAACGAAATTAACAACCAAAGAAATAATCAAAGCATAGGAAAACTTATCTTTCTAACCCAATAAGTCGGCAGAAACCGAAGCGTTTCTCTTCACTGTCAAGATAATGGAAAGAGGGCACCATCCCGCATCCTTAGAGATTCATCTAAAAGTAATCTTGCCGATTAATGATAGTTCATTCAAGTCAGGAAAAGCTAAGGCAGCGTAAGGAAAGATAGTGAGAGAAACAAAGAAAATAATGCTATATACACCTAACAAAACATAATAACATGATTTTATTCCTTACCCCGTTTCGCACAGGGCAGATTATAAACACAGACTTTATGGTAAAAACCGCTCGGGGAAGGCTGGATTGACCCAACGCCGAATGTATACGTACATCCGTGGTGGGGCGACCCGGACTGCCAGGCACTTCTTCTCATGCAACCGAGCGGGTGGGCAGGTTGCGGATAGCCCAACCCCGGCTGCGAGACCGACCGCTGTTAGTGGATGATCCCGCGGTCGGGGCATCTCCCAAAGAGATCCCGGACAAGAGAAGTTCCCGAAAGTCAAAATCCCAGGCTTAGGGTAACCCATTTACCATCGTCCCATGTGCCCATCACCCAACAAAGCCATCCCTCCATACCCGCATACATCCCGTCGATCCTTAAATCCCTAGGGCAACTCCCAGGCCTAGGGTGACCCACAAGGAACCCCCCCCCATATCCATCAAATTCCTTCCCTCCTATCCCTTCGTCCCATCGTTCCCAGAGGAAGGGTAACCTCGATTCCAAAAAAGCCCACCCCCCGACAACATGAACATGCAGAGTGAAAGAGACAGTACCCAGGTGGGTCCCGGCCAAGCCGGGGAATCCCACACCGCTTCGGCGGTTAGCTCCCAACGTATTATGGGGGGAGCATCAAACTGCATTGTTGACCAACTTATGCCGCGCTTTTCTGCGCGGCCGGCTGCTGACTTAGCGCCCAAATCACAGGCTGCGAATAACGCGCCCATTAACCCGACCCTGGCTGCGACTAACGCGCCCTTAATCCCGACACCGACTGCGACTGACGCGCCAACACCCACTACACGGGGCATGCCCCCCGCGAACCTCTGGCAACAGAGCGTTGTGCGGAGCAGCTCCACTTACGTAGACAGTGACCCAGACCGACACACCAAAACAGACACGGGGAAAGACGACAGACCTGGCAGCTCTGCCACTCTCCCAGCTGCAGTCGATGAAGTACGCCCTGAAAAGGGCGGAAAAATCCCAGCCCGAGAGATTGAAGTAGGCGACCGAAAGCGTAGTTCTCGCGAAGGCAACAGCCAGCGCGAAGCGCGATCGGACGCTGAAGGGTGGGTACGCGTCCAGCCACGAGTACGCGCAGGGGCAACCCAGCGTGGAAAGGGGCCGGACGCGGGGCCACGCGACGGGCCGCTAGCACGCGAAGGGGAAACCCAGCGCGACAAGCGGCCGGACGCGGCGCCACGCGACCAGCTGCAAGTACGTGCGGGGGAAACCCAGCGTGGAAAGCGGCCGGACGCGGACCCAAGCGAGCGGGGGAAGGTACGCGAAGGGGCAACCCAGCGCGAAGAGCCTCCGCACGCAAAAGTACCTGCCGGGGCCGCCGCCCGACCCCAAGACACCGACAAATCCCAAACCCGACCAAGACGCACCAGGGGCAAGCGTTCCCATGCCTCACGCCGGGCGTTGCAGGCATCCAACGCCCTGCCAGGCACCTCAAACCCGAAGCCTGTACCGAGTGGGACGGGGCCGGGTAAGAGGACGCGCCCCGACGACACGGCCTCACCTAGCGCGCTCCAGGGGGACGCCAAGCGCGTGAGAGTTCACTCTGCACAGGAGGGGCAGAGGACCTACGCGCGGGCCACAAAGGACATTCCTGCGCGGCTAGCGGTAGCAATCTGCCTTCCCCACCCCAGTAGGGAGCTAACTAGGGATGAGGCCGAACACATCAAGACCGCCCTGGAGGGCAGACTGATGGACTCGGACCCGTCGACGCCACTCCCGGCCTTCCGCGGATACCCACGGGTAGCGGAAGGCACGGTGCAGATATGGTGCGAGGACGATAACGCCCTGACCTGGCTGACCCAAAATGTGCCCCACATCAGACTACCCGACAATGACCAGACTCTGACGGTGCTCAGACAGACCGACGTACCCACCCGTGTCCGAGCCTCGCTCTTCGTCCCTCGATACAGAGGTGATGTGAGCAGGCTCCATGGCATATTAATCCGCCAGAACACCTGGTATGACATCGCAAGGTGGTCGCTGTACAGGGCAACTACCATCGGTGGCGACCGTTATGGGACCTACCTAACCCTGGGGCTGCCACCGGAGGAAGCTGAAAAGGTCCTGGGGCGGGAGCGACGGATATCGTACCTGCTAGGGTCGATATACGTGCGCTTCTGGCCCACGACCCGCCCCTCCGACAACCAGACCGACAGCACACAAACGACGAAACCGACGACGGCACAGACGACCGACACGGACATTGTGCAACTCGAGGCAGAGATGGCTCGAGCGGCAATGGCCGATGACGACGACGCTTTACCGTCCGCATCACCCGGCTGGAATGACCAGCTTCTTGCCTCGTCGCCGGGAGACACACACGACATCGACAGACACCGGGAGGTGGAGACGGAGGGACTATCCGATGGATCCGTCTCCAACTGACCCCACTCCACCTCCACCAACGCCCCTCAACATCATCCAAACCAACCTCCAGCATAGCCAGACTGCCACGGCCAGCTTACGCAGGGCACTGGAGGTTAAGCACCGAACCATCGCACTGATCCAAGAGCCGTGGATCAGGAACAACAGAGTATGTGGCCTCAACAACATCGGAGGTAAGATAACTCTCGACACACACGGCTCAGATAAGCCAAGAACCTGCATCTACATACCCAAAGAAATTCCCTTTTCGCCACTGACTCAATTCTGTTCCAGAGACCTGACAGCTGTCAGGCTCCAAACCGAAGGTGGCGCTCCGGACGTTGTACTGGCCTCGGCATATATGCCAGGCGAGGACACAGACTGCCCGCCAAAGGAGCTGGCTGACCTGGTCCAGCACTGTGAGCGCGCCAGTTTGGACCTGATCATCTGCACCGACTCGAACGCCCACCACCCGCTCTGGGGCAGTGTCACACCGAACTCCAGAGGAGAGGTACTATCCACCTTTTTATTCTCTACTAATCTTAACATTGTTAACCGCGGCTCAGAACCCACTTGGGTCACGGCCCGTGGACAAACGATCATAGATTTAACACTCGCTACAGAAAACGCGACAAACCTTATCACAAACTGGCACGTATCGGACGAGCCTTCTTGCTCAGACCACAGAAGGATCCGCTTTACACTAACCACAAACACTAAAAAACCCGCACCAAGGCGAAACCCGAGGCGTACCAATGTTCCCGGGTTTAAAAGCCTCCTGGCCTCACTTTTAGCTGGACATCTAGCACAGGGAACCGTAAGGGACCAAACACAATTAGAATACACCGTAACAAAATTATCCAAATACCTAACTGAAGCTTATCATGCATGCTGTAAATCAAGAGCGCCACAAAACAGGAACGAGAGGAACCCCTGGTGGAACGCAAATCTTGGTAAACTCAGAGACACGCTGCGTAAGCAATTTAACAGAGCGAAAAACACTAGACTCCCGGAAGACTGGGAGATATACAAAGAGACACAATATGTATACAAAAAACAGATTAGAACTGCCAGGAGGATGGCATGGCGGAAATTCTGTGAATCCATCGAAACAAACAATGAGGCCACAAGGGTACGGAAGATCCTATCAACGGACCAGGACCGAACCCTTGGCGCGCTGAAAAAACCCGACAACTCATATACACAAACCGACTATGAAACCAGTAAGGTCCTACTCGAAACTCACTTCCCGGACTGTCAGGTCCTGGAAGACAAGACGTGGGAAGCTGAACCCGAATGGACTCCAACAGAAGAAGACTGGTCAAGAGCCCACATTATAGTAACAGTAGACCGGATAAAATGGGCTATCAACACCTTTCAGCCATACAAGTCGGCGGGGCTGGATGGCATCTTCCCGGCCCTGCTGCAGTGGGGGGTAGATTATCTAACGCCATGGCTGTTGGAGATCTATCGGGCCTGCATAGCACTTAGATATATACCTCTCGCATGGCGAGAGGTGAAAGTTATCTTCATACCCAAACCTGGGAAAACTGATTATACACAACCCAAGGCGTTTAGACCTATAAGCCTCACATCCTTCTTACTGAAAACCCTCGAAAGACTCTGTGATAGGCACATCCGTGATGGGCCTCTCCGGGTAAAACCACTGCACAAACAACAGCATGCGTACTCCACAGGCAAATCAACAGAATCTGCGTTGCACAACGTAGTATCTAAAATTGAATGCGCAGTGGACCACAAATGCTCAGCACTGGCTGCCTTCATTGACATCGAGGGCGCCTTCGATAAGACCATGTTCAACAGCATAAACACGGCCCTCGACAGACACAGCATAGACCCGACCCTACGGGGCTGGATCACCAATATGCTCAAACTGAGAGCGGTTCAAGTCACGGTTAACGATACTACAAGGGCTATCGTCGCGAAGGGCTGTCCACAGGGGGGCGTCCTTTCGCCACTACTGTGGAACCTGGTAGCTGACAGCCTCATCAAAACACTCAATGACAAAGGTTATTTCACCGTTGGCTACGCGGATGACATAACAATAATAATTAACGGTACCCACGAAAACACTCTATGCAATCTAATGCGTCAAGCCCTGAAAATAGTAGAGGAATGGTGCAGCGAGCACCAACTCTCAGTGAACCCCACAAAAACTGAACTAATTCTCTTCACAAAGAAGAGGAAACCGAAGACAATGCAACTACCGCGTTTCTTCGGAGCAACCCTAAGCCTTTCAACCGAAACCAAGTACCTGGGCATCTATTTGGACAAACAACTGAACTGGGCAAAACACGTGAATTATATCATCACAAAGGCCAGCATATCACTGTGGCAGTGCAAGCGACTGCTAGGCAGGAATTGGGGGATTAGCCCCATGATTACCCACTGGCTATACACCACAGTTATCCGACCAATCATCACATACGGCTCGTTGGTCTGGTGGCCCAGAACAGACCTCAGCACAGCCCAAAAGGATCTCGAAAAACTGCAACGGTTCGCTTGCGTTGCAATTACTAGCAGTATGAGAACCACACCCACTGCTGCCCTACAGGCAATGCTGGGACTGTCACCTTTGCACCTTATTGTACGTGAGGAGGCAGCCCTGGCCACTTTTAGACTCCACCTATCAGGTACCCTAAATAAAGACTCCAGAATTAAGCACACACGCATAAAGGAAGATGTGATCAAGCGTAAACCGTTTTTAGCATCACCATGCGATAAAGCCCCAAAAACACACCACTTTAATAGGCACTACAACATAATTCTCACAGAAGAACAAGGTGACTACTCAGGCCCGAAAGAGATGAGAGTATACACCGACGGATCGAAGACTGACTCCGGTACCGGAGTCGGAGTCTTCTCACACGATTTCAATATAAATATATCCAGACCGCTAGGAGGTTCCAATACCGTCTATCAGGCGGAGTGTGTGGGCATCATACAAGCGGTCCATGCCCTAGAAGCCAGGAGGGTTACGGACACCCACATACGGATACTCTCCGACAGCGCATCAGTCCTCCAATCCCTACGGAAGGATTATATTACATCAAAACTAATACTAGAATGTCACAAAGCACTAGAACAGATAACAGTACCCAGCCGTAACACGGTAACACTACAATGGATAAAGGGACACAGCGGATCACTGGGCAACGACGCAGCTGACGAGCTTGCGAGACGCGGATCCAGCTCGGTGGTCTACGGACCCGAGCCTATTGTACCCATCCCCTTCAACCAAATACGCAGATGGCTACAAGAATTCACCCAGACACAGGCGGAGGACTGGTGGACTTCGGCACCGGGCTGTAGGCAATCCAAAGAAGCTCTGCCATCTTTGGACAGTAGGCTTACCAGGAGTCTTCTACGCCTGGACAGAAATGGTCTGCGCCTGGTGACGGGGACCATCACGGGGCACTGCTCACTCAACAAACATTTCCACACAATAGGCATAACGGACAGTCCTCTGTGCAGGGCATGCATGGAGGCCGAGGAAACCGTTACGCACGTTCTCTTTGAATGCACAGGTGTAACCCAGATAAGAACACAAACCCTCGGGTCACCCAGATCTTACACGGATGTTTTGACGAAACCAGGAGCTCTAATCGACTTCTGGAGGGAGGTGGGCTGGTTGGAATGACCACCAAACGGCCGCCATGGCCCACGCACAATGGTCCACTTAAGGGACTAAGTGCGGAAACCAAACCCCCCTAACATAGAACATGGTAAAAACCGAATCAAAATCCAAGACAGAGGGCGTAATATGTACTATTCAGGCCCACTTGCACCAAAAACTTAACACAGAGTAAGTTGCTAACACGAGGTAAAATTAACAATTATGTGAGCCTTTTTGGTCTCGCGCGGGTTTTTAAACGACTTCAAAAAAAGGATCGCATTTCGTCGGAATCTTTATTTTTTATTAATGTTCCCCAATTAATCAAAGACGCCTAGACTGATTTGGAAAATTCTTATTTTGTTTGAAAGGATACACCACACAGGTGGTCCCATGGTCATCAAGTCAGGATCTGATCATGGAATCCTAGAGAAATCGAGTGAACTTCTCAAATATTATAGGCGTAATTGAAGCGATTTTGGTATTTTCATCAACAATGCAATCATTTGCACTCAGAAAGTATCATTTAGTGAAGTGGAACTGTTCAAGAAGACCACAGATGGCCACTGGAACTCCTCAATGCTAAGAGTCACCGAGTATAAAATATCTCGAATAGTAAAGCGACTATTATGAAGCAAATACTTATAATTAATGGTACTGATGAAAATGATACCATTGAACTGATCTGATGATGAAGCCAGAAGGTAGGCAGGGAAACTCAGAAATTAAACAATATATCCTAGTCGTGTTTGGGCTTATTGGAATTGTCATAAGATGTTCGGTTTTTGACCAACCTTTTTTAAAAAATATTTGCTGGCGGCTTATGAACCTAAGAATGTGTATGTAAAGTATTTGTGGGTGGAAATCGTTCGTTCCTACTATCTCCAAGAAGGCAATTGAACACCACCTACCTCGTCTCAATTCCCGGGTCAGCAGATGACCTGCGGCGTGCACGGCACTTCACAGATAGGCAGTCTAGACGTACTCTGGGTTCAAAGGTCTTGAAGATCGCACACCACTCGGCAGTGAGTCCAAAAACACTAAAGATGCTAAAACGTTTAGCTTGAGACATGATCACAACAAGAGAGGAAGAAACGTTCATCCAGCTCAGGACTCTAATTCGTACTGCACGCCACGGATATATAGAACCGCGACGTAGGTCGAGGGCGAATTTAGTGATGATTTACCAACTACCCTCAATTCGATAATAAGAATCGAACATAAGATGTTCTTTGGCTACAAATGATTTTCATATTAATTGGAGGTTACTACCAAAACTAAAAAGAGTAAAATAAAAAAATAATAATATGAAAATATCAAACCGGCTTCCAAAACAAAACACTTCAAACCGAAAAATAACTTTCTTTTCCGAAATCGGTGTCTTTCGGCAAAGAAAGTAATCTTTTGCTTTGAAGTGTTTTGTTTTGGAAGTCGGTTTGATTGATTTTATTTTATTTTTATTATTGTTTATTTTTTTTGGAAGTAAATATTCTATCTTTCTTTCTATTCATAATGGGCCCGTGTTAGCTACTAACTCGAAGTAAATTAGATAACCCAGGGTGGCGCAAGCAGGCCTCAGAGATTTGAAAAGAAAAAAAGGATAGCAGTGTTACATAAAATATACATAGTAGTTAGATTATAAACAGTGGTTTGAACACCTTGTGGTTAGTAATAATAGCCGCACGGGTCGATTATCAAGGTGAAGCAATGCTTGACAAGGTTGGTCCGGGGATGGGTAATTTATTACATACTGAAACTCCATTTGGCCTCCTTTATTCTTCTATTTACATGTCAATCCCATTAATTTTGAACAGCGTTATCGCTGATAGAATATCAATTTGATGCTACGAGTACTAGTTGTGTCTTGACAAAGGTTAAATCGCTCCCGCTACCGCCTCCACCTCACACCATATTCTTAACCCACCCAGCAAGCGAGTGGTGTGTATGAACTATTCAGTACAATAGTCATGTAGCTAATGTATTTCTTCCTGTATTTATGTTAATATAACACTGGTCTCGCGCACCGGCCTATCAAAGAATTTTGACTCGTACTCTTGAAAAATGGTGCGTTTTCTGCAGTGTGAGATATTTTATTTGGTTTTTCGTATGTTTTATTTAAATATGAGCAGTTAGTCTACAGTAAATCGAAGACAGTTGGACTACAGCATGATATTTAAGTGCTTGGCATCCTCGTAATGAAAACCTAATATCAGCATCTCAATGGTAACATAACCAGTATAAGCTTGGCTTGCGTTCTATTGAAACTCCGCACTTTTCTAGGTCAACTCAAGGACAAAGCGCCATAACCGACAACCAGCCTAGTGTTTGTCTTATCTGGCCAATGATAGCGTCGTCCACCATTGGTCTGCTCTTCCAGGTCTACCGATAGGAGTTGACCACATTTATAGAGGTAATTTGCCAAGTAGGATCATTCATAATGATTTCTCTATGATTTGTGTATAAAAAAGAATATTAAGAGGATCATCGAGCCCGGATTTCGGAGCAGATGAAGAGCTTGCAAGATAAGTACCTACTCATACAGACAGACATACACACAAGCCCTCTCACACTCTCAGAGCAACTTTGTAATAAAGCCCGTCTCCTGCCGCCTTGTCGCATGAGTTGTTCCCTCGAATGCCTCGATTTTTTTCTAATTTTGAGCTGAAGCACAAGTTCGCTAGTGAAAAAGCTTTCAGCTTGCAGCTTTTTATGTTTTTCTTTGTGTCAACAAGGTATTTTATTGTTATGCAAAGTTTCTACACCAAATTTAGAATCTTTAAAATTGAACAATTCCTAAACTCCGTCGAGATTTTTATAAATAAAGTACTAAGTACTAAGTTTATTTATTATATACTTTATTGTACACTATAAATTAAAGTTGACTAGAAAAAAAAATATTTGATTTTTACACAAGCATTAATGGATAACATGGATTTGATAAGAGATTATTTTTTTATATTTCTGCAAGTACATTTACCCAAAACGTCCCAAGCACGAAAAACAACAAAACAAATTCAGTTTTCGCCAAACTTAACAGTAAGTCAATAAAATACTGACCGGATTTGTCGTCGAATATCCCGGACGTCAGGTGACGGACCGGGTAAGCTGTGTGTGACGACGCGACGCGTCAAACCAACCCCAGTTAAGGCTAAACTTAATTCAGACTTGAGTGATTTTGATAGCGTTATTTTTTTTCTGCATATGTTTTGAATAATTTCTTTGTAGGGATGACGTTTTTTATTGCCGAAGTGGACATTTGTGCAAAAGTGAATTAAAATAATAATACTTTTAACTGGCATTCAAAAATCTTGAAGGTAAAAAGTAACAAAAAGAAATGTTTTTGTTACCCGTGCGATAATTTTCCGAATATAACGCTGACAAAGACGCTGGCAATGAGGTTATCCGTCTAGAACTAGTCAATAAAGGGTAGCAATAAATCTATACAAAACAAATCCTTCTATTTAACACCAGATCCAGCCTTAATAAAAAGGTCATATAGAACCTGAAAACAAAACACGACCGCAATCACTAGATTTTACCACCAAAGCGATTATCGTAACCCGTATCTCGAGTATCCATAAGTCGTCATAGATTCTGAGGGTGCTGTCAATAACCCTCAAGTAACCCTCGTCATTTCGAGTGACGCCACCACATATCTTTATGCAAAATAAAAGATGACTAGCTGCGCCACGAGGTTTCACCCGCCTGCGCTGTTTCTGACTTTTTATTTTTGCTCCACTATTTAGAGATGGTTTCTGAATCGAGTATTTTGCGTTTAAAACGTATCAAACTTTAATACCGAATTGTGACAGGTTTTAAGGAGAAAGTATGTCGAGTTTGACAAAAATTCTAATCTAGATATCGGGGGTAAGGGTCTTAGCGTGATGTTAAATAGTCTATAACTTAAAGATTCTCCCTCAAGGATTGAGCTACCAAATGCGTAGAGATTTGTTCAAATCTGACTGTAGTTCCAGAAAATAATGAGTTTCTTCAAAAAAACTCTTCAGCTTTATAATATTGCAAGCTTGAGCCCGCAGATTCACCTACGAGAATAGTGTTTCCCAAATGAACATACTTCCATCTTCGTCTCTATGTCTTAAATCAGGACATATACAGATATATGTGCCAAGTTTCATCTAAATTCGTTCAGCCATTAAGACGTGAAAAGGTAACAAACAGACAGACAGATCGACAGAAGTTACTTTCGCTTTTATAATAAGTACGTATATGTAGATAAAATATACATGATTTACTATGGTTGGTCGCGGGTGAATTAGGTGCTAACGCGGGTCGGATAAGTAATGGTTTGGTTGACATGTACCCGGATTTTCCGGTGGGCGGAGTCTCTGACAAAAGCTATTATTTCAATAAAGAATAAATTAGTGTTAAAATCACACAGCCTGTATAATATTTGCCTTCATATCTGAGAATCAGCAGCACCATCGTGGTGCCCCAGTGGCTAAGACCTCGCCTCTCGTGCTTGAGGTCGTGAGTTCAAATCCGGGCAAGTACCAATGTGACTTTTTAACTGTGTGTACTTTCTAAGTTTATCTTGGACATCACAGGCCACGGTGAAGGAAAACATCGTGAGGAAACCTGGACTTATATATTTAATGTAAATCTGAATTAGCCAAGTCAGAGGCCTTTGGGGTTCCAAGACGCGGCTAATTAACTCTGATACCAGAGGTGGTCCCATCCTCACACGAAAAGAAGAAGAAGATCTTCATATGTCGCGCCGGTCATCTGTTACCATCAGCCAAACACAAATTCAAACTTCAGATTGTTTTACTGAGAAATTGCAGAAAAATAACCCAGTAAAACTTTACCTGACCTCGGAATCGAACTCATTATCTAATGTTCTGCTGCATAGGTTGCGGCTACTCTACTTACGAGGAAAATCACTTTGTTATAAAACTTTTGTCCTGAATTAAGAACCGAAACCAGGACTGAGGAGCAGCATGGCTTTAATATAAACAATCCTACTAAATGACCCCATGGTTTCCCCAAACCGAAATCATCATCATCCTGTATATATCCTATTAACGTTCCCACTGCTTAGACACAGGCCTCCACTCTGTGAGAGGGAATGGGAATCAGATTTTGTTTATTTGAAATTATTGTATAGATACATTACTGTGAGTGTGAGTGATAAAAATTAATTACTGAACATTATTGAATTTTACAAACTTTCAAAATAGTGGCATAGATGGTAAGCCCACGATGTGGCTCCAAAAAGCCGCCACTTTTCAATTTTCCAATTTTAATGGAGGTAATGACGCTCGCAAGATTAAGATTTACGGAAGAATCATCAAAATCGGCCAACGCGTTTGGTCTCTGGAACGCCAGATACATACATAGATACACTCCTCTCTGTGAGAGGGAATGGGCCTTAATCCACCAAGCGGGCCCAGTGCGGGTTGGTCTTCGAATTTTTGGTTCTAGGACATGCCGGTCTCCTCACTATGTTTTCCTTCACCGTTTTGAGAGCAGTGGTGATAAAATAATTTACACCAAGTAAAGCGCCTGCCTGGCTGCCTACAACTTGTAAGTCGCGGCCGATACCACAATATCTCCTCGAGGGTAACCAGTTTTTCCTAAGCTGGTCCAAATTGGCGAAAAGTCAGATGTACCCAGTGTAAAATATTGGTTCAAATAAATGAACTGATAGTGTTCAAACCGAAATAATAAAACAATTATATAATTTGATTACATCCATACTTCCTATAATATTAAATCAAGTCATCTATAAACAAACTCGTATTACTGCTATGATTGTAGGTTGCATAAATACGAGTAACTTCTGGAAAGAGGCGCCAACATAAAGGTGGCTACCAGACAAACCAGAGACAATACGGAGCCATAGTCCGGGCTGGGTTTGTGTGAAAATTATTTGAAGATACTTCGCGGTAACGAACGCTTTAATAAAACGGTTTATGCTTGTTTTTGGCACCTATTCCTTTGTCGTAAAACCCCGCTTTCTTAAAGATTGTTTGAAGAGGAAATCCTTTGAATAACGGAGATTAAAATTCACCGGTGCCTCATATAGATTTTATTCGTTCGTGCAGCGACACCATTCCTTTGCTGTGCTAAGGAGAATTGAAGCGTTTTATATCCTTGTAGTTCGTCGAATTGAAAGGAAAAAGATCTAGCAAAGGTATAAAGTTAACCGACATCTTCAATCTTTTTGTGAAAAATGTGAGTTCCTTATCGATGGGGGCGAGAATAGCTACATACAAACAGTTTATTCTAACAAAGTTTTATATTTTTTTTTTACCACGCTAGCAAGACCAAGAACAGCTACTATTTATCACGTCGTCAAGGGTGTCCTGACGTGTCCGCTCTATGCTCGGAGTTTTTCGGTCATGAGAGCACATAACAGAGTAGCAAATCTGAGCTCAGATCCACATTCAGGAGCAAATGAATGCGGTCGCTGTGGCCGAAACCGGCTAGATAGTATGATGATGATTAATGTTAAAAATACAAACGTTTCTGCAAAATTTCAATTCAATCGAACTTTAGGGAGAGTGTTAAAAACTCAAGTGTATCTAAGCAAATCAAAGGGCCAACCATTGTCACTGCAAATACCGCACTACGACTTACATAATTATGCACGAAGACGCGAATTTGACACGTCGCCGTCGCTTCGCTTCGACTCTGTCTCTTTGTACTTTGACCCTTATACTTTTAAGTATTCAAACTTCAGACAACATGTAAATAGCAATTTGATTGGTACGCCAAACTTTTACTTTTTGTCTGTGCCGAAACTTAGGCACTACTTTCTGAGGTGTAACTTTAGATTTTCAACAAGTCTAGACAGATGTTTTATTAGAACAAGGTTACGTTAGGTCGATTGCTTAATAGGGAAAATATTTGATGACATGTTCCAGTCTTTAATAACCCATGTAAAAAATCTGTCTTAAGTAAGTATGCACGTCCTAAGTACCTTGTATATGAATCTCGTTGTCATAAAGTTTTTACGAGCGATTTCCTAACTGCAGCTAAGCTGTAGTATTTTACGTGGAGCGACTTCCAATCTGATCACCACAATACAGTAACTGAGTAACAGGTTTACTCCTTGGAAAGGCTAGCGTCTTCGTGCAACGTACTTTTCTACGTAATGGATGGTCGTGGTCGCCCATCCACGGACCGTCCTCGGCAAGCACTGCTTAACCCGGAAGATCGCCGGTGCGGCTATTATTATTTTGTCTCGAGCTCCTCCAAGATCAGAAAACCAACTGAGAACCCACTAGGCTTGTACAAAGAAAAATGTATATAGGTAAGTGCTCGTTCACACAGAGGTCCGTCTTACAGGTCCGCTTTATCGTATACGTTTTTATTTGGGAATGTCGTAGGTAGGATTGGTATAGGACGAAATGAAAGTTGGTGGTACACTGACTAAATGTAGTGTAATAATTACTTCCAGTAGCGACGTATCCGTTAAAACGGTACTGTAAATGCGGTGTGAACATTACCTCCCTTAGCGACGAATCCATTACAAACGATCCTGGAGATACGGATGTTCTATGGGAACGTAATCTAAGGAAAAGTTAGTTTATGGAATAGGAATAGGTATGGAAAGTATATTATGGTACCTGTAATATAGTTTTATATAATTTTTGACACTTACAACATCCCTAAAATAAGAAACTACGAAGGTGGAAGAAGCAAAACAAGTGAGGATTACGATCCTCACGCTACGGCGTGAGAAGTTTTATATTGTCTGCCTTCCGTTTCCTATACACTAAGCTATGTTTCTGTCATAGTAACTGCTACGGTACTTGCCTTTGAATGAGTAAGTAACAATAGAGTCGACTCCATCCAAACGTGAAGGCTCCTTTCAGACTTTGTCGGTGCGTTTCTAAGACACGCACTAGTGTATCAATGCAACCCTGACGTAGCTATACCTAGATAAGAAAAGTTTATTACATAAGTAGGGTAAGTTATTGAAAGGCGGCTGAGAGCAGAAAGTGAAATATTGCAGAACCAATTCAGTTTTATGTCTGATCGGGGTCAGTTGCGCGAGAAATACAGAGGTGCACATAAAAACTTGCACATGGTGTTCATTTATCTCGAAATGTATACGAACGAGTGCTTCGTGAGGTTTTGTGGTGGGCCCTTAAGAGGAAATGTGTGTCTGGGAAGTAGGTACAGTTGATCCGAGCGATGTACAGTCGAGGCAGTAACCAAGTCCGGTCTACAGTGAGCGTTACTTGCAGCTTCAATGTGGCAGTCGGCTTGCACCAAGGGTCGGCCCTCAGCCCTTACCTCTTCCTTATGATAATGGACGCTCTTACTTGCAATACAGGAAGAGGCACCCTGGTGTATGCTGTTTGCCGATGACATTGTGCTGGTTGCCGAGATTGGCCTAAAGGTACAGAGCAAATTGGAGGTGTGGTGGCTCAGATTGGACAGTCTTGGCTTGAAATTGAACAGAACCAAAACGGAATACCTTTTCTGCGATTTTGGCGGTCTCTCTAGTTCCATGTACATAGCTCTTGCTGGAACGTCCATACCAATCTGCTCCGGATTTCGCGATGGGGCGAGCGAAGAGGTCTATCAAACTCTAACTGACTAAAACCACACGGTGTTCTGCAGCTTCCTTTGGCCGGGGCGCTGGAGTGATTGCGCATTTTGTCACGCCTCTCCTGCCAGGCGGGCGAGCACGGCCTACTGTGACAGGCTTGAGTCACACATTGTTATCACAGCTGGGAAGCAAAAACCGTGATAAAATCCGTGACTCAAGACTATCACAGAGGCCGTGCTCGCCCGGCTGGTATTAGCCCGATTGAATTCATGCAGACTCCGTCACCCTCTGCGGCCGTTTAAGGCTGCAATTTCTCTAGAGAGAGGAGCGCGGTACACGGAGCACCGCAGTCTCTTTCACTGTTCAGGTAACAGACTCCCCAAGTCTGTTACCTTCAGGCCACATCTTATGGCGGCTGGAGTTCGTTCCGCGGCCTTCACTACCCAATGCGTATAGATAGGGAGGTCAAAGTTAAATATATTTATTCAACTAGGCCAAAAAGCGGCACTTTTGAACGTCAAAGAATTAAGATTAAAATTTACAAATAATAAAAATTTATTCTACCGTGTATTCGGAAAATTAGCTTGTTATGGAGAAGAACGCACAAGAAACTCCATACTTAATCTTTTTTAAAAAAAAATGTTTTTTACAATATTTACATAAGTACATACATTAATAAATTCATATATTCCTTAGTGTATGTACTCCGAGAGATGTTGTATTCCTCACCTACTAAAGGCAGTATGTTTCAGAAAATATTTTGTCATCCAAAAAGTTATACTTATTTTAAAAAAAGAGCCATGAATAGTGTCTGATTTATACGAAAACAATACAGCCATATTTTATCCTAAAAAAAGAAACATAAAAAAGAAACATGTAACTGCACTGCTCAATTATTTTACCTTAGAATTAAATTTTAGAAAAGTCGAATGATCAGCTCCGTCGATGTATGCCATTTTCATAAAGCGCGGCATACGGAATTACGGATACGTAAGCACAGACAGTACCTATGCGGCGGCGGCGTCTGAAGGTATCTAAATAAATAAGTATCTACGCCAAGTAGGTAGGTACTTAATAACTATTATTTCCTGATTTCATCTTATATAACAAAAGCAAAAACATTGTTCTAGATACCTACAAACTTAACAGTAGGTACTTAAGTTTTGCATTGGGTACCAACCACAATATAAATTTATCAAAAAAAAAGAAAGTATCTAAATGAATAAGTAAGTATGTACTCCAAGTAGGTAGGTACTTAATAACTATTATTTCCTGATTGCATCTTGTATAACAAAAGCAAAAACATTGTTCTACATACCTACAAACTAAACAGTAGATACCTAAGTTTTGCATTAGCTCTCAACCACACTACAATCTTATCTAATCCAACAAACATTCACGGCATCTAAATTCCCTTTATAATACAAACATATTTCACCTACAAATGCGCTCTCCTAATCTCAACGCATCGTGCTTAGAACAATACAGTGCTTGATAAAATGAAGTTTAAAATACAGATAGCCGCTGCAGCGCTGTTTTGGCATGGTGACAAGACCGCATACATACGGACTCATTTGCACTTGTAATACAAACCATGATAAAGCCACTAGTTTGATTTAGTGGACCACGTGTTCCCAGTCCCACCTTTTGTGGGAACAGGGAGAGAGAGAAACAATAGTTGATGTTATCTCAGAGAAAATACGGTGTGATTCTAGAATAAAGACAATAGAATAATGTGGGTGTTTTTTAATGGGACAAACCCACATATTTATTTCCAACCACTTTAACCCTTGATAATAGCTAGAATTAATAGTGGCGACCATCAAAAAAGCACCGAGGAAGTAAACCTCGACAAGTCCTAGAGAAACAAATCCACTGTCTTGACTCCCGCAACGTAGTTAATCAGAAAAATACTTACAAAGTGTTGTCAAAACGAAGGACATTTTGTTAACCAATCTCCAAAAACCATAAACTCGACCTATCAATATTTTTTTTTGACAAAGACCTCTCCAAAATTGTGCCACAGCACCCGGTCCTCCACCTATCTTCCAAATCTCGCTTGTCCCAGCCAAGGTGGATTGGACACACGAGGTTCAGGTCCACCGTTCTCAGTACATAATGAGAACAATTTTTTAGGCATGCTCCCTTTTCATCAACTTCTATGCCAGCTAGAATTTTAGCTTGGTCGTGCTGGGAAGGAATCTTTTCAGCACGACCTGTATATTTGCGATAACTGAGGGGTATAAAATTTCTAATTAGTGGTATAAAATAGTACAGATTAAAAGCATTTTATTACCAACTAAATTTATAATGAATGAGTTCATGATCGTGCTACGAAGTACAACTCCATGGCATTTACTCGCAGTGAATTGCTTAAACAAAGTAGATAAATATTGAGTAAATACGGTAGATATATGAAATTCTAGTAAGAACCGCAGAGACGAATATGAACATTCCCAATTATTCTTTACCTTAATTTTCAATTTTGCTTAAATAAAACCATTAAAAATAAGCTTCAATGATAATTAAAATAAATTAACTACCTACTGACTTCACTTACACAATTCAGTACCTACTGAGTTAATTATTCTTTAAGTCAGTATTCAACTTTGTTTAATTAAACTATTTAAAATAAATAAACTAGTTATCGACTTTACGTTCTTTAAAAATATCTATAAAGTCTAAGTCATGATTAAAATAATACGCTAATATAAATATTATATCCTAAAAAAAATATCTGTTTAAAACTCAATAAAAAACATGTTGGTAAAAATATTTTAATTTGTAAAATCAAATATTAATCAGTTCACGAACAGTCAGTAAAAAGTTAAACTCTTTTTATATTTTACAAGCTTTTATCATTTTACATAATACAATTTTTTAATAAAAGTTAAATATTAGCTATGGAGAAAAACATGTTTGTTGCTTTATTGCAATTAGATAGGCAACATTTTCTTTATAGAAATTATCAATTTTAAGATATATAACAAAAAATATTTTAAAGCCTTGGGTATTCTAGATGCTCATGCTCAACTCAATTCAACTGGAAATGGACAGTTGTGATTGGTTGCCTTGTTTTTAGTCATTAATGTGCTCAAGTCCAAGATCTCAGGCGCCCCAAACATTACCGAACTCTTTTAACATAAAATCAGAGGAATTGAGTAGTGTTAGCATGTACTTGGAACTTACTCGTATTTGCTAACTTGAACTTTCAATTTGATTCAATACCTACCACACATTTTGTTTAGAAAGAATTCAGTAACGTCTGGGGTGTCTGGGATGCTGCTCTATTGATTGAGTACACAAATTATTATGTCAAGCTGAAGAATCATATGCCAAACTCGAGAGTTATGATTGGTTGGCAGTTGATTAGTAGGTGTGGCGAATTTTGAGTTTGAGTCGAATATGAGCATCAGAAATACGGGCCTTAGTCTAAATATAAGTTTAGGGCAAATCGGAACGCTTCCTGAAAGAATTAACGTTTTTAATATCATTATTTTGTCTTATCGTGAACTGAGATATCTTGTAACTGTTATCACATTTAATATTCATATCTATAATATTAAAAAAATACATATAAACAACATCGCTTTTCCCTTCACGAGTAAGCTTTCAAAATTCCGAAATATTTTTAAGACAGCAATCCGAAGATATTAACAGTCAATACGATTTTTAATATTTTCACTTCACAAGCATCGATAATATTCTTCATTTCGTACATCTTTCGGGAAAAAAACATATTTCCTTATTATATCTTTTCCTTCACAAACATATTAGATAAAAGCTCAATTTTGTCAATAATGGTTATTTTAAACATGTTACCTATTTACCATTGAACTAGTATGGCCACATTTTTTTGTATAAAATACTAATAATATTTATACTATTTACATTCTCAAACGTACTTAACTATAAGTATTTGTTTTGGCTAGTCTCCCTTTAAACAATCAAAATTTTGATAACAAAAAAAATAAATACAATCAGTGATTTAGCATACAATACCTACCACATTCGTTTAATAAAATTAAAAGTTATTTTGCGCGTTATTTGAACTGTCTTAATAATTAATAACAATATTTATTTAATCTAAACGTGTGTATCTTCTACACAGATTCAGTCTTATACATCTTGTGGTAGTTGCAAAATTGGTTTACAATCCAGGTATTTTTCGTTCTATCAAATTGACATTCATTCTAATAATTACAATTCACTAATTCAAAAATCTACATTGTTTTGTTCAAATTAATTTATTGGCTATATATATTTTAACAAAGAGAGTAAATTGTTTGTGTTTAATATTTAACGTTGTGCAATTGCAAGTTGTGCAATTGCAAGAAATAATAATCACACTTTCTAGTAAAAAAATCACAACGGACGGGTCTAAAATTTCAAACCGATATTCACCGAATTTTATCGCATTTAATGTACACTTTACATCTTTTCACGACCACTTAGGTACATTGTGGCTTTTTCCTAGGCCACTGGCCTGTCAATGTTCAGTTAAAGCATTTTTACGTAACTCACTTTGTAGGTCACTTTGTCAGTTTATTTATAACACTGAAAGTGCTTTGTCCCTTTCTAATATTTCTTATGTCAGCAACACTCTTTAGTAACTTAAGAAAGTTCTAGGGAAGTGTCGGTGGATTTTGTCACACATTTTTGATCACTTGGCATTTGAGTTGGAGAGTTGCCTGTAAAAGAAAAATTATATTTAATAAGCAGTTCCAGTAGAAGGCAGACACAGACAACAGGAGCACTAGACATTTTAGAAGATATTATAGCTAAATAATAATCTTTTTCTTGCAAAATGATTGCAAATATTCACATTGGTTTCACCATTTATGGGCATTCGACAACACGAATACCTAGAACCTATGTTATGTCTTGTATCATTTTGATTGGTGTTAAAGTTCTTACCCTAAATGTTTTCATATATAACATGTTATATTACCTAAATAATATATTATGTATATACCTTACTTATCATGTCTATTACCTACCTTAATACCCTATATTAATGTTTAAGTTCTAACACCTAGGAAATTATAAGCAAAACAAACTTTTTATTTTTCAAATCCTATTTTTTCATCAAGTCCATAAACCAAAACTCAGAAAAGGTGCTTGGCAGTATAAAGTAGAATTAGGAATGATGTTAGCATTTTCCCTTCCCAATAAGAAAACATTAATCTTTTCATGAGCCTGAATATAATAATGCGAATACATCAGATGTTTGTTCACTGAACAGTTGTTTACTGAATATAATTGATGCGGACCACCGACCAATAACAGAGAACAAAAACATTTTGAGTACTGGACCAAATGGTTACTCCAATAATAAAGTACCTTTTAAAAGCTTTATTTGTGTAAGTTTTTTAAGGTTATTTATGCGTATAATTTACGATTTAATGTGATATATTTCAATGTGACTTTTTCTAGCGTCATATTCGTGAAATCGACAATAACCGAATATATAAAAAAAAATATGTATATTATTTATTATTATTATAGGTTATTTTATTTTTATATAAATATAATAATTTAAAATAATTTCAAAAGTTGCAAATAACAATAATAAACTTTTTGAAGTGATATATTCATCATTTAACGTACACTCAGCTTCAAATGAAAGTGGTCTTTGTGAAAAGTGTCAATCACGTTAAATTATGGTCAGCATGAAAATACTGTTATCAATAATGTTTTAAATTTATAATAAAAGTGACAAATAAGTGCATTCAATAATAAACAATACAGTCTTTATGCTGACTGAGTCATGATTTAACGCGTTTCACATTTTTCACAATAACCACTTTCTTTTGAAGCTGAATGTACGTTATATAATAAATATCATAATATTAAATTGGGAAGAAAAATGTAGGTAGGTATTTGCCAGAAACCAATACAGGTTAAGCTGAAATCGTTTAGCGTATAGAATATGATATCATTCAGAACCGACATACTCGTAGTCCTTACGCTGCTAAACTATGCAAATCGAGATCAGATATCTATATTTTGAATTTCACAAGCTACAGGAAAATATGTTAGAGAAGGAAAACTATTGTAAAATCATTTCTTAAACAGGATTTGACAATTTACGTAGCTTGAACATGGAAATCTGATTTTGGGCTTAACGTTGGGATAAAGACTTTTTATTTGTTTTTCTGCTTATTGTAATCCAACTCTGGACATTTTAAATCAAAATCTGGCATTTACTTAAGGTTGGTAGTCGACGGCACGAACTCATTGATAATTTACTGAGAGTTGTTATAAAAAATAATGGGAAGTGCAGATAAAGAATACTTTAGAAATGGGCCATTAGTATTCTTGCTAAGTGAGTACCTTACTTCTACGTTATCAAGTAGGACTTTGATTTAGTTTTCCGTCTACAGCATAATTTATGCCAGGCTCTATACCAGGCTACTCAGAGCCTAAACATGAATAATCCTCGAGTCTCTTCCAGTATTTTCTAGTTTAGGCGAGCTTAGTAACTAATGTTTAAAATATCTACTTGTCGCATACCGTGCGTGTACTTAAAGATTCTAAGTTCGCGTAAAATTTAGTGCAAGTGAGGCAATGGTTGCCATTGACCCACCTAAATTAAATTAACATTCCTCTATTTCAGAAACGTAAGTAAAGCTTGATATTGTGATGCTTTTTTACATATTTGATCATATTTGTATGACCAACTCCGAAAGTGCCTGTAATTGTTTAGGGACTAGAGTTTGAGAAAAATAATGTTCAATAATGCTTACCATTTATCCGATAACGTTTCAAATGTGGCAATATATTACCGTACGTAGTCCTATCGAGCGCACCTTTACTGAAGTACACACTGTTACTCTCCGGGTTGAATCTCACTGGCGGCGAATTGGAGCAACTTCTAGAGTCCATCGCCAGAGACCTGGACTCTAGGTCGTATCGATGCTCTAACTCTGGCATCTGAGTTAGGTTAAGTGGGCTTCTGCTGGGGTTACTGTACAGAGATGGTGGTGGTGGTGTGGCGTATAACTCTGGAGGAAGCAGTTGTTCTGCTGGTAGCTGAAATAGAAAATGGTGTTAGGTGATTTTGTTGTGGCGTTTAGAATGTGGTTCTTATGTTCAGAAAAAAGAGCAATGTATAACCCAGGATATTGCCCTTTAACCGGTTGTGTACCGTAATTACCGAAACAATTAAAAAGCACACAAGAGGTTAAATTATATTGTTTCTAATAAATAAAGGCCGCTGCATAAGTAACGTGTTTTAATCTGAGACTGAACGGGACGACAAGTTTTGAAAATGTATACGAAAGAACATACGTCACGGATGCACGAACGGGACGGCGACTTGGCGTTTTGTATGAAACTACACGTCATCCCGATCCATCCGGGATTAAAACATGTTATGGATGCAGCGGCCTTAAGAGTTTTTGCATTAAAAAAATAGGAGACTCAGTTTGAAATAACAATGTTATTTAGTCAGGGCAATTTATGATTTTTGCCAATTTGCCTTGAAAACCGACTTATGACTCGAATGTCAAAGGAGATCAGTTGATATTTTAACCGACGGATAAGTATTTATTTTGCTAAGCAGTTAATTTCCTTGAATTCACATACAATACGATTATAAGATGTTCAATACTTACCAAACCACTAGTATTCAAGGGCAACGCATTCTTATACTTCAACCAATCCTCATACACCTTATCATACGGCTGTCTATGACAGTCATTGGGGCCAACATTCGGCATATGCAGACTACTCATTGGCCCCAAGCTCTGTATGCTGGGGCCAAGGTTTGGCATTTGCAATGATGGTGCGTACGGTCTTCGGTATTCCATCGGTCGAACTTGTATGTATTGGTTACAAGGTTCGATGTTGTGGTCGTAAAACCTGTCACAATTTGTCGTCATGTCGTATTTATCCGTCGTCTTCGATATAAGCGGTCTTATGGAACTGTAGTCGGTCGTAGAAGATTTATTTGAGCAGCTGTCGCTGATCTTTCCGTCTATCGGTATTATATCTGGATTTTTATCTGTAAAGAGGAGATAATTGTATGTGTAAACGAATAAATAAAAAATAAATTATTTTTAGTGCTCGTTCTTCTGTTTCTTTTTAAGTGAACTTGGTTTGAGCGAGTGTTTTTGATGCTGTGTTGGTTTGGGCTGTAATTACAAGATGATTTTTGGTTGTTTAATTACTAAGTTGTTTAATTATTTAATTAAAAATAATTATTGTTATTGTTGATATTACTTAAGTTATATTTGCTATTAAACTAACTCAGAAATAATATGATAAAAATCTACTAGTCGCAAGCGCTATTGAGACTGAGGTTCCCCGGGTAGGTTCCCTTAATACATGGCTCAAAAAAATAACTGGCGAAATGTGTCTGTTCTGTGTTCCGGCTGTATGTAGGCGTGATGTTATGTAAGCAAGTATTTTAAAAGCATTGCCATTTTTTGGAATCAGCTAAAAAATTACGCACTTCTCCAAAAAAAGGATTACAAAAATGTGTAGTATTTAGTAATAAAATCCTTTTTTTATCCCGATATATCCTAAAATCTGAATCCGATTCGAGATAAATCGAATATTTTGTAGGGTCCTATGGTTCAATGGCTTCTGACTGGTTCAAATTTCTCAGAAAAAAAACGCTTTCAAATTCTTCCACGATTGGTATAAAACTCTTTAGCACTGCAGCCGTCGATTGTCCTTGCGGAAGTTCTCTTTGAAAGATCATATTTTTCGACAAACTAGAATAACGGTTATTGCGTAAAACGCAATAAAGGGCAATGTTTTTCTTATGTATGTATTAATTCTTTACGTATCCGAGTTTTATTTTTCAAAATGTGGTGCAATGGATTCGAGAAGAATTTTAAAGTACCTAAATGAAAGAGACACAATGGATTTATTCATTACGAAACAGTATTTTCTTCTAAGACGATTCTAAATCGACATTTTCCAGACCTTAAATCCAATATTCCAGCCACAATGTCACCCAACCAAGTGGTCACACCCTAAGCTTTCTAACCCGAACCCAGTAGATCAAAATACTATTCAAATTACACAGAATTGAGGTTACTATTATTAAATAGTCAGAACTGTATCAATGGCTGGCCAGGTTTAGTAATTCATTTGTCTAGCTTCTGCCCGTTAGCTCTCAAGTCGGCTTAGGGTACGGTCAGGATTGGTCGGGGCTTATTGTTTAGCGGGAGAGTACAGGTATATAGGACTTAGCCTGCCTTGTATAGAAAACCGTCTGGGATGTATACAGGATGGAAACTTGAAGAGGGTCGAAAAGAAGTTTCCGTTATATGAATGCTATATAGATTTAGTTAAAGGAAATTTAATATTCATGGCATTTCTTGATCATCCTTTAATTTAAGTGTAATTGTGAATGTTGCTGTGTCTATCAGACAGATTTGACCATAAAGCCTATATTTTATATATTCAGATTCAAGATGGTACAATTTCTAGTACAAGCAAGCAATTTTTCGTGTTATGTTTGAATGCAGCATTACAAAACGTTGAAAAAACTGATTGATTAATTTATGCTAAAATTTTTAGCATCAATATTAAGGATACATCCCCTTTAGACACCGTTTAATGTTTAATTTTACTTTCTACCCTGTATATGCTTTCGTATCTGTCTTATACGTATCTGGTACTGTGTTTGTCTAAGCATAGTTGATACTGAGAAAGGAGATTTGATGCTCACAAAGATAAGCTGTCTTGTATTCCGTTAGTATTCAGTGGAATATGTGTGTTTAGCTTATAAAATTATGCATTAACAGACTAGAATCATCTTCAAAGACCAAGTATATTTTTTTTTAACTTTTAGACTTAAGATTTTGTTATAAAATATTTTTAGAATAAGAGTTTAGCTTTAGTATCGTTATGGCGTTAAAAAAATTGTTTGGGCTTTAAGATCAACAGTTACTAGGTACTGTTTCATATATTTATCGAGGAATTCTAGATGGAAAACCTTCTAGAATTCCTTGATAAATAGACTTAATCCAGGACCACGCTCAACAATCACATTTGCGATTATTAAGTTCAGCGAGGCAACATGCAACTATCACGGTATCAACATTTAGGGACTTACCTAAACTATTAACGCTTTCCGATTCTTTTGTGCCAGTTAGCGGTATATTCGCTGTTTCATCCTGCTTGTCCTTTTCATGCTTTTCTAAAAACAAAGAAATAAAATGGAATCCACTGTCAGTTTACATTCTTGGAAATCTTTTCATTTCTCCACCAATTTTCACTTGTCGAATTTTAATAAATTTGTTGTATTTTTTAACTAAAAGGTTGGCCTTTTAGATTTTCTTGGAATTTTATATTTCAATTAAAATCATGCATTTGAAATTAATATGTACTATATTTACAGCTCCTGAGTAAAAACATTTGCTTTAAAACGATATGCTTTTATTTTATTATAATGGTACGCGTAATTTTAATTATTACTTAACATTTTAAATATTTTCGCAGAATCGACCTCAATTTTAATTAAAATTGAAAACATTGTTTTAATCCCTGTATCAACATTATTTTATTTTATGATTGGATAATTTAATCAAATTAGAAACCATTGTTAAGTTTCAAATTAATTAAATCTATCGTTTCAATTAAACTACACACCAATTTCAATCAAACAACACCCATACTCACTCTCTCTCTTGTTGAAGTACTTGCAGCAGAAGACGACAGCTGACACGGCAGTCATGGCGGCGATCAATGCCACTGCTCCCAGAACTATCATCAGGACTGTTGTCAGCTCCACCTTGACGGGGACCTGCGCTGTGGGAACAACTGTGGCTTTTATTTTATTTTTCCTTTTTTACTTATGATGCCATTTCATGTATAAAAATAGCTAGTTAAAAACACTTTAACTACTTCGAAAAGTTTTTGGTTCTTTGGGTCCGAACTTAGTTCGAAAATCTGGGTGTACATAAAGTTTTTCGTAGTACCGTGTTTCTCGCTGGTCATTCCAAGTGTCGAAACCCTTGACAAATGTGTGGAAATGACTACGTAAACGTGTGACATTTAAACATTTTCAATCATATTTTATGAATAAACTGACTCACCTCAGAACTCTATGATTTTCTCAATAGATAGTGTGGTAACTTTGTCATAGAAAAAGACATTGACCAAAATTGGATCCAATTTTTGCTATAGCGAAAACATCAACCAAATGATTCTATTTATTTGGTTATTGTCTTTTCAATACATAAAATCACTCAAGCCTACAAACACTCAGAACATGAAATCGTACCTGTGTGCCGTTGCGGATACTTCAACAAACTAGAGGTTAATGTCAGCGCTGAACTAAATCCTTTCCTATTGAAGGCTCTCACTGACACAGCCAAGGAGTTGCTTGCTGATAGACCTGCTACTTCAAACTCAGGATCATCACTGCTGACGTTCCGGAGGACAAGACCTGTTGTCATGTCAAAGATCTGTGTGGATAAAGGAGCATATCAATGAAAGATGGATTGGTACAACGAGAGATGCGTTATCAATGAGCAATCGGGCACTGACGAGAGGACAGTTGGAGTAATACGGAGATCTTATCCCAAATATAGGATAGGTAGGTTAAAGATAGTATTTTCAGACATAAGTTAATTAAAATAAACTTCTCAAGCTATTCCTAAAACACAGCTAACGGACATGGGCCTCTCTAATCACAATGCATTTAACTCTCATCTCGGCTAATCTCATTCAGCTGTCAGTCATCCAGTGAAGATAGTCACTTCAACTAACCTGAAAGGCTTCACCTTACGC
The DNA here is from genome assembly GCA_947562075.1 of Orthosia gracilis. Taxonomy (NCBI): domain Eukaryota; kingdom Metazoa; phylum Arthropoda; class Insecta; order Lepidoptera; family Noctuidae; genus Orthosia; species Orthosia gracilis. Next base: position 11,125,533 of record OX387266.1, on the reverse strand, counting down.
CTCCAACAGTAGTGATACTTAAATGTACCTACGTCCTACTTATTATGGGCAGTCAACCCTGTGGCCACTTTGCTCACTAGGTAATATTATTACCATAAGAATAGCTCATGCTATTCTCATAGGTCGTTCTTACTCTAAGGAAGATAAAGTAGATTAGAAAGATCACTGATTTTCCAAGATGATGAAAAGGCTTATAAACCGGGTAAAAAAAACATTTTGCCAATGTTATAGTAAGTAAAAAGTAAGAAAAACATTTAAATCTTTATGGACAGATAATTATATCTGAAGAATTGTATCTGAAGATTTAATGTCGTTCAGGATTTAATTTTATGGAACTAAGTAATAGTTAAAAGATGTATCAAAGCATATTGATATCTTTAAAACAATTTGTGAAGCCTACTATAAAAGATAGGGTAGTATTTAAACGAGTGACTGTAAATTAAAGTTTTAAGTGACAAAAATAATTAATTTACGTTATAGCATTACTAAGTGAGCGACTGACTGCGAGTGATTAGAAATCAACAGAACAGCAACTTACAAACATCAATTTGAGTTACTTAAAATACAAAATGAGAAGCTTCATAATATTTGACTTGAAAATAAAAGTTTGTCGACGGAGCCTCGCTGCGCGGGGCTCCTATTTCCGTCCGCAGGGTCTAAAGTAACCTAACACGAACGAGATGACGGGAGCCGAGTTCGCTCGCTTTGCTCGTTCACTTCAGCTCCCGTCATCTCGTTCGAACCTAACCTGTCCGTGTCGGGGTGCCCTAAGCTCCCGAGCTCGCTTCGCTCGCTCTTGGACTAATTCGTTAAAAACACGAATACACCCGGACGCCGCGCATTTCTAGTCGCTCACTTAGTAATTTAGTCGCACGGCTAGAATTTTAATATCTGAAATGGATTATTCGCAACTCACTTTTTGTAAGCTCGTTCTGGATTTTATTATTAATCAATATTCGTCGATAGTTTAGTTAATTTTTCGCTTACTTAAATTCATACCGCTCAAGTTATTAAAATAGTATCTCATCATCAGTCGCTAAGTTTTTTTTTTATTCGATCGTTTTATATTTCCCCTAAAAGATATACCGCTTCATTAATTGTTAAATGATGATTTATTTTGACTTATGTTATGTGCCTAGTAATTGTTTAAGTTTTAGATGTGACCGGCGATAAAGAAAACGTATTTTACGAGTACAAGGCAGTCGTCAGTAGAAACGCCACGAGGGGACGCCCTTTATACACGAATCTTATTGGTGATGTTCTTCGAAAATCACTATCATTAAAGTTCATTGATTCCATTCTCCAACGCAATAAAAAAAAAACGCAAAAAGCGAAATACTAATTAAAAATAATATAATCTAAAATACAAAACAAATAACTCTATTATTATAATTATTATTTACGAACTTGCACATACATTAGCAGTCCATGAAATCTGCAAACTGTATAATTAGACTGTTGACTAATATTTAAACGTAATTTGTTGAAACTAGTAATTTCGCTGGGATTGCTTATATAATAATTATTTATTCTGTAATAAATGCTGTGTGTGGATCAACTAAAGTGAAATGTAGACTTGCAAGTTGTATTAAACAAGTTTAACTGAATATTCACATAATTATATAGGTCATTTAACAATTAAGACGTAAACTTGCACTGTAATGCTAAAACACATTTTCGGAGATCACATAAGTCGTGATCGTCAAATAAAGCTGATGCTACAGATGCTTATTTGCTGGGACATTCCACAGAATAGGTACGCATTTCTATTGCACAACTGATAGACAAATTCGGCAAACCAGGTTTTCGGTAGACTTCTGAGCACGTGTATGCATGTGTTAATCTGTTGGTGCATTTGTATTGAAAAGGTGCAACATAAGGTGACCACTACCATCAGCTGTACTTGTAATCTATATCCGGTTATAATTATTTGTTTAAAACCTGTTAGAAGACAGAGACACCGTACATAAGGATTGACATCACCACATCGGACGTGCTATCTTCAAGAGTGCTATCAACAATATTACTTTTATATTGTTTTATTTTTTTATGTTATTGTTGTTTAGTTAAAGATTTTTATTTTCTTTTTTTTATGTTTATGTTGTGCTCTGGCTTGAGTCAAATAAATGTGTTTTCTTTCTTTCTTTAACACGTACGATATGAATTAATGTTATGCCTTGTCCTTATATTGCTTAAGGAATCGCCAAGATTTCGACAACCTGTGCCAAACATATAATCGCGAAATGAAAACTAAATACATTTTAAGTATCGCCTTACTTAACGACTGTTAAATGCACCATAAAATGTAACAAAAGGACTTACTTCCAATAAGAATGACTGATGAATACCTCCATCGTGGCCCGGCGTGCAGTTCAGCGTCAAAGAGTCGTAAGTCACGTTGGTGATCTCACACGCCTTGGGAGTGGATGGCTTCTCTGTATGGAAGAGAAAAAATAATTGAAATTAAATAAAGCATGAATAAAAGTATGCGTACTTTTAGACCAACATGCATAGAAAGTATTGGCATTGTCCCGTTTGCCTGGTTAACTTTTAACTGACTCCCTTTTCTGGTTTCTAACTGACAAACAATATACAGCCTTAACCGCAGAAGTCATTAACGAAAAAAATTGTTTCCTGGTTTGTAAAAGTGCACTTGAAAGGGATTTAACGAAGCTTATCTCTCTAGTGGATTAACCAGGGTTTGAACTTTTTAAGCATGTTAGCGAGCCAAATTACTGGCAATAGAGAATATGCGTCTTATAAACATCAGCACCACCCTCTATAACTAATGCTGTAATGCTTTACGTCAACATACGACCTAATAACTTATACTACCCATGTAGGTACTAGAAATGTCAGGGACAGGAGAAGCGTCGTATTTTATAGGAATAAGCTGCGGAAATTGATCGTAGTTCAGATCGTCTAGCATAAATTTAACGACCTGAGCTCTTTGATTTGTATGGAGCTGACTTGGTATAGATTTTGGCATTTTATTGACTCGTCCTTTTAACTATTTTTTTGTTTGATGAAAAATACATGATACTTGACGATGTTCAGGTATATCGACTCATCTGTAATTTTATCACCCAAAAAATAAATGCTCATTGCAATTTTACTGTACCATAATCTTTACAATTATTCTCTTTTACTTTGTGTTGCTTTCATGTTTTGTCTGTGTCGAATAATTGTTTTCTGTTTTATGTAAATGTTTCTTATTTTTAGTTGTTTTTGAACTGGATTTGGTATAAGCACATTTTATCGACCATCTTTCAGAGTTTTGATCAGTCATGTCCAAAATTTTAGGATTTATAAATCTGAAGAAACAAAGTCGCGTTTATATTAGTATGGACGTTTAAGCAAATCTCAAGCACGTCCCCTGGAGGCGAATCAAGAAGAACTACTGTTTGGCGTACTTTATCAAGCCGCTCGCTTGGTGGGGACAGCAGAACAGTCACTGAGCGCCTACCAGAGACATCGCAGAATCATACTATCAATTTTTGATATTTGTAAACTAGATTATACGTGTGACTTTTTTGATATACCCAGTATATCAAATAACATGTAATTGCATTTTTACGATTATACCCACCTACCGCCCACACACGATGTCTTAACCTAACCTAAGGAACTGAATTCCGACTTCGCGATGGTTCTCAACTCAGCCACCCTTATGCGTCATATATAATTGTTAATTTGGCGTATGATAAAAATATGAAACTGCTTACCAGCTGGTAGTATATGGAAGAGACATGGCTTCGCCTGTCGCCCCACGGAGTTGGTGCCCGAGCACTGCACCCAGCCGTAGTCTGAAGAAGTATTCACCATGTAAATATATGTACCTGAATAAAATATCATAAGTTACTACACGCAAAAAAAATCAATTTAAAGAAAGCGATGGCAAAAGAATCTTGAAAGTTTAAGTCGCTTTTATCCATGCTTATTTATATTAGGTAAAATGCAACCATTCCTAGGGCGTAATCTGAATATACTCGAACCACTACATTCATTTCTTAATAGAAGATCCTAATTTTCAAGTCATTAGATAAACCCAGGCTTGTTTGATAGCAAATGTAAGGTGATTGCTGTTTCTAAATTGCTACGGGCACCACAATTCAAAAGTGGTCAGAAGGTTGGATATTGTAAGCTTACCTGGCAAATTAGGCACAGTGGTCATCGATGATGTCGTGAGCTCATGTTTACTATGCGTTGAGCTATTGAACCACCAGTTGTACGACATTGGCTCCTGTGGACAAGAAGATAAGATTTAAAATTTATATGTCCAAACATAATACCATATTTACATCCGTCACTATCGTTTTCAATTAAAATAGGCCAATAAAACTATAGGTATTTGTAAGGAAAAAAAGAAAATTCAAATCGTCAATTATTAATCCCATAAATTATTCGTAATAGGTTATTTGAGTACACATTAGTTTCAACACCCAATATTAATTGGTTTCAGAACCGACCCAATGGCTCATTTTGGTCGGAAATACATTTCGGCGCCAGTTATTACAATCATTTGCAATGAGATGCCCTAAAAGATTATTTCAATTTGGAATTAAATTGGTACGATCAGCAAAAGTCAGTTTACACTATTGCTTTTACTAAATGTTTTTAATAAAATATTGTTTTGTTATTATTATACATTATTTTGCGAAATTGATCGAACAGTTATCAACATTTTCAATCACCAGTAAAGGAATCGGGTTGATGAGAAGATTTACACTATATGGATAAACTCTTGTGTAAAATCACGACTGAAGAATGGCCGTTGTGATTTTATATTAAGAACTGTTTAAGTTTTTTCCATGAAAGTACAAAAATCCGGTTATTTTCTAAATTGTAGGGTATTAAGCACGGATTAGGCCTATTTATGTTGTGCAGAGGATTGCTATTAATAGGTCTATGATGATGAAACTGGTGTGTAAACTTTTACTGCCAACTGTACCCTTTTACATGACTGATGCTTGTTGGCAAATACGTATTACTGAATTGATTTGACGTAATGGGAGCACTCGTGACTCGTTTAAAATGGCGGAAATATCATTTATATTTTTAAAATTTTTGTTTTCTTTCGTAATGAGTTTACCGTGAGTTTAATTGACGTCAAAAGAATTAGTTACAGGAAACGGCGGTAAAGTGCTTTTTTCTGTCACTACTGAAAAAATATTAGTGCTATCAAAAAAAAGTTTCTCAAGCAAACTGTTTTTAGTATAGGACTTTGGATAGAAAGCAAAATAAATATTTGTGTTTTTCATAGGTCGCACATAAGAAGCTTGGCTTAGCTTGGGAAGAAAATTTGAATTTTTTTAAGTCGTATAATGACCATACAAACTCTAGTTTACCTGCGAATAGGGATTAGAAAAATCATAAGAACTTCTCGAAGTAAGATTTCTTTTCAATTTACACTACAACGGTTTTTATATACACTTCCTTCTTCAGATATAGAAGTAAAACTTTTTCTAGAGGTAATTGAATTGATTGAATTTAATTATTTATATTTTTGTTATCAATGTTATCTCTCCACCACCCTTGGTTGACTGGTACCTTGAGAATGCCTCCGCCTATGTACCTGTATGTTGATAGAAGTTTTAATAAATAAATAAATAAAAATAGTCTTATAAAAGATAGATGAGGTGTAAAGACTACCTCTCATAGACATACGCGACACAAGAAAATAAGAATATTCGCTGTCAAATTTTTATTACATTATCGCGTCACAACAGTTTGAGGAAGCCTTAAAGCTGGAGGTAAAAAATGTCGGCAAATACGGGCAATCTTTAAAAAATCTGGGAAAAGTTTCTAAAGTTTCTAAAGTATTTTATTGAATTCAGCTTACACCTATCACAGACAATAAGTAAACATTGAACGTAAAAAAAAAAATGTTCATTAAACCTTCTATATTTCTCCCGTACCGATAGGGAGAAAAGTAAACAAAACAAAATCTGGTGTAAAATATACGGCTATGCAGGTAATATGGCTCACTGATGAAGTATTATGTTATGCATGAGCTTATTGTCTTGGGGAAACTGCAGGAATGCTGTGTTATTATGATCTACTTCCGATATGGACGGTTTTATTTAGAAACTAGCTTTTGCCAGCCGCTTAGCTCGCGTGTCATGTTGAAAATCGAGGCGGTTGCCTCCCCGACGCCTTCTTCTCCAAGCGGAATCGGTTCGCTCGCTATCCCGCTCGGCGGCCTTCTTCTGGACCTTCACGGTCTCACAGAAGGAGGCCATTTCCCTGCAGTTTTCTGACTGTGCCAGCATGGCCCTCACAACTTTTGGCAAAGACAGGTCTCGCCCAATCCTGGCGACCAAGACCTTCCGCTCAGAGGCCCACGCAGGGCACTCCTCGAGCATGTGCTGGCAATTTTCCGTGGTCTCTCGCCTAATCCTATTCATCCTATATACTTGCCCAATTTCTAGGCTATATCTTAATAATTAAGGTTGATTTAGCGGTTTAATCGTTAAAAAATACCAGACAAGCACACAGATATAGACTATTTTGCATTTTTTTATATTAGTATGGAAGTATGGGCTGGTTTATGCCAGTGAATTCGCTCGCAAGAAAGACGAAAATTATTCTACGGGAATATACTACCGAGATATTCTTGTTATATTAGTCATCCACCCGTGCACACGCACCCGCACCGACGCACGCTCATGCACCTGTGTCCAAATTCTTTCAAGCGTTGAAGCATGATACATAATTTCACATTAAGTATACTATTAGAGTACAGGAAATAGGGTTTCGCTGTAGATCATTTTTGGTAGAGAGATTTGTATGTTTTTACTAAGGATTATCAAGAACAAGATTTTCTGATAAAAAGGTGCCTAATTAGCAGCTCTTATGTATTTATTTTTCGGACTATTACTGGCAATAAGTTGGATGTCGATTCAATTCTCGCATTAAAAAAGAATTGTATGATTTACCGGTAGATATTTAAGATAGGTATTTGTGTATGTCAGATTTGTGTATTTTTTAGCATTTTACCTGACTCTTGCAGGCTGATACAGTCACGATTTATGCAATCAATATAATCTTTTTTTAAATATAACACAAAGTCGTGTTAGGCAGAACCAATTTTCATGATCTTTGATTTTTTGGATTTATCTCCGCCCCGAATAACACAATAACTATTAAAATATCGGCAATATTAACAAAAAACAAAATTATGAAGAAAATTCATTTTCCCATACGTTTTGTGAAGACAGCGCCATCTCTGATACATAAAAGAAACAAAACCAAGGACCAAAATGAACTTGGCGTTATTTACTGGTTGAGATAATGCCAGTAGATGGCGTTGTCGATTATTCTGATTATTTATATATTATATATTTAATATTTATAACAACCACAAAAAATATAAAAAAATACCAAAATAATTAAATTTATTTCCAAAATAAAGCCAAACCTGCCATTTTCTACAGAAGACAATTTTTAAATTAACAAAACGCTGTCTAACCCATTAATGGAAGATTTAGGTTTACCATTAGTAACTCTTTGATAAATCATATTTTTTTCTTCATTTCAAATGTAAGATTTATTTTTCTATCTACTAGGTTTTTCTTGCTGCTATGCCTGCGTTATAGTCGGAAAAAAATATAAAAAGTATCTTATGTCGTAATTCAGGATATATTCTAAACCCTGTGCTAAGTTTCATCCAAATCCATGTAGCCAAAATTCCTTTCGCATTTATAATATTATATTATATTACATTTATGAGCCCCCACATGCGTCGTTAATCGATTTGTCCTATTGCTAATTCATACTCTTTGACACCAATCGAAAAAAAATCAATCAAGAATCAACTTTTGAGGTCGCGAATTTGTTCTTGCCATTGTAACCTTAAACAATGCCCTTTAGGTGACCCCGAATCGAACTTCCCTTCTTCAATATCTTACGATGGTACGTAAGATATTGAAGAAGTTAAGTTCGTTCTTCAAAAATTACTTTCTTGGACGAGTTATTTTATTAATAAAGTCTTTTAGGGAAAATTATAAGAGGAAATAAGGATTTAAAGATGTTGGGTGGGACGTTCTTTGGGTACATAAAAGTTATTGGAGCGAGTAAAGGAGTTTACTTTAAGGGACCAATTTGGTAGTACAATAACTTCTACTATCCTACAACAAAGTATTTTTAGCGTAAGTACATTTACTTGTCGACTTGGTACCTTGGTAGCAACTTCAGGCATTCACTTTTTTACGAGATCTTTAATGTATATACTTATTTGAACCCCAAAAAAATTAAATACCTTTTACTTGATCAACTTGACAATCTAGTTTGCTAAAGATAGGACAACCGTTCTTCGACGAACCTTTGATCTATTTCACACCTTATGTCTAGCTCTTCGTACATAACTGACCGTGTAATTACTCAGGGAGACTCGCAATTCGACGTAGGTAGATATTATTTTCAAGATTTGGTAGTGTGACCCATTTGCAACCATTAAGCATACAATTTAACCTAGTACTCCAAAGGACATCGTGTTACCCAATAGATAGGCAGTTGCTTCATGTAACATACTGGTATTCAGCTGCATCCGGTTAGACTGGAAGCCGACACCAAACATAGTTGGGAAAGGCCTACGCAGATGATGATAATACAGAAGATGTTCTTACCTTGGGGTTAGCATCCAAATCACAGTCGATGTCAATCACTTCTCCTCTTGCTGCCCTCACTACGATGGGAGCTGATGACTTGCAGGTTGGCAAAACTGTACAGGAAACATAACTGATTAAATTTTAATATGCTTTGCAGCTTGGTCAATGAAAAGATGACATGAAAGAATAGTGAGTTATAGTGTGGCAGTTGACAGAACAGAATAGAAGATGAAAACCCAAAAAAACGTGGAACAGGAGCAGGAAGATGAAAATTATAGTTCAGTAAATAAATATTGTCTCTAAGTCTTTGTTGACTTACACTTGACATCCAGCACCAGGCCCTCAGAAGCCCCTTCTCCCAGGCTGTTCCTTGCTGAGCAGACGTAAGCACCAGCTGCTTTTTTTGATACCCGCTGCAGGACTAGACTTTGGTTGGCTAGGAGGACGCCTGGACCTGGTTTGACTACCACACTCTGGTAGAAGATGATAATGATTATTACGTGTAGGATTGCAGTCTTTATGTGATAAGTAGGGTTTGTTTCCTAGGGAGAAGGGCATGCAGAGCTGTATAAAACACACAGATTTAACCATATAGCTTTATAATCTTTTATTGGGCACAAAGGGAAAACCTAATACCTCTTTACACGACTTCAGGAATCAAACTTGAGACTGCCTTACTACAGCAGTTTAATTTTTTTATTTTCTTTTACCTTGTTAAACAAGAACATAAACATCACTTCATGAGCAAAGAGACCACGTGACCACGTACTGCAGAGAGAAAAAGAGACAAATTACGAATTTTAACACCCATTTGTACGTATAGTTCCCGCCAAACTTCTAGGCCGCACTGAAGTTCGCTTTCCGATGCGCAAAGCACGGCGCGGTGTTCTTTTTGTATGAGATTAACTACTGCGCAGTCATTGTAGCTAACTTCCGGGTGTCCAAGAAATTTAGCGAGAATTATACCTGTGTTTACAAATAAACTAATTTGATTTGATCATTATTCCCTCATGCAAAGAAGACTTTCAGCAATAAACAAACTTAAGCAGTAACATAACAATTATAATAAATACTTACGTTATGCGTAAAATATACATGGTTGTGCCACGGGTTCGCTCGCACTCTGCAGTCTAAGTACACGTCTGAGCCCTCCAGCACTTTGCTGCCATCGATGTTAGCACCTAACTCCAGTTTTGCTACCGGTAGATCTGTTGGGACAAGAAATAAAATATTTATACACTTTGTAATATGTGAAACTACATGAGATGATTTATTGAAGAATACAAATAATGCGTAGACCCCAAATAAATTTGTTTTAGGTTAGGAAAATGATGATGATAGTGAAGACTAGATACTTTCTATCAAAATTCGTTTCACGTTTCTTTTATTTATTTTTTTAAACTAAGATTTGCTGCGGAGTTTGGTACTATTGTTTGTTTTTGTGGACTGTCTTTTCATTATAAATGTTTTTTTTTTTACTTTGAACCTTAACAGTCCCCTATTACTGCTTAATTAAACAGATTTGATTTTGGTATTCTAAAAGACATTTTGAAAATCTTCAACTATAATTTAGCCACCTGACAGTTCTGTCTTGGATAGTGAGATTGAATGAATATAAGGGCTGTAATAATTTGAAATACTTACATACTTTTATTTAGTTCATTTATTCACGTCCAAAGTAGGTCTAAATGAGCGAGTATGGTTATCACAGTTCAATTGCACATGGCCTTCTCTGCATAAGAAGAGGACTTACCCTGTAGTGGGACCAATAATAGACTGGTTTTATTTAATAACTCACGTTGTATCTCCATCTTCCATCCATCCTCATGAGTGGAATGCGGCAGACTTGGCTGCACAGCCCTGCAGGAGAGGACTCTTCCAGCGTCCTCTATGTTCGGCACAAAGCTCAGGATGCTGCTGGTGATGTTGCCATCCGTTGAGGTCTGGTGACAAAGACGTAGGTTTGATTTAATTCTAAAGGAACCCGTAGTGACGCAGTGTCAGGGCGCAGACCCATCGAGAGCTATAAGTTAGTTTTCCTTACCTCCAAACTAGCGATCGGTTATATTGTCTTGCAGGTCTAATAGCAACATAGCTCTTTTAGTAATACAAAACTACTAGTAATTAGCTCTCAAAGCGGCCGCGCCTTAAAATAAGTCATTTCTGAATTTAAAATTTTGGGTTAACAATGTGCCAAACTATCGGTGCTAATGCCAATGTTTGACTGGTTTTCAGGGTAAAGTAGTCAAATACTCAACTTTAAATTCTAAAGTAAGAAAACGGCAGGGTGCAGGGTTAAGTTATCTACAATTCGCTACAATACGATGTGACGAACTGTAGAAAACTCATCTCCATAATCCATCTTTTGTACTGGTGACAGTTTTACATGTAAGAGTAATATTCCTGTGAACTCTAAGGACTGGATCATAAATTGAGAATATTTAGTTAAGAACGTGTCAAACTCTACTTTAATTCTGAAGTTTGGCAGGTTGTTCTGCAAAAGAAGTATTTAATAAGATTATAAATCTTTTCTATATCCCAATTAAATTAAATTTCAAATCAGCGACTTTTGGACATGAACTTAAGTATCTTTAAATAGGCCACCCGTGACGTAAGGCACTGCTTTATCCCCTTCGTGCATAATCTAATTTAAATCTCAGTCATATTTTAGCGCTAGAACTGTTTCAGTCACTCGTCGTTTTTCATGATACGTGCATGATACGTGAGTTTGTCAACGCCTAGTAAAAAAAAGATTTTTTGTTAAAAATGACGTCTTTCCTCAAATTTGTCGTATAAAATACTTGCCAGAACCTTATCCTTATTCGTGGCTAGGAACATATTTTTCTCAAAAGTCCAATGATGCAGTTTAAATAATCATCAAAATCAGGCCCGCGATTCTTTTAAGTATTTTTCGCTATTCGTCATAGTTTCGGATTTGGCTATCCACGCCCATTTGAAAAGCTCTCTTTGTAATTCTGTAGGTATGTACAGTACAACTAATTTCTTAATATTCCTCGGAAATCATCGCATTTCCGAATACAAACGAATGCTAATTTCCATGTCCATAAATTATTAGGTATATCGTGTATAATAATTTTAATTCAGAACTAAGTTCTTTTTTGTTGTTTTGTTTTGATTTCTGTGTGAAATATATAGAACTGTAAAAATAGCAGGGCTCCCATTTTAAAGTCAAAGTTCAAAGTCAAAGTCAAAGTCAAATATATTTATTCAACTGGGCCAAAAAGCGGCACTTTTGAACGTCAGAATTAAAAGTAACAAATCATAAAATAAAAATTGATTCTACCGTGCATTCGGAAAAGTAGCTTGTTATGGAGAAGAATGCACAAGAAACTACATACTTACTCTTTTAAAAAAAAAGTGTTTTACAATATTTACATAAGTACATACATTAATAAATTCATATATGTGAGGACGATGCACCCAGAATAGCACTATACACTATACTACGTACAGGTATAAAGTATTAAAAGCATTAACAGGTAAATTTATTAATGTGATAAATACGAACATGGTTCTCACATACTTACAAATATTGCAAACATAGGTAAAATACCTAATTCAACACCAACGGAACAGTGTGTGAGTCAAAAATTCTAAAAAAAAAAAGCAATAACTATGAATAGGAATATAAATCAACAAATTTGATTTTGTCCACGCTAAAGATTGCCCTATGGAGCAGGACCAGCATGTTTCCAAGCATTCTTATCTTGAATATAATCATCTAATTTGTAATATGCTTGTTTACAAAGTGTGCTTTTAACTAAAGTTTTAAATTTACCTTCATTTAGTTTTAATATATCACAAGGTATTTTTCTTCTTCTATTAAAAATATATTACATTATGTTAAAAGCGTATTAAAAAATTTATTTACTTTCAAGTTGATTGAGAGCGCCCGGTCTGCACCAAGTGCAAAGGGAAACTGATAGAAATCCGACGACTGACAAAACACGAAGTTTGCCGAGGGACAAAAAGAAAACGATTGTACTGTATATGAAATGCACATGCTTATCTCCCCTTATTGATGTCAATGTATGAAAATAAGACACCGTCTTCTCGATTTTTTAAACAAGTTACTCACCGACTCTCTAACAGTCTTCAGCCTGGTGCCTTCCTTCCACCAAGATATTATGGGTTTGGGCCTGGCCCCAACAGCTTGGCAGACCAGCTCGGTGCTCTGTCCCGCCACCAGAGGCCGCTTGCCGCCTTGAAGACGCACCCAGAGTGGTCGTACTGTGGACAAAAGATTCGATTTTTAAATAGACATTAATTTAGGTACATATCGTCTTATTTTAATGAGTGTGTTTTGTTTCTATAAAACGCATTCATTTGCCAACTAATTCGCTGGCCGGTTAAAGCTTTCTTTTCGAACAGAGAAGGCAAGGACTCTATGAAATGTATGTATTCTGTAGAAATAGAAGTACCGCCGCACTACTAACACATTTATGGCAGTTTCGCTTAAAACAGAAAAGAAAAATGTATAAATATTTTTTTGCAACTACAAAAAAATTACCAATTCACGCAGTCATCAAGCCCTTTATTACAAGCCATCCTCATTATCATCATTATACCTTCACACATCAGAACTCATTGATTAATAACACCCAAACAAGGTAAGATCAATGACAACAAAATTGAATTTTAATATAATTTATCAATTATTTAATTAAAATGGATTCCATTCTTGCGTGCCAAGGCATTTAATTTTCTTATGCATATCAAATATCAATCAATCAAGCTTGTACTTAAATTAAGGATTGAATAGGATTGAGACCAGGTGCTGACCATATGGTTTGATTATGGTAACCAGTGTTTTGTTACTTATGTCCGATTTTTCAATAGTCTGGTAACCTTTAACTGAAGAATAAAAATGGCGGTTTGACAGCTTTTCTGTAGAAAATATGTCAAACGGCCATTTTTATTCTCAGTTAAAAGTTATCAGACTATTGAAAAGTTGGCCCTTAGTGTAAAGTTTTTGTGATATTTATTATTTTAATCATAGAGCCTACACAAAGTGATATTCTGACAACGATAACTATTACCAGGAATCATTAACGAGGAAATTGATTTAAAAAAAATCGAAGATAAGGCTATTGGTTAGGCATACTTATTTTTTTACCTGACCCCTGGCCATGGTCTTTAACTTACAAAGTAATCTCCCATCGTTAAAACTCTTTGCTAGTAGCAAGCAAACGCACAAAAAATTATGTGGGTATGCAACTACCGAATTTATAAAAACATAATTATTTAAGGTCAACTTTTTACGACTGACTGTTTTGTAAATTTATTATGGGCAACAATAGCCCACAAGTGGGAAAGCAAAAGGCTAACTTTACTAAGGTTCAAAAGAATCCAATTCCTTTTTTTATTTAGAGCACTTAAGACAATTAAGCTGAGTTTTTTATTGGCCTAACCCTTTTTAGGGTACCGCAAGGTTGTGTCATAAAACCTTTTTGTAATCTAGGTACAAAAACCATCCTTTATATATTTGTTTAACTTAATCTGTAGGTCAAGGCTTATCAACTGTTTTATTTTTATTTTTAGCCAAGCAAAGGTCTAAGACACATTCTTTTTCTTTTTGTCTTGCCCAGCACATACAATGATATTCCAGATTTTGAACTTGCCACCGTGCATGAATTGATAATTAAAAAATATCTGCTGTTACGATGATCATTTAGTACTCAGTAGTGAACATCAATATTGGCAAAAGAGCGAAGAAAACCCTTTGTGAGAGGAGTTGAACACAATTTTACCTATAAACATCTACCGTTATAAGCCACGATTAATCTTCAAACTCAAAAACAACAGCCTTTCGTCATTTCAATAACCCATCTGCCTACTGACTGACATGCCTGTAAAAACAAGATCAAAAATGTATTACATATTTAAATTCCATACAAAAGGATTCATCAATTACGTGAATGATTAAACAATTTTGTATGCCGTTAATAAAATCGATAACTTTTTAAAGCTACAGATCCCACGATACAAAAAATAAAACCAATTACAACTGTTACTCGCTGCAAGAGAAAATGAACTTTATAAAACCAATTAACGTTGAACTTTCACTGTGGTTTTATGTGATATGCTTCCACAAAATAATACAACATTCACAGAAGATTATGGACTTTACAACATTAAAGATAGGGTTGAATTTCCAAATCGAAGTTCAGCAGTAAACGCAGATGTAAAAAATTTAAATTATAGTGTGTGAATATTTTCAAGTGAGTGCGAAATTTTGAGCTTATTGTTTTTAAGTACCGAGATACGACAAAATTCATTTTGGTAAGGTGTTTTTATTAAGTGAAAAATCCTTTGTTTTTTTTTTTGAATGGTGTTTGTTAGAAATTTTGAATAATAAATCAAGTAAGCTGATTAAAATATTGTGGTGTAAATTTAAAAGAGGTCCGTTTCCAGGTGTGAGCTTTCTATAAAGGAAGATTGGTTTAGTGAGTCATAATGGGTTGAAAGGAAGTTATTAATGTAGGTACGTAAAGAGTCTAAAGAGCAGATGGACCTCTGTGAGCAGGGTAAAGCAAGTATTCTAGAGATTATAAGTGTGTATAGTCTCGCCAAACTTCTTGGCCGTCCTGAAGTTGGCTACAATGGCTGCGCCGTAGTAAATCTCATATAAAAACAGCACCATTTCGTGCCTCACGCATCCGGTAAACCAACTTCAGGGCGGCCCAGAAGTTTGGCGAGGGCTGTACTACCGTCTTTTTGAATTCTACCATCGCTCTGATTCTGTCGACGTCATTAGTCAGAGAAAATACCTTGACCTTAGCTTAATACTGAGTTTCAATAGAATATGAGACCAGTTTTTGCTGGTTTTGATACAACTGACGTACGGTCTACTCAACTGTACAGCACATAGGTATACAAGTACCAACATAATCTTATATATAAAATTCTCGTGTCACAATGTTAGTTACCGTACTCCTCCGAAACGGCTTTACTAATTTTTACCAAATTTTATGTTCATATTCAATAGGTCTCAGAATCGGCTACTATCTATTTTTCATACCCCTAGGGTAGGGTAGGTAGGGTAGGGTAGGTAGGGTAGGGTAGGTAGGGTAGGGTAGGTAGGGTAGGGTAGGTAGGGTAGGGTAGGTAGGGTAGGGTAGGTAGGGTAGGGTAGGTAGGGTAGGGTAGGTAGGGTAGGGTAGGTAGGGTAGGGTAGGGTAGGTAGGATAGGGTAGGTAGGGTAGGGTAGGTAGGGTAGGGTAGGTAGGGTAGGGTAGGTAGGGTAGGGTAGGTAGGGTAGGGTAGGTAGGGTAGGGTAGGTAGGGTAGGGTAGGTAGGGTAGGGTAGGTAGGGTAGGGTAGGTAGGGTAGGGTAGGTAGGTTAGGGTAGGTAGGGTAGGGTAGGTAGGGTAGGGAAGGTAGGGTAGGGTAGGTAGGGTAGGGTAGGTAGGGTAGGGTAGGGTAGGGTTTTTTTTTTTTTTTTTTTTTTTTTTTTTTTTTTTTTTTTTAATGGCGCCTACCTCTCCGCGCAGGGCGGAGTTTGCGAGCTAGGGAGGTTCCTCAGACATAGTCCGAGACCTTGGGACTCATCTTTATTCAAGATCAATTTGTACATATACACATGACGAGTTCTTAAATTATTTATATTTCATAGGATTATATTAACTTATTGTATAGCATGTTTTTAACGACACCTTGATTCTATTTTGTCTATAGATTATATGTCGTTCTATACGCTTCCCATTATATATTAACATATAGGATTTCGAGCATTGATGTTGACTAATCTATTTATTTTTGTTTACTGTTTTTTGTGCAACATTAAAGCAGTATTCAATAAATGTAGTGCTATACTTTTTTTCAGATATAAGCCTATTCAGATTCCCTGGTTTAATGTCAATTCCTAGCTTCTGTTCGATTTGATACCTTTCTAGGCCATATACCGGGCAGTCAGTAAGTATGTGGATCGCTGTCTCGTCTTCGTCAGGGTCACATGCGCATGATGGGCTATCCTTCAATTTGAACCTGTTCAGGTATTCTGAAAACCCACCATGGCCTGTCATAACTTGGGTGATTAACCCTGTTGGTCTTAACTTTCTTATGGTTTTGTAAGCGTCCACAGCGTCCGGGAAGAAAAATTTCGTAGTCGCGGCTGTGTCACCCATTTTGTACCTCCGGTTCCATTCGACAAGCGAATCCTTCCGGATTTGTCGCTTGACGAATGACACCGGACACCGGTCGTAATCCGGCCTCTTTTTGAGGTGTAATGCCGCTTCTTTAGCCAAGCCCTTTTTGGTCGGCTCTCTCATTCCCCTCCAGTCCCGCGTGCGCCTTGATCCAAAACAAAGCCACATGCTTGTTTTGGATACTGCACTTTCGCAGGTTCTCCCTGGTTTCGACTGCGAGGGGATGAGAAGAGCGATGATTTGCGACCGTTTCTAGTGACGATCGTGAGTCACTGAGAATGCCAAAAGACCCTTCTGTGTGCTTATGGATCTCCCGCGTGGCTTTGCATATGGCCAGCAGTTCGGCCTGGTAGACCGTGCAGTGGGACGACAGCTTCATTTTCTGGCACTTGGTTTCGGCGCCATTGCTCCAGAGAGACAATGCCGCCCCTACCTTTCCATCAATTTTGCTGCCGTCCGTGTATATCTGCACTGCTTGTGTGCAGTGGTGTGCGAGTTGCTCTTGGTCTGCCAGGCATATGAACTGCAGACTCATATATTCCGCTGGGTGGTGTGTCGACGCAAATGCGGTGCGTTGCTCAACGTCCCTGTCTCCCAGCGCTGACTGGGGCCACCCCCTTTTCGCCTCATACAGGGCAGCTGCCTCTCGTATTCGGAGATCAAGGGGAAGTATCCCAGCCAGCACTAGCGCCGAGTTCAGGGATACGGTGCGATAGGATTTGCACATTTTCTGTGCAAATCCTCTTTGGACCGCATTTAGCCTCTTTTGAACACACAACTTGGTGGCTGCGGGTGCCCATGCGCTTGCCGCGTACATTATGACCGGTTCGACCACTGCCGTATACATGGTGCGGATGACGTCGGGGTGGAGTCCCCAGCTGACCTTCGCAGCCCTCGACAACTGCTTGTAAAAGCCAATCGCCTTTTTGCACACATTCTCTACGTGCTTGTTGAATGTAAGCTTGTTGTCGATCGTTAGCCCCAGGATTTTGATCTCTTGCGTCATGCCAATGGCGACCCCTCCCATGCTCAGTCGCGGGGTGTCGTATTTCAGTCTTCGCGTTATTATCATCGCATTTGTTTTATGCGGTGCGAATTTCAACTTATTACTTACACCCCACTGGTAAACATGGGCGAGGGCGTCATTTGCCTTCCGCTCGACCTCGATCGCTGAATCGCCATCAAATACTAGCACCACGTCGTCAGCAAAAGCTTGGCAGTAGTCTCCCCGTTCCCCCAACCCCTTTAGTAGGGGGTCCAGGAGGGTGTTCCAGAGGATAGGTCCTCCAATCGATCCCTGTACACAGCCCTTCGACGTCTCCCTAACTACCTCTTCCCCTGCATATCTGACCCTGACCCTTCGGTTATTGAGGTAGCTGTCCATGATTCGCCTCACATTTACCGGGCATTTTTCCTCAGCCAGTCTGGTTCGTATAGCTGGCCACCATGCGCTATCAAAGGCTCCCTCTATGTCTAGCGACACCACTACGGTCAGCTTGCGCTCTGTCAGCTTGTTACGTATGCGTCCCACTAGATCATAGAGGGCGTCTTCCGTGCTCTTTTGGGGCATGAACCCATACTGGCGAGTACTGAGTTGCGGTATAATGTGCCATTTAACTCTGTTTATGACCATTTTTTCCAGGACTTTTCCCAGCACCGGCAACAGACCAATTGGCCTGTAGGATTTTGGAACCGTGTAGCTCTCCTTCCGGGGTTTCCTTAGGATCACGACTGTGGCTTCCTTCCAGGTCCCGGGAAAGTAGCCCAGTTCCAAGCACTTGTTTGCCAGTGCTAGGAAAGTTCCCGGGTCGTGGTCAATCGAATGCTGGCAGATGTCGGCCGTAAGGCCATCCGCCCCGGGGGCCTTCTTGGGGTTGAAGGTGCGCATGGAGGAGTTTAGCTCCTCGATGGTGAACGGAGGGTCATGTTTTTCATCATGACCCATGACGTTCACTTTTTCAGCTGTAGCTCTAACTCGCATGTGTTCATCGCTATCTTCTTCCCTTCGATCCCCAGGGTAGAAGGTTTCCGCCAGCAGTTCGGCAGAGTGGAGGTTGTCCAGCACCTTTCCGTTCACGGTCAGGGGCAGGTCCTCGTGCCGTTTTTTGGTTCGGCCTATAACCCGGTATATGCCGTCCCATAGGCTCTCCCGATCTTGCCTCCCACAGAAACCCTTCCAGCTCTCCGTTTGAGCGTTTCTGGCTTTCGTTTCGTATTCCTCCTTTATTTGCAGGTACTCTGCGACGACGGCCTCTCTCCTAACAGGTGCTGCACAACGTATTCTACGCCTCCTTGTGGCGACTGCCTTCTTCAACGTGGCGAGCTCCTCCGACCACCATGGTAGACTGACCCTGTTACTTGACTTTATGAGGGGTATACTTATGTTCGCTGATTTTATGATGGAGTTTTGGTATGAATTTATTTTATTTTCTAAATCTATTTTATTCTGAATTTTTTCTATTTCTAAAATGTTAACTGCCTGTTCTGTGAGCAACTGGGCCAGTTTCACACGAAATTGGTCCCAGTTTGCTTTTTTGCTGTTGAAAATGCGTGTGGTTCTACTAATTTGTATACCCCTTGCCTTCTCCAAGGCCAACCTAAAGGTGATGGTGTTGTGGTCTGAGCTCGTCAAGCCTTCCACTACCTTCCAGTTATCCACAAAGCCGAGCAGACCCGTCGTGCAGACCGTAATGTCTACTACACTTGAGTAGAGGCTGGTTCCACGCACTGTGTGGAACGTTGGAGTGCCGCCGACATTGAGTATCTGCAAATCCATCTCGTCAAGAGCACCAGCCGCGTCTTTCCCTCTCCCATTAGTTTTTTGGCTTCCCCACCAAGAGTTTTGCGCGTTGACGTCGCCTCCCATGATGATCTGCCGGCCGAAGTTCCGCTCAATCCTTTTTAGCTGCTCCAAATATGGCCCTATCGGTTCTGGCTTAGGTTCGAAGTAGAACGAGACTACCACGATCTCCCAGGCACTCTTCACCACTGTGATGTTAGGTGTGGTAAAGTCCGGGCACTGGATGACGTCTATGTCGCCGTCGAAGACAACGACTGCTGCCTTGACGGCACCGTCTTCCGTTCTATTGCACTGGTAAATTCTAGCGCCGTGGTAATCTTTCATTCTACCTATGCCTCCGATGTACGGCTCCTGGAGCAGTGCAAAGGCCATATTCCTTTTGTTCGCCTCAAGCATTAATTCATTCGTTGCCAGTGCCTTTCTTTGCAAGTTTGCTTGGGCTACTACGTATGGCCTTGTGTTTGAGTCAGATATTCCGCCGGTGACCACCTTAGCAATACGCCGTTGTGCTTCGGGCCATTGCATCCCATTTCCTCCTTATGGGGCACTCTTGGCTGAAGGCGTTGTGCTCCACTTTTTCAAGTTTTGCCCGCGTGCAGTTGCAGCATGACGGGCCCGCTCCCTCAAGCTAGTCTGGGCAGTCTGCTTTCATGTGGGCGCCCCCACAATGACTACACCTTGCCTGGGTTTCCTGGCAGAAACGTCTGCCGTGTCCGTATCCCAGACAAAGCGAGCACTGGACTAACGGAGACTGGTCGGCCACTCGAATTCTCTGCATGTCGATGTGTACCGACCCAGCCTCCGTTACTCGCCGCCAAATTGCGGGGGAGACCCGCACTATGACATGGCTTTGGTGCGGATTCCTGGTGCGCTTCCTATAGGCTATCTCAAGTCTATCGGCTTCGCTGAGTCGTTTAAACAGATCCCTGTTCTGTTTCTTCAGCGCACCAAGAATCTCCTCGTCGCTGTTGTACTGCAGCACGTCTTTGAGCACAACTAGTGGGTCTTTATTTTTTAGGTCTTCGGCTCTCAGGTTTTCTGATTTTGTCAGCCGGGCCTTAACTTTCTCCCTTTCTTCCTGATTCCTAAAGCCCACTATTACCTTCCTATCCTTGGCCTTTCTTATCTTTTCTATCTCAACTCCTCCCTCCTTCGCGTTTACGGCCTTTCTTATTCTGTTCAGCACGTCCTCGCCTGTCTCCTGCTCGTCTGTCGCCGTGACTACCAGCGAGTGCAGTGCGGTCCGCTCCGGAGGCTGTCTCCTAACGGACGACACAACACTCGCATAGGTTTGTTTTTCAACTTTTTCGAGCTTATCTTGTAATCTGGCCATGCTTTCCGTATTGAGTTTTATTAAACTTGCATGGTCGGCGAGCATTTTCCCGAATACCTCCCTCACCCTCTCCTTTTCCCAGTCTGCTGTCCCTTCCTGGTTTGCCTTTTGGTTTTTAGGCGATTTCTGAGGCAGTCCCGTCTTTTTTGTTTTTGTTGTGGGCTCTGCCTCTTTTACCAAATTATACAATTTTTCCGCAGCCAAGGTGATTTCCACCTTAATCTCGGTTTTTATATTCCTCGAGAGGCCCAGCTGTGTCTTAATTTTGGCTAGGCAGATTCTGGCTTCGGTCACCTTGTCTCTCGGCTTTGCTGGCTCGACCAGGGTGGGTGACGTGGCGGCGGTCGTGGGGGTGGCGGGGTAGCGGGGGCGGTTTTGAGTTTTTCAGGGGGGCTTTGGGGCTTTAATAGGGACTTTTTTATTGTCTCCTGCTTTATCGCTTCCCATTCCCCGATACTTCTCCTGACAGCTGACTTCGCTACCGGTGGTGTTTTTTCCGGTGCGGTATGGTGTGGTGAGGTCCTCGTAAACGTGGAGTTTAAGGGCGGGTTTGATACCGATTTTCTGGGAATGACCTCTTCTCTCTCCTTGTTTTTGGCTGGTGTTCTGCTGATCATCTTAGGCGAGATGACACTTATAAGGTTGTAAATGGCCTTATAAGTGTGTGTCAAAAGCAAATTTTGGTAGTCAATTTAATTTGTAAATTGTAAGGGGGGTATTGTATAGAATACCCCGTTTTATGTGTCACTGTTGGTGTTCTCCTTATCAAGTAGGGTACTGATCAACAGTTTCAATAATTTTATCCTATAGTATAGCAGTACAATAGTACTGCTATATGTCCTAAATTGTCTATTTAAATTTAATTTTGCAAAAATGCTATTATTGTCTTAATCTAATATATAGTAGCACAAAAGTACTACTATATGTCAACAGTTAAAATTTTTACAATAAATACTTAAATAAGCGAAATAGAGATAATTTTATCTTAAGCTATGTATGTCCTTAACCTAAGACAAGTTTTTTTAAAAGTATAGTCAGGTTCTCAGGAACTGAGGTCGTCCGAGATTTGGCGTTTAAGGTTCTCTTCGTTCCTGGCGACCCCTCAGTAAGATATATTCTTACTGAATACTGCCCGCTGGGGGAGTTTTTGGTTGTCACGGCTGAGCTGGTGCAGAGAACAAGTCTTCTGCTGGGGCGAGTCGATTGGGCTCCTCGACTCGGTTCTGATGAGTCCAAGCTCGCGTGGTCCAGCCCTGACCTGGGTCTGTTAATGGGTTTTTTTTTTTTTTTTTTTTTTTTCCGTTGGGGCCAAAAGATAGGGCTCCTCAAGCCGGTCACAACGGATCCAAACTGGGTGGTCTGCCACTATCCTGGGCCGAGATAACCCAAGAGGGGTGCAGTAAAATGAGGAAGGTTGAGGGGGGGGGGGGTATTAAAAGTGGAGGGGGAAGGGAGTACTTGAGGTATTTGAGGAAGGGAGGGGGGACTGTTCAACACAAGTCCAATCTCAGATGACTTCAGGCCAGGGGTTGAGGAGTTCCCTCGAAGTTTCCTGCTGAGGATTTTTTGGAGCTGTTCTATAGTCAGCTCTATAGTCAGCTCTGAACAGGCAAGTATGTCTGTAACAATCCTCAAAAGTTTTCACTATCAGGATTTTCGGACCACGTTTTTTATTTGAGGTTAAGTACCGAAAACGTGGTCTCACTGATGTGTTATTGCACACTCGAGTTTACACTTTAAAAATCTGAGATTCATAGTGATGCAGAGGGCCACAGAGGGGGTCAGTATCAGGTGATAAAAACACACTGTCTTTGCTCTACTTTTTGAGCTATTGACTTCCGAAAAACCCTTTGAGGTTATATGTCTGGAACTGCACTGTAAAAACTTAGTCGCACACAAAATAAAAGTTTTGGCGTCGGAAACTTCACGACTCGTCGATGGCCCACAGGTGGGCAAAACCAGTATTTGTCTCTCGCCCCCAGGCGAAGTCTTGGAAGAAGGGTGGTATTTCTTCTTTCGCCTGCAAGTCTCCGATGTTGTACCAGAAAAATCTGTAGGACACCTCGAAATGTGCGGGCAGCGAGGGCGCAGCCCAGCACTCGAGAAAATCAGGGGCTCACCACTCAGAATTCAACAGCGTTTAAGGGTTTGTGAAAAATACTTAATGAATTTTTCTTCTTTTTCCCATGAAAAATCCCAGAAGTGGAGTCCGATGATTCTTCTCGGTGCGCACACACAGCACTCACTAGCCCGAACACTTTGAGCTATCACTCACTGAAAACTGCGATAAGTTTCCGATTATCCCGATTTTTGAGCGCGGAGTCGCTTAAAACTGAACTAGCGAGGGCAAGGGATCGCGAGAGACGGTAGGGTAGGGTAGGTAGGGTAGGGTAGGTAGGGTAGGGTAGGGTAGGTAGGGTAGGGTAGGTAGGGTAGGTAGGGTAGGTAGGGTAGGTAGGGTAGGGTAGGTAGGGTAGGGTAGGTAGGGTAGGTAGGGTAGGGTAGGTAGGGTAGGGTAGGTAGGGTAGGGTAGGGTAGGTAGGGTAGGGTAGGTAGGGTAGGGTAGGTAGGGTAGGGTAGGTAGGGTAGGGTAGGTAGGGTAGGGTAGGTAGGGTAGGGTAGGTAGGGTAGGGTAGGTAGGTAGGGCAGGGTAGGTAGGGTAGGGTAGGTAGGGTAGGGTAGGTAGGGTAGGGTAGGTAGGGTAGGGTAGGGTAGGGTAGGGTAGGATAGGGTAGGTAGGGTAGGATAGGTAGGGTAGGGTAGGGTAGCTAGGGTAGGGTAGGTAGGGTAGGTAGTGTAGGTAGGTAAGTAGCCAATTTACGGGAGCGAAGCCCCGGGGGTCAGCTAGTGGTGTATAAAAGTAATTTTTATTAGCATAAAAAATTTATATTCCCATCTTAAAGAGAAAATAGTACGCACATAAACGTACAATAAAGTCTAAGAAATCATTAAGAGATTATCATTAAAATGCAATATGGCCACACATAGGATGAGTCTATTCTGTGGAACAGGTTCGACACCATAGGTATATTTATTTTTTATTATTATTTATTTACTCTTCATGTACAATGAAGTATGTATGTACAGTCTTTGTACATGTACTTCATGTACATGTACACTCCTTGCTGCATCAAGTCCGCTTATGTATCACATATAAGCGGACTTGATGCAGCAAGGACTGTTTGTTATCTTGAATTGTTGACAACATGCAGAGAGGAAAGTCCTACTTTCTTGGGGGAAAGCCTGAATAATATCTTTTAATCGGCTACAAAAAACCAGGAACATCACACACTTATGGTCGTACAAAAAAAAAAATTATAGGAAAAGATAAACTGGCTTAAATTGATTTTATTCGTGACAATTTTTTGACAGTAATACGTTTTTTATGTTATTAAAACATTGTGGCTTATAAATGTATCTTTTAAGAAAAAGTCAATTTAAGTCAGCACATCAGAAAAACAAAAACCCTTTAAAGTAACCCGAGAAAAACATCCAAAACTGCCTGATAAACTTGCAAAAGATATAAGAGAAAATAAACAATAAGCACTTCGATCAAGCGAAAGTTTTTATCGGCTTATTTCCCATTTGATCAACCCTTACTAAATTCAACAACAACCCATCTATTGCTCTACCTTTATACCCATCACTTAACCCTATCGCAACTCACTTCAAACATTTTTAAATAGAATTCAAAACGGGTGTCAATTGCCAAAAAGAAATTGATTAGCATCTCAAAGTTGATCTGCCAAAATAATTAAAGATGTCGGCTTCCGGGGTAAAACAAGTGAAGTTAAAAGTTATCTAACTTGGACCAAGTTGCACCATATTTCATTGGTTCCTTTAATTTACTTACATTGTTGGGTTTGGTACCTATTTAAACCATTTTTAAGGAAGTGATCAATATTTTGCCTCCACTTTTGTTATATCTCTGGATGGTGTGACTTTGTTGTAAAAACATTTTCACTTATGGGTTGAAATGCTGGGTAAAATTTGTGATACCGGTTTGCATTTTACTAAGCGGAAGTTCATTGTTGATCTCGCTATAGCGTTAAATTTTAAAGCGAACCGCAGCGAGCAAGCAGGAGAGATAGTGGTCAACCTCGTCCGGGAGCCTCTGTCGTTGATAAAAAAGAATGATATATTCATAAGCATGTTTTAGGCCTTTTCAAATATCATATTATCTACCCAAGGGCTATTTCCTGGGTTGCCTGGAAGAGATCGCGGAATGCGATAAGGCCGCCCATTGTATATTTTTTAGTTTTAAGTTTCTTTTGTTCTGTATTTTCTGGTGTACAATAAAGTATACATAAATAAATAAATTATCATTTTGACAGACCATACTATCCTCGGTTTGTTTAGCCCGTTAAAAGTTAGCCAGGCAGCAACGTGCCTGATATAGTAACGTCACAACTTATAAAAAGGTGCCTCTTCACTGTTTAATACATGTTTTTAAGAAGTTGTCAACCTCACTATGATCTCGAAAAATAAATAACCACATCTCAAAAAATATCAACCACCAATTTCACATACTCAAATACCAAATCAAAACAACACAAGCGCCGCATCCATACAACTCCCATCCGTGTCGGTACAATCCCTAACGGAAGTATATTATGCTGTCAATTAGACTGCTTTAGATTATCATCTGCGAGTTATTTACGCCATGATTATTTCGTTCGGCTTCTTTCGGGGATTGCCATGATTTGTGAGAGGTCACGATTTTGGCGACAATATGGCGTTTTAAAAGGTTCCCAGAAGGGATTCTGATTGGATTTTTGTCGTGGCCTTTGCTGTCGAAATTTGTGGGGAATGTTTGTTTATTTTTCTTGTGAGAGCGAATTGGCATTTCGAGTATGTAATTTGGGAGCCTGGTGAAATCATTTGCTTATTTATTTCTGTAGAAAGATCGACTTAAAAAAATATACGTCTTGCCAAAAGTACAAATTTGAAATAAATGCCTTGACTTTGATAAAAACTATTGAAATTATTTTTCCTATGTGAAACATTGAGCATGGACCAATCCAAGCCATGGTTATTTCAGGTATTTTTATCATTTAATAGCTTTCGTTATAATTTTGTCTCTACAATCAACCTGAGACTCTAGTCAAGTGACTAAGCCATCAACGAAAGCGTCGCGATAGCGAATGATAAAATGTCAAAAATTTATAGTATTGCCAAGCGTTATCGAAATATCACGCGTGATCATTTACATAATGGCATTTCGACAATCGCGATCGGTGATAGACAGTGTGTTTAGAACCTCTATACATAGGGTTATCATTTCGAAAATAGAAAAGTCCTGACAAAATTTTATAAAAAAAATACCTTAAAATTACCTACTTTTAATAACAAGTCCACACATTAGACGAGACTTACTTACAAAAAATGATTAAAAAATATAATACGACTGCAAAAAATTCGTGATCTGAAAATACGAAATAAGAAACTATTTTAGAGAATCATCATTCTTGAAAAAAACAATTTTTTTCAAGAGATAAATCCGGACAAATTCGTAGAACGCCGGGGAAAGTCCGGACAGGAGGCGGTACCGTCCTTCTGAAAATTTTCCGGACCCTATCTGCACAACAATTTCGCCGTATCTTCAAACACCTTCAAACTAAAACAGTATTATCTTAAACAAATCCCCACCCATGACTCAGCATGATCCTAAAACACTGCCCCAACTTTCACCTTTAAACAACTAAACTTCAAACATCAATATTAATCTTAACTTAAATTAAACCTACAAACCACTTCTATGCGCACATGTACAAATAAATACAATAACATGCTTATACATATCGACAAGATAATCCCATGTCGTTGGAGAGAAATAGAAGATTTTCTGTATTGAGTATTAAAGGGATAGGTTTAGTACGTGTAACTCATGGACAAATATGTATACTAAATCTGTGTCGGTAATGATACGTCAATCAAAGGGATGCACGGTAATGTTACAGCGAGATATGAGAACTAAAATAAGAGAAAAAGAAACGCTAAATGCATTAAAAATAGGTTGTATTAAGGAGCTTATAGTGAGAAAAGTTAATGGGCTAACAAGCAGGCGGCCTTATTGATGGAAAGTGATCACAGGTGTTTATGGACGAGGAACAAAGCTGGAATCTGCACTAATATTGAGAAAAGTTAAACTGATTGTTTTTTTGTTGGAACTATTTCTGGAAGTACTGATTTGATTATGAAAATTATTTCACTGATAGAGCTACACAATCACAGAAGCTATAGGAAAAATTTTATACTGAAAAAAATGCTCAGCTCATGTGCACCAGGCCACAGGACCGATATAAAGCAAGAGTTTTATATAAATGAGTAAGAGATACCAGTCCTTCAAACTAGGAATATCCTATTTCGACAGTAATTGACACGGAATAATCGACAGTTTACTTTAATTTTTTTTTAATACTGATTTTATATTTTGGTATGTTGGCAATACTTCCCAGGACGAGCTCCTTCACAAAGAGCTGATACTTCATTTGACAACTGGGTCAAAGATTTAACCTACTATTAATGACTTCGACACTAGAAATTAATCCACTCATTCCCCTAGCACATAAAACTAACTTAAATACTTAACAAAACCGAAACTATACTCCAATAATAAGAAACTGCTCTAATCTGAGTATCTACGTTAAATTTAAGTTTAATGAATGTCTAATAAGCATTCGTCTACTTAAGTCAGAGTTAGGTTACCGGTCGTTGATTCAACGTTCCTGCAGACGTTTAAACTTGGGATAGTGATGTGCTTAGCGCTGATATTGAAGCTTTCAGTTGTTTGTACCTACTTTAAGTTGAGTTTAGTTTTTGCTTGATTATTTTGATTATCTGTGTCTGGAAGGGTGCGGTAATTGAAAGTCGGTAACACACAACAATTTAAGGCGACTGACTAATGAAGAAGATAGAAACATTGCAAAAAATGCCTTATCTGTTCAAAATATGTTATATATGTGTATATCACACAGCTAAAACAAATTTTTAATCACGTGAAAATATATGACAATTTTATTCATTCACTGCTCGTGTTGCAACACTAGCAGAAAAATAGCAATCTAGGTATTAAAAGTACTTACGATTGACATCAATGGATATGTTTTCTGAGATGGGAGCTATTAGCGGATCTGTTACAGCCTGTGAACAAATTAATGATTTAGTAAAACAAAGGATAGCGTCATCATTATCTTCAACATTTCAGCCAAGAGACGTCCACTGCTGTACAAAGGCCACCCCCAAGCGTCGCCACAGTGATCGGCCCGATGCGTCTTGCGTCTACCGAACTCCCGCAGCCATGACCAAGTCTTCACAACACTTAGAGGGAGGCCTTCCAACGCTGCGCTTAGCGGTTACGCGATCACCACTTCAGAACTTTTCGGCCCAACGACCAGCCGTTCTTTTTTTTATCGTCTATAGGCTCGCGCTTGACCAATATCTCATGGTAAGCTGATAAGGATGGTAAGCGATGATGATTCTGCAAGCAATGTACCCGCCCACTGCCACTTAAGTTTAGCAATTGTTCGGGCTATGTTGGTTACCTTGTTTCTCTTGCGGATGTCTTCATTTCTGATTCGATCACTTTGCCCTTTGGGTGACTTTAATCCTTTTGATGAGGCTCATTGTACGCGGTCACAATGGAATAAAAGGGTACCTAAGTGAAGATGATTATTATCGATGGTCATCGATATTGTAGGACAGACTAGTTTTGAATGATCTTAACCGAAGACAGTTGAAGCAACATCGTTTTGTACAACCTCTTGTGTCGATCAACGAAGAAAAAAGTTCAACCGAATTATCACGAGTTGTCACAAACCGAACCGAACCGAATCACAAACACTGAATTTTAGACAATCGTTATCTCTGGCAGAATATCACTTTTTCTTCATTTTACATTTTCAGCATCTTACTTTTTTGACATAAATGCTGCAACTTACCTGACAAGTAATATCAGTGCCGTAGTCAGACCTCTGCACCCTGAAGGAGACGGTGGCCCTCGCTTCTGAGTTGGCGAGGAGTGCGTGTGACTTCCACCAGGATACCCTAGCGGTTGGACGACCTGGAAAAACGGTAAGGTATTAGATATACTATGGTCGTCATCCCAGAAGTTATTTTCCGTTGCGAATAACTGACTTAAATAACTTTACCTACCCAAATAAAAAACATTGGCACGTCATTTACTCGTAGTAAGTTTTTCTTCATAATTTAACTTTGTCCGCCTGTAGCCTATTATTTTAAGATTTTTTGACGCAAAGGTATGCTTCTGACAATTTCTTCAACATTCTCACACCTTTAAAAAAAGTCAAACGAAAAGTAAGTAAGGAAAACTCGCAACCTTTTACCTAAACGTGCCCTTCGGAAAACGGAGAAAATTTATTTTCCATGAGCAGATATCGAAAAATTTTACTCGAAACTTTAAAAAAAACTCCAAAAGCACGCCATTTCCTTACTTATTCTCCTCAAAGCTAAAAAAAACCTATTTACGCCCAAAAATTTTTCAAAATACCGGCAATTTTAAACCTACATAATTACTGATGGGGTACAAAAGGCCAGACATATAATGGTATAATTTACATTGTAAGCGGAGAATGGCGCCAGTGAGTTAAAAAATCGTGTAAAACAATGGCGGCCCCTGTATACCCATGTCAAGTAAGGGTGCGGGGTGTGGTACAAGTTGGGAGCGACAGCGAAAATATTTTTTAGAGTTGTTGGGCAATACTGAAAGACAGCGGGCATATTTTTTTAAGAATTTCTCGGCAATACAGAAACAGCAGGCATACTTTGATTAAAACTAAAAAGATCCGCAATTATTAGTTTAGTTACTAGAGGATCACTGTTGGATCGTTGTGTACCAGAATACAATTAAAATAAAAGTAACAGTAAAAATCTACATTTTGATTTCACACGCTACTACAGGAGCAGATGTGATAAAAGTGTGGATTTGAAGTATCCAGAAAGCTGGTGCAGCGTGTAGTATTGCCCGACCCACTAAGCACCACAAAAATATTGGGACTTATGTTTTTGTATTATCAGCACAACTTATTGTCAACATAATGCTACTCGCTACCGTTTATCCCCTTTACCACGAGGAAATCGTGTGCGTGAATCAGACATTTTTCGTGAAAATAGAACAACCTTTGGTGACAGCTGATACAGGTTGTTGCAGTCTTATGTAGGCGCCACACTTAAAGCTATGTGAGAAAGTTTTTGCGACTTGAAGTGCACAAACATTCATACAAAAATATGAGCTATGATATAAGGGTAGTCATAAGCCCGAACAGCCAATCTTACTAAGTGGTATTACCCAGTGTCATGGGGACCCAATGGCTAAAATCTCGCATCTTGTGCTTGAGGTCGTGGGTTCAAATCCGGGCAAGAACCAAGTTGACTTTTTTTAATTCATATTACGTACTTTCTAAGTTTATCTTTGACATCACAGGCAATAGTGAAGGAAAACATCGTGAGGAAACCTGAACTTATATAACCAAGTCAGAGCCCTGTGGGGTTCCCAGAGGTGGCTTAATTTACTCTGATACCAGAGGTAGGCACATGCTCACACGAAAAGAAGTAGAAGACCCAGTTACTGGGATGTGAAGAACAGATATCCAGATGCTTTATGTTAAATACCTACTGATATCCAGCTGTATCTGGTGAGACTGACAGCCGACCCAAAATCATCATTCTGCCCTTATCCCAATTAATATGTGGTCGGCGCAGTATGCCTGCGTCATCCATATATCTCTATTCGTCGTCATCGCAATAGGGACATCTTTTCTAGTCTATAGTCTTTCACACAATCTGACCCCAAAAAAGTTGGAAAAAGGCTAGACAGATTATGATTAATGTTCAGTTGCCATTGCCACCCTGAGATAACAAGTAGATTATTGTACAAATAACTGAAGAAAACACGGTGTCCGATCATATTGCAAATCTGTTTTGACAGAGGCCTAAACTGGGTACCTCCACTGAGTCAACAATAAAAAGCAAGTCTTACAAGACGACCTTTTTTATCAGATTGCTGTTTTTTTCTAATAAACAAGTGTCAGGAGAAGTGACGGGCTTACATCAACATGTTTCTGATGGGAACCGTGATTTGAGAGGCGAGAAATTGAAAAAGAAAAACATAAATATTTGTCTTTAGAAAGTATTAGGTAGCCAGAATAAATTATTTTCGAATTGTTTAGGGCTTTATATAGTCTTCAAAAATTATAATCAGTAGTATTTTACCCAAAAAATTGTGCGGGTAAAATATAGCATTCAAGTGCTCAGGTATTTAGTTGAAAGTGAGTTCATTGTGACGAAGAGGAATACCAAGGACATTTGACCAATGAAAAAAGAAATATACGACACAACCTACCTTGTTAGTTTTCTAACAAACCCATATTACTATCGTACATAAATAGGTAATGTTCCCTTAAACAGCGCACTACGTAGGTCAGCATCACCCCTGTAGAGCTGTCTAATACACGTTACATGTTCCCATTGGCTCAGAATAAACCGTTGTTCAAAACACACCCCTGACATGTTAAGCGTGTAAGAGGGGGTGAAATTGAGGTAAAAAGGCTAACGAAAAGTTAGTGAACTAAGCATATTGGAAATGGATTTAATTACAGTGATCTTATAGGAGTGATCATGGTTGCCTTTTTATGTTATCGATTGATAGGTACCTACTTGGTGTTTAGTAGATTGTGCGTGGGGCTATCTGAGGGAGAATCATGAAACTACATACTTTTCTCTTGAAAATAGTACGATAACACTTAGAGTTGGCGCTATTTTACTTGCAATGTATTATTGATTTTGATGTTAATTAATCTAACAGCAACTTAAGTTTTTTATTTTTTCGGTCATCCTTTAAGAACAACAGGCATATTTACTGATCTAGGACTTATCTGGGTTTACAGAAATCCGAGTTTTCTTCTTATTTACTTGTAGCTGCTTGTTCGGATAGCAGTTTATTTAATTCATTTAAAATCTAATGTTTTGTATCACAAGCAGTTAAACTGAAGCAGTTCCTTACCGCCCACAGCGATGCATGTCAGGTTGACTTCAGTTCCTTCATCATAAGGACCGAGCACACCTCGGACCTCGTTACTCCCATGGTTCAGGATTATCAGCCGATCTGGAGGTACTGCACACAAAAATAATAATAATGAGTATCGTACTCGAATAAAGGTCACAGGAGAAAGTAGTGTTGAATGAACGGGACACCCGCATTTCGCCAGTTATATTAAAGTTATACCTAATATAGGAGGCAGCCAATTGTCATGACACAAATGCTACAAACCCTGACTCTTGGCAGCTACTGAATAATTACTAGTGGAAATACCAGCTAAACGCAAGGCCCGAGCATCGCAACCAGGACCAATGTTTCTTAGTCGCCCTTCTGACTACTAGATCAATGAAGTAGACTGAAAGGAACTATTCAAAAAGATTTCATAAACTTAATATCGGTTTCTGAAAGCCTAAGAATTAAAAATAATTTTCTGTGATAAAATCATTGAATTTTAACAACATTTTACATTCAATGAGCTTTAAGAAACCAATAGCGGCTCTCATGCTCTAAGAGTAATTAAAAAGACTGTTCTGTCTACGACCCCTACTAAACATCTACATCGCTTGCTCTTCCAAAACCTAAGCTAATCTTTACAAACAACATACTTACGTTCTACTCAGTATCATTTGGTTTACGTAAATACTTACTCAGCACGGTAACATTCAGTCTTGTGTTCTTGGTAGGTGACTTGATGAAGTCCACGCGGCATCTGTACTGTCCACTGTCTTCAGGTCTGTGACAAAGAAGGTTTTATTAGTTTTATAACAGAGCTAACACATCATAATAATACGCCTGTTTGCCCCAAAGGGCGAGCGTATTGCCATCAACCAGGCACGAAACCATACTTCTGGAAAAACTCAATAACAATTTGCTCAACCTGTGAATCTTGACCTCATGCTCTACTACTTGATTACCTAAGTCTGTGGCTAGCATAAATGTAGGCACTAAACACTTTCTTTTCGTGATGCCAGCTTTAGCCCTACAGTGAAAGTTTGTTTATGAATTAATTAAAGGTAACCCTGTGAATTTACTCGTGGAGGCCGATTTAAGAAGGTCTTAGGTACCCCAGTGACATCTTCAGGTGCGCCAGATATATTTTAGTATCGACATTGCGGCTATTTTGATTGACTTCGAAAGCTTGATTTGAATTGATGATTAAGCTTCGAAAAAGTGACTTAAATGCCGTCTACTATTTACTTGATGAATAATATGTAAGCTAAAATTGACAGAACATTTAACACAGAAAATTTAGGTTAATTGCCATTGCAAGGATGAAACGTTTTTTCGCTACAAACTACCAAGACCCACATTCATACTGACAAAGACACACATAAAACTTTTATACCTTTGTAGTTACTGAGAAATAGGTTTATCGAGGAATTAACAACACGGCATTTAAAAATACCCTCACTCACTAAAACATCACATACTTCTTTTTATAAAAATAGTGTTGACATATTATATTCCATAAACTATAAAACCTAATAGCGATTGCATCGATAAGACTTTTGTCATTGAATCGATATGTCATATCCGTACTTTAAATTTTCTAAACCATTTGGAAGCGATAAATTGATGAAACTAGTCTGACGTCGAGCAATATATGGAATCGAAAGAATATTGCTCTGAGCAACATTACATTTTATATGTTCTTACTTATATGTACTTACATGCAGAAGTTACGATAACTAAATATAAATAGGTAATGTGGCAATTTCTTGACTAGATTTATGACTACAAATTCAAAATAATGCCAATGTTTAAATTTTATATTTGTAGTAAGCAGGTACTCTGAATTACAAAACATACATAGTTTTAATTATTTCTAGTCAAAATAACCAACTCAAATCCTTGCAGATTTCTTGTAACTTTCATCTCGTCTGTTCTTAAAACCATGTTTGCATTAACCAATTTCATGAACACAACGTTAAAACTTCTGAAAACCGCATATTCATGAGGTGACTTTTACAAAAATAATGGCTAGTGCTTTTCCACCTTCCGCCAATTTATTTAGCCCTGCAGTCAACTCGTCGAGTGGCTAATACATCGCACTTGCTCTAGCCCCGGGACTCAACGATATTAGGCGATGCATTTGTTTGTAGTGGAGGTTTCTTTCGTATCAGCACTTCCTAGTTCTATAAAAAACGCGAAAATCTACTCTATCACGCAAAAACTACTGAACGTATTTTAAAATAATAGACATAATAGACAGCACAGTCAAAAATATTTATTTCAGCCTATTATTTAATAAGAAAGCAATACCTACTCCACGCAGGCGGTATATAGGAAGGTAGACATACCGATTATTAAACACAGCCAATTGTTTTAATTAGCTTAATTTAGTTTCCGAGAAAGAGTTCATCATTCGAATTAATGATCAGAAGATTCAACCCACTTATCTCCTTTAAAATCCCTTAGCAATTAACATAATATATCGTGTTTCTCCAAACACATACTAATTAATACCTCGCGAAACGTATACATATATATATGTATTACCAAACAGTAATTGCCTCAAATCTATCATCGCGGAATTTCCACACATCTGTTTAATTGGAAACGAGATGGAAGTATGTGTTATTCAAAACCTTGTATGGATTCCATTCTAATCTAATCGGAATTATAAATTTGGTGTTTGAACGTGTATTAATTGATATGGTATTGGGTAACGGGTTTAACATGGAAGAACAATAAAGAAGTGTTTATTCATTATCTACACCAATATTATAATATTTTTTTGTTTGTTTGTAGCGAATAGGCTCCGAAACTACTGGACCGATTTAAAAAATTCTTTCACCTATGGCAAGCTACATTAATCTCGAGTAACATAGTCTATAATTTTGACGGGAGCGAAGCTGCAGGGGTCAGCTAGTTGTTCATATATTGTTTACACTAAAGCTCGTGAATTTTTGAAGGTTGCTGTCCTTGATGACCTTGATAATGTAGGTAATAAAGTTAAGGTTTAGACATTGTCAATTACCTTGGGTATTATCCAATTTACCGGGTTGTAGAGGTCAGATTGGTAGTCGCTCCATGTAAAATATCTGTTTTCAACTGCCTATACTAGAATATACACTATACGTATATACACTAGAAGCCGGCCCCAAAATAGTTGGGTAGACATAATTACCTTACTAGACACATTTTCAACACAACATGAGATTTTTAAATCGTTTCTAGCACTGAGTACTTGAGGAAAAAAGTAATCGATACGAGAATCAGAAGAAAACCTGTTATTTTCCAAACATCAAGAACGGTGCATCATGTCAAAATAATTAAAGAAATATACTATTTATTACATTCAATTTTTAAAATTAATCAGTATTATGGCCTGGGAGACCAAACTCCCAATATAAATAATCTATATTGCATATTGCTGTTAGTAATTTGCAAAAAAACATTTCAGATGTTATTAAGTTTATTTTCTCTTTTTTTTAAAGATGAATTGGTTTTTATTGAGAGTTTTCCACTTTCTGTAGCCAGTAACGGCTAGAGTATTGTGTCAGCCTTGTAACATTTTTTTTTAAATGATAATCACTTTGTACGACCTAAATCATAAAAATTAAATAGGTTAGAACCTTTTTAGTTATGTTGGGGTCGGCTTGCAGACTAATCGAATGAAGCTGAATATCAGTATATTACATGGAGCGACTTTGACTTCCACAATCTAGTTTCTTGGAAAACGATACTCTTTGGAAAGAAAAATATTAATTCTACTGTTTCTAAAAAGCAATGATGCTTTTTAAAAACATAAGAATTCATATCATTCATCCCACTAATATTATTGTCACTATTGTTCTCACTAATACTAGTTGGAGAATGTTTAAGTTTTAGCAATCACGCCAAAACGGCTGAACGGATTTGTATGAAATTTGCACTCACATCGTTTATAACCTGGATTCAAACTATAGGAAACTCGGTATCATGATCTCTAGGGATAATAAAACACTTTCCACGCGGGCGAAGCCGCGGGCAAAAGTTATTATAAGACATGTTTATTAAGTAGAACGTGCGTCTGTTTTAAACTTCTACCATTTTTAATGAAACTATAATTAAGCTACATTCTTATGTGGTAATATTATAGTAAAACATTACACTAGTCTACACTCTCTAGGCTAACAGGTCATTAGTCGGCGGCCATATTGCGCCCGTGGTGTTCCCGCCTTAATTAAAACCATGTTTTGGGCTATAAAGCGTCGGACATACGAGCCGAGTTAAGTCCAACTGGGTTTTAGTTTATCTATGTAGTTGGTGCTATCTAGGTTTTAGTAATAGAGAGATCATCGTTTTAGTTTAGATGGACTTTTAAATGTTTTTAAATGAAGAGAGATTGTTTTATTGTGAGCGGAATAAATCGCCAAAATTCTTTCAAACTGTTTAGATAGTGATAGTCGTCTGCTCGTCAGAACAAATAACGCAATTAATGTGCAATCGTCAAAATAAAAAGTTTTGTTATATTACGAATCAAAATACGATTCGTTATAACTCCGTTTGGATGGCTAACTGAGGTATGAAGTCATATTTAAAATGAATATGCACATACAATTAAAATGAATAATTACAGTAACGATACTCCGTAGTCATGCAAAAATCTACTAACTGCCAGCCAGTCTTATCGACTGGGCTCAAAGTAAAAAGACAAATATCAATTAACTGAACATTTCGCAGACCGCAACTGTACTTAGGTCTCTTCCAAACTGCACCATGGTATACCGTCCTCGGTCTTCCGTACTCAGCAACAAAATGATATAACATAAAAACTGCTTACCTTAACTTAGTGAGCACCAGTACTGCAGGTCTGGTGTCGCTTCTGAAGGTAGCTCTGACTCCTAGCGTGGAATCCGCCCAGTGTGATGTCAAGCCTTCTCGAGTATCTAGTCTGCGAACAAAGAGGATTTGTTAATCAGGTTGACAGAAGCATAGAGCACTGCGACACCTGGCGGCTACGGCTACAAACCGCATTGTCAAAATTCACAGAAATCAACTTATATTGGCACCCAACACCATCTCGAAAAGCGCTAGCTCATTGATTTTAATTCTAATAATTTAAAAGTAAAAGTTTAAGTTTATTTTCATATAACTTGTGGGTAAGTATGGACTACTTTTTTAGATGTTATGTTTATTTCAATAATAATAAATCCAATCAAACCTTAATGCAGATTTAATTTAAGTTTTTACCTTGCTAAAAGTCTGTGCCAAAGTTTTCGAAAAATTCACAATATAAAGATGAAGCCACAAAATCCTCAGAACTAATATTAAAACTAATAACGCACTAGTTTGAAAATATTTCAAACACTCATACAGCAATTATTTGGGGACAAAAATGTCAAGTCTCCAAAGTTTAATATAGCTTTGGCACAGTTGTCGGATCGGGTCAGTTTGCTGTTGTTTTTCACGAAACAAATAATCTATAAGTACACTAGCTGTCTCACAGCCCCACCCGCGTGTAATTTAGTACTTGCCCCGATATCTTTATAAATTATAGCTTATGTGTTATTGTGAAGAAGAAGCTATATTATGGTAGTGTTTCATCATAATCTGTTCAGTAGTTTTTACGTGAAAGAGTAACAAACATCCATCTAGCCCTCTATCCGTCTCCACAAACTTTTGCGCTTATTATAGATACACCAAAAGTAAAAACAGTTCGCTTAAATTTAGCTAGGTAAAGACCTAGGAGTCTTTACTTAACTGAACTGTCCCCGT
The DNA here is from genome assembly GCA_947562075.1 of Orthosia gracilis. Classification (NCBI taxonomy): domain Eukaryota; kingdom Metazoa; phylum Arthropoda; class Insecta; order Lepidoptera; family Noctuidae; genus Orthosia; species Orthosia gracilis. Next base: position 11,087,865 of record OX387266.1, on the reverse strand, counting down.
TAGCTACAACCCCAGGGTTGTACACAGACTCCGGCAGGGAATTCCACTCCTCAGCTCTACGCACAATGAATGTATTCCCAAAACTTTCAAAAAAGTAAGAAACAGATTAGATGTTACTTCGTGTGAAATCCGGGAATCATAATACTCGTATTAATCCCGGGGTTTATCAATTAATTTTTTTAGTGGACATGGACACGGGAACGTAGGTACTATGAGGATAAAAAGTAATCTATGTCCCAACCCAGGCTATGGTCTGTTAGTGTTCTTCGACCAAATCCGTTCGCTTACTGAGTAGTAATTAATAAACATACAAGCATGCAAGCTATCATATTTATAATATTAATAGGATAAGAAGTAAAATTATTTTTATTACCTAAGATTCAACACACGCTTAGCATTTATAATAAAAAAAAAAAAACTTTTTCGAAGACTGAAAATTGTCATGATAATGCCCTTGCCCTCATCCCAATTCATGTAGGGTCAGCGCAACATGTCTTCTTATTCCATAACTCCTTGTGAAAAAAAAACAACTGAAGTCTGAAAGACTATGTGAAACAAAAAAGGAAGTCAAATCTTCTACATCAGTGGGGTTGAGGACCTTTCGTGTGTTAAAGACGTTGATCCACGCGACACACATCGGCTCTTACGTTGTTTCGGTAATCATTACGAGCACACGACCGGTTGATATCCCTCTCTTTCCTCCCGGAGGCGGACGTCTGAATGAGTCACGAGTTTGATAACAGGCACCTGATGCGCTGTGTTATATCTGTATACGTCCACCCGTGAGAGACGTGTACACAACCCCCAGCTACGTGGTATCAACTGTAGGCGGATTTAACTGTGGGTGGATGGATTTAGGGTAGCTCCACCGAACTACTTCACTGCGTAGAAAGGGACTTCCCGAAAGTATGACCGCCGCGATTATACTCATACAAAGGACGACGAAACTTAAATAGCGCGATTTAGGACTTTTACTGTTTTTGCTACTAATAACCACTCAAACAAATTCAATTCTACTTGAATAAATACCGTTTAATTTTATCTTTTACGAAAATGTATTTTTGAAATTTAATCTAGGAGAAATATGGATTTTTATTAACGTCACGTGAAACGTGACTATACAAATGTCCGAGGAGCGACAGGGAGCGCGATAACAGCCCTAACATTTCTAGCAATAGTGCTGCCATCCCTTATTGTTTATAGGAATAGTGTTTTTTTATCTCTTATGTTCGACACGGGTGGTTCCTCATCGCTTATTGTTGTTTTGATTGTTTTAATATTAAATGTTCTTAATATTCCCTTATTGTTGTTCTATGTAGTTAATTTGAATAAATTTGTGTCTTGAAACATTAGTGTACAGTGTACCGATTATTAACACGGATTGGAATAGGTTGAGTAAGTAGATACATTAAAATAAATTACTGCAGGGTAAATTATGTAAATCTTGTAAAAACTTTTTTTTTTTTTAAAGAGTAAGTATGGAGTTCCTAGTGCGTTCTTCTCCATAACAAACTACTTTTCCGAATGCACGGCAGAATCAATTTTCATTACTTGTAATTTTTATTTTTATTCTCTGACGTTCAAAAGTGCCGCTTTTTGGCCTAGTTGAATAAATATATTTTGACTTTGACTTTGACTTTGACTTGAGAGTTACCTTGCCAAAATTCTCGGAATTAAAATCGAAACGTTTAAATCCCGGGATATATCAATCACGAATTTTTTATAGGACTTTGAGTATATTGATGACAAATAATTGCTTCGATGTAACAAATTTCGTTTTTAGGGTTTTGTACTTGTATACGGGATTAAAATGATTCGATTATCGTGCAAGATAAACAAGTTCACCGGTTTATTTGTTAAAGTGGTTAAATTTAAACTAATGCTTCAAATAACAACGCTTTACCTCAGGTAGCGGGGGCGTTGCGGAGGTTCCTACTATAAAAAGGGATACTATTTTTTATCTCTGAGGGTGCGTGAGCGCATTGCCGCATTCTGAATAATATTGTTCGGTAAAGCGCTAGCGCATATATTACAATACCTACAAATAAATAATAGGCACTTAACTTTGGGTGTTTGTGACTGCACTGTTGGTCCTTGACTGAACCTACTGCTTTTCATTACAACTGACCTGCGACCAACGATATCTATAAAAATTGGCAATTATCGGATAACACGATTTAAAAATGTATTACTTGTTGATTTAAGACATAATTAACAAACATTTTAATAACCGAAACTTATAAGCAAGCTCCTCCATAACATAAAAAATAACGCGTTGAATAGCGGCTACTAAAATAGTTAAATAACGATTCGGTTTATCGTTTCGGTTATCGGTATGGTGGCACAAACAGGCCGCCTCGACTTCGGTTAGTTATATAAGCATGGAGATGACCGTAAACAAATTATTATAATGTTAGTAGGAGAGCAGCGTTAGCATACGCTATGCCATGACGTAAACTTATATTGGTGAGTGACATTATTTAACCTACACAATTGATGTGAACTGAAGAGACCAGAAAACTGGGTTCCTTAGTAGGCTTTATCAGAGCTCATATCTAAGTCCTGCCTAACGTCCATATTGTTTGGCTTTTGACTAAAGGTACAACATTAAATTTGAAAGAACCTTAATTCAATTTACTCATATTCCTTTTCGTTCTTTGGACTAATATCATAAAATACCATATTTTACTTGGAATATTTTTTTAATGAGCGTTTTTAACCTACCCAAATTCACGTAAAAGGTGTTCAAATATTTAGACAAGCATTTTGACGTCACAAAAAGTTGCGACAGTCATTAATATGGCCAGACTATTAAGATGCAAATTGAGATTTATGAAAGTAGTTGATATAAAGTGCCGAGCCCAAATGAATTGGTATAAGGGCAGAAGGATAATGATCGGGTAACACATGCTAGAGATGTTTTTACAAGCTGTCATGATTTTGAACAGTTAGACTATTCCAAACTATCAATAAAATATTCTAGAAAATAGTTGACCATATTATTAAAAGCATTTTAATTCCGAATGTATGGTTTTTTCTAAATTTCAACGGTTAACTAAATAAATTAATAGATTTTTATATTTATTTAGAATGTAATATGTTTGTAGTTTATGTTTCATTACGTCAGACGTTGGAATTTCTGGATTGAAAATTTAAAGTAAGCATGTTTTTATATGTATAAAATATGAATAAAATTACCATGCATTTTTTTTAATAATAGTCTTGCGCTTGACCACTATCACACCTGATGGTAAGTGATGATGTTGTCGATGATGAAGCACGCTCGCCTAGAAGAAACCTATTCACTCTTAACTTAAAGACTCCCAAGTTGTTTCTATCAGGAAATACAGACTCCGGAAGGGAATTCCACTCTTTTGCTGTACGCATAATAAAAGTATTCCCAAAACGTTTAGTGCGTATGGTTGGGATGTCCACCATATACCGTTGACGCATCGCCGTACGTCTTGTAGTTCGATGATTGAACTGGCTAGGAGGAATCAGTTCATGCAATTCCGACGCACACTCCCCGAAAAGTAACTGATAAAAAACCGACCTATTTTTCCTATACAAAATTCTTCCTGAAACTGTTCACTAAAAATTTGTCCGTAATTACGTGAATGCAATTAATAGCGTCTAGCTTTGCAGTTCCTTTTAAATGATTTCAGGCAATAGTAAGTTTCAACGATGTTTGATTGTTGTTATTTCATTATGATGTTTTGTGAACAATTTTGACATTCGTTTAAGAATCGGAAGGTATTTTGAGCAAATTGTATTTTTTATTATTGTTTGTAGCTTGAAGTTCTGGTTTCTGTTCCCGGATCCAGCAATGGGTTTTGGGATTTGACATCTAGATTATAGAATAGAATAGAATAGAATAGAATACTCTTTATTATGTACACCATAAAAGTTACAGAAAGTATAGAAGAAGTAAACATTACACTGGGTGACACAATGGGCGGCCTTATCGCTAAAAGCGATCTTTTCAAGACAACCTTTGGATGGATTTTAAAAATGAAAGGAAAAACAGTACTGTAGGTAGTCTTTGGTGTACTATTTATATATAAATAAATACATATACATATATATTATATAGACAAATATATACAGTAATAAGTAAGGAACAAAAACAGAGAAATCAAGAAAAACAACTATTAAAGAGAGAGGTAGTGATTCTTTACCATAGTTTTAAAAATGGGCAGAGATTGAGCACGTCTTATTGACACGGGCAATGCATTCCACAACCGCACCTATATATCTCACCTATATATTTATATCTATTTGACATTTTCATGTGCCTGTGTCCCAGCAGTAAAAGGCTGATGATGATAGTACGCCTGTATTGTCACTCCCTGTTATAAACTTGCATTTGATTATAATAATATGAGGGTCCTCTATAGGTATAATCTCCGTCCTCGGAGAAAACAGGCGTAATGTAATGTGTGATTCACTTTCCATAAGTGAATCTCATAATTGCCAATACAAAAACCCTAATAAAGTCTCAGCAAGGAACTTTTAATTAGAAATCTAGCTACGTTTCCTTACCTTCGAGATATTTAACAATCTATTACACCACTAAAAACTGGACGATCCCATTCAAAGCCATGCCCCACATTATACCACTAACCAACCAAATAATATGTACTAATTAATGCTACTACGTTCGTTAGCCCTTAAATGCCGACGTCGTCAAAACCGATTCACTTAATCATGAGTAAGCCTTCGATTGATAAAAAAAAACAAAACATCTCTATGACACCGGCAGGAAACGGTTGACAGTATAGACAGGGGATCGAAATTGACAGATTGTAAGGATTAATTTGTACTTATTTATGCCGCGGCGCTACTTGAGTACTGTTATCGGTTTTTTGAGTGTTTAATTTTTGTTAGTATCTTTTAAAATAAGATAATTAATGTGATTGTTGATTATTTTAATAAAGGTTCAAAGATGTGTTTAGGCTACCTATATGGACTGATTTTTATTATATCAGGCAGATACATCTGTTATGCTGGAAAGCTAAAACATAGGCCATATTTATGACGAACGTGCCTGAAAAGTAAAAGATATACTCCTTAAAAACTATGGTCTCAGTTCTCAATTTATTGTTATTTTTATACGATAAAAACGACCTAGACAAAAACTTCAAAAAAATACTCAAAAAGACTCCCAAACTACACTAATTTCAGCCCCATACATCTCTACCTACCATATTCCAACAAATAGCGTGATACTACCCTACATTACACCACAACTTCTTGTCACCGTACGGCAAACAAACTAATAAAAGCGCTGTTTTGTTTTGTTTAAATGTATTAACTTTTGATCGTATGCCGTATTCTGCATTTCCAATTCGTTTTTATGTGATCTCTAAGTTCTGTTTATGAAACGTACTAAGTCGGGCCATGGAGGTTGTAGGAAGTCAAATAATTTTCTTAGTTTTGTGTACAGTTAGAGCTTTGTTTTGAACTAGCTGGTGCCTGCTGTATTACTTACATCTTCGCAAAACTACGTCTTGTACATTAAAGGACAAACTAGCAGTTGCAATTAACCTGTAAAATTAATAAATTGCTTAGCTAACCTAACCTGTGTTAAAGAAGGTAAATAGTTCACGACTAGTTTAATCTATACTTTAGATCCTATATAATTATGATGAATGTAATTATCTGTAAACCATTGAGCTATTTTTTAAAGAAATAGGCACTTTAGCTTTGAACTGGTGACAATCGCCGCATTTAAGACCCTTGACTGTATGCTCACAAATACCCTATGTTTTAACCCAAGTCATTTTGTATCTGTATGCCAAGCTTTATTCAAATCTGTCCTCCCTTCTATGCGTTATAAACGAACATACATAACACTTAAAGCATATAATTCTTAGAAGCTACTTTAATGTACACTATCTTCCTTCTAGAGCTTATGGCTATCTCCAGTCCAACATTTCAGTCTAATCCTAGAAGGATGCTGTAGATAGATACAAAGGAGATCTGGAATTAATTCTAGCCTCTAGACGTCTCGAGTCTATACCTAATCCGAGAATCAATAAGACACTGTCCGTTATAGGAGCTTGTCTACGGGTATTATCGCTGGTCAATAAAAAGTAAAGCATAGCTTCAATCAAGCTAGACCATAGCTTGATTACTCAAATAATTTTGTGAGAGAACTTAGCAAAATTTAGAGACAGATGTTGAGGAACAATAGTTGCCAACTCGAATTGATATATATGCGGAGTAGCGCGTAAAAGAAACAACCGACTTGCTTGAACACCAGTTTATTACTGACTCATGGCCCGCGCGGCGCGCGCGCTGGCTTCATACACATCACTCCTCCACACTTAGATTTTGAAACCTGGTGACAACATGTGAAATAAAACCCTTTTAAACTAATTAATTTAACATTAAAAATCTGAAAACAAAACCGTTAAAAGTATTTCTTATAGTCTACCATCTTCCTATTGCGCTTTTGGCGCGAGAGAGAGGGTGATGGTACGCGCGGTACGTCAACATCGCACTCACCCGTACTTACGGACTGATTGCCCTCAGATCCAAATACCTCGGGCTGCACTGCCGGTGACGGCGGTGATGCTAAATTATCAGCGTCACCTCCCTCACTCTCGAACACCTCACAATCACCCCACTCGTCCCCCTCACCATCCTCACACATTCCGCATGTGGTGCAACTGGTGCGACATTAGTTTCAGTTGCCACAAGTGAACTCATAGCCAATTGCTCGCCAGTTACTGTTGGTAATGCTGTATTTTGATTTGAACTAGTGGTACTTGAAATGTCGGGCGACTGACGCTGATGTGGCACCTTAACATTTCTTATGTCTGTGGGCTGATTACTACCTTTATAGTTCAGTAACTGGTCTATATGCCTTATACAGTGATGTTTTAAGTCATTTATATAAATTTTGTACATTTTATTACCTATTCTATGTTTTATTATCCCTAGCTGCCATGTTTCTTTCCGTGCGCTGTACCATCGGGTCCAAACCACATCACCAATCATAAATTGTCTTTTCCCGGGCTCCGCCGAAGTATCATCGTGAATAGCTTCGCTTGATGGTACAACTAAATCGAGACGTGTTCGTAGATTTCTACCAAACATTAACTTTGCTGGTGTTTCCCCAGTGGTACAGTGCACGGTATTCCTATAAGTAAACAAATAGCCTAACAATAATTCATTGATTTGATACAACGGTAAATTATCTTTTATACATTTCAGCATTTTTTTGCATGTTCTTACCGAGTTTTCGGCTTGACCATTACTGGGCGGATGATAAATGGGCGTTGTCTGTACTTGATGCCATAGCAGAACAAAATGTCTTGAACTCGTCCGAGTTTATCTTGGCGTCATTATCCGATACTAACAAATTCGGTATGCCAAACGTTGAAAAAATTCCCTTGATTTTAGTTATAAGTGCCTTAGTTGTAGTTCCGTTATGCATGTGTAGGCATTCTACCCATTTACTGAAAGAATCTACAACCACGAGATATACCCTCTGCCCTACCGTCATAAAATCGATGTGCACGCGCTGCCAGGCGGCGGCGGCAGCGGGCCAGGGAGCAGGGGGGTCGCGCGGCGGCGCGGCCCGCACGCTCGCACACGTAGAGCAGGAGCCTATCCAACGTTCGATGTCGCCATCTATGCCGGGCCACCACATCCTAGTTCGTGCATTACTTTTAGTTTTAATTATACCTAAATGAGTATCTTGTAATTCTCGTAACATTTTATCCCTCAGTATAGATGGAATAACTATTCTATGACCCCTAAAAAGGCAGCCTTTCTCGTACTGCAAATCGGACTTGCACTGTAAATATGGGAAAACAGACTTGCAATTTATTTTTCGAGGCCATCCTTTTTGCATGTACCTAGTGACAGTTTGGATGACCGTGTCGCTATCCGTTGCTTGTTTTATGTCGCGTGCCGTAGTAGCGGGCGACGCTTCATTCAAAAAGTTGAGCGCGTAATAGGTATCTACATCTACATTATTATCGGCTTCTGCAGACTTGTTTGTGCATTGTAAGGGCGCGCGGGAAAAATAATCTGCTACTAAATTATTATCACCGGATACATAATGTACTACATAATTATAAGCTGATAATATAATAGCATATCTCTGTAGTCTTAGAGCTGTCGTTACCGGTATACCCGTCTTGTTATTAAAAATGGAAACCAAAGGCCTATGATCGGTTTTTAAAATGAATGGCTCACTGCGACCGTACAGATACTGATGGAACCTTTTCACCCCAAATATGATAGCAGTCGCCTCCTTCTGTATCTGACTATAGTTTCGCTCGCTAGCGGTAAGTGAGCGAGATGCATATGCGAGCGGTCGCTCATGAGCATCGTCTTGGCCGCGCTGCGAGAGCACGGCGCCGAGCCCGCTTGGGCCTGCGTCCACCGTGAGCACGAGCTGCGCCCGTCGGCTCGAAGTGCGCTAGTACGCGCTCCGAAGCTAGTTCACTGCGCACTGCCACCATAGCTTGCCGCTGCCGGTCTCCCCACTCCCAGGGCACATCGCTCCGAAGTAGTTCGTGCAAGGGACTGAGTACTGACGAAGCATTAGGAATAAAATTCCTATAATAATTAACAACGCCTAAAAATCTTTTTACTTCGGTGACGTTGGTCGGCTCGGGGGCGCTTAATATTGCCTTGACCTTCTCAGGACTAGTCATTAGTCCCGCTTTACTAATCACATACCCTAAGTAAAGTACTCTGTGCTTGAAAAATTCGCACTTGTCTTTTTGAAGACGTAGACCGGCATCGCTTAATCTACCTAAAACTTCCGTTAGCTTTTAATGTTTCTATCGGGACCCGTAATACACATGTCATCGAGCCAGACACTGACTCCGTCTATTCCCGCTAATAGTGTTTCCATCGACTTTTGAAAAATAGCGGGTGCGTTAGCTAGGCCGTAAACTAAACGTGTATATTTGTATAGACCTTTATGAGTATTAATTGCTGTTAGTTCCTGTGATGACTTATCAAGTATAAATTGATTATATGCGTTTTTTAGATCAATTTTACTGTAAAGCTCGCCCCCTCCAATCTTAGCAAAAACCTCTTCAATCCTGGGTAAGGGGTATTTCTCAATCACAAGGTCTTTATTTAATGTTACCGAAAAATCGCCCGCGATTCTGACTTGTCCATTTTCCTTTAACACCGGTACTATCGGAGTGGCGTATTGCGCGTGATCTATCGACACCAAAATACCTAAACCTACCAACCGCTGTAATTCTTGTTCGACCCTATCTCTTAGGGCAAAGGGTACGGTGCGTGGCTTAAAAAATTTCGGAACAGAGTTTCTTTTTAGTTGTAGGGTAACTTTAAATTTATTAAATGAGCCTAACTCATCTCGCCATAGATCCGGATATTTTTCAATTATTTCCTGTACATCATTATCACTACTTACTAAAGAGTTGATGTTAGTTGTTAGTATTAATTTAAAAGCGGACATGAAATCCCTACCTAACAATGGAGGACCTCCATTCTTAACTACATATACTTTAATATTTCTTTGTAAATTATTAAATTTGGCTTTAGTAGTGAACATTCCTAGTGGAGAGATTTTATGTCCATTGTACAAGCACATTTTGATATTGCAATCCTGTAGCGGGTATTGAAAGAACTTTTTGTAATAAATTTTATCAGAAATAACAGTCCTACCCGATCCTGAATCTAGTTCCATTTTAATAAATTGATCACCTAAAACTAATTCAATTTCAATAGGCTTATCAGCCGCGTACCTTATATTAAAGTTCTGGCACTCCTCACAACCCTTGTCCCGGGGCTGGTTACCGCTACTTCCTTCATTTATGTCAACATGATATACTCTTGTGTTTTTTTTATTACCGCACACTTTTTTTAAATGGCCTTTTACACCGCACTTTTGACACGAATAACCCTTATAACGACACTTTTCACTACTATGGTTTTTCATGCCGCAAACCTCGCAACGATCCGTGTCGCGGCGGGTTGCTGTTTCAGCTCCACCTGCGTCACGTCCACGGCTGGCTTGACCCTGGAACTTCGCACGGTATACTGGTTCCTCCTTGATAGGAATGGCGTCCAAACTGCTGCTTAACAAGGCCTTTGCCTCCTTGGCACACGCTGCCTGCTCCGCCATTTCAATAGCCCGTGACAACGTTAGCGTCGACGGGTTCTGCTCGAACAGCTTGTCGCGTTCTGGACCTGCACTCAGGCCGAGGACGAAACGATCTCTTAAGTTCGTTTCTAGTGCGGTGCCGAAGTCGCAATAAGTTGCCAAACCTCTTAATCGCGCCGCCCATTCTCCTACGGTTTCGCCTGTTGTTCTGCTGGCACCAAAAAATTTCGCTTTATCCACAAATGTGCACTGTTTTGGCTTGAAATGGCTGTCGAGTAACTCCACTAGGTCCTTATAGCTCAGCGTTTCCAGCTCCTTTGGAAACGCTAGGTTTAGTAGTAGACGATACGTCTCCTCCGTAAGATGGCACAGAAATAACATCACACTGGTACGCACACTTAAGAGCGTACCAGTGTGATGTTATGTAATGAAATGGTGTAAACAATAAACAGACATGCGATTGGATCTATCCAGAGTGATTTGCCGTCATTTATTGAAGAGTTCTGATGTGTTTCTCCAAAGTTCTTTATCAGATCTTGATGAAAATTAAATGGGACCACATGACAAACACCCGCTTTCAAATGAAAAAAGAATCATCAAAATCGGTTTGCCCAATAAAAAGTTCTGAGGTAACAAACATAAAAAAATAAAAAAAACAGTCGAATTGATAACCTCCTTCTTTTTGCGAAGTCGGTTAAAAAGTGCCGATAGGTACCACTACAAAACAAAGTTATGTATTAAGATAATAACCGCGCAACATCACTTGGTAAGGACCATAAATTATGGTGGAAATAGAACACATGAGCTCATCACAATTACTTTCTACTCCCAAAATCGTTGACGACCAAAACCACCAGATTTAGTTTCTACTGAAAATAAATGTCTGCGTTACCAAAAAGATTCGAATATCAAAAAAAAGCTCAGGGAATACGTTTGAGGGATATATTTCTCGTTAGTGTGGTATATGCCTCATCTCTGCTAAGCGTAGATTCCGCTCCACTTACTGGCATCTCTAAGCTGCTTGCTAGCACATTTTTGATAGAAACACACCCTCATGCCGCTTAATGACAGAAATATTTAAAGCACCGTGCTACAGTGAAAACGAGCGAAAATCAACTAATGCTTCAATAAGCGTGTGACGTTGCGGCGTTTTTGATGCACGGATTAATAGAGTATTGACAGTATTAGATCACATACCATAATGTTTGTGTATGATTTCAAATCAATAGTTTTAATAATGTACTTATTAAGTCTGTACGGGTTTAGTATCAATAAAAATATAATGAAGTACCCGAAAATATGCTTTGAAGACATATTAGTACTTTTAAGAAAGTTGTACCTGCCTATAGACTACCTACATACATATGTACAGCTACACATCCTTCTGTATTGTGGGTAAGGTAGAGGTGCACATATTTCCCATTCTTCGCCAGTTATATTTAAGGCCCACGTAAAAGGGGACGAGCCTATTGCTATCAACCGGGCACAAAGCCAGACTTCAGGTTGCTACTGAGAAATTTCCTTATAAGGCAGTTTTCGTCAATATCATCTTTAAGCCACTTTCAAGTACCCGAAGCTTTTAACCGCCGTATTGATTCGTCAATTAAACATTAAATAATTACTTATCAAGTCAAGAGCAATTCAAACTGACTTCCGAGTATACCAGCTCCACTCGTCGAGATTGGAATCAATATGGTTTGTGTTACTGATACAGGTGACTTATGTGGTTGAACAAGTATTATTTTGATGACGTTTTGTTTTCTTTTACATACTTTTGGAGAGAACTTCACTGAGAATTAGGTGTTTTAGGGTTTAAGCTGTTATTATTGTCACTCTTTTGCTAGTTTATTTATATTGTCAATCGTTCGTAGGAGTACTTGTTTTTACAAAAATGTTTACTGAAAAGCAGCTCTGAATCAGTTACCAGTGATTATTTTTATTTGTTTCATCTATAAGTCTAAAATAAGCAAAGCATCAACAGTCTTTAGTGATGCAGGTCTTAATAGACCTTTGCCAAAATTACGAGAGAACTAAAAACCAAAAAACCTAAACCATCCCGACAAATATTTCTAGAACTTCTAATACTCACGTATAAATAGGCGAATCATGGCCCTGCTTGTACCAAATGACCAGTCCAATGCGATCGTCTGGTAGCGCCGGAGTGACGTCACAGGGCAGCTCTACACCGTCCCCTGTCGGTGCGTGCAGCGACTCGATTGATGCTGCAACAAGCGAGAACAGTAGATAAGATATTATATAAGGTACACTTGTAGAGTTTATGATATAAATAGAGAGAAAAATAGCCTTTGAAATACGTTATCTGAAGAAGAAACAATCAATACTAATAATCAGATCAGTAGTTTTTGAGCTACAATCAAACAACTTTTCAATATTGCACCGTAGTCTGGTAAAATACAAAAGAGTTTAATCTAGGAGGAATTGGAACAAATTCTGTTTTGTTCCAGCATCGTCTATTAAATAGAGATTGAATAGGTTAAAAAATGTTATAACGTAAATCAAACTCTCTCATTTGAAGAAAAACCTCTATGAGAAACGGACAATAAGGAGTTCCGATGACTTTTAAACATTTGAACAGAAGAAGACCCACTGACCGTCAAATCTTATCTTCTTATCTTGTCACGACGTTTTGATTCGATCGACGACGATGATTATGGGGTTAAATAAACACGCATATCAGTATAAAGAGATACCGCAAGATTACAGTAGCGCATGATGGCCCAATTTGGAACAAAATGGTGGAAGCCTCCCCAAAAACGGCCGCTTGCAGGCAAGATGGCCCAACGCATTCTGTCAATAATGACTTGTTTACCTTAACTACTGAATTACATCCCATCACTTAACACGTAATTTTATATCGTTTTTATAAAAACATATAGTAATCATTTTATCGATATTCCCCCAAGCTGTATTGCAGATGGATTTGCAATAATCACAGTGAAAAAATAACAGTAACATTCAACTGTTATTTTATCGCGTTAAAATTGCGAGTCATGAAGAATTATTGGGTTAAAATTATACAGCAGTGAGGAAGGGGTATTATTTTAAAGATTATTGCTTTCGGGCACAATTGGATATTCGAACTTCGAATTATGCTAAACCAACGACGCGATAACAAAGTGCGTAATTCAGTTTTGTTTTTTGTGACCTGAGAAGCTCTAGACAAGTGACATTCTATCATTAAAAGCGTGGCGATAGCGATTGGAAAAATGTCAAAAATGTATGGGAATGTCAAACGTGATTAATTCCTTACATTTTGGCATATCGACTATCCGCATCGCTAACATCGAAAGACACTTGTCTAGAGCCTCTGTAATGTGTTGAAAGTATGCTTGAGACGGGTTTCTAAATAAAACAATTACTAAGTACTTACAGAAAAATTGACGAAAAACTGTCTCATGAAAAGATTCAGTTAATAATATTGTAACTTAGTAACAACACGTAGGCAGTTATTACACATTAACAAGTACAAATACTACTCATCAAATATTAACTAGAGTAGTTTATTTGTACTGAATAAGGGCTTCGACACATTGACTTGACGACGATACGATCACTTACGTATTTAATCGGATTAAGTTTGTTGATTATGTTCGGATTCAAAGCTGTGATAGCTACCAACATTTTCGTGTAATTTTCGGGACAGATGACATTGTTTTTGCAATGACATAAAGACGGATGTTTGAGGCCAAATTTCTAACGATATTCCCTTTTGTTGGGACCTGAGACTTTGCCAATACGTTGCCAACTATAAAGACGATTCAGCTTGTAGAGCTTAGCTACTTTTTGAGTGTACCTACGTATGCTTACGTTTCTTACTTTCAGTTTTCTAGCCAGCATGGTGGTATAGGGTCTGTACGTGGAGTGCGCTTGATATCTATTCCACATCCTGCATTATACTTGAAATTTTATTTCTCATATGCGATACTTACTATGATACATTACTCCTCTACATCCACCCTTATACCCGTGCGTGTTATTCCAGCTCCTAGGGGAATAAAAGTATGACAAAAAATAAAGATATAGATTCATAATATTATGTATATCCAACCTTCTGTATATATCTGTTCTGTGTCTGAATACAACCGGGATGAACATCAATTTGCATGCTTATCATTCCGGCTCATCCATACGAAGCCTCCCGTATCGGATTAATGCAAGCTAATCTTACTAGTTATTAATATAAGTGGGATTATAATGTAATTAAAATTTAACGGTTCAATTGATTTGATTAACTGATAACAATTAAGCTTAATAACGAGGAGCTCTGAGCTAAATAATAACAGCCGCACGGGTCGATCTTCAAGGTTCAGCAACGCTTGACGAGGTCGGTCCGTGGATGGGTGACCATTTTCAACATACCGAGTTTCCTCCGTGCCTCGGAATGCGCGTTAAGCCGTTGGTCCTGGCTGTTATTTGAAGACCTTTGACAGTCGTTACGGCTAGTCAGAAGCTTGAGATCTGACACCAGTCTTGCCAAGGGGTAGCGTGTTTCCCAGTTACTGGGTTGTGGAGGTCAGTCAGGCAGTCACTCTACGTAAAACACTATTGCTCAGCTGAATCTGGTATGACTGGAAGCCGACCCCAATATAGTTGGGCAAAGGCTAGGTAGATTGAATTAAGATTAATAAGATTACAGGAACAAAAAACATTTTTATCCTAGAAAACCGCACGGTTCTTGTAGGGCCGGCCACAGAAGCGAAGCCACGAAAAAGAACCAGCTGCGGAAAGAGCTAGTTTTCATAATAACTATAACATCAGTCTCTCCTTAAAAAGATTGAGCAATAATCAAAAAAATCCGTTCGTATGTTACACATGTCAGCAATTTGCGTGGAAACAGTCCAATTGTTTTAACAATCCTGTTTCGAAAAGCCTAAGGGTCTAGGGTTCTAACGAAAGTGACAATCAATCAGTAATAACGATTGTCAAACAAAAAAATATGTATTGAGATTGACAAATTAACATTTCGGTAGCACATGTCACTAGCACACATTGTGATTTGTAGACTTTTTTTGAACTTGGACAGCAGCTCATTATTTTCATGCCGTCCTGATAGCGAATTTAGTATCATAACGAGTCGAAGGGCACAGGTAGTATGAACACAAAAATAAACTAGGACAAGTCCAATATTTAAATTATACAGTCAAGTAACTACTATAACACTAAAAAAGCATGACAGCAGCTTACTATTTACATGCCGTGCTGATAGCGACTTCAATTTGTACATAATGGCTCCATCAACGGTACCTCAAGGAAGCTGGGTCACCATGAAGTTACCTCGGCTCCTTAGTAACTATGGCAAGGAGTTGTTATTATTCTGCTAGTAAAACTCCATACGCAGGAAAATGTGAACATGAATTGGCGAGGTTAATTTTAACCGACTTAAAAAATGAGGCTGTCAATTCGACCCGTATGGGTGTAATATTTTTGGAATTGCACCATATCCGCAATATTTTAGTTTATGTGGGCTTTTAAACACGTGTGGCAAATTTCCTAATTGTATGTATGTTTTTGCTCAGTTTTTACCGATAAAGCAAGTTCCTACTAATATCGTAAATGTGATTCAAAAAGTAAAATGGCTATTTTGAATACTATACAGGCTGATAAAAATGTCAGTGCAATATTTTTCAGAACATTTTAACCAAGCGCATTATTCTTGTATGCAAATGGGACAGCAATCATTTAATTGCCTCGGACACCTATTTAAATGTAATACGAAATTAAAATAAATAAAATATATCTTTTGGCACAATTCCATATGTTAATGTGTTAACAATTACGGATGCCTACCACGGAATTCAATTTGCTGGTCAGACGGCAATGGTAGGAAAAAAATAAAACAAAAACGTTTAATTGCCGCCTACCTCTCTCATAGATTGAATATCAATAAAGGAAACATATTGAGGTTTCACGCGACGCATTTTAAATTTCATTTTTGAGCGAAGTTTGTTTGTGCTTACATTTTAACAAACATATAGGTCATTGGTGAGCAAGCTTTTTTTTAATTAAATTCTGTATTCTTAGGTTAAATGGCAAGAAAAACTTTTAAGAATTCTAGAGAATCGCGTTTTATAATGATTGTGATAATTGTTTTAATGAATTGTTACAAGTTGACTTGAACTGTGGTACCACACACATCTATCTTATCTGCCTTAGAAAGTATAAAATACTTTGTGATTTTTAATCAAATGTTAGTATACAGTGAATTTCAGGAAACATTTACTTGTAATATTTTATATCTCAAACTGTAATCTGTCGAATCTCTGCCAGGGCGGTATTTGATCCAATTAATAAGGGGCAACTCTATCGAAATCAATCGGTTTCAAATCCAGATTATAAATATGAACACTAATTAAAATAAAATCAACACGTAAGACATTATACTGTCTAATAACAATTACAGTGGTTTACGCTAACTCTTCACGCGTCGCTTCGCAGAATTTAGCAGGTGTTAAATAATTACCTACCATCACTACAGAATATCAATTAACTACACGAAACTAATTACTTGATTTATGCTTGTACCGTGAGATGTTCATTAATATCTTTAATTATCATTACGTGAACGTAATTTTAACGGTAATGGCAGTTTGATGGTTTTTCTGGGAGAATTTTCTTACAAATTCGCAGTTGTCGAGAGACATCCGTTGGCGGACATGTGCCTCCCCTAAATTCACATAAGACATATCAAGTTCATTTAATCAATATATACTGCCAGGTTTCCCCCGAAATATCACCAGTAATAAAAACCAAGACGTTGTTGGCCTTTCTTGAAGAGGTAAAGAAAAGAGAGAAACGAAGGATCCACCCTTATGAAAAATACACGTTCAGGAGTGGAGATGTGGAAACCAGCCCAATCCATAGGATACCTACTCTTACTATGTTGAAATCATAAAGGTATTGTCAGTTTAACATCAAACGATTTAGGTTCAGTAGCGATCATTTTGATCTGTGAAAGCGATTGTTGGTATCTCATTTACCATTTACTGAGTTGCCAGTTTAGAAAACAATTTTGGAATTTGGACCGGACATTAAGATATGGCCTGATTTAGCTTTAACAGCCTAAGTATTAGTCGTTTTATATATTTCTATAAAAATTAAAACATAATTAACACGCACTGTAGTAAAAAGAAACGAAGTTAGTTCCTAGCGTGAAGACGGATTGCGACAGTTTTAGTGCTGCAGTTTTTCCTTGTAAATTAAATGGTTTTGTTCTTTTTCTTATTTTATTGTAACTTCTGCATTTATCAACTGCCGTACGACAGCTGGCAACCAAAAACCTTCTGTTTTTTTTTTATTTTAAGAATTCAAAGTTCAGACCTTGACAAACTCTACTTCAGCATAAAAGTTTATCAAATGCATTTGAGTAGTTAAACCAGTTCTTAGTTGCAGTTTTCCTTTCATTCATACACTGCGCTTTACATAAGACACAGTGAAATCGTTATTGGTTTTAAAATAATAAAACAATGCTTTTAATAGATTTATTGCTACCACTACAAACACATATTCTATAGTAAAAACTTTTATAGTCATCGAAGCCAAAAGTGATGTCATAACTCACGCAGCGTAACCTTAACATGTTAATCTCGATCATAGTGATGTATTTGATCTTTTTCATGATAACAATGAGTTTTAATTTAAATCTCCTGTTACTTCTTATTTATTACTTCCCTTGGTCACCCGCGGCTAGATTGTATACATTGAAATTATAGGGTGTGATTATGTTTTTAGGAATAGTTGTTGAATATATTGTTAACGAATGGACAAGAATGGGTGAGGATTAGCCATCATAAGAATATAAAATTGTCAGATGAATTAGCAAGGGTTAATCTGTATCATAAAAAAAATATCACTTACCAAACAATTTTCCGAATAATTTCATTTGCCAAATTATTTGCAAATAAACTCTTCATTGATAATTGTAACGCAAACCTAATGTTTGGCAAGTGAACCTTTAAACAATAACTTGCTTACCAACTAGTACTTTTACCTATTTTAATGTAGTCTAGTTTCAGTTGGTATATTTTACGCAAAATATATTAATGATAATTTGCCCGAACTTAATGTCACACAATAAAATCACTAAATACAATATGCCTTAATTTTTTTGTTATGACAAACATATTTAAGGCATGTTGTATAATATAATATAAAATATTAAAATCAACTATATGCAAAAGATTTAAAACCGTTTTCAATAAATGTTATGATTTTGTATTACAATTATTTATTATTTTGCCGAATCCAATTGATACAATAAATAAATAGTTAAAAAAGATGCAAAAACAGTTGATTGTGAACATGTGGTTTTTATTACTCTGTTTTTGTGTGTTGCTTGCATGCGGCATGCAAGCAAGCATAGTGTATGCTTGTTTGGATGCAACATGCAGCAGGCATGGTTTCTGTCATGGCTCCGGCGGTTCGGGGCTCCGGAGGTCCCACGTGAGCTTATCGTCGCAGATTGTTTAATACTCACCACCGCAGATTCGTCTTGCTAAACGGCCAGACTCAGCCGCGGCGGCGAACATAACGCTCCACTTTCTCCTCAACTCGCGGGCCGCTTCGCTCCTCTGCTCATACGCGATTCTAAATTAAACTCTAAGGATAGGACAGACAAGACTGCGTGGAGTCGGATTTACTGTGAGTGTTCAAATATTGAGCATTTCCAGATGAGTAATAATTCTCAATTGTGCTAATTTTAAATGGGGCAATGCGTTCTGAAGTGCTATAAGTGGCTGACTAATGTTCAAATGTGGTTCAATTTCGTAATTTGGATGTAGTAAGCAATTCAGCAGCAATAGTTAAATAACGTCAGCCTACAACTGATCCACAGGAGTGCAAATAACACTTCTTGTAAAGAGCCGGGACGAGAAATGATGATTAGAAGTAACATTTTGTTAGTAAAATTATTTAGTTCAGTTGCCCCACGATGGAGTTTTAAATTAATAGAGCCATTTTAACACATTACACTTATCAACTGTTAGAAGGCATCATCAGAAAAGATTGCAAAAGACTTCCACTCAACATAATTACGAGCCATACTAACCTCCCGCTCACCATTTCCTACACCCTGTTCAATCTTTAAAACACCATAAAACAAAAGCATACAAATCTAAGGACCCAAATCCCCACTCCCGGATCTAATTCCCCCCAAAATGAATGTGAACGGGCTCATGACATTCATCAAATGTATTGTGTGCCAAACTAAGGGTTATTGTTTGAGCCCCTTCCGTACGGACTAGGTCTGTGTTCTCGACGATATCTTGTGCATATGTGCCTATTCGGAGTAAAACGTCGTGGAAGGAATGCCTTTATTGTTCACGTTTACGATCTTACGGTCTATGGTGTAGGGCTGGGGGTGTTAATTAGAAATAGGGGGTCGATATCGATAGAATTTTAGTTATTTTATTTTGGAGTTAAGTTATGCCAAAAGATTAGGTACATTGAGAGTTGTTAATTTGACAATCGCGATCGTGAGTGCGTTTAAGGTTATCTTGCTAATATTATAAATGTGAAAGTTTGGATGGATGTGTGGATGTATTTTTGTTACTTAATCACGCCAGAACTGCTGAACGTATCTGGATGAAATTTAGCGCAGAGATAGATTATTGTCTGGAATAGCACATAGGCGTTGCACATAAACTTTTCATCCCGGTATAATGTTTCTTTGGGATGATAAAACACTTTTCACGCGGATGAAGCCGCTGGCAGAAGCTAGTTTATAATATGTCCATATCATAAATGAACAGAGTATAAGTTACACACTTCTGCTAATAGAGTTGACATTGCTGTATCATTATAATCAACATTCACACTTATATTTTATTGTGTGTGAGGTTGTGAGTTCGAACCCAAGCAGGCGCTTTACTTTGAGTAATTTATTTCAACACTACTGCTCTCAAAACGGTGAAGGAAAACACCGTGAGGAAATCGGCATGTCCTAGAACCAAAAATTCAAAGACATGTGACATCTATCAGTCCGCACTGGGCCTGCGTGGTGGATTATAGCCCACTTCCTCTATGAGAGGAGACATGTATCCCAGCAGTGAGAACATTAAAAAGGCTAATGATGAAGCGTACTGAAGAACCAAAAAAGTTTACAAAAAGAACTAAAGAATAATCACATACCATAACTCACACCAATCACATCGACAAAAAATCGATAATCCACCCACAGTCCACCACTAATAACTACAAACGACTCACACCAGGTGTTCTCAATCTCTGCTCCAGATTCCCTCTTGACAAAAAGCCCGTTCATTTCTCGTATAATCTAGCGACAATTCCTCGAAACTGAGATAATCGAATACGTAAAGTCGATCCATTATTCGATTATTTTGTGGAAAAATAATGAGGTGCCATTGACGCTTGCCGGCCTAAAAAACTGAAAAAAACATGGCCCCACGTCAAAGACGTTTTGTGCGTTACCGCGCATTTATTGTAGTTTTTTTTTCTTGGTTTCTGTTAGAAATATATCTTGATTCTGTCCCAGATATAAGAATGGGTTTATTAAGTGAAAGTTTTCGATAGACAGGAATGTTTTTGTGTCACAGTTGTTGTGATATTTCGGTTATTTATAGTGTGATTTAAGGATAGCTGTGATAGTTTGAATCAAACGGTTCCATTTTCATCAGCTGACTTTTTTATAATATTTTTAATTGCTTTATCATTGTTAACGAGGGTTTGTGATCATTATTAACTATCTGTGTTAACTACAAGTAAAAACCATTTCATAGTCAACGGTCTATATTTGAAGTACTTTTTAAGGAAATCCGCTCCATAAACCCTCAATTAAGGGTTCCACGGCGTTAGTGGCGTAAAACGGTTACTTTCTAAACCATAATCCTTAGTAACGTCTGGATTAGAAGGTTTGAACAAATATATATTGATTATTGATTCATTTACATTATTTGTGAAACATGGTCTTTTCGTCTCATGGTTTTGCTTTAAAAAAAAATAACAACACAATTTTTTCGCAATTTTTGGATATTCCTCCAAAACGACTGGAATGTTTAAAAATATAATATTTATTCGTAACTGAAATAGCATAATGTATTTTAAAAGTATATGTAATTATATTTTGCAAACAAAACTGTCCAAAAGGAGGTTCAATTTTGATATTCTGGTTCCAAACGGGCGCACGGCCAGGGAATATAATAAATTATAATATCCAAATTGATTTAATCGAGTTCGATAAAATTGATTTGGATTATAGGCGAAAGATAAATATCGTAGATAACATACTTGTTGACTCACATTCAATGTCAGACATATCCATATATTACATACCTACTATTACCAATTACACTAAACATTACCACTAACAATGTCGCCAACTGTACTGCTAATGACTGAACTAATAGCTAATTAATATGACATGAGTCGCACCAACTGGTTAGACACTAGACAATGAAAGTTATCAAGTAAACAGTGAAAACGTATGTCAGTGACAATTGACGCCGACGTAATAGTGTTGTGAAAGCATGTTAAGTTAGATTGTCTGGTCTAGTCATACAAAACGCATTATGATCAGGCTTACTTCTAAAACAATACATCAAGTCTGAATTCTCCGGCGATTTTGTACCTATAAGTGTACCTATGGTTCAACGCTTGCCAATTAAATATATTTATATCCAATGTAATTGGGGTTGCGTCTATTCTTATCGTCAACACAACCAATAAATCCGGAATCCGCTTTTATAAAATTTCAGATGGAAAAACCCATTAACATTTTTTCCAACCAAACCAAAACCAAATGAACCGCGATTGAAATAACATCAAAAGTTGCTACATTTACCGACCAGTCATCCAGTTTTTATATCATTTAACACCATTTTGATCCAACTTTCATAAAATTCTTGTTTGAACTGGTTTGACGTATTCCTAACGAAAGGGACCACCCTATCGACACCTTTGATTGTTGTGCGATCGAGGATAAAAGTATCGAATAGACCACCTTGACGTGATAATTAAGATAAACTTGTCAACAGTGTTTTAGGAATTCATTTGTTGAGTTATCAGTAGGCCTGGGCCTGGTTATAATAAATTATAAGCTATACTGGAGATAAATGGAAATATTCCGAGTGTACTGAGGGTTACAAACCGACTTACTGAGTTCGTGAACCGGCTCCACGCCGTGGGGGAATCAAATTAACAGTATTACGGACGAGAGGTCTAAGTTACAAAATAATGAATAGTAAAACCTATTGATCTGCCTAGCCTTTTGCCAACTATACTAGCAAACCAACAATAATAGCAGCTGCTGTGCAGCTGAATAGCAAAATGTAATCAATTTTGAAATCTTTCTGTAGGCGGTGTAGGTACTACTCTACCAAACGGTTCATGGACTACGGGCATGACGATATGACCGTCTGTACCACATTTGAAGAAGATTTGATGATCTCAGGGTAGGGATCTCTTGTTTTTATTCAAATTCCTTTCAAACCATATATCGTTGCAAATGAGCATTTCTTATCTTCCTAACAAGTGTGTGCACGCGTCAGCAGAAAATAAATATCTTTGCCAAAATCTGGCTGAGCAGCCAGATCGAATATAACCAGACTGAAAATAACGGTGTCTCAAAACTTTCACAATTTCATCTTCTCGTTGGCAGACTGCCGCTGAATTTTATGAATATTATACAGCGATTTGAATAATTATTTCAACATAGCTGGGGATTAAACTAATAACGTAAACCTTTATGCAATGGATGAAAGAAAAAGTTCTGAAGGCGTATGGTAGGCAGAAACAACAGGAGCCCATCTTTTACGTTCGTCATATATTTATACTATTTTCACTTCGTTTACCTTCATACTTAGGTTTTTATAGAATTTGATATAAACAGTTAATTAATTAAATCTAATCATATTAAAACTTTTATTTCTTTTTACTTGGACCATACAGCTCTCGTTGGCAATCAAGTAGTAGGTTATCCTAAATTTCTCGACATCTTAATTAAATTATCCACGAAGCCATCACAAATTAATTTAAGTGGAGTCAATTAAGTTATTTGTAAACTCATTTACTATTCACAAACAAACTCGGGCCTTTTATGAGAGCAGTGTACGCCCAGTGGTACCAATAATAGCTCGCTCTCACATCACTCATATATGCACAGACAATTTCCTCAACTTAATTGTATTCATTTATTTGCTTAAACCAAGACGCATTCATACCTATATACAAACGCACAGAGGTAGTCATAAGTAGCGGACCGTTCTCATTTCGCGAAACTCGGTAAACAATCTCAATTATTTATTAAAAGACCTTAAGGAACGGATGAAAACGGCAGAATTTTGGGGAAAGCAGAATTTGTTAGAATTTCACTAAACGTCTATGCACAAAATAAGTAGGTAAGTACAGAAGTGGCATAGAAAGAGCAAAAAAACACACGCCTACATTGACATGTTTCACGTACAGAGAGTGCAAGCGAATTCGCAACCGGTATTTTGTTCTGCCTTACGTATGCGTCTATGTGTGCGTGCCTCTGTTTTCGCTCGTTGTATGAAACCAAGCTTCTGTATTTATCTACATATTCTGAGTCCCAAGATTGCGAGGATTTCAATGGTTGTTTGAACAGAAGTCGTATGCAAATATCTTCTTATGATAAATAAGAGGCGCCGTTTTAAGATATGGTAACGTAACAGGAGAATTATGGGTGATTCTGGCGAATTGGAGGACTGTTAAATGTGTAAGGATGTATTTTGTGGTGCTGGAGATATATTTTACTAATATTTTACTCACTGTTCTATGATTATTACGGAGGAATAATAAGTCTTCTCATATAATAATAATATAGTAATAAGTCTTCTCTTCTTCTTGTTTTCGCTGGCAAGCACATTGGTCTGACAATCCGTTTAACATTGTCAGACCAATGTGCTTACCAGCAAAAACAATCTGAAGGGACTAATTCCCCAAGACGATATGATAAAGGCTACACCTGCCTGTCTACAACAGCAACGGCCGTAGAATATATAGTTTGTAATTTTTTTCCAAGACTGTTGCATTCAATTTGTGTGGGTTGAATTAATTTTTAGGTAAGCACGCCCATCTTTGACAGTAACATTGCTAACCAACAGGTGAAATACTGATAAAACGAGTGGCTGTAAAAAGTATAAAAGTCGCAAAGACCACCAAAAATCCCGATCATTAGCTGATTTATTGTTAAGTAGGTAATAATAGTAGTTTATAGAAGGTGATACTATGTTGAAACTTTATTAATTATGCCGTGCTTTAAGGATCACCACTCAAATGAAGGCAAACTGCCCAAATCTCATATTACGACATCAAGCTAAAATCACCGACGATAATATTAACTGTTAACGAACAGAGCCAGTTAATTGGTGTTATAGAATAACACCGGGTTGTAAGTAAATGACGCCATAAGACTTAAGTGATATTTAAAATGAATGTTATACTCCGTGGCTCATCTAGTTGAAGGTTTAAGTTGATATTTAGGTTACGGGAACTAACATAACATCACGCCTGTGATACACGAAGGGTCAGGTATATCTGTAAAGACAAAAGATAAAAAAAAATCTTTATAACAACTGGGCCATTAAGCGGCACTTTTGAACGTCAAAATTTAAAATTAATAATAATTGATTTTACCGTCCATTCGGAAAAGTAGCTTGTTATGGAGAAGAACGCACAAGAAACTCCATACTTACTCTTTTAAAAAAATAAGTGTTTTAAAATATTAAAGTACATACATTAATAAATTCATATACGTGAGGACGATGCACCAGCACTACTATACTACATATAGGTATAAAGTATTACAAGCAATAACAGGAAAATTCCTTCACTTGAAAAATAGGAACATGGTTCTCACATACTTACAAATATTGCAAACATAGGAAAATTACCTAATTCAACAACATCGGAACAGTGTGCGAATCAGTGTACGTTCCTTTAGTTCTTACACCTATGTACATTTTGATAGTTGTGTGTGAGTCAAATGTCATGCACAAGGGGCGAGCGTATTGCTATCAACTGGGCACAAATCTAAACTCAAGAAATGCCAGTAAGAAAACCATTAACGCAATGAAATTTTGTTCAACTCGAGAATCGAACCCAGGACCTTATGCTCAGCAGTACCTAGCACTTGCGACCTTAGTGATAGCCAACGCGTCAGGCCACTTGTAAGAATCTAACTACTCATCAGAAATGCTATTCCGTCAAGTTCACTGGAAGTGAGCGCATACAATTCGAAAGCAACTTGTATTTGTATTAAAGTAAATTTGTTAAGGTAATTTAGATTTATGTTTTGCTCCTTGGAATATCCTTTTAATTTCAAGTCTGCCACAATATTTCCTAAAACCCAAATGCAACGATTAAAATGCGGAAACCTGTTTTTCAAACATAGCTAAGAAAACTGTAGACAAAGTTATCTTTCGAACAAAACTAAAAAAAAAAAACAAAAAATCTATATCAAAACCAGTTCATCCGTTTAGGAGCTATGATGCCACGGACAGATACACAGATCAAAGCAGCAACATACGTCAACCTTATAACACCCCTATATTTCCTTCAGGGGGTTAAAAAACAGCGTCATCTACAATTCCTTTGACTTAATTTTCACTTCGCACCATATCATAGAAGCCTTTTGTTGATCCGTTAAACAAAGAAAAAAATATAGCGTTTATCATCCCAACAATCAAATTATCAACACCAGTCCCTAAAACTTCACAGCAGAGCAGTCACAGATAAAAGCGGAAACTGTACCGTAAACTCCTTAATTCCATTACTGGCCCGACAAAACACCGTAAAACTAATGAAGAAATACCGTTAAAACATTTCACTAAATAGTTTCTTGTAAATAACGGTCGTTTATATTTATTTACAATGATGGTATCCATAGGGGATCCTATGGGAACGATAAAACGCTATTTGGAGGATGAGAAAGGATTTTTTTCACCATTTTCGCCTCTGGGGATAATCCTTGTACGGCTTTTATTTAATACGGTTTTTGTGTTAGTGAGATTGTTTTTATTTTTGTTAAATTAAAGTAGTTAGTTCAGTGAAATCGGTTAGTTATCAAGGACAGTGGTATAAGTCGGGTCGGGCCAAGTTAGTGGATGTTTCATCTGCAATTTCTCAGAAACAGCCCGAAGTCTCAATTTGTGCTCGTTTAATGTTGCTTGTTACAGGCTCAACCTCTATTACATGGGACTAACAAAGCTGGCGACTGGCACCTCTACCTTATCTTTCGGTGAATGCTAGCATGATGTTATGTTGTAAGACAGTAACTTCTTTGGCAAACTTTTTTGTTGTTGTCAAGTAGCTGGCGACTGAAGCATCTACCTTAACCTTTGGCGAATACAGGCGTGATGTTATGTGGTAAGACAGTAACTTCTTTGGCAGCCTTTTTTCTTGTGTCAAGGGCATTTGGGCGCAGTGGTTGAGCCATTGACTGCTGCATTGCGTGTCGCGGGTTCGAGACTAGCACGGAGCAAATATTTGTATAACCTACAGATAGTTGTTTCGACTCTGGTCGTTTGTTTATGTGAGTTACCCACGATACAGGAGAAATTCCTAGAGTAGGACAAAGTTTAAAAAAAATTGGCTCTCAGAACTTATCAAAATTATGAATGACAACAGGAAAATAAAATCTATATCTCTATAAACCTTATCTAAAATCCGGAACGAATTAACCTATTTGATACCACACCACCTATGACCCAATTCGGTTATTTATAAACGAGTGACATGGGGTCGTCGAATAAAAAATAGAGTGTGTGTAAGACGATGTCTCTCCGTGAAAGGATTTTTTTTTAATATTTAGAATAGGCTCGCGCTTGACCACCATCTCACCTGATGGTCAGCGATCATGTGGTCGACGATGAAGCACGCTGGCCTAGAAGTAACCGATTCACTTTTGACTTAAAGACCCCTAGATTGTAGCTATCGGGAAACACAAACTCCGGCAAGGAATTCCACTACTTAACTGTACGCATAATAAAAGTATTCCCAAAACGTTTTATGCGTATGGGTGGGATGTCCGTATGTGGCATATGTGGCATCGCCGTACGTCTGGTAGTCCGATGATGAAACGGACTGGGCGGAATAAGATCATGCAACGCCATCGCACACTCTCCGAAATGTAACCGATAAAAAACCGACAAACTGGCAACTCGGCGACGATGATCTAGGCTCTGGAGCAAAATCAATCAAAATCAAAATCAAAATAGTTTATTATCAAATAAACCTTAAATCATGCTTGACCGAACTTGCGCTTGATACAAGTTGAGCAGCTGTTCTGGCGTGAAGTACCTTCTCACCTATGCAAGGATCCCCTGCTTTTAGGCAGCCATCTGAGCCTTTGCCTCAATATATAAACCAAGTGAGTGTAGATGTCAACGTAACGCCAAGAAGCTCAAGATGATCAGTTATTGGCACAGTCACATCTCGGAAAGTTGGAGCCGGGTGAACTGCTCTATTTATTTACTTATTTTTTGTTTATCTAGTATCTTCATTCGAGGAAGGGCTCTTTAAAAAAATGCAAGATCCTACCTGCCTAGCAGGCCATAAAAAGCGGTTCTTCTTCTTTCTACAATTATTAAGCGCATAAGTATCCTCATTACACGTCATAACATAAAACAGGTCTTACGTAACGACATGTTAGATCGATTTAAAAAACCGATAGGAACCGAGAAATACATGCTTCGACGATGATTTAGGTCATAGCTACGTTGGCACATGTATTAAGGAATGGAGGACTCCTAACACGTGCATAATCAATCTATGATGTTTCTGGGACCCAGGCGTCGCTTTTGTGAGTTAAGTATCAAAATTTGAGAATAAATTCAGTTATTCAGAATATTATTGCGTAAAATCATGCGACATCTTGCGGTAATCTGCTCTGTAATGATTTTCTTAATTCATTCCGAATTCTAATTAGCAAAGATATGAGGAAGTAAGGATTTCTAATAAGCTTTATGATTTTCATTACGTGGGTACGTACAGTGCTTTGATTAGGCTCATAAAATTTGAATCAATTATGATGTTCCTCATTACAACATTTTTAAGTACAGAATTTCCTGAAATCGTTTTCGTTTAAATAACCATAACAGCTCCAGCAACAGCAACTATATGATTAAGGTCAAACAATGTACAAGCAATGAAGTAGTTTAAATTGGTAAGGAAAACGCACTCGGAAAATGTAGGTCCCAAAATTCCTGCCGCGACTGAGATTCAATCCTAACAGTTAATTAATCTGTATAGCCTTTTCCTGCCTACAGTTGTTGGCGGATGCAGCTTACATTTTTAAGTTAGGACTCCATTCCTTCATACTCCTTGACTCAAGCTATTACATTCCTTCGAGTAAAAGCTGGCTAACGTTCGCTGTTGTTCTTGACTCTTCAATACTGATTCTGTAGAAACTTTGCAGTAACATTCAATGGAATATTTAATATATTGTTGGTAGCAGTGTTAAAGAATAAACCTAACAATTTACTTAAGAATTTTTATATAAGCACTAAATTTTCTATATGGCTGGTCATTATTGTAAGTGTATCTTTTTTTTTCATAAATAGCTAGATTTCGACCTCGATCTCGCCTTCAGCGATAGATGAAGTCTAAAGGGCGATGGAACGAGCGAGTCCGAAGGATGGCTGTTCACACTTGCATTGAAGGAAAGGGTCATGAAATATCACATGGCCAATAGCAAACATTTTGGACTTACAACAATTTGTTGTTGCTGATATAATGTCACTTACATGGCCAATTGTAGTTATGGCTTTTGTAAGCCGACCGTAGAAAATATCTGTACCTATCCCTTCGGCGAATAAAGGCGTATTTGACGAACCTCTCTGTTAACAACACAAATCTCTCATGAACAAACAGATGGAGACGGAATAACTATCTGTGTGCCTTACAGAAATAATTGTTTTGTGCGGAATTGGACCCATGGCGCGGAAGCCTATCAATTCACTACTGTGTTACGTGCAATAGCAGTATTTTTTCAGCATTTTGGAGACAAAAGATTATTAACAAGTGATGATTTTGAAATCAGGGACCACGGCTAGAGACGGCACTGTCAAAACTTTCAAAACCAACCAAGCG
Organism: Orthosia gracilis; assembly: GCA_947562075.1. Classification (NCBI taxonomy): domain Eukaryota; kingdom Metazoa; phylum Arthropoda; class Insecta; order Lepidoptera; family Noctuidae; genus Orthosia; species Orthosia gracilis. The sequence goes on along the minus strand of OX387266.1, from coordinate 11,058,677 downwards.
TGTCAGTGAGTGTCACCGTTTACCCTGAATTGACGGCCCTTGTCAAATGTGACTATGGCTTTGTTGGCTTCTTTCAGTCTAATCATATGCAACTGAGTATCAGTGTCTTACATAGAGAGACTGTCTATCTGAACCCCATAACCCAGGAACTGGCAAGACTGATGTCTCAAGCGAAGACACGAATATTGAAGAGTAATGGCCATGAATATTGAAGGTCAGCGCTGTAAGCGCACGTTAGAACTTATTCACTCGTGACTAAATCATCTTTATTGATTCACTTTTCAGTATAATAAATCTGTGTTATAAATAAATCAATTTATCGTATCGCAGTTCACTACTATAAAGGACTTTCCGAATAAGGTCATGCTGTAACGAAATTCCCAATATCGGTATTGGTGCAGGGACGGATATAGGTTAAGGTAGTCCTCAATCTTTTGAAACCTAATATCATTATTGGGGAGCTGTGTGGCTTAGTAAAGTTTTACCTTTGTTGCTGATACCTTGGACTAAAATCTGTAGAATAATCTGATTTTGTACTGTGTCAACATTTTCACAATTTCTACGGAATAACCCTGCTTAAAAATACACAGATAATTTGTAAGCTTTTGTAAAAATGTAACTGTGGCTTTTCACGATATTTTTCAGTCAATAATAACCTCATATGACATGACCACAAAAGGCGATTTAGGCATATAAATATAGCACAATGACAAACATAAAAACAAAAGATAACTACATAAACAAATGCCTACGTTTGTCTATCAAGCCAATAACAGTAAATTAAGCTAGACTAGTGTGAAAACGATTTTAACAGGACTTGAGACAGTCCCAGCGCCTAAGTAATTGCGTTAAATCCATGCCACAGACCATAGAATGGACTAAACTGCAGTGACTAGAGACGCCATCTATCCATCGCCTATCTGTTTGTTTGTTACCTTCGTCTTCTTTTTGAGTCGATGGGAAACTATTTAAATTTTTTGAAACAAGTAGGCGACCACGTCAATCGCAACGTCAGTAGCTTTCATTAGATGCTCTAATGTGCAGATGTATGGGTACTTGGGGTATTTGTTTGTTACCTTTGCACGTCTTAACTTTGTGATAATTTTCTAATAATATTCGTAATAGCAAAATGTGCACCGAGTAGAAGTTTTGGCTGTCACAATTGTCTTGGGACGTCAATTTCTACAAGCGAACGGTGACACTCACTACCTCAATTGTATATGGAAAGTTTGGACAATGCCATTTCTAGCAGTAGCCGCTGAGGCGTCTCTATGCTATGTGATTCGCACAGTATTTATAGATACTAATAACCGTTCTAGATAGCAATAACGATTTCGATAGCAATTATTATTTATTGCTATTTCGATTGCTATTTGACACTTGTGTATATGATATTTATGGCAGTTCAAAGAACTTGTGTAGAATTTTCCATGTATGCGTTATTGGAAAATGTTAGTGATCTTTAAAATAAGAGTCTTACATACCCTTTATTTTATTACATATATATCAACAAAACCAAATATGAATTACAACTGCACCACGTAGGCATTTTCGGAACTAAACAGTGACAGAAAGATAAATATTTTGATATGCCTAACCAGAAACCGTCATAATAATTTCATACAGATACCAAAACGTTTTTCAAAACCGAATCACATTAAGCTAATAACGAAAAAGAAACCATTAAAAATAACATTAAAATTTACAAATGTGAAAGCCCGTATGTGATCATAGAAATTTTAACGATCGAACACACAATTACTAATATTGACGCTCTGAAACTTCATAATTTTCTAGTTTCCTCCATTGCTCCCGAAATCGCAGAAGTCCTCACCTGACACGCCTGTTTCGCGAGGTTCATGTTCAGGATAAGGCGGGAGGTAACGCCCGGCTTCCGGCGGGAGCATACGGTGGAGGTCTGCCCCGCTTGGGCGTAGCACCGCCGTGTCCTCGTGGAGGCGATCAGTGGTGGCGACCTCTCGCGTCCTGCCCTGGTTCAGGCCATGATACGGAGCGAGGGCGCATGGGAAGCTGTCACCACCTTCGACCTTTTGTCCTTTTGTCGAAGGAGGAGGTGGCGTAGGAGACGCCCTGTAGGCGCGGGCTTACAGACGGCCAGTAATGGGTAGCTCGCCGTCCGATAAGGACCAGGCCCGAATCGACGGTGCGTAGTGTTCCACGTACGCCTCAAAGAAGTGTCAGCAACAACTGACGGGGTCCGCTAGGGCCGATGCCTGTCTGGGTCGTGGATAAATTTGAAATAGAGTTACCGCGGTCCTGGCACAAGCAACTGAATGAACACGGGTGGGTTTTAGTCAGTAAAAGTCTGACACGCCCTTTCGCTTTACCCAGAGCGGGAGAAGTCATTGGATGATGTCCCACCCAAACAACAAAAGTAAAAAAAAGATACGCCGAAGTTAGTTCGTTCCACTTTTTTTTAAAAGAAACGTTGCCTCACACTAGGAATTTCTTCCTGTATCGTGGCTGCGTTTAAAAACATATAAACTTACATACACAACATCCAGAGCCGGAACAACTATCTGTAGGTCATGCAAATATTTGTTCCGTGCGGGAATCGAACCCGCGACACGAAGCGCAGCAGTCAATCGCTCATCCACTGCACCAACCGTGCGCTCTAACTTCCATGCTTCAAAGTTCATCAGTCTGTATGATACTCTATGTCCTAATAAATGTTAAAGGTGTCAGTCCTGAAAGATCATGTTGGCTGAGAAAATGGAGAATCTGACTTCGATGAAGTTGTGAGGGAAATCTATTTTAATATTGATAGAGTAAGATATAAATTTGGAAGACCACCCATATAAGATCGATACGGATGGCTTATTGAAGGCTGTGGTAAGCAGCTGGGTGCGAGATCCAAAGGACCGGTCGCTGTTGCGACACTTGGAGGAGGCTAGTCAAAAGGACATCTTTAAGCTGAAGTGATGTTGAATTTGTGCATGGATAAAGTAGTTCCTGTTAAAAAAAACCTCTATTTTGGCCTCCTGGCCTTAGTAAATATTGCACTAACACCATTTTTAGATGATGATTTGATGATCACAATGGCATTTATTACCGCGCAAGAAAGTGATATGTTTCACCCCCTTAACACTAAGTCACTTTTTTCAAAACCCGGAGAAAGCTAAGATCTAGGCAAGATACTGCCGCAGGAAGCATAAAACATTAAAAAACCAGACAACAGCATCAGAAAACATTAAGGATGTTTATGACTCAATAACTCTAGCACATCTCATTATACATCTCGTGAATACTGCTTGTTCGCAAATAGAGCATAATTAAATTTTAATGTACGTACAAAGGGGCTGAGCATTCATCCATTTCGTTCCTAATTTAGGCGAGTACCCGAGGTTTGTGTGTTAAGAGGCGAAATTCTATGGGCGAGGAAATCAAGAATATATTTTGTTTTGAATTTGAGTTGAATGGGGGTAGTTAGACTATGTGTGAAAAATTGGGTGGTGACCAACTTTATGTTTTCAAACATAATATTTATTATGTAGCCGCGAGTGTTTAGCTACATGTAGATTTGATATTCTGCTACTTTTGCCTACGGCGATGGGATATTTTGGTGAAAAGTAAAAATGCTGCTTGATTTTGTAGATCGTGTAATGGCGTCTAAGAAAATTCACAGTCATCGAGGAGAGGGGATAGGGGAACAATATTATAAACGGTACGTTCGGATATTCGTACTAAACATGCCCGCGGCCTTGAAAGCAGCAGCTTACAACTGCTCTTCTCTACTCTTCTTGTACGAGTGGACAGATCTTTGTGTAAGAGCGCCTCACAACGCCTGACGATGTTCTTATGTCGGCCACTCTCGAGATACCGTCGTTGCCAGGAATTGTCTTCACAATCCGACCCAGCTGCCATTTCAACTTGTCGTCTTTGATGACAACGAGTGTGTCCGGTTTTAGATCTGCCGTATTTTGTTTCCATTTACTTCTGGTCTGCAGCTCCGAGATGTATTCACTAGCCCAGCGTGACCAAAAGTGCTGGCGAAGTTGTTCCACTCTCTGGTACCGGCTCAACCGATGAGCAGGTAAGTCTCGCAGGTCGTCGTCACAAACTGGCGCGGTGAGAGGCCGGCCGATCAAGAAATGCCCTGGACTGAGTGGAGTATAATCCTGAGGATCCGAAGACAGGGGTACCAACGGCCTCGAGTTCAGTACTGCCTCAATTTGTGATAGCACCGTAGTGAGCTCCTCGAAAGTCAAGTGAGCGTTGCCCACCACTCTGCGCAAGTGGTACTTGCACGATTTGACCCCTGCTTCCCACAACCCACCGAAATGCGGGGAATATGGAGGTATAAAAGAAAATTTTATATTTTGACCCTTAGCATAGTCAATAATATCTTTATTACATTTTGATAAAAACTGAGCAAAATCATTGTTTAAGCCAACAAAATTACGGCCGTTATCTGAAAATATTTGTGATGGTTTTCCACGCCGCGAAATGAAGCGCTTGAGAGCTAATAAGTATGCGTCAGTGGAGAGGTCGCTAACTAGCTCCAAGTGTATAGCACGTGTGGTGAAGCAGATAAACAAACAGATGTACGATTTTGTCAATTTTGCACCCCTACCTTTACGGTTTAAAACAAGCACTGGCCCTGCGTAATCTACTCCAGCGCGAGAGAAAGGAAAACCAGCAGTTATGCGCTCTTTAGGTAAATTACCCATAAGCGGGCTTAATGTTTTGCCCTTAACCCGGGTACAAACACTACACTGATGAGTCACCTTCCTAGCTAGATTCCTGCCTGACAGCGGTCACCAATGTTCACGCAATCGGTACAGCAGCGCCTGCGGTCCACAGTGCAGAGATTGTTTATGTTCGTGAATAAATAATAAACGGGTAAAATTATGTTTAGAGCATAACAGAATTGGGTGTTTTTTATCAAAATCGAAATCGTTGCAATTCTTTATTCTGCCACCTACTCGAATTAAATCGTTGTCGTCTAAAAACAAATTCAAACTTGCCATTCTGTCACTTGCTTTAACATTTTTTCCATTTTTTAGTAAGTTGTACTCAAATGAAAATGATTCCCTTTGACTCAACCTAGCTAGCGTGATAGTAGCGTGTCTTAATTCATCAACACCGATTGGTGCAATCGGTGTTGATGAATTAAGACACGCTACCTGCGATCAGCTGATTAGTCTTATTGTGTGGCTGCGAGTTGTGAATAAATCGAAGTACGTAAACAGCGGTATGACTCATGCGACAAAACTGTGAGAACCGGTTGAATGGAAAAAATGTTTCTAATATTTTATCATTACATTTGCTAACAAATGAACTTATAGCGGTAGATTTCAGTTCAGGCAAGTCATGAAGCGACATTTCAGCATTATTTGAACCGGTTTGTGAATTTAAATTAATATTAAAATCTAAATCTTGTAAAAATATAGGTCCTTCCCACCATAATTTTGATGAGGATAAATTTTCAAGACTAACACCACGTGAAACCAGGTCGGCAGGGTTATCTTTACCGCTAACGTGTCGCCAAGTAAACTTATTTGTCAATTCATGTATTTCGGCGACTCGGTTTTGTACAAAGGTCTTGAGCAAATTAGGTGCCATGTGCAACCAGCCTAATACAATGGTCGAGTCGGACCAAAACATGACGTCATCAAACTTGCGAGTTAGTGAACTGAAAACCTTATCGTAAAGCTTAGCACCCAGCAACGCACCGCATAATTCTAATCTAGGTATACTGACAGGCTTTAGAGGAGCTACTTTACCCTTAGATATTAACAATTTTACCGTTACCTGATCATCACATACGGTGCGCACATATGCGCAAGCGCCGTATGCAGTTTGCGAAGCGTCAGTAAAAACATGTAACTCGGTTCGTATAGGATTGCATTGAAAGACATGTCGCGGAACCTTTATTGTACAAAGATATGATAAACTCTCAACAAACCGGTTCCATGTGCGTACGATATCAGTGGGCAGAGGATCATCCCAATGTAATTTTAATAGCCAAAGTCTTTGTAATAATACCTTTCCTATAACAACAGACGGACTCAATAATCCTAGCGGGTCAAATATCTGAGATACCGTTGACAGAATAGTGCGCTTAGTTACAGGATTGTTGCCGTGCTGAATTTGCGTGATAAAATTAAAGACATCGGTAACGTTACACCATCCTAAGCCCAATGTTCGACATTGACTATTTCCGCCTAGATTTAAATTGCGGAATGTACTGTCGTCATTTGGTGCTGAAGACGGCTCCTCATCAAGTTGAAAATTAAAAATCCACTTGCGTAGTGGAAAGCAACCGGCCTTAAGTACGTCTACGGTGCTTTTACAAATAGCCAATAATTTGACTTTATCCTCACACGAGGTCAAAAGGTCATCCACGTAAAAATCATCATTTATGACCCTCTTGACCTCGGGGTCATTACATTCAGCTGCTAGTTGCTTCAAACAGCGTACACTAAGGAAGGGCGCCGATGCCGTACCATATGTAACGGTATTTAACCGATAAAATTCGAGCGGTTTTGATGAATCCTCACGCCATATAATAAGTTGCAGATCACGTTGAGACGGGTGCACAAGAACCTGACGATACATCTTTTCACAATCTGCAAGGGCGGTGTATTTAAACTGTCTGAAGCGTAATAAAATACCTAACATATCTCCCTGAATGGGGGGCCCAACGAGCTGAACATCATTGAATGATTTTCCATTATTAGTCTTCGCACTGGCGTCGAACACAACACGAAGTTTTGTTGTCGTGCTGTGTTCTCGAAAAACACCGTGGTGTGGCATGAGATAGTTGGGACTCATATAAGTATCAACCTTACTCATGTGGCCTAGATTGATATATTCGCGTATAAAATCCATGTATAGCTGCCTGTAGCTGTCAGGGGCGCGTAATAAACGTTTCTCTAACGATAAGAAACGCCGCTCAGCTTGGGAGAATGATTCGCCCAAAGCCTCGGCTGATTCCTTGAGAGGAATGTGAACAACAAATCTACCAACATTATTGCGTGTAGTATTTGCGACGAAAGACTGTTCACAAGCCAATTCTTCGTCAGTATACGTATTCCGAGGGTGGGGCAACTCCTCAAGCTCCCAGAACTTGCGCAATTGATTGTCTATGGCTTGCGTAACGTTACATTGGACATGCCCCTTTTTGAACGAAATATGATTGATAGGACCCGAAATTATCCAACCTAACTTTGTATTCTGTAGGAACGGACCGCTCGGTAAACGTATCTTGCCGTCGATAAGCAAGTCCCAGAAACGATCTGCTCCTATTAAAATATCTATCCTTTGTGGCCCTAAAAATTGCGTATTTGCCAACTGTACATGCTCAGGAATTTTAAATAGCGAATTATGTACCTGAACAGCAGGCAATGTGGGCGTTATTTCAGATAGAACGTAACACTGAATGCGCATGGAGTAGGAATTAACGCGTGATTTAATTTCAATATCACACAAATGCGTGGAATGTGACACTAAATTTCCTACTCCTCGTATCTCTTGAGTGGACTGTATCACCGGAATATTTAACCTTTTACAAAAATAATGTGATATAAAACAGCTCTGGCTACCACTGTCGAGTAGAACGCAAGCGACATGATAATTATTGAATGTATCGCGAACCTCGACCAAAGCAGTAGACAACAAAACTGGTTGCACATTTATGCATTGCGTATCTGTGTGCGTGTTAGTGTAAACATTGCTTACTTGAACGAATTGATTGTCATCACCGTGTCCACGAGCTGACTCCGTGATGCGCGAGAGGGGCGGGTGCAGCGCGCTTGCGACCGCCTCAGTCGCCGCCACAGTCGTAGTGCTCGCGGCACAGCGTGTGGTATGATTAGCTTCATTAGGATGTATTAGTGAATTATGTTTGAGATTACATTGTTTACACGACCCAAATAAACAACTGTCTACAGTGTGCCCTGAACGCAAACAATTCTCGCACAGGTTATGTTCTTTAACAATCTTTAATTTAGTCGGTAAATCTGCTTTAATGAAATTTAAACACTTGTATATTGGATGTGTACCCTTGCAAACTATACATAATCTGCGTGAGATGCGGCCCTGTGGCTTGTCTGTAGAAACGTTGCACTGTGTTACGTGACTTTTAACAGCTGAGTTCAACCGTTTAGCATTAGTGTTATTGTTATTATCTTTGCTATGCGACAGTACTAACGTTTCCAGCAGATCGGCCCTGCCTTTCAGGAAACTAATTAACTGCTCAAGCTTCAACTTAGTTTTAGGTTTAGAATTTGACAAAAGTGAACCTTTGTATTGTTCCCATTCGCGTTCTGTAGTTTTATCTAGTTTAGTAGTGACAAGATAAATTATAAGACTGTCCCAGTGCTCAGTGGGCTCATCTTCTGATTTCAGGGCGCGTAAATGATTTATAACTACATCTATAAGCTTTCTTATTAGTGAAGGTGACTCTTTAGGCAATGGCTGCAACATAAAGAGTGCCTTAATATGGATGTGTACTAATAACCTACTGTTATCATACCTATTAAGCAATAGTTCCCACGCAACAGAATAATTTTCGGACGATATTTCAAGCGCATTAACTACTAATTCTGCACTCCCTTTTAAAGACGATTTAAGGTAATGAAATTTTTGAATGTTACTAATTTCTGTCGAATTGTGTACCAGAGAGACATACGTGTCCCTATACTCCAGCCAGTGCTCGTATAAACCGTCAAAAGTAGGTAACGTTATTACTGGCAGTTTGACAGATTGTTTAGAATTTGAGCAAACTTGTGAGCAATTAGCGGCCTCTGCACCGGCACTGAGAATAGATTCCGCCTTTGAAAGCGTACTGTAGTAGCTATCCTCGAACTGTTGCCGCTGATCTAACTGGTCATCAATGTCGCAGTCAGGTACAGTATCTTCGAGCTTAGACTGGATATTACTAAATTCAGAAAACAGACTTCCTGCCCCTTGAACACGAAGTTTTAGATCTATTTTCGATTCTTTACTCAACGGCGTTACACTATTTAAACTAATTACGTAGTTAGTAAACTTTGTAAGCCTGCCCTTAAGAATACCGCGTTTTCTTATTAGGTCACGCATGATTTGCTCAGTTTTATCATTAGTAACATTTCTATACGGAGATCTATCACGAGATTTACTAGTCTGACCTTCCACATCCTTATCCGTTAATGACATTTCAGTGGCTTGTAAAAAGAGGAGTACTCACGTGAAGTCACTGCGTGGGAAGTCTGCTGATGCGAGCAGAGGCACGATCAGCAGATTGTCGCTCTGCGCAGCGGGCAACTCTCACCACTTTCACTGGAATCAGTATACACAAACGGATTACAATTCAAATATGGCAGGCCGCTTGGAGAACGGAACTTCTCGAACGCACCGTAGAAAACGTAGATCACGATGTCCAATTTCTCGTCCTTGACTTGGTCTCGTTGCTTGTAGGCCCGTGCTTCAACGTATGGCGAAGAATCCCCGACGTAAATGAGTGTCGTCTTGATCGCCTTTGTCTTGCGCTCGCGCCGCGTGGCCGGTATAAAGTCGCAGTCCAATGGTCGCTTTTTCTTGGAAGAATCGGCTCTGAAGGTCCAGATTATGTAGCCGCGAGTGTTTAGCTACATGTAGATTTGATATTCTGCTACTTTTGCCTACGGCGATGGGATATTTTGGTGAAAAGTAAAAATGCTGCTTGATTTTGTAGATCGTGTAATGGCGTCTAAGAAAATTCACAGTCATCGAGGAGAGGGGATAGGGGAACAATATTATAAACGGTACGTTCGGATATTCGTACTAAACAATTATGTTTAACCAACTTTGGCTAGCAGTTTTGCCCTCGTGAAAGTCAGAATTATCCAAATCTATTCAGCTGGTTGAGGCGTATTTGACTTGCAAACAGCTAGAGATCCATTCAATTACATTTCAATAGTTTTAGGATAGGATGTCTATAACTTAACTCTCTAACATTTTCTAATAATTAAAAACCACCCAGTAGTTCATGATTAACAATAGAAAACCTCTTTTTAAAGACTATGTACCTTCAATAACGAGACAAAAATTGGTGCGACAACAAAATCTACCTCTCCGACCATTACATTTATTCAAGCGTTACTTTAATTTGAAGCTGCCTCGCATGCCCGGCCGACTTGGCTTTGAGCTTAACTCTCTGTAATCCCTGAACCAAATAAATTAATTAAGTAGATATTTTGCTATTAGTGAGAAAATACCAGCTTTGAAATTATTTAAATGGTGTAATTGCTTCTGATTAAATTTAATGGCTGTATCTTGTGCTACGGTTGAGTTAATATATTAAAACTGTCCTCTTAAGAATTTACTCTTTTCATTAAAAATCTTTTTTATTCAGTTTCAAACTAACCAATATTGTTAATCTGAGCCTACTTTATAAGTTCTCTTATACACTCATTTACTAAAAAGGCGAGGACACTATCTATTTTGGTAATTAAACCTATTTTTTGTGTATATACAAGTATGTGTACGAACTGGTTTGGCGGGATGATCCTCTGCAACAATAGCTTTAATACTTGAATTAATGTGTTGACGACCACAAGGATTTTCAAACTGACAATATGGCGCTACTGGTAGTCACTATGTAGTATGGAAAAATTGAAAGTATTGGGCGACTTTTTGTGAGAGAATTTTCATAACTTAACAGAGAAAAAACCATTATACACGATCAAATAAAAAACTAAGCAAACATTTATTTAAAAAAATCACCTTTAACGCCTCTTAAACATCAGATCACGTAAAAGTCCTTTAAAAATGTTATGCTTGGGAGCCCGAGGGCGGAATACCAAGGCCTTCCAGTCAAGATACATAAAATTATGCCATAGTGTAAAATATTGCAGCCATTAAACATAGATGGGGTTGCTGGCAGTAAAACAATGTCGTGAAAATGAGGAGGAAGATAAAGTAAACTCTAAGAACTGCCTTTGGAAGGTATTAAATCCAAATGCGTATTCTGATAATGCAAAAAAACATGCGATGGGGAGCAGAAAAAGCAAAATGGCTTCCCGAATTTTGAGGCCCTAAAACTTGGTACAATATGATTGTTTGACAGTACCAGTAAAATTGTTATTTATCTCATAAATCCTAATACACATCAAAAAATATTTTAAAGAATGACTTTGTTTTCTATATGTTTGGCGCTTGATGCAAAAAGAGCATTTTGGCTTCCCCGGGACGGTTCATGCAGTTTATTAAAATAAACTTGAAAATGATTTTAGATGTTATTGCCATCTAAGAACAACTCAAGCAAAACGTCCAAGCAAAAATACGAGCAACTAACACAAAATCAAATTAGTTCATCGCCTAGATCTTAACAGAAATCAACATCGCCCTCTATCAGATAGAAATTAATACTCCTCTCACATTATTTTATTTGCGAAACGTCACACGATGACCGCAGAACAAATTACTCTGGACTTATTGCTTTCCTGTCGCCAGGAATCATTGCTGTTTAGACATGAGAATTTCCAGACCAATGAATGCTTGGATATGTGGATACTATGACTTATGAGGGTAATTTTAAAGTTTATAATTAGGCTCTTCTTTTTATTTTAAGTTTTTAGACATACCGGGTGTATGATTTTTCGTTAACAAATTCGGCAAACAAATTTCGTGGTTGTACCAATGTACAACCACGAAATTTGTTTGCCTCGAAAACGCTCTCGAATACAAGCTGTCAGAGTCATGGCGTGCGATACGTCTAGATTTGTTGCTGGGTTGTTGTGTAGCATACGTTATGTGATACCCAAATATGTTGGGGTCGGCTTTCAGTCTCTGGATACAGCTGAACACCAGGATTTTAACATGGTACAACTTTCTTGACAACCCAGTTGTTGCGTAAAACCTTATTTTGCTTTTAGTCCCGTCTAAAAGAAATAAAGTATTTTTCTGCATAGTCAAATTTTAATTAAGATTGTCGTATTGCAAAGGTTTGTTAAAAGTCTAGGCTGGTGAAAGGCAAGGCTTCTGTTGCAATTTCGGTCGAAACCCCACTACGCTCGTAGCGTTTGAACAAAGGATTGTTCCGGTCTGATAAACATAATACTCAATACCTAAAATAGAACCTGACCGATAAATTATATCGGTCAGGTTCTATTTTAGGTACTGAGTTTTTATTTATGTGACTTATATAGTCACTCTATATTAACCAACTCTGTGTGCCATAATTACCGGAACAATTGAAAAGTAATTGTCTCACATGGATCTAAGTTTAAGGCACTCTGACTAGAAAGGGGTTAAGCATCATAAATAACGCCATCGCTTTATAAGACTTAACAAAATGTCAACATAGCCGTATCCCGTTATTGCTTAAAATTAAAACTCCCACAAAATAGTCTGCCACAAAATACCAAAAATTCAATTATAGCCAGTAAATTATTTGTTACTCCGTAAATTTATCCAAAATGTCAATTTAATACCAAGTAATATATTACTAACGTCATAGGAAAGCACTAATATTAAAGTCCGCGTTAATCCGGACGTGTGGTCTCCGTATTACTGACTTCACAATATTGGGACATTGTTATATCATTATTAATAAAATGTTAATTAATTAGCTGATAATGAAATAACGTTTTTGAAGGGTTATGATTTTATTTTTGACACAAATACCTACAATATTAATTTTTATTTTCATCCAATATTTTATGTTGATTTTTGTATAACATGGCAACTAAATTTATTGTTGTAGTTTTGTATTGGCCTTGTTTGAATTCAGACTGGAATCCAACTTCAAAATAGTTGGACAAAGGCTAGGCAGATGATGATTATGAGTATGTATTTAAAAAGCCATTTGGCACCAAATTTCAGGTAAGTAACTTAGTTATTAACTTAGTACTGAATTAAAACTCTTCTTAAAGTATCGGTTGCCATCACTTTTCATACCAGTATTTAATCAGGACAAACTTAAACAGTATTTTGTTATTTTTACTCAGTAACAAATGAAAATTATCAAATATGTTACAGTTTTAACTCATACATAACAGGTTCTCTGATTTAGTAAGATATAACTTTTAAGGTATCCGTTTAGGACCTTAACAATCAGCAAACCATGGTTTTATATCTATAGTTGCTTCTATACTTTTAGTATATTTCTTGTACTAAAAGTAGAATTTGTTTAAAAGCGCTAATCTCAAAAAGTCGGATTTGATAAATATTGTTTTCATTTAATATCCTAATTATTGAGAAAGGTTACAGACTATTTAACATCATGCTAGAAAATAGTTAAACTGCGGTTGAAACCACGGGGAAAAGATATTGTTTCTGTAAACGGGAAGCAAACTACAACTGCTTTATCAAACTCGCCACAAATGACTGGTGATAATGTTTAATAACAGACCACATTTATCATCACGACGTTAGTGAGTTGCAGAAGCAAATAAAACTACCCCAAACGGCTATTGAGGGGATTAATGAAATACCAGGGCCAGGAACTATTGCTCACATTCTTCAGCCACATGTCATGCTACAACAGGAAATGAAAGAAAATGGAATGGACAGTGGCGGAAATGTCCTCAATATTGTGGAAATAAAAGTCTAGGGTTCACCCCACATTTTATTTACTTGAATTTTTAATAACTATGCACATTCTGTTAAAATTGAATATTAAAAAAATACAAAGGGTTAAAGTACTAAAAGGATGTTAGCAGAAAGGAATTGTAGAAAAAGGTTTTTTTTTAAACATATACGTATCTCGTGGTCAATCCTATACATTTTGGCATTTCGACAAACGATTTCGCTCATAAAATGTCACATTTTTTGCATTGTTTATTAAAAAATATTCGACTACTATCAAAGAAACAACGCCATAAAAATTAGAGTCAATTATAAAATTCCGTATTCTAAATTCATATAATAATGAATTTAGAATACGGAATTTTATAATTTTACTCAAACTGAAACTCTATTCTTGGGACATAAACTTCGATATCCTTTGGAGATAAAGCACTGTAAAGTAGTATGATCTATATTCACCAGATTCACAAAATTAATCATAGAATGACAGCGATAGTTTGATTATGACAATGTTATGAAATGAAAATGTAATGAATATGTTTTTATAATAGTTCATCCTGTTTACGTTATTTTGACATATTATGTTATTGATCCTGATTTTATTAACTGGCAAAGACGAAAATATTGAATAGGCTTGTTTTCTACTTGTTGAAAAATTTTCGCTAGATAGCACTTCAAGACAAGTAGGTTTGAATAACCGTATTCTAATTTAGACGGTTTTACAATGACAACTTTGATCTATCTAGTAGTTCTAGGTAAAATTTTGTACAATCTTATACGCAGGATATTTGAAGTCTGTTAAAAAAATTGTTTGTTTTTCCGGTTCAATGACTTAATTGTTTTCCTTCCACCTGATTAATGTATATACAAATTTTTGGCTTAATTGCATTTTGGATTTGGAATAGCCCACGTGTCATTTTTGGTAGCGCATATCAATCCAATAAATTTTGAAACGTAAGACCAGAGAGCATAATTACCGGAGAGCACAATGTATACGACGCGACAACGGAGTTAAACGCTTGTAGGAATATTCACATCATATCAATAAATATAAAATACAGGAGAAGGGGCAAGGGGGCGTGTCGGTGTCCGCGCGACGTGGTCTGACTGAGCATGTCGCAGGCAAATGACCGGTCTCCGCTAAACAGTGCGCTTTCGACCGTCATCGTGACAAATTACAAGAATGCCGTGTTGTTCAGTGGTTTCTTGTAAAAAGCGAAGCCTAAACCAAAACTTTGTAAATCATAGAATCACTTACAATAAGTGAGTACAAGTATTTCACTACATTTGTCTTTAAAATCATGAAAAACAACAAATCGTAAATTATTTCTTGCTTCTACTATGTTATTTTTGTATTGAAATATCACAGCGACTGTACTATTTTTGCATTAAATACATTGCTTCCTAACCATTACCTAAGTTTGTCGCTAAGTGACTGGACAAGCAATGTAAAAATCACAAAACGATACATCATTGAGCGGATGCATCGCGTAGTACGGCCGCTGCTCCTTGCGACGAGTAAGTGACGTGCTTGTGCAGATCCACTAACGTAGGCTATCGATAACAATGTCGATGACGAATGAAATATTGTTATTATATTTTATTTTCAATTTGTCAACCGTTTTCACCCGGTTAGAAAATCGATGCGAAATAATGTGTATTACTTATTTTGATTATATTACAGCATAGTAGAGAAATGCGTAACCAACTTTTTGACAAAAAATGCCATCCCAACAATATCAAAGTGTCAAGTGCTGCACAAATACCTCCACTTTACAGGTCAGTGATTAAACACCATAGCACTAGCAGGGTTCAACAATACCTCCTGTTTCAATTCAATTCAATTTATTTATTTCAAGTAAAACAGACTCATAACGTAATAACAATAATAGCAGCACAAAACAATTAAAATTTGCTACATTAAAAATAAATTAAACATTACGCAATGAAAGCCTAAACCAAAGTAACCGGATTTTTGATTGTTTGAATTTTTTGGTTTACTTAATAATTTATATTTTTAGCTGCATATTTGTTTTAACTATAAAATTTTCTGGACAAACCGTTTTTTTATTTATTTTCAAGTAAACAAAAAAAAAAATTGTATTATAATAAATGGGTGAATCGAAAAGTTTCCGATTTAGTCAATCACTAGCGTGTATGTAAAATAAATTGCTTTTGCATAGCACAACGATAGCGACCGATGTTTTTGTGTGCGTAATTTGTACGGTGATTGGTATATACACGCTGTGCTTGAAGGGATAAGGTTTATAATTTATTGTGTAGTACGTTCTGATTTAAGAAATGCGGGTGTGTGCGCGACTGCGTATCTATTGCCTTTACTGAACTGCATGTGTAGTAGTTGCCGTGTGGTAGGGGCAAACTGGAGACACAGGTTTCCGATATCTTTTCGTCTACCGGGCATATCTCCTTGTTTATTATATCTATGATTGACACCTTATTCATCAAAATTGGATGAATAGTTTAGGCGCTACGGAGGAGTGTACGTAAATACAAACATACATACATACTTAGACTGCTAAAATCATAACCCTTTCTTTTGGCTGCGGCGTAGTCGGGTAAAAAAGTAACTTCGCAAATCCGATGTTTGAAAACAGACACACATGCCAAGAAAAAGTTTAGATTTCGTGAAAAACGGGGTGACGTTGTTCCTGAACAATATCTTTTCACTTTATTACTCTCACTTAGCCGTGATTTAAACAGTGCAAACAGAGCCAAGTGCCGATTAGTACGACCTACTAGTACACTTGGCGAGATGCCTAAATATTTTCTTATTTTTTCAGGTTTAAAAACTATTTTTGTTTCAGTTACTGTTAAATGGGTCATTTGACCAATTTTAACTAGTAGCTGAGCCAACAGTTAAGATTTAAACTGAGTTGTTTTAGGGATTTAAGGTATGAAGAAGTGTCGAAATTATAGCAGTTAATTACAAAAGAGACTGATTAAAAAAAAATCTAGCGAACGCAGAACTATGCTGGCTCTTTGGTCGCAAGTAGGTACTACTTGGGTTCGATGACCGGGCCGGATAAAGTATTATTAAGTTTTTGTGCCTGAAATTCAGAAATATCTGGAACCAGTAAAAGCCCGGTTTTTTATCCCGGTATAGTGATCCCTTGGCATTTGGGATTTTGAAACACTTGTGACGCGGGTGAAGCCACCTCAGAAGCGAGTCAAAAAGGAAAATGACATATTATCTACAATTGATACGCCTATATAAAAGAGTAGAAATAAATGTATTTTTTTTTTTTTTGTCGACGGGGAAAATCATCTTATGACAAATCCCGCTCTTGGGTGGAGCGGGAGATAGTGTCAGACTTGTACTGACTAAAAACCCCGCGCCGTTCCTTCAAGCCTTCATACCGGGGCTCTAGCTTCCTTTCGGATAACCCCGAACCCCGGTAGGAGAAATAAATGTATTAGAATTGACTGTGTTAAAACAAAAGGTAGGTACGACATTAATGAATTTGAGGCTTTGAATCGGTGAGGTGATCCTTATCTAATATTAGCGGTCAGGATGTGGGTAAAATTAAATTAGAACCTTTGAAGCCCTTTTTTGGGAAGTTTTTAAAGAAATAAAATTTCAAATACAACTCGAATGAGTAATCGGTTTATATTCTACCTACACAGGTTTGATTCTTGCACGAATCAGATTTTTATGCGAGCTTAGCATCAGACACGACTAAAGCGACAATGCAACAACAATTTTACAACGATGTTTTCATAGAAACTGTTCTATGGGTATTAAATCCAATATGAATTCATCAACTTTTCACGACCATTTATTGAGACTTAATTTAGATAGAAACCTGTCTTTACAAAGGGTAGAAAGGTTATAAATAGGTATAATACAATAATAATATTATGAATAAACCTTCGCACTTTCGGTTGATATTCTGCAGCAGAACTTACCCAAACAAAATTGAAAAATACGCGATAAGTATTTTGAATTTTTGATATCGAAAAACGTCAGTCTGTAGGTAGGACTACCTCCACGCTGCGGTCACCGCAGTGCAATAAAGGACCACTGCAATGCAATGTGGCTCCCACAGGCAGGGGCTCCCGCAGGCAGGCTCTCGAGGCACGACGCTACACTGCGACATTTTTTTATAGAAATTGGTCTACCACAACCACATTGGTCTACCAATTGGTGGTATACAAAATGTTCTATAGTATTCTTTTTTATAAAAAGGGTTGACGCATTGTTGTCACTGTGTTTCAATTTTAGACTACCTACTTAAAGGTTTTTGCTCCGCTGTGATGTCGATAAGTAAGAGTCACTTAGAAAATACAAAACACCGCCACATTTTCATTTTTACATTCAAAGTTTTGGACCCGCAATCTAGCTTCTTAATTTTTAATTCTGTGCTGTAGAATCTCCGTACTAAATTAAAAATTATTCCATTTAAGTTAAATCAATACGATTCAGTTCAAAACACATGTCACGGGCTCAATTCGAAATAAATACTGATCTGAAAGTTGGACTAAAGTAATGGTACTAGTGGTGGTGATACTTGATCATTTGAATGTATCTAGCTTTGTCCTAGAAATGTAAATACTGCGAATAATTAAAACCGAACTGTGGATTTATTTGAATACATTCTGCTCACCTACTTACTTTTTTTGTGTTAATTTATAGCTCAAATATGAAAGGATGAAAATGACTTTAACTAATGCAATACCTAGTAAATGATAGATGAAAGGGGAGAGTGTGGTCTTTGCCCAGCTGTGCCGTTATGTTTGTAACCATGTAATAAGACAGTAGTATTTCTAAATGAAAGAATCCATTTCTCGTATCGAACTGCGTTTTGTTATAGTAAGGGCACGTTCTACATAGCCAAGGTATAGATCAACGCCTAGCTTAGCTTATAATTTTCCGAAAAACAAATAAAAGCAACGCTGGAACACTGCCATTAAAATTTTAAATAACACAAAAATCTAGAACATAGAGACAGTTCACACAGTAACCCTATTAAATTTTTGTATCTAATGAAATCACCAATAATGTATTCCAACCTTAATAACTAACCCGCTGGGGGAGAATTAAGTGCAAAAGTTAACAAAACTGCCACTAAACAGATATGTTAAGAAGTACCACTTAGGTTAACTACAGTATCATCTAGCCTTTTCCAACTAGAAATGTCGGGGTTGGCTTCCAGTCTAACTGGATACAGCTAATATAGCTGGATATAGCTAATATACATGAAGCGACTGTCTATCTGACCCCCAGTTACTAGGTATTACGACAAGACCGGTTGTCAGATTCTCAGGCTTAAGACTAGCCGTATTGCATGTCAAAAATCTACAAGCGACGGCTGGGACTAATGACTTAACGTGCCGTGCGTGGAGCGGTCTAGATAAGTAATGGATGGTCTCGAATAGATGCCACGAATTAGCGAACGTATTACCATATAACGTTGTTCTACTAAATGCCCACTGGCTAGGTGGGATGATAATCTGGCAGAATAAATGGTAGCAGTTGAGATTTGAGTTAAATGGCGAATGATAGGTCGCTTGGAGAGACCTAGACAGCGTAAACTGCTGCAAGGCTGACGATGACAACATACTATTATTATGTACAACGATGTTGTTCGGAAATGACATGGAACAGGGAGTTTTGTGTGTCTGTTGCACTGTTCAATTCTATTTCTCGCAAGTTTCGCAAAATTTAGCTAGGAACGTAGAAGGAATGTAATGTTAAGCTAGTTTTAAATGAAGCTTCTGTAGTCCATCTCCACAAACCCCAACTGCCCGTATCGTAATGAAGAGACTTTGTTAATTGTGCCATATTTATTCATTCACTGGGATGAATTCGGATCACAATTTGTGGGTGGCAACATTTAGATATTTGTGAATGTTCTGTGTATCGTCCATCATTTTGGTATAGTTAACGTTTTTGTTAAGTTTTAATGTAAGGATTAAAATAGGAATAGGAACATTGTTTTCTAGATAAGATAGGTATTTGTTTGTGAATTCAATGGTGATAAAATGTATCATATTGCCACTGATATTGAATTGCCTTTTTTAGATGATAGTAGGTATGATTTCGGTTAAAAACGCAGCTGTTTTCCATGGTGTATCTATGACTAGTACATCGAAAAACATGTTTTAGGGTTTTTTCCGTTAGAAATTCTTCAGAAGTAGCTGGAAAATAATCATTGAAACTTGAGTTTTTTTTTAAGAGCGATTTTATTTTAATTCTGATGACAAGACAATTTTAGGTAGGTAGAAATATCTTGATTTTATACCTACTCCACTTAATTACTAGGTAGAGATAATATAAGTAATTAAATACTAGAATAACTTACAAGTAACATAAAATGGTTGCGGAGCTCAAAATTAAATGCCCGAAAAAGCTTTCAAGTCTAACCCCTGCAGCGACTAACCATATAATAATCCCCTTGAACTTCCGAGCTAATTCAAAATTAAATTCAAAAACGATTGTCCGTACTTATATAAACATTATAATATATTTATGCACCTTTTGTTAGTCATATTGTCTCAGTGTGTGACTTTTATGGAACTTTGTTGAAGATTGTATCTTTATTTTCGTTAGATTTCATAAATAAACGCTGACAAATGTTTGGCTTGGTTTGTTTAAGAGTATTTTTATGATCATTTGACGTTCGCTTGTTCATTGTATATTGAATTACTGTACGGACGTATAAATATGTGTTTTTTTTTAATTTTATTTCTCTTTTTCTGTTTCGTGGGTGTGAAGAGGCCATAATTTCCTTAAAGGTTAGGCAATAAATTGTCTATTTTTTTCACTTTAAATGTAGGCCTCCTATTTCTTATTTGCAATCTATGGCCAATAATGTCTCTAACCACCACTTTAATATTTGTAGGGTATCTTGTTATATTTTTCTTTTCAAAGCAAATGAGTTCGCCTTCGAATTGTGTGCGCTCATCTGAGTGAAAGTTAAAAAAGCTTTCAATTTCAAATTCTTGAGATTGCAAGTTTCTTGAATCCCTCATTACTTAGGTATTCACCAAGGCATCTCAGTTACATTAATGAAACTTCTCGAGTATGTCAGTGTATAGTCAACAGCAGATACAGGGTAGCTAATGGATCACGCCATGTTGTATTTAAATAACTTTCTTATGAAACACAATAACATTAATTCAGTAATGAGGAAAACGACGCGAGCTGGAATATAAATTTATGTGAGCTAAGTTATAATTGAAAAACCGGGTGCTCAAAAAGATTTGGAAAGTTTTGATGCATAATTAAAAAGTTTAAAAACTTTATTGTTCAAAATATTAGTACAACCAAACTTACTTACCAACATTGTTGGTGCTCCTAACAATAGCCAAAAGCGGGTATGTTTGGTTGTTTGAGTGTGATTCGCACTGTCCTCCGTACTAGTTTATAATGTTGATGTTGATGGAGCGACGAGCTGGACCAAGCAAACGATTAGTAGCCTATTTTAGCCCTGGATCGATAAAGCTGCAATTAATGGGATGAGACCATTGCCCGGCAGTGGGATGATTTAAGCGAATAGTCATCAGATAATTATGGATACTTTGAACGTTTAGGACTAGGTATGTCGATACCTAAATTGCTCAGAAAGTTTTATGCTGACTGTATCTACCAAGACTTGCGTCAACTATGCAGCACTTCTATTGGTAAAAGTTTGCACTTCGGAACAATCTGTGGTCTGCATCGTGTTATTACATTGTTTATGAAAATGTGCGTTTACTAATAAATATTTACTACATAGAATGTAATGAAAGACGCCAAAATCTGCGCACGTCAAGCAACACTTGTCGCGGTCATATTTTGGTTGGGTGACCGTACTGTAAGCTTTTGGTGTTTGCGAAGAAAATAAGTATCAATGTTTTACCAACAAGACTAAAAACGAGAAGGGACAAGAGTTGATTTGTAATATTTTGTCTTCGGGAATTTGGGAGTTAGGTAAGGTATCTTCGATTTATCAATAGCTATACATAATTTTAGCGAATTTATTTCTAAAATCAATACAATATGTCAGCCTTATTTTCTCTCACTTAAATTAATATTCTTAACAGCCAATCCATTCAACAAGTTACTACTAAATACCTCGTAACACATTTAACATCTCGATAAGCTATTGACCTAGGCAATAAACCAGGTTCTAAACTTAGCCCCAGGCATCTAAAATGACCCTCCCGGTGGGTTTCCGCAGTGTCGATTAAGCGCCGACGTAGCGGCCAACAAGTAGGTTACGATGCCGCTTGGGCGACATCGAAACTGAGGCGGGCCGCGATGTTGTACGGGGCCTCCCATACCTTTTATTTACCTAGTAGTTTGATATCATACATAGTTCCATTCGAAACATATTCGATACAAGAACGCGGTGCGAAATTGAAACTTTTATAACTGTGCGTAAAAACGAGTGGTGGTACAACTAAGTTTTAATAGGTTATCTGTTTCATTGGCTGTAAGCACTGTGAGTTTTAATGTTGCAGCTTTGTAGTAAAAATGGTGTTTGGGGAAAAGTAATATTAAATAGTAACTGACGAAGAAACTTTATAACCGATCTAGTTAAGCAAAACAGAAACCAACTATAAAAAGTGTTACCTACATTATTTAAATGTGACACTGGATACCGCATTTTTGTTTTCCGGTTAAGTCACTAAACAAAACATACCTAATTTATTTTGACGAAAAAAAATTAGGGAAAATATTTCAACAACAATCGGATAATTATTATTGCAAATTAAATCTGTCCCATAGATGCAACTCTGTATAACCCTTTGGAGAATACGGATGATTTTATGATATCTAAAATCTCTGACATGTACCTAAGTTAATTTCGCATACCGGCTATCTACCGGTACGTAACAATTCTCATTATGAAGAAGCTTAAAAGATTAAAAACCCCTTTGATTTTTAATTTTCTCAATACTTACTTATGAATCGCCAAAAATGCTACCACCAACAATAAAACTCAAATTTCAAGCTCTAACAATTTACTGTCAATAAATCCAACATTTAAAATCAATGTTTTATTCATTCGGGCATACCATGAAAAACAAACAAAAGCAGCTCGATTTGAACGGGATGGTTTGACATCTCATTACCCTAAAGTCTGTTGGAGAATCTATACAATTTCAATTCTAACTTAATGAGTCATTAGTGCCTACTTTATCCCTTAATTTTCAATAAAAAAAACGTTGCATTTGCATAAGCCACTTTATGCAGCCCACAAACTTACAACTGTCGTCAACCATTTTAATGGTTGTAAATTTGGTGGAAAGCACAGAGCATCGAAACGACTCGGCGGCGATCACTTCTAGAGACGGTAATGTCAAAATTTTCTATACAAAGCAAGCGTGTCAGTGGTTGTCACCGTTTAATAGTAGAAAAGTACGGCCTGCGTCCATTCATTGGCTATAAAAGCAAATATTTGGAGCGTTCAGCGCATATTGTGCGGACACGAATATATTATTTAGTGGTATCTATCGCCGGCGTAGCTATACCGTGCTCTATGGTGGTAGAAATACAATTTAATTTTAAATAGGCAATGTGTTTTATTGTAAACGTGACTAATCCACTTTAGAATTAACATAGTTATTCATTCAATTATTTATTTGACTAATTCTTTCGTTTTATTTTGCTACAGTTTTCTGGATTTTATGTTAAAACCGGTTCGGCATCAGTTTTGTTAAATAAATTAAAAATACAATGCAGTCCACTATCTTAATTTTTTTGGAGATAAGAGAAATCTTTATTTGTTTCCACGCTCACAGAAGCAAAGACACTACTAGGAACTAGAAATTGATAATTAAGTACGTACTAATTTAATTGCAATATTGCAAGTGGGCATTTCGTTCAGAACAGAGGACCGGTGGGCCGAAAGAGAATCGGAAGGAAGCATTGGATGACCAACCCGATGACCTAATGAAGGTTGTGGGAACCCGCTAGATGCATGTCACATATGACCGGTCGATGTGCCGGTGCTGAGGGTAACCCTATGTTCAGTAGTGGACGTCTGTTTGACGACGACTACAATAATGACCGTCTTCAGAAGATATATTTAAAGAGTTAAAATAAAGAAACATTGGTTACTTTCAATACGTTTTTGAATACATTTATAAATAACAGTGAATAATCATAATAAACAACTTTACATGCAAAATAATATTACCAGACTAAACAAATTAAAATAATAAAGAACAATATATTCAGTAGGTTACTATACAATATAATGTTACTGAAATACATGCCCGCGTCACCAGACGACCTTACTAAACTTAAATTATCTGAGCAATATCGTAAGTCGTAAGTCTGTAACAAGCCTTATGCCGTATGAGGCCTTGTAACCAAACCTTTATGGCTGATTGACGCTTTAAATAATAATATAAAACGTTAAAGTTAGTAAGATTGTTATTAAAACAAATAAAGTTAGTGTACTGGCTGATTGAGAGAATAAAAGTATTTAGTGTTAAAAAAAAAGTGTTACGGAGGGAAATGACAGATGTAGTTAGTATGATAACGTTCTTGTTTTAAAGAAACATTTCGGGTTATGAAATGAGTGATCCATGGTATTAAACGTCCTTTATGTGTCAAAACTCTACCTTAACCTTTCGTGTTTTTAAGACGTGCATCCACGCGATATACTTTTATATTGTTTCGATTACAGGCACATGACCGCGTCTTCTTTAGACTAGATTAAGTCTAAGCTATTTATTATTTCTGTGTGTCCGTTTTATTCAGCAGACACACCCAGCAGCAACTGTAGTGTGTCACATTTATTTATGCTTGAGACTTGTTTCGAGTCACGTTTTATAATAAATTGCTTTGTTGTACACTCTGTGGTCAAATAAAAGAACCCACACACGAACCCAAGCTATTCATAGTATTCTATTAATTTTGCGATCTGTGACCTAATCCTCCATTTTGAAGAGTTAGAGCTAACTATGTCTATTGTTTTTTTAGAGGTTAAATTTATATTTATAATTACATGGTACAGCCATGTAACTTTACGAGTGTTATAACAAGTTTACTAATAACCCGAATGACATAGAGAACTAGGTGCAAACCTATGTCCAGCGTAAAAAATGGACCGCAATAACATGGCTTATCTCAGTAGTACTTAACACATAGTAGCTTGGCATTGGAGAACTACAGCTGTTGAAGTAAATTTTAAATAAATATTAATGACAAATATTTTATTTATGAATGAACTAACCTATTACCACAAATGAATACAAATACCTAACAAAAACATTTTACTAGAACTCATTACATAGAATTTCAGAATTCAGAAAATCTTCCAGCAAACGCTAGTTAAGACCGTAGTGGTAATTAAAACGTGGTTTTTATTCTTTTCAGATTGGCTTGAAAGGAGAATTTCAGAATTGCTTTCATAAAAATAGTGGCAGGAATCTATTAGCTTTTATAATTGCTGTATTATTGATCTGAAAATGTCAGAGTCAGCGTGCTTTAATTTTTAAGATGGGTGACAAACTTGTTCATAAGGATAGATGATAATAGAGATGCAAGTTTACATGATTTAAAAGGGAGAAAGAAGAAGAAATATTATCTAAATGAAGAAAATTTCTGACTGTAAAAATTGTGATGAAGAGAACTTGAAGTGAGCCGTCAATCCTTAGGATCCTGATTGAATGACATTTTGATCTCACTTCACGTAACTTTTCAGAATGAAGTGTTTTATAATAGACCGGTTTAATGGCAGGTGGGTAATAAAGTCAGTGAGAGGTACTCAGTACTCAGTAATTAAATTTTGGCAAGTAGATATTGAAGAGAGAAACTGTGTTTACTATGTGAACCGAGCGAAAGGCCGCTTAAAAACATTGTTGCCAATTAAACAAAGTTCAAGGTGATTCGTTTGCAGCCATAGCCTCAAGTTCTACTCCTCCTACATATATATGAAAGAAAAAGAATTTTTTGCAGACCCTAAATAAATTAGGATAAAGGCAAAATAATAATGGTGACCTTAGAATTTTATTACGATAACGATTATTATGTTACCGATACAAAATCCACATCTTTGAACGATATTCGATTTGTTTTTAAGTTATTTAGAACAAATTGAAACTTAAGTCTGCCATCGAAAATTTTCAAAGAAAAACACCCAAAAGCACTTTGGACGACCTGAAAATCGAACCCGGTCTTGGGTTCGCATGCTCAGCATTCGCCTTTACAGACACCGAACTAAAAAAGAAAAATTTTAAAAAGAAAATAATAATTTATGCCAATAAGTAAAAACGTTTATCGATACTTTAATTACACTATTTCGCTATAGCTAGTCTTTCCAGCCTTTAAAAGCCTGAGGCACTTTCTTTTCAAAATTAACTCAGTATCTAATCGGTGGAACTAAATTCCGCTGCGTTATTATTTAATTCAAGCCTCCATGAATGAAGGTAAATTCAATAATGTTTGAGTGGAGTAAGGGATGAGGTGTAGCGGGTTGAAGTGGGGTAGAGGAGTGACGGTTGGTGGCTATATAAAGTCCTTCTTATGTGTAGATGGAAAGGCAGGTTTGGAACTTCGTTTTTCCTGACTTTGTAAGTACCTCTGAGATGACATGCCATAATTAACTCAGGGTTCATTAATGAAATCAATCACAAATGTTTGCAATTTGCTAAGCAACAGACAAGATCAAACCAGAAATGTTGCACACTTTCCTAACATTTTTTCAACGTTTTACACTTTCTAAGTCAACAAAGAATGCAGATATAAGACTTTCTTAAATAAACGTCGAACGATTTTGATTTTGTAGTGCAGAAAAAAATTGCAACAAAATTGCTAACGCTTATAACTCAACCCGTAACACACGTGCAAAGCAGTATAAATTAAAGAATTTAATTAACTCGGCACCGAGCACACATTTTCTGCTCATTAAAACGAACTCCTCGTTACAAACGATATCTTTAAGTACACACTTACAATATTATATTATAATACATGAAACATTTTCTTTACACGCTAATATTGACGTTAGTATGAAAACAGAGAATATGAAAATATGTGAGAAATATTTTTGAACTATAAAACAGCTTTGCTCTTGTAAATGAAGCTCGTTTTAAAACAAAGTAGCAGCCATAGTTCGATTCCTAAGATGAGCGAAGTGTTATTAAATGGTTCCATTAGCAATTTCTACATAGCCTCCTGCAGCTAATTGTCCAAATGAATTCGGCAAGGCAAGGGGTTGGATTCTTCGATTAAGGCAGTAGGTACCAGTTTGTGATAAGCAAAATTAGTTTGAATTTATAAGCCATCGCCCGCAGCTCCGCCCATATGGTGTTAGTACTACCACCATTATATTTTTAAATTTAAGCCTATGTGTTATTCCGATGTTAAAGCTAAGCTATATTACTGTAAGGTTTAACAAAATCCGTTCATAACATTCATCCATCCATCCTCATAAACTTTCGCGTTTGTAATAGTAGTGGTGCTTGACAAGCGAGTGCTTCTCACTCTATTGAAGTGAATCAAACCCTATCACGAGTAACAAATACCTAGAAATAATGAGACTCACATCATTTGTAAATATTCAAAAGAAATTTGCGTAAAAGCGTAACAATTATATTTTATTCTTAAATTCTCTTATTTACCGAGAATTAATTAACATAAAAATGTTCACTATCTTTTTTCCTATCCCTATTAAAGCAATTTTTCCTCGAAAGTGTAATTTTATTGCCAAAAAAAATCGTCTAGCATTATAATTAAGGCCAGAGCTCCAAAAAAAATAAACTGACCTCTCGACCCTCCACTCAAAGTGAAGGTAAATACGATTTTTGCTCAATAATAAGATAATTAAGAAAACCATGATCAAATTAAAAAGAATTGAAGACTTATAATTAAAGAGGCTTGTGACGATTTTAATGAAAAAGAAAATGGTCTGGTTTTTGATTGGGCTCGGACAGACAAGCTAGTTATTACTTTTACAATGCAAATCTCCGAAAGTTGCGCTAATTTACTTTGCATTTCAGCACTGGATATTTATAAATTGGAACTCTGATTGAAATATTTTTTACAGAGTCATTTATACTGAGAGTTAATTACCCATATTAGGATCATCAGCCCAGTTTCTGACCACAGTGACTTCTCCTCTGACTACTGAATGAAGCATTTGAAGTTGAGCATTTGTCAAACTCTACTTAGGCCTGTAACAAACAAACTCAACACAAACTGCATAAAGGTATTAAAGTAAGGTTAGACACGTATTTAACTCTAAATTATGAATTCAGAAATCTGCCCTTAGCTTATCTAGTCCAGGTTAGGAAGCATTATTTAAGTCAAGCAAAATAAGAAGACGAATTTCGTTTTATACAAACTTGCAATCGAACTAATTCGAGAGTTGACACAACGTAATACCACACAAAAGATATCGCTCCTCCCACCGAATAATATCGTTATCGATAAATTCAAATTTTACAGGAAAAATAAAACAGTGTTTTTTTTATGATTATTGTAAAAATTGTCCAACCTAAAACAATGGTTTCTATATCAAATGAAAGTATTTTTTTTATAGAATCATTCTAAATAAACGTATTTAATTTTTATTTTATTAGGACTAAGTTATTAAAGAAAATATATTTTACTGGATACGTTAGAAAAACATAATTTCGCAACAAAACATAACGATATTATTCGCGTAAAAACAAAAAGACAGCGTGCACAATAATAGTATACTACAATGTTATTCGTTAAACAAAGATATCCAAACATAAACGGTAATAGACTGTAACTGGGATTTTCGCCTATATAATATAAATTATATATTAAATTATTGTTTTAATACTATTTTATTCTTCAATTGCCTATTAAGTTATATCCATTATTAGAAATATAACTTTCAATAAAACTATGGGTTTCTGATAAAAGAAAACTGTTTATTAATAATATGATAAAACATAATCATTGTTTTGAAAAAACCAAAAATTCAAACTTAGATTAGATCTGTCATAAACATCTCAGTAACATAATTTAGTCTTCGTCATTATCATTATCACCATCAGATTCTGAAGCTGGTGGTGGGTTTTCATTACTGCTTCGGAGCGAATTATAAAACGAATGATAGTGAGCAGGTATGGCTTCAGTTCTGCATAAGCTAAGTAAATCTGTTAGCAGAGCTTTGCTGACAGCAATTTGTTCAGAGTATGCTGGCTTTAGACCGGTCACTTCAACATTACCTGTTCTATTCTGTTTGCCTCTTCTTGATCTATTGATACAACTTTCCGTGTTTAACTCAAGGTATTGATCATCATAATTATACTTAAACTGAACTACATTGGGATTGGAATTTGAGACCTTTATTTGTACGATTTTAGTCCATGCGATTTTACTGCCTTGAGTATCTGTGGTCCAGTTTTTACCAGCGATGAGGTCTTTAATATTGTAAAAATCTGTTTGTTCCATTTCTATTAAATTATATTTATCTCCAGTAATTTTGGCATTCATTATAACACCATATACTTGGTCAGGTGTATATAAAACTTTATTTTTCATAGCTCGTTCAATCAACGAATGCATACTGTCACCTTCGTTTTGACTATGACCCGTTTCAAAAAATCGGTGGGTAATAGTTTCTACATAACCTTTTTTTATGGCATATAAGTAAAGTGCAAACACATAACGGTTTTTATTCTGCCCCGCGCAACCATCCGAATAAAATGATATGCATTTGATTCCTCGTTGTCCTTCCATATTTATGGACTTTAGTAAGCAGCTCCCTATTTCAATAGAGCCTCTTTTAGCTATAGAAAGGTGCCACACATAACAATATCCAGATTTATTCAAAGCATTATAGACAGTAAAATTATAAACTGGATATTTTCTTTTGTAGTGAAAAATTCCCACTTCTGATTGAGGCACATTAAGCACTTTCTCTAAATCAAAAATAGCTACTGTCGTATTATCCTTATCTGCTGTCGCTTTTTCTTCTTCTTTTATTTGACGTACTGTTCTTTTTCGTAGTAAATGCTGTTGATATTTTTCTTCCAATGTAGCTTTTTTTATTTCGTCAGCTTGTTCATACAAAGAGCATGTTCCACATAAATCTTTCTTGGGTTTAAAAAATGAGTAATTATATTGAGTATTAAATATGGATTCGTATTGGCGTTTTGATGCTAATTGTTCTTGGGTATATTCTTGATTTGGAAACCACGAGGTGTACAGTCGATACATTTTAGAAATGTTTAGTTGTTCAGACAAATATTGGCGCTTGGATCTTTTGCGTGTATAATGAGATTCAACAGCCGGAAATAGTTCAATATGTGTCATAATACTCTTTCTTGTAACTTCAGACATCCTATGAGGTCTGTTGTAATGAGTTCCTCTGTTGTCTATTAAGCTCTCGTCCTGCCTAATTTTCTCTAGAGCTGTAAAAACTACCTGTTCTGAAATTCGCAAAGTACTCAAAAAGAATACTTTACATACTTGAATAGAAGTCTGGTCCTGTTTGAAATAATATTTAATTGTTTGTGTCCTGTTATTTTTCCTTTCTAAGGTCATACGTTTTACAGGTTGTGCTTGAACGTGTCTCACGATATATTGCCATTGAAGTTCATGATCTTTCAGTCTATAAAAAGTGTCAAATATCTCCTGGCGTTGTTCCATAGAAAATATTATGCCACAGCGTTTTTTGCATGAGCATGAAGGACCAATAGTCTTAGCGGCATATTGTTTTTTTGAACGTGCACCTTCGTAAGATTTACCGCTATTTTTGAGTCTCTTGTTTTTTTTGTCACACCATTCTTGCTCATTACAACATCTTTTTCTAGTATTTTGTTTATTACTAGGAGTTAAAACTGCTTCAGTGTGTGTATCAGCTGCCAGGTCTTGTGTACTAGTAGTCAAAGGATATTCTTGTAATTGTACGGGATCTATAACATTATGCTGTTTTTCTGTTTCTAAATCATTAGAGCTGGTTTCAATTATTAATGGACTCACTGAATTTAACATCGTGATAGTTGTATTATCATGATTCTCTTTATTTTCTTCTTCATAAGGTATAATTGTTTTATTATGGTATAACTCTTCATTTTCTTCTATTTCTTCTATTTCAATTACAATGGACATCTCTTTTGCATCATTTAAATTTTCATCAGTTTGATTGGTATTAGAAGTAGAGGCTATAGGTGAATGTTTGGAATGAGACGTTTCATATTGAATAAGTCGATTTTTAATTTGAGAAGGTGTACGATCAATTTTATAAACAGCCGTAGGAGAAGCTACAAAATCTGCATTGCCTAATAGTATAGATAAATTTGATATAGAAGCTGGAGAGTTGATTTTTGAATCAATCAACTGGTCAATACAATTGAAATCGCCTCCTAAGCTTGAGATGGTGCTTTCTGAACGAGAATTAGCGTTGCGGTTAGGACTTGGTAGGTATTCAGAAGTATCAGGAGAAAAATCTTCAGTATAGTGATTGCCCTCATCGTAATTTTTTGTATTCGTATCTGTAAACAAAATGTAATAATTTTAATAAATACCTACTATAGCATGATTTCGCCAGAAACTGAGCTTTTAGAAAGAGAAAGAAAGAAGAGAAAGAATTGGAACTGGTTATTGTTTATGGATATTACGTGCTACTGTAACCTAAATAATGACATGAATACATGAAGTTATAAGTACTATAATTGAGGACAGGATCAAATATACATTTCCAAGAAGCGAGCTACTGCTTTGCTGCATTTTATCTGTATTAGTTCAGACATTGATAATTATCTGATATACGCTATTACACTGCTATACACATACGTAGCTATCTTAATAGTAACAAAGTAGGTACATACCACGTAAATTATAAAGAGGTTTATCATTTTCATTACCAAGCGGATTGATTGGCTCAAGAAATTCAGCGATCATAACATCTTTAGTCAATGCACTTGAAGTAGATGGTTGGTTGTCTGAAAATAAATAAATAGGTAAGTAAAAGTACCTATCTGTCAGTACAAACAAGGTATTAACTGATTATTTTTTAATCCTAGTAGAAGAGTAGGTACATCGATGTTTTACGTCAAATTAGAAGTCTAGATTGAAATTATCATTCTATTCTCCTCATTATTAACAAAATACAATAACATTCACATAGTTCCTTCATTTTGTCCTTTCTCACTCTTTTAGAATTACACGTTACAACGAGAGGACGCGACCGATTGATTATTATCAATAAAACTACCTATCGCAGTTTATTTAATCTCGACTTTGTACATACACATACAACTAGGTACCTACCTCGTTAACATAGTTTTACCTCTTATAATGCAAAGGCACATGAGCAACACCAGAGAGACCTAGGTAGGTACATTGACTCTTCTGGTAGTTACCCAGAAGGTCCCTAGTTCTATCAGCCGAGCAGCAGGTAGGCATAGATGTCTATTATATAGGTACTCACCATTAGGACCAGAATAATTCAACAAATCCAACATTCGTCTAGCTCGGGGATTTTTCAAAACAGCCTTTTTCATTTTTGTAGTAGGTATTTTGAGGTCACTTTATCGTTACTCCATACACTATACACTATAGGTATAAATTTAAAACACAAAATCACTAGATATTTAAGTAAGTGTGTAGTTATTGCAATTAAAACTGAGAGCGCAACGGCGCAACACTTCAACACGAAAATATTGTTCGGTACTGATCTAAAGTAAACAAATACGGCGACTAGGCAGCACGTGCCACATACTCGGTATTATTCTATCCCTTTCTTTATCATTAGAAAAAAAGAAAGCGATGCGTAATGCTTGTGGCTCGCAGTAATAGATAATACAGCAATCGTATATTGAGTGTAGATATCACCTCGGTAAACTATTGCAAAAGTAATTGCTATTTTTATTTTTATATCATTAAATAGTAACCAGCATTATCATATTTTTGAAATAAAATGTGTACAGGAATAGTATTGTTAAAAATCTTTACTATAAAACGAGTTTGCTGTTCTTACTCGAATAATATCGTTATCGTAACATATTGAAATTCTTATTAGCAGTGCTATCGGTAATCACTAGAAGCGATGTTATTCACGTAAATAAGTACAATAAATCTATAACGGAATATTAGGGCTATGGTTATTATAAAAATTCTAATTTGTAATGTACTCATAGGAAAAATGTGAAAAAAATTGACAAAGTGTAAGAGAGTACCTACATGATGAATATGCAATAAAACGCAAAGTATCGTTTTATCACATTACGATATTATTCGGTGGGAGGAGCGATATCTTATTCAATCTGTAGATATCTGTCCGTTTATAAAAATTACTCAATGTGATTTGATTGTATATCGTTTCACGTCAAGTAATTTCTCTCATCACTAAGCTAACTAGAAAACACTACATAAGTGTGTGCAAATAGGGTGTATCTACATTCCACTTCAAGTTTCTGAGTTTCTCGTCAGGTTTAATGCTGTTAAAACCCAGGCGTGTCCTTTTTCCGCTAAAAAGCAACTTTCCGAGATGCGACCGTGCCAATAACTGATTTTCTTGAGTTTCTTGGCGTTATGTTGACATCGACTGTTAATTTTGGTCCATACATTGAGGCAAAGCTGGCTGCCAAAAAGCTGGGGATCCTTGCAAAGGTTAAAAGGTACTTCACGCTAGAACAGCTGCTCAGCTTGTATCAAGCGCAAGTTCGATCATGCATGCAGTACTGTTCTCATCTCTGGGACGGATCTGCCAAATACCAGCTTGCTGCACTAGAGTCGATCGAAAAGGGGGCCAAGAGGCTCATCGGCGATGAGGGACTGGTTAAGTCAAAGCTCCAGAGCCTTGAACACCCTCGCCGAAATGCCAGCTTGTCGGTTTTTTATCGGTTACATTTCGGGGAGTGTGCGATGGAATTGCATGACCTAATTCCGCCCAGCCCGTTTCATCATCGGACTACCAGACGAACGGCGATGCACCATTAGTACATGGTGGACATCCCAGCCAGGCGCACTAAACGTTTTGAGAATACTTTTATTATGCTTACAGCTAAGGAGTAGAATTCCCTGCCGGAGTCTGTGTTTCCCGATTACTACAATCTAGGGGTCTTTAAGTCAACAGTGAATAGGTTACTTCTAGGCAAGCGAGCTCCACCGTCGACCACATCCTCGCTTACCATCAGGTGAGATAGTGGTCAAGCGCGAGCCTATAAAAAAAACTAGTATACAAACACACCTTCTTATAACAGGACAGGTCTCGCTACTTAGGCCACCCACAGGCTAATTATAGAACCTGTATGTTATTCTCTAATAATATTATAAAGCAACTAGCGAGAAAAAGCTGTAGAAAAACTAGGATCTTCGTAAAAGACTCGTCGGTGGGAATACCTGCTGTCGAAATCGATTTTATTTTATTTAAACGTGACTAAAATATGAGGAACAATAACAACATCTTAATTTATATTCAGTAAGACAAACAAATTTGCATTTGCATCACCTATGAGATAATTATTATTATAAATTTTTTGTAATCTTCTCATATAATATAGTAGGTGATCTATCTAAATAATCACAAAACTTGTTTAAATAAATACGTTATTAGAGTTTAAAACTAAAAAAGTTATTTCAAATAAGTTGGTTTGACTGATTTAATTTGATTGATTCGAAAAAAACGTGATACTATTGTTATGCCAACGAGGCTTATGAGAAATAGTCTCAGCAGGAAACAACATTACCATCATTGGTCATACCTACATTGCTGTCATTAAGAATAACATACCCAATTTTAATTTTATAACAGTGATTCCAAAACTATAATAGAAACACAGAAATGCTTGTAAACATAATTTTCAGTAATTACAACACTTATATGAGACTCTCAAAATATTAAACCAAAATTTAATATCCTTTAGCTTGTACTTCTTGTCATCCTGCTGTTCCTGGAAAATTTCATTATGTTGGCTGCAATCATATCTCATCTCAAGGCAACAAATTTATTTTCAAATATTTAAATATGTATGTGCAAACATTACAAACATCCATGTGCAGTGTATTTGCTAAGACGTT
Source organism: Orthosia gracilis (assembly GCA_947562075.1). Lineage (NCBI taxonomy): Eukaryota > Metazoa > Arthropoda > Insecta > Lepidoptera > Noctuidae > Orthosia > Orthosia gracilis. The sequence continues at coordinate 11,024,200 of OX387266.1, read as the reverse complement.
AGGCTCTAGACTGTGACAATTAGCAATAACAATTGTCAAAAGGCCAAAATGTTTGGGATTGACGACATTTTGGAAACGCATGTCAACACCAAACATTTCGGACTACTTATTGGACAATCGCTATCGCTGATAGAATGGCCCTATTCTGCTATAAGTAAATGTCATGTCTACAGTTTGGCAAAATACTGTTACAATTAGAAGTCCTTATTTGATATTATATATTTCGGTATGTGTTTTAATGTAATAATAAAAATGTAATAATTAATATTAAAAATAGTGACAACCACACTAGTAGGTGATATTAATTGATAAATGATAGAGTTATCATTAATATAGAGCATTGAATAATGAAGTATTTTGTATATACAGGGTTACAGGAAAAGTCGACCTAGATCCGTTAAGGGCGTGTAGTACACATCATTTCTGAATGATTTCACTATGGAACCCCCATCCTAAACTTAAACGTTTTCGAGATTTTCGAGTTTTAATTTTTTTTATGAAAATGCCCAATTTTTCGGCTATTGAAATATGAATGATAAATATGAATTTTTGGGCATTTTCATAAAAAAAATCTGAAATCATTCAGAAATGATGTGTACTGTAGAGGCTTTCCACATAGGACGAGCAACCTGTTCGGCCGCTGACACCTAAAGCTGGCGACTTATATTTATTTTAAGTTTGGAAGGAAATCGAATACAGAATATTTAGAAATATATCGAACGCGTGTAGTTTTTTGTTTAGCGGGACTTCTGTGAGAGCCGACCTACGGGCGGCACGTTTGAATAAATATACGTCGTAGAAGTCGAATAGTATTTTTTCCAGCCTATGGCTGCGTCCCCCTTTTACATATGGTGGAGGCGCCGGGTAGTGAAAATCCCGGTAAATAAGTACAAATCTAAGAAAAAATACGAAAAAACATATTTTCGCGTGTGCACGGCGAGAACAGTGCGCGAAGCCCTATCAACGAGTGTACGTCGCGTCGTTACGAGGAACGAAAGTCCTGTCGGCGAGAACCCCAGCCGACGAGCAAACGCAGAGAAAATAAAGATAAGTGGTCTATTTTAATTAAAAATGGCACAGCCAGTTTTTATGTGGGACGTCATGAACTAGGAAATAATCTGACACGATGTGCCATAGCCAATATAAAAAAGGCACAGGTTAAACAGAAAATGCGATATGATAGAAAAGCTAAGTTCAGAAGGTTTACGCCGAATCAGTTGGTGATGCTCTACACGCTCAGACGGACCATAAATAGGAGTTTGAAACTATGTAGATTATATAAAGGCCCCTACCAAATAATTAGGCGATTATCTGATGTTAATTATGTAATTAGAAAGTTGAATAATAGGAGATTTAGGGATATTGTACATATAAATAGGCTAAAACCGTTTAATGTTAGAGTAGTAGGCTAGTTAAAGGTAATGTAGATACTGGTAGGCAAGGTTATGTAACGTCAATGTCTAAGTACGTTAAAAAAAATATATATATGATAGACAGTTTTCAGATTTGACATGTCATAGTTAGTAGGGATGGGCAAGCAGAAAATATATTTATCGATGATTTTTGCTGCAATTAGTATCGATGTGATTAAAATAAATTATTTTCCAATTCCATGAGCTGATGTAAGCTGCCGGGGGAAGAAAAGGCTGGCAATGCTGACTACGCATCGAAGCAATATTTGTTTTTTTTAATTCAGCTAGGCTGAGCTTAATCCAGTGCATTGATGATATAAGCATTTCAAGAGTGGGAGAGGTATTGGTCATAACTGAAACCGACTTTGCATACGGGGCATAGCCTTCGCAAAGGATGTTGATTTGGCATCATTGGTCCAGTTGATGACTGTTTATGGCATTGGTCCAGTTAATAACTTATTGATAATATTAAATACGTTAAGTGGTATAAGCTCTGGATAAAGTTCAATGATAGGTTTAGAAGATTCGATGCGATCCAGCCTTTCCTTCTCTGGCCTGATAAATGCTTGAGGATTTACAGTACTTGACCTTTTACAGTACTACACGCCCTTAATGGATCTAGGTCGACTTTTCCTGTAACCCTGTATATACCTTTTTTCACTATCACAACCCGTCTCACAGGAAACATGCACGGTGATAACTCTGGTGTTGCAAATGTCATTGACTGTGGTAATCTATTACTATTTGCTGACTCTCTTCATCTTGGTTTGTCACGCATGTTTTTTTAGTAAACCTATATTGTCTCAATACTTGGCCCATAGCCCTTTATTCTTCTCGATGTGTTGCCTTTACTTTACTGAAGTACAATAAAACAACTCCTATCATGTGTGGTGTATTTACACGAGGAACTACTAAACCACTTTAACTGACCAAAACACATCAACGTAATCTGTTCAAATGTTGATTCCCAAAGTGAATACAGATAATATAATGGAGCTATCCTCAGACCCTGACCTTTAACGTCCCTTCCACCTTAAAAATCAATGTTGAACCAACCCTCACTATTTCGAGTCAAACCTATTAAGTTAAGGTAATAAATTCTCTTTTCTATTCATTTATATTAGAATATTGCTTTTATTGATATTTAATCTGCTCGGAAATGGAGGGCTGTCTCGCTGATTAAATTTGGGATGTTATGAACTTTTCTATACTTAGGTACTTATTAATATCAACTTATTACAAAATAGCTGTTTATTCGACCTTGCCCTCGTGACCTATCGACAATTTGCTATAATACAGATATCTCTACCATCAAGTCTGTCATTTGGTCAGATTGGAAGCACAGATTAAACAAGCCAACTTAGTGGCGAAAAGCCTGATGAACATCATTCCCAGAAGCATAGACAGACCCAGAAATTGCTGGCTTGACTGAATCGAGATGGTATGCGTGCATTTTCAATGATAGTCGCACATAATACAAATGTTGTCAAATGTAATATTGTTGGCACATCACTTCATAGCATGTTCGATTGAAACCCGGAGTTTGCGAATCTCGAAAAGCAGTTTTGAACTGGATAATATAATTGAAATTATTGGGACCGCATTCGAGGATATCGAAATGTTCAAGTTTTGATAATATAATGTGGCGAACGTACTGTTATGTGGTAAATTGGAATGGCGGTAGGCATAAGTAGAAATAAGATGAAAGCTACAATTAAGTTGGCGAGTGAGATGAGAAGTGTTGGTGATAGGTACTATTTGGTGATTAGGTAAATAAAGGCAGTGAAGACTGAGATGACCACCTCAGGCAATTGAAGAAAAAGATCATAACTGAACCTGAATTAGGATGAGAGCATGAAGATGATGATAATAAGATAGTTAACATTAACAATCGACAAACTTCGTCGTAGTCAATAAAAACCGTAATCTTTACTGGAACTTTGAAAAGGGCGGACACAGGCCTTATTGGATTATGTGCTAAACAAAGCAAAAGAAGTACTTACGAGTCTTATGTAAGAATCGTAGCAGTTAGCATTCTGTAGTTTTTACCTACCCTTTGGGCAAATCGTGTGAGTTTAGGCTTTGCCATTGATTATGTGCTATGCAACTCATCATAATCATTTCAGCCAAAAGGCGTCTACTGCTGGACAAAGGCCTCCTCCAAGCGTCTAAACACTGATCAGTCCTGTGCGTAATTGAAAACAAGAAGTGCCATTATTATTATCAAATCATCCGCTTTTTGCACAATCAAAAAATCTTCATAATCTGACTCAATAGAAACCTTAGTAATAAAATCAATCACTGATTATCTACCTTCATAATTCTGACTAAACTTCAAGATGCTTAATCGATTCAATTAGAGTTTGGCAGTAATCAAGGCCCATTAATTGGTATCCTATTTCTTATTAAATTACTCGAAGGGTAAGGCTGTTTATCAATAGGAGCAAAACCAGAAAATCTAACACTATATTCTTACCAATAGATATCGTTACTGGGTTGAGAAAGTACAGAACCCTACATGCTGCGATACTTTACATACTCTTTTCTTTTGTATACATTCATAAAACTGGTCACACACGCTCGTCGGACCTGGTCTTTTTGAAGAACGTATTTATATAACACAATGGGTACAGTAATAAAAAAAGAATTTGCTTTATATTGTATACAGTAGGAATAATATCAGAAGAATCTACTTACAAAAGTTTAATCGTCGGCGATCTGGGTAAGAGATTTCCCTCGGGGCAAGTAAGGGTTTATTGCAAGTATTAATGACTGCTGTATCTTAATGAAGTAGTGGTCAGCCCGAGGAACGATTTTTAGAAAAATATATTCAGGTTTTTTTGGCGATTTTGAAAACTCGTAAGTGGCATAGGGTCAGTATAACCTGATTCTTAACGGCATCCCTTTATGAACATTGTTTATCAATATTAAAACTAGCTTGAACCGCAGATTCATCCGCGCAATAAGTGTTAAAACAGAAACAAATTAAAAATTACTAAACCCTTTAAAAGCTACCATGATTACAAACAAACAAATCATTTAACACGATTTGAAACCCGCCAAGTGCGTGTCGGACTTCACACATTTAGGGTTCCATACCAAACCGAAAATTTAAGTTGGTGGCTGAAAATAGCTGACTTTGGTGGCTTCTCATTCCTTGGTTTTCCAATATTTTTTAAACATAAAATACAGTATTTATCTGCTCAACGAGCTCTAAACAAAGATACCTCTGAACTCGATGGTGTACGTCAAAAAAAAATTCAGGCCCATAGTTAGCCCTTAAAAACATTTAAAAATATTTTTTGACAGTTTGTATGGCTTTGGGTTAACAAGATACTTATACTGTGAAACTTTGAAGATTGTAGCTCCAACCGTTTGGCTGTAAAACGCTTGTGACAGACGACGGACAGACGAAACCCTAGAAATAAAGTAACGATTAAATATCTCAATCAGTTACACATTTATCATTTTGCAATAGCATAAATAAAACAAATGAACAGGGACCCATTTTAAATTGCGACGTCATATTGCCTTTATTTATGTGAATGCTCAGTGGGCTCCATTTGTCACATTTATACCATATTTAGCAAAAATTTCAACACTGCGGGCGCAGTGAATTATGTGCGTTGTTGCTCTTTTTGAGAATCATGATATAGTTATGGCACTTGAGATAAATAAGGTTCATTAGAACAATGTATTGGACTAAGTAGTTAAATTTATTGTTAAAAGGGTTAAAATTAGGACTGGTATTGAAACTAGATTATAATCTTCAAATAAAGATTGAGATTGTTTCCTATAGTTGTGAATGGCCTGTAATTTATTGAGAGCGTTTTGATACAAATAAGGTAAACTTAACGTTAAATGAGAATTGGTTTTCTCTGGTCGTCCTTGGTCCTTAATATCCCTTGAAAATATTCTGGCTGGTGATAATAATGCAGGGTTGGCATACAAAAAATATTTCCATATATTGTTTCATTTTTTAATACAAATTATTGCAAGTTTGACACATTTGTGACAAGGTTTTGACCACTGATGATGTACAGCCTTTATTAATTTGGCACCTGCCACACATTGACATACATATAAAATTGATTGAAAAGAGACTTATCAATCAACTCCACAATATTTCCCAAAAGAAACCCTAAGAAAGTTTATGCACGACTCCACCAAAAATAAATTCCATCTCCTTTAATTTTGTTTATAAAACAACAACAATTAATCGGCATTATTAATCAAAACAGTATCGAATCAATTAACTCAAGTGAATCAATCAGTTCCAGACATGTGATCCATCTTTTATAAAATTAAATTTGTGAAAGACCAGACCTGAGCCCATGGGACCAAACCTTGTTAGACTGTCTGAAAGATTTCATAAAATATTTTAGATTTTTCTCTGGAATACAGATTGTATTTTGAATAAGAATATGTTATTTTGTAATTCTTTTTATATTGTATATCAAGATAGAACATTATAAATTCAACAATGTCTAGTCCAAGGCAAACATTGCGCATAACTTGAGAGAAAATATATAAAAACTTTGATAGAATGAGAAACCTATCCTACTGTTCAACCGTTGAGTTACACGCGTCAGCGTTAAGAGCCACATACATTCGTTCCACGTGCCGGTAACATCAGCACATGGTCAGCGTTAAGAAGTGACCTACTGAGATCTTAGTTCATCGGCTCAATACACACACAACACCCATATAAATAGGTATCAATGTGTACTAAGCACATTTTTAAAAAAAATAAGTTATACTTATTGTAATGAACTAGTCATCAAGCTGCAGTCGAGTTTGATGCATCTCCTATAACTTCTCTCACTGTGGCCAAAGTCTCTTGGCCACAGTGAGTTATAAGAAATAGTTATAGTGAGGTGAGATGAGTTATAGCCATCAACGGTCCTATGAGGCTGTGGGATCGGCAGTGAGAAAATCTCAAAAATTTGTTGTTTAACCCATTAAATTGAATTCAATCCAGCTCTCTTTACTAGGTACTGCTACTAGTATTAACAAAAAAAAGGGTCAAACATCTTGTGCGGCACCAAACTTTATATTAATCTACAAGTAACTTCTTTTATCCAATTATAATGTTAAAAAAAAAGAGAACAGATGTAAGCCTTTACCTTATTATAGTTTGTTTTAACATAATAACGATATGGACAGCAGGACCACTTTTTAAAATCGGTGCTTCCTTCATTCACAGAACCGATATAATCTACTAGTATTATTAATGTGAAATTTTATACGGATATTTTAACGCAGAACCTACAGAATGGATTTTAATTATATAACTTATACATTATAAAATTCTAGTTAAAGTGTGGATTGGATCTTCTGTCTTCACGTATGTTGTGACCACAACCACAAAAGCATAACCACTGCGGGCGGTCCACAATGTGTACCTGACCTAATGTAAGATTATTTAAAAAGAATGGTGGTTCATAGAACAATAAGGTTTTTATATGAGCACCTACCGTCACTCGTGTAGGTGTTGATTTATATAGCAGGGGTTTATGAGCTGGGATAGATATATTTATTATGAAGTGTTGGCATACAAACTGTGTGTCTTTAATAAGAGACTTTTCGAGTGACGTTTCGATTTGCGTGAATTTGGTACTATTATATTTATTGTATAATAAAATCTATCTATTTACTGAACTTAATAAGAGGTCAATTTTACTTCCAAAATGTAGGCCGTGGTTAACAAAACCAACACACACGATCAGAGTATGTTTTATGTTCAGTGCAATAAATAATTCTATTCTCACGAACCGGAACACAATCATACAGGTCTGTAACTGCAAGTCTCTTCTTAACGAAAAAAACCCACTCATACAATGTCTCATCCTAGGATCGAACTCGGTATACCATACTCTGAAGTTAAGCTTTTGACTAAAAGACCAACAAGGCAATCGTAACCATGTGAAATAGTATTATTTGAAGATGATAACAAAAAAAATTCCGTACAAAAGCCGTAACCTCGATTTTCAGGTACCTAACATAATCAGCCATTATCAAATGCGTTAAAATTCCTTATATTATTATAAAATATTCTTAAGAATCTGGACCATAATCATTTCAGTTCTAATTAAAACACCAGCTTTAAGCCGAAATCTTTAATTAGGAGTCGACAGCCGGTGATCAGACGAGCCAATGTTCGGCAGAGATATCAAATTACCAACTTTTAGTAGTAACTATTACACGTTAACGCAATGTGCTTTTGATTTTCTTTGAAACTTTGAGTATCAAGTTTGATAAAATAATTGATTAAACAGACCATCTTCCTACGAGTATTTAAATATTTTGAGTTAAACGATTTAAAGTTGGTAAAAGTTGTTCCCTAAGGCTGTGTTCAGACTTAATCATAACTATTTAAAAAATGACTGGTTGGCTGCAGGATGACAGAAAATTCTTGATTGACACCACAGAAATTTACTGTTTTATCATAACAGTACCACTATTCTGCAGTCCCAGCCCTCAAAATAGGAATACTCCCTTAAGTATCCTTGCAAGTCAACGTGATAGAGATATATTAGGGGTAGCAAATATATTTTACAATTAAGAGCCCCGTACATGGAAGGACACTCGCCATGAAATGGTTGATAAGGAAGGACCGGTCATAATGTATTTTTAGGGGACTTCACGTCAAATAGTGAACGCTGAGGTCTTGGCTTATTGATAGAGTATTTACTTGGAGGATAGTGGTTGTGTTCAGATTTTGTTGTTTTTTGTTGAAAGTGTATAAGCAAACGTTCGGACGGCCGTACCTTCTACTATTTTTAAATCTATTGCAGAGGCTCTCATTTCACATCATAACATCGCCCAAAATGTCTTAAGTTATAATTTAATTGAATTACGTAAGTAAATTACCTACAGGTCCTTCAAAAACATTTCTGCTATTTTTTACCGCAAAACCTTGTTTCAAGATCGCAAGAAAACTTGATATTTCGTGGCTGTAAATACGGTTGGGGACTGGAGAGAGCCACTTTATTCCGAAGAGTACGAGTACTTCATAGGATTAGGAGCAAAAGACCCTTAGCAAAGAAACGAAGGCGTTCTAGAATAAAAAGTTACATGACAATATGATAGAATTAGCTGGGAACGGAAGGTATTTTTCGTGTCAGTTTTTGTCGTGAATACGTTCGTATTCAGTTTTGAACGGTTTTAAGTTACTTTGCCTTCTTATGGACCGAGAAATAACTCGGATACTTCGACCCATTGGGATCTATTGTGGTCCCCTAGATAACCTACTCTTTGTATGTGAGCCTATAGTCTTTTGGTTTTGGATATCCAAACCCTAGGAGACTCATTCGCTTACCAGCCAGTGCATCGCATGTGCACAGAAGGAGCTCCATGCGTTCCGTATATTCCCCACATATCCTGCACATGGGTGTCGCGGTAAGACCCATCTTCATGAGCATCTCGTTGTTTCCAAAGTGCCCAGTGAAGGCCTCAAGCAGGTAGCGGATTTGCCCCCTGCTCATATTCCAAATGCATTCCTGTGCTTTGAACGTAAAGCCCAGGAATTTCTTGGAGTGTTGCAGACTGGTATTAGACAGACAATGTTTTCGTTGTTTGTGATCTGCAAACTCCCTAAATGTGGCTTTTACGAAACAAGTCGAAATGCGTACACATGGTTCTGGACCCACAAAATCATTTGAGCCCTCTCTTGCCAGTTCATCTGCCGCTTCGTTACCATGGACTCCTTTGTGCCCAAGGACCCACATCAGTCTTACTCTGTTATGCTTCCCATGCCTGTTTAGGATTTGGATAGCATCCAGAATAATGCCGGAGTCCACTTAGTAGGATGTTTGCAACCTGACTGTCACTAATAATATATATGGATTAACCTCTGGTTCCTCTATCTATATTCTCTTGAGCACAGGTTATTATGGAATATGTTTCTGCTTGGAATACAGTTGCCATCTACCCTAAGCTTTTTCTACATTTGTAAACTTTTGCTTATTTGCCTGATCCTGTACCTGATTCCATTTTGGATCCATCAGTGTACTAGTAGTGTACAGATTTTGGGGTAGGTCTGTAGGTACTTTTTAGGGTATAAAGATAACTCATTGAATTTACTTAATCCTATGTGTTAGAAAATGCTCCCTATCTTTGCTTGCATATTTTCCAGGGATCTTGAAAAGAAAACAAAAGAACATTTTCTTACTCACCATCATAGCAATAGATATTGTGCCAAAAATGAAATTATTAAAAAGCCTGCATTATCGATACTATTTCCTCCTCTGTTGTCCATTTCCTTAACTCGGACCATCGTGTCTTCGTTAGATTACTTTAACACGACATTGCTTGAATACTGATAGAATACAAAACATCCGTTTCTTCAGAACTTTTCTTTTAGATAAAAGAAAAAGGTTTTTTTTCTATTTTAACAAATTATTTCCAATAGAATGATTCACCTCACTTATTGAAATGAAAACAGGAATTTACTGAATCAGCAAAAAGTACGGAACATTCGTTGAGCGTCAAATTTTAATTTATCAGTTTTTTTCTACTAGGATGAACAACTGAAGAAAGTTTCCGTTTTATTCAGTTTAAGCACCATAGGCTTCGTTTTGAAAAATTACATCACACAACGGCAACTATTACATCATAATAATTTGTTTTGATCCAGCAATTCCTGCCTATTGAAGGACATAGTTGTACACTAAATAGCCAAGGAATCATCGCATGCTATATTCTATTTATTTGGCATAATCAACCAAGAGAGCACGAAGCGTCTCCGTTTCAGCTTGGATAAAAATGCTTTCGTATGTCCGAATGTCCAGCAGCTGTTTTCCTCTACAGGTTATATTTCTCAACCGTTTCTAGTGACATTTTTTGAGAAGGTTTTTGAAAGATTTCCAAAAACTGAATATGCAAAAAATCTAAAAGACTCCCGAGGTCTACAGCTCATAGAGCCACTAGTCATCATCTGAAAAACATATTGCATAAGGCATAACACATAGGCAAAATAACTGGCGAATTAATCGCCTAGCTTGCGCCACGCTATGGACCTCAGCAATCCCTCTAATTCTCATCTGCAAAGCCATTTCAGATACCAGTATTTTACATGGAGCGACTCTGCTTGACCTCGTCAACTACTGGGTAACGCGATACTCTATGGTAAGATTGAACTACTTCTGGGGAATAAAAGTGCTTTTGATGAACATCACGGCTGATGGAGCAATTGTTAATCATAGTGCATATCTCATTGACAAACTAAAAAAACATCGTTTGTTCAATAACAATAACAACTTTTGAACAATAATTTATCATTATTATTATACACCACAATTCACTCTTCGCCAGTATTGGCACGGAATAAGTCTACAAAGAATCCAATATTGACTGTTGGATTGCCGAAGCGACTAAGCCCCTAAATAACTTTAGCTATGAGGAACCAGGTCACAAGAGAAACAAGTATTTGTCTGGATCGAGGTAACTGTTCCGAGAATGGGGAGCTTAGCTACCGTAGCTATGTGTACGGATTGGAGCTAGATTATATTTTATTAGCGAGAAGGTAGTGCGTTGTGCATTTAATTTTAGAAGGATTAGAAAATAGATAGATGTGACACAAACTCACCTGCATGCCTTCAATGATTTAACTCAAAGCATTTATTTCAATTAAACGAGTTACAGCCTCTTTTGATTTGCCAAGCAGTCAGTTAGTCAGAAAGATGAGGCTAATTGCACGTTCATAAAGCATAGATTTCAGTTAAATATAGTTGTTTACTGTACAAGCTTTTTACCGCGGCATGCACAGAACTTCATTATCTCAAAAAATATCAGTTTCTTTACTTATCTGTTAAATCTGTGCTAGCTTACCGTCTGTAAAAAAAAAAAATGATGTTCATCAGTGAAAACAGGCGATTTTTCTGTTCTGTGGTGAAAACTTACCTGAAAACAATAGAAACACGAAATAAATATTTTGACGTCACTTCACGCATGCCTACGTATCAATGTGTCAAATTGTGGCATTAAAGTAGGGTTTGACACATTCTCAACTCCAAATACTCAATTCAGAAACCGGCTCATAAAATTCGATTCTCCACCGCCTCAAGATTGCCACCACGATCAAGCAAAAGTGTCTTCGAGGGAAAATCAAAAAGGCTTTGTCCTCTAGCTGTCGCAACTGCAGTAATTAATTGATAAGAATTGGACCAATTGGTTCAACTGGATGGGGAATCAGTCCTAAGGAGAGTATTATTGCAGGATACTGGCTTTTTGTTCCGTTGCTATGGTTTTATTTATTATTGATTAAGGGAAGAAAGCCAGAAAAAGACGGATAGGAAAAAATCTGTGTCACGCACAGGAGTTCACTGGACAAACATCAAAATAAAATTAATAGAATAAGAATATCCTGTCTGTGCTGTAATAATTCAAGCAAAAATATCTCTTGCAGCTCTGTTCTTGCAGTGTTATTCTGTAAAAAATTCACCGTGAACATTTAGGTACAGTAAATATAAAGTGAGCTGTCAATCCTTATTTGGAATGAACGCTTTAGTACGAATGACATCTCACTTCACCTTAGTTTTCACGGCGAGATTTTAAGAGAATCTACCAGCTGTTGGATATGCAAAGGGAGCGAAACCGCGGGAAAAAGCTAATTGTTACAGAAACGTTAAGTTTCAGGTTTAATATCTTTGTAAGTTTAGGATTTAGTTAGGCCTAAAATCATAGTACTTTCAAATCCCACTATATAAAATTCAACAATTTAGCAATTATTTTTGTTTGGTCAATATACGCGGGTCTGCTCCGGCAAGCCAGACATTGACCCAAAATGTTTTAATCATGTTCAATGAAGCTTTACCTACTCCACAATCAGTTGACCCAAATCACTTTCTCCCCATCACAAAGCAAATTAAACACATCTGAGCTGCAGCCAAAAATATCCTTGTTAACTGAGTCATTGACCCCAATGCAAGCAAACTTTTGACACCCGAAAGCATTCCGTGAATCTCGCACTTGGTAGTTTTCGAGATGTCCTTTCATTTCGCCATCTCTTTCAAACTAACCTAAACCTAAGAGTTGAAGAGCGAGGGGGATTAACGATAAAGTATCTAGTGTTGTTCGTCGGTCCGCATTTGTAATCCGATTATCGTGTGCGGGAAACGAGTGACGGATTATAGTGACGTGCACTATCGATTTATGGATTGTCGAAAGGATTAATTAGCTGCGGGTTAGGTGCCTTGTTTGCGATGTTATTGCTGGATATTGGCTGCTTTCTGTGTAAATGAGAGGTTAAGAGTCGATATATAGTTACTATTAATGGGAACTGCGGATAGGATCGTGGTGTAGTTTGGCCTTGTGTTTGTTTGTGATAAAGGTTTAGCCAATGTTGGTGAATGAATATAATAGAGAGTTTAGCATTTGCGCTAATTGAGTATTTTAAAATGTTGTAATAAATATAAGGTTTATACATGAAATAACATAGTATGCAAATGCTATAAGAATTTGTCTTCTCTTTTCTATTCAAATTAAAACAAAACCTCTTTATAAAAAAATATTAGCGTTTACCCTCAAGGTTTGTTTGCAACATAGATTATAATAATAGAAGGAAGGTTTTATCTTTGTAAACCAGAAGAAATATCAGGAAAATGCATTGTAGCTAGAAATATAACCGGGGAAATAACAAAAACAAAGGAAAGCTTTTCATCCGTCTGTGTATTTTGTATTTACAAAATAAAACGCAAGACAAGTGAGGTCAAACAGGTCCATAAACTTGTCCGAAGAACAATCTAGTCAATCTAGAAATACTATATTGTTCTTGACAGTATTTTAATAATTTGTTTTTAAAAACAATAGAATTTTCTAACTTAAGTAAAAAGAAAGGAATTATTTTAAATAAAAGAAAACTTTCTGTGCCTGTGTTTTCAGATGATCATTTCACAAATAATACACAAATGGTTTAAGATACTCGTACTATAATTTTATTGGACAGCAACAACATCAAAAGACAAAAGAAATGTCATTAACATCTTTCAAACTGCCTAAACCACTAACGAAATAAAAAACAGTACAATTTAATGCGATACTTACAATTATTTTAAGCTGGAACACATTACCATTAGTTGTTGACAGGTTACGATGCCCGACGTCGTCGATTACGAAATGTATCGATAAGAAAAACAAACAGAGCCCATCACTAGTGACGTGATCCTGTTAATTGAAACAACTCTACTTCATGTCAATTATCATCTGATTTTGTAACGTGTGTAAGGCTGACAGATTTAGAATTGACAATCTTTGAGTCTGAGTGTGACACAAAATAAATTACTGAACTTATTGAATACGATTTGGATATAAGGCATTTTTAATCGACTTCTAATAAAAAACCTTTTTAACAAAAAATCAAACCGACTTCCAAAACAAAACTTGACAAAGCAAAAACCAACTTTCTTTTCCGAAGTCGGTGTCTTTTGTACCCATTGTTTTTAAAAGTAAGTTATTTTTCGCTTTGTAGTGTTTTGTTTTGGAATTCGGTTGGTGTTTAGATAAAAAAAAATCCTCTTTTTAGTTTTGGTAGGTACCTCCAAATTATAGCCAAAGAACATCTCATTACGATTCCAACAAACCCAAACACGACTAGGATACATTGTGTTCCAGTGGCCATTTTGGTCTTCTATATCAGTTACACTTCACCAAATGATTCTTTCTGAGTGAAATTATTGCATTTTTGATGAAAACATCAAAATCGCTATATGTATGATGTATAATATTTGAGGAGTTCCCACGATTTCTCTAGGATCCCATCATCAGATCCTGGTTTCCTTATCATGGTACCACCCTTGAGATGTCTTCTTTACAAAAAAAAAAATCATCAAAATCGGTTCATAAACGACGAAGTTATCCGCAAACACACATAAAGAAATAGATACCCCGGTATACAACAAATGGATACCCCGTGAAGTCATTCGCATGGATCCGTTAATGTTTGTGTGTATGAATGTTTGTCCAGACATAATTGGATCATGATCGTTCTTTTTATTGGAGTAAGTATCTCTCAAACTTAGGTCATTGTGCTAGTTTCGTCAAAATCGGTTAGGCAATTTTCAAGATATGAAGCATAATACCGAACGCTTTAGCGGCAAACAGCACGAATGTGAAAATTGAGTTATAAAACATGAGGTACGAATGACACCGACTTGTCAAACGAAAGTTATGTTGCACTTTTTAGTGTTTTATTTTTGAAGTCGCTACATTTTTGGGCCTACGAAAAGATAACATAGCAGGGATCACAGGTACACTGGCAAATGATGTGACAAGACTGGCCTATTTACGATGAAGGGAATAGAGCTAAGTGGAAAAAGTCATTACAAAAAAATTTGGAACCTGGCACTGATCCCGGAAAAACAAAATCTTTGACACAAGCAGAGACGCAAGCAAAACCAGCACAAAATAACAGGACCACCACAAAAATTATGATCACGACAAGATACAAAATATACACACAACACTCCTTCCTTAAACTTACACAATATTCCCTATTACTACTATGTATGAACATTTTACGATGCAACTTCATACAGATGGGACACTATAAAGATTATGACAACTGTATTCTGACAATTAGATTGTCTGCGAGTACTGGAAATACTTATCTCAGTAGGATTTTATGGTACACAGATATTTAGCGGGTTTCTTTAATTGCTTGGGATCCAGTGACTAGTTATTTTATTATGTTATGTTAACAAGAATGTTGCTGGAAAGGAATGTAGGTTGCCAGAGTTTTAGTATGAAAATAAAATAGATGAGTGCGAAATGTTTGGGATGGAACACATGACATTTTAATAGCGCATGTCAATCCTATCCATTTTGGACAATCGTTATCGCTGATAAGACTTTCATTTTGTTTATGCTCGGATGTAAGTCATAAGCTGTTTTACGTTATTTGTGTTTTATCGAGAAAATAGTAAATAACAATCCGACTGCAACTTATTGGTAAATAGGGTCTTTTTCGTTTATCAATAACTAGTTTTCCTGTGGCTTATCCCACAAGACACGTGCATTTTCCGGATAATAATCCTATGACACTCAACGGTAGTGTAGTTTTATATCAGTGAAAGAATTTTCGGAATCGAATCTGCTCCTTCAAAAACGCAATAATAAAAAACGATTTTACATCTTGATAACATTAGTGTACATTTTGCACACTTTTTTGGTCAATGGCTTTGTATTAGAAAAGTTGCTAATAACCTCAGAAATCTTTTTTTTTTTCAAAGTCTTTAGAAAACAATACCAAAACATTTACGAGCTTCCGACCGTGACAATTCCCTAGCTGTCAGTGACCCGTTGAAGTAACCCGATATGTTTTGTACCATTTTCGTTCCCTAAATGGGACAGATAGAATGGCAGATTGCTGTGTATCCATATATTATATCGTAAGCTTTTATGAGGACAGTCCCATTCACTGAAAAGGGTATCACGGTATGAGGTTTTGTTATACTCTTAAACAAATGTAGGTAGTAAGTAGGGTGTAGTATTAAACATGCAAACATTTACACAAGTTAGTGGCAGAATAAGCTTGCAAACCTAGGTCATTCTCTATATCAACTATATTTACAGTTATAACTATATCATTAATAATATTTTTTTTCCCACATCTAATTTTTCGTTCACATAACGCACTGGAATTCGGATCAATTGTTATGATCCAAAGAAACATCATTTAACAAAAATCAATCATGTATCAAAATACATAAAGTTTATAATTGGTTACATTGTTATCGTCGGCGTATCTCAGAGGAATGTATGAAGAGGCAGGTTTAAAGATCAGAATGTCCATTAGGTTTGACACGTCGTTACATCATTGACCGATGTAAGATTAAGAAAATATTCATATGATTGCTACGAAGCAGTGTGTGACAACGAATCAGTCAAGTTAAGGTATTTTTCAAGGAATTACAAAAGACAGGTTGCCTCCATCCATCTTTTCAGTGTAACTCTTCCACTTCCTTCGACTCGGTCATCATCAGTAACTGGTTACTTGACAGTAACCAGTAACTGATGATGACCGAAGAAATAACAAGCTTGAATCAAGTGGAATCCATCTGGACTTGTAATGGTCTAAAATATATCCGATCAAGTGTAATGTTGAGTATTCGTTTCGTCTCTGTATGAGAAGAGACCTTTGCCATGTAGTAAGACGCCAAAGACGACAAAATAAAAAAGGAGATCGCAATCAGAGACTCGGTAAAATCGGAACCATAACTCTAAAAGCAAATATAAAAATATCACGATTTCCCACGTTAAGCTACCTAAAAAAACCCTCAAAAAGACAATATTTGACGAGCATCTCTATAGTGTATTTGCATTGTAAATACCCCAATCAAATGTACCAGAAACAAGGATGTGGTATCATTGTAAAATGCAAACTTATACTGCAGTTGTCGCAATAAACTTTCAAATTTATTACTGAAACAATAAAGTTGTGAGCGTCGGTAATGCAAAGTTTGTCAATCTTGAAGTCGGTTGTAAGATTTATGTCGGTAGTAAATGATTCCCTCGTGGATAGAATACGCACAGTTAGGAACTGCGGATTGTTGTGAACAACAAAATGGTGACTAAAAGGACGATATTAGTGAATTAGGCGGTTTTGGATGAGGATTTGTCAGCCTATGAAATTTTACTGTGTACTGCCTTGGTTAATCTAATTAACGAATCTTTTTATTTATTCGCGTTGACCGGCTGAAACGAGGCCACAAATATCTAAGTAAGTGGAAAATAATCACATTGGTACTACCCAGGTTTAAAACCTACAAACTTATACGCTCAAAAAACAGATCCTTACACATTTATCTTCTCTGTTATCGAAAACATAATAAAACCTATCCCCAAAATCTCCAAAACAACAAGTCAAGGTCAGCATTTCAACAACCCAACAGCCAATTACAGTCCGTCCTAAACAGACTGACGTATAAGGCTGATAACCTCTTATTAAACGACCAGACTTTGCTTTCTATCAGAATACCTTAAAGGTGCCTTGTTATCAAAGGGCTGAACAAAACAAGGTTTAACCCTGTAAGGGTCAAACCAATAGCAATTCAATGCTTTGTAAAATCAATGCTAATATTGATTCCGAAGGGTCAGACGTCCCTTTCATAGAGGAAATTCTGAGAAGTTTAGTGTAATGAGAAAAAGGTTGGGATAAGTTTGTGTGCTTTTTATTTATAGTAGTTATTGTTATATAGTAGTTATTGTTTGAGATAAGTATATGCGTTTACTTTGGTAATATATGGGGGTTTTCTATTGTGCAGTAATTAGGATTGAAATTAAAGTTAACGAGTTTAGTTTGTCAGCCGTTTCCTCTCCGAGTTTATGTTTTTCACAATAGCTTTTCATTCGTGTCAGTAAAATGTGATAATATACCATAATGGAACGTTAACTAGTGAGCATGATTGGGTTGGAGACTAACAAGCGTGGTGTAACTGATGGCGAAGATCAATGTATGCTACTTCTATGAGATGAGGCCTTTGCCTTGCAGTGGATCTTTTAAAGGCTTCGAATATGGCGAGGTATATACTGGCAAATTAAACTGGAAAAAGCCGACATATAAAAGCATTAAATCTAAACTATGCGTGGTCGATTACGAGCGATTCCCATCAAACGAAAAGGCTTGAGTCCTAACTCCAAACAGTGGAAATTTTTATTACAGGTTGATATTAATAGCTATATGAAACGATCACCAATCAAAAGTTTCGTCGAAACCTCTAAACTAATTAAGCTATTATTGTGCCTACTAATGTAGTTCTATATCGGACAACCGTATTGATAACTTAATTAGCGTATTTATCATCGTATTTCTTTTATAGGTATAATTATAATTATTCATAAATCAATACCAACAACCATTAAGTTCATAATACTATCGATATTAATATCAAAACTGTACCTACAGTTTTTGTTTTCATTTGACCGGTTTTTGTTAAAGTTATTAAACTATTAGTGTTTATAGATAGTGTTCAAACTTTATAGATTAGTAATTTTATTTCCATTGTTTCGTCTTTCACGAAACCTGTATCGACAGTTTTTTTATAGAATGAAACCGAAACAAAGCAATTCCAAAAATGCAATAAACAGCTGTTTTTTTCGCGATCTGAGAGTTTATCCTTCACTCACATGTTTTGACAATACCAGACTCATGTTTTCGCCTTTTCCACAGAAAAAAAATATCAGACACGTTACAATCACAATTCGAATGACACCAACAGACACACAGTTGTCGAAATAGGACCCCAAGTGAGAACTGCGTCCTTGTGTGGATCCAAAACGTTAGATTGACGGAATTCAGAACGAGTAATGTACCCGAACCGGGCTTAAAGGGCTCAAGTTTGAATCCAAATTATGGTTTGTATGTATAGTGGTTACCGAATATTATACTGGTCTTTGAGGTTTTTAGCCCGCAATTAAACGTTCTGATCTATTCTTGTATGGTTAGTCGGTTTGGTCGTGTTGAGAGGATATGTGAAAGGCGGGTTACAAAAGAAATATTTTATTACAACCCCGATTTTATGAGTCAGTAGAAATTACCTCAAAATGGTCGGGCCCAAGACAGAAAGCGCGCATGTAAGCGACATGTTTTTATCTAAGTATATCTACTCATAATCTGCTTAGATTGCAGCTGAATACCAATATTTTACGTGGAGCGACTGTCCATCTAACGTTCACAACCCAGTTACTGGATAGTACGATATTCCTAGGTGAGACTGAATAAGTAACATAACAGAGCAGTGGTGGCCCAGTGGCAACGGCTTGCAATTTGTAGGTTGTGGGTTCGAACCCAGGCAGGCGCTTTACTTTGTATAAATTATATCATCACCACCGCTCTTAAAAGGGAAAACATCGTGAGGAAACCGGCATGTCTTAGAACCAAAAATTCGAAGACATGTGTTATTCACCAACCCGCACTGGTCCCGCGTGGTGGATTACGGCCCATTCCCTCTCACAGAGAGGAGGCTTGCACGCACAACGGACCAAATGGGAGTCTAAGTGCGGAAAAGGGTCTGTTTTATCCTATCCTATGGGTAACATGAGATATGACTACATGACACCAGATTATTCTAGGTCTTCAAAAAACACTTAATCTAGTCAATGAGGTAACATTCACAAAAAAAAGAATCTACCTAAATAGGGATACTTTAATATTGTCAAAAACAAACTTCCAGTCTTACACAAATAACGCTAATAAATAAGATTTTTAATTTGATTCTGTTTCATCTTAGAAGATTATGGGTTCATGCCACTGAAGAGTAATTAAGAATATAAGTAATTAGGGAACATAATTATCATTTTGCCTTCATAAGTAGTAGCTATGTAATTAATTTGACGAGATGTTTGTTCAAGTGGATGCATCAGATCTAATATAATATATTGAAAGAACCTAAAAACAATAAAACTAATGAATACCCTATAATGTCTTATCGTATGAAAAGATAAAAAGAAAGACTACCAAATTATTATTCACAAAATAATCTAAAACATCAAATCTAGGTCACATTAAACGTCTACCGGGAAAGCAAAGCGTTTCAGTTAATATAAACACGTCGGCTTGCTAATCAAGAATGTCGAATGTTAATTAGTTTCAGAACTTGTAACGGTGACATACGGACGCACAGACAGATATAAAGGAGTTTGTTTCTTATTTTGTTGATTTTTAATGCTATGTGCTATGAGTTTAACCTCCGATGGAAGAAGAGGGGTGTTATAAGTATGTTGCTGTTTATTGGTGTCTGTCTGTGACATCAAACCTCCTTAATAGATTGACACATTGTCAAGAGTGTTCTTAGCTATGTTTGATTGAAATAGGTTCAACCGTTCAAAAGTAATTCACATTTTACTCTAAATCTGGGTTTTTTGCAAGATATCATGTCATAATTACGTGTTTCGATAGATTGTCGATTGAAGCCTGTCTACTACTAGATATATTATATGTAGTTTAAAAAGCATGAGACAAAATTAAATTTGAAATTTAATAAAAGCCCGACATAAATACCTCTAAAAAGCAAAAATAAGTTTTGTACTCGTGTCGGGGAACCGCTAACTAAATATAATAAACTACTGTAAACGTTGCTGGTTCCCCGAGGCGAGTACAATGCTTACTTTTATTTTTAGGAGTTTTTATGGGGGGGCGTCCTAATTTTTCTTTTAATAATTTCTTTAGATTTAGAATTAGACCCTTGAAACGAACCCAGGAGCGTTTGCGACACCTGACCAACGAGACAGTCTCAATACTTGAATTACTTCATCTCAAATCTAGTAACACTGCGTACAAAGACCTCAAAAATCACTTAACATTTTATTTGATCTTCTAATCCTAAGGATCCATATAGATAGTACCTTAAAAAGGTTTACCTACACCTCTGTCAAATAGAAAAGGAATCCCTAGTTCACATTTTTATATTTGAGCTAACATTTGTGAACGCGTCACGTACTTAAATTAATTACAAGTAAAATAATGTCCCTTGGCCTTCATATTTTAATATAATTAATACTCTAAATTTATTACTAATTCATCACCTCAGTATACAACATATATACACCACATAAGGTATCCCTTTTTAAAAAATCATTTTCACACAGTCTGTTCATCGTTTCTTTGGTCTTTCCAAACTCCTCCACATTCATATCTACTTAAAATTTCCCTCACGACACGTTCCTCATTCGTTTGCATCACTGGCCCATACCATGACAATAGATTTCCACACAAATTTTCGGTCACCAGTGCCGTTCCAGATTTTCTCTAACACTTTGGTACTCGTACATATTTCTGCATTTTGAGTAACACCACACATACCCTGTTAGCATTTTCATCTCAGCTGCATGCGTTCCTTTTACGTAACCTTTCGTTCATCTCTTTTTAGGCCAGGTTAGCCAGACCTTTGTGCATACGAATTAAATTAAAATAGAAATCTTTGATACAAGCAAAAGCCAACATACCATTACCTATACAAGTTTATTGAAACATTTCACCACTACAATTAATAGCACACGATAAATCTTACTTTCAGGCCCAAAACTTTGATAGATAGGCCCTAAAGTTAGACAAACTATTTGCCTATGACTACCCGACATGGTTGTTGAGGCCCCCCTCCACTCTACCTCTTACAAAGGGCTAGTTTAGCGAAGGAGCGGGGGAAACGGATACATGATATGTGTCAGATTTAGTTTTGATGGATTGTGATTGGTGAAAATCTAAATATTTTTAAATTATCTTTTTTTAATTTTCTTTTTCTCAATTTAGCTATAAGCCTTTTCGACCTCGTGGCGTTCGGTTTCTAGTCTAACTGTATAAACTTAAACTCGTGCATTTATTTCAATTAAAACATTTACAGATACATACTTGAATTGAATTGAAATACAGCGACTTCTTATCTGACTGCCAAAACTTTATGTAGTTAGTGAGTACATACCTACCGGGACTTTTAGACTTTCGGGCCTCTAACAGGCGCAAACAAGAATTAAAAAAACAAAAACCCTTTTACTGTCCCAGACCAATATTACTTTTCTGAGAAAGAATGTTCATGTTCTAGTACACACAAATATGAATAACTTTAGAGGACAACCACAATAAAAGACGAATAACCCGTTTTTCAATTACTTACGCATTCAAATAAGATTTAGTTTGATTAGCAGAACTAAGGGGCATTGACATGACATTCTATCAGCAATAACTATTGTCATAACTCCAAAATGTATTTTACTGAACACATTGAATTTCAGAAGCGCAAGTCAATACCATACATTGCGAACTTTTAATTGTTAGTGCTGGTAGGCTGTCACTTTGCGTAGACCCACCCTCTCCTTTCGTATTATGACAAGAACGTCACATCCATTACAATCCTAAAAACAAAATTAAAAGATACATTGCAATAAATTTTGTAGTGCTGTCAAAATTAACGAGATTTTTTCGTGAGGTTTGTTATGTAATTTAACACTTACGCATAAAAAAATTTAGCTCCACTCAATATTTAACCAATTCTTTAATTCTAGAAAACATCGAACAAACTAATTTTTGACATTATGCAGAACCACACGTATAATGTGTCACACTACGCACATTTCTTTTCTATCAAAACATTTTCTATCGTAGATTTTGAATCCTTTGATACATAAAGAAATATCCCGTTTGAAACGTCACGTCACGTAAGTTATGAGATAGTTCGGCTTTTCCAATACTTTTCTAGCATAAAAGATATAAAGATATGCTTCGTTTTGTTTGCGGTATGTCGTAGTATAGAATGTCTTTATCTTTTCTCTTTATTTATTTCGTAAGGGAATTTGGCAAATGTGTGTTCGATTACATTTTGTTTGTGGATACGTGGGTTATTAATTTAAACATAAATAATGTCTGGTTTGTTTGTTGAGGGGTAGACAGAAGTGTAAACACGTATGTAGAAAAGGTGGTCATGGTATACCTAAGTTCCGTGCAATAGGAGGCCAGGGCACAAATTCAGACTTCAGGCTGCTCGAGATGCAGTTACCTAATATGAACCCAAGAGCAACTAGTATCACCAACATTATTACAGCCGAAAAGAGTACATAGCAGGACATGGACATACCCCACAATGTTAGACATTGATGTGGGTGACATGATCCATTCCAACAGCTATATCTAGCCGCGCCGCTATCCGCGCGTTTTTATTCGTTACGGAACTCTTATTTTATTCCCATTAGCTATCTTTAACGAGATATCAATTTAACCCTATAAAGAATCCTACCATTTGTGTTTCAACCATTCTCAGACCTCGAAAATCCATATAAACCACATTTTAATAATTTCCCGTTTGATTTATTGTTTCTAGCCACATTCGCGTAAAATATTACGTTACTTTTACGCGCTCAGTTAGTGCGCAATAAATCAGTTATACGACTTTTCGGTCGGTGTGTGCTTGCCCTTATGGGATTCCAAAATATGTACGTCGAGCCCGTGGCTATAAGTAATAACGTGTGAGTTTGGTCCGAGGAGGGGTGACAATCCATTGAGACGCCTTCGTGCTTCAAAAAGCAAGATAAGCTATAGGTCCACTCGTCAAACTCTACTTTAGTGCTAAAGTTTTTCAAGATCTCAAAATCGGTTTCTCAATTGAAAAACCTGGGGTTAGTTGACCTCACTGAAATCGAGCGCTTAACCAGCATGAAAAAAAGAAAAATATTGACAACTTAACCTAAACCTAATAATTGTACGATATTTTTTTTTATCCGAGCCATTTTTTTCTGGAAAATATGCAACAGAAACCACATGATAATAACTTATATAGATAGATAACTTGCTTGAAAATGTAAAAGCACGAAAGAAAATGTAAAGTCACACAAATCCCTACTAATTTGATAATTTTAATAAGACTTTTTCATTGAAAAATAGTGTTACAACGTTTACAGGCTGATATGACAGGGCTCCACAGTTAAACCGCAGGTTTCTAAATTAAAAATTTAAAGTTGAGAATTTGTAAAAAAAATAAGCATTAGAGTGAAAAGAGATGAGAAACCGGAACTTACTCCAGCACTTTAATGAAAACCGATGTTCATGTTCTTTTGTTTCCGTGTGTGAGTCACGATCCACTGTACGAATTTTCTGAGTAAATCAACAGGATGCTTGTTACGGATAGAATTAAAAATGTAAGTGCTCCACCGCAGTGGCTCCGTCGGACGGCTGACAGCGAGGTTAATGCACCAATTACCGGCCAGCCTCAATTATAGAAAACTTTTCACTGGCGAGCTGAAATGTTTAATATATCCACAGAATTTTTTTTTTTGGTAAAATTTTGAAAATGTTTCTTACTGCTTTTTTATTCGATTTTAATGTTAGCTCAAAGAATCACTGAAATTTGAGCGGTTTACAGGTATATCCAAAGATTGAGCTTAACTTTTATAATCTTGCCTAAGGCGAGTTTCAAGTAATTCAGGATTTACGGATCTATGTCCACAAAAAGATAAGGTGACGTATCTAATCTTGTTTTTGTGACGGCACGAAATCTGTTGCTTTATTAACCTAGCTTTTTTTTAAACAAGATATCTGTATACTTTTACACCGAAATTCGATAATTTATTATGTATATTTTATGAAGACTTATCAGTACATAATTATCTACATAGCTCCAAAATATTGGACAAATAAAGTCACTGGATCTTACATTCAAAAACATGAAAAATATTAATAAGTTAACTAGTGACATCAACTATGTATCTTAATTTTTACCACCCTATTTCACCATAAAAATGGCCCAGTTACGTGGAAATTGTGAATTCAATTAAAACTTTTCTCAACTATAGAAACTATATAAGTTCAATCAGCTAAGTTAAAGTTATACAACAATACTTTTTGCACCTTTTTTGTCTCAGTATGAATATTTTCTAGAAGTTTCCTGTTTAGATTTTTGTTCATAATGAAGTGAGATTATGGAAACTACGGGATTTCGGCTTACTGAATTTCTTTTGTCAATCGGCATCACAAGTATCAGAAGGGATAAGAACAGTAAATTCTAGCGCATTTAGTTGGTCTTTGAACTTGTGCATAAAGTTTTGATAAATAGTTTGGTTTTAACGGAGACAGTTTTTAGCAAGTATCTTTCATAAAAATAAAGGTTAATAAAAAAAAATACTGCATATTTTTGTGGAGGGTGGTATAGTAAGAAAAATAACCCACTCATCTATAAACACATTCGATCTATTTGCAGAGCAACTTACCCACAACGGCACGAAAGCGACAAAGACGACAAACCAATAACGAAATACATTCATATAAAATTGGCACAACTAACAAACGAAAGTTACTTTTTTTAACAAAACAAAAAGCACTAACTATTGTGGTGAGCCTCTAGTTGGGCTGGCAGACGACAGGACATGTCGAAATTCGTTCATTGCTATTTCGCGTAAAAACATTCACCCAACAAAAATATCAACCCACTTACAGGCTGTGTCGAAATTAAATTTCGAAACTCTTAAAACTCTGCCAAATTATAGACATTGAGTTGCAAATTGATTCGAAGTTTCTGTAAAGTAATTTTCTGTGACCGGTTCGCTGTATTTTGAAGAATTTTTGATGTCAAACTCTCGATTCTTTTCGATCCTTTTGATGGCTTTATTCGTTATTCGGGATCATTGAGCCAATGCTATTAATTTATTGATACAAATTACAAAGAGCTCTTTTAAGTTTTGCTTAGCAAATGAATTACATCCGACGGGCCTTTCCATTAGAATTTTAATGATTTTATGATTATATTTCAGTTGGAACGGAAAAGATATAAAGTGACCAGTTGATGTTTGTCGGAGTTCTAGGAAAGCTTTCATGTTAACAAGCACCCGGTAGGTAGTTTGTTTCGCGTTAACATTGAGAACGATTCTTTACAGATGCATTTGAAAAGACTAAAGTGAGGTTAGATAACTGATGTTAACGCTTCTACTTGTAAATGAGCTTTCTTCTTTGTAGTAGTTATGGTCTAGCTAAACTGTAACATCGTAACCTAATTCTACGTAGCTGAAACGAAGTTCTACAAAGAAATATGAAAGAAGCAATTTTATTCAATAGAACCTCCTCTATAAATATTACCTAATAGACGCAATTTTTTGTTTAGTAATTCTTCTTGTGAGCCTCAATAATATTTAAACTGCTTCATTTTAATCACTATTAATTTAACTTTACAACGCCATTAATTTAACTTTACAACACCACAATGGAAAATTTTGCTATCCCAAAACTACACGGAACGGCAAAATTTGATACGACATATAAAATTCGTAGCGACCGTCCATTGATGAATATCTAAGCTCTTCTACGCGAATAGGTTATGAACACTGAAAACTCATGTGCCAATGTGTACGTAAACCGTTTTATTAGTGGCCATCCTAAGTAGGTATATAGCCATTTTGCGGTTTGATGGATAGCATACTAAATAACGTATTATTTTACTAGTATACTGGTAAGTGAACAATGACTTGGCTAGAGAGGTAGTAAATGCTTGAATTATGTCATTGAGAAAGATTCTTAATGCTATAAGGGAAGAATTCGATAATGACGTCGTTAGAAATAGTTTTCTTTTACAGCCAAATCAGCTTAAGTATGTCAGACGCTAGACAAGTGTTGTTAGCGTTTGGCAACAAAACTAAATTGCCTCTATCATGTTTTCATTTCATAAAGCAACATTCTGCCTACTTCAGAACAAGTCTTTAACACCTAGCAAAAAGACTTTCTCCCTCGAAACTTCCTCCACCTTTTTCGCAGCATTCGTCTACAATTTCTCAGGGGCCTAAGGTTAGGCAGGTAATACCTAAGGATCTACAGCTCTATAATAACAAGAATGAAGCAATATTAGTTCATAATTAGACGCCGGTACGTCATAAAGGATCAACATTATCTTCGAGAGATAGAATGAGAGGATTAACGCTTAATCTATAGAAGATACGTTGATTAATATCAGAGTAATGACTTGGCGGGAATAGACACAAGTTTTGTTGGAGGATCTTTTATCATAGAGCTTCAAGGTTCATGATTCGTAACAATCGTAACGAAACAGAGGTATTGTTTGAGCCTGAACATTAACTTGGAGTGTACATGGAAATTTAGGACGTTTAGTCTAAAGACATAGAAAATTCTCTGTGAAATGGATGCCTAAAATTAGAGGGAGACTTGGCTGAAGGTGAGACAAGCGGATTTTTGACGGAATGTTTGTGCTTACACTTTTCATATTACAATATTGCAACAGCAAAGATCAATAAGAGTATTTGGTTGTATTTCTCCACGTCACAGTGCAATGGTTGTAAAAGGCCAATAGAGGACAATATTATAATAGTGTACGTAGGTACCTATTCGCACTGATAAGATATCACTAGACTACTATTTCTGATATCATAAAAGCAGTTAGGTCTACCAATGAGGAAGAATTGTAAGTCCAACAACTATACCGAAAAATATAATAAGTCAGAACAGAAAATAATTTCAAGTTACAAATGGCACCTCTACGAATTTTACATCTAAAATGACCCAGTATTCATGGACACAGTATTTCTCAGTCTTCTCTCTTATTACTGTTAACAAAATTATATGAAAAACAGATATATTTACGTGTATGTCTCTCTTTCCCGTCTATTTTGCTCCATGCCGTGCGGTCATTAATTAAATCATTCAATTTCGGAGAGTTCGGAGAGGCGGAAATTACCGAGATTACCCATACGTTAGCCTGTGACGTAGCGCCAAGCTAGTGGTGTAATTTAAAATTGATTATACAGTCATGTTCGATGACATTTTTGGAAGACAGGAAAATGTTTTTGAAATGGAATATTTTCTCTCTCATCTTCGACGCGACGGTACGTTTACGTTTGATGGTAACAATTGGATCTCGAGCTGACCCGGCGCAGTACGGAGTTTTAATAGATTACGAGGCCCATATAATAATGGTTTACTTACTGACTTGCACGCTGGCTTACTGTACTGAATGTATATACTTTATGAACATCAACTTTGTTATTACAATCCGTTCCGACTGTATCATTTATTCATTCATTAACAATATACATTGTGTTTGAACATATTATCATAAAATTATTATTTCTACACTTTAAATTTCTACTTTACAACCAAATAATACAACAAAATAAAAAACCTATTCACTACTAATATGTTAAAAAAAAATCAAAAAAAAAACAAAATCAATATAATAAAGAATGTCATACAGTTATAAAATTAAATGTCAACCTTACAATTATCTAATACAAAAAACTAAAAGAAAGAAACGAAAATCAATACATGTCATAAAAGTTAATAAATTCAATGTCACATTCTGTATAATCAGAAGATCATTTAACAATTACGTAATATAATACAAAATAATAATAATAAGGAAATAATAATAGAAAAGTCACAACAATACAACACAAAAAGAGAATAAGCCCTTTTCTCTTATCTATAACTATCACGCGGAAGGAAAGCTTTCTGAGAAAACCGGCAGATCCACTAACTCGCATTGGGGCCACTTGGTGGATTTGGAACAGAAAAGAGGTCTGTGTCCCAACAATAGGAACTTTTCTTTCAGCAGATAACTTGAAATCTGTACTGAAACTCGATTCACATTATTTATTTACATTTGAGATCAAATATGTCAACAGGGTTGGGTTGGTTTCTTAACAGAATCTGGATCAACACGTATCAAATATGTAGGTAAATCAAAGTCGTTAGTATTAATTTTATTTAGTAAATACATACATCATCAAAGCAAATATAAGGCCGACTTAACAATATTCAAAACATGATTTTTAAAATGATTTTCACAAAATTTTAATGGAACCAATTCGCGAAGAAAGTAAAAAAAAAAAAATCGCATTGTCGAACATAGAACCTCCACCTTTTTGGAAAGTTGGTTAAAAAGGTCGGGAGAGTGAATAAAATCACCTATTTATCTGCCAGTTATTAAAATAAATGCAGTCATCTTCATAAGAAAAATCTTACAGTTTTTCTCTCAAACGGAAAAACGCTTGCAATGGAATATCCGTAGCTACTGAGCGCCCGCTTTTGCTGAATGCCAGAAAGTTTCGACGAAACAATGCGACAACAATACGACACAGCTGCGACACGACGCATTTTCACGTTGCACCTTAAATAATCCGCGTACAAGTATTTGAACAACAAGAAAACTGTCTACTTACATGCTTCCTCAATGAGATTCTCCTGCTGACTCTCGACGCAGTACTGCAGCAGTATGGTGAACAGCACGCCGGACATCACGTGCGACCTCGAGAACGACATTATAGACAACACTAGCTGTTTCTATCGATATGAAGCACTTTTCGGTAGCACATCACTAGCACTTTCATTCACTGGTAACTGCACTTTTATTCACTGGTGACTGGTGAGTTGGTCACTCTTGAGGATCCAATGGGGTTCTGGAACAATAAAAAAGAATATTATTATTAATTCTTTTGGCTACAAAATCGTGGGCAATTTAGGCCGGATTGTATATTCTTCATTAATAAAAAGTGTTAGCACAAACAATTACCATGACGTAGGTACCTATTTTACTCGTAACTAAGCTTACGGTATTTAATTATTTTAGATTTTAATAATAAATGAGGAAAATAATCGGTTATAGAATATATGAAATAATCGGTTATAGAATGTATGAAATAATCGGTTATAGAATATATGAAATAATCGATTGGCATAATGTAGGTATATCAATCAACAAAATGCCTTTTCTAGACCGACTAAACAACAAACATCGATTATTATTTTAACAGCAACTTTAATCTATGATTTTAAATCAGATAACGATAGCAACTGATCCTAAAATCCAATACTAAACTGCGTCAAAACCCCTCTCCAAGTCCTCACCACATCCATATCTGGCCATCCACAGAAGTAAATATCTTGAGAAATGGTCCCTCAGACTTCAAACTTGTCGAAAGACAACCTCAATGATCGATATCGAGTCTTCGGATCTGTTTACGTTTCGATTGTCTTTTATTTTTCGTTGAATCTTGTATGTTGTAATATTTTTTTCTTTCTTTTCTGAATTTCGTTGAAGAGCCTTAACGAGTGATGATGCAAAAGTTACTATGTGTATGTAGTGGTTACCTACTAATTAGTTAGCATCCCAATTGCAATGACGAGGCATTGCAATTTGACCTAGTTCGATTCTAGGCAACTCTGTCTCAACTAGTCACCTAGCGAAGATCGTTGCTTCATCCAGACTGAGAATATCCTACCTTACGTTTACTGATTCGCAGACAAGAACACGTCTAACCCACCGGTCATCGGTTCTAGGGCCAACATGGCCGACCTGTGTAAAATAACTGAAGCTAACAAAAATACCCATTCTATCCAGTATCCTCCGTACAATTATCCGATTTTACATAAAGTCGTCTGATTGATGCTTTAATAAGCTGAGCAAATTAAGCCGTCAGTCCAACCAGTCGTATACCCCGTTAATGACAGTACATTCGATGCTTATTTGCTGATACATAACTTACGCGCGAATTGACAGCAGGCCGATTGCTTGTGTCGCTTTGACGTGATTGTAAATAATTGTGTTTAATTAATTATGCCTACTGTTCGTGGAACTTTAAACTTTGAATTGTGATGGGGTGGGGTGTATTGTGGATACTACCTAGCATTGCGATTTGGAAAAGGAAGGGAAGGGAAGGGCGGCTTATTGAATGATGTTTGAGGGTTCCTAAGTTCATATGGATGTCGAATTCTGCCGACAGACAACTTTTAGCAGAATTGTTTTTGGGTTCGTGTTCATTTGATCAACGCTTGTTTTAACTTAGACAACATGAAACAGTCGCACATTGTAACGCAATATTTTGTGGGGGGTGGACGGATGGATGTTCGAAAATTATATTATTAACTCGAAAACGACAAAAACTTTTCTTCGCGAGAACCGCATATTATGCAGTGGATAATCACAATTGCACGAAATCTGACCAACATAGCAGCAGCAAATAAAAATAATATCTCTATTTTCGTCCTCCATTCATTAATCGATACCAATATTGAATGCCACATCCTTAGTCCGAGTTCCGACAATAGCGCCAGTAACAACACCCACATAGGTTCAACTCGATCCAACTCGAATTGGAGTCGATTACGAGCTCGATTTTATTTGCAATCGCTTTGTAGTTTTTTTTGTAAGTAGTAACGTTTTCTTTTCGTTATGAAGAGTTTCAATTGCTTGGGCAAGTTATATTTTCAGTGTCTGCTTGATTTGTAGCTTTAAATCCAGCGACTTCGCCCCTGTGGCCTATTCCACAGAAACTCTGGGCTTCTCCGGGATGAGAGGTGCTCGTATAGTTCTTGGCGATAGTGTAGCTTTCTGATTCGGTATCTATATATATCTAAAAACTTTTTAACAAAAAACAATACTGACGAAATAACGAACGAAGAATTAACGAAGATCGACATAGCTAGAATCATAATTCTACGCAATAATGAATTTGCATGTTTGTTTGTTTGGCGCCAACTCAAGATGCTAACTAAACCAAGGGCTTCTTTATTTTGTTTTTCAGTTTATTTAATTTAAACAGAATCGGTTCACAATTGAAAATTCAGTGGGATAATCCATACTAATCTATTCTAATATTATAAAGCTGAAGAGTTTGTTTGTTTGTTTGTTTGAACGCGCCAATCTCATGAACTACTGGTTGGAATTGAAAAATTATTTTTGTGTTGGATATTCCATTTAACGAGGAAGGTTAAAAGATATATAACATCACGCTACGACCAATAGAAGCGGAGCATAAATGAGAAATGTTGCGGGCAAAATTATTCCTTTTTGAGAGCTTCCGTTGCGTGCGCTACGTAAGTGGTTATATTACGCAATAATCATGTATGTAGTGTAGGTAGGGTAGGGTAGGTCGGGTAAATGGGTAGGCAATCATTTGACGGGAGCGAAGCCGTGTAGGACAGCTATAATATTATAAATTCTGTCTGTCTGTTACCTTTTCACGCTTAAATAGCTGAACCGATTTATAGGAAATTTGGGGAAAGTGAGTTAGAAGTTTGTACAGTGAACTTTTAATTTCTTAAGTAAGGCGGCCCATAACTTATAATATTATTCCGCGATTTAAAAAGAATGGCTATTCGAAGTACTAATGCTACGCAGGTGAAGTCGCGGGCAGATTGTTATCAATAAATTAATTTTTTCTAACTTTAGGCACGGGGTCTCAGCGCTAAAAACGAAAATTTGGTTCAAATAAATCTCATTAGATGGGGCAATTTGCAATGTTATTGAATGTTGCATTTGTTATTGAATGTGTGTAAAATTAACATTTTCAGAAATTGGACATAAAAATTGTATGTTCTTGTTCAATCAACTCTCCTAAGCAATAACATTATGGAATATTGGGCTTAATTAACATTTCTTATATTATTAGAACGGATCATTTAAAATTGGTGCTAATGGATGGCGCAGTTTTAAATTTCCGAGGCATTCCACTCGATTGTTTAAATTTGCATTGTAACACACAATCATATTGGTACAAAGAAACTGTAAAAACGTGCAAAAACTACTTTAAAACAAACCTTGTAGGAATATAATAATACAGAGTGGCAGTGGTGGAATTTAGTGTATTTGTTCAGATAGAATATCTAAATGATTGACGGTTGATTGTACATAACTACCGTAAAAACTAGGTAGCATAGCAACCTATCAACACTTCCTCTCAAGCAACCATCCATCATGTACTCACCCACAGCATGCTCAACTCTGCTCAAGCACTCAAGGCTAAACCAAAACCATACACACACCTCTCAAACCTAACGCGAGGCAATGGCTTGGTTAAAGCATCGGCTAAATTGTCTTCAGTTGGGATGTACTCCAACCGAATTAAACCCTCACTAACACAATGACGAACAAAATTATACCTTATGTCTATATGTTTTGTCCGCCGGTAAGCAACAGGATTGTTCGCCATCGATATGGCGCTCTGGTTGTCTACAAACAACTTGACAATTTTCGAGTTCATGTTCTTAATCACATGACTCACCAACCTCTGCAGGTACACAGCTTCCTTGGATGCTTCAGATAAACTGACGTATTCAGACTCACTTGACGAAAGTGACACGCAGTTTTGTTTTCTGCATTCCCAAGAGATCATATTCGCTCCAACCTTAAAAATGAATCCCGAATAAGACTTCCTGTCTTTAATGTCTCCTCCCCAGTCTGCATCTACGTAACCTGTAATATAATGACTACCGTTACATTTATCTACTGATTTCCGAAACACAAGGCCTAAGTTCCGAGTACTCTGTAAATAGCGTAGAACTCGCTTAGCCGCCTTCATGTGTATCGATCGGCAACATGAATTATACTGAGCTAAGAAGCTCACAGCTGCTGAGATGTCGGGCCTCGTGTTACAGGCTAGGTAATTTAATGCACCAACCAACGACTGGTATCGTAATTGTTCTTGGCGATTCAACTCCTCTCCACCCCCATCTGCCAAAACCTTATGCAGATCCAGTTCCAGCGGAGTTTTTGCTGGTTTGCATTGATTCATACCATGATCCTTTAGAACAATATCAATAAACTTCTTCTGATGTAAGAAAAACGTACCTTCTTTACCTCGTTCTAAACTCATGCCTAAACACTGCCGAGCTTCCTCTAAATCCTTCACTTGAAAGTATTTCCGCAGTCCTGTCAATAGCTTCTGCTTACTTTCCATATTTTCAAAAAATATAATAAAATCATCGACATACAAGCAAATAAAAATATCATCTTTATAATATAAACAACTATCTAACTCTGAACGTGTAAATGACATTGACAGCAAAACATCATTTACTTTCTCGTTCCATGAGCGACTTGCTTGTTTGAGGCCGTATATTGCTTTCTGCAATAAACAAACTTTTTGTTTTCGACCTTCTCCGTCAAAACCTTCGGGTAATTGCATATAAACCTTCTCGTGTAAATCACCGTTTAAAAACGCAGTATTTACATCGAAATGATGCACCTTTAAATCATTTTCAGCAGCCAACGCCAGCAATAACCTTAGAGTTGATCTTCTTACGACGGGTGAAAACGTTTCAAAATAATCCACACCGTATGACTGCGTGAAACCTTTCGCGACCAGTCTGGCTTTGTAAGTCAGGTTTCCGTCCGCATCAAACTTATATCTGTAGATCCATTTGTTTCCTACTATTTTGGTTCCTGGTGGTTTCTCAACTACCTTCCAAACGTCGTGCGCCTTCATAGACGCCAACTCTCGTTCCATTGCTGCTTGCCACTCATGACTGTCAGACCTTTGTAATGCTTCCTTATATGATCGTGGTTCTTCCTCTACTTCGTGCGTACTATGGTAGCAATACAGTCCGCTGTGTGCGTTACGCAACCTATTCCTCAGAGGATACCTAGGTCCTACCGCTTCATGCACATCAGCTGTACCGGTCCTTTCAGCTGTACGATCCTCAATGATAGATTCTTGCCTAGAAGCCTCATTAAGATCTTCAGACTCAGCTGCACGAGTAGGTACCGCGCTAGCTTCTACTTGTACACCTGTTGTTTCTGCGATCTCTTCCGAATCTTCATAATAAGAATCTTCTGCCATTGACGTACGAGGAACCGTTCGTGAAGAATCACCGATTTCCCATACAACAGCATTGTCTTCCTTTTCTACAGTCTTTAAGAGAGATGACGACCTTACATTTGAACCAGTTGCCGACGTCTTTAAATCGGAACTTTCAATAAATGTTACGTCTCTTCCTGTTATTATCCGTCTAGGATTGCTAAAATCCGCAAAGCGATAACCCTTCGTATCTTCGCAATAACCGACGAAGATATATTTATTTGCCTTAGCGTCCCATTTCTTCCTCTTCTCCTTTGGAATATGCACATACGCCGTTGACCCAAAAACTCTCATATGATCCAGCTTTTGTACCTTCCCTGTCCACAACTCCTCCGGAATCTTACCGTTATTAGCGCTATGAGGCAGTCTGTTTTTCACGTATACCGCTGTGTTACAAGCTTCTGCCCAAAACTTTTGATTTAGCGCTTTATCCATGAGCATAGTACGTGCCATCTCCGTTACAGAGCGCAACGACCTCTCCGCGACTCCGTTCTGTTCAGCAGTGTAGGGGACCGTCAACTGGTGCCTTATTCCCTTACTGGAAAGAAATGCATTAAAATCTTTACTAACAAATTCTGTCCCATTGTCCGTTCTCAGTCGTTTGACTGTCAATCCGGTCTCATTCTCCATATGCCTCACAAACTCCTTGAAGAAATTCAAAGTTTGTGACTTCTCCCTAAGAAAATAAACAAACATTTTCCTAGTGACATCATCCACGATGATAAACATATAACGAGCACCCCCATAAGAACGTTCCGACATTGGACCACACAAATCGGCGTGTAATAAGCCGAGTTTGTCAGTAGCTCGCCCTGCTTCACCCTTTGGAAAAGGTAATCTATGTGCCTTACCTCTTATACAAGCGACACAAGGATCCATTACACTTTTACCTCCAAGTTCGATCTGTGGAAGCTTTTGTAAATCAGCCAGATTTACGTGCCCAAGCCTCCGATGCCAAAGCGCCAACGAGTCCTCAGCTTGAACCGTAGCCAAAGCCCCTTCTACAACAGGAAAACAGTCATCCAATTTATAGATACCTGAGACTTCACTCGCAGTCACCACAAGCTTACCCGTAATTTGACCTATCGACTGGTGAAACATCCTACAACCATCAGAATCAAATATCACCTTCCACCCATTCTGCACCAACTTCGAAATCGATAAAAGATTAACTTTCAAGCCGGGTACATAATAACAATCTTTTATAGGTAATAAAACTCCTTTCAACCTTACCATAATGTCACCCTTACCCTCACTTGACATTTTGTCATCATTCGCACATGTCACAACATTCTTATCAGTTATCATAAAGTCTCTAAACCAGTGCTTCTGAAAACTCATGTGGTTCGACGCTCCACTGTCCAGATAAAATGCCGAGGGGCTGAAGGAATCGTGTACCGACAGTGAACAGCCAAATGCAACTTTCTTCGACTTCGTAGAAACCGTTGATTTGCCTTCACCATCTACTTCCTTTACCAGCTTCGAGCAGTCTGCCTTCTTGTGACCTTTCTGGCCACATCTAAAGCACTTGAGCTTTAAAACTGAATGCTGAACTTGTTTCCTTGTTACTACTAACGCCGAGTTCGCATCCAACGCATCTTTCGAAGAACTCTGACCGGAATCCTCTTGTAACAGCTTCTGACGTACATTTTCAGACGTAAGTTTCATACCTGAGTGTTCTAGTGCCATTCGCAATGGTCTATACTCATCAGGTAGACCTCTCAGTAGTACTACGGCTATCAAATCGTCATCAAAGCTCTGATTAATCTCTTTCAGCTTTTGAGCGTGACTCATCACCGATGCGACATATTCGTGCATAGACCTGTGATTCTCTAGCTTTTCATCTAAGAGATTATTCATTAAAGATATCCGTCTGTTTATACCTTTATCTTCGAAAATAGCTGCCAACGCATCCCACACCTCCTTAGCGTAAGAAAGACTTTGCACATACGGATACAGATGCGGCTCCAGGTGTAGACATATCAACGTGAAAGCCTCCTGATCCTTTTCTAGTTCTGCAGAATCATCTTTCTCCGGTAGTGAAGACGTGTACTTGAAACGTTTTTCGCGAATTAGTAACATTTTGATTGCGAATTTCCATGACGTATAATCTTCTAATCCGTTTAATTTGGCGACAGAAAATTTCGTAGTCTGGGACATTACCTGTAGGAATATAATAATACAGAGTGGCAGTGGTGGAATTTAGTGTATTTGTTCAGATAGAATATCTAAATGATTGACGGTTGATTGTACATAACTACCGTAAAAACTAGGTAGCATAGCAACCTATCAACAAACCTTCACTGTATTTAAAGAAAACAATATTCACTAACCCCTTTTACTTGCAAGTCGATGCCAACACGATTTATCTATCGCCGTGGAACGGAACCGAAACAGATTGATGGACAATAAATAATCGGTTTAATCAGACGAAAAATGCCAGTTACTTCGGCACTGTTTCTTTGTGTGGTATGAGGCAACTGTATGCTAATATTATATTATCTGTCTTTAGGAGAAAAATAATTTTCAAATTTAAATGGGACTAACTTTGAGATATACTATTTCCAACAAAAGAAGAAATTATTGAAACCGGACTATTCTATAAAAGTTATGCGTGATCATACATAAAAAATACACATGTCGAATTGAGAACCACCTCCTTTTTTTGTACAAACACAAACAAACAATAATCTAGTTCATAAAATTACATATAAATCGAAAAAAACGAGTCCAGCAAAAGGTTTTAAACCCTTTTTTTCTAATTTGGAATAAACACATAAAGTTTCAAAACGAATCGAAGCAAGTAGTAAGTAGGTAGAGAGAGTACCTACTTAGGAATATCAGTAAAATCTTATTCCCATCCCAAAAATAGCTAACAATAATCCAAAGTAACTCTAACAATCATCGTTCCCTAGAACCACATTTCCCTTAACACTAAAACATGCTGTTTAATTAAAACTGCCGATAACAATAACACTTACTCCGGGGACCAATACACCCAATATTATTACAATAACATTACATACTTTGCACTGAACACTAACCTTCACTTACTATCACTTCGTTAGAGAAACTAGAAATGCGGGTATTACCACAGTTCAGGACTTAGGATCTGTTTAGACGAGGCACCGTTGCACCACACTTTAGCTACAAAAAAGTTGCCAGGCCTGAATTGGTTTGTATCAACACAACCTATCGCAGTCCAGTGCTGGACAAAGGCATGTCCCAAGTGGCATCGAAGCATGAAGTGGTTCACTTTTCGAATCCAGTATGTCTCAACAACCTTTTAATGTCATCCGTTATCATGTGTTGCTTGGGAGTTGGTTGCACAACTTCTTCATAGCTACATTAGGAAGTGCTGACTGACTCTTACACGACAGCGGAAGTGCTGACTGACACATTAGAGACTGTTTTCATATAAATTTTGGCGTTCAAAAAGTGTTGATTGTCAATCTAATTTGATTATGTGACTTTGATTTAATCTAGCTATGGGCGTTCCCTGCAACGCTAGACCGAACCAGAACAATTTAAAACCGGCCATCGCTCATTCGCACTTAAGCTTCTATTGCAATGGCTAGTTTGAACAGTGTCGCTACAGCCGATTGAAGTTTTGTTGGGGATATCACGAAATAGCTATCCTTCGCGATACTTGAGTCATTGTAGCATGGCTATGTCTGATGCTTGTCTGAACCAACCTACATCCCCTTTTGGGCAAGGACCTACGTGGTTATAATACAAATGATATTATAATGATATTAGATTTCTTACTAGAATGACTCATTTGCATGTACTAAGCATCTGTGTGAGGTTCGATGTCAGGCTCTCTACTAGACTTAACTGGGGCAGGGAATAAAAAGAGATTGGATTTTTTTGGCCTCATTAAAACTTGGATGTGGCTTAAGAAATTTTGTTAAGAAATTTGTAAAATGGCGTGTAAGCGTTAAATTGTGTTTCTTTTAGATAACTCTTTCATAATAAGTATGAAAAGAAAAATAAAATTACATTGCTTTCCAGACAAATTAATTTCATTGTAGTCTAGGTTCTATGATCTCCTATTGTTTTCTGTTCGTAATTGAGAGGGTTTTTTTTTAAAACCAGCAAAACAAAAGCGATAAACCAAATTCCATCAGATCATGTTTATCAAAACGTAATAAAAAAGAGTTCAAAGCGTTATTCTCCTAGAGAGCCTGTTATTGTCAACGCAATATTAAATGGAATGTCAAGCAAATATTCATATTCATCCAAACATCAGAGTAACGCAATCACAATTACATACTAACTTTATCGTCACGACGAGGCTTCCCGCATGGGCGAGTCATGCGCAAAAATGGATCAAGCCATTGTGAGCTTTAAGAGTAAATATGTCACCTGAACAGTACAGGATTCATGGTCCTTCGAATATTGATGAATAATTCTAAAAGGAATGAAGTTGCGTGTAATGAAGATCTTTGTTACAGTTTTGGGTTGTTGAAGCCTTTGTGGTTACGAGGGCAGTTAGGCTTATCTTGAACAGTGACGAGTAGAATCACTGTCTTCTGTTTAGGGAATGGCTAATGTTTGATTTGGTGTTATGACAATGATGACCATAAATTCTATGGGTTTTTGTAGAAATGTATGCCAATACTTAACACAATTTTGAAAGGCATTATTAATACTGTGAATAACGAAGTAAAAGGCCGTGTTCTAACGATGACCCTTTCATTTTCACAAAGGAAGACATAGGGCGTGCGATGTTTTGCGATGCGATTATTCGCCAGTATAACAAAATATGTATGAAATTCATGCATGGAGATAACTTCTCACCATTCCACCAACTGGGTCGTCAGTAACACATAGCAATGGATACATAGTAATATAGCCCCCGAAGGCTCTTTGTGACTATTCATAGCACATTATATAAAAATGGGTTTGACTCATAAAAGCATACAGATATCTTCTTACGTGACTGGTTTTAATAACATTAATATTATAATAATAAGTGCTAATCTATACTATAATCATTAGAAATTGGCATTGCGGTGTGAAAGTGGTGATAGGTGAAAAGGTTTTGTTTATGCTTATGTGGTGGTCTATACAACACAATACATTTGTCATTAAGGGAAAATAAAAAGCCAATTCGAAGGTGGTCTTCAAGACGACTTTTGCTTTACCGGAAAGACAGTCACTCCTACTGGTACTCAGCTGCATCTGGTTAGACTAGAAGCCAAACATAACATATTATGTAGTTAGGAAAAAGCTAGATATTAAATTATCTATCTGTGGTTTCTTAAGTTTTCACACATGACATTTTGGAAGTGGCCTTGCGGAATATCAAAAATCTGTCTTACATCTCAAGAATTTCCTCCAAAATAAATGATTGGGGAACCATAGTATTTGTATTAACTAGGCAGATAGTATTCACAAAGAATTGGACTGCCGTATCATACTGTTGAGAGAGTATTTTATTCATTAATGAACTCCTAATGAACACTGGTCGCATTTTATCGCCGCATTTTATCACTTAAGACGACGACTAACGCCAACGACCTTGAGGGAACAAAACGCGCACTCGTTTCACACCCACGCAATCCTAAGTTTAGTAGTTTTTTGTACTTTCCTTATTATTCCGTATCTTAAAAAAAAGCCTGAGATCAAAATGTAGATACTTAAATTGTCTTTGAGATGGTGTCGATTTCATTGAAATATGCCCATCGGTTTTGGTCCGATTGTCGTGTTTTTGTCTGTTTTAGACATAACTTTACAAATTAATTACACTATGTTATACGAATAAAACTGGAATATTTCTTATATCAAATTATTCAGAAAATGTTCTCATGTAAAATATATCTTTTCCAAAAAATTACGACTAGCCGTTTAGACGTGATTCTCATTTTAATATCAGCTATTCAAGGGAGTCGGCGCCTTAAGGGATTAAGGTATAAGCGGTACCGGGACTGGCTACGTGGTTGCCGAAAAGCTTACAAACCCACTAAGTACCAAATTAGTAGTTTTAAACTCAGTTACTAGTTTTACTAACGTGTAGTAAACAAAATCACAGATAGATACACTGAGTTAGCTTCGTGTTTACAATAAAAGTATGGATGTAACATTCGCTTAAAATTCAGGTCATATTCCTCGTTGTAACTGTATGTTGTAATGATTAAATTAAATATTTATCACTTAAAAAGGACTCCATGGTTCAAAAGTTACGCTAAAAAACGCCTAAATAATTGCACCTAATTCAGGAAAATCTCTCCTAACTTGAACCAACATTCAAACTATGATTACTTTCCCCGTCCGCCTGCTTTATTTGATTTTCTAATTACAAAATACTTTGAATTAATAATCATGAGCCTATAACATACCATAACGTTATTAATTAATTATACGTTAATTAATTATAAGTTTCAATTAAGTTTCATCAAGCACCTATTTAGTTAGTTGGACTTCTAAAGGCGCCGCAGGGTTTAAGCTTTTTGTTTCATTGTTCATTTTTAATTTGTGGTGATCGGAAATTAACGGTCGTAAAAGTAACGGAAGAGGTAACCAGGTAATCTACTACATATTTAAAAGGGTAATCTTTGGAAGATAAATTAGATTTCTTACAACTGAATAGTATGAACGTAATAATGTTCTTACCCATGGAGACTCCTATATATGGGTTATAGTTTGGTCCATAAACCCATTAACCTTCAAAGCTAGATTAAGAGCACAAGATTAAGAGTGAACACTGAAAAGGCACATTTTGGGTTCGCTCGTTCCGTAGTAGATCTCATTCGTCGCTTTCCATCAAGCCAGACCGAGGTCAAGAGATGACCCATCAGTGAATAAATAAAAAGGAGAGAGGAAAAAGTGATAGCAGTAGGTGAAGAACTGAACTGTTAAAGAAATCTATATTTAACTAACAAAGGTCTATAATAATTATTAACTATAGGCCCATATCCAAATTGTGCATTGTAGCTAAAGTCTTCGAGAGGATCGTCTATGATCAGGTCTGTGCCGCGCTCAGGCATACTTTCAGTCCCTCGCAACATGGTTTCTTGAAAGGTCGTTCGACAGTAACAAATCTAACCTTACTGAACGACTATGTAACGGCCGGAATGGATGGTGGAGCACAGGTCGATGTCGTTTACACAGATTACAGTAAAGCCTTTGACAGAATAGACCATAACATACTAAAAATGAAATTATGTTGTAATGGCATAAGAGGTGACCTTCTACGGTGGTTTTCTTCTTATTTGGAAAATAGGTCTCAGGCTGTCGTGATTGCTAACTACACTTCGAGCTGGATTTTAATTCCTAGCGGTGTGCCTCAAGGCTCTCTGATGGCCCCAATTGGTCTTCATCATCTATGTAAGCGATATCGACTCTTGTTTCCACCACTCCAGCCTTCTTTGTTTTGCAGATGACATGAAGATTTATTCTTCCGTGTCGTCGGCAAGGGACGTTGAGGCTCTTCAGTCTGACTTATCAAGACTCGATGATTACTGCCATATTAATAAATTAGATCTGAACCCTTCTAAATGTTCTGTAGTTACTTTTAGTAGGAAACGCTCCCCAATATTAGCAAATTACGAGCTTAAAGGTCAAATATTATCAAGATGCGATGGGGTGCGTGTCCTTGGTGTCTTTCATGATTCTAAGCTTCTATTTG
Source organism: Orthosia gracilis (assembly GCA_947562075.1). NCBI lineage: Eukaryota > Metazoa > Arthropoda > Insecta > Lepidoptera > Noctuidae > Orthosia > Orthosia gracilis. The sequence goes on along the minus strand of OX387266.1, from coordinate 10,982,101 downwards.
ATACTCACATTGAACAGGTGGTTGCGAAAGCGTCTAAAGCCTTAGGCTTTATAATGAGAATATCCAATTGCTTTAAAAAAGCTAAAACATTTAAAATTCTTTATTGTGCATTTGTAAGAAGTCACCTTGAGTATGCTTCACAAATTTGGAACCCATGTTATGATAAGTACATTGATCGCTTAGAGAGCATCCAGAAACGTTTTATTAGATTTTTATGTTATAGGCTTAATATACCGTATAGATCAGAGAATTACATAATTCAATGCAAAAAATTTCACCTTCAGCCACTTGTAAACCGACGCCGCTTAGCCGACTGCACATTTCTGCTGAAACTACTCTCAAACGAAATTGACTGCCCAAACCTATTGCAAAAACTTAATTTCTCTGTTCCACAAAGATCGGTAAGGTTCAACCCACCTATATCAGTTCCACTTTCATCCTCGAACTACAGGCAGAATACATATATCTTGCGAGCGAGCAAGGACTTCAATAAATTGTGTAAAGAGTACTCTTTTGACCCATTCAATACCAAAAGCAGCGTGGCACGTAGACAGCTAAACATTGACTTTTTCAAAATGTAATATTAATATTCATATACCTAAACCTAATTCTTTCAGCATTTCTTTTTGTAAAATTAGTTGATTGGCTATAAGTGTGTTACTCTACTGCTATCCGTGAAAACCTGTAATTGGCTTTCTGTCTCTTATTCCATGAATAACGCTCTTTTGTATAGCTGTTGGTTTTCCAAGAATAAGTAAATAAATAAATAAATAAAAAAACGCTAACGAAAATGGATAGTAAGATGTTTGTCACGTAAGGTCTATTATTTGAACATCAATGTGCCCAGACGGGTGGAAATGCCTAGATAGATGAAAAAGTGGTAATGATAAGATTTTGATACCTATGATAGATTAGTTTGTAGCTGAGCTGAGCATCAGACCAAGATAATGAGACGTTGACTAAAGCTTATTAGACGAAAAATAAGCTAGCCTTAGCTAGCAGATACATAGTAGGGGTTTTTTATTATTTGTCTTGATTATTAAATGTACCGATGTGCATTGGGCCAGCATAGTGAATTACGGCCCACTCCTGTGTCCCAATAGTGGGAACATAATAGCCTGATTATGCTATGTCGGTAAGTGAACTATCAACTAATTTCTTCTCATGGTTTTATTTAAATGTGGATATTTTTTTTCCTCAAAACAGCAATAAGTACACGGACATGTTATTAATGCCTACAAAATAAAAATAATTTGGACGCCATTAACTTAAAACAAGCAGAACAGCAGCAGTTGGTAACTTCATCAAAAAATATTTTTTGAATCCAACCCCGCCGAAAAGCGCCATAAACCTTTCAAAGGATTCCTCCGTTCGTAATACAAAACTAAAAAGATTAATACGACATTCTACTAGCGAAATCCGGTCAGCATTATTGGCTAAGACGGGACAATTTAGCTCAGTCACGCCCTATGAAGTGACAAAAAAAACATTTTTGAATAAAGAATGAAGACTTTTATATTTAGAACAGCCATCAAAATGGTGGACGTGCATAATCCCGCGTTTATGCCATTTTGATGTTGATGTTGATGACATGCTGCGAAACAGATTATGTGCGACTTTGGCGGGGTTTTTATTAGTGTGATAAGCTCTTTTGCGGTACAAGCTTTGTGTGTAAAATTCAGAAGAATAAAAATGAGGCAATTGTTTTCTGAATGGTTAAGGTATTATAAGTAGGTACATACTTATAATGCAAACTACTTATATACACTACTTATATACACTTCTTATATATAAAGCCAATTGATAGGTTTGTCTTACCAGCAAACGCACAAGAAACAGCAAAAGATGTTGTGACGCTTGAGTAGGCGTAATAGTATGTTCAACAGTGGACGTCTTTCGGTTGAAGTGATGATAATGATGATAGCAATCAACTATAGTTATCGTAATCTACACTCACAACGTAATGTTCCAAATATGAATTCAAAAAGTATTGTATAAACACGTACTTTATATTCGAGAATAGGAAAAATAAAATAAAAAAAACCATTACAGTGCAACATTTTTAATAACCCCTATTATATGACCATTGCATAAATTACTATTATCTGTGCTAAAACGAGGTCTTACATGTACTAACTACTAACACTAGTAACTTCGGATGCTTTAAGCTATGAAAAGAAATTTTAGGCCTGTTACTCTGTTTTCTTTTTCTATTACTACTCGTCTTAAATTTTTCAACATTACTCAATTGGTATCTAAACAAAAAGTTTTATAGCTTCATAGCTTCTCGTTAAAATACCGACGTGCATAATCCACGCATAAGCCATTCTAATACCATAGGCAATACACTCTGCTAAATACATTACTAGAGTAGGCAAACTCTGTGTGAGTTTGCTTGCACAACGAACGCAGCGTTGGAGAGCCTCCCACGAGGAGGACTGATGACCCGTTGCGGGATGCCACTGGATGCGAGACGCACGACCGGTCAATGTGGCGACACTAGGGCGAGGCCTATGTCTAGTAGTGGTTGTCTTTCGGTTGAAATGATGATGATGAACAATCCATTAAGAAGATCAAAAGATTAGGTACGCTTCATCCAGAGTGGGCGAAGTCATTGGATGATTTCCAAACCCAACGAAAAAAAAGTAGGTACTCCTAGAGCGAGAAACGTATTCCGAGGAAACTAAAACGAATTGCTTTTGATGAGAACTCAGTAAATATTTTTTTAACCATCTAGACGGATAGGTACCCATTTTTATTTTAAGTCCAAACTGTTAATTCTACAATTCAACTATTTGGGAACTGACCTGTCTGCAAAAAAATGTTTTCAGATCTTTATATAGCTGATCGGTTATTTTAGTTACTTAAATGTATTTTTAGGAAAGAAACATAATTAAAATTTTTTTTAGCGTAGTCCATGCCTTGTTTAAAATATTAGTCAGTCAGAAATATGGCAAAGGCTTACTATTCACCGTTCAACGAAGTCAGAGATACTTAAAATTTTTATATTTTAAGGCTCCGCATTATTCCTTAAATCTTTTCTACAGGTTGGCATAGAACAATGTCACTGAAAGCTACTAAAGTCGTCACAATCTAAGAAGTCCGTTGACGTTTCTCTTTTTACATGCCGCAATAACTTTCTTAAGAAATGAAAATGTAAGAAATTGAAAAATCAAATTCATAATCCTAATTAATTACTATGTTACCCATACACTATAACAAGGAGCAATTCGCAAGCGTCAAGTTTAATTATTATAAGTATGTTTTTAGCTGTTAAAACGGACGTCTTATTTTTTGACAACTTTAGTATAACGTATTTTAAGCGGTACTTCTGGCTCCCCATACCTCTTGTCATCAGGAATTATGTCCGACATTTTGTTATTTCTTGTGCTGAGTGAAATTAATTTTTTTGTGGTATAATTCACAAGAGCGAGACCGTTTTGATTGTATTATATGCGAATTAGCTGGTTGAGGAGTCGCGTTTACGTTTTGAGTTATAAAGATGGCGCTTTTTTACTTTTGTGGACATTATTTAAGTAATTTTTTGAGGAGATTTCGGTGTTTTGCCAGTTTATGAGGTCATGGAGTTGTTGATTAGTTGAGAGGGGTTTAAAGGCACCTGTTTTACGTTTGAATATATGTGCCTATTTATTTTGTTTATATTTTTTTGACATGAATTAACTGTAAGGCGTGTATTCCCTGAAGATATATCTATGCATTGGTTTATGTACAGGTAGTAACAAGTACATCCTTATTTGGCCAATTTTTTACATAAAGCCTGTAAGTTTGTCAAGTCAGTGTTTTGCGTGTTTTTTTTATTTTTTTTACATAAGTCCCATGCAGTAGTGGGCAAAATTATTGCCGAGCATGAGTTCAAATTCAATAATACTGTCTGATTGGCGGTCAAACTCAAGACCCTTGCGCAGAAGTCACCAGTCTTGGAACCAGCAGAGAAGTGGATCCTAATAGTCCAATTTTCTTGGTCCAATTAGACTTCTATCAATAGATTTATCTATGAAGTCCTGAATACATTTTTTGCAATATTTATGCTGTATTCGCTTAACGTAAGGTACAAAAAAGTTAAAGAAATCATTCGTGCCTTCTATTTTAAACATACATACACGTGCAATACGGTACGTACTTTGACCTTTCACTCGGAAAAGTAAAAAGAAATTATTTTTTCGAAAATGTTACTGAAATAGATAGGTTACCATCTTGAAATTTTGTTTGCAAAACTGTATTGTTATGCTGTGACATTTTTACTTTAGTAAAGATGAAGTAAAACCTTGTAAATCGGAAATAATATTTTTCTTCTATGTATGTACTTGGTTTTCTTCAGGTAAAGTGTTGTTGGGTTTTTCCCTATGGAATTTCTGAATAGGTGGAAGGAGACTGAACGGCAATGGGCTCACCTCCCATTATATGGAACTTAAACATAATTGCTGAAATGTGTAATAATTATATCAAGGTGGTACACCTCTGCCTTACTCTTCGAAAAATATAGGCGTGGTGTTGTATTAGGTAAATTACATTCCCCAACTAAGTTTTGAAACCTCTTTTCTGACAGTTATAGACCTCAAATAAAACTTCGCTTTAGACTTTTCATAGTTTGTGGAACTCTCCAGCCAAAGTTTCAGCAACAAGCCTCAAATTTATTACCTGACCTTAACCCAAAAGTAGCAACTGAACCCAATAATTCCTAACGTAAACAAACACAAGCCTGGATAAAGTAAATACTCCTGTCTTTTGAATTATTACCTGTCTTTTGTAAATAACTTTTCCTTGTAATTTGTTTGAATGTAACTCATTTAAACAAATTACAAGGAAAAGTTATTTTTATTGCTTTTTCACAAGTCGCGGCTCCCGACCGCGGCCTGTCTGAATTATGCGGGTAAGGCCGTGGCCTGGACTATCGCGGTTTCAGGCCTCAAAATAGATCGGGATATTTTATGGTCTTTGCAAGGTGAATTTTTTTGGTAAATTATTTAAGTAGCTTGATGATGTGTGAGCTGTGGTTGCATAAAGGCCAATGTTATGTTTTAGTAGTAAAGTTATAAAATACCTTAATATTTATTGTTACAAGCTCGAGAGTTTGTCGGCGCAAAATAGGTTAATTTTAATTGTTGAGAGGCCTATTGATAAGGTATCATTAAAGTAATTATTCAAACAACAGCACGTAATATTTACAGAATTGTTTTCGCAATATCTGCTTTTATTCGTGTAGCGCATAAGACCATGATCTGCAATATAACAGTTTGATGTTTAACTTAAGCTTCATAATATTAGGGGTTAAGGTAAGAAATTGCCGATTTGTACTGAAAAGTTGGAATTAGTTATTTTTTTTACTTTAACATATTTATTGAATCAAAGTAATTACCATTATTATCTATACATTGCTGCCATCTAATAGGAAGGTCATTTATGCCTTTGCGATAGAACTCTGGTGATCTAGATTCGACAAACTGTGTGAAAGTACTTTGTACTGCTTACTGAGAAGAAAACTTTTTAACACGTAGAAAATTGTCCAAATCACAAAAACAAATGGAAGTTCGTTGAAGCAAGTCCCTCCGAATATGGTGGGTGAAGAATGGTTTCTAATTGCAGTTCCTGCAAAGTTAAAACGGTTTCTCGTAGTGTATGAGGTCTCGCGTTATCATGGAGCAATAATGGTGAAGATCGATTCATGAGTCGGGGCTGTTTCACAGCTAGTTTTGCTATCATTGTTCGGAGTTCGGCACTGTAGACATCTGCCGTTATTGCTTGACTAGATCGGAGACAGCTATTGTGAATAACACCATGCTGAGACCTACAAACAGTTACCTTTTTATTGGTATGCTTTGCTTCTGGACACTGTTGCGGCGTTTGACCATTGCATTGCATTGCATTTTTCGCTTACGGTTATCGTAAAGAATCCAAGTTTTATCACATTCGATCCAATATTCTTTCACTTCTGTATCGATTCAATAAGGCAACACAAGTTTCAACACGCGTTTCTTTCTGCAGGCCAGTCAAATCATGAAACACCCATTTTTTTATTTTTTATTGATTTGATGCAAATGAGTCATTATTGTTGGTAAGGTAACTTTAAACCATGCCGCTAATTCCTGGGTAGTTTGGCTTGGGTCGGCTTCCACCATCTTTATCAATTTATTGTTATTCACCTGTGTGGGCGGTCTTCCACGTGGTTCGTTATTCAAATCAAAGATTCCATCACGAAAGCGTTTAAACCAAAATCGCACGGTGCGTTCATTAGCAGTCCCCTCTCCAACGCAACATTGATATTGCGAGCTGTTTCTGCCGCATTAGTTCCGCGTCGGAACTCGTATTCAAAAATCACTCGAAATTTCGAAGTATCCGTCTTTCTTGTCTAAGCTGAATAAAAAAAAACTGAAAGTCGATAATCAAATGTTGCACATTTTTTAAAAGAAGTATTGTGGATCTCCACGTGAAAAAAGTTTCACTTAAAAATTTCAAACCATGGAGGTTCTTTGTCAATTCGAAGTACCTATTACAATAAAACGGCAATTTCATACTCTAACCCCTATTATCATAAGCAATGTACATATTAAAAGCATACAAGTTATATAACATTATTGGATGGTACTAATGTGTAGTTGTTAAAAAGTTTAAACCAGAAACGAGGTAAGATCCTAGAATTCAAGAAAATCTAGTAATTTGTTGTGTTGAAGAACTAACCTTTTGTCTGTAAAGCTGCGGCTTGTAGTAGCGCGGTTTGTCTAAGCTTCAAAAAGGAGCAAAATAGACTGTGTTTGGAGCTGGGCAGAATAAAAATTGTTTACCTTATTGTTCTGACTATTTAGGCCGTGGTTTAGACTTGTTATTGTAAGCTAGACCACAAAATTGAATTGAATTTGAATTTTTTATACCCAGCGGTATGTTAAATTTTTTTTATTTGTTATTTACCAAGTCTAGGTTTCAAAATGGAACAAAATAGACTCATTTTGGGGCTGGGCAAAGTAACAGTTGTTTACGATTGTTTTGACTTTTGAGGCCGTGCTAAGCTAGGCCACAAAATATACCCACCGGTTTTTGAATATTTTTGATTAGTTATTTATCCAGTTTTCAAACAGTTTGTGGCATTATTAGGTGAGAGTGTGGTTAAACGCAAGCCTATCTTATTTGATAACTCCAGCAATTGATACACCTTTAGAAGTAGTAGTTCTGTATCCAAAAATCCGAGAAGACTGGCACTTAATACCTAGAAACTTAAGTATCTCACTTAATACCCCATTCAACATCAAGACAACTTACTCCAACACTAAACTAAGTTATATAATCATAAATAACAACATCTTATTTACGGCGCCATCGACGCCACAATACTTTATAGAAAACTTTCCAAGAGAGTATACCACCTACATTACAGAGGAGGTATTAAACCGATTTATAGATAGGCTTATAAAAGTCACAAAATATGTAGATACTATTCAATCCATTTAGTGGTTATGTGATAGAATGTATTGTCTGTGAAATTAATGAGTACGGAACTTATAAGTTCCGTAAAATGTATATGAGACATTAGGAACATGCATTAAGAGACTTTTGACGAATGAATTGGACGTCCAATATACTGAGACCGTGAGTAGTCGGCCTCGCTACCAACCTTTTTTAATCCCTAATCCTTTACCACGGTATTATTTATTCCTCTATATCTAGCAGTGGTCAAGAATAAAGAAGATCATAAGTTCAGTAGATCAAATTGTCAAGTTTCCTAATATGCTGCCAGATTCTGTAAAGTCATAATCGCCGCACTTGGCAGACAGATTGTAGATCCCAATACCCAGCTTCTTACATGAGACTAGTCAAAACGTAAGTAGGTTCTGGCAACTCGATTGGATAGAGGGTATAGGCATAGGCTTAAAAACTTACGACGAGAAATACAAGGGGTTCATACATTTTATTTCAAAATGATAAGACGGTTGTTTTATTCATTTACATTATTGAAGGATATTTATAAAGTTGATACTATTCACGAGTGCTTGTTCCCAAATAATTATCTCACACAAACACCACTCATAAAAACGTATGTTATTACACCGTTTAGTAAAATTAACAATATCGGCAAATGTTCTCATAATTTGCCTGCATTGTTGATTTTCCACAGTAATTATCATTTCGGTGAAAATCCGCTACAATTTATATGATGACGCCTAATGCTGCGAGCATTGTGTGCTATCGTGTATTGTTAGAATTTGTGTTGTTAGTAAATTATGAGTTTGCATTTCCTTTATGAGGAGAGCAGTGGTGGCCCAGTGCATTTGGCCGCGACTTACAAGTTGTAGGCGCTTTATTTTAGGTAAATTATTTCACCACCACAGCTCTAAAAACGGTAAAGGAAAACATCGTCAGGAAAACGTCCTAGATGAAACTCGTGTGATATTTTCACATTTTGTCACTGTAGCTTTAATTGGAAGAAACAGAGTAACTTCAAAGACGCAAGTTGCGAAGTGGTAGCTCAATTGTGAGGCTCATTTCAAGGAAGTCTGGTGTGATAGTGGTTCCTATTTTACGTCATTTAATTTTTGGTACTCACCAAAGTAACTACTAGTAAAGCCTGCTTAGTCATAGTCCGATAACTTCAATGATAACCAATTGCTAATTCCACCAGTTCCCTTAATCTACCCAAATACCTCCTGTATATACGAGACACTATATGAAGATAGACTGGCCACATTGTTTGATGACCTTAATCGCCATTTGAACGACGTTATGAAGTCTTAAGCACCATTCATGGCCTAGAACTACCCCGTAAACTTGAGTATGAATTTGAATGTACTTAAGTACCTATCCATTAGAACTTCAACACAAACAGAGTGGTCGTTTAGAAGTTCATGTCTCTACCATTTGTAAATTATAATGTCCTATATGTAGGTATTCTGTCGTTACCGTTAGTGACCACTAGTAAGATAAATCATAGACGTCAAAAGCAAAGTTTCGTAATGGGTTTAGTTTGTCTGCATATGTAAGGTACAGTTTCATTTGCCAACTAAGGGTGAAAAACTGAAAATACAGAGAGCGTCGGTACGCTCTCTGTATTTTCAGTTTTTCACCAAAAGGTACTTTGGTCGTAGTGCATTCTATTGTCAGATATGCAACATGTTTAAAAAATGGCCAAAAATAAAGCAAACAAAGCAAGCAAATGCTCCAACGTGACACAGTTTTGTCGGCCTATAAACAAAACAAAAAAAATGTCATCTTGATTTCAGACCTAATTTTACAGGTAAATTTCAACGATCTTCACAGTACTAAGCATTTATAGCCTATACGACAATCGACACTGAAAGACTATCACCAAAAACAAAAGCGACAACGTTGCTGCACAAAAGTGTCCCCGTTCAAACGTAGATTAAACTGGACCACGACACAAACTAGTTTCAAACTGTTCTCATAAATAAAATTCTAATAAAGATATATTTATTATGAAGACATTTCAATTTATTGTACGTAGGTGGAAAGTTTTATACCTACGGTAGAGGGAATAAAATTGGCTTAAAGATAAGCCTGCGCAACAATAAAGAGGTGCGTATGTCTGTTGGAATCTCGGGAATAGATGCACCGAGAGATATTGGGTTGATAACTTTTTGTTGTTTTTTTTATATGTAAGATTATCCTTGGAGTAAGTTCAGATCGTGTTACAATATATTTTTATATTCTTCATTCACGATTAAGGAAAGTGAGGTCGTGTGGGCTCTCGAGAAAGTAACATTCTATCGGCGCGGCGGTAAAATTGTCAAAAGTTCGATATATTTATGGGATTAAACACGTAATATTTCGGTGGCGCATATCAAATCCATACTTTGGATTTTTTGACAATCGTTATCGCTGATAGAATGTCACTTTGTGGAGCCCCCATTTTATTAGCAAGAAAAAATAATCGTTTCCTATATTTTATTACATTTCCTTTCACAGAGAGAAGACCTGTGTCCCAGCAGTGTGCACATTGTAGGTTTATTATACCTATTTAATTCAGAACAAATATTCTCTTATTTCCTTTGCCTATATCAGTTTATCAAGGTCAACAGGTCAAACTCATAAAATCAATTAATCAATCCACAGCTTTATCTCCCATTCAATTTAATTATTCTCCATCGCACACTGAAATATTGGGTCCTTAACTAATGGAATGGAATTTAGAGCAAACAATATACAGTGCAGACTACACTGTTATCGTATTTCTGCTCGATAAACTTTGAGGCTGGACTATAGGAGTTTGATGATTTATATAACTGAATGCGAGATTTTATTTTGTAACTGTATAAAATAACATCACGCGCCTATATTCCCCGAAGTGTAAGGCGCTCTGCCTTATAGCAAGCCACACAAATTACGCTCGTAATATTTTATTCCCATTTGATAGAGGGCAAACCTATTGCCAACCGGGCATAAGTACAAGCGACTCAGTAGTCCGATCCGATTGAACCCGGGACCTCATCATTAGCAGTAGCGAGGACTTTCGGGCTTCTGACTATTCGTAAATTCTGTCAAAGAACTTAGAGTTCGACAAGCATTTTAAGCAGTTGGTCTCTCGATTTAGTAGATGGTCACTCATCAACGGCCTTACCTTTGCAATGGTTTAACATTGAAAAACGACCCATGCGGTTGTTATAATTTAGCTACGATCTGCTCACCTCTCACAGAATACGCGAGGTTGACGCACAAAAAATCAAAACACAATAATTATAGCACAGTGTCATCTGCAATATCTCCAAGACACGATCTCCTTCCACACATTACGTGTCATTAGAAGTATACTTCTGCTTCCTCCCTGAAAATCAAGTCGAAATTCAGGCCATTACGCTGCGACTGGAACGTGATATGGTAATAATCATTAAGAGTGATTTCTTGGTGAGCTCTTGCACTAAACAACGTTGAAAAACGTTGTTGTAGATCGTTGTTTTGAAGACTTGTTCTGACAAGTGAGGATTAAATTCTTTCATCGCCCCTACCACCTTGATAAATGGTGATTATGTACACGTAATTATGACGAGATACATAAACGTTTCGACATAATATTATAGGGATAACCATGACCAGAAATGTTATAATACCCAATAGAAAGTATGATTTCCTTTACCTATCTCAAAGAAAGCAAAGATTATTAAAAATGTAGTAAAGCTCCTTGTGAAACACTTCGTTTGAAAAAGCATTGCAGTGTTCCAAATTTAAATATTGGTATGAAGCCAGACTTGTCCCTTTTGTCTCTGAAAACTTGGTGCAATGTAACAACTTTTTTGTGAGCAGGTTCCAAAGTTGATACAATTTGTTGTTAAATAGGCATGGAAATCAAGGCATAGATACATTTTTTTTTTTTTTTTGGGTGGGAAATCATCCAATGACTTCTTCCGCTCTGGGTGAAGCGGAAAGGCGTGTCAGACTTTTACTGACTAAAACCCACCCGTGTTCCTTCAGTTGCTTGTGCCAGGGCCGCGGTAACTCTTTTTCAAATTTATCCGCGACCCAGACAGGAAGGAATAGATACCTAGATAATAAATAATACTTCGTTCCAAAAAACAAGTTGAAATAAAACAAAGATATTCCTATCTTAAATAATAGCTCATCCTTTAATAACTTTCAACTTACCTAAAGGCTTACTACATTTTACAGGGTCAAAAGTTACTTCAAGTCAAGTTTATGTAACACAAGTGGAACCTAGACCATTCCTCATAAGAAGGCAGAACTGTCACAAAATACAATGAACTAAAGTGAATACATCATAGAATAATTCATGTAGATATTACATTAAAACGTCTCCTACATCTGCTCGTTGATATTCATTTGCTGTTGGACTAGTGCATTGCATTTACTTTTATGGAATATATGGGAGAGAATTTTGTTCGGGCTCGCAGTGTTTTCGGCTTACAAAACTCACTCGAGTGCTGGGATAAGCATGTAATGGGTGCTGATTTGTCGATGCTAATGTGACATGATTAAATCTGGGATTTCAGATCCACCCAGCCAGTTTATGTATCCATTCCTGTCGTTATAGACTTGTTTGTTCATTATGGTCGTTCACCACCACCCCAGCGTCCCAAAGCTTTCGCGCACAGAACGCTTATCCCTGTATTTCTGTATGCACCAAGTCACTTACATTTGTGATTGTCTTGGCGTTTGAACTACAAGATATATAGCGCAGCGCGGCGTGGCTCATATAAATATGCCATGCCGAGTGTGCCGACGCAGAAATTTATGGCAAGCTGGCAGCGCATGACTTAGGATTTCATGTACAATGCCTGATCCCAGTGCTTCGAAGAGCTTTGAAGTATTAACACAGATGACTTACTGCGAGAACGTCGTGTCGTCTCACAAATGAAACAAATGAGCATCGACTAATCACTTTTCTCAACTGGGTTAGATCACAAAATAGAACGCCGTCGCTTACGTACGTTAGTTTTTTGCTGTCTTGTCATTATTGTAGCCACTTTTATTACAGTTCACTGGTGGACAAAGCTCACTTGCACTATTTAGATCGATTCGCAGTCACTCAACTTTTGCGTCCTAATTTTACGCTTACCGTTGCACCTCGAGAAAAGTCTAGTCAAATGCGACTAAATATCAAGGTGTCAAATAGGCATTTGCTACATGTAAAACACTGGTCATACAGCTGCATCCGTTTAGACTTGATGCTGAACCAAACATTCAGAGTTCGGTGACTTCCACAGACATCATCAGCCTTTTAATGTTCTGACTGCTGGGACACAGGCCTCCTCTCATAGAGGGAGTGTATAATCCTCTACGCGGGCCCTGTGCGTATGGTTAGATAACACATGTCTTTTAATATTTGGTTCCCGGTTTCCTCACGATGTTTTCCTTTGCCGTTTTAAGAGCAGTGGTGATGAAATAAATTACACAAAGAAAAACGCCTTCTCGGGTTCGAACCCACTACGTACAGCTCGTAAGTCGGGGCCATAATCACTGGGTCACCACTGCTGTAAATAAAATACACTCTATCAATTCAAAACATTACTTTGATGCACGCACAGAGAAAAAGATGGGATGTTGATAAGACATCCCTATTGTGCTGTAGTCCACTTGATCGGCCATGCTCATATTTTGCTCATGTTTAAACGCCTCCCAGAAATGCACCTATTTTACTAATAATAAATTCAAAATAACAGCCAGAATTAATAAATGCTCACCAAATTGTGTTTCATGAAGTATTATAGACATGAAGCTATTTTCCTTTTTATGCTATGCCATAAAAATATATAAACGCCTTTAAAGCTAATTTGAGACATAATATTTTATATTATCGCTAAATAGATATAAACAATGTTTTATTTCATGACTTTCAATTTAGTCATTTTTGTTGAGGCAAAAAAGCAAACGGTCGATTGCTCAATTATTTTTAATACCAAATATAATATTGCGTATCCCAAACACATGTTACTTGTTTATTGTTTTATGAATTTGATTAAAATATAATAACATAGCCAAATAAATACATCATGTATTTCACTCTCAATAATTATTACTGAAACACAAATTATAGATAATAAAATGAATCGTTGTTAGGCAAATAAGAAACATAGGTAAAATGAAGTTATGTTTCATTTATAGGTACAGTCAAGGGTCAAAAGTGCAGTCTAACTCTCCCAAGATTCAAGTGGCTAGTTTTTGTAAAAGAAGTTAAATTATCCACAAATGGTTAAATATGTTCTACAGAAATTAAAGTATAGATTATACCTATCAATTGTGAAAAATTGAAATACCTATGCCTACAAAAAAATTGCCACTGCTGTTTTGGTAGAGTGTGACTGCACTTTTGGTCCTTAACTGTACATATTACGATTAACTTGTACTACAGATTTATAAATGGCATTTCAAGAAACAATAGTTAAAATCTGACAATTCCAGAAACTTTCTAAAAAACTGACAAAAGAAAAAAATCTTGAATCAACAGAGCTTTTTAAGATTTAGCTGGCCGCCTGTTTTTCTCTTCTCACCAATAGGGATATTTCTGGCTTCAGGAGGTGGTTCCACGTATTTCAGCCTGATTGCTAAACCCAGCAAATATTTACAGATATAATGTTTCAAGAATGTAGGACAGCTACCGGTTAGCCAATCATCACTGTTGATTGGCGTCATCACTTCCCATTCACTAAAAAACTGTTGCTTAAAATCATCGAAAATTTGCCAGTGGACATCGAAAGTTTTACATTCCATGTTATCACCGGCTGGAATCCTGTAGTATGTCGCTGATTCAGAGGTCTGTTTGACGGGCAGTCATTTAGGCAATTTAACCCATTGGTACGCTTCAGCCCATTGTTTGAGAGTAATGGTGGGTTGTTGGGAAACGGACTTATTATTTGTAACATAAATGTTAGACCACTCTGCCACCATATCTTTTGCTATCACCAGGAAGCGTGACAATGAGTGACGCTCCCGCAATGTTTTTTTGTCTTTTATAGTTCGATTAAATGCTTCCAGTGCATTGTTAGTTGCCGGAGTACCTGGAAGGGCTCCTAAATACCAATTGCGATTCGTAATAAGACATTCGTCTTGAAAGTATTTAATAAATTCCTGTTGATCTTTCCACATTGCCAAGAAACTTTCACAAGCATGTTCGAAGGCATCAGAAGATGATGAACATTATGTATAAACAATAAATAACAATTTATATTTGCGAATAAAGTCTGGTACTGGGAATAATGATAAGAAAAGGGATTAAGTATGACAAAATTTGTCAATTAAAAAAAAATACTAAAAGGTCGACATCCTTTACTTCGTACCATCTTCTTCTAAGACAAACCAACACCCGTACAAACACAACATCGTCAGATTCTATGCCCAACACAGCCTCCCCCATCTTTTATATAAAGCGTGCCATTCATCGTGGCGTCGTAAGCACGCTGAGTTAAACTGAATGTAACATGACGTTTGATGCATAGCCATATTTACTTAAATTGTAAATGGCAAGCATTTTTCTTGGAATTTAATTTTGTGGAAGAGGTATGATGATTTTGAGTAGCAATCTGTTATGTAACTATCAAAGAAAAATTTAGTAGTTTAGTTTAGTAGTAGTTAGACAAAAGGATTTATAAGTCGTATATACATTAGAGAGTTTTGGTTATCATTATACGAATTCAGGGATTACGTGTCTAGATTATATTATTGTTACGGCTTTTAGTATTTGATTTTGTGCAATGGCACACATTATAACGTCAAGTCTTTCGTTCTGATATGCTTGATATAAGCCTACGAATATAACAGTTCCGAAATAATAATACGTATTTGATACTTTAATTTCACAGGGTTTTTTTGTATTTTTTTATTTGAGATGGGTTTGCTCTTGACTCTAGTCTAGGTCAGGGGTGAAGGTGACAGACACAGAGTCGACGATGGAGTGAGCTTACCCAGAAGAAGCCTGTTCACTCTAACTTTGAAGAGATTCGGGTTGAATGCGTTCGGAAACACAGACGCAGGTAGTGAGTTCCACTCATTCGCTGTGTGCACTATGAAGGATGTTTGGAAGCGCTTGGTGCGAATAGGTGGAAAGGCAACCAGGTAAGAATGGCAACTTGCAGTGCGTCTAGACGTCCGATGGTAAAAGGGGGGGCGGTGAAAGGCACATAACGTAACGACTGTTTTACTAGGAAACCATGATCGTTACATTTTTGATCCAGATATAATGGCGTAGTTACGAACGCATCGACTTTTCAGAAAATAATCCTAGAAATATTAGCTGATTATCCGATCACCATTTCGCAAACTCGATTCCCCTGTAAATATAGCGAAATAAAAACAAAAGCCTGTCGTAAAATAGACACTGATTTTTAACAAACAGCGAATGTAAAGCAAGTACAAATACACACTATAACAACTCCATTACATGTCACAAAAGATAGAATAAAATCCTACAAAATCTGTCATCAATACATGGTCCGGCCATTGTAACCCAATGCCTGTGACAGCCATTGTCAAAAACATAACAACATAAATTAAACCTTATTTACACAAAACAAAACCCATATTGTATCGATCATAACAGACATAAAACTTTAAGTTAATAGTCTCCCATTTTCCGCTAGTTTTCTTAGGCTAGGAGACAGGGAGCTGACATTAGCAAGATATCAGAATT
Organism: Orthosia gracilis; assembly: GCA_947562075.1. Lineage (NCBI taxonomy): Eukaryota > Metazoa > Arthropoda > Insecta > Lepidoptera > Noctuidae > Orthosia > Orthosia gracilis. The sequence goes on along the minus strand of OX387266.1, from coordinate 10,966,002 downwards.
ATTTGTTGGCAATATAATATTTGATGTAGGTTACAAAAGCTTAGGTAATAATAGTAAAATAGATTACTAATCCGGTAGTGAGAATGATTTTGCTATGTTCTTAGATCAAGAAGTGTATGGGCTCTAAGTAACTCAATATTATCTTCGTGTCTTGTGAGTTATTGTATAAATTAAAACAGGAAGAAGTTTGTACCAACTAACTATTTACTTGGGCCTGTGGATATCTGCATCAAGTACCTGTAACAATAAACAAAGTAATTGTTAAAACGCGATATAAAATTGCAAAATAGGGAGCCCCGTACCCCGACAATTTCGACGCAATTTCCAAGGTTCCGTCTCCTAGACTACAATGTTACGTTATTCGCAGTACTACCCGACATTTGTATGTAAATGTTAGACACTCTTGCTTAAACTTCAGCTAGTGTCGTGAATTTGACTATCGATATTTTTCGATTATTATTTTTGGAGAAGTTGATAAAGTAAATGAAACATTAGTTCAATAAAATGTCTGTGAGGTGAAAATTCGAATGGAGTTTCACTGAATCTGTAAATTTATTACTTCAACAGAATAATGTTTCTCGAAAGAAATTGATTTTCATTGAATGTAGGTATTGTAGAATAGGGACCTGCGGCTGTAAGCCCGACAATGTTAATAGTTGGAAATGTTGTTCTGTATAAAACATGATTTTTAGGGTTCCGTACCCGAAGGGTCCAAACGGAGCCCTATTGCTTTCACTCACAGGTCTGTCTATCTGTCTGCCTGTCTGTCCGTCGTCTGCCACACAAGTTTGTTGCGAAGAATTTTTTAACTTCCCACTGACCTATGAACTTTAAATTTGGTGATAATATTTATTATAAGATATATTTTAGTAACAAATACCAATATATTGAAAATCTGATTTTTCTTTGTTGCGGAACCCTAAATGTGCGAAATCCAACAAGCACTTTCCCGGTTTTATTTTTCTTAATGATGTTTAGAAAATTATATGCGTGTATACTAATAACATGGCACGTACCGACCTCAATATTGGTACTGCTTCATTGTATTTGACTATTCTATTGAAGTCTATTCCACAACCCGCACTGGCTCTCTCATAGAGAGGAGGCCTGCGTTCCAGCAGTGGGAACATTAAAAGGCTGATGATTATTGAAGTCTACGAGGAAAATTTCCAGCAAAATAAAATATTAACTTTTTGCCAAAATATATGCGTGTTTGAACAGATATTGGATAATTTAACCGTAAGCGAAGTTCAAATAATATGTAGGTAAGTGTAAGGATCGTAACTTAAATAATTGTAACATATATGATGTATTTAATACTTTGAAACTTATTTTTTTATTTATTCGAATGTCTGTCTACGGAATTTCTTACACGATCTTCTTCATAGAGATCTAAGCTTTGGAACGTAGCCGTTTCATTACGTACTCCTTCCCAAATATGAGTATGCAAATGCATTTTATTGATAATGCTGAAGTCACATCACTAAATATGTATGACAAACGTATAACATTGCAAAAAAGGTGGGCACAGCACAGACCCATCAAACGGGTCCCATAAAAAGGGTGTCGTATAAAACAAAAGCTTCCTGAATTTCATGGCGTGAGGTCACATAACGCTGTATGTACCACACGTATGAAGTCATTTAGTGACAAATGTCTGTTGTTTAGTGACAGATGTCTTTAAATATTGGGCATCGTGTTGGTTTAGGGTGTTTGTTTGAGTTCGATATTATAACTATAGAAATGTTTAGAATCTTGTTAGATTGCAGGTTTTTCTCTTCTCGTACTTATTTTGTAATAGCAGTTAGAGGCCCTTCCATTTTATGAAACGGTAAAACCCTAGGTAAACGTATGACACGTTTACCTCAAGTTTGCCCGTTTCAATCAATGCCATCAAAGCTAATATTATTAAGAGGTAAAATAGTTTGTTTATTTTTAGAAGGTTATGCCTGGTACTTTAGTAGTATACAGAAGTAGTAGTAGTTGTTGTTGTTCAGTTCGGATCTAGAACTATAATTTATTTGATCTATCTTTTTTTGAGAATCTTTTCAAAGTAATTACTTGTGCTGATTTTAACTATGATTGGATAACAACAAAAGCAACACAAAATAACTACATCTAATCATATAAACGCAGATTTAGTTACTGGTTACCAAGTATTCGCATAAATTGGCATAACTGTCACAAAACCAAGTTTGATCTCAATCGCATAATTATTGGCAGCAAGCCGTTGTCATCATAATGCGACCATTCGAAATCTAAATTATATCTTAACTTTGCGTCAACGTACAGACTACCTACTTGTAAAGTCGCTGACTCATTCTATGAATTGGCTAGGAATTCTAGGATTGAAATAGGAATAGGGGCCGCTGAATAAAGGCCTTTCGTTGCACTTTGTAAGAGATGACATCGAAAAGAAATCAAGAAAGAATAAAGAAAAAAAGAGGAGAAAAAAGGAAGAAGATTTTCTTAGTTCTGTTTCTCATTCAAAATAGCTAACCAAAACTTTACCTGGCAAAATATGGATGTAAAATAGGTAGGTACAACTAACCTAGCTTTGCATGCACGGACTACAGGCGCGATTTGATATTACATAAATAATAAAAATAATAGAATGAAGAAAGAATTAACCGCAGGTGCGGCTTAGTTGTAGATTTGTTTTAATTTACGGATAAAGCTGTTTAACATCAAGTCTCTCCCAAATATGAAAATATTATGGAACGACTTGATTCGAATACCTTAAGACTTTACTAAGCCAGAAATATTTTACAACCCTACAAACATGCTCAACAATAATTCAATGTTTACTTTAGGATCCGTTGTATTTATAGTTAAAACTCCGTAAAAGCTGTATAAAATTCAGGGAAACAGAAACTTAAAAGCACTTTAGATTTACAATAGTTGTCTTACATAAAATTTTTATTCACAGACAAAAACCCGTTGTGTGAGTACACGCAATGTTGATCGGTGTATTTTCACACAGAGATAAAATCGTTGTGGTAAAGGCATTTGATTGAATCTGTGTTTTTACTTTCCTCCCTAGAGTTGGTCGGTTACCTATCATGAAAACCCCATAAGGAGTATTCTTATAATGGTTATAGATTTTGGATAGTCGATTAAATCCCGAGAGGATCAAAATGTTCGAAGTATCGGTTACAAATAGAACGTTTTGAGATGGTTAAGTTCGACAAAGGATTTTGGGTAAAGGGAGCCAATATTGGATGTGATTTTGGTTTTATTTTCTAAAAAGCATTGAAGTGACAACACACACTGACTGAAACAGAGGACACACAAGTGATTTTTAGAATTGGATTTTGTTGACTTTTTCGTCATTGTATGTCAAACGAGAAAGCTCTGGCTGATAGTAGTAAACAGTTGATCTCCGATGTTGTAATACCAAGCCCGACATAAAAAGAAAATAAAGAACAGTCACATTGCTAACTATTCCAAGCCTCTGTATCTCCTGAAAGCATAAATACACAAATTTCAAATTTCAGTGTCTGCATCCAGGCGTGATTGCTTTAGCGTCAGTGATGGGTCCATTTCTGATATTTAACCAATTTGTAGACTATGATAGTTATAACTGATCGCCACGGTAGATTCTGCAATACTTCCAGTGGTCTTAGGACACAGTGACATTCTATCAGCGATAACTATGATCAAAAAGTTCAAAATGTATTACATTTTACTACGCTACGGCAATGTTGTGTAAGCTAGAGCAGTGGTGGCCCAGTCAACTCAGGCAGGAGCTTTGCTTTGTATGAATTATTTCATCACCACTGCTCTAAAAAACTGTGAAGGAAAATATCGTGAGGAAACCGGCATATCCTAGAACTGAAAATTCGAAGACATGTAACATATACCAACCCGCACTGGGCCCGCATGATGAATTATGGCCCACTCCCTTCCTTCCCGTCGGCCTGTGTCCCAGCAGTGGGAAGATTTAAAAGTGTCCAATCGAAAATTGACTATGTGAATGTTGTTTAGTGGCCTAGAAGAAATCTAAATATACGGTATTGGCAGCACAATAAAGACCACCCGGCCTTTATTGTGCTGCCAATACCGTATTAGATATATTGGGTAAACGTTATTTTACTCCATCGTCCAACTGTGCTCTGCCGCAGAAACCAAACAAGGCGCCCAAGTAACACAACAAACAACAAATATTGTTACAATACGTATGAATACTGGCAGAATCAATATAACACATAAAATATTACGCTGCACCAATTGACTGGTCTCTGTTAGCAAGTCGTTTATAAACTCGGAAGGCCATTTCTTGTCGTACAAGCAGAGAGAAACAACTAACATAGTGCAACGAAGTATAAAGATATTAACATAATTTACTTGGCTCTTTAAATGGTAAGTGCCAACTGAGCTAGTTTTGAGATTTAAGTCGACAATTCATTCTGATTCTAGGGTTTATTGGAAATTGGTGTCGCTTAAAGTTATTGTGTTTTAAATTCTTAAGGAGTTAAGATTTGGCGACAAAGGTGTAGGACATAAAAATGCCTTAAATGTAGTATTAGTTAGTATTTACTAATATTTTAATATAATGAAAGTTTACAGAACAATACGTATCTACCTACAATCCTATTCTTTGACGAGTTTTTTTCCCGATTCGTCGTGTAAATCATTAAGACCAACAAAAACTAAAGTAGGCCGAACTTAATAATCCATTTTGCTAAAGGGTATAATTTAGACGGTCATCAAAAATATTTTTAAGACTCTAAGCTTAGGCACCAAATAAAATAATTGGTTCCCAAAATGGATCAACGGTCACCAAATTCTATCCAACTCAAAGATTAATATACCGGGTGTATTCGTGTTTTTAACGAATTAGTCCAAGAGCGAGCGAAGCGAGCTCAGGAGCTTAGGGCACCCCGACACGGACAGGTTAGGTTCGAACGAGATGACGGGAGCCGAAGTGAGCGAGCAAAGCGAGCGAACTTGGCTCCCGTCATCTCGTTCGTGTTAGGTTACTTTAGACCCTGCGGACGGAAATAGGAGCCCCGCGCAGCGGGGCTCCGTCGACTTTAAAGGCGTCCATATATTTTTTTGGCAGTCAATAATACGAAAAAATGGATTTATTTCATAATATTTTAGGAAACGTTATTTGGTGACCATTTATCCATTTTGGTAACCGTTTAGAATTTTTTTGGTAGTAAAATAGGTACTTTTTTGGGCGGTGTTTAAACACAAGCCTTTGCTAAACATTGCACTTCGGGTCAAAAAAATGGGGAATCTCTGCACGTTACGTTTATGTTCGGTCTTGTGTTGTGTACTGAAGTGCAGGGTAACTTGGCTAGAAGTTGGATGTTTTCAATATTCTCTAGAGTCTAGGTGGACGGAAAAATCTACGTCTATGTTTCAGTTGCAAAAGTTTTGAGATATAATATAAGAAACGCAAAAACAAACTGTTGCGTTGGATAATATTGGTTTAAAAGGAAGTAAAGTAGCCGGCTTCTGACATGGTTCGCTATGTTTTAGAAATAAAATCAGTGTCTTCTTATTCATTTAACACGTTGGCTGCCACCTACAAAATTGAAAGGTCAATCCAGGGGCCAAAGCAATTTCTTTTTTTTAGCGCTATGCCGCTCCAAAAATATAGCATAATCAGCCTAAAATATTCCCACTGCTGGGACACAGGCCTCTACTCTGTGCCTCTTATGAGAGGCCGGAGGCAAAAAGAGTAATAAGATGCTAGAATTATTTTTGACATTCAAGTCCACTAATGATAACGCCTCTTCCGTATTCTTAAACTCATCTTGCACTTACTCAGGTTCTAGTACCTGTCCCATTTTATGTGTCTCCCACAACACCTAAGCATTGAAAATAAGCTCGGCATCCCATAAAGCTATACGGCCCTGTTCCCATACGATACACACTCACGAGACGTAGTGTCTACTTACGATACGTAAGTCCTTACGAGTAACGATACGTTTTTGGTGCTAACAGTTACGTAAGTACAAACGTACGAGTTTGCGTTACGTAACTGCCTTGTAACAAAGTCAATGTTGGTTTACGGAGTTTTGGCAGGATGCTCCAGATTCCTCACGGGGCAGGCCTGCCAAGATTTATGGTTATGACAGTGTTCTCCCATGGGTTTGTGTTGGGCAATTCATGTTTAATCGGAAATGTTTATGTGAAGATGTTTTCTGTCGCATTGACAATGAATTGTGAAAAGAGCCTTGAGTTTATTTGTATGTAGTCAATATAATGTAAACAGTGTGATGTTAAGGATGTATTTCATAGCAGCTTATTCCCGCGTCGTCGCTCACGTAGTGGTCAATCCCATTGAAACCTTTTTTTTACAAACAATCTTACCAAGCTTACTTAAAGTTAAAACACTAAAACAATATTGTCGTAACAACAGTATCGCACTATTAAAACAGATAAAAAATTACCTTGAAACAGTCCTTACAACTGTCAACGAATGCAACAACGACCATGTAGCCGGAACTAAGCAATTCCCAAGTGTTTGCTACTTACTGGTAAATAGTTGCAGCGAGTTGTAATGGGAAACAAGTGAATTGGAGACTTTTATTGTATGTTAAATTAGTCGGAAGTGGATGTAAAAGTTTTGGATGTGCTTTCGGATATATCCACATAGTATCTATTTGGATTCTTGAAAACGATAGTCTAGTGGTCGTCAGCGATATCTAAACGGAATTTAGAATAGAATAGAATAGAATGAAATAGACTTTATTGTACACCAAATTCACAACTTATTTACTGTACACAACTTTTTACAAATAAATATAATTATTGGATGTACTTAATTGTGTTTGAAACACAGGTAGAACATGGCCTGGATTAGAAAATAGAAAGAAAGAAAAAGTTATTTGGGACACGGACAAATATTAAATATGAAAAACAACAGGCCCCAGGACTGAAGACATTGCATACTTTTTGCCCACGGGAACGTTTTCTCAAGATCCGTAAATTACAAAAGCTGACAAAGCTAGTGATAAAATAAAATTTTAACGTTCCCGAGAAAAGTGTTTACGCGAATAAATCTATAGAATATTATTTACATTGAGAATGCTCAAGAGTTCGTAACTGCCGACAGCAAATAAATGAAACTGCATGTCGGCCACTTACGAGGAACTAGTGCGAACATACATTCAGGCATTTATGGATTTTCTTCTTCTTGTTTTAAGTAGACTAACAAGCCACCCAGGTTTGTACGTTCGAAATTCTATGTAGCACTAGTTTTTACCTGTGGGTTCAATGCCGTGGCCTATGCCACAGGAACCGTGTGACTTCCGGAATCAAAAACAGCTATGGCGCTCAGCAAAAATATAGCTTCTATTATTGCCTAGATAGAAATCTAGGAAAGATTTTCGTTAATAAATAAACAAAAATAAATTCTGCTTCATTACAATATTATTCGTTGGTTTCGAATGAAGCTTTGCTAGGAAGAAACGTGATATGTGAACAATTTCATCCATCTCCCATTCTTCATGCCTGGTCACCCGATACCCGGTAAGTTTCTTCGTAGAATCCACGGAGGGACTTTCCTAAAAGCTTACCTGCATTTCCGAAGAAATTCTACGAATGGACTAAATTTATACCTACCCCTATACCGTGGCTTCATCTACAAGATTCCAAGGCAAGTTATTTCTCAAAAAGTCTTTCAAACTTGTGTTATCTTATCTTGTGGAGGGGCCGAGAAATAACTCGGACACTTCGACCCATTGGGATCTATTGTGGTCTGTTGAGTGCCGAAATATTTATTTAGAGTAAGTTTATTTATGAAAGTTCTTAGCTGGAGCATTTAGCATGTGTTCATGAAGAGATCCTTCAAACAGCTTGGTTTTATAGATAAAAATACATTCAGATATAGATAGCTTTTAGCTTGTAAATGAGTTAATTGATGGTTCCTGGATAGCAACCTCATAGCGGAAGGGCTTTAAAAGGGCGACTATTTATTTTATGGTACTCAGAGACAGACTGACGTTTAACCAGTGACGGGACCACTCTATCCATCTTTTCTAATCTATCTACTTTTGAACTTTTTTATTTTCCTGTAGAAAACTTCGATAATAGTTTTTCCGACCTAATTATCAATCTCAGGACCCAAAACTAAACGATCTCGCTCTCACTCATCTCACTTGGTCATAATGCAGACTTTGTTTATGACACCCAAGAGAAAAGGCCTGGCCTTATCTATAACGGAAACCACAGCGTTATACCAATTTCCAAAAGGAAATGCTATATAATATAATCCCAAGGCCAGGCCTTATCTATAACGGAAACCACAGCGTTATACCAATTTCCAAAAGGAAATGCTATATAATATAATCCCGAACCACAACGTTTAAATATTTGACATGTCAGTGATGTTTTGCCCAAAATGTGTAGTTACAAACGAATGTTAGAATAAGCACAAGATATATTTAGTTGTAGCCCGGCAAATGCTGTTGTAATCAGTAAAATAAGTATAATCAGAAGTACTAGTAGTGCTATGGAACCTCATTCGGGTGACCGCACACAATTTGCGAATCAATCAAGCGAACCCATTTGTTTGTAAAAGTACCTACACTATCTTCTACATTTTGAAATTGTACCGGTGTTTCGGTGAGAATTTACGATGATTTACTGTAACATTTGAAAGAATGCTAATGAGGGCTTCCGTTTTTGTGCCCACCAGTTGGCCCAATTGGCGAGTAAGGTCCTTAAGGCCTCCCACCGCTTTAATGCCGTCAATCGGTTATAATTCTCGCCAAACATCTTGGTCTCTCTGAAGTTGGCTACAATTAACCACGTGGAATTTTAAGTAGTGTGTGTCATCGCCATACATTTTAAAGCTTTTGAAATACGTTGTTGCTGATAGAATTATGCGTCTCTAGGACTGAAACGCAGCTGCTGTCTCTAGCTTATATTTAATTTGCGGATTGTAATTCTGCAACAACTATATAACTAAACTAATTGCCGCCCGCGGTTCCACCCGCTTTAAATTGCTACTATCCACACATCACTAAATTATACCTTACGTGTTATTCTAACGCTTTATCAGTGTAAAGTTTCATCAGAATCCTTTCAGTAGTTTTTGCGTGAAAGATATTTGGGACAAACATCCATCCTCACACACTTTCGCATTTATACGCATACTTGGACTATAGAGACAGAAATATGTATGTTGGGAGCACTTCTCCAATCGAACTCTAAGAATCGTGCTCCATCAATCTGATCGTCACTCCTCCAAAATATTATAAATCAAAACCATAAATAAAAACTATAGTTTTAAGACTAGACTCAACAAATTAAACCAGATGCTTTGTTAGTCTAAACTTCTAAACAATATCTCCAAATTCTTAGAATAACTTTAAAACTTTAAGTTTCATGAATACCGGGCAAACAATACCGTCTTAGATGTTCCCTTAGCCCAGAAATTAAGGCTTGGTTTATCTAGGTCCTATCTTTCCTTCAACAACTTGAGATTAAGAATGAAAGGTTCTGCGATAAAATTAAATTGATCATTCTATGGAAAAAATATTCAATTAATCCGTGCTACAGACTAGGGATAGAATTAATTAGATCATGAGATAATAGAGGCATGCGGGACTCCGGGGTCGCGGGTGCTCAGACTGGGGACTCTGACCGCCCACCAAGTGACACCAAGTGATCACGTGCTGCCGTGCACAGCGAGGCTCAGGGGAGATGCCTCTCAATCTTCCCAGGGACGTGCCCTTACAGGCGTTTTAGTGAGGTAAAAACCCCACACTCCAGGTCTTTCCCCAAAAATCCAGGCGGCTTTTGAAGTGATAAGCCGAAAAAGTATAAAATATGTGATTAATCCCGATTAATATCGATTCTATAACGGTTAAGATTAATGACCGCTATTGCCATGCCAAAACGTAACAATAATACCTTGTATCATTAAGCCTCTCTCAGAAAGCAGAAAGTAGATAAGCGGTTGTTATTGAATAGTTCATGAGTGAGTTGCTGCCTTTTGTTAACCATTAACAATAAAAAAGTAAAAAGCTCAGATTTATTAACAGCAATTTCGACAATCAAAACTGACAATAAAGGCTGACCGTTTGCACTCCCGAACAAAGGAAGTCTATATTATTCGTAACAACGCAAAAACTACAAGCGAGGCCAAGTACTAGTCGGACTGGCGCACGAAGGGTTCCGTACCATTATCGCAAAAAATGTTTATAGTTAAATATTTATTTTATTTTGTAATGGAAATACATCATCTGTGAAGAATTTCAAATGTCTAGCTATCACGGTTCATGAGATAAAGCCTGGTGACAGACAGACGGACAGCGTAGTCTTAGTAATAGGGAATTTTTACACTTTGGGAATAATAAGTATTTTTACACTTTGGGAACGGAACCCTAAAACCGGCGGAAAATTCAGTAACTGATGTTCAGTAAAGATCATTTCGAACCTCACTCAAATAAGCGAAAAAATTCGATAGCGAACTTATTTTGTTTTCATTGCGGATTCACAACAAGATACCGTCCGAATTTCAATGTTTAGAGAAAAAAAATACAAAGAAGCGGTCGTGAAAGCAATTTTTAAAACCGAAACAATAGATCTAAAATTAGCCACAATTGTTGTATAAAATTTTCAAAATTCATTCTTTTGTCGGAACAAAATTAAGCGGAACCATCTTATTCTTAGAATTTCCCTTTAAAATGTACTTTTCTTTGTAAACAAAGGCTTTACAATCCTTTCACCTTTCCGAATTAATACAGACTTTTTGTACCTTTTGGTGTCCCTGATTACAACGTCAAGAGTAGACACCGTAATCACATAGTTCGGGTTCTGTATAATTATGCAAAAACAGCCTTTAAAATGTTCACTAAAAGGCTACGAGACTACAGATGTTCGTTTAATTTATGATTTTCAGGAATTTTCAGGCGAGGAAGGGTAGAAGGATATTTATATTCACAGCTGCAGCTTTGTAAATTGATTTTGTTAAATTTAATACCTTGCCTTTGACGTTCGTTATGATAGCTGCCGCGATGTTGAATGTATGACCGGTTAAGTAAAATGATATCTAAATATAGAAAAAGCTTACTGTTGTCTACGGCTTTGTTTGCATAGTATCTAATTCTTATTTTGGTGTACAGTACACACATTCTATCCGACTACCTATATAATATTACACCCCCGTTTAGTTCACTCAGGGTAAGACGTATATCAATGAAGTGTTTCAAATATGATATAAAATCAGTTCAGTCTCTTTTTGTGTGAAAATTTCAGTTCAGAACGTTCTACAACATTCCAGCTAAGAAACAATTGTTTGGCATCTGCCTGCCCAAACATTGCTACAACAACCCGCATTCATCTTTCTCTTGCTCTTATCCCAATTTATTTGGAGTCGGTCGGCGCAGCATGTTTTCTTCTTCCCTACATCTCTATTAGTCGTCATCTCAGCAGTAGCCCCATTTCCAACCATATCTTCCTTAACACAGTCCATCCATCGTTTTTGATCTTTCTCTAATCTTATAGCCATCCTCATGTTCATATTTAAAACTTTCCTCATTCCTCCGCATCACCGACCAGTATTAACCGTTTTCATTTACAGGCTAAAAACATAAGTCATTGTTACACCACTTTTCAAGAAAAATAAACAAAAAAAATCTCCAACATAAATTGAATTACAGCAATAAAAACCTCACACCTCGTACAGACCCAAAAAAAGTGGCAAGTTTTATCCGCTAGCAGTCACCTGGTAATCCCATATTTATTTGTCACTCAGATCATTTAACACAATAATTTCGTCCATATTTCTACGCACAGTATTTGGGTTTTATTTCTCTTACGTATGTAAAACGAAGCTAGTGTGGTTATGCAATTCATCGAGATTATGGAAAAACCCCGGGATTATATTTGTTACGTCATACTTACCTACAAATGTCCTTCTAGGAGTATCCATACATTAATCTCACTGGAATAACTTTATACGATTTCAAGAAACCGGTCTTTGTTGATTCTTTTTCGTGGCAGAATGTTTTCTTTGATTTATTTTACGTTGGATGTCAGCGCATAAAAACACTCTAATTTACTATGGATAATTAATTATTAATTATCTTTGTGTATGTGCAGATACGGCCACAGGTGTCCTAATAATAAATGCAGACCTACATACTATATGTAGGTCCGAAGTTTGAGATTAGAATAATGTTTCTAGACTTCGATAATTTAACATATTTATTTTTTGGTATAAATTAACGATTAAACTAAATAAAACAAAACAATCAAAATTAAACAACGACAAACCTTTTTAACTAAAAACAAATCAAAGTAAACACTTATTAAAAAACAATTGCAAATACGACGAATGATAAAAAATTACAGAAAATGTTCAAAACATGCTGCAAACGTTTGCACATGCAGCCGGATTGGCGATTTTGTTCATAGTGCCGGCATTTAGAATTCGCCGACACCATTGTCAGCGTCCGAGGGCCAATGCAAATTTTTGTTTAGTGGATATTACTTACGTATGCTACCATATTTTCTTGGTAGATTTCCTTTGAATCTGCAAGCGGAATCATAACACACGAGCTATATTTTTCATAACTCTATGTTCCCGAGGCTTTCATAGACCTTTAATGAATCAAACAAACTAAGACGATTCCAAAACACAGGCAAACAATCCGCCATTCGCTGACAATGCAGTGCCAGCGGGATTAGCGCGTTTGTTCAACATGTCGCCATAGTCTGCAATTCTGCATTTCGCTGACGCGCTGACGGTGTACGTCGCCCATTGGCAGACACATTACGCCGACACGGTATTCATCCGAATGTTCAGTTTGAATAGGTATTACATTATATCTCGTATGAAATGAAGATAAAATGGCGGAAGGAATTACAAGATTAGATTATAGTTATCAGTCTTAAAAACTAGATAAACAAAGTACGTACTTTATACGATACAATGCAGTTGTACCTAAATTTCGAAGCGGAACGCCGGAGGAGCTTGCTTTAATAGAATTCTCGCTACATAATCTGATTTGGGGTTTGTTCAGGTATTTCTGCTGTAGGTATTATTCTAGAATTGAGAGCAAGGCTTTTGCAGCGTTTGTGCAGCTTAGTTGTAATACAAATCAATCTTTTACGAGTATAGGTAGTACCTAAGACAAGCTAGTCTGAACTATAGTTCAGAATAGTTTAATTATGTTTAATTGTGTGTTCAGAAGCGTACGAATGATAACGATAGAAATCCATATCACTAATTCCACACAATTTTTTTTTTGGCTGGGTAATTATTCAATGACTTTCTCCCGCTCTGGGTGTAGCGGGAGGGCGTGTCAGACTTTTACTTACTAAAACCCACCCTTGTTCCTTCAGTTGCTTGTGCCAACCAATTTCACACCTAGCTTCTGTCCGTAACTGTGACTGCGTGTTTTTACGTTTCCGTACCCAAAGGGTAAAAAGGGGACCCTTTTACTAAGACTCCGCGGTCCGTCTATATGTCTGTCTGTCTGTCCGGTTTGTCTATCTGTCTGTCTGCCACCAGGCTGTATCTCATGAACTGTGATAGCAAGACAATTGAAATTTTCACAGATGTTGTATTTCTGTTGCCGCTATGACAATTACTAAAAACAGAATAAGATAAAAATTTAAGTGGGGCTCCTATACAAACGTGATTTTTTTCGAAAATGGTACGAATCCCTTCGTGCGCGAGTTCGACTCGCACTTGGCCGGTTTTTTAACAATACGACACTCGGCACTAGTGTAGGTTTCTTTTCAACAACTTCACTTCTTTATATTATTAGTGTAGACAATAAAGCCTGATTTAGCAACACGACGTATATAGATCTAATAGATCGTATCTATATCCGTAAAAGTACAGTAAGTTAATGAGTTGTTGTCATCATTTTTGACACCATCCATCTACAAATAGCTACTGGTTGAAATTTTACCACATTCATATTTGACATAGATAAGCCTATAACAAAACGTTCATTGTAAAAGAATGCCCATAGCCCATTCAAGAGTTTCTCCTCATTATTTTTCTATACCCTCGAGCAATGGTACCTCAAATTACGTCAGGTCGCATTGACACTTGACATAATGCAAAAATTTGGACGCAATACTGGAGGGTCCGCTTTTGTGTAAATAAGATCAATTAAATTAGCTTTGTGTCGGTCTTACTACGATGGTGGAGAGATTTATAAACCTTCAAGTAACGTTACTAAAGCATGTCCAGAGACTCTAGACAAAATTACATTCTATCAGAGGAAACAATTCTCAAAAAGCGCAAAACGGATGGGATTGACAAGCTAAGCTAAAACTAAGAAGAGACGGCCAGTGATTGCTATACCTATGGAGTATAGGTATAGCAATCACTGGCCGTCTTTTCTATGAACTTCGCAGCAATGGGGTGTACCCCATTGATGCGAAGTTCATTACCGCGATGTACGTTACTGCGAAAGCTTTTTAGAATTATCGCGACGTTCGTTGTTGCGAAAGTTCTTTACTGCGATGTACGTTACTGCGAAAGTTTACCATCGCGAAGTACGTTATCACGAAAGTTATTCAGTTTACTACAAGGTAGAAAAACCATTCAATCCCTACAAAATATTGGTTTTTCACCATTCAGTCGCTAGCGTGATTTATGTTCTCAGAAGGAAGAATATAGCAACGGGCTGCATCGCTGAACTTCTAAAGATTTGGGATTGTGGTGACCCGCGCGCTTTTAAAAATTGCTGGCTGGTATAACACGCTGGAGGACAATGGGCATTATGATTTAAGGAATTAATTGGTGTTAGAATCGTATGACCAGATGTATGATCATAAACGAAGCAAAAGGAATGTGTAAGGGTTGTAGGAATCGTCCTTCTTCTTTCTATAGTTTCTGCTGCTATAAGAAAACAGCGTAATTGAATATTTTTATTCCGTTAATTTTGGAAATGGCCGTAAGCGCGGCAACTGAACGTGAGGTACTGAGTTCGAACACAGAGTCGACCATTTTCAATTTTATTTACATATTTAATAACATGCCTGAGAGTAATATGTGGAATAGACCCAATATTGCAGTCCAACTATAATCACTTTTATGTACCCATTCGGGGAGTTCGTACGTATGTGTTTAAGTGTCATATATACCGAATTATTTTCACGGACTGGCGCAAAAGAGTCCTTCATTTTGCGCCATTCAGATTGTGCCTAGGTAGGTACAGCTAGCCAACACTTCAGTCTTGGCAAAACCTCAAGATATTTGAGTGTGCTCTTTGTCTGTTCCGAATTCTAAATGATGACTTATTGTCAAGGCAGGTATAGAATACAAAGAGGTTTGATAAAAAGGCGTATGTGCGCCCTTTATTTTTAACACTTTTACCGTCGTAATTTTATATACTTTTGGTGTGAGAACATAAACTATCATTTTGGTAGAAAGAAATTGACCGGCTTCGTTAAGTAGAAAGGCTAGACTGTTTACTTATTCACTGATTAAACTATTTGACTAGAAGACATACACTCTTAATTACAGTATGTATATAATATCAATCTCTTTATAACCGCTTATCTATGTAACCGATTTTGATGATTTTACAGTGAACACAAAAGCGTGGTATCACTGGATTTATGCAAAGAGCGCAGTTTGTGAAATCGTACATTGTGAATATATAATGCCCACATACTTGTGTCTGTTATCAAACAGGGAAACTATGCTGTTACCTGGGATAGACTGAATTTCTTGATACAGCTATTGTGTTACATTGAAAGCAAAGATTTGTAAATCCTTTTGTGGCTACACAGACTTTGATTGCTAAAATTTAGCCATGACATAGGTACCTTAATCTAACCTTAGATCTTACTATGAACAGTCGTGTACAAGCAATTTTATACAAAAATTTTTTGTTGTTTTTATCAAGCTATACCTAGTTAAATGATGGATTTGCCAAATCAACACAATAGATGATTTGAAAAGGACTTCATTAAATAAGTCGGTGTTGCTAACATTGAACTCATGGGTATTTTTTTTAATTAATTTTGAAATTAAGTACATTATTTTTGAAATTAAGTGCAATAACTTGGTCGCTTCAACTATATCGAAGAATTCAAACAAAATCAAACTACCTATAGAAAAATCTTACGTACCTAGATAATTTACTAGTTATCTAAACGACTTGGGTAAAAGCCAGAATACTCATGACTCACAACAAAATAATATCCAGCATTAATTTTAACTGAACCCTCAGTTCTTTTGTCGACGCAACTGCAATGAACATGATAAACGAATGGGAAGTTGAAACAAGTGCTGAATTCCATTAAATTCCAAATTGAATGGCCAATGACTTTTGTCCCAGTGTTGGTTGGCTCGCCATAATTTATAGGCCTGTGTTTGGCTGGACCAACCTCTTTCGGAAAAACATTTGACAAATATACTTGGCTTGTTTCACTACTTCCATATAAATTCTGGTAAACTTATTCGAGCAAATCAGATAAAGTAAATTTTAGAATTGCCGTGATAATTTTACGATTTAGGATTATTGAAAAGATTATTTAGAATTTGGTACTTTTGAAGATATAAGTGTTATATATTTTTTAAATTACCTCTTAAAACGGGTTGGAAGAATAAAACGAACCTGTCAAGCACTAATTAGCAGACACAATAGAAAATACCTCTTGTTGTCTTTCGCCGATTTGGTGATCTGGACGATTGGGCCCCCACAATATGGCGCCCAAAAGTCGCCTTTTTTCTATTTTCCAATTTTAATACACTCAGTGACACTTGCAAGGTTAAGACAAATTGATTGACGTGAGAATAATCAAACTCGGCCAAAGCATTTGGTCTCTAGAACGCCACATAGGAACAAACATACATACATATATAGAATGATAAACACATTACCCTCTTTCAGCAGGCGGGTAATAAGGGTGAATGCTACTTTTATGTCTGGTTCCCCACGTAAAAGATGGTGCGTGCATAAATTGCCAATAAGGTATTTAATATGACATCAGAGATAACATCTAAGTAAGCTATGCCCTCAAGATACCTTGCTAATAGTTCCAAGTAAAAGCCAAATATTTTATTCCATCCCAGGTTTTATAATTATATATTCAGTACGTAAACAACATTATAGGAACAAACCCGCTGGCTGGAATTAATAACAGCCATAAAATATTCTACTTATGCATACTAAATAGTAACCTAAAAAATATGCAAATACGAAAATAACATTATCGAAGCAAAAAGGTTTTAGTTTGCGTAAACTGCCACCCAAAACGCATATAAACACATGCTAAAGAAATACAAAACAAAAACATGAATATATTAAACCCAGCATTGTTTTACGACTTTTGTAATACTGTTTCATTTGCGCTCTTAGTAAAGGCAGAAATCCAAGACGGCTAAACTACGCATGTGTAGCTTTGTAGGTAAATATGAGGGCTATTGTTCAATACGACTATCGACTACTCAGTCTTTAAACGCTGCATAATAGGCTATGAATTTCAGATGTTATGTATCCACAGAAAGACAGAGATGCAAAGAGTAGTTACGCCTTCGTCTCAATCTTACTTTTGGTTGAGTCTTCGTTTAAACCTGACAATCAATCGGGAGAGAGGATCAATAAATATTTTTTTTGAGTTTTTTTAAGATCTTTTGTAGTATAGACTATCTACAGACTGTATAGGCGATGATTGCGACTCACAACTTGGCTATGTACGGCTGCCAGGAATAATCAACCACCCAACTAACATGATAAACCTCTCCTCGCAGAGGATGCAAGACTTTACTATTGTTACAAAAAGAAAGAACCTACTTATCTAACACTCGAATAATTTTGGTCATTTGTAAGGGTTTGTTTAGAAGGCGCGGGCTTCACATAATATGACGCCTATGTTTGAGTAATGGATCGTATCGGGAAGCGAGAGTAACGCATCGGGAGTATGATCGATCGTGACTTTTATTTATGTTGGGTTACATGTTTATAGTAGAGAGAGAAAACTTGGTTAGGTATGGAGTTACTGATTGTGACATGAGTTGTTCATGATAGAGTTATGAGCTACTTTGGAAAAGAGTAAGATTGTGTTTCTTTCCGAAATAAATACATTTACTGTATGTTTTTATAACAGAGCCACCATTATGGATGAAATGATGTCCCCGTAAACTATAAAACGGTGAGAATATTGCCAGAATTCCATGAATTATGTATAAGACAGTTCCTCTTTCAGAAACGATTACAGTTTTTTTTTACTTCTGTGTGATTAAGCGATCTGTTAAACTCCTGATCGATGAGCATAACTTAGTAGGGCTAAACAGAGTATTTTGTATATTCAGAAGGCACGTTTCATACATAATTATCAGAATTAGAGATATAAACTGTATTCACAAACACAATCAAAACCCAAAACTGTCCCTATTCATTCGAAAATGGACAAAATTAAACTCCAAACGTAAACATTGAACTTAAGCTCCCATTAAGAATAGGTATAATACATTATTATCTCCACTATCTAACCTCTCAAAACACATAAACAATTACTCTAACTTTACGCAAACACCGATACAGAGTAAAAGTAGCAAGTCGGCGATCTTTTAATAATGCAGTAACTCGGTGACAACGTGACAACACAAATGTGTCCCGGTCTGAACAAATCCTTACCCCCCGTCTTAAAACTAATTTCGAGTGTGTGAGACGTAGAAATCGGTCTCGAAACTTTGAGGCTCCATGGAAATTGTATGGAAACTTTTGGCAAGTGATTCTTCGCCATTGCTAATGTACTCATTAACGTCGTCCTTTTTCTTTGGGAGCGAGTTCTAAGTTACGTTTAAGACAGTTGTAGTGAATGTATACGGTGATCGCAGTATGTTGTTATCTTCTTTTGCGGTTAAATGTGGAGATATAAGCAAGGCTTATCGTAGAGACATTTTTTTCACGTTTGATGTAAGCATTGTAATAAAGTGCTAACATCTATTAATAATTACGTCACACGCCTAAAATGGAGGGCCGACATAGTCAAAACTGACTGAAGCTAGTTAGTTCAAAAACTCACGACACTGAGGCCTTGTTTAGCAGGATAGTTCAGGCCGATAGCAATAGTAAGAAGTAACTTAACAGTGAATAAGTACAGTGATAATCAACACACTAAGTCTAAAATGAGACGTCTTAGTCTTTATTTCTTTGGCAAAAACATCCCATTAAATATGCACTCTAGATATTTATCTGTTTGGCAGAGGTTTTCTTTGGCACTAGCAGAACTGTGCTAGCCGTAGGTTACTTCTGCGTGATGAAAATCTTGGAGCTGATGTTGTAAACATTATTGCTGGGTCATTAAGAATGATATTAGTCAGACACTATGCAAGCCTGGTATTATAAGAGTTGGCATTGATTTTTATGGACATGTTTTAAGGGCCTAAAATTGAAAGGTCGCAATGACTTCTTTTGACTTTGAAGATCAGGCCGTTATGACTATATTTTATACCTTACTGTCATAGTTTGTCTTTATGTTATTATTTTTGTTATTATTTAGTGTATGACATTAAATTCGGTCTGTAAAGAAAAAAAATGGCCAGTCTTTTCCCAACTAAATAATACATAATTATATTTAGGTCGGTTTCATCAGATTAAACTGAATACCAATTACACTACCTTTCACTCACTCTACCTTTAAAAAATATTTTTTATTACAGTTAGTTCTAAATTCACTAGCAAAAGTCCATGTTTCACTTGAAGATAGTCGCTTAACCTTTTAGGTCACTTTTAACTTAAAACTTAAGCATCATCACCAAACTTCTCTTTCAAAGAAAACCGATTTTCCTCCCAAACAATATGGATAGCGACCGCAATCTGAATGAGATATGAAATCCATTACATAACGACATTATACGTTGGGTACCAGGGCTGCAGGGCTCCAGAGAAGCATAAGGGCGAAGGTAAGCAGTCAGAAGTACGAAAGTCTGACAGCCTGTCTAACCAAGGGAGTTTAACTAGTAGCTGTTATTGTGGTTGGATATGCAGCCGCTCCTTGTAAAATAGGTACTGGAATTCAGTTGCATACTGACAAATTGGTAATAATTAGTTAAGTTATAATAGTCTATTTTAAGTTTCTTTATTTCTTTCTACACACTGTGTTTTCGTTTATCATCCAACTTTCCTGTCGCAGGTCTGCTAGAAGAAATTTCTATTTTCTTAATTTTTTTTTCACTGTTTAGTGATTTGTGTGAACATAAATAAATAAATACTTTGAGAAAAAAAATTGGTAGTGTTGTAGGTATTCTTTCACAACTCTAGCTATAACTCTAGGTACAGTACAGTACGCATAATTAGTAATTAATTAGTAGTTAATTATTTTTTGTCCAAGTTTATCTTAGACGTTAATGTCAACCGTGAAGGAAAACATCGTGAGGAAACCTAAGCTTATAGTGAGTTTATTATAAGATTGTGCTCCATTGGTATAATTGCTGCAAGGCGTTCCAGTGCGAGGATAAACTAATAAATAAATGAATAAATAATAATTGATATTTTTTGTGTGAAAAAACTTACGACAATTTTCATTTTAAATTGGGCCATGGAAAACATGTACCTGTTAACAAAAAAATCTACTATTAGTCCTGAGCAACCATTATTCTCATATTAAGTTGCAGCTAGCATGTTCACTGAAAATTCCAATTACGTAGTCACGCAAAAATTTATGAAAATTATTTCAGAGTTCAGACAAATATTTTAGTTTCCCTTCTAATATGTCACGCGGAGTTCAGACTACCCACATTTGTGATGATTTCCCTAGACACATGACATACCTGTTTTCTGCCATGTAAGTAGTACTCAGACTGACTTTAATTTTATTTTATTTTGCTAGGGAAAGGTCAAACTAAAAGTAACGAGTTCAAAAACCTCTAAACGTAGATAATATTTTTGCAAAGTTGCATATGACTGAGTACCCAATTTCAAACAATCAAACTTAGAATTTCAATAAATCAAATCTTAAAATAAGTACTTCAGTTTGTATTGAAATACGCCTAAATCAAACATAAAGCACGTTTAACGAGATACAAATCGTTCAGCATTTGGAACATTTGTTATCATGATAATGTGTAACGGTGACGTCATCCATCATCGTGTAAACGTCATTAATATTAGAATTTGTTCGAGCGGTCGCTACAAAGTACTGCAAGTTCGCTCTTTATATTATTATCGAATGGTACGGGTCTGGATGTTGATTTATTAATTTATTGGTTGTCATTAAAAACATACCGTACCTCTATTAACATGCACAGATATCCGGCAGAACTGTAAATAATACGCGTAACACACTAAATCACAAATTACTAAACCATTGCTGCATATGTTTAAAAATACGTCTGCTCGACAACGTAACAAGTGTTGTATTATACCTACTGTTAGATTGACAAAATGAAAGGGATTTCGATCGATTTTGTGAATTTGTTTGCAAGAAATTTAACCCCACTGGTTATCAAATCTAGGATGAAACTTAACACTTTACAGTTTCTTTTAATTTACCCGACCAGATTCAACAGTCCTAAAATGGACTCCATAAAAATGCAAACAAAATTATTCCCGAGTTTTCCATACATCTTTTTTATAACCCTTTAAAAGCCTCGTTTCACTTTGTACCCCTTTGGAAACAACCCTTAAAAGATTTTTTATTAACTTTTAAAATATTCATTCAATTTGGCGGTACATCTAAATTTCTTAAGAGAAAAAAAAAACTCTCAGTTTGGTGTTAGAGAAATTGTACTAAAAGGATTTTTGAAGCCATTGAATATTTTGGAGAAATGAGTATCTTGTAAGATTTAGATAAGATTACTTGCTTAGAACACTTTTAAAGAGCAATTAACAGTAAATTTAGAGTGAGTAGTTACTTAATTTCTGAATTGCTAGTTGCTTTGATGTATCTTTTCTAAGCAAATCGAGCAATATTGGGCGACAATAAGATAGGGGGGAAATTGGCAAGGTTTTATTATTTTTGGCTATAAACAAGTAGGCTACCCATCTGAAAATGAAATCGAATCACCCCTGTGTCTGTAACACCTCCAACATTCAAACTAGCAGGATAACTATGCGAAACACAACCCAAACTACATTACGGCCGGTGTATGGCAACAAATGTCACGATACGATGCCTGCAAGGCTCCGATAGACAGAGATATTGACTTTGAAGAACTTTGACTTTGTCAGCCCTTTTTAGGAAATGAAGAAATACCTGGTCAAAAGTTGATTTCAGAGTAGTTTGACTAAATACTAGATACTTGTACTTTACTGACATATTATGTAGGTAAGTACCTATAGGAGGTGGGAATAACCACTTTCAGGTGAAGAGTTACCTAAGCACATATTGGGTGTGACGAAATAAATTACGTCATCAATCTGACGCGTGACGTGACGTCACGTGTCTCTTAAGTGATTACATTCTGCTACATGGAGTTTTACGTCCACAAGAGTTTTATTTGTATTAGAAACTTTGGAGTTATATGTTTGAAAAGGTTATTTTGTAAGATCTGTGTAGTTGGAGATTGGAAAAAGTTTGATAAACTGTTACAAAGTGCTGCGGCTTTTTTAAGATAAAATCAAACATGGAAATGATTTATGTATGTGAAATATCTGTGGGAGAATGTGGTATAGTTGAACGTTAGTATTGTTGCAATTTCAGCCAAAAAGTCCGTGCTGCGCTAAATCTAATGAAATACTTTAACCTAATGCAGGCTTATTTTATAAAAAAGCTTTTTACAATAACGCTCAATCCTTCCACTGCAGCTGCAAAGAACTGTTAACCGCCATTAACTTAAATTACGATCAAATAAATATAATCGACCTTCATCATAAACGACATTGAAAGAGCCAACGATTTCACCCAAAACTTGGTAAAATAGATATCTCTTTTACAACTAAGTAATTAGTTACCGTTGTAATTCACCTTGATCATAAAATTAAACTTTCTACCGAAATTAGAACATACATTTTAGCTCAAATTGATTTAAATACTTTTAGTTCAATTGAGGGTGGTTTATCATTCTGATTATACAGGCTGAACCTAGATGTTGATTATTTACTTTTGTAAATTTGTGCCCGGTTGATGGCAATAGGGTCACCCATTTTCCATATCGCATGGAAAATAAACATAACCGGCGAAATGTGGGTGTACTAATTGCTCTGCTAAACTCTTGTGGTGATGTAATTTTGTAAAAAAAAAAATATTTGTGCTATGGTGTATTTTTTATTTAAGAAAAGTAACTGCACATTTGACTGCTTCTAGCGCAAGAAAAAAACTGTTTCTAAAACCCTTAATTCATGCCGGAAAATCTAAACGAATTTCTGAGAAAATCTTTTTCCTTCTAATCTACTGTAGCTTCTGCATAAAGGTACTTGCCTAAAAACATCCCCCTTAAAACAGTTACCTGACTACGGTAGTTCAAAAGCCATTACAATAGTTTTATAGGTGGTCTGTTACCCAACAGCATGAAATTATGGGGGTGCATTGATTCCCCAAGTTTGAGGGTTGCAGACTGATATCGATAGGGTTCCAGTTCCACAGTTAATGATAACGGGATATAAAGGTTCAGATAAGAATTTGGAGGTCGAGGTGGTTGGATCCTTAATTCACATGTGGTGGGTTTAAGCCTGGTAAGGATCAATAACATATTTTTTAGAGTTTTACCTAACTATTGTGAGCTAAAATCGCCAATGAAGTTCCTCGCAAAGAAAAGTCTATTTGAGTACCTACGTTAATAGTTTCCTTAGCCCAAAAACCAAACAAGCCTTAAAAATTACATGCGCTCTACATAACGCATTTAGAACCTTGAGAACTGTTTTAGTTTGCAGTTATTTCCAGGGCTACAAAACATAAAAAATACTACACAACACCTGCTGGATACCAGAAAATATCACTGAAGCTCTACAGTACAGACGCGATACTTTTTCCTAAAAGGAAAACAATACACAACACACATTACAGCGCAAAATGCTCATTGAAATAAACAGAGAATAATAAAACCACAGTTTTATCTATCTCCGGAATAATAAAAATCTCGACCACATGTTACGCTCAAGTTACTGCGTGATTAAGGAATTAAGTTTTCAGAAAATCTGCCTTAATACTACATACAATTTACTTACAAAAAAACACAAGTTTTTCGAAACATGGAATAGTAGGAAATATATTTCGGTATTCCTGATAATAATTTCGTAGCGCAACGTAGCGTGAAGCGTAACGCCGTTGCTCGTAGCCTGTAGATGTTGCTACGACGACGTAGCAAGTAATATATCGGTTATCAGTATTACTTAATGAGAAATTTTCTTCGAGGCAGATTTCGCGGGACTAGAATATTTATACCGATCGTTATTATTACTGGTGTGAGAAAATAACGTGTTGAGTAAATTAAAAATCTTGTATGGAAAATATAGCAAGGAAATATTATTTTATTTTATTGGTTCACCAACAATTATTTACACTAGTTTTATGCTAATGGTGCCATCAAAAAGTATTTATGCAACAGTGCAACAATAATTTATTAAGGTGAACTCCGCATGCATTTTTAACGGGTTTTTGGTATGCTAAAGTCGTTTATTGTGTATGGCTGCCATTGTAGTCCGAAAATAGATCCGATAACCTACATAATAATGAGAAAAGGTTTGTCTGAAAGTCAACCATGACCTAAATTAAGAAAAACTTGTCGCGCTAATGTTTGAATAAAACTTTGTTTTACTAAACTAAAAATAGTGCTGGGACACAGGCCTCCTCCCTGTGAGACGGGATGGGCCGTAATCTACCACGCAGGCCCAGTGCGGGTTGGTGGAGATCACAAAAATAGGGATATCATAATATTACAGTTATATTAATGGACGCGATCAATGTACATAATTCATCGAAATATAATTTGGTCGCAAAAAATCTACAACGTTTTCCAACACGCCATTACAAAGAGTGACTTTTTACAAGTTCACTAATTGAACTGTTAACTACAGATCTTTTTGTTGTTCACTTTGTAAAGAGTTGTGACTTATATGAATTGCTATTGTGTTTAGTCTTGAACTTTATTTTGAAGAACTCTGATTTTGAGAGGATATGAATTTGATCTCAATTTACTAACTGTACCTACCTACATTGATACTGGAAATATTGACATCCTCTTCGCTGTAGCAGCTAAAGCTCTGTTGCTGAGAATGAGGCAAATTATTATTGTGTTTTTCCAAGTCGTATTTCTCTGTATTACTCATAGATCGGAGTCAGGATTTTTACCCAGTTAATTGTAAAAGTTTTTCCCCACCATGTGAGTGTACGATACATAATTCACCTCAGTCTTATCCTGCAGGTAATATAGGCATGCTGAACGTTATGTCATGGATTGTAACATTTTCATTACCAGTCAACTTTAAGCTGTAATTTCATATCCTTTAAACAATCTCACACAACAAAGCATTTATTCCTTGTCCACGGTATAACCCTATAACGCCTGCGCACATTACAGAGTAGGTAGGTAGGTAGGTAGTAATACTTTATTTTTATAGCCAAGCCATTCTCTCTGAACGCGTAACTTTGCACTTCTTACAAATATGAAACAGTTGTGATCTTAATTTTCTGATGTTCTCGACTAAGTTTGGAGGTATTTTGCAGTCGGAAGTGGGCTACAAAGTGTGTTCTGGACGAAAATGACCTAAATTTTCCACAAACTTTTTCTAACGTCACAACGATACTGTACTCGAACAAAGGCTGTTCCACTAGCATGAAAGTTAAAACACGATTACAAGAATTTTAAAATATTTTTCACACTTCACTATAATTCAACGACAGCTACAAACCTTTCCACTGCATTGTATGGCATCCATTGGTATTCCAATTTTTTTTGCAGTCACAGAGAAGAAATATGCGAAAGTGTTTCACAGTTAAATACGACGCTCGGTGTGGGTAACCAGGCGTCGCATCCTAACAACACTTGAGGTTTTAACACGGTTTTAAATTCATGCGCTGAAATTTAAAAACATAAACCAGAAACATTTCGTTTGAAATTGTATGATATTATAACGTCTCTGAGTTAAAGTTTTTAGCTCGTAACCTTATTGTTAAAGTTGTGCCGTGAAAAGTGTTCTCTATTTTTAGAGCAGGAATGTAGGATGCTTGTTTCGGCAATTTCAAGTATACCTACTTACTTTGTCATAGTATTCAAAATTATTTTGTTCAACAACCTATGTAAGAATACACTGCATATTCTATGTAGTGTATTCATCCACTTGACTCAATCTAATTGCCAGATACAGCTTGTTATTTATTGACATCCATCGAGGGTGCTTTGCATTATCATAGCGACTGATTCGATTGGAGTGGAGGATGTGTCCTCAAAAGTACTTTAAAATACTTAGAATATGGCTCAAGTGCGTACTGGCACACATTCTTTGTATTTTCAACGAGAATCAATACATATTAGCCTGTAAAGTCAAATTCAAGTTTAGCAGCATTGAAGGTGAAGATTCCTGAAAAGACAAAGGATATACGGCAAACTTGACATGTTGTATTGAGCTTGTATTGCAACCAGTACTCTGTATACCACCTTATTTTTAGGAGACTGTGTTTTCTAATAGCCTTTGAGTCAAGAACAGGTTACCTAGCAAACATACTCCATCGTCGACCACATCATCGGTTACCATTAGGTAAGGTAGAGGTCAAACGCGAGCTTAGGAGTAATAAAAATAAATTAGAATAGAATATTCAAATTGCTTGGCAACGGAAATCAGTATACCTACAAAAGTAAAACTTAATTTGTAATACAATTAATTTCAAAATTTAAAAGTTCTAGCTACCGCCCGCGGCTCCGCCCGCGTGTTATTATACCTCTCCCAATATCTTTACAAATTATAGCCTATGTATTATTCTGTTGTTTGTGCTATATTTTTGTAAAGTTTCATCAAAATCTGTTTAGTAGTTTTTGCGTGAAAGAGTAATAAACATCCATCCATCCATACACACAAACTTTCAAGCTTATGATAGTAGTAAGATTAATCGGGTTATACGTTCACAATAAGTCTAAATATCAATATAAACAGACAAAACAAATCTTTCCAGTCAAATATTAGCCCGAATACCATTCTCAGAAGCAGACCAGATAATCTTGTTAAAATACCTAAAATATCTCAGAGGCTCAGCTTAAAGTAATTTTTACATGAAACAATTTTCTCGCGAGACGTTACATAGACTATGCGAGTCTGGTAGGCAATACTAGCCAGGCAAGTACCGCAATCATGTATTAAAATTAACTCTTGTAATAAAAGTGTGGCAAATGTGTTTTTGATGAGTCTGAATAAAGGAATGAATAAGGGCCTTATACATCAAGACTCATCCAAAACACATTTGTATTCTGCATCCATTTTTCTGATTTTAATACGAGTCTGCTTGTTAGGTATGTCGGTCCGTTATCAATTATATGTCTGTTTCTCTTTAAACTGTTATTAAGTCATCATCATCACTGCTGAACATGTGTCTAGGAACTGTTATAAGTAACTAGTTAAATTTACACAGAAGATAAAAAGAAGCTAGAGGTTATACTGACACATTCTGTGAAAACTTTTACCTTTGACTCTCTAATCTCCTTTGTGTAGTCTTGGCGATTAAATCTCTTCGTGTAAATGAGCTGTTACTTAAAGTCTAGCTTGAAACTTGGTGGCCTCTTAAATTTTAACTCAATTACAAGATTTGCATTAACTGACAGATGTAGGCTGGTGGTCGCAATCAGTTACGAATCTTATTAATAATGTATTTACCTAGGGCAAAGTTTTTATTTGGAACTTACTGTCACCCGGACCTAGTTCGATAAATAAAGAGAATTGGATACATTTCATTAGAATGTGGTTGATCTAGTATAAATGTAAGAGAAACAGAGTGAAGTTCCACATCCTATATAGAAAAGGAACCTCCAACCAGTTTTGTGGTAATCTCCCCTTTGGTTGTTGTCGGGCTGTCATAGCTGAGTGTGCTAGCCGTGAGCCATCACGTATACTTTGCAATTCGTATGTGACGGCATAGATGTCTTACTAGGAACTATGCTCCATATTACCTTATATTTCAGGAAATACGCTCTAATTATATTAGCGGATGATGGAAGAGCCTGCGGCCATACCTACCTAGCATTAGTTTTTGTCCGCGGCTTGGCTCCCTTGCCCTATTCTGAACCATGCATTTTCTAGCTAAAGCCTTTGGCACATAGCAATCGTGTAGGTTTTACGGTGAAATATGTTTCTGACCAGTTCAATACTACCAGAGATAACCTCCTGGTAATCTCTGGTAGATTTATTTGAGCTGGCTTGTAGGAACAAACAAACATTACTACATAAGTTTTATTAAGACCGCCCTAAATTACATAATTAACTAGTAATAATGAGCAATAGTATCAAAACCACCGGAACCAAGAGTAGTACTGACCACATTCACTGGTTGTTATAACACAATATTTGTAGCGCAATTGGGTTGACCAAAATGTTAAATAATGTCAATTTACTTTGGAAAACTAATCCACTTTAGAAAGACAGCTGGAACATTGGATTAATTCAAAATGATCAATGTTATAGTTTTGAGGAAGAGTTTGTGGCTCGGTAATATTTCGTGCACACTAAGCAGTTGGTCCCGGCCTTCCTTTGAAGTCTTTACGGGTAGATAAAAGCAGAAAAATCTGACACCAGCCTTGCAAAGGGGTTGCTTAATATTAGATTTAACAACAGATGAAGTTATAGACAACTACATATTACTTACATATACAAACATCATTCTGGACTATCTTTTAATGATAGTCAAAAGATGTTTTCTCAAACAAAACAAAAAAAAAATCCTTAATAAAATGCAAACGTCCCTTAATCTGCTCAGCGTAGCCTTTTTACCAGCTTTAATTAAGTCGTAACGACGCCATTTTGAGAACTGGCTTGTAGCTAGGCACTCTATTTGTTGTTCTAATTGGTAGCAGTAGTTAACATAGTGTAAACTTCTCTTTATTTATAAAGAAAGGCGCGCACTGACGATTAGAGGGGCGTTTGAGTTCAAGTTTTATGTTTACGTTTTGAAACAAATTACTGACTGAAGTTTTTATGCTGTAAAATACGTGCTTAGTAGATTTTTTATTATATACTTTAATTAATTTAGGTGGCAGTGGGCGGGTGGCAGAAAGGATGGGGCTGAGAAGATCTAGAATGGTGATCGCGTATTGGAGAAGCAGGTTAGATATCTACTGAATGTAGACCTCCCAAAATGTGGATTAAAACCGGCGTAGTTCGCGAAATTCCGGTCGTTGTGGTCGGCGATTTTCGAGGGAAGTCCATATCCAGCACTGAGAGCCCAAAAACTGACATTCCATTAGCGATTACAACTGACAAAATGTCCGAAATGTATGATTTGCGCTACCGAAATGTCACGCGGTTCAATTCTTAATATTTTAGACTTTTAACAATCGTTATCGCTGATAGAATGTCATTTTGTGGGCCCTCAGAGCTTTAAGAACCCAGGCGAATTATGTAACTTAATTTGACAATACTTAACGCAAAATTTTGATCGTGGTTCCCAAAAACTAGTCTCTGTGTACATGCTAAAACTAAGGTTCAACTATCGAGTTTATATTGAAGACGTCCCCTGTGTCAGAGCTGAAGTAACTTGCCATGTAGTCTGGTTGAGGAAGAGCAGTCGACCTTTACGAGTTGTGAGTGTTTCGCGAAAGGGAGCTTTTAAAAGTAAAATGTATGCATAGCTGTAAGCATTGTGCTGGACCAAGTCACAATTAACATCAGGTATTGATGATTTCAATTTAATTTGACCCTATTTTCACTGTTACCGAGTTTTTTCTAAGTGGAATTTTGATTGACGGCCATTTCATAGAATAACAATATACCGTAAGGCTATCAGCAGATAAAGATGCAGACAGAGACGAATACTCTTCAATCAAGAGCTTAATTTTTTCAAGCAAGGAGCAAGGATTTTTGCCAGTAGGTTTACAGTAGTTATTTTCAATGCTTACGTAAGGTAGTGCGAAGCAAACAATTTTTTTTCTTGGATCTGCATCCTGGCTTACTATGAATATCTCCAAAACTACCCTATATATAGCCTACTTACAATCGTCAGTGCTTGCCAGCTTTGATTCCACGACTGACCACCCTATGTCCTGACGATTAATGGTAGCAGCCCTATTTGAAATTCAAATCGTCCGCGGTGGTGTTAAAAGATTCAGAGTCAACCCTTCCCAGTAGGGCTGTCAAGTTGACGCCGGCTCAGTTACAGGAGAGATTTGATTCGCTGCATAGTGAGTATAGTGTTTGAATTTGTGAATTTCTACGTGGGTGTAGGTTTGGCAGATATATATACTCTTGCAATACGTTCCAGTTATGTATTACGTATTAGTTTGTGGGAAACCAAGGTTCTGTTCTTCAAATGTAAAATGCCCCGATAGAAGAACCAATAACAGTGCCCTACTCGGTTATCGAATTTTGTAACCAAATTAGCAGTCCTATTCCTTTCTTTTGCCTATAGTTCATCGTCATCTTCCTAGCCTAGATCCAACCATTTTGGGACTGGCTTCCACTCTAACCGGATGCAGCTGAAATCAGTATGTTTGGAGGGACGATCTGTTTATAATTAGGGATTGGAATTTGGATTGGTTAACCCTAGGAATTTGGACGTGCTTACTTGATTTATTTGTTTGTTCTCGTAATTAATATTCAAAGTCAATTTTTTGCGTTGGTTAAATGTCATTAATTTGGTCTTGTCAATATTTATCTTAAGATAATTGTTATTCGGCCATTGTATTATTGAGTGTATAGTATTTGTAACGTCATTATCATAATTTGATTTGTCTTTGCATTCGATCAAATTAAAACGAAATTATTTTAAAGGTAATGGAAAAGTCGTAAAGAGATCATTGAGTTTGCTTTTAAACAATTTCATAAAATGAGGAATGTTCAGATAAATGTCCACTTTGTGGCCTTTGTATTTCATTTTAATTAATAATCTTTTGAAAATATGATACCTCTAGTCATACAATGGCAAAAATAAAGGATAGTAAATAAATTAAGCCTTAATTATAAATGATAGTTAATAAATTAGCATTATCTATTAACCTGCACTATCAAAGCACTAAATGCTGGTTAGTTATAAAATATATAGACTGCAGCCATGCCTTTTTGCAAGAGCATGAGCATCGTACCCAGTAAGCATTCCACTATAACCCTAATGGAACACAAGAAAATTACAAGCACGTTTCCTTTCTCACTAAACCTAGCTATCCAGTTTCAATTTAGGTAGATGCAAGTCAGTTGTGCGTGTCCAGTGAATTCAATATCTTTGATATAGGGTTTCTATTGCAACGACTGACGCACGCTCGTAAATTGGCATGACTAGGGGCGCCACCACACCGTGACATCTAACGTTCTTACAAAAGAACATAGGGCGAGTCGTTGAGCAGTAGGTAATTCTTGTTAAAGGGGGTGGGGTGGGGGGCAGTAGAAGCGAATTTATTTAATAAATTGTCTTAGCAGAATACTCAAGCATATGAGGTAGGTACACTACGTATCCAATAATCTAGCTACACACAAGAACTCAATCTACATACATGCCACAGTAACGTATGAGTAGACGTGTATGGTGCGATCGCTGTGACATCGCCACTTATAGTCACCTCATATGGGGAGTGCTCAGGGATGGCTCGAGAGAGAGACAGATAGGGGTATTTATTCGACTAGATTTATTGCCTAGAAATGGGTTTTGACATGCAAAAATAAAACTTGGGGTACTGGTAGTAGAAAGTTCGTGTATATTTAAACATTTGGTAACAAATCACGGCCAATTCGGAATCTGGGCAGCCTTGTTTGCCTAGTCTGGGTCACAAATTTGCAAGTGCTACTGCTGAGCATGAGATTCTAAGTTTGATTTTAGGGTTAAGCCAAGTTATATAAGATTTTCCGATCTGCAATTTGTCAGAAGTAGTCTGGCGTTTTGAGTTTGGTTTATGGCAATAGGATTTTTAAAGTAGATGTTTTATCTGATAAAAATTATTTGAGAAGCAAAAACAGGCAGATCAGCAGGTCCGAAGAAACATTACCACCATGAAATATTTCGCCAGACGATCTTTACTAAAATGTCTCTATAAAAAGCCTTTTCTACAGACAAAGACTGAACACTTACCTAGTGCGCGTTTCTGGATTCACACATATCATGTTGTTGTATGAGAGTCTTTACGGAAGCAATTTAGACACGTTTGCTTGAGATGCAGGCGGAGTCCACATCGCATGAGACTTTTATCGGTATACGAACATGCGGCGAAAAACCGCTACTGCTCCCAAAGTGGCGATCGTTGGAGCCTTCTGCTAGTTTTGTTTAGAAATCGCACAACGTAGACGTGAGCCAACGACAATAATCGAATAAGACATCATAGACATTTTGTTAGAAGATAATTTGATGTCACCCGCGTGCACGTACGTAGCGTACACGCTAGAACGCTAGAGGACCCGCCGCGGGCGTAGTGGCGGGCACCGTTAATCCGTAAACAGAAAAATACGTCCGAGACGCCGCAAGACATCACGGTGCACGTGCTAAGCGACGCCCCGCGACTCCGGAAACGAGGCCTTACTAATCAATCTACCATCTGCTTAGATGCAAGATTGAACAACGTTTCTAAGCCAGCCACGTAATTAATTGCCCCGCAGCTGTAAGCAAATTGCAACATTGGCAGCCCTGACCGTCTAGCTCGCTGCGTCACTACATATCTTCAACCGCGTTCCCGTTTACGGTGTAAGCACTTCCAGTACCTACCTAGTGGGAGTTATACAATACAAACAAGGCTAGATTCTTGTCATTTGGAAAAATAGATGTTTCAAGAGGTTTTGTGACAAACAAAGACATTATCTATAGACAAAGCGATATGATTTCCATGGACGAAAAATAACGAACATCTTTATAAAATTAATCCTCTATTTAATCCTTTCAATGTATGAATTTTTAACAGGCAATATCACACCCATTTTCCAGGTACTTACTTGAAATGATCATAATAATATAAATAAAATGTTCGATATTGTGAGAAAAAGAGATAAAATTATTCATTAAAATATATATTTTTTTAAACAAGGTTTTTTGTAAGCTTTGCTTTGCTTTGTAAGGTTGTTGGTAAGCTTATTTTTGATTATGAGGAAATATTCTGTCTTTCCATAAATATGTAAGCAGGCACATTACCATCTAAAATATTCTACAGAATCTTTTTGCACTTGACATTAAAATTCATTATTAAGACTACTTACAGTACTGTTTTTCCTGTCATTTTTAAAATCCATCCAAAGGTTGTCTTGAAAAGATCGCTTTTAGCGATAAGGCCGCCCATTGTGTCACCCACTGTAATGTTTCTTCTTCTATACTTTCTGTAACTTATATGGTATGGTATGGTATGGTAAGAGTATTCTATTCTATTATTTTCTATTCTATTATTTCATGATTGCATCAAGTATCCGTAGAAAAATTATCTATTTTAATTTCTAATAGCCTCTCAAGTCCAGTTACTAGAGTGAAAATTTTACCTATATGGCCTTCCGAATAAAGACTCATAAAATAATTATCAACCTGCAAATAATCTTGTTGATAACATTATACGTATTGGCGAAGCCAAGTAGGATTTCCTCACAACATTTTTGGTCTTATCCAGAAAGCATTGACATGGAAAATTGTAATTTTCCAATTTCAACCTTCACCAAGAAACAAAGAGCAAAAGACAAACCACTCAATGTTTATCTGTGACCTTTAATTTATGATCCACTTGCGATTTGCGATCCCTTCAGGAAACGTAAGTTACAGCAGTATAAGTCGCAATAAAAGAAAACAACAAAAACTTGAGCTAGTAAAGCTGACCGTGTCATTTGTTACAGATCAATATAAGATAGCAGGTGCGACTCAGAGACTAGATGTGGCAAGTAATGCGGTCAGCATTACATCTATAGAGTTGACATCCAGTCTAAACTTCAGCGCCTCCATTGAGTACAAAGCTCAAATTGCGGCATAAAAACTGCGCATGGCACTGGCATTCTAAACAGAGTGAAGCGATACTTTACACCTGGACAGCTTTAAACCCTTTACAAGGCTTAAATCCTGCATGGTGTATTGCAGCCACCTCTGGGATGGCTCAGCTAAATATCAGCTTGCCGCGCTTGACTTGGTGGAACGCAGAACTAAGAGACGAATTGGCGACGTCAATCCGGTGGATGCCAAGCTTCACAGTTTGGCTCATCGCCGTTAGGTTGCCTGCTTATCGACACTGTACAGACTGTACTTCGGCGAGTGTGCTCATGAACTCCACGACCTCATCCCACCGGTCCCCTTCTACCATCGGACATCAGCGCAGTTGACACTGCAAGTTAACATCCTCACCTAGTTGCCATTCCACCAATTTGCACCAAGCGCTTCCAAACATCCTTCATAATGCACAAAGCAAAAGAGTCGAACTCACTGCCTGTCTGTGTTTTCGAACGCATATAACCCGAACTTCTTCAAAGTTAAAGTGTAAAGGCTTTTTCTGGGTATGTTCATTACATCGTCGACTTTGACTCTGTTACCTCTGACCTAGACTAGAGTCAAGAGCAAAAACATCACATAAAAAAAGAAATGTCGCTATACTTCATATAAGATAGCTTGATCTCTGCGACATATGTCAAACTGACGTATACATTATTGGTACGTTATTGTAAGCCTGTCAAGCGCTATTGTTACTGTATTGATACTGACAGCTGTCGCAGAGATCAAGCTATCTTTTATGAAGTATAGTGAGTCGGTGAGTGCTTGCAGTTTTTCCTTTATAAAAAAAAACAAAAACGATATCCAGTGACAATATTATGTTTTAACTTCGGCTTTATTTTCTTACGTATTTAAAAACTAAGATAAATACGAGTAAGTATTGTTCTGAATAAATTATGGTTCTAAACATTGGTAAATACCTCATATTCATCAAGTCTTAAAAATATTATTTTGTATAAAGAAATATTACACTATAATATCGAAAAAACACATTATTTAACAACTAACCTTTTGCCCTATCTTATGATTTTAATTTTAAAGAAAATACAGAAGAGAAAAGAAAAATACTCTTTATAAGTAATAGATCTGCTGTCTCGTCACGTATAATTAAGTATAGATATCGCACTTAAAATTGAAATGAAAAATACTTGATTTTCTTTAGCTTAAAGCATTCGTCCCATTTTTCATCAAAATTGATGAAAAATGGGACGAATATAAAAACATTGCTTTATTCATGGGGCTCGTCTAGAAATACTTCATTATTTAAATCATGGACTAACCCGCAATATCGGTCACCCTAAAAAAAGGAATTTCTGATTTATGTCGAAGCAATAAAACACAAAGTGTATCGTCATCCGAAGTGATTTTGATCCTGGATTAAATTTATTCTCTTCCTGTGCAAAGTTCACGTAATTAATTTGTGTGAAGCTTTGAATAGTGAAAAATGGAAGAGATTATATTTTCCGTAAAAAAATTGGATCGGCTTAGATTTCAATACTCTTTGTTATTTTGATATTTTATATTCGATATTCATCATCGAACATGGCTTCCGTATTCAAGTTTTACGAAAAATGCCGACTTTAGGTTGTTTGGGTTAGTAGTAGTAGTAGTACATAATATATATAGGCTTGTGTTTAAACACCGCCCAAAAAAGTACCTATTTTACTACCAAAAAAATTCTAAACGGTTACCAAAATGGATAAATGGTCACCAAATAACGTTTCCTAAAATATTATGAAATAAATCCATTTTTTCGTATTATTGACTGCCAAAAAAATATATGGACGCCTTTAAAGTCGACGGAGCCCCGCTGCGCGGGGCTCCTATTTCCGTCCGCAGGGTCTAAAGTAACCTAACACGAACGAGATGACGGGAGCCGAGTTCGCTCGCTTTGCTCGCTCACTTCGGCTCCCGTCATCTCGTTCGAACCTAACCTGTCCGTGTCGGGGTGCCCTAAGCTCCTGAGCTCGCTTCGCTCGCTCTTGGACTAATTCGTTAAAAACACGAATACACCCGGTATATTAATCTTTGAGTTGGATAGAATTTGGTGACCGTTGATCCATTTTGGGAACCAATTATTTTATTTGGTGCCTAAGCTTAGAGTCTTAAAAATATTTTTGATGACCGTCTAAATTATACCCATATATATATATACTTTTGGTACTACATAATTATGTGCTTTGTATTAGAGTGAATCACAATTTATTCTGCACATTTGGGCGTAAGATACGCCCAATTTTGCTTACGCGAATAGCAAGGAAACTTCCAACTTAATGACCAGAAATCATAAACCTGCTATTTTAAATTTCCAAAGGATCACAATGTTTGTAATAGAAAAATTAAAATGCAATAAGAAAAGAAAACATTATAGGCACTTTGAACTTTTCTCAAACTTTCAACTTTTTTTTTATGTTAGCACTTTCAATGCTCCATTTACCTCAAAACATGAAATGCAATAGAAAAACATCACTCTTCACTATTACCGACCATTTCTTTTAAACAATTAAATTATTCATGACATCTCTTTGCCAAATAACCAAATAATTTGATCCTAGGCAACGATTACATACAGTTAATTGATACTGTCTGCTTGACCTTTTTATTTTAAAAGGCCCTTTTCTAATTTAATGAATTACTTACAAATTACTTAATTCGACTTCGTTGTTAATTCACGATGGATCATACCTGGAATTAGAAAAGAAAAATGTTAATTTATGAAACTAGTGTTTTAATCGATGGATTACAGTGTTAATTGCCAATATCATGGCAAATGATTGTACCTTATACATTTTTGTTACTAATTACACCGTACACCGTTACAGGTTCCAGCACCAAATTTATGAGAGCTGGAATACCTTTGTAGATTTTGAGTCCCTACAAAATGGAAATGTGTTTTTAAAAACTATACCAACTATATTTTCGGAAGTGATTTTCTTAAAACAAGAAACTACCCAAAACACAGTAAGTAGCCCCCGGTTTTCATATATTATTACAACACAGACATAAATCATAGTCAAATAATTACCCTCTTATGATCTTTTTATAATAAAAAAAAATGCTTTAAGGAAATACTTATGCAAAACTTAATAAAACAGTTACCTCCTATGGCAGGTACCTGGCAAACTTAAAAGGAACCAGACGCTCATAATTTCTATCCCTTTCCCTCAAAAAACCCCTGTAGGTAAGCCTGCAATTGGAGACCAAATCACCGCATGAGCCAGACGCCATCAGATCCACAATAGACCAATCGGAGTCTGCATGTCAATAGGTTGTCTGGTCGCATTGTGCGTTCGATTTCATCACGGTGGATACTGGAAATGTGGCCATGATCGTTTGAGATGAAGGGTTTTTGCTAAAGGAAGTTAATGTGATTAGTGTTTAAATAATTATCACGCCTGTGTTCCGCAAAGGGTTAGGCAGAGGAACCTATGTTGTCCACCCAACAAATTACCCCAGATTAGTGCTATAGGGTTACTAAGGGGTGACAGTTTGTCAGTTTAACATCGTGTTAGTAATTAACTCTGAGTTAAATTCTTCGTGCAATCGGGCCAAAAGTAAATATACCTTGTAGTACACTGTCCTCGAAAACGATGGTGTTATCTTATTTGGTTGAAGAGTTGCAGTGGTCACCACCTTCCAGTTGTATAATTAGACTTGCTCCATATTACCATAATATTATTGTCATCCAACTCAAAGTATCCTTAGTCTTAGCGTATTCGGATGCCAGGAAATGCTTGAAAAATGGATTACTTATTTATATAACCGGACACACATATAAACGTGATATTAAGGTAACAATGAGTTCGTTTCTACGTTACGCTACCCAGGTCGGACAACAATTTTACTGAGTTTTCTCACTACGACATTCTTGGTATCAGCTGGATTTGTGTCCGGTTAATAGGTTCTACTTCGGGGAATACAGGCCTGAATTAATCTTAATATACTTCATAAAGTGCCTTTCGAGCTAGAAAGAACTAGTAGCCAAGCGGTCATCCCTTGAGACTGCGACCTGAAGGTTTTCGTAAGTATTTGCAAAACCCAATGATTGAAAGTTTGAAGGCGGAAATATTTGGAATGCCAGTCACATACATAAACTCACGCCTTTTTTCCATAGGGGTCAGAAACTACATAATGTCACCTGCTACGATTCTGAAATAGTTCTCTGAGTCGGCCACCCTGCATTTTCATAGAGTAAAGACTTCTCATCGCCGTGGAGTTAGGTCAAGCTTTTGTTCGGCAAATACTGAATATTTGCCGAACAAAAGCTAATACCGAATATTTGCTGAAAATAGTACGCATTCACGTTGAAGAATTTTCGTGTATTTGAACTTTTTTCTGTAGTGCCTGCATACTTTTTTTTTATTATCAATAGGCTCGCGCTTTGTTGTCAAGATAAGCAAAGTGGAAGTCAAATGAGCAACTTTTCAAAGGGTAAAAAAGAGATAGGATTTTGAAGGTCGAAATATTAATGTTGTTATATGTAACACAGTTGAACAACTTTTGATAGGTTAAGAAGTAATGGAGAGTTTTAATTTCCTGAATTTGATCTTGAAATAAATAAAACAGACAAGACTTCACATCACGAAATAAAAGTGATTTAGTGCTTTTACTTTTTACATCAAAGAAAATTTTAAATAGCTCGGCATTGTTTTCGTTTGGGGTTGTTCTTTGGAAAAGTATTTCCTTTACATTTTAATTGAATTAAAACACCTAACGACTTGTTTATAAAGGAAAACACCGTGGGAAAATCGAGGATAACCAACACAATGCAAGCATAGCCAGCTGGGTTTGTTCCTTGTTGTATAAAAAGATGATTTAGCCTTGCAATATATTATAAAAAAGGATAAACTAATAATTAACTAATTTCATCATCATTCTCTTAACCTTATCCTAATTTACTTGGGGTGTGCGCAACATGTCATCTTCACAAATTCTAGACATCTATTATAGTCGTCTTATTCTAATTCCAAGCTTAAAATAATTTAGAGTTTTCAAAACACCAATCGTAATGAAACCTTTGTTCCAGGCTACAAACCTCAAATTATCCAAATATAATAAGTAAATAAGTATGCCTCCAACGCAAATATTATAATTCCTATTTTTCTACGTGACAGAATTTAGTTTCTTCAAAGTAATTAGTTTCAGCTTATTTACCCACAAAGAGCGTATCCTTACGAACTTAACGTACTTAACTTTACGTTTTCTTGTACCTAATTACGAATGGAAATTTGAAGCTAGTCGAACAAAATTTCGCCTTTGAATTGGAGGGTAGTCCATGTTTTTGTGTGGGTGCTTGTGCCACCACTTGGGAATCGTATTAGGTATCTTTTTAGGTGCCAATAATATCGTAGTATTTCGTGTCTGCTTGGCTAAAAATATGCTTCTCTGAAGATAGGTGTCGTAAAGTCATCAAAGGCTTTGTTTGCTAAATTGGTTAAAAACATATATATGGATCGAGTTGAGAATATCCTCAATTTTTTGTTATTTAAAAGGTTCCTATGAAGCTTTCAATCGGTGAAAGAATTTTCGTAAACAGATCAAAACATCCAGATATAACTTTTTACAAAGTAATATACAAAATAATTTTACCTTTAAGCTCAGACACAAATGTCGCATGCGCTTCTTGACCCGAAACAAATGTAGGCTGATCAAAGGTATGTTTCGTGCAAGGATCGAAGCTAACATACTGAAACTACCAAAGTTGAGTGATCTTTTCCAACACGCAAAAACTTTAAACAGCTTGCACTTGAATTTACTTGACCTTTCTAAATACATAACATTTTTCCATGAACCCTTCAAAGATTCCTAAACATTTACTTACACGGTTACAATAACATAAGCAAAACGTAGAAAACATGGAATAATACCGGGTATTCTGAGCGATTTGTTTAACATAACATAGTAAGCCATGGAATCATATTGAAGTGCTGTAATTTCCTTCTGAAAATAAAAGACAGGCCGTACTCTACCCATCCTCTGCCGTAAATATCGGGTACGTGACCATTGTGTGTGGTGTAAGGGATAATCTTGAGGAGTTTATTTTTACCTATTCAACCAATGATGAAATGTTAATAGATATTACATAGACACTTGAGTTTTCTGCGAGAAAAGAACCAAGAATCGACATTTATATAGTTAAATTGGTTGCAAAGAACTTGAAAATACTGCCTGATAACCAAACATATTGGCGCAAAAGAGGAATACCTCTAATAATTTTTAGTGCCTTAGGGTAGTGGGCATGAAAGTGGCCACCGTCGCCGCCTATGGACATCCGCAATACAAGGAGTACAGCAGGTGCGTTTAAAGTGGCAAAAAAACAAATAAAAAACCGTGTACCCAACAATTTTTCAACCCGCTAACCTCCTTTAACTTATGCACAATAACTTATACATTCCCATAGTGAGCTACATCGGAGGGTCAGTTAGACAAATGACGTCATCAATGAAGACAGATCGCCGCCGCGTCTCAGTTCGACATGCCTTGTCTTATTAAATGATACAGTGTTTTTGTAGGTCGAGGATATAAGGAAAAGCTTTTATGTGTTTTATTAATGAGTAACTGTCATTAGAGGTGAGATCGCCAGTTTCTCCATGTGAGATACGTATCCTATTGCAATCTGAATAGACTGGACCCTGGACCCGACCTCAAGATATTTGGGCAAAGGCGAGGCAGGATATCATGAGTTATGAGTGTTTGTTTAAATTTGGGACCACACTTTTGACCCTTGATTGTACATTTTATGCCAATAGATAAAAAGCGTTGCTATGTTTAAAGACTTCAATGGTCAACGAAAAAGCAACTTTTACATGGACTCGTCCTGTGCGATCTATGGTATATTGAAAGTGTAACAGGTGAAGATGATAAATACCTAGATAGAACCATAAAATACGCCCTTAAAATTGTAACAAATAATTGCTGTATTATTCATTCCAACAGGTTTTCATCAAAACTCCGTCGTTTATTTTTTCAAGCCTCGTACGCTAAAAAGAGACTGCTCTTCGAAACATAATTCAAACTCGCTTGACATAACGAGCAAGTGAACCGCAATTTTTCTTTTAATAAGAATATTATTATAACAGTTTGTAAGAAACTGCAGTAATAACACAACTCAAAAATTAGGACATGATCTTATTACAAAGAAGTTGCGAAGAATCGGAACTTAAATAGTTGAACAGAGTTTAAATTAAGTTCAGAATTATATTAGATGTGAGGCTTAATAGGAAAAGTCGAAGCTTATCAATGTGTTGCCAAACATTATGCTACGGCGTAGCTCTGTTTTCACACTCAAGCAACAACTAAAAATAAATCTTTTGTTTCTTTTTCGGTACTCAGCAAGATGATAATAATAAATTGGAGTAATGGAATAGCATAACCCACAAAGTGCTGAATAAAATCTTAAATTCACTGACAAACAACACAATCTAAAGCCACTGACTCTAGAAGCATAATATTTTGTACAAGAGTTCCTTTGGACACAAATATGAGCACTAAGGAAGGAGTTTTAAAACGTCACCCCTTAATGGAGATAAACAGGGGACGAATTCAGTTTTACCGATGAGAA
The DNA here is from genome assembly GCA_947562075.1 of Orthosia gracilis. Lineage (NCBI taxonomy): Eukaryota > Metazoa > Arthropoda > Insecta > Lepidoptera > Noctuidae > Orthosia > Orthosia gracilis. The sequence goes on along the minus strand of OX387266.1, from coordinate 10,924,490 downwards.
ATCTCATCACCACATGGTTGATATTAATTTTGCAAGGAAATTGTTATTTATAACCTGGCTATGTCTCATTACAAACTACGACATAATCTTGTTAAACTAAAGCCTGAACTTGCTGGACTAGAGTACGGTTTTATTATAATTACTGTTCAGATATATGGAAGATATTAAGTGCAGGGAATTAAAAGGATAGAGGGGGAGGTAATCTTGTAGGGTGAAGCACTTGTACTTGTAGTCTGAACTAAGGCTGTGCGTAGACCTGAGTCAAGACTGCGTTTGAGCACACTATCCGTTTTGACTGTGCACATAGAGGATCATAACGCCTAGGAAAAGTGACATATTATCAGTGATAAATTTTCATGTGGTTTTTGTATAATGCAAACCATTAATTGAGAGTCGTCATCGCTGATAAATTGTCACATTGCCTAGGACCACTTCCTTAGCCCCTAAAGTGCGTACAGACACAGCATGGAAATCATTAAAAATATATGGTCATTTTGGCTAGGTACTTAACAAGTCTTAAAGGGCCGAAAAGTTCTGGAGTGGCGACCGCGTATCTCAACTAGGTGGACCGATGACCGATGTACAGAACCGGTCGATGTGGCGACGTTTGGCGGAAGCTTTGTCCAGCAGTGGACTTATTTCAGCTGAAATGATTATGATTAAAGCTTGCAAATTGTTTCATCCAATTTGCAAGGATCGAAAAAAAGAAAAAAGTAATCTTCTACAGCCATTCAGTAAAACATCAAGACCGTTTCATTTCAAACCGGGTAGTATAATCTCATTAAAGTAGTATGAAGTTTCTCGAGATTGTTACAGTGTAGTGGTAAAGTGCTACGACCTGTGCCAGAGTCGTTTTATGTTGATGTTGGGGCCCCTCAAACATGCATTTTTTTTTAATTTCTAATGAAATAACTTTTGTATGTTAAGTAAAAATAGCAGTGAAGAAGGTCCAGTCCCTCTTACAAACAGTAGGCTTTACACATTATTCCGCATACCGCTATAGACCAAAACGGATAAACGGTCAAGTCAAGAAATTCTCCAGAGATCTCCCAATAAACTGCATACACAGATAGGTTTAGTATTAAATCTAGCACATTTACCTTACTAACAATACTACATTACGGAACCGGTAACCAAGAACGGACCCTTCGGACCACCCACCACCCAACCCACTCACCGATCGGTACTTAAGAACGGGACATCGAAGCAATCGGGAGTATTACCTAATGAATACCGAAGCTAGCGGGAGTCATGTCTAACGACTTCCGAAACTCGCCGTAGTATTTATTCCTTCTTGTCTGAAGTAAATAGTGTTTAATTGTAATTTAAAAGTTGCTTATTGTTGTAGAAATTCGTCTGTGTATTGACTTCCAATTAAAACGGTAAATGAGGACTGTTTTAGGCAGTTAGTTTTTTGGAATAGTCAATATCCCGGATATTGACTATTTTTGTAATTTTCTGAGATTTTGCCTTCAAAATGTTTAATATCAACTATACTAATAGAGAAAAAAAAGCATTATCTCTTGATTTTTAGAATGGCAAATTTCAGCAAATCCTAACAACACAGCATCAGCATATTTACCTGATGCTATCATTTGCAGGCTAGCAAAGTTTCCAATTATCATTCATGAAGTCTCTTTCCATTCATCCATAATGATAGCAATATAATAAAAAAACCAAATAATTTCCTCATCAACTTGGGGTGAATACAACCCCAAAGGTTAAGAACTACAGACCAACGTGTCAATATGAAACATAGTTCAGCACCCAATTCCGTGTTTAATTGCATCAAAGGCTTTATTCAGGGTGAGCAGCATACGCGGTTGCTGAAGCGCGAACGAATTTCTAAAAACCGCAGTTTGCGTTGATAGTGCAGGGCCTCTTGTGACATTCGTTCTATTAGCAATAGCGATTGTCAAAAATTCAAAAATGTGTGGGATTGACATGTCACATGCCACGTAGTCAATTCCAAACATTTGGCATTTCGATAACAGCTAACGATAGAATGACACTGTCTAGATCCCCAGGTAACTCTGGCAGGTGCCCAGCGCGACGGGACTGAGTAATGACGCAATGTGTTCTCTGGTGTCGCGCATTCACTCTTTACAAGGCCTATAATGCTTTTCGCAACGGGACTGAGTGACTAATCTAACAAGCGACCGTCTATTGTTTTACCCTGAAGGAACATGGCTAGTCTCTACTGTCCGCTACAACAACTCGCGATGCACTGTGACCAACTTATCGCGCCCGCACCCGCCCCCGCTACTGCTTAGGCCACCGCTCATTCACTCTGAACTTCAGCGTTAACTGAGTCAATGGAGAGCGAATAATTTTGTCCACATAGCTCGCGACGGTCAATTTAACTTAAAACTTTACATTGGCATAACTTTCTGCACTAGTTTATATGACAAACGTGCTGCTGACGTATGAGATGGAAGCTTATACGAGGAACTGTAGTGAGATTTAGTAGCGCGGGTGAGATTGGATTGCAGAACATTCGAGAGACTTGCCTAAAATTAAAATTGCAACTCTACATTGCAAGGCCCAAATGTAGCCAGGTTTTTATCGTAGGAAAAAGCGGACTCGTAGTGGCTTGGAACTCTCCGTGAGACGCTGCGCTGTACCAATTACATGTGACAGCATTGTTGAAGGTGAGATCTTGAGCAGCGAGTAGAGAACTAAGCAGACGCCATTCAAATTGAATGAGCTGTACGCAAGAATGTTACATACGTATCAGATTTTAGTGAACATGTTTCGAAACGAGTAAGCACATCGCTTTAAAATACCTTCCTATGTAGTTAACTAAGTGTGCAACAGTACGATTACCAAGTACCCAAACATGCTACTTAACACCCTACAAAAAAATTCTACCAGCCATCCTCCCAAACAGCTGTAACAACTTCAATCCTTCCCCTGAGCCTTCCTATGTAGGTACCTAAGAGTGCAATTGTCCAATGTGTTAAATGTCCACCGTAATGAAGCACTACCATTCTCCCTAACAGCCCAGTTTAATACTCTCAACCCAGCTATAACGATCTACCTCGATAGGGGGAGTAGTACTAGTATCTAGCTAGTACCAGCCGCGCACACATTCACACAATTCCCTGATCGCCCCTCTGTCCAGCACTCGCCTCATTTGGCGCACCATGCTACTAAAATAAAAGGAAAAGGAGCTGCTAAACACATACGAATGGCGGATTATAGGTACAGGGATTAGGAGACAGGAGGATGAATTTATTGATTGTCATGTTGTCACAAAAGAAAGAAATAACATGCTCCAAGACCTCTAAGAATATAACCTAAGACCTTTTTATGGAGATGAAAAAAAAAACCAGCCAAGTGCGTGTCGGACTTCGCAGATTTAGGGTTCCGTACCAAACCGCCAAAGAAAAAATCAGCTATGCTTGATTTTAATACAAATGGAAACTCATAAATTTCCATTATTTTTTATTCGCATATTCAAAATATATCGAAAGCGATAATTATAGACTTCAAGGATATTGATACAATGAACATCAATACATTTTACAACTGCCGACATTCCAACCATAGACCCAAAACCATATTTTACCAGGAACCTAAGATGATGTCCAAAAAAATCTGATCAGTTTGACAGCAAAACTGCAAACGAGTCTGTAACAGACAAACCGACGCTTGAACGAGGTTTAACACCGACTTCACCAATGAAATCATTCACGATTAGTTTAACTAAGCTCAGTTTATGCAAATATAGCGTTCTGTTTGGCTGAGACCGCTGATAAACTACCAATCAGAAAGCTGTATAGTTTTATTGGTGCAATCGGCCCTTAGTGTTTTGTAGTAGGATTTGTAGTTGACGGGAGGTTCAATCGGCAGGGTAAAGGTTTGAGTAGGGGTAATAGGTTGTTCTTTGGTTAACTAGATGTTTATATTAATCTATAATTCTGGAGATTGATTGTTTCTTCATCATCGTTTGCCTAGCTTTTTGTAACTATATCGGGGTCGGCTTCCAGTCTAACTGGATGCTGCTGAATAGCAATATCTTATATGAAGCGGCTAACTTATTACTAAACTATAATTGTGACTTACACTTTTCTAAGAATACAAAAAGATTTTCGTTTTTTAACAAACAACAAAACTCTCAGAGGTGGAGCCTTCGCATAAAAACCTAGTCATCTAAGATTTATTTTCTTTTATTTATTTTTTATCTTCACGCTACCGCCTATCACTATGACCAAATCCCAACCCTCATCCACAAACGCTACCACTCTGGACGATCTTTCTACCCTGATTGCGAAAGACCCAACACATTCCAACCAAGTCTGCATAAATACAATCTTAATATTTTACATATTACCATCAAAAAAATATAATATAGGCATCCGATCCGATTATTGTTATGACCCTTAAAATCGGTTTCAAATCGAGAAGCAGATTTTGCACGCAATGAAAATGTTTTTTCTCATTCGATTTAACAATGTTTTGCGTTCAAAATTCAAATTTGGAACGTGTGAAATTAAATTGCGATTCGGTTTAGATTGAAATGAATATTTTTTTATTGTGTGTCTTTGTAATTGCTAACCTTTGCAATGTAGAAAGCAATAAAACTTGAACAATAAAGATTTGATACCTGGATGTAGTAAGTAACTACAATACACCAGTATTGCAGTTACTTAGCACCTTGTTTCCTCTTCCCCTCGCCTCGGACCACCGCAAGGTGTTAACGTGTTTCTTGTACCGCGCTTAAGTATTTTTTAAATATTAAAGCACATTTTAAATAAATTAAATCAACAGTAATAGTTCAACCGTACTAGGAGTGCATAAAGTCGAAGAAGTTCTTATTTGTCGTCGGGTGCGGCGCTGCATACAGATACTCCAACTTGCCTGTGCGCCTGGTACCTCGCAAGCGGCGCGGCTCCCGCCCCCACTTACGTCACGTAAGAATTTCTATTATATTAAAATCTGCGCGTGCGCCACGCTCCATCCTCACGGAGAAATAGCCACACCCACCAACGGTGTCATTGGAAGCGCGTGCAAAGCTGACCTCGCCCACCGACCAAGGATAAGCAATTACGCACGAGTTGAGGTGTCACCTATTAAGCTAATTAGCGAAATCACACCCCCGAACTTGTCGACTATTATCAACAACTAATTAAGCAGCCAATTGTGTGATAGCTGGGGCGTACTAAAGCAGATAGTGGCTTTTCTCTAAGCGTCGCGTGCGCAAGTAAAACCTAAGTAATTCTTACGCAAAATGAATCACACAAAATCGATAAATCCCTTTCTGATACGTCCATTAACTTGTTGACGTCTGATTGCAAATCACCGCCAAATTACGTATTTCAACGAGTGAAGAGAAGCAGGGAGGACATGGAGGACTCGCTCAGTAAACAGCTGGATGATTTTACGCTTGAAATGCGTAAAATGATGACAATATTTTCAGACAAACATGGCAACGAGATAAAACAAATAACTACAACCTTAAAAGAAATACAGCAGTCTAACCTCAATATAGAAAACTCAATTACTTACCTAACTGCGCAAAACGAGGACCTCAAAAATAAAATCAATCAGTTGGAGCACCAGTCTAAAGAAGACAAAAAGTATATTACTATTCTGGAAAACAAAGTTGAAGACCTGCTTATGGGAAGTCGTAAAACTAATTTTGTAATAAAGAATGTGCCAAGAAGAAACAATGAAAATAAAGAAGACCTAATAGAAATGGTCATGTCCCTCTCCCGCAATTTAAATTTCAATATTACCAAATATGATGTGAAGGACATTTATAGAGTACGTGGGAAAAACTCCTCTCAACAAAATACTCCAATAGTTGTGGAAACTGGCTCCACTCTTCTGAGGACTGATATCTTAAAATTGGGTAAGGCCTTCAATATAAAAAACCAAAATAAATTATGCTGTAGGCATCTGGGATATAAAACTTCAGAAGATACCCCTATCTTCATATCAGAACATTTAACTCCGAAAGGATCGCGCTTACACTTCCTCGCTCGCGACTTAACCAAGTCAGGGGCTTATAAGTTTTGCTGGACTGCTTATGGCAAAATATATATAAAGAAAGATGAAGCCTCACCCACTATTACTGTTAATTGTGAAGAGCAAATACACCAACTTCTGGTGAAAACATGACTACTTACCAGTACCTACAGGTGTACACGTTACCTACCTATAATACTTATAATGTTACTGCTACACAATATTTCAACATTGTTTTTCACTTACCTTATTGTTACTTACTTGCAGTGTGCTGATACCACTTTAACTTTAAACTCCAATTGTTTTGTTTACTCTTATCTTTACATATATCTTACACACAATTATATACTCGCCACACATCTACACTTGAAACTAATATACTTTAAATTATGTATTTGTATATTTTTTACACAAAGAAAGTCTTCCAGTGCGTGTTTAACTCATAGCGCATACCTGTCACACGAATATTATGGACACATTAATTCTAAACATTTTCAATTTAAATGTGTGACACTTTATTAACTGTAAATGATATAGATAACATCGAGATCGCCCGTACTGTCGAATGTGATATTTCAGAGTTCAATGAACATGTTCACATAAACAAAAACGACCTAACTATAATTTCCCAAAACATAAGGAGCATTTACTGCAACTTTGACGACTTTCTGCTTACCCTCTCAACATTTAACTTCGAAACTGATATTATAATTCTGACGGAATGCAGACTTAATGCTCTTAAACCTATTCCCCAATTAGAAAAATACCAGTCCTACTTTACGTCGCGTCAGTTAAACCAAAACGATGGGGTAGTTGTATATATTAAAAAAGGCTTAAAACCTAAAGTAAAAGAGGTCGAGCTATCTCAAGCATCTTGTCTTCAGTTAGACATACTTAACAATATTGTACTGTGTATTTACCGCTCCCCTTCTAATACTAATACTGATAACTTCGTGAGCTCGCTTAGCGCTCACCTAGATACACTAATAACAGACAATAATATCATCGTAGCGGGGGACATAAATATCAATATTAAACCTAAAAAGTCAGAGACGAGTAGTGAGTACAATACTAGAAATAATTATCTCAATATGTTGTCACTGCATGGTATTCTACCTGGACATGTACTACCTACAAGAGAAAGGAACTGCCTCGACCATTTCATGCTGAAAATACACAGGAAAAAGGTATCACCATTTATTGCTATATTACATACCACAATTACTGACCATTACACTACCTTTCTGTCTTTAACTAAATTAAAAAACATTCACATTCCTAACAAAACTTATACTATTGTAGATTATGAACAGGCCTTGAAAGATTTACAACAACAAAACTTATCTGAATTACTCTTCTGTAATGACCCCAATTTATTAACTAATCTTCTGATTAATAAACTCATCAACACCTTAAAAAATAACACTACTGTCAGAATAGTACCAAACAGTAAGCGAATAATTAAGCCGTGGATTACCACTGGTATACTACGCTGCATACGAAATCGTAATAATCTACAAAAACAATTTAGACTTGACCCACACAATGAAATCTTAAAAGTAACTTATACTAGATACCGGAATCATTGTAATTCTTTAATAAAAAAATTAAAGCGAAAATACGAAAGAGATTTACTTACAAATTCAGTTACAAACAATAAATTGCTCTGGAAAAATATTAAACATCTAACTTATTCTAATAAATGTAAAAATCATAGCTCTGAAATACTAAATATAAGAATATCGCCTCACGAGTCAGTAAACTTTATTAACAATCATTTTGCAAATATAGGTAAACAGTTAGCTCAAGAAATCTAGCTTAATATATCTAACCCTAATGATCAACGAAATAACTTGCCGTCCCAAAAAAACACCTTCGTTCTTCTAGACACCAACCTCGATGAAGTGGAAAGAACATTAATGAGCCTTAAGTCTGATAGTGCCCCTGGATGGGACAATATCCCCACAAAATTTATAAAATATGCTAGAATCGTAATTGTTCCCATAATAACTCACCTAACAAATCTTTGCTTCCAAAAAGGTATCTTCCCTGATCTGTTAAAACAATCCATTATCACCCCAGTACACAAAGGGGGGGATAGAGACGATGTCAATAACTACAGACCTATTTCTGTTTTACCTTGCATTTCAAAAATTATTGAAAAATTATTAAGTCACAGATTAATGCAATATTTAACTAAATTCAACATATTATCCTGTTCGCAGTTCGGTTTTAGGCAAAAATTATCCACTGAGGACGCAGTTACTGCTTTAAGTTCTTTAGTAACAGAGCAACTTGACTCTGGGAAAAAATGCTTAACTGTGTTCTTAGACCTCAAGAAGGCATTTGACACCGTCTCTGTCCCTGTCCTGGTAAAAAAACTGGAAAAGGCTGGAATACGGGAAACGGCACTCGACTTATTAAAAGATTACCTCTCGCAGAGAATACAGAAAGTTAGGGTGGGAGAGGTTACTAGTGATCAAGCGGAAGTATCATTTGGCGTTCCACAGGGAAGCGTACTAGGCCCGACACTCTTCCTGGTATATGTCAATGACCTCTGCAACATGAATATTAATAACGCAAAAGTCTTCTCATACGCTGATGATACCGCGATAGTTTTCTCAGGGATCTCCTGGCATGATGTGAAACAAAAAGCAGAGTTGGGCATGGCCCAAGTTGCTAACTGGCTAAACATCAACTTACTCACACTTAATACGGCTAAAACGAACTATATATGTTTTAGTATTAACAAAAGTACACAACCTAGTGAAGACTTTAGCATAAAAGTTCATGTATGCGGGGACACTAATAATAGACACTGTAACTGTTCGCTCATTAAACAGGTCGCGCAGACAAAGTACCTAGGAGTGATACTCGATCAACGGTTATCCTGGTATCCCCACATTGATCAAGTCACGAACAGACTTAGAAGATTAAGCTGGATTTTCAAGACTCTCAGACACATCACACCAAAGAAAATAAACACGAACAGCGCCCGAAACCCGTCTAGAAATATTTTAAATGAGATCTACATAGCTCTGGTCCAGTCGGTCCTAACATATTGCATCCCCATATGGGGTGGGGCAGCAAAAACTAATTTTATCAACGTTGAACGTGCCCAACGGGCTCTCATTAAAATGATGTACTTTAAAAAGTTAACACATCCTACTGAAGACCTCTATCAGATTAGTGAATTACTCTCAGTTCGTAAATTATACGTAATCCAAATAATTCTAAAGAAACATAAGTCCCTAAAATATGACTCAAGCATAACAACCCAAAGAAGAAAAGACGTAATTGCACAAATTCCCCATACAAAAACTATATTCGCAGGGAGACAATACAATAAGCGATCAGCTATACTGTATAACAAAATCAACAGGAAAATATACATATACCCAAAAAAATACTCCGAGTGTAAAAAATCTTTAATAAATTGGATAAAATCACTAAGCTATGATGACACGGAGGCACTCTTGGAACACATTAAGTAAATACTATATAAGTAACATTTATCACATACCACTGCACACTCACACCTACATCTCTATACATATATATAAGTAAGTAAAATAATACTAAATAAAAAATACCACCAATAACACACGCCCATACGAAATTCATCACCAATTCAGTATCAACACACACACACACACACACACACACACACACACACACATTCACACACACTCACTCTTACATAACAATGAATACACAGCTGCAAGCAAGTTTTTCTTAAAATTTAAAGTTTACTCATACTTCTCATACCTATTGTTTGTATTTTTCTTTTTCCTTTTATTGTTTTTTTTTGTTTTTGTTAATACCTAGCTTCTTAAATTTGAATTACTTTGTTATGGAAGAGCGGTGCTTCCCAACACAGGCATTACTTGCCTAAAGGGAAGCTCAAAACACTAAAATGTTATGTAAACTTTTGAAGCAATAAAATATTTTGTATTGTATTTTGTATTGTATTGTTTGCTTACCTGAAAACAAAATATTAAAATTCACAAAATATTACAATTCAATTTTATAACTCACATTGATAAGTAAAACAATTGTTTTCATTGGCGGATGAATTAAGTAGTTGGTATGCAAATTTTATTTATAAGCAGGCAGAAGAATGCTGCTATCCCGATAATTAACATCGCAAGAGCAAACCCTAATCAGCGGTGACAAAATCATCCAACTTAAAGTAAACGTAACTTCACTTACAACTTAATAGAATACTCTAACACAAATAAACGCGTCAGAATTCTTCAGAAAGCAAGAACGAATTACATCCTCAAGATCCTTTTATATGACGTAATAATGGCCTAGCCTTAGTATTTAAGTTAACTACTAGGTCATTTATTCCCTAACCCAGATAAAATTGACCTTAGTACCAGAAAAACATAGGTAAAGAAAGTCAGCATCATTTAATAAGCGAAAACAGGCGGTCCGCACACATAGACGTGTACGCCGATCTGAAACAAATGCTCGCGAGTGCATTTGAACTCGCTGTAAGTGAAGCGTGTGTGTGTGCGTGCGGTTTCAACCGTTGAATGGAACTGACTTTCTGTACCTACCTACCTATTCTGTGTTAGTATCCTTTGTATGTTCCCAGCAATCATTATCCCAAAGGTTTTCAAAACAAGGCTAACTAGACTAACGACCACATTTTCTTTTCATCTACAGATCTTAGCTGAAGAAAATAGCCCGAAATGACCCAAACAAATTGCGGGTAATATAATCCCTCTGGAAATGAGCAATACTCGTGCAATAGCCTACGAAATTAGCTCATTACTTACACATCGTGTATAATATTAGCGGTAAACGGTCAAACTTTTTTTTCAGACTATGTTATTTTGGGGATCATTTCATTGAAATACAAACTCACACAAGGCCAATTAATATTTTGTATTTAATTTATTATTCTAACGGACAAAGCATATTTTTATAGATAGTTCAACTCATCTGTAGCGCGGCGCCATGTGAGCGTGAGCTGGGCGTGCGCTTGTAATTATACATTATGCATTTGTGTGGCGGCAGTGACGCGGCAGTAGTCGTTCGAGAACTATTATGTAATTGCTTATTAAATTTCAAATAATGGTATATATTTTAGTTAGTTGGCGACTATCAAGGAGGTATTATAATAAATCAAAGTATGAATTTGATGAAAAATGGTAACAAACCCCGATTTGAAATGACAAGACACAAAAGTAGGTAGGCTTATTTTTAGAGAGTATAATATCTCCACTCTTTATTGCAGACCGTTTTTTTTATTTTTAGGTCAAGATGCCACCGCATTTCGCTCAAGCTCACTCTTCTTTTAAGATAGAGGTACTGCTTTTAAAATTTAACACGGAACCCTCATTGACAGGTAACAACCAACCAAATAAAAAACGCGAAACTTGCGTTACACACATAGCATTTCCAAAGAGATATTCCGGACCCGGGATCCTGGAATCCAAAACGTCTGCCAACACTAGCCAAGGTTGATTTATTCACGGTAAGCGAAAATTTATTTTGCATATAATGTGTATTAGTACATGTGTATGCTTTTGTTGCTTTTTAATGTGGTTTATGTACATAAATATGGTGAAGTAAATGGAAAGGATATTTAAATTACAGAGATAAACTCGGGCGCTTTTATAGTGTCTTTATTTTTCTTTTTTGTAGGCTCGTTAAAGTTTGAGGCTGCATTTAGCTAACTCATTAAGTGATTCATATTATTAAAAAATATGCTCGACAATCGTTCTTGTGGTTTTTTCTTATACTACTATACAGGAATCATGCATTTTTCAGGAGTAATAAAAATAATTAGTTTAGGTTGAAAACTAATCGTGTCTAGTTCCCGTTTTCTTGAAATAGCCCACGCCTCAAACGTTGCACGCATAAAAACAGATGCTTATTGGGCCTATTGGGCACTCATGTGAAGAGAGATGAGATTTTTTCCTTGTCGGAAATTCCTTGGCTGTCTAGACAGACGGTAGTAAAATGGCTGCTAAATTCATTTTTGCTGAGAGTAATTCTACGTATAAGTCAGGCCCTTTTCCTCAAGGGTGTCGCAGATAAGATTAAGGATTAAGGGATAGCAACGGATAGGTAGCTTTATGGATCTATAGTCTAATTTAATGGCTGCATGAATAGTGAAATGAGATGCTGACTTTTCGGATAAGTGTATTCAAATTACCATGGGGGCCTAGATAAAGGGACATTTTACCAGCGATAAAGGGATTGACATGCGCTAAATGTCACGTGGTCAATCCTTTACATTATGAAATTTCGACAATTGCTTTCGCTCGAGCGCTAGCTCGTGAAACAGAACGAATTGTTGCAGACCTCACAACTACAGCTCAAAGTATACCTAGGTAATAAAAACGAAAGAATCCATTGGCAAATCTTTTAAAACAAATCAAACTAAACATTTATAAAAACAATTGCCAAATTCCAAGCTAGAACGAATAACGAAGAATTCATAAAAAGATCGGCACATACTGCAAAGATTTGAACATTCGCTGACAGTGCACCTGTATTTTGAGTTTGTTCCACGTTCATTCAGAAATCGCAATCACCATTGTCGGCGTCCGTGGGCTTTATTAACCGACACACTTCACCGACGCGGAAATGCGCGTTGTTGACGAGTTCAAATGGCACAAATGGGTATATTTATTTAGTATATGTTACGTACGTATGATAGCATATTTTCTCGCTAGATTTCCTGTGAATCTGCAAGTGGAATACGAGCATAAGCACGAGCTATATTTTTCAAAATTCTGCGTTGCCAAAGCTTCTCTACATTCAAAACACGGGCAAACAATCGGCCATTCGCTGACGATGCAGCGGAATCAGCGAGTCTGTCCGACATGTCGTCTATGTCGTCCCCCATTAGCCAACACATTACGCGCATTTCAATTCGAATGTTCAGTTTGATGTTTGAACTAAAGTTTGACTATGGAATATTATATCTCGTATGAACTGAAACTAAAATAACATATGGAATTCGTTTGGAAATCTTTAAAATGCAGTTATTATACTGAAAAATCAAAAACGAAAATAGTTTATCTCAAATAAACCTTTAAGGTACTTTTGAATTACCAAACATTAAAAAAAATATCTAGTTGCACGTTCCCAGGGGCCGTAGGTCTCTTAGAAGAAGAATGTGCAAGAAACTCCACGGATAGTCTTTTACATCAATACGTTTTAATTAAAAGTATTTGGTTACATCATTCTTGTTGGAAACATTACATAATAGGTGACAACGATGAAAAAAGACGTGCACGTAAAACCGTCAAGATTAGAATAAACAACCTCAAAACATAGTAATTTACTAAATCAGAACGAGGCAACCAAGGTCTATCCCAACTGATGGCGCCCATCACGAACATGACCCATGGATTGGCTCAACTCAGCTCAACCATCATAAAGGAAACCAAATGATCCAACACAAATGTCACAACACACCATCAGAGATACATTTGAGAGAAAATGAAACACTCAACTGCTAACACAGACACAAGTCATCGCTCAGTCAACACAAGTCAACAAAAGCTAGTAATACAAAGTACTCACTTTGCACGTTATAATGTAGTTGTACCAAATTTTCGAAGCGGAACGCGGCAGAAGCTTGCTTTATTAGAATTCTCGTTCCTCCGTAATCTGATTTAGGGTTTGTTCAGGCATTTCTGCAATAGGTATTAATTCTAGAATTGAGAGCAAGGCTTTTGCAGCGTTTGTGCAGCTTGGTTGCAATACAAATCTCTTAAATAGGCTAATACAAGCAATTCTAAACTAAGTATGCAATCAAAGCAGGTATCGGAATAGTTTAATTATGTAGGTATATTCTAAGTTCAGGAGCGTGCGAATGATAACGACAGAAATCCATATCACCAATTTTTGCACATAGCTTCTGACTGTAACTTCGTCCGCGCGATATTTTTTAACAATTCGACACTATTCAATACTTTAGCTTTCTATATGTCTGCGCCATATTAAATATGTAAATTAAATATTATAAATATTTACTTACGCACTCAAATTATTACAATAGATACACTTACATTCATTTCACATCATTCAATCAAATACGCGAGGACCAAACCTTAACTTCCGCGCACACCCCTTCCTACTTCCTATTGCCGGTCATCCGGTCTTTCCGCTCTTCAGTTGTCAAAAAGTCGCAACTCCGGAAACGCGTGTGCGCTTCCGTTTTCTCCCGCTCTCAAAGAAAACTCAAGTATAAGTGTTGTGTGTGAAAAACAGACTCTTGGCTTACCAGCATTCAACTATAGTGAAAACTCCACTGCTAAAACTATCGAAGGACATTATTATTCAAAGCTCCATCCCGCACCCGTAAGTACCTACCTACTGCCTTTTTCCGCTGCGCCCACACTATACAAAAGATAAAGATCACCTCTTGATAAATACTATGCGTTTAGACAATAAAGCCTGATTTAACAACACAGTAAATTACAGAAGTATATATTACAGATAGAGTTTTCACACCATCTATCAGTAAGACATAATGCAAAAATTTTGACGCAATACTGGAGAAAATGGATCCACTTTTTCTTAAACAAAGATCAATTAAATTATTTAAGTGACCGTCTTATTATGATAGTGGAGTGAATTAAAAAGGAATAAGTAACGATACTTATGAATATCCAGAGACTCTGGACGATGTCACATTTTATAAGAGACCACAATTGTCAAAAAGTGTAAAATGCATGAGATTGAAGCTTAGCTGTAACTAAGTGTTCGACAGGCACTGTTCTCCATGCTCCACTACGAGTTGGCGTATTTAGGCTGTCATTTGTTTACCAAGATTCACTTAAGCAATACTGAACCTAAAGTCCGTAGATTTATCCCCCTCAATCCTGTACTTACATAAATTCTATCTATTCTAAAACAAACGCCATTTCAAATCGTAAGCTCTTACTCACACAGTATGACACAAACAAACATAATATTTTAGACTCCCCTATACTTATCATGATTCCTGATAAATCTTAAAGGTAAAGTACATAAGCATAGCTACTTACTAATTATGTGTTACACAAAAAACATTCAAAGAATCCTATCAGGAGTTTACTATCGGGCTAGAAAAACTATACATTCCGAACAAAATATTGGTTGTTCACCGTTCAGTCGCTAGCGTGATTTATACTTTAGGATGGAAAAATTCAGCACAGCGCTGCACCGCTGAATTTCTAAAGGTCTTTTCAATGTTGATGGCTGCAATATCATGCTTGAAAACAATGTTTTTTTTTTTAATAAATATTGGTGTAATAAGTGTATGACCAGATGTATGAACGTAAACTTAATAGGTTACTTCTAGGCAAGCGTGCTTCCCCGTCAACCACATCATCGCTTACCATCAGGCGAGATAGTGGTCAAACGAGATATTATCGATAAAAAAAAAACAAAGCAAATGATAGCAACGTATAGATTGGCGCGTTTTGTTTAGTTTCTGCCTACATGGGAAAAGGCGTGATTGGATATTTTTAAACGTTACTTATGGTAGTGATATTTTTGTATCAGAAAGAAGAGAGAAGTCATGTTAGACTTTTGCTACTGTCTTGTTGGTCTACATATAGCAAGGGGCCGCAATCTAAAGCTATCGCCAAGTTGAATAGTTTTTTATGGTTTGCTTAAAATCTTAGTAGCTCTCAAGTTTATATTTTTACACGATAAGTATCAATAGGCAGAATAGGTCCTATTACATGGGACTTGTGACATTTCTAGCAAAACGCGGGCGTACAGTAATACTATTAAAAGATTTTGCCGTCCATTATACTGATACGATATTTCGTATATATTTAATCGAAGTATTGTATTTACCAGTTCATTTTCACAGAATATCTTTACTATTTTGTCCCATTCAGTTCCTGGATCGATTGTTTCTAGGTAGGTATAGCTAGCCAATACTTCAGTCTTGGCAAAACCTCAAGATATTTGAGTGTGCTCTTTGTCTGTTCCGAATTCTAAAAGATGACTTATTGCCAAGGCAGGGATAGAAAACGAAGAGGTTTGATAGAAAGGCGCCTGTGTTGGTCACTTTATTCTTAGCACTTTTATTTTACTGGCTTGTAATTTTTAATATCTTTGGTGTGAGAACATAAAATACCATTTTGGTAAAAAGAAGTTAAGCGGCGTCGTTTAGTAGAAAGCCTAGGATGTTAGCTTATTGACTGATTAAGCTAGTTGACTACAACACATACATGCTTTAAGTACAGTATGTCACGGATTAAGTGATTAATCAGGGCACTATGTATAATGCCTGGGCATTATGAGTCTAGTCAAGTCAAATCGGGCAATGTAATGAATACTGACTTAAACTTCTACATTTATCACATTGTCTGGTCATTATTAATACTGCTACATAACGGTTGAGCAATTTGATAATTATGGTCAATGAATTAGTCTTTAGGGAAATTAGAAATTAGGGAGCTTAGGGAAACGTGCTGGTTAGGTTCGAGTGAACTCAGTTCTCGTCATCTCCTTCATGTCAGATTAGTTTAGACCCTGCAAACAGAAATAGGAGCCCCGCAGCGGGGCTCTGTCGACTTTGTTACTTAAATATTAATCGTATTTACCTATTCTAACTCAAAATCAATGTCAACATTAAAATTATTTAATAAAACACATATTTTTATTAACCTGCTCAATAAGTGTTGGGCATTCAGAAAGTCCGGTCTGTTTAATTATTTCAATAGTTTTATGATATTGCCTACTCATATTGAGCATTTTTCAATTGCCCAATATGCATTTTTAATACCCTATGAATCACTTGGTGCATAATATATATATTATAAATCTCTTTATAACCGCTACTCTATATAACCGATATTGATGATTTTCCTGTAAAGAAAACGTTAACTAAATAAAATACATATATTATAATGTTGAAGTTATTTAAATCTTCTTTTAAGTTAAGACAAAACGAATCTAGGGCCGGAGGCACCAAAGTAATTTTTTTTCAGCGTTCGTGACAACTATTGCCAAAATTTAAAAAAAAAACATAATATTTAGAACTTTTCGTTAACGCTGATAGAATGTCACTTTTCTAAAGTGCATTACATTTTGACAAGTCTTATCTAATCATTAAAACACCAAATTTCCAATTCCAAGAAATACCAACTAAACTAGATTTATTGGCTAAACAATATAGCATTTGGTAATCCATCGCTATTCCTCGCACCGCTGACAAAACGTAATTAGTCACCAAAACTCATTCAGCATTGATATTGCGTGTGCAGCCGAAATGCTGACATATAATTAGATTCGCAACCACGATACAAAAACGACGAGATATTTGTAATTTCAAGGTATTCTGTAATAGAGGCATGAAGTTTTTAAAATATTTGTGAACTGGGATAGATTCATTAGTTCACTGGTACAATAACAGGAATTGACTCACTTAATGTTTGAGGCTCAAAAATGTTTATCAGCTTATCTAAAACAGAAAAATAAACATAATTCATATCTGGCACCCTTTTCTTATTTCAATTCCATAAAATGCAACTACACAAAATAAAAACAATTTCTTGTTCTTAGTAATACGTGGTGCACTTTACTTGAATAAGTATCACCAATCAGATTACTAAACTGGCGTCTTACAAAAGATGTCCACAGTTAGGCATAGCGTCACAAGATCTACCTATTTTCTGCTTGTCACATCCAGCGGACTCCAGCGGCATACACCAGGTCATCGGACCCCCTTGTGGGATTACCACAGCGATTATTAGAAGATTGTTCAAGGTTTGATTTGAAAGTTATAGCTATAAGGTCATATATATTTATGCAGCCTTCAGACTTTCAAAATCCTTCCTATTAAATTATTATTCTTCAAAAAATCTTTAAGAAAACCCTATAAAATGTTTACAACTCCGTAAAACCTTTGACATTACGAAAATAAACTTAAGAGGCATAATCAGTCTCCACAAACTTGGGAGTTCGTTCAGAAAACACAATTTTGCCGGAGGTATCAAACTGGCTCGTGTGAGATGAAAATATGTTTTATGGGATGAGCAGAGGTGTTAGTGACAGCGAGAAGCGATAAGAGATAACTTTTATAAGTACCTCCACCAGTTCTTTCCATCTATTCGTTAGCGGCTTAATTGATATGGATAGCATCACTATGTTGCCCAATTTATCACAAATTATGGCAGCTTATAAATAAATTATTTGCCAAAGCGTTTTTGCCGAACCTATCACTGGAATAAAATTTAGCATAGCAAGGACATTAGTGTTAATTTTAATCCGTGATGCTTGGCAACTGGAGTTACCCCAGTTGAAAGAAATTCTTTATCCCTATTTTGCCTATTTCGTTTCTGTCTCCTGCTTGTTGGGAAGTCGAAATTTTGTTTTTCTAACTCCTTCGCTGTTCTTTTCCGATTTATTTCGATGCGGGGTCCAGGATTTTGAGCTTCATTGACTCTGTGGTTGCCACTATTATTGATTCGTTCAGTACATCATTAGAATTGGGTGGAAAGTCAGTCATCATCAAATACAAATAAAAAATTAATAGTTTCTTTGTTAGCCTCAACAACAACGAAAAAAAATCAAAGCAAGTAACCCGTCATTTTTACCAAAAAAACATGATTAAAATTCTGTGGAAGAAGCTTTATTCATGCCTTCATAATAAATAACAATTCCGCATGGGATTGTATTAGATTTTAACATTTTGTAGCTTAAGATATCCATTCAATAACTAACATAGGATGAAATGACAATCCAATATGACTGGAAACCTAAAAAAATCGCAATCATTCCTTTCGAATATTAATGAATCCAATGAAACAAAAATAGGTAAATGTCTTTGAAATGAAGACCTGGATCGGGTAACAAGCATGATATCCGATAAAATGCAAACCATGTTTGTGTTTGAAAAACAAGATAGTCTGGTATGGCACACTGATGGTACCAAAATGGAATCATGTACAGGAGTGGGAATATACGCAAAAGGTTACAAATGTGGCAAAAGCTTAAGGAAGAATGTATTCCAAGCAGAAACATATGCCATAATAACCTGTGCTCAAGATAATATAGATAGAGGAACCAGAGGTAAATCTATATATATTCTTAGTGAAAATGATGGTGAACAATCAAAGCCATGACATCCTTCAAAGTGGACTCCAAACTTGTTCTGGATGCTATCCAAACCCTAAACAGAATAAGATTGATGCGGGTCCTTCGATACAAAGGTAACGTAGTGGCAGATGAACTGACAAGAGAGGGCTCAGCAAATGATTTTGTGGGTCCAGAACCATGTGTAGGCATTTCGACATGTCTCGTAAAAGCCAAATTAAGAGAGTTTGCAGATCACAGGCAACAAAGACATTGACTGTCTAACACCGGTCTGGAACACTCCAAAAAATTCCTGGGCTCTACGTTCAAAGCACGGGCATGTATTTGGAACATGAGCAGGGGGCAAATCCGCTACCTGCTTGCGGCCTTTACTGGGACTTTGGGCACTTTGGAACCAACGACATGCTCATGAAGATGGGTTTAACCGCGACGCCCATGTGCAGGTTGTGAAAAAAACCCCCCACACATTTTTATTTCATGCTACATAATTTATCTAGTAGTAGACACGCTTCGATCGAGAATCTATTGAACACGTAATTATGACACGATATCTTGCGAAAACACCTCGATTCAAGTATTAAAACATAACCATAACTTTAGAATAGTTGAACCGATTTTCGCCAAACATAGCTAAGAACACTTTCGCTAACCATACACCTCCCCTCCCTCACCTTACAAACAATAAAAAAAGAAATCAAAATCGGTTCATCCGTTTAGGAGCTATGATGCCACAGACAGATACACAAATAGGTACACAGATACACACAGATGTGTGTAACTCATAACACACTTTTTTTCCGTCGGGGGTTAAAAAACACTTGACGCTTGAATATGTTTCGGTGTTTCTTCTTAGATTAGGTAATTTCGCTACTGACGTGTCGGCTGATGCATGCCAGGTCGTGTTTTTTTTTTTTTTTTTTTAATGCTGCTACCTCCAACATGGTCGGAGTCTATTCTGAGCTTAGCATTCATTCTAGTTCTCGCATTTATTCCTCTCGCACTTTCATTCCTCATACTTGGGTCTTTTTTTCATTCATCCTCATTTGTATCTTATGGGTGGGATGCCCATCTAACGCCTAATACTATCTATCTCTATTTCTTTATTTAATACTACTTGGGTTTAGAAAAACATGTGAAGTTGTTTTTTATTGTTGACATTCCTTGTACATGATACACTTATTGTAACGTTATAACTAATACATCTTTCTTATGCTATTCTTATTCTATCTTATATAGGTCTTACATAGGAGCGGTTCATTCACACAGGAATTAACATTCTGCGCTTTCTAATAACTTAACTTTACATTTTAATACATAATTTAAACATTACTTATTTCTACAGGTCCTACAGAGTAGGGGGAGCATCTCTTATTTAAACACTTATTTTCTAACTTATTACACTAAGGTTATTTTCCAGGTCCATTAGGGACGGGAGCAGTTTTTGTTTTACACTGACTTTAAATGTTAAACATTTTATTATATTATCCTTAAACTATTATATAACTACTTAATTTATGCTGTTCTTTAATATAACGCAGTATATTGTGACAGCATATTTACTTATACGGTTTTGTTCCTTTTGTCAACTATGGATGCTATTTGGCTGCAGTAACTTAAAAACAGTTCTCTATTTTTCCCCGTCATTAGATGCGGCACCTGTTGAGCATTCAGTTCTACACCAAGTTTTTGCTCAGTCTCATATCGCATTCTCTCAGTCATTGGGCAGTTGAATAGGATGTGCAGGACCGTCTCCTCGACGCCAGGTTCGCAGGCGCACGATGGGTTCTCCTTACACCTGAAGCGTTTCAGGTATGCGGAGAACCCACCGTGCCCCGTCAGAATCTGCGTAGTCAAGCTGTCGTGGGTCATCTTACGTACTATTCCGTACGCCGCCACGGCGTCCGGGAAGAAGATTTTGGTGCCCGAAGCTGTGTCACCCGATCTATATCTCCCGTTTCACTCGCCAAGCGTCTCCGACCGGATTACTCGCCTGACGAATGAAACGGGACACTGATCATAGTCCGGCCTCTTCTTCAACCTCAGGGCGGCCTCCTTTGCAAGCTGGTCGGCTCTCTCGTTTCCCTCCAACCCTGCGTGGGCCTTTATCCAGATTAGCGAGACGCTCTTATTCTGGAGTTTGCAGCGACGCAAGGCGTCTCTGGTTTCCACAGCCAAGGGGTGTGGGGAACTTGAGTTGGTCACCGACTGAAGGGCCGCCATGCAGTCGCTGAAGATGCCGAACGTGGTTTCACTGTGCTTGAGCACCTCTCCCACCGCTCTTTGTAGGGCCAGGAGTTCCGCCTGGTAGACGGTGCAATAGGACGGCAGTGCAAACTTGAGGGCTTTCGCCTCGACGACGCCATTCCACAAGGATAGCGCCGCCCCGACTCTGCCCTCAATTTTGCTGCCGTCGGTGAAAATACGCACAGCATAGTTGCTGTGGTTGTTGTACTGATCCTCGTCTACCAGGCTTCCGAACTCCAGACACATTTGCTCCGCGGGGTGCGGGGCCTTCAGCGCGGGTGCCATCCGCTCCACCTTCCTGCCCACCAGTACAGGCTGGGGTACTCCCCTCCTGGCTCCGTAAAGAGCAGCTGCTTCGCGGACGCGAAGATCGAGTGGGAGTATCCCAGTCAGCACCAGGGCAGAGTGCAGGGAGACCGTGCGGTATGCCCTGCACATTTTCTGGGCAACACCGCGCTGGACGGTCCATAGCTTCTTTTTAATATACAGTTTTTCGGCCGCTGGAGCCCAGGCGCTAGCGGCGTACAGAATTATGGGCTCAATTGTGGCCACATAGATTATCCGGATAATCTCGGGGTGTAGCCCCCAGGTGATCCTCGCGGCTCTGCACAGCCGTTTGTATATTCCAATTGCCCTCCTGCACACGAGTGAGACATGAGTGTTGAATGTCAACCCACTATCTATGGTGACACCCAGGATCTTCATCTCCTTCGCCAAGACGATGTCTGTCACCCCCGCCAATGCCGCTCTCGCTCGTGTTCAGGCGTGGTGTGTCGAACTTCAGTTTTCTTGTTATCACCATCGCGGTGGTTTTACGAGGTGCAAATTTGAGCTTATTTTCGACACCCCACGCCAGAACACGAGCGAGAGCGGCATTGGCGGATACCTCCACCTCCATCGCAGTCTCCCCGTCAAAGACTAGGAGGACATCGTCCGCGAACGCCTGGATGTAAGTCCCGTCACTCTGCAGTGCTTTAAGGAGGGGGTCACAGCCCTTGCTGGTGCCCTTGTTATATACCTCCCAGCCGTACCTGATCGAGAATCTTCGGTCACTGAGGTAGCTGTCTATGACCCGCCTAAGATTTACTGGACATTTTTCCTCCGCCAGACGGACTCGAACTGCTGGCCACAAGGCGTTGTCGAAGGCTCCCTCTATGTCCAAAGAAATAAGCGTAATAATTTTCTTTTGTGCTAACTTTTGATGTACGTGCTGCATAAGAGCATAGAGGGAGTCTTCGGTGCTCCTCTGGGGCATAAATCCGTACTGGCGGGTACTCATCCTCGGTAAAAGATGGAACTTTAGGCGGGCCACCAGCATCTTCTCATAAATTTTCCCCAGTATAGGCAATAGCCCAATCGGCCTATACGACTTGGGAATAGAGTAGTTATCTTTTCCTGGCTTCCTCAGTATAACTACCGTTGCCTCTTTCCAGGGCGCGGGGAAGTACTGGAGTTCCAAGCACTTGTTGAGGAAACCCAGCATCAAACCCGGGTCATTACCCATGACTTCACGGCAAATGTCGGCCGTAAAGCCATCAGAGCCCGGTGCCTTCTTCGGGATAAAGGACTCTACCGACTTCTTTAATTCAGCCATCGTGAACGGTGGGTCGCAGCAATTCTTAATTCTTTCTTGTACACAAAAAAAAGAAATACATATACAACTTGATTGATTATAAAGTTGATGTACAAAGGCGAGCTTAACTCTAAGAAGAGTCAATCATGTTGTTCCCCAAGGTTCACACGTTCCGCTTTCGATCGGATGGAACGGTGATGTGCGTTGTCACTCTCTAGGGAGTCGTCTGGGTAAAATGTTCCGGCTAACAGCTTCACAGAGCCCTTCGCGTCCAGCACGTCACCGTTCCATTCCAATGGCAGGTCCTCTTCCCTGCGCTGTGTCCTTCCTATTACACTATATATTCCTTCCCAGACCCCCTCCCTATCCTGCTTTCCGCAGAACTCCTTCCAACTCTCGGTCTGAGCTTTGGCCGCCTCCAACTCATACTCTTCTTTCTGTTTCAGGTACTCTTCGACGACCTTCTGCCTCCGGACTGGGGCGGCACAGCGGATCCTGCGCCTCATGGTAGCAACTGACCTCTTCATCCCAGCGAGTCTCTCGGACCACCACGGCAAGGCGAGTGCTTCTCTAACTTTTTTGCTTGGCATCGTTAGCTTGCAAGCTTCGTCTATTGACTTGTTGAGGTTGTTATTGGTGGTGTCTATTTCGTTATAGTAATCAATCAATCAAAGTTTTTTTTTAAGTTTGTTTTTGGGATTAGTTATTTGATTACGAAAATGTTTTCGCCACTTGAAAGCTAGATTATCGCTGATTTAATACACGAATTTATCCCCGGTAAATTCTCAGTTCTTGTAGCATATAATAGGCTACACCAGGGTAGCCGCGGAAAAACTAGTCTCAAATACAAATACTTGTCTAGGAAGGTAGTTAGCATAGTGCATATCCTTAATACTAATGCTACCTTTACATGCATGTCCACCATCTAATCAGAACTTTTAAGCTTTTGGGCTTAGGATAGTGACCATCCTAATTATCGCTTCAAGCTAACTCTTATTCTCATTACTGACATAATCTGGAATTAGCTAACTGTGCATGCGAACAATCTGAAGATACGCTTGTGTATGACAGGGCTCTACGGCCCGTATAATTTTAGGAAGTTTGTCGCCTGATTTGGAGTTAAATAAGTATGGATATTAGTAAGGTATACTTACTTTAGAACTGTTAACCTACTTACCTAACTTACCTTGTCTAATTTAAATTTAATTTAATACTAGGCAAAAATACAACTTAACAGTAAAATTATTCTATATAAAAGGAAGATGGTCATCAATGTAGCCTATTAGTACCAATACCCATGTCAAAAACTTCAAGTTAGTACAAGTATAAAAAAAACATGAAATAAAATTAAAAAATAAAATTAATATCAAGCTTTCACAGCAATATCCAAACAGTGTAGGTACATAAACTTGCCCGAAATCAGGCCCCGTGCAGGCCAAAGAGAATTTTAGACAATCCAATTCTGAAGTACGGCGAACAACTTTTAGGAAGCTCTAAATATACTGGCCCTCGGGTAATTTTAAGGAAGAAACTATATTCTGCTGACCTCTTGACTTCGGTCCAAGGATTCCAAAAGTGTGCAGGCCTAGCCAGTCCACGGTTTATGAATATTGGAGCAGTTATTGCTGTGTGGTCAGCCGTAACTAAGTAATCAAATAACAGGCCATAGTCGCAAAACCACAATGCGTTACAAAATACGGAACACCGACATTGCTCAAAAAGCTTTTGTTGGCTGAGCTAACGACGCTTACTGTTTACCCATAATTTGTGAGTCTGTGGGCCATAGTAACGACTACATAGAGCCCTGACATAGCCAGAAGACGTTGTGGTAGACCCCGTAGAAGATGGCAAGACGAGTTGGACCAAACAAACGATCGGTGGTTCAACAACTGTGACTTATGTCTCTGACTCCTGAAAATTCTTACATTATTTTAAACTAGCTTTTGCCAGCGACTGAGCCCAAAAGCAGGTGAAAAATAACCACACGGTAACGTATAAACAGGATGAAAATTGCGTCCGATCCAAGCCATGATCGGCCCATCAAATAACAAACATATTAAATTTTAAATCTATAATACCTACCTATAAGTAAATAGTAGCATAGTTTAGTAAAAAATCTCTACTACTATTTCAAACGACAAAATCTAAAAAGCTACTTCATAAATCAATGAAAAAACAACTTCTTACCAGCCAGCTCATTACTGAACATTCTCAATACAAAGTAGCAAACATCTTTTCAAGTAATTGCTATGAAGCATAACGGAACTTCGTGTAAGCATTCGAATGGTAAATTGTAATGTAAGTCTACTAGTTTCCATAAAAAAAATGGCAGGCGATACAAACATATCTCTTATATCAACGTCTATTTGGTAGGATGCCAGTGGCGCGGATGTACGATAATAAATGTCTGGGCAGCTTTTTGTTGGATCACATTGGGATGTGTTGACTTCTCAGTTTTAGTGCATAGCTCCACACAAATGTTCAAATCTTGGAAAAGAATCATTTGATGGAGTTGCAATTATTTAACTTCAATGTACCCTGTGCAGTTAGTCACTTTACCTCACTGACTGGCTTATACGAAAATTTTTGCATGAGAGATCAAAAGCCGAAACACAATCAGTTCTCTTGAAATCATGCTGTTGGGTAGTCGATAAAGTTAGCAATAAATTATTATATTATATTAGCCTAATATGTTGGTACTCGAGCAGAGCAGAGGTGGCCCAGTGGTATCGGCCGTGACTTACAAGTTGTTGTTGGGTTCGATCCCAGACAGGCGTTTTATCACCACTGCTGTCAAAATGGTGAAGGAAACCGGCATGTCCTAGAACCAAAAATTTGAAGACATGTAACATGTATTATTGTGTTAAATAATAAATCAACAATAAAATAAATGCGATCGATAAAATTAAGTCTGACATAAATGAGTATAAACTAAAGGGCCGCTAGTTTCTTAACAAATGTATTTTTTTTGCCGTTCCATTTTCGATCTACTTCGATTTTCGATCAACTTTCGATCACTCAGGATACGACACTATTTTTATGTAACGATAAAGTGACAATCCCCCAAATGTCAGTTTAGTCTACGAAATTAAAAATCAGAGTATAGGGTATTTTTTTTCTCTTCTTAAAGGAAAGAAAATGCAAGTTATAGAAGAACTTGGTAATTTACTAGTTATCTAACTGACTCGGATAAAAGCCAGGATACTCATGACTCACTACAATATAATTACCAGCATTAATTTTAACTGAACCCTCAGTTATCTCGTGGACGCAACTGCAATGGACATGATAAACGAATGGGAAACTGAAACAAGTGCTGAATTTCATTAAATGCCAAATTGAATGGCCAATGACCTTTGCCCCAGTGTTGGTTGGCTCGCCTTAATTTATAGCCTTGTGTTTGGCTAAAATTTACAAATGTACTTGGCTTGGCTTACTTCACTACCTCCAGATAAGTTAAGGTAAACCTCCTCTAACAAATCTGCCAGGAAAAAGTTAATTTTTGAATTGCTGGGTTAATTTTACGATTTAGGATTATTTTTATGTGGAATTCTTTGCTTTGTAATAATGCTGAAACTCTGTAAAAAATGCAAAGGTTACTTAAATTATTCTAGCGTGGTTGCCAATTCAAAAGTCCTGATGTTTAATAGCCTGATGAATATGTGTAAGAAAAATAATGAGTAAAAGAACAGATTGATGTACCTTTAGGATGGTCTAAATAAGGGTGAATGCTACTTTTATGTCTGGTTCCCCACGTAAAACGCGTACCGTGCATGAATTTCCAATAAGGTATTTAATATAACATCCATTTTCGATCTACCAACGATTTTTATCGATTACGATGTAACATCTAAGTAAGCTATGCCCTCAGGATACCTGGCTAATAGCCACGTTAAAGCCAATATTTTATACCATCCCAGGTTTTATAATTATATATTCAGTACATAAGCCACATTATAGGGAAAAACCCGCAGGCTGGAATTAATAGCAATCATAAAATATACTACTTATGAATATTAAATAGTAACCTAAAAAAATATGCAAATACGAAAATAACATTATCAAAGCAAAAAGGTTTTAGTTCGCGTAAACTGCCCCCAAAACATACTCGTAACAAATACACACATGCTAAAGAAATACAAAACAAAAAAAAGTATATATTAACAGTATACCCAGCATTGTTTTACGACTTTTGTAATACTGTTTCATTTGCGCTCTTAGGAATAGCGGCAATCCAAGACGCCTAAACTAAGCAGGTGTAGCTTCGTCTTGTAGGGAAATGTGCTGTTTAATAAGACTATCGACTACCCAGTATTTAAACGCTGCATAATAGGCGATGAATTTTGGATGTTATGTATCCCCTTTAAGCAGAGATGCAAAGAGTAGTTACGTCTTAGTCTCAAAATATTACTTTTGGTTGGGTCTTCTAAACCTGGTCGTCTGGTCGTCTGAACCTGACAATCAATCGGAGGATCAATAAAGATTTTTTTAAAGAGTATTATCTAACTTTAGTTGTATAGACTCTCTAGACGCTGGATAGGCGATGACTGTGACTCACGACTTCGCTACGCACGGCTGCTAAGCTAGCGAAACAATGAACCGCCCAGCTAACATGCCAAACTTCTTCTCGCAGAGGATGCAAGACTTTACTATTGTTACAAAAATGAAGTACCCACTTATCTAACACTCGAATAATGTTGGCCATTTGTAAAGGTTTGTTCAGACAGCGCGGGCGACACATAATATGACGCCTATGTTTGAGTAATGGATCGTATCGGGAAGCGAGAGTGACGCATCGGGAGTATGGTAGGTCGTGACTTTTATTTATGTTGGGTCACATGTTTATAGTAGATCGAGAAAACTTAGTTAGATATGGACTTAGTACTGATTGTGACATGAGTTGTTCATGATAGAGTTAAAAGCTACTTTGGAGGAGAGTAAGATTGTGTTTCTTTCCAAAATAAAGGCATTTACTGTACGTGTTTATAACAGAGACACAATTATGAAAGAAATGATGTCCCCATAAACTATAAAACGGTAAGAGTATTTCCAGAATTCCATGAAGTAAGCGTAAGACAGTTCCTCTTTCAGAAGCGATTACAGTTTTTTTTATACTACTGTGTGATTAAGTGATCTGTTGAAGTCCTTCTAATCGATGAGCATAACTTGGTATGGCTAAACAGAGTATTTTTGTATAATCAGAAGGCACGTTTCATACATAATTACCAGAATTATAGAGATAAACTGTGTTCACAAACACATTCAAAACCCAAAACTGCCCTTATTTATTCGAAAATGAACAAAATTAAACTCCAAACGTAAACATTGAACTTAAGCTCCCATTAAGAACACGTACATAATATTATTACCACCACTATCAACCCTCTCAGAACATTTAAACAATTACCCTAACTTTACGCAAACACCGATACAGAGTAAAAGTAGCAAGTCGGCGAACTTTTAATAATGCAGTAATTCGGTGACAACACAAATGTGTCCCGGTCTGAACAAATCCTTACCCCTGGTCTTAAGACTAATTTCAAGTGTGTGAGACGTTAAATTCGGTCTCGAAACTTTGGAACTCGATGGAAATTGTATGGAAACTTTTGGCAAGTGATTCTCCGCCATTGCTAATGTACTCATTAACGTCGTCCTTTTTCTTTGAGAACGAGTTCTAAGTTACGTTTAAGACACTTGTACTGATTTTTTATGGTGATCGCAGTATGTTGTTATTATCTTCTTTTGCGGTTAAACGTGGAGGTATAAGCAAGGCTTTTCGTAGAAGCTTTTTACTTTTCCAAGTTTGATGTTATGCATTTTAATAAAATCGACAACGAGACGTCTTGGTCTTTATTTCTTAGGCGAAAACATCCCATTAAATATGCACTCTAGATATTTATCTGTTTGGCAGAGGTTTTCTTTGGAACCAGTAGAACTGTGCTAGCCGTAGGTTACTTCTGCATGATTAAAATCTTGGAGGGGATGTTGTAAATATTATTGCTGGGTCATTAGGAATGATATTAGTCAGACATTATGCAAGCCTGGTATTAAAAGAGCTGGCATTGATTTTTTGGACATGTTTTAACGGCCTAAAATTGAAAGGTCGCAATGACTTCTCTTGACTTTGAGGATCAGGCCGTTGTGACTATATTTTATACCTTACTATCACAGTTTGTCTTTTGGTTAGTATTTAGTGTATGATATTGAATTCAGCCTGTTAAGCAAAAATTTGACCAGCCATTTCCCAACTAAATAATACATAATTATATTTGGGTCGGTTTCCGGTCTCATCAGATGCATCTAAATATCTTTTTTTTTTACTGGACCAATCAAACACTACACTACTTATCACTCACTCAATCTTTAAAAAAATATTTTTAGTTACAATTAGTTCTAAATTCACTAGCAAAAGTCCATATTTCACTTGAAGATAGTCGCTTAATCTTTTATGTCACTTTTAATTCAAAACTTAAGCATCACCACTAAACCTCTCTTTCAAAGAAAACCGATTTCACTCCCAAACAATTTGGATAGCGACCGCATTCTGAATGACATATGGTATTCATTATATAACGAAATTATACGTTGGGTACCAGGGCTGCAGTGCTCCAGAGAAGCATAAGAGCGAAGGTAAGCAGTCAGAAGTACGAAAGTCTGACAGCCAGTCTAACCAAGGGAGTTTAACTAGTAGCTGTTATTGTGGTTAGATAAGCAGTCGCTCCATCTAAAATAGGTAAATTCAGTTGCACCCTGATAAATTGGTACTAATAAGTTAAGTTATAATAGTCTATTTCAGGTTTTTTATTTCTTTCTACACAATGCGTCTTCGTTTATCATCCAACTTTCCTGTCGCAGGTCTGCTGGAAGAATTTTCTTTTTTCTTAATTTCTTGTTCTCTGTTTTATGATTTGTGTGTACATTAATAAATAAATACTTTGAAAAACAGAAATTTGCAGTGATGTTGGTATTCTTTCACAACTCTAGCTATCACTCTAGGTACAGTAAGCATAATTGATATTTTTGCGTGAAAAAACTTACGACAATTTTCAATTTAAATTGCCCCATGGAGAACATGTACCTGTAAACAAAAAAATCCACTATTAGCATGAGCAACCATTTCTCTCATACAAAGTTGCAGCACGTTCACTGAAAATTCCCATTACGAAGACACCCAAAAACTATGAAAATTATTTCAGAGTTCAGACTAATATTTTAGTTCACCTTCTAATATGTCACGCGAAGTGCAGACCACCCACATTTGTGATGATTTATCTAGACACATCACATACCTGTTTTCTGCCATGTAAGTAGTACTCATACTGACTTTATTTTTATTTTATTTTGTTAGGGAAAGGTCAAACTAAAAATAACGAGTGCCAAAACCTCTAAACGTAGATAATATTGTTGCACAGTTGCATATGACTGAGTACCCAATTTCAAACAATAAAACTTAGAATTTCAATAAATCAAATCTTAAAATAAGTACTTCGGTCTTTCATAAACTCTATAACGACCAAGGGCATTATTCCATAAATATGTAAGAGGATATAAATGGTCAATGTACAACAGTGGGCATTGAACGAGTACGTTGTTATTGAATATCAGGTAGTTAATCGAAATAAAAACTAAACGTTTTATTATTTCGAAAAAATAACGAGCACTCAAGAATAGCAGGTGATCTTCACTCCAACAATCTTACAAAGTGAAAAGTTAATTAAGAAAAATAAAGAAAGGAAGAAAGAATGAAACTAACTGGCGAAAGCTCTCTCAAACCTAGGTTCGCAACTGAAAAATTCAAGGATACTTCAATAGATTCTTTTAATTTCCAGTTCGTTGTTATAAGTAAGAACATAAGAAAGGGAAGAACAGAAGGAGAGGAAGTACGGTTTACTTATGTTACAAGTGGGTGCAGAACAGTTCCTGGGGGCAACTATCTTACTATGACATTGATAAATGAAGGCGTTACAGTAACAACCAAATTTGTAGCAGGCGACAAAATAAAATAAAATTAAATACTACAAATGTTATTTGTTGTTGATCCGCTCAGGATCAACAACAAATAACATTTGAAAAGGAGCTGAAACATAATTATAGTTCTTAAGGTGACCTAAACGCAATTAGATCAAGCCGTCGTTAATAGTAAATTAGTAGCGAACATCCAGTGCCTTTGGCTGGCATAGGCAGCATATGCTAAGTACTGCTTAATTGTAACGGATTGTATACTACTATTAACACTGTTGACTCATTAAATATTGGCGTTTCTATCCAAGTGGATTTTCTGTACCCATTTCTCAGTAAAATTTTCACAATGTCTTAGTAGGTCACGCTAGCGAGAAGTGGAGGATTCTTGTCTTAATCGTGAAGAATTGGTACCTGATGTAAAGAAGCTGAGTGGACCTAAGCTAAAATTAAAAAAAAAAAATGCAAGATTCTCATCATAACGCGAAAAGCTAGTGAGTGATTAAGAAAATTTATTAATAAAAAGCATTATGCAAACCTTGCAAAATGAGCTTCCAATTAAAAAACGTTTATTTTCAAATAACCAAGGAAGGTCGATAAAAAATGTTTTCGCTTTCTTATAATATTCTTCACAAGTCGGCTTCTCATCTTTTGTAATATCGTTTTAAAGACTTATAATGTGCGAATACTCAATGCTAAAAAACAAAAGATCTTTCTACTCACGCCTTTAAGAAAGGCCTTTAAGCTAAAGTACACAAAAGCCTGTTAACATAGATCAATCGTTATCTCCGTGTCAACTGCCAATTTCTTACTGTTCTTTCATTTTCAACCTTAAATATGTTAAGATAGAGATGATCTTCCTTTTGAGAATAGAAGAAAAGGTAAAGAAAGAAAGGAAAAGTATGTACCTAATGTATCGGTATTCAGATAAGTATATGTAGTACTTATGTGAGTTGTTACCGAAAAAATGCATCTGTGTAAGTTTCTGTGATGTTTTCTGGTTGGATTTCTATCTAATGTTCGAAACATACTGACATTCTAGGTTTCAGGAATAGAACAAAAATGTTTCAGCAACTTTTATGGCCCGAGTGAATGAGGCCTTATCAGACGATGTAATTAATGTCTTCTTCTGAATGCACATGTCTGCCTTACCCTCGAGGAGTTACGAGAAAGAATGGAGGTGGGATATATATCTTATAAAATTTATTTTAACTATTTTTACCTAATTATACACAAACAAACAACATATTATTAAGTAGAAATGACATTTACTATTCTTAGATATTGTCTCCTAAGAAAACTTATTTAGATGTAAGTATATATCCAAAAACCTTCGCTAAAAACAAACTTCAAAGGTAGTGGTATATTTACTTAATTATCTCCAAGGAATTTACTGCCCAAAAACCTTCTTTACATGAAAACTTAAGTACATTTTGAAGTGCTTTCCTTTTTTACCGAATAACACTTGATCTAGTAAAAATGTGGTACAGAAGTTTGAAACAAAATTAAATTGGTTTTGAAGTAGCTTTAACAAGATACTAAATAAACAAAAGATTTTGAAATTTGTTTCATTTTTGGTTACTTTTATTTTGTTTAAAATAACTGACTGGTCGTTGGTCGTGTGGACGAAATTGCATGAGGTTCCTGGTTTCCATTCCCGGGTCGGGAAAATTACATTGAGTTTAACAACTGGCATGGAGGCTCGGAGACTGGTTTTTTGCAGGGTTGATGGCAATAGGCTCCACCTCTTATTACATGTGACTTTAACATAACTGGAGAATTGTTGGTGTACTGTAGGTGCATCTCTACCTAACCTTACGGCGAATACAGGCGTGGTACTAAGGAAACAAAGCAACAATATCTGACGAAAATAGTCAAAACTTTCATGACTAAATAATTGGTTCGGATCTGGTTCAAGCCTGGAACAAGGGATACTTGCATAATGCTATGTATTGTTTACGCTACTGCGCGAGGTAAAACAGATCCGGTTTTTGACGATCTCCAACAGCGCTAATTCTAAAGCCCTTTTTTATCCCAGGGCATTTTATTGATAAGTAAAGTTATCATCAGCATGTCAATTCTCATGCTTAAAATTGAAGTCGATATTTCTCTGACTTTGTTTTGGTTTCTTTTTAACGTAGTCAGCCTAAAAACGCCGACCTCATCTAGTTAAAAACAAAACATTCGTTTAACCAGTTTACGAAATAAACATAGTCGTTTATTATTTCTGCATTTTTAACATGACAATGTTTGACAGTCATGTTAAAAACGCAGGTAAAGTTGACAGATTTTGTCGACAGAATCGAGGTAGAGTTGAGTGGAGTAAATAGCTTAGAGTATGGAAATAATACGCCTGTTACTTCCAGTGGCCATCTGTGGTCTTCTTTATCAGTTCCACTTCACCAAATGATAGTTTCTGAGTGCGAAGGATTGCATTGCTGATGAAAATACCAAAAACACTATAAGCATGCCTATAATATTTGAGGAGTTCCCTCAATTTCTCTAGGATTCCATTATCAGATCCTGACCTGATGATTATGGGAATACCTGAGAAGCCCTTTCAAACAAAAGAAGAATTTTTCAAATCGGTCCAGGCGTCTTTGAGTAATCGGGGAACATACATAAAAAAAAACCGACGCCTCCTCCTTTCTTTGAATCCAAACTGTAAAAAAACCTTGATTGCCGCATTTTATGCAATAATGACTAAATATTGCAAATAAAAATTATTATAAATAATTAGTCATTACAAAGTGAAAGGTTATCTGTAAGAGATTGCCCTGTGCTATAAGACCGCCCATTGTACACTTGCTTTTATGATTTTTGTCTTGTATATATATTTTTGTGGTGTACAATAAAGAATATAATAAATAATAAATATGAAAACGTCAAAGACCGCCGATGAAGGTTTCATGTAAATTGTGAGACCTCGCCAAACGAGCCATTACAAGCCTTCATCCTAACTCGCGTGCATTAAATATTACCCTTAATTGATTTAATTTTAACAGTGAACATTGATTAATTTAGAGGGATTAACGATAATTTATAGAATAGTGATTTTATGATTCTGGGTGACTACAAAATCACCTAGGTACCTGTGGGTGGCGTCGTCTATGTGAAAGCCGAAAACAATCCCACACACTATTGGGATAAGAAGTATTTATCCTATTACAGGGATTTAGATTAAATCTGCAGTCCTAACTCCAGATTTAATCAAAATCCCTTTATACTTGACATTTCAATAGTCGATCAAACATCTAAAGATCGAATAAGTACAGCCTTTTTTAATAAAAATATTAATAGGATAGAGGATTCTGGAGATATTTTCTTTCTCAACTTTCTTTCAATTTTCTTTCTCAAATGTCCCTACTTTTGCTTAAAAAAAACACAAGTTTCCCCTTTCCCCAAAGTCTTTGTGCTCTAAATAATTGTCCTCCTAACTTCAACCTTTGTATTCGACATAATTTATTATTGAAATGGACTTCGAAAGACGTCCGGAATACGAAAGTAACCGTGCCTTCTTAACAACTAGCGCCTGTTTGAATGTTTCAGTGCGCTTTTGAGTTTTTTGCTAAAATTTTAATAAATTTTTGTGTATGTATGAAGTTAGAAGAGGTTTTCAATTTTTTCTGTTAAAGTATTTATATTTTATTTTATCGAACGCTAACAATAAACACAGTATTTTGCACAGAGTTAGTGTTACGTACTCTTTGGTTTTTTTATACTTTTTCTTTATTATTTCAATTTAAATTATTTTTTTTTTACTTTCTGTCAAGGTGCTTTTCGGTGTTGCTGTCAAAAAGTGTGATTTTCTTTATATTCATTAAAATAATAAAATATATTAATTTACAAGGTAAGTATTTCACTTTCGGATAACAGCCCACATCCTCATCTTTTTCAGTTAGTGAAAAAAATCAATCAATCTACCTAGTCTTTTCACTATTATGTTGGGGTCGGCTTTCAATCTAACTCACTGCAGCTGAGTACCTCCACAACCCAGTAACTGGGTTTACACGATACCCTTTGGCAAGACTGGTTAGGAGCGAAAATTCGATATAGGATCTATTTTTCCGATTACTGTATAGTTTTTTTCTCTTTACCATCACATGCAAAAGACTTTCCTTATTTCTTTGAAGTCAATATATATATCAGACGTTGGGGCGAGAAATAACTCAAACTACATTACGGCCAATAGATACCGACAAATGACGTCATCAGTCACGATGCGATGCCCCCAAAGCTTCGATAGACTTAAAGATATTGTTTTTGAAGACGTCAGCCCTGTTTTTGAGTTATTCTTAGTAAGCTGGAGGGAAAAAGTTTGTTATTGAGAAAATATTTTGAAGTTACATAACCCTATAAACCATCGCTTGCAACTCTTATATTGTGAGGCACATATATAGATAGGACTTCTGCCTGGTTAGTCTCGTGGTTGCGGACGCTCTTCCTAATCATGAGGTCCTAGGTTCGATTCGCAGGTCGAGCAGTGTTATTGGGATTTTCTATCTGGAATTTCTCAATTGATGACAATAGGCTAGTTCCCTACTGCATTAGAAGGTAGTACATCTCTTTCTTATCGAAAGGTTAGAAACTATTGACGGACATGACAACGCCTTGGTCTCGAAGACGAGACAAATTTAGGTACAGGTATAGACGGCGGTAATAACCACTTTCAGATAAAAAGTCACCTACGCACGTATTGGAAGTGCCGATATAAATCATGTCATCCATCTCTGACGCGTTATGTGTCGGCACGTGTCCCTCAAATGATTGCCTTCTGCTACATACAGTTTAAGTCGTCGTCATTGGTGTAAACTAATAAATAAATAAAAATAAATAGTAACAAAAATATTTCAGTAAGGAACTTCGTCATCATCGTCATCAGCCTTTTTAATGTTCCCACTGCTGGGACACAGGCCTCCTCTTTCACAGAAAAAGAGGCGATAGGCCTTATAATCCATCACGTGGGCCCAGTAAGGGTTGGTGGATGTCACATGTCGAATTTTTGGTGAGGAACTTATTACAAGTTAACTGGTCGAAAATGTTATTATGTAAGATGTGTGTAGTTGAAGATTGGCTATGTTACGTAAATTTTTCACTGTAGTTAATACATTACATAAGCAGATGTACACGTTTTTTAATGATATATTAACTGGACAACCAACTGCTACACGGTACAGATAAGAGCACAAGTCAATTAATCATGGAAAATAAATATATCTTTAGAAAGTTCATTAAGAGTCATTATTCTGAGCACACAATATCGTTCTTTTTCACTTTAGCGCTACAGCAGTAAAAGACTAACTCAGTCAGAGACAGAGCCACATCTGGCTTCTTTAAGTCTGTGAAAATATCTATTTAACATAACGCAGTTTTCCTTCACACAAAAGCTTCATCCAATAACGCTCAATCTTTCCACCGCAGCTACTTAAGTAACTGTTAATTGCAAACACCGCCTACCTAACCGTTATTCACTTAAATTACCGATCAAATAAATATAATTGACCGTTATCATAAACGACATTGAAAAAGCCAACGATTTCACCCAAAACTTGATACCTAATATATCTCTGTAACAACCAATTACTAACCGTTGTCATTCACATTGATCATAAAATTAAACTTTCTACCGAAATTATAACATACATTTTACCCTAACCTCATTTAAATACTTTTAGTTCAATTGAGGGTAGTATAATATTCTGACTATATAGGCTCAGCCTAAATGTTGATTATTCATCATCAGCCTTATAATGTTCCCACTGCTGGGACACAGGCATCCTCTCTGTGAGAGAGGCAATGGGCCTTAATCCACCACGTGGGCCCAGTGCGGGTTGGGGTATGTCACATGTCTTCGAATTTTTGGTTCTAAGACATGCCGGTTTTCTCACAATGTTTTCCTTCACCGTTTTAAGAGCAGTGGTGATGAAATAATGGTTATTGTCTATAAGCTCGCCTCCTATTACAAGGAACTTAAACATAAATGGCAAAATGTGGCTGTACTAAATTGGAACAACTCTGGTTAATCCTTCAGACAATACAGGCGTGATGTGTTATTGTAGAAAAAAAAAAGTACTTCTTTGTGATTTTTATTTTTACATTGTGTTATTTACGGAATTAATTTCTAGGAAATTAATAAGTCATTTGAGTATATTAAGCGCAAATAAATTAATTTCTGAGAAAATCTTTTTGTTTCTAATCTAATTTAACTGCTATAAAGGCCTTCACCTAAAATGACATCACCTTTTATATAGCTATCTGACCACGGTCGCTCAAAAGCCATTAAAATAGTTTTAATGGTGGTCTGTTATCTAGCATCATGATATTGTGGAGGTGAATTGATTACCCAAGTTAGAAAGACTGATATCGACGGGGTTTTACTGTTATTGATAACGGGTTATAAAGGTCCAGATTAGGATTTGGAGATTAATAGCATAGGTCGAGGTGGTAGGATATTTAATGCACTGGTAGTGAAACAAAAACTTACAAGGCTGTTGTGAGCTAAATACGCCAATAAAATTCTCACAAAGAAATGTCAATATGAATACGTCAATGGTTTTCTATGCCCAAAAATAAAACAATCCTTAAAAATTACATGTGCTCTACATAACGTTTGTAGTAACTTGAGAACTATTTTAGTTTGCAGATATTTTCAGGGGCAACAAAACATGAAAATAGCTACTACACCTGCTGGATGCCAGAAAATATCACTAAAGCTCAAATTTCTTGTTCTCTTAAAAGGACAACAATACACAACACAGAAAAAACAGATAATAATAAAACTACAGTTTTATCTACCTCCAGAATAAAGAAAATCTCGACCTTATGTTACGCTCAAGTTACTGCGTGATTAAGGCATTAAGTTTTAAGAAAACCTGCCTTAATGCTAAATACAATTATCTTACAAAAATACACAAGTTTTCTAAAACAAGGAATATTAGTAAATATATTTTGGTTTTCCTGATAATTATTTCGTGGCGCATCGTAGCGTGGAGCGTAGCACCGTAGCTCGTAGTCTGTAGATGTTGCTACGACGTAGCAAGTACTAATATATATCGGCTATCAGTATTACTTATTGAGAAATTTTCTTCGAGGCAGATTTCGCGGGACTAGAATATTTATGCCGATCGTTTTTATTATTGGTGTGAGGAAATATCGTGTTGTGTAAATTGATAACCTTCTTGGGCAAATATAGCAAAGAAATGATGACTTTTTAATGGGTTATCTATAGGTAAAGTGGTTCATTGGTGTTAATGAATATAGTTCCTATAATGTTACCTACATAATAATGGTAAAAGGTTTGTCTGAAAGTCAATCATGACCTAAGTAAAGGAAAGCTTGTCGCACTGATGTTTGAATGAAACTTTGTTTTACCAAACTAAAAACAGTGATCATCATTAGGCTATTAATTTTCCCACTGCTAGGATATAGGCTAATTTGTACTCTTAATTATATGAGTTGCTATTGTGTTTAGTCGTGTTTTCCCACTGCTGGGATATAGGCCAATTTGAACTCTTATTTATATGAATTGCTGTTGTGTTTAGACGGCCAAAGAAAAGATGTATGGATTGTGTGAGGATATAAAAGAAAAGGGAGTCAGTGATAGCGTGACGGTAGACAGGATGGTATGGAAGAAGAAAACGTGTTGCGCCGACCCCAAGTAACATGGGACAAGGGCAGGTAGATGATGATGATATTGTGTTTAGTCTAGAACATTATTTTGAAGAACACTGAACATTGGGAGGATTTTGAATTTGATCTCTATATGCTATCCCTAACTACCAAATTGATATAGATAAATATTGACATCCTCTTCGGTGTAGCAGCCAAAGCTCTGATGCTGAGAATGAAGAAAAGTATTATTGGGTTTTTCAAAGTCGTATTTCTCGGTATTAGCCCGGAGTCTGGATTTGTACCCAATAATTGCAAAAGTTTTGCCTCTATTACACGGGACTTGAACATAACTGGCGTAATGTGTGTGTATGTAGGATATGAACCTCGGATTTACCCTTCATGTATTATAGGCATGCTGTTCATTATGTCATGCATTATAACATTTTCGTTAACAATCAAGTTTAAACTGTAATTTCATACCCTTTAAACATTCTCATATAACAAAGAAGTTATTTCTCGTCTACGACAATATAACCGTGTCAGGGCTCCGTACAAGTCAGAGTACGTATTTTATTTTTATAGCCAAGCTATTCTCTCTGAACGCGAAACATTACACTTCTTACGAATATAATCTCTGATTTTTCTTGTTCTAAATCGGACACAAGTTAAGCAGAAACAAAGTTTTTTTACGTCACAATAATGCTGTTCGTGAATAAGGTCTTTAGTCAGTTAGACACCGCTTGAGGCTTTAGACTAAGTCTCATTCTATCAGCGATGTCGAAGGTCGAAATGCCAAAGTTTTCGGCAGCGCTTGGCATTCCCATACATTTGTGACTTTTTACAACTGCGATGGCGACGCTTTCTTTGATAGAACGTCACTTGTCTAGAGCCTCTGTTAAGCACTTGAACAATTCCACTAGCACGATAAGTACAACACTATGACAATAAATCCAAAATATTTTTATAATTGCTACCAAATTCAACGACAGCTAGAAATCTTTCTACCGCATCGTATCTCATCCATCGGTATCCCAAATTTTTTCGCAATCACAGAAGCGAAAATGCGAAAATATTTCGCAGTTAAATCCGACGCTCGGTGCGGGTAACCAGGCGTCCTAAGACCACTTGAGATTTTAACACGATTTACAATTCATGCACTGAAGTTTTAAAAATATAAGATAAATTTTATGATCACTGAATTAAGGGCTCATAAACGTATTGTAAAAGTGTAGTTTATTTTTAGAGGAGGAATGTTGGATGCTTATTTCGGCAATTTTCAAGTTGGTATACTTGGTCTAGTTTACCGACATTATTTTGTTAGAAAACCAATGTAAAAACAGCTCATAGCACCATAGATAGTATATTACCAGAACTCTATCACTCTGTTTTATATAAACAGTCAGCGTTTTCTTATACCTATTATAATAAATGTAATAATCGTTTATTCTCAAGCTACAAGTCTGATAGTGACTGTAAACTAAGGGAACTTTAAGTCAAGAGTTGAATAGGTTAATTATTCTGGACAAGGATGCTCAATCGTTGACTATATCATCGCTTACCATCAGGGTAAGCAGTGGTCTTAGGAGAGCATATTAAAAAAAATAACAGAAAAATATTCAGATTGTAGCTCACCAATATATTTGGCAAGAGAATTAAGTATACTTACAAAAATGAAGTTTGATTTGAAATACAATTAATTTCAAAATTTTAGAATATTGATTGAATTTGAGTTCACAGTAAGTTAGTCTAAATACCAATATTTCAGACTACACAAAACTTTCCAGTCAAAAAATTTCAGAGGCTTAGCATAAGGGCAGTTTTATACAACAAGAGTTTCTCGCCCGACGAGACGCTTCATAGCCTATGCGAGTCTGGTAAAAATGCAATCGTGTGTGTACCCTTCTTCAACGAGACTCATTAGTCATTTTCTTGATATCCGATCCGAAAATAGGGGAAAATTATCCGGATTCTGACACGAGTCTGCTTAGTAAAGCCTGTCAGTTCCTCTTATCTATTTTGAATTGTTTTAAGTAGCAAGTTAAATTTCAGCCATACTGACACATTTTATGGTATTTCACTTGCTCCTGGTTTTTTATTCCCCTTTTTGTAATCTAGGCGACAAAATCACTTCGTGTAAATGAGCTGTTACATATAGCCTAGCTTGAAATTTGGTGGTCTCATAAATTTTAATTCAATCACAAGATTAACATCTACTGACGCATGTCAGCTGGTGATCGCAATCAGCTACGAATGATATTAATATTGTATTAGAGGACAGTTTTGTTTCGGAACTAACTATAATCCCTGGCCTAGTTTTGTATCTTGATACAATTCATTAGTAATCAATTAGTGTTACTCGTACCTTCTGAAATTTCTTAGAAGTAGTTTGATTAAGTGCGCCGTTGATGACAATAGGCTAGCTCAAATATCATTCGTATCTCTGTCATACCCTTCGAGAAATACTATAATCGTGACAATCTAAGAAGTCCGATGACGTTTTTTATTTAACATGCCGCGATAACTTTGTACGTCGGAAATTCAAAAATCAAACTTATAATCCTAAATAATTACTATGTTACCCATACACTATAACGAAAATCATTCGCAAGCATCAAGTTTAATTATTATTAAGTATTTTATATTTGTCAAATCCGACTTCTCTTAGATTCAATTCTTTTTTTTCAATACAAGGATCTACACACAAAGACACTACGATAAAAACATTTCGTTATTTTTAATTTAGTACAATAAACTTAACAAGATAATTCTAGAGACACTGGCCATGCCTACCTATCTATACTTGCCCCGTACCTTATAGTTTTTCTCGCGGCTACACTCGCATGGCCAATGCCATAATGAACCGTGCATTTCGGAATAAAAGTAGCCTATGGCCATCAGCGATAGAGTAGTATTATTTTTATCAATGATTTTCATCATTGGTTCAGTATTCATAGAGATTACCTCCACTAAAGAATTTTACCTCTTAATATAATAAGTTTAGAAAAACCGACCTAAATCGATCAAGTAACTAGTAGTACTATTTAGCCATAGTCTTAAAAGCACAGCAACCGATCCTGCAGTGCTGACCACACTCACTGGTTGTTATCACACATTATT
Source organism: Orthosia gracilis (assembly GCA_947562075.1). Classification (NCBI taxonomy): domain Eukaryota; kingdom Metazoa; phylum Arthropoda; class Insecta; order Lepidoptera; family Noctuidae; genus Orthosia; species Orthosia gracilis. The sequence continues at coordinate 10,882,945 of OX387266.1, read as the reverse complement.
TATAACGTAATTGGCCTGACCAAAATGTTTAATGTCAATTTACGTTGATAAACTAATCCGCTTTAGAAAGACAGATGGATGATTGGATTAATTCAAAATTATCACTAATCCAATCTAAAAAGCCCACATTGTCCCACTGCGAGGTGAAGGTCCTACCCTTTATTCATACAATTCTATTTTACGCTAGTGCTTTCGGAGGGTGTCGAGCTCATCCCATCATTTCTGCTTTACTCTGCCACGATGTCTTCTAGCTTTTGATGACACCCATTCGGTAGTTATTTTGGCCTATTGCCATTTTTGCAGAAGGGTACCTAATTATGTAACAAAAATGAGCGTTTAGTTTACTTATTTTTGTAAATTGGTCGGTTGAAGGAAGGGCATGAATGTTTTTATGGCAATTCGTCATTTTTGCTGATGGGAAACCCAATTGGGACCATGGCTTGCTTTACATAAGGTTTAATAACATAATTATGAAAATAACATTGATTATAAATATCATTGTGATTTAAATAATTTCTTATTAGACTCGAAAGATGTTTCATTGACGATTAGTCGAATGTTTGTTTTGTGGTTTTAAAAAGCAAATTATTGACATGGATAAGTTTAAACGGTGTTTGAGAAGTGGATTAACTGTGAAGTGTTTGATTAAAACATTCTATTAGTTTAATTCACAATGGGCTTGCTCGCAGAAAGGATGGAACCGAAACATTCTGGAATGGTGAGTGCGTCCCGGAAGGTGAGGCGTAGTTAGGCATAAAATGTGGGTTGACACCACAGTAGTTCGAGGAAATCCGGTCGTTGTGGTAGGCAATTTCCAAGGGGCTTCACTTGGTAATCGCCGACCACAAAGACCGGTACTGAGGGAAAGACGAGGAGGTAGGTCCAGTACTTAAGGTTCACAAAAAGAGACATACTACCAGCAGTAACGACTGCCAGAAAGTCCAAAATGCGATACACTTTACAATCGATCGGCCTGTCCCCAAGGGTTTTAAAAACCCACCTACCTACCTTAAAATACCTTAAAATACCAAACCGTACCGTACCTTTAAATTTAAGTTATTAATATAAATATAAACTAGTCTCTGCGTAAATTCTAAAACTAAGGTTCACAAATGGAATTATAGTACTTTTAGAACGTCCCCTGTGTCGGAGCTGAAGTGACTTACCATGTATTCAGCTTGGGAACAAGCAGTCAAACTGAGAGTTTCGTGAAAGGTAAAACTATGTTAGAACTTTTAAAACGTGTTATTTTTACCCAACCACGGTGGAGCTAAAAGGAGGGTTGGAGTTAAAAGGGGTTATGATTTTAATCAGTATGTATAGAGGTAAACGTATACAGACAGTTCACGATGTCGTAGGAAAACTAGCGTAAACAATAACAAAAAAACTAACATTTTCTGAAAGAGTTTAATTAAACCTTATGTTATAAAGGTAAAATCGATTTGTCCCAGTTTATAAATATTGGTATAAACGATAAAAATATAAGATTCATAATAATAATAATAAAAGCCTTTATTAACAATCTTACATGTTTCATTTCATCTTATAACTACTTATATACTACTAATATTAAACATGGTTGTTTATGAAAGCAACGTAATCAATTTTTTTTTTTTGTATTAGACACCGGTTTCGTGATTGTCTTGCTCTTTGGCATAGGCCTCCCCAAGTGTTCTCCACAACGTTCTATCCCTTGCTATCCTCATCCAGCATGGTCCTGCTACCTCCTTGATATCATCCTCCCATCTTCGATGCGGTCTGCCTTTACCTCTCTTTTTATATCTAGGGCACCATTCCGTCACTTCGTTCGTCCACTTTTCTGTCTTACTTCTTGTTAGGTGTCCTGCCCATTTCCATTTCAGTTGTTTGATTTGGTATTTGATATCTATAATCTTGGTTTGTTTTCTGATTGTTGTTAACCTAATTTTGTCTTTTGATTTTATGTTGAGTATGCTTCTTTCCATTCGGTGTTGACAAGTTTCTAGTGATTTGATATTTTTCTTTGTACAACTCCATGTCTGACATCCGTAGGTCATGCTTGGTAGTATGCATGTGTTAAATATTTTCTTCTTCCCTTCTATTGGTATATCCGAGTTTTTCATTTCAAAAGAAATTCAAATAGAATAAACCTAGGATGGAAGAGATACTGGGCTCTAAAAGACGTAAAAAAATAAGATTCATACTAACCACTAAATCAAAATTTTTACCAACGTTTAGCCTACGCCTCAAAATCCTAAGTGCTTGCCAGCTCTTAGCCCGCGATGACCGCCCTGTGTCCTGAAGATTAATGGTCACAGGCCTATTTGAAATTTAAATCAAAGTCCGCGGTCGTGTTAAAATATTCATTGCCACCTCTGCTCTGTAGGGTTGTCACGTTGGCGCTGGTACAGTTACAGGGGACACGCGTGTTAGGTATTTGGAGGAGTTGAGATTTGATTTGCTGCCTAGTGAGTGTTAGAATTTGTTGATTTTAAAGCTTTTCTTCTGACTATTTAATTTATCTGCCTACATGGTAGGCAGATAAAATAAATAGTCGACTCCAACCTGTTGGAGTCGGCTTCCAGCCTGACCGGATGCTGCTGAAAACCAGTAGGTATTGATAAGAAGCGATTGTTTATCTGACTATAGTTTTTATCCCATTATGGTGATATTGACAACCCTGTAACTAAGAATGGGCAGAACTATCGGTTTCACGCAGGTTGTCGTCAGTCTTTGTCCGCTACTTTGGGTTGCAAAGGAGGCGGTATATATGATTAATAATACAAAAAGAAAGTAAAAAGGAACACCTTTATTTTGTGATAAACTGGTGAGTTTTGGTCCATAGCTAGAAATACTTTTTTCTGCTTAATCTAATTCTGTGCAAATTTGCCCTCAGTTTTGCCCATCTTTCAGGCAGACTGGTCTGGCCTATTTAAGTTGACTTGGTGCCCTGAGATAACTTCGCGGCAGGCCAAGCGAGACGATCTAGATAGGTTCTGCCCAAACTTATATTAGAAAGTCGCGCAGGATCGAGACCGATAAAATGAGGATGGCCCAGGAGTGGGAGACAGCTTAGGCTAACCAAAAATCTAATGAACTTGAGAGATAATTGTGTCATTGTATTCATTCAACATTCAAGGATCTGAAATATTAGTATAAAATACACAACTAAAAAAACCTGACGTCATTATTAAAGACAAGTAAACTAAACTAACACACAAAAGCAAGTATCAACTTAACCATAGTTTAAACAAACCATCTCGGACATAAAAATGTAAACGAAGCAAGTTAATTGTTTCCTTGCATGCAGTTAATTGTACATTTATGTTTAACTATGTCGAACATTTCTACGGCGGAACAACAAACTATTTCTACTTGTTGTAAACATGTACTAACAAGACGTCATTGTTTAGTTTCGCTTTGAAACGTAAATGTCTAATAAGTGGTATGGGTGTAGACTGTAGATGTCCTAGTGGTAAAATATAGCGGACAAGTGACTGTCCTTAGTGTAAGGTAAATAAGATTGCTTTGAAGTGAGAGAAATACATTTTAGCGGTAATAAAGTTCTTTGTGAAAGAAGGAGACATAAGAAAATGATAATGCTACAGAGCTCTTTTTGAAGCAGCTCATCCAGAAAGTTACAACTATATCTTCTCTTTTGCAACCGTAACTCAGCAACACTCCTTATGTTCCTGTGTTCCAGATTGATGTGCATGACTGCCGGTGTAAATAGCTATATAAGAGAGCTTGTTAACAAAGTGGTAGTAAGCCTGGTTATCTAGCTATCTAGTTATCAAGGGCTGGCTATGTAAATATGTCTATATAAATATATGCTAGCTATAATTAATTTAATCAATTTAATCGTAAAGTCAATATGAATTGATCAAGACAAAATTGCACAAAGGTTATTGAATCAGATCTGGATGAAAATATAATGGGACCACATGACAAGCACCAGCTTTCAATTAAAAAAAGAATCATCAAAATCGGTTAACCCAATAAAAAGTTCTGAGGTAACAAACATTAAAAAAAATACAGTCGAATTGATAACCTCCTCCTTTTTGCGATGTCGGTTAATAATGCAAAATGGTAAGACACATGCTACGACCCAGAAGTCTTAAATAGTGTGCTTTGTTTAAGTCTAAGGCCAACAAATAGTTTTTAAATATAAATTAAAAATTAAATCACACGCCACTGAGTTCGATACTCCAGCACTTTTCTTAACACAAGGACCTGAATTTCTTTCTACCCTCTTAAAAAAAAGTGGACTAACGGTTATAAAGTGGTCAGTTTATTTGCGTCAGTTACCCGAAGTGACGGCGACAAGATACGGCCACCACTTCTTCTTTTCTATTTGGTTCGTTAAAGAGAATGTATTTATGTAGCGGAAAAGCTTTCAGTACGATGCTGTTAATAAATTAATTTCTATTTTTTAGCTTATCGCGCTTACCGAGGATTGGCATTGAAAACAGTGCAATTTTTTAAGCAGGTTAGTGCAAGATTGAATTTCGTTTCGAAGGTTTACGTGGTTAGGACTTGATTGACTTGACTTGATATTTTGTTTATTAAAATTTTCGCATTTATTTACTAGCTGACCCGGCAAACGTTGTTTTGCTTTAAAAACACCAAATATTAAGTTTTTGAATTCTATGTATTTTTATCCTACTTCGTGGGGTACGTAGGTAGGGTAGGTGGGGTAGGTAGGGTAAGGTAGGTAAGGTAGGGTAAAAATAGGGTTTAATTAGTACTTCTCTCACCATCTTTATAAATTATTGCCGTGTGTTGTTATGATGTAGGTATACATGTATATTGTAAGGTTTCATCGAAATCCTTTTAGTAGTTATGCAAACAAAACAAACAAGTAAAAAAAACATCCATCCATACATTCTCACAAACTTTCGCGTTTATAATTAAGTGGGATTCCAAGAAAGCTTGGGTATCCACATGCCTGGTTGTCAATCGCCGATAGCTTTGAAAACAAAACCATAATAAAAATACAAGCTAGATTGGAAATCAAAGAACCCGGCTATATGCGGACAAAAAGGCATCAAACTGTAAAATTTTTACTACCACTTCGTCTTGAACGTCTTAATAGGGACATTAAGAAAAGTGCTACTGGACACATTCTTAGTAAAGACAATGTAACAGTTTAGGTTATAATTAAATTACTTATTAGTATATTTATATGGCTAGATTGTAATAAGATTAGGGTCCATCCTATTGATGAAGCCTAGGAAAAGGAAAAAATATGTCGTCTTGAACAAAGAAGGGCTCAGAAAAAGAAACTTCATGTAGATTGAATTCTTTTTTTATGTTCTAATATAAACCTAACGTTCCTGAGGTATCGGGTTAGCAATGAAATTAGTATTTTGATTATAATGTTCTCAAACCCTTTGAGCTAGTGTTCGTGTTAGGATGTGCCAATAATTTCTAAATATCGAAAGAGGTTGTTTAGAAAACGCTCTACAATACCTATGCGACACTCAACAAATACAGAGAACAAAAGATAAACCACTCAATGTTTTTCTGTTACCTTTCATTTGTGACCCGCTTGCAATTTGCGATCCCTTCGGGAAACGCAACTTACAGCTACATAAGTCGCAATAAAATAAAACAACAAAAAATTGAGCTAGTAAAACTGACCGTGTCATTATTCTGTTCTGCAGATCAATACAAGATGACAGGTGTGACAAAGTACTTCCCAACTCTTCGCAGATTGGAGCTGGATGTGGCAATGACCTACTTTATATTGTTCAAATCCGTTCAGCGGTTGACGATGATCCAGAAATATCCTACCATACACAATTAAGTACCAGAATTTTAAATGAAAAAGCGCTCTTATTTATCCCAACTTTTAATATAAACCAATAGAAAATTCTATAATCAAGAAGCACCTCTAGTATGACTTCATTTTTTTTTTTATAGTGGACTCGGTACTGCAAACCCTTACAGTTTCCACTGTTCCACAAGGAATTTGTGATTTATTTCGAAAAATAAAACACAAAGTGCAATGATAACTGAAGCGATTTTGATCCGAAATTTATTCTCTTCCTTCTTTCAAAAGAAAAGGTTTATTTATAAATGTTTTCCATTTTCAGAGTGCTTTGAAGGATGAAAAATGGAAGAGAATTTTTTTCCGTAAAAATTGGATCGCCTTAGAATTCAATCCTCTTTGGTATTCTGATATTTTCTTTGATATTCGATATACATCATTAATGTTCTAACTTGGCTTCCGTGTTGAAGTTAAATCAAAAGTTTGGATATTGGCAACAAGAGATAAAATAAATAAATAAGCCATTATAGCTAGACTAAAGTCCATATTCCAAGTCATGTCCTCCAACTCGACTTTACCTCAACGAGCAAACAATAGTATCAAATTGCCGACACAGCTTGTTATTTTGTGAATTCTCGTTACTTAATTACATTTTTCCTTTTTTAAGCTTCGTTTGTCTGTATTTATAAAATCCATACCGTAAGTAATTTAAATGCACTACAAACCAACCTTAAATCGTGAAATATACACCATTATGCACCGTTTACAGAAAAAAACAACGACCTTTCCTCAAAACAATTAATTTATTCCCGACATCTCTTCGCCAAATAACCAAATGATTTGATACTGCGCAAAGATTACAGCTAATTGCTCCTCACAGTACCTGCTTGACCTTTTATTTTAAGGACGTTTTAAAGCGGGGACTTATATAATGAGTTACTTACATTTCATTAATTCGACTTTGCTTTTAAATCAGAATGGCTCATACCTGGAATTTGAAAAAGAAAATGTTATTTTATGAAAGTTGTGTTTTAATGATCCCTGTAACCCCGCAATTGGATTCCAATTCACCGCCTGAGTCAGGCTCCATCAGATCCACAATAGGCCAATCGGAGTCTGCATTTCAATATATTATTTGGTCGCATTGTGCGTTCAATTTCATTTCGGTGGGCATCGAACCTCAGTCATGTTGGTTTGAGATGACGGAGGTATTTGGTTGAAGGAAATTAGTGTGTTTTGTGTTGAGTAATTAATGTTTAAATAACTAGGTAGTAACAGCAGCACGGGTTAACCAACTCTTGGCTAGGTTATTAAAATATCTTTGACAGTCATTACAGTTGTCAGAAACAATAAAATATGACACAAGTCTTGCAAAGGGGTATCGTGTTAACCAGACACTGGGTTACTGTAGTCAGATAAGCGGTTTTTCCATGTCTGGTGAGTACAAAACGTTATTTCGTCCATGCAAAAAACCGGTGAGTAGCTGCAACCGTTTTAACTGGAAGCCGACACTAACAAATCTATCTACTTGGGAAAAGGCAGGTCAGATTGATTGAATCAATGCTGAGTTCAACTTACTAGAAGTAGGTTTATACTACTTTTCGCTATCTACATAGGTCGGACATCAGTGTTATCGAGTTGTCTTGTTATAAACTTCTCGGGAGCTGGATTTGTGTCCAGTTTATAGGTTTTCGAGGAATACCAGCGTGAAGTAATGTTATATCTTTTATAAAGTGCTTAACGAGCTTTTAAAGAACTAATAGCCAAGCTGTCATCCCTTGAGACTGCAACAGGAAGGACGAGGGTCTTCGTAAAGTTTGCAAAACCACATGATTGAAAATTTGAAGGCATCGGAAATATTTCGAAAGCCAATCACATACATACATAAACTCACGCCTTTTTTCCATAGTGGCAGGAGCTACAGAACGCCACCTGCTACCATCCTCACATACTCTTTTTGTGTTTTTGCGTTTATACATCTAGTAATACACGCACGCCGGTTATGGGTATTAAGCACCCGGCCTTTCTGATAAAAAAAATGTTAATATAGAGAGTTTCATACCTACATATGAGTTGGTTACCCAGTATTTTCATAGAGTATAGACGCGTCATCGCCGGCGGAGTTAGGTCAAGCTTTTGTATGGCAAATACTGAATGAGGGGCACTTGAAGAATGTTATTTTAGTACGCTTTTACGTTGAAGAGTTTTCGTCTATTTTCACGTAGGCATTTCTGTAGTGCCTGCCTACTTCAGATTGTTGTTGTAATATAATGTTTGAAAGTCAAACGAGTAACTTTTTAATGGTTAAAAATGGCCAAAAATAGGGTTTATAGTCGGTCGTGATCTTTTTATGATGTCAGATGTCGTGGTGACCCAGTGGCTAAGACCTCGCCTCTCGTGCTTGAGGTCGTGAGTTCAAATCCGGGCAAGAACCAATGTGACTTTTTCAAAATCATATGTACTTTCTAAGTTTATCTTGGACATCACAGGCAACGGTGAAGGAAAACATCGTGATGAAACCTGGACTTATATACTTAATGTAAGTCTGAAATAGCCAAGTCAGAGGCGTGTGGGGTTCCCAGAGGCGGCTAATTAACTCTGACACCAGAGGTGGTCACATCCTCACACGAAAAGAAGAAGATCTTTTTATGGCATTATGTAACACAGTAAAACATGAAGTCTTCAGAAAGAAGATTATTACCTTTTGTTATAAAAACCATATTTCCTTTACATTACATATAAAAAATACAAACACCAAGACTTGATTTGAGAGGAAAACATCTTGAGAAAATCTGAACTTCTTGGTTTATAATCAAATTAAGCAAAACACAGAATATAGCCATAGCCAATGTTACAGCCTACGAAACCTAAATAACCCAAAAATAATAAGTAAATAAGTGTGCCTCCAGCACAAACATTTTATAATTCCTAATTTTCTACGTGACAAAATTTACTTCGTTCAAAGTAATAACACCTTAATTGGACCGCAAAAGAGCTTATCTTTACGAACTTAACGTTTTCTTGAATGGAAATTTGAAGGTAGTGGAATAAAATTCCGACTTTGAATTGGAGGGTAGTCCATGTTTTTGTGTGGGTGCTTGTGCCACCACTTGGGAGTCGTATCAGGTACCGTTTTAGGATCCAATAATATAATAGCGCGTTTCGCGTCTCCTTCTCTACAAATAGGCTTCTCTGAAGATAATTGTCGTAAAGTCAACAAAGGCTTTGTTATATTGGGTAAAAAATGTTTAGGGGTCGAGTTGAGAATATCCTACATTTTTTTCATTTAAAAGGTAGGCTATGAAGTTTTCAATACGTGAAAGAATTTTCGTAAACAGATCAAAACATCCAGAGAAAACTTTTTACAAAAATATTATACAAACAATTTTACCGTTAAGCTCAGATACATATAATGTCAAATGCGCTTCTTGGCCCGAAACAACTGTAGGCTGATCAAAAACATGTTTCGTGCAAGGATTTGATCCAGTGACCCAAAGCTAATATAGTGAAATGACCACAATTGAGTGACCTTTACCAACACCAACAAGCGAAATCTTTTAATAGCTTATTATAAACATTTACTAACACGCGCACAATAATATGAGGAAAACGTAGAAAATACGGAAAAGTAACAGATATTCTGAGTGGTTTGCTTAACATAATATAGTAAGGCATGGGATCTTATGGTAGTGCTGTGATTTACTTATGAAAATAAAGGACAAGCCGTACTCTATTTATCCTCTGCCGGGTACGTGACCTTTGTGTGTGGTGTATGTGATATTCTTTAGGCGTTTGAGTACTTCTCTTCTTTCTTGAGGCGTTCTACTCCTTAAAGTATCAGATAACGATGAAGTGACATTGCATAAATTAAACTAAATAAAACCATTCCATGTTTTATTCCAAGAACAGTTCTTCAAGGTAGTCGTGGTTGCTATAATAAGTGGTGTGATGTTTCAAGGACACACATCCAATCTTGCCTCAGGATAATTGTGTTGCCAGGTCATTAGTCCACTTTGTAATTGGTCCACCAGTACGCCGTCGCTATCTATGGCCCCTTTGGCCATTCTTTATTCGAACAACGTGCTCTATTTACTGCCACTTGAATTTGGTGATCCTTAGGTCTGTCCATTACCTTGGTTCTCTTGCGGATCTCTTCGTTTCTGATTCAATCAGTGAAGGAAACACCAAGCATAACTCTCCAGCATTGCCCTTTGAATGACTTTCAGTCAACTTATGAGACCCACTGTAGTTATCGCTCCTCGTAATTATCTTAAACCACTCTTCTCCTACTCCATACTTTGTCCATAGTATAATATTATATAATATTAATAGTATAATATTTTATGCATGCCTGTGGCGTGTCAGAGCGTAGGGTCAGTTAGACAAATTATGTCATCAATGATGACAGATTGGCACCGCATCTCAGTTTGACTTGCCATGTCTTATTAAATGATACTGTGTTTTTGTGGCCAAATTGCGTTAGGTATGAACTAACTGAGAACGAATGAATTGAATAAAAAAATTATCTCTGTCTTGCGGTGGCTGGGAACGAAACTAGCCATAATGAACCAAAAGGTTCTAGAGTGGCGACCGCATATCGGCAGGCACAGTGTTAGATCTCCTACAAGGTAGACCGATAACCTAATGAGATAGCATAAGACTTGTCAAATTGGAGATTAGGAGGTCCATGACCAACAGTGGACGTCTTTCGATTATGATGATGGTTAGTGAAAAAATGATCTTACTCATATAAGTGAAAAGCTGGCAGAGATTGCATCTCATTGGTGAGAATTACAAACAAAACAAAAGAAAGAACACTGAAAAAAGACATCAAGACAGTTCCATTTCAAAACGGGTTGTATAATCTCATTAAATATGAAGTTTCTCGAGATTGCTACAGTGCTGAGTACTTATGACAGCTCTGTTTTATATGTCTGTTTCTGCGGCTCCGCTATGCTTATTTTTTTATTACCAGTGAAATAAATAAACATTTGAAAAAAGTTTTTTATGTTATGTATGGTGCTGGACTATTCCAGCAGTGAACGTACCAGGTTAATAAATAAATAATTTAGGGAAGCCTTTGTCCAGTCACTAGATTGATTAAAAAATAATAATATGACAAAGTGTAGGTAAGTTTTTTAACTCTAAAAACGTCCTAGTAATATATATCCAAGATCATACATATTTACAAATAAAACCAGGAGCTTCTTAGTCAAATCGGCATAAACTAGTCACGAAGACTTAGTGCCTGCGACAAAGTAATGTAAATTAACAAAACTTTCAAAACATAATCTTACTTTACGTGGATTAATTCGTTTTTGCTAAAGTTTTACGAAAAGGACGGCACCTAAAAAGTATGCGCCTGTGCAATTTTCTTCTCCAAACAAGGTAGGTACTAAACACACCATTTAAAAACACTAGCTACCACATCCACTCCAATTTCACGCCCAAACTGGCAGCAATAATGAGCTCCCCCTGTCAGCTAGCCAGTAAGAGCCGCTCACAGTCTCACACAACTCCCTGATCGCCGCTCTGTGTGGGAGTCACCTCATTTTACGCACAATGCTACTAAAATAAGAGGAAACTGAGCTGCTAATCGCATAAGAATGGAAGATTATATTGATGGAGAGATTTAAAATTGTTGCAATTTTATCTACTTGCCCCTTTACTTACACATTTCTTAAAGTTGTGTTCTAAAATGACAATAACTTTTAGGTAAATCTGACGTGATTACTTTACTTTAGCTAAGCTTTTGTGTATGAATTTAATTTTGCGAAAAACCATACAAAATCATTATATAGCAAAAACTCTGTAAACTTTTTTAAAATCAGTGCCATGGATTTCAAATTGCAACGGACATAAATATAGAGTACCTAAGTTACTCACGAACACCTAACTAGTGGGACTCTGTTAACGACCTCTGGTGGCTGTATGGTCCAAGGTCAAAGATTGTAGAGTGTTGGATGTGAGGTGTAGGTTTAAAATTGAATATTGTAAGCATTGCTAAAAAAAACTAGATGTCGTACGTTGTACCAACGCGATATTCAAATGAATTATTAAGACATATTGATTGAAACGTTTAGTATACGAAGTTAATATTTAATTATTGCATAATAACGCGTATAAGACGGTATTGGTGAATTTCACTTACACAGAAATGTTCCTGAGTAAGCATTGAGGATCGTAGCAGGTGGCGTTCTGCAGTTTCTGCCAAACCCTCATGGGAACAGCTTCTGGAAAACCGCTTTTCTTTTTTAACTTGTATCCCATCAACAAAACTCAAAGGGTGAATCGCACATGCCCTTTATAGGGACGCTTGAAAATTGCAGCTCAACCAAATACCTTTTTTTTCCAACGGTATATTTTAAAACAAAAAAAATTTAAAGAAAAAACAATTAATGCGACCGAAAATACTCGATGCCAATAATACTAAGTAAGAAGCCCAGAAGTTTGACAATAATAAACTGTTTTAAAAGGCTTCTTACTTGAATGATAGTCATAGAAATGCCTATGATAAACAAAGAATCTGAATGTTTAATTCATGATTACCTAGATAGATCTCATCAAATAAATAAAAGAAGTGAGAAAAATAATAACATTTATTTTCCTATTTCGATCAAGTTTCCAAAGACGCGATAAAAATAATCACTTCCGACTAGTTCCCAAAGTTTTCTTCGTTCGCGTGAAAATTAGAAAATAAATGGGATCTCAACTATATTTATACTTTTTGATACAAAAATACTTCATTCCATTTCATATTATAACTTTTGATTAGTTTCACCGCTTTGCTGAGAAATTAGTTTAAGCATTGTTTCTTTGCACTGTATGTAGGTATTGTTATAAATGTATTAATATAGCCCTCGCCAAACTTCTGGGCCGTCCTGAAGTTGACTTGCCGCATGCATGAGGCACAAAACGGTGCCTTTTTGTAAGAGATTTACTACTATGCAGCCATAGTAGCCAACATCAGGGCGGCCAAGAAGTTTGGCGAGAACTGTACATAAATTAAAATGCTTACATAGGGCCCGTTACTGAACGACGAACTAACGAAAAATTAGCCATTACCATTTATTTAGTAACATTAGTTAATAAGAAATCTACTTACAAAAAGTTATTTTTACCATCAGACCTACTAAATAACGAATCAAGTGGAAACACTGAAAATAAGTTCCCAGACACATTGTATGGCCACCACCTTAGTAATAACCTAGGTAAAATCCTAATCAAGGTCCTATTTCAAGCCCAGACAGTCATACTTAAGCACTTATAAGAAAGATAAAAATCACGTTCGGTCTAAACTGCAATAAAAAATAGAGTTTACGACCCTTTATACAAAAGTTTAAGGCAACGTTAAAGGGTATTACCAAAAATTTTATTAGAGGGTAGGCAACAAAATTTCAATAATCGTTGGCGGGTAAACACTGAGGTCATCCAGGTGCCCGATTGCGCCACTGTCACGTTCGCTGGCGAAGCAAGCGGACGTGAATATGTTGTGCAAAAAAGTGTTAAGGGAAGCGATAAGCGATTCTAGAATTGTTTTTGATTGGCTGTAATGCTAATATGTAGTAGAACATTGATTTATATTGAAATCATTTTGTCTTTGTCTTTGTGTACGTTGCACGTGGTAAAGAAAGCTTCGTCTGGGGTTCTTTTAAAATTCATCAGGTCAGATTTATATTCATAGTCAAAGGAATAATTATTTATTCTCGGGAATAATAAAAACAAAGCACTCCTTTCTGGCTGCTGAATTAATATCTTGTGGAATATTTTGATAGCCGCGAGCTGCTACGTAGGTATTAAATATGGCAACGACCGAGACCCATTAATTTAATTTTAGACTTTTTCACAATTTATTTTATTTAATTTTTATTTGGCTATCGAATTTGTCCTTGCTGCTGGACATTATTCTGATCTTTACCTTGCTAATTCCAAATTACTGCAAATAAGTCTGTCGTCTTCTTCATCATCGTCTACCAAGGTCGGATTCCCCTGTTTTAAGACCCCAATCCTATGTAACTAGGTCTACAAATGTTAATCAATCTATGCCATCCTTTTTTCAAAAAGATCGCAGACTCTCCGCCTTCAGCCTAACGCCATAGAAAAGAACAAAAGCCACACAAATCAACACCAACTCACCGGATATTTCCTCAAATAATTCCGTGCTAAAAAACCATAATTTTTACCAACGAACACCATAAAAAGTGCTTTGTTCAGTCGCTTTTGAAGGTATTTCATGTATCACATATCAATCCAAGTAGTAGTACCGATAACGTATCAAAACCAATATTTTTACTTCAATCGAAAAAAAATGTCCTAGCTCGAAAAACACGAGTTTAGATCCGTAAAAAAATATAGAACCCACCAGGCATATGCATAAAATGATACTAATATAACTATATTCAAAGCGATAATGATAGAGTTCAAGAATATCTATACAATAAACATCAATACTTTTTAGTACTTCCGACATCCCAACCATAGACCCAAAACCATATTATACCAGGAACCTAAGAATTTCCTAAACTACCCGTTCAGTTTGACCGCTGAACTGCAAACTAAGCTGTTTTAGACAAACCGCCGTTTGAAAGATTATCTATAGGTTTTGTGGTTAACGGGAATAAAGTATATCATATCTACATATACTATCTATGGTTGAACTAACACTCAGTCATATTTTTAATGAACATCAAATATTACAAAGAAAATGAAAAGTTAATGACGATGAGTAAACAAAGCAAAACAAATTTAATACTCAGTATTTTACCAGCATTAAGTTGACAAATGAGTATATTTTTATCGGGAATAAAGCCGTATCTAATTTGCCTTCATGGAATAAATCAACAAAGACTCACAACAAAATGAAATGCAACACTCAATTAATGTCAGACAGACAGACAGATGGACGGACCGCGAAGTCTTAGTAATAGGGTCCAGTTTTTACCCTTCGGGTACGGAACCCTAAAGCCTGGTCAATAGATAACTGATATCAGAAAACTTAAGCAAAGAAATCAGGCATGACGGAAATAAGCCGCGGGAGAAATCTAGTTGGGAAGGTATATTGTTGATGTTTGTTTAATTTGGTCCCTAAAATGGCGATGTATTCCAAAGCGAAGGACTGAAAAGAACAACATCGTAGTTACCGCCTTGAGATAAAAGGTACCTTACAAAAATTGCTTTTCATATTCAAATTCGTTGCTTTTAAGGATCGTTGTTCCTTTCAACGCAAGAAATCTATACGCCTGGGAAATAACACTAAAATCTAGTTGTGATTATGCCATAGTTGGCATCTAAGTTGTTCGTCGCCAGCCATAAGGTTCAAATTAGAATGAAGAAATGTCTCAGAACATAATACAGCTGTATTTTGTTTCTATAATAGTAAACAACGAAATTTGCTGTGTCTGTGTTACGTGTTCTATTCGAAATTAATTAAATGTCGGGTTTTCCCAGA
This sequence comes from Orthosia gracilis, assembly GCA_947562075.1. NCBI lineage: Eukaryota > Metazoa > Arthropoda > Insecta > Lepidoptera > Noctuidae > Orthosia > Orthosia gracilis. Next base: position 10,867,745 of record OX387266.1, on the reverse strand, counting down.
AGGGCTCGTGTCACGAATAACCTATATTAGTGTAGCACTTTGTTGGACTAACCGATGGTTTTTATAATTTGCGGGCAGGTTAGTGTCGAGGAAATTTGAAGTGTATTTATTGAAAACAATTCTTTTTCGTACCTAGCTTAACAGCACTACGAACTACATAGGGTTAGGTTTAGGCCTCAAAACTAAACATGCAACACATAGCTATTTTCTAATGTAATGCTAGTCTGTACAGTAACTGTCTCCCGGGAGAGTGAAGGCTTCTTCTCATACAGAGAAGGCATGGGTGCTCACCCAAAAACTAAATGTATAGTTCTCGTCAAACTTCTTGGCCGCCCTGAAGTTGGCTACAATGGCTGCGCAAGAAGTAAATCTCACACAAAAACAAAACACCGCTGTGCCTTGCGCATCGGGAAGCCCCAGGGTGGCCGAGAAGTTTGTCAAGAACTATAAAGCAAACCGAGTTTTAGAAAAAGAAACACAAACGATTCAAATGACCAGCAAGCAGAGAGCAAATGTGATCAATGCTCGTTCATTCAGCTTATGTAAGACTACTTATTGCTCGCGGTACCTACACCTATTCCACGGGGACCGTGCATAATTCAGAGATAAAAAACCATGAGACACACTAAACGATTGTGCAGCTTTCTCTCGGTGAAATTATTTTCGTAAGAGGTTCAGTAAGTACTTCCAGAGATAACCCTTTACAAACGTATAATATAACAATTCTACTTCTTTCTATTATAGTTCAGAAAAACCTTGTGATCTGGAGAAATATCAGGTTGACAGAATGAATATTTAATTCTTAAAATATTAAGGCACACAACTAGAAAATTCAACAAATAATTTTCTAAGAAACAGATATGGCTGTTATTTAACCTAGAAATACAAGAAGATATTGCCATTACGTTAGATAAATATTTGATACAAACACTAGGCATAGGCAGAAAATGAATAAATAAGGTCGAAAAAATCTGTTAGTCTACAGACTGATCTGTACAGACTCGAATAAGAGACTTTAATAAACTGGATATTTACAAGGAGTAAGGAATTTCGCGAAAGCATCTTATATAAATAGACTTAGGTAGATATTTGATTTCACTCTGCTAAGCACAACATTTTTGTGATAATAGATCTAGATCACTACCGAAAAAAAATTATATCTTCCGTACAAATTTTGGTCAGCTGACGACAAATTTATGTGGGATTTTTTTTTGTACATTGCTTATGACTTCCTTGGAAAAATTTGTTTATTAACATGGGCACAAGCAGCTTTTTAAAATATTATTACACACCTTTTCGTTACACCCTGTACTAGTACCTGGTAGACATTTGAGTTAAGACAAAGCGTTTTATACCATTAAAGATTACGTTGAGGACAAAAGGGCTTGGGATTGAGCTGCTCAATCCCAATGCTGAATTTTGTTTTTTTTTTGTTTTTACTTTTAATTTATCTAAGTTAGTTTTATGGTCTGGCAGTTTGGGTAGTTTATGCGGCCTACCCGAATGTCCTTTCTTTGGTATTGTTCGCCGAATCGTTGAGCTCCTTAAATTCTGAGTTGAGCTGCACAGTTATTGACAAATGCGTGCAGTGACTGGACAGGTCCACTCAATCTGGCTGGATCTTTCCTCAAAAGACCATTTCATTTCAGACTTCAGTCTACATGGTTTTCACATGATCTAATCTTGATATTGTCTGGACTGTAAAAGAGACTGTGACCTCTGACTTTGTTTCGGCCTTTCTTCTCAGAGTAGTCAGATAGGAAACGCCGTCCTCATCTTAGTTTATAAAAATAAGATTACAGTGAAAAGTGTTTGTACAAACCAACTTACAGAAATAAAATCATTTATCATTTAAGAAAGCAAAAATATACTATCTTACTGGCATATGTACATATATGTAAGATAGCTAATACAAACAGCATAAGGTCCACAATCCAACCATTTTTTCATTTCCATAGCCAAGCCAAAATACAAAATACCTTACCTACCTATACAAAGAAAACAAGCTTGTAAGCTAAACCACAGGTGTACATATAATTTTCCTTTATGTAACTTCATAATTAGTTTTTCACTTTACCTCCGCATAAAAGCTTGAATCGTTCGTATGTAAGTAAGTTTCTTCGTAGGTTAAATATAATCAACTAACTAGGATTTGAACTTGAGACCTACACAGGAAGTTTTGAAATTGGAGGTCGGGAAATTGAGTGATTTTTATAATTAAATAGTTTATTTTGTACAAATAAAAAAAATACTAAATAAATATGTTCAACGTAATTTTGTACATTGTACAAGGATAGTGGCATTGGGATTTTGTAGTAGGATAATTTGGATACTGGGTTTCATTTTAGAAAATTATCATCAAGTTTTTTTGTTTTGGCTACACACATAGGTAGTTAGTACATTCTATTACTACACTAAACCTAATCCAATAAAAATCAAACCAACACGCCTTTATCCAAAAGCTGTAAACTCCGCCGCTAAGCCATAAAACCCCCATCACAATTGTCAGTAACAGTAAATGCTGAAGAAAACAGCGCCAAATCTCTCCTTTTCATCTCAATACTTTTTTATCACTTTGCCTTAACGATCAAAGGGCATTTTAGACGTAACAAAAGGTTTTCCCTATAAAACTCTAAAGATTTTCGCAAATAATCATGTTGTGTTTGAATATGTGAGCCACCCTGTCATGTATAATGCTACGTTATATGCTTAATCTATACGGAAATGAGTTCGCATTTCTTTGGATGTTTTGCGAAACACATGTGGGAAAATTTATATTACTGAACTGTTTTGGTTCGTAAATACTATTAATAATTAATCTTATCTATTTAAAGTACTATTATAAGTGGTAAAATTGTTAATGTGGTTATTTATGTACTGCCTGAAATTATATGTATACTGCTAATATCAGGATGATAGATTATGAAAATTATTTCTCGGATTGAAAGCTATGCCACAAGTCATGTGAGTGCCATAGGCTACTTTGTATCGCGGCGAAATGCACGACTCCTGTGTTAGGCCGGAGGTGGGAGTAGAGCGCGGGAACAAGTTAGTATGATGCACAGATTGGAATAATAATTATATAGTACCTACTTACATTATGTTCGACTTTAACCAGGCCTTCTTCGACTTCCACTTAGCAAGTCATATACATGAAAAATTGTGTTTTTGAGACTGAAGCCTTATTGGCTACACTTCCTTAAAGACCTTTCGTTATCATAATACCCAACCCAAGGTGGCATTATCCAAAATAAATAAAACTTAAAAATATTTATTAAGAAAACCTAAAAGAATATTGGGAATTTGAATTTATAATTTAGAAGATATGTCAGAACGAGAAAAATAACGGGCGTCAGCTTTTAGAGTCAGATTTGGGCAGGGAACGCCGAAAGTCAGTTGACTACTATTAAGTAGTCAACCGACTTTATACTTTATACTTTTTTTTTATACTATAGTACTTTTGGTAGTATTACTACCAAAAGTACTATAGTATCTGAAAAACTCTTTAAATTGTAATATCTTCTGCCAGGACCAGAATCAGGATATTTCGATATCCGAAGGGTATGTTGGAGTGAACGATTGTGACTATTGTAAGGTTGTGTTTTGTGGCTCAGTGACTGCACTTCAATGGAGCAGTAGCTCAGTAAGTATTTTTCTAAATTACTTTGGATATACAAATTATTTCGTAAAGAGGTAACAACCGTTGCAAAGTTTAACTTAGATTCAGATGGGTAAAATCGAATACTCATACGAATTCTGAAAGATGACAAAGAAAAGCCGTCACTGTACCTACGTCTAATATAGAATTAGAATCTAATACGTCTATTATAATCCAAAATCGTTCGTCTATTATAATCGTCTATTAAATCTAATCGTCTATTATAGAATATGTTGGGATCAGCTTTCAGTCTAACCGACTGCAGTTAAGTTCCATTATTTTACTTGAAGTAATTGCCTGACCTGCACAACCCAGTAGCTGGATAACATGATATCCCCTGGCAAGACTGGTGCCAGGTTTTTTGGCTTCCGACTAACGATAACGATAGTTTAAGATCTACAGATGACTGCTGTTTGAGGCCCAAAGGGGTCTTGCTTGGTATGTATGGGCAGTTCACCCATTCAAAACCTAACCTCGAAAAGAATTAATTTAGATCGACCCGTGCGACTGTTAGTCACAAACCCCAAAAAAAAATTGTAGGTAAGTAATATGAACACCTACATAGAATGTCGAAATTTCGTTGAGCTTCGAGGTTCACCAACATTGCGAAGTAAATAAAAGCATGAATATGAAAACAATCGCAAAAGTTTTCACATATAAAAGTCAAGACTCAGTGTAAAGAATGCAACAAATATAAATATTATTTTGGTACTCTTAAATCTAAAACTTTTGCACACTGAAAACAGCTAGCTGTTTTACCATACATGTATGTAAAAAGCTTAGCTTTTGAAAACAATCATTTTATAAAAAAATGTGGAACTATGTCAAAAGTAATTTTTCAAGAATATTGAGTGAAATAGATGTACTATTTTGTTCAATATTGATCTAGTGAACATTTTGATCTCTTAAAATTACAAGGTCTTTTTGGCTATTTAAGAGTTAGATGCTTTCAGCGTTAGTGAAGTTTCAATTTACGGGAAATTGTTTAAAGTGGTCAATTAATTTCACCGACTTTACCTTCTGACTCTACAGAAGTGAAGGTAGTAGAGGGTAGTAGAGGACTGAATCGTACAAACAAATTGTACAATTCAGTCCTCCCTATCGAATATCCAGTCCTCCCTTTCCAAAACAGAACTAATTGTACATATTTATTAAGCTTTAAGTGAACAACAGCACCAGTATATTACATGGAGCGATATATCAATTTTGTTTCGTGTTACCCAGTTAATGGATTTTTAATGACTTCTTCAATAACCAGTTACTAGGTTACACGAAACCCTTGGGTAAGTATGGTCGCCAGACTTTCAGGCTTTTGACTATCTTAACGACTGCAAAAAATTTAAGTATTAAAAGAATACGCATATTTTTAACTACATCTGAAAAGTATTCCACTCAATAAATCAATCTGCCTAGCCTTTTCCCAACTATATTGGGGTCGGCTTCCAGTCTTACCGGATTCAGCTGAGCACTAGTGTTTTACGTGGAGCGACTGCCTATCTGACCTCCACAACCCAGTAACTGGTAACTCCGTACCCCTTGGCAAGACTGGTGTCAGATCTCAAGCTTCTGACTACCCGTAACGACTGTCAAAGATCTTCAAATGACAGCCGGGACCAACGGCTCAACGTGCTTTCCGAGGCACGGAGGAAACTCGGTATGTTGAAAATGGTCACCCATCCACGGACCGACCTCGTCAAGCGTTGCTTAACCTTGAAGATCGACCCGTGCGGCTGTTATTATTTAGCCACGAGCTCCTCTAGTATTCCACTCAATATTAACCTTATAAAAGATACCCATTCCATTAATTTATGCTTTACTGGAGATGTGTTAGCTGATATACAGGGTGTTTGGAAGGGAGCTGTACATACGCCTAGGGTAGAAACTAGGGATAGTCTGCTACCTACCCCCGCCCATTATATTGACCTTGGCCTCAAGGTTTTTTTTTAATTTATTATTATTTTTTATTTGACTTTTTTATGATTTTTTGACTAAAACTACCTGTAGCTCAAAATCTATCCATGGGACCGGTCGGCTAATGGTCTTGTTTTAATCGTTAGAGTCTTAGGGTCCTGCAAAAAATTATTTTACACCAGAAAATTGTGGAGAAGAAAAGTTATGGGGCCTGAAGTACCGTAGTAAGGTAAAGAAATAATTTTAAGGGCAACTTTCTATGGGGTTTAAAAAAAAACTAACAGGGTTGGAGTTCTTCTGATTTTTTTAAAACATCCTCAGTCCATGCCCTTTCTAACGATATGCTAAAAGTGTAATTATCACTTTTAGTTTTAAAGTTATTAATTAATTTCCGCAACTAGGGCACTTCAAGCAAAAATTTCAACTAATGAAAATTAAATGTGTTCGATCGTAAAAGGATGGCAAATGAAACAAAAAATTTGGTAATGACTAACGTCATTAAATTACAAATTTTAATTAATTACTAATTTTAATTAATTACAAATTTTGTTCAAATTGATGACCATTGACCTGTAAACATGCTCGGCACCTCTTCCTCATCTCCACGGTCACCGTTCTAAGCAGCAGTTCCTCGCGCATTGTATCGAATGCGGCGTGGATCCTGTTAATTGGAACCTCCCTTGTTGGTACTTCTTCTGCGTACACCAACTCTTTCGCCCTTCCCCAGACGTAGTAGTTTGCAGGACCCTAAGACTCTAACGATTAAAACAAGACCATTAGCCGACCGGTCCCATGGATAGATTTTGAGCTACAGGTAGTTTTAGTCAAAAAATCACAAAAAAGTCAAATAAAAAATAAAAATAAATTAAAAAAAAACCTTGAGGCCAAGGTCAATATAATGGGCGGGGGTAGGTAGCAGACTATCCCTAGTTTCTACCCTAGGCGTATGTACAGCTCCCTTCCAAACACCCTGTATAGTTCGTTATTTATTATTTATTCATTTATTTAAACTTCATGTACATTGGTGATACATAGGCGGACTTAATGCAGCAAGGCATTCTCTACCAGTCAACCTTTGGGTAAAAAAGGACACAACAGTGGTAGGTGTACAAAATAAAAATTATGAACAACAATTGAAGTCGGGTTAATAAACTACCTAACTAATAAAATACATAAATAATTTCTATAACAATAGACTAATAAATATTATAATAAATACTAAATACAAAATGAAAATGAAACTGAAATTTAAATATAATAACTATGACGAAGACCGAGTTATGTATGAGAGGACAGATAATAGTACCGGATTCTACGCTTGAAAGAAAATTTTCTCTCAGCTTTTTTGATGTCAAGGGGAAGTACGTTCCAGAGTTTTATAGTTGAGACAGTGTAAGAATTAGATAGAAACCCAGTGCGGTGAGAAGGAATATGGAGAAGTAAGTTTTTGGAAGCTCGAAGGTTAAGATCGTGAGAACTGCCCAACACTTTAAAATATTGTTTTAAATAATCGGGAGTACAAGGATCGTTCATGATGGTGAAGACCATGCATAGGGATCTGAGAGGTCGTTATCATCATTTTGTATCGTACGAATGTCCATCGTTGATTCTTATTGTAAATCAAAAATGCATACGGATATGTCATAGGTACGGATTCGTGTGACAGATTGGTGGTCGATGTTAAGGGTATTGTAGCCTTATGTTAAAAAACCCTAAAATATTGTCTGTCCGTCTGTCAAGACATATGCAGCCATTTTACTTGACGACTATTGGCATTATTTCGATGTGCAGAAAAATATAAGTTCTATAATCTGTAACAAATAATGTTGTCTAAGACAAAAATCAGTTTCAAAGTTTTATCAAAGATTTGACGACAATGTGACTTGAAAATAGATAAGTTACTGAAAGATTCGGACAAAGCGACCAAGCTTTAGACGTGTCTTCATTTCAAAGATAGAAAGCCGATATTTTTAAACCACGAGCCACTTCGCATATATTTTATAGTTGTGCGAGTGTTGGAGTTTGAAGCCTTTAGAAGAGGATTTCCAAGAACTCAATTCCTGTATGTATTTTAGAAGAAGGACACATAATCTGCCTATAATGTTTCCTATAGGGCATACGCCTGCTCTCTATGAGAGTGAATGGGTTATAATCCACCACGCAGGTTGGTAAAAGTCATAAATCTGGAAGACTTGTTTTCTCGGGTCGTTTTCCTTCACCGCTTTGAGAGCACTGGCGATGAATTATTTTTTACAGAGTGAAATTCATGCCTGTCTTTAAAACCACGATAACACTAAAATAAGTTAGTATCGGCCTTTAACACTGATCCACGACTTAGTTGGAGTGTAGACTGGGCGCTTTGGTGCGAGGACTTAGATTTCTTTCGTTCTTTTGCTAATTTCCCAATTTTATTGCAGTATTGGGTTGACCTTGACCATAAAAATCATTTAGGTTCTGAGAAGCATGGCCCTACGACGCACTATTATTGAGAAATGGGCCTTCAACGTCTTTATCATTTTCTAAAATTTATCAAAAACGGTGCGTGTTAGAACCATGCTTTTCATAACCTAGATAGTTTCTATGGTCAAGGTTAACCTGAAACTGCAATAAAATTTTCATATTTCTTTACTGCTCATAGTGCCACTAAACGTATATTCCAACTCCGCCCCTAAGATGACTTACTAACCTACTACTTCTACAGAAAGCTCTAAAGGTCACGTAACTTTTTATATCACAAATTATAACCTAAAACCTTTTTACACACAATAAAAGAAAATCCAAAGACACCCGAGACTCGTCTAGCGAAAACTTTCCTCCTCACACAACGACAATACCCACACTATTTATTCTTATCCGATCCAAAAGCACTTCAGAACCCTCAAAACCATGAGATAATACTTCTTTGCCATTAAAATGGTCACAACACTGATCTACAGAGTCACTAGAAGATCCTGCATTACAAGCGACTCAGTGCGCATTGTGTGGAAAGAGATGAATTATTCCGAAAACGTTCGGGAAGAATTCACGGATTTATTAATGTACGAACTTTTTCGTGCGTGGAGGAAGTTTCAAGTGGAGCGTAAGAACGACGAAGATAGATCAAGTGAAATTTAATTCTAACTACTTATTTTTCTAGTCAGGCTTACTATTAGTACAGATACTTATTAATGCCTTTACGCACTAATTAGGGTCTGTTTATCTTAACAAGTGTTATCGTGTCACCCGGTAGTTATGTAAGTTGAACCTAAGGTAAGCTGGCCGCTTTAACCTTGGTCACTAAAAAGTCTTAGTTTTTGGAGAAAAGGAAATATTCATCTTCATTGTTTTATTTGTGCTGCGAAAAATACCTAGATTTTTACGGTATTTAAAAATAATATTTCGAATCTCTGCAACCTCAAATTACAACCTAGTATCTCGCGAAAATCCAGACATCAAGTATTGGAATAACAGAAAATATTTTATCTATGCCTCTCTCCAGACAAGAGGTTTGTTGTTTTAGCGAAAAACTTATTTTCGTCGAGTCTAGAGTATTTTGAAGAATAGTTAAGGTCTAAGTAATTTCACACTATTTTTTGTCTGAAAACGATGAAGGACCTTTCTGACAAAAATTGATTGTAAATAGCTTTGACATAAAAATAGATAGCTTTATGGTACTTATTATAAGACAACGTGTATTTTTATTATAAGCTTTGTATTACACCTTGCTTTTCGTATGTGTCCGGCAATTATTCGTCGACTTTTCAAGCTCTTCGTGGCATCCGATAAGGTCTCATGAAGGAGCCAAAGTTGGCCATAGCAACTCCTCAACCAGAAAATATAGCACCATTGTGTTTAGTTAGGATCATTGGGTGTACAAGCGGTGTTACATTTCGTACCTTTTCGTTTTTTAAAAGCTTGTTTTTAAAATAAATTTTCTCTTAATTATTTTGGATTAAGAATAAATATTGGTTAGTTGTTAGGTTGTGTTTAGAGCACCGTTCGAGTACCTACCTGTTATTTATTGAAAACTTTTGTCGACTATTTCAAAGATGCCATATTTTGATAAACATATGTACATTACTTTTTCATTTCGCCCCTCAATTACACCCTAAAATTCTTCTAAAAGTCTTTATTTAATTTCTTATTTCCAAAGGACCATTTGAAAAGTCTAATCTACCAATGGAGGCCTTTTAATAGTTTTGAATGGTTTACCTACTCACAAGCCAGTTTATATCGTTAATATTACTAATAGTGTTTATTTTTTTTTTTTTCTAAAATCGCTCCACAGATAAGAGAAAACATTTTTTGTGAATAAGCTTTGCCGCAAAGTCATGTTAAATCTGGTTACGGGAGCCTTTATTTTTAACCAGTTACAGCCAGTAAAACACTCGAATTATGAATGAACTTTAATTGAGAATCATTCGATTAATTCAAAAGTTAATTTTTAACTCTATCTGCTACATTTAGAGACCATTTTCCTTTACCCAGTACAATTCAAATATACTAAATGTATGTAACATATAAGTAAATAAGCTCAAGAGCTATAATAAAACTCTTACTGCCAGCTGACATACCCATACTTTCCCTTAGTCTTTACCCTACATAAAAATAAATGAAATATTAAGTAGGTACTGAATAAAATATATCTTTGTCTACCGTATCTACCCACGTAACTACTTAACACACTGAAGAGACAGAAGGTTTACTTTTAGTAAATCTTCGAACAGCTTTTTTTCTTAGGTATCACGGGAAAATTTAGGTTATTTTCAGACTCTTACTAGATGAAAACCTGGTGTTTCTCCTACAAAGAGTAAGAATCTGTAGGATTCATTATTAGATTTCATATTTATACCATGATTAGGACATCTTTGTTATATTACACCCTGACTCTATTTATCTAAGTAGGTACCTATTGATATACACTCAACCCAATTCATGTGAGCGATACATGAACATAGAGCAGATCATAGAACAGGACACTACCCAAATTGGGCAAAGGCTAGGCAGATGTACGGATCCAACCTTCTGTATCTATCTTGTGTGGCAATTCCACATGTTACGCCAATTCCAATTTATATAACAATTATAGCTACTAATTAGCTAATGGAAATGGTTGACAGTCATGTTCTAGAACTAGTAGTAATTGGTAATTAATTCAATTTATCATAGTTCGGGATGCTCCAGACGGACTGACATGCATAATCTGTCGCTGCTTTTGTCTTATCAATTATTGTCAACTTGTTGCTATTTGGGAGTAGTTCGATTAATTTATGTGTGTTAGAGGGATTTAGTTTGAATTAAGTAAGTCATTTGTGAGATAAGAAGGACGCATAGATACATTTAATTAAAACGATTTAACTGCTGTGGTCATCTTGTAGGTAATAGTTTTAAACACTGAAATCAACATGTAACTCAACAGCTGAGTAAAAGAGCGTCATTTCAGGAGACGGCAAACAGAAATTGTGTAATAAAATCAAATCAATCAGGTTTATTTTAATAATGGCTTTATTTATGAGGGCAACAATTGGCCCTAACTATTCAGTTAGAATCTTTTAAATTTAAGTCTTTTTAAGGTTCCTTGCCCAAAGGGTCCAAACGGAGTCCTATTGCTGTCACTCACGTGTCTGTATGTCTGTCCGTTGTCTGTCACACAATTTTGTGCCGAAGATTTTTTTAACTTTCCATTGACTTATGAAATTGAAATTTGGTGATAATGTTTACGTAAATTTTAGTTACATACACCAATATATTCAAAAATCTGATTTTTCTTTGGTACGGAATCGGCCGGTTTTTTCTCTTATTTAAAAAATTTATGCATGGAAAGTAAGACGGATAGGAATCTGAAACACAAGCATAAGGATTACAAATCCTTAAAACATAAATACTTGCTGAAGTTATAAGCTCATCAATTGAACATCAGGAATTCGGAAACAGACGCAGACGGCTCCCGGAAACGGCGTGATTAATTAAATTAAACATGACGTCACGTCTGTGACGTAGGGTAATTGGGTTTAAATTATGTTTAACGCGCTCGCGATATTGTGCTCTAATGATGTTAAGAGGAATTATTGAATTTACGGGCCATAGGGTTTCTGTTTTGTTGTTAATTAATTCGTTTATTAATTCTAAGTTTAAGTTCAATATATGCCAAATAAGGAAACTAATGAGTTTGGTTTTGTTCAATAGAGCCTACAAACTTTTTGACAATAGTCAAAAATCATTAATCATCAATTGTTTGACGTCCAAAAGGACGTCAAACATTTAAAAATTAAAATTTACAAGTTATAAAAATTGATTCTACAGTGCATTCGGAAAAGTATCTTGTTATGGAGAAGAACGCACAAGAAACTGCATACTAAATCTTTAAAAAAAAATATGTGTTTTACAATATTTACATAAGTACATACATTAATAAATTAATATTTGTGAGTACGATGCACTCAGAATACTGCACACTATATTACATACAGGTATAAATTATTAAAAGCATTAACAGGTAAATTCATTAATTTGATAAATTGGAACATGGTTTTCACATACTTACAAATATTGCAAACATAGATAAAATACCTAATTCAACAACAACGGAAAAGTGAGTGAACCAATTTGTTTTAAAAAAAAAATACAATAATTTTGAATTGAAATATAAATTAACAAATTTGATTTTTCAGGACCAGCATGTTTCCAAGCATTCTTATCTTGAATATAATCTTTAGTTTGTTTTAAATTTACTTTAATTTAGTTTTAATATATCACAAGGTATTTTGTTATAGAATTTAACACAGTACCCCATGAAAGATGTGTGTACTTTAGCTAGTCTTTAAGATGGTTGATCTAACTTATCTTTATTTCTTAACCTACATAAAACTTAAATCCCAGAGTCAGCTGTTGGAACTTTCTAATGCCATGCAACAAACCCTCTGCTTCTCCCAATTTACCTTTACAATAAGCATCTCCAAATTTGGTATATTTTTATCCCCAACTCAACGAGGATTACCGATATGTAAGCACAGGATAACGAAAGAACGCCATCTTCCGTATAGATAAGGAATTTACTTATCATTTTTTTTTATCAGAAATATACTTTGAGAGGCAAAACCTTGGAGAACTATAATTGAAAAAGGATATAGTGGTAAGGCTGGTTCACAACGTAAAAGAATTCGTGAGTATTTTTCTGATTTTGACAAAATTTTCCATTCAATTTTCATTTTGTTTCCTTGAATGTTTACCATCTAACGTTCAAGTTTTGTGGCAAATACAAAAGAAAGATTTGAGGAGAAAATCTTTGCTATGAGATACACAAATACAATTCCGGTCAATACAAATATCCCAATTTTTGCTTAAAATTATCTTCTGTTAAATCTGTTAACTTATAAAACTAGTAAAAGTAAAGACCTGAAAATAGTTAGTTCGGGCATCAGTAATTTTAATCAGTTTCGGATTCAAGGACTTGAATTATCCAATAATAAATAATCGAAGCTTCTATTTTCGTCTATGTGCCCATAATACAAACCTACGAGTACAATAAAAACATCGACGTGATAATTCGTGCAAGCACAGTACAACGTGTGGAAAGAAGCCGGGGCGGCGGCGTGGCGGGCCGGTCACTAGTCACTGTAATCAAATAAATAAGAGGGTTTTGAACTAACTGACCTCCATGAGTGTGGACTTGAATGTACGAAAAATATGCGTCAAATCATTTTTGACAGTGACATGATTAATAAACATGTAACACAAAATGTAATAAATGTGGTCTCTTTTGTACTGCGCCGTTGTTGTGCATCTTTCTGTCTGTATAGTAGGTGAATTGGCACCGGGAAACTCAAATCCGCTATTAATTTCCTAAAACAAAATATTTGACAACTCATTGAAATAACGCAATTCTTACGCACACACACTGACACACCTAAAAAAAATATAAACCGCAGACACAGGAAAAGTGTCCAGCACTAAATCAGCATTATGTAAACAACGCTCAAGTCCAAAGTTGTGTAAGTTTGTTCCAATTACTTAAGAATCAAGTTCGCGAGAAAATTACAAAGCTCGCGCCAGGACCAACGACACCAACTTAAATGCAAGTTATCTTATGTTTATTATAGTTCAGTTTAGCCTTTCCGTAAAGCGGGAATAAAAATTGTTGAGATTTTAACTGTATTAGTGATAAGATGCGAGTACACTATGTAGGTTACATGACTAGTTTAGCAAAGAAAATATTTTATTTTGTAAGTAAACTATGGGGAGACCTTTGCCCACTACTGAAGTGGGACAATACAAGTTAGTGAAAAAAACAAATGTCATAAAAAAAGAACACGATATTGTGGAATCTTTTGTCTTCAGCGCTATTAAAAACAAGTGTTGCAGGAGACAGTGTTCTTCAGTTAATTTACGACAAAAGAGGCAGTAGGACTAGGTATTTAAATAAAAGTAGACTTAATTAAAATCCATGACTCAAAGTTCTACATATTATAACAATTCTACATATTATAACAAGACACTTAAACCATTTTAATATCAAATGCAAGACGTAAACTGCTACCGTTTATAGCGCAATTTACGAGTAAATAAAAACAAAGTAACATAATTAGCAGTCAGCTAGCTCAGTCGTGACTTTGTACAAGTCAATTGAGTAACGGTGGAGTTGCCAAGTCAGATAGAAAGTAGGACAAGTCAGGACGGTTCTGGATAAGTTTATCTAAATGTTTCGTGAAGATGATTTACGTAGGTTTTTACAGGTCTGAACAATATGGAGAAATACGAATTCATATAAAAGATAAGGGGAAACTATCTTAGAAATCACTAGGTAATTTTTAACTTGTTATCGGATTGTGATTATTCTTCTTTATTGGATTAAGTATCTCTCCACTTGGGACAGGTGAAAGTTTCATCAAAATCGGTTCAGCTGTTTTCAAGATATGAAATATACAACCAAACACCTTAGCGACAACGGCACGATTGTATAAATTGATTTATTATGGGTATTTTGTCAACCCTTTAAGTATCTAATGACTCAATTGAATAAGAATTGCAAATTCAATTAATCTGGAATACCAGCCTTAGTCTCGTTTGAATAGGTTACTTCTTTTCTAGCAACCCTATTCATCGATTGAACCCTATTCATCATTACAACTGAACCACGTCTACTGCTGGACATAGGCCTCCCCCAAGCGTGGTCCAATGATGAGATCGACGATGAAGCAGAAGAAACCTATTCACTCTTGACTTAAAGACTCCCAGGTTGTAGCTATCAGTAAATACAGACTCCGGCAGGGAATTCCACTCCTTTGCTGTACGCATAACAAAAGTATTACCAAAACGTTTGGTGCGTATGGGTAGGATGTCGACTTTGTCCCGATGGCGCATCGCCGTAAGTCTTGTAGTCCGATGATGGAACGGGCTAGGAGGAATTAGTTCTTGCAATTCCCACGCAAAATAAATTATTTTCCTTCAAGCTCGTTGCCTCGCCTTTATATCAGTGTTCTATATCTGACTGCGAATATGTACAATCTGCACATCATATCTTATGGGAGTGTATTCTTTGGCAGAATGAACGCAATATTATGTTGAATAATGTACAGGCTGCGTAAGGAGTTATTTACTATACGGACCTTGTGGAAACTAGAACAAATTTCCGTGAGTTCAAGCGTTTTTGCCATACCTCTTATTGGAATCAAATATAACACAGCTCACAATGGTAGGACCCAGTAATATTAATGCTGATTTTTATCCGTGGTGCTAGGAAACTGGCCTTATCCCAGTTGTAAACGACCCATTGTGCATATTGGCCTTGATTTTTCAATATCCAGCTTGATATGGAATTTGGTACTTTTTTCTACTCCTCCGTTATTCTCTTCTGATTTCATTACAGGATCCAAGACAGTTAAATTCATTCTCCGGGACTTCGTCGAGCTTCATTACCTCGGCGCTTTTCTGGTGGTCGCCACTGTTGATTCTGGCTTTCAAGAGTTGCAGTGGTTTGGGAATAGTGCGGTAGGATTGCCCCAAAAAAAAACTATCGCACACTCCTCCGAAATGTGGTCCCTGGTTGCGCGAAGGACTGGTTGAATGGACTGTAACTGCGATGCGGAGCAAAACAATTGACAAACGCTTAGCGATAGGTAACTCAAGTTGCGGTGGATGTGGGACAACAGAATACAACCCGAAAATAATTAAGGGAGGAAGCACAAATCTTTGCGGGAACCTCGTGCTCGCGTCGTCGGTACACCGAATCACTTCACCAGGGTTCAAGGGCGGCTGGGTTTCAGGTAACTATCATCACACGTTTAACACAAACTATTGATGATAAGTCTTATTAAATGCGAAAACCGCGGTAATTCCAAAGTTATCAATGTTTTTCAA
Organism: Orthosia gracilis; assembly: GCA_947562075.1. Taxonomy (NCBI): domain Eukaryota; kingdom Metazoa; phylum Arthropoda; class Insecta; order Lepidoptera; family Noctuidae; genus Orthosia; species Orthosia gracilis. The sequence continues at coordinate 10,851,841 of OX387266.1, read as the reverse complement.
CGGAGCGGGCCGACGCCATTGCGCACGCGGTGCGGTTCCATTCGGGAGTGATTTTTACAAAAATGGCGGGGCGAATCTTCTTATTCACTCGCGAGGTATGTGCGGGAAAGGGATGGGTATAGGGAATAGCGGATATATCAATCAAATTTTGAATGTTGGCGCAACCAGTAAGCGATAAATAACCGACAGGCTGGCAACTCGGCGCCGATGTTCAAGGTTTTGGAGCCTAGATTCGAGCAGTACTTCATTGCCGATGAACCTCTTGGCTCTGTTTTCTATCGAATCAAGTGCATCCAGTGGTACTTGGTAGATTCGTCTCAGAGATGAAATCAGTACTCCATGCATGATCGAACTTGCGCTTGATACAAGTTGAGCAGCTGGTCTGGCGTGAAGTACCGTCTCACCTTTTTTTTTATTATCTAGCTTGACCACTATCTCACCTATTGGTAAGCGATGATGTGGTCGACGATGAAGCACGCTTGCCTAGAAGTAACCTATTCACTCTTGACTTAAAGATTCCTAGATTGTAGCTATCGGGAAACACAGATTCCGGCAGGCAATTCCACTCCTTAGCTTTACGCATACTTTCGCGAGGATCCCCAATTTTTTGGCAGTCAGCTGAGCTATTGCCTCGATGAATGGACCAAAATTGAGCTTGAATGTCAACGTAATACCAAGAACCTCAAGATGGTCTTTTATCGGCACGGTTACACATCTGAAAGAAGGAGCCGGGTGGAATTGGCTCCTTTAAGCGGCAAAAAGACATGCCTGGGTATTAGCAGCATTGAACCTGACCAGATTGGCATCGTTCCATTCGGAGACTGCCTTCAAGGACAGATTTAAGCGCCCAACCATGGCCTCCCGAAGAGACCGGATCTGAGGTCCAGTAGCGCGCGCGTTGGGCACATATCTCTCAGCAACAGTGCTGTCATCCGCATACAAAGGTTGGTTTTAGCAGATCATTTATGTGCAGCAAGAACAGAACTGAGGGACCCTGGCATTAATACCGAGTTGGTCAGACGAGCGGCCATAAATAACCACTTAAATGGACCGGTCCTTCAGGAAACCTGCAATCCAATCGTACAGACCACCGGGCAGACTGAATGAAGGAAGCTTACCAATAAGGCTTTTATGCCAGAACCTGTCAAAAGCCTTCGAGCCATGGTCGGACTAAGAGCAAAAAGCCCAAATCAGTCATACAATTAAACCTCAATGGCTGAACCATTGAGGCGTGATTAATCATATTAATGTACTGAACATCAGTGCAGGGTGTCGGTATGCCTGCCGCAATTCTTGTACTTTTTTACTATTCTTCTCTGTTATGTATTTAAGAACATGCATTAGCTAGTGTGAGCTCTCTAGAAATAGGTCCTTGTCTAAAAGACTAAACATTATAGAATAGCACTATGGGTCATGCTTATTACCATAGACACAATCATGTCTACCTTCCTCCCACTTAAAAAGCAAACTATAAGCGCTATCCTTTACAGAGCCTTGACATCCAACGCCGTAGTTCCAATTTGCTCCGCCATTTCAGGCTTCTTCTATTTATTGGTTATTCGATACTTTTGTCTTCGATTTCAAAAAGCTTTCGTAGCAATTACTACTGAGTTTGTTCTGTTCACTATTTCCATAAACACGACGCGTAAATATGTGCTATGTGCTTACCTTATGGTGCTTTTGATCAGGGTTGACCATCCATAGGTAGGTATTTGTCTCATTTTTAGAGGTTTTAATTTTAGAAAACTTGATTACATTTTTTTTTATATATAATGGGTTTGCTCTTGACTCTAGTCTATGTGAGAGGTGACAGAGACAAAGTCGACGATGGAGTGAGCTTACCCAGAAGAAGCCTATTAACTCTAACTTTGAAGAGATTCGGGTTGTATGCGTTCGGAAACACAGACGCAGGCAGTGAGTTCCACTCTTTTGCTGTGCGCATTATGGAGGATGTTTGGAAGCGCTTGGTGCGAATTGGTGGAACGACTAAAGCGATTTAAGCTAAGTAAACTAAAATTTCTTAAGGAATGTATTTAAAATTATTACGGCAGACAAAATTTGTGGTAAAGTGAAAGAAATAAAAATATTTTATTTTATTATGAGAGAGGGTACTCTTTATATGCCTACAAGAAGTTAATTTAAATACATCATCATCATTATTTAAGCCGAAAGACGTCCACTGCTGGACATAGGCCTCCCCTAGGCGTCGCCACATTGACCGATCCCGTGCATCTCGCATCCAGCGCCTTCCCGCAACCTTAACCAGGTCATTGGTCCACCTAGTGGGAGGCCTTCCAATTTAAATACGGGCAATTCTAAATATTTTCTAAACTTAGTAGAATAAAGCCTAACATATACCCACTTACAAGTTCTAATGTTGTTAAACCAAATTGTTCCTGTTAGCTCAGGGACAACAAATGATGAAATTTTAACGAAATGCTTTCATCTTAAAACTAGTAAGTAAAAGGTCGAGCTATTTTATGGGCCTTCAAAACTTTAACTTTTTATTTAATTAAAAATAAAAACTGTTAAAATAACTGTGAACGGCTAGCCTTTCTCCGTTAATTTAACTCTAATAATGCCCAGCTCTACCAAAATGTTTGTCATCCCTGGAGTTCATCTTCAGTTTCCTTAGAACACCTTGTTAGCAGTTCGGATGTAGCTCTGTGATTTCATACACTGCCTGTACCAGCCAATCAGTGAAACAGACGGTTGGTGCGAGCAATTTGCGGGCAGAACAGGAAACAAGGCCTTAGAATTAGTGCAGCCATCTTGGAATTTAAAAGTGAGGTGTTCGAAGTTTAAATTGTCTTGCTCGGAGGAATATTTTAATGGAGTAATTTGCATATTTAACCGACGGCAAAGAAGAAGGAGATTGTCAATTCCACATGTCTTTTAAACAATGACAATGACACTTTTTGCAGTAGGTATGATAAAAGAGTAAACAGAGTGATCCGATTATATACTAGCCAGTATTTTTATTGGAAAGAGTATACCTCAAAGTTGGTCCCATTTAAATTTCAAAAATAATATCCACCTCTAAAGGTAGAAAAAAAAGATTTATTAATAATTTGTCCACTGAATTTTCAATTGGCAATGGTGGCCCAGTGGTAATGCCCCAACTTACGTAACGTCGATCGTGGGTACGAATCCAGGAGTATTACTTTGTGTAAATTAATGCATCACCACTGCTCTAAAAACGGTGAATGAAAACATAATGAGGAAACCGGCATATCCAAGAACCAAAAATTCGAAGACGTGTGACATCCACTAAAGGCTGATGATGAAAGGCAGTGGCCTGGATTAGAGCCATGCGGTAGACAGGTTTGAGTTTGGGGACTTGTGTGTCGAAAAAAACCAATAAGCGACCTTTAAACAAGGCTTTGACGGGCATTACTTGATGTAAAAGGCGGAATTCCTAGTGTTTTGGCAGAATCAAAAACTTTGACCAGACTGAGTTGATTTTAATTAATTGGAGTCTCGAAGTATCCCACGGGAACGGGATAAAATGTATTCTTTGTCCCAATCCAGTCTTTGTAAATCAGTGTTCCAAAGGCCTTCAATTGATGTTTAACGAATAAATATCCAAACTTACAGAGTCACATATATAGTACTTAAAGGTTTAGATATAACTAAAGCTCTGCCATGCTACATTCACAAACATGACCTCGAAAATCAACTAAACGTAGAAACCGATGTAATAACCTTAGAATGTAGTAATACAAAGCAAAACCTTTTAACATATTATTTATAAGCTTATTTTTTTAAAGGTTTGCACACACATGCAATTATATGCCTGGAAAATAAGTGAAATATCTTTGGCAAGCGGTGCCATTCGTTGTGGAAATAACTTTCGTCATTTCGGTAAGTAATAGGTACATTGTTCTTTGAACTAACTAAAGGAGAGGAAAAAGAAAATAATATAATGATGTGTATTTTTATTTTTAAAAATTATAGATAAATGTTTTTTTTGCCATTTTTTATTGGCTGCGGTGGAAATGAACGTTCTCAAGATATGCATGGTAGCTTAAAGGTACTCAGATAGCCAGGCAGCAATGTCAGAGAGAAAAATCCGAAAACACTATCTCTGACCTGGCAATTGAACATCATGCTCGACGTAGCGTAGCGCCTACGACCACTACACCAACGAAACAGTCTATTAACAACAATAACTTTTAAATACATATTTGCAGGTTTAGCTTATAAATACCACCAGTCATATTAAACAAACGAACTGATGGCATGCGAAACAAAAATGGCGCCCTACCACGGCATTACCTCATAGCAAGACGAGGGCAGGTCAATCTTAATCAAAATGGTGAATAGCCCTCCTCATAGTCTATGAAATAGGATGATTGTCGGAAAAGATGTGCTTATTGGTAAAATCAAATAGTCTAGTTTTTACCAACTTTATTGGGTCGGCTTCCAGTCTAACCGGATGCAGCTGAATACCAGTATGTTACATGAAGCGACTGCCTAACTGTCCTCCACAACCACACCAGTAACTGAGTAACGAAACCACTTCGTAAGACTGCATCAACCAATTCCAGGCCAGGCAGGGTTAAATTAATTACACATCCTTTCAAATTAAATGCCAATTTATTGGACCCACTTCAAAGAGAAACAGTATCACATAGATAGGTATATAAGGATATCTATAACATCCTACACCAATTTGGCTAATTTGGCTGGATGAAATCAATGTTCTCTTTAATGTGTAAGAGAAAGGAGATGGCCGCTAGAGGTTTTACTAACAGTGAGCTTGGATTAATCAGATACATGCAGATGCATATCTCCGGACAAGCTCCTTCACAAATAGGTCTACTGCTTTTAAAAATATATCCTTACAAAAAAACTTTTTTACAAAAAAATACTACCGATTTCCAAATAAGAAAACTTTGTAGTTTTCTTATTTGGAAGTCGGTAGTAAAATAACTTTATTTTTGGAAGTCGGTGTCTTTCGTAGGTACCATTTTTTGCGTTACGGACACCGACTTCTAAAAATAAAGTTATTTTTCACTTTGTAGTTTTCTTACTTGGTAGTCGGTAGTATTTTTTTGTAAAAAAGTTTTTTATTTTTCACTTTTTAGTTGAACCTACCTAATAGGCAAGTTGTTTAGTAAGTTACCTTAACGCCAGAATAGATTAGCCGAATATCACAAAACTTGAACATAAAGGGTGAAATGAGAGATCTGCGTACCTCTCAAGAGCCGATCAGATGCCGAATCTCAGTCTAATATGAATAAATACATTTTTATTTGAATTGTATTTTACATTATCATCGTCGTTACAGCTAAAAGACATTCAATGACATAGTCTTGAAGCGTTGATACATCTGCTTTCGAGTCACGACCCTTGGGTCAAGATTAGGTGATATTATTTTGGTCTTACAAGAAGAGAAGCTGAAGAAAATTTTTCAAAATCTTGCTCGCGTTTTTTGACGGTTTGTTGCAAGCCTTAACGTTTCGTTACGTTGAAAGCCTCCACTAACAGGTGCAACGCATGTGACAAATGACAGCAATATTTGATATTTTTTTAGGAAAATGCGTCGTCGCGTTGTCTCGTCGCACTTGTCTGCGGGATTCTTGAAGCAGTCTATCGCTGTAACATGTTACACATATTTTAACTTCAAGTTTTATGCGGGTACCTTCTATCACTCTATGCTATGCAGTCAGCTTTGCCATCAATTTTGCTGACTGTTGTACAGTTCATCACCATAACTAAACCTCTTCTTAGTAAAATATTACCTGAAAACAAAGAAAAATAAAAAATAAGCAAATCATTTTTTAAATTTTATTCTTTACATAATTTCCTACCGATAAATAAATTAAGGGACTCATTCAATCAAACTTTTCTTTGTGAATTCGTTCTTTCGTTCATCAATTAACATTTTACTGTCAACAAATTTTTTTTTTTTTTTCAACAACCTAGTACACTTTTATTTACATATGTACATTATTTGTAAACTAGAGTTAGGACTAAAATAAGAGTAAAATATTTAAAATTACGGGGCGTCAAAAAATTCATCCACATCGCTGTCAACAGGAAAAGTGCCCAGAAGGCTGGCAGCATTGCCAAGTTGGATGGCAATACTGATTCTTTGGGCAAAAAAAAGGCCAGCCCTCTGGTCTCGTGAAGAGTCGACCAACCGTTTGGCGATATCCCGAAATAATAGGTGTGCACTCGGACCCCATGGCCCTAATGTTTCAACCCCAAACGGCTCAAACACATAATTACCAATTAAGTTGTTGTACTTGCGCCGTTTGAGGTTTTCAGCACCTGCAGCAGCCGCCCCAGCGCAGCCCACCGTACTAGGAAGATGGGATGGTGCAAGGGTGAAAAAATTGATAAACATTGGACTCTTTTGGGAAGCTTATTATCAATTAAAACCCTTTTTTCCTTCCTGATGGATGGTTTAATATTTTTCAAAGAGTGTATTTTACCCTTAAAAAAGGACCCGTATGTTACTCGTATAATTACACTTATTGGGTATTTTAAACAGCAAAATAAGCTGTTCCAAGATCTGTGAGTCTTCAACTTCAGATTACATAGGTACTGTCGAAGAGTTACTATAATCCTTTCCCGTGGTTCATTTAAGAGCTTACGAGTCATACTTAATGTCCAGGTAACTTGTCCCTTTTTTATGGGGCAGTCCCAAGTAATGGTGAGTGGGCCCATGACTTATGGGGACGAAAATTGTCGTCAATGAAGCTGAAAAAGTTACGGTAGTGAGTAGTATTTGGTTAGTGTGACGGCATGGAGACAGGAATGCAGGGTGTTTTAATGCTGGATCTTTTGTGGTAAACAAACTTGAGTTTTTGCACCAATCACGTATGAACGTCTTTATATTTGTAAGAAAAACATACGATAATACAATGAAACGCGAACTTTACACGTTTTCCAAATATGAAGAGGAAATAAAACACACTCTACATGTTGCAGAAAATCGTTTCCGTAGCAGGTACCAACAGAAACTTAGTTTTACCATATTGTACAAAATATACAAAATACAAGCAAATCCCTAAGCTATTGAAATATGAAAGAGCATTTTTAAAAGCCAAGCATGCTTTCCTTTTCCTAACAGCAAACCTAATACCTCCCGCCATACTATTACCAAACAAGCATAATTCACAAAAGAAACTGCTCAAATAATGTTTTAAAATGCATTTGAATGAAACTTTTAACCGGATAATCACCTCTTGCAAGACCGAGAGTGCAGGCAAACGCTCGCAACGACTGGCTATATAAAAAGTACAAGAATACGAAACGAAATATAATCCGGAAGAAAATGGTAAATTTTCTTTTCAAAATTATAGTCAGTTTTAACAAACTGAGTTGTAGACAGATGAATAGGTATCAGTTGCTATTTTAGACGTTGAGAAATAAATCTGATAAATACCTACCTATTTATTTAACTTATTGTTTGTGTCTTCTTTACACAACTACTCAAAAGTTTTAGGATGGAAGCAATGACATGGGTAGGAAGATTTTTGGGCTTTTCCATAAGGATATTATCAGTATTAGCAATCAATGTTGAGTCTGGATTAGTGCCTGTTGTCGAAAATAGTCTCATTGTCTTTTTCATGAAAATTGTTTCATAAAAAGCTTTTACCGGTAGCATCGCCCACGACAAAGTTCTTAATCCCATGCTACTTGGGGAAGGCGCAACACGTTTTCTTCTTCCATACCGTCCTGTCCCCTGTCACTCTACCACTGACTCCCTTTTATTTCATATCATTCCTCACACAGTCCATCCATCTGTTCTTTGGCCTTCCTCTCCCTCTCCATCCATCATCTCCATCTTTTAGTTACATGCGTTTCATCCCTGCTCATCACATGACCATACCAGGACGGTATCCTTTCAACTTTTCTCGCACTGGCGACACTTTCAAACTTCCTCTAATATACTCATTTCTCACTTTATGCATTCTCGTCACGTCGCATATCCATCTCAACATTCTCATCTCTGTTACATACAATCTCTTTTCATCCATCTTTTTAACAGTCCAACATTCTGATCCATACATTATGACAGGTCTACTCACAAACTTGAAGATTTTCTCCTTTAACTTGAGGGGCATCCGTGGGTCACATCTGGTGTAGCTGGAGGCCGACACCATCTTTTTCAGAAAATGCTTTCAATATCAACCTTACTATAGAAAAACTTAGATCGTAAGTCTCCTAGCAATAGGTCGTCGAAGAATACTAAGAACAATTCTTTCACCGTTCACTATATCTTGACAACAAGGAAGATTAAAAAGTTACTGTAATTAGTTCACTATGGCGACCTGTTGCTGACCTTGCAGTATTTAATTAATATTGCAGATGGATTGGCAATAATACCTTTTAATTAAGAGTTGTTTTAATTAAGGTTTTCGACTTCCTCTGCTTTGATCCGAAATGTATTTTTGGAATGGATAAAAGCTCCCGCCGACAGGTGCGACAATGTGACAAAGCGTTTACCTAGGAATGGTTTCACGGATAGGTAATCAATCATGCCTTCTCAAAAATTCCTATAACATTTTAATATAATCACATATAAAACACGCACGACACATTATATTATTAATTAGATATGCGTCAATGCCGAAACCAATGACACGAAAATTATGACTGAATGAAAATGATGACTTCGATTCTTCATACTAAACCTGCTCCTAACTAATCCTTCACAGCACAAAGACACGCCTAAATTAAAGGCAATTTACTACCATTGAGGATATTCAATTATTGTAATTGAACTTGATACACAAAACCATTGACTCTTGATTAAATTGGCGGACATGCCGTCAGACAGAGGTTGACCAACACGTCACAATACGTCCAAAGTGTTTTGATGGCATACATATAGTATCCGTAAATAAACTGGGCTTTTAGACGGCAAGATGATTGGAAGGGAATCTTTCTTCAGCAGGGATTGTATTAATTAAAGGATGTTGAATAAGTCCTTGAATTAAGTTTAATTAAAATGAACATTCGGTCTCCAATATTTTCGCCACACATTAAGTGTTTGAAGGTATGCGGAAAAGAGTGTAACAAAAAACACATTAGTGTATCTATTAGTTAGGTACCGTAGCTATCTTATCATTGAAGATATGTTTATTTTTAACTAATAGAGATACTTTGTTTTGGAGACAACTGGTTAAATGAAAACACTTAAAGAAACCTTGAGTTACATATTGAAAGTTTCGCATAAACCTTGTAACTTGGGTAAAATGAGGAAGATTAGATATCGCCTCAAAATACACCGACTAAGGTAGGTAGTTATTTAACTTTAACACCTACGCATCCTTTGTATATTTGATTTGTGACTTTTGAGCCCGATGGAAGGAGAAGACGTCCAAAGAGTGCATGCCAAGTGCCCGTGGTTTACAAAATGTATAGATTATGTGACAAATATATGATAGATATGAAATAGCATCATAAGCTGTGATATTCAGACAGATGAAAGTCTTGTTATCATAAGAAGAAATCTTTAACTAGGTAGTTGTACCAAAGTTCTGATGATATGGACAAAAGTTCCTCTCCCAGGGAAGACAAGGCTAAACTTTCGGACTTTCTTTTTAGTCTCTATCTAGAATTTTCACAGCCCTCTTTGCGAGATTGTTTTACTCGGGAAAGTTTGTAGACGATTTCTTTGGTTAGTTAAATTATTAAGATTTCTCAAGATTCAAGCGATAATGATAACTTGTCCAGTATTTTATTCATGCAAATAAGCGTACGATAAGAGATGGGAAAACATTCATGGATTGACAAAATAAAATAAAACAGGCCAAGTGAAACATACCCGCCAAAAAGGCCGACTTATTTCAAGAAAGTAAAGCAGTTTAAAAAACTGTACACCCATTAAATAAAACTTGACGTGTAAAGCCGCGGGCACAGCTAGTTAAAACTAAAAACAAATTTTTCACTAGGTACCCATGAAATTTCAACACAAAACAAACATTTCTCAACTTTTAAACATCTTTCGCAGCGTACTGGCAAATGAGTGTCATAAGCAGAGTAACTTTCATAGTGTACTGGCAAATGACGTGATATTCGCTTTGTGATATGTGCCAAGTGGCAAGTGCCCTCACAGCTGGCAGACGCACAGATTACCCGTGAGTATACATGATTAAGGAATTACTGCAGCATCTCGTACGGTAGGAAACGTGTCTCGCTCGCTTCGGCATGAGATAAAGCTCGTGTCGTAGGAAAAGATTAGGGAGCCAACGAGGTTACTAGTTTACTAGTCATAGTGTCATGCACGTACTGAGTAGCTTCGAATCAGGACAAACGGCATTTCAAAACCGGCATTTCCGTACCATTATCGTAAAAAACGGCAAAATAATCACGTTTGCTGTATGGGAGCACAACTTAAATATTTATTATATTCTGTTTTTAGTATTTGTTGTTATAGCGCCAACAGAAATACATCATCTGTGAAAATTGAAACTGTCTAGCTATCACTGTTCACGAGATACAGCCTGGTGACAGACATCGGAGTCTTAGTAATAGGGTCCCGTTTTTACCCTTTGGGTACGGAACCCTAAAGAAAAGTATCATGTATCTTTCCATCTCCAAGATCCAACCTATTTCTATACAAAATCGTTACTCTATCATTCACTCCCTTTTTATTCATGTCTGTCACACAATCTACACATTTTGTAAACCACGGGCACTTGGCACGCACTCTTTGGACGTCTTCTCCTTTCATCCAGCTCAAAAGTCACAAATCAAATATACAAAAGATGCGTAGGTGTTAAAGTTAAATAACTACCTACCTTAGTAGGTGTTTTGAGACGACATCTAATCTTAAATATCTTACGTTGTTAGGAACCTACCTCCACACAAGTATAAAAACTTGTCCTTAAGACGTCTTTATCTGCAGTTTAAGGTTAAATCGTGTAACATTTTATCTTCGTTGATTTTTATCTATTCAAAAATTAACGTTAAGTTCTAAGAATAGTTCTATTATATTTTGGTGATTTCCGATAACCCTAATTATGGTAAAAAGTTCCAGTGAGTTTACTTCAAAGTTTATATGCAACATTGCATCTTATAAAGAAATATCGGAGCGATTTTGCTATCGCGATCCCCACGTGAATACAAATTAGAAAGCGTAGTCGCAAAATCCTAGATTACAAGTTCAGATAGGTGAAAATTGTAGAATGGAAGTAGAAAGTCAAAAGAGCAGGTGGTATTTGTAGGTTGAATGAAGAATGTAGACATAATATTGAAATCTTAGTGCAACATTGAAAATTATAATTCGTTACTTACTTTTCAAGATTTCCAGAGTTGTGTTTATTACGAGTAATGCATAAAGCCTTTACCCTTATGTATTAACTGTTAGTAAGTAATAAGCAAAATGTTTCAAATGTAAGGATCGCAGCAGATGGCATTCTGTGGTTCCTGCCTATTCCTATGTAGTAAGTTATCTCTTTTTTTTAAAAGCAACAAAAACATACTTTTTCACTCCTACTAATTACAGCCCCTTTTACACCTACAAAACGCAAGATGACAAGCCAAAAAACACTTTACTTTTGCTAACTGACATTGCTGCCAGTCACAAAACAATCCCTCTCGCCTTCTACCTTATAACTAATTTTTACAAAATAAAGGCCTTAAACCAACACATCAAACTCGCGTGTGTCAACTTAGAAATAACATTTGTAATACAGCAGTTTATGAGAATAGGATACACAAACTAACACACGCTTTCTTTATAATTAGTGTTGTTTGGAGTCGACAGCGCTGCAAGCCGCACGGAAGGTGGGAATAATTACACAGTGTTTTGTAGGGAGTAGGTAGTAGGGCAGGAGAGATATAGACAGACCTAATCTTAGGTACCTACCTAAGTAATACATACGAGACACGGACTTGCGGATGTTAACTGAAAATTAGTTTTTTGTCCGACAGGTAGATTAATAAAAAATATTGGACAAGTATTTTTCTATAAATAATTAATTTCAATGTAATAGTCAATTTACCTAGTATAATAACTCATGTACCTACAATTTTAATTTAATACTTCATAACTGATTGTTAAATTTGTTTTTATGTTATCCAATTAATTCTAATCAAGGTATATGAAAGTTGATTTTATTGTTATTGTTTGTTAATTCTACTTTTAACTAACTCAATAAATGATGATTTTATTTTAAATTCAATAATTTCGACCACAAATATGATTAAACAGGTAGACCAATCCTACCTTGTATGTATTATTCAAGCCCATTCACCACTATTGTGATAGCTCAAGCACACAATGGTTGACTTTGACAATAATTGCATGGCTATTCGTGACGTAGAAACTATTTTGATGCGGCTCGATGAATGGAGCGATGGATGAAATAAATGTGAATCATACATTACAATGGAATGCAAAGTTATTTGGGCCGATATATAAAGTCATTCAAAGAAAAAAAGTTACAAAAAAAAGAAAGTGTTACGTGGTGGTGGTGTGTTTGTGTGTTGTGTGTGTGTGTGTGTAAAGTGTTTACTTCTTCTATACTTTCTGTAACTTTTATGGTGTACATAATAAAGAGTATTCTATTCTATTCTATTCTAAAAGGCCGGATGGCTTCTGTACTAATTGATTAAAATAAAACTAGCATGAATTTCTTTGTAGTCAGGAGTCAGGATTTATGCTCGGTTGATGACAATAGGTTCGCACCTCGCACCTTATTCTTAATTATAACAGGCGAAATATGAGTATACTATAGTTAAATTTTTGCCTAACCGTTCCTTCGATAGAGGCCTGATGTTATGTTATAATGAACTTCGTGAGGGCCTAATAGTGAACGAAAATTACCAATATCTTCACATATCATTAACCGAAAGACATCTACTGCTGGATATACTCTCCCAAGCAGCTCCACAACGACCAGATTTAAAGGCTTCTACATACAGGTCCTACGCGATAATGCAACTACGCATTTAAAAGATATTTTTTTAAAGTAAAATTAAGTGTTAAGTATCAGTGTAGTTTGTTACAATATCTTATAAATATTTTGTATTAAAAAGTGCGTTTGTGTCTTATCATCGCGCTGTAAAACATCAATAACTGTCTAACGTAAGTAATATGATATCCATGTTTCATAACAAGTAGTTTTGTTCATTACTTGTAGTACACGTAAATGTTTTATATAGGCGCTATAGTCTGCAAAAATACGCATTTCTTATGGTTAAATGCTTTTAGAACAAGGTCTAACTGTCATGAATTTCCTTTTATTTATGTGAAAATAAAGAAAATATTAAAAATCAAATCAATAACACGCTTGCCTCATCTAACGGTTTTCTGTGATCAGGTAATAAATCAAAACCTCCAACAGATTTATCCCAACTCCAGAATATCACCAATAAAAGGTAATCCACAGCACACAAAGCGACGCAATCAAAATGTAACAAAAATGACACAAATACTCGTAATAAGGTTTTCCAAACCCTGAAAATAATTCCGTCAAATTGCCCAAATTAATTCGTTACCAACCTCAACGAATAAAAAGAAAAAAATGTAACATCCCAAACGGTTCAATTATCAAATCCTACGCATAATTGACTTGCTCTTAAATATAGAATAACCTTTTGAGGATTACGTAAAGGTTTGAAGGAAAAGAGTCAGGCTCCACATGTGTATTTTTAGCCTTTCTGAGTGGCAGAAATTATGTAGTTGTATTGTAATGTTGCAGTGAGCGTTGCGCAGCATTGCACTTAATACAAACGACAAAAAAGTAGTAATTTTCAGCCCATAAGTTTGCAAAGAAAATGTTTCCAGATTTTCCTTTATTTTTCTACTAGTTACTGAGGAAAATCACGTGAGGAAAGTTTTGAGTACGAACATGGGTAGATGGATATACGTTCTGACACGTATCCATCTAATGAAGACGACTAATACAGAAGACTTGTTTTGCCGACACCAACTCAATAGGGACAAGGGCATGCCTTACACTTATCTACTTAATATAAACTACAATTTTTTAACAACGCGTGGTGATTTTAAGTTCCCTGAGCATGCAAACAGTAGACGATTAACAGACAAACAATACAAATATGATTTTATGGCGCAAACAATTAGAATAAAATTTTCTCTCCATTTAAAAAAGCGAATCAGAATGTTTACCCGCGAACACACCTAACATAAACCCAGGCTTATCCTGTCAAGCGATTAACGTTCTTAATTTTAAGGTTTTGCTTGACAAGTTATGTTAAGGATGTTGAGATACGAACAGGAAACGCAGGCAGATGTTTTGATAACAAACCTGTTAGTATGTCTTGGGAGCAAACATTGCAATACTGTGCTGCTTAAAATGTGTGACGATTATGAGGTAATTCTTACTTTGTTTGTGTTTTGCTATTTTTTAACGTTTTTTGATGCAAAATAAATATCACTTGTCCCGAATGAAACACTGGGAAAAATTACATAATTAATATATATTTTTTTTATATTCTTTTGTTTTCCTGTTCGTATAATGTACTTATTTACCTTCCTATTTAAAACAAATAGGAAGGTAAATAAGTACTGTTCTGTTTATAATTTTTTTCTACAATATTTTTTTCAACCTTGATCTACTAACCAAATTATTTGCATTCCTTTTTTTTTGGCTCTGTAATGGCTGTGACATCTGCATGGTATTCTGTAAATGACGTATGCAATTCAAGGGTTTTAATTTTTCGACGAAATTATCTGTTTAACAACAACGTTTACATTGACACAAAAAAGCCCCGGCTTTGAAAAACACATATTTATCGCAGCAAAAGTGAAATTGTTGTCTTAATTTAAGGGACTCCATATTTGGGCATATTCTTTTCTTTAAAATATTTACAAAAGAATCGTCTATGTTTTAATGATAGAGGTAAATTTATGTAGGTAAGTATACAACATTAGTAGAAGAGTCAATAGAATAAAACTCGATATAAACGAAAAATATTACAATAAAGACAGCAAAGAACCATCTATCAGATAAAAATTATAGGCAAACAAATCTTTTAACAACAATAAAAGATTTACTAAAAATTATGAAATGCGAAGTCCTTTCTTTCATCACAGTAAAAACAGACATTCCGTCACAATAAACGATTAACTCTAAATACCGAACCATTCCCTTTGTTAATCGGTTAAAAATAGACGAGCATATCGTTCTAGCGGAAGTTTATTTATCGGTGTTTCATCTGAAAGCCCAATTTATAACATGACCAGTTGCGTAATAATAACATCACGGCTTTCCCGCAAAGGGTAGGAATGGTCAAACAAAAACAGAGTTGCTCGACTTCAATAAAGAATGGGCAATCAGTAAGTACTGTTGAATCTATCTTGTACATGACAATTTAAATACCTACTCGTATCTATGCGTAGGTAATGTCAGGGTTTAATGTCTACCATACCAGTTTCAATGACAATAAAAAATTCAAAACATGTTGGCTTAAGACACGCTAGTGAAAATAATAACCTACAAATACAGTCACACAGTATTACATTTAATTTCCCTGATTGATTGATTGATGCTACTTTCTAAAAGATACCTCTCAATACCCATCGCGTCAGTGAAGTCTCGTCATCATCACCATAAACAGCCAAAAGACGTCCCCTGCTGAGCAAAGGTAGCTCGCTACAACGACCGGTCCTGTGCGAAGAAACCAATAATTGCCATGGCAAAATGATATAATTTTGATAGCACACCAATAAACTACAATCCGTTCAGCTCGTTACCAAAAAGTTCTGAAACCGATGGCAGATACAGCCGAACATTAGCATATTACAAAACTGCCGATATTTCCGAAATTACGCTTATCGTTAAGCCGGCACAAACGACCGATATTATGTTGCTGCTTAATTTTTTACAAGCTTTTTAGTTTAAACCTTATAGACACGCGGAGGTTTTTATTATTTGCAATGGTAAATAAATCATAGTTAGTGATTTTGTTTAAAATAGTCCATTCTTAGGCCACCCCCAGCTAGATGAACCAGCAATCTTAAAAAGGTGGCTGGGACTGATTGGATGCGGCGTAGCTTAGGATACCTGTGTTCAGCGGTGGACTGCAATAGATCGAATTGATAGATATATTTTCCATTTTATTTTTGAGGTAATGTCGGGAACGGAAATGGCCCAAAATTTTTTCTTTTTCTGTTACAGATGATATTGTGTATAACGACTGCAAATAAGGAACAAATCCGAAGATGTATTAGTATTACACCCATCACTTCAATAACTTCTATAATTTTAACGTGCCTGCGTATCAGATAAGCACACAAATATTACTCAAAATAGACAGGAACCTTGCAATAAGCTGAAAAAGAAATCAGAAGAGCCAACCATTAATACCTATCAATCGCAACATTGTAACACTAATGAATCCATTTAGAACAAGCCTAGTCAAAACATAACCTACTTCCATTAAATCCGTCTAAACTTCCGTTAAATGACAGACAAACTGACAGTCCTGACTGTCTGATTGACAAGCACGACGTTTGTTTTTACAACGACCGCGGAATTTTAACAATCGTGATCTGCTAATCTTTGCTAGTTTCAAAACGTAGAAACAGTAAATGTCCGCTTCTGACATGTTTGGTCTAAATTAACCTCCATTTATTATTAAAGCTGTTTCGTTGTAGCATGGTAATAATATCCATTTAAATTTTCCTAATACCTCTTCAATCTTCCGTACAAGAAAATATGTAGGTATATCTCGTTTTCATAATTTTAATTAATATACAATGACCCATGTCATTGACCACAATTGCCATGGTAAAACACAATAGCTGTGGCTGCTTATAAAACGTAATAACAACCCGGCAATATCCGCTTCCAAGCAGTAAAAATTGACCAAAATGTTGGGGCAATAATACCCCAATTATTGTTAGAAGGAGAACATAATTAAATTGCTTCTGATGACTTTTAATTTCAATTAGACTTTTATACTAAATACTAAACATGAAATAAAATCACGTTCTATTTTGAATAATTACTAGGTATATCTTTTTTCGTCTTAATAAGAATTACTCGCCTTGAAGAGATCTATCCTGCGACATGTATCTTAACGTTATTGGAGGTGGGTCAGAAATGCCCATTGTCCTTTAGTATTTTAACGTGTGGATTGGAAAAAAATGTCTTAGAAACAAAAAAAGAAAACCAAGTACCACAGAAAAAATCTGATTTATCAATGTAGGTAGTGATATTTGTGAGTAAAATATACGTAATAATAAACATGATCACCAAATTGTTCGGAACAAAATTGTGTGACAGACGACGGACGGACCGACCGTTTGGACTATTATTATAATTTAAGATAAGGCAACGCAGTTCCTTCCGATTTGCTGTATCAATGTAGTTTTCGTTTGTATCGTAATTAGATATCGATACCCATCACGTCTGCTATATACCTACTCCATAGCTGGCTTATTTAATTCGACTCTTTAGATACTTATGGCAAGATTATATTCGTAATAAAATGCTACAAGTACTTGTCTACACCTCCGCGAAACCAGCCGTGACGCGTATTTTAATTAGCTAGCTCAATTAAGATCGTATCTCTCACACTTTGATAGCCTTATTTGCATGAACCTGCGCTGCGCTTGTAAAACTTACTATGCACTTAAGTTTAAGTTGCAGCACTAAGCATTAAACTGTTCTTGACAATTCGGTTCTGCTTGCGAATGTTAATTCATTAGCTTAAATGGTGTGTTGTACGTGTGTGATAACACACACATTACGGTGTCACATACCATAATACATATCTAAGAAGGCCTCTACAAGTTGGCTTCAACGCCTGGCACCTTTCAAAGGTCCGGGACACCAGAGTCTCGAGATTGTTAAACACTTATATTGCTTACCGTCCATCCATCATCCGGTCACTAAATATTGCATGGCGTTGAGGAAAACGAAACCATAAAGCTTGCAAATGAACCAAAGTGCTTATGCTGGCGAAATTAATTTCCTGACAGTGCAGTGTAATTACTTTTGGGTGAAATTCAAAATGTATGGTCATTTTCTATTTCCCCCAAATGTAACATAAACGAGACCACAGTGCGGATAAAGTCAAACAACTGAATTACTTAGTCCTTAGTTCTCTTTTTTTTTGTATTTTTTGTCGTCGTTGTGTGCAAATGAATGTGTTTCTAAGAAAAAGGAAACTAGAATTTTTACGTTTCCGAATATGTGGTCTCTACGGTTCTGGGTCGAACTACGGTTGCCAAGGACACAGTGTAATCTTAGCTTTCAGTACAGTCGGAGAAATAAACTGGTCATCACATTAAGTTTGAATGTCACTTAATGTGACAGATTTAGATAGTTTAAACTTTAATGAAGTTTCATTTTATCTATATGGAATTGTCGTCATAAGAGGTGAACAATGAATTTCCCGAAGTTTACATTAAATTGGTAAAATAATGCGCCTGAAAAGATTATTCCAATTGGCTTGCCGTTACTAGCTAGCTAGAAATATGATTTTTTTAACCAACTACCCAAAAAGGAGGAGGTTCTATGTTCGACTGTATGTACCTGTGTTTTTTTAATGAATTTTCATCTTATTCTCCGTTAATTGAGGACCGTTTTTTTTAATTATTTTTATGTTTAAAAGGGTATACTCCCGAGGTGGTCCCATTGTCAAGTCAGAATCTGATATTGGGATCCCATGGAAATTTCATCAACAATGTAATTTTCATTCAGAAAGTATCATTTGGTGATGTGGAACTGATGAAGCAGACTACAGATGGCCACTTGAACTTAATCGGTATGATAAGTCGGTTTAATTTTGTTGTTAAAAAGTATATTTTAATAAAATAACTGTTGAAATTTTCGAGTAACCCTGCTTATTCCTTCTTCTGTGTTATTTTAGACGTATTTTCCCAAACAAAATAAATCAAAAGCATGTACCTTAAGAGTCTCCCAAACTGATTTGAAGAGTTTTTAAACTGAATTACGTTGTCCCCAAAAACTCATAACTAAGTTCAAAGTAACAATGTTCTTAAATCAAAACTGACACATTCCATCGTCCTCAGGGCCGGTTTAACAAAAACTTATTATTTTTAGCATATTTCCTTAACTGGGGCAAAGAAACTCTTTTGTAAGCGGACATTAGGTATCAGAAATATTTCATAGAGGAACTTTTAAAAGCATTTGAACTCAGTTTTGGTCCTATTAAAAGTTAGTTCAGAGACTGCATTATTAAAATTGCAGACTTCAATTCTATAATGGATTGGTCCCGCCGTTTCATTCACAGGACAATTTATTCTTTAAGCGCCTAATTGTGTGTATTTAGGAACATTACAGTAATGAGTTTTAGTATTTTCTTAAAGAACAAGCAAACAGGCGTGAGGCGGCATGTAATATGTACGACGTGAAAAAATATTCTAAGCATCAAAAAAAAAGAATCGTATCTGTAATTATGGATACTATTGGTTGACTTTTGCAATTTTAAATATATGTATCTACCATTCATGTTGATACATTAAGATTTTTTACCAAACATATTTTAGAAGAAATAAATCACACAAAATAATTACAAAACAAATCTCCATTGAGCAAAAGCAATATATTTAGAACTAGTCATTTCCTCTAACCTTATCACATGTCCCAAGAACGGAGGCTATGAACTATGAAGTTAATCTGTGGATAATATTCGTCTTGCACAACAAACTCCGAATTTTTATCATTTACGAACATGCGCAGAAGTGCTTGTGGTTTTGGTCCTTGAAATATTTGATGTTAAACCTACCGACCTAAATAAATATTAATAAGGCCAATACAAAATATAATATACTAGTTAGGACGTGCAGGACATCGTAACTAAAAACAAGAACGGCTGCATCTTTTTTTATTAATAAATTAGCTAATATATTTTGGCAAGGCTTTTTACCAACAGTATGAAATAAAAACTTCCAAGTTTCATAACCCTTGAAACAGCTTAAAATTAACAAAAAAATGTAAAGATAACAAATCTGTACATACGTAGTTGCTTCTTCTTTCATAAGAATGGAATCTAGATTTTCACTCCTCCCACAAATCCACTATTCACCGATCACCTCAGTTTATTGAATCATATAAAAATCCCGGAAAACTCGACAAGATACCCGCCAATCCAAATTTCAAGGGGAGCGTCCGCCTACAAGCTACACTGTTGAGTCGGGCCGATAGAACAGAACAAATGTTAGTGTGGCTGCTGATAGCTTGAGCATGCAATTCGCGACGACATACAATTAGTGACGTCAATATTAGATCTTCTGCTCTTAACCTGTACAGTGGCTAAAAAAATTGTGGGTTGAGAAATAGCCTCTCTGGGTTGAAGGTTTTTGTAGAACGCGGGGTCTTGTCAACGCCTTTTGTTTTAAAGAGTTTGACTTTTTAGGATAAGACGGTTTTAATTTGTAGGATTCCATAACCGGGGGCCAATTTTAATGGAAATGAAATTGTGGACTTTTGAATGTTGAAATTATTAAAGATTTTTGAATATTTAGAGTGTCTAAGCCAACTATACCTAATGACAAAGTTTGTCACGTTTCAGGCTAAAGTAGTTTGACAAATACTAAACTTTAAACAATAAAACATCAAGCAATTATGACGATTATTTAATTTATTGCTTCTTGATAATATCAATGAATGGCCACACAAGCAGAATATGCCAATTAATCAATAATGAAGCGTTATCTTTAAGGTCACGTGCCGAGGCGGCACTTTCATGTTTCTACTCGCGAATCAAAATAATATAATTATTTAGGTAGGTTCTTACCAAATATATTTAAGTTTCATTAATTTGTGCTATAGATTAGTTTACCATGTCTATGATTAAAAAGTTACACGTACTTATCAATTAACTTATTGTGTGTTATTAAGAACTGTATAGTTCAGGCGTGGGATGTTCCCTGTTACTAAGGCTCTATTTTTTTCACTTGTTTGTAATGTATTAGTCAAAATCGACGGATGGATTGTTTTGCCATAAACTAAAAATGTAAAAATAAATACAAATCCAGACTGCAACAAATTGATAGTGAACGTTTTTATTGGGAATATCTCGATATTGCTAATAAAAATGTCCACTATGAATTTGTTCGATCTAGGGATTGAACCTCTACGTTTAGCAGTCGTTCTTGTAACCACTAAACCAAAAAGACAGCGAAAATCAAAACACGAAATTTATCTACGAATGATTGTTTTTATAATCCCTATACCAGATCGACAAGGTTCCCAGGGTGAGCTCAATAAATTCAGCAGCATTATGAACTGACCCGCACCCGGTTGATAACATTTCCGATGGAGAAATGTGTTGTATAGGGAAGCCGAACGAAAAATGGGATGAAAATCATTTGCTGTTTATCGATGCATCGTCGCAAAGCCAAACATAATTTACAGTTATTTTCACAATTATTATTTTGAAAGTGTTAAAACGATCTAGAACGGTCTAGGAACAAACCTAAAACACTATGTAAACCTAACCTTACTTTTTAGAACAAGCCTTTTTATTCATAACAACTGAAAGGTCTACTCCAAAAATGTTCGTTGTTTCAGACCGAATTGAACAACTTCGAAGTAACGACAGGCGATGAATTCGAAAAAAAAAAGATTTCTTAAAAGTCTCTTTTCTCCATTCTGTGATAGAATGCGTGAAGGCTAGATAATACTGATATTTAGGTGCGTCTAGTTTAGGCGACTTTGCGCACCAACACAGATAACGAACGTATGCAATTAGAAAGAAGGGTTTAATAAACGACTTTTGGAGTATTTTGATGATGTTTAATCGAGTACAATATGGTAAAACAATAAATAGGTAAATTATCATAAATCAATTAAATTAATATAAATTATTTACTATCGACCGACGGCGAAAAACTGAGGAGTTCCGCTAGCGCCGATGCCTGTCTGGGTCGCAGATAAATTTGAAAAAGAGTTACCGCGGCTCTGGCTCAAGAAACTGAAGGAACCGGTTTACCCAGAGCGGGCGAAGTCATTGAATGATTAAAAGCAAAAAAAATGCGGGTAAGTATCTTCATAATATAAACTTAAATTCATTTACGGACAGACAAAGTAATACCTACCTCAATCATTTGAATCTCTAGAAGCGTACAATTTTGCACAGAAGTTCCTTACTCATAAGTCATCCACTAATGGGGTTAATCAAGGACTGCAAGATCGTTAATTTATTGATTACTTAACACATATTATGGAAGAATTTCGTAATTTTGGCGAGTTACATGATCAGAATAGTCCTCAAACTATTAATTCGAAGGCGGTTTCTTCGGCTCTCAGAAACTAAGTACATATCTAATCTCACAGAGTACAGTAACACCCAGTTTTGTAAAGAAAATTATTATGTCAAGTGATGCGATTGACTTTCGAGTAAAACTAACGCGCTTTTGACAATAAGTCTAATTAATATTATGTACGATACTTTGCGTTCGAGAACTTAGGCCTAAGGTTAAAATGCTCGATATGAAATTGTAACGAAGTATTTTAATGGACTGTTTTCTTCAAGAAAAGAAATAATGAGATAAAATTAGGATAATATAGAACATACTTACATTCTTCATGAGGTCGAGGTTGGTATTTTTAGTTTCCATTTTTTTATATTTGGTAAACCGAGCTTCTGCATCGAGAACGTAGAAGTAGCTACGAA
Organism: Orthosia gracilis; assembly: GCA_947562075.1. NCBI lineage: Eukaryota > Metazoa > Arthropoda > Insecta > Lepidoptera > Noctuidae > Orthosia > Orthosia gracilis. The sequence continues at coordinate 10,829,257 of OX387266.1, read as the reverse complement.
CCTTCTTATAAAAATGGTTACCGTTGCAATGAAGAATTCTATCATTTAGTTTTGGTAGATACAAATGCGAAAGCGTTACAAAATAATGTAATTTTATTAAAACAAATTGCATTTGAATAAAATAACCATTAAATGCAACTTTTATGCGGGTAGCGAATAGGATAAACATTTTTTTGATTAACAAAACAAATATTAAAAAGTTGGGCATTTCCGGTGGTTCGAAATTTTAGAAAGTGGCATTTTGTCCCTAGGCTACCTACAATCCACAAAACTTGAACCTAGGTAGGAAGAACAGACTTAAAAAATAGATGTCCTAGATTAGAGGTACACTGCCTAAAAACTTTGGAGTACGGATTAATTTTTTTGAATAAGTGAATGAATGATTTTTTTCTAAAAGTACCTACCGTATTTATTTTCCAAAAATCAATTCGAATTGACATTTTTTTATACAAATTTAGGGTGCCAGATATGCCTATTTTTGTTCCTAAATAAACAAAACCTAAAAATTACATGTCTAGAAGACATTCTTCTTCTTTTCGTGTGAGGATGTGACCACCTCTGGTGTCAGAGTTAATTAGTCGCCTCTGGGAACCCCACAGGCCTCTGACTTGGCTATTTCAGACTTACATTAAGTATATAAATCCAGGTTTCCTCACGATGTTTTCCTTCATCGTTGCCTGTGATGTCCAAGATAAACTTAGAAAGTACATATGAATTTGAAAAAGCCACATTGGTACTTGCCCGGATTTGAACTCACGACCTCAAGCACGAGAGGCGAGGTCTTAGCCACTGGGCCACCACGACATCAGAAGACATGAAGATATTGATGCCCGACTAGGATAGGCATTTCTTGAGAACTATCGGTTTGACGAGTTTGAAAGGGTAGGTTAAGATCGTTTACATGATGCCTAGCCCTATAGCTTAAAACTAGCATCAAACAAACTAACCTGTGATATTGCATAGACACAAAAAAACACTGAATTCTCGTACAAGCACTGCAAGCACAAGTTAAACAGAAACCACAACACTATAATAAATCTTATTTCACATAATCACGTCACTATAAAACATATTAATTCACACACCAAACTATAAAAATGCCCCAATGTGAATTAAAACTTCATACTGTTAAACATTACACTGAAATCCAAATGTACATCGTCAATTTTACGAGCGACGTAATTTTGGGAAGAGAGCGCGCGATAGCCCTTCACATCCACACAGCACGAGCGAGGAAGCTCGACTGACGCGCGCCGGGCCGTACCGTACCGGGCGGCCATACCGTACCGTAGGCGCCTTAGCCCGTTCCCGTGGGCAGTACGGGAACGGGCTACGGCGCGTAGCGAAATCGTGGAAGCTCGCGCAAAAAATCGAACGGCGTTTATCGATAATCCAAATTCGAATTTTGATTAGGATCTAAACAACTATAAGAATACATACACAAACCTCATGAATACAAGCTGTTTATACTTTTAATTAATGAACGATTAGAATAAGAAGTAACAGCTATAAAAACTTCTTATTTGCCCAGCCCTAAATCAGCGTTGCATGGTAATAAACTTTGAAAAGCCAACTTTTTGTTGGAGCAGCCTAGGTTTTACAATAATAATTGCGATTTTTCAAATATCGTTTTTGTGCGTTTTAACTATATCTAACCTTCGAAATAAATACTTTTTCAACAAAGGAGCCATGAAAACCTAATTTATTTACCGCGTTTGATTAAAAATAATACCCACGTCACGTTCGACGGCGAATCGATTGACACCTTGTCAACTACGGTCCAGTAGTTTTGGCAGGACGACGATCATGCGAATTCTCGTACCAATCTAAATATTTATAGTTTACTTGAGCTGTTGACCATAAGTTTGTTCAGGTAAAGGGTTAGCAGAGATATAAGTAAAGTAATGTGCGGTGCGATGCGGTGCTAAACACTTCGATAATAAACTGTCCGCTTGAACTTCGCACTAAAGTTCAGCGCTGAGTTGAAGTCTTTCTGATAAATTAAGCACCCGGTAAGTTTACGGGTTCACAACTTGGAAATAGGACATTTCTAATAAAAAAAAGAGATAAATTGTATGGTGAAATTGGATGTTGTTATAAGAAAGGATGGAAGCATTCTTCTGCAATTATTACAGTATTAGGCGCCGCATTATCGCGTCGCTTCTGTTACTGGCAGCCTTTACAAACTTATGTAAACTCAAAATTTTGCTCTCACTCTGATTATTTTCTTCTCTGCCTGCATTAGTGGCCGACAATTTTTTATTTATTTTGTTCATCTTTGTAAGATTTTCCTATTTGGATTAGATCCATCTGCTATTTCTTGCCAAGTTAGTAAGCTAGTTAATTCAGTAAACTCTACAGCACATCTACAGGCAAAAATTGTAGCGTCAATTTCATCCTTTATAATATAAAATCTTATGTGAAAAACAGCTGAACCATAAACAATTGAAAGTAAACACGATAACATCAGCTCGCGACTAAATATAAACACGCGTCTGTTTTATTTAATAACTGTACTGTTACATTAATTAATGTTTATAAAATGTATAATAATTTGTAATTAAACGTGATTTGTAAACGCAATGCGTGTTTGTGAATGTTTTTTTTGTTCCTAATACATACTAATGAATGATGTTCAAAATAGAAAAAGTTTTGGGGTGTTTATATTATTATCAGCCTACTATTTTACTTTTATTATTATTGGCGCAGTATCACACATTAATTCGACAAGAAAACTTCGGTGGACGGCTAGACGCTAGAAAGAGCCTTGCCTATCAGCAATAGGTACATAAGGTATGTCTTTTTCTTCTATACATCGCTATCCGCCGTCATCTCAGAGTTCACTTCCCTCCCACACAATATAATCCATAATTCACACGAACACATTTTCGTTTGGGTCTACCTTTCATAGATGTAGACTTTAATATAGACCAATTTCTTGTCATTTTCCAAATGTGTATTTTAAAGTTATTCTCTCATACTTGTAAATATTACAATGGCAACCGAAAAATACTACACTAGGACGTTAAATAAGTATTAGGTATGTGTTCACGCAAGGGATATTGCCCTTGGACGCTCAAAATGGCTCGTTCCGGGTCCATCCGTTTACCGGTAGATAAAATTACAAGATTAAAGCAGTCCTTATCTATGTTCGCCTCAATTTGCTTTCACCGTCCAAACTTGACAAGTTGTGGGCCCTGACCAGTCAGGTGTTGAAACCCGCTGAATGTTTTATTGGTTTCGTATCGAGCGATACAATCGGACGCGCTAATTTGCGCTTCAGCGCTTTTTGTCGATTTAGTAAGCCAATCTGTGAAGCTTGGATAGATATGGTTCCGTCCAATGGTCAAATCGATGGACGGGCGGCCATTTTCATCTGAATTCAAAAAATATAATCAGTCCAACCCTTTTCGATGAATGATTTTAAAATGCCTGATGATGTTTTTTGAAAATTGAATTTTCAATTACAGTAAATCAGTCAGGTATGCGGATTTGATATCTTAACTATGACATATCATAAAGAGTGTAGAGACATTGTTTTATATATTTGTAGGGTAATCAATGGAAGTACAGATCTGATTACGAAAATTCTTTCACCAATAAAAAGCTGAGCTGAGTTTTCTAGACTTTTTATCTTGTAAATATGTACAGTTCCTGCGGTTTAGGCTACGGGAGCGAAGCCGCAACATGACTAATTTTGCATTAGGTCATGAAAGTAAGTACTCGTATAAGCAGCAGTTTCTGAAAGTCTGTCTGAGCCAGCCGTCGTGCCACCTTTAAAGATCTTATTTTTACAAATACAATAGGACAAAAAATTACTTAGAGCTTCAAGTGATAGAGTGGCTATCAGCCTATTCCCTGGAGACACGGCGCAGTAATATGAATGTTTGAATATCCTTTTATCTATAGAAGACCTTTTTGTTTAATTTATTTTTCTTTTTGAAAAGTTCTGGAGTGGAAGTTGGAACCTTTGAAGGCCTCCCACTAGGTGGACCGATGACCTGGTCAAGGTTGCGGCGATCCGCTCAATGTGAGATGCACGGGACCGGTCAATGTGGTGACGCTTGGAGAAGGCCTATGTCCAGCAATGGACGCCTTCGATTGACATGATGCTAATGATAAGCTTCTGCCAGCAATTTCGCCCGCGTGTTAAGGGTTTTATCATCCCAAGGGAACATTGTAAGGTTAATTTTCTTATTCACAAACTTACCTAGTGGTAATAAATGCATGAGACTTAATAGGGACGGTTTCGCATGAGCTATTGATTGAAGTAAAAGTCTTTCACTTGGTCTTTTCAATTAATCTAATCTTCTCACAAATACAATCTGTCACTGAAGTTTCTTGATGAGTATTATTAAATAAGCACAAATTACATTAGAAGGGATGCATATACCCTTAAGATTTTACACTGGGAGATATGCTGCCTCAAACAGCATTGTTCAGCCTGTGCAGTTGTATCTATGCAACAACTACACCATGAGGATATCTGTATTCGGATCCTGCTGCATATTTCTTGGGATGTGATTTTCTCAAGTCGTCATCCTCATGAGATATTAAATATTATGTTGTGATGACCATAATAATGTTTTTATTAAATTAAATAAATGTCCAAAGGATCCTGCCAAGAAGAAAAATCATGATGAGATTCATAAAGCATGGTTGATACCTACAATGCGTGGATATTCAGACGAATTAAATTGATACTCACAGCGCACATTAGTTCCTTATATCAACGAAACGTCTCATTCTCACGTTGGTCCCTTTTTCTACCTCGAGTCATTAGGTTTTAATCGTCTTTCTTTTTGAAATTAGATGGTTATTCATCAAGACGCACATTCTAAAGGATCGTACATCTTGCCAACAGCATAAACCTTGAGCGTTCTTTTTCCTGTTAAGTTGGTAGTCAACTCATCAATGACATGCATTAAGTTTCCTAATTTCAATATTAATTATAATTTTAAAATTTAATTAATTGTTTATGAATATAACTATATGCTTATTGTATTTATTATTTACACACATTCAAATATAACTAAATAATATTGTTTAATCGATTAGACATTAGTTCCATCTATCCTATTTATGATAAACTGCAATATCAAATTCTAATTTTATCACTAGAGGACGCTACTGACCTTATTATGTTATAAAATGTAATTTTTTATCGTTACAACGTTATATCGGGATTAGCCTTTGTGCTATTCAAACTACATTCTATCTCTGTGACAAATTTCATCCAGATCCGTTCAGCTGTTTGGGCTAGATTGAGTAACAAACACGTCTACTCAAACTTTCGCATTTATAATATTAGTATGATTTTATTTCTTTACTAATTTCTACCCGCGGCTTCGCCGGCATAAAAAATGTTGTATCATCCCAAGGAAACATACCGGGATAAAAAACCCTATGTCCTTCCCAGGGTCTCAAACTATCTCCATACCAAATTTCATTTAAATCGGTTCAAGGTTTACTTGTCAAAGGTAACAGACAGACAAAATTTGATTTGAATAAATGTCAACTCACGTATTATCATTATTAACATAATAAATGATATTAACATGAAGATCTTGTCAATTTAACTAATAATGAAAAACCATAACGCTTTGACAGGTACCTACCGTTTCAGTGCTGCTACCCTGGTGCACATCATTTCAGAAAGCCCTCATTGTAATATTTAGAATGTTCTAACATGCAATGCAATGAAAACCCTACGTCAATTATTTTATAAGTAGTTCAATGTCCTACAATATGTATAAATACACCTGTCACAAAAACATTCATTTGAGATTATAATAGGTAGGTATAATTACTAAACAAAACAGCGATGCCTAGATTAATCAAAGAAAATTGTCCATAGAATACCATATCATGAAAAATTTGTTAACAAAAGTAAACCACACGTTTTTCCTAACAAAACTAGTTTAATTTAAATATTTTTTTTAATTCGAAACCGAGTGACTATCTGTCTATTTGACTAATGAACCACATACTATTAAAGTAACCCACAATTTTGTCTACCGACAGTAGACATAACATAAAAAAGTCAGTCATGTCTTCACTAAATATAATCAGTGTCTTGTGTTATTTTAAAGTTCTACTTCTTGCATTTAGCGATTTCTATTGCTGGTGTTCAAGAATTTTCCATAGATTTGTTGCTAGACAAGGATAGCCAAAAATAAAGCGACAGAAGCTATGGGTAAGTTGCTAGTTGCGTTTAACAAAACCAGAGACAGATGTAAATGTTATGTCTAAGAAATTATTATTCATGGATGCAATGCAATTACACTCGCGCTTTGCTCTAAAGGAAGTGACATCATAGGAAAATGACGCCGCGCATTTTGCTAAGCTAGGGTACATTTGTGTTGGGAAATTTTGAGTTTGCATTGCTGTATATAAATATATAGACAATGTTTGCAGGGGAGGGTCTGTACAGACTGAACTAGAGAACTACCAACTGAACCCTCCGAGTAAAGTGTTTCTGTATGGCTAGAAATCCTTTTAGAGATGATTCGGTTCAAATAAACTTTCAGAGATCTGTCGGTTTATGTTGAGGACGGTAAACACGATCTGGCGGATACAGCACATCACCAACTATGATATTTTGAAAGTGTCTACAGGGACAAAGAAAACCTTTTCTTACTTTTAATCCAGACATTTTTAATAGATAATTATCTGATCTACAATTTTTGTCTGGGCTAAATTTATGATAAAACTTAACGTTTTGCTGAAAATCGTGAAAAAACCGTTTTTGTGACCTTTGACCCCGAGTATTTTTTCCCAAGTGTAGGATCAATGAGGACTTTTTAGATTTAATTTATGATGGTGTTTAGAACAATCTTACCAATTTTCAGCTGGGTGCGAATTTTTGTAACCTCACTCCTATTTTTTGGTCTAATTTGACCGAACTATAATAGCTTAGTCTGTTTCAATAATTTAGTAAATGTAATTACTAATGAGGTTGAATTTTCACCAAAACAGAAATTTTCCGCCTTACCTATCTTAGTAAAAGGAAATAAAATACCTTATACTAGTTGGAATTTTCACCTAATATCCACAACCCGACTTCACCCACTGGTGTGCATAGTCCGCTCTTTTTTGTGACAAGTATAATTATACTCCATACATACATTCATAAAATTACCTCTTTTTGATGTGACATTCAAGTTTATTATTAAATTAGTCTTCTAAACGAATATACAAATGAAAAAAAAAAAAAAATTCGTTCGTGGTGGGACTCGAACCTGCATTCTTCGGATCCGAAGTACGACGCCTTACTATTAGGCCAAGCGATCCTTATACCCTTATACTGAGGTTGACAATAAAATCCTTTGTGTTATTCACAAAAGGGAAAAGTTGCAAAATATCGGCACTATTGTTTTTATATCTTTTTCGTTAGTGTATTTTTCATTTTTTTAAAGTGTTATAATCGTCCAATAGTTTATTGGTTCTTAGTTTTTTCTCTCTCTCTCGTTTTGAGCTTGAGCGTCAACAAGTTGAGCTGTATTGTATGGATAAAATAGATCTATTTGACGCCCACTTAACAATGACCGTGTGGCCTAATGGATAAGGCGTCGGACTTCGGATCCGAAGATTGCAGGTTCGAGTCCTGTCACGGTCGAAAATCTTTTGTTTTTAGAAGTTCAAGGTGAATATAGCGAAATGACATGGGATTTCAAGCTTCTAAAGACTGGCTCGTATTAACAAAAACAGAACTGTGTGGTAAAGGGAGAGCTAGGTTGTTGCCGTGTATTGGGAAAAAGAGGCCGAATAGACAAAAGGAACAACGGACATCAATTTACAGTTACCTACTGTAAATTTATGTCATCTGCAACGGTATGCGTTATTTCAAGTGATGGAACAAAGTCGGCTTTGTTGAGAGTGTCTTTTATAAAAGCCTAGTTATTGTATGTTGAATTAAATTCGAATAGATATATTGAAAGTACCTGGAAAAGTTCAAAATGTCTGCGAATAACGTGCTACCGAGATTCTTATTTTTCTTTCCTGTCGATTAACTCAAATTATATCAACTATTCAGACTTTGTCCGGCCAGTATGTAACTACTTGGATAGCTCTGTTATTCACCACGTTCAAATCCTGAAGGGTACAGTTGGTCGGGCATGATGGGCAGGCAATAATGGCCACTATATTTAGGAAGGGTCTGAAATACTCCATTTTTTCAAATTCTTTCTAGAGCCAACCTAGATCCGCAATGGGTTTAGGGATTTCCAGAGTGGCAACTGTAGTTGGGCTGATATGGAGGTGGTGTCGAGGTGGTCGCATGTCTAAGAAACTCTTCAGGCGCGCAGGTTGGAGTACATGCTTATATAGGTGCGGACTGTCCAGTTTCCGTTTCTCTCAATCCCAAACACTTCAAAGTGACTTTTGGCACTCGGTATCGCTGACAGAATGACACTTTGTTTAAGCCCTTTTATTTCTTACAAATCTAAACTTCTACAGTACAACATGTGCTCACAAGTTAACCGAAATGAATTTGTACTAATTCTAAGCACCCATATTTTCTTGTGTCGTCGTTTACAAGTCCGCGATTTGATTCAATTGCAATAAAGTTGCCATGGAAGCCGGTTCATTAGGATCTAGATATTGAAACGAATATGTGTTATTACGATTCCGCAATCGCAACATAGATAGTTCCATGTGACTTAGTTTACATATTTAATTTCAAGCATCGACCAATATTGAATGATTTATTTGAAAATCATTCTAAGAACATAACATATGATTGTCTTTAAAACATATTTATTTATGTTGTGCGTCCAAAATTGAATGGTACTCGTATATAACTAATCGTAATCTTTGAACCCTTTTCCCATGTTACCTACTTAGTGTTGGTACATCATGTTTTCTTTTTCATGCTAAGTACGTAAAGCAGATGCTGCCGATGTCTAATGGCTTTAGACCGTTTAAATATGTTGGATGTCGTCTACAATACTGTTATTCCAGTCGAATATATGTGGTAGAAAGTAGAATTGAATGACGCATAGCTTTAAATGTGTTTAAGAACCTGTAAGTTGCTGTGTTAAGTAGGTACTTAGTAGTTTAGCATTCAAATAACATATAAGGCTTATCTTAAATGTTCTCTCGGTGTACCCTGGGCACTTTGATCTGTTATCAATTGGACGTGGCCAATCTGCTTATGCCATAAACTGTCCTCATAGTCCATGCAGATACGTGAAAAGAAGTGCTAAATATACTTTAAACACACAACTACTACTACTTTGATATAACAGTTTTAAAGTCGCTCAAATCCCTAACAAAGTAAAAGAAAATAAACTCCGATGGTATGGCCAAATCCAGAGATGTCAAGATAATCACATGGTGAAGCTTGTCCTTAACTTACTAATGACGAAACGCGATCGCGGAAGATCAACTGCCTCTAGACTTGAAAGAAGTACATTTGGACGCTAGCCCAGTCAACACCGTGCCCATGGAGAAAAGGGATAAGGAAGGCCGACCCCAAGTAAATGGAGACGACTTCTTTTTCTTCTTCTTCGCCCTCATTAGTAAGGGCAATTTATTCATCCCTTGAGTAAACCGGAGTTGGAGTAGAACTGGGCAAGTTTATTTATTGAAGGATTTATTTGGTTTTAATTGCTGTAGGGGCAGTGTCATTATGTTAAAATTATATAAGTATGAATCAATGTTTTTTTGCGAATGAAGTAATAGATACTGAGACTTTAGGCTCCATAAATTGCCAAGGAGCAGAGAGCCACTCAGCTCGTCAGTGACGGTTGGAGATGCGCAAGTCCAGGTAGGCCGGTACATAAAGTTTCTTGGCCTAACCGTGGACTGTTGGTGGGGCTTCGAAGAGCACTTCGAGCTCCTGGTCCTCCGCGTTGGATGGGCAGTGGGTGCTTTGCATAGACTTCTGCCCAATCTCGGGAGACCTCGTCAAGATGTTCGCCGCCCCTACGCGGGTGTCGTGCGATCGATGGTTCGTTATGGGCCACCTGTTTTGTCAAAAATACTTTCAGATGTCCGACGCTGCAGGACTAAAATCAATAGCCTGCAGGAGGAAATGGCCATACGAATTGCACGAGGATACCGAATGGTATCCATTTAGCCAGCAGCTCTCTTGGCATGCTTTCCACCGCTGGACATACTGGCGGATATGGACGCAAGGGTCTATGACTGGATTTGCGTAATCCTCTAAAGTGGCAATAGCGTGCCAGGTATCGCTGCGGTAAGGCTGAGGTGGCAGGAACAGCGACATGCTCTCGACTGGTGGCGTGAACGGCTACAGCAGCTGCAATTTTCGCGCAAGCGCGTTCTTGAAGCCGTCCTACTGCACTTCGAAGCCTGGCTGAAAAGAGGAGAGCGCATCTCCTACAGGCTCACTCAGACACTCAGCGGGCATGGTTGCTTCGGTGAATACCTAAATAGGATTGGGCAAGAGGCCATGGCAAATTGCCACCTTGATGCCACCCACAGGGATGTGCCCTATCAGGCGTTGCACAGAAGGGGTTCCGGGGTGGTCTTTTGTGGTAATGGGGCCCCTTCAATTTCCCTTTCTGATGGTGATCATCGGGGTGGTTTTAGTGGGGTGAAAATCCTACAATCCCTTGTCTTTTTTCCAAAACTCAAGGCGCCTTTTGAAGGTATAAGCAGGAAAAAATCGCTAAGATGGTGCAAGCGCTAGGCTAGCACACTTTTACTTTGGACTTCAAGCAAGAGTCGGACTAAATTTTGGAAAACGTTATCATTTCGAAATTTTGACAATCGTTATCTTTTTTTTATTGATTTTAGGCTTGTGCTTGACCACTATCTCACCTGATAGTAAGCGATGATGTGGTCGACGATGAAGCAGAATATTATTTGTCTGGAACCCCAGAAAGACTTTGGAATCATCACAAGTACAATGTCAACTACGAATGACGAGAACTTTCCAGTGAGATTAACTGTGTCCTCGAAAGTTATATGCCTCAAGAACTAAAACATATACTTACATAATGGAGCTATCAATTAAACTACAATTGTCTACAATCAGAACTCTTTCGTGTATCGACAACTTTACGCAAAGTAACGAACACTCCAACTTGTTCTAACTTTTATTTAAGATTTTGAGAAGTGAGGCTGAGATTCTCTCTACCTGTTATGCAGTTTTAATTGCGGAACATTACATAATATGTTGTAAATTATGCACCATTTAAAAATAACTTAGAATAGTTAATCACGAAACAACAAGGAAAATTAATCCACGAAAAGATCTAGGAATTGAGTCTATGGTCAGGTCACGGCTTCAAATAGAGGCACCTCTTTATAATATAATTCGGGTTCAGGAGTCATCATCGTTATAATTTAAGTCGACCGATGTCCACAGCTGGACTTAGTTTTCCCACAAGCGTCACAAGAGACCGGTTCTGTGTCTCTCGCATCCAAACTACTACCGATGCCCTGACCACGTTATTAGTCCATCTTGTGGAAGGCTGAGAGTTTCGATACGCTGTCACCACTCCAGAGCTTTTCAGCCTAATCGGCCTTCGGTTCTGCGAGCAATGTAGCCTGCTCACTAGCACTTTAGTTTGTTGATTCTTTGGGCCATGTCAGATACATTAATTCTGCTTGGTATATTTTAATTTTTGCCACGCAGGGATACTCACACTATTGGCTTTTGGGTATCTTTCGGTCTTCTGATGAGGTATATTGTAAGTGACTAGTAATGCCGGATACCGCTTTCTATATTAGGCCTTGTATCATTACCCAAAGAGTGAAAATTCAAAATACCATATAATATACATAAAAAAAAATCAATATAATATACATAAAAGACACTCAAGGCGAAAAATACGTAGCTTTAAATAACCATCGCACAATATAGCCTATACGGTTATATGCCATAAAACCGGTTAGAATGGAGCACATTATACGAAATTTCCATTCTTTTCACGACGCCAGCATTATTATCGTTTAGCCAGCTAAAATATTCGGGTACTTCCTTTTAGTAAATTAATGATTTTCTTTTGATAAAAGATTTTCTTTTGCATTTTATGGAGAAAATTGATTAAAATTCTATTAATCCAAGAAAGTAGATATCTAGTTTAACGCTGTTCGTTTATTTTATTTGACAGTTTTGACAACAAAAGATTTTAGATGCACGTTTGTTCTCCAAGTATTTTAATTAGTTTTACACCATTCAATTTGAGCATGACATTTGGTAGTAGTATGTTGTGAAATATGAGACACTAACTGTGCCGAACTTTGAATTCATTATTCATATAAAACTTTATGAGATTCGTGATACGTTATTGTCTGTCAAACAACGAGAATTGTTCATTTGCATCTGGCTCTTAAAGTTTTAGTATCAAAATAAATTATTATCACGCTTGTATTCTCCGGAGGGGTTGGTATTTGTGTATTAGTCGGTTATGTTGTCGCCTATTAATCTTCATAAAAGGTAAAAAGTAACCTCTTCCTCTATCTTACAGAATCCCGTGTCATATAATGTAGAAAAATAACTAGTAATCTTTCAGATATGCTCCCGAGGACTTTCTAATTTTTCCAGAATAAAAAGCAATGCCAATGGCAAGAGGCGATAATGTATCTTGCTATCAGTGAAACAATTTTTGTCATTGGATAATAACCTCTCACAAACATATTTACAAACAATATTACTTCTTCATCGTATTAGTTATCATGTAATAAATTTAATCATCATAAACACGGTAAGTAAAATCTTTCAATTGTTTCACTACCTTACCAGCACATTTTGAACTTCGCTTCGATCCTGCATGGATAAACTAAATTTATGTTTCATATTTTGATGAGATTACACTCCATCTACGCTTGCTCATACAGTTTGGAAAGTTTTCACCGCTCTTATATATTTAGAGTTAATAAAGCGCGAGTTTTTCTAGCAATGTAAGGTAACTTTACTGTGGGTCCAACTATAAACAGTCAAAACACCTAACAATGCCAGCATAAAACTGATAAAACTTATCCGTACCTTCCTCTCCACTACTTAACTCTCCAGTCAACATTGTCTGCACTCGCAACTTTACATTTACGTAACATAAGGGCTTTTGTTCCGACGTAGTTATTTGAAAGAAGAGAATACAGATAGAAGTTTTGTCTGCTTGTAAGAGCTCACTTAAATGTTAAGTAATTTAAATTTGGGAACGTCAATATCTGCCGATAGAATTATACTTAATTATCTACCTTTTCTTTCTGGAATCAGTTAAGCGGTTTTCACTTAAAAAGCTGGTAACTAATAGTTACCGTACTACGGTCAAAATAACTGTGCACTTCTCCCCCACTCTCGTCTAACCACGCGACGTCCCGTATTCGCCTCGTGCACAAATAAATATATAAAAAAAATAAAATTTATGTCATGTCAATATTGTTTTGTATTTCATGATAAGCCAACTCTGGTGCTTGATCTCATCCGATGGAAGGCGATGATTGGGGTCTACAATGCAAAACGCGAGCCAAAAACATGGTGGTTGACTCTTGCTTTGACGGCTGACGGGATAAGGCGTTACGGAACACAATCTCTGTTAGACAGTTCCACAACTTTCACATCTGTGTGCATAATATTCACAAGATCCGCACCCTATTGTGTGAGTTCAAAGAGTAGGGTACGGATTGTTTAAAAGAAAAAAGCCATCTTTCGACAGCTAAAAACAAGAAATGAATATTAGAAAGGACTGTAAAAGGACTGTGTTCCGTGCTGTTAAAACAGATAGGCAATAAGAGGTCTTAGTGCGGAGTCTTAATGTGGCAAAAGGGGTCCATCTATCCTGCCTTACGTAATTAGGGTGCTGGTCACTATCTTCAACTAAAAGCCAATAATTAGAATCTGTCACTATTCACTGTCAAGATTCAGCAATATGCTTATGTTGAACATACAAATATCCCACTTTCCCCGTATTTCGTTTGTATCAAGAAATCCAAATAGTTTAAACTTACCTGTGTGGTTTCAAAAGCTGTATTACGCTAGGTAGGATTTCTCTAAGCTGGAATTGCGAAGAATATTGAAATACTACTCGTGTTGAAAGTGAACACAGTGCAGTCTAGTTATTTTAACTTTAAGGGCGCTTTCAATTTATGCGTTTCGTGTCGGACCGCTGCCGCACGCTTAACGTGCCGCAGGTTATATCTCGCTGTCGGGCCGCTGCAGTACGGTTGCAGTCCGGCACCGAACGTCTAAATTTTAAGCGTATTTTACAGCCGTGCGTTTTTATCCCAGTGATGTGACATCAGGCAAGCCATGGACTCTGACGAAGAAACATTACTGTTAGTGCTCTTGTTAAAAATCATCAAAGAGAAGCAAAAACGACGCTCCCCTAAAAGAGCAGCACCGATGTTTTAGTTAACATGTAATTCTGGTGATTTCTATAATCTTTACGCTAGGTAAAACAAGATCCAAGCAAGTTTTTTAATTATCTAAGAATGTCTAGAGAATTTTTCTACGAACCACTTGAATTAGTTAAAAGTAAAATTCAGCGGCAGGAATCTGTTTTCAAGCATACTATATCAGCTGAAGAAATTTTTTGTTTCCGTGCGATTGCTGTGTTTGCCACTTTTGGAGTTCCATATAGTAGGATGTATTTCAATTTCATTTATAAAATCTTCCACGTTTATATCATCCATTTTTAGCAAATACGTAAATGAAAATTTGATGCAATTACCTCTAACGTCTATTCACCGCACTATTCAACACCGAAATGAACACGTGATGCTTGCGACGTTGCCGTCCTGTTGTCGAGCGTTCGCGGTACCGGCGCCGCACTGTTGCTGCACCGTGCGTTTTGTATGAAAAATGAGGATCGTCCGTGCGCTGCACGTCTAACGCACCGCTTCGGCACCGCAGCGGTCCGACACGAAACGCATAAATTGAAAGCGCCCTAAGAGGACCGACAGAAATCGGTCTGGCAAAAGTTAGCAAAAATATAATTTGTTTCAATCAAAATATCAACGGCTAGGTTTTACCTACGACTTCGACTGTATTGACGAAACATCCTAAATCAGTGAAAGAACTTTTGTGATCGAATCTTCCAGAGTTTGTAACCTCTTTTGAATACAACCAACAACAACAACACAAACAACAACAACAAACAACAATTTTACCTTTTAACTATATTAATTTAGATAGAAAAAACGTTAAAAGTCTTGCAAAATAAAATGTAGTCACGAATGACCTTTGACCCGATTTCAAAGAAAAGGAAAGGATTGGTAGAACAGTACAAGTTAGAACAGTGGACCACTTTTGTCGGTTCCCATATCTAAACGACAATTGTCGACCGATATCAGATAGGATAAAATCGGTCACCGAGAAAAATCGGTTGTCTTTAACAGAGCTGTATTAAGCATTCGAGTTTGTGATGTTAATTCTTAGAGATGTTTGATATTTGCCTCTGTCTGGCGTTTTGCCAGAATCTGCTCTGATAGGCGAAGCGTTTGGTGGAACGACCCTTTTGAAAGAGTAGTTCAATATTATTCAATCAGTTGAAGCGTTGAGATGCAACGTAGAATTGCAGATGACTGATGTCTAAGTGCTGTCTCAGATGAGGAAAATCCACACAATAGTTAGCTTGGTTATCTTTGCACATTCGAAAAGTCTTAATATTTTTTTTAATAGAACAATCTCGCTACTTTATTCCCAATCTCTGCACTTCTGTCTGATTGGCATAATTTCAGATCAGAACAGTCACTACCATCTGGAAAGCGGCGAGGTAATGAGGCTCGACGAGTCCGGCGAAACGATTCAATTTTCATGATCCCGCAATGAATTTAATCTGAAAAGGAATTTAATCGAAGGAGTAAGAAAAGCATATTATAAATAAATACATATTGTTAACTCCTGATATAAAAAAAACACCTTTAACATGCAAAGCACAGCTATTAATTTTAGTTTTGATCCAATTCCCGGAAAATGTCAAACAAAACACTCATTCGCTAACAACCAATTCCAAGCACTCAGGGCACAAACTATCAGTCCTAAAATTATTCAAATCCCTCAAACATACTTTAATGCCTGCCTAGGCCGAAAATATCGCTAGAAGCTAAATGACGTACGTAAAATACTCTGTGTAATATTCATAAGTGGATTTACTTGTAATACCTACCATGTTCGTCACGAGACACAAAACAGATGGGTGCAGAAGGTCAGATAAATCGGCTGTTAGTATCGGTTCTTATTTATGTAGATCTTAGACAGTGGTTGCTGGCAGTAAGAAGCCCATATTTCTGCAACCACTCATAACAAGAGCTAGCCGTTTTTGTGTAGTTTTTAGGAGCTATCTATTCGTCATTTAAAAAGAAATAACAACTAATAAAAAAAAAACTACATAATATTGATTCCACAATGATACATTTCTTTATTTTTTTTCAAAGAAGTATATGTTTCATTAATCTCCTTCCAAAAAAAACATAAAATGAGAAATAATGATCGATAGCATGCATCTCCTCGTAGAGTTCATTTTTTTTTTCTGCTACGAGTAACACTAATGACAATTTAATAACGAACATTTTGTAACAAATATTTTTTCAAAAGAAAAAAAAATATTTCATAAAGATTATATTCTGAAATCTGGGCGTATTCACAATTGTTTCATAGGTGCGGCAAAGAAGGAAGGAATGCTCAAGGTTTTTTATTCAGGGTACGGCCTTATTCTAGTAAATTTTGGATGTCAGGAAGGCGGTCAATCTATGTAAAATAATTTAAATAATGATATTCAGCTGCATCTGGTAAGGCTGTAAGCCGACCTGTACATATTTGAGGAAAGGCTAGGCAGATGTAGCAAAGTTTGGTTCTATACAACAAGCAACATCGAGACCAGCATTTCTTTGAGATCAATAAACGTACGCGTCTATGTGTAACTTGTATGAAGCCGACCTTCTGTAAGTTTTACTTTTTGCGCACACAGCATAAAATAAGTCACTTCGAGTTCAAAATAATAACTTCTGAGAACTAATAAGTAGTCTGAGAAAACTCTTGCGTCGTATTTTGGCTAAATTTGGGTACGATATATAAGGTAAGTAATTATATGATTAAAAGGGCATATGAGTGAGGCGTGATGTATTTGGAGGTTAGTGCGTTCCAATTTTCTGTTATGTAAGATCATACTAGCTCTATCAACCGCTCTAAAAACAAAATCAATGATTAAATAGAACCTCTCAGCTGACCAATATCTCAATATGGTCAACAAACACAGGATAACATACATCTCAGTCAATCACGTGTGAAATAAACCAAAACCGACCGACCGAATAATAATATTTTTTTAAACAACTTCCCAAAAAGGAGGAGGCTTCTCTTCTATGTTCGGCTGTATGTAAGTTTTTTTTTTCACTCATATCTCCGTCATTTATGGAAGGGTAAATTCCTGAAGTGGTTCCATTGGCACCCAGTCAGAATCTAATGATGGAATCTCATGGAAATCGAGGGAACTCCTCAAATATTACACGCATACATAAAGACATATTTGATATTTTCGCCAATACAGTAAGCATTTAAACTCAGAAAGTATCATTTGGTGAAGAGGAACTGATAAAGAAGACCCAAGATGGCCGCTGGAACTCCTTAATGAGAAGTATGTCACGGGTGTAAGACATCTCGAATAATAAGCGACTATAATGAAGTAAATACATATAAATAAATGGTACTAATGAAAACTATGAAACCATCGATTTGATCTGATGATGAAGCCGGAAGGTAGTCACTGGAACTCCCTAATAAAGCAATGTATCCTAGTCGTGTTTGGACTATTTGGAATCGGCATGAGATCTACTCTGGATATAAACTATTTTCTTTATAAATTTGTTTTTTTATTCTTTTTTTAGTTTTGAAAGAAGGACCTACAAATGTACCTCCCAGTACTATTCTCTGAGAGATAATATGTCGAGAAGAAGATATTCTAATAGTACTTAAACTAAGTATGAGGTGCGCCAGCATTCCTCAAATCATTTCAAAATTACTTGGTAATAAATAACAAGTGGAATCTTAAACGATCAAATTCGGTCACATAACCAGAATGATGCATTGGTGAAGCGCCCATTATTTACGAATCACTATTAATCGTATAGGCAAGTTTAACATGGTCATCGTATAGGGCTAGGCAATTAAGGTTCATACACACACCAGTCACCTATTAACGTTATCATGTAGTGTATGTAGCTAGGCAAATGACATTCGATGTCAGCGATGGCGATGGTCGAAAATGCCAAAATGTAAGGAATTGATCAAGTGACATTTCGATAGCGTTTGACATTCCCGTACATTTTTTACCTTTTCCAAACGCTATCACGACGCTTTCCATGATAGAATGTGACTTGTCTAGGGCCTGTTTACTATATTCCCTTTTCTTATAATGCCCTTGCCTAAGCCCCAAGCAGATTGCCTATCGAGATTATATTAAGATAAGATCATAGACATACTGATCTTTGGCATTCGTTATGAGTAGTGAAAACCCCGAAAAATTTACACTATTCTTGCGAAGGGATGTAGTTTAACTAAGTACTCGCTCCAAGTTTAATACGGGTATTAAGTAAGTAGTATAGTTGCATGTGTCAGACGTTCGAAGCTCTATGGGCCCCTCTAGTTGACTGTAAGTGGTCATAGGAGTCCGTTTATGTTCTTAAATGTCATTGAATTCTACTAGGTATGACGTACGTTAGTTTGTATTTTATGTAGAACTAGCGACCCGGCCCGTCTTCGCAAGGGATAAATTATACACACAAAGCTTCCTCGTTTATCTATTCGAAGAAGTTAGCGGATAAACAGACAGAGGCTGATAGCGATTTTTTTATACTATTATAGTATATAAGATAGAAAAATATAATTATCATTGCCCTCGTAACTTTCTCGAGCCGAATTCCAATTCGTCAAATCGAATTAATTTCTTGTGATGCAGAATACAATATAATACGGCTATAGTATAATATGCTATAGCCGAATTGCCGTGTTGCTGTCGTTATTGTATTTCTAGTTTATGGGCCGTTTTTATAATCGACAGCAACGTAGATTCATTTTTATCTGAAGAATAATAAATAATATAGCAGTTTTCTGAAAATTGAATAATTGGCACAACATTCAAATATTGTATGGGAATTAATGCTGCAACCATAATTTTATCTTACATTCAAATTTCACCCCACCACCAAACCCACCAATGATCAAATTGTCCAAATGATTTGGTCCCTAAAATCTGGCATTTCATGCAACGTAGATAGACGGTGGTCAAAGTGAACAAATATGCGATCATTCTGTTGCTGAATCTTATCTAGTCTACAAACTTAGGTAATAGTACTTCAGACGTACACATTACGTCGAGCTCAGATCAAACAGAGTTTTATTGCAGTTCGAGATAGCTTTGAGAGGGTCAGTTAAATATAAAAAATGTTTCCACGTGGCAACATTAGCTTTAAGAGAATCAGTAATAATTAATGTTGAAAGGAACCTGGTGAGCAAAGATCTTAAGTGTTTTGTATATATTTTTAGTGCAACCAACTTGAGAATAACCCAGAACCATGCATTCTGTGTTGATCAGCTAATCAAGAATCATCAAAAATCAAAAAGCGATTTTGATTACAAATATATCAGCAATACGACAGTTTAATAAGCGCAGCATAATCGCTGGATCCTCGATCTCGTAACAATCATTGTGCGCTGAAACTTTATAGAAAAACAAAATGGCGATGGGTGACAAATTGACTATGCCAATTAGGTTAAAAAACCTTTAATAAAATGTCATCATCATCATCATTTCAGCCGAAAGATGTGCACTGCCGGACATAGACTTCCCCCAAGCTTCACCACACTGATCGGTCCTGTGCGTTTCGCATCCACCGGATTTCCGCAGCCTTGACCAGGTCGTCGCTCTACCTAGACCCCGAGGGCTTCCAACGGTGCGTCTGTAAAAGAATACAGAACAAATTTCAATTTATTATTCAATACCCGTATTTGTACCGAAAAGAACATTAAACTTCACCAATGTCTAACACACCATATCCAACATATCCTAATTCTCCAGTTATAGCCCATGATAAATATTTACCTTTCAAACATGCGCACGCGTTGACCGCGTAAATCGAGATTAACTAGGCTTATATCAATCTTAACTCTTTGTAGTACAGTTATAAATTACCCAGTTAACCATCAGTAACTGTTGTTAAACTTCAATTTTAAACCGTTTTGTGTCCTACTAGGTATTTTAGATACTATTGGAGTAAATTCGTTTTTATAGAAATGAGCCGTGTTCGGTAATAATTACGAGTATAATTTAACAATTGGGTAATGTTTTTTTGGTGGATTTGTGCGACTTAGTAACTTTATAGTTTACCTACCTATTAGTATTTCTTGTAAAACATAATTCATAAGATTTTACGAGAATTGTTTTGATTCCGAGAAAATTTTGTGAGAAAACCCTGTTTACTCGACTCATACGATAATGGTTTTCCTTGGGATCCCTTCTTTTCGCATAATGTTCTTTATCCTAATATACTTCGGCATAACGATTTTGGCACAATTTGTTTTGGCATAATAATACTTCGGCATAATTTTTTTAGGCATACATTTTATGTTGGCATAATCATCTTTAAGACTAATTTGTTTTGGCATAAATTTGATTCGCATAACGTTAGTAGGCCTAATGACTATTAGCATAACGTTAGTTGGCCTAATGATAGCATAATAATATTTAGGTATACAATTAATATAAATAACAAAAACTATTTTCATGCAAATGATTTATTATACATAACATTATGTAACTTAAACGATTTTTCAATCGCGAGATAACTTTTATCTGAAGAATATATTAGATGTTTTGACAGTTTTTGTATAAAAAAATATGTCAATCAGTTAACTTCTATTATGAGAAATAAATATGGCGGTTATTCCTCAGATAGAAGTTAACTGATTGAAACAGTGGTCCTTAATTATGTATAATTATTTATTTTAGGTGTATATTTTTAGCAATTGCTTGTAAATATGCTAGTTTAGATGTATACTCATCTTTTTTACTAATAATTTTTTCAATTCTTTTGGTTTTGTCCGTGTATTTTCTTTTTTTTGGTATAAGTGATGTTCCGACATCCAGTTTATCTATTTCAATGGTTTGATGTTTTATTTCTTGAACGATCTTTTTTGCCAAAAAATAAAATCCAGGATGGTGTTTTCCCACAAAATGTGCAATTCTATTGTGCCAAGCCTCTGCATGATTTTGTGTCCTAGGACTATTTTCCTTTTCTAGTAGATACGTACTCCAGACTTTGGGTGGAAATGGTGGTGGTGAACTTGTAGTGCCCCATACATAATTCTGATCAAACCAATTTGCTATAGTTTCTGTAACAATTAAATAATATTGTTGGTTAAAAATTTAATATGATGTGCAACAAAAGTTAGTGACAGAATCGAATTGCTGCAAAACAGACTCTACGTAGTCTTGTTTGTCCTACCCCTAGAGTGTAATTTAAAATCGCGTAGGCGCGTAGGGGCGAGGCGGCCCACGGGCTGAGGAGCAGGCGGCTGCGAGCGAGGCGCCGCGGCTGAGGCTGGCCGGCGAAGCCGGCCAACAAGCCGAAGCTGCGGTGGTGAGCGAAAGCCGTCTGCGACGATTAGCACACGTGGGGCCGCCGGAAGCCCGCAGCGCCGGAGCCGAGACAGAAACCCTGCCTGCTGCATGTTGCCTGCTCGCTTGAATGCTGCATGCTTGCTTGCACGCTGCATGCTTGCTTGCATGCTGCATGCTTGCTTGCATGCTTGCTTCCATGCTGCATGCTTGCTTGTTTGCTGCATGCTTGCTTGCATGCTTGCTTGTATGCTGTATGTGTAAATAAATTTATGCTTTAGGATATTATGCTTAAAAAAGTTATGCTTTAGAACTTTATGCTTAATAAATTTATGCTTTAGAATATTCTGCTTAATCATTATTATGGTTAGAGAAATTATGCTTAAAAAAATTATGCGTAACTATATTATGCGAAAATATAATTATGCCAAACAAAATTATGATAAGATATATTAGGTCTTAAAATTTTATGCAAATGGATAGGGAACCGTTTTCCTTATGATCACCACAAATGGTAATTTTCAAAAAAATACGATACTTTGTTCGTGAGTTTTCCGTATCAACTGCTGCCGTTAAAGCGATACCTAGCTAAAGTAAAAACTAGGTAAGAGCGTAATAAGAAAAAAAAAACAATTTTCAGTAATTTATTGGCTAACCACCAGAGTTCAACGCTCTCTTATCGTCAAGTTTTCATTTAAATTACAAGCGATTAGCGTAAATTACTTGTTATAAATAAAGCGGATTAAATATTAAGATTACGGTTAGATGTACCGACATCAAAAGACTGTGCCGATTCTACGGGAATCTTTGTAACACTAATTTATCCTCTTTGTACAGACACGAGCTAATTGGTTAGACGGTTAGACAATACGGGAGTTTAAAAGTAAATAGGTATTTCTTAGACTTTGGATTTAAATAGTAGTGGTTAATTTGCAGTTTCGCTCCCGTGTGTGATTTTTTTCGAGACACAGAGCTTATTTCACTGCGAAAGTTTTCATCACCAGCCAAAAGATAACCACTGCTGGACATAGGCTTCCCCAAACGTCGCTACATCGACTGGTCCTGTGTTTCTCGAATCCAGTAAACTCCCACGGTCTGCACCAGATCACCGGTCTACCTTGTAGGAGGCCTTCCGACGCTGCGTCTTTTGATATGCCACCGGCATTACTTTAGAGCCTTTGCTTCATAGGAAGGGCTCCTATAGAGTAGAAATGTAATAATATTTATGATTTGATTTGATATGAATAAATGGAGCTGTATTTACCAAGGTGAATAAGGAGTAATATCTAGGCCTTACGTTAAATAATCAACTGCAATGGACACCACATATTGAAAACCTATGGTCAAAAATAAGCTGTCTTACGGGTGCCCTTCGGGGTATTGTAAGATATGTCTTCCACTAAAAGTACGTTACACCATCTATAATTCATTGGCAAAACCTCACATTGATTACTAGATAGAAGTGTGGGGATCAGCTGCCAAATCATATCTTGATAAATTATAAAAATCGCAAAATAGAATAACAAAAGTCCTCTTCCACTACAATTATTTAACTCGAACTATCAAAATTTATAATGAGACAAAATGATTAGATATTGCACAAATTTACCCAAATAACATTTATTTTAATTAGAAAAATCTTAAACAAAAAAATACACACACAAATAAAATTAACAACATGGCATCTATCTTAGACTTATGTTACTGTTGTATTCCTGTACACTGGCAAGGAAATTAATTTTTCATGAAAATGGCTTGGTATATAGCCTACATAATATATATCTTCGGCTCAAAAGAAATTGCTCAGGAGTATTGTGAGGAATTATCTTCGTTCATTTATACATATTTATATGTATGTGTTCATATTTTATTGAAGGGATCATGCCTTGTAGATTTGGATCGCTAATTTTAAACCCTCAATGGAAAAAGAGGGGTTTTATAAGTTTGACGTGTGTACCTGTGTATTTTTGTATTTGTATATCTATTTGTGGCATCATAGCTCCTAAAAGGATGAACCGATATCGATTTAGTTTTGTTTGAAATCTGACATTATCGGGAGTGTTCTAAGCTATGTTTGATGCCAAAAATCGATTTAGCCGTTCAAAAGATATGGGCGTTTTACTGTTTGAATCGGAGTGTTTTCACAAGATATCTTGTCATAATTACGTGTTCAATAGATTGTCGATCAAAGCATGTCTACTACTAGATACATTATGAAGCATGAAATAAAAATATGTCGGTGTTTTTTTTTTAATTTTTCCTGTTTTTGTAAGTAGATATTGTTAGATATTTCAAAGAGTGTTTTCAGATGAATTGCTTCGGATTTTTCTAATATCTTATATAACACCTATTCGTCGTAGTAGTCGTCACCTAGTAGGTCGCAAACGCTTCTACTGATCATGAGGTCGTGATTTTGACTTCAGGTCGGGCAAAATGTTTTAAGGTGTTTCCCTCTGGTATTGCACCATGCCAGCACAGAGTATAGATGCGTGCCTGTTCGACGGCAATAGGCTCGTCCTTTATTATTACATGGGATGTAAACCTAACTGGCTATAAGTGGTACTATCAAAATATGTGACGCCAAGCAACGTAGCTGTGTTTCGTTGGAGGTCGATGAAATTACAAGTACATGAGGTTTAGCAGCTTTGTCTCTATGATTTGGGAACGTCTAAAATAACGCCTTTGATATTGCAGATATTTGAATACAATATCCAAGTTCCATTATATGAACCTAGCAATATTCCAAATCTTAGGTGTGTGAAAATGTATGTATGTTGTTCAATCACTCGTTAACGGCTCAACAAATCTAGATAAAATGCGCAACACATATAGATCATGTCCTAGATTAAACATAAATATTCGTCCTACGTTAACCATACCTGAAGTTTATTACCCGCGGATCAATCGTAAGTGTCTTTTCACACGCCCCGGTTGCCGGGTACCCGGTACGGGGTACCCGGCAACCGGGGAGTGTGAAAAGGCACTTAGGATACGATTGAACCGCGGGAGACAGGTGTTCTTAATACAAAGCCCAATATACTTAATTTGAATTTTTCCTACTCCTCCATTATTCTTTTCTGATTAATTTCGTTGCGGGATCCAAGACAATTAAATTCATTCTCCGGGACTTCGTCGAGCTTCATTGCCTCGGCGCTTTTCTAGTGGTCGCCACTGTTGATTCTGGCTTTCAGAAGTTGCAGTGGTTTGGGAATAGTGCGGTGGGATTGTCCCATACTTAAATCTCAAATTAGTTTCTGGTTCCACAATTCAGTATTATTAACAATATTATACATGCGAAAGTTTGGATGGATGGATGTTTGTTTGTTACTCAATCACGCCAGTATGGCTGAACGGATCTGGGTAAAATTTGGCACAAAGATAGATTATAGTCTGGAATAGCACATAGGCTACTTTATTCACCGGTAATATATTCCTGTGCGATAAGATTACACTTTTCACGAGGGCGAAGCCACTGGCAGAAGACAGTGTTTAATATATGCAATGTAATAACTGTTCAATCATCCATAAAGAGGACATACAATGTAATGTATGTGTGATAAATTAAACGACAGCCATCTAGGTACACAGTTACAGGTATTTATTTGGTTTTAATACTGAATTGATTTCATTTGGTAGGTTGGTTAGTAAATAGTTGTTCGGGTTTCTAAAGTGGCGGATGCGGAGATGGGAAGGTCACAGGAAAATGAGATGAGAAGGGCTGATAACGAAAGACATATTATAAATTACTTTAGTCCTACAAAAGCACATTATGATTGTTATATTTACATAAACTTACCCCATAAAGAAAATTTAAAGTAATAGTTGGTTTTATTCACGACTTTTCTCTGGAAATAGTCGTAGACATGTGAAAAGTCATTTTATTCGGCACATACCTTATTCCGTGAATCTAGTAGCCACAACCAAACGAATTATTAATTTGCACCTTAATCGTATTTCAAAACGCCATTCACCTACTCACAAATCTTTAATCCTTTGCAATAAGGTCACATGTTTATGAATTTAGGCTTTATTTACTTAAGCTTCTAGGATACCCACGCATGTCAAAGTTCTTATCGTTTCTACTGTATTAATTTAGATAGCCCTTTCTGACACAAGAAAATAAACCCTTCATTTAAATCTTAAAGTTTAATATCAGTTGTATTAGTTTTGAAAGTAGCGTGGGCGTTAACATTCGTGCAAATACTAGATGAAATAGTTTATGGAATTGATATCTAGTTTGATATGGAAGTAAGCGAGTTTTCCTAATGGTGCCCTAATGTATATAGTTTAGTATGAGAACATTGAAAACCGGTAGCTAAGTGTAGGGTTACATAAATTTGAATATGAATTGGAAATTATTATGATGTGATCTTTCCAGCGTGGAATGGTGAATTTTATATTTATTTATTTATATAGTATCTATCACCATCTTTCATAGGTGCAATAAAATAGCATCCGCGCTGTGATATGTTAAAGGGGGGAGACTCTAAAGACCCCACAACCAGCCTTCTGACTGGCTTATATTTTGCCTAGGACATGAACTATTTTAATAACTAATTTCTGTCATCTACCAGGGTAAGAAGTCATTCCTACTCTTTTCAATCGAATATTGAAAAAGAATGACAAACGTTTGTCGTGTTTCTGTAACTGGAAGTCTGCATACCAAAGAAAAGGCTTTTGAAAAGAATCTTACAACCCATTATTTTTGAACCAATGGCAGCGGCTTAACCTCGTGGTCGTGGTTCAGTACCCCGGTGCAAATAGGAAAATGTGATAACCGTCAGGCCGTCACTCATTTTCTTTATGTTATTTTATTGAACCTAAAGACTGCAAAAGCCAACGTACTTTTTCTGAAATTTTCCACGGGGACCGGTGCAGCGTCTACATCTTTTTTCAAACCAGCTTTATAGAAATAGAATTACTTGACCAAAATTGCCTGTGCCGATAAAATAGAAGAATATTTTCGAATTTACAACATAGTATATTAATTTGCTTTGACAAGCAATCGCTACTATACACCTGACCTACAGAACCTCTAATATTAATGACTCAATTACCGAAACATGACAGCCAACCACTTAAGTTATACAAGTCGGCTCAATGTATCAATCTGTCCAAACTTAGATAACGCCAGTGTGATCACGTTCCACTGTTCTTAATTGAGAACCGGTTTGGGAGGATAAGATAGATAGGCAAATGCAATGGACAAACTTACGGAGATCGTTTGAATTTAGTAAAAGGACTTGATTTTAGTATAATCTTTATGCAGGAAGATTCAAACATGATGGCAGCTCGGAACACTCCGCAAGTCGACGCACAATTCCATGTAATAGTGGCAGTCAAGTGTGGGGTACTATGCAGTGAGTAGCGATCTTTAGAGCCACTTTCTAACAATATTTTTTTACGATTCTTTTTATCTAGCTGTGAGAAATAAAAACAACAAATAATCGTTTCCAGACAAACAGTTATTAAAGGTGCTTTGATTTATGTACAACAATATACTTTCTGTTTGGTGACGTCGACGTACATTTAACGACGTTCATTCAACCGTTTGAGGGAAAAAGTCCTCCTGAGTTTTGGTCGTAGCGACAAATCTCAGCGGAGACTAACCATAGACGCGGGTGATAATATTCTTTTTTAATAAAGAAAATCTTGCCCCACACTAGAATTTCCTCCTGTATCGTGGGTGCATTTACAAACATATAAACTCACATACACAAACACCCAGAACCGGAATTTTCTTTTTTTGTCGATTAAAGCGCAATTAGACATGGCACTCCCCAGAGTGCACTGTCCAATAGCGCTTGATGCACTATGGCTGTCGAGTCCCCTGAATTATTAATAATTGCTTTATATATTTTGCATGATATAAGATGCTCATAACAGTCAAGATTAAGATTTTTGTCATCCGGAGAACTTTAAAATGAGATTGCGACAGCTGCTGCTACAAAGCGTAGTCACTTTGCAAATAAACCTATTTATTTATGTGCATACAATACACTTAAAAGAGAAAATACATATAAAGATAGAAGAGCACAAATGTGCTGCTCATTGTCACCTTTTATGAGTAACAGGGAAAGGTTTAATAAAGATTATTAATAGTTTCTAGAGGTATAACAGACATACTAAATTAAGAATTCTGTGAGTTCCCATCTTAAACGTTTTTCATTCTTGTTGTCTAAATTTTCCCTCCCTAAATTGTTACTTTTCATAAGACTTTGTATTCGTTACTTATTACTTTATGGAGTGAGTTTTTTGTGCAGTTTCTTGCACATTCTTCTCCATAGAGACCTACTGACGCTTGCGAATGTGCGACTAGATTCATCTTTTGTTTGACAATTCAAAAGTACCTGTAAATAGTTTAGTTGAAATTAAATATTTTGATCTTGATATCCTTTTTTGTCAATAAAATACATATTGGATTTGATTAATTCGAGTTTGAAAATATTGCTGTTGATTACCTATGTTAGTTATGTTGGTTATGTATGTTAATTACAATGTGCATAATATGTCATCCGTCCGCATTAAGCAACAAGCTGATCGTGCTGGTGAGGGCTGCGGCAGAATACTGGATACGAGAAGCAAGCACCGGTCGATGTAGCAACTCTTGGGTGCGTGAACGTCTGAAATAATGATAAAGATGACATTTGTATGAAAACTAAAAGGTAGAAAAACGATTGTATACCAAAAGATTAAACACAATCACCAAATACCAATAAATGAAATCGCAGAAACGCCACCGAATTCTGCCTACCAAATTTAATAAGCATTACTCGCAATATAAATGCGAACCTTTTACGTATTCAGATATGGAAATATAAAATGCTAAGTCAGTCAATGGTAAAGGAAAAAAAACTATACTAATATAAAATGGATGTTAGGTGTTCAAATGGAGTCCAGTAAAGTAAATCTTGGAATGAATAACTTTTCAACACCTTTAGTAACATACGGGGTGAAGGTAAATCAGCTTTGATGTACAGACTTGTGTTGAAATAGGTGGTTATAGACAAAAATATATAGTGATTTTGCGAAGAAGGTCTATTTTTGTAGTAAAGGTATGATTGCGACGGTTTCAAGGAAATAGTCTGAGTCCCTGACACCAATTAAGGTTAAATGCACCGTATACCGGTGCTCTTACCCTTAATTTACTTCTACAGTAAATTTCAAATTTATAATTATATCGAAAATGATGGGCATTCCATCAATTTCAGCTGTACTCTTTTCATAGAGAGGGCACAAGAACGAATCACCACGCTTGCTCAAGGCAGGCTGGCGATTTCAGATAAGCTTATTCAATATTTCTGGGCTATTTTGGCTAAAATGACATTGAAAAGCCAAGCAAGGTATTACAAACTCAAAACTCTTCCAAATTCTTATTAGTCGCCTCATATATTCTGAAATCATTCTTCGTCAAACTTCACCTCGGTTCAAACTCCATCCTGTATATCAGTAGTAAGTCTTTATTGACGTATGTATACCTAAGCTAAGGCACCGTGTGCTGGGTCGCGGCCTAGAATTTGTTTGATTAGAAAAATGTGGTTTGTGCGATGACTAATGGTTATCCGGATCGAGTCATGTGATCTTAATGTTTGTTGGCGGTGACATGGACTGCTGAGGATATCGCCTGCGCTGTGTGAAAAAAAATATTTCGTCCAATAAAATTTTGCGCGCCCATTTAATTATTTATTTTATAGGCAACACTTACAAAACATGGGAAACTTATGGTTATTAAGTTTAGAAAAGAAACCTTTGCGTATGTACTCGTATCAAGATGGATTGCAGTTAACTCTCTTTCAGTGCTATTCTATTTCTTTACTAGAATGTGAATAGAATATTTGAGGTGTTATTCTGTGATATGTATGACGAAACATTAAATTTTATTTGTAACAAAAATTAATGATTTAAATTTATCCAAAGTAAGTATTCTGCGTATCGATTATTATATGAAATGAAAGCGTTTAAGCATTTAAGCGTAGAATCCGGAACTATTACTTGTCCTCTGTTACGTAGCTCGGTCTTCGTCATAGTTATTATATTTAAATTTCTGTTTCATTTAAAATAATTATATGGTATTTATTATAATATTTATTAGTCTATTGTTTTAGAAAATATTTATGTATTTTATTAGTTAGATAGTTTATTAATATCAGATTTTAATAATTGTTCTTTTTTATTTTTTATTTTGTACTCCTACCACTGTTGTGTCCTTTTTAACCCAAAGGTTGACTGGTAGAGAATGCCTTGCTGCATTAAGTCCGCCTATGTATCACCATTGTACGAGTGTTGAGCACCATTGTATGAGTTTTTTTATGTGAAACGAAATTCTATAAAACTGTTATCTATAAAACAACGTACCACCGTTTAGATAAGTTATTCATACAGCAATAGATTTAATATAATGCACAGAATCTAAATATTTTGTCAGCTACCCAGAAATTAGCACAAATCCGAATTACGACGGTTTCAATAATATTGTGTGTGCAAGGCAAGAAGTGCTTATTTATTTTTGTGTGTTTGCTTCTTCATATAATATCTGTGGAATTATATATAATATTAAATCTAAAGATCTTTACAGCACTTCCCAACATCAATATTGGAAATTGGTGAACTATATATCGATACTAAACTAAACGACCCAGTTATCGTTTCCCCGCACTACTCTTAATACGTCGCCGAATAATTCGGCACTAAGCCATCATACACTCACCGCATAACTGCTCTAATGACGTAGTTCCATCGATTCTACTTGATAATTACTTATGGGAGAGCTTTGCATCTTGGAAAAAGAGTTGAGAAATAAATATCTCCAAGAGATGTATGAGAATAGGTTTTGAAGTGGTAAGAATAAAAACCTGACGGTAATCACAGTATCCTGAAGATAGATCTACTTAGTCTTACTTCTATCTATCCCTAACGACTGGCAAATGGCTGGCGATCAAAAAATGACAACAGCTTTGACAGGTAAGCAAAAGCTTAACGTGCTTTCCGAGGCACGGAGGAATCTCGGTATCTTAAGTTGGTCACGCATCCACGAAACGGCCTCGGCAACAAGCGTTGCTTCTTATTGAATTGTGGCTGTGCTTATTTAGCCATGGCTATTTTCAGATAATCACTTAGGAGAAATCAAGTCCTGCATTTCCATAGAAATACAGCAAAATCTTTGTCACACAAGCGCGACTAAACTATCTCTAATCTTTGCCCCCCTAATCTTTGCACATCACAAGTCTACCCTCCGCTGTTCGTCGCGACGAACAGTAAGCCACTACCGAGTACCGATGCCCGTATCGAATCACAGTATCGATATAAATGCCGATGTTAGGTTATCTTTGTCGCAGCCTTCCTTCGAGAACACCGAGCAATATCGATGAAAATGGAGGTATAGTTTTCCTTTATTCTTGGGGTTATTTTGATCGTTCTGATGCTTAAGCTCGTTAGTATAAGAGCTTTGGTAATATTTTGTCTTAATTATAATTTAGGTGTTAGGGATGTGACAAAGGTATCTACTACAATCAGGTAGAGTAGGGATCTACTTGAAAATTCTGCTGGCTATTATGTATTCTGTGTTCCCGGCAAGACGTGGTAGTGTGACCTATTTGCAAAATTAAAGTCCTCACGAAACCTATAGTCGTGACAATCTAAGAAGTCGGATGTGACAGCTATAAAAATACTTAACTTGATTCTTACGAATGATAGTCTTTGTTATAGCGTATGGGTAACATAGTTATTAATTAGAATTATGAATTTGATTTATCAATTTCTTACGTACTTATTTGTCGCGGCATGTAAAATGATTAACGTCATCGGAATTGATTTCAAGTTTTCAACGTTGTATAATTGTTACCGTGCATCAACTTTGCCTCATAATAATTGGCAAACACAAAAATTGCGAACTGTGCTAAGTTGATAGCAATAGGTATAGTACACAGATATAAACCTAACTAGATGACGCGATTTTATGTACTTCGTGTGCCATAAAACAGAGTAAAGTTCGTAATTTGAGCTTTTAATTTAGCATTATCGGCACCGGAAATCCACCGAAATCGAGAAAAATGCCTTTGTATGCCATTGAGCTGTAAAGACTGTATAGAAAAAGTTGGCAGAGTTATTGGAAATGTTTTATTTCTTTGGTTTTTAAGTTTTGTGGGCAAAAGTGGCAAGCATGGATTTCATACAGATGGAGGGACTTGCGTTATCTAGTTAGAAGTATGTCTGTGGTATAGTAATAATTAGGTCATAAATAACCAAAAACCAATATTCAAATTAAAATAGCTTTTATTAACAAACTTTAAACTAATAATTACACAATTTTTGAGAATATCAGACATCGGTTTGTTTGTCTCGCTCACTAACATAGGCCTCCCCAGACCCTTCTACATTACATGATCGCCTGCTGTCGATCCGAGATCAGCTTCCCATCCACGCACTGGTCTTCCCTGTTTCCTCATCCCCTCTCTCGGGTACCATTCAGTAACATCTTTGAGCCACTTCTCTAATCTACTTTGGAGTGTGTGACCTACTTACTGCCACTCTTTAGACTTAATTGTGAATGTCACGTCCATATTTTTTTTCTTTATGGGTTTTAATTTGACTTCTTTTTCTTCGTCTTATCTATACATATAATAAAATTGGAGTGTCTGTTTGTAACATTGAAATAACCGTTTTTTACTACATGTATATGAATATATATACGGTACATACACCAAAATAACATTTTTTACAATTTTTGTCTATCTGTCTGTCTGTTTGTTCCGGCTAATCTCTGAAATGTCTGGACCGATTTTGACGGGACTTTTATTGGCAGGTAGCTGATGTAATAAGGAGTAACTTAGGCTACGTTTATTTTAGAAAAAATCTTTTATTTTAGAAATTTGTTAGGCGGAATGAAGTTCGCCGGGTCAGCTAGTAACTTATATAAGTTTTGACCAAAATTCAGTCACGGCAACAGCGTCTTCATTTGCCTCACAAAGGTTCCTCAGGGTACAGGTGTTGTTGCACTATGAGCACGATAGGAGGATTTATCTTTTCTGTTCAGGTTTAACACGCTACGTTCCATGTTACGTTGGCATATTGCTAGGTTTATGTTTTAGTTAGAAAGATGCAAGATTTGGCAGCAATACGTCATAACAGGAAGGATGCAGGCGTATGTTTTTTTAGCTTTAGAGTTTTAGATTGATTTTTTAGAATTTATTTTAAATGACCATACATACTTTTTGCCTTTTCAATGAAGAGTTAATCCTAATTTGTATTTCTTTGGTGGTGAGTTGAGTTGGGAAGATAATTTGCCCTAGGTATACACAATCTTACACATATTCGATATTTTTGTTGTATAAAGACATTCCAGTGCTTTTATGTGGTTGGCCATTAATTTAGTTTTCAACATGTTCAACTGAAGTCCAACTTTGGTGCTCACTTTTACTAGCTGTTCAAGCATTTCATGTAGATGTTTATTCGTAATGGGAATGAGATCGTCAGCAAAGCGTAGATGATTGAATGTTGCTTCGTTTATTTTAATTCCAAAGCCGTCCTAGTCCAGATTTCTAAATGCCTGTTCTAGAGTGGCAAAGAAGAGTTTCGGTGACATTGGATACCCTCTTTATTGCAATTTTTTTTCCTACTCTTTCTGTTTTTACTCTAGCTGTCATATTTGTGTCGATTTCCTTGATTATTCTGATTTTTTTTTGTGTACACCTTGACTCAGTAGTGCTTCCCAGATACGTAAGTGTTTGAGAGAATCAAATGCCTTGTTGTAGTAAAAGCCAGTATACTTAAAATAAAATAATCATTTCAAATATCTTCTGTAACCAACCTAATGAATTTCACCTTAGCATACACAGACAGACGTGACCGCATTGTGAATTTTAAACCCAATATTACTGAATGTGACTTGGAGAGACGCCAGTTCTAATTATAACACTGGTAGAAATTTTAAAGAAGAATAAGCATCAGAAGTCTTATGTCATAATAAATGTCGGCTGGTAAGACTCTTTTCATATTGAGAAGGAATAAGCAGAATGGCCTGTGTTTTGGCAATTTCAAACAAAAAATTGTGGATCATTTTGAGTTTTGACGGATGGTTGACGTCTTAGTTGTATCATAAGAATAACTTACCACGTACTCGCATCAATTGAGTAATGGTGAGTCACCCTTAGACCCTTAGAAGTAAGCCTTTAGACACATAAGCAAGTCTTAGGATGTGGGCTATCCATATAATACAGGTATCATTACGTATTTATGCACACCAGCTTTTGGTAATATTAGGTCAAGTTTCGAGCTCGTAACATAAAGTTGGTTAGATGAACATCCGGACCTAGAAAAAACATCATAAAATAACTAAATAAAACAAGATTTAGAGGAAATCCGGCATTAAGTATTTAATTATTTTCCTTTTCAATTATCATAGTCCATAATTTTAACAACGGAAATGGTCATTTAAATACCCCAAAACAATAATATTATGGTAAATAGTGACCTCACTGCCCGCATAACGTTAAACTGTTTTGTCGACAAAAAGAAACATGACACATGATGTTTGTATATTATTCGCATTTATGACTAAAAGTCTACCGGAAGTCGGCGTGGGTTGTTTTCATAGAGCATCCGGCACGCGACCGGAAATACATCTCTACACATGAGTAAGTGACGGAAATGACGACGTGCGACGGTTAGTCGTCGCCATGTTTTATGAATAAAAATGCTGTCAAGTGTGAGTCGATTTACATGGGTTTTTTTATAACTTCATTAAGTTCGCCGCTCGGAATGTGGGTTAATTGTAGGTAAGTGTACTAAATATACAGTTACCTGACCCTCTCGGAATTACAGATGCTACTTAGTGTCATGTTAGCTACTGTTTTAGAGACTGGACGCCGATCACAACATATTTGGAAGAAGTCTAGACAGATGAATGTGAGTTCAACCACATGGCCTTAAAATTGTTTAAAAGGTGGTGGATAGGCATTTCTGAATGAAATAATTATTAATAATTGTGATGGTAAGTAACGTATGGAAAAAACACCACCTGAAAATACTTCTAAAAATTTGTTATTTACTCAAGATTTTAAATTGTTAACACATTTTACTACCCGACTACGGCGAAGCAAAAGGGATGATAATAAACCATCATCAAAATATTTTGTCACATCATCACGTCAAGATAAGTACCATTGAAACATAAGCTCTAAAATCTAAGGCCTTTAAACAAAACCTCACACTCAGCAACTTCGCATTCAAATAAAAGTCTTCATGACCTTTCAAAGTACGAGTCCTCTCGTAGTATATAACAACGCTCTCGAGGCTGCAAATTCGCAAACTTGTCGACAATTTCGATACAGGACTGTCAGCCAGCCCTCTCGTTGCTGAGGAGTTACATACAAAGCCGGTACACGACATGCGAAGGCCCCTTGGAAGTGGGTGTGAAGTTGGATGCTACCATTGGAGGGACACGAGGTTGTTCCAGAGAATATTTTCTGCTTGGGTATTGTAAATGTACTCCATGTTCAGATTATTTTAGAACCTTTATTTGTTTGAGAGTTTCTAGAGTAATAGCAATGGAGTTACTATTGTCGTTGTACCTCTCAGAAGCATACTTTTACATCACCTTTACTGAATCAAAAGTCACTCTGTGTAATTCTAACTAAGTGTTTTGGCTAATTCAGACCGTGAGTTAAAGCAAACCAAAATAATTGTGACTTATTAACAAATAGTAGCACCCCTCCCTAGGTTAAGTCTCAAACTCATATGAGCGACACTCGGACCGCGGATCACTCTAAGTAACATAACTCATATACATAGTTATGTATATATACATCACACTCAGGCGGATTATTATACTTCTTGTTGTTCGGGATTTTGGGAATATTTGTCATGGAATACTTCACCTGGTAATCTTCAGGAGAGATGATACAAGAGTAAGGAGGTACTGTATGGGTCTTTCTGAAGAGAATTTTAACACAAGAAGGCTGGCAGAAAAATAGTTCTGGCTGGATTTGAAAACGTATTCGAATTTAGAATCGGTTTGGAATGGTAGAACGTGTCAATTTCTGTGCGGGGCAGATTTAATTGTTTGCAAAGGTAAAGAAGTAATTTGATTTCATAACTATTTATAACAGTTATTGTAGATCCTTTCACTCAGTCCTGGAAATCATATCAGATATCTCCCACAGTACTGATATCGGCCACATTTTTGTCTGACAACCCCACTTCAAACTTGACTAATCTTTTCACAAATATTAACTTTTCGCTGTTACTCGTGCTGATGACCGAAGCTTTAAAACAAATGAATGTAGTGCTTTTGGAATGCTTCATCCTCGATTTAAAGAAATTTTCAGGATATCTGCATGATGGCCAGTAGTAGCTGGATAAGAGTAACTTTGGATCATGTGGTAAGGAGAGAAGATGCGTATGGTCTATCAATGCGATACTTTAAGACTGACTCAATATCCTTTGACCCCTAGATAGGGCAGAGGGCTCAGTAGTTACAGATAACGTAATCCTCTAACGTGAAAGGTCACTTTTTCGCGCTCCGATACCCTTTGCTTGTGCCAACCTAGTGCGACGACATATTTGATGACGGGCATGCTTTAAGGCGCAGATAACCCTAAGAAGCTAATTTTAAAATGAGATTCACATCTAAACGGCTAGTCGTAATTTTTGGAAACGTTACATTAAACCATTTTTTTATTGTTTTATTCGTAGAACTTAGTATAATTAATTTATTAAGTTATGTCTAACACGGACAAAAAAAACGACAATCGCACCAAAACTGCCGGGCGCATTTTAATGAAATTTGGACTATTGGAATATCTACATTCTGATCTAAGGATTTTTTATTTAAGTCATAGAATAATAAGGAAAGTACAAAAAACTACCCAATTTTGGGTCGCGCCGATATGAAACGAGGACGCATTTTGTTCCTTCAAGGTCGTTGGCGACTGTCGTGGTCTTAAAGAAACCTGAGACTTCTACTAAATTCTTTCATAACACAGGAGTGGGACAAATAAAATATGTACCTACATCTATTACCTCATACTTATATCGGTCGTCCTTCACCGAGTTTAATAAAACACGCGCACGTGGTATGTTGTTGTAAAGTTATCAAATATGATTGATTGAAACTGACTAGACCTAGGATTGATTTGTTATGGAATGATTGAAAATAAAAGAAGTTCTTCGTTAGTATTTTGTTTAAATCTTTCATGGAATTTTATTATCTGCTCTAGATCGCAAGTTTAAGAAAACGTATGTATCCATGCGGTAATAGATATTTTAGTTAAGATAATTTTATAAACTGTGTTTTTAAATATAGCATGAAGGATTTCAATAACTACCTTAATCTTAAAAACCCAAGGACAAAACCTCAACCACTAACAACATCATTCAAAACTCCTGATTAGACAAAAACCAACACAATCAACAAACATAACCGAACATTTGAATTTCCAATGCCGTTGCTCCACAAAAATCCCGAAATTCATACTTGCACCGCGACACGTGTGTTTGGAGGAAAAATAAAGAAAAACACAAACGTCCTGCGGCCCGAGATAACGTCAATTAGTTAGATGTATGGCTGTTTCGTAAAGAGTGCCCTCAGCACATCATAAAGAAGGAAAGAAGGTTAATGAAAGGTAAATTATGGACATCCTAAGCTCGAATAAAGGTAAATAATCGCCATTCTGTAAGAAAACAACAAAACATCAGTATTACCCGGTGGGTCAAACACGGGTATACTTATAGCACACCTACATTTCGACAATTATTTTTGAGTTCCATCAAATAGTGGAGCCTAATGTGATCAAACCAACACAAAATCGAGCTCCAGGCCGCTACTGAAAAAAATCTGATGGGTACATTTGCCGACCCGGAAGCCGAACCAAGGATCAACTATTCAACAGTACCTAGAGCTTGCTATCATTAGACCAACATGACAGTATTTTGTAAAATATTTAGATTTCAGGCTATTTGCCGAATTTGTATTCAGTAATTTCTTATCCGAATTATCATAGCATCATTAACACCAGGGAATAGCACTTAGGCCTTCCACAAGCGTCGCCACATCGAGAAAAAGGTTTGGGAGGACGGTATACAAATAATTCTCCTATTCATCACTTAAACGGAAAACTGACGGAGGTACTCAAGGACGGCAAAAAATGAGACTTCTATATTACCCCATACACACCTCAGCAGATATAATAATGTATGAGATGATTATACGATCTCATTGTGGAGGGCTTGTGTTTAAACACCGCCCAAAAACGTACCTATTTTACTACCAAAAAAATTCTAAACGGTTACCAAAATGGATAAATGGTCACCAAATAACGTTTCCTAAAATATTATGAAATAAATCCATTTTTTCGTATTATTGACTGCCAAAAAAATATATGGACGCCTTTAAAATACACTTTAGACCAAATATTATATATTGTCACTACTTAGATGTTACCAATTATGTAATACCATGACTTCTAATTTGGTCATTTTTGTTAGGCTAAAAAAGCTAACGATCGCTAGAATATTTCCCAAATATCAATTAATATACTGGGGTTCCCAAACGTACGTCGCTTATTTATCGTTATATGGAATTCGCTAAATATATTGAGGTTCAAGGTTCAAGTACGATTAGTACTCTGGCAACATAGTCGACGGAGCCCCGCTGCGCGGGGCTCCTATTTCCGTCCGCAGGGTCTAAAGTAACCTAACACGAACGAGATGACGGGAGCCGAGTTCGCTCGCTTTGCTCGCTCACTTCAGCTCCCGTCATCTCGTTCGAACCTAACCTGTCCGTGTCGGGGTGCCCTAAGCTCCTGAGCTCGCTTCGCTCGCTCTTGGACTAATTCGTTAAAAACACGAATACACCCGGACTCCGCGCATTTCTAGTCGCTCACTTGTGCCGTCTGCACTGCGGCTGCGCGGCCTGCTTCGCCTGCCTCTCATCATATGCCCACCCTTATTAATGTATGAAGTTAATTAAATATTATTTAAAAAAAAAACCAACAAAATCAAATCAAAGGTGCGGGGTGCGGAGTGTGGGGTTTAGAAATAAAAGGATGCAATTGTAATTTTAGCCTTACATTAATGTAGTCTGGGGTCAAATAATGTATTTTGGATGACGACTTACTATTTTGGAGTAAGATTTTTGGTAGTAATATTAATCTTTGAGTTGGATAGAATTTGGTGACCGTTGATCCATTTTAGGATCCAAAAATAATATTTGTGCGAGGTTTGCGATTTTTCTGATGTTATTTTATTTATTTTGGATCATAATATTATATACTTTAGGGCCCTTTTAATAAAGTCAATTGATTTTTTTTGGAGTTGTTTATTTTATTTGGTGCCTAAGCTTAGAGTCTTAAAAATATTTTTGGTGACCGTCTAAATTATACCCATTGTGGAGCAGTGACCGCTCGAATTAGTGTCGCTATATCTCAGCGGGCGTTAGCACACGGATGAAGATTTTAGGCCTGCAATGGTAGCAAAAAAAGAGAAAAATATTAACCGATTTTGATTATGTTTTTTTTGGGAAGGTGACTTTATCGGGGGTGTTATTAGCCATGTTTGATAAAAATCGATTCAGCTATTTCTAAGTTATGGGTTTTTACTGTTTGAATTGGGTACTACTAGATAAAGAAGAAATTAAAATAAAAAAAAAATTGACACGTCACACTTTTATTTCATGCTATTTAAAATTAAAAATTTATCTATATTGTAATAGACAGGCTTCAAAACGCTATTCGCTGTCACTTAATCCTTAGACCACCGCCGATATTCTTTTTTTAAGACGACCGAACCCTAACATTGTAAATTCATGTTTCTGGTCTACAATACCCGCGCCAGCGCACTTCTGAGTGTTAATTAGGGTTGTTAATTTTATCTTATTATATTTTATTATACTTTATTTATTCTTAAAGGTTCCGTACCGTTGCGTTCAGTGTTTCTTATTGCTGCGACTGAAGTAGGTATACCGTTTTATTTGCTTACTTTTGGGTTTCAAGATTTTATTTTTGTTTTGTTTTCAGTTAGAATTAGTTTTGGAAATAAAATAAAGGCCACTTAATATTGAATTACAGAGGGCGCCTAGGCCGATTTTCACACGTAAATGAGCAAATAATTTGAGTAATATTTCCATACTAACAAAAAAGAGCAAAAATTTTGAACTTCCGTAAATTATTGTGATGAATGATAAACATAACACTGAAACATTTGATAAAGAATCAATAAGAATGAAACGACACTTCACACTCAATGAATATGCCTTTTTTCCACATCTATAACTACTTCCAATAACACTGCCTACTCAGATAAAACTAGCACATTATGGCCAAGAGCAAGCAAAAGTATTCAATTGAAACATTACATAAGTACTATATTATTGAAGGGCTTGAGTAATTGAATTAACAAATGTGCTATAACCCTATCATTAGAGGGCTTTTATCATGCGATTAGATATCGTAAGGGATTGTGTAGAGGAGGACGCTTTTAAAATGAATATGAAGCTGATTGCGCCATTAGTCTAGTGATTGGACCCGCTACCTCCTGTTAAGTTTGAGGTCCTGGGTTAGATTGCCAGGTCAGGCAGTGTTACTGGGTTTTTCAATTAGAATGCTGAAAATTCTTTCACTGACAAAAAACTACGCCGACACTATGGTCATTCATCATCATCGGTGATGATGATGGTGATAAATGACAATAGTGTCGGTGAGATCAATAATTCCAGATTAAGAGCTGTTTACAAACAAACAAACAAAAATGTAACTTAATGAACTGGCATAAGAGGTAAAGCGCTAGATCTCATTTGTTCATACCTGTATAATAGAAAACAAATAGTGGAAATAACACAAATATGTCAGAAAACACGAACCGAGATTAAACATAAGTCGAACTCGAAAACTATAAAATTTGGTGTTCGACAAAGAAGTGTCTTAGGGCCTCTCTTGTTCTTGAGATATATCAATGATCTCCCTAACCATATTAATCAACCAATGGTACTGTTCGCAGAAGATAGTACAGTCATAATACAAGGCGACAAAGAAAATGATTATGAGCACGTAGTAAACCAAACATTAAATACGATTATACAATGGTTAACCGAAAACAATCTGAAAATAATTAATATGGAAAAAACTA
Organism: Orthosia gracilis; assembly: GCA_947562075.1. Classification (NCBI taxonomy): domain Eukaryota; kingdom Metazoa; phylum Arthropoda; class Insecta; order Lepidoptera; family Noctuidae; genus Orthosia; species Orthosia gracilis. Next base: position 10,788,611 of record OX387266.1, on the reverse strand, counting down.
AAATTATACACTTTCACCAGAGAACTCAACCGATAGATATAAACGTTAGTTACCAAGGCAAAATAGTACATCCTGTGACAGATACAAAGTTCCTGGGAATTACAATTGACAATAAACTGTCATGGAAAAGACATTGAGAAAATGTATGCAAAAGAATTAACAAATCCTCATTTGCTCTGTACAAACTCACAAAAATTGTCAATAAAGAAGCCGTCTTAGCAGCTTAACATGGACTAGTTGCACCTATCCTACGATATGGTATTATATCTTGGGGAAACTCAGTAGATAAGGAATATGAATTTAAAGCTCAAAAGAAATGCATTAGAGCAATGTGTAATGTAGACAATACTACCAGATGGCAACCCTACTTTAAAAGCTTGAAAATTCTGGTACTGCCTTCGTTATACATATATGAGCTTAATGTCTTTGTGAAATTAAATCCTAATTATTTTGAGACTGATTTTAAAAGCTAAAACAACGACAATTACGTGACAAAAAAAGATTAGAAATTCATATACCTTATGGGAAAACAGCACTAATCAATAAAAGTATTCTTTGTATGGCATCATTGATTCATAACAAGCTGCCTGATGATGTCAAAACGTTACCTGTCCACCAATTCAAGTCGAAGTTGCACAATCTTCTGGTAAATAAATGTTATAATAATGTCAAGGAGTACTTACAGGATAAAGATATAGATAGATATCTATAGCAGGAGAAATTTTGCATCATTTTGATGTAGCAATTAAATAATGTGACATGCCGTAATAATTTTGTTTGATAAATATCTATGTAATTTTTACTTTGTCTTATATTTTAATGTATTTAATTTTTAAAACTACGACATGAACTATAATTCATCTGACATTTTGTATTTTAATCCTTTTGACATTTGTGATGCTTATTCTGAATTTATTATTATTAACTTTTCTTTTCGAACATGATAAGTTTGTAATGTAATAAAAGAACTATTGTAATTACATTTGAAAAACTAGACTGCCTATATATTTGCACATCTAATTAGGTAATGATACAGTGCACTTTATATCTAATTGTGACATCTTTCTATACCTACCTGTATTATTCAAATAAATAATTTGATTTGATTTGACATGAATTATGGAGCCTAAAACAAATACTGAAGCATCGTCAATTATATCCCGAGTAAAGCACTTAAAATACCCAAGAGACTTGATTTAATTTTAGAACCAAGCCTTCTAGAACAACTTTATTATTCTACCCAAGATCTATACTGAAGTAAATACTTAGAAATTTCATCTGTAATTCAAAAGCCACTATAAGTACCAATTCATTATGCCGACACATGCTGCGAACCCTGCTCAAACATCACTCCTTCAGAAGTAACGTAGGGACTGACAGATATCTAAAAGGAAATGATGTATTAGTACATATATGTATCTTCTTGTCTGGTTTTATTTGGCACTCTTGGATGTTATGGAAAAATTGGAAAATCACTAGGAGAAAAGTGAAAAAGAACGAAGAAAGTTTTCAGTTAGGAAATTCGTCTTTTCAAATAGAATCTCTAAGTAGCAGCCGAGAATCTGGATTTCTTGCCATTTCATGACGTTTAGCTCGCCCCCTATTAGTTGGGACTTAAATAATATCTCTGACTTACCCTTCGAAAAATCAAGATGTATTATTTTTTTTAAGGTCATTATTAGGTGTATACTACAATACATAAAAATCATATTCACAAAACCAAACAAAACTATTCAAATAACAAAATTCGAATTAAAATAAATTCGGCCAGACCTTTTCAACTTGCATTTTGCTGCATACGAACGTGTCTTATAAATATTCAGAGACCATAAATCACTAGTGTTCGCGAGTGTACCGGGCGCCGTGCCAAAGATCTATGACCAATATATATGATATGACAAATTAATGTGAAACTGTGTGAGATAAAATCTTAAGGTTTTTTTTGTGATTGGAAATGGCAGATGTGGACTGAATAATTTAGACAAAAGCTTTGGTTTCTTGATCAGGACGCACAAGGCTGCGGTATGCAGCATGCGGTTCCGGAGGCTTCGGTACGTTTTTCCTATTATTACGTATCTGGAACCTCAGCGTTGTGCGTTCCTATCACGATTGTGTGTTCCTATCAAGATTGTGCGTTCCTATCAAGACCAAAAATTAACTAATTAATATTAGTTACGATGCAAAAATACGTCCACATAATAAGAATATAAGTAGGTAAGTCTTAAGCTGGTTGCAGACCAAGAGCTAAGGCAAAGCCAAGCCCGCATAATTATCTGAGGTAACTTTTCAGAATTATATAATGCTGGCTGAAACTATGTAAGTAAACTAATTCATGTAAGAGTGGTTACGAACTACATCCGATCAGTGTGCGTGAAATTTCGGTTCCGAAGTAGACGTAATAGGTACTTCTTGTAGGGAAGCTGACGCACTACATCCAAACTCTATTCGTCATAATTCAAAAATTTGAACTCGAAACTCACGGACACAGATCGAATGAAGTGATAGAAATTGTCTTAGCTTTGACTAAATCTAATCCAAAGAAAGAACATGTGAGATTTCTTCCAATATTAAGAGACAATAAAAATCTCCTGTGTTGAAGATACCGAAAAAATAAAGCCATTGAAGATACATCAGCCATGCTATTCTCTAAGAGACAGTTTCTTGGCTGTGCTCGTCAACGAGCTCTTCAGTGAGACAGCCTGGAGATCGGCCGATCGTGCAGCGCTGATTCAAACGGTATTCTCTAGCGCGATTATGATCGTCGATGAACTGTAGGCTGACATCTCCCGTCACATTTTCGTAGACGAATTAAGGCTTGAAACAAAATCTTTAAATTATAATCGATAAATCTCGACTGAGAGTTTTATGTTCCTAAAATGTATAATTCAGGTCTACTTTTATGTATTTTAAGTAATAGAGTGAAACTACAAACGATTTCATTGTTATAAGAGCTTAAATAATGCATATTTATTAATACATCTTAAGGCTGAATGACAATTCCATTGCCTATTTCGTAAGTAAAAGTAACGCGCTGTGACGCTGTCACAACACTCGCAAAATCGCAACCGACGACTATTTTATTTGATAATTTTTATTTAAAACTATTTTCAGGTTAGAAACTTTTCAGTGCTTTCACAGCGATTTATTTTAACATAGTTCTGTGAATGTGTGAAATGTGAGTATTATTATATAGAATAATTATGTACAGTGACAATGTGACAATATTATTGTTGTCCAAGAAATATATAATATGTTGTAGGGACACAATGTACCTACGTACTGACTTACTCAGCAAATATGTTATTGGTGACGCACGGCTGCGCCCGTGATACAGAGAAGTTCAGTCGCAAATAAACTACGGTCGTAATTGGTCGTTTCTATTAAACCTGCACCCTCAACACGAACTAAAAGAACACATCAATCATACATTACAAAGTGGTAACATTAAACTTATTAACATCTAAAGTGGTGACCCCTGTGAACATTTCATTTTGGTGAGGTGTGTGGATAGACTGAAACGGAAATGAATCCTCAACAAAGTATTACGCCGCGTGCACAAGGTGTGAAAGATGACATGTCCGGCGATGCCAGCGAAAGGGCGCTGGCCAGCATAACTGTCTCTTCGCGTATTCCTGAGTTTTGGATAGACCAAACGCGACTCTGGTTTGTCCAGTTCGAGGCCGCGGTAGAAAATCAAAGACTGAGTGATGCAGCCAAACAGAATCTGGTTGTGACTAAATTAAGCAAGGCTGCTATACAGCAGGTGAGCGATTTGTTGCTTGCTCCGCCGGAGACTCGGAAGTATCAGACGCTGAAAGAAAGGCTACTGGAGGTGTTCGAGGAGTCGGAGACTAGGAAATTGCAGAAGCTGATCAGCGAAATGGAGTTGGGAGACCAGCGACCATCACATTTGCTGCGACGAATGCGTGAGTTGGCCAGAGAGAAAATGCCTGACGATACCCTAAAGTTGATGTGGCAATCGCACCTGCCGAAATCAGTGCGGGCTGTACTGGCTGTGACTGACTCAAAGGATTTGGATGTGCTCGCTACTATAGCAGACAAAGTGCTGGAAAGTACGAAAGAGGGCTCGTCGACAGTAGCAGAAGTCAAAGCAGTGGAGGTCCAGGAAAAGACTACAGGAAAAAGGAATGATGGATCACCAGACATCAGCCGAATCCTGGGGGAAATAGCGAAGATCAACCTGCGGCTCGCAGGTCTGGAGCGTGGCAGAGGCAGAGAGCATAGGGGCAGCGGCAGCCGACGATCGAGATCGGCATCGAAGTGTGGTGATGCGAGTTCCGAGAGAAAAAGTGCTAATTGGTTGTGTTTTTACCACTATCGTTACAGGGAGAAGGCAACAAAGTGTGTTAAACCCTGTAATTGGAGCAAGGGCCAGGAGAAGTCGGCGGGAAACTAGACTTGGTGCAGCCGACGGCGGGACGTTGCACGGTATACAACCGCCTAGTAGTATGTGATAAGAAAACAGGTATGAGATTTTTAGTTGATACGGGAGCTAATGTGTCTGTAATACCCGTGAAGAAAAATCGATCGCGTAGTTATTATGATAGTAATAGGTCTAACTTTACATTGTACGCTGCTAACGGCACAATAATACGAACTTATGGCACTGAGACATTAACCCTAAGTTTGGGATTAAGACGTCCGTATACTTGGCATTTCATTGTTGCAGATGTAAATCAGCCCATAATAGGCGCAGATTTTTTAACAAAGTATAAATTACTAGTAGATTTAAGTGGCCGTCGTCTCATAGATGAAGTAACTAGTTTAAGCACAGTAGGTTTAATTGTAAAGTGGAAGGGATCATCCTTAACTACGATTGATAACACTTGCATTTATTCGGATATACTAGCCGAGTTTCCCGAGATCACTAAACCCGTGTCTTTTAAGGAGGAACCCCCACATGCGGTGTTACATTACATTGAGACGCACGGACCTCCCGTATTTGCTCGAGCTAGACCACTAGCCCCGGAGAAATATGTCAAGGTAAAAGAGGAGTTTCGGCGTATGCAGGAAATGGGAATATGCAGGCCGTCGAAAAGTCCTTGGGCCAGTCCGCTGCATGTGGTACCCAAAAAGGATGGGCAGATTCGTCCTTGCGGTGATTATAGGGCCTTGAATGCTATAACAATACCTGACAGGTATCCCATCCCGCGGATAAATGACTTTAAGTATATTTTAGGAAAAAAGTACATATTCTCGCATTTAGATTTAAATAGAGCGTATCATAATATTGTGATTGCACCGGAAGACATAGAGAAAACGGCCATAATCACTCCCTTTGGGTTGTATGAGTTTACGCGTATGACTTTTGGGTTACGGAACGCCGCGCAAACATTTCAGCGATATATGAATAACGTGGTATTACAAGGCTTAGATGCACAATTCAAGATAGGTTCAGAAGGGCAGTCAGAGTCCAATTTCTATTTCTGTTACATAGATGACATCATCGTAGCTAGCGAGACGCCTGAGCTTCATAAGTTACACTTAAAAGCGATTTTTGAGCGATTGAACCGATTCGGTATAACTATCAATATGGCGAAATGTAGTTTTGGTAAAGAAAAACTAGAATTTTTAGGTTACGAGGTCACGTCATCAGGTATCAAACCATTACCAGACAAGGTACAGGCAATAATCGATTTCCCAAAACCCAAAACGGTAGATCAGTTACGGCGTTTCTTGGGAATGGTAAATTTTTATAGGTCCAGTTTACCTAGGGCCGCTGAATATCAATCTGTGTTGAATACATATTTACAGAAGGCAAAGAAAAAAGATAAGTCCATAATTAATTGGTCGCCAGAAGCAGACATTGCGTTTGCGAAATGCAAAACTAGCCTACAGAATGCCACTATGTTATCGTATCCGGTAATGAACGCTGAGCTGGCAATATGGGCGGATGCGTCGAACGACTGTGTTGGGGCCGTGTTACAAGTTAAGGTTGATTCACACTGGTGCCCCTTAGGTTATTATTCTAAAAAACTCAGTGATGTGCAAATTAAATATAGCACATACGACAGGGAGCTTCTAGCTATCTATTTGGCGGTTCAGTATTTTCGTTATATGGTAGAAGGCAGATCTTTTGTAATTTACACGGACCATGAACCATTAGTTTATGCGTTCACAAAAAAACCTAGTGACAAGGAGACGACTAGACGCGTTAGACAACTTATGTTTATCAGTGAGTTCACAACAAACATACAGCACATTAACGGTAGGGATAATACAGCAGCGGATGCACTGTCTCGGGTTGAAACTATCACATTTCCAACAGCGCTCGATTTCAGCGAAATAGCATTGGCGCAACGGACTGATGACGAGCTGACGATGCTCTTATCGAAAGAAAACAATGTAATGCAATTTAAGCGAATTCTTTTACCCGACAGTCAAAGTGAGGTGATGTGCGAACTATCTACTTCGGTTGCAAGGCCATATCTACCAGTAACATTTAGGAAAAAGGCATTTCAGGCGGTACACGGTTTGTGCCATCCCGGAGTTCGTACTACTCGGAAATTAGTGTCGTCTAAGTATTTTTGGCCAGGTATGAACACAGACGTAGGACAGTGGGCCAAAACCTGCGTTCAATGCCAGAAATCAAAGGTTATACGGCATACTGTATCGGGACTAGGACAATACGAAAGTAGTGGACGCTTCGAACATATACATGTTGATCTAGTAGGACCATTGCCTACGTCACCGGATGATTATAGGTATTGCCTTACAGTGGTTGATAGGGCGACAGGCTGGCCAGAAGCTTTTGCAATCAGAGACATTTATGCTAGTACGGTAGCCAAGACGTTGTACGAAGGTTGGATTTCGAGGTACGGTTGTCCGGTAAGGGTTACTACAGATCAAGGCAGACAATTTGAAAGCAGCTTGTTCAATGAGTTAATGAAATGTTTAGGAATAAATAAATTAAGAACCACAGCGTATCACCCGCAAGCGAACGGTACGGTAGAAAGGTTTCATCGCGTGTTAAAAGCAGCACTGATGGCCAGAAGGGACAGTGGCGCGTGGGTTGAGGAGTTACAGACAGTTCTGTTTGGGTTACGTGCAACACCGCGGAGTGACACTGGTGTCAGTGCCGCGGAATTATCATTTGGAAAAACATTACGGTTACCCGGGGATTTTTACGGTGACAATAGCATAAGCGTTAGCGATTCAAACGAATGTGTAAACAAAATTAGAAAAATTATCGAAAACCTGAGGCCAAGACCGAGTAAACAGAGAGATGCGAGGACTATATTTGTTAATTCAGATTTAAAGACTTGTTCACATGTTTTCGTGAGAGTAGATCTGGTTAAAAGATCCTTACAACCTCCCTATGACGGTCCATATAAGGTTTTAGAGAGAAAAGAAAAATATTTCTTGTTACAAATAGCAGATAAGCGTGTGAAGATATCAATCGATAGGTTAAAACCGGCGTACGTTGTTAATGAAGAAACCCTTCCACTAAAACAACAAGAAAAAGATTGTGTCGTAACTAATCCTAATAATAAACTGGTTAATGATAAGACTACTAGAACTAAGCGTGTAACTTATACCACACGCAGTGGTAGAACGGTTAAGCAGCCGATAAGGTTTGCATAACAAAAAAAACTATGCAGAAAAGAATAGGTTCGATTCCTACTCAAAAACAACTACGATTTAAGTAATGCAAATAAGTAAATAATATTAGTATAAGGTATACAATCAGCAAATAGGTAACACTTGAATGGTTTTGCATATTGTCAATATTTCGAAATTGAACTTTGGAATAAACAATGAATTAAAGCAATTCGGGCATATTAAAGGATGTTTATTAAGGCCAGTCAATTGCAAAGTTTCATAAAGAAGTGCTGACTAAGGGCAGAACGTTCTTGTAGTTTAGATAAATAGTATCTTAACACCAAATGTAATTTATCCATTGCTGGAATAAGACCTTACGAGCTACAACTGTTATTTAGAATAAAATATCTCTGTGTGTAAAAATGGGTTGGGGCCAAAGTAAACCACAACAGAACAATGTCGCTATAGCACAAACGATGTCTAACGAGATGATGGGACAAAGAGTTGGAACTTTAGAAATCATTGTGATTGTGTGCGCCGCTCTGATGGGAATTTTAATTCTGTATTTAATCAGAGGCCAATGCAAGAAACGGGTACGAGGCTGGTTCCAGAAGGAAGCAGTCGCGGCCGGTTGGAGTCTACCAGCCGTAACGGTGCAAACAGTGCCGCAGCGAACTGTTCCCCGTAACCCGGACGTGTATTAGTGCTGAGTGATTGTAAACATAGTCTTGTGTCTTAAGTGTCATTTTCTTCTTCAAAATATAAATGAGTTTTGTAAAGATATAATGGTGTTCGGATAAAAATAAATTGTACTTAGATGTATTTTGTTTATATTGTAATTGAAATATACTAAGTGTAAGTACTTGGTTTTAAGGAGGGGGCTACTGTAGGGACACAATGTACCTACGTACTGACTTACTCAGCAAATATGTTATTGGTGACGCACGGCTGCGCCCGTGATACAGAGAAGTTCAGTCGCAAATAAACTACGGTCGTAATTGGTCGTTTCTATTAAACCTGCACCCTCAACACGAACTAAAAGAACACATCAATCATACATTACCAAAGTGGTAGAGTTATCTTTAGATAAAATATAACAGTACTGCGTTGAAATACATATGCAGGATGTAAAACCAGGGCTATCTTGACGTATGGACAATATGAAATGGAAAACCAACCGAACACAAAACAAGTGATGAGGTTTTCTAGAAAAGTTTTACTAGGTATGTTTTTTTTTTTATATTTAACTAACTTGTTTATATTTCGTATTATAGTTTGAGGCTAGATGACCACTTGCAGTTCCTCATAGCAGTGATGCCTCAATTGCCTCTACATGTAAGTTTAGCTTAATTGTTGGTTCAGAATAAGAAGCTGTAGATAACTAAATAGTGTTCTCACTTTTCATTCCCAGGCTGGCTGTCTAATCCAACGCTCATTTCACAACAACCTTCATAAAGGCAGTCCCAAATGGAGCTTAATTAAATGTTTTGTCGCTATTGAAGAGAGGCGCTTGGAAAACCAGCAACTCCTTATTGCCAACCAGTGGACGATGTTGGATATGTATAAGGAAATAAGAGGATCGTGGTCAAGAGAGACCTAAGCACCGCAGGATTTATGTGTATCGACCCTTAGAAGACGAAGTTGAATGCTTGAAAAGTAATAAAAGTTTCTAAAAAAATACTTGTGATTAGAAAAAGAGTATGGAAAATTGTTCAATGACTAAATCTTGAGATTTCTCATTTTGAGTTTTTTTTATTAGTCAATATATGTAACTAATCATTTTCCATACAAAATATATTAATCCGTTTGCAGTCTTTATGCACATGTGTGCTTATACAAATAAGAATTTGGCCAATTAAGGTTTCAGGGTTCCACTGGATGCGAGACGCATGGCAGTTCCATGCGTCAATGTGGTGACGCAGACGTAGTTTAACATTCATATGATACATAAAACGCCTGTACGCTAAGAGCTAAGTTGTTTTCCAATATGTTATTTAATCCTGAGAAAGCCTGTAACTATGGATATAGTCAATACCGGGGGATATTGTTTTCAACGTTGCTAATTCTCTCGTCTGTTAAAATGATTAATTTTCTTAGCTTCTTCTAATAAATGTAAATTTAAATAATCGAGCTGCATCCGAGCTGCCAATTTTTGGATTAATCGAAATAATTTATTTTATACTAGCCTCTGCCAGCGGCTTCGCCCACGTGAAAAGTGTTTTCTTATCCCAAAGGTACATTATATCGGGATGAAAAGTAGCCTATATGCTATCCCAGACTGTAATCTTAAATAATTCAGATCCACCCGGGGGTGATTGAGTTACAAACATACATCCACACACACATCTATATATTCAAACATTCACATACAACATTAGTAAGAATTAAATCCAAGAAGAATTACGCGCAAAAATAGTGGCTTTTGGATTTGACAGAAAAAAACGAGGCTGTAAGCCAGACTGCGAGCGTCTTCGACGCTGTTTTTTCTAATGCAATACCAAAATGTATGAAGAACTGTCAACTTGCTCGACATTGCGTAGTTCTAACTCACGGCCGTCACAGCGTAGAGCGCTATTGTTTGAACTTAGTGTTTCATAAAGACCTAAGCTTTTGCAAATACATTTAAAATTGCTGACCACTTTAAACTTGCAGCAGATCCATCACACTTATTCAAGTTGAGTGACATGGGTGCACTTAGTTAGTCTGAACCATCGCCAACAAAATCCATTTCTACACTGATAGTCCATTTAAGTATTTACAGAATGATTGAATGACTGATGTATTCCAATTCCAATTAAGTTGCCTAGTCTCTAATTTACGATGTATTTTGTGTCGAAAATCTTACTGAATAAATAAGAACTAATGTGCTTGAATTTTGGATTAATTATATTGTTATTTGTATTACGTTTTATTGTTTTTTCAAATGAATGCAGGCTTACAAAGTATGAAGACTTAAGAATTAAGTTGCCAAGTCTGAATTAATGGATTGGAAGATCTTGGTAGAAGAAGCTGGTCAGTGAGGAGTGGACCTTTAGGAATACTAAACCTCACCTGTGCAGCCATCTGCTCAAATTAGGAGACGGAAAAATTTGGCGGAATTTCCGCCGCGTAACAATTCCTACGAATAAAACGCAAAAGCACCAACAAACTTAAGGAAATCCAAACACACGAACATTCAAATTTTAATACGGTCAGCATACAAAACAAAAGTTTCAGGCATCTTTTATAATGTCTTCAGATCCTGAAGTCATGTATTGTGACGTCAGAAGTTATGACTCGAATTAGATGTTGTTCAAACAAAGCTCGATAAGGAAGTTCAAACCTATCACTATGTAAAGCCATAGTAAATATTTGCTGGTTCCATGTTTAGGTAACGTGCTTGTCGAAATACCTAGGTTACTAAACCTAACTTGTTCAATAATGATTCTTTTTTTTTGCAATCGGTCCAGTGTGTACTTGCAAAAATTAACTACTATAAACACACAAACAAACAATTTTAGTATTAAGTTTCCCGTTATACTGCTAAGAGATGCGGTCGCAGACATCCGACTGAATATCCTAAGTTTGGCTCTCGCCTATTTTCTGCTCCAATATGGGACCAATTTACAAGATATTCCATAAACTGAAAAAGATAGATATATACTGTGGCCCTATGTTTTCCTTTTTGATGATACATTATCTTTAGAAGCGCTAGAACCCTCAAAGATGCTCAAAATTGCGCTGTCAACAGAGGCCTAGTGTATAAATTTGACAACTATAGATGAAAAAACATAGAAGAACAACATACATCTTTTTGTTCCATTTATGGAATATCTTTTACATTTGTCCAATACTGGAGGAGACAATATACGAGAGCCAAACCTCTTATTATGACTTTTTACTAAGGAAATTTAGTCGGAGTTCTCTGCCCGCATTTCCTTATAGGGTATACCATCTTTTAACACGTTACCGTGCATAACTGCCACCATGAAAACTTACTACCACCAACAGGTTGCCAACAATACGAGTATAAAAGTACCCTTTCATAAAACTTAACAAAATAAATCTTTCAAGTGCCAACTTTCCATTTAATCCTGAGCACTGCAATCTGTCGGTAGTTTCCGGGTACCGCGGAGCAATAAAAATGCTTAGCATTCCGCTTTTCTAGTGGGGAGTAGGAAAAGGAGGAACACAGGCTACAAGGTTACAAGTTTTCCAAATAACGTGAATTCTCTTTCGCACTGAATATTCTGGAATGCTAGATTTTATTTACTTTTGGAAAAGTAATGCTTTTCTTAAATTATGAGTGTGAATTTAGAGATTAACAGCGTGACTGATGATGACGTGTTTTCGTGGAAATAGCAGGGTTATCTTCGTTTAGAACAAGTTTTTACACATATTTTATGACCTTAAATCTGTGTGATTATTTCTTTAAAAAGACATTTCGTACACTTAATTTGCGTGGTCCCTGTATAATCAATCTGATCAAAATAATGATCAGATTTAGTTGAAGAGACCTCTGAGTATGTTTCGATGTTCATTCTTAGAGTCAGAAGTCGAATAGGAACCTCTTGTAATGTACTACTTGTAATGTACTACTTGTAATGTAGTTGATTTTATAAGTGTTTGTTTAAACCAATTTACAGAAATAAATATCGTTTTCATCACACTTGCACGTATATAGTATCTAAACATACAGGTTAACTTGGCCATAACGCCCCATATAAAACCCTCGAGCTTTCTTTTTTCATGAAACCCAAGGTCGGTAAGTAATTTTTTTTTAATTTATAGCACATCACACAGGTCATGCATTCAAGCAAGGAGTTTACACGCAATTGGAAAATTGTCTTAAAATGTTATCTGAACAGGATTTTCATTGCAATCTCGCCACATGTTACTTAAATACTCAAATAATATTCATAATAATCGATTTTAATAGATTTTTGTATCAAAACATCGACATTATTTTATTATCTTAACACTCCGTCATGGCTGTATACCTACGTAAGAATTTGCCCTTAACGTTTCTGAACGAAACATTTGTATAATCTGTGGTGTGGTCACAAAGCCCGCCATCCGCTTAAAAAAAAAGGTCACGTATTTCGTAATAGTAGTTGTGCTGACTTGTGTATTAAAGCTATAATTCATAATTATTTATTTACTCGCAAATGTGATGAAAAACATTGTATGTTTCACGGGCGGTACGGGAATTACGAACCTCGACTCAGAAAGCCCTCAGTCTTCGACTTCGGGCTTCTACTAGAGTCTCGATCGTAATTCCTTACTTATCGCCCTTAATACACAATGTACTATAACTTTCAAAAGCCATTTATAAATTACATACCATCGATTTCTGAATTAAGTATTTGATGTTGAGTTTTTTGTCAAACTCTACGTTAACCTGAAAACATGTCAAACATTGGCATTAAAGTACGGTTTGACAAGTTCTTAACTATATGAGGTTATTCAAATCAGTAACCCCCCTCAATATTTTATTACAGAACAACCTTTAATGACATGTGACATTTCGATAGTGCTTGACATTCCCATATGTGTGACATATTTTTTATGAGACTTTCTTTAATAGAATGACATTATTATAGAGCTTCTAGTCAAGACTATCTGAAGATAGAGACTGACAACTAGAATTTATGTAAACAATGATGATGAGCATTCCGCAACAAAATAATCTAAACATCTAAAAAGTTTACAAGAAAAGGTAAACATTGCCAACGGCAGGTAAAAAATTCTCAACTCTTTTGACTAAAGCACAGCCTAAACATCATTTCAAAATTCGAACGTGATTTATTAATTAAATACTTTAAGCACACAAACGTACAGAGGCGGACTTAATGCCTTAGGCTTTTTCTACCAGTAAACCTTTGGGTGATGGAGAAACAAAATGTGGTAGGTGCAATTATGATAGTATTTTACTATCATAATTGCACCTACCACTTTTTTATATAAGTATAATAATAATTTGAATATAAGGCCTAAATATAAGCTATACATAAATACAATTCAATTATACAATAAATACTAAAACAAATAAACTAAATACAGGTACCACTTAACAATTATTTGAAACAGACAAGGGAGAGAAAAAATAAATAAAAAAAATAGCGCTGTAACAATACTGCGGCCAACTTCAACTTGCTTTCTTTTGATGAATCAAAAGTTAAGTTAAGTTAAGTTTTTAAGTTTTAAATCCGCTAAGTTTAATTTTTTAAACAATTGATTACGATATTACTTGTTTTTAATTATTTTTATGCCAATTAAACTGATGATTATTTAATGAACGACTTATTTTATGACATTGTTGATGATGTAACTGTACGCGCTGTTGATCTAATGTTGTGATTCTTTGCTAAAAATAGCTGTTGACAAAGTTAAAACAAAATGGATGGACTGATTCTATTGACAAATAAAGCCAGGAAATTACGAAAATTCAAAACTTTCCGGTAAAAATTCATTGATTTTTAACAAGAATTAATGTGTCAAGATTTTTTTTATCTCTTTGGAACAAAATACGATTTTGGAAAATGTTAGTTCCTCTGACAAGAGCCGCTACAATGATATGATATGACATAAGATATGACTGGTATAGTTAAAAGTAAAACTAAAAAGCTTGTTTTGGGAGCAAAAGTGTGCGTTGTGTGACGATTTGGAGTTCGCCACTTTGTTTTGCAAACAATTAAGTTCTTTGACAAAGTCGCTCCTCGAAATTCGCGGGATCACATTTTACCATTATGACTTGGTAAATTTAAAAATTATCATTTGTAATTGGCCTTCATATTTCTACGTTTAGAAACATTGTTAGTCCTGCTGCCATACACAATTCTGGATCATCTAGAACGGTAAGTTGTCACTTAGCGCCGTTGATTGGCCACAGTCTGGTTGCTATAAAAAGACTACGGGTAATAACAAGGAAAAGATACCATCTAATTACATATGATAAATATTATACAATAGGGTCTATATAAATACATGCTAGCACAACATGAAATCACATTTACATCAGTGGAGGCTCAGTGGAATTATCCTTGTGGAGAATTTTGTGATGGTGAGTGAGCCTACTGTGTCATCATAGTTCCAGATAACAAACAAAGTTATATTAATATTTTCATATTGTCACTACTAACACCTCATCAGTACATCAACAAATCTCAATAACATTTCAATGTTTACCGTAACAATTCTGAAATCTAACAATTAATCATAATAGGTATGCTTCTTCAGTAAAAGTGGGGTACCTATAAGTCAAAATTGCAAATCGATCCTCATTAAGCCAAAAATAATAAATTACTTACAAATTTCCTCGATAGCGAATTATCACGAAGTTAGGTAGCTCTTATTTCAATGCATACTAAAACTATTTAAAGAAGACTAAGGATCAAATTAAATAATTATCCAATTCTTGTAGTTGTACTTGATCCGGGATCGAAGAAGATTGAGCATTACATTTACCTAAACTTAAGTAATACCTCCTCTGAAGTCTCGGAATAATAATCGTGACATCATAACCCATTTCTTGGCTTTTGAATAAATTGTAAATTAACTATTGTTTTGAAGAATCTAGTATGTGAAACAAAACATTTTAATTTAGTACAATTTAAGTAAAAAACACTGAAAAATAATTTCGAAACAACTGTTTAAGCATAACATGACATTACGACTGTACTCCCTGGAGGGTTAATTAAAGGTGCACACATAATGCAATTAAAATAAAATTTAATTCATTATGATGTTTGATGTCAATTCCCATCACAGATATGAGTTTTCGCTAGTCAATTTAATATGACTTTGTATATATTTTTTGTTTCCAGCTGGTTTGCCTAGAACGGCTACGATGAGAGCTGTTATATTGCTGATCACACTCGCCGCTCCTCCTGCTGAGGTGTTGCTGTACCTCATGCCTCCGAAATTTGTGCCTTGTCCTGGCAATATGCACAGATTTAGTAACGGAAAATGTGCGCCTACAACAAGTAAACCGTATACTTTTGATTTCGATTATGATTATGAATTTAAATAACCTTTACTATTACATAACACTGTTTAACAAGATTATGTAACAAGGAGGGTGCTTAGTAATTTTGAAATACATGTCCTCATAACAAAAATAGGTTTATTTAGTTTTTAGGTCTATTTTTTCAACAAGTTTCAAATTCTCCATAGACAATTTGAATCGAACATAAATATAACATCACGCCTGTTTCCTCAAAGGGTAAGGTACTCCTATAGGACACCCATATTTCACCTTTCAGTTTGAATAATGAATCTGCTAATCAGTGATTAAACTTATCATAATATGTTTACAAAGTTTATATAAATAAGGCCTTAATAATATAATATCTTTACTTATTTGTTCCATAGTTCTTATTTGATTCTGTTTGTATTTTTCTTTATTCATGTGAACGCAATGTCTGAGTTTTCATGCATCTATTTATTATGTTGATAAACGAAGGATGTTCTCCATTCATTTCCAGCAAAAATAAAAACTATCGTTGGTTTTTACAAGTTTTTTATTAACATGCAATGTATTTATGTATTTTTAAAGCAGTCATCCTCAACCTATTAAGAAGAAATTTTGCGTACACGTTTGGTTTGGATGACAATGCACGGTAACCTAAAAAGCTTGTTTAAAAAAGTTTTTTTTATTTGTTTTTTTTTTACAATCATATAAGTTGTTAAACAGAATGCCGTTAGTGTATTTTTCAATTTATTCATACTTGTACATGTTTAGATTAATACCTGATTGGATTATATAATGTATCAAACATTTAGTCATTTTAATTACATAGTTCAGATAAAGTTGGTTTTCCTTATTTCAAATACCGCAACAGTAAATAAAAATAAATTACCTTATCAGACCCACGCAATTATAAAAACAGCGTATTTCGCATTTGGAAATATAATACCTAAGAAGGAATGCTTTGTTTCAGATTTATCCGACGTACCTTCTTATTAATATTTTAATATAATGGCCAGTTTATCAAATAATTAAAAAATAGTACATGCCCGTTAAAAAAACGAAAATTCAAGAATAAGGCAATACGCAATGTATTCATTCGTAGCAGTCGCGTAGCTTGTGAGATGGCCACTAGCTACGGTGTAGCTGTGCGGTCATGAGACAGCTACGGTCTATCTGTGACATGAATGCATGGCATGAGCATGAGCCAATATGATGCAATGAATGCCTCCTTCTAGGTGGAATGACGACCTGGTCAAGGCTGCAGGAGTCCGGTGGATGCGAAACGCACCTGTGTGGCGACGCTTGGGGAGGCCTATGTCCAGCAGTGGACGTCTTTAATAGATTTTGCAGATAGTCTTCAGACTCCAAATATGCGTGACGTGACAATGCGACAAAGACTTCCGAGAAAATAATATATTCTATTTGCAGAGTTGTTTTAGAACATATTCTATGAAATCGCAATATTGCGTCGCACTTCTCTGTCGTAGTTTTCTAAAATGCCCGAGTCTCTAGAGACTCGGGCGTGTTGAAGTTGAAAACCGGTTGATATTGACAGAGATTAATATTATACTTTTAAGCCAGTATGCAACTTATTGATAGAAATGTATCATCAGCCCTTGCGACCATCACAGCAAACGAATTCTTTTTCCATACATCTCTATGTAAGCCAGTATGATATGCCTTTTGTTACCGGATCACAGTAATGCAACTTATTGATAGAAATGTATCATCAGCCCTTGCGATCATCACAGCAAACGAATTCTTCTTCCATACATCTCTATTTTTCCTCCTTCCTTAAAATCATCCCGAGATAGGTATCATAGAGTAATAATCACGAGCTAAATTTCTATTCCTTTCCCATCACGAGTTTTAAGCCTTAATAGAAACAAAAACAAATCGGTGACCACATATGTAGGTATGTATTAATTTTATTAAAAATCAAACTTAAATCTATTTTTCTATAATTTATTAACAAAAACAGATCTATTTGCGAGTCCATAATCCCTATAAACAGCGTTGATTAAAATGAATGCTAACACATTTCAACATTAAAATCGTATTGATAATAAATACTATTAATTTAAATAAGAATTACAGTAGTGCCGGTCATTATCATACTTTGAAAATTTTATTAAAATTTAATTTATTATTAATTTAATTATCTGGACTGGTTGATTGCATTTTGCTGTAGCATCGGATAGGTATAATTATAGACGTTTAATTTTACGACGCAGTTGATTAGCTACAAAACTCGTTGTGTTATGACGTAGGCAACTGCAACAGAGTCATTTGATTGGTGAGTTCCGTGCCATGCCACGCCACGACATGTAAGTGTGTTTACGTCTTTACGGAGTTCGCGTTACCGACATTCTAATGAGACGCGTCGGACTATCATATCGGCCAGATATTTCAAAGTTTAAGTTTCCACTCTTTTAAATTATTTTAGAGTATCCCGACATAGCCTTATTTTCTACTTATTTAGTCTCTATATACCGTAACATGAGGTATTCCTAGTAACATTCTGGTAATGTAATAAAAGTCTGAAACGGTAGACTGATTAAATGTATTCCAGGAATACCAGTCTCCCAGAGTTTTGCTACGTTATTATATAAAATAGGTTTTATTAATTTTTGGTTTGAATTTTAAACGTAAAAAATATTATTCCACTAAGTATTTAATTAATTCAATCTGACCTCCACAACCCAGTGACCGGTGTCAGAATTCTGGTTTCTGACTACCGTAACAACTGTCAATGATCTACAAATGACAGTCTGGAGCAACAACGTAACGTGATTTCCCAGCCACGGAGGAGTATGAATGTGAGAGTGACAGAATGAATGTTCACCCATCTACGGCTGAGCATGAGTCAAACCTGCTGGAATACTGGCCTTCAATTTCAACTTTTACCACTGACGAGAGTTTAATTTAACCAATTTATATACCTGAAGGAACCTGCGATAATTAAGTAGAAATAATCACATCCGCAATAATTATAATTCGTGGTGGCCCAGTGGCTAAGAAATCGACTAACTTTTTTTAAATCTAATTAAAACATTTTTAAGGAGAGGATCTATATCGAAATTTGTCAGTAGTTCTTAACAGCGGCTACGCCTGCGTGAATGTTTCACTACAAAGATACCAAAGAATCTAAGACACCAAATCAACTTCAGGTCAAGTTCCATTCTCCTTCTAAATTTCATCCAAGTCCATTCAGCCGTTGAGGCGTGATTGATATAAAAAATACATTCAGACTTTCTAATTCACACTTGAAAAATAGTCATCCTGTATTTATATAGCCAAGCCGACCTTACAATAAATTAAGGGTAGGTGACTTCATTCTGCTAACGATTAAACTTTTCCTTTTGAAGTGTGATAGACTCACTGCTGAGGAGACCCTCAGAGGTTTTTTCATTTTGTGGTCGAAGAAAATGCAGCGAAAACTTTTTCTTAACGAATTTACTGAGAAAATGGTAATTTGGTTTTGTTCCTTTAATTCTTGTTATGATATTTATTTGTTCGAAAAATATTCCAAAGCAATATGATAGTAGCCAATACAGTTAATATTGTTCTGTGAGTGTCAATCATAACCAAAGGGTTATGATTTGCAAACTCGTTGTTCACTGTTCACTGTTTTGGTAGGTAAAATAAATTTGCATAAAGATGCAAATTTACAATTTTTTTTTTTTTCTATAAGCTTATATACTCCCGCCCTTTTCCCATATAAGTAAATAGGCAAAGAGAGAGATATAGGATGATCATAAACGTGAAGTGACCAAAAAACACTCAAAACAACCTAACAAAGCAGTGGTGCGATTCTTATCTCTATAATTATTCTACAAATGAATAGAAAATCCAGTATAACCTAATAATTAACACATCATTGCCAATTTACATCCCAAAAAACTCTCAACTTGACAAGAACCAATCCCGAGTCTTTCAACAAATCAATTATGTTTGCGGGAACTAAATCTAAAATTTATTTGCCAATCCCAAATTTCACAAAGGCCTTCTAATACGGTTCGGATTCAATTCTTTTTAAAAATAGACTCCTTAATTGGACCTAAAGTTTTCCAGAGTTCTTTATTTCGAAACTTTAGGCGAAGAAAAGCTGTACTTAAGGGGAAGTTATTCGGAGCTCTGTTAAGGAGTAGCGACATCTTGAGGCTGTAATCTGTTGAGTTGCTTCGCAACTGAGCATGAAGAAAACACTGCGTTGAAATTGTACATACGGGCTTTAAAAGATGCGAGTAGTAGAATAATGGCCAAATTAGTTTTAAATGTATCAGTTAATAGGTCAGGCATAGCCTCTTCAAATAGCGAAAGACTCAAGAAAATCAGAGTGAGGAAACAGGCTTGCTACCTTTCCTCATGACACAAAATTCGATGACATCTACCAAAGCGCACTGCGCTCGCGTGTTGGATTGTGGCCTAATTCTTTTCACAGAGAGGATACCACTGTTTTCGTGGAAGTACCTACTAGCAGTGGGGATTTACGGGCTAATTTGCGCTGTTACTTAAAGCAGGAAGAACAGCCTTACTGCGGTCACATTTTTTCCATAGTTAATACAAGTTATTCCAGGACATTCTGGCATTTCTTATCAGAATGGAGTCTGAATTTATGGTAAAAGAACAAAACTGGCGAAATGTGTGTGTGAGGAAATCTGATGTCACTTGTTTCTTCCAAAAAGCTAGCCATCTTCGCCACCTGTATGTCCCAAAGATTACAACAATACACTAGCTACCATTGCAAGCTGCACAGCGGTATGAGAGAGAGACCATTAAATTTAATAGTGCTGCAAAATCTCAGGATTTGTTCACGCGACCCTAAGCTTTGTTACTATGATAAATGTTGGTAAGAAAAGAGTTTTTGTGATAATCTGTACAAATGTCGAAAGAGGCTCTTTTGTGTGAAACAAATCTTGCATGTATATTAAACTCACTTGTAAGAGTTCTGTGAGTGTGGTTTTTTACTATACCAAAGTACAACTTTAAACACAAAAGAGGCTGGTGATAAGAAGATAAACCTATCTACTTGAATTGACGTTCATTCTTACACATGCACAAGATAGTTGTTCCAGTAAGCCTGTTAGGATGCGCCCTAGCAACACGAATCGATGCGTTCTTTTAGCGCTTATTTACTGAAAATACCTCGCAGTTATGTGGCTAAGTGCTCACTTACCACTAATGTATAAATTGAACAATGTCTACCCCAATTATTTACCTTTCATCAAAACCCGACTTACTCCACAATACTCAAACAATAAAACTGAAAGAGTTTTTAATAAACGACTACCTTGCATGTTAGCCTTCATTAACCGCTGAAATTTCAGCCGGAACATGTTATTGTAGCTTGTTTAATAATTGAAGGAGCAAACGTAAAGTTTCTATTAGGTACGGGCGGGTACACGGGCAACTTGCATTGCTCAACTTGGGGAATATTAACGTGAGTATAACATCAACCATTAAACTGAGAGACCTACATGTATCAATTATTTGCTAGAAATTCCGCAGATTATATTTATCTACCTATAAGGCACTAGGAAAAGGTTGACGTAATTACTATATTAGCGACTTCGTCCATCTTATATTCCACAATCCCGTGAGAATTTCGAGTAATCTTATTGGGAACCGCAATACAACTTTTTAGCAACAAGCACAAGGTTACCGATTTAGTGTTTTTATTATGTTGATAATAGAACTTTACTTTACCTAGTCTTCCTTTTGAGGAATAAATTGGAGAACTATGAGAAAATATCTACTTGGAAATTGCTGTTGTATGTACTCGTATTTTATAAAGATAGCTATTTCTTTGAGTAAGTACCATTTGTCATACTTATAACACTATTTAAGGCAGATGGTTTGTTCTTTTTACATAGGTACACGATATCTAGTCAGCATTGATTCGGCATCCATAATTTTGGCATTGGTTTCACATTATGATTGTAGAGACTAGACCGGTAGGTATGACGCGTATGCTTCGTTTATGTACGAGTGTTCTCCTATTTTTTTAGTTCGGCTGTCGCATTGTTGCGTCGCGCCTGTATGCGGGCATCTTAACATTATAAGTAGAAAACTGTTTTGTCACCGATCTATTAAATTAATTCGGCAAATAAAAGAGAGTTTATCTGCAAAAGTCAACCTAAAAGTGTGCTGTTTTTATTTAGAAAAATTGTGCGGGATAAATAGATGCATGCGGGATAATTAAACAGTAATCAATTATAAACAAAGGTGCAAGTGATTTAGCAAGGTGAGCATTCAAAATACATTGAATATTGGCTAGTTTCGAGAAGCATGTTAAATCTAATTTTAACTTGGTTTTGCCAGCAGCTTCGCTCCTGTATGAGTGATAGATGATAGATGTGCTAAACACTCAACTGACAACTACATAATTATATTAATTTCAAAAGAACTGAAACTTATAAAACAACCTTAAACTATTTTATTGCTGCTTTACACTATGAAGGCGACAGCTCGTAGTAAATTAAATAAGCAGCGAAAGGAATCTTAATTCAGAAAAAAGATTTCCGCAAGCCTAGTTAACTAGTAGTTTAGAAAATTCAAAATATTCTGCAAAATTAGATATACCGAGCTTCCCAAGCAGGAAGAATACATAATAGATCACCAAGTTTACGCTTGAAAAGTTTCAAAGTCAAACAGAATAAAACTTTTGTCACAAGTTTGCGACGAAATTTTCGTTGGTTTATGTAAAATATATGGCAAGATGGGCGCTGTGGTTCTTAAAATAGCTCAGGGTTTTCTTACGTACTTCATTAAAAATTTCTTGGGCATTGTGTTTCATTTACCTGCTGTGATAGACATACCTACAGGGGAATCCTTGTCCGAGTAGAGTATCTGTTAATGAATTCTCTGTAGGTAAGTTTTCCTTCAGCAATGAAGACCGAAGAAGAACCAGGGTTACCAACATAGCCCGAAGAATTGCCAAATTTAAGTGGCAGTGGGCAGGGCACATAGCTCGCAGAACGGATGGTCGATGGGTCCGTAAAATTCTGGAGTGGCGACCGCGTACCGGAAGACACAGTGTTAGAAGGCCTCCGTCTAGGTGGACCAATGACCTGTTTAAGGCTGTAGGCATTCGCTGGAAGCGAGATGCATACTACCGAACGATGTGGTGACTTTTTGCGGAGGCTGATGTACTAACGCCTGTGGAAGTCTTTCGGCTGAAATGATGATAGTGAAGTTTGCTTAAGAAGCCTCTAAATAAATAAAGATTAAAAAAAAGGTTTGCCTTGATGACATTCAGGCATTTAACAGTTTACACAGCAAAATAATAGATAAACACGCTTTATACCTTAAGGATATTTTTATTATTTTTCTTATCAGGGGATATAAGGATTCCGTTACTTATTCACAAAAGAAACCCATGAATATATCATGGGTTTCGTTTGTGAATAAGTAACATTTATGCTACAGTTTTACAAGTCAATCATTTGCATTATTTATTGACGAGTAAAAGTATTGTTTGCACAACACATCCATATTTGTACTCTGTATATAATTAGTTAAGTAATAATAGTCTATTTTAAGTTTCCTTATTTCTTTCTACACACTGTGTCTTCGTCTATCATCCAACTTTCCTGTCGCAGGACTGCTGGAAGAAATTTCTATTGAAATAAGCAGTACCTTTGTGCTCTTTTTTCTGTAATCCTTCTTTTCTCTTAAATTTAAGTGTTATGTATGTACATAAATAAGTAAATAAATAAATATTTTTCCGGTCTGATGTAACCGCCTTTTGTAGATAAATATTATCAATTTCATAAAAGAAAACAATTTAAGCCTAATTAAAAAAAAGAAAAACAAAAGAAATTTCAGTCCGTTATGGATTTGAATTGTTTTTTTCTCGGTAGTACCCTTGCTAATCGACATCCGTGTAACCGCAAGTAGTCCACCAAAAGTCTACGCGTAACTCGTACTCACACGTTCACTTACGAGTACGACTTTGTCGTATTGACAAAGACTTCAAAGTACACTTTTGTTTAAGTTTTAACTAGCTGCGTCTACAGCTCTGTCTGAAAGATTTTATGTTTGATGAAAAGTAACAACGCGTAATGGGACTGTGTATGCCTGGTAATGGTAAAATGACGCCATTCCATATTATTTATTGATATTTGCAGAATCTGATGTTTCAAAAGTCCACATGACTAATAAACCACCCATCTGCTGTCCCACTGCAAGGCAAAGACCTCCTCTCATAAGGAGAAGGCGTTAATCACTAAGCTTTCTTAAGGAATATGTTGATTTCATACTTACATCAATTATCTACATGAAGGACAAGATTCCTCACTGATGATAAGATGTTTTCCTTTGCCGATGTCTCACGGTGGAGACGTTTGAAATAAAGTTACGCTTGAATTGTAAATATCGCATCGATCCAACCGGATAAATCCGTGCTGGATTTGAATCCACAAACTCATGCATGAAAACTCTGAGCAGATTGTCTTTTTCTTAACTTCTAGATACTTAAATCATATTTTAGTGCGTTATAAGAAGGTTAGGAAAAAAGGGAAGATATCATTTACCATGGTCATTTGTTTTCTTTTAATAGATAAACTATCATACCAGTTACTGACTCAAATATCCGTACCTCAAGACGTCACTACGTCGCAACGGCGTGTCAAAGGAGCGTGATTTAGACGCAATACCGACTAACACCTGGACCAGAGTGAACGCGCGGTTACTAGAGCGGGTGAGAGAACGGTGGCAGGCGCGTTCAGTTGGTCACAGTGCATCGCGAGTTTTTGTAGCGAGGCAATAGTGGCTAGACATATTACAGTCCTCGCCAAACTTCTTGACCGACCTGAAGTTGGATACAATAGCTGCGCAGTAGTAAATCTCATACAAAAACAGCTCCGTGCCGTGCCTTGCGGATCGGCAAGCCAACTTCAGGGCGGCCAAGAAGTTTGGCAAGTACTGTACCTCTGGTAAAACAACAGACGATCGCTTGCTAGCGAGGCCGCTATTCACTATCATACAGACGTATGCAGCGGTTTCTTACGTTTCATATTTCACGCCCGCTGACGCTACTAACGTACCTTAGAATAGCGTTCAGCAATTACTCGTGTGTTACTAGGTAGTGACACGTTTGAGCATTGAGACACTAGACAAGGTGAATATACTCGAGTATATTGGGTGGAATATATGGGTCTGTGTAAGGTATTTCTGGCTCGCAATCTCACGGCTTGTCAATATACTAAGGCAAACACCCAACATAGCATTATCACCACCAATAACTACTAACTATACCCCTGGTGGAGCAAAGGCCTCCTATCTTTAAGGAGTGGATCAGTGCAATGTAATGGACCACGCGTGCTCAGTGCGATTAGTATGTCACATGTTTATGAATTTTTGGTTCTACGACATGCCGGTTGCCTCAAGATTTTTCCAACATATTATTGCATTTTGAGTAATGATTATGTAATAAATTACACAGAATAAAAAAGTACCGATCTGGGTTCGATCCAATAACGGCTTAGTCGGATTAGTTACGTTTTTAACTTAAAAAAAGATATAAACCAAAAAATATCCATTTAACAAGCTTTTATTTAACTTGCAATGTTTGTGCTATGTATGTATGTAAGTGTGTTCGGGTCAAATCTTGCAACTGAATTTTAAAGTAGTTATCCTCAACCGATTAAGCTACAAAATTTCCATACACGTTTAGTTTGGATGACATTGCATGGTTCTTAGGCACAGTCCACTGAAACGAAACCACAAGAAAAATCTTTTATTATTTATGCGGATTGTTTTTCAGAAAAGAAGTATTCGTACTTTATTGTAGTTAAAATTGCAATTACTATGTGTTTAGGCCCAGATTTTTTGAAGCCATTCTTGGTTATAAATTTGTTTAGCAGTCAGTGGTAGCAACGAAAGAACCTAGATACAGGTAATTAATCGAATCCGGGCAAGTACCAATGTGTTTTTTTTTCAATTCATATGTACTTTCTAAGTTAATCTTGGACATCGTTGACAACGGTGAAGGAAAAAATCGTGAGGAAACCTGGATATATAGTGAGTTTATTATAAGATTGTGTTCCATTGGTGTAATTGCTGCAAGGCGTTCCAGTGCGAGAATAAACTAATAAATAAATAAATAATCAAATTACCTCTTTTGGCAAATATCAAGCTTCAAATATATATGTATTTGTATTTTAAGCAACTTATTATTCGTATTTTTTTGTTTTCTTTTTTGCTGGTCACAATTTAAAGAATGCACCTGCCATGTTATCTCTTCACCACCCTTGGTTGACTGGTAGAGAATGCCTAAGGCATTAAGTCCGCCATTGTACCTTTGTGCATGATGTTTTAAATAAATAAATAAATATCAATATCCATTCAAACGTCTAAAGAAAACCCCTATTTTCTGTTTCCAAGCAGAAAACAATATTTCCCATTCAAATCTTTTAGAATAACACCACAAATTGCAAGCTGAAATCACTCTATTTATTACTAATCTAGCTTGCACACACAAAAACAAGTCGTACAATTACACTTGTAATATTTAGACTGCGTGTCACAAATGGAAAAGCTCACGCGAGAACCCGCGAACGAGTAGAAAAACACGTTAAAACACACTTGAATGTAACGCGTCACTGTTTGTACCTGCGCGCTGTGCAGCCTAGTCGCGACACCTGTCTTTACATAGTGCTGGTGTTGCAGCCCAAGTTATGAGCAAAGCGATTAATAAGAACAATACACATTCCAGTAAAGTAAGGAAATACTACAGATTTGAAATGACTTGAAATAGGATAAGATTTTTTTATGACGTTGCTCCACACTCGGAATTTTTCCTGTATCGTGGGTGCGTTTGCAAACATATAAACTCACATACACAACACCTAGAGCCAGAACAACTATCTATAAAACATACAAATATTTGTTCCTAGAACCTGCGACACGCATCAACCACTCAATCGCTCTACCACTGCACCAGCCGTGCGCCCATCTCACGACCCACTCTATCATATTGGTAAGTCGAAAAATTCTTGTCAAAACAATTGGAAACTTATATCAATTTACTCTTTTTTATTTTTAATTTTCTTTCTTTTTTGTGAGTAGCTAGTGACCTCCTTTTTAGCCATAAAAGTCATCTTTGATGCAGTCAATCCATCGTACCTCTGTCCTGCCCTACCCTTAAAGTCATCGTCATTCTAAATGTATACATATTTTGATCCTTAAATGTAGTTACTGAACTCCTTTACTGTAGAAAGACAATGGTCTATGAACAAACAGTGGCATAAAAAAGTTTTCTAACTTCAAGGTTCTCTACGCAACCTCAAATCGCTACCGCCTCCACCTTACCTCATATTCTAAACCCAGCCAGACTACACGAGTGGTGTGCACGAACTATTCAGTACACTTGTGAAGGTAATCTATGTCTGCCAGTATTTATGTTTATTTTAACATTAGTCTCTCGCTCCCCGGCCTCACACGGAATTTTGAAAAACGGTGTGTTTGCAGTATTGTTTTTTTATTCGGATTTTCGTATTTTTTTATCAAAAATCCAAAGCATATTTTTGTGGGGAAAGTAGACGCTGCTGACAATTTTACGTTCGTCTGACCAACTGATACGATAATAACCACCCAATACTACATTTTTATTTATTTAGAACTGGCTAGTTAATTATCCCAAATGGACCGGGATAAAATCCACCTTCAACGTCCTAAATCAGGATACGGTATATGTTCGATTCTTATTATCGAATTGAGGGTAGTTGGTAAATCATCACTAAACTCACCCTCGACCTACGTCGCGGTTCTATATATCCGTGGCGTGCAGTACGAATTAGAGCCCTGAGCTGGATGAACGTTTCTTCCTCTCTTGTTGTGATCGTGTCTCAAGCTAAACGTTTTAGCATCTTTAGTGTTTGTGGACTCACTACCGTGTGGTGTGCGATCTTCAAGACCTTTGAACCCAGAGTACGTCTGGACTGCCTATCTGTGAAGTGCCGTGCACGCCGCAGGTCTTCTGCTGACCCGGGAGTTGAGACGAGGTAGGTGGTGTTCAATTGCATTCTTGGAGATAGTAGGAACGAACGATTTCCACCCACAAATACTTTACATACACATTCTTAGGTCCATAAGCCGCCAGCAAATATTTTCTTAAAAAAGGTTGGTCAAAAACCGAACAATATATTTGTGTGCCAAGTTTCATCCAAATTCGTTCAGCTGTTAGAACAGTAAAGGTGAACAGACTGACAGACAGACAGTCCAATAGAGTCATTTTTTTTTCACTTATCTGCGCCATCTATTCCTGGCTTTTGCGTCGTGGAGAGCATCGTGCAGTTTGGTGTTCAACTATGTGCGGACTTGGTCTTACCTAGGACATTTCCCTACAATCTTGCCAGTAACCATCAGCTGTTATAGGTTTATGTAAGTAATACCACAAATTACGTAAGCGGCGGCGCGCCGACACAAATCGGATGAAAAATTACGTTCAAATCTTTCTGTCTCGGCTTCTTTTGTTTTGTCTGTCAAACATTAACAGTCGTAGTTCAGCCCAGTTAAGTGGCAAGTACTAATTTTCGCGTTGTGTGATAACAACTTCATTGAGCAGCCAACAAGTTTAACGTCTCACTATTAGCAGTTATTGATCGTGAAGTTGTAAATTTCAAACTTGAAAAACCCAGTTTTTGACCTGAATTTGAACTCAACGTAGCCTGAAAACACGTTTTTTACTCCAAATACTTAATTCTAAAAAGCAAACTTTATTTGTCAAGAAAATTATATATTTATAAGGCCAACAAACTTATTTGTGATTTTTATTTGGCTATGTAGGTCATCCTTCCACTTCATACTCGTAGAAATACAGTCAGAAATATCACAACAAAGTCAACGGAAACCGTCATCACAGTTTTGAAGCTCATTTTAATATCTAAAACACGATCGTCGCTTTGATACTCGCATCCATTCAGAACAGTTGAACGAATCGTGAAAAGAGAGAGTTCAATCCTCGGAATTGGGGCCGCTATATGAAACCATACGAGACGACGAATTTACAGGCGAGTAGGATACAGGGTGCGCTTTTAATCGAAATAATTTTAAGCCAACGGTTGGAGAGAGTATTTTGTGTCGAGATCTTTTTTGATTATTTGGCATTTCAGAAATGAAAATTAGGTAGTCTAAGTTAATTGACACGCTACTAGACTGAAAAGATTCAATTTAATTTCTTTACTTTTTTTAATTTAAAAACGGCTGAATGGATTTAGATTAATTTGGCACACTGGATAGACCCATCTTTTGTTAAAATAAATTATGGGCTAGTGTTAAAATCAAAATCAAATAAAATGAATTAACACCACCGTTATTTAAATAGATAATTATGTCTAATTTAGAATTTATGAAGGATTTAATTGATCCGACCTGGCTTTATGCGGTTAAGAAACCATTGAAGCATTGGTAGTCTAGATAATTAAAAGTAAGAATCTTTTTAAAACAAGCTTCAACTGCAACTGTTTTTTTTCAATCGGTCCAGGCGTGAAGGCGCCTTTCAAACTTTGTCGGTGCGTTTCTAAGGTACTAGTGTAGCATTGCAACCCTGTGTAATCGTAGCTATACCTAGATAAGAAAAGTATTTTTAATAGGTACCCGTACTAAACAAACATTTATTCACCGTAAAACTTGTTAATTAAATACAAATTAACAATTATTCTTCTTTTCAAAAATGCCCAACGCATAAAATATCCTTACCTCTACCTACCTATTATAGAACCGTTATCCACATGGTAATTTCCGTATTGATAAATTACTGAAACATGGTAAATTGTTTACCTTGTGTTGTTAACAAACAGTTTGTTGAAGTTGATCAAAATGAGAGACTATAAATTAAAATTGACATTGTAGAAGGTCATCCTGATCCTTTTAAATGAAATTAAAAACTATACAGTACATACCTACTTGCCTACTAAAAGTATTTTTCAGAAAATATTTTCTCATCCAAAAAGGTTATATTGAAAAAAAGCCATAAATACAGCCTGATTCAGAAAAAAAATAGTAAGCCATATTATAACCTTAAAAAAGAAAAAGATAATATTTAATGTCATTGCTCAATTATTTTGATCGAATATGGCCAGTAAAAAGGAGTCATCGTCAACTAAAAAAGGTTTAATAATTTGCAGCATACGCAATTACGGATTCGTAAGCACAAAGAATAGGTACCTATGCAGAATCTGAAAGTATCTAAATGAATAAGTAAGTATCTACTCTAAGTAGGTAGGTCATAAGTATATCATCATTTCCTGCTTTCATCTTGTATAAAAAAAGCAAAAACAGTGTTCTACAGACTAAGTTTTTGCATTAGGGACCAACCACACTACAATCTTATCTAATCCAACGAACATTCACGGCATCTAAATGGGTTCTAAATTCCCTTTAACCTCCTACAAAAGGCGCTCTCCTAATCTCAACGCATCGTGCTAAGAACAATATAGCGCTTGATAAAATGAAGATTAAAATACAGATAGTCGCTGCAGCGCTATTTTGGCATGGTTTACAGACCGTATACATGCGGCCTCATTTGCACTTGTAGTACAAACCATGATAAAGCCACTAGTTTGATGTAGTGGACCACGTGTGCCCAGTCCCCCGTTTTGTGGGAATCGGGAGCGAGAGGAAAAATAGTTGATGTTATCTAAGAGAAAATACGGTGTGATTCTGGAATATAAACAATAGAACAATGTGTTTTTTTAATGGGACTATCCCGCATCACAATTTCCAACCACTTTAACCCTTGATAACAGCAAGAATCAATAGTGGCGACTATCAAAAAAGCGCCGAGTTAGTGAAGCTCGACGAGTCCCAGAGAAACAAAACCAAAACCTCAACCTATCAAATATTTTTTTTGTCATAGTCCTCTCCGAAATTGCACCACAGCACCCGGTCCTCCACCTACCTTCCGAATCTCGTCTGTCCCAACCCTTTGAGGTCCACCTAGCTTGAGGCCTCCCACGCTAAGCTTACCGATACGCAGTCTTCACTGTTGGACTTGTCTGCTCTACCAGCTATAGTTCCTCCGGCAAACATGCAACCCACTAGCATAACAGCTTGCTAACCCTGCAAGCTATATCGGTGACTGCGGTTTTTTTCCGGTTTATATCATGCCTTATCTTATCCTTCAAAGAACCACATAGTTCCTTTCTCGTTCTAAGGGACTATCCTATAGTTCGTAAATTGTTTTAAATAATTTTCTAATAGATTTAAACAGTGAAAGTAAAATATGTAGTAAAGACCTATGTATGACCTAATTGTGACATCAGAAACACGATACACCCAGTGTGGATTGTCATGGGCACAGATTGTGTTTTTTACAAAACTTGATGGTCTTTTTCAGCGGCTTGACTCCTGTAGTCTATTTCACAAAAACCGTGCATTTTTCCTTTATATAGAGCAACCCATAATGATTCGCATAGATCCACAGCGATAATGTAACTTTCAATCAGTGAAAGAATTTTATATCTAATCGGATCAACGCAGATCAATCACTTGCAGAGATTACCTCCTACAAAACTTCATAATAATTATTAGTTAAGAACATTAAATCATGTTAGATACGAAATAGGAATTCAGAGTCCCATAGCAACAGAAGTTAGAGCGTCAGTAGACGGATTGCTTGGTGTAGTTAGTGCAATGTTACAATTTTGGATTTGATATCGTCAAACTTCGTTCGGTCCCTGGTAAAGAAGCTCACTAAGAAATGTTTTGCTTGGCTTACATATTAAGACCAGCTCGGGATCATATGGATTTAATTTATGACTAACGAATCTCTAAACATAAGCTTTGTTGCAGCTATCGATATGCTGCGAGCTTTGCCCAAATTGATGGGTTCAATAATTAAAAAAGAATCGAATATTATTATATTAACATTTTTTTTAAATAATATTATTTTATTAATAAAGTATATTTACTTTATTAAAAACCAAAAATTTGTTAGGAACACATACAGTTTATTACAAAAAAATAATTGTAGGGTACAATGGGCAATAATTCACTTCAAGGCATTTCTGATTCAGTCAGTCAAGGCCCAATTCCTATGATAATTACAAGCAATTCATTAGGAGAAGATATATGGCTGTATTGATATTTGTAATAAGTTTACATTTGTTATCGGAGTGAAACCTTCCAAAGGCGCCTGGACTTTTGGAGAAAAGACCAGGGAGTGTGGACCTCACTAAAACCATACCCGTGACCACTTAAAAGACCAGCCCGAAACCCCCTTTTGTACTGTAAGGAGATTATCCCAAGAGCGAGTATAGGAGTTTCCCCTGAGCCTAGCTGTGCACGGCATCACGTGATCAGTGTGCTGTCGTCTTTCTTGGAATCAATCAATGACCGGTCAGGCCGCATGCCCTAGTTCATGCAGGCCGGGTTTCAGCTTATTAGGCATCGAGGCATTTGTTCTCCGAGAGGGAATAGCCCTCTCACGCTTCTGCTCGGCGGCCTCCTTCTGGATGTTGTACGTGTACCTACTTCATAGACTTTCCTTTAAAAATGGGTTATTTGTATGATTAATCTCCTTGAAATGAAAATAAACTCATTCGATATCATAAAATTAGCTTCATCCAAATGTAATGGCGTCTTTGAAAATGAAATGCTTGTTTTCAATAGCATAATTGGAATATAATAACATTTTTTCTGATGGGAGGGAAGGAGAGCCTAATATTAATTACATGGCATTTAGTCGCAGTGAACTGCATTAAACAAAGATAAGTATTCAGGATATACGATAGATATATGAAATCCTAGTAAGAACCGCAAAGTATGAACAGTCCCAATTATACTTTAACTCAATATTCAATTTTGCTTAAATAAAACCATTTAAAATAAGCTTCAATGGTAACTAAAATAAATTAACTACCTACCGACTTTACGTACACAATTGAGTACCTACTGAATTAATTATTCTTTAACTCAGAATTCAACTTTGTATAAATAAAATTATTTAAAATAAAAAGACTAGTTACAGACTTTACGTACTTTAAAAATATTTATAAAGTCTAAGTCATGATTAAAATAATAAGAAATATTTTATCCTACAAAAATTGATATGTTTGAAACTGAATAAAAAAACATGTTGGTAAAAATATTTTAATTTGTAAAATCAAATATTAATCAGTTCACGAATTTTCAATAAAAAGTTAAACTCTTTTTATATTTTACAAGCTTTTATCATTTTACATAAAACAAAACTTTTAATAAAAGTTAGATATCAGCGATGGAGAAAAACATTTTTGTTACTTTATTGCAATTAGAAAGGACGTTTTCTTTAAAGAAATTATCAATTTTGCTGTTTTCTTGACAAAAAATGTTTTAAGGCCTAGGGTATTCTAGATGCTCATGCTCAACTCAACTCAAACTGGAAATGGACAGTTGTGATTGATTGGCTTGTTTTTTGACATAAATGTACTCAAGTCCAGTATCTCAG
Organism: Orthosia gracilis; assembly: GCA_947562075.1. Taxonomy (NCBI): domain Eukaryota; kingdom Metazoa; phylum Arthropoda; class Insecta; order Lepidoptera; family Noctuidae; genus Orthosia; species Orthosia gracilis. Next base: position 10,755,663 of record OX387266.1, on the reverse strand, counting down.
ACGCCCCAAACATTACCGAACTCTTTTAACACAAAACCAGTGGAATTGAGTAGTGTTAGCATGTACTTGGAACGTACTCGAATTTGCTCATTTGGACTTTCATTTTCATTCAATACCTACCACACATTTTGTTTAGAAAGAATTCAGTAACGTCTGGGGTGGCTGGGCTGCTGCTCTATTGAGTACACATATTATTATGTCAAGCTGAAGAATCATATGGCAAACTCGAGAGTTGTGATTGGTTGGCAGTTGATTGGTAGGTGTGGCCAATTTTGAGTTTGAGTCGATTATGGGCATCTATAAGTTTAGGCCAAATCGGAACGCTACCTAAAACAATTAACGTTTTTAATACAAATATTATGTCTTATCGTAAACTGAGATATCTTGTAACTGTTATCACATTTATAACACTTTAAATAATTTACATATAAACAACACCGCTTTTCCACCACGAGTTAGCTTTCAATATGCCGAAATATTCTTAAGACAACATTCCGAAGATGTTAACGTATAGTCAGTACGATTTTTTATATTTTCACTTTTCAAGCGTCGATAATATCCGTAATTTCGTATATTTTTCGGGGAAAACATTTTTCCTTATTATATCTTTTCCTTCATAAACACAAATTAAAATAATTATTTTTACCATAAAAGCTCAATTTTGACAATAATGACTGTTTTAGACATGTTACTTATTTACCATTTAACTAGTATGGCCACATTTTTGTATAAAATACTAATAATATTTACACTATTTACATTCTCAAACGTACTTAACTAAAAGTGTTTGTTTTAGCTAGTTTCTCTTTAAACAATCAATTTTGAAACAAAAAAAATATTAATACAAATCTGTGATTTAGCATACAATATCTACACCATTCGTTTAATAAAATTAAAACTTATTTTGTGCGTTATTTGAACTGTCTTAATAATTAATAACAATAATGTAATCAAATATTTTATTTTTATCTAAACGTGTGTATCTTCAATTAATAACAATTATGTAATCAAATATTTTATTTTTATCTAAACGTGTGTATCTTCTACATTGATTCAGTCTTATACATCTTATGGTAGATGCAAAATTGTTTTACAATCTAGGTATTTTTCGTTCTATCAAATTGACATATTATTGTTCATTCTAATAATTATAATTCTCTAATTCAAAAAGCCACAATGTTTTGTTGAAATTAATTAATTGGTAATATATGTTTTGCAAAGAGAGTAAATTGATTCTGTTAAATAAAACTTATCGAACATATTTGAATAATTCAATGGCAAGAAATAAAAATCACGCTTTCTGATAACAAAATCATAACGGACGGATCAAAAGTTTCACCGAATTTTATCGCTTTTAATGTACACTTTACACCTTTTCACGACCACTTAGTTACATTGAGGCCTTTTTTCCTAGGCCACTGGCCTGTCAATGTTCACTTAAGGCATTTTTACCTAGTTCACTTTGTGGGTCACTTTGTCGGTTTATTGAAAGTTCTTTGTCCCTTTCTAATATTTCTTGTTTCAGCAACACTCTTTAGTAACTTTAGAATGTTCTAGGGAAGTGTCGGTGGATTTTGTCACACATTTTGGATCACTTGGCATTTGAGTTGGAGAGTTTCCTGTAAAATAATAATTATATTTAATTAGCAGGTCCAGTAAAAGGCAGACACAGACAACAGTAGCAATAGACAGTTTAGAAGATGATATAGCTACATAATAATCGTTTCTTTTTTCTTACTAAATGATTGGTTCCACCATTGATGGGCATTAGACAACACGAATACCTAGAATCTATGTTATGTCTTGTATCATTTTGATTGATGTTGAAGTACTTACCCTAAATGTTTTCATATATAGCATCTTATCTTACCCAAATAATATATTATGTATATGCCTTTCTTATTATGTCTAATACTCGTACCTACCTGAATACCTATATTAATGGTTAAGTTCTAACATTTTTATTTTTCAAATTAAACTTTATTAACAAATATTCAGCCTTTTATTTTCATCAAGGCCATAAACCAACTCTCGGAAAAGGTGCTTGGTAGTAGAAATAGGAATGATGGTAGTGTTTTCCCTTCCCAATGAGGAAACATTAATCTTTACATGAGCCTGAATATAATCATGCGATTACATTAGATGTTTGATCACTGAACAGTTATGTTTACTGAATATAATTGATGCGGAGCACAGACCAATTACAGAGAACAAAAAGATTTTGAGTAATGGACCAAATGGTTACTCCAATAATAAAATACCTTTTAAAAGATTTATTTGTGTGCGTTTTTGAGTGATATTTTTCACTGTGGCTTTTTCTAGCGTCATATTCGTGAAATCGACAATAATCGACAAACATCCTAACCTACCTAAAATAATTTAAAAAGTTTCTGTAAATAACAATTATAAACTTTTTGAAATGATATATTTATCATTTAACGTACACTCAGCTTCAAATGAAAGTGGTCATTGCGAAATGTGTCAAACGCGTTAAATTATGGTCAGCATGAAAATACTGTTATCAATAATGTTTTAAATTGAAATCGTTTCTTAAATAAACTGTAAGAAGTGACAAATAAATGCATTCAATAATACAGTCTATAAGCTGACTGAGGCATGATTTAACGCGTTTGACATTTTTCACAATGACCACTTTCTTTTAAAGCTGAGTGTACGTTAAATAATAAATATCACAATATTAAATTGGGAAGAAAAATGTAGCAACGATTCCATTTGAAATAAGTACTTATTAGCAGAATGTACTGGTATTTGCCAGAAACAAATGCAGGTTAAGCTCAAATCGTTTCAACGTATAGAATATGATATCACTCAGAACCCGCATAGTCCATGCGCTGCTAAACTATACAAATCGAGATCAGATATCTATTTTTTGAATTTCACAAGCTACAGGAAAATAATCTAGAGAAGGAAAACTATTGTAAAATCATTTCATGGAACATGGAAATCTGATTTTGGGCTTAACGTTAGGATAAAGACATGATAGGATTTTTTATTTGTTTTTCTGCTTATTGTAATCCAACTCTGGACATTTTAAATCAAAATCTGGAATTTGCTTAAGGTTACCCTAGTCGACGGCAAGAACTCATTGACAATTAACTGAGAATTGTTATAAAAAATAATCGGAAGTGTAAATAAAGAATAATTAGAAATGGGCCATTAGTATTGTGGCTGAGTGAGTACCTTCCTTCTACCTTATCAAGCAGGACTTTAATTTAGTTTTCCGTCTACAGCATAATTAATGACAGGCTCTATTCCCTGGCTCTCTATAATCCTCGAGTCTCTTCCAATATTTTCTAGTTTAGACGGGCTTAGTAACCAATGTTTAAAATATCTACCTGTCGCATACCGTGCGTGTACCTAAAGATTTTATATTCGCGTAAATTTTATTGCAAGTGAGGCAGTGGCTGCCATTGACCCACCTAAATTTAATTAACATTCCTCTATTTCAGAAACGAAAGTAAAGCTCGATATTGTGCTGCTTTTTAACATATTTGATCATATTTGTCTGTCCAACTCTGAAAGTGCCTGTAATTGTTTAGGGATTAGAGTTTGAGAAAATAATGTTCAATAACTGCTTACCATTTATCCTATTACGTTTCAAATGTGGCAACGTATTAGTAGTCCTATCGAGCGCACCTTTACTGTAGTACACACTGTTACTCTCCGGGTTGAATCTCACTGGCGGCGAATTGGAGCAACTTCTAGAGTCCATCGCCAGAGACCTGGAATCTAGGTCGTATCGAGGCTCTAACTCTGGCATCTGAGTTAGGTTAAGTGGGCTTCTGCTGGGGTTACTGTACAGAGATGGTGGTGGTGGTGTGGCGTATAACTCTGGAGGAAACAGTTGTTCTGCTGGTAGCTGAAATAGAAAATGGTGTTAGGTGATTTTGTTGTGGCGTTTGGGATGTGATCCTTATGTTCAGAAAAAAGAGCAATGTATAACCCAGGATAGTGCCCTTTAACCGGTCGTGTACCGTAATTACCGAAACAATTAAAAAGCTATCTCGCGTGGATCCACGTTTAAGGCACTCAAGAGGTTAAATTGTATTGTTTTAATAAATAAAGGCCGCTGCACACATAACGTGTTTTAATCTCGGACTGAACGGGAAGACAAGTTTTGAAAATATCGTTTCGTATAAAATGTATACGAAAGAGCATACGTCACAGATGCACGAACGGGACGGCGACTTGGCATTTTGTATGAAACTACACGTCATGCCGATCCATCCGGGAATAAAACACATTATGGATGCAGCGGCCTTAAGAGATTTTGTATTAAAAAAATAAAAGATTAAGTTTGAAATAACAATGTTAATTAGTCAGGGAAATTAATTATATTTTGCCAATTTGCCTTGAAAACCGACATATGGCTCGACTGTCAAACGAGGTCAGTTGATATTTTAACCGACGGATAAGTATTTATTTTGCTAAGCAGTTAATTCCCTTGAATTTACATACTATACGATTAAACCAACCACCTTACCAAACCACTAGTATTCAACGGCAACGCATTCTTATACTTCAACCAATCCTCGTACACCTTATCATACGGCTGTCTATGACAGTCATTGGGGCCGACATTCGTCATATGCAGACTACTCATTGGCCCCAAGCTCTGTATGCTGGGGCCTAGGTTTGGCATTTGCAATGATGGTGCGTACGGTCTTCGGTATTCCATCGGTCGGACTTGTATGTATTGATTCCAAGGTTCGATGTTGTGGCCGTAAAACCTGTCACAATTTGTCGTAATGTCGTATTTATCCGTCGTCTTCGATATAAGCGGTCTTATGGAACTGTAGTCGGTCGTAGAAGATTTATTTGAGCAGCTGTCGCTGTTCTTCCCGTCTACTGGTATTATATCTGGATTTTTATCTGTAAGGAGGAAATAATTGTATGTGTAAATTAATAAATAAATTATTTTTAGTGCTCGTTGGTTAGTTTTTTTTTGTGAATTTGGTTTGAGCGAGTGTTTTTGAAGCGATGTTGGCTTGGGCTGTAATTAGAAGATGATTTTTGGTTGTTAAGTTACTAGGGATTATTACTGTTATTTTTGCTATTACTTAAGTTATATTTGCCATTAAACTAGCTCAGAAATAATATGATAATATTTTAAAATCTACTAGTCGCAAGCGCTACTATTGAGAATGAGGTTCCCCGGGTAGGTTCCCTTATACATGGCACCAAAAGATAAGTGGCGAAATGTGTCTGTTCTGTGTACCAACTGTATGTAGGCGTGATGTAAGCATGGCGTAAGCAAGTATTTTAAAATCATCGCCGTTTTTTGGAATCAGGTAAAAAATTACGCACTTCTCCAAACAAAGGATTACAAAATTGTATAGTATTTCGTAAAATCCCGATATATCCTAATATCTGAATCCGATTCGAGATAAATCGAATATTTTGTATGATCCTATGGTTCAATGGCTTCTGACTGTTTCGAATTTCTTGGCAAAAAATGCCTTCAAATTCTTCTACGTTTGGTATGTAACTCTTTAGCACTGCCGTCGATTGTTTTTGCGGAAGTTCTTTTTGAAGGATGATATTTTTCGACAAACTAATACTACGGTTATTGCGTAACACGCAATAAAGGGCAATGAATTTCTTATGTATATAATACAGCGTTCATTGAGTTATTTACGTATCCGAGTTTTTTTTTTCAAACTGTGGTGCAATGGATTTGAAAAAAATTATATAGTCAGAACTGTATGGCTGGTCAGGTTTAGTAATTCAACTGTCTAGCTTCTGCCCGTTAGCTCTCAAGTGGGCTTAGGGTACAGTCAGGATCGGTCGGGGCTTATGGTTTAGCAAGCGAGTGCAGGTATATAGGACTTAGCCTGCCTTGTATAGAAAACCGTCTGGGATATATACAGGATTGAAACTTGAAGAGGGTCGAAGAGAAGTTGCCGTTATATGAATGTTATACAGATTTAGTTAAAGGAAATTTAATATTCATGGCATTTCTTGATCATCCTTTAATTCAAGTGTAAGTGTGAATGTTGCTGTGTCTATCAGACAGATTTGACCATAAAGCCTATATTTTATATATTCAGATTCAAGATGGTACAATTTCTAGTACAAGCAAGCAATTTTTCGTGTTATGTTTGAATGCAGCATTACAAAACGTTGAAAAAACTGATTGATTAATTTATGCTAAAATTTTTAGCATCAATATTAAGGATACATCCCCTGTAGACCCCGTTTCTACTTTCTACCCTGTATATGCTTTCGTATCTGTCTTATACGTACCTGGTACTGTGTTTGTCTAAGCATAGTTGATACTGAGAAATGAGATTTGATGCTCACAAAGATAAGCTGTCTTGTATTCCGTTAGTATTCAGTGGAATATGTGTGTTTAGCTTATGAAATTATGCATCTGTTAGACTAGAATCATCTTCAAAGACCAAGTATATTTTTTTTAACTTTTAGACTTAAGATTTTTTATAAATTATTTTTAGAAGAAGAGTTTAGCTTTAGTATCTTTATGGCGTTAAAAAAATTGTTTGGGCTTTAAGATCAAAAGGCTTGCCCCTGTTTCATATATTTATAGAGGAATTCTAGATGGAAAACCTTCTAGAATTCCTCGATAAATAGACTTAATCCAGGACCACGCTCAACAGTCACATTTGCGATTCTTAAGTTCAGTGAGGCAACATGCAACTATCACGGTATCAACATTTAGGGACTTACCTAAACTATTAACGCTTTCCGATTCTTTGGTGCCAGTTAGCGGTATATTCGCTGTTTCATCCTGCTTGTCCTTTTCATGCTTTTCTAGAAACAAAGAAAAAAAATGGAATCCACTGTCAGCTTACATTCTTGGAAATCTTTTCATTTCTCGACCAATTTTCACTTGTCGAATTTTAATAAATTTGTTGTATTTTTTAACTAAAAGGTTGGCCTTTTAGATTTTCTTGGAATTTTATATTTTAATTAAAATCATGCATTTGAAATTAATATGTACTATATTTACAGCTTCTGAGTAAAAACATTTGTTTTAAAACGATATGCTTTTATTTTATTATAATGGTACGCGTAATTTTAATTATTACTTAACATTTTAAATATTTTCGCAGAATCGACCTCAATTTTAATTAAAATTGAAAACATTGTTTTAATCCCTGTATCAACATTATTTAATTTTATGATTGGATAATTTAATCAAATTAGAAACCATTGTTAAGTTTCAAATTAATTAAATCTATCGTTTCAATTAAACTACACACCAATTTCAATCAAACAACACCCATACTCACTCTCTCTCTTGTTGAAGTACTTGCAGCAGAAGATGACAGCTGACACGGCAGTCATGGCGGCAATTACTGCCACTGCTCCCAGAACTATCATCAGGACCGTCGTCAGCTCCACCTTGACGGGGACCTGCGCTGTGGGAACAACTGTGGCTTTTATTTTATTTTTCCTTTTTTACTTGTGATGCCATTTCATGTATAAAAATAGCTAGTTAAAAACACTTTACCTACTTCGAAAAGTTTTTGGTTCTTGGGGTCCGAACCTAGTTCGAAAATCTGGGTGTACATAAAGTTTTTCGTAGTACCGTGTTTCTCGCTGGTCATTCCAAGTGTCGAAACCCTTGACAAATGTGTGGAAATGACTACGTAAACGTGTGACATTTAAAAATTTTCAATCAATATTTTCTGAATAAACTGACTCTTCTCAGACCTCTATGATTTTCTCAATAGCTGGTGTGGTAACTTTATCATAGAAAAAGACACTGACCTAAATTGGATCCAATTTTTCCATAGCGAAAACACCAACCAATGATTCTATTTATTTGGTTATTGTCTTTTAATACGTAAAATAATTGAAGCCTATGAATATTCAAAACATGAAAAATCATACCTGTATGCCGTTGCGGATACTTCAGCAAACTAGAGGTTAATGTCAGAGCTTCACTAAATCCTTTCCTATTGAAGGCTCTCACTGACACAGCCAAGGAGTTGCTTGCTGATAGACCTGTTACTTCAAACTCAGGATCATCACTGCTGACGTTCCGGAGGAGAAGACCTGTTGCCATGTCGAAGATCTGTGTGGATAAAGGAGCATATCAATGAAAGAAGGATTGGCTCAACGAGAGATGCGTAATCAATAAGCAATCGGGCACTGACGAGAGGAGAAGTGTTGTAATACGGAGAACTTATCTCAAATTTAGGATAGGTAGGTTAAATGTAGTATTTTCAGACATAGGTGAATTAAAATGAACTTCACGTGCCATTCCTAAAACAGCTAACGGACATGGGCCTCTCTAATCACAATCAATTTAACTCTGTTCTCGGCTAATTTCACTCAGCTGTCAGTCATCCAGTGAAGACAGTCGCGTCAACTAACCTGAAAGGCTTCACCTTACCCCTCCACCAGTAGCTATATTTAAATGTACCTACATCTTACTTATTATGGGCAGTCAACCCTGTGGCCACTTTGATCACTAGGTAATATTATTACCATAAGAATAGCTCGTGCTATTCTCATAGGTCATTCTTACTGTAAGGAAGAAAAAAAAGAATTGGAAAGATCACTGATTTTCCAAAATGATGAAAAAGCTTATAAATTGGGTCGAAAAAAACATTTTGCCTAGGTATGTTTTTTTATTCCGCAGACAAAAGCGATACATTGTCCATAAAGAAATTAATCTCGTTCAAGATTTATTTATATGGAAATAAGTGACAGTACAACAACAACAAGACGTATCGAATCCTATTGATATCTTTAACACAATTTGTGAAGCCAACTATAAAAGATACACCGCTTCTTTTATTGTCAAATGATGATTTTTTTTGTTTTATTTTTTATTTTGATTAATGTGATGTTGTTATTTTTTTACTTTTAGATGTGATAGGCGACAAACAAAACGTATTTTACGAGTACAAGGCTGACGTGAGCAGAAACACCGCGAGTGGACGCCCTAAATACACGAATCTTATTGGTGATGTTCTTCGAAAGGTTGCGTAGTATTTAAGGATCATTATCATTAAAGTTCATTGATTCTATTCTCTGACACAATTATTGAAGCGAAATATAACGGAAAGATATTATAATCTAAAAATAGAAAACAAATTATTTTTGTGTCGGTACCAAAGCCAATAGAATCTCAAGACATCAAGACAAATGAAAAGAATTGTTCAAAGATTTGAAGAGACGTTTAGAAGTTTGAAGAGGTTTTAACAACAAATACTGATGAATCTTGAAAATTATTGCCCTGTTAAAAGTTATGTATTAAATCACAATCAGAAAATTACTTCCAATTTACTGCATTTTAACAATAACACTGTTGTTTTCTGGAAGTGTTTATATGTAATAAGTTAGTATAAAAATGAATTGCTATAAGATAAGGAAGGGTGATGCTGCTCATTTCAAGCTGTTCAAGAATAGCTAATTTTCAGTGATAGCCAAGTGGTAACGGCCACAAGTTTGAACCCAGGTAGTCACATTTCTTCGCGTCCTTATTTTATTCACCACTATCTAAACAGTAAAAGAAAACCAAGAGGAAACCAGCATGTCAAACAAACAATTGAAAGACATATTATATCTACCAGTGAAATTAGCATTTGAACCGCGAGGTAGAGTACAGCCCACACCTCACAGAGTAGAGGCCTTTGTACCAGCAATGGGAAAATAAAGACCTTTTTTTTACCTAAACTAGAATAGTGGATGACGTGGTAAAAAGATTAGCCAGTCAGAAAATGGTAGTGACTTGTGCATCTGACGGCATAATTAAACTAATGACTAATATTTCAACATAATTTGTTAAAAGTAGTAATTTTGCTGGGATTGCAACGTTAACAATTATTTGCTCTGTAATAAATGTTATGTGTGGATCAACTAATGTGAAATCAATACTCGCAAGTTGTATTACGCGTTTGGCAAGTTTTGACTGTAAACACATTCATGCTATTCTTGTATCTGAGTCATGGCTTAAACCTTGTCTCCCTTCAACAAGCTACTCTCTTCCCGGCTTCGTGCTCATAAGAAACGACAGGACGGTTGGTGGTGGTGGTGGCGTTGCCATATATCTCCGTGCGCACATTCCCTTCTCTGTAGTTCATGTGTCGGCGCAGCCACCCCCATCAAATGCTGGTGAACACCTTTTTCTTGAAGTCGAACTACATCACTCGAAATTACTTCTTGGCGTATATTACTGTCCCTCCTTACGCATCAATTTCTTTTCTTCTTTTGAAAAACTCCTAGAAGTTCTGACCCCTTCTTACAGTCATAGCATAATTATGGGTGATTTTAACACTTGTCTCCTGAAAAATGACCTTCGCTCTTCTTCTCTGACTAATGTTGCAGCTTCTAGTAATCTTTCCATTCTGCCACTAAGTGCCACTCACCATTTTCCAAACTGTACACCTTCACTTCTTGACTTGATTTTTGTCACCCCTCTTGATCGCGTCGCTAAGCATGGCCAATGCTCAGCCGACGCCTTTTCGTATCATGACCTGATTTTTCTTTCTTATAAAATTCGTCCTCCTAAAGCTTTAGCTTTAGGAGGACGAATTTTTTTAAGCCAAATTCCTCATGCAACGCAATTTTGGTGGTATGAACGCTGACAATCTTTGCGAGGATGCCAGCAAAATTGATTGGTCTCCATTGTTTGCGTCTCCGTCAGTCGACGAGCAAGTAAATTATTTCACTGCTAGACTTGTCGAGCTTTACGATGTTCACGCACCTATACGTGCAGTTAAAGTAAGAGATTTGCCGGCGCCGTGGCTGACGGATTGGACTGACTGATCACCCATAATTATGCTATGACTGTAAGAAGGGGTCAGAACTTCTAGGAGTTTTTCAAAAGAAGAAAAGAAATTGATGCGTAAGGAGGGACAGTAATATACGCCAAGAAGTAATTTCGAGTGATGTAGTTCGACTCTTCCCCAGGTTTTTTTCGATAACTCATTGCTTCCGTTCTGCAAAAACGTTAAAAACCTGGGGATATTCATTGATGGGAACTTCTCTTGGACCACCCAACTGCAGGAGGTTAGCCGCAAACTATTTGCATCTGTTGCATCTTTGAGGAGACTGCGTAATTTTCTTCCCATTGGCACCAGGATTGCGCTTGCACAATATCTTCTTCTTCCCATCCTTGATTATGCTGATGCCAGCTATCTTGACCTTACTCAAGAACAACTTGATAAGGTTGAGCGGCTTCAAATTGATTGTATAAGGTTCATATTTGGTTTGCGCAAATATGACCATGTTTCCGAATTCCGTGTGAAGCTCAAGTGGTTGCCCATTCGCCTTCGCCGGAATGCTCATATTCTTTCCCTTTTATATAATGTACTCTTTACTCCTTACACCCCTTTTTACCTCAAGAATCGTTTCCAGTATCTCCGCGATTCACACACGAGATTTCTTAGGTCATCAGAGAACTTACGACTTCAAATGCCAGCGCATTGCACGACTTTTTTGGATAAATCATTTACTGTACAGGCTACTCGTCTATGGAATGCATTGCCAGATCCAATCAAACGTGCTCAATCATTGCCTGTGTTCAAAAGACTTGTAAAGGAACATTATCTGTCGCTGTCTTCTTCTTAGCTTGTCAATTTCAAACTGAACTGTCATTATCAACAGATTGTCGTCATTTTTTTTTGTATTTCTTTTTATTTGCCTTTATATTAAGTGGGTATGTATGTATTTATGTATCTATTACATAGCTTATGTATTTATCTGTGTATCTATTGCAGTATATCATTTTAGCACTGTTATTGTTACACCAATGACCGCCCCATTTCATGTCCAAGCAATTACTGTCCATACCAGGTTGCCTAGAAGAGATCGCGGTATGCGATAAGGCCGCCCATTGTATGTGTATTAGACTTAAGTTTCTTTTTATTAATGCATTTTATGGTGTACAATAAAGCGTATAATAAATAAATAAATAAATACGCAAGCAGACTTGTTGATGGTGTTAGTTGAAAACTTGCAGCAACTTGAACTGAATATTCACATAATTATGCAATTAACAATTAAGACGTAAACTTGCACTGTAAAGCTAACAGATCAATGTCGGAGATCACATCAGTCTTGATTGACAGACGGAACTGACGCTACAGATGCTGTATTTACTGGGACATTCCACAGAGTAGGTATGTATTTCTATTGCACAAATGAAAGAGAAATTTGGCAAGCTAGGTTTTAGGTAGACTTCTGAGCACTTGTATGCAGGTGTTAATACAGGGTGTTTGGAAGGGAGCTGTACATACGCCTAGGGTAGAAACTAGGGATAGTCTGCTACCTACCCCCGCCCATTATATTGACCTTGGCCTCAAGGTTTTTTTTTAATTTATTATTATTTTTTATTTGACTTTTTTATGATTTTTTGACTAAAACTACCTGTAGCTCAAAATCTATCCATGGGACCGGTCGGCTAATGGTCTTGTTTTAATCGTTAGAGTCTTAGGGTCCTGCAAAAAATTATTTTACACCAGAAAATTGTGGAGAAGAAAAGTTATGGGGCCTGAAGTACCGTAGTAAGGTAAAGAAATAATTTTAAGGGCAACTTTCTATGGGGTTTAAAAAATAACTAACAGGGTTGGAGTTCTTCTGATTTTTTTAAAACATCCTCAGTCCATGCCCTTTCTAACGATATGCTAAAAGTGTAATTATCACTTTTAGTTTTAAAGTTATTAATTAATTTCCGCAACTAGGGCACTTTTACCACCACGAGTCGACATTTGTAAGACAAATGTTGTAAGACAAAAATTTGAACGTATGGGCAGGCGTCATCGGTAATCGGTTGATAGGGCCGCACTTTTTGCCAGACAACCTAAACGGGCAAAACTACTTAGATTTCCTCGAAAACGATTTGCCTGATTTAGCGGAAGAAGTGTTTGACGAAGATCGGCCCATAGTCTTCCAGCACGACGGCTGTCCTGCTCATTGGAGCCTAGCAGTGAGGGAGCTTCTGGACAACTGCTTTCCTAATTCTTGGATTGGTCGGGGTGGGCCAATTCCCTGGCCCCCAAGGTCGCCTGACCTTACCCCACTCGACTTCTACGTCTGGGGAAGGGCGAAAGAGTTGGTGTACGCAGAAGAAGTACCAACAAGGGAGGTTCTAATTAACAGGATCCACGCCGCATTCGATACAATGCGCGAGGAACTGCTGCTTAGAACGGTGACCGTGGAGATGAGGAAGAGGTGCCGAGCATGTTTACAGGTCAATGGTCATCAATTTGAACAAAATTTGTAATTAATTAAAATTAGTAATTAATTAAAATTTGTAATTTAATGACATTAGTCATTACCAAATTTTTTGTTTCATTTGCCATCCTTTTACGATCGAACACATTTAATTTTCATTAGTTGAAATTTTTGCTTGAAGTGCCCTAGTTGCGGAAATTAATTAATAACTTTAAAACTAAAAGTGATAATTACACTTTTAGCATATCGTTAGAAAGGGCATGGACTGAGGATGTTTTAAAAAAATCAGAAGAACTCCAACCCTGTTAGTTTTTTTTTAAACCCCATAGAAAGTTGCCCTTAAAATTATTTCTTTACCTTACTACGGTACTTCAGGCCCCATAACTTTTCTTCTCCACAATTTTCTGGTGTAAAATAATTTTTTGCAGGACCCTAAGACTCTAACGATTAAAACAAGACCATTAGCCGACCGGTCCCATGGATAGATTTTGAGCTACAGGTAGTTTTAGTCAAAAAATCATAAAAAAGTCAAATAAAAAATAATAATAAATTAAAAAAAAACCTTCAGGCCAAGGTCAATATAATGGGCGGGGGTAGGTAGCAGACTATCCCTAGTTTCTACCCTAGGCGTATGTACAGCTCCCTTCCAAACACCCTGTATATCGGTGATTTTTTATTGAAATGAAAAGATGCAGCATATGGTGAACATTAGCTGTACTTGTAATCTACATCCAATTTTTTGGTTAAAAACCTGTTAGAAGACAGAGACACCGTGCATAAGGATTGATATCGCCACATCGGACATGCTATCTTCAAGAGTGCTATCAACACGTACCATATGAAATGATTTTATGCATTGTCCTTAAATTGGGTAACGAATCTCCAAGATTTGGGAGACCTTCTGTACCGAACGTACAGTTAGGGAATGAAAACAAACACGTTTGAAGTGTAGAATCACCTAACGGCTGTTGCATTCATCCTAAAAAGTAAAAAAAGGATTTACCTCCAATAAGAATGACTGGTGGATCCCTCCGTCATGGCCCGGCGTGCAGTTCAGAGTCAAAGAGTCGTAAGTCACGTTGGTGATCTCACACGCCTTGGGAGTCGCTGGCTTGTCTGTTCGGAAGAGAAAGAAGCATTCAAATTAAATAAAGCATTTAATTAAAGTATGCGTACTTTTGGAACAGTGTTCATAGAATGTATTGGCATTTTCCTAGGTAAAGTTAACTTTTTAACTGACTTCTTCGGTTTCTAACAAACAAAAAATATACAGCCGCAACCGCAGAAGTTATTAACGAAATTTAACGAAGCACAACGGGACAAACGGGATTTAACGATGCTTATCTCTCTAGTGGATTAACCAGGGCTTGAACTTTTAAAGTTTGTTAGCGGGCAAAGTTACTGGCAACAGAAAGTAGGCGTCTTATAAACATCAGCACCACCCTCTATATCTAGTGCTATAATGCTTTACATCAACATACGACCTAATAACTTATACTACCCCTGTAGGTACTAGAAATGTCTGGATCAGGAGGTGCGTCGTATTTTCTAGGAATAAGCCGCGGAAATTGATCGTAGTTCAGTCCGTCTAGAATAAATTTAACTAACTGAGCTTTTTGATTCGTATGGAGCTGACTGTGGGTATTTGCATTTTATTGACTTCCTTTTATCTATGTAGATCTTTGTTTAAAAATAGGTCTCCCCTTTGTGTTTTGTGAATAATTAGAAGATGTTGAGGTATACTGACTTATCTGTAATTTGGTCACCCAGCAAATAAATGCTGTGTTGTATCTGTGTTGTCATGGTCACGCTCAGTGAAATTTTATTGTATCCTTTTCTTTATTATTCTTCTCCTTTTTGTTGGAAACTAGTGTGACTTCATAATCATTTCAAGAATCAAGGGTTATAACCCATACTGTGTTTTTTTTTAAATTCAATCTATAGGTAGTGTTCTACTACTAGGCACAGAACTACCCCATAGGCTTTATTTACTTTTCCCTTATTTGGCCAAACGGCCGGCCATACATCATTGTTGTGTACATAACTGTTTTTAACTCTTTACATAATTAATGGCGAATTATAATAATATTGAATTGCTTACCAGCTGGTAGTATACGGAAGAGACAGGGCTTCGTCTGTCGTCCCACGGAGTTGGTTCCCGAGCACTGCACCCAGCCGTAGTCTGAAGAAGTATTCACCATGTAAATGTATGTACCTGAATGAAATATCATAGATTACTACAAGCAAAAAAACTCAGGCTTAAGTAATAGTTATGGCCCAATAACCACTTATCGACGCAAATTCAATACGCATGGTGATGAATATTTAAAAGAAGAAAAATTTTTGGCCTTCCTGGGAACTGAACACATTATATTTACAATGGGAATATACTAGAGTACACTAGACTAACTTTCCCGTGGGTCGTGACTTCGCTTCAATAGGTTAAGCCAAACACACTATGCCCAATCTCTGCAATAATTGAAAGCCACAATTAACTTTGGCTACCACCTAATAAGCACCGAGTCAATGAAGCTCGATGGGTCCCAGAGAAATGATACAATTGTATCGGATCCCGCACCAAAATTAATCAGTTAAGACCAGCGGATGAGTAAGAAAAACAGGTAATTCCTATGTCTGTTTAGTGTGAGACCATCAGGCGATCTGTCTAGTGTATATTTCCTTTATTTTTGGCGATCTGTCTAGTGTTTTCTCCTTAATTTTTGGCGATTCATCTAGTGTAGTTTTCCTCAATTTTCGGCGATCTATCTAGTGTATTATTCCATAATTTTTGGCGATCTGTCTAGTGTATTTTTGGCCGTAAGGTCGGATAGTAGGATTACCTGGCAAATTAGATACAGTGGTTATCGATGATGTAGTAAGCTCATGTTTACTATGAGCTGAGCTGTTAAACCACCAGTGGTATGACATTGGCTCCTGTGAACAAAAAGACAAGATTTAATATTGTATGACTAGAAATAATACCTCAACATGTCCACATCCTTCATTGTCGTGTTCAATGAAAATTAGGCCAATAAAGCTATATTTGTAAGAAAACCTGTGGTAATTCACTAAAAACAGTGAATAAAAAGCACTTTTTTATCACATTTTTTCAAAAAGAGCTAGTTTATTATTCGTTAACAGGGACTAATATAGCTCATCAATCCCTAGGGACTAAAAGTTATTTGAATTTGGAATTTGGATATTGTTAGTAAATGTTCCAATCAGTAAAGAGATCAATCACAAACCATGCGGTCCAAAATAATATTACATCTCTAAAATCGATTATGACGGGTGTATGAGGTGAATTGCTAATGAGCGATTGTAATTCTATTTCGAACCACACGGGAACATTGTATTACATACAAACATAGCCAAATTAAAATATAAATCTACAACTGTAACGGATGGTTCTAATAAAATTGTTATGATGCACTTCCATAATTTTCAAATATAAACATTAGCCTCTTATTATTTCTATGTTATGTCTTATGGTTCCTAATTGTACGTAAATAAATAAACCTCCTTTGCTCCGCTCTAGGTTAAAAAAAACACTCTCGCCTTTAAAATAGTTGTTTGCTCCCTAGGTAAACAATCTACAATTAATCATTATTTTGGTGTTTGAGATTAGAACTCAACAATATATTCGACCTCCATCTTAATGCTATACAACCTCCTTGCGCAAAAAATACTCGATACAAACTCCTTGTGCTTTTCGCTTAAATCTTTCTTTATATCCGACTGCGGGAGGGAATGTTTTACGAGCGTATGTATGTATTTATATCCACTTCTACAGCACGCTCTACAGCCCAAACGGCTTGATGGATTATGCATAGAGTGGCATATGCTATATAATTCTTTATAATAGCGCCCATTATATATAGCGCCCTTTTATATCCCATTAAAAAAGGGGGCAACACATTTTTTTTTCGTTATTGAACAATATGGGTATCAAATAATAGCTACTAAATAGGCCATTCCAAATGTATATTGTAACATTTTTATGTTCCTGTTTTTGCATAAATTTAAAATAAGCGTGACTTTGATAGAAAAATAAATGATCTTTTACCACATAACTTATTTGGAGAACTCGTTCATTACTAAAACTAAAGAGTCTGAAATAAAACAAATTATTATAAAAACGAAAAACCCGACTGCTAAAAACCAATTAACTGAAAAGAGGAAAACATGTAGTCGGGTTTTTGTTTTTATAATAATTTGTTTTAATCTCGTAGACATGGTATAAAATATAGTATTCAATTCTTGAATAAAATGGATTAATATCGAGGGCCATGAATCACTCGAGTCGCTCCTGAGCGACCTGAGTGATTCTAATACTCGAATCACTCACTATGGTCGTTATTCAATCATCATGAATCACTCCCTACGGTCGTGATTCAGTCGTTAGAATCCTTCACTTGCTCGTGATTCATCTGTGGCCCTCGCTTCAAATCCATCCTTTATTCACTAGTTGCATAATATACTATTTTATTAATAACCGAATGCCATATCTACGTCAAAAAGTATTATATAAAAACGTTGTATGTAAGTAACACCTGATAATGGCACCTTCTCCTTGAAACATTCTCAAAGGCCATTTTAAAACGAAACATTTTTTTTCTTAAATTAAAATCAATGGCTTGCACCTCAAGTTTTTTATGACAAGTGGCTTTTCCTCGACTATGTTGTGATCGGTTTTCAGTCAAACCGGATGTATTTGACTTTCGGGATTCTGACTACTCGTTTCGAGTATCAAAGATCTATAAATGTCTTCCGGGACCTAAGGCTTGAAGCTCTTTCCAAAATACGTAGGACTCTTATGTAATCGATTACAATTACATACCAGCAATACTTGGCCTTATATTATATACTTTTTTTGTAACAGGAAAATTAAAATCTTGAATCATTAATCAAAAGTTTAAACGCTTACTAATACATTGGTTTCCGAAAAAAAAAAAATATCTCTTGCAAGGATTACAATTTTTTGCAATTTTGATTAATTCTATTCGAAAATAACTTGATTAAAAAAAAATAACTTAAAAAAAGTCGATTTTTATTACACATTACTTTTACAAAATATTTGTTTTGGAATACCTATTGTCTGTGAATTGATCGAATTGCTCGAGTCATATATAGTCATACATTTCAACATTTCTCGTTAAAATGAGCCAGGGAATCGGATTGACAAGCATATTGACACTATATTGGATAATCTGGATTTTTTAGAGAGCCATACGGTTGTGATTAAACACGTTAAGTTAATTTACTTGCTAAGTGATCCTATTTCATGACATAAAATTATTACAGTTGTTATCTAATTGTTATAGTATTAAGTAAGGTTAATGCTTATTTGTATCGTGTGGTAGATTGCTAGAATAGGTGGATGATTATCAAAATAAAGTGTAAACCGACTTTTACTGTCAACTGTATTCTTTTAAATAACTGATGCATGCTGCTAAATACGTATTACTGAATTAGTTTGACGTAATGAGAGCACTCGCGTCTCGTTAAAAATGCCGGAAATGTTATTCATATTTTTTTAATGTTTGCTTCTTTCATGTTTTATAGAGTGACTATTTATGAGGCCAAAACAATTAATGACAGGAAATTATATTAAAGTGCTTTTCTTTTCCCAATTCAATCAATCACTTACGAAATCAGCCTCTAATAGATAGTCAGAAATGTAATGATTTTATTGTACCTAGTACACCAGTATCTACTGTATAACACAGTGGCGGTCTTATCGGACTGACAGCGATATCTTCCCACTGCGAGAAGCTAGAACACAGGCCTTCTTTCTGTGAGAGAAAGTGGATCAAAATCTTCCACGCGAGCTCAAGTTGCATTACCGCGCTGCTGCAATGATAACATTCTTACCGTCTCTTTATAGTTGTATCAACCTACTTAGTTCTTTATAGTTGATACCAAATGTTCTAAAGACAATCGCTAATCCTGCCGACAAAGTGTCACGCAATTTGGCCAGTTTCAGATATAGGTACAAATGTTTTGTCTTTATTTGTTTGGTATTTATTATTATTATCATCATCGATTTAGAAGACAAAAATATCCCTGTCAAACAATTAAAAACGATAAATTCATAGAAAAAATGTCTTCCTTCCTTCTTAGATTACGTAACAGGAAACCGAAGAGTCTATTCATGTTTTATACCGCGGAGATCGATATAAGGACTCCCACGCGAAAATTACAAGTTTTAAAACTTGTATTGTGACTTTGCAACTCTACTTTACATACGAATAGGAATTCTGAAACTCGTTAGGACTACTCGAAGTAAGATTTCTTTTCAATGTATACTACTGCGGTTTTTGAATACACTGCCATAATAACAAAAAATAAAAAATAATAAAACTGTCATGATAAAAGTATAGTATATAATATATATATAAAAGTATAGTATACTTTAAGTGTAAAGGCTCCTATAGACAAGCGCAACGCGACAATGTGGCAAACCTTCTGTTAATAAATCTTCTACGCTTATCAATCTGTGTAACCTTTTCCCAACTAAGTTGAGGTTGGTCAGACCGGTTGTCAGGATTTCTGACTACCCATAACGACTTAAAGATTTGCAAATGACTGTAGGTACGTATACCATTTTCGATGATAACGTGACAGTGTGACATCTTTGTCGCACTGTCACGTACCGCCTGCCTTATAGCCAAATATATCGGCAAAATCGAGGCATGTTTAAAAATTCAGGGCAAATTTTCCATTTAATTACTGCTTAAATTTTAAACTTCAGTTTCTTTTTTTCAGTCACCCGTACAAGTTTAACCTATCATATCCTACAAAAAAAACTTCGTACGCGAAAAAATATACTTCATTAAACCTTCCTTTCCCCGATACCGACAGGAAGAAAAGTAAACAAAACAAAATCTGGGGTAACATACAAGGCTATGCAGGTAATATAGCTCACTGATGGGGTATTATGTTATTCATGAGGTTATTCTCTTTGGAATACTGCACAAATGCCGAGTTATTATAGCTGCTTCCGATAAGGACGGTTTTTTTAGAAGCTAGCTTTTGTCAGCTGCTTCGCTCGTGTGATATGTTAACGAAAAAAAATACTATATCCTTGGCCAAATCACAGGCTATATCTTCATAATTAAGATTGGTTTAGCGGTATAAGCGTTAAGCGTTAAGCGTTGACTTCGCCTACGTGAAAGTCGAAAATTTTCGAAGGGAATATACAACCGAGATGTAAAATACTAATTTTATTTATCGTCCAGGACATGGTGCACCCGAGTCCAAATTCGTTCAACCGTTGAAGCGTGATACATAATTTCACATTAAGTATACTATTAGTACACAGGAAATAGGATTATACCGTAGATCATTTTTGGTAGAGGGATTTACATGTTTTAATAAGGATTATCAAGAGCAAGATTTTTTGAGAAATATGTGCCTAATTTGTAGCTGTTATGTATTTATTTCTCAGACTATTACTGGCAATAGGTTGGTTGCTGGTTCAATTCTCGCATGAGTAAAGTAGTAGAAAAATAATTGTTCGGCTTACTGACAGATATTCAAGATAGGTATTTGGGTAATGTATTTTTTTTTGTATTATTTTTGTATTATTTACCTGACGTTTGCAGGCTGATACAATCACGATTTGTGTACCGAAATTACAAACTCAAAAAACATGAAAATTAAATACTATCAGTATCAAAATAAAGCTTCGACCTCAGGCATAAGTTAATTAATATGCATGAGTCCCGTATATTTTTATTGCAATAGCAATTTAGCTTACAAAACGACCATATTTTGAACGTAAAAATTGAATATAACAATATTTTCGGAGAAAAACCATTGAAAGCGTCAATATTGATCAAATTTATTGCAGCTTGCTTTCGTTATTTGTGTGTCGATTTGTGTAAAGCTTAATAGGAAAATCGCATTTGAAAATTTGTAGTTTAAAAATATTTGACGTGCTATGTTTTATTTTAAACTAGGATTTTAAGGTATTTAAAAAAAGGAGTCAGTGATAGCGTGACGGGGGACAAGACGGTATGGAAGAAGAAAAAGTGTTGCGCCGACCCCAAATAACATGGGACAAAGGCAGGAAGATGATAATGATTTTATGATATACAAGAGATTTAAAGTTACTAGTCAATTGGCAGCAAATTTTATTCGAGTACTTAGATGTTATTTATTCATTTTCACATAACATAACACGGCCTATCGCCGAAATAAATAACCCTGATTGTAACATAAGCATTATGTGACACTGAAAATTGTTCATTTCAAAAGTTAAATATTAATCATGGTAAAAAGAAACATGATCCATTTATTAAATAAATAAAAGTCTCGTTGGACTGGCAGCCAACATAGTTGAGCAAAGGCTAGATATATTGATTATTAGCTATAGCATCGAATAATATTTAGTAACGACACGATTACTTGCTTGCCTAATCTAATTTAACTGGCACGAACCAGTAATTTTTTACAGCAGATGATTTTGTAATTTAATAAAACGCTGAATAACCCATTCATTGAAGATTTAGGTAACCATTAGTGACGTTTCGATAGTATGGACACAGTGTAGAAAACTTCAGTAGCCAAATAATTAAGTTTTATCCTTTTCACCATTTTATATTTAAGATCAATTTTTCTACCGACTAGTTTTTGCCAGCGGCTTCGCCACAGTTAAAGTCACAAATTATCTCAAAGAATCGTACTACCGGGATAAAAATATCTTATGTACTAATCCAGAATATGGTCTACCGATGTGCTTAATTTCATCCAAATCCATTCAGCCAGACAGTGTTACTTTCACATTCATAATATTGATATGAATTATAGGTACTCTCCGTCCAGCCTGTAATTTTACATTTTACAGTTCTAAATAAGCTAATGATTTAGTGATAAACTTTTGCGGTACCGATTCGATTTCTTATAACAATTTACTTCATTAATGAAGAAATTTTAATAGATTTAACACACGATTTTATTAAATTTAAGATGTCAGTTTATATGGAGAAGAATTGAACTAATTGCAAGTATTTTATTTCGTGTTTCTTTACAGGGTGAGTTTTTTTAAATGGGCGTCGATAGCCAATTCCGAAACTATGAGGAATAGCTGACAACACTCGAAAGAGTCACGAGGCCGATTTTGATGAAAACTAAAACTGCATCATTGGATTTTTGAAAAATCAATATTACGAGCCAGCCAGAATAGAACCCGTTGATTTAAAAAAAACACATGCTTTGTTATTACACCATTCCGGAGTGTCGCTAATTAGGATCAACTTCTGGGAAGTAATGGTATAAGCATTGTACTACATTCAGCATTATTTTTATTTATTATTTTGTTTTTTTTTAAACATTGACAATCCTAGGAATTTATTCCTGTATCGTGGGTGGGTGTGGTTGTGGGTGTTTTTTTAATGGCATCTTAATTATCATCTTAAGTAGATTATTATTATGTAACAAAATATTCAATTTACAGTGTGTGTGTGTATTTAGTGCTACATAAAACACATATAATATTACGCATATTCAACTGTAAATTTTAATTAATCGTAATAACGAAGCGAATAAGCACGTCGCTTCACAACTGTAAGCGTCCATGATGTATTGAATTTTATTGACTATTGTTGCCTGTTAATAATTATGAAACTTCATAGGCGTGCATCTGTCAAATGTAAAATAATTGGCTGTACGGATATTAGTTCCATTACGAGCCCGAGCAGATGCTGCCAGTTTTTACTCTGTGACAGCTATCGAATAAATTTTTATTAAGATCAACTTTCAAGGTCCCGAATTCGTGTCTTTAACTTTTATATAAAGCTATTTTAACCTTAAATTACGCCCTTGAGGTGACTTTTGTAGCATAATCTTATAAAATGATTTTCTAGGACGAATGATTAATAAAGTCTTTTTGGACGACATTTCATGGATAGGTATTAGAGGAAAATATATGAGGAAATAAGGATTTTAATTATGTTCAGACGGTCTATGGATAAATAAAAGTTTTTGGAGCGAGTAAAGGGTTTTAGCTAGTTAGAGAGCGAAGTTTGGCAGTATAATAACTTCTACTATCACACAAGTAAGTATTTTCAGCTGAGTGTGTTTGCTTCTTACTATAGATTTAAAACTGCCTGCCTAGACTTTTCCCAAGTATTTTGGGCTCGGCTACCAGTCTAATCGGATTCAGCTGAATAATAGTATTTTAAATGGAGTAACTGCCTATCTTTAAAACGTCTGTTTTTTTAAATCCATGTGGTTACCTACTATTTGATCATTAAGATAATTTATTTTGCCAAAGATAGAGCAAGATTTTCTTTTCGACAGACATGACAGTTAAACTATTTGTCATCTTATATCCAGCACTTAATCCTGATTTCTGATATGGCAGTGCAGTTATAACGGGTGACTTCTAATTCGACGTAGGTATTCCTTCCAGGATATGATACTGTGACTCTTTTGTAAAAAATAAGCATTCCATATAATCCAGTACACTGAGGGATTTCGTGGCACCCTGTTACTTGATAATGGAGGACAGATAGGCAATCAATCTATGTAAAATACTGCTTCCAATTCAGCAGTATCTATTGAGATTGGAAGCTCTTTAAGCGAAGTTGGGAAAAGGCCAGGCAGATGATGATAATACAGAAGGAGTACTTACCTTCGGATTAGCATCCAGATCACAGTCGATGTCAATTACCTCTCCTCTTGCTGCCCTTATCACGGTGGGAGCTGATGACGTGCAAGTTGGAACAACTGTACAGAAAGCAACACAGTTTACCGGATAACCGGACGAATTACATTTTCCATCCACACTTGCTTGGTATACTGACAAGACGCACGCTTCTGCTTATTTTGCTTGTGCGCAACTCCCTGCTAGCATCTGTTTTCTCTATCACCAATCACCAAGCCAGTTTTCAAAGCAAGAGTTGAACAGTTAATCGTCTGGTAAAGAACGAGACCAAGTGGGCAGGCGAGAAAGGAATCATAAAGAACAATAATTCAAAAAATCTAAAAACCCGACTGTTTAAAAAGCGAACTAAAAAGACATAAATAAGAAGAAAATTATGCTGTGCTGTCGGAGGATACATATTCGCGATCTGGCTGACCGTAACCAGATGTTATGATAGTCTACTTACACTTGACATCCAACATCAGGCTCTCAGAAGACCCTTCTCCTAGAGCGTTTCTTGCTGAGCAGACGTAAGCACCAGCTGCGTTTCTTGATATCCGCTGCAGGACCAGGCTTTGATTGGCTATGATAACTCCTAGTCCCGGTTTGACTACTACACCCTGGTAGAAAGAAAAATGGGTTACTTACTACAATTTTCCATTTCAGAATTGATTTGGAAGTTCAACTCAGGACTGCTAAACAGACGCCTTTGAAACCAATAATCCCCTGGAGGCTTTCATTGCCTTTTGTTGCTATCTAGCAGATTTACGGTTATGGCTTTGCTCTCTGAACAGAAATATTACCATCACTCATGTATTCGCCGAAGATAAGGTTCGGATGCAGAGTCCGCTAAAAATAACAATAAATAAGCAATAAAAGTAATGAAAACTTACATGATGCGTAAAATACACATGGTTGTGCCACGGGTTCGCTTGCACTCTGCAGTCCAGGTACACGTCCGTGCCTTCCACCACTTTGCTGGCGTCTAGATTAGCACCTAACTCTAATTTTGCAACCGGCAGATCTGTTGGGAGAAAAACAAAATATTTATTCAACGTTTTTTTACCCGTTGTTAGGGTTAAATAAATCATTCTATTAAAATCAATGTAATGGTTTTTCTAGATCCTTTTGTTGAATCCTTTAAGCTCAGATTTGCTCGAGAGTTTTGTTGTTTGTTTTTGGAGACTGTCAATGTTGTAACTTTGGAGTCAAACTAAGCCTATTTCTGATAAATTGAACAGATCGTCATTTCTGTATTCCAATACAGATTTTGAGAAACTACAACTTTAATTTTAACCAGCTCACAGTCTTGGATAGAAGGATTAAATTAAAATATTGGGCTGTAATAATTGGAAGTAGTTACTTACAAAGTTTTATTAAATTCATTTACTCACGTCAATAGGTATAGGTAAAGGAGCGATCATGATGATCAACGCTCAAATGCACATGCCTTCCCTACACGAGAAAATATTTTTTCTACTAGTGGTACAATATTAGACTGGTATTATTGAATAACTCACGTTGTATCTCCATCTTCCAGCCATCCTCATGAGTGGAATGCGGCAGACTTGGCTGCACAGCCCTGCAGGATAGGACTCTCCCGGCGTCCTCTATAGTTGGCACAAAGCTCAGGATGCTGCTAGTGATGTTGCCGTCCGTTGAGGTCTGGTGACAAAACGGTAGTTATTGTTTTAAAGCTTAAGAAACTCGTAGAGACGCATAGTAAGGGTGCGGACCCATCGAGAGCTTTTAGCAATTACTCCATAATTCCAAACTAGTGAATTATTATATTGTCATTTCTTTCTAACCTTGTAGATCTTATTGCAGTGTTGCTCTTATTGTGCTACAAAATTAGTTAATCGTTCTCAATGGGACCACGCTCTCAAAGACAGGAGGAAAAGTCAAACCCCGGTATTCTGAATAGAGAATTTTGAGTTAATAACGCGTTCAATGTAGAGCTAGACTTGGGATTAAATAGCACATATTCTGTTTAGGTAAGGAATATGGGCAATAAACTAAGTATGTGAAGCTGAAATAGTGGACCTTAATATTCTTTTGCACTAATTTGATGGACCCGAAAGCACAATTTGCAATATTTTACAATTATGTTCAGAAGAAAATAGAAGGTAAAGCAATATCTATTTGTTTTTTACGGCTCTCAGAATTATTCGCATCAAAATACTTGATGAGAAAATCTTTTAACGAGATGAAGAAAACTAGTAGCTAGTATTAAATAGCGTATTAACCTCCGCACCTCCTCAACCTCCACCTCGTATTAAATAGCGGAAGTTATCTTCTCGAAACTTCGTGTTGAATTGAACTTTGCAGAATGTTTGAGCTGAACACTGGATTCGAGAGTCTTTCTTGGTCGAATCTCCTGTAAAAATCCTGGACGCATCTAGAACGGTCTAGAAGTTCCAAAGACATTTCCCGTGCTATACACCGTGAAATTTAAATGGTTGTTTTCCCGCAGCGAAATGGTTTTGTCTATGTAATACAATCGTTTCGTAGTTATATAAAATATTAGAAACAAAAACTGGCATATTTAACATTGTGAAAAACTAAACTCGAAAGCGATCATGAACCAATAGTATACCACAAGCACAGCAGGCCGTTGACCCGGGTGCTAGGGCACCGTCGAAAGGATTAGGTTCGAAGGCGGCTCCGTTTGATCATGTTACGCGCGGGCTAGATTATGCCGTATAATTACACGCGAGAGCTTATTTTACTTTGAACATTTCTAAATCGGTCTTTTCTTTGTCGGTATCGCAGTGATTTTTTGTATTGTTCCGTGCAAACATTTTATGCCTTATCACTACGTGCGAGAGTTTATTTTGGTTTGACATTATTTTGTGAATCGGTTTTCTTTGTAGGTGGTGACACGAGTAGTACCTAGTACCTACAAGTTACGTCTAGAGTTACTATTGTTACTCACTTTTTCGAGTTGATGAATATTTTTTTAATTATTTTAAAACAGAAACATCGTTATTTATTTACTTTAACTCTATACTTCGAAAGTACTCCTTAAGGCAAGTCGTTCTGCCGCGGGAAAACAACCAATTAAATTTCAGGGTGTATAAAGAGCAGTCGTCGTGGGACAGTTTCGATTTGGAAGCGATTCGGAGCAATCAAAAACGAAATAATGCGAAGCAATAAATTTGTGTAAGAAGTGTCTGAGTGATAAAGTGTGATTAACTAAAGTGTGCTGTTTGAATAATTTTTCCCTGAATCATAGCTCGTTACAATAAGTTCGCAATGTAGGTGTGAATTAATAGGATTTAGACTTTACAATTTCTAAATAGTTAATACAAAGTCACAGGTCCCAGTTTATCCAGTGAATTCAAGAAGAATTCACTTCAGTAACATGATCTTTATAAAACACAAACTTATACATTCCTTATCAAGATTTGCAAAGGTCGATGTTAATCACAGCAATGTTACATTTAAAATAAAGAAATCATAACAGACCAATCCCTATCGATCAATCGATTTGAATCAACTCAATACTGTTTCTCTATACAGGGTTTCTAAGCTATTTTCATGTAACAAAAATAAAAATGCTGCAGCAGTCGTACTCAAAAAGTCTTAACAAAAGTTATTGACTAGTTAGCGAGTCCTTTCTGTTCAAAAGTACCCCGGAAAGCATGTCAAGCCATTGGACGTACTTTGTAGACAGTCGTTACGGGTACCGTTAGTCAGAAGCCAGAAAATCTGACTATAGTTTTGTCAAGGGATATTCTGTTACCAACTTAATGATAGGCAGTCGCTCCATGTAAAACAATGATATTCAGCTACTACTGGTTAGACTGGAAGCCGACCCCTTACATTGTTGGGATTAGGCTGGACAGATTGATTTTCGTAAAGAAAAATTTGAACAAGTCAGAACCACTTCCTTCTTCGAACTCAGTTTAAAAAGAGAACAGTCTACTATTCAATCAGTTGATGCGAAACAACCATTACCGATTCTCGATTCCGTCCGTTAGGTTTCAATATACAACTCCAGACTAATGATAGCTTACCTTTGTGCTGTACATGTCAATCTCGATCGTCGTAATACTACGGAATTAGGTTCACTGACTTGAGAGGGCATCGCGATTGTGGCGACATCTATTAGGGACTAGGGTATAAATCAGTTTTATGTATTTGTAGTTTTAGTTTCGAGTAAATGATGGTTCTATTTCTTTCACGCGGCGACTGCTGATTCGAGTTTTCGAATTATTTTATTTGTTTTATTGACATTTAGTTTAGTAGTACAATTGATAGTTTGTGATTTAGTTGCAGTGAGTATCTCTCAGTATATATAATATTGGTATTTCCATCCAATCACACAATTTGAATGTAACTTATAATGGTCCTTTTCAAACTTAAACTGTTTTTTTTTCTGCTTCCTTGTCCTTAAAAATTCCAACTTATTGACAATTGATTCCACCTATTCTCAAAGCATGTGGATTGTAAAGATAAAACTACGAACTACGCTTCGATACTAAAGTTTAGTTCTTAAACTAAGGAGTCTGTACTTGGTGATACTGATAACTAAACTTGGTAGGAATTAATATTAAATTAACATTAAACGGTATTAGCATCATTAAGCTACACACAATAGAAACTCGGAGATTACACTAAACCGCTCTTTTATTACGGAATTGAAATCTAAGTTCTTCTGTAACCACTTTAATTAAGTTACAGTTGCTTTTATAATAAAGCAAAGGCAAAGAATGAAAGAAATCAGATCAGCATACTGTGAACGAATCATTGTTGTTTGGACTCTGTTTCTGTAGTTTTATTTTGTCCGGCGTAGGAAGGTCGAAACCTATTCACAGGCGAGCTTACATACGAACTGAATTAAGTTTAAAAATACGCATATAATAATAACTAGAAGTTGGCCCTTAGCAACATGTGATATTCCCATAGTTTGTGTTATCATTATGACAGAAGAAGATGTGTCAACGCCAGACATAAATTTCACAAGACAAAAAGTTTCGTCCTAAGCCCAAGTTTCGGTCGAAACTATAACCCAATTTGGGTTGCAGCCCTAGTTTGTATTTATCGTTTGCAGTGGCCATCTGGCGTGTAATACGATGCAATGTAAACAGTCACGCTTGGTGAAGTTCGCTGCACTAATAATGTGATCAGCTTATCATGTAAATGTTGTGTTATTGGTTGCTAAGTACGGTAGAGGTAAGATCATAGTTTTGGTAGGCTTACTAAGGAATCAAGGACCCAAAAGACTATGGCGAAATGCGATAAACGGATTTTGTCAGTCTGCCGTCGGTACCTAAATGGAATTATTGAGAAAAGATTTACTTTTTTACTAGAATAACATAAAGTTTTGTTTGTTAAGACAAAGCTTGAGTATAATAATCCTGATATTGCTTGAATCATCTATATGTTACAGCTAAGACCTTGCCTCATTATTTACATCTTGATTTAACCCTTTCCCGAGCTCTGGCAAAATATTTTCCACCAGCGGTCACAGCTATCGTTATAACAAATGCCCCTATTAACAAAACTTATATTTTACTCACTGTTTCTCTAACAGTCTTCAACCTGTTGCCTCCTTTCCACCAGGATATGGTGGGCTTAGGTCTGGCACCCACAGCTTGGCAGACCAGCTCAGTTCTCTGTCCCGCCACCAGAGGTCGCTTGCCGCCTTGAAGACGCACCCAAAGTGGTCGTACTGTGGACAAAGGTATAATTATGTCTTAGATTTTTAATAAGACATTAAGTTTGATAAATGTTGTGTTATTTTAATAACATCATCATCTTTTTCGTGCTGAATGGCGGGGAAGTATTGTGGCGGGCGGCGTAACCTTTTATTTGAGCCCAGATTAGCTCGATCGCGTTATATTGGCAATGATACGGTGGAACGCGATGACCGTACTCCAGAGCCAGTTCATCGATTTCGTATCGCACATTTGCCGCTTTATTTTCTTTAACTAATTTAATGAGCTCTGCTTTTAGCATCTGCATATTTGCGTCAATACCTTTTGCTTGTAACCAAGCCACCATTTCTTCTTTTTTATTAGCTTGGGTAGGTGGTTTCTGTATTTGAACCGAGTGATAAGAGGCATTATCCATGAATATTACAGAAGGCTCTGGTAGGCTGGCCAAAAGCACGTTCTGGAACCACTCTTTAAATGTAGTGGCATTCATTTCCTCGTGGTAGTCATTTGTGGTTTTTGATTGAAATGCCAGCAACGCGTTCTCCACAAAGTCGTATTTTGCAGGACCTGCGTGGCATATTATCAGACGGGCCCCCTTACCCATTGGTACTTTCGACGTCGACGCTTATGTATCATCCGTCCAAGTACGGGCAACCGTGTGATTGGCGTTTAGCCATGTCTCGTCAATGAACACGACATTATCCCAGTTATCAATCTTTTTTGCTTCTCTCAAAAAATTATCCGTTTTAAAATTATGTCGTATCGTTCTAATAAAATTTTTCTTTTGTCTGTTTTTTTATACGGAAAACCAATATCTTTTAAGATTTTGGTTAAAGCAGTTTTACCCCCGCTAAACAGTCCAGCTTCTCTTAACGATGCCAAAAGCTTCTTCCTGTTGAGATATTCATTTCTGGAATAGTAACCATATATATGATTTCTGATTGCATCGGCGTCAAAGGTGTCAATATCTGTCACGGGTTTAGTTCTACGTTTCTTCTTCGGAGTACGTAAAATATTATCTTCCGTGCCAATAGAACCGAACTTTTCTTTATTAATATTTGTTATCGTTCGTTTGCTAACTCCAAGCGCCTGAATGACGCGTTCTTGTACTTGTTCGACAGGTACCAGGGGTCCGCAATTTTGCCGCTCCCGCTCAAAGTAATCTTGCAGCTTGATGATTAACTCACGGGCTCCACTTTTCAATGTTTGTCCACGTTTAGGCATTATTATGCACCAAAAGTAAAAAGAACGCAATACAAAACACAATCGAAGTCCGATTTAGCGCCGATGTCAGTTTGAAAAGCAGAAACAATCCATTAAACGAAAGCCGGGTAATCAAATAAAAACAGATCGAAAACACTTGAAGAACGTGGTCTATGCGCACGAAACGACAACAGACGACTGTTTTAGCGTCACAAAATGGCGGCCCATAACGCCATTTGGGGTTAACATTTTTAATCTAAGTATAAAAATGCTAGTAACGCCATTTGGGGTTACCATTTTCAACCTAAATATAAAAATGCTACTTTCTTTCGCGCGTTCTGTTTGGTCGTAGTTTTATTTTTATATTTCATAAAAGTTACCTTATAGTCCATTATTCTCAAATTCATAAAAAGAAAAACAAAACGTATTATTTTATAAAGTATAACTGTATAAGAACAGATTACGATACTATTATTGCCTGTTATTGTTAGCACAGCACTACAAATATAAAGCGCTGACATAACCTTGTAATAGCGCAGTACAGATTTAGAAAAATATTGTTTACCAAGTTATTTGACACTCAGTTTGGCACAAAATTATAACATTCATTGATTATAGATAAAATAATGTTGTTTTAATGCTCATCAATTGTTAAAACGGTAAACAACCAGCAAAAATATTTTTATCGTAACTGCAACGCCATTACAAAGTTACGTCGTCAGTTCAATCGCGACGTGTCAGGAACGCATTCTCTGAACGGCCGATCTTTAATAATCCTCCGCACTGCTAGTAAACACACATGACACTTTCGCTTAAAAAAGACAAGAAACTTGCAGAAATCTTTTTAAGCAACTACAAAAAGTAACCAATTCACGCAGTCCTCAAGCCTTTTATAACAAGTTATCGTCATTATTATCATTATACATTCACACCTCAGAACCCATTGATTAATAACACCCACACAAGGTAAGATCAATAACAAACAAAAAATGAATTTATCAATTATTCAATAAAATGGATCCCATTCTTCCGCGTCAGAGATTTGAATTTACTTACGCATATCAAATATCAATCAATCAAGTTTGTAAGAGTAATGAAATTAAGGATTGAAGAGGGGCGAGACAAGGTGGTGACCATTTATGTTTTCACTAAGGTAATTTATTTTTAACCAGGAGTTGTTCTTTTGCTACTAATTGTAATGTTCTGTTTTTAAAATGATTATTTTAATCGGAGGGCATTGGCAAAGTGACATTCTGTCAGCGATAAGGATATCAAAAAGTCCAAAATGTGTGGGACTCGTTGATGTTTGGCATTTGGTTGTATGACTATCTTCATCGCTGATATAATAATATCTCACTTAATCTAGAGCTTGGGTCCTAGTACTAAGCTGCTTTGCTCATTTTCATTGGTCGTTAACTCAGTCGTCATACAGCATGCGGGGAGTCCCCGAATAATGTCCATCGACTAATGAAAGTCAATCTGCCAAGCCTTTTCCCAACTATATTGGGGTCGGCTTCCAGTCTTACCGAATTCAGCTGAGTACCAGTGTTTTACATGGAACGACTGCCTATCTGACCTCCACAAACCAGTAAATGGCGTTACCCCTTGTTAAGACTATTGTCAGATCTCAAGCTTCTGACTACCTACAAATGTCAAAGATCTTCAAATGACAGCCGGGATCAACGGCTTAACGTGCTTTCCGAGGCAAGGATGAAACTCGGTATTTTGAAATGGTCCCCATCCACGGACTGACCTCGTCAAGCGTTGCTTAACCTTGATGATCGACCAGTGCGGCTGTTATTATTTAGCCACGAGCTCCTCGATCGACTAATGAATGCAGACTATCTATATTTCGGTCGATATACGGCACAAGGGTATTCCCCGCACGCGGCCTAACAACCAATGCAATTCATCGGTTGCTGTAAAGCAAGCTTGGCGCGGGGACTCAGTTTACTAACGTTAATAGACTCGAAATGACGCTGCACATTTGCAAATGCGCGGTGAAGAATATCAAACAATCCGCAAGCGGGCCCTATCGACTAATGAAAATGGTTATCGCATGCTGGCCTTATGACATGCGTGAACAGAAATCGCCCGCATCCCGAATGCGAGGTCTAACCACCCATGCAAATGAACCAAGATATCTTTTCATCTACCAACATGGAGCTGAGGTCAGTCCTAAATAAAACCAGGAAATTGATTAAACATTTCGATAATATTTGGCTGTTGGCAAGGCATATATGTTTTTGACTGACCTACTTCTGTGTGTGTGTGTGTACTAATGAGTTATTGAATTCTTCCATCCTCTGATTCTGTCGATATCATCTATCAGCGAAAACACCTTGAATTTGAGCTAGCCTAGCGTAGTACCGAGTTTTAAAAGAACGAAAGGCCAGCTTTTACTGGTTAAGTTAACAACCTACTGAACAACAGTTGAGTAGGTTGAGAACTTAACCAGTAAAAGCCAGTAAACCCACAGTCTACAGGTATAGAATTACCATCATAACGAAGTAAAAGTACTTTTCATTCGCTTACAAAATTTATATTCTCGTACATCTACTTCCTCCCTATAGTCCTTTCTTCATCTTAAACAGAAAATACATACTACTCAAATAAACGTAGTAACTCTATGAAAACATTAGAGATTCATTCAACATTATAGATCATTAAAATGCAATATAGCCACATAAAGGACGAGTTAGTTCTGTAGAACAGGATCCGGCGCCATTTTCTATAATATATGACTGTTTATTTTATCTTGAATTAGGTGGAAACATGAAGAAAGGACAGTCCCACTTTATTTAGAGGACTATCTAGAACAGCAGGGAGTTATGTACCTATTGCATTTCTAGGTCCATTTTTATAGAAAAGTTTTCATGCGTGGGCATTAAATTGTGACAGGCTCTTTTAGGCATTTCAACTGATGAATTAAGAACAAAGCATTTACTTCACCAGATAATACCTATTAAACACAAAATAAACAAAAACACTCTGAAGTAACACAAGAAAAATACATCCAAAGTTGCCTGTCAAACTTGCATAAGAAAATAAACAATGAGCACTTTGTTCAAGTGAAAGGTTTTATCAACAAGTCGACCATTTTACCCTTTGATCAACCATTACTAAATTGAACATCGACCCATCTATTTCTCCACCTTTGTACCCATCACTTAACTGTATCACAACCTACTTTAAACAGTTGTTAATAAACTTCAAAACGGCTGTAAAAACATCAAAGGAAGACTGATTAGTATCTCAAAGTTGATTTGTTAAAATAATTAAAGATGGCGGCTTCCAGGGTGAAATGAGTGAAGTTACAATCCAACTTGGACTAAGTTGCACATATTTCAATGGTTTCCTTTGACTGGTAGGTAAACTGTTGATTTTGAAATCGGAAGGAAATGGCAACTCTTATGCCACCATGAATTTTAAAGATTTCGCTTTTATCTTTGCTATCAGTGAATGAAAACTTCGGGACGAAATCTGGCAATATAGTAAATATCAGTTATAAATCGCCGCATTGAGCAAGTATGGCGATTAATGCCTTTGCCTTCTCTGTGTGATAAGAGGCCTTTATCCTTGCAGTGGGATACTGACAGGCTAGTTTATTATATGAATTGGCCCTCACTTTGTATAGGGCGTCAAATGTTAATGTCGGTAGGGTTGGTAGCAGGGCTGAAGCGCTTTTTTATGGATGGGAAATCATCCAATAAAATCTCCCGCTCTGGGTGAAGCGGGAGGGCGTGTCAGACTTTTACTGACTAAAACCCACCCGTGTTCCTTCAGTTGCTTGCGTCAGGGCCGCGGTAACTCTTTTTCAAATTTATCCCATCCGTCACTTTTGCTGATATCTCTTTGAGGCACGCGTGGAACACTACGCGCCGTAAACTCGGGCCTGGTCCTTATCGGACGGCGAGTTACCCATTACTTGCCGTCCGCAAGCCCGCGCCTACGTCTCCCTCACACGTTTGGCCTCCTCCTTTACGAGCATTACTGCTTCGCAAAAGGAGGAAACAGCATGCCCTCTCGTACCATAGCATGGCCTGGACCAGGGCCGGACGTGAGAGGGCGCCACCGCCGATCGCCTCCACGAGGACACGACGGTGCTCCACCCAAGTGGGGCAGACCCTCACCGTGTTCTCCACCGTGTCCTCCGGGCTGTCCATACAATGGTGACACCTGGGCATTTCCTACCGCCTTATCCTGTACAGGTACCTCCCGAAAGAGTCGTGTCTGGTGAGGACTCGCGTCAGGCGGAAGGTGAGGACGCTGTGACGAGTCTCAAGCCACTCATCAAAAAGAAGCCATAACGCTACAATTGTGGCGTACCCAGCGCTGAGTTGCGACAGTCGCCCTCTCTATTTCACCTGTGAGATCCTGTCGGAGCTGTTTGCCGAGCCGTGATTTGTCGCGGCAACGGAGTTTCGCCTCGGCATTTCCATATTTGCGCGAAGACTGTTGCTTCCAGATCCCGGAGTTGAACGCCTAAGGTTTGTCTGATATAAATTATAGTGACGTCACACCCTGGTGGAGCCTGTTTTTCTACACACCCGGTTGCTGATTTATTATTAGACCAATATAGGTCGTGTTGTAGACTAAAAATAAAATCACAAGCAAAGGATTTCCACTACATCCGGGAGCCGGGAAATAGGCCGGAAATTATTAGACCAGGAGAAAAAAAAATGCCTGCGAGGACTAAGCTAGTAAAAGTTGGCTAAAAGGGTGCATCTATATTGTTTCATACATAGTTTTATTTACTTTTGCTTTGTATGTCATCCTAAGTTTGAAATTTTGTGAATTTGGATATCTGTTGGGTGAACGGATTTGGAACAAAGGAAGACCATGGATGGTATTAAGATCAAAGGATCCCAGTGGCACGTTCACGTGAAATAAATTTGTCATAGTTAGTATCTTAGTTATAAATTGCGCATATATTTACTTTCTTGAAGTGTCTTGATTTTGAGTTTTCGAAGATTTTTACTGTCGTTGATAAAGTAATTTATCTGTGTGTTTGATACATTTTCAATC
This sequence comes from Orthosia gracilis, assembly GCA_947562075.1. Classification (NCBI taxonomy): domain Eukaryota; kingdom Metazoa; phylum Arthropoda; class Insecta; order Lepidoptera; family Noctuidae; genus Orthosia; species Orthosia gracilis. Next base: position 10,719,945 of record OX387266.1, on the reverse strand, counting down.
AGTAAAGCTAAACAAGTATTGCTGATTGCATAAAATATGAAACGGATATTTAAAAGGAAAATGTAGGTGATAATAGCATAAATGCATACTAAGGGATATTAAAACTTGAGTGTGTATATAAAAACCGATTCGTAGGCGAGGTTTCTAAAAGTATCACACGAATGTTTCAATACCTAGTTATGTGCAGTTCATATCATTCATTCATACACTACTTTATCTACACTCATATATTGGCATTGAACCTACTAAATAAAAAGAAAAAGTCCCAAGAGTAAGAAAAATCAGTACAGCAAAACGCATGAATGGCGTCAAAACCCAGCACATTACCGCATTAACGGCGCATGCGCTAAAGCGGGCGTTGCCACAGATAAGTAAAAATTGGAATCAAAACTTCTTATAATAGTTACTATAAAAAAAACATTTCCCTCCCGCAGTCGGGTAAAAATGGCGCGCCCCGCATAAGCTTTCGATTACAAAAAAATAATTGATGGAAACTCCTTGGTGATATTAACTTCTTGGATTTTCCCTGTATTGTAATAGAAAAAAAAGTTTTATAGCATAATTTTCTTAGAGAAAAAGTTTAAGATTCTATTTTTTATTTCGGTATTGTGTTTATAAAGTATTTCAATATAAACTCGTTTTGACGTTTATAATTCAAATATTATGATATGAGAGTAGATAAAACATGTTATAGGTATGATTTTGTCGTAAATTATTAAAAAATGAATTAAAAAAATAACCATAATTATCTCTAACAGACATGGATAAACGCCGGGTGCAGATACTCATCACCATAACTGTTAATACTAAATCATTAATTACTTACATTAACAATGAATACAGGATAATAAGTCAGGGTTCTTAATGAATTATGTGTTATTAGTAAATTTCTTAAAATACGCCTTATGCAATGTAATTGGCAATTAAGAAAAGGAAAGTATATAATAAAATTACCTAACGAGGATTTTTACAAGAAAACTGAAGTTTTTTTACCTCCGAAGTAAAATTCTTCATAGGAGCATGATCGTTCTTAAATTAATAGAAAGTTACACTATTGGTAAGTGCCAGTTTTATGACGAAGAAATGCACGATTTCTTTATGATAGATCAGGGAACGAGGCCGCCGAAAAAGCTTGTCGTATATGGTATTGTTATTTCAAGTCATAAGAGTTTCGAATTGCGACTGCCTAGAAATGACCCATGAGGGGTTACCATAAGCTCTAAGAGTAAGGTTATTTTGAGTGTGTAAGGGACAGATATATATGTCTTGTATACATCTGTCCCTTACGCACACTCAAAATAATGTTACTCTAAGAGCTAATGGTCAACCCCCTGTACTATGTGCTCCGTTCGAGTTGAAAAACAGTCGAATAAACCCGAAATAATTACCTACATACTGTCAAATCTATGGACATACAAATACGAGTATTAACTAGGTATCATGCTCTGTTACCACGTAATTACTAATATATTTTAACACAATCTTAAAAAAATCCAAATAAATTATGTACCTACCACCAATTTCACACAAACGAAAACGGACCTTACCTCAAATACAAACAGTACAACATAAACGCCGCATCCATACAACTCCCATCCGTGTCGGCACACTCGCTAACAAAAGTATATCATGCTGTCAATTAGGCTCCTTTAGATTATCATCTGCGAGTTATGTACGTCTTGATCATTCGTATCTTTTCGGAGATTTCTGTGATTTACGACAGGTCACGATTTTGGCGGTAAAAGTTTGCAGAAGGGATTGTGATTGGATTTTTGCTGTTAAAATATGTGAATTTTGTGAGAGATATTTTTATATTTTTCGTTGTCAGAGAGAATTGAGATTTCTAGTAGATATGTGATTCGGCAGCTTGACCTCATTATTTCCTTATTAAATCTATCGAAAAACTGAGAAAGAAATCGAGAATTTTATTGTCATCAAAAAAAAAAAAACTATCTCTCACATTACATGAAACCTGTATTCCCCGAAAGATAGGCAGAAGTGGACTATTTGAAATTGATGCATTAACTCGGACAAAATCTATATAGTATCATGTAGCTACTTAGTACTTTTTCTTTCTTTCATCCTATGGCAAATTTTTAGTATGCGCGTGCGAGAATTTTGGTTACCTCAGATTTTATTAATATCTATTGTTATTATTTTGCCACCTATCCGAATCAACCTAAACAACATTTTGTTGTACCATCAAAAATCTTCAAACTAAACCCGTTTCTTCTTAAACAAATCCCCACCCATGACTCAGCATGATCCTAAAACACTGTCCAAACTTTCACCTTTAAACTAAAAACTTTATACATCAACATTAATCTAAACTTAAACTAATCCGACAAACCACTTCTGTGCGCACACTTACAAATCAATACAATAACATGCGTATAATTAATATCGACAAGATAATCTCATCTCGTTGGAGAGAGACGAATAACTTTGTGTTAGAGTATGAAAGAAACAGCAATAGGTATAGTACGTGCATGTCATGGACCAATATATATAGTTAATCTTTATTCCTAATGATACGTCAATCAACCCCATACAGGGTCATGTTACAGCGAGATATGGGAACTGAATTTGTGAGAGAAAAATAAATGCTGATTCATTAAAAGTAGCTTGTATTAAGGAGCTTAGAGTGAAGGAACTTTATGGAGCCACAAGCAGGCGGCCTTTTTGTTTGTAAGGGATCACCGCCTGTTTATGGACATCTGTAATCCCAGAAGTATCATAAACATACCAAAGACTAAGCTTGCATCTGAACTTAACACTTGAAATCATTTTCTTTGTTAATATCTTGAAGTACTGACCTGATTACGAAAATTCTTACCCTGATAGAAAGCTACACTCGACTGAGTGTCATAGGCAAATTTTTGTCATGTTAATAATATACAATTTCTGTGGCATATGCTACGGGAGTTACGGCAAAAAGTCAGAGTGCCACCTAAATCAGTAAGTAATGAGTAATCCTTCAAACTAGAAAATCCTATAACTTCAAAAACTTTTTTCTGTAGCGGGATTAACATTTTTTCAAAATGACGATGTTAAGAGATTAAGTATCTATGTTGTTATTACTTCTCCGGACGAGCTCCTTCACAAAGACTTCGGACAACTGGGTCAAATGTTTAAACAACTATTAACGACTTCGATACGAATAATTTAAACATTCTAATACCTTGCCCTTAGAACTCACTCAAATTCTTAACAAAACCAAAACTATACTCCAATAACAAGAAATTGCTCTGACCTGAGTATTTAATTCTACCTAATTATTTTAATGAATGTCTAATAAGCACTCGTCTAGTTAAGTCAGAGTTACCGTTCACGTTTCTTCAGGCGTTGTCTGGAGATTAAATTTAAGATATTTATTTATTTAGTATATACTTTATTGTACACCACTTAAACACACATAGTACACACCACCCGACACCTCCACTACCACTACCACCACCATCACCACAACCTTTTTTTTTTTTTAGTAACGCCACCTTTCTAAGAACACTTGATTGGTCAAGACCTATCTAACAATGTCTTAATTATAAAAATCCGTCAAACGGTTTGAAAGATATGAGGTATTAAAAATAATTACAAACAAATATACACACAAAATACGCGCGAAAAATCTTCCTTTGCAGTCGGGTAAAAATAGCTAAACATTTGCAGTCCATAATGGCCAAAGATCGCACAAGACAGGTTCAACAACAAAGGAGGCAACTCAGGAATTGGGAAGAAGGAAAAGGGGGATGGAGGCATTTATCCAGCAGTGGGAACTAATGTTAGATTACAAAGATAAGACATGGATGAATGTCTTAGTTCTGTTTTTATTCACGTGAAAATACACCGTGAAATTTAAATGGTTGTTTTCCCGCAGCGAAATGGTTTTGTATATGTAATACAATCGTTTCGTAGTTATTTAAAATATTAGAAACAAAAACTGGCATATTTAACATTGTGAAAAACTAAACTCGAAAGCGATCACGAACCAATAGTATACCTCCCGATGTCTACGGCCGAACGACAGCAGGCCGTTGACCCGGGTGCTAGGTCACCGTCGAAAGGATTAGGTTCGAAGGCGGCTCCGTTTGATCATGTTACGCGCGGGCTAGATTATGCCGTATAATTACACGCGAGAGCTTATTTTACTTTAAACATTTAATAAATCGGTCTTTTCTTTGTCGGCTTGTGGCTCGCTCGTTTGTTTTGCGTGCAAACTTTTATGCCGTATCACCACGTGCGAGAGCTTATTTGGGTTTGACCATTTACGCATCGCTTTCCTTTGAGGGCTGCGGCGCCGCCGGCGCGTGCGACGTCAGTATTACCTACAATACATGTCACGTCTAGTGTTACTATTAAAGGCCGCGAGGCCATTGACCCACGTGCTTTTCAATCAGCTGTTATCCAACATGTTATTCAAATTTTCCCTTCATACTTTTACGGGCTTAGGACCGTCATAAATACTTTTTTATCTGCAATTTATTGAACACAAAATTAAATTAAAAAAGAAAACTAAGAAAAATTAACCAAAAAAACTAATTTTCTGAATTAGATACTTAAAAAAGTATTTGAGGCGTATTTACAAAATTTGAATCAACTTATTTACAATAATTTTAATCAACTAAACTACTACTATTTACAAAAGTACGAGTAGGTACTTACACTTCCCGGTAACGGAGTAAATGTTCGAAGTGTAAGCCATTCCGTTGTACACACAATCGCGCACGTTTTAATTGGTTCTCTTTTAATTTAAACAAGGTGTCTCTGTCACGACGTACGATATCAAAAGCGTCCACTATCGCAGCTACTAACGCTTCGCGACTTTCGTGTTCTTCACGATACACTAGGCGTTTGAGCTCAGACCACAAGTAAAAGTCTAACGGAGTTAGGTCTGGGCTTCTTGGTGGCCAAGGCACTGGTCCGCCGCGTCCGATCCAGCGCTGGGGAAACACCAAGTTCAAGTGCTCTCGCACGGCGCGGTGATAATGAGCCGGGCACCCGTCTTGCTGAAAATAAAGGTTGTCCACGGGCACCGCTAGCGGAAGGTCGTCTAATAAGTCCGGCATAACATTTCGTAGCATTTCCAGGTAGGTTCCACCTGTTAAGTGTCCTGCCACGAAATGCGGCCCTATGAGGTGGCCATTCATTATGCCGGCCCACACATTGACACTAAAACGCACTTGATGCGCACACTCGCGAATTACGTGTGGGTTATTAATTGCCCAAAAATGTTCGTTACGCTGGTTGAAAATACCAACTCGAGTAAAAGTTGATTCATCCGTCCACAAAATGTTCTTTTCTTGGTTGGCGATCAACCACTGACAAAACGCAATTATGTTCTGGGGGTCATTTTCGTGGAGAGCGTGAACACCGCGAAAATGATAAGGATGCTGTCCTTCAGAGTTGAGTAGTTGCCAGACGTGGTACTGGCTTACGCCAAACCTAGCCTCGGCCTGGCGCGTACTTCGACGCGGATCCCGTTCGAAGTACTCGATGATCTCCTCGTCGAGCGCTGGCAAAATAACGGCTGGTCGACCTCTGCCCTGTGCATGTGCCGGTGCATGGAACTGTCCATGATCTAGTAGCCGCTGTGTCGCCGCTACGATCGTCCGTGGAGATGGGACTTGGGGGTTCAGAACCCCGCGAAGACGGAGCGACTCCAAGTGTTGCCGCTCTGCGTAAAGTCGCCGGGCAGCATGGGAGTCATAATCAGCCCTAGCATACAGCTGCACCATAGCGACGTACTCCACATTGCTGTAATTGTAATGTCGATCCATTGCAGTTTACAGTGATGGCGCGTGCTGCGCCTACGACATTCGCGGGAAAACTAAGTAGGTCAGGGTCGCGTGCCGCACGGGTAAAATAGGCGTCGGCGGCTTCGTTTGAAATTGTTGCGCGCAGGCTAGTTTATGCCGTATCACTACACGCGAGAGCTAATTTTACTTTGAACATTTCTAAATCGGTCTTTTCTTTGTCGGTTACGCGGTGATTTTTTGTATTGTTCGGTGCAAACATTTTATGCCTTATCACTACGTGCGAGAGTTTATTTTGGTTTGACATTATTTTGTGCATCGGTTTTTTTGTAGGTGGTGACACGAGTAGTACCTAGTACCTACAAGTTACGTCTAGAGTTACTATTGTTACTCACTTTTTCGAGTTGATGAATATTTTTTTAATTATTTTAAAACAGAAACATCGTTATTTATTTACTTTAACTCTATACTTCGAAAGTACTCCTTAAGGCAAGTCGTTCTGCCGCGGGAAAACAACCAATTAAATTTCACCGTGTATAAAACCCTAAAGCCGATTGCAACTTAGCTCGTAAAGCTCAGCATAAATATTAGCTAAGCTAGTGTTGGTTACAAAACTAGCAGTGAATCCTTGAAATTAAATAGGAAATTAATCTAGGTATTTAAAGTAGGTACTTACAATTGACATCTATGGATATGTTTTCTGAAACGGGAGCTATTAGCGGATCTGTAACTGCCTGTGAACAAAATTGATGATTTAGTAAAACACAGAAAATCATCATCATCATCATTTTAGCCAAAAGACGTCGATAGCTGTACATAAGCCTCCCCCAAGCGTCGCCAAACTGATCGGACCGATGCGTCTCGTATCCGTCGAACTCCCGCAGTCTTTAATAGGTCGTCACTCCACTTAGAGGGAGGCCTTCAAATACTGCGTCTTCCGGTACGCGTTCGCCACTCAAGAATTTTTCAGCCCCAACGGCCATCCGTACTGCGAGTAGTATGGTCAGGGACCACACTACCACTTAAGTTTAGCAATTCTTCGAGCTATGTTGGTAACCTTGGTATTCTTGCGGATGTCGTTTTTAACAATCTCTTGTGGCGATCAACGAAGAAAAAGTTCATCCGCAATGTCACGAGTGATCAATCACAAACAATCAGAATTTTAGACAATCGTTATCTCTGGCAGAATGTCACTTTATCTTCATTATACATTAGCTCTTTCAGCACCTTAATGTATGTGACAAAAATGCTGCAACTTACCTGACAAGTAATATCAGTGCCGTAGTCAGACCTCTGCAGCCTGAAGGAGACGGTGGCCCTCGCTTCTGAGTTGGCGAGGAGTGCGTGAGTCTTCCACCAGGATACCCTGGCCGTTGGACGACCTGTAAAAACGGTGAGGTTTTAGATATAACATGGTCGTCATTCCAATAGTAATCTTCCGATGAGAGTAGATGACTAAAATAACTATACCTACCCAACTAAAAAACATTCACACGTCATTTACTTACATAATTAGTTTTCTTTCATAATTTAAGACAAAGGTATACTTCTGATATTTTCTCCAACATTCTCACACCTTTTCAAAAAAAGTGAAACGAAAAGTAAGCTAGCAAACTCACAAACCTTTTAACTAAACGCGCCCTTCGGAAAACGGTGAAAATTTATTATCCATGAGCAGGTACCGAAAAATTTTCATCATGACTTTAAAAAATTCTCCAAAAGCACACCATTTCTTTACTTATTGCACTCTAAGCTAACAAAAACCTTTTCACGCACAAAAAGTTTTCAAAATATTCCGGCTATTTCAAACCTACATAATTACTTATGGCATACAAAAGGCCACACATATAATAGTATAATTTACATTGTGAGCGGTGAGTGGTGCGAGTCAATAAAAAAAATCGTGTAAAACAATGGCGGCCCCTGTGTACCCATGTCAAGTAAAGGTGCGGGGTATGGTACAAGTTGGGAGCGACAGCGGGTATAATTTTTAGAGTTGCTCGTCTATACGGAAAAAACAGCCTGCACACTGCGCATTAGTTCCAATAAATATTGGGACTAATATCTTTGTTTTCTCAGCACAACTTATTGTCAACATAATGCTATTCGCTACCGCTTATCCCCTATACCACAAGCAAATCGTGTGCGTGACATCGTACATTTTTCGTGAAAATAGTACACCCTCTGGTGACGGCTGATACAGGTTGCTGCAGCCTTATGTCGGCGCCACTCTTGAATCTATGGGAGAAAGTTTTTACGACTTGAAGTGTACAACAATTCGTACAAAAATATGAGCTATATAGGGTAGAAGGCCGAACAGTTAATCTTACTAAGTGGTATTACCCAGTGTCTGTGTGTATATTGTTTATGTGTGTCTGAAATAGCCAAGTCAGAGGCCTGTAGGGTTCCAGAGGCGGCTTAATTAACTCTGACACCAGAGGTGGCCACATCCTCACACGAACAGAAGAAGACCCAGTTTTTTTAGTGATTTGGGACAATCCGACCACACTATTCCCAAACCACTGCAACTCCTGAAAGACAGAATCAACAGTGACGACCACCAGAAAAGCGCCGAGGCAATGAAGCTCGACGAAGTTCCGGAGAATGAATTTGACTGTCTTGGATCCGGCAACGAAATTAATCAGAAAAGAATAACGGAGGAGTAGAAAAATCTATAAATTTCCACTTCCCTCCATATCAAGCAGGAGACAGAACAAACCAGGCCAATAGGCACAAAGGGTCGTTTACAAAGAAAAAGAAACGAAAAGAAGACCCAGTTACTGGGATGTGAAGAACAGATATCCAGATGCTTCATGTAAAATACCCACAGATATCCAGCTGTATCCGGTTAGACTGAAATCCGACCCCAACCACATCATTCTGCCCTTATCCCAATTAATTTGTGGTCAGTGCAGTATGTCTGCTTCATCGATACATCTCTATTCGCCGTCATCGCAAGAAGGACGTCTTTTCTCGCCTATAGTCCTTCAACCAATTTTTTTGGGAAAATGCAAGACATATTATGATTAACGTTCAGTTGCCATTGCCACCCTGGGATAACATGTAGATTATCGTATTATTTATACGAAAACACGGTTTTAGACCATATTGCCAATCCATTTTGACAGAGGCCTAAACTGGGTACCTCCTCTGAGTCAACAAGAAAAAGGAACAATCTTATAAGACAACCTTTTTTATCAGATTGCTGTTTTTGCTAGTAAACAAGTGTCAGTAAAAGTGACCGGGCTTACATCAACATGTTTCCGTCCGATGGGAACCGTGATTTGGTAGGCGAAATTAAACAGTAGAATTTTACACAAGAATTTGTGCGGACAAACTATGGCATTCGAGTGTTCAGATATTTAGTTTTAAGTGAGAATAATGTGATGAAGAGGAATAAATGTCATATAACCTGAGAAGTTACTTCTTTTATTTAAAGTGACGGAAGATAAAAGTAAATATACAACTCTAACTATCCTATTACTTTTCTCTAACAAATCCATATTACTGTCGTACACAAATGGGTAATGCTCCCTTAAACCTCGCACTACGTATGTCAGCGTCACCCCTGTAGGGCTGTCTAATACACGTTGCACGTTCCCACTGCCTAAGCATAACCGGTTGTTCAAAACACACCCCTAACATGTTAAGCGTGTAATACGTTATTTAAGAGGGGGAGAAATTGAGGTAAAAATTTTAAGGAAAAGGGAATGAACTGATCATCCAATTGGGCATGTTGGAAATAGTGCTATAGTGATCTTGTAAAAGTGATTATGGTTATCTTTTAGAGCCGATTCCACCAATGAAACTAATGAAATCGGCCCTTAGTGTTATGGGTTAGTAGTACAAATGACAGAGATTTAGACTTACATAGCCGATTCTTAATTCAAATTCTCTACAGAGAATTTCACTATCCAGGTTCTTTCCAGGTTGAATTCTAAGAATAATCTAATAGTTCCTTACCTCCCACAGCGATGCATGTCAGGTTGACTTCAGTTCCTTCATCATAAGGACCGAGCACACCTCGAATCTCGCTACTCTCATGGTTCAGGATTATCAGCCGATCTGGAGGTACTGTAAATAAAACATCGAGGTTATACTGTGGTTAAATAGAGATGAGCACTCCAGTTAAATAAAAGTAACAGTAGTACTACAGGGACACAGAGGAAAGTAGAGTTGAATCTTCGTAATTATATTTAAGTTACACATAACCGGAGGCAGCCTTGTCACGATACAAATACCACAAACCTAGGCTGCTTCTGAGAAAATCCTGATCAAAAACCCAATAACACATTATAGGTCTCGGTATCGTACCCAGAACTCTTTGCTTAGCAGTCGCGTTTCTTACCACTACAATAACGAACCAGGCTAACGGACCTTCCTGATGGCTTCTGAGCCAATCATTTTTTCACGACATTTGAAATCCAATGAGCTTTAAGGAACCAACTTTCTCGCTAAGTACCCTAATAAGCATAATGTTCCCAAGTACTTCTAAATCTAAGCTAATTATCATAAAAGACACAAATAATGCCACTTAGTTTATTGAAATACTTACTTAGCACGGTAAGGTTCAGCCTCGTGTTCTTGGTAGGTGACTTGATGAAGTCCACTCGACATCTGTACTGGCCACTGTCTTCAGGTCTGAAACAATGTGTTTTTATTAGTTTTGGAGTTAAATAACAGTTGGTATTAAAGTCTGTGGCTGAATGTTGTTAAAACAATCCAAAAAAACCGGCCAAGTGCGAGTCTGACTCGCGCACACAGGTATCCGTATAAACAGCTACATTCACCAAAATAAATAGGTAACATTACTAAAGTTTATAAACAATGAAAGCACTTAACATTGGTTTAACGAAGGTATAAAATTAAATTTGCCATTCAAAAACTGGTGTCCCCATACATCAATATACAAAATGTTTACTTTTCCAAGTACATTATCTAAGTTTGTCGACTATTACACGTAAACTTGTGAAGCCCACTTAGCTGGGATAGTCTTCCTTTTAATTTTGCTATATCTACTACTGCCGTGAATATTTTCACATGACCAAAAGCAACCATTTAGCTGGCAGGGGATATCCCTCCCACTTGACCCTTAAATAAATAAGGAATTAAAAAGCTTTCTTTTACACAAACTTATCCCTGAATCGAAAAACGGTACTCACAGACCCATAATAATTTTGAATGGCGTATCCAACGATACCCAACACCATGGGCAGACGAAAAAAAAACATCCCCACTTTACGTGTACAGGAGTTACCCAAAAAAATTTTTATTCATTTTACTGTCGGCGTGATTATTATGTATATCCATGCTAAATTATAGCGTTCTAGCACTAAGAGTCTCTGAGCTAAGCTGCGGACGGACAGACGGACATGGCGAAACTGCAAGCGTTCCTTGAGCCCTAAAATAGATATTTTATACCGTGATGGTTAGTCAGCAGGGCTGAAAACGAAATTGACAACTTTCTGCTTTTTCAATCGAGTCATGAACCACGTAATAGCATAAGGCTGACTAGCCTCATCACCCGCTTAACCGCTTTCCCGTCTTAGCGTATGCAGTGGATACCAGTATTTTACACGTAGCAGCTACCTATCTGACATGACATGTACAACCCAGTTACCTGTTGGCTAACACGATACACCATGCATTGTCAACAAATCGGTATAATGTCTCAATCGGAACTATAAACTTTCTTAATTATTTTTGAAACGATAAAATGGTGAAACTAATCTGAACGTCGTCGCTCGGGCAAAATATGAAATCGGGAGAATATTGCTCTGAGAAATATTCTTTCTACATTTTATATTAATATGCAAAAGTTACGATCTTTTTGAATGTTTTTGCTATGATAAATGGAAGTAGCATGCCAAAGTATAATTACATACATGTCTTAAGTTTATTTTCTATCATCGCGAATATGACGCATAACTTGCTAAATTGCATAAGCAATGTAGGTAAGCAAAATGGACACTGAGCTTTTAAAATATCACTTTGTTTTTCCTTACTTTTCTTTCATAATTGCCTATGATTTTATTGCTAAAATATCTTAAATCATCGAGAGTCACATTAAATAAATCTATTAGTATCAATTTACAATCATATATTTCAAAATAAACTCTCTATTTTCTATGAAAAAAAAAAATAGAATACAATCACGTAAAGTTTCAGAAATCCAAATATTCAAGAGGCGACTTCTGTAAAAAAAATGGCTAGTCCTTACTTATCAATCCGCCAATACATTTTCGTTTAGCCAACTTGGCGAGTGGCTAATATATCGCATCTGCTTTAGCCCCGTGCCTAATATATCTCCTGTTTAGCCCCCGAGGTGAACGCTAACGTAATCAATGATGTTAGCAAATGCATTTGTTTGTAGTGGGAACAAATTGGCTTCTTTCGTATCAGCACTTCCTGCTTTTATAAAAAAACGCGAAAATTTGTGAGGATACACGGATGGATGTTACTCTTTCAGGCAAAACTACTGAACGTATTTTGAATAATCTGGACTCTAATATAGCTTACACATCAAAATAATAAACAGCCTATTATTTGTTAAGATAGCAATACTCACTCCAGCGGGCGGTATGTAGGAAGGTAGATATACCAATTACTAAACACATCCTACCGATTGCTAGATTTTCAGGCTATTATTTTATTTTTTGTTTTAATTAGCTTAATTTAGTTTCCGAGAAAGAGTTAATCATTCGAGTCAACGATCAAAAGATTTAACCCACTTATCCCCTTGAAAATCTCTAAGCAATTAACATAACATCTCAAATCACATCACAACAGCCTATTAACGTTCCCACTGCTGGGACACAGGCCTCCTCTCTGTGAGAGGGAATGGGCCGTAACCCACCACGCGGGCCCAGTGCGGGTTGGTTGGTACATAACATCTCATGTTTCGCCAAATACATACTAATTACTTCCTCGAATCAATCATCGCAGAATTACCACACGTCTGTTTAGTCGGAAACAAGATGGGAGTATTTTGTTATTTAAGTATTAATCCCGTACATTTTAACCCTATATGGATTCCATACCAATCTAATCGGAATTATGAATTTTGTGTTTGAAAAGTGCATTCATTGATTTGGTATCGGGTAACGGCTTTAACATTGAGAAAGTGTTTCTTCTTTATTGTTTACTGTTTGTGTACACTGAAACTCGTGAATTTAACCAAACATCAAGAACGGTGAATCATTTAAGAATAAAGAAATAAATAGACTATTTATTACATTCACTTTTATATATTAATCAGTGTTATGGCCTGAGAGACCCAACTAAAAAAAGTATTCCGAGAGGTAGAATTATTAAGAAAGAAACTGCAAAATTGCTGTTTTAAATTTGCAAAAAAATATTTCAGATGGCGTTAAGTTTATGTTCTCCTTCTTTTAAAGATTTATTGGTTTTTATTGAGAGTTTTCCACTTTATGTAGCCAGTAACGTGAAGAAACGGCTAACGGCTAGAGTATTGTGTTAGCCAGTGTCAGCCTTGTGACAGACAGACAGACTTATTTAAATGTCAATCACTTTTACGACCTAAATCATAAAAAATAAATAGTTTAGAACCTTTTTAGTCTTTTATCAAAATTTAAAAATGTATGTTGGGGTCGGCTTGAAGTCTTACCGAACTAAGATATATATCACTATATTACATGGAGCGACTGTGACTTCCACAACCCAGTTTCTTGGAAAACGTTACCCTTTGGAATGAAATAAATGATATGGATTCTACTGCTTTCAAAAAGCAATTATGCTTTTTTAAAACCGTAGGATTCATATCATTCATCCCACTAATATTATTATATGTAAAAGTTGGAGCATGTTTACATTTTAGCAATCACGCCAAAACGGCTAAACGGATTTGTATGAAATTTTGCACTTACATTGTTTATAACCCGGATTCACACTATAGGAAACTGCCTATCCCCATAAACTCGGTATAATGATCCCTAGGGATAGTAAAACACTTTCCATACGGGCGAAGACGCGGGTGAAGACGCGGGCGAAAACGCGGGCGAAGCCGCGTACAAAAGCTAGTATATAATATGCCTATTAAGTAGAACGTGCGTCTGTTTTAAACTTCAAACATTTTTCATGAAACTAAAATTAAGCTACATCCTAAGTGGTAATATTATAGTAAAACATTACATTAGTCTACACTCTCTAGGCTAACAGGTCATTAGTCGGCGGCCATATTGCGCCGTTGTGTTCTTGCCTTAATTAATACCACGTTTTGGGCTATAAAGCGTCGGACATACGAGCCGAGTTATTCCCGGGTTTTAGTTTATCTTTGTAGTTTGTGTTATCTAGGTTTTAGTAATGGAGGGATCATCGTTTTAGTTTAGATGGGCTTTTAATGTTTTAAATTTAAGAGAGATTGTTTTATTGTGAGCGGAATAAATGTCCAAAGTTCTGTAAAACTATTTTGATATTGAACATTGCCAGACAAAACAGATAACCCAGCACCGAAATTGTGTAACATACTTTCTATCATAATCAGGAGTATTTAGAAAATTCGTCTGCTCGTCAGCACAAATGACGCAACTAACGTGCAATCGTCAAAATAAATGGTTTTGTTATATTGTGAATCAAAATAAGATTTGTTATAACTCTGTTTGGATGGCTATCTGAGGTATGAAGCCATATTTAAAATGAATATGCACGTACAATTTAAATGAAAAATTACAATAACGATACTCCGTAGTCATGCAAAAATTTACTGACTGCCAGCCAGTCTTATCGAATGGGCTCAAAGCAAAAAGGCTTCTTCCAAATTGCACCATGATACATATACCGTCTTTGGTCTTCCGTATGAAACAAAAACAAAATGTTATAACATAAAAACTGCTTACCTTAACTTAGTGAGGACCAGTACTGCAGGTCTGGTGTCACTTCTGAAGCTAGCTCTGACTCCTAGCGTGGAATCCGCCCAGTGTGACGTCAAGCCTTCTCGAGTATCCAGTCTGCGAACAAAGAGGATTTGTTAATCAGGTTGACAGAAGCACAGAGCACTGTGACACGTGGCGGCTACGGCTACCAACCGCACTGTCAAAATTCACACACATCAACTTATATTGGCACCCAACACCATCTCGAAAAGTGCTAGCTCATTCATTTTAATTCAAATAATTTAAAAGTCTGGTTTCATGTAACTCGTGGGTCAGTATGGACTACTTTCTTAGATATAATTTTTATTTCAATAATAATAAATCCAATCAAATCTTAATGCAGATTTAATTTTTACCTCGCTAAAAGTCTGTGCCAAAGTTTTCGATAACTTCACAATATAAAGATGAAGCCACAAAAACTTCAGAACTAATATTAAAACTAATAACGCACTATTATGAAAATATTTCCAACACTCATAGAGCAATTCTTTGGGGACAAAATGTCAAGTCTCCAAAGTTTAATAAAGCTTTGGCACAGTTGTCGGATCGGGTCAGTTTGCTGTTGTTTTTCACGAAACAAAGAATCTATAAGTATACTAGCTGTCTCACAGCCCCACCCGCGTGTAATTTAGTACTTGCCCCGATATCTTTATAAATTATAGCTTATGTGTTATTGTGAAGAAGAAGCTATATTATTGTAGTGATTCACCATAATCTGTTCAGTAGTTTTTACGTGAAAGAGTAACAAACATCCATCCAGCCCTCTATCCGTCTCCACAACCTTTTGCGCTTATTATAGATACACCAAAAGTAAAAACAGTTCGCTTAAATTTAGTTAGGTAAAGACCTAGGAGTCTTTACTTAACTGAACTGTCCCCCTTAGCTACAACCCCAAGGTTGTACACAGACTCCGGCAGGGAATTCCACTCCTCAGCTCTACGCACAATGAATGTATTCCCAAAACTTTAAAAAAAGTAAGAAACAGATTGGATGTTACGTCGTGTGAAATCCGGGAATCATAATACTCGTATTAATCCCGGGGTTTATCAATTACATTTTTTAGTGGACTTGGACACGGGAACGTAGGTACTATGAGGATAAAAAGTAACCTATGTCCCAACCCAGGCTATGGTCTGTTAGTGTTCTTCGACCAAATCCGTTCGCTTACTGAGTAGTAATTAATAAACATACAAGCATGCAAGCTATCATATTTATAATAGTAGAAGGATAAGAAGTAAAATTATTTATAGTACCTAAGATTCAACACACGCTTAGCTTTTATAATAAAAAAAAAATCTCTTTCGAAAACTGAAAATTGACATGATAATGAACATGCCTTCTTATTCCATAACTCCTTGTGAAAAAAAAAGAACTGAAGTCTGAAAGACTATGTGAAACAAAAAAGGAAGTCTAATCTGCTACATCAGTGGGGTTGAGGACCTTTCGTGTGTTAAAGACGTTGATCCACGCGAGACACATCGGCTCTTATGTTGTTTCGGTAATCATTACGAGCACACGACCGGTTGATATCCCTCTTTTTCCTCCCGGAGGCGGACATCTGAATGAGTCACGAGTTTGATAACAGGCACCTGATGCGCTGTATTATATCTGTATACGTCCACCCGTGAGAGACGTGTACACAACCCCCAGCTACGTGGTATCAACTGTAGGCGGATTTAACTGTGGGCGGATGGATTTAGGGTAGCTCCACCGAACTACTTCACTGCGTAGAAAGGGACTTCCCGAAAGTATGACCGCCGCGATTATACTCATACAAAGGACGACGAAAACTTAAATAGCGCGATTTACGACTTCTACTGTTTTTGCTACTAATAACCACTGAAACAAATTCAATTCTACTTGAATAAATACCGTTTAATTTTATCTTTCACGAAAATGTATTTTTGAAATTTAATCTAGGAGAAAGATGGATTTTTATTAACGTCACGTGAAACGTGACTATACAAATATCCGAGGAGCGACAGGGAGCGCGATAACAGCCCTAACATTTCTAGCAATAGTGCTGCCATCCCTTATTGTTTATAGGAATAGTGTTTTTTTATCTCTTACGAGTATGTTCGACACGGGTGGTTTCTCATCGCTTGTTGTTGTTTTGATTTTTTTTATATTTAATGTTCTTAATATTCCCTTATTGTTGTTCTATGTAGTTAATTTGAATAAAATTGTGACTTGAAACATTAGTGTACAGTGTACCGATGATTAACACGGATTGGAATAGGTTGAGTACATTAAAATAAATTACTGCATTATGTAAATATTGTAAAACACATTTTTTTTTTAAAAGGAGTAAGTATGGAGTTTCTTGTGCGTTCTTCTCTATAACAAGCTACTTTTCCGAATGGACGGTAGAATCAATTTTCATTACTTGTAAATTTCATTTTAATTCTCTGACGTTCAAAAGTGCCGCTTTTTGGCCTAGTTGAATAAATATATTTTGACTTTGACTTTGACTTGAGAGTTACCTTGCCAAATTCTCGGAATTAAAATCGAAACGTTTAAATCCTGGGATATATCAATCACGATTTTTTTTAAAGGACTTTGAGTATGTT
This sequence comes from Orthosia gracilis, assembly GCA_947562075.1. NCBI lineage: Eukaryota > Metazoa > Arthropoda > Insecta > Lepidoptera > Noctuidae > Orthosia > Orthosia gracilis. Next base: position 10,702,731 of record OX387266.1, on the reverse strand, counting down.
GAAATTTCGTTTTTAGGGTTTTGTACTTTTATACGGGATTAAAATGATTCGATTATCGTGCAAGATAAACAATTTCACCGGTTTATTTGTTAAAGTGGTTAAATTTAAACTTATGCTTCAAATAACAACGCTTTACCTCAGGTAGCGGGGGCGTTGCGGTGGTTCCTACTATAAAAAAGGGATACTATTTTTTATCTCTAAGGGTGCGTGAGCGCATTGCCGCATTCTGAATAATATTGTTCGGTAAAGCGCTCACGCATAAATTACAATACCTACAAATAAATAATAGGCACTTTAACTTTGGGTGTTTGTGACTGCACTGTTGGTCCTTTACTGTACCTACTGCATTTCTTTACAACTAACCTGCGACCAACGATATCTATAAAATTGGCAATTATCGGATAACATGGTTTAAAAATGTATAACTTATTGATTTAAGAAATAATTAACAAACATTTTAATAACCGAAACTTATAAGCAAGCTCCTCCATAACATAAAAAATAACGCGCTGAATAGCGGCTACTAAAATAGTTAAATAACGATTCGGTTTATCGTTTCGGTTATCGGTATGGTGGCACAAACTGGCCGCCTCGACTTCGGTTAGTTATATAAGCATGGAGATGACCGTAAACAAATTATTATAATGTTAGTAGGAGAGTAGCGTTAGCATACGCTATGCCATGACGTAAACTTATATTGGTGAGTGACATTATTTAACCTACACAATTGATGTGAACTGAAGAGACCAGAAAACTGGGTTCCTTAGTAGGCTTTATCAGAGCTCATATCTAAGTCCTGCCTAACGTCCATATTGTTTGGCTTTTTGACTAAAGGTACAACATTAAATTTGAAAGAACCTTAATTCAATTTACTCATATTCCTTTTCGTTCTTTGGACTAATATCATAAAATACCATATTTTACTCTGAATATTTTTTTAATGAGCGTTTTTAACCTACCCAAATTCACGTAAAAGGTGTTCAAATATTTTGACAAGCATTTTGACATCACAAAAAGATGCGACAGTCATTAATATGGCCAGACTATTAAGATGCAAATTGAGATTTATGAAAGTAGTTGATATAAAGCGCCGAGCCCAAATAAATTGGTATAAGGGCAGGAGGATGATGATCGGGTAACACATGCTAGAGATGTTTTTACAAGCTGTCATGATTTTGAACAGTTAGACTACTCCAAACTATCAATAAAATATTCTAGAAAATAGTTGAACATATTATTAAAAGTATTTTAATTCCGAATGTATGGCTTTTATAAATTTCAACGGTTAACTAAATAAATTAATAGTTTTTTTATATTTATTTAGAATGTAATATTGTTTGTAGTTTATGTTTAATTACGTCAGACGTTGGAATTTCTGGATTAAAAATTTAAAGTAAGCCTGTTTTTATTTGCATAAAATATAAATAAAATTACCATGCATTTTTTTTTGTAATAATAGTCTTGCGCTTGACCACTACCACACCTGATGGTAAGTGATGATGTTGTCGATGATGAAGCACGCTTGCCTAGAAGAAACCTATTCACTCTTGACTTATAGACTTCCAAGTTGTTTCTACAGGAAATACAGACTCCGGCAGGGAATTCCACTCTTTTGCTGTGCGCATAATAAAAGTATTCCCAAAACGTTTAGTGCGTATGGGTGGGATGTCCACCATATTAGTTAGTATACGCTATGCCATGACCTAAATTTATATTGGTGAGTGACATTATTTAAACTACACAATTGTTGTGAACTGAAGAGACCAGAAGACTGGGTTCCTTAGCAGGCTTTATCAGAGCTCATATCTAAGTCCTGCCTAACGTCCATATTGTTTGGCTTTTTGACTAAAGGTACAACATTAAATTTGAAAGAACCTTAATTCAATGTACTCATATTCCTTTTCGTTCTTTGGACTAATATCATAAAATACCATATTTTACTCTGAATATTTTTTTAATGAGCGTATTTAACCTACCCAAATTCACGTAAAAGGTGTTCAAATATTTAGACAAGCATTTTGACGTCACAAAAAGTTGCGACAGTCATTAATATGGCCAGACTATTAAGATGCAAATTGAGATTTATGAAAGTAGTTGATATAAAGTGCCGAGCCCAAATAAATTGGTATAAGGGCAGGAGGATGATGATCGGGTAACACATGCTAGAGATGTTTTTACAAGCTGTCATGATTTTGAACAGTTAGACTACTCCAAACTATCAATAAAATATTCTAGAAAATAGTTGAACATATTATTAAAAGCATTTTAATTCGGAATGTATGGCTTTTATACATTTCAACGGTTTACTAAATAAATTAATAGTTTTTTTATATTTATTTAGAATGTAATATTGTTTGTAGTTTATGTTTAATTACGTCAGACGTTGGAATTTCTGGATTAAAAATTTTAAGTAAGCCTGTTTTTATTTGCATAAAATATAAATAAAATTACCATGCATTTTTTTTGTAATAATAGTCTTGCGCTTGACCACTATCACACCTGATGGTAAGTGATGATGTTGTCGATGATGAAGCACGCTTGCCTAGAAGAAACCTATTCACTCTTGACTTAAAGACTTCCAAGTTGTTTCTATCAGGAAATACAGACTCCGGCAGGGAATTCCACTCTTTTGCTGTGCGCATAATAAAAGTATTCCCAAAACGTTTAGTGCGTATGGGTGGGATGTCCACCATATACCGATGACGCATCGCCGTACGTCTTGTAGTCCGATGATTGAACTGGCTAGGAGGAATCAGTTCATGCAATTCCGACGCACACTCCCCGAAAAATGACTGATAAAAAACCGACCTATTTTTCCTGTACAAAATTCTTCCTGAAACTGTTCACTCAAAATTTGTCCATAATTACGTGAACGCAGTTAATAGCGTCTAGCTTGGCAGTTCCTTTTAAATGGTTTCAGGTACTATTGCCTGAAGTACTATTGCCTGAGTTTCAACGTTATTTGATTGTTGTTATTTCATTATGATGTTTTGTGAGCAATTATGACATTAGTTTAAGAATCGGAAGGTTTTTTGGGCAAATTGTATTTTTTATTATTGTTTGTAGCTTGAAGTTCTGGTTTCGGTTCCCGGATCCAGCAATGGTACAGCAGCAGTGCCGGAGTTTGGATTTGTACCTAGTTGATGGTAACAGAGACTCTCCGAAGTGACGGCCTGTGTCCCAGCAGTAAAAGGCTGATGATGATGGTACGCCTGTATTGTCATCGCCTGTTATAAACTTGGATTTGATTATAATAATATGAGGGTCTTCTATAGGTATAATCTGCGTCCTCGGGGAATGCAGGCGTGATGTAATGTGTGATTCACTTTCCATAAATGAATCTCATAATTGCCAATACAAAAACCCTAATAAAGTCTCAGCAAGGAACTTTTATTTAGAAATCTAGCTATGTTTCCTTACGAATCTAGCTATGTTTCCTTACGAATCTAGCTATGTTTCCTTATAGATCCCATTCAAAATCATGCCCCATTTTACCACGAACCAATCAAATATATACCAATTAATGCTGCGTTCGTTAACCCTTAAATGACGACGTCGTTAAAACCAATTCACTTAATCACGAGTAAGCCTTCGATTGATAAAAAAACAAAACATCTCTATGACAGCGGCAGGAAACGGTTTACACTATAGACAGGGGATCCAAACTGACAGATTAAAAGGATTAATGTGTACTTATTTATGCCTCGGCGCTACTTGAGTACTGTTATCGGTTTTTTGAGTGTTTATTTTTTTAGTTTCTTTTAAGATAAGATAAGTAATGTTATTGTTGATTATTTTAATAAAGGTCCAAAGATGTGTTTAGCTTACCTATATGGATTGATTTTTATTATATCAGGCAGTTAAATTTGTGTTGTTGTGCTGGAAAGCTAAAACATAGCCTAAGTTTATGACGAACGTGCCTGAAAAGCAAAAAATATACTCGTTAAAAATTATGGTCTCAATGTTACTACAATGTTAAATAACTTCAATAAAAATTCTCAGGGCAATTTATTGTTGTTTTTGTACGATAAAAAAACGACCTAGACAAAAACTTCAAAAACTTACTCAAAAAGACTCCCAAACTACACTAATTTCAGCCCCATACATCTCTACCCACTATATACCAACTAACAGCGTGATACTACCCTATATTACACCACAACTTCTTGTCATCGTACGGCAAACAAACAAGCAAAAAGCGCTCTTTTGTTTTGTTTAAATGTACTAACTTTGATCGTATGCCGTATTCTACATTTCCAAATCGTTTTTATGTGATCTCTAAGTTCTGTTTATGAAACGTACCAAGTCGGGCCATGGGGTTTGTAAGAAGTCAAATAATGTTCTTAGTTTTGCATATAGTTTGAGCTTTGTTTTGAACTAGCTGGTGTCTGCGGTATTACTTGCATCTTCGCAAAACTACATCTTGTACATAAAGGGTCAAATGTACAGTCGCAATCAGCACAAGCTAACCTGTGTTAAAGAAGGTAAATAGTTCACGACTAATTAAACTATACTTTAGATCCAATATAATTATGATGGATGTAATTAGCTGTGAACCATTGAGCTATTTTTTAAATAAATAGGCAAATTACCTTTGAACGATTGTCACCGCATTTAAGACCCTTGACTGTACGTGCACAAATACCCTTTGTTTTAACCCAAGTCATTTTCTAGCTGATCTATTTAGATAATAATCGCGCAACATAACTAGGTAAGGATCATAAATTATGATGGATATAGAATACATGAGCTCATCACAATCACTTTCTACTCCCAAAAATTGTTGTCGACCAACACGTGATTTAGTTTAGTGTCAGCGTTACCAAAAAGATTCGAATATCAAAAAAAAAAGCTTAGGAAATACGTTTGAGCGCTATGTTTCTCGCTAGTTTTGTATTTGCCTCATCTCTGCTTAGCCTAGATTCCGCTACGCTTACTGGCATCTCTAAGCTGCTTCCTAGCAAATTTTTGATAGAAACACACTCTCATGCCGCTTGGTGATAGAAATATTCAAAGCACCATGCTACAATGAAAACGGACGAAAATCAACTAATGCTTCAATAAGCGTGTGACGTTGCGGCGTTTTTGATGCACGAGGTTAATAGAGTATTAACAGTATTAGATCATGTAACATAACGTAGGTGTATGATTTCAAATCAATAGTTTCGATAATGTACTTATTAAGTCTGGTTTAGTATCAAGGTCTGTTTACTTTATGGAAGTAAATAGGTTTTGAAGACATATTAGTACTTTTAATAAAGTTGTACCTACCTATAGACTATACTACTATACATATGTACAGCTACACATCCTTTTGTATTGTGGGTAAGGTAGAAGTGCACATATTTCCCATATTTCACCAGTTATTTTACAGGCCCACGTAATAGGGGGCGAGCCTATTGCTATCAACCGGGCACAAAGACAGACTTCAGGTTGCTACTGAGAAATTTCCTTCGGGAAACTTTGCCCGACTCGAAAAACAAACCCGAGAAGTCATGCTCAGCAGTAGTGTTTGCGACCATTAAACCAAAGGCACGGGCAGTAGTAAAATAAGGATATCGGTATAGACAATATATAGGCAGTTTCAAGCACCCGAAGCTTTTAACCGCCGTATTGATTCGTCAATTAAACAATAAATAATTACTTATCATGTCAAGACCAATTCAAACTGACTTCCGAGTATACCGGCTCCACTCGTCGAGACTGGAATCAATATGGTTTGTGTTACTGATACAGGTGACTGGGGTACTTATGTGGCTTAACAAATATTATTTTGATGACGTTTTGTTTTCTTTTAAATACTTTTGGAGAGGACTTCACTGAGAATAAGATGTTTTAGGGTTTAAGCTGTTATTATTGTTACTCTTTTGCTTTGCAACGAAAGTAAGATATTATTTATATTGTCAATCGATCGTACGAGTACTTGTTTTTACAAAAATGTTTACTGACAAGAAGCTCTGAATCAGTTACCTCTGATCATTTTTATTTGTTTCATCTATATGTCTAAAATAAGCAACGCATCAACAACCTTTAGTGATGCAGGTCTTAATAGACTTTAACCAAAATTACGAGAGAATTTTAAAACCATCCCGACAAATATTTCTGGAACTTCTAATACTCACGTATAAATAGGCGAATCATGACCCTGCTTGTACCAGATGACCAGTCCCATGCGATCGTCTGGTAGCGCCGGAGTGACGTCACAGGGCAGCTCTACACCGGCCCCTGTCGGTGCGTGCAGTGACTCGATTGATGCTGCAACAAGCGAGAACAGTATATTATTATTAATTTATGATTAATTTTTAATTTAAGATTTAGGACCGGACATTTAGATATTGCCAGATTTAGCTTAAGTAGGGCAATAGCAGTCTTTTTGTATATTTGTATGACGTGAAATGATGATTAGAACAAGAAGTAATACTTTAACACACTTATGAACTGTAAAAAAGGCAGAATCAGAAAAGATTGCAAAAGACTTCCACTCAACATAATTACGACCCACCACAACTGCCCGTTCATCATTCCTACACCCTATTCTAACCTTAAAACATCATAAAACAAAAGCATAGAAATCTATGGCCCCAAATCCTCCCACCCAGATCTAATTCCCCCAAAAACGGATTGAATAGGCTCATGATATTCATCAATTGTATTGTGTGCCAAACTAAGGGGTATTGTTTGAGCCCTTTCCATACGGACTAGGTCTGTGTTATCGACGATATTTTGTGCATATGTGCTTATTCAGAGTTAAACGTCGTGGAAGGAATGCCTTTGTAGTTCTATTTTACGATCTTACGTTCTATTTTGTATGGATGGGGGTGTCAATTAGAAATACGGGGTCGATATCGATTGAATTTTATTTTGGAGTTAAGTTATACTAAAAGAGTACTACATTGAGAGTTGGTAAATTTACAATCGGTTCATTCACGATCGTGAAAGCGTCAAAGGTTATTTATAATAAGAGGCATGTCATAAATGAACAGAGTATAAGCTACACACTTCTGCTAAAAGAGGTGACATTGCTGTATCATTATAATTAACATTCACACTATTTTTCTTCGTCTTTATTACGTTAAATAATTCATGCAAGCTCATTGACGCTTTGTTTTAAAACTTTTCCATATTTTATAGTGAGAATGTAGGTGTGAATATAATTTTATTATTATCTGGAATTTTGGTATTGTTTCGAGTACGAAGAAATGTAATGTTTTGTAATTTCACAGACGTTGACAGTAATTGTACGATGTTAATAACTAAGGTGAATAACTATATAATGAGATAATTATATGAACAATATTTCAGGCTTACTATTACCTAGATATTAGATATTAATTTAGATATTCACAAGCTTTTAGCACGAATACGAAAGCTTTCAACTTATAATTGGATAACTTTGATAGAAGAAAATGCTATCTATTAAAAATTACTTTTATGAAATAATAAGTAGGCTATTAGCCTGTCACACTAGTTATATATGTGAAAACATTAGTAAGCTAGTACTAACGTAATGCTGATGATGAAGCGTACTGAAGAACCAAAAAAGTTTACAAGTAAAACCAAAGAATAATCACGTCCCTTATCTCACACCAATCATCATCAGCCTTTTAATGTTCTCACACCAATCACATCGACAAAAATATCGATAACCTGCCCCTTAGCCCTGCACTAATAACTACAAACGACTTACACCTGGTGTTCTCGATCTCTGGTCCAGATTCCTTCTCGACACAAAGCCCGCTCGTTTCTCGTTTAATCTAGCGACCATTCTTCGAAACTGAGATAATCGAATACGTAAAGTCAATCCATTATTCGATTATTTTGTGGAATAATAATGAGGTGCCATTGACCCCTGCCGGCCAAAAAATATGAAAAAAAAAACATGGCCCCACGTCAAAGACGTTTTGTGCGTTACCGCGCATTTATTGTTGTTTTTTTTTCTTGGATTCTGTTAAAAATATGTCTTGATTCTGTCTCAGATATAAGAATGGGTTTATTGAGTAAAAGTTTCCGATAGACAGGAATAATTATGTGTCACAGTTATTGTGATATTTCGGTAATTTATAGTTTGAATTAAGGATAGCTGTGATAGTTTGAATTGTCTGGTCTAGTCATACAACCTATTATGATCAGGCTTACTTCTAAAACAATACATCAAGTCTGAATTCTCAGGAGATTTTGTATCTATAAGTGTACCTATGGTTCAACGCTTGCCAGTTAAATATATTTAAGCCCGATATAATTGGGGTCGCGCCTATTGTTATCGTCAACACAACCAATTAATCCGGTATCTGTTTTTGTAAAATTTCAGATGGAAAAACCCAATAACACTTTTTCCAACCAAACCAAAACCAAATGAACCGCGATTCAAATAACATCAAAAGTGCCACTTTCCGACCAGTCATCCAGTTTTTATATCATTTAACACCATTTTGATCCAACTTTCAATACAATTCTTGTTCGAACTGGTTTGACGTATTCCTAACGAAAGGGACCACCCTATCGACAACTTTGATTGTTGTACGATCGAGGGTAAAGGTATCGAATGGACCACCTTTACGTGATAATTAAGATAAACTTGTCAACAGTGTTTTAGGAATACATTTGTTGAGTTATCATTAGGCCTGGGCCTGGTTATAATAAATTACATGCTAGTAAATATTTATTATTACGATCTTCAAATGGTTTCATACTGGAGATATATATTAATATTCCGAGTGTACTGATGGTTTACAACCTGACTTATTGAGTTCGTAAACCGGCTCCACTTCGTGGGGGAAACAAATCAACAATATTACGGACGAGAGGTCTACTCTCGTCCGTTATATTGTTGATTTGCTTCCCCTTGATTGTAGATACAAAATGATGAATACTATACTAGCTAACTATAATAGCAGCTGCTGTGCAGCTGAATAGCAATATGTAATCAATTTTAAAATCTTCCTGTAGGCGGTGTAGGTACTATTAAACACCTCTGCCGAACCGTTCATGGACTACAGGCACGACTATATTACCGGTCCGTACCACGTTTGAAGAAGATTTGGTTATCCCAGGGTAGAGTTCTCTTCTTTTTATTTTTATTCCTTTCCAATCACCTATCGTTGCCAATGAGCATATCTTATTAAGGCCAAATAATTTGTTCCTATAAAAAATATGCACGCGTCAGCATAAAATCAATATCTTTGCCAAAATCTAACCGAGCAGCCAGATTGAATATAACTAGATTTAAAATAATGCTGTCTCAAAACTTTTACAATTTCATCTTCTCGTTGGCAGACTGTGGCTGAATATTAATATTTTATACAGTGATTAAAATATTATTTCACGATAGCTGGCGATTAAACTAATAATGTAAAGGTTAAACCTTTATATAAAGCATGCAAGAAAACGTTGTGAAAGTCGTATTAATATTTTATTTACTAACGCTTTTTCACATGGGGGTAAGCAGAAACCAAAGGAGCTGTTAAGATCGTTATATTATACTCTTTTGGTTTCATTTACCTTCATACTAAGGGTTTTAAAGACTTTGATATAAGCAGTTAATTAACTAAATCTAATCAGTACAAGCAAGAAAGTGACAGAAATTTATTGTTGGTATCCTTATGACTTTTTACTCTCAGAGAAAGTGATGACTGAAACCCCTTTGTCAAAACCGGATCAGTAGTTTCTGAGCTTCGATGGAACATAATATATACTTGCATAAAAACGGTTAATACACTCATTATGTTTCATTTTAAGTCAGGTAAGAATATTTCTTCTCTTTTCGTGGTAATAATTACTCAACTTTTATTCCTAAACAAAGAAATAAGTTACTAATGGTAGGCGGCATCATATTTAAACTGTTATGTCGTTTTACTTGGACCATACAGCTCTCGTTGGAGATCAAGTAGTAGTTAAGCCCAAGTTTCTCGGCATTTTAATTAAATTACCCACGAACGCTATTTTAATTATGTTATTACTCGAATTAAGTTATTTGTATACTCATTCACAAACAATCTCGGGTCTTTTATGAGAGCACTGTTGGCCCAGTGGAACCTATAAAAGCTCATCCTCACATCATAGACCTACATATATGAACGGAAAATTTCCTCAATTCACTTGTCTTCCTTAATTGCCCAAACCAAGACGCATTAACACCTACATACAGACGTACGTAGTTAGTCATAAGGAGCGGACCGTCCTCATTTCGCGAAAGACGGTAAACAATCTTAATGATATATTAAAAGACCTTATTGAACGGAGAAAAACGGCAGAATTTTGGGGTAAGCAGAATTTGAAACAATTTAATTAAACGTCTTAGCACAAAATAGGTAGTAAGTACAGAAGTAGCATACAAAGAGCGGAAACGCACGCACAATGTCCCAATGTAACACGCTATACACACAGAGAATGCAAGCGAATTCGCGACCGGCATTTGTTTTGCCTTACGTATGCGTCTATGTGAGCGTGTGTCTGTTTTCGCTCGTTGTATATAACTAACCTTCTGTATTTATCTACAAGTTTCCTAGGATTTCTTAACGGTTGTTTGAACAGGAGTCGTATGCAAATATCTTCTTATGATCAATAAGAGGCGTCGTCGTTTGAAGATATGGTGACGTTATGGGAGAATCATGGGTGATTTTGGCGTAATGGTGGAATGTTAAATGTGTAAGAATGTATTCTGGGCGCTGAAGACATGGAATACAGTGATATTATTATGAGTTTTTAGTGTTATTTTACTCAATATATCTCGGTAATCACAGAGAGGAATAATGAGTCAGCTTGGTAAGGGCTTGTAAGATCATTGTGCTTCTTTGTCAGAAATGGGAAGAAAATTAAGTATATTAAGAAAATACGCTGCAGGGCACATCTGCCTGCTTCGGTAGTTATTTAGTCTATTTAGAATCTAGTCTTCAAGTTTAAAGGGAATACCGTACATTTCTTCTAGGCAAGCATGCGCCATCGTCGTGGTCGGCAGCATCATTGCGGTAAGCATAAGTAAGTAAGATAGTAGTCAAATTCCAGAACATAATCCATACTTATATTAATGATTAGGAAAATTGCTCTGAATATCCACTAGTAACCTTTTCGCGTCTTAAAGGCTGAACGGATTTAGATGAAACTTGGCACACAGGTACACCGTGTCCTTAGTTTCCCTGCCTCTTTGCCGATGAGCATCAGTTGACGCGCTAGATTGAACCTCTCTTGAAACGCTAGGTCTAACAAAGTGTTATTGGTTTTTCCTTCTAGAATTTCTTAGCAGATCGGAGTTTGGATTTATGCCCGGTTGACGGTCATAGGCTCGCACTGAACCCTATAATATAGGACTTAAACATGATTGGCAAGATATGGGTGTAAAAACTACAGGAACCTACACCTCTGTCTGACCTTGGTATACAGGGGAGATGTAATGCGATGTTCAATATCCGTATCCTAGATATCATCTAACACCTTAAACCAAATGACTCACGCAGTATGAACATTATTTAAATATCAACTAAATCCAGTATGATGGCGTCATTAACTAAGCACCCGGTTAGCATAACATAGATAAACTGGATTAACAGGATCCTTGTTCGTTATCAGATAGTGTTATGTCGGTGATTTTAAATTAATGCCCGTAATCTGAGATTAGGGATGTTTGCTTTCATTTGGGTGGTGATATTTGGAGCATGGCGTAGACTGTGGTATGTGGTAATTAGAAAACAATTGATTTTTTATTGTTAAACACCTGATTTAGGTTTCATCACAGTTGGGGGGATAATTAATTATATTTCGCCACATCATTAGCCTATTCTAAACAATCTGCCAATGATTACAACTCAATGTAAACTTTGCGATTTTTATTTAATCAGAAATGAACAACGGAGAGACTTAATTTTCACTTCGCTCAATATCAGTGAAGCCTTTTTTTGATCTGTTAAATAAAACGAAACCCAAAGGATAAGTAATAGCATCTAACATCCCGACACTAAAATTATAAACACCAGTTACCCGAAACTTCACACCAGTCAAAGACAAAAACCGAAAACTTCAACCGTAAACTCCGTAATTTCATGACTTACGCCCGACAAAACGCCATAAAAATTTCCACTTCTGGGATCCAGGCGTCGCTTTTGTGAGTTAATTAAGTACGAAAATTTGAGCTTAATTTCAGTTATTCAGAATATTATTGCGGATAATCATCATCATCAGCGACATCTTGCGGTAATCTGTACTGTAATGATTTTCTTAATTCGTTCCAAGTTCTAATTAGCAAAGACTTGAGGAAGTAAGGATTCCTAGTGCTTTAATTAGACTCATTAACTTTGAATCAATTATTACGTTCGTTATTAAAAACATTTTAAAATTCAGAACTTCCTTAAATCTTGTTCGTTTAAATAAATAACCAAAACAGCTACAGCATCAGCAACTATATGATTAAGTTAAAACTTATACAAGCATTAAAATAGTCTAAATTAATTGGTAAGGGTAACCGCACTCGGAAAATGTAGGTTTTGAAATTCCTGCTGCGACTGAATTTCAATCCTAACAGTCAATCAATCTGAATAGCCTTTTCCTAACTAAATTTGTTGGCAGATGCAGCTGACAGTTTTTAAGTTTACATTCACTGCTGTTCTTCACTTTTTTATACTGATACTATAGAAACTTAGCAGTTAAAGTCAATGGAATATTTAATATATTGTTAACTAGCTTCTGCCAGCGGCTTCGCCCGCGTGAATGTCGAAACATATATCACAAGGGAACATATTCAAGGAATAAAAAGTATCCTATGTGCTATTCCAGTCTATAGTCCCTCTCTGTGACAAATTTCTTCCAGATCCGTCCAGCGGTTTGAGCGTGAAGAAGTAACAAACACACACTCACAAATTTTCGTCTTTATAATATTAGTGAGATGTAATATCAAAACATATATATATATATGTATAATATGATGTGATAGCAGTGGTAACGAACAAACCTCACTATTTACTGAAGATTTTTTAAACAAACCCTAGAATTTCTATATTGCTGACGGATGATGGAACGAGCGAGCCCAAAGGATGACTTTTTACTTTAACATTGAAGGTAACGGTCATTATTGATAGAATGTCACTTATAGAGCCAAATTTGGTTATGGTTTTCGTAAGTCGACGGTTCAAAACATTTCTGCCAGTCGCTTCGGGGAATAAAGGAGTATACGAAGAACTTCTGTAGTGCGGTTATGAACAAAAATCTCTCATGAACAAACAGACGGACACGGAATAACTATCTATGCGCCTTACAAATATTCGTTTTGTGCGGAACTGGATCCGTGGCTTGGAAGCTAATCAATTCACTATTGCGTTACGTGCAATAGCAGTATTTTTTTATCATTTTGGAAGCAAAAGGCTATTAACAAGTAATGATGTTGAAATCAGCTACCACAACTAGAGACGCTAATGTCAAAACTTTCAAAACAAACCATGCGTGCCAGTGAGTGTCACCGTTTACCCTAAATTGACGGCCCGTGTCAATAGTGACTGTGGCTATGTCAGCTTCTTCCAGTCTAACCAGATGCAACTGAGTATCAGTATTTTACATAGAGATACTGTCAATCTGAACCCCATTACAGTAACTGCAAGACTGGTGTCACAAGTGAAGACAAGATTGAAAAGTAATGCCTTAATTGGTCACCGATGTAAGCGCACGTTAGAACTTATTCACTCGTGACTAGAAGCCTCTTTATTGTATTTTCAATTTATACATATATTAGAAATAAATCAATTTATTCTATCGCAGTTCAGTACCACAAAAAGTTTCCGAATAAGGTCATGCTGTAACGAAATTCCCAATATCGGGTTAGGTACGGGGATGGATATAAGACACGGTAGTCTTAAATCTTTTGAAATCTAATATCGTTATTGGGCAGCTATGTGGTTTAATACAGTTTTACGTTTGGAGGTAAAACAGGCTTCAGGCTAAGAGCTGTGGAACAATTTGGGATTAGATTGATTATAAATGTAATCATTTTCACAATATCTATGGACCCAGATTTAAAAAAAAATATAATGTAAGTATTGTGAAAAAACTAACCGTGGTCGTTTTCATATTATAAATTTTAGTTGTCACAAAAATTATTTTCAGTATTTTATTCACTGGTGGACTGTATGTTTGGTATTTGAGGTCATTGCAACGTCTTCCATTTTCTTCCATGCTGCTATTAATCATCATCTCAGTAGTAACTCCCTTTCTGGTAATCAACTCTTACATAGACCATACATCGTTTCTATAATCTACCCTTAATCTTATAGCTATCCACATTCATATTCAAAACTATCCTCATGACATTTCCCTAATAATAATATGGACATGTCATGTTATATATCATGACCATAAAATATACAATACCATGACAGATATTAAAATAAAAGATAACTACATAGACAATCAAACAACAAGCCTATGTTTGACTACCAAGCCAATAACAGTAAATTAAGCTGCACTAGTGTGACAACGATTTTAACACGACCCGAAACAGTCCCGGCGCCAAAGTAATTGCGATCAATCCTTGCCATAGAGCGAAGAAAGGACTTCACGGCAGGAGACGGTATCAGTACAAATCCTACTAAGGCCTCGTTTCCGGAGACACGGGTCGCACGTCGTACCACCGTAAATAAGGTTTGTAAACTTATATTATAAATAGGAAATAAGTTCTGTGTGTTACCATTTACCCAAGTTTTAACCTCTGAACGTATTAAGATGAAACTTAGCATACGGTTAGACCATGTCATGGCGTCCTAACATAAGACACTTTTTATCCCCAGTATCCTTTGGTATATTTTACCGAGTTTCCTCCGTGCCTCGGAAAGCACGTTAAGCCGTTGGTCCCGGCTGTCATTTGAAGATCTTTGGCAGTCGTTACGAGTAGTCAGAAGCTTGAGATCTGACACCAGTCTTACCAAGGGGTACCGTGTTACCCAGTAACTGGGTTGTGGAGGTCAGATAGGCAGTCGCTTCATGTAAAAACTGGTACTCAGCTGAATCCGGTAAGACTGGAAGCCGACCCCAACAATAATTGGGAAAAGGCTAGGCAGATGATGATCCTTTGGTATAATTTTCGACTTCCACACAGAGACAACCGCTGGCAAAACCCAGTTACTAATAACGTTACGCACAACGCGATATGTCCCCTAAGCACAAGTTTTGACTATATCCAGAACTGTCACAGGACGTCGATTTCTATGAGTGACACTCACTGGTGGTCATGATCTTCCTGCTCTTGTCCCATATTACTTGGGGTCTTTTCTTCTTCCAAACCTTCCTGTCCCCCTTCACGCCATCACTAACTCCCTTTTCATTCATATTACTCCTAACACAGTCCATCCATCTTTTCTTTGGCCGTCCCCTCCCTCTCATTAAATTCACATTTATATTCATAACTCTTCTTTTAGTAACATTCGTTAAATATCTCCTCGTCACGTGACCATACCAGCGTAAACTGTTTCCTTTTAACTTTTCTGTCACTGGCACCACTTTCAAACTTCCACTAATATACTCATTTCTCACTTTATCCATTCCCGTCACTTCGCACATCCATCTCAACATTCTCATCTCTACTACATGCAATCTCTTTTCATTCATCTATTTCACAGCCCAACATAATGATTCATGCAGTCCGACAGATCTAATCACGGACTCGTAAATTTTCCCCTTTAACTTAAGGGGCTTCCGTGGGTCGCAAGTTGTTCCAGCGATCTGTCGCCATTTTATCCATCCCGAGTTGATTCGATGCGTTATGTCTCGGTCTAAGTCGCCATCTCCTTGGACAAGCGATCCTAGGTACTGGCAGTCGGAGCAGATCGGTATGGGTATATCGAGAGCTATGGCACGGAACTGGACAGGCCGCCAAAATTGTAGAACTAGTATTCTGTTTTGTTTTTTTTCAATTTCAAGCCAACACTCTCCAGTCTGTGACACCAAACCTCCAATCTGCTCTGGACCTTTAGGCCACTCTCGGCAACCAGCACAATGTCTTCAGTAAACAGCATACACCAGGGTGCCTCTGCCTGAATGTCCGACGTCAGAGCGTCTATTATCATCAGGAAGAGATAAGGACTGAGGGCCAACCCTTGGTGGAAGCCGACCACTCCCTGGTGGTTTGTTAGTAATTTTGACAATGTCGTCTCTGGCAGTGGCGCGCGGCGTTTTGCTCTGTGATCCACGTATTATTTATAGATACCAATAAAGATTGTAGATGGCAATAATGATTTCGATAGCAACTATTATTTATTGCTATTTCGATTGCTATTTGCCACTTGTTTATATGTTGCGGCTCAAAGAACTTGTATAGAATTTTCCATGTATGAGTTATTGGAAAATATAAGTGATTGTTAAATTAAGCGCCTGTAGCTTTATCTTATTAAACGTCTATCAATAAAACCCAAAAAATAATACAACTGCGCCGCATGAGCATGTTAGGAACCATAAAATTACAGGTAGATAAATTTAGAAATGCCCAGCTGTCATAATAATTTCATACAGATCCATAAAGTTTATCAAAACCAAACCACAGTAGGACTAATATCGAAAAATAACCCATTAAAATAACTGAACATTTACTATTGTAATTGCAATTATTATGTGATTTTCAGAATTTGAAAGAAAGAACACCCAAGTACTAATGCCGACGTCTGAAGTTTCATAATCTCCTAGCTCCCAATAATCCTAGATATGCAGGCTTTAGTTTGTTCCACTTGCATAACTCCAAAGTTCAACAGTCTGCATGATAGTTCTACAGTTAAACGTAGGGCTTCTTCGGTCCCGGAAGATCATGTCGGCTGAGAAATTAGATTATTTTACTTCGAAACACTTGAGAAGAAAATGTATTTAATATTATTGAATGTATCTACAAAACAAATTGTTGCATGAATTAAAGATGACTTTTTTTGATAAGTTTTTCTATTTCAAAATGAAATACATTCCCAGCTTTCCTAATAGAAATAGCTTCCCTTTTTTGACCCCCGACCCTTGTTAGTGAACATTGCCACTAACACTATCCTTAGATGACCTTTTGATGATCCCAATGACAATCATTTATTACCTCGAAAGAAGGTCACGCTCTTAATACTTAATCAGTACTGCCAATTCTCCAGGGAAGAGGAAGGGCAAAAGCTAAGACATAACAAGGGTTCCTCCGTCGGAAGCATAAAATATTAAAAAACTAGACATAACCTATAAAGCTTTTTGATTACTCAATAACTCTGGCACATCTTATATTCATCGCGTGTACAGTTTTTTTCAAATAGAATAGATATAATTAAAAGGACAAGGCCAAAAATTGTATAGGCTTGTGCCCCAGAATGGACAGATATAAAATCTATGTCTGTTAATAGTACTGATCTTCTAAAAACAAAATTAAAAAGGCGCATATTGCTTAGCAGTCGTGAACAAAAGTTATTAAGGATTAAAATAGTTGATTTCTGCACTACGGGTAAGGTATTTTATATCAACTAATGTACATATATCTGTGCCAGGCGATTGATATATTATAATTTGGTTGAAAAAAACTAAAAGAGAGCTAGTTTTTATAATCTGAGAAAGTCTACCTATAGTTTGTAACTACTTTTTATTAGAATAAAAAGTAAGTCAATAGTTTGATTGACATTTGTCGGCGGTGTTGCCAGTAGTAATGTAAAATAATCCTATCCGTAACTTCACTAATATTTATAATTATTTCAATCAATCAAAGGTGGTTCTATTTATACTAAAGAAAACATACAAAAATAATTAGTTTACGAATAATTTACGAATATATTTTTTGTGTGCATATTAAAAAACAAAACTCCTAACAGTGTTGTTTTTTTATGTGTCGTTTAGCTATTATTTTTCCCTGGGTGTGAACTTTGTTAATATTATATGGCAACATTAAAAGGTATTATTGAGCAAAATCAAACAGAACAACTTTTAATAAATATTATTTCTCCACTGCTGCTATAGTGCTTAAAAAGCCATTTAAAATTCATATTTTTTTAAATTCAAATTATCTGCAATAAACGTATGTTTGCTCACAGTGGGGCACATTTTGGCCATGTCCTTTAATGTACTTACAAAGGGAGTGAGGTTTCATCCTTTTCGTTTCTAATTTAGGTCTGTAACTGCGGTTTGTGTGTTAAGGGGTAAAATTCCATTCCATATTTGAGAGAAAATGAGTACTCTATTTTGTTTTGAATTTGAGTTAAATGAGGGTAATTAGAGGGTAGTGAAAATGTTATGTTTTGGAAAAAATGTGATGTGTTGATGACAACGTAGTTGCTAAATTAGTATTTTGCATGCGCTGTTTAGAAACATAATAATTGTGCTTTATCAGTTTCTATCAGCGGCTTCACACCCGTGAAAGTTAGAAATTATCCTAAGAAAACATAATCCCGGAACAAAAAGTATCCCATGACATGGCCTACACGTCTGCCGTGTGTTTATTCAAATCTATTCAGTCGTGGAGGCATGATGGACATACAAACATCCAGAAATCCATTCTAACTTTCATATTTATACTATAAGTAGCCTAGGATCATCTTACTTATGGACATAAAATTCTGACGTCAAATATTTAGAAATACCTCATTAGTTTCCAATAAACAACACAAAACCCGACTGCTTAAAAAGCGAACTAAAAAGACGTAAACAAGATGAAAATCTTGCTGTGCAGTCGGTGGATACATATTCACGATCTGGCTGACTAAAACCAGATGTATCTTCCGACTGCACAGCAAGATTTTCATCTTGTTTACGTCTTTTTAGTTCGCTCTTTTAGCAGTCGGGTTTTTAGATTTTTTGAATTAACTTTTTTTATTTACAACTTTTCAGTTCTTGATTAGAATTAGGTATATTTAAACATATAAGTGTTATATATTTTTGAAATCACTTTTAAAATCCTTTACTTTGTTACCCCACACGATAGGTTTGGATGAAAAAAAAAAGTGTTCTCCCACAACATGTCGCCCAAAAGCCGCCATTTTCCTATTATCCAATCTTAATGCAGCCAGTGACACTCGCAGGGTTAAGACGAATCGATCGACGTAAGAATCATCAAAAACGGCCTACACGTTTGGTCTCTAGAACGCCACATAGGAACAAACATACATACATACATACATACATACATACATAGACTGATAAACACATTACCCTCCTTCGGCAGTTGGGTAAAATACTCTATAAAAAAAAAACAATGTAAAATAACGAGACAAAAATGGGTGCGACAGCAAAATCCGCCTCTCCGACCATTACATTCATTCAATCATTACTTTAATTTGAAGCTGCCTTAAATGTCCGGCCAACATGGCTTTGAACTTAACTCTCTGTAAGCACTGAACCGAATAAATGAATTTAGAAGATCTTTTGCTATTAGTGAGAAAATACCAGCTTTGAAATGATTTAAATGTGTGTAATTGTTTCTTGTTAAGTGTAATGGCTGTGCCTTGAGATACGGTTGAGTTAATACGAGTATGTTAATACTTGTAAAAAATTTGTCTGTGACTTTAGCTAGGAATTATTTGTGTGAATTTACTGGTGACGGAACCCAGATCCTTGGTCACAGCAGCCTTACCTACGAAATTTATTAGTTTTTTTTTCAAGCTAATATCATGACGCAGCTGGTAGTCAATTACGTGGAAACATGGCAGTCATTCATGAGACTACTAATATTCCATATTATTTTAATTACTCATCAAAGACAGCCAAGAAACCAGAAACACTATCAAAATCAAAATAAACAGGTTCCTAAAAAAAATATTTAAACTCCTCTTAAACAGCAGATCACGTAGACGTCCTTAAAAAATGATGTCCTTGGGGGCCCGTGAGACTAACAACACCTTCCAGCCTAGATGCATATAGATTCATGTCATGCTGCAAAATATTGCAGCCGTAAAATACTGCTGGGGTAATGGGGGGGGGTCAACATTTTCGCGAAAATGAGGAGGAAAATATGTGGATAAAGTGAACTCTAAAAGAATGCCTTTGGGGGACATTAAATCCAAAAGTGTGTTTAGGTGACGCAAAAAACATGAGTGTGATGTGGGGCACCAAAAGGTTAAATAGTTTCTCGAAATACTAAAAGTGGAGCTCTAGAATTTGTTTGAAAGTGCTAATCTCTCAAAGTACCAGTTGGATTTGATAAATATTGTTTTCATTTGATATCCCAATTATTGAAAAAGGATACAGACAATTTAAAACTAGCTGTCCCACTCGGCTTTGCTCCCGTCAACTGGTTACGTACCTACCCATCTACCCTACCCACCATACCCTACCTACACTACATACATGATTGTTGCGTAGCGCAGCTTTAACCGCTTACGCAGCGCACGCAACGGAAGCTCTCAAAAAAGAATAATTTTTGAAAAATTTTACACATTCTGCTAAAATTTATACTGAAAAAATACAAAAGGTTAAAGTACTAAATGGTTGTTATCGGAAAGGAATCTCGTACTCAATCCTAAACGTTTTGGCTTTTCGACAATCGATTTCACTGATGTGGCAATGCTGCCAGCGTTCTGGGCACGTTTTCCATTGACATAGATGTGGACGATTTTTTTGAAGCGCAATGAGCCTTTTTCACTCTCCTATTTGTATTTGTATATAGGCTTGTTTTCTTCTTTAAGAATATTAAATGGTATATAAATATAAATGTTAATATATTTGTTACATTAAATAAACAATAAAACATTTCGCTGATAGAATGTCACATTTTTTGCATTGTTTATTAGAAAAATATCCAAAAGTAACAACGTCATAAAATTTAAAATTTAGTACATTTTTTTTTGTAATCTTTTGGCTCGCTTTACATTTTGCTCCACATTTTTCTTTTAAAATCCAAGTTCACTCTTATTGAAACTCTATTCTTGGGACATAAAGATTATATCTTTTGGAGATAAAGCACTGTAAACTAGTATCCATATTCACCAGGGTACAAAAAAAAATCCAATCTATTTTAGAAACGTTTGATTTTCTTTGAGCAAACAGCCCAATAATTCACTTTGAGTTATTATTACCCAAAGTGGGGCCCTGAAGTTCAACAGCGCTTCAAACTAAATTTCAATATATCAGAAAGCTTCTCAACACCAATTAAAGCTAAGCTTGTTAGATTTTGCTGACGGAATTTGCTTATATTTTCAACTAGTTAGTTGGAAATTCTTCCGAGTAAAACTGTTAATAATATAATTATATCTAATGAAAATATGTAATAGGACAGTATTTGGAACTGGCAGGTAATAAGAAGGTAATTAGAAATATTGTGCTGCAGGTATATAAAATTAAGTTTATTCTATGTTACGTCAAGAGTGAATCAACCATCAGGTATAATGGTAAAACGCGAGCCCATCAAAACTTGAAAGAAATAGAATCTCTGTTTTAAATATCGTAAACGAAAGTAGCGTTTAACGAACTAGTTAATCTAAATAACTGTCGTGCTATGGCCACAAAGAAGAAGAAGAAGAGATCTGCCAGTTACAAGAATAGGTATTTCCATTCAATTTCAAAACGTCAATGCTGTCAGTCTTTTGGGCACTTCTCCGAATGACAGTGATGTGGAAGAGCCCTTAGAAGCCGGAGGAAGTCCTTGGGTTTTATTTAAGTTTGATATAAATTGAAGGATTATTTAAGTCCATGATTTCTTACAACTGAAAAATCGAATCGAAGGCTTTCTCGTAGTCAAAAAACGCTAAGCAGAGAGGCAGGTCCTATAGTATGTGTAATAGTGAAATTGTTGACTCTCTGCATGTGTTTGGTCAAACTGTAAGTGCATTGAGTAATTGAGATAAATAAATAAATGTAGCCCTTTCGCGTGTCACTTCCTAACAAAATTTGTTCGTACTGTGTAACCAACAGTCAGCTGCAAACATTGTTTATAAAGAAAATCTAGAATCAAAGGCAGTAACTCCACATTTTTCATCCCATATTTTTTTCTATTTTATTCTCGTGTGAAGCCGGGGCGATACTGCCCCACTGCAAGGAAGAGAAGAGACGAATTTAAGTAAGAAGTTGATTTATTTGAATATCTATTACAATTGTTAGAATGATAATGTTATGTATTTAAATAAAACAAGTTAGTGTCCGGTACCAGGTGCACTCCCCAAAAGAAACCGCTTCAGTATCAAATTCATAAATAAATGTAAGATTTTTTATTGAACCGAGTCTCTTGGACTTCTCAAAGAGAGAAGCGAGATGAAATTGAAAATAATTGAATTAAAACTTTTGTTCAAGACAAAGTTAGCGTTTTGTTAATAGGGTCGACTACCAGCGTTTGATGAAATACAGCGTGTTGTTTTTAAAGTTTAAGATTCAAATAAATAATTCGCATAATTTTTTTCTGGAAAATTATATGCCACGGAAACTAATTCATAACACTTTAAAACGTGTAAAACCTTGTTATTGGAAAGTCTATAAATTGTTTATTAGTCAAGTTCAAGAGAACCTAATAGGTCGATAAATGTGTTCATTCTGTACCTAAGAAATATCTTCAAAATACCATATCTTACTGTCAAGCAATTCTTCACAGTCATTTTCATCGCCTGGAATAAATAATGTATTTAACGACAAGTTGTTACAAAAAGATCATAACAAAGCAGTGTAGCTAGAGTGAAAATTGACACAAAACGTCTGTTTTGTGTCAATTTTTATTCCATAACTAAAATAAAAAACTACAACTAAAATAAAACAACCTGTGCATACAACACGAAGCAGAAAATTTATTTCAAAGCTTAGACAAAGTGATAATTAAATATAGAATTTTATATGATTCGGGGGCTTCATTATAGTTTACAAAGACTTCTCAGAAATATTCTTTTGAGTAATAATGTTATAATTTTGTTAAATTAGTTCAAGTATTCTAGATTCTCTTTAAACGTGAATGGAAAAGAGCACAAATACTCTGAAAAAATTACAGTCATGTTTTACTTTAGACTTAACAGGTAACGATGTGCTATAATAAAAAACCCGCTGCGTCACTCGGAATTATTACAACACCGTTAGGAGTTTTGTTTTTTATATGTGGCCTAAAATATACTCGTAAATTATTCATAATCTAATTATTTTTGTACGTTTTCTTATCTAAAAATCGAACCAACTATAATTGAATTTGTATGCCAGATCCAGTTCTATATGATCGTGATTTGACCTACTTAGTGACATGCAGGTATCAGAATTATAGTAGCGCAGAATTTGGTATACGGATAAACTAGAGAAATATCTCCTGTAACTTCTACACAGTTTTAATTCGTTACGTAAGTTACTTTAAGTACTACTCTGGACTTAAAAGGAAACACTGAGCAGATCCTAGGCCAGTTTGTGTCATGTCACGGCCACTGTCGCTATCCATGAACCATATCGACACCATACGCAACACTAGAACTCCACCCAGTACCAAAAAAAGGTACTTGTGTATCATTTTAAGTAAACAAATCATGACAAGGTCCGACATATAGATATTAGTGCAGTTACGGATAGGATTATTTTACGTTACTACTGGCAACACCGGCGACAAATGTCAATGGTCCAATTGACAATCAATGTTAATACCAGATTCCCTCTTATTTTCTTTCTTTTCCCGCAAAATATTACCAGTTTCATTTTCTTTTTTCAATATTGTAGACGAGGGAAGATTTTCCTAAATGAACAAAAAAACGTTGGATCAAATGTGAAAATCTTAATTATTAACAATGCGAGATTACTGAAATGACGGCTAATAGAGTATGGAAAAAGAAGTAATTACATGTTGCGCCAACTCCAAATAAACTGAGAAGAGAATGGTAAATTCTCATTTACGTACAATTCCTAATTGCCTCTTTATAACAAACTTCTCCGTTCAACTTTCTTGCGATACTAACTTTTAATTCCACCATATGGAGGTACGACCATGATGTTTCCGACTCAAAGAAAATGGCGCATGTTCGAGATTGCCAAAACGCAAAACTTTGTAATTAACGTTATATTTATCTACATAATAAGTGTATATATTGTGATGTAATGAATAAGATAAATTGAAAATTCCACACAGGGTTCATTTTCACCAGCGTGGTTGCTGTGCTCTTTGACTACAGACATAGAGACTGGACTAAGGGTCAAAGCAGACAGCTCAGACAAGTCGAAGCTACGCACGCGACGCGTCTAAGGGTGCCTCCACCAGAGTTGTACTTTGCAGCTATGCTTCGAGGAAGTGAAAATTAAACTTCGAAACTACATAGTTTCGAAGTTTAATTTTCACTTCCTCGAAGCATAGCTGCATTTTTCATGTAACCACGGTCACATGACCGTTTACACTGATGCTAAGCTATGTAGCGGGCTAGTAAGATGCGCTATGAATATACCTGCCGCGAGGTAGCTGTGCGAGGAAAAGATGCGCAGGTCGAGCTATGCGATTTTTCGAAAGTAGGGATGGCACGGACTGCACTTAGCTACATCACTCGCGACCATCCATAGCACGCATCCAGATCATGCATCCATCCATAGAAAAAACAAAGCTTAGCAGAACCCGATATCACCAGTGCTATGCTACCAATGAAAATAATTGGTGGATATCAAACGCATCCATAGCAACGTAGCATTGCATATCTTTCGTGTAAAGGCACCGTAACTATGTAGGTTGTGCGTCTCGATCATTTTTTTAAAGTAGGCAGTCAGTCAAGAGGGACTTGTAATTTTATGAATTTTTTTGTCATATTTTTATATATTTTTTTTTTTGACCTGTTTCAAGTAAACAATTACACATTGATAAGACACCATACATCAATAAACACTAAAGTGGTTTCATGTGCCAAATCCAAGGTTTCAAAATAGATACACATGCCAATAAAAGTTTAGTTTTCGTGAAAAACTGGGTAACATTGTTCCTGAACACTGTATTTTCACTTTAATACTCTTACTTAGCCGTGATATAAACAGTGCAAACGGAGCCAAGTACCGATTTTTAGTAGGTACCAACTAGTTCACTTTTTACACACATTTTCACGTTTAAAAACTATTTTGATAGCAGTAATTGCTAACTAGGTCGTTTTACCGCTTTTAACTAGAAGCTGAGCCAACAGTTTGTCTCATTACTCAAAATGTGAGCGAATGCCTATGTATTGGTCTATTCATTTCATTCATCATTTGTAGACCTATATTTATAAGACTTGCTCGACTTGCTTACTCGCGTTACTGTTGCACATGAGATCTAGAGGCCCTAGACAAGCCCTAGTCATTAAAGGGGCAGCGCAAAATGTCAAAAATGTATGGTAATGTCAAACGCTTTCCAAATGTCACGTGATCAATCATTTTGGCATTTCGACCATCGCCATCGCTGACATCGAATGATACTTGTCTAGAGCCTGAGTTCGATTCCGGGTCGGACAAAATGTTATTGGGCTTTTCTTCTGGCATTTCTCAGTAGCAGCCGAGAACAAATCTGGAGTTAAGATTGGTGCCCGTTGATGGCAGTGGGATCTTTCCTATTACCTGACACTTCAACATAACTGGCAAAATTGTGGTAGTCATACATTCTGCACTTTGCTCAATGTGAGTGATGTTTAAATAGCTCCACTAATGTGATTTATTTTAACATAATATCAACCCCAGATCACATTAGTAAAGTTTCATCAACCACTTCAAAGTCCCTGTATCATGTAAACTTATTTAGACGTAGGTATTTCTAATTTATACCTCTGATTACAACAAGTTTACAGTCGCTACGCTTCATAATATGTTTAAGAGTTGTAATCCTTACTATAATATTATAAATGTGAATGTAAGTTTGTTTGTTACGCTTTCACGCAAAAACTACTGAACCGATCATCATGAAACTTTGTACATATATTGTACAGTGCAAAGCACGCACAAATTTGACATCATTGTGTCAGCACTTTACTCGCTACGCGCGGTCTATACTTTAGTACACAATTATCACTCAAATCGCGTGCACTCATTATCATTCAATTAAATTCTATTATTACGTACTCTTGCGTATTAATCAAACTACCATCATTAAAAGGTGTAAAGACCCTACATCTTTTTGGTCCTTCGAGCATCCGTATATGCGGGACTATTTCGCGTTCATAACAGTGTGATTAAACTGTGAGCACGGAAGTACAGCTCCTGCGACTACGGCCGGTGGATAGAGTAACATCCGTCTGCTGCAACTCAACGACTGAAATCCTATCATACAACAACAATCATGAGCGCCAGCATGGAAAACATTTTGGCCAATCAAGATCGAATTATTCAAGCCATGGAGCAGCAACTGCGGAATTTCAAGAAGGATTCTGCGGATCGCAAAACTCCGGCTAACATCAAAAAACGTTTGCAAATCCTGGATTCATACTGGAGGGAGTTTCAAGAAAATCATGCTCAATTGTATGAGTTTGAAGATCGTGGTTATACCTACTTTTCGGAGAACATGTACGATAAAGCAAGAATTTTCTACAATGAAGCTCAGGAAATCATTCAAAATTACAAACCGCCTACTAGTACGGGTCAAGGGGATAAGTTGCCTAGCGCTTCATCAATGCGTATATCAGATACTCGCAATCAAGAAGCTGCGGATGAGCAACAGCAAACGGACATGTTGTCAGTTGATCCAGATCAACCAAATATCAAGCCAACTGGCACCCCATCCACATCATTGTTCAAGAAGATTGTCTCTCGAGGTAATGCCAGTAAATTAGAAGAAATGCTCCGCAAGCAGAAGAGTAACTTTAAGGCTTTATCACGAGCAATCAGAAGCGTGGATATAGAGAGCCTCACCGAAAAATGGGAATTCGAAGATGTGCTCAGAACCATTCAAGCAAAATGGTCAACCATCGATTCCCTACACTGGGAAATTGATAGTGAGATGTACTCAGAAGATGAGGAGTATGAACAGGAATATAGCAACTACGAAAAACAGTACGTTGACATCAAAAAGTTGGTCAATAGCAAGATGTATTCCGTTTCATATCGGGATAATTTTACACCGAAAATAGATATTCCTACCTTCTCAGGGAACTATCACAAATGGATATCATTCAAGGACTTATTCCAAGAGGCTGTCCATAACAACAAAAGCATCCCAAGCGCCCAGAAGATGCAGTTATTAAAAAGTAAGCTGAAAGGCGAAGCAGAAAGGATCATTCAACATCTCAACATCAGTTCCGAAAATTACCAAATCTGCTGGGACATATTGAATCACAGGTATAACAATGACAGGCTAATTTTCACCTCACACATGAACATACTCCATTCATTACCTACAATGCAAAACCAAGTCGACACACAGATCAAGAACATGTTCGACACCATCAATGAATGCATGAACGCCTTGAAAAATCTTGGTATAGATGTAGCCGCCATGGGACCAATGGTTGTGCATTTACTTACACTGAAGCTGGATACTCAGACGCTTAGTGAACACACTCAATCATTAGAAAATCCAAGAGCCTTGCCTGTTCTAGCAGACTTTCTGAAATTTTTAGAGAACAAATATACTGCTCTCGAGTCAACACGACGAAAACATTATTCATCCAAATCAACCTCGTCGTCATCTCCGAGTAGAAGCAAGGATTCTGGACATCAATTCAGCAAAAAGAATCAATCAAAATCGAATAATTTAAACAATAAAAACGATTATAACAAACCGTTTTTGCGTAGTTCAGCTGTAAAAAGTTGTGCAACGAAAACACAATATTGCCCACTATGCAAAGACGACAGCCACGGACTTTTCTACTGCAAGCCATTTTTAGAATCGGCGTCAGCAGAAAAGAGAAACACATTGCAAAGGTTCAACTTGTGTAAAAATTGCCTGGTTGATCACAAAAATAAATCATGCCGTTCTGAATCAAGATGCAGGGTGTGTAATGGAACTCATAACACCGTACTACACGATGCCCTACAGACAAACGCAGTGTCCAGCAGCATGGATATGTCACCGTCTACGTCATGTGAAGACTACACACAAAGCAATGTGACACATGTTTCCAAGGAATCTGTTGTTGAAATTCTGCTAGCCACAGCACTTGTCCGTATACAAGGAGCTAATGGGGAATATCACACAATGAGGGCTCTCATAGATCAAGGCTCTCAAGCCTCCCTCATCACTGAGAACGCAGCTCAAATACTGAAACTGCCGCGCCTAGAATGCAAAGGCGTCATAGTTGGAGTCAGTGCCAATCAAACCAACTGTAAGGGAGTTATCAGTCTTGTAGCGTCATCATTACACTCGAATTATATATTCCAAACAGAAGTTGTTATTATGAAGAAATTAATTAACAACTTGCCAAACCACAGTTTCGCAAAACCATCTTGGGAATATCTTCAAAACATTCAACTAGCAGATCCAGATTTCAACGTTTGTCGTCCTATCGATTTATTGTTGGGAGCAGAAGTTTACTCGGAAATCATCATGTCTGGCATAATCAAGGAAAACAGCTCATCTCTGCCAATAGCACAACAGACTCAACTTGGTTGGATTTTGAGCGGGAATGTCAAGTCCTATCAATGCAACGTTATCATGAACAATATACAAGACATACAAAGGTTTTGGAGCATTGAAGATGTCACCGAACCCGATACTAATAATATGTCCTCTGAGGATCATCAATGCCTTCAACAATATCAATCGGAAACAGTAAGACGAGATGATGGTAGATACGTGGTTAGACTGCCACTGAAGCCAGATATCAAAGAAAAATTGGGAGAATCAAAACAAACAGCCGTAGCACAATTTTATCAACTGGAAAGAAAGTTTTCAAGTAATAAAAATATTTCCGAAGATTACAAAACATTCATCAACGAATATATCAAACTGGGTCACATGCGCAAGTGCGCACAGAAAATTCTGCCGGATTGCATTTTACCTCACCTATGCGTTTTACGCCCGGACTCGGCAACAACATCGCTGCGAGTTGTATTTAACGCATCAGCGAAAACTTCGACGGGCTACAGTCTCAATGATTTAATGTACAGCGGTCCTAATTTACAACAGGATTTGTTTACATTGATTCTGAGATGGAGACAGTATGAATATGCAATCACAGCCGACATCGAGAAAATGTTCCGACAGATCTTATGTAATGAAAAGGACCTTCAGTATCAGAAAATCGTCTGGCGTGACTCACCTACCCAATTGCTTAGAGAATATGAGTTGACTACAGTCACCTATGGCACCAAAGCAGCTCCATTCCTGGCCATGATGACGTTGAAACGGTTAGCAGAAGACGAACGTTCAAGATACCCTACAGCATCAGCGGTACTTGAACAATGCTTCTACATGGATGATCTTCTGGCAGGACACCACAGTATAGAGGAAGCCAAACAACTCAAGGCTGACCTAATTAATTTGCTGAAGTCTGGTGGATTTAATTTGCGAAAATGGTCATCAAATAACATTAACATACAAGAATCAATATCAGACAAGGAACAAGCATTCGAATTGAGGCATCAAGAATCAACCAAAACTTTGGGACTGCGCTGGCACCCCCGGGACGATCAATTCAAGTTCCAGATGAAGATAGACACATCATCATTGACACCATCCACCAAAAGATCATTATTATCTGACATTTCAAAGATATTTGATCCGCTCGGCTGGCTGTCTCCAGTATCCACCAAACTGAAACTTTTGTTCCAAAAAGTTTGGTCGTTGAATCTTCAATGGGATGACGCAGTACCTACAAACATCAATGAAGAATGGCTTAAAATAAAAAGGGAGTTACCACAAATCGAACATATTAATGTGCCAAGATGGCTTCAAACAACAAAAAATGCAAACATAGAGTTGCATGGGTTTTGTGACTCATCAGAAAAGGCATATGCATGCGTAATTTATGGCAGAATTATCAATCAGGAAAAGGCGGAGTGTCAATCCCCTGTGGTCATAGTAGCAGGGAAATCAAAGCTCGTGCCTGTCAACAAATCAGTATCTCTGCCTAGATTGGAGCTTTGCGCTGCGCACTTGTTGTCAAAACTGATGAAAGTTGTCCAGAACTGTTTATCAACCCATAACCTACGAATATACGGTTGGTCCGATTCGACAGCAGTACTAGGTTGGCTCAATGGTGAACCGAATCGCTGGAAACCATTCGTGGCTAACAGAGTAACACAAATAACGGAGATAATACCAACAAAAAGCTGGCGATATGTGAAATCGGCCGAAAATCCAGCTGATTGCGCGAGCCGAGGATTATCAGCAAATCAACTGCATCATCATCCTCTTTGGTGGCACGGACCAACCTGGCTATCAACATTCAAAGTAAACCACAATCAAGACATACCAACTTACATTACATATGAAGAAATCAGGAAATCAATAAAAAGTAATGTAGTTCAACAAAATGAAGATATTATTTTAAAATTATTGAGCAGATTCAGCAACATCGACCGAGCAGCGCGCGTTCTAGCTTGGACTTTGCGCGCCATATCTCGCAATCAACACAAACCGAAGTATCTGACTGTCAGCGAAATAAAAATCGCTAAACATCTATTTATCAAACAAGTACAGCTGACGGTATTTAAGGAAGAGGTATTTAGTCTCCGAGATCAGAAGCAAATAGACGCGAAGAGCAAATTGCTAAAGCTGAACCCGTTTTTGGATCAAGACGGCCTACTGAGAGTCGGTGGCAGATTGAACAACGCGAAAATGAGTCAGAACATGAAGCATCCTCTCATCGTTCCCAACAACACACATCTCAGTGACTTATTGATCGAACAAGGACATCAGATGACACTCCATGGGGGAGCGAGAGTTACTCAAGCATGGCTGCGTCAACAATATTGGATTCTGGGCGGAAACCGAGCTGTCAAGAAGCGCTTACGAAACTGCGTCAAGTGCCGAAAACACGACCCAATCAAACACGAACAACTCATGGGCAATCTTCCTTTTGCACGCAGCAATCCAACACGACCATTTTATCATACAGGGGTTGATTTTACTGGGTTTGTCGACGTCAAAGCAAGCAAGGGCCGAGGTATCAAAACCACAAAAGGGTACATCGCCGTGTTCGTTTGTATGGCCACCAAGGCTGTATACATCGAGCTAGTATCGGACCTGACCTCATCATCGTTCTTAGCAGCTTTGCGGAGGATGGCAGCTCGGAGAGGCACCCCAGGCCATGTCTATAGTGACAATGGCACGAACTTTGTTGGAGCGAGTAGAATACTCAACGAAGAGTTCGTGAATATCAAAAACACTTTGGATGACAGTTTTTTCGAGGCTATTACCAGTATGGCGATTAACTGGCATTTTAATGCCCCTTCCTGGCCTAGTGCCGGAGGTCTCTGGGAAGCCGCCGTCAAGAGTTTGAAGTACCATCTCAAGCGGGTCATAGGAGATCAGAAGTTGACGTTTGAAGAATATTCGACGTTACTCGCTCAAATAGAAGCATGTTTGAATAGCCGACCATTGTGCGCACTCAGCGAAGATCCCGAGGATTTAGACTGTCTCACACCGTCTCACTTTTTGGCAAGTGGTCCGACACTAACTATCATCGAGACAGAGAGAGACTTGCGAACAAGATGGCAGCTCACACAAAAAATATTTGATGATCTGTGGAAGAGATGGCGAGCTGAGTACCTGTGCCAACTATCAGCTCGCAGTAAGTGGCGCAAACCTCATCAGAATTTGAAGATCAATGACATCGTCATCATTCACGACATTAATCTTCCCCCGGGAAAATGGCCCATGGGCAGAGTTATTGAACTTCATCCAGGGAAAGACGGATACGTCAGAGTAGTGACCCTACGGACGAAAAATGGTTCACTCAAGAGACCAATTACGAAATTATCCGTCTTGCCGATCAGCGACAATAATCAAAGCCACGATACAGAAAAGGAAAACAAAGAAGGTCAAGCAACAAACAATAAATATTCCAAGCCAACCTCATCAAAATTGTGCAACTTCATAGTTACATCACTCGTACTTCTGATGTTTATTTGCTCAGGAACGTGCGAACACAAAATTTCCAAAGTTGCAGAAAATAAAAACATATTTTTTGATAAAATCGCAAATATGAAATTGGAACGTGAAGAATGGAAACTCGTCGTTTATTGCGACATGGCTCCGTATTGGCAAGGAATTAACTTTCTGGACAAGTTTATCACTCATCTGGACAACATATGTTCAAGGGATCAAATACCACAATGCAACGTAGTCCGATTACAACTGCTTCACGGGTACAAAGAACTTGAACACTACAACAATGTTTTACTTGGTCAGCAAGGTCAAGTTCGCCGACGTCGCGGGCTTATCAACGGCATCGGCTACGTCGCACATAGTTTGTTTGGAGTTTTGGATGAAACTTTCGCCGAACAATATCAGAAGGATATTGCCGTAATCAGAAGCAATCAAAAACATCTCAGTAATCTGTGGAAAAACCAAACTTCAGTGGTGGAGGCTGAACTAAATGTCATCAAAAGGATTGAAAATACCCTGGACAAGCAGCACAAAATAATCAACCAACACATAAGCAAACTGAAAGAAGAAATCCAACACACTGACAGCAATGCGGAATTCGCATTATCAACGTTCATAGCCATCATGACCAATCTTAAAGAAATCCAGGAGACACTAGTTGACACAGTGGCTAACATTTTCTATGAAAAGTTCAACTTTCACTTGCTGACGCCGGCACAGTTGAAAAACGAACTGTATGTTATAACCGGACAAATCTCAAAGGACTTAGCCTTACCGATTAATAATATTCAGACTGACTTGGCGAAGATCTATCACCTATTGAAAGTGAAAGCAAGAGCTACCAGAAAGTTCCTGATTTTCGAAGTAAGAATTCCTTTTGTGAGCAGGGAAGATTATGAGCTTTACAACCTCATACCGATTCCACAACAAGTCAACGCAAGCATGGTCAATATAGTGCCTGTAGCAAAATACCTGGCTATCAATACACATAAAGACTCTTACATACCAGTGTCTACAAGCGACTTACAAAGATGTATTCCTTACGACACCGATGAGTACATTTGCCCACTGAAAAGGCCAGTCTATCAAATGACGTCAGACAACAACCTATGTCTGAAACATCAAGCATCTAATCAATGTCAAACTGAAACAAGAGAATGTCGCGATACCTGGATTGACTTGAATTTAATTAATTCATATCTTTACTTTTGTTGCGGACAATGCAGTGTGCGAGTCATATGCGATGACAATATTACGATCGAGCAACTCAGCAAAACAGGTGTCATTACATTGGGAGACAGCTGCGTCATCAAAGACAGAATGTTTACGATTTATGCACACAGAGCATTATCAAACACAATTAAAACGAAGATCGATGTCATGAACATAGAAATTCCACCAATAAACCACATAATTAATCTGTCTATACCTCTCATCGCTCCACTGAATGAGACAGACGATATCACCGAACAACGGGAAGACATAAAGGCGATTGAAAAAGCACTCAGAGAAATCCAATCAGGAACTGGCAGATCAAGTGACATTCCATGACATTCATCATTACGTCGCCATCTACATCTTGGGTGGAGTCGTCGTGGTTTGCATCATCTTGTACACATGGCAACGCGTACGAGCGCGCCAGCCGCATCCAGCGCCCGCACCTCCGACAGCTGAGCGAGCAGAGGCCACAACGGAGCAGGCAGAGGCTAGCGTGAGCTATGTAGCTCCCGTCGCCACCTCTGCGGGTCGCCCTACCATCGCCACAACGAGCAGAGGGTCTTCGCCATCCGTTCGGACTCAATTCAATGAAATACCTTAAGCTTAGTTTATTTAAGTTTGTAAGCAAAATTGTTAATTATCATCTTGTAAATCATTATCCTTCATCTCATTCACATCTTCTCGGGCCCCGGAGCATGTACAGTGCAAAGCACGCACAAATTTGACATCATTGTGTCAGCACTTTACTCGCTACGCGCGGTCTATACTTTAGTACACAATTATCACTCAAATCGCGTGCACTCATTATCATTCAATTAAATTCTATTATTACGTACTCTTGCGTATTAATCAAACTACCATCATTAAAAGGTGTAAAGACCCTACATATATTCTTGGAAGTATTAGAAGTAAAATAGGATAATTTTATTAAAAAAAAAAAAATGTTTTTTTAATGGCTTCACTGCGAGCGAAGCCGCGGGTAAAAGCTAGTATGTTATAGTTGTCGGTTTCAAAGCGAATGGTACGTACTGCATCTACGACATTAATAAATTTGAGGTTTTGAATCTGGCAACTAACTGATCCGTAACAAAATATTATTTACGGTAGTTACAGGGTTTGGGTAAAATTAGATCCTTTGAAGCCTTTTGTGACATTTTTTAAATAAAAAGTATTTAAATAAAATATGCATGAGTAAATCGTTTTTATACTCTATATATATAAAAGCGAAAGGTCACTCACCTATCACGAAATATCGAAAACCGCTTGACGTACAAAGATGGAACTTGGCAGGGAGGTTCCTCAAGTGACGTAAGTGCGCACTAAGAAGGGATTTTTGGAAAATCAACCTTTGAGGGGGTGAAACTAAAAAGTCATCTGTAGGATAAAATACGGATCACGCTAACGAAGTCGCGGGCGAAGTGCTAGTATAATATACCTACAATTTTTTACCGTCAGCATCAAATATTTGATTGACCTATTGAGACTCAGAATGGAGCGTCGCGTTAATGCGACAACAATTCGACGTGATTTCGTAGAAATTGTTTTATTGTCTTAACAGAAACATAACATAATCTGCATTCCATCCATCTTCTGAAACACAGGCCTTCTTTCTGTGAAATGGAGAGAGCTATCATCTACATACCACGCGAGCCCTGTGCGCCCAGATGATCTTGGCGTTTTATGTATAGTAGGTACCAAAAACGTACTCTCAAACGGACTCGATTTTAGTCAATTTGTTTTATAAGGTTTTCTTGCCAGATGTCTGTGTCAATAAGTAATTTAGACATAGACCAACATGATGTAGAACATTCATATTATTCCATTCTAGGTTTCGGGCCCGCAATCTAATTTTGTACTGTGACAGACTTCAGTCACACATTTTTATCACAGTTTGGGAGCAAAAATCGTGATAAAATACGTGACTCAAGCCTATCTATCACAGAGGCCGTGCTAGCCCGGTAGGTCTATAAACCTAAATTCTATTATCTAGAAACTCTGTCCTTTATAAAAATTCTTCCATTTAAGTTGAATCAAAGCAATTTAGTTTGAAACACATATTTTAAGCTGAAATGTATTATAAATACTGAGCTGAAAGTTGGCTCAAAATAATGGTAGATATTTGACAATTTTAATGTAGCTTTGGCCTAGAAACCTGAATACTGCGAATAATTAAAGCCGAACTGTGGATTTATCTATACCAATATTTTAAAGACGAAAGATTTTTTTGCTTGTTTACTTGTTTGTACCGAATAGGCTCCGAAACTACTGGACGGATTTTAAAAATACTTTACTATATGGAAGGCTACATTATTCTCGAGTATATATTGATAGGCTATACGTTATTTTCAAAAAAAAAATGAGCTCCTTATGAAAATTGCAATAATGTAACCCAAAGTAGCAAAGTTTTGTCTATAAAATTCATTATTTAGCGTGCAATGAGAAAAATGCAGGAGCAGTGGTGGCCCAGTGGTAATGGCCGCAACTTACAAGTTGTAGGTCGTGGGTTCGAGCCCAGGCAGGCGCTTTACTTTGTGTAAATTATTTCATCACCACTGCTCTCAATACGGTGAAGGAAAACATCGTGAGGAAACCGGCATGTCTTAGAACCAAAAAATTCGAAGACATGTGACATCCACCAGCATGCACTGGACCCGCATGGTGGATTACGGCCCTTGCCCTCTCACAAAGAGGAGGCCTGCACGCACAACGGACCAAATGCGAGTCTAAGTGCGGAAAAGGGGTCCATCTATCCTATCCTATGAGAAAAATATTGATGATACATAAAATTTATGAACTACATGATTAAAATATTCAAAAAAATCTGGGAGAAAATATATCTCACTATCATAGTTAAGCCGCAATAGCAGCTTTTGTGTTCTAAAATTTAATTAGTTCGCCGCGCCGTTGGAAACAAAGGTTGGTTACATTCGTATTACAGTATTAAGTCTTATTCAAATCAATAGTTAAACAATTTGGTAGGTAGGTAGGTAGGGTAGGGTAAGAGGTATGTAGGCAGGTAGGATGATCAGTAGGGCAGGTGAGTAGGTTGGTAGGTAGATAAGGTAGGTGGGTAGGTAGGTAGGGTAGATAGGTAGTAGGTAGGTAGATAGATTGCCACTAGACGGGAGCGAAGCCGGGAGGGTCAGCTAGTTTGAATATATTCTGCTTATTTAAGAATTCTATATTATTTAGGAAGTCAAACTTTTTAATATTTTCAAGCAAAACAAAATGAAGCGACATTTACTGATGCCGACATGCCTTGCCGAGTGGCCTTTGCCCAGTTGTGAAATGTGTGAAATATACAAGTGGGTTCCATCCCATTAGAATTTTCAATAGCCTAAAAATATAGAACACACTTTCAAACTTAAATGAAAAGCATAAAAACATAGGGTTTTAGTTCACACAGTAACCGAATTAAAATTCAGTTTCTAATGAAATCACCAACAATGTATTCCGACCTTAATAACTAACACGCTGTGGGAGTACAATGTGCAAAAGTTAACACAACTGCCACTACACAGAC
This sequence comes from Orthosia gracilis, assembly GCA_947562075.1. Taxonomy (NCBI): domain Eukaryota; kingdom Metazoa; phylum Arthropoda; class Insecta; order Lepidoptera; family Noctuidae; genus Orthosia; species Orthosia gracilis. The sequence goes on along the minus strand of OX387266.1, from coordinate 10,666,144 downwards.
AAGTTAAGAAGTACCATATAGGTTAAGCATCTTCACAATCTGCCTAGCCTTTTCCCTACTAGGTATGTCGGGGTCGGCTTTCCGTCTAACTGGATACAGCTGAATATACATGGAGCGACTGCCTATCTGATCCCCCGTTACTAGGTATTACGACACGCCCGGCTGTCAGATTCTCAGACTTATGAGTAGCCGTATCGAATGTCAAAGATCTAAAAGTGACTAAAGATAACGTGCGTGGAGCGGTCTCGTTAAGAAATGGACGGTCACGAATCAGATACCACGAATTAGCTAAAGTATTACCATATTATTACGTTGTTCTTCCGAACTGGCTAGGTGGGATGACAATCTGGCAGAGTAAATGGTTGCAGCTGGATGAGATCAGTCGAGATTTGAGTTTAGTGGGCGCTTGGAGAAACCTAGGTATGTCAAGCGTAAACTGCTTCTAGCTGACGATGACAACATTCTTATATAATATGTACAAAGACTTTGTTCCGAAATAACAGGGAACAGAAAGTCTAGTGTGCCTGTTGCACTCTTCAATAGGAATAATGATAAAAAACTATTTAGTCCGTCAGATTACCTAAAAATATTTGACACATACTTTTTCTTTTATCTCGAAAACCAAAAAAAAACCGGCCAAGTGCCATTATCGCAAAAAAAAACGACAGGAATATCACATTTGTTGTATGAGACTCCCACCTAAATATTTATTTTATTCTGTTTTTAGTATTTATTGTTATAGCGGCACACAAATACATCATCTGTGAACAGCCTGGTGACAGACAAGCAGGCGCACAATGGAGTCTTAGTGATAGGCTCCCATTTTTACCCTTTGGGTATGGAACCCTAAAAATGACGATGATACAGTGCGTTGAAATATCGTGTGTCGTCACGCCGCGGCCGTGCAACACTTTTACTTACAAAGTGACATCACAAGCCCCCATTGCTGAACTTTGATGCTCTTTATCTTGGTCAATTTTAATTTATTTGATAAGGCAAAAAATACGTTTCCAATATTATTTGATGATCTCACCGCCGGTCTAAATAGAATTATCATTTTACTACCCAGGAAACATCTCCATTGTATCTCTCGCAAGTTTGGCCAGTAACAGCCGCTGAAGTAGAAGGAATGTGATGAGGAGCTAGTTTTAAATTAAGCTTCTGCAGTCCATCTCTACAATCCCCAACTGCCTTTATCGTAATGAAGAGACTTTGTTAATAGCGCCATATTTATCCATTCACTGGGATGAATTCGGGTCACAATTTGTGGGTAGCAACATTTAGATATGTGTGAATGTTCTCTGCATCTTCCACCATTTTGGTTTAGTTAACGTTATTGTTTAGTTTAATGTAGGGATTAAAATAGGAATATTGATATCTAGATTAGATGGGTATTTGTTTGTGAATTCAATGGTGATAAAATGTATCTTATTGCCACTGATATTGAATTGCATTTTTAGATGATAGTATGATTTCGGCTAAAAACGCAGCTGTTTTACATGTTTTTCGATCTACAAGTCATAGATACACATCTATGACTTGTAGATCGAAAAACATGTTATCGGGCTTTTCCATTTGAAATTCTTCGGAAGTAGCTGGAAAATAATCATTGAAACTTGAGTTTTTTTTTAAGAGCGATTTGGCAAGTCAATTTTAAGTCTTATCTTGATATTTTAATTCTGATGACAAGACAATTTTAGGTAGGTACAAATATCTTGATTTTATACCTACTCCACTTAATTACTAGGTAGAGATAATAGAAGTCATTAAATACTAGTATGACTTACATGTAACACGAAATGGTTGCGGAGCTCAAAATTAAATTGCTGACAAAGCTCTCAAGTTTAACCCCTGCAGCGTCTAACCATATAATAATCCCCTTGAACTTCCGAGCCATATCAAAATTAAATTCAAAAACGATTGTCCGTACTTATATAAACAGTATAATATATTTATGTACCTTTTGTTAGTCATTTTGTCTCAGCGTGAGACATTTATGGCACATTGTTGAAGATTGTATCTTTATTTTCGTTAGATTTTATAAATAAGCGCCGAGAAATGTTTGGCTTGGTTTGCTTAAGAGTATTTTATGATGTTTTGACATCCGCCGGTTCATTGTATATTGAATGTACTGTACGGACGTATAAATATGTGTTTTATTTCCTATTTCTTTTTCGTGGGTGTGGAAAGGGCATCCGTAATTTCGACATAGGTTAAGCAACAACAAATCTTTACTATTTCCACAGACAATTTAGGCCGCTAATTTGCAATCTATGACTCAAATTGACTCTCCAAACATAACTTTAAAATTCGAACGGTATCTCGATTTGAACCCGCGAACTTGTTTGTTTCGAAAGTAAATCAAAATTTAAAACAAATAAATTCGCTTTCTTACTATATGTGCTCACTTGAGTTAAGTTCCAAGTGAACATTACATAATAGCATTAGCACAAATGACGAAAATGGCTTTCAATTTCTTGAACCCACATTACATATTAGCCACAGTATCTCATTTACATGAACGAAACTTCTCAAATATGGTAGTGTAATCAACAGCAGATATAGATAGGAATAGGATCACGCCATGTATTCATATAATTCTTCACTCATATCAAAACCAGTAACATTAATCACGACGAATTTTAACTAAGTACATGCCAGTGTGCCCAGTTATAATTGAAAAACTGTATGCACAAAATGATGTGGGAACTTTTGTTGATTCGTTAATTGCGGGATGAACTGCACCAAGCAAACGATCAGTAACCCACTTTATCCCTGGGTCGAAAAAGCTGGCATTCATGGGGAGAGACAACGGTCCAGCAGTGGGACGATACAAGCTAACAGACAGTAGAAGATTATGGATAATTTGAATGTTACGGACTATTTTGACACCTAAATTGCTTAACATCTTGTAATGTTGACTGTAGGTACTAAATACTTGCGTTAACTATGTAGACCAAATTTTGGTCTGCATCGTGGTGTTATTACCTACATCGTTTATGAAAATGTGGTGGTATTAATAAAATAATTACTACGTAGAATATAATGAGAGAAGGCAAAAACTGCGCACATCAAAGGTTAAGCAACACTTACCGCAGTCATGTTTTGCATGGGTGTACGTGCCATAGGCTTTTGGATTTCACGTCGAATATAAGCACTATTTTTTTACCGGCAAAACTAAAAAAGGATGAGGTTCTATGATCGAGGATTCGAGAAGTCGACGCATATTACCTATTGTTTTATTAGTTTAGAATATCTTGCCAGGTACAGGAATTTTGACGATAGGTGAGGAGTAAATAAAACACACACTTAATGCTAAATATTTCATAAATAGGCATAACACATTTAACACCCTGATAATGTATCAACCTAGGTAATAAACCGGGTTCTAAACTTAGCCCCGCGCATCTAAAATGAAACCTGTAACTGCGACGTTTTTCATTTGATACCAAACGCTTGATAGGATTACATCGCCGGCTATGCATGCAAATGCGTTTGATCATAGATTAGGCAATTACAGAAGATTCATTTTGTCAAAATTTAGAGGAATGGGCAATTTACAACACTAATAAAGGCGGTGTGGGTAGGAGTTCGTATCCGGGCAAGTGCACGGTTCCTGTGTAACAGACAAAGGGATCGAATCATCGGCATTAAAGTAATTATCAATAGGTGTATAATCTAATTTTGTAAGTCTGGGAAGAGCAATGCCCTGTAGATTTTTGATGAACTACCAGGCCGGTGCTATAGGAACATGCGAAAATGTCTTCATATATGCCACAGTAGTCCAAAATGGAGTAGAGAGCATTTTAAGTAAGAAAGTCATGTCGTTGCCCTAAAGCGGAATAGAACAGACTGAAAATAAATATCAAATAAGTTGTGTAAATAAGTTGAACCACTCTAGTCACAATTTTACACTGTCTGAAAGTGGCACCGGAGACAAATCAAGATCTTGCTTAGGCATTCTGTTCATAACTTTTCACTGTATCTAAAAATCGCTACTTCAACACGGGGCGTGAATTAAAATGTTACGATACGACGCTTTAGTTTCCTAGTTCGATACCATACTTAGTTCGATACGAAACATAGTTTGATACCAGACTGCGGTGCAAAACTAATGTTTGTATAACTGCGCGTAAAAACGACTGGTAGCTCTACAACTTAGTTTTAATAGGTTTTCTTTTTTGTTGGCAGTGAGCACTCTCGTGTTTTAGTGTTGCAGCTCTGTAGTCAAATAGTGCTTGGGGAAAAACCATATTGAATAGTAACAGAAAGGAAATTTTTAAATCAACAATAATACACCGCCGTACTCATATCATAAATAGTGACAGCAGGATATCCCGGTAAAGTGTCACTAAGCAAAACATAATTTATCCTGACTGAAAAATATCAGGGTAAATAGATCAACAACAGTCAGTTATTATTGAAAATTAAATCTCTGACATGAGCTTTCAATTTTACATACAAGGTACCTTCCGGTACGTAACAATGATCATTACGAAGAAGCTTAAAAGATGAAATGCCCCTTTTAATTTTCATTTCTTTCAGTACTTACGAATCGCAAACATGCTATCGGTAATAAAAATCCTCGAAACTCAAGCTTTGACAATTCGCTCTCATAAAATGCAGCATTTAAAAACAATGTTTTATTCGTTCGGGCATAAAATAAAAAACAAAAACAACTCGATTTGGACGGGAAGCTTTGACATCTCATTACCCTAAAGTCTGTTGGAGAATCGATAAAATTTCGATTAAGGCTTAATGAGTCAATAGTGTCTACTTGATCCCTTAATTTTCAATAAAAACCGTTCTATTTGCTTAAGCCACTTTAGGCTGCCGACAAACTTACTACTGTTGTGTGTTGTTAACCATTTTAGTGGTTGTAAATTCGGTAGAAAGCATAAATCATCAAAACGCCTAAGCGGCCACTACTAGCGACTGAACTGTCAAAACTTTGCATGCGAAGCAAGCGTCTCAGTAAGTCACCAATAAATCATAGAAATTGTCAGCCCGTGAAAATTCTACTATGCCTATAACAGCCAAAAATTTAAGGGCGCTGCGCATATTCTGCGGCCACGAATATTATTTAAGGCGTATCTATTCGCTGCCGTTTCGGCTATTCCCTGCTCTATGGTAGAAGAGATGCTTTCAATTAAAAAAATGCTTTGTTTTACTGTAATCATGACCACTCCGTTTTAGAATTGACATAGTCATCCATTAATGTTAATTTTTATTGATCGTTATGTCGTATTTTGTTACAGTTCCCTGGATCTAATAGTTGAATCCAGTTTGACATCCATTTTAATTCAAAATGTTGACAATGCAATGTAGTCCATTATCTTTAGTGTTTTTGAAGATAAGTGGCACCATTATCTCTGTTCAGAGTTGCAAAGATGACAAAAGCAACTCTAGAAATAAGGCGATCAATATAAGTTGAATTTAAATATTCCAGAGGGCAGGAAACATTGCTCACCGAACGAATGTCCGATGGGGCCGAAAGGCTTCCTACAATGCGTCTATAAACAACAATAAGTAATCATAATAAACAACTTTACATGCAAAAGAAATTAACATGATAAAACAAATTAAAATAATAAAGAACAATATACTCAGAAGGATACTGTACAAAATTAATTTTAATGAAATATAAGCCCGCTTCACCAGACGACCTACTAAATTTAAAATACGTAAGACAATCCCCACGCATTATCGTAAGTCTGTAGCAAGCCTTATGCCGTAGGAGGCTTTTAAACTGTGCTTTATGGCTGGTTGGCCCTATAAAGAAAAATATAAAACGTTAAAGTGGATAACATTGTTATTGAAACCATTGAAACAAAAAAAAGTTCGATTACTGGCAGGTTTTAACGAAAAAAATATTTAGAAAAATACATGTTTTGGAGGGACGCGACAGGTGTAGACAGAGTTAGATAAAATGAGGTTGGTGGTGGTAATTGGGACGAGATACCCAGTTATTAATAGTCATAGTAGATAACATCACGCCTGTATTCCCAAAACGGTTATACAGAGGTATACATTACGTCTGTCATGTTTAAGTTCAATAGAAATAGATGCCAAGCCTGTTGCCATTAACTGGAACAAAATTAAATATAGACTCCGGGCTACTAATAATAAATTCCAGATGGAAAACCCCAATCACACTTTGGCCGACCCCGCCGAACTCATGCTCATCAGTAGCGCTTGCACTAAACCAACGAGGCAGTCGGCCTATATTGAAACATAAATACATAACCGCTAATTATGGCTTAATGCTACGTCCCTTAAATCGTCAAAATCCTACCTTCTGTCTTGACTATAGCCAATCATTATGTCTGTATGTCAGTTTTATTAAAATGCTGCCCCACTCAACTCATATCATTTGCGCTGTGTGACATTTATTTGCGCTTGGGACCTGTTTCGAGATTACGTTTTATATTAAAATGCTTTGTCGTACACTGAGTGGTCAAATAATAGCCTCCCCGTGGAAACCAGGCTATTTATAGTATTCAAGTAATTTTGCAATCTTTGACCAAAGCTAAGAATTGCCTCCATTTTGAAGATATTATGGCTGGAATCTATTGTTTGTTTAAAGGTTAAATCTCATTTAATATTCGGGTTAGAATAAAAGTGATTGAAATGTTAGGATAAAACCACTAATATTCAGGTTAATACTTCTAAATTTACGACTTTCAAATTTAACCAAGTTTAAACTAACCAGCATCTAACAACTAACTACCAGCGGCATTTCTTAGAACCAAAAATCCGAAGACATGTCCCAGCCACCAACACGCACTGGACCCGCGTAGTGGGTTACGGCCCATTCCCTCCCACAGAGAGGAGGCCTGTGTCCCAGCAAGAGGAACATTAAAAGGCTGATGATGGCTTAGAAAACTAGGTGCAAACCTAAGTCCAGCGTAAAAAATAGACCGCATACCGCAATAACATGGCTTATCTCAGTAGTACCTAATATCATGGCATTGGAGCATTGTAACTGTTCAATTAAATTTTAAATAACCAATAATGATAAATATTCTATTTATGAATCAACTAGCCCTTTATCAAAAAAAAAAACTATCAAAAACAAAAACATTTTACTAGAACTCATTAAATAGACTATTATTACTCGATCCTTCTATTCAGTAAAAGGTTTTTTTTCAGAAAAAAATCCCGCGACTACCGAAAAAAAACTAAAATGTGAAAAATAACTTAAATTTCAGAAGTCGATGTCAAAAAAGAAGAAACAAAAACAGGAACACCGACTTCCGAAATTGTAGTTATTTTTCACTTTGTAGTGTTGTTTTTGGAAGTAGTTTGTATTTTTTTGTAAAAAGGTATTTTTTATGTTTTTGTCTTGTTGTATTAGGCCGCTTCCTGACTTGGCGGTGCGGTATCGGTATGCAGTAATTTATATTATACCGCGACTTTACTAATGTCGCTCAGATCTCCTCACTAGGCGGTATACTGTCGGTATGCTTTCGGTATAAAACAGCAGGATCTTGGCAGAATCGTTTGTGCCGTCGCGTCGCGAGAATGTCGTCGTGAGATGAAGAAGATGCTTTAGCGTGTTACGCGTATTTGCGATTGCGTAAAAAAAGAAAGAAGTATTGGGTACATCCCTACATTGCTAAAAATATAAATTGCAGACTTTTTGTTGCGGCAAACTTTCAATAGATGATGCAAAATTTCAGGCGATGTACAAGATGTCGAAACAAACTTATCGTGAACTTCTGGGACTTATTGCACCCGTGATCACAAAACAAACTACTAGATTAAGGGAATGTGTTAGTGCCGAAGAGAGATTGCTTATAACTTTGAGGTAAGTGCTTGCACAAATATAAATAAAAGTAAATATTATTTAAGTCATTTATTGTTCAAATTCAGAAAACAACGAATTATCATTTATGGAGCCGGAAGATATGTCAGCATGAAATTGTGACTGAGCAGAAAAATTTATAGGCATGGCTTGGTTTTAATATACTGGTGAAGATTCAGACTGGTAGTTCATTTGAGCAGGAGTTGCTCTTCGATAGTTGATCGATGCTGGAGGTTCATTTTGATAATTAATTGGTGTTGGTGCCGGAGTGCCTACAGATGAAATTGGAGAATATACGGTATAATATGATTCTCTTGATGTACAGGGAATGGAGTCTATTGAAGAAGTTACTGACGGCGCGTTCTTAATGTCATCTATAAGTTGCAAAACTTTGATTTTGAAAGAACGGATTTGTTGGGCATTCATATCTGTAAACTCGGGTAGTAAACTTTGAAAGAAAAGGTTCATTTGCTTTTCGGTTTTATTTAAGATTACTTCTTCTGCCTTATTGGTTTTATTTTTAAAAAAGTTAATCATTGCGGCGTCTACTTCCAAAGCTGTCGTCTTGCGGCGGCGTACTCCGTGTACAGGTGCGGAGGCCTCAGAAGACATAGATTGATCCTGTAAAGCAGGTGGCTGATGCTGCTCTGATGATTCAGTTGGGCCCTCGTTTGAACCTTGCTATTTAGTGTCCGCCTCGTTAGTCATCTCTGTATCCGGGGTTGGTGGTATGTTATCACGATTATCTGAATCATTTAATGGTTTAACATAAGGTAAAATGAACGTTCATTCAGAAACTGAAACAATATATAAATTAATCAGATGTTTATAAAATGTATCTAACACAAACAAAACATTTTTTACAGATATCTTGCTACCGGAAGTACATTCACAGCACTGGCTTTATATTTTGCAAGAGGGGTTAGCACTATATCCGACATAATAGCTGAAACGACTGAAGTAATTTGGTTGATACTACGAACAGAGAACATGGCAATTCCAACCACAGAAAAATGGAAAGACATATCTAATCGTTTCTATGAACTTTGGAATATCCCTAATTGCTTGGGAGCCATGGATGGTAAACACGTGCGAATTCAAAAACTGCCTAACAGCGGATCTACAAATTACAATTATAAAGGCTATCATTCGATCATCTTATTTGCAGTATGTGATGCTGATGGCTTATTTACCATGATTGATACAGGCTATGCTGGACGAAATAGTGATGACGGAGTATTTCAAGCTTCGTCAATCAGTTACTGGTTGCAAAGAGATGGTTTGAACATGCCTACATCATCTCCACTTCCGCATGATGATACACAACAAGAAGTGCCTTATTTTTTTGTTGCCGACAATGCTTTCCCTTTAAAACGCAATATCATGCGGCCTTATCCTATGAAAGGTATAAACAATATCAAAAGAATCTATAATTACAGACTGTCAAGAGCACGTAAAACTATTAAGTGTGCATTTGGGATGATGACTCAAAAGTTTCAAGTACTTTTAACTCCAATTCGTTGTTTAAATTACGCTACGAGCTACGGTGAATAACATAATAAAATCTGTTTGTGTTCTACATAATTTTATACGATCACGAGATGGAGTACAATATTCTGCCACTGAGTCCACAGATTATGAGGGTACTCAAAATTTTTCTTTCAATATTGAAAGAGATGAAATTTCCGTCAACGCCAGATCAGCAGGACCAACTGTACGAAAATATTTGACTAACTACTTTGATTTACCTAGAGCAGCACTTCCATGGCAGTACAAGCATTGTATTTAATAATTACAATAAATGAATACCTACTCACCAGTCAATTTTATTTTATGAGCAATTTCTGCCCACGCTTTTTCTGTCAGATCCTTTCTTGAGTATTCAGGTAACTTATAGTTATATAAAAGTGGATATTTTTCCACTTCGGTCACCAAAGTAATACACGTGGTTCTTTCCGCCGCCATTTTGTTTACCAAATACACGCAGTGTGCGCTCGGCATGCAGGCGTTTACTGGCTGTCCGACCCGCGACGCGGTATGCCGCTCGCTTACCGCCCCGCTCCCGCGTAGCCCGCGCCAATCAGGAAGCGTGTATACAAATATAGGCGCTCGGTAAGCTTTCGGTACCGATGCGGTATACCGAAACGAAATCGTACCGATACCGCACCGCCAAGTCAGGAAGCGGCCTTAATTGTAGTTGAAAATGTCAGGGGAACCGAATTTTATTTTAAAGATGGTTGATGAAATGATGGTTAAGGATAGTAAATAGATGAAAATTTAGATGTTGTGAAAAAGCTTATGAGGAGAAATTACAGTTCTGAAAAAGGTGACTGTGAAATCTTAGATAAAGTCAACTTGAAGTGAGCTGTAAATTTTTAGCATCCAGACGATTATTATTTCAGTTCACTTGAATCTGACTCCACACCGAACAATCCGGCCGGTCAGTGAGTAGGTACCTAGTTTTTATCTTTTGGTAGGTAGGTACTAAATAAACTGTTTTCATTTCTCGAACCAGTATTTCGTTGAACGGCTCCCTTTAATTTAAAAAGGAAAAAATTTAATTACTCACAAAAAGCTTACAACGGCAATAAACCGAACAAAACAAAAAAAAAACTTAACTATCAATTACCAAACAAAAAATTAGGACACAAAAGGAGTTACCTAATACAATAATAATAAACATTCCGGACCGAAAATTCAGTAGCTCACCCTACTTTAAAAACTAAACACAGAACTTATTTATCTATTTACAAGTACCCTATAAAGGGTAAGCCCTAGGATATATCCGAAAAAAGTATCGATTCAAGAGAATATATTGATAAGCGAACTTTTTTGTGAAATAATTTAGATGTCTATATTGGCTATAAGAGTAGGGAAGGCCAAAGAAACCATGGATTGACTGTGTGAAAGACCTTAGGCTCTGGAAGTCCAGACAAGTGTTATTCAATATCAGTGATAGCGATGTTCGAAATGTCAAAATGTAAGGGATTGATGGCAGCAGTGGTGGCCGAATGTAACGGCCCCAACTTATTTGTCGTAGATCGTGAGTATACCCAGGTAGGCGATTTACTTTGTGTAAATCATTTCATCACCACTGCTCTTAAAGCACTGAAGCAAAACATCGTGAGGAATCCGGCATGTCCTAGAACCAAACATACGAAGACATGTGATATCCACCACGCGGCACTGGACCCGCGTGGTGGATTACTGCTCATTCCCCCTCACAGAGAGGAGACCTGAGTCCCAGCAGTGGGAACATTAATAGGCTGATGATGATGATGATGAAGGAATTGATCACGTGACATTTTGATAGTGTTTATAATTAGAATACACTTTTGATATTTTTTATTATATCTTTATATTTTTATACAATAGTTGTCGCCACGCTTTTGATGATAGAATGTCATTTGTCTAGGGCCTCTTATGGCAGAAAAGGGTGTGACTTTTGAGATAATTACTAAAGGTTATGGAAGAAGACATGCTTTGCAAACCCTAAATAAATCGATTTATGGGCAAGAGAATAATGATGACCTATGCTTTTGGTAACGATACCAATTATTATATTATTATCGATTTCAAATCCATATCTTTGAACCATTATATTCGATAACAGTAGTTTATGCAACACTCATATAATAGGGGTAATAAAACACGAGCGTAGGTTTATCATACGAGACGAAGCCGATTGTGATAATAATATTATGCGGGTGTTTTAATACCTGATTATATGCCGTTGCATACACTATTTTATCTTCACTCATACAGTTGAAATAAAACAAAAGTGGAAATGGAAAAATATATGGTATGGCGGGCAATTTAGATTCTCATTGCCCCTGACTGCGCAGCGCGCGCATCCATAGAAAATTGATATTTTTTTTCTACATTAAGTCAATGAGCCCATATGCGCCAATAAATTAAAAAGTAAAAGTGTGCTATAAAAATTAAAAGATTATTTTATGATGCAGTTGTTTGAAAATCGAAAGATAATGTTGCACTGTAATGTTTTTTTTTTTTAATTTAACCTATCCATGAATATAACGTACGTGTTTATACAATATTTTTTTTATTCATATTTGGAACATTACGTTGTGAGTGTAGATAAAAGTTTATTACTATGTTATCTAGAACAAATCCAGACTCGAGGCTCCAAGCGAAAATCTTCAATGGAAAACCCAACAGAACTCTGTACGACCTCAGAATCGAAACCATGCTCAGCATTCGCTTTTGAGAATATAATACCAAGAAGGTAGAATTTATCGATAATTTTATCTCAATAGCCGTTTATCGATACTTTCCTTACGCTATTTCTTTACACCTAGGACTCTCCATCATTTAGAAGCCTGAGGCATTTTCTTTGCGAAATTAACTCATTAATTGGTGGAACTAAATTGCGCCTCGTTATTCTCTACTTAAATGTTAAGAGCTTACGTGAATGTAGGCAAATTCAATAATGTTTAGAGTGGGGTAAGCGATGAGAGGTAGCTGATTGAATTGGGGTAAAGACTTGACGGTTGGTGGGATGTTATTCCTGATAAGTTATATGACCATTCATACTTTTTCTTTCTTCATTTGTTTTCTTCAAGGTGATGAAAATACTGGTTTGATAGTTCGCTTTCTCTAACTATGTATGTAATTAAATCTGAGATGACATGCAGATCAAACTCTGAATTATTTAATGATTTTAAAAGGATTTAACAATATTTATATGTAAGTAGGAGGTAGGTACGTAAATCACTAATGTAAGTAATCGACTAACCCTTACAACATCACAGTGTTAAAAAGAAGGTAAGGAAGGGATTTTATTTTCTGAAATTAGCAACTGTCAAAATAAATCTTAATAATAAATAAAACAGAATCTTCACACAATTTTTATACGTTTTACAATTTACTCACCATTATTTTATGACTGAAGTGCATCTTTTTAAAACGACGAACGACCCTGTATTTTAGTAGCGCAGCAAAAATTAACATCAAATAGTATCAAAATCGCTACCGCTTAAAACTTAACCCGTAACACACGTGCAGGTAGTAAAAATTAAAAATATAATTAACTCGGCACCGAGAACACGTTTTCTCCTCATTAAAATGAACCCGTCGCTACAAACGATATCATTAAGTACCTAAACACTTACAATATTATAAGTTTATAACACATGGAACATTTTCTTCACACGCTAATAGGGATGTTAGAATGAAAACAGTGAATACGAAGGATGGATAAAATATATTTTGTAACAAATACTGTTTGCTTTAACGTTTGCAGTACTTTTTATGTGTCTATTAGTGCAGTTCAGTGGAGATCGAAATCACTTATTGCTAGCCAATTTTTTGGCAATGGCATCAGCAGCAAATGGCCAAATCCACAGGTCAAATGAAAGTAGGCTGTGAAGCCTCACTGTTATAAATACACAATCAAATTAACTTGATTAATTAAGACACTGAAATCCTTAAAGAATAACTGTGTAAAAAAACACTCTTTTTTGTTATAACGAGATCCAGATATATTTTCAATGTAACCCTGTATTCTGGCACTAACTACAAAAAACAAATACTTTTATTTAATTTATATTTGTACAATTCCATGTAAAAACATCTTAAAAAGCAGAAAAAATATTAAATCTGCCAAGGAAACCTAACAGGCAGAAACTCTATGTGTTTACAATTTGTCTCCATTTGTAAGCGTGCCATAGAATTTAGTGGTAAGTTTTGCCACAGATCGTTAATCAGGTCAAGTCTGCAGGGTTCGTCCATTAAGGGCCTAGCTATGGCTAGAAGTAATAAGCTAGAATCTATATTTTCTTGAATAGGCTGATTAGTCTAACACGTCGAATTTTTTTAGTGTACTAGTTGCCGAAGTTTTTAGCTTTGAGTGGTAGGTAAGTTTTGTGATAAAAAAGAAACTCAATTAAGTTAGTTTGTTAGTCAGATTGAAGCTTCGCCTAGCGACCGTGAAGTTACCAGTTCGCTTTTCAACCTATTGACGTGAATCCACCCTTATCACAAGTCTTGTATTAAAATTCGTTTAGGGCGTAATCATGAATCCCTAGAAGTAATAAGACCCAATTCAATTGTAAATCTTGAACGAAAGTAAAATTATATTTTGGTTTCATTATTTACCGAGAAATCGTTAGAATCAATTTAATTTGCAATACCTTTTCTATCCAAAAACTCCTCATTATCTACTTACTTTTTTCTATCCCCTAAAAAGACACATTTTTCCTCGACAGTGTTATTTTATTACCAACTAAAATTCATCTAGTACTTTAATTACCTACACTCAGTGCTCCAAAATTAACACACCGCTTGACCCTCCAATTAATGTAAAGGAAAACACAACTTTTGCCTAAAAATAAGATATCTAATAATTAAGAAAACCATGATCAAATTAAAAGAATTGAAGACCTTGTAATTAAAAGCAGGTCTTTGACGGTTATAATGAAAAAAATGGACTAGTTTTTGATTGGGCCTAGACAGACAGCTAGTCTCTTGCCAGTTATTACTTTACAGGATGAATCTCGGAAACTAGTGCTAATTTACTCGTTTACATATATATATCTATATTGTTAAAAATTAATTCATCGGAACCCTGCTTTTAGGATATATTTGCAGAGTCATTTAAACTGTGAGTCAAGGACTCAGGCTCAAAAGCCTAGTTTCTGGCCACTTGTCTTAGGGTTGGTTTGTGGCATTATTTGTTTTATCTAAATAAGTCCATGAATTTACATTTAAACGAACTTACGGCTGAATAGAGATGTAAATTGAAAATTAGTGTTTTGTCCGTCAAGTAGATTTATTAATAAAATGGATACGTATTTTTTCTTTTGACACATAAACATAAAGTGACGACATTATAATGCGGTGAAAATATCATGTGACGTCATGCTGTTAGTACATTTATACTGACATACTGACGTCACAAGCCCCACTTCTGAACTTTATTGCGCGTTATCTTTGTAATTTTTTATTGATTTGGTAAAGCAAAAAAAACGTGTCCAATATTATTTGATAATCTCTCTGACGGACGAAATAGAATTATCATTTTCTACCCAAGTAACATCCCTATTGAAGGCTCTTTAGTGGCACGATGTAACAATGCGACAATTGTCAATGCTTTGCACCCACAGATTATATTAACACATCAACAGCATTTAAATAGATAACACAAGCCCCTCCATCTGTATGAAAACCAAGCATGCCACTTATTCACAAACAATGTAAAAACAAATTTACTTACCAATGAAAGAAAACATTTCCAATGCCTCGGTCAACTTTTTCTATACATTTTTTACAGCTCAAAATGGCATAAAAGGCATTTTTCTAGATTTCGGTGGATTTCCAGTGCCGATAATGCTAAATGAAAAGCTCAGATTACGATAATTTGTCGTAACTTTAGTCCATTTTGTGGCACGCGAAGTACATACAATCGCGTCATCTAGTTAGATTAATGTCTGTGGTACTGTACCTGTACTGTACTGTACCTGTGTGGTGGATCTTCATTCGAAAGTTGAAAAGGCCATGTGACGCGAAAATGTAAGGCAATCATTAAAATATGTTTACCCGTATATAGGAAAAAAATAATTAAGATAAATTTGACCATCGTATTACTCTTCATGCGGTGAGTAAAAAAAAAATCAAGCAATTTACTTATCAAAAACAAACTAGTTAATCTATAAAAATAGATAAAGTAATTTCACTCATCACTATGCTAACTAGCAAACATTATAATAAGTGTATGTAAATAGGTCTTTGTACATTCCACATCAGGTTTCTGAGATTACCTAGTATACAAAAATACTAGTAATAACGGGACAAGTCACACTACTTAGGCCACCCACAGACTAGTCATAAAACAAGTTTTTCTTTTAATAATATTATAAGCCAAGTTGTTGGAGAAAAAATGTTTATCTGTAAAATAGCTAGGCTTAATTTCTTTTAAACGTGTTTAAAATTGCCTCTTATTGTATGTGAAATAAAATGTAAATAAAATCCCATTCTATGCCTACGAAATATTGATTTTTTTTAACAATTTGGTGTGAAAAAAGCGTGGTTTTTATTGCTCGGTCCTTATGTGTATGACATAAAGACCGAGCAATAAAAACCACGCTTGCTCATTGTGTGTTGGCAATTTCAAATAAAGTTTATTCTTCGATTTCATTAAAATAGCGTCCAAAACTAACAAAGTAATTGGAAAACCCAATTGGTTATAGCCAGGTTTTCAACCTGAAACCTCATGTTAAAACATCTACCTTAAAACACGAGACCACATACAAAATCGACAAAAAATATTCCCGGTATTTGACAGAAAAATCTCTTATTTTCATTATCCGAGACATTGAAATACAGCAACCATTTTTACTAAAACGAATAAAAATCGTTCAAAAATACACTAGCTATCCTACCAGCGTGATGACAAACAAAACCACGGTTAGATATAGAGAACAGGGGTGACCATAAGCTCTTAGGGTAAGGTTATTTTGAGTGTGCGTAAGGGACAGTTGTTTATGACTTGTATTTATTATTTACCCTTTTTTACAGTCGAATTATGATGATAGTTTTGATACTTCAGGGTACAGGGGCAGAGGCTCTAGACAAGTGACATTCTATCTACAAAAGCGTGGCGATAGCGATTGGCAAAATGTTAAAAAAGTATGGGAATGTCAAACACTATAGACATGTCAGTGCGCATGTGTATCCCTTACATTTAGGCATTTCGACCATCGCTATCGCTTACGTCGAATGACACTTTTCTAGAGCCTCTGGACTATGCGTCAGTCATGTAGAGAGACAAAGCTATCGTTCGGTCAGTTGTGGTCTTTTTCTAGAATTTAGATTGTTACATGTTACAGTCTGTGTCACTTCCGTCACTAAGACCAAAAAAAAAGAGAGACAGATATTCGCCGAACACTCAATTTATCACTTTCTGCAGATATTTTGTTATAAATCCTCGGCATGTAACTTGGCATGGTTTTTGCCTTGTGGGGGCTAAGTTCGCGCATAGTGCTTGAACTGATCAAGCACCATATAGAGCGAAACGAACGTGGACGCGACGCAATTAGTCAATCGATCCTTGTGTCAACTGACCAACCAATCGCGCGCTCGGAATGGTGCTACGCGTTCCCCGCGTCCCGCTTGGTAACCAAAGAGACCTAAAATACAACTTGTGCGCATCTACTGAAACTTGCCAACTTACGTGCCGGCAATTTGTACGGTAATGCTCGTCTATGGTTAGAAACTAGTTTATCTAAACAAGGGACGTCGAATGGCCGTCATCAATCAAACAAATATTTATTTCTATAGTTAAACTCAAATCATGTCAGATTTATAACAATGTTTCTTAAATTACAATACAAAACATGATTTTATTATGATTCCCGTTTGGGAATGTAAATTAGGTTAGAAGTTGATTCTTTTGTCAGAATTTTCGTTAATTTTACTTCGATAAATTGATAGATAGAAAGCAATGCACGGTCATATATTTCTTTTTTTGACATTGCACCTGGATGACAAGACTCCGTAAATGTTTATGTCCGTTCCACGTTCCACATGCTAACCTTTGTTAAATCTAAGAACCAAGGCAAAAGACCTAGTATCTCTATCTAAAAAGGTTAAGTATCTTAGAAGCTTCATTACTTATCTGTGACTAGCATTCCATCGAAGTTCATCATCATCTGCCTAGCCTTTTCCCAACTATGTTGGGGTCGGATTCCAGTCTAACCGGATTCAACTGAGTACCAGTGTTTTACATGGAGCGACTGCCTATCTGACCTCCACAACCCAGTAACTCGGTAACACGATACCTCTTGGCCACTTGAGAGTGTCAGATCTCAGGCTTCTGACAAACCGTAACGACTGACAAAGATCTTCTAATGGCAGCCGGGATCAACGGCTTCAAGTGCTTTCCGAGGCACGGAAGAAACTCACTAAGTAAAGATGGTCACCCATCCAAGGAACGACCTCAGCAAGTGTTGCTTAACCTTGAAGATCAACTCGTGTGACTGTTATTATTTAGCCACGAGCTGCCAAATGTCTACGAATTTTTTGGTTCTAAGACATGTCACCGTTTTAGAGCAGTAGTGATGAAATAATTTAAACAAAGTAAAGCTCCTGCCTGGATTCGAACCCACGACCTAAAACTTGCAAGTCGCGGCCATTAGCCCAGGGTCACCGCACATCGAAGTTCTTTGGTTAAAATCACAAAGGGTAAAACTTACCTGTAACAAAAAGAAAAATAGATTTATTATTTTGAATAACACATGTAATACATAGAATAAGTAGCAATGCACAATATTTTAATGAATAATGCATTGAAACCGATCCCAAACAAGGAAAAGTAGGGTTACAAACATTAGAAAGAAACCACGAAGATTAGTACCTAATCTCACAGCATTCTACAATCTACCTACCCAAATACAATTAAGAAGCATCTACTTAACTTAGCGTAAAACTTTTTATGCAAATCAATTATTAATTCAGTTAGCGATTTAGTCAGATTGGAGGCACATTAAATAAGCCAACTCAGTGGCATAAAGCCTGATGATCTTCAATCCCTGCAGCACAGACAGACCCAGAAATAGCACGATGGACTAAATGGAAGCGATCTGCATGCATTTGCAATGATAGTCGCACTTAATACAAATGGCGTCAAATGTAATATCGTTCGCACAGCATTTTAACGATATGATAACTCTTCAGTTTAATGCGAATACTAGTTCGAATAACAAGTTAGTTCGGGGTCGGGAGTTTACGAATCTCGATAAGTGGTTTTGAAAGGGATATTAATGTAGGTAGTTGAAATTATTGGAACCCGCTTTCTAATGTTCAAGTTTTGGTAATGGATTGTGACGTACGTGGTGTTGTGGGCTAAATCGGAAAGAGATAGGCAGAGGGGCTTTTTAAGTGGAAATACAATGGGGGTATAAATTATGTCGTTTACGAGTGAGAAGGAAAGAGTATGGAATTGGTAAAAGAATTAAGTGAAGGCTGAGATGAGGACCAATAATAGAAGAAAAGATGATTCTAGATTAGGATGGCTATGATGGTGCATTGATTTTAATATAGTGAACTAAAACTATTAAGTATTATTTCTTAGAACTTTGAAAAGAACGGCCACAGATCTTATTGGAAGCGGGGATATGGGCGGGACTAGTTTCGTTGTTTTGAGATTGGGCGACTTTGTTAGCGATGTCATAATGCTAAGGTTGGATGTCTCTTAGCCGGATCACCGACGATTAATCTTTGGTAAGTATATTATTGCGATATGATCCCTGCTATGTTCTGAGAATTTGTTGAGATTATTGGGTAAGTAATCAAATATAAAGTTGATAATTGTGTTCTGTCTGCGTGAAAACTATTTTGAGGAGTCCCTAAGGAAAATACTACCTGGATATACTCCAAGTACCCTATGCCCTAATCTAGATCATGGTATACACGTGTTCAAAATATCATATAAATCAGCTCACCCGATGAGGCGTCCAAAAATACGGTATTTCACAATATTCTAATATTATTTATTTATATATACTTTATAGAAATATTTTTTTATATTTATAATTATATTCTGAATATATAATAATTTATTTAAATTATATATTCAGAAAATACAGAAACAAAATACGCCAGCATAAATTGAGAAACCTTTAGCATTATTGTCGCATTTAACCATTATACAAAGTTGTGTCGACACCCGTTTCACAATCTACCAAAACAAGCCCCAATACAGTCTCAGAAGAAAAAGAAAATCTAAACCAATGTTACACGGAGTTCGTTAATCTATTAATAATAAAATAAATAAAAATTATTTATTTCAGACAAAAAAGTCCATAGACAAGGCAAGGTTGTTGGTAGCAAGAATTTTATAACTATGTTAGTAAATAATCAAATGTAAGAAGAAACCAAAACACACCATCTATCCCTGCACAGTAGGCTCATCAGTCTCGCAATACATGGAGTGCAATGAAGCTACTGAGCAGAATAGTATCGTTTCTCTCGCCAATCTTCCTAAGGACGCTATTCGGGCTCCTCCGTACTCGTCGCACCACCGACGCAACTTTTTTACGCATGATTGCGTTGAAATTATTTACGCTGGCATCAGTAAACATACCGCATGCACTGCAATATCGAGGTAGCCTAAACAGAGCCCTGAACACGTTATTATACCGGACGCGCAAGGCATTGTAGGCTTTTTGCGTAAAGTTTTCCCACAGGCCGCTCGTGTAGAACGTCTGACAGAATGCCTTAAACATTGTTGTTTTAACTGGAGCAGTACATCGAGCGAACCTGTGTGCCAATAATAGTCAGTAATAGCAAATAGGATACTTTTAATACAGGAATATGTTCCTTCGGGTTAATTTTCGACTTACACGCGGGCGAAGCCGCTGGCAGAAGCTAGAATTCAATATTTGCAAAGTATTTTCCTCAAACAAAAATCTACGTGATCTGACCCGACAAAAACCATCAAAACATTTTTTTATTGTCTTTAGGCTCGCGCTTGACCACTATCTCACCTGATGCTAAGCGAAGATGTGGTTGAAATAAATCAATCAATTTATTATTGTGAAAATCAAGCACTGTTTGCCAACCTTCATAATTCCGGCTGAATTTCAAGTAAGATACTTCATCAATTTAGTTAGAGATTTTGGCAGTTATCAAGGCCCATTTATTAGTATCCTATTCCCTATTAAACTAAAGACATGGGCGAAAATCTCCCTTGCTTATAATATTTCGCATTCTTGGACAAGTCGAAGAAGTAATATCTTCATAATATAAATATAACATAATAAAAATATATTAATATCTCTTCCAGGTTGCCTGGAATACATCGCGGAATGCGATAAGGCCGCCCGTTGTATATTTTTTAGTTTTAAGTTTTTTTTGTTTCTGTATTTTCTGAATATATAATTTAAATAAATTATTATGTATTCAGAATATAATTATAAATATAAAAAAATATTTCTATAAAGTATATATAAATAAATAATATTAGAATATTGTGAAATACCGTATTTTTGGACGCCTCATCGGGTGAGCTGATTTATATGATATTTTGAACACGTGTATACCATGATCTAGATTAGGGCATAGGGTACTTGGAGTATATCCAGGTAGTATTTTCCTTAGGGACTCCTCAAAATAGTTTTCACGCAGACAGAACACAATTATCAACTTTATATTTGATTACTTACCCAATAATCTCAACAAATTCTCAGAACATAGCAGGGATCATATCGCAATAATATACTTACCAAAGATTAATCGTCGGTGATCCGGCTAAGAGATTTCCCTCGGGGCAAGTGAGGGTTTATTGCAAATATTAATGACTGCTGTACCTTAATGAAGTGGTGGACAGCCAGAGGAATTACTTGTGGAAAAATATATTAAGGTTTTGTTGTCGATTTTGTATTGTAATTGGCACAGGGTCTGTATAACACGATTCTTAACAGCGTGCCTTTATGAACATTGTTGATCATAGCTTCTGCTCGCGGCTACGCCCGCGTGAAAAGTGTTTTGTTATTCCAAAGGAACATACTATCAGGATAAAAAATAATCCTAATCTAGATCATGATTCACCCGTATGCCAAGTTTTATTCGCATCCGTTCAGTCGTTATGGCGTGACAGGTATCGATAAGTAGGCAGAAATCTGTTTATATTCATTTTGAAATGATTAATTGAGTGTTCTTAAGCACTTAATTTCTTCATTAATGCAGAAAAAACGAGTCTACTGCTAGTAAACCGCTACCATGATTACAAACAAAAAAATCAATAGAAAAAAACAATACCCCTACGTTTAACACGGCACAGAATAAAGTAACGACACAATATCTCAATCGGTTGCACATTTATCATTTCGCAATGCCATAAATAAAACAAATGAACAGGGAGCCATTTAAAATTATGAGGTTAGATTTCCTTTTTTTATCTGAATGCCCAGTGGGCTCCATTTGTCACCTTTATACCATATTTTAGTTCCAAATTGTGTTCCAAAATGATGGGTTCTACCTTTACGGGAGCAGTGAATTATATGCGTGATAGTGCACTATTTGGAAAACATGTTATTGTCCTCATATGGTTTATATTTGGTATATGGTTTAAATTAAAAGTGTTGGTGGGAAATATATATAACTCTATTTAAGTTCGATGTATCGAGGGTTAAAATTATCACGTGAAATGTTCTTTTAATAAAACTAGATAATAAGAGACTTGAGACAGGGATTTAGTTTCGAAAAGGGAGTAGTTGGTTATTCGACGCCAGCCAAAAATTGAGTATTTCAGTAGATTTAAATAAGGTAAACATCCTCTAAAGTCAACTGGCTTACTCAGTAGGTACTCACAACTTGCTATTCTTAAACCTTGTTATCCACCTTACTAATATTATAAATGCGAAAGTTTGGATGGATATATGTTTGTTACTCAATCACGCCAGAACGGCTGAACGGATCTGGATAAAATTTGGCACAAAAATAGATTATAGACTGGAATAGCATTTATTTATTTCTCACGCGGGCGAAGCCGCTGGCAGAGCTAGTTGCAAATAAATGATTGCTAGTATAAAATCCAGCACAGTAACAGAAATTCCTAAATATTGCAATCTTACTTCCAAAAAAATCGCCTTATCTATCGCGATATCGAATGACAGCGACTGATGTACCTTCAGCCTTTATTAGTTTGTTGACTCTCGCACCAATATGTGAGAGGGGATTATTTATCCCAATGCTTAAATAATTAATTATTGATAAAGGACATAACCAAACAATTTCATATTATTACCAAAATAATACCCATAGACATTATAAGCACGACACCAACAAAAATTAAAATTCCTTCCCCTATAATTTTATTCACAAATAACAACAATTAATCGGCATTATCAACCAAAAATAATCGAATCAATCAACTCAAGTCGAATCAATCGGTTCCAGATATGTGATCTATCTAATACTTAATTAAATTTGTGAAAGATCAGACTTGAGCCCATGGGACCAAACCTTGTTAGACTGTCTAAAGAAATTGCAGAAAATTATTTGTGATTTTTGTTTGGATTAAAGATTGAATTTCGATTAATATTTTTATACCTAATATGTAATGATTCAGAAAAGGCAATATTTCTGTTAATTTTGTAGTTTTTAATTTATTTATTTCTCGTCTTTAATAACTTACTTTAAGTACTACTAATACTACTGTTAAGGGTTTAGAATAAGCATATATTTTTATTGTATGTCGTTTTGTGACAATTAAACACGTTTTCTTTCTCTTTTTCTTTTCTAACTTAAACTAAACCATTTTTTCCAAATAGTTTTTGAAAAAAAAAACATTGTTAATAAGACACAAAATTAATCCCCGACACTCAATATGATTTAGAAGAGGTTGCTGGCCGTCTAAGCCAGTCCCGTATCTACCATTGTGCGTGACAGGCTTTTTCGTAAAAAGGAGAACCTTAATCGCTTACCATCAGTCGAAATCAAGGTCAAGAGTGGGCATCAGGCATTTAAGAAAATCTGGTGCCGTCCGTTGCGATGATGACCTTCAAAAACTGTACTTACCTAAAACCCACATAAGGCTTATAATATATGTGTCCATCTGACCTTGTTTTATTAAATGGTCAGAGATCTTTAGCAAAAGGGACGAAAAATACGCGTGCGAAACCATATTAAACCAGAACTAACCTCTCTAATCGAATTTATAATGTTTATAAAAACAGAACACATGTAAGCCTTTACCCTATTGTAGTTTGTTTTAACATACTAAAGGTATGGCCAGAAGGACCACTTTTAAATTCGGTGCTACCTTCAATCGCAGCATTATTTATTACAAATGTGAAAGTTTTTGAGGACATTTGTTACTCTTTAACACAAAACCTACAGAACGGATTGTTATGCATCTTTAAAATAATATAGCTTATACATCAGAATATCACAAAGGCTATAAATTGTAGCCTAATAAGAGACTGGCGGAGCCGCGGACGCTTGTCGACTATAAAATTACTTCAACCTAAAACAGTGTGAATTCAATCTTCTGTTTTTATTTATAGTGTGACTACAACCACAAAGGCACAGCCACTGCGGGCGGTCGATAATGTGTACCTGACCTAATGTAGGGTAACCTTAAAAAAAACTGGTAGGTCATAGAACAATAATGTTTTTATACGTACCGTCATTCGTGTAGGTGTTGATTTATATAGCAGGGATTTATGAGATGGGATTATAATCTTTGTGTGGATCACGACTGCAATTCGATAGAGGATTCATGGGAATTGGGTTTTAATATTTATATGGTTATATTTATAGCGAGATATTATGTTTTGTGTCTTTATACGAGATTTTACGAGTGACGATTCCTTTTTGAAGAAGTAAACATAGTAGGTACACCTATAAATATTATCAGTCCCATACAAAAGGAGGATCAGTGACGATGATGATAATTATGATATTTGTGTCTTTATTATTTTACTTTAGCAAACAATTTTACAAGTTAAAAAAAGAAACGATGTTTTAAAACTAGATGATTGATGTTTTTCTCTGAGGAAAAAAACAGTCAGAAGAGGCAAAAGGTCAGTGAATTCAGTCAGTCAATATACTCATAATATTGTAAACCTATAACAATAATAAATTACCAGTAAGAATTGTACCCACAACTTTCAGCTCCCTAATCAATCTCCAAACACGCTCAATTTCCCAAATTCTCTAAAATTGGTCCAAAATCAGTTCACTTCTAATTAAAACATCAGATGTAATTATCGGCCCATCA
Organism: Orthosia gracilis; assembly: GCA_947562075.1. Lineage (NCBI taxonomy): Eukaryota > Metazoa > Arthropoda > Insecta > Lepidoptera > Noctuidae > Orthosia > Orthosia gracilis. The sequence continues at coordinate 10,641,596 of OX387266.1, read as the reverse complement.
GATTTGTGCCGAAGTCTTTAATTAGGCGTTGACAGCCGGTGATCGGTCGCGCCAATATTAGGCAGAAATATTAAATTACTTGTACAAGTTTTTAGTCGAAACTACTATTACACGTTAATGTACTGAGATTTACATTTTCTACATTGGGATTTGGCATAAAACGACAAAATGACATGGTCAGGCATTCCGACACCAACCCAGCTTTTGAAGGGTTATTCAGTTATTTTGACAGATTTTCGAGGAAGTACTCGTATATTGAAACTTTTGGAGTCAAGTTTAACAGAAAAAATATTAAACTGACCTGAAATGTTACTGAGAATAATTAAATATTTTATGTAAAACAATTTTAAAATAATTATATTTGGGTCTAAGGCTAAACAAAAAAAAAGAATAAATATGTATACTTAAAACAACTGATTGAAGAATGATCACCATTATATCTCAATGGTCTAACAGAATTTAATGATTTGACCGTTGACTTTGTAGATGCCTACTTAAAACCGTTGCAAGTCAGAACTTGCAAAAGTTTTAATAAGGTCTGTAATATAAATCATCTCCAGTGTCATAGACATAGGTAATTTAGCACTGTCAATGTTTTTATGTCCATGAATTCCATGCAGACAACAATGTGCATTTACTTAGGTATTCAGATTATGGGACGCCTTTAGAACATCGATCATCAATCAAAAAATATTTACTTTTACAGAAATCGTAAAATGATACGAACCAAGAACGAGCGATTTTATTACCTTTGTGTTACCCAGTTTTGTGTCAACGTTACATTTTACCCATCATAAAAAATCAAAGTTGAAATCGTCAATACCCAGTACCATTCTTCAAACCGGAATCTCACCGCTGTGGGTAGAAGTTATCCCAAATACTGACCTTCGTCACACATTTTTAGTTAAAATTATATCTGACATTGCTGCCCAAGACTCTAAATAGAAAAATTCCAACTACCAAAACACAACAGAATCTTTACACAACCACTATTCTCCATGTGACTACTTTATCAAAAAGTCCCCAGCAAAGACTATTTGAAGAGAAGTCCTCCGAAAATATTTTTGTGCGGTCGTTCCTTACGAACCATTTCATGGCGAGTGTCTTTCCATGTACGGCGGTCTAAATAGTAAAATATGTTTGCGATTCCTAATATGTCTCTATCATGTTGAATTGCAAGAAAACTAAAGGCAGTATTTTACTGGTGGGTTATATTATGGTAAAATAGATCATTTGGATATAGTGAAATTCTAGAAAGTATAAAGATTGTCAGAACGTCCTAAATGCTAAGAGAAACTTTTCGAGTATTATAGGTACTGGCATGACACTGTAGTCTAGATAAAGACCAGCAGACTATTGACTTAGGTTCAGCAAAGAGTTATTGGATATTTTACAGAGACTAACTAGTCTTACCGAGGTCATCGTGTTACCTTGTAGTTACCTAATTGGATTATGGAGGTCAGATAGGCTGGTATTTAGCTGCACACTTATGGACTGGCAGCTAGGCAGCATAAAAGTTAGGCAAATATATTGATGATATGCAGAGACTAACTTTACATCATACAATCTTACAAATTAGCTGAAAACAGGTAAGTATGCATTTAATTTCAGGTTCTTAAAAACATTACTTCTTTCTTTTTACCTCAGAACCTTGTTTCAAGTTCACAAGAAAACCTGAAAGAAATTGTATTTTGTGGCTGTAAAGACGGTTGCGGACTTGTGGAGTGAAAAGAGCCACTTTATTCCGAAGAGTACCCACTTCGTAGGATTTGGAGCGGAAGCCAGTTATCAAGGAAACGACGGTTTTAGAATAAAAGTTACATATATGACAGAATTAGCTGGGAAAGGAACGTATGATGGCTGCTATTTTTGTCTTGAAACAAAGGTATAATATTTTGAGCAAAAACAACATTGAATAAAATGCTTCAAAAAACATTCCATGAAACGCAAACATCTCTCAATCAAGTAAATCTTTTAGTTCTGAAGGTTCTCCAAAAATAATGACCACTAGGTAGTAGCTAGACACACCGATAAAATATAGCCCTTATATTTTAAGTTCTGATAGTGAATTACCTACTAAACATAATTCAACACAAAAGTGGCAAAATTTCACGACTTCTTTACATTACGCCTACAAAACTCATTATTTCTACCAAGGAAAAAAATCTAACAAAAGGTTTTTTCGTAAGTCAGGGTTATAATAAAATATTATAACGCTATGGACTATTTTTGTAAAAGTTTTTCCATTGAGTCACACATATTTAAATGAAAGTAGATCATGTTTTTGAGTATATTGTGTAAATGTTTAGTGTTTTGAACGAGTTGTTTTGAGTTGCAAGCCGGTGCAAGATAGGTTTTCCAATCGGCAAAAAATAGGCTGTCATGGCGACGCCAAAAAAAGTAAAAACTTAAAACTTTGGAATAATTGTGTTTTGTGTGACAAAAGGGCGACGCGACACGTCATATTAGTGTTGTCGATGAAGCTGTTACGTTACTATATCACTGACGCGAACCGTAGACAATTTTGCCGCTACCAAAAATCGTTCAGCACGGCTAAAGTAGTTTTCACTTCAAAGACTAATACAAATTTTAATACTCTACTCTCTTAACCACTTTGTATACCCAATAATATTAAGTCAAGAAATATTCTTATTTTATAACGAATAAAGCGGGATACACAAAACTTTTTTACATAGAAGATAAACCGAAAAAGGTAACTCATGCAAAATGATTGTTATATACAAATGGGCATTGTTTGAAATATGGTTTATTTACTTTTACGAGGGCAGCCGGATTATGAATTTTATTATGAAGCTTGGGTACACTTGGGTATGGAGATTTTAAATACAATCGCTATTACCCTTTTTATTTTTTGCACAAATTAAATTAAATTGAAAATCTTACGCACACACAGACACACTTCACGTATAGCGAGTGCAAGCGCACTCGTGACCAGCATTTGTTTGAGATCTGTTTTCGCTTACATTATGGAGTAGGGAATCCAATCCCGCTTCAAATCCTCGATTCCGCAAGTTTGTGAACCCGTGAGATTTGCGGCATTAAGATTTATTTAATATTAATTTTTGAAAAAATAAGAATGTATAGTATTTTATATAATTATAATCAGTCAATCAATATAAATCATCATCCCTAGTCATAGAGTACTTGAACTGACACTGATTACGTTCCGTTTCCATACTAATTATATAGAAAAGTCACTAGTTCCATGGGAAAGTTGTTAAATCACTTGCTGGGGAGTCTAATAAATGATATCAGAAACCGCCACCACCACTGCTCACCACTGTTAACCATTCTTGTAATGTAATGTTTGTATGTCGTTTTGTGGCAATTAATACTAAACTTTATTTTTCATTCTTTCAGAAAGTCATCTGAGACCGTTTTTTAATATGTTTTTTTTTTATTTTCGCAAACGTGCGGGATTCCGCATTTCTGAACCCGCCAAAATGGTGCGGGATCCCACATCTACGGGATCCCGCTGGATTTCCTAGTATGGAGCTGACCTTCTGTACATTTCTTTGGTTTAGATGTCAGTTGGCCATTTTATCCGAAATTTGTTAACCGTGACTTTGGGAAAAGGTCTGTAGGTACTCTCTTAGGTTACGACATAGATTCGCTGTATTCACTCAATCTTATTTCTCCAGAAATATTCTTTATGGTTTGTTTAGTTATCTGAGTAAAACGCTTAAATACTGTCTGCATGATAATGGTAGTACATAATATTTGAAATTGCTCCCCATATGTGATTGCTCCTTCTCAAAGGACGTTGATAAAAAAAATCTTATTAACCCGCATAGCAATAGGTAGGTATAGTGCCAAAAAGAAAATGTAAAAATTCTGTGTTATGGATATTGTTCCTCCCTCCCTAGTCATTTCCTCAATTCAAAACATCGTGTATTCTTTAGATTACTTTAACCCGACATTGCTTGAATACTGACACTTTACAAAAAATCCGAAAACAGGATCTTCAAAACTCAAAATTGTTGAAGAAAATATTTGATAAAGAAAAATTACTTTATTCTTTTTCAACAAGTTATTTCCAAAAAAAGAGGACCCACCTTACTTATTGAGATGAAAACAAGATATCTCTCACATTATTTATTTAATCAACAAAAAGTACGGAACCTTCGTTGAGCGTCAAATGTTCAGTATCTGTTTTTCTGCTGTAGAATGTTTCCGTTTTATTCAGTTAACGCACCATTGCTACGTTTTTAAAATTTACTCTTTTTACTGGTAAGTCATCATAATAATTTTACTTGGATCCAGCAATTCCCTTTTATTATATCAGAAGTTATTTACGAGGTCCCCAGAGACTCATCGCATTCTAGCGAAGTAGATATGCCAGATTGTGTTAACACAGGACATAGTCTATTTGTCTGGTATAATTATCATCTGTATCCCGCGGTTTACACAAATTGCTTAAGACCTATTACATAAGCGACTTAACAGGCGAACGAATTACCTAATTGGGGCGTGCTATGGACCTCTGAGAACGCACAACTCATCATCTGCCAAACCATTTTCCAAATATTTTGGTTTCGACATCCAGTCTAGTCTGAATACCAGTATTTTACATGGAGCGATCGCTACAACTATCTGACCTCCACAACCTCGTTAAACTACTACTCCAAACTACATTGGCCCTTAAAACTTTGTACCATACTTTTGGAATTGCAATTTCGGCTAGACTACAGAAATCAAAGATTTGAAACAAAAATAACATTTGATAGAAAATTTCATCAACTGCCTTTAAAATTATAGTTTATTATACATTAGTAACGTTTTTACCTTTCAAAAAGATAGAAACCAAAAAATAACCATTTTCAACTTACAGGCAAAAACTCGGAGCATAAATGCGCTATGTTGTTAGAATCGTATCATATCACAGCATAATTTTTATGTATTGATAATCAGAACGACATCTTTCATTCTTTAGGTAAACATTATCTCGTTAGTTAGTTTCTATTCCACTATTCTCTGTTCCCCAGTCAATAAGTCCACAAAAAATAAAAAAGCTTTTTAACAAAAAATATCTACCGACTTTAAACCACTTGCCTATTAAGTAGTAACAACTAAGGAGTAAAAATAAAAAACTTTTTACAAAAAAATTATATCACCTTTCAAGTAAAAAAACTACGACGTGAAAATACCTTTCTTTTTGGAAGTCGGTGTCGATAACGCCTACAAAAGACAGCGATTTCCAAAAAGAAAGTTATTTTCACTTTATAGTTTTTTTATTTGGCAGGCGATATAATTTTTTTGTAAAAAAGTTTTTTAGTTGTATCTACCTTATAGGCAAGTGGTTTAGTAAGGTACCTATAATGCCAGAAAAGATTACCTAAATATCATGCAACTTGAATGTAACCGGTGAAATAAGCGTGTACCAAGGTAAATTGTTCACATCTGCGTTCCCCTTTAGAGCGTATCGGCGTGATGCTATCTTATGAAATGGTATAAACAATAAACAGACATGCGATTGCAGCAATCTCGAGAGATTTGCCGTTATTTATTGAAGAGTTCTGTTGTATATCTTCATCAAATCTCCACCAAATTAAAATGGAACCAATTTCGAAACATACTCTTTCAAACAAAAAAAGATTTTTTTCAAAAAAAAGAATTTCTTTCAAACTGGCAAACTGACGGAGATATCGGTGACAAAAAAAAACATAGTTGAACATAGAACCACCTCCTTTTTTTAGAGTCGGTTAAAAATCCAATTTTAACAGTTGGATCACTGCAGTGGCTTAGCCCCTTAATAGCTTTAGCTCTGTGGATACAGGTCACATGGGGGAACAAAATAAATATTTGTTTGGATCGAGGTATTTGTACCGAGACTAGGAACTTAGCTAACGTCGCTTTGTGTACGGCTGGAAGCAAGGTTATATTTTCTTTTATTAGAGATAAGGTAGTGTGTGTGCATCTTATTTTGGGAGTATCATGAGAATAGAGGAAGTTGAAATAAACTCACATTGCTTTAAGAGCATTTCTTTCAATTAAACCATTTACAGAGGCACTTTTGAATTGTCAAGGCGCCGCAGTCAGAAACATGAAGCTTGTTGAACGTTCCAAACCTTTAATTAGGTAGATTTAATTAGGTTGAGGTGCATATTTTACTGGCTCTATCCTACAGTTTTGCATGTTCTAAACACATATTAGTTTATTTAAAATATATCCCACACCTCCTTGTCTGCCCTTCGTGCCCAGCCGCCTGCAACTTTCAGGATCTGAACATGGAAAATGACAGAGCTGTCCAGGTGGCTACTTCCTGGTCAGACAAAATTGGAGTATAACTGAGTCAAAATTTGAGTTCATCGATACGAAAAGAAGAAAAAGTTTATTTACTTATCTGTGAGTTTTGTTACGATTTTTTAAAAATTATTTTAAAATAAAATAAAAATAGAATTAATATTTTGGAAGCATTAATAATATATATAACAATATATTTTTAGAAGAAAATGAAGGTATTGAAACCAATCCCATGGGAGGTAGAAAAGGGTTCACACATTCAGTTACAAACATCACAACGAAACAATACACAAATATAAAGACTTCCATAGTCAATTAATTAAAGTAACCATAGCAACGAAACAAAAAAGTAAGGCTCTCCTAACAATACCTTGAAGACTGGTTTCCCATTGAGTTGGGACCCAATCGATCCAATTCTTATCAATTAATTACTACCTTGTCGTCAGTTCGAGGACGAAGCCTTATTGGATTTGCTTTCGGAGACACTTGAACTTTGTTATAGTGGCAATTCATGAATGAGTCGTAGTCGTCGTTCGTTTCTCGTTTTTTTTTATTTTTATTGGTATTTATTAGTTTATTTTATTTGTATATGTGTATTATTAATATTTATGTATTAATTTATTTGTATATGTGTATTACTAATATTTTTGTACCCATTTCACAAAGTTGTCCTTTTTAACCCAATGGTTGACTGGTAGAGAAAGCCTAGTGGCATTAAGTCCGCCTATGTACCACTATTGTACATGAAGTTTAAATAAATAAATAAATAAATGAGGAATGTAGGACTTTTATTAGAGATTTGATTTGGTCTTTCCCGATTTGTTTGTCGAAAATAATATCTGAAAGTACTGATTTGAAAGATTCTTTCACTTGTAGAAAGCTATTCAATTGGGTACTGAACGCCATAGACCTTTTGTCCTGGAAAATGCACAGTTCTATTTCTATAGGAAATGTAGCCGGGAAAAAGATTTAAGATTCCGTTATAATCTTTATATATTCACATGCAACTATTTCTTAACTGTTGTGAACATAACATATTACAAAATGTGGGTGGGTTTTAGCAATTATTATTGTTTGGTCAGTAATTTATAATACGTATGTCTGTACTGGCAAGCAAGTCATAAAGCTGAGAAGTTTTAATCATGTTCAGTGTAGCTTTACAATAACAACAATAAATACAATCAGTTGACACAAATCAGTTTCCTTTTTCCCATCACAAATTTCTTCCAAACCCATACTGAAAGTTGAAAGATAGAGAGGGATGCCACGATAAAGTATCTAGTGTTGTTTGCCGGCCCGCATTTTTTAATCGGATATCCGTGTGAGGGCACCGGGTGACTTAGTTTGCGATGTTGTTGCTGGATATTGGCTGTTTTCTGTGTAAAGTCGTGAATTCGTTATAGGTTATATGGGAACAGATAGGATCATGGCGTAGTTTGGTCTCGCTAGAGTTTGTTTGTGAAAAAGGTTTCGCCAATTTTGGTGAATATAAACAAATTGAGTTATTAGTGTTTGCGCTACATTGAGCATTAAAATAAGTGATGTTGGTTAGCAGTAACAAGAAGTAATTTCGTATTCTTAGTAGCCCTTTTAAGAAAACAAACAGGCTCCTTGTCTTCCCTTTTTATTTTTCAAGTTTAAAAAAAAAATTTTGGATATGAATATTACTATTTACTTTGCAGTTTTTTTTGCTATATCATAAATTTGTTTCATTTTAAGATAGAAATGAGAAAAATCTTCCTTAAACGAAAATAAGAATACCTATCAGTAAAATGCATTATGACTTGAAATATAATTAGAAAAATAATAACAATCGAGGTAAACTAGCTTTCCGGCTGTTTATACGCCAAATAAAATATATTGGACAAGCAGGGTCATGATTTTAGATCGCATAATTTTATAAAACAATGAATAAAAAATCAGAAGAAAAGTAGCATTGATATCTATCAAACTCCCTTTTAAGCCGGAACACATCACGGCAGTCAAACAAGTAATGACGGCCGGATATTATCGATTACGAAATGTATCGATAGAAAATCCAATCAGTGCCCATCACTAGTGACGTGATCTCGTTAATTTAAACAATACTACTTCATGTCAATTGTCATTTGGTTTTGACACTGGTGTAATTTTGGGATGACACATAAAGATTTGGCAATCTCTTGTGTCTGAATTTGACACTAAGAATTTAAAGAACTTATTTAAAAAGATTTGGATATTAGGTATTGTTATTCGCGAAGTATTGGCATGCATTGTGGCAGGTCTCAGCTGTGATTAAAATTCTTACAGATGGAAACCTTAAAAGCTTTTGGTTACATGGTATGAATAAAGCTTTTCTGTTTTACTTCGTCGAACCAAAAGGAGATAAACTAAATTTATTCCTCAGGAAACTAACACTTTACCACTCATTAGACAGCCATACCGACAGAAAAACAAAGTTGACCATTCCCTAAATGTCAGCCCTGGAAACCTGACAAGTATTCTTGTTTTATACCATTTTCGGTCCGTTCATATGGGACAGATTGAATGGCAGTTTGTTGTGTAACCATAATTATATTATATCGTAAGCTTTTATACAATGGGGACAGTCCCATTCAATGAAAAGAACACACGGTATAGGGTTATTATACTGCTAAACAAATGTGTTCGTTAAGTACCTACGTAGGACATACAAACATTTATTCAAGTAAGTAATACTTAAGCTTGCAAAAACCCTCGAATACCTAATTTTAAAAAAAAACGAGTTCTTTATAAAAATACTTATTAAATACTATTATTAACTTTACTCTCTGTCTGGCCGTTAATGAGTTGTAGGGATGACGATCTAGATTCCTACAAAGGATTGACACCAAACTGCAACCAACCCAGAAAACTTAACAGAGGAGGCTCTTGATGGAGACAAGAGGAGGCTTGATGGAGGCTTCAGCGTTATGCCTTCAGAGTTGCAAAAACATATTAACTACTAACCTTCTTACTAATAGACACAGAATAAAGTTATTCCAAGCATAAACTTATGAAAATTTATGGTTATTCCTTTGTTATTCTTGGTATAACTTTATTCCGTTTTTATTAGTAAGAGGGCTAGTCTTTTATAACTATTTTTGGGGTCGGTTTCCAGTCTAACCGGATGCAACTGAATAGCAGCAGGTATTTTACATGAAACGAACGGCTATCTGACCTCCATAACCCAGTACCCGGGTATGTAACACGATAACCTACAAGTAATTTATTTAGCCAATTAAAAATATCTCGCCAATAAATTCCAGACAAAGTGTTTTCAGCTCTCGCTTTTATATTTAAGACAGGACGACAGCGATTCCGTTTTTCTAGGATATGCTCATACATACATACAGACAGATTAATGAAAGCTTTTTTTATGGGAACCGAGTTAAAAGACGCATTTAGGTTTTCCGGATACATCAGAATTGGTTATACAGATTGAAATCCTACCCTCCGTAATATGTGGATGTCGAAACGGGAATATCAAACACTTGTTGTTTATAGTTATACGAGAAAATATACGACATCACGCTTGTAATATTACCTAAAGGGGTAGGCAGATGTGTGTAGATGACTGATATAATATTATACATAATACATACATACCTAATCGCACGCTTTTTTCCACAGGGGTAAACATCAGCAATATAACACTGAGTGCCATAGGTCACCCTTTTTTCCGGCTAAATGCATAGCTTCTGTGGTATAGGCCATCAAAGTGAAGCCACGGCAAAAGCTACTTTCAGTATATATTCAGCACTGTGCAGCAAAGCCATAATGCTGACAATTGGATCAAGGGCTATCTACCACCTAAAATGGAGAATTCAATTTGCACCATCAAAAGAAACTTGATTTAACAAAAACTAATCATGTACCAAGACACATAAAGTTTATCATTGATTACATTGGACACAACACCTCGGCGTTTCTCAAAGACGAATGTTAGAAGACGCAGGTTTAAAGATCACGATGTTCATTAGGTTTCACATGTCGTTAGATCATTTACTGATGTTAGAATGAGGAAAAATTAACTTGATTGCTAAGAAGCGGTATATAACAAAGAATCAATTCATTTTGGTATTTTACGATCTAAAAGAGATAATAGAAAGGGCAGGCAGCATCTATCCATTCCTTTCCTATAGAATAGAATAGAATACTCTTTATTACGTATACTATATAAGTAACAGAAAGTATAGAAGAAGTAAACATTACACTGGGTGACACAATGGGCGGCCTTATCGCTAAAAGCGATCTTTTCACGACAACCTTTGGATGGATTTTAAAAATGAAAGGAATGGCAGTACTGTAGGTAGTCTTTGGTGTACTATTTATATATAAAGTAAATACATATATAGATATATTATATAGACAAATATATACAGTAATAAGTAAGGAACAAAAACAGAGAAATCAAGAATAACAACTATTAAAGAGAGAGGTTCTTTACCATAGTTTTAAAAATGGGCAGAGATTGAGCACGCCTTATTGACACGGGGAAAGCATTCCACAACCGCACCGCTTGAACCGTAAAACATTTGTCGTAAAAGCTGGTGGAATGCATCGGCATCTCTAGTCTCAAGTCTATGTCCGCTTATCAGGGTTGGCTTCCAATGTAACCGGATGCGGCTGAAAACCAAGCTTTTACATGGAGCGACTGCCTATCTGATCTCCACAACCCAGTTACTATCCAGGTAATACGATACCCCTTGGCAAAAATGTTGTCACAATTATTTTCCAAGTTCCGTATCGAGAACTCCAAACACATGACGAGATATTTATTTATTGTGATCATCAATTCCTACAGCCAAGCTTAATTAAAGTGAGGTAATGCTAGATAGGTACAACAAGTAAACTAAAGATACCCACCTAAATAATATTGCTTGGCGATTCTTTTCAGCTTCTTTGAGAGTTTTAAAAGGTTTGTTTTGATGAAAAGTTAGAAGTGAACACTCCACAGAAGTTATAACTACATGGTTCATGAAGTTTGAGCATTGTGCATCGTATTTGTAAGCAACTAGGACATGCTACGAACTTAGGTGCAGTAACACTCCGTGAGAAAACTTGGACTTCTAATGGCCTGTGAATTGTGTTCACTATCACATCTGCGGTTTGAGCAAAATATAATAAGATTTTTCTGAGGTCGATTTCCGGCAGGCTAGATCGAGATCAAGAGCTGAGAGAATAGTTCTGTAACAATTACACGCCAATTGATTAAAACGCGATTGTTATGTTACCGAACTGCTCACAGATTAATCCTTTCGAAAAAATACTTTTCCACAAAATGCCCGTACCTAATCCGACACAAAAAGCCAAGTTCCTTCCTAAATAGACTGACTGATAATGCTGATACCCCCTTATCAAACGATCAGACATAATCACTATACTTTTATCAGAATATCTTGGAGGTTCCTTGATATTAAAAGGCGAAAATTTACTTCAAAGGATCAGACGTCTCTATTAAAAAGAAGAATTTTACTGTGATGAGAAAAACGTAGGGATAAGTGTGTTTGATTTTTATTTTTCTTGGTTTTATTATTGTTTGGCATATTGATTTCTATTGTGCAGTAACTAGAGTTTTATTGTATGAAAGAGTTTATTTTTCTGCAGCGTTATCGCTCAGTAACATATTATTAATTTATTTATTCATGCACATAAAACACCTGTATAATGTAAATTATATACAGAGAAATGAGCACAAAGGTGGTTTGTATCAAAAGCTTTATTAAAAACACAAAAACCGAGAAGATCTTAGTGAAAATGATTACTTGTCAGCAAGATTGGGGTAGGGATAGGACAAGAGACCGAAAAACGTTAAAATGTTTTAATATGACTGAAGGTGATGACCAAAGCTCGTTTTATTTCAATAATCAGCTCATACTCGTACATACTAGTGAAAATAGAAAAGAGTATGCCAAAAAGTAGGTCAAACGATCTAACGTTTGGCCATGTTTAGAGGATTGATGGAAGGCGACTACCAAAAGGTATTTATAAGTCAAGGTAGGCTAAATTACTTAAGTTATAACTGTAGCTACTAATTACCATATCAAATGACAGTATTAATGACTTAATTTGCGTTTTAAAATGACCGCCAAAAATAGGTTTCATTATATATTAATATTAATATACCATTATGTTCTTATTATTATCGATATTAATAACAAAACGGTATAATTTTTGTTTTCTTTTAACCGGCTTTTGTTATAGTTAGTAGACTATTAGTGGTATTAGGTAGTGTTCAGACTTAAAAGAATAGAATAGAATATACTTTATTGTACACCATAAAAGTTACACATCTCTTTTTTAAGAAAACTTGATTAAACGGGTACAAATGCGGTCTTATCGCTGACAGCGATATCAACCATACAACCTTTGGATGAACTGAAAGAACATTGAATGAAAAAGGGGTAATCTGTGGTGACTGTTATTACATTAAAACCTAAATACAAAATTTTATTGTTATAATAAATACAATTCATAAACTTAAATTACATATATATATTACATTTATAGATAGATAAATATTTTGAATAATGATGAAAGAAATTAGAACCAAATCTCAAAGCGTTAGAGGGAAAGGAAATTGTTAATAGGTAAGTAGTTTTATTTTTATTGTTTCGGCCGTCACAAAACCTGTATCAACACTTTTTTACAGAATGAAACCGTAACAAAACAATTCCAAAAATGCACAGAACAGCTCTTCTTTTCGCGATCTCAGACTTTATCTTTCATTCACATGTTGTAACAATACCAGCCTCATGTTTTCGCCTTTTTCACAGTAAAAAAATATCAGACACGCTACAATCACAACTCGAATGACACCAACAGACGCACAGTTGTCGAAATAGGACCCCAAGTGAGAACTGCGACCTTTCGTGGATCGAAACCGTTGGATTGACGGAATTCAGAACGAGTAGTGTACCCAAACTGGGCTTAAAGCGCTCAGGTTTGAATCCAAATTATGGTTTGTATGTATAGTGGTTACCAAATATTATACGGGTCTTTGAGGTATTTAGCTCGGAATTAAACGTTCTGATCTATTTTTGTAAGGTTAGACGGTTTGGTCGTGTTGAGAGGATATGTGAAAGGCGGGTTACAAAAGGAATATTTTATTATAACCACGATTTTATGAGTCAGTTGAAATGACCTCAAAATGGTCGGTCCCGAGACAGAAAGCGCGCATGTAAACGACATGTTTTTTGCAAGTATACTCATAATCTGCTTAGATTGCTGCTGAATACCAATATTTTACGTGGAGTGACTGTCCATCTTACGTTCACAACCCAGTTACTGGATAGTACGATATTCCTAGGTGAGACTAAATGAGTAACACGAGAGAGCAGTGGTGGCCCAGTGTCAACGGCTTGCAATTTGCAGGTCATGGGTTCGAACCCAGGCAGGCGCTTTACTTTGTGTAAATTATTTCATCACCACTGCTCTCAAAACGGTGAAGGAAAACATCGTGAGGAAACCGGCATGTCTTAGAACCAAAAAATCGAAGACATGTGACATACACTAACCCACACTGGTCCGGCATGGTGGATTACGGCCCATTCCCTCTCACAGAGAGGAGGCTTGAACGTATAACGGACCAAATGGGAAAATGGGAGTCTAAATGCGGAAAAGGGTCCGTCTATCCTATCCTATAGGTAACATAAGATATGACTACATGACAGCAGATTATTCTAGGTCTTCAAAAAATACTTAATGGCAATGAGATAACATTCACAATAAGAAAATAATCTACCTATATAGGGATACTTTAATGTTGTCAAAAACAAACTTTCAGTCTTACACAAATAACGTTAATAAATAAGATTTTTAATTTGATTCTGTTTCATCTTAGAAGATTATGGGTTTATGCTATTGAAGAGTAATTAGGGAACATAATTATCATTTTACCTTCATAAGTAGTAGCTATCATGTAATTAATTTGACGAGATGTTTGTTAAAGTGGATGCATCGGATCTAATATAATACATTGAAAGAGCCTAAAAACAATCAAACTGATGAATATATATATATATTCACTTATAAACATATATATATATATATATATGTTTTATCGTATGAAAAGACAAAAAGAGACAAATTATTATTCACAAAATAATCTAAAATATCAAAACTAGGTCACATTAAACGTCTACCGGGAAAGCAAAGGGTAGTTAATATAAACACGAACGCCGTCGGCTTGCTAATCAAGAATATCGAATGTTAATTAGTTTCAGAACTTGTAACGGTGACATATGGACGCACAGACAGATATAAAGGAGTTTTTTTCTTATTTTGTTGATTTTTAATGCTATGTGCTATGTGTTTTTAACCCCCGACGGAAAAAGAGGGGTGTTATAAGTTTGACGTCTGTTGCTGTTTATTGGTGTCTGTCTGTGACATCAAAGCTTCTTAATAGTTTGACAGATTTTGATTTACTTTTTTTGTGTAAGGTGACTTTGTCGAGAGTGTTCTTAGCTATGTTTGATTGAATCGGTTCAACCGTTCAAAAGTAGTTCGCATTTTACTTTTTGAATCTGGGTTTTTCGCAAGATATTATGCCATAATTACGTGTTTCGATAGATTGTCGATTGAAGCGTGTCTACTACTAGATATTTTATATACAGTTTAAAAAGCATGAAACAAAAATTAAATTTAAAATTTAATAAAACCCCGATATAAACACCTCTTAAAAGCAAAAATAAGCTTCGTACTCGCGTCGGGGAACCGCTAAGTAAATAAAATAAACTGCCGTAAATTTGACGGTTCCCCGACGCGAGTACAAGGCTTATTTTTGACTTTTAGAGGTGTTTATGTCGGGGTGCCTAATTTTTTTTGGTCTATTACTTTAGACTTAGAATTATACCCTAGAATCGTTCCCAGAAGCGTTTGCGACACCCGACCAACGAGGCAGTCTCAATACATAAATTACTTCATCTCAAATCTAGTAACGCTGCGTACAAAGACCTCAAAAATCACTCAACATTTTATTCGATCTTCTAATCCTAAGGATCCATATAGGTTGTACCCTAAAAAGGTTTACCTACACTTCTATCAAATAGAAAAGGAATTTCTAGTTCACATTTTTACCTAAGAGCTAACATTTGTGAACTCGTCACGTACTAAACTTAATTACAAGTAAAATAATGTCCCTTGGCCTTCTTATTTTAATACAATTGATACTAAAAATCTATTACTAATTTATCATCTCAGTACTAACATAAGGTATCCCTTTTTATGCAAATCATTTTCACATAGTCTATTCATCGTTTCTTTGGTCTTTCCATACTCCTCCTCATTCATATCTACTTAAAATTTCCCTCACGACACGTTCCTCATTCATTTTCATCACTGGCCCATACCATGACAACAGATTTCCACATAAATTTTCGGTCACCGGGGCGGTTCCAGATTTTTTCTACGAATGAAATTAAAATAGAAATCTTTGATACAAGCAAAAGCCAATATACCATTATATAATACATACAATTTTATTGTAACATTTCACCACTATTGTAGTGGTATAATGTAATAGCACACGATAAATCCTACTTTCAGACCCAAAACTTTGATAGATAGCACTAAAGTTAGATAACTATTTGCCTATGATTATCCGACATGGTTGTTGAGGCCCGCCTCCACTCCATCTCTTACAAAGGGTTAGTTTAGCGGAGGACCGCGGGCAACAGATACATGATACGTGTCAAGTTTAGTTTTGATAGATTGTGATTGGTGTAAATCTAAATATTTTAGAATTATCTTTCAGCCAATTATTTTCATTCTCAATTATTTTCGACCACGTGGGGTTCGGCTTCTAGTCTAACTGTATTAACTTAAACTCGTGCATTTATTCCAATTAAACCAGATGCTTTTATTAAATTAAAATACAGCGACTCTCTATCTGACCTCTTTAACTTTATATAATTACTGAGTACATACCTACCGGGACTTTCAGACTGCGGGCCTTTACCAGACGCATACAAGAACTAAAAACACATTAACCCTTTTACTATCACAGACTAATATTATTCTTCTGAGAAATAATTTTTATGTTCTAGTAAACACAAATGTGATTAACAATGAGGATAACCACAATAAAAGACGAATAACACTTTTAAGGAGCAAAAAATGTGAAGCTTGCATTCAAATAAGATTTATTTGAATGTGTAAGTACTTACAAGTTTTATTTGATTCCCACAAGTATTCCTAACGCTAGAGTAGCAGTAACGTAGAAGAAATATACGAGAAAGTTAAGTTTTAGGGTACCATCTGATATATTTAGTAAAGTCAAGCTAGACCATCTGCCCATCATTCTTTGTCTGGTGCTCCAGACAAAGTGATATTCTATCAGCAATAACTATTGTCATAATTCAAAAATGTTTTGTACTGACCACATGAAATTTCAGTAGCGCAAGTCAATACCATACATTGTGAACTTTTAATTGTTAGCGCTGGTAGGCTCTCACTTTGCGTACATAATAAATAAGCTAATATTCGTAGTGCTTTGATAGATCTTATGACGTGTGTAGCCCTCATACTAATGTTAATAAAATACCTAAGTATTAACAACATCGCCTTCACGCCAATTCGTGAAATAGTCTAGTTTAACGCACGTTATTTTGATATATTACCTGAATAAGAAAGGATACACAATACAATATGGAATGATTGTGAATATAAATACAATATATTTATTTTAACTAAAAATTTTCTACATCAATTCACAACAAACCAAATGTCAATCAAACATAATACTTGTAGTCGCCATGGATACACTCATAGTCCAACTTTAATCCGACCTTAAACTAGCTAGTACCATGGTGTAACTTTTAGTCCGAGACTAGAGTCAGATTAGTATAATCCCTCCTTATTCCGTGTTTATTAATACGGAAATTTGTTAGTACCAACCTAATGCTTGGAATAAAGTTAATTTTACCTAAGTCCACGTTTATTAATAAGACGGTCTAAGTTTATCTTGGACATCACAGGCAACGGTGAAGGAAAACATCTTGAGGAAACCTGGACTTATATGGTTAATGTAAGTCTGAAATAGCAAAGTCAGAGGCCTGCGGGTTTCCCAGAGCCGGCTTAATTAACTCTCGACACGGGAGGTGGCCACATCCTCGCACGAAAAGAAGAAGAACCTTTGAATATTATAAACTTACTAAAGTATTAGGATTAGTAAAGTAAACTACAAAGGGTCAAACTAAATTAGTTAGCAAAACTCCGCAAACAAAAATGGAATGTCGGTTATAAGATTGTTAATTCTTTGAAAGGTCTATCTTTTAATTTACGGAAAACGATTTTAAGTTGTTTTTGAAATTAAAAAAATGTAATTAATCAACCATTGTTAGTTGGTTTACTCGTAAGTCAGAAAACAAAAGTTTAAAAGTCTCGTTATTTTTTACATAATTTAAGTACCAAATATTGGCATTAAGTAAAGTAATATGAAAAAGGTTTTTGTACCCTTTTAAATCATTCGTATTTATAATTTCTCTAATTCACTGATAAAATTTCATACTTCAAAATACTAGGGAAAATAAGTATTATGTTAATGGACTAAGAGCTATGATGGTCATAAATTAGTTAATAGGACTAATCCCTTGGATTGCCGCCAGAAGACGCTTCGCCAATATGGCTGAAATTAGTATTCATTGAGTTTGATTGTAACATCATGCAAATACAAGCTATGTTTCTAATACTATATTTTGGGTCCAATTATGTTATGAATGTTGATAAAATATTTTTCTTTTTAAGAGAATTCCCAAAAAGGGTTACCAAAACTACCAACGATTATAGTATATTTTTATTGACGAGTTTATTGTTTGTACCTCATGATTTTCTTTTGTAAGGTATTTACTATCTTGTTGGTAGTCACACTCTACAACTATTTGCACAATACCAGCAATGTGTACTTTACTAAGTAAACAATGTTATTACACTGCATTTTGGTTGTTCCTAGCAAATAATATGCATTACCCATTTGTAATTTAATGAACAAGTGAAGCTTACAAGTTTACATTAACTAAAGTAAAGCTGATTAATAAGAAGGAGGCTTCACAAGTTTGGGAAAAGGCCAGGCAGGTGATCCTGGTTTAACAACGCATGGTCAACGCAACCGGGGCTGTCAGTCAATCTAGCACCCTTTACATAATCAGCCTATAATGTTTCTATTATTTATATACAGGCCTACTCCATATCGTCAAGTAAGTTCGTTTCAAAAAAATAGATAAAGCAAAATATTATGCAATTGGTTTTCATTAAAGTTCCTATCCTTTCACCCATATTTTTGATGAAATCCTTTTACAACGCCATAATGGCCAAGGAAATTTTTGCCTATCCCAAAACTAAACAGAACGGCAGTATGGCTACCCCGTGGTCAATATAAGACACGCCATACAAAATTCGTAGCGCTTTACCGTCCATTGATGAATATCTGAGCACTTCTACGCGTATAGCTTATGAACACAGAAAATGCCGGGGGAAATGAATACGGAAACTGTTTTAGTGGCCATGCTAAGCAGGGTATACACTTATTTAGCCATTTTGCGGTTGGATGGATAGCTTACTAAAGCGGGTGTTATTTTACTATTATACTGGTTAGTGAACGATGATCTAAATACAGAGGTGGAGAGGATAAAAGATTCTAAACGCTTTAGGGTAAGAAGTCGACAGTGACGTCGATTTAAGTAGTTTTCCTTTACAGTCAAATCAGCTTAAGTATGTCAGACGCAGTGGTGGCCTAGTGGTAACAGGCCCAACTTACGAGTTGAAGCTCGTGGGTTCGAAGCCAGGTAGGTGCTCGGCAGGCTCGCAGACAGGTAGAAGGAGACAAAAATCGCGCGAATAAAAGTCGCAATGCGTGCTAAGCCTAATTAATAGCTAAGGATCAACGGCTCTGTAATATCAAGACTGACGCAATATTTGTTCATAATTAGACGCCAGTACGTCATAAGGGTTCATCATTATTTCGAGAGATAGAATGAAAGGATTAGCGCTGCGTCTATAGAAGATACGTTGATTAATATCGGAGTAATGATTTGGTGGGAATAGACACAAGCTTTATTGAAGGATGACCTTGAAGCTCTTAGATAAAAATCTGAAAGCTTCAAGGTTTATGATTTGTAAAGAAACAGAGGTATTGTTTAAGCCTAAACATTAATTTGGAGTGTACAGGCAAATTTAGGACGTGCAGCGTAGAGCATTGATAATTCTGTGTAAATTGGATGTCTGGGTGCGGATTTTCGGGCGTTGCGGCAGTAACGATCAAAAGAGTTTTTGATTTTACTTCTCTTCTCTACTCCACAGAGCAGTGCTTGTGGGAGGACAATTTCCAGCAGTGGACCTACCTATTTTGACTGACGAGATTAATTTCAAATATTACTAGAATACTAGATGTTTCACAAGAACTGGCTATAACCACCGTTAAGGTTCCACTAGTCGACGGCACGAACTATTTTGTGCGCAAGGTTAAAATGCATGCTATCTCATCCGACAACACTGCGAGAGATAGATGCTGTGATGAGCAGTAAGAAGCTAGTTCGCGTACGAATTAGCACTTTTACAAATTTCTATCGAAATGGATGTAGGACGAAAACGAGCGCTCGATATTTTAAAACAGACCTTTGGGAGTCTAGATATCATGAAAAAACGACTAAATGTATATTTTCAAAATATAATTATTTTCATTGTTGAATTACTAATCTATCCTTGTATGGAGGCCGTTTTGCAATTTTCTTTCTTCTTATTAAAGACGCAGTGATACCCATATTAAATAAAATCTTGCGAAAGGTGTCAATCTTATAACTTTATCTGAAAAAGTAAGTCGCAAATAATACCGTCTTCAGACCACAGTTCTGATCCTCAAATACTTTATGAAAATCTTACCACAAAAGGTATTTCTCAAATAAATATATTTTTACTTTATGTAAGTCATCAGTATTTTAGTGGCAATATTTATCACTTACCATCAAGTAAGATAGTGGTCAAGCGCGAGCCTATCAATAATAAAAATAATAATAATAATAAGTGGTTAAGTGGTACCTGTATTTAGTTTATTTATTTTAGTATTTATTGTATAATTGAATTGTATTTAGGCCTTATATTCAAATTCACTTACTATTATAATTGCACCTACCACTATTTGTTTCTCCATCACCCAAAGGTTGACTGGTAGAAAATGCCCAAGGCATTAAGTCCGCCTCTGTACGTTTGTGCTTAAAGTATTAAATAAATAAACAACTTTAATGTCGCTAGACCTACGTGTAATATTACGACAAGATTTGGGTTGTTAGTAACTTAAACCCAGCAATAAAAAGGTTGTGAGAATGAATACAACCATCTTTTTGGCTGCCGGTTATTAAAATAAATGCACTGACTAAAATAAATACATTCAGTCATTTTTATAAGAAAAAGCTTGCAGTTTTGATCTCAAACGAAAAGATGCTTGTAATGGGATAACCGTAGCTACGGCTACGTGAGCGCTCGTTTTTGCTATATGCTAGAAAGTTGCGACACGACAATGCGATAACAATACGACGCCGAAGCGACACGACGCGTTTTCATAGAAATTTAATTATCTTTCAAGTATTTTTGGAAATATTTTGTTTTACCATACCATACCGTACCATAAAGAATCCGCGCGCCAGTACTTGAAAAACAAAAAGAACTATATACTTACATGCTTCCTCAATGAGATTCTCCTGCTGACTCTCGACGCAGTATTGCAGCAGCATGGTGAACAGCACGCCGGCGATCACGTGTGACCTCGAGAACGGCATTGTGGACAACACTAGCTGTTTCTATCGATATGACGCACTTTTCGGTGGTACATCACTATTACTTTCATTAACTGGTGACTGCACTTGTATCCACTGGTGACTACACATACATTCACTGGTGACTGGTGGGTTGGTCACTCTTGAGAATCCTGTATTTGGGTTCTGGAACAATAAAAAAATATTATTAATTATTTTGACTACAATTTGGTGATAATTATATTTAGGCCGGATTGAATATTCTTCATTAATATAAAATGTAAGCACAAATAAATACCATGACGTAGGTACCAATTATGACTAATAAGCTTACGGGACTAAATTATTTTAGACAAGCTACGGTGTCATCGGTAATAAGCGGAACAGTAAGACACCGTGGAGTTTTAGTGGGTTAGAATCCCACATAACTGCACTATCTCCCCGTGGTAGTGCAGTATGCGAGAGCATTTCTCCACGAAAAAAAAAAAAAAAGAAAACCGGCCAAGTGCGAGTCGGACTCGCGCACGAAGGGTTCCGTACCATTATCGCAAAAACGGCAGAAAAAAGCACGTTTGTAGTATGGGACCCCCACTTAAATATTTATTTTATTCTGTTTTTAGTATTTGTTGACAGACGGATAGTGGAGTCTTAATAATAGGGTCCCGTTTTTACCCTTAGGGTACGGAAACCTAAAAATGGAACCAATAATATCATAATAATCAACCAAAGTAACTTCCACAATTATCATTCTCTAGAAACGCATTCCCCTTAATAACAAAATAAAATCTTTAATTAAAACTGCCGATAACACTAACACCGGGAACCAATTCACCGAATATCATAACAACTAGATGAATTGCACTGAATATTAACCCTTACCCACTAAGTGCCTTTCCTGACGGCGCGATGCACTTCTATTTATATCACACCGATAAGCGATTTTTACTAATCAAAATTGCAAGTATGTTCACATGGACGCAATGCGATTCAATTCGACCAATACACACTTCAATCTTTCTTGGAAAGTACGTGTGCGATATCGCCTATCGATAAAATTGAAATTGCGTCGCGTCATCAGGAACGGGCCTAACACTTCGTTGGAGAAACCAGAAATGCGAAAATTACCAAAATTGAGGATCTGAGGGTTTGTATAGACGAGCCACCGTTGCACCACACTTTAGCTTAAAAAAAGTTAGGCGGCCAGATTTGGTTACCATTAACTCAGGCTTTCGAAGTCCACAGCTGAACTTCGGCATCACCTAAGTTGCACCGTACCTAGAATCCGGTGCTCCTTCTTTCTCATTCAGTATGTCCCAACCGCTATTTTAAAGTCAACGGTTATAATTTTTTTGCAGAAAAGTTTATTTCGCCATGTTTTTACTCAACTAAACACTAGAAAGTGGTGACGGGGAGGTGTTTTTGGAGATTTTCTTTTTATCGTGTGCCATACTACGTTAAACCAATTCACGGTTTTCAACGGCCATCTTTCATTTGTGAATCTTGGTGGCTAATCACTTTACTTTAGTTTCCTTACTCAACTATTGCAGAGGCTATTTTGAATAGAGTCTCTGCAGCCGACTGAAGTTTCTTTTTGAAAGTTGCAAAATACTTATGGTCGTCGGTATTTTAGTCATTGTGGTGAGTCTATGTCTGAGGCTCGTCTGCACAAACCCTTACGCTGCATCCGGTTTGGCCATGGCCCTACGTGGTTGAAATACAAATAATATTACAATGATATTAGATTTCTAACTAGGATGACTCATTCGCATGTAGTTAGGAGTTCCAAGCAGGTTCGATGCCAGGCTGTTTAATGGACTAAACTTGGGAAGGAAATAAAGAAGATGAGATTTGTTTGGGCTCAATAAGGGCTGGTTGTAGTTTAAGAAATTTTATTTTGGCATTTGGAAAATGGGCGCCCTATTAAGCGTTTAATTGTGTTTATTTTAACTACGCCCAAATTCCGGGCCTCCTTCATAATATTGTTGAGGTATAAAAAAATCTAGAAATAAAAAAACAAGATTTTAAACAAGGAACAAGAAATTAGTTTCGTGTTAATCTAGGTTTTTTTTTAAATTTATGATCGCAATTTCCTATGTTGTTTGGCCAGGAATTCGGGTCATTTGTATTTAAAGCTAGAAATACAAAAGAAATAAACTTAATTCTATCAGCTCATGATTACCAGCCCATAGTAAAAAAGAGTTCAAAGCGTTTTTCTCCTAAAAAGTCGAATTATTATCAACGGAATATGCAATGAAATTTCAAGCAAATATTCATATTCATCAGGATATTGCAATCACAAACACATACCAACTTTATCGTCACGACGAAACGTCCCAGCGAGCCACGCGCAAAAATCGGTCAAGCCATTGTGAGCTTCAAAATAAATGTCACCCGATTAGGGTCTATTGTCATTCGAACATTGATGAATAAGTCTAAAAGGAATGAAGTTGCGTGTAATGCCGATCTTTGTGACAGTTTTGGATTTTTGAAGCCTTTTCTGGTTGAAAAGGTTTGTGTTATGAGTAGTTAAGTGGACAGTTTGATGTGTTCTGCGAAGGGAATCCCAGATGTTCACTTTGGCGTTTTGATTAAGATGAAGGTTTCGGTGGAAAAGTGTGCCAGTTCTTGACATAATTTTGAAAGGGTCTATTATAAAATTATGAATTTTGACGTAACAAAACTTGTTTCTAATGACGATCCTTTTTAAGAGGTAGTGAAACATGACATAAATAATGGGCTAAGGCTCATTGTGATTATTCATAGCATATTAGCTGAAAAAGGGAGTTAACGGTTCATAAAAGATCTCATTAAGCATTACAGCTATCTTCTATGAAATGTACGTGACTGGCATTAATAACATTAATATTACTGTAATGATAAGTGCTAATCTATGATTTAAATAATTATAATTGGCAAACGGTTGTGAAAGAGGTGATAGGTGAAAAGTTATTGCTTATGCGGTGGTCGATACAATAATGTACATTCATTTTAGAGATAAGGGCAAATAAAATGCCAATCCGAGGTGGTCTTGCTCTAGACTATTTCTGCCAGATAATTCCCTATAATAAAAGCTGATAGACAGTCGCTTCATCTAAAATATTAGTAGGTTAGTAGGGGGTTGGGATTTCTAAAGCTACATCAAGTTAGCATAGAAGCTCAGAGATAGTTGCCAAGCGCGAGCCTATCGATAAATAAAAAAAAATATAAATATGTTACCTCAACATTAAACAGAAAAGTATAGGCAGATGATAATGTTTCTATGTTACCTAGACCCTTACCTTAAAAGGATGCCAAGTACATCAATAATTCAGCCATTAGATATATCTAAATCCAAAGAATTTTCTTTTCACTAACTTAGTGGGTTACCAATCCACGTAGGTATATATGAACTACGCAGTATTTACAGAAAATTCAGCTGTCGTAACATACTGTTGTGAGAGTATGTTATTTATTAATGTACTCCTAATGAGCACTGGCCTCGTTTATTCGCCGCATTTTGTCATTCAGTGGGTTAATGTATAAGCGGAAGCGGGATCTGCCCCCCAGCAAGTTGGAAGTTTAAAACTCAGTAACCAATTTACTTAAGTAAACAGAGTAACAAACAGATAAACATAGATTTACTTTCGTGTTTATAATCAGCATCATCATCACCAAATTTTCAGCCAAAAGACGTCCACTGCATGTTTATAATATTACTATGGATTCGTTTGCTGCGGAATCACAGGTGCATCATTTGATTGCATTGTGTAAATGATCTAAATTAATATCTATAACGTAACGCTTTCGCTGAAAACGCCTTAGTTGAATAATTGCGCCTAATTCAGGAAAATCTCTCCCAGCTTGAACCAACCTTCAAATAATTATTCCCCGTCCGCCTGCTTTATACGTTTTAAGGGTTCCGTACCCAAAGGGTAAAAACTGGACCCTATTATTAAGACTCCACGATCCGTCTGTCTGTCCGTCTGTCAACAGGCTGTATCTCATGAACCGTTCATGAGATACACCATATGGGAAAATGTCAACTGTCTACAGTTTACATTTTCACAGATGATGTTTTTCTGTTGCCGCTATAACAACAAATACTAAAAACGATAAATTAAGTATTTAAGTGGGGCTCCCATACAACAAACGTGATTTTTTGCGATAATACGGTACGGGACCCTTAGTGCGCGAGTCCGACTCACACTAGGCTAGTTTTTCTAATTACAAAACACTTTGAATAAATAATCGTGAGCCTACGCTAATAACATAAAGTTTTTAATTAATTACACAGTTTCAATGAATTTCGTCAAGTTGCTAGAATCATTAGAATGAAATTAACACAAAATAAGTAGAACGGATGGCATCAAAAGTCAGTTTAAATTAAACTTGTTTTAAAATCCAATTCGACTCATAGTCACCGAAAAGCGACATAAAATCTTCAAAGGATCCCTGCGTGCTTTATACATCACTGAAAAGCACACATTCTATTATCGAATGCCGCTCAAAATTTTTTTTTAGCGAACTGGCTAAGACGGTCCAATTTAGTAGAATCACGCCCTATTAACTGCCAAAAGAAACATTTTTTTATAAAGAATTAATACTTTAGAACAGCCATAAAAATGGCGCACTTGTATAGAGCGTTTACGCCATTTTGATATCACTGATATGCGTACGCGAAACAGATTATGTGCTGTGATGGGGAGGAACTTGTACGGTTTTTTTTATTTATGGGACATGCTGTGTTGTGGAACAAGATTTGTGTGGAATTTATATAGTGATTCCAGAAGAATAAAAATGAGGAAGTGCTTGATGCGTGGAAGTAATTCTCGTGCATAAATGGCTATTAGATTTTCTGCATGATGCAATACAACCGACTTCTAAATAAAAACACTAGAAAGTGAAAAATAACTTGAATTTTAGAATTCGGTGTCAAAATATGTGTTTATATTTGGAAGTCGGTTGTATTTTTTTGAAAAAACGTTTTTATTTTCACTGATTAGTTGTGGTACATTATTAGCAAGGTCAATAGTAAGGTACCTATAATGTCCAAAGTTAAATCTGAATAAAGAAAGAAAAAAAAACAAACAATCAACCACAATACACAACAAACAACAACAACAAAACAAACAACAACAACAACAACAAAACAAACAACAACAACATTCAATGAACGAACAGCAACGTGCAACGTTGTAAAATAAGATAAGATAAGATATATTTATTTCGTAAAACATGAGTACAGTATGAAGGTCTTATATTATTATGAGGTGGCTACATGTTTTGCCATTTATGGCGTACAAAATTAGTTGCACTAGACAATCAGTACAAAAAAAATACAATAACAAAATCTAAATTAAATTGAAATTACGATGTCAAAAAATAAATTCAATAAAAAAATCAGTATGTCTAAATTTAAGTAAATTTGAAATTACAATGTCAAACTTTAAAATCAATAAAAAAAAAATCACTAAGTCACAATTTAAATTCAATAAAAATCATGTCACAATTTAAATTTAATCAAAAATCACTATGTCAATTTTCTTATTTAATTTTAGTAAGATAAACAGAAAAAAAAGAATCATATTATACAGAATTCTATACAAGCGAAATATAGTTTAAAATTCATCTACACTGTAATAGCACTTCTCTAGTAATATCCCATGAAGAGACTTTTTAAATTTCTTTAGAGGCATACATTTACGAGTAATATTATCAGTTATTTTATTATAAATATCTGGAGCAATACCAAAGAAACTCTTTTTCAATAAAGCAGTTTTACAGTTGTATTGACATAACAAGTTCTCATATTGGGCACGAATTGGGGTACTCTTAACTGCTGCAAATTTTTGAAATAATTGTTGATTAGTTTTTACAAATAATGCAGTTTCCAATACATACAAAGATGGAAAAGTTAGTATTTTTTAATTTTTAAAGTAAGGAACGCAACTATCCGTTGTTCTTAGACCACACATTGATCGTAAACACCTTTTTTTGTATCCTAAATATAAGTTCTCTATTAGTTGATGATGGGGACACCAAGCGACGAATCCATGATAGGCTTTTAAAAGTGTGTCGGTATTTACTCTCTTGGATAATTGGACTTACTTACACGCTTGCTGATTTCCTCTATGTGAGATTTCCAGGTTAGTTTATTATCGATAGTTATACCCAAGAATTTTGCATTTGTAACTTCTTCTATTCTACAGTTATTATAGGCAATATCAACTAGTGGATTCTTACGGCGCTGGTGAAAATGCATAACTTTTGTTTTATTTAAATTAATTACAAGATTATTTTTGTCAAGCCAATTTATAATGTCACTCAGAGAATTATTTATGTCATTTTGGTAATTATTATTATATATTATTAAGGATTAATATTCCACAATAGTCGTGCTGTCATCTGCAAACAGTACTATTTTATGATCTATAGTTTCTGGAAGATCATTAATGTATATTAAGAGTTGAGAGAATAATATACAACTTGAACATTTGGAGAGATTTGCCGTTGTTTATTGAAAGTTCTGTTATATATCTCCGAAATTCTTCATCAGATCTTGATCCAATTTAAACATTTTTGAGTAAAAGTAAAAAAAAATACAGTCGAACTGAGAACTTCCTCCTTTTTGAAGTTGGTTAAAAAATAGGCCAGTATTCCTTTTATAATATAGATTAGTTCCGCTATCTTTTTTTAGAAGGAAATAAATCTGTAGCGAATTTTTCAGCGTTACTCAATCGGTGTCTAAACAAAACAAGGTTATTTAGCTTCACGGCTTCTTATTAAAATACCATCGTGCATAATCCGCGCTTATGCCACATTCTGATACTACAGACAATCCACTCAGCTAAACAGATTACTGCGGTAGGCTAATTTTGTTGGAGTTATTGTCAAGAAGTTTTAAAAATAAAATGGTTTTAGTTTAACATAAACATATTCTAAAATCAAGGAAAGACAAAGACAAGAGTTCAAAATTGGATTTAAAAAAGAAAGATGGAAATAAATATATAGATATTTTTAGCTGGATATCCCATTTGTATTT
The DNA here is from genome assembly GCA_947562075.1 of Orthosia gracilis. Classification (NCBI taxonomy): domain Eukaryota; kingdom Metazoa; phylum Arthropoda; class Insecta; order Lepidoptera; family Noctuidae; genus Orthosia; species Orthosia gracilis. The sequence goes on along the minus strand of OX387266.1, from coordinate 10,613,567 downwards.
TGTTTAAGTTCTATCTGTGCTGTGATTCCAAACTTTCATCAAGTTGTGAAACTTGTGAATTGGAACAGAATCAGTTATTTTAGTTTCTTTTTAAATATTGGTGGTGTAGGAGACCGTCTTTTTTAGTTTTATGTATTTTTAGAGAAAGTGTAAAATAGTTTTGTATTTCCAGTGTAGCGCGATCCATTTCAGAACAGATGCCTTGTTTAAAACGTAAGCTAGCCAAAAGCATGGCAAAGGCAGACTATCTGAGTTCCTCTGAACTCACAAGTGATTGTTTGCCACGTTAGTATAGGGCCAGGAGATAATTGTTTAACGTGGCGGCCGACGGGTAATATTCTTGAAATATTTTTTGTCGCTAGTAGTATTTTCTTTCTTCCATGCCCATTAATAATTTCCATGGAAAATACCCGTCGCATTGTAGCTTGTAGCATCACGTCTCTTGTAAAAAGAACGGTGCCGAAGTCCTGGAAGCTTGCAAATGTGCAACCAGTGCCCAAAAAAGGCAACCGTGCAGACCCTGCCAATTACCGTCCGATCGCCATTACCTCCATTCTGTGCAAAGTTATGGAAAGGGTACTGAACAGTAAGCTGCTGACCTACCTTGAAGACAATAATCTCCTCAGTGACCGTCAATATGGCTTTCGCCGCGGACGGTCAACTGGCGATCTTCTTGTGTATGTCACGCACTGCTGGGGCGAGGCCATCGAGAGACACGGCGAAGCACTTGCTGTATCGCTTGATATCTCGAAGGCTTTTGACAGGGTCTGGCACGCAAGTCTACTCAGTAAGCTTCCAGCTTATGGCATCCCCGCCGGTTTTTGTAGCTGGATATCGGACTTCCTTAGCGAGCGGTCGATCCGAGTAGTCATTGAAGGCTGCTCCTCTGACCTTATAGCTATTGATGCCGAAGTTCCTCAGGGGTCTGTTCTCTCTGCAACTCTTTTCCTGCTGCACATCAATGACCTTCTTCTGCCCGGTATTGTTGGGTACGCAGATGACAGTACTGTGTCAGAGAGATACTTGTCCAGCGCAAAAACCAGCGTGGAAGAAGTTCGTTCCTTGAGAGAGGCTATGGTGCAGCGGACAGATTTGACCTTAAGCCTTGTCTCCCAGTGGGGTGATGACAATCTGGTCTCCTTTAACGCCACCAAAACACAAGCGTGTCTTTTTACCGCTAAAAGGAGTATTTTCGAACAAACGCCTACTTTTCGGGGTGCGTCTGTTCCTGTGACTGATCGGCTCGAGCTCCTAGGCATGGAGTTGACATCCAGTCTCAACTTCAGCACCTCCATTGAGTACAAAGCCCAAATTGCGGCCAAAAAACTGGGCATCCTTAATAGAGTGAAGCGATACTTTACACCTGGACAGCTTTTTACCCTATACAAAGCGCAAGTCCGATCCTGCATGGAGTATTGCAGCCACCTTTGGGATGGCTCAGCTAAGTATCAGCTTGCCGCGCTTGACTCAGTGGAACGCAGAGCCAAGAGGCTCATCGGCGACGCGACGTTAAACTGGTAAATGTCAAGCTTCACAGCTTGGCTCATCGCCGCAAGGTTGCCTGCTTGTCGGTCTTCTACAGACTGTACTTCGGTGAGTGTGCTCAAGAACTCCACGATCTTATCCCACCAGCCCCCTTCTACCATCGGACATCTAGACGCACTGCAAGTTACCATCCTTACCTTGTTGCCATTCCACCAATTCGCACCAAGCGCTTCCAAACATCCTTTATAATGCGCACAGCGAATGAATGGAACTCACTACCTGCGTCTGTGTTTCCGAACGCATTTAACCCGAATCTCTTCAAAGTTAGAGTGAACAGGCTTCTTCTGGGTAAGCTCACTCCATCGTCGACTCTGTCTCTGTCATTGACCTAGACTAGAGTCAAGAGCAAACCCGTCAAAAGTAAAAAAAAAAAAAAAAACTGTCGAAGCCTTTAACTTCGGAATTGGGTATCTTCGGTTTCTCATGACGAATCTGGTACGTAACGTAACTTCAATGGTACTTCTGGTGTTACCCGCCTCACGTCACCAGGAATTATGTCCGGAATTCTGTTAATGCTTGTGCTGAATGGGATTCATATTTTTGTGTTGAAAATTTACGAGAGCGAGATCGTTTTGGTCATAATTATAATATGCAAACGAGCTGATTTAGAGGCCGCGTTTACGTTTAAGGTTATAAATATGGCAATTTTATACTTTTGTGGATTTTATTTAAATTGTTTTTAGGAGATTTCGGTGTTTTGCCAGTTTATGAGGTCATTGAATTGTTGTTTGTGTGAGCAGAAATTAAAGGTTTGAAGATATGTGGACATTTATTTTGATTATTCTTTTTGTGACACGTAGTGGTTTATGAACATCTTATTTTACGACTTTTATTTAAATCCCATGCAGTAGAGGGCATAATTATTATCGAGCTTAGAATTCAAACTCAATAACTCTGACTCCTGTTCTGAAAAACGTGATTCCAATAAAGTTTTGCTATTTTCCTTTTTGATAATTATTGATAAAGTCATACTAATTAATTTTCTTAATTACTAAATTAAGAAAATTAATTAGTATGACTACTTAATTATATGTTTTGGGTTTAATTCCAGTGAACGACCGAAGATTTGGTTTCGGCCAAAAAATCTAGTTTCGGCCGTGTTTTCGGTTTCGGCCAAAAATTGGCCTAATCTTTCGGCCGTACGGAAACTCAGTGTTCATGAATTGTCGTGCGTCGGTCGGCTAACTCGTGGTCGCTCCAAACTCTCAGAAAACTCATCAGTAACCGTCGATTCCAAGATAGCGTCTTGGATGATAACATCAGGTGGTGAATTCAATGGGCTGTCTCAAGGTAGTGTACTGGCTCCATTACCGTTCAACATTTATACCAATGACCAACCGGCAAACCCTAACACGGCTCGCTTCCTGTATGCAGACGACCTGGCATTAACCTGCCAAGCCACACTAATTATGTCGGATTTCCACTGGCTGTCACAAACCGGCCCCAGTACGAATTTTGTATCCACTAATCGGCGTCCCCAGAAATTCGCAGGACCATAGTCCTCGCCATAGCGAGCCGCATAGAAAGATTGAAAGCTGAAAATGACCCACGCCACCATTGGGTGGCACATTAGCACTGCCGCGGCTCAGTGCCTCGGAGACTTGAAAACCGAAAACTTTTCCCAGCATGCGTAATCACATCCCATGCATGGTAACACCACCTCGGAGAGATGCAAACTTTGGCGTGAGAAGCTCGTTCCTCCTGACCAATTCATCAGGCCGTCGGTAGCCTTCCACCTGGGCACGCGTTGCCAAGGCTGACACAGAAAATACTAAACTCCGCACGCAGGTCAGCCAAAGCAAAGACAACATCCATAGGTTGGGGTTCAAACAAATTCAAACTCAACTTGGCAGTCGAACCCGAGACCCATGCTCTGTAGGACCTCTTAGGAACTCTTAGGACTAGCAGAGCAGGGCTAGTCCTAAGAGTCGTTTGGTCTATTTTGACTACTATCAATAGATTTATTTATGAAGTCCTGTACGAGTATCTTTTCGCGAAATATAGGCTGTATTCGCCTTACGTACCTTCAAGAAAAGGTGAAGGAACCATTAGTGCAACAGGCTTAAAACTTTAACATTCACTCAAAATAATTCTTGAAATTAACGGAAAAGTTAAATGAAAATATATTTTTTCAAAAATGTTACTGTTAAAGTCAGATTTCCATTTTCTTAACATTTTGTTTGCAAACCGTTGTTATGCTGTAACATTTTTACTCTAGTGATGATGAAGTTAAGCCATGTAATTGCATAATAATAATTTTCTCTTAGTTATATCGTTTTGGTTTTCGTTTGGATAATGTGTTTTTGGGTCTTCCATCTGGGACTTCTTAATGGTAGCCCGGAGTCTGCATTTGTCTCTTCATGACAATAAGCTCTTGACCTTAATACATGGGACTGGCGAAATGCGGCTGATCTTAAAGGTATACATAATTATGTACACCTCTGCCTAACCGTTTGGAAAATACAGGCGTGATGTTATAATAGCTGTATAATATCTTCACACTAAGTTTCGAAGTTATTTAAACAGGGCAAGAGATACCACATAAATCAATAAAACTTCTCATCAGGCTTCTCATAGTAGGGCTCACCAGCCAAAATTAGCAACAAGCGTTAACTGAATACTAGGTTAGGTTACTGACTTACAAACTATCCAACCTGAACATAAGATAAATTTATTCCCCGAACTTTGAACAACTGAACCAAATAAATCCTAATGCCAACAAAAACAAGCCTGGATAAAGTAAATAATCCTGTCTTTTGAATTATTACCACTTACATTCAAACTAATAACAAGAGCAAGTTATTTTATTTTAATTGCTTTTTCACGCTTCGCGGAATCCGTCCGACCGCGGCCATTGTGAATATTGTGGGCATAAGGCCGTGGCCTGGACTATCGAGGTTTCAGGCCTCAAAATGGATATTTAATGACCTTTGTATGGAATCATATATTATTAAATTAAATAAGTAGCCAGAAGATGTGTGTGAGCTGTAGTCACATAATATTTAACGGGTCGTGCATCGTCATGAATTGGCCCGAAAATAGATCAGGATATTGTTTGACCCTTGTATTTTATTCTTAAGTCTAATTTTTTACATAAATTTGTAAATATTATTGTGGTTTGGTGTTGCCCTTAAATAAAGAGGCAAAATAGGGTATGGTTTTTGTGACATTACAAGTCACAAAATACCTTATTATTTTTTGTTACAAGTTTGGAATTCCGTCGGCGCAGAAAAGGTTTATTTATATTTTGTGAGTCGCAGTTTTTTATAAGACCTCAATATTTAAAAGATATACCCAGCCAGAACACAAAAGCTTGGCTGCTTTTAGTCTTGTACTGTAACTCATAAGATCATGTTCATCAATATAGCAGTGGGATGTTTACTAAACTTCATTATTTATTTATTTATTTAAACTTCATGTACAATGGTGATACATAGGCGGACTTAATGCAGCAAGGCATTCTCTACCAGTCAACCTTTGGGTTAAAAAGGACACAACAGTGGTAGGAGTACAAAATAAAAAAGTTATATATAGTGTGTTAATGTACTTATTGAAAACTTTCAAATAATATCACAACATAATACCCTGTGGTATATGATACCAAATAATATAACGTTATTCGAGTGTGTTGTTAAATTTGTGTGGCAATAAAATCAAAATCATTTTTTTTCACATAGGCCTACATGGGCACTTACAAAACTTCGACAAAAGGTGCACGGTTCGTGTTGGTCGTTTCCTATGGAGAAGAACCGGCTAGAAACTCCACGGTTACTCTTTTAAAAACTGGTTTGGTTTTACAATATTTCCATATTACAGCATTAGTACCTAGATATGGGGGGACAACGTAGGCCCGACAATAAGTCTTAAGAAACTATAAAGTAAAGTACGAGTATATAATATAGTAAAAATATAAAGTAAAACGAGATAAAAAGTTAAAAAATGTTAACAAGTATCTAGAAATTTAGAAGACCTACAATGTTCACACATTTACAAAATAATCGGAAAAAGTAAAAAAAAAATCAATACAAAGGTAAAAAAGCTAAATAAGGTATTGAAAAGTTTAAGTCAGAAACGAATGTGAGATTCAGAAATTCGGCAGAAATCTAGTTATTTGTTTGAAGTATCTCAGGGGTTAATATTAACTAATAAGATCAAATTTTTGTCTGTAAAGTTGGGACCTGTGTTAGCGAGATTTGTCTAGGCCTCAAAATGGAGCGACATAGTTATTTAGTGTTGAGTTGGGTAATATTATCGTTGCATATCTTATTATTTTGACCTATGGATTTGACTACTGAGGCCGTGGGCTAGATTTGTTGTAAACTAGGCCACAAAACACCGCTTTGTTAAATATTTCTTGGTAAATATTTCATATCTTTCTTCATTAAAACGGTTGCTGTACCAACCGTTAGTGACTATAAGCAAGCGCCAGCCTATCCTGTTTGAAAGCTCTAGCAAATTTTTTATTCAAATAAATTAACATTACTATGGTTACTTTTTCTCTATGTACTTAAATATCTCACTTATGAGTGGGTTATCAATTCAACTTCAAGACATCTCACTCCAAATTAAAATGAAGTTATCATTAATAACACCATCTCTTTTACGGCGCCATCGACACCACAGTATGCCATAGAAAACTTCCCATAAAAGATTATACCACCCATGTACAAAGGAGGTATTAAACCAATTTAGGTCGGCTTACAAAAGTTACAACCATTGGTACTATTAAATCAATTTAGTGGTTTTGTAATAAATGTTATAAATAAAAAATAAATAAGACATAAATGAGTACTCTTACAAGTGAATTAAAATGTATGTGAGATTAATGAAGAACGCATTGCAGACCCTCCAGGAATCATCTATTCATTTACAATATAGAAGGCTGTATTAATGAAGTTTATCCCATTAATTTGACTCACACCATTCACGACTGCAATACCCCAAAATATCCTACACCAAAACCGCGAATAAATACGTACCTTTTTACGTTTACCTTTTTAGTAAAATTATCAATATCGCAAAATGTTCTCATAATGCGCCAGTAGGTAAGCCGGCATTGTTGTTTTTGCCACAGTAGCTAATGATCATTTCGGTAAAAAGCCGCTATAATTTATATGGTGACGCCAAATGTCACGAGCATCGTGTGTCATCGTTTATTGATAGCATTTGTGTTGAGGGACAGGAAATTATGCGTCTATGTGTCCTTTATTAAGTTATGCTATCGAATGAAATTAATCATCATCATCAGCCTATAACAGTCCACTGCTGGACACAGGCCTCTCCAATTGCACGCCATTTGGTTCGATTTTCGGCAACTGTCATTCAGCTGCTACCAGCCACCCTGCGAAGATCGTCGATCCACCTAGCCTGAGGGCGTCCTACCTTACGTTAACCAGTTCGAGGTATCCACTTAAGAACACGTTGACCCCAACGGTCATCGGTTTTACGACTTATATGGCCGGCCCATTGCCACTTCAGCTTACTTATTCTGTGAGCTATGTCGACAACTTTGGTTCTCTGCCGGATCACCTCGTTTCGGATTCGATCACTTAGAGAGCCTCCGAGCATAGCCCTTTCCATAGCTCGCTGAGCAACAATGAACTGATGGATCAACCGTATTGTGAGTGTCCACGACTCGGCACCGTAGGTCATAACAGGTAGGCCGCACTGGTTGAAGACTTTAGTCTTCAGGCTTTGTGAGATACGCGTCGTTCTTACCAAACTGCAAAGTTTGGCCGAGGTAAACGTATTTTCAAACAACTTTGAGAGCACCGCCATTGACCACAATCGATCCCGGAGTGACGTATGAATTGAACATAACCTGGGTTTTATTCAAGTTCATCCAGAGACCGATGCGTGCAGAAGAATCAGCTAGGCCATCCAGCATCTGCTGCAAGTCATGCAGCGACTCAGCCATTATGACGATGTCATCCGCAAATCTCAAGTGTGAGATGTACTCGCCGTTTATATTAATGCCACGTCCTTCCCAGTCCAGCGTTTTAAACGTATCCTCCACTGCGTTACTAAACAATTTCGGGGAAATTCGTCCCCTTGTCTAACCCCTCGACGCAGTGAGATATGCCTAGTTTGCCGGTCCTGACTTTGGACGGTCATTGTTGCGTTTTCATAAAGACATCTCAGCACTTGGATGTATCGCCAGTCAACTTGGCATCGCTGCATAGACTCCAAAACAGACCAGGTTTCGATGGAGTCAAAGGCCTTCTCGTAGTCCACAAAAGCAAAACACAGGGGCCGATTATACTCTTCGCATTTTTGTATAATTTGCCACACTATGTGGATGTGGTCTATGGTACTGTATCCTCCTCGGAACCCGGCCTACTCCGGTGGCTGAAACTCGTCGAGTCTTCGCGCTAGACGATGCTCAATCGCTTTCTCTATAGTGAGCGTATTGGATCGTCGGAGATCGAGTCGTACCAGTTCCTAATTTTTTTGTTGAGTGCCCGCTGTTCTGACGAAGTGGCTGGTGGATTTTCACGTCGCTCCGTCATGAGCTTTAGAGTCTTTTCCGAAAGTTTAGACTTCCGGCCCGTACGCCGCATCTTACAAAATCTCGTACCTTCCTTCCTGAGGATTTGCAGCATTAGGTCGAGCGTCTGATCAACGTCGTCTGTGGTTTCCACGGCAGCGAACCGGTTCTCCAGGTCTGACTGGAACGCTTCAGATCCTAACATAGTTTGGAGCATGTTTGGACGGAGCCTAGACTTCATCAAACGAGTTCTCTCAAGCTTGAAGTTGATATTCAGAGAGCCTCGAACAAGTCTGTGATCGCTGCCGGTATTAAACTTGTTTATCACTGAGACATCCCTGAATATATGCTTTTTATCTGTTAAGATGAAGTCTATCTCATTTTTGGTCATAGTGTCAGGGCTTTGCCACGTCCACTTCCTTTGGGGCTGTTTCTTAAAAAAGGAATTCATTACGCAAAGCCCCTCCTTCTCTAGGAAGTTGACAAGCATTTGCCCCCTATGATTTCTGCGGCCAAACCCGTAGGATCCTACTACCGATTCGCTGCAATTCTGTACTCCCACTTTAGCGTTAAAATCCCCCATGACAACTCTGTAGTGGCAAGGCCTTGTAAATGTCCTCGAACATTTCCTCCATTTCGTCGTCCGAGTGCGCCGAGGTCGGTGCGTAGACTTGCACAACCTTGAGGCTATACCTCTCGGTTAGTTTCACTATGAGGTACGCTACCCTGTTCGACACACTGGAGACTTCACAACGTTGCCACAGATGGATTTGTTGACCAGGAACCCGACACCGCCTTGGGATAACTGGTCTCCTTCTCGGAAATACATAAGGTGGCCCGATCCAAGAGTTATTGTGTCCTCCCCCTCTCTTCGGACTTCAATCAACCCCAGAATGTGCCACCTTATATTCTCGAGCTCCTGTTCTAGCTGCACGAGGTGTTCGTCAAGCCTTAACGTGCGTCCGTTGTACGTAGCCAAGGTCAGTTGGGTTTTTTGATTTTGGCAGCCGTTGTCCGTAACCCGGAGATTCTTCGCACCCCCAAGTGCCCTGCCGCTGCCGTGACCGCCGCCGTAATCAGCAATAACAGCAGGGCGGCCGGGAACTAGGGGCTGTGGTTTCTTTTGACTTGCCATTGGAGGGTTTGCCCATAATCGCCACGCTGGGCATGCAGGTTGGCGATCGCAGATCGCAGTTTTTCGCACTGGTGACGCTGCTGCCCGTCACCAGTCTGTGCCATTTGACTGCGAAGATTTGTTGAAATGGTTATACCGCCATTTGTCGGTTGTCGTCAGAGCCTCGTTTGTTGATCAGCAGGATGCACCACGAGCAGGTGAGGTTGACATGGGCGCTAAGTTTGCGAGTGCGCCCCCTTACATCCCGAAATTAATTCCCTTACATAATTAAATAAATAGAAATCTTTTTTTTTTTTTTAAAGACTGATAATTTTATGTAATATAATGTTGTATGTTACCACAGCACAGAATGGTATTTGGATTTGTGCCCATTTGATTGCAAAAGACTCTGATAATAATTTATTCATGTTTCAGCCGAAAAACTAGCAACACAGGACATAACAGGGCGGAAACTTAAACAGGTGGCTAAATATGTACCATAACATACCTTTCACTTCTGCAATATGCTTCATGAATAACAGTGTCATAGTGTTGTGTAGCTGTATATACATATTTTAGCTAGAACGCATCCATGGACTAGAGCGAGAATAGAATCGAGGTCACTATGGCACCAGTTAATACCATAATATTGCCAATCCAACAATGCCACAGATTACTTAATAGTTATGACAATGCCCTAAATCCATCCAAATTATTCCAAATGCTTCCTCAACTCAGCACACACCATTTAAGATATACGAGACATGAAGATGCGACTATCCACACTATTTGATGGCCATAATCGCCATTTGAACAATGTAATGAGATCATAAGCCCCCATTCATGGCCTAGAACTACCCGTAAACTTGAGCATGAATGTACTAAAGTACGTGTCCGTTAGAACTTCAACGCAAACGAGTGGTCGTTTAGGAGTTCAGTTCTCTACCGTTTGTAGATTATAACGACCTGTGTGTAGGTACTTTGTCACAAGTAGTAAGAGATAAATCATAGTTGTTAAAAACAAAGTTCCTAATTGGGATTGTTTGTATGTGTGTATGATAAGTGAGGTTTAGGCCAATTTTCTATATAAGTGTGGGGCAACCTCAGAGGATTTAAAGCGTTGCCAATAAATGCCACAAAAAACGCTTGCAGTCTATTGCCCATTATTTGTCCCGAGACTTCTGTAAAAAAATAAAATTCTCCAAACAGATATTACAAGCAAACACGCTTCTAAGACTCAGTTTTGATCCTTACCAACCAACACTTTGAAAAGTGGATATCAGGCCTAAATTGCATAAAACATTATACGTAGGTGGAAACGACGCTCCTCAATAAACTAAACTATTGCTTACCGATAGTCAACACGGAAAGATTTGTGCCAAAAGTCACATCCACAAAGTTGCGACACAATATCCCAACACAACCATCCCCGTCCGAACGCAGTCTAAACTCGACCACGACCCAAACTAGTTTCAAACTATTCCCATAAATTAAAACTCTGATAGAGATATATCTTTTTATTATGAAGATATTTCAATGTATTGTACGTAGGCGGAAATAAAATTGGCTTATCTTTCACATAAAGACGTGTTGGTGTCTTAGGAATGGATGCACCGAAAGGTATTCGTTTGAATTTTTTTAGTAGGTTTTTTTGGTAAGATAATCCTTGGAGTTCAGATCGTGTTACTTAATTAATTCATTCTCAACGGGGGAAGCTGAGACCTTGAATTTTCAAATTCCATAATATGTGGTATAGACCGCCGCACCGCGTTGTGACATTTCGGTGGCATTGTCGAGGCAATCCCGTACATTTTAAACTTTTTGACTTTCGTATATCACTAATAAAATGGCCGTTTTTGTAGGCCTTCTTTACGTGGCAAAACAATTAAAATTTTCTTATTTAATTCAATTTCTTTCACAGAACTAGAGGCCTGTGTCTCAGCTGTAGGAACATTATAGTTTATAATGCTTATTATTTAAAACAAATAAAATATATTTTCTTTTTCTGTATCGGTTTAATAAGATCAAGGCCAACAGTTCAAACTCATAAAATCGATTGGTTAATGAATCCATCTAGCACTATCTTCTATTCAATTAAATTGTTCTCCATCCACACTGAAATATTGGGTTTATAAACTAATTGAATGAAGTATACTCCTAGAGCTAACAATGTGTATTGCTGACTACACTGTTATCGTGTTTCTGCTCGATAAACTTTGAGGCTGGGCTATAGGAATATAAGATGACCTTTATTGTAAACTGAATACGAGAATTAATGTTGTTACTGTATATCATAACATCACGCCTATATTCCCCGAAGAGTAAAGCAGAGGTGACCTACAGCATGCCACACATTGTGCTCAAAATATTTTATTTCCATTTAATAGAGGGCAAGCCTATTGCCAACCGGGCAAAAATACAGGCTACTCCTGAAAAATGGTCAACCGACTCAGGTATCGAACCCAGGACCTTAGCAGTAGCGAGTACTTTCGGGATTTTGACTATTCATAACTTCTGTCAAATATCTACGAATTGGAAAGTCATTTAAGCAGCTGGTCTCTCGATTTAGTAGGTGGTCACAAATCAACGGTCTTACCTAACAAGTATGGTTTAACCTTCAAAAGCCACCCATGCGGTTGTTATAATTTAGCTACGAGCTACTCACCCCTCGAGTGTTGAGTCGAGACGCCCAAAAAATCAAAACACAATAACATAATTGTACCACAGTGTCACCTGCAATATGTCCAACATACGATACCCTTCCACATATATTGTGTCATTAGAACTATAATTTTGCTTATTCCCTAAACATCAAGTCGAAATTCAGGCAATTACGCGTTGTATGGAACCGGTAAGACTGGAAGCCGACCCCAATATAGTTGGGAAAAGGCTAGATTGATTGATGCGTTGACTGGAAAGTGATATGGTTATAATTAGTAAGAGCAAACTCTTGTTGAACTCTTAGACTAAGCGACGTTGTAAAACGTTGTTGTGGGTCGTTGTTTTGAAGGATTGTCAGAAGTGAGGACAACATTCTTGTTGTTAGCATACTAACAGCTTCCACGTGTAGCGTTGGCATTAAATGAGTACATTTAGAATCCTAGCCCCTACCACCTTGATAAAGGGTGATTATGTACATGCAATTATAATGAGATACCAAGGCACCATGGGAGGCATAAACGTTTCGACATATTATAGTGATACACATGACCAGAAATGTTATAAGACCCAATTGAGAGTAGGGTTTCCTTTACCTATCCCAGATAAATCATAGGTTATTACAAATGTAGTAAAGCTCCTTGTAAAACACTTTAATTGTTCGAAGAAGCATTGCAGTGTTCCAAGTTGAAATATAGGTGTAAATCCAGACTTTCCAATTTTGCCTCTGAAAAGTTGGTGCAATATAAAAACTTTGTTGTGAGCAGGTTACAAAGTCGATATTTTTTTTGTTTATTAAGTATGTAACTAAATCAAATCTAACTTCATCAACATGTCAAGCATTTGCGTTCAGAAAGTTTCATTTGGTGAAGTGGTACTGATGCTTCAGATCACAGATAGCCATTGGAACTTCTCAATGATAAGTATGTTTTAGGTGTTAGATATATCGAATAGTTAAATTACTGTGATGTGGCAAATTTAAATAAATGGTTCTAATGAAAATGGCACAATCGAACTTTTCTGGTGATGAAGCTGGAAGGTAGGCACCGGAACTCCGCAATAAAACAATGTATCCTAGTCGTGTTTAGGCTTGTTGGAATTGTTATGAGAACCCCTTTGGCTACAACGTTTTTAATTCAACTTTATAGAACAGATTTCGATTTCGTTGGTTTATTAGAAAAAAGGCCTGGTTTTAATTTCTAGGTTTGTTACGTTTTCCATAGGAAAATGTCAGTAGCAACCTGAAGTCAATATTTGTGCCCTATACGTGTGTATTCGTGCCCTAATAGTGGTAGCAAAACCAGTATATAAGCTGGATTCGCATTCTAAAAAAGCACTACGCAAGGCCAACTGAAGGACTAAGTGTTACCACCGACGATCGGCTTTACTGTACTATACACCACTCTATCTTACGATATTTTACGGTAAAGACACTCCCATGTTCTAGAACATGGACATAAATCTCTATTTACAACTAGACCAGTCTTGAGATTAATACTAAACCCGTCAGCAAAGTGGATTTCCTAAGCTTATATATATTTGTGTCGAAAATACCTAACTTACCTGTTCTCCCTTGTTACTCAATTAAGCCTGCTCAAGGCCTCTGATTGGCTAACGCGGAAAAATGACAACCATGATAGTTCGACGGATATTCTCGATAAGTGAAGGAAAATGATTGTGAGAAAATCTGTTCAAACTACTTGGAGGGAAAATGCTGAGGTTTGGCGAATAAGGTGAGATCTGACAAATAGCCAAGTCAGAGACCTCTGGTTTTGGCGGCTTAATTAACTCTGACAACAGAGGTGGCCACATCCTCACACGAAATAGAAGAAAAAGCAAAATAAAATGTTTTTTTTGTCGGTATTTATTGAATTTTGCTGAATAAGGGTTCACGTAGACATTTATTCTAGGTTGCTATTATTTCTAATTCGGCATTATTTAGGAAATTTGCTGACTTGCCCATTATTGCATTTTGTAAAAACTCTAATCTAAGTTCGACTATATTCTAACTACCGTGAATTTAATACTCACCTAGTAATTGCTACCGCACATACATTTTTTTTTTAACACCGTTGAACTGATTTAATTCTCAGCATCGGGCAAAAGCTGCTCCATTAAGAATTAACGATCAGTCAAATCAAACAAAAAGTACACCTAAACAATTTACACCTACCAAGAGGCAATTAGGTAGCTTTACCTGCAAAGTTTATATGTCAGATTATAAGGCGATTCACACGCAAAATCCAGTACATTCTTACCTCCACAATCTCTTTCTCACAGAATCACAAGCAAAATTTCTTGTTAAATAATTACAAGGTAAAATTCTGGTAGGCCATGTTGTGTTGGTCTCACATTTCAGCACCTGCAATAAGTTTTACATGTAATAAACCGTTTATTATTAACGCAAATGCAGATATGCATTCCAATCCATTAATAATAATCGCGATGCACTACAGGTTCTAGAAAAGCTTCTTTATCAAGCAGTATTTTTAATTGAAATAAAAGAAACACCACGACAGTTAAAACTGTGCAAGTAAACTCGGGTTTAGATTACTGTTGATATATTATTCTCTTTGTGGTCTGAAAACATGGTGTATACTGTATTCTTTAGTTTCGAGGAATACGCTGAATGCGGGCACACTCGGATATTAAAAGGAGACTTATGTAGTAATACTTTAGCTCAGTATCTTCGAAGTATTAAAGCTGTGAAGATGACGGATTAATTTCAGCTGACTTTCATAAATGAAGAAGTCAATTTGGTGTTTGCTTATAACTTCATGAAAGAAGTAGAAAAGTCTTTTACCGCAAAACAATAACTCACATTGAATGGCCTACAAAATATTTGTTTTCATAGCCGGATGGACTGACGATCACTAACAGTTTTTCAAATACTTATGTGCTCCAGAATATGAGGTCTTAATAAAGCTAGCTAGATCCATTTCCATAGCGGGCAAGACACTGCTTTCGCAACTTTTGACTACTCGTGAGAAAACCCTAATCACCATACTTATTAAACTATTGATGACAAAAACATCGAACTAAAAGAAAACGTATAGAACACTCTGACACACACACAAACGTGTCAGAGTTTCTCTGAAAACAACGCACTAATTAGATTATCTTGATCCTTTTACAATACCTAACGTGGCCTAAACTGTAAATAAATAGATAATAATAATTGACATTTGCACAAACAAAAAACCTAATGCGATAATTTTGTGGTTAATAGACGTAGAAATACAATTACATAAAACTCCAATTTATTTCATTCTAATGTATTAATGTTACGAGCATAACAGCCAGGGGCGTGTGTAAATAAATAACTTAGTAAAATAAAAGTTCTTTCGAGACTACGGTTTTAACTGCGGATAACTAGCGACTGCTGGTATATTAGCTGACTACATAATAAAACACCTGTATTTCCTGAAGAGGTTGGCAGAGTTGTATAGGATATTTGAATTTCGATACTTATCTATAAGGCTCCTGGACAAGGCAATGACCATGGGCGCACGGTTGGCGCAGTGGTTGAGCGATTGACTGTTGCGCTGCTTGTCGCGGGTTCGATGCCCGCACGGAACAAATATTTGTATGACCTACAGATAGCTGTGTCAGTTCTGGGTGTTATATATGTGTGTTTATATGTTTGTAAACGCACCCACGACACACGAAGAATTTTCTAGTGTGGGGCAAAGATTTATAAAATAAAATAAAAAGATATTTAAAAAATAATGTGGTTTACAAGTGTAACGTAAAAAAATTTAAAGTACAGATTTATTTACCAAAATAGCTACAAAATAAATTGACAATAAAGCCTGATCGTCTGCACTCCCGAACAAAAGAGCTCTGTATTATTCTGTACATTGCAAAAATCACAAGTTCTGTATAGTTCACTTGGACGACTTGGTTGTAGGAAGCTTTCACACAAGTTAGCGCACGCAATTCAAAAGCAAACTTATTTGTTTTAAGAAGTAAATCGTCGCGGATACACAACGAGGCCCCTTTCGAATTTCATAATGATGTTTAAAAAAAAGAGAATACAAAGAAGCGGCAATGAAAGCATGTTTTTAAACCGAAAGAATGGATCTAAAATTAGCCACAATTTTTTAATGTAACGAAATTAAGCAGAACCGTCTTGTTCTTCATATTTCGCTTTAAAAGGGTACTTTTCTTTGTACACAAACGCTTTAAAACCCTTTCACCTTTTCAAATTAAAACCGGTTTAGGTAACTTTTGGGGTATATAATCACGAAGGTCGGGTGCCCCATAATTATGTAAAAACAGCTTTTAAAGTGTTCGTTAAAAGGCAACGAGACTACAGATGTTCGAATAATTTATGATTTTCAGGCATTTTCGGGGGAGAGAAGGTATATGGGTATTTATATTCGCTGCTGAAGCTTTTGTAGTTTGAATTTAATAAATTATAATAATGATTGCCTTTAATATTGGTTATGATAGTTGCCGCCGTGTTGAATGGATGACCGGTTCGGAAAAATTAAATTTAACATAGAAATAACAGACAGTTGTCTACGATTATGCTCGCATACCTACATCTCAGGGCTGTGTGGAAGTGATTTTTTTTTTTAAAATATAACATAAAATCACGCTTGTATTTCTCAAAAGATTGACACAGGTATCTCTATCTTCAACTTCACACGCCCACCATCTCTTGTAAACTAATGATCGGATGCATTGACACGCATTTTACATTTCAATCGCGATCTCCCTTACCTTCCTGTATTATCTACGCCTTTACCATGGACATTTCAGAGTGAATTAAACCTTGACCGTGAAAGGGCTTCGTATCTCGCCGCTAGCACTTCATGCCATATGGCTAAAGACTGAAGCTTCCAATTAGTTGGATTGCAGAGAACTTTATAAACTGTCTCCACTTTATCGACTTCGCGGATATAAAAACTATGGAGTTTCGTGTATGAATAATCAGAAAGCCATCAGTCGCCATTTTGGAGTTTGAAGAATCACCAGCTCGCCAGTTTTCGCGCCACGTGAGTTAGCTCTGACCATCAAGGTAGGAGTATAAACTCCTTTTTCCCCAAACTATTGATCGCCTGGGTTTGAACCCGTGAATAATTTGCCACTTTTTCAACAATAATTGCCGGACCCTTCAAATATAGTTTAATTTTTATAGGCACAAAGTTTAATAAGTTTTCTCAAACCACATTAACACCCATTTTGACAGACTTGTGTGAGTTCCATGTCTTATTGGGCTTGAAAGTGACATTCTATATGCGATAACGATTGTCACAAGATTCAAAATGATGTCTTGACGTGCGCTACAGATAAGTCAAACAAGTAACCTCAAACATGTTGGTTCTAGTAATATACATGGTGTACCACTGCTCGGAAAAGGTCTCCCCTTTCTCATTCCAATCCTCTTTGTCTTACACCATCTCTGGCCAAATTACCTACTTCTAAAGAAGCAAGTTCGACTGTAAGTAAATTTATCACAATTAGTTCAAAACGAGTAAAATAACGACCTTCCAATCGGTAGCTAACACCGTACCACTTGGGTCACAGCCAAATATGACATTTTAAACTCTTTTCACAAAGTACCGGCTGCTAGCAATGACTTGGAAAATCAATTTCTCATCATTTTGCGGCAAACGGTTACGATAACCAATGTTCATGAGAATCAAAACACATTGCCTTCTTTATGGGCCCCACTACTGTCGGGAACAAATGGTTCAGTAGTTTTTGAGAAAATTAAAATCTCCCATCGCTATTCTACTCAAAAATCTATTGCTTAACATCTACCTGCTCCAAAGCTACAACAACCAGTATTCATCATTCACTTTCCAACTACCAACAAAAAAATTATTTGGGATCGGCGCAACATATTTTCTTTTTCCATACTTCTCTATTAGTCCTCATCTCAGCAGTCACCCAATTTCTAGATAAAACTTCTTTCACACAGTTTATCAATGGTTTCCATGGTCTTCCCGTACTTCTTATAGCCATCCACTTTCCTATTAATAAAAAAAATCCTTACAACATTTACCTCATTACCAACAAAAAGTATTAAACGTGTTCATTGCCAAAATATATTGAATCAAAGCGAAAAAGACCTCGCACCTCGTAAAGGGCCCCAAAAAAACGGCAAAACATATTCGCTAGTAGTCACCCGTTCATCCCATATTTGTTTATTTGTCACTTAGGTCTTTTAGCATTTCCTAAGAGACATCCCGGTGGATGTAAATGGGGATTGCTACGTGTGTTCTAAGGATCCCGCGTTCCCGGAATCCGAGAAACCTGCCAACAATAATCGAGGCTGATTTATTCGCGGCAAGCGCGAATTTAAATGAAATACATTAGGGCGCATATAATGTGTACTTATTTCAGTATTTTGTGTGGTTTTGTTGCTTTTTAATGTGGTATAATATACATAATTATGTCAGTGTTGTGGTGAAGACGTAAGAAATTTGAGAGAAAATATTGCTGTGTTCAGTTCAGTTCATTTCTAATAGACTTTAAAGGTTGCGGCTGAATTTGACCGATCACAACAATATCAAGTATCTGGTAGTTGCGGTTGTACTACAAATGAGCAGGTATTAGACGTATCCCACAGAATTCATGCATTATTCTTTGAAATGCGCTTCCTCCCGAGATCAGGACGGCCACCAGTCGGTATGCATTCAAGCGGAAATTGCGGCTTTACTTTCAAAACAACTAAGCAGAGTCATCTCACTTTCTTCTTTTCTGTTACTTTATATAAATATATGTAGGTATTTATATAAGTATATATTATTTTCAAAATAAATGTATCTGGTTTTATCTTTATTATGAAACAATGCACCTGCCATGTTTTCTCTTCACTACCCTTGGTTGACTGGTAGAGAATGTCTAAGGCATTAAGTCCGCCTTTGTACCTTTTGGCAATAAAGTCTAAATAAATAAACATTATTAACAATAAAAGTAGCCTGTGACACTCGGCGATAGTGTAGCTTTCTATCTATGTAAATAATCAGCATAAATAATTTTCAGAACGAATACTCATTTCCAAAGATTTATTTACCTTTTTGTAATAATAGTTTTAATATAAAATAATAACATGTTTTCTGGATCACTTTTGCGTCCCTACCGTTTTTCGACTCTCTTGTTGGTTGGTTTTCATGGATGACCATGTGATGTTATGAGATTGTTTTTTACAGACATTTCACGTAACGGTAGAAAAATGGCCGATTCATTTTAACTGATGGGATAAAGACGTAATTGCAAATGTTTTATCTGTTAATTGTGGAAGTTATCTTCTTTTCTCAGAAAGAAGCGGGTTTACAGTGAGTGGCCGCAATCGCATCTGCTGAGTTCGAACCCTGAGTCGAACGAAACATACATGGGACTTATTGTGACATGACTACCAAATGCAGGCTCACAGTTACCACCCCTTCGGAGAAAATAGATACGATATTTCGTATGTTCTGTGGGTTATGTGAAGTCGCGGGAAAAAGCTAATTCTAATACAATACAAAACAAAACTAGACCCAGGAACATATAAAATTGCCCATTATTCTTCGTTTTTTAACGATTCTTAGTATTTAATCTAAATTCCAATACAAAAAAAATTAAATAAACCAGTCTTATTGGCTAATCCAATAAGCATAATCCATCGCTATTCCTCGCACCGCTGTCAAATCGCAATTTGTCACCACAATCAATCATTCAGCATTTTTATTGCACATGCAGCCCAAATATTGCCATCAAATTTGTTTTCAGACTGCGATACAAAAATTATGAGTTTCCTTTTGTATTTTGACGGTAGTCTGTTACAGGGCCGTGAAGTTTTAAAAATATTTTATAACCCGCTTTCCTCTTTTTAATATTGGTATAGATTATTAGATGTGTTATGGGATAAGCAGAAGTGTAAGTGACAGGAATTAGCGATGAAGTGTGTAGTATTCAGTACCCTCAGAGTATAATTAGAACCCTTTTACAATACTTTGGTCGAAATTCCGAAGTAGAAGTTCGAAGTCCGGCACCGCACTCCGCATATTGCAGCGTTATATTGAAACTTAAGCCAAAGTTGTCTGAGTGTCATAGGACTTTATTTTTTATAACTTCAGGCAGCCAGTTAATTTTTCAAAGAAAACCTTTCTGTGAAAACTTAACGTGTTAAGTTCATAAAACAATAAAAACTCACCCCTTATTTTAACACAAAAATCATGATTAAAATTCCACGAACGCAGCTTTACACAAATGCTTTCATAAGTAATAACCGCTCCGAATTTGATTGTATTAGATTTTTACTTTTTTTAGCGTACCCGTTGAATACTGTTGAGTCTGGTGAATAACTAAAATAGGATGAAATGGAAATTCAATATGCATGGAAATCTAAAAAATTCGCAGTTGTTCTACTCGAATATTAATGAATCCAACAGGCCAATTGTTGCTAAATATTTTGCTTTGACTGTCAGACTGGCAGAGTGTATTATTATTGTTATCTCAGTTTTGAAGATTTTTACTACATTCAATATGAACAAATATTTGTGGCAGCATACACTAATAAATAGGCGAAGTAATACACCTGTTGATTCTACGCACACGAAACATCTGTGTTGGTGTGCCCTGCAAATCTTTTTGTTTTTCTTTGTGTACAAGCACAATTCCGCGAGATGTGAGCTCACAGACGACACTTATGCGCCTATTTAAACGAAGAGCACGCGAATCGAGCCAGCTTCACCAGGCAAAATAAGCAGGTTAGGTTAGACCATCTACCCCATGGGCTGAGATTGCTTACATGAGAAGGTAGAGCGAGGTTAGCCCGGCCGTAGCAAAGTTGGGAAAAGGCTAGACGGATTGAAAATGTTATGTAATTTAGTCGCTACCTCTCAACATTGCACCAAAACTTTCCTAAACCAAGATACTCCATATGAGATGGGTCCGCGGGGCAGGCAGCATTGTTCATTTGTTTCCAGTGTGGATTATTTAGGAAACTGATACAAGCAATGCTGTTGTACATACTGTCAATCAGAGTTAGATTAGATAAGGTACGACTTCGTTACTTGAATAGGAAGTAGCGTTCTTGGGCTAAGTTTAAAGAGGTGTTGAAATTTATTTTACTGATATCTTGGCTACTTTTTGTCGGAAAAAAAAATTTACTTATGTGTTAAATCAAAGGGATGATATAATTATGTGACAAACATTCAGATGAATTACAGCTTAGGCAACAACATAATTTTGTTATTAAGCCTGGGTATTATCCACCTGAGTGGAAAGGCTGACCTTTTTGCGGTGAATTCGTGCGGGTAATATTTTTTGATTCTTAGTACGATAAAAGTCCAAAATACTAAAACACAACCACTATAAGAACAAGTCTTTCGAATTAGAGCATAACCTTCGCTGGTAAGAAATCAGCAACTACTTACGTGAGTGATACCAACTGGCCAGCTGACCGCAACTTAGTCGAGAACACCTAGATAAAGTTTTAAGTGTAAATTAAGAAACACACCATTCTATTAAAACCAATTCCTCAAAGAAAACAGCTACACCACTAAATGGTAAAGATTGCTACCATAAAGACCAAAACATAACCCGGAAATGCTCAAAACATTTCCCCATAAATACGCAAATTACATTTCCAATTCCGAGAGTTTTAAAAAGGTTTAACCCTTGAAAACTGAGCGTGTGGGAAGAGCGATGTGTCTTTTAGAACTCTGCCAAAATAATTAGTGAATCAAATTCTCTAATTCGAGAGTTTTGAGGTTTATACGTTATGTTGTGAGCTGAAACTTTTATTCGAAGTGATTTAAATGGTATGTTTCAATTAATTGGATTTTCATTGTGGTAAAGTAGATATATTATAGTTATTTTATGTCATGTCCGGTATCCGGGTTATTGGACAAGCTAAATTCCTTCCAACACCTTTGAAATGCTGGGGGAAAGCAATGAAATATAATAAATGTTATAATCGGGTTCTGTTCAACTAATAAAGTGAAAACAAACAAATTATCTTGCCTCTAAACGCCACATACCTAGCTTCTTCGGTGTATTCGGTGGGTAAAACATTTAAAACTTTTTAGTCTGTTATTTTTTAACAATTTCGGCAGAATGCTTTAGATATTACTGAAATAGTCAGTAATATCTGAAGCATTCTGTAAAAACCTTCTTAATATTTGAATTAATGCAATAATATCACTATCATCTTTATTTCATCTTCCTGCCCTTGTCCTATGTCAAAACAGCACGTCATCTTCTTTCATTTCCAATTCACAGATAAGCAATGAATATACTTACTCATGGAATTTTCATTTTATTTCGGTAAGCAAAATCAGAGTTATAATCTGCTATGATATAATACCAACGTGCAAATTGCTCAGCGAGTTTTAATAATTAAACTATAAATTACGCAAAAAAAAATATAGCAGGCATTTTGGAGAGACTCCGAAAATAGCGAATTTACCAGTAAACAGAAATATATATTGAAGCTGCATGCTTCAATCATGCTTAAATCATTGTATTGTAGCTTAGAAAATGCAAAGGACTAAATTAATTGCGTGGACTTGTTGAGCAATGGTAGCAGATACCTGCATGCTGGCTCGGACCATGTTGGTTTTTGGCCGTGCCAACACATAAGTTATCCTTTGTTTCTTTGTATTGAGCTCGTCATCCAGAGAAAATGTTGACAACCTAAATAGGATAGTGACTGTTTTTTCACTAGAGTGTTGATTGATAATCTTTCTGGGAGTGAAATTAGGTACTCATTGAGTATTTTTTCATTGATTTTGTGTGAAAAATTAATATTTTTATTCCCTAAAAGATTGATAAGAATTGGTTGATTAATTCGGATTCTAAAAAACTACAATATTATTTTGTTTATTTATCATGATGTATCATATTCACACAACTCGATAATATGTGAGAGTCAGAGAATAATTTCGCCGGAAATGATCACATAAACGTGAACCACTAATAACATTCTCTTAAACATTCACTTCCATTCTCATCTAGCAAACACACACCAAATCTTCCAATCTCAAATCCATCAACATTTCAGCTTATGTTGTTATAACATGATTGAAAAAAAAAATACTCACAGGAAAACCCCTTTAGTCTAAGGGTTCAGTAGCTCTTGGTCCAACAGAGAACTCTCTTCTTCTTGATCCGTCCACAATGTAAAGCACCGTCTGAAGGCGCCTTAAGACCGCGATGATCGATGGCACGAACATTTGGTCTCGATAAGCTGGCATTGACGGATTCCATTTTGTTACGACTTGAAGATGTGTGTGATCCTTTTCGCAAGTGCTATCAGGATCCTTTTCTTATACTTGCGAAAAAGAAAGATAATGCTCTGATTTGTGAAGGGACTATTTACTAGGAGGTTTGAGTGTTTGGAAATGGGATGTCAGAAAATTGCCTTTGAATCGCATTTAATTTGAGGCATAAAGTAAGTAATAATAGAATATTCTGTCATTAACAATGCTAAACTAATTACCGGTTACAATGTTTTTCTTCAAAAGAGTTAAGATGAAGAAGTGATTCGAGAAAATGTTTTCACCCATAAAAACCTTGACTATCGCGGATTGTAATAGACGAATTAATCTCGGCTAATTCTTGTTATATAGGCCACACCAGGGTAGCCGCGGAAAAACTAGTCTTAATTACAAATACGCATCTAGGTTGTTAGCATAGTGCATACCCTTAACACTAAAGCATTATCCTAACATGAATATCAATAAACTAATCACTACCTTTGAGCTTCAAGCTACGTTGCTATTCTCATTACTGATATAACCTGGAAATCTAATAACTTTGCAAGTCAACAGTTTGAAGATACGCCTGTGTGTGTGACAGGGCTCAACAACCCAATTTTTTTTAAGAAGTTTGAGGCCTGAGTTACAGTTAAGTAAGTATGTAAAAGTGTGGAAATTAGTGGTTTTTATGCGACTTCCCAAAAAGGAGGAGGTTCTATGTTCGACATAATGTATGTTTTTTTTATGTATGTTCGCCGATATCTCCGTCAATTGTGGGCCGATATTGTAGATTCTTTTTATTTTAAAGAGTATGTTTCGAAACTGGTCCCATTTTAATTTGGTAAAGGTAAGATCTGATGAAGAACTTCGAAGATATATAACAGAACTCTTCAATAAATAACGGTAAATCTCTCGGGATTGCTGCAATCGCATGTCTGTTTATTGTTTATACCATTTCATAACATAACAAGACGTCAGTACGCTCTTAAGGGGTACGCAGATCTCTCATTTAACTGGTTATGTTCATATTACGTGATATTCGGGTAATCTATTCCGGCGTTATAGGTACCTTACTAAACAACTTGCCTATTAGGTAGGTACAACTAAAAAGAGAAAAAAAAAATTACATAAAAATACTACCGCCTTCCATATAAAAAGAAACTACAAAGTGAAAATAACTATTTTTGGAAGTCTGTGTCTATAACGCAATAAATTGGTACCTATGTAAGGTACCGACTTCTAAAAATAGTTTTTTTTACTTTGTAGTTTTTTTCACATGGAAGTCGGTAGTATTTTTTTGTAAAATGTTTTTTTATTTAGGTACAGTGATGATAATTCTGAGCAATTAAATACATACGTCGACTTTGTGTAAGTATTTATTAGAACAACTCATTAAATAGTTATATTTTACTTGCAGTTTATGAAAGGAAAGATACCTAAAACGATTGTATGAGGATACTAGCTTTTACCCGCGGCTTCGCACGCAGTGAAGGCATTAAAAAAAAAAAAAAAGAAAAGTGTCCTATGTTACTTCTAATACCTCGAAGAATACATGTACAAAGTTTCATGATGATCGGTTCAGTAGTTTTCGCGTGAAAGCGTAACGTTAAACATTATAAATGTGAATGTAAGTTAGTTTAACTTACATTCACATTTATAATGTTTAAGGTTATGTTTATCAGCGCCTAAGTTGTTTTATTGCGCGGCGGCCCATATATGCCCACAACTTTTTATAACACCAATATTTATAAATGTTCACATAATGGCATTTATTGATAGTCGTAGAGTCAAGCTATGTACAAATTTTGAATTGTAAAGAATCATTTGTTGGAGTTGCAATTCTTTAACATCAGTGTAACCTGTGCATTAAGTCAGCTTTACCTCGCTTGCTAAGTTTACCATGAGAGAACAAGAACCACAATACTCTCGATTGTCTTAATATTATTCCAATCATTAAATTAAGTTTGCCACAAATACAAAATAAAATTTAACTTTCATCAACCATTTTTCTTTAAAATCCAGATGAAAATGCATATAAATCCTTCTCCTTTGAACACAAGAGCGTGGCATCACTGGATTTATGCATAAAGCGCAATTGCCGGGATCGTACATTGTGAATATATAGGGCTCACATAGGTACGTGTTTTTGTTATGAGAAGGGAAACTGTGCTGTTAACTGCGATAGACTGAATTACTTGGTACGGCCTTGGCATGGGTTTTAAGGCCTGTTACTACTGTTTGCAGCTACTGGCGTAGTGATTTATCTGCATGCCTTCTCTGTATGAGAAGAAGCCATTGCACTGCTGTGGGAAAGATACAAGCTGACATTATTATTGATAGAGCTAGACAAAATGACATTCTATTGGCTAGGGGAAAAGATTAACAAAATTCCAAAAAGTCGGATTGACCACGTGACATTTTGTTAACACACTAGCTCAAGTCAATCCCACCAATACATTTAGATTTATTGACAATTGTTACCGCTAATAGAATGTCACTTTGTCTACAGCCCTATATTGCAGTGTTTAATGTTTACTAGTTATCAAGTCAAATTGGGTAAAAGCCAGGATACTTATGACTACAACAATACCATAACCAGATCATTTTAAATGAACCCACAGATATTTCTTGCACGCAGCTTCAGTGGACGTGATACACGAATGGGAAATTGAAGTGCTGATATAATTACATTAAATGCTAAATTGAATGGGCAATGACCTTTGCCCCAGTGTTGGTGTCCCCAGCATCAACTTCTTTGCGACAATAATTTAAATAATATACTTGGCTTCGCTTGTATGACTACTTGTAGATATTTTGTTCTGGTAAGCTTATCAAAGCATATCTTCGGTTTTACTTTTATCTGAACGATTTTGCTTAGAAATAATGCTGAAACTAAAAAAAAAAACAAAGGTTGCCAATTCAACACTTCTGACGGTCGATTCCCCGGTGAATAATGCAACAAAAATAAAAAACATTATTGTTAATTTGAATGTGGCTCTTTATACCAAAAAAATGGGCCAATCTACTTACCTGCTTATCTCTAACATAATCTAAATAAGGGTGAAAGCTACTTTTTTGTTTGCTTCCCCACGTAAAACGCGTTTCGTGCATAAGTTGCCAATATGGTATTTAATAAAGATAACATACGCGATGCCCTCAGGATATTTCGCTAATAGCTCCACGTAATAGCCAATATTTAATTCCATCCCAGGTTTTATAACTAATTATTCACTACATAAACCATATTATAGGAACAAACCCGCAGCTTGTACTTAATGAATAACAACCGTAAAAAGACTACATAAGCATACTAAACAGAAACCTAAAAAAATGCAAATTTGAAAATAACATTTTCAAAGCAAAAAAGGTTTTTGTTCAAACAAACTGCCACCCATAACATATACACACATGCTATAGAAATAGGTACAAAACAAAAACATGCATATATAAACAGCATTGTTTTATGACTTTTGTTATATTGTTTCATTTGCCCTTTGAGTGAACGCGGCAAAATTACGCTACTAGTTTCGTTTTGTATGAAAATGTGGCCGGATCGTCCAGCGCGACCATTCAGCTTCAGGACGAGGACGCTGTACACAGGCGATATATTTCTGCCAACACATCTTTATACAGAGTCAGATATCATTTTACCACTGTAGACGAATACAAAACTAAACAACTTAAAGCAGCTGCCTCTTTGTCTAGTCCTGCCAATCAATCGGTAGGGCCAATCAATTCCACTTCTCTATCTCGGCTAGTAAAGAGAAATATCTAACACTATTGCCCGCGGATTCGTATGCGTTGCCTATTTCACATGAAATGTTCATTTTTACGGGATAGAAAGTCGCATATGACACTCAGCAAGAATATGGCTATCTATTAGTAAAATCATCATCATCATTGTCGTGGTGGCCCAGTGGCTAAGACCTCGCCTCTCGTGCTTGAGGTCGTGAGTTCAAATCCGGGCAAGTATCAATGTGACTTTTTCAAATTCATACGTACTTTCTAAGTTTATCTTGGACATCACAGGCAACGGTGAAGGAAAACATCGTGAGGGAACCTGGACTTATATACTTAATGTAAGTCTGAAATAGTCAAGTCAGAGGCCTGTGGGGTTCCCAGAGGCGGCTAATTAACTCTGACACCAGAGGTGGTCACATCCTCACACGAAAAGAAGAAGAACTAAAATCATTTTCGTAATCGGTTCAGTAGGCACTAATCATCATCCAACCTCAAGATACTGAGACTCGAGAGGCTGGATAGTTGATGACTGTAACCCACACGTCCAGGCTTAAGACTGTTAACCTCACTCCTCGCAGTGGATGCTCGCCTTAACTATTGTTAAAAAATTGGTTGTTTGTAAAGTAGGTTTACGATCGAGATGTTTACGTGAAAACGTCAAACATTCAACGAAAACTTAACCGCACGAGAAAATCTCCATTCGTTTGTATGCCGCTAGAGTGAGAGAGACGGAAGATCGGTCCACTCACTCGAACGCTATGCCAGCCTCCGCTCGTGAGGATTCCGCGTGACAAGTTTCACGGAATGACTGGCAGCGCTCGAGATGAGACGGGAGATCGGTCCGTCTCTCTCTCGTTATACCTGCGATCGCGCTCGTGAGGTTTTGGTGTGACACAAGTTTCTGAACATGTCACCCGACTAAAACGATTTTAAAGACGTTATCACGTCAAAAAACAAAGTACTTATCTAACACTCGAATAATGTTTGCCATTTGTAAGGGTTTGTTCAGATGGTGACACATATGTGTTTAAGTGATGGATCGTATCGGGATGCAGGAATAACGCATCGGGCATATCGCGTCGTGATTTTTATATATGTAGTATCTGGGCGACCGAGCTATGCTCGGTTGAAAATAGAGAAAACAACGTTTTCTAAAAATTTAACCTGGCTATATCGATTTATTGCCCCCGCTGCATACTAAATTACATTAAAATCGTTGGAGCCATTTCCGAGATTGAGATTATATATGTATAAGAATTGTTCGTTTAAAGCTATTAGATGTTGGGTTACATTCTCACTGTAGTGACGGAAAAACTTGGTTACATATGGAGTAAGTGTAGTTATTGTTAATGAAAGGGTTACCGAGTTACTATGGATGAGATCTAGATTGTGTTTATTAGAGAAATAAAGAAATATACTTCAGATATTAGTTGCAGAAATACGAAACAGAAATATGGAAAACGTTAGGTGCCTCCTATACTATAAAACGGAAGAAGCATTTCTAATATTTCATGAAATATGCGTTTAAAACAGGCTTTCGGAAAAGATCACAGATTTTTATTTCCATTTTAGATCACAGGTTTTTAGAATCTTTTAAAAGGTTTTTTGTATATTCAAAAGGCTTTGTCATGTTTCAGTCGTAATGAACAGAACAAGACAGATAACCTGTGTGATAAAGTCAGTCAAAAACTGACTTTAAATATGACATTCAAATATGAGCAAAATAAACTCTGAACGTAAACATTGAACTTAAGCTCCTATTAAGAACTCTTACATAATATTATTACCCCCTATTAGCCACCCTCTCACAATATTTCAATTAATTTAACTTTACGCAAATACCGATACAGAGTAAAAGTAGCAAGATTTAAGCGACAAGTTGGCCAACTTTTCCCAATGCAATAAATCGACGACAATGTGAAAACAGAAATCCCTGTCTGAAGTCCTTACACTCAACTCATTTCAAATGTGTTAACCGTTAAATTCGGTCTCGAAACTTTGAGACTCAATGAAACATGTGTGGCAACTTTTGGTTTCGAATTTTTCATGATGCCGCGATTGCTAATGTACTCATTAACGCCGTCCTTTTTCTTTGCGACAGAGTTCTAAGTTAAGTTTTAGACAGTTGAAAATTTTTATTCCGTTACGGAGTTTTGTTCTTTAGTTTGGAATTTTGAGGTGTTTTGAGATAACTAGTTTTAAACAGAGTTGCTACCACATACTAGGTAGACCGTATATAGATGCAATAAACAATCAACCAAATAAAAGCGTGTTAAAAAAGGATGTTGTCCATAATGTAAAGTAAGAAGGGCTGGTAATCGCAGTAAGTTACATCTTTCTTTCCTGAATGAACGGATGAGGTATTTGTTAGGCTCTTTTATTTTTCACCGTATGACGTTAGCGTTTTATTATACAAAAAACTTTAATTTAAGGGTTGCGTCTGGAAATACCTAAAATGCAGGACCGATCTAGTCAAAATAACTGTAGTTCAATGCCAATAGATTTTGATTTTTGGAACACAAGTAGAAACTCATTACAATTTTCAGTTGAAATGTCGCCATTGGAGGGCACGTACCTGTAAACAAAAAAGTCCACTATTAGTAGCTAGCTATGAACTATTTAGATGAGCAACAATTTCTCTCACACAAAGCTGCAACCAGTACGTACCTACACTGTTTTAATTAAAAATCCAATTACGAAGTCACCCGAAAAAAATATTAAAGTTATTTCAGAGTTCAGACTAACATTTTAGTTCTCGTACTAATATTTCATGCGGAGTTCAGACTACCTACATTTGCGACGATTTCCCTAGATATAAACCTGCTTTTCTGTCATGTAAGTAGATTTCATATTGAGGACAAACTTAAAGTACTGGGGTTCGAAAACCTCTAAGCTTAGGTCATATCTTAACGCAGTTGCATATGACTGAGAGGGAAGACTATATTATTTGCTATATTCTTCAAGAGAATCAACTTCGTTAGATGAAACACCATGAATCGCTATTTTACTTTAGCCATTCATGTTGGTTTTCTTAACATTTAAGTTTTCTTTACCCATCTTCGTACAAACACAAATTTTCTGCTGTGTGTTGATTTATTAATTTCTTCGTGTCTGAGTGTTGATTTATTAATTTCCTGGTTGGAAAATTATCATTAATGTTATACACCGAACACTTTCTATAAATCACACTATTTCCTTGTTGGTCCACTTTCTCAACAACTGACAATAGATTAGGAAACTTTTTATATATTGCCAATTTCTCCATCTAGATATTCTTTAGGTTTCCTAAAGAACCTGTTACTAAACTAAAATGGTATGAACGGTTTGAATAATAGTTAGAAACCTTGCAGGCCTTTCTGACCGACTTATCTTTTAATTACGGCATAAAAAAGTAACAAGAGACGAATAAGGCAAGTGCGTTTTTAGGTGTTCAAAATATCCCCTTTTTGCATCACCTCTGGCAAGTAAAGGAGAAATATAATCGTCCACTCGCCCCTTGTCCCAATATTTTCAGGGTCGGTGCAGTAAGGGGTAATCTAGTTATTAAAAAGTAATATCTAGTACCAAAGCACACAGTCTGTTCCCAGCTGCCTTGCATTTTTACCCGACCAGATTCGACAGTCCAAAAATTGAATGCTAATAAAACTACGTCCAAGTTTCCAATCCATCTTTTTTACAACCCTTTAAAAGCTCTGCTTCACTTTACAACCCTCAAAAGATTTATATTAACTGTTGAAATATTCATTCAATTTAGCGGTACCTACATCTGATTTGCTTTACTGAAAAACTTAATCTTCTCTGTCAGTTAAGTGTTAGGGAAACTATACTAAAAGGTTTTTTTGAAGCCAATAAATAGATTGACAAAATTAGTACATTTTACGCAAGAGTTAGATAAGATTACTTGCTAACAAGGATTTTGAAAGGGAAATTATAGTAAATGTAGTTATTTATTCGTTTAAATAATAATAACGTTTTTAAATAATAATAGCAAATCGAGCTATGGACGACGTTAAAAATAGACGTTTAAGAGTATTAGGTGTAAATTCCCAGTGTTTTATTGTTTTTAGGTTGTAAACAAGCAGCAAAAAACCTGAAAATAATGCTGAAATATCTCTGATTCTATTATAATAATTACACAGGCAATTTGCATACCTTCTAAAAAAGGTGTGTTTATCGGGTCGGATCAATGGTATACCTTTAATTTTCTCAATCTTAGCAACATTAATTGCTTTATTTACGCTGTCGAGTAGACCAATTAGGTGATCAAACAAAATAATATGAAGCAATGCATTAGGAGTTTTCATCAAAATCCTATGGGCTATGATAAGAAGTATATAATTGGAGTGTCGAACACAATACTGCTCATTGGTTGCACAAAATGTATGTTGCCGGTTGCCCAGACGAATTCTTTCATAAGCTCGTACAACGACTAAGTTCATTATTGTCATAAATATGTAAGAGGATACTGCAGCACGACTTGGCAATACTTTTAAAGTATCCACAAGAAATAATGGAGCTTTGTTTATCTTATAAAGATGACCGAAGGAATTTCTCACAAGCTTGAATAGTTATCCTCTTATGGGCAAAAAGATTCTGTGATCATCTAGACGCAAAGAATTTTCAAAATCGGTCGGATCACAATTGACGGAGATATGGGTGAACATACAAAAACAAAACTTAAAGTCGAACATAAAACCTCCTGTTTGGCAATGAGATAAAAGGAGGGAATAGAGCCACGACTAGTTTAATATATTTAAAATATATACTGTAGATTAAATATATGGACCATTTATCTTAATTCATAAAGACATTCCGGCTTTGGGAGAGTGTCACCGCACTTTTGCGCCCGGACTGTACTCACACTGTCGACTTTTTCATTGGCGTTTTTTTTTCAAGTGGATTTTCTTTGCCCATTTCTTCACAATGTGTAACTAGGTTCCATTTGCGAGAACTGGAGGAATCTTGTGTCAATCGTGCAGCATCGACACCTGATGTTAAGTAGTCGAATTGAGTTCAGAGTTCATGCTAACAGCGGAGTTCTTTCTTACGATCATACTTCATTGATAGAAAATCTATCTCTCTTATCAGTTTCTTAGGTAAGGAAGTAACTGCATACGAGGGGAAGCCCAAAAGTTCGCGAAATAATTGCCTTTAAAAGAAAATTTATTTTAAGGCAATCTGTGTTAAATACCCTCTTTAATACAGATTTTAATTTCATGAGTGAAAATCAAAACGCTAACAAGAAATCTTATGAGGTTAAACCTTGCATATCCAATCGTCACCAAAATCTTCTGTTTAACTGAAATAAACAAGGAAGGTTGATACATTTTTTTTTGCTTTCTCAGCTATGACCTTCAAAATACCGGCTTCTTTGGTGCTCGTAGTACCTTTTCAAAGCCTCAATTCAATAAATTTGATGATTTTTCTGCTCACATTTCATTTTCAAGCACAAGACTAAATATACAAAAGCTTGTTAACAAAGATCAATCGTTATCTCCGTGTCACCTGTAAATTTCTTACCATTTATACGTTCATTTTAAACCAGACGTTGGTACAGATTGAGTTGATTTTCCTTTGAACGAGTAACAAAGATATAAAGAAAGAAAAGTAAGTAATGTATCGGTATTCAATTTATATATAGTACTTTGTTGAGTTGTTACCGAAGCCATGGATATGTGTGGGCTTCTGTGATATTTTTTGTGATCAGAGTTACTTCTAATGTTCGCACTTTTGCACGGGTAGGTCCACATACAAGTGAACTTCAAGGTGTCAGGAATAGAACAAAAGTGTTTCCGTTACTATGATCGCCCGAGTGAATGAGATGTTATGGTGGCAGGAAAAGCTCTGCCTAACCCTTCGGGGAATATAGGTATGATGTAACTTCAGAGCATGTGACTTATTATAGCCAGGTTCAAAAGATAATCTTTGTGATTTCAGTAGGTACATTAACATTGTATTTTAAAAGTTACTGTTCCTTTTGAATGTATTCCTTGATACTTTTTAGGACACTCAGGTGAAAATTTATGAAAACATGTGAACGAGCAAAATTACCAAGACACTTAAAACAAATGTTATAACCTAGAACGACAGTTATTAGTACCTAGAAAGAAAATTCCAAAAATGTAAGTAGATACCTAAACAAACTTCACAAAAAATAAACTTCAAAGGTACCTAAGTATATTCACTTAATTATCTCTAAGGAATTTACCTTCACAAAATCTTCTTTATATGTCTCTTAACTACATTTTGTAGTAAAAAAACTTTTTCACTAAAGAACTCTTAGTCTAGCAAAAATGTGGTACAGAAGTTAGAAACAAAAATAAAATTATTTTTGAAGTAGCTTTGACAAGATACTTGTTAAATAAGATAATACTCATATTTTGCATTTTGTTTTTAAATTTTTTTAGAGTTCTTAAGTTTTTCTTTCTTTTGTTTCAAAGAACTGATTGCTTCGTTGGTCCCGTGTCGCAAAATGTTCGATAGCCAGAGGCTCAAGACGCGTGGCATTCGAAGTCAGCGAAGGAGATAGTCGAAATCACCTTTTTGACAACCGCCATAGCTACGCTTTCGATGATAGAATGTCTCTTGTCTAGGGCCTCTGCTCCGGCTAATTTAATTGGATTTTCCGCTGCTGGTCTAGATTTGTGCTCGGTTGAAGGCCTTAACTTACACGAGTCTTAAAGCTAACTAGCGAGATGTGGGTGTAGGTACGAGTACTATAGGCACATCAAATCCCTGACTCACTCTTCGGGGAATAAAGACATGATGTTTTGTTAAGTTTGAAAGAAAACAATAGAATAATGTTTGAGGTATGACGCAAAACTGAAAACTTTTACGACTTAATATTCTTTTCGGGTCTGATTCAAGCCCGGGCCAAGGGCTATTGCATAATGTTATGCATTATATAGGCAACTGTATGTACATAAAATAATGGATCTGGTCTTTGGCGGCTTTAAGTAAAACTTCATTTCTGCATTTCATGAACTAATTATGAAAACGTCAGAGAGTGCCGGGGCTGATTTCATGTAAATTGCACGACCTCGCCAAATGAGCCATCATACGACGACTTCCGAACTCACATGTATTAAAATAATTAAAAAGTACCCTTAATTTATTTAATTTCAACTGCAAATATTGACTGATTTCAACGGATTACCGGTTATTAATAATAAATCATCACAGTCTATAATAACTTATTATAGACTGTGATGATTTTCTGATACTATATTTGAAGATTTTTCGACAGAAGTTACGGGTAGTCAGAAATCAAAATCTGATGTCAGTTTTGCCAAGGGGTATCGTGTAACCCAATTACTGTATAGTGTTGGTCAGAGAAGCACTATCGCTCCATGTAAAATAGTGGTATTTAGTTACATCTGGGTAGATTGATTTACATACCAAGAATTATTTTCGTTATGACTTCGAAAAGGACTAGATCACGTAATGGGTTTGCTAAGTATTATGTCATGTACCTACTCCCACGGCAACGTCCTCTCACAGAGAAAAATACAGGCCTGTGTCCGTCCCAGCAGTGGCAATATTATTGGCTAATTTATGCTTTTAAACTATCATAATTATGCTTGCTTGCCTCAATTGACCCAGCTAGGTATAAAAGGTGACCAGCTCATGCGCTAAGGTTTTTTTGTTTTAATATTGTTAGGCTCACGTTTGACCACCGTATCTCCTGATTAGTCCTGATGGCAAGCGATGATGAAAAACCCTTGAAGGTTGTCTACGTTTACTCCTAAAAGAAACAGTTTCCTCTGCCCGACTTCGAAAGCCGCGCGGAATACTAAAGTAACCGTGCCTTCTTGAATAGTTAGCGCCGGTTTGAATGTTTCAGCTCGTTCTTGATTTTTTTGCGAAGTTGTTAATGAATTTTTGTATATATATATAGTTAGGGAGAGGTTTTCAATTGATTCTATTTAGATTCTATTTTAAGTACTTAAATTCTATTTTATCAAAAGGCAATAATAAAAATCTTGACTTTTGACTGACCGATCTTGACAATCCAAAAGTGCCTGGAAATTAAGCTTGAATTGAAATAATTTCTTTCAGTTTTAGTTTGTGGCTCTGTCTATCTGTAGTTTATCTTACCTTTATTTTGGAGGCAGATAAAAAAAAACACGTTGTCAAAAAGTCGATAAAGCTTGTGTAGCTGTAAACACGTTAACACATAAACAGCTTAAACACTAATGACGATGATTTAACAGTACCTATCGAGAAAAATAACAAGGGTTGATAACAAAATGAAATATAGCATCTGCGTACCTAAATGGTGCGTGCATGTACCACACTCGAAGGAATTTCGAACGTGTACGGCAGTTTCAAGAAAAAAAATATAACGAGGTTGTAATAAGAGCTTAATCGATTACGAATTTATTTCATGAATACGAAGTATTACCATCGTTATGTGGAAACTGATTGTTTACAGATAATTAGAAATATGTACAAACGTTTCGAGAAAAGTAGCAAAGTTTTGATATCAAATGCAAATACAAACAACTTATCCAAATTATGAACTTCAAAAACCTAAGCTGAACATGACATCGACATCCAATTTGTCGAAACCCCCACTAAATTCAGCCTTCAAATCTATTTCACTCAGTGAAAAATATCTTTCTCTTTACCATTACTCACACAACAACCTTTCTTTCTTTCTTTAAAGGCAATATATTATTCAGAAGTTTGGGCGGGAAATAACTTAAGCTACATTACGGCTAGTGGATGGCAACAAACGATGTCATCAGTCACGATGCGATGTCTCCGAGGCTCCGATAAACCTAAAGATATTGTATTTGAAGATGTCAACTCCTTTTTTACAAGCTTTTAATTAACTTACAATGTATGTATGAATGTTTTTATGTATGTATGTAAGTGTGTTCGGGTCAAATCTTGTAACTGAATTTTAAAGCAGTTATCCTCCACCGATTAAGATGAAAATTTGCATACACGTTTACTTTGGATGACAATGCATGTTTAGATAAGTGACTGTATTCTAAATCCAATATGGCGGACGGCCCAAGATGGTTGGTTTTATTTTTTGTGCACTACCATCATATGGCTATCAAATGAAAGGAGTTGCTGAGAAGAATACGACAGAAGCTTTTTTTTAAATGTTTTTTAATGAATAAATTATTTGAGTTATTTTTAGTTAGGTGGCTGGAGATAAATTATCTAGAAAAATAAAAGTTTGGAAAATATTTGGAAAATTTGCATACACGTTTACTTTGGATGACAATGCATGTTTAGATAAGTGACGTTATTCTAAATCCAATATGGCGGACGGCCCAAGATGGTTGGTTTTATTTTTTGTGCACTACCATCATATGGCTATCAAATGAAAGGAGTTGCTGAGAAGAATACGACAGAAGCTTTTTTTTAATTTTTTTTTAATGAATAAATTATTTGAGTTATTTTTAGTTAGGTGGCTGGAGATAAATTATCTAGAAAAATAAAAGTTTGGAAAATATTTCAAAGTTACATAACCTGGCGATCTATCACTTGTGACTCTTATATTGTGAGGCAGATAGGACTTGAGTGCCCTTCCTCGTTGATGTAGTGGTCGCAAGCGCTATTCTAAAGCATTGAGGTTGAGCCTAGATTCAATTGGACGAGGGTCAGGCAGTGTTATTGGGATTTTCCATCTGGAATTTCTAAGTATCGGCCTGAAGCCTAAAATTTTGCCCAGTGGACGACACTAGGCTCGTCCCCGTTACATGAGATGGTAGTACACCTCTGCTTAATGTAAAGGTTGGAAACTATCAATAGACATGACAACACCTTCGTCTAACTTACGAAGGTAAGTATAGGAGGCTAATCATTTTCAGGTAAAAAGTCACCTGCGCAAGTATAAAGTGTGACGATATAAATGACGTCATCAATCTTTGACGCGTGATGAGCCTCACGTGTCCCTCAAGTGATTGCCTTCTGCGGCATGGAGCTTTACGTCAGAAGAGTTTTATTTGAGTTTGGAACTTTGGAGTTATTTGTTGTAGAATGTTATATGTGGTCAGATGTGTCTAGTTCAAGATTGGAAAATAAATATACTTGCTTAAGATAAAAACCAAAAAGCTAGTTATTGAAGGATCATAAAGATTGAACATATCCATTGAACGACACCAATTTGAGTAATAACAAGCAGTCAAATAGTATTCGTGGAAGTCTTGTATTACGTAAAGTATGTTTCACAATCATCAAAGTTTTAATAGACTAACAGCTGAGCTTTAAGCAGCAAAACAGACAGTTCCGACCCACGTTAATTTCAATGAAAGTAAGTTTAAATCAACCTAACTCAGTTTTATGTTTTTCCAATAATGCTCAATCTGCCGATCACCGCAGCTGAGAAAGGAATTGTTAATCAAAACACAGCCCCCTAATCACTATTTACTTAAAATACCGATCACATAAATATAATAGACATTGAGCAAACAATTTCACCCAAAACTTCGTAAAATATGTCTTTGACAACTAATTAGTAACCGTTGTAATTTACCTTGATCATAAAATTAAACTTTCTACCGAAATTAGAACATATATTTTACTCTAAACTGATTTAAATACTTTTAGTTCAAATGAGGGACCTTACAGGCGCAACCTATGTGATTTGCGTCCGGTTGATGGCAATAGGCTTGCCATCAACCGGACGTTTAAGTTTCACGCAATAGAGGGGTCTATTGCGTGAAACTTAAACATAACTGACGAAATGTGGGTATACTGTTTGTAATCCTCTGCTTCCGAGAATAAAGGCTTGCTGTCATTTTCAAAAACATATTTTGTTAAAAACATATTTTACTACTTTGTATTTTTATTTAAAACAGCAGCTTTCATTTTTTGCAAGTGAAATTACACGTTTGATTGCTTTTTACTTAAAAAAAATGTAATTGTTTCAAAATCCTGAAACTTTTTGGACGACGCAATTTTTTGGGCGCACGGTTGCTGCTGTGGTTGAGAGATTGGTCAATCGCTACACTACGGTTCGATTTCCGCACGGATACAGATAGTTGTTCCAGTTCTAGGTGTCGTGTATGTGAGTTTATAGGTTTGTAAACGCACCCACGATATAGGAAGAAATTCCTAGTGTGGGCTAAAGTAAAAAAAAACAAATGAAACCAATTTATGATTTGTTTCCCCCTCTTATCTACTGTAGCTGCTATAAAGGTCTTCTCCTAAAATAAAATCGCCTTTTATAACATTTATCTGACCAGGATAGTTAAAAAGCCATTAAAATAGTTTTAATGGTGGTCTGTTATTCAACATCGTGAAATTATGAAGGTATTGATTACCCAAATTTGAGGGTTACGGAATGATATCGACGTAATTAATCCGTTATTGATAAGGGGTCACAACCATTCCGATATCGGTTTGAAGATTAATAGCATAGGTCAAGATCGTAAGGTCTTTAATGTACAGGTGCTGAATTCAAACTTGGTAAGGAACAACTTGACTTTTGGTTTTATGTATATATGCTCTAACTCACGAAGGCGGATGAATCGTAACAACTGACTCTTATTTCGACGTCATACAAGTCACGTAACCCGTCTTCGAGAGATAGAATAACTATACCTAGCTACCTATGCGTATAGAATTGTTTGTTTTGTATGGTTTGCTCGAAACTAGCATTTGTATCATGTGCTTATTTTATTAATTATAATATTTAAATGTGTAACTGGTGGTTATTCCTAATTAAATAAATGTTACTTTAAGTTTTTCTTATAGGTCATCTTTGAGTTTGTGGAAAAATCGGACCATCACAACCTGCATGCCAACTCTCAGTGAGCAAACATTATTAATTTGTGATTAAATATAAAACAATCGGGATAGAATTGCTCTATCTCAATTTTAAACAAAGGAAATCGTATTAAGGATTTTTTAAGGTAATAATCGTATTAGTACTTCCTTGAAAACTTCGTTAGTCTGTTGAATACCGGAGAAATTCACACAGTGCTCTACAATACATACGCGACTTCCAAAATTGTACTCTTTAAATCGAAACAATACAGAAAACATATCGCAGCGCAAAAATCTCATAGAAACGGAATAATAAAACACAGTTTTATTTAGCTCCGGAAAAACAAAAATCTCGACCATAATGTTAGACTCGTTATCAGGGCATTAAAATACCTGCCTTAATACTAAATACAATTTTCTTACAAAAGTACACAAGTTTTTCTGTAAGTTATATAATATATCAGTTTTCCTGATATTTCGTAGCGCATCGTAGCGTGAAGCGTAGCTCCGTAGCTCATAGCCCGTAGACGCGCCTACGACGTAGCAAGTAATATAATATTCGCTATCAGTACAAATATTACTTATAGAGAAATTTTCTTCAAGGCAGATTTCGCGGGGTTACAAAATTTATACCTATCGGTCTTATTATTGGTGTGCGGAAACATCGCGTAGAGGATATTTGAAAATCTTGTTGCGGAATACAGCTGTGAAATATGACGTTTTAATGGGTATTCGATAGAATAAAGTAATGATTTGTGAATGGCTGCCACTCTAGTCTGAAATTTTTTACATCATAAACAATTTATAAATTATAGTTGTTTGGCTGAAAGTCGGCCTTAAACATTTTATTTAATTAAAAAATATAATATAATAGAAATTTTATTTAAGCTAGAAAGAAAAGCTGATATGAAAATGCTTTGAAAGCTTTTTTAGCACGCGATCATTCTTTAGTCTTCATCGAAAAATACTTTGGACATGAAAAATATTCAAAGTATTTTGTAGCCACTTGCGTCGTAAATAGAAGTGAAGTTTTACAAATTTACTAACTAATTTAACTGTTAACCACTGATTTTTTGACGTGGATTTTACACCATCATTTATTTGGTTTTAGAAAATATATTATTGTAATAGATCTTTTAAACCCTGATTCTTGAGAGCACATTAAATTTAAATTCAAGAGGCTGCCTTTTCTACATTAATTTATTGAAATCTTCTTCGGCCTAGCATCCAAAGGTGTAATGCTGCAAATGAGGCAAAGCATTATTGGATTTTTCATCTGGAATTTCTCAGTATTAGCTGGCAGGAGCCTAGATTTGTCCCCGGTTGAGGGCAATAGACTCGCTCCCTATTACATGGGACTTGAACAAAACTGGCGAAACGTGAGTAAACGTACTGTTGAGTATACCTCTGCCCTTACATTCGGGCAATAAACGCAATCATGTTGTTATGAGTTATAATATTTTCAGTAGCAGTAAACTTTCAACTGTAATTTCACACACCTTAACCATTCTCACATGACAAAGCTGTTATTCCTCGTCTATGGCATAACCGTCTAATGCCTCCGTACATTTCACAGTCGGTACTATATTTTATAGCCAAGCTATTCTCTCTGAACGTGAAACTTTACACTTCTTACAAATGTAAGAGAGTTTTGAATTATTTCTGATGTTTGCAACAAAGTTTACAGCCTTTTTTTAGGCGTGCGTCGGCTGAAAATTGTGATTTCTATTTTTCTAACTTCACTATATTTCAACGACAGCTACAAATCTTTCCACTACATCGTATCTCATCCATCGGTACCCCACATTTTATCGCAGTCATACAGAAGAAAAATACGAAAATGTTTTGCAGTTAAATCTGACGCTCGGTGTGGGTAACAAGGTATCCTAACAGTAATTTAGGTTTTAACGCGGTTTCAAATTCATTCGCTGAAATTTTAAAATGTAAGCCTGAAAATTTTCCTTTGAAACTTCATGATATTATGGCATCTCTGAGAAAGTTTTTGGGCGTAAACGTATTATTGAAGTACTTACAAAAGAAAAACTTTATTTGCTAGCAAATTAAGTTTTTCTTTTGTAAGTACTTCAATCAATTTCAAAACGTGTTTAGAATATTAATTGAGTCTTAAGCTCACAGTAAGTTTTTCTAAATAAAAACAGACAAAACAAAACTCCTCAGTCCCTGAAGGCTATTCTCAGAAACAGAGCAGATAATCTTATTAAAATTTTGAAGTTCAGCTTAAAAGCAGTTTTACACGAGAAAATTTTCTTGCCCGTTGAGACGCTTCTTTCTTAGTCTATGCGAGTATCGCAATGAAGTGTCTACTGTATTTTTTTGATATCTGATACGAAAACTCCGATACTGACATGAGTCTGCTCTTAGGCTTTACTGAACCTACACCGTTTGTCAGTACGTCGGTCCGGCTACCTACTAAATTGTTGTTTTTCTTATCTATTTTAAACTTTTATAACTAGTTAGTTAACTTTCCACAGAAGTTCAAAATGAGTGGTTGTCGGTAACCCAATTACAAAGTTTACATCGACTGTTGGTGATAAAACCATTTTACTCATATTTGGTAAATTTGTATCTTCTGTGTCCATATCAAAGTTAAAGTCAAATTTATTTCAACGAGGCGATTAAGGAGCACTTTTGAACGTCAACATCCAATGTTCATATATAAATTCAGAATTTGAAATTGATTAAGCCAGTTGGGATCTTTGTGATAAAAATATAGTATTTTTCGTACTATATTACTTTTCTATAATATATAGTACAATTGACGAAAATAATATAGTACGATACTATATAATATAATATATTATATATTACGAGTGGCAACCCTTATCAATACCTAGCCCCCGTATGTAGAGAGGTAAATGTACACAGACATTTCACAATGAATTAGGATAATTCGCATAACCAACAGCAAAGAAACTAACACTTTCTAAAAGGGCTTCATTAAACCTTATGTTATAAAAGCTAAGATCGATTATGTCCCAGTTCATAAATATTGGAATAAACGATTAAAATAGAATAGAATAGAATAGAATATACTTTATTGTACACCAAAAAATAAAGTTACACATCTCTTTTACAGTAATACTTATAACTACGGGTACAAAGGCGGCCTTATCGCTGACAGCGATATCTACCAGACAAAGGTTTGCATGGACATAATTATCTAAGAATAAAACAGGGGGTAGTTTGTGGTGTAATGCTACATTAAAATATAAATAAAAAATATATTACTATATTAAATACTACTCATAATCTCATATGTATACATACATATATAATATTACTTGTCACATACATTCATAGATAGAAGAAAAAAAAAATGAAAAAAGATTGAATAATAATGGACTAAATTAGATCTAAATAGATAAACGTTAGAGAGAAAGGACATGGTTTCTAACCAGGTTCTTAAAAGCAGCCAGCGACTGGGCTTGTCTTACTGACAAGGGCAACTCATTCCACAATCGCACAGCCTGGACCGTAAACGATTTGTCGTAAAACTTAGTGGAATGAGCAGGCATCGTAAGTCTCAAATTCTCCGATGATCTCAAGTTCCTTGAATGTGTGTCATGAAGGAACTTAAAGCGTTCTTTGAGAACTTATATAAGATTCAAATTAACCACTTAATCAAAATCTGGACCAACGTTCAGCCTACGCCCGAAAATCGTTACTGCTTGCCAACTCTTAGCCCGCGATGACCGTCCTGTGTCCTGTCGATTAATGGTCGCAGGCCTATTTGAAATTCAAATCAAAAGCCGCGGTTTTGTTAAAAGATTCCGTAGTACTCCTACTCTGTGT
The DNA here is from genome assembly GCA_947562075.1 of Orthosia gracilis. Taxonomy (NCBI): domain Eukaryota; kingdom Metazoa; phylum Arthropoda; class Insecta; order Lepidoptera; family Noctuidae; genus Orthosia; species Orthosia gracilis. The sequence continues at coordinate 10,571,278 of OX387266.1, read as the reverse complement.
GCTTATTCAAATTTTTTTTACGTACTCACTCGTGATAACATAAACGATCTCTTATGTCAAAATGTATACAAAAAAGACGTTACTGTCCCCAAACAGCACTTATCCAGTTTCAATACTAATAACGTTACATTAACGCGATTGAGTGTGATGAAGTGTCATGGTTATTGGTATATATGAAAGACTCTGGATAACGTCTCGATTTATTGTGTGTCACATCGAACCATCGTACATCATATTATTATAAGGTATGGTTACTTACACGTGCTTATTAATACTAATGATATCTTATATATACTACAGTGAGTAAAAACTCGCACCAAGGCCTCTGTAGTGCTGTCACGTTAGCGCCGGTACAAGGAGGAGGCATGTTAGAGTATTTCGAGACGTTGTGATCTGATTTGCTGTGTAATGAGTTTTAGAATTTGTTTATGTCTCTGTGGGAGTAGATGCTTGTGAGTGTTTTTGAGTGTGCTTGCCGAACTCCGGAATCGAAGCTAAAACTTCATGCTCACCGGTTAAATTAAACCGGATAGCTACTAAATTGTATTTTTTTTTTAATTATGTTAACCCTATACCTAGGGTTCTAAGGGTGGGCAGAGCCATCGGCTACACGATGGTAGCCGCCAGTCTTTTTCCTATAATTTGGGTGCATTAGAGGTGGTATTTCGGCTTAATAACACAGAAAGGACAGTAAAATGTACATTATTGAGGTGATAGCGATTGTCGAAGTGCCAAAATGAAAATCTGATAGAAGCAGGTTCTTTTTTTTGTATTTATACTTGGAAAAAAAAACACAGGCAATCCAGAATCTACACAGTCATGTCTAGGTTGATAACTTGTAAGTGCTACTGCTTAGCATGAGGTCTTGGGTTCGATTCCCGGCTCAGGCAAGTGATACCGGCTTTTTCCGTCTGTCTGGGTTTTTCGTCGAAGTTGATGCCAACAGGCTCTTTTAAGTTAATGATTTAATTGAAATAATTAGTTATGTTTGATAGCGAAACGTTGACATCTCAGAGATTCAGCTAAAACATAGCAACGATAATAATTGGCAAAAACAAGCAATAAGATGACACAAAATGTTTGTTTACTGACTAAGACTGAAGAATATATAATCAACCTATATACTATCTTCTCAGATGCAAGATTAAACAACGTTTCTAAGCCAGCCACTTAATAAATTGCCCCGCAGTAAGCAAACTTAACACTGGCAACCCTGCCCGTCTAGGTCTCTACATCACTATTTATCTACAACATCGTTCTCGTTTACGGGGTGAGCACATCCAGCAGTGGGTACTTATTCAATGCTAACACAGAATTCTAGATTGTAGTTGCTTTGAAAACTAGATGGTTCAAGAAGTTTTGTAAGAAACAAAGAAGTTATTTATAGTCAAGCCAAAAGGATATCATACGTACTTCCAATTAAACTTTTATCCTGTATTTAATTCTTTCGATTGATGCATTTTCAAAAATCCTTCTTTCACAAGATGTCGCAAAAAATTCTAGCTACTTGAAATGTATCATAAATTTTTGAGACCAACTTCATCTTTCCATATTTTAGTAAAAATAAATTGACAGACTTTATTTTTGTAGTTATTCGTAAAAGACATTTTCAATCTTTTCATCTATTCCGTGGCATAAGTACCTAAGTCAATAACAAGTTGCCACACAGATAAATAGCAGTGTCCTACATAAGGAAAAGCCAACAAAATGAATCGTAGTAAATCTAGCGGTTAACTGATGTCGATAATAAAGTGTTCACTTTCAAAATCATTTTTTTTTAGTTCACATAGGGCTACACAGGCACTAATAAAACGTCGACAAAAGGTGCATGGTTCGGGTTGGTCCTATGGAGAAGAAACGGCAAGAAACTCTACGGTTACTCTATTACAAATTGGTTTGGTTTTACAATATTTCCATATTACAGCATTAGTACCTAGGTATGGGGGGACAACGTAGGCCCGACAATAAGTCGTAAGAACTAAAAAATAATATTATATTTTATATAAAGAAAATAAAGTAAAACGAGATAAAAAGTAAACAAATGTTAGTAAGCATCTAGAATTCTAGAAGGCCTACAATGTTCACACATTCACAAAACAATCGGTAAAAGAAGCTATACAAAGTAAAAAAAAAAATTTGCTACACTAAATTTAACATGTGGCACAAATGTTGTTATCAGTGCTGTAACTATTCTTTAACTTTGTGAGCCTGTGTAACTTTGTTAACTTTGTGAGCCTAAGTAAAGAAAATTGTGCCAAAAAAATGGTGGAAAATATGGACTCGGTTTTTCGTGCTAGTTTTTTTTCTTATTATGAGGAGATAGCCCGAAGGATTTCCGTATATAAAGAGGAACATAAGACTTTTTTTATGGGATTCCAAGAAAGCTTGGGTATCCACATGCTTGACTGTCAATCGCCGATACCTTTAAAAACAAAACCTTTACAAAAATACCCTTGATAGTTTAGTATTGGAAGCTGGATTGGTAATCAAAGCACCCGGGTAGATGCGGACAAAAAGGCATCAGATCCTAAAATATTTACTACCATGTCGTCTTGGACGCCTTAATAGAGACAATAAAAAAGTGCTACTGGACAGATTCTTAGTAAACACAATGTTATAGTTTAGGTTATAATTAAATTACTTATTAGTCTATTTATGAGGCTATATTGTAATAAGATTAGAATCCATATTATTGATGAAGCCTAGGAAAAGGAAAAAAAGTCGTCTTGAACAAAAAAGAGCTCAGAAAAAGAAACTTCATGTAGATTCAGTTCTTTTCTTTTATGTACTAATATGATTCAACATGCCTGAGGTATCTGGTTAGCAATGAAATTATTATTTTGATTGTAATATTCTGAAACCCTTTGAGCTAGTGTTTGTTTTATGCTGTGCCAATAACTTCGAAATATCCAAAGAGGCTGTTTAGCAAAAGCTCTACAATACCTATCCGACACTCAACAAAGACAGAGAACAAAAGCTAAACCAATCAATGTTTATCTGTGACCCCTCATTTATGACCCGCTTGCAATTTGCGACGCCAAACACAACTTACAGCAACACAAGCCGCAATAAAATAAAACAACAAAAACTTGAGCTAATAAAACTGACCGTGTCATCAGCCTGTTCTGTAGATCAAAATAAGATGGCAGGTGTGACGAAGTACTTTCCAACTTTTCGTAGATAGTAAGAGTCTGATGTGGCAATGACCCGCTTTACATTGTTCAAATCTGTTTAGCGGTTGATGATGATCCACAAACATCCTACCATACAGACTTCCAGACATTTAGCACTGCTTGATGACAATTTAGTCCTAAAGTTCTACTCTATTTTTGATGCTATTATAAAAAAAAACTATGATAAATAGATATTTTATGGGATGATTAATAATGTTCTAATCTCTCTAGTTCTATCTTTTAAAGTCTCAAATTTATCAAGTCGTACTAAAATATATTTTTATAAATAAATCTTTTCCAAATAAAAGATAAACTTAACTCATTTTCTATAAACTTAAGCTATTGTATTTTATTTTTTGAGAAAATTCGTTAGGTACTTTTTATAAGTAGTAATCTGCTGTCTCGTCACACATAGTTAAGTAGCATAGACAACACACCTGAATTTTAAATAAAAGAGCGCTCTCATTTATCCCCATTTTTAATAAAAACCAAAAACATTTCTATAATCAAGAGGCACTTCTAAAACTTATTTTTCATCATGGTTTCGGTACTGCAATATCGGTCACCCTTACAGTGGAACAAAGGAATATGTGATTTATTTCAAACAAAGTGCAATGATAACCAAAGCGATTTTGATCCGAGATTTATTCTCTTCAACAGGAAGTCTTTTGTTTTTCAAAAAGAAAACATATATTTATAAATATTTTCCATTTTCACGTAATTAATCTGTGTGAAGCTTCGAAGCGTGAAAAATGGCAGAGATTTTGTTATCCGTGAAAATTGGGTCGGCTTAGATTTCAATCTTCTTTGGTATTCTGATATTTTCTAAGATATTCGATATTCATTATCGATGTTCTAACTTGGCTTCCGTGTTCAATTTTAATCAAAAGGTCGGATATTGGTGTCAAGAGATAAAATAAATAAATAAGCCAGTTTAGCTAGACTAAAGCCCATATTTCAATTCATCTCCTTCACCTCGATTCTACCTCAACGAGCAAACAAAGGCATCAAATTGACAGACACAGCTTTTTATTTTGTGAATTCTCGTTAGAAAATGACACTTTTTTTTGGCCTTATGTTGTCTTTATATTTAAATATCATACCCTTAGAACTTTAAATGTACTACAAATCTACCTTAATTCACACTATTATTCACTGTTTACTGGAAAACAACGACCTTTTCCTCAAAACAATTAAATTATTCTCGACATCTCCTCGCCAAATAACCAACCAAATGATTTGATAATGCGCAGCGATTAAAGCTATTTGTTCCTCACAGTGCTTGCTTGACTTTTATTTTAAAGGACCTTTTAAAGCGGGGTCTTTTTAATGAATTACTTACATTGAGTTATTTCGACTTTGCTGTCAACTCAGGATGCCCATACCTGAAATTTAAAAAAGAAAACGTTAATTTATAAAAATTGTGTGTTAATTTTCTCTGTAAGCCTTAATACACCGTCTGAGTCAGGCCCCATCAGGTCCACAATAGGCCAATCGGAGTCTGCATGTCAATAAGTTATTTGGTCGCATTGTGCGTTCGATTTAATTCCGGTGGGCATCGAACCGCAGCCATTTTTGTTTGAGAGGATGCCGGAGGTGAGAATTTAGTTGAAGGAAATTAGTATGGTTTTTGTTGAGTGATTAATTTTTAAATAACTAGGTAATAACAGCAGCACAGGTAGATCTTCAAGATTAACCAACGCTTGGCTAGGTCATTTTAAGGTCTTTGACAGTCGTTACAGTTGTCAGATACATTAAAATCTGAACTGACACTAGTCTCGCCAAGGGGTATCGTGTTACCCAGTCACTGAGTTGCGGAAGCCAGATAAGCGGTCATTCCATGTCTGGTACTTAGATGCAGCTGGTTTGACTGAAAGCCGATCCTAACAACCAGCCTTTGCCCAAATAGATAGGTCTATTTGGGCAAAGGCTGGTCAGATTGATGGAATCTGAGCTGAGTTCAACATTCAAAAATTGAATTCTGTTGTGTTGTTAAGTTATTAATAGGTTTATATTACGTTTCGCTATCTACACGGATCGGATAACAGTGGTCTCGAGTTTTATCATTATAAAATTCTAGGTATCAGTAGGATTTTTGTCCGGTTAATAGTTATTGCCTCGGGGAATACGGGCGTGAAGTAATGTTATATCTTTCAAAGTGGTTTTCGACCTTGTAAAAAACTACTAGCATAGCGGTTATCTCTTGAGGATTGCGAACGTGAGGACCCAGAATTCTCGTAAGTAGATGCAAAACCACATGATTAAAAGTTTGAATGCATCGGAAATATTTGGAACGCCAATAACATACATACATAAAATCGGCTTTTTTCCATAGGGTTCAGAAAATACAGAACGCCATTTGCTACGATTATTACATACTCCTTTTGCTTCGTTTATGTTCATACATCTGATTACACCTACAAGTACGCCGCCGGTTATAAGTTCTAAGATGCGTAGCGATATCTGAGTCGTCCATACTTTATTTTCATAGAGTATAGACACACCATCGCCGGCGGGGTTAGGTCAAGCTTTTGTTAGGCAAATACTGAATGAGGGCGCTTATTTTTAGAAAGCTTTTAAATTGAAGATAGTTGGTGTTTTTAGCATATTTCTGTAGTGCCTACTTCAGATTGTTGTTGTAAGTTTGAAAGCGGAATTTGCAACTTTTTAAAGGGCAGGAATATTTTAAATGTGAGATAGAGTATTTTAAATCATGATCTTTTTGTTGAGAAAAATTATTAGACGTGACGTCTTCACAAGGCAGATTTTTTCACGTCAATGAACCATTTAAATATTATCGTTGGTTCTAAAGAAAAAAATTTTCCTTATCATTTTAATAAATACGAACACCAAGATTTGCTTTAAAAAAAAACATAGTAAGAAAATCTGAAATTATTGGTTTATAGTCAAAGTTTGTTTCAAATCTGTGTAAAAGGATTTCTAAAGAAAAAAAAGGCTAATATTATAATTTTTAACAAATACAGAATGTTACCAAAATCAATATTCCAGCTTACAAAACTAAAAAAAAAACTAAAAAAGCTTACAAAATATTCCAAAAATAATAAGAAAATAAGTATGCCTCCAACGAACAAATATTATAATACTCGTACCTAAATTCCTACGTGACAGAATTTACGTTGTTCAAAGTAATAATAATTGAGTCACAAAACAGCTTATACTATACGAACTTTACCTTTTATTGTAAATATGAATGGAAATTTGAGGGTAGTCAAAGAAAATTCCCTTTGAATTAGATGATAGTCTATGTTTTTGTGCTTGTTAAAACCACAAGACTTGGGAGTCGTATCAGGTACCTATTTAGGTTCCAATAACATCATAGCGCATTTCATGTCGCCATGGCTAAAAATAGGTTTCTCCGAAGGTGGGTCGGCGTCGTAATGTCAACTAACGCTTTGTTATATTGGGTTAACATATATATATATACGGGCCGGGTTGAGGATATCCTCCATTTAAATCGGTGTAAAAGTAGCCTATGACACACAGCGACAGTGAATCTTTCAATCAGTGAAAGAATTTTTGTAACCGGATCAGAACTTCAACCTTTTACAAAAAATACAATGTCACATATACTTCTTGACCCGTAAAAACAGTAGGTTAATCAAAAATATGATTCGTGCAAGGTTCGAACCTATGACCCGATGAATAAGAATAACCCCCATTTTTAGATATCCAAAGTCGGCTGACTGAACTCTACCAACACCCACAAGCAAAAACTTTTAATAACTCACACTTGAACTCACTTGCCCTTTCTAAATACATAACATTTTTCCAAGAACTCTTCCAATATTCCTAAACATTAACTTATACGCCTAAAACAACATGAGGAAAACATAGAAAATACGGAAAAATACCGGGCATTCTCTAATCTGTAATAGTAAAGCATGGAATCGTATAGTAGTGCCGTGATTTACTTATGAAAATAAAAGACAGGCCATACTCTAGCCATCCTCTGCCGTAAAGATCAAGCACGTGAAATTTGTGTGGGGTTTAAGTAAAATACTTTTAGCGAGTATCATGCAATTTTTGCAAAAGAATTGTTTATTTATTACTTGGAAAACCAACAGCTATACATAAACTGTTTGACATGTTGTCTTTTTGAGCATCTTCCCAGTCGACGCACGGGATCGATCAATGTGGCGACGCCTGGGTGAGGCCTATGTCCAGCAGTGAACGTCTTTCAGCAGAAATGATGATGATGATAATCTCCTCAGTTGTATAATTACTCAACAGCGACATAGGACAGAAGCTGTACATATTATGTAAACCTTGTATTATGTAACTCAGGTAAACCTAGGTCAGAGGGCAGATGCTCGTACTGATGAATTTAGTTGCATATTGTTACAGTTGGCGTGTGGTGTCTTTGGTATCAAAATAATTATGTTTGATTCGCGTTTTATATGTTTAAAATCTGAAAGGACGTATGGAAATTGTCTGCATCATACATAATAAACTGTTGACTCAAAGAACTGGAGAAAACCTTGTAGCCCTCATAGATGATGGATTTGAGGTTTTCTTCGTTATTTTTCTATTACTTTTCATCTCAGTAATCTGCCCAAACCGCTCACCTCCGATAACTTGTCCACAATATCTTATGCATTCCAGTGGCGTGTTACAGCGGAGGGTCAGTTAGACAAATGACGTCATCAATAATGATAGATCGCCGCCGCGTCTCAGTTCGACATGCCTTCTCTTATTAAATGATACTGTGTTTTCTAGGACGAGGAGACAAGGCAAATGTTTTGTTTGTGAGTCGGTAATCGGGTTAAGGAAGTAAGATCGCCAGTTACTCCATGTCATAATGGTATTCAGCTAAACCCAGTTAGACTAACAGCCTACCAGCATAGTTGTTAAAAGGCTAGGCAGGTGATGATAATTATTTTGTGTGTAAAAGCGGTTGTCTGAGGCTTTAATTGTACTTTTTTTTGTTGTTGTTTGTTTTTCACTGTAAATGTCTTTATCGAAGACATTCAATGGTCCACAACAGATTAAATCTTTAGTATAGAATTTAAATTACTTGAGCTTTGGTTGATTGTACATAATATCTCCAGATAACAAGCGTAGCAAACCTTTAAACATTCCGATATTTAAAGGTATAAATAGTCAAGACAAAAAAAGGATATGCTACTCACACAGGGAAGAGTTCTGGGCGAGATGTAGGTACGGGCTATTGCAATGTAACAGGTAAGGTGAGGTATTTCTGTTATGTATAAATTAATAAATAATTATTATCATAGAATATGTCTCTAAAATTTTACGACTAAATGCTCTACTTTCTAGTCCCTTCCAACAGATTTTGATCAAAATTTTATAATTAATTTTAGCATGATTCAAACTCGCTTGACATACCAAGCAAAATAAAAAAATAATAAGAATATTTTTATTATAACTGCTTGTAAGAAACTCCAGTAATAAAATAACACACTTATAACCTGGAACATCATCTTATCACAATGAAGTTACGGAGTATCGAAACCTGACTTCTTGTTAAGGTTTATTTTCTATTTAATTAGTTGAACAGAAGCTGAGATTAAATTCAAAATAACGACAGTGTTGCTACGCACCATGCTACGGCGTTGCTGTTTGCTACGAATCATGTTTTACGCCTTAGGTATATTTTAAGAAACTCTCTTGACCTCATCCGAATTTATTTGGGATAAGCGCAACATGTCTTCTTTTTCTTAATGTACTACATACATTCTCTGATAGAAAGTACTGTCTAAAGCAATGGTTCTTAAAACATAGGTTTCTTCTAGGCAAGCGTGCTTCACCGTAGACCACAAGAGGTCCTTTTGTAACGGAGTTTGATAATAGGGGATGGAATATGGTTCATATAGACGTTAATCATTGTTGCCAATGGGAAATCCCTTCAGGCCCAAAGCTATTTCAAGATAATCCTTGTATGTTTCCACCCTTTAATTTTAATTCCAACTTGCATAAAAAAATCAAGCTTAACATAAGACCCTATACGTTTCAACTAACATTGCCAAGTTTGCAAGAAACTTACAAGTTGGAACCCGGCTCAAACTGACATATAATCTTATTAAACTAAAGCCTGAACTTACGGGATTAGAGCCACGGTCTTAATAGTTTGGTTTTATTGTAATACTGTTCAGATGCTTGCAGGAAATTAAAGGGATGGAGGAAGTAATCTGGTAGGGGGAAGCTTAGACTAAGGCTGTGTGGGTAGACCTAAGTCTAGACTGTGTGTAATCAGACTATCGGTTAGTTAAAACTATAGATTATGTTTATTACTGTTTTGACTGTCAGTAGAAAGGATCAGAGATCCTAAACAAAGATGAATTTCTATCAACGATGATAATGATTATGTTGAAATATCATGTGATTGTTCAAAAGAGAAACCATTAAGTAGTTGGCAGGCATCATCGCTGATAAATTGTCATTTTGTTAAGACGCCCACTTTTTCAGCATCCAAACACGTAATGAACACTAAGGTAGACACAGAATGGAAATTCAAAATTATCCGACGCCCTTTGTCTTATTTTGGCTAGATACTTAAAAAGTCTTAAAAGGTCGAAAGGCTCTGGAATGGCGACCGCGTACCGGAAGACGATGCTTTGGAAAGCCTGCAACAGGTGGACCGATGACCGATGCAGAGGACCAATCGACGTGGCGACGGTTGGGGGAAGCCTTTGAATAAGTGGTCAGCTAAAATAAAAACGATGAATGCTGGCAAACAGTCTCATCCTATTTGCGAGAATAGCAAAAAAGAAAAGAAATACTCTTAAAGCAATCCAGAAAGACATCAAGACCGTTTCGTTTGAAACCGGGTTGCCTAATCTCATTAAAATAGTATGAAGTTCTTCGAGATTGTTACAGTGTAGCGGTTAAGTACTACGACTACGACTTGTGCCAGAGTCGTTTTATGTTCGTTTAATACTAGCTGTTTCCGCAGCTCTACCAAAGCAATCTTTTTAATTTCTATTGTAATATAAGTAACTTTGAAATTACCTCTTTTCATGTTAAGTAAACAAAGGCTATGTTTATTTAACATGAAAAAAGGTAATTTGAAGAAGGCCCAGTCCCTCTTACAAACAGGAGGCTTTACTCCATTTTCCGCATGTTCTCGAGCAAAAAGTTCTCTAGAGATCTACCAAAATAGTACCAAACTCAAGCAGGCTTAGTACTCAACAACATTAACCTAATTAACAATACGTTACTAATAGGTACTTAAGAACGAAATATCGAAGCAATCGGAAGTATTTTTTTTTTTTTTTTTTTGTCGACGGGGAAAATCATCTTAGGACAAATCCCGCTCTTGGGTGGAGCGGGAGATAGTGTCAGACTTGTACTGACTAAAAACCCCGCGCCGTTCCTTCTAGCCTTCGTACCGGGGCTCTAGCTTCCTTTCGGATAACCCCGAACCCCGGTAGGCTTCGACCCAGCTGGGCCCCTCTCTTTGCTGACAACTCCTTGAGGCGCGCGGGAACAGTGCGCGCCGTCGACGCCTTGGCTCGGTCCGGGTAGTTACCAGACGATCGGACAGCGAGCTACCCATGGCTCGCTGTCCACGAGCCCGCGTCTACGGTGGCTGGATATCGGGATTGGGATCCCGGCGGCGGCGGCGAGGGCGCCGTTGCCTGATGCGGTCGGCCTCCTCCTTTGCTAGCATTACTGCTTCGCAGAAGGAGGCGACCGCCTGCCACTCCTCCTCGCTCCGGACCATGGCCTGAACCAAGGCCCGGCGCGAGAGGTCTCCGCCGCCGATCGCCCCCACGAGGGCACGGCGGTGCTCCGCCCAAGCAGGGCACACCTCGACTGTGTGCTCCACCGTGTCCTCCGGGCGTTCCGCACAGTGGCGGCACCCGGGCGTCTCTTCCGCTTGGATCCGATGCAGGAACCTCCCGAACTTGCCATGTCCGGTGAGGACCTGCGTCATGCGGAAGGTAAGGACGCCGTGAGGTCTTTCCAGCCACGCCTTACTGACTTACCGCCATTATGGTGGCGTGCCCAGCACTGGGTTGCGATAGTCGCTGGCGCCATTTCACCGTGAGATCCCGCCGGAGTTCTGTCCGCCATACCTCGACCTGTCGCGGCAGCGGACTTTCACCCCGGCGTTGCATCTCCACGCGCATGTCGTGCATGTGTGCAAGGACTGTTGCCTCCAGATCCCACGGTGGTAGGCCAGCCAGAAGGCTCGCCGCTTCGCGGGAGATCGTGCGGTAACCCCGCACCATCCGTATTGCCATGACCCTCTGGCAGCCGTTCAGTATGGTCGCCGGTCGCTTTTGCAGCGACGGCGCCCACACCGGCGCCCCATACAGGGCCATGGACCGAACGATCCCCGCGTAGAGCCTCCGGCAGGAGGCGTCTGGACCCCCAAGGTTGGGCAGGAGCCGTTTGAGAGCAGCCCCAGCCCGGTTGAGTTTGGGAGCCAAACGTCGGAAATGTTCTCCGAAATTCCATCGGCTGTCGAGAACGAGTCCCAGGTACTTCATCGTCAACCCGACGCCGATGCGAACTCCTCCTACCGTAAGCTGGGAGTCTGGTGGCGGCGTATTCCGAGGGCCATGAAAGAACATGGCCTCGGATTTGTGCAGCGCCACTTCGAGTCCCAACTCCTGGATCCTACCAACGACTATCGCAACCCCGCGTGTCGCTAGAGCGACCGCCGCCTGGTGCGACTCTCCCTGCGCCAGAACCAGCGTCTGCGTAGCAGACCACGCTGACCCCGCCAGGGAGGTCGCCGCGCAGCACGTAGTCGTAGCCGATGTTCCACAAGGGTGGCCCCAGAACCGACCCCTGCGGAACACCGCACGACATCTCTCGACGTTTCCAGTCTCCCTGGTGACCGGGGTAGACAATATACCTGTCCGACAGGTAGGCCTCGACCACTCGACAGAGGTATTCGGGCACCCGGTGGTACCGGAGTGCCCTCCGGATCGTACTCCAGGGTAGGGAGTTGAAGGCGTTGGCGATGTCCAAGGACACCGCCACGACGCTCCCACCCTGGGAGACCGCATCCCCTGTCGTGAGGGCTCGCACGCGCATGATGGCGTCCACCGTAGAGCGCGCCCTGCGGAAGCCAAACTGTCCGTCCGACAAGTCCGGCCCCACCCGTGATAGGCGCGCGACGAGGCGGTTTGCAATGACTCTTTCAAAGATCTTGCCCACCTCGTCGAGCAGCACAAGGGGCCGGTACGCGGACGGAGAGTCCGCAGGGCGCCCTGGCTTCGCTATGAGGACCAGTTTCCCCATCTTCCAGCGAAGTGGGAACTGGCCCCTCTCCATACATGCGCTGAAGAGCCCTCTTAGTCGAGGCCCGAGAGCCTCCATGGCCAGGACCCAGGCTTTCCCTGGCAAGCCGTCGGGTCCTGGGGCGGTGTTCTTGGCACTCAGCCTTCGCACCGCCACTCTCACCTCTACCTCGGTCACCTCTGGAGTATTGTCGTCGTCGTCGCTGTTGTGGTCCGCGTCAGACACCGCTAGCGGAGGCGGAGCCATGGGCGGGGGGGAGTGTTCCCCTCGCGCAGGGAACAGAGTGGTTACCACACCCTCCACGATTTGGGGCCGGAGACTCTGAGTCAGCGGCGGAGCCCAGGGGCGAAGCTTGTCCCGTACCAATTTGTACGGGCGCCCCCACGGATCCGCGTTCAGAGACCCCAGCCACACGTTGCGGGCCTCGAGTTTGGCCCGCTTTATCTCCGTTCGGAGGGTGCGTTTTGCCTCTCTGTATCCCTCATACAGCTCCGCCTCTCTGGCCTCCGCATCCGGCGGGCGGATGCGGCGTCTGCAGTGTCTGTCGTACCGGCGGCGCGCGTGATTGCACGCGTTGCGCAGTGCGCCGATCTCCGGCGACCACCAGTACACGTGGCGCTTAGCACGACCTTGATGGACTCGGGGCATTGCCGCGTCGCAAATTTGCGACATGGCCTCCCGGAACCACTCCGCCTCGACGTCGATGTCGACAGGCCTGTCCGGTGCTTGCACCCAGGCCTGTACCGTCGCGGCTTCCAGGAGGAGCTCCTGGTCCATCTGCTTAAGCGCCCACCGCGGACCACAAGGGCTCCGTCGGACCGGCGCGGCCGAGGTTTCGGCGGAGACGTCAAACCGGATATACCGGTGGTCAGAGTACGTCTCCACCTCCTCCATAACGCGCCAGCCGACGACACGCGGCGACAGAGCGGGGCTGGCGAACGAGATGTCCACCACCGATGTACCCCGCATCCGCACCAACGTGGGGACAGAGCCCCGGTTCAGGACGGCCAGGCCTAGCTCCAAGGCCCAGTCCTCCACCATCCGACCCCGTCGGTTCGTGTACCGAGAACCCCAAGCCGTGTTCCAGGCGTTGAAGTCCCCGCAAACGACCACAGGGAGGGAACCGAACCCAGCGACGACGGGATTTAGCTCCATCAGGGAGACGTGGAGTTCGTCGAGAGATCTGTTCGGGGACAGGTAGACGCCTACCACAGCGATGTCCCCGAACCGTGCTGCCACGCAACCTCGCCCCCTCGTGACGGAATCGGGGGGCGGGGTACCGGCAGCGGCCGACGAAATTAACGTCACCGAGCCGTCCAAGTCCTGAACCCACTCTCCACGGGGTTGGACAAAGTACGGCTCGGCGACGACGGCGATATTGATCGACCACTGCGCCATGCAATCGGAAGTATTGAATACCGAAGCAAGCGCGGGTGATACCTAATGAGTGCCGAAGCGCGTCGGCGTATTTTCTCGCGTCTGATGTAAATAGTGTTTAATTGTAAACCAGCTTATTGTGGAACTTCGTCTGTGTATTGACTTCTAATTAAAACAGTAAATGAGTTGTAGTAATTAAGATAGTGCGTAAACTTTTAGGACATTCTAGGCAGTAGGTTCTGTTTTTGTATTTTCCGAGTTTTTTTAGAAATGATAAAGTGCATATGATATTGTTACTTGGCCTTCATGATTTTGTAGACCTACTGAATGTTTGTGTGATGGCGCTACAACTTCACGCTCACCTCACCTAAGTTGTCACGGTGAAATTTTAACAGAATTTTATATGATGCCATGGCGTTAAGGTTTGCAAGATAGCAAAGTTTCCGACTATCATTCATGATGTCTCTTTCCATGCATCCATAATGACACCAATCAAACTTACAAACTAAAAATTGCCTCGTGAACTTGCAAGTGTATTCACCCCAAAAATCAAAGACGGCCATGACGATTAGGAACATAATTCAGCACAAAGGTGAACGGCAGATTTTGTACCGCATTCTTTTTTTGTTGTTCGGTTATATAATTTGTACCACTTATTAAGGCAACTAAGCCATTTATTTTCATGTAAGTTTACTATTTTTAGAACTTCGGCTTAATTAATAATATCAATAAATATATTTTAATAAATAAACGTAATAAAATCGTACACTAAACGCAATTATGTTTTTAGAAGTTGCCTTACATGAAATAACACAAAATTGAAATGATTACTAATTATTTAGAAATAGAAATAACATTAAATATAACCAAACTCATCATTATCAAACTGTCGCAGTCTGCTGGTGGATATAGATATTTAGTAATACCCTGAGTAGGTACGATCCTCATCTCAATCTACCTACTTATTGGTAAGGGAAATACTACAAAGATAGCAACAAACAATTTACTTTACACATTACCTATGTAACAATCTGCAACATTTACCTATATGTAACAATTTACATTGGTACACTAGTATATAACCTTAAAAAACAAAACTGGTTATAACTTTTACGTTCCAAGTTCTAAAAATCTAAGAATTAAAAAAAGGATTATTTATCGTATTAACTACCAATTAAAACAAAAAATATCCCAAAACACGAAATTTTATTTGCGGTACGAAGTTCCCATACAAGCCTGCCGTTCGCCTTTCAAGTTTAACTGGTGAAGAGCATACGCGGATGCTGAGGCGGATAGCGCATAGTGGCATTCTATCAACTCCCGAGCTCCCCCTATCATCTAGCCAGTACCAGGCGCGCACACACTCACACAACTCCCAGATCGCCCCTTCGTCCAGCACTCGCCTTATTTATCGCACAGTGCTACTAAAGAAGAAAATGAGCTGCTACACGCATACGAATGGCAGATTATAGTGATGGAGAGGTTTAGGGATGGAGGCTGTGATTAAAACTGGAGGATGAATTTATTGTTTGTTATTGTTTCTTTTTACTGAATTTAAAAACAAGATTTTTTCTTATCCAGCTTCTTACAATGTTATGTTATCAAAAATGAATGAAATAACAGGCTCTTTTAAGGAGCTAAAAAAAATAATTAAATGACTAATCGTACAAATTGAAAAACTTATTGAAATCTTTAACACTTGGTCCTTCACTTATTTGTTGTTTAAAGTTGAGATACGTGATGAGCTGCAATGGCGGCCCAGTGGTAATGGCACAAATTTTAGCTCGTGAGTTCGAACACAGGCAGGCTTTGTGTAAATTATTTCATCACCACTATTCGCAAAACGGTAAAGGAAAAAATCGTCAGGCGACCGGCATGTCTTAGAACCAAAACGTGGTGGATTACGGCACATTCCCTCCCACAGAGAGGAGGCCTGCACGCACAACGACTCAAATGAGACCCTAAGTGCGGAAAAGGGGTCCATCTATCCTATACTAAGTTGAGATACATTTTGACGTCTAAAAATGTATTGTTAAGTAGACGTTTATCATTCCCTAACTTTAATCAACGGTTTTATTAAATTTTACACGAAAATATGAAAAATGTTATATTTATTAGAAATCTACTAAAGTTTAAAATCAATCGTATAGTTGTACAATAAAACATTAAAGAACAATTTGAACGTATATTACGTATTTCTAACAGACATCACACAATTCATACCGATGGATCTAGCTGCCAAAACAGACTATAAACTGAACTGGGAGAATACTAGGACTATGAAAAAACTTACATGCCTGTGTGCTGTCTTTACATCTATATACCTGGTGTGTTATGTAGTGTACCTGGGTAACACTCCGATACCTAACTAGTGGACATAAGGAGTACTGATAACGACCTGTGTTTGTGGCTGTGGTACATGGCATATGATTGTAGAGTTTCAAATAAAGTTATATAATAGTTTTCTGGTTTATCGTAAGCTTAATAAAATATATTGAAAAGAACGCCTTTTAAATTAAAAGATTTTTCATTCTGTCGAGACACCTACCATTGTTGGATTTTTAAACCAAAGGCAATTCAAAGTCAAACTTGTCATAATAATGAAAGGTCCCAAGGTTTTCTAAAAAAGGTCCCAAGCATAACCGCTATTTATTTGTAACTTATACCACACATACAAGCCCTTTACATCAACATTGAAAACCGCAGTTAAATAATTTTATCCAACAATCGAACTATATTTTATGAACAAACAAATTTTTGCCTCTTTACCCTAAACATTTTGTTGAAAATAAATGTAAAAAAGGAAAGAAGGTAAATGTTTACACGGCGAGACGGTCTAATCCAGTACCGCATGACCTCGCAGATATTTCAGCTTAATTATATTCTAAGTCCTTTCAAGTAGACTTGCCCCACTTTAATCGACTCATTCGCCATGGCAAGGGAAAAACAAAGCTTATTAACCCGGAGAATCTCAATTAATATCAAGAAAATTATAACAGGCGATTAAATTCGCCAGGTTAAGGAATAGCCGATCACTCTGATTGAACTGCGAGAGGACTATTAATTAAAAACTGACAATTTGATTGAGTCGGGTGAAATTATACACGTGATAGGAATAAACCAAGAAAATCACTGTTTAATTCAGCAAATAAATTAAAGTGTGAAAAAATATCATCAATTATCCTATTTTTATCGAGTTGCCAAAGACTTGATGAAAATAAACGGTCCACCTAGTCGTCAAAGTTTTCTCGGTTCGCGTTAAAATTAGAAAATAAATTGAATTTCATCTAGATTTAAATTTTCTGAAACAGAAAACCCTAATTCTATATCATATTATAACTTTTAATTAGTTTTATAGCTTTGCTGAGAAATTACTGCTTTGCTTTATGTTCTTTTTCTACGTAATTATAATGAAGGTTTAAACTACACATACAGTTACTGAATTTAAATTTTGGGTTTAGAATTTGGGGCTCCACTTTTTGTATATTTTTTCTTTGGGCGAAAATGACTAGGTATGTGACTCGTATCTAGAATTTGCTACATAAGATATAGGTATTTGGTGCCCTCTGGCTTTATTATCCTGTATCCACATTTAATTTATTGAAAAGCATTATGTAGCCGTAAATAAACCCAGGAAAAGCTACGTACAGAATCAAACTTCCTAAAACTATCAACAAACTGGTAACATTGAAAATAAGTTCCATAACAGGCACATTTATAGCTAGTACTTTAATTAAAATCTAGATAACATCCTAATTCAAGCCCAGCCAGACAAAAGCACTTATCAGAAAGATAAAAATCACGTACCGCCTAAAACACAATTAAATAATAAGTTTTCGACGAATCTTTATACAGCAGTTTACGGCAACATTTTATTAGAGGGTAGGCAACGAAATTTCAATAATCGTTGATGGGTAAACAGTGTCGTCATCCAGGTCAGATAGCGCCATTGTCACGTTCGCTGTCGGAGCGATCGGACGTTAATATGTCGAGAGTTGATGAGCGAAGCGATAAGCGATTCTAGAATTTTTTATTGGATTTTTACGTGCTAGACGGGTTTACGCATAGCCACGGTAATAAAATACGGAATTGTACATTGATTGATCATATTTCGTTTCTCTACAAATTATTTGGCTCGTGGTAATATAATCCTCGTCTGGGGGTCTTTTAAAATTCATTATTTCTGCTTGATATTCATACTCAAACGAATATTTATTATACCTGAGAATAATAAAAGCAAGGCACTCCTTTCTGGGTGCTGAATTCTTGCGGAATATTTTGATAGCCGCTAGCTGCTAACTATAAATGCCCATTATATATTAAAACGGGCAACTTCTTTGTGATCTACCTAATTCTCATTTCCCTGTTTCAAAGCCCGTATTCCAAGCAGCAATCTCGATTAATTCTATGCCCTCCATTTTTCAAAAAGATCGCAGATATTCCGCCTTCTGCTTAACACCATCACCATAGATTAGAACAAAAGTCACGCATACCAATACCAAGTCACCGGATACGCCCTCTACTCATTCCGTGATAATAAACCATAGTTTTCACCAGCGGACGCCATAAAAGGGTGCTTAGATTAACGATTAAACCGATAGCCATCTTTTACAACTCACCATCATGCTAATGCCAAAAGCGAAAGCTTAGATACATCAAAAAATAGGCATGTACAGAGGGATGGTTCCATACAACAAGCCACAACGAACGCACACGTAGACTAGCTTCACGTACAACGAGTGCAAGCGAACTCGCGACCGGCATTTGTTTGAGATCACCGAACGTAAGAGTCTAGTGTGCGTGCACCTGTTTTCGCTCGTTTTGTGGAGTTGATCTTCTGTTCTAATTTATTTTGTACTTACGTCTTTGGCAGATCTATTTTTATTGCTATGTAAGCCTGGTAAGAAAGGATTGTGTTTTACAATGTCGTACGTAATGGGCCTTGAAGATGCACTTAGTTATATTTATTAACCCGGAGCCTAGCTTTGGTGTTAAGCTATTGGCGTAAAAATATTTTGCTATAAATTATAATAGGCTTTACACATAGTTTAGACATAGTGGCCTTCAAATAGCGACAACGGTGGTCAAATGTTTAGGATGGACATTTTTCATAATTGACATGTCATTTCGGTAAAATATAATTACAATAGCTCAAGACAATCCCCAAATTTGTTGCAAAATCTCCTATAACATTAACATTAACATAAGGCTGTTTCTCATAAACCTGGCCCAAAGGTGGTTCTGTGGTTTCTTTCCAACCACAAGAATAATGGAGGTGATGGAAATCGTCTAGGCTTGTCGAAACAATATCGATCCATCGATATTTCTTAGCGATATGCATATAATATTTCAATATATGCATGTTTCTAGAGGAGAAATCTTAGGCTATTGCCACACCACTTCGATATACCCCATTTCAAGGTGCATGGGAACTTTCTAAGCGGAGGAATCATTTCAGTCGGTTTTGAAGGTATTTCATGTATATGTATCAAACCCTATGAAGTGCCGATAACGTATCAAAAACAATTTATACACCCCAATCGAAAGAAAAAATGATCTAGCTCGCAAAGCACGAGTTTAGATCCGTAAAAACATAAAGAACACACCAGGCATATCTAAAAAATATGTCGAAAGCGATAATGATAGAGTTCAAGGATATCGATACAATATACATCGATAATTTTTATAACTTCCGACATCCCAACCAAAGACCTAAAACCTATTTATACCAGGCACCTCATAACTTCCTCAACTATCCGATCAGTTTGACCGCAGAACTGCAAACGAAACTATTTCAGACAAACCGACTTTTGAACGAGGTTTAGGGCTAATTTTACCAATGAAACTAATCGCTATTAGTTAAACTAAACTTAGTTTATGCAAATACAGCGTTCTGATTGGTTCAGACCGCTGACTTCAGTTTAGTTTAACTAATCGCGATTAGTTAAACTAACTCAGTTTATGCAAAAACAGCGTTCTGATTGGTTCAGACCGCTGACTTCAGTTTAGTTTAACTAATCGCGATTATTTTAATTGGTGAAATCGGCCCTTAGTGTTTTGTAGTAGGTTTTGTGGTTGACGGGAGGTTCGATCGATTGTGTAAAGGTTTGAGTAGGGGTAATAGGTTGTTCTTTGGTTAACTAGATCTTTATATTGATCTATAATTCCGGATATTGATTGTTTCTTTAATTGATTGTTTCTTCATCATCATTTGCCTAACCTATTCTAACAGTTGAGATGGTGGTCATGCGCAAGCCTATAATACATAAAAAAACTATATCGGAGTCGGCTTCCAGTGTAACTGAATGTAGCTGAATAGCAATATGTTTTATGGAGCGGCTAACCCATTACTAAACTGTAATTGTGACTCATAATTTTGTAAGAATACAAAGAGATTTTGTAAGAAAATAAAGAGATTCGTATTTTAACGAAATAAAAAGCTTTTAGAGGAGACTCCGTATGATAACCTGCAGTCATCTGAGATGTTTGTCTTTTATTTTGTTTTTATCTTCACGCTACCGCCTATCACTATGACCAAACTCCAACCTTCATCCACAAATGCTACCACTCTGGACGACTTTTCTACCCTTATAATATTGCAAAAGACCGAACACATTCCAACCACGTCTGCATAAATACAATCGTAATATTTTACATATTACCATCGAAAAAACACATATAGGAATCAGATTCGATTTTTGTTATGACCAATAAAATCGATTTCAAATCGAGTTAAAATGTATTTTTCTCATTCGATTTCAAATTGTTCCGCGTTCAAAATTCAAATTAGGAACGTGTGAAATTAAATTGCGATTCGGTTTAGCATTAAATGAATATTTTTTTAGTGTGTGTCTTTGTAAAATTGCTAACCTTTGCAAAGTAGAAAGAAATAAAAACTTGAATAATAAAGATTTGGTACCTGAATGTAGTAAGTAATTACTGGTCACCATGTTTGCTTACCTGAAAACAAATATTAAAATTTGTTATTACTTCAATAATTGGACGGTCTTGAACAATCGTGGTTTAAGATATTTACAATAGTATTGATTTGTATAAAATATTTATGAAAAAAAAAACAAACGCAAGCTAAAGCTTTCCACTAGTACAATTATTCTTTTTTGTCATTTGTATTACTAACACTAGTTATAAGGTATATCTTTCTAACAAACAATGGACTATTGCTGTCTCATATTTTAAAACAATTATTAGAAAAAAAATACTACCCGGCTGTCCCAGAAAATCACACTTTTTAAAACTACAGTTTTAAAAAATGTGACGAATTTAAAGCATGTACGAACCCAATATTAATAATATAATTAAAACCATTATTATTCTTGACTTTTATTTTAATTACGTTTCACAGGAATACGTTGCTGCGTTTTTATATGAAAAATAATATTCTGCGTCGAGATTTTCCGATTCGGTTGACTTTTTCATATATTATTTTAAATATATTCCAAGAAGTTTTGTCAATTTGTGCATGTTGCTAGTATATTAAATGAGTGAAACTGCACTTATTCGAAATTCTGGAATTTCACTCAAACAGAAACGCCTTTAAATAATCTTTAATTCCGTTTCATGAAACTTAGTTGGTCAAATGTGCTATCAAATATCAAGGCAGCAATTGAAATTAATAAATTTTCAATCGAAATCAAAAGTAAAAAAAAAAAATGCAAAATGCCTATGAGCGATAATGATTTTCAAAAGACCAAAATTTTTGGGATAGACCACGTGACATTTCAGTAGGAAATGTCTTTTCCATAAATTTCCAGATATTTTGAAAATCAGTATCACTGATTGATTGTCACTTTGTCTGGATCCTAAACATCACTGCTCATCGTCATGCTCATCAGGTATAAACATAAGATATTCCTATACCTTCCAACTTTCGAGAACAAAATATCTTATTCATGAAACTTTGTCAACTACGTTTAACATAAAATAGTATTACGTTCGGTTGAACCAGGTTATCAACACATACCAGAGACATTGCCTTTATAAGCATGCAAAATATTTTGATCATGTTTGGCTTTGTCTCTGCACTTATAGGTGAGTGCACTGACACTCCTATGCATTTCTGCATTCACATTCATCATATATACCAACACATATTTCCAAAGAGTTTTGACAGAGGGGTAGCCAGGGTTTGTTTCTAGCAGACAATACAGGTGTACCTAGACCTACAATAACCAGCCAACCAACCTTTGATGGCAGTTCGGTAGATGGCAGTTCGGTTTCCGATAAATGTGATGATGCTATGATATCCTTACTACGTTATTCATCATCCATAACCTACAGAAAGCATGTTAAGCCGTTGGTCCCGGCTCATCACTGCTATTTGCAGACCTTTGGCGGTAATTGCGGATAGTTACCCCTAGCGAGAAGGTTTGGCAAAAAGTATAACTAAATGGAATCATGTTATTCCACTGAGTAGTGGAGTGACCTCTAGACCTATAGAAGGTCCCAGTATGTAAAATACCAGTACTCAATGATGGCGTCACACGTTTAACAGTCAACCATTTGCCAAGCGTAGTTCCGATGACAAAATTCACATTTAATTTCCCACCAAGATGTCCACACATTCTATTAAAATTATTTCCTTTTTACCAAACAAAGTACTCCAAACTTCATCTCCACATTTAATTAGATCTACCAACATTGGGATGTTTCTTTTAAAACAAGGCCCACGAAAATGACAAAGAAAAACAAGGGAGGGAACGATACGCCGTAATTATAACTTTTCAAAACAACTGTGTTATAATTTAAAGTAATATAAATCAATCAATCAATCAATCATTTATTTCTTTGCAAACATGGGTAGAGTACATAGTTGTTTTTATATTAAAGTTCTCCATATTTTACCGTCACATGGGCATGCAAAGGTTTACAATTCCAAATAATAAGTACCAAAATTAATTGGCAGATCATTAGAATTTACAATATAATATAATTTTAAAAAATGTCAGCTTGATCACAAGAATAAAAATTAAAATAAAATAATTCAATGAGAGGATCGCAATAATAACTATGTCAATCAATATTAATAATAAAAAAAAAATGTCAGCTTGATCACAGCATAAAAAAAATAAAATAAGTCAATGAGAGGATCGCAATAATAACTATGTCAATCAAACTTAATAAAAAAAAAATGTCAGCTTGATCACAGCAATAAAAATTAAAATAAAATAAGTCAATGAGAGGATCGCAATAATAACTATGTCAAACAATATTAATTTAAAAATGTCAGCTTGATCACAGTAATAAAAATTAAAATAAAATAAGTCAATGTACATGTATGTCAATCAGTTAGTGAATAATCATTAAGAAAATCATCAATCGTGTAATAAGTTTTCATAATCAAAAGTTCTTTAAGCGCCATTTTAAATTTTAATGTAGTCATATTTTTTATAATATTAGGTACTCTATTATATATGAGTGGGGCAATACCAAAAAAACTTTTTTTCATAAGTGCGGTTTTACATTTAACTTGACATATTTGATTGATGTATTGTGTCCGAGTTGGATTTTTTCTGACTTCTGATAGTTTTTTAAATAGATGAGGATAACATTTTACAAACAAAGCCGTTTCCATTATGAATAAACAAGGCAAGGTTAAATTTTTAAACGATTTAAAATAGAGAACACAGCTATCAGTTGTCTTAAGACCGCACATTGACCTGATGCATCGCTTCTGCAGCCTAAATACCAGCTCCCTATCAGTGGACTGCCCCCAGAAAATAATGCCATACCGCAAATTAGAGGCAACCAGTCCATGGTACGCGGTCAGAAGAGCTTGACTGTTAACTTTCTTTGTGAGTTGGAAAAGAGCATATGCGGATTTGTTAAGTTTCTTACATAGTTCTTCAACATGAGGTTTCCATGTAAGTTGGCTATCAATTGTAATACCTAAGAACTTAGCCTTATTAGATTCTTCAATATCACAGCCCTTGTAGGAAATGCTAACATTTGGGTTTTCACGGCGTTGATAAAAATGCATGACTTTGGTTTTGCTCAGGTTTATAACCAAATTATATTTATCTAACCAATGTATAATGTCACTTAAGCAAGAATTAATGTCAGTATTATAATTATTTGAATTAGTACATTTTATTATAGTTGTACTGTCATCTGCAAAAAGAACCATTTTGTTGGTTGTCGCTTTCGGGAGATCATTTATGTATATAAAAAAAATGTGGCGGAGCCAATACACTACCTTGTGGGACGCCGTATTTAAAATGTCTTGGTTTAGATATATATATAGTTTCTAATTTAGTTTTAGGACATATCCTAGTAATTTCCGTGCGTTGAAGCCTATTACTCAGGTATGATTTTATTAACTTTAAGATGTTCCCTCTTATACCATAACTATTTAGTTTGTGCAACAGAATCTCATGGTCTACATAGTCGAAAGCCTTTGTCATGTCAGTGTAAATTGCACAGACTGGCTCTCTTTTATCGACAGACGGCATGATGTTAGCTAGCAAGTAAAATAAACCCTTTTGTTCTGTGCAAAATAAATTATACTTTTCGAAATAGGCATATAAAGAGTTATAGATTACCTTCTCGAAAATTTTAGAAATAATTGGAATTTTTGCAATGGGTCTATAATTCTTAAAGTCTGTTTTATCATCTTTTTTATACAGGGGTTTTATTATTACTTTTTTGAGCTTGTCCGGGAAAATGCCATCAACTATGCACAAGTTAATTATATGGACTAATGGAGGTGCTACTAGTTCTTTGGTAAATTTCAATACTTTTGTGGAAACTCCATCGTATTTCTGTTTTTAAGGCTGCTAATTATTTGTATTATATCGTCAATTGTTACAGGTTTGTATTCTTTTATTTGTATTTTTATAAATTTGTATTATTTAATGTGATGTCAGTTTTAACATTATTCTCAATTGGGTCAATAAAGTAATCGTTAAATTCGTTTGCAATGTCCACGGGGTCTGTAAATGTCAAATTATCTCTTTTCACGACAGGCTCCAATGGCAGACAGAATTTAGATTTATTTATAAATTTGGAGGTAGCTTTTGATTTGTTTTGAGCGGTATTTATGAAATGATTATTCTGTGCTTTTTGTGTTAAGCTGATAAATTCTCCTATAGAGTTTGGTATAGTTTTTAAAGACTAATTTATTTTTTGAATCTGAATTTAATCGATATGCCAAAGTAACTGCCTTTGCTTGTTACTACAAGTTTTTATGCCGCGTGATATCCATTTCGTTTTCTTGCTAGTTTTAATGGTTATAATTTTTTCCGGAAAACATAACCTATATAGAAGTATGAAATCTTCCATGAAATTGTTAAAAGCTTCATTTGCGACCTTAGCTTCATGTACTCGCTTAAAAAATAGACAGCTAAGATGTCTCTTAAAAGTAATTAAGTTTTCCATACATGTGTCCTGCTTTATTGTTTTCCAAAATTTTAAATTGCAGGTTTTGCTTATTGGTACTTCAAGATTTTGGGATTTATGATCCGAAAGGATCAGATCTACAACTTCAGCTTTACATTCTTTCCGATAGTTATAAGCAAAATTGTCAATACAGGTTTGACTTTTTAACCTAGTGGGAGAACAAAGCGCCAATTTTAAATTGTACTTCATATGAAAGTATTCAAGATCTAGTGTAACTTTGTTTCTTTTCAAAACATCAATATTAAAATCTCCACACAAGACGATTTTCTTATTTGAAGATAGACAGATTTTATTTAAAATATATTCCAATTTATCATAAAAAATGTCGTAGTTATATTTTGGGATTCTATAAATACAAACAATAATAAGTTTATAAGCTATTATTTCTACAGCGCAGCACTCAAAGATGCCTGAAACCGATTGTTTTGCTATGGCCGATATTTCTGTAAACTGCAATCCTACTCTTACGAAAATACCTGTTCCTCCTCTCTTAGTATTTCTAGAGAAGAAAGCAGCTGGACAAAAATTCGGAATATGCACTAAATTCTCAAAACCCATTTGCATGAAATGTTCTGTAACACAAATAACATCTATAAAAGTTCCCATGTCAATTAATTCCAACAATTTTACAGCCAGCATATCAGATTTATTAATTAGACCAGCTATGTTTTGCTATGTTTTAAACCTGAGGTACAAGGGCTAAAATTGGTCAGAAGGGCCGAACAACCATAATTATATCTTTCAACTTTAAATTTACTTTACGCTCTCAGAACGATGACGAAAAACATCGTGAGGAACCCTGTCAAATATCCTGGAACGAAAAATCGAAGATATCTGACATCTACAAAAATAGAACTAGGCACACATGGTGGCCTGTCTTTGTCCCTGCAAAGGGGTTTTTATAGACTGATTATGTGAATGCAGAAAACGTAACAGAATAAATAGTCAGAATTTGCTAAAACTTTAATACGTTTTAGCAAATTAAATTGATAAAATGAAAGTGATTCTTACCATTTGGATTTGCCCTGCAATCAGATATTATAATAATTAAAGATGCTTTGGAGATTTGCATGAAGTGGTTCTTCTGCAAGGAATTCTTGTGGGCGCAAGGATAAGCAAATACTTGTTTGCAATGTAATTTAAAGAAAAATAAGTCAGGGAAATAGAGTTTGCAACTTGTTCTTTACTTGATTTATCAGATGGGATCTTGAAGTCGTCAGGATACTTAATAAACATTTGCTTCTTGAATTTTAGACCAAGTTTTAGTTTATTGTTGTAGTACACACAATAATAAATAATATGTTAAGCTATCCATCAAAGATTTTAACTTTTCCTAAATTAAATCTTAAGTATATTATAAAGTTAAATATTGTTTGTTTATTGTTCGTAAATATAAATCTCTTGAAGTACTCATCGAATAACAAAATACTATACCCGAGGGGAAGCTACGCTATCGCGAAGTGTCATAAGGCTGGGTAATTTCGACAGCGAAGCTGTGGGAAAAACCACAACTTAGATTTTTACTAACAAAACGGTATTTCACACCGAATACCTACTTCTTTTTTCAAATCTTACTAAACATAAAACTTGTGCGTCTTACCACCTGGTGACACCGCATTTTTCTTTAAATAAAAAAAGTCGGTTGTCTGTAAAGTCGGTTTACTGACGATAATTGAACGTGACAACGTTATAAGAAAATACTGATGGAATGGTTGAATTAAAAAAAAAATATATATATTTGTTTGATAGACATTTTGTATGCATATAGAGAAGGAGGTAAATGGAAAACACAATTGAATTGATCAAGTAACATTTATTTGTACGCATAAATACAATTACGTCAATTTTTTTTTTTTTACTTTGTTCTTAGTTTTTACAAGTATCACTGAACATATATTTAAATATCGAAGATCATTATCTTTACCGCCGCAATTATCGTTGCTATAAATAATTGACACCACATTCACTTTTCACTGCACTTCATACTTGACGAAAACATGTAAATGTATTATTGTATAGCAGCTGTCCACGCGGACGCATCGCTCACTCAAGTAGGAGAGAGACAGATGTCGAACGCTGCCGAACGCGGAGGCCGATTGTGCCTCTTTGTCGCTCGTTCCGCGCTCTCGCTTGCACTTCAAGCCTTAAATGGAACGCCTCAGAGCGAGGTAACGCCGCATGAGTCATGTTTTTACGTGCGTGCAGCCGGCTCCATCGAATTATAAGACGTTGTCACGTCAATAAAAGATGAATCAATAAATTTTAGAGATAGAGATAAAAATGAAATTCT
Source organism: Orthosia gracilis (assembly GCA_947562075.1). Classification (NCBI taxonomy): domain Eukaryota; kingdom Metazoa; phylum Arthropoda; class Insecta; order Lepidoptera; family Noctuidae; genus Orthosia; species Orthosia gracilis. The sequence continues at coordinate 10,543,786 of OX387266.1, read as the reverse complement.
CAGTCCTTTCTTTGCCCGACATCTGCGAAGAAGCGAAAACCCTATCGGAAATTTTCAATTGTGATTGAAGTCTTGCATCTGACATTAGAAAAGATTACATTTGACATTTTAGAGACGTAAAATACAGTGTGAGTGAAGGATATTGAAGCTTTGTATCTATGTTTGATACTAGCAACGTCTGCGGGTTTGTGTTTGACTGTTTTATTTTAAAAACTAATAGTGTCATATTATGTGGTCTTCAGAATATAAAGCTACTCCTACTAGCGACCCACTCCTGCTTCGCAAGGTTTTTACGATTGGACCAAACGCAGATTATTTTATTATACCAAAAACCCAAATTCGAATATGAAATTTTAATAAACTAAATAATTATATAGGTTAAGAATTTCTTGAACGCATTTTGAGTAAAAGTACTAATATTAAGGATTTATTTTACCCTGCTAAGCACATGTAATTGTTGTGAGAATAGATCTAGATAACAGTCCAATTAAATTACATTGGTAACCTAATTGTTTTTTTAATGAAGTTTCCGCCATTTTGAATGTCAATTTGAGTTGTGCGGTAGGTTGCTTTTCTACAAATTAGGCAAGTTCACTTGAATGACTAATTTGAACTTGCCTGAGGAGTAGAAAACCATTGTGGTCGTTTTGCAGACCCATGTAACCGAAAAGCTTCAGTTACTAAAATGGCTCATGGGCTTATCAGTTATTCTTAACCTTTTTACCGTGCCTACGCTCATAGGATCGCCCACAGACCATGGGGTCTATCCCCATCCTACAAGAAACATACTCTCTCACTTCTTAAAGAATTTTATTTTGTAAGTTTAGATTATGTGCCTAAGATACATTCCTTTTTATTTACATTATTATTTACTGAAATAAACTTAAAAATTTAGGCTGTAAGAAATAAAAATCTATCTCACACATTACTCTCCATCCTTACATAGTAAGACCAAAACTCTCTTCTCGTTTCTTCAACTGTTCGTTTCTTGATAAAAACATAAAATAGTTTCACAAGAAAAAACATAAGCTTATCTATGTAGCTTGTCCCACAGGTATCCAGAATTTTCCTTTACATAACTTGATAACTAGTTTTTCACTTTACCTTCAGATAAAAGCGTGTATCGTTGAAGTTCGTAAGTCACTATGTAAGTCAAATAAATAGAGGGCTTCTCATAACAATTCCAACAAGCCTAAACACGACTCAGATACATTGTTTTAGTACGGAATTCCGGTACCTATCTTCCGGCTTAATCATGAGATCAGTAGGATGTTGCCATTTTCATTCCAACCATTCATTTAAATTCGATTCATCGCAGTCATTTAACTATACGCGATATCTTATACCTACCCAAAACGTACTTATCATTGAGACGTTCCGGTGGCCATCTGTGGTCGTCTTCATCAATTCCATTTCACCAACCGATACTTTCTGAATGCAACTGCTTGCCAATCTTACCATGTTGATGAAACTACCAAAATCGCTGTATGTATACCTAGGTATACAATTTGAGGAGTGCCCTCGATTTCCATGGTATTCCCTCATCAGATCCTATCTTGGTGACAATGGGACTACCTCAAAAGTATTTCCTGACAAACAAAAAAGTATTGTGCAAATTCGTCTATATAATAATATGACGGCGTTAAGCCTGAACATTCATAAAAAAACATCTGAATTGAGAATCTCTTCCTTTTTTTGAAGTTGGTTAAGCATCACAAATATCCGGTTTACTTCACTGTGACAACAGTCAAACCCCAAAGCATATATCAGAGCATTAACATACATACTATTTACTATACTATTTCAAACACAAAAATCAAACCAACACCCCTCAATCCAAAAGTCTTACATTCCACCACTGAAACATGAAGGCCACGACCCATTATCCATCCCATAACAATTGTTAGTAACAGTAACTGCCTAAGAAAACGGCGCGAAATCTTTCCTTTTCATCGCAATACCTTTCTTCTCAAAAGTCTTCGCCTCAACGCGGTCAAAGGGCATTTTAGACGTAACCAAAGGCTTATAGAACTCTATAGATTTTTGTACACAATCATACTGTGTTTGAATGCGTTAGGGTGGGTAAACCGCTACTTTATATGCTTAATCGGAATTGAGATCGTAGTTTGCGAAAATCGTATAAACTATGTTTTGGTTTATAAACACGATAGTAAGTGTTATTCGAATTTTATATTTGCCTTAAACAAGATCTAGTTTGTTTCGACTTGACATGTCATGTAGGTACCTATTTGAAAAATGGTTAGTGATTTTGCGACCGACGATGACATAATGATTGATTAGGCCCATGGTTATCACGGTGTCCTTATCTGTCACTGGCTAAAATAATTTAAATGGGAAAAGTTGGTTCTGCCAAAAATATATATTATAATATTCGTTCGACTCTAAAGAGCAGTGTTACTCGTAGGCTGCACGTTACAAAACAATTCCTTTTAAACCCTTCATTTCTGTTCCCACCCTAAACCCTATTCGTTTCGTTCACAACAACGTGTTAAAACGTTTATTTGGACGGTACCTACAAGCAATTTGAGAACATTCGTACGCGAAGCTAGGTGCCTACTCGTATCATAAAATGTTACGCGTTATTGTACTAGCAACGTAAGGGTTATATGGTCTATACGTTTGCGTGAAAACATATATGGTAATGCAATGTATGTTGAAATACTATCATATTAAAACAAGGTAGAGGTTTTACTTTCACTGGTACTTCAGTTTTATCTGGATTCTGCAGTGTATGTATTTGCTTGCTAGCCAAGCTTTATGGCCTTATGGATATGTTCATTAGTAAATGTTGTTCCCATTGCTGGGACGCAGGCCTCCTCAATGTGAGAGACGATGGGCCTTAATTCACCACGCGGGCCCAATGCGGGTTGGTATGGTATGCTAGAAATAAACACACTAATCCAGTTTTGCATATAAAATAGTTTCACATATCGACATGATTATGGAATATTCACCAATAGGTAGGCATTTCCTTTACAGTGAGTTCCACCCCCCTTTACCCCAGTAACGTGAACCTAAATGTACATTTGTCAACAATGGCTGTCAAATAAACTCCATGGATAAACGCCCAAACCCATTGGAGACATTGTCATAATCAAAGTGCTCTGCTTAGGAAATTAGATGTCTCAGATATGAGTAACTAAGCAAGGTGCCCGTTTTGTTCACCTTACCACCGTTACCCTTAATTGTCATAGGGCGCATTAAAACAGCTTCATTATGGGTCGATACTTATGTTATGTACGCGCGTTTACCGCCGCACTTTGGTCACTTCTGGCTATGACACCTCGCTGAACGGCTAATATTTTTACCATGGCATGAGAGCTACCCTTTGTGGATATTGCCGATGCAAGAACAGAAAGCACCATTTATGACATCAACGAAATAGCCAAACTAAACAGCACTCTCTCTTGAAAAACTATTAAAAAACATAAAAAATTAAGCACTTATTGCAGACAACAGCATCAATTGAGTACACCTTACGCATTAAACCCCTCAGAAAATAGATGTAGGCAGTTGGGACCAACTTGGGACCTTGGACCTTAGGACTAATCTCATCTCTCGAAATATTTTCCGTAAAATTTCCACCACCTCTACCACCACACAAACATAACACACCATCCAAGTTAATCTGACGCCTCTCACGCACAGCGATAAACTGTACATAGGAATGGCAACATTCAAGAGGCGAGGCGATTCTCCCGTTTACTCTAAGATTATGCTATGACCTCCTGAATAAATTTTCTTGTTGTAAAAGGCTTAAGGTTTAGGGATAGCCTGGGATTATTTATAGGGATAGCTATATTTTTCGGCAGGGTTTTAGGAAGATACGATTTAGATTTGCATTTGGAATTACAGTTTGGTCAGATATGATGGTTTGAAAAATAAGCTGGTCTTGCCAAATTGACGTCCTTTTCTCAACAAGTTGGTGTTCAGCCTAACTGGATGCAGCTGAATACCAGGAACTACTTTGTGTGGAAAGATAGCGGCCTATCTACCCTCCAAGACTGGAACAGATTTTCAGGCTTCTGTCTATGCATATCGACGGTCAATGATCTTCTTAATTGAAAATTTTTGTAAGTCATAATTATTGCAAATGTAACTGGCTGCTAGCAGTAAACTCAATGTTAAGTTAAGCTTACCGATGTTATTCCATCATAAATTAAAATTTACTTAATGATCCAATTTCTTAACGAATCATACAAAAAAAAAAACCCAAAAGCAAAGTTCACACTTTCACACCAACAATACTGAACAAAGGACTCACTGAATATAACATGAGAAAAATATTCACAAAAAAATACGCAAAGAATTGTAAAATATTTTGGCTCAAAAGTACACAGGTGGAAGTAGGTATGAAAATATGAATTGTTTTAAAGTTTTTAATATTCAATTAAATGGCTGCGACCCCGAAGCTATTTGATCAAAAAGTTAAAACAATACCGTGATTAATTACGGTTTCGCGAATGGAGTTCGTATTTATTTTGCCTCCAAAACACATGGTGGTTGGAAATGTTGTGGCTTTTAAACGGGAATAAGAAGCTATAATTACAACTTAGCGTTAGGTGTCACCAAACCAAACGATCGATCAATAGTAGTAGAATGGATCAGTCGACTTCGATCGACAGATTTTACTTAGTCAAAGCCAACACTTATCTACCAATGTCGATAAATGTCATCGATCGACCTATTTATCGATTGGTGTATTAATACACACTATCACAGACGTACAGGATTTGCTCTTTACGTTACCCAGCCGCTAAGTAAATTAAATAAACTGCTGTACACGTTGGTGGATCCCCGACGCGAGTACAAGGCTTATTTTTTCCTTTTTTTGAGGTTTTGTGTCGGGGGTTTACTAAATTTTTAATTTAATTTTATAATAAAGAGAACACTTACCAAATTGAACCTTCTATTTACTCAACTCAATGTGAATTATCACCCTCAGCAAGAGTACACCTTTATTTGAAACCGCCTGACATTTAAAATGAGGTTACCCTGCCCGAAATGACTCGTCTAAATTCTATGGCCGGTTTTGAGGTCGAAAATAGTGCTCGGACATTCTGCAAACACTAGGCTTAGTGTTCTTATGTGTGCCTACGTTACTTGGTAAAGAAAAAATAAGTGGATGAGAATTTTTTTTATTGTGTTTGGTCTAGAATTTAGTACATAGTGTTTTTGATCTTAAGTGTATGGGTCTGTCACTTGGTCGAGGTTGAAATTTCTTTTATCTATTTAATGGGATAGAGTTGGTTTACTTATGTGGATTTTATTAGGGTTTTCTTGACTAGTTTTGGGCTGGATGGAGCAATTCAATGTTATGTGGCAACTTAGATCTTAAAATCAAGTACATGGATACTAAGAATGCTAAGAACTTTATGAATTGAATATGAATTACACATGAATGTTAATGATAAGTGTAACGACTGCTGCCCTATCGTTATATAATTTAATATGACCCAAAGAAGAAAATACCAAAATGTATAATAAAAGCAACCACACACGAAAACTTTTGTTGCCTGTACCTACAGTCAAAAAACATTTCTAATATAAGTACGAATGTCGTCTGTCCTCTCAAATATTGAAAAAAATAATTCAACAAAAAACTCAAAAAATATCATTCGCCGAGTAAACTCAATGCAGAATGCAGCCGACGCTGAAGGCTTCGAATGACATAACTTTGGAAAACCGATCAAAAACAGCAATAACTGCGATGTGGATCGCATCTAGTAACAATCAATGGATACTTGATGAATAGAAACATCAAACTGGAAATGAAAAATGAGGCATACATTTTCAGATAGCGTTCTATTAGATTTTTGAACTGAATATTTTAGATGGAAAATGCAAGATGAACAGTTGGTTTGGCTCTGTACTTTTATCATCAGCTGCTTAGCCTTCTTTCAACTATGTTTGGATCGGCTTCCTAGTTTTACTGAATGCAGCTTATTATCAGTTTTTATATGCAGCTTATCTGATCTCCAAAATCGAGTCACAGGGCAACACGTTACCTCTTGGCAAAACCCGTTGTCATACTTTCGGGCTTTATCAAATAGCTTCTAAGAAAATTTTAACAAAAACCTTAATATTACTGGCTAATAAACTGCTAAGTCTAGAATCATGAAACAAGAGATTGTTATAAAAAATAGGTAAGCAAAATGAAGGATCTTTGAAAATCCTATAGGTATTCAATTTAAATAGGCCGTAAAGTTCGTCAATTATAAATAAGCCGTGTCAACAAATAGTTTATGTAATCATTGAGCAGTGTCATTTTACGTTTTCGTGCGATTTACCCCATTCGCAAGTCTCTTTTGTATATAGTTTTTAGAATCGTGAATAAGGGATGAGGGTAAAAGACCTATGATGATGATCCGAAGAAGAGCAATTGAAATTTCCGTGAAATTTACTCAAGTTGTAAGGGATTGGAGGACTTAATGCAATTTACAAATCTCTAACAATTAACTTTCAATAAATATTTATTCTGTCAATATCTGTCAACCCTCATCTGAACTTGCGCTCCAAAAACAAGTTCAGAGAAATTGATACCGTTAAGAGGTTATTCTTAGAAAAGCCTTTGATGAAATTTGCATTCAGAAGGACTTATCTAGTGGACATTTGTTTGTTATGTTGGAACTCACGACAAAATAAAAGGACTTCGTTTTAACGTTGCGATAGTATCACAGGACGTTTTTTGTTTGGTCGCTAGCCAAAAAGACACGGACGACATGGAGGTACGTGTTTTTTGACATGAAATCCATAGAGGAATTTTTGAATCAAACCAATTTTCATTCCATTTATTTTACCCAAATTGATAGTTCTGTACAAAGTTCATCGAGACTTTATCATGTACCTACTGTCGGTATTTGCATTAATGCGGTTAGGTCCTTATGCATGACGGACCTAAGGTCCACTTGGGGGAAATAAACAAGCCTCAAAAGAAATATATTTTAAATAGCATTTCCCTGTTAAGGAAATCAAGCAAAATGTACAACTTTTTTGCAGAGTTTTTAATAGGATCTTGGACGAGAAACGGGAGGGGTTACTGTGAGTCTAGAGTTTTCTAGACCGTCAATTATGCTATCACGTTGTCATTGTGTTCCATTTCTAAAGCTTTATATTTTGATACCCAATCAAGTTTTAAACTTGTCTGTAGGTACAGATTACATGTTCTTTTAGTCATGCCTTATATAACCAATTTATTTTCACAGATTTCCGTCCCTTATTCCAGAGAAACCATGTATTCTGCCAAGATAAAAAGTACTTATAGGTACACTTAGCGAAATTACAGTTTTCGATCAATGAAATAATTATCATAGTGACTGATGCCAGTTTCTTTAATTAATTTCGATTAGGTATGTAGACTTCAATTAACTTACACTACAAAAGACACAGCTAATTTCCATTTCGTCTCCAAATTACTTGGGCATTATAATATAACCTTATTCAAGAAGACAGAAAAAATGGCCACCTTATTAAATAAGGAAAGAGAGGAAAGTGGCCGCGATACTAGCGGAATGCTGATGAGGTTAGTAGGTACTGCTGTGTCGGTAATTAGTTAGCCTGTTAGAGGTTAAAAGGGAATTGGAGGGAAACACGATCTTGTAAAATGGGATGTACCTATAATTAAAAACATCAACAGGTCTATATTCTCGGAAAGGTTTGGCAGAGGTAAACCTGTAGTACCGCAGCCCATATTTCGCCAGTTATGTTTAAGTTTTATTGTAGGCTGCTACTGAGAAATTCCAGATGGATAGACTATCCGACCCGGGCATCGTATCCACGACCTCATTCTCAAATAGTTACAAAAATACTGCCACAAAAATAACACAAACAATTCTAAGTAACGATTAACAAGTACAATCAAAAACAAAAGTAGTAAAATGTTGTACCAATAAACAATAATATTACAATCTCACGTTCCGTGGCGTACAGTCGCGGAAGCAAGCTTTACCAATTACGCTATGCATGATAAGAAAGGAACAATAATAAAAATACACGAGAAATATCGACTGTCCATGAAAAGCATGAGCTGCTTCCAACCCACCTTGTCTTCGGCTCTTCTCATAGCAGTGGTTACATTGAGTCCCGTAATGGCCCTGATCTGATCAGACCAGCGAGTAGGTGAACGTCCGCGTGGTCTTTTTCCATCCACCTTTCCCACTACAACCAGTTTTTCCAGGTTGTCTGGCTGTCTGCGGGCGATGTGACCAAAGTAACTTAGGACTCGTTGGTAGCAGATCGTGGAGAGTCTGGTTTTGATGTTCAACTGGTCGAGAATGGACTTATTCGTACGCTTGGCTGTCCATGGTATACGCAACATTCTTCTCCAGCACCACATCTCAAAAGAATACCAGAGTTCTCACGAGTCTCTTCTTTGTGTTTTTGGAGACATTTCTGTTCTGCCATACCCTCGACATCTTGCTCATAGCAGCCTTGGCAATCTGCGTACGCCTCCGAATCTCCCCGTCGCATTCTCCCTGATCACTGATTATGGATCCCAGGTATACAAATTCACTCACAAACTCCAGATCCACAAGTTCTCCCGTGCGTGCGATTAGTCCAGCTCGATCGATGATCATCACTTTGGTCTTTGATCTGTTAATCGACAATCCTACCATCTCGCTTTCACGCTCAACCCTCGCAAATAGTTCCGCGAGCTCGCGTTCTGAGGATGCAATCAAAGTAGTGTCATCTGCGTACCGGAGATTGCTAATTTTGTTGCCACCTACCGCGATGCCTCCCTCCCACTCTTAGTAGTTCTTGTAGTTTCGTAATCACAAGTAATTAGGAAGTTCAATAGTTTGGATTTGCATTCTTATTTACATAATTTATAGATGTTAAGAATAGTATTTAATTTATTATATAGAAAAGGACCGGTGAAGCAGAAAAACCTATTTGTAAATGAGTGTTTAAATTGAAGGGACTGAGGAACTACAACATTTTGACGACGCTTATGAAGAATATTCCTGTCAAGAGGGGTGACTCCCTCACTCCTCTTGACAGGAAAAAAGAGCTAATAAAGAATGCAAAAAGAGAGACTGTGTACTAGGAGGACATGACTATAAAAATATGGAGGAAAATATTGGAGAGATGATGCGCCACGGGCTTCAGGAGCATGCTTATGTATTTTTTTTGTGATAAAATACGCTTTTGTCTTTTTTAGGACGAAACTTTGTAATTTTAAATTCTGGGGAATTAATTCAGAAGAGGTACCTATATTGTTAGCCGAGGACCTTGTTTTTAAATAGTCTTAAATCTAGATCCAGATTAAAAAGCCGGGGCTGAATATTTCTGTTCTAAATTGGGACAAGCCCGCCCCATGATTCCTTAGCACTGCAAATCCTGAACGCCAGAATCAACATTGGCCACTATCAGAAAAGCGTCAAGGCGATGAAGCTTAACGATTCCTGGCGAAACGATTTAATTGTCATTAAATAAAACGTCCTTATTTAGTTGTTCATAGATTAGCATAATAATGAGATTAACATCCATCAATATCCAATCACGGAAATCACTATTCAAAGCACATCTAGATTAAATCTATTTGTGCAGTTTAAAACTAAATGACATAAACTGCTAACGATAACACAACTGGACGCATACCTACTAATTAAAATGTGTTTTCACCAAATTAAAACTTAAATAATGAAGTGGATAAAGCTTCGTAATTATACTAGTTCGAAATGCAACGGTTTAAAAGTCCCATTGGAAATGAAAAATATTTTTGTCACGACGACAAAGATAAAGCTCGAAGAATTGATAAACATTAGAGACAGTAGACGCAGCAGATTGCTCGCAGAACGGAGGGCCGATGGGGGTAGACAGTTAATTAAATAAATATTGACCTAAAAAACTACTACTGCGCAGCCACAAAACATTATTTTCGGGTAAACATCATGGAAATTAATTTTATTTCATATATTTGTATTTGGGAGTTAAGGTTATGTCAAGAGAGAGCTGGCAATTTAGTCTCTATGACTATTAAGGATAAAGAAACTGTTGTTTTAGACTCATGTCAAACAATTTTACGGAATATATTTATCTACTTTAACATAACACGGCTAAAGGCCAATTACATTTTAAACTATGTATATGAAAGGGAAAACATAGAAATGTGAATAACAACTTTTTAAACGAAAGCAACTTAAAAAGCCAGTCTATATAAGATAGATCTTAACATCCAGATAATTTCAAAAAATTAAATATGCAGTGAACTCGAACACAAAGTAGACCTTAAAGGTTGCCAATACCTTCATTTGGGGCTAAAGTTCGCTTTATATTCTTGTGAGCCATAATAAAAGTCTAGCTGTGACTTGCTTGTTATTATTTATAAATGAAATTGTCTATAATCTTTTAAATAATCTCTCTGACAAAATAGAGAGTGGTCTCAAAATGAATAAAAACACATGACATTTTAATGTTTGCCAAAGCTGAATTTAACAGATTTATTATCTCTAGTAAGCATGGTGAATAATATTTGAGCCTTTTCTGTATGAAAAGAGGCCTTTGCATTGTAGTGGGACAACAACAGACTGGTAATATCGTTATAGTTTTAGTTCTAAATGTCTTTCTTACATAAACCACTTCATACTAACTGCTTTCTAACATAATTTAATACAATAAACTTAACAAAACCAAGTTTAGCCAGTCGTATAATTTATCAGGCGGGTCTGCCATACTTAGAACATATGCGATCCAGGGTAAGATATGCTATAACTAGCTGCAGCGGCTACTAAACCCGTACGGTTTTCCAAAACGATGTAGAGCTCTTTGTGAATGAGCTAGCTTGTTGAACTGCGATCATCATTCCTATTTTGGGCATTTGTGTTCTAGTTTGCTGAGATAATAAAAAATGATTATATTTGATCCGTCTCTGGGATTACTTCTCTAGACTGTGGTTACCATTTACAGTCTCGCTGACTGCCTGGTTTTTGGCCATCTGATAAGTTTTTCCCGAAATACATAAGGAAACACTTCACTAACACACACATTAACATACACTCATGCACACATTATCCAAATTTAGTTGAATTAAATTTTACGCGAAATATAGTGTCGTTTTCCAGCCAAAAACAGAACTCATCATTATCGTCAGCCTTTTAACATTCCCACTACTATGACACAGGTCTCCTCTCTGTGAAATGGGAACAGAACTATTTCTACTTTAAACAACCATTTTATCGCATCTCCCAAATTAGTTCACATAATTAGCTTTAAGTGTATCAAAAACATAAACAACGAAGACAATACCCATATCTATACAAGTAAGGTAGGATTAAATCTGATCTCGCAATGTACGTACCAAAGATGGCGAGATAGGGCAATACATAGAACGTGGTTTAAGTTTAAACCAAAGTTAGAGAACTGTTAGTGATATATGACGTTCAACTTAATTACGGTTAAGTGCCTGGATACTTGGATGTTCATTTTAGAGGAATTTTGATGATTAAGTATATTGGAAATGGTTGGCACAGGGTTATTCATTGATATTGGTTGTATCCATTTTGGTTGGCTATTTTGTAAAACACAGTCATAATTTAATTTAACAAAACGTCTGTAAGTCGCGGCCTTTACCACTGACCCACCGCAACTCTATAAAGCTCTAAAGTTCGGGTCTCACGAAACTTCTAATACCATGCATTATGACCTTAAAACCCTTTCACAAACAATGACAGAAAAATCCAAAGACTCGAGAATCGTCTAGCGAAAAATGCCCTAACACAATGACAAATACCACCCCATCCTATTGACTCTTATCCAGTCCACAACCACTTCTGAACCCTCAAATACGTAAGATAACACTTCTTTGCCGCTAAAAGTGTAACAACACTGATCCTTGAGTGCTTTGTGGGAACATTGGTTTCCATAACAATTGTTTTTTTCTATTGTGTCTGCTAATAATTAGCACTCAAGGGGTTTTTGGAGAAAAGTAAATTTCATTCATTTTTTAAATCGTGCCGTGAGAAATACCTTATCGGAATCTGAAAAATCATATCTCGAATATTAACAACGTAAAATTACAACCTAGTTTTTCCACAAGAAAACCCAGACACAAAATTATGGAATAACAGTAAATATTTGATCTATCCCTCTCTCCAAACAAGAGGTCTATTTTAAGGCGATATATACGCTCAATGTAAACGCAGTACTGGCCGTGCGCCCGCTCGACGCCAAAATATCAATATTGAACCTCCTTTTGAACCGTTTTGTTTGCAAAATATTATTTGATTTACATATGCTATTTCAGTTATGAATAAATTCCAGCCATCAATTTTTCTGTTTAAAATATTTTTATACATCCAAGTCGTTTTGCAGGAGTATCCAAAAGTTGCGAAAAAATATCGTGTTTTTTTTAAAGCTTTTATATATTTGTTAGACGAAAAAAAATTGTTTCAAAAATAATGTACATGAATCAATAATAAATATACATTTTTTTCATACCTTTTAACCTAGCCGTTACTAAACAGTATGCTTTAGAAATTAACCATTTTACGGCACTAAAGTGGTGGAAGGACCTTAATACCAAAAAACTTATGTTCGTCGAGTCGTCCATTTTGAATTTGTAGGTTATTTGTCACATTTTTTTTTGTCTAAAGAGGATGGAGGATCTTTCAGATAAAAAAAGTTATTGTAAATAACTTTGACATAAAATAGATGGCTTTATTTTATTATTGGAAAATACTAGTAGGTACTAGCTTGTTGAACTTCAACTTCTCTTCTTGCTTGTTGAATATTGGTAATTTGTGACGTTGGTATTTTGTGTTTTTATTAAATGAACGACACAACTGTTTCGTAGCTCTGTGTTGAGGCAACTAAAACTTAAAACAATCGAAAGCCTTAGGTTTTAACTTGTAAAAGTCGGTAAAATATTAGCAAAAAAATTGAGAATTTAAAATTGTTCAATAAATTTAATCAAGTATCTCAGTACTTTTTTGGTTCCCTTTCATTAACTTTCAGCTGTACCTATCCGCTAAATTTAGAGACCATTTTCTTTTACCCAGTACAAGAGACATATTATTATGTGATATGTATGAAATGTTTTGTAAGAAGTAAATAAGCTCGAGAACTATAGTGAAACTCTTTCTACCGGCTGACATACACGTATTTCCATTAGTCTTTATCCTACATATAAATAAATTAAATATTGAGTAATGAATAAAATATATCTTTGTCTACTGTCTGTACCCACGTAACTTCTTAAAACACTGAAGGGACAGAAGGTTTACTTTTAGTAATCATTGAACAGACTTTTTTCGTAGCGAAAATCACAGGCAAGTAAGTATTTACACGCTCCTACGAGATAAACACCTGGTTTTTCGCCTACAAACAAGATTCAGGTTTTATGGGATTCTCTCATAACATGATTAGGACTCCTTACAGTCATATTACCTGTCTCTATGTATCTAACACTTATACATGAAGTGTTGCATGATAATGACAATCCAGTGGTTTTGTATTGGACCTTATAAAAGTTTCTATAACGTAACACAGCGGAGAATTGGCCAGGAACTTTTCATCAAAAATACGCTTTTACTTTGGCTGTTCCTTTGGTTCAATTAGACTGAATGCCGGGATAGTGCCTAGATGTAAGGACTACGACTGACAGGTATACAGGGAGTGCTGAGTTAGGTCTACAGGGAAAACATGAGGTTACAGAAATAGGAAAAAGTTGTTTAAGGCAACATTTGACATAAATTGTTAATAAGCAAAGGCAGTTTTATATTTGTTAGGTAATAAATTTAAATTTTTATCAAAAACTTACTTATGTACTTTTATTTATACCGGCTTTTCGACAAACAAAATGATCAGATAAACTCTCGAGTCTGTAATTTACTCCCAGTCAATGTTAAAGTTCGCCTAATATATACTTAAACAAAATAATATAAGACCTCACCTGTATTTCCCGAATGGTTAAGCAAAGGTATACTTCAACAATACCAGAGAGTGTGTATAATTTACACTTTTGCTTAAATTCCTGAATACTTCACGGTTCGTCGCGTGAGTCTTCAGCGCAGACAGGCCTTTTCCTCCGAGTGATGGATGTGCGGAAGTCGTCATAGGAAGGCTTCCTCTTCCGTGTAATTCATCGTGTTTACGGAATACTCCCATCAAAAGCGACGGACTGGAGTACTGTGGAGTTACTGATATCATTATAAGGGAGTGTCTGTCTATTTAGTATGATGTCATGGCCAAACTACTACATATTTTGGTAGCTGCTGTGTGTGATGCGTGATGTCTACATTGTGGAAAAATTACTATCATCAACTTTTTTTATAATAAAGATAATTATAAGGTAGTTGTATTCCATACAGTGCTCCTAAACTAACTCAGCTCGGTGTATTATGTCAAAAAGCATGTTTTGGAGCGAGCTTTGAGGGTAAGTGTCATCAAAACCGACCGTTATCTTTGAGAAAACTGGTTTGCCGTTTAGTATGTGGTTGGATGTATTATCAGAAGGTAAGGTTGACAATTAAAAGACGTGTTCTCAGTTGAAGGTTTACTAAACGACTGAAGTTTTGTTGACTGACAGAGGTTGAGAATGCTTAGAATTAACTTACGAGCTATGTCACACATGGCCTAAGATTAAAGATATTTAATAAGCCTACGCGCTACATTGGTAACAAATAAACACGCAGCACAGTCTCTATTCGGTTGTGTTGTGGCGCGTGACTAAGAAAAGATAAGGATCCACCTTCTTTTACCTTTGTCCTGAAGGCTACATTACGTACTTACTATCTAGATGTCAGAAACATGTACTCGGTACTTTATACAAAGTCCCAAAAAGTCAAATTAAGTGTTTGACCGCACATAACCTAGCATTTTGATGTGAAGTGAGAACTTGATGCCTGTTAATAGCTCATATTATGTTAGGGCCTTCATAAATACGACATTTGACAAGATGACATGAGGAGATTTGATGTTTGACGTAGTGGGGCGTAAGACCGACCAGTTTTATGGCACACTAGATTTTGATATTCTAATTAATTTTGCAGGTATCAATCAACGTAGACGCGGACCCTATGTGGAACCCTGAAACTGTTAATTTATGAGGCGAAAAATAATTAAAAATTTAAAAAGGCCAGTATAATATACCATGGTTTAACTCACGTCATATTTTCAGCTGAATGACGTTCACTACTGGACATAAGCCTCTCCCAAAGCATCGCCACAATACGAGTAACCGATCCTGCGATTCGCGCACGCGGTGTTGTCATAAAGTGTGGAGCAAGACAAAAAGATTCACCGTCACATTCGCACCGTTCCAAAACAGTGAGTGCGACAAGTCTCGACGTTTTATTTATTCAAATTCATTTTAATAAACCCGACGTAAATATAAGCCACTCAGACATTCAGTATTCAACAAAAAAGGGTAGAGAACAACAAAGTCAAAATACCTATTCACAAACAGAAAAATAAATATTCTAATGAAGGGAATTCATTTAAACATAAATGATTGATGGGAATCCTATTCGCTTTCGATCTACGAAATCCGTATAAACACGGGTTGTTAATATGTAAAAAGATTTTTATTGTCGGAAAAAAGCCTGAGTAGCCGCTTAAGGCCTTGTCTGGACTGAACGCGCGATGACTAGGGCGGATGCGGGCACAATTATGAGTGTGGCCATAATGCATCGCGTTTTCTTATCAAGTTCAAGTTCTTGTAGTAGAGGTAGACGTGTTTCCTCATGGTAAAATAATAGACGATCGCTCGCAAGAGAAGCCGCTCCATTATAGGTAACCATAGTCACTTCATTATAGACAGTGCGGTTTCATATGTTTGATACATCTCGCCCGCCTTAGCACCCGCGTAAGCTCCTCATCCTAGCCAGATCATAAGGTTTGAAAGGAAAATTGTTAAAATAGCACCCGTATATACACCGTGAAATTGAAATGGTTGTTTTCCCGCAGCGAAATGGTTTTGTCTATGTAATACAATCGTTTCGTAGTTATATAAAATATTAGAAACAAAAACTGGCATATTTAACATTGTGAAAAACTAAACTCGAAAGCGATCACGAACCAATTGTATACCTCCCGATATCTACAGCCGAACGACAGCAGGCCGTTGACCCGGGTGCTAGGTCACCGTCGAAAGGATTAGGTTCGAAGGCGGCTCCGTTTGAGAATGTTACGCGCGGGCTAGATTATGCCGTATAATTACACGCGACAGCTTATTTTACTTTAAACATTTAATAAATCGGTCTTTGCTTTGTCGGCTTGTGGCTCGCTCGTTTGTTTTGCGTGCAAACTTTTATGCCGTATCACCACGTGCGAGAGTTTATTTTGGTTTGACATTATTTTGTGCATCGGTTTTCTTTGTAGGTGGTGTGGTGACACGAGTAGTCCCTAGTACCTACAAGTTACGTCCACAGTTACTATTGTTACTCACTTTTTAGAGTTGATGAATATTTTTTTAATTATTTTAAAACAGAAACATCGTTATTTATTTACTTTAACTCTATACTTCGAAAGTACTCCTTAAGGCAAGTCGTTCTGCCGCGGGAAAACAACCAATTAAATTTCAGGGTGTATACCTGACTACAAAACGATGAATGTAGCTAAGATGATTTTCTGCGAAACACTTTGGAAAGATGGCAGTCTTCAAATTTTCCCAATATAAGCAGGGCAATATGGGAGTGGTATCCCATGTTTGCATTTAAAAAGTTCCGACAGATTTGTTCGATTTTTTCGTCGCCCGATATGGATTCTTTTGATGTTTAAATACATCTGTCAGCTTCTTAACATATTTTCTTTCAAAACTACTTCGTCGATCATCTGTTGCTTACACATTTTCTCGATTTCAGCCGACCACACGTCATTAAAATCCAGCATGTGTAGGCACTTCCCGCTGAAGCTTGAGGTGATCTAGTAAGTATAGTTAAGTATGCGTCATCAACAGTAGTTCATCGATGACGAGTTACATCGGAACTCAGACATCGCCTCAAGCAAATTAGTAGCCACCAAGTAGCAAAATAAGTAGCTTTCCTGATACTTAAATTTAAGCCCCAGTTTTACAAAAATCACTTTACAGGTATTTGACTCCACCCGCCTAGTCATTAACTTTAAAACCACACAAGTAAAATTTAAAAATACCCGTACGCATTTTTAGTATTTCATGCTAGATAATTTATCTAGTAGTAGACACGCTTCGATCAACAATCTAGTGAACACGTAAAAATGACACGATATCTTGCGAAAACACCCCGATTCAAACAGTAAAATGCCCATAACTTTAGAACGGCTGAACCGATTTTTATCAAATATAGCTAAGAACACTTTCGATAAAGTCGCCATTCAAACAAAAAAAAAAAACCGACCAAATACGAGTCGGACTCGCGCACGAATGGTTCCGTATCATTATCGCAAAAAACGGCAAAAAAATCACGTTTGTTGAATGGCCCCACTTAAATATTTTTTTTATTCTGTTTTTGGTATGTTATGGTATAAACAACAGATATATATAATCTGTGAAAATTTCAACTGTTTCGCTATCGCGGTTCATGAGATACAGCCTGGTGACAGACAGATAGATAGACAGACAGACGGGCCGTGGTGTCTTAGTAAAAGGGTCCCGTTTTTACCCTTTGGGTACGGAACCCTAAAAAACGAAATCCAAATCGGTTCATCCGTTTAGGAGCTATGATGCCACACACAGATAGATATACGAATACACAGATACACACGTCAAATTTATAACACCCCTCTTTTTTCGTCGGGTATTAATTAAAGTAATGATTTTTGAAGACTACTGATCGGTATTTTTTCCATTTATATTAATATAGGTGCAGAACTGACAATAGTCACAGTAGACATACTGTCATGTCGTGGTGGCCCAGTGGCTAAGACCTGGCCTCTTGTGGTTGAGGTCGTGGATTCAAATCCAGGAAAGTACCAATGTGACTCTTTCAAATGCATATGTACTTTCTAATTTATCATAGACATCAAAGGCAACGGTGAAGGAAAACATCTTGAGGAAACCTGGATTTATATGGTTAATGTAAGTCTGAAATAGCCAAGTCAGAGGCTTATGGGGTTCCTAGAGGTGGCTTAAATAGCTCTGACACCAGAGGTGGCCACATCCTCACACGAAAAGAAGAAGTACTGACAAGGAAGTGTCAGGAAAGTGAATCATTAAAATGACCCGTTATTTAGTTCATTCTTTTTTATATTGTGTTCATGTGAACTGAGTGCTGATTGTAAAGAAACTTCAAAAAATTTAACTATCTATCGTCGTTATCTGACATAATTATAACTAAATCATACTAAATCGCTCACAAACACATTAGATATTCAAATTAATCGAGCAACTCCCAAATGGCAAAACAAGATGGCAATTGACAAGACAAGACAACTAAACGCAGCGACATATTATGCACGTCAGTTCGTCTGGAGCATCCTGAATTAACAAGTACTTCCAGTTCTAGAACATGTCAGCCGTTTCCTATGGTAAATTAGTATAATTGTTATATCAATTTGGATTGATGTAAAATTGTGGATTGGCATCATTGAATATATAAGTAAAGAAGGTTAGATCAATTTTTTTTTTCATAAAATTGGTCCTGGCAGGTTCCACTCCTACCAGCTATTTAGCTGTATTCAACAGCCAATTTGAGCTTTATTACTCAATTACAGGGTAACAGGGTACTCTATGGAAAACCTGTCTCTCAGACCTTCGTACTTCTGAACACCTGTAACGACTTACGATGGTCTAAACATGACAGCCGGGACCAAAAGTTTAACGTGTTTTTCGAGACAGGTCATCCATCCAAGATTCGAAAGTAGCATAACCTATGTTCGACACTTGAGGCTTGTATAACTTTGCTATAAGCCCCTCAAGGATCAAGACGCTTACGTCCGCGATCTCAGAAAAACGCCGGTCGTAAGTGCGTTTGGACTCGCTCTACGTGAAGGTGGTATAATGTGTGCGTGCGTGTTTGTTCGTTGTATGAAGTTGGCCTTCTGTTCGTATCCTTTCAGTGGCATACATTAGGAATTGATTAGGTTTTCGCTTAATTAACTTGGGATTTGAACTAGGGAAAGGAATTTAGCGGTCTACGCTTGGGTTTATGAAGATTTGAATTATTATTATGTTTGAGATGGTAATTGAAACTAATAAGTTGTCCTTAGATGTAAGCTCAAGAGTCTATCTAGGACTACCTACATATTTGCTGTAAAATTAAGCTTTTTTGTCAGGAAATTAAATTGTGTCGCTTTTGTGGCAATCTTATTTATCATGGTCACAGTAATAATTGTTGTGAATAAGGTTTTTACAGCAATGAGACACAATTTTAAGACAATTTGTGAAAACGCTTCGACGCATTGTTGTCATAGAGCCGCGTGCATCGCGTTGCTTTTTTTGCAGAAAAGGTATTGTTATTCTAGTCTTAGTCGGCATAACAGAGGCGAAACCGCCTGCCAAACACCTAATTACTAACAAGTCACACCGATTAATAAAGGGGAAGATGATTGCATACCGAAAATCGTTGATCAGTAAATAAGTGGTAGTGAGTGAAGCCAATCAGACACGCAGACAGACGGGCTAATTGTGTGATTGCTGGGTTTGTAGCGTCAGCAGAACCAGTTTGGGTGTACTTTGCATGAGTAAGCCATGCGAAGTACATCCAAACTGGTTCCGCTCTTATCTCTATAACAATTACAATTTTATTCAAAGGACACTCACTCTCCACTCATGTTTTTTTTTCATTTAGTTATTATTTGAAACCAGCAGATGGACAGACGACCTTGGTAGTCTGAAAAATCCAAGTTGGTAGTTTGAAAAATCTTTGAATTTTGGTAGGTAGTCTTTAACGAGGCATTTTTGATAAAAGTGGCTTTTAATGTTCTGAGTAATTAAAATAAATTATTTGACTTTGAATGGTTATCTTTCGATTGATATGATAATTATGACTATGGTGTAAAAGGAAGGTACATTTTCATAATAGGTATGCCAAAACCTCTTAAAAGGTCAATAATTTACCGCTCGAAACTTCTGAAAATAAAACAATACTCTCACAATAAATCACTCCCCAATTATCTAATTAATAAAGTATTAACCAGAGCTTCTTTATAGCTATCCTGTAATAAAAACATCGAAGTGATCATTCGGGGCAGTTACAGAAACGTCTGGCAAGTAGCCGGCAGCGGTGGCGGCGAGCCTGTCACTATTAAGACTAATCACTGTAATCAAACAAATCAGAGGGGTTTGTAGTAACCTCTAGGAATGTGGACATGAATGTACAAGAATTTGAAGCTTTTTAAGGAATTCAAGAAACAAGAAATCCTATAAAATGTCTCTGGTTTTGCTTAGTTCGTTATTTTTTCGGGGTCGTGCGATCGTTGTCGGGCTTATCGTTGTAGGTTCAGAACTAGATCGCGAAAAAACTATTAATCATAATCATCTTTCTGCCCTTGTCCCATATCACTTGGGGGCATCACGTTAAAACTACGAATGAATGGAATAAACACTTTGTGCATTCTACCCTGGCTTAAAAATAATGAAAAATATTTATATTTACTAAAATTTAAGACTTTAAACTGAAGAATAAAAATGGCCGTTTGACATATTTTATATAAAAAGCTGTCAAACCGCAATTTTTATTCCTCAGTTAAAAACTATCAGACTATTGAAAAATTAGGCCTAAAGCGGGTTCACTTGTTATGCGTTCACATCTTATGTATTATTCGTCAGACATAAGATGTGAACGCTGGCTCGCTCAGAGAAGTGCCATTACGGTTGATTTAAAAACGTACGAAAAACCGTGAATCCCGGAAACCGGAATCCATGAATTACCTACGTTTTTGAACATAGGTAATATGTAATTAAGAAAATGAACGTCAAATTAATACAATAGAGGAACATTCGTTATTTAAAATTCATATCCGTTTCGCTGATTTTGTATTTTTTTCGTACACGTAAAAAATACAAAAGCCGAAAACGTAGGTATGAATTCGCTTTTTGATTTTTATATTGTATCCTTAAATGTTTAGATTTTAATTCTACATTAATATGTTACTCTTTGTAACTTGTGATTTAAATTGAAATTACAGGCATATTCTAAAATTGTTGGGAAAAATGGTGAATCACACTGACAGAGGTAAACACTTTCCTGAAGGGCCTACATCCGTTTTCGTGCCGTAAAACGGATGGAACGGAAATCTTTAACAATTAACTTTCAATAAATATTTATTCTGTCAATATCTGTCAACCCTCATTTGAACTTGCGCTCCAAAAACAAGTTCAGAGAAATTGAAACCGTTAAGAGGTTATTCTTAGAAAAGCCTTTGATGAAATTTGCATTCAGAAGGACTTATCTAGTGGACATTTGTTTGTTATGTTGGAACTCACGACAAAATAAAAGGACTTCGTTTTAACGTTGCGATATTATCACAGGACGTTTTTTGTTTGGTCGCTAGCCAAAAAGACACGGACGACATGGAGGTACGTGTTTTGTTGACATGAAATCCATAGAGGAATTTTTGAATCAAACCAATTTTCATTCCATTTATTTTACCCAAATTGATAGTTCTGTTCAAAGTTCATCGAGACTTTATCATGTACCTACTGTCGGTATTTGCATTAATGCGGTTAGGTCCTTATGCATGACGGACCTAAGGTCCACTTGGGGGAAATAAACAAGCCTCAAAAGAAATATATTTTAAATAGCATTTCCCTGTTAAGGAAATCAAGCAAAATGTACAACTTTTTTGCAGAGTTTTTAATAGGATTGTAGGGTACACTATCTACCCACATAGTTTATTTATTTATTTAACACACAAACATACAAGATACACAAATACAATATAGTTATATTTATTTATATATTTATATAACAACAGTAACGCACCGTCGACAGACATTCACGGCATCGTATATCGTATACGATATAATGTCGGGTGATGTCTGGTTGAACGTTACCACCAACGGCTCGACCGTACTGCACCGCGAGCCTACCCATATATCCTGCCACCCGCAGTTGCGCACCGCCAGTCGGTATTCAACTCCTGCTACGGCTATCGCGCTCCCGCTCAGTACTGTGGTTCAGATTGACTTTATTGCATATCTGTTTGTGTGTATTGTGCCGTGAACATTATTGTATTGTGACTTCTAACTCTTACGTCTTATTCTCCTTCCGAACTATAATTAATGTGTTGCGTGTTTGTGTGATGAACAATATAGAATCGTGAGTACCCTCATAAGACTTTTATTGTGTCTCCGATCATCATCATCAAGCGTACCTAAAGGATCTTGGACGAGAAACGGGAGGGGTTACTGTGAGTCTAGAGTTTTCTAGACCGTCAATTATGCTATCACGTTGTCATTGTGTTCCATTTCTAAAGCTTTATATTTTGATACCCAATCAAGTTTTAAACTTGTCTGTAGGTACAGATTACATGTTCTTTTAGTCATGCCTTATATAACCAATTTATTTTCACAGATTTCCGTCCCTTATTCCAGAGAAACCATGTATTCTGCCAAGATAATAGCGGATTGGTTTGGCAGAGGTAAATCTGTAGTACCGAAGCCCATATTTCGCCAGTTATGTTTAAGTTTTATTGTAGGCTGCTACTGAGAAATTCCAGATGGATAGACTATCCGACCCGGGCATCGTATCCACAACCTCATTCTCAAATAGTTACAAAAATACTGCCACAAAAATAATACAAACAATTCTAAGTAACGATTAACAAGTACAATCAAAAACAAAAGTAGTAAAATGTTGTACCAACAAACAATAATATTACAATCTCACGTTCCGTGGCGTACAGTCGCGGAAGCAAGCTTTACCAATTACGCTATGCATGATAAGAAAGGAACAATAATAAAAATACACGAGAAATATCGACTGTCCATGAAAAGCATGAGCTGCTTCCAACCCACCTTGTCTTCGGCTCTTCTCATAGCAGTGGTTACATTGAGTCCCGTAATGGCCCTGATCTGGTCAGACCAGCGAGTAGGTGAACGTCCGCGTGGTCTTTTTCCATCCACCTTTCCCACTACAACCAGTTTTTCCAGGTTGTCTGGCTGTCTGCGGGCGATGTGACCAAAGTAACTTAGGACTCGTTGGTAGCAGATCGTGGAGAGTCTGGTTTTGATGTTCAACTGGTCGAGAATGGACTTATTCGTGCGCTTGACTGTCCATGGTATACGCAACATTCTTCTCCAGCACCACATCTCAAAAGAATACCAGAGTTCTCACGAGTCTCTTCTTTGTGTTTTTGGAGACATTTCTGTTCTGCCATATCCTCGACATCTTGCTCATAGCAGCCTTGGCAATCTGCGTACGCCTCCGAATCTCCCCGTCGCATTCTCCCTGATCACTGATTATGGATCCCAGGTATACAAATTCACTCACAAACTCCAGATCCACAAGTTCTCCCGTGCGTGCGATTAGTCCAGCTCGGTCGATGATCATCACTTTGGTCTTTGATCTGTTTATCGACAATCCTACCATCTCGCTTTCACGCTCAAATCTCGCAAATAGTTCCGCGAGCTCGCGTTCTGAGGATGCAATCAAAATAGTGTCATCTGCGTACCGGAGATTGCTAATTTTGTTGCCACCTACCGCGATGCCTCCCTCCCACTCTTAGTAGTGCTTGTAGTTTCGTAATCACAAGTAATTAGGAAGTTCAATAGTTTGGATTTGCATTCTTATTTACATAATTTATAGATGTTAAGAATAGTATTTAATTTATTATATAGAAAAGGACCGGTGAAGCAGAAAAACCTATTTGTAAATGAGTGTTTAAATTGAAGGGACTGAGGAACTACAACATTTCGACGACGCTTATGAAGAATATTCCTGTCAAGAGGGGTGACTCCCTCACTCCTCTTGACAGGAAAAAAGAGCTAATAAAGAATGTAAAAAGAGAGACTGGGTACTAGGAGGACATGACTATAAAAATATGGAGGAAAATATTGGAGAGATGATGCGCCACGGGCTTCAGGAGCATGCTTATGTATTTTTTTTTGTGATAAAAATATGCTTTTGTCTTTTTTAGGACGAAACTTTGTAATTTTAAATTCTGGGGAATTAATTCAGAAGAGGTACCTATATTGTTAGCCGAGGACCTTGTTTTTAAATAGTCTTAAATCTAGATCCAGATTAAAAAGCCGGGGCTGAATATTTCTGTTCTAAATTGGGACAAGCCCGCCCCATGATTCCTTAGCACTGCAACTCCTGAACGCCAGAATCAACATTGGCCACTATCAGAAAAGCGTCAAGGCGATGAAGCTTAACGATTCCTGGCGAAACGATTTAATTGTCATTAAATAAAACGTCCTTATTTAGTTGTTCATAGATTAGCATAATAATGAGATTAACATCCATCAATATCCAATCACGGAAATCACTAAGTATTCAAAGCACATCTAGATTAAATCTATTTGTGCAGTTTAAAACTAAATGACATAAACTGCTAACGATAACACAACTGGACGCATACCTACTAATTAAAATGTGTTTTCACCAAATTAAAACTTAAATAATGAAGTGGATAAAGCTTCGTAATTATACTAGTTCGAAATGCAACGGTTTAAAAGTCCCATTGGAAATGAAAAATATTTTTGTCACGACGACAAAGATAAAGCTCGAAGAATTGATAAACATTAGAGACAGTAGACGCAGCAGATTGCTCGCAGAACGGAGGGCCGATGGGGGTAGACAGTTAATTAAATAAATATTGACCTAAAAAACTACTACTGCGCAGCCACAAAACATTATTTTCGGGTAAACATCATGGAAATTAATTTTATTTCATATATTTGTATTTGGGAGTTAAGGTTATGTCAAGAGAGAGCTGGCAATTTAGTCTCTATGACTATTAAGGATAAAGAAACTGTTGTTTTAGACTCATGTCAAACAATTTTACGGAATATATTTATCTACTTTAACATAACATGGCTAAAGGCCAATTACATTTTAAACTATGTATATGAAAGGGAAAACATAGAAATGTGAATAACATCTTTTTAAACGAAAGCAACTTAAAAAGCCAGTCTATATAAGATAGATCTTAACATCCAGATAATTTCAAAAAAAATAAATATACAGTGAACTCGAACACAAAGTAGACCTTAAAGGTTGCCAATACCTTCATTTGGGGCTAAAGTTCGCTTTATATTCTTGTGAGCCATAATAAAAGTCTAGCTGTGACTTGCTTGTTATTATTTATAAATGAAATTGTCTATAATCTTTTAAATAATCTCTCTGACAAAATAGAGAGTGGTCTCAAAATGAATAAAAACACATGACATTTTAATGTTTGCCAAAGCTGAATTTAACAGATTTATTATCTCTAGTAAGCATGGTGAATAATATTTGAGCCTTTTCTGTATGAAAAGAGGCCTTTGCATTGTAGTGGGACAACAACAGACTGGTAATATCGTTATAGTTTTAGTTCTAAATGTCTTTCTTACATAAACCACTTCATACTAACTGCTTTCTAACATAATTTAATACAATAAACTTAACAAAACCAAGTTTAGCCAGTCGTATAATTTATCAGGCGGGTCTGCCATACTTAGAACATATGCGATCCAGGGTAAGATATGCTATAACTAGCTGCAGCGGCTACTAAACCCGTACGGTTTTCCAAAACGATGTAGAGCTCTTTGTGAATGAGCTAGCTTGTTGAACTGCGATCATCATTCCTATTTTGGGCATTTGTGTTCTAGTTTGCTGAGATAATAAAAAATGATTATATTTGAGCCGTCTCTGGGATTACTTCTCTAGACTGTGGTTACCATTTACAGTCTCGCTGACTGCCTGGTTTTTGGCCATCTGATAAGTTTTTCCCGAAATACATAAGGAAACACTTCACTAACACACACATTAACATACACTCATGCACACATTATCCAAATTTAGTTGAATTAAATTTTACGCGAAATATAGTGTCGTTTTCCAGCCAAAAACAGAACTCATCATTATCGTCAGCCTTTTAACATTCCCACTACTATGACACAGGTCTCCTCTCTGTGAAATGGGAACAGAACTATTTCTACTTTAAACAACCATTTTATCGCATCTCTCAAATTAGTTCACATAATTAGCTTTAAGTGTATCAAAAACATAACCAACGAAGACATTACCCATATCTATACAAGTAAGGTAGGATTAAATCTGATCTCGCAATGTACGTACCAAAGATGGCGAGAAAGGCCAATACATAGAACGTGGTTTAAGTTTAAACCAAAGTTAGAGAACTGTTAGTGATATATGACGTTCAACTTGATTACGGTTAAGTGCCTGGATACTTGGATGTTCATTTTAGAGGAATTTTGATGATTAAGTATATTGGAAATGGTTGGCACAGGGTTATTCATTGACGGGGAACCCCCCACAGTGCTTACGTCCTCGTCGTGTTCCCCGGAAACGTCCCAGTTCTGACCACCGTAACGGAGTGGCAGACTGGGTACGGCCAAAGTGCACTGTGCGTCGTAGACTTTTATTTTATTCATTGCGGTATCTGCGACACCTGCGGAGGCTACCATGCCAAAACCTGCGCGGGACGCCCTCGGGCATTTTATCAAAAAAGGCCCTTCTCAGGGCCAAACCAAAGGCCCTTCTCAGGGCCAACCAAAAGGCCCTTCTCAGGGCCAACCCAAAGGCCCTTCTCAGGGCCAACCAAAAGGCCCTTCTCAGGGCCAACCAAAAGGCCCTTCTAAGGGCCAACGCGACGCTTCAGCGTCGGACGAAGGCCGGACCTTCTATGGAGAAGGGGCGGACGACTTGTCGGACTCCGACAACGAGTCCGTTGTATCGGTGGCCAGCTCGATGGAGGTCGAGCAAAGTGGGCAATCTCAATCGCGGAAGCGGGCCTTCTTGAAGGAAGGGTCCGATGGCTCCTCGAGTTCGGCGAAGGAGCCTGCCAGGAAGGCTAAGGCCAAAAAGCCGACGAAGACGGCAGCGGACACCCACGACGTGGGTCTGGCAGACGCCCAACGCCAGTTGGACGTGGCTCGGCGGACGCAACTCCAGCAGGAGTTGGAGGAGAGGGTGGTCGCCAAGGAGCAACGGGCGCGCGTCGCCCGGGCCAGCTCAGGCTACGGCGCGTCCCGAGTTCTCTACTCGGACCACTCCCTGGCCGAGCTGGAGCGAATGGCGGCGGAGGACGAGGAGGAGATAGTGGTGGTCGCCTCTAAGTCCTCAAATTTAAAAGGGACTTTCCAGAAGTCCCTCAAATGCCGGGCCGCGAGCATGCGCAGCATTATATCAGAGCTGGTGCAGAGGCAGGCGACCGACGAGACTCGGCAGTTGCAGGCGAGGATCGATCGCCTGCAGCAGGAGGTCAGCCAGCTACACCAGAAGCTGGCTGAAGCCACGGCTCCGCCAACCCAAGCCGAGCAGAGGCCTGCGGTAGAGGGCCCCTCCACCTCCAACCTCGAGGATATCATCCGCAAGGTTGTGATGGAGGAGAGGGCCTTCACAAGGGCCTGCATAGCGGGCATAGAGGACCGGCTCCTCCCGGAGAAAAGCTACCGGCTGCCGCTTGCCTCGGACAAGAGGAAGGGTGGGCCGGTGCCGAACTCACAGAGGGAGGAGGACCCACTTCTGCCCGCCACCACCCCGTCCAACCAGCAGGGGTGGACGAGGGTCGTCAGCGGGAAGGGGAAGGGCAAGGGCAAGGGGGCGGCAGCTGTCGTCCCAGCCGTCCCCGCCACCACCACCCCACCCAGCCAGTCGAAGACGACAGGCAAGGGAAAAGGGAAGGGCAAGGGCAAAGGGGCGGCGGGGGCCGCCCCTGCCGTTCCCGCCACCTCCACCCTTCCCGGCCAGTTGCAGACGACCGGCAAAGGGAAGGGAAAGGCGAAAGGGCCACCCCCCAAAGCCGCCAGCGCTGCTCCCACAGCGAAAACCGCCGGCACGAGGAGGAAACTCGTTCCTCCAAAGACCGCAGCCGTCGTGGTGACACTCACCGCGGAGGCTGCGGAGCGCGGCGAGACATACGCGTCCGTATTGTTGCGGGCGCGTGCCAATGCCGATCCCAACCAACTGGGGATCGGCAAGGTCTCTTGCCGGCGGACCCAAGCCGGGGCTCGAATCTTCGAGTTCCCGGGGGCAGAGGGCAGTGCACACGCGGACCTCTTCGCAACGAAGTTGCAAGAGGTCATAGCGGACGCGGCCAAGGTGGCCAGGCCCGTAAAGACGGCGGCCTTAGAGGTGACCGACCTCGACGACACGGTCACCAAGGAGGAGGTGGTGGCGGCGGTCGCAGCAATTGGTGGCTGCGACGCCGCAGCGGTGCGAGGCCGGGACATCAGGCCCGGCCGCGGCGGCATGGGCACCATTCGTCTGGAGTGCCCAGTCGCCGCTGCCAAAGCCGTCCTTGACAAAGGACGGCTTAACGTCGGCTTCAGCTCGGGTGCAGTCCGGGCACTTGTGGCACAGCCCTTGCGGTGCTACAGGTGCTTCGGAGTCGGGCACACCCGAGCCCTCTGTCCGTCACCGGTGGACCGGACAGAGAGCTGCTACCGCTGCGGCAAGGAGGGCCACAAATCCGCGGCGTGCAAGGCCGCCGCGCCGCATTGCGCTGTGTGTGCCGCCAGTGGCCGCCCGGCAGGCCACATCATGAAGGGGAGGATGTGCAATCCCCCCCCTAAGAGGGGAAAAGCGCAGGCCCCGAGCAAGCCTGCCGCTACCACCGCCGTGCCCGAGGCTGGGCATTCGGCTGCTGCGGCTGAAGAGGGGGGTGCGATGTCCGATTGATGGATAGAGTCGAACATCGCATCCTCCAGGCGAACACCAACCACTGCGCGGCGGCACAGGATCTGCTGATACAGATCATGGCCGAGTGGTTGGTGGACGTGGCGGTGGTCGCCGAGCCTTACTCGGTCCCCAGTACCTGGCTGGGCGATCGAGACGGCTTGGTGGCGTTGGTGGCGCGGTCTTCTACGGACTCCCCTCCCCTCTCGCTCTTAGAGAGGGGACCGGGATACGTGGCCGCCGCGTGGGGGGACATAGCCCTCGTTGGGGTCTATTTCTCCCCAAACCGCCCTCTCTCGGACTTTGAGGACTTCCTCGAGGTCCTCACCGCAGTCGTAGGGAGGGCGGCGCCGCGCCAGGTCGCCGTATTGGGCGACCTGAACGCCAAGTCGGAGGCTTGGGGCAACCCGGCTGCCTCGTGCAACGTCCGGGGACGCGCCGCCGAATTTTGGGCGGCCTCGTGCGGCGTGTCCCTCCTCAACAGGGGGGCGGTCCACACGTGTGTGCGGCAACGGGGTGGGTCGGTGGTAGACGTCTCATTTGCCACCCCTGCCCTAGCCGCCGGCGTCGTAAACTGGCGGGTGGAGACGGTGGAGACCTTGTCGGACCACCGATATGTGCGGTTCGACATCTCCACCGGCCCCCGGGGGGGAACGGCCCGCTCTGGCCAATCTCCCTTCCCGCGGTGGGCTCTCACCCGTCTGGACCGGGAGGCAGCCAAGGAGGCGGCCTTTCTCCAGGACTGGCTCTCGCCCCCTGTCGAGCCTGTCCTGGACGTGGACTCCGCAGCGGTCCAGCTCCGCGGCTCTCTGACCGAGGTGTGCAACGCCAGCATGCCTCGGTCTCGCCGTCCGCCTCCCCGTCGCGCCGTTTATTGGTGGACGGAGGAGCTGGCGGGGCTCCGGGCCGCGTGCGTGGCGGCCAGACGAGCCTACACGCGGAGTCGGCGGCGCACTACCCGATCTCAGGCCGGGGAGGACCGCCTCTACGCCTCTTACGTAGAGGCAAAGGCGGTCTTCAAGTCGGCGATGTGCGCCGCCAAGGACTCGGCGAGGGCCGAGATGCTGGAGGGCCTCGATAGGGATCCGTTTGGGAGGCCATATAAGGCGGCGCGTAACCAACTGCGCCCCTTTGGCCCCCCACTAACGGAGACCCTGGAGCCGGCGTTGCTGGATGGGGTGGTCCGGTCCCTGTTTCCGCGCAGGGCCGACTTCACCCCACCAACGATGAACCCCCCACGGGGGGTGGTAGCTTCGCCGGAGGAGGAGGTCCCTCCAGTATCAGCGGAGGAACTTCGCGCGGGGGTTCTGTCCCTCCGCGCGAAGAAGACGGCCCCTGGGCCAGATGGCGTCCCCGCACGGGTGGTGGCCATCGCGGCGTCCCTCATGGAGGATAGGTTTCGGGACCTCTTCAGCGCGTGCTTGACGGCTGGGAGGTTCCCGAAACAGTGGAAGGAGGGGCAGTTGTGCCTCCTCCGGAAGGAGGGACGCCCGGTGGATTCCCCCTCGGCATACCGACCCATCGTTCTGCTCGATGAGGTCGGTAAATTGTTCGAGGGGATCATCGCCACCCGGCTAAACAGCCTTTTGCGGGAGGTAGGGCCGGACCTGTCGGACGCCCAGTTCGGTTTTCGACGGGGGCGTTCGACGGTCGACGCGTTGGCCCTACTCAGGGGCCAGGTGCAGGAGGCGGTGGAGTCGGGGGGCGGAGTGTTGGCGGTGTCATTCGACATAGCCAACGCCTTCAACTCCGTTCCCCACTCGACGATATTGGAGGCACTCCGATACCACGGAGTGCCCCAATATCTGCGGGCGATCCTGGCCAGCTACCTGGAGGACCGAGAGGTCCTCCTCGTGGACAAGACGGCCAGGATCAGGCGCTACGGCGCGGAGTGCGGAGTTCCACAGGGGTCGGTTCTAGGCCCTCCCCTGTGGAACATTGGGTTTGATTGGCTCCTGCGGGGAGCCCTCCTCCAGGGCACGAGTGTCATCTGCTACGCGGATGACACTCTCCTCACTGCCCGGGGGAGGAGCTTTGGGGAGGCGGCCTGTTTGGCCTCGGCGGGCGGATCCTTGGTCGCAGAGAGGATCCGCCGCCTGGGATTGAGGGTGGCGCTGAACAAGACCGAGGCCGTGTTCTTCCACGGGCCTCGGCAGCGCTGCCCTCCAGATGCCCACATAGTCGTGGAGGGCGTCCGATTAGCGGTGAAGGCCCAGATGAAATATCTGGGCCTAGTGCTGGACAGCAGGTGGCGCTTCGGCCCGCACTTTAGCGGGCTGTCGACGCGCCTGCTGAAAGCCGCGGACGCCCTCTCATGGCTCCTCCCCAACCTCGGGGGGCCGAGCGGACGGTGCCGGCGACTGTATGCCGGCATCCTACGCAGCATGGCCCTGTACGGGGCGCCCATCTGGGTGGACTCCCTCCAGAGGAGGGAGAATGCAACCGCCATCCGCAGGCCACAAAGGGCCATTGCACAGCGGGTGGCGAGGGCCTACCGCTCAGTGGGCTTCTCGGCGGCGTGCGCTCTGGCGGGCACCCCTCCCTGGGAGTTGGAGGCATGGGTGCTCGCCAGAGTGTACGAGTGGACGGCGCGGCGTAGGGCGCTGGATGAGCGCCCCGCCATGGAAGAGCGGGAGGCCGTGCGGCGGGAGGCGAGGGACGCCATCGTCCTCCATTGGGCGGAGGATCTCGCCACCGCCGCGTTTGGACGCCGGACGCTGGACGCGCTCGGGCCAGTCTTGCAGGGCTGGCTCGAGCGGCCACATGGTTTCCTCTCGTTCCGTTTGGTGCAGGTGTTGTCCGGACATGGTTGTTTCGGAACGCACCTGCACCGGATCCGGAGGGAGGAAACCCCGGCGTGCCACCACTGCGGCGCGGCAGAGGACACGGCGCAGCACACCCTCGAGGTGTGTCCGGCTTGGGCTGGGCTGCGCCGTGCCCTGATCGATGTGATCGGACAGGACCTCTCACTTCCCAGCGTGGTCTACTCCATGTTGGGGAGTGAGGAGGCCTGGGCGGCGGTTGCCTCCTTTTGCGAGGTTGTGATGTCGCAAAAGGAGGCGGCGGAGCGGGCGCGGGAGGACGATCCTCTCGCGCCGCCGCACCGCAGGCGAAGAAGGGGTGGGAGAAGGCGGTTGTACGATCGTCTCCTTCCACCTCCTGGTGGTGACTAGCGGGCGACAGGCGCGGGGGCGCCTTCGCTCGCATTGCACGAGTCACCACCCTCGTCGGGCGGGAACGGCCGAGCACTCGCGGTCGTTCCCGGGCCCCTCCACTGAGGGAGGGGCGTGAAGGCCCCGCTGTAAAGGCGGGCGGTCGTCGGCGGGGGACTGGACGTAAAGGCTCTGCCAGTTTCCCAGTCCTCCTCCAATTCAAGACGATGCGGGAGTGCCGCTGGGTTATTTTAGTGGGTATACCGGATTCATTCCGGGGAGTCCCACATACCCCCCCCATTCCCCCAATGGGTGGGTATGCGTAATGCATTTTTTCCCAGCGAGATCAAAAAAAAAAAAAAAAAAAAAAAGGGTTATTCATTGATATTGGTTGTATCCATTTTGGTTGGCTATTTTGTAAAACACCGTCATAATTTAATTTAACAACACGTCTGTAAGTCGCGGCCTTTACCACTGACCCACCGCAACTCTATAAAGCTCTAAAGTTCGGGTCTCACGAAACTTCTAATACCATGCATTATGACCTTAAAACCCTTTCACAAACAATGACAGAAAAATCCAAAGACTCGAGAATCGTCTAGCGAAAAATGCCCTAACACAATGACAAATACCACCCCATCCTATTGACTCTTATCCAGTCCACAACCACTTCTGAACCCTCAAATACGTAAGATAACACTTCTTTGCCGCTAAAAGTGTAACAACACTGATCCTTGAGTGCTTTGTGGGAACATTGGTTTCCATAACAATTGTTTTTTTCTATTGTGTCTGCTAAAAATTAGCACTCAAGGGGTTTTTGGAGAAAAGTAAATATTTTCTTCATTTTTTAATTCGTGCCGTGAGAAATACCTTATCGGAATCTGAAAAATCATATCTCGAATATTAACAACGTCAAATTACAACCTAGTTTTCCCACAAGAAAACCCAGACACAAAATTATGGAATAACAGTAAATATTTGATCTATCCCTCTCTCCAAACAAGAGGTCTATTTTAAGGCGATATATACGCTCAATGTAAACGCAGTACTGGCCGTGCGCCCGCTCGACGCCAAAATATCAATATTGAACCTCCTTTTGAACCGTTTTGTTTGCAAAATATTATTTGATTTACATATGCTATTTCAGTTATGAATAAATTCCAGCCATCAATTTTTCTGTTTAAAATATTTTTATACATCCAAGTCGTTTTGCAGGAGTATCCAAAAGTTGCGAAAAAATATCGTGTTGTTAATTTTTTTTTAAAGCGAAACTATTTGTTACACGAAAAAACCTTGTTGCAAAAATAATATACATGAATCAATAATATTTTTTTTTTCAAACCTTTTAACCTAGTCGTTACTAAGGAGTATGCTTTAGAAATTAACCGTTTTACGGCACTAAAGTGGTGGAAGTACCTTAATACCAAAAAAAATATTTTCGTCGAGTCGTCCCTTTTGAAGTTGTAGGTTATTTGTCACATTTTTTTTGTCTAAAAAGGATGGAGGAGCTTTCAGACAAAAAAGTTATTGTAAATAACTTTGACATAAAAATAGATAGATTTATTTTATTATTGGAAATAACTAGTAGTACTTACTAATAACTTACTAATAATCAATTATTTGTGACGTGTATATTTCGTGTTTTTATTAAATGAAACGACATAACTGTATTGTAGCTCTGTATGGAGGCAACTAAAATTAATTAAAACGATCGAAAGCCTTAGGTTTTAACCTGTAAAAGTCGGTAAAATATTAGCAAAAAAATTGGGAATTTAAAATTGTTCAATTAATTTAATGAAGTACCTCAGTCCTTTTTTTGTTCAGTTTCTTTAACTTTCAGCTGTATCTATCTGCTATATTTAGAGACCATTTTCTTTTACCCAGTACAAGATACACATTAATATGTATGAAATGTTCTGTAATAAGTAAATAAGCTCGAGAACTATAATAAAACTCTTTCTACCGGCTGACATACAAGTATTTCCCTTAGTCTTTACCCTACATATAAATAAATGAAATATTAAGTAATGATTAAAACATATCTTTGTCTGCCGTCTGTACCCACGTAACTTCTTGAAACACTGAAGGTACAGAAGGTTTACTTATAGTAACCATTGTTTACTTATACCAACCAGTATTTTTTCGTAGCGAAAATCACAGGCAAGCATAGGTTATTTACAGGCTCCTACTGGATAAAAACCTGGTATTTCGCTCACAAACAAGATTCAGGTTCTTTGGGATTCGCTCATAATAGTATGACTCCTTAAATTAGCACTGCTTACAGTCATATAACCTGTCTCTATGTATCGAACACTTATACATGAAGTGTCGCCTGACAATGACAATCCAGTGGTCTTGTATTGGACCTTCTGAACTTCTCGCTATCGTTACACGACTGAGAAGTGGCCAGGACCTTTTCTTTGTTTATTTTGTTTACCATTGTAAACAAACCACAAGATAATTACACAAATGAAATTATTGTCAGAAAACGATATTGTTGTGCCAATTTAATAAGCCGTGTAACAGATACATTGCCTGTTCCTTTGGTTCAATTAGACTGAGTGCCTGGATAGGGTGCCCAGATGTAAGTACTATGACTGACAGGTATACAGGGAGTGCTGAGTTAGGTCTTCAGGGAAAAAATATGAGGTTACAGAAATAGGGAAAAGTGATTTAAGGCAACATTTGATATAAATTGTTAATAAGCAAAGGCAGTTTTATATTTGTTAGGTAAAAAATTTAGATTTTTATCAAAAACTTTCGTAGTCATGTACTTTTATTTATACCGGCTTTTTGACAAGCAAAATGATCAGATAGACTCTCGAATCTGTAATTTACTCCCAGTCAATGTTAAAGTTCACCTAATCTATACTTAAACAAAATAACATAGCACCTCACCTGTATTTCCCGAATGGTTAAGCAAAGGTGTACTTCAACAATACCTGGGAGAGTGTATAATTTACACTATTGCTTAAATTCGGGAATATCGTTTGGAAATTCTACGTAAACTGTCCTGAACACTTCACAGTAAGTCCCATGATTCGTCGCGTGAGTCTTCAGCGCAGACAGGCCTTTACCTCCAAGTGATGGATGTGCGGAAGTCGTCAGAGGAAGGCTTCCTCTTCCGTGTAATTCGTCGTGTTTCCGGAATACTCCCATCAAAAGTGACGGACTGGAGTACTGTGGAGTTACTGATATCATTATAAGGGAGTGTCTGTCTCTTTGGTCATAGCCGCATTAATTGTCAAGTAATTAGGTTACATCTGCCGCTTGGTCATGAATTGCAGTGGCCTGTATGGAAAGCATTGAATCGGCTACGTACCCAAGTAGGCCGCTGCAAATATAATTTGTCAAAATGGGGGATTATTGATTCGTCTAACACCCGGTGCGAGTGTGGTGCCCCTGTACAGACTATGTCCCACTTGCTGGAGTGTGCTGTCCATTCACTTGTACCCCGGATGACCTATACAGTGCTTCTGTCGCTGCAATAAGCGTGGCCGCATATTGGGCCCAGACAATCTAATAGAATGTGCCGTCAAAACGAAAAGAAGAAGAAGAAGATGTCATAGCCAAAATACTACATATTTTGACGCTGTGTGTGATGTGTGATGTAGTCTACATTGTGGAAAAATATTTTACATCAACTTTTTTATATTAAAGATAACTATTAGACAGTTGTATTCCATACAGCGCTCCTAAACTAACTCACCTCGGTGTACTATGGCGAAAAGCATGTCTTGAAGCGAACTTTGAGGATAAGTGTTATCAAAACCAACCGTCATCTTTGAGAAATCTGGTTTGCCCTTTAGTGTGTGTTTGGATGTGTTATCAGAAGGTAAGGTTGACAATTAAAAGACGTGTTCTCAGTTGAAGGGGTTACTAAACGACTGAAGTTGTGTTGACTACATTACGTACTTACTATCTAGATGTCAGAAACATGTACTTGGTACTTTATACAAAATCCCAAAAACTCAAATTAAGTGTATGACCGCACATAACCTAGCATTTTGATGTGAAGTGAGAACTTGATGCCTGTTAATAGCTCATATTATGTTAGGGCCTTCATAAATACGACATTTGACAAGATGACATGAGGAGATTTGAGTTTGACGTAGTGGGGGGTAAGACCGACCAGTTTTATGGCACACTAGATTTTGATATTCTAATTAATTTTGCAGGTATCAATCAACGTAGATGGACCCTATGTGGAACCCTGAAACTGTTAATTTATGAGGCGAAAAAATAATTTAAAAATTTAAAAAGGCTAGTATAATATACCAAGGTTTAACTCACGTCATATTTTCAGCCGAGTGACGTTCACTACTGGACATTAGCCTCTCCCAAAGCATCGCCACAATACAAGTAACCGATCCTGTGATTCGCGCACGCGGTGTGGTCATAAAGTGTGGAGCAAGACAAAAAGATTCACCGTCACACTCGCACCGTTCCGTAACAGTGAGTGCCACAAGTCTCGACGTTTTATTTATTCAAATTCATTTTAATAAACCCGACGTAAAACATAAGCCACTCAGACATTCAGTATTCAACAAAAAAGGGTAGAGAACAATACAAAGTCAAAATACCTATTCACAAACAGAAAAATAAATGTTCTAATGAAGGGAATTCATTTAAACATAAATGATTGATGGGAATCCCATTCGCTTTCGATCTACGAAACCCGTATAAACACGGGTTGTTAATATGTAAAAAGATTTTTATTGTCGGAAAAAGCCTGAGTAGCCGCTTAAGGCCTTGTCTGGACTGAACGCGCAATGACTAGGGCGGATGCGGGCACAATTATGAGTGTGGCCATAATGCATCGCGTTTTCTCATCAAGTTCAAGTTCTTGTAGTAGAGGTAGACGTGTTTCCTCATGGTAAAATAATAGACGATCGCTCGCAAGCGAAGCCGTTCCACTTAGGTGACCATAGTCACTTCATTATAGACAGTGCGGTTTCATATGTTTGATACATCTCGCCCACCTTAGCACCCGCGTAAGCTCCTCATCCTAGCCAGAGCATAAGGTTTAAAAGGAAAATTGTTAAAACAGCCCCCGTATATATACCTGACTACAAAACGATGAATGTAGCTAAGATGATTTTCTGCGAAACACTTTGGAAAGATGGTGCCAATTATTTATTTATATACACTTTATTGAACACACCATAATAAACAAGAAAAAAAGAAACTTAATACTAAAACATACAATGGGCGGCCTTATCGCATTCCGCGATCTCTCAATATGTCGAATTGTAGCCACATGCCCGTCACTCCCGTTTCATAGAAATAAGGTTTATAAGGATTCTTTTGCGCCTAGGGATGAGCTGGACGAATCACAGAGCATAATTGTCAATATACCTACTCAAGTTAGAGATGAAAATCATGATCTAGAATATTTTCAGTAAATTACTTTCTTTAGTAGGGTTTTCGCGACGCAAACCACGAAAATTCAAGATAGGTGGAAGGCTGACTTGTGTCCTCCTGGTTTAAACACTTAACTCGGTTCTTTAGACTGGATGCAATTTATTTTTGGATTTCTCATCGGTCAGACGTGAGCTAAATAATGAATTACCAAAACTTTTAAAAACATTTGTAATAAATCATCATCATCATATCAGCCGAAAGACGTCCACCACATAGTCGTCCACAACTTCGAGTGTGGATTCTCCTATCTTGAGAGTGGGTGTAATAAATATTTTTTTTTTATTTCGGGTTACATAAAGAGGAAAAAAATCCAAAAATTACATGTTCAGGATAAGCTATTGTGAAATGTTGTGGGTTGAGTCATAAGAGGTAGCAGGCGTAGCAAAAACTTGTTCAATAAGCAAACAATTAATTGCATCCGTTTGTAATTCCCCAATAGTGCAATGGGCAATAGGTAAAGTGAAGAAGTGGAGGAAAACACTCTGACAATGTGTCATTTTATCAGCGTTAACGATAATCAAAAGTACAAAATGTATGCGATTGCGTGACCTTTGCTACTAGTAAATGATCACTTTGCGACTAACACAGTCTTACAGTTTCTTGTTCAGTGATTAACTCAACCAATGGTTAAATATGCAAATCAATGGTTTAAAATGTCGGTAGCATATTTCCACGAGAGCGAAGCCCCGATAAAATGTAATATAGGTAGGTATCTATCACAACTACTTTTCCAATAATATTGTTAGGTTTCTGAACTTGCTTAAAAAAAAAACATCTTTATATACATGAACACAAAACGCATTTGCCTTGCAGTAGGCTTATAGCAAGCTTGGCGCACTAAATATCTAAAATTTGTTTTCCACAAAACTTCAACATAATTATTGCACTAGCTAAGTACTTACATTACTAAACTCTGACGTCACAAGGGACCCTAACCTGTTCCTACCTCGCAAACAAACGCAGTAGTAACGAAAGGTTTCCCAGCTCAATCGGAAGGGTTATCACACAGCCTTTATTCGGTTCCCGGAGACAAGATCCACTCAGCATGCTCATTGGACGTACCTGGGGAAAGAAAAGATGGCGTCATTGGAAATTAATTGTAGTAGGTTGTTTTAAGGGTTCTGTGCCCTATTGCTGTCACTCACATGTCTGTTCGCCTGGCTGTCTGTCGGTCTATCGTCTGTCACACAGATTTTACATCCAAATGGTTGGAGCTAGTCTTCAAATTTTCCCAATATAAGCAGGGCAATATGGGAGGGGTCCCATGTTTGCATTTAAAAAGTTCCGACTGATTTGTTCGATTTTTTCGTCGCCCGATATGCAGTCTTTTGATGTTTAAATACATCTGTCAGTTTCTAACATATTTTCTTTCAAAACTAAATAATACTCTCGATAAAGTCACCTTTCAAACGAAAAAAAAGCGGCCGAGTGTGACTCGCGCACGAAGGGTTCCGTACCATTATCGCATAAAACGGCAAAAAAATCACGTTTGTTGTATGGGAGCCCCACCTAAATATTTGATTTATTTTGTTTTTAGTATTTTTTGGTATAGTGGCAATAGAAAGTACATAATCTGTGAAAATTTCAACTTTCTATCTATTACGGTTCATGAGATACAGCCCAGTTACAAACAGACAGACAGACAGTGAGACAGACATACAGGCGGACCGCGGAGTCTTAGTAATAGGGTCCCGTTTTTAAACTTTGGGTACGGAACCCTAAAAACGAAATCAAAATCGGTTCATCCGTTTAGGAGCTATGATACCA
The DNA here is from genome assembly GCA_947562075.1 of Orthosia gracilis. Lineage (NCBI taxonomy): Eukaryota > Metazoa > Arthropoda > Insecta > Lepidoptera > Noctuidae > Orthosia > Orthosia gracilis. The sequence goes on along the minus strand of OX387266.1, from coordinate 10,504,719 downwards.
CAGACACAAATACACAGGTACGCACGTCAAATTTATAACACCCCTCTTTTTCCGCTGGGTATTAATAAAAGTAATGATTTTCGAAGTGGTGCAGTACTGGCATCAGTCACAGTAGTGACAGTATGTCGTGGTGGCCCAGTGGCTAAGGCCTGGCCTCGTGGGTTCAAATCCAGGCAAGAACCAATGTGACTTTTTCAAATTCATATGTACTTTCTAAGATTATCTTGGACATCAAAGGCAACGGTGAAGGTGAACTATATAGTTAATGAAAGTCTGAAATTGCCAAGTCAGATGCTTATGGGGTGCCCAGAGGCGGCTTAATTAACTCTGACACCAGAGGTGGCCTCATCCTCACACGAAAAGAAGAGAAGAAAAAGTACTGACAAGGAAGTGTCAGGAAAGTGAATTATTAAAATTATCCGTTATTTAGTTTATTCTTTTTATATTGTGTTCATGTGAACTGAGTGCTGATTGTAAAGAAACATCAAAAAAATTTACTACCGTCCCGTGCGTGTGATTCTAGTCTTAGTCTTAATAAATTATTAAAAAGCATAACAGAGGCAACACCGCCTGTCAAGCACCTAATTACCTACAAATTACACTGAATAAAAAAGGGGAAGTTAAATACGGAAAATCGTCGATCAGTAAATAATTGTTAGTGAGTGGAGCAAATCAGACACGCAGACAGACGAGCTAATTGTATGATTGCTGGGTTTGTAGCGTCAGTGGAACCAGTGTAGGTAAACTTCGCATGAGAAAGTCATGCGAAGTACCTACACCCTAATTGTTTCCGATCTTATCTCTATAAAAATTATGATGTTATTAAAAGGACACTCTTCACTCATGTTTTTTTGTTTCATTTACTTATTATTTGAAACCAGAAAATGGACAGACGACCTTGGTATTCATTTGAAAAAATCTTTGAATTCAGTCTTTACCGAACAATTTTTGATAAAAGTGGCTTTTAATGGTCTAAGTAATTGAAATAAATTATTTGACATTGAATGGTAATCTTTCGACTGATATGATAATTATGCCTATGGTGTAAAAGAAAGGTACATCTTCATAATAGGTATGCCAAAACATCTTAAAGGTAAATAATTTACAGCTCAGAACCATTCAATTAATAAAGTGTTAATCAGAGTATTTATCTATTCTACAATAAAAACACCGAAGTGATAATTCGGAGAACCTACAAAAACGTGTGGAAAGTAGCCGGCGGCGGCGGCGGCCGCAGCGGGCCGGTCACTATAATCAGACTAATCACTGTAATCAAACAAATGAAAGGGATTTGTAGTAACCTCTAGGAGTGTGGAGATGAATTAACAAGAATTTTAAACTTTTATAAGGGATTCTACAAACAAAATTCCTATTGAATGTTTCTGGCTTTGCTTAGTTCGTTATATTTTCGGGGTCGTCTGATCGCTTTCGGGCTCAGAAGGCTCATTCTGCCCTTTTTCCAGTGTTAAAGTGATGCGCCCCTAAGTTGTTACTTAGGGGCGCATCACGTTAAAACTATAATTGAATAGAAAAAAAATGTGCATTGGAATGCACAATTTTTTTCCATTTAATTATCGTTATTTTTAACAAGGGTGGACCCTGGTTTAAAAGTAATGAAAAATATAAAAAAAAAAAACTCGTACAAAATATTAATGGAATCAAACATGAAACGTAAGGTATCTAAACCTTAAGCCTCTTTAACTAAAAATTACAGCTAAAATATCTTTTGTAATAACTTTTAACGCAACCACGCGTGGCAATCGATAAAATATGTTTTATTATTGTAAAAGAGAATTGAGATGGAGCGAAATTAATAAACGGCTCTTTTTTATTAAAATATACTTTACCTACTTACGTTCAGAGAAGTGCCTTTAAGGTTTATTTAAAAACGTAACATTCAGCTTTTGAACCTAGGTAATTCATACAAATTAAGACAATGAATATCAAATTAATACGAAGGGTGAACATTCGTTATTTAAAATTCATATCCGTTCTGACGGTTTTGTATTTTTGACTTTACTTTTTAATAATCGGAAACGTAGGTATGAATTCGCTTTTTGTTATTTTTTTATTAATTTTAATTCATAAAATGTTTAGATTTTAATTCAACTGCCAAACATTAATATTTTACACTTTGTAACTTGTGGTTTTAGATGAAATTACAGGTATAAAATATTCCAAAATTGTTGGGAAGAATGGCCACTCAAGGAAACGACTAGTTAAGATTGCAGTTATTTGACGAAGGTAAACACTTTCCTTAAGGAAATACAAAAAAATCTGGCTAGTATTTTTTGTTTGTACCAGTAAAATGTATATAGATAAGCTTTTAAGGACCATGATCTCACAGGGCTTCATTAATTAACAACAAATTAATTTAATAAATACCGAGTAGTTTGTATTCAACTAACTAACAATGATATGATTCATCAGCCGTCTTAAGTCTTTCAATTTAGAAGTTTAAGTATCAATTTCAATTAGGCAACTGTAGCGCGACTAACAAAGTCGCGCTACAGTTGTCTAATGGAAATTGACGTGAGCGTCAATTCTTGTTTTCAAGCCGCGACACAAATGTCTAAATGTGTTGTTGATTGACTAAGGTATTATTTATTATTCCTACCTTTGGAATTCTGGAATGTTGTATTGTCAAAGCCGAAATCGTTTTTGACAGTAATATGGGGAAAAAAACATGTCACGCAATTATAATATGATTTCGGTCTTGCGCTATGTCGCCTCATAAAACCCGGAACACAGTCATATACAATTTCCAAAAAAAAAAAAATACAGATCCTTAAAAAAAGACAAGGCTAAGAGAAATTATAAACTGCAGATGCAAGAAGCAAGCAAAGGCAAGCGAATCATAGAACCAGAGCAAACAACACCAATTTTAATTCAATAATTATCTTTCGAAGAAATGCTATATTGCAATTCAGCTTAATCTCTCTCGCTCACATGGTGTGCGCGCGATGTTCAAGGAGTTACGGCTGGAATATAAATAGCTGAGATTTTATAATGGTACTGGGATGGTTGATTACTTTATGAAGGGAGCTTGACTAGTTTTAAAATAAAACATTTTTTTTTATTAAAATAAACAGTATTTACTGTCATAAAAACTAATACACAATGTTGTGGAACTGAGTCCTACACTGTTAAAAACTGTGTTGCAGGAGACAGTGTCTGCCTATAAAAAGTAGACACACAACATTGCTTTATGACGACAAAAGAGACATTAGGTTCGTCAATAAAAGCAGACTAAATTAAAATCCATTATTTAAAATTCTACATTTTAATAGAGATTTAAAACATTGTAATATCAAATTCCCGACGTAAACGCCCACCGTTCACAGCGGAATGTAAGTAAAATCATTGTATCATATAATTAGCAGTGAGCTAACTCAGTCTTTACTTTGTGGGAGTCGATTGAGGGAATTGAGGATTTGCCATATCAAATAGAAAGTAGGACAAATCAGAACAGTTCTGGATGGGTTTATTTCAAATGTTCGAAGTTTAGACTTATGTTAACGTTCCGTGAAGATGAAACATACATTTTCAAGGCTCTGAGAACTATTGGGAAATACGAATTCATAAAAGATAAGGGAAAACTGCTTCAGAAAACACTAGGTTTTTTTCATGAAAACAGTTTTGCTATAATCATTTTATTATTTTCTTTGTCAAGTGCGACTTGTCCATAGAATTTGCAAAATTTATCATATTTTTTGAAACACCTTTTCTTTTCTGATGTGACGTAAACGATCAACTTATGAAAAATGAATGTGAAGTTGTAAACTCAAACTAAGTAAACTACCTATCGTATTGAACTCTCATGCATGAGACACGAAGCCTAAACTAGGCCATCATGACGTGCTTTGAGTAAAAACTTTTTAATCTGCCCAAGTTACTCAAGTTAGTAAAACACTTGAAAGTTCTCCCATGTTAATAAAGCTGTATCTCTAAGGTTTTAATAAAATGTCTAGACTCAACAAATTTGAATCAATTTCCTTTGAAGTTACGTATTGTCAGTAATTAATACTGCACTATCAATGAGCAGTTTATTAATAAGAAAAGATGATTATTTTCTTTTATGTTTCACTAGCTTCCGCGTGAATGTTGATACTTATCCCAAGGGAATATTCCCGGGATAAAGTATCCTATGTGCTGTTCCAGAATATAATCTATCTCTGTATCTAATTTCTTCGAGATCCGTTCAGTAGTTTATGCGTGAAAGAGTATTAACACACAAAATTTCGCCTTTATTTTATTAGTGTGAAGTATGATTAAGATTTTTGCCCTTGCAAGATTTAATTTGGGTAGGCCTGAATGAATTACAGTTTTAGGGCGAGGTTTTGAAAACAGAGGGTCTAGACAAAGCGACAGTTCTATGAACGATATCGATTGTTCAAAATGTTTGAGACTAGGCGGGCGAGCACGGCCTACTGTGACACGCTTGAATCACACATTTTTATCACAGTTTGGGAGCAAAAACCGTGATAAAATGCGTGCCTCAAGCCCATCACAGGTGCCGTGCTCGCCCGGCTGCGGGGGCTACCGAAATATTGCATGGCCAATCCCTTTTAAATGTTAACTTTTCACCAATCTTTACAAATATTATAATATGTAGACTGTCATTATGTCTAGTCTCCCTTTCAGGTTTATTTGTACATACACCGTTCAACTTTCGACGCTTATGACGTGGGTTGGCATAATGTTCTACCAGGGAATTTAGATAAGTGACTTTCTATCCGCGATTGTGTCAAAAGTCCAAGGGCTATTGAAATCTCCGATGCTCAAAAAAATTTGAACGTGGACCAAAAATGTATGTTATTTTACATTCATCATTTAAATAAATATCGTTTATAATGGTTTTATTAAACCATCTCTTGACTCTTAATCAGATAAATTAACTTAACTTGTACATAATGTTCGAAACTCATAAAATGGCGATATAATTTTTTTAATTTTATAGTTTACCGTGTCTGCTTGACATTAGAGCTTGGTTTTATCGTTAAACAAGAACTATAAATTGTATGAATTAGGTAATAACTACTAGAGCTTTTATTAAATAATTGTGTTAATAACTTTGATATGTATTTATGCATATTTACCTAGAGGTATATTATAGTTAATTTTATTTACGCAATCCTTTGCATTCTATGAAATAGTTTATTTAAGGCGCAGCTACCCCTCAGTAGCTGATTTTAATATGAGAATCACGTCTAATTGGCTAGTCATATTTTTTTGGCAAAAATATGTTACATTAGACCATTATTTTAATAATTTGACCAAAGTAAATTTAGAGTTTTTTTCGTATAATATAGTGTAATTAATTTGTAAAGTTATGTTTAACACGGATAAAGAAACGACAATCGCACCAAAACCGAGCGTATTTTAATGAAATTGTCACCATCTCAAAGACAATTAGATCTTTTATCTACATTTTGAACTAAAGTTTATTTTTAAAGTCACAGAAAGATAAGGATGGTATAAAAAATGCTGTATAATTGGTCGCGTGGGTGTCAAACGAGTGCGAGTCTTGATATGACCGCAATTAATGGCAATGCCTTTCAATATGACAATTCAACAACTTCGTTGTATTTGACGGCACAGTCGGCGCTTTAGCTGAGCGCTGCGTGTCGTCGATTCGATTCCAGTAACGAACAAACATTCGTATGGCCTGCAGATAGTTGTTACGGATCTGAACGTTTGTATATGTGAATTTGAATGTTTTTAATTGCACCTACGCCCACGGTTCAGGAGAATTTATATCATACACGAACGTTCCTATGAAGGAATGGATTTAGAAAATAAATATAAGTTGAAAGAAATTCCAGTGGTATTAGTTATTGGTATTAGAAAGGAATAAATCGCGCCACCTACCACCAGTTATTAATAAAATTGTTTAACGATAGATAGTGTTGGCATTAATACACGCAATAAACTGAATAACATAATGTAGTTATTGCGTATCGCGTCGTATAGCACTCATCGCGGCTATTAAACATTAGGGAATATTTAATTATTGTCACTATGAAGTTCGATACAGAAGGTTTAGTAAGTTGGATTGGAAGTAACGTAGACACGAAAACCTTAACAAACTTTCGAAACAGAAGAGTCCTTACTCCCTACCTATTTTCAAAATAACAAATCCATTATTCTGCAAATGACCATCCCACCAATACGCACTAAACTTTTTGGAAATAGTTTCATTATGCGTACAGCTAAGGAGTGGAATTCCCTGCCGGAGTATGTTTCCAGATAGCTACAACCTCGGGGTCTTTAAGTCAGGTGTGAATAGGTTACTTCTAGGCAAGCGTGTTACACCGTCGACCACAATATCGTATATCTAAAGGCGGATACAGACAGATGTTCATATTCGTGGTGAAGCTTGTGCTACGACAACTCAAATCAAAGCAAAAGGCGTGCGTTGCGAGCAAAAGACATGCGTTGCGAGTCGTGCGCGGCGCATGCCTCGCAATATCTGTATCCACCTATAAGGTGAGATAGCAGTCAAGCGCGAGCCAATCTATAATAAAAAAAACCTTTTTACAAAAATTACAACCGACTTCCAAACAAAAACACTACAAAATAAAAAATAACTTCAATTTCGGAAGTCGGTGTTTCTGTTTTCGTTTCTTCGTTTTTTGACACCGACTTCCGAAATTGAAGTTATTTTTTTACTTTGTAGTGTTTTTGTTTGGAAGTCGGTTGTAATTTTTGTAAAAAAGTTTTTATTTTTCACTTTTTAGTTCTGGTACATAATGGACCAGTTCTATAGGCTAGGTACCTATGCGTATAGTGCCCAAAGTGAAGCCAGAATAGATAAGCCAAATAACATAAAACTTAAGCGAAACCGGTGCAATGAGAGTATACCAGGGTGAACTGTTCACATCTGCGTACCCCTTAAGAGCGTGCCAGTGTGATGTTATGTTATGAAATGGAGTAAAGAATAAACAGACATGCGATTGGATCTATCCAGAGTGATTTGCCGTCATTTATTGAAGAGTTCTGATGTATTTTTCCGAAGTTCTTCATCAGATCTTGATGAAAATTAAATGGGACCACATGACAAGCACCCGATTTCAAATGAAAAAAAGAATCATCAAAATCGGTTGGCCCAATAAAAAAAAATACAATCGAATTGATAACCTCCTTCTTTTTGCGAAGTCGGTTAAAAAGAGTTCTTTTTAGTCATTTATTTGTTTAGGTAAACAACAGCGATACTTAAAAATATTTTACAAAATATGCGTATTACAATTTGTATGGCCAGATATAGGTTTCCCTGTGTAACTGGGATATATGTACTCGTATAAAACATGCGAACGAACTAATGCCACAAATTTAAATTACAAACAAATTTGGTACAATACAATCCAAATTTACATAAGGTTAAGTGAAATCACAATCTTGAAATAGTAAAAACAAAAAAGGTTGCACACTTTCTATCAATTTTGAAGAAAAAAATCTTCTTTTCGAGAGCGTATGAATGTTGTTGTATTTTCAAAATGAAACGCATTGCTCTTGATTGTGTGTTGCACAATTACACCGCAGATTTTTCGGCGGATTTTTCAACTTGGTCGATGTGTGTTATTTCCTAACTTATGTTACTAACCCCCGATTTCTCAACACTAGAATACCGGGCTGCTGTGATTGGCTGTTGAAAATTCATTCAATCAATCACAGCACATAAAGCGTGCTTTACAATTTTTCAAAAAAATTTAGCGATAATTTAACGTCGAGAAACCCGGCCTAAGTTTAATTCCTATCGAACGTAGTCAATACTTCTGTTATCCATTTTGTTGTGACCAGCTACTAAAAGTCATGCAGAGTATTCCAGCTGTGAAAATAATGATAAGTTTGTTCTTATAAATAAAAAGTATAACAGCGCATGGTTTTCGAAAATAATCTATGTCAGAGCTTTTGTGCTTTGTAGTCTGCCGCTTGTTCTGATTGTGGGAAAAATTAAAATTTACTGAAGATTTACATAGTACCTGTGCAATAAAATAAAATTATATTACATTGATTCGGTCGGTCACCCCCACACTAGGCGTTTTCCTGTATTTAGGTGGTCAGAAATTTTTTATAAGTCAAAATTTATCTTGAGTGAATAGATTTCATTTTGTCTAGCGTGCATCATTGTCGAATTCATCGTCGCTTACCATTAGGAGAGATCGTGGTCAAACGGTGACCGTTGAAATTTTACGTTGTTAAAAGGTCGATGTGTCAATGCATGATGGAGGCCAGCAGTGGTCGTGTTTCGGCTGTAATTATGACTAGGGTTCAATCAAAATCATAGTTCCTATTGTTTCACATTGTAATGGACCATGGCTTATTATGGAGTTGTATCTAAAAACAATGATTTTATCAGAATTCCTCTTTTCAAAGTATCATCATCAATTTTCAGCAAAATCCTCTAATCATCATCATTATACCTAAACTAAAATTCACAACTGGACATGCCTTTGTGCATATCTGGGAAATATGAATTAAGAGGAAATTTTGCCGTAATTAGGCACTGATCCTAAAGTCGTAGAATTATTGGCTTATTCATTTCATCTTTCAGCGGTTGGACATTTTTCCTGCTCTTTGGCGAAATGCCAGACGGTGACAGTTACTGTGTTGACATCTGTGTAACTTGTGCTGGCACACGGAGCCGTTACTTGGGACTGGTCAATCTTTGACGCCAATAGAAGTGTGATCAGTTTTCGAGGGGCGTCTCTGGGTGTCGCATTGTATGACTAATTAGCCTAAAAGTTTATTTCCTTGGGTTCTACCTGTAAAAATATTGTATGTGTAAATGAATAAATAAATAATTTATTTATTTATAGTTAATTAAAACGAACCTCTGCTGGACATAGGCCTGCCCCAAGCATCGCCACATTTACCGGTCCCTTGCGTCTCGCATCCAGCGCATCTCTGCAACCTTCACTCTTTTGTTTTTTTTTTTTTTTTTGATCTCGCTGGGAAAAAATGCATTACGCATACCCACCCATTGGGGGAATGGGGGGCTATGTGGGACTCCCCGGAATGAATCCGGTATACCCACTAAAATAACCCAGCGGCACTCCCGCATCGTCTTGAATTGGAGGAGGACTGGGAAACTGGCAGAGCCTTTACGTCCAGTCCTCCGCCGACGACCGCCCGCCTTTACAGCGGGGCCTTCACGCCCCTCCCTCAGTGGAGGGGCCCGGGAACGACCTCGAGTGCTCGGCCGTTCCCGCCCGACGAGGGTGGTGACTTGTGCAATGCGCGCGAAGGCGCCCCCGCGCCTGTCGCCCGCTAGTCACCACCAGGAGGTGGGAGGAGACGATCGTACAACCGCCTTCTCCCACCCCTTCTTCGCCTGCGGTGCGGCGGCGCGAGAGGATCGTCCTCCCGCGCCCGCTCCGCCGCCTCCTTTTGCGACATCACGACCTCGCAAAAGGAGGCAACCGCCGCCCAGGCCTCCTCACTCCCCAGCATGGAGTAGACCACGCCGGGAAGTGAGAGATCCTGTCCGATCACATCGATCAGGGCACGGCGCAGCTCAGCCCAAGCTGGGCACACCTCGAGGGTGTGCTGCGCTGTGTCCTCTGCCGCGCCGCAGTGGTGGCACGCCGGGGTTTCCTCCCTCCGGATCCGGTGCAGGTGCGTTCCGAAACAACCATGTCCGGACAACACCTGCACCAAACGGAACGAGAGGAAACCATGTGGCCGCTCGAGCCAGCCCTGCAGGACTGGCCCGAGCGCGTCCAGCGTCCGGCGTCCAAACGCGGCAGTGGCGAGATCCTCCGCCCAATGGAGGACGATGGCGTCCCTCGCCTCCCGCCGCACGGCCTCCCGCTCTTGCATGGCGGGGCGCTTACCCAGCGCCCTACGCCGCGCCGTCCACTCGTACACTCTGGCGAGCACCCATGCCTCCAACTCCCAGGGAGGGGTGCCGGCCAGAGCGCACGCCGCCGAAAAGCCCACTGAGCGGTAGGCCCTCGCCACCCGCTGTGCAATGGCCCTTTGTGGCCTGCGGATGGCGGTTGCATTCTCCCTCCTCTGGAGGGAGTCCGCCCAGATGGGCGCCCCATACAGGGCCATGCTGCGCAGGATGACGGCATACAGTCGCCGGCACCGTCCGCTCGGCCCCCCGAGGTTGGGGAGGAGCCATGAAAGGGCGTCCGCGGCTTTCAGCAGGCGCGTCGACAGCCCGCTAAAGTGCGGGCCGAAGCGCCACCTACTGTCCAGCACTAGACCCAGATATTTCATCTGGGCCTTCACCGCTATTTGGACGCCCTCCACGACTATGTGGGCATCTGGAGGGCAGCGCTGCCGAGGCCCGTGGAAGAACACGGCCTCGGTCTTGTTCAGCGCCACCCTCAATCCCAGGCGGCAGATCCTCTCTGCGACCAAGGATCCGCCAGCCGAGGCCAAACAGGCCGCCTCCCCAAAGCTCCTCCCCCGGGCAGTGAGGAGAGTGTCATCTGCGTAACAGATGACACTCGTGCCCTGGAGGAGGGCTCCTCGCAGGAGCCAGTCAAAACCGATGTTCCACAGGGGAGGGCCTAGAACCGACCCCTGCGGAACACCGGACTCCGCGCCATAAAGTCTGATCCTGGCCGTCTTATCCACGAGAAGGACCTCTCGGTCCTCCAAGTAGCTGGCCAGGATCACCCGCAGATATTGGGGCACTCCGTGGTATCGGAGTGCCTCCAATATGGTGGAGTGGGGCACGGAGTTGAAGGCGTTGGCGATGTCGAATGACACCGCCAACACTCCGCCCCCCGACTCCACCGCCTCCTGCACCTGGACCTTCAGCAGGGCCAAGGCGTCGACCGTCGAACGCCCCCGTCGAAATCCGAACTGGGCGTCCGACAGGTCCGGCCCTACCTCCCGTAACTGGCTATTTAGCCGGGTGGCGATGATCCCCTCGAACAATTTACCGACCTCATCGAGCAGAACGATGGGCCGGTATGCCGAGGGGGAGTCCACCGGGCGTCCCTCTTTCCGGAGGAGGCACAATTGCCCCTCCTTCCACAGTTTCGGGAACCTCCCAGCCGTAAGACACGCGCTGAAGAGGTCCCGAAACCTTTCCTCCATGAGGGACGCTGCGATGGCCACCACCCGTGCGGGGACGCCATCCGGTCCAGGAGCCGTCTTCTTCGCGCGGAGGCTCAGGATCCCCGCGCGAAGTTCCTCCACCGATACCGGAGGGACTTCCTCCTCCGGCGCTGCCACCACCCCCCCTGGGGGGTTCATCGTTGGTGGGGTGAAGTCGGCCCTGCGCGGAAACAGGGACCGGACCACCCCATCCAGCAACGCCGGCTTCAGGGTCTCCGTCACTGGGGGACCAAAGGGGCGCAGTTGGTTCCGCGCCGCCTTATATGGCCTCCCATACGGATCCCTGTCGAGGCCCTCCAGCATCTCAGCCCTCGCCGAGTCCTTGGCGGCGCACATCGCCGACTTGAGGACCGTCTTTGCCTCCAGGTAAGAGGCGTAGAGGCGGTCCTCCCCGGCCTGTGATCGGTTGGTGCGCCGCCGACTCCGCGTGTAGGCCCGTCTGGCCGCCACGCAGGCGGCCCGGAGCCCCGCCAGCTCCTCCGTCCACCAATATACGGCGCTACGTGGAGGCGGACGGCGTGACCGAGGCATGCTGGAGTTGCATACCTCGGCCAGGGACCCTCGGAGCTGGACCGCTGCGGCGTCAACGTCCAGGGCCTCCACAGGGGGCGAGAGCCAGTCCTGGAGGAACGCCGCCTCCTGAGCTGCCTCTCGGTCTAGGCGGGTTCCGCAACCTTCACTTTTTTTTTTTTTTTTTTTTTTTCTCGCTGGGAAAAAATGCATTACGCATACCCACCCATTGCGGGAATGGGGGGGGGTATGTGGGACTCCCCGGAATGAATCCGGTATACCCACTAAAATAACCCAGCGGCACTCCCGCATCGTCTTGAATTGGAGGAGGACTGGGAAACTGGCAGAGCCTTTACGTCCAGTCCCCCGCCGACGACCGCCCGCCTTTACAGCGGGGCCTTCACGCCCCTCCCTCAGTGGAGGGGCCCGGGAACGACCGCGAGTGCTCGGCCGTTCCCGCCCGACGAGGGTGGTGACTCGTGCAATGCGAGCGAAGGCGCCCCCGCGCCTGTCGCCCGCTAGTCACCACCAGGAGGTGGGAGGAGACGATCGTACAACCGCCTTCTCCCACCCCTTCTTCGCCTGCGGTGCGGCGGCGCGAGAGGATCGTCCTCCCGCGCCCGCTCCGCCGCCTCCTTTTGCGACATCACGACCTCGCAAAAGGAGGCAACCGCCGCCCAGGCCTCCTCACTCCCCAGCATGGAGTAGACCACGCTGGGAAGTGAGAGGTCCCGCCCGATCACATCGGTCAGGGCACGGCGCAGCTCAGCCCAAGCCGAGCACACCTCCAAGGTGTGCTGCGCCGTGTCCTCCACCGCACCGCAGTGGTGGCACGCTGGGGTTTCCTCCCTCCGGATCCGGTGCAGGTGCGTTCCGAAACAACCATGTCCGGACAACACCTGCACCAGACGGAACGAGAGGAAACCATGTGGCCGCTCGAGCCAGCCCTGCAGGACTGGCCCGAGCGCGTCCAGCGTCCGGCGTCCAAAGGCGGCGGTGGCGAGGTCCTCCGCCCAATGGAGGACGATGGCGTCCCTCGCCTCCCGCCGCACGGCCTCCCGCTCCTCCATGGCGGGGCGCTCACCCAGCGCCCTACGCCGCACCGTCCAATCGTACACTCTGGCGAGCACCCATGCCTCCAACTCCCAGGGAGGGGTGCCGGCCAGAGCGCACGCCGCCGAAAAGCCCACTGAGCGGTACGCCCTCGCCACCCGCTGTGCAATGGCCCTTTGTGGCCTGCGGATGGCGGTTGCATTCTCCCTCCTCTGGAGGGAGTCCGCCCAGATGGGCGCCCCGTACTGGGCCATGCTGCGTAGGATGCCGGCATACAGTCGCCGGCACCGTCCGCTCGGCCCCCCGAGGTTGGGGAGGAGCCATGAGAGGGCGTCCGCGGCTTTCAGCAGGCGCGTCGACAGCCCGCTGAAGTGCGGGCCGAAGCGCCACCTGCTGTCCAGCACTAGGCCCAGATATTTCATCTGGGCCTTCACCGCTATTCGGACGCCCTCCACGACGATATGGGCATCTGGAGGGCAGCGCTGCCGAGGCCCGTGGAAGAACACGGCCTCGGTCTTGTTCAGCGCCACCCTCAATCCCAGGCGGCGGATCCTCTCTGCAACCAAGGATCCGCCCGCCGAGGCCAAACAGGCCGCCTCCCCAAAGCTCCTCCCCCGGGCAGTGAGGAGAGTGTCATCTGCGTAACAGATGACACTCGTGCCCTGGAGGAGGGCTCCTCGCAGGAGCCAGTCAAAACCGATGTTCCACAGGGGAGGGCCTAGAACCGACCCCTGCGGAACACCGGACTCCGCGCCGTAGCGCCTGATCCTGGCCGTCTTGTCCACGAGGAGGACCTCTCGGTCCTTCAAGTAGCTGGCCAGGATCACCCGCAGATATTGGGGCACTCCGTGGTATCGGAGTGCCTCCAATATGGTAGAGTGGGGCACGGAGTTGAAGGCGTTGGCGATGTCGAATGACACCGCCAACACTCCGCCCCCCGACTCCACCGCCTCCTGCACCTGGACCTTCAGCAGGGCCAAGGCGTCGACCGTCGAACGCCCTCGTCGAAATCCGAACTGGGCGTCCGACAGGTCCGGCCCTACCTCCCGCAACTGGCTATTTAGCCGGGTGGCGATGATCCCCTCGAACAATTTACCGACCTCATCGAGCAGAACGATGGGCCGGTATGCCGAGGGGGAGTCCACCGGGCGTCCCTCTTTCCGGAGGAGGCACAATTGCCCCTCCTTCCACAGTTTCGGGAACCTCCCAGCCGTAAGACACGCGCTGAAGAGGTCCCGAAACCTTTCCTCCATGAGGGACGCTGCGATGGCCACCACCCGTGCGGGGACGCCATCCGGTCCAGGAGCCGTCTTCTTCGCGCGGAGGCTCAGGATCCCCGCGCGAAGTTCCTCCACCGATACCGGAGGGACTTCCTCCTCCGGCGCTGCCACCACCCCCCCTGGGGGGTTCATCGTTGGTGGGGTGAAGTCGGCCCTGCGCGGAAACAGGGACCGGACCACCCCATCCAGCAACGCCGGCTTCAGGGTCTCCGTCACTGGGGGACCAAAGGGGCGCAGTTGGTTCCGCGCCGCCTTATATGGCCTCCCATACGGATCCCTGTCGAGGCCCTCCAGCATCTCAGCCCTCGCCGAGTCCTTGGCGGCGCACATCGCCGACTTGAGGACCGTCTTTGCCTCCAGGTAAGAGGCGTAGAGGCGGTCCTCCCCGGCCTGTGATCGGTTGGTGCGCCGCCGACTCCGCGTGTAGGCCCGTCTGGCCGCCACGCAGGCGGCCCGGAGCCCCGCCAGCTCCTCCGTCCACCAATATACGGCGCTACGTGGAGGCGGACGGCGTGACCGAGGCATGCTGGAGTTGCATACCTCGGCCAGGGACCCTCGGAGCTGGACCGCTGCGGCGTCAACGTCCAGGGCCTCCACAGGGGGCGAGAGCCAGTCCTGGAGGAACGCCGCCTCCTGAGCTGCCTCTCGGTCTAGGCGGGTTCCGCAACCTTCACTAGGTCAACCTAATGGGAGACCTTCCAACGTAACATCTTCTGGTTCGCGAACACCACTTCAGAACTTTTCTGCCCCATCGGCCACTCGTTCCGTAAATTAACTACCCCAATTGACTACCACCAAAATGCTTCTTAAATTATAGTATGATGATTTACTTATTACTAGCTTTCCATCAGGTTCACCAGCGTGAAAATCGAAAATTGATACAAATTGTAAACATACCTAGAGGCCCAAAGAACAATATGTCATGTCCAAATCGCTTGCATTTATTTTATCTTATTTTTTTCATCAAATTGATCTTTATTCTCATAGCTTTAATTAAGGTTGTTGTCAAAGAACAAGTAGGTAACTGACATTCTGAAATCCACTAAAATGTTTGAAACCCATGTTTGCCGTTCGTCTTCAGTTTCCTTAGAGCATCTACTTAGCAGTTCGGATGTAGCTCTGTGATTTCATATACTGACTGTACCAGCCAATTAGTGAAATAAATGGTTGGTGCGAGCAATTTGAGGCTAGAAACAGGAAACAAGGCCTTAGGATTAGCCATCTTGGATTTTAAATATGAACTGTTCGAAATTTAAATTTGTCTTGCTCGGCAGTTGTTTGAGAGAATGTTTTATTAGAGTAATTTTCAATCGTTTATGCGGGTATGAGCTACGAGTAGCTTAGTTAAGCTAAATATTATTTTTTAACAATAGTTAAAAGCGATTTCAATTGAGTTATTAGCTTTCTGTATTACTGCGATTGTATATTGAATTTAGGTAGCTGTTCCGAAAGTGTTTGTGAAATCCACTGAAGAAAATCCAATTCATTTAGTTTTACGGAGTAGGCACACTAAAGTTGTTTTAAGCACTTACTTGCACTAACGATCAGTACTTACTTTAGTAATGTTACAGTAATTTGCAAGCAGTCAGTACTGGTCACAGTAGTGAGTCTAGCCGTGGGACTATTGTTGGCCTTCTCTCTATAAGATGAAAAGGAGAGAGTCTTAGCCCGTTATCCTTCGCAGGCACAGTGCAGGTTTGTAGATGTCAGAATTTTCGGTTCTTCCTATTGTGGTATTCTGCAGTACAGATCTACATCTTTTAGTCTATTAACGTTTTATAATATGATACAAATCATGCCTTTATTATCTTTTGAAATTTTATCAAGTCATGTGACTTTCTTTTATATATTCTTTGATACTGTTAGCACCTGAAAAGCATATCTTTAGTTATTTCCGATTGTTTTAACTTATTTTATACTGCTAATTTATAAAATCTTAGAATATGTATTCTAGTTGTACTCTGACATTTTCATCTGATCTGACATCTGTCTGTTCAATTTATTTTCTTAAGTCATAGACATAACATACTCACGCTTGGTTTGTATGGAAAGTTTTGGCAATGCCGTCTCTAGAAGAGGCCGCCGAGGCGTCTCAGTGCTCCGTGATTCGGGGGTAATTTTCTGACTTATTTTAGGTTGTAACAAGATTGAGAAATCTAACAGGCTTTTTCATAGAACTTTTTGTATAGAAAGTTTTAACAATCTACACCAATCTGCAACAATACTCGTAGTCATTTCGGAGCTCTGTGACTTGTTTTAAGATTCTAACAAGATTTTAACTTCCGAAATACTTTCCCCTGCATCAAAGAACTTTGCGTAATTGAATTTATTTTAAGCGAAGTTGGAGACAACAGCCTTATAATAATGCAGACCTCGTACCGACAGTTCACTGCCTTAATTATGCTGAATATTCTGCAGAAATTGCCCACTTTCTCTAAGTTGGGGAGAAAAATACTTATTGATTTCTCAAGGAGTCGCGGAGGGCTGGTCTGCATTTGTGCTTTAATGGTTGCAAAACAACTCGCTTGGCCAAATGCTTTGCTTGGTAGTATAGATGCAGGCCTACCTTGCCTCCTCCCTCAGAGGCGGCAAGGTGGCGTGGTTTTGAGGGAGAGCGCTACAGTCGTGTAGATCCTCAAGGCAAGCCTGGTGGTTTTCCTTCACGTGGTTGCCGCCCTGTTATTGGTCTAATTCCCTAAGAAATAGACGTAACTGAAACTGCCAGACGAACAAACGCAGGGGTGGCGAGGTCATGCCCCTGGGTGTCCACCATCAAACAAGACCAGATGTTGGATAGCAATGACCTCCCGCGTGTTTGTGCCGTGCGCGGGGACCCGTACGGAGGGATGAAGGAATCCTGGTGATTGAGTGGAGCAGGTCTGCACACAACACATCACTTTGGTCTGGATTTCCTCTCACACGGGTGGTCGTGGGGTAGCTACCCACGATCAATCGGCTGAGGCATCCCATAAGCGGGTTGTCATGCGAGGAGGATCGGTTTGATGGAGGTTGGCAGCCGGCGTGGCGTGGGGTGGCGGGATGAGCTGCGACATAGTCTCGTGTCGTTAGCAGTTCCGTGGCCCTCCGCTGCGTGCGGGCTCGTCATGTTTTCATCAAACTGGTCCTATACCGAAAGAGTAGCTCTGACGTCACTCGTTGAGCGAGTGACGTCCCCGACTTGAGGGCTCCGTGGCGGGTGGAGAGCTCCGACGGTGAAGTTTTAGTTATCAACAAATGGATAATGAGACAAATTTCTTTAAAAATAACACTCGGGTTGAGTCCTCGGATGCGCCTACCAACACCAACATACTGGCTGCGTCCTCGGATGCGCCAACTAACACCAACACTACTAGGGCCGCGTCATCTGATGCGCCTATTATAACAACTGAGTCTCAGGATGCGCCCAAGCGACAACCGCCGAAGGCCACGTCCTCTGACAAAATCAACAAGAAAAAACGCTCAGCTGCGTCCAAGGATGCGATGAGGAAGGCAACCGCCAGGAGCGCGCCAAACCAGGCCGCATCCCAGGCAACGCCGACCCCGTCTGCATCCAAGGAAGCGCTTTCCAACACTGCCCTGAACACAGGACTAAGGGCAGTTCTTGATCATGGCGACTCAAAGAGGCCTGCTGACGAAGATGCGCCCACAACCCGGGCTGCATCAACGGCTGCGGCTTCTGAGAGAGACCTGACAAGTCTGACCGAGGCCCCAGTGACAGGCACACAAACACCTAACACAACATGGCACACGATCACCCGTAAGACGTCTTCTAAGAGGCGTCTAGCAACACTCGTCGAAGCCGGGCGACAAGACGTCGTGGCGGACACCGGGGCACGCGGGCAACCAGCGGGCTCCGGTCACTGCCCTGCAGTAGTCTCCGAATCAACCGGGACGACAACAGGGGCGGGTGCCACGGCCGTCAAGCGCAAACGTGGCAGAAAGTCGAGGGGCGGGAAAAACTGGCGAAAACCGGAGGAGGCACTCTTGCCCGGGCGGAGAAGCGTTCGCGACCCGAGGATTCCGTCACACCAACGGGGGTAGGCAAGAAGAGCAAGACTGCTCGCTCCCCCATGGTGGAAGGGTCCTTGGTAACCTACGCCGAGGCTGCCGCGGCGTACAAGAGCAACGAGCTGTGCGTCGCCGTCATGACCGAGCCTTTCCAGGATATGACACAAGAGCAGGCAGAGAGTATCCGACTCAACATCGAAAACCAACTGCGGGCACTGCTCATGGCGGACCCTGACCCAACTAACCCATCACTGAACACCGCGATCCACTTTCGAGGTAAAGCCCACTTTGCAGAGGGCGTACTCAAGACCTGGTGCGAGGAAAACTTCACGCTGGCCTGGCTGAAGAGGATCACAGACATCATGACGTCCCCGATACCGGGGACTAAATTAACCGTTCGGCCTCAGGCGGAGATACCCCAAAAGACGCTGTGCATGCTGTACGTGCCGGAGAACACAGAGGACACTCCAGCACTGGTAAAGCTCCTGTCAAGGCAGAACGCCAACCTTAAGATTAACACATGGACCCTGACACACGGGAGGGTCAGACAGGAACCCCCGGGCACTTGTCTCTTCTTCCGTGTGCCGGAGCCCATAGTAAAGATCATTAAAGATCAGCAAAGGCGCGTCTACTACCTCATGGGGAGCATCTACATCCGCTTCCTGGAAGAAAGTGTTCCCAGTGGGGGTGACACAGCGCCATCAACTTCGTCGGCCCCCGTCGCGCCAGGACTGATGGTGGACACACCACTGCCTACGCGTTCCTCGTCGCCTCCTGCGATGGAGGGCGTGGAGGATCTTGTGGAGAAGGCGACTACCATGGCGATAACGGAGGTGGAGGGAACCACAGATCCAACACAGGATCCTGCCTCGCCCGGGTTAACATCGGACGAGGACTGCTTTCCAACGGGGGAGGAGAGGGAGGAGAATGACAGCAGCCTCTGCTCTTCTCCCTTACGGGACATGTAGGATCCTACAGACCAATCTCCAGCACAGCCAAACTGCGTCGGCCACTTTGCGCAGAGTGCTGGAAAACCAACAGCAAAAGACCATCGCCCTTATTCAAGAGCCGTGGATTAGGGCCGGCAGAATATGTGGTCTTGCAAATATCGGGGGTAAGTTGCTGCTTGACACCTCCGTAAGTAACCCAAGAACTTGCATATTTGTTCCGAAACATGTACCTAACTTACTAATTAACGAATTTTGTTCAAGAGACCTTACAGCAACAAGGCTTTCCAGAACAGACCAGCAACTCCCGGACATCGTACTAGCCTCGGCATATCTGCCAGGCGACGAAGACGTGCCTCTGCCTGAGCTCGTCTCACTGGTGGAGTACTGTGAAAAGGAGAAACTGGAGTTAATCATCGCGACAGACTCCAACGCGCATCACACGCTCTGGGATAGTGTCAAAACCAACAACCGAGGTGAGGAAATGCTTGACTTTATTCTTAAGTATAATCTTGTCTTACTTAACAAAGGCTCAGAGCCCACCTTCATTAACGCAAGATCACAAACAATAATAGACCTAACAATAGCAACCATAGGCATCGCTAACTCCATCCAGGGATGGCAGGTCTCCAACGAGATATCATGCTCAGACCACAGATGGATCCGGTACACCATTAACCTTAATCTACCTAAACCACAGCCAAGAAGGTCCCCTCAAAACACAGATCATTCTAAGTTTTTGAGGCTTGTCAAAGCAGAGTTAGGAAAATTACCTGCTTTACCGGCTGAAATACCTGTAACCAAATTAGACGAACTTGTAAACAACATGACATCCATCCTTTTATCTAGCTACGAACAGTCTTGCCCCCTCACCATACCTAGGCAGGGTATTAGGCAATCGTGGTGGTGTCCAGAATTGGAAAGACACCGTCATAGGCTGAGAAGGCTGTTCAACAGAGCTAGGAACACACGGTCGCCAGAGGACTGGGACCGCTACACTGATACCCGTAGAAACTATAAAAAACTAATACGCCTCAGAGGTAGGACCAGTTGGAGACGTTTCTGCACGAACATCGATAACAACAACCAGGCCATTAGGGTCAAAACCTGTCTTGCTCAAGAGACAGAACACTCAATAGGATGCCTGAAAAAAACAGATAACACATACACAACAAACGACACGAAAACTAGCGAGCTGCTTCTGGCTACCCACTTCCCAGGTTGCCGGATTGCTACCCAGCAATGTTGGGAACCACATAGGGATAGGGACACGAGTAGCTTAGACTGGGAAGTAGCTTCAGAAGTTGTCGACAAAGATAAATTAACATGGGCAATCAACAGCTTCTTACCTTTCAAGGCAGCAGGGCTAGACGGCATTTTCCCAGCTCTGCTTAGGTGGAGCGGTGACTTTCTGGCGGAATACCTCGTCAAGGTATTTCGAGCATGCCTAGCGCACCGCTACATCCCCTTGAACTGGCGCGAAGTAAAAATCATCTTCATTCCGAAACCGGGTAGGGGTGACTACACTCAGCCCAAATCTTTCAGGCCCATTAGCCTCACCTCGTTCTTCTTGAAAACGCTAGAGAGACTAGGGGACAAGAAGATCAGAAACCAAATTTCGGAAGTGTTTCCCCTACACCCTAATCAACACGCCTACTGCGCAGGTAGATCAACCGAATCAGCACTCCACTGCGTAGTCTCACGTATCGGAAATGCTCTCAAAACCAAAAATCCAACCCTTGGCGCTTTTATTGATATAGAAGGTGCTTTCGACAAAACAAGCTTCACCAGCATCGGGCAGGCACTCGCCACGCACGGTGTTGCGCCAACGCTTATAGAATGGATCAATAACATGCTTAAATACCGCGCTATTTAATTTTCTGTGAACACCACCACACGCGGTGTCGTGAGTAGGGGCTGCCCACAGGGTGGGGTGCTGTCACCACTACTGTGGAACTTAGTTGTGAATGAGCTCATTGCAGAGCTCAACGCTAGCAGCCTGTACTCGGTGGGATACGCAGATGATATAGCAATTCTAATCTCTGGGAAATTTGAGGGCATCTCATGTGATCTCATGAGAAGAGCTTTCAAAATAATCGAAGTTTGGTGCACTAAGCATGAACTATCGGTTAACCCCTCGAAAACGGAACTAATAATGTTTACAAACAAAAGAGTTCTAGGACCCCATAGACTCCCTAAACTTTTCAACACAGAACTAACTCTTAAAGACGAGGTCAAGTACTTGGGGGTGATCCTTGATAGCAAATTGCTCTGGAACAAGCATCTTGACTACAAACTTAACAAAAGTACAATCGCACTTTATCAATGTAAAAAAATGTTAGGAAAAAAATGGGGGCTTTCTCCGAAGATCACGCTGTGGCTATACACAGCAGTGATCAGGCCAATGCTGGCTTATGGCGCTCTGGTTTGGTGGACAAGGACAGAATTTTCTACCACCAGTGCCAGACTCCAAAAGTTCCAGAGACTGGCCTGCTCAGCTATCACCGGCTGCATGAGGACCACACCGACAGCAGCCATGGAGATAGCCCTACAACTAACTCCCCTTGACCTATACATACAGCAGGAGACAGCGCTAGCTGCCATCAGGCTGTTGCATCTGGGCATATGGGGTAAGAATCTCACCAGCCCACACGCTGTAATCCTGGACCGGGCGATTCAGTACCAACCCCTCATCGCCGCCCCGTGTGATAGAACACCAAACCAACCTATGTTCAACAAAAACTATAGCATACAAACTGTAGAGGAAGACAGGGATCAGTCTCGAGCTAATGAAGTACGCATTTACACAGATGGCTCAAAAACAGACAACGGTTCAGGTGCTGGCGTACATTCCCTTGACCTCAACATTAACTTTCACCTACCTCTTGGCTCACACAGTTCAATCTTTCAATGTGAATGTGTTGCCCTAACACAGGCCCCTACTGCTGTAAAGCGTTTAGGTATCCATAACTATGGAATCAGATTCCTATCCGATAGTCTGGCAGTGCTCAAAGCTCTAGAAAACAAACAAACCAACAGCAAATTAATCTTTGAATGCCACCTTGCCCTGGAGAGTATATCGACATCCAATCGAATCACCCTACAGTGGATCAAGGGACATAGTGGGTCTTTAGGCAACGATGCCGCGGATGAACTTGCAAGGAGGGGTTCTGAGATGATAGTGCTAGGCCCGTACCCACTACTCCCCCTGCCTTTCTCACAAATTCGTGCATGGATCTGCCAAAGATCGATCGAACTGCATAACAACAGATGGTCACGGGCTACAGACTGTAGACAGTCAAGAACAGCCCTACCGAATGTAAACCCGCGATTAACCAAAAAACTTCTTAGCTTAAGTAGAAATAACCTCAGAACAATCATAGGGACAATTACGGGTCATACCCCTCTTAACAAACATCTTTTTAACATAGGCGCCACAGACAGCCCACTTTGCAGGGGCTGTTTTAACGCCGAGGAATCAGCTGCCCATGTCATCCTGGACTGCGAGGCCGTGGTTTCCCAACGTGAAGAAATCCTCGGAATATGATAGTGAGGTCGCTCCGCGAAGCCTGTGAAGCCCCCAGGAGGCTTCTGTGCTTCTGGACGGAGCTAGGCTGGCTACTTTAGCCGGTAACCCCACGCACAACGGACCAAATGGGAGTCTAAGTGCGGAAAAGGGAGTCCCTCTTCTATCTATCTATCTACCTATCAAGGAGTCGCTCGTTCTACAATTAATCTTTTACCGTCGCTTATGGACCAAGTTAATTTAGTTTAACGGCTGTTCGTGTGGAGGTTCAGTGAGATGGTTCATTTGTTTTCTTGGCTTTAAATTATTATTTTTTCCTGTTGGATGGCGATTGACAATCTTACGTTTGCACACATACGGGGATTTTTATTTTAATGTACCAGAAAAGAAGAACTTAGGTTACGATTGAAGATGGGCCTAAACCCGATAGTCGGGTCCAAAGTCGGTGGATTGCCCATCTCTAATTATGACAACTTAAAATAAAATATTCCTATTTATCAATAATTTGATAGTTGCGAATTCAGACACGAAAAACAAAAAGGCATCTTTCTAAATTACACAATAATAAAAACACTCCACAAAAACCGCCTCAACAAAAAAAAAAATTACCAAACTACACACACACATATTGTACACTGGATTACTCTCTCAATTATAATGATCTCTATCACTCAAAGGTTTGCTGGAAGAAAACTCCATTTTGGAGTTAAGCTCGCCCTTGTACATGAATATTGATTTCACTTTCTGTAAATGTATTGTTTTGGTGTACAATAAAGAATTAAGAATTAAGAACTAAATAGGAATAAATAAAAAAATCTGTTTGACTAGTATTTTGAGTTGGCTCCAAACAACTAAACATGCAAATTATTTACCTAAAGCGTAGAACTTTTGTTTGGCGCCGTCTTAAAATGCTAGACTAAAAGTTTTTTTTTTATTTAGTTTAGTTAATTTCAACAGAATCGGTCCACAATTGTAAATTCAGTGGGAAAATTAGCAATAAATTCTTTTTTTCTACGTTAATATTATTTATGAAATTTAAATAGAACCAACTTTAAGGAATACTCATACCAATAAAAAAATAATTTTTGAAATCGGAACACTATAAAAAGTTATGCGTAAAAAAATATACATTTCGAATTGAGAACCCCGTCCTTTTTTTCGCCTTACCAACAAGATGTTTAATAACCAAATTAAAGTGCCACTTACTTCTATTAGTCAGTTATTATTGTTATTTATTAATCATAACACTGGGAAACAATGGAGTTTCACTACAAGTGCCTACAGTTTAATTTGCTTCTTTAGAAAGCTTAATAAGTTCCATCGGCCTAAGGCCAGGTTTGTGATTGCCTGTTTAATATCTGCTGTGATTGGCTGTTTAATATTCATTCTACCAATCACAGCAGATAACGCGTTCTTGACAATTTGTCACTTTAATTCTGCGATAATTTAGAGGTGAGATACTCGGCCTAAAACGTGAGATTTCATCGTGTATTAATTCGTTGAAATGTACGGTCAGTCCTATTTTGTTTTATTGATTGTCGGTGGTTATTAGTGTTTATTAAAACACTAGCCGTTACTTTAAGGAGATTGTAGCTTTAATTAATTTTATGATTCCGAATTAAAGAGGTCAGTAAGAGTTGCGAGTTGGGTCGAAACAGGAGTTTGTTTTTTGTGCGCACAAAGTTTTGCTTACGTACAAGTATTTTGTTCCAAAATATAGGTATTTTTGCAAATAAACTGATCCATAATACTAAGGTACAAAAAATTGCTTGGATACATTTGAAAGAGCACTGACGTTCTGAAAATTCTACTAGGGTGTAAGGCAGACATGAGAATCCTAATGAAACAATATACTCGAAAGTTAAGTCTCTTTTTAAACGCTCAAAGAATTCAGAAAACATCAAAACAATTTCCCAAAAATTACTCCAAAATAAACACACCCATCATTGCAAGCCATCTAATTCCCCGAATGTCTCCGGCATAATAAAATTGGTATCATTTTTATTGGTGGGTAAGTTTTAATTGTTTTTGTGTAGCACACACACAGTAATGGTTGAGTTGCTAACGTGTGGTAGTACAGGGTATAAAAATCAAGACCCTGAGTCAATTCGATAAAAAGATGAGGTACGGAACCCTGAAAATTAGGCAAAAGTTACACAGGCTTCTGACTTCTTGTTTAAAAATGGTTCTGTATTTCTTTCAAAAAAGTAAAAGGCTTTCAAAGTTTAATGTTCCTAGAGAAATACAAGAACGGCCAAGGGCTTGCTTCTAACAAGCTTTACAAACAAGCTTTGGCTTGATTTCTGTGATTAAAATTTAGTACAGGTTTAGCTGCATTCCCATGTTTAGTAAAGGAAATAATCTTGTATCAAATAATAACCTTTCAACCAGTTCGGATCTACAAATACTAGTAGCACAGGGTATTATGCATAGCCAATTTGTTTTTTTTGTTTTTACAAGCACCAATAACACAAAATAGACATAAAGTCAGCTTCATTCAACTCAAACATCCGCACGCACACAAAGACTAGTTCGTACGGCAATCCCAGACAAATGCCAGTCGCAAGTTCACTTGCATTCGCTTTACGTAAAGCATGTCTATGCGTGCATGTGCTTTCGCTCGTTATTTGGGGCCGACCTTCTGTACGTATCTATTCTGTGTTAATATCAGCTATGTACAGAGAGTAATTGGACTTCTAAATAGATAATGTTAATCATCTATATAATCATAGATTGCCAATCAATCCCTATCCCAGAGGGTCCTACCTCTGAACTCCTTTCTACAAGCAATTTATGTGAGGAAGATTGCTCAGAAGTTATTATTTCTTTAGCGATAGCTAGCTAGCTACTCATTGAGATTTATTGTTTGAAAAACTAAAAGACAAATTTATATATTTTTTTTATTTTGAAGGTGGAGTACTCACCAGACTACGTTTGTATGGAAGAATGATCGATTAGTGCAACCTTAAGTTGTTTTCCTTCTCCGTTTCTAAGGTCATAGGTCCTAAACTTTAAAGTTATTCTTAATTCGTCACCAAACAATATGGTTAAGACCTAGCCCAGATGGCGAACTAAGTACAATTGTATTGATTCATTGTTTAAGTTATTATCCAAACGCTTAATTCTATTAATTTAACCGTCCAATAAAACAATAATTTATACTTGTTATACGCTCAGATAACAGCATTGCTAGTACCTTTATTAAAGGTCCTAGATATCTAGCCATCTGCTCAGTAGGTACCTAGGTAATAAGTGTGAATACTAGGACAACTGTTTAGTTGCCCTAGTATCCATAGGCTATCCGTCTGGATAGCCTATGGCTGGGAATGCTTCGGAATTAACATATTATTGTATTTAATAATGCTTAATACATTCTGTGGGATTTAAGTGCTCAAGATAATGATTGTTAAAGATTTTAAGGAATTGACGAAATTCTCAATATTATGGCCGAAATGAAATACCAGTTGCGCGACAGGATATTCGGAATTCGAATGTCGGTAGTACTCGTGCATCTTCGTTACTAGTCGTAGCCGAGTTATTTTTGGGCTTTAAAGGTTAATTCTGTCGAACATTCAGACAACAGACTTCATATCAGCGATAAGGACAAAAGTAAAATATACCAATTTGGTCTATCGAAGTGAAATATTTCATCTAATTAAATCAGTGTAGCCCTGCGTGTTAAAGCCACAAATATTTTAGACTACCCAAATATCCGAGAATTTGTATCAACTTTCACATACTAATATTAATGGGTTAATATCTTGGTAATCGTCATATCCATAAATAGGAAGTCATCATTTATTTTATTTCTCTACTTATTTGGACTACTCACTCAATAAATTAATAATCTATGTAGGCCAAATATCGATTAACTTACAAAAAGAATTTCAATTAACATACGAAAATAAATTTTATTCTTTCGGTCAAGCAAAAGTTCAACCATTAATGCAACTTTTCTGTTAAAAGAATTATTAATGTCTTTGTAAGACAATAGTTAACTTGAACTTATAAAATAAAGAGGTACATATTCGTTTGTTTATGAATTTGTAAAATGTAATATCTAGGCAAAGGTATAAGAAGAGACCAATTAGATAGATAACGAAAATACTTTCATTGAAAGAAAACCACAGTTCCTATGAGATAGGCAACGGGAGCAAACCTGCGAGATAAAGTTGAATTAGTACCTAAATGTTTAACATATTCATTGATCACCCGGTACCTTTGGTCGCACGCAAGTGACAAGATTCCAGCTTCATGTAACAATGAACCAGTCATTAAATTGAATCAAAACTATGCGAGTTAATATTAAAGTGAGTCATGAATATAATTTTATTAGTATCTGATAGCAATAAACCTAGGTTCAGGTTTCGATTTGATAAAATTAGTTACTCGGTCTTGTAAACTTCTTAACACAAGTGAATACAGCATAAGCTAAACCTTCGATAAAATAAACACAGCAAACAAAGGACCGATCCCGAGCGTCTCGCATCCAGCGCCTTTCCTCAACCTTAACCAGGCGATCGGTCAATGTGGCGACGCCTGGGGGAGTCCTATGTCCAGCAGTGGACGTCTTTCGGCTGAAATGATGATGATGAAACAAAGGACAGAATAAAAGAATAAAATACGAAATAGAATAGAGTACGAACAGTAAAGCAATAGATGCAAAGAAGATAACAGAAAAAGATAAACAATTAGGTATTCAGAAAATAAAAAACTGGACGATATTTCTTCAACTCGAAGAAAAAACAACATTTACATCAAACAGTTTTTAATACTTGAATTTCTCAAGAAAAGCAGTACCAGCAACTTTTACTTATTATTTACACGCTTATTGATTTAAATATTGTGCTTACATAAGCAATTGAATGCCAGACATATAGGTAAGGTAAATAATTTTGGCAAGCGGCCCCCATCGTGAAGGCAATAACTATCGTCATTTCGGTAAGTAATAGGTACATTGCTCTTTGAACAAACTAAGGATGAGGAAAAAAAGACATAATGTTGTGTATTTTTATTTTCTTTATGTCGATATCGTTATTTGGCTAGTAAAGAGGCAAACTTATTATTTAACGTTTCATTTGTGATTGTATTCATGTCTGTTTTTATTGGTTTGGGTTTGGAAAAAAAATCTTGGTATTAATAGAGCTTTTATAAGAAATTTAAGTTATTCAAGGTCTGGCGCTATGTGGGTTGACAGACTTACTAACTTAGCATTTAGCTTTTTCTTTAATAACTTAATCAATAAGAATCAAAGTAGACAACAATACCTAGCTCAGAAACTAGTTATTATTGCAAATAACCAAAGACAAATAACGGTGTCTGAAATCCCGTTACAATATCAATTTTTATTCTAACTTTGAAAAAACATGTCTTTTGTTACGTTAATCAATTTCGGTCAAGCATAAACTAGCAAAATAAAAAAAACTCTTAATAGCATCTTATTTTGCATAAAACCATCCACATTTTGTAGTACAGTCCAAATGAGTACTATGCACGCAAACGCCGCATTCGATAAAACAAAATACTGCTTTACCTGCACAACGGACATAGTGCGTTTACACCAGAGATGAGCTGAGCGGAGTTGCGAAGAATGTATCTGATTTCTAGCAATATAGTATATAGATTGTTTAAATTGGAAAAGGGTTCGATGAAGCTAAGTTTTGTGGCAGTCATTGAAGCGAAAATTGCGCGCTAAGAAGCTTTTTGGAGTTTATAAAGTCGTTATCGCTGATGGAATGTGACTTAGTCCTAGGGTTTAACAAGGTATGTTAGCCGTATATTATTGTGGCCGCTACAAATGACAATGCAACACGCGTTGCGCATCTACAGTTACCCCGTTCAAAGCTCATTTCATAGCGCATGCCGTTTATCCCTAACTGTTACAGACATACAGTTTCGCAACAACTCAGCTTGAACCCCGCACACCGCTTAGCTACCTCGCGCATCTCTAAATGAAAAGGCAGCCATAGACATGCTAGATTTATATATTTATTTCACTAAAAAAAACGTAATTGAATATGAATTAACGGGTGCATTTCAACATGGAGGTTATGGTATGAATGGTTTGTATTTTCTTGGAAACAAATATTGTAATATTAAATGACTAGCCTGGTTGGAAACGGATGATGCTGGGGGGTCGTCATACTCTTTTTGTTTACTTTGATACTGTCTTTATTATATTCATAGTTTATTTGGTTTTAATTATGGATGGCTAGATGGCTTCAAAGTAGGGGGCTATCAATCACAAAAATGATGGATGGAGTCTGTGAAAGATGATGGGGCTAAAGTATAGATGAAGAATACATGTTGCGCCAACCTCAAATAAATTTGAATAAGCGCTACAAATTTTAATAAAAAAAATGCCATTTCGTATCGGCTGCGGTGTAAAAGAGCTTTCTCAAGGTATGCATGATAGCTCAAAGGTCCTCAGATAGCCAGGCAGCAATGTCAGAGAGAAAACCCCAATAACATGTAGCGTAGCGCTTGCAACTACTACACCAACGAAACAGTCTTATAACAACATCCAGTCATGCTAGGCAAACGAACTGATGGCATGCGAAACAAAAATGGCGCCTAATCACGGCATTACCTGAAAGCAAGACAAGGGCAGGTAAATCTTAATCAAAATGGTGAGTAGGCCCCCGATTGTTTATGAAATAAGATGATTGTCGAAAAAGATATGCTTATTGGTAAAATCAAATTGTATACTTTTTACCAACTTTGTTGGGGTCGGCTTCCAGTCTAACCGGGGGCAGCTGAATACCAACATTTTACATGGAGCGACGGCCCAAACACAGCAATGGTAATCGATGGTGTAGATTGGGCCCAATGCTTTCATAATGCCGAAAATGCACTGAAACAGGTCATGAACTGGTTAGCAAACAACCTGCTTACCCTGAACGTACAGAAAACGGTATATGTTCCTTTTGCCATTAGGTCAAATCTTACCCCACCGCTATCGTATTTCCTTAGGGCCCACACATGTACTGCCGTGTCCCCCTCCTATATGTGACTGCCTCAGCATATCAAGGACCACTAGTGTGAAATATCTGGGTACTCATATTGATCAACACCTAAACTGGCATAAGCATATAGATGTTTTCACGGGCAGAATCCGAAAATTAATTTTTATTTTCAAAAAACTACGCACGTCTGCGGATAGTAATACCCTGAAATTAGTATATTCTTCACTATGTCAGTCAGTTCTATCATACTGTATTCCAGTTTGGGGGGGTGCAACGTTAAACGAATTTATTAGGCTTGAGCGTGCACAACGGGCGGTCTTAAAGGTAATGCGGTTTCGGCCTCGAAGATACTGCACAACGCAATTATATGCTGAATGTGAAGTGTTAACCGTCAGGCAGCTCTATGTTCTCCATACAGTAATCCGTAAACACTCTTCTCGTCCCCACAAAGAACCAACAGGCAGAAATAAGCACAACATTTTTCCACAAGAGTTTCACAGAACAACTTTTGCCAGGCGCCAGTTTTATATCACCAGCACAAAATTATACAATACTTTAAACAAAGTATTAAAATTATCCACAAAAACAAAATCTCAATGCAAACACACGTTATATAACTACTTATTAACATTAACTCATCAACAAACCGAGGATCTTCTTTTAGGCAACCTGTTAAGTTAAATATAAAACTATGCAAAATTTTCATTAAGAACACAATTATGCAGAAAGTCTCAATCGCATACATACACATACTTGCATACTCTCACGTTCATATACACACACATACACACACACACACAAACATACACACACACACACTCACCTCAATAACACATTAAAGGCACACATTAAATGGAACACCTTAATTTTTATTTTACTTTATTATTTTTTTGCAATGTTTAGTAGTTGTCATAAAGCTGTAAAAAGTTTTGGCTTGTAATATTGTTGCGGAGGGACACTGATCTTCTAAAATACAGGTACTAACCTAGTTTAGAGGTCAGGGTTTTCAATGTGTTTACAACCTAGCTTAAGCCTCTCAATGTCTATAATATACTACACCATTGTAATATTTACTTGGCTTCATTCAATAAAGATATATTTATTTATTTAACTGTCCTCCACAATCTAACCAGTACGATAACCTTTTGTAAGACTGCATCAACCAATTCCAGGCCTTCCATGTAAATTAATTACACATGCTTTCAAATTAAATGTCAATTTATTGGACCCACTTCAAAGAGCAATAATCTCAAACACAGGTTTGTATACCTATCATATCAATAAAATGGTAGGAAGGTGGCGCTAGTTGTCACGTCAACATTGGCTCTGTATTTAAATTTTGTAAAAAATAGTAAACATTAGTATTTCAGCCTAATTATGTAATATACCAGTCAATTTATATGTAGTGAATAATGTGTATTGTTGGCAACAAAAGTTCTTAAGTTTTAAGTGAATAAAAGCGTGATAAAAGAACAGCATCTAACACAGTGTTTACAAACTAAATTGTGCATCAAAATAAGTGTACAACGTTTAAACCGAAAGATAAATAAAAACAACCACTTCTATAATGTATAATAACAGTGACATAATTTTGTATAATAAAAGGAAATAACAATTAGTGAATCTTAAAATTACGGCACCGTTACCATTTTTCAAAAGTAGTGACGCGCGACGCTTATCTTTCGACCAATCAAAACAAAGAATAACGCACTTTGTTTCATTTAACGAAACGCATAATACATCCACCAATTTCGCATGTATTGCCAAGTGACATTATAGCTAACTGCGTAAGGCGTCGTGTCGACGATATAGCGTATGCATAGTGTCTCGAGTTCAAACCCCACTGAATACAAACTGTTTTTGGAACTTTTTTATTTTTTTGTTTATCACTTTTTTACATTGAACAGTTTATTTTTATATTTTGCTGCTTATGTGAATTATTTTCTCCTCTATATACGTACAAACAACATCATAAACATTTAAAATTCTGTGCTCCACATATTTAAAATAATAATAAATAGTTTTCTCTCGTAAAAAGTTGTAATTCGTAGTAAAATAGGAAGTTAAAGTGTCAATTCATGTGTACAAGTGTTATCTACGTTAAATATCAAGAATAAGTGCCATTTAAACGATTTATTAACTCACTGATTATAGACTTATACAACACTAAAAATAAACTAACATTTGCGTGTTCAATAACAAAAGTGGCGTATATAAAATCATTAATATAAAGCATCAGTAACGAACAGTGATAAACTATTACCCGTTAAGTGACTTTTTGTGAAAATTTTATCGTGAATGACAATTGTTTACTACTAATTTTATTAGTAAAATTAATAATTTAATTCTAGTAGTATCATAATTAACGGTCAACAAAGAAAACGTACAATATATTAACTATTTGCGATTGTCCCTCCAACTGCTTCGTGGCGGAGCGTCTTCGAGTGTCGACTGCGTCCGATCGTATTCTATTGTTCATGGGATCGAATCCCGGTACACCGTAACTGTTTTTGTACATGTTTCCTCCAAATAAATATTTGCAACTCTCCAAATAACGACATCTATCAACGAACAACGATTACAAGTAAAACATCTACTTTACTTACATAAAATTAAATAAAAATAGTTTGTATCCAGTAACCGACAGGGGTCGTTACCAAAGAAAGATTATCAGAATGGCGAACGAAAATGTTACATTACGCAGACATAAAACAATGTTGAATGAATCCTTTGATCTGTCTTTTGAATCCACAAATTCAGAAATAAGAGGACAAAGTTTACCAGACTTGTCTACTGGTTATGATAGTGATAAAGAAGACCTGAAGATAGAGTTACTACAGCTTAGAAAAGAACTCGAAAGCGCACGTTTAGAAATACTAATACTGAGTGAAGAGAACTTATCCTTAAAACAAAAACTTACGTCACGGACATCTCAAAGCACTTATACAGATCCCGGGACGCAAGCGATTACGCCGATTAACAAAGTGTCAAGAAACATGAGGCTTACATTTTACGAAGAGGATAACACTTTGATCGATCTTGGGCAAAATACACCAACCAGTGACCCAACAACAGATGGCGCCACCAGTCCGTCCACCGTAACATCACGGGTGAATGGGATTCATGTGACTCCTTCATATTTTGTGAAACCCGATGCGGTGAACAAGAATCTACAGCCAGCGGTACCTTCGCACTCCCAGTTGGATCCAGGCCAGTTACTAATTTCAAATCCACGACGTCAAAAACTGTGTATTATCAGCAGTAACAAAGTAAATAATATTCTCACGTTGGCACTCAATTCTTTTCCGTATTGCGACGTATGCCATTATATTTCAACAAACTGTGGAATTAAACAATTACTCGATAGTGTTAAAAATAAGCTTTTTGATTTCAATAATATAGACTACTGTTTAATTTTTGTTGGAGAACATGATTTCAAGTCAACTGTAAACTATTATGATCTAGTTGTAAGTATACGCGAAAGTTTAATGTCAATTGATTACACTAATGTAGTACTTTGTCTGCCTACCTATAAATTTAATGGTTGTAACAATATTTTTAACTCTAGGGTTGAGACTTTTAACAATTTACTGTACCAAGATAATTGTAAATATAACTATGCAAAATTATTAGACTCTAATTTAAATTTAAATTATGATAGCACAATGTTCTATAAGCGAAGTGGGGTACTAAATAGACATGGCATGAAAAATATTTTCAATACATTAAAGCACTACATTTTCCAGGACTCCAAGAGTCTTTTCACTACGGTTTCTCCACCTAAACTTCAACTTCTTAAAGGCACTATACCCTATTATTTCTCAGCGGTATCAAAGAATGATCATAACATAAATAATACTTCGGTACCAACCAATAAGAACAAAAACCAGTTTTTTCGTAAATAAGCACAGCCGCCCCATATTATGTAGTGTTATGCACCAAAATATCGCAGGTGCACTTAATAAAATAAACGATCTAGAATTAGCACTTAATGAATTGCATGAATCAAATAAATGTGTTATAGCCGTATGTCTAACCGAACATTTCATAATTAACGGTGAGGAGAAATTTTTAAAGCTAAATAATTTTCATGTGTCAACATTTTTTTCACGGAAATTGCAACGAAGAGGGGGTTCTTGTATTTTATTACGAAATGATTTCAAAGGTGCGGAACTTCACGATATTAATAAATTAAGTATTGAAAAAGAATTCGAAATCTGTGGCGTAGAAATTACTCAATTAAAACTTATAATTATATGTATTTATAGAACTCCCAATTCCCATATAAATGTATTTTTTAACAAAATGAATGAAACGCTCTCGAAACTGCGCCACAAACAACGTAAAATAATAATATGCGGCGATTTTAATATCGATATTCTGGCTCACGATAGCGCTAGTACTCAATTTTTGGAGCTTATTTCGAATTATGGATTTCAGTGTCATATCCGGGAACCAACTCGAATAAATAAATGCATCGACAATATCCTAAGTAACATTCCAACAGCAGCAGGTAGGACACACAAGTTCTGTCTTTCGGATCACGATACAGCGCAAACTATAGAATTTGAAACCAGACAATTAGAAAAAATATCTAAACATTACTTTACTACTGCTCGTGATTACAGCAAAGATAACATAAATAAATTTGTAGAATGCATTAGTAGTATGACTTTTTCAGATATTTTTGATTATTCAAATACAAATGAGGCTTTTAATAAATTTCACGAAGAATTAACGCTATTCTTCAAACTTTGCTTTCCCATTATAAAACGAAGGAATAGTCTAAGAGCCGGCAGAATTTCTTGGATTACCAAGGGTCTTAAAAAAAGTTGTAGTACCAAAAGAATATTAAGGTACAACTACTATTTAAATAAATGTAAAAATAATAAAGTAGCTTATACACGATATTCCAGATTGCTAAGGAAATGCATTAATAGTACTCAGTCGCTATGTAACCAAAGGTACATAAATAACTCTCAAAATAAAGGTAAAGCAACTTGGGACGTAGTGAAACGCTATGTTGATGGCACTGTACCTAAGGCTAGTGCATTTATTGAAAGTATTGTCGACAACGATGCTAATACAGTCACGTCTGGATCCGATATAGCAAACATTTTTAATAATTTCTTCATTGATGTAGTTCAAAGTTCCCGTAGTTCTGCCTCTGTCAATGATGAATCTCAACATCGTACATCGAATTTAACTTGTAACGATGCTAGTATCTTTTTACAACCCACGGATCCAAGAGAAGTATTCTATACGATAATTTCACTGAAAAATTCAAAGTCGGCAGGATATGACGAAATTAATTCGGATTATTGAAACGTGTTGCTCTTTTTATTTCGGAACCTTTGGCTCACATTATTAATCTTTCATTTGAACAAGGATGTTTTCCAGAAAAACTTAAGTTGTCGATAATAAAGCCACTGCATAAGAAAGGGTCCAAATCTGATAAAAATAATTACAGGCCTATTGCCCTAACTCCGGTCCTATCTAAAATCTTTGAAAAAATCATGCTTAAAAGATTAATAAATTTCCTTGACAAATATGAGATTTTGGCACCTGAACAATTTGGTTTCAGGAAATATAGGTCAACACAACTATCAACCTTTACTTTAATAACCAGCATTATTAATAATATTAACAAGAAAATTCCAACATTAGCACTACTGTTAGATCTCAGTAAAGCATTTGATTTTGTTGATCATTCGATACTCATCTCAAAAGTCGACAAATACGGAATAAGGGGATCTTCTTTGTTATGGTTTCAGTCCTATCTACAAAACAGAAAACAATTTGCTAGAATTTCAAAATTTGATACTGGAACTAATAATATGGTAGAATTTGACTCGAACCAAAGAGCCAATAATTCTGGAGTGCCGCAGGGTAGCATTCTAGGGCCCTTGCTTTTTCTCATTTACGTCAATGACCTCCCACGCGCACTAAAACATGAATGTGTCTTATTCGCAGATGACACAACTATAATTTTGGACTGTAAAAATATAGATACATTTAAAACGGATATATATAAAACATTAGAAGACGTAATACAATGGTTAGATTTAAATAAATTAAAAATAAATATAGAGAAAACTAAATTCATAAACTTTAAAACCTACAAGAGTAAAAACCTCGATTTAAATATAAGTTACAACAATTCTGTCATTAAGCAAATACACAGTGCAAAATTCTTAGGTATTACTCTCGATACACATCTATCATGGAAAGAACACATTGATAGTTTATGCATGAAAATAAACAGGTTTGTTTTTGCACTGAGAAAGGTAAGAGATGTGACGAGCAGACAAACCTCTATAATGGTGTATCATGCATACATATGCTCTATTATTCGGTATGGCATAGTGGTTTGGGGAAATTCCTGTGATATTGCGAGAGTGTTTATAGCACAGAAAAAATGCATTCGAGCACTATATGGTATGGAGTGGTCAGATTCATGCAAACCAATCTTTAAATCTAAAAATCTACTAACTGTACCCTGTATATACATTTACGAAGTAGCAAAATTTGTTAAATGCCATAGTTATCTTTTCACCTTCAACGACAATACATTTAAGCGTAAAACAAACCACCTTCCTCTAAAAATGCCTGTGCCTAAGCTAGAATTGTTTAGAAAAAACTGTGCATATATGGCACCTCTCATATATAATTCTCTGCCCAAAGGAATGACTGACCTGCCGTATGAAAAGTTCTGTAGTGCCTTGCGAAAATGGTTAATTGAAGAGAGCTTCTATAGTCTCAAAGATTTTCTAAATAAAAGCAAATGCCGATTTGGTGCCCACTAAGCTACTGACTCATCCCTATGTTTGTAACTTGGTTTTTTCATTCACTCTAAGTCAATTCAATTTATAGTAATTCAAGATTTACCTAGATCTAATACTCGTCTCTGTACTCGTGTCATTGTATATTAAGTATTATTTTGCATGCCCAAATGAGGGTGAAATATGTTATGTGCTACACCCACAAAACTGTAACATCTTTTGTACCACCATATTTCTGGCAAATAAATGATTTATTATTATTATTATTATAAATCCTACACCGATATGTTGACTGGATGAAATCAATGCTCCCTTTAACGTGTAAGAGAAAGGAGATGGGCCATTAGAGGTTGTTCTGACGGTGGCCTTGGATCAGTCAGATCAGTGTGATCTTGGTCGTATGGTAGTTGTATATCCCCGGACAATCTCCTTCACAAATAGGTTTACTAATTGTATCCCAACTGGAGCCAGCATATGGTTTTGAAGGATTGGCTTTTAATCTAGGTTGTCGTCAATTTTCCGATCAAAAAGTGCTTATTCTCAGTCTAATTTAAATAAATGATTTTTGATTCGATTTGTATTTTACACTATCATCGTCGTTTCAGTCGAAATACATTCACTGACATAGGCTTGAAGCGTTGATACATCTGCCCGTGGCCCTTGGGACAAGAGTAGGTGATCTTACTAGAAGATGAGCCGAAGAGGATTTTCCAAAATTTGCTCGCATGTATGGCTGTTTGTTAAAAGCCTTATTTACCGTCTCATAACGTTGAAAGCCTCCATAAAAAGGTGCAACGCTAGGAAAATGCGTCGCGCCTCTCTGCGGGATTCTTGATGCAGTCCATCGCTATAACATATTACACGTATTTTTAACTTCAAGTTTTATGCAGGTACCTACTATCACTCTATTCTATTCAGTCAGCTCCACCGCTAATTTTGCTGTCTGTTGTACCTTATAAAGTTCATCACGATAACCGAACCTCTTGTTAATAAAATATTACCTGAAAACAAAGAGTAACAACAATTAACCAACTGAACATTTTTTTTAAATAAATTAATGAACTTGAATGAGTTTATTAAAATCGACCGTTTGTTTGTGAATTCGTTCTTTCTTTCATCAGTCAATATTTTACTGTCACAAAATGGATGAATATTGGACCCTTTTGGGGAAGCTTGTTATTTAAATTAAAACTCTTTTTTCCTGACCGGTGGTTTAATATTTATCAAAAAGCATATTTTACCCTTAAAAATGTGCCCGGATCTTACTCGTATTACACGTATTGGGTATTTTAAACAGTAAAATAAGCTGTCCCAAGAATATTGCTTGTGAGTCTTCAAGTTCAGACTATATACTATCGAAGAGTTACTATAATTCTCTTCCCGTGATCCATTTAAGAGCTCACGAGTCAAAGTTACTGTCCAGCTAACCTGTCCTTTTTTATGGGGTAGCCCCAAGTAATGGTGAGTGGGTCCATGACTTATGGGGGACGACAATGGACAGGTAATGGTCCTCTATATGTAGCTGAAAAAAGTTACGGTGGTGAGTAGTGTTTGGTTGGTGTGACGGGTAGAGGTACGAATGTAGGTATATGGTGTTTTTCTGTTATATCTTTTTTGGTAAACAAACTTGAGTTTTTGCATCAATCACGCTTTAAAA
Source organism: Orthosia gracilis (assembly GCA_947562075.1). Lineage (NCBI taxonomy): Eukaryota > Metazoa > Arthropoda > Insecta > Lepidoptera > Noctuidae > Orthosia > Orthosia gracilis. The sequence goes on along the minus strand of OX387266.1, from coordinate 10,466,912 downwards.
TAGGTATGAACGTTTTTATATTTGTAAGAAACACAAACGATAATACAATGAAACGAGAACGTTACACATTTATAAAATATGACAAGAAAACAAAGCACACTTTACATGTATTTGCAGAAAATCGTTTTCATAGCAGGACAGAACCCTAGTTTTGCCAAATTGTACAAAACATACAAAGAGCAAGCAATCCCTAAGCTATAAAAAGATGATTTTTTTTTAAAAGCCAAGCATACTTAGTCTCTTTTTTCTAACAGCAAACCTAATACCTCCCGCCATACTATTACCAAACAAGCATAATTCACAAAAGAAACTGCTCCAATAATGTTTTAAAATGCATTTGAATGAAACTTTCTACCGAATAATCACTGTTGCAAGACCGAGAGTACAGGCAAGCGCTCGCAACGACTGGCTATATAAAAAGTACAAGAATACGAAACGAAATATAAGCCGGGAGAAAATGGTAAGATTTTCTTTTCAAATTGATATTCAGTTTTGAGGAACTGAGTTATACACGGTGGAATAGGTATCAGTTGCTATTTTAGACGTTGAAAAAAAATCAGATAAATACCTACTTCTACTAATCGAGTTTTAGGATGCACTGAAATGGGAAGGATGATTTTTGGGATTTTCCATAAGGATATATCAGTAGTAGCAATCAACTTTGAGTCTGGGTTTGTACCCGTTGGTGGCAATAGTCACATTGTCTTTTTCATGGAACTTGTTACATAAAAAGCTTTTAACGGTAGCATCAACCACGATAAAGTTCTAAAGTTATCCAGTTAGTTAGTTCCGGAACATTCTACCCGGATATAAATAATCCTTTGTTTCCTTTCAACTTTTCTGTTACTGGTGCCACTTTCAATCTTCCTCTTAATCATTTCGCACTTTATCCATTCTCGTCACGCACATCCATCTAAACATTCTCATCTCTGCAACATGCAATCACTTTTCATTAATCTTCTTCACAGCCCAACATTCTGATCCATACAGTATGACAGGTCTAATCACAAACTTGTAGTTTTTCCCCTTTAACTTGAGGGGCATCCGTGGGTCGCAAGTTGTTCCAGTGACCTTTCGCCATTTAATCCATCCTAAGTTGATCCGGTGCGTTACGGCTCGGTCTACCTCGCCATCCCCTTGGACAAGCGACCCAAGGTACCGGAAGTCGGAGCAGATCGGTATGGGCATTCCAGTGAGAGCTATGGGCACGGAACTGAAGAGGCTGCCAAAATCGCAAAACAAATGTTCAGTTTTGTTTCTGCTCAATTTCAGGCTAACACTCTCCAGTCTGTGCCACCACAACTCCAATCTGCTCTGGCCCTCTAGGCCACTCTCAGCAACCTGCAAAATATCATCGGCAAACAGCAAACACCAGGATGCCTCTTCCTATATGTCAGACGTCAGAGAGTCCATTATTATCAGGAAGAGGTAGAGACAGAGGATCGACTGTATTGCCCAGTATAGATCGAACTTCGGTACTGCGTCGACTTACATTGCTCAGATCAACTCTTAATACTTTCCAGGCACACCTTTCTTCTTAAGGGCCCGTCACAAAAACTCACGAGGCACTCGATCGTATGCCTTTTCGAGATAAACGAACACCATGTGCAAGTTTTTATGTGCACCTCTGTATTTCTCGCACAACTGGCAGATTACGAAAATGGCATCCGTTGTTCATCCGTTGACGCGTAATTGATTAAAACATTCAGATTTTCATTATTTATAGTATAAAGCAGTTGAAAGGATTATCAAAATGCTACTGTTCACCTTTTCCTACTTCTCCTTAAAATAATAATAAGAGCCCGTCACATCTGATATAGCTGGAGGCCGATACCATGATTTTCAGAAAAAGCTTTAAATATGAACCTTATTATTGAAAGACTTACATCGTTAAGTCTCCTTGCAATAGGCCGTCGAAAAAAACTAAGAAAAAATCTTACACCGTTCACTCTATCTTGAGAACAAAAGAAACATTAAAAAGTTACTGTAATTAGTTCACAATGGCGATATTGCTGTCCTTGCAGTATTTAATTAATATTGCAGACGGATTGACAATAATATATATTGATTAAGAGTTGTTAATAGGTTTTGGACTTCATCAGAATGTAGTTTTGGAATGGGTGAAAGCTCCCGCCGACAGATGCAGCAATGTGATAAAGCGTTTATCTAGGAATGGTTTCACGGACAGGTAAACCATGTCTTCTCAAAAATGCCTATAAAATTTTAGTTTAATCACACTACACAACATGCACGAAATATCATATTATTCTTATAATAACATTCTGTGTTCGTGTTGTTCGATATTAAAATTAGGAATTGTTTTTTTTGTTTGAATTGACAAACATTGTTATTTTGTTATGCTACTATGATACCCTTGAATGTTGTTTTTCTTGCGTCGTTTTTATTTAAATTAATCTCAAAACAATGCGGAACTTGATAGATTAAGATGACTGTGTGAAAGATGATATGGCTAGATTGGATATTACCACAAGAGCCAGCATAGTAAGTCCGCACTACTGGAATACAGGCCTCCTCTCTGACAGAGAGAATGGGCCATAGTTGCTTAGAAGATATGCGCCGAAACCGAACCCAAGGGCACTACAATGATGACTGAACGAAAATTATGAATTCGATTCTTCATACTAAAACCGCTCCTAACTCATCCCTCTTACCACAAAGACACGCCCATATCATCTATAAGCAAGCCTAAATTAAAGGCAATTTAATACCATTGTGGAAATTAAATTATTGAGTAATTTAACTTGCTATACAAAACCATTCGTTGTTGATTAAAATGACATCGATGACGTCAGAGAGCTGTCAAATACTTCACAATAGGTCCAAAGTGTTTGATGTTTAATGGCATATTGTAGTATCCGTAAATAAATTGGAATTTTAGACGGAAGGATGAATGGAAGGGACTATTTCTTCAGAAGGCATTGTATTAATTAAAGGATGTTGAATAAGTCCTTGAATTAGGTTCAATAAAAAATAAAATTTGGTCTCCAATATTTTCGCCACATTTTACGTATTTACCGAGTTTCAAGGCTAAAAAAAACAGATTTAGTATACGTATTAGGTAGTTACCGTTGCTGTCGTATCGTTGGGTTATTTTTATTTTTAACTAATAGAGACAATTTGTTTTGAACATAACAGGTTTTTTTACCTTCCTAGGTCCTAAATAAAAACACTAAAAGAAACCATAAACTCCATTTTGAAAGTTTCAGATAAACCTTGTAACTCGGGTAAAAGCAAGCAAACTTATACTTACTTAATAAAAAAAGAAATTTAAAACATCAAACATTCGACTGCTTGAGATGTGAACGAAAAAGATGCAAACAAGAAGAAAATTATCCTTTGCAGTCGGAGGATACAAACGAGTATTCGCGAGTTGGCTAATCAAAGCCTTATGTATTCTCCGATTGCAAAGCATGATTTTCTCTTGGTTTCTAGAACCTTTTGGTTATCTTTTCGTTCTGAGTTTGATTACCATTGTTTTGATCATAAATTGCAATCCATTCATTACATATCTGAACTTGAAGGTTCTGAGTTCCATATCATAGTTCATATTAAATATTCAGATAATAAATTGCAATTAGTCGATATAGATTAAATTAATGATCAAGGTTCAGTTACCACATACTTAATACGGAATCCTTTATTAAATAAAAAAACCCGACGGTTTGCTATTGCTACTACCTAAAGTTTGCTTGGGAAATTTGAGGCCGAGATTCAGATTTTTGAAAAAAGAAAATAAACTATTGAAAAGACAATTGTTCAATTTATTAATAAGAGGCTCTAAAGAATCGACATGCGCTGCCGTAAGGTAAAGTGATCTAACTCAAACATTTTAATTTTTCAAAAATGGTTACCGTTTAAGATGTGATAATAATAATTTATTTATTTCTCAGACATTAAGAGGTCCACACTGACAAAACAAAAATACATAAAGAAACAATTAACCTAGAGTATTAACTTGTGACACAACATCGAGTATTCGCCGTTTTTAACTTATTGATCAGCTAGTAAAAGGTGACACATTACAGCGGCTTGATGTGTTGTTATAGGTAAATGCTCTAATCTATACTCACCTTTATAGTACCACTTTGCCAAGAGCCCAAGATAATAACTTTGGTAAACTCATGAAAACCCAATAAGCAATATTTTTTTTTTTTTTTTTTTTTTTTTTTTTTTTTTTTTTTATTTGTTATAGGCTCGCGTTTGACCACTATCTCACCTGATGGTAAGCGATGATGTGGTCGACGGTGAAGCACGCTTGCCTAGAAGTAACCTATTCACTCTTGACTTAAAGACCCCTAGATTGTAGCTATCGGGAAACACAGACTCCGGCAGGGAATTCCACTCCTTAGCTGTACGCATAATAAAAGTGTCCCCAAAACGTTTTGTGCGTATGGGTGGGATGTCCACCATGTACCGATGACGCATCGCCGGACTTCACACATTTAGGGTGCCGTACCAAACCACAAAATGAAAGCATTTTAAAGATATAATCTGTTCTATCAATATATTGATATTTGTTCGTAAAATATACGTAATAATAAACACAACCACCTAATTTCAAGTGTATAATAGGTAGATGGGAAGTTAAAAAGTTCTTCGGAACAAAATTGTGTACAAAAAGCTGACTTCGGTGGCTTCTGATTATTGGAGACGACTAAGCGCAATTCATTATTCTGTGCTATAGAAGATACTATATATTTCTACTAGTCTTTCATCAAATTACCAGGTATTTGTTCCGAGTTATTATAAAATATCAGGAGAATACGTACAAAAGTTATTCAGATAAGGAATATGTAGTTTTACAATGGATAAACTCAGCCTAAAGTGTGACGTAACAAGATATCGTACCTGTTATAATTACGTGTTCAATAGATTGTCGATCGAAGCGTGTCTACTACTAGATAAATTATTTAGCATGAAATAAAACTGTGGCGAGGGTATTTTAAATTTTACTTGTGGACTATCGTTATCGCTGATTGAATATAACTTTGTCTTAAGCCTAAGAACCATGTCATGCTCCGCAGTAGAACAAATGCTATACATAAATAATGACGATGAACCAGCGCCTAGGAAAGACGAATGAATAATAATGTGGGTCACTAAGCGACTCAAATCCCCATTTGATTTTCTTTTGACTACCTAGCATAGTGAGTTTATTTAATATCTCGTGGTGGCAGCGGCATTACCACTCAGTAACAAACGTCCGACCATTGTCGTCGCTAACACTTAATTGAAGCGGTACATTATTACTTTATTACTTTATGCTCAAAATAAAATTATTCGTAATGTTAGAACGTAAAATTGTATAGTATGTGAGGCGCGCTCAATAATGTTACATATATTACAGTATGGATTGTTGTAGCTACGACGTTTACAATTTGTCCAGGTATTGAGCTAAGTCGGGCAGACCCTCCTTCAGTTCTGTTTCTTTATCTTGTCTGCTGCACAACTATGTAGGGCTTGGTGTTGAGTAGTGACCTAACTTTTGAATGCTCTCTAATTATCCCTATTTTGACCTAAAGCCTACGCCAACAAATTCTAGACACAAGTTATTCAAAATTGATTTATTGGTTCACAGAGCCCCAAACATTTAATTGCATTAATATAGACAAAGGTTCTGAAACAGAATTAATAATGAACTTAGGCTTAATTTTCTGAATATTTTCCATCTATAATTTTGCAATCTACTTTGTCGGATTGTTTTTCACGGCAAAGTTTCTAGACACCAAATTTATTTGGGTAGTTAAATTAGATTTTTTAAGCTTCTAGCGATAACGCTAACTGTTACAGTATTAAATTCATGCAAAGAGACAAAGATGACTGATGGGAGAACATCATAGGTAACATAAATAAAACATTAGCTTATTCGGATTTACGTCTGCCAAAAGTAGTATTTTACTGTATTGAAATTTTGCAACAAGGCAGCTTACTTTTTGTAAGTATGTAAAATACTTTTATCTGATACTAACTCGAAAGTGTGGTCGCATAGTCCTAGATTTAATTTTCAGATAGAGTATTATTGTATAGTGGGAGTACCAAATCAAAAGTGCAGGTAGGTGGGTATTGACTCAAAAATGTAGACACAATCTTAAAAGCTTAATGTAGTAGGTATTACAAATAATTAATCCGAAATTATTACAGTTCTAAATTTTTTGGAGCCGTGGATTGAGTTCATTCTGCTCTTCAAGCTTCAACCTTTATTTAAATCCTATAATTAAGTGATCTAAATATAGACAAATCATAACTTTTCACTCCTATTAATTAACGCCCCATTTAAACCTACTATATAATAAAACAAGATGACAAAACAAAAAAATACTACATTTTTCTACTTGACACACGCATTTAGTCAGAAAACAACCCATTCGCCTTCTTCTAAAACGATAATTCATCAAAATAAATAGCGTTATAAAACAACACGTCAAAGTTGCGTGACTATCAACTTAGAAATAACATTTCTAATAGCAATTTCTAACACAAACTAACACACGTTTTCTTAATAATTAGTGGTGATTGGTGTAGACTGCACTGTGCACGGAATGTGGGAATAATAACATGGTAGTTTGTAGGGTGTAGTAGGGTATGATAGGTAGATCAAAGTCATCAAAGGCGAAGGTAATACTGACGAATTGCACGCATAGTTGTTTTTAGCCTTTTTCTAAAACATATAGATGTGTTAAAAGTGGTTTGATATAATCTTATTTTCACGAAAAGTTAACACCATACTCTCTGCTGGGTAATAAGTCGTCTAAGGTGAGATGGTCAGCAAACGCCAGCCATTCAGTAATAATATAAAAATGCGCATTTATGACACGACAATGCGAAAGCTTTGCGACGCGTGACGCGCTTTAATAGAGATTGACCAAAATATGGAAAAAAAATTAAGAATCAAAAACCTACAATGAACTCATTTCTATTTAATAAAGTACATTCAATCGACACATCGCGAAACAGTTTTCAAACTACATTTATTTAAAAAAACAATGTCAAATTATAAAATGTCAAATACTGTGTAATAATCACGGCACGTGCAAGGGCTTAACTTTTTTTTTCAATATAAAGTCGCAACACGGAATTCGTTACCGGTAAGCGAAAATCAGAAGATATTTCAAGAAAAATCTTTTACAGTAGAAAATATATTGAATCAGTATTTTATCTTAATGTCAAACGTAACAAGACAACTCAAGATCATATAGGATCTGTGCCAACTAATATCTTTGTCCCATGAAATGGTAAGAAAACCACGTAAAAACGTAGAACTTAGATTTATACAGTAGTCAAACACTACAATAAAGTAATATGAGAGATAGAGTATTTAATTTTGTGAAGTAAACCTGTTGAATTAATTCACTCGTGCCTCCTCATACCTTAGGTGCGTACACTACAAGAGAAATGCAGAAATGCCTACCCTAGTATAACCAATACAGGTTAGGCCTAGGAAGTATGTAGGACTAACACCACTGCACTGGCTTCGTGTAAACCTCCATTTACTTGAAACAAACTTGATTGGCTTTAGAATCTATAAATCGAGATGCAAGTTACCATTATAGCTATGCATTTTATCAGCTGATTACTTACTATTCCTTAGGATAGAGGTGTGCGAAAGAGGTCAATGGTATTAAGGTCGGTGATATTAGCTAATACCCATAGTTTCAACTAACTAAGTTAAACTTCAACTCTAAAGTAATGGTTTGCGTGGCAGAAACACCACATTTTTATAATCCCTAACCTTTTTTTTTTTTTTTTTTTTTTTTTTTTTTGATCTCGCTGGGAAAAAATGCATTACGCATACCCACCCATTGGGGGAATGGGGGGGGTATGTGGGACTCCCCGGAATGAATCCGGTATACCCACTAAAATAACCCAGCGGCACTCCCGCATCGTCTTGAGTTGGAGGAGGACTGGGAAACTGGCAGAGCCTTTACGTCCAGTCCCCCGCCGACGACCGCCCGCCTTTATAGCGGGGCCTTCACGCCCCTCCCTCAGTGGAGGAGCCCGGGAACGACCGCGAGTGCTCGGCCGTTCCCGCCCGACGAGGGTGGTGACTCGTGCAATGCGAGCGAAGGCGCCCCCGCGCCTGTCGCCCGCTAGTCACCACCAGGAGGTGGGAGGAGACGATCGTACAACCGCCTTCTCCCACCCCTTCTTCGCCTGCGGTGCGGCGGCGCGAGAGGATCGTCCTCCCGCGCCCGCTCCGCCGCCTCCTTTTGCGACATCACGACCTCGCAAAAGGAGGCAACCGCCGCCCAGGCCTCCTCACTCCCCAACATGGCGTAGACCACGCTGGGAAGTGAGAGGTCCTCCCACCAACCACCCATGGCCCCACCGACATCTTGTCATATGGGCCGAATCTCAAGGAGACGGCTGCGGACATAGCCCGCCAAAAAGGCGCGCTATCACCGCAGTCGCTTCTTGACTCCTTTACAAATTCTCGTCCTGTCCCTTTTGTGCCCTCTCCCCATTCTGGGGCGGCCGCTAGCGCGTACCCCGCTCATGGGTACAGACAATATGGTACGCCTTCGCTGCCCGTCGTGTACCTATTGCCGAGGGAAACCGATATATACATATACATAATAATCACAGAAATTAGACATAAACAAAGTAACAGAATAGACAGTAACAAAATAAACTAATCATCAAATATAATCAATATAATCTCTTTTTTTTTTTTTTTTTTTTTTTTTTTTTTTAACGTATCTGTCTTTTTTCTTTTAATTAGATACCAATATTTTGTTTCTTTTTTTTTCCTTTCTTTACCTTTCCTTTTTTTTTTTTTTTTTTTTTTTTTTTTTTTTCTTAACCTTAACCTACTCCGAAGCTTCTTCACTCCTCCGCTCGTCCTCTAGACTGCTCCTTACTGAATGCCAGCCATGGGCGAAGTCTCTGAGCCGCCGGAAGTTGGCCTCCGAGGCTACGAGATCCCCGTAGTAGACTGGTCCTTCCTCCGTGCGAGTGATCCCATCCATCATCTCCCGTCGCTGATCAACATACATGGGGCATCTCCACAGTATGTGGTCCAAACATTCGTCTTCCTCTCCACAGTAGCACACGCTAACCTCGCATAACTTCATTTCATGCAGTCTCTTTCGGAAGCATCCATGCCCGGTCAGAATCTGCGAGACTTGATAGTCCGGCTCGACCCAAGTCGCCTTGAGTCTTGCCGCCACATCCGGGAAGTATCGATATAGCTCCCTACCCCTGTTCTCCGTTTCCCATCTCTGCTGCCACTTGGCTACAGCCTCGTCCGCGATGACCCCTTTCCCTGTCCTGAACTCATCCCGAGGTAGGTGGCGGATGTCGTCAATCATGCCCGCACGGGCCACCTCGAGGTCGGCCGGCAACACCCCTGCCAAGACAGGTAGTGCCGCGGTGCTGACGGACCGATAGGCCTTCGTCAGAAGGACGAGTGCGGGCCTTTGCGTCCTCTGCAACACCGACCTGACCATGTACGTGTCCACGCGCCTCCACCAGCACCCTGCCGCGTACGTCACAATAGGCACATAAATGCCCCTGTACAGGACCTTAAGGGCCCTGTACCGCACGCCCCAGGATGAGGCAGAAACGCGCGACATCTTGCCCAGCCCCGCTGCAGCACGCTCGCCGATGGACTGAGCGTGTTCTCCGAACGACATATTTGCGTCGATCACCACACCCAGAACCTTTGTGGATCGTACGCTCTTGACTGAGGTCCCATCGAGCCGCACCGTGGGAGGGCGCTTGGACAGACCACCCCTCAGAGTCATGGAATACGACTTTGAGGGGGAGAAACCAAGCCTGTTGCGGCCCCCCCACTCGCTAATAAGTGCCATGGCGCACGAGGCCGAAGCCTCTATGCCGGATCGAGAGTCCGACTCGATGAGAACCGTTACATCATCGGCGTACGCGACCACTTTCACGCCGTCTGGGTATGGCAAACGGAGCAAGTCGTCCAGGAGAAGGTTCCATAGTGATGGTCCCAATACAGAACCCTGCGGGCACCCCATGGTCGAGGTCTTCCACACAACCCTGCTCCCCGCGAAGAGGCCGACTCGGCGGTTGCAGAAGTACGCCGCCAGCATCCGATAGATGTTTGGCGGGCACCCCCCCCTCTTCGCCTTGAGCAGGATCATGGGCCACCACGCATTGTCGAAGGCCCCTGATATGTCCAGGAAGATGGCCTGGACATACTTGGAGCGGCTGTCTTTGACGGTGTTAACTATATCATTCAGTGCCGTCAGCGTTGACCTACCGCGAGAGAACCCGTGCTGGCATGAAGACACCCCGCGCGTGATTGTCGGTGCAGACTGTAATAAAATGCGCTCCAGGATTTTGCCCAGAACAGGGAGAAGGGTGATGGGCCGATACGCTTTGGGATCGGTTAGAGGTTTGTCGTTGCCTTTCGGCAGCACGATCAAACGACCGTCCTTCCACGTATCGGGGAAAACGCCCTCGGAGACGCACATGCCAAACATGTGTGTCAGCTCGGCACCCGCCGCCAGCCACACACGCCTGACAATGCCCGCCGTAATCCCATCGATACCCGGGGCCGTGTTAGGAAGGTCCTTAACTATTTTCTCGAGGTCCTGCCGCGAGGGAGGAGGCGCATCCCGACCCGACGGAATGCAAGCAGCCGCCAGTCGCACCCGCCGGTGGTACGCAGTATCCCGTGACGGGTCGTCATCGGGACAAAGCGCACCCACGAGTCCACGCATGGCGGCGCCCGCATCCGCGGCGTATCCTTCCGCAAGCCTCGTGCCGTTCACCACGTTGGGTGGCGGTCTGAAACGACCGCTGGCAACTCTATACGCCATCCCCCAAGGGTCCTGGTTTCCTGACTCTGCTTGCTTGCGGAAGAAGTCGAACTGCGCCTTCTCCATCGAAACCCTATATCTACTGCGGCACTCATGAAACTCATGTCTCGCATTCAGTTCTATATCACCACCCCGCTTCCTTGCATCCTGCCAAGCTTTCCTCGCCTTATTATGCCTTCTACGCAAGGCCTCCAACGAGGGAGACCACCACTCATATCCTTTGTCTTTCTTTCTATCCCCACATGTACCCAGACATTCTGTTGCCGTCCACGCGATAAGCCGCGTGAACTCTTTGCATACATCTGAGGCAGGCTTCGCCCAATCAATCCCGCCCACGCGCTCTTGGATCCTTACCTGGAATCGGTCCCAGTCCACGCCGCGCTCCCGGAACCTCATTGGTACAACCGACGGCTCCGCAGAAGCAGGCGGGGCTGGTGCCCGCTCTTTGTTGCCGCCCAGCCTGTATGTGATAAGCCGGTGGTCGCTACAGCTCGCGTCCACGATGACTCGCCACTCAGCAACAGCTACCCCACGCGTCGAAAAGGTGACGTCGATGGAGGACTCTCCGTTCGCCGTGTAGAAGGTAGACGGCTGGCCTTCCACATTATGAACGACCAGACCGTGCGCCGACAGAAAGTCCTCCATTTCCTCCCTCCGGCGGGCCACTTCACGGCCGCGTCCAGTGTATTGTCGCTGCTCCGAATGCCACAGGGGTGAGTGGGCGTTGACATCCGCTCCCACAAGGATACGACAGTCGCCAGCGCCCCCCAGCACCCTGGTAAGATGCTCCAGGTGGGGTGATATGTTCTCAGAGTACTGGAAGTATGCGCTGACGACCGTCACCGACGAATTCCCCCAGGCCACATGACAAACGATGCAGTGCGAGTTCGTCAGATGCCGCAGTACAGTGCACACGACGTCGAGGCGCGGCACGTAGACACCCACTTTGGGGCAGGGACCTTCTGGCAGCACCAGCTGCCCTAGGGTCGCTACCGATGGTCGCACCGCAACGTACGGCTCCTGCACCAGAACCATATCCAGCTTCCATTCATCGGCTATGGCTGGAAGCTCCGCCGTCGCCGCCGCTGAGCCTTGTAGGTTGAGTTGCCCTACCCGGAGACTATCCATGATAGTTCGTGGAGCTCACGGACCGCTGCTCCGCATTTGCCCGGGCAGGGCAGTCACGAGATGCAGTGCGGTGCGTTTGCGCACCCTTTCGTCCGAACTTCTTGCACGTCGCGCATGTTGGGGTCGCAGCCTGGCACTCGGCGCTCTTGTGCCCGTCCTCTCCGCAGTTGCCGCATGTCATGGCTTTTGCCCGGCAGTATTTTTCCGGGTGCCCATATAGTTGGCACCTATTGCAGCAGGTGACGGACACATGATCCGTCACCTCCACGACATCCCATCCAATATAAAGGCGCCCCTTCTCTACGAGTCTTCGCCGCAGCTCCTGGGTGACCTGGCACACCCACCGGGTCCGGCCACCGTGCCGGCTCCTCTTGTAGAGGAGACGGAGTTCCCGTCCCAGTCTCTCACTCGACCAATCCTCCTCGTCCTGCAAATTCTGGTCTTTTATTTCGGCCAGTACCTCCTCCAGGGTCGCGTCTTTGCCAATGCCGGTGAGCGCCAACAGCGGCTGTCGCTCCGTCGGCGCCGCGGTGCGGAGTGTGGTGGGGACCGCCTTTCTCAGGGCGTCTGCCGCGGCCGCGGATGTCGTCTGTACGACGACCCCCGCGTTCCCCACCTTTCTTACGCCAGCGATTTGCAGTCCCAACTGCCCGGGCCGGACTGCCCCCAGTAGGACTCGCCGCGTGTCATCTGCCGTCTTCATCTCCATCTTCTGGTCTTCTGCCGGGTAGATGACCACTGAGGGACCCAGTGGTCGGGGTATGGGGACCGGTTCTTGGTTCCTGCCCAGACGCAAGGCGTTTGCGAAACTCCGCTTTGGGGAAGGTCCCACACTCCGAGCCTCATCGCCCTCCCGCTGCTGTCCCTGTGCAAGCTCGGCGCTGACTGCGCGGGTCTCGGCTGCCATCAGGCGCAGGGTCAAATGAGCAACTACTGCACTCAGTCGCTCGGTGTGCGCTCCGATCGCCGCGATCTCGTCCTTATTTAATTTGCTGGTTTTGGATCTTACCGCGTCCATAATCCCCTTGGTGCTGTGAGTGGCTAGACCAGCAAGCTGCACAACCGGGGCCGTCGCCATGGGGTCCACATCGGCGCCATGCTCGGACACCGCCATCACCTCCGGCTCCTCATCATCCACCACCGCCACAGGGGCAGCAGCTGGCACTTCCCTTCTCTTGGCGATCCTACGCCTCATCGCCTCCTGCACCTCCTCCGGTGACGAGAGCAGTCTCTTGGCACCCACTTGCGGCAGGCCCTTCTCTGCGCTCTTCCCTCGGGGAGGCGGCGACAGCACGAACATTGTCGACGTCGGTGTGGAAAACATCTGCGGAGGTGTGCGAACCGGCGGCTGACACGCCATCAAACCTTCCCTCCTGATCTCCTCCAGGGCCTGAAGCTCTTGCTGCTTCTCTCTAATTGTGGCCTCCACCAGCTCTTGCTGGCGGCGCTCACCCTCTTCCTCGTCCATCACGTTACGTCACTTTCGCTTTTCTAAGTCTATTGCGCGAGTTCGTGTATTAAATTAAAAAACAAATAAATGGAGGACACAAATGGTCCAAACCACCAACCACACGTCTAAGTGTCAATATCACAGTCAAGATCGCGCACAACACAAAAATAAAAAAAAAAAAAAAAAAAACTAATAAAAAAAAAAAGTACTAACGATTATTGGTCGTCCAAGCGTCCCTTTCGCAAACCAAAACGAACGAAACGTTATTGGTCGTCCAGCGTCCCTCTCGCAAAAACCACCAAACAACGGAACGTTAAACGTCACTTGACACTGACACAAGTCATACGACTTAGCTGTCAGCGTCAAACGTTGCACTGCCACAAATGCACTGCCACTAGTGTCACTGTCACAACCAACGTAAAAACCACTCAAGTGTCACTATCACACAACCACACGTATATTGTCAAATAAAAATAATAAAAGTTAAAAACGTCTCTTTCGCATAAACACTGGTAACACGGAACGTCGAACGCCACTCGCGCCACCTGACACTGACAGCAAGCCGAACGACTCAGCTGTCAACGCCAAACGTCAAACGGGTGGGCGTTACCGACGACACCGCCCACACCTCGCGCGCGCTCACTCTGATTCCAAAATGGCCGCGACGTCTTATGGCAACTTGCCAAGGAAGAAACGAGAGGAGTCGATTTTTTCGCACAGCCAATAGCAAAAAAGAACGCGGAGCAACCTTCCGCACGTCCACACTCTACGACTGCTGACAGCGAAGTGAGAGGTCCTGTCCGATCACATCGATCAGGGCACGGCGCAGCTCAGCCCAAGCTGGACACACCTCGAGGGTGTGCTGCGCCGTGTCCTCTGCCGCGCCGTAGTGGTGGCACGCCGGGGTTTCCTCCCTCCGGATCCGGTGCAGGTGCGTTCCGAAACAACCATGTCCGGACAACACCTGCACCAAACGGAACGAGAGGAAACCATGTGGCCGCTCGAGCCAGCCCTGAAAGACTGGCCCGAGCGCGTCCAGCGTCCGGCGTCCAAAGGCGGCGGTGGCGAGGTCCTCCGCCCAATGGAGGACGATGGCGTCCCTCGCCTCCCGCCGCACGGCCTCCCGCTCTTCCATAGCGGGGCGCTCGCCCAGCGCCCTACGCCGCACCTTCCACTCGTACACTCTGGCGAGCACCCATGCCTCCAACTCCCAGGGAGGAGTGCCGGCCAGAGCGCACGCCGCCGAGAAACCCACCGAGCGGTAGGCCCTCGCCACCCGCTGTGCAATGGCCCTTTGTGGCCTGCGGATGGCGGTTGCATTCTCCCTCCTCTGGAGGGAGTCCGCCCAGATGGGTGCCCCGTACAGGGCCATGCTCCGAAGGATGCCGGCATAAAGGCGCCGGCACCGTGCACTCGGCCCCCCGAGGTTGGGGAGGAGCCATGAGAGGGCGTCCGCGGCTTTCAGCAGGCGCGTCGACAGCCCGCTAAAGTGCGGGCCGAAGCGCCACCTGCTGTCCAGCACTAGGCCCAGATATTTCATCTGGGCCTTCACCGCTATTCGGACGCCCTCCACGACGATGTGGGCATCTGGAGGGCAGCGCTGCCGAGGCCCGTGGAAGAACACGGCCTCGGTCTTGTTCAGCGCCACCCTCAATCCCAGGCGGCGGATCCTCTCTGCGACCAAGGATCCGCCCGCCGAGGCCAAACAGGCCGCCTCCCCAAAGCTCCTCCCCCGGGCAGTGAGGAGAGTGTCATCTGCGTAACAGATGACACTCGTGCCCTGGAGGAGGGCTCCTCGCAGGAGCCAGTCAAAACCGATGTTCCACAGGGGAGGGCCTAGAACCGACCCCTGCGGAACACCGGACTCCGCGCCGTAGCGCCTGATCCTGGCCGTCTTGTCCACGAGGAGGACCTCTCGGTCCTCCAGGTAGCTGGCCAGGATCGCCCGCAGATATTGGGGCACTCCGTGGTACCGGAGTGCCTCCAATATGGTCGAGTGGGGCACGGAGTTGAAGGCATTGGCAATGTCAAACGACACCGCCAACACTCCGTCCCCCGCCTCGAACGCCTCCTGCACCTGGCCCCTGAGTAGGGCCAACGCGTCGACCGTCGAACGCCCCCGTCGAAAACCGAACTGGGCGTCCGACAGGTCTGGCCCTACCTCCCGCAAAAGGCTGTTTAGCCGGGTGGCGATGATCCCCTCGAACAATTTACCGACCTCATCGAGCAGAACGATGGGTCGGTAAGCCGAGGGGGAGTCCACCGGGCGTCCCTCCTTCCGGAGGAGGCATAACTGCCCCTCCTTCCACTGTTTCGGGAACCTCCCAGCCGTCAGGCACGCGCTGAAGAGGTCCCGAAACCTGTCCCACATGAGGGACGCCGCGATGGCCACCACCCGTGCGGGGACGCCATCTGGCCCAGGGGCCGTCTTCTTCGCGCGGAGGGACAGAACCCCCGCGCGAAGTTCCTCCGCCGATACTGGAGGGACCTCCTCCTCCGGCGAAGCTACCACCCCCCGTGGGGGGTTCATGGTTGGTGGGGTGAAGTCGGCCCTGCGCGGAAACAGGGACCGGACCACCCCATCCAGCAACGCCGGCTCCAGGGTCTCCGTTAGTGGGGGGCCAAAGGGGCGCAGTTGGTTGCGCGCCGCCTTATATGGCCTCCCAAACGGATCCCTATCGAGGCCCTCCAGCATCTCGGCCCTTGCCGAGTCCTTGGCGGCGCACATCGCCGACTTGAGAACCGCCTTTGCCTCCACGTAAGAGGCGTAGAGGCGGTCCTCCCCGGCCTGAGATCGGGTAGTGCGCCGCCGGCTCCGCATATAGGCCCTTCTGGCCGCCACGCACGCGGCTCGGAGCCCCGCCAGCTCCTCCGTCCACCAATAAACGGCGCGACGGGGAGGCGGACGGCGAGACCGAGGCATGCTGGCGTTGCACACCTCGGTCAGAGAGCCGCGGAGCTGGACCGCTGCGGCGTCCACGTCCAGGACAGGCTCGACAGGGGGCGAGAGCCAGTCCTGGAGAAAGGCCGCCTCCTTGGCTGCCTCCCGGTCCAGGCGGGTGAGAGCCCACCGCGGGAAGGGAGATTGGCCAGAGCGGGCCGTCCCCCCCCGGGGGCCGGTGGAGATGTCGAACCGCACATATCGGTGGTCCGACAAAGTCTCCACCGTCTCCACCCGCCAGTTCACGACGCGGGCGGCTAGGGCAGGGGTGGCGAATGAGACGTCTACCACCGACCCACCCCGTTGCCGCACACACGTGTGGACCGCCCCCCTGTTGAGGAGGGACACGCCGCACGAGGCCGCCCAAAATTCGGCGGCGCGTCCCCGGACGTTACACGAGGCAGCCGGGTTGCCCCAAGCCTCCGACTTGGCGTTCAGGTCGCCCATAACGGCGACCTGGCGCGGCGCCGCCCTCCCTACGACTGCGGTGAGGACCTCGAGGAAGTCCTCAAAGTCCGAGAGAGGGCGGTTTGGGGAGAAATAGACCCCAACGAGGGCTATGTCCCCCCACGCGGCGGCCACGTATCCCGGTCCCCTCTCTAAGAGCGAGAGGGGAGGGGAGTCCGTAGAAGACCGCGCCACCAACGCCACCAAGCCGTCTCGATCGCCCAGCCAGGTACTGGGGACCGAGTAAGGCTCGGCGACCACCGCCACGTCCACCAACCACTCGGCCATGATCTGCATCAGCAGATCCTGGGCCGCCGCGCAGTGGTTGGTGTTCGCCTGGAGGATGCGATGTTCGACTCTATCCATCAATCGGACATCGCACCCCCCTCTTCAGCCGCAGCAGCCGAATGCCCAGCCTCGGGCACGGCGGTGGTAGCGGCAGGCTTGCTCGGGGCCTGCGCTTTTCCCCTCTTAGGGGGAGGATTGCACATCCTCCCCTTCATGATGTGGCCTGCCGGGCGGCCACTGGCGGCACACACAGCGCAATGCGGCGCGGCGGCCTTGCACGCCGCGGATTTGTGGCCCTCCTTGCCGCAGCGGTAGCAGCTCTCTGTCCGGTCCACCGGTGACGGACAGAGGGCTCGGGTGTGCCCGACTCCGAAGCACCTGTAGCACCGCAAGGGCTGTGCCACAAGTGCCCGGACTGCACCCGAGCTGAAGCCGACGTTAAGCCGTCCTTTGTCAAGGACGGCTTTGGCAGCGGCGACTGGGCACTCCAGACGAATGGTGCCCATGCCACCGCGGCCGGGCCTGATGTCCCGGCCTCGCACCGCTGCGGCGTCGCAGCCACCAATTGCTGCGACCGCCGCCACCACCTCCTCCTTGGTGACCGTGTCGTCGAGGTCGGTCACCTCTAAGGCCGCCGTCTTTACGGGCCTGGCCACCTTGGCCGCGTCCGCTATGACCTCTTGCAACTTCGTTGCGAAGAGGTCCGCGTGTGCACTGCCCTCTGCCCCCGGGAACTCGAATATTCGAGCCCCGGCTTGGGTCCGCCGGCAAGAGACCTTGCCGATCCCCAGTTGGGTAGGATCGGCGTTAGCACGCGCCCGCAACAGTACGGACGCGTACGTCTCTCCACGTTCCGCAGCCTCCGTGGTGAGCGTCACCACGACGGCTGCGGTCTTAGGAGGAACCAGGTTCCTCCTTGTGCCGGCGGTTTTGGCTGTGGGAGCAGCGCTGGCGGCCTTGGAGGGCGGCCCTTTCCCCTTTCCCTTCCCCTTCCCTTTGCCGGTCGTCTGCGACTGGCTGGGAAGGGTGGTGGTGGCGGGAACGGCAGGGGCGGCCGCTGCCGCCCCTTTGCCCTTGCCCTTCCCTTTTCCTTTGCCTGTCGTCTTCGACTGGCTAAGTGGGGTGGTGGTGGCGGGGACGGCTGGAACGACAGCTGCCGCCCTCCTGCCCTTGCCTTTCCCCTTCCCGCTGACGACCCTCGTCCACCCCTGCTGGTTGGACGGGGTGGTGGCAGGCAATAGGGTGTCCTCCTCCCTCTGTGAGGTCGAGGTCGAGCCCGGCTCCTCTCGCCTCTTGTCTGCCGCAAGAGGCAGCCGGTAGCTTTTTTCCGGCAGTAGCCGGTCCTCTATTCCTGCTAGGCAGGCTCTCACGAAGGCCCGCTCCTCCACCATTACCTTGCGGATGGTGTCCTCAAGGTCGAAGGAGGAGGGGCCCTCTGCCGCAGGTCTCGGCTCGGCCTGGGTTGGCAGGGCCGTGGCTTCAGCCAGCTTCTGGTGGAGCTGGCTGACCTCTGTCTGCAGGCGATCGATCCTCGCCTGTAGTTGCCGCGACTCGTCGGTCGCCTGCCTCTGCACCAGCTCCGCGATGATGCTTCGCATGCTGGCGGCCCGGCATTTCAGGGACTTCTGAAATGTCCCCTTCAAATTGGAGGACTTTGAGGCGACCAACACTATCTCCTCCTCGTCCTCCACCGCCATCCGTTCCAGTTCGGCCAGGGAGTGGTCCGCGTACACAACGCGGGACGCTCCGTACCCGGACCTGGCCCGGGCAACGCGTGCCTGTTGCTCCTTCGCAACCACGCGCTCCTCCAACTCCTGCTGGAGCTGCGTCCGCCGAGCCAGGTCTAGCTGGCGTTGGGCATCCGCGAGTCCCACGTCGTGGGTGTCCGGCTTTTTGGCCTTAGCCTTCTTCTTCGGCTCCTTTGCCGAACCCGACGCTGAGGAGCCATCCGACCCTTCCTTCAAGAAGGCCCGCTTCCTAGATCGCGATCGTGATCGAGAATCCTCGATCACCATCGAGCTAGTGTCCGACGCTACGGACTCGCTGTCAGAGTCCAACAGCTCGTCCGCCCTTCCTCCATAGAAGGCTCGCCCTTCTTCTGACGCTGAAGCGTCACGGTGGCCCTGAGAAGGGCCTTTTGGGTGGCCCTGAGAAGGGCCTTTGGGTTGGCCCTGAGAAGGGCCTTTTGTTTGGCCCTGAGAAGGGCCTTTGTTTTGGCCCTGAGAAGGGCCTTTTTTGATAAAATGCCCGAGGGCATCCCGCGCAGGTTTCGGCATGCTAGCCTCCGCAGGGATCGCAGTTTCCGCAAGTAAATAAAAATGATAGCTACGATCGCACAGTGCACTTTGGCCGTACCCAGTCTGCCACTCCGTTACGGTGGTCAGAACTGGGACGTTTCCGGGGAACACGACGAGGACGTAAGCACTGTGGGGTGGTTCCCCACCCTCCCTTTTTTTTTTTTTTTTTTTTTTTGATCTCGCTGGGAAAAAATGCATTACGCATACCCACCCATTGGGGGAATGGGGGGGGTATGTGGGACTCCCCGGAATGAATCCGGTATACCCACTAAAATAACCCAGCGGCACTCCCGCATCGTCTTGAATTGGAGGAGGACTGGGAAACTGGCAGAGCCTTTACGTCCAGTCCCCCGCCGACGACCGCCCGCCTTTACAGCGGGGCCTTCACGCCCCTCCCTCAGTGGAGGGGCCCGGGAACGACCGCGAGTGCTCGGCCGTTCCCGCCCGACGAGGGTGGTGACTCGTGCAATGCGAGCGAAGGCGCCCCCGCGCCTGTCGCCCGCTAGTCACCACCAGGAGGTGGGAGGAGACGATCGTACAACCGCCTTCTCCCACCCCTTCTTCGCCTGCGGTGCGGCGGCGCGAGAGGATCGTCCTCCCGCGCCCGCTCCGCCGCCTCCTTTTGCGACATCACGACCTCGCAAAAGGAGGCAACCGCCGCCCAGGCCTCCTCACTCCCCAACATGGAGTAGACCACGCTGGGAAGTGAGAGGTCCTGTCCGATCACATCGATCAGGGCACGGCGCAGCCCAGCCCAAGCCGGACACACCTCGAGGGTGTGCTGCGCCGTGTCCTCTGCCGCGCCGCAGTGGTGGCACGCCGGGGTTTCCTCCCTCCGGATCCGGTGCAGGTGCGTTCCGAAACAACCATGTCCGGACAACACCTGCACCAAACGGAACGAGAGGAAACCATGTGGCCGCTCGAGCCAGCCCTGCAAGACTGGCCCGAGCGCGTCCAGCGTCCGGCGTCCAAACGCGGCGGTGGCGAGATCCTCCGCCCAATGGAGGACGATGGCGTCCCTCGCCTCCCGCCGCACGGCCTCCCGCTCTTCCATGGCAGGGCGCTCATCCAGCGCCCTACGCCGCGCCGTCCACTCGTACACTCTGGCGAGCACCCATGCCTCCAACTCCCAGGGAGGGGTGCCCGCCAGAGCGCACGCCGCCGAGAAGCCCACTGAGCGGTAGGCCCTCGCCACCCGCTGTGCAATGGCCCTTTGTGGCCTGCGGATGGCGGTTGCATTCTCCCTCCTCTGGAGGGAGTCCGCCCAGATGGGCGCCCCGTACAGGGCCATGCTGCGTAGGATGCCGGCATACAGTCGCCGGCACCGTCCGCTCGGCCCCCCGAGGTTGGGGAGGAGCCATGAGAGGGCGTCCGCGGCTTTCAGCAGGCGCGTCGACAGCCCGCTAAAGTGCGGGCCGAAGCGCCACCTGCTGTCCAGCACTAGGCCCAGATATTTCATCTGGGCCTTCACCGCTATTCGGACGCCCTCCACGACGATGTGGGCATCTGGAGGGCAGCGCTGCCGAGGCCCGTGGAAGAACACGGCCTCGGTCTTGTTCAGCGCCACCCTCAATCCCAGGCGGCGGATCCTCTCTGCGACCAAGGATCCGCCCGCAGAGGCCAAACAGGCCGCCTCCCCAAAGCTCCTCCCCCGGGCAGTGAGGAGAGTGTCATCTGCGTAACAGATGACACTCGTGCCCTGGAGGAGGGCTCCTCGCAGGAGCCAGTCAAAACCGATGTTCCACAGGGGAGGGCCTAGAACCGACCCCTGCGGAACACCGGACTCCGCGCCGTAGCGCCTGATCCTGGCCGTCTTGTCCACGAGGAGGACCTCTCGGTCCTCCAGGTAGCTGGCCAGGATCGCCCGCAGATATTGGGGCACTCCGTGGTACCGGAGTGCCTCCAATATGGTCGAGTGGGGCACGGAGTTGAAGGCATTGGCAATGTCAAACGACACCGCCAACACTCCGTCCCCCGCCTCGAACGCCTCCTGCACCTGGCCCCTGAGTAGGGCCAACGCGTCGACCGTCGAACGCCCCCGTCGAAAACCGAACTGGGCGTCCGACAGGTCCGGCCCTACCTCCCGCAAAAGGCTGTTTAGCCGGGTGGCGATGATCCCCTCGAACAATTTACCGACCTCATCGAGCAGAACGATGGGTCGGTATGCCGAGGGGGAGTCCACCGGGCGTCCCTCCTTCCGGAGGAGGCACAACTGCCCCTCCTTCCACTGTTTCGGGAACCTCCCAGCCGTCAGGCACGCGCTGAAGAGGTCCCGAAACCTGTCCTCCATGAGGGACGCCGCGATGGCCACCACCCGTGCGGGGACGCCATCTGGCCCAGGGGCCGTCTTCTTCGCGCGGAGGGACAGAACCCCCGCGCGAAGTTCCTCCGCCGATACTGGAGGGACCTCCTCCTCCGGCGAAGCTACCACCCCCCGTGGGGGGTTCATGGTTGGTGGGGTGAAGTCGGCCCTGCGCGGAAACAGGGACCGGACCACCCCATCCAGCAACGCCGGCTCCAGGGTCTCCGTTAGTGGGGGGCCAAAGGGGCGCAGTTGGTTGCGCGCCGCCTTATATGGCCTCCCAAACGGATCCCTATCGAGGCCCTCCAGCATCTCGGCCCTTGCCGAGTCCTTGGCGGCGCACATCGCCGACTTGAGAACCGCCTTTGCCTCCACGTAAGAGGCGTAGAGGCGGTCCTCCCCGGCCTGAGATCGGGTAGTGCGCCGCCGGCTCCGCATATAGGCCCTTCTGGCCGCCACGCACGCGGCTCGGAGCCCCGCCAGCTCCTCCGTCCACCAATAAACGGCGCGACGGGGAGGCGGACGGCGAGACCGAGGCATGCTGGCGTTGCACACCTCGGTCAGAGAGCCGCGGAGCTGGACCGCTGCGGCGTCCACGTCCAGGACAGGCTCGACAGGGGGCGAGAGCCAGTCCTGGAGAAAGGCCGCCTCCTTGGCTGCCTCCCGGTCCAGGCGGGTGAGAGCCCACCGCGGGAAGGGAGATTGGCCAGAGCGGGCCGTCCCCCCCCGGGGGCGAACCGCACATATCGGTGGTCCGACAAAGTCTCCACCGTCTCCACCCGCCAGTTCACGACGCGGGCGGCTAGGGCAGGGGTGGCGAATGAGACGTCTACCACCGACCCACCCCGTTGCCGCACACACGTGTGGACCGCCCCCCTGTTGAGGGGGGACACGCCGCACGAGGCCGCCCAAAATTCGGCGGCGCGTCCCCGGACGTTACACGAGGCAGCCGGGTTGCCCCAAGCCTCCGACTTGGCGTTCAGGTCGCCCATAACGGCGACCTGGCGCGGCGCCGCCCTCCCTACGACTGCGGTGAGGACCTCGAGGAAGTCCTCAAAGTCCGAGAGGGGGCGGTTTGGGGAGAAATAGACCCCAACGAGGGCTATGTCCCCCCACGCGGCGGCCACGTATCCCGGTCCCCTCTCTAAGAGCGAGAGGGGAGGGGAGTCCGTAGAAGACCGCGCCACCAACGCCACCAAGCCGTCTCGATCGCCCAGCCAGGTACTGGGGACCGAGTAAGGCTCGGCGACCACCGCCACGTCCACCAACCACTCGGCCATGATCTGCATCAGCAGATCCTGGGCCGCCGCGCAGTGGTTGGTGTTCGCCTGGAGGATGCGATGTTCGACTCTATCCATCAATCGGACATCGCACCCCCCTCTTCAGCCGCAGCAGCCGAATGCCCAGCCTCGGGCACGGCGGTGGTAGCGGCAGGCTTGCTCGGGGCCTGCGCTTTTCCCCTCTTAGGGGGAGGATTGCACATCCTCCCCTTCATGATGTGGCCTGCCGGGCGGCCACTGGCGGCACACACAGCGCAATGCGGCGCGGCGGCCTTGCACGCCGCGGATTTGTGGCCCTCCTTGCCGCAGCGGTAGCAGCTCTCTGTCCGGTCCACCGGTGACGGACAGAGGGCTCGGGTGTGCCCGACTCCGAAGCACCTGTAGCACCGCAAGGGCTGTGCCACAAGTGCCCGGACTGCACCCGAGCTGAAGCCGACGTTAAGCGGTCCTTTGTCAAGGACGGCTTTGGCAGCGGCGACTGGGCACTCCAGACGAATGGTGCCCATGCCGCCGCGGCCGGGCCTGATGTCCCGGCCTCGCACCGCTGCGGCGTCGCAGCCACCATTTGCTGCGACCGCCGCCACCACCTCCTCCTTGGTGACCGTGTCGTCGAGGTCGGTCACCTCTAAGGCCGCCGTCTTTACGGGCCTGGCCACCTTGGCCGCGTCCGCTATGACCTCTTGCTACTTCGTTGCGAAGAGGTCCGCGTGTGCACTGCCCTCTGCCCCCGGGAACTCGAATATTCGAGCCCCGGCTTGGGTCCGCCGGCAAGAGACCTTGCCGATCCCCAGTTGGGTAGGATCGGCGTTAGCACGCGCCCGCAACAGTACGGACGCGTACGTCTCTCCACGTTCCGCAGCCTCCGTGGTGAGCGTCACCACGACGGCTGCGGTCTTAGGAGGAACCAGGTTCCTCCTTGTGCCGGCGGTTTTGGCTGTGGGAGCAGCGCTGGCGGCCTTGGAGGGCGGCCCTTTCCCCTTTCCCTTCCCCTTCCCTTTGCCGGTCGCCTGCGACTGGCTGGGAAGGGTGGTGGTGGCGGGAACGGCAGGGGCGGCCGCTGCCGCCCCTTTGCCCTTGCCCTTCCCTTTTCCTTTGCCTGTCGTCTTCGACTGGCTAAGTGGGGTGGTGGTGGCGGGGACGGCTGGAACGACAGCTGCCGCCCTCTTGCCCTTGCCTTTCCCCTTCCCGCTGACGACCCTCGTCCACCCCTGCTGGTTGGACGGGGTGGTGGCAGGCAATAGGGTGTCCTCCTCCCTCTGTGAGGTCGAGGTCGAGCCCGGCTCCTCTCGCCTCTTGTCTGCCGCAAGAGGCAGCCGGTAGCTTTTTTCCGGCAGTAGCCGGTCCTCTATTCCTGCTAGGCAGGCTCTCACGAAGGCCCGCTCCTCCACCATTACCTTGCGGATGGTGTCCTCAAGGTCGAAGGAGGAGGGGCCCTCTGCCGCAGGTCTCGGCTCGGCCTGGGTTGGCAGGGCCGTGGCTTCAGCCAGCTTCTGGTGGAGCTGGCTGACCTCTGTCTGCAGGCGATCGATCCTCGCCTGTAGTTGCCGCGACTCGTCGGTCGCCTGCCTCTGCACCAGCTCCGCGATGATGCTTCGCATGCTGGCGGCCCGACATTTCAGGGACTTCTGAAATGTCCCCTTCAAATTGGAGGACTTTGAGGCGACCAACACTATCTCCTCCTCGTCCTCCACCGCCATCCGTTCCAGTTCGGCCAGGGAGTGGTCCGCGTACACAACGCGGGACGCTCCGTACCCGGACCTGGCCCGGGCAACGCGTGCCTGTTGCTCCTTCGCAACCACGCGCTCCTCCAACTCCTGCTGGAGCTGCGTCCGCCGAGCCAGGTCTAGCTGGCGTTGGGCATCCGCGAGTCCCACGTCGTGGGTGTCCGGCTTTTTGGCCTTAGCCTTCTTCTTCGGCTCCTTTGCCGAACCCGACGCTGAGGAGCCATCCGACCCTTCCTTCAAGAAGGCCCGCTTCCTAGATCGCGGTCGTGATCGAGAAACCTCGATCACCATCGAGCTAGTGTCCGACGCTACGGACTCGCTGTCAGAGTCCAACAGCTCGTCCGCCCTTCCTCCATAGAAGGCTCGCCCTTCTTCTGACGCTGAAGCGTCACGGTGGCCCTGAGAAGGGCCTTTTGGATGGCCCTGAGAAGGGCCTTTGGGTTGGCCCTGAGAAGGGCCTTTTGTTTGGCCCTGAGAAGGGCCTTTGTTTTGGCCCTGAGAAGGGCCTTTTTTGATAAAATGCCCGAGGGCATCCCGCGCAGGTTTCGGCATGCTAGCCTCCGCAGGGATCGCAGTTTCCGCAAAAAATGATAGCTACGATCGCACAGTGCACTTTGGCCGTACCCAGTCTGCCACTCCGTTACGGTGGTCAGAACTGGGACGTTTCCGGGGAACACGACGAGGACGTAAGCACTGTGGGGTGGTTCCCCTTCCCCACCCTCCCTAACCTAACCTAACCTTACCTAACGAGATCAATTTATAAACGTCAGCCTTTGAATATCAATGGCACTTGGAGCTCTAGACAAAATATTATTCTTACAGCGATAACGGTTATCAAAAGTGCCAATTATATGGGATTTACCACGTGAAATTAAGGTATCGCATATTAATTCCACACATACATCAAATTTACACAAAACAACATTTATATAAACAACGAAACAACGTGAACATGCAAATATTTTGATATTCAAATAACACAAAATATACTCGCAAAAATAGTTGAAATCCGTAATTTCATTGAATCCCCAATCATCATTTACAGACAGTGTTACCAAACTAATAAAACAAATTAATAACTGAAATATTTAAACTCGCCTTTTGATAACCTGAATTCGCTGGTGCTATCATCAAAAACATTTTTTATATAAAATTTGGAGCGCCATATCAGTACAAATATTCGCATAGAATCAGTGTTTCTTTTATCGACAGGATTTATCGATACAGCTTTCGATAAGACCCAACACTTGTGCTTGAAGAATGAAACATATTAAACTTTATCGACATTATTGCTATCAAACAGCAAACCACTTACAGAAGGTCAAAGAAATAAGTTGTTGAATAAAATAGAAACCTGAGAAACACAAAAATTCTAAGTATTTAAGATTTTTTGGGTTGCAAGTTGAAATCAAAAGATTTATTTATAAGTAATTTAAAGCTGACTGAAGGTAATGTAGTTTCTTGAAATTACTATGTAGGTAATATATTGTGGTTTTTGGTATCGTGGTCTTGAAATTAATAATAATTTATCTCACCGCTATATGGTGATAAAAAATGATGGTGATGAATTGTTTTTTGTTTTTTTTTTGTTTCAGATCACATCATTTCCATTAGCTAAAGACATAATTTTATTATAGGTAGATAAAATACATTTTACCTCGAGTTTCAACAATTCTCCTTCTGACTGAAACTTACTGTAACGTCGCGAATTAAGTATCAGTGTTATTGTAACACAGATTGAAATCAAAAAAGGGATTGTAAACTTTGACGTCATAGTGATAAAGTTTAAAGTGAACTGGTTTAATTTTCCACAGCAGTTTTTCGTCTCAGCTCCCTGAGTTTGAACGAGAATTACTAAGAATGGTTTTATAGACATAAACGGAGCGTATGAACTTTAGATAAGCTGCATTGCGCTTAAAATAAATAACTTTGAACAGAGCTCTTACTTTAGAGTCTTCTTTAATTATTTAGTTGTCTTACTCAGGTAATATCAATTGCTTTCCTTCAGAGTTGTAATCCCTTACGTAATACCTAATAAAATGACAATTTCAAAAAGATATCTCCTTATACGACAACTTTCCCCATGATAACAACCCTGAAAATGCAAAAAGAATCAGCTGTTGAGTTGATCCCATAGTTAAAGTAATATAAATGCCTTATTAGCTACTTTTGGCCCGTAAATTATGTTACCCTGTGTAATAACCATAATCTACAATGCATGCAGGTAATAACTATACACTTTTGAAGTACCTAACACCTTTAAGAATTCAATTTATTTCGACCACAATATTATAGAACAGGTAGATCAATCCCACCTTATTTTTTTTATTCATCTCCATTCACCACTATTGTGATAGCTCATCTACACAATGGTTTACTTTGGCCCATTACTGCATGGCTATAGATGGCATAGTAACTATTTTGATGTTGCTCGATTAATGGAGCGAAGGATGACTTAAATGTGAATCATACAATACAATGAAATGCAGAGTTATAAAGTCATTCAGAGAAATAAATGCCTGAATGGCCACTGTGCTCAAATATTAAAATAAAACTAGTATGAATTTCTCAATAGCCAAAAATCTGAATTATTGCTCCGTTTATGTCAATAGATTCACACCCCGCACCTTAAACTTGAACATATCAGATGAAATATGGGTGTACAATAGGTAAATCTTTGCCTAATCTTTCGATGAATACAGGCGTGATGTAATAATTAATTTCGTGAGGTACATATCATTCAGTCGAAAGACATTCACTGCTAGACATACTCTCCCAAGCAGCTCCATAAAGACGAAACCTAAAGGCTTCCATAAATTTGTTCTATGTGACAATTCAATTTGTTGTCACACCGGGAGCACCCATTACGTTTTCCTCATCTGACGGATTTTTGTGATCAGGTAACAATTCAAAACCTCCAACAGATTTACTACAGCACTCATTAGCGAAACAATCAAAATGTAACATAAAGGACTCAAATAATAAGGTCTCCCAAACCGCAACAATCATTCCGTCAAATTGCCCAAAATATTGGAATAAAACGAAAAAATCTAACATTCCACACGGTTTCAATTTTCAAATCCTACGCATAATTGAATTGCTCGAAAATATAGAACACCTGTCTTTTGAGGATTACGTAAAGGTTTGCAAGAAAAGAGTCAGGCTCAACTTGTGTATTTTTTGCTGATCTGAGCGGCTGAAATTATGCGGAATGTATTGTAATGTTGCAGTGAATCACTGCGCTTGAACAAAGCGACAAAAACCGTCATTTTTATTTAGCCCATAAGCTTGCAAAGAAAATGATTCAAGGTTTTCCTTTTATTTTTCTACTGGCTATTAAAGGAAATGACATGAGGAAAGTTTTGAGGACAAAAATGGATGGATAAGGCTATAAGTGTAAGGGAAGACGACGACTAATACAGAAGGCTTGTTGTGACGACACCAACTCAATTGAGACAAGGGCAGAGTAGGTATGTCTTACACTTATCTACATAATATAAACTGAAATCAGTAAGTAGTGTTTTAACAACGCGTATTGATTTTGAATTCCCTGAGTATGTGCAACAGTAGGCGATTAACAGACAAACAACACAAATAATTATGATTTTATGATGTAAAGAATTAGAATTCAATTCTCCCTTCATTCAGGAAAGCTAATCTAAATGTTTACCCGCGAACACACCTAACATAAACACAGGCCTATCACGTCAAGCGATTAACGTGGTTAAGGTTAAGGATTAAGAAGAAGACTTACTTGACAAGTTATTTTGAAATACGGACAGGAAACACAGGCAGATGTTTTGATAACAAACCTGTTAGTATATTTTTGGAGCAAACATTGCAGTACTATGTTGCTCGAAAAGTGTGACGATTATGATGTTAATCTTATTTTTTATTTTTTTTGCTATTTTTTGTACGTTTTTTGATGCAAAAGAATATCAGTTGTCCCGAATAAAAACTGGGAAAAAATACATAATTTGTAAATTGTTTATATTAATTTTTTTCTGCGTGTTTTCTGATAAGTTTAGTCTACATATTATTTACCTTCCTTTTTTTTCTCATTTAATATTTTAATTAACATATGTACATTATTTATAAACAAATATTAGAACTAAAACAAGAAAAAAGATATGTACAATTACGGGTCAAAAAATTCAACAGTTTTGAATTTCTCTTTGAGGAGTTGCAGGTCATTCAAAAAGGTGTCAACATCGTTAGTTAAACTGACAGTCCTGACTGTCAGTCTGACTGACAAGCACGACGTTTGTTTTTACAACGACCGCGAAATTTTAAAAATCGTGACCTGCTAATCTTTGCTACTTTCAAAACGTAGAAACAGGAATTGTCCGCTTCTGAAATGTTTGGGGGAAATTATCCCCAATTTATTCTTAAAGTTGTTTCGTTGTAGCAGAGTAATAACGGCCATTTATATTTTCCTAATAGCTTTTCGTTCTTCCGAACAAGAAACCCATGATATGCATATCTCGTTTTTCATAATGTTAATTAATATACATGGGTCATTGACCACAATAATTGTGGTCAATGACCCATGTATATTAATTGCCATGGTAAAACGCAATAGGCTGCTTATAAAACGTAATAACAACCCGACAATATCCGCTTCCAAGCAGTAAAACATTGTTCAAAATATTGGAGAAATAATATACCAATTATTGTTAGAAGGCGAACATAATTAAAATGTTTCTGATGACTTTTAGTTTTCATTAGACTTAATACTTAACATGAAATATAATCACGTTCTATTTTGAATAATTACAAGGTATTTTTTTTTTCGACTTGGTAAGAATTATTCGCCTTGAAGAGATCTATCCGACGACATATATCTTAACGCTATTGAAGTTGGGGCAGAAATGCGCAATGGCCTTTATTATTTAAAGTTGTGGATTGGAAAAATAAAGTCTTAGAAAAAAAAACCTGCCAGGTACCACAAAAAAATCTGATTTATCAATATAGGTAATGATATTTGTTAGTAAAATATACGTACCTAATAATAAATAGGTTATAAAAAAAAGACGTGAACACCAAATTCTTCGGCACAAAATTGTGTGACAGACGACAGACGGACCTACCGTTTGGACTATTATTATAATTTTAAGATAAGGCAACGCAGTTCCTTCCGATTTGCTGTATCGATGTAGTTTTCGTTTGTATCGTCATTAGATATCGATACTTGATGACTTATTTAATTCGACTCTTTTAGATACTTACGGCACGATTATAGCAATATATATAAAAGGAAAAGTGATTGACTGATGTATCAACGCACAAGCCAAACTCTTAGGGTGAGAAACTTAAAATTTCGCACACGTATTCCTCTTATGACGTAGGCATCCACTAAGACGCCAAAAAACTTTCTTTGTGTGCAAAACCCAGCCAACTTGCTGAACTTCAGAATGCTGAACGTCCAAAGTCACCGGATATTTTTGGAGAATTTGATATCACTATAGTGACATAAAAATCTATCATCGAAGAAACGATGAGCTTCTCTGAGAGCGCCTCTGAGACGAGCGCAAATAACGACACCAAAGAGACAGTTATACTGACGGAAGAGCAATCGGAAGAGAAGCAGGGAAAGCCAGGCGCGGTAGAGGTTCGTTCGGAAAAAGACCCTCGAACATGAACATCAGTGCAGCCTTTGTGCAGAGCTACTTAATCGTGACGTCATCATCACTTCCTCAAGCTTTCGAGCAGCGAGTCACACAGCCAGCCAGTTCTCTACACACAGGGATATCATCTGCCGACTCACTGGGGCACAACCGCATACAGTTCCGACACACCGTGAACTCGGCAACTTCCGGTTCCGACTCACGGGAACCAACCTGCCACTGGCCTGGCATGCATCACGAAATGTACGGACCACTCAACCAGCCATCGACATCCAGTCTCTGGAGGGGGTGATGTAGCGTCACCAACGCCACCACTTACGAACTAATGACATGATGTCACACAAATCCTGCATCTTCCGACAATAATCGTTGGGCAGTTGCCCGGACCAGACAAATTACCTGTCCGGTCAGAAGATCCTCCCTTTTCTATGGAGGTTTGTGGGACTTGACAACCTGTTCCGCATACCTCCAAACTAGAATGATATACCCATATTCATCTCTCTAAAAAATATCCCACATAAAGAAATATCCCACTTGAACATACTACTTATATAAAAGTATTTGTGCTATTCCAAACTATAATCAATCTCTGTGCCAAATTTTATCATTCAGCCATTCTGAAACATCCATCCATCCAAACATTCGCATTTATAATAATTTATAATAATATTATAAAGAGGTAAAGTTTGTGACGTTGTAGGGGGTAATCTCTGGATCTACTGAACCGATTTAGATGAAATTTGGCATGGAGATAGTTTGAGACCCTGGAAGGACATAGGATAGTTTGTATTCCCTTAGGATGATAAAACACTTTTTACGCGGGCGAAGCCGCGGGCAGAAGCTAGTTCGTAATAAAATCCTACAGTTACTTGACTACACCTCCGCGAAAGCAGCCGTGACGCGTATTTTAATTAGCTAGCTCAAATAAGATCGTATCTCTCACACTTTGATAGCCTTGTTTGCACGAACCTGCGCTGCGCTTGTAAAACTTACTATGCCCTTAAGTTTAAGTTGTAGCACTAAGCATTAAACTGTTCTTGTCAATTCGGTTCTGCTTGTGAATGTTCATTCATTCGCTTTAATGGGTAGCGACAGTTGTTGTGTTTTGATAGAGATTTGATTCCTCTGGCATCGGGTAGGCCATCCACCTAGTCTATGATTTCTAGTTATGAAATTTTATCAAGGATCAATCTATTCACTATTGAAGTCACAATGCATGTGTGTGCTGCTGGACAATGAATATAGGACTCCCACAAGATGTCTGTCCCAATCACCTTTTTAGTTCGTATATGTATCTATTGGGCTACTGAATGAATGTCACGCAGCTACGAGTACCACAGATTGCGATCGTCGAGCATTACTGATGATTATACCTTTCCATAATCACAAAAGCGGTCGAACGCGTGAAAATCAGTACCTTATTTGAGAAGTATTTTTTAGTCATAATTTTTTTACTTTCTATTACAAACGAAGACATTCTTTCTGCACTTATCTCTTTTAAAAAGCCATCAACAAAAAGTGTCAAGTCAGACTGACTCACTGAAGTGCAAATCCTTTGCCGACCGTCGTTTACTTTCTCATTTCGATATTTTTTTAGCGGACCAAGTTTGATTGATCGATCAGTTCGCAGTGCCTTGCATTGAAACGTCACTTAAGTACTAGCGACCCTTTATTGGACCCATTAATTGAGTGTGTAAGTCATCCCCTGCCATTTTATAGTCTTGTAGTTCAACAGTGGTCAGGCAGTAGCCAGTAGTCAATCTATAGTTTTAGGCGATCCGTAGCCAAGTTTTTTGTCTCCATATTTAACATTAGTCCTGCACCAACTGGGGATTGTCCTTGGGATACTTACGTAGTGCATACAGGGATAATCGTCGGTAAGTGTCACATACCATGATACATAAATCAAACAAGGCCCCTGCAAGTCCAGGACACCAGAATCTCGAAATTGTTAAACGCTTATATTGCTTACCGTCCAACCATTATCTGGTCACTAAATATTGCATGGCGTTGAGGAAAACGAAACCATAAAGCTTGTAAATCGACCAAAGTGCTTATGCTGGCGAAATTAATTTCCTGACAGTGCAGTGTAATTATTCTTGGGTGAAATGCAAGATGGATGGTCATTTTCTATTTCCCCCAAATGTAACACAAACGAGACCACAGTGCGCATAAAGTCAAACAACTGAAGTCCTTAGTTCACTTTTATTAATTTTTTTGTACTTTTTGTCGTCGTTTTGTGCAAATGAAAATGTGTGTTTCTAAGAAAAACGAAACTAGACTTTTTACGTCTCTGAATATGTGGATCGAAGTACGGTTGCCAAGGACACAGTGTAATTTTAGCTTATAGTACAGTCGGAGAAAAAAACTGGTCATTACATTAAGGTTGAATGTCACTTAATGTGACAGATTTAGATAGTTTAAACTTTAATGAAGTTTCATTTTATCTACATGGAATTGTCGTCATAAGAGGTGAACAATGAATTTCCCGAAGTTTTCATTGAATTGGTAAAATAATGCGCTTGAAAAGATTATTCCAATTGGCTTGCCGTTACTAGCTAGCTAGAAATATGTTTTTTTAACCAACTACCCAAAAAGGAGTAGGTTCTATGTTCGACTGTATGTACCTATGTTTTTTTAATGAATTTTCATCGTATTCTCCGTTAATTGAGGACCGATTTTTTTAATTATTTTTATGTTTAAAAGGGTATACCCCCGAGGTGGTCCCATTGTCAAGTCAGAATCTGATATTGGAATCCCATGGAAATTGAGGGAACTCCTCAATGATTATAGGCATCTAATAGTGTTTGGGGTATTTTCATCAACAATGCAATTTTCATTCAGAAAGTATCATTTGGTGATGTGGAAGTGATAAAGCAGACTACAGATGGCCACTTGAAATTAATGATAAGTATGTCACGGGTTTAATATATCGCGAATAGTTAACCGACTACGATGAAGCACTGGAACTCCGAAATAAAGCAATGTGTCCTAGTCGTGTTTGGGCTTATGGTTAGGGATACTTCGGCTATAAAATATTTTTAAAGACACCGAATAAGTTCTAAAAATACCGACTTTGGCAAAGAAAGTTACATTTGGCTTTGTAGTGTTTTGTTTTGGAAGTCGGTTTAATTTTGTTGTTAAAAAGTATATTTTAATAAAATAACTGTTGAAATTTTCGAGTAACCCTGCTTATTCCTTCTTCTGTGTTATTTTAGAAGTATTTTCTCAAAAAATTAAAAAAAAAAATTAAACCTTAAGAGTCTTCCAAACTGATTCGAAGAGTTTTTAAACTGAATTACGTTGTCCCCAAAAACTCATATCTAAGTTCAAAGTAACAATGTTCTTAGATCAAAATTGACACATTCCATCGTCCTCAGGGCCGGCTTAACAAAAACTTATTATTTTTAGCGTATTTCTACTCTTTTGTAAGCGGACATTAGGTATCAGAAATATTTCATAGAGGAACTTTTAAAAGCATTTGAACTCAGTTTTGGTCCTATTTAAAGTTAGTTCAGAGACTGCATTATTAAAATTGCAGACTTCAATTCTATAATGGAATGGTCCCGCCGTTTCATTCACGGGACAATTTATTCTTTAAGCGCCTAATTGTGCGTATTTAGGTACATTACAGTTATGAGTTTTAGTATTTTCTCAAAGAACAAGCAAAGAGGCGTGAGGCGGCATGTAATATGTACGACGTGAAAAAATATTCTAAGCATCAAACAAAAAGAATCGTATCTGTAATTATGAAAACTATTGGTTGACTTTTGCAATTTTAAATAATTGTATCTAAAATTCATGTTGATACATTAAGATTTTTTTACCAAACATATTTTAGAAGAAATAAATCACATAAAATAATTACAAAACAAGATCTCCATTGAGCAAAAGCAATATATTTAGAACGAGTCATTTCCTCTAGCCTTATCACATGCCCCAAGAACGAAGGCTATGTACTATGAAGTCAATCTGCGGATAATATTCGTCTTGCACAACAAACTCCGAGTTTTTATCATTTACGAACAGACGTATATGATGGAGAAATGTCGCTGAAGTGCTTGTGGTTTTGGTCCTTGAAGTAAAACCTACCGACCTAAATAAATATTAATAAGGTCAATACAAAATATCAGGGACCGAAACCGGTACGACCAATACCAGTATTTTTCGGTTAGTTACAGGTATTTTAAAAGGTTACCTTAATTTTTAAATATTGAATACAACCTTTATTATTACCGGTTACCGAAATAAAAATTATCTATATCTTATACGTGCCGTCCGTCGGTATTAGTCAAACTGTCAAAGGGCGCGCATCGCCTGTGTGTGTGTCAAAGAGTCGAGACAACACACGCGCGCCGGCGAACGCCGATTAAAACGTTAACTTAAATTAAGGTAACATGTTTCTTCTTCTTGGGTTACCCAGATAGCGGTTACCTTAATCGTATAGGTAACCAAAATTCCTCGATACCTGTACCGTAATTTATAAAGGTTTTCGGTCCCTGCAAAATATAATATATTAGTTAGGACGTCCAGGACATCGTAACTAAAAACAAGAACAGCTGCATCTTTTTTTATTAATAAATTAGCTAATATAATTAGGCAAGGCTTTTTACCGACAGTATTAAATAAAAACTTCCAAGTTTCATAACCCTTGAAACAGCTTAAAATTAACAAAAAAATGTAAAGATAACAAATCTGTACATACGTAGTTGCTTCTTCTTTCATAAGAATGGAATCTAGATTTTCACACCTTCCACAAATCCACTATTCACCGATCACCTCAGTTTATTGAACCAAATAAAAAGCCCGGAAAACACGACAAGATACCCGCCAATCCAAATTTCAAGGGGAGCGTCGGCCTACAAGCTACACTGTTGAGTCGGGCCGATAGAACAGAACAAATGTTAGTGTGGCTGCTGATAGCTTGAGCATGCGATTCGCGACGACATACAATT
This sequence comes from Orthosia gracilis, assembly GCA_947562075.1. Lineage (NCBI taxonomy): Eukaryota > Metazoa > Arthropoda > Insecta > Lepidoptera > Noctuidae > Orthosia > Orthosia gracilis. Next base: position 10,431,662 of record OX387266.1, on the reverse strand, counting down.
AGTGACGTCAATATTAGATCTTCTGCTCTTAACCTGTACAGTGGCTAAAAAAATTGTGGGTTGAAAAATAGCCTCTCTGGGTTGAAGGTTTTTGTAGAACGCGGGGTCTTATCGACGCCTTTTGTTTTAAAGGGTTTTACTTTTTAGGATAAGAGGGTTGATTTGTAGGATTCCATAACCGGGGGCCAATGTAATGGGAATGAAATTTTAGACTTTTGAATGTTCAAATTATTAAAAAAATTTGAATATTTAGAGTTAAGAACGTGTCTAACCCAACTATAATGACAAAGTTTGTCAGGTTTCAGGCTAAAGTAGTTTGACAAATACTTAACTTTTAACAATACAACATCAAACAATTATGACGCTTTTTTAATTTATTACTTCTAGACAATATCAACGAATGGCCACACAAGCAGAATATGCCAATTAATCAATAATGAAGCAGTATCTTTAAGGTGACGAGCCGCGGCTGCACTTTCATGTTTCTACTTGCGAATCGAAATAATATAATTATGTAGGTAGGCTCTTACCAATTAACAAACAACAACAACCAACAACAACAACCACTAATACTTGTAACAATAATCCAAATTATTTTGTAGGTAGTTGCCGATAACTAAACTATGTACCCACCTAATAATATTTGGTTGCAGAAGTAAACTATGGTATTACTGATCCGATTTTAACCAACTACTTGATTGGTAACTATTTTTAGAGGCGGGTGGAAGCCTGTAAAAATAGGCCTTCCATCGTCAGACAAAATCAAAATAATAAGGTAATTAAATAATATTTTAATAAAATACCTACATAAACATAATAATCTCCATAAAATTATTATAAGAAAAACTATAACAAAACAAAGGATCGTCTTTCAATTATGTCACGAGCCACGTAAGTAACAGCGGCCCACGGATATTGGATTGTGCCATCATAATATTGTTTGAAGGAAATCTTTGGGTATAGGTATTTTTAATCTGTTACTTACCGAGAAAACCATTGTTCTGACGGCGTTATACATTCAAGACTGTGTTTTTACCAAGTGATGATATGTGTTTGAACTTTTACTTTGTATTATTAAAACTACACTTACTTTTTCCCGTGGCTTCACTCCCATGGCCTATCCCATAAGAACCATGTTCCTTTTTGGAATAAAGCGTAATCAACGATAGTGTCGCACTTCGATAGTGTAAAAATGTTCGTTAAGGGATCAACTCCTTCAAGAGATTACTAGGAATTTATAAACATCATTATGTACCTAAAACAATTTTGTCACTTTACATAAATAATACTACTTTAGAACATGTTAATCACGTTTTAGCCAAAATCATAATTACATTTTACACAGTAGGTACCTACCGCACCGTAAAATATAACGTATTCATTATACCTAATCTCCTTAAAACAAACGGCTCTTGAATATGCTATTTTTTTATTTCAAACTCCGTTCAAAGAGAGAATGAATCAGAAAATCGGGCGAGTGAAATAAAAGAACGAACGAAACGAAATCTTATTACATCATATCCTGTGGCATTCATGGAAACGGCTGGTTTTGGATACATTTACTCGTAAATTGTTTAAGGATGGTATTTTCACTTACAATGGAAGAGATTTTCAAAAGTACAAAGACAGTGGTAAAGTCAGAATTTATTTAGGTTCATGATTCGACGCATAATAATTATTATTTTCAATAAAAATGTGCATAGTCTCAATCAGACCATTTGACAAAATAATGTAGGTACCTACTCAATTATAAGAATACAAATGGTTTCAGGGTACCAGGATAATGCCAACGTACTCGCCCTTTATGTTAAGGAACTAGAACACAATATGCGAATTAATATGGTTATGCTAACTTATGCTAACACTTCTGTCTGCCCCTTCGGCAAATACAGGAATGATTAACTGGTTACTCGTTATTTTGTGTCCTTTTAACCGATTTCAAAAAAGGAGGAGGTTCTTAATTCGGTTGTATTTTTTTTCATTTCAATTCACCTTGATATCTATTTCAGATATTTTTTTAATAAATATTTGGCATGTCTGCAGCATTGAGATAAGCAGTGGGCTTAGTGCGAATTTATTCTCACGCTGGATCGCGTTAACATGACGGTCAATTTGTATTGAAACTGGATAAGCGCCAACTGGTGACAGTAAAGAGAAACCTCATTTTTTGTATAGAAATTGACTTATGAGATCGTTTACGTTAACGCGATTGAGCGTTAGTAAATACTCACACTAAGTCCATTCGTGTTTCATGAAACATGGCGTCATTTTTAAGCTATTACAGAGAAAGGTAGGCATTGTATTAAAACAGTCGTAGAATTTAAAAAAAAATCTATCCTTTTTCAATGACTTCACTCCGGTGAAAATAAAAATCTTGAAAACGAACAAGAACATAATCCGTCAATCTATCAAGATCTTTGCAAGACACACTGGCAATTTCAAATAATGAAGTTTTTTCATCCTCGCATTCATTCGGTAAGTATCAGAAGATCCATGCGTTTACTAATATGAATCAATCCGTCAACTTCATAGAGACAAATACATTTATTTACCTTGTCCACAAGATCACTGGAGCAAATTCATTGGATTAAGTTCCTAGCACTCAGAGGGTTTATTATATCCGGACCAATACGCGTAGCTTCAGTGGTTAGGACAGTGAAATGTGTACCACGATTTGAGTTCATTTGAGTTTTTCTGGCGTTAGACAAATTCAAATCGTAACTAACATTATAAGGAGGTAGGCATGAGGTAGGTATAATTATTTTTTGGTAGTCTCTGTATCTGATTGTGTAAATTCCATAACTGATAGAGCTACAAACAGATAATCAGATAAATACACGGTTCCTATGGTTTAGGCGATGGGAGCGAAGCAAAAAGCTAGTATTTTTACATTTTTTTGTTGGGTTTGCTCTTGACTCTAGTTTAGGTCAAAGGTGACAGAGACAGAGTCGACGATCGAGTGAGCTTACCCAGAAGAAGCCTGTTCACTCTAACTTTGAAGAGATTCGGGTTAAATGCGTTCGGAAACACAGACGCAGGTAGTGAGTTTAGCTGTGCGCATTATGAAGGATGTTTGGAAGCGCTTGGTGCGAATTGGTGGAATGGTAACAAGATAAGGATGGTAACTTGCAGTGCGTCTAGATGTCTGATGGTAGAAGGGGGCTGGTGGGATAAGGTTATGGAGTTCTTGAGCACACTCACCGAAGTACAGTCTGTAGACTGAAGATTGACAAGCAGGAAACCTTGCGGCGATGAGCCAAGCTGTGAAACTTGGCATCCACAAGTTCAACGTCACCGATGAGCCTCTTAGCTCTGCGTTCCACCGAGTCGAGCGCGGCAAGCTGATACTTAGCTGAGCCATTCCAAAGGTGGCTGCAATACTCCATGCATTGCGCTTTGTATAGGGTAAACAGCTGTCCAGGCGTAAAGTATCGCTTCACTCTATTTAGGATACCCAGTTTTTTGGCTGCAATATGGGCTTTATACTCAATGAAGGTGCCGAAGTTGAGACTGGATGTCAACTCCGTGCCTAAGAGCTCAAGCCGATCAGTCACAGGAACAGACGCATCCTGAAAAGTAGGCGTTTGATCGAAAAGACTCCTTTTAGCGGTAAAAAGACACGCCTGTGTTTTGGTGGCGTTAAAGGAGACCAGATTGTCCTCACCCCACTAGGAGACAAGGCTTAAGGTCAAATCTGTCCGATCCACCATAGCCTCTCTCTAGGAACGAACTTCATGTACGCTTGTTTAGGTTTGCATTTCACCATTTTCTCATTCACCTGACGGTAAGCGGTGGTCGACGATAGGACGCGTGCCTTGTTCTATAAGGGTTATCGACTGACGGCCACTTGTAGGTGTGTGTAACTAAACCAAATTAGGTATATTGCCACAGTGACACTTGCCACCATTCTGTAGAACCTTGAATACTTTACCATGCCTATAATTAAAAAGTTACACGTATTCATTATTTTTTGTGTTATTAGGAACTGTTTGGTTGACGCGTGGGATGGGTATTGATTTCTCCTGTTACTATGGGTCTATTTCACTTGCTTGTCACTTATAGTTATGAAAAGATGGATGGATTGTGCTGCCATAAACTGTGTACAAAACACAAATCCAGACTGTTACCGAGAAATTCAAATTCTCCCCTATAATTTTTCTCGGTCTGAGGATTTATATCCTTACGGTCAGCAATCGAGCTTGTAATCACTTAACTAACAAGACCGTCAGCAAAAATTATAAAGCCAAATTTAAGAAATTTACCTAATAAAGATCGTTTTTATAATCTCATTAACAGATCAAAGAGGTTCCCAGGGTGAGCTCAATAAATTCAGCAGCATTATGAACTGATCCGGCTGATGATAACATCTCCGACGGGGAAATGAACCATTTTGATACCTACGGCGCGGGGTCCCAGCGCTAAGAATTAAAAAAAAGTCTCCCTGTCACACGCCGCGCTTGAGAAGGATTGGTTTCGAGGTCTGATCCTGAAGACGGACTGACATGGTGGCGTTTTTGTACAAACACTTCAATACTAAAGAAATATTATCTCAGTCATGATCAGAATAGTCCTCAAACTTGACATTCGAAGAAATCGCGGATCTCGCTAACTAAATATATATAATACCTAACCTAATCTACTAGCACAGAATACTGCAAGCATGAAATTAAACAAACTCAATTTACGTCAAGTGATGACTGATGCGATTGACTGTCTAGTAAAACTAACGCGCTTTCGACACTTAGACACATTATCTATACACATAAATAAAATTGGAGTGTCTGTTTGTAAAAGTAGTAATAATTGAAATAACCGTTTTTTACTACACTAGGTGTAGCCGCACTTCGGGTATTAGCCGTAACATATACACCAAAATAACAGTTTTTACAATTTGTGTCTGTCTGTTTGTTCCGGCTTCTCTGAAATGGCTGGGCCGATTTTGACGGGACTTTTATTGGCAGGTAGCTGATGTAATAAGGAGTAACTTAGGCTACGTATATTTAAGAAAAATTCTTTAATTTTAGAAATTTGTTAGGCGGAACGAAGTTCGCCGGGTCAGCTAGTTATACCTATGATACTTTTCTTTCAAAAACCTATGTTAAGTAGGCAACACAAAAAGAGCTCGATATGAAATTATAACGAAGTATTTTTATGGGTTGTTTCCTTCAAGATAAGAACTAATGAGATACTATTAGCATGATATACCTACTTATATTCTTCATGAGGTCGAGCTTGGTACATTTAGTTTTTTTTTTTTCTATTTGGTAAATCGAGCTACTGCATCGAATATGTAGAATTACGTTCGAACCTTCGTATAAAAATATTAAAATGGTTTTTTTATCTTTTATTTAAAACTTTTGGTAGATGCAAATCTGAAGCCATTACAATTAATGTAGTTTGTTTAAAACAAATTGCATTTGAATAAAATAAAGATTCGTACGCAAAATACGCGCTTAGTAGTGGAGTTGCGTCGAAACTAAACTAAACTAAGTACAACTTATATGCGACAACTTTTATGAACAAAACAGACGTAAAAAAATTTTGGAATTTCCGGTGGCTCAAAAATTTAACTAAGTGGCACTTTGTCCCTAAGCAACTACAATCCACAATTACCTTACAAGAATCTAGGTAGAAAGAACAGTCTTTTAAAATAGGTGTCCTATTGGAGGTATGGGTTTTTTAAACTACCTAAAATTTTTGTAGTCCGGATTAACATTTTTGAATAAGTATTTCTTTGCAATAAAATTAAATTTGGGTCAAAAGTCGTTGATCGATAATTTTTCGAAAAGTACCGTACCGGCTTTGTTTTTCCAAGAATCGAAATCCGAATGGTTTTTTTTTTTTTTAAATGTAGGCTGCCCGATATGCCTATGTTTGTACCTAAATAAACAAAATAACATGTCTGCCATCTTGGTTCCCGACTCTTATCGGCCAATATCACCGATAGGCTATTACTTGAGAACTGTCGGTTTGACACACTTGACAGGTTATTAGGTGTAGATCGTTCATATGCCCTACAGTACCTAAACCTTAAAACAATCATCAAACAAACTAACCTGTTATTTGCACGAACACTAAAATTCCCAGAATTCTCGTACAAGCAGAAGTTAAACACAAACCACAACACAATAATAAATCTTATTTCACATAAACACGTTACTGTAAAACATTTAAATCACACACTAAACTCTACAAAAATGCCCCATTTTTAGCTAAAACTTCATACTAAACATTACACTGAAATCCATCTGTACATCGTCAATTTTACGAGCAACGTAATTTTGGAGAGAGAGCGCGCGCTAAACACTCACATCCGAACGACACGAGCGAGGAAGCTCGACTGACGGACGAGACGACTGACGACTGACGAGTGACGCCGCGCGCGCGCTCCTCAACACACAGTCAAGCCACAGCGAAAGCTCACATAAAATTTAAAAAAAAACACGCTTTAATAGAAAACTAAACTAAACAGTAGAAAATAATTTTCAATAAAATAAGAATATTGTGATTAAGAAAAAAAAATGTTGTCAAAAAGCGTGGGGTGCTTTTTAAGATATTTTCAAAATAACTCTACTTTTACCAATATCTATCAATAAAATATTATAATAATTGACATCAAGCACCCTACATATTTTTACAATAACTATTTGTTTTGTTAATTACACTGTGATTCTTAATTTAAATTAATTGAAAATTATTTTCTACTTTTTAGTTTGGTTTTCTAGTTTTTTAAATGTGTTTTTAAGTTTTTTAAACTATTATTTATTTTTTACTTTTTAGTTCAATCGCTAATCCTAAAGATCCTGGTGAGGATAATGGGACAAACTATTTAAACTATTGCAATGTCATAGGTCCTTGATAAGTGTGCAAAGTTTCAAATTAACCCGACGATTTGAAGGGGGTGAAAATTACGTTCAAAGATTCCGTTACTTATATTCATAGATACATACACACCAAACTATTAAAATTGTGTTAAAAAATAGAGCAAAGTTTATCGATATTCCAAATTCATGAATGAATAAAAACCAGCAACGTGCGAGTCTAACTCGCGCACAGAAGCTTCCGTATAAACAGCTATATTCACCAAAATAAATAGGTAACATTACTAACTTTAATAAACAATGAAAGCACCGAACATTTTTAACGAAGGGACAATATTAACTTCGCCACATCCATCTGCACTTCGCATGAGTACATCAATATACAAAATTTTAACTTTTCCAAGTACATTTTATAAGTTGGTTGACTATTACTCGTACTAAGACTACTTAGCTGTGATAGTTTTCCTTTTAATTTCGTTATATATATAATACTGCCCAGATTTTTTGCACATACCCAAAAGCAACCATTTAGATGGCAGGGGGGACACTTGACTATTAATTATTATTTAAAAAACCTGTGTATTGAATTATTCTAATGTAATGTACCTAAATGAGCAAATAAACAATTTTATTTACTTTTTTTTATTTAAAGCTTCCTTTTACATAAAAGGACAACTGAATCGAAAAACTGTTTAACAGACCTGTAATATTTTTGAATGGCCTATCCAACGATACCCCTAAAAAGATGTCTTTTTCTTCCTTAAATCTCTGTCAGCTGTCATCTCAGTGTTCACTTCCTTCTCAGACAGTGTCATCATTCACACGAACGCCTTTTCCTTTGGACTTTTATATTGACCATTTTCTTGTCATTTGCCGTTTTTTTCTCCAAATTTGTATTTTAAAGTTACTTTGTCATACTTTTTGTTAGTATGACAACCATAAAACCCTATACAAGAAAGTTTAATATAAGGTATGTTTTGACGCAAGGGATATTGCAATTGGACGCTCAAAATGGGTCGATTCGAGTCCGTCCGTTTACCTGTACATTTACACTTACAGGATTAAAGCAGTCCTAATCTATGTTCGGTACCATTTGACTTCACCATCCATACTCCACAAATCGTGTGCTCTGACCAGTCAGGTGCTGAAATACGCTGAATGTTTTATTAGTTTCGTGTCGAGCGATACAATCGGACGCGCTGATTTACGCTTCAGTGCTTTTTATCGCTTTAGAAGGCCAAACTTTAAAGTGTAAATTTGATAGTTCGGTCTAGCGTCAAATCGATGGACGGGTCGCCATTTCCATATGAATTAAAAAAATACCAATCGAATTCAGAACCTCCTTCTTTTTGAAGTTGGTTAGAAATAGAACCAGGCAACGCTTTTCGAAGACTGTTTTTTTTTAAGTGATTTATATTTCTTTTGTGAGAGCAAGTTTAAAAGATTTAAGGGAAATAAAATCTTGCTTCAAGAGCTCATGGTAGGACCCTAGATTTACAGTAACTCTGGCATTATACTAAAACCCCAACGCAAATTACAATGAAACCTACATGTCAAATATTTAGTTTAATGTCCAAATTAATTTATAAAACTCATGTCAAAATATCCATTTTCAACAAAAAGCTTTGCTTGTTAACAATATAAATTGCCCATGAAATGTCATTCCACGGGCAGTTTATTAAAAAAACTAAAACACACGTCATGTTTTACTGAACAATGGTAACAAAAATGATTTAAGTTAAGACGGGCTGTTGTCCGCAAATCCATTTCTAAGCGCGAATTTTGATTTATTATATTTAGTTAATTGCCTTGAAACAATTTCGTGTCTGACAAACCACGTATGGCGTTACCCAGAAATAACAAATATAATAAAATCGTGAACTTTGACGTTCTTGTTCCTATTAAGGTGTAGAGTTATGAAGCTTTACTTACACCCTCTTATGTGTGATAGGGCTATATTAAACAACTTTATAAATTGTAACTAAGAAATAGAGTACACAAGTTGTACCTAAAGTAACATGATTGCTGAAAAGGAGGCATCGTGTTCATTATTATGAACAACATTTACAATGGCAAGAAACCCAAGATCGCGTACACTTTGTTGAGTTATCAAAAATAAATAATAATAATGATATAAAAAATTGGGCAGTTGATTTCTTATTATTGACCCCTTTTCAGAAATGTCGTTCTTGCTGTAAAATTCTATATAAGCGGCAGTATGAAAGTTGCACCAGTGTCTGAAAAGTTGTGTGTAAGTAATTCGGTTGTCATGGTATGGGCAGGCATGTGATGAGGAGGAATGAGGCAATTTTCATGAGGAATGTTTTCAGTATATTTGCAGATGGCTATAAGTGTAGGGAGGTAAAGAGCCGTCCATCCACCGTCGACATAATCATCGCTTACCATCAGGTGAGATAGTGGTCAAACACGAGCCTATCTTTAATAATTAAAAAATAAACGATTTATGGGACACCCCCTTTCTTGCCATATCATATTCACACAATCACACATAACATACACACACATAACACACACACACACATTACATAATTATTTACGAGCTGGCTGACCAAAACCATAATGTTTCCTCCAACTGCACAGCATGATTTTTTTCTTGTTTACCTATTTTTAGTTCGCTTCTTAAGCAGTCCGGTTTACTTTTATTTTATTAACGTTTTTTTTTTATTTGCAACTTTCTAATTGTATTCTTTTTACGAATTACTCTTAAATATATAAGTGGTATACATTTTTGCTATCACCTCTAAAAACCCCTTCATGTTGATACCTCACTCGATGGGTATGAAAGAGAAAAAATATTGAGAACCCCACAATAAGGCGCCCGAAATCCGTCGTGTTTTTTTTAACTTCACCTGTCTAAGAACACTAGGGCGGTAAAGACGTATCTAACGATGTATTAATTATGTAAATCTTTCTAGTGGTTTGCAAGATATGAGATAATAAAAATATTACATACATACAAACACACAAGATACGCGCGAAAAACATAACTCTTCCCTTGCAGTCGGGTAAATAGCATATTATGCGTATTTGAAAGTTCTTTCGGTGCACCGTGGGCACTTAGCCCTGCTTTTAACTTGGTCTGTCTGCTTATACCAGAAGATCTGTCATGCCACGTCACGTATCCACCGTCACTAATGTATAGATATGTGAGAAGAAGTGCTAAAATCCAGATAAAGTATACCTAACAAAAATTAACATATTGAAGTATAACGTAAACGAGAGAAATCTTCAAAGGCACAGACATAAACCATACGAATAATAAGCACCTAAGATGAGTAGCCAAATTAATATTCAGCCAGTAATCAGCACATGTAGAAGTAACTGACATTACTGATATTACCGATATCAGATTACTCTGCAAATATGTATCATAAAGAATAGATATTACTTGTGATATTACTCGTATACGTAATATCACAAGTAATATAAAATAAATGAATTGGTCCCTCATTAGTAAGGACCAAATTATTAAACCCCAGAGTTAACCGGACTTGGGATAAAATGGGGCAAATCTGTTTGTGGAAAAATTTCTTTGGCTTCATTTGCTGTACTGTTCTTGTTAGATATTTATCCATTGAATGAGGTGCAGAAAAAAAGTAAAAATAATATAAGTATGGATTTTTTGTATTGGTAGTGTGATTTTATTTTAATACTTTTCACAGGAGATAGTCACGTTTTTATTTCGTTAATTTTGTTGTAATATTTTTACTACGATCTTGTGTAAGATGAATTTTGTTAGGTTTAGTAGTACCACGGAATTAAAGTTAATGCTACGGCGTTAAAGGTTAGTTACTTACACAAAATAATGCATGAGCTCCTTCAAGTCAAGAAAAGTTAAGTAAGTATGTATTTTTTTTAATATCTTTAAATCTCCGCTTAACTGTAATGCAAAAACAAAGCACTTAAGTGAAACCCCTGAAAATCTCATCTAAACACCCAACGACTTTTCTGAAGACCTCGACTTTCCTACAGTTAAGGTCAGTACATATAATGAGAGAAATAACTTCAAATGAAAAATCATCCTCCTGCATAAGCACTGTTTGTGAAGCGGTGGTACGAGTAATAGCGTTCTTTTTTGTAATTAAATCTTTATTATAACTTATTAACTAACGAGGGTTTGATCACATAGTGAAACTGTCACCCTCATATAATAGCGTTCTTAAAATATATATTATATTAATATGCAAGGATATTTGTGCAATTATGAAAGGATCAGCATCTAAGAATTTTTTCTATATGATATGGAAATAATAGTAATACATGGATTTTAAAACGAGTGTATAATATTAATGAGTATTTACTCACAGTTTTATTGTAGAAACTGCAATATTCGAAACAAAAGGAATGTGTATGTAAGTATCGTAGCAAATGTTCTGCAGTTTCTACCAACCCCCTTGGGAAAAAAACGTGAGTGTATGTGGCTATGTATGTATGTATATTGAGAAACTTTAACAAAAAGTTGGGAAATTGGAGTTCCAAATAAAAGACTACGTCTGAGCGAAATTATCGTTGTTTTGTACTTCAGTGCGAACGAGGCTGTATTATGTTTCTAAGTACAAAATAGTGTTCCAAGAAAAAGAGAATAGTGTCCTTTTCTGTGATGGGAAAGTTACGCGATGCTTTCTTCGCTATAGTTAAAATGAATGAATCGACTGTTACCACTGGAGATTTTAGGATTCCGCAGAAGTTTTCTAAAAACAGAAGTCAAGAAGTTAGCGTTCTGTTCCATGAGACTAAAAATTATAAAAATAATTGGCAAAATATAACATCAATGAAATACCCAGAACCTAGACTTTCTCTAAAATAATCTAGAATTCTAAATCTAGTCCAAGCTCACAGAGATAAACACTCTTATGTAATTCTGAAGATGCTAATTACGACAAAAATCGTAAAATGTACTTGTGTACTTACTGCCCTAATCAGATAGATAAAGTCTTCATGCGCCCTTGACCTCCACTTGGTAATATGCCAAAAAAAAATTGGAATTAGATTAAGGAAAAATACTTTGGTGTAGATGCGACAATCCGGCTTCGGGGAAATTCTAACAGCCAGCTCATTCAGATGTGAACAATGTAGTTAGAATTGTATGTTATGTCGAAAATATTGACTACCTTGCAACCTGGTTGCGTAATTTAGGAAAGTAACTATAACCGACTATGCCTTTTATTTTGACTATACAATATTTTTTTCCTTAATTATTTTATGAAGAAAATTTCAAACATAAGAAGCAATCTAATAGGTAAATGAAACCAAAACACAAGTCGCCGACGTCACCCAGAAAGCAGCCAAGTTAAAATGGGACTGGGTCGGACACGTCTGCCGCATGTCAAACGATTCATGGGCTAAATCAACCACAATGTGGGTCCCGGAAAATGTTAGGCGACACCGCGGCAGACCCAGGCGAAGATGGCGGGATGAACTTGAAGCCTATCGACGGGATTGGTCCACAATTGCCCTAAACCGAGAGGATTGGAAAGAAGAAGGGGAGGCCTTTGCCCTGCAGTGGGACAGGATAGGCTAAAAATAAATAATAATAATAATAAGAAGCAATATCATATTTTAGGACGAAAAAATTGCAAACCTCTTATGTCCACCAACCCACCATTGGGTCCGCTTGGTGTCGATTTGAAAAAAAAACTATACGGGTTTACTTACTCTGTAGCACTGATGTCTGTATCTTTTTCTTTATCCTGCTCTGTTACTGCGTAGTGGAATAAAACGCTTGATTTTTATCAGTTTAGTTAAAGAACTGACCTCTTGGAGATGTGTCTTTCTATCTTCATTATTTTGTAGAACTAGGTAAGTCTTCTCTAAAAGATTGGATTGTTTTCACTTGTGTTTTATTTTCTACGAGTTCAAATGATCACAGTGCTTAGAACTCAAAGAACAGATAACGATTGAAGAAAATCAAACTTCAACTACCAAATGGCTTCAAAAAGAGTTTCAGTGTTTTTGAGAAAAATGAATAAATTCTTGCAAGTTCAGCTTGAGCTCAATAACCGTTAGCTAGAACTACATATATATACATGACGTGTACCCAGTTCAAACGCTAAAGATTGCCGGTGCACTCTACGGATCCAATATTCAAAGAGTAACTAATTAGAATGCAGGAAACCAAAGTCTTACAGGTGACAGTAAAAGCTCGACGCTCACGTCTAGGTTAGGACCTGTTCACACGACATAATTTTTACGTTTGTTTTCTGAACTTGCGTCAGTCTATGTGTTATGCTCACACACGTACTACAAAGACACCTACTTACAGTTACAGTACACGCATCTGGATCCATGTACCCGTACATTTGTGGGGATACAAACGGGTGGTTTAGCACAGCCTGCGGGTCCATTGCTTGATTACATTGCAATTTGGGTTGGCTTGGTGCTTCAAAATAGCTTCTATGTTTACCGTTACTTAAAAGTACGTCCGGCGTATCCTAAACTGTCAGCTTCGTTATCACCGTGCTGACTGGCCAACATTTTAGTAATGTCATAAGGCACCGCAGATGACCAAAGACGCATATATTGTTCGTCTACCACGAGGTAGACCGATGACCCAGTAAGGCCGCGTGAGTCCGCTGGTTGCGGGAAGCACAGGAACGATTGATTTTGCGTCAACTGAGGGCAGTCTACAGCACGGTCAACATAAATGAGCACCAAAAATTCAGCCAATGTCACTCTGATGTTCGACTCTCGCTATTGGTTCACGAGGCGAACGCGGGCCGCCGCGATGGAGTGGTTTGACATTGTGGTGGTTGATATGTCTTGCAGTGTACGTCTTTCGGCTGAAGTAATGATTATGATAATAACCGTAAAAAAACAGGAAATAACTGGTCTAGTCAGCGCTCCAGAGAGAGAAATGCTGTTTGCGTTTCTTATGATATTTTGATGAAGCCTACTATAAGCGACTAGTCTCTATTTAGGAATACCGCAGCATTCAAAATACGTAGCGTTAAATGAGACCCAAGGCGAAAAATACGTAGGTTTAAATAGCCTCGATCTATACGACTGTATATGCCGTAAAACCGGCTATTACTAGAATGGAGCACAAAATATTCTTAAAAAAATCCATTGTTTACCCGAAGCCAGCATTAATATCGTTTAGCCTGCTAAAATGTTCGAGTACTCCCTTTTAGTAAATTAACTCGCCCAGAGCAATTTTAGTAGGTTGAAAAAACTGGGCAAGTGCAAATTGTACTCGCGCACTGTGGGTTCCGTGCATTCTCTGCTAGAACATGTATAAATATTAACAACAACAGCCACCATACCAGTAAAATCCTCTTCTGCTATGTGTTTATGAAGATAAGGGGAACCCCACAGTTGAGAGTGTTTAAACTTTTATATAATTATGTAACTTACTTACAGACAGATGGTGTTAGGCACAAGAGGCCTTAGATAAGTGCCATTCTATCAACAAAAGCGTAGCGATAGCGATTGGGAAAATGTAAAGAAATATCTAAAGCTATCTTTCGAAAAGTCACTTTAATCACGTGACTTCTACGACGATCTATACATTTTGGCATTTCGACCATCGCCATCACTGAAATCGAATGACACTTTTACAGGTTCTAAGTTCCGTTGTCTACGGAACCCTAAAAAGAGAATGAACCAGTGCAGTAAAAACTCTAGCATGTGCCTTGATTTTCCTGTGCTAACACTAATCGAGGTGACGTCATGTGTGGTAAAATGTACTATTTCTATGCCTCGCCGATAAGCTTTGTTTTTGTATTTTATGAAGACAATGAGAAAAGTTCCACTATTCCAAAAAAGTAAATATCTTGATTGATTTACGCAGTTCGCTTATTTTATTTAACAGTTTTGAAGAAAAAGATATTTAGATGCCCGCCTGTTCTCTGTGACGGAAAAAAATATTATATTTCTTTTACTTTTAACGAAGTATTTTAACTAGTTTTACTGGACATTCAATGTGAGCAAGTCATTTGGTAGTAGTATTTAAAGTGAAATGTGAGGTACTAACTGTGACGAACTTTCATCATTCTTATAAAACTTTTTGAGTTTCGTGATACATAGTTGTCCGTCAAACAAAGCGAATAATTAATTTGCATCTGGCTCTTAAAGTTTTACTGATAAATAAATTACTATCACGCTTGTATTCTCCGGAGAGGTTGTCATTTGTGTATAATTCCGTACATTCACATTTCTTCGGTTATGTTGCTGTCTATTAATTAATATTAAAAGGACAGCCAATGGCCAGACTAAGAAGCATATAGCTAATGGTACAAGGCATAATCTTTATATCAGTGAAATAATTTTCGTAATTGTATCACTAATTATGTTTCTAAGAGAAACAAACATAATTATTTGCAAACAATATTACTAATCTTCATAGTGTTAGATAACATGTAACAATTTTTATTCTCATAAACTCGGACGTTTCAATTGTTTCTTTACCCTATCCGCACATTTTGAACTCCGCCTCGATCCTGCTTGGACCAACTACATTTATGTTTCATACATTTTAGATGAGATTACATTCCATCTACGCTTGCTCTAGAGTTCACACACTGTGGGTCCTAGGATAAACAGACAAAACTATGCCAGCCTACAACTGATACCGTACCTTCCTCTACACCAATTAACTCTTCAATCGACAAAGTTTGAACTACTTAAGCCTTTTGTTCCGACATAATTATATGATAGAAGAGGATTCAGACGGAAGTTTTGTCTGTTTGTAAGGGATTATTAAAACGTTTACTTAATGTATGATTGAGAACGTCGATACCTGCCGAGAGAATTACAATTAGCTATTTTTTTGGCATCAGATAAGCGATTTCACTTAAAAATTTGGTCTGTATGTAATAGATTCATGTCAATAGTGTTTTGTATTTTAGAAAGCTCTTGACCTTGCTCTTGCCTGATGGAAAGCGATGGAAGGTCTACAAAGCAACAAGCGAGCCCAGAACATGCCAGTTGACCCTTGCTTTGAAAGCTGACGGGTTCTATGTGGTAGGGAATACAGTCGCTGGTAAAGAACTTCTAACTTTGTCTGTGCGCATAATAAATTCACCTAAAGACTCGGTTCCACAATCTACCTTTTATCGAAAAACTAGAATATATCAAAAAACTATTTGCCGAGACCAATGGTCAGCTGTACCTATTCCTGTGTTAGTCATAGAATCCATTTTCTCCAAGCCGTACTTTTTTTATGCCTAGAAATCTAAATAAATTTAACGTTCCAAAAGTTGCATTACGCTAGATAGGATTTCTCTAAGCTGAAATAGGAACGAAAGCTGAAATCGTAACCGTGTTGAATGTGAACACATTGCAGTCTAGCTGTTTTAGCTTTAGGAAGACCGACAAATGTAATCGGTGAAAATTTTGGATCCAACAACATATCAACGACTAGCTTTAGCCCACGACTTCGCTCCTGAGGTCTATCCCGTAGGATCCACGCGTTTAACTGGTACAAAGTATAAGTAAAGTAGTATAATTCTATGACACTCTGCAATTGTGCAGCTTTCTGCCAGTCAAATATTACTTGTTATCGGATAAAGGTTTTCAGAGATTACCCGTTTTTCTAAATAAAAATGGGATCCATCACATACCATCTGATTTTCACCAGTGGTAAGTCATAGATAGGTAGAACATAAAAGTGAATATACGTGTACACAGCTGTAACCGACAAAAATCGACCGATATTGGTTAGTGTAAAATCGGTCACTGATAAAATTCGGTTGTATTTACGCAAAGGTCTCCGAAACTGATGTCGCCTAAACCAGAGCTGTATTAAACCATTCGAGTTTGTTGATATTAAGGATAAAAAGCTTGGACATTTTCCTCTGTCTGGCGTTTTGCCAGAATCTGCTTAACTGAGCAAACTGTTTGGCGAAACGGCTTCTTTGAAAGGGTACAAAATTATTACTTCAGTTTAAGCGCTGAGATATAACGTAGAATTAGAGATGACTGATATCTAAGTGCAGTCTCAGGTTAGGAAAATCCACACAATTGTTACCGTATTTTTTTTTTTTTTTTTTTTATATGCTCGCGTTTGACCACTATCTCGCCTGATGTTAAGTGATGATGTGGTCGAAGGTGAAGCACGCTTGCCTAGAAGTAACGTATTCACTCTTGACTTGAAGACCCCTAGGTTGTAGCTATCGGGAAACAAAGACGCCGGCAGGGAATTCCACTCCTTAGCTGTACGCACAATGAAAGTATTTTCGAAACGCTTTGTGCGTATGGGTGGGATATCAACCATGTAACGATGGCGCATTGCCGTACGTCTTGTAGTCCGATGATGGAAAGGGCTAGGCGGAATCAAATTGTGCAGTTCCATCGCACACTCCCCGAAATGTAACCGATAGAAAACCGACAGGCTGGCAACTCGTCGTCGGCGTTCAAGGCTCTGGAGCTTTGAGTCGACCAGCGCATCATTGCCGATAAGTCTCCTGGCCCGTCTGTCAATCGACTCAAGTGCGTCAAGTTGGTACCTGGCAGATCCGTCCCAGAGGTGAGAGCAGTACTCCATGCATGACCGAACTTGCGCTTTATACAAGTTGAGCAGCTGTTCAGGCGTGAAGTACCATCTCACCTTCGCAAGGATCCCTAACTTTTTTGCAGCTAATTGAGCCTTTGCCTCAATGAGAGGACCAAAATTGAGGGTCGATGTCAACGTAACACCAAGAAGGTCGAGATGGTCCGTTATCGGCACGGTTACACCACGGAAGGATGGAGCCGGGTGGAATTGGCTCTTTTTTGCGGAAAAAAAGACACGCCTGGGTCTTAGCAGCATTGAATTATGTTGTCATAAAATACTCTGTATGTAGTGTTCATAAGTGGATGAACTTGTAATACGACCTACCCTTTTGGTCACCAGACATAAAACAAATAGGTACAGAAGGTAAGCTTAGTTAGAAAGCTCAGTAAGCCGTTGATACCGGCTGGTCACTGCTGTCATTCGTAGATTTCTGGCAGTCGTTGTAGGCAATCAGAAGCCTGAAATTCTGGCAACCATTCATGTAACCCATTAACTGGGTTGTGGAAATCAGATTTGCAGCGGACGGCATTTGTTTGAGATCGCCGTACATTTGTGCAATATAAAGTTTAGCCAATGTAACGTTAGTTTGGGCTCGGGGTAAATGAAGTACAAGTTCCCAGTTGACAATTAGTTTTAATGGTTTTAAATGAACCAGAACCGAACTACATTAAATTTAATAATAAAGTTAGGTTTGTTGGTATCAGTTGGCTGGTCATATTTTGGTTTCAAAAGAAAAGTATAAAGTTATATGAATGGTGAAATCTAAAGTTGAATGCCCGTCACTCGGAGGGAGAGCGTGTAGGCCGGATAAATTATATTTGTTTTAAATCTTTGAGTGATTACGTCATCGCACTCGAATGTATGCAGCCGACCTTCTGAACCTTCATTTTTTTGCGCACACAGCTTCAAATAAGTAACTTATACTTCAAAGTAATAACTTCTGAGATCTAATTAATAGTATAAGAAAAGCCTTGCGTCCTATTTGACAGAATTTGGGAACGATGTATTAAGTATGATTTATATGGAAAGATGTGTGGGAAGAGTGCCTAGACATACAGTGGAATGTATGTTCCAATTTTCAACCTTGTTGGTTTATATCGTTTCTGATTTGTTCCTTAAGGTTCCAGAGCTTATTTTTTATTGTTTTATTGGTATGTTTATAGCAGAAGTGCTCTTAGTTTCTGATTGGATTGAAGTTTTTCTGCGAGACCTTGTGACGTTTTCTGATACCTATAACAGTAACATAAACTAGTAATCTTTAGAAAGAAAGCTGTGATGAAATGGAACCTCTCTGCAGACCAATTTCTCATTATGATCAGCAAGTGCAAATTAACATACATCGCAATCGATTTTGTGCGAAATCCTCACAGACAAATGATTCAATCTGACACCGACCGACCGGACAGTAATACCGTTTTCTTTTTGCCAGTTTTGCTATATTATTCTGCCATGACGTTGTTCGCGCGTCATGAAATAAAACTGTATTTATTGTTATAAAATCTCAAACAAGTAAAACCATTTGCACGCAGTTTTTTACTGTCAAGGAGTTGGTCATTCGGAAAGATGGGTCCACGTTCCAAAGCAGGCCCATGTTCATAGTAGGTTCATCATTTTAGTCGAAATACGTCCACTTTTGTACATGGGCCTCCCTCACGCGATGCTACATCAATAGATCTTGCATTTGGCGGTCCCTTCAGTTCTCATAAGCTTACGTTCCTGAAATAATTCCGTAAGGACTATCAAATCTTCCTATTTGATAAAAGATGAAATATATTTAGTCAGATGTAAGGAACGATTCAATTTGTTTCGCGAAAGCTGTTTATCTAAATATTGTACAAGGATTGCCAATAAATTGAAGTCTAACTTGCATGTAACTGCACCAGTTGCTATTGGTAACTACCGCTCACAGCAATGCTGCTCTACAACAGAACTACTACGTCGCGGTCGAGGCTAGGGGGTTACAAATGCACCCTTTTCTTGGAATGTTTCAGCTCAGTGGATTGGCACTTAGTACTGCACTTCGTATACATTCCTGTTATATTCGATTTTGTAATCTAACTTAGCGATTTCATGTGATATGTGTGTTTTATAAAACACTCTAATGTTTTATGTATTATGTTTTTCGATACAATACGACGACGTTCTTTTATGCGAATGTTGAAAACGGGTCGCCCGTTGCACTGTCGCCCGTTGCACTGTCTGGGAATGGTAAAAATAAATATCGCTAAGTTCTTCAAGCATCATTAAATAATCGTTATCCTTTATCGGCGCAGCAGGTCTTCTTCCTCCATACATTTCCGTCATTTAAATAGTTAGCTAACTTCTAGCCATATCATCTTTCACACGGCAAGAACATCGAAAAGGCAAAAACCCTAAAGTCGAAAATCACAAACTACAAAGACAGAAACACAATCCGATTTATTCATATTTAGAACGATGTGTTGACCAGTCCGTGTAAATATACTAAGCCGGATAATCCGTTGGGCCATACCTCAAGTTGCGACGCACCGACGCCCAGCGGCCAAGGAACTGTGTAAGAATACTGATATGGTAGAGTGGAAATAGGATGTACTCTGTGATGTTCGAGACCATTTTAAAGCTAACTTGAACAGGTGCTTAATTATAAGTCTGTAATTTAGTCGGACATTCATACAAACAAGGAAAGAACATTAAGGATCCATCGATAAAAGGAACAGATTTTCTCGGCATCTGGACTGGACATTAATCCATTTTTATTTCTTTGTTTCTATGGATGTGTAAAAATATATTACGATTGATGCATGATCTAAATCTAGTGCTTAGTTATCGTTTTTCGCCTTGAATGAAGGTACAAAATAGTGCTCAAGAAACTGGTTTCCAAACGACAAAATCATTTTAAATAATTATTCTTAAATTGACTCTTTATATCATGCTTCGTTAAATCAAAGTATATGTTTTTGTATACAATTCTGCACTACGCAATCCACATCAGCTGTTACATAACCCACATGACCATTTATGAACCGTCAAAAGGCCAAATTCTTGGTGGTCTGGTCACTCAATTGACTAGGTGCACGCTCCGACGCTCCTCAATGGACACGCTCTATAAAACTGCTGTGGACATAGTTACATACCCATTGGTTATTTCAAGTATTGTGGAGGTAATAGTTGATAGGGAATATTAGTAATTTAGTACTATACAGCATTAAATAATATAATAAATAAATAATATTTATTTCCATCAAAGTAGGTACAACAATTTCTTAATCTGTTAACAATTTTAATCTTAGGTCTCTCGTTCAAGGTGAATGACGTCAAAAGTAGTGACAATTTGTTGCCTATGATGACCGCTTCGTTGTTCTAGTGGTTGCAAGTGTGACTGATGAGAGTGAGGTCTCGGGTCGGGCAAAGAGTTATTAAGACAGTATATATGCCCGGTTGATAGCAATAGCTCGCCCCTGCCACATGGACTAAACATACTTGACGAAATGTGGGTGTACTGCAGGTACATCACTGCCTAAGCCTTCATCTATACATGCTTGATGTCTGATGGAAATTAAATGCACGACGACAACAATAAAATTATATGAATTTTCCGTTTTCTATGATGACTACCAGCTAGTCTTTGACTTTCTAGTCCTTTGATACTTAATTCTCAATAGCAGTCCGAAGTATGGATTTATTTGTGCCTCGTTATGACACAAATGGCAACACAGAGGGAGAGATGGTCCACACCAACTGCAGAATTCCATGGCTGTAACAAAATTCAATTCAATTCTAGGTCTTATTTTGTAGGTGATTGTTATGTGAATTAGAGATTTATTTGTGTCGGAATTACTAAGTTATCTTGAATTAATTGTATAATAGTTTCGTCAAATACTTCCCCAAGGTATCTTCCAAACTTATTAAACTAAGTATGAGGTGCGCCAGCATTCCTCAAACCGTTTCAAAATTACTGGGTAATAAATTAGAAGTAATACTTCAAACGATCAAAGTCGGTCACTTGACCCGAATGAGGCATTGGAGGATCACCAATCATTTAAGAATTACTTTAAATTGTACAGCCATTTTTAACATACTCGACGTAAAGGGAAAGTTATAGCAATTAAATTTCACACATCATTCCCCTAAGAACGTTTTCGTGTAGTGATGCTAAAACGATAAGGTATTACTCCCTCTTCTTAAAATCCACCCTGAACAGTGGCAGGCAGGTTGTCTAAGGCAGACAGCAACCGTATGAAGAACGCTCATTATGGCTATGCAGAAGTCCGGAAATTTCCCACAAAATATAGTGTTACCCAGTAACTAGGTTGTGGAAGTCATAAAGGCAGTCGCTTTTAGTAAATTACTGGTATCTGGACGTATCCGATTAGACTAGAAACTGACCTGAAAATAGCTAGAATAAATATCCAATGAACCCAACAAAGATGGTGCTATCATGTCTGGTTATGGAGATCCTATGGCCACCTTCCAGCCCCATCATGAAACCAGCTCCATTGTACCATATTATTGCATTGCTTCCAAAGTTAGCCATATACGTCAAGTTTCAGCTTTATCGGATGCCCGAAAAATCAATTACTTCTTAATTGCCGGACACACATACGAAAGCACGGTAATATATAATAAAGATTGTAAAAAGATTTAAAACGGAAGAGATAGAAATTACTTCTTTAAAAATTAAATAATAGAACTTCTTTTAAGAGAATCCTTTTAGCGGTCATTTATGTACAGACTTGAGACTTAGAAACGGTCGAGGCTTTTGCTCTGTTTGAGACTCGATATTTTAATCAAACTTAGGAATGTTATTAGAACCTAGACCTCTAATATATCTACAAATAGTTTCATAATAATGATATATCAACTGTTCGTAAGTTTACAAGGGATTGAGACTATCTAATAGTTCTTACAAACTGCCTATCCCCTTTATTCAAAGTCATGTCCTAAAACTCAACTCAACTTCGAATCATCAAATTAGCAATAAATAACTAGATATAATCTTGTTATTTTATTGATATTAGTCGAGAGCTTTTCTGTCGTCATGGCGACATGGCGAATAAAGATCCTTCAAATTGACTTTGAATAGAGGCCTGAAGGCGAATCTTTGCCAAAGAGGAGTAGCTCAGAAAACCCATAAGCCAGGCTGCAAGGAAGCAGGACTGAATGCTTACATTCCATAATAAGATAAAGTGATTCATAGTGACGTTCAAAGATCAATATGCAACACACTACTGTTTCCTTCGACAAAAGCTATATACGTCAAGATCACCATCAATTTCATTCATTAGAAGTCAAACTGTATTTACGAACATCCTTTAATACTTCCATGCCCAAGAGGATACCATGATACAGTAGTAAATTACTATACCATTGATTTTGACTTACGATGCATGAACTTTACTGAGCTCACCGCTACATGAAAGGAGGTGGGAAATAATTGTATCGACAAATTAAAGTAGCATAAAACGAGTCGAAATTTTATCGGTCACGTTTTTAAATATCGATAAATTTTAATGAACACAACTATCATTAAAACATCCACTGTTTAGTATTTTTTTTTACGTCACTTGTTTATTGAAACCTCGGGGTTTTAATTGAATTTTTGTGATACAAAGGTTGATTGGTTTTAATATTGAACGAGCTTTTATTTGTCTGCAAAATCAACTAGGTGAATAAAAGTATCAACTTTTATTTTAATTAAATGTTTTAATTACTATAATAGTGGGGCAACCGTTGAGCGAATAAGTTATTATTTTGTTAACGGTATATTTATTGATAATTAAATACGATATATATAGTTGTTAAATTGTCTTGAATCCAAAAATGACACTTTACGACACGTTGGTTTTAATTGCAAGTCTTTTCCTCATACTCTCATGTGTTCATATTTCTTCTGATCGATTTTTTTTATTATTTTAATTAATTTCATGCATGATGCGAAAATCACTGGACCAGACGATGAACGAGCCTCGGGAGAGGCCTATGTCCAGCACCGGACGTCTTTCAGCTGAATTGATGATGAACTTCACAGAAACAGATTTTTTAAAATGTCATACAGAAACAATAAATTAAAACATCGATAACAAACTTAATTTTCCCTGCCATATCCCATCACTAAACGTTCGTCAGCTAGACTGACCATAGCATTTCCTCCTAGACTGTTCAAGCTCCGATTATAAATTGCGGGCCCTTTATTGTCCTAAAATAGTGCTGTGCCTTGTGGTCGCCTGTGGTGACACTTTGTGGTCTTTTCAGTCAGATAATAAATTGTCAGGGTGCACACGATTGTGTGTTTAGAAATTCATTTGTGCTGTGGTTGTTTATGTTTTTGGCTTATGAGGAGTCTGAGTGTTGAACTAAACTTTAGAGCAGTAAATGTAGGTAACCATGTTTTAGAAAAAATAAACCTGGTTAAATAATGGTGGCGACAAAATTTGTAATAATGCAAATGCAATGATTTTTGTGTAATGCTATGCTTACTGCGTGTTTGAGATTTCAGACCTTCATCATCATCATCTATACTGCCACAGCTAGCTTGTGCTCGTGCCAATCCCCGCAGTCCTGTGCCAATCTCATTCAGGTGCAACCAGCGATGTCAGCAATGTCATCTGCTCATCTCACCGCCGGACGATCTTCTTGTCTCTGATCTGCTTCCAGACTAAATCTCAATCTTAGTCTGGAAGACCTTAAATCTCCAATACAGACTAAACTCGGGCTACACTTTTCTTGAATAAAACGTACCTGATTAACAACCATTCAAAAGAGCCTGAAAATAGTCTCATTCAAATGACACTTATAGTTTGAACTTGACATTGTAAAAGTCAAACTAATACATATTTTGAACCTCACAACATGGCGCCCAAACCATTGCCCTTAACCTTTGAAAACCGAAACATTTAATTCATCCAACACTAACTCACGCATTTACTTTTAACAATTCGGTAGAAAAGTTTCTGTGACAAGTCTCCCGAATTCTAATTATATACAACAGCTGTCGGACGCCACGTGCCGCAGTGAGCTCTGTGATCCATCTACTTGACTTGTGGTCACACAAATCCGTTTACAGTTTTAACTTACATTACATCCTCATCTCTCATTTACATTAAAGTCTTAACTTACATAAAATGTATGAGTAACATTAAAGTTTGTTATCTGTTTTGTGCAGTATCTAAAAACGTTGATTAATATTTTCCCAGATTTTATGTAACTATGGAACCAAATCCACCTATTGTTATTTCAAATCACATTGTACAGCACAATAGCCATGAAAACAATGTATAGTTGAAGTGGCGACTCTTCAATCGTTTGTAAAATTTCTACTGAAGATATTGTTTTATTTTCTAAAAAAAACTGTATACAAAGTGCGAAAAAAAAATATTTTCTAAAGAAAAACTGTATGCAATACACAATTTTTTTTTGTTTTTTTTTAGTTCGTTGCTTTCGTGCCTCTGGTACCGTTGTCCAAATATCTGACCCTTAAAGTCTATACCATTTCTCAATACAGCAGCTATGTTCATAAACTCTGGTTAAAGTGAACAAGTATGCGGTCATTCTGTTGCTTAATCTGAAGTACTTAGTCTACAAACTTAGGTAATAGTACTTTCGAGGCAATGTTAATTAAGTGGAGTTCAATTCGGAAAGAGTTTTATTGTAGTTCGAGATAGCTTTGCAACATTGAGGGGAATAGAATGTTTTCTCGTGACGAGATAAGAGAATAAATAATGTCTAGAGAGAGCTGGTGAGCAGGATCACTCAAGTGTTTTGTCTCTTTTAGTGTAACCAACTAGAGAAAAAGACACCCGAAATCAACATACATTTTGTGTTCACCACATAATAAGGTGAAAATACTGAAGTTCATAAATAATGAAAGCAACGAAATTGCTCTAACGAAAAGATTATTTTTCTTTTCCAAGTATATTTTATAAGTTAGTCGACTTTTACTCGTAAACTTGTAAAGCCTACTTAGTTTTCTTTTAATTTCGTTGTATATAATACTGCCGTGAATTTGTCCACATATCCAAAGACCGGCTGGGACACACACTTGATTCTAACAAGAATTACCAATTAAAAGCTTAATTATACGCAAACGGATAACTGAATCCAAAAATTGTTTGCAAAGACCCGTAATATTTTTGAATGGTCTATCCAAAGATACCCCATTGGATAGACGAGGAAAAAAACAGCCCCACTTTACGTGTACAGTAGATACCATATTTTATTTTCATGATATTTTTTACCACTTTTTCTGCCTGATTATTATGTATATCCATGCCAAATCATAGCTTTCTAGAGGAGTCTCTGAGGTAAGCTGTGGACAAACGGACATGGAAAAATTATAAGGGGCCTTGTTGACTACGGCGGAATCCTAAAAAAGTACGGGACAGGCATATATTTTTGAAAACCCATATTTGTAAAGACTGAACTACAAATTATAACAATCTGCAACACACCATATCCAACCCATATATAATGCTCCTGTTATAGCATTTGATAAATATTTACCTTTCAAACTTGCGCACGCGTCGAACACGTAAACCGAGATTAACTGCGCGTATATCAATCTTAACCCTTTGTAGTACAGATATAAATTACCCAGTTAGCCGTCGTTAACTGTGCTTGAAGTTAATTTTTATACAGGTTAGTGTAACCTAGTTACACTATAAGTTAATTACTCATTCATAGGCTTTTCTTTTGACGTTAAATTCGTTGTTGGTGTGTGCGTGTTAATAGTAATGTTATTTGATATAATAATTGTGCATTTTTGTTTGTGGATTTGTACGACTTGGAAACTTTATATTTAACTTTTTAGTATTTTCTTGTAACAAACAGAATCCAGGAAATTTTACTTATACGAAATTAATTTGATTCTGAAATGTCTGTTCTGTCAAAACTGTGTAAAGTAAAGTGGATAACGGACCAATCTCTCACACAGAGAGGCAGCCTGCGTCCCACCAGAGGAAATATTATAGGCTTATATTATGCTTATGTTAAGTTACCTACGTCGTTAGTTAGTTTGCAGATCTTACTTCAGCTGGTTAAGCGATACCTATCTTATCTTTTATACAAAATAGATACGAAATATACTTTAAGTCAAACGAAAGTGTAATTTTTGGGTAGCTTATTTGTTTAGCTTAAAATTTCAATGGCCGCTTATCGTAAAATTTTCGTTTAAGGTGCATGCTATCTCATCCGACAATACGTGCGAAAGAGATAAATGCTGTGATGAGCAGTAAGAAGCTAGTTCGCGTACGAATTAGCACTTTTGCAAATTTGTATCCAAATGGATGATGATTTAGGACGAAAACTAGCGATCGAAATTTTATAACAGACCTTTATGAGTCTAGATATTATCATAAAAAAACGATTAAATGTAGATTTCCAAAACTAAATTATTTGTCCAAAACCAAATTAACTGTGGGTAGTCAAAACACAAACACCAAAATTTTTATCTCTTCTTTTTAAAAAATAATTAAAATAGTAATAGTCTAGAATTTTATATATTAATGATAAATTTTAAGAGTTAGTCATCACTACCTGCCAGTAAAGTGTTATCAGCTCCAAAACACAAAATTTATTATTACAACCACACCATGGAAGCTATCAACCGCACAATCGCAGATATGAGCAATCTATTTAGTCTCAGAATGGCTGAATTTGAAAAGGAGTTGCTGAAGACTCCATGCACCACAACAATAACCACCTCAGGATTGGCGGCAGAGTTTACTTCATTCCGGACGTTTATTGTACAGGCGCTTAGTTCTCTCCAGCAGCAAGCTGCAATGCTAGCACAGAGCCTGGACAACATGGAGACGCGTGGGCGGCGTAAAATCCTGTTGTTGCACGGAGTGTCGGAGCAACAAGACGAGGAGACTGCTCAGGTGGTGGCTCAAGTTGTCACACAACGTCTGAACCTTGAATTGGCTGTTTCTGGCATCAAGAGGTGTCACAGGATGGGGCGCAGCGCATCTAACAAACCAAGACCAATCCTCTTCAAACTCCATGATGTGGCTCTCCGGGATAAAGTCTGGTTTAGCAAAACCAAGCTGAAGGGGTCTGGTATAACTATGTCGGAGTTTCTCACGAAATCCCGGCATAACGTATTCATGGCAGCACGGAGCAAATTTGGCGTGGCCCATTGCTGGACCACAGAAGGCACTGTGTTTGTGCTTGACGCCAAGGGACCTCGACACCGAGTGACTTCCGCTGCCGACCTCAACAACATCGCGCCCAAATCAGAACAGGTATCTGGACAGCCGGAGCCGGGCGTTGCTCAATCAGTCGCAATCGGAAAAGTCACCACAACAAAAACAAAGCGTACTGTGGCCAGAAAGTGAAGTTCGTAGTCGTTTTTTGTGGTCCAGGTATTTGTTTGTGCTTTGTGTTTGTCAGTAGGTAGGTATAATTATCTTTATTTTTCAAAACTTCTCACACCTGTTCTTATTTAATTTCACTTTTGTTTGTGTACCGTAAATTTTTGTTGAATCGATTTTTAACAATATCATTATGTTATGGCACTGTCACAATTTGACAGCTTATGTTTTTTTGCGTTCCATACCACTGCATTGAGAAATAAGTGTAGCCGTTCTGAAGTGATGCGCTTGCATACACTCGGCATTTGATTTTTATTTATATATAGTAAACTTATATTAGGTACGTTGTTTTTATGCCTGGACCACAAAATCATATCATAATTAATTTTAATGTTTTGTTATTATTATTTTTAATTTATGTGTTTTCATGTGTTAAGCACAAACTGGCAGGTGGACAGTAGTACTTTACCGCGCGACTTTTATTATTGTTTTTTTTTTTAAGTATTTATTCATATTTTTATATTTATGCTCAGCCTTGAAAGTAGCAGTGATACTGATACTTTTTATTCGTTGGATAGTGATGATGAAAGCTTCATAAGTGTTCCGTCTTTAGCTGACACTCTAGTTTCACTTTTTTCCGATGTCTCCAGGAACTTTAATGTAGTCCACATAAACGCCCAGAGTATTCCGGCTCACTTCTCCGATATGCTGGCAACCTTTGACTGTAAGAATATTCATGCGATTCTTTTTTCTGAATCTTGGTTGAAACCTTGTCTTCCCTCTTCCTCCTACTCTCTTCCAGGTTTTAAGCTTATTAGGAATGATCGCGCGGCCGGTGGTGGTGGCGGGGTGGCCATTTATCTTCGTAATTTCATTCCATTTTCTATAGTTAACAAGTCCACTCAGCCGCCTCCGCCGAACGCCGGTGAACATCTTTTCCTGGAAGTTGAACTGCATCATTCCAAGATTCTCCTTGGGGTTTATTACTGCCCTTCTCTTCGGATTAATTTCTTCTCTTCTTTCGAACATATTTTAGAAGCTTTAATTCCCTCTTACAGTCATAGTATCATAATGGGCGACTTTAATACATGTCTCCTTAAAAATGATTCCCGCTCTTCTTCTCTTCGTCATGTTATTGAATCTGCCAATCTTTCTATTCTTGATCTTGGTGCCACTCACCGTTTTCCTAACTCTGTTCCGTCGCTTCTTGATCTTATTGTTGTTTCATCCTTCGATCATGTGGCTAAACATGGTCAATGTTCAGGTGATGCCTACTCTTGTCATGATCTAATTTACACCTCTTACAAAATTCGACCTCCTAAGCATAAGTATAAAACTCTTCTGCTTCGCAATTTTGATGGCATGGACACTGATCGTCTTCGGGAAGATGCCGGCAACATTGACTGGACGCCACTAGTTACATCCGCGTCCGTCGACGAACAAGTTGAAATCTTGTCTGCTACTCTCATTCAGCTTTACGACACACATGCACCTATTCGAGCCGTGAAAGTTAAACATCTTCCAGCGCCATGGTTGACTGATGAAATTAAAGTTTTACTTAGCAAAAAAGCAGCAGCGAAGTTTAGATTCAAAATTCGGCCCAATGACGTCAACAAACAAAAATACATCTTAATTAGAAATCAATGCAACAAGGTGTGTAGAAACGCTCAACGCCAACATATCCACAATTCTGTTCAAAACGGTGATCCAGCCAAAGTCTGGAAATTTCTCAAATCATTAGGTATCGGAAAAAAGGCTCATGACCCGGTTCCTAAAGACTTGGATTTCAACTTACTCAACAGTCATTTTTCTACTTCGCCCGTATTGGATAGGGCCACCAAAGCAACAACGCTTAGTTATCTTTCTAATCTTCCGATACCTGATTATTCCCCTTTTGTCTTAAATCAATTCACTGCCTGTGATGTTAAAGAGTGTATTGTATCGATTACATCCAACGCTGTTGGTAGCGACTGTGTCAGCCGTAAGATGATCATCCCCATCCTTGATAACATTATCCCTGTCATTCATTATAACCTCAATTTCTCTATTTCCAGTGGTGTTTTCCCAAAATCCTGGAAAGATGCCCAAATTATTCCTTTACCCAAAAAATCTCATCCTGCATCTTTTTCTGACTATCGTCCCATTTCTATTCTTCCTTTCCTATCCAAAGTCCTTGAAAAACTTGTCCATCGTCAACTCAGCACGTTCCTTACCAAACACAATCTGCTTAATCCTTTCCAATCTGGTTTTCGACGCGGACACAGCACTACCACAGCACTTGTACATATTACGGACGATATTAGGTCAGGCATGGAAATGGGAAAGTTAACGGTACTTGCTCTACTTGACTTTAGCAATGCCTTCAATACCGTTGACTTCGACATTTTGCTTGGCGTCCTAAGCTCTTTTAACATATCTCCTCCGGTAATTGACTGGTTTCGTAGTTACCTGTTTGGCCGCCGGCAGCGTATTTGCACTGATGAATATTTCTCTTCTTGGTGTCACACCTCTGCC
Organism: Orthosia gracilis; assembly: GCA_947562075.1. Taxonomy (NCBI): domain Eukaryota; kingdom Metazoa; phylum Arthropoda; class Insecta; order Lepidoptera; family Noctuidae; genus Orthosia; species Orthosia gracilis. Next base: position 10,401,528 of record OX387266.1, on the reverse strand, counting down.
GGTGTGCCGCAGGGTGGCGTTTTATCTCCTCTTCTCTTCGCACTCTTTATTGATGCTATTACTCAACGACTTTCTTCTTTCTACCACCTGTATGCTGATGATCTCCAGATTTATACCCAAGCCCCTCTTGGAGAGTTACGGGATGCCATTGAGACGATTAATATGGACCTGGCTCGAATAGGTGACTGGAGTGCTGAGTTTGGGCTGGAGATTAATCCGACGAAGACTCAGGTGACTGTTGTTGGTAGTTCCCGGACTGTTCCTCGAATTGATTGGTCGACGCTTCCCCAGGTTTCTCTCAACAACACCATTATACGCGGCAAGTGCGTGGGCATCGGCAGCCACTAAGAAGTGCGTACAAAAGAGGTTAAATTTATTTATTTATTTATTTATTTATTAAACTTTATGTACAAGTACAAAGGCGGACTTAATGCCTTAGGCATTTTCTACCAGTCGACCTTAGGGTGGTGCAGAGATGAAATAAAAAAAAAAAAATGCGGGGTTAAATGCGGTCCAAAGGGGATTTGCACAGAAACTGTGCAAGTCCTACCGCACCGTATCCCTGAACTCGGCACTGGTGCTGGCTGGGATATTGCCCCTCGACCTCCGACTACAAGAGGCAGCTGCCCTGTACGAGGCGAGGAGGGGGGTACCCCTGCCAGCGCTAGGAGATAGGGACGTCGAGCGACGTACCGCATTTGCCTCTACACCCCACCCGGCGGAGCATATGAGCCAGCAGTTCATTTGCCTCGCAGACCAGGACCAACTCGCCGAACACTGCACACAAGCAGTACAGATTTACACGGACGGCAGCAAAATTGAGGGCAAGGTGGGGGCGGCATTGTCTCTTTGGAGCAATGGCGCCGAAACCAAAAGCCTAAAATTAAAGCTGTCGTCCCACTGCACGGTCTACCAGGCCGAACTGTTGGCCATATGTAAAGCCTCGAGGGAGGTCCTAAAGAGCGCTAAAGACACCTTTGGTATCTTTAGCGACTCTCGATCTTCGCTCGAAACGGTCGTTAACCACCGCTCCTCTCATCCCCTTGCAGTCCAAATCAGAGAGAATCTGAGGCAGGGCAGATCCCAGGGCAAAGATATATCTTTGTTCTGGATCAAGGCCCACGCGGGACTGGAGGGGAATGAGAGAGCCGACCAGTTGGCTAAAGATGCTGCACTTAAACTTAAGAGGAAACCTGATTACGACCAGTGCCCGGTTTCATTCGTCAAGCGCCAAATCCGACAGGATTCGCTCGGCGAGTGGAATCGGCGCTATAGAGCGGGCGAAACAGCTGCTACCACGAAAATTTTCTTCCCAGACGCAGTCGATGCATACAGGGTAGTCAGAAAACTAAAACCGACCGGAGTGATGACCCAAATCTTGACTGGCCATGGTGGGTTTTCCGAATACCTGAACAGGTTCAGGTGCGCGGAGAGCCCATCATGTGCATGTGACCCTGACCAAGACGAGACCGTGACCCATATACTGACCGACTGCCCGACCTATGGCCTGGAGAGATACGAGCTCGAACAGCGGCTAGGAATAAATGTAATACTGGAAAATTTTCAAAATTTAATTAAAGACAAAAAACAAAGCGAAGATTTTATAAATTACTGCATAAAAATAGCACAAAAAGTTATAAATAAAAATAAGAGTAAATAAATATGCTCAAAATTATTATATTGTATATACATAATGGGAAGCATTACATAAATAGTTTAAAATATATAGATAAGGATAAAAATAAGATATTGTTAGAATTAAGAATTTGCTAGTAATAATAGTAGTATTTAGTATCAAAAATGTATTAGTATTAAAAATTAGAATACTTATCATATAAGATAGAAAATAAGAATGTTATAGGTATAAGAATAAATGTAAGAGAATAAATTTTAATAATAAAGATAAGTTACCATGGTCTCGGATTCTGTCCGAGGAACCAACACTAGCTCGCAGATTCCGCCTTGCGCGGAGAGGCAGGCGCCATAAAAAAAAAAAAAAAAACAACACCATTATTCCTATAGCTAACACTGTAAAGAATTTGGGGATTTATATCGACTGCACTCTAGCTTGGACCAAACAACTGCAGGAAGTCAGTCGTAAACTGTTTGCTTCTGCGGGCTCCCTGAGACGTCTTCGTAATTTTCTTCCCATCACCACCAAAATTGCGTTAGCACAATCTCTTCTTCTCCCTATCCTGGACTATGCTGATGCCAGCTATCTTGATCTCACCCAAGACCAATTGGATAAGCTTGAGCGACTTCAAAATCTCTGTATCAGATTCATATTCGGCTTGCGCAAGTATGATCACGTTTCTGAATTTCGTACTAAGCTCAAATGGCTTCCTATTCGCCTTCGCCGGAATGCCCACATACTTTCTTTGCTTTATAACGTGCTATTTAATCCTTTTACTCCTCTTTATCTCAAAGAACGCTTTCAGTTCCTCTGTGACACCCATTCTAGGTCCTTGAGATCATCGTAAAATTTAAAATTAAATATTCGTATGCATTCCACTTCCTTTTTTGATAAATCTTTCACGATTCAAGCGGCTCGGTTGTGGAATGTATTACCAATTGAAATAAGACGTGCTCAAACACTGCCAACGTTTAAGAAAATGGTAAAAGAGCATTACTTGTCAGTTTAATTTTTATTCTTCTCCTTTCTCTGTTATATATTTGGTATGTATTAGTATATTATATAATATTGTATGTATGTATTGTAGGTTATGATGTCTAAGTTATTTTATTTAAGTATGTAATTTTGTACACTGACAGCCCTAAATTCTTCTCCTATCGTAAAGTCCATCCAAAGGTTGTCTGTAAGAGATTGCCCTGTGCGATAAGACCGCCCATTGTACACTTGTTTGGTGAATGTTTGTCCTGTACATATTTTTGTGGTGTACAATAAAGTATATAATAAATAATAAATAAATAAATTATTTGCTTTGTTGAATTACTAATCTATCCCTGTATGGAGGCCGTTTTGCAATTTTCCTTCTTCTTATGGTATTTATTTCCGCCCAAAGATGCGTTAAAATGAGTGTTGAAATTTGGAACTTTCGACGCTCAAAACTTTCAAATATTATTATTTTTTGCTTTTTTGATTCCATACAGGCCTAGATAATGATGAGACAAATTGATATCATTTTTTATTTTGAACGTACGTCGTCAAACAGTGGAGTAATCGCCAGACTACGTTTGTATGGAAGAATGATCGACTAGTGTAACCTTAAATTACAAGCGATTAGCGTAGCTTTTATAAACTAAAGCAGATTAAATAATAAGATTACGGTTAATTTCTACCGACTTCAAAATATTGTGTTTGATTCTTATTTTTTTTTTACTCGTACTGACACTAGAAACCTGACTTTGCCAGCTTAGCGTCGAATCAAGATGAAGACCGAGATCTCTTACACTAGGGCTGATGGGGATGACAGTACCATTAAAAATTATAAGAGGAAGAGAGCTAATCCCCAATTGACCCATCATGCGCAAGCTTCCAATCAGAATGGCTTGACATTTTGAGGGGTTTACAGACACCCCAAATCTGTCAGAACAGTCCTTGACAGCCTCCAAGTCCCGGTTCACATCGTCTATAGCGTCTGACAAACTCTCCACCCGCGTAGCTGCATAAATTTGAAGGTCATCGGCATAAAGATGATACGAACACCGAAGACAATTAGTTATAAAATTTATGAAGATGGAGAATAACAATAGAGAAAGAATACCGCCTTGCGGAACACCAGCAGCCAGGTCATACCAACTTGACGAGCTCTCGTCAACACGAACCGACTGCTGTCGTCCCCGAAGATAGGAAGAGAACCACTTCAGTGCCTCGGCAGAAACCATAAGATGTGAAAGGATAGAAAGGAGAATATCGTGACTGACGGCATTAAAGGCATTGGAGAAATCGATTAAAACCAAAACAGTAACCTTGGTATCCTGCATCGCTTCTCTAATGTCGCCAGTCACTGTACAATAAATCAATAGCTGACAGCAGTTGAGATTAAAAATATGATCGATTGCAATTCAATTTTTATATGAGAACCCTATAAATTTTAGAATCGGTATGATTAAAGGCTGTCTGTAAGAGATTGCCTAGTGCGATAAGACCGCCCATTGTACACATGTTTTTTTTTTAATGTTTTTCATCTATGTTTTTGTGGTGTACAATAAAGTATATAATAATAATGATTACAATCAAGTTGCTGAATCAATAATCGGTTCTTGACACAGAGTTCGGAACCTAAAGACGACATTGCTAAAATATTTGTGCCCGCACTATGTTCGCAGAGCATCGAGGCAAGTTACGGCTGCCATAGCCATAGTCAGAATTGTCATCAACATCATTTTAGCCAAAAGACGTCTCCTACTGGAGACTGGTTCTCGTCAATGAATAGGCGCCAGTTACCAGTTTGACCGGTCGTGCGCACTTAACTTTGATACAAAATTGTAGGATTAGCAATTAACCCTGTATCCAACTTAATAAATAATTTGGTCAAGTTAATGCAATTACCACTCTGAATGTAGGTATTTAATTTGTATTTTTCTGGATTTTGGCTTTCGTTGTGTTTTGACTAGACTTACCTACTCATTCCGTTTTTGTGTTCAGTCATACCTTACACTAATTTGCGATGCTTGCCTTTTGCCGGTATAATAACCAATAAAATCTTTTTGAGCGTTATAAATTTCTCAATGCTTGCCCTTAAAAACATAAAAGAAACAAAATTATCGCTATGTAAGTACCGATACGAGTAACAAGAGTCAAAACATAAAACCGCACACGGAACAATAAAAACACTAAAAAACAGAAATCAGTATGTCAAAACCACAAACCAACAAATTGGTAAAATATTCCAAATAACCATTACGGTCATAGAGAGGTTCCAATCTTTTATCATTTTTCCGTATATCCGAGATACGGAATCGCTCTACGATATTTATATTATACAGGCTTATAAACAACCCTGATATTTTATTTTCGCTTTTCGCTGAGTGCCTGAACCGAGGCAGACGTAGACACTTTTTTTTTGCAAAGTAAAGTTTAAGATGAGCGTCGGTACGTTTTCTGTATTATTTATCAGTTTACTGTAAAGAAGTTTATTGTTGTATTTTTCTGTTTTAGAGATCGACTTTACTTTGAATAATCTTATTACAAGGAATAAGCCAAAAAGATTAATGTACCGACAAAATCTCTCTGTAATTTTACTGTTAAAAACTTTTGTTCTTGTTTTTAGTGTGAATCTGAGACAAGAGTTAGTTTGCATTATTAGAAAATCTTTGGTAAACAATGGACAAAAAAAACGTCGACTCGGGCCTGGTCCTCATCGGATGGCGAGCTACCCATTACTCGCCGTCTGCATACTCGCGCCTACGGTGGCCGGGGGGAATCGGCTTGCGACTTCTGACGCTCAGGGCGTCGTGCGGTGGCTTGGGACGTGAAGGCGTCTCCGTTGCTTCCCCCTAACGCGTTCTGCCTCCTCCTTCGCGAGCATTACTGCTTCGCAGACGCGTAGGTGACCGCTTCCCATGCCCTTTCACTCCGTACCATGGCCTGAACCAGGAACGGAAGCGAGAGGTCGCCATCGTCGATCGCCTCCACGAGGATACGGCGTTGCTCCACCCACCAGACCTCCACCGTATGCTTTACCGTGTCCTCCGGACGATCCACGAAACGTTTAAACAGAATAGACAAAATATATAAACTTTTTTAAATTAATTCACTAAGCGTTTCATGCTTTTTGAAAAATCTGAATTAGATAAAACAGGCGAATACAGGCGTGGTTGTATGTTAGGACTTCGCCCGTAACGTAGTGAGATCTTTGGCATCTTGTGAAGTGAGGAATCTTCTTAAACTGCAGACTATGTCCAAGAATACGGGCCTTATGTATCTTACTCTTCGTCTAGCTATATAGCGACAATTTCATACATGTTATTCTAATTTACTTTATTACTGAAATCGTTTTGCATCGACTACATGTTTAGTTTATTCGAAAAGGAAACCTATCTTCGCCTTTCTGACCCTATCAAAACAAAATCAGTTCAAGTACAAAAAATGCACCACCAAACTCATTTATTTAATCCTGTTATAAATAAAATGTTTAATCCATCTCAGTGGATGGAAGACTAATTTTATTCCGACACGCCTCGGTCGCGGTGGCCCCAGTTTTTGCTTGTTAAAATACCTGCCCGCAGTGAATGAGAGAACGAATGGTCGCGTGAATGACTGTGAATGGTTGAGTGAATAAGTCGTCGCCGGACATCGTTGCAAATATATTTTTTCTGCTTTTCGTTCTCTAAAAGTCGAGTAAGATTGCTATCCAGCTATGTATTTGGTATCCGATCTTTTTACTTTACTAGCCTTTTCCCGCGGCTTCGTTCACCCGTCTTCGTTGGCCAATCAGAGCACAATTCCACAGGAACAGTGTATTGTGTAGGGATAGAAAATAGCTTATGGCACGCAGCGATAGTGTAGCTTTCTATCGATGAAAGAATTTACGTAATCGGTTCATTAACTCTTTTCAGTGATTTCAGCTAGATTCAAGTTAATGGCGATTGTGATGTGCGGTAGTCCCTGCACCGCAGTAGTACCCTAACCCCCGCTATCACATGAAATTGCTACTGCGCCGTGACTCGTGGAGTGTTCCGAGTCACTATTAAGATTGAGGTATATCAATAACAAACGTATAAATAAACAAACAATTTGGCCTGATGATGACGTTGCTATTTTTATTCTTTTTTTTACTTAAGTATGGCAATATTCAAAAAGCGAGGCCTTCTTCAGGAAAATGATTAAAGAAAAAAACAGAAATAATTAATATCTCTACGAAGGTAATACCCAAACTATAAAAAATTAAACCTAAAACGTCCCCTTTAGGTGTCAAAGACATTGGTGAGTACCTGAATAGGATTGGGCAAGAGACCACAGCTAATTGCCACCACTGCGGAGGTGACCTTGACTCTGCACAGCACACGCTCAAGTAGTCTCCTGGGTGGGCCTCCGAGACGCAGCTTTTGGTCGCCAGGATCGGGCAAATCCTGTCTTTGCTAGCAATAGTGAAGGCCAGGCTGGCAGAGACAGAAAACTAGAAGAAAATAGTCTCTGACTGTGAGACCGTGATAGTCCAGAAGAAAGGCGCCAAGCGGGATTGTCAGAGAGTCGACCGCACTTGGGTAAGAAGGCATTGGGGAGGCAACCGCCTCAATGGCTAAAATGCCGAAATTCCGCCTGAATCATAGGCTGGCTTGCGGAAACTCAGATTGAGGACGCTGTCCGCCCTCCAAGTGACTCCAGGAAAAACATTGGCAAAATGATCAAGTGCACTGCAAGGTTCAGGGAAGGTATTTTTTTTTTATTCCGAGGGATGTGCCCTAAGAGGCGTTGCACAAAGGGGATTCCGGGCTGTTCTTTTAAGAGGTCACGGAGCCACTTCTACGTTACGTATTAACTACTGGGCTGCAAATGTGCACATAGCTATTGTTTTTATACAAGTAATAAATCAGTAGTTACGTATATATTTAATAATTAATAACAAATTGAGACGAAGCTAGCAGGGCTTTTGAGCAAGCATATACACGGTGAAAAGTTGATAGCTGTATATAGTATGTGCGGCTTGCTGAGAAAACATCCAGCTTCCCCTCTACATTTTGAGCGACCACTATTCAATATCATATTTTATCATCATTGGGAACACGCATTGGTTAAAAACTTTCGACAGAAACACTGCAGCTCTTACGAGTCATTTGACATTTTGTTAATACAGGTTTAAACCTGACAGCTCATTGTTTAAATGATTAAGGCAATATTCGTGCCTCGTAATTGTTTAGAAGTAAAAGGTATTAAACCCTTTGTTCTAGAACTTTCGGGTCGATTAATTTTTATTGTTAGGTTTAGACAATTTGGGACGTGTGTTACTGGATTTAAATCGACACTAAAGACTTGTAAATATGTATGTTGTTTGATTTGTATTTGATAAGTTATTTACAATTCTGATAATTAATTCATCAGCCTGTAGCTTTATCTTTAAGGGTAACTGTGACTTCATATGAAAATAAGAAAGGAAAAAAGATCATCACGCTTGCATAGATCAAATAATCGCTATTAGAAGGTCAGTTTGTCTAGCTGGCTAGAGCCTAAGGTTCAAAATACGGATGACTAAACCAGAAATCCTAATTTTCTCAATTGCACTAATAAGGAGACTTTCTCAATACTTCAGAGTACAGTCACAGAATCACTATTGGATTGTAAATCTGAACCTATTTAAGGATACATACAATAAATCAGTAGTTGCTTGAAAAGATAGCAGAAATGTAACTAGTGCTGGCTGCCTTGTGTAAATGCGATTGGTTTTGATTACTATGTGTCACAAAACAATGTCACTGTCGGATGTTGGTTTATTGAAATTTGTAGGTACTGGGGTAACCCCAAGGGTACCAGCAACTGATATTTGGAAGATAAATCCAATTTGGAACGCTCGGAAATGTTTTAAGACATTTTTGTTAACTTTTTCTTGGGACGACGTTTTAAGAATTTTTTTTACAATATCAAAATAGCATATTATTTATTGTAGTAACCCCAAGGGTACCACAGTACCTACCGGACAATCTGACTCACTTTCACTTGGTATATGGGAGACCAAATTAATGCTGTTCATTGGATGTTTCTTCATTTATTCTGAAACTTATTTCAAATGTGATGAAAATAAACTGTCGCGGCGCGAGCAAAGAATGTGTGCAATTCAAAGCTAAAAAGAATCCGCTACGTTTCACAGCATAGCTACGCAACCTCGCACCGCATAATTACCTCGCACAGTTTTGGTGAAAAGTAAGGCGCCTCCCCGAGAAAAACGCCGCGTTAGCCGTTTTTGTGCAGTTTTAGGAGCTCCTCGTTATTTTCAAAGAAATATCAATTAATAAAATATATTAAATAATCAATATTAGATTCTAAAATGGTAGTATTCTTTTTTTAACCGACTTCGCAAAAAGAAGGAGGTTATCAATTCGACTGTATTTTTTTTATGTTTGTTACCTCAGAACTTTTTATTGGGTGAACCGATTTTGATGATTCTTTTTTAATTTGAAAGCGGGTGCTTGTAATGTGGTCCCATTTAATTTTCATCAAGATCTGATGAAGAACTTCGGAGAAATACATCAGAACTCTTCAATAAATGACGGAAAATCACTTTGGATAGATCCAATCGCATGTCTGTTTATTGTTTACACCATTTCATAACATGACATCATACAGGTACGTTCTTAAGGGGTACGCAGGTGTGAACAGTTCACCCTGGTATACTCTCATTGCACTGGTTTCGTTTAAGTTTCATGTTATTGGGTTAATCTATTCTAGCTTCACTTTGGGCACTATACGCGTAGGTACCTAGCCTATAGAACTGGTACATAATGTACTTACCACAACTAAAAAGTGAAAAATAAAAACTTTTTTACAAAAATTACAACCGACTTCCAAACAAAAACACTACAAAGTGAAAAATAACTTCAATTTTGGAAGTCGGTGTCAAAAAACGAAGAAATGTAAACAGGAACACCGAATGCCGAAATTGAAGTTATTTTTCACTTTGTAGTGTTTTTGTTTGGAAGTCGGTTGTAATTTTTGTAAAAAAGTTTTTTTTTATACTAACACTGATGGATAGACAATTTAATAACGAATATTTTGTAACTTTTTTTTTTCAAAAGACCTACATTCGATTTTATAAAGATTTTATTCTAAAATCTGGGCGTATTCTATTTATTTATTCACCAGTGTGCCGCTAGGGCACTAGGAATGCTCAAGGTTTTTTTATCAGGGTACGGCCTCAAGGCGTGAAAAGCTAATAAACAGACAGACAGTAGAATTTTGCTATTTCGCATTTGCCATTTTAGTATGGTTTAGGCTTTTAGAAAGTCTGACTCAATTATCCTTACAAGCGAGTTATAATTGACTCTTTTGTGTAGCGCACAATGCCGCGTGGCCATTATTAGGATTGTTCGGTGGTCTCGAATTGGTTACTAATCAAATGTACAACATGCCTTTGTCCTATTCTAAAAGGGTTGTATGGATTTAGAATATTTTTTTACTATAGTATTGTGTTAGTTTTGGGCATAATATGTTTATATAGATAGCATAATAAGTTTATATAGAGAGTTTATTTTAAAATGGACTACTCGGTGTTCTCCAAACTAGGCGCTATGAGTGGGATTTCCACTACTTTTTCTGAGCCGGGCAAAGTGGTGTTAACTCAGGTTACCACTCAGAAAACTGCATTCTGGATCACCAGTCTCATGTCATATCATGAGACATTTAAATACTTAGCTAGTAAAATCTGAGTGTACGATAATGGTTGACCTCGAAAGTTTTTGATATAATGTTGTAAATTTTATAGATCCGATCGAATTATCATAAAAACAACTCCTAAATAGGTGATTTCTAGTAAAAACTCATATTTCAAGGTTTTAAATTTTATATTGGTGTTATATTCATAAAGTTCATATGGCTTCTACGTAATACAAACAGGAACAATAATGTATCAGCTGCTAATTATAAATGACTAATACGGAAACTGGGTTATTGTCAGTCAATAGTTACTTTCATATTGTTACTATTACGACAAATGATTAATTATAATTAATAAGTAGCACAAATTGTGGAACTAGATAGTTAATGTTTAACCCAGAATGTACTCGACAGCAATACAATTTCGGTCTTAGCTGTAGTATATAGGTACTTGCAATGATCGAAAAGTTAGTACATACTATATAGGCTTTTTTGATTCTGTTCTCTTTTTTTCGATAAATTGTTAGGAAAGTACTTCCAGTGATACTTTATGAAGTCTTTCCTTCTAGATTTATATGATCTATGTTGTGGTAACTAGGTGATACTTATTCATGTACTTGTTACTGTACTTTTGATATCGCACGAAATATATTGTGTAAAACCAAATTCCACTGCGTTTACTTTAATATAAGTTCATCCTTCATTAAATAAAAATCGATAAACTCCCAACTCCATTAAATCTTTAAACTTAAACTTAATAATTCAGAAAACAAACATTAACTTGACAAATAGAAAAATAAATAAGCAGTATTATTCCAAAACGTTCCCGATTAAATTTTTGGAACAACTGGTCGTTATCAACAACTAGTCGTTACAAAGTACATCGATGTCATTAACTCAGGAACATAGCTCCATTATGTTTAATGACTTATATTACAGGTTGGACTTTAGCAGAATAAGTTGTTAACTGTTTAAATACTGGAGTATAATATTGGGGTTTTAGGTTTCTAAAGGAACATCATCTGACAACACTTTTCCCAAATTTTTGGGGACAGATTCTAGATTAACCGAGTGCAGCTGAATTTCAGTACTATATATGAGGATCGATTTCCTATGGGTAAGCTGTGTCAAAAAGACCATTCATTGTTTGATGATATTCCCAGGTTACTCGTACCTACTACTGAGATTGCGGCTCATATCTAGAGAACTATGGAAGTAGAAAATCATATTGCGACGGCCTCAAATAAATGTGAAAAGTGTGATAAGCATATTTTCTTTTTTTTATATTAATATTCTACCGCGGACATAGTCGTCCGCGCTCTTTTTTAATGTGTTAATTTGTTTAATAAATTTTCATAATATTACAATTATTGGTCTCGTACCGTCTACGTCGGCCATTATTTCTAGGCTCACTTAACTAACTTAAGTCTACGTGAGTACATCTTTCACTAAATACTATACAGGGTGTCCCAGAAATCGACGTCAAGCCGTTAATGGGTGATAGACCAAGTTATAACAGTTCTCAGAAAAATACGAAAAAAAATCTATCTCATGTTTTTAAAAAAATAAATAAAAATTTACTAAAAAAATCAATCCCTGTAATGGTTCTTTAACTCCAATTGCTACAAATCCCATAATTTATCTAATTTTTTTATTATTATGTAATCTTGAATAATGCTTGTGTAGATTTTTGCCTAAAATTTAAAGCCAACTCCTCCTACTTAGAAGAAAATTAAACTTTTTCAAAACCAAATTATTCAAATTTACTGTTTCGCCCAACTTTAACTGACTGTACTGAAAAAAAAATGTACTACGCTAGTTTGGCAAGTAACATGAAAAATTGGCGCATTTAATAAGGATTCAAAAATGGTGTAACACTTGCTAGATTACGTTTTCATTAATCGGTCAATTTTTTTTTTTGTAAATAGCCTCGGTTTTTACACAAAATGTCCATACTTCCTTAAAATGACTTTAGCTTACCTAAAGCTTTGCTAAACTCCGTTTCTAGTTTGATAGAGACGTTACGTAATTTAAGAGCAAAGTTATGATAGTGACTCAACCTTTTTACTTTAAGTCAGGACCAGTTTTCTCATCTTAGAAAAAAAAAACAAATTATCAGATTTAATTTCTTTTTTAAGAAGATGTCGTGCTTGCATTGCCGTCGAAGGAAGGCAGTTTGAACATTTATTGTAATAAAAAAAAAAAAAAACTGATAATTTGTTTTTTTTTTCTAAGATGAGAAAGAATTTTTTAAAAACATGAGATAGATTTCTTTTCGTATTTTTCTGAGAACTGTTATAACTTGGTCTATCACCCATTTACGGCTTGACGTCGATTTCTGGGACAGCCTGTATACATGTTTTCTTTTATTATTTATTACACACCGGCATTACAATTTTATATTTCTTTTTACTACCTATCTTTATGTTATTAACTATTTTGTTTACTGATTTCTATTGATACACTTGTTACGCGGTGCTAATCTATAAGGATCGCCGAGACAGCATTGACCCAAATCAACACTGCACACGGCTCGACCACGCAGTGCAGCGTCAGCAGAAACGTGCCGCGCGATGACGACAACAGCGGCTTCGCAATAACGGAAACGCGGACCCAAATTCATAATTGATTCACACTTCGAACATTGTAAACCTCTTAGAAATAATTAACTTGTAACTTTTAGTATAATTAAATTTTATTAAATAACTTTTGCTTTTTTTTGGATCCTCCGGTTGCAGCCCACGTAATTGGCGCAGTCGGTAGGATACCAGTAAAGTAGAGTCAGTGTCGTATCGAACGATTAGTCTACGGGTATCCGAACCTACGGGAGCTGCAGTCCAGAGGAGAATCCGACTCTCGATTCGTCAAGAAGAAGCAATGCTGTAAGTCCTTGAATCTTTCAAGTCCTTGCCTATCTTACCCTTAAGTATCCTTGAATATCACAAGCCCTAAGTTTAATCCTTACTATATTCTTATATCCTGTCCAATCTATGTTCATGATATTATTTTTTACTTATAATTTCTGTATGTGTGTAAGTTTTTAGCGTTCAAGATTTTCCATCCAACGGAATATCGATCTGATAGGTTAGATAATAGTGACCGAAGCAGGAGTAGGCTCGCGGCTATAGACGAGAACAGGAATTTAGGCGCGATGTCGAGCGACGACGTAGACACGATTTATAAATCCCTGAGATTAGTGCCGGAGTTCGACGGGAACCCGCACGTACTAACCCGTTTCATTAGTATATGTGACCAGTTGGTAGTTACTTATTTTAAAACCGCAAAAGGTTATGAACTAACGAACTTAGCCCTCATTAACGGAATTTTAAATAAGGTTACGGGACCCGCTGCTAGGCATATTAATTCCAATGGTATCCCGGATACCTGGCAGGGTATTCGATCCGCCCTGATCAATAACTTTGCTGACCATCGAGATGAGACCGCTTTATACAGCGACTTATCCTTGCAAACCCAGGGTTCCAGTAGCCCTCAAGAATTCTATGAAAGGTGCCAAAACTTATTTAGCACCATAATGACTTATATCTCGCTTCACGAGACAGTTAACACCACTATTGAGGCTAAACGAATGCTATATAAAAAGTTAACCCTCCAAGCTTATCTGAGGGGTCTTAAAGACCCCCTAGGCTCTAGAATACGTTGCATGCGTCCCGAGTCCATGGAAAAGGCATTGGAATACGTGCAAGACGAACTAAACACGCTTTACCTGCAACACCGCAATGAGGGAGGACCCAGTAGAAAGGACTGGGCTCAACCACAACCGAATCATCATTTACCTTTGAACAATTTCACCCCCAAAGTAAACCCTGTTAACGTTCCTGTCATGCCTGGACCATCAAAACAATTTGCGTTCAATACGCCTGGCCCGCAGCGACAGCAGTCAATGCAGCCTTATGCTCAAGGATGGAGGCCCAGCATGCCTATGCAACAGCAACCCCGTGGCTTAACCCGTACACAACAAATGATGCGCGCCCCCTTGCCATTTTATCACCCGCAAAGTAACGTCTTTAGAATGCCCCCTAGACCTCAACCGCAACCACAATCAAGTTATAATAACGCACCTAAGCCAATGAGCGGCGTTAGTCCTTTTGTGCCCAAAACCTTGCCACCCTCAGGTCGCGATTGGAGACAGTATGGTAATCCACCTCCGAACAACTATTTCAGGACACGCGAGGTTAATTTTAACAACTTAGACTACGACTATGATTATAGTAATTGTTACTATGCCGATTACGAACCAGATTATTATACTAACGAACAGTACCCCAAATCTGGATATTATGAGGATTCGTATCCCTACCACGACACTCCTTCGGTAGAAGAGGTAGACCAAGATACCCAACCTGCTGAAAATTTTCAGAAGGTATCCAAATTAGAAAAACCAAAATAGAGCTCAACTTTCATATACAGAGGCAACTCGGATTTATTCAGATTCAGGATCCACCACTTAAGTTACTAATTGATACAGGAGCCAATCAATCGTTTATAAGTCCAGAAGCCGTAAGCAAATATTTTAACCATATACCACTAAACTATGAGCCATTCGAAGTAACGAATGTTCACGGGACGTCTAAGAATGACTATTCCATTACTTTGCCATGCTTTTCAGAATTAAACGAACATTCAGATGTTACATTATTCGTTTACAAATTTCATAATTACTTTGACGGACTCCTAGGCTTTGATTTGCTTGAAAATTGGGGAAGTAAAATCGATCTTAACCGTAAACTACTAATAACACAGAATGCACAACTACCTATACAGATGTATGACTCACGCAATGTTAATTTGTATGAGGACATAATATCAGCTAATTCATCCAAGTTAGTTAGAGTACCTATTAATACGTTGGATGGTGAAGTAATGATCGAGGATCAAGTCATCTGTAGTTGCTTAATTTCAAACTGTATAACTAATGTTAAAAATAACCGTGGCTGGGTGGAGATTACTAACCCTACGTGTAACGACATCATCTTTTCAATGGACCGCCCCGTAGAGGCTGAGCTATTTAACATTGAAGTTGAAGGTACTGCAATTCCATCAGATCGTGTTAATGCCGTACTTTCGCGTCTCAGAACGGAACATTTAAACCCAGAGGAACTTGCTAACTTAAAAAACCTCTGCGCGAACTATGCCGACGTCTTTTATCTCGAAGGCGAATCGTTGACATTCACAAATAAAGTGAAACATCGCATCCGAACAACTGATGAAATTCCAGTACACACAAAAACTTATAGATATCCCTATGTCCACAGACAAGAAGTCAGAGATCAAATAAGCAAAATGCTTGATCAAAATATAATACGACCATCAGATTCGGCCTGGAGTTCCCCTATTTGGATCGTACCCAAAAAGGCGGATGCTTCTGGCAAGGTTAAATGGCGACTTGTCGTGGATTTCCGAAAAGTCAACGAGAAAACGATTGATGACAAGTATCCCATACCCAACATTACAGACGTACTCGACAAATTAGGTAAATGTCAATATTTTAGTACCCTGGATTTAGCCAGCGGGTTCTATCAGGTCGAAATGAACCCTGAAGATATACATAAAACGGCGTTTAATGTGGAAAACGGCCATTATGAATTCCTTAGAATGCCGATGGGGCTTAAAAATTCTCCATCGACATTTCAAAGAGTTATGGATAATATCCTTAGAGACCTAAACCACATCTGCCTGGTATATCTGGATGACATTGTAGTGTTCAGTACATCCCTGCAGGAGCATATTAATAACCTGGAAAAAGTATTTAAAAGATTGCGAGAATCTAACTTTAAAATTCAAATGGATAAGTCCGAATTTTTAAAGTTAGAAACTAGCTTTCTAGGCCACATCATTTGTAACGAAGGTGTCAAGCCAAATCCAGACAAAATTAAAGCCATAGAAAACTACCCTCTTCCTAAAACAGCAACAGAAATCAAACGTTTTCTCGGCCTGATCGGTTATTATAGGAAATTTATCCCGGATTTTGCTAAATTAACTAAACCACTAACTCAATGTCTGAAAAAGGGTAGCAAAATAACTTTGGATCAAAAATACATTAATTGCTTTGAGCACTGTAAAAAACTCCTTACTAACGACCCTATTCTGCAATATCCAGATTTCAATAAAGAGTTCATTCTAACAACCGACGCATCTAACGTTGCAATCGGCGCCGTCCTATCCCAGGGAGTAATAGGTTCAGATAAACCCATAGCGTACGCTTCACGTACTTTAAATTCTAGCGAGTTAAACTACAGTACCATTGAAAAGGAATTGTTAGCAATTGTTTGGGCCACCAAATATTTTAGGCCGTATTTATTCGGTAGAAGATTTAAAATAATTACTGACCATAAACCCCTTCAATGGATCATGAACTTGAAGGAACCCAATTCGAGACTCACAAGATGGCGGCTAAAACTGAGTGAATTTGATTTTTCAATAGAATATAAACAAGGTAAATGCAATACTAACGCGGATGCTTTATCACGGCTTGAAATTAATAATGAAGAACTAATGTCTATTGTAGCTAACCCTTCAGAAAATAACCCTGCCCTTGATGACTCTAGAACCATTACGGCTACGGAACCCGCGGATGACTCGGGTACCGCTACAGTCCACACAGATAATGAGAACCCCATCCTAGAGGTTCCCATTTCTGATGATCCGTTAAACAAGTTTACGAAACAGATTATTTTTAATATAGTAGGAGATATAAAGGGTCGAACAATTGTAACAAAACCCTTTGACACCCACACACGAATCAACATTCAAGTGTCAGAATCAAATTTAGAGGAGGACGTAGTTAATGCAATAAAAGAGTACGTTCATCCTAAAATTAAAACAGGGCTACTAATAAATCCAACTTTAGGCATGTACTCAATAATTCCCATTATTCAAAAGAACTTTAAAAATTCATCAATGACCTTAACGTTAACCAAAAAGGAATTGGATAACGTCAGAGAGTACTTGAGGCAACAGGAAATTATTAACAAGCATCATGATGGGAAAACTAACCACAGGGGTATTAACGAAACTTACTTAGCTCTATCTCATAAGTACTACTGGCCGAAAATGCGCGAACATATAACGAAATTTATTAACGAATGTACTACTTGTGGTCAGGCAAAGTACGACCGCAATCCGACCAAACAACAATTTAAAGTAGTTCCACCAGCAAGTAAACCATTTGAAATAGTACACCTCGATTTATTAACTATTCAAAGCGAAAAGTTTCTAACTTTAGTAGATTCATTTTCAAAGTATGCTCAGGCGTATTACTTAAGAGATGGAACAGCCATAAGTGTAGTACAAGCCTTGCTTAGCTTTTGCACTCACCATGGAATACCATCTACCATCGTTACTGATAACGGGACAGAGTTTACTAACCAACTAATAGCAGAATTCACAAGGTTACACAAAATTCAACACCATAGGGTTGCACCACATACTCCGAATGAAAATGGTATAGTTGAGAGATTCCACGCTACCATATTGGAACACCTTCGTATCCTTAAATTAAGTCAAAAAGGTGAATCCGTGACTAACCTCATGCCCTACGCCCTCCTAGCTTACAATAGCAGTATCCATAGTTTCACAAAATGTAAACCTATCGAAGTTATTACCGGACATTTTGATCCCCGCGATTCCTTTGACATAGATTTATCCGCTCATTTGCTACAGCAGTATATGACTAGTCATAAAGAGAAAATGACTACTGCATATAATGCAATACATGAGCTATGTATCGAAACCCGCAAGGAGTCTACTGATAGTCGTAACCGTCAACGCGAACCAGAAGTCGATTACTCACCTGAACAACAGATTTTTGTAAAGAATCCATTTGCTTCCAGGCAAAAATTAGCTCCTCGATACACTCATGACGTTGTTATGGCGGACCTCCCTATCCACATCTACACAAGGAAGAAACGCGGTCCTGTTGCGAAGTCTAGGCTAAAAAGGGTTCCTAAAACCGCCCGATTGTTACAGGAAGCTCCTGATTCTACACCTGTTCCTGCGAACAGCTCTATCTCAAGAAATAAGACTTGAGAGCCTGGACGATGGACCTGGGATTGTACCCTTTAAATTAGGCCCAGCTAAGATCTTATCACACCACCATTCCTTCATACAATACGTTAATTTAGACACTCTACAAGATAAAATAAATTCTATTGATAGCCAATTACTAACCAGCAGCCCTAATCTTAATAACCAAACCAAATCATTATTCCAGCCTCATATAGATTACCTGAGATCCAAACTCAATAGTGTATCCGAACAATTAAAATCTTTCGAGATAACTCGTGTAAAAAGAGGGCTCATAGATGGTCTCGGTAGTGTTGTGAAAAGCATTACAGGAAATTTAGATTATACCGACGCATTACATTATAATCAAGCTATAAAATCTCTCGAAAACGATGAACACAAATTAGTCACTGAATTCAATCAGCATGTTAGTCTAACAAAAGAGATGTCCACTCAATATTCTAAAATCATTGACGATATTGTAGATAACCAGAAAAAAATGGCAGCCCTACTAAATAGAATTAACGAAAGCAACACAGATAGAGATCATGATTTGATAAAATACGCACATTTAGCTCAAATACTTATTATCCTTAGCGATAACGTAGATGCAGTTTCACAGGAACTAAACCGGCTGCAGAATGTTCTAGCATTTATAAAAACCTCTACAATGCACCATTCCATTCTCAGCATAGACGAAATACGCGCTATAATAAATAAATTAACAAGTTTATATAGTAGTGAGAAAGTAGTAGATATAGATATAAGAGAATATTATAATATAATTAAGTTAGGTTCATACTATGTAAGCAATAATATAGTTATAGTATATAAGTTTCCAATATTTCAACCGCATACATACGATCTATATAAGTTATCAATAATACCTAACAAATATCATGAAGTCCTCATTCCATCCTCTCCTTTCCTAGCCATCTTCCAGAAAGATTCTAAGAACATAGAGGCTGAATGCCCGAAGACCAGCAAGTGGTTCATATGTGAGGAGAAACGAAGTCTACAGAGTCATTCCTCTCAAGATTGCATACACGAACTCATCACCACGCAAAGGAAAAGTTCAACATGCAAACCTGTCGCTATCACCTTGGACCAGCCAGCGTACGAGGAACTTGATGATAGATACTACACCATCAGCTTCCCGGTTCCCACGAAGGTTCATCTCTCCTGTGGACAAGACCTGTACAAAGAAGTTCAAGGAAGTTACTTACTCACCATACCGCAGGACTGTTACATAGAGACACCACATATCACTATCGCCAATAAGAAAAATCGTCTGAAAGGTCACGTATTGAAGATTATGGACCTACCTCTAGAAGACATAGATAATCAGCTTCCAGTCCCGACACTAAAATTGAACTCAATAAACTTGGACCACCTACATGCAGCCAATATGAAGATAATGCAACAACAGCCACATATTCCAGCTAAGAATGACTACGGAATCTACCACACCACGATTCCAATGTACATAGCACTAACCGGTGCATGTGCACTCATGGGTTACTTTATCTACCGACGGTACTGGTCAAAATCTAAGAAGACTCCAGACGAGGAACCACAATGTCACCCAAGGTGTCCAGAAAGAATTTACGCTCTTCCCGAACCTAAAGAGAGGATAAGCTGCAACCAACCCCCACCTCAATTTACTACGAAAATCATCGGTGGTGGCTGCTCTTCGGGGGGAGGTGTTACGCGGTGCTAATCTATAAGGATCGCCGAGACAGCATTGACCCAAATCAACACTGCACACGGCTCGACCACGCAGTGCAGCGTCAGCAGAAACGTGCCGCGCGATGACGACAACAGCGGCTTCGCAATAACGGAAACGCGGACCCAAATTCATAATTGATTCACACTTCGAACATTGTAAACCTCTTAGAAATAATTAACTTGTAACTTTTAGTATAATTAAATTTTATTAAATAACTTTTGCTTTTTTTTGGATCCTCCGGTTGCAGCCCACGTAATTCACTGCTTATAATATTTACTATTTTGTCTACTTATTTCTATTTGTACACTTTCGGGGGAGATGCATGGCAGTGCGAGCAACCCGGCCGTCGGTTCCCGTTCTAGAACCCCGTCGTAAGGACGTTAAGATGAGTATGACTGACTCGTTCCAACATGCAACTTTACATATATATTTTTTAATTTTTCATTACAGGATTAAGACAGGGTGATGGTTTGGGTTTGATATATTGGGATGGATATGTGATAAATATATTATTACTCCCTCTGCGTTTTTGTGAGAATCCACAAAACACAATTGCTACCAATAATAATTACTTATTTTTTGTAAGATTTATTAGAAGAGATACCGGTGAAAACCAAAGATTGAAATCAAACAAAATGAATAAAACAGTATAAATAACATAAAACATAAATGACATCGTTATTTAAACGTCTCGATTAATCTTTAATCGACTCGATAAATAAATCAATTCTATAATGTGTGTGGTCGGATGTTTACCTGTTACTACTGTTTTTTAGATACTTATACTCGTACATGTATTCAAGAGCAGCTCTTGCTTAGACGATGCTTTAACAAATCATTCAATAAACAGACTGAATTTCAATTAATTGGCAATCTATTGGAAGTCAAAAGTACCAACTCGATTATGTGGGAACTTTTACTTCAGGAGTTACTCTGTAATGGCGAAAATAAAACGTTTTTCTTTTTATTTAGTTATGATTTGCATTAAAACTGCTAGTATTTTTTTCCGACAGAGTTTTTGTCCTTGTGTAAGTATTTTACATTCATGAGTATTTCCACATTTAGACAGATTGTCTGTAAATCTGTTGAGTTTATAAACGCATTCTTCATATTTATGTATCTACCCAGAAATATAACACAAACCATATTTAACATTAACATTATAAGCGGGATATTTACCATGTTTACTGTTTGTTGCGAGTTTCCGATATTTCAGTGCTGTTGCAAGCACCATGATCATGGATCATCGTATTTACTTTCATTAGGCCTACATAAATGGTAGAATATATATAGGTACTTTAATAATGCAATAAAAAAATATAATTTCTTTAATTGCAACTCAATTGTTCTTAGAGTATCAATAAGGCTATAGAGCCCGTTCAACTTCTATTTTATCTTTGAGTTGAGTTGTGGTTTCTATAAAATCATATTTATATAAGCATTTACAGAATCTGCTTTGTCTACCAGTAACCTACTTTATGGGAGACAGCAGTTTGTTATAAGATTAGTGTTTTTCACAAGGCTTCGCTGCCTTTATTTATTTTATATATACTTTATTGTAGGTACACCAGGTTAAAACAAAGAAAAGGAAACTGAAAACTAAAATACATACAACGGGCGACCTTATCGCATACCGCGATCTCTTCCAGGCAACCTGTCCTTTGTCTAGCCTATTCAATGGCAGTGTAGTTTTCTAACGGTAAGTAGGTATAAGTTTTTTAGTCAATTGCTCTGTGCTAGGCAGCACTGATATCGGACATTACCGCTATGAGAAGAGGTGCAAAACAAACTATCACAAACAAAAAGGTTTCTTAATTTTTCAAAAACCTGGAGCCTTACTCTGATTTGTCAACACTATCACGGCTCCACTGTGTGAGAGAGACGGAAATATACAGGACGAAGAGCACTATCCCTTTTTAACAGCGGTGTCATGATATATTTGATACGTCATAGTATGGCCCCAGACATATGTTTAGTATCCTATTCAGACACCCACGGGTAGTCTTTCCCGGAAAACATATACCTAGCGCTCTATACTTTGCATTAATACTCTAGTGAAAAGCCATTAGCTTCAATATTCCCATTCAGTAACAAAATTATTTGTATTGCTGTATTATATATAATAGATTGGAAAAGTTTAGCGGTCTCTTTGAATATCTTTGCCTATAATAACGTAAATAGGTTATTTGGTACTGTTGCTAAATAACCTATTTTATACCTCACTTACTCTTAATATAGAATTTTGATTTACTCTTGAAGTGAGTTGAACATACTTATGATTATAATATCACGTGCAGTCCTTTATTTTCCGAAGAGGAAGACAGAGGTTTAATAGTATTACACCTTGCTAAGTTTTAAAACCATTTGATATATCGAGAGCCATGTACCTCTATCCAAGCTCCAAGCTTCTATCAATAAAAACAAGTGGAAAACTGGACAACGTTACGACTGACCCAGAGATTAAACCCTATGGTTAGTATTCACGCTTGCGACAACCAGACAAATAGTAGCACATAACACACGGCAAATGTGTGTAATTATAGCAAATTCACATTACGCCAGTTACACTATCTCATAAAATAGAGGGCGAATCAACATCAACCGAGTACAAAACTAGACTCCAGGCAGCTACTAAGAAATTCTAGATTCACAATCCTAATAACATTACCCGACCCAGGAACTCACGCTCAGCAGTCAGTATATAAGACCTACGGAAAAAATCTAGTAACATCCAATCTTATGTGCCCCTTACCAAAACAAACCATTTAAATCCACTCCAAATTCAACACAAAACGAATCCAATAGCTTTCTGAAGATATTTTTCAGTATACGGTATACCATAAAAATAAAAGGCGGTAAACGAGTAATATATCCGTAAGAACAAATTAACCCGTCAATATTCATAGGGAACTGTAAAAAAGTCGGTTGAAACGTAAAGTTATGTAATTTGGTCAACGATATAAGCCCTTTAAACAGACACTAGAATTTGTGGGTGGGGTTGTCTGCTATTAAATGAAATATCATGCCAAACTTTAACAGTACTTTTACTTCAGTTTTGCAATAATTTCAAATGCTTGCTATTTTGTTAAGGATAAAATCAGCTGAGTTGTTCGCCAACACACTTTGGAGATTTGCTTTGAGGTCTAGATAAAGTAAATTTCGGATTTTTGAAGTCAAAAATGTTTCGGTAGCACATGCCTATCACAAACATTGCCCACTATTCAACAGTAAAGTTGTTATTACTGTTAGAATATATATTTTTTTAAAGTTAAAGTGTACGCTTGTAGCGTATATATTTGTTAAAGTGTACGCAAGATTAACGTTTTCAGGTCAACATATTATTGGTAGAGAATAGAGACTTGTCTTCTATTTAAGGCATAGGAAATTTCTAGCAAATAACATTGGACATAAAAAGGCTGCGTCTGCAATTCAGCTGGTGGTTTACCGTATGAAATTGTAAAAAAAATATGCAAAAAAACAGCAAACAAACATTTTTTTCACCACAAGATATAATTTACACGGAGTGTTCTCACCATTTTACATGCAGCCTCTATAGGAAAATGTTCTTAATGTTTATTATTTTCTTTTCAATGCATTTCGAATGGCAAAGGGTGTTACGATGCCATTGTTAGTCCTTTGTTCCTGCTTGTTTCATTCGAAAAGAAATAAGGACGAAATTGATCAAGTATTTTGGGAAGAAGAATAAATCAATGTACGCGGTTATGGTAAAATGTTGTTTGTGAAGATTGTACTTATGAAGTAAACTTTTCTTCAACTTTTGAACAGAAAGCTAATAAGGAAGCCGTGTAAGTTCACCAATAACAAAATCCTTAACTTTTTATAGTCTCTGTACCTCCAAGAGTTTGCCTACTGAAAGATGTACTTCAAATATCTGTATACAATATTCTGGTGCATTGCTGTCGGTAGAAAAAGTACGCAAAAGGCTGCCAGCATTACAACGTTGAATGGTAATGCTGATTCTTGGGCCTGCAAAAACGCTTTCGGTCATGTCAGGTGTCTGCTGGAGCCGGATATTACAGTTTGCATAAGATAAAGTTTTCTGTATTCTTAATTTTCAGATAAACTTAGTTACTTACATATCCAATTGCGGATCTAAACTAGCTCATATAGGGCCCCATATATGTAGGTCCGTTGAAACTCATTCAGCAATGCACCTCGCGTCCACGCACTATCGACCACGACGTCATTAATCCTAGCTAAGTAACGACAGTATGTCTGCCGATGACGTATTTACTATTATAGCTCCTAATAAGTTACTAAATAAATAATTTAAAAGGCTTTAGTTGCGTTCTCATATAAGATAGGAATCATTCTATCTCCGTCGATTTAAGTAATGTAGACTTTTGTGTTCAGCAAATATGATTTGTTTTATGTTTGAAAGAGCTAAATAGAAACTTGCTTAGTAAAGTGTATTATCATAGTGAAAAGGCTTTGTGGCCTAACTTGCAGCTATGCCTCATTGGCCATGAAATTTGTAAGATCATAACTTTCTGGTAAACGCACGATAGAAAACGAAATTCTTCATATATAAAAACAAACGGAGCTGCTAATATAACAACACAATCTCTTTTCTTGTCAAATAAGACTGAAAATACCTAAAATTTTACAAAAAAGAAAAATATTTTCACAACAACACTGAAAAAAATTATTCAACACAGATATAAGTACAAATTGCGAGTTGTGGCGTGACAATTTGTGCCAGTTTCCCCTCGCCTTATTACACGATATTCTGGGGACTAAAACAGTCTGCTGGTAGAAATAACTATATTTTGAGGAGATACTAGTGGAAAACCACGGGTATGCTTGTAAAAGCTACAGATTTCAGGAGAGACGATTTTATATCTCCTAAACGGAATCAATCTTTAAAATCTTAACAAAGCGCTACCTAACTCGTCTACCTAGCCGTTTCCCAACTATATTGGAGTCGGCTTCTAATCTAAACGGTTGCAGCCGAAAACCAGTATAATGCATGGAGCGACTGCCTATCTTACCTGAGTAAGTGGACAACACGATAAGATCCCCTGGTAAGTCTGGTTGACAGATTTTAGGCTTTTTTCTACCTATTAAAACGGTCAATGATTTGCAAATGATAGACGGGACCAAAAGTTTAACGTACTCTCCGAGGCATGGAGGGGTCACATTATGAAATGGATGGTCCCACGAGCCTGCGGTTTAAAACCCGCAATATTTACCAATCACGCTGTTTGAAAATTAAAAAGTTTTAAACAAGAAACATGTATCACAAATAGCCAAAACTCGTAAAGCCGTACATCATTCCTTAACACAAATACCTAAGTAAAACTTTTTTAATAATATCATCCACCTTTACAAGCTGGCAGGTTCAATTACGACCCTCCCTTTAACATACATTAATTTTCTTCGGAACAGCGCGACTTGTTAAACGCCCATCAAGGAAAATAGGCATCATATGGTGTAACGGTATTCTGACCTAGCCCTTTTATAAAACCTTGGATTGATCTACAAAGCCACTCAAGTGTCCCACAGGCCACTCCCTCAACCGGCCCTAGTGTCCAGGGAGTGACATACGTCACAGCCACAAATTAGGCGCGTGCCATTTCCAATTAAAAGCTTATTATATCGTTAATTACTGCAGCTACACCTAAATAAAAAATACGTGTGTATAGCTGAAACGGAATTGACAAGTGTGAAAATTTAATTACAAAAACTAGTTCTTAGTGGTTAAAAAGACATGTAAACTTGAATAAAATAATGGGTTGATTATCAGTAAAATATTTAAATAAAAATTAAAAATAAGTTTGTGTCAATTGAACCTATTTATAATTAAACAAGACCATAACATATTTTTTTATAACCCTAAGTGATTATCTGGCATTTTATGAGTTGTAAAAAAAATTTAACAAAAAACCCATTCCCTCATAAATTTGTGATTTTTTTGGGATAATGATAAGACGGTGAGATTTGACCTCTGGATGACATTTTTTTTTTTTGAAATTTTTGCCTCACATTAGGAATAAAATCGTTGCATTTTACAGTCTTAGTGTGTGTAAATACTAATGATGAACTAATATTCATGTTACGAGCAATTTTTTAATAAATTGTTAACATATAGTAAATCAAATAAAACATTACAAAAAAAATATTGCAACTTACCCATGTTTTTCATTTCGATATTTCTCGTTTCAAAACACTTTGAACCTACGGTATTGGTATTATTATATATGGTATAAAGCTTGAATCTTGAAGTTTTTTTTTTTATATAATACACATATAACTGAGTCCTAATTAGAATTTCACTTCCATTTTACAGACACGGGACGCCGGCACTTGCCAAAACTTCGACGTGATACTCAACTACTGACGTTTCGCATTTTTTTCGGTCAATCATAGACTCGGGCTAGATGCAAAGTCTGGTGCTTAAACGAGAAATTTAATGCAGAGCCATCTAGACTTTTTTTAAACTTTCCTTCAGTTACGGTACTGTTTAATCGACTTTTTTTCGAACAACTCCAAAGGGCCATAATAATGGCTTTGACATAAGACGGTCTTTATAATGCCATGCACATTTGAGTGGTGCAACTCTGACTGAGTTAGGTCAGTGGGTGCATTACCACTCAACCACACTACTCGATGCCTCGGAAAGCACGTTAAACAAGTCTGCTGCAAGTCCAACTTAAACTTCGTAAGGAAACCAGGACAGCATTTTTCACTAGAATGCATTAATCAAACGTAAACAGTTATATAATCAAGAATATAATATATTAACCTATATTTCTTTCAGACAGACCACCAAACTGTTTATATTATTTAGCGATACAAACATATTATGTAAATGTTCACGCCGCATCTTGGCGACATCCGCAATATAATGAGTTTTTATATCATTATGAATGTATTCGAGAATAAATTCAAGGGATGAATTATTCAACGGTCAGTTCTCCTTCAGAATAGCCTGGATAATATTTGACGTTTAATTTTAAGATTCCCTATCTCTTTTTAAGATGGATGTAAACTAGAGTTAGTCGGTGGCAGACATTTTGTTGTAGTTGTTGCGAGTGTGACTGCTGGAGTCCTAGTTTCATACTTCAAGTCAATATAAAATACCTTCACTCGACTCAGTCGCCATAGCAACAGATACAGGGTGTATCTGTTGCTATGGCGACTGAGTCGATTAATTTCAATAAATAACTATCAGTTTGATGATTCAAAGTGCAGCTGAGTTGAAGGACATAACTTGTATGGAATAAAAGGGCTTGATTCTATGGATTTTTTCAGTACTTGTTTAGTATCTGAATTTGCAATAGTTTCACCCCTATATAAGTTACATATGAGACTGACGTAATTTGTAACATTTTGCAGAGATTTTAATGAATAGGTACTACCAATACCCGATATACCCAATATTAAATTTTGCTATCGAACTAGTTAGTCGGCTGCCTGTCTGGAGTCAGCCTTAGCGTTAGTTTGCAAGAGACGCTCCTGTATCAAAGTACTTTCATGAATTTTCTTATGTTATTAAGCAGACTCGGTTTTTATTTATGAATAATGTATAACGTGCCCGAGTCTGTTTACTACCTACCTACTTAATCTTACTACTAAGACAGTCTCTAAATAAAAGCAGGTAGGGAGAGCAAGAAAGATCTTTACTTGCATCACATGAAAATATGAGTAAATTAGGTAAAATACAACATAAATTTTCAGTTTAAAAATACAGGCCGTTAGTTCGACTGAAATTAACTAATCAACCTATTTTGAATCTATCTAGAATCAACGAATTTCGAAGCCCTAGCATCAATAATAGCAACTTTTTAACACAAGTACGAGTATCTTTTTACCCACGCTCCATAAAGAAACGCCGTAAAAGCTCATAATAGTCATAACCCTTAAACATTTATTAAATAAATTCACTCCCATCACTCTTTTACGACATAAAATCAAAATCTGATCCATATTGCAACATTACATATATCTGAAAGGATAATAAACCGTCAAAATTCCTTTCTTTTAATCTTGGAAATGCACTTAAATATACGATAAAAGTTTATCATCCCGTGATATACCTCAGTAACTTGGTACACAGATCGTTTCCTAACCCGTAGGAAATCTCTGATTAGATAACCAAAACGATCATAAAAAGAACCCTAATATACACAAAATTCAACATCATGATATCTGAGCTTAGACTAGTTGCTAAAAAAAATAACCAGAGTAGATTTTCATCTATTTATTAGGAAAGTTAGGTTATGTTAGGGACCAAAGGAAATTGGCTCTAAATAAAACCATATCGATGATCGAGCGTTTAATTTATATCCGTTGTAAAACACAACTAATATTGGTTTGTTATTGACAAGAAATATGAGTTTTTGTAACCCTTGATTTATTAGAGGTCACTGGGTACGAATATATTATACGAAACGCCCGCACAAAAATGCAGTAGAACTATTTTTATTCTGCGTGTTCGGTTAGACTGACATTTCATAGAGAATCATGCTAGCTAGTAATTCGAGATAAATATTTTGATACTAGTTGACTTGGATTACCAAGAATAACGGTTGGGAGAAATAATTGGTCTAAACTTCTTGTAAATAAAAATGAAATATGTCGTTGACTTACAGTAATCAACGAGTAACTTGAATTATGGGATCAAAATAGTTCTTCTTCTTCTTCGTGTCGATGATTTGTGCACAGAGATTGATTGCGGTGTGGTTCCATAGTCGCATTGTGATTAATCTGTAGGTACAACCTGGTCAAATGAGGCGGCTGACTTGGCTTCGCAGCCTATTTAGGGATTTCCAGGTTGGCCATGGCAGTTTATGCCCCGCTGGGAGCTTTTCTGCAGGATCGATACAGTCAATTGCAGGGTATTTGAGGAGCCACAGTTTCCTGCGTGTTTCACCAGGGCTGTTGCGTACTTCGCCAGGGCTGTTTGCCTGCTTCACCAGGGATGTTGACCGAAATAGTAATTTACTCTTTGATTTTTAAAATAAACAATAAATGAAGTGGTTTTTATAGCCTGGGAATAGATAAATCGATTTGTTTAGTTCTGTGTTTCAGCCTATAATAATTTTAAAAGCCTTGGTAAATTATAACTGTGGACGTCTTGAAATATACAGTGTTGTCTATGCTAAATCACCACACACAGTTTTACCAAGTTGGACCTCAGCGATTGATTTTAAGCGAGCTGAACTAATTTGCTTTAATCTAATCAATTATATTTCATAATTATCAAAAGTGTTGGTGATTTTTTCAAGCAAATGCATACGATTTTTGGTCATAATAAAGTGCACTTATGCAAAAGAAAAGTATAAATTTTAATTGAAACTAGCGAAAGCCGATAGCATATCTAGTCTAAACAAAACACTTGTTCACTTTCGTATCGATATTGTTTGGGTAACGGTGGTCTTACACAAACAACATTTATACTCAAGCAAATGGCCCAGTTATCGTGGCCACTCACTATTCGTAACTCGCTAAGCCATCATCCATTCACGTCATAACTGCTCCACTGACATAGCTCCATCGATTCTGATTGATACTTGTTTATGGGAGAGCCTTGCATCTTATGGAAGGATTTTGTGAATAAATAGAATAGAAAAGAATATACTTCATTGTACACCAAAAAGAAATGACACAAGTCATATAGATGCAAAGGCAGCATCATCCATATTTTTAATAATAGCAACTTTGAATGCAGTTTGTTAGTGTAAAATCAGCATAATTGGTTGATATATTTAGTTTTTAGCAAAAGAAGCAATATACTGTATAAAATGACCGTTAAAATATTAGGTTTGTAGCAAAAACAGCATTATCCACTTGAGTAATGCCAAAGACAGCAACATCCGATTCGGCCAATCAGGTGTCTGTATTTAGCCACCATGACACTTTATTTAGTATGGCGATTATCGTTTTGTTGTTCTTGGGTCTGTTAGTTATTTTTGTAAATTTAAACAGAATTAAGTATATTTTTACCAGTAAAAGGTGAAAAACAACACGATGGAGTGTTTTCCTACCCCATGTGACAAAAAGTCAAGTAGAAAAAAGCAAGCTGACCCCGATAAATGGAAGAGAAATGAAGCTAAAAAAACGCGGTAAGTTAGAGTGTGATTCAACGTTTTTGATCCTTTAAATATTTTTTAAATGACACAAAAAGGAAGAGCTTTATTATATATTTTTTGTAATTAAGGTGCGCTCTGTGAATCTAATTTGATTGGAGGAATATGATGTAGGTACTACAAATGGAATTGAAGTTGTTATTGTAGAATTTTATTAATGTTATTTAATTTAATTGTTTTAGGTATTCTGCGAAGACTCTTCCAATAAGGTTGCTATGTCGGCACAAGAAAGGTTTTGGCTGTATGACACTAACTATGTCTGACTTGAAGCTATTTTTTGATAATTTTTATGCAGACCCAGACAAACAAAAACAGGATGCGTATATTTTAAAACATTGCACGCCTTGCAAGGTATCGCGTCGCCGTCCTACTACATCAAAACATGCAAATAAAAATTTTCAAACAAAATTTTACATTTACAGCAAAATGCTAAAGAAAAAAGTGAAAGTGTGTCAACGATATTTTCTAACAGTATTACAAATCACAAAGTACAGAGTTCAATCTGTAATGAAGGAATATTATAAAACTGGAAAGCTATTAGCTGAAAAAAGAGGAGGTGATCGTACTTCAATGAAATATGCGGCGAAAAGAGAAGCTATCATGAATTTTATCAACACGATACCATGCCAAGAACCACATTATTGTAGAGGAAACACTAGAAGGTTGTATTTGCCGTCAGAATTATCAATAAATAAGTTACACAAAGAATATAATTCGAAAGTTGATGATGACCTGAAAGTGAAGAAGTCTTATTTCAGGCATGTATTCAATACAAAATATAACCTTTCGTTTGGCACTCCGCGTACCGACGTTTGTGCAACTTGTATAAAATTCAACGAACAAATGAAAAGTGAGAAAGACACTAGTAAAAAAAATAATTTAATGGTAGCCCAAAGGCTACATAAATTAAGAGCGAAAGCTTTTTTCGAAAAAGTTCAAGAAGAAAAAGAAACGCTAAAGACCTTCTCGTACGACTGTCAAAAAAATCTTAACCTGCTAAAAGTGCCCGATCAGGTGGCGTATTACCTAAGAAATGTGTAGTTATACAATTTTACGATAGTAGAGGGATCTTCAAAAAGCAAATTGCTGCCCGAAAATGTGTTCGCTTACTGTTGGGCCGAAAATTTGTACCCCAAAGCTGCAAATGAAATTGCATCAGCTCTTTACCACAGGCTGACAAATTCAGACCTGTCATCCATAGAAACAGTAAGACTTGTCGCAGATGGATGCGCAGGTCAAAATAAAAATACTATCATGTTAGGAATGTTGTCGAAATGGTTGACTGAAGCTCCGCAAAACGTCAAGAAAGTTGAGCTTGTTTTTCCTGTTGTCGGACATTCGTATATACCGCCTGACAGGGTCTTTGCCCAAATTGAAAAAGAAGTGAGAAAACATGAAGTGATTAGCGGCCCTCAAAAATATATCGAAATAATTTCGAAATTTAGTACCGTTAACGCATTAGGAACTGACTTTGAAGTATTCGATTGGAAGACAGCTTCACAGGAAGTCTTTAAACCTGTCGGTATCTGGCATTTTAGATTCAAGAATTGCAAACGTTACATTTTAAAGCGTTCTAAAAGGGCTGGAAACGTTATGATTGAGGGACATCTACACTACAAAACAGATGATGGAGTTTTGAAAAACGTTTGTCAAAGGAATAAAACAACATCCATGATAAATCCAAGAAAGATTAATGCTTCCAATAACATAACGGATAGTAAGAAAAAAGATTTATTAACATTGCTTAGAAGCCATTGGGGAGACGATTGGCAGCAAAATGGAGACTTGTCATTCTTTGTAGCGTTACTAGAAAGTAACAACCAAGATGAAGATGACGAAAATGAAGACAGAGAAACTGATTTAGAGTGTGAAGAATATCAGGAAGTAGATGATTTGCATGTTTAATAATATAATTTTAATAAATTTAATTATAGGTAGCTACTTAAGTACGCTAAATAAAGAAACAATTTATAATTAAGTAGTTTTATTTTATTCCTTACCTCTTCTCAGTATATGTGGGTAGTCATTAGACAGAATTCCGTCTGTTATTCTGAGTATTAGTTGGAAACCCAGAAAGAAGTTATTATTATAAAACTACTTTACTGTGCCAATATGTATCTAATAGGTAACGATTTTATTTCTTGCCCAATAAAAAATTCACTGATTTTTAATTCAGAATAATGGTTTAAGTTTATAATTTCATTTATCGGTATGGTGTCCCTTAGATACAGTAAACTCCTGACGTAGACACCTGTTGTATGTACTTTGCACCAAAAGTATCAAGATTATTCAGTCTGATTATGATCAAAAATCTGTGGTTGCAAATGCAGCAACATCCCAGAGATTTGGCTGCAAAGGTAGCAATATTCACGAGTTGGGCGCAGAAACAGAAACATCCAAACCAAACGTCTAGTTTTTAGAAAAAATACGATATTACTGTAATATCCTAAATTGTTCTTGTATTAATCACATGATTCTCTAAATTTTTATGTTAAAAATAGAACCATAATAGTTATATTACTGCTTTAAAACCAAAAATTCGTTTACTGCCATTTTTGTAAAACTGGATGTTGCTACCTTTGCATCTATATGACGTGTGAGATTCATGATTTTAAACATCAGGTACTAGGCAGTCCGCGGTGTCAATCAAACATAAACCTTATCACATGAAAAATACGGTTCTAAATAATTATTTATAATAGCAACATAATACTATGGGTACAAAGCAGATAACCTTTGGATGGATTAAAGAACTTAAGATAAAACAGGGTGTAGTCTACGGTGTAAATGTGCTAAATCAAAAAATATTAATACATAAAAATTATTTAGCTATATAAAAAATAAAAACTATCTATTGTCACAAATTGTTTTGCTTTTTGGCGCGTCAGCAAAAAGCGCGTCATGCTTTACCCAACAACTGCACCTCTTGAGAATCAACTGTGGCGACCAACAGAAAAGCACCGAGTTAGTGAAGTTCAATGAATCCCAGAGAAACGATTCAACTTTTTGTAAAGAAAACCGAATGAGTAAGAAAAACAAAATTTCCATTTTCCTCCTTATCAAGCAGAAGATAAAACAGAGCTAGGTTAAACATTTTGTCTAATTTCCAATACTGTCCTATGGGCAGGCCAATGTCCGTGAACGTGTAGCGGCTGCATTAGTGTCGATGATGATAAAATGAAGATCCAGCCCAGACATCTAAAAGAAAAAGACGTTTTTAACTGCTACCTATTTATTTAATTTCAAAGCTCTATAAGGAAAAGTGGAATGAAAATATCAAGAAGTATAGATGCATTTTTATGTGACCATCGGATTGGCGAGAATCTTGGGATTGGACCCGTATTAATAAGTCACTCTTATTTTAAAGCACTGTATTAAGTCTAGTCCAGAGACCTTGAAAATCTCTTGGGATGCAAACTTTAAAATATTTAGTTACATATGCGATTAATAAAACGAAAAAATATATTAGAAACCAATCAATCAATCCGCCTAGTCTTTTTCCAGCTGCGGTGGGGTGGGTTTTCAGTCAGAATGTAATAGGATTTCACATGGAGCGACTATCCGACCTCCACAACCTAGTAGTAACTGAGTAACACGGTACCTCTTGGCGAAACTAGTGTTAGATACCCTGACTTCTGTCTATTCGTATCGACTGGGAAATGGCTGGCGATAGAATAGAATAGAGTAGAATCTATAATGACAGCCGGAAACAGCTTAACGTGTTTTCCGAAACACGTAGGAATTTCGGTATGCCATGTGGTCACGCATTCACGGACCGACCTCGGCAAGCGTTGCTTAACCTTGAACCATGTGGCTGTAATTATTTAGCCATTAGCTCCTTGTATTTTCAGATAATCATATAAGAGGAATCAATTCTTATATTTCCAATGTAATACAGAAAAAGCGCGACTGAACTATCTCTAATCTGTCCCCCTCTAATCTTTTCTCATCACAAGACTACCCTCCGCTGTTGGTCGCATAATTCGGCACTAGGCTCCTTTCGAGTACCAATTCTCCTGTATTGATTCACAGGATCGAGATAAGTGCCCATGTTAGGTTATCTTTATCACAGCTTTTCTTTGAGAACGCCGAGCAATATCGACGAAAATAGTTTTCTTTTATCCTGGAGGTTATTTTGATGGTTCTGAAGCTGGTTGGTAGAATATCTTTGATATTATGAGGTTTTCATTATAATTAGGTATAAGAGACGTGACAAAGGTATCTGATCTACTTGAAACTACACAGAAAAATTGTCTAGACGGATATACCCTATTCCCGACAGACCGTGATAGTGAAAAAACGAATAACAAGTGATGTCAATTTATACGTTTGAAAATTGTTGAAAAATAATAAAAGGAAGAAATGTATATTTTCTCTCTTAATTTTGTTCCCGATATTTATGGATATATTATATATATTTATATATAAATAATAATTAACTTATTTACAAAAATTAAAGTCTTCACGAAACCCATAGTCGTGACAATCTAAGAAGTCGGATTGACTGCCATAAAAATACTTTACTTGATGCTTCCGAATGAAGTTGTTATAGTGTATGGGTAACATAGTATTTAATAAGGATTATGAATTTGATTTCACTATTTCTTAAGTAATAAGTTATCGTGGCATGTAAAATGAGACGTCCTCGGAATTCTTAGATTGTCACGATTATAGATGGAAAAAAACCAAGCTTTATATTTTTTTGCCCAGAATTCATCAGGTTCTATCATTTTGCTTTTTAAAAGCGCAAATTTAATTTAGCACGGTAGCTAATACGTTTACAAAACTTTCAAGTTTACAACGTATTAAAATTGTTAACGTGCGTCAACTTTGCCTCATAATTATTGGACACAAATTGTGTGATAGCAATAGGTATAATAATTAAGTCTTCAACCAATAAATTAACCAATGTACTTAAAATAAAATAACCATTTCAAATATCTACTGTAAGTAATCATTCAACTTAGCACACACAGCCAAACTCACATTGTGAATTTTAAACCCAATATTACCAAGTGTATATTTTGGAGAGACACCAGTTCTAATTCTAACACTGGTAGAAGTTTTAAAGAGGATATAGCATCAGAAATATTTGTCATAATAACTGTTGGCTGGTAAGTTTCCTAATACAGGGAAAAGGCCTTTTCTCGTATTGAGAAGGAACAAGCAGAATAGCCTGTGTTTTGGCGATTTCAAACAAAAAATCGTGGATCATTTTGAGTTTTGACGGATGGTTGGACGTCTTGGTTGTGTCATAAGAATAACTTACCTTAGTCACACTTAGCCTTTAGACACACAAGCAAGTCTTAGGTAGTAGAAGACTAACCAAATAATGCAGGCATCATTACGTATTTATGCGTTTGGTAATATTAGGTCAAGTTCGAGCTCGTAACTTTTTACATTAAGATTCCTCTAGTCGACGGCACGAACTATTTTGTACGCGAGCGCGAGGTTAAAATGCATGCTATCTCATCCGACATTACGTGTGAAAGAGATAGATGCTGTGATGAGCAGTAAGAAGCTAGTTCGCGTATGAAATGGATGATGTTTAGGACGAAAACGAGCGCGCGAAATTTTATAAACAGACCTTTGGGAGTCTAGATATCATGAAAAAAAGATTAAATGTATATTTTAAAAATAAAATTATTTGTATTTTTGAATTACTAATTTATCCCTGTATGGAGGCTGTTTTGCAATTTTCCTTCTTCTTATGGTATTTATTGCCGCCCAAAGATATGATAAAATTAGTGTTGCATTATGGAACTTTCGACGCTCATTACTTTCAAATTTTTTTATATTTAGTTTCCATACAGGGCTAGATAATGATGAGACAAATTGATATATTTTTTTTATTTTGAACGTACATCACCAAACAGTGGAGTAATCGCTAGACTACGTTTGTATGGAAGAATGATCGACTAGTGTAACCTTAAGTTGGATAAATAAGCATCCGGTCCCGGAAAATACATCATTGTACCAGGCGGACGTGATCGCTTAAAGTATCTGGAGGTTGTAAGGCTCCTGCTCAAAGCGCGTTGACGCCCTGTACCTATAGTTCACTTTATTCAAGAGTTCTGGAGCCTGGGAGGTTGACTGGTGGCTGCAAGATGTTGATAGGTGACGGTTTGATGACCAGGAAATAAAAGACTTAATTCTTCATGACTATTTGCGATGTTTTTGAAGGGTATTCAGAACAGTTCTACGAAACTCTACCGTAACGGGGACCCCGATTTCGAATGCAAATCAGATTTTATTTAAAAAAAATTTCATTACAAATTTGTACTAAAAATCAACAGAACCTCCCTTATTCCTGAAGGAATCAGGACGTGACCTGTATGGTTGGATGCAACTTGAAATGACCCATCCAATGAACCTTCAACCAGGCTCGTAACTATATCCTCTCAAGAGATTCTCTAGGAAGAATGAGGGATGAAGGGAAATTTTGGACTCAGAAGCCATTCTCTCCTAAAACCATACAGCTCACCGCCAGGATACCATACGGGTTCCGAAGCCCTTCCACAAGGCTATAGAAATATACTACTTTTATAGTTATATCTATATCTTCCAGGCGCATAACTGCTTGGGAGTGTCAGGCGGAAGAAAATGTACTAATTTCTAACATTAAAAGTTAGTTTGTACACAGGCTATCTGAGGGATCTCCATCCACCAAGCATTATCCGATAGCCACCCCGACAGGCTACCCTGTAGTAGTTCTTTGGTGGGCGTTGCGTTAACCCTCGAAGAAGAATTCACCCTGGAGTGGTCGTCACTACGAGAAAACCATGGGACCTCGCTACCTGTCAAGAAGGTTATCTCCCCAACTACCAGAGATAGGCTCCTTACAGAAGTGTGGTTGGGAAGTCAGAGATATGGTGGTACCCTGTTGGGTGTACCACCAGTCCTGCCCGTACTTTAGCGGCAGGGAAGCGGCTGAAGTAAGTAGGAATTGCGCTGTCCCACAGCTTGGTGATTTTGCTTGCTCAAACGAAGATCACGAGCGGCCGTATACAATATCAGGATCCAGGCGCCTGCCTGCAGCTCCCGAAGGTAATGCTTCAGAAAGCATATCAATAATCCTTCAGGAACCAAATGTGACAAACGCATAGAAACCTCTATACTGGTTCATACAAACACATTACCTCAACTAAGTGGTGTTTATATACTACGACTACATGAGTCTTATCTAATTACAGGGCCTAAATACAAGTCTAGGCTACCCAGAAGTAACAAGTCTTCCGACCACCTATTTGAGGGAAATGAGCGGTTCCAGTGTGATACTATCCCTAGTTATGTACTGTTGTTATGTATTGTTTTTCAGTCATAGACTTAGGGTAACTATAACACCTAGATTGTGTTTTCCTAACAAAATAATGTGTAAAATAAAATAAAGCAACTATGTGAGGCCTCGTCGCGAACCATCATTAAATAACTAAATAAAACAAGATTTAGAGGAAATTAAAGATTTAATTAATTTCCATTTCAATTATCATAGTCTAACACGTAACTTTAACAACGGAAGTTGTCATTTAAATACCCCAAAACAATAATATTATGGTAAACAGTGACCCCACTTCGCAAGTTACGTTAAACTGTTTTATCGACAAAAAGAAACATGACACATTATTGTATGTGTAATTATTCTTTGCGTTTATGACTAAAAGCCTACCGGAAGTAGGTGTGGGTTGCTTTCATAGAGTATCCGGCACGCGTCCGGAAATACATCTCTACACATGAATAAGTGACGGAAATGACGATGCGCGACGGTTTGTCGTCGCCATGTTTTATGAATAAAAATGCTGTCAAGTGTGAGTCGATTTACTTGGATGTTTTTTTAATAATTTCATTAAGCACGCCGATCAGAATATGGGTTTATTAAAGGTAAGTATACTAAATATGCAGTTACCTGACCCTCTAGGTAATACGGATGATATGTAGTGTCATGTAGCTATTTTAGAGACTGGACGCCGACCACAACACAGCTGGGAAAAGTCTAGGCAGACGAATGTGAGCACAACCACATGGCCTTGAAGGTGTTTAAAAGGTGGTGGAAAGGCATTTCCGTATCAAAGAAAATGATTAATAATTTGTGATTTACTCAAGATTTTTAATTGTTAACCCATTTTATATCATCAAAATATTTTGACACATCATCACGTTAAGATAAGTATCATAGAAACATAAGCTCTAAAATCTCAAGGCCAAAAAACAAAGCCTTACACTCAGAAACTTCGCATTCAAATAAAGTCCTCACGACCTTCCAAAGTACGAGTCCACTCGTAATAGGTAGCGACGCTCTCGAGGCCGCAAACTTGTCAACAATTTCGATACAGGACTGTCAGCCAGCCCTCTCGTTGCTGAGGAGTTACATACAAAGCCGGTACACGACATGCGAAGGCCTCTTGGAAGTGGATGTGAAGTTGGCTGTTACCATTGGATGGTCACGGGGTTATTCCAGAGAAAATTTTCTGCCTGGATGTTGTAAATGTACTCCATGTTCAGATTGTTTTAGAATCTTTATTTGTTTGAGAGTTTCTAGAACACTAGCAATGGAGTTACTATTGTCGTTGTACCTCTCAGATGCATACTTTTACATCTCCTTTACTGAATCAAAAGTCACTCTCCGTAATTCTTACTAAGTAATATTTATTTTTCATAGCACAAGTTTTAATACTCAGTGATTCTATCTTTGTTTTGGCAAAGTCAGACCGTGAGTTATAGCAAACCAAAATAAACGTGATTTAGTAACAAATGGTAGCACCCCTCCCTAGGTTAAGTCTCAAACTCATATGAGGGACACTCGGACCGCGGATCACTCTAAGTAACACAACTAATATACATAGTTATGCATATATACATCAGACTCAGAGGCTTATTATACTTCTTGGTGTTTGGGAATATTTGTCATGGTACACTTTACTTTGTAATCTTCAAGAGAGCACCCAATTTTGGGTCGCGCCAGTATGAAACGAGGGCGCGTTTTGTTCCTTCAAGATCGTTGGCGACTGTCGTGGTCTTAAAGAAACCTGAGACTTCTACTAAATTCTTTCATAACACAGGAATAGGACAAATAAAATATGTACATCTATTACCTCATACTTATAGCGGTCGTCCATCACTGAGTTTAATAAAACACGCGCACGTGGTATGTTGTTGTAAAGTTATCAAATATGATTATTTAAACTGACTAGACCTAGGATTGATTTATTATGAAATGATTGAAAAAAAAAAAATTTTTTGCTAGTATTTTGTTGAAATCTTTCATGGAATTATATTATCTACTCTAGATCGCAAGTTTAAGAAAACGTATGTATTCATGCGGTAATAGATATTATAATTAAGATCGTTTTATAAATTGTGTTTTTAAACATAGCATGAAGGATTTCAATAACCATCTTAATCTTAAAAACCCAAGGACAAAACCTCAACCACTATTAATATCATTCAAAACCCCTGATTAGACAAAAACCAACACAATCAACAAACATAACCGAACATTTGAATTTCCAATGCCGTTGCTCCACAAAAATCCCGAAATTCATACTTGCACCGCGATACGTGTGTGTGGAGAAAAAATAAAGAAAAACACAAACGTTCTGTTGCCCGAGATAACGTCAATTAGTTAGATGTATGGCTGTATCGTAAAGTGTGGCCTCAGCACATAATAAAGAAGGTAGAAAGTTAATGGAAGTTAAATAATGGACATCCTAAGCTCGAATAAAGGTAAATAATCGCCATTCTGTAAGAAAACAACATAAAATCTGTATTACCCGGTGGGTCAAAGACAGATGTATATAGAATAGTATATTATGCAACTAGTGAATAAAGAACGGTTTTAAAGGGAGGGCCATAGATGAATCACGAACAAGTGAAGGTTTCTAACAACTGAATCACGACCGCAGGGAGTGATTCATGATGATTGAATCACGAGCATAGCGAGTGATTCAAGTGTTAGAATCCTGAACGACGCGAGTGATTCATGGCCCTCGATATAAATCCGTTTTATTCAAGAGTTGCATACTATATTTTATACCATGACTTCGAGAAAAAGAAGGATGTAAGCCAAAAGCACAAGGAATAATAATAAATAAATAAATGGTTTACTACCTTCAAAATTTACAGAAAATGAGAAACCTTAGGCTTCACATTTTTTGTAAATTGAAGCTGAGCCTTTGAATTTGAGTTACCTAAACAGCATCTGTGTTTCAGGGGCCAGTGACCACCTCCGTTAAGTTACATAATTATAATTAATTAAACACCAATGCAATTAATATTAGAATTACAATCCAAATAAGTATTCACTAAACATCCTAGACCAAAATAAAATCATTATCAAAATCCTAAAAATAAACAAACTCAAAATTAAATCAACGAAGGACAAACTCCTTCGTTGATTTAATTTTGAGTTTCTTTTTAAATTTGAATATTCTTTGTTTGCACAAACAGTTTGTATCGAGTATTTTATGCGCAAGTAGGTCGTATTGCATTGAGATGGAGTTCAAATATGTATTGGTGTGTTCTAAATTCAAACACCAAAACAGTGATTAAAAGTGCTTTTTATTCACTGTTTTCAGTGAATAAAATAAGCTTTTTAGAGGGGGAATGGTATAAAGATACTTATAGCACAACTGCATTTCGACAATTATTTTTAAGTGCCATCAAATAGGGGAGCCTAATGCGATCAAACCAGCACAAAATTGAGCTACAGGCCGCTACTGAAAAAAATCTGACGGGAACACTTTGCCCGACCCGGAAGCTGAACCCAGGACCACATATTCAACAGTAGGGGTTGCGACCATTAGACCAACGAGGCATTATTGAGTAAAATATTTGGATTTCAGGCTAAGTACTTAATTTTTATTCAGTCATTTCTCATCCGAATTATCATAGCATCTTTAACACCAGAGAATAGCACTTAGGCTTTCCACAAGCATCGCCACTTCGAGAAAATGGTTTAGGAGGACAAATAGTAAGTTATTGAAATAATTTTCCTATTCATCACTTAAGCGGAAAACTGACGGAGATACTCAAGGACGGCACAAAACGAGACTTCTGTTTTAACCCATACACATCTTAGCAGATATAAGAATGTATAAGATCTCATTGTGGAGCAGTGACCACTCGAATTAGTGTCGCAATAGCTCAGCGGGCGTTAGCACACGGATGAAAATTTTAGGCCTGCAATGGTAGCACAAAAAAAAAAAAAAAAAATTTAGAGAGAGGGGATTGTTTCACAGTAGTGGGAAAGCTATAGGCATGAGTTTTGAAAAAAAAATCTATGGTAGTGAGGGAACTCATTTCGGGCTTGTGATACGGAGCAGGCTAAATACGTTTACAAAAGGGTACAAATTGATATTTTAGTGGATAATGCCTAAAGTTTAAATAACCAGCTAGTAACTTGGACCAGTTCCCATGACAGTTGGATATTATGTTCTTCTTTTTAGTTTCGATGGTATAATTAAATTTTGTCGCGGCAATATGAGTACAGCAAAGGAGTGGAATTCCCTGCCGGAGTCTGTATTTTCTGATAGCTACAACCTGGGAGTCTTCAAGTCAAGAGTGAATAGGTTTCTTCTAGGCAAGCGTGCTACATCGTCGACCACATCATCGCTTACCATCAGGTGAGATAGCGGTGAAGCGCAAGCCTATCATCAATAAAAAAAAAGTCGCCATTTCCACGGTATCTATTACTATGGCAGAAACTACGTTTAAATAGTTGGGTCATTCTCTATCGGAGTTTAAATTATCATACTTTTTTTAACAAATGTTAACTTTTCCAGAACATCCAGAACCTTGCTGACTGATATTATTTATGACAGCTTGAACTACATATTTTCACAAAATATCAATGGCGAAATGTTACAAAGATATAAAACCCATCTTGATATCAAACCATAAACATGTCATGGTGCCACCCATCTCAATCATACTAGGGAGGAACCATGTTTCTGTACCATTGATCATATTCTTATATCTGATTCTACATTCATTCCGTTTATAGATGCAATGAAACATGATGAAGATTGTGATAGTAACAGCTTTTCATCCTAATGAGCACTTTTATTTGTATCTTAACGTTAGTATCTGAAAGCTTTGGCAGAGATAAAAGTTTGAACCAACAAGTATAATATAAAATTTTTTGAAACCCCCGACACATTTTTATTTCATGCTACATAATTTATCTAATAGTAGACACGCTTCGGCCGAAAATCTATTAAACACATAATTATCACACGATATCTTGCAAAAACAACCCGATTCAAACAGTAAAACACCCATAACTTTTGAACGGCTGAATCGATTTTCATCAATCAAAGCTATGAACGCAACACGAATTCAAAATCGGTTTATATGTTTAGAAGCTATTTCTGTGAATCATTTGAAAATGACAGGGACAGAAATATTGTTTTATTTACGTTTAGCGCTAAAAGCGTTGAGTTATTTGTGGTACATTAGGCCTTTAGGCCGATCCCATGATTTACCAGACAAAATGGATGCATTCTGGCAAATTGCAATAGGTACATTTTATTTACCCACTTCAAAAGTAAGGAGTTTGAAGTGTCTACATTTGAACGATGTATTTTATTTAAGTTTTCCATCCAGATAAGTTATGCTATTATTTGAGGGGCAATATGTGTATTTAATATTTTAATTTAAGTGATAATATCTAAAATATCTTATGTAATTTTATTTTAGTTTTTCAACCAAAATTCGAACGTATTTTCGTATCTAAATACGAGAATTTGGCCTTCTGAAAACGAGAGTCGAAAATACTTTTGGTATTAAAAAGCGTAGGCAAACTAATTATATAGGCAAGCTGAAAAAATATAAAACAGGGGTAAAAGATAATAAACCCCCGCGATTTACTTTTAAATTAAACATTTTTGGCCAGAAAGCTTTCACAAAAGCTCACGTAGATAGTTATTTGAAAACTTTTCTACAAGTTACCCTTTTTGCTGGCAAACTATGTTTCTACCCTTTGTTGTTTGATGTAAAATTCTAATGAAAATGTTACATATATACTGTTTGGTATAATTATGTTTGATGGGGTTATATTTTAAGAAAAAATGCGATCTGAAATAGTTTAACATATTATGTTTTTTATTTACGTTTTTATAGCAATGAAGAAGTAAAGTTTTGTTGCATAGAGTGTATTTTCTTACATTTTTATTAAGAAAACATGCACGGTACGAAAATTTACACACAGCACAGATGGTGGGTACGAATTCAATCAAAAACTAGTTCATGCAAATAAATTACCTCAGAATCGGTATCTGAGTACGTTTACTTTGTTT
Organism: Orthosia gracilis; assembly: GCA_947562075.1. Lineage (NCBI taxonomy): Eukaryota > Metazoa > Arthropoda > Insecta > Lepidoptera > Noctuidae > Orthosia > Orthosia gracilis. The sequence goes on along the minus strand of OX387266.1, from coordinate 10,358,103 downwards.
AATACATCAGGCATATTGAGATAACTTACTCTGTGGAAATTGTGATGTTACAGAAACTACCCATTTGCAGCATAATAACATTATACAACCCAAATACATAATTTTATTGAATATAAAAAGTAGCTTACTAACGGGTTAATTTTGATTAATGAAATCCATTTTAATTACATTAAAGTTTTAACTGTAAATAGATCTAAATAATGATATAATTAATTTATTATAACGCTTTGAAAGGCATCGGGTCAGTCCTTGTAAGGCGGCTAACTTCAAAAGCCTTTGCATTCTTGATTTTAGTTCGGGAGGGTTTAAAAAGTTAAGTTTTTGAACCGCTGTTATTTCGAATGTAAGTTTTGTTACTGAACATTATATAACTTTGCTCTTGCAAGTTTGTCTTAAAGTTAAGTTACAGAAACTATATTGTTTGCTAATAGAATCGATTTGATATATTAGCAATCGGCTAACTGTTTAGTTACTGTGTTAGATTCAAAATATGTAAGGGGGTCCAACGAACCCTCAGAAACATAATTATTTTTCTTGTTAGACATCCATTTCTGCCCGGTTATTATTTGTAGATCGTTGACAATAGCTACGGTTTTCGGAAAACAAAAAAATTCGAAAGCTGGTCTAACCAAGGGGTACCATATTTCCAGTCATTGTGCTGTGGTGTTTGACAGGCAATCGTAAAATACTGGTATTCAGCATCCAGCTAACAATTACAATCAAGTCACTATCTATCATACGTTAAAGAACTACTCGGAAAGACTTGGACACAAGAGTCTTGGTTGATCTTGAAACAATAATTTTAAATGAAATTCAACATAGATTTTAGGACAGCAATGCAAACTCGATAGCAGGCTACCAGAAGTTAACAACACCCATAATTTTGAAGAAACCATGTTCGATCCCATTACACTCCTTGGTGATACATACTAAATATAATCTGAACATTATCGTTCCACTTTTGACTGCTAAATTCATATTTACGACAATTTTACGTACGGGCTACGAGTCATTTCTAATAAAGACAGTAAATTAATTACGCCTGTACGATGCGTCGGTGACAAACGGCCGGTAAATGACATGGTATTTTTATAAATGGTGCCTTTTATATATTACATTTCTGGGCTGGCTGTGTGTTTTGTGGTAAATGGTTGACTTTTTGTTAGTTGTAGAGGGGGATTTATTCTTAGATTTAACCATCATTAACCTATTGGTTGACAGAGGATAATGGAAATGAAAAGTTTTGTGTCTTTAAGTCTTACTTGCTTGTTTAATTGACCTCTGTGGTCACAGCTACCCGGAATATTTTGTCTCTATGAAAACTGGATGACTCACGAGATCAAGTGTCTTTAAAATGTTGTCTATTGATAGGCATAAAATCAATATTGTCACTAAAACGAAATAAACAAATTGCGGTTCCAAATTTCCGCATGAATCACCATTCAATTTTCCCCCACCAACTGTGTTACCACGTTGTCGTCGTGGTGGGGCTTGCGTGTCTCAGTGATCTTGAGGGCTTTGCCGGTAGAGCTACTCATGCCGGAAGGCCTCAAGTGAGAGACCAGACCAAGAGGAACACACACGGCGGAGTCCAGTCGGACCGCCCGGAGGGTGCGCTGTCCAGGAGCGCAGGCACCAACAGCTGTTGGCGCCTTCTGGACAGCGATTTCGGAGAGTGGGTTCGCCTTGGGTACGTGTCTGCTTATCAGACACGACCACGATGGCGAACGTGTATTGGGGACCCCACCCCATTGTCAAAAAGGTAAAAAACAATGGACGCGCATCTCCAAAAAGTATTACCCCAGGAGGGTACCGCCTGTCCCGCAGGCGGAGAATCCCTCACCAAGCAGAGCTTGGTCTGCCCCTCGTATTCTGGGGGGGGCAAAGAGCGCGCCAGGTCCGCAAAGGACCTGTTACCGTCCTTCGTGGACGCAAAGAGCCAGGGTGGCTCACTAGCCGGCAGCGCGGAATCCCTGGGACCAGTTCCCAGCACGTCCGCGACGCCGGTGGAGGCTGGCCGTAGTTTTGGCCTCAGAGAGGTGAGTGAGGACGCGGAGTCGGACTCTGATGCCGCGTCCTCACACTACTCTCACGTTATGGAGGCGGAAGAACCCACCTCCAATAACAAAAGGAAGGCGGAGTTCTTGCGCTCCGTCTCTGACGACGAGGCGGTGCCTGCCCGGAAGGTCTCGACCTCGGGGCGGGGTACCGGCCGAAAGACGGGCAAAGGGAGAGGACTCCCCGCTGAGAGCGCCAGCGAGGGACGCCAGGCTAGAGCCATAGTGCCGGCGATCCCTAGCCAGCTGCCGGAAGGAATGGAGGAGGCCATGGCCAAATTTAAAGAGGTCGTGGCAGCCGCCATCATAAGCGTGGCCAATAAACGGGAGAGAGTGGCCAAGAAGCGCTCCATCGAGCTGGCCAATGCCACGATTGAGGGGGCTCTGGGGTTCGTGTTTGAGCCCTACGAGCAGACCCTCAAAGGGAGGATTGGCCGGCTCGAGGCCTTGGCCGGTCTACAGGACTCCCGTCCTGAACCTGATCGGGTACTGGAAGGGCGTAGCACACAGGAGCAGGGCAGTTCCCTGCCCTTGCCTCAGGCGGAAAGCGAGGTTCTAACCTTGCTGCGGCAAGAGTTGGCTGCTGCCAGGGAGCAGCAGCAGCAGCAGCAGCAACGCTTTCAGGAGCATATCCAGAGCCAGCTTTCCGTCCTGGAGAGCATAGTCCTGCGCCCCCCTCTCGCGGCCTCCGGCCAGAAGAGGGCGGCCACGGCTGCTGCGCCCAGGGCAGGCCCATCGGGGCAAAGCGGGCGTGGGGCCGCGGCGCCGGAGGCTGCGAGGCCGGCTCCGGTTACCGAGCAGCGGCAGCGGCAGGGGAAGCCTGCCCCTCCGCCGAAGGGCAGGGTAGCGGCTGCCACCAAACCGGTGGGGCGTCCTGCCGCAGCGGCGACTGGGTCGCGCCTGCCGCCGGTACAAATTGATATTTTAGTGGATAATGCCTAAAGTTTAAATAACCAGCTAGTAACTTGGACCAGTTCCCATGACAGTTGGATATTATGTTCTTCTTTTTAGTTTCGATGGTATAATTAAATTTTGTCGCGGCAATATGAGTACAGCAAAGGAGTGGAATTCCCTGCCGGAGTCTGTATTTTCTGATAACTACAACCTGGGAGTCTTCAAGTCAAGAGTGAATAGGTTTCTTCTAGGCAAGCGTGCTACATCGTCGACCACATCATCGCTTACCATCAGGTGAGATAGCGGTGAAGCGCAAGCCTATCATCAATAAAAAAAAAGTCGCCATTTCCACGGTATCTATTATTATGGCAGAAACTACGTTTAAATAGTTGGGTCATTCTCTATCGGAGTTTAAATTATCATACTTTTTTTAACAAATGTTAACTTTTCCAGAACATCCAGAACCTTGCTGACTGATATTATTTATGACAGCTTGAACTACATATTTTCACAAAATATCAATGGCGAAATGTTACAAAGATATAAAACCCATCTTGATATCAAACCATAAACATGTCATGGTGCCACCCATCTCAATCATACTAGGGAGGAACCATGTTTCTGTACCATTGATCATATTCTTATATCTGATTCTACATTCATTCCGTTTATAGATGCAATGAAACATGATGAAGATTGTGATAGTAACAGCTTTTCATCCTAATGAGCACTTTTATTTGTATCTTAACGTTAGTATCTGAAAGCTTTGGCAGAGATAAAAGTTTGAACCAACAAGTATAATATAAAAATTTTTGAAACCCCCGACACATTTTTATTTCATGCTACATAATTTATCTAATAGTAGACACGCTTCGGCCGAAAATCTATTGATTTGATATCGCCGCCGCTCAGGATCTGTTGCTCCAGAGTATGGCGCAGTGGTCGATCAATATCGCCGTCGTCGCCGAGCCGTACTTTGTCCAACCCCGTGGAGACTGGGTTCAGGACTTGGACGGCTCGGTGACGTTAATTTCGTCGGCCGCCGCCGGTACCCCGCCCCCCGAGTCCGTCACGAGGGGGCGAGGTTGCGTGGCAGCACGGTTCGGGGACATCGCTGTGGTAGGCGTCTACCTGTCCCCGAACAGATCTCTCGACGAACTCCACGTCTCCCTGATGGAGCTAAATCCCGTCGTCGCTGGGTTCGGTTCCCTCCCTGTGGTCGTTTGCGGGGACTTCAACGCCTGGAACACGGCTTGGGGTTCTCGGTACACGAACCGACGGGGTCGGATGGTGGAGGACTGGGCCTTGGAGCTAGGCCTGGCCGTCCTGAACCGGGGCTCTGTCCCCACGTTGGTGCGGATGCGGGGTACATCAGTGGTGGACATCTCGTTCGCCAGCCCCGCTCTGTCGCCGCGTGTCGTCGGCTGGCGCGTTATGGAGGAGGTGGAGACGTACTCTGACCACCGGTACATCCGGTTTGACGTCTCCGCCGAAACCTCGGCCGCGCCGGTCCGACAGAGCCCTTGTGGTCCGCGCTGGGCGCTTAAGCAGATGGACCGGGAGCTCCTCCTGGAAGCCGCGACGGTACAGGCCTGGGTGCAAGCACCGGACAGGCCTGTCGACATCGACGTCGAGGCGGAGTGGTTCCGGGAGGCCATGTCGCAAATTTGCGACGCGGCAATGCCCCGAGTCCATTAAGGTCGTGCTAAGCGCCACGTGTACTGGTGGTCGCCGGAGATCGGCGCACTGCGCAACGCGTGCAATCACGCGCGCCGCCGGTACGACAGACACTGCAGACGCCGCATCCGCCCGCCGGTTGCGGAGGCCAGAGAGGCGGAGCTGTATGAGGGATACAGAGAGGCAAAACGCACCCTCCGAACGGAGATAAAGCGGGCCAAACTCGAGGCCCGCAACGTGTGGCTGGGGTCTCTGAACGCGGATCCGTGGGGGCGCCCGTACAAATTGGTACGGGACAAGCTTCGCCCCTGGGCTCCGCCGCTGACTCAGAGTCTCCGGCCCCAACTCGTGGAGGGTGTGGTAACCACTCTGTTCCCTGCGCGAGAGGAACACTCCCCCCCGCCCATGGCTCCGCCTCCGCTAGCGGTGTCTGACGCGGACCACAACAGCGACGACGACGACAATACTCCAGAGGTGACCGAGGTAGAGGTGAGAGTGGCGGTGCGAAGGCTGAGTGCCAAGAACACCGCCCCAGGACCCGACGGCTTGCCAGGGAAAGCCTGGGTCCTGGCCATGGCTCTCGGGCCTCGACTAAGAGGGCTCTTCAGCGCATGTATGGAGAGGGGCCAGTTCCCACTTCGCTGGAAGATGGGGAAACTGGTCCTCATAGCGAAGCCGGGGCACCCTGCGGACTCTCCGTCCGCGTACCGGCCCCTTGTGCTGCTCGACGAGGTGGGCAAGATCTTTGAAAGAGTCATTGCAAACCGCCTCGTCGCGCGCCTATCACGGGTGGGGCCGGACTTGTCGGACGGACAGTTTGGCTTCCGCAGGGCGCGCTCTACGGTGGACGCCATCATGCGCGTGCGAGCCCTCACGACAGGGGATGCGGTGTCCCAGGGTGGGAGCGTCGTGGCGGTGTCCTTGGACATCGCCAACGCCTTCAACTCCCTACCCTGGAGTACGATCCGGAGGGCACTCCGGTACCACCGGGTGCCCGAATACCTCTGTCGAGTGGTCGAGGCCTACCTGTCGGACAGGTACATTGTCTACCCCGGTCACCAGGGAGACTGGAAACGTCGAGAGATGTCGTGCGGTGTTCCGCAGGGGTCGGTTCTGGGGCCACCCTTGTGGAACATCGGCTACGACTACGTGCTGCGCGGCGACCTCCCTGGCGGGGTCAGCGTGGTCTGCTACGCAGACGACACGCTGGTTCTGGCGCAGGGAGAGTCGCACCAGGCGGCGTTCGCTCTAGCGACACGCGGGGTTGCGATAGTCGTTGGTAGGATCCAGGAGTTGGGACTCGAGGTGGCGCTGCACAAATCCGAGGCCATGTTCTTTCATGGCCCTCGGAATACGCCGCCACCAGACTCCCAGCTTACGGTAGGAGGAGTTCGCATCGGCGTCGGGTTGACGATGAAGTACCTGGGACTCGTTCTCGACAGCCGATGGAATTTCGGAGAACATTTCCGACGTTTGGCTCCCAAACTCAACCGGGCTGGGGCTGCTCTCAAACGGCTCCTGCCCAACCTTGGGGGTCCAGACGCCTCCTGCCGGAGGCTCTACGCAGGGATCGTTCGGTCCATGGCCCTCTATGGGGCGCCGGTGTGGGCGCCGTCGCTGCAAAAGCGACCGGCGACGATACTGAACGGCTGCCAGAGGGTCATGGCAATACGGATGGTGTGGGGTTACCGCACGATCTCCCGCGAAGCGGCGAGCCTTCTGGCTGGCCTACCACCGTGGGATCTGGAGGCAACAGTCCTTACACACATGCACGACATGCGCGTGGAGATGCAACGCCGGGGTGAAAGTCCGCTACCGCGACAGGTCGAGGTATGGCGGACAGAGCTCCGGCGGGATCTCACGGTGAAATGGCGTCAGCGACTATCGCAACCCAGTGCTGGGCACGCCACCATAATGGCGGTAAGTCCCCTCTTTGAGGCGTGGCTGGAAAGACCTCACGGCGTCCTTACCTTCCGCATGACGCAGGTCCTCACCGGACATGGCAAGTTCGGGAGGTTCCTGCATCGGATCCAAGCGGAAGAGACGCCCGGGTGCCGCCACTGTGCGGAACGCCCGGAGGACACGGTGGAGCACACGGTCGAGGTGTGCCCTGCTTGGGCAGAGCACCGCCGTGCCCTCGTGGGGGCGATCGGCGGCGGAGACCTCTCGCGCCGGGCCTTGGTTCAGGCCATGGTCTGGAGCGAGGAGGAGTGGCAGGCGGTCGCCTCCTTCTGCGAAGCAGTAATGCTAGCAAAGGAGGAGGCCGACCGCATCAGGCAACGGCGCCCTCGCCGCCGCCGCCGGGATCCCAATCCCGATATCCAGCCACCGTAGACGCGGGCTCGTGGACAGCGAGCCATGGGTAGCTCGCTGTCCGATCGTCCGGTAACTACCCGGACCGAGCCAAGGCGTCGACGGCGCGCACTGTTCCCGCGCGCCTCAAGGAGTTGTCAGCAAAGAGAGGGGCCCAGCTGGGTCGAAGCCTACCGGGTGTGGTGTGATGTCACGTACATCAGCACGTCACGTACAGCACGTAGTATAATATGCTAAGGTTGATAGTATGTGAATACGTGATTATAGATTATCGACATAACATCACGTCGTAACTATATATATAATGTTGCTAATTAAAGGTGGAAGAGTAATCGACTCTTGGAGTAGTAACTAACATGTAGTTTACTTTGACCCCTCCATCTCCTCGCATCGCATGGCGACCCTGCCAGTCGGCTGGACGGCGTTATAGTTGTCCGACCAGGAGCTAGTCACGGTTCGTGGTTCGCGGTTTGATTGTCTTCGTTGAGTATCACGTCAGTCGCGTCGCGTCACAGGCCATGGGGAGCACGACGTCCAAGGAAGAGGTGATTATTGCCCAGGCGTCTACGAGTGGTGCAAATACCGCAACGGCTACGCAGGAGCAGCTGGCGTTTATCAAGACCGTGTTGCTGTTTATGGCTGTGGGTATGGCAGTTGTCATCATAGGTTTGGCGGTTCGCATGTATCGGAGATGTCACCACAACTGGATTGAAGAAAAGATGAGACAGCGGGAAGTCCAGAAGGCTGTACAGATGGTTTGACCAGGAGCCGTCGGAGGAACGAAGTGAGTGTTTCTTATGTGAATGTGAATAAGTGTGTGTCGGTGCTTGCGGTCATCGTTAAATTTGGAGACATTGATTTAAATGGAAGTGGAGTTAACGTCGCTATTTGTACAACTTAAGTTATTAAGGGAATCTATTGTCAAGTTAGGCCCTAGTAGGCGAAAAGGCAGAAATTTTGATAGTAAGATCAGTGAGGTGAAAGCGCTCTATCGTAAATTTAAGTGTATAGTTTCAGAATCTAGTAAGTTCTCGGAAGAACTGGCTCAGTTGGTATGTAAGATAGAAGCGTTATACGTGGACACTGTTAAGTTTGAGAGCGGAACCGGAACGGAACAAAACATGGCGGCGGAAAAGTTTTCTTTGAGAACGGCAGTTGGCCTACTCCCGAAGATGAGTGGCGATGAACAAGTTACGCAAGACTTGATTGATGCCATAGGATTATATAGTTCTATGTTAGTGGAAGCAGATAATGCTCTTTTAATTAAATTTGTTTTGACAACACGACTTACCCAGGGTGCTAGGATTCGGTTGTCCTCTACTTACGCAACGGTAGATTGTCTGTTAGCTGATATGAAGAAGCATTTGTTAACAGTAGAGTCAGACGTAGCTGTGCAAGCGAAGCTTGCTCGCGCTAGGCAGAATGATAGGTCGGTCGCGGATTTTGGGGCTGAGATAGAGAAGTTAATGGTTAATTTGACTATCTCTCAAGCCGGGGAAAGTTCGGAAGCATATGAGATTTTGCGGCCGTTGAACGAAAAGTACGCGATCAGGAAGTTTGCTGACGGGCTTCGCAATCAGCGTTTAGGTACGATCATTACGGCGCGGAATTTGACTTGTTTGAAGGATGCGATCAGGGTAGCAGAAGACGAAGGTTGTGCATCGTCGGCACAGGTCATGGCGTATCAGCGTTGGCCCGCGAGGGGTGGTTTTGATAATAGAGGTCGCGGAAATGGTTGTAGGCGGTCTACAGTAGGAAATGGATACGCGCAACATAAGACAGCTGTTGAGCGTACGCGCAAAAATGCCACCGCATGGCATAATCGTGGAATGCGCGGTCGTAGCAATAATGCTCATCGTGGTCATTCGACTCAACAAGGTCGGAGGCGTGTAGCGTATTTCGAGCATGCGCGTAGTGATGCTGACTCAGGCGGAACGTCAATGTCACGACGTAATGAAGCGACGGACCACCAGTTGCAGTTTTTTCGAGACTAAGCGTATTTTAGCTTGCGATAGTATTAATTGGGTTAATTTTCTAGTGAATAATATAAATGCGGAATGGTTAGTAGATACGGGCGCGTCGATATCGGCTGTAAAAAGTGGTTTCTTGTTGAACAATACTTTGTGCTGTAAGGTAGTTAAGGAAGAATTAGTGATTAATGGTGTAGGAGGTAGTTTGAGGGCTATAGGTTATGTATATTTAACGTTGGAGTATGGACGGTGTTCTTTCACGCATAAGTTTTATATATTTGATGATTTGCCATGTAAGTCGGTTGGTATATTAGGTCAGGATTTCTTGCAGAAGTATGGTGGTATTATAGATTTTTCGGCGAATAGGTTTTCTCTTAGGGATCGTGGACGACGGGTGGTTTCGATGCCACTTAAGTCCTATGATTACTTGTTGACTATTCCACCGCGTTGTGAGGTGGTTAGGTATTACCCCGTTAACAGAGCGGAAGATTGTGTGGTAGTTAGGCAAGAATTGCGGAAAGGCGTTTTCTTGGCTAGTGTGTTAGTAAGGCCTAAAAGCGGGATGGTCCCCGTTAGGATTTTAAATACGAACTCCGAGGAAGTTGTGTGTAGTATGTCCGGTGTGGAAGTTTGTCCGTTGAGTGATTTTGATTGTTGTAATTTCGTGAAGCCAGGGACGGACGTTGAGCGTGTAGAAGAGGTACTTTCTTTACTTAAACTCGACTATTTGAACGCCGAGGAGCGGTTGTCGGTTGAGCAAGTGTGTGCAAAGTTTTCGGATGTTTTTCATCTCCCGGGTGATAAATTAGCTGTCACTAACGTATATGAGCAGTCTATACGCTTGAAAGAGAGTGCTACTCCGGTGTACAAGAGACAGTATAGGATACCTTATGCACAGAAGAAGGAGGTTGATAGGCAAGTGCAGGAGATGCTGGAGGGTAATATCATTGAAGAGGCGGTTAGTGAGTGGTCTAGTCCTGTTTTGGTGGTACCCAAAAAGACGGATCGTAGTGGGGAGAAGAAATGGCGAGTGGTTATAGATTATAGGCAGTTGAATGAAAAGGTACAGGATGATAAGTTTCCATTGCCGAATATAACTGAGATTTTGGATTCGATGTCAGGCGCAGTTTACTTTAGTCACTGTGATTTATCACAATCTTATTATCAGTGTGCTTTGGAGGAGAGTAGTAGGAAGTACACTGCTTTCACAACAGACAAGGGGCAGTATCAAATGTGTAGGTTACCAATGGGTTTGAAGATAAGTCCGAGTTCGTTTAGTAGATTAATGACTGTGGCCATGTCTGGATTGAATTACGATAGGTGTCTGATTTATTTGGATGATCTCATTATTTTTGGACGGAATTTAGATGAACATAATCGGAACCTAATATCAGTATTTTCACGCTTGAGGGAAGTAAATCTAAAGTTGAATCCGTCTAAATGTGAATTTTTGAAGAAGCAAGTGCTTTATTTGGGGCATGTAATATCGGCCGAAGGTATTTCACCAGATCCAGAGAAAGTAGAAGTTATTAGAGGTTATCCGCGTCCATCGACGGTTGATGAGGTAAAGCGATTTGTAGCGTTTGCGAATTATTATAGGAAATTCATACCACAGTTTGCTGATATAGTGGTACCTATGAATAAGCTGTGTAAGAGAGGTGTTGTATTTAGTTGGTCCGATGAGTGCGAGAAGTCGTTTTTGTTGCTTAAGGAAGCGTTAATGAGTCCACCGGTGTTGGATTATCCTGATTTTTCTGATAGCAATACTTTTATATTGCAAACCGATAGTTCTGGATATGCTATAGGGAGTGTGTTGTGTAATGGGAACGGAAAACCCATCGCATATGCTAGTAGGTCGTTAGGGAAGAGTGAGTTAAATTATCCGATAATAGAGAAGGAGTTGTTGGCAATAGTTTGGTCAGTTAAATATTTTAGACCGTATTTGTACGGACGGAGGTTCGTTGTAAAGACGGATCACCGGCCATTACTGTATTTGTTTAACATGACAGATCCATCTAGTAGGTTGACTAAGTTTCGTTTGTGTTTAGAGGAGTATGATTTTGAGGTTGAATATATTAAGGGCAAAGAGAATGTACTAGCGGATGCACTTTCTAGAATAGTGATAACGAGTGAGGATTTGAAATTGATACGGGAAAAGACGATATCCGTAATGACGAGGGCGCAGTACAAGCAGTTGGGAAAGCCAAATGTTTGTGATAGGGACTCCGTGGTATCTGGGACTGATCACCCTAGGATCGTGGAAGTACTTAAGAAGCAAGGAAATGACATTGAGATTTGTTTAGATGATTGGGAGAAAATGTTACGTAACAATAATAATAACAACAATAATAATAAAGGTTGTAGGGAGATATTTTCAAAGTCGCGCAATTTAGTGTATATGCCAGAAAACTCGAGTATTTATGTAAACTATGAATCTTTATCGGGAATTTCGCGAGACGAGTTATCGAAAGACATAGTCAGTTTTTGTATTGAAGAAGGCATTAAAGAAGTAATTATTATGAAGAATCGTTATAACGTTGATTTTATTACAAGAATGGCAAAATATTTAAAGGAAAATAGAAGTTCGATTTGTGGGGATTTTAAACTGTGTGTAGTGAAGGATTTACGGAGAATAGAAGGGAAAGATGAGAAGAAGGTTATTTTGAATGATTTCCATATTTTACCCACGAGTGGTCATGCAGGAATACGTAGGATGGTGAATAATATAAAGAAGTATTATTATTGGCCTTCTATAGAGAAAGACGTAGTGGAGTACGTTGGTAAATGTGATAAGTGTTGTAAGCAAAAGTATTCTAGGAATACTAGGGAACCCATGACGATTACGACTACTGCATCAACATCGTTTGAGAAGATTTATTTAGACATAGTAGGACCCCTTGATAGAGACGAAAGAGGCAATGTTTACATATTAACTCTTCAATGTGAACTTACGAAGTTTGTAGAGGCTTATCCGTTAAAGAATAAATCCGCAAATGAGGTAGCAAAAGCCTTGGCAGAGAATTTTGTTTTGAGATATGGAATACCGAAAACAATAGCTACGGATAGGGGTAGTGAATTCGTTTCGAAAGTAATGATAGAGCTATGTGATATCTTGAACATCAATAAAGTCATGTCGACGTCATATCATCATGAGAGTATAGGTTCTTTGGAGAATGTACATAAAACATTAGGTGCATATTTGAGGATACAGACAGATAATAACCCATCATCATGGAGTTCTTGGATTCCATTTTGGTGTTTTTCTTATAATACGACAGTTAATACTGTTACCAAATATACACCTTATGAGCTAGTGTTTGGAAGAAAATGCAGATTACCAAGTAGTCTTCAAGGAGAAAGTGTTGAACCATTGTATAATTTTGATAATTATCCTTTAGAATTTAAGTACAGATTGCAAAGGGCACAAAATGATGCAAGGGAGAATTTAATAGCGAGTAAATTAGCTAGGAAACATTGTTATGATAAGAATCTTAATTCTGTAACCTATAAGGAAGGTGATTTAGTATTGATTAAGAATGAAACTGGCAATAAATTGGAATGTATTTATAATGGACCTTTTGAAGTTGTAAAAGACGAGTCACCAAATGTTGTGATTAAGTATAAAAATAAAATAGATATAGTACATAAGAATAGAACAAAATTGTATTGTAAGAGTTAGAGTAATAGTTTGTAATGTGGAAAAAAAAAACCTTGTAAAAAAAAATTTTTTTTTTTAAATTTAAGGGGGTGATGTGGTGTGATGTCACGTACATCAGCACGTCACGTACAGCACGTAGTATAATATGCTAAGGTTGATAGTATGTGAATACGTGATTATAGATTATCGACATAACATCACGTCGTAACTATGTATATAATGTTGCTAATTAAAGGTGGAAGAGTAATCGACTCTTGGAGTAGTAACTAACATGTAGTTTACTTTGACCCCTCCATCTCCTCGCATCGCACGGGGTTCGGGGTTATCCGAAAGGAAGCTAGAGCCCCGGTATGAAGGCTAGAAGGAACGGCGCGGGGTTTTTAGTCAGTACAAGTCTGACACTATCTCCCGCTCCACCCAAGAGCGGGATTTGTCATAAGATGATTTTCCCCGTCGACAAAAAAAAAAAAAAAAAAAAAAACCATTCAATTTTCAATAATTGAGTCACCAAAATGAATTGAAACAGCATTAAAAATAAGCCAAATGTCCCGGTCAAAAGAAAAGTAACCAAAATTTTATTTTACGTCTACTAATACCAATATCCATTTACAAACATTATTTATAACATTATTTTTTATATTTTTTTTTTCTTATTTTAGTTCTAACTCTAGTTTACAAATAATGTACATATGTTAATTAAAAAAATAAAAAACATATACCTAGTTGATTAAAAGAAATAAAAATAAGTTACAAACATAATAAAATCCAATTAGGCAACAATAAAAAATATAAGAATAGAAATTCGACCTCATTTCTTGAAAAGACTTCACGACAAAAAAAAAATGACAATTAAAAACAAATTAACGTCACGGCCGGCACGTAAAAATTTGGGTTGCAAAATGGTGAAGCAATACTATTGAGTCGTATAATTGCGTTTAACGTTTTACGGCGTTTTCACGCAATCCAAAATCCACTGTATTAATGATTTTAGTATAGTTTTGATGCCAAATGGGGCATGCAATCGGGTCGAAGATAAAATCTGCGATATTAAAATGTTGTTGGACAAACTAGAATAAATGGAACTATTATTTTAAAGCGATGACATTATGAAATAGTATTAATAAAATTGTGATTTAATTTAGGCCAAGTAGTTCCCAGTAAAGAATGTTTGAATCAGTCATATCAATAATAAACCTAGTTGGTTTTCCATGTTTATCCTAATCTATTCATCTTTTTGAAGTACAATTTTTACGCCAAATAGCGCTTTGCGGGTGGTACCAGTTCATAACATAATAATTTTCAGCAAGAACAACACAACCATTTTCGCTTGACAACATTAATTACTTTCGCAAGTAAATGAGTGGTTGAAAATAACTGTATTTTTACTTGGGCCCACATTAGGAAAATTGCCTATATCACGGGTGCGTTTACAAACATGTAAACTCGCATGCAAAAACACCCAGAACCGGCACAACTATCTGTAGGTCATACAAATATTTGTTCAATCGATTTGAGTCAATTCAACCACTGCCCAAACATTGAAAGTTGGGATTTTATTTTCAGTATTTTAATGAAAGAAAAGATTTTGAGGCAATTTTGGGATAAAAATTAGCGCCAAGGCAGTTCATAAAAAAGTCTTCTCGCCTGTTGTGGCTAAAAAGACTTTATTAACAATCTTTTTAATAAAGCAAATATATTAAAATAGTAATAACTAATTTGCCAAGTTTGCCTAATCATGAGCTATTTCATTATGTATCTCAAGACCCGAGCCACGAAAAGCAAACTAGCACTTATGAAAAACTGGCATTATTGAAAAACCCTTCGAAGTACCAATAAAAACCAAATGAAAAACGTTTTAAACCCTCTTTATTAAGTAAAACACACAAAACTTATAAATTCAAGTACTAATAAGTTCATTTATTTTCTCTCACAATGGTTTTAGCACTAATCAGTTTTTAAATGTATAAATTCACATTGTGAGAGTAGCCACTTAGTGGCCTCATGCAAATTAACAGGCAGATACCACTAAGATTAAGTAATGCCAATGTCAAAGCTTTTATTTTTTTTTCCCAGTACTATGAAAGATTTGTTGATAGAAGAACGATTTGATGTGTCCTTAAATAATGAGTGATTTTGAAAACTGTGTTGTTTTAACATTAGAACAAACCTGTTTATAGGCATAAAATACAATAACAACTTATAGCAATAACTTAACATAAATAAACAGTATTGTGATGTTGGATTCGGATGTAAATGATACTCAGGTGAATGTTGAGTAAATACTATTTGTTGAAAGACAAGTTACATGATTTATACTTAAACACTTATTATAAAGGTGTCTACACACGACAGTGTTTTGAGAAAAAAATATCGGATTCGTGGCTAATTTCGCGCCGAATTTTCTATTACGTACACGAATTCAAAATTCAAATTTGAAATGCTATAGTTTTTGTGACACATGACTTGCTTGTTCCTAAAATCTTTTGTTTGATTTCTGCTGATGTTGACGGGTTATTGCTTGAAATGTGTTTGACTAAGTATTATAGATATGTTGGGGTTAATTTTGGGTTTTGCTATTTCTAAGTAAGTTTAGCTTTGGGTGTTTCAGGTGGGCTGGTAGTTTCACAATGTGACATTTGATTGGTATAGAAGAGCTGGTTCTCGACGTTAAACAAAGTGCCATGATATTAAGTACCCATGTCGTGGTAAAAACCTAGTTGAGGATGCACAGAACTGAGGAGTATGGCAGAAAGGAAAGGAGACATAGACTTAACAGTGAGGTATACTAGGCTTATTTGTCGTTGCTGATGATAAATATCGATCAGCGCTTTTTATGTATAATTCTGTTATTAAAGTAGGTCATATATTACAATATTATAAATGCTGTAACTAGTCAAAGTTGACATTCTGAATTTGATAGACACCGTTGACTATTTTCCCACCACATACTTTTTGCTGGATTGGTTATACTAAATTAATAATTTACCACAAGTGCCACTGAATACCAAATATAGCAGTATAACGCAAATGAAATCAGCTGCACCATAATTAAATAACATAAAAATAAAATAAAATCATCCAATCTTCAATTACTTTACCGTCGCCGGTAAACATTAACAACATGTTTTATTTCTCAATTCCATATTCAAACAAGTTAAAATGAAATAAACGAAAACCGAAAAAATATATTGAAAAATATTCCACTATTTTTTTTTAAATGCGACCATAAATATGGCCGTTTCCGTTTGTCCGTTTTTTTTTTTAATCTTTGCGCGTATCATGGTAATTGAGTTATAAAGTTACCAGTTGCAAAAAAATGTTTTAAACATGTATTATAGTAACAATGAGAGATTTATTGACAAGGTTCGGCGGTTTTGTGGGCAATGAGTTTGGATATCGGTATATGGTTGATGGTGGCGCGTTTAGTGGACTGTATATGCGGTGCGAAACAAAACGATTGACAAACGCTTGATGATAGGTAATTCGAGTTGCGGGGTTGATGGACAATAGAGTACAACCCGAAATTAATTAGGGGAGGATGCACAAACCTTTTCTGGAACCGCGTGGTAGCGTCTTCGTGGCACTGAAACACTTCACCAGGGTTCAAGGGCAGCTGGGCTTCAAATTACTGTCATCACACGTTAAACACAAACACAAATTGTTGATTATAGTTTTATTACACGCGAAACCGCGGTAATTCCAAAGTTATCAATATTTTTCCACGGAGCGAGGCAACGCCATATGCGAAAGCGGTGCGGTTCAATTCGGAAGTCATTTCCAAACAAAATGACGGCGCATATCTTCCTATTCACTCGCGAGGATGTGCGGAAAAGGGATAGGTATAGGAAACAGCGGATGTCAATCATATTTTGCAAGTTGGCGCAACCATTCCCCCCGGGTTTGAAGGGTTACCTTCGAAAAACAATAAGCGAAACTAATCAAAACTAAATTCAGGTGTAACCTCTAACTGCTAACCTATTCCTAAACTAAATATGTATAAAGCGCTACCATAACTACTTAACTAAGTTGAAACCTGCTGCTGATTAGGCAGAGGACAGAGGCGAATAACCGGACGTAAATACGAACCGGTTGCGGTTTTAATTCTTAATATACGCGTTACTCCCTTTGAATCCGGGAAAACTTCCTCCACTATACTTAGAGGCCAGTGTAGGGGGGGCGCATTCTCGGTCATTAAAACTACCACAGTACCAACGGTGACTGGGTTCGTTGGAGTATTCCACTTTTGACGCGACTGCAGCGTGTGCAAATAATCTGTTCTCCAACGCCTCCAAAACGATTGAACTAATCTATCCAAAAGAGTGTGACGCTTTAGGAGATGCAGTCTGTCTTCATCGACATCCATAGCGGGCAAATACTTAAGAGGAATCATGTTTAAAAAGTGAGCCGGCGTTAAAGCTAAAGACTCCGACGGGTCACTAGATAGAGTTCGACACAGTGGACGAGTATTCATTACTGCCTCTATCTGAGAGAGTACAGTACTTAGCTCCTCATAAGAGAGAATCTGTACGCCTACAACGCGGAACCGATGCGACTTGAGGCACTTAATATTAGCCTCCCAATTGCCACCAAAGTGACTAGCAGCGGGCGTATTAAAATGCCATTCAATACGATTTTCGGCCAAAACATGCGCGAATTCACTCTGATAATACTTTGACCGCAAGAATGCGTGTAACTCCGAGATACTACGGCGAGCACCAACGTAATTAGTACCATTGTCCGAATATTAACGTTTGACGGGGCCACGGCGCGACAGAAAACGCTTAAACGCGGACATAAAACATTGCGTACTTAAATCACTGGTCAATTCTATATGAACCGCACGAGTCGTCATACAAATAAATAAACAAACGTAAGCCTTTGTGGAGCGTACACCACGACCACGGGCAATAGTTACTCTAAACGGGCCGGCGAAGTCGGTGCCGGTGTGTACGAAAGGTTTAGCGGATTGAACAACACGGCAAGAGCGATGATCGGCCATTTCAGGCTCGATAAAACGCGGGCGAAGCTTAAAACAGGGCACACATTTGTGCACTCTAGCACGAATCAAATTGCGAGCGGAAAGTATCCAGTACTTCTGTCTAAGGATAGACATCAACAAGTCCGGACCTGCGTGACAATTCACCTTGTGATGATAATCTACAATCAAATCTAAAATATGGTCCTTACGGGGTAAAACTACTGGATGCTTCTGTTCAAATCCTAAATCTGAATTTCTCAAACGACCACCTACTCGAATGAGACCATCCTGCAAAAAAGGTTTCGAATGTTGGATTGCGCGACTGCAAGGTTGGTTGGACTCTAAATTTCTAAATTCGGATGCTAAGTAATGTCTCTGCAATTCACGAAGCACGACTGACTCAGCTTTATCCAGATCAGCGGCGGTTATATTGCAGCGTGTGGGTAACAGTTTTATAAAACGACAAACATACACCACACAACGTAAAAGTCTCGACCAAGACGAGACGCGATTAGACAACGATAAAATTATCGACTCTTCACGTGGAACCGAAACTACCAGCGAATGCTTCTTCTCCTCGGGTGGTTCTGAAAAGGCAGCTGGGTTAAAGGGCTTAACCGGCCATTCCTCAAGCCCACAATGAATCCAAGACGGAGCGCAGAACCACAGCGGATGATCTAGAATTTGTGAAGGTAGCAATCCACGGGAGAGACAATCGGCGGGATTATCTGTGCCAGCGACGTGAAAGAGATTTTGTGGTGGTAATTCGGACTGAATTTTAGCCACCCTATTAGCGACGAATGTGTCCCAGCGATGGGGTGAAGAATGTGCCCAACACAAAGCTACAGTAGAATCAGAAAAACCCATAATTCTATCAATAACAATGCGGTGCCTACAAGCATTGACAATAGAGCTGATTAATTGCACTAACAAAAGTATAGCGCACAGCTCCAGGCGCGCCAGAGAAATGGTCTTGCGAGGGGAAACCTTAGATTTGGCGCTTATAAGACTAACCGAGACCTTATCAGCATTCAAAACGTGAAAATAAACTACTCCCCCGTAAGCCTTTTCACTGGCGTCTGCGAAGCCTACAACAGTAACTATACTCTCTGACAATATACCAACATGGCGCGAAATTTTTTTTTTATTGAGCAATGGAAGTTCCTGGCGAAAGCGAGCCCACAATTTTACAATATTGTCGGGCGCGGGGTCGTCCCAATCACTATTGGAAAGCCAACGCTCCTTTATAAGCAACTTGGCATATAAAACGACGGGAGCTACAAATCCCATAACATCCCATATACGTGCTACACATGACAGGATAATGCGCTTAGTACAAATTTGCGGCATCGAACTAACTTTAAGACTGAACATGTCAGACGCGGGTGACCAACTTAACCCTAGAACCTTGTGCATATCATCACCATCAAATTCCTTCCCCGAAGATAGTTGATGTGACAGTGGAATCGAATCTAGGACGGTCTGCGAGTTACTTATCCACTTCACAAGATCAAACTGACCGGCTTTCATAAGACATATTACTTGAGCGGCGGTCTCAACGGCCTCTGCCTCGCTGGCTATACTATAGACAAAGTCATCCATGAACAGCCCAGTCTCAATAGTATCTTTCGCTTTCGGGAATCTTTCGCCCTCATCAGCGGACAATTGTTTGATAGTGCGAAGCGCATGGAAAGGACTCGACTTCAGCCCAAAACAAACACGATTAAACTCGTAAACTTTCAAAGGTTCTTGAGGCGAAAATCTATACAAAAAACGTTGATACCTGCGGTCGCATTCGCGAATACCAATAGAAAGAAACATTTGCCTTATGTCGGCGGAGAGCGCGACAGCAAACAAGCGGAAATTTACAATAATGTCAAATAAGTTACCTTGTAGGTTTTGACCACAATACAAAATATCATTGAGCGATACAGAAGTGCTAGTCTTAGCACTGCCGTCCAAAACCACGCGAAGCTTGGTAGTAAGCTTATCTTCTCTAACAACTCCGTGGTGCGGGATGATGTAAGATGGATGATCGCGAGTCTCGTCAGTCTCGGCGGTGGGCGCAAGTGAGGTGTATCCTTTATCTAGGTATTCGATAACGACCTCATCATAGGCTTGCTTCAACTTCAGAGATGCTTGCATCTTACGCTCTAAACAAGAAAAGCGATTTTTAGCGTAAGCGTAGGAGTCACCGAGCGAAAAAATATCCCCCTTGAATGGGAGCGCGACAACGTATCGACCATCATTATCTCGAGTAGTCGTGCGACAATAAATCTCCTCAGCCACCTTATCATCAGGGCTTAGGATAGGCGGGAAATTGACCTCTTCAATTTCCCAGAACCTGCGGATGGTAGACTCCAGCGGCGGCTCAATAGTGCAGCAGTGTGACACAGTCGAGTAGCTATCTAAATTTGCGGGTGCGGAACCAATAATAACAAAACCTAGAACTGTTTCTAGGGCGTGCGGTGCGGGATACGACGAATGACCTTGAATCTTACGAGATAACTGGAGGTGCGGGAGAATCGATGCGCCGATCAACATATCGACGTCTCCAGGGACACCATAAGATTCATCTGCCAACGGTAGGTCTTTAAATTTTGCCAATAAAGACGTGTCAACCGAGACAGTGGGCAATTGTTCCGTAATTTTATCTACGACAAGCGAATCCATATCAAAACAAATATCGGAATTAAAACGTGATGCGAATTTAATTTTAATCGAACCATGAATGGTTGATTTTAAACCACCGAACCCCTTAACTACTGAGCAGGCTGGCCGGTTATTAATATCAAGCCCAAGGTGTTGACAACAATTATGAGTTAAGAAATTACTCTGCGAAGCGCAATCTAACAACGCTCGAACAAGACACGGATTACCTAAAGCATCCTGAACAACAACGTGAGCGGTCGCGAGCAATACGGTAGTACACGCACGACTTGCGGACATCGAACACAACGTGACGTCGCTTACGGCGTCCTGCGAGCGGGCAACGTCGCGCGCTGGCTGCGGCTGCGGCGTGTCCCCGCTTGATAAACTAACTGGGCTCACATTGGATGCGGCATTATTAGGACCTTTCTCCTTGTGTAGTAAAGTGTGGTGCCTTGAAGGGCACTTACGACAACTTTGACTACTATTACAAGCCGTAACCCGATGCTTGTCACTTAGGCAGTTAAAACACAAATTGTTATCGCGAACAAACTTATAACGTTCATAGGGTGTAAATTTTAAGAAACCAGAACACTTGTACAATTGCGAATGTTGACTATTGCACAAAGAGCAAATAGATTGTAGAGGTGCAGTATTCACATACGTATGTGTCGACTTTTGTGACTTCGAAGGCGCATCCGTTCGACGGTCGTATTTAGTGACTACTTTCTTCGTAACTTCATGGTTTGACGAAGTGCGTTGTAATATTTTAATATGGTCGCGTACAAAACATTCTAAATCATTGAATTTCGGCAGTTTACTACTGCGATGGTTCATTTCAAATAAACGAACAGTTTCACTATCTAATTTCTTTAAACCCAAATACAAAAACAAAAAGTCGCAGAGGTCATCGACCTTTAGGTTTTTTACTGCGCGAACAGATGATGCAAAAGTATCTAAAAACCCCTCTAAATTGTGTTCATTACAAACCGTAATATTTTTCAATTCGAATAACTGATCTAAATATGCGGTAGCTACTAATCTTTTGTCTTCGTATTTCGACTTTAAAGTTTTTAATATTAATGTATAATTTTCGGCACTAAAAGTAATGCCGGCACAAACAGTTTTAGCTTTACCAGTTAACTTTTCAACCAGATAGTATAATTTTTCATGATCTGTCAAAGAGACATTCTTATCTATAATGTTTTCAAAACTATCTATAAACAGATTCCAATTGCGAATATCACCGTTAAATTCAGGTATCTGAATGGGCGGTAATTTATGTCGATCGCGAGTGTGGTTTGCCTGGCTCTGATAGACAGACGGCATCTCCAAGCTTCTCGCGACACGTTTGATGCGACAGAACAAATCATCGAACGACGCCAAAGCTTGATAACTTACAGCGTAATCTGGATTTAATTCTATCCCTAAAACATTAATATCATGAATTACGGATTCAAATTCCGTGCGCAAACTATCCAAGTTTTCTACAGAACATAAGAACGAATCTCTAACAGCTAGATCAGCTGTTTTGAGTGTATTATCACAAATAGATTGCACGCGTGAAAACAGCATGTCTCTTTTAGCATATAAAAGTTTCAATTGAACTTTGTTGTCCTTTGGAGGCATCGTAAACAACTATTATGTACTATCAATGCGGTAAACAAACAAAATAAAGTTATTTTTACTGATAAGCGATAAAGAACAGTGACGCGGACAATAACTAATAAAAGTGGGTAGGCAGTTAGAAACGAACTGCGCGTGAAATAAACGAACCGTAGGTACTTTTAAATCAATTCTTATTCACCCACTAGGTTGTCTCTGTTTCTGATACTTACAATACTTGACTTCCGAATGAATAACTAGTACTAGCGATCTATAGCTGCGTATGTATTACAGGTATTGTTTACTTACGCAGGCAATAGATGAACAATATGCGAAAAAAACAACGAATTGCGTTAGGTATAAAACTGCGGTGCGTTTATTCCCAAATGGAATAAATACTAAATACTAAACTACAACAAATATGCAGATACCTAATTCAAATTCAAATATCGAACTATCCGGTGAGAGGGACCAAAAAAAAAATGGTGGCGCGTTTAGTGGACTGTATATGCGGTGCGAAACAAAACGATTGACAAACGCTTGATGATAGGTAATTCGAGTTGCGGGGTTGATGGACAATAGAGTACAACCCGAAATTAATTAGGGGAGGATGCACAAACCTTTTCTGGAACCGCGTGGTAGCGTCTTCGTGGCACTGAAACACTTCACCAGGGTTCAAGGGCAGCTGGGCTTCAAATTACTGTCATCACACGTTAAACACAAACACAAATTGTTGATTATAGTTTTATTATACGCGAAACCGCGTTAATTCCAAAGTTATCAATATTTTTCCACGGAGCGAGGCAACGCCATATGCGAAAGCGGTGCGGTTCAATTCGGAATTCATTTCCAAACAAAATGACGGCGCATATCTTCCTATTCACTCGCGAGGATGTGCGGAAAAGGGATAGGTATAGGAAACAGCGGATGTCAATCATATTTTGCAAGTTGGCGCAACCAGTTGAACTGCTTGATGTATTACCGTAAAATGCATTTTGTTATGGGGATTATATAAACCCGGGAAATATGCGCGATGTTTACCGTTTTTAACCCTCGACGGAAAAAGAGGGGTGTTATAAATTTAACGTGTGTTCTGTGTGTCTGTCTGTGGCATCATAGCTCCTAAACGGAAAAACCGATTTTGATTTAGTTTTTTTTGTTTGATAATTGTCTTTGTCGAAAATGTTATTAGCTATGTTTGATTAAAATCGGTTCAGCCGTTCAAAAGATATCCGCATTTTACTCTTTAAGCCTGGGTTCTTCGTAAGATATCGTGTTATAATTACGTATTTCGATAAGTTGTCGATTGAAGCGTGTCTACTTATAGATATATTATATGTAATTAAAAAAACTGTATTTTAAAGTTTATTGTGTCGGGGTTTTTAAAGGTGAACGGCAGATTTTGTACCGCATACTTTTTTTTGTTGTTCGGTTATAGAATTTGTACCACTTGTTAAGGCAATTAAGCCATTTATTTTCATGTAAGTTTACTATTTTTAGAACTTCGTATTATTAATAATATCAATAAAATGTTTTAATAAATACACGTAATAAAATCGTACACTAAACACAGCTATGTTATATAAGTTGCCTTATGTAAAATAACACAAATACTGAAATGATAATTAATTATTTAGAAATAGAAATAACATTTAATATAATCAAAATAATCATTATCAAACTGTTGCAGTCCGCTGCTGCACATAGGTATCTCATAAGTAGGTACGATACTCATCTCAATCTACCTACTTAATGGTAAGTAAAACCACTACAA
Organism: Orthosia gracilis; assembly: GCA_947562075.1. Lineage (NCBI taxonomy): Eukaryota > Metazoa > Arthropoda > Insecta > Lepidoptera > Noctuidae > Orthosia > Orthosia gracilis. The sequence goes on along the minus strand of OX387266.1, from coordinate 10,334,528 downwards.
AGATCGCAACAAACAATTTCGAACATTAACTCTACACATTATGTAAAAATATGTAACATTTACCTATATGTAACAATCTACATTGTCACACTAGTACATAACCTTAAAAAATAAAACTAGTTATAACTTTTACGTCCCAAGTTCTAAAAATCTAAGAATTTAGAAAAGGATTATCTATCATATTTACTATCAATTAAAACAAAAAATATTCCGAAACACGAAATATTAATAGCGGTACGAAATTCCCATACAAGCCTGCCGTTGGCCTTTATAATTTAATTTTTGTAAATTGAATAGTTAATTAAAATATGTAAAGGCTCCTCTGATGAATATGTATTATTAAATGTATGGTCATCGCTAGTGCAAAATGAAAAGGAAGAGTTTCATTAAATTAAGGCATTATATGTAATCTCTGAAAGGTTAGCAAGAAGTTCACATACGTACCTGTTAAATGACTATATTATGTTTAAGTCCTATGTCTTATTTCATTCGACCGGACACAAATCTGGACTCCAAGGTGCTATTAAATTTCTCAAATTCTGGGGCACAGTGTAGCTTTCTAACAGTAAAAGTGTCTCGGAATCAGATTAGAGATTCCTTCCAGAAATTATGTTTTTCCAACAAACATAGAACATAAAAACAACAAATTTTACCACTTTTTAATGTTAGTTTCCCATGTTGAGGTTTAAAAATAAAAATAATTTCCGACTTAATAAAAGAAACCCCTTTACTTTTCTCACATCGCATAAACACATCAAACGCTAAGAAACCGATTGCCTGTCGAGTTAACCTTACCCGCACTCACCACCGCCATATATTGCAAATACGATAAAAAAAAACTGCGCATCGAGTTCAATTTGCATGGAAGCTAACAAAAAGGTTTATATTTTTTACCGGCCGCCCGGTGCACAGATTGTGACTATTTGCATTCTAAATTGCAAATAATGGAATTGAATATTTTAAGCTTACTTTTAGTAACTTCCTACATAATATATGGACAGCATGCATACAAATTGTTATAAGTCATAATTAATTAATATTGATTGAGTTTTTATGTTAACAGGTTAATTTTGTGTAACTAGTTCTGCGAATGAAATTCAAATTTTCGAATATTCGGTTTTACAATAATTTTATTTAACACTAGCTTTTACCCGCGGCTTCGCTCGCAGTGAAGCCATTAAATATTTTTTTTCTTTAAATAAAAGGTGTCCTATGTTACTTCTAATACCTCCAAGAATATATGTACAAAGTTTCATGATGATCGGTTCAGTAGTTTTTGCGTGAAAGCGTAAAAAACAAACTTACATTCACATTAATTCACATTTATGATGTTAAATACAATTCAGTCGGTGTCCCGGCAGAATACCGAAAATCTAACAAAAAGTTTCACCAAGGGATATCGTGTTACCTAATAACTGTTGGTTACGCCAGTTTTATCAAAATCATTACTTGTTTTTATTTTGAAATTGCAATAAATACTCATAGTTGTTTATGTCGAAATTACTCTGGTTTGGATGCTTGTATGTTACGCGGGTTAATGTGACCCTTGCTCGCCATTGGCCCGTTTGGATTGCGAACCCCAAACTGTCATACATCATCAACCAATAAAAAAAAGAGCTAATATCGGCGCGCGCGAGCTAACGCATGTTCCGGGAGCTCCCGTTTTTCGGTTGTTTTTTCTGAAGATTCTACGTTAAAAGACTGTGTGTGATATCAAACCTGTGTGCCTGTGGTTCCTGAAGTGCTGGCAGGAGCATTCGCCTTCGGGATATGCAGGTACGTCCAAGCCTAGGTACAATTGAATGTACAACTACGAGTCAGTCAATCAGCACCTATCAAAAAATACAGTCCACAATATAGATATTTCCATCATCCCCTTGTTATTTACGCACCAACTGTGTTGTGGAGTTCAGATAGGCAATCGCGCCATGTAAAATACTGATATTTAGCTAAACCGGGTTATATTGGAAGCCGGTCACAACATAGCGTGGGAAAAGGTCTTGATATAACAATTTTAAGGGAGTTCTCGATTGTGAAGTTCTCGATAAAACCATTAGATAAGCTCTCAAGGTCGACTGAGTACCGTATAGTTCGTAACAAGTCGAGAAGATAAAAAAAACATACGAATAAAGCCGTTAATACTCTTAAATAGTATGCAAGTGGCCCTGTTTTCCATTTCTTAAATGTATGTAGGCAGCCTTGGTACTAAAAAATCAAATATTATTCCAAAGCATTAACTACCTCAGTCGTGAAAAATGTAATGAGTGCTATTACATGAACGCGAGTGTAATTTTCCTAGTAAAAGAAAAATAGTGTAAATATTTTTTCTGCTGCTTTTTAACCGACTTACCAAAAAGGAGGAAGTTTTTTTTTTTTTTTTTTTTGTGTATGTTCATCGATGTCTCCGTCAGTTGTGGACCGATTTTGAAAATTCTTTTTTTGTTCCCATTTTTATTTGGTGAACATCTGATTAAGAACTTCGAAGATATACGACAGAACTCTTCAATAAATAACGGCAAATCTCTCAGGATTGCTGCAATCGCATGTCTGTTTATACCATTTCATAACATAACATCACGCCAGTACGCTTTTAAGGGGTATGCAGATCTCTCATTTCACCGGTAATGTTCAAGTTTCATGATATTCGGGTTATCTATTCTGGCGTTAAGGTAACTTACTAGACAACTTGCCTATTAGGTAAGTACAACTAAAAAGTGAAAAATAAAACTTTTTAACAAAAAAAAACCACCGACTTCCAAATAACAAAACTACAAAGTGAAAAATAACTTTATTTTTGGAAGTCGGTGTCTTTCGTAGGTACCATATTTTTGCGTTATGGACACCGACTTCCAAAAATAAAGTTATTTTTCACTTTGTAGTTTTGTTATTTGGAAGTCGGTGGTTTTTTTTTGTTAAAAAGTTTTATGTTCAAAAATGATTACTAATAAAATTCTCAATGTGTAGGTCGTTACCACGCCTTACAATTAATTGGCAAACTTTATTTTAGCCTGGAAACCACCAACCTTTACTATTAAAGTAGGGTTCTTAACTCCAAATACTTGATGACAGAAACCGGCTCTTAGGATATTTTTTATCTCCGTAGTTCTCAGGCATAAGATGTGAATCATACGTAATGCATAACATCAAGATGATTATTATTCCCCAGTGACTTTAAACTACGAACAAAGATGAGAAAATCTCTAGTATGCAACTCGAAATTCTCAAAACCACTCTCACAACACGAAAAATACCTATTATTTTCCATCCATCCAGATAGTAGTTATCAAGTCAAAGACCTGCCATTACTTTTATATGGCTGTTGCATGAAAAATATGGCATCACTTTTGTCGGCACATACTTTGCTTACATCAAATTTGGTTTAATTAAAATGGTTTCGCTGTGGTATTTTGAACAGAATAATAAAATAATATTGAGCTAGCTTAGAAGTTCAGTAAGGTTTAGAGAATCCCAACTAGCAAAATTATCCTGGAACGCGTACTTTCTGAGGCTATTTTGACTTATAAATCTCCGATTTTGACATCAATATTTGCTCATATCATAAATAAATACTGTTTTAACTTAAGTACATTTATTACTATAAATTTACCTTGTAACAGTCTGATAGAACATATTTCCAGGCTATTATAGGCGCAACCATCTTATAAACGTATAAAACAAGAGTAATCTCTCGGGTTACTTAGACTTATAAGCGTTTAGAAGAAAACATCTTCGGGCCGTTATAATCTTTATGTCGCCTATAAGAACCAAAACCAGGACTTTATACACTGAAAAGTAATCCCTCCGATTACTTAGACCAAAAGCGCTTATAAGAGAACATCTGCAGGCCGTTATAATCTGATGACTCCTTAAAGAGCCAATACCAGAAATATTGCTGAATCTTTAATTTGGTAAGAACATGGCAGTTCATTGGTTTTAACGCATGCCGTTATATTACCAAGTCTTTCTGTTATAGCACTATAACGCACTTCAAAATGCCAGCTGCGAAAATGCAGCTGCCTTGTATAGTTTGCTAAACAAATAGCTAAATATTAATATGTGTATATTTCAATTTCAAGAGACACGATATAATTTTAAACAAAAATGTGATAGATTTCACAGAAATTCATGTTCATATAATACGCTAAAAATTGTAATTCAACAACATAATATTTTATTATTAAACTTAATACTCTGAAAGACATTTATTGTTTTTTTTTTCTGTATCTCCTGTACACGTAAAGTGGGGATGTTTTTTTTTCTTGTCCATCCTATGGAGTGAGGTATGGATAGACCATTCAAAAATATCTGTAAAAGTTATTTGATTAAGAGATCCGTTTGCGTTAAATTAAGCTCCTGCCAGCTAAATGAAATTGAAAATGTGAAATATCCTCAGCTGTGTTATATATAATGAAATTAAAAGGAAATTTATCACAGCTTTACAAGTTTACGAGTAATAGTCGACCAACCTATAAAATGTACTTGGAAAAGTAAAACTTTTGTTTGGGGTTTATCTATAACAGTTTTTGAATGGCAAAGTTAATTTTGTCCCTTCGTTAGAACAATGTTCGGTGCTTTCATTGTTTATGTACGTTAGTAAGGTTACCTATTTATTTTGGTGAATACGGTACACCCTGTGCGCGAGTCAGATTCGCACTTGGCCATTTTTTTGTTGCAATAAAAACGAATTTTAAAGTTACAAGGGAAGGTATTGTTTTCAAATATCAAATATTTTAATAAAGTTAGTTATTTTCTTTTGTCACAGCAAAAATATTTTTAACCAACAGATAAACTCAACTGCTTTAGTTTTACAATAACTTAGTACTATAAATACATAATTTGCATGCTGTCAGCGCTCCCCAATTTTAATACAGAGATCGCATCTAAAGATAAATGAAAATCGTATTATTTCTTGTAGCCTCATCAGATGCTATTGTGATGTTTGTAGTTAAATTTTGAAATAGGATATTTTGTTTAGTTCCTAAATTAAACATCATTAATGAGTTAAAAACAATCTTTTACTAGGTAACTCTGTTAAAAATGCCGAATAGGATTTTTGTGTTAATGGTATTTTGCTTCCAGAAAATTGATTTAATTAATATTTGCAACAATTTATTTCAAGAAGTACGCAAAAGATTAAGATTATTATTACGATTACGAGGGTATTCTTTTTCCCTAACGTTTTCAGAGTAATTACTTCTGCCAATTGATTTATAATGTTATCAACCCTCAACTTAGCTTACCATTAGCAGTTAGTTTTAAAATATAATCATACAATGCTACAGTATATTTTGAATCTAAAGCAACTAGAACTTGGCTCGGTGCACTTTCAAATTGAAAATAACATTTTATAGAGCTGAAAGGCCACATTTTCTATATGTAAGACGTCGGAAGTAGACACCTTATTTCACATTTAATTTTCACTTGTATGTTTTGGAAACTAGATCTAGGCATTTATTATATCTGTTTGTATAAATATCTGTTTTCGTGTGATTTCAAGTAACACTACGCCCGGGCCAGCAAATGAATATTTGCTACAAAATACGTTAACAAAACTGGAATATAACATTATCAACGTAAAACAATAAGAATTATGTTTTTTTAATTCCGTTTTGACTTTGCGTTAAACTTAAAAGTTTTTGTCGATCTTTATTATGTTGTCAATTATGTTATAGCGTGATTTAATGATGACGACGTGTCTTTCAGCTATTTTTTTTATCTTTTATCTCGTTCTTTCTTTCCTTTTTGACCTTAATCTCTCTTGCCTAGCCTTTTCCCAACTATATTGGGGTCGGCTTCCAGTCTTACCTGATTCAGCTGAGCACTAGTATTTTAAGTGGAGCGACTGCCTATCTGACCCCCACGACTGGGTAACACGGTACCCTTTGTCAAGACTGGTGTCAGATCTCAAGCTTCTGACTACCCGTAACGACTGTCAAAGATCTTCAAATGACAGCCGGGACCAACGTGCTTTCCGAGGCACGGAGGAAACTTGGTAGGTATGTTGAAAATGGTCACCCATCCACAGACCGACCTCGTCAAGCGTTGCCTAACCTTGAAGATCGATCCGTGCGGCTGTTATTATTTAGCCACAAGCTCCTCAGCTCCTTTTTGACCTTAATCATTAGTTATTATTCAGTAGGTATGCTGGAAATACGTAAAGAATGGTCCATTTAAAAGACGTTAATTTTTTTTTCATACGCCCCTCTCCATAGGATATCCTATATACAGCGATGATTATTTGTAATTGTATTTTTTTTTCACTATCTAGTTGTGCAACTGTAATGATAGCGGTATGTAAATACTTACATAAAAATCTACGAAGTTAGTATTCGTTTTATCTGAAACCATACACACCCACGCATTCACAAATCGGAAATCTGCCGAACTTAAGCGCAGTTTATGCGCACAACCAAACGTGAATTGGAACCCAAACCAAAAAATGAACGTCAATAAGCGTGAAGCTCGTTCGAACGCTACCACACTCGTCCATTTTGTTTTGCGGGCCTCGGATCTTTGGTTTTTACTTTTTTTTTTTAAGCGGGCACAGTAATTGACAGATATATTCTTCGATTTGTGATCACTTTGCTCTTATCTTCGGTATTTCATTTTAAGTGGCAACCGAAAAGGCAGGTGGTTATTTATAACGAGATTAAAAGTTCTTATTGCATATCTTGGTACACATCAAATAGGATTATGTCATTTTAATAACACAGTACCTGTTTTGGATTTATCACTGTCGAGTAAGTTAATTGTTTGAGATTGAAAGGTATTTAATTAAGCTTGATTAGTAGAAGTATTTCATTTTATTATTTCGTATTTCAGATAAATGAGCGAGTCCAAGAGATTAAAAATAAATTATAATTAAAATAATATTACTAAAGGGATTTCATAAAAATCATACTAGCTTAGTTCTGATAGCATTCCATCAAAACATAGCAATAAAGATACTGTATGTACGTACAATAGGCAGCACCAAAATCGCCATAAGTAGACCTCGCATACTATTGAAACTACAGAGTTTCAATAGTATGCGATGCAATGACACGTTGTGAAATGGTTTTATTGCATCTTAGTACAGACTAAGATGCAATAAAACCATTTCACAACGTGTCATTGCAAATACAGATTTATGTGTCAGTAGAGGTCATATATTACTTTACAATGCATGTCCTCGAAAAGAGCGTTTTCCAAGCAGCCAAACTGTGCGGAAAGTGTCACTTTTTTCGCTAGTGCTTCATACTTTTCTGCTTTTTTTTTTTGAATTTTTATCTCCGTCGTCAGCCAGACGCGTAAAGTTTTACAAATTAATTAAGTACAGATTATCATTCATATATAAGGTAAAATGTAAATAATACTTCATTAAAGGCGATTTTAATTACTATATATTTAAATTTGATCAATAAATTAATTTTAAATATTCATTAAATATGTTTGGAAGAACATATATTTTTCTCGTGCCTATTAGTCATAAGTAGAGCGCGCTTGAATAAACCCACCATTTCATTAATTTCTTACTTGGTTCAGATATATTTTTTTATTTCCTCGCACAATGCATAGTAAAATGTTGTATGATACACGTACGTTAGATGATTCCCGACTCGTGTCGATTTATTAAAATGCCACTCATTGGGAATCACCTACCTTCCGTACTTGTAGCATAAATAAATATTCCTCTATGGTGACAACATCAACTACTATATTCCGAGCGAGCGTCCAAAATGGTGGCTGACTGGCGACTGAGTGAGCGCGGTGCAGTTTACACGTGTACAATAAAGTGGTAACTTCGCCAGGCCGCCAGAGTATCCAGAAGCCACGTAGGGACCTGTAGCTTGTAGCCACGCTTCCAACTTGGGGACGTTGCCAAACTATCGCCAAGTGATTTAGGTATCATATATTTCAATATTAACTGCTTGGATACGTAGCCGGCGACGTCGCCATGGTGTCTCAATGAGGCAGAGCTTACACCACCGCCGATATTCTTTTTTTAAGACAGCCGGACCTAAATATTCTAAATTCATGTCTATGGTCTACAATACACAACAGCAGCGCACATCTTAGGGGTTAATTAGGGTTGTTCATTTTTTATGTATTCTTGATGGTTCCGTACCGTTGCGCTCAGTGTTTCTTATTGCTGCGACTAAAGTACTCGTAGGTACTCCTACTGTTTTATTTGATTACTTTTGCGTTTCACCTTTTTATTTTTGTTTTGTTTTCAGTTGGAATTAGTTTTGGAAAAATATAGGCCACAAAATATTGAATTTCAATACAGAGGGCCTAGGCGCCTAGGCCGATATTTTTTTTTTATTCGTATAATATAAGTAAGTAAAATTTTCTTACCCACAAAAAAGAGCAATTATTTTAGTAATAACGAAAATTATGTCACTGTCAAATAGAGTGCTAATGTTGCTATTAATGATAATCTAAACACTTTTAATCAGCTGATAAAGAATAAACAAGAAACAATAAAACGACACTTCACAGTCATTAAGTATGCCTTTTTCCACACCTATAATTACTACCAATTCTACACTGCCTACTCAGAAATAAACTAGCACATTATGGCCAAAAGCAAGCAAATGTATTCAATTGAAATATTAAATAAGTACTATGTCAGTGAAGAGCTAGAGTACATGAGTTAACAAATGTGCTACAACCCTATGATTAGAGGGCTTTTATCATGCGATTAGAAATTGCAAGGGTTTGTATAGACGCGAGCGCTTCTTTAGAAAAATATTAAGGTGATTATGTCGCTCGTCTAGTGGTCGGGCACGCTACTTAAAGTTAAGTTTCAGTTCCTAGGTTCGATTGCCGGGTCAAGCAGTGTTGTTGGGTTTTGAAACTAGAAACAAGTAATGACCATAGTGTCGTTGTAACTTTCTGTCAGTAAAAGAATTTTCGGATTTAGATAAAAAATTCCAGATTAAGAGACAAACCAACAATATAATCTCTTTATAAATATTAGTTTAGATAATATAGCCTCTTCTATTTAAGGCTTAAAACATAATTGGCTAAACCCAAATAAATCGTTTATGGAGCCTAAATCAAATACTGAAGCATCGTAAATTATATCTTAAACGCACTTAAAATACCAAAAAAACTCGATTTAATTTAAATACCTAGCAACCCGTCTAGAATAACTTAATTATTTTACCCAAGATCTATATTGAAATAAATACTCAGAAAGTTCGACTGTAATTCAAGTCTCCATGAGTACCACCTCATTATGCCGCCACACGCTGGCGAACCCTCCTCAAACATCACTCCTTCACAACTAACGTAGGGACAGACAGACAACTACGACTATATGATGTGTTAGTAGATATATATATCTACTTGACTTGTTTTCTTTGGCTTGAAAGACTCTCGGTGTTGTGTAATGAAAACATTGGAAAATAACTAGGAAAAAAACGGATCAGATCGGATCGCTACATGTCTGCGTGTGGGTGCTCCTAGCGGAGCTCCACATCGTTGTCAAAGTGGTGAAAGAGTTGACCGCCTCGGTCAACATGGCTTATCCTGCAGTAGGAGCGCTGGCCAGATAGCACGGCACTCCAGCATTAATGACATCATACGTCGGGTTCTTGTCACGATGCCAGCTGTTTTGGAACCCAATGGCTTGGCACGCGACGATGGGAAGAGACCAGACGGGATGACCAAAATGCCCTGGAAGGTGGGCAGGCCTTTGGTGTGGGATGCAACATGTGTCGACACCCTTGCGCCATCCCATCTTCTTAGCACTGCGGGTGTGACTACACGCCAATTATCTCTATATTTTGGTTACCGAATATTATTTTATATTTCAAACTGCGCGTGGCCGCCATATGTGCGGAACGAATTGAGGCACGGACACTTGGGTTTAAAGATCGGTTTGACAGGCAACGTCATAAACTATGAGACAATATACATTTCTAAAACAAAACCTTTTAAAGAAACTCGTAAATTGCCTCTTGATGTAAAAACTGTCAAGACAAAAGTAGTATTTCAACGAAATTCTAAAGAGACTTTGAATATCCGATTTCTAACACGAACCCGAAAACCATAAATTAAGATTTGGGACAAAGTGGCTGCAAGCCGTGCAACAGAGAACGTGGTGAGACGGAGAGACGGTCAGGGCAGGTAGCGAATTCAAGGAGGTTGGAGGAGACACTTAGCTTTAGGCAGGGAAACAGGACGGATTGATTTTGAGAGATCAAGAGAAGTCGAGTTATAGGGTATTACTTTGGAACCAATAATTGAAAGTCGTGTCGTTGTAAATATCGTGGTAACGAGTTTAATTATTAATTTAAATTATAATTTAGTCTTATTTCGTAATAGTATTGTGTGAGTGAGTGCCTGAATGATTGGGTAAGTTTTAATCTTTATATAACGTAGGTAGGGACAAATCACTAATGTACACTTTATTCTAGCATGGCGAGAACTTGTATTTATCTCCTAATCCACCCCTTGACAGATATTTGTCACTAGCATTTGGTCTAGGGAAGCGGTGAAGTCTTCCTTCACACTTACAAGCGCTAATTTCATCAATTGTTACACTCTACAACTACCAATTTGATTATGGGTCATTATTGAGAGTTAACTGACATAACACACATGGAAGGCGGAACCGCTAATATTCACTATTTGTATAAAATTGGCTAAATGGCCTCCTTTAATTGAGAACGTAGGACAACCAATTGTTTGTTGACAAATACTGGTTCCTATAGAAGGTCTGGCTCAGAACACTTTGCGTAATACTTGCTTTCACTCAGATCCAGGGAGGGGGGTAGGCTTCACACGGTAGGCTTCACAAATAACCCCAAACTACATCGTCTAAAGACGCTTAGGGAACGTGTCTCGTTAAAACCACACCACGCCGTTTTGTAGGCAGCTCAAAATCGTCACTATTTAGCGAGACACGATATTGGATGGGTACTGCTCCTTAGCGGTCCCGAAAATCCACGCAATGGGCAGATTAAGGAAATGAGAAGCGACGAATAAATCCGCTCCGACGTACGGCAAGTTTTGGCAATGAATTCTGCACCAGACCGAGTCTACGCTACGCCTGCATAGTATTGTATTGTGTTAATAAAGGTTGAGTAGATCGAGGGTGAGCTATTTATAGTGCGCGTCCAGTAATTCTGAGAACATGTCTTGCTCAATGACAGAGGCGCTTAGGCACAAACTGTCCTCTGTCTTAGGATTGAATAAGACATGTTTAAGTTTAGGGAAACATGTATTGCTTGGACCGTCGCGTAGCCTTCTCTAAGGCCTCGTGTTCTAAGACCAGCATTATACGTACGACGTGCCTGCTGTACAGACGGTCTCACGTCACTCGGGTGGGAAATCTAGACTATTATCAATGAACTCATTAACGTAAATCAAGTAAACGAATTTAACGCAAGCGTAGCGTTCCTATCCATTTCATTCCGTTAGGTAAATAATGCAATTCGCAAACCTTTATCTAGTTAACTTCATATATCACAATTGTTTTACCTATAAAGCCCTTAAGGCTAACAGACAGAAATGTGTGCTGGAAGTTTGTTTCATCATTTCTTCTTACCAGCTATTGCACATAGGAAATGATGGCGGGTTGGGCGCATTTTGGGGCTGTCTTTAGGAGAGTTGATCTAATCAACTCCAGTTACTTCTAGAGTTAAAACTCTCTGACAAATTATTTAATTTGTATTTGTATTAATTCTCGAATGTATATTCATTACTCGTGACCACTTTTCGGTCTTTGATTTAATACTCTATACATTAGTGTAAAGGGTTTCTCAAACAAGATTCAGTTAATTATAACAATTTAGTTTATATCCCTTAGGTTACATTTTATCCTTCTAAACCACTTCCAAGTTATAAATTTATAACTGTGAATTCCAAAACAAAACATAATTTGGTTTTCACTATAGTCGGAAGAGAACCGTCCAGTCAATGGTGCGAGGTTCATTAGACAGCGCGGTATGGTGGGGCGCCGTCTCTCTTTAATCAAAAGAGCCGACCTTAACTCTAAATCTAGGGCACGTTTAGGAAAAACGAAATTTTTATCAGCCTAGGGTCTTTTAGGAACCATCACACGGGCTGTGCTGCCGGTGCAAAAAACCTCAAACGGCGCAAATGTAATAATTTACTAAAATTTATAATAAACCTTATTGGAAGTTATATGTTTGAGCCGTTTGTGGTTGAAACATTACGTCCAAGGGCTCCGAGTGCGCATCGAGTTTTTCGAGAAATTAGCACAAAGCTCGTCGACTCTTCACGTGACCAGAGGGCTGGCTTTTTCTTCGGCCAGAGAATCAGCAGTACCATCCAACGTGGCAATGCTGCGAGCTTCCTGGGTACGTTTCCCATTGACATCGATGTGGACGAATTTTTGATGCACAATGAGATCTTTTCCGTCTCCCTTTTGTATTTGTTATTATATTTATAGGTTTGTTTTTATTTTAGAATATTTAATTGTGTATATGTTAATAAAATCGGAGAAAATTAGATGGGAATTAATAATATCCGTGACCAACCCCTTGGGAAATAAAGTTTTTATGTTTATTTATTTGTTATTTTCAATATGAGATTTTCAATATAAACTACTCGGTCTAACCCCAGCCGTACACACTTGAGATTTCTAAGCTTGAATTGTACATAATATGTTATAAGCAGAAAGCTTCATAATTATTTATAGCAAGCTTGTTGGAATTCAATACTGATGCCTAGATAAGATAATATAATTGCTTAGCTATAGACGACATTTTCTTGTTTTATTTACTTTCGTAAATAGATTTTGTAGGTGTTCTTAGCTTGGTGGTGGTAGTCTTTTGTTTTGATTACGAATGTGGATAGATTTTATGTACGAGTAAGATGGCTAGTGAGACGGTAACTGGACAATGACTAAACGGGAAGTATCAAAGAAGAGCGCGAGAAATAAATCTCCGCTAAGCTCACAGCCCATCAATCACAAAACATGGCATCGATAAAAAAGTGCAGCGGGTCGGTAGAGTGAGGCACTTGTATCAGTTATCTCTGGATACCTTTCATGTTTGTCACCCCAAATGAAGTCGACTACTTCCCTGAGAGATATGGTATTTGCAAGCACAGAAATGTTAAAAACTGAATGATGACTGATGAATGTAGCGTTTTTTTTAATATCAAATAATATACAGGGTTACAGGAAAAGTCGACCTAGATCCATTAAGGGCGTGTAGTACACATCATTTCTGAATGATTTCACTATGGAACCCCCCATCCTAAACTTAACCGTTTTCGAGATTTTCGAGTTTTAATTTTTTTTATGAAAATGCCCAATTTTTCGGCTATTGAAATATGAATGATAAATATGAATTTTTGGGCATTTTCATAAAAAAAATTAAAACACGAAAATCTCGAAAACGGTTAAGTTTAGGATGGGGGGTTCCATAGTGAAATCATTCAGAAATGATGTGTACTACACGCCCTTAACGGATCTAGGTCGACTTTTCCTGTAACCCTGTATAGGTACGTTGTAGCACTGGTTAGTAAGTACAGAAAATAGTTTTTTTTTTTAATTCAAGCTCAATGGTGCCTAATAAATATTTCAAACATAGATATTTATATATCTATCACATTAGGTATATGCTACTCCAGGGTGAAATGGTGAAAAAATACAATTCATATGGGACCTACCCATCTGTCACTGTCAAGCAACAAATATGTTGTATTTGTATACATAAGATTTACCAGAAAGAATGCCAACTTGGAATAAAAAATCTTTTTACAAAAAAATACTACCGACTTCCGAATAAAAAAACTACTATGTGAAAAACAACTTTATTTTTGGAAGACGGTGTCTTTCACAGGTACCAATTTATTGCGTTATGGACACCGACTTCCAAAAATAAAGTTAATTATGACAACATCCACAGACTGTGGATGTTTTGTCTCATATCCGCGGTCTTAAACCTTCGGTTTTGGATTTCATCAACAAGTGAGTATCTTCATTGTTGCCACCTATCAATGTGCTGAGCTAAGCTGTGCCCTTCTGGATCATCATCTTCTTTTAATGTTATCACTGCTGGGACACAGCCCTCCTCTCTGTGATCCGTAATTCACCACGCGGGTCAAGTGGTTTGGTGGATGTCACATGTCTTCGAATTTTTGGTTCTAGGACATTGAACTTGTAATTCGCGGCCGTTATTACTGGCTTACTAATGCTCTTCTGCCTTCCCTTCTGTAGGTAGATACCTATAATTTACCTCGTTTTTAACCCCCGACGGAAAACGAAGGGTGTTATAAATTTGAAGTATGTACCTGTGTATTGTGTATCTGTCTGTGGCATCATTGCTCCTAAACGGATGAACCGATTTTCTTTTCTTTATTTTATTTGTTTAAACGGTGGAGTGTTCAGAGCTATGTTTAATGAAAATCGGTTCAGTCTTTCTAAAGTTATGGGCGTTTTACTGTTTGAATCGGGGTGTTTTCGCAAGATATAGTGTCTAACGTGTTCTATAGATTGTTTATCCAAGCGTGCCTATACTAGATAAATTATGTAGTATGAAATAGAAATGTGTCGGGGGTTTCTAAATTTTTTTAGTTTGTTATTTTATGTTAAATACTTAAACCTGAAAAACCTTTCAAAGATCGTTATGAAGTACCTAAAACAACTTTATACATCCATGGTCTCAAGTTACACGAGCGGAATCCTGGGCAGAGGTAGTAAACTAGGGCTCAATTATGCGGCCAACTTCTCCCTAAACTTCCCCAGGATTTTGAAAGCCAAATTCTTCTTCCAATAAAACATTGCCAAAGACATACTTTTACATAAACGAGCTACTTAATTAAAGCGCAAGTCTACCAACATGACGCAATGTACCTACACGAATACCAACCGAATGGAAATACAAAGGATACACCGACTGCTATGATTGTTTCAAATTGTCGCTGTGATGCCAGCAGAGCTATCGAGTTTGTGGTATTTCTACCTCAATATTTTGTCGTATAGTTCGCAATAGTGCTGTTTAAGGTGTAACTCAGTTTTATATTGTCACACTATCATAAAGGTACAGGCCAGGTATATGTTACCGTGTCACTAAAACCATTCTCATAGAAATATAAATTACAATTATATATTTTATAATTCTGATAGGCTCGCTTTTGAGCACTATTTTACCTGATGGTAAGCGATAAAGTGGTCGACGGGGAAGCTCGCTTGCCTTGAAGTAACATATTTCTGCCGAATTGCCGATACAAGACTAGAATAAAACAGCGTTAAAATTTTCAGTTTTTATTTTTCTCCGATAGGAACTTGTGGCTAAATAATAACAGCCGCACTGGTCGATCATCAATGTAAGCAACGCTTGGCAAGGTCGGTCCGTGGATGGGTGACCATTTCAACTGATTTCAACATACCGAGTTTCCTCCGTGCCTCGAAAAGCACGTTAAGCCATTGGTCCCGGCTGTCATTTGAAGATCTTTGACAGTCGTTACGGGTAGTCAGAAGCCTGAAATCTGACAACAATCATGCCAAAGGGTACTGTGTTAGCCAGTTACTGGGTTGTGAAAGAAAGAAAGAAAAAGTATTTAATTGTCACAAAACGACATACAATATAAATATATGCTTATGCTAAACCCTTAACAGTAGTATTAGTAGTACTTAAAGTAAGTTAGTAAAGATGAGAAATAAATAAAATAATAATACCATTTACTACCTACATTTTGAATAAAACAGAAAAGAAATAGGTTGAAAAAGATGCCAGGCAGATGCATGTCGTGATTGTGGCAAAAACGCTTCCACTCAGCATAATGATGTGCCGTGGGGGATCCACAGCACGGCGTTGATTCAGTGGTCGCCTAGGAAGTGACGTACGGAAACCAAATTTGTTGTGTATGTAAAAGTAGATACAAAGAACATAAAATAAATACAGTAAGATATAAATACAGTATGATAAAAATAAACCACCCAAAATTATGATGTGACCAAAACCAAAAGCGGGAGTATCTTAAATTCTTATCAAAAACATAAAACTAATACCCGCAAAAACACAGGCACACTCCATGTTTTGTCTCGCTTCCACACCGCACTCGCGTGGCGCTGTTTATTGTATAGCCTTATTTTGAGAGCCTTCGTGACGTCCGCGTCGTGCACGAGCGAGCGTGCTGCGCGTCGTCCGGGCGCGCGCTATTTAGACGCGCGCCGGCCGGAGCGCTGTGGCGTCAAGCGGCGCCCGAGTCCTGTGCAGTGTGCCGTCATGTGAGTGTGCGTATTCCGCGTGGTTCGACCCTCGATGCCCGGCAATCACAACAATGGAAGAAGAGAAAGTGCGATGCCTAGTGAAAGAACGCCCCCACATCGCTGCCCGTGAAGGATCTCATGCCGCCGCCTCGAACCCTTGCCTCGCCTTGTGGGGGTCAGATATGCAATCGCTCCATGTAAAACACTAGTACTCAGCTGATTCCGGTAAGACTGGAAGCCGACCCCAATAAAGTTGGGAAAAGGCTAGGCAGATTGATTTTTCTCCGATATGGTAACATCTACCGATACTACTGTCCAATGTTCGACACCCTGATTCCTCGCTCCCGTCCCATCCCATCCCACTCTCCGCGTCGTGCCCGTTCTTTTAATTTCCCTCAACTGAATTAGTAATGTTTTGCGTTGTTACAAATTATTCCTTTTCTACTCGCTCACAAAGGAAATACGGTTACTAAAGTACGGCCAACGAGAAGCGATACCAAATGTAAACAAAACACATGCAAGGTCATTGGGAATAGCAGGGGTGCGTAACTTTTTGAAAGTTGGATTTATATAGTTTTAAAAAATATCCGGCAAATTGTAATAATACTTATCTATCAGCTAAAACCCAAATATCAATGCAAACGGTAAAAGGTTTCCTATACATACCTTCGGACGTTTCTTTTTTGGAGAAGTAAAATCTGTTGATTTATCTCTCGACGTACTTGGTTGTGGCTCCATCATTAACCACTCTTAATAAAAACAAACAATGATCAACAAAAAATAACTTAAACAAGAAATAATTAAATAAACAACAAAATAATAACAAAACTTTAACAAATAACTTGTATCACCACGAGCGCGTTTCGAAACAGAATGAATCTAAAATGGCCGCCCGAATTGTTGGCGAACCCGTCTTGACGTTGTCATGTTTTTGTCGGGAGAACGAGACATTACGACAAAGGCACAAGATGGAAAGAGATAGATATTAGATTGTCAACGCCGCAGTTGTTTTTTAGGTTAATGACCTTTCGTATCGCTTCTCGTTGGCCTTACTTTAGTGTTTTTTATTATCTTAATAATAACCTTTTTAAGCTTTTTTTACTTTAATTTTTTACTGATTATCAATTGAATATAATGATATTTTAGAGGTATAAATAATCAACTTGTTTCAAGGAACGACAAAAAACACTATTTAAAGTTTCATCTTTTAGATTTGTATTTACAATTGAACATATTTATTGGTTTTAGAGACATAAAAATCAGCTTATATTTTCGAAAACATTTTAACAATTTCGAAGAAATAACTATCATCTAACGTTTCATCTTAAAGATTTAATTTACTTTGTTGCATAAACAGCTAGCGGTGAAAAAGCACGCCCGACTTGTAGGCGAAATTGACATACACGTGTATGATTTATGCAAAAGAAAAAAAATGGTACTCAAAGAAATATTGTAATCTGTGGAGAACGTAGTGGGTAGCATAAATTGTTTTAAAATGTAAAATTAAATGTATTATGATTATTTCTTATTGTGCTACTGTTAGAATAAACATAAAATAATATTTTATATTGTTTGAAATCAAATCAAATCAATCAAGAATCCAACTATTCATCATAATAAAAACGTAAGTATTTTTGTTATTTTATTTGGTGATTTTTATACTTACATGTCCAATATTACTTCGTTCAAAATTTAAACTTCACACCTTTATACTGCGATATTTATTGGTACGTAAATTAGAACTGTGAATTTTAATTTATAGGAATAACGGAGTGAGTAAGCACGTCGCTTCTCTTCTGTAAGCGTTCATGAAGTATTGCATTTTGTTGTGAATACTCTTTGCCTGTACCTATTGCTTTTTTTAAGAAATAAAGCGAATTTCAAGTGATGTCAATATTATACGTTTAGAAATTGTAGAAAATTTGTAAAAGGAAGAAATATAAATTGTCTCTTTTAATTTTGTTCCTGATACATTTATTGCGCATGGGAAACTATCAATGTAAAGTAACAGGCTGGACGGTGTATAGTTAAAAAAAGTATATTTTCTTATCTATGGACCTTGACCTCTCTGACATTTAACAAGAAAAACAAACAAATATTTTAAAAGAAAATGGCAAAGGTACGATGTTTTACTTTTAATTACTAACATGTCACCGGGGGTGATCCATTGGATAAGACAAGCACAAGACTGGTCATTGAGATGCAGCGCGCAGAGAGGCTTATGTCAAATTCTAACTTCTCATTTGGCTATTGTCTCATGACCAGCATTGGAAATTTCTCGACGATGATGATGACACGTCACGTCTTTATGAGACCCTCGGAAGCCTGATGTGCCCAATGATCATGCTCACTTGTAGAAGCTGAGACAAACTTCCGTAACAACCCTAAAAAAAACCCTATTTAGCCATATATTACTAACTCATATAACATATTATTGGGACATATTATTACTAACTCTTTCTATTGATAAAAACTGTATCAAAATCCGATGCATAGTGTAGAAAAAGTTATGCTAAAGTTATTACAATACCAGACTATAATCTATATACGAGTATGTTCCAAAATTAATGTGATCCGTTATGACGTGATTGCGTAACAGATATTCATCCATCCAAACTTTCGCATTATAATGTATTATATGAATATAGAATACTCGACAAGGTCTATAAATAAAAACACGCAAAAAATACTGTTGCATTGACAAAATGAGAGATAGTGTGATCGATTGCATGAATTGAAAATAAAGAAACAACAAAAAATATAACAAGAAAGCGAAGCAATGGGGATCATTGATGAAGTACTCGTTTTTTCCAGCGGCTTTATCCGCGGGAAAGACAAATATAATCCCGCGGGAGAGTACTACTAGGATAAAAAGTATCTTACGACCTACGATAAATAGTTAATCAGAATAACACATTAATTATAAAGATCCTAGCTGGTGCCCGCGGCTCCGCCCGCGTGGTACTTGTCCCAATATCTTTATAAATTATAGTTTATGTGCTATTCTGATGTATAAACTATATTTCTTTAAAGTTTGATCAAAATCCGTTCATTAGTTTTTACGTGAAAGAGAAACAAACATCCATCCATCCTCAAAAACCTTCATGTTTATAATAGAAGTAAGATTAGTAGGGCGTACTCGAAATCAGCTTTTGTAAACGCCACTTGTTTTTCAGAAGTTAAGTTACTTGAAGATGCTCTGGCGTGTAAGGCGTCCATTTCTTGCCTTCATGTTGGCGCTGATACTAAGCCCAATAATGTTCTTCATAATGGACGGAGCGAAAGTTATTATTGAGGATCTGATTGATACAAACAGGTACCTACTTGATATAACACAAGCCATAGATATAGTAACTATGTCTCGGTTTAGGTGTTTGGGAGACGGTGGTGTTGTACACCCATGCCTCAAAAAGCTCGTCAAACCGTAAATCCTGCGCCTGATCTCTTTTGGCTGTGTCAGATTGCCGTCCCAGAGAGTGATGGATCAAAGAGTGCACGTGTCTTTGCGCACATACTTGTTCACTATAATATTTCCCGCGCCGATGGCAAGTCCCCGCTGAGATTTGCCGCTGTGGCCGAAATACGGTCTGGAGAACTATTATTATTTCTAGCTCTAATATCATATTTACATCATGACAACTAGAAATAATAAGCAAAACACTAAAAAGAGCAAAAATAACTTTCGTTTCAGAAGTCGGTGACTTTAATACCTCTCATTTTTGCGTGGTCACACATACATACGTACAAACACACATACACTTATGAAATTTTGCACACGTGTTTAGAACCCCTCATCGAGTAACATATGATAATATTATGTAATTCCAACAATATTACAAATTTCAAAGAGTATGTAAGTTGGTTTGTATGTAAGTATGTTTATCCTTGCATTTCTCCTAAACTCCTAATCGGATTTTTTTTTTTTGGGTTGCTTGTAGTATGACAAATACTATTTAAATATTTACCTAATTATTTAAAGAGTATTTGTCATACTCTTTCATGGGGCAAAGCCTTTGCCTTGCCGAAAAATAGACTGCAGGTTTCCTCACGAAGTTTTCCCTCACCGTTGTCAGTAATGTCCAAGATAAACTTCGAAACAACTATTATGAATTGAAAAATTTATATTATTTGATCATTATCCGTATTTGATCATTTTCTAAAAATGGTTTATTTGTATTTAATGTGTTAAAACCGAACGCAATAGTGAAAGTGTTCTCCAATAACGATGTGAAAGTGTTCGTAAAGGATTCTAAACGTTAACACCGAAGATAAACAAGAAAACAATAAGCATTGTATGGTTTGTCAAAATCATAATCAAATCAAGTGCTACTGTGAATACTGTGATTAACGCGGAAAGAACTCAAAAGTGTGACAATAAAACATTATTTAATATCACCACTGCAATAAAATTAAACTTTGAAAAATTAAAGTGCTCTAGTGACGGTTACCAGTTTTGTAAAGAAAAAAAGTAGTGTATTTTTCTCAGTTCACCGTCTTTCTAATAAAAGTGCAAAGTATAAAATTTAACAAGTGACCAAGTTCAACCACCACTGTCAATGACCAGTTGGCTTCGAGGATAACAACGTTGCTTTTATAACGCGGTTTCAATAGATGCGAGTTCAAATCCCAGTTCTGCGCAGGACTTTTGGCAAGTTTCTTTGGAGTATATAATATTATGGATTCCTTTGAAAACGTAACATTTCGGTCCAAACACCGCACCCAATCAATGACAGACATTTCAAAAACGGCTCACAACACTATAGATCATAGTTGTAGTTCCATCAACCTGACGATAGATGGCAGCTCTAACAGTCTTCCAAACATATCTATCGGCGAAAGTGACTCACAGATACAGGATCTTAGAAGTGAGATCGACAAATTAAAGCACGAACTAATTTCAGCTCATGACGAAATTAACAGACTATCGTTAGAAAATATGGAACTAAAAAGTGCAGTTACAAAACTTAATACAAAGCATGAGTTAGTAAAAAAAGCGACTAAAAAATTAACAAGCGAGATTACACCAAGCAAAAAGAAATATAATAATTACGATACACCTAAATCGCAAAAAAAACAACTACTGCATTCAACATGTTCAAAAACACAGCAGAATTTAAATTTAGCAACTAAAATTAAGCCTAAGCTAAATGAAATAAAGAAGATTATAGGAACCATGACTAAAACCGAGACGGAGATACACCCTTCACAACATCACAAACTAAACAAAATGTGCATTTTGAGTACCAATAAACAAAACAAGGTCCTCTCCATAGCGGAAGAAACTGTTGGCAAAAAAATTAACTTCTGTCACTATTTAGCAACAGATGGAGCTATAGATGAGTTACTGAAAGATATTGACTCAAAACTCGTTTCCTATACGATGAGCGATTACTGTGTTATTTTCATTGGGGAACATGACTTTAAGAGCAGTAACAATTACTCAGAACTAATATTGAAATTACGGAACATTCTTAGTAAAATAAAGCATACTAACATTATTATATGTTTACCGACTTATAAATATAACAAAAACGCAAATATGTATAATTGGCGAGTCATGAACTTCAATAAGTCTTTATGTCAGGATATCTGGATATACAAATATGCCTGTGTATTGGATTCAAATGCGGTTATTAATTATGATTATAATACATTTTTCAGGCTGTCAGGCCAAATAAATAATTATGGTTTTCGCTCTATTTTTGTTAGTGTCCTAGCCTTAATTGGGGATATACATTGCTTCAACACTGGGTCGTCTAATAATAATCTGATAACACTAACATCTCACGATCCCACTCACGTATTAGAAACCGAAGACCAGTTTTTTCGTTACTAAGAACCTTTACATTATGCATCAAAACATAGCGGGACTTTTAAATAAGGCCGATGCCCTAATTGTTTGCCTAGAGGAATTAGAGGAAAAGAACCTTGGTGTTGATGTACTGTGTGTTACAGAACATTTCATGATGGCGGGTTACGAAAGCCATTTAAATATCCCCAATTACTCTTTAGCGGCATTTTTTTGTAGGAGAGAAAGTAAACGAGGTGGGGCTTGTATTTTAATTAAAAATGGCCATCAATGGAAAGAAGTTGCACAAATAGCTCAATTATCATTGACTGGTGTAGTTGAATGTTGCGGTGTGGAGCTCACTCAGTACAATGTTATTATTTTGTGTGTCTATAGAGTCCCAAAACTAAATAACCTAAATGTATTCTATGAAACATTAGAAAAAATATTGCGGATCACTTGTAAAAAAAAATATGAGCATATTGTTATGGCGGGAGACTTCAACATAGATGTAATGAAAAAAAATAATGTTTCGTTGGAATTCGAATGTCTGTTACTAAATTTCAATCTTAAATTGGCGTTAAACCAACCTACTAGAACTCAAAGCCAAACATGCATAGACAATTTCGCACATAACTTTAAAGCTAAATGTAAAACTGAAATTATTGAGTTTGCCCTGTCAGACCACACAGCGCAAATTATAAATTGCCCCGTAAAAAAAACATGTATTTTAAAATATTGCGCATAAAACGACGGGATTACAGTTTGGAGAATATGGCTAAGTTTAAGGAATGTTTAAAACAGTTGACTTTTTCGAAAATATACGAAACGAATGATTCAAATATCGCATTAGACATATTTATCGACATATTTAAACTTTTTTATGACCTTTGTTTCCCATATAAGCTGACAACAATAAATGTAACTAAAAAACCAAAATGGATTTCACACGGCATTAAATTATGCAGCAAAAAGAAACGACTATTACTCTGGCGTTTCAGATTTAAACCAAATAGGACTAATAAGAACAACTTTATGAACTACAAGAAAAGGTTTAAAAGGGTAATAAAATTGACTCGACGTGCTCAAAACAACTACTCAATTAAAACGTCCACCAATAAATCCAAAACGACATGGAACATTATAAATAAATCTAAGCCTTTTTTACCCAAAGAATCTATTAGCCAGATAAATATAGATGACATAATAATAAATGACCCTCTAGAAATAGCTAATGCATTTAACAATTTTTTTATAGAAAAAATCCAACCAATCCAAGGCTCGGGCAGTAACGTAACCACTAATATAATAAAACGTAAGGACTCAATTTTTGTTGCGCCCTGTACACCTGCAGACATAATAAACATTGTAAAATCTTTAAAAGCCACAAATAGTACAGGTATTGACGGTATTTCAACTAAAGTTGTAAAGAACGTTTCAGAAACAATTTGTACACAATTAAGCTACCTCATAAATCTGTGTATTCAGTCAGGTGTTTATCCGGATGCCCTAAAGGTTTCTGTAGTAAAACCCTTATTTAAAAAAAACAACAAGGAACACATGGCCAACTACAGGCCAATTGCTTTAATTCCTATACTGTCCAAAATATATGAAAAATATATCTATAGAGAATTTTATTCATATTTCGAAAAGAAAAATATTTTTTGCAACGAGCAAATGGGGTTTAGGCGAAATAGGTCAACAAATCTGGCCATTTATGATTTTCTACATACTGTTGTGAATAATTTGGACAAGAGAATCCCGGTGTGCGCTATATACTGCGATATGACACAAGCTTTTGACTATGTTGATCATGGTATCTTATTACAGAAACTGGAAGCATATGGCATACGGGGAAACATACTGATGCTTATTGAGTCATACCTTACAAATAGAAAACAGTACACAGAAATAGTTAAAATTAATATTAAGACAAAGCGAGAAGAAACATATCGATCAAACGTACGCACACCTATGTACGGTGTTCCCCAAGGCTGCGTACTGGGAGCCTTGCTTTTTATCATTTACATAAATGACTTGACCACCCCATGACTCTTTTTGCTGACGACAGTACAATGACTATAGCATGCAACAATAATGACGTATATGAAAGTGACATTAATCAATCTCTATCCTTAATAATATCATGGCTAAACAGAAACAACCTAAAAATAAATTTAGACAAGACAACTATTATGCATTTTAGGCAACGGGCCCAAATGGGAAATGACATTAAAGCTATGTACAATGACACATTACTTAACAAAGTTGACAACACAAAATTCCTTGGTATTATGATAGACGCAAAGCTTTACTGGAAGGCGCACATCGAATACCTTAGTAAAAGGCTGAGTTCTTCTGCGTATGCGTTATATAAACTTGCCCCAGAACTGAGCACAGATGCATTGGTAACTGCATATCATGGACTAGTTGCATCGTTGCTACGCTATGCTATCATATTTTGGGGCAACTCCACCAACAAAGAAATAGCATTTAAGGCCCAAAAAAGATGTATGCGAGCTATGTTTAATTTGAAAACCACAGACAGTTGTAAGCCGTATTTTAAAAAACATAGATTATTAACCCTTCCTTCACTATATATTTTTGAAATGCTGATATTGGTCAAACTTAATCCTGACCTGTTTCCACGACTAGCTGACACCTTCCCCCGAAACAGACGTGACAATAGCCAACTTTGCTTGCATTCATCAAAAACTGCCTTAATGGGCAAAAGTGCTTTTTGTATGGCACCAAGAATCTATAACAAACTACCACAGTCTTATAAAACTTTGCCGACTAAACTGTTTAAAAAAAGGATGCGAGATTTTTTAGCAGACAATTGTTATTACAATTTAACAGACTTTTTGAATGATAAAATTACATAACATTGTTTTTTTACAAGTTTTGATATAAATGGCCGTCTGACATTGAATTGACATTCCACATATTGTTTTCTTTTTTTATTGTTTTCTTTTTTTATGTTTTATCTTTTTATATTTGACATCCTATTAATTATTTTATTGTTATATTTTACATTTTTAGACATTGATGATTAACTTTATTATTTTCGGTTTTATGACATTTGTGAAATAATTTGATTTATGACATTTTATTTTTAATTTTTATTTCTATTTTGTGACTTTTTTGACATTGTTTTATTTTATTTTTAATTTTTATTTCTATTTTGTGACTTTTTTGACATTGTTTTATTTTATTAATTTCAATTTATGACATTTTATGCACCAATTCGATTTTGACATTTTTTTTTATAATTTCTATTTTGTGATATTTTTGTGAACAGATTATATTTTATTTTATTTATTCATGACATTTTATAAATCCATATTATATCTGATTTTATCTATATAGCTTTTTTGACATTGTTTCATTTAATTAATTCTGATTCTTTTATGACATTTAATTAAGATAAAGGCCAATCTATTGTGATTTTTGTATAATAATACCTGACACTGCTATATTTTAGTAGATTAAGCAATTTGTGAAACCCATATTTGTACGCCTCATTAGGCAAAACATGTTTGTAAGTGCTAAATAAGAAGTGAACATCTTGCATGCCTATTGTATGTAAACACATGTTTTGACAAATAAATCATCTTTATTATTAAAAAAAAAAAAAAAAAAAAAAGTCACATTGTTTACGCCCGGATTTGAAGCCACGACCTCAGGCATGATGGGCGAGGTCGTAACCACTGAGCCACCAAGACAAACTCAAGATCCCAAGATAATTCTCCAGTAAAAAATCTCTCCATATAAAAATATACAAACGCTTTATATGCTAATTAACTTATTTCCAGGTTCATCCAAAAGAGTCTGAAGAATTATATAGAACGAAAAAGAGGTAAAGGCTGCATTATGCCACAGCTTGACCCATTTTCCGAAGGCATGGCGAGGTTTACCAAAGATTTACTCGTGACATGCGAGGGAACTGACTGGGTTGATTGCTATGTAAGTAAATCAAATCAGAGAAAAATAAAATAATTATAGATTGAGGAATTATACGACAAGACATCGTTGTTTAACATGTAGTGACGACAAATAAAAAATGTATATAAAAGGCAGAAGTAAGTGGAAACGCCGGGAAAGACATACACTGATCTTATTGGTACTGTATCTCTTGGGGTTGTTGCAATCGCATGTTTATTTATGGTTTACCCCATTTCATTTCATTTCACAAAGACACATAACGGAAATCCATAAGTTTCATAGAGTCATTATGAGCACTATAGATACTTAAATAAAGAACTTGCTCACTAGGTATCACAAATAACAAGTAAAAAATAAAAAGCTTTTATACAAAAAATACAACCAATTTTGGAAGTTGGTGTCAAAAAAGCGACAAGTTTTAATTATGTACTTTGTAGAGTATTTTGATTGAACTTTTTTACTGTTTCTTTTTTCTGTCCTTGTTGTTATTGTATTGTGTCTATGTCGAATAAATATTTTCTAACCGATTCGAATTTACAGAAATCTCAATGCAACATCGCGATAGCAATCCAGAAGACTGTAAGGGAAATAGTTTGCATTTACAAAGATATCGTTTACGTGGATGACAGAAACTTTTATATCGGCCTTCCTATCAAAGTTATTGGAAACGAAAAGTATACGCTTACCAAGAGCGACCATGTCAAAATAGATTGTACCGGCAAGGATATGAATAGGTTCGTTATTATTCCATTTATTGCTCATAACTAGCGTGCGTGTATGACTAAACGTATGAACGTAAGAGAAGCAGAAGAAGTATGCAAGTATCGTAGCAGGTGGTGTTTTGTAGTTTCTGCCTACCCTCTTGGCAAAAAGCGTGAGTTTATGCACGTATGTTCATTTTTACATTATCACATATTCATTACATTTTTTAAAATTCATAAAAAGTTCATAAAAAAATATAAAAAAGCTCTTTTTCAGTTCAGACGTACGTGCCCATTGGTCTGGCTATAAGGTTGGTTTTAGACCAGTTCCCACTCAACCAATCCCATCGCATCGAAAGGATTCTTATAACGTCATGATCCTATGTTTCGACTCAACATCTCGCAACGGATTCATAAGAAAAATGCAAAATAGTTACAAATACTTGACTGAACAGTTGGATGCTGTTATTTTAAACAGGTCAGTTACAAACCAAAGACCAAGGTCCTTTTTCATCATTCACGTAAAAAGGGTTCCATACTCGAAGGATCAAAATGGAACCCTGTTGCTATCACTCACGTGTCCGTCTGTCTATCTGTAAGTCATCTGTTACAAAATTTTGTTTCGAAGAATTTTTTAGCGACCCATTGACCTACGAACTTGAAATTTAGTGATAATGTTTATTAGTACGTATATTTACTAACAAATACCAATAACTACATTTGGTACGGAACCCTAAATGTGCGAAGCCCGACACGCACTTGGCCGGTTTTTAATATTTATAGGCTCGCCTTTGACCACTATCTCACCTGATGGTAATCGATGATGTGGTCGACGGTGAAGCACGCTTGCCTAGAAGTAACCTATTCACTCCTGACTTAAAGACCCTCAGCTTATAGCTATGAATTACAGCTTCCCTGCTCTTGTACCTCAGCTTAAGGATCTAGACAAAGTGTAATTCTATCAGTGATGGCGATGGTCGAAATGCCAAAGTGTAAGAAATTTATTGACATTTCGATAGCTCTTGGGATTCTCATATATTTTGGACCTTTCCAATAGCTATGGCAACGATTTCGTTATTAGAATGCCACTAGTTTGTCTAGAGCCTTAGTTGGCAATAGCGACTATGCATGCATGTCACTTTTACAAGCTTTTACTTACTTTCACCTTTCTGGGTGTCTGTAATCAAATCTTGCAATTTAAATTAGACTCACTTCCCATTTCACAGCTCACAGACAGACATATTACGTAAACATAAGGATGAATTTAAAATTTAAACAATCACTTTTTACAGCCCGTTCATCCGATTTTGAAGACCATTGCGTTGGTAATATGACAAAAATGGCAGCTGTAGTAAACATTTTTTGGTAACAGGTTTATGTTTTTAAGCCAACCTTATATTTACGGTTTTAATTTCAAATGAAGTATAGTATTGTCCCACTGCAAAGCAAAAGTCATATCATATATAGGTTTGTTTTTATTATTTCCAGTTACAATATCGTAGGGGATGGTACAACAGGGGCACTGTATCCGATTCTAACAGGGAAATCCGAAGAGGATAACATTTACCACAGAAATCGGACCAGGAGAAAGAAATATATCGATTATAAGAGATTTATTTTCCATAAGTTGAAAAAATATGGGTAAATTCTAGAATTGAAGATAACATACATAATATTACATCACGACTGTATTCCCCGAAGGGTTAAGCAGAGGTGCACCTGTAGTATCATTTAAACATACACAAACATTTCTTCAGTTATATTTTTAAGTCCCATGTAACAGGAGGCGAGCCTACGAGACTGTGTCGCGGCAGACTGAAGAAACGATAGTGGGTCGCCTTGGATTAGGAAAATGGGGAGGCTTAACCCAGAAGTAGGACAATTAAGGTGAACAAAAAAAAAAGACCGCTTGCAATTAATTTAACCGATTTATGAAAACCAGCGCTAATTAAATTTCAATTAACATAAAATAAAAACCACTATTGCTCAGGTATCGCACAGCGTATTTCGAAGACATGCCTTGGATAGGGCCAGCTCAGAACAAGTTTAACTGGTTTCTAAGACAACCAGCTGACCACTACCTACGAGTGTCGTTATTTGCTGATATAAGCCAAGGCGAGAACTGGTACCAAGGCCGTTCAACTCGGCATTGCTTTGGAGCCATTCCACAGTACCAACTCATGATGAATCTAGTTGAGCAGGTGCGTAAATTATGATGTTTTATTATGACCTGTTGTGTCGCATTGCAGGCCAATGCCTTCCTTTCGTTTTACCATTTATTATTATTTTCTTGTCCCTTGCTACATCATCTGGCTAAATCTTTTCTGGGCCTAGCACGTTGTCGGACCCTGTTATTCGGAATTCAATCAGTGGCAACTTTTAAATATTCTCTTTTACCGATAAGGTGTGATAGTGGTCAAGCGCTAGCCTACCGATAATAAAAAAAATGCGTAAAGTGGGATCAAACCTATGTAACGCGAATAGTTCCGAAGGCAAACGAATCGAACACGAGTCATGTTTTCGAGTTGCACCACTCAGTTACCATGGACATGTTGAATAGAAATGTCACGTTAGCTGGTGCCCATAATGAGTGTCCCACGATACAACTATCAAGAATGCCGTCCAAGCACTATACAGTAGGGTGGAGTGTTTTTTTTTTAATTTTAATAATCCTGTATTATCAATCGATGATCGTAGTATAAGAAGTATTCCCGACTAAACGGCAGAGCCAATTTAGATGAAATTTAGTATGGATATAATTTTATACCCTGGGAAAGATGATTAAATACATTTTGCTTGGACGAAGCCGCGGGCAGAAGCTAGTAGTGAGTAAAATTAGACTTAGCAGAATTATTATACTTAAAGTTTTTTCACTCTTTTGACAGTTCCTCCAACTAGACGGCAAGAAGTTTTGTTTCACAAACGTAGTAGACGTGGAATATGAGAAATGCAGAGGGAGACCTTCAGTAGATAAGATTCTTCTTTCATTCCTTCAGACCTTATCTGCAAGAAGAGCACTTGAAGACACCCTTGTCATGATCATGGGAGGCCACGGATCAAGGTAAATTCTACGTCATTTCAACTAAACATAGTTGTAGTGGCAGAATAATACCAACAGGCCACATGCGAACTGACATAATAAAATCCACAAGCAAAGTTTCTGTTGCGATTCGAACATATGCAACCGTCTGACAACAACCGTTGGGCAGTTGCCCAGATCAAACACACAGTACCGTGGTCGGAAAGTCCTCCCATTTTAACGGAGACTTGCGGAACTTTTCACCCTGTTCTCCATACCTCCAAAATACCGGGACAATAAGGCTCAAATCTCCAATCTGTAACTTGATTTAATTCCACCTAGCCCGTGCCATCATCGGAGTACAAGACATATGGCGATGCGCTATTGGTATATGGTTGACATCCCACCCATACGCTCTAAACGTTTTGGGAATATATACTTTCATTGTGCGTACAGCTAACTCCCTGCCGAATTCAGTGTTTCCTGTTAACTACAACCTGGGGGTTTTTATGTCAAGACTGAATAGGTTACTTCTAGGCTACCGTTTACCATTAGGGAAGACAATGGACAAAAAAGAGCCTATCAAAAAAATGCATTCTTAATTTTCATCAGGTGGTAAATATCTTTGGTAAATTGGTGGTAAATTCCAGGCAATGCGGGTAGAGCCGCGGGCGGCAGCTAGTAATATTATAAGTAAGTATGTGGGAGGAATATTATTTTTTTAAACATTTCTATGTAGCAAATTGAGCGGGATATTTACTTGTTAAAAAAATCTAAACATATAAACCAGAAAGTTTTTTATTCACCAATCAATTTATTAGAAAGTTATCAAACCGATTCTAACAAAAATCTATTCTCTAAAACGAGATAACAGTAGGCGCTCTACCATGACCCCATAGTGCAAGGTTGTTACCATTGTCCGTCAGGGACAGATGTATATGACATTTAAAAGGCGCCTGGACTTTTGGGGTAAAGAGCATTTTTACCACCCCGGTGATCAACATCAGCACATGGAAACCCGTGACCTCTTAAAAGCCACCCCGGGACTCTCTCTGTGCATCGCCTGTTAGGTCACACCCCTGGGGAGACTGAAAAAGCGTCTCCCCGGAGCCTCGCTGTGCACGGCAGCACGATGACGTGCCATCGTCTTTCCTAGAGTCAATTGGTGGGCGGACAGAGTCCCCATTCTGAATGCCGACGGAGTACCGCCTATGATGCAGGCGGGTTTTCGGCGTTTTAGGCATCGATCGAGCCTGTTACCTCACTGAAGCCTTCTTTTTGTGCGGGATCGGTCCTCTCACGATCCCATCCCGCTCGGCGGAGATGTATCCGACTTATCTGTTGTTTACTCAAAATGGAAATAACCTTGCTCTTAGAGCTTATGGTAGGGCCCCAGTTCCCCACATTTTGTCGATGTTTACTCGATGGCTACTACATGAATAGGTATTTCAGATTCTCTTCCATCCAGGAAACTGCCCAAGGCAAGCTAGAAGAACGCCTACCTCTAATGGCTATTCTCTTGCCAGAAAAGCTGAAAAATCGAAGGACTGCAGCTTTGATAGCGTTGAAAAATAACAAGGATGTCCTAACAACACCTTTTGACATACACGCAACAATTTTAGATATATTGGATCTAAAGGATAAGAACAATACATACAAAATACCAGGGTCTAATCTACTAAGAGCGATGAGTCTGTTAGAACCGGTAAATTTATCTTCTATAATATTGTAATGCGTGCATGTCCAGATGTATGAACGTAAATGAAGTGAAAGGAGTATTTAAGGATCATAGCACGTGGCTTTCTACAATTTCTGCTAGTCCCCATCGGAAAATGGGGCGAAATTCTGTTCATGTACGTTTAGCTCTAAATAATATAAAACAGCATAACGAGCTTTCTGAGGCATCTGATTGATGGAGGGGAGAGTGCACCTGGCTTTGTGCACACACTTTTGCACTATAATATCTTCCGCGGCGATGGCTAGACTCAACTGAGGTGTTAAAATGGCCTCTTTTCCACGAGGATTACATCGCTTGCTCAATGCGTGTTGTTGATTTCAAACTTATAACTATATGGCCAGGTTTCCTCACGATGTTATCCTTCACCGTTGTCAGCAATGTCTATATGTGTATTGGTAAATTCACATTGAAACTTTTGAGCCCACGACCTTAAGCACGAAAGGCGACATCTTATCCACTGGGACATGGTTACGTTATACCAGACGACTTCCTAAGGCCCCTTTCTTCGTTCGCTTTTGAACCGAATCTGTACAGATTTTCTATCGAGAGCTACTTGTTGACTGGCTCTTTTTCTTTGCGATATCGTTTTGTTGTGAATACGGTGTTCATCATTGGCTATTGCGACCTGCATTGAATGTGAGTGAACGGCAAGGTGGAGCGCGCGGGAGTCGGGTGAGTGGCTTGGTACAGAACTACATAGGCGCCTGTATGCGCTCGGTACCGAATCTATACCGAAATGACGAAAACCGGGAGCTATCACCGCATGCTACCTTTACCCAGTACACACGTCGTGAATCTAGCAAACGATCCTAGAGCTAGATACTACACCGAAGACATTCTGGACGTCAGCCTGTACGAGATTGGGATGCCTTTTAAGCAGCTAAACAACAAGGCACCGGGTGATGACGGGATTACGGCTGAACTCCTGAAAGCGGGTGTAAAACTAGTACTCAAGGCCCTTCAGATTTTTTTTTGTTTTTTGTTCTTGCAAGTAAAATGGTTTACTCGTCTTGTGAATATTTTTCTTTAAATACAGTGAAGGTTTATTTTATAGTATTTTTTGCACGTTTTAACAGTTTCTTTGCACCAAAATGTGTTAAAATGCAAATTTAAACAATCGAGTGGAATTCCTCAGAAATTTAAAACCGCGCCATCTATTGGCATCAATTTTAAATTCAGGTCCTCCGTGACTAGGACGATATCTTGTATTTTGATGCTCCTAATGGTGGCGTTGAGGGCGTTGTAGAAATAGTCTTTGGTATCCTCTGGTGAAGTATTAGTTGGGGCGTAGCATTGTGCGATGATGAGATCTTCCGGGCTTTCGACTAAAAACGTGCGTAGATGATTCGGTCTGAGATCGGCTTCCAGTCCAGGAGGCTATTCTTAGCTGTATTAGAAAGGAGGAGCTCTACGCTATACTCGCGTACATCTTCCTCACTTTCTTTACCAGAATACAGCAAAGTCAAGCCCCTGGACGTTCTCAGCTCACCGAAGCCGTTTCTTCTCACTTTGCTTAGACCGAGTATTTGCAGGTTGTAATCTAGCATTACTGTTTCTGCTTGGGCAAGTCTACTATCATCGCTAAGCGTTCTCTCATTCCAAAAAGCAATTCGTGTCCGTGTTTTAAAGCCAAAAGTCGTCGGTAGGGTATCAGTCCAGTTTCTTAAGCAAGTGATTAGCCCACTGTGCTTAATCCGCTAGCGGGGCTGCCGCTTTAGAGCCTACGGATTTCCTCGGTTTTTTTTCGGGTTTCGATTCTGTTTTAAGGCGTAGAATATTCGCCCTTTGCCCTGCATCCGTTAGCTCAGCTGCAACTCGGAGTGGTGGACGCGCGCCTCCACCTTGCGCTATATTCTAGCCCAGCCAGACTACGTGAGTGGTGTACATGAACTATTCAGTACACTTTTCGTGAAGACAATGTATTTTCTCTGTATTTATGTGTATATAACACTACTCTCGCGCCCCGGCCTCTAATGGCATTTTGACTCGTACTTTGACTCTTGAAAAAGTGAAAAATATTTTTTTTTTTATAAAGTACATACATAACAAGTTTTTTTTATGTTTCACTTTTTAGTTGGAGATATCTACCTAATAGGCAAGTAATTTAGTAAGGTACCTATAATGACAGAATAGATAACCCGAAGATCATAAAACTAAACATAACCGGTGATATGAGAGTGTACCAAGGTGAACTGTACACACCTTTAGAGCGTACTGGCGTGATGTTGTGTCATGTAATAGTATAAACAATAAACAGACATGCGATTGCAGCAATCCCGAGAGATTTATCATTATTTATTGCAAAGTTTTGTTGTATATCTCCGAATTTTTTCTCCAAATTAAAATGGAACCATTTTCGGAATATACTCTTTCAAATGAAAAAAAATATTTCTAAATCGGTCCACAATTGACGGAGATATCGGTGAAAATAAACAAAAAAAAAAAACAATCATAAAGTCAAAAATAGAACCTACTCCTTTCTGGTAAGTCGGTTAAGAAATGGTGCATTTTTTGCAGCATTTTGAAAATTTTCTTTAGAACCTACTCCTTTCTGGTAAGTCGGTTAAGAAATGGTGCATTTTTTGCAGCAGTTTGAAAATTTTCTTTCGGGTTTTCGTATTTTTTTATCAAATGTACTTGATCTGGAGATCTCTGTTGCATAAATTAGGGAAATAAGACATTACTGACAATCGTACGTTCGTCTGACCAACATAGACTACTGTTCTAGAACTGGTTATCTCAGACTAATAATGCAAAATGCCTAGCAAAACGAAGTTGTCTCCACTAATCGAGGTCATTTTCCAAGTAAGGTCACTAAGTAAGATCCCTCTTTGTTCTTTAAAACGTTATAGGTATAAATTGGTATAGGTACCTACACAGTGAGCATGACATTATATAACAGTTATTAGTAAAAGATTAATTAAGATATGTTACACAGACCTCCGTATTCTATCATGTGTATGAGCTACTCAATGCAAATAAAGAGTTTTCAGATAACTACCTATATAGACAGACCCTCTCACACTCTAAGTGCAAGTTTGAAATAAAGCTCGTCTTGTTCAGTCTTGTCGCATGAGTTGCTCTCTCGAATAGCTCGATTTTTTTCTGATTTTGAGCTGAAACACAAGTGTGTAAATGAAAAAGCTTGCAGATTTTATATTTTCTTTGTTACGCCAATGTATTTTAAGCCGAGGCAAAGTCAGTTATTTTTTTTCGTTATTTTATTTATTAAGTCTACTTGTATCGTACATTTTAAGTTTTGGCTTCAATCAATTTGGTTGATACTAATTTAAGACAAAACAAAATGCCATTGATAAAAGAGGTGTTTACAAAAAGCCTTTTTAACCGACGAAAAAAAGGAGGAGGTTCTCAATTCGACATGTATATTTTTTTATTTTATGTATGTCCACGAATAACTTTAATAGAGTGGTCCGATTTCAATAATTATTTTTTTTCGAAGGAGTATGCCTCAAAGTTGGTCCCATTTAAATTTCAAAAATAATATCGTGGTGTATATTATTTTTTTATAAGTAGATAAATAGTATATTATGCAATTAGTGAATAAAGGACGGATTTAAAGCGCGGGTCATAGATGAATCACGAGTAAGTGAAGGATTCTAACGACCGAATCACTCACGTCGCTTAGGATTCTAACACTTCTCGCTATGCTCGTGATTCTATCATCATGAATAACTCCCTACGGTCGTGATTCAGTCATTAAATTCCTTCACTTGCTCGTGTTTCATCTGTGGCCCTCGCTTTTTTTTTTTTGTTAAAAAGGTTTTTAACGCCTGTCGGAAAAAGAGGGGTGTTAAAAGTTTGACTTGTGTTGCTGTGTATCTGAATGTCTGTGTGTCTGTCTGTGGCATCATAGCTCCTAAACGGATGAATCGATTTTGATTTAGTTTCTTTTTGTATGACAGATGATTTTGTCGAGAGTGTTCTCAGTTATGTTTGAATAAAATCGGTTCAGCCGTTCAAAAGTTATGGGCGTTTTACTGTTTGAATCGGGGTGTTTTCGCAAGATATCGTGTCATAATTACGTGTTCAATAGATTGCCGACCGAAAAGTATCAACATTCATTATATCACATTTATTTTTGTAATTGATTGATTTTGATTAAATAATATTTAAATGATTTTAATTGAGTATTTTTCATAATGTTAAAATCCATATTATCGATATCGACTATTTTCCCTTAGTCGAGTTGATCAACCCTAACGATAGCTATACCTACGCAACTCTCTTTGAACTGACCAATTGTAGTCGCGCGTTTTTCCTCGTCCCCCGGCCCGCGTTAGTGAGTCGTGTGCTTAGAAGAAATCGGCCTATAAGCTCTCTAGTGGTTATATTCTCTTTGGATGGAGGCCACGGATCAATATGTAGTTGAAGAGATTTGCAAATAATAGATAAATTATGTAGCATGAAATAAAAATGTGTCGTGGGTTTTTAAATTTTGAAATTTTCTTGTTTATATTTGTAACACGTATTTTTTCCGAAAACGACACAGCAATGACAAACAACAAAAAAAAAATAATTTTCGCAAACTCAACAGAAATTCAATAAAATGTTGACCGGATTTTTCCGTCGGATATCCCGGACGTCAGGTGACGGACCGTGAAAATTGGCTGTGACGTCACGACACATCAGACAAATCGCTGTTGAGCCTCAACTTATTCCAGACTTTGATAGCACAATTTTGTGCCTGCATAGTTTTTAAATTACTGGGTAGGTTGCCCGTGCTTTATTGTCAAAACGGAGCCGAAAATGTTTGCGAAACCAAGTAGACGTATTTCGTATTGTACGTATTACTTTTAACTGACTTGCAAAAATCTTAAATGCAAAATTTGATAAATTTAATGCATATCAATTTGTAACTAAGCATGCTTTTGGTCCCAATAGTAGGTTCCAGTGGGATAATTTTCGACTATCACGCGGACGAAGCAGCTGGCAAAAGCTAGTCTGTTAATAAAATTCTCGTAGGTCATCTATCTAGAATTTGTCAATACAGGGTATTAATAAATCTATCTGAAACAAATGCTTCTGTTCAGCACCAGACCCAACCTTACAAAGGTCATGTGAAACCCCTCATACCTGTAAAACAAAACACGATCACAAACATTCGTTTTGAACACCAAATTGATTATCCTAACCCGTATCTCGAGTATCTATAAGAAGACATCGATTCTGAGGGTTCCGTCAGTAACCCTCGTCATTTCGAGTGACACCACCGCATCTCTTGATACAAAAATATACATGCTAGCTGTGCTTCGCAGTTTCACCCGCCCGTGCTTTTGAATTCTGAATGTCTGAATGTCTGTTTGAATTCTGAATGTCTGTTTTGAGTTAAGAACATGACAAACCCTACTTTAACCCCTTAAGTGCCCAAAACGTGGATCTACGCGAGCAACAACGGCTTTTTGAAAATTGTTTCGGTAATTACTGCATTCAACCGGATATTCTTAATTTAGAAATCGGGCTTTAAAGGGTCGTCGTGCGATTTTAAATAGTGAATAATAAATAACTTAATAACAATCAATAACTTTCCTCAAAAATTGGCCTCCCAAATGAAAAAAGAATTTTTCAAATCCGACTGGTAGTTCATATAAACAAACTCTTCAGCTTTGATATTTTATAAGTACCTATAAAGTATATCTAGATGATAAAATTATACATGATTTAGTATCCTTGGCGATTATAGTCGAGGTTGCGGGTGAATTGCTAATGCGGGTGGAATAAGTTATGGTTTGGTTGACGTGGGGTTATCCGGTGTTTATTATTACAGTTTCATTGCTGTCTGGGGGAATAAATAGTGTTTTTAAAACAACCTTCCTATGTACAAATAAATGGGTTTTTTATTATTTGTTTTTTAATACTTTATCCCTTCCTGTGCTACTAGAAAAGTATCAGTCTGGAGCCTTAAACTTATAGTTTGGAGTATCGGAAAATTACGTCACAAACAATAAAATTCGATCACTAGAAAACACACAAGTTTTTGACCCCAAATGATTGAAGTCACTGTTTTTGCAAATTGTCCAATGGGATTACCATTAAAATATTGTTTGACACGTTTTTAACTTCAAACACTCAATTCGGAAATCGGGCCTTATTTTTCATGGTAAGTTTGCATAAGGTTTACCTACTATAGACTTCATCGTCATCATTATTTGGCTATCTATAGCATCATCCTAACTTCATATAAATACAACCAGAAAACGCACAGTAAGTTAGACATTTACTGGAATCCGTGATCACAGTTTTGACGCTCATTTTAATGTCTAAAACACAGTCGTCCGCGTCGTCGCTTTGATACTCGCATCCATGCAGAACAGTTTAACGAACCATCAAAAAAATAATGTAATCCTCGGAATTGGGGCAGCTATGTGAATACGAGATTACGAATTTACAGGCAAACATACAGAATGCTCTTATAATTGAGAGTATTTTTGAGCTAATGATTGGAGTGTATTTTGATTGAGATCAATTTTTGTATAATAGGTATTTTCTAAAAAAAAATGTTACACTTAGGTGCAAACAGTAGCTTGTGTTAGGTAGTTCATGTTAATTGATACGCTACTGAAAATATTCAATTTAGCTGTAAGGAAACAATTTAGTTTTATTATTTAAAAACGACTGAATGGTATTTATATTAAAGTTGGTACACGACCATGCCCTGGATAAGGACATACGATACTGTTTAACCCGGTATAACGTTCTCGTGGGATAATTTTCGACGTACCCGAGAGCGAAGCCGCTGGCAAAAGCTATTATTTATAAAAATGATGGACTAGTGTTAAAATCACACAGCCTGTATAATATTTGCCTCCACATCCGAAAATTTGTACCGTCATTATTTGAATTGTTAATTTGGCGTAATTTAGAATTTATGAAGGATTAATTGATCCAACCCTGGCTTTATGAGGATCAATGTTATCTTGCATGCACATATGCTTTATTTTTAACATGATTGAGCAAAGACTTACTTATTTTAATGTAATGGTTTATTTATAAAGTTATGAAACCATTCCCCCAAACTGAAATAAGATCATAAATTACATCCTTCAAACTTCACTTTCCACCATCAAACTCAAGTTACCGCTATGATTGTAGGTCGTATATATAAAAGCACAAGCCTGGTGTCAGGCGCCAATACAAAGGTAGCGCGCCTTTGACATGTGAGACTATAGACAATGCAGAGCCATAGTTCGGGAGCCCCCGAAACCCTGGCTATTTGCTTGACTATGTGAAAATACTTCTCAGAAACGCACTTAAATAAAACGGTATATGCTTGTTTTGAAGAAGGATAGGTAATTTGTGACTGAGTGTTATGGATAAAGTATTATGGGTCCCTTATTTTCCTTACAAAAAAACATAACCCTCCTTCGGCAGTCGGGTAAAAAAAGCCAACTCCTGGTCTAAATCGCTGAAGTATTAAAAATAGCTATTCCTTTGTTGTGAATCTCGGCTTTCCTAAATATGGATTTGAAGAGGAAATCCTTTGAATAACGGAGATAAAAATTCACAGGTTCCCCGTATAGATTTTATTCGTTCGAAACGACTCCATTCCTTTGTTATGCTAGCGATCATTTAAAGCGTTTTATATCCTTGTAGTAGAAGACTAGAAAAAGATCTTTTGCCTTTAAATTAGATAATTAGAAAATGTGATTAGAACTTTTCAAAGTTCACCTGCATTTTCTTATCATGTTGTGACTATGAGGTCCATATCAAAGGGTCACCCCCTTTGAATATATGATATTGTAAGTATGTATACTTAGTTTATTTTAACAAGCTTTTATTTATACAATATTTTACATTATCAGATCGGCAGTCGCTCCATGTAATTCGTTACCCCTTACCAAGCCAGTCGCCAGATTTCCTTACCTATATATTTATGGAATATTTCGAAAGCAATATAGGTATACTCATTTCAGTACAGTATACTACTC
Source organism: Orthosia gracilis (assembly GCA_947562075.1). Taxonomy (NCBI): domain Eukaryota; kingdom Metazoa; phylum Arthropoda; class Insecta; order Lepidoptera; family Noctuidae; genus Orthosia; species Orthosia gracilis. The sequence goes on along the minus strand of OX387266.1, from coordinate 10,295,214 downwards.
AGCATCACAAAAATTGCCTAGCACCTCTCCGTATGCTGCCAGAAGCCCATGCATTAAACTCAGTTAATATTAGTATCTGCTGAAAGTATGTTAAATGAACTTTACAGTAACAAAATTCAATCAATTTATGAACAAATAACAATATTCTTCAGAGCACGAGTCGTTAAAGAATTGAACTAATTTGGTTTTGTTTTTTTTTTGGCGGTAGGTGTAAAAAAGTAAACACGCGTTTTTGTTGCGCTATTTTAAATTAAATTAAAATTAAGTATTTTTTCACATTTTTAAAGTTAATATTGGTTGAATAAACCACAAATAAGCTCATACTTACATTGGTAATAAAGTCCATGTCAGATAACAAAAATTCATCACCTACCACCAGCTGTTCACTAGTGCTTACAAAATCACTTTAGAACATATCGCTAAGAAACAAAGAAATAAAACTACTCACATTATAATGTCTCAGCTAGATGACATCCAATCGGCACAGAAGACCCTAGAAGAATGTTTCCTCAAGAAGATGAATGAGCTTGAGGCGCAGATTCAGTGTGCTGGACCGGCAAGGGACACCGTCGCCAAGATTGCTGAGGAGTTCCGGACGTTTAGGGAGTTAATATTCGGAATGCTGGGTCTTCTTCAGCGGCAGATCACAGAGTGCTCTAGAGTGGTGGACGGGTTAGAGACACGCTCACGTCGTAAGGCGCTGATGTTCACTGGGCTGGCTGAGGCTGACAAGGAGGACTGCAAGGCTCTGGTGCTGGACGTATTGCACAATAAACTTGCTCTGCGGAATATTACTGACGCCTCCATCAAGGCATGTCACCGGCTGGGGGCATTCAGCAAAGGTCCCACGCGCAGGAGACCAGTTTTGGTGAGGTTCTCAAGCGTGGACCATAAATCTGCAGTCTGGAGGGCGAAGTCTGCCTTGAAGGGCTCCACAATTACCGTCAAGGAGTTCCTAACCAGGAGTAGACAGACTGTTTTTGGTGCGGCGCGTTCGCACTTCGGGATGCAGGCATGCTGGACTCAGGACGGGGTCATAGTTATAAGATCGCCCGACGGAGCACGGCATAAGATTACTTCGATGAGCGATCCCAATATCTTGGTGGCGAAGTACCCAAAGACCGCACGATAACCATCTACTGCAGCAGTTATCGAAATGCGTAGAAATTAGTTTTCAGTCTCACAATATTCAGTAGTCACTTCAAGAACATATACACTATATTTATATTATTTACACTATTTACACAAGTTACACTTATCTATCACTCTCACTCAATCTCTCTATCACTTAACTTATTTGTTCTCGGATGACATAGTTCACGTAAACATTATAATATTATGTCTTTAGTACACGTCTACCCACTTAGTATCTTATATTTATATGTTTATACTTAATTATAATAAATTGGAGGGTATTTGCGCATGGAAATGAATTGTTTTGTTTACCTATACCGATTGTCCTATACGATTTGTCGATACCTTTTTAAAAAAAAACTGAATTATTGTTAATGTGACGTCCCACGTTCCGTTTTCTAATGTTTGTTTTGTGTAATTTATTAAACGCGTTTTAGTTTTGCTAAGTCTTGGCACGCACTGCGATTTTTATTCGCGTGTTTTTTTTCGCCCATATAAGTTTGAAGCTGCGTGCATTGCAAAAATTTTGCAAAATAAAATAATACTACAAAATACGCGGGTGGGAATCGCAGTGCGTGTTAGGCCTAAATGTAACTTTTTCATGTATAGTTTAATTTTATGTATTGTTTTGTGTTTTCCCAATTGCGTTTCGTACTTGCTGAATGTGTTGCTTCTATTCCCGCTTGTGCCTATTACGTGTCTATGTTTGCGTTAATATTTGTTTCATGTTTGTATTTCTAGTTTTATTTTTTATATTGTTATTTGTGTTGTAGTGTTATACGTGTATTGTACTGGTGCAGCTGGTGGGTGGTACAAGTACAAGTGCATAGATAGTAGAAGTGCACCGTCAGGAAAAGCTTTAGGTATTATTTAGTCGTATATTTGTTTGGTATATATATTATTTTTATTTTATGTATTCTGATGATGATTCTTTTCACTCGACTATTGAATCCGTAAACTCTTCCGCAAATGCTAGTTTTACTTCGATGACCGACACCCTTGGCGACTTTGTGCGTCGTAGCTTCAATCACCAAAAAGGTCATTTATTTAATGTCTGCCTTATAAATGCTCAGAGTATGCCAAGCCACTACAGTGACTTGTTCGACACCTTCTCTGACGCCAATGTCCACGCCGTGCTGGCTCAAACCTCATCTTCTTTCTACCACCTACCCTCTTCCCGGTTTCATTCGTATCCGCAACGATAGAACTGGAAAGGGAGGAGGTGGTGTCGCTATCTATCTCTGTAGCGATTTCCCTTTCAAAATCATTGCCTCTTCTCCTTCGCCCTACAGTGCTTCTGCTGAGTACCTCTTTTTGGAAATATACATCAAAGGTGTCAAGTGTACTTGGTGTAGTCTACTGTTCGCCCGCCGTTGACTACTTTTCCAACCTTGAATTGGCGCTGGAATCGATAGGGTATGCACATTGCGTCATCATGGGCGATTTCAACACAGACCTTAGTCACCTATCCCCTCGTTCCCGTAGACTCCTTCACATAATTGAGTCCGTTAGTCTCCATGTTCTACCACTGCAGCCTACTCATTTCAATATCTCAGGCGATGACACGTGGCTTGACTTAATCCTTACTTCCACTCCCTCCCTTGTTTCCTGTCATGGTCAGTGTCCTGCACCTGGCTTTTCTCACCACGACCTCATTTTCCTTTCATATGTCCTAAAACCTCCAAAACCTCTCCCAAAAGTACTGCTCGTATGCATGTTGATAGGTTACGTCAGGATGCGTCGGAACTCGATCGGGGACATCTTGCAGCGGCAAAAGGCGTTGACGATAAATTGCTTAGCTTTAATAGGACGATCCTTGCTCTCTACGACAGACATGTCCCTGTGAAGTTAAAATCAGGTGTCCACCTGCTCCTTGGTTGACCGCGGAGGTACGTGTGGCGATGAGACGTAGGGATCGAGCCTTTCGGAAGTTTAAAAGGGATCGCAGTGAAGGAAATAAGAACCTCTACAGAGCTGCAAGAAATCGGTGTAATCAGATGATACGCAACGCCAAACGCCGCCATATTCTCGAAAACATTTCATCCTCTTCTCCTGCTGATATCTGGAAATTCTTTGGAACGCTCGGTATCGGCAGGAATCGTCATGTGAATTTTCCCAAGACGATTGGCCTGGACGAAGTCAACCGTCATTTCACAACCACTTGTCATTTGGATTCCCAAATCTTGTCTCAGACGGTTGATTTCATTACTAGCCTACCCGGTCCTATCATAGAACCATTTCGCTTTTCTCCAGCCTCCGAGGATGAAGTTAAAAAGATGATCCTATCCATAAAATCCAAGGCTGTGGGCCATGACGACGTCAGTCGTTATATGGTCACCTTGATCCTCGACTTTCTTCTCCCACCGATTACCCACATAATCAATTTTTCTCTCGATTCCGGACAATTCCCATCCTTGTGGCGTATGGCATACGTACGCCCACTTCCTAAAATTTCAAATCCCTCTCTGCCTAATCATTTTCGTCCAATATCCATTCTCCCTTTCCTATCTCAAAGTGCTCGAGGCCTGCGTACACAAGCAGTTTTCGGGATTTATTTACCCAAACAAACTCATAAGCTCATTCCAGTCTGGATTCAGACCTGGACACAGTACAGCCTCTACTCTCCTAAAAGTGACTGGCGACATTAGAGAAGCTATGGAGAATACTAAAGTAACTGTGTTAGTATTAATTGACTTCTCCAGTGCCTTTAATGCTGTCAATCACGATATACTCCTTTCTATCCCCTCCCATCTTATGGTTTCTTTCGAGGCATTGAAATGGTTCTCCTCTTCTCTTCGGGGGCGTCAGCAGTCGGTTCGCGTCGATGAGAGTTCATCGAATTGGCGTGACCTGCATGAACAAATCTTCATTAATTTTATAACTCACTGTCTTCGGTGTTCGTATCATCTTTATGCCGATGATCTTCAATTGTATACAGCGGCGCGGATAGAAAATTTATCGGACGCTATAGAGGATGTAAACCGGGACTTGACTGCTATCAAGGACTGGTCTGGCAGATTTGGGGTGTCCGTAAACTCCTCAAAATGCCAGGCTATTGTAATTGGAAGCTCACGCATGCTGGGTAGAGTGGCGGTAGGCTCTCTTCCACCGATCTTATTCAATGGTTCCGTCATGCCCATTAGCCCCAGCGTGAAATATCTCGGTTTGCATCTTGACTCGACACTTAGCTGGCAAAGTCAGGTATCTAGTGTCAGTCAGAGAGCCAACGGTACTTTGCAATCCTTGTATCGTTTAAGGCGGTTTTTGCTTGTAAAGACGAAGACAATGCTTGTGCAGGCTTTAATTTTCCCAGTCGTTGACTATGGGGACGTGTGCTACTTTGACTTGAACGCGGTCTTGCTGGACAAACTAGATAGGGTCTTGAACAACTGTGTTAGATTCATATTTAATCTTCGGAAATATGACCATGTATCGAGCTACAGATCCGAGTTAAAATGGTTGCCTATTCGCCAGAGAAGAAACTTATGCGCTTTGACCACGCTATTCTCTCTACTCAATTCGCCCACGCCTCCTTCCTATCTTATCTCTGGCTTTCAATATCTATGTTCTTCACACGCTTGCAATCTGTGTTCTTCCAATAATCTCCTCTAACTCTGTCCTTCTCATACTACTGATTTCGTTCACTCATCCTTTCATATCCAGTCCATTCTTTTTTGGAATGCGCTTCCGTCCGAGATCAGGACGGCCACCAGTCGGTACGCATTTAAGCGGAAATTGCGGATTTATTTTCAACACAAATAAGCAGAGTCATCTCACTTTCTTCTTTTCTGTTACTTCATGAATATGTACATATATATATTTCATTTCATTCATTATTTCTGTACGTGTATTTTACTTATTTTAGTATAATAACTACTAGCTTTTTATTATTAAGCTATGCACCTGCCATATTGTCTCTTCACCACCCGTGATTGACTAGTAGAGAATGCCTAAGACATTAAGTCCACCATTGTACCTTTGTGCATGAAGTCTAAATAAATAAATAAACTAATAGAGTTAAAATACGCATTACAAGAGCCAGATAATTGCAACATCCTAGAAGGGTGTAAAATTGCCAATAATTTGCTATCCAGACTTTAAAGTGAACACAATTGAAGAACACCAGCAAGAAAAACAACCCTTTTCTCGTATTCAGTTAACCCGTTTTATTTCTTCTTCTTATTCGTTTTCTAAATTTCTGAAGGTCGTCTTGGAACGCTTTGACAGAGTCACTGACGAACTGCTTCCAAGCCGCTGTCTTCAGCTCTTCTCAGGGCAGTTGTCACCGTAAGTCTTGTAATCGCCCTGATCTGCTCTTATTGTTTTATTTCACGCTATAGGCGTATTAAACCCAAAATCTTTTTCCAAGATATGAATAAATTGTCTTTCAAATTGTGTAGATACCATAGTTATACTCTTATCATTAAATTAGGCAATATGGTTTAAACAATTTTGAAGGTGATTAGGAGAAAAAGGTGCAATTTTTGTGCCGCTGAGTGTATTTCGATTTTCCGTTCCGACATACCAAAATGTATCAAACTACAAAGGCAGAAGCAAAGCAAGTGAGGATCATAGCGACTAGCGTGAGACGTTTTGTAGTGTCTGTCTTCCAAAGATGAATAGTTCCCTATACACAAAGCTATGTCTATGTCATAGTAACTGCTACTTGTCTTTGAACGAGTACCTTAGTAACAATAGTCTACTTGATGCAAACGTGAAAGCGCCTTTCGAACTTCGTCGGTGGGTTTCTAAGGCACGCACTAACAATGCAACTCAGGCGTAGCTTGGCACACGAAATAGTAGCTTAGACATGTTAAGTAATGCTTTTTGTTTAATTAACTTTTTTTAGGCTCGTTTTCAATTCGGCTTTGAACATTCACTCTCCTTTACGAGGTTCTTGTGCTCAGGTATTTGTATATAGTAGATAATTAATGCCAGGGGCCCAGGGTGAGGTGGTTTTACTGTAGGCCTAAGTGTATTACGATAATAATTATAATCTTACTTAGGTAATCATCCTAATATTATAAATGTGAATGTAAGTTTGTTTGTTACGCTTTCACGTAAAAACTACTGAAGGTATTAGAAGTAACAAAGGATACATTAAAAAAAAAAAAAATAAAATTGCTTCACTGCGAGCGAAGCCGCGGGTAAAAGCTAGTAATAATATAAATGCGAACGGTTGGATGTATATAAATGTTTGTTTGTTACTCAATCACACCAAAACGGCTGAACGGATCTGGATGAAATTTAGCACAGAGATAGATTATAGTCTGAAATAGCACATAGACTTTCCATCCCGGTATAATTTACCCTTGTGATAAGGAAACACTTTTCACGTGGACGAAGCCGCTGGCAAAAATTAGTTTCTAATATGTATTTGTATGATATAAGTAGGTTCATAAGTGTATATACAATAAAGCCTAGATCTGGACTAGCTAGTCTTCAAAAATTTCCTGTAATGGGACACACCCACTCGTTGCCGTTATTTTTGATTAATATCTAATAGCAAAATAATGTATTCCACAATGTAATGTAAGGTGTATTTTTTAGGCTAATTAACTTGGCCACCAGTTAGTATAAGGGACCATCCAGAGACTCACCGACCCCACAGTCAAACCATTACTACGGTTTTGTGGGGCTTAGTCGTAAGTTACTTACTTGCCATTATGATAATATAAATAATAATCCACTCTTCAATCTTATCTAATCCAAAGAGCATTCACGGAATCTAAATTCCTTTTGTAATACAACCATAAATATTCCACCTACAAAATGATCTCTCCAAATCTCAACGCTTCGTGCTAAGAACAATATAACGCTTGATAAAATGAACATTAAAACTCAGATTATCACTGCAGCGTTGTTATGGCATGGTGACAAGATCGCATACTATGCGGACTCATTTGCAATTGTAGTACAAACCATGATAAAGCCACTAGTTTGATTTAGTGGAGACGTGTGCCTGTTCAGTGACCGACGTGGACTGAGAGTAACAAAAGTTGATGTTAGAAATACGGTGTGATTCTAGGATATGAAAAACAGAGCACTGTGTTTTTTTTTTGTGAGACAAACCGCCTCAACTTTTGGTGACCATCAGAAAAGCACCCAGATAATAAAGCTCGAAGAGTCCCAGAAAAACGATTCCATTCTGCAACGTAATCAGAAAAATACATTGGGTTGTCTCTCCCATTTTGTTAACCAATCAACTCAGCCTATCGCAGTCCACTGCTCGATATAGCTTCTCCAAAGCTGCCACACCACACCCGGTCCTTTACCTTCCAAATCCCGGTTTTCCAAGCCACTTTCAGCAAACATGGTCGGTCCACTGCCCCTGCAGCTTGATAAACATAATTACCCTGCAAGCTATGTCGGTGAGTTTTTGTCCGGTTAATCTTATTTAGTGACTTATCCTTCAAAGAACCACACAGTAAACTTTCTTGTTTTATAGTGCCTAAAAATCGTCTTAGATAATCCTCGCGTAGATTTAAACAGTAAAGGTATAGTATGACCTATGTATCATCAAATGTGACGTCAGTTTTTCGGCGGCTTCACTCCCGTAGTCCACCCCACAAAAATCATGCTTTTTCACAGAATAAAAATTAATCCATGAACAAAACAAACGAAGGTCCACAGCGATAGCACCACCATGCCGCTTAAGTACCTTGTGGCGATAGTGTAATCCTAAACGTATCAGTACTTCCAGAGATTACCTCCACCACAAGCACATAATATTAGTTAAGAAGATCATTTGGATACGACATAAGAATTCAGGATCCTATACCAACAGCGACCGCTTGAATCTGTTGGCATTGACTGCTAAAAGCAGTCCGTCTATGGACGCTCTTTGATATTTTGTACATAGGTACCACATACCTACAAGACTATTTATTTTATGATGATGCTAAAAAGCGATTTCATACCCTTGTAGACTGCTGAAGACAGTCTTGAAAGCTTCCCCAGAAGAGATATCACTCTCTTGATGGGAGACCTGAACAGGCAGCGAGGTGCGGAGAACGGCGCGGGTATTGGGACGCGCGCGATTTTTCCTGTCCACAGTCAAGCGCGGCGCGGCTTAGTATTTACTCGCAGTAAATTACACTAAACTGAGCAAAGGCCTCTTTCTCATACAGAGAAGACACGAGCGTTGATCACCAAGAATGCTCAATGCGGGTTGGCGATTTCAGACTTACATTAACTAAAGTCCAGGTTTCCTCACGATGTTTTCCTTCACCGTTGTCTGTGATGTCGAAGATAATCCTGGATAGTACAATTATGAATAAATATGAAAAGGTCGCATTAGTACTTGCCCGGATATGAACACATGACCTCAAGCACGAGAGACACGGTCTTAGCCACTGAGCCACCACGGCTCTAGATATTATGTTACGAAGCCCTTAGTACGAGTATGTATTGTAAACGAATATGAATATTCCCAAATATTCTTGTTTTGCTAATGTTATTTAAATAAAACCATAATTATAAAATAACTGAACTTCAATGGTACCAACTGTACTTTAAAATTAATAAAATCAGTCATGGTAGATACTATTTCTACTGCTAAAATAATATACTATAAAATAAATCTGCCCTGCAATCAATTTTGGTCTGTTTCAAGCTCAATTAAATAAACACGTAAGTGGGTAAAAATATTTTTATTTGTAAAATCTAATAATAATCTCAGTACCTACTTAGTTCTCGAACTTTCAATCAAAAGAAGCAATTTTTAAATTTTAAAAATTTTTATCATTTCTTTTTTATAATTTTTAATAAAAGTTAAATTAATTTGCGATGGAAAAACTATTTGTATTCTGTTAGAAATTTAATAATCAGGTAAGTATTTTGCTTTTTACTTTATTGTAATTTTACTTGATAACTTTTTCATTAAAGAAAATTATCTTTCTTTGTTATGATTTGTAGACAAAAATATTTAACTCTAAATAGTTTAGGCCAAATCGGAACGCTTCTTAAAGGAATTAAAGTTTTTAATACAATTACTATTTCTTACTTTTATCTTGTAGGTAACTGTTATCACATTTAGTATTCATATTTAAATTTTTTTATATAATTTACAACATCGCTTTCCTTGAACAGGTAAACTTTCAATATTCCGAAATATTTTTGAAACAATAATCGGAAGATAATTATTAACAATCAGTAAGATTTTTAACATTTTTCACTTTTTAAGCGTCGATAACATCCTTCTTTTCGTATTTATCTTTAGGGAAAAACATCTTCCCTTATTCATTTCCATAACAAACACAAACTTAAATCAAACTTATCATTCATAACATAAAAGCTCGATTTTGTGACAAAATCTATTATTTTAGTTACGTTATTTACCATTTAACTAATATGGCCACATTTTAGTATAAAATACTTATAATATTTACACTATTTACATTCACAACATTTAACTATATTTGTGTTTCCTTAAAACAATCATACGTTTTATTACAAAAAAGAAAATTAATACAAATTTATGATATAGCAAACAGTACACCATTCTGTTTATCAAATTAAAACTAATTTTGCACGGTTTTTGTGTGTTTTGTTTTTTGTGTTTGTTTAAATGTTTTGTTATTAATAACAATTATTAGTTAGTAATCAAATAATTATTTTATCTAAACGTGTATCATCTACACATAATTATTCAGTCTTATCACCTTAAGAAGGATGCTAAATTCTTTTACAATCTAAGTATTTATCGTTCTATCAAATTGACATTTATCGTTCATTCTAACAATTATATTCACTAATTCAAAATTCAATTTTCACCTTGTTTTTTCAAATTAATCAATTGGCAATATATATTTTAACAAAGATAGTAGTACATTGATTGTGTTAAATAAAATGTATCCAATATGTTGAAATAATTCAATGGCTAGAAATAATAATCACACTAACTGGTAAAAAAAATCACGGCGGACGGGTCCAAAGTTACAAACTGATAATCACCGAATTTTATCACCTTAAATGTACACTTTACACCTTTTTACAACCACTTAAGTACGGCTAGGCCTTTTTCCTAGGCCGCTAGCTTGTCTATGTTCTCTTAAGGCATTTTTACCTAGTTCAATTTGTAGGTCATTTCGTCAATTTATAACACTGGAGTTGATTTGTCCCTTTCTAGTATTTCTTGTCTCAGCAACACTATTTGGTAACTTTAGAATGTTCTAGGAAAGTGTCGGAGGATTTTGTGACACATTTTGGATCACTTGGCTTTTGAGTTGGAAAGTTTTCTGTAAAAGAAAATTTTTATTTAATTAGCAGTTCCAGCAGAAGGCAGACACGGACAACAGTAGCAATAGACATTTTAGAAGATGATGATTTTAAAGATTGCTTTTAGCGATAAGGTGTGTAATGTTGTTAACATTACATTGTGTCACCCAGTGTAATGTTTCTTCTTCTATACTTTCTGTAACTTATATGGTGTACATAATAAAGAGTATTCTATTCTATTTTAATTGCAGAATGATTGCAAATAATGACATTCGTTCCACCATTTATGGGCATTAGATAACACGAATACATGGTATCTATGTTATTTCTTGTATCATATAGATTGTTGTTGAAGTTAATACCCTAAATGTATTCATATACAGAATCTTACCTTACCGAAATAATATATTATGTATATGCCTTTCTCATTATGTCTAGTACCTACCTGAATACTTGATATTAATGTTTAAGTTCTAACATCTAGCAAATTATAAGTAAAACCAAACTTTTTATTTTTAAAATAAACTTTAGAAATATTCAGCCTGTTATTTCATCAGAGCCACAAACCGACACTCAGATAAGGTGCTTAGTAGTTGAAATATGCCTATTTCTGATGGTAGTATTTTCCTGGATAATAATGGCTGGATTAGAAAAGGTCGATCACCTTTTTCTTTATAGCCATTATTTGCCATTCTCAATGAGAAAACATTTATCTTTTCATGAGCCTGAATATAATGATGCGATTATATCAGATGTTTGATCACTGAACAGTTATGTTTACTGAATATAATTAATGCGGACCATAGAACTACTACAAAAAACAAAAAACATTTTGATTACTGTACCAAATGGTTACTCCAATAATAAAGCACATTTTAAAAGCTTTATTTGTGTACGTTTTTGAGGGTTATTTATGCGTATGATTTTGGATTTGATGTGAACTTTTTTACTGTGGCTTTTTCTAGCGTCATATTTGTGAAATCGACAATAATCAACAAATATCCAAAACTGCTCAATCCGTCGCATATTTACAGTACCTACCTAAAATAATTTCACAAGTTTCTGTAAATAACAATATTAAACTTTTATTCTCGTAAGTTTTAGTTCAATTGAGTATAGTGCATGGCAATGGCTACCATTAACCCACCTAAATTAAATTAACATTCCTTTATTTCAGAAACGAAAGTAAAGCTCGATAATTTGCTGCTTTTTAACATTTTTACCAGTGAAAAACTAGGTTTGGAATGGAAAACAAGCTTCATATTTCTCTGACCAACTCATGTGCCTGTTATTGTTTAGGGATTAGAGTTTGGGTAAAATAATGTTTAATAATGCATACCATTTATCGTATTAGGCTTCAAATGTGGTAACGTATTAGTAGTCCTATCTAGCACACCCTTAGTGTAGTACACACTGTTATTCTCCGGGTTGAATCTCACTGGCGGCGAGTTGGAGCACCTTCTAGAGTCCATCGCCAGAGACGTGGACTCTAGGTAGTATCGAGGCTCTAACTCTGGCATCTGAATGAGGTTCAGTATGTTTCTGCTGGGGTTACTATACAGAGATGGTGGTGGTGGCGTTGCGTATAGCTCTGGTGGAAGCAGTTGTTCTGCTGGTAGCTGAAATAGGAAAGAAATTAGTTTGTTGATTTGAGTGTACGATAGAGAGGTGTTGCTTACATAAAATCGTTTAATAATAAACACACCTTCCTTCACGCAGATAAATTGAACGATTCACTTACGCAAGATTCAAAAGTGATTTCTCCTACAGTAATGATAAGAATCGGCTCAAGTTATGAACATAGTTGTTTCGAAACCAAGGTTTTTTTAAAGTTAGGTACATTCTCTATTTCACGAGAAAATCTACTTCGAATTTTGCTTAATTGTAAGGTACTTTTTTGTTACTAAGTTTCGTGAAAAAATTATTAATTGAAAATTATTATTATGAAAATTATTAATTGTTTGACAGTTGTTATTTTAATATGGACAATTTTAGATGTAATCAATTTGTTAAGCGATCATTAAATTTCCCCTCACAATAGTTTACGATTAAAAGATTTTCAACACTTACCAAAACACTAGTATTCAACGGCAACGCATTCTTATACTTCAACCAATCCTCGTACACCTTATCATACGGCTGTCTATGACAATCATTGGGGCCGACATTCGGCATATGCAGACTACTCATTGGCCCCAAGCTCTGTATGCTGTGACTATGGTTCGGCATTTGCAACGTTGGTGCATAAGGACTTCGGTATTCCACCGGTCGGACTTGTATGTATTGGTTGCAAGGATCGATGTTGTGGTCGTAGAACCTGTCGCAGTTTGTCGTCATGTCGTATTTATCCGTCGTCTTTGATATAAGCGGTCTTATAGAGCTGTAGTCGGTAGTAGAAGATTTATTTGAGCAGCTACCGCTGATCTTTCCGTCTACTGGTATTATATCTGGATTTTTATCTGTAAAGAGGAGATAGTAAATTCTGTTCAATGCTCGTTCTTTTGTTTTTTATTTGTATTATGTTTGAGCGAAGGTTTTTTGTGTTTCTTTGGATTTGGGCTGTCATTAGAAGATGATGTTTGGTTGTTAAATTACTAGGGGATTATTATTGTTATTTTTTAATATCTTTTAAATTGGTCCTTATTGGATGAGGAAATAAACGAGAGCCAAACCTCGAATTGTGACTTTTTCTAAGGAAATTCAGTCGGCGCTCTCTACCCATATTTCCTCTTAAGTTCAACGAGGCAAAATGCAACTATTTCGGTATCAAAATTTAGGGACTTACCTAAACTATCAACGCTTTTCGATTCTTTGGTGACAGTTAGCGGTATATCCGATGTTTCATCGTGCTTATCCTTTTCATGCTTTTCTAAAAATAATGAAAAAAATACATGATATCCTTTGTCAGTTAACATTCTCGAATTTTTAAAAAAAATCTTTTCCCATTTTACCTTGTCGACTTTTAATAAAGTCGTTGTATTTATTGCGCAAACTAAAAGGTTTGACTTTTAGATTTTCTTGTAATTACATATTTCAATTATGAATAATCTTGCAGTTAAAATTAGTATGTAGGACAGCTTCTGAGTAAAAATATTTATTTTAAAGCGATATGTTTTACTTCATTTTAATGGTATGTCTAATTTTAATGATTACTCAATATTTTAAATAATTATGTTCGTAGAATCGGCCTCAATTATAATTAAAATTGAAAATATTGTTTTAATCTCTGTATTGAGATTATTTTATTATATGAATTACATTAATATGAATTTCAAATAAATTCAATCAATCATTTCAATTAAACTGCATACAATGTTAATTAAACTATTGAAATGTTCAATGAAACTGCACCCATACTCACTCTCTCTCTTGTTGAAATACTTGCAGCAGAAGACGATAGCTGACAAGGCAGTCATGGCGGCGATCACTGCCACTGCTCCCAGGACTATCATCAGGATTGTCGTCAGCTCCACCTTGACGGGGAGCTGCGCTGTGGGAACAACTGTGGCATTTATTTTTCTTATCTTACTTATGACCGTGCCATTTCATGTAAAAGAATGGCTGGCGTGAAACACATCACCTATTACGAAAAGTTTTCGGGTCTTTGGGTCTTGGTGGGAAAATATGGGTATACATAAAGTTTTTCGTAGTACCTTGTTTCTCGCTATCATTCCCACACATTTGTTAAGGGACTAAAAACTATGTAAACGTGTAACATTCAAACATTTACAATCAACAATTTCTGAATAAACACACAACCTCAATAGGCGGTAACTCTTTCATAGAAAAGGACACTGAAAAATTGAATACAACCTTTTTCTATTGTGAATAATCAACCATTGTTTCGACTAATTTAGTCATTATCTTTTGATTATGTCAAATCACTGGGTTTTCGAATATTTTAAACATGAAATCATACCTGTGTGCCTTTGCGGATACTTCAGCAGACTAGAAGTTAATGTCAGAGCTTCACTAAAGCCTTTCCTATTGAAGGCTCTCACTGAGACGGCCAAGGAGTTGCTTGCTGATAGACCTGCTGCTTCAAACTCAGGACCATCACTGCTGACGTTGCGAAGAAGAAGACCCGTTGCCATGTCGAAGATCTTTGTGAAAAAAGGAAGCAATTAATAAAACAAGGTTTGTTTCAACAAGGGAAATGAAAGAGTGTTTTTAATTGAGTACGCAAGGTTAGGTTTATGATAGTAATTTCAGACAGAGGTGAATTGATATATATATAAACTCCATGAGTCATTATCAGCCTAAAATGATCTGCTACCAGACATGGCCATCTCCAAACACTCACTATTTAACTCTGTTCTCGGCTACTTTCATTCAACTGCCACCAGTCACCCAGTGAAGATTGTCGCTTCGCCTAGAGCCATTTACTTCCAAAAATAGTGACAGTTACATAAACATACGTTCAGATCAGCTTGGGTAATCAACTCTCTATCTTCTTGCTTGGGTAGTATTTTACCATGAAAAAAGTAGTATGAACCATACTAAAGAACGCGAAGAAGAGGAAGAATTAAAAAGATCACTAATTTTCCAGTATGATCTTCTTCTTTTCGTGTGAGGATGTGACCACCTCTGGTGTCAGAGTTAATTAGCCGCCTCTGGGAACCCCACAGGCCTCTGACTTGGCTATTTCAGACTTACATTAAGTATATAAGTCCAGGTTTCCTCACGATGTTTTCCTTCACCGTTGCCTGTGATGTCCAAGATAAACTTAGAAAGTACATATGAATTTGAAAAAGTCACATTGGTAGTTGCCCGGATTTGAACTCACGACCTCAAGCACGAGAGGCGAGGTCTTAGCCACTGGGCCACCACGACCTCAGTATAATGAAAAAGCGATAATGTGTGCCAAAAAAACATTTTGTCAATGTTCTTTTATTACTCAAACAAAAGCTATATATTTTCTCTCCATAAAGAATTTAATGTCATTCAGGATTTATTTATATGGAACTAAGTGACAGTAACAAGACTTATCGACTTATCGCCTACTAATATCTTTAACATATTTTGTAAAGCCTACTACAAAAAATAATCTGTTTCTTTTATTGTTAAATGATGATTTATCTATGTGTATATATATAATTGATCAAATACTTGAAGAGACGTATAGCAGTTTGGAGAGGTTTTAAAAACAAAACTGATGAATCTTGAAAATTATTTTAATTTACTGGTTTTAGCAATAAAATAGTTGTTATCCTAG
Organism: Orthosia gracilis; assembly: GCA_947562075.1. Taxonomy (NCBI): domain Eukaryota; kingdom Metazoa; phylum Arthropoda; class Insecta; order Lepidoptera; family Noctuidae; genus Orthosia; species Orthosia gracilis. The sequence goes on along the minus strand of OX387266.1, from coordinate 10,279,646 downwards.
AGTCGATCTGCCTCGCCTTTTCTAAATTATTTAGCCGGATGCAACTGTATACCAGTTTATTTCATGGAGCTACCATCTATCTGACAGCCACAGCCCAGCATCTAACTGGAAAATAACTCTTTATTCAACGGTTCAATAGATTTATTTTCGCAGAATTAGCAATTGTTTTTCTTTTTGGAATCATTGTTGATACGAGAAATTAGAAGAATAATTATTATTTATTCTTTAATAAATGTTGTGTGCGGAACAAGTAGGTAATGTGAAGAGACCACCTGCAAGTTGTATTGGGCAAGCTAACTTGATGATGGATTTATTTGAAAACTTGCAACAAGTTATTTTTTTTGTATTCTGTTAAAACTAGTAGTCAAATTGAACTGTAAAACTATAAACACTTTGTCAGACGTGACATCAGTCGGAATTTACAATCGAAACTTAGATATTCTCCACTGTTGTTACAGATAATGTATTTGCTGGGAAATATATTATTTGCTTCTATCGCGTGACTTATCTATAGACAAATTCAGCAAGCCAGTACACCATGAATCATTACTATTATTCGTTGTTGTGCGTGGCGTCTGATTTTTGTTTTTAGCTACCTGCTTAGGAAAAAAACCTGATATTCCTATGTCGGAAGTACAGTCGCGGATTGGAAAGGAATCATCAAATTTTGTATCGCCAGTAATCGCCACCCGTGAAGGTTATTTTAAACCAAAAAAAGCAAGCAATGGACTTACCTCCAATAAGAATGATTGGTGGATTCCTCCGTCGTGGCCCGGCGTGCAGTTCAAAGTCAAAGAGTCGTAAGTCACGTTGGTGATCACACACGCCTTGGGGGTGGATGGCTTGTCTGTATAGAGGAGAAAGAAGCACTTTTTTAACATTCAATGTTCTTAGAAAGTGTAGCCGTGTCTTTTTTGGTAGAGAACACGACAAAAAGTTTTTTTTATAGATCAGTCCCTGAGAAAATTGCTGAAATTCTCACTTATCTGTTTGTATGAGTTTTCTTTACTAACTGGCTAAAAAAAATAACACACAACCTAAAGCGCTGAAGGAAATAACGATGAATAAGGTTTTCTTGTTTTTGAGTGTGACCTAAAGAGGGATTTAACGAATCCGGCTTGAGCTTTTAAAGTTTGTAACCTAGTATAAATCGCTGGCATTAACTAGAGTAGGCGTCTTATTAACATCAGCATCACCCTCTATGTCTAGGGCTATAATGATTTATGTCGACATCCGACCTAATAACTTACACTCCCCATGTAAGTACTAGAAATGTCTGGTACAGGCGGAGCGTCTTATTTTATAGGAATAAGCTGCGGAAATTGATCGTAGTTCAGTCCGTCTAGCATAAATTTAACGACCTGAGCTCTTTGATTTGGATGGAGCTGACTAGGTCTTAAATTTTTAGGTTTTAAATTAAGTCTGTAGTTATTGTCCCACTGCGGGGCAAAAAACTACCCCATAGAATTTTGCCGATATTTGTCCAAATGACTAGCCATATAACACAGGGTACATAACTGGTTTTAAAAAATGGCGAAATAAAATAATATTGAACTGCTTACCAGCTGGTAGTATATGGATGAGACATGGCTTCGTCTGTCGCCCCACGGAGTTAGTTCCCGAGCACTGCACCCAACCGTAGTCTGAAGAAGTGTTCACCATGTAAATGTATTTACCTGAATGAAACGTCATAGATTACTACAAGCAAAAAAGATCTGGCTAAAGTAATAGTTATGGTCCAACAAGCATTAATGAATATTTAACAGAAGAATAATTTTTGGTCGCCCTAGGAATTGAACGCATTAGTTACAACAGGAATATACTAGATTAACTTTCCCGTGGGTCATATACGTCTCGTGTAGGTTAAGCACAATTCCCAACCTCTGCAATGCTTGAAAGCCAGAATCAACATTGGCTACCACCAGATAAGCGCCGAGTCAATGAAGCTCGACAAGTTCTGGAGAAATGCTTCAACTGTCTTGGATCCCGCAACATAATTAATCAGAAAAGGACAGCGGAGGAGGAAGAAAAACAGGTTAGTCCTATGTTAGTTTAGTGTAAGACCATCTGGAGATCTGTCTAGTGTGCCTCTAGTATATTTTCCCTTGATTATTGTTTAGAAGTTCGGACAATTTAGGCTTACCTGGCAAGTTAGGCACAATAGTCATCGAAGTTGAAGTGAGCTCCTGTTTGTTGTGAGCTGAGCTGTTGAACCACCAGTGGTACGACATTGGCTCCTATGGACAAAAAGAGAGTATGAAATTGTATGACATAAATAACGCCCAAAATAGAAGGTCTTATGTTCACATCTGTCATTATCGTTTTCAACGAAAGTTAACAAAATGTTTGTTAATTAATTTTGTAAAAGTTTTTAGAAAGTTAATTGTCAGTAATACCCATTCTTATTTCTATTGCTGGAAATAATTCTGTGGTGTTTTAGAAATAGCTGGATTTTGTATCTGGCACTATATACTCGTATACTGGCTTAGTAATAGAATGCTTCAATTCTTCTTTTTCAATCAATCTGCCTAATTATTCCCAGCTATGTTGTCGAATGGCGAATGCAAATTAATACCAGTATTTTACACAGAGCGACGGCAGGAGGTTATCAATTCGACTGTATTTTTTTTAAGTGTGTGTCACTTTAGAACTTTTTACTAGTTGAAACGATTTATATGATTCGTTTTTATAGCTTATCATGTCCTATTGAAATATGGTTAAGATCTCATGATGAGATTCGGAGATATACAACAGAACTCTTCAATAAACAACGGCAAAACTCTTGGGATTACTGCAATCGCATGTCTGTTTATTGATTATGCCTTTTCATAACATAACATCATGCCGGTATGCTCTAAAGGGATAGGGGCAGTAGGGGCAGATATGTACAGTTCACCCTGGTACACTCTCATTTCACCGGTTATGTTCAAATTTTATGTTATTCGTAGATCATTAATTCTTTACCTTATTCACAATAGATTATTTGTGTATACATTGGTTTCAACAGCTTATATTTATTGGTTTCCGAACCAAACTCTTTAGCCCAATTTGTTTGGAAATACATTTCGGCGCCAGTTATTACAATCCTTTGCAACGTGATGCCATTTTGATTATTTCAATTTGGAATTAACTTGGTATGTTCCGCAAGAAAGTTGGTTGACATTGCTATTTTTACAGTTATGGGAACATCAAAAGAGAAAATCTTGCTCTTCATAATCCTTATTGAACAATTGGATTGACATGGTTCAATAAGAATTATGGATAGCAAGAGTTTCTGAGAAATAGGTAAACACACAATATGTACTTATTTCTCAGAATATAACTGGCAAAATACGCAATTATTAAAAATTGGTTGCGGTTTCAATCCCTGCATGAAAAAAAAAATATTGTTCATAAATAATTATAGTACCTATAGGTATTGTTTTAGAGTAATTGTGCATGATTTTTGTATTATTTATAATAATTACCTGACGTTTGCAGGCTACTACAACCATCAGTCCACCATCAGTCCACCATCTGTTCCAATATTAACTTTCGACCAACCGTTCGTATAAATTATAGTATTTTCAATAAATATGCATGTGTTCCATACAGTTTTATCGTAACAGCATTGTAACTAACAAAATGCAAAAATATTCGTAAGCAAAATTGAATAAAACAATATTTTCGGTGACAAAAACTCTTGAAAACGTTGTATATTGATAAAATTTAATATATTTGTATGTTGGTTTGGATAAATCTTTATGGCAAAATTGTATTTGAATGGTTGACGTAAAAATTTTAAATCATTTGGCGTTTCTTTAGTTTTATTTATAACCGACATTGTAATCCAGATTTAAAGCTGCTAATTAATTCGCAGCGAAATTTATTCAAAAGAAAGAAAAAGAGTTCATGCGCCAGGCTCGACTCCAATCGACGCGAGTAATTATGCATTATTTTTAATAACAGAACGTTTCAATAAGAATGTCTACAATAATGCTTAATACTTACTTAATTAACAACACTATCGTTAAGGGTTTAGTTTAAGCAAAACGTACTCCTAATGTTTTTGTTCTTGTAATCTGCTAATATTTGTTATTTTATATGTCATTTTGTGGCAATTAAATATTTTTAAATTTTTAATACCATGTCGCAAAAATCATTATCCGCATAAGAACAAAATTTATGAAAAACAAACTTGGATGACTTCTTGTTTCAAATCATCTCCGAAGGAAGGAGGCCCTTCCAATCGTCACTAAGCTACTCACTCAAATGCCAAGAAATTGCTATCTGTACCTAACTAGATATTAAAAATAATAATTTCCCTGTTTATTATAATACAATTTTTGCGAAATTATTTTTTATTTATTTGGTTTTGACGCGTAGCGTTGCGTTCCTTTTTACAGTTTAAATGGGCTGGAGTCAGACATATCTGCCGCATGTCTTTAAAAAAAGGACGAAATGAACCGCTGAATACTAATACCCATTCCATTAAATGCCAGACGATATCGCGGCAGACCAAGGCAAAGATGGCAGGACGACCACGACTCCTCGAAAGAACTGAGCAGCAGAAGACTTATTTGCCTTGCCCAAAGACCTTATACGTATTTCTTACTACTAGACTGTGTATCAAAAATTTTTGTTTAGCTAAAATGAAATCTATCATCATACAACTAGGTTAGCTTTTTCCTTATAAGCGGTAGCTAATCAAAAGTGGTCCTGGCGAAAGGGTTTCCGCTGGAAGTGTGTCCTTGTCTGACGTCTTGCCAGCTTAACTAATCATTGGGTTTGGTAGAAATGGTAGAAAATTTTATATTTTTCTATTTTATGATATACCAAAACGAACAATTGATAGACTTTTAAACGTATTTAAATATTTCTACAACTCCTATAACTAATCAATTCGTTGTATTTAAAAAATATTTCATTAATAAGTAGTAAGAGTAGCGCTTTTAAATGTTTAGGCCTGGTAATACTAAATGTAAAATAAGATAGATAATGTTTTTTGGCGGGCTTTGTTCGAGTGAAATTCAGCGGCTGTTAATATCATTTGCAAATTGACTCCTAGTGGAATAAAATTGGTGTAGTTTGTTTTCTCAAATGTCTACGCAACTGGACAATATAAGAAATCATTGAGATCCTTTGAGGTATATTTAGCTGCCGGTAATTCAAAGCATCGTCTGAAGACTGCAGGATCATCTCAAGCCTCTCCCTCATGAACTTGAGAGTAGGATCAGAGAGCTTTTTGTTCCTATCTACTTGGGATTTGAGAATTATCGAGTCCTCCCATTCTCTTCGAACTTCAGATAACCCTATAATACTCCATCGTAAACTGCTCAATTCCTCTTCGAGTTCGGTGATCTTTTCGTCGGTCCGGAGTTTGCGCGTGTTGAACGTTGCCAAGTCCACGTCGTCGGTATTTGTTGGGGTAGCCGGATCTCGTCCGGGATTCTTAGCACCCCTTGCCATACCGTAACCTCGACCGCTACCGTAGTCGACGATAGGCAGACTGCCGGGCATTAGGGGCTATGTTTTATTTGTGCACAACGGTAAGTGATGTAGATACCAAAAAATATACACACTATTTTTTTTATTTGATAGGTTTAGGTAGCATAGTTAGGGAGAATAAATATATCGGGATACTTACACTTTCGTTTTTACAATCAATTTGTCCCGTGTTCTGTTTGGTCATGATCACTTCATTAGAAAGAGACACACTACCAACGGGAGCCCTCTCGCGCGGACCGTTTTTTGCGCCATAGTGCACAGTCTAGTAGTAAGAAGTATAAGGTCTTTGGCCTTGCCTCTGCAGTGGGAAAAAGAAGGTAGATAAATTTTGAATGACACCGTAATCATTTAGAGTATATTAATATTTATGTAACACTGTAAGCTATACATCAAATATTTAACAGCGAGAATATTAAACTTTATTGACACAAAACTGCATTTTTTTTACAGAAGCCTGTTCTTAATATTAATAAAAACTGACTAACTCATTAAATGATGATTTAGGTAACCATAGTGATGCTTCGATAATATGGACACAGTGTAATACAATCAATAGCCAAACCATTATTTCTCATGACGTTCATAATAATTTCAACCGCAAAACGACGTTCAGTGAGGACTTTCCCCGATGTGTCACCACATTGACCACTTCTTTTCCACGTCCTTGCATCAAGCGGACTTCAGCATCTCTCACTAGGTCATCGTTTTACTTTATCCACTTCGCTGTCGAATATTTAGGTGTGCCAAGTATCAACGTTGGCAGATATTTTACATGCAACACAAGCCACAACTCAGCTGTCTCTAGCTTTTGAGATCTCAGCAAGCCGACCGCCGAGGGCTAATGGATTTGCCATCGATTTGCATTTGCAGACGTGTCTTCAAACACAATGGGATACAAAACATTCGCGTTTGATAACAAAAGAAAAGCTCGCGGACGGGCTCAGGGCGGCTCATGAAGGCACTACCTATAATAATCATAAAATATATTCACATTCGCGCTTAAAAACGCTTTGCCTCACTGCATCATTTTATTCTGTGACACGATTTTTTTTTTATTAAGGATCAACTTTCAAGGTCGTAATGTCTTAATTTTCATTAAAAAACCTTGAATCGAAATTCCCTTTTTCAATATCTTTTGTGACATAATCTTCGGAAATTATTTTTTGGGTCGAGATATTAATAGTCTTTTGGATGGAATTTTGTGGAAAGTTACTAGAGGAAAAAATATGTGGGTAATAAGGATTTTAATGATGTTGGGACGTTCTTTGAGTAAATAAATATTATTGGAGCGAGTAAAGGATTTTACTCAGAAATAGCTGGTTAAGGGGCCACAGTATAATAACTACTACCATCTTATTATTATCTTTACTTGTTTGCTTGGCAACATGAAAGTCACTTTAGGCATCCGCCTCCTTACAAATAATTTAATATGTATCATTAATTGAATTTAAATGTGCTACATACCTACTATTTGATAGTAATCAATAGTATTTATTTTTCAAAGATTTCTCACCTTATGCCCAACTCTTCGTTCCAGAATTTTAACATAATTGACAGTACTTAAATATACACAGTGACTTACAAGTCACTGTGTACTCAAGTTACAACTTGATGTAGGTATTCCTTCCACGACGAGATTGTGTGACGCATTTGTAACAATTGAGTATACCATATAGTCTATTACACCAAGAGATATCGTTTTAATCAGTATCTGAATTGTGGAGATCAGATCGGCAGTCACTCCACTGTTGTTCAGCTGCACCCGATGAGACTAGAAGCCAACCCCAACACAGTTGGAAGAAGGTTGGGTGACGAAGATAACGCAGAAGATGAGCTTACCTTCGGATTGGCGTCCAGATCACAGTCGATGTCAATCACTTCTCCTCTCGCTGCCCTTACCACGATTGGAGCTGATGACTTGCAGGTTGGGACGACTGTATAGAAAACACAACAAGTAAAATTTGAATATAATAATATGGTGCAAGATCAAAGAAAAGACGAATTGTGTGTGGTTATGATATGAAAAAAAATGGGAGTCAGTGATAGCATGGCAGCTGACAGGACGGAAAAATGTGTTTCGACCTCAAGTATCAAGGGACAAGGGCAGGAGGATGATGACGATGCTTGGGCTAAAATCTTCTTTAGATTTCCAAACTGCTGACTGGTGTAGATAGCCTGTTTGTATGTATAAAAATCAGGATGAAAAACAATGATACAAATTAACAGTTACCACGTGGTGGATTTTGATTCCAGATAGTAATTTGACAAACAGGAAATCGTATTGTTTCGCTTTTACTAGCTGAAGTCACTTTTATTGAAATAGCATACTTTGAGGAAGGTCAAGGCCAATAATATTCTCATTTCACGCTACCAAAATACTACCGACATCCACCATTGTGTAAGAGCAATAACAAATTCAGTATTGTGACTCAAACACAAAGGAAGAAGTTGTGATATCAATATGGCTGGTACCAGGATAAAATATTAATCATCGAAGAGCCCACAGAGCACAGAGACGCTTCCTCGAAGTGACGTGACTGAAGTTTGTGTCTGACCTACTCTTAGAAATTGACGGACCGTGACAATTCAGACAATGACTATGACAAATGTGGACTCGACAATTATAAGTGATAGAGTCTCTAATAAACACGCACTGGCCGATCTTCAAGGATAAACAATACTTGCCGAAGGCAGTCTATGGATCGGTGACTAACATTAACATACCAGCACCTGTAGCCAAGTTGACATTCTACAATCGATAACGCTATTAGAAAAAACTATTAAACAATTTCATTTCATTTCAAAACTAATCTATGTTTGGGAATGACACATCTGAATGTTAAATCACGTGGTCAGACCGTACAAATAGAAGGCCGTAACGATTGTAGAAAAAGATTCGATACGAAACGTTTGTAACATGGCTAGGGAGGCAGAAAGCAAGTTAAGGAGTTGGCCCCGGCTGTCAATTGGTTAGATATTTGACAGTCGTATCGGGTAATCAAAGCTACACGTCTTGCCAAGGGATATAATGGAGGTTAGATATGCTATCTAACGTCCACTATACCTCTTGGCAAGACTTACCTAGCTAGGCTTAGCCTTACTACCTAGCAATTCCTAAAATACTGGTATTGCAATTATAACTGCATTTGGTTAGACTGGAAGCCGACCCCGAGTTGGGAAAAGGCAGATTTATTGGTATCTCTAATCGCTGCCAGAACGGTTTTCCGAACTCTGTGAAACAGGCGAAGGTATGTCGTGACATGATATAAATTATAATATTTCTACAAGTTAGGGAATATAAATAATCGATATATGACGGGATTTAGTTTTGTTGTAAAAGTTAGATTTAAGATAAATTGAAACATTCAGGAAACGATAGATTGGCTCGTCAAATGCAGTAATAGATAAACAAGACGATTTCGAAAGAAAAACAGAAAGACTTTTATCTTCTTTGACTATTGCTTCAGCTTGGGAAAAGGATGATGGTGGTCTCGTTAATTTTGATGACAACCTATAGACAGAAACAGATACAATAAAAAAAACCACGATTGAAATTTGAAGTCGACAAATACAGCCAATTTTTCTATTTATTTATAAGCCTGATATAATCACCATTTTGGAACTGATTTGTTTTCAGATATCATCATCACCGTTCTTTTGCTCTTATCCGAATTAATTTGGAATCAGCGCAATTTCTTATTCTTCCATACTTCTCTATTAGTCGCCAACTCAGCAGTCTCGTCCTTTTGAGACATAATATATAATTTTCTGGTCTTCTTAATAATTTTGTCATAACGTTGACCGATGTCTTCGTCGCATCCTCGGAATAAACTGGCCCGAGAGGCCAAGACCATTTTTAATGTAGAAGTGTTAGAGAGATGCCACGAGAGGCCAATCGACGATTCGTCACACGGTTCGGAGGTATTACGATGACATTCCTTAACAGGCCATCAATTGTAATCCTCAAGGGAAAAGAGAGCGTGGCCGCGCCCGTCAATCCTAGCGACGCACCGTATTGGCTGAAGTGACGAGTATCAGAATGATGTGGGGTGAGGTGAAACGTGAAGCTCAAGACCGATAGTGATGGAGTATTTGGACTTGGACAGCAGGCTAGGGCAGAGGTTGTCCACAGTAGCAAAGGATCAAGCAAAGGACAAAGAATCTTAAGTCAATTTAATTAATTTATCTCTGTTTATTCTACTTACACTTGACATCCAGCACCAGGCCCTCAGAAGACCCCTCTCCCAGGCTGTTCCTGGCTGAGCAGATGTAAACACCAGCTGCTTTTCTAGATACCTGCTGCAGGACCAGGCTTTGGTTGGCTAGGAGAACACCAGGACCTGGTTTGACTACCACACTCTAGTGGAAGAAGAGAATGGTTATTACGTGTAGGGTTGCAGTCTTTATTGTGATGAGTAGGGTTTATTAATAAGGCAAGCAGAGAGGAGGCAGAGCTGTAGAACACACCCAGATTTAATCAGTAAGCTTTATAGCCTTTTATCGTATACTACTTTACCCGACCTCAGAATTACCTTGCTGTAGCAGTTTAATTTTTTACCTTTTTAAACAAGAACATAAACCTCACTTCATGAACACATGGCCACGAACTGTAACAGGACACAGAAACATAGTACGAATTGTAAAACCTATATGTACCCGTGTTCACAAATAAACTTATTTGTTATCGCCAATATTCCTCATACAAAGGGATAGGCAGCCAACAACAAATAAACTCAAACAGTTATTTTACATAATTGTAATACATACTTACATTATGTGTAAAATACACATGGTTGTGCCACGGGTTCGTTCGCACTCTGCAGTCAAGGTACACGTCTGAGCCCTCCACCACTTTTCTGACGTCGAGGTTAGCACCTAACTCCAGTTTGGCTACGGGTAGATCTGTTAGAGAAAGGCAAAATATCAGGTAATAGGGTTTTTTTTAATATTTCATAGTAAGATGGTTAGGGACAAGTCGAACAAACTGTTCCCAACCACTGTGACTCCTGAAAACCAGAATCATCAGTGTCGATCAGCAAAGAAGCGCTGAGTCAATGAAGCTCGACGAGTCCCACAGAGACGATTTAAATGTCTTGGAAGGTGGTGTGTCGGCTTGTCAATGTGTCCGCTTGGCAATGTGTTTGGATGTATTTAAAGCTCTCCATGAAAAATCGTTCTAAAAGTGACTTTGGACGTTCCCTGGGCAATAAGACCCGCCAGCAACCATCATAAAATTGGCCATTTCGTCCAATAAGACTTTGGTAATTCCTTCTTCATTTCTTCAATCGAATTTTGCCACGTGAGAGTAAGTCCTCGTTAGAATACATACATTCTAGTCATCCGAATTTTTTATTTATTCTCCGAATAAATACGTATTGCTTTTATTAAAAATTGCATTATGAAGTAAGCTGCCCCGTGTTTTTGAATTAAGAATTTAAAGTTAAATATTTCTCAAACTCTGGCCTCAAACTTGTCAAAAGCCACTAAAGTGGGGTTTGACACGTTCTGAACTCTAAATACTTAATTCAGAAATGCCCTATAGGTTATATTCATGCAGTGACATTAATAAGCAAGTATAACTCACGTTGTATCTCCATCTTCCACCCATCCTCATGAGTGGATTGCGGCAGACTTGGCTGCACAGCCCTGCAGGAGAGAAATCTCCCAGCGTCCTCTATAGATGGCACGAAGCTCAGGATGCTGCTGGTGATGTTGCCATCCGTTGAGGTCTGGTGACAAAAAGATATTATGTTAATTCTACAGGAACCCGTAGAGGCACAGTGTTAGGGCGCGGTCCCATCGAGAGCTATTAGCTAGTTCTCACTACTTCTAAACAAGCGAACTGTTATATTGGCATTTCCGTCTAATTGTAGTGTAGCTCTTCTTTTATTACAAAACTACGAGTTAATAGCTCTCAACTTGTAAGTCGTGGCCGATACCACTGGACCCCACTGCTCTAATAGCTCTGTAGTTTTAGTTTCGAGAAAAAGATTATTTCGTTATAAATATTAGTTCGTAATTATTTTATTTGTTTTTTAGACAGATTAGGTAGTAGTATTGATAGCTTGTGATTTAGTTGCAGTGAATATCTCTCCGTTAAATATTGGTCTATCCATCCAGTCACAAAATTTGAATGTAATTTAAACTGGCCCTTTAAAATTCCAACCTATTGACAATTGGATCCCCCTATTCTCAAGCATGTTGATTGTCCAATATAAAACTTCTAAGCTAAATAAGTTATTCATCAGAACTACACTAGTACACTTCGATACTAAAGTTTAATAGGTGATACTGATAACTAAACTTGGTAGGAATTAATACTAAATTAACGTTAACTGGTCTTAGCAGCATTAACCTACATACAATAGAAAACTCAGAGATAACATTTAACCGATCTTTTAATATGGAATTGAAACTATTGTTCTAGTTTAACCATTTTAATTAAGCTACAGTTGCTTTTTTTCTTGATACTTGTTTGTTTTAGTTTCAAAGGAAAGTAAACAAAGCAAAGAGAAAGAAAGTAAGAAATCGGGTCAGCATACAGTGAATGAAACATTGTTGTTTGGAGTCTGTTTCTGTAGTGCTGCACCGAATTCTAAATTAAGTTTCGGTTTTTATTTTGTCCAGTGAAGGAAGGCCGAAACCTATATACAGGCGAGCTTGCATTCGAACTAAATTAAGTTTAAAAAATAATCTGATGAAATGATATTGTAGATTCCAGAAACCTATACTCTTTCTTGATCTTATTTAATCGAATTTATTCCCATAGATTTAGCCTGACCACCGGTTTCTAGAAAGGAATTATACCTACATACGTCAAAAATTAAACGCATGTCAAACGACCGGATTTCTGACAATTTTCCAAATTAATTTAAGAAATTGACCCTTAGCATTAGCCCATTGTTATTGCCATTCTTATGAGAGAAGAAGATGTGTCAACTCCCGATATGAATTTGAAAGTTTCGTCCTAAACCCAAGTTTCGGTCGAAACTATAACCCAGTTTGGGTTGCAGCCCTAGTTAGTATTTATCGTTTGTAGTGGCCATCTGGCGTGTATTAAAATGTAAACAGTCTCGCTTGCTGAAGTTCGCTTCACTAATGTTACGATAAGCTTATCATGCAAATGTTCTGGTATTGGTTGCTGAGTAAGATAGGGGTTAGGTCATGGTTTTGGGAAGCTTACTAAGGAAGTAAGGACCCAAAACACTCGGACGAATTGCGATAAACGGATTTTTACAAAGTTCGTCGCACTGCGGTCGGTACCTAAATGGATTTATTAAGGCAAAATTTATTTTTTTACTAGAATAACAAAGTTTGGTTTGTTAAGACGAAGCTTGACTATAATAATCCTGATATTGCTTGATACATGTATAAGTAACTGCTAAGATCTTGCCTCATTGTTTACATCTTGATCTCATTATGAACCCTTTCACGAGCTCTTGCAAAATATTTTCCACCAGCGGTCACAACTATCGTTATAACAAAGACTCCTTAAAGTTAACAATAATAATATTGTACTCACTGTTTCTCTAATAGTCTTCAACCTGGTGCCTCCTTTCCACCAGGATATGGTGGGCTTAGGTCTGGCACCCACAGCTTGGCAGATCAGCTCGGTGCTCTGTCCCGCCACCAGAGGTCGCTTACCGCCTTGAAGACGCACCCAGAGTGGTCGTACTATGGACAAAGGTATAATAAAGTCTTAGATTTTTAATTATACATTAATTTAGTGTGTTTTGTTTCTATAAAGGGAATTAATTTTGCCAATAACAACCAAGGATTATGGTTCTATTTCGCTGGCCGAGTAAAGTTTTCTTTTCATACAGAGAAGACAACGACTCTACAAAATGTCTGTATTCTGTAGAAACGGAAGTAGATTCATAACTTGTAAAGCCTTTCCCATCGCGTTAATTGGCTATTATAAACCTCTGAACTGCTCCAGTAAACACACATTTATGGTACATTCGCTTAAAACAGAAAAAGATCTTGCAGAAATCTTTTTAGCAACTACAAATGAGTAAACAATTCAAGCAGTCTTCAAGTCATCACAATTACCATCATTATACCTTCACACCTCAGAACCCATTGATTAATAACACTCAAACAAGGTAAAATCAGTGACAACAAAATGACATTCTAATGGAAATTATCAATGATTAAATTAAAATGGATTGCATTCTTCCGCGCCATGGAATTAAAATTTACTTACGCATATCAAATATCAATCAATCAAGCTTGTATTGAAATTAAGGATTGAATAGGAGTGCGACCAGGTGCTTACTATATGGTTTGATTAAGGTAATTAGCAATTTTTTTTTTATATAGGAGTTGGTCCTTTGCTACTTATTGTAATGTTCTGTTGTTGAGTTGATTATTTTAATCAGAGGGCATGGACAAAGTGACATTCTGTCATCAAGATGGATATCAAAAAAGCCTAAATGTGTGGGACTCAAATGCGCTACCAGAATTCACTTGGCCAATCCGACGTTGATGTTTGGTATTTTGGTTGTATTAATCTTTATCGCTGATATATGTGACTTACTTGCCTATCTAAGGGTGTTAGATAAAGGGGCAAGCAGCTTGCGTTTTTTAATTGCATTAGAGTTAATTTTAGGTATGTAGAACGAATACCTAAAAGAAGTCAACCAACATGAAGTTGACTTCAGTCCTAAGTAAAACCAGGAAAATGATTAAAACATTTCGAAGATATTTGGCTGTTGGTAATGCATTTTTTTTTGTCTGGCCTACTGCCGTGGTCTTAATTTTTATTTTTTCCTTGCAACTCCTCCAGTAGCAAGCAAACGTACCAACAATAATTTTGGTACGCAACCACCAAATTAATTTAATAAAAATCTAAGCCCAACTTTTTTATGATTGATTGTTTTATAAGTTCATTGTTTCTTAAATAAAATAATTCAAAAGATCCCCTTTTTTATTCAGAGCACTTAAGACAATTAAGCCGAGTTTTTTGTTGGTTTAACCCTTTAGGGTACCGCAAGGTTCTATCATAAAACTTTTTTGTAACGGGTACCAAAAGCAACGATTAAATTTTAGTACTATAAGTGAAAGGAACTTTTTTTCATTTTGCCAAACAAAGAATTATTATATGATAAACTATTGTTTTCTCAAAATTATTGTTCTTTGTATAAGCTTTTATTTAATTTCACCTGTCCCGGTGTCAGTAATCGAAGCTTGCAGTTCAATTTTACACACATCCCAGTGTTCATTTGAGCTGATATTTGGCACACACTTTTGGTTCTTGTGACAATGCATATTTTTATAAAAACTTGTTTAAAAAAATTAAGATTGTTTTTTATCATTTGTTGAGGTTACAGTAGCCATCATCTTCTAGTTTTAAATCTTTTACCGTTAATGATTTCATTATTTAAAAAAATCAAGATATATGAAGGTCCATAATACTCAGCAGTGATCATCAATATTGGTGACAGCGAAGGGTCTTTTTGTGAAGATGGATGATTTAAACTACATACAAAAGGCAGATTCATCAATTACGCAACGCCTGTGAAGGATTAAAACATTTTTGCATGCAGTTACTAAAATCAATATTTTTGTAAAGCTACGGATCCCACGGTACAAAAAGTAAAATCATTTAAAACTATAAACTGTACCGTGTTGCTGCAAGAGGTTGAACGTTGAATTTTGTTCATGGTATTTTTTCCACAAAAATTTATCAATTTTTTGGCAGACATGGACTTTAATTCATCAATAGAGGGTTTAAAGTCCAATGAAGCTTACCAGTAAATGCAGATGCAAAAGAATCAAGTGTGGGAATATTTTCAAGTGAGTGCGAAATTTTGAGCTTATTGTTTTAAGTACCGAGATACAATATAATACAATTTCCTAAGGTGTTTTTATTAAGTGAACAAACACTTTTGATTTTTTTTTTTGCAGTTGTGTATAAGTATTATAGGAAGCGATTAAAATCTCAAGGTGTTAATTTTAAAGAGAACCGTTTCCAGGTGTAAGCTTTTTAAAAGGTTGGTTTAGTGATTCATGTTGGGTTGAAAGAAAGTTACAGCAGCAGAACATTTGCTTTTACTACAAAAGAAGACCTTCAAAAAGTGTGTACTAATTACTTAATTCTTCCATCCTCTGATTCTCTCGATATCATCTGTCAGACAAACACCTTCACTTTTAGGTGGCCTAGCGTAGTACCGAGTTTTAATAGAATACGAAGCCAGCTCTTACTGGTTTTGTTAACAACCTACTTAACTGTTCCCACAGTCTATAGGTATAAAAGTACCAACTTAACGAAGTAAAAGTACTTTTTATCCGCTAGCAAAATTTATATTCTAGTATTCCTATCCACATCACAAAGAGAAAATACCTACTATGGAGATAAACGTACCATAAACTCAAAGAAAACATTAAGAGATGATCATTAAATGCAATATGGCCATACAAAGGAGGAGTTTATTCTATGGAACAGAATCCAGCACCGTTTTCTATAATACAGGGTGTCCCAGAAATCGACGTCAAGCCGTAAACGGGTGATAGACCAAGTTATAACAGTTCTCAGAAAAATACGAAAAAAAATCTATCTCATGTTTTTAAAAAATTATGTTCACTTTAAAAATTTACTAAAAAAATCAATCCCTGTAATGGTTCTTTAACTCCAATTGCTACAAATCCCATAATTTATCTAATTTTTTTATTATTATGTAATCTTGAATAATGCTTGTGTAGATTTTTGCCTAAAATTTAAAGCCAACTCCTCCTACTTAGAAGAAAATTAAACTTTTTCAAAACCAAATTATTCAAATTTACTGTTTCGCCCAACTTTAACTGACTGTACTGAAAAAAAAATGTACTACGCTAGTTTGGCAAGTAACATGAAAAATTGGCGCATTTAATAAGGATTCAAAAATGGTGTAACACTTGCTAGATTACGTTTTCAATAATTGGTCAAATTTTTTTTTGTAAATAGTCTCGGTTTTTACACAAAATGTCCATACTTCCTTAAAATGACTTTAGCTTACCTAAAGCTTTGCTAAACTCCGTATCTAGTTCGATAGAGACGTTACGT
Organism: Orthosia gracilis; assembly: GCA_947562075.1. Lineage (NCBI taxonomy): Eukaryota > Metazoa > Arthropoda > Insecta > Lepidoptera > Noctuidae > Orthosia > Orthosia gracilis. Next base: position 10,263,115 of record OX387266.1, on the reverse strand, counting down.
AATTTAAGAGCAAAGTTATGATAGTGACTCAACCTTTTTACTTTAAGTCAGGACCAGTTTTCTCATCTTAGAAAAAAAAAACAGAAATCGACGTCAAGCCGTAAATGGGTGATAGACCAAGTTATAACAGTTCTCAGAAAAATACGAAAAAAAATCTATCACATGTTTTTAAAAAAATATGTTCACTTTAAAAATTTACTAAAAAAATCAATCCCTGTAAAGGTTCTTTAACTCCAATTACTACAAATCCCATAATTTATCAGAACAATAACTACTGCTAATAAAGAATTTCTCCTTTGATCAACCTTACTAACTCGAACATCAACCCATCTATTTCTCTACCTTTGTACCCATCACTAACTTTATCACAAACGACCTTAAACAGTTGTATACTTCAAAACGGCTGTCAAACATCAAAGTCAAAATAATTAAAGATGGCGGCTTCAGGGGTCAAATGAGTGAAGTTACAATCTAACTTGGTCCAAGTTGCACATATTTCAATAGTTTACTTTGATTGGTAAACTGATGATTTTGAAATCGGAAGGAACTAGTAACTCTTTAACCACCATGAATTTATTAGTTTTCACGTTTATCCTTGCAATTAGTGAATTAAAATTTCGGGCGGAAACGGTCATTAATGCCTTTGCCTTTTCTGAATGTTTAGAGGCCTTTGTCCTGCAGTGGGATAGTGACATGCTGGTTTGTTATATGAAATGGGCCTCAGTTTTTATAGCCTGTCAAATGTGAGGGTAATTTCATAAACTGTTACTGACTGTAGTCAGAAAGGTTGGTAGCAGGGCTGATAGCCTAGGGTTTGTTTGATATAAATAATAGTGACTTCACACCCACTGTGGAGCTTGTTTTTCTTCACCCCGGTTGCTGATTTATTGTTAGACGAATTTAGATCGTGTTGTAGGTTAACAATAAAACTACAAGCAAAGGATTTCTACTACACCTGGGTGCGGGCAAATTGACCGGTAAGTCGATAATCGAATGTTGCACATTTTTTAAAAGAAGAACTTCATAGGTAGATACCATGTGAAAAAAGTGTCACTCAAAAATCTCAAACCATGAAGGTTCTATGTCAATATAGAAAAAAGAGATCGAGAGTCTAGGAGATAAAAAATGCCTGCGTGGTCTAAGCTAATAATAGTAGGCTCAAAGGGTGCCTCTACAATGTTTCAACCATATTTTTATATACTTTTGCTTTGTTTGTCATCCTAAGTTTGAATGTTTGTGAATTTGAATATCTGTCGGCTGAACGGGTCGGTAACTTGGTCAAGATTAAGATCAAAGGATCCCAGTAGCACGTTCATGTGGAATAAATTTGCAATAACTAGTATATTAGTTATAAATTGTGCCTATATCTAATATCTTGAAAGAGTCTTGATTTTAGTTTTCGAGAATTTTTCCTGATGTTAATAAAGTAGTTTATCTGTGTAAAGCAAAAAGAATATTGCTGATTGCTTAAAATATGAAGCAGAGATTTTAAAAGAAAATGTTGTTAATAAAAATGTGTTATAGGTATGTTTTTATTTTGAATGATTAAAAAACATTAATTAAACAAATAACCATTATTATCACTAACAGGCATAAACACCGGGTGCAGATATTCAACACAATAACTGTTAATCACTAATAACTTAAATTAACTATGAATACAGGAGTATATGCCATGGTTCTTTATTAATTACGTGTTATTAATTAATTTCTTAAAATACGCCTTATGCAATGTAATTGGCAATTAAGAAAAGGAAAGTATATAATATAAAATTATTCATAGGGGCACGAAAATTCTTTAATTGATAGAAAGTTACACTATTGCTGAGTGCCAGTTTTATGACGGAGAAATGCACGATATGGGATAGATCACGGGAACGAGGCCTCTGAAAAAACTAGTCGTATATGGTATTGTTATGTCAAGTCATAAGAGTTTCGAATTGCGACGTTGCCTAGAGATGACCCCTGTACTATGTGCTCCGTTCGAGTTGGAAAACAGGCAACCCAATATAATAATCTACACACTGTCAAATCTATGGACATACAAATACGATTAGTAACAAGGTATCATGCTCTGTTACCGCGTAATTACTAACACATTTTAACACAATCTCATAAAAATACAAAGAATACACTAATATATACCATCAATTTCACACAACCGAAAACGCACCTTACCTCAAACAAAAAAAAATACAACATAAACGCCGCATCCATACAACTCCCATCCGTGTCGGCACACTCGCTAACAAAAGTATATCATGCTGTCAATTAGATTCCTTTAGATTATCATCTGCGAGTTATGTATGCCTTGATTATATCGTTCGGCTCTTTTCGGGGATTGCCGTGATTTACGACAGGTCACGATTTTGGCGGCAAAGGTTTCCAGAAGGGATTCTGATTGGATTTTTGCTGTTGAAATATGTGAAATTTGTGAAGGATGTTGTTTTTTTTTGTTGTCAGAGAGAATTGGAATTACGAGTAGATATGTAATTCGGGCGCTTGACCTCATCATTTGCTTATAAAATTCTATCGAATGATTGAGAAAGATATTTTATTTTAATCAAAATAAAATTTCTCGATCTCTCACATTACATGAAGCCTGTATTCCCCGTAAGTAAGGCAGAAGTCTATTTGAAATTGATGCAGTTACTTGGACAAAATCTGTATAATATCATGTAGTTACTGAGTACTTTTTCTGTCATTCATCATAAGGCCAACATTTAGCATGGGCGTGCAGAAAGCTTGGTGACATCAGATATTATCAAAATCTATCGTTATTATTTTACTACCTTTCCGAATAAACCTGAATCACATTTTGTCGTATCATCAAAAACCTTTTAACTAAACCCGTACCTTCTTAATCTAATCCCAATCCATGACTCAGGATGATCCTAAAACACTGCCCAAACTTTCACCTTTAAGCTTCAAAACTTCAAACATCAACATTAATCTAAACTTAAACTAATCCGACAAACAACTTCTGTGCGTACACGTACAAATCAATACAATAACATGCGTATTATATTTATTAATATAGACAAGATAAACCCTTCTCGTTGGAGAGAGACAAAAGTCTTTGTGTCGAGAGAGAGAGACGAAAGGAACAGCAATAGGTATAGTACGTGCAAGTCATGAACAAATATATATAGTTAATATGTATCAGCAATGATACGTCAATTAGGGGGATGCAGGATCATGTTACAGCATGATATGGGAACAGAATTTGGGAGAGAAAAAGAAATGTTGATTCACTAAAAGTAGATTGTATTAAGGAGCTTAGAGTGAAGGAACTTTATGGGGCGACAAGCAGGCGGCCTATTGGTTTGTAAGGGATCACCGCCTGTTTATGGACATCTGTAATCCCAGAAGCATCATAAGCATCCCAAAGACAAAGCTGGCATCTGAACTTAATACTTGAAATAATTTTCATGGTTAATATCTTGAAGTACTGACCTGATTAAGAACATTCTTACGCTGAGTGTCATAGGCAATTTTTTTATCCTGTAAATAATAAACAGTTTCTGTGGCTTATGCCACGGGAATAAGCAAGAGTTCTATATAAATGAGTAAGAGCCCTGTCCTTCAAACTGGAAAATCATTTTAAAGCAGGATCAACATATTTTTTCAAACTATTTTTATTTGGAAAATTACGATGTTAACAAATTAAGTACGAGTTCCTTCACAAAGACTTCGGACAACTGGGTCAAATTTTTAAACAACTATTAATGACTTCGATACAAATAGTCTAAACATTCTAATATCTTACCCTTAGAACTAACTTAAATACTTAACAGAACCTAAACTATACTCCAATAATAAGAAACTGCTCCGACCTGAGTATATAAGTTAATCTTAAGTTTAATAACATTGCAAAAAATGCGTTAGTTTTTGAAAGTAGTAACTGAAGCAAGCACACAGCTAAAACAAATTAATATAAAAATTCAATAAAATCAAAACAACCTGACTGCATAAGCGAACTTAAAAGATGAGAACAAGAAGAAAATCATGCTGTGCAGTCGGGAGTACAAATTCGCGAGTTGGCTGACCAAAACTATAAAAGCCGCCGGCTTTTCAGTAATTTTTTTTTTGGATGACTTTTGAACATAAGTGGTATATATTTTCGTAATCACCTCTAAAAACAGTTCATTTTGATACCCCACTTGGTTTAGAAGGAAAAAACTAATTTGAACCCCCACAATATGGCGCCCAAAATCCGCCATGTTTCTTTTTATTAACGTCACTTATCTAAAAACACTTGGGCGGTCAAGACCTATCTAAAGATATCTTAGTTATAAAAATCCATCTAGACTGAAATATATAATAGATCTCGATTTTAAAGATATGAAGTAATAAAGAAATTTACAAACAAATATACATACAAACAAGATACGCGCGAAAAACATAACCCTTCCTTTGCAGTCGGGCAATAGCTAAACATTTGCAGGACATAATGGCCATAGATCGCAAGATACCTGAAGTTGGGAAGAAGGAAAAGAGGGCTCGAGACATTTATCCAGCAGTTGGAAGCAATGTTAGTTGACGAAAATAAGACTTGAATGAATGTTTTAGTCCTGTTTTTATTCACGTGAAAATGTGTGACTTTTAAGCTGATTGCAACTTAGCTCGCAAAGCTGAGCACAAGTATTAGCTAAGTTAGTGTTGGTTGCAACACTAGCAGTGAATGCCAGAAATTAAATAGAAAATTGATCTAGGTATTCAAAGAAATTACTTACAATTGACATCTATGGATATATTTTCTGAGACGGGAGCTATTAGCGGATCTGTTACAGCCTGTGAACAAAATTAATGATTTAGTAAAACAAAGAAAAGAGTCATCATCATCATCATCATTTCAGCCAAAAGAAGCTGATAGATCTTAACCGAAGACAGTTGAAGCAACATCGTTTTTTACAAACTCTTGTGTCGATAAACGAAGAAAAAAGTTCAACCGAAATATCACGAGTGGTCAATCACAAACCGAGCCAAATCACAAACACTGAATTTTAAACAATCGTTATCTCTGGCAGAATGTCACTTTTTCTTCATTTTACATTACACATTTTCAGCATATAATTTATGTGACAAAAATGCTGCAACTTACCTGACAAGTAATATCAGTGCCGTAGTCTGACCTCTGCAGCCTGAAGGTGACGGTGGCCCTCGCTTCTGCGTTGGCGAGGAGTGCGTGTGACTTCCACCAGGATACCCTGGCAGTTGGACGACCTGGAAAAACCGTAAGGTATTAGATATAATTCGGTCGTCATCCCAGTAGTTATCTTCCGTTGCGAATAGTTGACTAAAATAACTATACCCAACTAAAAAACATTGACACGTCATTTACCTAGTTATTTTTCCTACAGAATTTAACTTTGCCCCCCTGTAGCCCTATTCTTTTAAGATTTTTTGATGCAAAGCTATGCTTCTGACATTTACTTCAACATTCTCAAACCTTTCAAATAAAAGCAAACCAAAAAGTAAGATAAGCAAACTCGCAACCTAAACGTGCCATTCGGCAAACGGTGAAAATTATTTTCCATGACCAAGTACCGAATAATTTGCCTCATATTTAACAAAAATCTCCAAAAGCGCAATTATTCCTTGTTTGTTCCCCTCTAAGCTAACAAAAATCTATTCACGCCCAAAAAGTTTTCAAGAAACCGACCATTAGGAAGCTACATAATTACCGGTGGGGTACAAAAGGCCAGACATATAATTGTATACTTTACTTTGTGAGTGGTGAAAATCAAGAGTGAATAAAAAATCGTGTAAAACAATAGCGGCCCCTGTATACCCATGTCAAGTAAGGATGCGGAGTGTGGTGCAAGGTGGGAGTGGTAAAGGGCATATTTTTTAAAGAATTTGTTGTTTTTACTCTTTCTTGTCGGTACGGGTTTGACAAAACCAGCTTGTAGACTTTTATTAAAGGTAAAAAGATGATTAAAGCTTTTAGTGGCGTTTTTGAGGGGTCACTTTTTCTTTGGTCCAACCAGAATCGAAGTCTCGGTAAAACTTCATCATTTTGACTTCATTACAGAGTACAATTTTTAGAACAATGCTTCCCAGTACCGCCTATATCCTGACCCACGAGTAAATCGTGTGCGTGAATCGAACATTTTTCGTGAAAATGGAACACCCGCTTGTGACGGCTGATACAGGTTGCTGCAGTCTTATGTCGGCGCCACTCACAGTAGAAACTATGTGAGAAAATTGGGGTGACTTGACATATAAAACAATTTCTGAAATAATACATATAATCACTTCATTGCTGTATCCGTAATTCTTTGACAGATTCGAGTAGTCAGAAGCCTGAAGTTCTGATAAGCAGTCTTTCCAAAGGGGAAAGTGGTACCAAACGACTGGGCTGTGGACGTCACATAGGCAATCGCTCCATATAAAATACTAGTATTTAGACTGGAAGTTGTTTACGTCAAAGTAGAGAGAGTTAGGCAGAGGATGATGAAAGTTGGCGTTATACTTTTATTGTCTTTGCCACCCTTAGGTAGAGATGTGGACTATTCTTTAAATAAATAACTAAAGAAAACCATTTTATCAGACCACTTTACAAATCCTGTTTGACGAGGAGACCCAAACTTGGTATCGCACTGAGTCAACAAGAAAAAGGAACAAAGTCTTACAAGACGACCTTTTTTATCAGATTGCTGGTTTTGCTAGTAAACAAGTGTCAGTAGAAGTTGTTACCCATGCTGGGACCGAGTTTACATCTACATGTTTCTGATGGCTAACGTGATATGGAAGGAGAAGAATTGACAAAAGTAAAGTGAATTGGTTTGTTTTAAGACAATTTGGGTTAGAGAGACGGAATTGTCTTGGATAAGACCTTAAAAGAAATCTTCAAAAAATTTTAATTCAGAAGAATTTTGCATAAATATTCAATTCCAGCTTAAAAGGCGTGATTGTTGTGGGGTTATGATACATGGTTTGAAAAAAATGTCGAAAGTCACAGGTTTGAGATTATTATGTTAGACGAAAGGTAAGAGCCTAGAAATAAGTCGAGCTTTAATCATATAGAATCTGAGAGGGTGGATCACACGCCATTTAACTCATGTAGTTACTTACCTCCCACAGCGATGCATGTCAGGTTGACTTCAGTTCCTTCATCATAAGGACCGAGCACACCTCGGACCTCGTTATTCTCATGGTTCAGGATTATCAACCGATCTGGAGGTACTGCAAACAAAAATAATAATAATGAGTATTGTGCTCGAATAAAGGTCACAGAAAGTATAGTTGAATGAAAGGGACACCCGCATTTCGCCAGTTATATTAAAGTTACACCTAATATAGGCAGCAAATTGTCATGACACAAATTCTACAAACCCGCACTCTAGGCAGCTACTGAATAATTCCTAATGGAAATACAAAGCTCAACGCACGACCCGAGCATCGAAACCAAGACCATGTTACGAAGCTCTTCTGACCACCTAGATCAAGGAAGCAGTTTGGAACGAACTATTCAAAAAGATTTCATAAACTTTCTGAAAGCCCAAGAAGTAAGAACACATCTGTGATAAAATCATTGAATTTTTCACAACATTTGACATTCAATGAGCTTTAAGAAACCAACAGCGGCTCTTATGCTCTAAGGGTAATTAGAAAGACTGTTCTGTCTACTAACCCTACTTAACATCTAGATCGCTTGTCTTTCCAAATCCAAGCTAATCTTCACAAACAACATACTTAGGTTCTAATCAGTATCACTTGGATTACGTAAATGCTTACTCAGCACGGTGAGATTCAGTCTTGTGTTTTTGGTAGGTGATTTGATGAAGTCCACGCGACATCTGTACTGTCCACTGTCTTCAGGTCTGTGAAGAAAAAGGTTTTGTTAGTTTTATAACATAGCTAACATATCATATAATATCACACCGGTTTTCCCCAAAGGGCTTGGCAGAGGCGTACAGAGGCCCCAATAAAAGACGAGCCTATTGCCATCAACCATGCACCAATCCAGACTTCTGGAAATTACAGTAAAAATTTGCTACCTATGAATAGAAACCAAGACAAGAAATCTACTGTAGAGCCTCATGATTGCTATGAGATTTGCTATAAAAATACTGGTGTCAATGATTACCTAAGTCTGTGGCTAGCATAAAATGTACTAAACAACTGACTTTCTTTTCGTGATGTCAGCGTTAGTCCCACAGTAAAAGTTTGTTTAGTGAATAAGTTAAAGGTCACCCTGAGTAGCTACTCGTAGAGGCCCTTGAAGGTAAGTACCACAATGACATCCTTAGGTGCGCCAGATGTATTTTAGTATCGAAATTGAGATTATTTTGATTGAATTCGAAACCCTGATTTGAATATTTGAATTCACAAAGGAAACAGTGACTTAAATGCGATCAGAAATCCATCTTCATGGTAATCATATCTATATGCAAGTTATCCCCGAATTGACCAAACTTTTATATTGATAAGAATTAATGACATATAGTTATTTCGGTACAATAACAGTTACCGAGAAAAGAAAATCGTTTAAAAATACCCGCACTAAAACTTCACACACTTCTTTTTACAAAAATAGCGTTGACATCTAATCGATAAACTATAAAACCCGAGAGCGATTGCATCGATAACAGTGTTGTCATCGAATCGGTATCGATATCTCATATCAGAACTATAAATTTTCTAAACCATTTTGAAGCAATTTTATGAAACTTATCTGAAAATCGAGAGAATATTGAAATCGGAAGAATATTGCTCTGAGCAATATTACATTTTGAATCGATACGCAAAAGTTACGATAACTTTAAACTTATGTGGCAATTGCTGGTATTAATATTTTTATATTATTGCTGTGAAAAATAAAAGTGGCATGTCAAAGATTTATAAAATAATATCCATGGTTATTTTTTCACATCGGGAGTGACGGTATTATAGCAAAATTAAGAATAAGAATAATTTATTAGTCTTTGACCAGTGTGTGGAATAAATATGTCTCTGAGAAGTGGTCGCTCACAGTCAGCATCATCAGAAAGCTTACAGTCATCCAAAGGGCAATGAAGAGGACTATGCTCGGAGTTTCCTTGCGTGATCCTGGGCTGTGGCTAAGCTTGGGGGAAGCATATTTCCAACAGTGGACGTCTTTCGGGTAATATGATGTTGATGGTGATGATATCAGTTACAGAGCTAATAAAAAGCACGATGCCCCCACCTATGATGCTTTTTGCAAAACATATATGATTTAATCACTGGCTATTTATTTTTGTAAACTGACTCCGAGTTTGAATAAAACGGGTATTAGAAAACAAATTCCTAACTTATCTGCCTCCCGTTCAAAGAAAACTTTTAATATTGCAACAAAAAGACATGATAGCCCTGTTGTCAAATCCTTTTAACCGTCCTTTTTTAGCCGTCTTTTAAACACAAAAGAAAACCGAATATTTACGAAGGGTCTTTACAATAAATGGCTAGTGCTAATAGCCCTAACTATAGGTCAATACATTTATTTACCAGTAGCCAACGGTACCAGTCGGTGATTGGCTGACATATCGCACCTGCTCTAGCATCGTGGCTAATATATCTCGCTGCTTAACCCTCGATGAGACTAGTAACGTAATCAACGATATAAGCCACAGATTTAGAATATAAGGCGATGCATTTGCCTTTATTGGGAACAAATTGGCTTCTTTCCTATCATCACTGAGTATCTTTCTACTATTACTAACGCGAAAAGTGATCATGGATGGATGGATTTTTGTTACTCTTCCATACCCATTGAACAGATTTTAAAGAAACATTACAAAAATATAAGTTTATCACAATAACAGATAGACTTAACTTGTTAATGATAGAAAATCTATTTCCACGTGGACGGAGCCGCGGGTGGCCGCAAGTATTCGGATAGTATATGATGTAAGTACTGGAAAAGCAAGGCGGTAGTAGGGGATGACTATTCAGAGCTTCATCCTTATTATGGACCACAGGGTGTCGGATGGCACAGGTTGTAGAAATCAACTTTAGTACAGGGATAGCTTGTTTAAACCATGCATCGGTGGCTAATGGAACGACTACACACACACACACACACTCACTCACACCTAGTTCGTCTTTACATTTGTTTATTGTCTTTTACTCCATGTTTTTTGCTGTTGTGTTGTGTCTGCGCCGAATAAATGTATTTCTATTCTATTCTATTCTACTACAATTTCTCAGAGGTAACATTTTCATTTTTGTAGAAATGTTTACATCTATATCTGCGAAATATACTTGTAACTTACAAACGTTTCAGATATCCCCAAAGGCGTTCCCTTGCAACCCCAAAAATATCTGAATAAAAGTTATTATTATTATGTTTTCAAGTTTCTGATTCTAAGAACTACTACTATACGAATTAGGAATCGAGCTACCGAGAAAATGTTGATCGTTGGGATCAAAATATTTAACCCTCTTATCCCCATCAAATGTCTAAGCATTTTTTTTGTAATCATTATATTTGGCTCGCGTGTGACCAATATCTCACCAGATGGTTAGCGATCATGTGGTCTACGATGAAGCATACTTGCCTAGAATTAACCTATTCAGTCTTCACTTAAAGAACCCAAGGGATAAAAGACTCCGGCAGGGAATTCAATTTCTTAGCTGTGCGCACAATGAAAGTATTAGCAAAACGCTTTGTGCATATGGGTTGGATGTCCACCATGTACCGAGGGCGTATGGCCATAAGTCTTGTAGTCCGATGATGGAAAGAACTAGGCAGAATTATTTTGTGCAGTTCCGGTGCACACTCCCCGAAATGTAACCGATATAAAACCGACAAGCCAGCAACTCGGTGTCGATGTTCGAGGCTCTGGAGTTTTAATGCGACCAGTGCATTGTCGACACACTCGTTTGGTCTCTAGAACGCCACATAGGAAAAAATTACATACATAAACTGATAAACACATTACCTTCCTTCGGCGGACGGGTACAAAGACAAATATCAATCAATTCAACGTTTCGCAGAACGCAACTGTACTAAGGCCTCTTCCCAACTGCACCATAAATCACCGTCCTCGGTCTTCCGTATTCAGCCACAAAATGATATAACATAACAACTGCTTACCTTAACTTAGTAAGGACTAGTACTGCAGGTCTGGTGTCGCTTCTGAAGGTAGCTCTGACTCCTAGCGTGGAATCCGCCCAGTGCGACGTCACGCCTTCTCGAGTATCCAGTCTGCGAACAAAGAGGATTTGTTAATCAGGTTATCAGAAGCACAGAGCACTGAAACACCTGGCGGCTATTGCTAGAAACGGCATTGTCAAAACTTTGCATAGAAATCAAGCGTGTCAATGAATTTCTTATATTGGCATCAATCACCATTTCGTAAAGAGCTTGCTAAATAACTTTAATTCTAATAATTCAAAAGCTTGATTTCAGATAACTCAGTAGGCTAGATTTTAGATAGGTTTCTATATTTTGCATTTCATTAATGATAAATCAAATTAAACCTTTATGCAGATTGAATTTATGTCTCAACCCCGGGTCCTTAGCCCAATTTATTTAAGGTCAGCGCATCATGTTTTCTTGTTCCATAACTCTTTGTGAAAAAATACTGAAGTCTGAATTACTATTTGAAAATAAAAGGAGTCAAATTTTCTACATCAGTGGGGTTGAGGTTAATCTCCCCTTTCCTCCCGGAGGCGGACATCTGAATGAATCACGAGTATGATAACAGGCACCTGATACACTGTGTTATCTGTATACGACCACCCGTGAGAGACGTGTACACAACCCCCAGCTATGGCCGAATACTGATGTGGGTGGATGGATTTAGGGTAGTTCCACCGAACTACTTCACTGCGTAGAAAGGGACTCCCCGAAGGTATGGCCGCCGCGATTGTACTGATACAATGGGTGACGAAAACTTTGATAGTGCGTTTTAAGACTTTTACTGATTTTGCTACTAATAACCACTCAAACAGATTCAAATCTACTTGTAATAATACCGTTTCAATTTATCTTACACAAAAATATTTTAATTTATGAGAAATTAGTTGGTAGAAGCATTTTTATAAACGTCACGTGAAACGGAACTATAATAATGTCAGAAGAGCGACAGAGATAGCGATAACAACCCTAATATTTCTAGCAACAGTGCTGCCATCCCTTATTGATTAGAGGAATTGTTTTTTTTCTGTTATGTTCTATACGGGTGGTTCCTCATTGCTTGTTGTTGTTTTAATTGTTTAAATATTGAATGTCCTTAATATTCCTTTATTGTTGTTCTATATAGTTAATGTAAATAAATTGATGACTTGAAATATCAGTGTATGATTAACAGCGATTGAAACAGGTAGAGTTCATTTATCTAAAATACTGCAGAGTTAGTAATGTAGAGTAGGTAATATTAATACCTTGTCTGAAATCTCGGCATTAAAAATCGAAACGTATGAATCCTGGGATTCAAAAATTAAGAATTTTTTATAGGACTTTAGGATACATATTGGTGACAAATAATTGTTTCGATGTAATAAATTACGTTTTTAGGGTTACGTTATTTTATGCGGGATTAAATGTTTCGATTTAAGTGAAAGATAAACAAGTTCACCGGTTTATTTGTTGAAGTGGTTAAATTAAAAATTGTGCTTCAAATAAAAACAGAGCTTTTTTAATATTAGCCCAGGTAGCGGGGGAATCACGGTGGTACCTATTATACAAGAGGGATTCTTTTTTATCTCTAAACTCCATTTGAAATAACATTAGACACGTTTCCAAATCTTTTTACAGTTCGTTCAACCGATTTTGAGTTCTATCCCGTAAACATAAGGATGACATAAAAAGCATAAACCTGTTACCAAAACCAACTGTTTACTACAGGTACCATATGACCAACGCAATAGAAGTCAAAATCGGTTGAACGGGCTATAAAATGGGCTAATTTAAACGTCTAATGTTATCGCAAATGGAGTATAAGTGTGCGTGAGCGCATTCTGAATAATATTGTTCGGTAAAGCGCTCGCGCATATTTTACAATACCTACAAATAAATTGTAGGCACTTTAGCTTTAGGTGTTTGCGACTTGCACTTGTAGTCCTTGAAATTGTAATACTGATATTAGAGATAATTAACAAAAAATAAAATAACCTAAGCTTATAAGCACGCTCCTCCATGATATTAAAATAACGCGTTGAATAACGGCTAATAAAATAGTTAAATACCGATTCGGTTTATCGTTTTGTTTATCGGTATGGCGGCACAAACAGGCCGCCTCGGTTAGTTATATAACCATGGAGATGACCGTAAAATAATTATGATAATGCTAGTAGGAGTGTAGCGTTAGTATACGTTATGCCATGACATATAGAAAAAGTGACATTATTTAATCTATCTGTACAATTGTTGTAAACCGAAGAGACCAAAAGAATGGGTTCTTTAGTAGGCTTTGTCAGATTTCATACCTAAGTCCTGTCTACAGTCAATATTGTTTGGGATTTTTGACTAAGGGTACAACACCACATTACATTCGAAAGAATCTACTCTAAAATACTCATATTGCTTTTCGTAATTTGGACTAATATCATAAAATACCATATTTTACACTGAACTTTTTTTAATGAGCGTTTTTAAGCTACCCAAATTCGCGTAAAAGGTATTCAAATATTTAGGCAAGCATTTTGACGTCACAAAAAGTTATGACAGTCATTAATATGGCTAGAAAGTAGGTGACTATTAAGATGACTGCAAATTGAGATTTATGGCAGAAGTTGATATGCTGCGCCGGGTCCAATTAAATTGGTATAAGGGCAGTAGGATGATAACCGTGTAACGCATGCTAGAGATGTTTTTATCAAGCTGTCATGTTTTTGAACATTCAGACTACTTCAAACTGTCAATAAAATATTCAAGAAAATAGTTGAATGTATTATTAAGAGCATTTTAGTGCCTAATGTATGGCTTTTATAAATTTGAAGAGTTCATTAAATAAATTAATAGCTTTTGGTATTTATTTAAAATGTAATATTGTTTGTAGTTTATGTTTCATAACGTCAGATGTTAAAATTTTTTTATTCAAAATTTAAATAATGCCTGTTTTTTGTTTATATAAAATTAGAATAAAAGTAACATGCCAACTTCTTCTAAATTAAGGCTCTACTAGTAGAGTTTCTTTAGAAATATTTATGTTTTTCTCGTTTTAAATAAACTGATACACTTCCACAGACAGACAAACAAACCACCCTACATAACTTATAAATTAGATACTAACTTAAAAATTGTTTCTCTAAGTATTTTTCCTGTACAAAATTCATCCTGAAACTGTTTTAACTCCAGCTTGTCCGTAACAACTTAAAAGTAATTAATATCGTCTAGCTTGGCAGCTTCTTTTTTTAAGATTTTTTTGAAAATAGTAAGTTTGAACGTTGTTAGATTTTTGGCATTTATGGTTTTGTGTGCAAAAATCAAAATCAAAATCAAAATAGTTTATTTCAAATAAACCTTAAAGGTACTTTTGAATTGTCAAACAACAAAAAAATATGACTCTAGTTGCAAATTCGCAAACGTCAGTAGATCTCAATGGAGAAGAATTTGCAAGAAACTCCACGGACACTCCTTTCCATCAGTTTCAATTACAAGTTTTTGGTTACATCATTCTTGTTAAAAAAAAAAATACATATATGTGAGAACGATGCAAAAAGACGTGCACGTAAAAGCGTCTAGATTAACAAACAATTTCAACATAAAAATGCAATGACAGGCCGAGGCAGCTAAGTTATGACCAATCCCAACTGATGGCGCCCGTTCACGAACATGACGCATGGATCGGCACCACTCAGCTCAACCATTATGGAGGGAACCGAATGATCCAACACATGTGCCACCATCAGAGAGAAATTAGAGAGAGCATGACACACTCAAATGCCAGGGCACACAGAAGTCAACCAACGACACATAGGTAGATTTACAGTCGGAACATAGTACTCACACATGTGCTGTGCAGTTATATAATACTAAAAGAAATTGAGTTTATACAATACAAATATATTCATACAGTCTTCAGCAGCTCCAACAATACTGCAACACTTTTCTGCCCATCACTAATTGTTTTTGCGCCCTAATGGCTGCGGAGCGGGACCAGCATTTAGCCAAGCATTTTTATCAGCGATGTAATCCCCCAACTTATAATATGCTTGCCTGCATAGTGTGCGTTTTATACAAGTTTTAAATTTCGTCTCATTCAGTTCTAGAATGTGGGGAGGTATTTTATTGTAACATTTTATACAGTACCCCATAAAAGATGATGCTACTTTAGCCAGCCTGAAACCTGGCTGGATTAATTGGTTCCTATTTCTAGTAACATAATTATGTCTGTCGCCGTTTTTACTGAAAAGATGTAATTTTTTTCTAACGTACATGATGTTTTCATAAATATATTGACAAGGTACCGTCATGATGTTAATGTCCTTAAACAGTTCCCTTAGAGAATCGCGCCGGCGAAGATTGTATATCGCTCTGATGGCTCGTTTTTGCAGAATAAAAATTGACTCAATGTCTGCAGCCCTTCCCCATAGTAAGATACCGTAAGACATTATACTATGAAAGTAGCTAAAATAGACTAGCCTCGCGGTATCTACATCAGTAAACTGACGAATTTTTCTAACAGCATAAGCTGCCGAACTTAGCCGCCCTGCAAGTGATATTAAATGAGGACCCCATTGCAACCCTGAGTCTAGCGTGATCCCCAGGAATACCGTTTTATCGACAAATTCTAGCTTCTCCCTACCCAAGATAATGTCACAATCAGTACTTTTGACATTCGGCAAGGCAAATTTTACGCACTTAGTCTTTTTAGCATTTAAAACTAAATTATTAGCCGTGAACCAATTTTGAACCTGTCGCAAGACGTCATTTACGTCGTCAACGTTACTCGTACGTCTATTTATCTTAAAAATCAACGAAGTGTCATCAGCAAATAACACCATGTTTAAATTGTTATTCAATAGATGGGGTAAATCGTTAATGTAGACTAGGAATAAGAAAGGACCCAAAATTGAACCCTGGGGTACCCCCATTTTCACGGTTAACCCGGACGAATTGACACCGTTTATTTGAACTAATTGCTGTCTATCATTTAAATAAGATTTTACTAAACTCAACGCTGATTGGCCTAGCCCGTAATGCTCAAGTTTCATAAGTAATGTTACATGATTAACGCAATCAAACGCTTTCGACAGCTCGCAGAAAACACCTATAGCATCTTGTGCCTCTTCCCACGCATCAAAGATGTGTTTTAATAAGGTGACACCAGCGTCGGTCGTACAACGTCCTTTGGTAAAACCATACTGTTTATCGTGTAGGATGTTTTTCGTATTAAAATGAATGAGCATTTGATTTAGCATTATCTTTTCAAATATCTTGCTGAAAACCGGCAGCACCGATACTGGTCTATAATTATTCGTGTCTTTACTGTCCCCGGATTTAAAAAGTGGTATAACCTTACTATGTTTCATTAGATCCGGGAAGACTCCTTGGTCTACACACAAATTAAAAATTAAAGCTAGGTACGGCGCTATAGTCTGAATAATGGAGGTACAAACTTTGATGGACATCCCCCATAGATCTTCGGTCAGTTTGATCTTGATTTGCTTAAAAGCTTTTATTACTGATATTGGGTTTATATGTGAAAAGTAAAATTCAGTCGGGCAGGCTGAAACGTTAGCGTTTAATAAACCAGAAGCAAGCGAGGGCGAAGAATTTAAGGTTTCAGTAGTTTTAATTGGGATACTGGTAAAGAAATTTACAAATTCTTGAGCAACTTTTTTGTTATCTCTAATAAGTCCATGTGTAGTTTCAAGCGTGTAATCAGTATTATTTCTTTTGTTCCTATTCGTTTCATTGTTTATAATTTTCCAAACTGTCTTGATTTTATTTTCTGCGGTTTTAACCTTATTGCCAATGTATAAAGCCTTAGCTACTTTACACGTATTTCTAAAAATTCTTGAATATGTAGCAACATACTTATTAAAAGTTTCAGTGTTAATATAAGGCTTAAGGCCATACAGCTCGTAAAGTCTTTCCCTACTTTTCCTGAGTCCTTTAGTCGCCCAGTCACTGAATAAAAACTTAGGACTTATAGTTTTAGTTTTCTTCTTAAAAGTATTATTGAACTCTGTTTGAACTACTGAGAAAACTTTTTTATATAAAATATTACCATCATTCACTGTGAGGTCTTGATCACTTAACTTACTAATTAAAATGCTGTTAAATTTATTTAATTTACCAGATGTTATTGGTCTGGATTGAATCTGCACTTGTTGTATTGATATGTTGGCCTCAAAGGTTACCAGTAGCCCACTATGATCCGAAGGCAGACAATTTATAATGGCTTTGTCTAAGTAGTCGCAACAACAAAAAACATTATCAATACATGTAGCAGTAGTCACAGTTGTTCGGGTTGGTTCCATAAACACATGTGACAAATTAAATGATTTGAAGAGATTTAATAATCTACTGCTCTCTGAATTATTTTCTAAAATATTTATATTAAAGTCACCACAGATTATGACTAGTTTATTACCAGTTGCAAGTTTTGCCAAAACATCTTCCATCACTGATTCAAATATTGAGTAGTTTCCATAATTGGGGGGTCTGTAAACGCACACTATAACATGCTTATCCAGCTCAACGCAGGACAGTTCAACATTATGTTCGACTGATAGATCTAAAATATCTTTACGAGGTTTTGATTTGATACCATTTTTAATTAATATGAGTGAACCTCCACGCAACATAATATTTCGGTTAAAACAACTGCCAACGGTATAATTTTCATAGTTAATTAGCATTGCATGATCTTTCAGCCAATGCTCAGTAAAACAAACAAATTCAAACATTGTTTTTTCTAAAAACAGTTCTATTTCCAATTGCTTCGCAGAAAAACCTTGAATATTTTGATGGAATAATTTCAAGGAATTCTGCTTAGCCCCTTTTTTTAAATTAACTAAGTGTGAGCAAGAAGGTACCTTCTTGACGGTGGATGTACTCTTAACTATTTCGTTGTTGGTTCCCTTGTCCTACAAACTAGTTTAAACTATAAATATTAATAGAAGAAGTGCTAACGTTATTAAACTTATTGACAACCTGTAAATTAGTATTACTACTAATATCAACTACAGTACATGCCTTCGACATACTATTTATGTCTGACTCTATAGTAAAAGATAATAGCCTCGCTATTTGACGTCTTGCCCTAATAGGCAGATACACTGTATTGCCTGTCGTTTTTAATTTATCAACAAAAATGTTGATGTCAAAAAAAACTAATTTGTCGCTGTAATGGCTGACAAGGAAATGAACATGCTTATTCAACATGTGAATATAATTATTTTGTCTACTAGACAATTTTTCTAAATATGGAAAAGCACACAATATGATTTTATTACAATTTAACTTAATCAATTCTGTTACGCACTCAGTGATGTCATCTTTTTTTACATCCAAACTGTTACCTACAAAGACAGTTACATTGGTATCTGATTTATATACTTTATTTGTTACAGATTCCATGATATGCTTGTAAGATGACCCAGGCATACAATAATTCAAAGTTGAATAACTCTGATTGCCATTTAATAATTTACCTAAACCTCTTCCAATACCATCTGCAAACATAACCGAATGAAAACCATGATGACTAATATTAGTTGGAAAGGTAGCAGTCGCAGGCTGGTCTACTTGAGACACTTCCTGTGTAATATCAGTTATGTCTTGGTCTTGGTCAAAGACATTGTGCTGAGACACCCTCTCAGCCTGGGCCGGGCCCTCCGTTGCCTCAGGCTGGACAGCCTTCAGGTTTGAGACTTTCTGACAATTACATTGACACATCACCAACTCATTTGCGGCCAGAATGTGTTCCTTAATTTGTAACTGGGAGCTAACATATTTATTGTAAAGGGAGCCCAGTTTGTCCTCAAGAACCTGAATATCATTTTGTAATTGCTGTGTGTCAATTTCATAGATTTTTATGCTGTCTTCTATTTTGATCTGGTAATTGTTTAATTTATTAAGTAGGTCAACACGTTCTTTTCTGAGTGGAATATTTTTAAAGAAAACTTTGTGTTGTTTCCTGTACTGGGTATAACTTTTAATTATTTTATTAAATTTTGCATACTTTTTCAGTTTTTTATGACTAACTTTATACCTATTTGTCTTATTTAATAAGGAATCTTCAGTTAGGTCAATAGTGGTTATGGAATGAGGTTTAAAATTTGAGTTTATTAACTCACTATATAAATGGCATGTTTCCTGCACCTGAGTTCATGACTGTTCTTTTTGCAGATTTAGAATTTGAGAATTAGCATGAACCAATTCATCTTCCAAGTCCCTAACTTTACCTAAAGCCTCCTCATACAAATTACTACAATTATGAAAACCATCCGTGACTACCCGTGCAATTTTGACATTATAACTAATGTCTGAAAAAATCGGAGGGTATTTTAGGCAATCATTATATTTTTTATTATTATTTCTAGCTAAAAGTTCTGGTTTCGGTTCCCGGATCCATCAATGGGTTATGGGCTTTTACATCTAGATTTTATCAGTAGCAGCCGAAGTCTGGATTGGTACCCAATTGATGGGAACAGAGACTCTCACAGAGAGAAGGCCTGTGCCCCAGCTGTGGGAACTTTAAAAGGCTGATGATGATTTTGATCGTATTCGTTGTTACGTGATCTCTAAGTTCTGTTTATGAAACGTACCAAGTCGGGCCATGGGGTTTGTAGGAAGTCAAATAATGTTCTTAGTTTTGCTTATAGTTTGAGCTTTGTTTTGAACTAGCTGTAGCTGGTGCCTGCGGTATTACTTGCATCTTCGCAAAACTACGTCTTGTTACAAAACTACTACATCGAGGGTCAAATGTGCAGTCGCAATCAGCACAAGCTAACTGTGTAAAAGAAGGTAAATAGTTTACGACTAGTTTTATCTATACTTTAGATCCTATATAATTATGATGGATGTAATCAGTTGTGAACCATTGAACTATTTTTTGAAGAAATATGCACTTCTCCTTTGAACGATTGACACTGCATTTAAGACACTTGACTATACGCGCACAAATACCCTACGTTTTAACCCAAGTCATTTTCTCAAATCCGTCCTCCCATCTATGCGTTATAAACAAACATACATAACAATCTTAAAGCATAGTTATTCTTAGAATCTACTTAAAAGTACATTATCTTCCTTCCAGAGCGAATGGCTATCTCCAGTCAGGTATTTCATTCTAATCCTAGGAGGATTCTGTAGATAGACACAAAACAGATCTGGAATTAATTCTAGCCTCTAGACGTCTTGAGTCTAGGCCTGATCGCAGGATCGATAAGAGACTGTGTGTTATAGGAGCTTGTCTACGGGTATTATCGCTGGTCAAAAAAAGTATAGCATAGCTTCAATCAAGCTAGACCATAGCTTGGTTACTTAAATAATTTTGTGAGAGAACTTAGCAACATTTTATAGAGACAGATGTTGAGGAACAATAGTTGCCAACTCGAATACAATATGACTACTACAATCTAATGTTTAACGACTTAAGTTATCTATCTAAGATTAAAAAGGCCAACAAATTAATATTGGTAGAGTTTTCTGTAAAAGAAAAAAGTATCCACCACAGTTATTTATAAGTGATTCACTACGAAGTAACTCTCGATGAAGCTCACAAAAATCCAGTTAGTAAAACTAACATTGTCTCACAAACCGACGAGGACCGTTTCCAATATTGTTTACGATACGATATTTTAGTATTCCAGTAAAGTTTGAAACTTATTTCTGGGTGAAAAATATTAAGTTTTATGTGGAACGTTAAGTTTACTATAAAATATGTCTTTATAACGTTAATAGCTAAAAAGTTGTAGTTAAAACAAAACTGCAGAGCAGAGTCTTCTCTATGACATCGGCAGTTACAGACTGATAATAAAAAATGCCGATAGGTACCAGTTTCAAGCAAAGTTAGGTATTTAGATTATAATCGCGCAACATTACTTGGTAAGGACCATAAATAATGATGGAAATAGAATGATGAGAATGATGAATAGATGAGCTCATCAGAGTTATTTTCTAATCCCAAAAATTGTTTACGACCGAAACCACCAGATTTAGTTTCTGCTGAAAATAAATGTCTGCGTTACCAAAACGTTACCAAAACGATTCGAATATCATAAAAAAAGCTTAGGATATGCGTTTGAGGGATATGTTTCTCGCTAGTTTTGTATATGCCTCATCTCTGCTAAGTCTAGAATCCGCTACGCTTACTGGCATCCCTAAGCTGCTTGCTAGTACATTTTTGATAGAAACACACTCTCATGCCGCTTGGTGACAGAAATATTTAAAGCACCGTGCTACAATGAAAACGGGCGAAAATCAACTAGTGCTTCAATAAGCGTGTGACGTTGCGGCGTTTTTGATGCACAAGGTTAATAGAGTATTAACAGTATTAGATAACATACCATAACGTAGGTGTATGATTTCAAATCATTAGTTTCGATAATGTCCTTATTAAGTCTGTACGGGTTTAGTATCAAGGTCTGTTTACTCGATGGAAGTAATAGGCTTTGAAGACATATTAGTACTTTTAATAAAGTTGTACCTATCTATAGACTACCTACATACAAAATGTATAGCTACACATCCTTCTGTTTTGTGGGTAAGGTAGAGGTGCACATATTTCACATATTTCGCCAGTTATATTTAAGACTCACGTAATAGGGGGCGAGCCTATTGCTATCAGCCGGATACAAAGCCAGACTTCAGGTTGCTACTGAGAAATTTCCATTGGAAAAATCCAGCAAACTTTGCCCGACTCGGCAAACAAACTCAGAAATTCATGACGGGCAGTAGTAAAATAAGGATACGATATATAGGCAGTTTTCGTCAATATCATAATTCTTTAAGCCACTTTCAAGTACCCGAAGCTTTTAACCGCAGTATTGATTCGTCATTTAAATAATTACTGATCATGTCAAGAGCAATTCAAACTGACTGCCGAGTATACCGGCTCCACTCGATGAGATTGGAACCAATATAGTTTGTGTTACTGATACAGGTGGCTGGGGTACTTATGTAGTTTAACAAGTATTATTTTGATGACGTTTTGTTTTCTTTGAAATACTTTTGGAGAGGACTTCACTGAGAATAAGATGTTTTAGGGTTTAAGCTGTTATTATTGTCACTCGTTTGCTTTGCAACGAATGTAAGATTTTATTTATATTGTCAATCGATCGTACGAGTACTTGTTTTTACAAAAATATTTACTGAAAAACAGCTCTGAATCAGTTACCGCTGATTATGTTTATTTGTTTCATCTATATGTCTAAGCAACGCGTCAACAGCCTTTAGTAATGCAAGTCTTAATAGACCTTTGCCAAAATTACGAGAGAACAATCCCGACAAATATTTCTAGAACTTCTAATACTCACGTATAAATAGGCGAATCATGGCCCTGCTTGTACCAGATGACCAGTCCCATGCGATCGTCTGGTAGCGCCGGAGTGACGTCACAGGGCAGCTCTACACCGCCCCCTGTCGGTGCGTGCAGTGACTCGATTGATGCTGCAACAAGCGAGAACAGTAGATAAGATATTATATAAGTTACATTTGTAGAGTTTTTGATATAAATAGAGAGAAAAATAGCCTTTGAAATACGTTATCTAAAGAAAAACTAATAATACAATCAATACTAATAATCAGACCCGTAGTTTTTGAGCTACAATCAAACAACTTTTCAATGTTGCACCGTAGTCGGGTAAAAAAACGAAACAGTCTAGGAGGAATTTCCACAAAATCGATTTTGTTCCAGCATTGTATATTAAACAGAGATTGAATGTATAGATTAAGAAATGTAATAACGTAGACCAAACTATCTGATTTGAAGAACCTCTATGAGAAAAGGTCTATAAGGAGTTATAATATCGTTCCGATTTCTTTTTAAGATTTGAAAAGAAGAAGACCCACTGACTGTCAAATCTTATCTTCTTATCTTGTACTGTTCTGCTTTTTATCTTTATACTAACATTGTCCCTATTATTATCCTGTAAACTGTGGTTAGCAATAAATAATGATTAAGACATCATAATGATCAAGATGGTATCAAAACGTCTTAATCATTATTTATTGCTAAATAATGATTAAGACGTTTTGATACCATCGACGTATATCGATGACGATGAGTATGAGTTTAAATAAATACGCATATCGGTGTAAAGAGATACCGCAAGATTACAGTAACGCATGATAGCCCAATTTGGAACAAAATGGTGGAAGCCTCCCCAAAGACGGCCGCTTGCAGGCAAGATGGCCCAACGCATTTTGTCAATAATAACTTGTTTATCTTAACTACTGAATTACATCCCATCACTTGACACGTAATTTTATATCGTTTTTTATAAAAACATATAGTAATCATTTTATCGAATTTCCCCCAAGCTGTATTGCAGATGGATGTGCAATAATCGCAGTGAAAAAATAACAGTGATATTCAACTGATATTTTATCGCGTTAAAATTGCGACCCATGAAGCATTATTAGGTTAAAATTATACAGCAGTGAGGAAGGGATATTATTTTAATGATTGCTTTCGGGCAGAATTGAATATTGGAACTTCGAATTATGCTAAACCGACGACGCGATAACAAAGTGCGTTATTCGGTTTTGTTTTTGTGGTCTGAGGCTCTAGACAAGTGACATTCTATCATCGAAAGCGTGGTGATAGCGATATGAAAAATGTCAAAAAATTATGGGAATGCCAAACATTATCGAAATGTCACGTGATCAATCCCTTACATTTTGGATTTCGACTATCGCCATTGCTGACATCTAATGACACTTGTTTAGAGCCTCTGTAATATGTGGGAAGTATAGTTGTGTTGTTGTGTTTCTAAATCATACAAAATAGTATTTACAGAAAAAAAATACGAAAAGCTAAGCTGATGAAATGATTCAGTTAATAATAGCTATTGTAACTAAGAAACAACACGTAGGCAGGTATAACAAATTAACAAGTACAAATACGACTAATCAAATATTAATTAGAGTAGTTTATTTGTACTGAATACGGGCTTTGACATATTGACTTGATGACGAATCGATCACAAGCATATTTAATCGGATTAGGTTTATTGATTATGTTCGGTATCAAAGCTGGGATAGTTTCCGACATTTTCGTGTGATTTTCGGAACAGGTGAAAGTAATGAAATTTTTGTTACAATGACATAAAGTCGGATGTTTGTCAGTGGGGCCAAGTTTCTAACGATAATCCTTTTTGTTAGGCGCTGAGACTGCTTTGCTAAGACGTTGCCAACCATAAAGACGATTCAGCTTGTAGTGCTTAGCTACTTTTTACCAGTCTTCACAAGAAGAAGGGCAAAATTCTTTTAGTATACCTACGTATTTTATGTTTTTTATTGCTTACAGTTTTTTCTAGCGAGTATGGTATAGGGTCTGTACGTAGAGTGCGCTTGATATCTATTTTACATCCCGCGTTATACGCGCAATTTTATTGTTAATTTGCGATACTTACTATGACACATAACTTCTCTACATACAACCTTATGCCCGTGGGTTTTATACCAGCTACTACAGGAATGAAAGTATGACAACAAAATAAAGGTACAGATTCATGTATATCCGACCTGTTGTATCTATCTATTAAGGCGATATATACGCCCCAATGTAAACGCAGTACTGGCCGTGCGCCCATTTGCCAAAATATCAATATTGAACCTCCTTTTGAACAGTTTTGTTTGCATAATATTATTTGATTTACATATGCTATGTCAGTTATGAAGAAATTCCAGCCATCAATTTTTTTGTGTAAAAATATTTTTAAACATCCAAGTCGTTTTGGAGGAGTATCCAAAAGTTGCGAAAAATATCGTGTTGCTATTTATTTTTTTAAAGCAAAACTATTTGTTATACGAAAAAACCATGTTTAAAAATAATGTACATGAAACAATAACAAATATATATTTTTTTCAAATCTTTTAACCTAGCCGTTACTAAGGAGTATGCTATAGAAAGTTACCGTTTTACGGCACTAAAGCGCATGTAGGCCCTTAAGTGTCTCTGAATAAAACCGGGATGAAAATCAATTTGCATTAGCATGCAAATTGATTTTCGCTCCGGCTCATCTTTACCAGCCTCCCGTATCGGATTGATGCAAGCTAATTTTACTAGTTATAATTATATGTAAGTGGGATTATAATGTTTTTCAAATAATATGGTTCAATTGATTGGATTTATTGATAAATTGAAACAAAAAAAAATAAAGTATTTTATAAAACATTTTTATCCCAGATAACAGCACAGTTCTTGTAGGACCGGCCACGGAAGCGAAGCCACGGAATAAAAAAAACAACCGTTGAGCTAATTTTCACAATAACTAAAACTTCAGTCTCTACTTAAAAAGATTGAGCAATAATCGTAAAATCCGTTGGTGTATTACACATGTCAGCAATATTTGCGTAGAAACAATCCTGTTTCAAAAATCCTTATCAAAGCTCTAGGATACTTACGAAAGTAACAATCTGACAGCAATTGTCAAATGTATTTGAGATTGACTAATTAACATTTCGGTAGGTCATGTCACTTGCACACATTGTGGTTTGTAGGCTTTTAGGCCCTTGGGTCGGTAAATAAGCTGTCAATTCATATGGCAGCCTTTATTCGGATTGACCAAAATGTAAACAGCCCACGGACACGTTCGACAAAAGTTTAGGTACATGGTACTCAATAAATTACCTTTTGAATCCAAAATTTGGTTTGTACTAGTATGACAACTTAACGAATCGAAGAGCACAGGTAGTATGAACACAAAAAGAAATTAGGATACGTCCAACATGGTTGCCTGGAAGAGATCGCGGTATGCGATAAGGCCGCCCATTGTATGTGTATTAGACTTTAGTTTCTTTTTATTAATGTATTTTATGGTGTACAATAAAGCGTATAATAAATAATAAATAAATAACAGTAAAAAACCTTCACAGTAGCTCACTATTTTCGTGCCGTCCTGATAGCTACTTTAATTTTTATCATAATGGCTCCATCAGCGGTACCTCAAGGAAGCTGTGTCACCAGAAAGTTACCTCGGTTCCTTAGTAACTGTGGCAAAAAGTTGTTATTATTCTAGCAGTAAAACTCCTTACTCAGGAAAATGTGAACATGAATTTATGCATTCATTTAAGGTTATTTTAAAACGACTTAAAAAAGGAAGCTG
Source organism: Orthosia gracilis (assembly GCA_947562075.1). Taxonomy (NCBI): domain Eukaryota; kingdom Metazoa; phylum Arthropoda; class Insecta; order Lepidoptera; family Noctuidae; genus Orthosia; species Orthosia gracilis. The sequence goes on along the minus strand of OX387266.1, from coordinate 10,236,913 downwards.
TCAATTCGACCCGTATGTATATAATATTTTTGTAATTGTACCATATCCGTAATATTTAAGTTTATGTGGGGTTTTAAACACATGTGGCAAATTTCCTAATTGTATGCATGTCCTAAATCCAGATTATAAATATGAACACTAAATTAACAAAACATCTTACATTAAACATAATACTGTCTAATAACAATTATTGTGGTTTACGGCTTATTGCACATGCGTTTCATCGCAGAATTTAGCAGGTGTTAAATAACGATCGTCGCTACAGAGTATCAATTAACTGTACGAAACTAATTACTTGATTTATGTTTGTACCGTGAGATGTTCATTAATTAAGGGCCTTCAACCGCTTTAGTGCCGTAAAATGGTTACTTTCTAAAGCATACTACTTAGTAACGGCTAGGTTAAAAGGTTTTGAAAAAAAAATATATTTATTATTGATTCATGTACATAATTTTGAAACAAGTCTTTTCCGTTTAATAATAGTTTTGCTTTAAGAAAATAATTTACAACACGATATTTTTTCGCAACTTTTGGAAACCCCCTCCAAAACGACATGGACGTTTAAAAATATTTTTACATAGAAAGATTGATTGTTGGAATTTCTTCATAACTGAAATAGCATATGTAAATCAAATAATATTTTGCAAAGAAAACTGTTCAAAAGGAGATTCAATATATATATTTTGGCATCGAGCGGGCGCACGGACAGTACTGAGTTAATATTGGGGCGTATATATCGCCTTAAGATATTATGATTACGTGAACGTAATGTTAACAGTAATGGCAGTATGATGGTTTTTCTGGGAGAATATTCTTAAAAATTTGCAGTTGTCGAGAGACATCCATTGGCGGGCATGTGCCTCTCCTAAAGTCACATAGGACATGTCAAGTTCATTTAGTCAAGAGTATATCTTTCCAGCTTGCCGCCAGCTGCCAAGTTTTCTCCGAAATATCACCAGTAATAAATATCAAGACGTTGTTGGCATTTCTCGAAGATGTAGAGAAATAATTTTACCATCATAATAATATAAAAATTGACACATGAATTAGCAGAATTACCAATGTGGTAATAATGTTTTCGATTTTTTTTGAGAAACATCCACGTTAAAGATTTTAGAGACGCATTTTATAAGGGTGAGCTTGTATGGACAGGGTCATTAGTTTCATACTCAACCAAACCATTGCTCGGTAAATAAATAAATAATATTATTGTTATTTTTCCGAAAAGTGGAGTGGCGGCCGCGAACCGTAAGGCTTTGCGTCGGAAGGCCTCCCACTAGGTGGACCGATGATGCAATACGCATAGGACTGGACAATGTGGGGACATTTGACGGAGGCCTTTCGGCTGAAATGATGATGATAATGCCCTAATAAGGAATTAATGCATAAATTAGGAAGAACAAATATAAAACTTTAAGGATTTTTTTCCTGGTTGTGCACTTCAATGACCTAAGTTGTTTCGTCCATTACTTAAAAATATAACTTTGGCCACGTCACTCTCCATAAAATTCGACAAGAGCTTCTAAACTCAAAAAAAAACGCAAAAATAAAATGCTCAGAAGAGCCAACAATATGTTCACGCCATCAACAATGGGGCAAACTTGAACGAAATTTTCAAGGGTTTCACAACGATGATGGCTGGCAGGCAAAAACATCTTATATTTAGGTTATTTTTTTCGAAACACCCAAGTCGTTGGGTGAAGTTTAAGATTCAAAACGAATGGATTAGCTATGTAGCGCGGTATTGTGTTAATTCGGAGCGAATTTTTTGATGTGGTTATAATGTAAATAAGAGTTTGTACTTTACGAGTATTTGCAATTGAGTCTATCAAATAAATCCAGGTGTCAAACATACATTTTAGTTATTTATATTTCTGTAACAGTTTCACAAAACACTATTAAGCACTACACATTAGTAACACCAATACATATTATTCTAAAGCGTTTGTGATGTTTAAGACAAAGCGAAAAGCCTTATGATGAGTTTGTTTCTACTAACACCCTTATTGCAACAGTTTAAAACAGAAAATCGTATTGCTTTCCCCTTTTTTTTACAGGCGAGGTTTTTTTACTCAAAGCTCTTACTATTATTTTCGCTACACAAAATAATATCAGGTTAGTGCTCTTATATTGGCGTGTTTAAAATATATTGAGCATTTCCAGATGAATATTAATTCTCAATTATGCAATGCGTTCTGAAGTGCTATAAGTGGCTGACTAATGTTTGAATGTGGTTCAATTTCGCAATTTGGATGCAGTTGGCAATTCAGCAGCAATATTTAAATAACGTCAGCCTATTGCTGTTCGACAGGAGTTCAAACAACACTTCTTGTAAAGAGACGGGACGAAAACTGATTATTAGAAGTAGTATTTTGTTAGTAAAAATGATTTAGTTCAGTTGCCCCACGATGGAATTTTTGATTAAAAGAGCCATTTTTAGCACATTACAGCAACACTAATGAACTGTAAAAATTGCCATCTTTTTTTGCAAAGCCATCATCAGAAAACGTTGCAAAAGACTTCCACTCAACATAATTACGACCCACACTAACTTCCCGCTCACCATTTCTTACACCCTGTTCACTCTTTAAAACACCACAAAGCAAAAGGCCTCAACTCCCGCCTCCCGGATCTAATTCTCCTCCAGAACGGGTATGAACGGGCTCATGACATTCATTAAATGTATTGTGCCAAACTAAGGGGCATTGTTTGAACCCCTTCCATACAGACTAGGTCCGTGTTCTCGACGATGTTTTGTGCATATGTGCCTATTCAGAGTTAAACGTCGTGGAAGGAATGCCTTTGTAGTTCAATTTTACGATCTTGCGGTTTATTGTGTAGGGATGGGGTGTGTTGATTAAAAATTGGGGGTCGATATCGATACAATTTGAGTTATTTTATTTTGTAGTTAAGTTATGCCAAAAGATTAGGTACATTGAGAGTTGGTAATTTGACAATCGATTCATTCGCGATCGTGAAGGTGTCAAAGGTTATCTTACTAATATTATAAATGTGAAAGTTTGGATGGATGTGTGGATGTATGTTTGTTGCTTAATCACGCCAGAATGGCTGAACGGATTTAGATGCAATTTGGCACAGAGATAGATTATAGTCTGCAATAGCACATATACTTTCTCTTACTCATCCCGGTATAATGTTCCCTTAGGATGATAAAACACTTTTCACGCAGGTGAAGCCGCTGGCAGAAGCTAGTTTATAATATGGCCATATCATATGAACAGAGTATAAGTTACACACTTCTGCTAATAGAGTTGATATTGCTGTATCATTATAATCAACATTCACACTTATATTTTTCGTTCTTATTAAGTTAAATAATTCTTGCAAGGCCATTGAGTGTGTATAAGGCGCCAGTCATTCAGGCTTTGTTTTAAAACTTTTTCACGTGTTATAAAAATAATGTAGGTGTGATTTTGTAATTTCACAGACGTGTGCAGTAATTGTACAATGTTAATTATTAAGATGAATAACTTTATAACGAAGTAATTATATGAACAATATTTCAGGCTTACTATTACCTAAGTTAAATACTAAGCTAAGCTAAATTAATATATATATATTAATTTAGCCATTCACAAGCTTTAAGCACGAACACGAAAGCCTTCAACTTATAATTAAATAATTTTCATAGAAGAAAGTAAAATCTATTAGAAATTATGGCTAATAGCCTACTTATTAATAAAATAATAAGTGGGCTATTAGCCAATCAAACTAGTAATATTTGTGAATACATTAGTATGCTAGTACTAATATATAAATAAAATAATTCGTTGAATTAAAAACAATCAAGCGCACTGTGAGCAGTGGTGGTCCAGTGGTTACGGGCCCGACTTACGAGTAGGTCGTGTGTTCGAACCCAAGCAGGCGCTTTTCTTTGAGTAATTTATTTCATCACTACTGCTCTCAAAACGGTGAAGAAAAACACCGTGAGGAAACCGGCATGTCCTAGAGACAAAAATTCAAAGACATGTAACATCTACCATTCCGCACTGGGCCTGCGTGGTGGATTATAGCCCACTTCCTCTATGAGAGGAGACCTGTATCCCAGCAGTGGGAACATTAAAAAGGCTGATGATGAAGCGTACTGAAGAACCAAAAAAGTTTACAAATAAAACCAAAGAATAATCACATGCCATAACTCACACCAATCACATCGACAAAAAATTGATAACCCACCCTTAGCCCACCACTAATAACTACAAACGACTCACACCAGGTGTTCTCAATCTCTGCTACAGATTCCTTCTCGACAAAAAGCCCGTTCATTTCTCGTGTAATCTAGCGACCATTCCTCGAAACTGAGATATTCGAATACGTTAAGAATTATTCGATTATTTTGTGGAATAATATTGAGGTACCATTGACGCCTGCCGGCCTAAAAAAATTAAAAAAGTACATGGCCCCACGTCAAAGACGTTTTGTGCGTTACCGCGCATTTTTGTTGTTTTTCTTTCTTGGATTCTGTTAGAAATATGTCTTGATTCTGTCCCAGATATAAGAATGGGTTTATTAAGTAAAATTTTTCGATAGACAGGAATGTTTATGTGTCACAGTTGTTGTGATATTTCGGTTTTCCTTTTTCCGCCCCATAAACCCTCAATTAAGGGTTCCACGGCTTTAGTGGCGTAAAACGTTACTTTCTTTATTGATTCATTTTCATTATTTGTAAAACATGTTTTTTTCGTCGAACTAATAGTTTTGCACAAAAAAAAAATTAACAACACGATTTTTTCGCTATTTTTGGATATTCCTCCAAAACGACTGGAATGTTAAAAAAATATAATATTTATTCGTAACTGAAATAGCATAATGTATATCAAAGAATATTTTGCAAACAAAACTGTCCAAAAGGAGGTTCAATTTTGATATTCTGGCTCCAACCGAGATTATAGGCGAAAGATAATTATCGTAGATAACATACTTCTTGACTCAAATTCAATGTCAGACTTATCCATTTATCTACCGAGGGGGTAACGATTCGGTTTCTACTCTCTATGGGGTCCGAGTGCGCATCGAGTTTTTCGAGAAATTAGCACAAAGCTCGTCGACTCTTCACGTGACCTGAGGGCTGGCCTTTTCTTCGGCCAGAGAATCAGCATTGCCATCCAACGTGGCAATGCTGCCAGCGTTCTGGGCACGTTTCCCATTGACATCGATGTGGACAAATTTTTTGATGCACAATGAGCTCTTTTCCGTCTCCCTTTTGTATTTGTATATAGGTTTGTTTTTATTTTAGAATATTCAATTGTATATATGTTAATAAATAAAAATATATATCTACCTACTATTAACAATTAAACTTAACATTAGCACTAACTATGTCTCCAACTGTACTGCTAATTACTGAACTAATAGCTAATTAATATGACATGAGTCGCACCAACTGGTGAGATACTAGACAATGAAAGTTATCAAGTTAAACAGTGAAAACGTATGTCAGTGACAATAGACGCCGACATAATAGTGTTGTGAAAGCATGTAAAGTCAGATTGTCTGGTCCAGTCATATAAAACGCATTATTGCCACTAACACTATCCTTAGATGACGTTGTGATGATCCCAATGATAATCATTTATTACCAAGAAAGAAGGTGACGTGTTTCACGCTCTTAACACTAAATCAGTATTCCCAATTCTCCAGGGAAAGCTAACAATAACAAGGGTTCTTCCGTCGGAAGCATAAAATATTAAAAAAAACCAGACATAACACATTAAGAATTTTTATTACCAAATAACTCTGGCACATCTTATATTCATCGCGTGAATACAATTTCGTCTCGAATAGAGTAGATATCATTAAAATTTAAAGTAATTACAAAAGGGGTGAGGTTTCATCCCATGACAAGGCCTACACGTGTGCCGTGTGTTTATCCAAATCTATTCAATCGTTGAGACATGATGGACTTACAAACTTCCAGAAATCCATCCAGACTTTCATATTTATATTATCAGTAGCCTAGGACGACCGTCTTAACTATGTACATGCAATTCTGACGTCAAATATTTAGAAATACTCCTTTAGTTTCCAATAAAGAACACAACAACTCTTTAAAAAAACAAAGACAATGTAAAATAACGAGACAAAAATGGGTGCGAGCGATTCAAGCATTACTTTAAGGCTTGTGTTTAAACACCGCCCAAAAAAGTACCTATTTTACTACCAAAAAAATTCTAAACGGTTACCAAAATGGATAAATGGTCACCAAATAACGTTTCCTAAAATATTATGAAATAAATCCATTTTTTCGTATTATTGACTGCCAAAAAAATATATGGACGCCTTTAAAGTCGACGGAGCCCCGCTGCGCGGGGCTCCTATTTCCGTCCGCAGGGTCTAAAGTAACCTAACACGAACGAGATGACGGGAGCCGAGTTCGCTCGCTTTGCTCGCTCACTTCGGCTCCCGTCATCTCGTTCGAACCTAACCTGTCCGTGTCGGGGTGCCCTAAGCTCCTGAGCTCGCTTCGCTCGCTCTTGGACTAATTCGTTAAAAACACGAATACACCCGGTATATTAATCTTTGAGTTGGATAGAATTTGGTGACCGTTATCCATTTTGGGAACCAATTATTTTATTTGGTGCCTAAGCTTAGAGTCTTAAAAATATTTTTGATGACCGTCTAAATTATACCCTTACTTTAATTTGAAGTTGCCTTACATGTCCGGCCGGGGTTGGCTTTGAGCTTAATTCTCTGTAAGCACTGAACCGAATCAAAGCATTTAGAAGATCTTTTGCTAGTAGTGTGAAAATACCAGCTTTGAAATTATTTAAATGTGTGTAATTGTTTCTCGTTAAATGTAATGTCTGTGCCACGAGCTATGGTTGAGGTTATATATTACCAATTATAAAAAAAATTAAGGGCTCCATTTGATTTTGTAACTTTAGGTTTATTTTGTGCATGTTTTTATACCTAAACTAGTTGTTGTCAATACGTCTTGCAAATGGGTGTTGACAGTCGTGCTTGGTTACAAACTAGATTGTAATTATTAGCTAAATCACCGCTCAGTGTGAATAAGCTCTTGATGTGACCCAGATCCTAGACTACAGCGGCCTTACCAACGAAATTACTTACCATTATCGATTTTGTTTAAGCTGACAACTGATGAAACAGCTGGTAGTTGACCCATGAAAACGGAAACATTGAAATAATCCGTGAGACTCCTTTAACTCCATACAATTCTCATTACTATCAAAGGCAGCAATACCTCATCAAAGACTAACATAAAACAGGCTCCAAGGCAAAAATTCAATTTAAAAAAAATATTACGCGTCTTAAACATCTGATCACGTAGACGACCTTTAAAAATGTTGTCCTTGGGAGCCCAAGGGGGGAATACCAATGCTTTCCAGCCAAGATACATGGGTTCATGTCATGGTGTAAAATATTGGTACCGTAAAACACAGATGAGGTAGATGGCAGTAAAACATTGTCGCAAAAATGAGGAATACATGTAGATAAAGAGCACTCTGAAGACACTGAAAACAAATGCCTTTGGCAGATATTAAATCCAAACGTGGATTTAGGCAGGTATCGTAGAAACATGTGATGGAGACTGGAGAGCCGGAAAAGTAAAATGGTTCTTAATTCTTTATTGTACACAAAAACAAAATTACATATACAACTTTAGTGATCATAAAGTTGATGTACAAAGGCGAGCTTAACTCTAAGAAGAGTTTTCTACCAGCAAACCTTAGAGTGATAGAGAGAGTTTACAAAAGGAAGAAGAGAAGTAGTCCAGTGTACAATTTTAGAATAATATAAAATAAATCATAAATATACATACATAAATAAGTACAAAATATATATATACTAATATTATGTCATTCCGAAAGAAAATGATTGCCCGAATTCCCTAAAAACTTGGTACACCCAGCAAATCAGATAGGTATGCAGGGCACACCAAAATAGATGTTAGTGTATTATTTATATTTATTGGTGTTTGCTTAACAATAATCCGTTGTCCACGCACACACTTGCAATTTCTTGTCACTTTAATGTTGCGGGGAGTATGAAGCAGAAATTTAGTTAATGTAACAATCGTCTCCGTGGCGCATTAGTCGAGCGTGCGGTATAATTATGATATCTTACGCCCTGGCGTCGTAAGATCAAATCCGATTGCCAACGACTCAATGTTTTTGTACGTTTTATTAAAATATTTTACATTCGTTTGTTCAATTCATTGCTAAACTATTAGCAAGTCTTCTTTATATTGGGGTTGGAATATATTAATTGTCTACCCTCTAAAAATGACAAATCATTTATACAGGGTTACAGGAAAAGTCGACCTAGATCCGTTAAGGGCGTGTAGTTTTAATTTTTTTTATGAAAATGCCCAATTTTTCGGCTATTGAATTGAATATTTTGAAAAAAACCAAAAAACCAAAAAAAGTTTTCATGTAAAAAACCAAAAAAATAATCATAAGAGTCAAAAAAATTCAAAATATCAAAAAACTCGAAAATCTCGAAAACGGTTAAGTTTAGGATGGGGGGTTCCATAGTGAAATCATTCAGAAATGATGTGTACTACACGCCCTTAACGGATCTAGGTCGACTTTTCCTGTAACCCTGTATAAGTTAGTAGTTTTTCATCGTCATAATGCTATTGACTATCGGGCTTTCGTTATGTTTTTAGACATTATACCCTGCACGTTTTGAAAATTGCTTTTATTTGTGAATCACTTTACTACACTTATGTCTTGATTTGAGATAATTATTTTGCATGAGCAAAACGTTTCAATTAATGGAATTGCGAGGCGTTTAATGATATCGCCATCGGTGAGTAATAACATGTTTTTATTATGTTTAGAAGTTTTATATGTTTAAATAATACATATGTTAGTGATTGTTGTTTTTTGTAATAATATTGTATTATTGTCATTCATTGTTCACAGAGAAGAACTGTGCAATTGAGGGGCCATCGTTATGCAGATTCGGGAAGCAATGATCCTCGCCAACCGGGACCATAGGCTGGATTTGCGTACACAGATGCCAAAGCACGACACCGTGATATAGTTGCTTGGCATATGGCTGAGCCCTTCCTCACTAGTTCTCCACTCGTTCCACGGCGACTAAACATGTCGTGACATTACAAACTGTACGGAAACACTGATGTGAAATGTTGTAGGCCAGTCAAGAAAACAAAAACAAATTTACTGTCAGATATTCACAGGCAAAACTGGGTTCGCTTCGCAATAGAATACTAGGTTTTCTATTGGTGCAATGATATAGAACATTAAGTGATGAAAAATATTTAAAGTCAGACAAGGAGAGTCGCAAAATATTGTGGCAAAAAGATGGTGAGCGCTGTATAAAAAGAAAATATTCAGGTTTAGTGCTCGGCTACCAATCAGCTATTTATAAAAATATCAGGGGTTGAGTAAATTTGTTTTATGTGAGTGATGTTATTGTTAGTGAGATAATAATTAAGGATAACTGTATCTTAAAATCTTACTAAAATGTTTATTCATATCACTAATAAATAAATTACTCACTTAAATATGAAAAATAATGTTATCGTGTGACTTATTGTGTAATTGTAATTTTAAAAAAAAAACCTAGTCAATTAATATTGTTGGTTTCTTATCAAAAATTGTTTAATTTTTACTTCAATATATTTTTCTCCAAGAATGTTCTTATTATCAGGTAAATTACAAAAATATTTTTTTATGGAAATGAAAAATATGGTTTTTAATAATGCAAAAAATTAACGCGTTGGTGAGATTCGATCCTAAGACATTTGATATACCAGATGATTGTTTATACAGTCACGCCACGGGACCAGTTATTTACAGATTTAAATTCATGCTTCATATTCTTTGCTTCATATATCTTGTGAAGCAAACACTAATAAATAAGCGAAGTAATACACCCGTTGATTCTACGCACACAAAAATTATGTTGGTGTGCCCTACAAACCTATCTAGTTTACTTTGTGTACATTATGATTGATTAACAGTATCCTAAAACTTGTCATAGATTTAGTTCAGCAAAGAACTCTCAAATAATGTCTTTGTTTTCTTAAGACATTAGATATAAATGAAAATAAAAGTATTTGGCTTTCCCAGGACGGTTGAATTTCAGTCTATCTAAATAATCCTGAAAAACAAATACTTTATGTGTCCTTGCCATCCAAGAACAACTCAACCAAACCATCACTTATTAAAAAATAAAAATAAATAGACAACTTTAGACGTCTAGATCTTAACACGAATCGACATCTCCTTCTATCAGATAGATATTAATACACCTCTCACATTATTAATATTTAATTTGCGATACATCATTCGATGACCGCAGAACAAAATACTCTGGTACTTATTGGTTTCCTTTCTTTCGCAAAGAATCAATGCTGTTTAGACATGGTCACTTCCAGACCAATGAATGCTTGGAGATTGGTGCTAAGGTAATTTAAGTCGAAGTCCACAACACTCGTAGCAATTAAACAAAGGGTTTTCCCAGTCTGCATTCTTAAAAAAACATCGGTCAAATTCTATTTTACGTTTCAGAAAAAAAGGAGAAATATTTTTTCTATTGTCATATATTAATATAATATAATAACATAAGCATTATAAATAAAGCTTTTACATCTTGTTAAGAACCTAACTTAACAAAATGTCAATATAAATATCCCACTAGCGCTTAAAATTAATCCCCCACAAAATATTCTGCTACAAACTACCCAAATTTGATTTGTAGACAATAAATTATATGATTGTCCGAATAAATTTATTCAACATGTCAATTTAATACCAAGTCATAAATTACCAACGAGACTACTTATATTGAAGTCTGCGGTAATCCGGATATGTGGTCATCGTTTAACTGACGTCACTATATTTGGACTTTATTAAATTGTTTTTATGTCAATGTAAATTAATTAAAGCTGATAATGAAATAACGTTTTTAAAGGATTACTGGACTAGCACTTCGCCCGCGACTTTGTTCGCGTGATTCGTGTTTTATCTTACAGATGACTTTTTAGTTTCACCCCCTCAAAGGTTGAATTTCCAAAAATCGCTTCTTCTTTTTTTATATGATGTAGGGGAGCACCCCTACATCATATCAAAAAGAAGCCCTGTTCAGTAAAACAAAAATCTTTAACCTCCCTAAATCGTCTTTTAGGAGTAGTTTTTAAATTCTCATGATGAAAACCTTGCCTATTTACTTAGGTTAGTATTGATGCTAATCTATATATATAAAAGGCAAAAGTGATTGACTGATGTATCAACGCACAGGCCAAACCCTTAGGGGTAGAAACTTAAAATTTCGCACACGTATTCCTCTTATGACGTAGGCATCCACTAAGGAAGGATTCTTCAAAATCAACCCCCAAGGGAATGAAATAGAGGATAAAAGTTTGTATGAAACTTTTCATTCCTTGGACATATTTGAATGAAATTTCGTATGAATTGAGTACGGCTAAAATAATGAGTTACGTATTTCGGCGTTTTCCAAAATTCAACGTCTATGAGGGTAAAATAGGGGATGAAAGTTTAAATAAACGCACAGGCCAAACCCTTAGCGCTTAAAACTTAAAATTTCGCGCACGTATTCCTCTTATGACGTAGGCATCCACTCAGGAAGGATTTTTCAAAATTCAACCCCGAAGGGGGTGAAAGTTTAATCTATCTCTACTAAACTATAATTTATCTCTGTGTCAAATTTTATCCAGATCCATTCAGCCATTCTGAAACATCAATCTATCCAAACTTTCGGATATAATAATCGTTAATAATAATATAAAGAGGTAAAGGTTGTAGGGGGTAATATTTGTATCTACTGAAACGATTTAAATGAAATTTGGCATGGAGATAGTTTGAGACCCTGGGAAGGACATGGATATTTGTATTTCCCTGCGATGATGAAACACTTTTTACGCGGGCGAAGCCGCGGGCAGAAGCTAGTTTCAGATATATATCAACAAATTTCACCTTTTCACCGCCTTTGGAGTAGAATTTCCATTTAGTAGAATTTATCGACCAAAAGCGTAAATCTCGAATTGCACGTGTCACACTTAAAAGCGTAGAAGTTCCACACAAACTTTCAACCCCCATTTTAATCCCTTAGAGGTAGAATTTCCGAAATTAAAAATCAAGAGCGTAAACCAACAATTTCAGATGTTTTACCTTCCAAACCGAAGAATTTTCAGGTAAAGTTAACCCCCTATTTTATCCCCTTTGGGGTAGAATTTCCAAAAACCAATAAATACATAAATTATTTTTGTCAAACAAGAGCTTTAATCTCAAATTCCATGTGTCCAATTAACAAACTGTAAAAATTGCATACAAACTTTCAATCCTTTTTTTACCCCTTTAGAAGAGGTATTTTCAAAAACCACTAAGTTAAGTTAAGACGGGCTGGTGACCGCAGCTCCACGTCAATGCGCGTATTTTGCGTACGGAAAAACCATTAAATATATAAATCCTTTTTATCAACCAACAGCGTAAATCAAAAATTTCACGTCTCCAACACGAAATTTTACAAACTACAAACACATTTCTACAAACTGTAGACATTTTATACGAAATTTCAACCTCCTTTTACCACCTTACGGGTGTAATTTCCAAAAACCAACTAATACATGAATTCATTTTATCAATTACGAGCGTAAATGTAATATTTCACGTGTCTAATTTACAGACTGTTGAAATTTCATACAAACTTTCAAACCCCCGTTTGTCCCCTTAGGGGTGGAATTTCCAAAAATCATTTCTGAAACCGTGGGGTACAGCTAGTGTTTCCACAAATGGGAAGCAAACTACAGTCTAATAATAGACCACATTCATCATCACAACCTTCAGAGGGATAGCAGAAACAAATAAAACTTCCCCAAACGGCTATTGAGGGTATTTATGAAATGCCGCATAGACCCTTATCTTGAACTATTGTCCGCATTTTTCATAGTCGTACACATGGATGCTATAATGGCAGTTGCGGGCATGTCCTTATTATTGTGTAAATGCTGTCACGGCCACGCTAAATCTTTATGTTCTTGAATTCAGTTGGATATTTTCATTATTCAGCGACAAATGAATTAATTCCTGTCATTCCACTGGATTAATCAGAAACAACCCTAACCAAAATAATTTAAGCTGGCCATAAGCCACTGAAATTCACCAAAATGTAATCCTTAAATGGTCAATAGAAACCACACACTGACTAACCCGCTTCCCGCCCTGAAACGTCACTATGATGCCCTACCTCATAATGCCACCGACGGAGTGCCATAGGTGGCTGTAATAATTAAAAGACTCGTTCAGGCACGATGGATTGGTTTATTAGATTCAATATAGATTATTACAAGAGACCGGTCAGGCCGCGTTGCTATCCACTGACAATGTCCACTAGCGCCTAGAGTTGGGACGCATCGCTAGTGATGTGACGTTATATTATGACAGTGGCAAACTGGCAATTATTTGACACGGATACCAATTGCGGCACTATGATGGCATTTTTTCACAGATTGGTTTTCACATGAAGTCGGCATTTATTTTAAGAAGAAATACTTTGACAGAACATCTGGTCTGTATTCTCTAATGGCAAATATAAAGATGAGGACCACAATTTTTTTAAGTTCTGTTCAAATTCTATATAGGAAGCGGGTCTGTTAGGTACCGTTTACCGAGCAAATCCTGATTTCCTTTAACCCAAGGCCTCGCGCTTACCAGTCCACAAAACCAACGAGGCAGTCAACGACCATTACACAAGAGACACCATTTTTTTTTTAGTTTGTAAGTAGTTAGACTTACTATTTTAAAGTTTTTTCAAAAAAAAATTTGACCGTTTTGTTAATTTTTCTTCGAACTCTACGTCTTGCTCTCTTTCTGAGCAGCCTGTTTACGCTTTCGTATTAAATTTGCGTTGCTAGAGATACCGTCAAAAGTATTTGGTGGCAGGTAATTCACACATGCATTTTGGAATCTACTGAAGGACGTATGTGTGTGACCATTATTTCTTGTAAAAGCACAATTGACGCAAGGGCTAAAGTGATACACATGATCAAAAATAATGTTTTAAAAAAAAAGTTCTAGGTATTCAAATTCTAGTGAATAAATTTTTCAGAGGAAATACACACCTAAACCACACGGCACAATTGTGATCACTTAACAAGGGGTTAGGTCCAGTGAAATAAAAACCACATTTTACTTTTAAAACATTTCATAATAGAGGAAATCTGACTCCAGTCTTGCCAAAGGATATCGTGTTAACCAGTTACTGGGGCGTAGAGGTCTGATGGACAGTCACTCCATGTAAAATACTGGTACTTAGCTGCATCCGGTTTGGACTGGAAGCTGAACTCAATATAGTTGGGAAAAGACTATGCAGATTGAAGGTGAGTTTGGCTACTGTAAGATACTTTTGTACATGCCTTCTGTGTGACATTTTGAAAATCTGGTAGGGCTTCCTGAAAGCCTTATCTTTTATTCTTAGTAAAGGTTGATCTTTAATTCTGAGTTATAATTATTCAAATAGAGTTCGAATACTAATCGGAAATCGTTGCTTGCTTTCCAGGCATTACATTGTCACATAACCTTTTTTGGCAGACGAATTGGTGATCCTACTACAACGAATTTCAAAATCTGTTATAAAAGCAAAACATGAATACTAAAGCCATCCCTTCTCTCAAATTGTACATTTATCTCCAAACTGCCCTCAATTTCCAAAGAAATTCATTAAAATGACTAATTTGTTTTTGAACATTTCGCCTCTTGTTCTACTTTAATTGCTTTAACAATTTATTTGTGATGACTTGTTGGTTCTCCTCCGTTTTAGATTTATTATTTATGAGAGGCCACTCTTTGTAATTCCATGCTTATAATTTACAGGATAATCGTGGAACAAATGTAATTCTGAATTGTAACCCGAAATAAGAAATTTTGCGAGAAATTGTATCTGTCCCCTACAGATACAATGCCTCGGACAAGTAAAAAAAGAACATTCTGAGTGAATGGTGCATTAACCATATTAACATGTGTAAGTGCGACTGTTCCAACTTTTAGATGTAGGTACCTATAATTGGTTTACGTTATCTATAACATCGAAATAATTATTTTTAGTAACAATTGTGCTGAGAAAAACAATAAATCACGGGAATTTAACACCCGGGATCACGGTCGTTACAACACGGCCGAAACGTCGGGTGGTATAGGTAAATAAATCTGAATGAATAAAGTAAATGAATCTTCAAATAACATAATGTTATTTTAGCTAATCTGATATGAGCCGATTAAAATCTGTCAATTTGAGCCCCAGCATTAAATAAAATGAAAACTTAATATATTTCTTAATAACATGTGCCAGATATGGCACATACATATAAATAGTAGGTTTTTGTTGTAATTTCTAGTCTAGAGTCAGTAATGAACATTGCGTTTCACAAGTTTTAGTTAAGTTTCACTTTTGTTCTTGTATAAAATGTACGTAGTTAAATCAATCAAATCATGAATATGAATAGTTATATTGTGTTACTTTTGGAGTATCTCATAGTTGTAATTTTCTATGGACTGTGTGAAATATGATAATTAATTATGTCCAGAAAGGGTGCGACTACTGAGGTGATGTAATACTATAAAACAAGACATGTTGCTTTAACCCAAAATACATTAAGATGACTAAAGAATGATCATTGTGACTGTGGTATCTATCAGTGCTGTGTGCTTACTGATAAATCTGTTTGTTTTACTATAAACACAAACCCCTAACTTCTGTAACTAGTGAACACCACACAGCGACTAATGATTTTTTTCACCTATAAAGTCTATTTTTTTTTTCTTTGCTGAACCAACTAGATTTAATACTCGAGTAGCGCCCAAGCTGTGTTAGTACTTATTTTTGCGTGTAAGAGTATCACCAACACCCATTGACAAACTTTCTCGTGAATAATAATGCAAGGATGAGTACGACTTAAGTGTTAGTCAGAGAGTGTAGATGTTAGATAATAACAGTACAACTTACAAGTAACACAAAATGGTTGTGGAGATCAAAACTCAATTGCCGACAAAGCTCTCAAGTCTAAGCCCCTGCAGCGTCTAACCATAATATAATAATCTCTTTGAACTTCCGAGCCATCTCAAAAATAAATTCATAAACGATTGCCCTACTTATATAAACGTTATTACATATTTAAGTATGTACCTTTTGTTTGTCATTTTGTCTCAGCGTGTGACATTTATGGCACATTTTTGAAGATTGTATCTTTATTTTCGTTATGTTTTATAAATAAACGCCAAGTAATGTTTGGCATGGTTTGTTTAAGAGATTTTATATAGTTTTGACATCCGTTTGTTCATTGTTTATTGAATTGGTGAACGGACGGATAAATATATGCTTTTTATTTTATTATCTATTTCCGGTTTTGTGGGTGTGAAGAGGTCACCAGTAATTTTGACATAGGTTAGGCATCAAAAAAACTCTATATTTTTTCCACAGACAATGTAGGCCGCCAATTTATTTGACATCTTTTGTATTTAGACATAACTTCGAAATTCGAACGGTGTCACGATTTGAACTCGCGAACTCATTTGTTTTAAAAGTAAATCAACATTTAAAACAAATGAGTTATGTGTGCTCACTTGAGTGTTATTCCAAGTGAACTTAAAAGAATAGCACTACTGACATAAGAGACTTAAAAATTCTACGTAGTACGTTAGTTTTCTAAGGAGCAAAACATAAAGGTACAAATTACAAAAATGGATTTCAATTTCAGTCTTGAGTTACCAAATTACTTGCAAGCCTCATTGCATACCTATTCGCCACAGGATCTTAATTACATGAACGAAACTTTTCAAATATGGTAGTGTACAAAAAATAGGAATAGGAATAGGATCACGCCATGTATTAAAATAATTATTCACACGTATCAAAACCTATTACAATAATCACGGCGCATTTTGATTATGTATACATGAATGTGTGCACAGTTATAATTGAAAAACTGCGTGCTCAAAATAATGTGGACACTTTTGTTGCAATGTTGATGGCTGGATGAGCTGCACCAAGCAAACTATCAGTGGCCCACGTTATCCCTGGAATTGAAAAAGCTGGCATTAATTGGGAGAGACAACGGTCCAGCAGTGGGACGATACAAGCTAACAGTCATCAGAAGATTATGGATACTTTGAATGTTTATGACTATATCGACACCTAAATTGTTTAGCAACTTGTAATGTTGGCTGTAGGTACTAGGTACCAAGACTTGCGTCAACTACGCAGTAGACGTGAAGTTTTCACTTCGGAACAATCTGTGATCTGCATCTTGGTGTTACTACCTACATTGTTTAAAAAAATATCGAGTTATTAATAAAATAATTATTACGTAGAATATAATGAGATACGGCAAAAATTGCCCTCAACAAAGGTCATGCCCACATCAACACATACCGCGGTTACGTTTTGCATGGGTGAACGTGCCGTGGTCTTTTGGATTTCACGTCGAATATAAGTACTAATTTTTAACTGGTAAAATTAAAAAAAGGAAGATGAGGCTCTAGGATCGAGGATTCGAGAAGTCGACGCGTGTTATTATTTTATTAGTTTAGAATATCTTAATAGGTACAGGAATTTTGGCGATAGGTGAGGAGTAAATAAAACACACAGTTACTGCTAAATACTTCATAAATACGCATAACATATTTAACACCCTGATAACGTATCAACCTAGGTAATAAACCGGGTTCTAAACTTAGCCCCGGGCATCTAAAATGAAACCTGTAACTGCGACGTTTATCGTTTGATATCAAACGCTTGATAGGATTACATCGCCGGCTATGCATGCAAATGCGTTTGATCATGGATTAGGCAATCACAGAAGATACTACTTTTTTTCCTATGTGGGTAGACGCAGGGTAAACACGCCTTTTCAACAGCTCCCAGTTTTAAATAATTTTTATTAATTTTTAATAGAATTTTTAATGTTTTAATAATATTTTATTATTACTTACCACCCTACGCTCACTACTTACTATTTTCAAGTCTTTCGGAAATATACTTCTGTCTTTTCTTCACACTTACCATGGACTCTCAATTGGCAACAAGTCTGCAGGATCTAGAGGTGCTGTTCAATACACGGATGGCAGACTATGACAAAAAGCTTAAGAATGCGTCCTCTGAAACCCGGCCTGCAGTGGACATAACAGCACTAGCAAGTGAGTTCGCTGACTTTAAATTGTTTGTATGGCAGGCACTCTCCAAATTTAAGAACCAAATTGAGATGTTGTCTCTAGGACTGGACAGACATGAAACTTTGATGCGCAGGAAGGTACTCCTTTTCCATGGTATCACTGAGCATCCCGGGGAAAAGTTGCCTGAAGTTGTTCACAAAGTGTTATCCAACCAAATAAACTTGCCTGAAATTAGGAAGGACAGCATTCATGTCTGTCATAGGTTGGGCTCTGCACGAGGCAAAGCTAGGCCTATACTAGTCAGGCTGTATACAACTGAGCACCGACATATGATCTGGGAAAACAAGAAGTCCCTAAAAGGCACGGGCATCACTATATCAGAATTCCTGACACACACAAGGCACCGCACTTTTATAGATGCGCGCAAGCATTTTGGGGTCCGTGGAGTTGCTGGTCCGTGGAGGGCAAGATTGTGATCATCACACCTGATACCAAGCGCCACAAGATTGAAACTCCGGGGGAACTTCAAGCTCTGGTGTCGCGGTTTCCCAAGGCTACTAGCGGATCTAGTAACGCTGCACAGGCTGGGGAACATTCTTCATCGGCGCATGCGAGCACGATGGAGACTGCTGCTACACCCTCAAGAGATCAAAGGAAGGCGCGCCGGCGTAATTAATACATTGTTTTGTTCGTTCGTCAATGTACTTCTTAATTGAGCCGGTGTTTACGATCATTTAGTTGATTTATGTGCTGGTACTTAAACATTTGTCACTTTCCGCAACACCTTCATTCTAGCACAGTATTGCTAAATAAGATGTCGGTATAATTACATATTTCTAATATTAATTTTAGTGATTTTTGTTTACGACAAGTCATCCAGGAAACTGAACTGTCATTGTCAGCTTGACAGCAGCTTTGACGTTTCATTCGTCCGTCAGTTTTCATAATATGTTTCGTTTTACGCTGATGTTAATTGCTATATTGTTACTTATTTTTTTGTGGATGATTTGTACAATTTTATCTAACTCACCAGTGAGTTAGGGTGGTTATTTCAAGATTAACCAGCCTATACGTTTAGTTTTAATTTGTTTAGTTTTGTATAAAATAGTTTTATTCTTTCTTTTTATTATATTTATATTGTTTACGTATTATATATGCATGATCCTGATCCCGTCGACTTAAATGACAGTTTTTTCTCTTGTGCTTCTTCGACTTGTAGTTTTGTTAGTGCGGGAGGTGAGTCTCAGCTTCTTACCTCGCATGACAACATCTCCACTCTTTTTTCTAAATGCTCAGAGTGTTCCTGGCCATTACTCCGATCTTCTGGCATCCTTTAGCAGTGCTCATCTTGATGCACTCCTCATACCTGAATCTTTTCTAAAGCCTTCTCTCCTGTCTGCGCACTATGCACTTCCTGGCTTTGTCCTAGTCAGAAATGACAGGACTGGCAAGGGCGGTGGTGGTGTTGCGATTTACATACGTGCTGATATACCGCACAAAATTGTGAGTGCGTCTCCATCTCAGTACTCTGGGTCGGCTGAATTCCTTTTCCTTGAAATCACCTTAAATTATTCTAAAATATTACTCGCGGTATTCTACCCCCCTAATCTTCACATCAACTATTTTGACACTTTAGAGACGTCACTGAATAATTTATGTCCATCGTATGAGCATGTTATTTTAATGGGTGACTTTAATACATGTCTCATTAAAAATGATTCTCGTTCACAAAAACTTCAGTCTCTCCTATCTTCTTTTAATTTGGAAATTCTACCTCTTTCTGCAACCCATAACTTTCCGAACTGCACCCCCTCTCTTCTTGACTTAATGATTGTTTCTTCCCCTCACAATGTTGCTGAGTTCGGGCAGCTCACTGCAACCTTCTCTTACCATGACCTCATCTATCTTTCTTATCGTGTCCGGCCTCCTAAACGCAAACCTCGTCTCTGTTATTTACGCAATTTTAATGGAATTGAACTGGAGGCATTGAGTCGTGACGCTGATGATATCGATTGGGCTCCCGTCTTCAAAAGCGATTGTGTCGACGAAAAAGTAAACTGTTTCAATGCCAAACTGTTGAGCCTTTATGACAAGCGTGCACCGCGTCGGCGAATTAAAATTAAGCACGATCCTGCTCCGTGGATGACTCCTAAAATTAAAGACGCTATTGCTAGTAAGGACAAGGCGAAGAGCAGGTACAGGCGTAGACCCACGGATCACAATCTTGCTAGTTTCAAAGATCTTCGAAACCACTGCAATCGTCTGTGTCGAGATGCAAAGAGACGCTATTTCCACGAATCTCTAGTCGATCGCAAATCCTCTGACGTCTGGAGATTTCTTAAGTCTGTCGGTATAGGCAAATCTCCCACTAATGCCTGTAAAGATGTCGACTTGTCGGCTCTTAATAGGCACTTTTCCCTTCCACATGTCTCTCTGGACCCTAGTGTCAAAACTTCCACTTTGACTGAACTCGCCGAGCTGCCTTTACCGAATTGCCCACTATTTAATTTAAACTCTGTTTCTGA
This sequence comes from Orthosia gracilis, assembly GCA_947562075.1. Taxonomy (NCBI): domain Eukaryota; kingdom Metazoa; phylum Arthropoda; class Insecta; order Lepidoptera; family Noctuidae; genus Orthosia; species Orthosia gracilis. The sequence goes on along the minus strand of OX387266.1, from coordinate 10,216,248 downwards.
TGACGATGTCAAAAATTCTCTTCTTGCTATTTCCTCCTCTGCAGTTGGCCATGATAATCTGTGTTCGAGAATGATAATACCTGTTCGCCCACAACTCCTTCCTATTCTCACTCATATTGTTAATTATTCTCTATTCTCTGGCATATTTCCATCAGCCTGGAAACAGGCACACATAATTCCACTTCCCAAAATAACCAATCCTTCTTCTCTATCTCACTTTCGACCCATCTCCATACTACCTTTCCTATCCAAAGTTCTCGAGCACATCGTTCATGGTCAAATTTCCAGATTTCTTTCGTCTAATGCACTTATCTGTCCTTTCCAATCTGGCTTTCGAGCAGGTCACAGTACTGTGACTGCACTTCTGAAGATCACTGATGACATCCGCAGGGCTATGGACAATAAGTCTCTAACCGTGTTAGTCCTACTTCACTTCAGTTGTGCATTCAATTCTGTGGATTTCGACATTCTGCTTGGGATCTTGCAATCTATTAACTTCTCTTCCTCTGCATTAGCCTGGTTTGACTCATATCTTCGGGGTCGCTCTCAGTGTGTCCGCCTTGAAGAGATCTTCTCTGATTGGTGTGATCTCACTGCTGGTGTTCCTCAGGGTGGCGTTCTCTCTCCTCTTCTTTTCTCAATTTTCATAAACACTGTTACCAAGGTTATCACCTCCAACTTCCATCTTTACGCAGACGATTTGCAGCTTTATAAACACTTCCTGCTTGCAGACGCGGACTCAGCGATTAATGACATGAATCGTGACCTGGAGAGAATCAGTGAATGGGCTAAGTCTTATGGCTTACAGATTAACCCTTCCAAGTCCCAGGCCATGATCATAGGCAGTCGATGTTATCGCACTGCGCTTGACACTTCTACCTTGACGCCATTGTCCCTTAACGGCTCGATCATCGCTTACACCGATACAGCAAAGAATCTCGGTGTCTTACTTGACAGCAATCTTACTTGGCGAGCGCAAGTAAATGAAGTTAGTCGTAAGGTGCATTTCTCCTTCCACTCTCTAAAAGCTCTTCAAAATTTCCTGCCCTTTAAAACTAAAATTTATTTAGCTCAAACCTTAATTCAGCCGATCATAGACTACGCCGATGCCTGTTATCTGGATGCTACTGAGGAGCTCTTAAATAAGCTTGAGCGCTTGCAAAACCTTTTTATTCGTTTTGTTTTTGGTCTTAGGAAATACGATCATGTCTCTCAGTTCCGCAAGGATCTCAAGTGGCTCCCTATCCGTCTTCCCAGGAAGACTCGCATATTATGTCTCCTGTTCAATATCCTTTTTAACCCTGCATACCCTGGCTACCTGCGCGACCGTTTTTCGTTTACTCGCCCTCCTGACGTCCTGTGTAGATACAGCCTTAAACTCCATCTCAATTTCCCATCCCATAAAACTCATTTCTATTCCCATTCCTTCTCTGTTCATGCAGTACGACTGTGGAACTCGCTTCCACCTAAGATCCGTGACGCTAAAAGTATCTCTATGTTTAAAAAGCAAGTCAAAGAACATTATCTTTTATCTATCCCGTGATCTTATATATTCTACGTATTTATTTATTTTATGGTAGTTATGTATTTTATTTTTATATATAATTAACTTTTGGCTCTTTTTGTAACTTTTTTATATATACTATGTTTATATTAGTTAAGTTTTATGCTATATTACTTTTCCTATTACTTCTACACACTGTGTCTATGTCTCTTATCCAATTCTCCTATCGCAGGTCTGCTGGAAGAGATTTCTTTAGAAATAAGCAGCACCTTTGTACTCTTCTATCTTTATATGTTTTTCTCTTTTAAGTGTTTTGTGTGTACATAAATAAATAAATAAAATAAATAAAAATAAATAAGATACATTTTCTCAAAATTTAGAGGAATGGACAATTTACAACACTAATAAAGGCGGTGTGGGTTCGAGTTCATATTTGGGCAAGTGCACGGCTCCTTTGTAACAGACAAAGGGAACGAATCATCGGAATTAACGTAGTTATCAATAGGTATATAATCTAATTTGTTAGGTTTGGAAGAGACAATGCCCAGGTGCTACAGGTACATGCGAAAATGTCTTCATATATGCCACACTAGCCCAAAATCGAGTAAAGAGCACTTTAAGTAAGAAAGGAAGGTATTTGCCCTAAAGCGGGATAGAACAGACTGAAAATAAATATCAAATAAGTAGTGTAATAAATAGCCGAAGTCGAATCACTAATCCCAATTTTACACTGTCTGAATGTGGCAACGGAGACAAATCGAGATCTTGCTTAGTAGGCCTTCTGTCCATAACTTTTCACTGTATAACATCGCTAATTCAACACGGGACGTGAATTAAAATGTAAGGATACGACGCTTTAGGTTCTAAGTTCGATATCACACATAGTTTGATACCAGACCGCGGTGCAAATCTGATGTTTGTATAACTGCGCGTAAAAACGACTGGTAGCTTTACAACTTAGTTTTGCAGGTTTTCTGTTTTGTTGGCTGTGAGCACTCTCGTGTTTTAGTGTTGCAGCTCTATAGTATAAATAGTGCTTGAGGAAAAACCATATTGAATGGTAACAGAAAGGAACTTTTTAAATCAACAATAAAGTTAAGTACCTACTTACTTACACCGCCGTACTTACATCATAAATGACGCAGGATATTTCGGTTAAGTGTCACTTAGCACAAAATATATTATTCTGACTAAAAAATATCAAGGAAAATAGATCAAGAAGAGACATTTATTAATGAAAATTAATTTTATTCTCCGACATGAACTTTCAATTTTACATATCAGGTACCTTCCGGAAACAATGCTTATTACGAAGAAGCTTAACAGATTAAATACAAGGGGTATTTAATCTGTTAGTTTTCATTTCTCTCAGTACCTACTTACGAATCCAAAATATGTTACCAGTAATAAAAATCCTCGAAACTCAAGCTTTGAAAATTCGGTCTCAATAAATGCAGCATTTAAAATCAATGTTTTTTTTCGTTCAGGCATAAAATGAAAGCAAAAAATGAAAACCAACTCGATTTGAACGGGAAGCTTTGACATCTCATTACTCTAAAGTCTGTTGGAGAATGGACAAAATTTCGATTCAGGCTTAATGAGTCAATAGTGTCTAATTTATCCCTTAATTTTCAATAAAAACGGGTTCTATTTGCAGAAGCCACTTTAGGCTGCCCACAAACTTATGCCTGTCGTGTGTTGTAAATTCGGTAGAAAGCATAGATCATCAAACCGCCTAAGCGTAGCCACTGCTAGAGACGGAATTGTCAAAACTTTGCATGCAAAGCAAGCGTGTCAGTAAGTCACCGTTTAATCGCAGTAATTGTCGGCCCGTGAAAATTTTTACTATGCCTATACCAGCCAAAACTTGAAGTGCTCTGCGGATATTCTGCGGCCACGAATATTATTTATGGCGTATCTATTCGCTGCCGTTGCGGCTATTCTCTGCTCTACGGTAGAAGAGATGCATTTTAATTTAAATAATGCTTTGTTTTATTGTAATCATGAGTACTCCGTTTTAGAATTGGCATAGTCATCCATTTAATTGTTAATTTCGATCGATCGTTTTGTTGTATTTCGTTACAGATCCCTGGATATAATGGATGAAACTGGTTTTGCGTCCATTTTAGTTCAAGAAATTAACAATAAAATGCAGTCCATTATCTTCAGTGTTTTTGGAGATATGTGGGACCATTATCTGTGTTCTGATTGCAAAGATGGCAGAAGCAATTCTAGAAATGAGGCGATCAATATAAGTTGAATTTAAATATTCCAGAGGGCAAGACACATTGTTTGCCAAACGAATGACCGATGGGACCGAAAGGCTTCCCACACGGTTGATAGATGAACTGGTGAGGACTGGAGGAATCCACTGGCTGCAAAAAATTCAGGCAAGGTCGATATGGCAACGCTTAATAGAGGCCTATGTCCAGCAGTGCACGTCTTTCATTGAAATTATTATGGCGATTGCAAGTACGGTAACGAGCTTTTTTCTTAGAGAACATAATAATAAAGCACTAACAATAACAAATTAAAAATAGGCATCTTTATATTTATTCGAAATGCGTCCATAAACAACAGTTAGTAATCATAATAAACAACTTTACATGCAAAAGAAATTAACATGATAAAACAAATTAAAATAATAAAGAACAACAATTTACTCAGTAGGATACTATACAAAATAATGTTACTGAAATATAAGCCCGCTTCACCAGACGACCTACTAAACTTAAATTACGTAAGACAATCCCCACGCATTATCGGAAGTCGTAAGTCTGTAGCAAGCCTTATGCCGTAGAAGGCTTTTTAACCGAGCTTTATGGCTGCTTGGCGCTATAAAGAAAAATATAAAACGTTAAAATGAACAAGATTGTTACTAAAACAAATAAAAGTTAGTGTACTGGCGGTTTGAGAGAACAAAGTATTAAGAGTAAAAAAAAACTTTTGGGGGGAAGCGATAAGTATAGTTAGTTTGATAAACTTCGGTCGTTTGAAAGGCACATTTCAATTACGTGTGGTTGTGATAATTGGGACTTATTACCCATTATAAATAATCATAAATCAATAAAACGATCACAGCAGTATACGCCGAGACGTTAGGCAGAGTAGTATATACTTTTAGTACATCTTCTTTTTGCCAGTGTAATGGAGCGAGCATCTTGCCATCAACCGGGCACAAATCTAGACTCCGGAATGCTAATAGGAAATTGCATATGGAATCACCGCTCAATAGTACCGTTTGCAACAACTAGACATAAACAATTAAATGAATGCTCATGTTAATCGTGGCATTAAGCATCCTTTTCCTGTCAAAATTCTACCTATAACAGTCTTCTTAAGACTCAACTAAGTCTCAGCAATTTATTATGTGTATATTCTCGGTTTTATTCAAGAAACACACTCAGCTGATATCATTGTAGTGTGTGACTTTTATTTGCGCTTGAGACCTGTTCCGTTTTATAACAATATGCTTTGTTATTACTCAATGGTTCAATAAAAAAGCCCACACACGAATCCAGGCTATTTATAGTATTCTAGTATTTTGCAATCTGTGACCTAAGCTAAGAATTGCCTCCATTTTGAAGACTTAGGGCTGGTATCTATTGTTTGTTTAGTGGTTAAACTTGTTTTAAGATTCGAGTTAGAACAAAAGTGTTTTGGATCGAAATGTTAGGGTGAAACTACCAATATTTAACTTAATACTTCTAAATTTACTAATTTAAAATTTAACGAAGTTTACAACTAACCAGAATGGCTTGGAAAACTAGGTGCAATCCTACGTCCATCGTAAAAAATGGACCGCATATCGCAATAACATGTCTTATCTCAGTTTTACCAAATATAATGGCATTAGCACATTACAGCTGTTCAAGTAAATTTTAAATAAATAATAATGATAAATATTCTATTTACGAATCAACTAGCCTTTTACCACAAATAAAAACAAGTACCTATCAAAATCAATTTTACTAAAATTCATCAACTAGACTTTATTACTACAACTCGGTTCTTCTATTCAGAAAACCTTTGAGAATAAGCCAGTTCAGACTGAAGTGGTAATTAAAACGTGATTTTTATTCATTTTCTTAATAGTTTGGCTTGGAGGGTGAATCTGAGAATTGCTTTCATTAAAATAGTGGCAGGAGTCTATGTTATTATGATTGCTGTATTCATTGGTTTGAAACTGTCACCGGCACCGTTTTTCAATTTTTGAAGATGGGTGAACTATTAATTATTACACACAAGTTGTTGTAAAAGGGTGAATAAGAAGAAATAACAATTCTGATATATGTGACTAAGAAAACTTAAGTGAAGTGAAGTGTCAATCCTGGTTTAATGACAGGCCACTTCAATACCACTTCACTTAAGGTTACACGGTGAAATGTTTATAGAATAACCTTTGAATGATATATAGGTGTTGTAGGCAGTTGTGTGAGCAGGTACCTAGTATCTAGTTATTAACTTTTGGTAAGTAGGTGGGTACTAAACTTCATTTATATTACACAAACCATTATTTCGTTGAACGGCCCCTTTTAATTTAAAACCTATTTACAATCACTTACAAAAAAGATTATACGCCAAAAAAATAATTAACCTAAAAAACTTGGCAAGTAATTACCGAACAATAAAATAGAATAAAAAAGAGCACCCAATACAATAATAATAAACAGTCTGGACCGAAAATTAGGTAAGTTGCCCACCCTACTTTTAAAACTAAAAACAGAACTTATATATTTATTAACAAGTATCCAATTAAGGGTAAGCCTTAGGATATATCCGAAAAAGTATCGATACAAAGTAAGCAAGCATTTTATGTGAAAGAATGTAGATGGCTATAAGAGGATGGGAAGATCAAAAAGGCGATGAATGGAATGTGTGAAAAATCATGTGGCCAAAAAAAAGGCCAATAGAGGATGAAAGATGAAGACATGTTTTGCAGACCCTAAATAAATTGGGATAAGGGCAAAATAATAATGTTGACCTTAGCATTTAATTAAGATACCGATTACTATGTAACCGGTCCAAATCCATATCTTTGAACTATATTCGATAAAAAATAGTTTTTTAGCTATCTAGAACAAATTGATACTCAAGTATACCACTGAAAATTGTCAAAGATGAACACCCAAAAGCACTTTGGATGACCTAAGAATCGAAGAAATTTGCCTAAAGAGGCAAATTTCTATAGATAAGAAATACTCAATAAACCGATATCGATAATTTTATGCCAATAAACTGTTATCGATATTTTTATTACACTATTTCCCAACACCTAGGTCTTCCCACCCTTTAGAAGCTTGAGGCCTTTTCTGTGCAAAATTAACTCGGTAATTGGTGAAACTAAATTGCGCTGCGTTATTCTCCACTTTAATGTTAAGGGCCTCTGTGAATTTAGGTAAATTCAATCATGTTTAGAGTGGAGTAAGGCTTGAGATGTAGCGGGTAGAGAAGTGACGATTGGCGGTTAAATAAAGTCCTTGTTATGTGTTCTATTTCACAGGATCTGTGTACATCCTTTGTTGGAGATTCTAAATAAATAAATGTGTAGATGGAAAGGCAGGTTTGGAATTTCACCTTTCTTAACTTTGTAAGAACCTCTGTGATGACATGTCAGAACTCACTCAGGGTTCTTTAATGATATTAATCACAAATGTTTGCAGTTTGTTAAGCAACTGGCAAGATCAAACCAGAAATGTTCCACACTTTTCTAACAGTTTTAAACATTTTACACTTTTTAAGTCAACAAAGACAGCAGCCATGAATTTTTCTCAAACAAACATCCTTTTGTAGTGTAGTTTTTTTTTACATCTAATGGCATTGAAATCGCTATCGCTTATAACTCAACCCGTAACACGTGTGCAAAGCAAGCAAAGCAGTATAAATTAAGAATGTAATTAACTCGGCACCGAGCACACATTTTCTACTCATTAAAACGAACTCCTCGTTACAAACGATATCTTTAAGTACTCACTTACAATATTATAACACGATATATGGATTATGTTCTTTACACGCTTATAGAGAGTTTAGTATGAAAACAGTGACAACGAAAAGATGAACGAAATATATTTTGCTTTTTCTTGAAATTTCATTTCCCGTTAAATATTAGATGTAGTTTATTTGTAAGTGAAGTAAACGACACAAATAAGTACTTACCTAGTTTTAATCGGTTATTTTTGTGCAATTCAGTAAGGAACTGCGCTGAGCTAAGCTTGCAAAGATTTATTTAATGGCTTGCTAATTTTATTGACAACGGCATCGGCTACGTCAAAATGAACAAATTAGACATAGAAACCTCACTGTTACAAATTAACACTAAAATTACAAGTCCAGTAAGTGGGTTATACGATATCTCTTGGCAAGACTGGTCTCAGATTTTCGATGAGCGAAAAAATATTTCAAATAAATACTTTACTTGTATTTATCTTTATGCGATTCCATATACAACTCACTTAAAAAATGGGAAGATCATTAAATCTTACAAGATAACAGGACGTAACGACGAGACACTCGATGTGTTTACAATTTATCTCAGTTGGGTAGTGTGCCCTAGAGTTTACTCTGTTTAATTGTCAATCGGAGCTGTAAACGAGTGTTAACTTTCGCTCAGATCGTTAGTCAGGTTAAGTCTACAGGGATTGCCCATTTAGAGCTGAACTATGGCTAGAAGTAATAAGCTAGAAAGAACAACAGAGTATCGTTCTTTTAAACAAATTACTCTAACACATGGAATTTTCCAATGATCTAGTTTTAGAAGTTCTTAGCTTCGAGTAAATTGGCTGGTAAGTTTTGTGATAAAATTTTTTTAATTAAGTTTATTTATTGGTAAGATTGAAGCCCCGCTTAGCGACTGAGTACGCTAAGCGGGGCAGCGGGGCAGTTGGCTTTTCGACCTATTGACTTGAATCCACCCTTATCACAAAGCTTGTATTTAAATTCGTTTAAGGCAAATCACGAATCCCTAGAAGTAATATATAATGAAGTCTAGTATTTTAACTGCACTTGTTAGAATCATAAAGGAACTCCATGTAAAAGTATCGATATAATTATGTCAAGATGGTTACTGGTTATTTACTGTGTATCATCAGAATTAGAGAGTGTATAAGGGAAAGGTTTCATGAATAAAAGCACAGAAAGACAAGACTAGGTATATATTTCAATTAGGCTTGTCAATTAATTCATATTGAGGCTCAAAAGAGCTTACCGCCCGTTCGCTTAACCTAGTACTCGCGGAGAAGAAGGGCAAGAAACTCCACGGAAGCTCTTATATAGTATTTATAGATAATATATTTTATAATCATATGAATATCGTTTATCACACTAAAGATCTAATTCTATTATTACCATTAATCAGGTAACATTTCACAATATTACATAATCAAAACAACAAGGTTAAGGCAAAGAAAATGACTAACCCTTGAATCAATGTAACATCATTAGGAATAACGACCATAATATGATACAGATAGTTTCAATACAACCATTAGCAATAATAAAGTTATAATATCAAATACCTTATGTGAAGCTTGTATAGTCCATCTTTCACTGGCTTTTACTTCACAAAAAAGTGTCTACCCAGCTTACGAATTACACACTATTTATAGTAACGAGTCGACTTGTCTCAATACGTCAAATGCTAGAAAATGGTGCGGTATCCCCACCATTTTTTTTTAGGTTTGCCTGAATTTTACTGCTGCACAAACAGAAACACGGCAATGCTGCTTGAAATCTTATTATTCAGTAGTTGAAACGTTAAACTAAATCTTAGAATATTAAACCAACATTTAATATCCTTCGGTTGGTAATTCCTGGCATCCTGCGGTTCCCGCAAAATTTCATTATGTTGGCTTCAATCACGGAAATAAGGAAATAATTACATATTCAAATATTTTAATATGTTCATTACAAACATTCGTTTACAGAATTTGTTTGTTAAGACCTTGAGACAAAGTGATATTCTATATTAGCCATAATCATTCTCAAAAGTTAAAAATTTTTGATACGTGACATTTCGGCAAGGCATCTCAATCCCGAAGAAGTCTTTTTGACGATCATAGAATATCACTTTGTCGTAGACCGTCTCATACTAACGTCTTTAAATGGCTCTTCATTTCATTATTTTGAAAAAATAATGTCTAACTATCAGAAGTTCTAATTTAAAATAGACTGTATGTGCTGCAAGAGATAGCTATCCATTCAGCAGCTAGCTATTTTCATACAGCTACGGAATTAGTATTAATCACCATGCTTGTTCATTGTGTGTTGGCGATTTTAAATAACGTTCAAAATTAACAAGGCTATTAACCTACGATATTGGTTAAAGGCAGATTTTGAACCTGCAAGCAACCTGATGCTAAAAACACAGGATCCCAAGAAGAATCGACATTCTATATATTTCTAAAAAAATATTGCCTATATTTGTCAGAACAACCTCTCATATCTCCATTTGCAACCATTTTTACAAAAACGAATAAAATCATTCAAAAATGCTATGGAAAAACATGTTTAGAAAAATACCAAACATAAACATATAAACATGTATAGAAAAACTTGTGCGTAATGCGCCCACCGTCCGTATTCACTAATTGAATATAATGTCAGAATAGTGTGAGAGAGACAAAACGATCCTGCTGCCAGTTGGAGTCTTTTTCTAGAATTGTATTGGGTCCATGTAGACGCTGTAGGGTAGACGCTGTCTGTATCACCTCCGTCACTATGACCTACATAAGTCAATTTTGTGACGAAAATGCTCATACCTGCTCTATCTCTACGGTTTGAAACTAGTTAATCCAAACAATGGACGTTGGATGCCCGTCATCAATCAAACGTGATTTATTTTTATAGTTAACCTTTAATCATGTCAGATTTATAACAATACGTCTTAAATTACTTTACAAATAACGGTTTTATTGTGATTCCCGTTTGTGCACGTAAATTAGATAAGAAGTTAATTCTTTGGTCAGAATTTTCGTTTTTTTTTACTGCAATAAATTTATAATAGAACGCAGAAAGGATTGCGCTGTTGAGTATTTCTTTTGAATGACATCTTGGGCTTGACTCTGTCCATAACCCTAACAACTTTATAGGCACTTTACAAATCGTTAGGCTTTGTTAAATCAAGATCAAGGCAAGAGATCCAGAATTTTATCAAACAAGAAATATTAAGTTGCTTATTAGTTTCTTTACTTATTTGTCACTAGCATTCCACCTTAGCTAATTAGATATGTCAGCTGACGATCTTTAATTGAAATCCCGAAGGTCAAAACATGCCTGTTATCAAAAGAAAATCGAATTAAATATTTTGAAGACCACACGTAGGTAGGGCATATAATAAGTAACAAAGTACAATATTTTAAAGAAGAAACAGGTTTCACAGACTAATCCCCTGTGAAAAAATGGTTAAAAATATGGGAAGTGAACACAAACATGGGAAACTAATTACACTGTATAATACAAACCATAAACACAAAATAAACCAGTATAAAATCTCAGAAAACTACATACGCTTTTCTACTCATTTTCACGTAAATACTTCACTGCCCCGACCTCGGACACTCAGGTCATCCTTTTGACCTGGATTGATGTGTTCTTCCAGTAATTTGGGAAGTAGCCTGCCACTTATAGAGAACCACACTACTCGGCAATAGTAAAAAACTTTTTTACAAAAACTAAAGGGTGATTTTTTTGCTGGTATCTTTTTGGCAACACTGTTTTTGACAGATCACGCGTGAATCGTGTCTTGTGTCATTGTCAAACTTGTTCAGTTTGGTCTATAATTTAACCATGAATCGACTTACGAACGAACAACGCTTGCAAATTATTGAATTTTACTATCAAAATGCATGCTCGGTTAAGAGAGTGCATCGCGCACTTCTTCCAATTTATGGGCAGTTTGGTCGGCCTACTGAGGCAGCTATGGAAGAATTGGACATGCCTGACATGTGGTTTCAACAAGACGGTGCCACATGCCACACGGCACGCGAAAAATGGCCCAATTGAGAGCCGCCTTCGGTGAACAGTTTATCTCACGTTTTGGGCCCGTCAATTGGCCGCCTAGAACGTGTGATCTAACGCCTTTGGAATATTTCTTGTGGGGCCATGTTAAGGCTCATGTCTACAGGGATAAACCAGCAACGATTGACGCACTGGGAGCCAATATTGAAGCATTTATTCGTGATATACCGGCTGATATGTTGGAGAGAGTGTGCCTTGCGAATGGGACATCTAAACCGGAGCCGCGGCCAGCATTTGCATGAAATCATCTTCAAACATTAAATTATATTGATCGTTCTATCGATTCCAATAAAGATTTCATCAAATTTTTCAAATTTATTGTGTTTTTTTTGAAAATCAAATCCTATACCTCTTAAAAAATCACCCGTTACAACCGACTTCCAAAAAAAACACTACAAAGTGAAAAATAACTTCAATTTCGGAAGTCGGTGTTCCTGTTTACGTTTCTTCGTTTTTTGACACCGACTTCCGAAACTGAAGTTATTTTTCACTTTGTAGTGTTTTTTTTGGAAGTCGGTTGTAGTTTTTGTAAAAAAGTTTTTAATTTTTCACTTTTTAGTTGTGGTACATAATGGACCAGTTCTATAGGCTAGCTACCTATAGTGCCTAAAGTGAAGTGAGCCAGAATAGATTAACCCAATAACATGAAACTTAAACAAGTGGAATGAGAGTATACCAGGGTGAACTGTTCACACCTGCGTACCCCTTTAGAGCGTACGTACCATCAGCGAGACAGCCCTCCACTTCCGAGAAGATTAAACATCGATAAAAGCAATATTCTAATACTGAATTTTATGAGAATTTATTACCTTAACTTAATAGTTTGACTCGGATTAGTTAAGGTTGGTTCAATATTGATTTATATGGCGGAAGGGTCGTTAAAGGTCAGGGTCTGAGGATAGCTTTATTATAATATTCCCAAAGGAAATCAAAGTCTGAACTCTATAAGTAATGTGAATCTCGATAAGTAGTTTTGAACTGTGATATTATTATAGTTGAAATTTTTGGGCATTCGAGGATATCTAAATATTCAAGTTTTGGTTATGGATTGAGGCGGACGTGATGGTGTGGGGTAAACTGGAAAGGAGGTAGGCAGAGAGGGAAGTGGAAATAAGATGGGAGTGTAAATTATGTTTCTAGTTTGTGAGTGAGATGAAAAACGTGTGGTTTTTTAGGTAAAAGAATTAAGTGAAGAGTGAGATGACGACCTGAGAGAATAAAAAGAACAAGGATGATTCTAAATAACGATGTGAGCATGGCAATGATATTGCATTACTTTTAATATAGTGAATATAAACTACTATTCTATCTAGGAACAATGAATAGAACGAACACATCACAGAACTTTTTGGGGATGTTTTTCAGTAGGTCAGGAACGTAATATTTACTGATAATCGGGCGTGCATGTAAGACAAAATGTTTGAATGTAAACAAAGCAAAAGAAGTATGTAAGGACCGTGGCGCCCCAATTTAACTGTTCTTACTGAAAAATCTTTAGTCCGTGACACCGCTTGTCCTATACCCATATCATATTGTTGCTACACCCTCTCAAAACTTTAATTCCTATAATGTTAAGAACAACAGCACTTTAGTACTACAGGAACCTCCTGAAACACAATAGTATAACAAAGTAGGCACTTAATTACCCATGTTAGATTCATGCTCAATGAGAGGAGGAAGCAGGGGGTAGTTAATACGGCCGGGATTAGTTCAGTGGTTTTTAAGGTTAGGGTTTTTTTGTTTTTTTTTTTGGTAGTAGTTAATCCCATACATATTGGACTTTATAACAATCGTTTTCGTTCGTAGAATGTCACTTTCTCTGTCATTTCTGCCGCGGGGCTCTGTTATGTACTGGAACCGCAATGTTGGACTGAGCAGTCTGTTTGCGACATGTGACTTTTGAACTATCGAAATTAGATCTAGATATTTAGGCAATCGCTACAATTAGGAACGCATCCTTCTTTAAATAGAGTTGAACACACAAGTTGAACGTTCAAGTTTTACATGCTACGTGATATCTTCGCTAGGATATTTAGTTTAACCGGTTACTGGGGCTATTGAGATTTAATTTTTATTGGTAGTTGCATAGTTTACGCTTGACATGAGTTTCGATTGCCTATAGTTAATTAATTCAAAAAATCAAAAATCCCGAGTGCTTAAAAAGCGAATTAAGAGGCGTAAACAAGAAGAAAATCATGCTGTGCAATCGGAGGATACATACTTATTCGCGAGCTGGCTGACCAAAACCAGATGAATCCTCCGACTGCACAGCATGATTTTCTTTTTGTTTACGTATTTTCAGTTCGCTTTTTAAGCATCGTCGGGATTTTTTATTTTTTTGAATTATCTTCTTTTATTTATAACTTCTTAGTCAACCATTTTTCAAATTAGGTACATTTAAACATATAAGTGTTTTATTTTTGAAATCAACTTTTCAAACCCTTTATTTTGATACCCCACGCGATGGGTTTGGAAGAAAACAAAAAATTGGGATCCACAATATAGCGCCCAAAATCCGCCATTTTTCTGATTTCAAATTTTAATGTAGCCAGTGACACTCGCAAATCAATTGACGACAAAAAAACTATTGACGTAAGAATCATCAAAATCGGCCAACGCGTTTGGTCTTTGGAACGCCACATAGGAACAAACATACATATGTCGCATCAAGGCTGGCCGATAGATGCAAACCATCGGGCAGTCAGGATGTATTCCCTTAGGTTAAGACATCGTGTATGGGCAGGTCGGTGGGTACAGTCGTGCAAATGAAATAACATAAATTATTCGATACACTGGGTTTATTTAAATAGTTCACAGTTACAATCTTGCTCACTAATATTACTGATCGATACTGATTCTATAACGTCTTAGCTCCAAGGCGGTCAATACTCAACTGCTAGGTATATTCGGTGTCCCCACCTCGCAAGTAGTTAGAGATAGCGCGCCACAGCGTAGTTGTTCTTGATTTGCCGACAGGTGGCTCGTGATTTGTTTTGACGTCCGTACTATTGACTAAACCCGACACATACATACATAGACTGATAAACACATTACCCTCCTTCGGCAGTCGGATAAAAAGAAAGAATAGGTGTAACTTCGTATCAAGGCGTCACGTGGATAGCGTATTTTTCTATTATTGTTTGGCAAAAAGGGTCACAGCCTCGCCTCTGCCTCTCCATGGACTCGCTCCTTGTAAATAAATATTTTTTATTTCTTTCTAACATAGGATTTGATAATAACTACATAAAATAAAGTGATTGCACTTTCATACCATTAAAGAATATGCCAATATGTGAAAACACTGGTAATGACACTTTTTGAATTGGTTTTCTTTTTGCTGTAGGTTTTAGGAGAATTATCTTTCAGTCTAGAAAATAAATTCTCCTCTAAAATAGTTACTCAGAAATTTACTCCACAAAAAATAAAGGGCGTGAACATTACCAAATATATTTAACTCGGACCCCCTTTGTCGGTAAAAACAAAAGAACCGCGGGATTGTAAATTTTCGTAGAACTTCGTAATGCCGGGCGCCGGATGTATTGTGCTGTGATGTCTGGACTAACTTAGGTCGGATAAGAAGAATTGTATGTCTCAGGAATTAAAGGTATTCATTTATTTATGCTGCTAGGAAATAAAGGAAAACCTCAGAGGTGTCCGCGAGATAAACCGCCAAAACAACTAGTTTAGCATAATGTATAATCAGTAGGAGATACCACTTAAATAGAAGACTGTAATTTTTTTCTGTGAGTACTATACTGGCAAAAGGAAACCGTTAACTATGTAAAATATTTTTATATTGAAAACTGTTCCAAATATCCACAATTTTTAAGTGATACAAAATCGTAGTACGTGCAAACTCCTCAGTAATTGGATCACAGAATAAAAATCGAAGAACAAAATTAATTAAGGATTTCAAAGGATTTAAATGCTACACGGTATTCCTTAATTAATTGAAGCTCACAGTTTAATTAAGACACTGAACTCAAAAAAAATAAACCAAGATTGATTCAAGAAACACGCGCAATAATCTAATTTCATTTCCGTATGCACAAGTCCTATCCAACTTTGAACGTTCCGAGTAAAATGGTTTGACATTATTTTGTTTAATTAGAAGACGGATTTATAAGAAGGAAAGGTAAAAAAAATGAAACGTAGTTCGTGAATATGCACCTGTTTTTCTTAATTTAGATCAAAATGGTCTTTTTCTAAATAGAGAAGGAACGAGTATTGATAAAAATATATACCTACATAATATGCTCATTTTAGACTAGTATCACATTTGTAAATCAAGCACCCTATCTTTGTAGCTCACTTTCCAACACAATCCTAAGAATTGTGTAAGAGGTTCCTAATCCATCGCTTTATGTTTGACAAATTCGTCTGACAACGTAAAATAACGCAATAACCGTTGTTGAATTAAAAAAATGAAAGGCTGTATTATGCTATTATTGCGTGAAGTATGCTATTATTCAATAATCAATATCTACAAATCTTGTTATTTGTCATAAGCAAAAATCTACGCGATCTGACTTAAACTCAAACTTATTAGTATGAAAATCAAGCACTGTTTGTGTTGAGCACCTTCACAATTAGCCGGAATTGTAAGGTTGCTTCACAATGCCGGCTAAATATGAAGTTTCTTCATCAATTTAGTAAGAGAGTTTGGTAGTAATCAAGGCCGATTCATTTGTATACTATTCCCTTTTAAATGAATTTCTTCTGGAATCACTATTCTAGAGTAAAATTAATTCCTACAAGAGTGGTGTGTGTTGAGCAAGTAACAGCAGCCACACTGGTCGAACTGTAAAGTAAAAGTCAATTCGTGTATGGGTTTTCTTTCATTCATTACTCATCGAAAGTGTGTGCCTAAGAAAGCACGTTTAGGCTCGGCGCAAAGGAGCCACCGATCACAGCCACCGGTGGCTGTCGCGCGCTACCACCACATTTGTAACAGTGGTAGAAGTGCGTGACAGCCACCGGTGTTCGGAAGCCGCCACGTTTCTGTTGCTGTATAGATCAGAATGTTAATTCCAAATAGAGAGACATAATGGAATTGGAAGTTCATAAATCTGGTCATACAAGCACGCCAGTTGCGATTGCTACGCATCTGGCTTTTCTAGAGAAGTTTCCCATACGGTGTTTATATAATAACAAAAAAATCCGCTTCATATTTTACTACCCAAAAATCTCAACAAATTCTCAGAACATAGCAGGAATCATATCAGAAGAATCTACTTACCAAAGATTAATCGTCGGTGATCCGGCTAAGAGATTTCTCTTGAGACAAGTGGGCTTATTGCAAGTATTAAGTGGTGGACAGCCAGTTTTATTTTTCTACAAGTAATGCCACTTGTAGAAAAATATGTTCAGGTTTTGTCGTCGACTGTGAATGAAGAGTCGAGTTTTACAGACCCTAAGGTCTGTAAAACTCGACTCTTAACGGCATCTCTTTATAAAAGCCATACTGTAGTGGTCAAACGCGAACTGATAGATAAAATGGACCCCGGCTTCGCCCACATGAAAATGGTTTTTATCGAAGCCATGGGATCATTTCTACTATTAGCATAAAAAGCATCCAATGCCCTGATCCAGGTCATTTTTCACTTGTGTATCAAGTTTAATTTGCATCCATTCAGTCGTTAAGGCGTGAAAAAGGTAGAAATAGGCATAACCCAGCCTATATTAATTTTGAAATGATTGGCTGATGAAAAGCATACGAATTTAGTTTCGTCTTTAATCCAGAAACAAATTCTAAATCTTTAAACCAGCTTTTATAAGCCAACAATATTACACACAAACCAAACAATGTGGTGTTCTGCTGTGCAGACACGTCTTTAGTCTATTTACATTTTAATAAATACTATACAATCTCACCTTCATATCTTCTGATATTTTATCGACTCATGTCTCATTTTTATATATTCTTTGTTACTGTTAACACCTGAAAAGCATATTTTTAGTTATCTCTGATTGTTTTAATATTCCATAACTTATTTATATCGCTAATTTGTAAGATCTAAGAATATTTTATACTCTGACATTTTCATGTGATCTGACGTCTGTCTGTCTATTTTATTTTCTTAAACCATAGACAGCTAACGTACCATGGACTAGACCTTCCTTAAGCTAGTTGTACATTATAGAAAGGGCAGCGGTAGACTGCTGGCTCTGTAAAACGTTTTTTATTTGTTCTGGTCATATAATTGGGAATTTGAATTTAAAATTTAGAAGAAATGACAGAACGAGAAAAAAACGGGCGTCAGCTTTTTTTCAGAGTCAGATTTGGTCAGGGTACGCGGAAAGTCGGTTGACCTCTGATGAATATAATACCAAGTGTATCTTTTTATTCTGAAAAACTCCTTCAACTGTATCATCTGCCTACTAATGTTACTGTGTGTGCATTAAATATTATTTACTGTGTGTTTGTGAACTATCAACACTCGTGTATCATTTTGTCCGACGCCTTGCCTATCCTGCAGGAGGGTTTGCTGTTTGGCGTATAACGCCACCAGCCAGTGCCTTGACACTCCTTGTTGCTAGCCTACAACCTACCTACCGGACGTGGTGCATGAGTCGCAGCTACAGCGCGCCCGCCAGCAGTACACGCAGGTTGCGCACGCTGAACACGAGCGCCCACAACTCGCGGTAGCACTCTTCCAGCCGCCCCATCGCACTGTATCACGCCGCCCTGGTCTGCGGTTGCCCCTTCGCCGAAAAAAAGAAGACGCGGGCGGCACGTCGTGTGAAGCCAGCCCTTATTCTAACCTTTTCTTATTTTATCTATTATTTTAAAAGGCACGTCGTGTCAAGCAGCCCCGTCGTGTGAAGCCGGCCCTTATTCTAACCTTTTCTTGTTTTTTATCTTTTTTTTTAATAACGTAGCTTACGTTAAGCTCGTCGTAGCATAACGTTTCGTTACGTAACGTTTTCGTACTATTTGTAAACCATGATGTAGTATTTATATGGGGCTAAAGATAAATTGGGTTTATGAAGAAAAAATGTATTGGACTAGTTAAGTTCGATGTTTAAAGGGTAAACATTAGCATTGGTACGTTTTTAAATGAAACTAGATTGTAATCTTGACAGAGATGGAGTTTCAATATATGTTTATATATGTTTTAAAGCAGCTTGTTAATTGGATTACCAGCCAAACATGGAGGATTTTGGCAGATATAAATGATAACCAGTGGTCCTTGTTTGTAATCCTCCATTAAAAAAGCTACATGGTATTATGTTGTACTACCTATATTGCACAATTGACGTATTATGGAATTTATAAAATCCACGACTGCGAGACATTTTCTCAATCTTTTCTCACCAAAATCGCAAATTTAACTCATGCTTTTGACAGCTGTACAGGTTATATTAGTTTGGTATCTCTCAAACATTGTATTAATTGAAAAACACCCAAAAAACACCCTTTGACATGTTAAACACGAAGCCAACAAGACTCAAATTCCATCTCCCATAATTTTATTCACCAAACAATACAAATAAATCGGCATTATCAATCAAAAATAATCGAATCAATCAACTAGAGTTGAATCAATCGGTTCCAGATATGTGATCAATCTTTTACCAAATTAAATTTGTAAAAGACCAGACCATGGGACCAAACTTGTTAGACTGTCTGAAGAGATTTCAGAAAATATTAGAGGTTTCTGTTTGTAATACAGATTGTATTTTGATTCATGTAATTTTTTGTTGATATTTAATTTTTTTGACCTAATACTAGAATCAGGAAAGGCTTAAATAAGTACTTAACCTCTTCAGTCTTCTGCAGTAAGTGAAGCTTTTATTTATGGTTTATTGAAAAAAAAACATAGTTAAAGGGCAAAATTGAAAACTAGGATACACACAATATGATTTAAAAGGGGTAGTAAAGGTACAGGATAGGCTTGCTCGCAAAAAACGTACAAACAACCCTATCAAGAGTGGCCTCATCAAGAATAAACAAAACCTTTGGTAGATTTTATTACGACGGTGACTTTCATAAACAATACTTACCTAAAACCCACATAAGGCTTAAAATACACGTATCCAACGTCAAATTGTCCATCAAACCTTATTGGTCAACAATCTTTAGCTAAAGGGACGAAAAAAAAAACGCGTGCGAAATCATATTAAACCAGAAACCTCTATAATCCAATTAATAAAGTTCAAAAAAACAGAACAGATGTAAGCCTTTACTCTATTGTAGTTTGTTTTAACATAATGTAGGTATGGAAAGAAAGTCAGCTTTTTAAAAACGGCGCTCCCTTGATTTGCAGCACCGCCAACCTACTAATATAAATGTGAAAATTTATGAGGATATTTGTTACTCTTTAACGGAACGAATTAAAATCTACAGAACGGATTTTAATGAATCTTTACAGCTTAATATAGCATATACATTAGAATATCACATAAGCTATAAATTATTTATTTATTAGTTTATCCTCGCACTGGAACGCCTTGCAGCAATTACACCAATGGGGCACTATCTTATAATAAACTAACTATTAGACTCCAGGTTTCCTCACAATGTTTTCCTTCACTGTTGCCAGCAATGTCCAAGATAAACTTGGAAAGTACATATGAATTGAAAAAAATCACATTGGTACTTGCCCGGATTCGAACCCACGCCCTCAATCACAAGAGGCGAGGTCTTGGCCACTGGGCCACCACAACACAAACACACATTACACACATCACATTATAGCCTAATTAGACGCAGTCGACTATAAAATTATTTTAACCTAATTCAGTGTGGACTGGATCTTCTGTCTTAACATATAGTGTGACCTTAACCACAAAGGCATAACCACTGCGGGCGGTCCTGACCTAATGTAAAGTTATCTTACAAAAAAACGATGGGTCATAGAACAATAAGGTTTCTATACCTACCGTCATTCGTGTAGGTGTTGATTTATACAGCAAGGATTATATGGGCCGCGGTAATGACCTTTGTCTGGTTCACGAATGCGATTCGGTAAAGAATTCACGGTAGTTCAGGTATTAATATCTGCATGTATTTATTTCATCATGAGGAATTATGTTGTGTGTCTTTATAAGAGACTTTAATAAAACGAAAATGGCGACGAATATTGCATTACTTTGGTCAACATGGACTGTACTTTATCTAACTGTACTTTATTATTCAACTAGCTGCCGCCCGCGTGCTCTTAGTTCTTCTCCCCATATCTTTATAAATTATAGCCTATTTGTTGTTCTGATGTATAAATTATATTTATGTAAAAATAATAAAAATCCATTAAGTTATTTTTGCGTGAAAGAGTAACAAACATCCATCCAACCTCACAAACTTTCACGTTTCTAATAGTAGTAGGATCTGTTTATCTACTGACCTTGATGAGAGGTCAATTTGTAATACCAAAATATAGGTTGAGGTGTATGTATAAGGCCTACACCTATATTTCTATCGAATATTTTAAGTTTAGTGCAATAAAGACGCGCCCATTCTGACCGGTAAAACAATAAGACTGGTCTGTAACTGCAAGCCTCATAACGTTAAATAAAAAACCGGCCAAGTGCGAGTCGGACTCGCGCACGAAGGGTTCCGTATCATTATCGCAAAAAAAACGGCAAGAAAATCTCGTTTGTCGTATGGGAGCCCTACTAAAATGTGTATTTTATTCTGTTTAAGTATTTGTTGTTATTGTCGCAACAGAAATATATCATCTGTGAAAATTTCAACTGTCTAGCTATCACGGTTCATGAGAGATAGTCTGGAGACAGATAGACAGACGGACCGCGGAGTCATAGTAATAGGGTCCCATTTTTACCCTTTGGGTACGGAAGCCTAGAAACCACCCTCATTCTGTTATCTACACATAGTTGCTATGTTAGATAACAGAATGAAAACCACTTAGTGTACACACTAAGGGCTTGGGAAAATTCATATTACATCAGCGACAACGAATGAAGAAAAAATTACAGAGGGTATAGACATACACATTCTACAAACTAAAGCGTCGTGAGCGATTGGTAAAATATCAAATATGTATTGTCAAGCGCTACTGAATTGCTAAATTTGTCTAAAGCTTCTTGATGCAAACATCTCTATACACCTCTCAAGCAAGCAAATTTTTATTTCTGATGGTTCACCAAAAATATTTACGTAGGCAAGAAGGTAAAAATAGCCCTGCTATTCAAAACAGTAGGCACTAATAAAGTTTTACCTACCAAATCTAATACAACACAAGAGTAGGCAACTAAAATCTGATAATAGCTTCAATTTCACGACTTCTATACATTACGACTACAAAACTCATTATTTATACCAAGGAATAAAAATATCTACCGAAAGATTTCTTCGTAAGTCAGTTTATAATAACATATTATTATAATGCTATTGGACTATTTTTGTCACAGTTCTTCCACTGAGTCACCCACAGATTAAAGTGGGTCGAGTTTATGAGTATATTATTGTGTTAAAGATTAGTGTTTTGAAAGGGTTGTCTTGAGTTGCAAGCTGCTGCAAGATGGAATTTCCTATCGGCAAAAAAATTGGCAGTCATGGGGACGCCAACAAACGTAAAAACTTAAAACTTTCTACTTATAACTATTGTGTGTTTGTGTGGCAAAAGGGCGACGCGACACGTTATGTTAGCATATCGATGACGCTGTCACGTTACCACATCGCTGACGCGAACCGTACATCTGTTTTGCGCCTAGTAGTTTTCACATCAAAGACTTGTACATATTTTAATTTTGTACTTTATCCCGTTGTATGCCCAACAATATCAAGTCAAGGAATATTCTTATTTTATAAACGAATAAAGCGGGATAGACTAAAATTTTTAAATATAGAAGATAAACCGAAAAAGGAACCGAAAAACGATTGTTATATACAAATGGCCATTGTTTGAAATATATTCTGTTAATTTTTACGACGGCAGCCGGATTGTGAATTTTAATATGCTTAGCTTGGGTACACTACCGTATGGAGATTTTGTATAAGATCGCAGTTAACCCTTTTTATTTTTGGTAAAAATTAAATGAAATTGAAAATCGTACGCGAACATAGACACGCTTCACGTACAGCGAGTGTACGTATCAATATACAATCGCTAATAATACAATCGCCGTACGTACGCGTACGGGATTTGCAGGATTAAGAATGTATTTAATATTTATTTTTGAAAAAAAAAGAGTAGGTATTTTTTTTTAAGAACACTTATTAGTCATTACTAATTATCAAATGAATAATTATAATAATGTTTTAGAGGTAAAAATATAATTAGTCAATCAATAAAAAGCATCATCTCTAGTCACAGATTACTTGAACTGACATTGATTTCGTTCCGTTACGGTACTGGATTCACACAACACAAAACAAAATTTCAAAATTTATGCAGCTGTAAGTTAAAAACCGAAATTAAAATTATTTTCCATCATAATTCTATAGAAAGTCACGAGTTCCATGGAAAAGTTTTTGAATCAAAATCAATTATTAATGAGGCCTTGCTGAGGAGTCTCATAAATAATATCAAAAACCGCCGCCACCACTGTTCACTTTTCTGTAATTTAATGTTTGTATCTCGTTTGGTGGAAATTAAATACCTAACTTTTTTTTTTCTTTCTGTCAGAAAGTAGTCTGAGGCCCTTTTTTTATTTGGACAAACTTGCGGGCTCCCGCATTTCTGATCCTGCAAAAAAGGTGCCAGAACCCAAACCTTCGGGATCCCGCTGGATTCCCTAGCATAGAGCTGACCATCTGTACATTTCTTTGATGTCGGTCGGCTATTTTATCCGAAAGTTGTTAACCGTGACTTTGGGAATAGGTCTGTAGGTACTCTCTTAGGATACGCCAAAGATTCACTGAATTCACTCAATCTTATTTCTGCAGAATATTTTTCATGGTTTGCTTGAAATATCTGAGTTTCAGGATAACTTTGTCTGAGTAAAACGCTTAAATACTATCTGCATGATAATGGTAGTACATAATGTTTGAATTTGCTACCTATATAAATGTGATTGCTCCTTCTCAAAGGATGTTGATAAAAAATCTTACTAGCCTGCGTTATGGATATTGTTCCCCCCTCCCTAGTCATTTCCTCAATTCAAAACATCGTGTTTTCTTTAGATTACTTTAACCCAACATTGCTTGAAAACTGAAATTATACAAAACATCCGAAAACAGGATCTTTAGAACTCAAAATTGTTGAAGAAAATATTTGATAAAGAATAAATACTTTATTCTTTTTAAATTATTTCCAAAAAAAGTGGACTACTTATTGAAATGAAAACAAGAAATTAACACAATTTATTGAATCAACAAAAAGTACGGAACCTTCGATGAGCGTCAAATTTTATTATCTGTTTTTTTCTGCTGAAGAAAGTTTCCGTGTTATTCAGTTAACGCACCATTGGCTACATTTTGAAAAATACTTTTTTTATTGGGAAATATTACGTCTTCATAATTATTATATTTGGATCCAGCAATTTCCGTCTATTATAACAGAAGTTACTCGTATATACGAGGTCCTCAGGGACTCATCGCATCCTAGCGAAGTAGATATGCTAAACTGTGTTTACACAGGACATAGTCTATTTATCTGGTATAATTATCATCTGTATCCCGTGGTTTACACAAATTGCTTAAGGCGACATAACTGGCGACCGAAATACCTAATTGAGGCGTGCTATGGACCTTTGCAAACCCCGTACTCATCATCTGTCAAACCATTTTCCAAATATATTGGTGTCGACATCCAGTCTAACTGAACACCAGTATTATCTGACCTCTACAAATTTGTTAAACTATTACTCCAAACTACATTGGCCTTCAAATCTTTGTACCACACTTTTGAAATTGCAATTTTGCCTAGACTACAGAAGTCAGAGATTTGAAATAAAAATAACGTTTTAGAAAAAAAATTATCAACTCCCTTTGTAATTATAGTTTATTTATTATACATTAGTAATGTTTTCACAATTAAAAAAGATAGAAAAGAAAATATAGAACCCAAAAAATAACCATTATTAACTTACTGGCAAAAACTCAGAGCATAAATGCGCAATGTTGTTAAAATCTTATCATATCTCAGCATAATTATTATGTATTGATACTCAGAACGACATCGTTTATTCTTTAGCTTTAGTTCTGTGGATACCAGGACACAAGAAGAATAAATATGGGTCTGGTCGAAATCGTCGAATCGAGGTAATTGTTCCGTGACTGGGGACCTTATCTACCGTAACTATGTGTACGGCTTAAAGCTAGGTTATATTTTGTTTTTATTAGAAAAGGTGCTATGTACTGTGTTTAACTTTGGAAGAATAATAAGAATAGATGGATTTTATATAAACTCACCTGCAATCCTAGAAAGGTTAAATTCAAACAAACTATTTCAGTGAAATCATTAACAGGCATGTAGCAAATTGCACGTTCGAAAACGTTGATTTCACTAAGGCAGAGCTTAGGTGTTTATTATACTAGCTCTTTGCCGGGACTTCGTTCCCGAGGTAGACCACAGAACTGTTATATTTTATCATACTTATCTGAGTTTTTTTAAGTATCTGTGTGTTATGTTACTAGCATTCAGTCGATAAGCAGATGACCGGTAACCGATATTTTTCTTTTGAAAACTTACCTGAAAACAAAAGAAAAACAAAATTATTATTTTGGCAATATTATAATATCCTAAAAATGTATTCTAATGAAACCAACTTTCCAGGTTACCTTTTTTCTTATAGAAAGAAATAAAGGTGGCGAGCTAGCATTTCCTATTTCATAGGAACCTTTCACTTCTCGGGGATAATAGAAGCTTATGGTAGGAACAAAATGTCGAAAGAATATAAATATAAGTCAAGCCCTCCCAATCCTCAGTCATGATTACCACCACAATCAAGTAAAAGTGTCTTCGACGGCAAATCAAAAAGGCTTCGTCCTCTAACTGTCAACACGGCAGTAATTAATTAACAAGAATTGCACCCATTGGTTCCCAATTCGACGGGAAATCAATCCCAAGAGGAATAATATTAGAGGAGTCGGGTTTTTGTTTCGTTGCTACGGTTTCATTAATTAATTGATTACTGGATGAAAGTTAAGAAAAATACGGGCAGAAAAAGGTTTTTTAACGATTTAAAGTAAAAGTAAGTATAAGGCTTATGCTGTATATAATTTAAGGACCAATTTACTTGCAATGCTATTCTGAAAAACTTACAACGTGCAAATGTTGTTGTAGTGAACTTAAAATAAGCTGTCAATACTTATTAGGAATGAAACGTTTTTACGCCGAAATTTTAACAGAATCTTCCTGCTGCAGGATATGCGACAGGAGTGAAACCACGAGGAGAAACCTAGTTTTAAAATAAAAGTCAAGCCTATGTGATAAATATTTGTGTGTTTAAGATTCGATTATAATCTGTATGTATGCAAGGCCTGAAATCGTTGTTCCTATATTGGCATCTATACGTATAAAACCCATCATACAATTCCCACCCATCGTACAATTGTATTTGGCAAATTATTGGGGATTCTCATATGTGGCATGAAGCCAATGAGCCGATAAGTTTTAATCATGTTCAATGTAGCTTTACAATTATTCTACAATAATTTGACCTAAATCACTTTCTTTCTCTCCATCACAAATCACATAAAGCACATCTGAACTGCAACCAAAAATATCCTTATTAACTGAGTCATTGAACCCAATTCAAGCAAACTTTAGATCCCCGAAAACATTCTCTGAATTTCAAACATAGTAGTTTTCAAAATATCCTTACTTTGTACCATCTCTTTCAAACTTATCCTGGAAGATAAAAGAGCGAGAGGAATGCCAGATAAGGTATCTAGTGTTGTTCGTCGGTCCGCATTTTGTAATCCGATATCCGTGTGCAGTCGACGGGTTACGGTTACGGGTTACGGTGGGACGTATTATAGTGATGTACTGCACTATCGATTTATCGATTGTCGATAGGATTAATTAGCTGCGGGTTAGGTGACTTAGTTTGCGATGTTGTATCTGGATATTGGCTGTTTTCTGTGTAAATGAGAGTCGCGCTACGATAAATGGGAACTGCGGATAGGATTATTGCGTAGGTAGTTTGGTCTTGTTTGTTTTAGTGAAGGTTTGGCGAATGTTGGTGAATGAATACAATAGAGGTATTAGTATATGCGCAACATTGAGCAATACAAAGTTTAGCAATAAATTAAAAGGTGTGTTGGATATTAATTTAGTAGTTACAAGAAATAACGTAGTATTCTTAGTAAGCGTTTGTAAGTCTATACAAAATCTATAAGGGTTTTTCTTCTCGGTTTTTTCTATTTACCCCTCCAGCTTTGTTTGCAAAATCCATTTAATTTGTTTTCTAACATTTCATAATAATAATAATAAAAGGAAGGTTTTGTTTTGTAAACCAATAAATATAACCGGGCAAATAACAAAAACTGAGACAGTAATAATGCAAAATAAAACGCTTTGGATAAGCAGGGACAAACAGGCCAGGCATGAGACAAAAGAAAATACTAGATTATTCCAGACAGCATTTTTAACAAATTTGTTTTTCAATATCTGCTTACTTATATTTTAGACGACCTTTTCACAAATATGTACAAAAGTAGTTTAGAATACTAAAAGTTTTAAAAACTTTCCTTTCAAACCGCCTACCATCTATAATCCACAGGAACAGTAATATTTACAATTATTTTAAGGCAGATCACATCATTGATAGTCGTTGACAAGTTTTGATGCCCGGGCGTCGTCGATTACGAAATGTATCGTTAGAAAATCCAATCAGTACACATCACTAGTGACGTGATCCCGTTAATTCAAAGAATTTAAACAACAGTACCGTAACTCATGTCAATTGTCATCTGGTTTTGATACGTGTGTAATGTTAGGGATGACAATTTAGATTTGCCAATCTTCGTTTCTGAATATGACATGAAATAAATTACTGAACAATATATAGACAAAGATTTGGCATGCATTTTGGCAAGTCACAGCCCTGATTTAAAATAGAGATGAACACCTTTAAAGATTTCGGTTACAAGATAATATAAAGGTTTTCTATTTTATTCATTTATTTTAGTCAAATGTATAATAAAATAAAGTAAACTTACACATTAAAAAACGCATTAGAAAAGCATACCGAAACATTAACAAACTTGACCATTCCCGAACTGTCAGCCCTGGTATAAACCAATATATTTTGTACCATTTTCGGTCCGTTCCATATATTATGGGCCAGATTGCAGTTACCTGTGTAACCATATAATTATTATATCGTGAGCTTTTATTGTGACATTCCCATTCAATGAAAAGGGTATCACGGTATGTGGTTTTTGTTATTCTGTTAAACTAAAGTAGGTAGTAAGAAGAGTGTAGTATTGAAAATGCTTACATTTATACAAGTTAATAGCAGAATAAGCTTGCAAAAACCCTCAAATAGTAAAAAAATAGTCCTTTATCAAATGCTTTTAAAGCAAAATACATTTTTGATTAAAACCGTACAGGTATTTTACGAGAAAAGAAAACGTTTTTTCATAAACCTAACTTCTTTTTTTGGTTTATATTGAGATTATATGATGAATATCTAAAAAATCCTGCAAATGATTGACTCCAAATTGCAACAGATCTGAAAGGAAAGGCTTTTGACTCCATCAATATGGCCAAAGAATTCCAACTATTTTAAAGGCAGTCTAACTGGAAGCAGCTGGATAAAAATACTTAATAAGGAGCGGCTGCCAATCTGGCCTCCACAACCCAGCAACTGAGTAACACAAATACCCCATACGTTGCAAAATAATTCCTTTACTAAAAAGAATCCACCAGTAAATTCCAAATAAATTATTTTCAGCTCTGGCCGTTATTCTTAGCCGGATGACACCTTCCGTTTTTAAAATTGAATTGAAATCATAGGATTTTCTTTTGTTATAATAATAATAATAATCAAGAATTGTTTAGACTAATTTATTTATTTAAACTTCATGTACAATGGTGATACATAGGCGGACTTAATGCAGCAAGGCATTCTCTACCAGTCAACCTTTGGGTTAAAAAGGACACAACAGTGGTAGGAGTACAAAATAAAAAAATAAAAAAGAACAATTATTTAAATCTGATATTAATAAACTATCTAACTAATAAAATACATACATATTTTCTAAAACAATAGACTAATAAATATTATAATAAATACCATATTATTATTTTAAATGAAACAGAAATTTAAATATAATAACTTTGATGAAGACCGAGCTACGTAAGAGAGGACAAGTAGTAGTTCCGGATTCTACGCTTAAATGAAAATTTATTCTCGGCTTTTTTATGTCAAGGGGAAGCACTTTCCAGATTTTTATAGTAGAGACAGTGTAAGAATTAGATAGAAACCCAGTGCGGTGAGAAGGAATATGGAGAAGTAAGTTTTTGGAAGCTCGAAGGTTAAGATCGTGAGAACTGCCCAACACTTTAAAATATTGTTTTAAATAATCGGGAGTACAAGGATCGTTTATGATGTTGAAGAGCATGCAGAGGCATCTGAGGGATCTCCTCTGACGGATAGGCAGCCATTTAAGCTGAGAACGGAAGGAAGAAATGTGATCATATTTACGGAGCCCGAAAATAAAGCGTATACAGTTGTTAAGAAGTCGATCCATTTTGTTAAGAAGTTACTAATCAAGGAACGGACATACATACAGACAAATTGGATAAAAGCTTTATTCTTACGAGAATCGAAATGAAAGGAAGACGCATTTAGGTTTGCCGGATACATTGGAATTGGATACCTGATTGAAATCCTGTCTTCCGTCATATGTTGACAACGAAGCGGGAATATCAAACAGTTGTAGTTTTGAGGATACGAGAAAATGTACGACATCACGCTTGTAGTATTCCCTGCAGGGGTAGACACGATGACGGGTAGTACACGAGTAGATGACTGAATTAATATTAAACACATAAACTCACGCCTTTTTCACATGGATGTAGAAATGAACTACAGAACACCACCAGTTTTCCATTCTTACATACTCCTTTTGCTTTGCTTACATTAATAATTCAATTACGACTTGAGAATCAAACCCAGGTCATGGTCTATAACAACTATATTTACAGTTACAACCACATATTTTTTTTCCACATCTAATTTTTCGTTCACATAACGCAATGGAAGTCGGGTCAATTGTTATGATCCAAAGAAACGTCATCAAACAAAAATCAATAATGTATCAAAAACAAAAAAAAAATATAATTGATATCACGATATGATAATCAGATCACGGGCTCCCATCATTAGATTGTGACTTGGTGACAATGGAACCACCTCGGGAGTATACTCTTTCAACAAAAAGAATTTTCTAAATCGGTCCACAATAGACGGAGAAATCGGTGAGCATACATACATACATACATTACATACATTCATTTAGAAAAAAACATACATACTTTCGAACATTGAACCTCCTCCTTTTTGGGCAGTTAAAATATATCTCGATTTCCCACGATAAGCTACCTAAAAAAACCCTTTGAAAGACAACATTTAACAAGCATCTCTATAGTGTATTTGCAATGTTAATACCGCAATGATGTGTCCAAGAAACAAGGATGTTATACCATTGTGTAATGCAAACTTAAACTACAGTAGTCGCAATAAACTTTTAACTTTATTGCTAAAACAATAAAGTTGTGAGCGTCGGTAATGCAAAGTTTATCATTCTTGAAGTCCGTTGTAAGATTTATGTCGGTAGTAAAATAACGCGAATGCTTCCTACGTGGATGGAATATGCCTAAATGTAATACGCCTAGTAGGAACTGTGGATTGTTGTGAACTACAGAATGGGGACTAAAGGGATGAATTAGGCGGATCACTGGGTGAGAATTTCTCAGCCCATGTCTTTTTATTGTGTACTTCCTTGGTTAATCTAATTTATGACAACCAAGGAAACTTCATTGCGAAAGTTTTAAATTGAAAACCTTAAATTGTATTATAGGGGTATGAGAGTCCTATACTAAAACTGATAGCTTCCAAAAATATGATGACTGACTGATCAATTAAACATGATACAACTTTTATCCAATCATCAGTGCCAACATTAAATTATACTTCAGAGTCAGCCTCGCTTAAGACCCTGTAGTTCATTCTGTAACGATATACAATAGCCTCAGAAATAGGTTTTCTACGATGTAACTAATTTGTACCTACTGTACTTGTTGCACCAAATTCTGACAACCCTACATAACAAGTAACACTCGACAGTTTATCCAATGACTCACTGAGAAAAATAGACTCCATATTTTTGTTAGGGATTGCCCGCCATGTTCACAGTTGATTTTAGGAATAGCTTTTTTTAAAATTGGAAGTTTGCTTTGCTTATGAAGTACAGTGCTATCTGCATTCCAGACGAATGTGGTCGATATCCGTCGAATTAATTTACACTTTCATAAGTTTGGTTTCGTCTCTTTTTAAATTTGGAATATTACGTTTAAGGTTTCCAGAAAAGGTTGGGGCGAGGCAGATAAAGATACGTCACTCGGATAAACCAAAGGTCACAGATTTATTTAAGATTTCTTTAACGAAGATAAATACAAAAATTAACAAAAGAAGTATCAAACGAGAGTCAAATGTGGTTGTTGGAGATCTGATATGATCAAAATTCAATCAAATCGATTGGCTTTCGTTTGCATTTGACGTTATTTAATCATTTTCGTTGCAGAAAAGAAGTGTAACCTCCTCAATATTTATATAAGGACATATGACGGGTGACGATATTAAAACGCGTGTACGGGTATGACCTTGACCATCTATTCCTGTTATAATCGAGTTGACCGAATGAAACTAAGCTACAAAAATCTAAATGTCACATTGGTACTTCCCAGGTTATAAACCAACATACTTCACCTACAAGCTCAAAAACAGACCCTAAAACATTTATCTTCCCTCTTAACAAAAACATAATAAAGGTCTTTTTGAAATCCTCCAAACAATTAGACAAGGTCAACAGCCCAAAAGCCATTTTTTTATTTATTTATTTGGAACACAAACATGTATACAATTACATTAATTGTGTACGGAAATGGCTGCATTAGTGAGACTGTGTCGCAGCCATTACCGCCAAAAAAAAATAAAAAATTTAATTAAATACCTATTAAGAATTAAAATCAAAAAACAAAATAAAAATTAAGTTACAATTTAAATCATAAATAAAATTAAAATAGAATAACAAATTAAAATTCAATCTTTTAAAGTAAAGTCAAAATCAAGCTCAACACTTAAAGAACAAAATATTTGATTTTAAGCCATTCATTTAAAATTAAACTAGAACGCAAACATTTAATAAAAAAACATAACCAATATTAAAAATCAATTTTAAAAAATCAAAGTCATAGTCAAAATCAAAACAAAACTAATAATTATTAAAATATTATAATGAAAAAACAGATCAATCCTTCAATAAATCAATATAAGATAGACATGTGTATGCGTGGGTATATTAAAGAGTATCTGAGTGTGGTGTAAGTAAAAGTGTGTGGATGAGAGAAATCTGAGTGTGAGTGTGAGTAAAAGTGTTTGAATGACAGAGTGTGTGTGCGTAATGTATGTCGTGAGTCAGTAGACGAAATATCAGTGAGATCGCTGGTGGAAGAGTGGGGACTATGACAGAACCTTTAGAAGATTTTCAGTCTCCTCATATGTGCGACTTTGTAGGTACCTAGAGATTTGGGCTTTGCATTCTCGTAGCGGAAGAGGGTAAATATTTATTTCCTTTTTTATCTTATTGAAGAGCATTGTGCTTAAATGGAGAAAATGGCGGCCTGCCAGTACAGTCCTCCGTGGCAATGATTTGCAAATCCTATCAGACCTACGTTTATTATTGGTTAGTTGGACATCAAAAGACAGCTGCGCATGCTTCTTAAGAATAACCTGCCTGACAAAAAGTTGTCGGACCGTGAGCACATTGCAGAGTCTGTATAGCTCAAAAGTGGGATAGCGGATAGGTTTAGATAGCATTACCTTTAAAACGGATCTTTGAGCTCTTTCTAGGCGTAGCATTATAGTTTTTGCCACTCCACCCCAAGCCGGGATACAATAACCCAGAATAGACTGAACAAGAGCCAAGTAAACCGATTTCAGAGTGTCTAGGTTTGCAATACATGTTAAATATCTAAAAACATACAATATCTTTCGGCCCCTACGAACTGTAGCCGCAACTTGCTCGTGCCAGCTTAGGACTTCGTCGATTACTATGCCAAGATACTTGAAGTTTCGCGTTCGTGCAATTTTACTACAGACACAGGCTCGTTCCTGGCTAGGATTACACATGTGAGCCCGAATTGAACTGGGGGCAGAGAAGCCATCCTCGATCCAAATGCAACAAACTTGGTTTTATCAACATTTAGGGTTAAAAGGTTACTGACTAACCAACTCATGACCCGTCTGAGGGCCGTCTCAGCATTAGTACTTACCTCCAACCAGTCCTTACCTTCGACGAGCAAAGCTGTATCATCAGCATACGTCACTATTTTGCACTTAGGAATTGACAGTTTGCAAAGGTCATTGATGTAGGCAAGAAAGAGAGTTGGTCCAATGACACTGCCCTGTGGAACTACAAAATTAAGGCTCTCCTCCTTACTAACATGACCATCAATAATGACGCACTGTAAGCGATCACTGAGATAACTCTTAAAAATGTCCAAAGCAACACCTCTCACCCCAATCGCCTCCAGCTTGGTCATCAGCTTAGGGATCGAAACCGTATCGAAGGCTTTGGATAGGTCCAAGAAGATCCCTACTGTTTTAATCTTACGGTCTATGTTATATACAGTAGAGTCCAAAAGATCCAAGATGGCATCCTCTGTAGACATTCCAGGCCGAAAGCCGTATTGATTTTTGGGAAATATATCGTTTTTGTTAAGAAATCGTATCAATCTTTTATTTAAGACCTTTTCAAATATCTTTGAAATAGAACTCATTACTGATATAGGCCTGTTATTATCCATATTGTCTTTAGCTCGCTTTTTATGTATGGGGTGGACAATAGCTTTCTTAAAAACCCTAGGAAATATACCAATACTCAAGCCAAGATTACAAACTCGGGTTATGACAGGTATTAGTACATATTTGGCAGCCTTCAGAATGCCAGCCGGGATGCCATCCCATCCCACTGCACAGTTACTTCGAAGATTATTGATGATAGACTCAATTTCACTGTCATCGACACTGTACAGTACCATGGAATTGGACGGGACCTCTTTACTGGGTTCG
This sequence comes from Orthosia gracilis, assembly GCA_947562075.1. Lineage (NCBI taxonomy): Eukaryota > Metazoa > Arthropoda > Insecta > Lepidoptera > Noctuidae > Orthosia > Orthosia gracilis. The sequence goes on along the minus strand of OX387266.1, from coordinate 10,182,515 downwards.
GTTGCACTCTGGGGATTGTCGCTTCGCCCCGCAAAACCTCAATCAACTTAGAAGCTAACTTTTTGCCCATACCAGCAAAGAACTCATTCACTGTGTTCTTCAGTGAACACAGTGAATCAGGCAGGATCATGTGACACAGTAAGCAACTGATTATGTGAGACTAACAAAAATTACAGCCCTTCCTAAACAGACTGACTGATAAGGCTGATAATCCCCTATCAAATGGCCAGACACAATCATTTGCCTTCTATCAGAATACCTTAAAGGTGCCTTGTTATCAAAGGTTGGACAAAACAAGGTTATAGTATATATACAAGTTGGCAAAACTTGTACATATTTCTTCAATTTTTATTTCGGATTGTGATGTCGTTCATAAGTAGGTATTTGATTGTTAATGTTTCTGTAGAACAACGGCGACTGTGATAAAATCAATATCGACCACAACACATTACATCGAGTCGACTTTGTTGAGATGTCTATTAACACATACAGCAGCACGGCATTCGATGGATACCGCCAGCCTTAATTATATCGCACTCGCTACAATGACAACTTGAATGACAGTCAACAGAGGCTCTCCAAATAGGACCTCAAATGAGACCAAAACGTTAGATTGACGGAATTCAGACCGCGTAGTGGACCCGACCCCCACTTAAGGGATGTCGAGTGGTTACCAAATATTATACGGGTCTTTGAGATTTTTAGCTCGGAATTAAACGTTCGGGATCATTTGGAATCTCCTTTTGAAATCTTTAGACGGTTTGGTCGTGTTGGGAGGATGAGTGATTGATTGGTGGGTTACAAAAGGAACGTTTTAATACAACCCGATTTCATTAGTAATGTCTCTAAAAATGTTTGTTTCTATTGTATTTAGAAAAATACTGCAATATTTTTGAATGTGGAATTGTGGACATAAGTTCTGCGTAAGAATATAGGTACCTTCATCCTATTTCAGAATATCCTATTTCAGAATTTTTTTTTTTACAAGGAGTTTATTTCAATTTTTTTACTCTGCTGGAGACTGCTGGACGTGAGAAGAACAGGGCCAGTCGAAGTAGCGATGTTTGGGAAGACCTAGCCCAGCAGTGGAAATGCCTTGGTAGAAATGATGATGGTTAAGACTAAACAGTGCCAGAACTAAACTTTTCTAGTCAATAGATCTTATATTTATTTTGTTTCAATGTATTCAAAATACGACTCGCAAGTAAATAAAATGATTAATATGAATCTTTTTAATTTTAGAAGTTTGTATGTTCTTGTTCTTGTTTGTCGATAAGTAAGCACTTATCGACAGCAAGAACATACAAATTTCTACAAAGCGGATTAATCGACCATCCGTATAGTTATAATCTAATGTTTTTCGACAGGCTCTAAAGTGTCGATTTTGAGGATTAATTAAAAGTAAGATTTACTAAAAACAATTACGTTCTGACTTTAACTCTTTCATAGTCATTGAAAGCTAACAAGATCAGCATTACACTGGTTGTTGATTTATTGACTGGATTTTGCCAGCGGACTCAAGTATAGGTCACCCGCGTAAAAAAAAAAAATATCTCACGGGAACGCACTACTGGTTTAATAAATCTAATCCTACTTCCTAATCCAGGCCGTTTAAATGTTTTTGATTAACAAACATCCAGACTAAAGCATTTATGATGGATAAATACTAGTAGGACATAGGTATAGTAACGAATAGGAAAGTAGGATATTTCAAATAATCTAATAAAACAAAACTAGGTCACTTCTAAGGTCTACCGGGAAACCACGGGTTAGTTAATTTAAACACGAATTCTACCGGGTAGTTAATCAAGAATCGGTCGAATGTTAACTAGTTTCTAAATTGACATACATTCTACCGAAAAACATTCATGAAAGCCATTTATTCAAATGCTGGTGAGTTAGAACTAAAGTTCGCTGCAGCGCTAAACATTTGTTGTCTCAAACTATTAAAACATGAATGCTAGATCACTTATAGAGTGTAGTTTATTCACGATTAAAACGTCTTAAGCGCCAAGAAATTCATGGCGCCTAAGCGTTTCGTTCAGCATATTGTAAAGTAAGGTTTACGGATGCAGTACAGTTCAGTCGAATAGAGTGAGTGCTTGGATAACCAAAATTTTATGTAGTACATATATTTCGATGAAGTATGGGCGAAAACACAGTTTTTTTTTTTTTTTTGTTGATTTTTAGTGTCTTCCTGTATTTTTAACATTACAGGTAGGTACAGGTTACAGATAGAATATCAATTTTTTTCCCAACTGGACACATATCCAGGGTCCGGGTTGCTACTGGGCAATTTCAGACGGAAGAACCCAATACCAGTTTGCCCGGTCTGAAAATCGAATCTAGGGTTGCTATGTAGCGTTTACGACCGTTATACCAAAAAGGCACCATAAAATATTTTTAATATCATCAACTTTATCAAAAGCTACATCATATTCAGGATAGAAGAAAAACCTTCCTATGTGTAAGCAGTTTGTTCCCCTAAACATTAAAAAAAGATCAAAAACCTGTAGTACAAAGACCTCAAGAATCATTCGGCATTGTATTTGATCTTCTAACCCTAAGAGAATTCATTCAGTACATTTAAAAGGTTTACCTACACATAGATCAAATAGAAAAGAAATTCCTAGTTGACAATTTTATCTTTGAGCTAACATTTGTCAACTCGCCACGTACCTACCTTACTTACAAGTAAAATAATGTGCCTTGGCATTTTCCTTTTAATACTATTACATACTCAAAACCTATTACTAACATGAAAGAGAAAACGTTACGAAAATTGTGTGTCAGAGGACATTACATTATAGAAACCAAAGAAATACTTGGGTGTTTGGATTGCCTGGTTTTATAAAATTCGTAAACATGTGATTTAGATGTGTTTTATTTCAGTTTATGTTATGCCTTCTGTTTATTCATATTGTACAATCCATTAGCCATCATCTCAGAATTCACATGAGGTATCCCTTTTTATACAAATCATTTTTCACACAGTCTATTCATAGTTTCTTTGGTCTTCTCATACTCCTCCACATTCATATCTACTTAAAACTTCCCTCACGACACGTTCCTGATTCGTCTGCATCACTGGCCCATACCATGACAACAGATTTCCACACAACTTTTCGGTCACCAGTGCCGTTCCAGATTTTCTCTAACACTTTGGTACTCGAACACATTTCTACATTTTGAGTAACATCACACATACCCTGTTAGCATTCTCTTCTCAGCTGCTTGCGTTCCTTTTACGTAGACTTTCGGTCATCCCTTTTAAGGCAGGTTAGCCTGACCTTTGTGCGTAAGAATTAAATTAAAAATAGAAATCTTTGATACAAGCAACTAAAAATTAACCCACTTATCTATTTTCAGAGCAATTGACCCACAACGGCACAAAAGTGACACGGACGACAAACCGATAACGAAATACATTCATTTAAAATTGGCACAACTAAGGAACGCAAGTTACTTTTTTTAACAAAACAAAGAGTACTAACTATTGTGGTGAGCCTCTAGTTGGACTGACAGACAAAAGGACATGTCGAAATTCGGTCATTGCTATCTCGCATAAAAACAGTCACCCAACAAAAATATCAATCCATATACAGGCTGTGTTGAAATAAAATTTCGAAACTCCTACATTTTGCCGAATTATAGAAATTGAGTATCAAATTGATTCGACGTTTCTGTAATGTTTAATTTTTGATGTCGAAATCTCGATTCTTTTCGAAACTTTCGATGGTTTTATTCGTTATTCGGGATCATTGAGTCAATACTGTTAATATAAATGACAAAGACTCTGAGAGCTCTTTTATCTTTACTTGGCAATTGAATTACATCCGTCGGGCAATTTCATTGAAATTTTAAGGATTTCCACGATTTTATTTCGGTTGGAACGGGAAAAAAATAGTATTACTGGACCAGTGATGGTTGTCGGAGTTCTAGGAAAATTTTCGTATTAACAATCACCTGAAAAGTAGTTTATTTTACGTTTTCGTTGAGAACAATTTTTTTACGGATACATTTGAAAAGACTAAAATAATGTTATAAACACAACTGAAGTTTATTTAACGCTTCTATTTGTAAATGAGCTTTCTTCTTTGTAGTAGTTATGGCCTAGCTAAACTGTAACAACTGTACCTAATTCTACAAAGCTGAAATGAAATTCTACAAAGAACTATGAAATAAGCGATTCTATTCAATAGAACTCCGAATAAGTTCAATTTAGATATATAGTAGACACAATTTTTTGTTTAGTAATTAAGGCTCCAATAACATTTAAATTCAGCTTTATTTTAATCACTCTTAATCTCACTACTAACTTTATTTACACGATTTTTCGCAGCCTCACCGCATTTCCTAGCAGTCGCGTACTAAACACAAACTAGAAAACAAATATTGAATACGCCTTCGGTTTAAACCGCACTCTTTCGGGTCAAGTGTCACATGACCGATATTCCATTCAGACGATATTGCCGTCTTTGCTTTAACGAAATCCACTACTTTGTTAATACCACGCTTACCCTTTGAATGTTATAAACTTACTGAAGTATTAGGATTAGTAAACTACAAAGGGTCAAACTAAATTAGTTAGCAAAACTTCGCAAATTTAAATGACACAAATGGAATGTCAGTTATAAAATTGTTAGAAAGGTCTAACTATTAGGTACTTTACGGAAAACGGTTTTAAGTTGTGTTGACAAATATTATTAAATTTAAGCAAGTTGTTTAAGTCAGACAACAAAAGTTGAACGGTTTTAAAGTCTCGTTATTTTTTACGTAAGCTAAGTACCAAATATTGGCATTAAATAAAGTAATATGTAATAATAAAAAAGTTTTCCAATATATCCCATTTTAAATTATTCATATTTACAATTTCTCTAATTCGCTGGTAAAATTTCGTAGTTCAAAATTTTTGGAAAAACAAGTCTTATGTTAAGGATTAAGAGCTAGGATGGTCGTAAATTAGTCTTTAATTGAACTAATCCCTTGGATTGCCGCCAGAGGACGCTTCGCCAATATGGCTGAAATTAGTATCATTGAGTTTGATTGTAACATCATGCAAACATAGGCTATGTTTCTAATACTATATTTTAAGTCCAATTATGAAACTTAAATAGAGCAGCTGTTATGAATTTTGGTAAATATTTCTTCTTTTTAACTGACTTCCCAAAAAGGGAAGGTTTCTACTTTTTTTTGTGTATGTTCGGGCATACGAGTAACTCCGTCATATACCTATTAAAATTTTAGCAAAATGCAGGATTTGCAAAATTGATTTTTTTGTTTGAAAGCGTATATTTTTTAGGTGGTTCCACTGGCACCAAATCAGAATCTGATGATGGGATCCCATGGAAATCGAGGGAACTCCTCAAATGAGTAATGAATACATTTGAGCCTAGGTAGATATGTAGCTATTTTGATATTTTCAGGAACTGATGAAGAAGACCACAGATGGCCACTGGAATTCCATAATAAGTATGTAATGGGTATAAGATATCTCAAATGGTTAAGGGATAGTCCCTTAACCAATGACATATAAATAAATGGTAGTGATTAAAATAGTAGCATCGAACTGATCTGATGATGAAGCCGGAATGTAGACTGGAGCTCCGTAATAAAACAATGTATCCTACTCGTGTTTGGGCTTATTGGAATTTAAATAAGGTGTTTTCCGGCTATAAATTATTTTCATGGAAATATGAGGTACCAACACTAAAAAGAGTAAAATAAAACTTTTCAACAAAAAAAATAAAGCGGCTCCTAAAGCAATACACTACAAAGCTTGTCTGTAAAAAGTTTTTATAACAGAGATTTATTCACCTAAGAAAATGCCTGATTTCGTTTATCAGACAAACTTTAAAAAGCTTATCTTAATAATGCCAGTAGTTTTGATATTTCGAGAGAAACAAAAATAAACCACAAAAAAGGCACGGATAATAAACAAACAGGGCATAACTTTGATTTTTAAAAATAACCGTAGATACCTCAGGCAGATACATACTGATGCCGAAATGAAAAAAATAATACTTGTAATGTAATAATATTCCACATTAAATATAATATGTGGAGTGTTAATCCTCATTGGTATAAAAACATTGAAATCCATTATTTTTTCTACACAGTCTTTACCAAGAATCAATTACTGCCAATGCAATTGGGTCAGGCCACCTTCGTACCTAGTTTGCATACCATTGCACCATTAAACTGGTAAATGACGGGAAAGATATTGATGACTAAAATATCATAAATAGAAATAGAAACATTTATTCGTATAAACATGTGTATACATACATACACACGCAGGTGCATGTATGTACGATGATGAAAAATAACAAATAATTGTATGTACTTAAAGACATGTTTGCCACTTGTCATGGCATGCGAATATTTTATCAATTAGGTATTAAGTATTACATTATAAAATATAATTAGATGTATGATAACAAAAAATTACTAAACCATTAATATATAAGATTGGTAAAGGTAGTCGTGACAATCTGACAATGGCGCGCTTATATTAGATGGGCCACTGTATACGGCGACCGGTTCCAGTTGAACCAGATCGGTTAACCGAATTGGGCTGTTTCCAATAAGTCGGTCACCGAAAACGGCGACAGCATTCGTTTAAATTGTCGATTTAGTTGTCGACAACTTAAACGAATGCAGCAGACGACAACGGCGTCGTCTTCGTACAAAGTTATTGTGGCATATAAATCGAAAAACCACATCGGACTTAGATTGCTACGATTATAGTGTATTTTTATTGACGGGTTTTTTGTTTGTACCTAATGGTTTTCTTCTGTAAGATATATACTATCTCGTTGATAGTCACTAGACTTTAGTGCAATAGTCACGAGTGCTAAAATTACGAGAGCAAGCTTACTGAGCTTAACCGGATACAAATCCAAAATCTCAGCTGCTAAAGAAAAACCATAAAGGAAAATACCAGCCAAGTGCGTATCGGGCCACGCGCAGTAATACGGTTCCGTAGTTGTATAATAATGCGGACTAAGAAGAGAGTTTTTTGTTGTTACATGAACATTAAAACGGTTTCAGCGGCTCACACCATCTATAAACGGGCTCACATAGGACGATGTAACTAAAGAATCAAGAAATATCGAAAAAAGAAAGTAAGTAATTTAATATTTCTATAAGATAACATTATAAAGAGGCCCACCCGTCTCAATGAGCATAATTAAATTAGTACATAATTGCAAATTGATTTTATTTATAAAAAATATAAGCCGCCAAAAAAAAAGATCCAATTCTTATTTTTTTGAATTAAAAAATCGAATATCTGTCGATATCGATAATGTAATTAAAAATGCAATGTGTTCTACTGCAATGATCTGACCTTGGTTGAGTAGTAGTAAATATCGACCTATGACACGAATGTCAACCTTACGGCAAACGACCTCTGAGAATACCGCCATTTATAGTCGGGTAGCGGCATTTGCTTGGCAATCGAATCTAGTTTGACTTTAGATTACAAAATGTCGAAAATAATTCTGCACTAATACAAAATAGACTATCTCACGCGCACGCGCCGTGCGGATCGGTACTGCCAACGACTCCGCCCACTCCAATGCGTTATTCAAGCTTAAACAAGATTAATTTAGAAATCATCATTATTAAGGAAGTTATGATTTTATGTTTGTATAGTTTTCCATCGTTCATAAGCATATATTTACTATCTGTTTAACACAGCTAACAACGTTATTTAAGTAATTTTTCAATGGCATTTGTTCAAAATTTTTACTGTTCCAAGTACATTTTATAAGTTGGTCGACTATTACTCGTAAACTTGTAAAGCCTACTTAGCTCTGATAGTTTTCCTTTTAATTCCGTTATATATGCTACTGCTATGCTTTTTTTCACATAGCGAAAAGCAACCATTTCGCTGGCAGGGACACTTGACTCTAACACAAATTTGCAATTTAAAGCTTAATTTTACGCAAACGGATCTCTGTATCGAAAAATGGTTTTAACAGACCCGTAATATTTTTGAATGGCTTATCCAACGATACCCCACGCCACTGGAAAGAGAAGGGAAAAAAACATCTTCACTTTTCGTCTATAGGATATTTTGAAACCCAATTTTTTTTCTTAATTTTGTTTTATTACTTTATCGGAATTATTAAAATGTATATCCATGCCAAATTATAGCTTTCAAGTACTAAGAGTCTCTGAGCTAAGCTGCGGATGGACAGACGGACATAGCGAAATTATAAGGGTTCCTTGTTGACTTCGGCACCCTGAAAACCGGCCAAGTGCGTGTCGGACTTCGCACATTTAGGGTTCCATACCAAACCGAAAAAAGTAGTTGGTTTTAATACATAAAATTTGAAGAAAATCTGATTTATTGTTATTTGTTAGTAAGATACGAGTATACCCAGCAGTTAAAAAAATCTTCGGAACAAAATTTTGTAAAAGAAAAGCCGACGTGTTTTTCAAGATTTATAATTACACTTGCACACCTGCTGTTCTCTTTAGGAAGTACTAATTAGGACACTCAGTCATATTTTCTTTATTCCAGCACGTTTCATCAACATTTTCAAAACAACAATATTTTTATTTTTCTATCGTATATTCATATTAATTGAGCAAATAACAATTACTTTCGAACAACTGCACACAATTAACATTGCTTGTTTGTCTAACTCTACAATACAGCTAATTGCACAAGACCAGCAATGTTTGAAACGCATGGCCAATGCAACCGGGGCTATCAGTCAAACTACCACCCTTTATAAAATCAGCCTATAAAGTTTATGTTGTAGATACACAGGTCTATTCCATATCGCCAAGAAATTTAGTTTGTGTCAAAACAAAATCTAAAGCAAAATATTATATAATGGGCTGTAAAGTTCCTATACTTTCACCCATTTTTTAGATGAAATCCTTTTACTTTACAACGCCACATTGGCCAAGGAAAATATTGACTATCCTGAAACTATACAGAACGGCTGTATGGCTACCCCGTGGTCAATATTAAACACCCCATATAAAATTCGTAGCGCGTTACCGTCCATTGATGAATATCTGAGCACTTTTACGCGAATAGGTTATAAACGATGAAAATCCAAGGGCCAATGTGTACGGAAACCGTTTTGTTAGTGGACATGCTAAGCAGGGTATATAACCATTTTGCGGTTGGATGGATAGCATACTAAAGAAGATGTTATTTTACTAGTATACTGGTTTCTTAACGATGGTCTGGCTAAAGAGGTAGTGAATGCTTGAATAATGTCATTGAGAAAAATTCTAAATGCTATAGGGGAAGAAGTCGACAATGACGGCAATGATGAATGGTTTTAAGGACCTTCCACCGCTTTAGTACCGTAAAATGGTTCCTTTCTAAAGCATACTCCTTAGTAACGGCAAGGTTAAAAAGTTTGAAAAAAATACATACCTATTGATTATTGATTCATGTGCATTATTTTTGAAACAAGGTTTTTTCGTTTAAGTAATAGTTTTGCTTTAAAAAAAATATTATTCGCAACACATGAACACTACTCTAAAACGACTTGGATATTTAAAAATATTTTTACACAGAAAAAATTATGCCTGGAATTCTTTATAATTGACATAGCATATGTAAATCAAATAATATTTTGCAAACAAAGCTGTTCAAAAGAAGGTTCAATATTGATATTTTGGCATCGAGCGGGCGCACGGCCAGTACTGCGTTTACATTGGGGCGTATATATCGCCTTAAGTAGTTTTCTTGTATAGCCAAATCAGTTTAAGTATGTCAGACCCTAGACAAATGTTGTTAGCGTTTGGCAATAAAACAGAATTGCCTCTATCATGTTTTCATTTCATAAAGCAACATTCTGCCTATTTCTCCAAAAGACTTTCTCCCTTGAAACTTCCTCCACCTTTTTTCGCAACGTTCGCCTACAACTTCTCAGAGGCCTTACTACCCAAGGATCAACAGCTCTGTAATACCAAGAATGACGCAATATTTGTTCATAATTTGACGCCGCCGCCGGTACGTCATAAGGGATCAACATAATCTTCGAGAGATAGAATGAGAGGATTAGCGCTTAGTCTATAGAAGATACGTTGATTACTATTGGAGTAATGACTTGGAGGGAATAGATACAAGTTTTGTTGAAGATCTTTTTCTTACAGCTTTAAGGTTTATGATCCGTAAAGAAATAGAGGTATTATTTGAGCCTGAACAATAATTTGGCGCGCACACTAAAATTTAGGATGTGCAGCTTAGAGGCATAGAACATTTTGTGTAAACTGGATGCCTACAATTTGCGCAGGCTGCAACAACGGTGTGGAACAGGATAATAATATGTGGAAGACTTTAGCTCACGTTGGGTAAGCGGATTTCGTTAGTATGTCCGTGCTAATACTTTTCAAATTACAGTATCAGTATAGCGACAGTAGAGATAAAAACATTTTTTTGATGTATTTGCCACGCCACAGAGCAATGCTTGTGAAAGGCCAATATTATAATAGTGCACGTACCTATTTTATATATTCCCACTAATAAAATATCACTAGACTACTATTTCTCATAACATAAAAGCAATTACGGTTACCAATGAGGTATTCGGTATGGTACAGTTCGGTAGGTCCAGTAGGAACTGTAAGTCCAACAACTATACCGAAAAATATAATGAGTCAAAACAGAAAATAATTTCTAGGTAAAAATAGCACGTTTGCAAATAATACATTGAAAATGACCTAATATTTATGGTCACTGTGTCCATAAACATTGTTTGGTTTAGGTTAGGTTATTACTAAGTCTTCCATCTTATTACTGCAAACAAAATTATAACAAAATCAAATTTATGTATTTACGTCTATGTCTCTCTTTTCTTTAAGCCCGGAGTCGGACTTTTTTGTTCTATGCCGTGCGGTTACTAATTATTCATTCAATTGCGGCGGAGTTCGGAGAGGCAGAAATTGCCGAGAATTCCCGAACGTTAGCCTGTGACGTAACGCTTCGCGAGTGTTGTATTTTAAAATTTGGACAGCAGAATAAACACCCATGTTTAATGATGTTGTTGGCAGACAGGAAATCTTTTGAAAATGGAATATTTTCTCTAAGACGATGGGATGTGATGGTAACAATTGGACCTCGAGCTGGCCCAGCGCAGTACGGAATTTGAATAAATTAAGAGGCCCATATAATAATGGTTTTGTTCTTACTGGTGTGCAGCCCATCATAATGAATATTAGCTACTTTACTACATAACTTATTACCCTCCGTTCCGATTGTATCTATAACTATGGCCGACATGTCCTTAATATCCACAAACACACATTCGGGCCCATTGGTGGCTTTGGCACAGAAAAAAGATAACAAACAGTGACACAGCCTGATAGACAGAGTTACTTTCGCATTTATAATATAAATTAATGGATAGTCTGGATTTTCCGAAACCGAAATAAGTTTTTGCGTAGGAGGAAATCACTACGATTTCCTCCTATGCAAAAACTAATTTCGCTTAGCAGCAATATAAATCAAGTGTTCCAAATAGTTTTAGAAAGTGTTTTTAGTGTATTTATCCAGTTTTTAGCTAGTTAAAGAAAATCCATTATTGAAATGGCCAATTCAAAAATGTATCGTTACTGTTGAAATCCAAAAACAGTCGCAAGCGGAAAATTTCTTGAAGTCGTTAAACTCCTCCAACGTAAAAACCTCCAACTTTGGTTTTTGTTTCAAACTTTCAGCATATTTCTGAGAACATTTAAATTTGTTTGAATCGGTACAAATTATGCATTGAAAGTTAAATATAGTTATCGAAGTTTTTCAATACTTAAATGGCTGCCTACTGGGAATCAATTATGGAATGAATTCGTATAAATAATAATTAATAACGGCCCATTTAAAGGTTTCAAAAGTTGATTAAGTTTTTGTACAGTACCTTCGGGTACGTAGAAAAAAATCTGCGAAGGTTGAAAAATCTGCTTTAAAAATTACCTGCCGATATGTTGATAATCTAAGGGTCAGTTTTTATGAAAAATTCTCATGATCTTTCAGTTTAATTAGTAATTATATAACCTTATATTTATAAGTTCGTCGAAACGCTGCCGTAGAGTCTACGCTGTGTCGACAACCAATGAATCCTACCCAAACAATAGAAACTGATATTTTGGGTAAAAAACCCATATCAGTGTGCTACACGCACACTTATGGTGATAGCTAAGATAATTCCACACTCGAATTCAATACCCAAAGGTTAATGCAGAGATCCATAGTAAAGGAAACTGGCAGATTTCCCATTTTAATCCAAATAAAACATTTGTTCAGATACGTAACGAGGCAAGACTGATGCGGGTGATCAACTTAGTGGATAAAACAACCTTGTGACTTGATCATTTAGTCAATTAACATCAGATAATTATTGCTTCGGTATTCTCCACCGTAAACAGTTGAATTTAAAGTTGAACTTTGGTTGTGTACTAATTATTATTAAAACTAATAATTAATGGTAGTTAATTATTAGTTATTTAGCCCTTAATAAGTGTGCAAAGTTTAAAATTAATCCGATGTTTTGAAGGAGGTGAAAATCACGTCCAAAGATTCCGTTACATAGATACATACATACCAAGCTAATAAAAGCGTGTTAAAAACAAATAAAATATCTACTTACATGCTTCCTCAATGAGATTCTCCTGTTGACTCTCGACGCAGTACTGTAGCAGTATGGAGAACAACACGCCGGCGATCACGTGCGACCTCGAAAACGGCATCGTTGACAACACTAGCTGTTTCTATCGATATGAAGCACTTTTCGGTTGCACATCACTAGCACTTTAATTCACTGGTAACTGCACTTTAATTCACTTGTGATAACACTTTAACTAACTGGTGATTTGATGAGTTGTTTATTTATTTATTTATTTAAAACTTCATGCACAAAGGTACAATGGCGGACTTAATGCCTTAGGCATTCTCTACCAGTCAACCAAGGGTGGTGAAGAGATAACATGGCAGGTGCATTGTTTAAATTGTGACCAGCAAAAAAGTAAACAAAAAAATACGAATAATAAGTTGCTTAAAATACACATACATATATATTTTGTATAATACGTACCTAAATAATAATATATATATATTAATAAAGTAAGGAATAGAAGTTATCGAGATGTCCCCTCTCCCCGTTGAAAATAAACCCGCAATTTACGCTTGAAAGCATATTGACTGGTGGCCGTCCTGATTTCGAGAGGAAGCGCGTTCCAGAGAAGAAACCCTCATGACAATCCATTCCGGTTCTGTAAAAAAAGAAAAACTAAGTTAGACAGTGTTACTTTGACGTCTGATAGGATCACAATTAGAATTTACAATTTTCGATCATTTTCGATTAAAACAAAAAATATTTTTCGAATAAAATATCTTTGATTGTCATCATGTCTCAAGTCAAGTGCGACAAAGCTCTAAAATAAGGAAATTAGCGTGCCTCAATTTATTAAGAGACCACATGGAATCAACCTTTCGTTTCCTGAACAGGACATGAAATTACGCTTTTAGACTACTATTCCAATATATATTATTATCATAACAAATTTTTAGCCACAGTTATTCGAACATGATTTACAACTGTTCCCAAAATCTAAAAATAAAAACGTCTCGAACCCCTCTCTAAGTCTTATCCATATAGAGATATAGTCCTGTCCATATCTGGCCATCTATCGAAATAAACATCTTGAGAGATGGTTTCTCAGACTTCAAACTTGGCCAAAGGCAACCTCGATGATCGATATCGAATCTTCCATTCTGACTACGTTTTGACTGTGTCATAGACTAAATGCATGTTGCTTAGTTACTGTTGTTGACTGGATATATGTCATTGAATATAATACTGCTATCAAGAAATAATATGTTTTAATTCATATATAACATCTGGCGACGATGCCGTTCGATATAAAGAAAGCAAAACGTTCGCGAGCCATCCTACGCGGTTTGCTAACGAAAACTAATAACGCATTTCAAGCAGAACAAAATGTATATACTCATGAAGAAATTGAAAGACGATTACTGACACTTCAAAATACTTACCAAGGACTGCAAAACATACAATTACAGATAGAACAGGAGACCGAAGACGAATACCTCGAATCCGAAACCGATTACAGGTACGAAGTGGACGAACTTTATACAAATTTACGTACAAAAATGATTCGACTAATGAACACTTTCAAACCTCTTGAGCCGTTACCCAGCATACCTTCTACACAACATGCGCACGAATTCACGAGCATTCATCGAGACGTACATCCCAAACTGAATTTCCAACCGTTTCAAGCAAACGAATCGTTTAAAAACTTTATAAAAAGACTGTATGTTTACATGATTCTCAACAATATTACGGATCCCACAACGAAGGTCTACACCCTGCTGTGCACTTTACCACCTGACATTCATGAAAGAATTTACGACCTGTGTTCACCCGACGATCCAATCAAGAAGACCTATGAAGAACTTACTGATATCTTGGACAATTTCATCGATCCAAAACCTAGCATATGGGCCTCACAGCACACCTTCATATCAAGGCTACAACAAGCGGATGAATCGATTACTCTTTACGCGTCAGAACTAAAAAGACTGTCATCAAAATGTAACTTTAAGTGCTCACATTGTCTGAAACCCAATCTCGATTCATTTTTATCGTTACAATTTATACGAGGATTAAAAGATGGCGAAATTCGCACGAAAATTCTACAAGCAAAACAAACAGCGCCATTTTCAGAATTAGTTCGCACGGCTACATCTATGGAAATGGGTAAAAATGAAAATTCGACCATGTCTACATCCATTCGTCCACCACCATTGGATGCGATCAATATGGTTTCAAAAGTACATAATGAAATACAACACGCACCGAATAAAGCACGTTCAATTAAAAGACCAACTTCTATAAGAGAGCTTAAAGGTAAATGCTATCGCTGTGGAAAAGACGACCACAAAGCAAATGAATGTGGGGCCATTAAGAGTACATGCCGAAGGTGTCAAAAGGAAGGACACCTAGCGCGAGTCTGCCTTCAAGGACACAAACGCAATGAAGCGAACTTGCTGATTGACGACTCTGCAAGCAGCGCCAGTACCGACAGCATCGCAGAAATCAACTTCGTAAAGAGTGAAATCACAGACAAATACATTATAACTATCGAAATTGAAGGAAAGAAAATAAGAATGGAATTTGACACAGGTGCAACACTCTCTACCATCTCACTAAAGGATTTTATGAAGCTTAACATTCACAAAAGACTATTTCACACGAGCATCAAACTAAGAACTTATACAGGCGAAGTTTTTAAGCCCATCGGTGTCACGTTTGTTCGATGCAAATATAAAAACCAACTATTCTATGGAAAACTATACGTGATTAATAAAGACGTGAAACCCATCTTGGGTAGAAGTTGGATGAAGGAGTTTAATATTAAACTAGCCGAATTAAATTTGGTTGATACATGCAAGAAGACACAAAATCTTGAACAATTGCTTAAAGAGTTCGAACCCACCGTCTTCACTACAAACCTAGGTGAAATTCCAAACGTTCGAGGCCACCTGACTCTTAAAGATAATGCGCAACCAATTTTTATAAAACCTCGACGAATTCCATATGCGCTACGATCTAAAGTTGATGAAGAAATCGACCGACTTGAAAAACTGGGCATTATTACAAAGATTGATCACTCCGATTGGGGCACTCCCGTCGTCCCAATAGTAAAACCAAACGGAAGCATCAGACTGTGCGCCGACTACAAAATTACCTTAAACAAAATGATAGAAGACGAACAATATCCAATACCAATAATTGAAGATATTTTAGCTGAAATGAACGGCGGACAGTTTTTCTGCACCTTAGACATCACGCAAGCCTACCTGAACATGGTGATGGATGAAGAAAGCGCCCTGCTGCAAACACTGAGTACACACAAAGGTACTTTTAAAGTGAACCGACTCATGTTTGGAGTTAAAGTAGCCCCAAGTCTCTGGCAAAAATACATGGACCAATTATTAATGGGCCTTGACGGTGTCAAGTGTTTCTTCGATGATATTATAATTCAAGGATCGACAGAAAAACAATTGTTCCGTACTGTTCTTTATTTTGTAAACATTCTAAATATTAGTAGTTTTCTGAGAGTGTCTTATCAATTGTGTGTAGTAAGAACCAAATTACGGTGGATTTGAAACGTCCCGCCATCGTCTCTTTGGATGCTCGCTGACCAATCCGAACGGCGAACCACAATGCAGCGCCATCTTTATAAGAAAAAAAAGATGGATTGTCTACGCACGTCGAACGAGCCGCGGACCTCTCCGCGCTTTTTTCTGTTATCCCGGTTTTCTGGTGGTTTAGTGCTCACAGGTGAACAATTTGAAGGACTTATGCCTATGGACTTGTTTTGATGACGATATCGTGTGTGTGAACGGCTGGATCCAGACCCTCGCTGCCTGATACGACGCCGAGCCCGACGAGCGCGAGGCAGTATACCTACGGAGGCGAGAGGTGAGTGCTTTTCGAATCCACTGTTCACAAATCTTCTACACATAATTGTTTGATCATTCGAGCCGGATTGTTCATATTTTTTCACCTGTGAGGTTTTCCATTCCATATTCCCTTGTTGTTCGAATTTTAAGTTACGACGCCACGCGTCTATCAATATGGCGGCAATCCAACAAGATTTTTTTGAACGAGAAATAATTCTCGATGAGCTTCAACGAACATTACAGTTCATAGATTCCGACGAACAACAATTTAAATCTCGATCTAAAGATTTAACTTCACAACAGCGCAAGTTTTTCAAACTTCAAGCTAAAATTGAAAAATCCCTCATTAAGTCTAATACTTTTGATAAAGAGGAACAGCTAAGAATTCGTAACAGTTTTAATGATTGCTATTATGCTATTGTGGTACATTTAAATAAAATTAAAGAAGATGAAATTGAACATAAACGTAGGATGTCGTCACTCGGATCCCCTAATAATGCTGTTGTTCACGTGCCATCGTCTAGTAGTTGTGCTAGTAGATTACCTACTCTTCCAATGCCTACCTTTTCAGGAGAAATAACAGATTGGCCTGCTTTCTACGATCTATTTCGGTCACTAGTGCACAACAAAAATACCTACTCAGACTCGGAGAAGTTCCGCTATTTGCTACTTTCTTTGAAAAATGAACCCTACAATCTAATTAAATCTATTCCAATAACTGACGAGAACTATACGGTCGCGTTAGGTATGCTACAGTCTAGGTATGATAACGAACGAGCCATTGCTTCCGCTCATCTAGAAAAAATATTCGATATTGAACCTTGTCAGTCCGATAAAAGCGACAAATCAGTTCAAGGGTTAAGAAATTTACTGAACACTTATCATGAAAATATCATGGCTTTAGAAGTAATGCACTTTCCTACGAAGGAGTGGAGTTTCATGTTAGTGCTTCTTTTCTTACGTAAGATTCCACCAACATTACGTAGACGTTTCGATTTGTCGTTGTCCCAACCATCTAAGATACCCACAATTAGTGAATTAATAAATTTCTTAGAACGCGAGTTATCTGCAAGTGAATTTGCGTATCAAAACAAACCCATTTATAATGCGGAAAAGGTAGGTAGTTCTAGGACTCCGCCCGCATCGAACGCGCGCCGTGCGCTCTCGGCCGGCGTCGCGGCGGGCCCGGAAACAAAGTCAGACAATTCACAGTCCAACAATTCAAATAGTAAAAGGATATCTTGTATTAGTTGCGGTGCTCGACATACGTTGACGAAATGTGCGAATTTTCTAAACTTATCCCCTCAAGATAGGTATTCTTTCATAAAAAACAAAAATGTTTGTTACAATTGTTTAAGTGTAGGACATGATGTGAAACATTGCAAATCTAACTTTGTGTGCCGTTCGTGTCATAAAAGACACCATAGTTTAATTCATTTTAATCAACAGCATAGCTTTCCGGTTGTCAGTGAAGCAGATTTGAACGCTAGTGCTGTCTCACCTACCGTGCATCAAACGACAGAGACAGATGCGCCCGGTACCGCGCCAACCGTACTGACAGCTGTGAATCATACGTCGAGAGATAACGCGATCGCTCCGCAATCCATTGCGCCTTCCGTGCGCGCAAGTACCGTGCTTTTGTGTACAGCGCTAGTTAATGTACACGTAGGCTCGCAAAAACACACCGTTCGGTGTATTATAGATACCGGTAGTCAAGCGACTTTTATTACCGAGACTTGTGTTCAGCGGTTAGGATTGCAGCGAAGGCATGCGCGCGTTCCCGTGTTCGGTATAGGAGGTAGTGATCCTGTATACCCCAAGGGTGTTGTTTCTTTTTGCGTCACACCTACTCATGTTGATCAACCATCCCTTTCAGTTGATGCATTGATTTTACCTACACTTATGTCACGCATGCCTTGTGTAAAATTACCATTTAGGGATTGGCCACACATAAAACACTTACATTTGGCAGATCCGAAATTTTATCTTCCACAGTCGGTGGAAATGCTTTTAGGTGCGGATATTCTATCCCAGGTGATATTAGGTCACGTGATTACGGGCCCTTCCGGGTCCCCAATGGCATTAAATAGTATCTTTGGTTATTTATTAATGGGTGATGTTTCTTGCAACCAAAATACGCCTTCTTCGCTTCGAGTGTGTTTCAGTAGTTCTAGCTCATCCTACGATGACGTCATAAATCTGAAACGATTCTGGGAATTAGAGTCCCTTCCTGAAAAAAGAGTTTCCAGCCCTGACGAAGCCTTGTGTGAGTCTATCTTCGTAGAATCACACACTCGCGACGAAAATGGGCGATATGTAGTTTCGCTTCCATTTAAACCCGATGCACCTGCCCTCGGCGAATCACGAGATACGGCAGTATCTAGGTTTAGAAAATTAGAGTATAGGTTAGAACGTAATCCACAACTTAAGGTTGATTATCACGCGTGCCTCCAGGAATATTTAGATCTTGGTCACATGGAGCCCGTGAATTCCCCTCCTTCTATCAGTACCTATTACATTCCGCACCACTGCGTGGTCAAGGATTCTAGTGAAACAACTCGTACCCGTGTTGTTTTTGATGCGAGTTGCAAAACTTCTAATGGCATTTCACTTAACGATGTTTTATTAACTGGGCCTAAATTGCACCAGGACATCGTAGATGTTTTATTAGGGTTTCGTATTCATGCTATCGCTGTCACTGCTGATATTAAGCAGATGTACAGAAACATTTTGTTACAACATTCTGATTGGGACTATCAGCGTATTGTTTGGCGACAATCTCCAACCGAACCTTTGCGTGATTATCGGCTGCGAACCGTCACTTTCGGTGTTAGTTCATCACCTTACTTAGCACTTCGTACGATTCAACAGTTGGCGGATGATGAAGCTACTAACTTCCCGTTAGGTTCTAAGGTCCTCCGCGACCAAGTGTTTGTTGATGATGTGGTCACTGGCACATGTGACGTCACACATGCTCTGATTTTACAACGAGAGTTAGTAGGTATTTGTTCATCGGCTGGTTTCGAACTGCGAAAGTGGCAGAGCAATTCGTCAGCGTTACTCGCTGCTGTACATACATCAGAGGCTCATGGCGAGCGGCCCGATAATGTTTCATTTGCATTAATGGAAAGCGATAAACAAACAAAGGTTTTAGGACTCCAATGGAACCCAAAATCAGATACATTTTCCTTTAGTGTTCAAGCAACTTTAGATAAAATCTCCAAGCGGACCATATTATCCCAAATAGCAAAAATTTATGACCCTATGGGCTGGTTATCTCCTATAGCTATTTATGCAAAACATCTTATTCAGCTATTATGGATCTCCGGTGTCAATTGGGACGAGTCACCTCCCATAGATATAATTAATTCATGGTCTAATTTCATCAATGAATTATCATTGCTATCAAGTTTTCAAATCCCACGTTTTGTTTTTCCAAATGTAAGTTCTATTCAGATTCATAGGTTTTCGGACGCATCTGAGCGTGCTTACGCTGCGTGTGTCTATGTTCGTGTGACTGATAGTAGTGATAACGTTAAAACATTTCTTTTACTAGCGAAAACTCGCGTAGCGCCGCTCAAACCGGTTCTCACTATTCCGCGTCTCGAGCTGTGTGCGGCTGTTTTATTGTCACAGCTAATTGATAAAATTATGAAGGTGTACGGTGACCGTGTGAACTGCAATCATGTCTATGCATGGACTGATTCTCAGATTGTGTTAGCGTGGCTTCGTTCGCCACCACATGAATGGAAAACATTCGTCTCTAATCGTTTGAGTGAGATTTTATCCCGGCTTCCTGCCGATTGCTGGAGACATGTTCCCTCTGCTGATAATCCAGCAGACGCACCTTCTCGAGGAATGCTGCCTGCTAGTTTTATTGAAAATTCTTCAATGTGGCTCCAGGGGCCCTGGTGGTTGTCACGTGATTTTAAGTGTTGGCCAATTCCTAAAGAGGTATCTAAAGTTACCGAGGAAAAGCGTAATTCCCCACTATCGGTGGTAACAAACTCGTCCATCACGACGCCGGCGCCTCCTGATGCTACGGATTACATAGAAAGATTTTCTAGTTTAGGTAAACTTGTTCGAGTCACCTCACTCATATTTCGATTTTATAATAGATGCAAAAAGGTTCAAATTCAATATCCAACCTACATAACAGTTCCCGAATTTAATTTTTGTCTAGGTCGACTTATTCATTTAGTTCAACATTCATCTTTTCCCGAAGATATAAAAAATATTGCATTAGGTAATTATCCTTCCCTTAAACTACGTAGGTTAAAACCATTTATTGACAAACAAAATAGTTTACGTGTCGGTGGGCGGATTCATAAGTCATTGTTGCCGTTTGTTTCTAAACATCAATTAATTCTGCCTAAAAGGCACCATCTCACCAATCTACTTATTGACCATGCCCATGTCAGTCATTTGCATACCGGTCCACAGGCTGTACAGTACATATTATTACAAAGGTACTGGATCGTGTCTGGTCGCGACGCTATACGTATGCGTATACATCGCTGTGTTCGTTGTTTTCGTGCGAAGCCCCTACCCGCCGCAAGAGTGCAACCTGAGCGACCTTTTCTTAAGACATCTGTTGATTTTGCAGGCCCGTTCTACGTTCGGGCAAATAAGGTTCGCAATGCAAAAATAGTCAAATGTTACGTTGCGGTTTTTGTGTGCATGTCCGTCAAGGCCATTCACCTTGAACTCGTATCCGAGTTGTCAACTGATGCCTTTTTGGCAGCTTTGCGACGCTTCACGTCCCGCAGAGGTTTATGTTCTGATATTTACTCGGATTGTGGAAAGAACTTTGTGGGTTGTAATAATTACCTACAAGATTTATATAAATATTTACGTAACGATTCTGTCCAAACCGTTCTTCACAGTAAGACATTAGAACAGGGTATCACTTGGCATTTTCAACCACCATATGCGTCACATTTTGGTGGTCTTTTCGAATCTGGAGTTAAAAGTTTTAAACACCATCTTCATCGAGTACTTGGCACTCAGACTCAAACCTATGATGAGATGCATACTCTTCTTTGCCAGATAGAAGCGGTACTAAATTCGCGCCCACTTTGTGTGTTAAGTGTTGATCCGTTAGACCCTTTACCCTTAACCCCTTCTCATTTTTTAATAGGAGGTCCTCTGACGGCCTTGCCTGATATTTCTTTATGCGAAGACGTGTCAAATCGTCTCACTAGATGGCGTAGAGTGCAACAGTGCGTACAGCATTTTTGGAGGCGTTGGAGTCGTGAATATTTACACGAGATTCAACAACGCAATAAATGGTTTAAGGATAGCGGCTCTCCACTCCGAGAGGGTATGATTGTTGTCGTACGTGAAAACAACCTGCCACCCTTGCAATGGCGATTGGCTCGTGTACATGCTCTTCATCCAGGGTCAGATAATATCACCCGCGTCGTAACCCTTCAGATGGGCAAAACTTTTGTAAAACGTTCTGTAGTTAAAATATGTCCTTTACCTTTAGAATAATTAAGAATACTTATTTCTTACTGTTACGTTTCTTAGCTAAGTACCTACCTCTTAAGTATTAATTATTTTTCATAGAATTTATTTCAGTTTTAAATGCGATTAGCGACTATTTTCGTTTAATCTTTCATTATTTCAATATCTTTAACTTAAGGTTAAAAGAATTACATTCTTTTAAGGCGAGCGGCATGTTCCGTACTGTTCTTTATTTTGTAAACATTCTAAATATTAGTAGTTTTCTGAGAGTGTCTTATCAATTGTGTGTAGTAAGAACCAAATTACGGTGGATTTGAAACGTCCCGCCATCGTCTCTTTGGATGCTCGCTGACCAATCCGAACGGCGAACCACAATGCAGCGCCATCTTTATAAGAAAAAAAAGATGGATTGTCTACGCACGTCGAACGAGCCGCGGACCTCTCCGCGCTTTTTTCTGTTATCCCGGTTTTCTGGTGGTTTAGTGCTCACAGGTGAACAATTTGAAGGACTTATGCCTATGGACTTGTTTTGATGACGATATCGTGTGTGTGAACGGCTGGATCCAGACCCTCGCTGCCTGATACGACGCCGAGCCCGACGAGCGCGAGGCAGTATACCTACGGAGGCGAGAGGTGAGTGCTTTTCGAATCCACTGTTCACAAATCTTCTACACAACAATTATTATCCAGATTGAAACAAGTTTTGCTTAAACTTCAAGATAGCAACCTTCGTGTTAATAAAGAAAAGTGCCAATTCTTCAAAAGAAGTATCAATTACTTGGGACACACGATAGACAAAGAGGGTTTACATAAAAATCAGGACAAAATAAAAGCAATTTTAAATGCACAACGCCCAACTAATGTAAATGAACTAAGAACGTTACTAGGCATGGCAAATTATTACAACAAATTCATACCCAATCTGGCATCCATCACTGCCCCCTTAAATGAACTCTTGAAGAAAGGAGCAAAATTTACATGGTCTACAAAATGTGAAGAAAGCCTGAAAGAAATAAAAAAAGAAATACTAAGCGAAAGAATTCTAATACACTTCGATCAGAATAAACCACTTATACTGGCCACAGACGCTTCACCCACAGGACTTGGTGCCGTCCTAAGTCACAAACTGCCTGATGGCTCAGAAAGACCAATAGCATTTGCTTCTAGATCCTTGACCAGCAGCGAAAAGAAATACAGTCAAATCGATAAAGAGGCGACAGCTATTTTCTGGGGTTTAAAGAAATTCTTTCACTATTGTTACGGCCGGAAATTCACCCTAATCACAGACCATAAACCCCTTACATCAATTTTTCACCCGCACCAAACCTTACCCGCCTTGAGTACCATGAGGCTATTCCACTACGCACATTTTCTATCAGGATTTGACTACCATATCGAATATAGAAGTTCCTCAAAGCACTCCAACGCCGACTACCTTTCACGTTTTCCCGTTGAGAAGATTAATGAGAGTAAATATGACCAGCATTACATATTCCAGCTGAATCAGATGAACGCATTAAATATTTCTCCAAAAATAATAGCAGATGAAACAAGAGAAGACCCAGATTTAAAGAAATTACTTGAAACACTCCAATCAGGCACATCACTTAGGGAGTCCGGATATAAAGATAATGAACTAACTCTTCAGAATGACTGCATCCTAAAAGGTATGAGAGTTATAATTCCATATAAACTACGTCCACGCATCTTAGATGAACTTCACGCGGGACATGTCGGGATCTTGAAAATGAAACTTCTTGCGCGGAGTTTCGTATACTGGAAGAACATTGATAAAGATATCGAAAACAAAGTGAAATCGTGCAGAACTTGTCGATTAAACCAGAATGAACCGCCAAAAGCCCCTCTGCACCACTGGGAAGACCCTACTGGCCCGTGGCAAAGAATACACATCGATTTTGCAGGTCCGATTTCGGGCTATCATCTTCTAATTATCGTTGATGCATTTTCCAAATGGGTAGAAATAATCCCTACAAAAACTACGACGAGCGCATTCTGTATTCAGAAACTAGACGATTTATTTGACACCTTTGGATTACCCTACACGCTGGTGTCGAATAATGGAAGACAATTTGTCTCTCAAGATTTCCAGACGTTCTTAACTAGCAATGGTATTGTTCACAAAACGATCGCACCTTACCATCCCGCAACTAATGGACAAGCTGAAAGATTTGTTCAGACGGTTAAGAAATCACTGCACAAATTAGAGAGGGAGAGTGGTGGGATACTGCACAAGGTTCGTACAGTTAGAAGTCTCCTCCGGGCTACGCCAGGCATCTCAGGCGACTCGCCCTATATGCTAATGTTTGGAAGAGAGGTAAGAACGAGATTGGTAGCCAAGATTAGAGCTCCACCAAAGGCACTACATAGGGGCAGAAGAGAAGGGGTAAGAGAGTTTGCAGTCGGAAGCAGAGTGCAAGCTCGCAATTACTCTGTATCAGGAAGGAAGTGGGAGTTTGGTACAGTGACCCGCCGACTGGGAAACCTCCACTATGAGATAGAGATCGACAGCGGACGCACATGGATGCGCCACCTCGACCAGCTGCTCCCGGCGCCTCTGATTCCTGGGAATCACGGCGGAGGCGCGTCATAGACTAAATGCATGTTGCTTAGTTACTGTTGTTGACTGGATATATGTCATTGAATATAATACTGCTATCAAGAAATAATATGTTTTAATTCATATATAATAGATTGTCTTTTATTTTTCGTTGAAGTTGAAGCTTGTATGGGTGAAGTGTCTTTCTCTTGGGTTTTTTTTTTATTTATATTTCCGTTTAGGCATTTCGAAGAAAAACCTTAAAGAGTACAAAAAATACTATGGTGTCTGGGTGGTAACTTACTTCTTGCTAATATTATAAATGCGACAGGGTTGGATGGTTTGTTACTCAAACACGCCAGAACAGCTGAACAGATCAGGATGAAATTTGGCACATAGATTATAGTCTGGAATAACACATATGCTACTTTTATTCTGGTAATATGTTGCCGTAGGATAATTTCCTACTATAACGCAGGCGAAGCCGCTAGCAAAAGCTAGTAATAGATAAACGAGAGAGGGTGCGACAATAATGTTTTAAGCAAAAATCAGGGTTTTCTTAAATAAATAACATTTCCAAAAAGTAGATAAGAAAAGACGCGCCACGCCATTCAACTAGATCCTCGATCACTTTTATTCAGCTTCAGGGTGGCACATAGCAATGAGCCACCCTGAAGAGTTCATCACTCCATCTAACCTAAGAAAGCCGAGATTACATTTGTAATCCAACGGTCATCTTCTATGGTCAACATGGCCGACTCATAAATAAAACAAATGAATGCTAAAAAATACACCATTCTCTCCCACAAACAGTAGCACTTGCAATTAACCGATTTCACATTAAAACGTCTGTTTGATGCTTCGAACAGTCAATCCAATCAGGTACCTGATAATGGCAACACATTTGATGCTTGTTAGCTGATTAAAAAAATTACGCGGCCTTTGACAGTGGGCTGATTGGTTATGTCAGATTGACGAGATGACAAATAATTGTGTTTAATTAATTATGGCTTTTGTTGGTAGGATTTTAAATGGGTCATTGTGATGGGGTGTTTGTGTTATTGTGAAAGGTAGTATTGTGATTTGGAGAGGGAGGAAAGGGTGACTTACTGATGGATGTCGAGGTGACTTAATGATGAAACATACGTTTTGATAATATTCGTTTAGATTTACATTTTAAAAATACTTGAAAATGGAGTACTAAGGCATAATTTTACAGGAAATATTGCGGTGAAAAATTCTAGAAAAAGTTTAGTTCGACTTGATGTAAGCCATTAGAATAGTGTAGGAAATTTTTATCGAGTATGAGACAGTGCTTATACCCATCAATGATACCCTTAAAATGTCATTCGAATCGCAACAATAATACTACAATTTTGTGCATCGTGCTCTTGTTTAATTAAATAAATATTATTTATTATTATTAATTTATTAACATACAATTATATTCATTCAAAGTAACTCCCTCAATAAACATTCGTTATAACCACATTCCCCTTAACACCAAAACATACTTTATAATTAAAATTGCCAATAACAATTACACTATCACCGGGATCCAATATACCGAATGCTATAACAATAACATTACATACATTGAGCTGAACACTAACTCTTAACTAATAACACTTCGTTAGAGAACTGAAATGCGAATAGTTTGCCATGCCTATGCTAAAATTGAGGACTTAAGGGTTTGCTTAGACGAGCCACCGTTGCACCACACTTAAGCTACAAAAATGTCGTCAGAGCGAAATTAATTAACATATACTCAACCTTTCATAGTTTACAGTTGCAAATAGGGATATTCTGAGTTGCACCATGGCATCCAGTACTGCGTTTGCCGCATCTTTTATCCGACTTTGTTGCGGCATATTTTACTCCTCTTAACACTAGCAAATGGTGTCTGGCGGGTATGAGACTACTTTTTTACTTTCAAAAACTGCTGATTCGCGGGATAATTTAAATGATTTTAATTTTGTATTAGCTTCGGGCGTCCCATGCTAAGTTAGACCTTCTCACAATACCAAATGACCATCGTTTATCCGAAAGACTTGGTGACTTAACCTCACTTCAGCATCCTTACTCAACTATTGCAGTGGCTAATTTGCATACGCTCGTTGACTCACTGAAGCTGGTTGAAGTTGCCTCTTGAAAGTCGCTAAATACTTATCCGCACCGATATTTTAGCCACTATGGTGTTGCTGTGAATGTGGCTTGTCTGCACAAATCTTAACGCCAGGCACTAAAGCGAGATACCCTTTGGCCAAGGACATACGTGGCTGAACTACAAATGATGATTATATCTATATTAGATTGCCAACCAGAATAGCTCATTTACATGTAGTCAGCATCTGTGCTAGGTTCGGTGCCAGGCTGTATACTGGCTGGCTGGTGTAGACTGAACTTGAGCAGTGAATAAAAAGAGACGGGATTTTTGGAACTCATTGACGGCCCGATGTGTTTTAAGAAATTTGTTCTCGTCTTTAGAAAATGAGTGGCCCTATTACGCGTAAAATCGTGTTGTTTTAGATAAGCCCGAAATTATCGCAACTTTTTGTTAATATTGAGGTTTGTGTAATACTAGTTATAAAAAACAAACAAATATTCATATTCATCAAAATATCGCAATCACAAACGCATAACAACTTTATAGTCACGGCGAGACGTCCACATCCGGCGAGTCTTCAGGAGTAAATATGTCACCCGAATAGTGTCCATTGTCATTTGAACAGTGATGAATAAGTCTAATAGGAATGAAGTTGCGTACAATAAAGATCTTTGTAACAGTTTTGGATTTTTGAAGCCTTTTGTGTTTGAAAAGGTTTGTGTTATGAGTAGTTAAGGCGATATATACGCCCCAATGTTAAAGCAGTAATAGCCGTGCGCCCGCTCGGAGCCAAAATATCAATATTGAACCTCCTTTTGAACAGTTTTGTTTGCAAAATATTATGTGATTTACATATGCTATTTCAGTTATGAAGAAATTCCAGCTATCAATTTTTCTGTGTAAAAATATTTTTAAACATTCTAGTCGATTTGGAGGAGTATTCAAAAGTTGCGAAAAATATCGTGTTGCTAATGGGTATAATTTAGACGGTCACCAAAAATATTTTTAAGACTCTAAGCTTAGGCACCAAAAAAAATAAACAACTCCAAAAAAAATCAATTGACTTTATTAAAAGGGCCCTAAAGTATATAATATTATGATCCAAAATAAATAAAATAACATCAGAAAAATCGCAAACCTCGCACAAATATTATTTTTGGTTCCTAAAATGGATCAACGGTCACCAAATTCTATCCAACTCAAAGATTAATATTACTACCAAAAATCTTACTCCAAGAGCGAGCGAAGCGAGCTCGGGAGCTTAGGGCACCCCGACACGGACAGGTTAGGTTCGAACGAGATGACGGGAGCTGAAGTGAGCGAGCAAAGCGAGCGAACTCGGCTCCCGTCATCTCGTTCGTGTTAGGTTACTTTAGACCCTGCGGACGGAAATAGGAGCCCCGCGCAGCGGGGCTCCGTCGACTATGTTGCCAGAGTACTAATCGTACTTGAACCTTGAACCTCAATATATTTAGCGAATTCCATATAACGATAAATAAGCGACGTACATCTGGGAACCCCAGTATATTAATTGATATTTGGGAAATATTCTAGCGATCGTTAGCTTTTTTAGCCTAACAAAAATGACCAAATTAGAAGTCATGGTATTACATAATTGGTAACATCTAAGTAGTGACAATATATAATATTTGGTCTAAAGTGTATTTTAAAGGCGTCCATATATTTTTTTGGCAGTCAATAATACGAAAAAATGGATTTATTTCATAATATTTTAGGAAACGTTATTTGGTGACCATTTATCCATTTTGGTAACCGTTTAGAATTTTTTTGCTAGTAAAATAGGTACTTTTTTGGGCGGTGTTTAAACACAAGCCGTTGCTAATTATTTTTTTAATGCAAAGCTATTTTTTATACGAAAAAACCATGTTTAAAAAATAATGTACATGAAACAATAATAAATATATATTTTTTTCAAACCTTTTAACCTAGCCGTTACTAAGGAGTATGCTTTAGAAAGTTACCGTTTTACAGCACTAAAGCGTATGTAGGCCCTTAAGTAAGCAGTTGGGTGTGATCTGTGAAGGATTCCAAATGTTCAGTTTAGCCTTTTAATAAAGAAGAGGGTTTCGGTGGAAAAGTGTGCCAGTTCTTTACCGTATTTTGAAAGGTTCTATTATAAAATTATGAATTTTGACGTAACAAAACTTGGTTCTAATGACGATCTTTTCATTTTCACTAAGGAAAACCGTAGTCCTAATTCACAGCGTCCAGGTCCCACTATCCATTAGAAAACAGATCATCCGTACTATGAAATTACCTATCGGAA
This sequence comes from Orthosia gracilis, assembly GCA_947562075.1. Classification (NCBI taxonomy): domain Eukaryota; kingdom Metazoa; phylum Arthropoda; class Insecta; order Lepidoptera; family Noctuidae; genus Orthosia; species Orthosia gracilis. The sequence continues at coordinate 10,153,636 of OX387266.1, read as the reverse complement.
CATCATCATTTATTTAGCTGAAAGACGTCCACTGCTGGACATGGGTCTCTCCGCACCACACTACATTGACCGGTCCCGTGCTTCTCGCATCCAGCAACGGGCACGTACTTTGCAGGTCATCAGACCATTTAATAGGAATTTATGAGGAGTTAAGTGGATAGTTGGACCAACGTTGGACAATACCGGTGAGGTAGTGAAACATGACATAAATAATGGGCTAAGGCTCATTGTGATTATTCATACCATATTTGTAGAAAAAGGGTGTTAACGGCTCATAAAAGATCTAATTAAGAATTACAACTACCTTCTATGAAATGTACGTGACTGGCATTAATAACTAATGTTATAATATAACTTTAATGATAAGTGCTAATCTATGATTCAAATAATTATAATTGGCGAACCGGTGTGAAAGAGGTGATAAGTGTAAAGTCATTGCTCGTGCGGTGTTCGATACAATATTATACACTAATTTTATCGTTAAGGGAAAATAAAATGCCGATACGAGGTGGTCTTGCTCTAGACAATTTCTGCCAGATATCGCCTTTAATAAAAGCAGATAGGCAGTCGCTTCATGTAAAATATTAGTAGGTTTTGCTATAGCTGCATCCAGTTAGCATAGAAGCTCGCATCGGTTACTCTCAGGTAGATAGTGGTCAAGCGCGAACCTATCTATAGCAAAAAATAAAAACATTGTTTAGAAAAGTATAGACAGATGATGAATGCCAAGTACATCATTAATTCAGCATTTAGATATATCTTAATTCTAAAGAAATTCTTTTTCAATAACTGAGGGGGTTACCAAACCACGTAGGTATGTATAAACTAGGCAGTATTTACAGAAAATTCTACTGTCGTAACATACTGTTGTGAGAGTATGTTATTTATTGATGTACTCCTAATGAACACTGGCCTCATTTATTCGCCGCCTTTTAACATTCAGTGGCCTAAGGTATAAGCGGTAGCGGGATCTGCCACCCAGCAAGTTGGAAGTTTAAAACTTAGTGACCACTTTAACTAAGTAAATAAACAAATAAATAGACACAGAGTTACTTTCGTGTTTATAATCAGCAACATCATCATCAGGATATTTTCACCCGAAAGACGTTCACTGCGTGTTTATAATATTTCTATCGATTTTCGTTTGCTGCGGAATCACAGATCACAATTTTCCTCGTTTAATTGCATTGTGGTAGTGATCGAAATTAATATTAATATATTTGTTTATTTATTATATACTTTATTTTTCACCAGATGTTACAAAGGAAACTTAAAACTAAAAACACATACAATGGGCGGCCTTATCGCATTCCGCGATCTCTTCCTGGCAACCAGGTATGGACAGTAATTGCTGGAAACGAAGTGGGGCTGTTATATATATATATATATATATATATATTATAAAAGAAATGCAGATACATACATATGCTATTTAATATATACATAAATATATATATCCTAAAATATAAAGGTAATAAATAAAATGATGGCAATCAATTCATCATCACAGCGACAGGTAATGCTCATCACGAGTCTTTTGAACACAGTCAACGATTAGGCGCATATGATTGGGTCTGGCAACGCATTCCACAGACGAGTAGCCTGGACAGTAAAGGTTTTATCCAGGAAACTCGTGGAATGCATTGGCATTTGAAGTCGTAAGTTATCTGATGACCTAAGAAATTTTGTGTGTGAACCGCAGAGAAACTGAAAACGTTTCTTAAGATAAAGAGTGGTGGAAGGAGTGAAGAGCACAACATATTAAAGCGAAAGAATAAGAGCATTTCGGCGAAGGCGAATTGGCAACCACTTGAGCTTCACATGGAATTCGGAAACATATTTTAGCAAACCGAATATGAACGTTATACAAACATTTTGAAGCCGCTCATGTTTTTCGAGTTATTCTTGAGTAAGGTCAAGATAGCTGGCATCAGCATAATCAAGGATGGGTAGAAGAAGGGGAAGAGTCGTCCAGTCGATTCTTGAAACCACCCTAGAACTGCCCACCACAATAACCTGCGTCTTTGTGGGGTTATCCATAAATCCATATCTTTTGCTCCATTCGCCTGACCCGCGATCACGATTTATTATTACGATAGCCTCAGACTGATGTCTGAGAGGAGCTCGCGAATAATTATGTACATCAATTTGTAGGTCCGCATAAAGATTGTAAGAAAAAGTTAGTTCACTGGAGATTAAGTTTATACAAACTGAGAAAGGTAAAGGGGATAAAACGCCATCCTGTGGTACCCCAGCAGAAGTAGTACACCTGGAAGACAAAGTCTCTCCAATGCACATACGTTTCCGGCGATCGTACAGGTAACTACGAAACCAGTCAATTACAGATGGAGATATTTTAAGAGAACACAGAATGCCAAGCAACACATCGATAGCGACAGTATTAAAAGTATTACTGAAGTCTAGCAATGCGAATACCGTGAGATTACTGTTTTCCATGGCTGAAATTAATATCTTATTATAATTATAATTGCGCCTAATTCAGGAAATTTCTCCCAACTTGAACCAACCTTCAAATAATGATTAGTTTCCTCGTCTGCCTGCTTGTTCTTCTAATTACAAAACACTTTGAATTAATAATCGTGAGCCCACGCAATAACATAAAGTTTGTCATTAATTTAACATAGTTTCAATTAATTTCGTCAAGTTGCTGGGCATAAAAGGCGCCGCAGGGTTTGAATATTTTCTTCTTTCATTGTTAATTTTTTAATTTCTTGTTGTCGGAAGATTTATACCGGTCACAAAGTTGCGAAAGATGTAATACCAGGTAATCTACTGCATATTTAAAAGGGTTTTCTTTGGAAGGTAAATTAGAATTATTTCATCTATATAAATGGTATAAACGTAGTAGGGTTCTTAACTAAAGCGGGCTCATAACGGAGGATTATAGTTTGGTCTAAAAACCTATCAGCCTTCAAAGTAAGATTAAGAGTGAATACTGAACAGGCACATTTTGGGCTCGCTCGTTCCATTGGAGACTCATCCATCGCTTTCCATCAACCCAGATCGCGGTCAAGAGATGACCCATCAATGAACAAATAAAACAAGGGACGAAGAGTGATCGTAGTAGTTAAACAACTGAACTGCTTAAGAAATATATTTTTACTAATAAAGGTCTAAAAAAATAAAGGGATAAGCTAACGAAAATGGATAGGCAGATATTTGTCACATTAGGTCTATTATTTGAGCATCAATGTGCCCAGACTGGTGGAAACGTCTAGATAAATGAAAAAAGCGGTACTGATAAGACTTTGATACCTACGTATGATAGATTAGTTTGACGCCGAACTGGGAGTTATACTGAAATAATAAGATATAGACTGATTGGACGAAAAAAGCTAGCCTTTGTGACAGCCAGGAGATACAGAGTTTCCTTTTTCTTATTTGTCTTGAACAACAAATTGTACAAACTGATTTATAAATATTGATATTGTCTATTTTCTGTCAATTCTGAAATTCAAACGTAGCAAATAGTTGAATTTCTAGATAGATAAACACACAGGCTTGTTTTTCCACCCAGAAATTATTATCAATAGAATAAAATTAACATAAAGCAAGTAGAACAGATGGCAACTTCATCAAAATTCAGTTTAAATTAAACTAATTTTAAAAACCATCTCCACTCTTAGTCACCAAAAAGTGACACTTCAAAGGATTCCTGCGTGCTAAATACATCACTAAAAAGCACATATTCACACGTACACATTCAATTAGAGAAATCCGCTCAAAATATTTTTTGGCAAATGGCAAAAACGGGCCAAAATAACACAGTCACGCCCTATTAACTGACAAAATATTAAATTTCGAACAGCCATAAAAATGGCGCACTTGCATAATCCCGCGTTTACGCCATTTTGATGTCACTGACATGACGCGAAACAGATTATGTGCGGTAGGATAACTTCGATAGGGTTTTTATTTTTTGGACGTGCTTTTTTGCGGAATAAGCTTTGCGTGCAATTTATGTAATAATTCCACAAGAATAAAAATGAGGAAGTGTTTGATTTGTGGAAGTAATTCTCGTACATAAATGAATATTACGTTACTGCATGATGCAAAAGCATGATTTAATAAATAATTGCAAAAAGGACAGCATGAAAAATAACTGCTAGAATATAAGGCTTGATAAAAGCTGCGGTAGGTTCTGTAAATTTAATTTACAACTAATGGCTTGTCTAATCTTCAGAAATAAACACTTTTTCGTATTACTCGCATCAACCGACAGCAGAGTTAGAGAAAAAAATGAACTAAAACAATACATCTCTCGCTCGAACAGTAGATAATAAACTTTGGCATTTTTGCTAATTAATAAAAAATATAAAACCTTTTTTACTTTAGAATACAACCGACTTCCAGGTTTTTATTTTTCAAATTTTTAGTTGTAGTACATAATTAGCAAGTTCAATAGTAAGGTACCTATAATGCACAAAGTTATGCCTGAATAGATTACCCAAATAACATAAAACTTGAACATAATCGGTGAAATGAGAATGTATTCCAAGCCGACTTATGTATCACAAGTAAACCTCGGCAATTTTTCATAAGTAGGCAGTACTGTCACAGGACACAATAAACTAAAGTGAATTTATTTATTATAATAATTCACGTAGATATTACATTAAAACGTCGCCTACATCTGCTAGTTGATATTCATTTGCTGTTAGAGAAGTGCATCAAATTTACTTTGTAGGTATTGCGGTACATAGGGTGGTTAACTGTGAGCGTAATCGCGGCGTTTCTCGCCTACGAAAAGAAAGTGACTACCGATTACGGCTTAGAAGCCGAAATCGGTAAAACAAACCAAAAGAAGCAAGTGTGAATTACATTTTGTAATGTTAGCAGTCCTTCGCATCTTGCTTTTCGAATAAACAAAAATAGATCTGCTGATATCATTACAAAGTCTGAGAATTAAAAAAGTTACTTCATGCCTGTTATTTATATTTCAAAACATAGAAAAATGCCCGAAATTTTTTATGTAAAAGAACATCGATGCACTTTTATTTACTTTCAAGACGGGTTTTCCCGCTCGATAGTCGTCATTCCAAGCGTGCACGTTTCAAACTTCAACCCGTATATTTTCGCCTGCACCAAGTCACTTACATTTGAGACTGTCTTGGCGTTTGAAGTTACAAGACATATAGCGCAGCGCGGTGTGGCTTACATAAATATGCAATGTCGACGCAGTAAAGTACGGCAAGCTGGCAGCGCTTCACTAAGAATTTAATGTACAATGGCAGATCCTGGTGCTTGAAGAATCTTTGCTGAATTCACACAGATTATTTAGTCTCAGAATGTCGTCTCCTCATTAATGTAATAAAGCATCGATTAATCATGATGGTTTTTGTTTATCTAAGTATTGCCTGAGGGAAACCATCTAAATATCAAGGGCTTTCATGAAACTACTGTGATAATACAGATAGCAACTCTGCGAAACGTCGCCGCGTTGGTACTATGTAATTTAATGTTGCTAAAACTTTCACAGACTTATTGGATTCTGGAAGCCCGATTGGTAGTCAATTCATTTTAATAACTGGTATTCAGCTGCATGAAATTAGACTGGAAGTCGACCCCATCATAGTTGAGAAAAGGCTACGCAGATGATTACTTTTACAGACAACCTCCTTCACAAATATGTACATTTAATCAACTCAAAACATTACTCTAAAACACACATAAAGAGAAACAGCATATGTATTCAGAACAGCAACAGTGCTGTAGTCCGCTTAATCGCTCATGCAGCACTATTTTATGCTAACTCCGCTGTTTGCAGCTGCTGCAGCGTTGCATACAGCGAGTTCAATTGAATGTCATGCTATGTTACCAATGTGTGTGAGATATTTGATTGTTTAGACTTGGATTCGAATATTGATGATTTTGGTGTGAGAGGACATACTTTCATTTTAAGCTGAAATGGCTGTCTCATCTGAAAATTCCATTCGGATGTCACAAAATAGTATAGAATAAGCCTCATAGCTTTGCCTTTTATAAAGAAACATTCGATCAGCATTTGCGTTGACTTACGCTACCGAAATAACACGTGGTTTTTCAAATGACAGACAATTTTTATTGCTGTTAGAATGTCAATTTGTATAAGCCCTTACTTTTAATCTAATTAAAGTCATTCTAAACCAATTGAGAATGTAATAAAGTACCATCATTGATCCAGCGAATTGTTTAACTGTAAATAAACGACTAGCCATTGCCTTGACAACGCTCGACATTTTAGTAATTCAAGGAGGCTTAAGGAATTAAAGGCTTTGTATCTCAGGTTTCAGATAGGTTAGGATAGACTATCAACATTAATCATACCGAACAGGATTTGAATGGAGTGATCTGATAGATGAGTTAGCCAGAACTTATCTAGACTCAAACTATAAGCATTTATTTCAAATAAACAAAGAGGAGTATCGGTATATAATGGATGGAAACTCCTCCACGGGCCCATTTCGGCAATCGTTAACCTTGAAGGCCGACCTTTACGGTTGTTATTATTAAGTCATGAGCTATCTATGTAAAACACACCCAATTAATTTCAAAAGGCCCTATCTCAATAGCATCTTGTTCAAGAACAAAGCAGTATCAGTGACTGAATGTTCTACAAAGCTAAGTGCTTAACAGTCAACTGCACTGCATATATTGCGTCACTTAATATATGCAAACTTTCTAGTTTGTAGTCTTGAAGTGTAGCAGCGTCTAATTGAATGTTGTGCCACCGTATTTTTTTTTCGTAGAAATGTTCATAATAATGTCATACAAGACAGTGATTATCAAGAAATGTTTTGGAATAGTAGATCCAAGTAAGGCATAGGGTACTACATAAATGTACCAGTCCATTTAATAGGGAGCAAATCATCAACCGGGACAAATCCAGACTCCAGGTCACAACTGATAAATTTCAGATGCAAAACTAACCCGGGAATCTAACCTTCAAACTCAGCAGTAGCAATGGCGACCGCTAGACCAACGAGGTAAGCAGAAATTAAATAGATATCTCTCTATTGTCATCCAAGAAGGAATTTAATAAATATCTCTACATTTGTGGGGGACGAGAAAGACTACTCAGAAATGATGGGTAATACTAATAAACTAATTTAGAACAGCAAAAGCTAACAATTTCTCTTTTAACTCTTTAATTTCTATATTTAACGAGTGACAGCTGATATCAGCGTCTGCTTCAGTAGCGTGCCGACTGCTCGTTACGACTATAGACGTTTTACGTCTAACGTAGTGACGTCACAGCGGTGATCAGTATAGTCTGAGAGCTAGGGAGGGATTACGTGTCTATAATGTATTATTGTTTAGGCTTTTGGTACTTGATTTTGTGCAATGAAATACATATTCAGGAAATACACAGAACGAAGCGACTGTTTTTACTAGGAAATCATCGTTACATTTTTGATTCAGTTATAACGGAGAAGCTTCGATCGAATCGACTATTCAGAAAATAATCCTCGATATATCATCCAAATATACGATTAACATTTCGCAGAACTCGTTACCCCGCAAATATGGCAAAATAAAAACAAATGCCTGCCGGAAAATCAAAACAGCATATCAAATAGCAAGCTCATACTCTAATTCACACCATTACATGCCCCACAAAATTGAGCATAACTCTACAAAAGCTGTCATCAATAAATGGACCGGCCATAGAGTTTTGTAACCCAATGTTTGTAGCAGTCATTTTCAAAATCATAAAAACAGAAATTGACAATTATTTACTCAAAACAAATTTCCAATTGTATCGATCATAACGCGCATTAAGTGAATAGTCCTCCATTTCCGCTTGTTTTGTTTTTAGGCTAGAAGACAGGGTGCTTACACACGCAGGATAAAATAATTATTTGTTTGGAAAATATTGGAATGCAGAGTATTATTCGGTGTGGTTTATTAATAGCTATAGTAAAATAACTAAAATAGATCACTAATCCGGTGAATAAGGGTTGCTTCGTTATGGAATTATGTTCCTAGATCAAAAAGTGTATAGGCAAAGTTTGGCACTAAACATCATTCGGCCATAACTATGATTAACTTAATGTTTTTGCGCCTTCTTTATATAAATAGGGGAAGAAATTTTTACTTACTAACTGTTTACTGGGGATATTTTCCAGCAAGTTCCAGAAATAAAAATAAATAAATTGTTAATACGAGAAATAAAATTACAAAATTGGGAACCTCGTGACCCGTACCGGGAATAAGACGCACATACCCAAAGCGTTGTCTCATAGACTACAATGTTATATTATTCACATTACTACCCAATATTTGTAAGTAAATGTTCGTCAATAGAAGATATCGTTGAGTAAATTTCAGCTAGTAAGTTATTTATCGAATACCTTTCGATATTTTTCAACTCAAACTTTTGACATTTGTTTTCGAGAAGTTGAAAAAGTAAATGAAATATTATTCAGATAAAATGTCTGTTACTGGAAAATTTTAATGGAATTTTGCTGAATCGCAATGCGTAAACATTTTTCAATGTCGCAAGTAAATTATTGAGCTGTCTAAATTTAATGAGTTACAATACAGTAAGCAAAATACTTTTAAGAAAACTCGAAAGCATATCTTTATATTTTAACAAGTTTTCATCGAACTTTTTAAATAGATTTTCTTTGTGCAAAACTGTTATTTAAACCGAATTAGATTTCACAAAAGGAATTGTTTTGCCATAATTACGTACTGGATCTATCTATTATGGTGAATTAGCACCTACGGCTGTAAGCCAGACAATTGTGATAATTGAAAATGTTGTTCTGTTTGAAGCATATTTTATTTTACTTAATCATGATTTATACGTGGAAAAATTACATACAGAATATGTGTAAAAAAATATGGTTCAAGTGTAACTTTTGTAACGCTATGTTAATGACATATCACGTGCCAACCTATTGCTAGTGATTCCTTGACTTTGGTCTATGAGGAAAAACTTCAGCAAAACATAATATTAACAGAAAGATGCGTGTTTAAATAGATATTGGAAAATTTTATTGTAAGCGCAGTTCAATTAAGTAGGTACGTGTAAGGATCGTAACTTAAATTGTAACATAAATGATGTAATCAATAAAAGGCAACATTTGTTCTTTTCTATAGAGATCAACGCTTTGCAACGTAGGCGTTATATCATTATTTTCCAAACCTGCGTTCTTAAATGCAAAATGCATCGATAATGCCCAAGGTACATCGCTGAATATGCGTGACACATGAATCACGTTGCAAAAAGGCGGGCAAAGATCCACCAAACGGGCCCCTTAAAAAGGGTCTCGTATAAAACAAAAGATTCCTGAATTTCATGGCGTGAGGTTACATAACACTATATACCAAGTATGAAGTCATTTAGTGACCAATGTATGTTATTTAGTGCCAGGCGTCTTTATTTATTGAGAAACGTGTGGGTTTATCGCGTTGGTACGTAAGCGATATGACAACGTAATTATAATAGCTTTTTAGAGTCTTGTTGGATTGTAGAATTTTTCTCTTCTTGTACTTAATTTGTAATAGCAGTTAGAAGTCCTTCCATTGTATGAAACGGTCAAACCCTAGGTAATTGGTTTTCCCGTTTCAATCAATGCCGTCTCAGCTCATATTATAAAGAGGTTAAACAGTTTGTTTTATTTTAAAAGGTAATGTCTGGAAGTTAATCTCTAGAAAAGTATTTCAGTAGCGTACAGTACAGTAGTAGTAGTTCAGTTCGGATCAGTAGATCCGATATCGAAAACTATTTCACTAATAGAAAGGTACGCTATCGCTTAGTATCATAGGCTACTTTTATCTCGAAAAAATGCACGGATTCTTTGGGATAGGCCAAGGAACGAAAGCCGAGGGAAAAAGTTAGTACTAATAAGAAAAAAACTTGTGTTAGTGTTCTGAAAAATCCTTTGGAATCACGAAATCCAGATAAGAACGAAAGAAGACCCAAAGAAGTAAAGTGACCCTATGTACAAGAGTTTAGTGCTAATCTCAAAGTCGTTCCGTTCCTAATTCTACGAGGACGATTCATTCACGAACGAACATAAAATGGCTTACTTTATAACTAGAGATAAATTTTGGGTGATAACTTTCTATTTCTGTTTTGTATGTATTTACAGCCTTATTATTGATGTTTTCTAGAACTGGAATTTTGCCGGTTTTTATGTTTTATATCAGGTACAAGGGCACATACATATTTACACAGAAAATACTTTTCCACACGAAAATACTTTTCGTGAAATAAATAGAATAAAAGTACGGATGGAATGTTTAATTAAATTTTCACAAGCGACAGTAAAAAAATGTGTTTCACAACTTTTAAAACTAAGTGAATTATGAACAAAATGACTCCCACATTTTCGGTGCTATTTCTAACCCTTTCATGAAGACTGGTGTGATATTAGGTATGATTATAGCAAAAAGAACTTGATGTGAATTTAATCTTTAGGGATCCGATATTACCTTTTATCCTTTATTCTAACCAGATGGGACCATCTTGGAGATTTATCACCAAAAAACTAAGTTTTGTTTACCTAACTAGACGCTTTTGTCCAATATACACAGGTCCAACATGTATTTGCGAACCATGCATACACGAGGCAAGGGTGCTCGAGCGCTGGCGGAGCCACGAGCCAAACAGGCACGTCGTTAGAACAGTCAACCACTGAATATGACGCTGAATATCGCAATTAAGATTTTTTGAATTTTTTTAAGTAGACTTCTTGTGAGAGAGCTGGATTTTTTCTTTTGGAATTTACGATCTTAGAGTTCGTGTAAATCAGCCTGTTGGAGGTCAGTGACTTTAGGTAGATTTTCCTTTTAAAAAGTCAGGAGGTTGAGGATTTTTGGTAGATGCTATTTACTTTGAAATTCGAATTGAATCATCATAACATTGATCTTTGTTTACTGATGACTCCTGCCATCTCAGAAAGAGTAAGGCAAGGTAGGTCTGCATCTATACTACCAAGCCAAGCAAGAGTGAAACAAAGCGAAGCAAGTTATTTTTTTTTTAAAGCATTGCCCTTCCCCAAAATAAAACGTAACTTCACTAACAACAAAATAGAATACTCTAACACAAATAAACGCGTCAGAATTCTTCAGAAACCAAGACCTAATAGATCCTCAAGATCCTTTCACAAGACCTAATAATGACCTAGCCTTAGTATTTAAGCGAACTACTACGTCATTTATTCCCTAACCCAGACTAAATAGACCTTAGTACCAGAAAAAGATAGGTACAGTAAGTCAGCATCATTTAACAAGCGAAAAAAGGCGGACCGCACACATCTAACGTGTACGTCGATCTGAAACAAATGCGGGTCGCGCGCGAGTCCATTTGAACTCGCTGTACGTGAAGCGTGTGTGTGTGCGAGCGGTTTCACTCATTGAATGGAACTGACTTTCTGTACCTACCTACCTACCTATTCTGTGTTAGTGTCCTTTGTATGTTCCCAGCAATCACTATCCCGAAGGCTTTCAAAACAAGGCTAACTAGACTAACGACCACATTTTCTTTTCATCTACAGATCTTAGCTGAAGAAAATGGCTCGAAATGACCCAAACAAATTGAGGGTAATATAATCCCTCTGGAAATGAGCAATACTCGTGCCTACGCCACTAATGAGCAATAGCCTACGAAATTAGCTCATTACTTACACATCGTGTATAATATTAACGGTAAACGGCCAAACTTTTTTTTTGTGTTATTCATACAAGGCCTATTTATATTTTGGGATCCCTTCTTTTCGCATAATGTTCTTTATCCTAATATACTTCGGCATAACGATTTTGGCACAATTTGTTTTGGCATAATAATACTTCGGCATAATTTTTTTAGGCATACATTTTATGTTGGCATAATCATCTTAAAGACTAATTTGTTTTGGCATAAATTTGATTCGCATAACGTTAGTAGGCCTTATGACTATTAGCATAACGTTAGTAGGCCTAATGATAGCATAATAATATTTAGGCATATAATTAATGTAAATAACAAACACAATTTTCATGCAAATGATTTATTATACATAACATTATGTAACTTAAAAGATTTTTCAATCGCGAGATAACTTTTATCTGAAGAATATATTAGATGTTTTGACAGTTTTTGCATAAAAAAATATGTCAATCAGTTAACTTCTATTATGAGAAATAAATATGGCGGTTATTCCTCAGATAGAAGTTAACTGATTGAAACAGTGGTCCTTAATTATGTATAATTATTTAATTTAGGTGTATATTTTTAGCAATTGCTTGTAAATATGCTAGTTTAGAAGTATACTCATCTTTTTTACTAATAATTTTTACAATTCTTTTGGTTTTGTCCGTGTATTTTTTATTTTTTTTCGGTATAAGTGATGTCCCGACATCCAGTTTATCTATTTCAATGGTTTGATGTTTTATTTCTTGAACGATGTTTTTTGCCAAAAAATTAAATCCAGGATGGTGTTTTCCCACAAAATGTGCAATTCTATTGTGCCATGCCTCTGCATGATTTTGTGTCCTAGGTCTATTTTCCTTTTCTAGTAGATACGTACTCCAGACTTTGAGTGGAAATGGTGGTGGTGAACTTGCAGTGCCCCATACATAATTCTGATCAAACCAATTTGCTATAGTTTCTGTAACAATTAAATAATATTGTTGGTTAAAAATGTAATATGATGTGCAACAAAAGTTAGTGACAGAACCGAATTGCTGCAAAACCGACTCTACGTAGTCTTGTTTGTCCTACCCCTAGAGTGTAATTTAAAATCGCGTAGGCGCGTAGGGGCGAGGCGGCCCACGGGCTGAGGAGCAGGCAGCTGCGAGCGAGGCGCCGCGGCTGAGGCTGGCCGGCGAAGGCGGCCATCAAGCCGAAGCTGCGGTGTTGAGCGAAAGCCGTCTGCGACGATTAGCACGCGTGGGGCCGCCGGAAGCCCGCAGCGCCGGAGCCGAGACAGAAACCCTGCCTGCTGCATTTTGCCTGCTCGCTTGAATGCTGCATGCTTGCTTGCATGCTGCATGCTTGCTTGTTTGCTGCATGCTTGCTTGCATGCTGTATGCTTGCTTGCATGCTGTATGTGTAAATAAATTTATGCTTTAGGATATTATGCTTAAAAAAGTTATGCTTTAGAACTTTATGCTAAATAAATTTATGCTTTAGAATATTCTGCTTAATCATTATTATGGTTAGAGAAATTATGCTTAAAAAATTTATGCGTAAGCTGTTATGCGTAATTATATTATGTGAAAATATAATTATGCCAAACAAAATTATGCTAAGATATATAAGGTCTTAAAATTTTATGCAAATGGATAGGGAACCTAATATTTTGTATTTAATTTATTTTTTTAACCGACCAAGCATATTTTTATAGATAGATCAACTCATCTGCCGCGCCAAGTGAGCGTGAGCTGGGCGTGCGCTTGTAATTATACATTATGCATTTGTGTGGCGGCAGTGACGCGGCAGTAGTCGTTCGAGAACTATTATGTAATTGCTTAGATATTAAATTTAAAATAATGGTATACATGTTGGTTAGTTGGCGACTATCAAGGAGGTATTGTTAGTAAGACAGTGCGCACAGCAGAATCCGAACAGTTTATTTTCGATTTAATTTACTTATGATGAAGATCGTAAGAGGTGTCGCAGATGACGAATGGGACTGAAAGATTTTGAAGTGGAAACCGCGTATCAGAAAATGCAGCTTTGGAAGGCCACTCACAATGTGAATTGGACCGATGACCTGGTTAGAGCTGCCGGAATTTGTTGGATACGGAATGGACAAGACTGGTTGATGTGGCAACGCCTGGGTCAAGCGACTAAGTTTTTCAGCTGCATGAAGTGTTGCTTCTAAGATCCTTATCAAAAACTTAGGTGAAAAACATCTAGCTCGACATCTTTGTTATCATAAAACGAAAGTATAACTAGAGACAGTATTGGCTCAGGTCTGTGCAGAGCCTAGTAGTTATAAACACGTTTTATTTAGTAGTTACATAAGTACTAACACGTAGAATTATATTGTCAACTGTGTCATGTCATAGTTTAGACTGATATATTGTGTTTCGACTAATTGTTCATACAGTAGTATGTAGGTCCTAGGAAGCAAATTGTAGTTTAGTACAATTGTTGTTAGCAATGAATTGATTATTGAACTAGCTGTGCCTGCGACTTTGTTCGCGTGAATGTCGAAAACTAATATTTATCCGAAACTTTTTTCGACAATCTTGAACGATACAAATAATCAAGAACTTTTTACGACACAATTTGGAAGATTTTAGACACCCTACCCAACTCAAAATAAGGTCATAATAAGAATGGAGGATAACACGAATGATAATTACGAGGATTTTTCAGAAAAATATAAACAATAAACATTTTTAACTAATACTTCACGAACGTTTTGGAGGAACATTTATTATAAGTACAGTTACAGATTGGAATTTCCTGTCGGAGTCAGTTTACTGTAAGCTTAAGAGTGAACAGGCTATTCCAGGGTTACCTGCTAAAACGTCTATCACATCATTCTTATCAGTAGGTGAGATAGTGTTGGTCAAACGCGAGCGTATCAAGAAGAGGTAAAAAATTATAAAAATTAGTAAGTGCTTTGCTGCAAAATTAATCTAGACATTAGACATTTTTTGAGTAAGGTACCAAGTGAATTTTGCTTATGTGCTACTCAACTGATAGCACATAATCAAAAGCCAAGACATTTGTTTTAAAAATAAATCATCGCGAATTCACAACGAAACACCGATCTAATTTCAAAGAATGTTTGAAGAAAAATAAAGAAGCGGTTATGCACAAGATAAGCAAAGAAGAGAAAATTATTTTCAAATAAATAGAAACGTTTTTTAAGCCAGATTTTTAGCTTACCATGCATTGTCATCACGTGTATGCATAATTTAATCTTAATCGGTTGAACATAACTGCTTTAAAATTTAGTTGCAAGATTTGACCCGAATATACATAATATACATTGCAAATAATAATAAAAATATTTATGTTCGCAGTAGAAGCTTTGTCTTTGAAGAATGATTTGAATAAATTATAATAATGATGCCTTTGATGTTCATTATGAAAGTTACCGCGATTTTGAACGGATGACCGGCTAGGTAAAGAATCTAGTATATATACAGGTGAGTGTTGTTTACGACTTTGTTCGCATAAATCTCAGGGTTAAGTGTAAGTAATTGAACTGATTAAATGATAAATGATTTAATTTCTGTAAGTTGGATTGTACAAACACTTTTACATGTCGATCATATTTTTTAAAACTAGTTGAGGCCGGCGTTTCCTATCTGAATACTCTGAGAAGAAAGGCCGAAATAAACTTAGAGGTCACAGTCTCTTTTAAAGTCCAGTCTCAATTAAGGCCCGCTTGCGCCAGCCTGGGTTTCTATTAACTCTGAGCTAACCCCATATTATTTATGACATTTATGTATATTTTAATTTAAACTCGTGTTAACAACTAACTCTGAGTTTAGTTATTTACGCAAGTTGGCTTACTTGTCGGAGGTCTTAAATAATACAAACATTTTGACAGTCAAGTTTAAGATCCATAAAATGGGCCTAGCCAAGTTTCATTCTCGATAACAGCGATAACGATAACTAAAAGTTCAAAATGTATGAGATTGACATGCGCTACGGAAATATTACGTGGGCAATCACAAATATCATGAACATAGATACATAGTGTCCCACTACGGGGCAAAAAACCTTTTCGGTCTCGTTCGATCTCTAGCCAAGTTAAATTCCCTACTCCAAAAAAGTGCGATTGCAAATAAATCTAAAAAAATGTGTTTAACACGGGTAAAATAACGACGTTCCAATCGGTAGTTAACACCGTACTACTTGGTTAATAGCCAAATATGACATCTTAAACTCTTTAAACAAAGAAAAACAATTTCTCAACATTATGTGGACATCGATAACGTTAACCGATGTATATGAGGACAGAAAAACATAAAAAAATTGTTCAATATTTTTTGGGAAAATCGCAAATCATAACGTTCCATCACTATTCTAGCCAAAAGACCATTGCTTGAAATCTGCCTGACAGCCTGAGCATTGTTATAACAACCAATATTCATCATTCTCTTGCCACTATTCCAATTTCCTTGGATTCGGCACAACATTGTATTCTTCTTCCATTTCTAGCCATATCTTTCACACACTCCATCCATAGTCTTTGATCTTCCCCTACTCTTAAGCCACCCACAGTCATACTCGAAACTTTCCTTACGACATTTTCCCCATTCCTTTGCATCGACGTCCAGTATCCACCATGTTCATTGTTGTCAATTTACAGGCTGACAACATAAGTCATTGTAACACCATTTTTCAAGTAAAATAAACAAATATATCCTCCAAAATAAATTGAATTACAGCAATAAAAGCTCGTAAAGAGCCCAAAAAAAGCGGCAATTCACATAAGCTTGCAGTCGCATATTTATTTGTCACTCAGGCCATTTAACAAAAGCATTCCACCTGTATTTTAGCACCCTGTATTTAGCTTATATTTCTCTGACATTTGTAAAATGAAGCTAGTGTGGTTATGCAACTCATTGGGATGGAAAATACGGGAACTCTGGTAAAACGCCGGGATTTTCATTGTCATGTCATATTTACCTACAAACATCGCGGCAGGAGTATAAATCTCGCTGGAATCATCATCATTTCAGCCGAAAGACGTCCACTGCTGGACATAGGCCTCCCCCAGGCGTCGCCACATTGACCAATCCCGTGCGTCTCGCATCCAGCGCCTTCCCGCAACCTTAACCAGGTCATCGGTCCACCTAGTGGGAGGCCTTCCAACGTATCGTCTTCCGGTTCGCGGTCGCCATTCCAGAACTTTTCGGCCCCATCGGCCATCCGTTCTGCGAGCAATGTGCCCTGCCCACTGCCACTTAAGTTTAGCAATTCTCCGGGCTATGTCGGTAACTTTAGTTCGCCTGCGGATATCATCATTTCTGACGTGATCACGCAAGGAAATGCCGAGCATAGCCCTCTCCATTGCCCTTTGGGTGACTTTAAGCTTTCTGATAAGGCCCATTGTGAGCGACCATGTCTCGGTCCCATAGGTGATCACTGGCAACACACACTGGTCAAAGACTTTTGTCTTGAGACACTGCGGTAAATTGGACGAGAAGATACCACGCAACTTCCCGAACGCCGCCCAGCCGAGTCGGATTCGACGGTTGACCTCTTTCTCGAAGTTGGACCTACCCAACTGGATCGTTTGTCCCAGGTAGACATAATCGTCTACAACTTCGAGTGTAGAGTCTCCGATCTTGATAGGAGTGGGTGCTACATGGGCGTTCACCATGATCTTGGTTTTGTCCATGTTCATTTTAAGACCCACTCTTTCGGAAGCTTTACTGAGGTCATCCAGCATTTTACTGAGGCTTTCCATGGTCTCAGCCATGACCACTATGTCGTCGGCAAACCGAAGGTGAGTGATGTACTCGCCATTAACGTTGATGCCTAGGCCCCTCCAGTCCAGAACCTTGAATACATCCTCCAGCGCAGCAGTGAACAGTTTCGGAGAAATGACGTCTCCCTGTCTCACGCCACGCTGGAGAAGGATTGGTTTCGAGGTCTGATCCTGAAGACGGACTGACATGGTGGCGTTTTTGTACAAACACTTCAACACCTCAATGTACCGGTAGTCGATCTGGCACCGTTGGAGAGACTGCAGTACAGCCCAAGTCTCGATCGAATCGAAGGCTTTCTCGTAGTCCACAAACGCTAAACAGAGAGGCAGGTTATACTCTTCGGTCTTCTGTATAACCTGCCGCAGCGTATGTATGTGGTCTACGGTGCTAAAGCCTTTTCGGAATCCGGCTTGTTCGGGAGGCTGGAAATCATCAAACCTGCGCGCGAGACGATTCGTGATGACTCTTGAAAACAACTTGTAGACATGGCTAAGAAGTGAGATGGGCCTATAGTTCTTCAGCCGGGCATTGTCGCCCTTCTTGAAGAAAAGTACCACCACACCCCTGCACCATGCCTGTGGCGTTTTGCCCTCGAGTATGACGGAATCAAACAGCTTCTGAAGGGCCTTAAGGACCGGTTTTCCACCCGCCTTCAGGAGTTCAGCCGTGATTCCGTCATCACCCGGCGCCTTGTTGTTTTTAAGCTGTTTCAGAGCCATCCTAATCTCGTACAGGCTGACATCCGGGATATCTTCGGTATAGTGACGGGTCAATCTAGCTCTTGGGTCGTTTGCTAGACTCGCAACGGGCTTGCTGACTGATGTGTATAACTGCCCATAGAATATCTCGATCTCCCTCAGAAGCTCCGGTTTGGCGGATACGGTCCTGCCATCGTCGGTCTTCAGTTTCGTTAGCTGGCTCTGCCCAATAGCCAGATCCCTTGAAAAAACCTTGGAGCCTTTATTTCGCTCAATCGCGTCTTTAATACGCTCGGTATTAAAGCGGCGGAGGTCTCTTTTCAAGGATTTAGAGATCTGTCTATTGAGCTGCCGGTATTTGCACGCCTCATCTGAAGACTGCAGGATCATCTCACGCCTCTCCTTCATAAGCTTGAGGGTAGGATCAGAGATCTTTTTGTTTCTATCTGTACGACGGGTCTTGAAAAACTTAGACCCGACCGTATGGACAGCTTCCACGAACCCGTCGCTATATTCGTCCACTGAGCTACCTAGGCACTCGAAACGATTCTGGAGTTCGAGCTGAAAGTTCTCGGGGTTTTGGACCTGGATCTGTGCTGGACGGAGCGTGGATTTCATCAGTCGAGACCTTTCAAGCTTAATATTAATGTTCAATGTGCCTCTTACCATGCGGTGATCGCTCCCGGTTTTTACCGAATTGATCACAGAGACATCATTGAACATTTGCTTCCTGGTTGACATGATGAAGTCAATCTCATTTTTTGTTGCACCATCGGGGCTCTGCCAGGTCCACTTCCTGTGTTCACGCTTTTTGAAGAAGGAGTTCATCATATAGAGGCCCTCCTTCTCCATAAAACTGGCCAGTAGGTGACCCCGGTGGTTCCGACGTCCAACTCCAAATTGCCCCACTTGCAGCTCATCCTCGTCTCGTTTGCCCAGTTTCGCGTTGAAGTCCCCCATGACAACGGTGAAGTGAGTTTTGAAACCATGCATGGCTCTGGAGATATCCTCATACATGGTCTCTACCTCGTCGTCGGGGTGTGCCGAGGTTGGAGCGTAGACCTGTATGACCTTCAGCGAATATCTTGAAGATATTCTGAGTATAAGGTACGCCACCCTGGTCGACACACTCTCGATCTTCACCACGTTGTTCACAAGGGACTTGTGGACGATAAACCCGACACCACCCTGGGACTGCCGGTCACCCTCTCGGAAATAGAGCAGGTTACCGGATTTGAGGATTATCGAGTCCTCCCCCTCTCTTCGGACTTCAGATAACCCTATAATACTCCATCGCAACCTGCTCAATTCCTCTTCGAGTTCGGTGATCTTCTCGTCGGTCCGAAGTGTGCGCGTGTTGTACGTTGCCAGGTCCAGTCGTCGGTGATTGTTGGGGTAGCCGGATCTCGTCCGGAGATTCTTTGCACCCCTTGCCATGCCGTAACCTCGACCGCTACCGTAGTCGAGGGTAGGCAGGCTGCCGGGTACTAGGGGCCATTTTTTATTTGTGCTTTTCATTGGGGGGGTTTTGCCATAATCGCCACGCTTGGCAGGCGGGTTGGCGATCGCAGTATGGTTGTTACAGAAGCACAGAGAACGCTGCTGCCCATTCTCTGGTTTGTCCCTTAGTCGCCTCTTACGACACCCACGGGAAGACAAGGGATGGTGAAATTCTTAACGTCCGGCACCATACGGAACACGCTGGAATAACTTTGTATATTTTCTGAATCCGGTTTTGGCGTAGAAGAATATTCTGTTTGATTAATTTTACGTTGTTTGGATGGATTACTTATTTACTAAATAATACTAAATGGATTACTCTTATTTACTACGGATTTAATTCTAAGTGGATGTGACGACCATATATATCCTGATAATAAATTCGTACATCCGTATACATGTTTGAGATCAGAATAATGTTTCGTAGACTTCTGAAAACCAAATCATAAAACTTCTAAGCCCCCATGATTTCATTCGATTAATAAATTTAAACTTTGATTTTAAGCTTTACAGACCCTCAATTGGAAGAAAAGACAAGAAATAGTAAATTAGGCTTATTTCTCAAAGATTATAATTTTGGCGGATTCTATTGCAGACCGTATTTTATTTTGAGGCCATAACGCCACCGTATTTCATTCAAACTCACTCGTCTTAAGTTATCGTGCCTTTAAAATTTAAAACGTAACCCTTATTGGCAGGTAACATTCAACAAAATAGAAAACACGAAACACACGTAGCATTTCCTTAGAAACATCCCGGGACCCAGGATCCTGCGATCCCGGAATCCCAAAAGCATGCCAACACATGCCACGGCTGATTTATACTCGGCAAGCAAACATTTTAATTAAATCATATTAGGACGCATATAATATAATTATATAAAATCCAACAAAAGCATACATTAATGAATGCTTTTGATAGATCTTAATGTAGTTTATGAACGTGGTGCAGACGTAAGAAATTACCAGGGATAAATTGGGCTGTTTTTTGCTATGTTCATTTTGCTCTCTTTGTTTAAGTATTGTAAAGATTTGTGGCTGAATTTGATCAATCAGAGTGTATTACAGAAATATCATTAACACTTACATAATTTACTGGTTGTTGCCGTTACAGGCGGTTGCGGTTTTGCTGTAAATAAGAACCTACTTATTTCCTGTTCCTCCTCTCCCGTGGCGTATCCCAGAGAAATCGTGCATTTTTGACGATGACAGTGTACACATAGCTTTCTATCAGTGAATGATTTTCGTATTCGAAAAAGAATGAATTTATTTTTGTTCATTGGTACATACTTACTGTATTTGCACCCACGATCTCAAGCACGAGAGGCAAGGTCTTAGCCACTGGGCCAGCACGACTACACCATATACTTTAATTTTTATCTATTACTTAAGATTAAAAAAATGTGTTGTCTACTCCCTGTTCTCTTAAACTAGCCCCTTAGTAGCCCTTTGAGCACCCAAGTCATGATAATATGAGATTTTTCCTTGGCAGAAATTCCTTGACTAGACGTGACGGTAGAAAATGGCTATGATATTAATTTTAGAGAAATGCCCATATAAAGGTCAGACCCGTTTTGTCAGGGGTTTCGTAGAGACGATTAAGGGATTGCAATGGATAGGTAGCGTACACATGTGGTCTGATATGGTTGCATGGCAGATAAAAAAAAATTATTTGCTTATAAGGGATTATTTAAAAGTAGCCTGGGAGTATGCAGTATCTGTATAACTAGATTTTAAAGTACACACAGACACGTCTGACTCTTGGCCATTGGGAAAGGCAGTAAGTGTAGATTGCCATCTACTACAATCCTGAGATACTCTTTATGCTTTGTTAAATAATGGATAAGCATGTTATACTACAGTCAGGAATTTGTCACCTGCAACTAAAATCTAAGGAAATAAAATACGATGCAGTAAATAGTTAAAATAATAACACTTAGCTAATTTTATAACCGCAAACCTTTTTGTCAAAAAAAATCAAACTAAAAATTTACGAAAAATAACTTCTAAATGCCAAGCTAGGACGAAAACTGAAAAATTCAGAAGACGCTCAAAACATACTGCAAATATTTTGACATTCGCTGGCAATGCATCCGGATTGGGGAGTTTGTTCCTCATGTTAGCATTCAGAATTCGCCGACACCGTTTGGCGTCCGAGGGCCATTAACCGACAAATTTCGCCGACGCGCAATTCACACGGATCTTTGAATGGGTATTTTTATTTAGTGGATATTAAGTACATTTATGCTAGCATGGTTTCTCCTTACATTTCCTCTGAATCTGCAAGCAGAATCATAACACGTGAGCTACATATTTCAAAACTCTTCGTACCTTCAGCTTTTCTGGAGTACTAACGTATTAACATAATTATACGTTAGAATAACGATATCAACAAACTGCAAGACACAGACAAACAATCCTCAATTCGCTGACAATGCAGCAAACGCGCTAATGCGTTTGTTCGACATGTATTGTATAGCCTGCGTTTCGCCGACACGCTGTCGGCATCCGCCGCACATTAGTCGACACATTACACCGACGACGTGCCATTACATTCGAATGGTTAGAATAAACGTTTGAATAGGGATTATTTATCTTTTATGAACTGAAGCTAAAATGGCAAATAAAATTAGTTAGGAAGTTTGGAAAGCACTAGTCTGTAAAGCTAGTTGTACAAATTTGCAAGTTACTATATAGTTGTAATTTTCGAAGCGGAACGCGCGCCGGCCGGTGTAGAGAGTTTTAGTAGAATTCTCGTTCCTACATAATCTGATTTAGGGATTGTTCAGGCATTGCTTCCTTAGCTATAAATTCTCGAATTCAGATCAAAGCTCATGCAGCGGTTGTGCAGCTTTGTTGTGATATAAATGTTTTAAGTAGGGTTTTGTTAACTATGTAAACAGAACAGATATTATGTAGACGTATGATCTTCGTTCAAATGCATGGCTACAACACCCCCTACTACTAACAAAACACAAATATAAAGGAGTAGGTACTTACCCCTAAATTTTTAAGTCATATCCTTCATTTGATTGTGTGCTGATACCATATGAAAGTGGTGAAAACAGTGAAAAATAATGCATAAACATGTCATCAGAGACTGTAATCATCTTCTTGCCCTTCCCCATGGTACGAGGGTCAGCGCAACATTTATTTTTTTCTTCCATACTCCCGTGTTAACTACCCCGCTATTTTTAAGTTTAAATAAATGTACTTAATTTTATTTCACACCCATGCTGGAAATCTATTTATATAAAAGCGAAATTAAAATCACTCACTATATATCACGAAATATCGAAAACCGCTTGACATATGAAAAGATGAATTTTGGCAGGAAGGTTCCTCAAGTGACGTAAGTGCCAATAAGAAAGGATTTTTGGAAATTCCACTCCTAAAGGGATAAAAAAAGGGTTGAAAGTTTGTATGAAAGTTTTACAGTGTGTAAATTGGATATATGAAATTTTAGATTATCGCTCTTGGTTGATGAAAAGAATTTATACATTTATTGGTTTTTGGAAATTTCACCCGTAAGAGATAAAAAGGGGGTTGAACATTTGAATGAAATTTCTAATTTGTCATATATTTGAAACTTGGCATAAATAAATAGTAAAGTTTTCATTATCAGTTTTTCAAAACTAATCCTAAAAGACGATTTTAGGATTAGTTAAAGATTCTGTACATGGTTTTTTTATAATGTAGGGGAGCATTAAGAAGGGACTTTTGGAAATTCAGCCTTTTAGGGGGTGAAATTAAAAATTCATATGTAGGTTAAAATACGGAACACGCGAACGAAGTTGCGGGCGAAGTGCTTGTAATTCTATATTCACCTTTGAAGTACCTATGTATCTACGTAACTTATGAATGATCTATTCTTTTATTATGAATGATCATAATACAAGAATGCTCATTGCCCATATTAAGAAAGAACTCTATTTCTTATTATTTTCCTATACCCTCGACCAATATTGCCAAAAAACCTTATTGAACGTAAGTTGACCCTCAAGGGTACCTCAAATTACGCCGGGTCAAATTGACCCTCGACATAATGCAAAAATTTGGACGCCATCATGGAGAAAAGAGTCCTCTTTTTGTAAATAAAGATCAATTAAGTTACTTTTATGACCGTCTTATTATGATGGTGGAGTGAATTAGAAAGGCTTAAGTAACGATACTTAAGAAGATCCAGATGCTCTAAATAAAGTGATCTTCTATCAGAGGAAACGATTGTCAAAATGTGCAAAATATATAGGATTGATAAGCTAAGCTAAAATTAAGAAGAGACGAGCACTGATTGCTATGCTCCACTGCGTATGGCCAATTTAGACTTTCATTTACTTGCCAAAGTTCCTTTTAAGCAATACTGAACTTAAGTCCATCGGTTTATCACCCATAATCCTTTGGTTACAGAAAATTCTATCATTTATCTATACTAAAACAAATGCCATTACAAATTTAAGAAGCTCTTACTCACACAGTATGATACAAACAAACATATATCAGATCTCCCTTTATCGTGATTTCTGACATCAATCATAAAGGTAAAGTACCACATAAGCATAGCTACATTTTTTTTAACGCGAAAAACATACAAAGAATCCTATCAGGAATTACTTTCGTGCAGAAAAACCATACATTCCGAACAAAATATTGTTTTTTACCATTCAGCCGCTAGTGTGATTTATGTTCTGAGATGAAAAAATTCTACTCAGCGCTGCACCGCTGGAATTCGAAAGTTTTGATGGCGTTCGCGCCTTTTTCAATATTGATGACTGCACTAATATAAAACATGTTTTTTTTTTCAAATAAATTGGCTTAGTAAGTATATGTCCAGGTTTATGAAAGTAAACGAAGCAAAAGGCTTTACACAAAGTGTAATTCTTGTTTAGAAGCTATGGAGTGTGTAAGGATCGTAGCAAATGGCATTCTGTAGTTTCTGACAACCCCCATGGAAAAAGGTGTAAGTGGATATATTTATACCATTAATTGTGGAAGTGATCATCTTGTCTCAGAAAGGAGACTCTTGCTATTAGGTATCGCTTGTTTATCGACCAATGAGCGTGGGAGATCTCCTGAGTTTGATCCCCATCATCATTATCATTTTAGCCGAAAGACATCCACTACTGGACATAGGTCTCCCCCATTCGTCGTGAAAATCTCTGTTCCTGTGGGCTAGGCCACGAGACTCAAACTACAGTGAAAATAAATAAAACCGGTCCGCAAACCCAATAACATAAAATTTGGCCATGATTTCATTTTTTTAACGATTCTTCGTATTTAATTTAATTTCAATCCTAAAACATGAATGAAATCAATCTTAATAGCTTACCGAAATAGCATTTTGGTAAACAATGTTCATTGGCTTACCTGAAACAGAAAAATAAACAAAATTTACGCCATTTTCTAATTAAATTCACGAACATTAAGCGGACTCCAGCGGCCTTTACCAGGGTACAGGTCTTGCAACGTTCTATCTATAACAGCAATCATTAGAAAATTGTTTAAGGTTTCATTTAAAAGACAAATACCTATATGCTAATGAATATTTCTGGAATGTTCAAACTTTTTAATTTCCTCTAATAAAATTATTATTCTAAAAATCAATCTTTAAGAAAACCCTTTAAGATCTTAACAACAATTTAATTAACATAATCAGACTCCCCACAAACTGGGGAGTTTGTTCTGAAAACACAATTTTACCGGCAGTATCAAACTGCCTCGTGTGAGAATAGATGTATTAGGGGATGAGCAGAGATGTCTGTGGCAGTGGTTAGCAATAAGCTTTTTATAGTTCCAAAGCCTAAAGACTCAGAACACTCCACGAGTCGCTGCGCAGTAGCAAATTCATGAGACAGAGGGTGAGAGGTGAGGTACTGCGAAGCCAAAACACCAAACCACCAACCACCAATTGTATAATGAGCGCAATGTTTTGATGTTAGTGGCTGTTAATGCAATGACAATTTATCTGTGGCTTAGTACTGACTTACAAACATACTAAGATAGAGAGGATCAGAATTCCTATTTGGATAACAGGATAATCTTGTTGATGGATATATTCTCAAAAACATCTTGGGTCATTCCAAAAATCTTATTAGAAACTTTTATAAAAATGTTTTCTTTGTTTGAATATAAATACGGACTATGGAAGGCAACCACATGGGAGGAGTAAAGCAATGCAAAAAAAAGGATCTGAGATGTTCGCAGACATCATTAACTTCGAATAAACTTACACATGGCTCTGTCTTTTAAACCGTTATTGGCAACCTTGTTTTCACAGAATAGGTACGTTTAATATTCCAGCAAACTGTTAAAATAAGGCTTTGTTTTGTTTTATAAAGTCGTACTACGAAGTGTCAATCATAAAATTTAACATCAAATTCATCGTTTTTAAGCCTTTCAAAATACACTCATTTAAACCTGACTGAATTTCCACGAAAGAAAATCTACAATATACATACCAACATAAATGTAGTTACTGACCTCTAGTATTACATTTCATTTTTGAATAACTGACATAGCATGAAATGGAAATTCACTATGCATGAAAACCTAAATTTCGCAATATTCTATTGGAATATAAATTAATCCAATAGAACAATTGTAAATATTCGGTTTTGACGCTCAGACTGTCAGAATGTTATTTTTGTTATTTCAATACTGTATAGCAATGCTGTTTGCTTTATTGAATATTTAAATGGGGCTTTAAAATAAATTGAAATAAAAAGTGCTGTTGAGCTTGTTTTATCTAGTAGGTACACAGTTTTGTGACAAGCTCATAGACTAAACTTACACGTCCATTCAAGCTACTAGTATCAGCGAGCAAAGCGATCCTTCCTTGAGCAAGCAAATTGAGCAAGCCCACTCTTCTAACAAGCGAGCGAAGCAAGCTCGTCTTCCCCATGAGCCCTCTCAAATATGAAGGTCCACCTAAGCAAGCCCCTTGCACAAATAAAAGTGATTGGTGTAGAGCATATCAGCATGATTAATGAACCATATTTTTTACGCAGGTTAAGTGTCTCCAACTACCGCAAATCTTTACATTGTATCGAATAAGCTTTTACCTGCGTGTTTTTCCGCCCAGTAAGTGGGATTTTATCGCACGAAAGTGTACAACCGGGATCAAAAGTGTGTCTACTCCAATCCTTGATCAACTCCTGTTACAAATTCGTGTAGTCGAGGCAAGATTTAATTTAAAAAAAACATACAAACTTTAAAATTTGTAACAACTTTAAGTAAAAAGTAAGATAGGATAGAATGAAATGTCTACTACCATTTCAAACGACTAAATCCAAAAAGCCTTTCCATAAATCAATGAAAGAAAACATATCGTCCTCCTAACCCATTAACTAACATTCTCAATAACTACAAGCAAACATCCTTTCAAGTTATTTCTATGAAGCATAAACGGATCTTCGTGTAAGAACTCGCATGGCAAATGGCGAGTATAATAGTTTCCATAAAAACATTTGGCAGACGATACAAACATATCTCTTATATCTACGTCTATTTGGTAGGATGCCAGTGGCGTGGATGTACCATAAACCTTTTCTATACTACTACAACACAATCTAAATATGTGTATGTACTATGAAAGTGGAAACAAAATTGAATATTCAAGTACTACATAATTTGAGTGGCAATACTTTACTTTAAAACGACGGTGCAGTCTTACAGCTTCAGGTTCTGACATAGTGGTTTTATCAAGGCCACAATCTATTTCCACTAAGTTTGTACAATACTCTTTCAATTTGGCGGTCAATAAAAATGTAGTTTGTACTATTTCCAAACATTAAAATGATCTCAACATCTCCAAACCAAAATTCTACCTTATTTCCTTTTCAATAACTTTCATCAACCATTTTCCTTTAAAACCTATATGAAAATTGCATGGAAATTCTTCTCCCAAGCACAGAAGAACGTCGCATGACTGGATTTATGCATAGAGCTCACTTTGCGAGATCGTTATTTGTGAATATATAGGGCTCACATACTTCGTCAGGGTCTGTTACGAGACGTGGAACTATGTTGTTACTTGGAATAGGCTGAATTACTTGTTGAAGCTATAGTGGGTTTTTTTGTTTGTTTCTTTAGAAATGCAGATTTGGGTATTTGAAGGCTGTACAGATTTCGATTGTTAAGATAATAAGTACCTAATAATTAAAACATAGAATTCCACTTTAGACCGTGCCAGAGCTAATTTGTAAGCTAGCTACAGTGAATTGAGACTTTTCTCTAACACAATACATGAATCTGGCTCCCGTAAATACATCGGCGCGGCATCGCTAATATATAATTGACGTTAATATTATAATATATGAAACCAATAACTACCTCACTCCTAGATAACATGTGTGTGTTAAAGAACGATTTTTGGGGCAATTTGGAACGTTTCAATTACTTCGAAGATCAGAAACAAACTACAAATAAGTAACCTTTTTTTTATTGAAATCGATAAAAAAACATAGTAGGTATTAGTAACTAAATTCTGCCAGCGGCTTTGATAAGTGTTTTTCATCCCAAAAGCACATTATACCGCCTAAGTGCTATTACGGACTATAATCTATCTCTGTGCCAAATTTCATCCAGTTCCGTTCAGCTGTTCTGTCATGATTGAGGAACAAACATCCATCCAAAGTTTCACATTTATAATATCAGTAAGATCTGACCGACGTGGGTAAAAGCTAGGATACTGATGACTCCCAACAATATATCTAATTACCAGCATTCATTTTACATGAATCTTATATCGTGCATGCATCTGCAATAGACATGATAAATTAATGGGTAACTGAAACAAGTGCTGAATTCATTCATTAAATGACAAATTGAATGGCCAACGACGGCTGCTCCAGTGTTGGTTACGTATTACACCTGCATTCTCATAAACAGTCACCACTAATTCCGTACAATCAAACATACAATTACATAAAAGAACAATAACAAACAACATAAAAAGTAACAAGTAAAAATTCAAAATTTTAAAAACCTCCGACACATTTTATTTCATGCTACATATATATATATACATATTTTTTTTTAAATCTTTGCCCCGTACTAGGAATTTCTTCCTGTATCGTGGGTGCGTTTACAAACATATAAACTCATACACAACACCCAGAGCCGAAACAATTATCTGAAGGTCATACAAATATTTGTTCCGTGCGGGAATCGAACCCGCGACACGCAGCGCAGCAGTCAATCGCTCAACCACTGCGCCAACCGTGTGCCAAAAAATTTATAAAAAAATGTAATTCATCTAGTACATACGCTTCGATCGGCAATCTATTGAACACGTAATTATGACACGATACTCGTATCTTGCGAAAACACCCCGATTCAAACAGTAAAACGCCCATAACTTTTGAACGGCAGAACCGATTTTATTCAAACATAGCTAAGAACACTCTCGACAAAATAACCTTTTAAACAAAAAAACTAAATCAAAATCGGTACATCGGTTAAGGAGCTATGATGCCACAGACAGGCATACAGATACACAGCAACACACGTCACACTTATAACAACCCTCTTTCCGTCGAGGGTTAAAAACAAATTCCAACTAGCAACTTCATGTGCAGGGACTAATTATGGAAAAAAAAGGTTTAATAGTAAAATCATTTTCATAATCGGTTCAGTATGGTGTCGTATGGTGCCGGATGATCATATGTTCCGTATGGTGCCGGACGTTAAGAATTTCACCATCCCATGTCTTCCCGTGGGTGTCGTAAAAGGCGACTAAGGGACAAACCAGAGAATGGGCAGCAGCGTTCTCTGTGCTTCTGTAACAACCATACTGCGATCGCCAACCCGCCTGCCAAGCGTGGCGATTATGGCAAAACCCCCCCAATGAAAAGCACAAATAAAAAATGGCCCCTAGTACCCGGCAGCCTGCCTACCCTCGACTACGGTAGCGGTCGAGGTTACGGCATGGCAAGGGGTGCAAAGAATCTCCGGACGAGATCCGGCTACCCCAACAATCACCGACGACTGGACCTGGCAACGTACAACACGCGCACACTTCGGACCGACGAGAAGATCACCGAACTCGAAGAGGAATTGAGCAGGTTGCGATGGAGTATTATAGGGTTATCTGAAGTCCGAAGAGAGGGGGAGGATTCGATAATCCTCAAATCCGGTAACCTGCTCTATTTCCGAGAGGGTGACCGGCAGTCCCAGGGTGGTGTCGGGTTTATCGTCCACAAGTCCCTTGTGAACAACGTGGTGAAGATCGAGAGTGTGTCGACCAGGGTGGCGTACCTTATACTCAGAATATGCTCAAGATATTCGCTGAAGGTCATACAGGTCTACGCCCCAACCTCGGCACACCCCGACGACGAGGTAGAGACCATGTATGAGGATATCTCCAGAGCCATGCATGGTTTCAAAACTCACTTCACCGTTGTCATGGGGGACTTCAACGCGAAACTGGGCAAACGAGACGAGGATGAGCTGCAAGTGGGGCAATTTGGAGTTGGACGTCGGAACCACCGGGGTCACCTACTGGCCAGTTTTATGGAGAAGGAGGGCCTCTGTATGATGAACTCCTTCTTCAAAAAGCGTGAACACAGGAAGTGGACCTGGCAGAGCCCCGATGGTGCAACAAAAAATGAGATTGACTTCATCATGTCAACCAGGAAGCAAATGTTCAATGATGTCTCTGTGATCAATTCGGTAAAAACCGGGAGCGATCACCGCATGGTAAGAGGCACATTGAACATTAATATTAAGCTTGAAAGGTCTCGACTGATGAAGTCCACGCTCCGACCAGCACAGATCCAGGTCCAAAACCCCGAGAGCTTTCAGCTCGAACTCCAGAATCGTTTCGAGTGCCTAGGTAGCTCAGTGGACGAATAAAGCGACGGGTTCGTGGAAGCTGTCCATACGGTCGGGTCTAAGTTTTTCAAGACCCGTCGTACAGATAGAAACAAAAAGATCTCTGATCCTACCCTCAAGCTTATGAAGGAGAGGCGTGAGATGATCCTGCAGTCTTCAGATGAGGCGTGCAAATACCGGCAGCTCAATAGACAGATCTCTAAATCCTTGAAAAGAGACCTCCGCCGCTTTAATACCGAGCGTATTAAAGACGCGATTGAGCGAAATAAAGGCTCCAAGGTTTTTTCAAGGGATCTGGCTATTGGGCAGAGCCAGCTCACGAAACTGAAGACCGACGATGGCAGGACCGTATCCGCCAAACCGGAGCTTCTGAGGGAGATCGAGACATTCTATGGGCAGTTGTACACATCAGTCAGCAAGCCCGTTGCGAGTCTAGCAAACGATCCAAGAGCTAGATTGACCCGTCACTATACCGAAGATATCCCAGATGTCAGCCTGTACGAGATTAGGATGGCTCTGAAACAGCTTAAAAACAACAAGGCGCCGGGTGATGACGGAATCACGGCTGAACTCCTGAAGGCGGGAGGAAAACCGGTCATTAAGGCCCTTCAGAAGCTGTTTGATTCCGTCATACTCGAGGGCAAAACGCCACAGGCATGGTGCAGGGGTGAGGTGGTACTTTTCTTCAAGAAGGGCGACAATGCCCGGCTGAAGAACTATAGGCCCATCTCACTTCTTAGCCATGTCTACAAGTTGTTTTCAAGAGTCATCACGAATCGTCTCGCGCGCAGGTTTGATGATTTCCAGCCTCCCGAACAAGCCGGATTCCGAAAAGGCTTTAGCACCGTAGACCACATACATACGCTGCGGCAGGTTATACAGAAGACCGAAGAGTATAACCTGCCTCTCTGTTTAGCGTTTGTGGACTACGAGAAAGCCTTCGATTCGATCGAGACTTGGGCTGTACTGCAGTCTCTCCAACGGTGCCAGATCGACTACCGGTACATTGAGGTGTTGAAGTGTTTGTACAAAAACGCCACCATGTCAGTCTGTCTTCAGGATCAGACCTCGAAACCAATCCTTCTCCAGCGTGGCGTGAGACAGGGAGACGTCATTTCTCCGAAACTGTTCACTGCTGCGCTGGAGGATATATTCAAGGTTCTGGACTGGAGGGGCCTAGGCATCAACGTTAATGGCGACATACATCACTCACCTTCGGTTTGCCGACGACATAGTGGTCATGGCTGAGACCATGGAAAGCCTCAGTAAAATGCTCGATGACCTCAGTAAAGCTTCCGAAAGAGTGGGTCTTAAAATGAACATGGACAAAACCAAGATCATGGTGAACGCCCATGTAGCACCCACTCCTGTCAAGATCGGAGACTCTACACTCGAAGTTGTAGACGATTATGTCTACCTGGGACAAACGATCCAGTTGGGTAGGTCCAACTTCGAGAAAGAGGTCAACCGTCGAATCCGACTCGGCTGGGCGGCGTTCGGGAAGTTGCTTGGTATCTTCTCGTCCAATTTACCGCAGTGTCTCAAGACAAAAGTCTTTGACCAGTGTGTGTTGCCAGTGATCACCTATGGGACCGAGACATGGTCGCTCACAATGGGCCTTATCAGAAAGCTTAAAGTCACCCAAAGGGCAATGGAGAGGGCTATGCTCGGCATTTCCTTACGTGATCACGTCAGAAATGATGATATCCGCAGGAGAACTAAAGTTACCGACATAGCCCGGAGAATTGCTAAACTTAAGTGGCAGTGGGCAGGGCACATTGCTCGCAGAACGGATGGCCGATGGGGCCGAAAAGTTCTGGAATGGCGACCGCGAACCGGAAGACGATACGTTGGAAGGCCTCCCACTAGGTGGACCGATGACCTGGTTAAGGTTGCGGGAAGGCGCTGGATGCGAGACGCACGGGATCGGTCAATGTGGCGACGCCTGGGGGAGGCCTATGTCCAGCAGTGGACGTCTTTCGGCTGAAATGATGAATCGGTTCAGTAAGCAGAAATCAACATCCAGCCTCAAGATACGTACTCGAGAGGCTGGATAGCTGATGACCGTAACCCACATGTCCAGGTTTAGCACAAATTTGGGGCTAGCAAAAACATGTCAAACCTCACAGTGGCCGCAGTACTCGCAGTGGTCAGTTACGCTCGCATTTACTATTGTTACAAAAACAAAGTACTTATCTAACACTGGAATAATGTTGGCCAATTTGTAAGGGTTTGTTCAGACGGCGACATATACGTCGCCTATTTATGAATAATGGATCGTATCGGGACGCGGGAGTATGGGGTTTCGTGACGTTTATATATGTTGGGTTACATGCTCTTAGTAGTGACGGAAAAACTTGGTTACGTATGGAGTTAGTGTAGTTATTGTTCATGCAAGAGTTATCGAGTTACTTTGGAGGATACTCAGATTGTTTCTTTGAGAAATAAAGAAATACACTTCAGATATTTGTTACAGAGATACGAAACAGAAATATGGAAGGCGTCGTATGGAGGTCGACGTCCTATACTATAAAACGGTAAAAGCATTTCTAGTAATACATGAAATATGCATAAGACTGTTCCTCTTTCAGAAGAGCTCACAGATTTTAATTTCCTTCCGTTTCTCTTATGATCTATCAAACTCTATAAAATTCTAATGGTAAACAAAACGAACATGGAATTTTCCAAAGAATTTTTGTAAATTCAAAAGGCTTTGTCATGTTTCAGTCATAATTAACAGAATACGACGGATAACCTGTGTTTATAAACACGTTCAAAACAAAACTTTGCTCATCTCCGAATGGATAAAGACCCATTCGAAGATGAGCAAAATTAAACTCAGAACGTAAACATTGAACTGAAGCTCCTATTAAAAACACATACATTATATCTGCCCATTATCCTCCATTATCTACCCACTCGCGACATTCCAATTAATCTAACTTTACGCAAATACCGATACAAAGTAAAAGTAGCAAGATTTAAGCGGCGAAATAATGCAGTAATTTGGCGACAATATGACAACGAAAATGTGTCCCTGTCTGAAGTCCTTACACTCACTCATAAGACTTATTTAAAGGGAAATTCGGTCTCGAAACTTTGAGACTCAATGGAAAATGAGTGGAATTTAATGATGCCAATATTGCTAATGTACCCATTAACGCCGATATTTTTCTTTGTGACAAAGTTCTAAGTTCAACAGTTGCAAATTTTTATTCCTTTACGGAGTTTTGTTATTTTGTTTTGAATCTTGAGATGTTTAGGATAACTAGTTTTAAACAGGAGTTGCCACATATTAGGTAGACCTTATATAGATGAAATGAACAATCAAACAAAAAGGGATGTTGTCCATAATAGAAAGAAAGAAGGGCTGGTAATCGCAGTAAGTTTTTATCTTTGTTTCCTGAATAAACGGATGAGGTATTTGGTAGGCATTTTTTATTTTTTCACGTTTGACGTTAGCATTTTATAAAAAAAAAACCTATTATTTAAGCGTGGCGTCTGGACATTCCTGAAATGCAGGACTAATCTAGTAAAAATAATGTTAGTTCAATGCAAATGGATTTGGATGATCGGAACACAAGTAGAAACCCACGACAATTTTCAGTTGAAATTACGTCATTGGAGGACACGTACCTGTAAACAAAAAGTTCACTGTTAGTAGCATGAACTATTTAAATGAGCAAAAATTTCTCTCACACAAAGTTGCAACCAGTACGTACACTGTTTTAATTAAAATTCCAATTACGAAGTCACCCGAAAAATGTATGAAAATTATTTCAGAGTTCAAACTATCATTTTAGTTCTTGTACTAATATATCACTTAGATTTGTGACGATTTCTCTAGACACAAACCTGCTTTTCTGACATCTAAGTAGTTGTCATATTTACTGGATTTTATTTTAGGTGAGGTCAAATTTAAAGTAGCCGGGGTTTGAAAACCTTTAAACTTAGTTCATATCTTAACGCAGTTGCATATGACTGAAAGGGAAAATCTCTATAGTATTTGCTACATTCTTCAAGAGAATCTACATCTTTAGATGAAACACTCTGAATCCCTATTTTAATTTAGTAATTCATGGAGGTTACCTCAAAATTTTAGTTTTTTTTACCCACCTTCGTACAAACACGACTTTGCTGCTTCCCACCCCCCAATTTCAACCGATAAAACATCTAACTTCAATCAATCAAGGCTTTAAATAGGTACGCCAGTAGCATCCAAAATATGCCTAAATCGAACATAAACCACATTTAACGAGACACGAATCGCTCATCGCTCGAAAATAACGTGTCACGGTGACGTCATCTATCATCATGTAAACGTCGTAAATATTAGAATTTGTCCGAACGATCACTGCAAAGTACTGGAAGTTCGGTCGTTATGTTATTATCGAATGCTACGGGCCTGGGTGTTGATTTATTAATTTCCTGGTTTGGGAAATGATCATTAATGTTATACACCGAACAGTTTCTAAACTAAATTCGGTGCGGTTTGAACAGTAGTTAGAAACCTTGCAGACCTTTCTGACCAGCCGGTTAGTCAATCTTTTTAACTTACGGCATAAACAAGTCACAAGAGACGAATAAGGCAAGTGTGTTTTTAGGTGTTCAAAACGTCCCCTTTTTTGTATTACCTCTGGCCAGTAAAAGAGATACATCATCATCCACTCGCCCCTTATCCCAATATTTTTAAGGTCGGTGCAATATGCGATAATCTAGTTATAAAAAGTAATATCTAGTACCACAGCTCACAGACAGTTCCCAGCTGCCAACCCGACCAGCGACCAGATTCAACAATCCAAAAATGGACTCCATAATAAAAATGCTAATAAAACTATGGCCGAGTTTTCAATCCATCTTTTTTACAACCCTTTAAAAGACCTGCTTCACCTTATAAACCTCTGGATACAACCCTTAAAAGATTTATTTTAACGTTTAAAATATGCATTCAATTTAGGTACCGCACCTACATCTAATTTTCTTTGCAGAAAAAAATATCTTTAGGTGTTTTTTTTTAAGCCTATGAATAGATTTACGAAATTAGTATATTTGCAATGCATTAAGAGTTTTCATCAAAATCCTATGGACTATGATAAGAAGTATATAATTGGAGTATCGAACACAATACTGCTCATTGGTTGCACAAAATGTATGTTGGCAGTTGCCCAGACGAATTCTCATAAGCTCGTACAACGACTAAGTTCATTATTGTCATAAATATGTAAGAGGATATTGCAGCACGACTTGGCAATACTTTTAAAGTATCCACAAGAAATAATGGAGCGTTGTTTATCTTAAGAAGATGACCGAAGGAGGAGATAGGAGGAAATAGGAGGAGGGTCTATGTTCGACTTTAAGTTTTTTTAATTTTTTTATGTATGTTGAGAAATTTCTCACAAGCTTGAATCGTTATCCTCTTATGAGCAAAAAGCCACGATCATACTTCATTGATAGAAAATCTACCTCTCTTACCAGTTTCTTAGGTTAGGAAGTAACTGCATACGACGGGAAGTCCGAAAGTTCGCGAAATAATTGCCTTTAAAGGAAAATTAACTTTAAGGCAAAATCTATATTAAATACCCTATTTAATATAGATTTTGATTTCATGAGTGAAAATCAAAACGTTAACAAAAAAATCATACGAAGTTAAACCTTGTATATCCAATCGTCATCAAAATCTTCTGTTTAACTCAAATAAAAAAGGAAGGTTGATACAATTATTTTTTCGCTTTCTTAGCTACGACCTTCACAATACCGGCTTATTTTGTTGTCGTAGTATCTTTTCAAAGCCTTATAATTCAATAAATTCGATGATTTTTATAAAAAAATATACAAAAGCTTGTTAACAAAGATCAATCGTTATCTCCGTGTCAACTGTAAATTTCTTACCATTTATACTTTCATTTTAAACCTTAACTTTGCAAAGATTGAGTTGACTTTCCTTTGAACGAATAACAAAGATATAAAGAAAGAAAGAAAAGTAAGTAATGTATCGGTATTCAATTTATATATAGTACTTTGTTGAGTTGTTACCGAAGCCATTGGTATGTGTGGGCTTCTGTGATATTTTTTGTGATCAGAGTTACTTCTACTGTTCGCACTTTTGCACGGGCAGGTCCACATACAAGTGAGTTCAAGGTTTCAGGAATAGAACAAAAGTGTTTCCGTTACTTTGATCGCCCGAGTGAATGAGATGTTATGGTGGCAGGAAAACTTCTGCCTAACCCTTCGGGGAATGTAGGTATGATGTAACTTCAGAGCATGTTACTTATTATAGCCAGGTTCAAAATATGATAATTATGGTTTCAGTAGGTACATATACATTGTATTTTAAAAGATACTATTTACCTTTTGAATTTATTCCTTGATACTTTTTAGGACACTCAAGTGAAAATTTATGAAAAAAAAAACCGTTGAAAACATGTGAACAAGCAAAATTACCAAGACACTTAAAACAAATAATATAAGCTAGAACGACAGTTATTAGTACCTAGATATCGTCTTAAAAGAAGATGCTAAAAATGTAAGTAGATACCTAAAGAAACTTCACAAAAAATAAACTTCAAAGGTACCTAAGTATATTCACTTAATTATCTCCAAGGAATTTACCTTCACAAAATCTTCTTTATATGTCTCTTAACTACATTTTGTAGTAAAAAAACTTTTTCACTAAAGAACTCTTAGTCTAGCAAAAATGTGGTACAGAAGTTAGAAACTAAAATAAAATTATGTTTGAAGTAGCTTTGACAAGATACTTGTTAAATAAGATAATACTCATATTTTGCATTACGTTTTTAATTTTTTTAGAGTTCTTAAGTTTTTCTTTCTTTTGTTTCAAAGAACTGATTGATTCATTGCTCCCGTGTCGCAAAATATTCGATAGCCAGAGGCTCAAGACGCGTGGCATTCGAAGTCAGCGAAGGAGATAGTCGAAATCACCTTTTTGACAATCGCCATAGCTACGCTTTCGATGATAGAATGTCTCTTGTCTAGGGCCTCTGCTCCGGCTAATTTAATTGGATTTTCCAGCTGGTCTAGATTTGTGCTCGGTTGAAGGCCTTAACTTACACGAGTCTTAAAGCTAACTGGCGAGATGTGGGTTTAGGTACGAGTACTATAGGCACATCAAATCCCTGACTCACTCTTCGGGGAATAAAGACATGATGTTTTGTTAAGTTTGAAAGAAAACAATAGAATAATGTTTGAGGTATGACGCAAAACTGAAAACTTTTACGACTTAATATTCTTTTCGGATCTGGTTCAAGTCAATATAGGCAACTGTATGTACATAAAATAATGGATCTGTTCTTTGGCGGCTTTAAATAAAACTTCATTTCTGCATTTCATGAACTAATTATGAAAACGTCAGAGAGTGCCGGGGCTGATTTCATGTAAATTGCACGACCTCGCCAAATGAGCCATCATACGACGACTTCCGAACTCACATGTATTAAAATCATTAAAAAGTACCCTTAATTTATTTAATTTCAACTGCAAATATTGACTGAATTCAAGGGATTACCGGTTCTTAATAATAAATCATCACAGTCTATAATAACTTATTATAGATTGTGATGATTTTCTGATACCTACTATATTTGAAGATTTTTCGACAGAAGTTACGGGTAGTCAGAAATCAAAATCTGATGGCAGTTTTGCCAAGGGGTATCGTGTAACCCAATTACTGTATAGTGTTGGTCAGAGAAGCACTATCGCTCCATGTAAAATAGTGGTATTTAGTTACATCTGGGTAGATTGATTTACATACCAAGAATTATTTTCGTTATGACTTCGAAAAGGACTAGATCACGTAATGGGTTTGCTAAGTATTATGTCATGCACCTACTCCCACGGCAACGTCCTCTCACAGAGAAAAATACAGGCCTGTGTCCGTCCCAGCAGTGGCAATATTATTGGCTAATTTATGCTTTTTAACTATCATAATTATGCTTCCTTGCCTCAATTGACCCAACAAGGTATAAAAGTTGACCAGCTCAAGCGCAATTTTTTTTTTTATATTGTTACGCTCACGTTTGACCACCGTATCTCCTGATTACTCCTGATAGCAAGCGATGATGAAAAACCCTTGAAGGTTGTCTACGTTTACTCCTAAAAGAAACAGTTTCCTCTTCCCGCCTTTGTGATCTAAATAATTGTCGTCCTAACTTCGACCTTTGTATTCCACATAATTTATTATTGAAATGGACTTCGAAAGCCGCGCGGAATACTAAAGTAACCGTGCCTTCTTCAATAGCTAGCGCCGGTTTGAATATTTCAGCGCGTTCTCGAGTTTTTTGTGAAGTTGTTAATGAATTTTTGTGTATGTATGAAGTTAGGTAGAGGTATTCGATTGATTCTGTTTAGATTCTATTTTAAGTACTTAAATTTTATTTTATCAAAAGGGAATAATAAAAATCTTGACTTTTGACTGACCGATCTTGACAATTCAAAAGTGCCTGGAAATGAAGCTTGAATTGAAATAAATTCTTTCAGTTTCAGTTTGTGGCTCTGTCTATCTGTAGTTGATCGCACCTTTATTTTGGAGGAATTAAAAGAGTTCTCACGTTTACCACGAAATGTAGTTAAAAAGTCGATAAATCTTGTGTAGCTGTAAACACGTTAAAACATAAACAGCTTAAACACTAATGACGATGATTTGACAGTACCTATCGAGAAAAATAACTCAATAAATTATTCAGAAGTTTGGGCGCGAAATAACTTAAGCTACATTACGGCTGGTGGATAGCAACAAATGATGTCATCAGTCACGATGCGATGCCTCCGAGGCTCCGACAAACCTAAATATATTGTATTTGAAGATGTCAACTCCTTTTTTACAAGCTTTTAACTTGCAATGTATGTATAAAAATGTGAATGTGAGAACTTGAATGTTTGTATGTGTATATATTTATTTATATATATATATATTTGTAAGTGAATTTTAAAACAGTTATCCTCTACCGATTAAGATAAAAATTCGCATACACGTTTAGTTTGGATGACAATGCATGGTTAGATAAGTGACGTTATTCTAAATCCAGTAGATATGGTGGAAAGCCCAAGATGGTGGACTTGTTATTTTTTGTGCACTGCAATAATATGGGTATCAAATGAAAGTTTTCCTGAGAAGAGTAAGAAAAAAACTTGTTTCAAAAAAAAATATTTTTAATGAATAAATTATTTTAGTTAGGAGGCTGGAGGTTAAAAATAAAGGTTTGGAAAATATTTCGAAGTTACATAATCTCACAAACTATCACTTGTATGTGTCCTACCTCGTTGATGTAGTAGTCGCAAGCGCTATTCTAAAGCATGAGGTCCTAGGTTCGATCGGTCGCGGGTCAGGCAGTGTCATTGGGATTTACCATCTGGAATTTCTAAGTATCAGCCAGAAGCCTAAAATTATGCCTATGCCCATGGCAATAGGCTCGTCCCCGTTACATGAGATAGTTGTACACCTCTGCTTAATCTAAAGGTTGGAAACAATCAATAGATACGACAACACCTTCGTCTTACTTATGAAGGTAAGTATAGGAGGCGAACCATTTTCAGGTAAAAAGTCACCTGCGCACGTATAAGGTGTGAGTGGCGGTGACGATATAAATGACGTCATCAATCTTTGACGCCTGATGAGCCTCACGTGTCGCTCAAGTGATTGACTTCTGCTGCATGGAGGTTTACGTCAGAAGGGTTTTATTTGAGTTTGGAACTTAGGAGTTATTTGTTATAGAATGTTATATGTGGCCAGATGTGTCTAGTTGAAGATTGGAAAAGTTATGTTCTGTTATCAAATAGACGTATAAATGTTAAAATGATATTAAAACCGGTCAAATAACTAATACATTCTTAAGATAAAACCAAAAAGCTAGTTATTAAAGGATCATAAAGATTGAACATATCTATTGAACGACACCAATTTGAGTAATAACAAGCAGTCAAATAGTATTTGTGAAAGTCTTGTATAACGTACAGGTATGTTTCACAATCATCAAAGTAGTAACAGCTGAGCTTTAAGCAGCAAAACAGACAGTTCCGACCCACGTTAATTTCAATGAAAGTAAGTTTAAGTCAACTTAACTCAGTTTTATATTTTTCCAATAATGCTCAATCTGCCGACCACCGCAGCTGCTAAAGAAATTGTTAACCAAAACACAGCCCCCTAATCACTACTAACTTAAAATACCAATCACATAAATATAATCGACCTTTAACATAAACGACATTGAGCAAACGATTTCACCCAAAACTTCATAAAATATGTATAACCGTTGTAATTCACCTTGATTATAAAATTATACTTTCTACCGAAATTAAAACATATATTTTACTCTAAACTGATTTAAATACTTTTAATTCAATAGAGGGTAGTGTAATATTCTGACTATACAGGCGGAATCTAAATGTTGATTATCATTTGTAGATTTGTCTCCGGTTGATGGCAATAGGCTTGCCCCCTATTGCTTGAAACTTAAACATATCTGACGAAATGTGGGTATACTGTTTGTAATCCTTTGCTTCCGAGAATAAAGAATAAAAGGATTTTTTAAGGTAATAATCGTATTAGTACTTCCTTGAAAACTTCGTTAGTCTGTTGAATACCGGAAAAATTCACACAGTGCTCTACAGTACATACGCGATTTACAAAATTGTACTCTTTAAATCGAAACAATACACAACACATATGTGTTGTCGCAGCGCAAAAATCTCATAGAAACAGACAGCGAAGATTAAAACCACAGTTTAATTTACCTCCGGAAAAACAATAATCTCGACCATAATGTTAGACTCGAGTTATTCCGTTATCAGGGCATTAGAAAACCTGCCTTAATACTAAATACAATTTTCTTACAAAAGTACACAAGTTTTTCTGTAAGTAATATATTTCAGTTTTCGTGATATTTCGTAGCGGATCGTAGCGTGAAGCGTAGCACCGTAGCTCACAGCTCGTAGACGCGGTTACGACGACGTAGCAAGTAATATTGTATTTGCTATCAGTACATATTACTTATTGAGACATTTTCTTCGGGGCAGATTTTGTAAGGCTAGAATATTAATACCGATCAGTCTTATTATTGGTGTGAGGAAATACGAGTAGAGAAAATTTGAAAATCTTGTTTGCGGAATATAGCTGGGAAATATGATGTTTACATGGGTTATCGATAGGATAAAGTAGTGATTTGTGAATGGCTGACACTCTGGTCTGAAAATTGTGACGTCATAAACAACTTATAAATTATAGTGGTTTGGCTGTAATTAGACCAGTAACTACTTTAAGAAAAGCTTGTCTCTGTGAATTTTGAACGAAATTTTATTTTAGCAACAAAGAAAAGCTGATATGAAAATGCTTTGAAAGTTTTTTTAGCACGCGATCATTCTAAGTTTTCATCAAAAAATACTTTGGACGTGAAAAACATTCGAAAGATTTTTATAGCGACTCGCGTCGTCATTTGAAGTGACTTTTAGAAGTTTATTAACGAGTTCTACTGTTAACCACTGATTTTTTTTTAAATGCATTTTATACTATAATTTAGTACCTGAGCGACCGAGCCTCTGCTCGGGTGAAAATAGAGAAAACGACGTTTTCTAAAAATGAAACCTTGCTAGATCGATTTATCGCCCCCGAAAGGCCCTGCATACTAAATGTCATGAAAATCGTTGGAGCCGTTTCCGATATTCAGATTATATATATAGAATAGGTTTCAGCCAAATTAATATTATAATCGACTTTTAAACCGTGATTCTTGAAAGCACTTTGAATTTAAGCTCAAGATGCTGTCTTTTCTATATTCATTTATTGACATCTTCGGTCTGGCATTCAAAGTTGTAATGCTGAGAATGAGGCAAAGCATATTGCATTTTCCAAATGGAATTTCTCAGTATTAACTGACAGGAGTCTGGATCGGAGGGCAATGGACTCGACCCCTATTACATGGGACTTGAACAAAACATGCGAAACATGAATGAACGTACTGTTGGGTATACCTCTGCCTTTACCTTCTGGCAATAGACACATGTTGTTATGTGTTATAACATTTTCAGTAGCAGTAAATGTTCAACTGTAATTTCATACACCTTAATCATTCTCACATAACAAGGCTGTTACTCCTCTTCTACGGCATAAACGTCTAACGCCTCCGTACATTTCAGAATTGGTACTTTATTTTTATAGCCAAGCCATTCTCTCTGAACGCGAAACTTTATACTTCTTACAAATATAAGAGAGTTGTGAATTATTTTCAGATGTTTGCAACTAAGTTTGGAGCTATTTATCAGTTGAGTGTGGTCTGAAGAGTGATCTCAAGATGAAAATAAACTCGGATTTCTCTTTTTTTAAATTGGGTTAAAACTAACCTTTCAACAAACTTTTAATAAAGTAACAACACTACGACAAGAATTTAAAAATATTTTTCAAACTTTACTATAAATTTTTACTTAACTTTACAATATTCAAAGACATCTTTTTTTTTTTTGCACTGCATCGCATCTTTATCTATCCTTCGGTATCCTACATTTTTTCGCAGTCACAGAGAAGAAATATGCGAAAAGATTTCACAGTTAAATCTTCGCTCGGTGCGGGTAACCAGGCGTCCTAACAGTTACCACGGGCTTGACACGGTTTCAAATTAATGCGCTGAAATTTCAAAATAGAATAGAATATACATACTTTATTGTACTCCAAAAGAAACAGTAAACCTGAAACATTTTGTTTGAAGTTTTATGCTGTTATGGCGTATAAGGCAAGGTTTTAGCTCGAAATCGTATTGTTAAATTTGTGTTTATTTTAAGAAAGGTATGTAAAATTCTCGTTTCAGCTATATCAAGTATACTTTTTCAGTATCCAAAATTGCTTGGCAACAGAAATAACAATAACTAAACTAACAAAAGTAAATCTTACTTTGCTAGACAATCAATTTAAAAATTTAGAATATTAATTGAGTTCTGAGTTCACGAAGATGTAGTCTAAATATCAACATTATAAGAGCAAGCAAAACTTTACAGTCACAATATTATCCCGAATACCATTCCCAGAAGCAGAGTAGATAATCATATTAAAATACCTAACAATCTCAGAGGCTCATCTTAAGGGCCTACATCCGCTTTAGTGCCGTAAAACGGTAACTTTCTAAAGCATACTCCTTAGTAAATATTTTTTTCAAACCTTTTAACCTTGCCGAGGTGAAAAGGTTTGAAAAAAATATTGATTATTATTTCATGTACACTCCTTTTTAAACATGGTTTTTTTCGTATAGCAAATAGTTTTGCTTAAAAAAATTTTATTAGCAACACGATATTTTGCGCAACTTTTGGATACTTCTCCAAAACGACTTGGATGTTTAAAAATATTTTAACACAGAAAAATTGATGGCTGGAATTTATTCATAACTGAAATAGCATTTGTAAATCGAATTATATTTTGCAAACAAAACTGTTCAAAAG
This sequence comes from Orthosia gracilis, assembly GCA_947562075.1. Classification (NCBI taxonomy): domain Eukaryota; kingdom Metazoa; phylum Arthropoda; class Insecta; order Lepidoptera; family Noctuidae; genus Orthosia; species Orthosia gracilis. The sequence continues at coordinate 10,109,775 of OX387266.1, read as the reverse complement.
GAGGTTCAATATATCGTTATTTTGGCTCCAAGCGGGCTTACGGCCAGTACTGCGTTAACATTGGGGCGTATATATCGCCTTAAGCCACTTTTACACGAGAAGAGTTTTTCGCAAGACGAGAAGAGTTTTTTGCAAGGCGAGAAAATATCTATGCTAGTCTGGTAGGCAAGACTCACCAGACAAGTATAGAAATCAAGCCTGTACTTTATTTTAAATCATTCTCCAAAGAGACCTCCGGCTACCTCTAAATCAAATAACAAATAAGAAGCGCTCCGGTGCAGTTGTATGTCCCGGCGTTAGCCGCAGAACAGCTTTTGAAAACCGCCAATATGAGGTCGCTAGCTCAAAATTGTATAATGAGGTCAATAAAATACTAGCAATATACAATTAAACCAAACGTAAGGTAAAGCATAAAATAAACAATTGGTTATCAACTTTGACTTATGATCAAACGGAATTACTTTTAATAGTTAAAATGTAAATAGGTATAAGTTTTAAATAGGTGTCAAGTATTGTGTGTAATATGTAAGTAGTATTATTTATTGATATCGTTTTGTATAACTTTACAGTAGGTTTATGTTTTATAGTTACATGAGTTTAGGGTTGTGTCTAAGTCAAACAGCTCACAAACATCTATAATACAAGCTTAGCAAGGTATTAATCATTCCATTATTAAACGACAGTTAAAAATACTATAATGCTCTGAGCGTGCAAAACTTTTGGGAATCTTTGAAATAATTTATATGGCAAAACAACGTTTGCCGGGTCAGCTAGTTACTCATAAACCACAATTAAATACTACTTTACAAGAGGATAGCGGTAGAGCCACCAGACGTTAGTATCTATACCTATCGAGTACCTTCTAGGTTCGGTTGCACACCAGTGGCCTATCCCAAAGGGACCATGTATTCATTCAGGTGAAAAAGTAGGCTATGGCTATAGTGTAGCTTTCTATCAGCAAAAGAACTTTAGTAATCGGATCAGTATTTCCAAAGATTACCAACCAACATACTATTGTCTTTATAATATTAGTTTCGATAAAACCTATATCACATAATAAACTCCTAAAGATCGCTTGCACGAGGTTAAATGGACAGTTTTTCATACTATATTGTCAATTTAGCAAATGGGTCTTACAGTGTTATCTACAGTATCAAAACCACAGGAACTAATCCCGTAGTGCTGACCACATCTACTGGCTGTTATCACACATTATTTATAACGTAAATGTGCAGACCCGATTGTTGAATAATATTCACACGTTGGTAAACTAATCCGCTTTAAAAATACAGATGGAATATTGGACTAATTCGAAATTATCACTGTTGTTCGCTGGTTGCGAGAAGTACAGGAACGGCCAGTGTAGCTTGAGGACTCTGTTGGGGTAGAATGAATTTAAGAATTTTCTTAAGGTTTTCGTAAACCTGGTCAAATCTCAAATCTCAGCTTGTAAAAAAACACAAAGCAAGTCTAGATCTTTTAAAAATCTTTAATTTAGTGATAAACAATGTGCACCCTAAGGTTTAGAATTATGAAAAAAGGCCCTTTAACACAAGTGATAGCGGGGGAAGGGTTTTTGCAAATTCATAGCATAAAATGGGTAAGTTTGGTTTTTTCTGTTAAGGAATAGAATTAAATTAAGACAAGATTAAAAACATAATTATGAAAATTTTGGTTGACATCGCAGTAGTTCGAGGAAATCCGGTCATTGTGGCTGGCAATTTCCAAGAAAGCTTCACTAAGAAATCGCCGACCATGAAGATGAGTACTGAGGGATAGACCAGCAGGCATGTCCAGCACTGAAGGTTCACAAAAAGTGACATTCTATCATCAACAACACTGTCAGAAAGTCCAAAATGCGCTACCGAAATGTCAGGTAGTCAATCCTAAACATTTTACACTTTACAATCGTCGTTGCTGATATAATATTACTTTTTCTAGTCCACAGAGTTTTAAAAAACCCACAGGTATGTTTAAACGCAAGTTACTAATATAAATATAAACTAGTCTCTGCGTACATTCTAAAACTAAGGTCCACATATCGAGTTTATATATAAGACGTCCCCTGTGTCGGAGCTGAAGTAACTTGTCATGTATTCTGGTTGGGGTCGCGCAGACTACCTTAACGAGTTCTGAGAGCTTCGTAAAAGGTAAAATATGCTAGAGCTTTTAAAAGGTACAATTATTATCCAACTACGGTAGAGCTAAAACGAGGGTTATGATTTTAATCAGTAAGTTGAGAGCAAAACGTACACAGACAGTTCACAATGGAAAAAAACTTAGGATAACTCGCGTAACCAACAGCTAAGAAACTAACACTTTCAAAAGGGCTTCATTAAACCTTATAATATAAAAACTAAGATCGATGGTGTCCCAGTTCACAAATATTGAATAAACGATTTAAATATAAGATTAAAATGAACCACTCAATCAAAATCTTGACCAACGTTCAGCCTACGACTCACGATCGTTAGTGCTTGCCAGCTCCAAACCCGCGATGACTACCCTGTGTCCTGACGATTAATGATCGCAGGCCTATTTTATGATTCAGTGCCACCTCTACTCTGTAAGGCTATCACGTTGGCACTTGTACAGTTAGAGGGAGGAGGCATTTTAGGTATTTCGCTCTGATTTGCTGCGTGTTAGAATTTGTAGATATGTCTGTGTCTAAGACGGACAAAAAATCGACTATCGGACCAAAACCGCTAAGCGTATTTTAATGAAATTTTCAAAATTTCAAAGACAATTTAAGTATCTACATCATGATTTAAGGCTTTCTTTTAAGTCATAGAATATTAAGGAAAGTATAAAAAACTACTGGATTTTGGGTCGCGCGGCCGCGGGTGTGAAACGAGTACGCGTTTTGTTCCGTCAAGGTCGTTGGCGTCTGTCGTCGTCTTAACTTACCAATACTGAAATGTATTTCTTTGACCCTAAAGCATTCTTATTTACACTACACTGAGGACAATACCTTATCCGCTATATTTTACACTCTAGGACATTTACACCCATTGTCGCTAAGCCACAAACTTAGCCAAAACCACATGAAAATCTACCTTATTACTTCATTTACGTTTCAAAGCGATACTAAATAATGAAGCCATGTTACTAAGTGTTTGTTTACCATGTAACAATGTAGTAACAGTTTGTTGATTCGCCGTAGAAATGCTCTGCATAGTTATACATAACTGATCGATTAACTGCATGCAAGGAAACACTTAACTTGCTTCGATTACATTTTTATGTCTGTCAGTCGAACTTGCTGTTGTATTATTTTGTCAAGATCAGTCTAAGTACTTTGTTCTTGTCAAAAAATGACAGTATTGTTGTATAAGGATATTTTTTCAAGAATTCTGTTTATTGCTAGTATTTGAAAAGTGGTGTGGGACATGACTTGTAGATCGTGGACTCAAAATCAAACCTTAACAGATTCCTACTTTTCTTCAGTTAATTTATTTCATTACTATAACTTCCAAAACGGTGACGGAAAGCATTGACAGTGTTCAGTGTTTTTCAGTGATTCTAGCCCGCTCCCTTTCACAGGCAGGCCTGTGTCACAGCAGGGCAAAAATTACAAGCTGATTATGATTATGCGATGCTACATGTATTTTTCTCGGTTGAATGAAGCTAGTCAGCAAAGCTTGACGTCCTTATGACTGCATAGGGTCCGCCGGAAGCAGTAACATTAATTTGTCTATTTTGAAGCAATCATGAATGAAATTAACACAGGCAAAATTGGGAAAAGGATATTCAAATAAACTAGGCTTAGGAATAACACGCCTTGTTAAGATAATAAGGACAATCAAGCGTAATAGATACGGTTAGTTTTAGAACAAAGGACAGTCACCCATATTTTAGAAGTAATTTCCTCCACTCATATCAATGCAATAGCTTGTTTATCATAGTTAAATCAGTGTCAAATCCGACTTCTTAGATTGTCACGACTCTAGGATTGAATGCCCAAATAAAAGTGCGTTGTTAAATTTCCAACGTTTGACTCGGCGCTGAACTTGAAAATCCTTCAGCGCGCTATTATTTGGGCATCTAAGGGCACCTAGTGTTAATGAAAACGGGCATCAGTTTCCTATACGTACCAGTTAGATACTTACCTAAACACTTGCCTAGCACAACATTGTCACTATCGAAGTAGTCGGATTTATATGGCTGAGCTGTAATCCTGGAGGCTTGAAGCCTGTCTATGGGTTTATGTGATACCAGGAGTGGATTAACTGTATAGATATTGAATTTATGTGCTGGAGTCTCTGATATTGGTCTATGTATTCAATTTATATTCAAATAGGAAACTATGTAAATAAAATGTACTTACAGGCTAAAGATAATGTAACACCCAATTCAGAATCGATTGTTTTAAATAGAAATTATGTAATTTTGTTTCCCAGGATACCTTGACGAGGACAAGAGCATAAAAGTTGAGTCCCCAATTTAAATTTTCATCATCAGCCGACAGCAGTCCACTGCTGAACAGAAGTGAATCAAATCGCAAGCCACTGACTTCGATCCTTCAACACTGGCTGAACACCCACATTTGTCACTACGATCTAAATTTAATTCTACCATCTTCAAAAACTGAATCAATGGTTATATAATGGTTAATTTACTCGCGCCCGGAGTGACGGCGATAAGATACGACCACCCATTCCTTCCAACACTCCACAATTTTTATGTCCTTCGATGGAGAATCTATTTACTTAAGACAAAGTTGCCCTGAACGATGCTCTTAATCATTTTACTTTTTCAGCCAGTCAGCGAGGATTGGTGTTGAAACAAGTGCAACATTTTAAGCTGTGTGGTGCAAGATTGAATTTAGCTTCATTGGAGGTGGTTTTTGATATTCAAATCAGTGGTATGCAATATGAAGGGTATTTATTATGTCCAGCAGTAGAATCCATAGGCTGGCAGTCGCATCAGGTGATATACAGCTACATCTGATTAGAATGTAAGACAGTAAACATACCATACATATGGAAAAAGGCTAGGCAGATTGAGTGGCATGCCGTGGCAGAATGGAGTGCTGATTAGCAAGCACATTGGACAATAAATCATTTTGATGAGTTTGTAGAGTGAGATAGAAATTCATCATCACTGATTCCAAGACTGGATTTTTTTTTAAAGACATTGCAGAGTTTGCGAATACGTCTTCAAAGTACCTTCAAGTTTTTTCAAAGACAAAAAGAAATGGCCATTTCATTCTTTGCAACGAGTTTCCCCTTTTCCCCGTATAGGATATATATATATATATATATTTACCAGTAATAGTGTAATCAACTACAGTACATACAACTTGTCTCTCTGCATCGCTTTTCATAGTGACCGTTTGTTTTCTAGTATTTATGGAAGTCTCAATTTAAAATGGAATTGTTTTAAAGGTAAAAGAAAAGTTGTGAAGAGATCGTTAAGTCTGCTTTTAATCAATTACATAAAGGGGTTACCTTTGCTGTCCAATTTGTGGCCATTTCATAATGTTTATTTTAATGAATGAACAATACAAGCGATTATAAATACATTCTAATATTAATATTTTAATATTGAGCCTCTTAAACAAATACTCGATTAAATAAATTGCCCTATAAATTAATAAAACAAATTATTGGGTAAGTTGCAAGCAAGAAGCTGTTAGCAGAAAAAAGCTTTGTTTAGAGAAAAAGACTGAAGACTAAATTATCATCCTACCATCCGCTGAGGTGAAAATTTGAACAACGTTTTTAAGCCAGCCTCTTAATAAATTGGCCTTCAGCTGTAAGCAAACGTAACACTGACAACCCTGAACGTCTAGCTCACTACATCACTATTTATCTACAACCTCGTTCTCGGTTACGGTGTGAGCTCTACAAGTAGTGCGTAGGTATTCAATGCAAACAAAGCAGGATTGATTCTTGTTGCTTGGAAAGGATCAAAAGTTTTTGTGAGAAACATATATAAACAAGCCGATAAGTTTTCCATCGGCAAAAATTACGAACTTCCACATAAACTTTTATCTGATATGTCATCCTTTCAAGGATGCATTTCACATTCAAGTAGCTCGTATATTTCGCAAAAAAATTCCAGCTACTTGAAATGTATCATAAATGTTCGAAACCAAAATCAACTGTCCATTTATGCAGTCACATAAATGGACAGTTGATTTTGGTTTATATATTGTGAGAAAACTAGAAAAGTAAATTGACTGACTTCATTTCTTTAGTTATTCATGGAAGACATTTTCTATCTTTTCATCTATTCCTTACCATAAGTAAGTCGAAAAATTGTTGTCATAAGTAGTCCAAAAAGACACACTTAAGGAAAGGCCAACAAAATGAACACAGTAAATCTACCGGTCAGCTGATGTCGCTAAAAAAGTGCTCACTTTATGTGCCTAATTACGAAACTTGTACCAAGAAAATGTTGGAAAATAAGGACTTGGTTTTTCGTGCTAGTTCTGATGATGAGGAGATAGCCCGAAGGCTTTCAATACATTTAAGGAGGAACATAAGACTTTCTCATGACAAGACTAACTTCCGTCCGCGGTTGCGCCCGAGTTAAATTAGTACTTCTCTCACCATCTTTATAAATTTTTGTCGTGAGTTGTTCTGATGTAATACGGGTTAACGGTAAGGTTTCATGAAAATCCGTTTATTGGTTATGCAAATAAAACAAAAAGTATAACAAACATCCATCTATCCATTCTCACAAACTTTCGCGTTTATAATTAAGTGAGATTCCAAGAAAGCTTGGGTATACACATGCCTGGTTGTCAATCGCCGATAGCTTTAAAAACAAAACCGTTATAAAAATACCTTTAATAGTTTGGTATTACAAGCTGGATTGGAAACCAAAGCACCCGGCTAGATGCGGACAAAAAGGCATCAGACCGTAAAATGTTTACAACCAAGTCGTCTTGAACGCCTTAAAGGAGACAATAAGAAAAGTGCTATTGGACACATTCTTAGTAAAGACAATGTAGTAGTTTATATTGTAATTAAATAACTTTTAAGTCTATTTATGAGGCTAGATTGTAATAAGATTAAGCCATAATTAACATATTAATTCCATATATTGATAAAAAAGGAAAAGGGGAAAAATGTCTCAGTGTTAGTATTCTCAAACCCTTTGAGCTAGTGTTTGTTTTATGCTATGCCAATAACTTCTAAATATCCAAAGAGGTTGTTTAGCAAAAGCTCTGCAATATCTATCCAACACTCAACAAAGACAGAGAACAAAAGATAAACCACTCAATGTTTATCTGTAACACCTCATTTATGACCCGCTTGCAATTTGCGACGCGAAAAGCAACTTACAGCAACACAAGTCGCAATAAAACAACAAAATCTTGAGCTAGTAATGACCATGTCATCATTGTTCTGCAGATCAATATAAGATAGCAGGTGTGACGAAGAACTTCCCAACTCTTCGCAGATAGTTAGAATCTGGATGTAGCAATGACCCACTTTACATTGTTCAAATCCATTTAGCGGTTGATGATGATCCACAAACATCCAACCATAAAAACTTTCATATATTTAGGACTGCATGGTGACAATTTAGTCCTAAAGTTCTACTCCATTTTTGATGCTATTATAAAAAAAACTATGATAAATAGATATTTTATGAGATTAATAATGTTCTAATGTCTCTAGTTCTATTTTTTAACGTCTCAAATTTATTAAGTCAGACTAAAACATATTTTTATAAAAAAATCTTTTCCAAGTAAAAGTTAAACTTAACTCATTTTCTATAAACTTAAGCTATAGTATTTTATTTTTTGAGAAAATTTTTTAGGTACTCTTCATAAGTAATAATCTGCTGTATCGTCACACATAATTAAGTAAAATAGACAACGTAACTGAATTTTAAATGAAAAGGCGCTCTAATTTATCCCCATTTTTAATAAAAACCAAAAACATTTCTATAATCAAAAATATTTATTTTTTTATCGTGGTCTCGGTACTGCAATATCGGTCACCCTTACAGTGGAACAAAGGAATATGTGATTTATTTCAAACAAAGTGCAAAGATAACATAATATATACATATAATAAATAACATGCAAGCAATTTTGATTCGATATTTATTCTCTTCAACAGGAAGTCTTTTGTTTTTCAAAAGACTTCCTAAAGAAAACATTATATGTTTTCTTTTAATAAATATATTATATTTATAAATGTTTTCCATTTTCACGTAATTAATTTGTGTGAAGATTCGAAGGGTGAAAAATGGCAGAGATTTTTTTATCCGTGAAAGTTGGGTCGGCTTAGATTTCAATCCTCTTTGGTATTTTGATCTTTTCTAAGATATTCGATATTCATTATCGATGTTCTAATTTGGCTTCCGTTTTCAAGTTTAATCAAAAGGTCGGATATTGGTGTCAAGAAAAAAAAAATAAGCCATTATAGTTAGAATAAAGCCCATATTTCAAGTCATGTCCTTCACCTCGATTCTACCTAAACGAGCAAACAAAGGCATCAAATTGACAGACACAGCTTGTTATTTTGTGAATTCCCGTTAGATAAAGACACTTTTTTTTAGTCTCATTTGTCTTTATATTTAAATATCATACCCTTAGAACTTTAAATGCACTACAAACCTACCTTAAATCGTGTAATCACACCATTATTCACTGTTTACAGGAAAATAACGACCTTTTCCTCAAAACAATTAAATTATTCCCGACATCTCCTCGGCAAATAACCATCAAATGATTTGATAATGCGCAACGATTACAGCTAATTGTTCCTCACAGTGCCTGCTTCACCTTTTATTTTAAAGTAGCTTTTAAAGCGAGGTCTTATTTAATGAATTACTTACATTGAGTTTATTCGACTTTTCTGTCAATTCAGGATAGCTCACACCTGAAATTTAAAAAAGAAAATGTTAATTTATAAAAATTGTGTTTTTAATTTTCTCTGTAAGCCATTAGATCCTAATACACCGCCTGAGTCAGGCTCTATCAGATCCACAATAGGCCAATCGGAGTCTGCATGTCAATAGGCTATCTGGTCGCATTGAGCATTCGATTTCATTCCGGTGGGCAACGAACCGCAGCCATTTTTGTTTGAGAGGATGCCGGAGGTGAGAAATTGGTTGAAGGAAATTAATATGGTTTGTGTTGAGTGATTGATTTTTATATAACTAGGTAATAACAGCAGCACAGGCAGATCTTTAAGGATAACCAACGCTTGGTTAGGTTATTTTAAGGTCTTTGACAGTCGTTATCGTTGTCAGAAACATTAAAATCTGAACTGACACTAGTCTCGCCAAGGGGTATCGTGTTACCCAGTCACTGAGTTGCGGAAACCAGATAAGCGGTCATTCCATGTCTGGTACTTAGATGCAGCTGGTTTGACTGAAAGCCGACCCTAACAACCAGCCTTTGCCCAAATAGATAGGTCTATTTGGTCAAAGGCTGGCCAGATTGATGGAATCAGAGCTGAGTTCAACATTCAAAAATTTAATTTTGTTAAGTTGTTAAGTTATTAATAGGTTTATATTACGTTTCGCTATTGATAGAAATGGAACGCACTCAAATTAGTTTAACTTTTATCCGCTTACTTGTGTGGCGCTGTGTGTGATATAAAGAAAACTGTAACATCATCACGTGTGGTTTAAATAAAACTATCAATACTAAATTACCAATTTATTATTTGCTTAAAAAACCTTCATGGTAGCAGAGCGTGGTTGGTTCCGCAGTTGCAAATAATAAATCCGGGGTAATTCCGAAGTATTACCGAGTATTCAAAAGTGAGGTTATACATCCGGCGTCCTCCCGCACAGCGTCTGTTGAAAATCTGTCAAGATGAGCTCAAGTATGTTCAATATCGAGAAGTTGAATGGACGAGAGAATTTCTCTACATGGAGATTCTGTATTAAAACATATCTGGAGCACGAGGGCTTGTGGGACTGCATCGAATATAGTGCTGAAAAAAAGGTCGACCCAGTGAAGGACGTCAAGGCCAAATCCAAACTCATTTTATTGATAAACACTCAAAACTATGTTCATGTTCAGGAGTGTAAAACTGCCAAAGAGGTGTGGGACAATCTTCATAAGGCGTTTGATGACAATGGGCTAACTAGAAAAGTGGGCTTGTTGAAAGAATTGATCAATACCTCACTGGAATCAAGCGCCGGTATAGAAGATTATCTTAACAGGATCATGAGTGCTGCTCACAAACTGAGAAATATTGGTTTCGAGGTGAATGACGAATGGCTTGGCACATTAATGCTAGCAGGTTTATCTGATGAGTATAAACCAATGATTATGGGGTTGGAAAACTCGGGTGCGAAAATTAGTGCTGACTTCATAAAAACCAAATTGCTTCAAGAAGTCAAACATGAAGATTCGAGCAGTGCATTCTATTCCAATCATAAGAAAAAATATCATAAGAATAGCCAACAGAAGACAAAGTCAGCAGAAAAAAATAAGGGTCCCCGATGTTATGTTTGTAATGGCTATGGACACATAGGAAAGTTCTGTAAACATGCAAAGAAAACAGTGACCAAAGACAATAATAAACAAGAAAGTTTTGTTGCTGCTTTTTCAGTTTTTTCAAGTAAACAAAGTGAGAAATGGTATATTGACAGCGGGTGCTCAGCGCACATGGTTACAAACAAAGATTTGATGTATAATATAAGAGAACCATCAATTAAAACCATCACTGTTGCCAACAAGGAGCCATTGTCTGTGAACTGTGTTGGGGACATCAGTATTCAAATTTCTGAACAAAACAAAATTCAATTAAAAAATGTTCTCCATGTACCTGGATTAGCAGTTAATTTATTGTCAGTGAGCACAATCACTAAAAATGGATTTATTGTGTCATTCAATGAGAATGGTTGTAATATACTAAATGCAGATGGAAAATTATTGTGCTCAGCTACCTTAATGAATAAATTATATATTTTAGACACCTATGTAAATGGTGGTGAAAGTGCACATTTGGTGTCTAATAAAATTAATCCGAATGATATTCATTTATGGCATCTTCGGATGGCACATTTAAATGTTTCAGCTCTTAAAAAATTGCCTGATTGTACTGATGGGGTTAAGTTGTCGGATACACAAGAAGATATTAAATGTACCACCTGTTGTGAAGGTAAACAAAGCAGGTTACCTTTCAAGCATGCTGGAACCAGAGCAACAAAGCCACTGGAAATGATACACTCTGACTTGTGCGGTCCAATGGAAAGTAAATCATATGGAGGTATGAAATATTTTATTTCTTTCATCGACGATTACTCGAGAATGGTTCATATCTATTTTCTCAAAGATAAACAGAATATATTAGACATTTTCATGGACTATAAGAGGAAAGTAGAGAATCAATTGAATCATACAATTAAAGCTATAAGAACTGATAATGGCAAAGAGTATTGCAACTCCAATTTTGATTCATATTTGGCTAGATGTGGCATTATTCATCAGACTTCCACCCCATATACCCCACAGCAAAATGGCCTTGCAGAACGTATGAATCGCACACTAGTAGAAAAGGCAAGGTGCATGATATTTTATGCAAAATTAGAGAAACCAGTATGGGCTGAAGCTGTAGCTACAGCTGCCTATATTGTCAACAGATCACCAACTAAAGTACTGGGAAATACTACTCCATATAAAATGTGGACAGGAAAGGAACCCAGACTGCATCATATAAGGATATTTGGTTCAAAGGTAATGGTTCATGTACCGAAGGAAAAACGTCTAAAATGGGACAAGAAATCAAAGGAGATGATATTTGTCGGCTATTGTGAAACTACCAAAGGGTATCGCATTCTTGATCCCATAACTCATCAAGTCATAAAGAGCAGGGATGTTATTTTCTTTGAAAATATTAATCAAACTAACGAATGTTCAATTTCAGCCAGACCAATAGAATATGAATCAGTTAAGTTACAGGACCATGCTATTTCTGAACAAAATGAGCAACTGAAAGAATCAGTCATCATTCCTCAGTCAAGTGGATCAATTATTGAACCTATTTTGAAAGGATCCGAGGATGAAAATTCTAGTGAGTATGAAACTGACTCAGCCGACCTTGATGATAGTTATCAGCCCCCGAGATCATTAACACTACAGAACCAACAAGCAAGTAATGTGACATTGAGGCCACGCAATAAGATTAATGAAGACAAAATGGGACTGCTTTGTCTATACACAAGTGTATCAGATCCACAAAGTGTGGAGGAGGCTCTGTCATCCTCACATGCTAGTGAGTGGAAGAAAGCAATGGATGAGGAATATAACTCTCTAATGGAAAATAAAACTTGGCAGCTTGTTGACCTTCCCAGCAATAAAAAAGTTTTACCAAGCAAATGGATATTTAAAACAAAAACTGACCAACAGGGAAATATAATTCGATACAAGGCAAGGCTAGTCATAAAAGGATACGCTCAAAAGAAAGGGATTGATTACCAAGAAGTCTATTCTCCAGTGGTAAGATACACCTCCATTCGTTATTTGTTTGCTCTAGCAGCACAGAACAATTTGCACATTGAACAAATGGATGCTGTATCAGCATTCCTTCAAGGAAAAATAGATACAGACATATACATGGTACAGCCAGAGATGTATAAGATTGGAGGCCAAGTATGTTACTTACTTAAGTCCATTTATGGGCTTAAACAGGCAAGCAGATTGTGGAATGCTAAGTTAAGCAATGTCTTGAAAGAAATGGGAATTGACCAATCAAAGACTGATCCCTGTATTTATTATGATGTCAATAAAGGAATTTATATTGCAGTTTGGGTAGATGATATAATAATTTTCAGCTCTCAATTAGAAATAACTGAAGAATTAAAGAAAAATTTATGTTTAAAGTTAAATATGAAAGATCTTGGTCAAGCAAAGCAATGTGTGGGCCTAAACATAAATAGAGAAAAGGATGCAATTACATTAGACCAAGAAAAGTATATAAATGAAATACTGTTAAGATTCAACATGGCAAATTGTAAACCTGCAAAAACACCCATAGAAGTTGGTTTGAAATTTGATAACAGCAATGAAGTTCCATATGATTGCCCTTATCAGCATGCCATAGGCTGCTTATTATATATAGCTCAAGGAACAAGACCAGACATCTCATATGCAGTGAATGCCCTCAGTCGATATAACAAGGAACCTAGATGCGAGCATTGGGCTGCCGTGAAAAGGGTAATGAGATATTTACAAGGGACTAAACATTATAAACTTACTTATACCAAGGATGGTCAAGATAACGTCACAGGGTATTGTGATGCAGATTGGGCGAGTGACACCCGTGACCGTAAATCGTGCACGGGATATATTTTTATTTTACAGGGTGGCGCAGTGTCATGGGGTTCCCGGAAACAACAGACCGTGGCCCTATCCACAGCAGAGGCAGAGTACATGGCCATGTCAGCGGCGGCGCAGGAGGCGCTTTGGCTGCAGCAACTGCAAAGGGAGCTTGGCGGACAGCAAGACCACACTCTAGTCATATACAGTGATAACCAGAGTGCTATAAAACTCACTGCTAATGATTGCTACCTACCGAGGTCTAAGCATATAGACATTAGACATCATTTTTTAAAGGAACATGTAAATAATTTAAGATTAAAATTTTGTTATGTAAAAGGTAAAGATAATGTTTCTGATGTGTTAACAAAAGGTGTAACTATAGATAAACATCTGTTTTGTGTATTTCATATGGGATTGCGTTCTGGGGTGGGTGATAGAAATGGAACGCACTCAAATTAGTTTAACTTTTATCCGCTTACTTGTGTGGCGCTGTGTGTGATATAAAGAAAACTGTAACATCATCACGTGTGGTTTAAATAAAACTATCAATACTAAATTACCAATTTATTATTTGCTTAAAAAACCTTCAGCTATCTACACGGATCGGACAGCTGTGGTCTCGAGTTTTATTATTATAAAATTCTAGGTATCAGTAGGATTTTTGTCCGGTTAATAGTTATTGCCTAGGGGAATACGGGCGTGAAGTAATGTTACATCTTTCAAAGTGGTTTTCTAGCTTGTAAAGAACTACTAGCTTAGCGTTTATCCCTTGAGGACTGCGACCGAAAGGACCCAGAATTCTTGTAAGTGGATGCAAAACCACATGATTGAAAGTTTGAAGGCATCGGAAATATTTGAAACGCCAATAACATACATAAAATCGGCTTTTTTCCATAGGGTTCAGACACTAAAGAACGCCATGTGATACGATTGATACATACTCCTTTTGCTTCGTTTATGTTCAAACCTCTGATTACACCTAGAAGTACGCCGCCAGTTATAAGCTCTGTTAAAAAATCTGAATATAAAAAGTTGCGTAGTGATATCTGAGTACCCTGTATTTTTACAGAGTATAGACATACCATCGCCGGCGGAGTTAGGTCAAGCTTTTGTTAGGCAAATACTGAATGAGGGCGCTTGAAGAATGTTATTTTTAAAACGCTTTTACGTTGAAGAGTGTTGATATTTATAGCGTATTTCTGTAGTGCCTACTTCAGATTTTTGTTGTTAGTTTGAAAGCAGAATTTACAACTTTTTCAAGGGCAGGAATGGAGATAGAGTACTTTAAATCATGATCTTTTTGTTGAGAAAAATTATTAGACGTGACAAGGCAGATTTTTCACGTCAATGAACCATTTAAATAAAATCTTTGGTTCTAAAGAAAATATTTCCTAATCATTTTAATAAATACGAACACCAAGATTTGCTTTAAAAAGAAAACATAGTGAGAAAATCTGAAATTATTGGTTTATAGTCAAAGTTTGTTTCAAATCTGTGTAAAAGGATTTCTAAAGAAAAAAAAGGCTAATATTATAATTTTTAGCAAATACAGAATGTTACCAAAACCAATATTCCAGCTTACAAAATTAAAAAAACTAACTAACTAAAAAAAGCTTACAAAATAATCCAAAAATAATAAGAAAATAAGTATGCCTCAAACGAACAAATATTATAATACTCGTACCTAAATTCCTACGTGACAGAATTTACCTTGTTCAAAGTAATAATAATTAAGTCGCAAAAGAGCTTATCTATATGAACTTTTATTGTAAATATGAATGGAAATTTGAGGATAGTCAAAGAAAATTTCCCTTTGAATTAGAGGATAGTCTATGTTTTTGTGTGGGTGCTTGTTAAAACCACAAGACTTGGGAGTCGTATCAGGTACCTTTTTAGGTTCCAATAATATCATAGCGCATTTCATGTCGCCTTGGCTAAAAATAGGTTTCTCCGAAGGTGGGTCGGCGTCGTAATGTCAACTAACGCTTTGTTATATTGGGTTAAAAATATACATACGGGCCGGGTTGAGGATATCCTTAATTTTAGTCGGTGTAAAAGTAGCCTATGAGACACAGCGACAGTGAATCTTTCAATAAGTGAAATAATTTTTGTAACTGGATCAGAACTTCAATCTTTTACGAAAAAATACAATGTCACATATATTTCTTGACTCGGAACAACGGTAGATTAATCAATAATATGATTCGTGCAAGGTTCGAACTTATGACCCGATGCATACATCTTGAGATATCCAAAGCTGGCTGACTGACTTCTACCAACACCCACAAGCAAAAACTTTTAACAACTCACACTTGAACTCACTTGCCCTTTCTAAATACATAACATTTTTCCAAGAACTTGTAAGCTGACATGTTGGTTTTGGTAACATTCTGTATTTGCTAAAAATTATAATATTAGCCTTTTTTTTCTTTAGAAATCCTTTTACACAGATTTGAAACAAACTTTGACTATAAACCAATAATTTCAGATTTTCTCACTATGTTTTCTTTTTAAAGCAAATCTTGGTGTTCGTATTTATTAAAATGATTAGGAAATATTTTCTTTAGAACCAAGATTTTATTTAAATGGTTCATTGACGTGAAAAATCTGCCTTGTGAAAACGTCACAAGGCAGAATAATTTTTCTCAACAAAAAGATCATGATTTAAAGTACTCTATCTCCATTCCTGCCCTTGAAAAAGTTGTAAATTCTGCTTTCAAACTAACAACAAAAATCTGAAGTAGGCACTACAGAAATACGCTATAAACATCAACACTCTTCAACGTAAAAGCGTTTTAAAAATAACATTCTTCAAGCGCCCTCATTCAGTATTTGCCTAACAAAAGCTTGACCTAACTCCGCCGGCGATGGTATGTCTATACTCTGTAAAAATACAGGGTACTCAGATATCACTACGCAACTTTTTATATTCAGATTTTTTAACAGAACTTATAACTGGCGGCGTACTTCTAGGTGTAATCAGAGGTTTGAACATAAACGAAGCAAAAGGAGTATGTATCAATCGTACATGGCGTTCTTTAGTGTCTGAACCCTATGGAAATTAGAACAAAAGTCACGCATACCAATACCAAGTCACCGGATACGCCCTCTACTCATTTCGTGCTAATAAACCATAGTTTTCACCAGCGGACGCCATAAAAGGGTGCTTAGATTAACGATTAAACCGATAGCCATCTTTTACAACTCACCATCATGCTAATGGTAAAAGCGAATGCTTAGTTACATCAAAAAATAGGCATGTACAGAGGGACGGCTCCATACAACGAGCCACAAGAAAGGCACACATAGACATGCTTCACGTACAACGAGTGCAAGCGAACTCGCGACCTGCATTTATTTGAGATCACCGAACGTACGAGTCTAGTGTGCGTGCGTCTGTATTCGCTCTTTTTTTTTTTATACGCTCCCGTTTGTCCACTATCTCGTTTTATGGAGTTGATCTTCTGTACTTATCTATTTTGTACTTACGTCTTTGGCAGATCAATTTTTGTTGCTATGGAACTCCACAGCTTTATTTCGTATTGAATTCGGAGAGAGCAAAGGGCAAAGAGTATTAAAAATCAACCACAGCCACATCGCGTCTTTCATCTCGCAAGTGATTAGTTGATTTTTTATACTCCTTGCCCTTTGCTCTTTTCTAATTCGTTACGCAATAAGACTGCTGGTAAAAATGGATTGTGCTTTACGATGTCATACGTAATGGGTCCTGAAGATGCACTTCGGTATATTTACTAACCCGAAAGCACAGCGTTAAGCTACTGACACAAAAATAGATTGCTATAAATTAAGACAGGCTTTACTAGTCAAGCTGATCTTCAAATAGCGACAACTATTGTCAAAACTACAAAATGTTTGTGATAGACATTTTTCAACATTGACATGTCATTTTGGTAAAATAAAACAACAATAGCTCAAACCAATCCCATACATTTTGGGCTTTTAGACAACCGTTACAGCTGATAACATGTCACTTTGTCTAGCTCCTAAATAAATCAATGATAACATGTCACTTTGTCTAGCTCCTAAATAAATCAAACATTTCGCTTTCGCCTTAAATATCATCCAAAGAAATAGTATCAGCTAAGACCAATTCAATTCAGTTCGGTTAAGTGGTTATATAGCTACGCATAAAATTCGTTGCAAAATCTACTATAACATTAACACTTTTGCTAGATTTCAATACAAATTAAAACTCATAAACTTGTCATAAGGCTGTTTCTTAAAAGCCTGACCCAAAGCAATATGGTCTCATTCCAACCACAAGAACAATGGAGGTTATACCATTGACGATGATCGATGCATCGATATTTCTTAGCTATATACATATAATGTATCGTGGTGGCCCAGTGGCTGAGACCTCGTCTTTCGTGCTTCAGGTCGTGGTTTCGAATCCGGGCAAGAACCAATGTGACTTTTTCAATTCATATGTACTTTCTAAGTTTATCTTGGACATCGCTGACAACGGTGAAGGAAAAACATCGTGAGGAAACCTGGACTTATAGTGAGTTTATAGTTTGTGCTCCATTGGTGTAATTGCTGCAAGGCGTTCCAGTGCGAGGATAAACTAATAAATAATAAATAAATAACATTGTATGTATCTAGAGTAGAAATCATAGGCTTTTGCCACACCCCTTCAATGTACCCGATTCCATGTATCATGGAAACTTTCTAAGCGGTCGAATGATTTCAGACGCATTTGATGTTATTTCATGTATATCGATGTCAACCCAAGTACCGAAATAGTATTAAAAAAAATAACTTCAATCGAAAAAATATGCCATAGCTCGAAGAGCACGAGTTTAGATTCATAAAAAAAATATTGAACCTACCAGGCATATCCAAAAATATATTGAAAGCGATAATGATGCAGTTCACGGATATCGATACAATAAACATCGATACTTTTTTCAACTTCCGACCTCCCAACCAAACTCGAAACCATATTATACCAGGAACCTAAGAATTTCCTAAACTATCCGATCAGTTTGACCGCAGAATTGCAAACGAAGCTGATTCAGATAAACCGCCGTTTGAACAACTATCTATAGATGTTGTGGTTAATGGGAGATTCAATCGACTTGGTAAAGGTTAGAGTAGGGTTATAGGTTGTTGGGGGATCCCCTCACAGTGCTTACGTCCACGTCGTATCCCCTGGAAACGTCCCAGTTCTGACCACCGTAACGGAGTGGCAGACTGGGCACGGCCAAAGTGCACTGTGCGATCGTAGCGAATCTATTGCCTTGTCGTGTACGATATTGCCGAGAAATGTCTAAATCTGCGCGGGACGCCCGCGGGCGGTTCTTAAAAGGCCCTTCTCAGGGCCAACCCAAAGGCCCTTCTCAGGGCCAACCCAAAGGCCCTTCTCAGGGCCAACCAAACGGCCCTTCTCAGGGCCAACGCGACGCTTCAGCGTCGGAAGAAGGGCGGACCTTCTGCGATGAAAGGGTGGTAGAGTTGACGGACTCCGACAACGACTCCATTATGTCGGACGCGAGTTCGACGGTTGCCGAGAGAGAATCTCGGCGCAGAAAGCGGGCCTTTCTGAAGGATGGTTCCGATGGCTCCTCGGCCTCGGGTTCGGCGAAGGAGCCCGCGAGGAAGGTCAAGGCAAAGAAGCCGACGACAATAGCGGACACCCACGACGTGGGTCTCGCTGGCGCCCAACGTCAGTTGGATCTGGCAAGGCGGACTCAGCTCCAGCAGGAGCTGGAGGAGCAGGTTGCGGCCAAAGAGGAGCGGGCGCGCGTCAACCGTGCCAAGTCCGGGTACGGTGCGTCCCGCGTCCTGTACGCCGACCACTCCCTGCTGGAGCTGGAGCGGATGGCCGAAGAGGACGAAAAGGGCATCGTGGAAGTCGCCTCCAAGTCCTCAAACCTGAAGGGGACATTCCAAAAGTCCCTAAAATGCCGGGCCGCGAGCATGCGCAGCATCGTTGCGGAACTGGTGCAGCGGAAGACTTCCGATGAAACGCGGCAACTGCAGGCGAAAGTTGATCGCCTGCAGTCGGAGGTCAGCCAGCTGCACCTTAAGCTGGCTGAAGCCACGGCCCGGCCAACACAAGCCGAGCCGAGACCTGCGGCAGAGGGCCCCGCCTCCTCCATCAACCTTGAGGAAACTCTTCGCAAGGTTATGGTGGAGGAGAGGGCCTTCGTCAGAGCCTGCATAGCAGGCATCGAAGACCGGCTCCTGCCGGAGAAAAGCCTCCGACCGCCGCTTGCGGCGGACAAGAGGCAAGGCGAGCCGGGGCCGACCTCTCAGGAGGAGGACGCCCTCCTCCCTTCCACCACTCCGACCAACCAGCAGGGCTGGACGAGGGTCGTCGGCAAGGGGAAGGGCAAAGGCAAAAAGACGGCAGCGGTCGTCCCTGCCGTCCCCGCCACCACCCCTCCCAGCCAATCGCAGTCGACTGTCAAGGGAAAGGGTAAGGGGAAGGGGAAAAGATCCCCCCCAGCCGTCCCCGCCACCACCCCTCCCAGCCAGTCGCAGTCGACTGGTAAGGGAAAGGGGAAGGGGAAGAGCTCCCCCCCAGCCGGCACCAAGAGGAACCTCGTTCCTCCCAAGACCGCAGCCGTTGTGGTGACGCTCACCGCGGAGGCTGCGGAGCGGGGCGAGACGTACGCGTCCGTCATGATGCGGCCGCGTACCAACGCCGATCCCACCAAACTGGGGATCGGCAAAGTCTCATGCCGTCGGACACAGGCGGGAGCTCGTATATTCGAGTTCCCAGGGGCGGAGGGCGGCAAGAACGCGGACCTCTTCGCAGCTAAGCTGCAGGAGGTCATCGCAGACGCGGCCAAGGTGGCCTGGCCGGTGAAGTCGGCGGCCATAGAGGTGACCAATCTGGACGATTCGGTCACCAAAGAGGAGGTGGTGGCGGCGGTCGCAGCCATAGGGGGCTGCGACGTCGCAGCGGTGCAAGGCCGGGGCATCAGGCCCGGCCGCGGCGGCATGGGCGCCATTCGCCTGGAGTGCCCAGTCGCCGCCGCCAAAGCCGTCCTCGATAAGGGACGGCTAGCCGTCGGCTTCAGCTCGGGTGTAGTCCGGGCACTTGCAGTACAGCCCCTGCGGTGCTTCAGGTGCTTCGGCATCGGACACACCCGGGCCCTCTGTCCGTCCAGCGTAGACAGGACGGACAGCTGCTACCGCTGCGGCAAGGAGGGCCATAAGGCCGCCTCCTGCAAGGCCGCCACGCCGCACTGCGCGGTTTGTGCAGCCAGTGGCCGCCCAGCAGGCCACATTATGAAGGGGAGGAATTGTAATCCTCCCCCGAAGAGGGGCAAAGTGCAGGCGACGACCCGGCCTGTCACTGACACCGCCGTCCCAGAGGCTAGGACCACGGCGGCCGTGGAGGAGGGGGGTGCGATGTCCGACTAATGCAAAGGGTCGAACATCGCATCCTCCAGGCGAACACCAACCACTGCAGAGCGGCCCAGGATCTGCTGATGCAGACCGTGGCTGAGTGGTTGGTGGACGTGGCGGTGGTTGCCGAGCCGTACTCGATACCTGGCCATTGGCTGGGTGATCGGGACGGCTTGGTGGCGTTGGTGTCGCGGCCTGCCACGGACTCCCCTCCCCTCTCGCTTTTAGAGAGGGGACCGGGATACGTGGCCGCCGCGTGGGGAGACATAGCCCTGGTTGGGGTCTATTTCTCCCCTAACCGCCCTCTAAGGGACTTCGAGAATTTTCTCGAAGTCCTAACGGCAGTCGTCGGGAGGGCGGCACCGCGTCAGGTCGTCGTGTTGGGCGACCTGAACGCCAAGTCAGTGGCCTGGGGCAACCCGGCCACCTCTTGCAACGTCCGGGGACGCGCTGCCGAATTTTGGGCGGCGTCGTGCGGTGTGTCCCTGTGGATGTTCACACGTGTGTGCGGCAGCGGGGAGGGTCAGTGGTTGACGTCTCGTTTGCCACCCCCGTGCTAGCCGCCCGCGTTGAGAACTGGCGGGTGGAGATGGTGGAGACCCTGTCGGATCACCGCTACGTGCGGTTCGACATCTCCACCCAAGGCCCGCGGGGGGGCATGGCCCGCTCAGATCAATCTCTCTTCCCGCGGTGGGCTCTCACCCGCCTGGACCGGGAGGCAGCTCAGGAGGCGGCGTTCCTCCAGGACTGGCTCTCGCCCCCTGTGGAGGCCCTGGACGTCGACGCCGCAGCGGTCCAGCTCCGAAGGTCCCTGACCGAGGTGTGCAACTCCAGCATGCCTCGGTCACGCCGTCCGCCTCCCCGTCGCGCCGTCTATTGGTGGACGGAGGAGCTGGCGGGGCTCCGGGCCACTTGCGTGGCGGCCAGGAGGGCCTACACGCGGAGCCGGCGGCGCACAACCCATTCTCAGGTCGGGGGGGACCGCCTCTACGCCTCTTACCAAGAGGCAAAGACGGTCCTCAAGTCGGCGATGTGCGCCGCCAAGGACTCGGCGAGGGCCGAGATGCTGGAGGGTCTCGACAGGGATCCATATGGGAGACCGTACAAGGTGGCGCGGAACCAGTTGCGGCCCTATGGTCCCCCACTGTCGGAGACCCTCGAGCCGGCGTTGCTGGATGGGGTGGTCCGGTCACTGTTTCCGCGCAGGACCAACTTCACCCCACCAGTGATGGACCCCCCACGGGAGGCGGCTTCGCCGGAGGAGGAGATCCCCCCGGTGACGACGGATGAGATTCGCGACGGGATTCTTCGCCTCCGCACGAAGAAGACGGCCCCTGGGCCGGACGGCGTCCCTGCACGGGTGGTGGCAATAGCTGCCGCCCAAATGGAGGACAGGTTTCGGGACCTCTTCAGCGCGTGCCTTACGGCTGGGAGGTTCCCGAAACTGTGGAGGGAGGGGCGGCTTTGCCTCCTCCGTAAAGAGGGGCGCCCGGTGGACTCCCCCTCGGCATACCGGCCTATTGTTCTTCTTGATGAGGTCGGTAAAATGTTCGAGGGGATCGTCGCCGACCGGCTCAATAGCCTGCTGCGGGGGGTGGGGCCAGACTTGTCGGACGCCTAGTTCGGCTTTCGGCAGGGGCGTTCGACAGTCGACGCCTTGGCCCTTCTGAAGGGCCAAGTGCAGGAGGCGGTCGAGTCGGGGGGCGGAGTATTGGCGGTGTCATTCGACATCGCGAACGCCTTCAACTCCGTGCCCCACTCGACGATATTGGAGGCACTCCGGTATCACGGAGTGCCCCAATACTTGCGGGACCTCCTGGCCAGTTACTTAGAGGACCGAGCGGTCCTCCTTGTGGACAAAACAGCGACGGTCAGGAGGTACAGCGCGGAGTCCGGTGTTCCGCAGGGGTCGGTTCTAGGCCCTCCCCTGTGGAACATCGGTTTTGATTGGCTCCTGCGGGGCACCCTCCTCCAGGGCACGAGTGTCATATGTTACGCGGATGACACTCTCCTCGTTGCCCGGGGGAGGGACTTCAGAGAGGCGGCCTGTCTGGCCTCGGCTGGCGGATCCTTGGTCGCTGGGAGGATCCGCCGGCTTGGATTGAGGGTGGCGCTGAACAAGACCGAGGCCGTGTTCTTCCACGGACCTCGGCAGCGCTGCCCTCCTGACGCCCACATAGTCGTGGAGGGCGTCAGGATAGAGGTCGGGGCCCAGATGAAGTATTTGGGCCTCACGCTGGACAGCAGGTGGCGCTTCGGCCCACATTTCAGTGGGCTGTCGACGCGCCTGCTGAAGGCCGCCGATGCCCTGTCATGGCTTCTCCCAAACCTAGGGGGGCCCAAGGCGCGATGCCGGCGCCTTTATGCCGGCATTCTGCGGAGCATGGCCCTTTATGGGGCGCCTATCTGGGCGGACTCCCTCCACAGGAGGGAGAACGCGACTGCCATCCGCAGGCCCCAAAGGGCAATTGCACAGCGGGTGGCGAGGGCCTACCGGTCGGTAGGCTTTGCGGCTGCGTGCGCTCTGGCGGGCACCCCTCCTTGGGAGTTAGAGGCTTGGGTGCTCGCCAGAGTGTACGAATGGACGGCGCGGCGAAAGGCACTCGGTGAGCGCCCCGCCACGGAGGAGCGGGAGGCCGTGCGGCGGGAGGCGAGGGACGCAATCATCCTCCATTGGACGAAGGACCTCGCCACCGCCGCCTTTGGCCGTCGGACGCTGGACGCGCTCGGTCCAGTCCTGCGGGGCTGGCTCGAGCGGCCTCACGGTTTCCTCTCATTCCGTTTGGTGCAGGTGTTGTCCGGACATGGTTGTTTCGGAACGCACCTGCACCGGATCCGGAGGGAGGAAACCCCAGCGTGCCACCACTGCGGCGCGGCGGAGGACACGGCGCAGCACACCTTCGAGGTGTGCCCAGCATGGGCTGAGCTGCGCCGTGCCTTGATCGATGTGGTCGGGCAGGACCTCTCACTTCCCAGCGTGCTCAACTCCATGTTGGGGAGTGAGGAGGCCTGGGCGGCGGTTGCTTCCTTTTGCGAGGACGTGATG
This sequence comes from Orthosia gracilis, assembly GCA_947562075.1. NCBI lineage: Eukaryota > Metazoa > Arthropoda > Insecta > Lepidoptera > Noctuidae > Orthosia > Orthosia gracilis. Next base: position 10,086,103 of record OX387266.1, on the reverse strand, counting down.
TCGCAAAAGGAGGCGGCGGAGCGGGCGCGGGAGGACGATCCTCTCGCGCCGCCGCACCGCAGGCGAAGAAGGGGTGGGAGAAGGCGGTTGTACGATCGTCTCCTCCCACCTCCTGGTGGTGACTAGCGGGAGACAGGCGCGGGGGCGCCTTCGCTCGCATTGCACGAGTCACCACCCTCGTCGGGCGGGAACGGCCGAGCACTCGCGGTCGTTCCCGGGCCCCTCCACTGAGGGAGGGGCGTGAAGGCCCCGCTGTAAAGGCGGGCGGTCGTCGGCGGAGGACTGGACGTAAAGGCTCTGCCAGTTTCCCAGTCCTCCTCCACTTCAAGACGATGCGGGAGTGCCGCTGGGTTATTTTAGTGGGTATACCGGTTCATCCGGGGAGTCCCACATAGCCTCCCCATTCCCCCAATGGGTGGGTATGCGTAATGCATTTTCCCAGCGAGATAAAAAAAAAAAAAAAAAAAAAAGGGTTATAGGTTGTTGTTGCCCCCTGTGGAGGCCCTGGACGTTGACGCCGCAGCGGTCCAGCTCCGAGGGTCCCTGACCGAGGTATGCAACTCCAGCATGCCTCGGTCACGCCGTCCGCCTCCACGTCGCGCCGTATATTGGTGGACGGAGGAGCTGGCGGGGCTCCGGGCCGCCTGCGTGGCGGCCAGACGGGCCTACACGCGGAGTCGGCGGCGCACCAACCGATCACAGGCCGGGGAGGACCGCCTCTACGCCTCCTACCTGGAGGCAAAGACGGTCCTCAAGTCGGCGATGTGCGCCGCCAAGGACTCGGCGAGGGCTGAGATGCTGGAGGGCCTCGACAGGGATCCGTATGGGAGGCCATGTAAGGCGGCGCGGAACCAACTGCGCCCCTTTGGTCCCCCAGTGACGGAGACCCTGGAGCCGGCGTTGCTGGATGGGGTGGTCCGGTCCCTGTTTCCGCACAGGGCCGACTTCACCCCACCAACGATGAACCCCCCAGGGGGGGTGGTGGCAGCGCCGGAGGAGGAGGTCCCTCCGGTATCGGTGGAGGAACTTCGCGCGGGGATCCTGAGCCTCCGCGCGAAGAAGACGGCTCCTGGACCGGATGGCGTCCCCGCACGGGTGGTGGCCATCGCAGCGTCCCTCATGGAGGAAAGGTTTCGGGACCTCTTCAGCGCGTGTCTTACGGCTGGGAGGTTCCCGAAACTGTGGAAGGAGGGGCAATTGTGCCTCCTCCGGAAAGTGGGACGCCCGGTGGACTCCCCCTCGGCATACCGGCCCATCGTTCTGCTCGATGAGGTCGGTAAATTGTTCGAGGGGATCATCGCCACCCGGCTAAATAGCCAGTTGCGGGAGGTAGAGCCGGACCTGTCGGACACCCAGTTCGGATTTCGACGGGGGCGTTCGACGGTCGACGCCTTGGCCCTGCTGAAGGTCCAGGTGCAGGAGGCGGTGGAGTCGGGGGGCGGAGTGTTGGCGGTGTCATTCGACATCGCCAACGCCTTCAACTCCGTGCCCCACTCTACCATATTGGAGGCACTCCGATACCACGGAGTGCCCCAATATCTGCGGGTGATCCTGGCCAGCTACTTGGAGGACCGAGAGGTCCTCCTCGTGGACAAGACGGCCAGGATCAGGCGCTACGGCGCGGAGTCTGGTGTTCCGCAGGGGTCGGTTCTAGGCCCTCCCCTGTGGAACATCGGTTTTGACTGGCTCCTGCGAGGAGCCCTCCTCGAGGGCACGAGTGTCATCTGTTACGCAGATGACACTCTCCTCACTGCCCGGGGGAGGAGCTTTGGGGAGGCGGCCTGTTTGGCCTCGGCGGGCGGATCCTTGGTCGCAGAGAGGATCCGCCGCCTGGGATTGAGGGTGGCGCTGAACAAGACCGAGGCCGTGTTCTTCCACGGGCCTCGGCAGCGCTGCCCTCCAGATGCCCACATCGTCGTGGAGGGCGTCCGAATAGCGGTGAAGGCCCAGATGAAATATCTGGGCCTAGTGCTGGACAGCAGGTGGCGCTTCGGCCCGCACTTTAGCGGGCTGTCGACGCGCCTGCTGAAAGCCGCGGACGCCCTCTCATGGCTCCTCCCCAACCTCGGGGGGCCGAGCGGACGGTGCCGGCGACTGTATGCCGGCATCCTGCGCAGCATGGCCCTGTATGGGGCACCCATCTGGGCGGACTCCCTCCAGAGGAGGGAGAATGCAACCGCCATCCGCAGGCCACAAAGGGCCATTGCACAGCGGGTGGCGAGGGCCTACCGCTCAGTGGGCTTCTCGGCGGCGTGCGTTCTGGCGGGCACCCCTCCCTGGGAGTTGGAGGCATGGGTGCTCGCCAGAGTGTACGAGTGGACGGCGCGGCGTAGGGCGCAGGGAGAGCGCCCCGCCGCAGAAGAGCGGGAGGCCGTGCGGCGGGAGGCGAGGGACGCCATCGTCCTCCATTGGGCGGAGGACCTCGCCACCGCCACCTTTGGACGCCGGACGCTGGACGCGCTCGGGCCAGTCTTGCAGGGCTGGCTCGAGCGGCCACATGGTTTCCTCTCGTTCCGTTTGGTGCAGGTGTTGTCCGGACATGGTTGTTTCGGAACGCACCTGCACCGGATCCGGAGGGAGGAAACCCCGACGTGCCTCCACTGCGGCGCGGCAGAGGACACGGCGCAGCACACCCTCGAGGTGTGCCCAGCTTGGGCTGAGCTGCGCCGTGCCCTGATCGATGTGATCGGACAGGACCTCTCGCTTCCCAGCGTGGTCTACTCCATGCTGGGGAGTGAGGAGGCCTGGGCGGAGGTTGCCTCCTTTTGCGAGGTCGTGATGTCGCAAAAGGAGGCGGCGGAGCGGGCGCGGGAGGACGATCCTCTCGCGCCGCCGCACCGCAGGCGAAGAAGGGGTGGGAGAAGGCGGTTGTACGATCGTCTCCTCCCACCTCCTGGTGGTGACTAGCGGGCGACAGGCGCGGGGGCGCCTTCGCTCGCATTGCACGAGTCACCACCCTCGTCGGGCGGGAACGGCCGAGCACTCGCGGTCGTTCCCGGGCCCCTCCACTGAGGGAGGGGCGTGAAGGCCCCGCTGTAAAGGCGGGCGGTCGTCGGCGGGGGACTGGACGTAAAGGCTCTGCCAGTTTCCCAGTCCTCCTCCAATTCAAGACGATGCGGGAGTGCCGCTGGGTTATTTTAGTGGGTATACCGGATTCATTCCGGGGAGTCCCACATACCCCCCCCATTCCCCCAATGGGTGGGTATGCGTAATGCATTTTTTCCCAGCGAGATCAAAAAAAAAAAAAAAAAAAAAGGGTTATAGGTTGTTCTTTGGTTACCTAGATGTTTATATTGGTATATCATGCCTTTATTGGCCAAGTGCGCAGTATTCATTACCGGCGCGCGTGTATGTCTATATGTATGACGAACGTACCCACCTAAATGAAGCAAATAGAGTAGGTTTGGTAGCAGAGTAAGAAGGATTGTAGCACCAAGTGGCGTTATGTAGTTTCTTCCTATCTCTATGGAAAAAAGGCGTAATACATAAAATGTTATATGCCTTAGAACGACTGTGAATTCATCATCTTTTGCCTAGCCTTTTCTTAATAGCAAAAACATTGTGTTTTTAACATTAACTTTAGATAAAGTTTTTTTTCAATATGAAAGTAATAAAAACTTTTGTACGCTGTTTTTTTGACCAATCATTATTTTTGTTGGGATACTTCGTCCGGATAATACGAGTATAACAAGGAGAAGAAGAAAATTATTTCTCCTTTAAGATATCTTCTTGGTAATAATAAGGTTATTTATATATCCTGCAGTAATTTAAATAACCCTGATAACAGATTCAGGCTATCACTTATTACTACGTCCAAACTCCAACCCTCATCCAAAAACGGTACGATCTTTCTACCCTGATTGCGAAAAGGTGATATCCCACAAATTCCAACCACGTGTTCTTTAAGACAATCGTAATTACATTGTTTCCAATCGAAAAAACCCGAATAAAAATTCCATTTGATTATTATTTTGACTAATAAAGTCGATTTTAAATCGGGAAGCAAATTTTTCCATGCGATTAGATTTGAGTTTAAAATTTGAATTTGGGACTTGTTAAATGATTAGATAAAGGTTTATAAGTACCTGGATATAGTAACTACTGGTCAACGTAAGCTTGCTTACTTCAAAACAAAATAATACAAATTGCTATCATTAATAAATTGATGACGTTCGAGTGTTTCCCTAATAAGTGCTACACATAAAACTATTATTGTAAAACAAAAAATAAAAACTTTTTAACAAAAAAAAACCACCGACTTCCAAATAACAAAACTACAAAGTGAAAAATAACTTTATTTTTGGAAGTCGGTGTCCATAACGCAAAAAATATGGTACCTACCTACGAAAGACACCGACTTCCAAAAATAAAGTTATTTTTCACTTTGTAGTTTTGTTATTTGGAAGTCGGTGGTTTTTTTTTTGTTAAAAAGTTTTTATTTTTCACTTTTTAGTTGTACTTACCTAATAGGCAAGTTGTCTAGTAAGTTACCTTAACGCCAGAATAGATAACCCGAATATCAAGAAACTTGAACATTACCGGTGAAATGAGAGATCTGCATACCCCTTAAAAGCGTACTGGCGTGATGTTATGTTATGAAATGGTATAAACAATAAACAGACATGCGACTGCAGCAATCCCGAGAGATTTGCCGTTATTTATTGAAGAGTTCTGTCGTACATCTTCGAAGTTCTTAATCAGATCTTCACCAAATTTAAATGGGACCAATTTCGAAACAAACTCTTTCAAACAAAAAAAGAAAAATCAAAATCGGTCCACACCTGACGGAGATATCGGTGAACACACCCAAAAAAAAAAAAACGCAAACATGAAGTCGAACATAGAACCTCCTCCTTTTTGGTAAGTCGGTTAAAAATAGTTTGACGCACAACATATTTCATATTTTTTTAGGGATAATAAGGCAGGTTAGGGGTAGTAAAATAAAAAAGTAATATCTATTTATGTATAAGTTATACCTCAATAGAAATTACTTTTTTTTTGAAGTTACTAAAACATTAAAAAAAATTTTGTTTGTTTTAGATACCGCATAACAAAACATTTTCATGTTTTAGCCACTATTTTAACCCGACTGCCTCAGAAGAAGAGTAGTTTTATTTAATTCAACTCAATTATTAATTTATCATACCAAGTTCCATGTGCAAAATGTTTTTATAACCTTGATAAAAATACAAGAAAATACGAAGAAAGAGATATCTTTGGATATAACTCTTTATCACTCCTAAGAGAACCGATAAGAAAGAAACAAATCCGGAACCATGCAAAATCCGTTCTGCGTGCACAGATTTAAATATCAAAGATCTAAAACTTGTCCAATAAGTATTGATCCACCATGGTGGTGCCAATTACAAAGGCTGACGCCAAAATCTGACGTTTAAACTTTAGTCATGCATTTTTCCACGGATCATCTAAAAATGGACATTGGGAAAAACATCGCGCTTAATTTTTGGTTTCGCTGAACTTTAAAACCCAGTAGGTATTAAAAAATATTATGAAAACTTTCAATATTGACTTTTATTCTAATAACATTTTGACAGGATTACGTTGCTTCATTTTTACAAGCAAAATAATATTCAGCGTCGAGATTTTCCGATTCGGTAACCTTTTTCATCGTTTACATTATTTTTTATGTTGCATGTGTATTAAATTATTGAAACTGCAGAATATTATTCAAAGATTTGTTTTTTCGCTCATCTAGAAACGGGTTGAAAAAGGGTCAAGAGCAAACTCATCCAAAAAAAAAAAAATCTTTAGGCCCGTTTCATGAAAATTTGTTGGTTAAATCTGCTTTCAAATATCAAGTCTATAGTAAAAAAGTGTTTCAATTTGGATTCAAAGGGGTTTAGAGAACGTGATGTTTTATTAGCGATAGTGATTTTCCAAAGACCAAAATGTCTAGGATTGACCACATGACGTCATCACTTAAATTTCGGATAAATTGAAAATTTGTAATTATATAGACTCTTATTATTATTGAGTATCAGGTAGAAACTTAAAAAAATATTCATATATCTTGCAACATTCTAGAAAGTAGTTCGTTCATAAAACTTTATCAACTATGTTTTACATAAACAGTTTTACGTTTGGTTGTACCAGGTTATCAATAAATTTCGGCGACGTCCTCTTTTGTAAGGTAACATGCAACTTTTTTTTAATTAATTTCGTATTCGTCTCTGCAGTGATAGGTAAGTCCGTCTGATATGCAAGACCTGAATGGAGATTCACATCTAAGATACCGATATAAATTGTAGAAAAAATTTAAAGAGATGTCGCCTGATTTGAAGATTTCTACCTAACATAATTATGACAGGCAATTAAATACAGGTGTATGTACATAACAGTAACCTAGACTAGACTTAAATCACCTAGCAATCGCTGGTTCTAATAATGTGACACCTATCAAGACCATTCCGTGCCTGGGAAAGCATGTCCCGTTGGTCGTGGCCCATAGATAGTCAGGCATCTAAAAGTCTATCAAAGTCTTACCAAGGTGAATCGTATTAATCGGGAAAAGGCAGACGATGCTATGACGGCCTCATATGGATAAGTACCACAGTACCTCTATTTGCCAAGCGCAGTCAATAGAGCAATATTCACATTTAATTTCCCCCTAAGACATCCACCCATTCTATTAAAATTATTTCCTTATTACCAAGAAAAGTACTTCAATCTCCATCCTCTCATTTAATTAGTTCAACCTACATCCCATCTTTAATTTTTCTTTTATAACAAGGCCCACGAAAATGACAAACAATAATAAGGAAAAACGATACGCCGTAATTATAACTTCTCAAAACAACTGTGTTATAATTTAAAGTACCTAATATAAACCCGAGGTACACGAGTCAAAATTGGTCAAAAGGACCGACCACCCATTTTAATATCTTTCAATTTTAAATCAATTTATCCTTAAATTATTTCATTACTCTGCTCTAAAAATGGTCAAATTTGCTATGGATATTTGGAAGAAAAGGATCTTTTGCGGATATAATGTTGTGGTATCGCGGACAAGCAAACATACAATTATGTACATTCTTAGTTTATCTTGGACATCGCTGACATCGGTGAAGGAAAACATCGTGAGGAAACTTGGGCTTATAGTTAGTATTTGTAAGTTTGTGCTCCATTGGTGTAATTGTTGCAAGGCGTTACAGTACGAGGGTAAACAAATAAATATACACCTGTTTACAATTTATTAAAAAAATAAGGCTGGGGAAATAGAGTTTGCAACTTTTTCTTAACAAGGGATTTATCGATTGGGATCTTGAAGTCGGAAGAATACAAATAATATCATTTGCTTCTTGAATCTAAGGCCAAGTTTAAGTTTATAAAATTAACTTACCTACCAAAGCTAAAGTTTTCCTAAATCTAATCATAAGTGTTATAATGATTAGATTTAGTAGTCTTAAATAAGAAAATAATTATTTACAATACAATTATTTATGGATTTCAATTTGTGGAAGTACTCATTACGAAAATTTGTTTATTGACAGAAAACCACCCAAGCGCCGAGTGCCATATAGGTACTACATTTTATTACCCGACTACGGCGAAGCAAAAGGGAGGGTAATGTTTTGACCGGTATGTATGTATGTATCTTCATCTGTTCTCTCATGACGTCTAAACTACTTATCATAATTTAACAAATAAAGTGTCGTTGTGTTGTCTTGATTGTCTGCTGGTTATAGGCTACGTGACGTCACATTAAATTGAATATGGCGCCCTCTAGGCGACACGAAGTCAAGAACAAAATAAAAATATCATTTGTTGTATCATTCAACAGAGATTTTAAAATGAAGGTAGGGTTTGTTACATCATATTTCTGTCAAGCGAACCGTTTGCCAGATATATCCCGTCAAAGTCGTGACTCTTTCGAAAAGTGTTTGTTTGATCGGTATGTCTATATGCATTTATGTACATTTGGGCCAAGTGCGTGTGCGCGCACTTCACACATTAATGGTTCTGTACCAAAGAAAAATCTGATTTATCAATATATTGATATTTGTTTGTAAAATATACGTAATAATAAACATTATCACCAAATTTCAAGTTCGTAGGTCGGAAGTTAAAAATATCTTCGGAGCAGAATTGTGTGACAGACGACGGGACGTTGGGATCCTTCGGCAACGGAACTCTAAAATTAATTCTTTTCTTGTTTCATACTTTATAGAGCGTTTTTTTCATATAAAGTGTGCGCCATTTTGAATTTCAATTTTAGATGTGCGGTTGGTTACTTATCTACTCAGGCAAGTTCACTTGAATGGCTAAATTGGACACGCTTGATCGGTAATAGATATCTAAACATTGTTGTTCTTTGCGGACCCAAACAGCCGAAAAGCTTTCATCCGGCCACTCGTTTTACCGCGAATTCGCCCTTGGTCCATAGGACATAGGGCCTATATCTCATCTCACAGGAACCGTCCCATTTTTCTAGATACAAAAGAAAACCTAGATAAGATATTTGGTACTTGAATCAGTGAAAAAAAATTGTTATCGGACAAGTACCTCCAGGAATTATCTCTCAGAAATATATTAACAAACAATTATCTTGTTTGTTATTACAATCGCTCTCACATCTTAAGGAATAAGATAAGTTTAGATCCCTAAGCTTATGATACAGTCTAATAAAACGCCATCATTACTCTAGTGAAATAGATAAACTACTATGTTTAGGCTGTAACATGTAAACATAAGTACAAAAACAGATTATACGAATCCAACAACTCTGCAATCTAAAAGCCGTACACTCCACCACTAAGCCATGAAGGCCACGACCCATTATCCACCCCATAACAATTGTCAGTAACAGTAACTGCCGAAGAAATCATCGCGAAATCTTTCCTTTTCATCTCAATACCTTTCTTCTTAAAAGTCTTCGCCTTAACGGTCAAAGAGCATTCTAGACGTAACAATAGGCCTATACAACTCTATAGATTTGCTTGCATAATCATGCTGTGTTGAATGTGTAAGTGTGGGTATACTGCTACTTTGTATGCTTAATCGGTAAGGAATTGAGATCATAGTTTGCGAAAATCATATTTGAAAATAAACTTACTACTGAATTGTATTGGTCTATAAACACGATAGTAGGTGTTATTAGAATGTTATATTTGACTCAAACAAGGTCTAGTTTGTTTCGACTTGACATGACATGTAACTATTTGAAATATGATTAGTGATTTCGAGACCGATGATATTGATAACATTGATTAGGCCTATGGTTATCACGGTGCCCTTACTCTTTCACTGGCTAAAATAATGTCAATGAGAAAAGTTGATTCTGCGAAAAATATATATATTATAATATTCGTCCGACTCTAAAGACCAGTATTACTCGTAGGCTGCAAGTTTGAAAACAATTCCTTTTAAACCGTTCATTTCTGTTCCCGCCCTAAACCCTATTCGTTTTTAGTTACAGCGTTTATTTGGTGGCTACATACTTAGCAATTCGAGAACATTCGAGAACGCGAAGCTAGATGCCTACTCGTATCATAAAATGTTACACGTTATTGTACTATAAGGGCTATAAGGTCTATCAGTTTGCGTATAAACCTAAATGGTAATGCAATGTATGTTTAAATACTATCGTATCAAAACAATGTAGGGGGTTTCTTTCTTGGTACTTCAGTTTTATCTGTATTCTGTAGAGTACATATGTATTGGCTTGCTATATAGTCAAGCTTTATAGATATTTTCATTAGTAAATGTTGTTCCCACGGCTGGGACACAAGCCTCCTCTCTGTGAGACAGGGAATGGGCCTTAACCCACCACGCGGCCCCAGTGCAGGTTGGTAATGGTATGCTAGAAATAAACACACTAATCCAGTTTTGCATTTAAAATAGTTTTAGATACAGATATGAGTATGGCATATTTACCAATAGGAAGGCATTTCATTTACATTGAGTCCCGGTTACCTCAGGAACGTGAACCTAGATGTCCAATTGTAAACAAAGGCTGTCAAGTAAACTCCGTGGATAAACGCCCAAACCCATCGGAGACATTGTCATAATCAAAGTGCTCTGCTTAGGAAATTGGATGTCTCAGATTTGTGTTATCAAGCAAGGGACCCATTTTGTTGAGTGCCCTAACCACCGTTATCCTTAATTGTCATAGGGGCGCATTAAAACAGCTTTATTATGGGTCGATACTTATGTTACTGTACGCAAATTTACCGCCGCACACTAGTAATGTCTGGTTATGTCCACCTCGCTGAACGGGTAATATTTTTACCATAACATGACAGCTATCCTTTGTGGTTATTGCCGATGCGAGAACAGAAATCACCATTTATTACACCTACGCAATAGCCAAACTAAAACGCACTATCTTTGGAATTAACCTTTAAAGACAAAGGAAAATTAGACTTTTGTATCAATTGGGTAGACCTTACACACTAAACCCTTCAAAAAATGGATGCAGGCATTTGGTACCAATCTGGGACCTTAAATCTTAGGACCAATCCCTTCAACCTCATCTTAACCACGAAATATTTTCCATAAAATTTCCACCATCTTTACCCTCATCCCTCACCACCTCCCTGACGCCTCTCACGCACAGCGATAAACTGTTCATAGGAATGGCAACATTTAAGAGGCGAGGACTGTTTTAAATTTGCCCTAATCTCCAGGTTTAGAAGCGACGAAGATACTTCCGTTTACTCTAAGATTATGCTATGAGCTCCTGAATAAATTTTCTTGTTGTAAAAGTCTTGAAGTTTAAGGATAGCCTGGGATGAAGCTATATTTTTCGGCAGTTTGGTCACAGAGGAATACTTTGAAATATAAGCTGGTCTTGCCAAATTGACGTCCTTTTTCAACAAGTTGGTTTCCAGCCTAACTGTATGCAGCTGAATAACAGGACCTACTTTGTGTGAAGCGATAGTGGCCTATCCGCCCTCCAAGACTGGAACAGATTTCCTAGCTTCTGACAATGCGTAACGACGGTCAATAAGCTCCTAAATTGAAAATCTATTAAGACATAATTATTCCAAATGCACCTGGCTGCTGGCAGTAAACTCAATGTTGAGTTAAGCTTACCAATGTTATCCCATCACAAATTAAAATTTTCTAAATGATCCAAATTCTTAACGTATCCGAAAAAAAAAACCCAGAAGCAAAGTTCAAAGTACACAGGTGGAAGTAGATATGAAAATATGATGTTTTTAAAAGCTTTTAATATTTGATTAAATGGCTGCGGCCCCGAAACTATTTAATCAAAAAGTTTAAACAATAACGTGATTAAAGACGGTTTTACCGAATCGTGTTCGTATTTATTTTGCTTCAAAAAGACATTGTGGTTGGAAAATTGTGGCTTTTAAATGGGATTGAGCAAAGCAGATTTAAAACGAGCAAAGAGAAGTTATAATGACAACTTAGTTTTAGGTATCACCAAACCAAACGATCGAACAATAGTAGTAGAATGGATCAGTCGACTTCGACCAAAAGATTTTACTTAGTCAAAGCCAAAACTTATCTACCAGTGTCGATAAATGTCATCGATCGACTTATTTATCGATTGGTATTTTAATACACACAATCAAAGAGGAACTGGATTTGCCCTTTACGTTACCTAGTGCCTTAAACACTTATTCAAACTCAGCTCGAAAAAAAATCATAACGAAACATCATTAAGTAAAGTCTCTTTATATCATAATTTTATAATAAAAGAGAACAGTAAAACCCGTTGCCCAAAAAAACATAAGCAATTTCCTTTACATCTAAAATTTTCAGAATTGAAGAATTTGATTAATGAGTACTACTGCCAAGCAGGCGTTTAGGTAAAAGGTGTCGATGTTCTAGACTGCTTAACTACATAAAGGACACTAACTGCGATAAACCTAAGCTTTTATACGTGGGTATATGTCGGCATTTCGTGGTGAAAGACCAGAGAAATAATGTACGTAAGTACTCAAAGACCCATTTATTTAATAAATGTTGATTAAAGCACGGCGTATACTGGCTGTATTTAGTTATTTTTATATATTAAGCTTCTTCTATTAATTTATTGACTCTGCTTTCGTCCAAGAGACACACAAGATGCTTATACGGGACTCGTTCAGTTTTAATGTTTTAGGCGCTTTTCTGTGAATGGTCTCTGTTGGTTAACATAAGTAGTAAACTCGGTGTCAAGTTCTTAACGCCAAATACTCAATTCATAAATCGGCCTTATATATATGTCCTGACAGATATAACCAACATTTCCTTTTATCAATTTATTGCAAGTGCTGTCTTAAACCACTTTCCCTATTTCTGTAAGCTCAGACCTTTTCCCTGAAGACCTTTCTCAAGGCGCCCGTATACCTGTCACTCTTAGTATTTACATTTAGGTTCCATATCCATGCACTCAGTCTTATTGAACCAAAGGAGCAGTCAGAGTTGCTGTTACACGGCTTATTAAATTGACCCAAAAAACGGTTCTTAAATAATTTCATTCTCTTGTATGCTTTCAAGGGTTGCAGTGGAAAAAAGAAACTACTTTTTAATAATATACTTTTTTAATAAAGTACTTGCTACTGCGCACGAACTCGAGCCAGTACTTCTACTTTGTATCGATGCCATGCAAATGCTTAAATTCTGTTTTAAATTTAAAAAATGAAAGAATCACCAACCATGAAAGCGTCATCTTATAAATAAACGATAGGCTCCGGGCACTTACCAAATTGAGCCTTCTATTTACTCAACTCAATGTGAAGTATAACCCCCAGCAAGCACCTTTATTTTAAACCACCTGACATATAAAATGAAGTCGCCCTGCCCGAAAATGGCTCGTCTGAATTCTAAGGCCGGTTTTGAGGTCGAAAATAGTGCTCGGACATTCTGCAAACACTAGGCTTAGTGTTCTTATGTGTGCCTAAGTTACTTGGTAAAGAAAACTAAGTGGATGAGAATATTTTATTGTGTTTGGTCTAGACTTTAGTAGCTACTGTTTTGGTCTTAAGTGTATGGGTCTGACAGACTACTATTTGACATGCATGTATTGTCTGTCACTTGGTCGAGGTTGAAGTTTCTTTTATCTTTTTAATGGGATAGACTTAAACGTACCTACAGTCAAAAAAAGATTTCTAATAACACTACGAATGTCGTCTGTCCTCAAAAATATTGAAAAAAATATTCCAGTGACAAACTCAAAAAAAAAAACACTCGCCAAGTAAATTCAATGCAGCCGACCATGAAGCATATCGCATTTTCGTGCCGAGCCTTAAGTACAGGTAGGTGTAGAAGTTAAATATTATAAATGGCACTTAAAATTCTTCGATTAATACAATACAGTAGATACCTCAGTCCTTTCTTACTTCTCTCTCTGTAACTATTAACTCTTTTTGCTACTAGTAGAACCTATTTGCTTTTACCCAGTAAACGGAACATATAATATTTATGTAACGTAATAAGTAAATAAGCTCGAGAACTACAATAAAACTGTTCCTGTCTGCTGACATACCAGTATTTTCCCTTAGTCTTAACCCTTCATAAAAATAAATAACATATTAAGTAGGTAATGAATAAAATATATCTTTGTCTACCGTCTCTACCCACGTCACTTCTTAAAACAATGAGGATACAGAAGGGTTACTTAGTAAACCATTAGAACAGATTTTCACAGATTTTTATTTGTGGGGAAATCACTAGATTTAGTTTATTCAGACTCGTACTGGATAAAAATCTAATCGAAGTTCCATACCGTAACCTGGCATTGATCTATTTTGCATCAATGCAAGCAAAATAAGGAAACTGTTAGCAAAGCCTTTTTTTTGTACCTGCCTGCAATTGAACCGTTTATTTTCCAAATTGGCTTAAAATTAATCAAAATAATATGAGCCAATTTTGAGGAAGTATTTTTAGCATTTTTTTTTATTTATCTGTGGAAGAATATTTATGTTAATAGCCTGTAAGCTGTAGTTAGTCTGTAAGGTTTCCTAAAATGTAAAAATAAAATGAAATAAATATAAGACAGGAAATGTGGGATTCGCCCACACCATATTTTAAGTCTGATTTTAAGTAGCCCGTTTAAAGGTACAGGTACCTATTTTTATAAAGGAAATTCATTAAATCAATAGGAAGTGCAAAATGTTTGCAAGGTTTTCTTATTAAAAGTGTTGAAAAATACAAAGCTAGCATAATAGCATAGTAGATATAATTGATTTGGTGAACTTTTTGACTAAATATCTGTCGACAAAAGACACCATTAGCGACTTTTAAGCTATGTATGTTGACAGCATGACCATCTAAAACATTTTGCATAGAAAACTGAACCTTCTAAATTTTTACCCATTGTAACAACTGAGAAGTGGCCAGACCTTTTCATCAATAATACCCTTTTTCTATTACGTACATTGTTTATTTTGTTTATTCATACAAGAGAATGGAATTATTTAAGAACCGTCTTTTGGCCAATTTAATAAGCCGTGTAACAGCAACTCTGCTGCTCCTTTGGTTCAATAAGACTGAGTGCATGGATAGGCAACCTAGATGTAAATACTAAGAGTGATAGGTATACGGGCGCCTTGAGAAAGGTCTTCAGGGAAAAAGTCTGAGCTTACAGAAATAGGGAAAGTGGTTTAAGACAGCACTTGCAATAAATTGGAAATGTTGGTTATATCTGTCAGGACAGACTTATAGGGCCGATTTATGAATTGAATATTTGGCGTTAAGGACTTGTCACCGAGTTTACTACTTATGTTAATACGTTTTATAAGGTTAACCTTCAAAGCTTCTGAAATTAGTGGTATCAAAATGTATTTGTAATAAACCTCACAAAATACGAGTAGGTACCTTGCACACTTTACTTATTACACTTACACTTTATACTTGCATACTTTACTTATTTCTGCCTAATGCTGCCTTAAAAATACCTTAGCTTATTTAAAGGAGAGACGTTTGCAAGTTCTATGTGAATCGTCATGAACTCCTCAAAGTAAGTCCATCATTGATCGCGCGAGTCCTCAGTTCAGACAGGCGTTTGATGGATTTCCTCCGAGTGATGGATGTGTGGAAGTCGTCAGAGGAGGGCTTCCTCTGCTGTGTAATTCGTTGTGATTCCGGGAGAGTCTCGCCAAGAGGGATGAACTGGATTACTGTGGAGATAGTGATATTATTATAAAAGTGTCTGCACGTTTGATTGGTATGATGTGGCTTTAAAAGCTGCTGTCCAAACAATCTTTACATATCTTTTTTAATTTTTATAAAAAAATAGATCTGCTGTCCCTTGGGTGACACAGCTGAATGGCTGTACAATATTTCTTAAACCTTGTCCTGATGAAAACCAAACCTCAAGCAACCTCGAGGAAAATGATAAAAGACATACCTAAACACATATACGAAGCGATTTCGTTTAGTTGTGTCGTGGCACATATGTAAGAAAAATAAGGCTCTACTTTCTTTAAATTTCCTCTGAAGAATTATTTTTCTCTAGGTGTGTGTACATGGATTGTAGGTACATACTTTATCCTGAGTTCTACAAACTTAACTAAAGCGTATTATCACACATAACTTAGCATTTTGATGTAAAATGATGACGTGGTAATAATATGTTAAAATACGACGTTTGAAATTACTACACTTCTCATCAAAAAAATCGAAACACCAGTAAAGTTTGGTATTGCATGACTTTTATGTTTTTTTTTTTTTAAATTTCAACAAAAAAATAAAATAATGTCAGTTAATTGCGGATATAGTAAGGTACCGCTTAACGAATATTAACGTTTCAAATTAAAATTAAATTTCTTTAGCTATCGTGTTTTCTTAAACAAGTATGTTTTGAACCCGCGACGAAAAAAGAGGGGTGAAAAGTATAAGTTTGACTTATTTGTGTATCTTTCTGTGGCATCGTAGCTCCTAAACGGATGAACCGATTTTGATTTCATTTGTTTTTGTTTATAGGTGACTTTATCGAGAGTGTTCATAGCTATGTTTGATGAAAATCGGTTCAGCCGTTCTAAGATATTAAGCGTTTTACTGTTTAAATTGGGGTGTTTTCACAAGATATTATGTTATAATTACGTGTTAAATAGATTGTCGATCGAAACGTGTCTACTACAAGATATGTAGTTTGAAATAGAAATGTGTCAGAGGTTTTTTAAATTGTGATTGTTTTCAATGCGTATTGAAAACAATCTCTATATTCATTTACTGGGTGAAAATTCGCCTTCCGGACCGTAATGTTGAATTTGCAAAATGTTGAATTCCCAAAATGTTGAATTCTCAAAGGTTGGATCCCAAAATGTTGAATTTGGAAAATGTTGAACTGTTAATCCCAAAGTGTTGAATTCTCAAAAGGTTGAAGCCCAAAATGTTGAATTTGGAAAATGTTGAATTCCCAAAATGTTGAATTTAAACTAATCCTACAATGTTGAATTCTAATAATATTGAATTCCGGGACCATGAACCCGAATTCAATAATTATAATGGTCGGGTAGATTTTGTTAATTTCTTCATTTTGTTGCCCTTTCCCACAACCACCACGCTTTCTTGAAGGCAGAATACAGTGACTTTGAGGTTGTAAGATCTTCCCTTGTAAACTATGTATTTTCTTGCAAATAAACATTTTGAATTTGAATTTGTGGTTGGTCGGTGGGCCAACATGTTGACTGTTGTCAACACGCAACATGGAGGAACAGTGGCATAAAATTGAAAGTGGGACTGGAAGGATTTTTTACTACCACTAGTTCTGCATAGCAACATTTTGCAAATGCAAATTCAACATTACGGTCCGGAAGGACACATATGGGGCGGCATTTTAATAATAAGTCTTTCCTTCGTCCTGCCACAAACTTGATGAGTTCCTACTTAAAACCTCTTTGCATAACTACTTACCAACCTGCCTAGCTATACTGGCCACTTGTAATAAAATTAATAAGTGACGGATGTCATTGGATTCATGAAGTGTGTTGTCACATAATTATAATAAAAGTGATAAATATATATTTATTATATAGTAAAATATTAACACATGTACCATGAATCCATTTAAAGCAATAAAGTTTACAAAAAAAAACAAAAGAAAAAGGACCTATTAATATTGAGACGAAAGTATACTATGAGTAAAGATGGAAAAACTAATTTTGATGGCTCGACACGATGGAAGTGTACAAATCGCGATACATTTACCGCAACGGTCACATTAAATGTGGACAAAACTAAAATAATACGTGAAACAGATCATAAGTGTTGCATAACAAGTGACAATAAATTATTAATAAGGGAGCTTCTGAATAAATAACAAAAATCTCTCGGGATTGCTGCAAGCGCATGTCTGTTTATTGTTTACTACATTTCATAACATAACATCACAGTGGTACGCTCTTAATGGGTACGCAGATCTCTCATTTCACCGGTTATGTTCATGTTTCATGATGTTCGGATAATCTATTCTGGCGTTATTAAACAACTACCTTACTAAATATTGCCTATTAGGCAGGTACAACTAAAAAGTGAAAAATAAAAAACTACAAAGTGAAAAATAACTATTTTTAGAAGTCGGTGTCCATAACGCAATAAATTGGTATCTAAGAAAGACACCGACTTCCAAAAATAAAGTTATTTTTCATTTTCTAGTCTTTTTAATTTGGAAGCCGGTAGTATTTTTTTGTTAAGATTTTTTTTAATTATATGTAAAATAGAAGAAAAAATATTTTGTTTCTATCATTTTAATTAATAAATAAAAGCACATGTTACAACTCCTACAAAGTTTTTTATTTTAGTTTGGGTTTGTTGTTTGTTTTGAGGCGAGGCGGTGCAGTTTGGGTGTTGGGCGGCTTTTAATGAACTACAACCTTACGACCGCATTCATATATTAATCTACTTGTTGATACACAATATATTTTGCAAATTCAACATTTTGTAATTTACTGTTCAACATTTAGCAAATTCAACATTTTAGAATTTACAGTTCAACATTTTGCATATTCAACATTTTGAGAATTCACCATTTTGCAAATTCAACATTTAGCAAATTCAACATTTTCCAAATTCAACATTTTGGGATTCAACCATTTGAGAATTCAACATTTTGCAAATTCAACATTACGGTCCGGAAGGAAAATTCGTAAGTTTAAATTCAAGTTTGGAATTGTGGTACACCATTGTGTAGACTGCCAGCTATTTATTGGCACTATTTTTAATGATATCAGTCCTTCGATTAATTTGATGAGTTTATGTTCACGTGGTGTGGGTTAGACTACCCGTATGGTACATAATTTTGAAGGTATTAATTTAAACATGGACATAATATCACAACTTGCTCACATCATAAATAATCAACTTATTTAAGGAAATCGTCCACTATTGAACATAAACCTCCCCCAAAGCATTGCTACTACAACTTATCCTGCCATCTTGCGTTGCCTGCGCTCATCGCATTCCCTATGAAATCGTCACTGATCGTGGTTGGTCATAAAAAGTGGGCGCAAGAAACAGGATTCGCCAGTACACTCACACATTTCATAACGCAAGTCTCGACAATTAATTTATTCAATTCCATTTTAACCAACCCGAAATAAAACATAAGACATTCAGACATTCTGCATTCAACAAAAAAGGCTAGAAAACAAGAAAAAGTTAAAATATTCACAAACAGAATATGTTTTATTGAAGGGAATTCATTTAAACGTAAATGTTTGATAGGAATCCCATTTGCTTTCAATCTGCGAAACCCGACGTATAAACACGGGTTGTTGACATGTAAAAAGATTTTATGTTTTGTACATACATTCTGAAATCGTCGGGAAAATATCTGGAAGGCTGCTTAAAGCCTAGTCCTGAGTGAACGCGCGGTAACTAGGGCGGCTGCCGACGCGGTTATGGTGCCACGGTGTACGCGAGTTGTTGTAGCGGGCAATATAGCCTTGACGTGTTTTCTCAGGGTAAAACAATAGACAATCGCACGCTAGCGAGGTTACTCCATCACAACCGTCAAAGTTACTTCAGTATGAACGCAAACGGCGTTTTCAAATGTTTCATACTTCGCGCCCTCAGCACCCGCGCAAGCTCCTCACCCTGCCCGAGGCCAAAGGTTTGAAAGGAAATTTTTTGAAACGGGACGCGTATATAACTGTCGCGTATAAAACGACGGATGTAGTTAATCCGGTTTTCTGAAAAACACTTAGGAAGATAGTGCTAATATGTCGAATTGAAGCCAAATGCCCGTTACTCTGGTTCATAGAAGCTGATCGAATTATTATGCGTAAGTAACTGCTATACCACGTTAGTGAAAGATGAACATTATATTGTTTAAAATCTTGATCTAGAATCTGGTGAGTAATGTGTACCGTGAATATGAAACCGAAATGTATCTCGCTTAATCCCTAACATTTTGTTTTTTAATCGCTGATAGAATGATATTTGTCTAGTCTAGAGCAGCTAGTAGTAGCAGCTAGTAGTAGTAGAGAGTTTTTGTTTGTAGGAGGTCTTGCAAGGACTGATAGCATTACGAAAACTGATTTACTCATAGAAAACTACAATATCTTTGAGTGCCATAGGATAATTTTATTTCGGAAAAAGTTATTAAGTAGATTTTTACCATGAGCTAATTGACCTTCAGTCGTCAATTGTATGTAACGGCTACAACATCACAAATAAGTTAAGTAACAATCCGATCCACAAACAAGTTACCTGGCTGGATTTATTAAGCTGGAGTGTTTAACATTTTATTTAGTTATTGATGATAACTAAATAAATGTGAAACACTATTTTATTTTCAATATTAAGTCGCTGCCGCTTATAAATCAAACCACACGTCTGTAATAGGTTTTCATAAAAATATTATACGACCAAAGTGTTAGGATACGAGCGTTTTGGGAATTATAACTTTCGCTGGACTCGTGAAAATACATTTATCATTTGCGAATTGGAGGAGTTGGGGTAGAATCACAAGTTCTTCCAGGTTAAGGTGTGGACATAAAGGATTGGAGTTAGTGTGTTGTTTATGATTAAGGGTTTCCGTCTGACGTTTAATTAATTGGTCATCAATTAGGCGTGAGAGTACTCATATTGTTTATAAAAATGACTATGGTATTAACACAGAAATAGGAAAGCCAATTGTTGCCTACATTAAGTCGAGTTATGCGAACAAATATGCGATTATTTTTATTCTACATTTATTGGAAATTTTGACACCCTCATCATCAATCAGTCTGTTAATGTTCCGACTGCTGGGACACAGACCTGCTATCTGTAAGAGAGAGAATGGGGCATAATTCATCACGCCGGCGCAATGTGGGTTGATGAATGTCACATGCCTCCGAATTTTTAGTTCTAGGACATCTCTCAAGCTGTTTTCTTCATCGATTTAAGAGCAGTGGTGATGAAATAATTTACACAAAGTAAAGCACCTGACTGGGTTTGAACCCACGACCTTTGACACGTAAGTCGGAGCCGTTACCACAGGGCCACCACTGCGCTGACGCCCTAATAGACCAAAAATTAAAGACATTCAACGATGTGCTGACTGTACACCAATATTCAAACATTAGTAATTCGTAAACATTCTAGGCACTAGATAGAATATTTCTATTACACCTTATCAAATTACAATTGGAAAATGTAGTCTGAATCGTACCAAAAATATATTCATGAAATCTTATACGTTGTGAACCAGCCTTACTCTCCTAAACCCTTTCTCAATAATTTTCCAAGGTTTTGCCTCTCATAGTATATTTTGTACCCATATTTTTGTCACAAGTAAATTCCCCATCTATACGGGAGACGGCGTTCTTACGTTTTCCGGTGCTTACATATCGGTAATCCTTGCTGACGCGGGGATAATATTGTATAGAATTTTGAGATGCTTATTGTAAAGCTAAATTGGGAGAAGCAGAGGGTTTGTCACATCGTATTAAACTTTGTTAGTTTCTACAGCTGACTCTGGGATCTAGAGAGCATATGAAAGTTTGTGAATAGTGTAGTTAGGTACAAAAAAGCATTTTTTTTTTCTTTATTTGTTCTGCAACCTTCTGTTTATCTATCAAACTACACCGTGTCATCTAATTTCATGAAGAATTGGCCCGAGGCAAAGCTGAGGAATACCAGAGGACTTTGACAAAGTGCTATTTTATCAGCGTTAACGATTGGCAACTGTCACTTTGTGTGTCCAAGTGGATTTTTTGCTCTGCCTGTCTGGGAGGCAGAAAACAAGAAAACGGTGATACTGGTAGTGGATGGGGGGGGGGATACCTTCACTAGATTAGAAATATAGCTGTCGTTCAGATCAATGTCTCTGCGTCACAGCAATGTCAAGCTGTGGCCTTTTCAGAAGCCGCTGTATTTTGTGCCAATGCCAAATATCTACTTGAGAATGTTCAACTGTATGCTTGAGTGTATTTGATTTTTATATTTAACTGGGATAATACTAGATTACGTAGACCTACGGCACTGGTTTTATTAACGTCAATTAAAGATGATGTAAACCTCATCACACTCGTATTGTTGTGTATTTTCCAGCTACTACAGGCCGTCTTCCTCCCTAGCATACTATGCTTGCTTTCCGGTAATTTTTCTAACATCATTAGATTATATAATACCAGCATACAGATGCCTCATCCCGTACGTACGTGACGTAACTAAAGTTTTTCGTCTGATTAAACCGATTATTTTTTGTCCATCAATCGCTTTCGGTGCCGTTCCACGGTGATAGATAGATGGTGTAGCAGCAACTTGCAAGTAAAAGGGTTTACTCGATTCGTGAATATTTCTTTAAATACGGTGAAGGTTTGTTTCAAAGTATTTTTTTGCATGTATTTACAGTTTCATTGCACCAAAATGTGTTACAATGCAAATTTAATCAATCGAGTGGAATGCCGCCGAAATTTAAAACCGCGCCATCTATTGGCATCAATTTTAAATGATCCGTTCAAATAATCTTTGAAATTTGAATTAAGAGCCCAGTATTCCATAATTTTGTACTTAGGAGAGTTGATTAAACAAGAACATACAATTTTTATGTTCAATTCCTGAAAATGTAAATTTTACACACATTCGATAACAGATAGGTGCATATCGCGCCATCTAGTAAGATTTGTATGAAAAAAAAAATCTTTCTTAGAGCTGAGACCAAGACTTTGCATTGTTTTTCAAACATATTATAAAGAAGTCAATTAGGAAATTCCTTTTAGAATTCTTCGGATTGTGATGAAAGTACGCACTTGAAAAATTGGTCTTTGAAAGTCTCAATTCATGTTTTCATTCAACATGGTTCTCATTTATTATATCAATCAAAATAGGATGAGCAGGTTCTTACCGCCAATCCTTATCGTAAACACTTTGACACACGATATCCGAGGAAAAAGTCAAGCGTAAACTTCGAGGAAATTCGGTTATTCAAATGTATAACGTTAGACCTTTGAAGTTACCACGCCACCAAGCCTATGAAGAGAACTTTTCAAAATTGCTAAAAAAAAACATTTAGAGGAAAATTTATGAACTAAAACAACTAGCATTGAATTGCGCTACCGGAACATCACGTTATTAATGTTAAAAAAATGATCTAATGACGAACCTAGTTTTTATTGATAGAATTTGAGTCTCTTTGTGTAGAGCCCTTGAACGTAACTATCTGACATGTCTTGAAAAGCATTATTTGCCTTGCAATATGCTTTTAACAAGCTTGAATCATCGGTGGTCTAAGATAAATACTGCAGGTTATACCGATAGTTTTATCACCTAAATTAAAAATTTCTGACGTCACAGGGAACCCTAACCCGTTCCTATCTCGCAAACAAACACCGCAGTAACGAAGGGTATTCCAGCGAAATCGGAAGGGTGAACACGTAGCCTTTATCCGACTCCCGCAGACAAGATCCACTCAGCACGCTTATTGGATGTACCTGGGAAAAGAAAAGATGGAGTCAGTGAAAATGTTGAGAGAGTTTTGTGAGTGGTCGCCCGTGGGTTTGTTTTATTTTGGCAATGGTTTTGGTTAACAAATTATATGGAAAATATAACGAACATTCAACCAGATTGCATCATAATCAACGTTTCAGCCGAAAAACCAACAGCTGGACAAAGACCTTATTCAAGCATCGCCATGCCAGTAAAGCTTTTTACAGATTTGCTCGGTTTTTTGCGGATGGTAAGCGTCGCTAGATATGCAGTCTTTTGACATTCAATCAGAACTATCAGCTTCAACAAAATTACGATCGCCATCATCTGTTGTTGATGAGAGGTTGATAGGGTACTCATTTCAAACAATAATTGAAAAAATCTATAGTGAAGAGAATTTTAAGAGATTGCGATTTTGGACCGTAGGTCTTATAACATGGGGTTTATTACAAGTGCTTGTGCATTGTAACGTTGTAAACCACAAATTAGAGAGTGTGCCGCCGCTTTCGTACTTTGTGATATTTAT
Source organism: Orthosia gracilis (assembly GCA_947562075.1). Classification (NCBI taxonomy): domain Eukaryota; kingdom Metazoa; phylum Arthropoda; class Insecta; order Lepidoptera; family Noctuidae; genus Orthosia; species Orthosia gracilis. Next base: position 10,062,750 of record OX387266.1, on the reverse strand, counting down.
AACTAGGAAATTGTCATACAAAAATATTTAAAAATAACAAAAACGCGGGTAAGCAATCGGGTTTTTTTTTGTTATTTTTAAATGTTTTTTTTATTTACATAATTTTACTTACTATTTTTTTTTTAAATAGGTACATTTAAACATATAAGTGTTATATACTTATGTATTCACCTCTTAAAACCCTTTATTTTGATACCCCACACGATGGGTTCGGAAGAAAAAAATAATTTGGGCCATCACAATATGAAGCCATTTTTCTATTTTTCAAATTTTAATGTAGCCAGTAGCCAGCACACTTGCATGGTTAAGACGAATTGACGTAAGAATCATCAAAATCGGTCAACGCGTTTGGTCTCTAGAACGCCACAAAGGAACAAACATACATACCTACATACATAGACTGATAAACACATAACCTTCCTTCGGCAGTCGGGTAAAAACGAAACAATATTTTGCATTTTTGTCAGACAGACTAGTTAAATAATTGACATCAATCCACTTTGATTAAATGTTTCAAAGACCAAAAACTGACCTGTTACGACAGCCACAGAAATAAAGCCAGCAATTCTATTATTTGGCGTAAATAAACCTAAGTCAGCATTAATACACGAACTAATTATTATAAAACAGAAACCCAAACTTCCGTAAACTCAATAATTTCCTCAAAGCGTGAAACTCATAACATCATTACAGCAGAACATCGCGACCGCGTTAAACATATTTAAACCCAATTGCCTACGTCATAGATGTGACGTCATGTGAAATTTAATTAATCACATCGTTTCCAGAAGCCGTCCGCGTCTGTTTCCGAATGCCTGATGTTCAATTGATGAGCTTCGAATTTCGGCAAGTTGATATGGATTATGGATTGGTAATGGTTATGCTTGTGTTTCAGGTTCCTATCCGTCTTATTTTCCATGAAAAATTTGTTTGAATAGGTGAAAAAAGGCAAATTTAACTACTGATGTCCCAACAAGATTCTTATTGTATAGTTAGGGCCAATTGTTTCCCTCACAAATAAAACTCATGATATATTAGAATAAACTTAGTTTTATTACCTCGTTTCTATTTGCTGTCTCCTAAAATGATGTTCTGTTGTGTTAGCTTTTCTTTATGTTCAGCAGTTAAATAAAAAAATGCTGAAAGCGAAGAGGTATCAATAAATGTACCTATGCCTCCTAATTATCTCACAAATGACTAAATCCCTCTCCAACAAATTAGATATTCAAACTAATCGAACAACTCCCAAACGGCAACAAGATGACTATACAAACACAGCAACAGATCATGCACGTCAGTTCGTCTGGAGCATCCCGAACAGTGACAAATTGAATTAATTATAAGTACTACCAGTTCTAGAATATGTCAGCCGTTTCCCTTAGCATATTAATATAACTGTTATATAAATTCGGATTGGCGTAACATGTGTAATTTCCACACAAGATAGAAACAGAAGGTTGGATCCGTACATCTGCCACAGAATAAATAATAGTTAAGATATCTGCCTACTCTATTCCCAATTTTAGTGCTATCTAGTTCCAGTCTAACTCCATGAAGAATACCAGTATTTTACATGGAGTTTCAGTCTACCTGAGTTCCTTAACTTAGTTACAGGTAAACAGGGTACTCCTTGGCAAGCCTGACTCTTAGTTGTTTGGGCTTCCAACCACCCGTAATTTCTTTCAAAGACCTGCAAATAACAGGCGAGAAGAATAATGTACGTAAAGCGAGTCTATGTTTGCGTTTGTATTCACACGTTGTATGGAGCTGGCCTTCTGTACCTATATCTTTTCTGTGACAGTAATTAGGAATTGATTAGGTTTTACGCCTAATTCACTTGAGATTTGAATTAGAGATAGGAATTATTATTATGTTTGAGAGTAATTTTGAAATCGTAATTTGTATTAATAGGTTGTCCTTTGACGTTAGCTAGGGCAAAAGCTAGATAGGACTACCTACATAGTTGAAGTTAAAATGAAGTTACTTGTCAGGAAATTAACATCTCGACGTCGACTTTTGTAGCTATGCTGAACAACAGTCAGCTAAACATTTGATGAGCCTGTTCTTTTGCCATACTAAATTGTTTTATTCAGTTTGTTTTGTAAGATGTTGTTATTTGTTCATTATTTGGCTATATTTTGTTTTCTTTCTTTTTTTTTCGACATGTTCGAATTTGTCAAAATTACATTCATCTGCCAAAATAACTCTTTTCAAAATTATTAGTAAAATAGCAAGCTGATAAATCTTGATCATGGTCACAATGGTTTTTTCTGCAATGAGTTTTAATAGAAATCAGGAACTATTCATGTGTAGAAGCAATTTTAAAAACATTGTGTGAAAACGCGCTGACCTGTTGTCACGTCGCACGTGTTGCGGGAATATTTCATCGCAAAAACTCTGTCCACTAGCCTAGGTATGACCACATAACGCGACAGGCGACACTGCCTGCCAAGCTACTAATAACAAATTATAACTAACAAAAAAGATGAAGTTGATTGTATACCGAAATCTGTCGATAGATAAATAAGTGGTAGTCAGGGAAGCCGCGCTGACAGACGGGCTGATTTTATGATTGCTGGGTTTGTAGCGTCAGCGGAATAAGTTTGGGTGACTTTTATTATTTCGCATGAGTTTTTCTTTACTTAATAACAATTATTCTGTGATTCAAAGGGCGTTCTGCACTCTTAATTTATTTACATTCATTTATTTGTTTTGAAACCAGATCGACTATTAAAATCACTGGCAATCTTTCAGCCCATTCATTATGAATATGGTGTAAATTAATTAGAAACGTAATGAATTTTATGGAGAAGATAGATAATTATGCTCTCTATGACACTCTTTAACTCAATCATAATGGGGTACCTATGTCAAAGCCTTTAAAAAGTAGGTACATTATTAACGGCCCTAAACTGCCCAAAATTAACTCAAAACTCACCCAATCTCGACAACTCTTCAATTATCCAATTGATAAAGCATAATCGAAGCTTCTATTTCCGTCAGTACCCACAATACAAACCTACAATAAAAACACCGTAGCGATAATTCGGGGAAGCACAGTACAACGTGTTGAAAGAAGCCGGCGGGCCGGTCACTAATCACTGTAATCAAACAAATAAGAGGGTTTTGAACTAACTGACCTCTATGAGTATGGACTTGAATGTACAAGAAATTATGCTTCCGTTTTATTTTTATAAGTAAGAGAAAACGGTTTAATAAAAAAAACCCTTTTTAGGTTTACTTACCCAAAGGGTAAAAACGGGACTCTATTACTAAGATTTCACGGTCCGTCTATCTGTATGTCTGTCCGTCTGTCACAAGGCTGTAACTCATGAACCATGATAGCTAGACAGTTGAAATTTTCACAGATTTTATGTTGCCGCTATAACAACAAATACTTAAAACAGAATAAAATAATTATTTAAGGGGGGAGCGATACAAGAAACGTGATTTTTTTGTCGTTTTTTGCGATAATGGTACGGAACCATTCGTGCGCGAGTCCGAATCGCACTTGACCGGTTATTATAACATTTTAATTTATTTACGTTAAACGTCCGTCTTTTGGTAACCGACTTTTATAAATATTATGTGTACCAAATTAAAACTCAATAGGTCCAGTAGTTTCGGAGCGATTTGACTGTGACAGACGGACACACAGAAATATAGACAGACAGATAATGAAGTGAAGGATATATAGGATTATAAGGATTTAGTTTTTTTTCCTTTTGAGGTACGGAACCCTAAAAACTAGCTTTTACTGCAGGTTCGCTCGCGTGGCCTATAGTAGACACAGGAACCGCATTTTCCGGGATAAAAGCCCATGGCAGACAGCAATAGTAACGCTTTATATTAGTGAAAGAATTTCCGTCATGGGCATTTCAATAAGTAATCATAAAAATTATCATTTTCAAACTTACAAGAGACCCGTACACGGTTTTTTCAAATAAATCCGTGTACCGAGCAAAAACCACCTTCAAAATGAGAACAAAATCTAGTCTTCCTTGTATTTGTTTATTTCTACCAGTATAAATTTTATTAGATAAGATGAATTGAGATAAGATGTCAAAGATGTTCATTAATCCACAACAAATTTAATAAGTACCGAATCGTTGAACACAAATAATGCTTTGATTAAGCATTCTAGTCTCAAGTCTTTCAATTTGAAGTTCAAGTATCAATATTTTTGTTTCTCGCGCTGCCGTGGTATAACTAAAATGCCGTTAACCGACATCTGGTTTTGATACTATATTAATGAAAAAAAAACTATCGATCTGTGTTTGCGAATTTTCAATACCTTGAATAGTATTGTATTGTGTGTAGTGTTGTACTTTTTTCTCATTAATATAGCATCAAAAGTAAAAAATCGACCAGATGTCGGATAACGGCATTTTAGTTCACGGCAGCGCGCTACAATTGTTTACGAGTCGCAGTAATAGAAATTGATGTGAGAGTAAAGTCTTGTTTTCAAGTTGCGACAACGTTTCACCACATTTTGCAAATCATTTTTGGTGCATGCGCGATACTTTTGCATTCCGGGTTTAGTGGGGAGTTATTTTCGAAGAAGAAATCATGTTATATGACATAATAAAAAAACATATTACGCAAAATGTAAAGAAATGTGGTCTTTATGTCTGTATGTTAGGTGAATTGGCGTCGGAAAACTCTAATCCACTATTAATTCTAAAAAAAACGTTTTGACAAATCATTGCAATAACGCATTTCTTACGCAAAGTAAAAAGCACTAAATGAGCATCAAGTAAACAGCACTCAAGTCCAAAGTTTAAGAGGTAGTTTGTTCCAAGTACTTAAGAATCAAGCTCGCGAGCGATTCATAGCGCCAGAGCAAACAACTCCAACTTAAATGTAAGTTATCTTTCTGAGAAAAGCTTTATTATAGTTCAGCTTAACCTTTCCTTGGCCGGCCTTGACAGGCATGAAAAATGCTGAGATTTTAATAATACTAGTGGTTTGATAAGGGTACTTTTACTGAGGTAATGACTAGTTTGAAAAGAAAATGTATTGTAATTTAACTATGGGGAGACCTTTGCTCAGCAGTGGGACAATATAGGCTAGTGAAAAAAACTAAAATAAATGTCATAAAAACAAGAAAACGATGTTGTAGAAACCTCTGTCTTCAGCACGAGTATCGGCGTTAAAAAATGTCTCGTTAGATTCTGAAGTGTTTCTTGTAATTATTGCTTTAATTTATCTACTATGTTTACAGTTTCTATAAGACTATTGCATATTTTAGTGTGATCAATCTGTGTTTATTGCAGGTTTGTCGTCATTATGGACAAACGAACGATACGAAGCTGGTTAGAAGAAGAGAGTGATATTGCAGCTAGCGATACATAAGATATTGAACAGTTTATTATAGAGCTAACTACCATGACTCAGAAACAGAGTAAATATATAAAAATAGCACAGAAGAAACGGAAAAAAGAAGCAGAAACAGAACAGAGATGGAAGAAAATATTTATGGAATAAATATTAGTTTTTCAAGCGGTGACAATATTCCTCCTTTCACATGCAATAAATGCATTCGTCCGGATCATCAAGTCCTAATTTGCTCATATTGTTATCAAAATGAATAAAAATTGTTTAATATTTTTTTTAATATAAATGTTTAATAAATAAAAATAAATGTTTAATAATAAAAAACCGAAAATATCTGGAGACCTTGTTGTTTAATTAATTAAAATGTAAAAGTGTCATAATATTTTTAGTATGAAATAAATACGCAGTAATATTTAAACGCATATTATAACATATTTTAATATACTAACCGAAACCTAAAATTAATGAAAATGGTCTCAATTTTCACCTCAAGCAAGTAAAACACAAGAAAACGCGAGTACCGTAATTTTAAAAATTTTGTTGCAGGTGACTGTCCTGCCGTAAAAAGTTGACACACAAAGTTACTTTACTACAAAAGAGACAGTAGGACTAGGTACTTAAATAAAATTATACTCAAAGTTCTACATATTACAAGAGACTTGAAACATTTTAATATTAAATTCAAAACGTAAACTGCCACCCATTACAGCGTAATATGAAAACATTGTATCATCTAATTAGCACTTAACAGAGAGCTAGCTCAGTCGCGACTTTGTACGATTCATTTGAGGGAACGAAGGAGTTGCCATGTCAGATAGAAAGTAGGACAAGTCAAGAATATTCTGGATAAGTTTACTTCAAAGGTTGGAATTAAGACTTATATCTAAACGTTTCGTAAATAAAATAACAGTTACGGTGTCAATTTGGGGTTAAAGGAACATGAGAACTGCCAATAGTGACTTTAAAACCTCTCTAAATTCTTATAGCTCGAAACAGATGGGCTGCATTTGAACTGCACGCTAACTGCAAAACTGCAGTTTGAGAGCCAGTATTTTGAGAGCAGGAGGGAAACAGGTATGTGTACCAAGAAAGTAATTCATAGTATGTACTTAGTAATTCCATGTTAGATATGAAGCATTCCAGACAGTCAGCAGTTGTTACCAATACTTTTGAATATGTGCAAAACCAAGGGCATCGAAAGAGAGTACAACACTGATTCAGATCAGTAAAAGTTTCATGTACCGATCTAGAAAAAGTGATATTATAACAGCGTTTACGATTGTCTTAAATCCAAAATGTTTGAATTGGCGCATATCAACTCAACAATATTACATTGTACTTTTGAATTTTTCATAATGGTGCAGTGATAAAATGTATTTATTCGTCTTGGTCAGTTCTCCTATCACCATGGTGAATGGCTATGTTTTAGTCCTTATGGCTAGATGTTTACTGTTCTTAAATTTTGGAGTATTGAAAATCGTTATCGACTATAGAATATAATTTTACATTTAAATAAGCTATTTCACAAAATGAAAAGGATTTAGTTCATGAAATATAATATATAGGTATCTGTAATCGAAAAATGTATCAAAGCTGATTAACACAATTATTTAATAGAGCTTTAGTAATAATTACCTAATATCTCACCTATACCTATACCTATTATCATACAATTTATTGTTTTTGTTAAACGATAAAACTAAGTTTTAATGTGAAACACGCACGGTTAACTATAAAATTAAATAATTTATATCGGTACTTTTTGAGGTTGCAATATTATGTACTTACCAAATTAAGAGTCTCGAGATGTTTTAATAAAATCTTCATAAACAATATTTGCTCGAATTTAGAAAGGCTGGAGGTTAATTACCTCTGCCGTTTTTCAACGAGAAAATTGCAAATCGCTTACCGAGGCTGCTTCAGGGGCTCCAGTAGTTGCTAGAAGATTACCGTTGTTCTTTGTGGCTACCAATGTTCCAAACATCCAGTCAAACTATACACTGATGATATCTAGGCTGTTGCGGGATTATAATGTGCTCCAGAATGGAGATGATTTTCAAAGTAGGAAGAAAACCAAATTCGACACTCAAGTTGAGCATGCGGGCGCGGCGGGGCGCATGTCAACTAGTGGGAAGATGGCGTCGCATGGACATATTCAATTCGCAGCGAGTGTGGCGCCCTCTGAGTTTTCGATTTACGATGGCAAAATCGAGTGATTCGTGAGTGCAAGGTAGATGTCAAAGTTCTCCCAAGCCATCACATAGACTATTACTAATAAATATTATAATATAGGCTGATAGAGGGCGAAAATCTGCCACATCAGTCGGCTTCCAGTCTAACAGGATACAGCTGCGTAACAATATTTTGTATGGAGTGACTGCCTATCCGACCTCCATAACACACTGGGTAACAAGATACCCACTGGTTAGACTGGTGCCTTCTGACTGTACCCCCGTTCCGACTGCCAAAGATCGTGCTTACCGACGCAAGAGGAGTTTCGGTATGTAATGGATGGTCATCTATTCACAGACCGACCACGAGAAACAGAAAACTACTACTACTAATGAATTTTTTTATATTATTTATGATAGGCTTGCGCTTGACCACTATCTCACCTGATGGTAAGCGATGATGTGGTCGACGATGAAGCACTTACTTGAAGACTCCCAGGAATTTGTTCTGTTCACTTGTTCCACAAACATGACGCATAAGTATGCTCTTATGGTAATTTGGAACAAATTTTTTTAGAAGGATTTTTTGTTTTAGAGAACTTGGTCACAATTTAAACTAAGTAAACTGAAATAAATGAGTCATTATAACTTAACGAATAGGAATTTTCAGGAAATAACATCTAATGTGAACAAATAGACAGATAAGGAACCCTAAAAAAAGACACGATTTTATTTTGTACATCTTATTGAAGGTTTATAAGTAGGTAATTCAAATTTACCCACAACTTATTCTTTACTAAAGCTGTTAGAATAAAGTCTAACTTATTCCTACTTATAATTTCTAATTCTGTTGAACCTAATTGTTCATGTTAGCTTAGGGGCAACATTGACCTTTTAACGAAGTTTGTTTCTTCTCAGAACTAGAAAGTAAAAGGAAGACCTATTTTAAGGGATTTCACAACTTTTACTTTTTGATCGAATCTTTAATTCAAAACAAAAACTGCTAAAATTACTTTGAACGGCAGTCCGTTCTCATTTATTTTTAACCAACTTCAATAAAAGGCGGATGTTCTCAATTCGTCGGAATCATTTTAGTATGTATTTATTAGCTATGGATAGTTTACCTTACTCAAGTGCCTAACTCGAGTTATGATTGATAATGCAAATAACCAAAACAAAAACAAAATAAAATTAGGGATTTTTAAGTCAAGAGTGAATATGTTATTTCTAGACAAGCGTACTTCACCGTCGACCACCTCATCGCTTACCATCAGGTGAAATAGTGGTCAAGCGCGATCCTGTATTAAATAAAAACAAATATAATAATAGAGTAAAATAGAACAGCCTCATAATACAATGTTAGTAATTGAAATGAAAGGAAAGGAGGATAATTGGCGAAAACTATATGCTACATTGGCTGAGTGATTATCTTTATGTGCTACGGATTGTGCTATGATGTATTTATTTATTTATTAGTTTATCCTCGCACTGGAAAGCCTTACAGCAATTACACCAATAGAGCACAATCTTATAATCAACTCACTATAAGTCCAGGTATCCTCACGATGTTTTCCTTCACCGTTGTCAGTAATGACCAAGATAATCTTAGAAATTACATATGAATCGAAAAAGTCACATTGGTCATTGGTTTATGCAATCAACAGAAGAATTTTCAGTAACAGGATTAAGCAGGCACACTTAATATATTTTATCAACATGGCAGGCCTAACGTTGCCAGCACTTAGCTGTACCTAATCACAGGTGGCCTAGGTTAGCCATGCACATTAATGTTCTAAACAATTGCGCAATCAATTGCAAGTATACGTAGCCAGGCTATTTTGTTGCCGCCGCTTTAGTATTTTCTTTGTTCATAGCCCAATAGCCTTCACGATAAGATTTCTACAGAACAGCAGTACGGGTCATAGGTCCAACGAGAGGGAGACCTTCCAAAGTAATTATAAATACCCTTACCTAAATAAATTCGAAAGAAACTTTGGTACAAAGAAATAAATACATTATAATCTGGTCTCCATAAATCATACAATAATGAAACACATAATTTAGTCTATGGTTTCGGGAGCAGAACAGAGAACTGTAAAATAGTTGTTTTGTAACATTTTTGATGTATGTTTTGAGGTTAAGTCGTTCTTTAGCGTAATGGACAGCCATTTGTCATGTGTATAGGCCGTGGCCTGGATTAGGGCCTTGCGGTAGACAGAATTGAGTTTGGGGAATTGTGTATCAAAAAGAAAAGCCATTACAGACTCACAACCTTTGAACGGGACTGTGTTGGGACAGACTTGATTCAAAAGGCAGAAAACTGGGTGTTTTGGCACAACTAAAGGAATTGAATAGATTGAGTTGATTAATCTATTGAAGACTAGAATTATCTCTCGAGAACATAGATAGTACTAAGTTTAAATTTATCATTTGTGCTAATGTAGTCTATGGTCTACCTGTGTTCCAAATCTCATTAAAATTCGTTCATTCGTTGAGGCGTACTTGACGGACAAGCATCTTAACATAGGAAGGTAGTATTAGTAGTAAGTACTCCCGTTTCCGCACTTAAACTACTAACATAGGAAGGTACCGACTTTCATATTTATGCCTATTGCTAGGCGGGAGGAAGACTATGCATATTAAAGCTCTGCCAAACGAAACTCATGCATTCACAATCGTTTAACAAACATGGCCAAGAAAATTAACTAAACGTTGAAACGGATGTAATGACATTAGAACCGCAAGGCCAGTGCAATTATCAAACAAAGTTACTAAGATAAGACCAATCCACATACACAGATGAATGTCAAGTATGAATATGACTTCCAAACTCCATAACGGCGTTTCGAAATCTTGGCCGTATAAATGGCCTTTGATAGTTTTAAGTCGAAACTTGATACAGAATTTGACTAACGATAAACCGAATTATTGTTGACATTCAGTAGATCATCACATACATAACAATCATTGCTTACACATTCAAGACTAACAAAATCCGATAAAAATAACATCATAATATCTTCAGTACCAACTAATACCAGGCTCAAAACAAGTCATTTTCAAGTGACAACATGAAACTAAAATAAAAGAAGCAGTTCATTAAATCCCGCCAACCACGAAATTAGAATTAACGAGGAAGGTCAAGGCTCTTTGAAAACTAAGTTAGTATCGATGCCGGTGCTAAGCTTAACTGTTGGAAAATATTGCGAGGAAACCGAAATCCCATCAACTAACTGTTATTCATCATTTCAGCAGAAAGACGTCCACTCTATACATAGGCCTCCCCAAGTGTCACCACAACGACCGGTCCAGTGCGCCTCGCATCCCGAGGATTCCCGCGGCCTTAACCGGGTCATCGGGCTATCTTTTGAGAGGCCTTTCTTCGAACCGTCTTTCGTTACGCGGGCGCCACTCCAGAATTTTTCGGCCCCATCGACCATCCGGTCTGCGGGCAAAATCAACCTCCCCTCTGCTTAATTTAGGCAATTCTTCGGGCTATGTCGTTAATGACAAATTTGATACTAACCTGAGTGGTGTTGAAATAGTTGTTCAAGTCTTTCTGGCTGGAAAGGTGGTATTGATGAGAGGTTTTGAAAAGTTGAAGATAATGATGGACGGGATACTGACCTGAAAAAGAAAGAAAAATGTAAATTAATAATTTTAACAAAAAAAACGTTGAACGAATTTGTTGAGAGTTCATTTGGCTACAAAAGAAGAATAATGAGTTGGCGGCTGATATAAATAGAAGAAGTAATGCTGCGCTAAACCCTGCTAATATGGGTCGAAGAGATAATGTCCTAGCAGAGCTCATCAATTTAATTTAAATTAGAGTGTATAAAATAATAGTATTATTTCTAACTTAAGTTTTCTTTTATTTGGAGTGAATTGAAGTTTTCATTCATAGCATTACATTTTCAACTGGTGGTCATCTAATTTGTAAAGCGATAAATTGGCAAAATTTGTCATAAAACACTTCGAAACATAAAACCTGCTTAATACAGGCGTTGTAAATGCCAAGCAAGCCAAAAATATAGTCAAAGGGTTCAAGCTATGGCAGGCATTACTTAAGAGTTATGACAGTCATGCCATCCGCCTTACGCACTTTTATAAATGAAAGTCATTCTACGGTGTTATTGTTTATGCTCAAGCGGTATTGTGGGCAGGTAGAGAATATGTGGAGATAGACGTAGGACGTGCAAGTTTTATAGGTGGAATCATTTCAATTATTTAGGTAGTTTGGATACTCTTAGTAAAAGTAGGATCTTAAGTTAACCTATACAAATTTAATTTTATGTAGAAACCACTAATTCTAGTATTGAAACTAGTCGCTCTTCTAGACTGTAGTGTTTGTAATCACGATTGCTGAGAGTGATTTCGTGGGTTTGAGCACCAGATAGTGTAATTTTCCTTTCGGAAATACTCTGCTGATTTAAAAGGACAGTCCTACCTATTTTTGTAATAAAATGTAAATCTACGAAGATTTATAAGGTCTGCGGTGACTAGTATCAGTGCAACTCACAGACATACAAACATTACATACTAAATGACAACAATAAAAACAACAGCACACACACTTTACGCCGTATACAAGTCGTAATGAACTCACATTAAAATGTATGACAGTACTTCTAAAGTCATTCGAATAAACTGGGGGTGATTACAAAATGTTTTGTATCTCTGTTCCATCATGGTTCCATCACTACCTACTTTACGTTGCGTGATTTTTCTTTCTGGGCTTATTTCCAAAGATGTCAGAATTGATATGAATATGTTTCATACGGCAATAATAATGTAAAGTCGGTTTGAAAGTCTGTCTGTCTGTTTGGTCACGCCAAAACTTTACAAGGACCGTATTCTACTTTTATTAGTTTGTTTTAGTAGAGTGAAACAATTGGGCTTTTCGTGTTTGATTAACTGCATCTACTTGATCTCTAAGGAGGTTAAATTGTTAGTTTGTAGGAGGTAAACTCTAAAAGTATTGATCCAGTAATTATAGAAAGATAGTATCATCGCTGAGTGGCAAAAATTTCACGGGAGCAAAACCACGAGTCTGTCTTACTAATACTGTAAAAGCGAAAGTTTGGATGTGTGTAAATTTGTTACTCAATAACAGCAAACGGATCTGGATGAAATTTGGCACAGAGATTAGATTATAGTCAGGAATCAAATTCGCTGGCAGAAGCTAGAAGGGACATAATTTTAAGCCATTGTCACAACAAAAGATTTTACAGTGAATAAAGCAGAATCCACGACTCTTTAAATTTTAATTCAATAATTTCTCCACTCCAGAACTATCGAATTATAAATAAACTTAAGCACAATAAAAAATAATGAAAAAAAGCCATAACTATCATAAATAATAACTCATTATTTGTGGTAAACCCTAATGAGAGTCCATAAAACCCTAAAAAAGAGATGTCTAGCTATACAACTCATACCCGGCGCGGTGGCTCAATGATGACATCACATAAAATTGTTATGGCGGCCATACATTGTAGATATGTGGTGTTAGCTCGAGGTAATAATAGGTACCTGATAAAGGAGAGGAATTTATAATAATTTCTATAGCCAATTTTTTTTTGTGGCTGTAAACTTTATAGAGGATTATCGGGTGGATACAGCGCACATTTTATGCTCTCGGCCCCGGCTGCCATATGTAGATCTTTGACTGTTGTTACAAGGCAAGATTAAAGAAAGAAGTAGAAAATGTTACAACTTTTACAAGTACACAGCACGACATACTCCAGAACAAGGCGGCCCGTTTGGGGACTGAAATCTCGCTTCCGAAAACCGCCATGTCCAACCACGCCCTATCGATTTATTCCTGAAAATTCTTCCTGTTAACAGAAAGCCTTTGTAGATTGTGCCAGATATAATCAGGAAGCCATGCATATGTAGAATGAGCCCTTTTTTCCTACCGCAAATCATTGGGGGCGCAAACATTAGCATGTCGTTTGCTTGTGAGGGTGGAATTTACCACAGGACTATGGTTGAAGAATAAAGTGTTATGTCATGTTTCAAAGCAGATTTGTTTTCGCCTTGGAAAGTGCTATTTGTGTCTACGTCAACTTTTTTTAAATCCAGCAATGTCGTCCCTCAAATCCCTCGAAGTATTTACTCTTCTCCCACGCTGTCTCGAATATAATCGTTATTTCTGTATTTGTGATGGGTATTAATACTGTCCTTCAGTTCAAGTCATTAGTTGTTCTTGTTAGAACTTTAACTAGAATGTTATATTTTTTTATTTTAATTGAGTTCTTCAAAATAGTAACGGATACTCGTCTTAATATTCTAAAAATACTCTCACACTCTTAAAGAATAAAACTAAACTGCTAAATCAAAATCCGTTCCAAAACCATAACAACTAATTGTTTATTCACTCGAAAGTGCTCTTAAAAGTCCTTTTATTCATACCAAGGCTTGCTCCTTTCCTACACGCGCCGCTCTCAAATCGTTGGAATTCCACTTTCCGAGAAACTCAAAAATCGTTGGAATTCCACTTTCCGAGAAACTCAATCTATTTCACTTGCTACAAAACTTTAATTAAAAATTAAACCCATTAACTTAATGAAAAGCACAGTTCACTTGCCTTCAAAAACTACCATTTTAGATCCCAAATGTACCTTCTAAATTATAAAAAGATGGCTTGACGGTCCTTTGAATTAGTCCCCGTCGAATTCAAATAATTCACTTCAAGACGATTAATTTGAATACAATGTTCCCATTTGCGGATCTTCGCGTAGGAACTTTTTTTCGCCATTCTTGAATATTTAACAAGCGAATGAGTAGTAATTAAAACTTAACTGCTTGACGTCAAATAAATTGGATAAGTTTCACCAATAGCATGTAATTTTATCCCTTGTGATAGGGACGGAATGACGCGAGATTGCGATGCGGGAAAAGTTTCGATATTCTTGCTCTGTTTTCCAAGAAACTTTTTTTCAAAAAGATGAAGAATTTTTCAAAAAGGTTTTTAATTGACGCGATAATTTAATAAAAACACGTAGGAAAGCTCTTTGGTCACGCAATCGTTAATTTTTTTTCGTTCGGTCTTTTACAAGGTAATTTCGGAACGAACAAAAAACTTGTTCAAAGAACAGATAATTAGGTTTTACCTTTTTACCTATTTATTTTACTTTGTACAAGTTTATGACAACCTAATATCTTACTACGGCATGCTATATTCGAACCAGTAGGTATAGAAGTGGTGAATTGTTTGTGTTCTGAAACTTTGGTCTAGGGCTCGTTTTTTTAAATTATTTATTCAGTTACATTGTCCTACTGCTGGAGAAAGGCTCAAATATTATCCGCGAAGTCGTTCCTGCCTACAAGAGTTTTTATTCAGCTACATTTCGTATAAATAGTTTCGTGCATGCCAAAACCATAGCAAGTAGGTAATTCATTAAAACGCCGTGCATATTTTCACCGTCCTCAATACTGTAGAGGTTTTCCACATAGGACGAGCAACCTGTTCGGCCGCTGACACCTAAAGCTGGCAACTTATATTTATTTTAAGTTTGGAAGGAAATCGAATACAGAATATTTAGAAATATATCGAACGCGTGTAGTTTTTTGTTTAGCGCGCACTTCTGTGAGAGCCGACCTACGGGCGGCACGTTTGAATAAATATACGTCGTAGAAGTCGAATAGTATTTTTTTCAGCCCCTGGCTGCGTCCCCCTTTTACAAATGGTGGAGGCGCCGGGTAGTGAAAATCGCAGTAAATAAGTAAAAATCTAAGAAAAAATACGAAAAAACATATTTTCGCGTGTGCACGGCGAGAACAGTGCGCGAAGCCCTATCAACGAGTGTACGTCGCGTCGTTACGAGGAACGAAAGTCCTGTCGGCGAGAACCCCAGCCGACGAGCAAACGCAGAGAAAATAAAGATAAGTGGTCTATTTTAATTAAAAATGGCACAGCCAGTTTTTACGGGGACCGGAACAAAGTCCAGTTTCGAGGCTTTCCTCTTGCAGATCAAGGTTGTCGCCGCTATAAATAAATGGCAAGAACAGGACTTAGGGCTCATTTTGGGAGCGTACCTGGACGGCCCGGCACTCCCTTATTTTAAATTCATCTACAAATGGAGCCGATGGCGAATCCTTTCACATGCCGAGGTACGATTTTCGCCCAAGGCAGCGCTTCGAGAACAGAACTAACCGCTCTCGTATTGCCCCTAGATATAGAAGCCCACTACCAACCGATCACCCAAACGAACCAGGACACAGTCAATAAAGATGGATGAGGAGTTGCGGGATGTGTCCATGAAAGAGCAATTCCCGATTGAAAACAATAAACACGGTGATTAAACTCCATTTATTAAAATTAGTATAGGTAACCGATCGTATGACGCATTAGTTGACACAGGTGCTTCCATCTCTTGCATCGCCGAAGAATTAGTTGTGCTGCTAGGTTTGAAGCATATCGGTGATGAGACGAAACATTTTGTGAAATCCATTTCGGGTTCTTTTCGATTTTTAACGATTATGTGGGACGTCATGAACTAGGAAATAATCTGACACGATGTGCCATAGCCAATATAAAAAAGGCACAACAGAAAATGCGATATGATAAAATCAAAATCAAAAATCAAAATCAAAAATAGTTTATTTCAAATAAACCTTAAAGGTACTTTTGAATTGTCAAACAACAAAAAAATATGACTCTAGTTGCAAATTCGCAAACGTCAGTAGATCTCAATGGAGAAGAATTTGCAAGAAACTCCACGGACATTCTTTTCCATCAGTTTCAATTACAAGTTTTTGGTTACATCATTCTTGTTAAAAAAAAAAATACATATATGTGAGAACGATGCAAAAAGACGTGCACGTAAAAGCGTCTAGAGTAACAAACAATTTCAACATAAAAATGCAATGACAGGCCGAGGCAGCTAAGTTATGACCAATCCCAACTGATGGCGCCCGTTCACGAACATGACGCATGGATCGGCACCACTCAGCTCAACCATTATGGAGGGAACCGAATGATCCAACACATGTGCCACCATCAGAGAGAAATTAGAGAGAGCATGACACACTCAAATGCCAGGGCACACAGAAGTCAACCAACGACACATAGGTAGATTTACAGTCGGAACATAGTACTCACACATGTGCTGTGCAGTTATATAATACTAAAAGAAATTGAGTTTATACAATACAAATATATTCATACAGTCTTCAGCAGCTCCAACAATACTGCAAAACTTTTCTGCCCATCACTAATTGTTTTTGCGCCCTAATGGCTGCGGAGCGGGACCAGCATTTAGCCAAGCATTTTTATCAGCGATGTAATCCCCAAACTTATAATATGCTTGCCTGCATAGTGTGCGTTTTATACAAGTTTTAAATTTCGTCTCATTCAGTTCTAGAATGTGGGGAGGTATTTTATTGTAACATTTTATACAGTACCCCATAAAAGATGATGCTACTTTAGCCAGCCTGAAACCTGGCTGGATTAATTGGTCCCTATTTCAAGTAACATAATTATGTCTGTCGCCGTTTTTACTGAAAAGATGTAAATTTTTTCTAACGTACATGATGTTTTCATAAATATATTGACAAGGTACCGTCATGATGTTAATGTCCTTAAACAGTTCCCTTAGAGAATCGCGCCGGCGAAGATTGTATATCGCTCTGATGGCTCGTTTTTGCAGAATAAAAATTGACTCAATGTCTGCAGCCCTTCCCCATAGTAAGATACCGTAAGACATTATACTATGAAAGTAGCTAAAATAGACTAGCCTCGCGGTATCTACATCAGTAAACTGACGATTTTTTCTAACAGCATAAGCTGCCGAACTTAGCCGCCCTGCAAGTGATATTAAATGAGGACCCCATTGCAACCCTGAGTCTAGCGTGATCCCCAGGAATACCGTTTTATCGACAAATTCTAGCTTCTCCCTACCCAAGATAATGTCACAATCAGTACTTTTGACATTCGGCAAGGCAAATTTTACGCACTTAGTCTTTTTAGCATTTAAAACTAAATTATTAGCCGTGAACCAATTTTGAACCTGTCGCAAGACGTCATTTACGTCGTCAACGTTACTCGTACGTCTATTTATCTTAAAAATCAAAGAAGTGTCATCAGCAAATAACACCATGTTTAAATTGTTATTCAATAGATGGGGTAATTCGTTAATGTAGACTAGGAATAAGAAAGGACCCAAAATTGAACCCTGGGGTACCCCCATTTTCACGGATAACCCGGACGAATTGACACCGTTTATTTGAACTAATTGCTGTCTATCATTTAAATAACATTTTACTAAACTCAACGCTGATTGGCCTAGCCCGTAATGCTCAAGTTTCAAAAGTAATGTTTCATGATTAACGCAATCAAACGCTTTCGACAGGTCGCAGAAAACACCTATAGCATCTTGTGCCTCTTCCCACGCATCAAAGATGTGTTTTAATAAGGTGACACCAGCGTCGGTCGTACAACCACATCATGAATAGAAATGGGCAATCCACCGAATTTGAACCCGATTATCGGGTAGCCCATCTTCAGTCGTAACTTGAGCGCTTCTTTTCTGGTACATAAAAATAAAAAGCCCCGGTGCAAACGTAAATTTGGCAATCGCCTTCCAAAAGGAAAAAATATATTTAAAGCTTAGAAAATAAATAAACCATCTCACCGAAGCTCCATACTATAAGCCGTTAAACTAAATTAACTTAGTCCAAAAGCGATGGAAAAAGATTAATTGTGTAACGAGTGGCTCTTTAAGAAATCAATAAGTATTTTTTTCGCCAACTTAGAAGAAGTGGAGAAGTTTCTGCAGAATATTCAGCGTACTTACGTTGAACTGTCAGTACGGGCCTGCATTATTACAAGGCAGTTATTTACAACTTCGGTTAGAATAAACGCAATTAAGAAAAGTTCTTTGCTAAGGTCACAAAGATGAAGGGAAAGTTCTGAAGCCTGTTAGGCTTAGACCCTAAATATGTCACAGAGCCCCGAGATGACTCGACGGCCTCTGCTATAGACAGCTTTGTCAAAACTTTCCATGAAAAAAGTTCTGTGCAAAAACGTGTTAGACTTCTCAATCTTGTTAGCGTCTAAAATAGGGCAGAAACTTACCCCCGAATCACAGAGCACCGAGTTCCTCATACAGTCAAAAAAGGGCTTCTTCACGTGATATTTCGATAGCGCGCGTCAATCCCGTACATTTTGGACTTTTTGAAAACCGTTATCGCTGATAGAATGTCACTTTGTATTAGCTAAAACGCCTTCATAATAACGGGTAAAACATGAATCAATAGAATGTGAAATAGAACCCATAGTAATTGATATTGCATTATAAGCCAATTTTCGGACGACCGTACCTACTTTACTGTTTAAATCTAACCATTAATGACAATAACTTGGAACACGAAATTCCGAACTCCAAAAATACTCATCTGTTGCATTTTGTGAGCGCTCAACTGTAAAGTCGAAATGCTATGTTTTTCATCGTCTAAAATTTTCCGTCCGTAGTCCAATTCTCTTCCATACTTTTATTTTGTATCATCTCTTCTGCCTCTTGGTATTTGTTTCTGCAGCAAATGTGCACCGTTTGCACCGGGGCTTTTTATTTTTATGTACCAGAAAAGAAGCGCTCAAGTTACGACTGAAGATGGGCTACCCGATAATCGGGTTCAAATTCGGTGGATTGCCCATTTCTATTCATGACAACATAAAATAAAATCTTCCTATATATCATTAGTTTGTTATTTGCGAATTTGGACATGAAAAACAAATAAGCTATTAGAAAACTACAAAAACAAAAAAAACACCTTCCTATTTTACACAAAATTAATAATAAAACTCTCTCAATCAAACGCGTAAGTGCCTGGTATTTCCGGAATAAGCATCAAACCGAAACAATTTGCAACTACCAACAAGACGTTTTACTAACCAAATTAGAGAGCATTTTACTTCTGCTACTCAGTTATTAAACTTAACACTTGTGGTATTTCGCTATCCTAAACCACATATTTTAGCTATTTCACTGAGTGAGCTGAAGTGTTCTCACCTAATTCACACTTAGGTCTCATAATACTTACTGACTCACACTGCATTCATATTATTCCATGCCAAAACATTTTACATCGCATCGCATCTATTATACGTTTTGTTGGTTTTTGCATTACTATTCTGCGAATCGGTCTAAAACGATTCGTTTTCTTATAAAATATCTAAAATAAAATAAATAATTATCATATTTTTCAATGTTATGACACCTACGTCAGGTTGTCAAGCTGTCAATACTTTTCCTTTTAAATTTTCTGTCATAGAGTTTCTCACTAGCTTAGCCTATGAAGATTACTTTTGATTTATATAATTTAAATTCTTTTTATCAATATGTTAGCTCAAATATTGTATTTTATAACTTAAATTAATTTACACGCTCTCAGAATTCATCGAAGAGGTTTTACTGGCTGTTTTGAATACTGGCAAGTTGCATTTTTGTATGACAAGATGTCACTAACTTATTCTAATAAAGAAGAAAAAGGACAGACGGTGGATATAAAAGGCGGAACGGCCGAGGGTTTGGGGAGTCTTCAATCTGGTCTGAAACCGAAGAGTCGCCTAATCGCTAAGCTCTAAAATTCAAGGTGCTCCAACTTTATTGTGCGTGTTATACTACACTACTGCCTACCTGCCCGACCTGTTCCCTGGTTGGCTGCCCACGAGGAGTTCCTGACAGTTGTGCTGCCTGCCTAACCTACCAGCTACCTACACTGCTACCTCCCTGCCCGACCTGTTCCCTGGTTGGCTGCCCACGAAGAGTTCCTGACAGTTGTGCTGCCTGCCTATACTACACTACTGCCTACACTACGACCTGCCTGCCCGACCTGTTCCCCGGTTGGCTGCCCACGTCGTGCGAAGCCGGACCTTGATTTCATACATAATTTTTAGTTTATAATTGTTTTTTTATTTGTATTAACGTGGCTTATGTGTGGCTCAGCCCACCTGAGCGACGCGTAACGCTACACACTAGGATACAATGGCGTTCTCACTAAAAGTGCGAAAAATTTAATTTGCTTCTTTAGAAAGCTTAATTCATAGCTTAATTTCTGGTAACTAAGATTGAAAATCGGTCTAAAAGGTGAGATTTGCATTAATTAGTGGAAATGTACGGTAAGTCCCAATTGTTTGTATTGAATGTCGATAATTTAAAATTATTAGAGTTTATTAAAATACCAGTTATTTAATTAAAGAGATTGTTGCTCTGTTGTTAATTATCGGGTTTATTTGTAAAGGTGTTTTAAATTAAAGAGGTTCGTCTAACTTGTGATGTTACATCAACTTATTATTGGAAATAGTTTACGTTGATTAAATTTAAATGATCATCAGATTGTAAAAGATGATCTTGCATGCAGCAGATTCCCACAGTCTTAACCAGATCATTGTTCCACTTAGAGGAAAGCCTTCCAACGCTGCGCACAGGACCGATTGGTAAGGTGAAACTTGAGGAGGCTTATATTCAGCAGTGGACGTCTTTCGGCTGAAATTATGATGGTGATGATGAAAAACTGCACATGCAGGTTTAAAGGCTCGATTCAATTTAGATTGAAGTTTTAGTAGGCAATGTTTATGCCAATGATTTTGAAAAGGGCTGAATTTCCCAATCATCAGTATTACATTCTGAATATTTAAAGAAAAACACAAAGCACCAATAAACACAAAAACCTTTCCAAAATGACTCCAAAATAAACACATCCATTTGCGTCTCACTAACCGAATATCTCCGGGTAACTGAATCTTCAGCTACCATTTATTCTTCGGAGATAAACCGCGAAGGTTTTATTACGTTTTGTATAGAGAGTTGTTAAACCGCGCTATGAATCGCAGACACATTAACTGACAGATTGTTGGCATTGGTTTCTTTATTTAGGTGCGATATTATATGGCTATTCTGTTTTTTTCTAGCTATGTGGAGTGTTTTGGGTTTTTAGTCTATCTTAGTGATTAAATTTATTATATTCTCTCGTGAAATGTACGAGAACAAGTCTAAATTAAATATCACACATTGAAGTCACAGATCTATTGTGTAGAAATAGTCCACTCAGTCAGATTTGGCCAGTCTCATGTAATAGAGGGCGAGCCTATTGCTTTCTGACTTGAACTAAAAGAGAGCAGCAGAGTACCAGTAGAGCTTACGTAGAGGAACTGCCTATCTGATCTGTAAACCCATTAACTAGCAGCCCTTCGCCATCTACCTGGCATAAACCAGACTCTTGCTGGGATATCCTTGATTACAAAACACAATAACCCTTTTCCCGATGTATTTTTTTTGTTGGTAATCATCCAATGACTTCACCCGCTCTAGGTGAAGCGGCAGGGCGTGTCAGACTTTTACTGACTAAAACCCACCCATGTTCCTTCAGTTACTTGAGCCAGGGCAGCGGTAACTCTTTTATAAATTTATCCGCGACCTAGACAGGCATCGGCCCTGGCGGACCCCGTCAGTTTTTGCTGATATCTCTTTGAGGCGCGCGTGGAACACTACGCGCCGTAGACTTGGGCCTGGTCCTTATCGGACGGCGACATATTACTTGCCGTCCGCAAGCCCGCGCCCACGGTGGCCGGGAATCGGCTTGCGACACCCGACGCCCGGGGCGTCTCCTGCGGTAGATTAGGGCGTGAGAGCGTCTCCCCTGCGTTTCCCTCACGGTTTCTGCCTACTCCTTTGCGAACATTACTGCTTCGCATAAGGTGTAGCAGCTTCCCATGCCCTCTCGCTCCGTACTATGGTCTGAATTAGGGCCGAACGCAAGAGGTTGCCACCGCCGATTGCCTTCACGAGGACACGGCGTTGCTCCGCCTAAGCAGTGCAGAACTCCAACGTATACTCTACCGTTTCCTCCGGGCGATCCACACAATGGTGAAACCCGGGCAACGCTTTTCCCGACCTGGAAAGAAAACCCATAACACATTCTGCGGTCACGCAACCATAGACGGAATGTATCAGAACCAAATAATAGTATTACACCAAACCAAGTCTATAGCGAATCAATTTAACTGCAGTTTTTTCCAGTAAATCTTAACAAAGGGGCGCACAATAACACCGTTGTGGTCGCTCTTAACAAATCATTTTCAATACCCCTTCGGAGTGTGTGTGCAAGTTTAATTTGTTTAATTAAGCCACGGTTCAATGGTGTTGTTGACGGATCTGAATATCACGTGTTTTGACCTCCTGTATTGTGTGGAAATCTTTTACGCGTTTTTCACTTTATTAAGTGGGTTTAGGGTCGAAAGTAATACGTACCTATAAGTCAGGAACGTCTTAAGACTCATCCTAATGTTTGACAACTAAGTTGGTATAAAATATCTTTGCCTGAGTTAACTCATCGTAACAGACGTTTACGCTGAGTTCGCAGTCACCGACACCATGCGTCGTATTGCAACTATGCATTTTACCGGAAATTAGAGATACTTATTTTTCTTTGCATTATATTCAGTCTTGTATCAGCCACCAGCTAAATATCCTGTATTTTTATAATTAAAGTACCTAATTGTGTAATAAATAAATTTATTTTTTAACAAAATCCCCGACCGCCGAAACATAACTCCTGACAAGTTAATTTTTTTCTGGCTTGATGTCTGTCTCCAAGAGTTGCAAACATTTCGTATACAGTTTCAGTTTTGTGACGACACGGTTGGCGCAGTGGTTGAGCGATTGGCTGGTGCGCTGCGTGTTATGGGTTCGATTTTGGCACGGAACAGTATTTGTATGGCCTACAGATAGTTGTTCCGGATCTGGGTGTTTGTATGTGAGAGACCCACGATACAGTAGAAATTCCTATTGTGGGGCAAAGTTTAAAAAAAAAAAACAAAGAAAAATATTCTGTACTATATTAATAAACGTACATTATTTCTTTCCGGCAGGAAAAGTGTTTCACAGTCAACTAACTCTTCAATAGATTAAAACTTTTACCAATGGTCACTGTATACCGGTACGGAACTAAACACGAACGACGAACTAAACAGTATCAACATTCAAACAGCGCCACCGTTTCTTTTTGACCAAATTAAAGAGATTTAATCCCAACTTTCCTTAGTTTTACGTTTATTAACGATGTGTATTCCAAATCGTAAGAGAAACTCTGAGTCCTAGGGCCAAAAAAATGGATTATTTCTGGAATAGCTCTCAGCGTACGGGTTATATGTACTGAGAATTATCTTTAAATAAGGTTTTACTAATAAGACCTAACAAATTTCCTAACACATGTTCCTGTAGTTAGTTTCTCATTATTCCATGAAATTATTCAAAAACTCAAGTCTGATGCAAATTATATGATGAAAAAATATATTGGAGGCTCATAAAATTCACCGCAATTTATATTTTAATGGAAGAAAACGAGCCACTTCTTACGCTTGCTAAGCACAAGAATCATGCAAAAAAAAAAACAAATATGATATAATGTATTACAGAAGAAATGGAGGGCGATATTAGATGAGGTTTTGAAGAAAATGTTTCACGTCCCTGGTCTGGAAATTTTCATATATTTTCTCAATGGCGGTATTGGTTTTATTTTTGATACATGAACTTGTTCGAAAATAATAACTTGGATAGTCTAGCCTTTCATTCAAGTATTCTTTCTAATAAAATAGTTTTCAGCTAGATATTTTTACAGAAATAAAGAAAATGATTAATTTCAAACGAAAACATAAACACAACATGTTATATTTAGAAAAAATAAGTTTAGGGAAAAAATTATGCATTGTTTGTAGAGAAAAATATATCAAAAGTTACACAGGAATCTGACTTCTCGTTTAAAAATAGCCCCTCATTTCTTCTTAAGGCTTTAACATTTTTATGTTCCTCGAGAAATACAAGAAGGCCAAGGGCCTGCTTCTAACAAGCTTTGGTTTGTTTTCTCTGATTACAATTCAATCAAATCTTGCAACCGGTTCGGATCTAGAAATACTAGTAGCACAGGGCAATATGCATTGCCAATTTGTTTATTTGTTTTTACAAGCAACAATTACTTGGCTTAGAAAGTCAGCTGCATTCAACTCAAAACCAGCCGCACGCACACATAGACTTGTACGTACGGCAATCCGGTCGCGAGTTCACTTGCACTCGCTGTACGTAAAGCGTGTCTATATGTGCGTGCATTTTGAAGTCTTGAAAACTTTTTAACCCGCGTGAATTCAGCTATAGGTATATACGCTAAAATATCGATAAAATGAATACAGCAAAAAAAGGCAGAATAAAATAGAGTACAAACAGTAAAACAACAGACGTAAAGAAGACAACAGAGAATGATTAACGTCTATTCAGAAAGTAAACAGTTGGACGATATTTTAACAACTTGAAGAAAAATAACAACATTTACATCAAACAGTTCTTGATTGAATTGTTCAAGACAAGCAATACCAGCAACGTTTACTTATTATTTATAAGGTTATTGTTATAAAAATGTGCTTACGTAGGCAATTGAATTCTTGAAATATAAGTGAAATAACTTTGGCAATCCCCGTTCGTGGAGGAAATAACTATCGTCATTTCGGTAAGTAATAGGTTCATTACTCTTTGAACAAACTAAGGATGAGGAAAAAGAAAATATAATGTAGTGTATTTTTATTTTCTTTATGTCTGATATCGGTATTTGGCTTAATAAAGAGGAAGTCTTATTATTTTACGTTTCATTTGTTATTTGTATTGATGTGTGTTTTGAATGATGAAAAAAAATTGGTAAAAAAAGATTTTTTATTAGATACGGTAGGCTTTTTAAGTTTGCCTAGCCTCATGTGGACTGACAGCCTTGCTAACCTAGTATTTAGGTTTTCTCGTTAATTACTTAACCACTAAGAATCAAAGTAGACCATAAAATCTTCTACAGACAGTAGTATTACTATCATGGACTTTCAGGCACATACGATGCTTAACAATAACTCAAATAAATAATATTAGGTACTACATAGATAAAACATCAACCTATTTTATGTTAACCAATATCAATCAACCTTACTTTACATTAAAAATATTGATATCATCTCATATTGCATAACATCATCCAAGTTTCGTAGTAAAGCCCAAACGATCACTATGCACGCCAACGCCGCCTCCGATAAAACAAAATACTGCTTTACCTGTACAATGGACATGGTGCGTTTACACTAGAGCTGAGCTAAGCAGGGTAGCGAGAGATGTGTGGTATCAACCAATAGGATCATTTGATTTTTATAGTTTTGATTGCTGTAACGGAAAACGGTTCAACGAGGATAATTTTGTTTATAACGTACTTGCAGAAGCAAAGAATGCTTGCCTTAGATAAAGTTGATTAACAGCGTTAACGATCATCAAAAAGTCAAAATTGTTTGAGACAATCATGATTCATCTTGTCATGATTGCTATTGAAACGTCACGTGGTGGTTAGTTAATTGTCTAGAAGCAAGCCAGGGTTTCTAAAGTAATCTCTACTCTAGTGTTGAAGAAAGGAAGATAAAAAGTTATCACATCCCCTTAGCTCATGTCCCCATCCTGCTTAGCCTCGCGCAAAGCTATCTTCATAGCACATCTATACTCGCTCAGGTACTCCAGTACACCATTCAGCCTTGATCAAAAAAAGCATCGCAGCTTAGCTCCCACCTCGCTAATAGCTTCGCTGCCTAGCTCACCTTTGTTGGAAAGGCAGCCTTACAAGTGCTGAATTTAACTTATATTCACTTAAAAAACGTAATGGAATATGAATTATCGTGGATTTCATCTTGGACTGCATTTGTAATGAATGATCAGGCATTTTCCTGGAAACAGTGGTAATATTAAATTAATGGACTGGTTTGAAACTGATAAATGAAATAATTATTTTATGACAAGGAAGGGCAGTGATAACGACTAATAGAAAAGTTCGGAAGAAGACTATTGCGCTGACCCCAAAAAATAGAGAAACATACAAAGATTGGTAGGCCAAGAAATATCGTAGCAAAACTACGAAACCGTCAGATTAAGGATAACATTATATCTCAAGCTCGTAGGCGCCGTTTGTCAACTAAAGATTTGGATATTCAAGGCAGTGTCATCCCGGTATATATAAATGAACATCTAACGACGTACAACAAGAAGCTTTTAAAAAAGACAAAAGAAATAGCCAATATTAAGGAATATCAGTATGTATGGACAAAAAACTGCAGGATTCACGTAAGGAAAGCGGTAACAATTCCAGCTATATTTATTTCGGACGAGGAGGACCTAAGAAAAATCGTCTAGGACTTAATTTCTTATCACTCATGTGTAGACCTTATTCTCTTATTCACTCTAATGTATCTTCTATGAATTGTCTGATTAGTTTATTGCGGAACGTAGTTGTTTATTTAACGTTTGCGTTTGCCAAGTCTAACTTTACTAAGTTCTATGTAAAAGGTTTTGTGTTCGAGCAATATGCCTGTGTGTAATGTGGGGTAATGGTGAGTGTGTATAGGATATACGCTGTGGAGAGGTGCGATACATTTTATACAAATCATAATTATTTGCATTATTGCGTCTTCCATTGTCTGGTAGGCTCCGATGGCGTGAATTTGATTTTACAGATAATAGTTAAACGCTGTTCACAAGTAATTTTTAAGCACTGTTTGGCCTATACATGTAATGATGCGTCTTTTAAAGGCACAAAACACTGGAAAGTCAACTCAAGTCTATC
Source organism: Orthosia gracilis (assembly GCA_947562075.1). NCBI lineage: Eukaryota > Metazoa > Arthropoda > Insecta > Lepidoptera > Noctuidae > Orthosia > Orthosia gracilis. The sequence continues at coordinate 10,035,610 of OX387266.1, read as the reverse complement.
ATATTACTTTTCCGATAAAAAATTGCAGATAAACTTTAATATCAGGTTAATTATATTTGTTCTGAAGATATATAAAATTAGTTTTAAAATGCAAAGTGATGACTTAGTTACACATTCTAGAATTGCACATACATGTGGCGTACTTACATTACATGTTGTTTGTCTCAATCACTATTACGAGTCAGTGCCAACTTACCCACATTGTAGAATAATTATTACCGATCTGTTAACAAACGTCGATATTTACCTTATTATGGTAGAAATGCATAACATAAGAATTGTGCATTACATCCTTTTATTTAAAATTGTTTCGTTACAATTATGTATAACTAATTTATCGCCTATATACCAGCGGGTTACTGAATTTGTTGATATTATTAATAATTGGTCATGGACAATTTCGTTCAAGATTTTCAACAACAATGCAGCCTCGTAACTTAAATATATATTACCAGAACTGCCGTGGCCTCAGAACTAAAATGACGCAACTCCGTCAAAATATTTTATGTAATAGTTACGATTTAATAATCATGACGGAGACCTGGCTGCATAGCGGCATTTTTGATAACGAACTTTGTGATGCTAGGTATGACGTATTCCGTAAGGACCGCGATCTAGCCGCCACCGGCAAATCGTCTGGTGGCGGTGTAATGATACTCTCGCGTCATGATTTAGGTGCATGGAGCAACGACTGTGAGCCTAATACCATTGGCACGGAACTTTTGACTATAATAATACCGGCCCGCGCCCTGTCGTCATCGGCTAATCTTTATGTAAGTGTTGTTTACGTACCGCCGGATGCTTATAGGATAGCGTCGGATATAGATTACGTTTTGCAGAGTATTACATATTCACTATCTCACAACACAAAAAATAATAACTATTTACTAATTGGAGACTTCAATCTACCGTGTATTAAATGGAATGTGGGTGGGCCAACTTTTCTAAAACAAGGTGCCGTCGAAGTACAAAGTGCAGCTGTGCGGTTGGTGAGTGATTTGTGTTTTTTAGGAATAACGCAATATAATACACATTCTAATCACAAAGGCCATACACTTGATTTAGCGTTTTCTAATTTGTTGTTAAACATAAACGAATGTCTCCATCCGCTTACGAAAGTTGACATTCATCATCCTGTGTTAGCTATACAAATCTCTGACCTTGAAATTTCCCCATTTCGTGAGTTATCCGCACCGAGACGTAATTATCGTAAAACCGATTATAACGCATTAAATAATTACTTTGCTAAAATTGACTGGCACTTGACGTTGGCTAATGAATCAACGGACTGCGCTGTCCATAGGTTTTATGACGCGATTCAAACTGGAATTGATGAACATGTACCTATAAGCAGAACAGTAGGTTCACGAAGATATCCCATCTGGTACAGCAACTCACTTATAAAAATTATTAAAGAAAAAAATAAGGCACACTCGCGTTGGAAACGTTTTGGTAACCGGCTTGATTACGATGAGTTTGCATTGTTGCGGGACAGACAACGATATGTTCAGGAGCTTTGCTTTAGTAAGTACTTACGTGAGACCGAAATTAATCTGAAAAAGAATCCTAAAAAGTTTTGGACCTACATAAAAAATTTACGTGGAGGATCCAATTATCCGAAAATGTTGTCCCGCAACAATGTAAACTATACAGAGGGAAATGACATTTGCGATGCATTCGGTGACTTCTTCCATGATGTTTTTGGTGAACCCTCTGACTATAACAAAGCTAGTTCAGGTGATACAGAAGATGACGATGGCTGTATTGATATCATAACTGATCTAAAATTTCCTCCATCAATCGTGGAGAGGTCACTGAGTTCTTTAAGTACGGATAAGGGTCCAGGCTGTGACGGAATACCGCCACTGTTTTGTAAAAGTTGCGCAAAGTCTCTAGTACATCCAATTACTCTCATCTTTAACCTTTCTCTAAGTGAAGGTATATTCCCAAGTGAATGGAAGAAAGCGTTTATAATTCCCATACATAAAAAGGGTTCCCGAGTAAAAATTGAAAATTACAGGGGTATTTCCATACTTAATACTTTAGGTAAAGTGTTTGAAAAGCTTGTGTACAATGCTATATATCCTTACATTATCAGAGGTATTTCTTATAAGCAACACGGTTTCTTGAAAAAGCGATCGACTATATCTAATCTAGCTTGCTTCTCAAACTTTGTCCTTGAAAATATAGATAATGGCGGGCAGGTTGATGTGATCTACACAGATTTCGAAAAAGCTTTTGATCGCGTGGATCACAGCATCCTGCTCAGCAAGTTATACCGATTGGGTATTCGAGGCGATCTATTACGATGGGTAAAATCATATTTATTCAAAAGGTCACAGGCTGTAGTATTGGGTGGTTACCGTTCTAACTTCATTGAAATACCTAGCGGTGTTCCACAAGGATCCCATTTGGGACCTCTTTTCTATAATGCATATTTGTTTGATATTACTGACTCTTTTAAACACTCAGATCATTTGATGTACGCTGACGACAAAAAAATATTTTACAAAATAACCTCATTAGATGACTGTACAGCACTTCAACAAGACCTTAACAAGTTACATAATTACTACACAAAAAATAAAATAACAGTAAACGTCACTAAATGTCAATGCATCAGTTACACACGTAAGAAGAACCCTATTACGTACTCGTACCAATTTAACGGAATTACTATTAATAAAGTCGAGATAGTGCGTGACTTGGGAGTCATGTTCGATAATAAATTGACCTTTTCAAATCACATAGACATTATTACTAACAAAGCTTATAAAAATCTAGGTTTTGTTCTGAGATCCTGTAAGGTATTTAAAAATGTTGACGCCCTTAAATCTGTTTATTTTGCTTATGTTCGTAGCGTCCTAGAATACGCGTGTCCCATATGGTCCCCTCAATATATTATATATAAAGATCAAATGGAACGGGTTCAAAAAAGGTTCATAAACCACCTTAACTATCGCCTCTGCAAACCTCCTATGTCCTACGAAGCTAGCTGTCGGACACATGGTTTGTTAACACTCGATGAACGACGTATAGTGTTAGACATGTGCTTACTTTATGACATTCTGAATGGTAGGCTGGATTGTCCGAATTTGTTATCACAGATCAAATTTAACGCTCCCCTACGACGCACTCGCCATACGCCATTGTTGCATGTACCTCGGCATGCAACTAACTATGCTGGTAATTGTGTACTCACTCGTATTGCTCGAACCTACAACAATAACTTCTCTCTAGTTGATATATTTAACTGTACAAAACCTTGTTTTAAGGCCCAGGTTAAAAAGAATATTATTATTAAAAGCAAAAAATAAGCAACTGGGTTCTGTGCACCGTAAAGCATTGATTCTAATCAAAAATCATTTTTTTTTTTTTTTACTTCGTTTTAATAGTCCGTTCGCATGGTATATTATACAAATTAGTTAAAAAGGGAAACCTGTTATTAGCCTTACTAACTGTTTTATATTTAATTGTAATGCATTGTATGTGTCGCCGTTGGTTTTCTAAATAAATAAATAAATAAATAAAGATAAATTATGATGATATTTTCAGGATTATAACTTTTTAAGCTGACATGGTCACAATCATTAGAATTAATATTTGTTTCGGGGTATTTACCATGTATATTTAGGTTTTGGTTGAGGGCTCGATATTATTTTATAGACTTTAGTTGTCGTGGTCATGGCGCTTGTAACGGTGTCGAAATATCGAGCTCTCAACCAAAACCTAAATTTTCAGGATTTTCTGCCATGTCGTATTGGCCGGACTGTATAAAATGAGTTTCTCCGATTTATACAAGTAGTTATCCCAAAAAGCAAGGAAATACCCCAACAGTCAACTCTGCTGTCTAACAAATGTGTGTTCATCATAATCAGGTCATCAATTTTAGCCTATAGTATTCCAGTGCTGCCTCTCTAATCACACACACGCCAATCGTTTCAATTCTCGGCAACTCTCATCCAGCAGCGGCTGGATAAGGACGCCTACAACTTTTTCCGACAGGGGCAAAAAATGGTACGAGGTTCTACTTTCTTTCATCAGTGAACACTCATCAATAGCAAAAACAGCGACTTACTCAATCAACAAGCAATAACAAAAACTGTTTTTTTCAGCTAATCTCTAATTTCCAATTATTGAAATTTAAAACGTTTTTCGTTCGTTACGCCAAAGTTCAACAGGAAATATTTTTGAACTAGATATTTACTTCTGTAGTACCCACATAACATAGCATCATGCCTGCATTCCCCGAAAAGTTAGGCAGAGGTGTACCTATCTATAGTACATCAAGCCAGTTATGTTTAAACAAGTCCCATGTAATAGAGAGCGAACCAATTGCCAACAACCGGGTAGGGGTCCAGAGAGTTTATCGCCCCCGAAACTGCGTAATAAATTTCATGAAAATCGTTGGAGCAATTTCCGAGATTCAAAATATATATATATATATATACAAGAATTGCTCGTTTTAAGGTATTATATATTCCGCAATGATCAGTACGAGTATATTATTGAGTTTTGGTAATTAAACTTTTTTGTGTGTTTATGTTATAGGCAAGTAAATTATTATTGCGCATGTAACTATATTGTGAATATACATATATTATATTTACTGTAATTTTTAAACACAACAAGATAATGCTACCATTCAAGGTTTAAAAAATGATTTTATAATAGGCCAGGTATAACGACGTATTACCCCACCCCCACCCTACTTATACACAGAGTACAAACTGCCGCACGCTGCAACGACTCGCTCACTGCGCGTCCCGTCCGTCAGTACGAGCGCTCCCCAAGGCGCTAACAGACGTCCTTGAGGAGAACTAGTACTCATAATCTTGTTTACATACATATTAGCAAAGCTTCTGTCAGTGATTTTAATCAAAAATATCGTTTTTCCTCGTACTACGAGTACATCGTTTTATTTTTTCTGACAATTGATGAATTATTCTTATCTCAAACTGTTTTGAAAACGTCTTTTTTACAAAAAAAATCTTACTTAGACCCGAGAACATAGTTTATTCAGCATCAAGCATTATAATGAAAATGTATACAAAGTTATACAGATAAGTGCTATCAAATCAGCTATTATGCAGCATTCAGTGGCCTCAGATATCTTAAACTGAATAGCGTATCTGTAATAGTTCTGTTCATGACCAATATTAACCTTCAAAAAAGGAAATCAGTGCTATACAGACTTAATTAAGCTTAAAGAGTAATAAAAGCCAAAAAATTTAATATAGCATATGTCTGTCCCATAAGCTTTAATAACTAAGTAATAAAGCTTAAAACTGCTTATAAGTACACTTTTATTCTGTTATCTGGTTTATGTATTGCTTGGGTAGGTAGATACTCGTAGGTAGCCAGTTGACGGGAGCGAAGCCGCGGGGAACATATAATAGTAAAAATATTGCCCAAGGGCACAAACTACTGAGATAAAAAGAATCTTTTTGTTCTAATCCAGGTCAAGGTCTACCAGTATCCAAATCCGTTAAGGCGAGATTAATTACAAATATTCAGATTTTCTTGATTTGTGGCATTAGTAGAGAGGATTAGCGAAATGCTACTGGACACCTATTCCTGTTTCTCCGTAAAAGTATAATAAGATCCTGTCGCATCTGGTATAGCTGGAGGCCGATACCATCTTTCTCAGAAAATGCACAGTATGAACCTTAGTCTCCTAGTAACAGGTCGACGAAGAAAACTAAGACAGATTCTTTCATCTTGAGAACAAAAGAAACATTACAAAGTTACTGTATCTAATTAGTTCACTGTTGCTGACGCTACAGTTTTGAATTAATATCGCAGATGGATCGGCAATAATATTACTACTTGAAAGATGAATTTACATTTTGTTTTTGAGTTTTCATTTTTTTTCATCCAAAAATATAGACCGAATACTGTTTTTTTTGTTTCATCACATGAAAATGTTTACCTGTGTTTGCATATTAAAAATTAAATTAAGATTTTGTTTTACGTTTATACGAGAAAAACATTGCTATTCTTGTATGCTAGTCCAAAATTGATTTTCTTTTAGCTTTTCACTTATTTTTATTGTTGTTTAATATAGTGAATCTCAAAAAAAAAAACAAATTATTCGAAAATACAATTAGGAAACTTTTAAGTATGAATTTGGATTGGTATAACAGTAGGTAGGTAGGTAGTGAGACAGGGAGACGTCATTTCTCCGAAACTGTTCACTGCTGCGCTGGAGGATGTATTCAAGGTTCTGGACTGGAGGGGCCTAGGCATCAACGTTAATGGCGAGTACATCACTCACCTTCGGTTTGCCGACGACATAGTGGTCATGGCTGAGACCATGGAAAGCCTCAGTAAAATGCTCGATTACCTCAGTAAAGCTTCCGAAAGAGTGGGTCTTAAAATGAACTTGGACAAAACCAAGGACATGCTGAACGCCCATGTAGCACCCACTCCTATCAAGATCGGAGACTCTACACTCGAAGTTGTAGACGATTATGTCTACCTGCGACAAACGATCCAGTTGGGTAGGTCCAACTTCGAGAAAGAGGTCAACCGTCGAATCCGACTCCGGCTGGGCGGCGTTCGGGAAGTTGCGTGGTATCTTCTCGTCCAATTTACTGCAGTGTCTCAAGACAAAAGTCTTTGACCAGTGTATGTTGCCAGTGATCACCTATGGGACCGAGACATGGTCGCTCACAATGGACCTTATCAGAAAGCTTAAAGTCACCCAAAGGGCAATGGAGAGGGCTATGCTCGGCATTGCGTGATCACGTCAGAAATGATGATATCCGCAGGAGAACTAAAGTTACCGACATAGCCCGGAGAATTGCTAAACTTAAGTGGCAGTGGGCAGGGCACATTGCTCGCAGAACGGATGGCCGATATGGCCGAAAAGTTCTGGAATGGCGACCGCGAACCGGAAGAAGATACGTTGGAAGGCCTCCCACTAGGTGGACCGATGACCCGGTTAAGGTTGCGGAAAGGCGCTGGATGCGAGACGCACGGGATCGGTCAATTTGGCGACGCCTGCTGTATTTCGGCTAAAAAGATGATGATGATGATAACAGTAGAAGAAGATCAAAGAAACTTGACGGACTGTGTGATAGATGACAAGAATGGAAAACGAAATTTTGCGCCGACCCCAATTATTAATTCTTCATTCTAAAATCGCCCCTAATTCATCGCTCAAACCACAAAGACAAGCAATTTACTGGTTTACTAATGATAAGCATAAAATATATTCCCATAAATTACATTGGCATAACGAAATTCAGCATAGTGAACATTAGGCATAATGTTATTAGGCATAAATGCTTTGCCATAATGTATATTGCCATAAAAGCTGTTGGCATAATAATAATGATGCATAATCTTATAAAGCATAATGTTATAAACGCATAATGATATTTACACATAATTTTCTTTGGAATAAAACAAACATGTTCGCGGCTCAAGGGTGGCCAAGGGCCCAGCGCACCTTAACCTAATTAATTTGAGTCCTTTTATCAATTTTCTTATTCCAATTTACTTGGGGTCGGCGCAACATGTCAACCTGCAATTGCAGGTTTGGCCAAAGGATGATTTTTTCTTTGGCAGGAATTGTGTTAATCAAAGGATTTTTTACGTCTTTCAATTAAAACGAGAATTAAATCGCCAATATTTTCGACACACCCTGTGTGTTAACACAGTTTAATGGCTTAATAAAAAACCATTTTAGCATATTAAGTACCGTAGCCTTCGATTTACAATACCAAATAAATGTAGAGTCGGCGCATGAAATATGTCTCGGTAAATAGCACCTTACTTGAGACGTGAGCTCTTATTCTGTTCAGATTGTCAAAGTAAATATTGTGAATATAGGATAACATAGTTCATTGTATTCTACATTTTTTTATGGGTTTTCTAAATTGCGGTATTCAAACAACTCCCTAGTAAAGCTGCATCTACTTAATTTGATCGAAGTCTGAAGTGCTGCAAAAACAAAACTATCAGAACTCCATGTTGCCCAAAATAAACTCATAAAATACTATTCCACTATCCATATCTAACATCAACCAGTAAAGTTTATCAAAACACAAAATCAATGAATATAAAGCAAATATATATTTACAACACATGTATTTTCATCAGAAATATTCTAAACAAAAGTGTTTACTCAAACTTAACACTAACACTAAACAAGTTAGTCAACACAGCACACGTGTGTTTGTATGTTTTTTTAGTATTGTTCTGAAGTAAGTGACATTATGTCTTTATTGGGAATAAAGCTGCTTTAAACCGAAACCGATGAATTTAGCATTGATTTTGTATGTGACCCGTTATCTACTTGGTATTTTTGATCGAGGAACGTAGCTAGCTAACTGCCGAAGTTATTTTTTACTAACTTAAAGAATCACTGCTGGACACAGGAGGTTTTTTAATTCAAAGCCAGTTTGACTAAATAATAAAATTATCAATTGATCCTAAAGAAATAGTTAAAATAAACCACAGTCCACATGTTTTAAAGCTTTGCATAAACCTTGTAACTTGGGCAAGCACACTTGCACTCAAAAACTCTACATTCAACTTCTTCACTGCCATTGATTCCATCTCGCAGCAATGCAATTTATACAAAACTTGGAAATCTGTGGGTAGATGTGAGTTCCGTCCGTGCTACTGGCGAGTAGGTAAATAGCATCAGTGCATAAGTAGAGACAAATTGTTCGTGCAGAGCTGCTCAGTCGTTGCTGACGGGGACTAATGTCATGACGTGTGGGGCATATGCAATGTAGCACAGCACGGAGTTTTTTGTGTACTTACTTGCAGTGGAAAACAGATCAAGACTTTGGTTTGATACCCCAGTTGGGTGTAAGAAAGATAAAATCCTTACGTAATATTATAAATGAGATTCATTTATGAAAATATTATGTATGCAAGGTAAACTATAAATCCTTTAGTAAAGTTAGTGAAAGACACAATTGTAATACTAGAAATAAAGATAAGTCAACCATCTTATGGATTATCTAAAGTACACACATCTTTCATGGGGTACTGTGTTAAATTCTATAACAAAATACCTTGTGAGATATTTTAAAACTAAATGATAGAAAATTTAAAACAATAGTTAAAAGCATACTTTGTAAAAAAGCATATTACAAATTAGATAACTATATTCAAGATAAGAATGCTCGGAAACATGCTAGTCCTGCTCCATAGGGCAAACTCTATTGCAGGCAAACTCTATTGCAAACAGTTTGGTTCAATTTGTATTACATTTATAATTATAGTAATGCTTATTTTTTTGTTTAGTGAGAACCATGATCCTATTTATCAAGTGAAGGAATTTACCTCTTAGTGCTGTAATACTTTATACCTACATGTAGTATAGTAGTGCTGGGTGCATCGTCCTCACGTATAAGAATTTAATAAAGTATGTACCTACTCATGTGAATATTATAAAACACTTATTTAAAAAAAAAAAGGAAGTATGGAGTTTCTTGTGCGTTCTTCTCCATAACAAGCCACTTTGCCGAAGGCACGATAGAATCAATTTAAATTTCGTAAATTTTAGTTTTTGACGTTAAAAAAAGCCGCTTAATGGCCTAGTTGAAATAAAAATATTTGACTTTGACTTTGAGAAAATGTGTTTGCTACGTTTTCACGCCTAAACCGCTGAACCTAATTTGATGAATTTTGGTGTAGCGATAGATTAAACCTTAGAAAAGGGCATGGAATACTTTTGCACCCGTCATTGCGTTCCCTTTTCATTATTTTCAACCTAAGCCGGGCGAAGCTGCAGGCAGAAGCTGGTAAAGAATATTCAACTGCAAATTGCAAACTAGCTTCTGCCCGCGGCATTGTGTGCGAATGTTGTATTTTTTATCCCAAGGGATCATTTTGTCGGTGATAATAGCGTGATTGAGTAACAATCATCCATCCATTCATCCATCCAAACCTTAAACCAAACTTAATAATATTTGTAGGATTATTAAACATCTGTGCGACGAAAACCTAATGCTGAGCTGAAGCCCTTTTGGCATTAATAGTTTATTTTTTTATTTTATTTATAGGTGTTTTTGTTTTTAATGCCAATGAACACATTTTTCTTATTTTTCTTTAGTTGGTTCACGGCTACAAAATAAGCAAGCACAAGAAGTGACCTTTTGACAGACGTGAAAGTTCTGTTTTCATCAGAATGTGTCTGTATAATGTCTGTACAGATTCTTTTATACAAATTTCTAAGGAGAAAAGATCTGCTCCTTTTCAAATTAATGATTTTTTTATATTGGGATAATACCACCACACTATTCTCAAACCACTACAACTCCTGAAAGCCAGAATCAATAATGGCGACCACCAGCGGGGCCAGAACAGCATAATGTGGCAGGCTAGAGTCAAATATTTTTATCACAGTTTGGGAGCAAAAACTATGATAAAAGGCGTGACTCAAGTCTATCACAGAGGCCGTGTTCGTCCGGCAGAAAACCGCCGAGGCAATAAAGCTCGATGAAGTCCCGGCGAATGAATTTAACTGTCTTGGATCCCGCAACGAAATTAATCAGAAAAGAATAACGGAGGAGTAGGAAAAAGAAGTGAAGTTTATGATACGATTCTCTCAAAATAAAGTTCTCGAGAAAGACTAGGCTTTTCAGACTTTTTGATTTTTCTCTATCTAGAATCTTCGCAGCCCACTTTGTCTGATTGTTTAACTCGGCAAAGTTTCTAGACGCGATATTTCTTAAGTTAGGCAAATTATTTTAGTTTGTAAAGTTTCTAGCGGTAAAGATAACTTTGACAAATTTAAAATTCATGCAAACAGACGAAAAATAACAAATCGAAAAACATTTTAATTAAGGCATAGGAAAAAGGAAAAATAAAGAATAACACAGCTAAGCCGCCAAAACAAGGAAAAGCAACTTTCTCTCTTAGAAAATCGATCTATTCATCTAAAAAAAAACTAAAGATGAAAATTCGCAGTCACAGCTATCATCATCATCATCAGCCTTATAATGTTCCCACTACTGCATCATCTCTGTGAGAGAGGTTAATCCAGCACGCGGGTTCGTGGATGTTGACATGCCGGTTTCCTTTTGATGTTTTCCTTCACCGTTTTAAGAGCGGTGGTGATGAAATAATTTATACAGGTAAAGAGCCTGCCTGGTTTCGAACTCACTACCTACGACACGTGAGTCGCCGTTACCACTGGGTCACCAGTGCTCTCAGTCATTTGAGTGCTCTCACCTACGCATTAAGCTTGCCCTTAAGAAGTCTGCAATTTAAGGACAAGTCGTATAACATCATTTAAACTAACGCGATTCTATTCGAAACAAAACGTCATATTTTATACATGAATATATTCGTAATATTTTGATGATGCCCGATTACTCTAAATGACGTTAAAACGCGTGAGTTATACTTTAAAGATTTTTTGTGACTTTTCAATACAAAGGAGGATCGGAATAATTTTGGTATCGCAACCCCCACGTAATTCTCTAATTTATTTATGGTGTACACTTTGGAGGAGTAAGCAAAACGAAGTTACTTATTTTTATACAATACAAATAAGTAACTTCGTGTGTCAAATAGTTTCAGCTCTCGGATATACAAACATAGAAGCGTATTCCTTGAGTTCTAGATTTATGTCCAGATAGGGCCAAATTGTAGATGGGATTAGCAAATCAAAAGAGCAAGTCGTCATTGAAGGTTGAATCAAAATCTTAAATGCTTAGCGTACTCTAAAGTATTTTTTGATATTTCTGTTCTTGACTTTTAAAACGTTGGTTCATTGTGAGTAATGGATAAACTCTCTACCCTTATTTAAAAACCTATTAGTAAGTGCTATTTTTAAAAACATAACTTTTAACTTCAATTAATTAAAGCCCCTATTACACATACTAGTAACGCAACAAAACAATCCACCAAAAAACTAATTTATCAAAATAAACGTTAAACCAAAAGAAAAAATATTTGAAACAGCAAATTTCCGTGAATAGGATAGAATATGAAACAAATATTTTCTTTATAATTAGTGGTGTTTGGAGTAGACTGCGCTGCGGAAGGTGGAAATAATTACACGGTGTTTTGTAGGGATTACCTAGTAGGTTAGGATAGATATAGACAGAACTAAACTTAGATAAATAATAGTTACGAAACACGGACTTGCGGTAATTTTTTACAACTACCTAGCTATTTCCCGCGGCTTCGCTCCCTTCAATTGGCTTTCTACCTACCTACCTACCCAACTACTCTACCTACCTACCCACCAACCCTACATACCCTACCCAACCCTACCTACCTACAAACTTATTTATTAAACTATATATTTGAATAAAAAATAAATACTACAATAAGGATGTACCCAACTTTGGTTTCTGCCGGCGATCTAATTAAATTTTTGAACACAAAAGCTGCTATTGTGACTTAACTATGATAGTGAGATATATTCTCTAACAGATTCTTTGTAGTTAATAATGAGTACTTTAATCATGTTGTACATAAATTGTTTGTATCTTCAATAGTTTTCTCAGCGCACGCCAAATAATGAATTTTATAGACTACATTTTGCTAGTTTGGGTTACATTATTACAATTTTCATAAGGATTTCTAATTTTTTTAAAAATATTTTAAAGCCTATATTACTCGTGAATAATGTAGCTTTCCAAAGGTGAAAGAACTTTTTAAATCGATCCATAGTTTCGGAGCCTATTCGGTACATATAAACAAACAAACAATCAAAAAAATCTTTCCTCTTTATAATATTGGTATAGATTTAATTATTCAATTATTTCGACTACAAATTTTATTGAACAGGTAGACCAATCTTACCTTTAATTTTTTTCATTCAAGTCCATTCACCACTATTGTGGAAGATCACGCACACAGTGGTTGACTTTGGCCTATTATTGCATGGCTGTTGATGACATGGAAACTATTTTGATCCGGCTCGATGAATGGAGCGAAGGATGACATAAATGTGAATCATACAATGTAATGTAATGCAAAGTTATTTGGGACGAAATATAAAGCCATTCAGAGATAAAAATAACTACTGTACTCATAACCATAGAAATAAAAGTAGGTAGCATGAATTTCTCAGTAGCCAGGAGTCAGGATTTGTGCCCGGTTGATGACAAAAGGTTCGCAGGCGAAATGTTGGTGGTACTTCTATAGGTAAATCTTTGACTACCTTCATCTTCAGTGAATGCAGGCGCGATGTTATGTTATCATAAATTGCTTGAGGGCTTGATAGTGAACGAATATTATCAACATCTTCACATATTATTCAGCCTAAATACGTCTACTGGACATACGCCATAGGTATGTTTCTTGATAGCTACGGCCTAGGACTCTTTAAGTCAAGAGTGAATAGGTTTATTCTAGGCAGGCATGCTTCACCGTCGATCACATCATCGCATACCATCAGGCGAGATAGTGGTCAAACGGGAGCCCAACGCAAGTAAAAAAATCTAATCTCGCACGTAACTTCACAACTACCAGAACTCAAGGCTTCCGCAGATAGGTCTACGAAAAAATGCAACTACGCGTTTAAAAAGATATTGTTCAAAACCTGTCGCTTTGTTATCGGCTTGTCGCAATATCTTTGTGTGCCTCAATACGCTTTCCTCATCCCTCGGATTTCTGTGATTAGGCAACACTTTCACATCTCCAACAGATTTATCCCAACTCCAGGATATTGTCAAAATATGATAATCCACAGAATACATAAGCGAAACAATATAAATGGCACAAAAAAGGTCACAAAAAAGGTCTCCCAAACCCCGACAAACATTCCGTCAAATTGCCCATATTAATTCGCTACCAACCTCATGGAATACAATAAAACAATGTATATAACATCCCACACGGCTCAATTTTAAAATCCTACTCGTATTTGACTTGCTCGTAAATATAGAATACTTTCCTTTTTACAGATTATGTAAAGGGTGAGGAAGGAGGAAAAGCGTTAGACTCCCGCAGACAGGCACGACCGACAGGCTTATTACGTGTGAAATAGCAATTAGCAATAATTGCGCAGAGATTGTACAATCATACCGCGATTATAGCTTTACGTCAAAAAATTGGGATGCTTATTTTTGCGAAATAATTGCTCTTATATCGCGAATCCGCATTATGTATGAGCGATAGACACACCATAATAATTTTACGACAGCACAGCTAACAATAAAAATAGGCTAACCAAAATGTGTATTTATCGCAAGGTGATAGCAATCATTTTGTATTACGCATAGTTTTTACAGCAGAGCAAGAGCCATCGGCCAGCAAATGTGGCTGTCAAATTGCGATAACTCTTCCCTTGTTGTTGTTCGATTGCCAATCGCTCGCTGATGGCTGAGTAACTACAGAATTTTTTGAGTTTCTGGCGACAGTTTATCGTGTGTTTTTTGTGGCTATTTTAATTATCCGCAAATTATTTACTAGTAATGAAAAATTCATGTCGATTTATGTCTCAAATTTCAACGCAACTGGACAATTTGTTCCATTGAACCAGACGTGATCTCGGTAAAGTGGAAGAGAAATTGCCAAAAAGGTTGTCACACTAGGTATGTTTACTGTCAAATACTTACAAACACATAAGAATGTGTTATGTCCGCAATAAGTATATTCTATTATTAATATTCCTATTTTTATATGGCATGCACCGATGTCGAATATTCTGCCAATGTCTAGAGTAAATTGGAAAACAAGTGTGACCACGTAAGTATACCTAATGCGTTATCGATTCGATTTCTTATAACAATCGACTATTACGAATAAATTTTACACATTAAGCATTTTAGTCATCCAATTTTTAAAATAGTTTCAATAAATTTTCAAATTAATTATTATGTTAGGTATACAAATAAAATGAAAATATTCAATATTCACTGTTACACAAATACTTCTTCTGCAAATATTAATTTATCGGAATATTGGCGCTAAATATAAATCAATCGAATATTGTAAAAGAAAAACAGCGTCCACGAAGTATTGCATTTTCTTAAGCTGGTTACTTAATCAAACAATAAATTTTATAAATTATTGGATAGGTATAATAGCTTCTGTTAAAAGAGACTGTCAAAAAAAAGGCCTCAGTAGCCAGGTCATTATATTGTTCGCGCAATAACTGTACAATTGTTGCTGCTTGCTGTTCCTTACGTAATAAGCCCGCGGATAATGCCTGCCTGCGGGCGTTTTATAAAGTGCATTATTTTCGCCGCTCTTAGTCATCATCATCATTTCAGCTGAAAAAGTTCACTGCTGAAAATAGGTCTCGCCCAGGTGTCGCCAAATTGACCGGTCCCGTGCCGCCTCTCCAAGTGCGTGACAGAAATTGCGCTGATAATTTTGTTTTCCTTGTTTTTTTGTCCTGTGCGTTGCGTACACTAACTTTTTTTATTACGCTTGAACTCAAATGACTTGAAATGCTTATTTTTTTTCAGCTTATACTGAGCGATTCACACGCATGGTGAGGCATTTTTATTTTATGCTAGTTTGTAAATTCGAAAAAAAAATATCTAGATTTTCCTTTAAGATTTAGAGAACGAGGGATAGAGAAAGTTTGGGAAGCGAGTCCCTACTGCGATGACGACTAATAGAGAAATATATACAGGAAAAAGAAATGTTGGCCCTGCCTACCCCAATTACATTGGGTAGGAGGAGGATGATAAGTGACAAAAAATCCCGACACAAAAATGTAATCATAAATCTTTTATAACAGCGGTGGTGATTTCCTCGGCGTTCATGTGCAAAACTGGACAATTAACATTTCCACAATAAAATTAAGATTTTAGATAGTATGATGCACAGCACATAATTAGAATTAAAATCTCCCTTCATTTAAGAAAGCGGATCATAATATTTACC
The DNA here is from genome assembly GCA_947562075.1 of Orthosia gracilis. Lineage (NCBI taxonomy): Eukaryota > Metazoa > Arthropoda > Insecta > Lepidoptera > Noctuidae > Orthosia > Orthosia gracilis. The sequence goes on along the minus strand of OX387266.1, from coordinate 10,019,788 downwards.
CGCGAACGCACCTTACACAAACACTGGCGTATTGAGTCAAGCAAATAACATGGTTAAGATTAGATCTTAAGAAGCAGATTCGCTTGAAAGGTTATGTTAAGGATGTAGATATACGGACAGGAAACGCAGGCAGATGTTTTGATAACAAACCTGTTAGGGGCAAACATTGGAATACTGTGTTGCTTGAAATGTGTGAAGATTGAGTGTAAATTTTTATTATATTTTTGCAAACTAAATTATGTGTCGCATCATGGCTGGCCGATAGATGCAAACCATCGACAAGTCAGGATGTATTCCCTTAGGTCAAGACATCGTGTATGGGCAGGTCGGTGGGTACAGTCGTGCAAATGAAATAACACAAATTATTCGATACACTGGGTTTATTTAAATAGTTCACAGTTACAATCTTGCTTGCTAATATTACGGATCGATACCGATTCTACAACGTCTAAGCTCCAGGGCGGTCAGTACTCAACTCCTATATTCTGTGTCCCCACCTCGCAAGTCGTTAGAGAAAGCGCGCCACAGCGTAGTTGTTCTTGATTTGCCGACAGGTGGCGTGCTCGTGATTTGTTTTGACGTCCGTAGTATTGAATAAACCCGACACGGCCATCCTGCAATACAGGCGTCCTCGTCTGTTCCTCATTGTCAGGTTTTAACAGTGTATCGAATCATGTGGAAATCCTCAATGGATGTCCTCAGCCCTTGGGGAAAGCTGAGAGGTCTGTCAGACTCTTACTGACTAAAACCACATGGTGTTCTCTAGGCCGTAATTCCTATTGAGAGGCGAGCGTGGAACACAGCACGTCGCCTTCTCGGGCCTCTCTCAGGTGACAGACTCCCCAAATCTATCACCCGCAGGCATTATCTTCTTGTCCTTGCTCCATGCCATCTCATCTCGTGTTGCGCTACACGTTCTTAGTCCACTCCGTTCTACCAGTCTCCCATCATACAAGGGAAGTTTTCTGAAACACACAAAATCTCCATACAGTATTCGCTCGTCCAATCCTGACTCATACTCTAGGTGAGTGAGGAAACATTTTGCATAGTTACATATCGAAAGGATCACTGGTCTAGGTATTTCTTTACAACAGAAAACCCCTACAGTCACAATCAAGCTGGTCTAAATCGTCACCCACTAAAGCAGGTGAGACTCCTACAGCGCAGTTACAATCAAGCTGATCTGAATCGTCACCCACTAAAGCAGGTGAGACTCCTACAGCGCAGTTACAATCAAGCTGGTCTGAATCGTCACCCACTAAAGCAAGTGAGACTCCTACAGCGCAGTTACAATCAAGCTGGGCTAAATCGTCACCCACTAAAACAGGTGAGATTTCTACAGCACCTCACAGATTACTAAAGTTCAAATATGCTGGTCTGAACCGTCACCCACTAAAGCAGGTGAGACTCCTACAGCGCATCACAGATCAACACCCACAACAGCAGGAGTGATCCTGACATCCCATTTACAAAAATGATCATCTTCCACAAAAGTAGAAAAGACCACATACTAATTGATCATTCCAAAGATTCTATTATAGCTTCGGAATTATCTACACTTAAGGTGCGAGAGCTCATGGAAAATGTTTCCTCTGACTCCGAGGGCGTATTATTAATTACAGGTAAAAAAAAAAAAAACATACCGAACTCATCATCTGTCGTCACGGTCCATTCATCATCATCATCACCATCATTTTCGCAAATTTCCAAATAACCTTCTTGCCCTTTAGGTACTTACTTAAATTTTACTACCCTTAAATTTTTATTAGCAATTTTATAAATTCTGTTAATCAAAATTAGAATACCAAAATTATTTAAATTTTCGTAATGAGGGCTTGACGATTCGAACGTCATCAACATTAACATGGTGACCTCACCTCTGGCGTGACTATGTGAGTTTACCTTCTTTCAACGTCGTAACTCAAAATGAACCTTCTGCAAGGTCTCTAACATAAACATGAACATTCACGCCAGACAGTGCCAAACAGACTTACAGGTGCCATACAGGCCTTCAGTTGAAACACAGGCTCACAGTTGCCACACAGGTCAACAGCTGCCACACAACGCTTGGCTACTCCTGACCAAAGTAGATAATTGGGTTCGTGAAAATAGGGAAATTTTACAACTCTACTCTTTAACTGAATCATTACCCTGGGCCATGTACCACAAATCGATAAGATAAGATAAGATTTATTTATTTGCATAGAACGTAGGTAATGATTACATTTAGGAGTTACAATATTTTTAGATCCTTGTACATTCTGCCTCATGGCATGCAAAATTTTATTAACCTATACAATATTAATTTTTAATTTACTACAATACATTATTAACTATTTTAATTATTCCATTTATTTAAAGCTATTGAATTACTTAATATATGAACATACATTAAATAGACTTATCATTTAAAAAATCTGCTAATGTGTAATAACATTTTTTTACTAATAATATTTTTAAGTATTTTTTAAATTTACTTAGAGGTTGCTCTTTAATATTTTTAGGTATATGATTATAAATCAGAGGAGCCATACACATAACACTTTTCCTCAATAAAGCAGTTTTATATTTACCTAAGCATAACTTATCTTCGTATTGATTATATTATATTATTCGATCCAAACCAACTTTAAAAAATCTGCTGCTGCAAAAACTGTCAAGCTTAAAGAAACCCTCGAGTAAAATCTTCAACGCCACGGCCCTCTAGCCGACCAGCAATTGTATTGCTCTCACAACGGTCTCTAGACCCCGACCTCCACCAGAATCCACTGGTATGGTCAATCATAATACATTAGATAGACTGAATTACTCGACACTTTAAGCCTGCTCATCATCATCAAAATTCCTTTAACATCAACATCGACTGGTACATGACCCGCTGGCATCTTCCCTAACCTACCGCGTGCATACTTGTAGGTCCTAAGCGTTCCTATTTAAAGCTTTCATTGTATAACTATCACTGTCCTGTCATAATTACCTATCGCGGACTTAATAAAGGGCCCATTTAGTTTTCACACTAGAGTTTCCCACACAACACTATTGATTAGAAAAAGATCCAACGATCAACAACTAAACAAAGTAATTGTAACATTTCCGTTAATCTTTACCATAATTCAAATGCAATGCATACTCAACGAAACCTCTTCGTAGACCCATCGCCACATGTTACTCATGAGGGGCGGTCCAGAATTTGTCGCATGAGTAGACATGTTAATCAGATTTGGTCTCACTACCACTGTCATCAACTATGATGTCTAATTCTCAAGGAACTTGGTGATCGGGGATCCTTCCCAAAAGATTCGCACTTTTTACTCAAAGATTTACATACCGACTGCTAACAAAAGGGAAACAACTAACCCTGATAATATTAAGGAGCTTCACGAATTAATTCGGATCAAAACCTTTAAAATCAAATATCAACAGTAACCATTTACTATCGCTCACTACCTCAGTTTTTATGTAAGGAAAACGATCGCGAGATCTACTGCTATCCTAATGTTACTTTGAAAGTAAGCAAGTGAATTCAGATCTGAAGACGGTGGTCGTAAATCGTGACGCAACATAAGATTTGTTCTGAATACACGTAAATGACCAGTAACGTTACTAACTCGATACAATTGCCATGGCCCTACGACATTACTTACTGGCTTTGTCTCTGAAAATCTCCTTCTTATGGGATATCTCATCCTAAAGTTCGTATTGAACCAAATCTTGAAACTATACTGCCAATAGGAAACTCATCATGTAATTACTTGCTTTTTACAAGTATGTCTTAATTACCTAGTGATAGTGCTAGATATAACCACTACCAATTCAGTGATCAAACATGAACACTTAAAACTCGAAATAGCATCTCTTCAGTAGAGAACCTTCCACCTCACTATCGAAATAACATGGAAGCGACTCACCGAGTATTCAATTTCAAACTTGCGCGCTCCCAACCTCAAACTGCTAGTCTGCCGTTCCTCCTAACCTCTCAGTTGTTGAAAGGTCAGCCTTCGCATACAGCATCTGAACTGCTAGCAGCAGCAGAGGCTCCACTGCGACACAATATGGTATCTGAAACATGAAAAACACTACAAGAGTACTTGTTTACACGGATATCTTAACCATACACAGCTTTGATGGAAATTAACCGGTGTAGTAACCTAAACCGGCACGGCAAAATGGGTTATTATGAACACTGAATGTGAATGCAGAGACCCTGTCCAAAATATGAACCACACATTACAATGTCCCAAGTGCCCAGGTAGGTATTCTAACTTCCAAACAATGATAGTCAGCCAAGGCCAGTCAAGGGCTACCGCCAGTGATAGTAGAATAATAACCCTTCAACAACACCCAACTTGACCATCGATAACTAACATGAAATTATAACCTAACACGGGCCACCCCGACGATCCATTGACCGCCACAAAACCAGAATTTTGAATAATGAACACTCTTGGCCATAGTCAATAACAAAATGAAAACGACTCACCAGATTGGCTTAAAGATCTATGTGTATGGATCTTACCACACGTCCACACGCTCCTCCTTGACCTGTCCAGCTCCTTGGTTGTTGCAAGCTTCCTTGCTGCTCCGCTCTAGACTGGTTTTTTTTTTATCCAAGACTGAGGTTTGTCGCAGAAACGAACCACTACTGTTTTTTTTTCTCAACTGACACCGCATATTTTTGCAAGAATGTAACCGCCATTTTCACTAGCATTGTTTTTACGTGTGATCTCATTAGCACGACCGAATCCCAATTCTGATGTCGCATCATGGCTGGCCGATAGATGTAAACCATCGGGAAGTCAGGATGTATTCCCTTAGGTCAAGACATCGTGTATGGGCAGGTCGGTGGGTACAGTCGTGCAAATGAAATAACACAAATTATTCGATACACTGGGTTTATTTAAATAGTTCACAGTTACAATCTTGCTTGCTAATATAACGGATCGATACTGATTCTACAACGTCTAAGCTCCAGGGTGGTCAGTACTCAACTCCTATATTCTGTGTCCCCACCTCGCAAGTCGTTAGAGAAAGCGCGCCACAGCGTAGTTGTTCTTGATTTGCCGACAGGTGGCGTGCTCGTGATTTGTTTTGACGTCCGTACTATTGAATAAACCCGACATATGTATCAGAATGTTTTGTTATTCGTGGTCATAATCTATCAGGCATTTGTTTTCTGTTCACTGAATTATGTATCTGAATGTTCTGATGCAAAAAAAATCCAGGTGATCGATAGGGAAATTGCGAAAAAATAATCAGTCAGATTTATCTCAGAAAACAGTTCCATTTGTGTTTTCCTTTTCGTGCCCACTGATAGGTCATAATCTATTAGATATTTGTTTTTTCTTCCTTTTTTTAACCTAGTAACTTAATTATTTGCTTTCCTTTTTTCGCTCTGTAATGACGGTGACATTTGCATAGCATTCGGTAAATTATGCAAATCGAGGGACTCAATTTTATGACGAAATATTTTTGTTTAACGGCAACGTTTACGTTGAAACAAAAATTCCCCGGATTTGCAAAACACATATTTATCGTGCCAAAAGAGAAAATGTTGTCTTGTCAAAGGAAAAGGATACCGTATTTGGGCATAATCTTTTCTTTAAATACAAAATAATCGTCTGTTTACAAAATAATGTTTTCAAGGTACAGGAAGGTAGAGGTAGGTATACATAATGACCTCAATAGAAGAGTAAATGAAAATATAGGTACCTACTCAAAAGAAACAAAAAATATTACTATAAAGATTTTAAAGAACCGTCTACCATCTAACAGGAAAAATAAAGAAATCATAAAACACCAAAAAGTATTTTCTGAAAAAAAATATAATGCGACGAACCAACATCAAAATTAGTAAGTTCATACATCACAGTAAAACAAACATTACAAACACAATAACATATAAACTCTAAATACCAATTCCTTCCCTTTGTTAGTCGGTTAAAAATAACCGAGCATACCGTTCTAGTAGAAGTGTTATTGGCGTTTGTTCTGAAAGTCAAATTTCTGACATGATCAGTTGCGTTATAATAACATCACGGCTTGCCTGCAAAGGATAGGAATGGTCAAACAAAAAAAACTTTTTTACAAAAATTACAACCGACTTCCAAACAAAAACACTACAAAGTGAAAAATAACTTCAATTTCGGAAGTCGGTGTTCCTGTTTACGTTTCTTCATTTTTTGACACCGACTTCCGAAATTGAAGTTATTTTTCACTTTGTAGTGTTTTTGTTTGGAAGTCGGTTGTAATTTTTGTAAAAAAGTTTTTTATTTTTCACTTTTTAGTTGTGGTACATAATGGACCAGTTCTATAGGCTAGGTACCTACGCGTATAGTGCCCAAAGTGAAGCTAGAATAGATTAACTCAATAACATGAAACTTAAACGAAACCAGTGCAATGAGAGTATACCAGGGTGAACTGTTCACACCTGCGTACCCCTTAAGAACGTACCAGTGTGATGTTATGTTATGAAATGGTGTAAACAATAAACAGACATGCGATTTGATCTATCCAGAGTGCTTTGCCGTCATTTATTGAAGAGTTCTGATGTATTTCTCCGAAGTTCTTCATCAGATCTTGATGAAAATTAAATGGGACCACATGACAAGCACCCGCTTTCAAATTAAAAAAGAATCATCAAAATCGGTTCGCCCAATAAAAAGTTCTGAGGTAACAAACATAAAAAAAAAAAAAATACAGTCGAATTGAAAACCTCCTTCTTTTTGCGAAGTCGGTTAAAAACAGAGGTAATCGACTTAAAATAAAGAGCAATCAGTAAGAAGGGACTGTTGAATCTTACTTGTACATGACAATTTAAATACCTATCTATGCGTAGGTAAATATAAATCAGGGTTTAATATCTACCCTACCAGTTCAAATACAATTAAAAATCAATAAACATAAAATATCTTACTGTTACATAGAAAATACCTATCAAGAAAGAAGAAGTTGGCTTATGACACGCTAGTGAAAATAATAACCTACAAATACCGTCACACAGAATACAGTATCACATTTAATTTTCCTGATTAATTGAATGATTTTACTTTCTAAAAGATACCTCTCAATACCCATCGCGTCAGTGAAGTCTCGTCATTATCACCATAAACAGCCAAAAGACGTCCCCTGCTGAGAACGCTAGGTCGCTACATCGACCGGTCCTGTGCGAAGAAACCATTGTAATAATAATAATTGCCACGGCAAAATATTATTATAGTGTTAACACAGCAGTAAACTACAATAAGTTCGGCTCGTTACCAAAAATCTTGAAACCGAGGGCAGATACAGCCGAACATAAGCATTTTACAAAACTGTCGTTATGTCCGAAATTACGCTCTTGGTTAACCGGCACAAACGACCGATATTATGTTGCTACTTAATTTTCTACAAGTCTTTTAGTTTAAAAGTTATAGATACGCAGAGGTTCTTATTATTTGCAATGGTTAGTAAATCATAATTACTGATTTTGTTTAAGATAGTAATATAATAAGATAGTCCATCCAAAGGCCGCCCCCAGCTAGGTGAACCAGCAATCTTAAAAAGCTGGCTGGGCTAGCTTGGACTATCCAGCCAGGGCCACACAGGCCTATGCCTATGTTCAGCAGTGGACTGCAATAGATCGAGTTGATTGATATATTTTCCATTTTAGTTTCGAGGTAATGTCGGGAACGGAAATGGCCCAAAATTTTATTTTTTCTGTTACAAATGATATCTTTTGTGTTTAACAACTGCAAATAAGGAACAAATCCTAAGTTGTATTTGTATTACACTCGTCACTTCAATTACTTCTATAATTTTAAAGTGCCTGCCATCCATGTATCAGATCAGCACACAAATATTACTCAAAATAGACAGGAACCTTGCAATTAGCCAAAAAAAAAAAAACAGAAGAGCCAACCATTAATACCTGTCAATTGCAACATTGTAACACTAATGAATCCACTTAGAACAAGCCTAGTCAAAACATAACCTACTTCCATTAAATCCGTCTAAACTTCCGTTAAATGACAGATAAACTGACAGTCCTGACTGTCAGTCTGACTGACAAGCACGACGTTTGTTTTTACAACGACCGCGGAATTTTAACAATTTAATTTTTAATTTTAACCTGCTAATCTTTGCTACTTTCAAAATATAGAAACAGGAAATGTCCGCTTCTGAAATGTTTGGGAGAATTCATCCCCTCTATTAATAAAGTTGTTTCGTTGTAGCATGGCAATATCGTTATAGAATTTATTATTTCCTAATACCTCTTCGTTCATCCGAACAAGAAACTATGTAGGTACCTATATCTCGTTATTCATAATGTTAATTAATGGACATGAGTCAATGAGACCACAATTGCCATAGAATGGAACAGAATATACTTTATTGTACACCATAAAAGTTACACATCTCTTTTATAAGAAAAACTTAATTATACGGGTACAAAGGTGGTCTTATCGCTGACAGCGATATCTACCAGACAACCTTTGGATGCACTGAAAGAGCGTAGACTGAAAAAGGGGGTAGTCTGTAGTGTACTGCTATTACATTAAAACAAAAATATATAAAAAAACTTTATTGTTTTATAAATACTATCCATAAACTTATATACACATATACTTACATACATATATTTTTATATATATACATACATAATATTGCATGTCAAAAAATTCAAAAAAGGATGGCCAAAAACAAAAAGAAAAGAAAGATGATGAAAAAAATTAAATCCAAATATAAAAGCGTTAGAGAGAAAGGAAACGGTTTTTAACTAGGTTCTTAAAAGAAGCCAGTGACTGGGCTTGCCATGTAAAACGCAACAGCTGTACTTATAAATCGAAACAACAACCCGGAAATATCTACTTCCAAGCAGTAAAACATTGATCAAAATGTTGGGGAAATAAAAATTATTGTTAGAAGGAGAACCTAAAATGCCTCTTATGACTTTTAATTATAAGATTTTATACCTTACCAATGGTAATCTTTTGTAGTGTCATTAAATATCGTTTCTCATTACGTCTTCTATATACTCCATAGCTGGCTTATTTAACTCGACTCTTTAGATTGTTACGGCACGATTATATTCGTAATAAAATCCTACACCGCCGCAAAAGCAGCCGTGACGCGTATTTTAATTAACTAGCTCAAATAAGATCGTATCTCTCATTTGATTGCCTTGTTTGCATGAACCTGGGCTGCGCTTGTAAAACTTACTATGCACTTAAGTTCAAGTTGCAGCACTAAGCATTAAACTGTTCTTGTCAATTCGGTTTTGCTTGCGAATGTTAATTCATAAGCTTTAATTGGGGGCGGTAGGTGTTGTGTTTGAAAGAGATTTGATTTCTCTAGCATTGGATAGACCATCCACCCAGTCTTTGATTTCTAGATAAACTTTATCAAGGATCAATCTATTCAGCGTAGTGCAGTCCACTGCTGGATAATGGATATAGGAACCTAACAAGCTGTCTTTCCCAGTCACCTAGACGGTCTAAAAACGTGAAAATCAGTGCCTTATTTGTGAAGTATTTTTTTATTCATCATTATTTTACTTCCTACAATAAACGCAGCCATTCTTTCTTCGCTAGCATTCACTTAACTCTTTTAAAAACCATCAACAAAAAGTGTGAAGTCAGACTGGCTCACTGAAGTGCAAATCCTTTGCTGACCGTCGTTTACTTACTCATTTCGATATTTTTAGTCTTAGCCTTGCGTTGTAAGAACATTGAGGTCAGTTAGTGACAGTGACAGTTTTAGATAGTTTAAACTTTAATGAAGTTTCACTTTACCTACATGGAATTGTGTCAAAAGAGGTGAACAACGAATTTCCTTAACTTTACATTGAATTTTTTTTTTATTGTAAATAGGCTCGCGCTTGACCACTATCTCACCTGATGGTAAGCGATGATGTGGTCGACGGTGAAGCACGCTTGCCTAGAAGTAACCTATTCACTCTTGACTTAAAGACCCCTAGATTGTAGCTATCGGGAAACACAGACTCCGGCAGGGAATTCCACCGGATCTGTGGCCCGGTAGCCCGTGCGTTGGACAAGTATCTCTCAGCAACAGTGCTGTCGTCTGCATACCCAAAGGTGCCGGGTTTAAGCAGATCGTTAATGTGCAACAAGAACAATGTTGCTGAGAGTATCGACCCCTGAGGGACCCCGGCATTAATATCCAATTGGTCCGACGAGCAGCCATCAATAACTACTCGAATGGACCGATCTCTCAAGAAGTCCGCGATCCAATCACACAGACCATCGGGCAGACCGAATGAAGGAAGCTTACCGATAAGGCTTTCGTGCCAGACCCTATCGAAAGCCTTCGAGATGTCGAGGGAAATAGCAAGCGCTTCCCCGTGCCTCTCGATGGCCTCACTCCATATGTGAATGGCATACGCTAGAAGATCCCCAGTAGACCGATTTCTACTGGCGGTCGCTAAGGATATCGTTACCTTCTAGGTATGCCAGGAGCTTAGTGTTTAGCACATGCTCCATACTCTTACAGAGTATGGACGTTACAGAGATGGGTCGGTAGTTAGCCGGGTCAGCTCGACTGCCCTTCTTGGGCACGGGCTGCACATTGGCTTGCTTCCAAGCATTCGGCACATTTCCAGTCTCATATGAAAGGCGGAATAGGCGTGTCAAGATCGGAGACAGTTCAGGCGCACAGGTTCTAAGAACTATAGCTGGTATTCCGTCTAATCGGATTAGTATAATAATCGTAATTAGTATAATAATGCGCCTAAAAAGATTATTTCAATTGGCTTGCCGTTACCAGCTAACTAGAAACATGACGTTTTTTAACCGACTACCCAAATAGGAAGAGGTTCTATGTTCGACTGTATGTACCTATTTTTTTTAATGAATTTTCACCGTATTCTCTGTCAATTGAGGAACGATTTTGAAAAATCGCGCTCCCATTGTTAAGTCAGAATCTGATAATGGGATCCCATGGAAATCGAGGGAACGCCACAGATATTATAGGCATGTAATAACTTTTTTGGTATTTTCATTGACAATGCAGTTTTCATTCAGAAAGTTTAATTTGGTGATGTGGGACTGATGAAATGGTACGATCAAACTGATCCGATGATGAAGCCGAAAGGTACGCATCGGAACTCTGAAATAAAACAATATATCCTAATCGTGTTTGGGCTTATGGTTAGGTGTACTGTGGCTATAAATGATTTTCATGGTAAAACAAAACTAAAAAGAGAAATATAAAAAAGCAATTTAAAAAAAAAAAAACGATTTCCAAAACAAAAAACTACACAGCGAAAAATAAAATTCTTTTCGAAGTCGGTGACGAAAAACAAAAAACAATAGGTAGATACCGACAATTTTTTTTGTTAAAAAGTTTTTTTAACACCATTGCTGTTGATATTTTCTAATAACCCCGCTTATTCCTTCTTCTAAGTTATTTTAGACGTTTTTCCTCGAAAAATCATAATAAAAGTATGTACATTAAGAGTCTTCCAAACTGATTTTAAGAGTCCTAAAACTGAATTACGCTGTCCCAAAGAATAATGCGGGCTATAATAACTAAGTTCAAAGTAACAAAGTTCTTAAATCAAAATTGACACATTCCATCGTCCTCAGGGCCGGTTAAACAAAAACTTATTATTTTTAGCGTATTTCCTTAACTGGGGCAAAGAAACTCTTTTGTAAGCAGACATTAAGTGTCAGAAATATTTCTTGGAGGAACTTTTAAAAGAAATTGAACTCAGTTTTGGTAGTATTCAAAGTTAGTTCATGTGATAGCGGAATATTACAGAACTGCTTGTGGTTTTGGTCCTTGATATAATTGTTGTAAAAACTACCTTCCTAAATAAATATTACTAAGGCCAATACAAAATAGATACCAGCCCGGACGTGCAAAACATCGTAAATGAAAACATAATAACAGCTCCATCTTTTTTTAATAATAAATTAGCTAATATAATTTGCGAAGGCTTTTTACGAACACAGAATATTAAATAAAAATCTTTCAAGTTTCATAATATTTGAAACTTAAAATATATATAGCTTAAAATTAACAGTATCTCTGTTAATTTCGTAAGATAACAAATCTGTACATAGTAGCTTCTCCTTTCATAAGAATGGAATTTAGATTTTCACACGAACTCCTATAACCCACTATTCACCGATCACCGCAGTTTATTGAAACAAATCAAAAGCCCGGGAAACACGACAAGATTCCTGCCGACCTAAATGTCAAGGGGAGCGTCGGCCTACAAGCTACAAAGTTGAGTCGGGCCGATAGAGTCGATACAACAGAACAAATATTTGTGTGGCTGCTGATAGCTTGGGCATGTGATTCGAGTCAGAGAGAGACTGAGGACTGACGTGTGATTGTGTTTGTATTGAACTTACAGGAGCAGTTATTAATTTTGTTGATTTATTTTATTTGAATTGTCGTGTTTAGATTTTAATTTAGTTACTTGATTACTGGCATATCAAACATGGCATTAAACATGTAACTACCCGTCTGCCGAAGGAGGGTAATGTGAAAATTTTTCAGCTTCCTGCTCAATTAAAATTGAATTCAAACACTTTTCTTTTCAACTGTATTTTCCATTAATTGCTTAGAATCGAATAATTTCATGCTTAGCCGCATTTTTAGTAGGTATTTTTCGTGTCTAGCATAGCGGGACTAACCGTTGTTTTTATATATTATTTTGTACCCTATCAAAACATTGTCCTTTTTAACCCAAAGGTTGACTGGTAGAGAATGCCTTGTGACATTAACTACGCCTATTTACCACTTTTGTAGATGCAGTTTAAAAATATAAACAAATATAATTTTCACTTCCCTACATACCAAGCAGAAGACAAAACAGAGGTAGGCCCATAGGCACTAAGAGACTAACCCAGTTGGTTGTTGCGTAAAGCAAAAAGTATTTCAAACGACCGTAAGTAGTACCGATTCATTCTCAATGTATTTTTTAACTTTCGCGGAACCCTATCGTAGCACATGACAAAAAAAAAACATCATAAAATTTTTAATACATACCAAGGTATTGTAGTCGTAAAAACACCAAACATGAGACAGTTTTTCTGTGGTTTTCGACATTTATTTTGTTTGATTGTACAAAGGTCTAGAACGGTCGGTGTCTAGGAACATACCTAGAAAGTTTGTACATTATGTAAACCTAAACGTAGGTACTTGTTAGAAAAAGCCCTTTTTGTTCATAACTATTGAAAGGCCTATTCCAAAAATGTTCGTTTTATCAGATAAAAAAAACTTCGAAGTAACGACAGGCGATGGAAAATTAAAAAAGATATGCTAAAATCCTCCTTTGTTTTTCCATTTCGTGCCGGAATGCCAGAAGGGTTGAAATACTGATTTTCAGGCGAAGTACGACTGCGCTATCAACCCGTATAACAACAAACAAGAGGGTTTAAAAATTGACTCTTCTAAAATTGAAAAAAAAAGTGATTTCAATCATAATAAAATCCACGAACTGATTAGGAAATGATTAGTGAATTTGAATTTAGAATCTTATAACTAATCATTTGCTTAACTGCTCAGTGATTTTTAACACTAAGGCCATAAGTAGAAATTATGTACCTCAACATTAATAAGCTATATTTAAATTATTACTTAAAAACAGATTGTTTGAAACTACTATTCGATTGTAAGTAAAGTCGAGTTAACTCTTTCGTGGTTTTGTAAATCGAGCGAACGTAATTCTATTTCGAATGTGGATCCTCATCCGAAAGCAGCTTTAAATTTTCCGCCGAGACGGCAGATCAAAGTCTTTAAAAGTGTGTGCAATGTCTCACAGACATTTAGAAGTTGGTATTTTTAGAATAGAACAGTGAATTCCTCGCCATTAATACCTAAACCGTTAAATTAAATGTCTAGACACTAGACTTCAGACCACGTATTCCTTAATAGAAAAGGCTTAAGTGAACTTTTCTGTCTGTTTAAACGTGAGGCGTTTACGGCTGAAATAGCGAAGCATGGCAAGTTGGCAAATTTCATAACGGAAAATTAAAAAGTTCACACAATGATTGAATAGCGAAGAAATAGAAATGAATGTTGATAAAATACATACTATATAGGTAAGTACTTCGTAATAAAAACACTTAAATTCATTCACGGACAGACAACGCAATACCTTAAAAATTTTGTTCTCAAGATGCGTACACTTACCCACAGAAATGAGAACATCATCAGTTAGAAAGAAAATGTATCCACTAATGTGGTTGAACAAAGGATGAAAGTATTATTCATTTATTTATTGATTAACACATATTATGGAAGAACTTCGTAATTCTGGCGTCTTTCAATACTAAAGAAATATTATCTCAGTCATGATCAGAATATTCCTCAAACTTAAAATTCGAAGAAATCGCGGATCTCGATAACTAAGTAATCCCTAATCTACTAGCACAGAATACTACCTACTAGCACGAAATTAAAAAAAAAAACAATTTACGTGAATTGATGACTGATGCGAATTGCGATTGACTGTCTAATAAAACTAACGCGCTTTCGACAATTAGACACATTATTATACCTACGATACATTTCTTTCAAGAACCTAGACCTAAATTAAGTAGGCAACACAAAGAGAGCTCGATATGAAATTAAAACGAAGTATTTTTATGGGCTTTTTCCTTCAAGAAAAATGATATACTTACATTCTTCATTAGGTCGAGGTTGGTATTGCTAGTTTCCATTTTTTTTCGATTTGGTATATTGAGCTACTGCATCGAGTATGTAGAATTACGTACGAACCTACGTATTAAAATGTTGTAATGAATTTTTTTATTTAAAACTTTTGCTAGATGCAAATCTGAAGACATTACAATTAATGTAGTTTGTTTAAAACAAATTGCATTTGAACAAAATAAAGATTCCTAAGCAAAATACGTGCTTAGTCGTGGAGTTGCGGAAACAGCCCGTCAAAACTAAACTAAACTAAGTACAATTTTTATGAACAAAGCAGACGTAAAAAAAAATTGGTTATTTCCGGTGGCTCAAAAATTTAAGAAAGTGGCACTTTGTCCCTAGGCAACTACAATCCACAAAAACCTTACAAGAACCTAGGTAGAAAGAACAGTCTTTTAAAATAGGTGTCCTAGATTGGAGGCATGCATGATAGGACAACCTAAAATTTTTGGAGACCGGATTAACATTTTTGAATAAGTATATGTTTTGAATAAAATTAAATTTCGGTCAAAAGTCGTTGATCGATCATTTTTCGAAAAGTACCGGCTTTGTTTTTCCAAGAATCGAAATTCGGATGGATTCTTTTTTAAACAAATGTAGGCTGCCAGATATGCCTATGTTTGTACCTAAATAAACAGAATAACATCATGTCTGCCATCTTGGTTCCCGACTCTTATCGGCCAATATCACCGATAGGCTATTTCTTGAGAAATGTCGGTTTGACGAACTTGACAGGTTATTAGGTTAAGAACGTTTACATGCCCTACAGTACCTACAGCTTAAACTATCTTCAAACAAACTAACCTGTTACATTGCACAGACATTAAAATGCCCAGAATTCTCGTACAAGCAGAAGTTAAACACAAACCACAACACAATAATAAATCTTATTTCACATAATCACGTCACAATAAAACATTTTAATCACACACCGAAATCTATAAAAATGCTCCAGTTTTGAGCTAAATCTTCATACTGAACATTACACTGCAATCCATTTGTAATTCGTCAATTTTACGAGCGACGTGATTTTGGAGAGAGAGAGCGCGCTAAACACTCACATCCAAACGGCACGAGCGAGGAGGCTCGACTGAAGTCGACTGACGCGCGCGTGTGGCCGCGCGCGCTCCACAGTCCACACACAGCCAAGCCACAGCGAAAGCTCATACAAAATAAAAAAAAATAAAAAACACACTTTAGAAAACCAAACTAAAAAGTAGAAAACAATTTTCAATAAATTTAAATTAAGAATAGTGTGATTTAAAAAAATATATATATAAAAAGCGGGGGGTGCTTTCGAATTAACTCTACTTTTACCAACATCTGTCAATAAAATGTTATTGACATCAAGCACCCTACGCTTTTTACAATAATATATTTTGTTATTAATCAGACTATTCTTAATTTAAATTTATTGAAAATTATTTTCTACTTTTTAGTTTGGTTTTCTATTAAAGCGTGTTTAGTTATTTAAACTATTATTTATTTTTAACTTTTTAGTTCAATCGCTAATCCTGAAGATCCTGTTAGGACAATGAGACAAACAAGTTAAATTATTGCATTGTCAGCGGTCCTTGATAAGTGTGCAGAATTTCAAATTGATCCGACGATTTGTTCTGTATTTCAGAAAGCTCTTGACCTAGGGAGGTAGGCAACACAGTCGCTGGTAAAGAGTTCCTCACTTTGACTGTGCGCATAATAAACTCACCTCAAGACTAGGTTCCACAATCTACCTTTTATCGAAAAACTAGAATATATCAAAAAACTATTTGCCAAGACCAATGATTAACTGTATCTATTCCTGTGTTACTCATAGATTCAATTTTCTTCAAGCCGTACTTTCGTTTATGCCTAGCAATCCAAATAAATTTAACTTACCTGTGTGGTTCCAAAAGCTGCTAGGATTTATCTAAGCTGCAATAGGAACGAATGCTCAAATCGTTACCGTGTTGAATGTGAACACATTGCAGTCTAGCTGTTTTAGCTTTAGGAAGACCGACAAATATAATCAGTCTGTCTAAAATTGGTTAAAATTTTGGATCCAACAACATATCAACGACTAGCTTTAGCCCACGACTTCGCTCCCGAGGTCTATCCCGTAAGATCTGCGCGTTTAACCGGTATAAATAGTATTCTATGACACTCTACAATTGTGCAGCTTTCTGCCAGTCAAATATTACTTGTTATCGGATAAGGGTTTTCAGAGATTACCCATTTTTCTAAATAAAAATGGGGTCCATCACATACCATCTGATTATCACCAGTGGTAAGTCATATATAGGTAGAACATAAAAGTGAACATACGTGTCATCAGTAACCGATTTTATACTATCTACTATCGGTCACCGATTTATTTGTTAGTTTATCCTCTCACTGAAACGCCTTGCAGCATTTATACCAATGGAACACAATCTTATAATAAACTAACTTATAAAATTCGGTTGTATTTAAGTAAAGGTCTTTACTAAACCAGAGCTGTATTAAACTATTCGAGTTTGTTGATATTAAGGATAAAAAGCTTGGATATTTTCCTCTATCTGGCGTTTTGCCAGAATCTGCTTAACTGAGCAAACTGTTTGATGGAATGGCTTCTTTGAAAGGGTACAATATTATTACTTCAGTTTAAGCGCTGAGATGTAACGTAGAATTGGAGATGACTGATATCTAAGTGCTGTCTCAGGTTAGGAAACTCCACACAATTGTTACCGTATGATTGCCGCTTCACTTATAAAATTATTTTTAATTTTAATGTACTTCTCCGGCACACTATTTCCAACCACTGAATCTCCTAAAAACCAAAAGCAACAGTGGCGAAATCCGAATAGCGCCGAAGCAATTAGGATCGACGAGACAACGAAATTAATCAGAAAAGAACAGCAAAAAAGTAAGTAAAAACATAATTACCACTCCCAGTAAAAAAATCCTAAAAACTAATACGCAAAGGCAGCTATCTACCCCACGGTATATCTCATATGAACCACCCATTCACAATTAAAAGGGCACAAACAATCAGCCCCTAATTTTATCTAAATCCCTAAAGCCCACTTTAATTCTTGCCTAGGCCGAAAATATCCCTTGCACCTAAATTACGTAGGTAAAATACTCTGTATGTAATATTCATAAGTGGATGAACTTATAATACTACCTACCCTTTTGGTCATGAGACGTAAAACAAATAGGTATAGAAGGTAAGCTTAGTTAGAAAGCTCAGGAAGCCGTTGATGCTGGCTGGTCCCTGCTGTCATTCGTAGATTTCTGGCAGTCATTGCAGGCAATCAGAAGCCTAAAATTCTGACAGCCATTCATGTAAGGGGTATCACTCATTAACTGGATTGTGGAAATCAGATTTGCAGCGAACGGCATTTGTTTGAGATCGCCGTACATTTGTGCAATATAACGTTTAGCCAATGTAACGTTTGGGTTCGGGGTAAATGAAGTACAACTTCCCAGTTGACAATTACTTTTAATAGTTTAAAATGAACTAGAACCGAACTACATTAAATTTAATAATATAGTTAGGTAGGTTGGTATCAGATTGCTGGTCAGATTTTGATTTCAAAAGAAAAGTATAAAGTTATATGAATGGTGAAATCTAAAGTTGAATGCCCGTCACTCGGAGGGAGAGCGTGTAGGCCGGACAAATTATATTTGTTTTAAGTCTTTAAGTGATTACGTCGTCGCACTCGACTGTATGCAGCCGACCTTATGAATCTTCTTTTTTTGCGCACACAGCTTCAAATAAGTCACTTCTACTTCAAAGTAATAACTTCTGAGAACAAATTAATAGTATGAGAAAACTCTTGCGTCCTATTTTGGCAGAATTTGGGCACGATGTATTAAGTATGATTATATGGAAAGATGTGTGAGGGCCTTACCTATGTAGATATGTGGGGTGTATGTTCCAATTTTCAACCGTGTTGGTGGATATCGTTTCTGTTTTATTCTTTAAGGTTCCAGAGCTTATTTTTTACTGTTTTATTAGTGTGTTTATAGCAGAAGTGCTCTAAGCTTCTGACTGAATCGAAGTTTGTCTGCGCGTCCTTGTGACATTTTCAGATACCTATAACAGTTACAGAAACTGGTTATCTTTAGAAAGAAAGCTGTGATGAAATGAAATATCTCAGCAGATCAATGTCTCAATATGATCAGCAAATACAAGATAACATACATCTCAATAGATCTTGTGCGAAATCCTGACAGACAAATCATTCAACCCGACACCGACCGACCGGACAGTAATACCGTTATCTTTTCGCCGGTTTTGCTATATTATTCTGCGATGACGTCGTTCGCGCGTCACGAAATAAAACTGAATTTATTGTTAGCAAACCACAAACAAGTTAAAACATTTCAACGCAATTTTCAATTATCAAGGAATTGGTCAGTCAGAAAGTAGGGTCCGCGTTCCAAAGCAGGCCTATGTTATGTGGTAGACTAGTGGGTTCATCATCGTAATTTTAGTCGAAAGACGTGCACTGCTGTAACAGAGGCCTCCCTCAAGCGACGCCACACAATAGATCTTGAAACTAGCGGTTCTTTCGGTTCTTATCAGCTTAATTTCCTGAAATCACGTAATAAATATCAAATCTTCCTATTTACAAAAAGATGAAATATACATTTAGTCAGATGTAGAGAACGATTCAATCTATATCGCGATAGGTAGCTATTTATCTGAAAATTGTAAAGAGATTGCCAATAAATGGAAGCCTTACGTGCCTGTAACTGCACCATTTGCTATTGGTACTTACCGCTCACAGCGATGCTGCTCGACAGCAGAAACATGATCCTTCCACTACTATAACTTATGTAACGAGACATTTCACCTCATCCTCTCCACCGTTATTGGATACATTTGTCCCCCATAGTTCGCTTACATCCAGTAAAGGCTAGGAGTTTACAAATGCACCCCTTTTTTGGAACGTTTCAGCTCAGTGGAGTGATGGTTCTTAGTACTGGACTTTGTATCTATTCCTGCTATATTCGATTTGATAATTTAACTTAGCGATTTCATGTGACATGTGTGTTTTATAAAACATTCTTATGTGTCATGTGTTATGTTTTTCGATACAAACCGACGACGTTCTTTTATGTGAATGTTGAAAACGGATTGCTCCTTGTACAGAAAACAATGCGTGTCTCGGAATGGTTAAAATAAATATCGCTCAGTTCTTCATGCATAGACCAATCATTGACTGAAGAACAATATCGTCGTCCTTTGTCGGCGTAGCATGACTTCCAACTGCATAAATCTAAATAATCAGCTGCTTTCAAGCCATATCATCTTTCACACAGCAAGAACATCAAAAAGGCAAAAATCCTAAGATCTAAAATCGCAAACCACACAGGCAGAAACACAGTCAGATTTATTCATATTTAGTACGATGTGTTGACCAGTCCGTGTAAATAATACTAAGCCGGATGATCCGCTGGGCCATAACGTCTCGTCGTCGTCAAATGGCGACTCACCGGCGCGCGGCGGCCAAGGAACTGTATGGGAATACTGATATGGTGGTGTGGAAATATGATATACTCCGTGATGTTCGTGACCACTTTTAAGCTAATAAGGTGCATAATTATGTGTCTATAATTGAGTCGTACATTCATGCAAACAAGGAATGAATATTAAGAATCTATCAAGGATAGGAACATTTTTCACTATGCTATCCTATCGCAATTAGAGAGGGAACACTTGTTGTGTTATTTTACTTGACCATAGCGCAGGTCACTTCTTATTACTGAATGTGCTGAAAGTCATGAGGAAATTACACAATTTTAAATTTCTTTTATCTAGCCTCGGTGTAAAGATGCCACGATTGATTTAATATTGTAATCCTTTTGGGAGATCTAAATTTAGTGATACATCATGACGCTCAAAAAATTGATCCACAAACGACAAAATCATTTAAAATATTCTTAAATTTACTCTTTAATTTTTTTCAGCTTGATTTGTTAACTCAAAGTGTGAGTTTTGCTCTAACATACTGCACAACACAGCCACATCATCTGTAACAAAACCCACATGACATCATGACCTTTGTAAAGGCCATATCTTTGGAGGTCTGGTCAGTCATTTGACTCTGTGCACGCTCAGACGCTCCCCAATGGACGCGCTCTAATAAAACTGCTGTGGACATACTTAACTACTGATTATATAGGTATTGTGTAGGTATTTTATTGAGAGGGAATATTAGCTGAACGATGCAAAAATAATGGCACTACGTTTCGGATGCTTCCTTGCTCGTATATTTCAGTCATCGCAAATGTGACTGACGAATGTGAGGTTAGGTTAGGCAAAAGGCTGACCCTCTTTTGCCTAAATCGCAAAGTGTAAATGGGGATATAGGTGGAGGTGACCCACAATGGTGTTATCTTACCATTGAGGAATACTTAATAACGCATTGCTATGATATATTGTTTACCTACTATGTCCAGACAAAACAAATAGAGGAGGCCTTAGATGACTAGACATAGAATAATGATTGCTCTCAGGGCATTCGCGGAATCACGTCGAAATTATTAAGTTATCTTGAATTAATTGAATAATTATTTCGTCAACTACTTGCCCTAAAAGGTATCTCTATCTGAACATACTTGAACCGACTATGAGGTGCGCCAGCATTCCTCAAATCATTTCTAAATTACCCGGTAATAAATAACAAGTAGTACTTCATACGATTAAAGTCGGTCAGATGACACGAATGATGCATTGGAGTAAACGATGGGTGCTCCCATCATCGTTTACAAATTACTATAAATCGTATAGGCATAATATTTCTTATTTTTTTAAACTTTTTACATACATAGAAAACTATAGATCGCAACTTGCTACGATGTTTACTTACTGCTTTTGCTTTATTTACGTTTTTACAATCTAGTCATAGACTAACGCTGCTTATGAGCACTACGCACCTGGCCTTCAATAACGAACTTTTAATTGAAGTTCATGATGTGAGAAGCACTGTAGATTGGACGATGGGCGACCTTTTAGGGAGGTTTATGTCCAGCAGTGGACGTCTTTCTGCTGAATTGATGATGATTTACCCAAACGCAGTTTTTTTTAAGTTGTAATGTCTAAACTTTGACAAACTAACTTAATTAACGACATCTTTTCCCGTCACTTAGCGGTCGCCAGCTAGACTGACCTCAGCGTTTCCTCCTAGCCTGTTCAAGCTCAGGTAATAAATTGCGGGCCCTTTATTGTCGTTAAGTAATGCTGTGCCTTGTGGTCGCCTTGGTGCCATTTTGTGCATCTTTGCAGTCAGTTAAGCGTTTTTAGCGATACTAAATTGTCGTGGGTGCCAACGATTTAGTTTGTGCTGTGATTTTCGCTCATGAGGCGTATTAGAGTTGAACTAGAGCAGTTAATGTAAGGAACTTGTTGTTATATGAAACCTAAACACATTTCGTAAATGAAGTTGACGAAAAAAGTTGTAGAAAATATTGTACTATTTTGTATGCTAGCTATGCGTACCACGTTTTATTGATTACACACTCTAAGAGGTCTGAAGACACCAAATCTAGTCTGCAAGCATTTCCTTCCTTACTTACACTTAATTATGATAAATGGTGAAGAGACTGGGATGGCTTTTGATCAACTGTGGGAAATAACAGGCTAATTAGATCGATAGAATTGAGACCTTGCCATAAGAACATTTTATTTAAATAAATAATTAATTTCTACTGGCAGTTTGATAAAACCTGAAAATGATCCCAACTAAAATTACTCTTCTAGTTTGAACTTGACATTCTAAAAGTCAAACTAATCCAAGCCAATTTTAAATCTCGCAACATGCTGCTTTAAGTCAATGCCCTCAAGTCTACCCCCTCGGTAAACTAAAACATTTAATTTATCAAACATTATTCACTTTTCAAAATTCACTTGAGAAGTTTCTGTGCTCAGTATGTATTGTCGCCCGAGTTCTAACTATACACACCAGCTTTGTGGTCCTTCTAGTTGACTTTATGCTATAACACGAGTTCGTTTACTGACTTAATTTACACTAAATTGTGCTATGAATAACGTTACTTTTTGTTATCTGTTTGGTACAGAATGTAAATGCGATCATTACTGCTCTCATAATTTTCGAGCAGGATTCTATGAAACTATCAAATAGAACCTACTTCTTGTAATGTAGAATCCGATAGCCCAGCAGCAAACAACAGCCACGAAATCTATTCGTAGTGAAAGGGCTGATTTTTCTATCGTCAGTGATTTCAATTCACTTTTATTTGTAGAACAAATATGGCAGTTCAGTGTATTTTCGACATTTAAACAATCTAATAAATCACAATTTTTATTCCTCCGATAAAATTTAATCTGGATGTGGAAAAATCAAACCCAAATTAGAATGTTTTTGAGTCAATTCTTTAAACTGAATTTCTATTTAAATTCTCATTCCAATGACCACATAGTTCTTTTTTTTCATGCCTCTGGTCTTACTGTCCAAATGAATTAGTCCTTAAAGTCGTGCCTTTCATGCAACCTAGGTATACTGTGGTCAAAGTGAACACGTATGCGGTCATTCTGTTACTTAATCTTAAGTACTAGTCTAGAAACTTAGGTAATAGACAGACTTTCGAGGTAATGCACATTAAGTTAGTGAAGTTCAGCTCGGCAAGAGTTTTATTGCAGTTCGAGATAGCTTTGCAATGTTGAGAGGGTTGGTTAAAGAAAATAGAATGTTTTCCAGGCACTGGAACTCCGAAATAAAACAATGGATCCCTAGTCATGTTTTGGGCTTATTGGAATTGTCATGAGATTTACTTTGGCTATAAATGATTTTCATGGTATTTGGAGGTACCTACCAAAATTAAAAAGAGACAAATGAAAAACTTTTTAACAAAAATTAAACCGACTTCCAAAACAAAATCTTGTCTTAGGTACCTATTTTTTTCCGTTTTGCTACACCGACTTCGAATAAAAAGTAATTGTTCGCTTTGTAGTGTTTTGTTTTGGAATTCGGTTTGATTTTTTTGTTAAAAAGTTTTTAAAGTCAGTTAACAAATCTATGACATTGACAAGCGCTTCCGAAAATGTTACGTGGTCTTTTTCCAAACATTGGACATTTAGCAATCGTTAACGCTGATAGAATGATAGTTTGTCTAGAACACCAGACACCTATAACATGAGGTTAATACATACAATAAAATCAATCTCATGAGAATGAGAAATTGATAACACCACATACTTAATTGTATAAAGATGTAGCTAAATCCTATTGTTCAAAATCAATACCTACCCATATTTGTAAAACAACTCCAAATTACACCAATCTTCAACATACCATATCTAACCCATATCCTAATTCGTCTACAGCCTATGATAAATATTTACCTTTCAAACATGCGCACGCGTCGATTGCGTAAACCGAGATTAACTACGCGTATATCATTCTTAACCCTTTGTAGTACAGCTATAAATTACCCAGTTAGCCGTCGTTAACTGTTGTTAACGTTTAATTTTAAACCAGTTTGTATAAGTTCCAGTGCCTGGAACTCCGAAATAAAACAATGGATCCCTAGTCGTGTTTTGGGCTTATTGGAATTGTCATGAGATTTACTTTGGCTATAAATGATTTTCATGGTATTTGGAGGTACCTACCAAAATTAAAAAGAGACAAATGAAAAACTTTTTAACAAAAATTAAACCGACTTCCAAAACAAAATCTTGTCTTAGGTACCTATTTTTTTCCGTTTTGCTACACCGACTTCGAATAAAAAGTAATTGTTCGCTTTGTAGTGTTTTGTTTTGGAATTCGGTTTGATTTTTTTGTTAAAAAGTTTTTAAAGTCAGTTAACAAATCTATGACATTGACAAGCGCTTCCGAAAATGTTACGTGGTCTTTTTCCAAACATTGGACATTTAGCAATCGTTAACGCTGATAGAATGATAGTTTGTCTAGAACACCAGACACCTATAACATGAGGTTAATACATACAATAAAATCAATCTCATGAGAATGAGAAATTGATAACACCACATACTTAATTGTATAAAGATGTAGCTAAATCCTATTGTTCAAAATCAATACCTACCCATATTTGTAAAACAACTCCAAATTACACCAATCTTCAACATACCATATCTAACCCATATCCTAATTCGTCTACAGCCTATGATAAATATTTACCTTTCAAACATGCGCACGCGTCGATTGCGTAAACCGAGATTAACTACGCGTATATCATTCTTAACCCTTTGTAGTACAGCTATAAATTACCCAGTTAGCCGTCGTTAACTGTTGTTAACGTTTAATTTTAAACCAGTTTGTATAAACTAGGAATTTTTGAAACCATTACCGTTTAATTCGTTACTATAGGAGTGCGTGTGCTTGCTTTGGTCATTATATTTAATTTAATATTTGGGATATGTTTTTTTGCGGACTTGTTTCAATTTCTAATGTTTAAAGTTTTCCGAGTGTAACAAAAACAATCCTAAAGGTTTTAGGTACACGAGTTCAGTCGGAAAAATTTCTGAAGTATGAACGTTTCTTTTTTTTATTCAGTCTACACTGTCTCACTGCTGGGCATAGGCATCCTTCCAGTTATTATTTTCCTGCGTCACTTCAAACAGTTTTCTTTTCAAATTCTTTTAATGTATGGTATATATGAAAGTTGTGTAAAAAAATGTAATTTTGAACAGAAACACATTTTCAATTTATTTCTCGTCATGGTCAAAACAATAAGTGGTCCAAGCATTATCCTGGACAAAACGAATGCAAAAATCAGTACACTAACTTAACTTATTTAAGAAGTAAAAAGCCACTTGTGTCGTTTAAAGAAGCAAGTATTTTATTTAAATTTATTTGTTAACCATCAACAAAAGTTCAACGCTCTCTTATCATAAAATTTCATAGAAATTATGAGCGATTAGCATATATTACTTGTTATAAATAAAGCGGATTATATATAACTACGGGTAAGTTACTCCGACATTGAACATCAAGAGATTGCGCCGTTTCTATGAAAATCCTTGTAATACTAATTTATCCCTTTGTACAGTCACGTGCAAATTGGTTAGTCACATAGGGAAGTTCAAGTTAGTATCTCATAACAACACCAAAGTCCTGTGAGGGATTTTATTAGGGGCAAAGAGCCTATCTCTGGATTTCTACAAATAAATTATTGGCTTGTCTTGAATACAATGCAAGTCAAGTTATCGGATACCTATGTCCCTGCGGGGATTACTATGTATAATATTTATGACCTAATCATGTTATTCACGTGCTTGATGATTGTTAGATTACAATATGGAGACGGCTTAGGCGATTTATTCTTTTATTGGTAGGCGAACAGAACACAGTACAATATATTATGTCATTATCAAAATGTATCGGAGCCAGAGAGAGAGTGACAAGCCATCAAGCAACGGCGGGCCACAGATAACATTTTCAATGTTGCTATATCTAATATCTTCCCGTTTTTGGAAGATAAAGACTCCAGGGCCTTAACCAGGTAAGTGACAACTTAAATTATTGGCTTAAAAAACTAGTATCTAAGGCCATGAAATCTCATGTGAAACGAAACGTTTCTGCATCACTGACAGCTTTGACATTGACAGCTTACGACTATAATCAAAAGTTTGACTTGACAGTTCAAGCCTTGATTGAACAAATTATACCTACAATTATATTAATAATAACGTGCTGGCTTTCTAACTTCTCTACCAGAACGCGTCGTGACTCTAGTGCTATTATTAGTAACAATACCAGTGCTAGGAACAGAGGCATTATCGTTTCTGTTTACATTATCATTAACACTAATATTTTCTTTGTTTTCAGGTACCATCTCGGGCATTGGAGTGACCGGTTTGTGGATATGCTGACGACTTCTACGGAATTCACCCTGCGGCGACTGTATGATAAAGCTACGAGGTTCACTACTGGTATCAGAGATAGTACCTGGTATCCAAACACCTTGTGGCTTATGTTTGAAGTACACTTTATCACCCTTATGGACTTTTGGTAAAGATTTGGCATGTTTGTTATAATAAATTGTTGAATAAGACTTATGTTTTTCAATTTGTTCCTTGACGTGGTCATAATTAACTGAAGTAGGAGACAATTGTGAATCTGTGACTGGTATCTTGGTTCGCAAGTTCCTGGACATCAATATCTGTGCAGGTGAATACTCTGTCTTTTTAGGAGTATTTCTGTACAAAAGTAATGAGAGGTAAGGGTCATTATTGTCTGCCTTACACTTCTTAAACATATGTTTGATAGTGCCAATGGTACGTTCAACCAATCCATTAGACCTACTTAAATAAGGACTAGAAGTTATATGTTTTATATGCCAATCTTTAGCAAAAGCTTGAAACTCAACAGAGGAGAAAGGTGGTCCATTGTCGGATACAATAAACTCAGGTATGCCATGTCTTGCAAAAATCGACTTTAAGTGGGTAATTATTTTGTTTGCATTTGTGCCTGAATTTAAAAGTGCTAATTCTACATACTTAGAAAAATAGTCCACCACTATTAAGTATTTTTCGTTATTGAATTCAAACATGTCAATACCAACTTTATTCCATGGTAAAAGTTTATATTCATGATGTAGAATTGGCTCTTTACTGTTACATCTTCGGTATGTCATACAAGTATGGCATTGGTTGACAAATTTCTCAATATCATTACTAATATTAGGCCAATAAACAGTAGACTTAGCTAAGCGTATACAGCTATTAATACCTTGGTGTCCAACATGTACAAGTTTTAGTACATACTCTCTGAAGGACTCTGGGATAACAATTTTGTCTGACATAAAAAGTATGTTATCAATCTCACTTAGTTTATCTTTTAATGAGAAGTAGGGCTTTATAGATTGACCAACAGACCTCTTATGTTCGGGCCATCCTACTTGACAATATTTTATTATTTGAGATAAGATAGTATCCTTACATGTTGCTTGTTTTATTTCCTCAAGTTTTTCAGGACTGACTGACAGATTTGACATTATGTTATTAACATGTAAGTCTATATCTTTCTCCAAGTCTTGAAGTGCCGATTCTTTTAGTGCTGCTCTAGACAATGTGTCAGCAATGTATAGATAACGACCAGGTTTGTATATGACATTAAGCTCATATGGCTGAAGGCGCAGCATAATCCTCTGTAGCCTTGCCGGTACATCATTCAATGCTTTTTTGAACAGAGTAATTAGTGGCTTATGGTCTGTTTCAACTGTGAATGTCCTACCGTAAATGTACTGGTGGAATTTAGAGCAAGCAAATAAAATGGCCATTGCTTCCTTCTCAATTTGAGAATAGTTTTGTTGACATTTAGTAAGTGAAGCGGAAGCATATGCTATTGGCTGTTTCTCTTGTAACAAGACACAGCCAAGAGCATCTTTGGAAGCATCAACTGACATAGTGTTATCTTTGTTTGGGTCATAGTAAGTAAGTACTGGGGCACTGCTAATAAGTATTTTAATGTTATTAAGTTCAGTTTCATGTTGGTCTGACCATGACCATTCAGTTTGTTTAGACAAGAGAGTTCTTAGGAGACTATTTTCCTTTGACAAATTAGGGATGAATGGACTAAGATAGTTAACCATACCCATGAACCTTTGAAGGTCATTGGTGCATGTAGGTCTGGGCATGTCACAAATGGCTTTTACTTTGGCTGGGTCTACTTGTACTCCATCTTGACTGAAAATATGACCTAGGTATTTCACTTGAGGCACACAGACCACACATTTTTCTTTATTAAACTTAATATTGATTTCTCGAGCTCTGTCTAGGACTTTTTGTAGAGTCTCGTTGTGCTCCTCAAGAGTCTTACCATAAATGAGAAAATCGTCCATCATGATTTTCACATTGTCAATGTCATTGAACCTTTTTACCATTTCCCGGTGGAATATCTCAGGGGCTGCGTTGATACCATAGGGTAAACGGGTAAAACGGAACCTTCCAAAAGGCGAAATGAATGTACAGAGCCTTGATGAGGCGTCAGACAGTGTTAGCATCTAAAAACCTTTATTGGCGTCTAATGTTGTGAAAAATTTTGCACCAGCCAAGTCAGACTTTATTTCATCCATGGTAGGAAACTGGTAATGAGACCTCATAATTGCCTTATTTAATTTTCTGGGATCTATACATAAACGTAACTTACCATTTTTCTTAGTAGTTAGGACAAGTGAGCTCACCCATTCTGTAGGCTCATCGACACGACAGATGATACCAGTTTTCTCTAGGTCATCTAGTTCTACTTTAAGCTGTTTTTTAACTTGGAAAGGAACACGTCGACAATAATCTATGGTTGGGGTGACATCAGGTTTCAGTTTCAGATCACAGGTGAAATCCTTTAAGAGACCCAAACCTTGGAAAAGATCTTTATAACTCGATAGTATACTATCACATGTATTTATGGTCACTTTATGAATTCTTTTAATAAGTTTCATAGTCTTACAAGAATCTCTGCCTAAGATTTCTTGAGCATTCACATCTACTACATGGAAAGTGACATTGTAAGTCTTATTATCATGACACACTGGCAAGGTACATTGACCTACAGTAGGTATAGTATCACCACTATATGTTGACAGTTTATGTCTGCTTTTTGTTAACATGTCAGGTGGGAGCCTTAACTTATTGAATGTATTTATGGACAGAATGTTGGTGTCCGCACCCGAGTCAAGCAGAAAACATACATTGACATTATTAATTATTAGACTAGCCTTCCACGAGTCTGATGTAATATTATTGACATAGATAGAGGCTAGATGAAGACTGTTAGATTCCTCAGGGTTGACTAAAATTTGATGTACCTGGGTTGACGAAGAAGCGGTGTTACGGCATACAATTGCAAAGTGGTTATACTTGCCACATTTGTTACACTTTACACCTTTTGCTGGGCACCTGACTCTGTGAACTTGTCCGCAGCGGCTACAGGTATCCTGGCGGCTTGACGATCTTGGTCTCTGTAGTCTGGAGCTGCTTGGCGTTCTTGACTTGCGGGAACTGCTGCATGGTGGTCTTGACTCCGCCTGGACTCTGCCGATGAATGTAGTCGCATCTTCTAATGTTTTGGCCTGTATTTTTGTTGTCTCAATGGTCCTGGCAAGTTCAATGGCCTCGGACAGTGTAGTTGGTTTTTTCATGAGTATACTCTCCTTGATGTAGTGATTCCTTGAGTGTAGATTCCAGCTGAAGACATCGCGCAACAGACTGTCTTCCAGTGTCGAAAACTCGCATTGTCTGCCTATATTCTTGAGATCAGTGGCGTAGTCATCGATTGTTTCATCTTGTCCCTGTCTTCTATTAAACAGTGTGTGTCTTTCCATTGTGATGTTAATTTGAGGAGTGAAGTATCTGTTGAAGGCGTCTGTCAGCTCTTTGAATGTGACTGTGTCGATATTGACGTTGAACGAGTAAAAGATCGTGAGCGCTTCTGTGCCGATGAAGTGCAGCAAAATAGCGACCTTCCTGCTGTCTGCTTCATTTTCTAGATTGTTGGCTCGTAAGTAAATCTTAAGTTGTGTAAACCAGTTTTTCCAGGTGATGGGCATATTACTATTATGTATATCTAGTGTATTGAGCGACCCGGACAATTGTTTCGGGCTCGGATTTCCGCCATTGTTTCGTAGCGTTGTCGGCGTCGGCTTGGACTTTTTTCCATCTTCTTCCATCTTGACAATCTTAATGTTTTAGAACTCGTCTTGAAGTTATGATTGTTGTTTTCTTAACTTCTGACACCATGTTGGATTACAATATGGAGACGGCTTAGGCGATTTATTCTTTTATTGGTAGGCGAACAGAACACAGTACAATATATTATGTCATTATCAAAATGTATCGGAGCCAGAGAGAGAGTGACAAGCCATCAAGCAACGGCGGGCCACAGATAACATTTTCAATGTTGCTATATCTAATAATGATATAAAATTTGTATGTGTTATTCAATAGCTAAATAAAGTTCTCAACTTTAACACAAAATAAAAAACACCACCCAATTGCTTATAAGGTTTGTACAATGCTTGTTTTTCTCTCTTTGAAACAATTGATGGCCCACACTAGGGGTAGTGTGAGCGCTTTGTTTTCTATTAAGTGAGCACACTCTTTTATTTATTGGGTGAACGCGAGTCAAATACTTGAGATTTATATTTTAAAATGGCCGTTTGGGAATGAAGAAAGGAAGAAGTTTCAAAGGATTTTTTTGCGCCCTTGATAGTCTTACCTCTTGTAGTCACATGATTGCTTCTGCTGAACAATGGTCCTGAGTTCGATACCCGGGTCGTGCTAAGCTTATAAAGAGTCTGGTTTTGTGCCCAGTGGATCTCTATGAGCTCGTGCCCATGGCTATCATACCTGTATGAGATATGTCAGTCTTATAATATCTCATGCCGGCTGTACACTCTCGCGCGAGAGCTCGCGAGGATTATGTACATTGCTTTCAGTACAGCGTTCAATCATCAAGTATTTTGTTTAAAAACTCAATGTACAGCGTTTTCTCGGGCTCCCGCGCGATATTTTACAGCCGGCATTATATATGAGACCGACAAATAACTGGGGAAATGTAGGTGGCCCCAATATATATAACAAATCAAATATACATTACATAAACTGGTTTTGCAGTGAACCTTTTCGCATTTCCAAACTCATTTATCACATAAGAAATCCATGTCAAGGTTTCAACGAGTCCAGAATTTATAACCTAGGTTTATAGTCCATAAAATTCAAAACTGTCGCGATGACAGCCAAATCGCGCCGTCAAATAGTAATCGGTACTTACAATTGAGCCGGCCTTACATTTTCACATAAATATTTATTGCTGTCTATTTTTATTAGCGTTACATTTTATTATATTAACCCTGGAAGTTAGTACAACACAGTAAAATCACGCCTGTATTGCCAATGTAATACGTAGAAAAGTTTAATATCCACATTCGTTAATTATGTTTAAGTTCCCAGGCTCAAATCCAGACACCGGGTTTGATCCGTGAATCGAATCCACTAATTTTCGGTCAGCAACCAAAGAAGTTAACGCAACATTACATCACCGCTGCGTTTCCCTATAGGTTTCCAGGTTTGGCAGAGCTGTACATATTGTACTTACCATTTTCCTGATAATTATTTAATAGGAGTATGTTCTTTTGCTCTTGAAACTTCCTACATAAACATTCCCGATCTGCTAATCAAATTCGAGACTCTCAAGGTCAGCAGACTCGAAATATATTTGAATAATGTGGTCAATCATGATAGACCTGAGGCAGAACTTTATAAGTATGTACATAAGTTATTTGTAACCTACCAACTAGCAAGGCCAACATATACAAAATACCTGAATACAGTAAAATAACATTACTACTAACATGAAAATAAAGATAAGATAAGATATTCAAAAGTACTCCACATATTTTAATGAATTGTCTGGAAATAAAATTTTATATTTTACGTTATTGGAGTTAGTACTCCTATTACTGAAACTGTTTTATATATAGGAATGTTTTATTGACATAGGTATAATTATTACATAGTTAGTTAATTTTTGCGTTTTGTATGTAATAGATACCTAATACTCGTACATTGAGCTGTTTGTAGCAACACAATCGTGACAAAACCCATAATTTTATAACCAAGATGAAAAGATGGTCAGAAAGGTTGTCTCTATGTATAAAAATACTGGTATACAGCATGCAGTTAGGCTGGAAGCCGACCCTATCAAAGTTGGGCAAAAGCTAAGCAGATGATGAAGTAAGTACGTACTATAAAGAGCCTCCACGAGTGTCAATACTAGTCTAAACCTTACCGGTGGCATTGCTTTGCAATGCCATTTACGCTAATGTTGGCATTTTGACAAGAATGAAAACTTTATAACAGTGTCAGAAACTATTCTGCTATCGGTTTTCATCATTTCGGCGCCGCTCTCCAATGGCAAAGCCAACTGAAAATGTACTGTTCGCATATAATGAAACTGCGACCTATTGTAAAGCTACGCAACAATGGCAAATTTCTCCGTAGTCCTGGCCATCCGACGCAGCAGTGTACAATCTACTTTATCGCCATCAGTCCACATTTTAACTACCTACGTACATGTTCTGCAGTTTTGTGACAGCTATAAAACGCTCCATAACACTTATTGCGACTTTAATTTCGTAAAAACCTGCTACTATAAGAACTTTAGCATCATAAAATTAGGGTATCTAGGGTAAAACACTATAAATATGGTAAAACTCTAACGATTACTTCCCTGTTACCTCCAGACATTAATAGCCTATTTCCTTTTAGGCAAATATTTGTTTACAATGGTCTAGTTTCATCTAGCCTGAAGCGGTTTCAGGAGAGAGATCATATAATAAGTTATTGACTATAGCTGAAAAACAGAAGGACCACTTCACATTACGACAATTTTCTTCAAAAGAATTGTATAGTGCTCAGACCTGTACGACCCATTAGCCAAGTGGCTGCAAGCGCAACTGCGGGGCAGTGTAGTCTCGGACCAATCCCGGTCGAGCTATGTGTTTGGATTTTTCCATGAAGAAAATTCTCAGCAGGTATACTACAGCAGTCGAGAGTGAGTATTTGTGCCCCGTATGGTAACATGTGCGTCACTTAGGATTTATAATCTGACTGGTTTAATGAAGTGCAAGCAGGTATACTATACCACAACTACTGGGACTACCTACTGGACAACACAATACCCCTTGTATAGGTAACTTGGTTGTACAGGTAAGATAGGCAGTCGCTTACAGTACGCAATAGATCACAGTCTGCTCAACGTTTGGGGAATACTGGCGTCAATTTGTATTTTATGTATCTACTAGCTTCTGCCAGCGGCTTCGCCTGCGTGAAAGTCAAAGATTAGCCCGAGGAAACATATTTCCGGGATGAAAAGTAACCTATGTGCTATTGCAGACCATAATCTATATCTGTGCCAAATTAAATCCAGATCGGTTCAGCCGTTTGAGCGAGAAGAAGTTACAAACACACACACACACTCACACACATTCACCTTTATAATATTAATGTGACTGAACTAATCTTACTAAGATTACTGTTATGTCCCTGCACAAGTTGTTGGCAAGGCTTTTCGGGATTAAGGTTTTATGGCAGTAGCTTGGTATATAGCCTACATAATATATCTTTGGCTCAAAAGAAATTGCGCAAGTGTACTATGAGATATTATCTTCGTGCAATAATAAATATTTATAGGTATGTTCATGTTTTACTAAAGGGTAGATGTTTTGTACTAAAAATAGGAACCTTATATTTTGTCGATATACCTAAGAAACTTCAAATAGGATGTACACAGAAGGAATTATCAGGTTTTTTTTATTGTATTTCTGATATATTTAGATGCCATTGAAGTAGGAGGCCTGTAACTAGCTGTGTGTTCAATCAGTTATAATTGGCTGGACGCATTTGGGTAAAATTTGGTACACATACCCTATAGACCATAATCTTGTCAAAATATATTTTTTATCTAAATATCTGAAGGGATTCCCTTAGTATATAAGTGAAACCACGGGGCAAGTAAGAACTTACATAAAAATGATAATTATTATGAAAACAAACCCTTAAGTATATGGGGTGTGTCTGACATCCACGCGAAACAAAATACCATGGATTCAGTACATGATTCTCGATCCCTAGTGTTGGAATTTTGTGTGGGCTCTTCTAAATTTTTGAATAAAAATCTTTTAAAAGAGTCATTAATTTTTTTTTTCACAAAAGAAGGCACTGAAAAAAAATCCTGATTTCCTAAAGTTCACCATAGAGATCAACTAGTACCTACACGCGCCCCGCTGCTCGCACTTTTTCTATAAAGAATCGGATTTCAAATAGAAATCGAATTGAGTTAGATAAGAATATCGATTTGGAATTACTGTAATGTAATTTTATTTCAAATATTAGGAAAAAGGCGACGAAAAATTCCAACACTTAGGGGTCCAGAATCATGTTCAGTACACTGAATCCATGATATTTTTTTTCGCGTTGGTGTCAGTTCCACTCTTTATAATTATGATGAACTACAAAATTTGTTTACAGTTCTACAAATCGGTTTCCAATATCAATGTAAAAACTGTCCGATCGTCCGTAAAGAGGACATACAGGGTAATTGTATGTGTAATACATTTAATTACTCAACCATACGAAGCACGCAATACAGGTATTTACTTGGTTTTAGTACTGAATTGATTTCATTGGGTAGGTTGGTTGTTAGCAGTTCTTGGGACTTCTAAAGTGGCGGATGCAGAGATAGGTAGGTCACAGGAAAATAAGAAGAAGGGATAATTGCGAAAACGATATAAATTACTTAAATCCTATAAAAGTAGAATACAGTTGTGGTATTTACATGAACTTTTATGTTTTGGTCATTTATTTATTTATTTATTATATGCTTTATTGTACACCTTAAAATACAATTATAAAATGAAACTTAAAATTAATACATATACAATGGGCGGCCTTATCGCAATCCGCGATCTCTTCCAGGCAACCTGGTATGTATGGACAGTAATTGTCTGGACATGAAGTGGGGTTGTCATCGGTGTGACAATATTTTATTTGTCATTACAATTTATTCATACATAAGTTACGCTATAATCAAAATTTTTAAGTAATAATTGGTTTTATTCACGACTTTTCTCTGAAAATAGTCATAGACATGTGAAAAGCCATTGTTTTCGGCACATGCCTCATCCTACGGTTCTAGTGACCACAAAAAAACGGTTTATCAATTTGTATCTGAATACGTATTTCAAAACACCATTCACCTACACACTAACATCAATCTATTTTGAACTTTAATCCTATGAAATAAGGTCATATGATTATGAATTCAAGCTTTATTTACTATAACTTCTAGTATACCCACGCATGTCAAAGTTCTAATCGTTTCTAGAGTATTAATTTAGATATCCCTTTCCGACAAAAGAATTTAAACCCTTCTTTTAAATGTTAAAGTTTAATATCAGTTGCAGTAGTTTTGAAAGTAGCGTAGGCGTAAACATTCGTGCAAATACTAGATAAAATAGTTTATGGAATTGATATCTAGTTTGGATATGGAAGTAAACGAGTGTTCCTAATGATGCACTAATGTATATAAGAGTAGTATGAGAATATTGGAAACCGGTAGCTAAGTGTAGGGTTACATACATTTGAATATGAATTGGAAATTATTATGATATGGTCATGTAGCCGTTTCCAGTGTGGTATGGTGAATTTTATGTTTATTTATTTATATAGTATCTATTACCATCTTTCATAGGTGCAATAAAATAGCATCCGTTCTGATATGTTAAAGGTGGGAGATTCTAAAGACCTCGCAATCAGCTTGCAGACTGGCTTAATATGTTGCCTTAAACGTGAACTATTTTAATAACTAATTTGTGTCTTGTGGGTACACTACAAGAGTAAGAAGTTGTTCCGACTCTTTTTAATCAAATATCGAAAAATAATGACAGACGTGTGTCGCGTTTCTGTGACTAGAAGTCTGGATACCAAAGAAAAGGCTCTTGAAAAAAATGTTACAGTCCGTTATTTTTGAACCAGCGGCAACGGCTTAACCTCGTGATGGTCAGTACCCCAGCGCAAATAGGAAAATAGGATACCCGTCAGACCGTCACTCATTTTCTTTATGCTTGTTCTTTTACTAAACCTAGGGAAAATTACAAAAACCAAGATACTTTTCCTGACATTTTCCACGGGCACCGGTGCAGTAAATTTTTTTTCAAACCAGCTTTTATAGAAATATAATTATTTGATAAAAGTTGCCCGTGTCAACAAAATAGAAGAACATTATCGAATTAACAACTTAATATATTAATTTGCTTTGACTAGCAATTGCTACAACACACCTGACCTACAGAACCTCTAAAATTAACGACACGATTACCGAAACATGACAGCTAACCACTTAAGTTATACAAGTCGGCACAATGTATCAATCTGTCCAAACTTAGATAAATAACGCCAGTGTGATCACGTTCCACAGTTCTAGATTGAAAACCGGTTTGGGAGGATAAGATTGGTTGCAAATGCAATGGACGGCCTTGCGGAGATCGTGTGAATTGAGTAAAAAAGACTTGATTTAAGTATAATCTTTTTTTGCAGGAAGATTCAAACTTAATGCCGGCTCGGAACACACCGCAAGTTGATTCACAATTTCATGTAACATTGGCATTCAGGGGTGGGGTACTATGCAGCGAGTAGCGAACTTAAGAGCCACCATTAAGTTTGAATCGAGCTGTAGCTCCTTTTCCTAAAATCAGTTCCTTCCTGGGCCACTTCAAGAGTTAATACTGAAACGAAGGCAAACAGCTTTCTAATCACATGGCAGGATGTGCAGAGAACGATAAAGCGAGGAATACGCTACCTGACCATTCTCCCCACATAGTGCCTCAGAAAAGGGGAGTAACGGCTCGCTACTACTGTTTTCAGGATGCTATTGTCACTGTCCCGTGTTCTACGCATCAGTGATGCGACTTTCTTACGAATTACCGCATGGAAACCATCAGTTCGGTTCTGAGCAAACATCTCCGATGCGCTACAGAAAGGGGGCAGTTTCAAAAACATCTTAAAAACATTATTGTACTGGACGCGCAAGACATCTAACTATCTTTTGGTGTAGCTGACCCACAGACCCCTCCCGTACAGACCTTGACTAAACGCCTTGAACAGGGTGATTTTGACTTGGTTCGCACACCGCGAGAATCTACGGGCCAACATGTTACCTCGGACCGCCAGTGCCCTACGTTCCCTTTCAATGTCTACATCATCTCTAAGGTCGTAGGTAAGTATGTGCCCCAAGTACTTAAATTGGTAGACTCTATTTATGCTTGCAGCATTTAGAGAAAAAACACACGAATACGAAACGTTAATAAATGAAAATTTACAAAGATAAAGTGTATCAAAATTCAGGACTGGGCTTGTGACGTTACTTTGCCAGTACAAAGTGTAGCACACCGTATAGCAACACGTGTCCAATATTTTTTAGTTATCCAACTGACGGAGTACATAGATATTTTTTGTCAACATCCCTATTTTAAGAGGATCATTTTACACCGCGACGCGTTCAAATTTGGATTTATTCGGAATCTCTCACTGAAATATATAAATTATTATGTAGTAAATTTTATAATATTAAATTAAGTGTGAGGTGACCATGTATTAGCGTTTAGATGTTATAATTTCGATCCACATTTGTTATAGGCTAGAAAATGCGCACACAATTCTACCAAAAAGATCCTATACTAGTAAGGTTGAATCGTCATTGGATCTAATCATACTGCTCAAACTAAGTGTTAAGGTTTCCATCCCCCAGACCGGTGCAACCGGTGCCTTAAAAAAAGGAAAATGTTTCGCTTTCCAAATAGAACACGATTACTTTGTCTGTCGTCCTCATTCCTTCCAATTCCACTCGATGAATTATTTATAGAAGTGACGTGACATTTATCAAATAAATATAAATCATAGGTTCATGCAAGCACAGAATGCAGCCAGGACATGTATAGCCGACAGTATTTTGAGTAGTACCTAAGTTTGTAAGTTGTGTAATCATTGTGATATTTTTGACTGACTGCACTTTTGTGTTTTTATATCCCTAATTGTTATATACCTGTTTCTCTGTGATAAGCACTTTTTGCACAACCATATTTTTTAAATAGCATATCTTGTACATTGTGATAAAAATATTTTGTAAGATTTTTATTTCTGAGATGAACAGACTCATGTATACCTTTGTATTTTTTTTTTTAATTTATTTCTGTGATGAAAAATAAAAACCTGCCCGTTTTTTTTTTTTTTTTTTTTTTTTTTATTTTTTATAGGCTCGCGTTTGACCACTATCTCGCCTGATGTTAAGTGATGATGTGGTCGAAGGTGAAGCACGCTTGCCTAGAAGTAACCTATTCACTCTTGACTTGAAGACCCCTAGGTTGTAGCTATCGGGAAACAAAGACGCAGGCAGGGAATTCCACTCCTTAGCTGTACGCACAATGAAAGTATTTTCGAAACGCTTTGTGCGTATGGGTGGGATATCAACCATGTAACGATGGCGCATTGCCGTACGTCTTGTAGTCCGATGATGGAAAGGGCTAGGCGGAATCAAATTGTGCAGTTCCATCGCACACTCCCCGAAATGTAACCGATAGAAAACCGACAGGCTGGCAACTCGTCGTCGGTGTTCAAGGCTCTGGAGCTTTGAGTCGACCAGCGCATCATTGCCGATAAGTTTCCTGGCCCGTCTGTCAATCGACTCAAGTGCGTCAAGTTGGTACCTGGCAGATCCG
Source organism: Orthosia gracilis (assembly GCA_947562075.1). Taxonomy (NCBI): domain Eukaryota; kingdom Metazoa; phylum Arthropoda; class Insecta; order Lepidoptera; family Noctuidae; genus Orthosia; species Orthosia gracilis. The sequence goes on along the minus strand of OX387266.1, from coordinate 9,980,902 downwards.
TCCCAGAGGTGAGAGCAGTACTCCATGCATGACCGAACTTGCGCTTTATACAAGTTGAGCAGCTGTTCAGGCGTGAAGTACCATCTCACCTTCGCAAGGATCCCTAACTTTTTTGCAGCTAATTGAGCCTTTGCCTCAATGAAAGGACCAAAATTGAGGGTCGATGTCAACGTAACACCAAGAAGGTCGAGATGCTCCGTTATCGGCATGGTTACACCACGGAAGGATGGAGCCGGGTGGAATTGGCTCTTTTTTGCGGAAAAAAGACACGCCTGGGTCTTAGCAGCATTGAAACTGACTAGATTGGCATTGCCCCATTCGGAGACTGCCTCCAAAGACAGGTTCAAGCGCTCAACCATGGCCTCCCGAAGAGACCGGACTTGAGGCCCAGTAGCCCGTGCGCCAGACACGTATCTCTCAGCAACAGTGCTGTCGTCTGCATACCCAAAGGTTCCGGGTTTTAGCAGATCATTAATGTGCAGCAAGAACAATGTTGCCGAGAGCACTGACCCCTGAGGGACTCCGGCGTTAATACCTAACTGACCGGACGAGCAGCCATCGATAACCACTCGGATGGACCGATCCCTCAGGAAGTCTGTAATCCAGTCACACAGACCATTAGGCAGACCGAAGGAAGGAAGCTTACCAATAAGGCTCTCGTGCCAGACCCTGTCAAAGGCCTTCGATATGTCAAGGGAGACAGCAAGCGCCTCCCCGTGGTTCTCGATGGCCTCACTCCAGATGTGAATGGCATACGCTAGAAGATCCCCAGTTGACCGGTTTCGGCGGAAGCCGTATTGGCGGTCACTAAGAAGGTCGTTGTCTTCTAGGTATGCCAGGAGCTTATTATTCAGTACACGTTCCATACTCTTACAGAGGATGGACGTTACTGATATGGGTCTGTAGTTGGCCGGGTCAGCTCGACTACCCTTCTTGGGCACGGGCTGAACGTTAGCTTGCTTCCAAGCCTTCGGCACTTTTCCAGTCACCATCGAAAGGCGATATAGGCGTGTCAAGATTGGAGACAATTCAGGCGCACAAGTTTTAAGTACAATTGCCGGGATCCCGTCCGGGCCACTAGCCTTGTTCACGTCAAGGTTACGCAGCACCCTACAGACCTCCCTCTGATGGATGCGAATATCCGACATACTCGTCTCACATCGAACAGCAGAAGGAGGGGGCCGCGTGCCATCAGTATTCAGACGCGAAGATTCCGCAAAGAGGGAGGCAAACAAGTTTGCCTTGTCCTCAGCGGAGTGGGCCAGCGACCCGTCAGGTCTCAGCAGTGGTGGTAGTGAGGGGCGACAGAAGTTTGATTCAACCGATTTAGCCAGGGACCAAAACGCCTTGCTACCTGCGGGGTGTGAAGCAAGTTTGTCCCCGATTCTGCTAATATGGTCAAACCGTGCCCTTCGCATCACCTTTTTGCAGGACTTGGCAGCCCTGTTGAAAGCTCTCTTCTTCTGACTCACGTCATTTGCCTTGCGCACACGAGCGTCGACCCATGCTAGGTACGCCTTGTGTTTAACCGCGTTTGCGCGGTCACACTCGGCGCCAAACCATGGACGGCCAACGCTGGACACCGTTACGTCAGAGAACGGAATGTAGTACTCCATCCCCCGACGCAACACATCTGTCACTGCGTCAGCGCATGACGATGGGTCCACCGAAGAGAAGCAAGTGGGCCGCCAAGGATAGCATGCGAAGAAAGAACGCATACCATCCCAATCTGCTGACTTGTACCGCCAAACCCGCCGGGTGCCTCTTGGGCTGGGATCGGGCGGGGAGTAGACGGATACAGACTTCACCAGACAGTGGTCGGAACTACCCAAAGGTGATGAAATCGACACTGAGTATCGGTCTGGATCAGTTGTCAGCAGAAGGTCCAGGCAATTGGCTGTATGTGAATCAACATCCGGCACCCTAGTAGCCCCTTGGACCAGCTGGGTGAGATTTAGCGCAATCGAAAGATTTCGCATCTCTCGTCCAGCATGGTCAGTGCACTGGTATGGGAAGAGCCACTCCTGGTGGTGGGCATTAAAGTCCCCCAGTAACACTAGTTGGGCGGAGGGATACCGTAGCTGAGCCACATCTGCCGCCTCACTCAGGTACTGTGCGAGCCTGGTTGTCTCCAGATCACCGCTATGCGATCGGTAGACACAGGCATAGATGATCTTATCCAGACCTGTGTCCACCAGGGCCCATAGCACTGAATAGCTTGAGTCTTCAAGGTCACGGAGACGCCGATAGCAGATATCGTCCCGGGCGTACATGCATACACCAGAGCGTGGCTTGAACATGTGCTCCAGGGTATACCCCGGGTAAGATAGGTACGCCACGTCTGACGGGCATCCAATCTGCGTCTCCGTAAGGAACAAAAGTGCTGGTTTCTCAGTCTCAAGGTGGTGATGGACTGCGACAAGGTTAGAGTGCAGACCTCGGATGTTGCTGAGGTGCACCTTATGTGAGAGTGAGTGCTGCCGCTGTTCAGCTTTTTTTCTCTTGTTCCTTTGCATTATTGCTGTGAGTGAAGAGGAGGGAGAGGAGAAGGAAGTGAGATGAGGTTCCACGCTTGCAACCTACAGACACGCGCCGATAGGACGCCATCATTGGGGGACTGGTCTGGAGACTGCGGGGACGCCCGAGCCCCCCCAGGAATGTCCATCGGGCACTCTCGTCTGGTCGCCAACCAGCACGATGGCGCATTCCGGGATTTTTCGACAGTTGGCGGGGCAGCCTTTCATGTGGGGCTGGCACACTACTTGGGCCCCCAACTACCTGCGGTCGGCCAGCGGCGCACCGTGCCTCGGATCCCGCTACCCTCCGCGACCAGTCTTCCGATACGTCCATAACAGCGCGAGTCAGGCCGGCCTGCCTGCTGTGGAACAACTACCTCGACCCAACTCCTCTAGTGGCTGCACCGAGCATCATACCGGAACACGACTAGGCCGCTTGGCGGTACGTCTTTGCCCGGTGGGTGGTCGCAAGCCTTCGGCCGAAGCCTACCACCAGTTTGTCACCTGATTTGCACCACCCGGGGACCACGTGTAGGGAATCGAAAGGGGTACATTCCTACGGACGCGGGTGACCCAGCCCCCAAAAGCCGTAGTTAGTAAAATGAACCCACACAGAATACATGAGGATGAATGCAAGATGAACTATGGTATGAAGGATAAAAGTGCGAGAGGCATGTAAGAGGAATAGTATGAATGTGTTTGCAATAAATAGGCACCAATTATGTTGGTGGGGATTAGTATTACGATTTAAAAAAAAAAAATCATAGGTTCACCTACTTTTCTTTAAAACACCAGCACGTATCCAACAAATCTTGGAGCTCGACATCTGGAACGAATATCAACACATCCCTTTATTACTTTAGCTGAATATGTACTAGTTTTTAGGGTTCCTTGGCTAGGTTTATTCTTCTCACGTATGAGCAAGAATGTGTAGGTACTAAAGCTATACCGTGGTTAAGGGGCTGATTGCATTAGGTACAACAGGCTTAAATTCAGTTTCTGGTAAATAAATTATAGCAAAATATTCATGTGAGAAATTGTCAAATGCGTATTTTCTACAGTAAATGATTGAATGGATTTTCAACAGCCCATAGGAACACTTTTCTTGCGTCAAAGTTGTGACGCGACGGTAAATTCTTCACAGAAATCGGGGATGACTGTCGGATATGGAAGTTCATGCGACAAAGAAACCTATTTGAAAGAAACCTACCTACCTTAATTGTTCCGCGTGAGATATTTTTTACGGTAAAAATAAAATTTTGCTCGCCAGTATAATATCATAAGTTTTCTTCCCTCAATCCGTTGTGTTCCTCTTACCCTCAAACTATTTAACTATGAACGCAGAAAGTTTGTACACGTGTTGTAAAGTTTCCAACAAAAAGTTTTTTTTTTGTATGTAATGGGTTTGCTCTTGACTCTAGTCTATGTCAGAGGCGAGTTACAGCTAATGTTGAAATCTTCAAGATTTTTCACACTAGTTGACCTATGGTTTTATAATTAACTAACTTTTGCTACTGGCTTTTTCCGTTTAAAGTTTGGACAGCAGTATTTTTCCATGCAAGAACTTTGTGTTCTAAGGATATACGACAAAGTGAATTAAAAATATTGAAGTTCCCTTTATGAGCCTAGCCGTAGAAGTAATAATATCTACTTCTGCACGGTAGAATCAATTTTTATTTTATGATTTGTTACTTTTAATTCTGACGTTCAAAAGTGCCGCTTTATGGTCCAGTTGAATAAATATAATTGACTTTGACTTGACTTTGACTTTCTATAGATGAAATACTCTCGCTATACCTCACCAGCGTCAGGGCTTATGTTACGCCCAATTTCACTGCTTTAAGAGTAATAATGAAGAGTTAGCATTTACCAGCGGCTTCGCTTCCGAGGCTTATCCCGCAGGAAATATGCATTTTCCAGTTTAAAAAGTTCGAATAAGTAAAAATACGAATGAGAGTAAATGTTATCGGATTTGCAAATGCAAATAATTTTACCTCTGTAAAAAAATAATTTTATTAAATATTTTGATTTTTTCATTTACGATTGCCCATAAGGAACCTCACGAAGTTTTTCCGGCTCGCACTTCATCAGTTTTTATTACTATTGTGGTTCGTCTATATATTAGATGATCAAGAAGCTGATAAGATTTCTGATCCAGACCTAGACTGCGTACTGAATATATATTAAATTCCAGGCTTTCTATTTTGTCAAGTTATTGGCTTCCTTTTCTTGGTGGTTCATGTGTAATCGATGCTTCTCTGTTTTTAAGCCCCGACGGAAAAAGAGGGGTGTTATAAGTTTGATGTGTGTACCTGTGTGTTTGTATATATGTGTATTTGTTGATTTGTCTGTGTTTGTTTCATCCTCCAGTATTGGATAAATTTAAAAGGTATTTGTTAGCCATAAATTGTCGGATGTCTGCGACCGCATTTTCTCTTAATATCTACTCAATTCATACTAACACTATGGATTCTATCATAAGTAAAAGTTTATTAATTATTTACTATCGATTTGTCAATGTATACAGAATCAGGAAGCTGTTCCGTTCTTTTAACCCTCAACCGCAGAGCTATTAAGATATAAATAAATAGACGCGCCTACTAACCCTAGCGATCTCTTGACCTACGGCCTGAACTGTTAATACCGCTTGGAATTATTTAATACCTTCGCTTTGGAAACTGATTTAAGAGGGTTATATTTCATTAATGGGTCTTTAGAAGGTTGTACCCGGTTGCTGGTTATATTTAGTTGGGTGGAAACAGATCTATTATTCGTAATATTTATCTTTTTCGGTTTTTGTAAAACGTTATTACAGTGAAATGAAACCTGGATAAGTGAGACACTTCTACGCCGTCCTAGCACGAAGGTAATCGTCTCTTCTGTTGTGATCCTAGTGAGCTATCATGGTGGTTCCGTAAAACAAGCCAAACTGTAGTTATGTGTGAAGGACGCCAGGGGCGCCCTGGGATTCGTTTTAATGACCATACAAGTGACTGGATCCGACGGGTAATTATGTGGTGAGCTTTTTTATGAGAGTCAAACTTCAACCGTGAATAAACGTTCTGTGAATCGTACAATGGTCAATTAAATTACCCATTGCACTTGGGTACATTCAGGTGTTACGGCGAAGAATCCATATTAACATTATTAATGCGAAAGTAACTCAATCTGTATTTTTATAACCTTTTTACGTTTTAACGGTTGTACAGATTTAAAAGGAAGTTTTGAGTATAAGAAGGTATAGTATGGGAATCAAGATAGTAATAAAATCCTCTACGGGAACACAGTGGGTAGGTACAAGCAGTTAATCTTGGAATCAAACCCGCAATATTATTTTCTCTAATCATAAAATCATACGTGTCTTTATCCTACAAATAGATTCCTGTTACCCTCGCGTTACGTAGGTGAGTAATAAATTGACTTAATTGAAAATAGTGTTTGCCCTTAAACGACAGCTGAACTTTGAATATAAGCATTCATCCAGGATCGCTGTTAAGGGTTGTAATTTGAAGGCAAATTGGATAAAACAATGTTTTTGTAATCATAATAATACAAAACACAAACATGAAAAAACAACATACGTAAAATTATAAACTCACTACTACAGACTATAGAATCCTCGTGTCACTGGCAATGATTAGGAACGCCATTACCAATCAAATTATCTGCAATGCATTTTCTCAACCATATTGGCGTCGGCTCTCAGTCTTAAGTATATATATTTACGTGCCCGCACATTTAGCGCTAAGCGCAAGTTTCGGAAGTCCCAGAGTCACTTTGTTTATCAGAATTGTCAAGGGCTGCCAGTTTCTATAAGACGACGGACGGATTTTATGGAAAGTGTCGACAATTACCGTCTCTACCGGGAGCAGCTGTGGCGTCTCGGTGCTTTGCCTTGCTACCATAAACTTACAAATATACATTGACAATCAAACTATTAAGTCTATTAAAGAATTCTTCCTATTTCTATCTTTGTCAGCCACCAAATAATGTCTACACCCATCTCGCTTACTCGACAATACCAAATACTAAATTGCACATCTTTGATAGAAATCATATTGAATTGAATGATCAATTCCCTCTATAAATCTGTCCTGCTCTGTCGCGTACGTTAATATATTATCCTCTTACTCATACATCAGTTCCATGTAGAGCAGTCTCCAGGATGCACAATAAAATATTAGAGTTATTCTTGAATGGCTACCTAATTATGACCAAACTTGGTTTAGTTAAGTGGGGTACTGCGATCCTGAGTATGGCGTGGTTCGAGTAATGTTAAGCGTCTCATATATAATCGTTGTTTTGTATGGAAATAGCAATCTTACATGATCGAGTTAGAGATTAAGATAAATAGATCATAAGTAATCAATATTTTAATTTTTGAATATTTACGCCGATATGATTGTCAGTGTTAGCCTGACAACTAGACTTGTCAATAGGTCTCGTGTAACCCAGCAAGTGGGTTGTGGACACCGATATAGTTGTTGACGTCAGATACGCTGTCGTTCTTTGTGAAATACTAACATCTGGTTAGATTGGAGGCCGACCCCAACCTAGTTGCAAATGCAATACTAACTAATAGATATGATTTGCAACAATAATTTCGGGTAGCAAGCCTAACCATAGGCTCGGAATAATACTTAAATGAGAAAATTTGGTAGTGTATCATTCTTAACAGTTGCATTGAATACATTGGGCGATTAGAGAAAGCGGCAGATTTCGTTACTTTAAAGCGTAGCAATCCTATAAAATGTTAAAGCTTTAAGTAAGAGGTCAGACAAGCTGCTTACCCCGATATAGTTGACAAAAGGCTAGGCAGATTGGGTGATTTGATTTGTCTAACATATACCTACGTAGTGGAGATCTTATCAGGGATGCTGGTAGCTTGTGGTTAAGAGTTGCTGAGAATTGTGATAAAAGACGTGCTATTGACGAGGTGTAACTGTGAGACTGCTATAGGCTGATGATGATGGCTTTCTCAGTAGGTAGTGGTAGAAGTTCCTAGCGATGTTGTTTATAAGGCGAAAATATTACATGTACTTCTTCGCTAAAGCTTGACTTAAGTTACCCATAGGTATAGGTACTTTATGGTTGGTAGATCACAGAGTAGTTTTAGATTCATACCTGCTATAATGACAAAGATTAAAAGGGTACCTAAACCCAGATGTCAAACTGGACTACTGAAGTTTCAGCTTTCATGTAACTACATCCAGCAGAGGACATCTTTCGAAAAACCAAACACATTTGAATAAAGAGTAATTTTATATCAATATAAAGTAATAAGAACAAAACATCAACTAGAAACTACAAATTGTGTACTCGTAGCTTTCTATACAGCCCTACTGCGCGGGGCTCCTATTTCTGTCTGCAGGGTCCAAATAACCTAACATGAAGGAGAAGACCTATCCGTGTCGGGGTGCCCTAAGCTCCCGAGCTCACTTCGCTCGCTCTTGGACTAATTCATTGACCATAATTATCAAATTACCCAACCGTTATGTAGCAAACTATACTTCATAAAAGATAGTTTGATCTCTGCGATATAAGTCAAACTGACGTATAAGTTACTGTTAGCCTGTCGCAGAGATCAAGCTATATTTTATGAAGTATAGATCAACAAACGATGACTGACACTGGCGGCTAACACATAAAAATACGCTATAAAATAAAATGGCGTCGCTTCACGTTCCGTTCCACAGTGTAAACAAAAATTCGTTATTTCTTGTGTAAAAAAGTCAATGTAATTGCATAATACAACAAGGTTTTTGTGCACATTAATTACACACCTAATTAATTGTGAATATGTGAAAATAAAATTATATTTATGTAAAAAATATGACATAAAATTGAATAAAATACACCTCTACCGTCAAAGGAACATAAAATGACAACTTTGACGTCTACCATGGCAATTTATCCAACCTAAAAATTTGAAAAGGGCGTGCTATTTTCCAATTTGCATGGAAACTATAAAAAAATGATATCTCGTAAACTGTGATATTCCGAGTCTTGGAAGTTTTTAAGAAGCTTTCTATTTATGAGTACTATCTACAAAAAAAATTACTTCCAAATCAACGGCCCATAATGGAAAAGTTTTATGCGTGTACTTACTTAGTTTTATGAACAAATTTTACAAAAAGCAATATTGTCAGAAACAAAACAATATTAACACTTTCCAAATTTTCAGAATAGACTAAAATGTTTCTATATTATTTTTTGTGCGCCTTACAGCATATTTGTTAAGTAAAAAATAGCTACCTCAATTAAAGTGCACCCATGGCATTAAAGGCAATGTGATTTACGTATGGCATTGGTGAACGACACTAGCGTTAATTGCGACTTGAAGTAGAAATAAACATGAAAATAAATATTTGTGAATCATTGCTTGACTCGATATTAAAATATAGATATAAAATTTGACATGACTTTCATTGTTAGCGCAATTTTTAAATAGATATTAAACCCTGGCTGAGAATAAATTAGGTAGATAGGTATTTACCGACATTGAAATGAAAATGTTTAGCGTGATTAAATCGCAATTAAAACCGCGGTGAATTTCTCAGCAGCAGCCTCGAGTTTGGATTTATGCTAACTTTAACATTTTTGGCGATGTGTGGTATTTTATAAGTACACTATGCCTAAAAAAGAAAATAGGTGTAATTTAGTTTTGTGAAATCATAGTAGGTAGCGCTTTACATTGTGTAAGTTATTTCATCGCCACTGCTCTAAAAACGGTGAAGGAAAACATCGTGAGGAAACCGGCACGTCCTAGAACCAAAAAATTCGAAGACATGTGACATCCACCAACCCGCAATGGGCCCGCGTGGGGGATTAAGGCCCAACCTCTCTCTCACAGAGAGGAGGCCTGCGTCCCAGCAGTGGGAACATTAAAAGACCGATGATGATTAATAGTAGGTATCCCTACCTACTATTAATCAATCAAATCAATCACTATAGGGTGCTTAATCTAAAAAATATATAAAAGCTGCAATCAATTACAATCTTTCCTCTAATTGACGAAGTGACTTTCCATGAGTGTTTAGATTTTCTTAAAAGCAATTTTTTCCAACAAATCCCACAGTTTCAAGCTCACATCTTTAAACTGGAATGCATATTTCCTTATCTAGAAATTCTAAAATAAAATCTTTCACAAATCTGACAGAATCGTTTACGTGAAACCCCTGTAAACCGAAATATGTGTGACTAAAACGAAATATTTCGCGCTAAAGAAAAGAGGAGTAAGTAGTGTTTTGACGATTTTCAGCAACAGTAAAAAGCCTTGTAGCTGGCGGTACTGTGGCAAAAAAAAAAGTTCCAAAAAAAGAATTTAGTCGGAGCAATAAACTTTTACACTATATTTGAAAATCGATAACGTGCTCTTTAGAGCAAAGATGTACAATATAATTAATATTAATATAATTATATTATATATAATTTACTATAATTCCCTGTGTTGATCGGTTCCAAGAAGTTGTTGTTCTTGGTAACCACCACGTCTCAATTACTGTAGGCAGGCTCATTCATTAACAGATCTAAAAAAACAGGCATTTCTTAAAAAATATTGCTCATACCAAACTAATTTAGTTTTCTCAGATACGTTATTTTAGTCCTCAGCCGGCAAAGTGTTTTCCATCGCATATCTTTGCCGCCGCGACATGCAATTTGTGCCTGTTATTGACACGGACACATTTTTATAAAAAAATATCGGGAATATGTCCGCGGCGATATTTTTCGGATCTATATTTAGATCCTTGGTCTAAGTCCTAATACAAAAAAAAACTATTTTATTTCTTATAAACAATACGATTTAAAGAATGGTTTCGTTAAAAATTATTGTTTATAAGAAACACCGATATGTAGACACAATAGTCGTCTATAAACCAAGTTTCGATTTATTAGTGTTTAATGTTGTTGACGAAGTCAAAACTCATAATTTAGAATAACTAGACGAAAACTTCTGCACAACCCAGTAACTGGGTAACTCGATTTTATGGCTTCTGACTACCATAACGACTGCCAAAGATCTACAAATGATAGCCTGGACTATCAGCTTAACATGATTTTGAGGCACGTTGGACCCTATGTATAGCGTTAATCCCATCCACGGACTGACCTCGGGAAGCTTTGCTTTACCTAAAAGATCCAGCGCAGCTGTTATTATTTAGCCATGATTTCCTGTATTTACTATATTGCTAACATATTCATTGTCTAACATATCTAATGGCACATTTTTGTATATAACGGATATGAAGATATATGGCGTATTTTGTATGAAAACTGCCCAATCAATAAAAGCGTATACATTAATAACATTTTGCGGGCATATTAAAACGATGTTATTATAAATTTAATGTGCATATTGTGGAATGTTATTAAATTTATTAATGATGTTGGGAACGAAATATAATAGGTAGGTACTTACCTACTCGTGCAATAAAGCTGTATGAGTTTGCAGAATTGTTTTAATTTTAAAAGATAAATTTAATCAAATTTAAAAGATATGAAAATAATTGCGTCTTAATACATTTCGTGAGAAAATTCGAAAGTGATTATTGGACTGCGAAAAAGCAAAAAGTTCTTCAATAGAACTAAAAGGGGTTTTTTTTTTATTCCTATATTCTACCGCGGACATAGACGTCCGCGCCCTTTTTTACAGTATTAATTTGTTTAATAAATTTTCATAATGTTACAGTTATTGGACTCCTACGTCGGACATTATTTCTAGTCTTACTTAACTAACTTAAGTCTACGTGAGTTCATCTTTCATTAAATACTATGGATTTTTTTTTTTTACACACTGGCATTACAATTTTATATTTCTATTTTCTACTTATCTTTATATTATTAACTATTTTGTTTACTGGTTTCTATTGATACAATGCTTATGTTATTTACTATTTTGTCTACTTATTTCTATTTGTACACTTTCGGGGGAGATGCATGGCAGTGCGAGCAGACCAGTCCCGGCCGACGGTCCCCGTTCTAGAACCCCGTCGTTAGGATGTTAAGCTGAGTATGACTGACTCTTTCCACCATGCAGCTTTACATGTATATTTTTCATTACAGGATTTAGACAGGATGATGGTTTGGGTTTGGGGAGGTGTTTGGGTTAGAGTTGTTGGATAGAATTTGTTAGGTGGCGTTTTGGTAATGTCTGCTGACCAGGGACTTCACTAGCGTGAGCAAGGCCTCTATGACGACTACGTCTCGATGCTGCATGGCCGTCTTAAGATTGTAGTTGACGACCGTTTTAGTTGGCGCATCTATCGCCCTCTTAGCAAAGCGGCCTGTGGCGTCATCGGCGTCGTCGGTGTAATAGACGCAACTAACTGTATGTCTGGACACCGCCACTACCGCGTGGGAGATGCTGTCGTGGACCTGAAGCCTTCTGGACTTGGTGTTGATGATGATGACACTTTCGTAGGTCAACCCCTGAGCCTCGTGTATGGTTAGCAGGCGCGACCCTTCGCCGGATCCAAATCCCTGGCTCGCAAGAGAAGCTTTCTCCCCCTGCGTATGAACCAGGAACAGGGTGTTTTGGGTAGTGCTCGGTATTTGCGCCCCTGTGTAACCTTTCACCTTCAGGGAGTGGACCCGCGACAGCGACGACTTGGAGGAGTATATACCGGGGTATATCTCACTCAGTACAAACGCCACGTCCATTGGATTGCGGTGTGTGCAGAGAAACTCCTGGGTGATGCCAGCCACCAGGTCTGGACGGGTATACCTAAGCTCAAAAAGGTTTTCTCTGTCCAAAAATGGAAGCTGGTTAACGTCTCCGACGAGGACAAGCTCGCTTGCTCCAGACAACTTTACTGCCATGACTATGGCCCCAAAGTGGTTCATAAGAGCCTCGTCTACCGTAAGACGGTAGCACTCTTGAAACCGTTTGCTAGGCTTGAGGCCATAGTGCGCACCTTGGTCTTTGCTCGGTCTCCTAAGCGGCGCGCAAGCTTTTCCCTAAGATCTATGGCAGCTTCTGTTGTCGTGGTGGCTATCACGTCCCTGTCCTCGTCGAAGTGCTTTACCAGCCAGGTTGTCTTACCGCAACCCGGAACTCCGTTAATCCATCTGATATTGGGTACCGCCCAGCTTTCCTGCGATGCCGTGATACCTGAGGTTCCCGAAATGGACTGTGCCATTTCCAGGATCTTATCATCCGGCATGATTTTGGTACATTTGGCGGTAACCACTATCGGATCGTCATTTGGCACGCTGAACTTGAGTTTGCCTGAGCGCTCCGTCTCCTCCTTTTCAAGGGCCACAAAACCACTCCTCGCGCTGTAGGCTGCCATATACGAACCCGTCATTTCCCCTTTGATGACTTGGCATGTGACGTTGTCGTACACCGCTGCCCCTGCTTCCTCGAGCAGTACCCTTAACAGACCCTCTGTGTCTCTCTGGTAGGTCTGCAGGATCTTCCTGCATGTCGTAAGATTGACCTCTCTGGTCGCTCTTACAATTGCTACGTACTCGACAAACGCGCTCTTTACGTGGTCCGTGGTACCCGACTTTAGTGCGAGGGTCGGCGGGCTGACTTGCCCTTTGTCGGCTCGTGTTGGCTTAGGCTTTTGCTGGGTTGGTTCCTTTGGTGTTTTTCTGAAGAACCTCTCCAGTGCTGTCCCCTGCTTGTGAGATGGTGATGCGTGGCTAGTGCTTGGGAGCAGTGCACTGAGGAAAGTGCCGAACGCTTTCAGGCGACTCCTCGACCGGGCCCTGTCCTCCGGGTTTGTGGTGTTGCACTGCTCCTTTGCAGCTTTTTCGGCTGCTGCCTTCTGCTGGGCCCTTTCCGATCCGCTTTGAGTGGTGGGGCTTGTTGTGGGGCTCGTCGTGCTGGCTGTTGGTTGTCTGGGGGCTTTGAGGAAACTCAGGGTTTCGCCTCTGTCCTCATAGACAACGACCTCATGATGTTCTGAAGCCTTTAGACAGCCAAAGCGGTCTGCGACGTCTCCTCTCTCTCTTCCCACCACCATTGCGTCCACGCTTATGATTCGGGCCGCGGATGACATGTAGTCTCCTGCCTCCCCAATCTTCTGAAGCAATGAGCTTGCCTGACCAAATGGAGTAGCCTCCCCCGCTCTAGCAATGCGATTGTTTTCCCATTAAATCGCATTACACGACATCGGTGAGTGGCCACTTCCACTTGAGGTAGTGCAGCATACTTGCTGCCTTTTATGCTCGTTTTGGTGGTGCTTCCGTTAATCAGGGCGGCAATACCCGGTGAAAGGTGTATTCGGGCCGCAGCTCGACTTGAGCCTATGCAGAAGCCTATGCCCAACCTCTCCTGATCCCTGTTCATGAACAGAGCGACCCCGTCTTCTCCGCATGCCAGGAATTGTGTAGTAGTCATGCTAGAGACTGGTTGTAGGCTGGCTGTTACTGAATCCGCTGCTGCTACCGTTGGTAATGGCCGTTGGTTAGAGTGTGTGTGTGTAACTTGTGCATCAGTCAATGGTGTGCTTGTTGTTGCTTGTGTAGTTGTGGTTGTTGTTTGTGTGGTTGTAGTAGTTGTTTGTATGGTTGTGGTTGTTATTGTGGTTGTGTGTGTTCGAGTGTGTGGTCGACTTCGCAAGGTTACGTCCGTTTTGTTGGCCCTTGCTGCGATTGTGGCGACTTTACTCGCGAATGCCAAGAATGGAATCCTAGTAATTGGTCTCCCCATGATGGTGTGGAGTGTGGACTGGCTAAGCTGGGTTTCGAATTTTACTTCGAGCTCCATTCTGTCTTGGCTAAACCTTGGGCATTCGAAAAGCAGGTGCCAGACTGTCTCTTCGCAGCTCGTGTCACAGACGCACGAGGGACTATCTTTGAGGTGGAAGCGGTGGAGATATGCTGAGAATCCTCCGTGTCCTGTAAGGATTTGTACATGGACCGGTGTGAGCACTGCGTCTCTGACTGTCCTTTTTGCCGCTAGGACGTCTGGAAAGAAAATTTTCGTGACCGATCCTGTACTCGAGGACTCGTACCGCGCTTGCCACTTCCTTATAGTCGCCTCCCGTATCTTCCTCCTCACGAACGATACGGGGACCCTGCTGTAGTCAGATGTGAGTTTTGTTAGGGCTGCCTCCTTGGCCAGCTCATCCGCTCTCTCATTCCCGGCAGTTCCCACATGGGCCTTAAGCCAGAAGAGCCTCACTTCTCTGCCCTCCTCTCTGATTTCACGGACGCTTCTCTTGATTTGGAGTGCCAGGTGGTGAGTGACAGACGGTCTCCTCAGCAGGTCCAGTGACGATTTAGAATCACTAAAGAAGGCCGCCTGGATGAATCCCTGTCAGGATGGCAAGAGAATCCATCTCTTGCCATCCTGACAGCTCTGAAGAGAGCATACATTTCCGATTGGAAGACGGTGTTGTGAGGCTCCAAGCCGAAGGTACTGAACTTTGACTCCGTCCCGTTTTCCCACCAAGTTAGGGCAGCTCCGACTTTCCCCTCTATTTTGCTGCCATCGGTGTATATCTGGGGGCCGAATACTTGGTGAGTTTCCAGGGTTTCGGGAATCAAATTCTGTAGGCATTTATAATCGGTTGTTGTGAGTTGCGCTGGGTGGGGATTTTTGGAATGGTGCACGTTACGCTCCAGCTCACGGCCTAGCGGTATGAACTCTTGGGAATGTCCCTTTTTGATCTTGAAAAGGGTTGCCGCCTCGTTTACTCGGAGGTCTAGGGGGAGTTGACCTGACAGGATAAGTGCCGATGTCAGAGACACCGTGCGGTATGCTTTGCAGATTTTTTGCGCGAATCCTCTCTGCAGTGAGTCAAACTTTTTCCTTGTCATCAGTTTCTCAGCTGCGGGGGCCACGCACTCGCTGCATACATCACGATGGGCTCTATCACCGACACGTATATCGTCCTGATTATATCTCCGTTGAGACCCCAAGTCACCCTCGCCGCACATGCCAACTGATTATCTTACTGATGTCTGCGGCCTTTCTACAGGTCGCAGACACGTGCGCATTGAAGGTGAGTTTGGAGTCTATCGTGAGACCTAACAGCTTCACCTCCTCAACCAGGCTAAGCCGCGTGCCCGACATGTGAAGTACCGGAACGTCGTACTTTCGCTTTCTCGTTAACACCATCGCATTGGTCTTGTGCGCGGCGAAACGTAGCTTATTTTGGACGTCCCATTCCGATACCTTTGCTAGCGTGCTGTTGGCTGATTGTTGCAGGGGACCGGCTGTGAAGTCAGAGAAAACCAGAACAACGTCGTCCGCGAAGGCTTGGCAGTATACCCCCATACTAGCCATTTTGTGTAGAAGTGAACTAAAAGGGGTTGTTCTGCATTTATATATGGAAAGTGTATTATTGTATCATGTAAATACCTACAAATATAGGAAAAACACGTTTCGGTATTGATTTTATACAGTCTAAAAAAAGTATGTCGAGTTTTGCACCAGTGTCGTGTCCTATGGTCGTGTCACTTTAGCAGTTAATTTTCGCGTCGTTTCTATTTTCATAAATATTTGAGATGCCAAAGGAAAATGAAAATTAAATGCTTATGCTGAAACAAATTAATCTAATGAGGTACTTACTGTAATAATAATTCACAACTACCATCGTAATACGGTGATAGTAATTTATTTCAGTTTAAATTCCTTCGCTTGCATGAAATTCACTCGTTACTTGTCCACCGAAGCAATTCTCGTGCAAGCCGAACTACTGAGCAAAATAACATGAAGTTGTAGATAAATTGAATATAACGACCGCTTTAAGTTGACACGAATTTGCTATTACAGTTTTTCATGTTAATTAACCTAATTTCCATTTCCATTTTATTTTTTATATATTTTTTCCTCGTCTGACTAAGTCGCCTTTGACTATTGACCACAAGCACTACACGCTGTCTAGTAAGAGGTCTTGATTTCGATTCCTGGGTCGGACAGTGTTATTGAGTTTTTCGTCAGGAATTTCTCAGTAGGTTGCTACTGAAAAATTCTGGATTTGTCAACAATTGCAAACTTAACAATTTAATCATAACACCCACTTAGCAAATATTCAGAGCGTTCAATTGATTACGTCGCACCTTTTGTGCTATCTTATGGATTTAAATGTAAATCCACAACCATCTAACACCCATGTTTAATGTTCGCAAAACTATGTTTAATCGCACGTACGATACAACTGATATAAATATCTAGCTCTAAACTAACAAATTGACAATAGTAAAGCAATGAATTTGCCACACTGTATTTATTCATTTATTTATTATAACTTCATGCAACATAAAAGTACATAGGCGGACTTAATGCCTGAGGCATTCTCTACCAGTCAACCTGGGCGGTGAAGAGATAGCATGGCACGTGCATAAAAAATGAAATAATAATGTTATAAACTCAAAATTAGTACAAAAGCATATAGTTAAAATAAACATACTTAAATATGTTCTATAATAAATACTACATATAAAATAATATATATATATATATAAATAGAAAGGCGCATATTGAGACGACTCTGCTATTCGTTTAAAAAATAATGCCGCAACTTCCGCTTAAATGCATTTTGACTGGTAGCCGTCCTGATATCGAGAGGAAGCGCATTCCAAAGAAGAATGGATTGAATATGAAAGGAAGAACAAAATCAGAAGTATGAGAAGGACAGAGCAAGAGGAGATTGTTAGATGAACGTAGATTCCTAGCGTGTGAAGTACATAGGTATTGAAAGTGAGGTATGAGATAAGAAGGAGGTGTGGGAGAGTTGAGTAGAGAGAAAAGCGCAGTCAAGGCGCGCAAATTTCTTCTCTGCCGAATGGGCATCCATTTGAGTTCAGTTCTGCAGCTCGACAGATGGTCATATTTCCGGAGGTTGAATATGAACCGGATGCAGTTGTTTAAGAGCCTATTCAGCTTATCCTGGAATACCGCGTTTAGGTCAAAGTAGCACACGTCACCATAGTCGATTAAAGGGAAAATTAAAGTCTGCACAAGCATAGTCTTCGTTTTTGCAGGTAGAAAGTTTCTCAGACGATACGAGCATCGCAAAGTCAAGTTGAACTTTTGACTGACACTAGAAACTTGACTTTGCCAGCTTAGCGTCGAATCAAGATGAAAACCGAGATCTCTTACACTAGGGCTGATGGGGATGACAGTACCATTAAAAATTATAAGAGGAAGAGAGCTAATCCCCAATTGACCCATCATGCGCAAGCTTCCAATCAGAATGGCTTGACATTTTGAGGGGTTTACAGACATCCCAAATCTGTCAGACCAGTCCTTGACAGCCTCCAAGTCCCGGTTCACATCGTCTATAGCGTCTGACAAACTCTCCACCCGCGTAGCTGCATAAATTTGAAGGTCATCGGCATAAAGATGATACGAACACCGAAGACAATTAGTTATAAATTTTTTGAAGATAGAGAATAACAATAGAGAAAGAATACCGCCTTGCGGAACACCAGCAGCCAGGTCATACCAACTTGACGAGCTCTCGTCAACACGAACCGACTGCTGTCGTCCCCGAAGATAGGAAGAGAACCACTTCAGTGCCTCGGAATCAACCATAAGATGTGAAAGGATAGAAAGGAGAATATCGTGACTGACGGCATTAAAGGCATTGGAGAAATCGATTAAAACCAAAACAGTAACCTTGGTATCCTGCATCGCTTCTCTAATGTCGCCAGTCACTGTACAATAAATCAATAGCTGACAGCAGTTGAGATTAAAAATATGATCGATTGCAATTCAATTTTTATATGAGAACCCTATACATTTTAGAATCGGTATGATTAAAGGTTGTCTGTAAGAGATTGCCTAGTGCGATAAGACCGCCCATTGTACACATGTTTTTTTTAATGTTTTTCATCTATGTTTTTGTGGTGTACAATAAAGTATATAATAATAATGATTACAATCAAGTTGCTGAATCAATAAACGGTTCTTGACACAGAGTTCGGAACCTAAAGACGACATTGCTAAAATATTTGTGGCCGCACTATGTTCGCAGAGCATCGAGGCAAGTTACGGCTGCCATAGCCATAGTCAGAATTGTCATCAACATCATTTTAGCCAAAAGACGTCTTCTACTGGAGACTGGTTCTCGTCAATGAATAGGCGCCAGTTACCAGTTTGACCGGTCGTGCGCACTTAACTTTGATACAAAAATGTAGGATTAGCAATTAACCCTGTATCCAACTTAATAAATAATTTGGTCAAGTTAATGCAATTACCACTCTGAATGTAGGTATTTAATTTGTATTTTTCTGGAATTTGGCTTTCGTTTTGTTTTGACTAGACTTTCCTACTCATTCCGTTTTTGTGTTCAGTCATATCTTACAATAATTTGCGATGCTTGCCTTTTGCCGGTATAATAACCAATAAAATCTTTTTGAGCGTTATAAATTTCTAAATGCTTGCCCTTAACAACATAAAAGAAACAAAATTATCGCTATGTAAGTACTGATAACAAGAGTCAAAACATAAAACCGCACACGGAACAATAAAAACACTAAAAAACAGAAATCAGAATGTCAAAACCACAAACCAACAAATTGGTAAAATATTCCAAATAACCATTACGGTCATAGAGAGGTTCCAATCTTTTATCATTTTTCCGTATATCCGAGATACGGTATCGCTCTACGATATTTATATACAGGCTTATAAACAACCCTGATATTTTATTTTCGCTTTTCGCTGAGTGCCTGAAGCGAGGAAGACGCAGACACTTTTTTTTTGCAAAGTAAAGTTTAAGATGAGCGTCGGTACGTTTTCTGTATTATTTTTCAGTTTACTGTAAAGAAGTTTATTGTTGTATTTTTCTGTTTTAGAGATGGACTTTACTTTGAATAATCTTATTACAAGGAATAAGCCTAAAAGATTAATGTACCGACAAAATCTCTCTGTAAGTTAACTGTTAAAAACTTTTGTTCTTGTTTTTAGTGAGAATCTGAGACAAGAGTTAGTTTGCATTATTAGAAAATCTTTGGTAAACAATGGACAAAAAAAACGTCGACTCGGGCCTGGTCCTCTTCGGATGGCGAGCTACCCATTACTCGCCGTCTGCATACTCGCGCCTACGGTGGCCGGGGGGAATCGGCTTGAGACTTCTGACGCTCAGGGCGTCGTGCGGTGGCTTGGGACGTGAAGGCGTGTCCGTTGCGTCCCCATAACGCGTTCTGCCTCCTCCTTCGCGAGCATTACTGCTTCGCAGAAGGAGGTGACCGCTTCCCATGCCCTTTCACTCCGTACCATGGCCTGAACCAGGAACGGAAGCGAGAGGTCGCCATCGTCGATCGCCTCCACGAGAATACGGCGTTGCTTCACCCACCAGACCTCCACCGTATGCTTTACCGTGTCCTCCGGACGATCCACGAAACGTTTAAACAGAATAGACAAAATATTTAAACTTTTTTAAATTAATTCACTAAGCGTGTCATGCTTTTTGAAAAATCTGAATTAGATACTTATCAATGTAGGGAACTAGTAAAGATTTACCTCTGCCTTGCCCTTCGGGTAATACAGGCGTGGTTGTATGTTAGGACTTCGCCCGTAACGTAGTGAGATCTTTGGCATCTTGTGAAGTGAGGAATCTTCTTAAACTGCAGACTATGTCCAAGAATACGGGCCTTATGTATCTTACTCTTCGTCTAGCTATATAGCGACAATTTCATACATGTTATTCTAATTTACTTTATTACTGAAATCGTTTTGCATCGACTAAACATGTTTAGTCAAATCAGTTCTAGTACAAAAAATGCACCACCAAACTCATTTATTTAATCCTGTTATAAATAAAATGTTTAATCCATCTCAGTGGATGGAAGACTAATTTTATTCCGACACGCCTCGGTCGCGGTGGCCCCAGTTTTTGCTTGTTAAAATACCTGCCCGCAGTGAATGAGAGAACGAATGGTCGCGTGAATGACTGTGAATGGTTGAGTGAATAAGTCGTCGCCGGACATCGTTGCAAATATATTTTTTCTGCTTTTCGTTCTCTAAAAGTCGAGTAAGATTGCTATCCAGCTATGTATTTGGTATCCGATCTTTTTACTTTACTAGCCTTTTCCCGCGGCTTCGTTCACCCGTCTTCGTTGGCCTGTCGGAGCACAATTCTACAGGAACAGTGTATTGAGTAGGGATAGAAAATAGCTTATGGCACGCAGCGATAGTGTAGCTTTCTTTCGATGAAAGAATTTACGTAATCGGTTCAGTAACTCTTTTCAGTGATTTCAGCTAGATTCAAGTTAATGGCGATTGTGAAGTGCGGTAGTCCCTGCACCGCAGTAGTACCCTAACCCCCGCTATCATATGAAATTGCTACTGCGCCGTGACTCGTGGAGTGTTCCGAGTCACTATTAAGATCGAGGTATATCAATAACAAACGTATAAATAAACAAACAATTTGGCCTGATGATGACGTTGCTATTTTTATTCATTTTTTTACTTAAGTATGGCAATATTCAAAAAGCGAGGCCTTCTTCAGGAAAATGTTTAAAGAAAAAAACAGAAATAATTAATATCTCTACGAAGGTAATACCCAAACTATAAAAATTAAACCTAAAACGTTCTTTTTAGGTGTCAAAGACATTGGTGAGTACCTGAATAGGATTGGGAAAGAGACCACAGCTAATTGCCACCACTGCGGAGGTGACCTTGACTCTGCACAGCACACGCTCAAGGAGTCTCCTGGGTGGGCCTCCGAGACGCAGCTCTTGGTCGCCAGGATCGGGCAAAACCTGTCTTTGCTAGCAATAGTGAAGGCCAGGCTGGCAGAGACAGAAAACAAGAAGAAAATAGTCTCTTACTGTGAGACCGTGATAGTCCAGAAGGAAGCCGCCAAGCGGGATTGTCAGAGAGTCGACCGCACTTGGGTAAGAAGGCATTGGGGAGGCAACCGCCTCAATGCCTAAAATGCCGAAATTCCGCCTGAATGGCTCGCGGAAACTCAGATTGAGGACGCTGTCCGCCCTCCAAGTGACTCCAGGAAAAACAGTGGCAAAATGATCAAGTGCTACCGTACACTGCAAGGTTCAGGGAAGGTATTTTTTTTTAATTCCGAGGGATGTGCCTTAAGAGGCGTTGCACAAAGGGGATTCCGGGCTGTTCTTTTAAGAGGTCACGGAGCCACTTCTGCGTTACGTATTAACTACTGGGCTGCAAATGTGCACATAGCTATTGTTTTTATACAAGTAATAAATCAGTAGTTACGTTTATATTTAATAATTAATAACAAATTGAGACGAAGCTAGCAGGGCTTTTGAGCAAGCATATACACGGTGAAAAGTTGATAGCTGTATATAGTAGGTGCGGCTTGCTGAGAAAACATCCAGCTTCCCCTCTACATTTTGAGCGACCACTATTCAATATCATATTTTATCATCATTGGGAACATGCATTGGTTAAAAACTTTCGACAGAAACACTGCAGCTCTTACGAGTCATTTGACATTTTGTTAATACAGGTTTAAACCTGACAGCTCATTGTTTAAATGATTAAGGCAATATTCGTGCCTCGTAATTGTTTAGAAGTAAAAGGTATTAAACCCTTTGTTCTAGAACTTTCGGGTCGATTAATTTTTATTGTTAGGTTTAGACAATTTGGGACGTGTGTTACTGGATTTAAATCGACACTAAAGACTTGTAAATATGTATGTTGTTTGATTTGTATTTGATAAGTTATTTACAATTCTGTTATTTAATTCATCAGCCTGTAGCTTTATCTTTAAGGGTAACTGTGACTTCATATGAAAATAAGAAAGGAAAAAAGATCATCACGCTTGCATAGATCAAATAATCGCTATTAGAAGGTTAGTTTGTCTAGCTGGCTAGAGCCTAAGGTTCAAAATACGGATGACTAAACCAGAAATCCTAATTTTCTCAATTGCACTAATAAGGAGACTCTCTCATTACTTCAGAGTACAGTCACAGAATCACTATTGGATTGTAAATCTGAACCTATTTAAGGATACATACAATAAATCAGTAGTTGCTTGAAAAGATAGCAGAAATGTAACTAGTGCTGGCTGCCTTGTGTAAATGCGATTGGTTTTCATTACTATGTGTCACCAAACAATGTCACTGTCGGATGTTGGTTTATTGAAATTTGTAGGTACTGGGGTAACCCCAAGGGTACCAGCAACTGATATTTGGAAGATAAATCCAATTTGGAACGCTCGGAAATGTTTTAAGACATTTTTGTTTACTTTTTCTTGGGACGACGTTTTAAGACATTTTTTTACAATATCAAAATAGTACCACAGTACCTACCGGACAATCTGACTCACTTTCACTTGGTATATGGGAGACCAAATTAATGCTGTTCATTGGATGTTTCTTCATTTATTCTGAAACTTATTTCAAATGTGATGAAAATAAACTGTCGCGGCGCGAGCAAAGAATGTGTGAAATTCAAAGCTAAAAAGAATCCGCTACGTTTCACAGCATAGCTACGCAACCTCGCACCGCATAATTACCTCGCACAGTTTTGGTGAAAAGTAAGGCGCCTCCCCGAGAAAAACGCCGCGTTAGCCGTTTTTGTGCAGTTTTAGGAGCCCCTCGTTATTTTCAAAGAAATATCAATTAATAAAATATATTAAATTACTACATAATATTGATTCTAAAATGGTAGTATTCTTTTTTTTAAAGTAGTATATGTTTCACTCACAAAACCATAAAAAATAGTAATAATATTTGATAACATGCATCTCCTCGTAAAGTGTTCATTAATTAATTTTTGTACTAACACTGATGGATAGACAATTTAATAACGAATATTTTGTAACTTTTTTTTTCAAAAGACCTACATTCGATTTTATAAAGATTTTATTCTAAAATCTGGGCGTATTCTATTTATTTATTCACCAGTGTGCCGCTAGGGCACTAGGAATGCTCAAGGTTTTTTTATCAGGGTACGGCCTCAAGGCGTGAAAAGCTAATAAACAGACAGACAGTCGAATTTTGCTATTTCGCATTTGCAACATTAGTATGGTTTAGGCTTTTAGAAAGTCTGACTCAATTATCCTTACAAGCGAGTTATAATTGACTCTTTTGTGTAGCGTACAAAGCCGCGTGGCCATTATTAGGATTGTTCGGTGGTCTCGAATTGGTTACTAATCAAATGTACAACATGCCTTTGTCCTATTCTAAAAGGGTTGTATGGATTTAGAATATTTTTTTACTATAGTATTGTGTTAGTTTTGGGCATAATATGTTTATATAGATAGCATAATAGGTTTATATAGAGAGTTTATTTTAAAATGGACGACTCGGTGTTCTCCAAACTAGGCGCTATGAATGGGATTTCCACTACTTTTTCTGAGCCGGGCAAAGTGGTGTTAACTCAGGTTACCACTCAGAAAACTGCATTCTGGATCACCAGTCTCATGTCATATCATGAGACATTTAAATACTTAGCTAGTAAAATCTGAGTGTGCGATAATGGTTGACCTCGAAAGTTTTTGATATAATGTTGTAAATTTTATAGATCCGATCGAATTATCATAAAACCAACTCCTAAATAGGTGTTTTGTAGTAAAACGCCTATTTCAAGGTATTAAAGGACATGGCCAAAAATTGTATGGGCTTGTGCCCCAGAATGGACAGATATAAAATCTATGTCTGTTAATAGTACTGATCTTCTAAAAACAAAATTAAAAAGGCGCATATTGCTTAGCAGTCGTGAACAAAAGTCATTAAGGATTAAAATAGTTGATTTCTGCACTACGGGTAAGGTATTTTATATCAACTAATGTACATATATCTGTGCCAGGCGATTGATATATTATATCCGTAACTTCACTAATATTTATAATTATTTCAATCAATCAAAGGTGGTTCTATTTATACTAAAGAAAACATACAAAAATAATTAGTTTACGAATAGTTTACGAATATATTTTTTGTGTGCATATTAAAAAACAAAACTCCTAACAGTGTTGTTTTTTTATGTGTCGTTTAGCTATTATTTTTCCCTGGGTGTGAACTTTGTTAATATTATATGGCAACATTAAAAGGTATTATTGAGCAAAATCAAACAGAACAACTTTTAATAAATATTATTTCTCCACTGCTGCTATAGTGCTTAAAAAGCCATTTAAAATTCATATTTTTTTAAATTCAAATTATCTGCAATAAACGTATGTTTGCTCACAGTGGGGCACATTTTGGCCATGTCCTTTTATATTGGTATTACTCGTATATTCATAAAGTTCATATGGCTTCTACGTAATACAAACAGGAACAATAATGTATCAGCTGCTAATTATAAATGACAAATACGGAAACTGGATTATTGTGAGTCAATAGTTACTTTCATATTGTTGGCGCATCACATATGCGCGGGCGTCCGAGAGGCAGGCGCGGGGTGTCGGGGGACCGAACCCACGACGCGACGGCCGGCTGCGCGCCCGCCGCACCACTCAGCTCACAGACACCAGCCATTACGGGCATTTCTTTGTACCTATTTCTATCTGAGTTGATAGCGTAATAACAGTAATATACCTATTTTAATACAGTCCACTCTTTTATTATAAAGTCCCGATTGAGCCTATTCATTGGTCCTTCGATTGCTCAAAAATAAACACCGGTTTTGCTGTAATTAACGCCGTCAACAACATCGGTCGTCGTGTTCACCTGTGCGGACTCGGACCGTTCGCGAGCACCACGCGGTACGACCACGAAGAAAAGAACAAAGAAGTCGTTCCCGAGGCAGCCTGCATAGTCAACGTGGGAGCTGACGTCATTCTTTGGGAGTATAATACTGTATTTGAGTGAGTCCGTTCCAATTAGTTATTTTTCTGCTTTCATCTTCTTGCCGAAAAACGTTGTTCATCTTCCTATCTTTCAGTGTTCATACAGTGTCTCAACATTAGTGCTTTCATAGTGTTTCCTACGCACTGCTTGTAAAATTACGCATATTTTGTATCGAAAACGCTCGGTAATTAGCTACTTCGCACCGCGATAACACGTGTTGAGTTGTTGACCTTGAAATTTTTTCTCGATCCCTTTCACTAACGCACAGCTGTTTGTGGTTGTCTTATCTATTGAGTACATTAGCATCAGTGCGTCCAGCTGTTATTTAACTTTACAATGGCAGATAACTTAAAAACATTGATAAAAAAACGTAGTTCAATTAAATCAAAGCTTACTATTTACAGTAACTATTTAAATTTAGTAAAAAGTAGTTCCGCAATATCAGAGTTGCAACGTTTAGATTTAGAGGAGCGTTTTAATAGATTTGAAACCTTACATACCGAATTTGACGCCTTACAGACACACATCGAAGTGATATCCGACGACAACGAGGCAGCATTGACTGAACGTGAGGACTTTGACCGCCAGTTTTTCAACTTGGTGGCACTCACGCGCAGCCTGCTCGGTGTCTCGACCAACGGTGCTGCGTCGGAGGCGGGCTTCAAAGATGCTGACTCAGGTGCACATGTTTCATTTAGGAATTCTTTTGTTCGTTTGCCTAAAATAGATTTGCCACATTTCGATGGGAACTACCAATGCTGGCTTGAGTTTAGGGACACTTTTGGGTCATTGATTCACGACAATTCTAGCATAAGTGATATCAACAAGTTTCACTATTTGCGAGCTTCACTCCAGGGGAATGCAGCTTTAATTATAAAAAACATTGACTTTAAAGCTGACCATTATAATTTAGCGTGGGACCTGTTGTGCGAACGTTACAATAACAACCGACTTTTAGTGAAAAATCATTTACAAGCTTTATTTGACGTTGAACCTCTTACAAAAGAATCAAGTGTTTACATTAGAAACCTTGTTGATGTTATTAATAAAAATATTAGGGCACTAACTTCATTAAAAAGGCCCACTCAATATTGGGATGATATTATTATTTATTTTATGATTAAAAAATTAGATTTAACAACAAGTCGTGACTGGGAAGAGCATAGAAACAATACTTTTAAAGATGATCCTACTTTAACACAATTTTGTTCTTTTTTAAGCAGAAAAGCGGACTGGTTAGAATCAGTGGAGACAAATCTTAGTTCTTCCGAAACGAATGCTATAATTGCCTTAAATAATAGTCATTCAAATAAAACCGATTCTAAGCATACAACAAATAAAAAAATTGAAAATATAAATAAAAACAGTAAATGTCCACTTTGCTCCCAAGCACATACGTTATTTAAATGTGAATCTTTTAGAAACTTGTCAATAGAAAATCGTATACAAAAGGCAACTCAATTTAATGTTTGCATTAATTGCTTACGCTTTGGACATAATTCTACAAAATGTAGATTTTCACATTGCAAATATTGCAAAACAAAGCACAATACGCTTTTGCATTTGGAAAGTAACGAGCCCAAACTTGCTTTCAATCCAATGCCTTCTATCACGCCTTTTGCACTGTCTTCTGCTTCTCCTTCTTCAAATGTTGTGCTTTCAGCCAATTCCATGCAGCTTGCTACTTCTGCGCATGTTTTACTGTCCACAGCTATGGTGAACGTGACTGGCGTGACGGGTAAGAAGTACACTGCGCGCCTACTGCTGGACAATGGCAGTTCGGCGAACTTTGTTACGCAGAGCTTATCAGAGAAGCTGGGTTTGTTACGACGCGGTACGAGCACCAAGGTAACGGGTATTAATAACCACATATCCACCAGTACACAGTCTTGTCACCTCTCAATAGAGTCTTTATGCTGTGCCTTTAATGTAGATATCGAGTGTCACATTTTGCCTGAAATCACAAAATTTCTACCGTCTTCATTCATACACATCAATCACGTCCCTATTCCTTCAGGTATTAAACTAGCAGACCCGAACTTTAATGTTCCGTCGGTCGTAGACATCCTGGTAGGGGCTGAAGTTTTCTGGAATGTCTTAGGCAGCAAAACAATTGACTTAGGGAAAAACCTACCTAAATTATGCGAGACCAAGTTAGGATGGTTAGTTTCAGGTAGTATTTCGCGCCACTCATGTTTTTCCGTCAATCATTTTTGCCATCATTCCAATGTCACTCCCGACCTAACTCAATTTTGGGAGCTTGACCATATTGCTTCAAAACATTCACTCTCGCTTGAGGAGAGAATGTGTGAGCAGTCTTTTGCTCAAACTGTTTTTAACTGATTCGTAGTATCAATGCCTTTAAGAGGGGATCCTAGTACATTAGGTCATTCATTTACCAATGCTAGAAATCGTTTTCTTTCCCTTGAACGGCGATTTAAACGCGATCCATCATTTTATAAAAAATACAATGAGTTCATGAGAGAATATGAGCGCCTTGGTCATATGACGTTAGACTCAGACTGTACTCCTTCACCAGAAAACTCCATGAAAAATTATTACATTCCACATCATGGAGTTATTCGCAGTTCTAGCACCACTACACAGCTACGCGTAGTATTCGACGCATCAGCTCCTACCAGTTCGGGGGCGTCGCTTAACGACATCCAGATGGTCGGTCCCGTAGTACAAGACGATCTGTTTTCCATTTTAACACGTTTTCGTCAGCATAAGTACGTGGTCTCAGGTGACGTGGAAAAAATGTACAGAGCCATAGAGTTAAATCCAGTCCAACGACCTCTTCAAAAAATAGTTTACAGATTTGAACCTTCAGAACCTCTTAGAACCTACACTTTAAATACGGTTACCTATGGTACCGCTTCTGCGCCCTATTTAGCCACTAAGTGTCTTGTAAGTCTGGCTGATGACATTGAGGACAGTCGTGCCAAATGCGCTATACGACGAGATTTTTACGTCGACGACTTTCTTAGTGGAGGGGATACGATAGCTGAAACGGTAGATATTTCAAAAAAGGTACATTCTGTTCTATCATCTGCAAAATTCAATTTAAGAAAATGGCGATCAAACAATCCAAAAATTCTAAAAGAAATTACACATAGCAACGAGTTACATAACACTTTAAATTTTTCTGAGCATAGTCCAAACTCTCAATCTAAGACTTTAGGTCTTAACTGGATTTGTGACTCTGATTCACTCACTTATGCTATAAATATCACCTCCACTACTAAAGTCACAAAACGTCATGTCCTTTCCGTTATCAGTCAAATCTTTGACCCATTAGGCCTCGTAGGTCCATGCGTCGTCGAAGCAAAGCTGATTATGCAGCGTCTATGGCAAGACAAGTATGACTGGGATGACGAAGTATCGCACGAAGTCAAAAATCTTTGGTATACATTTGAAGGCACAATAACAGCATTAAATAAATTAAATATTCCTCGTTGGGTTTTGCGTGAAGACTCTATTACGCATGAAGTACACGTCTTTACCGACGCGTCCGAGAGGGCGTACGGCGCTTGTGTGTACATTCGGTCTTGTAATGGCAGTGGGTCCATAGGCGTACAACTTCTAGTCTCTAGAAATCGTGTAGCGCCGATCAAACCAACGACGATACCGAGGCTTGAACTTTGTGGAGCTTTGTTGGGTGCAAGGCTGTGTACTAAGGTTCAGGAATCGCTTACCATGCCCATTCATAAATGTAGATTCTGGTGCGACTCAACCATAGTCCTGGGTTGGCTCTCTACTCCTTCTAATCAATTAAAACCTTTTGTCAGAAACAGAGTCAATGAAATACAGGAAAGTACTTGTGGTCATACCTGGAGCTACGTACCGTCGAAGGACAACCCGGCGGATCTTGTTTCCCGTGGTCTCAGTGCCGACGTTATCATGCACACACCTCTGTGGTGGTCTGGACCCTCATTTTTACAGCATAGTGAAAATGAGTGGCCTAGCATGCCAAACAACGGGAAAGATAGTCTGCCGGAAGTAGTGACTCATTACATTGGTAGTAATAGTGACAATCATATTTCGTTACGTAGTGATCATTTAGACGTAACTATTCATTCATCAATCATTTCTAATTTATTAGTAAAGTATTCTAGTTTATTAAAAATACAAAATATAATTACATATATACAACGCTTTGTTTACAACATAAAAAATAAAAATAAATTGCATGGTAATTTTTCAACAACAGAACTAGAAAACTCATTAAATATAATTATACATTATTCACAGCTTGAAATGTTTCCAGAAGAGTATAATTTGTTAAAGTCTGGACAAAAATTACCGCGCAAAAGTAGATTGCTTCCTCTGACACCGTTCATTGACAATCATAACCTCATTCGCGTGGGCGGAAGGCTCGATAACTCCCCCTACGATTTTAGCGTGAAACATCCTATTGTTTTATGCAGTAAGCATATACTTACAAAACTTATATTTCAAATGCAACATTTAAAACTTGTACATGCAGGTCCACAGTTGTTATTGTCACATATACGGCAAACATATTGGCCTCTAGGCGGCAGAAACTTGTCTAGATTTGTCGTGAATAAATGTCTTAAATGTTTTCGACATAAGGCTCAGAACGTTCAGCCTATAATGGGTCAACTACCTAGCTCAAGAACAAATCTTGAGTTTCCTTTCTTAAATAGTTATGTTGACTACGCCGGGCCAGTATTGGTGGCCAATCGTAAAGGCCGAGGATGCAAACTTACAAAGTCCTATATGTGCATCTTTGTTTGCTCGGCAGTAAAAGCCGTACATTTGGAGCTCGTCACCGACCTCACCACTGAGGCCTACATGGCCGCTCTAAATCGGTTCGTGGCGCGTCGTGGCAAGCCTCGAAGCATCACGTCCGATAACGGGACTAACTTTGTGGGCGCATCAAATGAGATGTACAGGTTCTTGCAATCATCAAATGTTGCATCTGAAATGGCGCAGCAGGGTATTGAATTTATTTTCACGCCCGCATACAGCCCTCATTTCAATTCATTGGCTGAAGCTGCTGTAAAATCATGTAAGCATCATTTAAAACGATTACTGCATCTTACTCATTTCACCTTCGAAGAGATGGCTACCTGTCTCACTCATATAGAGGCGGTTCTTAACTCACGCCCTCTTACTCCTCTTTCTTCAGACCCTAACGATTTTTCGGCACTTACTCCCTTTCACTTCCTAATTGGACGGCCATTCTTATCAGTACCACATCCTCAGGTGACTGAAGCCAACATCACGCGACTGGATCGCTGGAAGAGAATTCAGCACATCAGACAGCATTTCTGGCGACGGTTTCATAACGAGTACACTTCTCTGCTGCAGGCCAAATCCAAGTGGTTTCATTCCAGAGGTGAAGTGAAGCCGGGGTCCTTAGTCCTGATAAAGGACAAAACAACGCCGCCTCTGCTCTGGTCCCTGGGCCGGGTCACGAAGACCTATCCTGGCGTAGACGGAGTCACGAGAGTGGCCGAACTGAAGACGAAGCGGGGCACCATTCGTCGTGCTTTCAACTGCATCTGCCCCCTTCCAATCGACAATTGAAGACTTCCCTTCAACCCGGGGAATATGTTGGCGCATCACATATGCGCGGGCGTCCGAGAGGCAGGCGCGGGGTGTCGGGGGACCGAACCCACGACGCGACGGCCGGCTGCGCGCCCGCCGCACCACTCAGCTCACAGACACCAGCCATTACGGGCATTTCTTTGTACCTATTTCTTTCTGAGTTGATAGCGTAATAACAGTAATATACCTATTTTAATACAGTCCACTCTTTTATTATAAAGTCCCGATTGAGCCTATTCACATATTGTTACTATTACGACAAATGATTCGTTATAATGTGCTAAATTGTGAAACTAGATAGTTAATGTTTAACCCAGAATGTACTCGCCGGCAATACAATTTCGGTCTAAGCTGCAGTATATAGGTACTTGTAATGATCGAAAAGAAAGCTTTTTTGATTCTGATCAAGCATAAATTGTAAGGAAAGCACTTCCAGTGATACTTTATGAAGTCTTGCCTTCTAGACTTATATATGATCTATGTTGTGGTTGCTAGGTGATACTTTTTACTGTTTGTACTTTTGATATCGCACGAAATATATTATGTAAAAACCAAATTCCACTGCGTTAACTTTAATATAAATTCATCCTTCATTAAATAAAAAACGGTAAACTACCAACTCGATTAAATCCTTAAACTTAAGAAATCAGAAAACAAACATTAACTTGACAAATAGAAAAATAAATTAGCAGTATTATTTAAAGACGTTCCCGATTGAATTGTTGGAACAACCGGTCGTTATCAGCATCTAGTCGTTACAAAGTATACCGATGTCATTAATTCAGGAACATCGCTCCATTATGTTTAATGCCTTATATTATAGGTTGGACTTTAGCAGAATAAGTTGTTAACTGTTTACATACTGGAGTATAATATTGGGGTTTTAGGTTTCTAAAGGAATAACATCTGCCAACACTTTTCCCAAATTTTTGGGGACAGGTACTAGATTATCCGAGTGCAGCTGAATTTCAGTATTATACATGAGGATCGATTTCCTATGGATAAGCTGTGTCAAACAGACCATTCGTTGTTTGATGATATTCTTAGGTTAACTACTACTGAGTTGGCGGCTAATATCTAGAGAACTATGGTAGTAGAAAACCATATTTCGACAGCCTCAAACAAATGTGAAAAGTGTGATAAGTATATTATTACTCCCTCTGTTTTTTTTTTTTGTGAGAATCCACAGAACACATAATTGCTACCAATAATAATTACTTATTTTTGTAAGATTTATTAGAAGAGATACCGGTGAAAACCAAAGATTCAAATCAAACAAAATGAATAAAACAGTATTAATAAAATAGAACATAAATTACATCGTTATTTAAATGTCTCGATTAATCGTTAATCGACTCGATAAATAAATCAATTCTATAATGATACTTAGACATGTTTTCAAGAGCAGCTCTTGCTTAGGCGATGCTTTAACAAATCATGCAATATACCGACTGAATTTCAATTGATTGGCAATCTATTGGAAGACAAAAGTACCAACTCGTGTATGTGAGAACTTTTACTTCAGAAGTTACTCTGTAATGGCGAAAATAAAACGTTTTTCTTTTTATTTAGTTATGATTTGCATTAAAACTGCTAGTATTTTTTTCCGACAGAATTTTTGTCCCTGTGTAAGTATTTTACATTCATGAGTATTTCCATATTTAGACAGGTAGGGATATATTGGGCTTCAGCGTGTTTTAAAACTGTTGAGTTTATAAACGCATATTTATGTATCTACCCAAAAATATTACACAAACCGTATTTAATTTCATATAGATACAGAATATATAGGTACTTTAATAATGCTCTAAAAATTAAATAATTTCTTTAATTGAAACTCAATTGTTCTTAGAGTATCAATAAGGCTATAGAGCCTGTTCAACTGCTATTTTATCTTGGACTTGATTGTAGTTTCTATAAAATCATATTTATATGAGCATTTACAGAATCTGCTTTGGCTTCCAGTAACCTACTTTGTGGGAGACAGCAGTTTGTTATAAGATTTGTTTTTTTCACATGGCTTCGCTGCCTTTATTCATTTTATATATAATTTATTGTAGGGACATCAGGTTAAAACAAATAAAAGGAAACTGAAAACTAAAATACATACAACGGGCGACCTTATCTAATACCGCGATCTCTGCCAGGCAACCTGGCCTTTGCCTAGCCTAATCGATGGCAGTGTAGTTTTCTTACGGTAAGTCGGTATAAGTTTTTTAGTCAATTTTTCTGTGCTAGGCAGCACTGATATTGGACATTACCGCTATGGGAAAAAGTGCAAAACAAACTATCACAAATAAAAAGGTTTCTTAATTGTTCAAAAACCTGGGGCCTTACTCTGATTTGTCAACACTATCACGGCTCCACTGAGTGAGAGAGACGGAGATATACAGGACGAAGAGCACTATCCCTTTTTAACAGCGGAGTCATGATAGATTTGATACGTCATAGTATGGCCCCAGACATATGTTTAGTATCCTATTCAGACACCCACGGATAGTCTTTCCCGAAAAACATGTGCCTACCGCTCTATACCTTGCTTTAATACTCTACCCTCAATTTTGGTCCATTCATTGAGGCAAAAACTCAACTGGCTGCCAAAAAGTTGGGGATCCTTGCAAAGGTGAGACGGTACTTTACGCCAGAACTGTTGCTCAACTTGTATCAAGTGCAAGTTCGGTCATGCATGGAGTACTGCTCTCATCTCTGGGACGGATCTGCCAAGTACCAGCTGGATGCACTAGAGTCGATCGAAAAACGGGCCAAGAGGCTCATCGGCAATGAGATACTGGTTGAGTCTAGGCTCCAGAGCCTTGAAAATCGACGCCAATTGCCTGTCTGTCGGTTTTTTATCGGTTACATTTCGGGGAGTGTGCGATGGAATTGCATGAACTAATTCCTCCTAGCCCATTCCATCATAGGACTACAAGACGTACGGCGATGCGACATCGGTACATGGTGGACTTCCCACCCATACGCACCAAACGTTTTGGGAATACTTTTTTTTTATGCGTACAACTAAGGAGTGGAATTCCCTGCCAGAGTCTGTATTTCCTGATAGCTACAACCTGGGAGTCTTTAAGTCAAGAGTGAATTGGTTTCTTCTAGGTAAGCGTGCTACATCGTCGACCACATCGACGCTTACCATCAGGTGAGATAGTGGTCAAGCGCGAGCCTAACATTATTTTTTTTTTAAAAGTGAACTGCCATTAGCTTCATTACTAACTTCCATTCAGTAACAAAATAATTTGTATTGCTGTATTATATATAATAGATTGGAAAAGTTTAGCGATCTCTTTGAATATCTTTGCCTATAATAACGTAAATAGTTTATTTGGTACTGTTGCTAAATAACCTATTTTATACCTCAGTAACTCATAATATAGAATTTTGATTCATTCTTGAAGTGAGTTGAACATACTTATGATCATAATATCACGTGCAGTCCTTTATTTTCCGAAGAGGAAGACAGAGGTTTAATAATATTACACCTTGCCAAGTTTTAATACCATTTGATATATTGAGAGCCATGTGCCTCTATCCAAGCTCCAAGCTTCTAACAATAAAAACAAGTGGAAAACTGGACAACGTTACGACCGACCCAGAGATTAAACCCTAAAGGTAGTATTCACGCTTGCGACAACGAGACAAATAGTAGCACATAACACACGGCAAAGATGTGTAATTGTAGCAAATTCACATTACGCCAGTTACACTATCTCATAAAATAGAGGGCGAATCAACATCAACCGGGTACAAAACTAGATTCCAGGCAGCTACGAAGAAACTCTAGATCCACAATCCTAATAACACTACCCGACCCAGGAAATCACGCTCAGCAGTCAATATACCTACAAGACCTACGGAAAACATCAAGTATCATCCAATCTTATGTGGCCCTTACCAAAACAAACCATTTAAATCCACTCCAAATTCAGAATAAAACGAATCCAATAGCTTTCTGAAGATATTTATCATTATACGGTATACCATAAAAATAATAAGCGGTAAACGAGTAATATAAGTAAGAACACATTAACCCGTCAATATCCATAGGGAACTGTACAAAGGTCAGTTGAAACGTAAAATTATGTAATTTGGGCCGGGCATAAACGATATACGCCCTTTAAACAGACACTAGAATTTTTGGGTGGGTTTGTCTGCGATTAAATGAAATATCATGCCAAACTTTAACAATCCTTTACCTTGAGTTTTGCAATAATTTCAAATGCTTGCTATTTTGTTAAGGATAAAAGCAGCTGAGTTTTTTGCCAACATACTTTGGAGATTTGCCTTGAGGTCTAGATAAAGTGAATTTCAGATTTTTGAAGTAAACAATGTTTCGGTAGCGCATGTCTATCACAAACATTGCCGACTATTCAACAGTAAATTTGTTATTACTGTTAGAATATATATTTTTTAAAGTTAAAGCATACGCTATAAAGTCCCCAAAGATTAACGTTTTCAGGTCAACATACTATTGGTAGAGAATAGAAACTTGTCTTCTATTTAAGGCATAGGAAATTTCTAGCAAAGAACATCGGACATAAAAAGGCTGCGTCTGCAATTCAGCTGGTGGTTTACCGTATGAAATTGTAAAAAAATATGCAAAAAACAACAAACAAACATTTTTCTCATCACAAGATATCATTTACACGGAGTGTTCTCATCATTTTACATGCAGCCTCTATAGGAAAATGTTCCTAATGTTTATTATTTTCGTTTCAATGCAATTCCAATGGCAAAGGGTTTTACGAAGCCATTGTTAGTCCTTTGTTCCTGCTGGTTTCGTTCGAAAAGAAATAAACACGAAGTTTATCAACTATTTTGGGAAGAAAAATAAATTAACGTACGCGGTTATGGTAAAATGTTGTTTGTGAAGAATGTACTTATGAAGTAAACTTTTCTTCTAATTTTGAACAGAAAGCTAATAAGGAAGCCGTGTATAGTCACCAATAACAAAATCCTTAACTTTTTATTGTCACTGTACCTCCAAGAGTTTGCCTACTGAAAGATGTACCTCAATATCTATATACAATATTCTGGTGTATTGCTGTCGGTAGAAAAAGTACGCAAAAGGCTGCCAGCATTACAACGTTGAATGGTAATGCTGATTCTTGGGCCAGCAAAAACGCTTTCGGTCATGTCAGGTGTCTGCTGGTGCCGGATATTACAGTTTGCATAAGATAAAGTTTTCTGTATTCTTAATTTTCAGATAAACTTAGTTACTTACATATCCAATTGCGGATCTAAACTAGCTCATATAGGGCCCCATATATGTAGGTCCGTTGAAACTCATTCAGCAATGCATCTCGCGTCCGCGCACTATCGACCACGACGTCATTAATCCAAGCTAAATAAAGACAATATGTCTGCCGATGACGCTTTTACTGTTATAGCTTCAAATAAGTTACCTTCTAAATAAATAATTTAAAAGGCTTTAGTTGTGTTCTCATGTAAGATAGGAATCAGTCTATCTTCGTCGATTTAAGTTATGTAGACTTTTGTGTTCAGCAAATATGATTTGTTTTATGTTTGTAAGAGCGAGATATAATCTTGCTTAAAAAGGTGTATTTTCATAGTGAAAAAGCTTTGTGGCCTACCTTGCTAGCTATGCCTCATTGGCCATGAAATAATTTTGTAAGACCATAACTTTCTGGTAAACGCACGATAGAAAACGAAATTCTTCATATATAAAAACAAACAGAGCTGCAAATATAACAACACAATCTCTTTTCTTGTCAAATAAGGCTGAAAATACCTAAAATTTTAGAAAAAAGAAAAATATTTTCACAACAACACTGAAAAAATTTATTCAACACAGATATAAGTACAAATTACGAGTTGTGGCGTGGCAATTTGTACCAGTTTCCCCCCCGCCTTATTACAAGATATTCTGGGGACTAAAACAGTCTGCTGGTAGAAATAACTATATTTTGAGGAGATGCTAGTGGAAAACCACGGGTATGCTTGTAAAAACTACAGATTTCAGGACGGACATTTTTATATCTCCTAAACGGAATCAATTTTTAAAATCTTAACAAAGCGCTACCTAACTCGTCTACCTAGCCGTTTCCCAACTATATTGGAGTCGGCTTCTAATCTAAACGGTTGCAGCCGAAAACCAGTATAATGCATGGAGCGACTGCCTATCTTACCTCAGTAAGTGGACAACACGATAAGATCCCCTGGTAAGTCTGGTTGTCAGATTTTAGGCTTTTGTCTACCTATTAAAACGGTCACTGATTTGCAAATGATAGACGGGACCAAAAGTTTAACGTACTCTCCGAGGCACGGAGGGGTCACATTATGAAATGGATGGCCCCACGAGCCTGCGGTTTAAAAACCCGCAATATTTACCAATCACGCTGGTTGAAAATTTGAAACTTTTAACAAGAATAAGTATCACAAATAGCCAAAACTCGTAAAGCCGTAAATCATTCTTTAACACAAATACCTAAGTAAAACTTTTTTATTAATATCATCCACCCTTACAAGCTGGCAGGTTCAAATACGACCCTCCCTTTAACATTTTTTAATTTTCTTCGGAACACTGCTACTTGTTAAACGTCCATCAAGGAAAATAGGCATCATATGGTGTAACGGTATTCTGACCTAGCCCCTTTTATTAAACCTTGGATTGATCTACAAAGCCACTCAAGTGTCCCACAGGCCACTCCCTCAACCGGCCCTAGTATCCAGGGAGTGTCATACGTCACAGCCACAAATTAGGCGCGTGCCATTCCCAATTAAAAGCTTATTATATCGTTAATTACTGCAGCTTCACCTAAATAAAAAAAAAGTGTGTATAGCTGAAACGGAATTGCCACGTGTGAAAATTTAATTACAAAAACTAGTTCTTAGTGGTTAAAAAGACATGTAAACTTGAATGAAATAATGGGTTGATTATCAGTAAAATATTTAAATAAAAATTAAAAATAAGTTTGTGTCAATTGAACCTATTTATAATTAAACAAGACCATAACATATTTTTTTATAACCCTAAAAGATTATCTGGCATTTTATGAGTTGCAAAATAAATTTAACAAAAAACCCATTCCCTCATAAATTTGTGATTTTTTTGGGATAATGATAAGACAGCCGTAAGATTTGACCTCTGGATGACATATTTTTTTTTTAATTTTTGCCTCACACTAGGAATAAAATCGTTGCATTTTACAGTCTAAGTGTGTGTAAATACTAATGATGAACTAATATTTATGTTACGAGCAATTTTTTAAAAAATTGTTAACATATAGTAAATCACATTGAACCTAAAGTTTCAAAACACTTTGAACCTACGGTATTGGTATTATTATATTTGGTATAAAGCTTGAATCTTGAAGTTTTTTTTTTTAATATAATACACTTATAACTGAGTCCTAATTAGAATTTCACTTCCATTTTACAGACACGGGACGCCGGCACTTGCCAAAACTTCGACGTGATACTCAACTACTGACGTTTCGCATTTTTTTTCGGTCAATCATAGACTCGGGCTATATACAAAGTCTGGTGCTTAAACGAGAAATTTAATGCAGAGCCATCTAGACTTTTTTTAAATTTTCCTTCAGTTTAATCGACTTTTTTTCGAACAACTCTAAAGGGCCATAATAATGACTTTGACATAAGACGGTCTTTATAATGCCATGCACATTTGAGTGGTGCAACTCTGGCTGAGTTAGGTCAGCGGGTGCATTACCACTCAACCAGACTACTCGATGCCTCGGAAAGCACGTTAAACAAGTCTGCCGCAAGTCCAACTTAAACTTCATAAGGAAACCAGGACAGCATTTTTCACTAGAATGCATTAACCAAACGTAGACAGTTATATAATCAAGAATATAATATATGAACCTTTATTTCTTTCAGACAGACCTCCTAACTGTTTATATTATTTAGCGATACAAACATATTATGTAAATATTCACGCCGCATCTTGGCGACATCCGCAATACAATGAGTTTTTATATCATTATGAATGTATTCGAGAATAAATTCAAGGGATGAATTATTCAACGGTCAGTTCTCCTTCAGAATAGCCTGGATAATATTTGACGTTTAATTTTAAGATTCCCTTCCTCTTTTTTAAGATGGATGTAGACTAGAGTTAGTCGGTGGCAGACGTTTTGTTGTAGTTGTTGCGAGTGCGACTGCTGAAGTCCTAGTTCAACACTTCAAGTCAATATAAAATACCTCCACTCGACTCAGTCGCCATAGCAACAGATAGAGGGTGTATCTGTTGCTATGGCGACTGAGTCGATTAATTTCAATAAATAACTATCAGTTTGATGATTCAAGGTGCAGCTGAGTTGAAGGACATAAATTGGATGGAATAAAAGGGCTTGATTCTAAGGATTTTTTCAGTAATTGTTTTGTATCTGAATTTGCAATAGTTTCACCCCTATATAAGTTACTTATGAGACTGACGTAATGTGTAACATTTTGCAGAGATTTTAATGAATAGGTACCACCAATACCCGATATAACCAATATTAAATTTTGCTATCGAACTAGTTAGTCGGCTGCCTGTCTGTAGTCAGCCTTAGCGTTAGTTTGCAAGAGACGCTCCTGTATCAAAGTACTTTCATGAATTTTCTTATGTTATTAAGTAGACTCGGTTTTTATTTATGAATAAAGTATAACGTGCCCGAGTCTGTTTGCTACCTACCTACTTAATCTTACTACTAAGACAGTCTCTAAGGAATAGCAGGTGGGGAGAGAAAGGAAGACCTTTACTTGCATCAAATGAAAAATACGAATGAAGTAGGTAAAAGACTGCACAAATCTTGAGTTTTAAAATACCGACCGTTAGATCGATTGAAATTAACTAATCAACCTATTTTGTGAATTTCGAAGTAAAGAAATTTTTCAATACAAGGACGAGTATCTTTCACTACCCAACCCCCATAAAGAAACGCCGTAAAATTTCATTATAATCATAACCTTTAAATTTTTATTAAATAAATTCACCCTCATCACTCTTTTACGACAGAAAATCAAAATCTGATCCATATTGCAACATTAAAAATATTTGAAAGGATAATAAACCGTCAAAATTCTTTCCTTTTAATCTTGGAAATACACTTAAATATACGATAAAATTATCCCATAATATACCTCAGTAACTTCGTATGCAGATCGTTTCCTAACCCGTAGGAAACTTCTCATTAAATAACCAAAACCCCCACAAAAATAATCCTACAACAAACAAAATTCTACTGTATGATGTGAGAGAAGTGTAAAACCAATAACCAGAATGTCACGACTCCTGGTTATTTTTTTCAATTTATTAGCAAAGTTAGGTTATTTTAGGGGTCCAAGTAAATTGGAACTAAATTAAACGATATCCATGATCGAGCAATTAATTTATATCCCTTGTAAAACACGAATAATATTGCTTTGACATTGAAAAGAAGTATGCTTTTTGATAACTCTGGTTTTATTAGAGTACACAGTTTAGAAATATAAACGAAACTTCCATAGAACAATCCAGCAGAACAATTTTTGAACTGTATCTTGCAGCTATGCTGTGACATTTCTTGGGTTTGATATTCATGCTAGCAAGTAATTCGAGAAAAAATTATCGATACTAGTCGAGTTAGATTACCTGGAATTTAACGGATTGAGGAAATGATTTATTTTGTCAGAACTTGTCGTAAATAACCATGAAATATTGTTTACAGTGACAAACGAGAATTTAAAACTATGAGAACGTTATAGTGATTCTCTTTGATTTCTACATTAAACAATAAATTGCAGTAAATAGTTTTAGAGCTCAATCGATTTTTGCCTGGAAATAGATATATCATTTCATTTGGTTCTGTGTTTAAGCCTATAGCACTCGTAATTTTGAAATCATTGGTAAACTGTAGGTACCTTAAAACTTTTTGAATTATACGGTGTAGTATATGCTGAATTAGGTTATTATTCGTGCATTTTTACAAATATGTACTCCAAAAATACATATTTGAGAAAACTGAACCTTTTTGTATTTGATTTAAGCGATATCATTTAATATTTTTCTTTTAAGTACCTAATCAACTGTTTGCTCGTTCTTTCAAGCAAATGAAAAGGTTTTTTGGCCATATCAAAGAGCACTTATACCAAAAAGATCTCTAACTATACGTCACATTTCAAATGAAACTGTCGAAAGCCAATAGAAAACCAATTTAAAGAAAAACTCGTGTTCTCTTTAGTATCGATAATGATTGTGTAATTGTGTAATATCTTAGCGCCGCATAATTCGGCACTAAGACATCATACACTCACGACACAACTGCTCCGATGACGTAGATCTCATTAATACATGTTTAAGGGAGAGCCTTGCATCTTTGGTAAGGATTCTGGAAATAATTAATGTCAAGATTTGTATGAGAAGAGCTCTTAGTGTGGTAAAAATAATTAGCTAATAGGTAAATATGCAAAATTTTGCCCTTTTAGCAGTTTTCCTAATGGACTTGCCTTTATTGTTTTACACAGTTTTTGGTTTGTGGAGGTCAGATAGATAGTCTCTCGATGTAAAATATTGATACTTTGCTGTATCCGGTAGATTAGACTGGAAGATTACCCCAACATAGTTGGGAAAATCAATCCCCAGCAAGTTTTATCCTGGACATAATCTGGTCAAATATGTTTCTCCAACCGTTTTTATTTATTTTCCCCGTATTGTAGGAAAACATTTCATGCGATAGGGTAGCATTGCTATCGAAGAAATATGCGTATTCGTTGTTTCTTATGTCTGATAAGAGGAGGTTATTGAATAGCTCCACTTTGTAGTTATGTATCAAAGCACCTTTTACGTAGATCGGGGTGCAGATAACAATATTAGTATGGGTTATATCTTTCAGCGAGCAGTTTAGATTGTATAGTACATTTGCGTATTCACCATTTTGTAGATCCTTTTCTCCAATGAAGATCAGGCAGTAGTCGTATATAGAGAAGTCTTTTAATTTATGTTGAATAGTCTTTAAGAAATCTTTTGAAGTGACGTTAGGTACTAAATAATGACAATACTCAAAGTTTTTGGAGAATACTTCTTCGATTAAGGGCAGATTCCCCCTTGTGCAATTGCTGCTGATAATATAAAGTTTATTTTTATGTGATACGCCTGTTTCGTTTTCATTAGCAAAATTACTCACGTGTGCCGTAGTTTCGCAGTTTTGTAGTTGCACATTTTCACAGGAATGAATACGCTCTGTCAGTAATGCAATCTCCTGCTCTGCGATCTGTAATTTCTTTTGTAATACAGATATTTCTCGTTCTAGGCGAAGTACAAGGTCATTGGCTTCAGTTTTCAGTGAGTTTGACGATGGAGAGGATGGCAAAGAATTCAAATTGTTTTGCTGGGA
This sequence comes from Orthosia gracilis, assembly GCA_947562075.1. Classification (NCBI taxonomy): domain Eukaryota; kingdom Metazoa; phylum Arthropoda; class Insecta; order Lepidoptera; family Noctuidae; genus Orthosia; species Orthosia gracilis. Next base: position 9,938,778 of record OX387266.1, on the reverse strand, counting down.
TTGATCTTGTCTCTGTTTCTTTGTACTTGAACCCGGTTTGCGAAATAAGGAAGAAGATTGGCACAGGGATTTTAGAGTGTTGATTTCCGCAGATAATTTGTCAATGTGCTTATGTAGATCGGTGTTTTCTAACAATACATTCTCCAGTTCGTTTTCCGTACTTTGCAGTTTAAGAGTGAGTTGATCGACCGTTTCTTTCATTTCAGAGGTAGAGAATATATTATCATTAAGAGTTGTGTCAACACTCCTTGATAGTAATCCATTGGGTGTTATAAATGATTCGTCAGACGTTTCTCCGTCAGTAAGTATCTGGGAGTCAGATATCGTTGTGCTGTTTGATTCTATATTTGGTACCCGTTCCTTAGGAGATGGCGTCTTCAAACCAGTTTTCTTATTCCTGAATGTGATGCCTGATGTATAGTCGGTTTTAGCATACTTTTTGGTTTTGATACACATTTTACACCTCCATTTCTGTTTTGCTTCTGTGTCCATGAGCCGATATGTGTGCTCTGGATAACCATCGCAATCAAGTTCGTATCTGTTATCACAGGCAGAACAGAGTGCCGTATTTTTAATGCCTACCTTCTTCTTACATTTATGGCATATTACTAGTTGTGATAATTTACGGCTATTGCTTGAAGACATTTCGTTTCTAAAGTTTTTAGAAATTATAAATGCTTTTTGAAACTCTCTAAAAGTGGTAGTCGGTACTGAGATTTGAACCTGCGACTACTTGAACAACGCAGTGTTATTTGACCAAAAGTAGACTGCACACACTACTAGGCCATCTGTACATATTATAATCGTGCGAATTTGTTGAGTAGTTGCGGCTTACAAAATTTCTTAGTCGAATTATAATGTTAAGGTTCAAAATCGTATTTTTTTTCGTCGACGTTAGAACGGTTGAAGTTCAAATTCAAATTGAGTCACTTTTGCACTTTTCCTTTGTTGTTATTGTTTTTTATTTTATTTTTTGCACTTGATAATAGGTAATTTTTGGATCACAGAATGTTTTATTGTGGTATTAGTAGTTGTTTCTTCCAGATTGACACTTTGTTATTGTTTTTGTTGAGAATGTTTTTGGGGCGAAATCAAGATTCACTAACTCCACTTAACTTCATAGTTTGTGCATAAAACTCGTTGAAAACACTGCCACTCAGTTATTGTTTCATGTTTTATCGATGCACTTATTTTTATACAGTTTTTCACACTAATAGTATTTTTAAGATATGTTTTAAAACGGAGCGTTCGTTTTTACGTTCAGCTAGCCTGAGCGCCATCTAGCGTTACCCTAGCGTTACCGTTAGGGTATTCAGGCTGTTTGTTACAGGCTCACCTACTCAATAATATTTATTTGTTTATGTTTTTATTTATTTGTTTTTAGAATTGTGGCAACCTTACCTTACCTTTTTTTTTTTTTTTTTTTTTCCGAGGTGGAAAATCCTCATTGGATGTCCTCCGCCCTGGGGGAGGCGGAGGGGTCTGTCAGACTCGTACTGACCAAAAACCACCCCGGTGTTCCATCTCACACCTACGCCGGAGGTCGCGGGAACATACGATACTTCCGTAACCCCCGGCTGGTGCCGGCCCGCCTCTGCGGGCCTCGATCTCGGGTTTGGGGGGGAGTGAGGTGGTTGGCTCCCCCCGCATCGTCTAAGAGGGGCGCGCGTGGAACACTACGCGTCACCACCTCAGGTCCTGATGTGTTGGGGGCGACGGACGTCCCCGAGTCCGTCGCCCCTGGACCCATTTAGGGGGGCCGGAAGAGGGCGTTGTTCGCCCTCCGCCGACGCCCGGCTCGTCTGCTGCGGATCGGGTGAGTGGATGAAGTCTCCCTCTCCCTCTCCGCAGCCTCCTTCTGCGAGACGACTGTTTCACAGAAGGATATCACCGCGAACCTTACCTTACCTTAACCTTACCTTAGAATGATACGTCTTCCATTTGATGCAGTTTTCAGAATATTTATCGGATAGGTTACTCAGCCAGTAGCATCAGGCTAATTAGATGACATCGAACTGAAAAACATGCGATTGGAGAGGCCTAAATATCAGTGGTTTACTTTAAAAAAACCTAACTTAATATCCTCGGATGGAGCAAAAGGGTAGTAGGCGGCTTCATATTGATCCATATTATTTCGATGACCGTATCTTCTGCCAACCCAGTGCGACGCGAGGCCCTCGCTTCAAACAAACTTGATACTGCTACTAAGTTATTTCATAACAGGAGAACTAGCATTAATACAAAAAAATGCATCTGTTACCTCTTATAATCACATCGATCGTCCCTCACTGAATGTAATAAAACACGTGCGCGTGCTATGTTGTTGTAAAGTTAGGAAATCTGATTGACTGTAACTGACTAAGACTAGGATTGATCTGTTATGGAATAATTTTGTGCTTCGAAAATGTTTTGAAAGAAATTGAAGTTAATGAAATCTTTCGTAGAAAAATAATTTTAGTACCCATTCCAGACCGCACGTTTAAAAAAGCCGGCCAAGTGCGAGCCGGACTCGCACACGAAGGGTTCAGTACCATTATCGCAAAAAAAAACACGTTTGTTGTATGGGAGCCCCACTTAAATATTTATTTTATTCTTTTTATAAGTATTTTTTGTTATAGCGACAACAGAAATGCATCATCTGTGAAAATTTCAACTGCCTAGCTTTCACGGTTCATGAGGTACCTATAGACTGGTGACAGATGGACAGACAGACAGACGGACCGCGGCGTCTTAGTAATAGAGCCCCGTTTTTATACTTTGGGTGCGGAATCCTAATAGAACGTATGTATTTGTGGTAATAGATATTTTATTTAAGTTCATTTTACAAACTATGTTCTTAAGACACTAATATTATTGTACCGATACCTTAACATAATTTTTAAACCCAAACACTATCTCAACCTTATTAACACCTTGCAAAGCCCCTGATTACCAAAAACACTTTACCATCTAATCAACCACTAAACATAACCAAGCCTTTGAATTCCAAGTACAGACATGCCGCAAAAAATCCCACATTTATATTTGCACCGCAACACGTGTATGCGGTGGAAAAAAATGAAGAAAAACGCAGACGTCCTGCGGCTCGAGATAACGTCAATTAGTTAGATGTATGGCTGTTTCGTAAAGTGTGGCCCGATACAATAAAGATGGAAAGAAAAATAGATTAGAATAGAATATGCTTTATTGTACACCATACAAGTTATACACATTTACAAGAAAAACTTATTTAATGAAAAACTAAAAAAAAAACTTAAAACTTATTTAAGGTAAGTACGAGTGATAGACATCCTAAGGTCCATGAAAGGTAAATAATAGACATTCTGTAAGAAAATAACATATCGTATGTATTCCTCGGAAGGTTAAGAAGAGGTTAACCTAATGGTAAACCCGTATTTTGCTAGTTATGTTTAAGTCCTATGTTATAGAGGGCGAACCTAATAATTCTTATTAGTAACTGAAAGCCAAATGGGAATACCCACTAACACGTTGAAGTTCTCCTGAGATATTTTTGGAAACTCTCCTCCAGGGATCAAAAAAGAGCCGAATATGTATGACAAATAGGATTGCCTGTTCCAAAATGTCAGTACCGATATGGATTAGAATGGGAAAATAAACTCTGGTGGAACACTGTTAGTTAAACACACAGAACACTGTTAGATTTCCTGTTGCTTTTAGCAAAGCAACAGGAAATCTAAAGGATGGTTCGAAATGGGACTTCTAACTTACTCCATTTCCACCTCAATAGATATAATGATGTATGAGAGGATTATACGATCTAATTGTGGAGCAGTGACCACTCGCATTAGTGTCACTGGGCGTTAGCACATGGATGAAGATTTTAGGCCTTTGTTTAGGCCTACAACGGTAGAATAAAGAGAAACATTATTTGTAGAGAGCGGCGACTGCGTAGAAGCAGTGGGCATACTGTAGGCTGATGTGCATGTGTCTTGAAAAAAAACAATGGTAAGTAACACATTTCAGGAGGGAATAGGGAGTACGTTAAATACTCGTACGTTTATAAAAGGGTTCAAATTGGTATTTTAGAGGATAATCCCTGAAGTTTTAACATACAGTTATTAACTTTTATTAGTTCCTTTAACAGTCTGATACTACCTTCTTGTTCTTCGTGTCGGCGGTTCAGTTAAATTTTGATGGCCGACGACGAGTGAATTACTATTTCCAAGGCATCATTAAATCTGCGTTATGGCAGAAAATATGTTTAAATAGTTAGATCTGAATCTTATATTAGTTTAAATAATCATTTTTTTTTGCAAAATGCTTCTCTTGATTAATGCTGTTCTTTCTTTGGCAGCATGAATGAAATATTTTCACAAAATATCAAAGGAAGAAATGTCACTTAACAAAGATATAAAACCCACCTTGGTATCTCTCACCCACAAATCAACCATAAACATGGCAGCCATTTCAATCATATCACCATGTTTCTGTACCATTGATAATTTACTATATCTCATTCTTCATTCGTTCCGTTTATAGATTCAACATGATGAAGATTGTGATAGTAAAATATATTCTTCCGGTTTTATTTAGCTTTTATCTAAATAAGCATTTTATTTGTTTCACGTTGATATCACTAGTTGAGGCCCGGCAAAGTTTATTTATTTATTTATTTATTTATTTAGAAAACCAACGGCGACACATACAATGCATTACAATTAAATATAAAACAGTTAGTAAGGCTAATAACAGGTTTCCCTTTTTAACTAATTTGTATATACCATGCGAACGGACTATTAAAACGACGTAAAAAAAAAAAAAAATGATTTTTTATTAGAATCAATGCTTTACGGTGCACAGAACCCAGTTGCTTATTTTTTGCTTTTAATAATAATATTCTTTTTAACCTGGGCCTTAAAACAAGGTTTTGTACAGTTAAATATATCAACTAGAAAGAAGTTATTGTTGTAGGTTCGAGCAATACGAGTGAGTACACAATTACCAGCATAGTTAGTTGCATGCCGAGGTACATGCAATAATGGCGTATGGCGAGTGCGTCGTAGGGGAGCGTTAAATTTGATCTGTGATAACAAATTCGGACAATCCAGCCTACCATTCAGAATGTCATAAAGTAAGCACATGTCTAACACTATACGTCGTTCATCGAGTGTTAACAAACCATGTGTCCGACAGCTAGCTTCGTAGGACATAGGAGGTTTGCGGAGGCGATAGTTAAGGTGGTTTATGAACCTTTTTTGAACCCGTTCCATTTGATCTTTATATATAATATATTGAGGGGACCATATGGGACACGCGTATTCTAGGACGCTACGAACATAAGCAAAATAAACAGATTTAAGGCCGTCAACATTTTTAAATACCTTACAGGATCTCAGAACAAAACCTAGATTTTTATAAGCTTTGTTAGTAATAAGGTCTATGTGATTTGAAAAGGTCAATTTATTATCGAACATGACTCCCAAGTCACGCACTATCTCGACTTTATTAATAGTAATTCCGTTAAATTGGTACGAGTACGTAATAGGGTTCTTCTTACGTGTGTAACTGATGCATTGACATTTAGTGACGTTTACTGTTATTTTATTTTTTGTGTAGTAATTATGTAACTTGTTAAGGTCTTGTTGAAGTGCTGTACAGTCATCTAATGAGGTTATTTTGTAAAATATTTTTTTGTCGTCAGCGTACATCAAATGATCTGAGTGTTTAAAAGAGTCAGTAATATCAAACAAATATGCATTATAGAAAAGAGGTCCCAAATGGGATCCTTGTGGAACACCGCTAGGTATTTCAATGAAGTTAGAACGGTAACCACCCAATACTACAGCCTGTGACCTTTTGAATAAATATGATTTTACCCATCGTAATAGATCGCCTCGAATACCCAATCGGTATAACTTGCTGAGCAGGATGCTGTGATCCACGCGATCAAAAGCTTTTTCGAAATCTGTGTAGATCACATCAACCTGCCCGCCATTATCTATATTTTCAAGGACAAAGTTTGAGAAGCAAGCTAGATTAGCGGAAGTTGCGGCATTATTTTTTAAACGAATAGCAGAGTCGTCTCAATATGCGCCTTTGTATTTATATATATACACATATATATATATATTATTTTATATGTAGTATTTATTATAGAACATATTTAAGTATGTTTATTTTAACTATATGCTTTTGTACTAATTTTGAGTTTATAACATTATTAATTCATTTTTTATGCACGTGCCATGCTATCTCTTCACCGCCCAGGTTGACTGGTAGAGAATGCCTCAGGCATTAAGTCCGCCATGTACTTTTGTTGCATGAAGTTATAATAAATAAATGAATAAATACAGTGTGGCAAATTTATTGCTTTACTATTGTCAATTTGTTATTTTAGAGCTAGATATTTATATCAGTTGTATCGTACGTGCGATTAAACATAGTTTTGCGAACATTAAACATGGGTGTTAGATGGTTGTGGATTTACATTTAAGTCCATAAGATAGCTCAAAAGGTGCGACGTAATCAATTGAACGCTCTGAATATTTGCTAAGTGGGTGTTATGATTAAATTGTTAAGTTTGCAATTGTTGACAAATCCAGAATTTTTCAGTAGCAACCTACTGAGAAATTCCTGACGAAAAACTCAATAACACTGTCCGACCCAGGAATCGAAATTAAGACCTCTTACTAGACAGCGTGTAGTGCTTGTGGTCAATAGTCAAAGGCGACTTAGTCAGACGAGGAAAAAATATAAAAAAATTAAAATGAAAATGGAAATTAGATTAATTAACATGAAAAACTGTAATAGCAAATTCGTGTCAACTTAAAGCGGTCGTTATATTCAATTTATCTACAACTTCATGTTTTACTTTGCTCAGTAGTTCGGCTTGCACGAGAATTGCTTCGGTGGACAAGTAACGAGTGAATTTCATGCAAGCGAAGGAATTTAATCTGAAGTAAATTACTATCACCGTATTACGATGGTAGTTGTGAATTATTATTACAGTAAGTACCTCATTAGATAAATTTGTTTCAGCATAAGCATTTAATTTTCATTTTCCTTTGGCATCTCAAATATTTATGAAAATAGAAACAACGCGAAAATTAACTGCTAAAGTGACACGACACTGGTGCAAAACTCGACATACTTTTTTTTAGACTGTATAAAATCAATACCGAAACGTGTTTTTCCTATATTTGTAGGTATTTACATGATACACTTTCCATATATAAATGCAGTACAACCCCTTTTAGTTCTATTGAAGAACTTTTTGCTTTTTCGCAGTCCAATAATCACTTTCGAATTTTCTCACGAAATGTTATGTAAGACGCAATTATTTTCATATCTTTTAAATTTAATTAAATTTATCTTTTAAAATAATAAAAAATTGCTAACTCATACAGCTTTATTGCACGAGTAGGTAAGTACTTAACTATTATATTTCGTTCCCAACATCATTAATACATTTAATAACATTCCACAATATGCACATTAAATTCATAATAACATCGTTTTAATATGCCCGCAAAATGTTATTAATGATTGGCCGCTTTTCTTGATTGGGCAGTTTTCATACAAAATACGCCATATATCTTAATATCCGTTATATATAAAAATGTGCCATTAGATACGTTAGACAATGAATATGTTAGCAATATAGTAAATACAGGAAATCATGGCTAAATAATAACAGCTGCGCTCGTGGATCTTCTAGGTAAAGCAAAGCTTCCCGAGGTTAGTCCGTGGATGGGATAAACGCTATACATAGGGTCCAACGTGCCTCAAAATCACGTTAAGCTGATAGTCCCGGCTATCATTTGTAGATCTTTGGCAGTCGTTATGGTAGTCAGAAGCCAGAAAATCGAGTTACCCAGTTACTGGGCTGTGCAGATCAGATAGGCAGCCATTTAAAATATTGGAATGCAGTGGTTGAACTGGAAGCCGAGCAGCAAAACATACCTATCTTTAGACCAATTTTTCATCTAGTTACTCTAAATTATGAGTTTTGACTTCGTCAACAACATTAAACACTAATAAAACGAATTTGGTTTATAGGGGACTATATATTGTGTCTACTTAACGGTGTTTCTTCTAAACGATACTTTTTAAAGAAACCATTCTTTAAAGCGTATTGTTTATAAGAAACAAACTAGTTTCTTTTTTATTCGGTCTTAGACCAAGGATCTAAATATACAGGGTGTTTGGAAGGGAGCTGTACATACGCCTAGGGTAGAAACTAGGGATAGTCTGCTACCTACCCCCGCCCATTATATTGACCTTGGCCTCAAGGTTTTTTTTTAATTTATTTTTATTTTTTATTTGACTTTTTTGTGATTTTTTGACTAAAACTACCTGTAGCTCAAAATCTATCCATGGGACCGGTCGGCTAATGGTCTTGTTTTAATCGTTAGAGTCTTAGGGTCCTGCAAAAAATTATTTTACACCAGAAAATTGTGGAGAAGAAAAGTTATGGGGCCTGAAGTACCGTAGTAAGGTAAAGAAATAATTTTAAGGGCAACTTTCTATGAGGTTTAAAAAAAAACTAACAGGGTTGGAGTTCTTCTGATTTTTTTAAAACATCCTCAGTCCATGCCCTTTCTAACGATATGCTAAAAGTGTAATTATCACTTTTAGTTTTAAAGTTATTAATTAATTTCCGCAACTAGGGCACTTCAAGCAAAAATTTCAACTAATGAAAATTAAATGTGTTCGATCGTAAAAGGATGGCAAATGAAACAAAAAATTTGGTAATGACTAATGTCATTAAATTACAAATTTTAATTAATTACTAATTTTAATTAATTACAAATTTTGTTCAAATTGATGACCATTGACCTGTAAACATGCTCGGCACCTCTTCCTCATCTCCACGGTCACCGTTCTAAGCAGCAGTTCCTCGCGCATTGTATCGAATGCGGCGTGGATCCTGTTAATTAGAACCTCCCTTGTTGGTACTTCTTCTGCGTACACCAACTCTTTCGCCCTTCCCCAGACGTAGAAGTCGAGTGGGGTAAGGTCAGGCGACCTTGGGGGCCAGGGAATTGGCCCACCCCGACCAATCCAAGAATTAGGAAAGCAGTTGTCCAGAAGCTCCCTCACTGCTAGGCTCCAATGAGCAGGACAGCCGTCGTGCTGGAAGACTATGGGCCGATCTTCGTCAAACACTTCTTCCGCTAAATCAGGCAAATCGTTTTCGAGGAAATCTAAGTAGTTTTGCCCGTTTAGGTTGTCTGGCAAAAAGTGCGGCCCTATCAACCGATTACCGATGACGCCTGCCCATACGTTCACGGAGAACCTTCGTTGAAAACCTCTGGTCGGGGTGGGCCAATTCCCTGGCCCCCAAGGTCGCCTGACCTTACCCCACTCGACTTCTACGTCTGGGGAAGGGCGAAAGAGTTGGTGTACGCAGAAGAAGTACCAACAAGGGAGGTTCTAATTAACAGGATCCACGCCGCATTCGATACAATGCGCGAGGAACTGCTGCTTAGAACGGTGACCGTGGAGATGAGGAAGAGGTGCCGAGCATGTTTACAGGTCAATGGTCATCAATTTGAACAAAATTTGTAATTAATTAAAATTAGTAATTAATTAAAATTTGTAATTTAATGACATTAGTCATTACCAAATTTTTTGTTTCATTTGCCATCCTTTTACGATCGAACACATTTAATTTTCATTAGTTGAAATTTTTGCTTGAAGTGCCCTAGTTGCGGAAATTAATTAATAACTTTAAAACTAAAAGTGATAATTACACTTTTAGCATATCGTTAGAAAGGGCATGGACTGAGGATGTTTTAAAAAAATCAGAAGAACTCCAACCCTGTTAGTTTTTTTTTAAACCCCATAGAAAGTTGCCCTTAAAATTATTTCTTTACCTTACTACGGTACTTCAGGCCCCATAACTTTTCTTCTCCACAATTTTCTGGTGTAAAATAATTTTTTGCAGGACCCTAAGACTCTAACGATTAAAACAAGACCATTAGCCGACCGGTCCCATGGATAGATTTTGAGCTACAGGTAGTTTTAGTCAAAAAATCACAAAAAAGTCAAATAAAAAATAAAAATAAATTAAAAAAAAACCTTGAGGCCAAGGTCAATATAATGGGCGGGGGTAGGTAGCAGACTATCCCTAGTTTCTACCCTAGGCGTATGTACAGCTCCCTTCCAAACACCCTGTAGATCCAAAAATATCGCCGCGGACATATTCGCGATGTTTTTGTATAAAAATGTGTCCGTGTCAATAACAGGCACAAATTGAATGTCGCGGCGGCAAACATATGCGATGGAAAATACTCAGCCGGAGAAAACTAAATTAGTTTGGTATTAGTAATATTTTTTAAGAGATGCCTGTTTTTTAGATCTGTTAAAGAATGAGCCTGCCTGCAGTAATTGAGACGTGGTGGTTACCAAGAACAACAACTTCTTCGAACCGATCAACACAGTGAATTAAAATTAATTATATATAACATAATTATTTGTAATTATATTAATATTAATTATACTGTACATCTTTGCTCTAAAGAGCACGTTGCGGATTTTCCAATATAGTGTAAAAGTTTATTGCTCCGACTACAATTTTTTTTGGAACTTCTCTGTTTGTCACAGTACCGCCAGCTACAAGGTTTTTTACTGTTGCTGAAAATCGTCAAAACACCACTTACCCCTCTTTTCTTTAGCGCTAAATATTTCGTTTTAGCCACACATATTTCGGTTTACAGGGGTTTCACGTAAACGATTCTGTCAGATTTCTGAAAGATTTTATTTTAGAATTTCTATATAAGGAAATATGCATTCCAGATTAAAGAAAAAATAGCTTTTAAGTAAATCTAAACACTCATGGAAAGTCACTTCGTCAATGCTGGGACACAGGCCTCCTCTCTGTGAGAGAGAGGATGGGCCTTAATCCACCACGCGGGCCTATTTCGGGTTGGTGGATGTCACATATCTTCGAATTTTTTGGTTCTAGGATGTGCCGGTTTCCTCACGATGTTTTCCTTCATGGTTTTTAGAGCAGTGGCGATGAAATAACTTACACAATGTAAAGCGCTACCTAATATGATTTCACAAAACTAAATTACAACTATATTCTTTTTTAGACATAGTGAAATTCACCGCGGTTCTAATTGCGATTTAATCACGCTAAAGAATAAATGAAATTATCGGTAAGTACGAAATCTACCATCTACCTAATTTATTCTCAGCCTGGTACAGATACCGGCACGGTTCTTGAGCGCTCGGCGGAAGAGTGGGGATCGCTTTGCGCATCGTACACTTATGACAAATAAAACGCACACCCGTTTATTATTTATTTTTTCTAAGTTACGGTCTACGTAATTTCTTACTTATAAGATTAAATAATGATTTATTAAATTGAGAAATGCAAATTGTGATAAAAAAAAGGTAACTAACAAAAGTATTTCTAGTTTAAAATTATAACTTAGTTCTTATAGTTTGTCAAAAATGAAATGAAAAACAATATAGTTTGTAAGTATAGTAGTATAGTTAGTAATGAAAAATAATAGTTTTGCTATAATTACAAACTGACATTAATTTTTTTCCTGCTATATTTTCGATAAATATCACCTTTTATTATTATAACAAAGGTCTAATTAATAAAAAAATCACATAACATATTTGAGTTCTAACTTACCAGATAATTTAAAATGATGCAGTTTAAAAATGTGTAGCAATTAAAATGGCCGGAATTGTACTCGTCGTCGTGAGGTACATGCAACAAGAGTAAAGAACGAATCACGACTGACGGCTATGACGCGATACGCTACGGGCCAATCACTGCACTTTCCCCGCCCCCGCGCCTCACTTCATACCACCAGAGGGACCCAATAATTCACTTTTGCGCACGTGAAGCTCAGCGCTCAAGAACCGTGCCGATGATTGTATCTATTTAAAAATTGTCCTAACAATGAAAATCATGTCAAATTTTAAATCTATATTTTAATATCGAGTCATGCCATAATTCACAAATATTTATTTTCACGTTTATTTCTACTACAAGTCGCAATTAACCCAAGTGTCATTCACCAATATACCATTCGTGAATAACATTGCCTTTCATGCCATGGGTGCACTTTTAATTGAGGTAACTATTTTTTAATTAACAAATGTAATTATATAATGTAATGTAAGGCGAATGAAAAATAAGATAGTTGCATTTAAGTCTTTTCTGAAAATTTGGAATGTGTTAATATTGTTTTGATTCTGACAATATTGCTTTTTGTAAAATTTGTTCACAAAAACTAAGCAGGTACCTACATGCACAAAACTTTGACAATCACCGACCCAGACTAACAAAGCTTTTCTTAATAAAGTTCCGCAAAATCCCTCCAACTGTTGGCCTCAAAACCCTCAAAAGTAATGTAATAAGGCTCGTTTATTTTCGTCAGATTCTCAGGTTGTTAGTCAATTAGAAACATCTGAAGTCCTTAATTTCGGCTGTTCTTATTGAGTTGAAGTAATTTATTTGGAATTTCTGAACTGGTAAGAACACGTGGAGATTCTCCATTTATTGAAAGTTTCAAGGAAGATATTTTTGAAGGTTTTATTAGAGTTTTATATTCAATATTAATAAAGGGAATCCGGTGGATGCGAAACGCACAGGACAGATCAATGTGACGACGCTTATGGGAGGCCTATATCCAGCAGTGGACGTCTTTCGACTGAGATGACGATGAGGATGATGATGAATAAAGGGAGGCCAAAGAAAATTTTGAGGACTGCGTGAGAATTAATATGGGATAAAATATCCATTATAGGCCGTTGATTTGGAAGTTATTTTTTTTTGTAGATAGTACTCATAAATAGAAAGTTTCTTAAAAACTTACAAGACTCCGGCATATTACAGTTTACGAGATATAATGTGTAAAGTTTTCCATGCAAATAGGAAAATAGCACGCCCTTTTCAAATTTTTAGGTTGGATAAATTGTCATGGTAGACGTCAAAGTTGTCATTTCATGTTCCTTTGACGGGGAGGTGTATTTTATACAATTTTATGTAATATTTTTGAATTATAATATATTTTTATTTTCACATATTCACAATCAATTTGGTGTGTAATTAATGTGCACAATAACCGTGATGTATTATGCAATTACATTGACTTTTTTACACAAGGAATAACGAATTTTTGTTTACATTGTGGAACGGAACGTGAAGCAACGCCATTTTGTTTAATAGCGTCTTTTTATGTGTTAGCCGTCAGTGTCAGTCATCGTTTGTTGATCTATATTTCATAAAAGATAGCTTGATCTCTGCAACAGCCATCAGTGTCAATACAGTAACAATAGCGCCTGACAGGCTAACAATAACGTAACATTAACAAATAACGTATACGTCAGTTTGACTTATGTCGCAGAGATCAAACTATCTTTTATGAAGTATAGTTTGCTACATGACGGTTGGACAATTTAATAATTATGGTCAAAGAATTCCCCCCTTTCCTTCTCCCCCTCTCCACCCCATAAATCGATGGATATTTATGGATTTTTTTGTTGTAACCTAAAAACTTTAACCATGGATATCTCCATAACCATGAGGTTCCGAGTGGTGGGGATGGTACAGGGGGTAGCTCAATCTCCACGCCATAAATCAACGGTCCATAATGGAAATATTAACCTTAATATGAAAAAAAGAATGTCAATGACAGCTTTACGGTTACCAGGAGTGTTGCGCCGACCATTAGTGTCATTGGGCGCACTGTACTGTACACAGTGCGCCCAACATATAGCTTTAGATCAGATGTCTCGCCCATTTTCATTGCGCCACTGATGAGATATTCTTGGCGCATTGTAATAATTGAGTCCGTATCACCATAGTAATGCACCCACATTTGCAAACATTTAACTCGCATACACAAGACACCCAGGTCCGGAACAAAGCCAAAAATGCCCGGTGGAATGAGAGTATACTAGGGTGAAATTTTCATACCTGCATACCTCTTAAGAGCATATGCAGCATTATCACGCTGCCTATTGATTCGGCTGAATAAAAACTATTCCGTTCGTGTAAGTCGACCTCATTTCTAATTTTTTCTTATTTCGGTTCAAACTTAGAAGTTTGATCATTCCATTGGATGACAGAGAAAATTTTTCTTGTGAATTGGCGACGTATCTACTTGGAAGTAACACGTTTAGTATTTTTTTAAGAAAATTTCAAGTGCAAATCGTTGGATTTATATCGCATTGCGTCCATGCAAACCAATATGTTGCATTTAGTTCTGCAGCATTATTGGACATTTCTTTCTGAGAGTGTCAATTGTTCACCAGGAATTTAATTTGTTTCCGAGTTACCGGCGCATAAGGCCGTCTGTTGCAAAGAACCGGTATGTATTTAAAACATTTTAAATTTTAACTGTTTGGAAGGTTCTGTTTTGAGTATTGTGGTGTTTATTTCCTTTTATTTTCTCACCATAGATTCGCTCAGAATCGGTTCTTGGAATATATAACAAGCTGTGGACTGATGTTCCGAGTTATTTCAACACCGACTGAGTTCGGGAAGCGTGTGCTTGCGGGGGTGACTCCATAATATACGAGTGAAGACCCCGGGAGGACGTCGTGACATCGCTCCGCGTCAAGTGATCCCAAAATTTTGTTCCTATTCACTTTTTATAATTTGTAGCAATAGCGAAGTATTTATTGAATAGTTTTTTATATGTATCACCTATTCGTGTCAAAAGGTCGTGAAATGAACCGTTTTTAATTTTACATTTATGCACGGTTATATTTTAATCGCGCCTAGGGCCGGATAGCGGTTGCAACCCCTTCTCTCCTATAGGCATTATTTTCCAAAATTACAAATTTTATTCTAGACAATCCATTTCCCAACTTTACCGATAGTCTTCCTTTACGTCGCCATTCCTTTTTTCTTTGTATATTTTTTATGTTGAACAATGTTTGTTTTTATTTTATCTTTTATTCGTCAAAATTAAACGTGACACATGTAGTGACAATTTTTTTTTTACGCTACAAATTGGCGCCCGAACAACTAAAGTAAGTGTTTTTACCTAATAACTTTGAAATTTAAATGATTCGACATAATTTATTTTTTTTGCTTTATTGAGGATGGTCACTCCCTCTGGGAGCTAATGATTCTTAAGCTTATTTGTTTCAGGACGCTGATATTCTTCCATTCAAGAAAGGTATTCTAGGATTTATACCACCAGTACAGATCTGTGAAGCTGTTATTTTCCTTGACATATTTTTTTTCATGAAATGTAATGTTTTTTAATGGAATTTAATTTTGTGAACTATAGTACACATAACCGTCTTTTATTTTATCCACTTATGGCAGCAAATATAACGATAGGTTTCCTGATTTTTACTCCTTATTTAGCCTAGATCTTTGTTTACTAGCTTGGCGTTCGCTGACTGCTGGTTGCTGGATTATTTTTGTCCAGCTGTTCATGCCGTGCTTATTTTTCGCTAGGATTCAATCGTCCTTTGTCTGTTCTTTCATTCGTTATTAGGTCTATACTAGTTACATCATGTCAGAAGAGGAGTTCCCTATTGGTGAGACTCCACGTTGTGATAGTCCCATCATTTCGCGACCACCACCTTGTCCCATTCAGCCAAGAGCTTCTCGCGCTTCCTCACAAAGTGTTGTTCCTTCTCCAATAAGATCTGATGAACGCCCACAATTTACCAGGCAGTTCTCTCTTACTAAGTGGAAGATTGTTTTCGATGGAAAGACCTGCGTACGGGAATTTTTCACGAGTCTAGAAGAGTGCAGGGAGGCCGACAATTTGTCTGATGGTTACTTAGTTAGGCGATTCCATGAAGTCTTGTCAGGTGTCGCACTTCAATATTTTAGGTCAATCCGTCGTCCGGATCTTTCCTTCTTTGAGATCAAAGAAGCCTTTTTTAGGACATTCGGTACGACCGATTTTGAATTCAAGATAAGCCAGGAGGTCCGTAACCTCAAGCAGAGACCGGAACAGCTAATAAGAGAATTTATTATCGAGGTTTCTTACTTAAATGCTAAACTGAGCAAGCCTATTGAAGAATCGGAGTTGTTGCGGATCATCACTCACAACATGTTGCCAAAGTACACTCCTTGCTTGTCCATCCAAAAATTTCATGACATCGATAATTTAATCGAAGCTGTTACTCATTTCGAGTCCTTTCTAAAACCTCCAAAGGCGGTAGCCAGTTTCGATTGTGTTGCCGACCAGTCGACTTCTCAGGCTGTTAACTCACCAAAACCCAGGCCGAACAAAACTTCCCATCAACCAACAACTAGTAAGCCTCGGACTTGTCCTAGTTGTAGTCAGTCTCAGCTTTGCTTAAAATGTAACAAAGTTGGTCATTCTTACCGCTCTTGCCCAGAGATCACAGGCATGATTTGTTTTAAGTGTCGCACTCCTGGATTTATTACTAGAGAATGTCCGAAATGTAATCCAAAAAATGCATAGACCACTGGCGATACGCTTCTTTTCGTACAGTATCCCCAGTGTTTACTACAGATTCATTTGATAACCGACCGTTTATAGAGGTATTATTATGTGGTAGAGTTGTTAAAGCATTGCTTGACACTGGTGCTCAGATTTCGCTTGTTAACGATAATTTTATTCAGCAACTTGGTATTTCTTTGACATCAAAAGACGCTTGTCCCCGTGTTATATCGGCTAATAATTCACCGATTGATATTCTTGGTTCTGTACATCTTCCAGTTAAATTTAACGGTACAACTTTTATTCATGAGTTTTTAGTGGCAAGTTCGATGTCATCTTCTGTTATTTTAGGTATCGAATTTTGGAATAAATTCGGTTTGACGTCTATTTTTAGTCAGGCTTTCGATAAAAATATTGATGGTAATATGTTTATCCCTTCTGTTCAGCACTCTCCCCCTCAAGTTTCCTCTGTTAGTGAGGTTCGTTATATTCATCCTCGTAACATCCTATCGCCGGATCAAGAGTCTTGTCTTCAACAAGTTATTAAGGAGTATGAAGTTATCTCTTCGGAAAAAGTTGGTCTTGGAAAGACATCTTGGTTGTCCCATAAAATTAATACTACGGGATACCCTATCCGTCAAAGATATTATCCCTTATCCCCAGTCAAGTTGAAGATTCTCAATGAAGAGATTGACAAAATGTTAGATATGGGTGTTATTCGTCCTTCTCGTTCTCCATGGGCTAGTCCTGTGGTAATGGTGACAAAAAAGGATGGTTCTGTTCGGTTTTGTGTCGACAGTAGAAAACTGAATAGTGTGACAATCAGAGATTCTTATCCTCTTCCCCGTATTCACGATATCCTCGACAACCTTCGTGGTGCTAGATATATTAGCTCATTGGATTTTAGAAGTGCTTTCTGGCAAATTCCACTTGCTGATAGAGAAAGTTGTGAGAAAACAGCATTTATTGTCCCACAACGTGGTCTCTTTGAGTTTGTTAGGATGCCTTTTGGTCTAACGAACGCTGCTTCGGAGATGCAACGCCTTACTGATATGATCGTTAATTTCGAGTTTACTTCTACCAGTGACGACTGTATTTTTGGGTACGTCGACGACTTGATAATCGTATCTAAAGATTTCTTTGGTCATATGGCGCTGCTCAGGAAGGTGCTTGCTCGACTTAAAGAAGCAGGCTTATCTATAAATTTGAAAAAATGCGAGTTTTGCAAAAGCGAACTAAAATATTTGGGTTATATAGTTAATGAAAAGGGACTTCAAACCGATCCCGGCAAACTTGATGCTATTAAAGATTATCCTACTCCCACTTCAGCTAAGTCATTACGCGGTTTCATTGGTATGTGTTCCTATTATAGGCGTTTCGTTAAAGGGTTTTCTTCTATAATTGCTCCGCTTACTGCCCTTATCGGTAAGAGAAAGGGTAATGATCCAATAAGTTGGAATGATGCAGCCGATCAGGCTTTCACTAAGTTGAAACAAGCGCTAATCGATACGCCTGTTATGGCATGTCCTGATTTCTCCAAGCCGTTCATCCTGCAGTGTGATGCATCAGCTGTTGGTCTTGGTTCGGTACTGACACAAAAGATAGACGATGTTGAGCACCCAATCGCCTATTATTCGCGTTTATTCACTCAATCTGAACGCAATTATAGTACTACAGAACGTGAACTCTTGTCAGTTTTGGATTCAATTAAACATTTTCGATGTTATTTAGATGGGATGAAGTTTTCAGTCATAACAGACCATATGGCCCTTAAGTGGCTCCTCACTCTTAACAACCCATCTGGTCGTTTAGCTCGTTGGGCTACTATTATCTCCCAATATACTTTTGATATTGTGCATCGTAAAGGTTCGCAACATATAGTCCCCGATGTTCTATCCAGGATCTATGCTAATCCTGTGTCGTTTGACCAGGGTCCTGAACATACTAATGACCGTTGGTATAAGAAGGTGTATATAGGTGCTCGAGACACGCCACAAATGTTCCCAGCATACGCTATAAATAACGGTATCCTTATGAGACGCATGCCTGTTACTAGTCCTTTATCTTCTGAACCATGGCACGTGGTGTTACCAGCTGAAAAGGTTCCAGACGCTATTTGGGAAATTCACAATAGTTTTCCTTCGATACATCCCGGTGTTACTAAAACGTATCTAAAGCTTAGGGAGTTGTTCTACTGGCCAAATATGTTCCGTGACGTTACTTCGACGTTAAGTCAATGTGAGGTTTGTAAAGCCTATAAAATCTCGAACACGCAACCTCGCGGTCAGATGTGCTACCCTAAAGAGGTTTCCTTGCCCTTACAGATGATTTCTATCGATATAATTGGTCCGTTGCCCTGTGCTTATTATGGTTATAAATATATCCTTTCTATGGTAGATGTTTTTTCCAAATATGTTTGGCTAGTTTCTCTGAAAAGGATTGACGCTCTTTCTGTTATAAAAGCGTTAGAGTCTGAAATTTTCTTTAATTTTGGGGTTCCGCGTACTATTCTTTGCGACAACGCTACAGTTTTTCGTAGTAATCAATTCCTTAATTTTCTCAGATCTTTTCATATTCAATCACCTACTTTTACGCCATATTATACACCCCAAGCAAATACGGTTGAGCGATACAACCAAAGTGTTATTACGTGTTTAGGTATTTTGGTTGGTGAAAACCAAAGAAGTTGGGCTAAAATGTTACCTAAAGTTAAGCTTTACCTCAATTCTTGTGTTAATCTAGCTACTGGCTTTACGCCTAACTTTCTTATGTTTGGTAGAGAGGTCCTTATGGATAGCAGTCGTGTAGATAGTCAGACTCGAAGCTCTAATTTGGCAGACAGTCGGGCTCGTCATGCTTCAAACCTATCCTCTCTCAGCGAAGTTTATGCAAAGGTAGCTGATAATCTTTCTTTAGCTTTCCTCCGTAACTCTCGTGCATATAATTCTAATCGATCAGCTATCACTCTGAATATTGGTGATACTGTATGGAGAAAGAACTTTTCCAAGTCTTCTGGAAATGATTTTTTTTCTGGAAAGCTTGCTCCACGTTTTATTAAGTGCCGTGTAATAAGAGTCATTTCTAGGACCACATATTTGCTCCAGGATTGTGATTCAGTCCACTCCGGACAATATCATATCAAAGATATCTTAAAATAAATTTGATTGAATTCTCTTTGTTCCATTTTAACATTAACATTTGCTTTCTAAACCTTTTTCCTCTTTGGTTTATGGGAATATTTCTTTGCATAAGTTTTTGATTATGTTAAAAACTTCATGAATTATCTGTTAATAATGACATCTATTTATTTCTGTGTTGTGTCAACCTGTGTTCTCAGGTTATTTTATTTCTTTTAGTTTAACACAAATGGTGTGTCATTCTACATTTAATTTGAATTTAAACTTGAGTTTTCTGACTTGAGTTCTCTGATTTGAGTTTTTTTGTCTTGAATTCTTCTTTGACTTAATTGACTTAAGTTTTCTTTCTCAAACTTGTTTTTTTGTTTTTTGTCCAACTTGTCTTTCGTTTCTATAACTAAGGTTGGACTTTACGTGTTGACGTTATTTATTTTTTGGGGATCCCCGGGTTTTTTCTTATTGTTGTTAGGTAATAGTTAAGTCTTATGTTAAGTTAGGCTAGCTTTACTTAGATGTATAGTTCCCTGGTTGTTCTTCATAGTTGTTAGGATGTGGTAGTTGTTGGTGTTTGTCTCTAATTGAACAATATATATTTAGATTTATGAGTTTGTTATTTTCTTTCATATTCTCCATAGATGTAATCGAGATATCGCGAGTTCGCGCGGATAACGTTTAGATGTGGTGGCCACCGTGTTTATTCAGTATCTTTTGCACTTCGATATCGTTTGATTCAGAAATGATTCCTGCTGTTGTCATTGCCTGTTCCAGCTTTATCTTTCTTCTCACTCGTACTTTCGTCCTTTTTTTTCTTAGAAAGGGGGTATTGCAGCATTATCACGCTGCCTATTGATTCGGCTGAATAAAAACTATTCCGTTCGTGTAAGTCGACCTCATTTCTAATTTTTTCTTATTTCGGTTCAAACTTAGAAGTTTGATCATTCCATTGGATGACAGAGAAAATTTTTCTTGTGAATTGGCGACGTATCTACTTGGAAGTAACACGTTTAGTATTTTTTTAAGAAAATTTCAAGTGCAAATCGTTGGATTTATATCGCATTGCGTCCATGCAAACCAATATGTTGCATTTAGTTCTGCAGCATTATTGGACATTTCTTTCTGAGAGTGTCAATTGTTCACCAGGAATTTAATTTGTTTCCGAGTTACCGGCGCATAAGGCCGTCTGTTGCAAAGAACCGGTATGTATTTAAAACATTTTAAATTTTAACTGTTTGGAAGGTTCTGTTTTGAGTATTGTGGTGTTTATTTCCTTTTATTTTCTCACCATAGATTCGCTCAGAATCGGTTCTTGGAATATATAACAAGCTGTGGACTGATGTTCCGAGTTATTTCAACACCGACTGAGTTCGGGAAGCGTGTGCTTGCGGGGGTGACTCCATAATATACGAGTGAAGACCCCGGGAGGACGTCGTGACATCGCTCCGCGTCAAGTGATCCCAAAATTTTGTTCCTATTCACTTTTTATAATTTGTAGCAATAGCGAAGTATTTATTGAATAGTTTTTTATATGTATCACCTATTCGTGTCAAAAGGTCGTGAAATGAACCGTTTTTAATTTTACATTTATGCACGGTTATATTTTAATCGCGCCTAGGGCCGGATAGCGGTTGCAACCCCTTCTCTCCTATAGGCATTATTTTCCAAAATTACAAATTTTATTCTAGACAATCCATTTCCCAACTTTACCGATAGTCTTCCTTTACGTCGCCATTCCTTTTTTCTTTGTATATTTTTTATGTTGAACAATGTTTGTTTTTATTTTATCTTTTATTCGTCAAAATTAAACGTGACACATGTAGTGACAATTTTTTTTTTTTTTTACGCTACACATACCAGTGTGATGTAATGTTATGAAATGGTGTAAACAATAAACAGACATGCGATTGCAGCTATCTTTCTGAAGCTTTCAAATAAAAAAGAATAATCAAAATCGGTTCACCCAGTAAAAAGTTCTGAGGTAAAAACCATAAAAGAACCTCCTGTTTGGGAAGTCGGTTAAAAACCGAAAAGGATACATATTACGAATCATAGATCTGTTTCCACCCCAACTATAACCTGCATCCGGGTACAACCTTCTAAAGACCTATTAATGAAATATAACCCCTCTGAAATCAGTTTCCAAAGCGAATGTATTAAATAATTCCGAGCCGTATTAATAGTTCAGGCTGTAGGTCAGGAGATCGCTAGGGTTAGTAGGTGCGTCTAGTTATTTATTATCTTAATACTCGTAGCTCTGCGGTTGAGGGTTCAATCAACGAAACAGCTTCCTGATTCTGTATACATTGACAAATCCATAGTAAATAATTAATAAATTTTTACTAATGTTACAATTCATAGTGTAAGTATGAACTGAGTAGATATTAAGAGAAAATGCGGTCGCAGACATCCGACAAATTTGTCCAATACTGGAGGATGAAACCAACACAGACAATTCAACAAATACACATACACACAAACACACAGGTACACACATCAAACATATAACACCCCTCTTTTTCCGTCGGGGGTTAAAAACAGAGAAACATCGAATACACACGAACCACCAAAAAAAGGAAGCCAATAACTTGACAAAATAGAAGCCTGGAATTTAATAAATATTCAGTACACAGTCTAGGTCTGGGTCTGAAATCTTATCAGCTTCTTGATCATCTAATATACAGACGACCCACAATAGTAAAAAAATAACAATGAAGTGCGAGTCGGAAAAACTTCTGGAGGTTCCTTATGTTAAAAAAGAGAAACATCGATTACACACAAACCACTAAAAAAAGGAAGCCAATAACTTGAAAAAATAGAAAGCCTGGAATTTAATAAATATTCAGTACACAGTCTTGGTCTGGGTCTGAAATCTTATCAAATTCTAGATCATCTAATAGACAGACGACCCACAATAGTAAAAAATTATAATGAAGTGCGAGTCGGAAAAACTTCTGGAGGTTCCTTATGGGCAATCGTAAATGAAAAAATCAAAATATTTGATTTAATTATTGTTTTAAAGAGGTAAAATTATTTGTAGCGAAGCCGCTGGTAAATGCTAATTCTTCATTATTACTCCTAAACCAGTGAAATTGGGCGTAACGTAAGCCCTGGTGCTGGTGAGGTACAGCGAGAGTATTTCATCTATAGAAGTAGATATTATTACTTCTTCGGCTGTGCTCATAAAGGGAACTTCAATATTTTTAATTCACTTTGTCTTATATCCTAAGAACACAAAGTCCTTGCATGGAAAAATAATGCTGTCCAAACCTTAAGCGGACAAAGCCAGTAGCAGAAGTTAGTTAATTATAAAACCATGGGTCAACTAGTGAGGAAAATCTTAAAGATTTCAACATTAGCCGTAACTTTTTGTTGGAAACTTTACAACACGTGTACAACCTTTAAACAGTTTGAGGGTAAGAGGAACACAACGAGTTGAGGGAAGAAAAGTTATGATATTATACTGACGAGCAAAATTCTATTTTTACCGTAAAAAAAATCTCATGCGGAACAAATAGGGTAGGTAAGTATCTTTCAAATAGGTTTCTTTGTCGCATGAACTTCCATATCCGACAGTCATCCCCGATTTCTGTAAAGAATTTACCATCGCGTCACAACTTTGACGCAAGAAAAGTGTTCCTATGGGCTGTTGAAAATCCATTCAATCAATTACTGTAGAAAATACGCATTTGACAATTTCTCACATTAATATTTTGAAACTGAATTTAAGCCTGTTGTACCCAATGCAATCAGCCCCTTAACCACGGTATAACTTTAGTACACATTCTTGCTCATACGTGAGAAGAAGAAACCTAGCCACAGAACCCTAAAAACTAGTAAATATTCAGCTAAAATAATAAAGGGATGTGTTGATATTCGTTCCAGATGTCGAGCTCCAAGATTTGTTGGATACGTGCTGGTGTTTTTTATTTGATAAATGATGTCACGTCACTTCTATAAATAATTCATCGAGTGGAATTGGAAGGAATGAGGACGACAGACAAAGTAATCGTGTTCTATTTGGAAAGCGAAACATTTTCCTTTTTTTAAGACAGATGGCGCTGTCGCCACAGTAACAATAGCTCCGTCGTATTTAATTCTTTATAAATATTCATAGCAGTAATTAACATTATTTGGTAGATAATTTAGTGAAAGTGGACTATAATAAACAAGTGACATTGTTATCTAGTGACAATTTATGCAATTTGTGCTCTGTGTCGATCAAAATAGGACGAAAACTGTTTTTTATGTTGAATTAGTGACAATTATTCAACACTCAGTGACAATTTAACTATATTAACAATAATTATAAACTAATTCAGTGCTTAAATCTAACTTTAATAAAAAACAAAAACAAGAAATATAAAAACTATTCTAATCCACCGTCAATTCAAAAATATAAATAACGGAAAGTGTTGCAACTTTGCGCCTATAGAACCGCAATTTGAAACCAAGAATAAATGTCTGCTTAGTCGAGCGGTTAAGGTGTTGGTTTTTGAGTAGTTAACACGAACGGTGGCAAGTTCGAGCCCAGCGGTAAAAGTTATTCTTTTTCCATTTTTGAATTCTTTCTAATATAATTCTTTCTTCTATATCTATCACTTAGAATGAATTTCTTTGAGAACATAACGTTTAGAAAAACACAAAGACACTCCACGACAGAAATATCGTTTGATGAAGCGAATGCAAATAGTACAAAAATAGATGGCAGCACCAGTAGTTTACCGAATACATCTACTGACGAGAATACTTTACAAATACAACAACTTAAATTACAAATAGAAGATCTCACCTCAAAACTAAACTTCGCACACGAAGAAATTAATAATCTATCTTTAGAAAACGGCGATCTGAAAAAAAGGTTGAGTGAAGTGACATCCAAAAACGATGTCCTTAAAAGAGCAACAGTTAAACTTACAAATCAGATTACTCCGAGAAAGAACTCGCGATTGTCAACTCCACGTAGTTGCTCTCATAAGAATAAGCCTTCTAATAAACAACGAAGTGAACAAACTCGGTCTATATCGACGCCTTCAAAACAAAAAACAACTTTAATATGTGAGAGTACAAGAATGTCTCAAAATACATCGGTCCAAAATGAAAAAACAAAAATTACAGATATGAAAACCCGAAAAAATAAAATTTGCATCATAAGCTCTAATAAAACAAATGATGTTTTATCGATTGCCGAGGAAACGTTTCATTCGCAAGTATGTCATTATGTCACACCAAATTGTGGAACCATACAGCTTATTCGTAATTTGAATCAAAAAGTTAATGATTTTTCAATGGACGACTATTGTGTAGTCCTAATAGGAGAAGAAGACTTCAAAAAAACAGAAAAATATGTTGAGATAGTAGTATCACTTAGAAATGAATTGCAAAAAATACAACATACAAATGTTATATTGTGCGTACCAACTTTTAAATTAAGCAATTATTCGACAATGTTTAACTGGCGCATCGAAATTTTTAACAGCTTACTTGATTTGGATCTGCAGTGTCATAATTACGCCATGGTGTTGGACTCTAATTTAGATCTATTATACGATTTTAGTATGTTTTCTAAGTACGATAGAAAATTGAATAACCTAGGAATGAAAAACGTTTTTAAAAACTTATTGCTACTCGTTAACAACAACAAAGCTGACCAATCGCAAGACAATGTAATTAATCTAAATTCTAACCAGTTTTTTCTCGAATAATTTATGTATTTTTCATCAAAATATTGCTGGACTTTTAAACAAGTCAGATCTTTTAACTTTATATATTCAGGAATTGTCAAGCGAGAAAATATTGATACATGTTATATGCATAACTGAGCACTTCATAATGTCCGGTCAGGAAAAGTTACTTTATTTGCCGAATTATAAACTTGCAGCAAGTTATGCAAGGAGTAATATAAAACGAGGTGGTTCCTGTATCTTGGTCAAAAACGGCTACGAATTTAAAGAACTGCCGGAGATTATGAATTTCTCGATATCGGGAATAATTGAGTGTTGCGCTATTGAACTTACGCAACAAAAGTTGATTATAATTTGTGTGTATAGACCCCCCAAGTTTACAAATTTAAATAAATTTTATGAAATTTTAGATGCCATTTTAAAAAAGATATGTATTAAAAATAAAAAACTAATTATATCTGGGGATTTCAATTTAGATATGTTTAAAAATAATAGATATTCTTTGGAATTTGAATACTTTCTCTTAAGCTACAATCTAAAGTTACAAATTAATGAACCAACTCGACTTGCTAGCAATACCTGTCTTGATAATTTTGCTCACAATTTTAAACAATGTAGTCAATATAAAATAAAGGATTTTGGATTGTCAGATCATACGGCACAAA
Organism: Orthosia gracilis; assembly: GCA_947562075.1. Lineage (NCBI taxonomy): Eukaryota > Metazoa > Arthropoda > Insecta > Lepidoptera > Noctuidae > Orthosia > Orthosia gracilis. Next base: position 9,912,928 of record OX387266.1, on the reverse strand, counting down.
TTATAAATGTCGAAACTAACAAAACTTGCTTAATAAAATCATGGCACACTATTCAAAGAGATATTTCCAAGGAAAATCTTGAAACATTCAGAAAACATCTCAAAAGTTTATCATTTTGTGACGTGTACAATACAGAAGATCCTGATGAATCATATAATAATTTCATGGATGTTTTTCAATTATTACACAATTTGTGTTTTCCTTCTAAAAAGGTCACAATAAAATCTCAAAAAAAGATCACTTGGATATCACGTGGCATACGTATTTGTAGCCGGAAAAAACGACATCCACTTTGGCAACAGAGATTAAAACCATCAAAAGAAAATAAGATATTATACATTAATTATTCGCGTACATTTAAGAAAATTATTAAATTGACTCAGCAATCGCAAAATAATTACTTAATTAACCAATCGAAAAATAAACCTAAAACAGCCTGGCAAATAATAAATAAGAATAAAAGTATAAGTGAACCTATCTCTCAAATAAAACATAATAATACAGTTTTAACTGATCCTTATGTGTTAGTAGAAACTTTTAATAATTTTTTTGTAGATCAAGTTGCTGCATTATCACAAAGTGAGTTTAAAAATGTTATAAAGGAAAATCCACATTCAATTTTTATACATCCAGTAATTCCTCAAGACATCATACGCATAATTAAATCTTTGAAAGACAAAAAAAGCTTTGGCTATGATGGTGTCTCCACAAAGGAAATTAAATATGTCGATAGTTGTATAGCTGCACCTCTAGCTCATGTAATTAATGCATGCATAACAGCTGGTAAATTTCCAGAACAACTGAAAATCGTCAAGATGAAGCCTATTTATAAAAAGAATGCCAGAGATGAAATCGCAAACTATAGACCAATTTCCTTAATTTCAATTTTTTCCAAAATAATAGAAAAGGCAATTTATAGTTCATTATACGCATTTTTGACAAAATTTAATATCTTATGTAACGAGCAGAAAGGTTTTAGAAAAAACACTAATATTAACATGGCTATTTTCGACTTTTTAAATCTCATAATGCCAAGTATTGATAAAAAAATACATATATGTGCCTTATTCACGGATTTATCAAAGGCTTTTGATTACGTAAATCATGACATAAATTTAAATAAAATTCATGCATACGGTATACGAGGAAATGTGCATAATCTTATTGAAACTTATTTAAAAGGACGCGAACAATTTACAGAAATTTCTAGAGTTTGCGTAAAAACAAAAAAAGAAGAAAGGTACTATTCTTCCAGAAGAAATATTAAATTTGGTGTCCCACAGGGCAGCGTTCACGGCCCCTTATTATTTTTACTGTATGTAAATGATCTTCCAAGCCAAATACCAAACCCAATGGTCCTTTTTGCTGATGACAGCACTTTAATAATTAAATGTAAATATAAAGATAGTTATGAAGCTAATATCAATAGCACGCTTAAAAAATTCGTTAACTGGCTGGATGAAAATAACTTAATTATAAATTTAGACAAAACAAAAGTAATGCATTTCTATCAAATAATACCAGACATAAAAATGAATATAAATTATAATGGAAAAACAATAGATAAGGTGAATGTCACAAAATTTCTAGGAATATCAATTGATAGCCAACTGACTTGGAAAACTCAGAGAGACGCGCAGATGACGTATGCAAAAAACTATGTACTACTGCTTACGCATTGTATAATTTATCAAAAAAAGTAAATTTACAGACAGTATTGATAGCATATCACAGTCTAGTTGTTTCTGTATTGAGGTTTGGTATAATATTCTGGGGCAACTGCAGTGAAAGAGAAAATATTTTTAAGGCGCAAAAACGCTGTATTAGATGTATTTTTGATATTAAAGCAACCGACAGCTGTGTATCTATTTAAAAAAAAAATATAATCTCTTAACTTTTACATGCCTATATATAGTAGAAATAGCCATTTTTGTTAAAACAAATGATCACTTATTCCCGACTTTGAAAAGTACTAGAAACAGGACTACAAGTTTAAGAACCCAATACGAAGATAAGTTATGCTTAGGTAAATATAAAACTGCTTTATTGAGGAAAAGTGTTGTGTATGGCTCCTCTGATTTATAATCATATACCTAAAAATATTAAAGAGCAACCTCTAAGTAAATTTAAAAAATACTTAAAAATATTATTAGTAAAAAAATGTTATTACTCATTAGCAGATTTTTTAAATGATAAGTCTTTTTAATGTTTGTTCATATATTAAGTAATTCAATAGCTTTAAATAAATGAAATAATTAAAATAGTTAATAATGTATTGTAGTAAATTAATATTGTATAGGTTATTAAAATTTTGCATGCCATGAGGCAGAATGTACAAGGATCTAAAAATATTGTAACACCTAAATGTATTCATTACCTACGTTCTAAGCAAATAAATAAATCTTATCTTATCTTATCTTAAGGCACCGGTTGCGCCGTTCTGGGGGATGGAAACCTTAACACTTAGTTTGAGCAGTATGATTAGATCCAATGACGATTCAACCTTACTAGTATAGGATCTTTTTGGTAGAATTGTGCGCGCATTTTCTAGCCTATAACAAATGTGGATCGAAATGATAACATCTAAACGCTAATACATGGTCACCTCACACTGAATTAAATATTATAAAATATACTACACAATAATTTATATATTTCAGTGAGAGATTCCGAATAAATCCAAATTTGAACGCGTCGCGATGTGAACTGATCCTCAGAAAATAGGAATGTTTACAAAAAATATCTATTTAGTCCGTTAGTTGGATAAATAAAAAAATATTGGACACGTATTGTGTTACGTCACGGTGTGCTACACTTTATACTGGCAAAGTAACGTCACATGCCCCCACTCCTGAACTTTGATACACTTTATCTTTGAAATAAAGGATTCAAAAATACGGGTCCAATATTATTTAAAAATCTTACTGACGGGTTTAATGGAATTATTATTTTTCTACCCAGGTAACATCCCTATTGTCATTATCACCCATTAGTAAATGGCGTACTTTTTAAGTATACTCGTAAGACGTGGTATCCTACATTTCTATTGAACTGTAAGAATAAGGCGTTTGTAACGTATTTCTATAATAACGCGAAGAAACTCGAAGATATGGTCACAACTATATAGGGACGAGGACTTTGAGTATGAATATAGCGCGCCTGGCAGGCGATTGCGACCAATATAAATATGGAACGACTAAGATAATAATGAATGAGAAATCGTAAAGTCTCACAAAGTCTGCGATCATAAGGTCTCTACCGTCGCTAAGGAGAACAACCCAACGAAGTAGACTCGAATCTGCTTTTCTTACTACCACACTTTTGGGATGTCCGAGGCCTCAGAATAAGAATCCGTACTGCGACTTCGCTGAAAAAAATACTAACTTTCGTTTTGCTTTTATTATATTCGAAAGCCAAATACTACTATGATACTACTTAGGATTATAAATTCAAATTTTACCATTTGGATAAAGCTTAAATGTACTTTCGTATCTACATAGAATGACGCCAACATACTGCTTTACAGCATAATTTTTTCTCCAAGGTAGAGTGGTTCGTCCCATATGTCATTTCTCAGATCTAGGAACGTGTCAGTGCTTTCTACCGGTGGATTTACTAGAACTAACATAAATAACTTGCTGTTTTTATAATACAGATAGATAAGAATGAGGTTGTGTTGTCACAATCTTTCAAGTGTTGAAGTAAAAACTTGATGTTCCCTTGGAAAATATATTGACTCTTTATAAAAGTCGCTGCAATTACATAGTACTTTTTTGCTTTTTTGTCTTAAACATACAATTAAAATAAATATTAAATACTCTTCCGTGCCTGCTAGGTAATTACTCAAATTACGAGTTCATTAATAAGCTGATAGATTTAAAGAGCTCAACAAGGAAAGAGGCACCCATTTGTTTATGAAATACACATCATCATCAAACAATACAGCAACAAAATTATCAAAAACTACACCCAATTTTCATTCTCAAGTGTTCACATCGTAATTTAAATATCGTCTCCGAAATTAAACGATAAAGAAAGAACCAGGGCATTACGCAAAATACCTGGGAAAGTATCCGGGCCAAGCCCACAATAAAGTGCTGTCAACAGGGATCTGTCACTCTAAGCCAAAAGTAAGCCTGAGTGTACAATGTAGGAAACAGAAGCCGTTGGGAAATGTCTTGTTGAAGTCTGGATAGGTTCTTATTTTGATAGCAGATTTTTTTTAATTTTCGCTTGTTCTTGCTATTAGTTTTTTTTTTATACATTCATTTACTATTAGTAAACGAGTTTTAGGAGGATTTGATCTGGCAAGCAAGAGCAACAACCATCAGCAGCAACCCTCTTTTATTAGTAAAGCAAGGTTATGAATATAAGGGCATATGCCCGTCATCATCAGAATCGGCCATTTCTTCAATAAGTGGTAATGTGGGTTGTGGAAAAGTTATTTAATCGCACAAAATATCTCCTTTACAGAATTTCACTAAAATCTATCCACTAGTAATTAGGAAATCACTTAATCAATCGGTGTTAATTATTTTTGAAACAAAATGGGACAAGATTACTCGGAACAGAAGCGATTCGTCGGATACGTGGTGCACAAACCGTTGACGTTCAAAAACAGTCCTGTCAAAACGGCTGTGTTGACCATCGCCTCGACGCTCCGCCAGACTGACAGCTGCCATATCTCGTTCCGACGTATCTCTCAACAAGTGGCGCTAGTAATGCGCCGTCACGGCCGGACTGACTTTCGACCGTCCTCGGGCGCATAATCAATCGAACGGGTGTCAGTAAATCTACCCGCTCGCCCAACCTGACATACTATGACTAGTAGACATAACATTACTCTCATAGTAACTGTAACTGTCTCAGAACAAAAGAAAGCGTGTGTCCTTTCGACCACTCGTGGACCGGACGGCACCTTTCTTTAAACAGTCAACAACCAATGCACTCCAAACTCGATCAGTATGTCCTATCAACCAACCCTTAGGTCTGGCCCGGACGATACCGTCGTGTTGCAATCAACTTTCCACATCATATTAACCTGGACCGGACGAGTGTGTCCTTTCGACCAGCCACTCGTGCATGGCCCGGACGACACTGTCCCTTCGACTAGCGAACACTTAAGGTTGGACCGGATGAATGTGTCCCTTCAACCAGCCGCTATCAGCTGCATGGCCCGGACGACATTATCCCTTCGACCACCTTCACATTATTCGAAGACTACTTCCATCGTCTCAAAATAGTTATGAAGACTTCACGCAAATAATGCTTACAGATTACGCATACCTATAAGTTACGGACTGCCTTGCTCTGCGTGAATTTGGACTTCATGATCTGAGATGTTACTAAGAGTATCAGACTCTAAGTGTTTGATTCTGCGGAGAGAGTTTATCAGAATTACGTAGCCTGACGAGATGACCAATATCGAATACAACGTTTTCCGGCACCGTCATGGCCTCCTCCTCAATCATCAAACTAGTAGATATTTCAACTAACCCGTCATGACCTCGAGGTACTGGACGCAAGTTCTCATACGCGTATTTAAAAGTACGATGTGAACCGGTTATGATTTTCAACTCGTAACGATCATTGTCTAATACTGCAGTTATTACATAAGGAACCCTAAACTTCCTATCTAATTTGGTTTGGTTTCGTTCACTGCTTTTGATAAATACGAAATCGCCTTTAAATAACGGCTTGATAGTGGCTTGACCTTCGTTAAATCGTCAAGTATCGGACGCGGCTGCCCTTTGTATGTTATTAGACGCATCTTGCCTAACTGTCTCTAGGTCAATTCTCTGTTCTTGTTCTGGATCTGGCCTTGAAGATCTAATTTTCGACATACCTAGAGATTGCGAACGAATACCGAACATGAGTTCTGTTGGCGTAAATTTGGTGACTGAAGACTTAGTACTATTAAGCGCAAACTGAACATTTCCTAACTCGTCACGCCACGCTTTGTTGGGATCTTTTTCTAAAATGTCCCTACCTATTATAACAGGGTCCATAAGACAAGAGTCGTACTACATGAAATGTCAAGTACTGTAAAATTTCTCCAAGATTTACCTCACTCGAAATTAGTGACGTACATTTTATTTCATCGCCGCCAATGCCCGAAAGATACAAGAGATTATTGCGCACAGTACCTGGGCACTTACTAGAGAAGCTTTCTTTTATCAAAGAGCAAGACGATCCGCTATCAAATAAAAAGGAGACGGGCTCACCGGATGACGTCCTCAAGGTATCAATTGACAATCGTTGTTCGCAGAGATTGACCTCTTTCCTTGCAGCAGCTCCACCACCTTTCCCCTTCTCATGACAATTCGTTGCTATGTGTCCTGGATTACCGCAAGTGTAGCAAGTTACGGTCGAAGTCTTCTCGGGGACACGTGCGTCAGTTGAGGGATCTTGCTGTTTAGCCACCGCAGAAGCATCTTCTCGTCGCTTTCTACAGTCAGCTTGCCGATGTCCAGGAATTCCACACCAATGACAATTACCGGGAAATCTTGCATCCGCAATTCTAGGTCGCTTGAAATCAGGTTCTTGGATTTCAGTAACCTCCAATCCTCGCTTTAGTGAAATACCGCTTAAGATTCTAAATAGCTGAGCTTTGGTAGTGACAGCATGTGCGTTTAACTCACGGCGTATCAAACCATCCTTCTGACATAAAACCGATATGACGAATCCGGTTATAACATCTTCTGGCATTTGGGTCTTAGGTATCCATTCGATCATATTCCACAAGCGTAAGCCAGTTTCTGATGCGGTTTCCTTTGCTCCAATTTGAAATCGCAATATTTCATCAAAGTAGTCTTGAAATAATTTCGGTCTACAAAATCTGGCCATTAAACTTTGATTTACAGCCTCCCTTGTAAGCTCATTCAAATTTAACTTGGTCAAGCAAGAGGCTGCGCGGCCTTTTAGTGCACCGGTAAGAGCCACAAGCAAATCGACACCCTCTAGCTGTTTATTCAAGACTATAAGTTCCGTAATCTTAAACCAACCTTCTATATCCGCGTCGGCATCTTCCGGATTAAACTGTACGAGCTGCACTGCACTGAACTGGGCGCTAGGAATTGCCACCGGTGGTTGCGACGTCGCTAACATACGAGTTAGTAGGGCTTCCATATTACTCAACAGTTTCAAGGCGCTATTTTCGTCAGGCGATCGTTTTTCCTCAGTCGGTAGCACATGGGATCCCACTTCTGATAAGGGCATATGCCCGTCATCATCAGAATCGGCCATTTCTTCAATAAGTGGTAATGTGGGTTGTGGAAAAGTTATTTAATCGCACAAAATATCTTCTTTACAGAATTTCACTAAAATCTATCCACTAGTAATTAGGAAATCACTTAATCAATCGGTGTTAATTATTTTTGAAACAAAATGGGACAAGATTACTCGGAACAGAAGCGATTCGTCGGATACGTGGTGCACAAACCGTTGACGTTCAAAAACAGTCCTGTCAAAACGGCTGTGTTGACCATCGCCTCGACGCTCCGCCAGACTGACAGCTGCCATATCTCGTTCCGACGTATCTCTCAACAAGTGGCGCTAGTAATGCGCCGTCAAATAAATAACTTTACGCCTTGGTAGCAAGGTTAATTAATTCTGTTTTAGTCTAGTCTAGACTAGATATAATGATTGAAATACTTAGGTGTCAGCACGTAGTCGTCTTTTGTTGAATAAAAGCCTCAAATGAGAGAATTACAATAGTGAGTTATGAAATTGACACAATGGCTAACCTTGATAAATATTATATAGTCTGAGATGATTTTTTTTTGGGTATTTCTAAATTTGAAAAAATAAAATAATAGTTTGAAGATTACCAAAGTCACATAAAAAGGAAGACTTTTCATAGTTCCTCTTTAAAATAATTGTTGATTACAATAAATTAACAAATCATGAATTACTTTAAACAACTATAAGTCTGACAGTCTTCTCCGTAAGTGAGGTAATGTCCTTAGCGTCGCTAAATCTGCAGTATCCTCATGAATTAATCTGGCTTCAGTTGAAAACAAACTCGCCAAAATTTTATTCACAAGTACGTTAAGATAAAAGATAAAAACACGATACATCAAATAATAATCAAAAGAGTCTTATAGGTATTTATGTTTTTGAAGGTAAAAGGCAGATTTCGTTTGTGTTCTGTTTTTACTTAGAAATTATCGTCCCAACGAACGGTTTATTAGACTGACGGAAGCAAGAGTGCACTATAGGAAGTCCGAATATTATTTATTTATAAAAACAAGTTGTCCTTAAGATTACACAAAGCACACCATTAGACCCCTGGGGGTCTGTCTTAGCATGTCATAGTCTGGAATTTGATCACAAGCTGCAAATTGTGCTTCGACGAAGTTTCAATCTTCCTGAAAAATTATACTTAAATGAAGTCCTTTTTACTAAATCTACACGATCTTCCCAAGGCTGTTCATTGCATTTGCCTAATTATCTTATCTTCCCAAACTGGTTCTGAATCTAGAACTGTGGAACGTGATCTCACTGGCGTTATCTATCTAAGTTTGGACAGATTGATACATTGTGCCGACTTGTATAACTTAAGTGGTTAGCTGTCATGTTTCGGTAATTATGTCGTTAATTTTAGATGTTCTGTAGGTCAGGTGTGTAGTATCGATTGTTTGTCAAAGCAAATTAATATAATATGTTGTAAATTTGAAAATATTCTTCTATTTTGTTGACACGGGCATTTTTTGTCAAGTAATTCTATTTCTATAAAAGCTGGTTTGTAAGAAGACGTAGACTTTGCACTGGTGCCCGTGGAAAATGCCCTGAAAAGGGCGTTGGTTTTCGTAGTCTGATCTAGGTTCAGAAAAGAACAAACAAAGAAAATGAGTGGCGGTCTGACGGATATCGCATTTTCCTATTTGCACTGGGGTTTTGACCAGAATCACGAGGTTAAGCCGTTGCCGCTGGTTCATAAATAAAAGGGCTGTGGGCTTTTCAAAAGCCTTTTCTTTAGTATGCAGACTTCTAGTCACAGCAACACGATTCTAATTTCGATATTCGATTAAAAAGAGTCGGAGCGATGTCTTACACTAGTAACCTACGTAAAACAAATTATTTAATAAAATAGTTCATATCTTAGGCAAAATATAAGCCAGTCAGCAAGCTTGATGCGGGGTCTTTAGAATCACCTTTAACATATCACAACAGATGCTATTTTATTGCACCCATGAAAGATGGTACCATATAAATCAATAAATATAAAAGTCACCGTACCACGCTGGGAAACGGCTAGATGACCACATAATAATTATTAATAAAATTTCCAATAAAAAAATGTATGTAACCCTACACTTAGCTACCGGCTTCCACTAAAAACAATATACATGAATGCACCATTAGGAACACTCGTTTACTTCCATATCAAAACTAGTTATCAATTCCATAAACTATTTTATCTAGTATTTGCACAAATGTTAACCGCCTACATTACTTTCAAAAGTAACACAACTGATATTAAACTTTAAGATTTAAAAGAAGGGTTTAAAATCTTTTGTCAGAGAGGGATATCTAAATTAATACACTAGAAACGATTAGAACTTTGACATGCGTGGGTATACTAGAAGCTAAAGTAAATAAAGCCTACATTCATAAACATGTGACCTTATCGCAAAGGATTAAAGTTCAAAATAATTGATGTTAGTGTGTAGGTGAATGGCGTTTTGAATTATTTATTCAGATAAAAGTTGATAAACCGTTTGGTTGTGGTCGCTAGAATCGCGGGATGAGGTCTGTGCCGAAAAAAATAGCTTATCACATGTCTATGACTATTTCCAGAGAAAAGTCACAATTAAAACAAATTATTACTTTAAAAATATATTTAAGGCGTAAGTTTATATATGAGTAAATTGTAATGACCAAAACATAAAAGTTGAAGTAAGTACATCATATGTATTGTACTTTTGTAGGACTTAAGTAATTTATACCTCTTTCGCTATAATTTTCTTGTGACTTAGGTACTCATCTCCGCATCCGCCACTTTAGAAGCGCCAACAACTATTACCAACCCATCTACCCAATGAATTAAATTTAGTACTAAAGCCAAGTACTCGTATATACCTGTATTGTGTACCTCGTCTGGTTGGGTCATTAAATCTATTACACATACATTACATTGTATGTCCTCTTTACGGAGGATCGGACAGTTTTTACATTGACATTGAAAACCGATTTGTGGAAATATACAGGGTGTCCCAGAAATCGACGTCAAGCCGTAAATGGGTGATAGACCAAGTTATAACAGTTCTCAGAAAAATACGAAAATAAAATCTATCTCATGTTTTTAAAAAATTATGTTCACTTTAAAAATTTACTAAAAAAATCAATCCCTGTAATGGTTCTTTAACTCCAATTGCTACAAATCCCATAATTTATCTAATTTTTTTATTATTATGTAATCTTGAATAATGCTTGTGTAGATTTTTGCCTAAAATTCAAAGCCAACTTCTCCTACTTGAAAGAAAATTAAACTTTTTCAAAACCAAATTATTCAAATTTACTATTTCGCCCAACTTTAACTGACTGTACTGAAAAAAAAATGTACTACGCTAGTTTGGCAAGTAACATGAAAAATTGGCGCATTTAATAAGGATTCAAAAATGGTGTAACACTTGTTAGATTACGTTTTCAATAATTGGTCAAATTTTTTTTTGTAAATAGCCTCGGTTTTTACACAAAATGTCCATACTTCCTTAAAATGACTTTAGCTTACCTAAAGCTTTGCTAAACTCCGTTTCTAGGTCGATAGAGACGTTACGTAATTTAAGAGCAAAGTTATGATAGTGACTCAACCTTTTTACTTTAAGTCAGGACCAGTTTTCTCATCTTAGAAAAAAAAAACAAATTATCAGATTTAATTTTTTTTTATTACAATAAATGTTCAAACTGCCTTCCTTCGACGGCAATGCAAGCACGACATCTTCTTAAAAAAGATCTGGTTATTTTTTTAAATCTGATAATTTGTTTTTTTTTCTAAGATGAGAAAACTGGTCCTGACTTAAAGTAAAAAGGTTGAGTCACTATCATAACTTTGCTCTTAAATTACGTAACGTCTCTATCGAACTAGAAACGGAGTTTAGCAAAGCTTTAGGTAAGCTAAAGTCATTTTAAGGAAGTATGGACATTTTGTGTAAAAACCGAGGCTATTTACAAAAAAAAATTTGACCAATTATTGAAAACGTAATCTAGCAAGTGTTACACCATTTTTGAATCCTTATTAAATGCGCCAATTTTTCATGTTACTTGCCAAACTAGCGTAGTACATTTTTTTTTCAGTACAGTCAGTTAAAGTTGGGCGAAATAGTAAATTTGAATAATTTGGTTTTGAAAAAGTTTAATTTTCTTCCAAGTAGGAGGAGTTGGCTTTAAATTTTAGGCAAAAATCTACACAAGCATTATTCAAGATTACATAATAATAAAAAAAATAGATAAATTATGGGATTTGTAGCAATTGGAGTTAAAGAACCATTACAGGGATTGATTTTTTTAGTAAATTTTTAAAGTGAACATAATTTTTTAAAAACATGAGATAGATTTTTTTTCGTATTTTTCTGAGAACTGTTATAACTTGGTCTATCACCCATTTACGGCTTGACGTCGATTTCTGGGACACCCTGTATACCCATTTTGTAGTTCATCATAATTATACAGAGTGGATCGACTTGAGCCTGGAAACTTTAACAAAATTAACGAAATGAGGATGTTTATTACATTTCTACTGTATTGCCAATGGAATAGTCCATTGGCTATACAGGTATGATTTTAATTTCTAATTTCTAGGGTTAATCCAAAAAAAATAAACACTAATAAAAATAGACAGCAATAAATATTTATGTGAAAATCTAAGGCTGCCTCAAGTGTAAGTACAGATTACTATTTTAGGGCTCTATTTGGTATAAAATTTTATGGACTGGCTTTTACCCGCGGTTTCGGTCGCAGTGAAGCCATTATTTTTTTATTTTTTTTTAATAGTATCCTATGTTACTTCTTATACCTCCAAGAATATATGTACAAAGTTTCATGGTGATCGGTTCAGTAGTTTTTACGTGAAAGCGTATCAAACATTCACATTTATAATATTAGTAAGAAGTATGATAAACCTAGGCAATATAATTTGGAAGAGACCTAGGAACCGTTGACATGAATTTCTTATGTGACAAATGGGTTCGGAAATGTGAATAGGTTCACAGTAAAACTAGTTTAAGTTATGTGTATTTGATTTGTTATACATATTTAGGACACCTACATTTCGCCAGTTATTTGTCGGTCTCATATATAATGCCGGCTGTACACTCTCGCGCGAAAGCCGGAGAAAACGCTGTACATTGACTTTTTAAAACAAATACTTCATGATTGAACGCAGTACTAGTAATATCATCCTCGCGAGCTCTCGCGTGAGAGTGTACTGCTGGCATGAGATATATGAGACCGACACATCTCATATAGGTATGATGGCTACCACCGGACACAAATCCAGAATCACTATGTGCTTAGCACGACCTGGGAATAGAACCCAGGTGTAAGCAATGGTTGCTCAGCAGCAGCAATCATGCGACCACTAGAGGTAAGACCAACAAGGGCGACAAAAAAATAACCTTTAAAATAAAACTTCTTCCATTCTTCATTCCCAAACGGCCATTTTCAAATGTAAATCTCAAGTATTTTAATCACGTTCACCCAATAAATAAAGGGGTGTGCTCCCTTAATAAAAAACAAAGCGCTCACACAACCCCCTAGGGTGGGCTATCAATTGTTTCAAAGAGAAAAATAAGCATTTTACGGACCTGATAAGCAATTGGGAGTTGTTTTTTATTTTGTGTTTAAGTTGAGAACTTTATTTATCTATTGAATAACACATACAAATGTTACATCATCAAGAACATGAATAACATGATTAGGTCATATTATACATAGTTTATAGTCCCCGCAGGGACATAGGCCCGTTTCTTGAACGAAAATGGCTATGATTGATAAATTTCCAACAGCCTATCCGATCATTTGACTTGCGTTTGATTTAAGACGAGCCAATAATTTATTTCTAGTAATCCGGAGATAGGCTCTTTTCCCCTAATAAAATCACGTAATAGCTAATCCTTCATAACATTCTAAGAAATACTAACTTTAACTTACCTATGTGACTAACCATTTTGTACGTGACTCTACAAAGGGGTAAAATAGCATTACAAGGATTTCCCTAGAAACGGCACAGTCTCTTGATGTCGATGTTGATTTTCATATTTATTTAATCCGCTTTATTTATAATAAGTAATCTACGCTAATCGCTTGTAATTTCAATGAAACTTTATATTAAGAGAGCTTTGAACTTTTGACGTTGATTGGTAAATAATTTTATTAAAAAATACTTGCTTTTTTTAGACGACACAAGCTCCTTTTTACTCCGCAAAATAAGTTAAGTTAGTGTACCAATTTTTGTGTTCGTTTTGTCCGGGATAATTCTTGGACCACTTTTTGTTTTGACTATAACGAGAAACATATTAAAAATGTCTTTCTTTTCAAAAGTACAATATTTGACTTACCAGAATTTAAATAAATTTCTGAAAAAAATACATTACTTAGGAACTGGTTTGAGGTGACTCAGGATAAGAGTACCTGGAAGAATTTGGGGCATGCATTTGCCCAGTAGTGGGACAGTGTAGACTAAAATAAAAAATGAACGTTCATACTTCAGAGATTTGTCTGACTGAATTCGTGTACCTAAAACCTTTAGGATTGCATTTGTTACATGAAGGACCTACGGACAAGTTTAAAAATTTGAAAGAAGAACAAATCTGTAAAAAACATATCCCAACTATTAAATCAAAAATCCCTAATTAAATAAAAAATATATATATATATATATAATTACTACCAAAACACGCACACGCACTCCTATAATTTAAACTTTTAACGAATTAAACTTTAATATAATTGTTTCAAAAACACCTTGTTTATACGAACCGGTTAAAAATAAAACTACATATAACTATAACAACAGTTAACGACGGCTAACTGGGTAATTTATAGCTGTACTACAAAGGGTTAAGAATGATATACGCATAGTTAATCTCGGTTTACGCGGTCGACGTGTGCGCATGTTTGAAAGGTAAATATTTATCATAGGCTATAATAGGCGAATAAGGATATGGGTTGGATATGGTGCGTTGAAGATTGGTGTAATTTAGAGTTGGTTTACAAATTAATATGGCTAGGTATTGATATTGAACAATAGGATTTAGCCACATTTTTATACAATTAAGTATGATGTTTTATCGATTTCTCATTCTCATGAGATTGGGTTTTTTGTATGTGTTAACCTTATTTAATAGGTATCTGGTGTTCTAGACAAACTAACATTCTATCAGTGTTAACGATTGTCAAAAGTCCAATATTTAAAAATAGACCACGTAACATTTGGGAAGCACTTGTCAATGTCATAGACATTTTTTCAATCGCCTTTAAAAACTTTTTATTTTAGGAGTAGGTTTCTATGGTATCTATTGTTTTCGGTTTTGCTACACCGACTTCGATAAAGAAAGTTATTGTTCGCTTTGTAGTGTTTTGTTTTGGAAGTCGGTTTGAATTTTTTGTTAAAAAGTTTTTCATTTGTCTCTTTTTAGTTTTGGTAGGAACATCCAAATACCATGACAATTCCAATAAGCCCAAACACGACTAGGGATCCATTGTTTTATTTCGAGGTTCCAGTGTCTAGAAAACATTCTACTTTCTTTTACCAACTCTCTCAACATTGCAAAGCTATCTCGAACTGCAATAAAACTCTTGCCGAGCTGAACTGCACTTAATGTGCATTACCTCGAAAGTCTGACTATTACCTAAGTTTCTAGACTAGTACTTTAGATTAAGTAACAGAATGACCGCATACTTGTTCACTTTGACCACAGTATACCTAGGTTGCATGAAAGGCAGGACTAAATCATTTGGACAGTAAGACCAGAGGCATGAAAAAACCGAAACCGAGTTGAAATTCAGTTTACAGAATTGACTCATAAAAAAATGTAATTTGGGTTTGATTTTCCACTTTCAGATTGAATTTTTATCGCAGGAAAAAAAATTGTGATTTATTTAATTTTTTAAATATCGAAAATATACTGAACTGCCATACTTATTCTACAATTAAAGTGAACGGAAATCACTGACCATTAAAAGATCAGCCCTTTCACTACGAATAGATTTCGCGGCTGTTGTTTGCTGCTGGGCCATCAGATTCTACATTACAAGATGTAGGTTCGATTTGATAGTTTCATAGAATCCGGCTCGAAAATAATGAGAGCAGTAATGATCTCATTAACATTATGTACCAAACAGATAAAATAAACTAACGTTATTCATAGTGTTAGGTTTTGATTCTTTTTAACTTATAATGGCTTGTTTTAAATAAAAACGAATGATCTTATTGTTACAATTTGGTTATTTTTAGGGTTTTTGTTTTATATAATACCTATATGTCTTAATAATTGCAAAGGGCTGCCATGGAGGCGATCATTTTTTTGGTAAACACTCGGGAGTTTGTCGAGTGTTTTGAGCGGAGACATTCTGTCGATAGTCGTCGCCTGAGACGCTTGGTTAAAATAGAGTGCTCAAAGTCATAGACATCGTTTTAAAATTGTATTCCTTAGTTAACAGTTTTCTCACATTATAAACCTAAATGACCAGTATGAGTTTGATTTCACATATCACATCCAAGTATTCGTAGCAGGCTTACCAACTGTTACATTTCAGAAGTGACAAGAACAACCAAAACGTAAGTACACGCCCAAATTGTATTTATTGATGTGATCATAATTATTGATGTTATGTTGGTCAGTGGCGGATCTTTACAGTATAACGAGACCCGTGAGACCATAAGATTGAGATCTTCTTAAGATGTTTCATTTATTTAAATAATTAAGTGCACTTTTGTTTTTGAATTTTGATATCATCATGTTTAACGTTAATGTTTTGAAATCTTGCAATCACTTTTTCCTATTACTGTTAAGTATTATTTTTTTGAATAGATAGATGAACAAGCGTTCAAATAACGTGAGCACTTCCTTGAACCAAAATTTGTTTGCACCTTTAAACAATTGATGACACACAAAATACTTCTTCTTCGTGTTGCTGGCACGACAGTCGTTCATAATATTTGTGTAGTCCAAAACTAAGCCACATCCACGCCACAGCGTCGTCGGTGGCAGCGCATGCTTAATAATAATCAATTAAGAAAATTGTATAGTATTTGGTCTATATCTATGTAGAATCTCTCAGAATTTAGCCAGATTGGGTTTTGACGGCGCTTTTCAAGTGGGGCGTCACGTCGCCTGCAGGTACCCCAAGCGAAACATTTGATACCGCATACTTCGCATGGGACTCAAGTGTTTACACTTAGAACCAAGGCCCCTTTGTTTATTTTTAGAAAAGGATAAATTAAGTGTCAAAGCTTTTTGTGTAATATGACATGGTGACCGTGATTTAACTGTAGCAAAGGAAATGATAATCATGCTTAACTGATGGTAATATGATGAACGTAATGTTTAGACAATGAATGTACATAATCTTAATTGTTAAACCCACATTTATAACTTTGAGTGATGAGTGACTTGAAAAAGAGTAAGACGGCTTCAAATTTATTGCCTTCTTACAAACACTTCTCAATAGGCTTAAAATGCAATAATCTACGGCTCTAAAGTTTTTTTTTTGTCTACGAGATTTCAGACTACGTCGAAATCGCCGGGCTACGGCCCATTCTGCCACTCGAGCCGAAGTCGGCTGCGAAGTTGAAACCCAGAAGTGGACATCGAGACGGGCCGTGAGCAGCTTGAGATGCTGCAGCAGGCAATACGGTGAGAGCGTGAACGTGTGCGCGCCGCCGAAGATTTGTGCAATCCGCTGAAGATTTGCGCAACACGTCGCGTCGTGGCAATGAGCCATGAGCGGCCAGGCGTCGCCGCAGCAGCTCAATGCCAGCACGTCGCCGAGAAGACTGTGCTCGCGCCGCGAAAGATTTGCGTAACGTGTCGCGTCGTGGCAACGAGCTACGAGCGGCCAGGCATCGCTTCAGCAGCTCAACGGCAGCGCGACGCCGGGACGACTGTGCACGAGCCACGGAAGATTTGCGCAACGTGTCGCGAAGTGGCTACGAGCTGCGGGCGGCCAGGCATCGCTTCAGTAGCTCAACGCCAGCGCGTCGCCGAGACGACTGTGCTCGCGCCGTTGAAGACCTGCGCAACGTTTCGCGACGTGGCAACGAGCTACGAGTGGTCAGCCGTCATCGCAGCATCTCCACGTCCGTCAGTGTGAAGGCGAGACACCGAGCCACGTGAAGATCTAAAGCGAGGCGTGGAATGCGGCAGCGCGACCGTGATGCTCGGATTGACAGGTCACGTAGTCCTTCTTTTTATTTGATAGCATTAAGAAGTTTAGGAACGGTCTAGCTTTGCCACCTGTGAACCAAAACGCACCAAAATCACTACAGACAAACTGGCTAGGTGCGAGTCGGACTCGCGCACGAGGGTTTCCGTACCATTATCGCAAAAAAAGAAACACGTTGTTGTATGGGAGCTCCTCTTAAATATTTATGTTTACGTTTTTAGTATTTGTTGTTATAGCGGCAACGGAGATGCATCATCTGTGCAAATTTCGACTGTCTAGATATCACGGTTCATGAGATACAGCCTGGTGAAAGACAGACAGACGGACGGATCGTGGAGTCTTAGTAATGGGGTCCCGTTTGGGTACGGAACCCTAAAATTGATCATAGGTATATCATAAAATATATTGTCGAACTTTGACTCTTCGTCCTTAAACCATCACATGGACTTTTGGTGACAAAAGTTGAATTCTTGCGCATACAGTTGGGATGAAAGTATCACCATTCATTTTGGTATACAAAACTTACAAGGTTTTGCCAAGACGTGGCACAGGTTAAGTAGGTACCATTCTATTTATTTGGCAGGAGAAGTTATGAACGCATTTCCGTGCGAACTAAGCTAGGGCTAGACCTTGGAAAATGATTAGCAGAGAACCAGAACCAGATTATTATGAAAAATAACGTCTTATTTATAAAAGCGAAATACTTAGTAGGTACATCAAAGCATTACAGATAAAACATCTATGCCACTCTTTCTTTTTGGAATTGTATACGTTGTTCCCATTCCAATCAGGTGTTAGTATTTATTCAATAGTAGGGAATACATCCAACTTTGTCCGGACCGATCTCACACATCCCCGGGTTTTACAATTATTGTAAGAAAATAATACATTTTTCGCACAGCACTAAGCCGCTGTGAAGTGTACACGTTGTAATAAGATTGGTTGTGCAACAGAAAAGTGCCACAGTACAATAGATGATAGACTAACAAATAGTAGTGATGTGGTACAAAAGCTATGAGAACTTATTTTAAACGATTAAACAACAAAGACGCGGGTGTGGTATAAGTAACAGACCTGTTTCTAATCGGTATATGGATAATAATTATAACCTACAAATAAAACAGTTATTTGTAAGTTGTTATGGACTAGAGAACTAGGTGTATCGCACGATAATGTCCCCGCGGTTATGAAGGCATCGGATCTAGAATAGCGCGATATGGCTGCCAACGTAAAGACTGTTAATGTCAATGTAGTGGTAGGCCATGTGAGTAACCATTCTCTTCCATAAGTTAACAGTAAAATGCAATATCAGTTTTAATTTGTCGAGTATTTGAAGCGGCATACCCATAATCAAATTTTCTACAAGATGATTGCAACTCGTTAAAGTTGTTGAGTTTTTAGTGTTTGGTTGAATATAACTAATATAAAAATAAGTAATACCAGCCCGTTACTGTCCCACTGCAGGGCAAAAGCCTCTTCTCATACAGAGACGGCACGAGTATTGTTATCTCTCTTGCTTGAGGTGGTTTGGCGTTTTCTAATTTATATTAACTGTAAGTCTAGATTTTCACACCGATGTCAGCGATGTCGAAGATAAAATTAGAAAGTATTTGGAACTGACTGACTGAAGTAACATCGGCACTATTCCGGATTTGAACTCACCACCTTCCAGCTCAAGAGACGATGTCTTAACCACTGAGCCACCACGACTAATAAAGTAATCTCTTTTCTTCTTCTTAGCGTGTCGATGGCAAATATAAAAAGCCAAATGTTGTGTTTGTACAGGCGACCTTAATTATGCTTATTAAATTTAAAAATATTAAAGTTCTCTTGATATACAACTTATCTCAAACTGTCAATTCCTATGGTATTGCAATTTTGACCATAGGGTTCATTGTAGTAAATCATATAGAGAATAAAAACTATAACGGTAGATAACGCGATAAAGCAGAAATTATGTTTTTACATAATTGTTTGCTTATAAAAAGAATCACAGAAACATGTTTTATTACAAAAGTTAAAAGAACTATTTTTATTAAATTAAACAAAAGAGAAATGTCAAATGATGAAACGTCAAGTAAATACTAACATAGTGTCATGTCTCTAAAGCAAGATGGATAAACTAATCGTCACCTTCTTACTAAATTGATACCAAGTTTGTTGACTAAGAAAATATCATCCTTAAGCAAAATTATACCTAATTATATTAGAATGTCAGCAGTAAAATACACTGACGGAGCAGTAAACATTCGAGCCAACAGTGCTGGTTTCGTTTTGATACATTTTTATAGTCGCACTATTGACTTGCATTTAAGATCTATAAAATATGAAAATGAGGAAGACATATTAATGTTCATCCACGGAGGAATATCTGAGACTTTTAAAGACAACAAAGTCAATTGTCTATTTGAGCCTCCTGTGGTACATAAGCAAACTTATAGGAGAAAAAAAACGAGAAGGATTATAAGAACTCTATAACAATTATTAATAATGGGAATGAGTTGCTTTGTTGTAATCTTGTGATAATATTGACAACTTGTTGAGGTTTTCACAAACTAGTACAGTCAATATGTTTGGTATAACTATCATCGCTTAAGTTTCTATAATTTAAAACATTAGGATACTAAAAACCTTGACTCATTCCTAAACAAAGTTGGTATTTGAACACGCATAAAATTGAAGCAGAGCGTATGAAATACGTGATAAACGAGGTAGCTAGACCTAAATCAAACGAGCAAATAAAGTACGGGTAAAGTAATGGATAACCACACCATGTTAGCAAGATGCTAGTCATGGATTGGTTTGTTTTATCAATGATACCGCACCAATCAATACAGAAAGCAAACGCCAAACAATAGTATTTGTGGAGCTCATGAAACCGTTGATTCATGTAACCAGTGGTCCGATTGTATCATTTACCATCTTATAGAGATTTTAGCAAGAAGTCTTAAGAATGCCAGTTTATTATATCCCAAAAGTTGCTAGAAGTAACTGTCAAAAAAATGAGTTTTAAAACAAATAATCGTTTTAAATAATATTCTATCAAATATTGGGTAGAATACTCTTTGTCGAAGATTTAAAGTAAATACAATTTGGTACGACTACAGAATGCCAACATAACCTTCAGAGGATGATGTAATAGGTTGTGTTTTTACATCCTGGGAACCAATGGCTGAATTAAGCCTGTCTTATACTAATTATACCCTTCTTGTTGGGTTGAGCAGAATTTAAAAAACTGTTATGTACAGAATATTATTTGTTGTAATTACAGGTCAGGACGCGAGGCATCCTGGCTAAGAGAGTCCTTTCGGCTATCGGCTTGAGCGTAAATCGTAGGCTCTTGCTGGTGTCGCGAGGGATGCTGCTGGGTGAAAGTCAGGGACCTCCACACTGACGGTGCGAGGGATGCCTGCTGCCTGGTTGAGAGAAAAGTCCTATCAGCTATCGGCTTGAGCGTAAATCGAGGGCTCTTGCTGGTGTCGCTGGGATGCTGCTGGGTGAGAGTCAGGGACCTCCGAACTGATGGCGCGAGGGACGCCTGCTGCCTGGTTAAGAGAAAAGTCCTTTCGGCTATCAACATGAGATTTAACTGATCAGCTCGTGTTGGTGTCGCTAGGCGTCCTGATTTACTGATCGTTCAGGATGTTAGGGCCTCCTGATTTACTGATTGTTCAGGGATGGTGTTCGTTCACGACAAATTGATCGGTCGTGAACTTACTCTTTGATGATGAATATTAGTAAGGCAGTTAATAATTTCTACAATTGTATTATTGTTAAAAGTTCAATAATGCTATTTTGTTTTCACTATTTTGTTGGTTTGTATAAGTAATAATGATAGGTTTGTCCTCCATTGGTGTCATAGCCCCACGGCGTTCCATTGCGAGGATAAACGATTCATAAATGAACAATATTGTATATTCTATGATCGAGGTGCATAATCCTCAAAATATTGTAAAACACATTTTTTTAAAAGAGTAAGGTGGAGTTTCTTGTCCGTTCTTCTCCATTACAATCTACATTTCCGAATGGACGGTAGAATCAATATCATAATTTTTAACTTAAATTAAAATTTATTGAAATTTAAAAGATAAATGATTTGTCTAAGACTTTGACACTACTCTGTTTGTTTGTTTGTAAAAGTTATTAAAGTAGTTCATTAAATAATAAGCTCGAACGACTAGCCAGGAACCCGATTGTTAGGTTTCCACCTGGAGTCGTGTGCAGGGACCCACACGATGTCAGGACGGACGATTGTTAGGTTTTGATTCTTTTTAACTTATAATGGCTTGTTTTAAATAAAAACGAATGATCTTATTGTTACAATTTGGTTATTTTTAGGGTTTTTGTTTTATATAATACCTATATGTCTTAATAATTGCAAAGGGCTGCCATGGAGGCGATCATTTTTTTGGTAAACACTCGGGAGTTTGTCGAGTGTTTTGAGCGGAGACATTCTGTCGATAGTCGTCGCCTGAGACGCTTGGTTAAAATAGAGTGCTCAAAGTCATAGACATCGTTTTAAAATTGTATTCCTTAGTTAACAGTTTTCTCACATTATAAACCTAAATGACCAGTATGAGTTTGATTTCACATATCACATCCAAGTATTCGTAGCAGGCTTACCAACTGTTACAATAGCACAATTTTGTGTAAATTGAGCCAGTAAACGAACTCGTGTGATCACATAAAAGGACCACAAAGCTGGTGTGTATAATTAGAACTCGGGCGACAATACATACTAAGCACAGACACATCTCAAGTGAATTTTGAAAAGTGAATAATGTTTGATAAATTAAATGTTTTAGTTTACCGAGGGGTTAGACTTGAGGGCACTGCCTCAAAGCAGCATGTTGCGAAATTTAAAATTGGCTAGGATTAGTTTGACTTTTAGAATGTCAAGTTCAAACTAAAAGAGTAATTTTAATAGAGACCATTTTAAGGCTTTATCAAACTGTCCGTAGAAATTAATTATTTATTTAAATAAAATGTTCTTATGGCAAGGTCTCAGTTCTATCTATCTAATTAGCCTGTTATTTCCTACAGATGAGCAAAGGCCATCCCAGACTCTTCAGCATTTATCATAATTAAGTGCAAGTAAGGAAAGAAATGCTTGCAGACTTGATTTGGTGTCTTCTGACCTCTTAGAGTATGGCATTAATAAGACGTGGTACGCATAGCTATAGCATAGAAAATACTGCAATATTTTTTTCAATTTTTTTCGTCAACATCATTCACAAAATGTGTTTAGGTTTCATATAACAGTAAGCTCCTTACATTAACTGCTCTAGTTCAACTCTAATACGCCTCATGAGCCAAAATCGCAGCACAAAGTAAATCGTTAGCACCCACGACAGTTTATTATCGCTAAAGACTACAAACTGACTGCAAAGACCACAAAGTAGCACCAAAGGCGACCACAAGGCTTTGCCTTGCCTTGCACTACTTAACGACAATAAAGGGCCCGCAATTTATAATCGGAGCTTGAACAAGCTACGAGGAAACGCTGTGGTCAGTCTAGCTGACGACCGTTTAGTGATGAGAAAAGACGTTTTTAATTATGTTGGTTTATCAAAGTTTTAATTTAGAAATTACAATAAAAAAACTGTGTTTGTGTAAATCATATTCAATTCAGCAGAAAGACGTCCACTGCTGGAAATAAGCCTCCCCAAAGGGTCGCAAATCGACCAGTCCACATTGCACACAGCATGAAGTTAATAACTTCAATAAAAGGTTTGTCATTGAAGGCCAGATGCGCAGTACTCATAACAGGCGAACTGAACAACTTTGTCTATGAATAGATTGTATAAACGTAAATGAAGCAAAAGGAGTATGTTAAGATCGTAGCAAGTCCTATAATTTTCTTAGTGTGTATAAAGTTTTTTTTTGAAGAAATATGAACTTATGAATATGAGATTAGCAAGTTTAATTCATTGCAAAAAGTTGCATTAAAATAAAAACTGCGAGTTTTTAATAAAAAGAGTATAAAATCACCACAATGTCAATCGACCCTATAAATTCCAATAACTAAGCAACTACAAGTATTGTATCAAAAAACATACTACTAAAAGTTATAACTCTTTGTTCAACCAATCATCAAGCCACCTAATACCGTAATTAAAACATCCAATTAAATAAAAGTGAAACTAATGTTCACTTGAACATTAATATATATAAAATATATAATTGAATAAAACTCCTGCAATATTAACGGTTATATAGCCTTTGATTAACGCCAGTCAAGTTTTATTTGAACCAAAATTCAATTAAAACCCAGAAGTTTCGATAAACGTAAAGTGACACACACAATAAAATCCATAACATCCACTTAATAGTGGTGTTCATTAAAACTGATCGTTATCTTAATCGTAACTCATAAAATCTCGACTCATTGTGTTCTTCTTTAACTTATCGATAGATACAATTATTTCCCATCTCTATTCCTGTTGCGGTGCTCACTGTGCTCAGAGTAGTTCATGCATCGCAAGTCAAAATCAATGGTATAATAATTACTACTGTATCATGGTGTTATGTATTATGGTATATATGCTATTGGGCATGGAAGTAATATAGGATGTTCGTAAGTCCATTTTGACGTCTAATGAGTGGAATTTATGGTGATTTTGACGTAGATGGCTTTGGTCGAAGGAAACGGTATTGTGTTACATGTTGATCTTTGAATGCCACTATAAATTGCATAATCTTATTGCGAATGTAGGCAGCAAGACCCGCTGCCTTGCTGTTTAGTTTATGAGTTTTCTGAGCTATTCCTCTATAGCTAACATTCAGCTTTAGACCTAATTGCCAAATCAGTCGTCAAGAAAACAGAAAAAAGCTCTCGATTATTCAACGGTCACCCGTCCATAGGCCGACCTCGGCAAGCGTTACTTAACCTTGAACATAGCTCCGTGCAGCTGTTAATGCTTAGCCACGAGCTCTCCGCCCTTTACGTGGAGTATATTAAAGATGCCTAAATGATTTTTAGCAATTTTTAAACGAAATGCATCATTCGGGGCATCTGACCGACTTTGATCGTTTGAAGTACTACTTGTTATTTATTACCTAGTAATTTTGAAACGATTTGAGGAATGCTGGCACACCTCATATTATGATTCAAGTACGTTCAGAAGATACCCTTTTATACAATATCTACTTATATCATATAAATGGTTTACAAGGTATTTTTCGAGAGTAAGATAATACATAAGAGCACGCATGTATTATTTTAGATGGTTATTATTCTTTTATTTTTCTATTTCTGATGCATAAAATGTTGTGAACACTAGTACCAAAACGGGTGAGGACACTGACTCCTGTAACACAGGTCTCACCTAGCACAGGAGTCAGGGTTTCAAATGGAAATGTATAACTTTCTTTCTGTGTCAATAAAAATGTTTTATTATTATTTATTTATTATTATTATGGGTCACCACTACCCTTTTGCCAGTTAGGTAAAAGAGAGCTTTTAGACTAGCCTAACTTCACATTCGTCAATCACATTTGCGATGACTGAACTATACTAACAAGATAGCATACGAAACGTAGTGCCACTATTTTTGCATCGTTTAGCTAATATTCCCTTTCTACATGTATATGTAGACAGGGAATATTAGCTTACACTATGCTTATGTCACTAATGGGTGCACAGCAGTTTAATAGAGCATGTCCATTATGGAGCTTCCGAGCGTGCATTGAATCAATTGAGTGACCAGACCATCAAGAATTTGCTATTTCGACGGTTCATATGGTCATGTGGGTTTTGTAACAGCTGATGTGGATTGTTTAGTGCAGAATTGTATACAAAAACATATACTTTGACTTAACGAATCACGATAAAAAGAGTCAATTTAAAAATTATTATTATTTAAAATGATTTTGTCGTTTTGGAAATCAGTTTCTTGAGCACTGTTTTGTGCCTTCAGTCAAAGCAAAAAACGATAAGTAAGAAATAGATTTAGATCATATATCAATTGTTACATATTTTTACACATCCATAGAAACAAAGAAATAAAAATGGATTAATGTCCAATCCAGATTCCGAGAAAATCTGTTCCTATTGTCGATGGATCCTCCTGTTTGTATGAATGTGCAACTAAATTACAGACGCATAATTAAGCAACTGTTCAAGTAAGTAATTGATGTGCCATCGCTTGAGAGAGGCCTATACACAGCAGTGGACTCAACTTTCAACTAAAATGACAATGATGAACCTACGAGTCTACCACAGAACATTGGCCTGCTTTGGGACGCGGACCCATTTTTCTGACTGACCAACTCCTTGACAATTTAAAACTACGTGGAAATGGTATAGCTTGTTTGAATTTTTTAACAATAATAGTACATTACTGCAGCGGTCAGCAAAAGAGGCATAGATGGACGAAAGTGTAAACACACATACTTAAGTCCATCAATGCCTAAATATGGCCAAGGCTTGTATAGTACTTTTCTCAAATAATGCGCGGGAATTAAAACTAAGTAGTTAGTACCTACCTAGAACTCATTTTGTCAAATACAATTACTTTTCAAAATCGATGACGAACAACGAACAACAATAATTTTGCCCGCGTTAGGCTTAGCACGCACTGCGATTTTTATTCGCGCGAATTTATTCCTCCCATTCTGCGGCCTATGGAATTTTATGAAGCACCCACGCATTGCGGTAAAAAAATCGCGCAGGAATAATACTACAAAAATACGCGCGGATACTCGTAAAAATCGCAATGTGTGTTAAGCCTTACAGTGTTCATTTGTTTTTATTTTCTATAAACAGCTTTCTATTTGCAAGCCAGTTCGAAATTTAACTAAAACCTTTGTTAAGTTATCTCCTTGGTTGCCATGTTTCGAAGTAAAATATCGTTCCATTTTTAAATTACACGACATATATGATTTTACTATGTAATTTATTTGGCCGCTAAATACGACAGATATGGATTTTCATACTACTTTTGCCGGCCGCTGCTCGCATGTATTTGGCCAGTACTGCCATTTCGATTTATCTCGAAGAAGGTTGTCAAAATGATGCTCAAATTTCCAAGCATGTCTGAGAAAATCATAGATATAGTATGTACAAGATAAACAGAGTCAGATGAAAAGCGAAACCAAAAAAATAAAATCTATGTGTGAGGGAAATTGTCCATGTGTTAGTTAAAAAAGTGTTGTTAAAAAGTCCATGTTCAGTATCGATATCGATACTTGGTGAACACAATAAGAAACAAGATTAAAGGGTTGCTGCCGTTGTTTTTTATATTGAACTGTTATAAAAACTGGGCAAAATACATGCTTGCTTTTACAGAATACTATCTAGGTTAGCCACTAACTAACCATACGATAGGAAGTGTCATTCTTACAGGCACAAATAAATTAGGTATAGATTCTTTCATTAGGATTCGTCGATGTTTTCTTAGTATGCAGTAGGTATTTCAATACGAAATGTTTACTACATATTGTAGAGACCATCCATCTCTGTTTAAAATTCGAATCCATTTTCTCTTAATACAGAATTATTTGGGCATCTGTAAGTACATAAACATTACAAATTATTATTTACACAACAGAACAATTTGCTGGTGAGCAGAGCACTCATGTATTCAAGACACTGTAAAACTAATAAATGCAAACAATATGACATTCTTAAACCTACTCAAAGTAATAAAACATCAAAACTCTCTGAAACATTTTGAAAAACAAAGGCTAATATAATAAACATGCAACTTAAAGTACAGTTTAGATGAACACATCTTCTCAATCCTAACTTAAATCTATTTAAACAAAACTTGACTAAATAAGTTTGTATTCATGCCATGATGTCACTATAAAAAGATTAAGTTTTTATCGATACTCCTGACGTCACCGCTTTGTCAAGCCCTAGCGTAAACAAACAATTTTCTCTTCTACATTATATTTTAGCAAATTCTATTTAAATATACGAAATACACTTTTATTAAACAATGGATATCAATATACTATTGTAAGAATATTTTTCTGAGTCGATTACTAGCGGAAATTTGTCAAAATATGGATCGAAACAATCCAAGGACAAAATTGTATTTACCTATGAAACATGTATTTATTGGGGTTATTTCGTCTTGTAACGTCACATTCACTCACAAAATAAGCCAACATAGTTGCATAATTAATATTATCAATTTAAATCTAAAGATTATTATTTAAATGCAAGAAATTCACCGCTGTGTAAAACAGAAGGGACGCTATGGACCCCTTCTCGCGAAAAAAATGACATATTGGTACTTCATTCACTCTCTCTTTTTCTCTTGGGCGTTTAGTACTTGATTAGGTTTTCTCGCTCGCACCCTCCGTGTATCTTTTTGCGTAGCAAAAAAATTCTAAATCTATGGAGAAAATACATTTTATTTCTTGACTCGCGCACAAAGTCATCGCAGAATAATATAGCAAAACCGGCAAAAAGAAAACGGTATTACTGTCCGGTCGGTCAATGTCGGGTCGAATAGTTTGTCTGTCAGGATTTTGCACAAAATCGACTGAGATGTATGTTATCTTGTATTTGCTGACCATTTTGAGACATTGGTGTGCTGAGAGGTTACATTTTATGATAGATTTCTTTCTAAAGATTACCAGTTTATGTAACTGTTATTGATATCTGAAAAACTTTAACCCAGTCAGAAACTTATAGCACTTTTGCAATAAATATATCAATAAAACAATAAAAAATAAGCTTAAGGAACAAAACAGAAACGATATCCACCAACAAGGTTGAAAATTGGAACGTACATCCCACTTATCTACATATGTAAGGCCACAACTTACCATATAATCATACTTAATACTTCGTTCCCAAATTCTGCCAAAAGAGGACGCAAGAGTTTTCTCATACTACTAATTAGTTTTGAGAAGTTATTAGTTTGAAGTAGAAGTGACTTATTTGATGCTGTGTGCGCAAAAAATAAAAGGTTCAGTAGGTCAGCTTCATACAACGAGTGAAAACGCACTCACAAAAAAACGCGTACGTACAGGTGAGTATAGACAGTATTTACTTGTAACAGTATTCGTTGTTTTTAAATTTACCCGAACCACACTTCAAACATGACGCTCGATGTTTTGTTACAACCTGATTTTAAAAACCAAAGAGCGTTTTGGTCTAACATTTTATCGAGCAAAGGCACGAGCGTGGGTGACGTAGTCTGAAGTCAGTAAAGAACGCAAGGTACAAAGAAATGTAAAAATGTTACTCGCCGTGAGCATTACGTCGAACACAGCGTCGAATATTCGCAAAACGTTACATTACATGGAAATGCTTCAAGGAAACGAGCATTTGTCTTTATTGTACTACTATTCGGCAGAACGTTACATTACAATATAATGCTCGCGAAAATGCTCTAGTGTATACTCACCTTTCAGCGATTTCAAACAAATGCTTAAAGAATTACACCCCTTGACATGAATGGTAGTTAGAATTTCAGGCTTCTGACTGCCTGCAACGTCTGCCGAAAATCTACGAATGACAGCAGGGTCCAGGCGGTATCAACGGCATACTGAGTTTTCTAAATGAGCTTACTTTCTGAACCTATTTATTTTATGTCTCGTGATCAATAGGGTAGGTATTACAAGTTCAGCCACTTATGAATATTACACACTGAGTATTTTATCTACGTAATTTAGGAGTTAGGGATATTTTCGAACTAGGCAAGAATTAAAGTGTGCTTTAGGGATTTGAATCATTTTAAGGCCTGATAGTTTATGCCCTTTTAATAGTGAATGGGTGATTCATTTGACATTTTCCGCAGGATTGGGTTACATAGGTGACTTTGCTTGATTATTCGTTTTAGGACATTTTTACTGAGGGTGGAAAATATGTTTTTCTTACTTTTGGCTGTTCTTTTCTGATAAAATTCGTTGTGTGATCCATGAAAGTTGAATCGTTTTTTAGTTTTAACGACCATCATTGCTTCGTCGCTATTCAGAATATCGCCACTGTTGCTTCTGACTTTTAGCAAATGCAGTGGTTGGTATTAGTGTGGCGAGGTAGTCCAAAACTCAAAATGATTTTAAAAGTGAAACGGAAATCAAGCTAACCATTTTATGGATTTTCCTAACCTGAGACAGCACTTAAACATCAGTCATCTCCAATTCTACGTTGTATCTCAGCGCTAAAACTGATTGAATAATATTGTACTACCCCATCAAAGAAGTTTTCCCCGAAATAGTTTGCTCAGTAAAGCAGACTCTGGCAAAATGGTAGATAGTGGAAAATGTCATAACATCTCCAAGCTTTTTATCCTTAACATCAACTAACTCAAATGGTTTAATACAGTTCTGGTAAAAGCGACTCTAGTTTCGGAAATCTCTACGTAAAGACAACCAAATTTGACCTGTGAGCGAGTTTATAGGTTCCAATATCGGTTTACTTTCTAACCGACGAAAAAAAAGGAGGAGGTTCTCAATTCCACATGTCTATTTTTTTATGTATGGTATGATGTAGGCATAACTTTTTACCTTTTTTTTCCGATTTCAAATCAATATTACTATAAGATTTTGTTTCTCTTACTTCAAATACTGCCAGCATTCAACTGATAAGTCTACTACTCGTTTTCCATCAGTATTCGTATAGAAATGACTTCCCGATTACTACCAGCGAATCGAAAGGTGCACATCGGGTTTGAGTTGATAACTAGCACTTCATGAGTATCGAGCAAAAGTGGTAAAAGCTTGTTTTGAAAATTGAATTCTAAGAGACTGTACACACGAGGACTTTTCTTCGTGTAGACAACGCGCTTCATACTTTACTTTTTCTCACGTAACGCCATGACCTATATGAGAATAGGTAGCTTATTGCTCGTATCAGCAACATCATTTTAGCCGAAAGACGTCCACTGCTAACATCAGGCCGCATCAATCGGACTCCAGCGGCCCTTACCAGGTCATCACCGATGAGGGAGACTTCCTAAAAAGGAGGAAGTCCTCAATTTGATTGGTATTTTTTATGTATTTACACCAATTACTCAAAGATGTCTGGACCGATATGGAAAATTCTTGTTT
Source organism: Orthosia gracilis (assembly GCA_947562075.1). Classification (NCBI taxonomy): domain Eukaryota; kingdom Metazoa; phylum Arthropoda; class Insecta; order Lepidoptera; family Noctuidae; genus Orthosia; species Orthosia gracilis. The sequence continues at coordinate 9,882,529 of OX387266.1, read as the reverse complement.
GTCTTTGAAAGAGAAAACTTTCCATTTGGTCCCAAAGTCATCAGTTCAGGATCTGATGATGGGATCTTGTAGAAATCAAGGGAAATCCTCAAATATTATAGACATGCACGATTTTGGGATTTTCATCAACAATGCAATTATTTGCTCTCAGAAAGTAGCATTTGGTGAAGTGGAACTGACGAAGAAGATCACAGATGACCAATGGAACTAATTAATGCTAAGTATGTCACGGGTCTACGATATCTCGACTAGTTAAATGACTATGATGTAGCAAATACTTATAAATAAATAGTATCGTAGATCTGATGATGAAGCCGGCAGGTAGGCACTGGAACTCCGAAATAAAACAATGTACGTGTCGTAGTCGTGTTTGGGCTTATGGAATGGAATCGTCATGAGAATTACTATGGCTATATATGATTTTTATGGCAATTGGAGGTACCTATCAAAACTAAAAAGAGAAAAACTAAAAAAGGTTTTTAACAAAAAAAACATACCGACTTCCAAAAAAAGAACACTACAATGTGAAAAATAAATTTATTTTCCGAAGTCGGTGTCGACACGGAAAACAATAGGTATCAAAGACACTGACTACGGAAAAGTAAGCTATTTTTCACATTTTAGTGTTTTTTTTGGACGCCGGTTTGTCTTTTATGTTAAAAAGTTTTTAATACTAAAAAATCATCTGTGAGAGACGGATACTAAGTGATTTTATAAAGACTTTTAAGGTCAAAACCCTAAAAAGTTTGAATTAACGTTTAAAGTTGGCATTTAAGGATAAACTAAGTATGTGAAATACTAGCATGATATTTTATTTTCAAAAACTTTTACGGATGCCTAAACACTCTCGTGGAAACAGTCGGTTCACTCCTTTTAATTATACATTTCCCATCACAAGAAAAAGAAAACTCTTTCCTTTTACTTTGATGGCTATTTTGTGCTACATGATAAAGTCTTGTTCACAAAACGGCGAACGTTTTTCGCTCAGGTACTCATTATTTCTTAATTGTAACCACGATTTTGCAAGTAATTGTACTTTTGCTGTTTTCATACTTTTGTAGACTTAGGTACATAGCCATTCACCTTTTTCCATGGGAGTAGGCAGAAATAGCAGAACTCCACTACCTGCTACGATTCTTACAACCGCCTTTTGCTTTCAAACGTGCAATTTCTACTAAAATAAATATTCTCGTGTCTGGAAATGGCTGTTTTCAGTTCGATAATATTTTACAATCGCTATTTACTATTATTACGCCATGTTCTACTATTATTTCCATACCATCTTGGAAAATCCCTAAGATATTCATTCTTTCATAAATTCACAAATATGTAAGTTTATGCATGAAAATACAATATGTATTTTAAGAACTCTATTATCGCTGTCTTACTAACAATGCATACACAGGATAAATTTTGTGACTGAATTTAGTTCTCTCATTCTCTGAACTAACCTTTGTTCAAAGGGAAGAAAAATCGAGAAGTCGTTTAACGTTTAGAAGAGTTTTTTCAGGCGTTTCACTTACGTGGTTCGCTTTTACTTTGCAGTCTAGCGGAGACTGAAAAAATACTACAAACTTATTTAACTTTTCTTGAGTTGGAGGAGTTCTTATACATAATTTTGAACACTAACATAATTTTTGCTTTACTTTAATACTATTGAACTATGATGATAAAAAATCACCTTACTGGTAGGAATATTATTTCAACATTAAAAAATAAATCTGAATCAAATACGAGACAATCTACGGTGAAAATATTTAAGGAAAAGGTAAACAAAAAAGTAAATTAAAAAAAAACCGGCCGAGTGCGAATCTCACCCGCGCACAGAGGGTTCTGTATGTTTATACCTATTTATTTTGGCGAATGTAGTTGTTTATCAACATTCACCAAAATAAATAGGTAACATTACTAACGTACATAAAAAATGAAAGCACCAAGCGTTGCTCTAAAGAAGGGACAAATTAAGTACTCCGTTCGAAAACTGTTGTCCTCTACATAATATACAAAAAAAATAATTTTCCAAGTACATTTTATAATTTGGTCGACTAATACTAGTAAACTTGTAAAACCTTCTTAGTTGTGATAGTTTTTCTTTTAATTTCGTTATATATACTGGCAAGCAAAGCAACCATTTAGCTGGCAGGGCACTTGACTCTAAAACAAAAATTAGCCACTTAAAGCTTAATTTATTCATTGTTTATGAACGTTAGAAATGTTACCTATTTATTTTGGTGAATGTAGCTGTTTATACGAAACCCTCTTGCGCGAGTCAGACTCGAAAGTTGCCGGTTTTCATTTTTAAATTAACTTTTTGTATTAATTACAACTTCTAGGATATTTTCTTTCATATTGCTTGTTAACATAAATGTTATATATTTTTGTAAGTAACTCTTAACACCCTTAATTATGATACCCCACTAGATGACTTGGTAGAAAAGACAATTGCGACCCCCACAATATGGCGCCCAAAATCCGCCATCTTTTTATTTAACCTCACTTGTCTAAGAACACTTAGGTGGTCAAGACCATTCTAAAGATGTCTTAATTATAATGTAAATCCGTCTAGTGGTTTGAAAGAAAATGAGTTAGTTAAGACTATTATATAAATACATGATATGCTCAAAAACTACATCGTTTCCTTACAGTTGGGTAAAAAAGCAGTGAAAAATAATATATATATATATTTTATTTTTACTGCACCACTTTCAGTAAAAAATATATCGGTATTTACAGCAAATAAAACCTAATAAATTCTTCCACAAATAGAATTGCCCCATTCTTTCCCACAAATCCGTATTACTCAGGGGATGAATAAATTGATCCTTACTAATGAGGGCACAACCAAAACATTTGTTTTCTATACACCCTATATTCGAGTAATATCTATTCTTTATGATATAATATATTCTTGGTGGAATCTGGTATATGAGGGTAAATATCGGTAATATCTTTCTTTCTTTATCGGTTGCTTTTACTTGTGCTGATCATGGGCTGACTATTAATTTGACTATTCATCTTAAGAGCTTATTAATCGTTTGCTTTCTGTCTGTGCCTTTGATGGTTTCTCTCATTTATGTAACTCTTGATTAGTAAACTGTTAGGTATAGTATGCCTGATAAATCAGAGTATAAATAGCATTTCTTATCACTAATCTACATGAACTATGAGGACAATTATGGCATAAGCAGACTGGCTACCCCAGGTTGATAGTAGGGCTAAGTTGGCCGAACGAAAATTTAAGATAAGTTGCATATGCTAGTTGTCTGCGCCATATTAAAAATATAAATTAAATATAATAAATATTTACTCACGCACTCAAATTATTAAAATAGCAACACTTACATTCATTTCACATCATTCAATCAAATACACGTGGACCATTCCTTAACTCCCGCGCACACCCTACTTCCTAATCCGCACTTCAGTTGTCAAAAAAGCGCAACTCCGGTAACGCGTGTGCGCTCCCGTTCCTCTCGCTCTCAAAGAAAACTCAAATATAAGTGTTGTGTGTGACAAACAGACTCTGTGGGTGGCTTACCAGCATTCAACTATAGTGAAAACTCCACTGCTAAAACTATCGAAGGACATTATCTGCGCCCACAAGTTCTGATCCCTCTCGCCGAATAAAAAACATAATATACTCTCTCAATCACTCATCTAACCACACACAATACGCAAACGCTTTCCTCACACAATTATTATTTCGAAATTACTGCAGCCATTGTCGCATTTCGCAACGCATCCGCAAACCCGCTAAATCGCATCCAATGCACACTCTTTTCAATATTTAATTATTTGTTTATTCATATTTTGATATCCGCATATATATTTAACGCTTATTTCACGCATTTAAAAACATTTAACGCATCCACGCACGTTATATTATTACTAGATACCTATTCTCAAAATGGCGTCAACAAGACAAGCAAAAAGGAAGACAGCCAGTGATGATGAACACGAGGTTTACTCAAAACTATCTCTTCTCGAAGCTAAGATGGAGAATCTTTACCAGATTATGCAGAATATATACGATCTTAGCCTAAAGGTTTCCGATCCAACATTTCAATCGCAATTTCTAGCACGCATTCAATCGGTAGATATTATACGATCAAATTTCATGGATACTCTGGACTCGTGTGTTATGGCTCGATTAGAAATGATCCATCCGCAAAACCGAACTACGCCGCCTTACAATCCTTTGACGAACTGTATTGTTTCGTAAAACATACAGCATCCACACTCACACAAAATAATTCTATTAAAAACACTACAGATAATTCTCATAAATATGATTTGTTGAACCGCAAGTTACCGCCCCTTAAGTTAGTTTCGTTTGATGGATCGCCATATAATTGGTCGCCATTTTACGAGAATTTTAAAAGTCTTATCCACGATAATCTGCATCTCTCAGACGCCGAAAAAGTTCAATATTTAATAGGTTCTTTGTCCGGCAAAGCATTAACCGTTTGTTCAGGTATTACACCTACCGCCAATAATTATCTTATAATTTGGAATTCTCTATTAGAAAAATACCAAGATACCTACTCGAGTACAAGCTTCTATTTACGTACAACAAATAATTAACTATAAACCAAATCAATCTATCGATACATTTCTCGAACAATTTTACTCTGCAGAAGCCGCTTTACGCCGTTTAAATATTGAAGATCTCTCAGATTTTATTATTACTCACGTCGCACTTACTAAACTCGATAAGGAGGTAGTGAACTTGTTCGAGCAATCGCATAGACATATTCAAATACCTACATTCAATCATCTTTCTAAATTTATTAAAGAACAAAGTAAAATACAAACGCTACGTAATCCTAGCTCAAATACAAAACCTTTTTTGACTCAACGCTGCTCAAATAATTATAATAATAATACATCAAATTCTAAAACTACTCGAGCTTTCGTCGCAAATACTCATTCACCCGCAATACAAAAACGCTCATGTAAAATATGTAATGATCCTAACTCGCATCCTCTATACAAATGTTCATTTTTTGTTAATCAAGACCCGCGTACTAGATTTGAACTAGTAAATAAACATCATTTCTGTCGTAATTGCCTAGGATTTCATGATACTAAATTCTGTAAATCAATAAATACTTGTTCCACATGTCAACGCAAACATCATACGCTCATACATGTAGAAAACTTGGAAGTCGAACCTAACGCACCGCCGCTGATCTATGAGTGTGTCAACACGCAGCCCGCGCCCCGCGCCACTACCGCTCTGCCTGCCGCGATCGTGTCGAATGTTTCTTCGGTCACCACCGCCGCTGATAAGTTTGCGCGCCAAAATTTAAATGATCTTGCGTTATCAATGACCGCTTCTACTTGTAATATCGATAGTAATAGTACTACAGTTTTATTACCTACTGCTTCTGTATACGTTTATAAAAATAAGAATCCAAATAAGGTTCGCGTGTTTCTAGATACAGGTTCAATGAGTAATTTTATCACAAAGTCGTGTTCTGAACGCCTTAATTTAGTCATTACTCCCGATAACTCAACCATTCTTGGTATAGGCCAATGTAAAATATCTGCTATTGGATTTACGAAATTTAAAATATTTTCCCGCTTTGATTCACGCTGCTCGTATATTATCTATGCTCGCGTAATAGAAAATATTACCGACGGCTTACCTAGTCTACCTATAGATACGTCAAAACTAATTCACTTACGCAACTTACCTATGGCTGATGATGCATTCCATTTACCGGCCGAGATCGATTGTCTAATTGGCAACGAGTTATTCCCGTTCCTATTAGGAAGTGGAAAGGTTACAATACCCGGTTCAGCGGTCGTCGCTGTACAGACTACACTAGGTTACATTGCCATGGGTAGGGCAGATTGTGATAACCGCTTAGACACTCGCACTCCTATCTTCCAAAATAATAATACATATAATAATAAATCTTTTTTCTGCACTACCGCTTCTAACTCACTTGAAACTCTCACTCAACGCTTTTGGGAATTAGAAAACGTCCCTGATAAAGTTCACAGGAGCTGGAAAAGGATGATGATGAGGCCTTAGGAAATTCTTACGCTATTGCTCACCGACCAGCATTCAACTATAGTGAAAACTCCACTGCTAAAACTATCGAAGGACATTATTATTCAAAGCTCCAATCCTGCACCCGTAAGTACCTACCTACTGCCTTTTTTCCGCTGCGCCCACACTAGTTAAATGCTAAACTTCTTCATAGCAACTTAACACACACACTTTACGAGTTTTTAAGCATGTTAAAATTCATATATTTTTCAATACTACTTCCTAACACATACATTCGAATGGAAAAACAGTATTTTATGGCGATCAAAATGGTAGTATTTTCTTGGGAATTCATTCGCGAATTTGAGCTGTCATTCCATCTTCTGTTCACAATCAAACACAACCAGATTGAAAAACGCACTTATTCTAGTCGGTTTAGCGATTTCAGAGTTAGCCCAGGTTTGTTCTCACTATGATTGTCCTTCGGTGATTTCTGTGATGTCAAAGATAAGCTTAGAAAGTATTTATTATTTACATACTGGATACATTAACCTGGATTTGAAACCGCCTGAAGCATGAGGGGTCTATCAATATCAATCATGATGCACTAAGAAAGAGTTTAAGAGTAAGTATGGAGTTTCTTGTGCGTTCTTCTCCATAACAAGCCAGTTTTCCGAATGCACGGTAGAATCAAATTTTATTACTTGTTAATTTTAATTGTTAACCTTCGAAAGTGCCGCTTAATCGCCTAGTCGAAATAAATACATTTGACTTTGACTTTGACTTTGAAAGGTGTTTTGAAACACTACTTGGGGTTGGTAATTTAGAAAGTAAAAGTTTAAATGTGAGTAAAGTCACACGGAGAAACTATTAATGTAAAATGTACCTCACTATGATTGCGGAATCGTAATAACACACATTCGATTCAATACCTACATTCTAATAAGCTCATGGGATTGCAAACGACTTCCATTGCAATTTTATTGCAATTGAATGTAATCGCAGACTTGTAAACGTCGACACAAGTCGTTGTCGTCAATTTATGGGTGATTGATATTAGTTACAAATTAATTCCAGTTAACTTTTGAGCACTGAGCACATATGTAATTTCTACTGTAGAAGTTTATATGTATAAGAAATAAAAAGGCCTGTACAAAGTGTCAATCTGTCGATTGCAAAATGTTCAGTGTTTGGAATTGATGATGTGAAATTGAAGATTCTGTCGAAATATCTCACAACCCAGTCGTTCATAAAAGATGCCCCATATACAAGGCCAAGTGAAGAAAGTAACGCATACCACTGCTAACATTAATTTATAATAGCTAACTGTCAATTGATGTCAGCTGTTTAAAATCTGACCAATCCGTCGTATATTTTATTTTACCAGCCAGTCTTTAGAAGTTACAAATCCACTTCGTCTCGCCAAATTCACCTTGGACTATTAAATAAAAGATTTTCGACCGTGACAGGACTCGAACCTGCAATCTTCGGATCCGAAGTCCGACGCCTTATCCATTAGGCCACACGGTCATCGTTACGTAGGCGTCAAATACACCTATGCTATCGACATATGAAAGTACTATCATATATACAAAAGAAAAACTGAGAACCGATAAACTAACGACTTTAATGTCTACTTTTAAAAATAAAAAACCGGCCAAGTGCGTGTCGGGCTACGCGTTGTAAAAGTAGGGGCCGTAGTTGCACAATAATGCGGACTAAGAAGAAAATGAGGGCTTTGTTGTTTCGTGAACATTTAAACAGCTTCGGCGGCTCACAACGTCTAAAAACGGGCCCATTGTACAAAATTTTACTTTTCCAATTACATTTTATAAGTTGCTCGACTATTACTCGTAAACTTGTAAAGCCTACTTAGCTGTAATAGTTTTGTTTTTAATTTCGTTTTAAATACTGGCAGTAGTAATTTTTTTCACATATCCAAATGCAAACACTTTAGCTGGCACACTTGGCTCTCAAAAAATTCGCAATTTAAAGCTTAATTTCACGCAAAGGGATCCCTGAATTGAAAAATGGTTTTCACAGACCCGTAATATATAGTTTTGAATGGCCTATCCAACGTTAACCCACACCAGACGAGAAAACAAAGCATCCCCACTTTACTACTTTGTCGGCGTGATTCATATGTATATCCATGCCAAATAGCTTTCTAGTACTAAGAGTCTCTGAGCTAAGCTGCGGAAGGACGGACAGACGGCCATGGCGAAACTATAACGGTTCCTTCTAACTAAGGAACTCTAAAAAAAGAACCAATAAAATCTGGAAAATGTCAATGAAGCAGATATTTTACGCGTAACTTCTCTCTTTAGTGTTGAACACAAATGGTTATTATTGTCACCCTCCCCCTTCCGTATTATTATATTACTCTTTGCCCTCCCCATAAGGTTCGTGTGGCTTTGGATCCGAAGACTGCAGGTTCAAGTTCGGTAGAGGTAACGCCATTCGATATTTTAAGGCCATCAACAATGAATCGGGCAGTGGTTCTAGCTGCACGAACTAATCCTAATAAATACCAAGGTCATGTAAATGCTGAACCGGAAAAAAATATGTAGTATATGGTTGGTTAAATAATAAACACTTATTTATTATTTAGTTGACACCCCCTTTCTTGCCATATCATGTTTCTAACACTCCATACATCGTTTTATTTTTTTATTATTAACAATAGGCTCGAGTTTGACCAGAAGTGGTCGACGGTGGATAGACAGCTCTTTCCCTCCATACACATTAAGCCAACCACAAACATACTGATAACATTTCTCATGAAATTTTCCTCATTCCTTCGCATCACGTGCCTGCCCATACCATGACAACCGATTTACACACAACTTTTCAGACACCACGCCATACGTGGTTTGTCAGACACGAAACTGGTTTAAAAGCTATTAACTAATTATAATAAAATATTTTTATTTCCATTGTTCAGTAAAACGTGACGTGTGTTTTAGTTTTGTTAATAAATTGCCCGTGGAATGATATTTCATGGGCAATTTATTTTGTTAACAAGCAAAGTTTTTTTGCGCTATAATGAATTTTTTGACATGAGTTTTATAAATTAATTTGGACATGATTATATGCGTTGGGGATTCAATATTATGCCAGAGTTACTTTAAATCTAGCCCTACCATGAGCTCTTCAAGCAAGGTTTATATTTTGTGCTTATTTATGTATAATTGATATTAATATATTTATGATTTATTTTATATTATTCTAAAATTGTACACTGGACTACTTCTCTTCTTCCTTTTGTAAACTCTCTCTATCACTCTAAGGTTTGCTGGTAGAAAACTCTTCTTAGAGTTAAGCTCGCCTTTGTACATCAATTTTATGATCAATCAAGTTGTATATGTATTTCTTTTTTTGTGTACAATAAAGAATTAAGAAGGTTTTATTTCACTTAAATCTTTTAAACTTGCTCTCACTAAAAACGTATCAAGCACTTAAAAAATAGTCGTCGATTCGCGTTGGACTGGTTCTATTTTTGAATTCAGATGAAAATGGGGACCGTCCATCGATTTGACCGCTAGACGGAACTATCAAATCCGGGTCTCCCTTGTTTTACCGAAAAGAAATTGCCAAATTATCACTTCCCAAACAAATTTTCGCATAACTTCATTTGCCAAATTATTACTTACCAAACAATCTCTTTACAAATAATTGTTACGAAAACCTATGTTTGGCAAGTGAACGTTTGAACAATAACTTGTTCACCAACTAGTACTTTTACCATTTTTTATCTAGTCAAATATTTCAGTTGGTATAACATATTTTACGCAAAATTAAATAAGCCAAATATTTGGTGTCGTCAGTTTTAAACTTACCATTTCTGTTTAGTCGATTGCGTAGCCAATGACAAAAATTTTTAGTCGTTTCTGGCACTCGCCGGCCGCTGCCGCGGCACCGCTCGCTACGCTCGCTCGGCTCGTGCGTAGGTGGTCACAGTTTTAACCTAACCTAACCTAACCATTTTTTTTAAATTAATAACCTACTGTAAATTTTTGCCTTTATATTTTTTGTCATAACAATTCATTTGACTAAACGTTTATTGTCTAAATATTGTTTGCTGTAATAAATCATTTGATTAAAGACCAAAAACCTTAATGACATTATCCTTGGTAACAATCTGCCAAGTAAACATTTGACCAAATGAAAATGTGCGTACTAAAATTATTCCAAATATTAACATTGGTATAAAAAAAGGTTGCTAAAATTTGTTTGGGTAATGAAAATTTGGCAAAATCTTTTCGGCAAAACGGCAGGATCCCATCAAATCCACACTTCAAAGTTTGGCTTACTAAAGCGACAAAAAACACTGAAGCGTAAATCAGCGCGTCCGATTGTATCGCTCGGTACAAAACTAATGAAACATTCAGCGTGTTTCAGCATCTGACTGGTCAGAGCACACGATTTGTGGAGTATGGATGGTGAAGTCATTTTTGGTTGATAATGTGATACTTACATAAAGTACGACAAAATAACTTTAAAATACACATTTGGAGAAAAAAAACGCAAATGACAAGAAAATGGTCTGTATAAAAGTCTATAGTTATGAAAGGTACACCCAAGGGAAAAGGCGTTCGTGTGAATGATGACATTGTCTAAGAAGGTAGTGAATACTAAGATGACAGCTGATAACGACTTAAAGAAAAAGTCATTTTTTTAGGTTATCTCCTTTACACGTAAAGTAGGGACGAATTTTTTTCTCGTCTAACCCATGGTGTGGAGTATCGTTGGATAGGCCATTCAAAAATATTACAGGTCTGTGAAACCGTTTCTCGATTCAATTATCTGTTTATATAAAAGTCAGCTTTAAATGGACAAGAGTCAAGTGGCCCTGCCAGCTGAAGGGTTGCTTTTGGATTTGTGAAAAATGTGTATATTGATGTATGGGGACTACAGTTTTTGTAAGGCGAAATTAGTTTAGTCCCTTCGTTAGAGCAATGTTCGGTGCTTTCATTGTTTATGAACGTTAGTAATGTTACCTACTTATTTTGGTGAATGTAGCTGTTTATACGGAACCTTCAGTGCGCGAGTCAGACTCGCACTTTGTCGGTTTTTATTGATTCATGAATTTGGAATATCGATAAACATTGCTCTATTTTTTAATACGCTTTTATTAGTTCGGTATGTATGTATCTATGAATATAATATGTAACGAAATCTTTGAATGTGATTTTCACACCCTTCAAATCGTCGGATAAATTTGAAACTTTGCACACTTATCTAGGACCGATGACAATGCAATAATTTAACTAGTTTGTCCCATTGTTCTAACAGGATCTTCAGGATTAGCGATTGAACTAAAAAGTAAAAATAAATATGTTTTAAAAAACTAAAAAAACACGCTTTAATAGAAAACCAAAACTAAAAAGTAGAAAATAATTTTCAATAAATATAAATTGAGAATTATTAACAAAAAAAAATTGTAAAAAGCGTAGGGTGCTTGATGTCAATTATTGTTATAATATTTTATTTACAGATATTGGTAAAAGTAGATTTTTCTAGAAAATAACCTGAAAAAACCCCACGCTTTTTTATTTTTATTTTATTTTATTTCACAGTATTTCTTAATTTAAATTTATTGAAAATTATTTTCTACTTTTTAATTTGGTTTTCTAAAGTACTTATTTTGTGCGAGCTTTCGCTGTGGCTTGGCCGTGTGTGGACTGTGGAGCGCGCGCGGCAGTGTTGCCGTTTTGGTGACTTCGTCACTAGAACTAGTGAGTTTTTGCTGTTTATAGTGACATTATTTTATGATTTAGTGACAAAAAAAAATCTGGTGACTTCTAGTGACTTTTCTATGATCTACACACCAGTTAAAAATGTATAATATTATAGATTGTGAAAAAAGTTAATTGATAATATATTAATATTATCAATTAACTTTTTTCACAATCTATAATATTATACATTTTTAATTAGAAAGTTGAGTAGTTATTAAGTAACGCGCACTGGCAACACGAAATGTTCATTTGATCAACCGGGTATTTCCCATTAACGTTCCATGTTCAGCATTTCGTTCGATTATGTGCATGATTAGATTATGCATCTCACTCTCTCATGAGAAAAATATTTTACTATTGCTATTCTTTCCTAAAACGCTTAAAGTATAGTGATATAATACATACTATTATTATTATTAGGTTATTTGGTTCAGTTTTCAAATAATATAAACTAATAAGTATAATATCATTGATAGTCTCTGAGTGAACCTAGGTTATCGTTTTGTTTTTGAGCTTGATTATAGTTTCTGACATGGATGTACCTCTAAAGAAGAAGGCGTATGCTCAGAAGTTTAGAACCGAGTGGGAACATCAAGAAGAGTTCAAAAACTGGTTAAAGCCTGTTCTAACTGATCCAACTAAAGCCTTTTGCTCATTTTGCCACAGCGAATTTTCTTCTAGGATAGCCGATATAAGAAAACACGCAGATACAAAAAAGCATAAACAGAAGTGTGAAACAGTGTCAAAGAATCAGCAAATAAGTTTTGGACCAGCTCCCAAAGAAAATAGATTTGCCCAAAAGGCTGAAGGTAAACTAGCTTTATTCATTACGGAACATGGGGCGATTTCCCATATAGATCATTTAACAGATTTATGCAAAGATCTATTTGCAGATTCAAAATGTTCTGCCGATCTAAGAATGCATAGAACTAAGTGCACGCAGATTATTAATCAGGTACTAGCACCACACTTTAGAGGAAACCTTGTAAAAGATATAGGCAAACAAAAGTACAGCGTTATCATAGATGAATCTACAGACATCAGTGTGACTAAATTCATGGGCATTGTTGTCAGATATTTCAGTTATGCTCAAGAAGCTGTTGTATCTGCCTTTCTCTCATTGGAAGTAGTAGAGCGAGCGGATGCAAGCGGCCTTGTCTCATCTCTAGTGAAATGTTTACGATTTCATGAATTGCCTATCGAAAATATGGTCGGTATAGGAACCGATAATGCAGCGGTAATGACAGGACGGCATAATAGCGTTTATGAAATACTGCGAACGCAACACAACCTTCCTAATTTGATTCTCATAAGATGCGTTTGCCACTCTCTCCAACTGGCTGTCAGCCATGCATCACAGCAAACGATTCCGACCCATATTGAGTTTCTAATAAGAGAAACCTTCAAGTGGTTTTCAACTTCATCCAAACGTCAACACGAATATAAAGAAATTTACAGTGTAATTAATTGTGGAGAAGAACCGCTTAAAATTCTCAAATTATGTGATACACGTTGGCTATCCATCGAACCTGCTGTTGTCCGGCTTTTATCGCAATGGGAGGAGCTTAAGTTGCATTTTGCACTGACAAACGATAAATGTAACAGTGCTGACTTACTGAGCGCAATGTACAGAAATGAAGCTAATCGTTTGCATTTGCTGTATTTAAAAAGTATATTGAATGATATACAAACTGGAATAAAAATTTTTGAAGGCGAGAATATAGATCCAGTTCATTTAATTACCTCATTGATGACCTTATTACGATCCATATGTAATAGGATTTTGATACCAAATACTGCCATAACTGAGAATGACTATTTACGATTAAAAATTGAAGACCATCTAAGCCCAGTACCTCACCTAGGATACCTATTTGAATCTCATATTGCTAAAACCAAATTATCAATTGAAGTTGTTGCCCCTGTTAGAAAAAGCTGTATAGATTTTACTGTTAAATTAGCAAAAGAATTACAGAACCGCTTGCCCAGCAATTATATGGCGCTCCAGAAAATGACACAGTTATCAGTAAGAAACACTTTAAGGCAAATAAAAGATACTTCAATTGCTGAGCTTGCTGTCGAACTTGGCTTTACTGAAGACAAAATTGAAAAAATATTGCAGCAATGGACTAATATTAATTTTGTCAAATGGGACGTCACTGAAGATACAATAAAATTTTGGGCTCAAGTGAGCAAATACAAAAATGCTGCAGGTATTAACACATACCAAGATTTAGCAGATTTGGCCATTGCAGTTTTGTCGCTGCCACACTCGAACGCGGAAGTTGAGCGAACGTTCAGTATAATGAACATTGTTAAATCGAAACTACGAAACAGATTAGCCACAACAACTCTGAATTCGATACTGTTGATAAGGAACCAGCTAAAAATTTTAAAAGAAACTTGCAAAACATATGTTTTGCCCAGTGAAGTTTTGTCCCAAATGACGAAAACCGTTAAAAACGTAAATAAGAAAACTACGCCATCTACTTTCATAATACAACCACAAGCTTCCACTGCAAATATAGAGCAAGCATCCACTTCCACCGTGATGGACGAAGATGATGTGTTAATAGATGAGGATTTAATACAACTAGTTAATTTTTAAAAATTAACTAGTTGTATTAAATCCTCATCTGTTTGATTAATTCAAATTGAAAGGTGTTTGCCCGTTGATTTTTGTTTTTATTTGATGATGAAGATTATTTTTATTTGATATTTGTTTTTATTTGATGATGAAGATTGATTAAATCATTTAGTGACTTCTAGTGAATTTTTGTATTATTTTTTCTACCCAATCTAGTGACATTTTCGTAAATTTTTGGTGAGTTTATTTTTTCCTAAGCGGCAACACTGGTGCGCGGTCGCGCGCGTCAGTCTAGCCTCCTCGCTCGTGTCGTTCGGAAGTGAGTGGTTCGCGCGCGCTTTCTCTCCAAAACCACGTCGCTCATAAAATTTACGAATTTCAGTGTAATGTTCAGTATGAAGATTTAGCTCAAAAATGGGGCGTTTTTATAGAGTTTGGTGTGTGATTAAAATGTTTTATTGTGACGTGATTATGTGAAATAAGATTTATTACTGTGTTGTGGTTTGTGTTTAACTTGTGCTTTTACGAGAATTCTGGGCATTTTAGTGTCAGTGCAATATAACAGGTTAGTTTGTTTGATGATTGTTTAAGCTGTAGGTACTGTAGGGCATGTAAACGTTCTTAACCTGTCAAGTTCGTCAAGCCGACAGTTCTCAAGAAATAGCCTATCGGTGATATTGGCCGATAAGAGTCGGGAACCAAGAGGCTAGACATGTTATATTGCTTATTTAGGTACAAACATAGGCATATCTGGCAGCCTTCATTTGTTTAAAAAAGAATCCATTCGAATTTCGATTCTTGGAAAAACAAAGCCGGTACTTTTCGAAAAATTATCGATCAACGACTTTTGACCGAAATTTAATTTTGTTGAAAACATCACTTATTCAAAAATGTTAATCCGGACTCTGCAAATATTAGGTTGTTTAAAAATAACCATTCTTCCAATCTAGGATACCTACATTAAAAGACTGGAAAGACTTTCTACCTAGGTTCTTGTTAGGTATTTGTGGATTGTAGTTGCCTAGGGACAAAGTGCTACTTTCTTAAATGTTTTGATCACCGGAAATTCATCACCTCACCCAATTTTTTTTTACGTCTGTTGTACTTAGTTTTGTTTAGTTTAGTTTCGACGGGCTGTTTCCGCAATTCCATGACTAAACGCGTATTTTGAGAACGAATCTTTACTTGATTTAAATGCAATCTATTTTAAACAAACTACATTAGTTGTAATTTCTTCAGATTTGCGTCTAACAAAAGTTCATTTCAACATTTTTATACGTAGGTTCGTACGTAATTCTACATACTCGATGCAGTAGCTCGATATACCAAATAGAAAAAAATGGAAACTAAAAATACCAACCGCGACCTCATGAAGAATGTAAGTATATCATGCTAATTGTATCTCATTAGTTCCTTTCTTGAAGGCCCATAAAAATACTTCGTTTTAATTTCTCTTTATGTTTTAATTTGTTTTTTAAGTTTTAATTTCTCTTTGTGTTGCCTACTAGACTTAGGTCTATGTTCTTGAACGAAAAGTATCGTAGGTATAAATAATAATGTGTCTAATCGTCGAAAGCGCGTAAGTTTTACTAGACAGCCAATCGCAATTCGCATCAGTCATCACTTCACGTAAATTGTTTTTTTTTTGTAATTTCGTGCTATTACGTAGTATTCTGTGCTACTTAGATAGGTAGTAGATTTCTTCGAATTTTAAGTTTGAGAAATATTCTGATGATGACTGAGATAATATTTCTTTAGTATTGAAATACTCCAAAATTATGAACTTCTTCCATAATGTGTTAATCAATAGATAAATGAATAATACTTTCATCCTTTGTTCAACCCCATTAGTGGATATATTTTCATAAATCCTTATCCTAACTGATGATGCTCTCACTTCTGTGGGTACGCTTCTAGAGATCAATATTATTATGGTATTGCGTTGTCTGTCCGTGAATGAATTTCAGTGTTTTTATTATGAAGTACTTACCTATATAGTATGTATTTTGTCCACATTAATTTCTATTTCCTCGCTTTTCAATCCTTGTGTGAACTTTTTAATTTTCCATTATGAAATTTGCCAACTTGCCATGCTTCGTTACTTCAGACGTAAACGCCCCACGTTTAAACAGACAGAAAAGTTCACTTAAGCCTTTTCTATTATGGAATACGTGTTCTGAAGTCTAGTGTCTAGACATTTAATTTAACTGTTTAGGTATTAGTGGCGAGGAATTCACTGTTCTATTCTTAAAAATACCAACTTCTAAATGTCTGTGAGACATTGCACACACATTTAAAGACTTTGAGCCTTCGTCTCTATGGTTGCTAATTTAATTTAAAGCTGCTTTAGGATCAACATCACAAAAGAGTTTACTTACACTCGAATCGTATTTTCAAAAAGTTAGAAATTAATTGCGTTTCAAACAATGTTTTTACGTAATAATATAAATATAGCTCATTAATGTACATAATAGGGAATAAAAGAGAGGCACATAATTTCTAATTAGGGCCTTATGGTTAAAAATCACTGAGCCGTTAAGCAACTGCTTAGTAGATAGATTCTAAATTCAAATTCACTAATAATTTCCTAATCAGTTTCCGTGTCGTGGATTTTATTATGTTGAAATCACTTTTTTTTCAATTTTAGAAGAGTCAATTTGTAAACCGTCTTGTTTGTTATCTGGGTTGATAGCGCAGTCGTACGTACTTCTCCTGAAAATCAGTATTTCTAGCCTTCTGGCATTCCGGCACGAAATGGAAAAACAAAGAAGGATTTTAGCATACCTTTTTTTTATTCCATCGCCTGTCGTTACTTCGAAGTTTTTTGATCTGATAAAACGAAAATTTTAGGCCATTCAATAGTTATGAACAAAAGGGGCTTGTTTTAACAAGTACCTACATTTAGGTTTACATGATGTACTAACGTCCAAGGTTTGTTCCTAGACACAGACCGTTCTAGACTGTTGTACTATCAAACAAAATAAATGTGAAAAAACCACATAATAACTGTCTCATGTTTGGTGTTTTTACGACTACAATACCTTGGTATGCAAAGAGGAAATAAAAATCTTATGATGTTTTTTTTGTCGTGTGCTACGATAGGGTTCCGCGAAAGTTGAAAAAAAAACATTTAGAATGTAGGCGTTACTTACGGTCGTTTGAAATACTTCTTCCTTTACGCAACAACCAACTGGGTTAGTCTCTTTGTGCCTATTGGTCTAGCTCTGTTTTGTCTTCTGCTTGGTATGGAGGGAAGTGAAATTTTTATTTGTTTATTTATTTAAACTTCATGCACAATGTACCACTGTACATAGGCGTGTCACAAGGCATTCTCTACCAGTCAACCTTTGGGTTAAATAGGACAATGTTATGATAGGGTACAAAATCTATACTTAATATTATAAAGCTGAAGAGTTTGTTTGTTTGAACGCGCTGATCTCAAGAACTACTGGCTTGAATTGAAAAAATCTTTGTGTTGGATTGTCCATTTATCGAGGAAGGTTTTAGTATTATATATATATTTACTGTTTAAATAGTTAAAAAAAATTACACTGTAACACTTTTCTTCATCACTGCCCGCGAATGTGAATTCGTGCATAGCGGAACTTTTTAGTAGGTATTTTCGAGTCGAGCATAGTGGGACTAACCGAAAAATAATAACTTGTATTCGAAAATTTATAATATACTAATTCACATATACAAAAAAAAACACAAATACCTACCAATAAAAACGAGAAACCTAAGTATTAATAATTACTATGACTAGACTACTGTCTAGATGAAAGTTATAGTCTAACTTAAATAGTGGTTACGAACTTTTCTTTTATAAGTGAATTTGCTTTCAGCTTTCTTAATGCCAAAGGGAAGCGCGTTCCTGAGATTTATTTTTGAGAGAGCGTATGAATTGGACACAAAACCGATTAGGTGTGAAGGAATTTGAAGTAGATTTTTGAAAGCTCGATGGTAACCACCCAGCTTTCAAAAAACTCTGTGAGAATTGCCCAACACTTTGAAATAAGAAAATTATGAAACACTCTGCAAATTATGTACCTAAGTCTTTCGTTACTGAATCCAAGACAGTTGAATCGTTTCGCCGGGACTCGTCGAGCTTCATTGCCTCGGCGCTTTTTTGTTAGTCGCTACTGTTGATATCTGCTTCCCAGGGAATATAATTTATATATAAAGAAAATTTCAATGCGACAACGAGTTTTCATTGATTTTTTTCTAAAATCTGAATAACTTCTGTGAAAGATAGTTGTGGCATTTTGGTCGCGTCGCGCCCGCCTGTGGGAGCTTTAAAATCTTGTCCTAACCCATCGACCTATGTACGCCTATGTGGTCGATGTCCTAACCTAATAGAATGCGAATAGGTAGTAAACACTATCTGCTGACCCAGAACTGAAATTGATTTTAAACATTCCAAAAAAACTTACTTATTTAATTAAATACCGAGAGACCTTTTATTTAACTGACCGAATAGCCACTTCGAGTAGACAGTACTTTTTTCTCAAAAACTACGGCGGCAGTTACGAGTACTACCTTTATTAATAACTGTAAAAATGGGCGAAATGGACGACTAATTTTCACACGTCAAATAGGCAACTAAAAATAGGACCAGGAGGTTTACGATTAAATGATGAGTGGACAATCTTTAGAAGTTTTCGGTCAATAATAAACTTTCAGCGGCTTTCGCTCCTCAAAAGGATTTATTCCGTTCTAGTATCAACAACTAATACCACTGGTATTTCTTTCAACAAATTTTTATTTTCTATTGCGAACGGAAACCACTCCTTAAGTAATTCAATTTAATGTGCGAACGAATAGCAACAACTTGAATTTGATACAGTCAGCTCAGTTTCATCTAATCAAATTAAGACAATGTTCATGGCCATTTGTGGCCATGAAACGCCCAACAATTTGTTTTTGTTACAAAAAAATATCTTCTTTTATGTTTATTAATCGCAGTATTCATTTATACAAACAAGATTGCAACATTTTTGCACAAAAAGTACCGAAAAGATAAAATTATATGAGGTAAAGCTGGTAAATTCATTGGATTTGTTTGTGGATAAAATAAAAAGTATTGCCATTTACTAATTTCGTTAAAATATAATCGATCTCTTCTCTTCAGTCGATTTTTTTATGATGTAACTAATTTAATAATTACGTACCTATATAATAATAACTAAGTCACGTACTTTTTTGTGTAATTTAAATTAACATATGATTTTTTTAAATGAAGGCACCGCCGCTGCCCGTTAATGGCGTGACCTTAAAGATAATGATTCATTATTGATTAATTGGCATCTGCTTGTGTGGTCATGTGTTCGTTCAACGATATGTATTGTGTCATAAAATCTCAATTCCAGAAGTAATAAACTGAAATAAGCTTCATAATTGTTGTGCCCTCGACGTTTTTATAAAAAAAAATAGCTGTCTTCTGAATTTAGTCATAATTTAGTCTGAAAAGCTGTCAATTTTTGACTTCATAGCTTAAATAATCAATTCAAAAAAGCCGTAAGTCTTTCCAAATTCGCACCGATACGTCGATATGCCGGATATGTCGGCGCGCATTTCTCACCTTCTCAAAGTCAAAAGACAAAAGAAAGACATAAAAGTACACCGCAAATATTCAGTAGGTACTTCCTAATTTAGGTAACAAAAAATAATCCAACCCTCAAATAAAACGGAACAACAAAAACCTCTTAAAATTGTAACATTCAAATGTCTACAATTTCATTCCCATTAAAATTCGCCCCTGGTTATGGAATCCTACAAGTCAACCCACTTATCCTAAAAAATCAACCCCTTTAAAATAAAAGGTTTCGACAAGACCCTGCGTTCTACAAAAACCGTCAACCCGGATAGGCTATTTTTCACCCCACGACTTGTTTGACCACTGTACAGTGGTCAAACAAGTCGTACTTGTACAAGTAAAGAGCAGAAGGCCTGATAGAGACGTCATTAAGTAATTGTAGCTGTAACCGATTGCTAACTGAAAAGCTTTTTCATTTTATTTGGTATCCTGTAAGGCTGTCTGTATTTCTGCATAACTTATAACAAACATTAATTTGGTAGGTAGATTAATCATTTATTTAATTTATTGTAGAAAGATCATGCTTAGGAATGGGCTAGCTCGGAGTTACTACATACTTTACCTGACACTGCTTTATAGGATTCTTCTTCGTCGAACTGCGAAATGCTTTACGAATTATATCAGACCGTTTGAAGCAATCAACCAATTGTGTGCAAAACAGCAAAGCCAATCGAATTCAAACACTTAGAAAAAAAGTTTATTCAAAAAATTAAAATACCTGGCTGCTCAAGAAGTGAACTAAAAAGACTTAAACAAGAAGAAAATCATGCTGTTCAGTCGGAGGATACATATTCGCGAGCTGGCTGACCAAAACAAGATGTACGTAAGAATAATCAAAATCGGCCAACGCGTTTGGTCTCTAGAACGCCACATGCGAACAAATACATATACACATACATACATAGACTGATAAACACAATACCCTCCTTCGGCAGTCGGGTAGTTACTTGTTTACTACCATGTTTGATATGGCGGTAAACAAGTAACTAAATTAAATTCTAAACACGATATTTCAATGAAAATAAATCAAAAAAATTTATAACTGCTCCTCTAAGTTCAATACAAATGCGATCACTCGTCCGTCCTCAGTCTCTCTGACTCAGTATAAACTCGAATCACATGCCTAAGCTATCAGCAGCCACACAAATATTTATTCTGTTGTATCGACACTATCGGCCCGACTCAACTTTGTAGCTTGTAGGCCGATGCTCCCCTTGACATTTAGGTCGGCAGGAATCTTGTGTTTCCCGGGCTTTTGATTTGTTTCAATAAACTGCGGTGATCGGTGAATAGTGGGTTATAGGAGTTCGTGTGAAAATCTAAATTCCATTCTTATGAAAGGAGAAGCTACTATGTACAGATTTGTTATCTTACGTATCTCTGTTAATTTTTAGCTATATATATTTTAAGTTTCAAATGTAATGGAACTTGAAGATTTTTATTTAATATTCTGTGTTCGTAAAAAGCCTTTGCAAATTATATTAGCTAATTTATTATTAAAAAAAGATGGAGCTGTTATTATGTTTTCATTTACGATGTTTTGCACGTCCTGGCTGGTATCTATTTTGTATTGGCCTTAGTAATATTTATTTAGGAAGGTAGTTTTTACAACAATTATATAAAGGACCAAAACCACAAGCAGTTTTTTGTGATATTCCGCTATCACATACGTCTGTTCGTAAATGATAAAAACTCGGGGTTGTGCAAGACGAATATTATTCGCAGATTGACTTCATAGTTCATAGCCTCCGTTCTTGGGACATGTGATAAGGCTAGAGGAAATTACTCGTTCTAAATATATTTATATATAGCTTTTGATCAATGGAGATCTTGTTTTGTAATTATTTTGTGTCATTTATTTCTTCTAAAATATGTTAAAAAATCTTAATATATCAACATGAATTGTAGATACAGTTATTTTAAATTACAATAGTTTACCAATAGTATCCATAATAAAAACTAAAGTCGGTGCAATAATGTCTAAAGGAAGGCACGATTTTTTTTTGCATATTTTTTCATGTTGTATTTGCTGTCTCAAGCCTGTTTGCTTGTTCTTAAGTAAATACTATGACTCAGAACTCTAATATTCCTATTTACGTACAATTAGGTTCTAAAAGAATAAATTGTCCCGTGGACGAAACCGTGGGACCAGTCCATTATAAAATTGAAGTATGCAATTTTAATAATGCAGTCTCTGAACTAACTTTGAATACTACCAAAACTGAGTTCAAATTCTTTTAAAAGTTCCTCCAAAAAATATTTCTGATACCTAATGTTACCAAAGAGTTTCTTTGTCCCAGTTAAGGAAATACGCTAAAAATAATAAGATTTTGTTTAACCGACCCTGAGGACGATGGAATGTGTCAATTTTGATTAAAGAACTTTGTTACTTTGAACTTAGTTATTATAGCCCGCATTATTCTTTGGGACAGCGTAATTCAGTTTTAGAACTCTTAAAATCAGTTTGGAAGACTCTTTTACATACTTTTAATATGATTTTTCTAGGAAAAACGTCTATAATAACATAGAAGAAGGAATAAGCGGGGTTATTAGAAAATATCAACAGTGATAGTGTTAAAAAAACGGGTCGGTCTTCAAGGTTAAGCAACGCTTGACGAGGTCGGTCCGTGGATGGGTGACCATTTTCAACATACCGAGTTTCCTCCGTGCCTCGGAAAGCACGTTAAGCCGTTGGTCCCGGCTGTCATTAAAAGATCTTTGACAGTCGTTACGTGTAGTCAGAAGCTTGAGATCTGACGCCAGTCTTGCCAAGGGATACCGTGTTACCCAGTTACTGGGTTGTGGAGGTCTGATAGGCAGTCGCTCCACGTAAAACACTAGTGCTCAGCTGAATCCGGTAAGATTGGAAGCTGACCCCAAAATATTTGGGAAAAGGCTAGGCAGATTGATTGATAGTGATAAAAAAAACTTTTTGTCAAAAAAAATTGTCGGTGTCTTTAGAACCTATTGTTTTTTGTTATTCGTCACCGACTTCGGAAAAGAATGTTATTTTTCGTTTTGTAGTTTTTTGTTTTGGAAGTCGGCTTATTTTTTTTTTAAATAGCTTTTTAATATTTCTCTTTTTAGTTTTGATTTACCATGAAAATCATTTATAGCCAAAGTACACCTAACCATAAGCCCAAACACGATTAGGATATATTGTTTTATTTCAGAGTTCCGATGCGTACCTTTCGGCTTCATCATCGGATCAGTTTGATCGTATCATTTTCATCAGTACAATTTATTTAAAATTATTTGCTTCATCATAGTCGGTTAACTATTCGCGATATCTTATACCCGTGAAATAATTATCATTAAGTTCCAGTGGCCATCTGTGGCCTTTTTCATCAGTCCCACATCACCAAATTAAACTTTCTGAATGAAAACTGCATTGTCAATGAAAATACCAAAAAAGTTATTACATGCCTATAATATCTGTGGCGTTCCCTCGATTTCCATGGGATCCCATTATCTGATTCTGACTTAACAATGGGAGCGTGATTTTTCAAAATCGGTCCGCAATTGACAGAGAATACGGTGAAAATGCATAAAAAAAAAAGGTTCATACAGTCGAACATAGAACCTCTTCCTATTTGGGTAGTCGGTTAAAAAACGTCATGTTTCTAGTTAGCTGGTAACGGCAAGCCAATTGAAATAATCTTTTTAGGCGCATTATTTTACTAATTCAATGTAAAGTTAGGGAAATTCGTTGTTCACCGCTTTTGACACAATTCCATGTAGGTAAAGTGAAACTTCATTAAAGTTTAAACTATCTAAAACTGTCACTGTCACTAGCTGGCCTCAATGTTCTTACAACGCAAGGCTAAAACTGCGAACTGACTGATCAATTCAAACTTAGGTAAAAAAATATCGAAATGAGAAAGTAAACGACGGTCAGCAAAGGATTTGCACTTCAGTGAGCCAGTCTGACTTCAAACTTTTTGTTGATGGTTTTTAAAAGAGTTAAGTGAATGCTAGCGAAGAAAGAATGGCTTCGTTTATTGTAGGAAGTAAAATAATGATGAATAAAAAAATACTTCCCAAATAAGGTACTGATTTTCACGTTTTTAGACCGTCTAGGTGACTGGGACAGACAGCTTGTTAGGTTCCTATATCCATTATCCAGCAGTGGACTGCACTACGCTGAATAGATTGATCCTTGATAAAGTTTAATATCTAGAAATCAAAGACTGGGTGGATGGTCTATCCAATGCTAGAGAAATCAAATCTCTTTCAAACACAACACCTACCGCCCCCAATTAAAGCTAATGAATTAACATTCGCAAGCAAAACCGAATTGACAAGAACAGTTTAATGCTTAGTGCTGCAACTTAAACTTAAAAGTGCATAGTAAGTTTTACAAGCGCAGCCCAGGTTTATGCAAACAAGGCAATCAAATGAGAGATACGATCTTATTTGAGCTAGTTAATTAAAATACGCGTCACGGCTGCTTTTGCGGAGGTGTAGGATTTTATTACGAATATAATCGTGCCGTAACAATCTAAAGAGTCGAGTTAAATAAGCCAGCTATGGAGTATATAGAAGACGTGATGAGAAACGATATTTAATGACAATACAAAAGATAACCATTGGTAAGGTATAAAATCTTATAATTAAAAGTCATCAGAGGCATTTTAGGTTCTCCTTCTAACAATAATTTTTATTTCCCCAACATTTTGATCAATGTTTTACTGCTTGGAAGTAGATATTGCCGGGTTGTTGTTACGATTTATAAGTACAGCTGTTGCGTTTTACATGGCAAGCCCAGTCACTGGCTTCTTTTAAGAACCTAGTTAAAAACCGTTTCCTTTCTCTCTAACGCTTTTATATTTGGATTTAATTTTTTTCATCATCATTCTTTTTTTTTTGTTTTTGCCCATCCTTTTTTAATTTTTTAACATGCAATATTATGTATGTATATATATAAAAATATATGTATGTAAGTATATGTGTATATAAGTTTATGGATAGTATTTATAAAACAATAAAGTTTTGTATATATTTTTGTTTTAATGTAATAGCAGTACACTAAAGACTACCCCCTTTTTCAGTCTACGTTCTTTCAGTGCAGCCAAAGGTTGTCTGGTAGATATCGCTGTCAGCGATAAGACCACCTTTGTACCCGTATAATTAAGTTTTTCTTACAAAAGAGATGTGTAACTTTTATGTTGTACAATAAAGTATATTCTGTTCCATTCTATGGCAATTGTGATCATTAACTCATTAACCCATGTTCATTAATTAACATTATGAAAAACGAGATATAGGTACCTACATAGTTTCTTGTTCGGAAGAACGAAGAGGTATTAGGAAAATATAAATTCTATAACGACATTGCCATGCTACAACGAAACAACTTTAACACTAGATGGGGGATGATTTCCCCCAAACATTTCAGATGCGGACTTTTCCTATTTCTACGTTTTAAAACTAGCAAAGAATAGCAGGTCACGATTGTTAAAATTCCGCGGTCGTTGTAAAAACAAACGTCGTGCTTGTCAATCAGACTGACAGTCAGGACTGTCAGTTTGTCTGTCATTTAACGGAAGTTTAGACGGATTTAATGGAAGTAGGTTATGTTTTGACTAGGCTTGTTCTAATTGGATTCATTAGTGTTACAATGTTGCGATTGATAGGTATTAATGGTTGGCTCTTCTGATTTCTTTTTGGCTTATTGCAAGGTTCCTGTCTATTTTGAGTAATATTTGTGTGCTTATCTGATACATTGATAGCCGGAACGTTAAAATTATAGAAGTTATTGAAGTGATGGGTGTAATACAAATACAACTTGGGATTTGTTTCTTATTTGCAGTTGTTATACACAAAGGATATCATTTGTAAAAGAAAAAAAAAAAAACTGCCATTTCCGTTCCCGACATTACCTCGAAAATAAAATGGAAAATATATCAACCAACTCGCTCTATTGCAGTCCACTGCTGAACAAAGGACAATCCCAAGCTACGCCGCAACATTGCCTAACGTATCCAATCAGTCCCAGCCACCTTTTTAAGATTGCTGGTTCATCGAGCTGGGGGTGGCCTAAGGATGGACTATTTTAAACAAAATCACTAATTATGATTTACTAACCACTGCAAATAATAAAAACCTCTGCGTATCTATAACGTTTAAACTAAAAGGCTTGTAGAAAATTAAGTAGCAACATAATATCGGTCGTTTGTGCCGGCTTAAGGCGACGACTAACGCCAACGACCTTGAGGGAACAAAACGCGCACTCGTTTCACACCCGCGCGACCCAAAATTTTGTAGTTTATTGTACTTTTCTTATTATTCTATGAGTTTTAAAAAAAAGCTTCAGATCAAAATGTAGATAATTAAATTGTCTTTGAGATGGTGTCGATTTGATTAAAATACGCCCAGCGGTTTAGGCGCGATTGTCGTGTTTGTGTCCGTTTAAGACATAACTTTACAAATTAATTACAACAAGTTATAATAATAAAACTCAAAATTTTCTTAGATCAAATTATTAAGAAAATGGTCTTATGTTACATATATTTTTTCTAAATAAATACAACCTGCTGTTTTGACGTGATTCTCGTTTTAAAATCAGCTACTCAGTGGTATCTGCGCCTTAACATAACGGCAGTATTGTAAAGTGCTCATGTTCGGCTGTATCTGCTCTCGGTTCCAGAACTTTTTGGTAACGAGCCGAACGTATTGTAGCTAATTGCTGTGGTAACAAAATTATATCATTTTGCCATGGCAATTATTGGTTTCTTCGCACAGGACCGGTCGATGTAGCGACCTACCTTTGCTCAGCAGGGGACGTCTTTTGGCTGTTTATGGTGATAATGACGAGACTTCATTGACGCGATGGGTATTGAGAGGTATCTTTTAGAAAGTAGAATCAATCAATCAATCAATCAGGGAAATTAAATGTAATATTGTGTGACGGTATTTGTAGGTTATTATTTTCATAAGCGTGTCATAAGCCAACATGGTTTGAATTTTTTATTGTCATTGAAACTGGTATGGTAAACATTAAACCCTGACATTACCTACGCATAGATACGTGTAGGTATTTAAATTGTCATGTGCAAGATAGATTCAACAGTTCATACTTACCGATTGCCCTGTCTTTATTGAAGTCGAGCAACTCGGCTTTTGTTTGACCATTCCTATCTTTTGCAGGAAAGCCGAGATGTTATTATTACGCAACCCTGTCTGCTCATGTTAGAAATTGGGCTTTCAGATGAAACACCGATAAATAAACTTCCGTTAGAACGATATGCTCGTCTATTTTTAACCGATTAACAAAGGGAAGGGTTCGGTATTCAGAGTTAATCGTTTATTGTGACGGAATGTCTGTTTTTACTGTGATGAAAGAAAGAACTTAACAAATTTTATGTTGCTTAGTCGCTTTTCATAATTTTCAGTAAATATTTTTTTGTTGTTGTAAGATTTGTTTGTCTATAATTTTTATTTGATAGACGGTTCTTTGATGTCTTCATTATAATATTTTTTTTGTTTATATCGAGTTTATTTTTATTGACTCTTCTATTGATTTTGAATACTTACCTACATAAATTTACCTGTATCATGAAAACATCTGACGACACTTTTGTAAATATTTTTAAAGAAAAGAATAAGCCCACATATGGATTCTTTTAACAAGACAACCATTTCCCTTTTGCCACGATAAATATGTATTTTGCAAAGCCGGGGTTTTTTGTGTCAATGTAAACGTTGCTGTTAAGGTTGCCCTAGTCGACTGCACGAACTAATTTGTGCGCTGGGTTAAAATGAATGCTATCTCATCCGACAACACGTGCGGAAGAGATAGATGCTGTGATGAGCAGTAAGTAGCTAGTTCGCATACGAATTAGCACTTCTACAAATTTGTAGCGAAATGGATGATGATTTAGGAGAAAAACTTATAAACGGACTTTTGTGCAAATCGGACTCGCGCACGAAGGGTTCCGTACCACTATCGCAAAAAACGGCAATTAAATCACGTTTGTTGTATGGGAGCCCCACTTAAATATTTATTTTTTTATGTTTTTAGTGAAATAAACAATAACAGAAATGCATCACTTGTGAACATTTCAACTGGCTAGCTGTCACGGTTCTTGAGTTACAGCCAGACTGACCAGTTGAGGTGACAGACAGACAGACAGACAAACGGACCGCGGAGTCTTAGTAATAGGGTCCCGTTTTTACCCTTTGGGTAAAACCCTAAAAAATAGTTCTGAACAGAAAACAAATTGGAAGGTAAACAAGTACCTATATTATACCTACCAGAAAGCATGAACAGGAAAACAAATGAATACAAAACAATTTATTAATGAATTATGTATTTTTTTCAGTTTTTCGTTCGAGACACCTGATTTCTTTTTTGCATAAAAAAACGAACAAAGTAAGAACAACATCATAATCGTCACACATTTCAAGCAACACAGTATTGCAATGTTTGCTCCCAAGACGTACAAACAGGTTTGTTATCAAAACATCTGCCTGCGTTTCCTGTCCGTATCATAACATAACATGTCAAGTAAATCTGCTTCTTAATCCTTAAACTTAACCACGTTAATCGCTTGACGAGATAGGCCTGTGTTTATGTTAGGCGTGTTCACGGGTAAACATTTTGATTCGTTTTCTTGGATGGCGGGAGAATTGAATTCTAATTATTTTATCATAAAATCATAATCATTTGTATTGTTTATCTGTTTCGACTACTATTGCTAATGCTCAGGGAATTCAAAATCACCACCCGTTGTTAAAGACTACTTACTAATTCCAGTTTATATTAAGTAGATAGGTGTAAGACAAACCTACTCCTGCCCTTGTTTCAATTGAGTTGGTGTCGGCACAACAAGCCTTCTGTATAAGTCGATTTCCCTTACACTTATAGCCATATCCACCCATGTTAGTCCTGAAAACATTTCTCTTGTCATTTTCTTTAGTATCTAGTAGAAAAATAAAAGAAAATTTTGAAACATTTTCTTTGCAAGCTGATGGGCTGCATAAAAATTACAGTTTATGTCGCTTTGTTCAAGTGCATTGCCAAGCAAGACTCACTGGAACATTACAATACAATCCGCGTAATTTCAGCCACTTAGATCAGCAAAAATTACACATGTTGAGCCTGACTCTTTTCCTTCAAACTTAATCCTCAAAAGACAGGTGTTCTATATTTACGAGCAAGTCAATTATGCGTAGGATTTAAAAATTGAACCGTGTGGGATGTTACATTTTTTCGTTTTAGCCATGAAGTTGGTAGCGAATTAATTTGGGCAATTTGACGGAATGATTGTCGGGGTTTGGGAGATCTTATTATTTGTGTTCTTTTTGTTACATTTTAATTGTTTCGCTTATGTATGCTATGAATTACCACGTTTTGATGATATTCTCGAGTCGGGATAAATCTGTTGCAGGTTTTGAATTATTACCTGATCACAGAAATCCGTCAGAAGAGGAAAACACAATGGGCGCCCCCGCAAACTGTTGCTATGCGAAAACGAAATTGAATTGTCGCGTAGAACCAATTTATGGAAGTCTTTAGGTTTGGTCGTTGTGGAATTGGTTGGGAAAGTATGTCCATCAGTGAAAGTCTTTCGACTGATAGATATGTACCTCACGAAATTCATGATAACATTACGCCTGTATTCATCGAAAGGTTAGGCAAAGATTTACCTATTTTACACCCATATTTCATCTCATAAGTTCAAGTGTAAGGTGCGGGGTGCGAATCTATTGACATGCACGGAACAATAAGCCTAACTTTTGGCTCTTGAGAAATTCATACTAGTTTTATTTTAATCTTTGAGCACAGTGGCCGTTCAGGCATTTATTTCTCTGAATGACTTTATAACTCTGCATAACATTGTATTGTATGATCCAAATTTATGTCATCCATTGCTCTATTCACAGATCCGCATCAAAATAATCTATGCCTTGCAATAATGAGCCAAAGTGAACCATTGTGTAGATGAGCTTTCACAATGGAGGTAAATGGAGATGAATAATAAAATTTGAAGGTGGTATTGATTTAACTGTTCTATAATATTGTGGTCGAAATAAATTTAATTCTCAAAGGTGTTAGGTATTTAGAAAGTGTATAGTTATTACCGGCAGGCACTGTTATTACACAGGGTAACTTTTACGGGCCAAAAGTATCTATTAATGAATATTTAATAAACAACTATGGAATCAACTCATCAGAAACAAAAACAGCTGTTTCCTACACTCTTATGTTCTCATAGCTTGTCAAAATGTATTGAGAAGCGGTTTTATTGCGTTTTCAGGGTTTTTACCATAGATATAATAAACAAGTTTTTACCATAGGAAAAGTTGTCGTATAAGGTTGGAGATATCTTTTTGAAATTGTCATTTGATTAGGTATTACGTAAGGGATTACAACTCTGTAGGAAACAACAAACAAACAACAAACTTTCTTTTTCGAAATCGGTGTCTTTGGTAGGTACCGATTTTTTTCGTTATGGACTTCGAAAATGAAAGTTATTTTTCACTTTGTAGTGTTTTTAGTTGGAAGTCGGTAGTATTTTTTTTTTAAAGATTTTTTATTTTTCTCGTTTTTGTTGTACCTATTAAGCAACTTACCTTTAGTGAGGTACTTATAATGCCAGAATAGATTATCCGAATGCCATGAAACTTGATCATAACCAGTGAAATGAGAGTGTATCATGGTGAACTGTACACATCTGCGTACCCCTTTAGAGCGTACTGGCGTGATGTTATGTTATGAAATGGTATAAACAATAAACAGACATGCGGTTGCAGTAATCCCGAGAGATTTGCCGTCATTTATTGAAGAGTTCTGCTGTATATCTCCGAAATTCTTCATCAGATCTTCACCAAATTAAAATGGGACCAATTTAGAAATATACTCTAACAAACAAAAAAAGAATTTTCAAAATCGGTCCAACGAAGATATCGGTGAACACACAAAAAAAAAACATACAAGAAGTCGAATATAGAACCTCCCCCTTTTTGGTAATTCGGTTCAAAATAAAGTTTAAAATACCCAATTAGTATAAACGTGAGATACGATCTATAAAAATACTAAACCATCCATCAGGAAGGAAAAAGGGGTATTAATTTATAACGAGCCTCTCCAAAAGGGTCCGATGATGTTGGTAGTCAAATATTGACTGATGAACGAAAGAACGAGTTCACAAACGTAAAATCGATTGAATGAGTTTCTGAATTTATTCATCGTCGAACGCATTGGAGAAAAGTTTGTAAAAGATGAAAAATAAAATGTACAGTTGGATAATTGTTGTTTTCTTTGTTTTCAGGTAATATTTTATTAACAAGAATTTTCGTCGACACGAAACAGATGAATGTAGTTCATTCATTCCTTACCGTGAAGCAATTCAGCAAAATTGGTGGCGGAGCTGATTGCATAGGATGGAGTGATAAAAGGTATTCGTATAGGGCTTGAAGTTTAAAATATGTTTAATAAGTTATAGTGACAGACTTCTTCAAGAATCCAGCAGACAGGTGGGCGCGACAATGTGACGACGCATTTTCATAGAAACTGATCTGAAGTTGCTGTCATATTGTTATCACATTATTGTGTTGCATCTGTTGCGTTGGCTTTCAATGTAATGGTAAGGTAATGCTCCCAATAAAACCAATTTGGTGGTCAAAACTCGCAAGTATTAGTTTACGATTGTAAAAAATCTTCTTCAGCTTGTCTTCTAGTAAGAACAAACTGCGAACAACTGCATATGGTTACTTTTATTAACAGTATAGCTATTTGTGAAGAAGTTTATCTGGGGATAAACAACTACCATATGACCAAGGTTACCGTCAGAACAACCTCCAATATTGTCACTTATCTCCTTTTTCGATTTATTCCGAGACTCTACACTCGAAGTTGTGGATGACTATGTCTACCTGGGACAAACGATCCAGTTGGGTAGGGCCAACTTCGAGAAAGAGGTCAACCGTCGAATCCGACTCGGCTGGGCAGCTTTTGGGCAGTTGCGCGGTATCTTCTCGTCCACCACCACAGTGTCTCAAGACGAAAGTCTATAACCAGTGTGTGTTGCCAGTGATGACATATGGCTCTGAGACGTGGTCGCTTACAATGGGCCTCATCAGAAAGCTAAGTTACTCAAAGGGCAATGGAGAGGGTTATGCTCGGCGTTTCCTTGCGTGACCGAATCAGAAGTGTAGAGATCCGTAAGAGAACCAGGGTTACCGACATAGCCCGAAGAATTGCCAAACTTAAGTGGCAGTGGGCAGGGCACATTGCTCGCAGAACGGATGGCCGATGTGGCAGAAAAGACCTGGTGAAGGATGCGGGGATCAGCTGGTTGCGAGACACACGGGATCGGTCAATGTGGCGACGCTTGGGGGAGGCCTATGTCCAGCAGTGGAAGTCTTTCGGCTATGATGATGATGATGATGATACGGCGATTAATAAACATAAAACAAGATGTTTTTTTTTAACAAAAGTAGATTTGTTGAGCATTTAATGGCCAAAATGGGCATTTGCCTTTAATTTGATTAGATTTGACTGAGCTGACTGTAGCAAATTCAAGTTGTTGGTATTTTTTCGCACATTAAATTTCGTTATTTAAAGAGTGGTATCCGTTCGGAATAGAAAATAAATATTTTGGTATTAGAACGGAATAAATCCCTTTTTCTTGAACGTTAATTAAAGGGAACATTGATTTCATCTAACCGACACATATTTGTGTAGGAGGTTATTGACTCTCGCTCTTTGAAGTGGGTTCTACAAATTGGTATTTAATTTGCAAGAGTGTGTGATTAATTTATCTCGAAGGGCTGAGATTGGTTGATACAGTCTTTTCAATAGATATCGTGTTGCCCAGTAATAAGATTGTCGAGGTCGGATAGGCAGTCGATCCATGTAGGTATAATACTGGTAATCAGCTTCACTCGATTAGACCGAAGTGACGCCAATATAATTGGAAAAAGGGTAGACAGATTGATTTACCAATAAAGAATATATTTTTCGACAATCTTCCTATTTAGGTACTGCCGTGATTAGGCGCCGTTTTGGTGTCGCATGACATCAGTTCGTTTGCCGCACATCAATGATTGTATTAATAAGTTGAACCTGAAAATATGTACTTTAAATTGATTTGCAAGAATATGCCATAGTTCTGTTCAAAGTTGTTGTTAGTCTGCCTCGTTGGTGGTGGTTGATGGCGCTACTAGTGAAAAGAGGTCATTGGTTTGATTCTTAGGCTGGGCTATGTGCTGTTGGGTTTATCCATGTGATTTCATAGTATCCAGTAAGGTACTCGTACCTACGACACCTCTGTCTAAGGTGATACGTTATGCTATGTGGGCATTATAGAAGTAAATCTCTGTGTCTTAATTGCTCATTGATGAGGGGAAAATAGAACCTCATGTCACTTTTTGCTCGTGTCAGCAAGATCTGAACGTCATGCCGTGAGCCAGAAGCTGGATGAGAGTTGCCATGAATCGAGATATAAGCTGGTCGCTACGTTAGCCGTAGAACGGTTGACTGTTGGGGAGGACGTGTTTTTGAATGGAGAAAGTTAAATTAGGAATCGGCGCAACATGTCTTCTTCCATACTTCGCTATTAGTCGTTATCACTCCCTTTCCCTGCCATATAATATTTCATATAGTCTATCCATTCATTATTTGGTCTTCCTCTAGCCATTCACATTCGTACACACCATCTGAAAAAATATGCATCTTAAAATAGATTCGCTGTAATCAAACTGGAGTTTAAAGACCTCAAACACGAAGTTAATAATCCCAGTTCATCTCCAATCAGGCCATTCATTTAATATTACCACTGTTTCCAAGCATATACCTTACCATTAATCACAGATGCAGTCCAAGATGAAATGCATTCGATAATTCATATTACATTACGTTTTCTAAGTGAAAATAAATTAAATCTAGCACTTGTAAGGCTGCCTTTCTAACAAAGGTGAACCAGGCAGCACAGCTGTTAGCGAGGTGATAGCTAAGCTGCAATGGTTTTTTTTCGACCAAGGCCGAGTGGTAAACTGATGTAGCTGAGCAACTATAACTACTGTGCACTTATGTTTTCCTTATTGTTGATAAATTATCACGGGAAACCTCAAAAGATGCGCTGTCAACAGAGGCATAGTGTACAAATAGATGTTCTATGAAGATAGCTTTGCGCCAGGTTGCTGTGCGAGAAAGTAATGCGACGCGAACTGAGGGGATTTGTTACGATTTTTCTTTCTTACCTCAACACTAGAGTAGAGACTACTTTATGAACTCTAGCTTGCTTCTAGACAAGTAAATAACCACCACGTGACGTTTCGTTAGCAATCATGACAGTCTCAAACAATTTAGACTTTGGCGATCGTTACCACTGTTACTAAACTTTATCTAAAGCCTCGCAGCATTCCTTGTTTTTACAAGTATGTTTTAATTAACTTATCCTCGATGAAACCTTTTCCGTTACAGCAAATTAAGCTATGGAATTCAAACGATCCTATTGGTTGATACAACACATCTCTCGCTACCCTGCATCAGGTAAAGCAGTATTTTGTTTTATCGAAGGCGGAGTTTGGACTTGTAATACGAAACGTGGATGATGTTAGGCAATATGAGATGATATCAAGATTTTTAATGTAAGATTATGGTTGATCGGTCTTGGTTAAAATAAAACAGGTTGATGTTTTATCTATGTACGAGTAGTAATATTTTTTATTTGTGTTATTGCTAAGCGTCGCCTGTGCCTGAAAATTCATGATAGTAATAACTACTGTCTTTAGTAGGTACTGTAGTCTACATTGATTTTTAGTGGTTTAGTAACTAACGAGAAAACCTAAATTTAGCAAATAAGTTAGCAAGGCTCAGGCCACATGGGGCCAGACAACCTTTAATAACCTATCAAGTCTAATAAAACTTTTTTATACCAAGCTTTTCTTTAATTCCAAACCAAATAAAATCGACATCAATACTAAAATAATAAGACTTCCTCTTTATTAAGCCAAATAACGATATCGGAAATAGAGAAATTAAAAATACACAATATTTTTTTCCCTCCCTCTTAGTTTGTTCAAAGAGCAATGTACCTATTACTTACTGAAATGACGGTGGCTATTTCCCCAACGAACGGGGCCGCTTGCCAAAGATATTTCACTTATATTTCAGACAATCTATTGCTTACGTAAGTACATCTTTAAAACAATAGGCTTATACCTACCTAAATATTTATTAAAGTTAGTGGTATTGCTTTTGTAAAGAATTCAATTAAAAAAACTGTTTGATGTAGATGTTGTTATTCCTCAAGTTAAAGAAATATCATGCAGTTGTTTATTTTCTGAATAGTATGTATTTAAACTTGTTGGTCTTTTTCTGCTTTCTTTGTTGCATCTGTTTTTCTTAACCGTGTTACTCCTCTTAGTTTATCTAGCATTATTTTATCGACATTTACAATCAAATTCAAGTACTAGATTTTTATTGTGGTTCTAGCATACCTTAACATTAACTTACATAAAAGTTGACTTTGTCTTGTAATTATTGAACCTTCGCTTTCAATATAATCATCATCCATACACAGCCGATCTTCGCAAATACCGAATGACGTCCACAGCTGGACATAGGCCTCCCCCAAACGTAGCCACGGTCCTGTGCGTTTCGCATCGACTGTTCAACACTGTGCAAAGTAATTATTGAAACTAACTTAATTAGCCTACACTAAATTGATGACTCACATTTATATTAACTCTCATAGTTTGGACGTAATTTATATACTGGTTCATTTTTACATGAAGCTGGAATCTTGTCGCTTGCGTGTGACCAAAAGTATTAAATCTATTAACTAGCGTTTTCCCGCTACTATGCTCCTTTTATCTATCTCCCACGAACCGAGCATGTTTTGGGTCACAAATTAGATTATTGACAGCATTTTCGTAATTGAATTAGTACTCTCTTTTTTGATGATTACCTTTTGCAAAAAAACAATTTTACCTCTTATATTAGTTCAGAGTTACTTTTGTATTATTCCAAACACGTACCTAATTCTTTTAATAATTTACTATCGTGTAATATATTATGTACAGAAAACTACCATTTGTGGTTGATTTTATAACTTATGTTGTCTGAGCGAAAAAATGATATTGGTTTTCATTTGTTAATTGAAATTCTTTGTATTTTGAACGATATCGTCTTTGATTGACATAGTTTATTAATTCGTCGAATTAGTTGCGCAAAAATTCCAAATAAGTTCCCAAGGAAATTGTCTTCCTATTTATGGGTATGACTCTTATTTGTGGTTTTAAGAGGAAATGCGGTCGCAGATATCCGACTGAATTTCCTAAGTAAAAAGTCATAACTCGAGATTTGGCTCTCGCCTATTTCCTCCTCCAATATTAGATCAATTTAAAAGATATTCCATAAACTGAAAAAGAAAGATTTATACTGTGCACTTATGTTTTCCTTTTTGTTGATAAATTATCACGGGAAACCTCAAAAGATGCGCTGTCAACAGAGGCATAGTGTACAAATATGACTACTATAAATGAAAAAAAAAAGCACAACATACCTACATTGTTATTATTTAATTTATGGAATATCTTTTAAATTTGTCCAATACTGGAGGACGAAATAGGCGAGAGCCAAACCTCTAATTTAACTTTTTACTAAGGCAATTCAATCGGAGCTCTCTGCCCGCATTTCTTTTTAAACCGCAGAGCTAAACTGATTTACTAAGATGAAATATTTCACTCCGAGGGACCAAATATTAGTACATTTAACTTTTGTCTTTATCGCTGATACCCATGAAGTCTGTTATCTGAATGTTCGACAGAAACCTTTTAAGCCCAATAAGAACTCTGATACGACTGGTAACGAATATGCATTAGAACTCCCAGCGATACCGTATCGTACAGTTGGTTGTTAATTTCGATAATAACGCAAATCATTTCATCAGTTCACAAAACCATAAATAATCATAATCTTGTCCACTTAAACCCCACAGAATGCATTAAGCATTATTAAATACAATAATATGTTAATTACCAAGGATTCCTTGCCATAGGCTATCTGTCTATTTGTCCTAGTATTCACACTTATTACCTACCTACTGAGCAGGTGGCTAGATAACTCAGGGCCTTTAATTAATCAACAAGTACCAGCAACGCTGTTATCTTAGCATAAAAGAAGTATAGATTATTGTTTAAGTTACAAACTACAGGTGGACCATGGTATTTATAGACTTTAGTGTTTGGATATTACCATAAACAATCAATACAATTGTACTTAGTTCGCCATTTGGGCTAGGTCTTAACCATAATTTGTTTAAGACCTATGACTTCATTAGAAATGGTGAAGGAAAACAACGTAAGAAAAATTTACTCTTCTATAATTTTACTTATGTAAAATACTATATGTTTATTAAATATAATTGAAATAAGGGTAGAATATACTGAAGATTCTATTTAAGTATCCCCCAGTAGAAGTACGTTCCCTTTGGATCATAAACGTCACGCGGGCGAAGTCGCTGGCAAAAACTAGTGTTAAGTCTTATTCTAAAATTGCCAAAACGCATTGAGCAAGAAGTCTTGAGAACGGTTCACAGAATACGTATTTGGCTCACCAGTGAACACAATGCAGGAAACGCCGTACTACAACCTAAAATTCAAATTCATAACCGCCACCTAAATGTGTATCGCACACAGATCACTGTAACGGAGCTGCCTGCCTACTATCACCTTATCATATTAATTAGCCATTCGATCCGATGCTCGGCTTCATTTCCGCAAACCTGCTAGTAATACGGCTTACTGTATCATTTGCATCACATTTGCTAGTGGCAACCTCATTTCGAGCCGGGTCATCAAAAATATAGATGTCGTGTTCCTATTTCCCAACAGGATAGGCATAACAATATTCGATTCACTGATGTCGATGACGAATATCGACGTCAGTGAATCACACTAAACTGACACTAAATGGATGACTTACTATACAAAATTGACTTTAGGGCTTTTTACCCACTTTGTACATATAGAAAAGCTTTTAGTTTTTCAAACAATAAATCTCAATGTGTAGCTAGCTAGCTGGAAATAATAACTTCTGAGCAATCTTCCTAAAATAAATTGCTAGTAGAAAAGGTTACAGAGGTACCTGTGGGATAAATCCCTATCCCACAGGTACCTCTGTAACCTTTTCTAACTATAATTAGTTGAGTAACATGGTTATTTGTAAAGTCCAATTATTTTCTATACGCAGCTGATACTACTGACCAGGGACCGAAACCGGTACGACCATACCGGTATTTTTCGGTTAGTTACAGGTATTTTAAAAGGTTACCTTAATTTTTAAATATTGAATACAACCTTTATTATTACCGGTTACCGAAATAAAAATTATTTATATCTTATACGTGCCGTCCGTCGGTATTAGTCAAACTGTCAAAGGGCGCGCATCGCCTGTGTGTGTGTCAAAGAGTCGAGACAATCCACGCGCGCCGGCGAACGCCGATTAAAACGTTAACTTAAATAAAGGTAACATATTTCTTCTTCTTGGGTTACCCAGATAGCGGTTACCTTAATCGTATAGGTAACCAAAATTCCTCGATACCTATACCGTAATTTATAATGGTTTTCGGTCCCTGCTACTGACACAGAATAGATAAGTACAGAAGGTCGGCTTCATACAACAAGCGCACAAGTACACACACATAGATGCGCTTCACGTACAGTGATTGCAAGCGCACTCGCAACCGGCATTTCTTTGAGATCGCCGTACGTACGAGTCTATGTGTGCGTGCACTTGGTTTTGCTACTTGTATGGAACTAAATTTCTATGTTGTTTTTACCCACGACGGAACGGGGACGGTATATGCGTTTGGGGTGAGAGGATATTTTTTTGTGCAAATAAATGTGGCCATTTTTCTCCAAGACTACTAGTTCGATTTTGATGCAGTTTTTAATTATGGATTCGGGTTTGATTGGTGCATGTTCTTACATAGGGGTTACAGTGACAACTCACCAGAGGGCGCTGCAGCAAACATTGGCAAATCCATGTTGCCATTTTTCTCCAAAACTACCAGTCCGATTTTGATGCATTTTTCAGTAATATCAATGCTCTCTAAAATAAATTTAAATAAAAAGTAACATTTATAATTAAACTAGCTTCTGCCCGCGGCTTCGCCCGCGTAAAATTTTTTCTTCATCCCAATCCCAAGGGAATACAAAATTAAGAATATCCTATGTCCCTCCCAGAGTCCCAAACTATCTCCATGCTACATTTCATCTAAATCGGTTCGGTAGATCCAGAGATTACCCCCTACAAACTCACAAACTCACAATCTTTACCTCTTTATAATATTATAGCTGTTCCACTCGGTTTCGCTCCCGTGGACGACATCACAGGACCTGTTTTCAGGTTATAAAAATAGCCTAGGTCACTCACGAATAATTAAGCTTTGTATTGGTAATAGAGTTTTTAAAATCGGTACAGCAGTTTCGGATCCTATTCGGTACAAACAAACAAACAAAAAAAAATCTCTATAATATAATATTATTATTATAACCTTATTCCAATCTTTATAATATTATTATTATAACCTTATTATTATTATTATATAAACCTACCTACCACTACGTACATACTCTACCTACCCTACCTATCTACTCTACCTAACCTACTTACCCTACCTACCTTACAAACAAACAAACTCTTCAGCTTCATAATATTAGTATAGATGTTGATAAAACTCTTTGCAAATTAACAAATTTGATTACCATAAAAAAGATTATAGTGAGTCAATCTTAAAAGATAGACTTATGCTGTCGCGGATTTTTTTTTAGAACGTTTAAAGAGAAACAATTCCATCATACATGATTTTTGCGTAATTTAAACCGTTTACGCAGCACACGCAACGGAACTCTCAAAAAGGAATAATGTTGCCCGTTTTTGCTTTTATTTATGCTCCGCTCCTATTGATCGTAGTGTGATGTTATATAGCCTATAACCTTTCTCGATAAATGGACTATCCAACACAAAAATAATTTTTCAATTCCAACCAGTAGTTCCTGTGATTAGCGTGTTCAAACAAACAAACAAACTTTTCAGCTTAATAATATTAGTATAGATAACCATAAAAAAGGTTATAGTGAGTCAAGGTTATAGTCGTTGTTGTTTATAATATTAGTATAGATTATACACAAATACACAGGTACACACGTCAAACTTATAACACTCCTCTTTTTCTGCCAGGAGTTAAAAAAAACTGTCCATGCCTAGCCAGTGTTACTACTCGTAGTATTTGTAGATCTAGTCCAGATCTACAAGGTTATTTGATTTAACATTATTTCCTTTATTAAACATGGGTATGGAGCTAAACATGCACTAAATTGTAATTACAGAAAACAAGCTTCAAGCTTGTTGCAAACCTTGTTAGAAGAAGAATCTTAACCTTTTTGTATTTGTATAGGAAAATATAACTTTGAAGGCCTTTTGAAAAAATAAGAGGCCATTTTGTAATTAATAGTAGATTATTAACCAAGGGCTGTATAAAATCAATTGCATACGAGGTTTTTGGCGCCTGAGCGAAGCGAAGGCGCTAATTAACCCGAGTATGCAAT
This sequence comes from Orthosia gracilis, assembly GCA_947562075.1. NCBI lineage: Eukaryota > Metazoa > Arthropoda > Insecta > Lepidoptera > Noctuidae > Orthosia > Orthosia gracilis. Next base: position 9,842,039 of record OX387266.1, on the reverse strand, counting down.
TGATGCTTACGCTCGAGATCAATACTCTGCTTTACATATCGATTGTGAGGTAAGTAAACAACAAGACAGCAGGTTTCAATGAACATTTATTAAGAAGAAAAAAATGTGTATTTAATTAAAATTAATAGTAAAATTATTACAATTTGTAAGAGATATGGTCACGTTCTTTTTAGGAATATTTATAGTTTGAATATGAGTTTGTGATGATAAGACTTGAGTTTGAGTGACTTGAGGTTCTTGCATCGTAAATGGCGGCAGTTGACTGGTACTATTTTCTTCATTAAAAAATGGCTCAGATGATGTGCTTTGACGTGGTGATTTTAAGTTTATATTTTCTGTTATTTTAGAAGTAATTTTGCTTTTGTTTGCCATCGAATCTTCGATATAACCTTCGGCCACTTTGCTGGACTTCCAGCCGCCGTGCCTTTTTAACAGAGTGAGGTTGGCTTCCGAATCAGCCAATAGAGTCGCTGATGTTCTGCGAAAGCAATGCCCGGTGTATAACTCTACGTTACTCAGTTTTAAATATGTGGCTATTTGCTTTGGCATGCCTGTAAATTTGATTTTTCCTATTACTTGTCTGTGGCATTTTCCTTTACTGTAATTAAGAAAAAAACGATTTGTATCCACGTTTTCAGACCGAAGAGCTTGATATTTTTCAACATAATTTGCAAATTCTTCATGCACAACAAATGACCGGTCAATTTTAGTTTTCGTGTTAGGCAGTTTTATGAGTAGTAATTTGTTATGTTTTTCTACATTTTCTATTGTCAAGTTTGTCAATTCCACGGTTCTGCAGGCTCCCGATATCCCAAAAATTAGAACACCCTGTAAAAAAGACATAAGTTGTATTAAAGGCACCAAATTCGCATAGTATTTTTGTGAAATATTTTGGTAACTTATTAAAAAGGGCAAGTAAATACGAAGGTACCTTTATTGCTAAATAAATTTCATCCGGAGCTTCATTTAAGAATTTCTGTACTTCTTCTGCAGTAAATACCTTCGATTTCTTGCTTTTAAAGCCGTCAGACTGCCTTTTCAAGAAAGCAGTAAGTTTAGAAAAATCTTTCAAATTCACGTCATGTTTTGTCATCATTGTAGATTTTAGCATGGAATAAAAGCACCATAAACTAGAAGGTTGTAGCCTCTTAGATAATTCATCAAAATATGATATAAAAACACTTTCAGAAAGAGATTTCACTTTTTTTTCTGACCGCCATTTCATAAATTCGTCGTATGCCTTTACATATCTTTCTTTCGAGTTCGGCGGTAATATATTTTCGACAACTGTTTTTGCCCTTTCTTTAATAAAATCGGGCGTTAGATCTATGTCTTCGTCACTAGACATGTTTAAAACTTTTGAAAAAGAACTCTAACAAGAAAATTAATTATTTTCGCGATGCTTTCGCGCCTACTAGTAGACTGCCTTTTTTTTTTTCACGCACGCAAGCGCGTCAAATCTTGCTGGCCAGTTTGATTTTTAAATCGATTCCATCTAACATACGATGTGAAAACAAATAGTTCCATATTTAAAATAAAATCTTTATAAAATAAATTGTCTAGATTCCGATTCGAGTAATTAATCGATACCGAGAAAAAAAATATTAACTTTTTAAAAATATTCTTCGTGCAGTATGAGTATGACAGTTCTTTTTTCAAATTCCAAAACCTATGCTGTAATGATAGTCATACACCCCGGCATTCAGGGGTGTAAGGGTGTACTTACAGAGCAAGAGATATGTAAAAGTTGTAAACCTGTATATCTACGAGTATCTATTGCCTTATTTTATCTACAAACTATGTAAAATTTTCACAAAAATATTTTCTTTATTCTGTTCCATCATTACCAAAATTAAAACTAATATCGCCATTGAGAGAAGCGTTACATTTTCTTAGATTTATTTTCTTCAAAACCGCATTTAATATCTCTGTCTATTTTTTCTGCTATACACTATTTTATATTAGATTTTCTTCGCATGATTTTTATGCTTAGCATGCGTAAAAAATTGCTGGTTTTCTTAGTTTTATGAGACTTAAATATATTTTTTCATCATATGATTTGTATCAAAGATGAGTTTTTGAAGTTTTTATTTGAATGCTTTAGATACCTATAGCGATAGGTACGTGTGTTGAAAATTTGTTAGGTCTTATTAGTAAAACCATATTGAAACTTAATCCTCAGTACAAATAACTCTAAGGCTGAGTGCTATTCTCAGAAAGAATCCAATTATTTGGCCCTAGGATTCAGTTTCTCTTACAATTCGGAGTACTCGTGCACAGCATTAATATAATTATAATTTAATTGGAAACTAAGACAAACTTTTACAACGAAAATTAGATTCCTGCTTAATTTAATCAAAACATTAATAAGCAAAACATATTAAACAAACGATGACGCTCGAAAACACTACACTAATTCCATCTCTTTTCTATCTTAACACTAAGAAAGGGATAGCAAAACTCAACGTGTATTCAAGTTAGAGCTCAAAGAAATTCACGTCATCAAGACAAGTACTTAACCATTTCATATTTTAACCATTCTCCGAATTCAAGTATTGTCGGACTTTTCTCTCATTCCTGACTTATAATTAGCGTTAGAATATTACCACTGGCTACACTTGAAGTTTTGGAAGGAAGACGCAACGGAGACGCCCTGGTCGTCGGGAATCACAAGCCGATTCCCGGACATCGTAGGCGAGGCCTTGCGGACGGCGAGTAATGCGTGTGTCGCCGTCCGATAAGGACCAGGTCCAAGTCAATGGCGCATAGTGTTCTACGCGCGCCTCAAAGAGATATCAGCAAAAACTGATGGGGTCCGCCAAGGCCGATGCCTGTCTGGGTCGGAGCAGGAGACGTCATTGGATGATGATCAACCAAAAATAAAAAAATGGGTCGGGAAAAGCTTTATTAGGTTATGTAATGAAGGATATCCCAGTAAGAGTCTGGTTTATGCTCGGTAGATGGTGAAGGGCTGCTAGTTAATTGTTTTAGAGATCAGATAGGCAGTTCCTCTACGTAAACTACCTACTGGTATTCCGCTGCTCTCTTTTAGTTCAAGTCGGACAGCAATAGGCTCGCCTTCTATTACATGAGACTGGCCAAATCTGGCTGAGTGCACTATTGCCACACATAGACCTGTGGCTTCAATGTGTGATATTTAATTTAGACTTGTTCTCGTACATTTCAAGAGCCAATACACTCCCACACAGCCAGAAAAATACAGAATAGCCCTATAATATCGCACCTAAACACTGAAACCAATTCCTGCAGTCTATGTTAATGTGTCTGCGATTGATAGCTCGGTTTCAATAAGACTCTCAAATGGGTGTGTTAATTTTGGAGTAATATTTTGGAAAACATATTGGTGTTTTAGGTTTATTCTTTAAATATTCTGAATGTAATGTTGATAATTGGGAAATTCAACCCTTCCAAAGTTCAAAGTCTTTGACATAAACATTACTTACTGAATAATAATAATAATTGAAGAGCCTCCTCAATCATATAAATAATCTGTGGCTCGACTTGACAGATAGTTGCCAAAAATTTTTCTCTACGAAATTTCTTACAAAATATACAATTTTAAGTAACTAAATTATACAGAACATCATGAAACCAAGGAAAAAAAATTATAATACAATAATATTAACAAAACTATAACCGATGTATAAATGGAACAAGAAACGAGAAAAATGACAACGACGTCATGCTAACCAGAGCTGCCGCCGCAAGAAAAACACGCCTACCACCTCCGGCCTCGACGCCCAGCTCCGCCTCGCCGCCGCCGGAAACCAGCCCCACCGTGAGTGCTGTGACACCGGCCGTGGCAGTTGCGTCGAGCTCGAGCGACGAGTAGGTACTTCTCTCCACCGACGACACCACCACCTACGCGTCGACGGGGAGGACGCCGGCCGCCGGACCGCTTAGGACCTCGAGGCTTACCGGTCTCTGATAGGGTCCCAGCACCCGGCGGAAGTGTGCAGCGCATGCGATGGACACAATCCATTAACGAAAATGTCATGCGCGCATACTTTGGGGCTACAGAGGGAGGAAACAACCTGACCACGTACCGTGTCCGGATGCTCTCTTTGTTTCAGGTGCTTGAGCCAGCCGTCAACGTTTCGAGCCAACGACTTTCGGATCAGGTGCGTGTCATCCAGCGTAATCGTATGTTGGATGATACTGTACTTGATCGCCTCCGAACGGAAATGGGTAACCGTGTCACTGCCCCATCGTCGCAGGCTGTGGTACCACCACAGTCTAACCATATTCTCATCCACGCTGACGAGGAGAGTAGTGACAGGGTTACAAACGTAAGTACCCAGTGCAATGAGGAATTGAGGAGTGCTTTGGAGTGTGCTATTCGGGAATATCGCTACATGCCACCTGAACTTAGACCACGATTACCTCGTTTACCCATGCATAACACAAATAGGGCGCTTTTGGCTGTTCTGATCACTGATACACATTCGATCATGTACTGCGCGGCTGTAGCGGCATGTCGTGTAGCCCACGTCAAATTCGCAGATGACAGAGCTACACGACCGAAACCAGCCGTACCGGCTTGGCAGTGCAGGATCGAACGTCGTATTGGTGGGGCCAGAGCACTCATCGGCAAACTAATTTGTTTCAGGGAGGGGAATAATCGCCCAAGAGTGATGCGCTTTGTGAGACGGGCGTTTTCGGGGACTGATGTCAGGCCCCGAGACTATATATCCCATGTCACAGAGCGCATCGACTTCCTGAAGCAAAAAGTGTTTGCATGGGCAAACCGTATTCGTAGGTACAAGCGGAGAGTGGAGCGATATACCCAGAATCGTACATTCCAAAGTAATGAAAGGTGGGTTTATCGGGCTTGGGAGCGACCTGACCAAGGTGTGACTGATACGCGCCTGCCGGATGATGACGCTATGTATTCATTCTGGCGCAGCATCTGGTCGGTGCCTGTCAGTCACACCGAAGGTGAATAGACTCGGGAGGTCGAGCGAGCCTGCGACCCAATACAAGAAATGGGGGCTATCACGATCAGCCCCCAAGATGTAGCCCATGCAGTCCGTCCGTTGCCGAACTGGAAATCTCCAGGGCCGGACGGACTGCACAACTTCTGGATCAAATGGCTACAAAGGTCGCACGCTCGTTTGGCATCTCAGTACCAGGCAGCCTTAGAGTCTGGTTCGCTACCCAAGTTCCTTACAACAGGAATAACCCACCTGCTCCATGAGACATGAGACAGTTTGTTAGGTGTATCAAAAGATTCATCTGATGTTTCATATTCAGACAGTATGTGCGAATCCAAGACATCAGAAGTTCCCTGGACGGCAGGTTTCACTGTTACGGGTTGTTTACTTTCCTGGAAGCTGTCACTAGATCCTGGTGATGGGCTGTTCAGGTTTAGGTTTGCTCGTTTTCTCGTTGTAATGTTTGATACATCAACTACATGGTTGATAGTTGGAGCTTTTTTACTTTTGATGTTTTACAACGCCATTTTTTCCTAGATTCCTGGTCCATTAGACGATAGGTTTGTTCCGGATAACCATCACAATCTGGTTCATATCGGTTGGTACACACTGAACATAAAGCTGTTTTCTTAATGTCGACTGCCTTCTTGCATTTAAAGCATATAACTTTTTCTGGTATCTTGCGGTCTCGTTTTAGAACATTTTTAGAAGACATTTTTATAAAAATGAATTAAATTCAAAAAAATAAGAAAAGAGAATGCAAAAAGAGGAAATGCAAAAAATGGCGTGTTAGTCGGATTCGAACTTGAACTCTATGAGATGGCAGGCGCCCTGCCTGACCGCTCGGCTGCGGACGCACTTGACTATTCATTAAAAAAAATTGTCCTTGTTGCTCAAGTGTAAGTTTCGCAGCTAAAGATCATTGTTATTCGGCCAATAGGGTTCAATAATTATGACCATTTATGGTCACGCAACGCACATCACGCACTCCGTAATGAGTCACACTGTGTCACTGGTTCTCAAGTCCTTTGTTTAACTTTGATTTTTGCTGCTTCGTTTTTTAATGTTTATAGACGCACTGTTTAACTTATATGAAAACTGTTTTATTAATGATTGCACTCGTCGCTTTACGCATAGATTAGTATCGAATTAAGTGCTGAGTAGGTACTTGTATTTGTAATTTATTGAAATTTTTCCGACGGAGCTATCACTCTTTGTGTGCGCCAACGGGGACGCGCGCGCGAGTTTCCCATCTGAATTCAATCATCATGAAACTTCAATCTAAATTGAATCGAGCCTTTAAACCTGTACATGTGCACCTTTTCGTCATCATTTCAATTAAAAGACGTCCACTGCTGGACATAGGCCTCCTTCAAATGTCCACCACACCGATTGGTCCTGTGCGCAGCGTTGTAAGGCCTTCCTCTAGGTGGACTGATGACCTAGCTAAGGCTGAGGGAATCTGCTTTTACAACCTGATAATCAAGTCAATTTAGCCACCGTAAACTATTTCCAATAATAAGCTGAGGTCACCTTGCAACTTTCACGAACCTCTTTAATTCAAAACACCTTTACAAATAAACCCGATAATTAACAGCAGAGCTAAAATCTCTTTAAAGAACAGCTGGTGTTTTATGAAACACTAATAACTACCGACATTCAATAGAAACAATTAGGACTTACCGTACATTCGTACTAATTAATACACGATGAAATCTCGCCTTTTAGACCGATTCTCAATCTTAATCACCGTTGTTAAGGTTGAGAATTGAACTTCGTAAAGAAGCGAATTAAAATGTTCGCACTTGTAGTAAGAATTGTTCCTACTGTTTAATAACTGAGTAACAGAAGTAAATTGTACTTTCATTTGGTTATTATAACATCTTGTTGGTAGGTAAACATTGTTTTGTTTTGATGCCCATCCCGGGAATACCAGGGACTTGCGCTTGATTGAGAAAGCTTTTAATTTTGTGAAAATTTTTAGGAACATACATGGTTTACGTGTCCATTTGCCGCACTATCAAACTTATTATGAGGGCTGATTTTATTTAAAGCGATCTTAATATTGGTTATTTTGGTTAAGATAGGTATCAGTCGCGTGTCAACCTGTTTACTGGGTTTTGACCTACTTTTAATTGAAAGTTCTTCGCGTCTGGCACATCAAAATACCATTCCCCGATGCAAACATAAAATTGTCAATCGCCAATCCAAAAAAAGAAAGAAAGGATTTAAAAGCCGAGAAAATAAATGAACTATCTCACCAAAGCTACATACAAAAAGCCGTAAAACTAAATTAACTTTGTCCAAAATCGATGGAAAAAGATAATTGTGTAACGAGTGGCTCCTTAAGAAATCAGTAAGTATTTTTCGCCCTAACTTAGAGGAACTGGAAGTTTCTGCAGAATGTTAAGAATATTTAAAGCGGTCTTAATACTCGTATTGGTTATTTTGGTTAAGATAGGCTTCACCTGTTTACTGGGTTTTGACCCACCTTTAATCGAAAGTACTTAGCGTCTGGCACATCAAAATACCATTCCCTGATGCGAACATAAAATGTCAATCGCCAATCCAAAAAAAGAATTAAAAACCGAGAGAATAAATGAACTATCTCACCGAAGCTCCATACAAAAAGCCGTAAAACTTAATTAACTTTGTCCAAAATCGATGGAAAAAGATTAATCGTGTAACGAGTGGCTCCCTAAGAAATCAATTAATATTTTTCGCCCCAACTTAGAGGAACTGGAAGTTTCTGCAGAATATTTAAGTAAGTAAACTTTCAGTACGGAGCCTGCATTATGACAAGGCTGTTGTTTTCAACTTCGCTTAGCATAAACTCAATTAAGAAAAGTTCTTTGCTAAGGTCTCAAAGATGCAGGAGAAAGTTCTGAATCCTGTTAGGCTTCAAAATCTTGTTAGACCCTAAATAAGTCACAAAACTCCTAGATAACTCTACGGCCACTGCTAGAGACGGCTTTGTCAAAACTTTCTATACAAAAAGTTCTGTGCAAAAGCCTGTTAGACTTATCGATCTTGTTAGAGCCTAAAATAGGGCAGAAATTTAGATACTCTCGAATCACACAGCACCAAGGCATCTTGGCGGCTTCCGCTAGAGACGGCATTCTTTAAATGTTTCATACAAACAAGCGTGTCAGTGAATTTTTTACACCATTTACTCATCCAAGTGACGGCTCGTGACAATTCTGACTACATGGCTATGACAACCTAAACTTCGAATATATTTAGTAATGGCGTTTCTAGTCGCTACTGGCATGGCGCAACGATTCTGGCTCTATGTCCAGATCTTCAAACAGTACTTCAAGGGATAGAGACAGAAATAGACTCGGCCATCGCACGTTTTAAACTAGGGCTGATAATGTTTGTCATATTTTTTTTGGATTCATCTTATGACATTTCGGAAGCGCATGCCAATTACGTCAATATTGATCGCTGATGGAATACCACTTTGTATCGACCAACTTTTCTTATTCAGAGGTTAAACTAATATTATGTTAAGTAGAACCCATAGCAACTGTTATTGCAGGCAACAAAACGTATAATTATAATAGCTTGACCCGTTTCCTTGTAAGCCTATAGATTGATATGACTTATTGATACCCGTCTGCCAATCAATATGAACAAGGTATTAACGACTATTTCTCGAACTAACGTTTCCGACTTCCCAAAATTTTCACCTGCTCCATTTTGTGAGTGCTCAATGTACAGACTAAAGGCTACGTTTTGATAGACAATTTTGCTGCAAAATGTTCTTGCTTATGTACGAAAATTGTTCCGCTTTTCATTGTTTAAAGTTTTTGTTCTTTGCACAATTTTATTTCCTTCTTTTATGTTTTATATATTGTCTTTTCCGTTGGTGTTTGTTTCCGCACCAGATGTGTTATTTTTGTTGTTTTTCTTTCATACCGCGGCTAATATCTGTTTTTTTATGACTAGACCTGCCCCCCTATCCCAGTTACTAACGATTCGTATCGAACTTCCTACAATCGTTAACGCCTTCTATTTGTATGGTCTGACCACGTGACTTAACTATCAGTGTCATTCCCATACATTGATCCGTTTTCTACTAGCGATATCGATTATAGATTGTCAACTTGGCTGCAGGTGCTGTCCAACAAGCCGCTTTTGCTGGGCAATCTGTACCTACAAATCCAACACTGCTGTATGTAGGAAAAATCAAAATGCATTGTGTTTTGGCATATCTTGTGTTTTGGCGGTCTTGTGGTGGAATAGTTGGATATTTAGCCATGTTCAGCAATGCAGATGCAAAAACCGCACCAACTTGCTAGTTGCTGATGCTTAAAGTGTGCGGCCTCAAGCTTTCAGTTACAGTATCGAGATTGCGAAATGCAATTGAGGTCCGATTTTATAATTTTCTTGGCGTTTCGGCGATAGAGATAGTATTATAGTTAAATAATAGTTATTTTTAAATTATAGTTAAATTGTTGATTTGGCTCAATATTCAGCTTAGATGACTCGGACACATGCTGACTCAGTCATTAGGTCATCACCTGTATAGGTGACTGGGCATGCGGCGCAAGATGAGAGCGCAAGGTGGGCCTTAGTGACCGTTCCTGAAGAATTTCCAATTTTCAGATAACTTGACTGAGAAATAAAAAGGACTGCAGCTTTAGTTGATAAAAAAATGTCAATCATCCACATTTATTCTATCGCTAAATGACATGCTAAATATTATCATTTCTGGAATAACCAAGTGATATGTGATGAGACCAAGTGACTAAATAAACAGATGCTTTATAAAAATCCTAATGGAAAGGCACGGAGTTTGGAAACATATTAGCATAGATGAGAGCTTGATGCCAAAGTAATCTGGGTAATCAGGAAGATATTGCAAAAGGTTTGGGGAGACTACGGTTTTTAGGGAATCTTGTTATATAGGTTGAGGACGGTGAAAAATATGCATGGGATAGTAATTCCCTACTTGCTATCGTTTTGGTCCGAACGAATCTATACGGAATTTAACAGAATAAAGACTCCCACAGATAGGCCTAACAGATAGGAAAGGATGCGATTACTCTATTTTTACAGAAATCTATCAATGGATATCCATTGGAGGATTTCCATGATAAGAAATATCATCGTATCGTTTTTGCATTGCACCCAAGTCTTCAAATTAAACATGCTTGAAGTAGATTCAACTAAGAAAATCACAACTTTCAGGACTTCCGTTTCTTATGTTACACGTTAAATAATAACTTGCCTTAGTGAAAATATCGGCCCGTCATCAAATTATATAAAGAAAAAGGGTAAAAAGGGTAATATTAGTAAGATAGACTCGCGGTTATGCTCTCGTGACATTTTCAAGTTGATGCAGTCAATCAAACACAAAAAGCCCAACTGTTTCACTCTACTAAAAAAACTAAAAAAAGTAGAATACGGTCACTGTAAAGTTTTGGCGTGACCAAACAGACAGACAGACATTCAAACCGACTTTAAATTATTATTGCCGTATAAAACATATTTATACCAATTCTGACATCTTTAGAAATAAGCCCAGAAAGAAAAATCGCGCAACGTAAAGTAGGTAGTGATGGAACAGAGATACAAAACATTTTGTAATCACCCCCAGTTTATTCGAATTACTTTAGAAGTACTGTCATACATTTTAATGTGAGTTTATTACGACTTGTATACCTACGGCGTAAGGTGTGTGTGCTGTTGTTTTTATTGTTGTCATTTAGTATGTAATGTTTGTAGGTGTGTGAGTTGCACTGATCCAAGGCACCTCAGACCTTGTAAATCTTCGTAGATTTACATTTTATTCCAAAAATAGGTAGGTCCGTCCTTTTAAATCAGCAGACTATTTCCTAAAGGAAAATTACACTGTTCGGTGCTCAAACCCAGGAAATCACTCTGAGCAATCGTGCTTACAAACACTACAGTCTAGAAGAGCGACTAGTATCAATACTAGAATTAGTGGTTTCTACATAAAATAAAATTTGTTTTGGTTAACCTAATATCCTACTTTTACTAAGAGTATCCATGTACCTAAATAATTGAAAAGATTCCACCTATAAAACTTGCACGTCCTACGTCTATCTCAATTCTCCACATACCATCTTCTCTACCCTCCCACAAAACCGCTTGAACATAAACAATAATACCGTAGACTGACTTTCATTTATAAAAGTGCGTAAGGCGGTTGGCATGACTGTCATAACTCATAAGTACTCGTAATGCCTGCCATAGCTTGAACCCTTTGACAATATTTTTGGCTTGCTTGGCATTTACAACGCCTGTATTAAGCAGGTTTTATGTTTCGAAGTGATTTATATTTCGACTAAAAATATCTGCCTGCTTAGCCAGTCTTACCGGATTCAGCTGAGCACTAGTATTTTACATGGAGCGACTGCCTATCTGACCTCCACAACCCAGAAACTGGATAACACGGCAAGACTGGTGATGATGAAATGATATGATATAATATGATTTATATTATACAAAACGACATTATACAAAATTTCATAAATTTATATAATATTCTTATAATGTACCTAGTTTTGATTTGCATGTACCAAGCTTATTATTAAATATTTCCACACCAGCAACGGTAGTATGTGAGAAACAATGTTAAATGTAAGATCTCAATGTACGATATACTGGGAAATAAATATTTACTTACTAAGTTAGAAATAAAACTATTCTGTTATACACTCTCATTTGAATTAAATTGATGAGGTCTATCTCTTCGACCTATATGTGCAGGGATTAGTTCTTCTATTTTTATCAGCCATCAACTCATTATGCTTCTTTTGTAGCCAAATTAACTCTCAACAAATTCGTTCAACGTTTATTTTTGTTAAAATGATTAATATACATTTTCTTTCTTTCACAGGTCAGTATCCCGTCCATCATTATCTTCAACTTTTCAAACCTTCCATCAATACCACCTTTCCAGTCAGAAAGACTTGAACAACTATTTCAACAAAACCCAGGTTAGTATCAAATTTGTCATTACCGACATAGCCCTAAGAATTGCCAAAATTAAGCAGAGGGGAGGTTGATTTTGCCCGCAGAACGGATGGTCGATGGGGCCGAAAAGTTCTGGAGTGGCGCTCGCGTACCGATAGATGGTTCGAAGGAAGGACTCTCAAAAGTAAGCCCGATGACTTGGTTATGGCTGCGGGAATCTGCTGGATGCGAGGCGCACTGGACCGGTCGTTGTGGCGACACTTGGGGAGGCCTATGTATAGAGTGGACGTCATTTGGCTGAAATGATGAATATCAGTTAGTTAATAGGATTTCGGTTTCCTCGCAATATTTTCCAACAGTTAATCTTAGCACCGGCATCGATACTAACTTAGTTTTCAAAGAGCAGTTTAATTCTAATTTCGTGGTTGGCGGGATTTAATGAACTGCTTCTTTTATTTTAGTTTCATGTCGTCACTTGAAAATGTCTTGTTTTGACTGAGTTGAGTTGGTACTGAACATATTATGATGTTATTTTAATCGGGTTTTGTTAGTCGTGAATGTGTAAGCAGTGATTGTTATGTATTTGATGATCTACTTAATTTCATTCAGTATTACTCTGAGCTTATAACGGAGCGACGACGACGACGGACGAATAAGGCAGCCCACAAAAAATTGTTGTACCAGACCCGTCATCATAGTCCGCAGCCTGACTTGGCCCACTGTTGAGCAGTTAGGCTTTCTTTTCCTATTCCAATCCTCACGCTCCTGTCTTATTCAGCTTCCACACCCGATAACAGCAATATCGTCTGCCCGCCACGCCGCTGAAAGGCTGACGTCTCTTCTTCCAGTCCTTGGACGCCAGTCACCACTCGGACATACTTCTCCGCAGAATCAGACCCTATCGACGCGTAATCGTCTCACGACTTTTTTGTTTGTCTCGCACATTATATTATATTTTTGTTTAGTTTATTATGACGCGCACGAGTCTTGTTTGAGGCAAAGCATTCGGGACGCAAATCTTGCAGTCTTTACAGTGCTTAATATTCGAAGTTAGGCCATCGTTTACATAAATACGGCAAAGTGAGACTCAGTCAAAGAAGCCTGGGTCTGAGATCAAACTATTAAAGATTATTTATACGGCCAAGATTTCGAAACGCCGCTATGAAGTTTTGAAGTCATGTTCATACTTCACATGTATCTGTGTATGTGTATTGGTCTTATCTTAGTAACTATGTTTGGTACTTGCACTGGCTTTGCGGTCCTAATGTCATTACATCCGTTTCTACGTCTAGTTAATTTTAGTGGCCATGTTTGTTAAACGATTGTGAATGCATGAGTTTCGTTTGGCAGAGCTTTAATTATGCATAGTCTTCCATCCGCCTACTAGCAATAGGCATAAATATGAAAGTCGGTACCTTCCTATGTTAGTAGTCTAAGTGCGGAAACGGGAGTCCTTACTACTAATACTACCTTCCTACGTTAAGATGCTGGTCCGTCAAGTACGCCTCAACGAATGAACGAATTTTAATGAGATTTGGAACACAGGTAGACCATAGACTACATTAGCACAAATGATAAATTTAAACCTAGTACTATCTATGTTCCCGAGAGATAATTCTAGTCTTTAATAGATAAATCAACTCAATCTATTCAATTCCTTTAGTTGTGCCAAAACACCCAGTTTTCCACCTTTTGTATCAAGTCTGTCCCAACAGACTCCCGTTTAAAGGTTGTGAGTCTATAATGGCTTTTCTTTTTGATACACAATTCCCCAATCTCAATTCTGACTACCGCAAGGCCCTAATCCAGGCCACGGCCTATACACATGACAAATGGCTGGTCATTACGCTAAAGTACGACTTAACCTCAAAACATACATCAAAAATGTTACAAAACAACTATTTTACATTTCTCTGTTCTGCTCCGGAAACCATAGATTAATGTATGTGTTTCATTATTGTATGATTTATGGAGACCAGATTATAATATATTTATTTCTTTGTACCAAAGTTGTTTTCGAATTTATTTAGGTAAGGGTATTTTTAATTACTTTGGAAGGTCTCTCGTTGGACCTATGACCCGTACTGCTGTTCTGTAGACATCTTATCGTGAAGGCTATTGGACTATGAATAAAGAAAATACTAAAGCGGCGGGAACAATATAGCCTGGCTACGGATACTTGCAATTGATTGCGCAATTGTTTAGAAAATTAATGTACAGCCAAGTGCTTGAAACGTAAGGGTTGCCATGTTGATAAAATGTATTAAGTGTGCTTGCTTAATCCTGTAACTGAAAATTCTTCTGTTGATTGCATAAACCAATTACCAATGTGACTTTTTCAATTCATATGTAATTTCCAAGTTTATCTTGGTTAATTACTGACAACGGTGAAGGAAAACATCGTGAGGAAACCTGGACTTATAGTAAGTTGATTGTAAGATTGTGCTCTATTGGTTTAATTGCTGTAAGGCTTTCCAGTGCGAGGATAAACTAATAAATAAATAAATACATCATAGCACAATCCGTAGCATATAAAGATAATCACTCAGCCAATGTAGCATATAGTTTTCGCCAATTATCCTCCTTTCCTTACATTTCAATTACTAACATTATATTTTAGGGCTGTTCTATTTTACTCTACTATTATATTTGTTTTTATTTAATATAGGGTCGCGCTTGACCACTATTTCACCTGAAGGTAAGCAATGAGATGGTCAACGGTGAAGTACGCTTGCCTAGAAATAACATATTCATTCTTGACTTAAAGATCCCTAATTTTATTTTGTTTTGGTTATTTGCATTAGTCAATCATAACTCGAGCTAGGCACTGGAGTAAGGTAAACTATCCATGGCTAATGAATTAGACGACAAAAAAAGATTCCGACGAATTGAGAACATCCGCCTTTTATTGAAGTTGGTTAAAAATAAATGAGAACGGACTGCCGTTCAAAGTAATTTTAGCAGTTTTTGTTTTGAATTAAAGATTCGGTCAAAAAGTAAAAGTTGTGAAATCCCTTAAAAAGGTCGACCTTTTACTTTCTAGTTTTGAGAAGAAACAAACTTCGTTAAAAGGTCAATGTTGCCCCTAAGCTAACATGAACAATTAGGTTCAACAGAATTAGAAATTATAAGTAGGAATAAGTTAGGCTTTATTCTAACAGCTTTAGTAAAGAATAAGTTGTGGGTAAATTTGAATTACCTACTTATAAACCTTCAATAAGATGTACAAAATAAAATCGTGTCTTTTTTTAGGGTTCCTTATCTGTCTATTTGTTCACATTAGATGTTATTTCCTGAAAATTCCTATTCGTTAAGTTATAATGACTCATTTATTTCAGTTTTCTTAGTTTAAATTGTGACCAAGTTCTCTAAAACAAAAAATCCTTTTAAAAAAATATGTTCCAAATTACCATAAGAGCATACTTATGCGTCATGTTTGTGGAACAAGTGAACAGAACAAATTCCTGGGAGTCTTCAAGTAAGTGCTTCATCGTCGACCACATCATCGCTTACCATCAGGTGAGATAGTGGTCAAGCGCAAGCCTATCATAAATAATATAAAAAAATTCATTAGTAGTAGTAGTTTTCTGTTTCTCGTGGTCGGTCTGTGAATAGATGACCATCCATTACATACCGAAACTCCTCTTGCGTCGGTAAGCACGATCTTTGGCAGTCGGAACGGGGGTACAGTCAGAAGGCACCAGTCTAACCAGTGGGTATCTTGTTACCCAGTGTGTTATGGAGGTCGGATAGGCAGTCACTCCATACAAAATATTGTTACGCAGCTGTATCCTGTGAGACTGGAAGCCGACTGATGTGGCAGATTTTCGCCCTCTATTAGCCTATATTATAATATTTATTAGTAATAGTCTATGTGATGGCTTGGGAGAACTTTGACATCTACCTTGCACTCACGAATCACTCGATTTTGCCATCGTAAATCGAAAACTCAGAGGGCGCCACACTCGCTGCGAATTGAATATGTCCATGCGACGCCATCTTCCCACTAGTTGACATGCGCCCCGCCGCGCCCGCATGCTCAACTTGAGTGTCGAATTTGGTGTTCTTCCTACTTTGAAAATCATCTCCATTCTGGAGCACATTATAATCTCGCAACAGCCTAGATATCATCAGTGTATAGTTTGACTGGATGTTTGGAACATTGGTAGCCACAAAGAACAACGGTAATCTTCTAGCAACTACTGGAGCCCCTGAAGCAGCCTCGGTAAGCGATTTGCAATTTTCTCGTTGAAAAACGGCAGAGGTAATTAACCTCCAGCCTTTCTAAATTCGAGCAAATATTGTTTATGAAGATTTTATTAAAACATCTCGAGACTCTTAATTTGGTAAGTACATAATATTGCAACCTCAAAAAGTACCGATATAAATTATTTAATTTTATAGTTAACCGTGCGTGTTTCACATTAAAACTTAGTTTTATCGTTTAACAAAAACAATAAATTGTATGATAATAGGTATAGGTATAGGTGAGATATTAGGTAATTATTACTAAAGCTCTATTAAATAATTGTGTTAATCAGCTTTGATACATTTTTCGATTACAGATACCTATACACCCTGAAATTTAATTGGTTGTTTTCCCGCGGCAGAACGACTTGCCTTAAGGAGTACTTTCGAAGTATAGAGTTAAAGTAAATAAATAACGATGTTTCTGTTTTAAAATAATTAAAAAAATATTCATCAACTCGAAAAAGTGAGTAACAATAGTAACTCTAGACGTAACTTGTAGGTACTACTCGTGTCACCACCTACACAGAAAACCGATGCACAAAATAATGTCAAACCAAAATAAACTCTCGCAAGTAGTGATAACGCATAAAATGTTTGCACGGAACAATACAAAAAATCACCGCGATACCGACAAAGAAAAGACCGATTTATTAAATGTTTAAAGTAAAATAAGCTCTCGCGTGTAATTATACGGCATAATCTAGCCCGCGCGTAACATGATCAAACGGAGCCGCCTTCGAACCTAATCCTTTCGACGGTGACCTAGCACCCGGGTCAACGGCCTGCTGTCGTTCGGCCGTAGATATAGGGAGGTATACTATTGGTTCGTGATCGCTTTCGAGTTTAGTTTTTCACAATGTTAAATATGCCAGTTTTTGTTTCTAATATTTTATATAACTACGAAACGATTGTATTACATAGACAAAACCATTTCGCTGCGGGAAAACAACCATTTAAATTTCACGGTGTATATTATATTTCATGAACTAAATCCTTTTCATTCTGTGAAATAGCTTATTTAAATGTAAAATTATATTCTATAGTCGATAACGATTTTCAATACTCCAAAATTTAAGAACAGTAAACATCTAGCCATAAGGACTAAAACATAGCCAATCACCATGGTGATAGTAGAACTGACCAAGACGAATAAATACATTTTATCACTGCACCATTATGAAAAATTCAAAAGTACAATGTAATATTGTTGAGTTGATATGCGCCAATTCAAACATTTTGGATTTAAGACAATCGTAAACGCTGTTATAATATCACTTTTTCTAGATCGGTACATGAAACTTTTACTGATCTGAATCAGTGTTGTACTCTCTTTCGATGCCCTTAATTTTTGCACATATTCAAAAGTATTGGTAACAACTGCTGACTGTCTGGAATGCTTCATATCTAACATGGAATTACTAAGTACCTACTATGAATTACTTTCTTGGTACACATACCTGTTTCCCTCCTGCTCTCAAAAGACTGGCTCTCAAACTGCAGTTTTGCAGTTAGCGCGCAGTTCAAATGCAGCCCATCTGTTTCGAGCTATAAGAATTTAGACAGGTTTTAAAGTCACTATTGGCAGTTCTCATGTTCCTTTAACCCCAAATTGACACCGTAACTGTTATTTTATTTACGAAACGTTTAGATATAAGTCTTAATTCCAACCTTTGAAGTAAACTTATCCAGAATATTCTTGACTTGTCCTACTTTCTATCTGACATGGCAACTCCTTCGTTCCCTCAAATGAATCGTACAAAGTCGCGACTGAGCTAGCTCACTGTTAAGTGCTAATTAGATGATACAATGTTTTCATATTACGCTGTAATGGGTGGCAGTTTACGTTTTGAATTTAATATTAAAATGTTTCAAGTCTCTTGTAATATGTAGAACTTTGAGTATAATTTTATTTAAGTACCTAGTCCTACTGTCTCTTTTGTAGTAAAGTAACTTTGTGTGTCAACTTTTTACGGCAGGACACTGTCACCTGCAACAAAATTTTTAAAATTACGGTACTCGCGTTTTCTTGTGTTTTACTTGCGTGAGGTGAAAATTGAGACCATTTTCATTAATTTTAGGTTTCGGTTAGTATATTAAAATATGTTATAAAATGCGTTTAAATATTACTGCGTATTTATTTCATACTAAAAATATTATGACACTTTTACATTTTAATTAATTAAACAACAAAGTCTCCAGATATTTTCGGTTTTTTATTATTTAACATTTATTTTTATTTATTAAACATTTATATTAAAAAAAATATTAAACAATTTTTATTCATTTTGATAACAATATGAGCAAATTAGGACTTGATGATCCGGACGAATGCATTTATTGCATGTGAAAGGAGGAATATTGTCACCGCTTGAAAAACTAATATTTATTCCATAAATATTTTCTTCCATCTCTGTTCTGTTTCTGCTTCTGTTTTCCGTTTCTTCTGTGCTATTTTTATATATTTACTCTGTTTCTGAGTCATGGTAGTTAGCTCTATAATAAACTGTTCAATATCTTATATATCGCTAGCTGCAATATCACTCTCTTCTTCTAACCAGCTTCGTATCGTTCGTTTGTCCATAATGACGACAAACCTGCAATAAACACAGATTGATCATACTAAAATATGCAATAGTCTTATAGAAACTGTAAACATAGTAGATAAATTAAAGCAATAATTACAAGAAACACTTCAGAATCTAACGAGACATTTTCTAACGCCGATACTCGTGCTGAAGACAGAGGTTTCTACAACATCGTTTTCTTGTTTTTATGACATTTATTTTAGTTTTTTCACTAGCCTATATTGTCCCACTGCTGAGCAAAGGTCTCCCCATAGTTAAATTACAACACATTTTCTTTTCAAACTAGTCATTACCTCAGTAAAAGTACCCTTATCAACCCACTAGTATTATTAAAATCTCAGCATTTTTTATGCCTGTCAAGGCCGGCCAAGGAAAGGTTAAGCTGAACTATAATAAAGCTTTTCTCAGAAAGATAACTTACATTTAAGTTGGAGTTGTTTGCTCTGGCGCTATGAATCGCTCGCGAGCTTGATTCTTAAGTACTTGGAACAAACTACCTCTTAAACTTTGGACTTGAGTGCTGTTTACTTGATGCTCATTTAGTGCTTTTTACTTTGCGTAAGAAATGCGTTATTGCAATGATTTGTCAAAACGTTTTTTTTTAGAATTAATAGTGGATTAGAGTTTTCCGACGCCAATTCACCTAACATACAGACATAAAGACCACATTTCTTTACATTTTGCGTAATATGTTTTTTTATTATGTCATATAACATGATTTCTTCTTCGAAAATAACT
This sequence comes from Orthosia gracilis, assembly GCA_947562075.1. NCBI lineage: Eukaryota > Metazoa > Arthropoda > Insecta > Lepidoptera > Noctuidae > Orthosia > Orthosia gracilis. The sequence goes on along the minus strand of OX387266.1, from coordinate 9,822,562 downwards.
CCCCACTAAACCCGGAATGCAAAAGTATCGCGCATGCACCAAAAATGATTTGCAAAATGTGGTGAAACGTTGTCGCAACTTGAAAACAAGACTTTACTCTCACATCAATTTCTATTACTGCGACTCGTAAACAATTGTAGCGCGCTGCCGTGAACTAAAATGCCGTTATCCGACATCTGGTCGATTTTTTACTTTGATGCTATATTAATGAGAAAAAAATACAACACTACACACAATACAATACTATTCAAGGTATTGAAAATTCGCAAACACAGATCGATAGTTTTTTTTTTCATTAATATAGTATCAAAACCAGATGTCGGTTAACGGCATTTTAGTTATACCACGGCAGCGCGAGAAACAAAAATATTGATACTTGAACTTCAAATTGAAAGACTTGAGACTAGAATGCTCAATCAAAGCATTATTTGTGTTCAACGATTCGGTACTTATTAAATTTGTTGTGGATTAATGAACATCTTTGACATCTTATCTCAATTCATCTTATCTAATAAAATTTATACTGGTAGAAATAAACAAATACAAGGAAGACTAGATTTTGTTCTCATTTTGAAGGTGGTTTTTGCTCGGTATACGGATTTATTTGAAAAAACCGTGTACGGGTCTCTTGTAAGTTTGAAAATGATAATCTTTATGATTACTTATTGAAATTCCCATGACGGAAATTCTTTCACTAATATAAAGCGTTACTATTGCTGTCTGCCATGGGCTTTTATCCCGAAAAATGCGGTTCCTGTGTCTACTATAGGCCACGCGAGCGAACCTGCAGTAAAAGCTAGTTTTTAGGGTCCCGTACCTCAAAAGGAAAAAAAACGAAATCCTTATAATCCTATATATCCTTCACTTCATTATCTGTCTGTCTATATTTCTGTGTGTCCGTCTGTCATAGTCAAATCGCTCCGAAACTACTGGACCTATTGAGTTGTAATTTGGTACACATAATATTTATAAAAGTCGGTTACCAAAAGACGGACGTTTAACGTAAATAAATTAAAATGTTATAATAACCGGTCAAGTGCGATTCGGACTCGCGCACGAATGGTTCCGTACCATTATCGCAAAAAACGACAAAAAAATCACGTTTCTTGTATCGGTCCCCCCTTAAATAATTATTTTATTCTGTTTTAAGTATTTGTTGTTATAGCGGCAACATAAAATCTGTGAAAATTTCAACTGTCTAGCTATCATGGTTCATGAGTTACAGCCTTGTGACAGACGGACAGACATACAGATAGACGGACCGTGAAATCTTAGTAATAGAGTCCCGTTTTTACCCTTTGGGTAAGTAAACCTAAAAAGGATTTTTTTTTATAAAACCGTTTTCTCTTACTTATAAAAATAAAACGGAAGCATAATTTCTTGTACATTCAAGTCCATACTCATAGAGGTCAGTTAGTTCAAAACCCTCTTATTTGTTTGATTACAGTGATTAGTGACCGGCCCGCCGGCTTCTTTCAACACGTTGTACTGTGCTTCCCCGAATTATCGCTACGGTGTTTTTATTGTAGGTTTGTATTGTGGGTACTGACGGAAATAGAAGCTTCAATTATGCTTTATCAATTGGATAATTGAAGAGTTGTCGAGATTGGGTGAGTTTTGAGTTAATTTTGGGCAGTTTAGGGCCGTTAATAATGTACCTACTTTTTAAAGGCTTTGACATAGGTACCCCATTATGATTGAGTTAAAGAGTGTCATAGAGAGCATAATTATCTATCTTCTCCATAAAATTCATTACGTTTCTATTTAATTTACACCATATTCATAATGAATGGGCTGAAAGATTGCCAGTGATTTTAATAGTCGATCTGGTTTCAAAACAAATAAATGAATGTAAATAAATTAAGAGTGCAGAACGCCCTTTGAATCACAGAATAATTGTTATTAAGTAAAGAAAAACTCATGCGAAATAATAAAAGTCACCCAAACTTATTCCGCTGACGCTACAAACCCAGCAATCATAAAATCAGCCCGTCTGTCAGCGCGGCTTCACTGACTACCACTTATTTATCTATCGACAGATTTCGGTATACAATCAACTTTTTTGTTATTTATAACTGTTATTAGCAGCTTGGCCGGCATTGTCGCCTGTCGCGTTATGTGGTTATACCTAGGCTAGGGGACAGAGTTTTTGCGATGAAATGTTCCCGCAACACGTGCGATGTGACAACAGGTCAGCGCGTTTTCACACAATGTTTTTAAAATTGCTTCTACACATGAATAGTTCCTGGTTTCTATTAAAACTCATTGCAGAAAAAACCATTGTGACCATGATCAAGATTTATCAGCTTGCTATTTTACTAATAATTTTGAAAAGAGTTATTTTGGCAGATGAATGTAATTTTGACAAATTCGAAAACGTCGAAAATAAAAGAAAGAAAACAAAATACAGCCAAATGATGCACAAATAACAACATCTTACAAAACAAACTGAATCAAACAATTTAGTATGGCAAAAGAACTGGCTCATCAAATGTTTCTGTGCTCATCGACGTCGAGATGATAATTTCCTGACAAGTAACTTCATTTTAACTTCAACTATGTAGGTAGTCCTATCTAGCTTTTGCCCTAGCTAACGTCTAAGGACAACCTATTAATATAAATTACGATTTCAAAATTACTCTCAAACATAATAATAATTCCTATCTCTAATTCAAATCTCAAGTGAATTAGGCGTAAAACCTAATCAATTCCTAATTACTGTCACAGAAAAGGTATAGGTACAGAAGGCCAGCTCCATACAACGTGTGAATACAAACGCAAACATAGACTCGCTTTACGTACAGGCGAGGTCTTTGCGTACGTCATCGTCTATTTTTGGTATTTTTAAAGGTCCTTGAGGGGCTCATGGCAAGCAATAACGGTCGATGGCATGCAGTCGGTCCGTGGATGGGTGACCATCATTTCATTCCGAGATTTATTCTTCTCGTCTGTTATTTGCAGGTCTTTGAAAGAAATTACGGGTGGTTGGAAGCCTAAACAGCTAAGAGTCAGGCTTGCCAAGGAGTACCCTGTTTACCTGTAACTAAGTTAAGGAGCTCAGGTAGACTGAAACTCCATGTAAAATACTGGTATTCTGCATGGAGTTAGACTGGAACTAGATAGCACTAACATTGGTAATAGACTAGATATCTTAACTATTATTTATTCTGTGGCAGATGTACGGATCCAATCTTCTGTATCTATCTTGTGTGGAAATTACACATGTTACGCCAATCCGATTTTATATACCTAACAGTTATATTAATTTGCTAAGGGAAACGGCTGACATATTCTAGAACTGGTAGTACTTATAATTAATTCAATTTGTCACTGTTCGGGATGCTCCAGACGAACTGACGTGCATGATCTGTTGCTGTGTTTGTATAGTCATCTTGTTGCCGTTTGGGAGTTGTTCGATTAATTTGAATATCTAATGTGTTGGAGAGGGATTTAGTTTTAATTAAGTCATTTGTGAGATAATTAGGAGGCATAGGTACATTTATTGATACCTCTTCGCATTCAGCATTTTTTTATTTAACTGCTGAACATAAAGAAAAGCTAACACAACAGAACATCACAACATTATTGTCAACATTGTTGTACACTATTTCTATGTTAATTATTGTAATTGGTCTTTGTATCGTTGTAACTATAAGTAAAATAAATAAATAAATCATTTTAGGAGACAGCAAATAGAAACGAGGTAATAAAACTAAGTTTATTCTAATATATCATGAGTTTTATTTGTGAGGGAAACAATTGGCCCTAACTATACATTAAGAATCTTGTTGGGACATCAGTAGTTAATTTTGCCTTTTTTCACCTATTCAAACAAATTTTGCATGGAAAATAAGACGGATAGGAACCTGAAACACAAGCATAACCATTACCAATCCATAATCTATATCAACTTGCCGAAATTCGAAGCTCATCAATTGAACATCAGGCATTCGGAAACAGACGCAGACGGCTTCTGGAAACGATGTGATTAATTAAATTTCACATGACGTCACATCTATGACGTAGGCAATTGGGTTTAATTATGTTTAACGCGCTCGCGATGTTCTGCTCTAATGATGTTATGAGTTTCACGCTTGGAGGAAATTATTGAGTTTACGGAAGTTTGGGTTTCTGTTTTATAATAATTAATTCGTGTATTAATGCTGACTTAGGTTTATTTACGCCAAATAAGAGAATTGCTGGCTTTATTTCTGTGGCTGTCGTAACAGGTCAGTTTTTGGTCTTTGAAACATTAAATCAAAGTGGATTGATGTCAATTATTTAACTAGTCTGTCTGACAAAAATGCAAAATATTGTTTCGTTTTTACCCGACTGCCGAAGGAAGGTTATGTGTTTATCAGTCTATGTATGTATGTGTGTATGTTCGTTCCTTTGTGGCGTTCTAGACACCAAACGCGTTGACCGATTTTGATGATTCTTACGTCAATCAATTCGTCTTAACCATGCAAGTGTGCTGGCTACTGGCTACATTATAATTTGGAAAAATAGAAAAATGGCATCATATTGTGATGGCCCAAATTATTTTTTTCTTCCAAACCCATCGTGTGGGGTATCAAAATAAAGGGTTTTAAGAGGTGAAAACAAAAATATATCACACTTATATGTTTAATTGTACCTATTTCTAAAAAAAAATAGTAACTAAAATGATGTAAATAAAAAAAAACATTTAAAAATAACAAAAAAACCCGATTGCTTACCCGCGTTTTTTGTTATTTTTAAATATTTTTGTATGACAATTTCCTAGTTATAAATATCACAAAGTACGAAAGCGGCGACACACTCTATTTTGTGGTTTACAACGTTACAATGCACAAGCAGTTGTAATAAACCCCATGTTATAAGACCTACGGTCCAAAATCGCAATCTCTTAAAATACTCTTCACTATAGATTTTTTCAATTATTGTTTGAAATGAGTACCCTATCAACCTCTCACCAACAACAGATGATGGCGATCGTAATTTTGTTGAAGCTGATAGTTCTGATTGAATGTCAAAAGACTGCATATCTAGCGACGCTTACCATCCGCAAAAAACTGAGCAAATCTGTAAAAAAGCTTTACTGGCATGGCGATGCTTGAATAAGGTCTTTGTCCAGTTTTGGTTTTTCGGCTGAAACGATCATTATGATGCAATCTGGTTGAATGTTCGTTATAGTTTCCATATAGGTAATCTGTTAACCAAAACCATTGCCAAAATAAAACAAACCCACGGGCGACCACTCACAAAACTCTCTCAACATTTTCACTGACTCCATCTTTTCTTTTCCCAGGTACATCCAATAAGCGTGCTGAGTGGATCTTGTCTGCGGGAGTCGGATAAAGGCTACGTGTTCACCCTTCCGATTTCGCTGGAATACCCTTCGTTACTGCGGTGTTTGTTTGCGAGATAGGAACGGGTTAGGGTTCCCTGTGACGTCAGAAATTTTTAATTTAGGTGATAAAACTATCGGTATAACCTGCAGTATTTATCTTAGACCACCAATGATTCAAGCTTGTTAAAAGCATATTGCAAGGCAAATAATGCTTTTCAAGACATGTCAGATAGTTACGTTCAAGGGCTCTACACAAAGAGACTCAAATTCTATCAATAAAAACTAGGTTCGTCATTAGATCATTTTTTTTAACATTAATAACGTGATGTTCCGGTAGCGCAATTCAATGCTAGTTGTTTCAGTTCATAAATTTTCCTCTAAATGTTTTTTTTTAGCAATTTTGAAAAGTTCTCTTCATAGGCTTGGTGGCGTGGTAACTTCAAAGGTCTAACGTTATACATTTGAATAACCGAATTTCCTCGAAGTTTACGCTTGACTTTTTCCTCGGATATCGTGTGTCAAAGTGTTTACGATAAGGATTGGCGGTAAGAACCTGCTCATCCTATTTTGATTGATATAATAAATGAGAACCATGTTGAATGAAAACATGAATATGAGACTTTCAAAGACCAATTTTTCAAGTGCGTACTTTCATCACAATCCGAAGAATTCTAAAAGGAATTTCCTAATTGACTTCTTTATAATATGTTTGAAAAACAATGCAAAGTCTTGGTCTCAGCTCTAAGAAAGATTTTTTTTTTCATACAAATCTTACTAGATGGCGCGATATGCACCTATCTGTTATCGAATGTGTGTAAAATTTACATTTTCAGGAATTGAACATAAAAATTGTATGTTCTTGTTTAATCAACTCTCCTAAGTACAAAATTATGGAATACTGGGCTCTTAATTCAAATTTCAAAGATTATTTGAACGGATCATTTAAAATTGATGCCAATAGATGGCGCGGTTTTAAATTTCGGCGGCATTCCACTCGATTGATTAAATTTGCATTGTAACACATTTTGGTGCAATGAAACTGTAAATACATGCAAAAAAATACTTTAAAACAAACCTTCACCGTATTTAAAGAAAAAATATTCACGAATCGAGTAAACCCTTTTACTTGCAAGTTGCTGCTACACCATCTATCTATCACCGTGGAACGGCACCGAAAGCGATTGATGGACAAAAAATAATCGGTTTAATCAGACGAAAAACTTTAGTTACGTCACGTACGTACGGGATGAGGCATCTGTATGCTGGTATTATATAATCTAATGATGTTAGAAAAATTACCGGAAAGCAAGCATAGTATGCTAGGGAGGAAGACGGCCTGTAGTAGCTGGAAAATACACAACAATACGAGTGTGATGAGGTTTACATCATCTTTAATTGACGTTAATAAAACCAGTGCCGTAGGTCTACGTAATCTAGTATTATCCCAGTTAAATATAAAAATCAAATACACTCAAGCATACAGTTGAACATTCTCAAGTAGATATTTGGCATTGGCACAAAATACAGCGGCTTCTGAAAAGGCCACAGCTTGACATTGCTGTGACGCAGAGACATTGATCTGAACGACAGCTATATTTCTAATCTAGTGAAGGTATCCCCCCCCCCATCCACTACCAGTATCACCGTTTTCTTGTTTTCTGCCTCCCAGACAGGCAGAGCAAAAAATCCACTTGGACACACAAAGTGACAGTTGCCAATCGTTAACGCTGATAAAATAGCACTTTGTCAAAGTCCTCTGGTATTCCTCAGCTTTGCCTCGGGCCAATTCTTCATGAAATTAGATGACACGGTGTAGTTTGATAGATAAACAGAAGGTTGCAGAACAAATAAAGAAAAAAAAAATGCTTTTTTGTACCTAACTACACTATTCACAAACTTTCATATGCTCTCTAGATCCCAGAGTCAGCTGTAGAAACTAACAAAGTTTAATACGATGTGACAAACCCTCTGCTTCTCCCAATTTAGCTTTACAATAAGCATCTCAAAATTCTATACAATATTATCCCCGCGTCAGCAAGGATTACCGATATGTAAGCACCGGAAAACGTAAGAACGCCGTCTCCCGTATAGATGGGGAATTTACTTGTGACAAAAATATGGATACAAAATATACTATGAGAGGCAAAACCTTGGAAAATTATTGAGAAAGGGTTTAGGAGAGTAAGGCTGGTTCACAACGTATAAGATTTCATGAATATATTTTTGGTACGATTCAGACTACATTTTCCAATTGTAATTTGATAAGGTGTAAATAGAAATATTCTATCTAGTGCCTAGAATGTTTACGAATTACTAATGTTTGAATATTGGTCTACAGTCAGCACATCGTTGAATGTCTTTAATTTTTGGTCTATTAGGGCGTCAGCGCAGTGGTGGCCCTGTGGTAACGGCTCCGACTTACGTGTCAAAGGTCGTGGGTTCAAACCCAGTCAGGTGCTTTACTTTGTGTAAATTATTTCATCACCACTGCTCTTAAATCGATGAAGAAAACAGCTTGAGAGATGTCCTAGAACTAAAAATTCGGAGGCATGTGACATTCATCAACCCACATTGCGCCGGCGTGATGAATTATGCCCCATTCTCTCTCTTACAGATAGCAGGTCTGTGTCCCAGCAGTCGGAACATTAACAGACTGATTGATGATGAGGGTGTCAAAATTTCCAATAAATGTAGAATAAAAATAATCGCATATTTGTTCGCATAACTCGACTTAATGTAGGCAACAATCGGCTTTCCTATTTCTGTGTTAATACCATAGTCATTTTTATAAACAATATGAGTACTCTCACGCCTAATTGATGACCAATTAATTAAACGTCAGACGGAAACCCTTAATCATAAACAACACACTAACTCCAATCCTTTATGTCCACACCTTAACCTGGAAGAACTTGTGATTCTACCCCAACTCCTCCAATTCGCAAATGATAAATGTATTTTCACGAGTCCAGCGAAAGTTATAATTCCCAAAACGCTCGTATCCTAACACTTTGGTCGTATAATATTTTTATGAAAACCTATTACAGACGTGTGGTTTGATTTATAAGCGGCAGCGACTTAATATTGAAAATAAAATAGTGTTTCACATTTATTTAGTTATCATCAATAACTAAATAAAATGTTAAACACTCCAGCTTAATAAATCCAGCCAGGTAACTTGTTTGTGGATCGGATTGTTACTTAACTTATTTGTGATGTTGTAGCCGTTACATACAATTGACGACTGAAGGTCAATTAGCTCATGGTAAAAATCTACTTAATAACTTTTTCCGAAATAAAATTATCCTATGGCACTCAAAGATATTGTAGTTTTCTATGAGTAAATCAGTTTTCGTAATGCTATCAGTCCTTGCAAGACCTCCTACAAACAAAAACTCTCTACTACTACTAGCTGCTACTACTAGCTGCTCTAGACTAGACAAATATCATTCTATCAGCGATTAAAAAACAAAATGTTAGGGATTAAGCAAGATACATTTCGGTTTCATATTCACGGTACACATTACTCACCAGATTCTAGATCAAGATTTTAAACAATATATTGTTCATCTTTCACTAACGTGGTATAGCAGTTACTTACGCATAATAATTCGATCAGCTTCTATGAACCAGAGTAACGGGCATTTGGCTTCAATTCGACATATTAGCACTATCTTCCTAAGTGTTTTTCAGAAAACCGGATTAACTACATCCGTCGTTTTATACGCGACAGTTATATACGCGTCCCGTTTCAAAAATTTTCCTTTCAAACCTTTGGCCTCGGGCAGGGTGAGGAGCTTGCGCGGGTGCTGAGGGCGCGAAGTATGAAACATTTGAAAACGCCGTTTGCGTTCATACTGAAGTAACTTTGACGGTTGTGATGGAGTAACCTCGCTAGCGTGCGATTGTCTATTGTTTTACCCTGAGAAAACACGTCAAGGCTATATTGCCCGCTACAACAACTCGCGTACACCGTGGCACCATAACCGCGTCGGCAGCCGCCCTAGTTACCGCGCGTTCACTCAGGACTAGGCTTTAAGCAGCCTTCCAGATATTTTCCCGACGATTTCAGAATGTATGTACAAAACATAAAATCTTTTTACATGTCAACAACCCGTGTTTATACGTCGGGTTTCGCAGATTGAAAGCAAATGGGATTCCTATCAAACATTTACGTTTAAATGAATTCCCTTCAATAAAACATATTCTTTTTGTGAATATTTTAACTTTTTCTTGTTTTCTAGCCTTTTTTGTTGAATGCAGAATGTCTGAATGTCTTATGTTTTATTTCGGGTTGGTTAAAATGGAATTGAATAAATTAATTGTCGAGACTTGCGTTATGAAATGTGTGAGTGTACTGGCGAATCCTGTTTCTTGCGCCCACTTTTTATGACCAACCACGATCAGTGACGATTTCATAGGGAATGCGATGAGCGCAGGCAACGCAAGATGGCAGGATAAGTTGTAGTAGCAATGCTTTGGGGGAGGTTTATGTTCAATAGTGGACGATTTCCTTAAATAAGTTGATTATTTATGATGTGAGCAAGTTGTGATATTATGTCCATGTTTAAATTAATACCTTCAAAATTATGTACCATAAGGGTAGTCTAACCCACACCACGTGAACATAAACTCATCAAATTAATCGAAGGACTGATATCATTAAAAATAGTGCCAATAAATAGCTGGCAGTCTACACAATGGTGTACCACAATTCCAAACTTGAATTTAAACTTACGAATTTTCCTTCCGGACCGTAATGTTGAATTTGCAAAATGTTGAATTCTCAAATGGTTGAATCCCAAAATGTTGAATTTGGAAAATGTTGAATTTGCTAAATGTTGAATTTGCAAAATGGTGAATTCTCAAAATGTTGAATATGCAAAATGTTGAACTGTAAATTCTAAAATGTTGAATTTGCTAAATGTTGAACAGTAAATTACAAAATGTTGAATTTGCAAAATATATTGTGTATCAACAAGTAGATTAATATATGAATGCGGTCGTAAGGTTGTAGTTCATTAAAAGCCGCCCAACACCCAAACTGCACCGCCTCGCCTCAAAACAAACAACAAACCCAAACTAAAATAAAAAACTTTGTAGGAGTTGTAACATGTGCTTTTATTTATTAATTAAAATGATAGAAACAAAATATTTTTCTTCTATTTTACATATAATTAAAAAAAATCTTAACAAAAAAATACTACCGGCTTCCAAATTAAAAAGACTACAAAATGAAAAATAACTTTATTTTTGGAAGTCGGTGTCTTTCATAGATACCAATTTATTGCGTTATGGACACCGACTTCTAAAAATAGTTATTTTTCACTTTGTAGCTTTTTATTTTTCACTTTTTAGTTGTACCTGCCTAATAGGCAATATTTAGTAAGGTAGTTGTTTAATAACGCCAGAATAGATTATCCGAACATCATGAAACATGAACATAACCGGTGAAATGAGAGATCTGCGTACCCATTAAGAGCGTACCACTGTGATGTTATGTTATGAAATGTAGTAAACAATAAACAGACATGCGCTTGCAGCAATCCCGAGAGATTTTTGTTATTTATTCAGAAGCTCCCTTATTAATAATTTATTGTCACTTGTTATGCAACACTTATGATCTGTTTCACGTATTATTTTAGTTTTGTCCACATTTAATGTGACCGTTGCGGTAAATGTATCGCGATTTGTACACTTCCATCGTGTCGAGCCATCAAAATTAGTTTTTCCATCTTTACTCATAGTATACTTTCGTCTCAATATTAATAGGTCCTTTTTCTTTTGTTTTTTTTTTGTAAACTTTATTGCTTTAAATGGATTCATGGTACATGTGTTAATATTTTACTATATAATAAATATATATTTATCACTTTTATTATAATTATGTGACAACACACTTCATGAATCCAATGACATCCGTCACTTATTAATTTTATTACAAGTGGCCAGTATAGCTAGGCAGGTTGGTAAGTAGTTATGCAAAGAGGTTTTAAGTAGGAACTCATCAAGTTTGTGGCAGGACGAAGGAAAGACTTATTATTAAAATGCCGCCCCATATGTGTCCTTCCGGACCGTAATGTTGAATTTGCATTTGCAAAATGTTGCTATGCAGAACTAGTGGTAGTAAAAAATCCTTCCAGTCCCACTTTCAATTTTATGCCACTGTTCCTCCATGTTGCGTGTTGACAACAGTCAACATGTTGGCCCACCGACCAACCACAAATTCAAATTCAAAATGTTTATTTGCAAGAAAATACATAGTTTACAAGGGAAGATCTTACAACCTCAAAGTCACTGTATTCTGCCTTCAAGAAAGCGTGGTGGTTGTGGGAAAGGGCAACAAAATGAAGAAATTAACAAAATCTACCCGACCATTATAATTATTGAATTCGGGTTCATGGTCCCGGAATTCAATATTATTAGAATTCAACATTGTAGGATTAGTTTAAATTCAACATTTTGGGAATTCAACATTTTCCAAATTCAACATTTTGGGCTTCAACCTTTTGAGAATTCAACACTTTGGGATTAACAGTTCAACATTTTCCAAATTCAACATTTTGGGATCCAACCTTTGAGAATTCAACATTTTGGGAATTCAACATTTTGCAAATTCAACATTACGGTCCGGAAGGCGAATTTTCACCCAGTAAATGAATATAGAGATTGTTTTCAATACGCATTGAAAACAATCACAATTTAAAAAACCTCTGACACATTTCTATTTCAAACTACATATCTTGTAGTAGACACGTTTCGATCGACAATCTATTTAACACGTAATTATAACATAATATCTTGTGAAAACACCCCAATTTAAACAGTAAAACGCTTAATATCTTAGAACGGCTGAACCGATTTTCATCAAACATAGCTATGAACACTCTCGATAAAGTCACCTTTAAACAAAAACAAATGAAATCAAAATCGGTTCATCCGTTTAGGAGCTACGATGCCACAGAAAGATACACAAATAAGTCAAACTTATACTTTTCACCCCTCTTTTTTCGTCGCGAGTTCAAAACATACTTGTTTAAGAAAACACGATAGCTAAAGAAATTTAATTTTAATTTGAAACGTTAATATTCGTTAAGCGGTACCTTACTATATCCGCAATTAACTGACATTATTTTATTTTTTTGTTGAAATTTAAAAAAAAAAAACAAAAGTCATGCAATACCAAACTTTACTGGTGTTTCGATTTTTTTGATGAGAAGTGTAGTAATTTCAAACGTCGTATTTTAACATATTATTACCACGTCATCATTTTACATCAAAATGCTAAGTTATGTGTGATAATACGCTTTAGTTAAGTTTGTAGAACTCAGGATAAAGTATGTACCTACAATCCATGTACACACACCTAGAGAAAAAGTAAAGAAAAGTCAGAGGAAATTTAAAGAAAGTAGAGCCTTATTTTTCTTACATATGTGCCACGACACAACTAAACGAAATCGCTTCGTATATGTGTTTAGGTATGTCTTTTATCATTTTCCTCGAGGTTGCTTGAGGTTTGGTTTTCATCAGGACAAGGTTTAAGAAATATTGTACAGCCATTCAGCTGTGTCACCCAAGGGACAGCAGATCTATTTTTTTATAAAAATTAAAAAATATATGTAAAGATTGTTTGGACAGCAGCTTTTAAAGCCACATCATACCAATCAAACGTGCAGACACTTTTATAATAATATCACTATCTCCACAGTAATCCAGTTCATCCCTCTTGGCGAGACTCTCCCGGAATCACAACGAATTACACAGCAGAGGAAGCCCTCCTCTGACGACTTCCACACATCCATCACTCGGAGGAAATCCATCAAACGCCTGTCTGAACTGAGGACTCGCGCGATCAATGATGGACTTACTTTGAGGAGTTCATGACGATTCACATAGAACTTGCAAACGTCTCTCCTTTAAATAAGCTAAGGTATTTTTAAGGCAGCATTAGGCAGAAATAAGTAAAGTATGCAAGTATAAAGTGTAAGTGTAATAAGTAAAGTGTGCAAGGTACCTACTCGTATTTTGTGAGGTTTATTACAAATACATTTTGATACCACTAATTTCAGAAGCTTTGAAGGTTAACCTTATAAAACGTATTAACATAAGTAGTAAACTCGGTGACAAGTCCTTAACGCCAAATATTCAATTCATAAATCGGCCCTATAAGTCTGTCCTGACAGATATAACCAACATTTCCAATTTATTGCAAGTGCTGTCTTAAACCACTTTCCCTATTTCTGTAAGCTCAGACTTTTTCCCTGAAGACCTTTCTCAAGGCGCCCGTATACCTATCACTCTTAGTATTTACATCTAGGTTGCCTATCCATGCACTCAGTCTTATTGAACCAAAGGAGCAGCAGAGTTGCTGTTACACGGCTTATTAAATTGGCCAAAAGACGGTTCTTAAATAATTCCATTCTCTTGTATGAATAAACAAAATAAACAATGTACGTAATAGAAAAAGGGTATTATTGATGAAAAGGTCTGGCCACTTCTCAGTTGTTACAATGGGTAAAAATTTAGAAGGTTCAGTTTTCTATGCAAAATGTTTTAGATGGTCATGCTGTCAACATACATAGCTTAAAAGTCGCTAATGGTGTCTTTTGTCGACAGATATTTAGTCAAAAAGTTCACCAAATCAATTATATCTACTATGCTATTATGCTAGCTTTGTATTTTTCAACACTTTTAATAAGAAAACCTTGCAAACATTTTGCACTTCCTATTGATTTAATGAACTTCCTTTATAAAAATAGGTACCTGTACCTTTAAACGGGCTACTTAAAATCAGACTTAAAATATGGTGTGGGCGAATCCCACATTTCCTGTCTTATATTTATTTCATTTTATTTTTACATTTTAGGAAACCTTACAGACTAACTACAGCTTACAGGCTATTAACATAAATATATAACTAAATTGCTAATAACATGCTTCCACAGATAAATAAAAAAAAATGCTAAAAATACTTCCTCAAAATTGGCTCATATTATTTTGATTAATTTTAAGCCAATTTGGAAAATAAACGGTTCAATTGCAGGCAGGTACAAAAAAAAGGCTTTGCTAACAGTTTCCTTATTTTGCTTGCATTGATGCAAAATAGATCAATGCCAGGTTACGGTATGGAACTTCGATTAGATTTTTATCCAGTACGAGTCTGAATAAACTAAATCTAGTGATTTCCCCACAAATAAAAATCTGTGAAAATCTGTTCTAATGGTTTACTAAGTAAACCTTCTGTATCCTCATTGTTTTAAGAAGTGACGTGGGTAGAGACGGTAGACAAAGATATATTTTATTCATTACCTACTTAATATGTTATTTATTTTTATGAAGGGTTAAGACTAAGGGAAAATACTGGTATGTCAGCAGACAGGAACAGTTTTATTGTAGTTCTCGAGCTTATTTACTTATTACGTTACATAAATATTATATGTTCCGTTTACTGGGTAAAAGCAAATAGGTTCTACTAGTAGCAAAAAGAGTTAATAGTTACAGAGAGAGAAGTAAGAAAGGACTGAGGTATCTACTGTATTGTATTAATCGAAGAATTTTAAGTGCCATTTATAATATTTAACTTCTACATCTACCTGTACTTAAGGCTCGGCACGAAAAAGCGATATGCTTCTGGTCGGCTGCATCGAATTTACTCGGCGAACGTTTTTTTTTTTGAGTTTATTGCTGGAATATTTTTTTGCTTCGCACTACCTGGCGTAAGCATTGAAAATAACTAATGTAAATCTATTTGCAAAAATCCTTGCTCCTTGCTTGGAAAAATTAAGCTCTTGATTGAAGAGCATTCGTCTCTGTCTGCATCTTTATCTGCTGATAGCCTTACGGTATATTATTTTTCTATGAAATGACCGTCAATCAAAAATCCACATAGATAAAACTCGGTAACAGTGAAAATAGGTTCAAATTAAATCGAAATCATCAATACCTGATGCTAATTGCGACTTGGTCCAGCACAATGCTTACAGCTTTTCATACATTTTACTTTTAAAAGCTCTAGTATAGTTCCACCTTTCGCGAAACTCTCACAACTCGTAAAGGTCGACTGCTCGTCCCCAACCAGACTACATGGCAAGTTACTTCAGCTCTGACATAGGGGACGTCTTCAATATAAACTCGATAGTTGAACCTTAGTTTTAGCATGTACACAGAGACTAGTTTTTGGGAACCAGGATCAAAATTTTGCGTTAAATATTGTCAACTTAAGTTTCAAAATTCGTCTGGGTTCTTACAGCTCTGAGGACCCACAAAGTGATATTCTATCAGCGATAACGATTGTTAAAAATCTAACATATTAAGAATTGAACCGCGTGACCTTTCGGTAGCACAAATCATAAATTTCGGACTTTTTGTCAGTTGTTATCGCTAATGGAATGTCACTTTTTGGGCCCTCAGTGCTGGACATGGACTTCCCTCAAAAATCGCCGACCGCAACGACCGGATTTTCGCGAACAACCCCGGTGTTAATCCACATTTTGGGAGGCCTACACTCAGTAGGTACCTACCCTGCATCTCCAATACGCGGTCACCATTCCAGATCTTCTTAGCCCCATCCTTTCTGTCACCCGCCCATTGCCACCTAAATTAATTAAAGTATATAATAAAAAATCTACTAAGCACGTATTTTACAGCATAAAAACTTTTATCTACGTCAGTATTTTTTGTTTCAAAACGTAAACATAAAACTTGAACTCAAACGCCCCTCTAATCGTCAGTGCGCGCCTTTCTTTATAAATAAAGAGAAGTTTACACTATGTCAACTACTGCTACCAATTAGAACAACAAATAGAGTGCCTAGCTACAAGCCAGTTCTCAAAATGGCGTCGTTACGACTTAATTAAAGCTGGTAAAAAGGCTACGCTGAGCAGATTAAGGGACGTTTGCATTTTATTAAAGATTTTTTTTTGTTTTGTTTGAGAAAACATCTTTTGACTATCATTAAAAGATAGTCCAGAATGATGTTTGTATATGTAAGTAATATGTAGTTGTCTATAACTTCATCTGTTGTTAAATCTAATATTAAGCAACCCCTTTGCAAGGCTGGTGTCAGATTTTTCTGCTTTTATCTACCCGTAAAGACTTCAAAGGAAGGCCGGGATCAACTGCTTAGTGTGCACGAAATATTACCGAGCCACAAACTCCTCCTCAAAACTATAACATTGATCATTTTGAATTAATCCAATGTTCCAGCTGTCTTTCTAAAGCGGATTAGTTTTCCAAAGTAAATTGACATTATTCAACATTTCGGTCAACCCAATTGCGCTACAAATATTGTGTTATAACAACCAGTGAATGTGGTCAGTACTACTCTTGGTTCCGGTGGTTTTGATACTATTGCTCATTATTACTAGTTAATTATGTAATTTAGGGCGGTCTTAAAAAAACTTATGTAGTAATGTTTCTTTGTTCCTACAAACCAGATCAAATAAATCTACCAGAGATTACCAGGAGGTTATCTCTGGTAGTATTGAACTGGTCAGAAACATATTTCACCGTAAACCTACACGATTGCTATGTGCCAAAGGCTTTAGCCCGAAAAATGCATGGTTCAGAATAGGGCAAGGGGGCCAAGCCGCGGACAAAAAGTAATGCTAGGTAGGTATGGCCGCAGGCTCTACCATCATCCGCTAATATAATTAGAGCGTATTTCATGAAATAAAAGGTAATAAATGGAGCATAGTTCCTAGTAAGACATCTATGCCGTCACATACGAATTGCAAAGTATACGTGATGGCTCACGGCTAGCACACTCAGCTATGACAGCCCGACAACAGCCAAAGGGGAGATTACCACAAAACTGGTCGGAGGTTTCTTTTCTATATAGGATGTGGAACTTCACTCTGTTTCTCTTACATCTATACTAGATCAACTACATTCTAATGAAATGTATCTAATTCTCTTTATTTATCGAACTAGGTCACGGCTGACAGTAAGTTCCAAACAAAAACTTTGCCCTAGGCAAATACATTATTAATAACATTCTTAACTGATTGCGACCACCAGCCTACATCCGTCAGTTAATGCAAATCTTGTAATTGAGTTAATTTAAGAGGCCACCAAGTTTCAAGCGAGACTTTAAGTTACAGCTCATTTACACGAAGAGATTTAATCGCCAAGACTACAAAAAGGAGATTAGAGAGTCAAAGGTAAAAGTTTTCACAGAATGTGTCAGTATAACCTCTAGCTTCTTTTTATCTTCTGTGTAAATTTAACTAGTTACTTATAACAGTTCCTAGACACATGTTCAGCAGTGATGATGATGACTTATTAACAGTTTAAAGAGAAACAGACATATGATGGATAACGGACCGACATACTTAACAAGCAGACTCGTATTAGAATCAGAAAAATGGATGCAGAATACAAATGTGTTTTGGATGAGTCTCGATGTATAAGGCCCTTATTCATTCCTTTATTCAGACTCATCAAAAACACATTTGCCACACTTTTATTACAAGAGTTAATTTTAATACATGATTGCGGTACTTGCCTGGCTAGTATTGCCTACCAGACTCGCATAGACTATGTAACGTCTCGCGAGAAAATTGTTTCATGTAAAAATGACTTTAAGCTGAGCCTCTGAGATATTTTAGGTATTTTAACAAGATTATCTGGTCTGCTTCTGAGAATGGTATTCGGGCTAATATTTGACTGGAAAGATTTGTTTTGTCTGTTTATATTGATATTTAGACTTATTGTGAACGTATAACCCAATGAATCTTACTACTATCACAAGCTTGAAAGTTTGTGTGTATGGATGGATGGATGTTTATTACTCTTTCACGCAAAAACTATTAAACAGATTTTGATGAAACTTTACAAAAATATAGCACAAACAACAGAATAATACATAGGCTATAACTTATAAAGATATTGGGAGAGGTATAAATAAACGCGGGCGGAGCCGCGGGCGGTAGCAAGAACTCTTAAATTTTGAAATTAATTGTATTACAAATTAAGTTTTACTCTTGTAAGTATACTGATTTCTGTTGCCAAGCAATTTGAATATTCTATTCTAGTTTTTCCCATGTTATTTTTATTACTCCTAAGCTCGCGTTTGACCTCTACCTTACCAAATGGTAACCGATGATGTGGTCGACGATGGAGTATGCTTGCTAGGTAACCTGTTCTTGACACAAAGGCTATTAGAAAACTCAGTCTCCTAAATACAGTGGTCGGCAGAGTACTGGTTGCAATACAAGCTCAATACAACATGTCAAATTTAGTAGTTTATGCTGCTATACTTGAATTGGACTTAACAGGCTAATATGTATTGATTCTCGTTGAAAATTCAAAGAATGTGTGCCAGTACGCAGTTAAGCCATATTCTAAGTACTTTTGAGGACACATCCTCCACTCCAATCGAATCAGTCGCTATGATAATGCAAAGCACCCTCGATCGATGTCAATAAATAACAAGCTGTATCTGGTAATTAGATTGAGTCAAGTGGATGAAATTACATAGAATATGTAGTGTATTCTTACATAGGTTTTTGAACAAAATAATTTTGAATACTAGACCAAAGTAAGTAGGTATACTTGAAATTGCTGAAACAAGCATCCTACATTCCTCCTCTAAAAATAGACAACACTATTCACGGCACAACTTTAACAATAAGGTTACGAGCTTAAAAACTTAACTCAGAGACGCTATAATATCATAAAATTTTAAACGAAATGTTTCTGGTTTATGTTTTTAAATTTCAGCGCATGAATTTAAAACCGTGTTAAAATCTCAAGTGTTGTTAGGACGCCTGGTTACCCACACCGAGCGTCGTATTTAACTGTGAAACATTTTCGCATATTTCTTCTATGTGACTGCAAAAAAAAAATGGGATACCAATGGATGCCATACGATGCAGTGGAAAGGTTTGTAGCTGTCGTTGAATTATAGTGAAGTGTGAAAAATATTTTAAAATTCTTGTCATAGTGTTGTAACTTTGATGCTAGTGGCACAGCCTTTATTCGAGTACAGTATCGCTGTGGCGTTAGAAAAAGTTTTTGGAAAATTTAAGTCATTTTCGTCCAGAACACACTTTATAGCCCACTTCCAACTGCAAAATACCTCTAAACTTAGTTGAGAACATCAGAAAATTAAGATCACAACTGTTTCATATTTGTAAGAAGTGCAAAGTTACGCGTTTAGAGAGAATGGCTTGGCTATAAAAATAAAGTAATACTACCTACCTACTCTGTAATGTACGCAGGCGTTACAGGGTTATACCGTGGACAAGGAATAAATGCTTTGTTATGTGAGATTGTTTAAAGGATATGAATTACAGCTTAAAGTTGACTGGTATTGAAAATGTTATAATCCATGACATAATGGCAAATCAGCATGACTATATTACCTGAAGGGTAAGACTGAGGTGTATTATGTATCGTACACTCACATGTAGGGGCAAAACTTTTACAATTAACTGGTTAAAAATCCTGACTCCGATCTACGAGTAATACAGAGAAATACGACTTGGAAAAACACAATAATAATTTGCCTCATTCTCAGCAACAGAGCTTTAGCTGCTACAGCGAAGAGGATGTCAATATTTCCAGTATCAATGTAGGTAGGTACAATTAGTAAATTGAGATCAAATTCATATCCTCTCAAAATCAGATTTCTTCAAAATAAAGTTCTAGACTAAACACAATAGCAATTCATAGTAAGAGTACAAAGTGAACAACGAAAAGATCTGTAGTTAACAGTTCAATTACTGAACTTGTAAAAATTCACTCTTTGTAATGGCGTGAAAATTTCTCAATAAGTAATACTGATAGCCGATATATTACTTGCTACGTCGTAGCAACATCTACAGGCTACGAGCTACGGTGCTTCGCCTCACGCTACAAAATAATTATCAGAAAAACCGAAAATTATTTCCTTCTACTCCTTGTTTCAGAAAACTTGTGTATTTTTGTAAGAAAATTTTATTTAGCAGGTTTTCTTAAAACTTAATGCCTTAATCCCGCAGTAACTTGAGCGTAACATATGGTCGAGATTTTTATTATTCCGGAGGTAGATAAAAGTGTGGTTCTTTTTTCTTGGTTTTTCTTTGAGAATTTTGCGCTGTGACGTGTGTTGTGCATTGTTGGCCTTTTTAGAGATTTTTTTAAAAAGTATCGCATCTGTGCTGTAGAGCTTTCAGAGATATTTTCAGGTATCCAGCAAACTTAGTAGATATTTACATGTTTTGTTGCCCCTGAAAATATCTGCAAAATAAAAAAGTTCTCAAGGTACTACATACCTTGGCATAGGAATGGGCATGGGAAACCATGGTCGTACTCATATTGACTTTTCTTTGTAAGGAACTTAATGGCGATTTTAGCTCACAATAGTCTCTAAAAAATAAGTTTTTTTTCTTACCAGGCTTAAACCCACCACCAGTGCATTAAATATCCTACCACCTCGACCTATTAATCTCCAAATCCTAATCTGGACCTTTATAACCGTTATCAATAAGTATATAACCCCGTCGATATCAGTTTGCAACCCTCAAACTTGAATAATCACTTCATCCCCATAATATCATGATGCTGGATAACAGACCACCATTAAAACTATTTTAATGGCTTTTGAGCGGCCGTGGTCATATATCTGTATACAAGGTGATGTCATTTTAGGCGAAGGCCTTTATAGCAGTTAAATTAGATTAGAAACAAAAAGATTTTCTCAGAAGTTCGATTCGATGAATTTCATATTTTTTTTACAATTATTTATGGGAAATTATTAACCGGTCGAAAAATATACTGAACGGGCGACTATTATTCTTAGTAAGTAACTATTTATCCGGTTTGAGTAATACCTTTTAAGAGTTTTTTGTGAGCTGCGTTAATAATATTGTTACATACTTTAATTGTATATAGCAACCATCGAGGCGACATCGGTGTGCAGCGCGGGAGTTCGGGTGTATTCGTGTTATCGACGAATTAGTCCAAGAGCGAGCGAAGCGAGCTCGGGAGCTTATAGTACCTCGACACGGATAGGTTAGGTTCGAAGGAGATGACGGGAGCTGAAGTGAGTGAGCAAAGCGAGCGAACTCAGCTCCCGTCATCTGCTTCATGTTAGGTTACTTTAGACCCTGCAGACAGATAAAGAAGCTCCGTCGACAAACTTTTATTTTCTTGTCGCTGTTTTAAACATTTGTATTCGCCCACTGTTTGTCGCCCACTTAGTATTTCAGTAAGCCATATTCAGTATTTTGTACACCTTTAATTTGAATTTATTTTCGCTCGTTTAAATACTAGCCATTATTTATTTGCACTTAATATAATCAAATGTCTTATTAATTTACAAGAAATGATTGCCGTAAATAACACGGTGTTAAAATAAAAAAAAACACATAGAAGTAACATTTTTTTTCCACAATATGGCAACACGCCTGTATTCCCGGAAGGGTTAAGCAGAGAAGTTCCAATTTAGTACAGCCACATTTTGCAAGTTATGTTTAAGTTCCTTGTGATAGGATGCGAGCCTATGGACATAAACCGGGCACACATTTACAGACTGATAATAATCAACATTTAGGCTGACCTTATATAGTCAGAATATTATACTAACCTCAATTGAACTAAAAGTTAAATCGGTAGAAAGTTTAATTTTATGATCGAGGTGAATTACAACGGTTAGTAATTAGTTGTTACAGAGATATATTAGGTACCAAAATCGTTGGCCCTTTCAATGTCCTTTATGATAATGGTCGATTATATTCATTTGTTTGGTAATTTAAGTGAATAGCAGTTAGGTAGGCGGTGTTTGTGATTAACATTTTTTCATTTTTATAAAAAACTTTGCCGCACACTAGGAATTTCTTCCTGTATCGTGAGTGCGTTTACAAACATATTAACTCACATACACAAACACCCAGAGCCGGAACAACTATCTGTAGGTCATACAAATATTTGTTCCGTGCGGGAATCGAACCCGCGACACACCACTGCGCCAACCGAGCGCCCAATTAACAGTTCCTTTAGTAGCTGCGGTGGAAAGATTGAACGTTATTGGATAAAGCTTTTGTATGAAGGAAAACTGCGTTTTTTTTTTTTTTTTTATTGTAAATAGGCTCGCGCTTGACCACTATCTCACCTGATGGTAAGCGATGATGTGGTCGACGGTGAAGCACGCTTAAAATCCACGCTGCGTTATATTAAATAGGTATTTTCAAAGACTTAAAGAAGCTAGATGTGGCTCTGTCTCTGACCGAGTTGGCCCTTTACTGCTGTAGCGCTAAAGTGAAAAAGAACGATATTGTGTGCTCAGAATAGTGACTCTCAATGATCTTTCAAAAGATATATTTGTTGTCCATGATTAATTGACTTGTGCTCTTATCTGTACCGTGTAGCAGTTGGTTGTCTGGTTAATATATCATTGAAAAACGTGTACATCTGCTTATGTAAAGAATTAACTACATTGAAAAATGTACGTAACATAGCCAATCTTCAACTTTACACATCTTAAATAATAACATTTTCGACCAGATAACTCGTAATAAGTTCCTCACCAAAAATTCGACATGTGACATCCACCAACCCTTACTGGGCCCACGTGGTGGATTATAAGGCCTATCGCCTCTTTCTCTGTGAAAGAGGAGGCTGTGTCCCAGCAGTGGAAACATTAAAAAGGCCGATGATGATGAAGTTCCTTACTGAAATATAACTTATACGACGTTAAACTGTATGTAGCAAAAGGCAATAATTTGAGGGACACGTTTCGACACATAACGCGTCAGAGATGGATGACATGATTTATATCGGCACTTCCAATACGTGCGTAGGTGATTTTTTATCTGAATGTGGTTATTACCGCCGTCTATACCTGTACCTAAATATGTCTCGCCTGTGAGACAAAGGCATTGTCGTGTCCGTTGATAGTTTCTAACCTTTCGATTAGAAAGAGATGTACTACCTTCTAATGCAGTAGGGTAGTTCCCTACCTTAGCCAATTGCCATCAACTAAGAAATTCTAGATAGAAAAATCCAATAACACTGCTCGACCTGCGAGTCGAACCTAGGACCCCATGATTAGGAAGAGCGTCCGCAAAAACGAGACTTTTTGCAGAACATTGAAGTCCTATCTGTCTCACAATATAAGAGTTACAAGCGATGGTTTATAGGGTTATGTAACTTCAAAATATTTTCTCAACATGTATTTTTCTCTCCAGCTTACTAAGAATAACTCAAAAAAGGGCTGACGTCTTCAAAAACAATACCTTCAAGACTATCGAAGCTTTGGAGGTCGCGATTGATGACGTCATTTGTCGGTATCTATCGGCCGTAATGTAGTTTTGAGTTATTTCTCGCCCAAACGTCTGATATATATATATTGACCTCAAATAAAGAAGGAAAGTCTTTCGCATGTGATGGTAAAGAGAAAAAAACTATAAAGTAATCGGAAAAAAGATCCTATATCGAATTTTCGCTCCCAACTAGTCTTGCCAAAGGGTATCTCGTTACCAGTTACTGGGTAGTGGAGGTACTCAGCTGCATTGAGTGAGATTGGAAGCCGACCCCTACAAAATAGTGAAAAGACTAGGTAGATTGATTGATTTTTTCAGTATCTCTATACTCGTACAAAATTCTGTTTTTATTGTTAGAGTTCTTTAAAATAAAATCTAAATACTTAAACAGAAACAATTGAAAACCTCCCCTAACATACATACACAAAAAATCATTAACATTTTAGCAATAAACTCAAAAGCGCACCGAAACATTCAAACAGGCGCTAGTTATTCAAGAAGGCACGGTTACTTTCGTATTCCGGACGTCTTTCGAAGTCCATTTCAATAATAAATTATGTCGAATACAAAGGTTGAAGTTAGGAGGACAATTATTTAGAGCACAAAGACTTTGGGGAAAGGGGAAACTTGTGTTTTTAAGCAAAAGTAGGGACATTTGGATCTGTATGAGAAAGAAAATGTCTCCAGAATCCTCTATCCTATTAATATTTTTAGTAAGAAAGGCTGTACGTATTCGATCTTTAGATGTTTGATCGACTATTGAAATGTCAAGTATAAAGGGATTTTGATTAAATCTGGAGTTAGGGCTCCAGATTTAATCAAAATCCCAACCCAGGAACCACATGCAATTTCGTCCACACGACCACTTGTTTTTAGCGAAGGTTTTTTGGATATCTACTTACATCTTTATTAGTTTTCTTAGGAGACAATATCTAAGAATAGTAAATGTCATTTCTACTTAAGAATATGTTGATTGTTTGTGTCTAATTAGGTAAAAATAGTTACAATAAATTTTTGAACAGACTTTCATTACCTTTTTTCTTTTTCACCGGAGTATCCTAAAAACCAATCTAGGAATAAATTCACAAGGAAAGGTAATTTTCTGTAATGAGTTACATGTTTATAAGATACTAGGACGTACTTCACTTCGCCCGCGACTTCGTTCGCGTGATCCATGTTTTATCCTATAGATGACTTTTTAGTTTCACCCCCTTAAAGGTTGAATTTCCAAAAATCCCTTCTTAGTGCTCCCCTACATTATAAAAAGAAGCCCTGTACAGTAAAATTCATCAAAAATTTTCAACACCCCCTAAATCGTCTTTCAGGAGTAGTTTTGAAAAACTAATAATGAAAATCTTTACTATGTACTTAGGTTAGTATTTATGTCAAGTTTCAAATATATAAGCCCACCAAATTTTCACCTTTTCACCTCCTTAGTGGTAGTATTGTCAAAAACCAATAAATACATGAATTCTTTTTATCAACCAAAAGCGTAATTCTTTAATTTCACGTGTCAAACTTTAAAGCGTAGAAGTTTCACACAAACTTTCAACCGACTTTTTACTCCCTTAGAGGTAGAACATCCGAAATAAAACATAAAAAATCATTGTTGTTATAGTAACTCGAAGAAATTTCTCATAAAGTTTCAACCCCTATGTTATCCTCTTAGGGTTAGAATTTCCAAAACCTAATAAATACATGAACTCTTTTTATCAACCAAGAGCGTAAATCAAAAACTTAATGTGTCCTATTTACAAACTATAAAAATTTCTTACAAACTTTGAACCCTTTTTTTTACCCCTTTAGAGTTAGAATTTCCAAAAACCAATAAATGCATAAATTATAAAGGTATTGAAGCAGTCTTGAATATGAAGTAATTTTTTGATAAGGATTAGTACCAAGATACAAATAAAGAGCCTTTTCTAGCGACGACATTTCAATTAAAATTTTAAAATATAAGGACACTTATTGTGGCATAACTATATTAGTTAGACATATGCTGTCGTGACACTTTTTGTAAATAATGATGTTTTCTGCAAAGTCATAGTACTAATGTACTATGACTTTGCAGAAAACATCAAAATCGCGTGTGCTGCGAAAACTATTGATGATAGAATAAAATAATTTTTATTCTATCATCAATAGTTTTCGCAGCACACGCGATTTTAAGAATATTTTAGGTAATTTTTTTACACCTTGGGTTACATTATTGGAGTTTTAGTAAGGATCCCTAATTTTAAAAAAAATGTAATATAGCCTATGTCACCCGGAGATAGTTTAGCTTTCCAACAGTGAAAGAATTTTTCAAATCGGTTCAGTAGTTTCGGAGCCTATTCAATGCAAACAAACAAATAACCAAACAATCAAATCTTTCCTCTTTATAATATTAGTATAGATATATCCCACCTGCATTCTTTCTCCTAACCCCTCGAGGGTTAGGCAGACATGTGCATTCAGAGGAAGACATTAATTACATAGTCTGATAAGGCCTCATTCACTCGGGCCATAAAATTTGCTGAAACATTTTGAATTTGAAACAAGAATCCTCCACTTCTCGCCAGCGTGACCTACTAAGACATTGTGAAAATTTTACTGAGAAATGGGTACAGAAAATACACTTGGATAGAAACGCCAATATTTAATGAGACAAGAGTGTTAATAGTAGTATACAATCCGTTACATTTAAGCAGTACTTAGCATACGCTGCCTATGCCAGCCAGAGGCGCTGGATGTTCACTAACTTTGATTAAAAAATTGCGTTTAGGACGGTCACCTTAAGAACTATAATTATGTCTCAGCCTTTTCAGATGTCATTTGTTGTTGATCAGCTCAGTATTTAATTTTATTTTATTTTTTCGCCTTCTACAAAATTTTGTTGTTTCTGTAACGCCTTCATTTATCAATGTCATAGTAAGATAGTTGCCCCCAGGAACTGTTCTGCACCCACTTGTAACATAAGTAAACCGTACTTCCTCTCCTTCTGTTCTTCCCTTTGTTATGTTTTTACTTATAACAACGAAGTGGAAATTAAAAGAATCTATTGAAGTATCCTTGTATTTTTTCAGTTGTGAACCTAGGTTTGAGAGAGCTTTCGCCAGATAGTTTCATTCTTTCTTCGTTTCTTTATTTTTTCTTAATTAACTTTTCACTTCGTAAGATTTTTGGTGTGAAGATCACCTGCTATTCTTGAGTGCTCGTTTTTTTTTCGAAATAATAAAACGTTTAGTTTTTATTTCGACTAACTACCTGATATTCAATAACAACGTACTCGTTCAATGCCCACTGTTGTACATTGACCATTTATATCCTCTTACATATTTATGGAATAATGCCCTTGGTCGTTATAGAGTTTATGAAAGACTTCGTCTGGGGAACCAATTTTGAGCCGGTAGTGAGGGTTACTGAGGAGATCACAATCTAAAGGATCTTGAGGCAACTTCCTTATGTAATGCTTCATAAGTTTGAGAAAAACTTGTGCGATTTTTTTCTAAATTGTAAAAATTAAAGGTATCTATGCCTGTATGTATTAATTGTGTTTCGCAGAATTATCCTGCTAGTTTCAATATTGGAGGTGTTACAGACACAGGAGTGTTTTGATTTCATTTTCAGAAGGGTTGCCTACTTGTTTATAGACGAAAATAATAAAACCTTGCCAATTATCCCCATATCTTATTGTCGCCCAATACTGCTCGATTTGATTAGAAAAGATACATAGAAGCAACTAGCAATTCAGAAATTAAGTAACTACTTACTCTATATTTACTGTTAATTCCCTTTTAAATGTGTTCTTAGCAAGTAATCTTATCTAAATCTTACAAGATAATAATTTCTCCAATCTATTCAATGGCTTCAAAATCCTTTTAGAACAATTTCTCTAACAACTAACTGAGAGAGGATAAGTTTTTCTCCAAAGAAAATTAGATGTACCGCGAAATTGAATGAATATTGTAAAAGTTAATAAAAAATCTTTTAAGGGTTGTTTCCAAAGGTTATAAAAAAGATGTATGGAAAACCCGGGCATAATTTTGTTAGCATTTTTATAGAGTTCATTTTAGGACTGTTGAATCTGGTCGGGTAAATTAAAAGAAACTGTAAAGTGTTAAGTTTGATCCTAGATTTGATAACCAGTGGGGTTAAATTTCTTGCAAACAAATTCACAAAATCAAAAATTCGAAGACATGTGACATACCCCGACCCGCACTGCGCCCGCGTTGTGAACTACGGCCCATTCACTCTCACAGAGAGAAGGCAGCATTTTAAAAAAAGGCTTATGATGATGATGACGATGTTGGTACTTTAAGGTCTGTGAATGTTTATAATCCACCACACAGCCACAGTGCGACTTGATGTCTTCGAATTTTTATCATAGTTTCAACTAAATAATACATAATTATATTTAGGTCGGTTTCATCAGATTAAACTGAATACCAATTACACTACCTTTCACTCACTCTACCTTTAAAAAAATATTTTTAGTTACAATTAGTTCTAAATTCACTAGCAACAGTCCATATTTCACTTGAAGATAGTCGCTTAACCTTTTAGGTCACTTTTAACTTTAAACTTAAGCATCATCACCAAACCTCTCTTTCAAAGAAAACCGATTTCCCTCCCAAAAAATTTGGATAGCGACCGCATTCTGAATGAGATATGGAATCCATTACATAACGACATTATACGTTGGGTACCAGGGCTGCAGGGCTCCAGAGAAGCATAAGGGCGAAGGTAAGCAGTCAGAAGTACGAAAGTCTGACAGCCTGTCTAACCAAGGGAGTTTAACTAGTAGCTGTTATTGTGGTTGGATATGCAGTCGCTCCATGTAAAATAGGTACTGGTATTCAGTTGCACCCTGATAAATTGGTGCTAATTAGTTAAGTTAGAATAGTCTATTTTAAGTTTCTTTATTTCTTTCTACACACTGTGTTTTCGTTTATCATCCAACTTTCTTGTCGCAGATCTGCTAGAAGAAATGTCTATTTTCTTATTTTTTTTTTCACTGTTTAGTGATTTGTGTGAACATAAATAAATAAATACTTTGAGAAACAAAATTGAAAGTGTTGTAGGTATTCTTTCACAACTCTAGCTATAACTCTAACTAGGTACAGTACAGTACGCATAATTAGTAATTAATTAGTAGTTAATTGTTTTTTGTCCAAGTTTATCTTGGACGTTACTGCCAACGGTGAAGGAAAACATCGTGAGGAAACCTAAGCTTACAGTGAGTTTATTATAAGATTGTGCTCCATTGGTATAATTGCTGCAAGGCGTTACAGTGCGAGGGTAAACTAATAAATAAATGAATACATAATAATTGATATTTTTTGCGTGAAAAAACTTACGACAATTTTCATTTTAAATTGGGCCATGGAGAACATGTACCTGTAAACAAAAAAATCCACTATTAGTCCTGAGCAACCATTATTCTCATATAAAGTTGCAGCTAGCACGTTCACTGAAAATTCCAATTACGAAGTCACGCAAAAATTTATGAAAATTATTTCAGAGTTCAGACAAATATTTTAGTTTCCCTTCTAATATGTCACGCGGAGTTCAGACTACCCACATTTGTGATGATTTCCCTAGACACATCACATACCTGTTTTCTGCCATGTAAGTAGTACTCATACTGAATTTATTTTTATTTTATTTTGCTAGGGAAAGGTCAAACTAAAAGTAACGAGTTCAAAAACCTCTAAACGTAGATAATATTGTTGCAAAGTTGCATATGACTGAGTACCCAATTTCAAACAATAAAACATAGAATTTCAATAAATCAAATCTTAAAATAAGTACTTCAGTTTGTATTGAAATACGCCTAAATCAAACATAAAGCACGTTTAACGAGATACAAATCGTTCAGCATTTGGAACATTTGCTATCATGATAATGTGTAACG
This sequence comes from Orthosia gracilis, assembly GCA_947562075.1. Classification (NCBI taxonomy): domain Eukaryota; kingdom Metazoa; phylum Arthropoda; class Insecta; order Lepidoptera; family Noctuidae; genus Orthosia; species Orthosia gracilis. Next base: position 9,793,089 of record OX387266.1, on the reverse strand, counting down.
GTGACGTCACCCATCGTCGTATAAACGTCATTAACATTAGAAGTTGTTCGAGCGGTCGCTATAAAATACTGCAAGTTCGCTCTTAATATTATTATCGAAGTATACGGGTCTGGATGTAGATTTATTAATTTACTAGCTGACCCGGCAAACGTTGTTTTGCCATAAAAACATCTATCTACCCTACCTACCATACTTTACCTACCCTACCCTACCTACCCGCCTACCATACCTACCTACCTACCTACCCTACCCTACCCTACCTACCTACCAACCTACCCTACCTACCTACCTAACTACCTACCTTACCTACCCTACCTACCTACCCATTTTTTTTTTGTTTTTAAACCTTCCCTGTATTCTGGCGAACAAAACAAAAAAAGAATTATTCAAATCGGTGCTACCGTTTTTGAGTTTTAGCGAGACTAACGAACAGCAATTGATTTTTATATATATAGATTGGTTGTCATTAAAAACATACCGTACTAGGTTCCTTTTTCATGTGATTTATAGTTTAATCGCACCTTTATTAACATGCACAGATATCCGGTAGAACTGTAAATAACACGCGTAACACACTAAATCACAAATTACTAAACCATTGCTGCATATGTTTAAAAATACGTCTGCTCGACAACGTAACACGTATTGTATTATACCTACTGTTAGATTGACAAAATGAAAGGGATTTCGATCGATTTTGTGAATTTGTTTGCAAGAAATTTAACCCCACTGGTTATCAAATCTAGGATCAAACTTAACACTTTACAGTTTCTTTTAATTTACCCGACCAGATTCAACAGTCCTAAAATGAACTCTATAAAAATGCTAACAAAATTATGCCCGGGTTTTCCATACATCTTTTTTATAACCTTTGGAAACAACCCTTAAAAGATTTTTTATTAACTTTTACAATATTCATTCAATTTCGCGGTACATCTAATTTTCTTTGGAGAAAAACTTATCCTCTCTCAGTTAGTTGTTAGAGAAATTGTTCTAAAAGGATTTTGAAGCCATTGAATAGATTGGAGAAATTATTATCTTGTAAGATTTAGATAAGATTACTTGCTAAGAACACATTTAAAAGGGAATTAACAGTAAATATAGAGTAAGTAGTTACTTAATTTCTGAATTGCTAGTTGCTTCTATGTATCTTATTGTCGCCCAATACTGCTCGATTTGATTAGAAAAGATGTCACTCTCTAGGGTTTGCTGTAAGAGAACTCAACATTGAGTTAAGCTCGCCTTTGTACATGTACTTAATTGTCACATTGTATTGAATATTGTTTTTGGTATACAATTAAAGAATTAAGAACCTTTTAACCGGCTTAAAAAACAAAACATTACAAAGCAAAAAATAAATTTCAGTTCCGAAGTCAAAAACGAAAAACAATATGTACCAAAGACACCGACTTCGGAAACGAAAGTTATTTTTCGGTTTGTAGTGTTTTGTTTTTTTACCCGACTACGGTGAAGCCAAATTGAAAGGTTAAGATTTTAGCAGTCTATGTATGTATTTATGTTTGTATTTAGGTATGTTATTATATTATAGGTATTATGTATAGTTTTACAGACTAATAACTATATTCTAATGCCTTCCAAACATCTAATTCCATACGCCATTTCAGCTTCAGTTTATACGAGAAATAATCCCTATTCAACTATTCAAAGGTTATTCAAACTGAACATTCGAAGGTGAGAATGCCGTGTCGGCGTAATGTGTCGGCTAAAGTGCGACGGACGCCACCGTTAGCATGTCGGCTAAACGCTGACGGCGACTCATACGCGCTGAGATGTCGAATAGACGCAGTAATCACGCTGCATTGTCAGCGAACGGCGGATTGTTTGCCCATGTAGGTATAGAAATCCTCTAGTTTGTTTGATTTATTTAAAGCTTTGGGAATGGAGCGTTTTGAAAAATGTAGCTCGTGTGTTATGATTCCGCTTGCAGATTCAGTGGAAATATACCTAGAAAATGCTAGCATGTATATTATGTATACGAATTGCGTATCGGCGAAATGTGTTGGTTAAAGCCGACAGTGGTGTCGGCGATTTGCCGACACGAGGAAAAAATTCCACAATCCGGGTGCAAAGAGTGTCGAAATGTTTGCATTATTTTTTGAGCTTTTTCTGAATTTTACATCATTTGTCCTAGCTTGGAATTTGATTGTTGTTTTTATAAATGGTTAGTTATTTGTTGAAAAGTTTTTAATTTGCTGTTTGTTTTATTTGGTGATGTTTCTTACATTATGTAACAAACCGGTATCTATCACATAATACGGACCCGCAGTTAATTTATTAAAAAATAGGCATATATACCTACGCTGTAGGTGATTTATAGATTTATTATGAATAACCATGCCTGTTTGATCACTTTTAATTTAACCATAACAGACCACAGGCGTTTGTTACGAATAACGCTACCTATCCATTGCAGTACCGTAATCATCTCTACGACACCCCTGAGAAAATGGGCATGACCCGTATACGAGAATTACTCTCTGCAAAAATTAAACGGCCATTTTTCTACCGTCACGTCTAGCCAAGAAATTTCTGGCAAGAAAGAATCTCATAACGCCATGTAGGTGCCCAAAACCAACAAGAGGGACGAAAAACGGTAGGGACGCAAAAGTGAGCCAGAAAACATATTTTTCTTTTAAATTAAAACTATTATTACATAAAGGTATGGTTTATTTATACGTTGATATAATAAATCTTTGGAAATGAGTATTCGTTCCGATAATTATTTTCCCTACGGATGGAAAGCTTTACTATCGCTGAGTGTTACAGGCTGCTTTTACTGTTGTATGATTCCTGTGGGATACGTCAAATACCTGCTCATTGGTAGGATGGATATCATAGGAGGAAGGAACTGTAAATAAGCACCTACTCATTTGTAGTATATTGCGACTCCCAAACACCTCATATTGTTGTAATACTCTGTGATCGGTCAAATTCAGCCGCAACCTTTAAAGTCTACTAGAAATAAACTAAACTGAAAACAGCAAAGCACAACCCACATTTTTCAATCATTTCTTACGTCTTCACCATAATACTGACATAATTATGTACATTAAAAAGAAACAAAACTACATAAAATATAGCCTAAATCCTAATGTGCTTTCATTTAAATAAATTAGTGTTGGCAGGTGTCTCGAATTCCGGGAACGCGGGATCCTTGGTTCCGGGCTCTCTCTACGACACCAAAAAAAATTCTCTCTAAAGTAATGCTACGTGTGTTCCGCATTTTCTGTTTTGTTCAATATTACTTGCCAATAAGGGTTGTGTGTTCAATTTTAATGGCAGTATTTCTTTAGAGACGAGTTTGCTTGAACGAAATACGGTGGTGTTTTGGCCTCAAAATAAAATATGGTCTGCAATAAAATGTGGCGATATTATGCTTTCTGGGAAATAGGCCTACTTTTCTTTAGTCTTTGTAATGCGGGGTGTGTTAAAATCAAAGTAAAATGTTAATAGATTTAAATCATTGGGGCTTAGCAGCTTTATTGATTTGGTTTCCAAAATCTAGGAAACATTATTCTTATCTCAAATATATGTAGGTAGGAATTAGTTACCTAATAGAATATTTGTGACCGTATCTGTACATCAACGTAAAGTTAAATCCGTATTAAATAAGAGTGATCCATTTATGCGCTGACATCCAACGTAAAATTAATCAAACAACATCTTCCACGTCAAAACCGGATTCTTAAAACATACAAAGTTATTCCAGCGAGATTTCATTTTACAAACCTAAGAGAAATATAACCAAAATACTGGAAGTAAAAATACAGGCGGAATGCTTTTTATTAAATTAATTACCTGAGTGACAAATAAACAAATATGGGATGATCGGGTGACTCCTAGCGAATATGTTTTGCCGTTGTTTTGGTCCTTTACGAAGTGCGAGGTTTTTATTGCTTTGATTCAAAATATTTTGGAGGATCTATTGTTTATTTTACTTGTTAAATGGTGGCTAAGGATTTATGTTGCCATCCTGTAAATGTACAACAATGAACACGACAAATACTTTTCGTAGAGGAAAGTTTGAAATGTGGATAAGAATAAAGGAATAAGAAGTAAGGGAAGACCATGGAAACCATTGATGAACTGTGTGAAAGAAGTTTTATCTAGAAATTGGGTGACTGCTGACATTAGGAGTAATAAAGAAGTATGGAAAAAGAAAACATGTTGCGCCGATTCCAAACAAATTGGTTGTTGGTTTTTGGAAAGTGAATGATGAATACTGATTGTTGTAGCTTTGGAGCAGGCAGATATTAAGCAATAGATTTTTGACTAGAATAGTGATGGAAAGTTTTAATTTTCTCAAAAGCCACTGAACCATTTGTTCCCGAGGGTGGTGGGGCCCAAAAAGAATACAACGTGTTTTGATTCTCATAAAAATTGGTTATCGTAGCCGTTTGCCGCAAAATGATGAGAATTATTTTTTTCAAGTCATTGCTAGCAGCCGGTACTTTGGGAAAAGAGTTTAAAATGTCATATTTGGCTGTGACCCAAGTGGTACGGTGTTAACTACCGATTGGAAGGTCGTTATTTTACTCGTTTTGAACTAATTGTGATAAATTTACTTGCAGTCGAACTTGCTTCTTTTGAAGTAGGTAATGTCGCCAGAGATGGTGTAAGACAAAGAGGATTGGAATGAGAAAGAACCTTTTGGCGAGCAGTGGGACACCATGTATGTAACTAGAACCAACATGTTTGAGGTTACTTGTTTGACATATGTATGTAGCTCACGTCAAGGCATCATTTTGAACCTTGTGACAATCGTTATCGCTCATAGAATGTCACTTTATCAAGCCCTCTATGACATGGAACTTACACATTTCTGGCAAAATGTGTGTTTCTGTGGTTTGAGAAACCTCATTACACATTGTGCCTATAAAATTTGGACTATATTTGAAGGGTCTGGCAATGATTGTTGAAAAGGTGGCAAATTATTCACAGATTCAAACCCGGGCGATCAGTATTTTGGGAAAAAAGGAGATGGTAAACCTTGAAAGTCAGAGCCAACTCACGTGGCGCGAAAACTGGCGAGCTGGTGATTCTTCAAACTCCAAAATGGCGACTGATGGCTTTCTGATTATTCATGATACAAGACACTCTAGAGTTTTATAGAGACAGTTTATAAAATTCTCTGCAATCCAACTAATTGGATGCTTCAGTCTTCAGCCATGTGGCGGTGAGATACGAAGTCCTTTCACGGTCAAGGTTTAATTCACTCTGAAGTGTCCGATGATAAAGGCTTAGATAATACAGGAAGGGAAGGGAGAACGCGAGTGAAATGTAAAATGCGTTTGTCAATGCATCCGATCATTAGTTTACAAGATATGGTGGGGGTGTGAAGTTGAAGATAGAGATACCTCTGTCAATCTTTTGAGAAACACAAGCGTGATTTTATGTTATATTTTTATCATTTAATTCAGTTCCACAGTGTCCAGAGATGTATGCTAGCAAAATCGTAGACAACTGTCTGCTATTTCTATGTTAAATATAATTTTTCTGAACCGGTCATCCATTCAACACGGCGGCAACCAATGATTATTATAATTTATTAAAATCAATCTGCAAAAGCTTCAGCAGCGAATATAAATACCCATACACCTTCTCTCGCCCGAAAATTCCTGAAAATCATAAATTATTTGAACATCTTTTGTCTCGTTGCCTTTTAACGAACACTTTAAAAGCTGTTTTTACAGAATTATGGGGCACCCGACCTTCGTGATTATATACCCCAAAAGTTACCTAAACCGGTTTTAATTTGAAAAGGTGAAAGGGTTTTCAAGCGTTTGTGTACAAAGAAAAGTACTTTTTTAAAGCGAAATATTAAGAACAAGATGGTTCTGCTTAATTTCGTTACATTAATAGAATAATTTTTATGAAAAAAATTGTGGCTAATTTTAGATCCATTATTTCGGTTTAAAAAATTGCTTTCATTGCCGCTTCTTTGTAATTCTCTTTTTTTTAAACATCATTTTGAAATTCGAACGGTGTCTCGTTGTGTATCCGCGATGATTTACATCTTAAAACAAATAAGTTCGCTTTTGAATTGCGTGCGCTCACTTGAGTGAGGTTCCATGTGAACTTTACAGTATAGCACTTTTTGAATTGCTAAGATTTTCATTTTGCTACTGATAGGCTAATGTTTGGCCACTAACTCACCTGATGGTAAGTGATGCTGTGATCGACAATGAGACACGCTAGCCTAGAAGTAATCTGTTCACCCTTGACTTAAAAACCCTTAGGTTGTTTTTATCAGGAAACAGACAGAGCATTCCCAAAAAATTTCGTCAGGTAGTTAAAAAATCTTCATTCTTTACGATTTTTCTGAAAAACATCCTGATTATGATTTACAGTTTCAAATAAACCTTTTCCATAGCAGATTTATATACACATTTTGTTGTTTTGGGGTAAGTAGGCAACCAGTACAGTTCTTTTTTGATTGAGTGATTATTGCGATGTTCAGAATAATACAGAGCTCTTTTGTTCGGGAGTGCAGACAATCAAGATTTATTGTCAGTCTATATTATAGTTACTGCGGTAAATAAATCTGTACTTTTAATTTTTTACGTCAATGTTTTACATTGGGCAGCAATTTTTACTTAATTTTGATAGGAATAAAGGTGACTCAAGAAATTTACAAATTCAAAGTACATGTTTGTCATCGCTTCATGAGATATGTTTAATCAACTATAGTAGTGAATAACAGTGAAGAAAAACGTCATAAGAAAACTGGCATGTCCTAGAACCAAAAAATCTAACACAAAAAAAATTCATGAGAAAGAACCACGAAACATCAGCCATCTGTAACTTTGTCTTTAGACAAATAACTTGACTCCTTGTCAATACTAAATCCGTCTAACAATGAATGTACTAAACTACGATTGGTTTACCGAAGTGGGACCTACATAATTAACATATGTACATAGTAAACAAGTAGTCAAACACTGAAGACAATATGACATTCAATTTGTACAACTCTGAAAACAATTGACAACATAATTATACGTGTAAGCATTTACGTAACTACTGAATAAAACATGTTTCTAACTATAAGGCTATGTAAAAACCTGAGCCAATACTGTCTCAAGGTATACTTGTCGTTTTATGAAGACAACGAAGGTGTATAGACAGACCTTCAAGACCTTCTTATATTTTAGCAAGACTCAATTACATTTTTAAATGTAATTTTAGTGGTCCTAATTTTTTGAGTTTTTGTGTCAAAATTATTACAAACTTCTCGAGGGTCACGACATTGATTTTGCAATTTTCCTCATGAGTAACAGCGCCATAAAACAATCATGTCCACTGAGTTTCAAATGATATCTTTTCGCCGACTTACTAAGTCATCAGACAAGATTTTGTTAATTGATATAATTGCGATCGCTAAGAAAAACTACTTCATTTAAAACTGTTCATCTTACAAAATAATTAAGGTCTGGGCAGGATTGGCTACACAACAAAATTGCCTTGTCAAACAGCCTTATAAGTAGCTCAATGGAAGTGTCCTATACAACTCAGCCAACCTCTACAGGGAACACAGGCGTGTTGTTATGTAGTCAGCTAATATACCGATGTCGCTAATTAACCGCAGTTGAAAACATAATTTTAAGGAACTTTATTTAATTAAGTCATTTATTTACACACGCCCCTGGCTGTCCTTTATTCGTAACAATAATAATTAAAACGTAATAAATTGGAGTTTTGTGTAATTGTATTTGTGCGTCTATTAACAACTAAATTACCGCATAGGTATTTTGTTTTGTGCAAAAGTTAATTAAGGTTGCCCTAGTCGGCGGCACGAAATATCTTCTGGCTGGGGTTAAAATACATGCTATCTCATCCGATAACACATACAAAAGGGATAGACGTTTTTATGAGCATTAAGAAGCTAGTGCGCGTACGAATACACACATAAGGTTTTAGAATAATAAATGGATGATGATTTAGAACGAAAAGAATCGCGCGAAATTTTATAAACAGACCTTTAGGAATATGAGTATCATGAAAAAATTACTGAAACGATTTGTTTAAAATAATGCATTTTTATCTACTAATCTATCCCTGTATGGTAAATGTTTTGCAATTTACTTTTTTTAATGGTATTTATTACTGCCCAAAGATGCGTTAAATTAGTGTTGAATGCGTTAAATATAGAACTTGACGCTCATAACTTTCAAATATACGTTTTTTACCTTTTTTGTTTCCATACAAGGCTAGATAATGATAAGACAAATTGATATAATTTTTAATTTTGAACTTACACCGTCAAACAGTGAGATAAACGCCATACTACGTCTATATGGAAGAATGATTGACTAGGGCACCCTTAAGACTTTACCCAGCTATTTATTTACAAATCAATAAAATTATCTTTAATTAGCCAGAAAAATATTCAAGCAAAACTGACAGAAAAGTTTGACCGTCTTTGACCTCAAACATAACCCACAGGATATGGAAATAATTTAATTTCGTGAGCTATTGCCCAACTTTTGCTCATTTCTAGAAGCTTGTTGCCCCCAAATTGCTTAGGTAATTTTAGGCTATTTTCTTCAGCTAAGATTTGTAAGTGCAAATAAAATGTGGTCGTTAGTCTAGTCAGCCTTATTTTGTAAGCCTTTGGGATAATGTTTGCGGAGAAAATACAAATGGTATTATCATAAAATAAATAGGTACAGAAGATCAACTCCACACAACGAGCGAGAATGCACGCACACATAGACACGCTTCAAGTACAGCGAGTGCAAGCGTACTCGTGTTCGGCATGTGTTTGAGATCGCCGACTCGTCGTACGTATTCGTTTATGTGTGCGTTCGCCTGTTTTCGCTCGTTACATAAATCCAACCTTCTGTACCTATCCTTTTGTGGTAATAAGGTCAATCAGGGTACAAATAGCCTAGTAGTTCACTTAAAAACTAAGGTCAGGCCATGTAAGGTCTTGTAAAAGGATCTTGAGAATCTAATTAGTTCTTATTTTCTGAGAAATGCTAACACATTAGTTTGTGTAAAAGTTTTCTAATTTTTTTTCTAAGAGACATTACGTTTACTTTGAAATTGAATTTTTTTGTGACCAATGGTTTGATAATTGATTAGGGTTGATACTATGGTGATTAGGGTTTTCTCACACGATCTCAAAAGTTTCAAAAACAAAATATTGCAAGATAGGTACCTAACATTGCACATCCGTACAAAGGAAATGAATCTAGCTTTATTTGGATCTCATTTTCTGGAACAAATAAGTATTTGAAAAACTGATAGTGTTCGTCAGTCCATCCACTCAAGAAAACAATTATTTTGCTATCCATTCAAAATTAGCACATTTTTAGTCGTGAAGGAGTATGCACAGTTAGGGCAGCATAAGCAAATAAATTTACTCTTTCATATAATATAAAAGTCAGCTCAAATAATAAGTCAAGCTCACAGCTGTAATTCTAGGTAGATACCAAGTTAAAATACTTGCACAGAGTCTCATTTTAATATCGAGTTTGCCGCAATTCAGCGTATACCTGAAATTAGGAATTTACCGTGTTTTTATACCAGAAAGAGAATATATAAAATGTTACCTAAACCCGGGTTTGCTTGCGTAGTTTATTCGTGAAGTTTACTTTATTTTAATTGAAAATACCTATAGTAAAAACGGAATACGACCAATTTCCGAGAATTCTATCAATGACTTTAATGATTATCAAAAGACGATGTTCCCAAATATTTTGCTTGTTTGACGATAGTTATCGCACATAGAATGACACTTTTTCTGAAGCCAAAGGCTGCTATTGAGATTTTATACGAAAATCCCAACATAATTTACCAAACCAAGATATCGAACCCAGTAACTACTAAGCTGAAACAAGTCTTAAATTCTAATAAAAGCAGTATAATCTTTGCTAATATCTACGAAGTATCATTAATTCAACACCAAATCAAAACCATTCCCATCTTACAAATTAACACTTTAAGATTCTGAAAATACTCATTCAACCGTATTTCGGGGTTCAAAGAAGGAATACAGTCCCTAATAAATAATATCTTAATTAGATAAAACAGGACCATTATAATAACATCCCATAATTGATCAGAAATCTACCGTATGCTTAAGACGTCAGATCGTCGGTCAGAACCATACAATACCAATCTGCCTGGCCTTTTACTAATTATGTTGGGATCAGCTTTACCTAACCAGTTGCAGCTGAATACGAGTATTTTACGTGGAGCGACTGCCTTTCTGACCACCACCACCCAGTGACTGGTCCCTCCTTGGCATGACTCGTATCAACTATACCGTAAACATCTATTCCCGGCAGTAAACACAACCCATCAGATAATCCGTCGACAAGACTGCCAAGCTATTGGACGAAAAATTACATTATCTCCGAAAACCAATTAATTCACCAGCTAGTCTGTGACACGGATTAATTGAAAACTTTTTTCATTGAGTGTTAAATTCTTTTTCATCACAGCGCCTTTCATTTTCAATCTCATCGGGCAAGTTGTTAAAGGAAAGATAAGACCTAGATAAACCAAGTCTTAAGTTCTGGGCTGTCGGTTTTCTTTGACCAGTTTTCATAAAACTTAAAGTTTTGAAGTTGCTCTAAGAATTTGGAGATCTTAATGTTTAGAAGTTTGGATGAGAAATATTCTGGCTTAATTTGTTGAGTCTAAAACTTAGGTTATTGTTAAAGGAATGATTAACAATGCATTGATGGAGTGATGATCAGATTGATGGAGCACTTAGAGAGGTTATTGTGGAGGAGGTCGTTTGGAGAAGTAGTCCCAACATACATATTTTTGCTGCCAAGCGTTGTTGTGTTGCGGTGTGAAGGAGATAGCTGCTGGTGTAATAATATGAGACATTTTGACTTTTGTTTGCAAGAAGGTAAGGCATCTGAGATGCCTCTACTTTTGCTGATGTCTGTAGTGATAAATTGACAAGATATACTCAATATTAATCTCGCATAATGAGAGTATTTTTTAATATATTTTATTTACTTGGGCAAACAAACGATTGCACATTACAGTAAAAAAATAAATTTGAACAACAGAGTGTGACAAATGTACAACCAATGACATTTTCCACAGAATACAAAATCATTTACAAAACAAATGCGACGTGCGCTTACAATTAATATCTTAATTAATTAAAATTTACATTATTAAATCTTTCAGCAAAACTAAAGAGGCATGCATAAAAAGAAAGAAAAGTGAGACATGTAAAAATAAATTAAATTAAATTATTATTATGCCATTGTTATTATTAAATTATTATACAAACTAAACAACAAAAATAATCGAATAAAAAATGTCATATAAAAATCAGGAAGTTATATACCTATAGTTATATACAAAAAAATACCTATATCCATATAATTATTATCATATCATTATTAATATTAATTGAAATTAAACTATTATTCATTATTATATATATTAAAAAAAGGATATCACTGAAAGACGAAAGAGATGACCTTAAGCCTATAAATATCTAAGGGTTGAACACCTGATGATCTTAAAGGCAAGAGTGAATAGGCTAATTCTAGAATATCAAGCTCCATGGTCGATCACATCATCACTTAACATCAGGGAAGATGGCTGACAAACGAGACAACAATAGTTATAAAAAAGATACCGTGATTTATTTATTAGGCTTACCTACATAACTATTAGATTAGTATCAGGATCAGCACGCAGTACGGTTTTTACCCGCGCGATTGTTTTTCGCGCTTTTTATAAACCGCGTACTGAATCATAACACGCATCGGGGATAAAATTCCGCTCGATTATTATCTGTTTCTACCCGTTCATAGAGCTCAAAATATAAGCACGGATATAAACCGCGCCGCAATGCGGTGGGCTCAGTGTTTCCATCACTTTTTCGGTCTTCCTCTGACCCTGTAACCTATAGCACTACTGGAACTTCCGCATTATTTTGTCACTTATAAATAATAATTTTGAGCTAACATCAAAAGACCTCTTATGTCCAAACTAAAGCTCGCTTGTACATATTTTAGACAAAACATCTGTACCAGTCATGTCAGATATTTAAACTTCAATGCGGTTTGGGATTATATTAAATATCATTTCCTTTTAGAATTTATTATAGTCGTGAAGTTTCCAAGATAAATAAGACCTATCCATTTCTCCAGAGTGTCATAAACAAAGTCTGCATTATGGTTAAGTGAGATGAGCGAAAGCGAGATCGTTTAGTTTTGGGTCCTGAGTTCGATAACTGGGTTGGGAAAACTGTTATTGAAGTTTTCTTCAAAAAAAAAAGTTCAAAAGTACCCTGGTTACCTGTTTTAAACAGATTAGAAAAGAGGAATAGAATGTCCCGTGCTCGACACGTATGACTTAAATCGTCACTGGTTAAATTTCTGTCTGTCTCTCAGTATCATAAAATAAATAGTCACCCTTATAAAGCCCATCCGCTAAGAGGTTGCTATCCAGAACCCGTCAATTCACTCATTTACAAGCTACAAGCTTACAATATCTGAATGTATTTTTATCCATAAAACCAAGCTGTCTACAAGATCTCTTCATGAAAACATACTAAATGCTCCAGCTAAGAACTATCCCAAAAACACTTACTCTGAATATTTTTTTCGGCGCTCAACAAACCCAAGTTTGAAAGAGTTTTTGAGAAATAACTTAGCTTAGAATCTTGTATATGTAGTCTAGTTCGTAGTATTTCTTCGGAAATGTAGGTAAGCTTTTAGGAAAGTCCTCCGTGGATTCTACGAAGAAACTTATCGGGTATCGGGTGACCAGGCATGAAGAATGGGAGATGGATAAAATTGGAACACGTTATCATGTTTATTCTTAGAATCTGCTATGCTTTTCAATGAGGTACTGACCCTATAACAACAATTATTTCGGTGATAGAAAGCTACATTATCGCTGAGTACTATGACGATACTAATTTTATCCAAAAAAAAGCACGGTAGTAGTAAAGCCAGTACTGCATACAATTGCACGCGGCCGAAGCATGGTGTTTTGTTAGTCAGCTTAAAACAAGAGAAGAGAATATCCATAAATTCCTGAAGTCATTTTCGTGTTTGCAGGTCTGCAAGTGACAGACATGCAGTTTCATTTGTTGTCGGCAGTTACGAACTCGTGAAGATTCTTATAAAACATTTTTCAGATTTATTCGTGTCAAAACTTTTCTATAGCACAAGCAAGTTTTATATTTTATCCCTAGCTGCTGCCAGCGCCTTTGGCCGATTGATAAAGGTAAATTTTCCCACGCGACCTACTAACGGGGTTAAAAGTATCCAATGTACTAATCCAGGTCATGGTCTACCTGTATTTTAAATCCATTCAGACGTTTAGGCGTAATGAACTGATAAACATTCAAACATTTTTAATTGAAATTAAGTAGAAGAAGACAAGTAGGTTGATAGTAGATTAAAGAAGATAGATAGTTTTACATAGTAGAATATGTGGCGTGTCAGGAAATTTCCGACACTTATCAATTTTGAAAATATCACCTACTTTTCGATGTAAGCAGAGGGCAGACCTTTCGCCAGTAGGTAAAGTTATTTGAGATCCCATAGGCTCATCTGAACTTATTGTCAGTTACTGTGTATCCACAATCCAGGGTGCTACAGAATCCAATAATAAAACCCAACTTCTGGATATATTTCAGGACCCATCGAATAGCAAGCGTGCTTACGACTACTAGACTAACGCGACAGTCTAGCTACACGAGTGGAAAAATCCGAATAAACTTGTAAAACTTTTCCACCCTACTTCCAACTAATGTTACATAGGTACACAAAATGTCTCCAATTCGCTTGGTTCCCGTTACAACTCGCTGAACTGCTTAATAGTAAGTAGTAAACTCTTGTAAGTCGCATTCCTTAGTTTTCCGGCTACATGGTAGTTATTGCATTCGTTGACAGTTGTAAGGACTGTTTCAAGTTATAAATCTGTTTTTATAGTGCTTTAATGTTGCTAAGACAATATTGTTACAATGATTTAACTTTAAGTAAGCTTGGTAAGATCGTTTGTGGTAGCTTGAGTTAATGCAACCGCTTCTTTATCTGCAGTTGAAGTTTTACAAGATATAACAGATTTATTTTAAGCTAAGCCACCACTGCGATTCAGTAATTAAAACTAGCAGATTTATTTTAAGAAAGCTTCTTCATTACAATTAAAAGTTAAAATGGTCGTTTGGTTGTAAGTGACAATCCATGGAAGTATTTTGCTGATCATTAACATTCTGATATAAAGATACAGTAACTTTGACTGCCATAGGATGCTTTTTAATCCGAAGAAAGGTTTCAATGGGATAGACCACAAGAGCGACGACGCGGGCAAAAGCTGCTATGGAATACAGAAGTCCATAACATCACACTGTCATCATTATTATGCGATTGACTACGTACACAGAAACTCACGCCTCTTTCCACATTTCATGCATTGCTAGAAAACCTCTTCCTATAAACATTTCCTATTGAACACGAATCGCCCAACACAAACCTATAGGGGAACATTGTCATAATCAAAAATCTTGGCAGTATCAACCCATAAGAAATCTGGAGCATCCTCCCAAAACTTCTGAAGCCCGGTTGATATAGTTATAAGGCAGTTATACAACGCAAACTCGTAGGTACGTTTGTACTTACGTAACTGTTAGTACCAAAACGTATCGTTATTCGTAAGGACTGACGTATCGTAAGTAGTAAGTACTGTGAGGAACGTAGCTCAAGGAGCTATTAAAATACACGCATTACTTTTATAATGATTTATTTTAGCGACAATGTGCATGTCTTCAGGCGGCTACCATAGAATTGACAATCAAACTAAAGAAAAACATCTTCTATTATTTGACAAGCGTTCCTACGAGTATTTCAATTACCTTCCAAAACTAAGTTGTTATCTGTTGCCATTCATATAATAGGCAAGGAGTTCGCCTCATAGTACGTCCTGTGATTCGTAAGTGCGTATCGTATGGAAACAGGGTCGTATAATTTTATGAAATGCCGTGCTTATTGACAAAGTGCTTAGGTGTTGAGGGGGAAAGATAAAATGGGCCACCGCTGTTTAAAACACAAAATAAAAAAGCATTTGGCAATACGGAAGAGGTGTTATCTTTAATGGATTTGAGTGTCAGAGATAATTCTCTCTTGGAATAATTTTATTAATTCAACATTTTTAATGGTCAAACGTAAAATGGCCAATAATAAATACTAGAGGTTTTGACAAAGATACATTAAATAAACGAGAAGACGCTACTGTGAAGGCGTAACTCAGGGAGCTCAAATGATAAGCAGAAATTACTTTTAACTTATATTGAACCAACAACGTGCCAGCCTTCGGGCGGCTTTTTCAGAAGTCCCAGCTAAACAAAAACTATACGCGTTCGATATATTTCAAATATTCTGTATTCGATTTCCTTCCAAACTTATAAGTCGCCAGTATTAGGTGTCAGCGGCCGAACAGGTTGCTTGTCCTATGTGGAAAGCCTCTACACTACAAATCTAATTTTATTTCTAAAACTTAGTATGCCATATCAAAAGCTGGCTACTATGTACACTTCCTAATAAATCAGACCCATCCAACGGAAAAGTTTGTTTTTTCGTCTCATTTATTTTATGTCAAAACTTTCTCACCAACAACTGACACGTAGACGTAGATTTTGCTGTCCACCTAGACTCTAGAGGATATAAAAACATCAAACTTCAAGCCACCTTAACCTGCACTGCACATCACAACACAAGATCGTACATAAACTTAACGTGCAGAGTTTGCCCATTTTTTTGCTGACCTGCAAAGTTTAGCTAAATGGCCGACTATGTTCGACCTACTTTAGTTTTTGTTACTCATAATGACTTACACGACGAATCGGGCGAAAAAATCCTTCAAGGAATGGAAGTGAGATTGGTACGTATTGTTCTGTATGTGTATGTATCTGGATATGTATTGGTCCGTCGATTTTCCTCAAACCTGAAATGAATTTAGGGTGTTGGAGGTTAAATTTGATTGAAGGTTTCATGTCTACTTACATAAAGTTAATAAAGGTTATCGCCGAACTCCATGAGGCAAGGAAAAATCAAGGTTGGTACCTGTCATATGTATGTCTAGACTTTATATTAATCGCATGATACTTATCTCACTTAGTAAGTCTCGCGACGTTAGAGCCTTGCTAAGTAGAACAAGACCGTTATAATGCGAAATGGTTAATCTCACAGACATAAATTCATATTTCATATTTCAATAGCCTAAAAATTGGGCATTTTCATAAAAAAAATTAAAACTCGAAAATCTCGAAAACGGTTAAGTTTAGGATGGGGGGGTTCCATAGTGAAATCATTCAGAAATGATGTGTACTACACGCCTTTAACGGATCTAGGTCGACTTTTCCTGTAACCCTGTATATATACTTACATACAAGAGTTACTCGTTTAATGGTATTAGATAATCTATAATTTCCACCAAATATCAGCGTCTTAAAACTTTAAATCACAACAACTTAATGTGGCAACAATTTCCGATAAACTGTATAGGAAATTTAATTTCAAACTACAAAATCAGAATGAATTGTACGCCCACCCTAACATACGTCACGTAAGGCCGCAGTAATGTTAAGGGTGTGACAGTACATGAAAGGATATGATAGTTAAAGGACCTACCAAGACCTTACAGCCTAACAGTCCCTACGACCCTAAGCCCTATAAGCCCTACAGCCCTAACCTACCATATACCTAGTGTGTGATAAATAAATATATAAATAAGTTCAGGATGTCTGCACCATGCGACCTAAGGTTACAGACGGATAGTGGGCAGGGATTCCAGGTTCGGGAAGGGTACACTCACTGCCAGCTCGCAGACTCACGAGACTGATCAGAGATGGCTAAAGGTGTCTTGGCCACAGTGAGGGGTAATGAGACAAGAATATAAAATTCAAATCTGATTTATTTACAATATTGCACAGCTTAAATACTATTTCATCTTAATACACACTAATACACATATTTGTTTGTGTCCTATGCGTGTAGTATGCAACCAAACAGAATTTTATCTGGGCCGCGCGTCAGCCGGGCCGAGTGCTGAGTCAATGTCCAAAGGTAACATTGAACATTCTGGCGACTCTCAGGCACAGGACCCTAGTTGGTACAGCTCGATGATCTCGTATGGTCTGGCTCGGCCTTGTTCAGGTTGTTGTGACTGAGCGGGCATGCTGCGTGGCATGCCGTACGGCTGTTGCGGTCGTAGCCTGTGTGCTGTGCTGCTGACAATCGTTGGTTGCCGTACAGGTGGTGCAGTGCTCCTTCTCGCTGCAATGTAGGCTCGAAGTCGGTTCAATGCCTGTGGACCGAAGTAAATTATAATAACAGCTAAAGTTATAAAAATAAGTGAAATACTGATGCTAGCTATGTATGTATGTGACTCTAATTGTTTCCAAATCGTGTTTTCTAGATCAGTTTGTAAGTTTCTTTCGGATGTGACTAAATGGTCGAAAACTCCTTTTGACCTGTCTAACACTAATTCTTCTTTGGATATTTCCTTTAATTTTGTCGGTACAATCTGCGTATTAAGGGAGAAGTTCGTTGTTTTGGAATAAGATGCTAGCACTGTCATTGTAGTTGTTCTCTTGGCAGCAAGTATGTTATTACGTGTTTTAATGACGCAATTCTCGGAGATATGTAGAACTCCGACATCTTGAATCGTCACTTCTTTTCTTTGGCCGTCACACACAATCGATACGGTAACCGATTTTGTTGTAATGAAAAGCCAAGTGTTTTGCATGTATAATTGCTTCCATAAAACATCTGTTGATAATTTGTAGGTCGTCGACGTGCATTGAGTTTGGGTGTAGTTTTCGGTTTTAAATAGTTGTTCAACTATGCAATTTTTATTTAATTGCATGTTCTTGACAGCCACAGGATAGCAGACGAACTCTGTGTTAGTATTAAGACAGTCTTTAAATTCTTCTTGACTTAGGTCAAAGTAACGCTCGTTGTTATAATCAAAGCCCATGAATGTCTGCTGAATGGTCAAACACTCGAATGATCCATCAGCTTTCCTCTGTGGAATGGGCGTAATGTGTATAAGAGTATATTTTGTTACATCATGTATTGGAAAGTATGCGTACACTCTTATGTGGGTATTATTTACATTCATCTCTGTCTGTATTATTTGACCCTGAATAATTTTTAAGTTTGATGGTAGTTTTTGATTAGCTACTTTTATTATGTTGCTGATGTGTCTTGGTGTTAAAATACTATACACAGTTGCTTTTTGCAAATAAATTTCCAGTAACCCTGTATAGTAGTCCATAATTTCATTTATATAATTGTTTGCTAGTTCGTAAGCTTGCATCACTTGTATCTTAATATGATTTTTGTCAATAGATTTATACCAAACGTTGTTTCTATTCATAAACGATATTGCTTCATTTAGTTTTGCTTGAAACTTATCTAACTTTTTCTGGATTTGCTCTTCAGTTTGGTTTACACCTGCGATGGTAGATATCATTATCTTTGTTTGATGATTGGCAGCGTCTATAAGTTTCTGTTGATTGTTATTTAATGTTTCTATGTCTCTGTATACTTCATCATTAACTCCAAACACTGATGTTAAAAGTTGTCCCAAGATGCCTCGTTTCTTCCTAGTATTCCTTATCTCTGTTAGGTATTCCTTTGTTGTGTCAAACTTAGTTTTTTCTTCGTTTAAATGGTGATAAAATTCATTGCAGTGTGTCTCGTACATGATGTTTTGAGTATCCTTGCAAAGTTGTTGAAATTGTAAATTTATTTTTTCAATCTTTTTTTGGTCTCGTTCCAAATTTTCTCTGTCGTAATCAGTTTCTATTCTAAAAGTTCCCCGGTTAATTGTTGTGGTTCCTATTTTTTCAACATATAGTCCTGGATTTATTCTTTTTAATGTGTATGTGGGTGTACTCGACACCGTGCCAATTAATAGAATAATTATTGTATGTAGTAGTAATTTCTGTATCCAATTTTTTGGTGTGCGTATGCCTTTTTTGTTTATTATGGCAGTTGAGATGTTACATTGCGTTGGCGTAAACGTTTGTTTGTCATAGCTCGTTGTATCAATATCTTGGTTTTCGTTTACAGGGAGCGGGATCAAAGTATGAATTGATCTTTTCTGACAAGCGCCTGTTGATTTCTGAAGAGTTACAACTCTAACTACGCCATCAACTCCCGGGTGAATTTCTTTGATTTTTGCCAACGGCCATTTACTTGGACTTATATTGTCATCTTTTATTAGTACAATATTTCCAATTTTTGCATTGTCATGTGCTTGTTTCCATTTGTATCTTTGTTGAAGTTGATGTAGGTATTCTTTTGTCCAGCTGTTCCAAAAATCTTTTTTCATTTTTTGTATCTGTTTCCATCTGTTTACTAGGTCAGTATTAATATTTTCTATCGGATCTGGTACTCCTACTGCTTCACGGCCAATAAGAAAATGGCTTGGAGTTAATATTGTATTGTCATTAACATCCTCAGTTTGCACACACAATGGTCTTGAATTTAAACACGCTTCAATTTGGTGGAGGAAGGTTGTCATTTCCTCGTATGTTAGTGTTGAATCCCCGATTACTCGACGTAAATGATGTTTCACTGATTTTACGCCAGCTTCCCAGATGCCACCGAAATGTGGTGATGACGGAGGAATAAAATGCCATTGGGTTCCTATGTTTGTTATTGCGTTTTGAAATTGCGGTGATTGCGTTATTTGTAATATTTCCTGATGTAAGAAGTTGGCTGCTCCTACGAAGTTTGTTGCATTGTCACTGTATATGTGTGATACGTGACCTCTTCGTGCCATGAATCTACGTAGCGCTGCAATAAAGGTTTCGGTTGTTAAATCTCCCACCAATTCTAGGTGTATAGCTTTTGTTGCTAAACATACAAAAACAGCAATGTATGATTTGTAGGACTTGTGACCTCTACCTTTCATAGTTCTTGTTTGTATTGGTCCCGCATAGTCAACTCCAGTATGACTGAATGGGTAGGATTGTGTCACTCGTGCCTTTGGTAGTATTCCCATTTTTTGAGAGTTTGTGTCTGCTTTGTATCGTATGCACCTCACACATTTGTTAATTATACTCTTCACTTTCCTTTTTCCGCTAACGATCCAGTATGTTTGTCGTACATATGCTAAAGTCAATTTGTTACCTCCATGCAACGTTTTTAAATGTGCGTCTTGTATAATTAACGACGTTACATGATGATTATATGGTAAAAGTATTGGATGTTTCTGATTGTAAGGCAGTTCGGAGTTTTGTAACCTGCCTCCAACTCTTAGTAGTCCATCCTCGTCGATAAATGGGTCTAAAGTGGATAGTTTTTTGTTTTTATTCAATGGTTGTCCACTTTGTATAGTTTTCATTTCATCTGCGAATTCCTCTTGTTGTAATTTCATAAGTATTCGTTTTGTCGTCACTCTCAGTTCGTTAGTAGATACTGGTTTATTTATTGTTTGTTTGTTTGCGTATCTATAGCAGTAAGACAAAACCCTTGTCATTTTATCTAAACTGGAAAATCTATTCCAGACATCATTCTTCTCAATCTCAGTTGTAGTTATATTGTGACACAACTTGATTTCTTCCTTCGGCTGTGGCATACTTCTCGTGGTGGGAATCTGATCAGTTCTTAGCCACTGTGGACCGTTCCACCATAAAGAATAGTTGACAAGTTTTTCTGGTTCCAGACCTCTTGAGATGATATCAGCTGGGTTCTCAGCAGAAATTACGTGGTTCCATTTTGCGTTTGGTAAAAGTTGTTTAATTTGTGACACCCTATTGGCTACGAACGTTTGCCACCGTACAGGCTCTCCTCTTATCCAGCCTAAGGTGATCATAGAATCCGTCCAACAAGATATCGTAACATTCTTGCAATTAAGCGCTTCCTTCACCTTTTCCACCAAACCGGCTAGTAGCAGTGCAGCACATAACTCAAGTCGAGGCAAGGTAGTTTTTTGTTTCTTTGGTGCTACTTTCGATTTTGCTTGTAATAATGTAATGTGGTAGCTGTTATTGATTTTTACCCGACTGTATACCACCGCTCCGTATGCTTTTTCGGAAGCGTCGCTGAAACCATACAACTCAATCTCTGTGCTGTCTGTTATGTAACACCACCGTGGCACTTTAATTTTTTCTATGCTTTTCAGATGTTTTTGTAGTTCTGTCCATCTTTTCTGAAGTAGGTCATCAACAGGCTGATCCCATCCTATGTCATTTGTCCAGAGTTCTTGTATAAGCAGCTTCATTGTAATTATAATAGGTGCTAACCAACCCAGCGGGTCGAATATTTTCGCAACTTCTGACATAATAAACCTTTTTGTTGGCTTTTTATTTTCCGTTATAGTTATTTGGAAATAAAAACTGTCTTCACGTGGTGACCATGTTATGCCCAACGACTTCCTGGTCTCGTCTAACGGTAGTTTGAGCATCTGATCGTCTTTATCTTCCGCTGGTATGTTTTCCAGTAGTTCTGAACTGTTTGACGACCATTTTCGAAGTTTAAAGCCGCCCTTGTTCAACATGGATATTAGCTGGTTCTGTAACTCTTTCGCTGCATCTTCCTGTGACTCCCCGGACAGAATATCATCCACGTAGAAATCTTGTAATGTAGCTTGACTTGCGATTGGGTAATTGTTTTGTTCGTCTATTGCCAGTTGTTGCAATGTTCGTACCGCAAGAAAGGGGGCGCTTGTGGTACCGTAGGTAACTGTTGTGAGTTCATATTCGCTAATTGCGTGTTTGGGAGAAAATCTCCATAGTATTCTTTGATGTGCGAAGTCTAATTCATTTATTTTTATAAACCGGTACATTTTCATAATATCCGCCATAAAGGCGAACTTATGTTTTCGCCATCGTAAGAGTATAGTGGATAAGTCTTGTTGTAATCGTGGACCTTTATACATGTTGTCGTTAAGGCTTATTTTTGTGCTGCTTTTACTGCTCGCATCAAAAACCACGCGTAGTTTTGTAGTGAGTGAGTCTTCTTTAATTACCGCTTGATGTGGTATGTAGTATTTTCCTAAGTTGTAGTTCGTTGTATTTACTTTCCTCATATGACCCATATGTAAATATTCATTCATAAATTCAATGTATTGTTGTCGTAAATTTTCGTTTTTTGCGAATTGTCGTTCTAGTTGTAATAGTCGTGCAGCGGCTTTTCTGCGTGATTCGCCGTTTAAGTTTAGGTTTATGTTTGAATCCTTGAAAGGAAGTCGTACAGTGTAAGTTCCGTCTGGGTTTC
Source organism: Orthosia gracilis (assembly GCA_947562075.1). Classification (NCBI taxonomy): domain Eukaryota; kingdom Metazoa; phylum Arthropoda; class Insecta; order Lepidoptera; family Noctuidae; genus Orthosia; species Orthosia gracilis. The sequence continues at coordinate 9,770,845 of OX387266.1, read as the reverse complement.
TTACAGTTGTTTCTTTATAGTAGTTTTCACAGGTTTGGTCATCCTGTGTAAGTTTGTAGTTTTGTTGAACTTCTTCTAGTTCCCAAAATTTTGTAAGTTGTCGTACTTCTTCGGTGCAAGCCACCATACTCAGTATTTTAACTCCATTCTTCGTGTCATTGGGATAAAAGCCGGATAAAATCCACCCTAATTCTGTGTTTTGTGCGATTATCCCATCCCGTAGCCTTTCGAAACCCTGTAGTAATATTCTGCTATACTCTTGGGCACCTAATATTATGTCAATTGGTCCCTTTTTATAATAAGTTGGGTCTGCCATAAGTGCGTTATCCAAGCTTTTTTCTTGTAGTTGTTGTAAATCATTCCTTGGTAATGAACTTGTTAGTTTTGGTAGTACTATTAGCGTTACCGGCAATTTGTAATCGCTAGAGTACCTTGGTTGTAAAGTAATGTTGATTGTGTAATTTGACGTTTTTGGTTTTTCATCTCCAATACCTTTTATTTGGGCTTGGATTTTTTGTCGTGGGTAAGACAACAATTGTGCTACTTCTTCAGTGCAAAATGAAGCTTCTGATCCTTGATCACATAATACTCTCAACATCTGTGGCATTCCATCATATGAGGTTGTCTTTACTATGGCAGTAGCTAGTAAAGTTGTGTTTTTTGCGTCGGAATTGGTTGCAGACAAATTTAATCTTGCTATATTTTGTGGTTTTTCTGTCCCTGTATATTTTGATACGTATTTTTTAGCGTTATTACCATTTTGAAACGGCCTAGATTGATGCAATAATGCGTTGTGTCCCTTATGTTGACAAATTTCACATTGTTTATACATTGTACTCACACATTGTTTATTATCGTCGTGATTTAAGCAACGTTTGCACATTCTTTTTTCCGCCACGGCCTTGTATCGGTCGTTGACGCATAACGCCTTGAAACTAGGGCAATAATGAATAATATGATCATTCTTTTGACAATACCAACAGCGTTTATATTTTTCTGATGTTTGTTTATCACGAGATAGTTGACTGTTAGCATATGGAGTGGAACCGTCAAAAGACTTAAGGCAATTAAAACGGTTTTCCATGAATTTCATCATCTCGTCAAAGGATTGTATTTTATTTCGGTTTTGCAGTTGATCTTCATACTTCGTATTTGTTTCTTCGTCCCATTTTCTACTGACTATTCTTATTAATAGAGGGCCCCAAGACGATGTGTTTACGCGTTGATTGTTTAGTGCCTCAAGACATTCATTTATAGTGTCATGCATATCTCGTAATTGTGCCGCGTTTGCTCGTTGCATTCTAGGCAAATCTAATAATTTGTCCATAAACTTAGTCGCAATCATGCGCTCGTCTTCGTATCTCTGCGTAAGCAATTTCCAAGCTGTTTCATAATTTACTTCGCTTATTGTTAGGTGACGTATTAATCTTGCTGCGTCGCCCTTTACGTGTGTTTTTAGATACTGCATTTTTTCTGTAGATGATATTGTTTTATCTTCGTGAATTATTTTTCTAAATAAATCTTGAAATGTATTCCAAGAGTCGTAGTCCCCCGCGAATATAGGAATATTTATTCTTGGAAGTTTTCCTGATGACACAGCTTTTTCATTTGTGTTACGAAAAATTCTTTCTTCTAACAACTCCGTAGTAATGTCATAATCTTTCTGTGTATTTTCGAAACAATTATCTTTAAAGTAGCTATTGTCCAATGTACTTTCGGCCATCAGCAGTTCGATGTGTGTTTCTTCGATTTCTTGCCATTGTTTATGTAAGGTTTGTAATAGTGTTTGTAAGTGCCATATTGGCTTGTCTTGAGTAATGGATTCCTTAGCCTGAGATATTTTCTTAGATATCTGTGACATTCGGAATAGCTGTATAAACAGTTTTGGGCTACTGACAACGTCCTTGTTTTCATCTTCATCTAAAAGTCTTGGTTCGTAAACACTTTGCACAAGTTGCAGTCTTTCTTCGCACTTTGTAAGGTAGTCGATTCCTTCGTCGTAATGTTTCTTTATGTTGCCAAAGTAGTCTGTAGTAATATATTTGTGAGTTGATAACATCCTCAGCTCCTGTAGTCTTAAGTGGTTTTCTTGAACTCGCTGAAAAACATGGTCCAAGGTTTTCCTTCTTTCGTTGATGTATTTTTCTGTTTTCCTTGTAGGCGAGTCCTTTTTTATGTTTGATAGTACCCTTTTAATCTCATTGTAATCCGTTTCCTGGCTCCTGATTAGTTCGTTAACTTCCTGTATCTCCATAGTGCTCTCTTTTCTTCTTCCCTAACGGCCCTACCCTAATCGAAAGGTTAGTCTGTACTAGTGGTATCTGCGCTCTTGTTAAACCTGTGCGACTTCTCAATCTACTGGTTAAACCCGCTTATGGGAGGCCAGTGACCGATCCGTAACGAGAGGCTTTCCGACAGAACACCCTAGTACAACGTACTTCAGATCACTGAAAACTGATGCTTTGTTGAGTATACCAGTCCCCAGTCCCCTGAAGTGTCAGTCTGTCAATCCCTACGATGGGCAAGGGGACCGCGTGATTCAAATGCTCGAAGGACCAAAATGTACGCCCACCCTAACATACGTCACGTAAGGCCGCAGTAATGTTAAGGGTGTGACAGTACATGAAAGGATATGATAGTTAAAGGACCTACCAAGACCTTACAGCCTAACAGTCCCTACGACCCTAAGCCCTATAAGCCCTACAGCCCTAACCTACCATATACCTAGTGTGTGATAAATAAATATATAAATAAGTTCAGGATGTCTGCACCATGCGACCTAAGGTTACAGACGGATAGTGGGCAGGGATTCCAGGTTCGGGAAGGGTACACTCACTGCCAGCTCGCAGACTCACGAGACTGATCAGAGATGGCTAAAGGTGTCTTGGCCACAGTGAGGGGTAATGAGACAAGAATATAAAATTCAAATCTGATTTATTTACAATATTGCACAGCTTAAATACTATTTCATCTTAATACACACTAATACACATATTTGTTTGTGTCCTATGCGTGTAGTATGCAACCAAACAGAATTTTATCTGGGCCGCGCGTCAGCCGGGCCGAGTGCTGAGTCAATGTCCAAAGGTAACATTGAACACTGTCGACTAAAATGTGAAAACTAGCTCAGTATCAACTCAGCATTTCAAGAGCCAAGTAAATTATGTTAATATATTTATACTTCGTCACACTATATTCGCTGTATCTCTGCTTGTGACACTGTAAATGGCTAATGTATAAGCAACTTGCCAACAGGGACCATTCAATTGGTGCAGCGTAATATTTTATGGATTGTATTGATTCTGCCAAGAAAATATACGTTTTGTAACAATGTTCATTGTTTGTTGTGTGACTTGGGAGCCATGTTTGATTTCTAAGGAAGAGCATAAACGAACGATGGAGTAGAATAACGTTCACATAGTATACTTATGCACGGCATCATTAATGTAAGAAGAAAAAATAAAATAGGCTACATCGATAACTATTTAGATTTCTTGTAAGGTACCAAACTAAATACATTTAAGATTAATTTTAACATAAAGCTATATAAAACTAGGCTTTAGGTTCTAGACAAAGTGGAATATTACATAAATAATACCCTCTAACCTTATTGCAGAACCTACATTCGTGATTTACCTTAACTATCACCGGCGTACAAATTGGTTTAGTATCTAAAATGCAGCCATCTCTGGCACTAAAGCAATCACGCCTGGATGCAGACACTGAAATCTGGATCCGCAATTGAAATTGCTAGCAACTTGTGTCTATGTGTTACTTTGCTTGTACTGCTAGTTTATGAAGATCTAGAGGAGCCCGCAGCTAAGAAATAAAAGCTTCACTGGTCGGTCTTTAAGGTTAAGCAGCGCTTGCCGAGGTTACTTATAAGAGTATTCGTTTAGTGATTTTCAAGATAGGAACGACCAACCCTTGGGAATAAAGTAAAAACACAGATTCAATAAAATGCTTTAAACGCAACAATTCTTTGCGCGATTATCTCTGCGCGAAAATCCACGGATCTACAATGCGTATAAATTTTATTGTGAGATAACTATCGTTAATCTAAAGTACTTTTAAGTTTTATGTTTCCACGAATTGTATCCATTTTTTACGGAGTTCTTAGCTATAAATACAATAGATCCAAAAACAATATTCTAAGTTCGCATTGAGTTATTGTTGAGCATGTTTTTTAAGGTTGTAAAAATATTTGGCCTAATCTAAATGTCAAACCAAAATTAAGAAACAAAATACTCGTATATTCTAAACAGAACAACATTCCCAAATACCTAAGTTACTGTAATTATGTATCAACATTGTCTGACTTGCAGCCGCAGGTCCTAATTCTACAATAGGTACACATTTTCTTTTGAGAAAACTAATTCTGTTGAAATCATAGCCAACAAATATAATAAACCTATCGCAAAGGTTCGATAAAATCTTGTAAAATATAATGATGTGCTTTCAAGTGTTCTTAATAGTATTTTGTACACAAAACTAACAGTTTCTAAACTATTTAGAAAGCTCAATAATTTTCTCGTCATTGAAAAATGTTTACGCATTGAGATTCAGCAAAATTAATTCGAATTTTCCAGTTACAAATATTTTATCAGTGATATTTAATTTACTTTATCAACTTCTTCAGAACAAAATGTCGAAAGTTTGAGTTGAAAATATCGATAATCGTTAAGTCACGTCACTAGCTGAAGTTTACGTAAGGGTATCTTGTACTGTATGTACGGTATACTGTGGAAACGAGTTCTGGGAACTGTCAATCGAATAATTGGACGATATTTCGAGGATTATTTTCTGAATAGTCGATGCGTTCGAATCTTTTTCTGAATCAAAACTGTAACGATGATGATTTCCTAGTAAAAATAGTCATTTAGTTGTTTGAATTTACTGAAAATGAACTATTAAATACATGTTAGTTTTAACTGACTGCAAGGCAAGGGTTATGTTTTTTCGTATCTGTTATATTTGTAGGCCTAAATTCAGCATAACAATTTATATTTTTTTCAGGATATTTACTTATTTTAATTCTAATGATTGTGACCATGTAAGCTTAAAAACAATCATATTGAAGATCTTACGTTATAATTTATTTCTTAGCACAAAACCAATTACCAAAAACCTAAACAATAATATTAAATAATACATACATAAACTCACGCCTTGTCCCCATGGGGGTAGGCAGAAACTACAGTACGCCTCCTGCTACGAACCTTACATACTACTTTTGCTTCATTCACGTTCTCAAATCTAGTCATACACGCACGCCGGTTATGAGTACTGCACATCTGGCCTTTCTGAAAAACATAATCTGGACAACATAAGCTGTCAGCAGTACGTACGTAATTTTCCTTTAAAGAAACGGGCGATGCTGGTTCCAATTAGGAGGAATGGAGATGAATCTGTAATATTGGATGGTGGAAGGAAAATTGCAAGTGAATGAAGAGAATAAGATTTTCTGATGGAGTATTGTGCAAAATTGAAAAACGACTGAAAAAAGTCTTGTCTGTTGGCACAAACAAAGTAAGAATAATAAAAATAGTACATTTTTGAAGGGCACAATTAGAAGCATCATTAAAATCTGTTATGTATCAAGTTTCTAAGTTCTAATGTTGACATTATACCTGTTTTTATTCATCTTTATTTTACAACTATGAATATCATACTATAATGTAGGAAACTTAAGAATTATGAGAGCTTTTAAAAAGGTCACATGAAAAAGACAACATACCACGTTGCAACTCATGATCATAATTCCTCTCCTACAAAATTGGACCCCAAGAAAAATCCTTCCCAGTTATGTAAGTGTAAGTAAGGAAGGCCATGCTTCAAACGTTATGTGACATCGAGTTTAACTCGGCGTGCATACGAGGTCGCGACGAATAGCACGCTTTGAATAAGAGAAAAGGGGTGAGACTGTGCAGGAGATAGAATCTGATAATGGTGTGTTTGTGTGTGTTGGCTCCTAAGGTGAGATGGAAAGAGTTTCTTCGTGCTGTGTGAAAAATTATGATAGGAGCGGCAAAATAAGACGATCATCATCATCAATAAGGCGGAACACGTCCACTACTGAAACATAGACCTCCATCAAGCGTCACCACATCGACCACAAATACTATAGGTACTTATATGAATTGTCACCATCGTCGCCATTGATAATCCTTTTACCCACTGCTGCATTTAATCCTCTTTTCTTTGCTGTTAATTCTGTGCTATTCGCGAACCATCATTCTTAGGCGTGTGAATATTTTTCCACTCACAGAACTTGGAAAATGTGGATACAGTATTGGTGGTCCTCTGTTTGACCCTTCGAGAAATAAAAGCTACATACAAATACAGTGTATAATTTTTGTATCGTTCGATGGAACACATTTATCGACACATTGTTTCCACAGAGAGATAGCGTTGCCTTGAAGGCTAATGAAAGAAAACGTTGGCCGTTTCTATGTTTTCCTACCCTAAATATGTTTATTAAACTTTATTCTCTATTATAATCCTATAGTCTTGCGCGCTACCCGCACATAAAGAGACATCTATTGAAGGTTTTTCTGGTTGGGTGACTGCCTCGTTACCGTTGGTCTACTGGTCGAGAGCGCTACTGCTGAAAATAAAGTGTTGGGTACGATTCCTCTGTAGGTTTTCCGATATGGCATTACTCCTGTTTCATAAAATATGATTATTATCATTTCTACAAACAAATACAGGCAACATTTAATTAGACACTGCTACACTCCAAGACTACAAACTTGCAAATTAGCATATATTAAATGTTGCAACATATGCAGTGCAGGTGTCTGTCAAGCACATAGCTTTGTACAGCACTCAGTCACTAATACAGCGTTGTTCTTGTACTAATTGCTATTGAGATAGGGTCTTTTGAAATTAATTGGGTGTGTGTTACAAAGTCAGTTCATAGTTAGAGATAGAGCTCGTGGCTAAATAGTAACAGCCGCACGGTTCGATCTTCGAGGTTAAGCAACGCTGGTCGTTCTGTGGATGGGTGACCTTCTATAACATACTGAGACTCCTCAGTGCCTCGGCAAACACGTTAAACCCTAAGCTTTCATTTATGTATCGATTGCAGGGCAAGATAAACTAATAAAATACTTGTAAAACTGTTTATTTCTAAGCACACACAAAAATTGGAGTTTCACCGTACGTTCGTCGTGAATCCAGTTACCACCATTATTTTCTTCCTTCCCCTCCACAGAACATAATAACAAGTACCTAGGTGATCGAGCTCTTCTCGGGTGAAAATAGAGAATCCATCACAAACCAGTTTGGAAAAGTGATTAATCGATGCTCATTTGTTTCATTTGTGACTAGACGCGACGTTCTCACCGTAAGCCGTAGCTCCTCCAAAACACTACGATCTGGCATTGTACATTTTCATATCTTGAGAGCTGGCAGCGCTCAACTTACGTAGGTTTAATTTATCCTAAGTTGGGCGCTGCTATCCCTTCGTGCATGACTGCTTCAACACTATATATTTATGTGAGCCACATTGCGCTGCGCTATATATCGTGTGACTTCAAACGCCAAAACAATTATAAATGCAAGTGACTTGGTGCATGTGGAAATATGGGGCAAAGTGTTCTGTGCGTGAACGCTTTGTGACGTAGGAGTGGGTAGTGAACGACCATAATGAACAAACAAGCCTATAACGAAAGGAATTGATAAATAAACTGGTTGGATCTGAAATCCCAGATTACATAATGTAATATTAGGTACCACAACTACATATTTTTGTTGATTTCGAAAGTAATAGCGAGTACCTGGTGAGTGGGAAAGACTGCTAACTATGTGTCACTTGTATATGACATCATAGGACTACACCCACAACATTTCACACTGCTTTTTTTATTGATAGAGACGGAATTGATAAGATTTTTACAAACATAATATGACTTTAACTACAAATAGGTTTATTTAGTAGTTAATCAGTTTTTTTTACAATTATCTTTATGGTTTTTATTCAAAAGGTAGTGGAGACAGATTAATAATTCATTCCCATTACAACCTTATACGAGCAGTAGGGGGAGTTGTGCAAGCCCAAAACACTGCGATCCCGAACAAAATTTTGTCCCTTATATGCCGCAATAAGTAAATGCGATGCAGTAGTCCAACAGCAAATGATTATCAGCGAGCAGATGTAGGAGACGTTTTAATGTAATATCTACATGAATTATTATATTATGTATTCACTTTAGTTTATTGTATTGTATGCCAGTTCTGCTTTCTTATGAGGAATGGTCTAGGTTCCACTTGTGTTAATTAAACTTAACGTGAAATGAACTTTTGTACCAAGAAAATTAAGTAGGTAAGTTTTTAGATAAGTTCAAAATTAAAATTAAATTAAAGGATGGGCTATTAAATATGTTTTTTTTTGAGTACAATAAATATTCGAATAATTTACCATCAGTGTCAAGTTGTTTTCGGAACGAAGTATTATTTATTATGTAGGTATCTATACCTATTCCTGCATTTCCATGCCTAATTAACAATAAAATGTAACAACTTTGTAAACTGCTCACAAATAAGGTTTTACATTTTACCAACTTTTCAGAGACAAAATCGGAAAGTCTAGATTTACACCTATATTTCAATTTGGAACACTACAATGCTTCTTTGAACGAAATGTTTTACGAAGAGCTTTACTATATTTTTAATAAACTTTGCTTTCTCTGATACAGGTAAAGAAAATCCTACTCTCAATTCGGTCTTATAACATCATGTTTATCGCTATAATAAATATTGAAACGTTAACGCCTCCTATTATTCTTGTTGTATTTCTTCCTAGGTTTCTCGTGATAATTACGTGTTCACAATCACCTGTATCAAGGTGATAGGGGCGATGATTCTAAATGTATTCATTTAAGGACAACGCTTCACTTGGAAGCTGTTAGCATGCTAATAACAAGAATTTTATCCTCACTTCTGACAGGTCTTCAAAACAACGACCCCCAACAACGTTTTACTACGTTGTTTAGTCTACAAGCTAACTGAGAGATCGCTCACCATATCACTTTCAAGTCGACGTGTGATGGCGTGAATTTCGACTTGACGTGTTGGGAGTAGACAGAATTATACTTCTAATGACACCATAACGTGTGGCAGTGACTCGTATCTTGGTGATATTAGAGATTAGAGTGTCGAATTTTATTCCTGCATACACATTTTATTTCGGCGTCGTCCTCGCGCATCCCGTGAGGGGTGAGCAGGTGGCGGTAACATAACAACAGCCGTACGGACAACATTGCTTACTGACTAAAGTTGTCCGAGAGAGTCTGGCTGTCCTTCATAAATCTTGGGTCATTACAATAAGTCAGAAGCTGAAAGTCTTCGTTACCGCTGAGCGTGAAAGTCTTTGTTTCGGTTCCTGGTTTAGACGAAGTGTTATTTTCGCATCCGGATTGTTTTCTTTTCTTATTAGCAGCCTGATACACCAGTGCTTAACTCTTTCGAGAAATACTACACTTAAAAATTTCGACCACGGTAGAAATACCAGTTTACGACATAGGTCATTAAATATTCCTATAGCCCAGCTTCAAAATGTATCGAGCAGAAACACGATAACAGTGTAGTCAGCACTATACATTGTAAGCTCTAAATTTCATTAAATTAGTTTAGAACGCCAATATTTCATTGTGTATGGAAAACAATTTAATTGAATGGGAGATAGCATTAGATAAATTCATTTAACAATTGGTATCATGAGTTGAGCTGAGATCTTCTTCGTGATGCAGCAAAAGGAAATATATTTATTTGTTCCATATAATAGGGTAGTTTTCTTTATAAATATAACTAATAGTGTACAATAAATTATATAATAAATAATAATAATAATCACATTATCTCTGGTTGCTCTCGTCTAGCTAACGAAGAGTACTTGCATAAGCACAACCTTGTAGCCAGGATTATCCATCAGCAACTTGCTCTGAAATACACTCATGTGGCATCGGAGGTACCGTACCATAGGTATGTGCCCCACCCAGTTCTCGATAATGGCAGTATCCCATTGTACTGGAATCGGTCCATCATCACTGACATGACTTTTGTAGCCAATAAGCCTGATATTGTGGTGGTGGGCCGAATCGAGAGGCGTGCAATGATTGTTGATATTACCGTCCCGCATGATGGGAACCTCGTGAAGGCCGAGAAAGATAAGTAAATCAAGTATCTTGACTTGGCTCGTGAGGTTGTTGACATGTGGGATGTGGACACAGAGATCATTTCACCGATGGTTGTGTCGGCCAATGGCTTAATAGCCACGAGCCTCGACCAACACCTTAGGAGGCTCTTGTTAGGCGGCTGGGTCAAGGGCCCGATCCAGAAAGCAGTATTGCTGGACAGGGCTCGTATTGTTAGGAGGTTCCTCTCTCTGGAGCCCTGACCGCCGGTATCTTGGACCCTGTTCCCGATTCCGGTGGGCCTCTATTTTTTATATTTTTAAATGTTTTTTGTTTTTGTATGTTTTATAAAAATATTTAAAAATGTATTTAATAAGAAATTAGTTAAATAAAGGACATAATAATAATATGCATTATCAGCCTATAATGTTCCTACTGCTGGGACACAGGCCTCGTATCTGTGAAATAAAATGAAATAAATAAGTTATTTTTTTGCCAAGTGAAGAGGGTCTAAACAAAGGTATATTCTATCAGCAGTAGACGAAAGTCGAAAAGTCCAAAATATATGGGATTGCCTCGCGACAATGCCACCAAAATGTCTATCCCATATATTATGGAATTTGAGAATTCAAGGCCTCAGCTTCTCCCGTCGAGAATGAAATAAATAAGTAACACGATCTGAACTCCAAGGATTATCTTACCAAAAAAACCTACTAAAAAAATTCAAACGAATACCTTTCAGTGCATCCATTCCCAAGACACCAACACACTTACACACCTCTTTACGTGAAAGATAAGCCAATTTTATTCCCTCAACCGTGGATGTAACAATTTCCGCCTACGAACAATACATTGAAATGTCCTCATAATAAAAAGATATATCTCTATCAGAGTTTTAATTTATGAGAACAGTTTGAAACTAGTTTGGGTCGTGGTAGAGTTTAGGCTGCGTTCGGACGGGGACAGTTGTATTAGGATATCGGGTCGCAACTTTGTGGATGTGACTTTTGGCACAAATCATTTCATGTTGATTGTTGGTAAGCAATAGTTTAGTTTATTGAGGAGCGTCGTTTCCATCTACGTTTAAATGTTTTATGTAATATTAGGCATAATATACACTTTTCAAAGTGTTGGTTGGTAAGCTTCAATTCTAAGTCATAGAAGCGCGTTTGCTTACGATATTTGTTTGAGAAATTCTGTTTTTTTTACATAAATCTCTGGACGAATAATGGGCAATAGGCTGCAAGCGTTTTTCGTGGCATTTATTGGCAACGCTTTAAATCCTGTGTGGTGTTCCCACCCTTATTTAGAAAATTGGACTAAAGGCGGAACAACACTTGCGTGGCGTGGCGTATCGTGGCGCATACTGGCGTGGCGCTGAGTGTGCACACTAAGCTATCGTGTCGTGGTGCTATTTCTGAACAGTATACATCGAACATTTACAACGTGTAGACGTACCTAATATTTACTTCGAATTCGGATGCTGATTTCGATGAAGTCCTTCAATTTATTTTTATGCACCTGCCATGTTATATCTCCAACACCCTTGCATCACCTTGGTTGACTGGTACAGCATGCCTTAAGCTTTAAGTCTGTCTATATACCTTTATGTTGCATAAAATTTTAATAATAAATAAATTACTCCGAAAAATTAAACTTCTTGAGAGCAAAAACAAAAAAAAGCAATGCAATTTCTTCCCAAGCAGTATTTCAGCACCCTAATTGCGTATCTGTTTTGCCTTCACGAAGGACACTCCTACCCTTCATTTGACAACTCAACATTATTCATTGCATTTATTACACTGTCGGGTAGACGGATTTTTGAATATACATATTTATGAAGCCATTAATGCAAGGAAAGCGTACCTTGCGCTATTCTTTGAACTTACACAATTAGGGTATTGTATGATATTTATAGTCCCTAGGTTTTGTGTCATATAAAACTGTACATTGACGTACAAGTTCAATAAGCCCGTCGGTCATTTTCAACACGCAGCAAACAAGCGTCCGCTACGAGTTCGCGTTGTTGAATGGCGCGCCATGAGCCACGCGGTATAGAAACACATTTGCCTGGCGTGTCGTGAGTGCCATAGCCCCCACCACCGCTCTGGCACAATCGGTCGCGGACAGTCCGCGCCACGCCAGAGCCTCTAACCATATTAAATGTATGAAACCGATAGGCTTCTGGCGCGACACGCCACGCAAGTGTCTTTCCGCCATAAACTACACTTAGCAAACACACAGACAAACAATACCGATTAGGAACTTTGTTTTTGCAATTATGTAAATCATATTGTATATAATATATGTATCTCATGCTACTTCTGACAAAGTACCTAACTACATACAGGCCGTTATAATTTACAAACGGTAGGGAACTGAACTCCTAAGCGACCACTCCGTTTGCGTTGAAGTTCTAACGGATAAGTACTTCAGTACATTCATGCTCAAGTTTACGGGTAGTTCTAGGCCATGAATGGGGGCTTATGATCTCATCACATTGTTCAAATGGCGATTAAGGCCATCAAATAGTGTGGATAGTCGTATCTTAATGTAGTGCCTCGTATATCTTAAATGGTGTGTACTGAGTTGAGGAAGCATTTGGAATAATTTGGAAAGATTTAGGGCATTGTCATAACTATTAAGAAACTGCGGCATTGTTGGATTGGCAATATTATGGTCATAGTATTTATCTTGTGACATAGTGACCTCGGTACTATTATCGCTCTAGTCCATGGATGCGTTCTAGCTAAAATATGTATATACAGCTACACAATACTAAGACACTATTATTCATGAAGCGTATCGCAGAAATTTAAGGTATATTATGGTACGTATTTAGCCACCTGATTGAGTTTCCGCTCTGTCATGTCCTGTAGTGGTAATTTATCGGATGAAACATGAATAAATTATTATTAGGTTCTATTTTAAAACTGAACACAAATCCAGATACCATTCTATGTCGTGGCAACATATCCTGATATAACTTAAAATTTTCTGTCTTTCATAAAAAAAAATAGGATTTCTAATAATTTCATTCGATTGCATTACTTAATAAAGGACACACTGACGCATAATTTCCTGTCCCTCAACACAAATGCTACTAATAAACGATGGCACACGATGCTCGTGGCATTTGGCGTCATCATATTAATTATAGCGGCTTTTCACCGAAATGATCATAACCGTTTTTTTTTTAGCGTGGTTAAATTTTCATGCATGCTGCGCTACCACGGGGAGATAGCGCAGTTATGCTCTAGCTCTAAAACACTACGCACCCACTAAAACTCCACGGTTTCCTCCTATGCCGCTTGTGACTTCCCGCCATAAGCGGCACGGGCACGCGTTAGCACTCACCGCGAACCCGCCGCGGCTGTCCGTCAACGGACCCTCCACTGGGAAGATCACCGGCGCACCAGAACACACTGTGCGCCGTGACTACACCAGGGACCAAACCAGCACATGGGTGCCAGACGACCCCGTGTATGGCGCCCTTGGTGCCCTTGTGAAGGGTCAAGGTCAATGGCCCCGCCACCTACCATTTTTCGGCCGCAGGGGATAGGGAGAGCGGCTAGCGCTATTCCGTCACTCCTCCCCTGCGGCCCACCGCGTCCGCCATCAGACGGTGGCGACCCCGTCCAGGTCGCAGTAGGTAGGGAGAGCGGTGCGCCGCAATACCGGCACTCCTATCCCGCTGCGGCCTCCAAGCCTCAGCCACGATATCGTATGGATTTGGGAGGCCCCATACGACATCGCGACCCGCATCAGTTGTGATGTCGCCTAGGCAGCACCGCAACCTACATGTTGGCCGCTACGTCGTAGGCTTATCGGCAAAAGCCCGGACAAGCGGCCCCTCCTCGGCTTCCTCTTCGCTTCACCGTGGGCCCACCAAGCCACAGTTACTTAGCCCCCCCGCCTCGACAATTCGGGAACCCAGCGTGGGGGAAATGATCATTACCTATTGAGGCAAAATCAACAATGCAGGCTAACCTACTGGCGCATTATGAGAACATTTAGCGATATTGGTAATTTTACTAAAAAGAAGTACATATTTAGTGGCGGTTTTGGTATGAGATAATAGTTTGGGGAAATGCACTCGTGAATAGGGTAAGTCAAATGATTGGAATAAACTTCATTCAAATAGCGTTCTATATTGTAATTAACTAGATCATCTGACTGACAATTTAGGATCTCAGGGTACGCCTGTGTCATTTCAGCCGTAAGACGCCCACTGCTGGACAAAGGCTTCTCCCTACCGTACGGCAGTAAGTAGTATTACTAATCTACTTATATAGTCAAAGTCAAAGTCAAATATATTTATTCAACTGGGCCTAAAAGCGGCACTTTTGAACGTCAGAATTAAAAGTAACAAATCATAAAATAAAAATTGATTCTACCGTGTATTCGGAAAAGTAGCTTGTTATGGAGAAGAATGCACAAGAAACTCCATACTTACTCTTTAAAAAAAAAAGTGTTTTACAATATTAACATAAGTACATACATTAACAAATTCATATATGTGAGGACGATGCACCCAGAGTAGCACTATACACTATACTACTTATTGTCATTCTTGGAGGGTCTGAAATGCAATCCTTAAATGTCTCATAAATGTATATGAGACATTTAAGGAATGCATTTCAGACCGATAGTTCACTTTTAAGTACTCATTTAGGTCTTATTTATTTTTAACATTTTATTACATTACCACTAAATTAAGTCAAGAGCAAACCCATCAAAAGTGAAAAAAAAAAATATTTAATAGTACGAACGTTTGTGACTTTCAGCCGACCTATAAATTGGTTTAATATCTCCATTTTACATGGGTGGTATAATCTTTTTATGGCGCCGTAAATAAGATGTTGTTATTTATTACAATTTAATTTAAAGTTGGAGTGAGATGTTTTGAAGTTTAGTGGGCTATTAAGTGATGTATTTAAGTTTGTAAGTAAGAGGTGTGTACCTATTTGTATTTTTAGGTTACAGAATTATACAGATGGGAACATGAGTCCTGATAGAATTTTTTTGTCTTTTTAAAGTCTAGGTACCTAAATCTGTTAAAGAGCGATTCATTATCAAACATCTTAATTTTTATAATAGGTAGGTAGCTATATTATTTGACAATTATTGTTCTTTAAAAAAAATATATAATGATGAAATAATTCAAAAACTGAACTTAATTGCGAATTTCAACACATACTCATTGAAAATTGTGAACCATTTTATTTTTATTGTCATATAATTTGCGTTTACCTGAAACCACAAAACTAATTAATTTCAAACTAATACCAAAAGTACCTTACCAAAATTCTAATCAAAATCTGAAAACGAAGCATTTTAAAGTACATATTCTGCAACCAACTACCATTTCTAAAGGTTTATCGAATAAACTGTTATTTCTAAATGAAAGCATTCCTTTGAGTCGCAGTTGTGTTCTGTGAAACATTTATTACGTTTCTATCATTTATTTATTTTTTACGTCATTCTGAACTGTCGTGTAATTAACACGTTCCTAGGACAGCCCGTGAAATAAGTATACGTAGATCAAGGTTTTGTGGCTTCTGAATAAGCGATGAAACAGATAAAATCACTATAAAAGTCAGTAGCAAATTGAAGCGCCCTGATGCATGTCTGAAACCTATAAGTAATTGTGAAAGACGGACGAAACTCAAGGTTCTTTGTTAACATTTGGAATGAAAGCCCCAATAGAAGGGTCAATAAGGTTCAATATATTGAGAATAAAAAAGGAGGATTTATTTCCATAAACATTTACTAAGAAGTGGATTATTAAAAAACAAATAACTAGATTTTTAGCATTAATAGGGAAGTTTACTGAATATTTGTTTTTTTGTCCGTCAGGTAGATGAATAAAAAATAATGGACACGTATTTTTCTTTTGACACGTAAACATAAAGTGACGACAATATAATGCGTTGAAATATCGTGAAATGTCACGCTGCTAGTACACTTATACTGTCATAGTGACATCACAAGCCCCCATACCTGAACTTTTTTTTAAACGCCTTAACTTTATAAGATTTTAACATGTCCAATATTATTTGATAACCTCACTGATGGATTAAATACAATTATCATTTTTCTACACAGGAAACATACCTATTTTGATAAATTTACACTAAACCAGTAATGCATAAACGTAGAAAATAATAAACTAGAAAATGTTTGACAATGCGGTATGTTTTGTGGCTTCAGACAGTAGCCTACTACATCAATAGAACAAAACAATAATCTGTTCAACTATAACACGGCCAAGGTAAACACTTAAGGTTCCCCTAGTCGACGGCACGAACTATTTTATGCGCGAGGTTAAAATGCATGCTATCTCATCCGACAACACGTGCAAAAGAGATAGAAGCTGTGATGTGCAGTAAGAAGCTAAGTAATTCGCGTACGAATTAGCACTTTTGCAAATTCCTATCGAAATGTATGATGATTTAGGATGAAAACGAGCGCGCGAATTTTATAAACAGACCTTTGGGAGTCTAGATATCATGAAAGAACGACTAAATGTATATTTCCAAAATAAAATTATTTGCATTGTTGAATTACTAATCTACCCATGTATGGAGGCCGTTTTGCAATTTTCCTTCTTCTAATGGTATTTATTTCCGCCCAAATATGCGTTCAAATTAGTGTTGAAATATGGAACTTTCGACGCTCACTTTCAAATATTTTATTTTTTTACTTTTTTGTTTCCATACAGGGCTAGATAATGGTGAGACAAATTGTTATAATTTTTTAATTTGAACATACATCGTCAATCTGTGGAGTAATCGAAACTACGTTTGTATGGAAGAATGATCGACTAGTGTAACCTTAAAGACATTTTTGAGGCCTATGCAAAGCGCGCTAATATAGGCAATAAATTTTCTTGTTAGTCAACCTCTCCCCCTGCGTTACTTCAAACGAAATACTTGTTTTTCTGAAGAATTCCAGGATCTCACACCAAACTTCTGTCTTAGCATCTCAACACCTACAATTTCATACCAACACATTCGAGTAATGTTATAATTATGATTCGTATGTTTTCAATAAGCACATTAATTTTGATATTATGAAGTTTAGTAAACATCCAATTGGAAGAGTGCACACCACGGTCTTAAGGCGTATATATTCCCCAATGTTAACGCAGTACTGGCCTTACGCCCGCTCAGAACCAGAATATCAATATTGAACCTCCTTTTGGGCAGTTTTGTTTGTAAAATATTCTTATATTTACTTATTCTATTTCAGTTATGAAGAAATTTAAAAAAAAAAATGGTATTTTATTACTTGTATTAGGTACTTCAAATACAAACCAATGAAATGTTTCTTTATTTAAGGGCCAAATTCAAATCACCATAATCCTACAATATCTACGGACTATAGGTTTACATTAACAACTAAGACTCCGTAATAAAATATAAATAAAAACAATATCCCGACATATTGTGAATCCTATGTAAGCATAGCCACAACAACACATGTATCTTCAAGTTACTTATTTTATTTAACAATACATTATTCTATACAAAGGCCATAAAATCCATTTTGAGGCCTAAAACCGCGATAGTCCAGGTTACGGCCTTATGTCCATAATTCACAACTGCCGCGGTCGGGCGCCGTGACGCGTGAAAAGGCAATTAAAAAAAAATAACTTTCCCTCGTAATTTGTTTGAATGTAACGGTAATAATTCAAAAGACTGGAATTATTTACTTTTTTCAGGCTTGTGTTTGTTGGCAGTAAGAATTATCGGGCTCAGTTGGAATTTTTGGGTTAAAGGTCAAGGAATAAATTTTACTACTGTTCTGTTTCGTTAGTTTGTAAGTCAGTGACCTAGCCTTGAATCCAGTTGAGGCTTGTATCTAAAACTTTGCCGGGAGGGCTCCACGAAAAGCTAAAGTTTATTGCCTGATGGTGATGTGTTATCTCTTGTCCTTTACTGTGCTCACTGAACTAACTTTGGACCTTAGTGGGAAGACCTCATTTACCTAATATAAAATCACGTTTGTTTTTATAAAAGGTTTGGCTGAAGTTTACCTACCTATATATATTACAGGGTCCAAATCCAGAATCAGAGCTGCAACTAAAAAAATCCAGATGGAAAAACCCAATAACACTTTGCCCAAATCGGAAATACACAACAGAAGCGTTTGTGACCACTAAACCAACGAAGCAGTTACTCTAATGAACATACAAAAAAGATGGAGTAAGGTATGACAATTTGCAATTTACTTTTATCAGTCAAGTAAAAATGTTTCAGTATAACAATAGGCGGTTGCAAACAAAATCTAAAGAAGATAGAAACCTGTCTACCTCAGAATACTTTTCCAATTTTGTTTTCCGTTTATTTTAATACTCTTTTGAGTTATCAAAGTTTGTAG
Source organism: Orthosia gracilis (assembly GCA_947562075.1). Lineage (NCBI taxonomy): Eukaryota > Metazoa > Arthropoda > Insecta > Lepidoptera > Noctuidae > Orthosia > Orthosia gracilis. The sequence goes on along the minus strand of OX387266.1, from coordinate 9,752,324 downwards.
GCTGTTGCACGTGATAGAAGAAGGTACAAATGGTTCTTTCAACTTTTCTTGTTGGTACGTGAAGCGAATAGAGCATGATTTTCGCAACAAAAAAAAAACTAGTACAGGTCTTCATAAATATACATCTATTGATTGAAGGCGAAATAGACCAAAGAGGTTGGACTATCTCTCTGCTCTGCTGGTCCTAAGAGCGACTACTCTTAGCTCTATGGGGATTGGATTCAACTGGCAAGTCGGGCAGTGTTATTGAGTTTTAATTCAAGGTTGGCAACAATTTAGCCCTATACCACAGTATAAATATACAAACAGTAGGGAAACTACCTACAAACGCTCGAAGCGACACAGTCACACAAACATACGCACCGACGAGACCCCTAAGCAGCGTTCGCGGTCCTGTCAATAGTGCATGCCGCGTCGAGAAGAGTGGTCACGTATAAGTTTATCTCTGCGTCTACCGCGCGCCCGCTCCGACCAGCGCACGAAACGTTTTCGTCCAACCACGGCTCGCGTGCTCTCCCGCCAAAACTTATAAAAGGTACGCCGTAATGACAAAAATAAAGATCTATAGTTCTACAATTTGTTGTGTGTTAATATTAAATTGTTTGCCGTGTTTTAAACTGTCTTCTTTTGCTGAGAATAAATGAATTCGTGAGATTATCTATTTAAATTGTATTTGTAAGCTAGTTATTTCAATTCGATTGATTGATCACTACAGAACAAAAATGTTATATAAAGTTAAAAAAAAAACAATATGAAAAACAATAAAAGTTACAACCCTATTGCTTCAATGGAGCGTAGGTAGGTAATTATTTCATCGACTAAGCTTAGTATCCATACTGTTTGTATTACTGTGCCTCTACTGTATGGGACTTTAATAAAAGAATCATCAAAATCGGTTCACCCAATAAAAAGTTCTGAGGTAACAAACATAATAAAAAATATACAGTCGAATTGATAACCTCCTCCTTTTTGCGAAGTCGGTTAAAAATACAACCGACTTCCGAAATTGAAGTTATTTTTCATTTTCTAGTGTTTTTATTTAGAAGTCGGTCGTATTTTTTTTTCTTAATTATATTTTTTAATTTGCAAAGAAGCCCAAGTTATTATCTACTATTCGAGCGAGAGATGTATTGTTTAAGTAATTTTTTTCTCAAACTCGGCTCTCGTATTGGTGCGAGTAATACGAAAAAAGTTTATTTCTGCTGATTAGACAAGCCATTCGCAGTATAGAATCTACCGCAGGTTTTAATCAGGCCTTATATTCTAACATTATTGTTCATGCTGTCATTTTTGCATATATTTATTAAATCCATGGTTTTGCATCATGCAAAAAATCTAATAGCCATTTATGCACGAGAATTACTTCCACGCATCAAGCACTTTATCATTTTTAATCTTTTGGAATTATTATATAAATTTCACAAAAAGCTTGTTCCACAACACAGCATGTCCCATTTATAAAAATAAACATCCAAGTTCCTCTCCATCACAGCACATAATCTGTTTCGCGTCATGTCACTGATATCTGAAGTTAAACAGCGGCTGCACCTCCTCCCACTTAAAGTGCACCTCACGAACATCAGAGGTTTGCACTCCAACCTCATAGCAGTCCATCATCACCTGGAGACTGATAAGCCGGCTCTCTTTTTCCTTTCGGAGACGCAGATCGGATGTCCATCGGAAGTATCGTACCTAACTTACCCAGGGTATACCCTGGAGCACAATTTTAAACAACGCGCGGGTGTATGCATGTACGCCCGAGACGACATCTGTTATCGGCGTCTCCGAAACCTTGAGGACTCTAGGTTCTCTGTGCTGTGGGCCATGGTGGACACGGGCCTTGATAAAATTGTCTACGCCTGTGTCTACCGCTCGCACAGCGGCGATCAGGAGACAACCAGGCTCACAGAGTATCTTAGTGAGGCGGCTGATACGGCACAGCAGCGGTACCCTTCCGCCCAATTAGTATTACTGGGGGACTTCAATGCCCACCACCAGGAGTGGCTTTTCCCGTACCAGTTTACTGATCATGCTGGGCGTGAGATAAGAAAGCTTTCGCTTGCTTTAAATCTCACCCAGCTGGTCCAGGAGGCAACGAGGGTGCCGGATGTTGATTCGCACACAGCCAATTGCTTGGACCTTCTGCTGACAACAGATCCAGACCGCTACTCGGTGTCGGTATCTTCACCTTTGGGTAGTTCCGACCATTGTCTGGTGAAGTCTGTATCCGTTCACTCCCCACCCGATCCCAGCCCAAGAGGCGCTCGGCGGGTTTGGCGGTACAAGTCAGCAGATTGGGATGGGATGCGTTCTTTTTTCGCATCTTATCCTTGGCAGCCTACTTGCTTCTTTTCGGCTGATCCTTCGTCGTGCGCGGACGCCGTGTCGGATGTGTTGCGTCGGGGAATGGAGTACTACATTCCGTTCTCTGACGTAGCAATGTCTAGCGTTGACCGGCCATGGTTTGGCGCCGAGTGCAAGCGCGCCAACACGCTTAAACACGAGGCGTACCTGGCATGGGTCGACAGTCGGGCACGCAAAGCAAGCGACATGGGTCAGCGGAAGAGCGCCTACAATAGGGCTGCCAAGTCCTGCAAAAAGGTGATGCGACGATCTCGGTTTGACCACATAAGCCGTATTGGGACCAAACTTGCTTCATACCCAGCGGGTAGTAAAGCGTTTTGGTCCCTGGCTAAGTCGGTTGAATCGAACTTCTGCCGTCCCTCACTACCACCACTGCTGAGGCCCGACGGGTCACTGGCCCACTCCGCTGAGGAGAAAGCTAACTTGTTTGCCTCTCTTTTTGCGGAATCTTCACGTCTGGATTCTGGTGACGCGCGGCCCCCTCCTCCTCCTGATGGATGCGAGACGAGTATGTCGGACATTCGTATCCATCAAAAGGACGTTCGTAGGGTGCTGCGCAACCTTGACGTGAACAAAGCTAGTGGCCCCGACGGGATTCCGGCAATTGTTCTCAGAACCTGTGCGCCTGAACTGTCTCCGATCCTGACACGCCTCTTTCGCCTTTCGTATGAGACGGGAAAAGTGCCGAATGCTTGGAAGCAAGCTAACGTTCAGCCTGTGCCCAAGAAGGGCAGTCGGGCTGACCCGGCCAACTACAGACCCATATCAATAACGTCCATCCTCTGCAAGAGTATGGAACGAGTGCTCAACTCCAAGCTCCTGGCATACCTAGAAGCTAATGACATCCTCAGTGACCGCCAATATGGCTTCCGCCAAAATCGGTCAACTGGCGATCTTCTAGCGTATGCCATACACATCTGGAGTGAGGCCATCGAGAAGCACGGGGAAGCGCTTGCCGTCTCCATCGACATCTCGAAGGCATTTGATAGGGTCTGGCATGAAAGCCTTATTGGTAAGCTTCCATCATTCGGTCTGCCCAGTGCTCTGTGCGATTGGATTGCAGACTTCCTGAGGGACCGGTCCATTCAAGTGGTTATTGATGGCCGCTCTTCTGACCTACTGGGTATTAATGCCGGGGTCCCTCAGGGGTCCGTACTCTCAGCAGCATTGTTCTTGCTGCACATAAATGACTTGCTTAAACCCGGCACCTTTGGGTACGCGGACGATAGCACTGTTGCTGAGAGATACGTGTCCAACGCGCGCGCTACTGGACCTCAGATCCGGTCTCTTCGGGAGGCCATGGTTGGGCGCTTGAATCTGTCCTTGAAGGCAGTCTCCGAATGGGGCGATGCCAATCTGGTCAGATTCAATGCTGCCAAGACCCAGGCGTGTCTTTTTTCCGCTAAAAGGAGCCAATTCCACCCGGCTCCTTCTTTCCGTGGTGTGACCGTGCCGATTACTGACCATCTTGAGGTTCTTGGCATTACGTTGACATCGACGCTCAATTTTGGTCCGTTCATTGAGGCAAAATCTCAGCTGGCTGCCAAAAAATTGGGGATCCTCGCGAAGGTGAGACGGTACTTTACGCCAGAACAGTTGCTAAACTTGTATCAAGCGCAAGTTCGATCATGCATGGAGTACTGCTCTCATCTCTGGGACGGATCTGCCAGGTACCAGCTGGATGCACTTGAGTCGATCGAAAGACGGGCCAAGAGGCTCATCGGCAATGAAGTACTGGTCGAATCTAGGCTCCAGAACCTCGAACATCGGCGCCGAGTTGCCAGCCTGTCGGTTTTTTATCGGTTACATTTCGGGGAGTGTGCGTTGGAATTGCATGAACTAATTCCTCCTAGCCCGTTCCATCATAGGACTACAAGACGTACGGCGATGCGTCATCGGTACATGGTGGACATCCCACCCATACGCACCAAACGTTTTGGGAATACTTTCATTATGCGTACAGCAAAGGAGTGGAATTCCCTGCCGGAGTCTGTATTTCCTGATAGCTACAACCTGGGAGTCTTCAAGTCAAGAGTGAATAGGTTTCTTCTAGGCAAGCGTGCTTCATCGTCGACCACATCATCGCTTACCATCAGGTGAGATAGTGGTCAAGCGCAAGCCTATAATCAATAAAAAAAAACAAAATGGCGTAAACGCTCTAAATACGAATACATGGCCATTTTTATGGATGTTCTAAATTTTAAAGCTTAATTCTTTATTCAAAAATGTTTCATTTGTCATTTAATAGGGCGTGATTCTGCTAAATTGGCCCGACTTAGCCATTTTGCCAAAAAAAAATTTTTGCGCGTGTTTCGATAATAGAATGTGTGCTTTTCAGTTTTCAGTGATGTACGAGTATATAGCACGCAAGAATCCTTTGGAGGTTTTATGTCGCTTTTCGACTAAGAGTGAAGTTGGATTTTAAAACTTGTTTAATTTAAACTGACTTTTGATGCCATCTGTTCTAGTTATTTTATGTTAATTTTATTCTAATGATATTAATTTCTATGAACTTGAAGAACGACTACGAAAATGAAGATTCGACTAATTCTACGAATTAAAGAAAAACATGGCTGTGTATTTATCTGTTCAGAAATACAACTATTTGCTATGTTTGAATTTCTGAATTGGCAGAAGATAGAAATCATAAATATTTAAATAATTCCATTTATAGTATTTGTTGTTAAAAATAAGAAAAAGAAACCCTGTCTCCTGGCTGTCATAAAGGCTAGCTTTTTTCGTCCAATCAGTCTACTTCTTATTATTTTAGTCTTGCGCTCAATTCAGCGACAAGCTAATCTATCATAGGTATTAAAGTCTTATCATCACTGTTTTCTCAATATGTAGACGTTTACACCCGTCTGGGCACATTGATGCTCATATAAGACCTAACGTGACAAATATCTTACTATGCATTTTCATTTGCTCTTTATTTTTTAGGCCTTTGTTAGCTAAATATATATTTCTTTAACAGTTCAGTTCTTTACCTACTACCATCACTTTTCCTCTCTCTTGACCTTGATCTGGCTTGATGGCATGTGACGAATGAGATCTACGGCGGAACGAGCGAGCCTAAAATGTACGTGTTCAGTGTTCACTGTTAATCTTGCTTTGAAGGCTGATGGGTTTTGGACTAACCTACAACCCATATAGGAGCAGGGAAAAATACTACGACGTGCACACCGTGTACCTAGTTGAAATAATATAAAACTGCCTTCCAAAGATTACCCTTTTAAATATGCAGTAGATTACCTGGTTACCTCTTCCGCAACTTTTATGACCGGTATAAAACTTCCGATAACAACTAATTAAAAATAAAAAAATTAAAGAAGAAAATATTCAAACCCTGCGGCGCCCTTACAAAGCCAGCAACTTGACGAAATTAATTGAAACTGTATAATTATTGAAAACTTTATGTTATTGGCGTAGGCTCACGATTATTAATTCAAAGTGTTTTCTAATTAGAAAAACGTATAAAGCAGGCGGACGGAGCATAATTATTTGAAGGTTGGTTCAAGTTGGGAGAGATTTGCCTGAATCAAGCGCAATTATTTAACTTAGGCGTTTTTCAGCGAAAGCGTTACGTTATAGATATTTTTTTCGATTATTAACACAATGCAATTAAACGAAGAAAATGATGCGCCTGTGATTCCGCAACAAACGAAAATCCATAGTACCTAATATTATAAACACGCAGCGGACGTCTTGGCTGAAAATATGATGATGATGCTGATTATAAACACGAAAGTAACTCTATGTCTATATATTTGTTATTCTGTTTACTTAGGTAAATTGGTCATTGAGTTTTAAACATGCAATTTGCTGGGTGGCAGATCCCGCTACCGCTTACACTTTAGCCCATTGAATGATAAAATGCGGCGAATACATGAGGCCAGTGTTCATTAGGAGTAGGTACATTAATAAATAACATACTCTCACAACAGAATGTTACGACAGCCGAATTTCCTGTAAATACTGCCTAGTACATAAATACCTACGTGGATTGGTGACCCACTCAGTTAGGAAAAGGGATTGCTTTAGAATTTAGATATATCGAAAGCCTGAATTAATGATGTCCTTGGCATTCATCATCTGCCTATACTTTTCTAAACAATGTTTTTATTTTTTGTTATCGATAGGCTCGCGCTTGACCACTATCTATCTGGTAGTAATCGATGCGAGCTTCCATGCTAACTGGATGCAGCTATAGCAAAACCTACTAATATTTTAAGCGTGAAGCGACTGCCTAACTGCTTTTATTATAGGCGATATCTGGCAGAAATTGTCCAGAGTAAGACCTCCTCGAATCGGCATTTTATTTTTCCTTAACGATAAAATTAGTGGTATATTATTGTTTCGAACACCGCACAAGCAATGACTTTACACCTATCACCTCTTTCACACCGGTTTGCCAATTATAATTATTGAAATCATAGATTAGCACTTATCCTTACAGTAATATTAATGTTATTAATGCCAGTCACGTACATTTCATAGAAGGTAGTAATTAGATCTTTTATGAGCCGTTAACGCCCTTTTTCAGCTAATATGCTATGAATAATCACAATGAGCCTTAGCCCATTATTAATGTCATGTTTCACTACCTCACTGGTATTGTCCAACGTTGGCCCAACTTTCCACTTAACTTCTCATAAATTCCTATTAATTGGTCTGATGACCCGCAAAGTACGTGCCCGTTGCTGGATGCGAGAAGCACGGGACCGTTCAATGTGGTGTGGTGTGGAGAGACCCATGTCCAGCAGTTGACGTCTTTCAGCTAAATCAATGATGATGTTCCGATAGGTAATTTCATAGTGGTGGCGCGTTTAGTGGACTGTATATGCGGTGCGAAACAAAACGATCAACAATTTGTGTTTGTGTTTAACGTGTGATGACAGTAATTTGAAGCCCAGCTGCACTTGAACCCTGGTGAAGTGTTTCAGTGCCACGAAGACGCTACCACGCGGTTCCAGAAAAGGTTTGTGCATCCTCCCCTAATTATTTTCGGGTTGTACTCTATTGTCCATCAACCCCGCAACTCGAATTACCTATCATCAAGCGTTTGTCAATCGTTTTGTTTCGCACCGCATATACAGTCCACTAAACGCGCCACCATTTTTTTTTGGTCCCTCTCACCGGATAGTTCGATATTTGAATTTGAATTAGGTATCTACATATTTGTTGTAGTTTAGTATTTAGTATTTATTCCATTTGGGAATAAACGCACCGCAGTTTTATACCTAACGCAATTCGTTGTTTTTTTCACATATTGTTCATCTATTGCCTGCGTAAGTAAACAATACCTGTAATACATACGCAGCTATAGATCGCTAGTACTAGTTATTCATTCGGAAGTCAAGTATTTGTAAGTATCAGAAACAGAGACAACCTAGTGGGTGAATAAGAATTGATTTAAAAGTACCTACGGTTCGTTTATTTCACGCGCAGTTCGTTTCTAACTGCCTACCCACTTTTATTAGTTATTGTCCGCGTCACTGTTCTTTATCGCTTATCAGTAAAAATAACTTTATTTTGTTTGTTTACCGCATTGATAGTGTATAATAGTTGTTTACGATGCCTCCAAAGGACAACAAAGTTCAATTGAAACTTTTATATGTGTCGGGTTTAGTCAATAGTACGGACGTCAAAACAAATCACGAGCACGCCACCTGTCGGCAAATCAAGAACAACTACGCTGTGGCGCGCTTCCTCTAACGACCTGTGTGGTGGGGACACAGTATATAAGAGTTGAGTACTGACCGCCCTAGAGCGAAGACGTTGTAGAATCGGTATCGATCAGTAATATTAGTGAGCAAGATTGTAACTGTGAACTATTTAAATAAACCCAGTGTATCGAATAATTTATGTTATTTCATTTGCGCGACTGTACCCACCGACCTGCCCATACACGATGTCTTAACCTAAGGGAATACATCCTGACTTCCCGATGGTTTGCATCTATCGGCCAGCCTTGATGCGACATCAGAATTGGGATTCGGTCGTGCTAATGAGATCACACGTAGAAACAATGCTAGTGAAAATGGCGGTTACATTCTTGCAAAAAAATGCGGTGTCAGTTGAGAAAAAAAAAAAAACAGTAGTGGTTCGTTTCTGCGACTACCCTCAGCCTTGGATAAAAAAAAAAAAAAAACAGTCTAGAGCGGAGCAGCAAGGAAGCTAGCAACAACCAAGGAGCTGGACAGGTCAAGGAGGAACGTGTGGAAAGATCCATACACATGGATCTTAAGCCAATCTGGTGAGTCGTTTTCATTTTGTTATTGACTATGGCCAAGAGTGTTCATTATTCAAAATTCTGGTTTTTTGGCGGTCAAGGGATCGTCGGGGTCGGCCTTATTGCCTAACACGGGCCCGTGTTGAGTTATAATTTCATGATCACTGGCGGTAGCCCTTGACTGGCCTTGGCTGACTATCATTGTTTGGAAGTTAGAATACCTACCTGGGCACTTGGGACATTGTAATGTGTGGTTCATGTTTTGGACAGGGTCTCTGCATTCACATTCAGTGTTCATAATAACCCATTTTGCCGTGCCGGTTTAGGTTACTACACCGGTTAATTTCCATCAAAACTGTGTATGGTTAAGATAACCGTGTAAACAAGTACTCTCGTAGTGTTTTTCATGTTTCAGATACCATATTGTGTCGCAGTGGAGCCTCTGCTGCTGCTAGCAGTTCAGATGCTGTGTGCGAAGGCGGACCTGGCTGAGCATCTTAGAGGTTAGGAGGAACGGCAGACTAGCAGTTTGAGGTTGGGAGCGCGCAAGTTTGAAATGGAATACTCGGTGAGTCGCTTCCATGTTATTTCGATAGTGAGGTGGAAAGTTCTCTTCTGAAGAGATGCTATTTCGAGTTTTAAGTGTTCATGTTTGATCACCGAATTGGTAGTGGTTATATCTAGCACTATCACTAGGTAATTAAGACACACTTGTAAAAAGCAATTAGTTAGGTAATGAGTTTCCTATTGGCAGTATAGTTTCAAGTTTTGGTTCAATACGAACTTTAGGATGAGATATCCCATAAGAAGGAGATTTTCAGTAACAAAGCCAGTTAGTAATGACGTAGGGCCATCGCAATTGTATCGAGTTAGTAACGGTACTGGTCATTTACGTGTATTCAGAACAAATCTTATGTTGCGTCACGATTTACGACCACCGTCTTCAGATCTGAATTCACTTGCTTACTTTCAAAGTAACATTAGGATAGCAGTAGATCTCGCGATCGTTTTCCTTACATAAAAACTGAGGTAGTGAGTGAGATGAGTAAATGGTTACTGTTGATATTTAATTTTAAAGATTTTGAGCCGAATTAATTCGTGAAGCTCCTTAATATTATCAGGGTTAGTTGTTTCCTTTTTGTTAGCAGTCGGTATGTAAATCTTTGAGTAAAAAGTGCGAATCTTTTGGGAAGGATCCTCGATCACCAAGTTCCTTGAGAATTAGACATCATAGTTGATGACACTGGTAGTGAAACCAAATCTGATTAACATGTCTATTCATGCGACAAATTCTGGACCGCCCCTCATGAGTAACATGTGGCGATGGGTCTACGAAGAGGTGTCGTTGAATATGCATTTGCCTTTGAATTATGGTAAAGATTAACGGAAATGTTACAATAACTTTATTTAGTTGTTGATCGTCGGATCTTTTTCTAATCAATAGTGTTGTGTGGGAAACTCTAGTGTGAAAACTAAATGGGCCCTTTATTAAGTCCGCGATAGGTTATTATGACAGGACAGTGATAGTTATACAATGAAAGCTTTAAATAGGAACGCTTAGGACCTACAAGTATGCACGCGGTAGGTTAGGGAAGATGCCAACGGGTCATGTACCAGTCGATGTTGATGTTAAGGGAATTTTGATGATGATGAGCAAGCTTAAAGTGTCTAGTAATTCAGTCTATCGAATGTATTATGATTACCGTACCAGTGGATTCTGGTGGAGGTCGGGGTCTAGAGACCGTTGTGAGAGCAATACAATTGCTGGTCGGCTAGAGGGCCGTGGCGTTGAAGATTTTACTCGAGGGTTTCTTTAAGCTTGACAGTTTTTGCAGCAGCAGAATTTTTAAAGTTTGTTTGGATCGATTTTGATTTTTGTGGTACATGGCCCAGGGTAATGATTCAGTTAAAGAGTAGAGTTCTAAAATTTCCAGGAACACAATGATCTATTTTGGTCAGGAGTAGCCGAGCGTTGTGTGGCAGCTGTTGACCTGTGTGGCAACTGTGAGCCTGTGTGTCAACTGAAGGCCTGTATGGCACCTGTAAGTCTGTGTGACACTATGTCTGGTGTGAATGTTCATGTTTATGTTAGAGACCTTGCAGAAGGTTCATTTTGAGTTATGACGTTGAAAGAAGGTAAACTCACATAGTCACGCCAGAGGTGAGGTCACCATGTTAATGTTGATGACGTTCGAATCGTCAAGCCCTCATTACGAAAATTTAAATAATTTTGGTATTCTAATTTTGATTAACAGAATTTATAAAATTGCTAATAAAAATTTAAGGGTAGTAAAATTTAAGTAAGTACCTAAAGGGCAAGAAGGTTATTTGGAAATTTGCGAAAGTGATGGTGATGATGATGATGAATGGACCGTGACGACAGATGATGAGATCGGTATGTCTTTTGTACCTGTAATTAATAATACGCCCTCTGAGTCGGAGGAAACATTTTCCATATGCTCTCGCACCTTAAGTGTAGATAATTCCGAAGCTATAATAGAATCTTTGGAATGATCAATTAGTATGTGGTCTTTTCTACTTTTGTGGAAGATGATCATTTTTGTAAATGGGATGTCAAGATCACTCCTGCTGTTGTGGGTGTTGATCTGTGATGCGCTGTAGGAGTCTCACCTGCTTTAGTGGGTGACGATTCAGACCAGCTTGACTGTGACTGCGCTGTAGGAGTCTCACCTGCTTTAGTGGGTGACGATTCAGACCAGCTTGACTGTAACTGTGCTGTAGGAGTCTCACCTGCTTTAGTGGGTGACGATTCAGACCAGCTTGACTGTAACTGTGCTGTAGGAGTCTCACCTGCTTTAGTGGGTGACGATTCAGACCAGCTTGACTGTAACTGTGCTGTAGGAGTCTCACCTGCTTTAGTGGGTGACGATTCAGACCAGCTTGACTGTAAATGTGCTGTAGGAGTCTCACCTGCTTTAGTGGGTGACGATTCAGACCAGCTTGACTGTATCTGCGCTGTAGGAGTCTCACCTGCTTTAGTGGGTGACGATTCAGACCAGCTTGACTGTAACTGCGCTGTAGGAGTCTCACCTGCTTTAGTGGGTGACGATTCAGACCAGCTTGACTGTAACTGCGCTGTAGGAGTCTCACCTGCTTTAGTGGGTGACGATTCAGACCAGCTTGACTGTAACTGCGCTGTAGGAGTCTCACCTGCTTTAGTGGGTGACGATTCAGACCAGCTTGACTGTAACTGCGCTGTAGGAGTCTCACCTGCTTTAGTGGGTGACGATTCAGACCAGCTTGATTGTAACTGTAGGGGTTTTCTGTTGTAAAGAAATACCTAGACCAGTGATCCTTTCGATATGTAACTATGCAAAATGTTTCCTCACTCACCTAGAGTATGAGTCAGGATTGGACGAGCGAATACTGTGTGGAGATTTTGTGTGTTTCAGAAAACTTCCCTTGTATGATGGGAGACTGGTAGAACGGAGTGGACTAAGAACGTGTAGCGCAACACGACATGAGATGGCATGGAGCAAGGACAAGAAGATAATGCCTGCGGGTGATAGATTTGGGGAGTCTGTCACCTGAGAGAGGCCAGAGAAGGCGACGTGCTGTGTTCCACGCTCGCCTCTCAATAGGAATTACGGCCTAGAGAACACCATGTGGTTTTAGTCAGTAAGAGTCTGACAGACCCCTCAGCTTTCCCCAAGGGCTGAGGACATCCATTGAGGATTTCCACATGATTCGATACACTGTTAAAACCTGACAATGAGGAACAGACGAGGACGCCTGTATCGCAGGATGGCCGTGTCGGGTTTAGTCAATAGTACGGACGTCAAAACAAATCACGAGCACGCCACCTGTCGGCAAATCAAGAACAACTACGCTGTGGCGCGCTTCCTCTAACGACCTGTGTGGTGGGGACACAGTATATAAGAGTTGAGTACTGACCGCCCTAGAGCGAAGACGTTGTAGAATCGGTATCGATCAGTAATATTAGTGAGCAAGATTGTAACTGTGAACTATTTAAATAAACCCAGTGTATCGAATAATTTATGTTATTTCATTTGCGCGACTGTACCCACCGACCTGCCCATACACGATGTCTTAACCTAAGGGAATACATCCTGACTTCCCGATGGTTTGCATCTATCGGCCAGCCTTGATGCGACATATGCTAAAAGAGACATGCTGTTTTCACGCGTGCAATCTATTTGTGATAATACACTCAAAACAGCTGATCTAGCTGTTAGAGATTCGTTCTTATGTTCTGTAGAAAACTTGGATAGTTTGCGCACGGAATTTGAATCCGTAATTCATGACCAACGACGATATAACCACTTGACGGCGCATACAGTACCCCGACGCTCGAAAACTATTAGTATTTTGTCGCCTATGTAAAGGCTTCGGTACTAGTAACCATTTTAGTTGTGTCCAGTTATTAGACCTGTATGCACGCTAAATAAATACAAATTGTTTTATCTTTTTATTGCAATTATAACGCATAAAAATGCCCCCATGCGCCGTAAAGGGGTATGGGAAACATGCCAAGACATCTAGTTACAAAAAGGATGGCATAACTTTTCATCGGTAAGTAAACAGTACGAAAATTATTTTTAATTTAATCAGATTATGAGACACCGCAGGGATCTAGTTAAAATAGTGGATGGGGTAAACGAGCACAATTTTGAGTCCCGCGTTGATGTCTTTTGGAAAAGTCTCGCTCTTTCACTAGACAATTCTAATGCTTCTATCCCTTTCTCTCCCTTTGTATTTTTATCGTAAATATCTGTGCTGTTACTTTTAATAGCTGAAGTCGATATCGATAATAATAAAATTAAACTTAATAAAAAATGTATGAAAAAATATCTATCTACTTTTAACCGACTTAAAAAAGGAGGGTGTTCTCAGTTCGTCGAATTTTCTTATGTATTATGTTTCCGGATTACTCGTAGACGGCTTGACCGATTTGGAAAAATACTTTTTGTTTCTCTATGTCCTCGACAAACATATTTATATTTGTAATTGATTGATTTTTATTAAATAATATTTATATGATTTTAATTGAGTATTTTTAATAATGTTAAAATCCATTTTATCGATATCGACAATTTTCCCTTAATCGAGTTGATCAACCCTAGCGATAGCCATACCTACGCAACTTACTTTGAACTGACCAATTGCAGCCGCGCGTTCTTCCTCGTCTCCCGGCCCGCGGTAGTGAGTCGTGTGCTTCGAAGAAATCGGCCTATAAGCTCTCTAGTGGTTATATTCTCTTTGTTCATGACATTAATGTTTTAGGGATAGAATTAAATCCAGATTACGCTGTAAGTTATCAAGCTTTGGCGTCGTTCGATGATTTGTTCTGTCGCATCAAACGTGTCGCGAGAAGCTTGGAAATGCCGTCTGTCCATCAGAGCCAGGCAAACCACACTCGCGATCGACCTAAATTACCGCCCATTCAGATACCTGAATTTAACGGTGATATTCGCAATTGGAATCTGTTTATAGATAGTTTTGAAAACACTATAGATAAGAATGTCTCTTTGACAGATCATGAAAAATTATATTATCTGGTTGAAAAGTTAACTGGTAAAGCTAAAACTGCTTGTGCCGGCATTACTTTTAGTGCCGAAAATTATACATTAATATTAAAAACTTTAAAGTCGAAATACGAAGACAAAAGATTAGTAGCTACCGCATATTTAGATCAGTTATTCGAATTGAAAAATATTACGGTTTGTAATGAACACAATTTAGAGGGGTTTTTAGATACTTTTGCATCATCTGTTCGCGCAGTAAAAAACCTAAAGTTCGATGACCTCTGCGACTTTTTGTTTTTGTATTTGGGTTTAAGGAAATTAGATAGTGAAACTGTTCGTTTATTTGAAATGAACCATCGCAGTAGTGAACTGCCGAAATTCAATGATTTAGAATGTTTTGTACGCGACCATATTAAAATATTACAACGCACTTCGTCAAACCATGAAGTTACGAAGAAAGTAGTCACTAAATACGACCGTCGAACGGATGCGCCTTCGAAGTCACAAAAGTCGACACATACGTATGTGAATACTGCACCTGTACAATATATTTGCTCTTTGTGCAATAGTCAACATCCGCAATTGTACAAGTGTTCTGGTTTCTTAAAATTTACACCTTATGAACGTTATAAGTTTGTTCGCGATAACAATTTGTGTTTTAACTGCCTAAGTGACAAGCATCGGGTTACGGCTTGTAATAGTAGTCAAAGTTGTCGTAAGTGCCCTTCAAAGCACCACACTTTACTACACAAGGAGAAAGGTCCTAATAATGCCGCATCCAATGTGAGCACAGTTAGTTTATCAAGCGGGGACACGCCGCAGCCGCAGCCAGCGCGCGACGTTGCCCGCTCGCAGGACGCCGTAAACGACGTCACGTTGTGTTCGATGTCCGCTAGCCGTGCGTGTACTACCGTATTGCTCGCGACCGCTCACGTTGTTGTTCAGGATGCTTTAGGTAATCCGTGTCTTGTTCGAGCGTTGTTAGATTGCGCTTCGCAGAGTAATTTCTTAACTCATAATTGTTGTCAACGCCTTGGGCTTGATATTAATAACCGGCCAGCCTGCTCAGTAGTTAAGGGGTTCGGTGGTTTAAAATCAACCATTCATGGTTCGATTAAAATTAAATTCGCATCACGTTTTAATTCCGATATTTGTTTTGATATGGATTCGCTTGTCGTAGATAAAATTACGGAACAATTGCCCACTGTCTCGGTTGACACGTCTTTATTGGCAAAATTTAAAGACCTACCGTTGGCAGATGAATCTTATGGTGTCCCTGGAGACGTCGATATTTTGATCGGCGCATCGATCCTCCCGCACCTCCAGTTATCTCGTAAGATTCAAGGTCATTCGTCGTATCCCGCACCGCACGCCCTAGAAACAGTTCTAGGTTTTGTTATTATTGGTTCCGCACCCGCAAATTTAGATAGCTACTCGACTGTGTCACACTGCTGCACTGTTGAGCCGCCGCTGGAGTCTACCATCCGCAGGTTCTGGGAAATTGAAGAGGTCAATTTCCCGCCTATCCTAAGCCCTGATGATAAGGTGGCTGAGGAGATTTATTGTCGCACGACTACTCGAGATAATGATGGTCGATACGTTGTCGCGCTCCCATTCAAGGGGGATATTTTTTCGCTCGGTGACTCCTACGCTTCCGCTAAAAATCGCTTTTCTTGTTTAGAGCGTAAGATGCAAGCATCTCTGAAGTTGAAGCAAGCCTATGATGAGGTCGTTATCGAATACCTAGATAAAGGATACACCTCACTTGCGCCCACCGCCGAGACTGACGAGACTCGCGATCATCCATCTTACATCATCCCGCACCACGGAGTTGTTAGAGAAGATAAGCTTACTACCAAGCTTCGCGTGGTTTTGGACGGCAGTGCTAAGACTAGCACTTCTGTATCGCTCAATGATATTTTGTATTGTGGTCAAAACCTACAAGGTAACTTATTTGACATTATTGTAAATTTCCGCTTGTTTGCTGTCGCGCTCTCCGCCGACATAAGGCAAATGTTTCTTTCTATTGGTATTCGCGAATGCGACCGCAGGTATCAACGTTTTTTGTATAGATTTTCGCCTCAAGAACCTTTGAAAGTTTACGAGTTTAATCGTGTTTGTTTTGGGCTGAAGTCGAGTCCTTTCCATGCGCTTCGCACTATCAAACAATTGGCCGCTGATGAGGGCGAAAGATTCCCGAAAGCGAAAGATACTATTGAGACTGGGCTGTTCATGGATGACTTTGTCTATAGTATAGCCAGCGAGGCAGAGGCCGTTGAGACCGCCGCTCAAGTAATATGTCTTATGAAAGCCGGTCAGTTTGATCTTGTGAAGTGGACAAGTAACTCGCAGACCGTCCTAGATTCGATTCCACTGTCACATCAACTATCTTCGGTGAAGGAATTTGATGGTGATGATATGCACAAGGTTCTAGGCTTAAGTTGGTCACCCGCGTCTGACATGTTCAGTCTTAAAGTTAGTTCGACGCCGCAAATTTGTACTAAGCGCATTATCCTGTCATGTGTAGCACGTATATGGGATGTTATGGGATTTGTAGCTCCCGTCGTTTTATATGCCAAGTTGCTTATAAAGGAGCTTTGGCTTTCCAATAGTGATTGGGACGACCCCGCGCCCGACAATATTGTAAAATTGTGGGCTCGCTTTCGCCAGGAACTTCCATTGCTCAATAAAATAAAAATTTCGCGCCATGTTGGTATATTGTCAGAGAGTATAGTTACTGTTGTAGGCTTCGCAGACGCCAGTGAAAAGGCTTACGGGGGAGTGGTTTATTTTCACGTTTTGAATGCTGATAAGGTCTCGGTTAGTCTTATAAGCGCTAAATCTAAGGTTTCCCCTCGCAAGACCATTTCTCTGGCGCGCCTGGAGCTGTGCGCTATACTTTTGTTAGTGCAATTAATCAGTTCTATTGCCAATGCTTGTAGGCACCGCATTGTTATTGATAGAATTATGGGTTTTTCTGATTCTACTGTAGCTTTGTGTTGGGCACATTCTTCACCCCATCGCTGGGACACATTCGTCGCTAATAGGGTGGCTAAAATTCAGTCCGAATTACCACCACAAAATCTCTTTCACGTCGCTGGCACAGATAATCCCGCCGATTGTCTCTCCCGTGGATTGCTACCTTCACAAATTCTAGATCATCCGCTGTGGTTCTGCGCTCCGTCTTGGATTCATTGTGTGCTTGAGGAATGGCCGGTTAAGCCCTTTAACCCAGCTGCCTTTTCAGAACCACCCGAGGAGAAGAAGCATTCGCTGGTAGTTTCGGTTCCACGTGAAGAGTCGATAATTTTATCGTTGTCTAATCGCGTCTCGTCTTGGTCGAGACTTTTACGTTGTGTGGTGTATGTTTGTCGTTTTATAAAACTGTTACCCACACGCTGTAATATAACCGCCGCTGATCTGGATAAAGCTGAGTCAGTCGTGCTTCGTGAATTGCAGAGACATTACTTAGCATCCGAATTTAGAAATTTAGAGTCCGACCAACCTTGTAGTCGCGCAATCCAACATTTGAAACCTTTTTTGCAGGATGGTCTCATTCGAGTAGGTGGTCGTTTGAGAAATTCAGATTTAGGATTTGAACAAAAGCATCCAGTAGTTTTACCCCGTAAGGACCATATTTTAGATTTGATTGTAGATTATCATCACAAGGTGAATTGTCACGCAGGTCCGGACTTGTTGATGTCTATCCTTAGACAGAAGTACTGGATACTTTCCGCTCGCAATTTGATTCGTGCTAGAGTGCACAAATGTGTGCCCTGTTTTAAGCTTCGCCCGCGTTTTATCGAGCCTGAAATGGCCGATCATCGCTCTTGCCGTGTTGTTCAATCCGCTAAACCTTTCGTACACACCGGCACCGACTTCGCCGGCCCGTTTAGAGTAACTATTGCCCGTGGTCGTGGTGTACGCTCCACAAAGGCTTACGTTTGTTTATTAATTTGTATGACGACTCGTGCGGTTCATATAGAATTGACCAGTGATTTAAGTACGCAATGTTTTATGTCCGCGTTTAAGCGTTTTCTGTCGCGCCGTGGCCCCGTCAAACGTTTATATTCGGACAATGGTACTAATTACGTTGGTGCTCGCCGTAGTATCTCGGAGTTACACGCATTCTTGCGGTCAAAGTATTATCAGAGTGAATTCGCGCATGTTTTGGCCGAAAATCGTATTGAATGGCATTTTAATACGCCCGCTGCTAGTCACTTTGGTGGCAATTGGGAGGCTAATATTAAGTGCCTCAAGTCGCATCTGTTCCGCGTTGTAGGCGTACAGATTCTCTCTTATGAGGAGCTGAGTACTGTACTCGCTCAGATAGAGGCAGTAATGAATACTCGTCCACTGTGTCGAACTCTATCTAGTGACCCGTCGGAGTCTTTAGCTTTAACGCCGGCTCACTTTTTAAACATGACTCCTCTTAAGTATTTGCCCGCTATGGATGTCGATGAAGACAGACTGCATCTCCTAAAGCGTCACACTCTTTTGGATAGATTAGTTCAATCGTTTTGGAGGCGTTGGAGAACAGATTATTTGCACACGCTGCAGTCGCGTCAAAAGTGGAATACTCCAACGAACCCAGTCACCGTTGGTACTGTGGTAGTTTTAATGACCGAGAATGCGCCCCCCCTACACTGGCCTCTAGGTATAGTGGAGGAAGTTTTCCCGGATTCAAAGGGAGTAACGCGTATAGTAAGAATTAAAACCGCAACCGGTTCGTATTTACGTCCGGTTATTCGCCTCTGTCCTCTGCCTAATCAGCAGCAGGTTTCAACTTAGTTAAGTAGTTATGGTAGCGCTTTATACATATTTAGTTTAGGAATAGGTTAGCAGTTAGAGGTTACACCTGAATTTAGTTTTGATTAGTTTCGCTTATTGTTTTTTGAAGGTAACCCTTCAAACCCGGGGGGAATGGTTGCGCCAACTTGCAAAATATGATTGACATCCGCTGTTTCCTATACCTATCCCTTTTCCGCACATCCTCGCGAGTGAATAGGAAGATATGCGCCGTCATTTTTTTTTGCAAGTTGGCGCAACCACATAGTATGGATGATCTATTTTCTAATGGATAGTGGCACCTGGATGCTGTGAATCAGGACTATGGTCTTCCTTAGTGAAAATAAAAGATCGTCATTAGAACCAAGTTTTGTTACGACAAAATTCATATTTTTTTAATAAAGCCTTTTAAAATACGATCAAGAACTGGCACACCTTTCCACCGAAGCCCTCATCTTAATTAAAAGGCTAAACTGAACATTTGGAATCCTTCACAGAACACACCCAACTACTCACTTAACTATTCATAACACAAACCTTTTCAACCACAAAATGGTTAAAAAATCCAAAACTGTTACAAAGATCTTCATTACACGCAACTTCATTCCTTTTAGACTTATTCATCAATGTTCAAATGACAATGGACCCTATCCGGGTGACATATTTACTCTTGGAGCTCACAATGGCTTGGCCCTATTTTTGCGCATGACTCGCTGGATGTGGACGTCTCGTCGTGACTATAAAATTGGTATGCATTTGTGATTGCGATATTTTGATGAATATGAATATTTGTTTGTTTTTTATATCTAGTATTACATAAACCTAAATATTAACAAAAAGTGCCGATAATTTCGGGCTAACCTAAAAAACACGATTTTACGCGTAATAGGGCACTCGTTTTCTAAACACAAGAACAAATTTCTTAACGAGCCTTTAACGAGTTCCAAAATTCCTATCTCTTTTTATTCCTTGCTCAAGTTCAGTCTACACCAGCCAGCCAGTATACAGCCTGGCACCGAACCTAACACAGATGCTGACTACATGTAAATGAGCTATTCTGGTTGGCAATCTAATATAGTTATAATATCATTTGTAGTTCAGCCACGTATGTCCTTGGCCAAAGGGTATCCCGCTTTAGTGCTTGGCGTTAAGATTTGTGCAGACAAGCCACATTCACAGCAACACCATACCACCATACCGTGGCTAAAATATCGGTGCGGATAAGTATTTAGCGACTTTCAAGAGGCAACTTCAACCAGCTTCAGTGAGTCAACGAGCCTATGCAATTTAGCCACTGCAATAGTTGAGTAAGGATGCTGAAGTGAGGTTTAGTCACCAAGTCTTTCGGATAAACGATGGTCATTTGGTATTGTGAGAAGGTCTAACTTAGCATGGGACGCCCGAAGCTAAAACAAAATTAAAATCATTTAAATTCACCCGCGAATAAGCAGTTTTTGAAAGTAAAAAAGTAGTCTCATACCCGCCAGTCACCACTTGCTAGTGTTTAGAGGAGTTAGTTTAGTTAGTTTAGAAAAATTCTTTAATAACATAAAAATATACATAGCTGAAGTACTTAAAAAATAAGTAACAGTAACACTTATAATAATAACAACACTTTTACAGGCTAGGAGCACCTTTATAAGTATATAATAATAATGGTTACAAACTTATTACAACATGGGGGATTTATAAAACAAACCTTTAATATTAATATATGAAATTATTGTAATAATTTCATTTTTATAAAATGAGGGGGTAACAGCAAATACTTAACTACGCGCTTAGCGTTTAGAGGAGTAAAATATGCCGCAACAAAGTCGGATAAAAGATGCGGCAAGCGCAGTACTGGATGCCATGGTGCAACTCAGAATATCCCTAATTGCAGCTGTAAACTATGAAAGGTTGAGTATATGTTAATTAATTTCGCCCTGACGACATTTTTGTAGCTTAAGTGTGGTGCAACGTTGGCTCGTCTAAGCAAACCCTTAAGTCCTCAATTTTGGCATAGGCATGGCAAACTATTCGCATTTCTGGTTTCTCTAACGAAGTGTTATTAGTTAAGGGTTAGTGTTCAGCTCAATGTATGTAATGTTATTGTTATAGCATTCGGTATATTGGATCCCGGTGTTAGTGTTATTGTTATTGGCAGTTTTAATTATAAAGTATGTTTTGGTGTTAAGGGGAATGTGGTTATAACGAATGTTTATTGTGGGAGTTACTTTGAATGAATATAATTGTATGTTAATAAATAAATAATAATAAAAAATATTTACTTAATTAAACAAGAGCACGTTGCACAAAATTGTAGTATTATTATTGCGACTCGAATGAGATTTTAAGGGTTTCATTGATGGATATAAGCACTGTCTTATACTCGATAAAAATTTCCTACACTATTCTAATGGCTTAAATCAAGTCGAGCTAAACTTTTTCTAGAATTTTCCACCGCAATATTTCCTGTGAAATTATGCCTTAGTGCTCCATTTTCAAGTATTTCTAAAATGTAAATCTAAACGAATATTATCAAAACGTATGTTTCATCATTAAGTCACCACAACATCCATCAGTAAGTCACCCTTTCCTCCCTCTCCAAATCACAATACTACCTTTCACAATAACACAAACACCCCATCACAATGACCCATTTCACCTGTCAACCTGTCAACCTGACATAACCAATCAGCCCACTGTCAAAGGCCGCGTAATTTTTTAAATCAGCTAACAAGCATCAAATGTGTTGCCATTATCAGGTACCTGATTGGATTGACTGTTCGAAGCATCAAACAGACGTTTTAATGTGAAATCGGTTAATTGCAAGTGCTACTGTTTGTGGGAGAGAATGGTGTAGTTTTTAGCATTCATTTGTTTTATTTATGAGTCGGCCATGTTGACCATAGAAGATGACCGTTGGATTACATATTAGCGAGAACCGACAAATATAATCTCGGCTTTCTTAGGTTAGATGGAGTGATGAACTCTTCAGGGTGGCTCATTACTATGTGCCACCCTGAAGCTGAATGAAAGTGATCGAGGATCTAGTTGAATGGCGTGGCGCGTCTTTTCGCACCTTTCTCTACTTTTTGGAAATGTTATTTATTTAAGAAAACCCTGATTTTTGCTTAAAACATTATTGTCGCACCCTCTCTCGTTTATCTATTACTAGCTTTTGCCAGCGGCTTCGCCTGCGTTATAGTAGGAAATTATCCTACGGCAACATATTACCAGAATAAAAAGTAGCCTATGTGTTATTCCAGACCATAATCTATCTATGTGGCAAATTTCATCCTGATCTGTTCAGCTGTTCTGGCGTGTTTTAGTAACAAATCATCCAACCCTGTCGCATTTATAATATTAGCAAGAAGTAAGTTACCACCCAGACACCATAGTATTTTTTGTACTCTTTAAGGTTTTTCTTCGAAATGCCTAAACGGAAATATAAATAAAAAAAAACCCAAGAGAAAGACACTTCACCCGCACAAATCATACAAGCTTCAACTTTAACGAAAAATAAAAGACTATCAAAACGTAGTCAGAATGGAAGATTCGATATCGAACATCGAGGTCGCCTTTGGGCAAGTTTGAAGTCTGAGGGACCATCTCTTATCTCTCATCTATATGGATAAGACTTAGAGAGGGGTTCGAGACGTTTTTTTGGATTTTGGGATCAGTAGTAAATCATGTTCGAATAACTGTGGCTAAAAAATTGTTATGATAATAATATATATTGGAATAGTAGTCTAAAAGCGTCATTTCATGTCCTATTCAGGAAACGAAAGGTTGATTCCATGTGATCTCTTAATAAATTGAGGCACGCTAATTTCCTTATTTTAGAGCTTTGTCACGCTTGACTTGTTTTAATCGAAAATGATCGAAAATTGAAAATTCTAATTGTGATCCTATCAGACGACAAAGTAACACTGTCTTACTTAGTTTTTCTTTTTTTACAGAATCAGAATGGATCCTCATGAGGGAACAACTCATCAAATCACCAGTTAGTTAAAGTGTTGTCACAAGTGAATTAAAGTGCAGTTACCAGTGAATTAAAGTGCTAGTGATGTGCAACCGAAAAGTGCTTCATATCGATAGAAACAGCTAGTGTTGTCAACGATGCCGTTTTCGAGGTCGCACGTGATCGGCGGCGTGTTGTTCTCCATACTGCTACAGTACTGCGTTGAGAGTCAACAGGAGAATCTCATTGAGGAAGCATGTAAGTAGATAGTTTATTTGTTTTTATCACGCTTTTATTAGCTTGGTATGTATGTATCTATGTAACGGAATCTTTGGACGTGATTTTCACCTCCTTCAAAACATCGGATTAATTTTAAACTTTGCACACTTTTCAAGGACTAAATAACTAATAATTAACTATCATTAATTATTAGTTTTAATAATAATTAGTACACAACCAAAGTTCAACTTTAAATTCAACTGTTTACGGTGAAGAATACCGAAGCAATAATTATCTGATGTTAATTGACTAAATGATCAAGTCACAAGGTTGTTTTTTCCACTAAGTTGATCACCCGCATCAGTCTTGCCTAGTTAGGTACGTATCTGAACAAATGTTTTATTTGGATTAAAATGGGAAATCTGCCAGTTTCCTTTACTATGGATCTCTGCATTAACCTTTGGGTATTGAATTCGAGTATGGAATTATCTTACCTATCACCATCAGTGTGGGTGTAGCACACTGAAATGGGTTTTTTACCCAAAATATCAGTTTCTATTGTTTGGGTAGGATTTATTGGTTGTCGACACAGCGTAGACTCTACGGCAGCGTTTCGACGAACTTATAAATATAAGGTCATATAATTACTAATTAAACTGAAAGATAATGAGAATTTTTCTTAAGAACTGACCCTTAGATTATCAACATATCGGCAGGTAATTTTTAAAGCAGATTTTTTCAACCTTCGCAGATTTTTTCCTAAGTACCCGTAGGTACTGTACAAAAACTTAATCAACTTTTGAAACCTTTAAATGGGCCGTTATTAATTATTATTTATACGAATTCATTCCATAATTGATTCCCAGTAGGCAGCCATTTAAGTATTGAAAAACTTCGATAGCTATATTTAACTTTCAATGCATAATTTGTACCGATTCAAATAAATTTAAATGTTCTCAGAAATATGCTGAAAGTTTGAAACAAAAACCAAAGTTTGAGGTTTTTACGTTGGAGGAGTTTAACGACTTCAAGAAATTTTCCGTTTGCGACTGTTTTTGGATTTCAACAGTAACGATACATTTTTGAATTGGCCATTTCAATAATGGATTTTCTTTAGCTAGCTAAGAACTGAATAAATACACTAAAAACACTTTCTAAAACTATTTGGAACACTTGATTTATATTGCTGCTAAGCGAAATTAGTTTTTGCATAGGAGGAAATCACTACGGTTTCGGAAAATCCAGACTATCCATTCATTTATATTATAAATGCGAAAGTAACTCTGTCTATCAGGCTGTGTCACTGTTTGTTATCTTTTTTCTGTGCCAAAGCCACCAATAGGCCCGAATGTGTGTTTGTGGATATTAAGGACATGTCGGCCATAGTTATAGATACAATCGGAACGGAGGGTAATAAGTTATGTAGTAAAGTAGCTTACATTCATTACGGTAGGCTGCACACCAGTAAGAAAAAAACCATTATTATATGGGCCTCTTAATTTATTCAAATTCCGTACTGCGCTGGGCCAGCTCGAGGTCCAATTGTTACTATCACATCCCATCGTCTTAGAGAAAATATTCCATTTTCAAAAGATTTCCTGTCTGCCAACAACATCATTAAAATGGCTGTTTATTCTGCTGTCCAAATTTTAAAATAAACACTCGCGAAGCGTTACGTCACAGGCTAACGTTCGGGAATTCTCGGCAATTTCTGCCTCTCCGAACTCCGCCGCAATTGAATGAATAATTAGTAACCGCACGGCATGGAACAAAAAAGTCAGACTCCGGGCTTAAAGAAAAGAGAGACATAGACGTAAATACATAAATTTTATTTTGTTATCATTTTGTTTGCAGTAATAAGATGGAAGAGTTAGTAATAACCTAACCTAAACCAAACAATGTTTATGGACACAGTGACCATAAATATTGGGTCATTTTCAATGTATTATTTGCACAGGTGCTATTTTTACCTAGAAATTATTTTCTGTTTTGACTCATTATATTTTTCGGTATAGTTGTTGGACTTACAGTTCCTACTGGACCTACCGAACTGTACCATACCGAATACCTCATTGGTAACCGTAATTGCTTTTATGTTATGAGAAATAGTAGTCTAGTGATATTTTATCAGTGGGAATATATAAAATAGGTACGTTCACTATTATAATATTGGCCTTTCACAAGCATTGCTCTGTGGCGTAGCAAATACAACAAAAAAATGTTTTTATCTCTACTGTCGCTATACTGATACTGTAATTTGAAAAGTATTAGCACGGACATACTAACGAAATCCGCTTACCCACCATGAGCTAAAGTCTCCCACATATTATTATCCTATTTCACACCGTTGTTTCAGCCTGCGCAAATTGTAGGCATCCAGTTCACACAGAATGTTCTATGCCTCTAAGCTGCACATCCTAAATTTTAGTGTGCGCGCCAAATTATTGTTCAGGCTCAAATAATACCTCTATTTCTTTACGGATCATAATCCTTAAAGTTGTAAGAAAAAGATCCTTCAACAAAACTTGTATCTATTCCCGCCAAGTCATTACTCCAATAGTAATCAACGTATCTTCTATAGACTAAGCGCTAATCCTCTCATTCTATCTCTCGAAGATTATGTTGATCCCTTATGACGTACCGGCGGCGGCGTCTAATTATGAACAGATATTGCGTCATTCTTGGTATTACAGAGCTGTTGATCCTTGGGTAGTAAGGCCTCTGAGAAGTTGTAGGCGAACGCTGCGAAAAAAGGTGGAGGAAGTTTCAAGGGAGAAAGTCTTTTGGAGAAATAGGCAGAATGTTGCTTTATGAAATGAAAACATGATAGAGGCAATTTTGTTTTATTGCCAAACGCTAACAACACTTGTCTAGTGTCTGACATACTAAAACTGATTTGGCTATACAAGAAAACTACTTAAGGCGATATATACGCTCCAATGTAAAAGCAGTACTGGCCGTGCGCCAGCTCGATGTCAAAATATCAATATTGAACCTCCTTTTGAACAGCATTGTTTGCAAAATGTTATTTGATTTACATATGCTATGTCAATTATAAAGAATGCTAAGCATAATTTTTTCTGTGTAAAAATATTTTTAAACATCCAAGTCGTTTTAGAGTAGTGTTCATATGTTGCGTTTTAGAGTAGGGTTAATATTTTTTTTTAAAGCAAAACTGTTACTTAAACGAAAAAACGTTGTTTCAAAAATAATGCACATGTATCAATAATCAATATGTATTTTTTTCAAACTTTTTAACCTTACCGTTACTAAGGAGTATGCTTTAGAAAGGAACCGTTTTACGATACTAAAGCGGTGGAAGGTTCTTAAATCCACTCATCATTGTCGTCATTGTCGACTTCTTCCCCTATAGCATTTAGAATTTTTCTCAATGACATAATTCAAGCATTCACTACCTCTTTAGCCAGATCATCGTTAAGAAACCAGTATACTAGTAAAATAACATCTTCTTTAGTATGCTATCCATCCAACCGCAAAATGGTTATATACCCTGCTTAGCATGTCCACTAACAAAACGGTTTCCGTACACATTGGCCCTTGGGTTTTCATCGTTTATAACATATTCGCGTAAAAGTGCTCAGATATTCACCAATGGACTGTAACGCGCTACGAATTGTGTCGTTGTAAAGTAAAAGGATTTCATCTAAAACATAGTAAAAACGCCATTGTGTCGTTGTAAAGTAAAAGGATTTCATCTAAAACATGGGTGAAAGTGTGGGAACTTTACAGCACATTGCATAATACTTTGCTTTATCTATTGTTTTGACACAAACTAAATTACTTGATGATATGGAATAGACCTGTGTATCAACAATATAAACTCGTAAGCTTCATTGGTCACTAAATAATAAATGGGTAATGCATATTATTTGCTAGGAACGACCGAACTGCAGTGTAATAACATTGTTTACTTAGTAAAGTACACATTGCTGGTCTTGTGCAAATAGTTGTAAAGTAGAGTGAGATAAACAAGCAAGTAATTGTTATTTGCTCAATTAATATGAATATACGACAGCAACTTCAAATATTGTTGTTGTGATGTAAAAAAAACGTAGATGAAATATGCTGGGATGGAAAAAAAAGACAGAACGCCCTAATCTGTACTTCCTAAAGAGGTCAGCAGATGTGTGTAATAGTACACCCACTTTTTGCTAGCTGTAAAAATAAAGGCAATCATAAGATTGCCATTAGGTCACAATCGCAGCTGTTGAGCGTGAGATCCCGGGTCCAAATTTCACACGGAAAACGTGTTAATATTAGATTTTTCCTTTATGAGTTTCTCTGTAGCAGCTGAGATTTTGGATTTGTATCCGGTTAAGCGCAGTAAGCTTGCTCTCGTAGTAGTAGCGCTTGTGAATATTGGACTAGAGTCTAGTGACTACCAACGAGATAGTAAATACCTTACAAAAGAAAACCATGAGGTACAAACAATAAACCTGTCAATAAAAAATCACTAAAATCGTGACACCTTTTTAGTAATTCTGTTAAAAAAATGAAATATTTTATCAACTTTCATAACATAATTGGACCCAAAATATAATATTAGAAACATCACAACGTAGTATTACAATAAAACTCAATGAATACTAATTTCAGCCAGCTTTGGCTGAGCGACCTCTGGCGGCAATCCAAGGGATTAGTCCTATTACCTAATTTACGACCATCATAGCTCTTCCATAAACACAAGACTTATTTTCCCTAAAATTTTGAAGTATTAAATTTTACCAGCGAATTAGAGAAATTATAAATATGAATGATTTAAAAGGGGATTTATTGGCACAAAAATCTTTTTCATTTTACATATTAATACTTAATGCCAATATTTGGTACTTAGCTTATGTAAAAAATAACTTGACTTTTAAACTGTTTAACTTTTGTCTTCTGACTTAAACCAACTAACTTAAATTTAACAATGATTGATTGATTTCATTTTTATCGTTCCAAACACAACTCAAAATCGTTTTCCGTAAAGTAAAAGATAGACCTTTCAAAGAATCAACAATCTTATAACCGACATTCCATTTGTGTTTGCAGAGTTTTGCTAACTAATTTAGTTTAATCCTTTGTAGTTCACTAATCCTAATACTTTAGTAAGTTTATAACATTCAAAGGTTCTTCTTCTTCTTTTCGAGCGAGGATGTGGCCACCTCTGGTGTCGAGAGTTAATTAAGCCGCCTCCAGGAACCCGACAGGCCTCTGACTTTGCTTTTTCAAACTTAAATTAAATATGTAAGTCCAGGTTTCCTCACGATGTTTTCCATCACCGTAGCCTTTGATGTCCAAAATAAACGTAGAAAATACAAATGAATTTGAAAAAGTCACATTATTACAGATATAATTTATGACATTCTAAACTACACACTACAGCAAACAAAACGACGCATATCTTTATATATTTTATGCTGCAAAAGTATTGGAAAAGCCGAAATCTCTTATAACTTACGTGACATGACTCAAAAGGGATGTATCCTTATATATCAAAGGATTCAAAATCGTTTCTTTTTCATTTGGGTATGTTTTTATAGAAAATAAATGTGCGTGGTGTGACGCATTATACATGTGGATCTGCATAATGTCATTAAGGTTTTGATTTTTTTATTATAATATTAGTTTGTACGACGATTTCTAAAATGAAAGAATTGGTTAAACATTAAGAGGAGCTACATTTTCTGATGCGTAAGTGTTAATTTGAATAACAAACCCCTCACGAAAATCGCTTTAATTTTGACAGTACTACAAAAAATATTGCAATATATCTTTTAATCTGGTTTTTAAGATCACTTGCAATGGATGTGTGTAAAAATTAAATCGAGTGTCATAATACGACAAGACAGGGTCTACGCAAAGTGAAAGCCTATCAGCGCTAACAATTAAAAGTTCACAATGTATGGTAATGACTTGCGCTGCTGAAATTTCATGTGGTCAGTACAAAGATTTTGGAGTTATGACAATAGTTATTGCTGATAGAATTTCACTTTGTCTGGAGCAACAGATGGTCTAGCTTGACTCTACTAAATATACCAGACGGTACCCTAAAACTTAACTTTCTCGTATATTTCTTCTACATTACTGCTACTCTAGCTTTAGGAATACTTGTGAGAATCAAACTAAATCTTATTTAAATGCCTAAGTACTTACAAGCTTCGCATATTTTGCTCCTTAAAAATGTTATTCGTCTTTTATTGTGGTTATCCTCAATGTTAATCACATTTGTGTGTACTAGAGCATAAACATTCTTTCTCAGAAGAATAATATTAGTCTGGGATAGTAAAAGGGTTATTGTGTTGTTAGTTCTTGTTTGCGTCTGTTAGAGGCCCGAAAGTCTGAAAGTCCCGGTAGGTATGTACTCAGTAATTATATAAAGTTTTGGAGGTCAGATAGAGAGTCGCTGCATTTTAATTTAATACAAGCATTTGGTTTCATTGCAATAAATGCACGACCTTAAAAGGGATGAACGAAAGGTAAAAGGAACGCATGCAGCAGATGAAAATGCTATCGAGGTATGTGTGGTGATACTCGGAAGGTGGAAATATGTACGAGTACCGAAGTGTTAGAAAAAATCTGAAACAGCACTAGTGACCGAAAAGTTGTGTCTGGAAATCAGTTGTCATGGTATGGGCCAGTGATGCAGACGAATGAGGAACGTGTCGTGAGGAAGTTTTAAGTAGATATAAATGTGGAGGAGTATGGGAAGACCAAAGAAACGATGAATAGACTGTGTGAAAAATGATTTGAATAAAAAGGGATACCTTATGTGAATTCTGAGATGATGGCTAATGGGTTGTGCAATGTGCATAAACAGAAGGCATAAAATACACTGAAATAAAACACAGATAAATCACATGTTTACGAATTTTATAAAACCAGACAATCCAGACAACCAAGTATTTCTTTTTTTCTAAAATATAATATCCTCTGACACAATTTTCGTAACGTTTTCTCTTTTATGTTAGTAATATTTACTAGGTTTTGAGTAAGAAATAGTATTAAAAGGTAAATGCCAAGCCACATTATTTTACTTGTAAGTAAAATTGGGAACTAGGAATTTCTTTTCTATTTGATCCATATATAGGTAAACCTTTTAAAGGTACTGAATGAATTCTCTTAGGGTTAGAAGATCAAATAAAATGCCGAATGATTCTTGAGGTCTTTGTACTACAGGTTTTTGATCTTCTTTCAATGTTTGGGGGAACAAACTGCTTACACATAGGAAGATTTTTCTTCTATCCTGAATATGACGTAACTTTTGATAGAGTTGATGATATTAAAATTTTTGGTATAATGGTCGCAAACGCTACTGAGCAACCCTAGATTAGATTTTCAGATCGGGCAAACTGGTATTGGGTTCTTCCGTCTGAAATTTCCCAGTAGCAACCAAGAGTCTGGCTATGTGTCCAATTGGGAAAAAAAATGGATGTTCCATCTGTAACCTGTACCTAACTGTAATGTTAACAATACAGGAAGGCACTATAAATCAACAAAAGAAAAACACTCGCTCTGTTCGACTGAACTGTACTGCAATCCGTACACCTTACTTTACACTATGTTGAACGAAACGCGTAAGCGCCATGAATTTCTTGGCGCTTACGACATTTTGATCACGAATAAACTAAACTCTATAAGCGAATCTAGCATGCATGTTTTAATATAATTTGAGTCAATGAATAGTTATATTAAATTAATATTAATAGTTTGAGACAACAAATGTTTAGCTGCAGCGAACTTTAGTTCTAACTCACCAGCATTTGAACAAATGGTTTTCATGAATGTTCTTCGGTAGAATGTATGTCAATGCCCGGCATTAGTTTAGAACCTAATTAGCATTAGACCGATTCTTGGTTAACTACCCGTAGAATTCATGTTTAAATTAACTAACCTCTGGTTTCCTGGTAAACCTTTGTTATGACCTAGTTTTGTTTAATAGATTAATTTGGAATATCCTACTTTCCTATTTATTTTTATTACCTATGTCCTACCTAAAGTATTTACCATAAATGCTTAAGTCTGGATCATATTAATCAAATTTGTATCAACGGCCTGGATTAGGACGTAGGATTAGGAGTTTTATCCCAGTAGTGCGTTAGTTTAATTTCCGCCTTCCCCCATGGAAAAAAGGCGTGAGTATGTATATAGTGCGTTTCCGTGAGATATTTATTTATTTTTACGCGGGTGACTTATACTTGACTCCGCTGGCAAAAGCCAGTCAATAATAAATCAACAACCCGTGTTATGTTGTTCTTGTTAGCTTTCAATAACTATGAAAGATTTAAAGTCAGCACAGAATTTGTTTTTAAGTTAATCTTGCATTTAATGAATCCTTATTATAGAGCCTGTCGAAAGACATTAGATTATAATTATACGGATGGTTGATTAAACCGCTTCAACAGGATATCACGACAACATTATAAAATAATGTTCCCTTACGTTCCTAATTACTTACTTATCGACAACAAGAACATACAAACTTCTATGATTAAAGATATTCAAATGAATATTTTTATTTACTTGCGTTAATTTGTCAGCATGGGTCTTATTTTGAAAACTTGAAACAAGATAAATGTAAGGTGTCTACGTAATTTGTAAAAGTTTGTCCTATTGAGTATTGACTAGAAATGGTAAGTTCTGGTGCGGAAGAGTCTTAATCATCATTATTTCTACCAAAAGATTTCCACTGGTGTACCCCAACCATCGCTACTTATCATAACAAAAGTTCTAATTATCATGTGACCTAATTTCATTTAATATACTTTTTTTTTGTATAACGATCAAATAATAAAATTATTGTATTATTTCATTTAAGCTAATTTTATATGGTATAATGTACATTTTATATAATGCAAATTTGAAATAATATTTTCAAAATCTATAGGTAACGTTAAATATAATTTAATAAAAACTTCAACATCTACTTTGTTTTGTATATTTTTGCAAAAGCTAATTAGATTTTAAATGCTAGCCATTTTCGCAATCGCATTTTACAAAAACAAACACCACATAAATATTGCTTGTTATTAGTTTGCTTTCAAGCCGGTGGATGTATATTTTTTTTCTATTATGAGCTTAAATATTTAGGACTAGTTGTGCCCGCGGCTTTGCTCCCGTTTACTGCCTATCCTACCCTATTTACCTACCTACCTGCACCTACCCTACTTACCTAAACCTACCTACCTTACTTACCTTTCTACCTACCTAAATCGAGCGTTAACTACACTATTAACTCTAGGGAGAAGAATATTGACTTCATACAAAAAAGATAAGGACAGATTTGCTGCGTGCCATCTAGTAGCACTCTAGAACACCGAAACGAATTTTTTTTTTTTTTTTTTTTTTTTAAATACTATCTACTTCCAAATAAAAACACTATAAAGTGAAAAATACTTTTTTTCGTTATAGTCAGTGACTTGCAAAAAGAAAGTTATTTTTCACTTTGTAGTGTTTTTATTTGGAAGTTGGTAATATTTTTTTAAAGACGTTTTTATTTTTCACTTTTTAGTTGTACCTAATAGGCAAGTTCTTTAGTAAGATACCTATAATGCCAGAATAGATTACTCGAATATCATGTAATCAGTTTTGTTGTTAATACGCTAATTAAGTCTTTAATACGGTTAGCTGATATGGTTATTAGTAGGTACAACCGTAACTTAATTAGTTTGCAATGGTCAACCATTAGAAACTTTTCAAGGATGATGGATGGATGATATCAACATGTAGTGTAATTCCCACTATGGGGAGATGGGATTCTCCTTTGAAGGGAGTTGCTCGTAATTGACCACCCATAGTTTTGCAACAAAACTAAACACGTTCATAAAGTCCTAATTACTGCTCAAAAGTAAATCCCCCCATACATTAACAACCATAGATCATACTCATCATAACCATACATTATAAACGCATACTTATCTCAATCAATTAAAATAGACCCCCTTGAAAAGGATTTCTGACCCTTCGTCATTATTAGCATTGCTATGTAAGGTAAACCTTGTTTTTTCCAGCCATTTGATAACAAGGTATTCTGATAGAAGGCAAATTATTTTGTCTGGTCGTTTGATAAGGGATTATCAGCCTTATCAGTCAGTCTGTTTAGGAAGGACTGTAATTGGATGTTGGGCTGTTGACCTTGCCTTCTTGTTTAGGGGATTTTGGGAAAGGATTTTATTATGTTTTCGTTAATAGGGAAAATAAATGTAAAAAAAAGGATCTGTTTTTGGAGCTTGTAGGTTTTAAACCTGGGTAGTACCAATGTGACTGTTTCCACTGTCTTAGATGTTTGTGGCCTCGTTTCAGCTGGTCAACTCGATTACAACAGGGAAAGACGGCCAAGGACACGCGTTTCAATTTCGTCACTCGTCATATGTCAATGAATGAAAATTGAGGCGATTAAATTTCTTATCTGTAACGAAAATGATTAAACAAAATCAAACAATAGCCAATCGATTTGGTTAAATGTTGATAATATCAGATCTCCAATCACCACATTCGACTCTCGTTTGTATTCGCTTTCATTTTCGTTAAACAACTCCTAAATAAATCTGTGACTTTTAGTTTCCCCGAGAGACACCTTTATCTGTGTCGGTCCAAGCGTTTCTGAAAACCTTAATATAATAAGGTTTTCAGAAAAGCTTAGTAAAAATATAAAAAGAATTGAAGCCAAACATATGCAAGAATAAATTAAATCGGTGATTTTTCATCACATTCGTCTGGTACTACGTAAGCGAAGCAAACTTCCAATTAAAAAAAAACTATTCTTCGAATCAACTGTGAAAATGGCGTCAATTTTTTACAGAGTGAGACATTGGATGAACTGTCGAGTATTATTTTATGTAGGGTTGGGCAGAATTAGGTGCTACAAGTACATTAGGTACAAATTAGTTGCAACGTAGACAAGCCTACTTGGGCGGCTATTGTATATTGTTACAGAACGAACTAGAGGTACTAAAGCGAGGCTGACTGAAAAGTATAATTTAATGCTGGAACTGGTGATTGCATAAAAGTTTCCAGTAAAATCCGTTGTATCATGGTCAATTGGTCAATCAGTCAGTTTTGGTATAGGACTCTCATATCACTGTAATGCAATTTAAGGTTTTCAAATTAAAACTTTCGCAATGAAGTTTCCTTGGTTGTCATAAATTAGATTAACCAAGGAAGTACACAGTAAAACTACATGGGCTGACAAATCCTCACCCAGGGATCCGCGTAACTCTAGTTCACAACAACCCGCAGTTCCTACTAGGCGTATTCCATATAGGCATATTCCATCCACGTGGGAACCTTTCGCGTTATTTTACTACCGACATAAATCCTACAACGGACTTCAAGATTGAAAAACTTTGCATTACCGACGCTCACAACTTTATTGTTTCAGCAATAAAGTTGAAAGTTTATTGCGACAACTGAAGTACATGTTTTCATTTTACAATGATACCACATCCTTGTTTCTGGTTCCTTTTTATTGGGGTATTTACAATGCAAATACACTATAGAGATGCTCGTCAAATATTGCCTTTTTTAGGTAGCTTATCGTGGGAAATCGAGATATTTCTATATTCGCTTTTAGAGTTCCGTTTTTACCGCGTCTCTGATTTCGGTCTCCTTTTTTTATTTTGCCGACTTTGGCGTCCTACTACATGACAAAGGTCTCATACAGAGACGAAACGAATACTAAACATTACACTTATTATTATTATTTATTTATTTTATTATTTAAAATACAGAGTAGACTTATATATAAGCTACACACACTCCCGCAAAACTGCACATACTGCACTTGACCGGAGATATTTCAGACCATTACTAGTTCAGATATTATGTTATGCTCGTTACAAAGTTTACGTAAAACTATGAAAGTCCTAGTTGTTTACAAAATGCGTTGCACAATCTTCAAACTTCATGGACCATGTAGTAATAACTTCTGTGGAGAGTTCACTTCTAACTTTTCATCATAACTATCCTTTTAAAACTCTCATGCATGCTGAAAAGAATCGTCAAATAATGTTATTGGGAAAAATATATGTAGTTTCCTTGATGTAGCTTAATAACATATTGATATTTTGTTACCATTCTGAACGCACCGTCCTAGAATACTAAATCTTTTTTGAAACATTTATAAATTAAGTGTCCTTAAGTGTTAAGGATACTCGTAAGTCGCAGGTTTATCTCGTATGTACGATATTCTCAGTCATTTTCTCCACTTGATTCAATAAAATTGACGGTTTGTAGCTTGTTATTTATTGATAGTAAACATTAACAGATGACGACCGAGTCGGAAGTGGAAGAGTCTCACTTCAAAAGCACTTACAATATAAACCTTAAACTCTGAAAAAGTGGATGGAGGTAACCTGTCTTTTGTAATTCCTTGAACAATACCTTAACTTAATTGATTCTTTGTTACACACCGCTTCCTAGCAATCATGTGAATATTTTTTTTCTCACTCTCACATCGGTCAATGATCTAACGACGTGTCAAACCTAATGGACATTCTAATCTTTAAACCTGCCTCTTCTTACATTCCTCTTTGAGATACGCCGAAGATTACAATGTAATCAATTATAAACTTTATGTATTTTTATACATGATTGATTTTTGTTAAATGACATTTCTTTGGATCAAAACACAATGGAAGTCGGATCAGTTGATATGTGAACGAAAAATTAGATATGGGAAAAAAATAGTTATGGTTGTAACTGTAAATATAGTTGTTATAGACATGTAAATGAAGTATTAATGTAAGCGAAGCAAAAGGAGTATGTAAGAATGAAAAGCTGGTGGTGTTCTGAAGTTCCTGTCTACATCCATGAGAAAAAGGCATGAGTTTATGTGTGTATAATATTAATTCAGTCATCTACTCGTGTACACATCTACCCGTCATCGTGCCTACCCCTGCAGGAAATACTACAAGCGTGATGTTGTATATTTTCGCGTATCCTAAATACTACAACTGTTTGATAGTCCCGCTTCGTCGCCCACGTAGGACGAAGGGTAGGGTTTCAATCAGTGTACCCAATTCCGATGTATCCGGCAAACCTAAATGCGTCTTCCTTTCATCTCGATTCTCGTAAAAAAAAGCTTTTATCCAATATGTCCGTTCCTTGATTTGTCAAAACAATTGTTGATGTTTTTATCACAGAAGAAATTCCTATTATCTCAATTCAATTTTAAAAACGGAAGTTGTCATCCGGCTTTAAGAATAAGGGCGAGAGCTGAAAATAGTTTCTTTGGAAGTTACTGGTGGATTATTTTTAATAAAGGAATTATTTTGCAATGTATCGCGTATTTGTATTACTCGGTTACTGGGTTGTGGAGGCCAGATAGGCAGTCAATACATGTTAAGTATTGGTATCCGGTTAGACTGCCTTTAAAATAGTTGGAATAAGCTGGGCGGAAATATTTATTTTTGCAATTCTTAGGCCATATCGATGGAGTCAAAAGTCTTCTCTTGCAATTTGGAGCCAATCCTTTGCAGTAATCTAGTTAGTCATCCCGAAATCCCAATAAAATCAAAAAAAAAAGAAGTTAGGTACCTATGTGCAAAAACGTTTTCTTTTCTTGTAAAATACCGATACGGTTTTAATCAAAAATGTGTTTTGCTTTAAAAGAATTTGATAAGGAACTATTTTTTTACTATTTGAGGGTTCTTGCATAGTATTCTGCCACTAACTTGTTCATGTTTGATACAACACCCTACTTAATACTTACGTTTGATTAACAGTGTAACATAAACCCCATACCGTGATACCCTTTTCACTGAATGGGGCTGCCCCCATAAAAGCTTACGGTATAATATTTGGTTACACAACAATCTGCCATTCAATCTGTCCTATTTAGGGAACGGACCGAATATATCGGGTTACATCCAGGGCTGACATTTAGGGAATGGTCAAGTTGGGAAGCTGGTAAATGTTTTGATATTTTTTAGACTTTGGTAAAATGTAAGATTTCTGAGGATATTAGGAACTTTTTTATTACAAATCCATTGCGATGACCAGACAAGCGTGTCAAATCTTCACTAATGTTATCAAGATGTATTTTTTTTTATTGTGTCTTTGAAGGAGCAGATTCGATTCGGAAAATTCTTTCACAGACATAAAACTATACTAACGCTGAGCGTCATAGGATAATTACCCGGAAAATGCACGTGTCTTGTGGGATAAGCCGCAGGAAAACTAGTTATAAATAAACAAAAAAGAGCCTATTTACCAATAAGTTAAACAGCTTATGACTTACACCCGGGCCTAAACAAAATGACAGTCTTATCAGCGATAACCATTGTCCAAAATGTATAGGATTGACATGCGCGTTTAAACTGTCATCTGTTCCATCCCAAACATTTCGCACTCATCCCTTTTATTTCCATACAAAAACACTGGCAACCAACAGTTCTTTTCGCAAACATTCTTATTAACATAACACAATAAAACAATGGATCCCAAGCAATGCTTGTCGTGATCATATTTTTGTGATGGAGCTGTTATTTTGTACTTGCGTCTGTGCTTGTGTCAAAGTATTTGTTTTTCCGGGTTCAATGCCAGGTTCCAAATTTTCTTGCAATGACTTTTTCCACTTAGCTCTATATTATTCCCTTCATCGTAATTAGGCCAGTCTTGTCACATCATTTGCTAGTATACCATTGATCCCTGCTATGTTATCTGTTCGCAGGTCCAAAAATGAACCGACTTCAAAACTAAAAAGTGCAACATAAGTTTCGTTTGACAAGTCAGTGTCTTTCGTACCTCATGTTTTTATCGTTTTATGACACGGACTTCCGAAACGAAAGTTATGTTGCACTTTTTAGTGTTTTGTTTTTGAAGTCTGTCAATTGTAACGAAAAAGTTTTTATTTCTCCCTTTTTAGTTTTGGTTCACCATCACAACAAATTGCGAAATTTCCATAGCAAGGTACCTAACCGATTTTGATGAAACTAGTACTATGACTTAAGTTGAGAGATACTTACTCCAATAAAATGATCGATCACGATCCAATTACTAGTTTCTGATAAATGTGTGGACAAATATACATACAAACAAAACATTAACGGATCCATGCGGACGACTTCACGGGGTATCCATTCGTTGCATACCAAAACCTTCTGGACCGATGACCTGGTTAAGGTAGCGGGAAGGCGCTGGATGCGAGACGCACGGGGTCGGTCAATGTGGAGAGGCCTATGTCCAGCAGTGGACGTTTTTCGGCTCAAATGATGATCCAGAATGTAACAAATACTTTTCTAAAAACCGCATGAAAATCGGTCCAGCCGAACGCGAGAAAATCGCGGTCTATCAGATATATACGGGTCAAACTGAGAACCTCCTTTTTGAACCGACTTCCCAAAAAGGAGGACGTTTCTTCATTCGACCGTATATATATATATTTTCTTTACGTGTGTTCGCGGATAATTTCGTCGGTTATGAACCGATTTTGATGACTCTTGTTTTTTTGGATAGGAGATATCCCATGGGTGGTACCATGATAAGGAAACCAGGATCTGATGATGGGATCCTATAGAAATCGAGGAAACTCCTCAAATATTATAGGCATACATATATCGATTTTGGTGTTTTCATCAAAAATGCAATAATCTTCACTCAGAAAGTATCATTTGGTGAAGTGGACCTGTTATAGAAGACCACAATGGCCACTGAACTCCGAAATAAAACAATGTATCCTAGTCATGTTTGGGCATATTGGAATCGTCATGAGATGTTCTTTGGCTATAAATGTTTTTTTAACAAAAACCAATCTACCTCCAAAACAAAACACTACACAACAATGGGTACAAAAGACACCGACTGCGGAAAAGAAAGTTATTTTTCGCTTTGTAATGTTTTGTTTTGGAAGTCGGTTTGATTTTTTTTAAGTTTTTTATTAAAAGTCGGTTAAAAAAGCTTTATATCCAAATCGTTTTCAAAGGGTTCGGTAATTTACTTTGTGTCACAGTCAGACTCAAAGATTGCTAATTCTAAATCTGTCAGCCCTAACATTACACACGTTTCAAAACCAGATGACAATTGACTTGAAGTAGTTTTGTTTGAATTAACGGGATCACGTCACTAGTGATGGGCTCTGATTGGATTTTCTATCGATACATTTCGTAATCGACGACGTCGGGCATCGTAACCTGTTAACAACTATCGCTTTGTATTCCGGCTTAAAATACTTGTAAATATTGTATTAAATTGTACTGGTTTTTTTGGTTAGTGGTTTGAAAGGCAGTTTGAAAGATGTTAATGACATTTCTTGTTTCTTTAGATGTTGTTGCTGTTCAAAAAAATTAAAGTACGAGTATCTTAAACCATTGATAATCGTCTGAAAACACAGACACAGAAAGTATATTTTCATTTAAAATAATACCTTTCTTTTTACTTAGGTTAGAAAATTCTATAGTTGTAATTCAAATAAGTTAAAAAAAAATAAGAATACTGTCAAGAACAATCTAGTAGTTCTAGATTGACTAGATTGTTTTTTGGACAACCGCCACGTGGCCACTGTTATCAAGTAAATGAGTCTTCGATAGCAAATCAAAATAAAAGGGCTTCTTTCTCGAGCAAATGACACGAAAGTAATTAATTGACAAGAATTGAACCGATTGGTCCACGATTCGATGGGGAAACAATTTGAAGGGGAATATTCGTATTGGAAGAGACACATTTTTTTGGTTTCGTTGATAAGTTTTCATTAATTAATTGATTATGGGCGTTTATACCTGTACCTATAGGTATGTCTGTTGGTTTGTTGTGAGGTTTTTAATTGTTTGTGTGAATCCTAGTCAGTCAGATTTATTGACGACTACCTTTTCCGTCGGTTTCGCTCTTGTAGCCGACTGAGTACCATTATTATGTTACTTTTTATCCCGGGCAAATGCACAGTTTCTGTGAGACAGGCCTCGAGATAAAGATATAACTAATCTGAGGAATGTCTATTTAGATTTTGCAAAACCTTATCTCTCTGACGGTTTATACTAGAGGATTGGTTTCAATACGTTTAGGTACCTGTACAACACAATAATACGAACATAGTAACATGAGAGTTATGCCAAAATATTAATTGTGTATTCTTTTTGTTGTCAGGTAAGTTTTCATCAAAGATCATGAGTAAAACTGTTTACAGAATGGTCCCAGAACTAACAGATAAGTAAAGAAACTGTTCTTTGGTGAAAAAATGCACAGTACCACGGTCATGACCTACCAAGGGGACGAAGCCACAGTCTAGTATAATAAACACCTCAGCATCATCATTTCAGCCGAAACGTGTCTTCTGCTGAACATACGCCTTAACGAAATAGGCATAAACACGTTTACCTAACTGGAATCTACGCTTTTAAACTTGCAATTCGCTTCGACTTTCTGACTGACTCTTTGGCAATCCAAAAGTGCGTGTAAATGTTTTAACTGAAATAAATGCATTGAGTTCGTTGAAATTAATGCTTCGAGTTTGTTAAAATAGATGATTTGAGTTTGAGGAATGCAGGTGAGATTATGTCAACTCCATCTATTCTAATTATCCTTCTAAAATTCACCTTCTCTCTAATAAAACAAAAAATAGCCTAGCTACAAGCCATACACATAGCTACGGTAGCTAAGCTCTCCAGTCTCGGAACAATTACCTTGAATTCGGACAAATATTTGTTCCTTCCTGTGACCTGGTATCCACAGAGCTAAAGCTATTTAGGGGCTGAGCCACTGCGGTGATTTAACCGTCAAAATTGGATTTTTGTGGATTTATTTCGTGTGATTTGGGTGAAGGGAGAAGTTTTATCTGTTTAATTTCTTACTGCTACGCTTCTGAGGAGGCTAATATTCAGTATTAGGCTGATAAACAAATAGATTGACCTATCTTGACAGCAATTGAAATACATTAATATATTCGCTCAAACAAGTAAATAGTTTGGTTCATAGTAGGTAGTTTATACCTTTTCTAGAAAATATTAGGCAGACAGTGACGTCCAGGCTTGTGATCGGAGCGGCCAGGCAAATAAACAATCAAAATGTTTTGATTGAATGGTCCTCAATAATACTTGTACTAAAGAGAATATTCTTATTGAGGGTTGGGACTGTCAATGTGTATTCCTCTATGCCTGCTCACTGGAGGAAATATATTAGTAGGGTCTAGTTGGGTCTAATAGAGCTAGTGTTTATCTTGAAAATGCAACTCGCTTTACCTCTGAATCAGTATGGTTTAACCCCTACTTGAAGGTACGATGACTCAAAACTACATTACGCAAAGGAAATAAAATTTCCCTTTCTTCGTATGCGACATTTTATTATTACTGTAAAAGTAAATCATTTTTGATCAATGTTTCAACGGCGCGGCGTTTCGTAATCTGAATAAGTAAATGTAAATTGTTTTCTGCATGGAAGTTAGTGTTACATTGCTGATCCCTATGACAGTGGCGATGATTTATTCCACAGACCTTTTATTATAACTGTCGTAGGCCAGACCACCTATATCTGTAAAGTTAAAATATGTAATAATTTATTTGAATAAGACCATTAAATACCACTTATGGAGATCAAACTTTAAAAGAAAACGTAATTGATTCTAGTAGTATAAAAATAATGTAGGCCAATCAAAGTCATCTTGAAACAGTTGTCATTTGAGTTTGTGCACAGCCTTAGGGCAAAACTTTTGCTAATTTTAAATGTTCTAATTAAAATATTTAATTATTCGCAGTAAGATGGTCTGTTTAATTAATTATTCTATCAAACTGCCGTTCCAAAGTTTCAATAGACTCGAAAATGTGTTAAATAACCGAATATTGCTCTTCAAAAACTCAGTACATTAACTTGTAGTAGTTTCGACTAAAACCTGGTAATTTAATATTTCTGCCGAACATTGGCTCTTCCGATCACCGGGTGTTTCGACTCTTAATTAAAGACTTCGACACACGCTGAATGGACTAATAATTACATCTGATGTTTCAATTAGAACTGAAGTGATTTTGAATTCGGGCAATTGAGCGCGTTTGGTGATAATGACTGATTGATTAGGGAGCTGAAAGTTGTGGGTACAATTCTTACTGGTAATTTATTATTGGTATAGGTTAACAATATTATGAGTAACTTGACTGACTGAATTCACTGACTTGCCTCTTCTGACTTTTCCTCAGAGAAAAAACATCAATCATCTAGTGTTAAAGCATGATTTATTTGCTTAAATTGTAATTTTTTTTGATAAAGTAAAATTAAAGAAACAAATATCATAATTATAATATCATCATCGTCGCTGATCCCTCTTTTGTACGGGGCTGTTTATATGTATGTGTACCTACTATGTTTAATGTAAGCACAGTTCATAACACCTACAAGGATAGGTACTAACGTTAGGTATTATATTTAATTCCAAAAAGGAATCTTCACTCGTAAAATTTCGTATAAAGACACAAAATATAATATCTCGCAATAAATATATCAATACAAATATTAAAACCCAACTCCCATGAATCCTCAACCGAATTGCAGTCGTGTTCCATACAAAGACTATAATCCAAGC
Organism: Orthosia gracilis; assembly: GCA_947562075.1. Lineage (NCBI taxonomy): Eukaryota > Metazoa > Arthropoda > Insecta > Lepidoptera > Noctuidae > Orthosia > Orthosia gracilis. The sequence continues at coordinate 9,709,761 of OX387266.1, read as the reverse complement.
TCATAAATCCCTGCTATATAAATCAACACCAACACGAATGACGGTACGTATAAAAACATTATTGTTCTATGACCCACCGGTTTTTTTAAGGTAACCTTACATTAGGTAAGGTACACACTATCGACCGCCCGCAGTGGCTGTGCCTTTGTGGTTGAAGTCACACTATAAATAAAAACAGAAGATTCAATTCACACTGCTTTAGGTGAAAGTAATTTTATAGTCGACAAGCAACGACGATATAACCATGATGTGTTAGTGGTTATATTCTCTTTGTCGACAAGCCAGCGTCCGCGGCTCCGCCAGTGTCTTATTAGCCTATAATTCATAGCCTTTGTGATATTCTGATGTATAAACTATATTATTGTAACAATCCATTCTGTAGGTTTTGTGTTAAAGAGTGACAAGTGTCCTAATAAACTTCCACATTTATAATATAAGTAGGTTAGCGGTGCTGCGAATGAAGGGAGCACCAAATTTAAAAGTGGTCCTTCTGCCCATACCTTTAGTATGTTAAAACAAACTACAATAGGGTAAAGGCTTACATCTGTTCTGTTTTTGTAAACATTATGAATTCGATTAGAGAGGTTAGTTCTGGTATAATATGGTTTCGCACGCGTATATTTTGTCCCTTTTGCTAAAGATCTTTGACCGTTTAATAAAACAATAAGGTTAGATGGACACATATATTAAAAGTCTTATGTGGGTTTTAGGTAAGTAAAGTTTATGAAGGTCATCATCGCAGCAAACGGTACCAGATTTTTTTAAATGCCTGATGGACCCACTCTTGACCTTGATTTTGACTGATGGTAAGCGATGTATGGTTCTACTTTCTACGAAAAAGCCTGTCACGCACAATGGTAGATACGGGACTGGCTTTGATGACTAGTAACCTCTTCTAAATCATATTGAGTGTCGGGATCAATTTTGGGTGTCTTAATTATGTTTATTTTTTTCAAAAAACTATTTGGAGAAAGTGATTTAGTATAAGTTCGGTTAAAAACTACAAAATTAACAGCAATTTTGTTTTTGTGAATCCTAACATATTGGGTATAAAAATTATTAATCAAAATTCAATGTATACTCCAAACAAAAATCTCAAATATTTTTCTGCAATTTCTTTGGACCGTCTAACAAGGTTTGGTCCCAAGTCTGATCTTTCATAAATTTAATTTAGTATTAGATAGATCACACATCTGAAACTGATTGATTTGATTTGAGTTGATTGATTCGATTATTTTTGGTTGATAATGCCTTACTGTGCTGGATTTTATACTAGCTATCATTCATTTGCACCTAGGTTCTGCCAGCGGCTTCGCCCGCGTGAGAAATAAATAAATAAATATCCTATTTGCAATTCCAGTGTATAATCTATTTTTGTGCCAAATTTTATCCAGATCTATTCAACCGTTCTGGCATGATTGAGTAACAAACGTACATCTATCCAAACTTCCGCATTTATAATATTAGTAAGGTAGATAAAAAGGCTTAAGAATTAGTTGTGAGTATCTACTGAGTTAGCCAGTTGTCATTAGAGGATGTTAACCTAATTTAAATCTACTAAAATGCTCCATTTGTGGCTGGCGTCGAAAAACCAACTACTCTCTTTTCGAAACTACATGTCTGTCTCAAGTTTCTTATTACCTAGTTTTATTAAAAGAACATTTCACGTGCTAATTTTAACCCTCGATACGTCGAACTTAAATAGAGTAAAATATTTTTCTCACCAACACTATTAATTTAAACCATATACCAAATATAAACCATTGTTCCGTATGGTGCCGGACGTTAAGAATTTCACCATCCCATGTCTTCCCGTGGGTGTCGTAAGAGGCGACTAAGGGACAAACCAGAGAATGGGCAGCAGCGTTCTCTGTGCTTCTGTAACAACCATACTGCGATCGCCAACCCGCTTGCCAAGCGTGGCGATTATGGCAAAACCCCCCCAATGAAGAGCACAAATAAAAAATGGCCCCTAGTACCCGGCAGCCTGCCTACCCTCGACTACGGTAGCGGTCGAGGTTACGGCATGGCAAGGGGTGCAAAGAATCTCCGGACGAGATCCGGCTACCCCAACAATCACCGACGACTGGACCTGGCAACGTACAACACGCGCACACTTCGGACCGACGAGAAGATCACCGAACTCGAAGAGGAATTGAGCAGGTTGCGATGGAGTATTATAGGGTTATCTGAAGTCCGAAGAGAGGGGGAGGACTCGATAATCCTCAAATCCGGTAACCTGCTCTATTTCCGAGAGGGTGACCGGCAATCCCAGGGTGGTGTCGGGTTTATCGTCCACAAGTCCCTTGTGAACAACGTGGTGAAGATCGAGAGTGTGTCGACCAGGGTGGCGTACCTTATACTCAGAATATCCTCAAGATATTCGCTGAAGGTCATACAGGTCTACGCCCCAACCTCGGCACACCCCGACGACGAGGTAGAGACCATGTATGAGGATATCTCCAGAGCCATGCATGGTTTCAAAACTCACTTCACCGTTGTCATGGGGGACTTCAACGCGAAACTGGGCAAACGAGACGAGGATGAGCTGCAAGTGGGGCAATTTGGAGTTGGACGTCGGAACCACCGGGGTCACCTACTGGCCAGTTTTATGGAGAAGGAGGGCCTCTATATGATGAACTCCTTCTTCAAAAAGCGTGAACACAGGAAGTGGACCTGGCAGAGCCCCGATGGTGCAACAAAAAATGAGATTGACTTCATCATGTCAACCAAGAAGCAAATGTTCAATGATGTCTCTGTGATCAATTCGGTAAAAACCGGGAGCGATCACCGCATGGTAAGAGGCACATTGAACATTAATATTAAGATTGAAAGGTCTCGACTGATGAAGTCCACGCTCCGTCCAGCACAGATCCAGGTCCAAAACCCCGAGAGCTTTCAGCTCGAACTCCAGAATCGTTTCGAGTGCCTAGGTAGCTCAGTGGACGAATATAGCAACGGGTTCGTGGAAGCTGTCCATACGGTCGGGTCTAAGTTTTTCAAGACCCGTCGTACAGACAGAAACAAAAAGATCTCTGATCCTACCCTCAAGCTTATGAAGGAGAGGCGTGAGATGATCCTGCAGTCTTCAGATGAGGCGTGCAAATACCGGCAGCTCAATAGACAGATCTCTAAATCCTTGAAAAGAGACCTCCGCCGCTTTAATACCGAGCGTATTAAAACCGCGATCGAGCGAAATAAAGGCTCCAAGGTTTTTTCAAGGGATCTGGCTATTGGGCAGAGCCAGCTCACGAAACTGAAGACCGACGATGGCAGGACCGTATCCGCCAAACCGGAGCTTCTGAGGGAGATCGAGACATTCTATGGGCAGTTATACACATCAGTCAGCAAACCCGTTGCGAGTCTAGCAAACGACCCAAGAGCTAGATTGACCCGTCACTATACCGAAGATATCCCGGATGTCAGCCTATACGAGATTAGGATGGCTCTGAAACAGCTTAAAAACAACAAGGCGCCGGGTGATGACGGAATCACGGCTGAACTCCTGAAGGCGGGTGGAAAACCGGTCCTTAAGGCCCTTCAGAAGCTGTTTGATTCCGTCATACTCGAGGGCAAAACGCCACAGGCATGGTGCAGGGGTGTGGTGGTACTTTTCTTCAAGAAGGGCGACAATGCCCGGCTGAAGAACTATAGGCCCATCTCACTTCTTAGCCATGTCTACAAGTTGTTTTCAAGAGTCATCACGAATCGTCTCGCGCGCAGGTTTGATGATTTCCAGCCTCCCGAACAAGCCGGATTCCGAAAAGGCTTTAGCACCGTAGACCACATACATACGCTGCGGCAGGTTATACAGAAGACCGAAGAGTATAACCTGCCTCTCTGTTTAGCGTTTGTGGACTACGAGAAAGCCTTCGATTCGATCGAGACTTGGGCTGTACTGCAGTCTCTCCAACGGTGCCAGATCGACTACCGGTACATTGAGGTGTTGAAGTGTTTGTACAAAAACGCCACCATGTCAGTCCGTCTTCAGGATCAGACCTCGAAACCAATCCTTCTCCAGCGTGGCGTGAGACAGGGAGACGTCATTTCTCCGAAACTGTTCACTGCTGCGCTGGAGGATGTATTCAAGGTTCTGGACTGGAGGGGCCTAGGCATCAACGTTAATGGCGAGTACATCACTCACCTTCGGTTTGCCGACGACATAGTGGTCATGGCTGAGACCATGGAAAGCCTCAGTAAAATGCTCGATGACCTCAGTAAAGCTTCCGAAAGAGTGGGTCTTAAAATGAACATGGACAAAACCAAGATCATGGTGAACGCCCATGTAGCACCCACTCCTATCAAGATCGGAGACTCTACACTCGAAGTTGTAGACGATTATGTCTACCTGGGACAAACGATCCAGTTGGGTAGGTCCAACTTCGAGAAAGAGGTCAACCGTCGAATCCGACTCGGCTGGGCGGCGTTCGGGAAGTTGCGTGGTATCTTCTCGTCCAATTTACCGCAGTGTCTCAAGACAAAAGTCTTTGACCAGTGTGTGTTGCCAGTGATCACCTATGGGACCGAGACATGGTCGCTCACAATGGGCCTTATCAGAAAGCTTAAAGTCACCCAAAGGGCAATGGAGAGGGCTATGCTCGGAATTTCCTTGCGTGATCATGTCAGAAATGATGATATCCGCAGGAGAACTAAAGTTACCGACATAGCCCGGAAAATTGCTAAACTTAAGTGGCAGTGGGCAGGGCACATTGCTCGCAGAACGGATGGCCGATGGGGCCGAAAAGTTCTGGAATGGCGACCGCGAACCGGAAGACGATACGTTGGAAGGCCTCCCACTAGGTGGACCGATGACCTGGTTAAGGTTGCGGGAAGGCGCTGGATGCGAGACGCACGGGATCGGTCAATGTGGCGACGCCTGGGGGAGGCCTATGTCCAGCAGTGGACGTCTTTCGGCTGAAATGATGACCAAATATAAACCATATGACGACAATAGCATGGTTTCCAAATAGTACACCATTACGCATATAATTCACTACTCCCGTAAAGGTAGAAAACGTAATTATGGAACACAATGTTGAACTAAAATATAGTATAAAGGTGACAAATGGAACCCACTGGGCATTCAGATAAATAAAGGCAATATGACTTCATAATTTTAAATGATTCCTTGTTCACTTGTTTTATTTATGGCTTTGCGAAATGATCAATGTGCAACCGATTGAGATATTGTGTCGTTGCTTTATTTTGTGCCGTGTTAATTGTATGGATATTGTATTTTTCTATTGATTTTTTTGTTTTTAATCATGGTAGCGGTCTAGAGACTCGTTTTTATACTGCATTAATGAAGAAATTAAGTGCTTAAGAACAGTCAATTAATCATTTCAAAACTAATTTAAACAGATTTCTGCCTACTTATCGATACCTGTCACGCCATAACGACTGAACGATGATGCGAATAAAACTTGGCATACGGGTGAACCATGACCTAGATTAGGATTATTTTTATCCTGATAGTATGTTCCTTTGGAATAACAAAACACTTTTCACGCGGGCGCAGCCGCGAGCAGAAGCTAGTTGATATTGACAATGTTCATAAAGGCACGCTGTTAAGAATCGTGTTATACAGATCCTGTGCCACTTACAATACAAAATCGACAACAAAACCTGAATATATTTTTCCACAAGTAATTCCTCTGGCTGACCACCACTTCATTAAGGTACAGCAGTCATTAATACTTGCAATAAACCTCCACTTGCCCCGAGGGAAATCTCTTAGCCGCATCGCCGACGATTAATGTTTAGTAAGTAGATTCTTCTGATATGGTTTCTATTGTATAGAATATAAGGCGGATTCTTTTTTTAAGTGTACCTACTGTGTTACATAAAGACGTTCTTCAAAAAGGCCAGGTCCGACTTTATGATTTCACTCCTATTGATAAATAGCCTTACCCTTCGAGTAGGTATTAATTCCAAACGAAGTTCATTTAATAAGAAATATGGAAACCTATGAATGGGCCTTGATTACTACCAAACTCACTAACTGAATTGATGAAGCAGCTTGAGTTTTAGCCCGAATTATGAAGGTAGGCAAACAGTGCTTGATTTTCATAGGCTTATGTTTTGAAGGTTTCTGTTGAAACAGATCATGAAGATTTTTTGATTGTGAAATGGCGGATGATTTGTAAATGATGATGGCACTTCTATTTACGCACAGGACTGATCAGTGTACTGACGCTTTGGGGTGGCCTATGTCCAGCAGTGGAAGTTTTTCGGCTGAAATGATGATGAGTTGCATAGCACACAATCAATAGCAAAGCCTAAACTCACACGATTTTCCCAAAGGGTAGGTAAACTATAGACTCGTAGGTAAGTACTAATTTTGCTTCGTTTAGCACATAATCTAATAAGGTCTGTGACCGTCCTTTTTAAAATGCCAATAAAGATTTCAGTTTTTATTGGCTACGTTTGTCGCTTGTTAATAAACCATCTTATTGTCATCATCTTCATGCTCTCATCCAAATTTAGGTTCAGCGAAGATCTTTTCTTCAATTGCCTGAGGTCGTCATCTCAATATTCACTATCTATCTTTACACAATCACCGATAGTACCATCGATAGTTCTCATCTCACTCGCCAACTTAATTGCAGCCTTCATTTTATTTCTACGTCTTATGCCTACCACCATTCCAATTTACCCCACAACACCACGAACGCAACATTCCATTACCAAAACTTGAACATTTCGATAACCTCGAATGCAGGTCCCAATAATTTCAACTACATTATCCAGTTCAAAACTGCTTATCGAGATTCGCAAACTTCGGATTTCGAACTAACATGCTATGAAGTGCTGTGCGAACGATATTACATTTGACAACATTTGTATTAAGTGCGACTATCATTGCAAATGCATAAACATGCATAAAATGCATATCATCTCGATTCATTCCATTGTGCTATTGCTGGGTCTCTCTATACTACTGGGAATGATGATCGTCAGACTTTACACCACTGAGTTAGCTTGTTTAATTTGTGCTTCCAATCTGACCAAATGGCAGACTTGATGGAAGGGATTTGTGGCAAATTGTCGATCGTAGACCGCAGGAACAAGGCCGAAGGAAATAACTATTATATAATAATTTGACATTAATAAGTACCTAAGAATAAAAAAGTTCATAACATTTCAAATTCCATCAGCGAGCCGCCCTCCACTTCCGAGCAGATTAAACATAGATAAAATAAATATTCTACTAATGAAATTTATGAAAATTTATTACCTTAACTTAAAAGTTAATATTTTGACTAGGATTAGTTAGGGTTGGATCAATATTGATTTATATGGCGGAGGAACGTTAAAGGTCAGGGTTGGAAGATATGCTCCTATAACATATACAGGGTGTTTGGAAGGGAGCTGTACATACGCCTAGGGTAGAAACTAGGGATAGTCTGCTACCTACCCCCGCCCATTATATTGACCTTGGCCTCAAGGTTTTTTTTTAATTTATTATTATTTTTTATTTGACTTTTTTATGATTTTTTGACTAAAACTACCTGTAGCTCAAAATCTATCCATGGGACCGGTCGGCTAATGGTCTTGTTTTAATCGTTAGAGTCTTAGGGTCCTGCAAAAAATTATTTTACACCAGAAAATTGTGGAGAAGAAAAGTTATGGGGCCTGAAGTACCGTAGTAAGGTAAAGAAATAATTTTAAGGGCAACTTTCTATGGGGTTTAAAAAAAAACTAACAGGGTTGGAGTTCTTCTGATTTTTTTAAAACATCCTCAGTCCATGCCCTTTCTAACGATATGCTAAAAGTGTAATTATCACTTTTAGTTTTAAAGTTATTAATTAATTTCCGCAACTAGGGCACTTCAAGCAAAAATTTCAACTAATGAAAATTAAATGTGTTCGATCGTAAAAGGATGGCAAATGAAACAAAAAATTTGGTAATGACTAATGTCATTAAATTACAAATTTTAATTAATTACTAATTTTAATTAATTACAAATTTTGTTCAAATTGATGACCATTGACCTGTAAACATGCTCGGCACCTCTTCCTCATCTCCACGGTCACCGTTCTAAGCAGCAGTTCCTCGCGCATTGTATCGAATGCGGCGTGGATCCTGTTAATTAGAACCTCCCTTGTTGGTACTTCTTCTGCGTACACCAACTCTTTCGCCCTTCCCCAGACGTAGAAGTCGAGTGGGGTAAGGTCAGGCGACCTTGGGGGCCAGGGAATTGGTCCACCCCGACCAATCCAAGAATTAGGAAAGCAGTTGTCCAGAAGCTCCCTCACTGCTAGGCTCCAATGAGCAGGACAGCCGTCGTGCTGGAAGACTATGGGCCGATCTTCGTCAAAAACTTCTTCCGCTAAATCAGGCAAATCGTTTTCGAGGAAATCTAAGTAGTTTTGCCCGTTTAGGTTGTCTGGCAAAAAGTGCGGCCCTATCAACCGATTACCGATGACGCCTGCCCATACGTTCACGGAGAACCTTCGTTGAAAACCTCTGTGCCTCTTGACTCTCGGGTTTTGATCTCTGGGTGCCCAGTGATGGAGATTGTGGTAATTTACAATTCCTTCCTTGTCAAACTTGGACTCGTCAGTCCAGAGAATACTCCGTAAAAAATTAATATCTTCCACGTCCGTATGGAGCAAGTGGCGGCAAAACTCCACCCTTCTTGCATAGTCGTTATCCTCTAAGCCTAAAACAATAAAAATATCAACGTTAGCGGTTTCCTTATGAATTAGTAGCTATGTAACATTGATTGCTATCTCTGTCTTTCCATTTCTCTCTCTCTCACACACATGCTCATGTTAATTTAAAAATTGCCTATGAAATTCACATGCTAGTTCATTACATAAGAGCTAAAAACAAAAACTTTATGTAAAAAATTACCTTGAACAGGGGTGTAGTGGAAAGGATGACGTCCATTTTCGCGAAGAACCGACCAGACTTTCCACACGCTTAAACCAAGCGTCCGGGCTACGGTTCTTACGCTTCTGGTCGGATCTTCCTCAAATTCAGCCAATATGCGTTCTTCCGCAGCCAAATTTGGTTGAAATCTGTTCACGGCTGGTTCCCGGAAATTTAAATTTCCGGTTTCTCGCAGACGCCGATAAGTTGAGCCAAACGTTTGGTGGTTAGGCACTCGCCGGTTAGGATACCGTTCTTGATAAATCCTCCGTGCCTCGCGCCCATTGCAATCAGCCATTCCATACACCACCAGCATGTCGGTGTACTCTTCACTGGTAAATCCAGCCATTTTGCCAACAACAAGGTAACAAATAACAAAACTTAACAAAAACGAAGTAATAACAAACTCAACAAAATTAACGAAAACAGTGGAGCGTCGTAACGGCAAGTACGTAAGTTAGCTAAGATGGGTAAATCTCGACTGACTAACAAAGACCCCAACGAGTTACCTGCCCGGCCCCGTCGACCCAAGAGCGAAAGAGACATGACATGACATGTTTTGTCTCTTACATGTTGCTCTCGTGTAAGAGTGAGACAACAAATTTGCCAACTGTAGGCCAAACTGGTTTAAATTCTGGAAATTACATTTGTCTTACAAATGTCGACTCGTGGTGGTAAAAGTGCCCTAGTTGCGGAAATTAATTAATAACTTTAAAACTAAAAGTGATAAATACACTTTTAGCATATCGTTAGAAAGGGCATGGACTGAGGATGTTTTAAAAAAATCAGAAGAACTCCAACCCTGTTAGTTTTTTTTAAACCCCATAGAAAGTTGCCCTTAAAATTATTTCTTTACCTTACTATGGTACTTCAGGCCCCATAACTTTTCTTCTCCACAATTTTCTGGTGTAAAATAATTTTTTGCAGAACCCTAAGACTCTAACGATTAAAACAAGACCATTAGCCGACCGGTCCCATGGATAGATTTTGAGCTACAGGTAGTTTTAGTCAAAAAATCACAAAAAAGTCAAATAAAAAATAAAAATAAATTAAAAAAAAACCTTGAGGCCAAGGTCAATATAATGGGCGGGGGTAGGTAGCAGACTATCCCTAGTTTCTACCCTAGGCGTATGTACAGCTCCCTTCCAAACACCCTGTATATCTTCCGCTCTATTACAATATTCCCTAATGAAAACAAAGTTTTAACAGATTCGTGGATTTGGGATTAGAATATAATACGTTGATGATTTTCTTTATGTCCGTTGATTTTGGTAATGGGCAGTTCCTCGTACAAATAATTATGATACAATTTATCAATGATTTTGTTTTGTGTACCTGAGGTGAAGTGAGGGCAACAAACTGAGAAGTGTGAAAGACCTTTGCTCAGCATTAGGATATTGTCGATAATTATTATCAAAAAGCAACAGTGTGGTTGATATTTTATACTGGTTTATTTTGTATTTATGTTTTGTATTCATACAGTGTAATTAGTTACCCATCTTTTTGTTCACTTCCTAGATTTTTTTTACCGTTTTTCACAGGATATTAGTCTGTGGAATCTGTTTCTTCTATAAAATATTATACATTGTTACTTATTTTATGTTTTTACCTACGTGTGATCTTCGAAATATTAAATATGTTTTTCTTTTGATTACAGGTAAGTTTTGACCTTCGGAATTTTAACTGAAGATCTTCAGTTGACATAGCTAATTATCTAAGGTGGAATGCTAGTCAAGGATAAGAAACTAATAAACAACTAAATATTTTTCGATTTATAAGATTCTGGATCTCTTGTCTTGATCTTGATTAAACAAAGCCTAACGATTTGGAACGCGTGTGCTAAGGATATAGACAAAGTAAAGGTATCATAAAAAATAGAAGTTTAAAAAAAGTTAAAAAAACATGCTTAAATAGAAAACCAAACTAAAAAATAGAAATAATTATCAATAAATTTAAATTAAGAATAGTGTGATTAACATAAGAGGAAATGTATTTTATTGTGAGAAAGCGTGAGGTGCTTTTTAAAATATTTTCAAAATGACTATATTTTTTTTCAATAACTCTCAATAAAATATTATAATAAATGACATCAAGCACCCCATATCATCCCATCACAATAAAACCGTAATATGAATAATAATTTAAGTATATTGTTATAAATGTAACATGGGTTGAGCATATATAGAAATAAATAATTGTTTGATTGATTACGGGCATCCAGCGTCCTTTGTTTGGATAAAATAGTTTCAAATCATAGAGATAGAGCAGGTATGAGTATTTTCGTCATAAAATTGACTTATCTATGGGTCGTAGTGTCGAAGTTGATATAGACAGCATCTGATGTGGACCCATTACAATTCTAGAAAAAGACAGCCACTGGCCGCAGGATTGTTTTGTCTTTTTTGGCCACATGATTTTTCACACAGTCTATTCATCGCCTTTTTGATCTTTCATTCATCTCCTTTTATAGCCATCTACATTCTATCACATAAAATGCTTGCTTACTTTGTATCGATACTTTTTCGGATATACCCTAGGGCTTACCCTTAATTGGATACTTGTAAATAGGTATATAAGTCCTCCTTTTAACCGACTTACCAAAAAGGAGGTTCTATGTTCGACTTCTGGTATGTTATTTTTTTTTTATTTAAGTTCACCGATATCTCCGTCAGTTGTGGACAGATTTTGAAAATTCTTTTTTTGTTTGAAAGAAAATGTTTCGAAATTGGTCTCATTTTAATTTGATGAAGATCTGATGAAGAACTTCTAAGATACACGACAGAACTCTTCAATAAATAACGGCAAACCTCTCGGGATTGCTGCAATAGCATGTCTGTTTATTGATTATACCATTTCATAACATAGCATCACGCCAGTATGCTCTTAAGGGGTACGCAGATCTCTCATTTCTCATCTCATTTCACCGGTTATGTTCAAGTTTCATGATACTGGGGTTATCTATTCTGTCGTTAAGGTAATTTACTAAACAACTTGCCTATTTGGTAGGTACAACTAAAAGTAAAAACTAAAAACTTTTTTACAAAAAAATACTACCGACTTCCGAGTTATTCTTCACTTTGTAGTTTTCTTATTTGGAAGTCGGTAGTATTTTTTTGTAAAAAAGTTTTTATTAGGTTTTAAGTAGCGTGAGTTAAACAGTTTTTGGTCCCGAATGTTTTCTTATGATTATATTAAGCAGCTCTTTTTTATCCTATTTTATTGTTCGATAATTACTTAAAAATGTTTTTTTGTTTTGTTCCTTTTTTTGCTGCTGTACGCTTTATTGTGAGTAATTGTAAAAATTGTGTTAACGCAGCCTTTCGCTCGGTTCACATAGTAAACACAGTTTCTCTCTTCAATATCTACTTGCCAAAATTTAATTACTGTGTACTGAGTACCTACTCACTGACTTTATTACCTACCTGCCATTAACCCGGTCTATTATAAAACACTTCATTGTGAAAACTTACGTGAAGTGAGACCGAAAAGTCATTCAATCAGGATCCTAAGGATTGACAGCTCACTTCAAGTTCTCTTCACCACAATTTTTACAGTCAGTAATTTTTTTTCATTAAGATAATATTTCTTCTCCTTTCTCCCTTTTACACCACGTAAACTTGCATCTGCTATCCTTATGAACAAGTTTGTCACCCATCTTAAAAATTTAAATACGCTGACTCTGACATTTTCAAATTAATAATACAGCAAATATAAAAACTGATATACTCCTGCCACTGTTTTAATGAAAGCAATTCTCAAATACACCTTTCAAGCCAATCTGAAAATAATAAACATCACGTTTTAATCACCACTTCGGTCTTAACTAACTTTTTCTCGAGGATTTTCTGAATTCTGAAATTCATCCAATGAGTTCTAGTAAAATGTTTTTGTTAGGTATTTGTTTCCATTTATGGTAAAAGGATAGTTTATTTATAAATAAAATATTTTGTTATAACATTTAATTAAAATTTACTTGAACAGCTATAGTGCTCCAATGCCATGCTACTATGTATTACATACTACTGAGATAAGCCATGTTATTGCGGTCCATTTTTTTACGCTGGACATAGGTTTGCACCTAGTTCTCTATGCCATTCTGGGTAGCACTAAACTTGTTATAAAACTCGTAAAATACAATGGCTTTACCGTGTAACTATAAAGATAAATTTAACCTCTAAAAAAACAATAGATATAGTTAGCTCTAACTCTTCAAAATGAAGGCTTAGGTCACAGATCGCAAAATTAATAGAATACAATGAATAGCCTGGGTTCGTGTGTGGGCTCTTTTATTTGACCACTGAGTGTACAACAAAGCATTTTATTATAAAACGTGACTCGAAACAAGTTTCAAGCGTAAATAAATGTGACACACTACAGTTGCTGCTGGGTGTGTCTGCTGAATAAAACGGACACACAGAAATAATAAATAGCTTAGACTTAATCTAGTCTAAAGAAGACGCGGTCATGTACCCGTAATCGAAACAATATAAAAGTATATCGCGTGGACGCACATCTTAAAAACACGAAAGGTTAAGGTAGAGTTTTGACACGTAAAGGACGTTTAATACCCATGGGTCACTCATTTCATAACCCGAAATGTTTCTTTAAAACAAGAACGTTATCATACTAACTACATCTGTCATTTCCCTCCGTAACACTTTTTTTTAACACTAAATACTTTTATTCTCTCAATCAGCCAGTACACTAACTTTATTTGTTTTAATAACAATCTTACTAACTTTAACGTTTTATATTATTATTTAAAGCGGCAAACAGCCATAACGGTTTGGTTACAAGGCCTCATACGGCATAAGGCCTGTTACAGACTTACGACTTACGATATTGCTAAGATAATTTAAGTTTATTAAGGTCGTCTGGTGACGCGGGCTTGTATTTCAGTAATATTATATTGTATAGTAACCTACTGAATATATCACATCACATCATCAGCCTATTAATGTTCCCACTGCTGGGACACAGGCCTCCTCTCTGTGAGAGGGAATGGGCCGTAATCCACCACGCGGGCCCAGTGCGGGTTGGTGGATGTCACATGTCTTCGAATTTTTGGTTCTAGGACATGCCGGTTTCCTCACGATGTTTTCCTTCACCGTTTTGTGAGCAGTGGTGATGAAATAATTTACACAAAGTAAAGCGCCTGCCTGGGTTCGAACCCACGACCTACAACTTGTAAGTCACGGCCGATACCACTGGGCCACCACTGCTCTGCTGCCACTGCACTGAATATATTGTTCTTTATTATTTTAATTTTTTTAGTCTGGTAATATTATTTTGCATGTAATGTTGTTTATTATGATTATTCACTGTTATTTATAAATGTATTCAAAAACGTAATGAAAGTAACCAATGTTTCTTTATTTTAACTCTTTAAATATATCTTCTGAAGACGGTCATTATTGTAGTCGTCGTCAAAAAGACGTCCACTACTGAACCTAGGGTTACCCTCAGCACCGGCACATCGACCGGTCATATGTGACATGCATCTAGCGGGTTCCCACGACCTTCATTAGGTCATCGGGTTGGTCATCCAATGCTTTGCTTCCGATTCTCTTTCGGCCCACCGGTCCTCTGTTCTGAACGAAATGCCCACTTGCAATATTGCAATTAAATTAGTACGTACTTAATTATCAATTTCTAGTTCCTAGTAGCGTCTTTGCTTCTGTGAGCGTGGAAACAAATAAAGATTTTCTTATCTCCAAAAAAATTTAAGATAGTGGACTGCATTGTATTTTTAATTTATATAACAAAACTGATGCCGAACCGGTTTTAACATAAAATCCAGAAAACTGTAGCAAAATAAAACGAAAGAATTAGTCAAATAAATAATTGAATGAATAACTATGTTAATTCTAAAGTGGATTAGTCACGTTTACAATAAAACACATTGCCTATTTAAAATTAAAATGTATCTCTACCACCATAGAGCACGGAATAGCTACACCGGCGACAAGTAGATACCACTAAATAATATATATGTGTCACAAACCAAGTACCTTGGGGTAATTGTTGACCATAACCTATCATGGTACCCACACCTCGAACAGGTCACAAGCAGAATTAGGAAATTGAGCTGGATTTTCAAAACATTGAGACACATCATCCCTAATAACTTTTCCAGTGACACAAACGCATCCAGACACCTTCTTAACGAAGTTTATGTGGCTTTGGTAGAGTCTGTCTTAGCGTACTGCATTCCTGTTTGGGGCGGTGCGGCTAAGACTAAATTCATAGGCCTTGAGCGAGCCCAACGTGCCCTAATAAAAATAATGAATTTCAAAACCCTTAGATATCCTACACAAAGTCTCTACCAAAGCAGCAATTTACTTTCCGTGCGTAAATTATATATAATTAAAGCTATTCTAAAGCAACACAGAACTATCCCATATGACCCAAGCGTAACCTTGAAAAGAAGGAAAGACTTAATAATGGATGTTCCTCACACTAAAACCAAATTTGCCCGGATACAATACAAAAGACGTTCAGCACAACTTTATAATAGATTGAACAAAGAGGTCTATGTGTATAACAAGAAATATAAAGACTGTAAAAAAACCGTAACTAACTGGATAAAACCACTAACATATGACGACACTGAAGCGCTGCTACAATAGAATAACATCCACCAATCCAACATCTCTTTTGACTCAAAAATAACCCCTACTGGAACTACTGAAGCATTCACAATCCTCACACACATCATCACCCACACACACACAACCACTTTCACAATCCTCACACACATCATCACCCACACACACACAACCAGTTTCACACACACACATCATTATACTCACACACTTCACTTACTTCAACCTACCACTGCAATCATGGCCCATTTGTTTATGTTTATTAATTTAATTTTTCGTTTATGTCATATCTCAAGTTGGTTTTTAATGCGCAAAAATAATATAAAGTCTATGTGGATACAATAAGGAAGAGCGGAGTGTCCTAACACAAGCTTATTTTTGCTTACAAGGATCCTTCAAACACTAGTTGTTAAGTAAGACTTTGTTGAAATGAATAAACCATTATTATTATTTCATTTATTCATTTTATATACATATTTTTACATTTTTAAATATTATTCTATAAAAATAAAATAAAAAAACATTTAAAAATACAAAAATAGTAGCCCACCGGTATCGGGAACAGGGTCCAAGCTACCGGTGGTCAGGGCTCCTGAGAGAGGAACCTCCTAACGATACGCGCCGTGTCCAGGAGTACCGCTTTCTGAATCAAGCCCTTGATCCAGCTGCCAAACGAGAGCCTCCTCAGATGTTCGTCGAGGCTCTTCGCTATTATGCCATTGGCCGTCACGACTATCGACACAATGACTGCTGTATTCACATCCCACATGTCGACAACCTCGCGAGCCAGATCAAGATACTTGCTTTTCTTATCTCTCTCAGCCTTCACGAGGTTCTCGTCATGGGGGACCGCTATATCAACAATCATTGCACGACGCTCTAGTCGGTCTATCACCACTATGTCAGGCTTATTGGCAACAATAGTCCTGTCAGTGATGATAGACCGATCCCAATACAACGTGACATTGCCATTTTCGAGAACTGGGTCGGGCACATACCTATAGTAAGCCACTTCTGATTCCACAAGATTGTATTTTAGAGCAAGTTGCTGATGGATAATCCTGGCTACAAGGTTGTGTCTATGCAAATAGTCTCCGTTAGCCAGACTAGAACAACAGGAGATAATGTGACGGATTGATTCCCCCGGTCGGTGACATGCTTTATAGACATGCCCGACAGATGTCAACCGTGCCGTCCTTCACAATGTATTTCCGATAGTTGTTCGTCATCATAACTTCGTCCATAATCGCAAAGACAAAACCTTCGGTTTCCCCGAAAAGGTCACCAAATCGCAGCTAGGCCACGGACGCTAAAAGATCTACATCGGGCCCATGTAGGACCCGGTAGAAGCGTCCGGGAAGCTCCTTGTTCTGCCATACCTCCCTGCGGTCATTAGTATCTAATACAATAGGTTTGCGCCAGTTCTCGTTAGCCAAGGAGAGTGCGGTAAGGCTCTTGTCCACCGCTACCACATCTCGATGCATACCCACGTCGGCGGCCTGGAAGTATTCCCTAAGACTGCATACCTCGCGGTTGTGCAGGGTCTTAGCATTTAAAAAGCCACGACCGCCGCACTTCCGCGGGATATACAGTCTCATAACCGATGAACGTGGGTGATGCATGCGATTTGCGGTAAGCAATGTGCGGACTCTCCTATCCAGGGCGTCAAGTTCTGTCTGAGTCCATTTGAGTATGCCGAAAGAATACATCAAGACCGGCATGACCCAGCCGTTGAAGGCGCGCACCTTGTTCCCGCCTGATAAAAGACTATTTAGTACTTTTTTCAGGCGGCTAAAAAAGCGCTCCTTCAACGACTGTTTCACGTCAGTAGCATTGATGCCTAGTGCTTCCGACATACCCAAATACTTGTAAGTTTCGGTTGAGGAAAGGGATCGAAGGTGTATGGAATCCGAGAGTTGTATTCCCACGGATTCCATAATCTCCCCTCGCTTTACATGCATGACTGCACATTTGTCCACACCAAATTCCATCCTGATGGCGTCACTGAAGGTTTCTGTTACCTTCAGTAGCTTCATCAGTTGCAAGTTGTTGGGGGCAAAGAGCTTCAGATCATCCATTTAAAGGAGGTGTGATATGACCTGACCACCTCTCCTCAACCGATAGCCCAGGCCTGAACCCTCCAGTAGTGTACTGAGAGGGTTCAGGGCTAAACAAAACCACAGAGGACTCAGACTGACGCCCTGAAAAATTCCGCGCTCTATCCTTATAGGTTCGCTGTTTTCCTGAATCTGTCGACATCCTGGATAGTGAAGGACCGTCCTCCATTGCCCCATACATGACGTCAGGAAGGTGCGCAGAGTTGCATCAATTTTATACAACTCCAGGACCCTCATGAGCCATGTATGTGGCACTGAGTCATAGGCCTTCTTGTAATCTATCCAACATGTCGCCAGATCCTTGTGGGAACGGCGAACCTGTTGGCTAATGGCAATGTCGATGAGGAGCAGCTCCTTAGTACCGCGGGACCCGTTCCTACATCCATTCTGGGAAGCAGACAAGATGGCGTTATTGTCAATATGTTGATTAATTTTCGCTCTCAGAATGGATGTAAGAACTTTATAGACCGTCGGTAAACACGTTATCGGTCTATAATTTTTAGGATCCGCAGCACTACCCGATTTATAGAGCAGGTGGGTTATTCCTGTCGTTAGGAACTGGGGCAGCAACCCTGACTCCAAGGCGGACTGGAACTGAGATGCCAAACGAGCGTGCGATCTTTCGAACCATTTAATCCAAAAGTTTTTATTATTATTATATTTCCTTTATTTCACTATTTTCTTATTAAATACATTTTTAAATATTATTATAAAACATACAAAAAACATTTAAAAATATAAAAAATAGAGGCCCACCGGTATCGGGAACAGGGTCCAAGCTACCGGCGGTCAGGGCTCCAGAGAAAGGAACCTCCTAACAATACGAGCCGTGTCCAGTAGTACTGCTTTCTGGATCAGGCCCTTGACCCAGCCGCCTAACGAGAGCCTCCTGAGGTGTTGGTCGAGGCTCGTGGCTATTAAGCCATTGGCCGACACGACTATCGGTACAATGATCGCTGTGTCCACATCCCACATGTCGACAACCTCGCGAGCCAAGTCAAGATACTTGATTTGCTTATCTTTCTCGGCTTTCACGAGGTTCCCGTCATGCGGGACGGTAATATCAACAATAATTGCACGCCTCTCGATTCGGTCCACCACCACAATATCAGGCTTATTGGCTACAATAGTCCTGTCAGTGATGATGGACCGATCCCAGTACAATGTGATACTGCCATTATCGAGAACTGGGTCGGGCACATACCTGTAGTACGGTACCTCCGATGCCACAAGAGTGTATTTCAGAGCAAGTTGCTGATGGATAATCCTGGCTACAAGGTTGTGCCTATGCAAGTACTCTTCGTTAGCTAGACGAGAACAACCAGAGATAATGTGGCGGATCGATTCACCGGGGCGGTGACATGCCCGACAGATGTCAACCGTGCCATCCTTCACAATAAATCTCCGGTAGTTATTCGTCATGATAACTTCGTCCATAATTGCACAGACAAAACCTTCGGTTTCCCCAAAGAGGTCACCGAAACGCAGCCAGGCTACGGACGCTGATTGATCTACATCGGGCCCATGTAGGGCCCGGAAAAAGCATCCGTGAAGCTCCTTACTCTGCCATACTTCCCTGCGGTCTTTAGTATCAAGCACTACAGGTTTGCGCCAGTTCTCATTCGCCAAGGAGAGCGGGGTGAGTCCCTTGTCCACTGCTACTACATCTCGATGCATACCCACGTCAGTGTTTAGAAAGTATTCCCTGAGATTGCATATCTCGCGGTTGTGGAGGTTTTTGGCATTTAAAAAGCCACGGCCTCCACACTTCCGCGGGATATACAATCTCATGACCGATGATCGTGGGTGATGCATTCGATATGCAGTCAGCAGTGTGCGGACCCGCCTATCCAGGGCGTCAAGTTCCGTTTGAGTCCATTTGAGTATGCCGAAAGAGTACATCAATACCGGCATGACCCAACCGTTGAAGGCACGCACCTTGTTTCCGCCCGAAAGAAGGCTATTTAATACCTTCTTCAGGCGGCCAAAGAAGCGTTCCTTCAGCGATTGCTTCATGTCAGTAGTGGTGATACCTAACGCTTTCGACATACCCAAATACTTATAGGTTTCGTTTGGAGAGAGGGATCTCAGGTTTATTGAATCCGCGAGTTGAATACCCACGGATTCCATAATCTCCCCTCGCTTTACATGCATGACCGCACATTTGTCCACACCAAACTCCATCCTGATGGCGCTACTAAAAGTTTCAGTTACCTTCAGTAGCTCCATAAGCTGAAGATTGCTGGGGGCAAAGAGCTTCAGGTCATCCATGTAAAGGAGGTGAGATATAACCTGACCACCCCTCCTCAACCGATAGCCTAGCCCTGAATTCTCCAGCATCATGCTTAGAGGATTCAAGGCTAGGCAAAACCAAAGTGGACTCAAACTATCGCCCTGGAATATACCTCGCTCGATCCTTACAGGTTCGCTATTCCTCTGGATATTTCGACATCCTGGATAGCGAAGGACCGTGCTCCATTGCCTCATACACGATATCAGGAAGGTGCGTAGAGTTGTATCTATTTTATACAATTCTAGCACCCTCATGAGCCATGTATGAGGCACCGAGTCATAGGCCTTCTTATAATCTATCCAACATGTCGACAGATCCTTTCGGGAACGTCGAACCTGTTGGCTAATGGCCATATCTATGAGGAGCAGCTCCTTAGTACCGCGGGACCCGTTCCTACATCCATTCTGAGAGACCGACATGATGGAGTTATCGTCGACGTGTTTATTAATTTTGACTCTCAAAATAGATGTAAGAACCTTATAGACCGTTGGTAAACATGTAATAGGTCTATAATTTTTGGGTTCCGCAGTGCTACCAGACTTGTGGAGCAGGTGGGTTATTTCTGTTGTAAGGAACTTGGGTAGCGAACCAGACTAACGCTGCCTGGTACTGAGATGCCAAACGAGCGTGCGACCTTTGTAGCCATTTTATCCAGAAGTTGTGCAGCCCGTCCGGCCCTGGTGATTTCCAGTTCGGCAACGGACGGACTGCACGGGCTACATCTTGGGGGCTGATCGTGATAGCCCCCATTTCTTGTATTGGATCGCACGCTCGCTCGACCTCCCGAGTCCATTCACTTTCGGTGTGACTGACAGGCACCGACCAGATGCTGCGCCAGAATGAACACATAGCGTCATCATCCGGCAGGCGCGTATCAGTCACACCGTGGTCGGGTCGCTCCCAAGCCCGATAAACCCACCTTTCATTACTTTGGAATGTACGATTCTGGGTGTATCGCTCCACTCTCCGTCTGTACCTACGAATACGGTTTGCCCACGCAAACACATTTTGTTTCAGGAAGTCGATGCGCTCTGTGACATGGGATATATAGTCTCGGGGGCTGACATCAGTCCCCGAAAACGCCCGTCTCACAAAGCGCATCACTCTTGGGCGATTATTGCCCTCCCTGAAACAAATTAGTTTGCCGATGAGTGCTCTGGCCCCACCAATACGACGTTCGATCCTGCACTGCCAAGCCGGTACGGCTGGTTTCGGTCGTGTAGCTCTGTCATCTGCGAATTTGACGTGGGCTACACGACATGCCGCTACAGCCGCGCAGTACATGATCGAATGTGTATCAGTGAGGTCTTCGCAGTCATCAAAATATTTTGACAACTGCGAATCCAGAACAGCCACCAGCGCCCTATTTTTGTTATGCATGGGCAAACGAGGTAATCGTGGTCTAAGTTCGGGTGGCATGTAGCGATATTCCCGAATAGCACACTCCAAAGCACTCCTCAATTCCTCAATGTACTGGGTACTTACGTTTGTAACCCTGTCACTACTCTCTTCGTCAGCGTGGCTGGGAATTTGGTTGGGCTGTGGTGGCACCACAGCCTGCGACGATAGGGCAGTGACACGGTTACCCATTTCCGTTCGGAGGCGATCAAGTACAGTATCATCCAACATACGATTACGCTGGATGACCCGCACCTGATCCGAAAGTCGTTGGGCCGAGACGTTGACGGCTGGTTCAAGCACCTGAAACAAAGAGAGCATCCGGACACGGTACGCGGTCAGGTTGTTTCCTCCCTCTGTAGCCCCAAAGTATGCGCGCATGACGTTTTCATTAATGGATTGCGTCCATCGCATGCGCTGCACACATCCACCGGTAGCGGGGACCCTGTCAGAGGCCGATGGGCCTCGAGGCCCCAAGCTGTCCGGCGGCCGGCGTCCTCCCCGTCGACGTGCAGGTGGTGGTGTCGTCGGCGGAGAGAAGTATTCGTCGCTCGAGCTCGACGCAACTGCAGCGTCCGGGATCGCTTGACTCAAGGTTGACGGAGGTCCCGGCGGCTGCGAGGCGGAGCTGAGCGACGAACCCGAAGATGTTGGGTGTGTGGCTAATGTTCGGGCCTGGCTTCTTGTGATCATATTGTTTTCACCTCAGCATGTCAAAAATATTTTGATCTTGTTGTTTTTATTGGGTTATGTACACATTATAGCTTTTTTTTTATTTTCGTTTTTTTTTCTTGTTGTTTTTGTGAGTTTGTACATAATTTTATTGTATTCTTCTGTGTTAATATGATATTTAAATATATAGGAAAATTTGGAGATAAAAATTTTATGTGTCACACTTGACAGGTCAGGCCACTATTATTATTATTATGTCCTTTATTTATCTAGTTTCTTATTAAATACATTTTTAAATATTTTTATAAAACATACAAAAAACATTTAAAAATATAAAAAATAGAGGCCCACCGGTATCGGGAACAGGGTCCAAGCTACCGGCGGTCAGGGCTCCAGAGAAAGGAACCTCCTAACAATACGAGCCGTGTCCAGCAGTACTGCTTTCTGGATCAGGCCCTTGACCCAGCCGCCTAACGAGAGCCTCCTGAGGTGTTGGTCGAGGCTCGTGGCTATTAAGCCATTGGCCGACACGACTATCGGTACAATGATCGCTGTGTCCACATCCCACATGTCGACAACCTCGCGAGCCAAGTTAAGATACTTGATTTGCTTATCTTTCTCGGCTTTCACGAGGTTCCCGTCATGCGGGACGGTAATATCAACAATCATTGCACGCCTCTCGATTCGGTCCACCACCACAATATCAGGCTTATTGGCTACAATAGTCCTGTCAGTGATGATGGACCGATCCCAGTACAATGTGATACTGCCATTATCGAGAACTGGGTCGGGCACATACCTGTAGTACGGTACCTCCGATGCCACAAGAGTGTATTTCAGAGCAAGTTGCTGATGGATAATCCTGGCTACAAGGTTGTGCCTATGCAAGTACTCTTCGTTAGCTAGACGAGAACAACCAGAGATAATGTGGCGGATCGATTCACCGGGGCGGTGACATGCCCGACAGATGTCAACCGTGCCATCCTTCACAATAAATCTCCGGTAGTTATTCGTCATGATAACTTCGTCCATAATTGCACAGACAAAACCTTCGGTTTCCCCAAAGAGGTCACCGAAACGCAGCCAGGCTACGGACGCTGATTGATCTACATCGGGCCCATGTAGGGCCCGGAAAAAGCGTCCGTGAAGCTCCTTACTCTGCCATACTTCCCTGCGGTCTTTAGTATCAAGCACTACAGGCTTGCGCCAGTTCTCATTCGCCAAGGAGAGCGGGGTGAGTCCCTTGTCCACTGCTACTACATCTCGATGCATACCCACGTCGGTGTTTAGAAAGTATTCCCTGAGATTGCATATCTCGCGGTTGTGGAGGTTTTTGGCATTTAAAAAGCCACGGCCTCCACACTTCCGCGGGATATACAATCTCATGACCGATGATCGTGGGTGATGCATTCGATTGCTTCATATCAGTAGTGCTGATACCTAACGCTTCCGACATACCCAAATACTTATAGGTTTCGTTTGGAGAGAGGGATCTCAGGTTTATGGAACCGGTGAGTTGAACTCCTACGGATTCCACAATCTCCCCTCGCTTTACATGCATGACCGCACATTTGTCCACACCAAACTCCATCCTGATGGCGCTACTAAAAGTTTCAGTTACTTTTAGTAGCTCCATCAGTTGAAGATTGTTGGGGGCAAAGAGCTTCAGGTCATCCATGTAAAGGAGGTGAGATATAACCTGACTACCTTTCTTCAACCGATAGCCCAGCCCTGAATTCTCCAACAGCATGCTTAGAGGATTCAGGGCTAGACAAAATAAGACATTTATTATTATTATTATTATATATTCGTGTCCGCACAATATGCGCTGAACGCTCCAAATATTTGCTTTTATAGCCAATGAATGGACGCAGGCCGTACTTTTCTACTATTAAACGGTGACAACCACTGACACGCTTGCTTTGTATAGAAAATTTTGACATTACCGTCTCTAGAAGTGATCGCCGCCTAGTCGTTTCGATGCTCTGTGCTTTCCACCAAATTTACAACCATTAAAATGGTTGACGACAGTTGTAAGTTTGTGGGCAGCATAAAGTGGCTTATGCAAATGCACCGTTTTTTTATTGAAAATTAAGGGATAAAGTAGGCACTAATGACTCATTAAGTTAGAATTGAAATTGTATAGATTCTCCAACAGACTTTAGGGTAATGAGATGTTAAACCATCCCGTTCAAATCGAGCTGCTTTTGTTTGTTTTTCATGGTATGCCCGAATGAATAAAACATGGATTTTAAATGTTGGATTTATTGACAGTAAATTGTTAGGGCTTGAAATTTGAGTTTTATTGTTGGTGGTAGCATTTTTGGTGATTCATAAGTAAGTATTGAGAAATTTAAAATTCAAAGGGGTTTTTAATCTTTTAAGCTTCTTCATAATGAGAATTGTTACGTACCGGTAGATAGCCGGTATGCGAAATTAACTTACATGTCAGGGATTTTAGATATCATAAAATCAAGGGGTTATACAGAGTTGCATCTATGGGACAGATTTAATTTGCAATAATAATTATCCGATTGTTGTTGAAATATTTTCCCTAATTTTTTTTCGTCAAAATAAATTAGGTATGTTTTGTTTAGTGACTTTGCCGGAAAACAGAAATGCGGTATCCAGTGTCACATTTAAATAATGTAGGTAACACTTTTTATAGTTGGTTTCTGTTTTGCTTAACTAGATCGGTTATAAAGTTTCTTCGTCAGTTACTATTTAATATCGCTTTTCCCCAAACACCATTTATACTACAAAGCTGCAACATTAAAACTCACAGTGCTTACAGCCAACAAAACAGATAACCTATTAAAACTTAGTAGTACCACCACTCGTTTTTACGCACAGTTATAAAAGTTTCTTGTATCGAATATGTATCGTATGGAACTATGTATGATATCAAACTACTAAATAAAAGGTATGGGAGGCCCCATACAACATCGCGGCCCGCCTCAGTTTCGATGTCGCCCAAGCGGCATCGTAACCTACTTGTTGGCCGCTACGTCGTCGCTTAATCGACACTGCGGAAACCCACCGGGAGGGTCATTTTAGATGCCTGGGGCTAAGTTTAGAACCTGGTTTATTGCCTAGGTCAATAGCTTATCGAGATGTTAAATGTGTTACGAGGTATTTAGTAGTAACTTGTTGATTGGATTGGCTATTAAGAATATTAATTTAAGTGAGATATTGTATTGATTTTAGAAATAAATTTGCTAAAGTTATGTATACCTATTGATGAATCGAAGATAACTTACCTATCTCCCAAATTCTCGTAGATATTATAAATTTAAAAAAAGACACAAAATATTACAAATCAACTCTTGTCACTTCTCGTTTTTAGTCTTGTCGGTAAAACATTGGTACTTATTTTCTTCGCAAACACCAAAAGCTTACAGTACGGTCACCCACCCAAAATATGACCGCGACAAGTGTTGCTTGACGTGCGCAGATTTTCTTACATTACATTCTATGTAGTAATTATTTATTAGTAAACGCACATTTTCATAAACAATGTAATAACACGATGCAGACCACAGATTGTTCCGAAGTGCAAACTTTAACCAATAGAAGTGCTGCATAGTTGACGCAAGTCTTGGTAGATACAGTCAGCATAAAACTTTCTGAGCAATTTAGGTATCGACATACCTAGTCCTAAACATTCAAAGTATCCATAATTATCTGATAACTATTCGCTTAAATCATCCCACTGCTGGGCAATGGTCTCATCCCATTAATTGCAGCTTTATCGATCCAGGGCTAAAATAGGCTACTAATCGTTTGCTTGGTCCAGCTCGTCGCTCCATCAACATCAACATTATAAACTAGTACGGAGGACAGTGCGAATCACACTCAAACAACCAAACATACCCGCCTTTGGCTATTGTTAGGAGCACCAACAATGTTAGTAAGTAAGTTTGGTTGTACAAATATTTTGAACAATAAAGTTTTTAAACTTTTTAATTATGCATCAAAACTTTCCAAATCTTTTTGAGCACCCGGTTTTTCAATTATAACTTAGCTCACATAAATTTGTATTCCAGCTCGCGTCGTTTTCCTCATTACTGAATTAATGTTATTGTGTTTCATAAGAAAGTTATTTAAATACAACATGGCGTGATCCATTAGCTACCTGTATCTGCTGTTGACTATACACTGACATACTCGAGAAGTTTCATTCATGTAACTGAGATGCCTTGGTGAATAAGTAATGAGGGATTCAAGAAATTTGCAATCTCAAGACTTTGAAATTGAAAGCTTTTTTTACTTTCACTCAGATGAGCGCACACAATTCGAAGGCGAACTCATTTGCTTTGAAAAGAAAAATATAACAAGACACCCTACAAATATTAAAGTGGTGGTTAGAGACATTATTGGCCATAGATTGCAAATAAGAAATAGGAGGCCTACATTTAAAGAAAAACATAGACAATTTATTATTGCCTAACCTTTAACGAAATTATGGCCTCTTCACACCCACGAAACAGAAAAAGAGAAATAAAATAAAAAAACACATATTTATACGTCCGTACAGTAGTTCAATATACAATGAACAAGCGAACCTCAAATAATCATAAAAATACTCTTAAACAAACCAAGCCAAACATTTGTCGGCGTTTATTTATGAAATCTAACGAAAATAAAGATACAATCTTCAACAAAGTTCGATAAAAGTCACACGCTGAGACAAAATGACTAACAAAAGATACACAAATATATTATAATGTTTATATAAGTACGGACAATCGTTTTTGAATTTAATTTTGAATTAGCTCGGAAGTTCAAGGGGATTATGGTTAGTCGCTGCAGGGGTTAGACTTGAAAGCTTTGTCGGGCATTTAATTTTGAGCTCCGCAACCATTTTATGTTACTTGTAAGTTATTATAGTATTTAATTACTTATATATTATCTCTACCTAGTAATTAAGTGGAGTAGGTATAAATCAAGAAATTTCTACCTACCTAAAATTGTCTTGTCATCAGAATTAAAATAAAATCGCTCTTAAAAAAAAACTCAAGTTTCAATGATTATTTTCCAGCTACTTCGGAAGAATTTCTAACGGAAAAACCCGAAAACATGTTTTTCGATCTACTAGTCATAGATACACCATGGAAAACAGCCGTGTTTTTAACCGAAATCAAACTATCATCTAAAAATGCAATTCAATATCAGTGCCAATATGATACATTTTATCACCATTGAATTCACAAACAAATACCCATCTTATCTAGAAAACAATGTTCCTATTCCTATTTTAATCCCTACATTAAAACTAGACAATAAAGTAAACTGGACGATACACAGAACATTCACACATGTCTAAATGTTGCCACCCACAAATTGCGACCCGAATTCATCCCAGTGAATGGGTAAATATGGCACTATTAACAACTTCTCTTCATTTCGATAAAGGCAGTTAGAGATTGTAGAGATGGACAGCAGAAGCTTCGAAATTTGCTCAACATTACAGTCCTCCCACGTACCTGGGTGAATTTTGTCAAGGAAGCCATCCTCAGCGACTGGTACTGGCCAAACTTGCGAGAAATAGAATTAAACAGCGTAATAGGCACACTAAACTCTCTGTTCCGTGTCATTTCCGAACAACATCGTTGTATATAATAATAAGTATGTTGTCATCGTCAGCTGGCAGCATTTTACGCTGGACATACCTAGGTCTCTCCAAGCGACTTATCGATCGCCATTTATCTCAAATCTCTACTGATGACATCCAGTTGCTAACATTTACTCTGCTAGATTGTCATCCAACCGAGCTAGTGGGCATTTAGTAGAACAACGTATGGCAATAGGTTCGCTAATTCGTGGTATCTATTCGTGACTGTCCATTACATATCGAGACCGCTCCACGCATGTTATGTCGTTAGTCCCAGCCGCTACTTGTAGATATTTGACAGTCGATACGGCTACTCATAAGTCTGAGAATCTGACATGCCTAGTAAGGAAATGGCTAAGCAGATGGTGAATATGCTGTAGTTGGCCTAAATGGCACTTCTTCAATTATGTGTGTAGTGGCAGTTGTGTTAACTTTTGCACTTTATACGCCCCCAGCGAGTTAGTTATTAAGGTCGGAATACATTATTGA
This sequence comes from Orthosia gracilis, assembly GCA_947562075.1. Lineage (NCBI taxonomy): Eukaryota > Metazoa > Arthropoda > Insecta > Lepidoptera > Noctuidae > Orthosia > Orthosia gracilis. Next base: position 9,681,696 of record OX387266.1, on the reverse strand, counting down.
TGATTTCATTAGAAACTGAATTTTAATTGGGTTTCTGTATGAACTGTTCCTGTAGTTTTTGTGCTGTTTATTAAAGATTGGGAATGTGTTCTAGATTTTTGGGTTAATAGATGTTTGGGTTGGGAGGCTATATAAGGCGCGCGCGCCGATCGCGAGCGTCGTCGGAACTTGGAACTAGTACCTTGTTATCATCAAAATGAATACCTGTACCTGTTGTAAAAAGAAAAATAAATATATAGTCGTCAAGTTTGAGTTTAGTATTTCAGCTCCGCACACTTACCTGAGACCACATAATCAAGGCAATGAGCCTAAACAACTTGTTTTTTGAAAAATTATGAGCTAAGTTAGGCGTTGATCTATACGTTGGCTATGTTGAACGTGCCCTAACGATAACAAAACGCAGATCGATATAGTAATACATGCCTTATTACATGGTCACAAACATAACGCCACGGCTGGGCAAATACCACACTCTCCCCCTTCGATCTATCATTTACTAGGTCTTGCATTAGTAGGAGTCGATTTCATCCTTCCATATTGTTATGCTTGAAAATGTTTAAATATTTGAGCTATAAAGTAACACAAAAAAGTAAGTACCTGAGCAGAATGTATTCAAATAAATCCACAGTTCGGTTTTAATTCTTCGCAGTATTCACATTTCTAGGACAAAGCTAGATACATTCAAATGATCAAGTATCACCACCATTAGTACCATTATTTTAGTCCAACTTTCAGGTCAGTATTTATTTCGAATTTAGCCCGTAACATGTGTTTTGAACTGAATCGTATTGATTTAACTTAAATGGAATAAGTTTTAATTTAGTACGGGTATTCTAGAGCATAGAATTTAGGATTAAAGAGCTAGATTGCGGGTCCGAAACTTTGAATGTAATAATGTAAATGTGGCTGGGTGTTTTGTATTTTCTAAGTGACTCGTACTTATCGACATCGCAGTGGAGCAAAAAATCTTTTAAGTAGTCTAAAATTGAAACACAGTGACAACATCACATACATACATATCTGATGTTCAGCTCGCAAAAAAATCTGATTCGTGCAAGAATCAAACCTGTGTAGGTAGAATGTAAACCTATTACTCATTCGAGTTGTATTTGAAATTCTATTTCTCTAAAATATTTTACAAAAAAGGACTTCAAAGGATCTAATTTAATTTTACCCACATCCTGACCGCTAAGATTGGCTTCGGATCACCTCACCGGTTCAAAGCCTCAAATTCATTAATGTCGTACCTACTATTCGCTTTAATACAGACGATTCTAAATTATTTATTTGCACTCTTTTATATAGGCGTATCGATTGTAGACAGTATGTATTTTTCTTTTTCGACTCGCTTCTGCGGTGACTTCACCAGCGTCATAAGTGTTTTAAAATCCCAAGGAATCACTATACCGGGATAAAAAAAACCTGGCTGTTATTGATTCCAGACATTTCTGAATGCCAGGCAGAACAACGCATTAATACTTTGTCCGGTCCGATCATCGAACGCAAGTAGTAGTTGCGACCAAAGAGCCAGCATAGTTCTGCGTTCGCTAGTTTTTTTTTAATCAGTCTCTTTTGTAATTAACTGCTATAATTTGGACACTTCTTCAGACCTTAAATTCCTAAAACAACTCAGTTTAAATCTTAACTTTTGGCTCAGCTTCTAGTTAAAATTGGTCAAATGACCTATTTAACAGTAACTGAAACAAAAATAGTTTTTAAACCTGAAAAAATAAGAAAATATTTAGGCATCTCGCCAAGTGTACTAGTAGGTCGTACTAATCGGCACTTGGCTCTGTTTGCACTGTTTAAATCACGGCTAAGTGAGAGTAATAAAGTGAAAATATATTGTTCAGGAACAACGTTACCCCGTTTCTCACGAAATCTAAACTTTTTCTTGGTTTGTTTGTCAGTTTTCAAACATCGGATTTGCGAAGTTATTTTTTTACCCGACTATTTTATCCTTTTTATCCTCATTTTTTTTTCTATCGTTGTAGATTAGCTTTGCAATGCACTTCTAGCCTATCCCGAAGGGACTATGCATTTTAAGTTATGTCCTGGGTTTATTTAGTTTTGTCATAGTCACCCTTCACCCAATAGCTGCGAGCAACCGATCTGATCCGATTTGTTTATCTATTTATCGCTTTAAATTGATATTGATGTGATAGTGGGTAATGTATACCCACATGATTGCTATTTGACTAATCTCTTATCATCATTTTAACATCTCCACTGGAACGAGAAAAGTATATTCCTTCTCCCCATTTTATATTAGCTGGTGAACCTAAACAAAATGCCATTTTTTGAGCTGTAACGATTTTCGAAAAGTCTTAAAGTCGTAATGTCAGGAGTTAGAAGTAAAAAAAAACTGGGTGAACATGCTCTATAGAATATAGGTATTTTTTTCTATCCCGTGGGATAATTTAGGATTTTCTCACGATCTAAGCCGCTGGTACTTTGCTTATTAATAGCAAAAATAACAGTCCGTATGGAATCTATTTCACAAGCTACTAAAAGAGATTTATTAAAAAAAAAACTATTTTATTTATTTCGGCATAATTTTTGTCACACCTCAATTAGGCTTATCCGTTCTACTCAGCATTCCGCAGTCTGCAGCCTGGTTTGATTGATTGAGTGAATCAATCATGTCCTAGGATTACTTGTGTTATTTTCACCCTTAATGCTATTGATCTAGGTTTCGTTCGATTGTTCATCATGTGAAATTGATTTATAGGTGTGTAATTCTATTAGATTGATATTCGGTTGGTGTAAGGTTTGCAAAATATGGTTGTAGGTATATAAATAAGGTAAGGTAAATAAGGTAATGTGGTATAAATAAGGTTTATAAAAAGAAAATTATGGAAACCCGTAGCTTAGATTCTAACTTTTAGTCTAAAACCCCTTTAAATTACATAAATGCTGTAGGAATTTTAAAAACCGATAATTATAATAACACACTCTTGGGTTCTTGTATTCACCATAAGGCAAACACATTTGTTCCAAAAAATCCCTTCGCGCCATTAACCCTGTGTAGGAAAAAGAAGGTAATAATACTTACTTTGCCCGGCGTTAATTCTGACTATAACCGGACAATATACGAAATGCCTGTACACAACCGTTGTAAATTGTTGTTTATTAACGTGCAAAAATTTCGTGTGTGTGCATTCGCTAGCAAGTGTTGAATTTTTAATTGATTTCATATTCGGTATAGCCAGACAATGGACTATTATTTTACGTATTTTAATAGTATTTTTGGCGAAATGACTCGTATATTATGGCATAATTAGTTATTTTGTGAAAATAAGGTTACATTTTAATAAACGACTAACCAGTCAGCTGTGTGGCAGACTGAGTGCGATTTCGCGAAAACGTATGGAAATTAATAGGTATATGGAAATGATGGAATAAATGTATAGAATAAAATGACGGAGAATAAATAGCTTTATTTCTGTCAAATTAATATGTGAAATCAAATAATATTACAAATAGTATATTTCAGTATAATAGGTCCTTCAAAGTCGCAAACAGAGGAAATGCAGTCGACAGGATTAAAAAAAAACACAAACAGAAATTAAACTTCAGAACACCACCAAAATAATTATGCTAGTATTCAGCAGCCTTATTGAAACAATATGAATTGCGAACAAATTTTAATTAACTTTTATTTATTGAAAAACCATCAGTGCACCCGACTGTACATTTGTACATTGTATGTGGCCTTTAAATGAGCGATGTCCCCGTAAACGCCTCTGATGTATCGCATTGTGATTCTCGAGATGCGACAGTTAAAACGCACTTTGTAACTCTGCATCAATATAATGAAAAGCGATATAACTCCGAAGTTAGGAATGATTGAGTTATTTACAATGTTGTGTGGGGAACAATTTTGTTTGTTTGTTGTTTATCATGGGGTTATTTGTACCCCACACCAGCTGTAACTTTGTGTAGCTTTGGATTGAAAGATAACGTCGGATTAGTGACGATTGATTTCATAAAATGTAGCTTCTGATGTGTTTAAAAAATTTTAGAGACGGACGTAAACCATTACGTTATTATGTATTTCTACGAATTATTTGAATGCCATAAATAACCAGTTCGTTAAACGCTACTTTCGTTATCGATGTTTAAAACAGGGATTTTCTTTTAAGTTTTGATAAGCTCGTGTTTCACCGCTACGAGTACATGGTATACTTGTAGTGGTGAAACACGAGCACCCTGATGGTTGATACACTCTTGACTTAAGATAGAATAAGCTTTATTGTACCTACACCACAATATTCTTGCCAGTTCCAAGTACTGTCCTATTACACATGTTCATTATAAGTATATTAATAACAATTTAACTCGGAAGAATTGCCAACTAACAAGTTGGTTGCCATGACAACCTCTGGAAATATTAAATTTTAGCAAGCTCGATCAAGCGTAGCTTTAATTGATGTTAAGAAGCTTTCTGATATATTGATATTTAGTTTGGAGCACATTTGAACTTCAGGGCTAATAGGTAATAACCATAGATATAATAAACAAGGAGATATGCCCGGTAGACGAAAATATATCGGAAACCTGTGTCTCCAGTTTGCCCCTACCACACGGCAACTACTACACATGCAGTTCAGTAAAAGCAATAGATACGCAGTCGCGCACACACACGCATTTCTTAAATCAGAACGTACTACACAATAAATTATAAACCTTATCCCTTCAAGCACAGCGTGTATATACTAATCACCGTACAAATGACGCACACAAAAACATCGGTCGCTATCGTTGTGCTATGCAAAAGCAATTTATTTTACATACATGCTAGTGATTGACTAAATCGGAAACTTATCGATTCACCCATTTATTATTGTACAATTTTTTTTGTTTACTTGAAAATAAATAAAAAAACGGTTTGTCCAGAATTTTTTATAGTTAAAACAAATATGCAGCTAAAAATATAAATTATTAAGTAAACCAAAAAATTCAAACAATCAAAAATCCGGTTACTTTGGTTTAGGCTTTCATAGCGTAATGTTTAATTTATTTTTAATGTAGCAAAATTTAATTGTTTTGTGCTGCTAATATTGTTATTATGTTATGAGTCTGTTTAACTTGAAATAAATACATTGAATTGAATTGAAACAGGAGGTATTGTTGAACCCTGCTAGTGCTATGGTGTTTAATCACTGACCTGTAAAGTGGAGGTATTTGTGCAGCACTTGACACTTTGATATTATTGGGGTTGCATTTTTTGTCAAAAAGTTGGTTACGCATTTCTCTACTACACTGTAAAATAATCAAAATAAGTAATACACATTATTTCGCATCGATTTTCCAACCGGTTGAAAACGGTTGACAAATTGAAAATAAAATATAATAACAATATTTCATTCGTCATCGACATTGTTATCGATAGCCTACGTTAGTGGATCTGCACAAGCACATCACTAACTCGTCGCAAGGAGCAGCGGCCGTACTACGCGATGCATCCGCTCAATGATGTATCGTTTTGTGATTTTTACATTGCTTGTCCAGTCACTTAGCGACAAACTTAGGTAATGGTTAGGAAGCAATGTATTTAATGCAAAAATAGTACAGTCGCTGTGATATTTCAATACAAAAATAACATAGTAGAACCAAGAAATATTTTACGATTTGTTGTTTTTCATGATTTTAAAGACAAATACATATAGTGAAATACTTGTACTCACTTATTGTAAGTGATTCTATGATTTACAAAGTTTTGGTTTAGGCTTCGCTTTTTATAAGAAACCACTGAACAACACGGCATTCTTGTAATTTTTCACGATGACGGTCGAAAGCGCACTGTTTAGCGGAGACCGGCCATTTGCCTGTGACATGCTCAGTCAGCCCACGTCGCGCGGACACCGACACGCCCCCTTGCCACTTCTCCTGTATTTTATATTTCTATGGTAATAACTCAAGGCGAATTATTTGGCTATTTGATCGATGAAAATCGAATGTTATTAAAAAAGGACTAGATTTTTTTGTACTTTGTTTTTTTAGCAAATAGTTATGTTTAATAGATTCGTATCAATAAACCGCCTTTTTATTACTTAATATACTACATATATTTAAAGGTATTTATTTTAGTTAATTTATACGCATGTCTATTTTAACTATCGTTTATATTTGTGTACACATTTTACTTTTTTTTTCCCGCCATTTTTATCTCGCCACCATTTGGTTGACTGGTAAAGAATGCCTCAGGCATTAAGTCCGCCTTTATACCTGTATGTTGCATGAAGTTTAATAAATAAAATTAATTAAACGCATTTTCAAACTAACTTAACACAAAATCTAGAACTACATCAACTTTTTAGATGCCACATAATAATATACCGATAAAAGAAATAAAAGGTATTCGCTAGTTACAGTAAAACTTCCCTGAACTTCCTTTCTACGGAGAAATCTTTCTTCATTTATGAGTAACCTGAAGTAATGGTACAGTATGCCAAAAACATTTTAAGATGAACAAAGCATCAAATAAAACAATATTAGGTGCTCTTATACTGTGTGCAAATTCTAAATAATATTTATCTATAATTACATTTACTACATAATATCTAACAACACCGACTGGTTAACCACAAAACACACTACTAATTAAAAGTTAAATAATAATATTAGGTCTTTACCTATGAAATGGCCGTTTTTTATGAAATAAGTCAACGTATTTTTTTTCAATATTTTTTATTTCTATTAATCAAAGTAATCACGCATGCAATTAATGCATCTTTTCCAACGCAGTGGCAGTTTATTGATGCCCTTCTTGAATAAATCATCTTGACGGGAGTAATACCAAGAAGTTATCCAAATTCTGGAAGAAGTAGAAGTCTGTAGGCGCAAGGTCTGGTGAGTATGGCGGATGACGGAGAGCTTTCAACCCCAGCTCTTTTAACTTGGAGACCGTCTGCTGTTCAGTATGAGGTCGCGCGTTGTCATGCAGGAGCACCAGAGACGAGCGATTGACCAAAGCTGGTTCGAAACGTGCGAGCTTCTCCATTATTGTGTTTAGTTCTTCATAGTGGGTACACATCTGCAGTAATGGTCATCTCGTTTGGTAAGAAGCTGTGATGAATCACACCGGGCCCTGGACCACCAAACAGTGACCATCAATGACTTTTATAGGAGTAAGTTTTCTTTTAGGGCATTGTTTGAGTGCTGAACTAGAATCCAGCCAACACTTTGAGCGCTTGCAATTGACAATCAGAATCCTTTTTTCGTCGCAGGTAACAATGCGGTTCAGGATTCCTTCGTTTGTGTGCCTTTTGAGCAGTGCAAGGCACGTCTCGATGTGTACTTTGTGCTGGCAATCATTGAGTTCGTGGGGCAGTTTTTACCTTTCCATTTTGACGCAAATGGACCAATATTGTTTTGATGCTAACAAAATCAAAATCAAATAGTTTATTTCAATTAAACAAATCATAAAAACATAGAATACTTTTGAATTGTCAAACCAAAAAATTAAGATAACTCCAGGTGCAAATTCGCAAGCTTCAGTAGGTCTCAATGGAGAAGAATTTGCAAGAAACTCCACGGACAAACTTTTCTATAACATCGTCGTCGAAAGCTGCTGCCGTAGATTGAGTATCATCAGCTTCCATAATCACCTTTAATTCGACAGTGTCTACCAAAGTTTGTGGACGACCACGGGGTTCATTCGAAATTCAGGTCGAAATTTTCAGAACGGAAGCGAGCAAACCAATAACAGGTGCTGAGTCCGTTTGTAGTGTTCGCTTCGTATACGTCATTGATGTTGCGTTTTACTTATGCCGCGGTGTTGCCACGACGGTACTCATATTCCATAATTAATGGATTTTTTAATGTATCCATGATGACGAAAATATTCAAATGCGATGAAAATATAACTAAAAATATGACGCTAATCAATAAAGAAATGACTAATTTTGAAAATAGAAGTCCTTGTTTTTAAAATAACATTGATTTGAAAATAGAATTATTATTTAAACAAAAAATATTTTGATTTGAAATAGCCAGTACTACAAAACGGCAATCTCATAAGTAAAGAGCTTGTATTATACCGTGCAATTAGATTTGGCGTCATCATTCGCAGTGTTCATCTGTAAAGTGAAATCAATGAAAAAACAAATATTTCTTCAGTTACTTTATGTTGGGACATTCAAACGATTTGGTTACCATTGTCATAATATTGGACTAACTAATGACGAAATTAATTATTTGGTTAAATATAAATTGAACGGTACGTACTGTTAGTTTGGTAGCTAAGCGGCCAGAGCTACGGATTCAATTAATGCTCGGAATCAAAGCAAAAACCCCTAAATCGAACAGGACCTCAATACGACTTGATAATTAAACTTTCTCAAAATCTTGAACCTTAAAAGAATGATTTTTTCAATGTATATTGCCCTCTGCTGGGCAAGGATCTCCATAGCCTTCCACTCTTCTTGTTGTGTGGCCAATCTCCACTCTCTCCGGCCGATCTCCCGTAAAAGCATGTTAGTTGTTACGCCAGCGTTTTCTAGAATTAGTTCAATCAAAATACCGTGATTTTTTTTCTTACGGCACTTCGTACTTTTATAAACCAGTTCACTCAAAGTTGAACTTGATTTCAGTTAGTCAACTAATTAAAGGCACCGAAAGTTACTGAAATAAATAACTTACACTTTGATATTAGGTTAAATGAAGTTATTATTCCTACGAGCGTTTAACTCTGTAGTCGCGTCGTATGCATTGTGCTCTCCAGTAATAATGCTCTCTGGTCTTACGTCCCAAAATTTATTGGATTGATATGCGCTACCAAAAATGACACGTGGGCAATTCCAAATCCAAAATGCAATTAAGCCAGAAATTGGTATATCCATAGATAGCTTATCCAGGAAAATTCTTATCCTGAAAAATATAAACTTGCTATCATAAAGAGTGGTCCATAAATAATAAATCTAAAACGGAGGCACACCAACAAGTTGTCACGAATAAATTGTAAAAGCAATTAAAATAGGACAAGAGGCGATATTTACAAATACAAATTCAATCAATCTGCCTAGCCTTTTCCCAACTATATTGGGGTCGGCTTCCAGTCTCACCGGATTCAGCTGAGCACTCGTGTTTACAAATACAAATTAATTTAATTAATTTCTTAGAAAATAGAGGACAGTACGGAGATAAATGTAAAATTTAACAGAAGGAGGGTATTTGTATTTATGTTTTGCTTTCGTTACAGATTCTACAGGTTTTTGTTTTTCATTTTCATTGTAGTCATTTGTATTAGGATCACTAATCCGACTGCCAAAAAAGATGGCTGTGTTATGTCTGTAAAGTATACAACGATTCCTGATTAATATTCGAACCTTATTAGAATTTTTATAACTCGGAATTGAAGATCAAAATTTACTAAGAATCAAAGATTAAGGGGTCTGGTAAGCCCTATAAGATTTTCAATTAGTCATACAGAAGGACCCCCTCACAATGAACCATTACTCGGCTATATGAAACTTTATGTTTGTTTGCTTAAATTATTTGGTTTTGGGTTGTTTTTGATTAATCAGGTGGAATGAAAACAATTAAGTCATTGGACCGGAAAAACAAACAATTTTTTTAACAGACTTCAAATATCCTGCGTATAAGATTGTACAAAATTTTACCTAGAACTACTAGATAGATCAAAGTTGTCATTGTAAAACAGTCTAAATTAGAATACGGTTATTCAAACCTACTTGTCTTGAAGTGCTATCTAGCGAAAATTCTTCAATAAGTAGAAAACAAGCCTATTCAATATTTTCGTTTTTGCCAGTTAATAAAATCTTAGGGATCAATAAAATAATTTGTTAAAATAACGTAAATAGGATGAACTATTATATAAACATATTCATTACATTTTCATTTCATAACATTGTCATAATCAAACTATCGCTGTCATTCTATGATTAATTTTGTGAATCTGGTGAATATAGATCATACTACTTTACAGTGCTTTATCTTCAAAGGATATTGAACTTTATGTCCCAAGAATAGAGTTTCAATTTGAGTGAACTTGGATTTTAAAAGAAAAATGTGGAGTAAAATGAAAAATAATAATGAATTTAGAATATGGAATTTTATAATTGACTCTAATTTTTATGGCGTTGTTTCTTTGATAGTAGTCGAATATTTTTTAATAAACAATGCAAACAATGTGACATTTTATCAGCGAAATCGATTGTCGACGTGCCAAAATGTATAGGATAGACCACGAGATACGTAATTGTTTAAAAAAAAACCTTTTTTCTACAATTCCTTTTAGTACTTTAACCCTTTGTATTTTTTTAATATTCAATTTTAACAGAATGTGCGAATCTGGTTTTAAAAATTCAAATTAAAAATTCAAGTAAATAAAATGTAGGGTGACCACGGTATTTCCACAATATTGAGGACATTTCCGCCACTGTCCATTCCATTTTCATTCATTTCCTGTTGTAGCATGACATGTGGCTAAAGAATGTGAGCAATAGTTCCTGGCCCTGGTATTTCATTAATACCCTCAATAGCCTTTTGGGGTAGTTTTATTTGCTTCTGCAACTCACAAACGTCGTGATGATAAATGTGGTCTGTTATTAGACATTATCACCAGTCATTTGTGGTGAGTTTGATAAAGCAGATGTAGTTTGCTTCCCGTTTACAGAAACAATAGCTTTTTCCCCGCGGTTTTAACCGCCGTTTAACTGTTTTCTAGCATGAGGTTAAATAGTCTGTAACCTTTCTCAATAATAAGGATATTAAATGAAAACAATATTTATCAAATCGCTTTCAAACAAATTCTACTTTTAGTACAAGAAATATACTAAAAGTATAGAAGCAACTATAGACATAAAACCATGGTTTGATGATTGTTAAGGTACTAAACGGAAACGTTAAAAGTTATATCTAACTAAATTAGATAACCTGTTATGTATGAGTTAAAACTGTAACAAATTTGTTAACTTTCACGAATTTGTTACTGAGTAAAAATAACAAAATATTGTTTAAGTATGTCCTGATTAAATACTGGTATGAAAAGTGATGGCAACCGAAACTTTAAGTAGAGTTTTAATTCAGTACTATTATAACTAAGTTACATACTTGAAATTTGGTGCCAAATGGCTTTTAAATACATACCCATAATCATAACCTGCCTTGCCTTTGTCCAACTATTTTGAAGTTGGATTCCAACAAGGCCAATACAAAACTACAACAATAAATTTAATGAGCATGTTATAAAAAAAAACAACATACCCCAAAACCCTCATCAGTTTCCCAGTTCCGTCCAATTTCCATACTTCCAATCCTATCTAAAGTCCTTGAGAGTGTAGTTAATAAACAACTGTCTCATCACCTTTCCTCTAATGGCCTGCTAAGTCCTTATCAATCAGGTTTCCGTCCTGGCCACAGCATTGTATCGGCCTTAGTTAAAATTACTGACGACATCCGACTGGCCATGGACAACAGGCTCCTTACAATATTGATTCTACTGGACTTTAGCAGTGCTTTTAATTCAGTTGATTTTGACATCCTCTTAGGTATCCTAACCTCTCTTAATGTATCTCCTTCTGTGATTACGTGGTTTAACTCTTATCTTCGGGGTCGCTCACAGTCGGTTCGCTCAGAGGAAGTTTCCTCTGACTGGTGCGACCTCGCTGCGGGCGTTCCTCAGGGTGGCGTCCTTTCTCCTCTTCTTTTCTCGGTTTTTATAAACGCTATCACTAAGGTCTTATCTTCACACTATCATCTCTATGCAGACGACCTGCAGCTTTATCACGACCTGCAGCTTTATCGCCACTTTAAATTTGAAGAGGCGACTGGAACTATCGGTGCCATCAATAGTGATCTTGAAAATATCTGTCAATGAGCTAAAAGTTTTGGACTTTTGGTGAACCCAGCAAAATCACAAGCTCTCATTATTGGTGGCAGGTATTTCGTCAATTTGTTGACTAACCAGTCTTTTCCCCCTGTTTTGTATGATACTGTTACTATAGCCTGTTCTAAAAAAGTTAAAAACTTAGGGGCTTCTTTGGACAACAACCTATCTTGGAATATTCACATTGCAGAAGTAAGTAGGAGGGTGTTTTGCTCGTTTCGGTCTCTTAAACGTCTCCAGAAGTTCCTGCCTTTTTCAACCAAAGTTACTCTTGCTCAATCTCTCCTTCTTCCTCTTCTTGACTATGCTGATGTCTGCTTTCTTGATGTGACTGAGGAACTCCTTGATAAGCTCGAACGTCTACAGAATTTGTGCATCCGCTTCATTTTTGGCCTTCGAAAGTATGACCATGTGTCGGAATTTCGGAAGCGGTTGAAGTGGCTGCCTTTTCGACAGCGCAGAGATATCCACACTCTATCTTAACTCTTTTCTGTTCTTCACAATCCTAACTCTCCTTCGTATCTTCGAGAGCACTTTGAGTATCTTGTCCCGAGAGGAAAACCTTGCCGTTCCTCATCATCTCTTCTCCTTCGTTTTCCTCCCCACTCCTCAAGTCGTTACGGTGGATCATTTACTGTTCGTGCTGTTCGCCTCTGGAATACTCTTCCACATTCTATACGGGATAGCGTTTCGTTGGAGGTTTTCAAGAGAAGAATAAGGGAACATTTCCTATCAACATGACGCATAAATATGTATTTATAAATGTAAGATTTTAGTTATGTATTTTCTTTTTTTTTTTAAGTATAGTATGTATTATGTTTACACGTAGGTATCTGTTTTGTTTATTTAGTATGTAAGAATTTTAAATATTCAATGTTTTTTTTTTTTTTATAACTTGGAATTTTGTTGTGCACTTGAATCACTGTCCTCATACGCAAATTTCCTATGACAACTGGGTTTGCTGTTAGAGAACCCAATTATGGGTTAAGCTCGCCTTTGTACATAAGCTGTCCATTGTATTTGTATTTCCTCATTTTATGTTTTTGTGTGCAATAAAGAATAAAATATTGGCTGACAATAAAAACTAATAATGTATTTGTGTCAAAAACAAAACCATAATCCTTCAAAAACGTTACTTCATTATCAGCTAATTAATTAAAATTTTATTAATAATAATATAACAATGTCCCAATATTGTGACGTCAGTAATACGGTGACCACACGTCAGATTACCGCGGACTTTAATATTAGTGCCTTCCTACGAAGTTGATAATTTATTACATGGTATTAAATTGCCATATTCGATCAATTTACGGACGAACAGATAATTTATTGGCTATAATTGAATTTTTTATAGTTTGCAGGAGACTATTTTGTGGGTGATAATTTTAAGCAATAGTTGGCTATGGTTATGTTGACATTTTGATAAGTAAGGGTCTTATAAACCGCATTTATAATGCTTAAACCCCTTGCTAGTGAGAGTGCCTAAAACGTGGATCCATGTGAGACGCAATGACTTTTCAATTGTTTCGGTAATTACGGCCCACAGTCTCGTGTAATATAGAGTGAATATCTAAGTCTTACAAATATTCGAGGAAAATAATAACAAAAAGTCAATACCTCAAATAGAACCTGACCGATATATTTTTTGGAAATTAGAACAGCACAGCATTATGTTTAAATGCTACGAGCGTAGTGGGGTTTCGACTGATATTGCAACAGAAACCTTGCCTCTCACCAGCCTAGACTTCCTTTACAATATGACAATCTTAATTAAAATTTGACTAAGCAGTAAAAACAACATTAATTTTAGACGGAACTAAAATCAAAACGTAAGGTGTTATGCAACAACTGGGTAGTCGTGAAAGTTACACATAGTTAAAGTCCTGGTGTTTAGATGCATCCAGAGACGAAGAGAGAAAGCCGACCCCAAAATATTTGGGTAACATAGTTGTGACGTATGCTACACAACAACCCAGCAACAAATCTGGACGTATCGCACGCCATGACTCAGACCGCTCGTATTCGAGAGCGTTTTTGAGACACAAAATGTTCGTGGCACTACCAATCATACGAAAAACATATCTATCTATCTAACCATACACCCAGTATCTAGAAAACTCAAGAAACTTAGTATAAAAACAGAAGAGCCTAATTATAATTTAGAATAACCCTCATAATATCCACGTGTCCAAGCATTCATTGGTCTGGAAAAGCCCATGTCCAAACAGCAATGATTCCTGGCGACGGGAAACCAATACGTCCAGAGTAATTTGTTCTGCGGTCATCGCGTGATGCTTCGCAAATAAAATAATGCGAGAGGAGTATTAATTTATATCTGATGGAGGGGGATATTGATTCGTGTTAAGATCTAGGCGATGTGACAAGTTTTCTTTTGAGTTAGGTACACTTATTTTTGCTTGGAGGTTTTGTTTGAGTTGTTCTCAGTTGGAAATGACATCTAAAACCATTTTCAGATTAATTTTAATAAACTATGAAATGAACCGTTCTGGGGAATCCAAAATGCTTTCTTTGGGTTTAGGCGCAGAAGGCTTATTCTCAAAATGGCAACAGAGTCGCAAAAGAACAAGTTCTCAAAATGGCCATTCCCTAAAAGCCAAATTCTCTGAATGAGCAAGTCTCTTAATGGCTGATTATCAAAATGGCACATTTTCTACAATTGTTCATATAAATATCAGATTTCTTAATATATGTATTTTTTAAATCAGTGACTTGAAATTGTAAGATTTTATAATACATAAGAATAAATACCAATAGTGACGATTTTAAGCCAAGCCAATTTTAAGTTAAACCTGTCACATTTGTTTATTTTCAAAGTTAAAGAATTTAAGACTTATCAAAACTATTTTGAAAGCTTTAAATTAAAGGGCGATAGTCGAATGTCTGTTAATCTTAGAAGGATTATTAAAATGTGTCATTTTGGTGTCAATACATGGCGATAACTGTCTTCTGAAATTAGGGTGACTAGCAGGTGGAGTGAAATTTTTTTCTAAAATTTTGATCTCTGATGCTATTGCATTGAGTTTCTGAAGGTTCGATTAAATATCGATTATCTGTATTGTCACAGAGGCCGTTGTAAAAAAAGTGTTCACAAATCTGAAAATAGGTGAAATAACAGTTAATGCATTTTTGACTATAATGAATTATTACCAGCTACTTTTATTAAAAAAATAATAATAATACGTATTACATAATTCGTCTACAGTACGTTCATTTCACTATATTTTTTAATGCGCGGGGATAGTGATAATATTTTGTTACCTGTCATTATGGATGATTACATATTTTGAATTTAAGTATTTCGTTCACGGAGTATAAGCGTTGGCCATACTTTCGTTCGTTCCGTTAATTTAAAGCTTTCAAAATGGTTTTGTTAAGTCTTAAATTCTTTAACTTTGAAAATAAACAAATGTGACAGGTATAAATTAAAATTGCAAGTTCTCTAAAATCGAATTCTCTGTGAATTAGGCTTTTAGTGAACTTGCCATGTTGAGAAATAGTCTTTTTGCGACCCTGTTGCCATTTTGAGAATTATCTACCGCTAAGCATATATAGAAAACAAAGTCATTCTTTGAAATATTTTTGGTGATTTATCTCCACCCATCTATGATGTGTTTTAGAAATTCTAGAATAACTATTTTCGTGGTACTGTCAAACAATCATAATTACTGTCCCAAGTTTTAGGACCTGGAACCATTTTGCTTTATCAGCTCCCTAACACCTGTTTTTTGCATTATCTAAATACGCATTTGGATTGAATACCTCCCAAAGGCATTCTTTACCAGTTGTACACATGTCTTCCTCCTTCCTCTTTTTCGCGACAATGTTTAACTGCCAGCTATCTTGGCTGGAAGGCCTTGGTATTCCGCCCTCAGGCTCCCAAGCAACATGTTTAAATGACTTCTACGTGATCTGATATTTAAGAGGCATTAAAAGCGACTTTTTTATTTAATTTTTGCTTGGCTGTTTTGTGTTGGTCTTTGATGAGATATTTATTGTCCGTGTTTATGGTTTATTTAATATTTTCCATGTTTTCATACTACATAGTGACTACCGTTAGCGTCTTAATGTCAGTTTGAAAATCCATGTGGTAGTCAAAACATTAATCTAAGTTAAGTATTAATGCTGCCGTGGTAGAGGATCATGGTTCCATCACCAGATCGTACACATACTCGTAAAGATTACCTAGTTAAGGTTTTCTTACCAAAATAGATAGTCATCTCGCCTTTGTAGTGAGTGAGTGTATAAGAAAATTATATTTTGTATTTTATTTCTGTCAAAAAGCTAAGATTAAAAACATAGGTTAGTTTGTAACTGAATAATTAAGATTTATAATGGAAAGAGAAAATTAAGAGGAAAGTTTAAGTATATTAACTCAATCGTAGCTCAAGGCATTTAACATGTATACATATATACATACATTTAACGAGAAACAATTACACACATTTAAATCATTAAAAAACTGGTATTTTCTGATTTTAGCAAAAGATTTACTTAATTCATTTATTTTGTTCAGTGATTACAGAGAGTTAAGCTCAAAGCCAAGTCGGCGGAGCATGCAAGGCAGCTTCAAATTAAAGTAATGCTTGAATGAATGTAATGGTAGGAGAGGCAGATTTTGTTGTCGCACCAATTTTTATCTCATTATTGTAAATACATAGTCTTTAAAAAGGAATTTTCTATTAATTAACACGTAACTACTGGGTATTTTTTTAGTTATTAGGAAATGTTAGAAAGTTACGAAGTTAAAATATAGACATCCTGTCCTAAAACTATTAAAATATAAAAGTTTGAATGGATTTCTGGCTGTTTGTAAGTCAATTACGCTCCAACCAGCTGAATAGATTTGGATAAATTCACGGTTCACTGTTAAGCCGTGCCATAGGTTACCTTTCGATCCTGGCGGTTTGTTTTCTTAGGATAATGTTTGACTTTCACGAGGGCTAAACCGCTAGCGGAAGCTGGTAAAACACAATATTATGGTTGAAAACATAAAATTGGTTGCACACGCATGCAAAATTGCTTTGTCACCACCCAATTTTCGCACAAAGCCTCTCTAACTACCCCCATTCACCTCAATTTAAAACAAAATACAATCCTGATTTCTTTCTCCTAGAATTTCGCCCCTTAACACACACCGCGGGTACACACCTAAATTAGGAACGAAAGGGATGAAACCTTACTCCCTTTGTACGTACATTAAATTTAATTTTACTCTAGTTGAGAAGAAGCAGTATTCACGTGATGTATAATAGGATGTACTAGAGTTATTGGGTGATTAAAAATCGTAATGTCTTATGATGCTGTTGTCTGGTTTTTTAAGTATTTTATGCTTCCTGCGGAAGCTCTCTCTTTAGGTCTTTTCCTCTTTTGCGCAGTAATAAAAGTGATAAAGATTATCAAAATATCACCTAATGATGATGACCTAATGATATTCGTGGCAATAACATTCATTGTGAAGATAACCTAGTTTTCGCTTTCAAGGTAGAACTATCACACAGACTGTTCGATTGAACTTTGGAGATGTGGAAGTGGAACGAAATAACTTTTGCATATCTAGGATTACTGGGAACTAGGAGATTATGATATTTCAGAGCGTCGATATTAAACTTGTTTGTTCGTTCATTAAAAATCATACGATCACATACAATTTCACGTTTATAAGTTTTTGTGTTTTAATTAACGGCTTCTTTTTCGTTAAACCGAATCACAATAGAGCTATAATGTGATTCGGTTTTGATAAACATTATTGACCTGTATGAAATTTGTGTGTCAGTTTCTAGCTAGAGATTTACAAATATTGATCTATCTGTTCTTGTTTACTTCCCAACGTGCTCACGTGGCGCAGTTGTAATTACTATTCGGTTTTATTGATAGACGTGTAATAAAATAAAGGTACAGGCCCTAAATTTAACAAGCACTGACATTTTCCATACATGGAAAATAGTACAAAGGTTTTTTGAACGGCAATAAATCACAAATAAACAAGTGTCAAATAGCAATCGAAATAGCAATAAATTGCTATCTAAATCATTATTGCTATCTACTATCCATATTGGTATCTATAAATACTGTTGGATCACAGAGCATAGAGGCGTTTCGGCAGGCATTGCTTGAGACGGTATTGTCAATACTAGCAACACATACCACCAGTGAGTGTCACTTATAGAAATTGACGTTCTGTGACAGATCTGATTATGGCTAGGATAGTAAAAAATATGCTTAGCGCTCATATCACGTTTTCGAATATTATTTTGAAAATTGGCCCGAAGGCACACATTTTCGGGATATAAAAAATCCCATGTCCAGGATATGGTCTATCCGCGTGCCAAGTTTCAATTTAATGCGTTCAGCTGAAAGTCAATGAAAGGTAACAAACAGACAAATATACTAAAATACAGACTAAAAAGTAACACTACTTTCGCATTTATAATAGGTATTGCTGTGGATTGTGTCTCTCATCGGTGTCGATTAGTCCATGCCGTACTCTGTGGCATGGATTGTTCGCAACTACTTTGGCGCCAGGACTTTCTGGGGTCCCGTTAAAATCGTTGTCACACTAGTACAGCTTAATTTATAGTTATTGGCTTGGTAGACACACACAGGCTTTTTGTTGTTGTTTGTTTATGTAGTTATCTTTTGTTTTTATGATTGTCTTGTTTTGTTGTGAGTATTTCATGGTCATGTGATATTGGGTTATATTGTTAGGGTAATGTCATGAGGAATTTGAGTATGAATGTGGATAGTTATAAGAGTATGGGAAGATTATGACTAGAAAGGGGGTCACTACTGAGATGATGACCAGCTCTTAGCTTAGTAAATTTTACCAACAAAGGTATAACTTTATTATGCTATAGCCCCCAATAACGATATTAGGTTTCAAAAGATTTACGACTACCGTATCCTAACCAATGCCGGTATTGGGAATTTCATTATAGCATGACCTTATTCGAAAAATCCTTTGTGGTATAGGTAGAGGTGTTTCGTATGGTTGACTAACAAGAACCATAACCACATTTGGCTCCACAAAGTGACATACTATCAGCAATGACAATTGTCCAAAGACCAAAATATTCATGATTGAACACGTGACATCTCAAGACCCTTTCCTTCAAAGTAAGAGTAATTTGGCATCTTCAGGGCTCGCTCGTTCCATCGTAGGCCTCGTCCATCGCTGTCTATCAGGTGAGATTTATGACAAAAGTTAGCTCATTACGAAAAAATGACACACTTTCAACAATAGGGCAGCAACATAGTAAGAAACTATAGTGTTGGTATAAAATACTAAAGTAAAGAGTTATGTTTGTTCTTGTACACAGCTATCAAAAATATATTTAATATTCCATTGACTTTTACAGCCAAGTTACTAAAGTCAGTTAACGAACGAAACAGTAAACGAACAACAGCGAACGTTATCCAGCTTATACCTTCTTGAGTCATGGAGTATGAAGGAATGGAGTACTAACTTAGGAACAAAGTCTGCTGGCGTTTATAAAAAATAGCAGAAATTTACTGTATTCTGGGTGCCGTTATGAGCGGCTTACTACGGCTGGAGTAATTAAGACTATTTTTATGCTTGGCTACAAACTTTTCAAGTTATAGTTGCTAAAGCTAAGATGCCCAGTACAAAAGAAAACGAATTTTCTTCATTGCTTCAGAAGTTACCTATAAGCCTAATCAAAACATTGTATGAACATCAAAAAGCTTTTTAGAAATCCTGCCGTCCTAATGTATCTGCTAATTACAATTTGGAACAAATTGAGAAACCCGGCGGTGATAACTGCAATTTTTCCACTGTAATAAGCTTCCCTCTCAAAGAGGCATCGCCTGGATTGCAGCATTCGATCAGCAGCAGTAGATCGCCTGACTACATTATTGATCATATGTCACTCTCACGGAGGCACATTGTCAGATTCCCAGCAGGAATTAAATGTTGATTATGCATAATATGTGTTATGAGCACTCCATTCCTTAATACTCCATGTCGCAACGTAACTATGACCTGAATTATCTTCGAGGCATGTTCTTCTCGACTTCAAACTTTTGAGAGCGTTTTAAATGAATCATTAAAATGGCGTATCGTATGACCTGTTTTACGTTATGACGTGAAAAGAGGCTATTTTTAGCGTGCTTGGCAGGTTATTTCTTGCATTTTCAAGATTTTGTCTCAAAAAACGTAGTGTTATTGGTTGGTATGGGATGCAGAGAAAGAGACTTAAGATTCAATACTTCCTATGTATCCTTAACAGTTAATCATTCTGTCTATTACTTTCTCATTACTCTTCGGCTGTTCTTTTCGGATTACGTTGGTTGCGGGATTCAAGACAGTTGAATCGTTTATAGGGTCTCGAGCTTTTTGTTACGGCGCTTTTTTGGTGGTGGCCACTGTTGATTCTGGTTTCAAGAGCTGCAGTGGTTGCGTGGCAGCCTCACTGTCAGCCTTGTTTACTGGCTTGTCTTTTTTGCAATATATCTTAATTTGGACAACGTGCAGCTCATGCCGCTACAAGGCAAGACATCTAAGTTCCTAAGTATATTTTTTTATTCTCGAAGATATTTTGTATAACGTGGTATTTATGTAAGAATGTTAACCGCCATTTAATAAAGTAAAGGTAACTTCATAGGAGTCGATACGTTACCGATAGTTGAGTCACGGTGACTCGCTATTTTTACCCAACGACCCCATGTTACTCATTGATCATCATCATTATCATCATCATCATTTCAGCCGCAAGACATCCACTCGGATGCCTGCAGCCTTAACCAGGTCGTCGCTCCACTTAGAGCGAGGCCTTCCAACGCTGCGTCTTCCGGTTCGCGGTCACCACCCTAGAACTTCTCGGCGCCAATGGCCATCCTTTCTGCGAACAATGTGCCCTACCCACTGCCACTCATTTATAAATAACCGAAATGGCTTATAATATATGGTGTCAATTAGGTTACTTCATTCTGGGAGAGTTATAGAGTAATTTTTCTCTGATAGCATGTACACTCACCACAAATTAGTTACAAATGTTATCCTTATAATTTTGATAAAGATCCTTCGTTCCTTCTTCCGTTATACGGAACTGGCAAACGCTCTTAAAAACAATATACCGTTACGGTTTAGTAATGAGTGCTAAAAAAATTATAAACCTATCCCTTCACACCTAAGCCTGACTTTACAAAACATTCTTACCTACAGGTTGTAATAAGCCTGCATAACATTTACATTTTACACGTGCAGTCTGTGGAGCAACTACACTCAGAGGACTTTCAGTGACCAACGGGTCTTATATACCTAATAACGGGTTCAAGATGTTGATGGGGCTGCTTCGTTTCTGCAGTGCATCAGGTATACTCGCGAAATCTCACGTCGACATTCATCGTCAGGCAAAAATCTGCCTCTTTGCTCTGCAGAGTGCGGGATAGCTCCAACTCCATCCTGAAGGAAGGCACGGCACACCACTATTAGGGGATTTTGTTGTTGTCATGATAATGTTTAGTCTATGTCATCTCTATCTGATACATGTTCCACGTCATTTGTTTCTTCATCAAACTAACACTTAACAAAAATAAACAGTAGCCAAAAACAATCTCACTAACACACAAACCGTATTAAATAAAAACTACACAAGGATCATCCCTAGAGGCGGGAAGCGCCGAAAAAATCCCTTCTCAGACCTCCAAGTAACGTTTTATCGTTCCCAGAGGATCCCTCATGGATGTCGTACTCGTAAATAAACGTAAACGACCATTATTTACAAGGAAATATTTGGTTAAATGTTTTAACGATATTTCTTCATTAGTTTTATGAAGTTCTGGCATAAGTCATAAAATTACGGAATTTACGGTTAAATATTTCGGTTTTTGTCTGTGACTGTTGTGAAGTTTCGGGTGACTGGTGTTTATAATTTTATTGTTGAGATGATAGATGCTTTTACTTATCAATGGGTTTTATTATATTTAAGAGATCAATAAAAGGCTTCACTGATATTGAGCGAAGTGAAAATTAAGTCACTTCGTTGTTATTTATTTATTTAAACTTCATGGACAATATTGAAACAGGCGGACTTAATGCAACAAGGGCGTGCGTTTCTTATTAAATAAAAATTGTAAAGTTTAAATTGAGTTGTAATCATTGGCAGATTATTTAGAAGATAGTGATGTGGCGAAACATAAATAATTATGCCATGCTCCAAATATCACCAGTCAAATGAAGACAATCAGCTCAGATTTCGGGCATTAAGTTAAAATCATCTGATAACGAACAAGGAGCCAGTTAATCCAGTTTATCTATGTTATCCTAACGGGTTCACAGTTAATGACGCCATCATACTGGATTTAGTTGATATTTAAATAATGTTAATACGTTAATACTGGGTGAGTCATTTGGTTTAGGGTGTAAGATGATATCTAGGACACGTCTATTGAAAATCACATAACATCACCCCTATATTCGAAGGTCAGACAGAGGTGTAGGTTCCTATAGTTCTTACACACATATTTTGCCAAATATGTTTAAGTCCTATATTATAGTTCAGTGCGAGCCTATGACCGTCAACCGGGCATAAATCCAAACTCCGATCTGCTAAGCAATTCTAGGAGGAAAAACCAATAACACTTTGTTAGACCTAGCGTCGTAGAGAGGTTCAATCTAGCGCGTCAACCGATGCTCATCGGAAATAAAAAAAAGTTAAACCCGACTGCGTAAAAAGCGAACAAAAAAGACGTAAACAAGAAGAAAATCATGCTGTGCAGTCGGGACGTATTTTTAGTTCGCTTTTTAAGCAGTCGGGCTTTTGATTTTTTGAATTAACTTATTTTATTTATAACTTTTTAGTCAATCTTTTTTTCGAATTAGGTACATTTGAAGATATAATTTTGAAATAAACTTTTCAAACCATTTATTTTGATACCCCACACGATGGCTTTGGGAAAAAACAAAAAATTAGGACCCCACAATATGGCGCCCTAAATCCACCATTTTTCTATTTTCTAATTTTAATTTAGCCAATTTTAATGTAGCCAGTGACACTCGCAAGATTAAGTCGAATCGATTGACGTAAGAATCATTAAAATCGTTCAACGCGTTTGGTCTCTGGAAAGCCACGTAGGAACAAACATACATACATAGACTGATAAACAAAACATTCTGCAGTCAGGTAAAAAGGCGGGAAACTAACGACACGGTGGTGTCCTGTGTGCCAAGTTTCATCTCAATCCGCTCAGTCGTTAAGACATGAAAAGGTTACTAGTGGTCATTGAGAGCTATTTTCCTATTTATTAATATTAGTATGGATTATGTTCTGGAGTTTAATCACTATCTTATTTACTTATCTTACTTACTATATTACCGCAATGATGCTGCCGACCGCTACGATGGTGCATATTTGCTTGCCTAGAAGAAATGTACGGTATTCCCTTTTAACTTGAAGACTGTATTCTAAATAGATTAAATAAATACCAAAGCTGGCAGATGTACCCTGCAGCGTATTTTCTTAATGTACTTAATTTTGTTTCCCTTTTTAATATTTTTGCTGGGAAGCACAATTTTCTTGCAAGCCGTTATCAAGCTGACTCATTATTCCTCTCTGTGATAATCGAGAAGCATTGAGTAAAGTAACAGTTAAAACTTATCACTTTAGTACAACGTTACACACTGCAATCCATATCTCCATCGTATTACATTCTTACACATTAAACATTCCACCATTACGCCAAAATCATTCATAGTTCTGTCATAACGTCACCAAATCTTCAAACGACGACGCCTCTTAAGATCATAGGAAGATATTTGCATACGAATCCTGTTCAAACAACCATTAAGAAAGCCTACCAAACTTGGGATACAGAATAGGTAGATACAGAATCTTGGTTTCATACAACGAGCGAAAACAGACGCACGCAAACATATATATGCGTTCGTAAGGCGAAACAAAAGGCCGGACGCGAGTACGCTTGAACTCTCTGTACGTAAAGCGTTTTCAATGTGTACGTGCGTTTTCGCTCTTTGTATGCTGCTTCTGTACTTACCAACTTATTTTGTTCTTAGATGTTTAATGAAATTCTTTCGAATTCGGCTTTCTCAAATTCTGCTGTTTTCCTCCGTTCCTTAGCGCTTTTTAATGGATTATTAGAATTGTTAACCAACTTCCGCGAAATGAGGACGTTCGGTACTTATTTCTACCTATGTGCGTCTGTATGTAGGTACGAATGCGTCTTGGTTTGCTCAAATAAAGTAAGACAAGTGAGTTAAGGGAATTATCCGTGCATAAATGTAGGTATGTGTTGTGAGAGTGAGCTATTGTAGGGTCCACTGGGCTAACAATTGCTCTCATAAAGGGCCCGAGTTTGTTTGTGAATAGAAAATGAGTATACAAATAACTTACTTGACTCCACTTAAATTAATTTGTGATGCCTTCATGGGTAGTTTAATTAAGATTCCGAGAAATTTGGGATTACCTACTACTTGATTGCCAAAGAGAGCAAGTATGGTCCAAGTAAAAAGACATAACAATATAAATATGGTTCCGCCCACCAATAGTAACTTAATGAAGAATAAGGAGTTTAACCTTATATGTATGAAAGTATATATATTCCATCGTAGCTCAGAAACTACTAATTCGGTTTTGACAAAGGGGTTTTCAGTCATCATTTTCTTTGAAAGTCAAAAGCCATGAGGAGACCAATAATCATTTTATGTCAATTAATTGACTGTTTATATCAAAGACTATAAAAACCTAAATAAGAAGATAAACGAAGCCAAAACAGTATATACTCTAACTCTATATAACGATCGTAACAGGTGGGCTACTGTGGTATCTGCCAACCCCCATTGGTTAGTTTATTGACATGACTTTCACAACTTTTTTTCATCCTTTACATAAAGGATGCCTGAATCTTTACGTTATTAGTTTAATCCCCAGCAATCGTGAAATAATTATTCGAATCGCTGAATAAAATACATAGAATTCAGCGGCAGTCTGCCAACGAGAAGATTAAATTGTGAAAGAAAAATTGATTTTGTGCTGAAGCATGCATATTTTTGTTAGGAACAAAGTATTTGGCCTCAATATGCACATATGTTTTGAAAGGAATTTAAATACAAGGAAAATTTTATAAAATTAATTACCCCCGACTCATTTTTATGTTATGCTTTTCAAACTACATAATTGATCTAATAGTAGACACGCTGCGATCGACAATCTATCGAAAATTATGACACAATATCTTGCGTAAATACCCCAATTCAAACAGTAAAACGAACTACACGATCGCGAATGAAATGATTTTCAAATTACACCTCAACTCTCAATACACCTTATCTTTTGGCATAACTTAACTTACCCAAGTTATTGTATTTTTGAGTTACTCCAAAATAAAATAAACAAAATTCTATGGATATCGACCCCTAATTTCTAATTAACACCCCTATCCCTACACAAAAGACCGTAAGATCGTAAGATTGAACTACACAGGCATTCCTTCCACGACGTCTAACTCCGAATAGTAATATCTAACATATGCACAAAACATCGTCGAGAACACAGTACTAGTCCGTATGGAAGGGACTCAAACAATACCCCTTAGTTTACCCAATAGATTTGATGAATATCATGAGCCCTTTCATATCCGTTTTGGAGGAAATTAGTTCCTGGAGTATTTGAGGCCGCAGATTTGTATGCTTTTGTTTTATAGTATTTTGACGATTGAATAGGGTGGAGGAAATGGTGAACGGGAAGTTGTTGTGGGTGATAATTATGTTGAGTGGAAGTCTTTAGCAATTTTTTTCTGATGATGCCTATTTTACAGTTCATAAGTGTGCTGAAATTGCTCTTTTAATTTAAAACTCTATCTTGGGGAAACTGAACTAAATAATTTTGACTAGCAAAATGTTACTTCTAGTCATCATTCCTCGTGCTGTCTCTTTACAAGAAGTGTTATTTAAACTCCTGTGGATCAGTTATAGGCTGATATTATTTAAATTTTGTTACTGAATTGCTTACTGCATCCAAATTGAGAAACTGAATGAACCACATTTAAACATTAGTCAGACACTTATAGCACTTCAGAACGCATTGCCCCATTTAAAATTAGCACAATTGAGACTTATTTACTCATCTGGAAATACTCAATATTTAAACCCGATAAAAAAAAGAACACTCGATTTTATTTTATGTAGCGAAAATAATAAGAAGAGGTTTGTGTAAAAAAGCTCGTCTGAGAAAAAACATTACAATTTTCTGTATGATTTTGTTGCAATAAGGGTGTTAGTAGAAACAAGCTCGTCGTAAGGCTTTTCGCTTTGTCTTTCTTTTATATCACAAATGCAGTAGAATATGTACTGGTGTTACTAATGTGTAGTGCTTAATAGTGTTTTATGAAACTGTTACAGAAATATAAATAGCTTAATATTATGTTTTACACCTGGATTTATTTGACAGGCTCAATTGCAAATACTCGTAAAGTGCAAACCCTTGTTTACATTGTTGCCAACATAAAAAAAAACTACGCTCAGAATGAACACAATACCCCGCTCCATAACTCATCCATTCGTTTTAAATTTAAAAAACCACCCAACGTTTTGGGTGTTTCGAAAAAAATAACCTAAATATAAGAAGTTTTTGCCTGCCAGTCATCGTTATGAAACCGACGAAAATTATGTTCAAGTTTACTCCCCATTGTTGATGGCGTGAACATAATATATTGTTGACTCTTCTGAGCATGTTATTTTTACGGATTTTTAAGTTTAGAAGCTCTTATCGTATTTTTTGGAGAATGACGTGACCAAAGATATTTTTATTAAATAATAGACGAATCAACTTAGTAAAAAACTAAATTGCACAACCAAGAACTTAGTAATATTAATTAATTGCCTTAAAAAATATATATATTTATTAATTTATACGATAATTCGTTTTCACGGCAATAATAATCGCCATGATAGATATATACAAAATTATAATAACATTATTTATTTATTTCTCTAACAATGGTTTGGTTAAGTATATAAATAGTAAGACCCTGTCCATACAAGTTCACCGTTATAAATGCTTTTCTAAAATCTTTACTGGGAATGTGAATCAACAAATAGTTAAAAACATTGTTACCAATTTGCTAATTCATCTGTCAATTTTACATTATTATGATGGCAAAATCATGATGATAAATCGTCGCCATTCTTGTCAATTCGCAGCTTTGTATTTAACAACTATTCCTAACAATATAATCTCAACAATTTAAATGTATACGACCTAGCCGCGTGTGACCAAGAGAAGTTATAAATAAGAAGTAACAAGCGAAGAGATTTAAATTAAAAATTAAATTAAATTAAAACTCATTGCTATCATGAAGAAGATCAAATGCTTCATAATGATCGAGATAAACATGTTGAAGTTACACTGCGTAGAGTTGTGACGTCTTTTGATAGCTTCGACTTAGGATTTATTTAAGGATAAATGTCTTTTACCGACTGCCCAAACAGGAGGAGGTTCTCAATTCGGATGTTTATATATATATATTTTTTTTAAATGTATGTTCGGATATTACTCCGTCATTTATGAACGGTTTTGCATTTTTTTGTTTGAAAGAAGTTTATTCCAAAATGGTCCCAATTAAATTTGGTAAAGATCTGATGAAGAACTTCGGATATATACGATATACTTCAATTCAATTCAATGACGGCAAATCTCTCGGGATTGCTGCACTCGTATGTCTGTTTATTGTTTACACCATTTTATAACATACTATTATGCCAGTATGCTCTAAAAGGGTACGCAGATGTGTACAGTTCACTCTGGTACACTCTCATTCCACCGGTTATGGTCAAGTTACTATACTCGTAGAGCTTGTCCATTAAGTACCACTAAAAAGTGAAAGATAAAAAACTTTTTAACAAAAAAAAAAAACCGTCTTCTAAAGCAGTGTCTGAATTGTTAACTTAGAACTGGTTGAAATTACTCAAATACATTTGATAATCTTTTATGCTAAAGTAGAGTTTGTCAATATCTAAACTTCAAATTCTTAAAATCAGAAACAGAAGGCTTTTGGTTCCCAGCCGTCATACGGCAGTTGATAAACGCAGAAGTTACCATAAAATAATAAATAAGCAGCGAAAAAGAACAAAACCTTTTAATTTGCAAGGAAAAACTGCAACTCAAAAACTGCCGCCATCCGTCTTCACGCTAGGAACTAACTTCGTTTCTTTTCACGTGATAATTCTGTTATTATATTTATAGAAATATATAAAAAGACTTCTACTTAGGCGTTTAAAGCTAAATCAGGCCATGTCTAAATGTCCGGACCGAATTTCAAAATTGTTTTCCAAACTGGCAACACAGTAAATGGTAAATGAGATACCAGCAATAGCTATCGCAGATCAAAATGTTCGCTACTGCATCTAAATCGTTTAAATACATACGCTTTAGTGCCGCAAAACGGTAACTTTCTAAAGCATACTCCTTAGTAACGGATCGGTTAAAAGGTTTGAAAGAAATATATATTTATTATTGTTTCATGTACATTATTTTTTAAACATGGTTTATTAGTATAACAAATTCTTTAAAAAAAAGATTTTCTTTAAAAAAAATTAGCAACACGATATTTTTCGTAACTTTTGGATACTCCTCCAAAACGACTTGGATGTTTAAAAATATTTTACACAGAAAAAATGATGGCTGGATTTTCTTCATAAATGACGTAGCATATGTAAATCAAATAATATTTTGCAAGCAAAACTGTTCAAAAGGAGCTTAAATATTGATATTTTGGCATCGATCGGGCGCACGGCCAGTACTGCGTTTACATTGGGGCGTATATATCGCCTTAATGTTAAACTGATAACAACTGACGACAAGGTTGGTGAAGTGTTTGAGCGATCGACTGCTGCGCTACGTGTTGCGGGATCGCTTCCTGCAAGGAACATATATTTGTATGGCCTACAGATAATTGTTTCGGATTTGGGTGTCTTGTATATGTGAGTTTTAATGTTTGTTAACGCACCCACGATACGGAAGAAATTCCTAGTGTGGGGCAACAAAATATGATTACGACATAATACGAGTATCCTATGGATTGGGCTAGTTTCCACAACTCCACTTCTGAACGTATGTTTTTCGTAAGGGTCGATCATTCGTTTCTCTCTGTTTTCTAACTCTTCAAGAAAGTAAAATATCAAATATCTTGGTGTTTACCAAGATATTGTTGGCCTTTCTTGAAGAATTAGTGGTGATATTTTGGAGGAAACCTGACAGTATATCTTGAATAAATGAATTTAACATGTCCTATGTGAATTTAGGGGAAGCACACGTCCGCCAATAGATGCCTCTCGGCAACTGCAAATTTGTAAACATATTCGCCCAGAAAAACCAGATCTTTAATAATGAACATCTCACGATACAAGCATAAATCAAGTTCTTACTTACGTACAGTTAATTGATATTTTTTAGCGAAGGTAATTATTTAACAGCTGCAAAATTTCGCGAAGCGTCGCATGAACAATTAGCGGTAAACCACAGTAGTTGTTATTAGACAGTATAATGTTTAACGAGTTAATAGTGTGTTAATTAGTGTTCATATTTATGATCTGGAGTTTTGACCGTTTTATGGCGATAGAATCGCCCCTTATTACATGGATCAAATAAATACAGCTCTGCCAGAGATTAGATAAGTTACAGTTAGAGATATAAAATATACAACTAAATGTTTTCTGGAATTCACTTTATACTATCATTTGATTAAAAATCACAAAGCGTTTACTTTCTCAGGAATATAAGATTAAAACTTGTGGAACCCTAGTTCAAGTTATTTTGTGATGAAATTGGAAAGGATCTAGGCCACTTGTTGACGAATAAATATCCAGGACACTCAATTATGAACTATTGTATGCCTGGTTGTTCTTTATTTGACATAATGAAAAAAGTTATAAAATGCAATTTTAGCCAGGAAACTACATTGTTAATATTTATTGGTAATAGGGGTAACGTGAACAAAGGAGAATTACTCCAACATTTTAGATCATTGTGCGACCTTAGTTTAAAAAAAATTGTGATGTTCACATTCCCTTACAGCCAAAGTTTGCCACAGGAAGAAAACAATCTTAGATATGAATTGAATAGGACATTACATAATTTAACATATAGTAATAATTTATTCCATTTAATTGACACTAACAATTATGTTGGTAACCACTTTTGTTTAACAAAAGATAGATTTTTTATGGATAGATACTTTCTTTCAAAGTATTGTAAACGACAGATAGCTGTGTCGCTATCATATTATTTTTCTATTACAGCCAAGAATTTGGCTAAACAACTTGCTTCTATTGAGCAATGCCAAGACATGATATTTAATTCAGCCAATAATTTGGTCTCAGAAATTGATATTGATAACAATTTAAAATAGAAATTAAGACAATAGAGACAACCTCTTGCAAAAGTTTGCAGAATGAAAATTGCAAAATAAAATCACATACAAGTTTGAAAACAGTAAATAGTATTAACCTGGTGCATCAAAATATTCAAGGATTTATGAACAAAGATTTAGAAATAGAATTATTTATGAATTTTAACAGTATTGATATTCTTTGTATTACAGAACATTGGCTTAAAAGCCACCAGTTATTGTTCAATTTTAATAATCACCAGGTTGGTAGTTCATTCAGCAGAGTTAATGCTATACATGGTGGCTCATTGATTTTAGTAAGTAACCAGCTTAAATTTAAAGACCGTAAGGATATTGTGAGCCTATCTGTTGAGCGGACAGTCGAAATAGCTTGTATAGAATTGGAGCAGTTTATTGTATTAAGTGTATACAGACCCCCTTCAGGATTGTATGACTGTTTTGAAAAGGTAATGGATGAAGTGTTACACAAGATTTGTAACTCGAATAAATCTGTTATCACTTGTGGGGATTTTAATGTCAATTTATTAGAAAACTCAGGTTATTGTAGTAAAATAATAAGTCTGTTTCAGTCCTACAATCTTGTAAACCTATTTTTGGAGCCCACAAGAATAACCCCTACTAGTGCCACATGTTTAGATAATATTTATACTAATGTTGTGCCAGTCCACAAAGAAATTATAAATTTACTAGATTCTGATCATTGCGGGCAGAGGATTACTATACCAAACCAAAATAACAAAGTGGCTAAAAAGGATATCACTGTTAACCCCAAAACTGCAAGTCGCTTGGCAGCGTTTAAAGTTAAACTCATTAATAAATTACCAATTTTATCAATTCATGCCGATCCAAATCAACTATACAATGATTTTTTTAATATGTACTGTAAACAATTTAATTCTACCTTTATTCCCAAGACTATCTTGGTTAATGGTAATGCATCATTCAGTGATTGGGCTACCATTGGTATTCATAAAAGTAGGAAACGGCTTTATGAGTTGTACAATGAAAGGACTTTTGTTAACACTGCTGAATTTAATTTATATGTTAGAAATTATTCAAAATTATTTAAAAAAGTTTGTTGTTTGGCCAAGTCGCGTTATTTGAGTTCGAAGATTAAAAATAGTAGTAACGTTATTAAAACGACTTGGAATATTATTAATAGTGAAACGGGAAGATCTGGTAACCTAAATATTGACTACAGCCTGTCCATTAATGACAACATCATAAAATCAGATTCACAAGTCGCAGTGGCTTTTGAAAATTTCTTTTCAGATATTCCCATTTCAACTACTAAATCCCTAAACTCATCACCTTCTGTTGCTGAGTCTTTGCTAAAAGAAAATGTTAATGTTTGCGATTCGGAATTTCTTTTTGAACATATTACTTGTAGAGACATAATTAAAACCTTTCACACTTTAAATGTTAAAAAGACTGCAGATCTGTGGGGTCATTCTGTAGAAGTTGCTAAGTCTATTATTGATATTGTCGCACCTAGTTTAGCTATTATCTTTAATAATTGTATCGACTGTGGGGAGTTTCCTGACCTTATGAAAAATAGTAAAATAATACCATTGTTTAAATCAGGTAGTACATCAGACCCTTCAAATTATAGACCTATTTCAGTACTACCTACGTTTAGTAAAATATTTGAGAAATTAATTTTAGAGCAACTGCAAAGATTTTTTAATAAACATAAATTATTACATAGCAAATAGTTCGGTTTTACAAGGGGTCGTTCAACTACTGATGCCGGTGTTGAGCTTTTAGGACATATTTATAATGCATGGGAAGATAAGTGCGATGCCTTGGGAATCTTTTGTGATTTGTCCAAGGCATTTGATTGTGTTCTTCATGATACGCTAATCAGGAAACTCCGCCACTACGGAATCCGGAACAGCGCTCTGGATCTTTTCACTTCATACTTGAGTAATAGGATTCAGAGCGTTGACGTTAATGGAAAAAGATCTCCCGGATCTATAGTAATGATGGGCGTCCCGCAGGGCTCGATTCTTGGTCCTTTCTTGTTTCTTATTTACATTAATGACTTGCCTTACCTCATAAAGGATAACCATGATATAGTGTTGTTCGCGGATGATACTTCACTTTTGTTTAAACTCAAACGTCAGCAGCTGGTTACTGACGATGTAAATAGCGCGATCTCAAAAGTAGTTCACTGGTTCAATGTTAATAATTTACTACTTAATGGAAAAAAAACCAAATGTATTAAGTTTACCCTACCTCACGTTAGGCAGGTGAAAACTGATGTGTTGGTAAAGGGCGAAGAATTGAATCCTGAAAATAGCACAGTATTCTTAGGCTTAACTTTGGATGCTAAGCTTCAGTGGGGCCCACATATAGATAAATTGTCGAAAAAACTAAGCTCCACAGCATATGCTGTTAGGAAAATTCGTAATTTAACTGACATAGAGACAGCCCGTTTAGTATATTTTAGCTATTTTCATAGTGTAATGTCGTACGGTATTCTGTTGTGGGGAAATGCCGCCGACATCCAGACTATCTTTGTTTTGCAGAAAAGAGCTGTTCGATCGATTTATAAATTAAGCCCGAGACACTCTCTCAGAGAGAAATTTAAGGAGATTAATGTAATGACAGTGCCTTCTCAGTATATTTATGAAAATCTTTTATATGCCCATAAAAATATAAAATTGTTTAAAAAAAACAGTGATATCCATAACATAAATACTAGAAACAAACACAAATTTGTAGTACCTGCAACAAGGCTCAAGAAAATAGGTGGCTCGTTTAGATGTCAATGTGTACACTTTTATAATAAGCTTCCAAGCCACGTACAAGATCTAAATGTTAATAAATTTAAAACATTCATTAAACATAAGTTGTGCCAAAAAGCGTTTTATACAATAAAAGATTACGTTGAGGACAAACAGGCTTGGGATTGAGCTGCTCCAATTAATTTGTTTTTTTTTTTTTTATATATTTTTCAACGTGAATTTTGTTTTTTTTTTTTTTGTTTTCTTGCAATGACAAGAATATTTACTTTTTAAAGTATTATATTTTTTTTTTAGTTTATTTTAATTGTTGTGAATGTGAAGACAATGTGGATTCAATTTTTGTTTGTTTTTAATTTTAATTTATCCAAATTAGTTTTAATCATGGTCTGGCAGTTTGAGTAGTTTATGCGGCCTACCCGAATGTCCTTTCTTTGGTATTGTTCGTCGAATCGTTGAGCTCCTTAATTTCTGAGTTGAGCTGCACGGTTATTGACAAATGCGTGCACTGACTGGACAGGTCCACTCAATCTGGCTGGTTCTTTCCTAAAAAGACCATTTCAGACTTCAGTCTACATGGTCTTCACATGATCTAACAAAGATTTTGTCTGGACCTTAAAAGAGACTGTGACCTCTGAGTTTGTTTCGGCCTTTCTTCTCAGAGTAGTCAGATAGGAAACGCCGACTTCATCTAGTTTTAAAAATATGATCGACATGTAAAAGTGTTTGTACAAACCTACTTACAGAAATAAAATCATTTATCATTTATCATTTAAGTAAGCTTGTAACAATTTATTTAAACAACACAACATTTTAAAAGGGATTCTTAAAAGTTTTTTTGCCATATAACCTTAGAATAAAGTAAAATCTTGCTTATCAATGACCAATAAAACAGTCTTCAATGTTAACAAATAAAAAGCACAAAAAATATCGCTCAAAAATGAAATTTAAAATCCGTCGCCGCGAAACCTCAATATGTTTCCTTTATTGATATTCAATCTATGAGAGGGGTATGCGGCAATTAAAAAAAAATTGTTTTATTTTTTACACCATTGCCGTCTGACCAGCAAATTGATTTCCGTGGTAGGAATCCGTAATTGTTAACACATTAACATATGGAATTGTGAGCAAAAGAGATATTTTATTTATGTTAATTTTGTATTACATTTAAATAGGTGTCCGAGGCAATTAAATGAATCCTGCTTCGTTTGCATACAAGAATATTGTGGTTGGTTAAAATGTTCTGAAAAATATTGCGTTGACATTGAATTATTTTTAACCGACTTCAATAAAAGGAGGAGGTTCTCAATTCGTCGGTATCTTTTTTTTATGTATGTTCCCCGATTAATCAAAGACGCCTGGACCGATTTAAAAATACTTCTTTTGTTTGAAAGTGTATACTTTACAGGTGGTCCCATAGTCATCAGGTGAGGATCTGACGTTGGGATCCCAGAGAAATCGAGGGAACTCCTCAATTATTGTAGACATACATATAGAGATTGTATGACTCAGAAAGTATGTTTCGATGAAATGGAACTGATGAAGATGACCACAGATTGCCAGTGGAACTCATTATTGCTAATTATGTCACGGGTATAAGATCTCGAATAGTTAACAGACTATGATGAAGCAAATACCTATAAATTAATGGTACCGATAAAAATGGTATCATCGAACTGATTTGATGATGAAACCGGAAGGTAGGCCCTGGAACTCCGGAATAAAACAATGAATCCTAGTCATGTTTAGGCTTATTTGAATCGTCATGAGATGCACTTTGCCTATACATGATTTTCATGTTCATTGGAGGTACCAAAACTAATAAAGAGCAAAAAAAAAAACTTTTTAACAAAAAATCAAACCGACTTCCAAAACAAAACACCACAAAACGAAAAAATGTTTTCTAAAAAACTTTCACTTGTTCCGAAAATCACACGAAAATGTCGGCAGCTATCACAGCGTTGAAACCGAATATAATCAACAAACTTAATCCGATTAATTACGCACGTAATCGAATCGTTGTCAAGTCAAATGTGTCGAAGCCCTTATTCAGTTCAAATAAACTAACTAATATTTGATTGTCGTATTTGCACTTTTTAATTTGTAATACCTGCCCTGCCTACATGTTGTTTCTAAATTACAATATGATTGACTGAATCTATTCATCAAATAGCTTTTTGTCTATTTTTTCTTTAAGTACAATTTTGTATGATTTAGAAACTCTCACAACTATACTTCCAACACTTTACTATCCACTTTAATAGATCCTCTAGACAAGTGTCATTTGATGTCAGCGATGGCGTTAACCGAAATGCCATAATGTAAGGGATTAATCACGTGACATTTCGATAGCGTTTGACATTCCCATACATTTTTGTTATTTTTCCAATCGCATTCGCCACTTTCGATGATAGAATCACCTGTCTTGAGCCTCAGGACACTAAAAACAACACCAAATTACGCACTTTGTTATCGCGTCATCTGTTTAGCATAATTCGAAGTTCGGATATCCAATTGTGCCCGAAAGCCAACATTAAAATAATACACCTTTCTCATTGCTGTGTTATTTTAGCCCAATAATTCTTCATGGGTCGCAAATTTATAGCGATTAAATTCACTGTGATTATTGCACATCCATCTGCAGCACTGTTTGGAGGAAATTTGATAACATTGTTACTATATTTTTTTATAGTTATGATCTAAAACTTTATAAAATTACGGTTCAAGTGATGAGTAGTTCTTTGCGGGATGTAAATCAGTAGTTAAGGTAAATAAGTCATTATTGACAGAATGCGTTCGGCCATTTTCGGGTATGTTCCGCCATTTTGTTCCAAATTGGGTTATCATGTGCTACTGTAATTTTGCAGGTACCTCTTTATACCGATATGCGGGTTTACTTTACCCCATACTTATCGCCGTCCATCGTACCAAAACGTCTGGGTTATTATTTATTGATAAACACGGTTTACAGGATAATAATAGGTACATTGTTATAAAGCATAAAGATAAAAAGCAGAACAGACTAACAAGATGATTTGACTGTTCCAATCTTAAAAAGACACAGGAAATATATTATAATTTATGAGTTCTCCTTATTGTCCGCATAGAGATTTTTCTTCAAATGATACAATTTGAAGAATGGTGTAAGTACTAACGTAGATCAAATTGTATTATTTGAAGAATGGTGTTGGGCGGATCCACAGGCCACCGGTGTATTTTTTTTTCATAATTGTCTATTAAAGTATCGAATGAAACCAAGATTTATCGAGAATATCCGACTTACTGTCATATTTCAAGCCAAAAACAAACCAGACCCCTTTACCTGTCCACCCTGCTTAATCGGCAGGGATAACTTCGCATTTCTTAACCTATTCAATCTCTATTTAATATAAGATGCTGGAACAAAACAGACGTTGTTCTAATTCCGCCTAGATACAACTGTTTCATATTTTTTACCCGACAACGATGCAACATTGAAAAGATGTTTGGTTGTAGCTCAAAAACTACGGATCTTATTATGACTATTTAAGTATTGATTGATTCTTCTTTAGATAACGTATTTCAAAGGCTATTTTTCTCTCTTTTTATATCAAAAACTCTACAAATGTAACTTGATAATATCTAATCTATTCTTCTCGCATGTTGCAGCATCAATCGAGTCTCTGCACGCGCCGACAGGGGGCGGTGTAGAGCTGCCCTGTGACGTCACTCCGTCGCTACTTGACGATCGCATGGGACTCGTCATCTGGTACAAGCAGGGCCATGAGTCGCCTATTTACACGTGAGTGTTAGAAGTTCTAGAAATATCTGTTGGGAAGGTTTAAATGTTCTCTCGTAATTTTGGCAAAGGTCTAGTAAGACCTGCATCACTAAAGGCTGTTGATGCGTTGCTAATTTTAGACAAATAAAAATAATCACTGGTAATTGATTCAGTGCTGCTTTTCGGCAAACATTTTTGTTAATGCGAGTACTCTTACGATCAATTGACAGTATAAATAAAATCTATTATTCGTTGCGAAGCAAAAGAGTGACTGTAATAACATCTTAAACCCTAAAACATCTCATTCTCATTGAAGCCCTCTCCAACAGTATTTAGAAGATAACTAAACGTCATCTAATCTAAATAATATTTTATCAAACCAGTACTAGGGTGACCTACGTGACCTACGTATGCCACTATGCAGGAAAATGCAGAAGGGCAAACTTTAGTTTCTATCAAGTTGTTTCCCAACTTCAGGAAAAGCTTCTATAATTATATATTGTGTAGATATATAATAAACGGCTTGAATGCGTGTAAAGTCTAGGGTCAAGAGGATATCACAATCGGGCAAAGCTGAAATGTCCAACTTTTTTTTATCGAATATGTTCTATATTTTTGCAAACTACATATATTTATCTATAGTATAGTGCTTTAAGGTTGCCCTAGTCGAAGGCACGAACTATTTTGTGCGCGGGGTAAAAATGCCTGCTATCTCATTCGACAACACGTGCGAAAGAGATAGATGCTGTGATGAGCAGTAAGAAGCCAGTTGGCATACGAATTAGCACTTTTGCAAGTTTGTAGCGAAATGGAAGATGATTTAGGACCAAAACGATTGCGCGAAATTTTATAAACAGACCTTTGGGTGTCTAGATATCATGATAAAACGACTAAATGTATATTTTCAAAATAAAATTATTTGAATTGTTGAACTACCCTATGTGGTGGCCGTTTTGCAATTTTCCTTCTTCTTATGGTATTTATTTCTGCCCGAAGATGCTTTTAAATTAGTGTTGAAATATGGAACTTTCGACACTCATAACTTTCAAATATTTTTTACTTTTTTACTTATTTGTTTCCATACAGGGCTAGATAATGATGAGACAAATTGATATCATTTTTTATTTTGAACGTACATCGTCATCGACGTGTTCGACTAGTTTAACCTTAAGTATAGATTAAACTAGTTGCGAACCATTGATCTATCTCTTGAAAGAGAGGCACTTTAGCTTGTGATGATTGCGACTGTACTTTTGAACCTTGACTGTAACTTTGTCTTTGACTTTGACTTTACCTTAGGCGCCAGCAAGTTCAAAACAAATACAATACAATACAATACAATACAATACAATCATTTATTTTGTAAAACATAGGTATGATTATAGTTGGTATTCAAAATAATGTGCACTATGTTTTGCCAATATCTGGCGTACAAAATTAACATAAATAAAATAAAATAATATAATACAATTAAGGTGGCATGTCAATATGTAACATTAAAAAAAAAAAAATCAATTCAAAATATGTCAGTTAGGTAAACAGGTCATTACAATTTCAGATAAATAAACACATTCACACATAATCAATAAATAAAATCATAGCTGTTTAACTGGCAAGTCGGAATCGTCATACCTCTGTTTGTCAGTAGTGAACTCAGTGATGGAGTAGTAACATCTATCTACAAGGAATTTAAACAAAGACCTCTTAAATGATCCCAGACACTCTTTATTTCTTATAGCTGCTGGTATACTGTTATAAATTTTTGGGGCCATACCTAGCACACTTTTGCCGAAAAATGCGGTTTTATGAGAGGTAACATGAATGGTATTCTGATAGCGGCGAGAGCGCAGTTTTTCAAATAAATGCAGGTTACAGCGAACAAACACTCCCATTTCATATATGTACATAGACGGTAGAGTGAGCAAACTGAGTTCCCCAAACAATGGTTTACAACTCTCAATTGATTGCAATTTGGTAAACGATCGCAAGCACCTCTTTTGAGCTTTAAAAGCAAAGCAAAGCTTAAGTTATACTTAAAACTTAGACCATTATTTGACTTCCTGCGAACTCTATGGCCCGACTTGGAGACCGCATAAAAACGAATTGAAAATTCAGGCAATACGATCATAAATTAGGACATTTAAACAAAACAAAAGAGGGCTTTTTGCTAGTTTTCTGCCTTACCATGACTAGAAGTTGTGGTGTAATGTAGGGTAATATCACGCTGTTTGTTAGAATATGGAAGGTAGAGATGTATGGGGCTGAAATAAGTGTAGACCGGGAGTTTTTTTGAGTGATTTATTGGAAGTTTTTGTTTAGGTCGTGTTTTATCGTAAAATAATAACAATTGTAGTGACATTGAGACCACATTTTATACGATTAATTTCTTTTGCTGTTTTAGCTTTCCAATATAACAGGTTAAATGTAACACCCTGATATAATAAAAATCAACCCATATCGGTAACCTAAACACATATTTGAAACTTTATTAAAATAATCAATAACACATTAATAAATCTTAAAAGGAACTACAAATAATCAAACACTCAAAAAACCGATAATAGAACTCAAGTAGCGGCGCGGTATAAACTAGTACACATTAATCCTTATAATCTGTCAATTTGGAGCCCCTGCCCTGTCTATGGTGTCGACCGTTTCCTGCCTGCAATCGAAGGCTTAGTCGTGATCAAATTATTTGGGTTTGAACGACGTCGGCATTTTACTAACGAACGTAGCGTTATTTGGTATACCTATGTTTGGTTAGTATGTGGTATAATGTAGGGCATGGCTTTGAATGGGATTGTCCAGTTTTTAGTGTTGTAATAGATTGTTAAATATCTCGAAGGTAAGGCAACGTATCTAGATTTTTAATAAAAAGTTCCTTGCTGACACTTTATTAAGGTTTTTGTATTGGCAATGTGAGTTTCACTTATGAAGGGTGAATCAAACATTACATCGCGTCTGTATTCCTCGAGGACGCAGAGCTATACCTATAGAAAACCCACATTTCGCCTATTATAATAAAGTCCAAATTATAATAGGGAGTGACAGTACAGGCCTACCATCATCATCATCATCATCAGCCTTTATGTCACCACTGCTGGGATACAGACCTCCTCTCTGCTCTGTGCGAGTCTCTGTTACCATCAATTGGGTACAAATCCAGACGCCGGCTGCTACTTAGAAAATCTAGATGTTAAGTCCCATAACCCGATGCTGGATCCGGGAACCGAAACCAGAACTAGAAACAATAATAAAAAAAAGAGTTATTGCCTAAAATACCCTCCGATTCTTAAACTAATGTCAAAATTGCACACAAAACCATAAATACCAAACATCAAACAAAAGTTTAAACTCACTATTTTTTCAGGAAAATCTTACAAAAGAAGCTGGCAAGCTAGACTATATTAATTGCATTTAAGTTGTTACGGACAAGCTGGAGTGAAAACAGTTTCAGGAAGAATTTTGTACAGGGAAAATGCTTAGAGAAACAATTTTTAAGTTAGCATCTAATTCATAAGTTATGTAGTTTTGTCTGTCTGGGGAAGTGTATCGGTTTATTTAAAACGAGAAAAACATAAATATTTTTTAAAGAAACTCTACTAGTAGAGCCCTAATTTAGAAAAAGTGAGCATGTTATTTTTATTCTTATTTTATGTAAACAAAAAACAGGCTTCATCTAAATTTTGAATCCAGAAATGCCAACGTCCAACGTAATGAAACATAAACTACAAACTATATACATATTTAATAATGAACTGTTGAAATTTATAAAACCCATACATTACGAACTAAAATGCTTTTAAAAATATATTCAACTATTTTCTTGAATATTTTATTTATAGTTTGAAGTAGTATGACTGTTCAGAATCGTGACAGCTTGATAAAAACATCTCTAGCATGCGTTACACGATCATCATCCCTCTGCTCTTTTCCTAATTTATTTGTGCTCGGCGCAGAATATCAACTTCTTCCATAAATCTCAATTCATCTCAATATAAAATTCTCAGTCATCTTAATAGGCACCTCCTTTCTAGCCATATTAATGATTGTCATAACTTTTTGTGACGTCAAAATGCTTGCCTAAAGAAAGAAAGAAAGAAACATAAATATATGAACACAATTTAC
This sequence comes from Orthosia gracilis, assembly GCA_947562075.1. Lineage (NCBI taxonomy): Eukaryota > Metazoa > Arthropoda > Insecta > Lepidoptera > Noctuidae > Orthosia > Orthosia gracilis. Next base: position 9,640,802 of record OX387266.1, on the reverse strand, counting down.
GCGGATTTGGGTAGGTTAAAAACGCTCATTAAAAAATGTTCAGAGTAAATTATGTTATTTTATGATACTAGTCCAAATTACGAAAAAGAATATGAGTATTTTAGAGTAGATTCTTTCGAATATAATGTTGTACCTTTTGTCAAAAAGCCAAACAATATTGACTCTAGACAGGACTTGGGTATGAGATCTGACGAAGCCTACTAAGGAACCCATTCTTCTGGTCTCTTCGGTTCACAACAATTGTATAGGTTAAATAATCTTAGCTAACAATATACCTTTACGTCAAGGCATAGCGTATTCTAAGGCTACACTTCTACAAACATCATAATAATTATTTTATGGTCATCTTCATGCTTATATAACTAACCGAAGTCAAGGCGGCCTGTTTGATCACCATGCAGATAACCGAATCGATAAACTGAATCGTTTAAGTATTTTCGTAGCCGCTATTCAACGCGTTATTTTTAATGTTGTGGAGGAGCGTGCTTAAACGTTTCGGTTACTAAAATGTTTTGTTAATTATCTCTAAACACAGTATTAAAATTGTGTACCATGTTATCCGATAATTGCCAATTGTTATAGATATCGTAGGTCGCAGGTCAGTTGTAAACAAAAGCAGTAGCTACAGTCAAGGACCAAAAGCGTTAAAGGTCGACTGGTAGAAAATGCCTTAGGCATTAAGTCCGCCTCTGTACTTTTGTGTGCATGAAGTATTAAACAAATAAATAAAAAGGACCAAAAGTGCAGTCGAAAACACCCAAAGTTTAAGTGCCTATAATTTATAAGTAGGTATTGTAATATGTGCGCAAGCGCTTTACCGAGCAATATTGTTCATAATGCCGCAATGCGCTTACGCACACTCAGAGATAAAAAATAGCAACCCTTTTTTATATTCATAAGAGGTACCTGAGGTAAAGCTCTGTTATTTGAAGCACAAGTTTTAATTAAACCACTTATAATATAAACACAAATAAACCGGTGAACTTGTTTATCTTGCACGTTAATCGAAACATTGTAATCCCTTATAAAAGTACGGAACCCTAAAAAACGTAATTTTTTACATCGAAACAATTGTTTGTCACCAATATTCTCAAAATCTTATATGAAATTTGTCATTATTATATCCCGGGCTTCATACTTTTTAATTTTAATTCCGATTTAAGACGAGGTATTTGATATTACCTACTCTACATTACTTACTCTGCAGTATTTTAGATTTATATACTCTCTACCTGTTCCAATCCCTGTTAATCATGTACTGATATTTCAAGTCGTTAATTTATTCACATTAACTACATAGAACAACAAGAAAGGAATATTAAGGACATTCAATAATTAAACAATTAAAACAACAACAAGCGATGAGGAACCACACGGGAGGAATTGTTTTTTTATCTCTTATATTCGGTACGGATCGAACATAACAGATAAAAAAAACAATTCCTCTAATCGATAAGGGATGGCAGCACTGTTACTAGAAATATTAGGGTTATAATCGTTATCCCTGTCGCTCTTCGGAGTTTATTATAGTTCCGTTTCACGTGACGTTTATAAAAATGCTACTACCAACTAATTTCTCCCAAATTAACATATTCTTTTGTAAGATAAAATTTAACGGTATTTATACAAGTAGATTTGAATCTATTTGAGTGGTTATTAGTAGCAAAATCAGTCGAAGTCCTACATTGCACTATTAAAGTTATCTTCACCCTTTGTATGAGTACAATCGCAGCGGCCATACTTTTGGGGAGTCCCTTTCTACGCAGTCAAGTAGTTCGGTGGAGCTACCCTAAATCCTTCCGGCCATAGCTGGGGGTTGTGTACACGTCTCTCACGGGTGGTCGTATACAGATAACACAGTGCATCAGGTGACTGTTATCATACTCGTGATTCATTCAGATGTCCGCCTGCGGGAGGAAAGGGGAGATTAACCTCAACCCCACTGATGTAGAAGATTTGACACCTTTTATTTTCAAATAGTAATTCAGACTTCAGTATTTTTTTCACAAGGAGTTATGGAACAAGAAAACATGATGCGCTGACCTTAAATAAATTGGGCTAAGGACCCGGGGTAGAGACATAAATTTAATCTGCATTAAGGTTTAATTTGATTTATCACTATTGAAATGAAAATTATAGAAACCTATCTAAAACCTAGCCTACTGAGTTATCTGAAATCAAGCTTTTGAATTTTTAGAATTATAGTTATTTAGCAAGCTCTTTACGAAATGGTGATTGATGCCAATATAAGAAATTAATTGACACGCTTGATTTCTATGCAAAGTTTTGACAATGCCGTTTCTAGCACTAACCGCCAGGTGTCTCAGTGCTCTGTGCTCCTGATAACCTGATTAACAAATCCTCTTTGTTCGCAGACTGGACACTCGAGAAGGCGTGACGTCACACTGGGCGGATACCACGCTAGGAGTTAGAGCTAACTTCAGAAGCGAAACCAGACCTGCAGTTCTGGTCCTCACTAAGCTAAGGTTAGCAATTGTTATGTTGTATCATTTTGTGGCTGAATACGGAAGAAAAAGGACAGTGTTTTATGGTGCAGTTTGGATATGGCTTTAGTACAGTTGCGTTCTGGGAAACGCTGAATTGATTGGTATTTTTACCCGACTGCCGAAGGAAGGTAATGTGTTTATCAGTCTTTGTATGTATGTATTTTTCACAGATGAAGATGTAAACATTCTTACAAACATCAAAATGTTCCTTCTGAGAAATACTAGTAGAATAGAATATAATATAAATACATTTATTAGAGACAGACACAACAGCAACAAACATGGAGAAAAGACAATAAAGACATGCAAAGACTAATAATAATTAGCTGCGAGTGAGTGTGCGTGTAGTCGTTCTATTAGCTACCAATGCATGGTATGTTCTTGCTATCTCTCTCCTAAAGTTAATTTCTACAGCCTGTGCCATCCGACACCCTGAGTTGACCATAAGAATGAAGCTCTGAATAGTCATCCCCCACTAACTCCTTGCTTTTCCAATACTTACATCATATTCCAATACTTGTGGTCACCCGCGGCTCCGTCCACGTGGAAATAGTTCTTCTCTCATTAAAATATTAAGTCTATCTGTTATTGTGATAAACTTATATTTCTGTACAAATTCTTCAAAATCCGTTTAGTAAGTATTGCGTGAAAGAGAAACAAAAATCCATCCATCCATGCTCACTTTCCGCGTTAATAATAATAGAAGTTGAATCGGTGATGATACGAAAGAAGCCAATTTGTTCCCAGTAAAGGCAAATGCATCACCTAATATTCTAAATCTGTGCCTTATATCGTTGATTACATTACCTCGGCGAGCAGCGAGATATATGTATTAGCCACGATGCTAGAGCAGGTGCGATATATTAGCCAATCGCCGAGTTGGCTACAGGTAAATAAATGTATTGGCTGATGGTTTAGAAACACTAGCCATTTATTGTAAAGACCCTACGTGAATATTCGGTTTTCTTTTGTATTTAAAAGACAGCTTGTTAAAAGGATTTGATAACAGGGCTATCATGTCTTTTTGTTGCAATATTAAAAGTTTTCTTTGAACGGGAGACAGATAAATTAGGAATTTGTTTTCTTATTGCCATTGATACCCGTTTTATTCAAACTCGGAGTCAGTTTACAAAAATAAACAGCCCGTGATTAAATCATATATGTTTTGCAAAAACCATCATAGGCGTGGGTCTGTAACTGATTTCATCACCATCATCATCATATTACCCGAAAGACGTCCACTGCTGGAAATATGCTTTGCCCTTTGGGTGACTGTAAGCTTTCTGATGATACCCACTGTGAGCGACCACGTCTCAGAGACATATTTATTCCACACACTGATCATAGACCAATAAATTATTCTTATTCTTAATTTTACTATAATTTTGTCACTCCCGATGTGAAAAAATAACTTGGATATTATTTTATAAATCTTCGACATGTCACTTTTATTTTTCACAGCAATAATATAAAAATATTAATACCAGCAATTGCCACATATGTTTAAAGTTATCGTAACTTTTGCGTATCGATTCAAAATGTAATATTGCTCAGAGCAATATTCTTCCGATTTCAATATTGTCTCAACTTTCAGATAAGTTTCATAAAATTGCTTAAAAATGGTTAAGAAAATTTATTGTTCTGATATGAGATATGGATACCGATTCGATGACAACACTGTTATCAATGCAATCGCTTCGCAATCGGGTTTTATAGTTTATCGATTAGTTGTCAACGCTATTTTTGTAAAAAGAAGTGTGTGAAGTTTTAGTGCGGGTATTTTTAAACGATTTTCTTTTCTCGGTAACTGTTACTGTACCGAAATAACTATATGTCATTAATCCTTATCAATATGAAAGTTTGGTCAATTCGGGAATAACTTGCATATAGATATGATTACCATGAAGATGGATTTCTGATCGCATTTAAGTCACTGTTTCCTTTGTGAAATTTAATCAAATATTCAAATCAGGGTTTCGAATTCAATCAAAATAATCTCAATTTCGATACTAAAATACATCTGGCGCACCTAAGGATGTCATTGTGGTACTTACCTTCAAGGGCCTCCACGAGTAGATACACAGGGTGACCTTTAACTTATTCATTAAACAAACTTTTACTGTGGGACTAACGCTGACATCACGAAAAGATAGTCAGTTGTTTAGTACATTTTATGCTAGCCACAGACTTAGGTAATCATTGACACCAGTATTTTTATAGCAAATACTACCTACTGTAGAGCCTCATGCTCTACAGTAGATTTCTTGTCTTGTTTTCTATTCATAGGTTTAGCAAATTTTTACTGTAATTTCCAGAAGTCTGGATTGGTGCATGGTTGATGGCAATAGGCTCGCCTTTTATTGGGGCCTCTGTACGCCTCTGCCTAGCCTATGGCCTAGCCCTTTGGGGAAAACAGGTGTGATATTATATGATATGTTAGCTATGTTATAAAACTAACAAAACCTTTTTCTTCACAGACCTGAAGACAGTGGACAGTACAGATGTCGCGTGGACTTCATCAAATCACCTACCAAAAACACAAGACTGAATCTCACCGTGCTGAGTAAGCATTTACGTAATTCAAGTGATACTGATTAGAACCTAAGTATGTTGTTTGTGAAGATTAGCTTGGATTTGGAAAGACAAGCGATCTAGATGTTAAGTAGGGTTAGTAGACAGAACAGTCTTTCTAATTACCCTTAGAGCATAAGAGCCATTCATTGAATTTTTCACAACATTTGTTATTCAATGAGCTTTAAGAAACCAACAGCTTTTTAAAGCTCATTGAATAACAAATGTTGTGAAAAATTCAATGATTTTATCACAGATGTGTTCTTACTTCTTGGGCTTTCAGAAAGTTTATGAAATCTTTTTGAATAGTTCGTTCCAAACTGCTTCCTTGATCTAGGTGGTCAGAAGAGCTACGTAACATGGTCTTGGTTTCGATGCTCAGGTCGTGCGTTTAGCTTTGTATTTCCATTAGGAATTATTCAGTAGCTGCCTAGAGTCCGGGTTTGTAGAATTTGTGTCATGACAATTGGCTGCCTATATTAGGTGTAACTTTAATATAACTGGCGAAATGCGGGTGTCCCTTTCATTTAACTATACTTTCTCCTGTGACCTTTATTCGAGCACAATACTCATTATTATTATTTTTGTTTGCAGTACCTCCAGATCGGTTGATAATCCTGAACCATGAGAATAACGAGGTCCGAGGTGTGCTCGGTCCTTACGATGAAGGAACTGAAGTCAACCTGACATGCATCGCTGTGGGAGGTAAGTAACTACATGAGTTAAATGGCGTGTGATCCACCCTCTCAGATTCTATATGATTAAAGCTCGACTTATTTCTAGGCTCTACCTTTCGTCTAACATAATAATCTCAAACCTGAGACTGCCGATATTATTTTCAAACCATGTATCGTAACCCCACAACAATCATGCCTTTTAAGCTGGAATTGAATATTTATGCAAAATTCTTCTGAATTAAATCTTATCCAAAACAATTCCGTTTCCCTAACCCAAATTGTCTTAAAACAAACCAATTCACTTTTCCTTTGTCAATTCTACTCCTTCCAAATCATGTAGATGTAAACTCGGTCTCAGCATGGGTCCCACACATTCGCTAACAACTTCTACTGACACATGTTTACTAGCAAAACCAGCGATCTGATAAAAAAGGCCGTCTTGTAAGACTGTTCCTTTTTCTTGTTGATTCAGTGCGGTACCGAGTTTGAGCTTCTCCGTCAAAAGGATTTGTAAGGTGGTCTGATAAAGTGTTTTCTTTAATTTATTTAAAGAACCGTCCGTACAGGTACCGTAGGGTGGCAAAGGCAATCAAAGGAATACGCCAACTTTAATAATCCTCTGCCTTACCACTCCTCATACTTTGATGTGGTCGACTTCCAGTCTAAATACTAGTACATGGATCGACTGCCTATCTGACGTCCTCAATCTAGTCGCTCGATACCACTTTACCCTATGGTAAGACTGCTTATCAAAACTTCAGGCTTCTGACTATGCGAATCCGTCAAAGATTTACGGATACAGCAATGAAATGATGATATTTTTCAGTTATTGTTTTACATGTCAAGTCACTCCAAATTTATCACATAGCTTCTACTGGGTGTTGCGCCGACATAAGACTGCAGGAACCTGTATTAGCCGTCACGGTTTTCCATTTTCACGAAAAATGTCCAATTCCCGCACATTTTGATTCGATTTTGATCGTATTCAAATACACACCAAAGAAAAGTGAGCCCTCTAAAAACGCCACTAACAGTTTTAAACATCTTTTTATTTTTAATCAAAATGTACAAGCTGGTTTGGTAAAAACGTACCGACAAGAAAGAAACAACAAACTCTTTAAAAAACATTTCCTCTATCACTCCTGTTGTGTATGTGTGCGTGGCTGCGTCCACGCTTCACCTTACTACGAATAAATCAGTGTGTCTTTAGCAAGCAGTCGTTTCACTTGTCTCTGTCACTCTCAGATATAACATTGGCGACGAGTACCCACTTTCAAAAATATAAAAAATGTCGGTTCCGCAATTTGGAATTTTAACCATGTTTGATAATACTGTGCACTCTTGGAAGACATATAGGAGTCGGTTGGCACAGTGGTTCATAGCGAACGACATTACTGCAGCGAGTGACGGGACAGGAACCAAAAGACGCGCGATATTGCTTAGCGCACTCACGGATGGCACCTACAAACTCGCTTCGGATCTTGCATTACCGAAGGAGCTGCAAGAAGTGCCATATGAAGACATATTGCGTTTATTAGACGGTCATTTTACGCCGAAACGCTGCGGGTTTGGTGAGCGATGTAAATTCTATGCAGCATCGCAACAAGCAGACGAAACGCCGACACAATGGGCAGCGAGACTACGTGGCCTGACCGCTTATTGTGGATTCAGCAATGTAGAAGAAGCGCTGAGGGACCGATTCGTAATGGCGATGTTGCCGGGACGGGAGCGGGACAAACTTTTTTCCCAAGACTTGACAGAACTGACGCTGGCTAAGGCGATCGAGTTAGCGGAGACGCTACGAAGCGCAAGCGCCGGGGCTGCAGCCACCGCGCATCTCGCGAGTCAGCCTGAGCAGCAGCTGTACAAGATTGACCAGGCAACAACGAAAAATGCAGAATCGAAGGAAAAGTGTTCGGTGTGCGGTCGTACAAATCATACGTCAGCGAAGTGTCGTTTCGCAAAATATAAGTGCAAAAAGTGTAACGTTACGGGTCATCTTCGTAGAATGTGTACGAAAGTAAAACACATTACCACCAGTGACGTGAGTGAAGATGATGATGGTAAGCTTTTTAAAATTACTTGTAAAAATGGGGAACCAATGGTTGAGAATGTGACAATCCTGGGGGTACATCTAAAATTTGAAATCGATAGCGGATCAGCGGTTACAGTCATATCGGACACTACCTACAATAATTGTTTCCCAAGCAGGCCTTTGTCGCCGACTAGGAAACAACTATTTACTTATGTCGGTAATAAAATTAATTGCGTCGGGGTATCACGGTTACCCGTGACATACAGTGGACAAACACATGAACTTAACGTTTACGTAGTAAATAGTGGCACCGGGCCTCCATTATTAGGTCGAGATTTCATTTCAAAATTTAAATTAGAGTTTTTGCCCTGCAAGTACTTAAACAATAACGATAATATCTTTAACCAATTGCAGTCGCAGTTTCCAGAAGTATTTTCTGACAAATTAGGAGCGTTTAATAAGTATAAAGTTAAATTACAAATCAAACCCGGCTCACAACCAATGTTTTTTAAAGCGCGTCCCATCGCTTTCGCTTTAAAAGATAGAATTAATAATGAGATCGATCGTTTAGTAAACTTAGGTGTATTAAAACCGGTTGAACATGCGGAGTATGCGTCACCGATTGTACCGGTGTTAAAACGCAACGGGACTGTTAGGCTATGTGTAGATTACTCGGTTAGTATAAACAAACAGCTGATTGTGGAGCAATATCCGTTGCCCACGATACACGAACTGTTTAGCAGATTACATGGGGGTCAACAATTTTCAAAAATTCATTTATCAATGGCATACAATCAATTTATTTTGGATGAAGACTTACAAAAATATACATGCATTAATACACATCGTGGTTTATATAAATATACCCGTATGGTGTTCGGGTTGTCGAGCGCACCATCAATTTTTCAGAAAGCGATGGAATGTGTCATATCAAATATGGAGGGAGTTCTTTGTCTGCTTGATGACGTACTCGTAACAGCCCCAACCAGGGACGTACATTTGCAAAGATTAAAAGCTGTGCTTGGGAGACTACAAGATGCAGGGTTAGTTTTGCAAAAAGAGAAATGTGAGTTTTTTAAAGATGAAATAGATTACTTAGGGTATAAAATAGATAAACAAGGTCTAAAAAAGACACCTGAAAAGGTCAAGGCAATTATACAAGCACCTATACCTACAAGTGTAAATAAATTACAGTCATTTTTAGGCCTAGTAAACTATTACAGAAATTTTGTAAAAAATGCGTCTAGTATTTTAAGTCCGCTATATGAGCTGCTCAAAAAAGGGATAAAATGGGATTGGAACGAGCTGCATAATCAATCTTTTAATAAAATAAAAAAATTGTTAGCTTCTGACCAAGTCCTAACACATTTTAATCATAAGGCTAAACTAATTCTTACCGTTGATGCCTCTCCAACGGGGTTGGGAGCCGTACTGTCACAGATAGAAATAGACGGAACCGAACGCCCTATATCATTCGCGTCTCGCACTCTAAATTCAGCAGAAAAAAATTACGCCCAGATACAGAAGGAAGCCACGGCTATTATTTTCGGAATACGACGGTTCCATCAGTATTTATATGCCAGAAGTGATCCATTCGTGTTAAGGACGGATCATAAACCATTAATTTCAATTTTTGGACCGCATAAAGGTATTCCGGAAGTATCAGCAAATAGGCTTCAGAGGTACGCCTTATTCCTCAGTGGATATAACTACACAATAGAGTATGTACGTAGTAATAGGAATTGCGCGGATTTTTTATCTCGGGCTAGTCTGCCGGAATCTCAGCTGAGCGATAGTACGAAGGGGGCGGGGCCATCTACCTGCGCTAACGACGAGCGTGTGGCATCGTTTGGGAATGACTCATTAGAATTATCGCCGTGCACCGAGCGCGCGGCTTATAACTTCGTAATAGATGGGAGTTTACCAGTGACGCTTACAGAATTGCGAGATGAAACGGGTAAAGACGCCGTTTTAACAAGAGTAATTAAATATGTAATAAACGGATGGCCTAAAAAAATTACAGATATAAGACTGAAACCATACTTTTGTTGTAAGTTACAGCTTTCGTACGAAAACGGGTGTCTAATGAGGGGACACAAAATAGTGTTGCCGGAAAAGTTGAGGGACAGAGTTACGTCAGAGTTGCATAATTCACACCTAGGCATCGTTAAAACAAAAGCAGCTGCCAGGGCGCGGATTTGGTTCCCGGGTATAGATAATATGTTGGAAAAAATTATAGGCTCGTGCTACATATGTACACAATTACGACCTTCACCTACACGCGCGCCTCTTTCCCCGTGGGATTACCCTCCGACTTCTTTTCTGAGAATACATATAGACTTCTTGGGCCCTATACAGGGACACACGTTTTTAGTCGTGGTAGACGCCCACTCTAAATGGGTGGAGGTCTATGATATGATAAACACATCAACATCGTTAGCGGTGATTGATAAATTGTATGATTTTATGTCTAGATTCGGAGTGCCGCAGACTATAGTCAGTGACAATGGCACGGCTTTTGTATCTCAAGAGTTTTATAAGTTTTGCAAATCTAACGGCATATCACACGTTACATCACCAAGCTATCACCCGGCGAGTAACGGTCAAGCCGAGAGCTACGTTAAGATTGTGAAAAAAGGTATTAAGTCGTGTATTTTAATGAATAGCAATGTACGGCAAAGCAAATTAAACTTGTTAAAGTACCTTTTCGATTATAGAAATTCAGTTCACAGTACCACGGGATTGTCACCGGCTCAAATAGTGTACGGTAAAAGTCTTAGGTCACGTCTAGACCTGATCAGTCCCAAAATAGTTGCATCATCATCTTCATTAAACGTACCAAATGTAGTGAAAAATAAACAGTTTTTGCAGATTAAGTCACATGGAGGTACAAACAAACAAACTTTTAATGTGGGGGACAACGTTATTTATAAGCACAATATTCATACGAACAAATGTAAATGGAGCAGGGGTACTATTGTGCAACGATTAGGCAAAGTTATGTATCTAGTTAAGGATATTGCCACACAACAAATCACTAGAAAACATAAAAATCAAATAGTTTTATATAAGGGTACAACCGTTAGAGATGAAACCTACTGGGATTGCGATAACCAAATACAGGGATTACCACAGCGGGATAAGAGCAGCGTGTCACCAGAATCCGAGCGACCCCTTCAACCAGTGACGGAGGAAAGTGAAAGGGTAGAAGAGGATGTTGGTCAAACAACACAAGACTTAGCAAGTCATATGAAGACAGAGCAGTCACCACCGCCCGCTCAGAGCGAGAACCAGGCCTCGCCGGGAAGCAACGATGACCCAGCGCATAATGATGACCAGAACGTACAAAGAGGTAACCCATTATCCCGAATGTTGTTACGCAATATCCCAAGGATTGATTATAAAGGTTTCTTTTAATTACCATGAAATTGTTAACAGTACTTGTAATAAGGGGAGGAGATGTTGTGTATGTGTGCGTGGCTGCGTCCACGCTTCACCTTACTACGAATAAATCAGTGTGTCTTTAGCAAGCAGTCGTTTCACTTGTCTCTGTCACTCTCAGATATAACAACTCCCAACTTGCACCACACTCCGCACCCTTACTTGAGTGGGCCACTATTGTTTTACACGGTTTTTTATTCACTCTTGCCATTCACTGCTCACAATGTAAAGTTAACAATTATATGTTCGGCCACTTGTACCCCACCAGTGTAACATCAAAATGCCCGGCTTTTTTAACTTTTTGGGCGTGAATAAGTTTTCTTAGCGTAGTGGGGAACAAGCAAGGAAATGATGCGCTTTTGGAGATTTTTTTTAAGTCATGAGGAAAATTTTTCGGTGTCTGCCAATACAAAATAATTTTTGCTGTTTTTCGAAACGTTTAGTAATAAGATTGCGAGTTTGTTTACTTACTTTTCCTTTTACTTTTTTTTAAAGGTGTGTCAGGTGTCTCTTTAAAAATAGGCAAATAAAGAAAGAGAATTCTTTAAACAAAAAAAAAGAAGTTATCAGTGTTTAGTTGGGTATAGTTATTTCAGTCAAATATTCACATCGGAAAATAACTACTATATTATATCTAATACCTTACCGTCTTTCCAGGTCGCCCAACCGCCAGGGTATCCTGGTGGAAGTCACACGCACTCCTCGCCAACTCAGAAGCGAGGGCCACCGTCTCCTTTAGACTGCAGAGGTCTGACTACGGCACTTATATTACTTGTCAGGTAAATTACAGTATAATGAAAAAAGGTGATATTCTGCCAGAGATAACGATTGTCTAAAACTCATTGCTTGTGATTGACCAATCGTGATATTTCGGTTGAACTTTTTTCTTCGTTCATCGACACAAGAGGTTATTAAAAATGATCTCTGGCATCTTTTGGCTGAAATGATAATGATGATGATGACGCTTTTCTTTGTTTTACTAAATCATTAATTTTGTTTACAGGCTGTAACAGATCCGCTAATAGCTCCCGTTTCAGAAAACATGTCCATTGATGTCAATCGTAAGTACTTTTAATACCTAGATCATTTTCCCTATTCAATTTTGACACATATTTTCACGTGAATTAAAATAAAACTAAGACATACAACTAACATTGCTTCCCACAGCTAGATAAATGCCTCGATCCCGGGGTTTTACTTTCTTCCATCTTCAGGTCTTGTGCGATCTTTGGTCATTATGCCGTGCAAATGTTTAATTATTTTTATTATAATTTTTTGTAGCTGTGTGATAATTTTGCAATGTTTTTATCTTCTTCATTAGTTAGTTGCCTTATATTGATGTTTTTTACCGACTTTTAGCCACCGCACCCTTCCGCACACAGGTAATCGTAAACAAACAAAAAGCAAACTCAACTTAAAGTACAGTACAACTATTTTCTTAACGACCGTCGGAAATCATCGTATTTGCGAATACAAACGAACGCTAATTTCCATGTCCATCAATTATTAGGTTCATCGCGTTTATTAATTTAAATTCAGAACTAAGTACTTTATTGTTGTTTTGTTTTGATTTCTGTGTGAAATATACAGAGCGGTAAAATAGCAGCCTTAGCAGCTTTCCTCCCATTTTAAAATAAATTACGAGTATATTATTTTAAAAGAGTATTAACAACTCTATATACACTTCCAAGCTGATTGAGAGGGTCCTGTCTGGACAAAGTGCAAAGGACAATAGATAGAAATCCGACGACTGACGAAACACGAAGTTTGCCGAGGGACATTAAGAAAATGTTAGTACTGTACAAACAATTGAAAGCTGCAACATCAGCGCTAAGCATATCACTATCCCAAGTTTAATATCTAGAAAACGTCTGAAGAAACATTGAATCATCGAACAGTATTCTTAACTCTGACTTAAGTAGACGAGTGCTTATTAGACATTAATTAAATTTAGCTTTAACTTAGATACTCAGGTTGGAGCAGTTTCTTATTATTAGAGCATAGTTTCGGTTTTGTTAAGTAGGTATTTAATTTAGTTTTGAGAGGTTGGTATTACAATGTTTAGATTAATTTGTATCGAAGTGATTAATATGAGGAGCATCTTTGACCCAATTTTCAAAGTAAGCAAAGCTCTATGTTAAGGAGCTCCAGGGAAGACCATACCTTTGTCTACATCCAAGCATTTTTGCTGTGTCCTAGTTTGAAGTGTATGGATTATAATTAAGAAGTTAAATACTAGCTTTTTCCTTCGACTCTGTCCTGAGGCCAATTCCACAGAAACATTGCATTTTCCGGGATAAAATTTCCTATAACACTCAGTGATAACGTATAGCTTTCTGTCAGTGAAATGCAGATATCCATAAACAGGACGATCGCCTCCCATCAAATATATATAATGTCTTCTTGTTAGCCAATTAACTTCCTCGTCTATAAGCTCCTTAATCCAAACCACTTTTAATGCATCAGCATGTATTTTCTCTCACAAATTCAGTTTCCATATCTTGTAACACTACCCTGCATCCTTCAGATTGACGTATCATTGCCGACACAGATTAATTATACTTATTTTGTCCATGACTTGCACGTACTATGCCTATTGCTCTCCCTTTCATTCTCTAACATAAAATCTTCCGTCTCTCTCCAACGAGATGGGATTATACTGTCGATATTTATACTCATGTTGTTGTATTGATTCATACGTGTGAGACTGTGAGCACACAAGTGGTTTGTCGAATTAGTTTAAGTTTGGATTGATTGATTTTTGAAGTTGTTTTGTGTAAAGGTGAAAGTTTAGCAGTGTTTTAGGATTATGCTGAGTCATGTGGATTTGTTTTAGAATAGTCCGTTCAAGTTAGTCCATAGAATTTCTCACATTGCATTAAGTTCGAAATTGATTCATTTTTCCTTTAGTACTGTCAGTAAAAACTTCAGATTTTAAGTACCCAAAATTGATAACATTGCTGTAAGAACGTGAAAACATAACAGAAAACGTCAATTTGGATGTTTATGTACGCTCTTTTGAGCATATTTTTTTATTTATTTTCGCCTCGTTTCTAGAAAACTAATGAACATTAGTGAATCTTATGAAGGATTTCTTGTGCACAATTGAACAAGGAACAAACTTGCTCTGTACACACATGGTATCGATGAGAACTTTTTAACCGACTTCGCAAAAAAGGAGGAGGTTATCAATTCGACTGTATTTTTTATGTTTGTTACCTTAGAACTTTTTATTGTGTGATCCGATTTTGATGATTCTTTTTTTATTTGAACGCTGGTGCATGTTGTCCCATTTCGGTGTCAAAAAACGAAGAAACGAAAACAGGAACACCGACTTCCGAAATTGAAGTTATTTTTCATTATGTAGTGTTTTAGTTCGGAAGTCGGTTGTAATTTTTGTAAAAAGTTTTTTTATTATCACTTCATTTTAATGCTTTCCCTAACGTTCATGTAAATTTTTAGCTTCTTTGGAGTTTATGCAAGGGTGAATGTCGGGTGAAAGTATAGTTTTAGTTTGAAGGTCTATGAAATTACGATGTCATTGTATTGTGTCTATATTAATTAAGATAGATAGATATATATAATAACGATAGGTTGTGTTAAAACTAGCTGGATTAATCAAGCTAACCAACAGCAGCAGCAGCTAAATGTATAAGTATAAGGAAAATATTTATTCATAAACTGATGTTGCCGAAGTCAAGTTGTTCTTTTCTTTTAGATTTTGAAAAGACAAAAAGTTGCTTGAAGTCGATCTTTTATCAGAAATTAAGCAAATGATATGGCCAGGCTTGCAAATTACATACCTACTCGAAATCCCAATTTTCTCTCACAACAAAAATACGCAAACATTCCTTATAAAACTCACATATTTCAACACCAAATCACGCCGCAAATCTTCGCAATCCAATCAGAATCCCTTCTGGAAACCTTTTAAAACCCCATATTGCCGCCAAAATCGTAAATTACGGAAATCCCCAAAACAAGCCTAACGATATAATCATGGCGTACATGATAATCTCAAGGAATCTAATTAACTGTATGATATACTTTTTTTAGCAAGTGTACCGACACGGATGGGAGTTGTATGGATGTAGCGTTCGTGTTATTTTTTTTTGGATTTGAGTTAAGGTGCATTTTCGTTGGTGTGTATTTGCTAGTGAATATATTTTTTTTAACTTTCGTGATGGTGACAAAAAAGCGTTAATATTTCGCAATGACAAAGCATGATACCTAGGAACTGTTAGTTTTCAAAGTTGTGACACGTAGAGCTCAAAATGGTTAGAGTTGGTAATTATTTCGGGATTCCACTACTAGTTTCCAACTCAAACGGATCTCATAGCAAAGGGGTCATGACATAACAATATCATAAATGATTAGTTTTTACCTGCGGCTTCGCCCCCGTGGCCTATCCCACACGCCGCGCATGTCTGCGAAATAAAACTACCGATGTCACTCAGCGAAAGAGTAATTTCCTTATGTAATAATTTTCGAAATTTTGTGGACTGTACAAGTAAAAAAATACATCGGTTTTCTTGAAAAAAATCCTCTTTAGGTTATTTTTTAATTACTTTACTTTCCTTGATAGCCAATTACAATGCAAGACTCCTTATAAAGAAATTATTTAATAACAAGTAATTGATTAAGAACTGTGACTTATTGTCCTGTTTTCTTAGTTAATGTAAGCAATTACGGATCAAGTATTAAAAGTTGTCGTGTTAAGTATCTGCACCCGGTGTTTATCAATGTCTGTTAGTGATAATTATGGCTATTTATTAAATCAATGTTTTTAATAATTCACTACGAGTATAATGCAAACATACCTTTCACATATTATTTTTTATAAAGTTTTCTGCCTGTCTACTTTTAAAACGCTGCTTGCTATTACTAGCAATCAGCGCCACTGTTTTGTTTTAATATACTCATTGAAAAATAAAAATAATATAACAGATAAATGAACTTTTGAAATTAAAAATTACTTTAATAACATCAGTTAAGATCCTCTAATACTCCAAATTAAATCACTTTCAAATAATTAGTAGTAAAAATCTTTATAAAACTTTTAATTGATTAAAAAGTACGAAAAGTAATGTCCCTTGCCAATACGCATCCTATGAGTCCAAACATTTATTTTTTTCTTTTTAGTTCATTATTCGTCGGATTATTCTTTTGTAAAAAAGGTTTTTTAGTTTTTAGTTTACTTAATTTCAACTGGCTCACAATCAAATAAATCAGTGGGAAAATTGTTACAAATCTACGATTTCAAAAACAAACAAAATACCAGGAAAAGGAAACCAATGAAACATGTTGCAACTTAATACAAGTCAAATAACTTGTAAGTTCAGTTCGCTCATCCCGGAAGACAAAATCTTTAATTATTTTGATAGATCAACAGAACTTTGAGATGCTAATCATTCTAACTTTTAACTTTTGCCAGCCGTTTTAAAGTCTATTAACAACAAATAAAGTCAGTTGTGATAGGGGTAAGTGATGAGACGGTAGAGAAATAGATGGGTTGATGTTCAATTTAGTAATGGTTAATCAAAGGGAAAAATTACCGCCTTGTTCATAAATGTTCGCTTGATTTATTTATTTATTTATTATACGCTTTATTGTACACCATAAAAAACATTAATAAAAAGAAACTTAAGTCTAATACACATACAATGGGCGGCCTTATCGCATACCGCGATCTCTTCCAGGCAACCTGGATCAAAGTGCTTGTTGTTTATTTTCTTTTGCAAGTTTAATAGGCAATTTTGGATGTATTTTTCTTGTGTTACTTAAGAGTGTTTTTGCTTTTTTTGTGTTTATAAGAATTATCTGTTGAAATAAATGTTTTTTTCATAATTCATCAGTTAATAAATAATACCTAAAAGAGCCTGTCACAATTTAATTGCCACGCATGAAAACTTTTCTACAAAAATGGACCTAGGAATTTAATAGGAACATAGTTAAAGTCAAAGTCAAATATATTTATGCCACTAGGCCAAAAAGCGGCACTTTTGAACGTCAAATAATTAAAATTAAAATTTACAAGTAATAAAAATTGGTTCTTGCATTCGGAAAACTAGCTGGTTATGGAGAAGAATGCACCAGAAACTCCATAACTGCCTGCGTGCTGCTAAGCGACTAAAAAGTACTTTTACTTCGTTATGTTGGTACTTCTATACATATAGACTGTGGAAATAGTTAAGTAGGTTGTTAACAAAACCAGTAAAAGCTGGCCTCGCATTCTATTAAACTCCGTACTACGCTAGGCCAGCTTACAGACAAGGTGTTTCCTCTGATAGAGGATGATGTTTTGCTGTTGTAACTTTCTTTCAACCCAACATGAATCATTAAACCACCTTGAAACGGTTCTCTTATAAATTAACACCACGAGATTTGAATCAGCTTCCTACAATTCTTATACACAACTTCAAATAGAAAGAGGATTTCTTCACTTAATAAAAACACCTTCGAAAATTGAATTTTATTGTATCTTGGCACTTAAAAAGCTCAAAATATCGCACTCACTTGAAAATATTTTCACACTTGATTGTTTGCATCAGCATTACTTTAAACCCTCTCCTAATGAATTAAAATCCATGTCAATCATGAATTTAACATTGTTTTGTGGAACGATATCAGATTTAACCACAATTTTCAAATGCAACCTTATGCTAGGTGATACAAAGTTAATATAAATAAATAGTAATTTTCTCTTACAGCAAGTTATAGTTTTAATTGATTTTATTTTTTTTAGCGTGGGATACGTAGGTTTAAAAAGATATCGATTTTATTTACTGCATGCAAAATTGCTTAATCCTTCACAGGCGTTGCGTAATTGATGAATCTTCATTTTGTATGGAATAAATAATACATTTTGATCTTATTATAACAGGCGTGTCGGTCAGTAGCCAGATTCGTTATTAAAATGATGGAAGGCTGTTGTTTTCGAGTCCGAAATAATTTTACTCGTGGCTTTAAAAGGATTTGCTTCAAAGATACCAAGTAACATTATAATTAACTCCCCACAAAGAGATCTATCGTTGTCACCAACATTGAAGTTCATTGCTGAGTGTTATAGGCCTTCATATTACTAGTTTTTTTTTCTAATTATTAAATCAGTTGAGAAAATAATAGTTTATCATAACAAAATCCGTGGATTGGCAAAAAGAAGTTCCCTTCATTTATAGAACTAAAATTTAATCGTTGCTTTTGGTATCCATTACAAAAAAGTTTTATGATACAACCTTGCGGTACACTAAAAAGGGTTAAACTAACAAAAAACTTGGCTTAATTGTCTTGAGTGCTCTTAATACAAAAGGAGATCGGATTCTTTTGAACTATTTTATGTAAGTTAGCTCTTTGTTTCCCCACAAGTGGGCTATTGTTGTTGCCCACAGTGAATTTATAAAACAGTAAATCATAAAAAAAGTTCAGCTTAGATTTTTTTTATTAACTTTGTGGTAGCGTATCGAAATAATTAGTGTTTTTTTAACATCAATTGTACAAGAAAACTCTTATCTAAACAAGTTGCGTAACGAATAGGGCAAAGAAAGTTTACGATGAACTCTGGCACCCATTGTTGTGTTTAGGGTGCCAGTGTCCTCGCCTATAATTTGAACAAGTTACAGCAGTTGTAAGACAAACACAGTACAATTATCATTATTAAATTATAATATATTTACTTGCTAATGCAGCTATGATGTGGCCTAATTATGTACCTAAGTATGGATGTGTGTATGGGAGAGGTAAATATGATGAAAATGAAAATTTATTAACTACATTAGGGTGACTTGTCAAACGTTGATTGCACACCATGTGTGCAGATTACAATATTATGTCAGCTAATTGGTGCGCGAGTTAAACGATCTATATCTGTAGTAAATTTTCAGTCTTATTGTAACTCAATGCCAAGAGCCACTTCAGGAGCCTGGCTTTGCAAGCGTTTAGATATATGGGAGCAATGGGTCAGATTTTATTTGTTTTATTATATAAGTGGTTTGACAGTATACCAAAATGAAGCTGAGCAAGGGCTACATCCGTGTATTGAGCATACTTCGAAGTATCTACGCTTTTTATTACAGAGGTTTAACGTAGTGTTTGTACGTTTGCTTGCTACTGGAGGAGTTGCAAGGTAAAATAAAAATTAAGACCACGGCAAAAAAAAATGCCTTTCCAACAACCAAATATCTTAGAAATATTTTAATCAATTTCCTGGTTTTCCTTAGGACTGACCTCAACTCCATGTTGATAGATAGAAACATACCTGAAATTATCTTGGAAGCAGCTAGAAAACGCGGGCCGTTTGTCCCTTTATCGAACAACCTGAGGAAAAGACTAGGACCCAAACTCTAGCTATATAAAGTGACATATTATTAAATCAGCGATGAAGATAGTCATACAACCAAACTGTCAAACATCTACGTCGGACCAGGTCTCTCCCCTATACAAACCTAAATTTCATACAAACTTGATTTATTGATACCTACATTTTGATATGCACAAGTAAACAAAATTCCGACGTTCGGCAGAATGGAATCCGTTTTAATTTAATAATTGAAAAATGCCATTAAAATTCAATTTCGTTGTCACTGACTGATCTTGCCTTGTTTGGGTGTTATTAATCAATGGATTCTGAGGTGTGAAGGTATAATGATGATAATGATGATGAATTGTTACAAAAGGCTTGATGACTGCGTGAATTGGTAACGTAAGATTTCTGCAAGTTCCTTTCCTGTTTTAAGCGAAACAGCCATAAGTTTGTGTAAGCAGTGCGGCGGTACTTCTGTTTCTACAATTCTGAATACATACATACATTTTATAGAGTCCTTGCCTTCTCTGTATGAAAAGAAAACTTTGACCGGCCAGCAAATTAGTTATCAAAATGAATGCGTTTTATAAAAACAAAACACACTCATTAAAATAAGACGATATGTACCTAAATTAATGTCTATTAAAAAAATGAGGACTTTATTGTACTTTTGTCCACAGTACGACCACTCTGGGTGCGTCTTCAAGGCGGGAAGCGACCTCTGGTGGCGGGACAGAGCACCGAGCTGGTCTGCCAAGCTGTTGGGGCCAGGCCTAAACCCATAATATCTTGGTGGAAGGGAGGCACCAGGCTGAAGACTGTTAGAGAGACGGTGAGTAACTAGTTTAAAAATCAAGAAGACGGGGTCTTATTTTGATACATTGACATCAATGAGGGGAGATGAGCAGGTGTATTTCATATACAGTACAAACATTTTCTTAATGTCCATTGGCAAACTTTGTTTTTCGTCAGTCGTCGAATTTCTATCAGTTTCCCTTTGCACTTGGTGCAGACCGGACGCTCTCAATCACTTGGAAGTATATAGAGTTGTTCATACTCTTTTAACATAATGCAATTTATTTTTAAAATGGGTGGCAAGCTGCTTAAGCTACTATTTTTACAACTCAATATATTTCACACAGTAATCAAAATATAACTACTATAAAGTACTTAGTAATGAATTCAAATTATTATCTATACATATAAAATTCTTTGTCCTGAATGACTGACTGACGGATCAACGCACAGCTTAAACCGCTGATCGTAGAGACCTGAAACTTGGAGGGTTTATTCTTTCTATGACGTAGACATCCGATAAGAAAGAATTTTTGGAAATTCTACCCCTAAGGGGGTAAAGAGAGGGTTGAAAGACTGTATGAAAAATCTTATTCCTTCGGCCAAAATTCTTGAGACTTGGTACAAATAGTATTCTAAGTAAATGAATAAAGGTTGTCATTATTAGTTTTTCGAAACTACCCCTAAATGATGATTTAAGGGGTGTTGAAGTTTGTATGGAAAATCTGATGTTTGGGTCAATATACTTGAAACTTGGCACAAAAAGTTTTCATTATTAGTTTTTCGAAACTACCACCAAAAGATTATTTAAAGATTGTTTGAAGAATCTTTTTACTTCAGTTAATATAATAAACTTGAAACTTAACATAAATAAACAATAAAAGTTTTCATTATTAGTTCTTCAAAACTATCCCCAAAAGATTATTTAGGGGATGTATATTTTTTTGAAAAATCTTATTTCTTGGGTTAATAAACATGATACTTGACATAAATACCAACCTAAGTAAGCAATAAAAGTTGTCATTATTAGTTTTTCGAATCTTCCCCCAAAAGACGATGGATTGTGATTTTTTTTTTGAATTTCTTGGGTTAATAAACTTGAAACGTGATATAAGTACCAGCCCATGTAAACAATAAAGGTTGGCATTATAAGTTTTACGAAACTAATCCAAAACTAAGAATCTTCCTGGACAGGTTTTCGTTTTTGACGTAGGGTTCTAGGGGCGCACTAAACATGAATTTCGAAACTTCAACCTTTAAGGGAGTGAAAAGGGGCAAAATTTGTTTGTTAGAAAAATCAAATTCCTTGCGGATAAAGTAAATAATCGAAATTTACATAAAACGTTTTTTAAAACTACCTCCCAGATAGGATTAAAGGGTGTTAAAGAATTTGAGGAATCTACAATCTTATAAACATAAACGAAAAATAAAAAAAGAAATGAAAAGAGTGAATAAAATATTTGGGTTCAAAACTCGAACCTGAAGGGGAAAAATGGGGTTATTAAGTTTTTAGGGGAGGATTATACTTTGTGATGGTAACCTAAAATTCATTAAGTCAAATAACGCATCGTCCTAAACCAATAAAACCTGTATATCTACGATACCCCATTTTTATTGATTTAATAACAGCTTATTTTTGGTGGCCTTCACTAACTGCGCATAAGAGTCATTCATAGGATAAACGAAATCACGTGAACGAAGTCGCGGGCGAAGTACTAGTATACAATAAATCTAATAATTGGATAGACATGGAAATTAGCATTCGTTTGTATTCGAAAATGCGATTATTCCGGAGGGATCATAATAAAATAGTTGTACTGTGCATAGATAGTACCTACAGAATTGCAGAGAGAGTTTTTCAAGTGGGCGTGGATAGCCGAATCCGAAACTATGAGGAATAGCGAAAAATACTTAAAGATATCACGGGCCCGACTTTGATGAATATTAAAACTGCATCGTTGGACTTTTGAAAAAAAATATATTCCTAGCCGGGAATAAGGACAAGTTTCTGGGAAATATTTTATCCGTTTAATTTGAGGAAAGACGACATTTTCAACAAAATTATTTTTTTTGATGCACGTATGATGTCATGAAAAGCGCCGAGCGACTAAAACAGCTCTAGCGCTAAAATATAAGTGAGATTTATTTAGTAGATTATGCACTCATCGCTTGATTATAAAGCAGTGTCTTATGTCACCGGTGGCCTATTGAAAAATACTTAAGTTCATGTCCAAAAGTCGCAAATTTGCAAATTAATTTAATTGGCATTAAGAAAAGATTTATAATCTTATTAAATACTTCTTTTACAGAACAACCTGCTATGCGTATAATATGTCGGTTATAAAAAAACCCCTGTCACCAGTACAAAAGATGGATTATGGGGTCGAGTTTTCTACAGTTCGTCACATTTGTTGTAGTGAACTGTATAAAACTCAACCCTGCTCCGTTTTCTTACTTTAGAGTTTAAAGTTGAGTTATTGTCAAATTGTACTTTAGCCTGAAAACCAGTCCAACATTGGCATTAGCAATTAATTCAGAAATGACTTTTCCACCCCTATTTTAAGGCGCGGCCGCTTTAGGAGCCAATAACTAGTACAGGTATCGGCGCGGTTTAAGAGCGCCTTGAATGCGCAGAAGTAAATATTTGGGTCTGTTTGACGGGGAGCGTGAGGTGCAACGGTGAAGCGGCCGGTGCCGGCGACTTATTGGTCAAACAGTGTCGCCATTTTCATGTGTCGCCGCGCTCATACGTCTCGTGTCTACAAACAAATAATTGGTTCAAATCACACTTATAAATTTTAAGCGTGAATCTCATCAACACTTTCGCCGAGCGCTTTAAACTCGTGCCGGTATCTATAGTTTTGTAGTACTAAAAGAGCTACGTTGCAATTAGATCTGCAAGACAATATAACAGATCGCTAGTTTGGAGGTAAGGAAAACTAGCTAATAGCTCTCGATTGGTCTGCGCCCTGCAACTGCGTCACTATGGGTTTCTTTAAATTAAATCAAACCTACGTCTTTGTTACCAGACCTCACCGGATGGCAACATCACCAGCAGCATTCTGAGCTTCGTGCCAACTCTAGAAGACGCTGGGAGAGTGCTCTCTTGCAGGGCTGTGCAGCCAAGTCTTCCGCATTCCACTCATGAGGATGGGTGGAAAATGGAGATACAACGTGAGATATTAAATAAAACCAGACTATTATTGTTCCACTTCAGGGTAAAGTCCTCTTATGCAGAGAAAGCCATGTGCAATTGAACTGTGATAACCATACTCGCTCATTTAGACCTACTTTTAACGTGAATAAATGAACTAAACAAAAGTATGTACAGCCCATATTTTCATTTAATCTCACTATCTAAGACAGAACTGTCAGGTGGCTAAATTATAGTTGATGATTTTCAAAATTTCTTTTGGAATACCAAAATGAAATTTGTTTAATTTAGCAGTAATAGGGGACTATTAGACTTCAAAGTAAAAAATTAAAACATTTACGAAAGACAGCCCATCAAAACAAACAACAGTAACAAACTTCGCTGCAAATCTTAGCTTAAAATATTAAATTAAAGAAATGTGAAACTATTACACGGATTTTGATAGATGGTCTAAGTTCCTAGTATTCACTATCATCATCATCCTCCTAACCTCAAACTAATTTATTTGAGATCTACGCAGCATTTGTATTCTTCCAGACATTATCTCATCAGATAGTTTCACATGTTAAAAACGTTGTGTATATATTCTGTTTCTTATTCTAACAGATCTACCGGTAGCAAAACTGGAGTTAGGTGCTAACATCGACGGCAGTAAAGTGCTGGAGGGCTCAGATGTGTACTTAGACTGCAATGTGCGAGCGAACCCATGGCACAACCATGTATATTTTACGCATAACGTAAGTATTCATTACGATTATTCTGATACAATTTGAATTTCAAATAAAATTAGTTTACTTGTGTCTCGCTAAACTTCTTGGACGCCCTGAAGTTAGCTACAATGACTGCGCAGTAGAAATCTCCTAAAACAGTACACCGCGCCGTGCTTTGCGCATCGGAAAGCCAACTTCAGTGCAACCAAGAAGTTTGGCGAGAACTATAAGTAAAAACGGGTGTTACAATTCGTATTTTGTCTCCTTTTCTCGCTGCAGTACGTGGTCACGTGGTCACTTTGCTCATGAAGTGATGTTTATCTTCTTGTTCAACAAGGTAAAATAAAATAAAAAATAAAACTGCTATAGCAAGGCAGTCTCAAGTTTGATTCCTGAGGTCGGGTAAAGAGGTTTTAGTTTTGCGCCCAATAAAAGATTATAAATCTAACTGGTTAAAGTTGGGTGTGTTAACCAGTACAGCTCTGCATTCTCCTTAGGAAACAAACCCTACTTATCACAATAAAGAATGCAATCCTACACCTAATAATCATTATCTTCTTCCACAGGGTTTGGTAGTCAAACCAGGTCCAGGCGTCCTCATCGCCAACCAAAGCCTGGTCCTGCAGCGGGTGTCAAGAAAGGCAGCCGGTGCTTACGTCTGCTCAGCAAGGAACAGCCTGGGAGAAGGGTCTTCTGAGGGCCTGGTGCTGGATGTCAAGTGTAAGAAAACTCAATAAAGATTTAGAGAAAGACTGTAAATTATTTCTTTCTCAACCTTTTTAATTTTTGCTATCATTTTTATCTTTCTGATCTTTTCCCATGTTACTTGTGTTTTGATCTTCTATTCTGATCTTTCAAATGCCTCACTATAACTCTCTTTTCTTTCATGTCATCTTTTCACTGACCAAGCTGCACAGCATATTAAAATTTAGCCTGTTATGTTCCTGTATAGTTGTGCCAACCTGCAAGTCATCAGCCCCCATCACTGTGAGGGCAGCAAGAGGAGAAGTTATTGATATCGACTGTGATCTGGACGCTAACCCGAAGGTAAGCTCACCTTCTGCATTATCATCATCCGCCTAGCCTTTTGCCAATCTCTATGTTTGGGGTCGGGCACCTGAAGACCAGTATGTTACATGGGGCGACTGCCAATCTACTGGGTAACATGATGTCCTTTGTAGTACTAGGTTAAATGAGATGCTTAATTGTTGAAAATGAGTCACACTATCACGTCTTGGAAGGGATATTTACCCACGTCGAATTACAAGTTAGTCTCACTGTATCTACACGGCCAGTTATGTACGAAGACCTAGAAATAAAGTGTGATATAGGTCAAGGGTCCGTTGAAGAACGGCTGTCCTATCTTCAGCAAACTAGATTGTCTAGTTGATCATGTAGTGGGCAGCCCATTTCGATTCAAATACGTAGATATAGTAGAAAGATGGATGCCTAAAGTCGCTATCAGCGTACCAAGTCGAAAAGTAAATGTACTTACGGTAAAAATACTTGATTGTTTATAGTATAAAAAATAACGAAAGTAGGCTGCATCAAATTTTATCAATATTGACTCTTTCAAATAGTTTTGTCTCCGAAAATATTGTGATATTCAATTTTTACGTTCAAAATGTGGTCGTTTTGTCAGTTAAAATGCTGCTACAATAAAACTATACGGAACTCATGTATATTTATTTAAAATACTATAACTTATGCCTGAGGTTGAAGTTTTATTTTGGAACTCTCGTAACGTAACGTATCAGCCTGCAATCGTCAGGTAGGTACTGTAAATAATACAAAAAGATTACAATACCTTGAATATCTGTCGGTAGGCCATACAATTCATTTTTCATGCGAGAATGGAACCGGCAACCAACTTATTGCCAGTAATAATATGAGAAATAATTACATAGCTGCTAATTAAGCACCTATTTCTCAGAAAATCTTGCTCTTGATTAAAACATGTAAATCTCTCTACCAAAAATGATCTACAGTAAAACGTTATTTCCTGTATACTTAATTTGAAATTATTTATCGCATTTCAACGGTTGAAAGAATTTGAACAAGAGGCCACTATGTCCTGGATGATAAATAAAATAATTAGTTTATATTATCTTGGTAGTATATTCCCGTATAATAATGGAATTTCACGCGGGCGAAGTTGTTAGCAAAAGCCATACCATACTTCCATATTAATATTTAAAAAAAACTGAAAGTTACTATGTTTGTCTGTTAGTTTTAACGCTTAAACTAGGGCTTGGCCACCGATATGGGATATTTTTGTGAACATACCACGTGAGCGAAGCGGCTCGCAAAAGCTAGTTGCTAAAAAACCTTCCTTATCGGAAGCAGATCATAATAAAACAGCATTGTCCCTAAGAGAATGAGCTCATGCATAACATAATACTCCATCAGTGAGCTATATTACCTGCATAACCATATTTTTTACCCCATATTTTGTTTTGTTTATTTTTCCCTGTCGGAACAGGGGGAAATATGGAAGTTTTAATGAACTATATTTTTTTTTCGCTTACGAAGATTTTTATGGGCTATGATAGGTGTAAGGGAAAATGAATTTAAAATTCAAACAGGCTTCTTCTAGGTAAGCTCACTCCATCGTCGACTCTGTCTCTGTCACCTATGATCTAGACTAGAGTCAAGAGCAAACCCTTCACAAGTAAAAAAAAACAGTAATTCAGTGAAAGATTTTAACAATTTTTTTAAAGATTGCCCGATTATGTCGAAAAAGAGGGTTTTTTTTTGTTGTTTCGTGTCTGACTGTGAGAGGTAGTCTTTACACCTAACCGATCATGTATACGACTGTTTTTGCTTCTAGATAAAGTTTCATTTCTATGTCTGAAGAAAGAAGTGTATTCAAAAACCGCAGAAGTGTAAATTGAAAGGAAATCTTACTTCGAGAAGTCCTTACGATTTTCAGAATCCCTATTCGTATGTAAAGTAGAGTTTGTAAAGTCATTGTACGACTTTTAAAACTTCTAGTTTCCTCGCTGAGCTTCTTGTGTGCGATCCGCGTCCTATCAAAACACAAATAGTTTTTTGCTTTCTCTCTAACGTATCTAAACTAAAAACAGTTTGCACTTATGTTTCTTGATAGCGAAAAAAATTTTCAGCAATCAGAGAAAAAAGCACCGTTTTCTATAAATATTTTTTGACGCTACTGAAACTCACGAAAAACTCACTACAAAAAAAGAAACATTTAAAAAATATATATGACATTGACGCCATTTTAAACGAGAAACGAGTGCTCTTTTAAGTCAAATCAATTCAGTAATACGTATTTATCAACATGCATCAGATAAATAAAAGGTTACAGTTGGCAGTAAAAGTTTACACTTCAGTTTAATCATCATCGACCTATAATTTAATAATAAAATAATAATAGAAATAATCCTTTAGGGCATCTCGTTGCAAAGGATTGTAATAACTTGCGCCGAAATGGATTTTCGACCGAAATGGGCCATTGGGTCGGTTCAGAAATCAATTAATATTGGGTGTTGAAACCCAACTTGAGTACAAGACAAAAAGTAACCTATTTTGAATAATTTATGGGATTTATGATTGACGATTTGAATTTTCTTGTAACAAAAGAAGAATTTAAGAGTATTGTCACCAGGCCAGTTATTGCCGGTATATAGGTAACTGTGATCAATTACATGAGACTCCTACGTGTTTCATATCAAGCCGTTGGTCCCGACTGACATTTATATATCTTTTATAATGAGTTTTGACGTAGATATGGCATTCGGTTAATATTAACAAAAATATTCATGTTGTTGCTAAGGCTCAACTTGATTTTAATTTAGTGGTCAGGGACCATCATAGAGATTAACAAATTAAATGAATACGATTCCGAAAAGAAAAATAATTTCAATAGATTTCAAAGACAAAAAGATTTTATATAAATATACGACTGAATTGGCCGAAATGAAAATACCTACGCAGTAGTTTTTCAGCACGTAAGCGTGGCTCTGTGAACCTAGCACCCGAGTTTGGAAAAAATGATCTTTTCTTGGTATGATTGAAAGATATCGGTAAGTAGTGGATAGTAGTGAAAATTATTTCGTAAGTAGTGGTACCAAAAAAAAAATATGGACAGCAAAAAAAATGTTCGCTCCCGACATTGCAAAACCTGATTTTTTCCGGTTGCATCTGATAGGTAAGCGTTAGTAGTGGATTGTAGTGTATTTTTTTTCGTTTGTAGTAAGCTAAAAAAAATATAAAAAAATATTTTAAATCTCGAATATTTTTTCATAAAGCTAAATTAAGTTTGAAAGCCTATGAGGTTACTACAAACGCTGAAAATGACTGAGGAACGTTTGTAGAGGTATGAGGAGGTTCGTAGTGTGATTATTTTTGTTTGTAGTAAGCTAAAAAAATTATAAAAAAATATTTTAAAACTCGAATATTTTTTCATAAAGCTAAATTAAGTTTGAAAGTCTATGATGTTACTACAAACGCTGAAAACGACTGAGAAACGTTTGATGAGGTATGAAGAGGTTCGTAGTGTCATTATTTTTGTTTGTAATAAGCTAAAAAAATTATAAAAAAATATTTTAAAACTCGAATATTTTTTCATAAAGCTAAATTAAGTTTGAAAGCCTATGAGGTTACTACAAACGCTGAAAACGACTGAGAAACGTTTGAAGAGGTATGAAGAGGTTTGTAGTGTCAATATTTTTGTTTGTAGTAAGCTAAAAAAATTATAAAAAAATATTTTAAAGCTCGAATATTTTTTCATAAAGCTAAATTAAGTTTGAAAGCCTATGAGGTTACTACAAACGCTGAAAATGACTGAGGAACGTTTGTAGAGGTATGAAGAGGTTCGTAGTGTCATTATTTTTGTTTGTAGTAAGCTAAAAAAAATATAAAAAAATATTTTAAAACTCGAATATTTTTTCATAAAGCTAAATTAAGTTTGAAAGTCTATGATGTTACTACAAACGCTGAAAACGACTGAGAAACGTTTGAAGAGGTATGAAGAGGTTTGTAGTGTCATTATTTTTGTTTGTAGTAAGCTAAAAAAATTATAAAAAAATATTTTAAGTCTCGAATATTTTTTCATAAAGCTGAATTAAGTTTGAAAGCCTATGACGTTACTACAAACGCTGAAAATGACTGAGAAACGTTTGAAGAGGTATGAAGAGGTTTGTAGTGTCATTATTTTTGTTTGTAGTAAGATAAAAAAAAAAGTAAAAAAATATTTTAAAACTCGAATATTTTTTCATAAAGCTAAATTAAGTTTGAAAGCCTATGAGGTTACTACAAACGCTGAAAATGACTGAGGAACGTTTGTAGAGGTATGAAGAGGTTCGTAGTGTCATTATTTTTGTTTGTAGTAAGCTAAAAAAATTATAAAAAAATATTTTAAAACTCGAATATTTTTTCATAAAGCTAAATTAAGTTTGAAAGTCTATGATGTTACTACAAACGCTGAAAACGACTGAGAAACGTTTGAAGAGGTATGAAGAGGTTCGTAGTGTCATTATTTTTGTTTGTAGTAAGCTAAAAAAATTATAAAAAAATATTTTAAAACTCGAATATTTTTTCATAAAGCTAAATTAAGTTTGAAAGTCTATGATGTTACTACAAACGCTGAAAACGACTGAGAAACGTTTGAAGAGGTATGAAGAGGTTTGTAGTGTCATTATTTTTGTTTGTAGTAAGCTAAAAAAATTATAAAAAAATATTTTAAAACTCGAATATTTTTTCATAAAGCTAAATTAAGTTTGAAAGCCTATGAGGTTACTACAAACGCTGAAAATGACTGAGGAACGTTTGTAGAGGTATGAAGAGGTTCGTAATGTCATTATTTTTGTTTGTAGTAAGCTAAAAAAATTATAAAAAAATATTTTAAGTCTCGAATAATTTTTCATAAAGCTGAATTAAGTTTGAAAGCCTATGAGGTTACTACAAACGCTGAAAATGACTGAGAAACGTTTGAAGAGGTATGAAGAGGTTTGTAGTGTCATTATTTTTGTTTGTAGTAAGCTAAAAAAATTATAAAAAAATATTTTAAAACTCGAATATTTTTTCATAAAGCTAAATTAAGTTTGAAAGTCTATGATGTTACTACAAACGCTGAAAACGACTGAGAAACGTTTGAAGAGGTATGAAGAGGTTTGTAGTGTCATTATTTTTGTTTGTAGTAAGCTAAAAAAAATATAAAAAAATATTTTAAAACAAACGCTGAAAACGACTGAGAAACGTTTGAAGAGGTATGAAGAGGTTTGTAGTGTCATTATTTTAGTTTGTAGTAAGCTAAAAAAAAATATAAAAAAAATATTTTAAGTCTCGAATAATTTTTCATAAAGCTAAATTAAGTTTGAAAGCCTATGATGTTACTACAAACGCTGAAAACGACTGAGAAACGTTTGAAGATGTATGAAGAGGTTTGTAGTGTCATTATTTTTGTTTGTAGTAAGCTAAAAAAATTATAAAAAAATATTTTAAGTCTCGAATATTTTTTCATAAAGCTGAATTAAGTTTGAAAGCCTATGACGTTACTACAAACGCTGAAAATGACTGAGAAACGTTTGAAGAGGTATGAAGAGGTTTGTAGTGTCATTATTTTTGTTTGTAGTAAGATAAAAAAAAAGTAAAAAAATATTTTAAAACTCGAATATTTTTTCATAAAGCTAAATTAAGTTTGAAAGCCTATGAGGTTACTACAAACGCTGAAAATGACTGAGGAACGTTTGTAGAGGTATGAAGAGGTTCGTAGTGTCATTATTTTTGTTTGTAGTAAGCTAAAAAAATTATAAAAAAATATTTTAAAACTCGAATATTTTTTCATAAAGCTAAATTAAGTTTGAAAGTCTATGATGTTACTACAAACGCTGAAAACGACTGAGAAACGTTTGAAGAGGTATGAAGAGGTTCGTAGTGTCATTATTTTTGTTTGTAGTAAGCTAAAAAAATTATAAAAAAATATTTTAAAACTCGAATATTTTTTCATAAAGCTAAATTAAGTTTGAAAGTCTATGATGTTACTACAAACGCTGAAAACGACTGAGAAACGTTTGAAGAGGTATGAAGAGGTTTGTAGTGTCATTATTTTTGTTTGTAGTAAGCTAAAAAAATTATAAAAAAATATTTTAAATCTCGAATATTTTTTTATAAAGCTAAATTAAGTTTGAAAGCCTATGAGGTTACTACAAACGCTGAAAATGACTGAGGAACGTTTGTAGAGGTATGAAGAGGTTCGTAGTGTCATTATTTTTGTTTGTAGTAAGCTAAAAAAATTATAAAAAAATATTTCAAAACTCGAATATTTTTTCATAAAGCTAAATTAAGTTTGAAAGTCTATGATGTTACTACAAACGCTGAAAATGACTGAGAAACGTTTGAAGAGGTATGAAGAGGTTTGTAGTGTCATTATTTTTGTTTGTAGTAAGCTAAAAAAAATTATAAAAAAATATTTTAAAACTCGAATATTTTTTCATAAAGCTAAATTAAGTTTGAAAGCCTATGAGGTTACTACAAACGCTGAAAATGACTGAGGAACGTTTGTAGAGGTATGAAGAGGTTCGTAGTGTCATTGTTTTTGTTTGTAGTAAGCTAAAAAAATTATAAAAAAATATTTTAAAACTCGAATATTTTTTCATAAAGCTAAATTAAGTTTGAAAGTCTATGATGTTACTACAAACGCTGAAAACGACTGAGAAACGTTTGAAGAGGAATGAAGAGGTTCGTAGTGTCATTATTTTTGTTTGTAGTAAGCTAAAAAAATTATAAAAAAATATTTTAAGTCTCGAATAATTTTTCATAAAGCTGAATTAAGTTTGAAAGCCTATGAGGTTACTACAAACGCTGAAAATGACTGAGAAACGTTTGAAGAGGTATGAAGAGGTTTGTAGTGTCATTATTTTTGTTTGTAGTAAGCTAAAAAAATTATAAAAAAATATTTTAAAAATCGAATATTTTTTCATAAAGCTAAATTAAGTTTGAAAGTCTATGATGTTACTACAAACGCTGAAAACGACTGAGAAACGTTTGAAGAGGTATGAAGAGGTTTGTAGTGTCATTATTTTTGTTTGTAGTAAGCTAAAAAAAATATAAAAAAATATTTTAAAACAAACGCTGAAAACGACTGAGAAACGTTTGAAGAGGTATGAAGAGGTTTGTTGTGTCATTATTTTAGTTTGTAGTAAGCTAAAAAAAAATATAAAAAAAATATTTTAAGTCTCGAATAATTTTTCATAAAGCTAAATTAAGTTTGAAAGCCTATGAGGTTACTACAAACGCTGAAAATGACTGAGGAACGTTTGAAGAGGTATGAAGAGGTTCTTAGTGTCATTATTTTTGTTTGTAGTAAGCTAAAAAAATTATAAAAAAATATTTTAAAACTCGAATATTTTTTCATAAAGCTAAATTAAGTTTGAAAGTCTATGAGGTTACTACAAACGCTGAAAACGACTGAGAAACGTTTGTAGAGGTATGAAGAGGTTTGTAGTGTCATTATTTTTGTTTGTAGTAAGCTAAAAAAATTATAAAAAAATATTTTAAAACTCGAATATTTTTTCATAAAGCTAAATTAAGTTTGAAAGCCTATGAGGTTACTACAAACGCTGAAAATGACTGAGGAACGTTTGTAGAGGTATGAAGAGGTTCGTAGTGTCATTGTTTTTGTTTGTAGTAAGCTAAAAAAATTATAAAAAAATATTTTAAAACTCGAATATTTTTTCATAAAGCTAAATTAAGTTTGAAAGTCTATGATGTTACTACAAACGCTGAAAACGACTGAGAAACGTTTGAAGAGGAATGAAGAGGTTCGTAGTGTCATTATTTTTGTTTGTAGTAAGCTAAAAAAATTATAAAAAAATATTTTAAGTCTCGAATATTTTTTCATAAAGCTAAATTAAGTTTGAAAGCCTATGAGGTTATTACAAACGCTGAAAATGTAATGTTTAGTTTCAGAGGGTAAAACATATTTACAAGAGGGAAAAACATATTTACAAGAGGGAAGAACATATTTACAAGGCATTAGGGGCTTTTTTACAGAGTTGCCAAACCGCTTTAAAAAAAAATTAAATATAAAGAGGGATAAAAGAAAATTGCCTAATAGGTTAAGTAAATTGTGAAGAAATAAAAGAAAAATGCTAGCAAAAGTAAAAAAGAAAAATGATGATGAAATGAGGGCCTGAAAGGGAAACAAAAAGTTAGCGTATGTTCTTGTGCAAGTATGGTTTTAGAATTTTGAGAGAAATGAAAAATCGAGCCCACATTAAAAATAAATAAATAGTTTAAAAAAATAGGTAGAGTGTGAAGTGAGTTTGAGTATGTGGGGTGAGTTCTAGCCAAATAGGGCGCACAAACAATACCTTTGCGCCCAATTTTTAAGATTTGGGCGCCAAACTGTAACGTTACGTTTAGCTCAGATGAGCTAAACGTAAGCTACGTTATTAAAATAAAAGATACAAAATAAGAAAAGTTAAAAATAAGAAAAAGGTAAAATAAGGCCGGCTTCATACGACGGGGCCAGCTTGACACGACGTGCCCAGCTTGACACGACGTGCCGCCCGCATCATCTTCTTTGGCAAAGGGGCAACCGCAGACCAGGGCGGCGTGATACGGTGCGATGGGGTACTCACTAACCTCATAGGCTTTCAAACTTAATTCAGCTTTATGAAAAAATATTCGAGACTTAAAATATTTTTTTATAATTTTTTTAGCTTACTACAAACAAAAATAATGACACTACAAACCTCTTCATACCTCTTCAAACGTTTCTCAGTCGTTTTCAGCGTTTGTAGTAACATCATAGACTTTCAAACTTAATTTAGCTTTATGAAAAAATATTCGAGTTTTAAAATATTTTTTTATAATTTTTTTAGCTTACTACAAACAAAAATAATGACACTACGAACCTCTTCATACCTCTTCAAACGTTTCTCAGTCGTTTTCAGCGTTTGTAGTAACATCATAGACTTTCAAACTTAATTTAGCTTTATGAAAAAATATTCGAGTTTTAAAATATTTTTTTATAATTTTTTTAGCTTACTACAAACAAAAATAATGACACTACAAACCTCTTCATACCTCTTCAAACGTTTCTCAGTCGTTTTCAGCGTTTGTAGTAACATCATAGACTTTCAAACTTAATTTAGCTTTATGAAAAAATATTCGAGTTTTAAAATATTTTTTTATAATTTTTTTAGCTTACTACAAACAAAAATAATGACACTACGAACCTCTTCATACCTCTACAAACGTTCCTCAGTCATTTTCAGCGTTTGTAGTAACCTCATAGGCTTTCAAACTTAATTTAGCTTTATGAAAAAATATTCGAGGTTTAAAATATTTTTTTATAATTTTTTTAGCTTACTACAAACAAAAATAATGACACTACAAACCTCTTCATACCTCTTTAAACGTTTCTCAGTCGTTTTCAGCGTTTGTAGTAACCTCATAGGCTTTCAAACTTAATTTAGCTTTATGAAAAAATATTCGAGTTTTAAAATATTTTTTTATAATTTTTTTAGCTTACTAAAAACGAAAATAATGACTTTACAAACCTCTTCATACCTCATCAAACGTTTCTCAGTCGTTTTCAGCGTTTGTAGTAACATCATAGACTTTCAAACTTAATTTAGCTTTATGAAAAAATATTCGAGTTTTAAAATATTTTTTTATAATTTTTTTAGCTTACTACAAACAAAAATAATCACACTACGAACCTCCTCATACCTCTACAAACGTTCCTCAGTTATTTTCAGCGTTTGTAGTAACCTCATAGGCTTTCAAACTTAATTTAGCTTTATGAAAAAATATTCGAGATTTAAAATATTTTTCTATATTTTTTTTAGCTTACTACAAACGAAAAAAAATACACTACAATCCACTTCTAACGCTTACCTATCAGATGCAACCGGAAAAAATCAGGTTTTGCAATGTCGGGAGCGAACATTTTTTTTGCTGTCCATTTTTTTTTTTTGGTACCACTACTTACGAAATAATTTTCACTACTATCCACTACTTACCGATATCTTTCAATCATACCAAGAAAAGATCATTTTTCCCAAACTCGGGTGCTAGGTCCACAGAGCCCGTAAGCGTCCATGCTGAGCATTGGATCTCATTGAAACACTGTTTGAACGAATACCGTCCTAAATAATACTGTTTCCTGAAATACAGGTAAATAACAATTTTTCCTTACAGTTATAGCTTTATTGGTTTATTTTCATAGAAAACGACAATGACGTATGTAAATATGGTATTATGTTAAGTCATACAATTTTAAATCTTATCTTCTTGTCCACAGGAGCCAATGTCGTACCACTGGTGGTTCAACAGCTCAGCCCATAGTAAACATGAGCTCACGACATCATCGATGACCACTGTGCCTAATTTGCCAGGTAAGCTTACAATATCCGACCTTCTGACCACTTTGCAATGGTGGTGCCCGTAGCAATTTAGAAACAGCAATCACCTAACATTTGTTATCAAACAAGCCTGGGTATATCTAATGGCTTGAAAATTAGGATCTTCTGTTAAGAAATTATAAGTGGTATTGAGATTACGCCATATGAATGGTTGATCATTTTACCTAATGCAAACAAACGTGGATAAAAGCGACTTAAACTTTCAAGATTCTTTTGCCATCGCTTTCTTTAAATTTATCTATGATATTTCATTCAGGTACATACATTTACATGGTGAATACTTCTTCAGACTACGGCTGGGTGCAGTGCTCGGGCACCAACTCCGTGGGGCGACAGACGAAGCCATGTCTCTTCCATATACTACCAGCTGGTAAGCAGTTTCATATATTTTTATCATCCGCCAAATTAACAATTGTTTATGACGTATCAGGGTGACCGAGGTGCGAATCATCGCGAAGTCAGGATTAATTCCCTTAGGTCAAGACATCGTGTGTGGGCAGGTGGGTAAAATCGTAAAAATGAAATCAAATACCGTATTATTCGATACACTGGGTTTATTAAAAAAATTACATCTTGTTTACAAATATCACGAATTGATAGTATGGTTCTGCGAGTTTCTCGGCACCGCTCAGTAACTATTCTGCTGCTCCGATCACGCGTGTGGCTAGATTAAGCGGAGCAAACAGTAGTTGTTCCTGATTCGCCAACAGGGGTTCAAGAAGTTTGTTTGACGTCCTTAATAATGACTAAACTGATATATCACACATCTATATTTAGAGTTAAATCCTAAGGTATTGGACTTGACTGATCAAAACTCTGAAAGGTCATCAATAAAATGTACATCCAAATCCAGTTCCAAAATGACCAAAAAATACCGAAAAAAAAATAGAACAGAACACATTTATTCGACACAGACACAACATAAGAGCAACATTCAGAAAGTAAAAGAGAATAATAGTGAAGAAGAATAAAATTGCGCTGAGTATGCCCATGCCGAATCGGTTACACAGCATTTATTTGACAAAATTACGGATAAATCAAAATATCCGAACATCGTCAAGTATCATATATTTAACATCATAACACACAAATGAGTTTTACCCATTTTCAAACAAAGATCTTGATAAAAGGAAGAGTCAATAAAATGTCAAAACCCATACCTAGCCAGCTCTATACAAATAAAAGACGGTCGTTAAATGCTAGACAGACTAAACTACAATCTATTTCTGAACTTTATTCCTCAAAAAAAATCTAAGTCCTTGCTTTTTCCTATAAAATAATGTGACGCTTCTCCTGTGCCAGACATTTTTAGTTTTTAATGAGGAGTGTAAGTTAGGTCTATTGTCGACGGCGTAAAGCGTGTCCCTCAAAATAGAGGGTGGTGCTGATGTTTATAAAAGCTTTTTCTAGCTAATACCAGCAACTATTGCTCGCTTTCGTACAATAAATGTGCAAACTTCTCTCCAGAGATAAGATTCGTTTTACTGCTTTACGTTGTTAATATCTTCAGTGGTTTAGGCTGTGCATTTTAAGTCAGTAAAGAAAAATATACAGATAAGCGAGAATATCAGCAATTTGATTGACATGGAACATTGATTGCCATTAAAGTACGTATATTTTTAATAATGGTTTATTTAAATAAATACTTTTTGCTCTTCCATACAGACAAGCCATCCACTCCCAAAGCTTGTGAAATCACTAACGTGACTTACGACTCTTTCTGTCTGAACTGCACGCCGGGACACGACGGAGGGATCCACCAGTCATTCCAGTTACAGGTAATTGATAGTAATCTTTACTAAGCATAGCATTGACAAGCAGTGTAAAGCTGCTTTTCCTCCAGAAATGTAGGACGAAAAATTCGTTTCAAGGCGGTGCATGCGGAAAAATACACCAATCTGAAGATGTTCGTAACTTGACTTAGCACCCGCGCACCGTTACACAGCTTTGTTCCGCATGCTCCCACTGCGCAAATTGCTCGAATCTTTAATGTGGTTTATCAGTGGTGGTGTCAAGAGCCGTTACACATACATATTTTCCTGTAGCACAAGTTTGTTTTATTTTTATAATTAAAGAACTTTTATCCCCCGAAAATTTGCTAATGAAATAAAAGTCATCGATAGGCTCGCGTTTGACCAACATTTCCTGATGGTATTCGAGGATATGGTCTAGGATGGTGCACGCTTGCCTAGATGGTAACCTATTCACTATTAACTTAAATGACCCCATCCTCAAGTTATTCAGTGAAATCTTCGAGGAAACAAGGGATCTGAACTTTCGTCTGTCAATAACGACTTATATGACCCCCGATGATTTGTTTCCAGCGTTACAGTGTAAGTTTCCGTCTTAACCATTAATCAAGCTATTTGAATTCTAGTTTAACTTACTGCAAGTTTTCAACTAAAACCATCAACAGCAGCTTGTGTAATACAACTTGCAACTGGTCATTTCGCAATAATTGGGTCACACACATTTATTACAGAGTACATATTTAATACGTTTGCAACCCCAGCAAAGTTAACAGTTCCAACAAAATAACGAAAATTAGTCATGAATATTAGTCATTAGTCTACTTTTTCAGTTTGTAGAACCATGCCGTGGGGATTGCTAACGTATGTGCTACTTTGCAAATAGATTGTACATTCTAAATACATTATACATTTACAATTATTGATTGAAAACCTGCATGTAAGTATTAACTTCTGCCCGGGGCTTAGCAGCCATTGTATGATATGGTAAAAAGTATCCTATGCCGTTCTTCAGGTCCTAGGCATAATTGCACAATCAGTGTATGACGTTCCCACTGCTGGAATACAGGCCTTCTCACTGTGAACGATAGTGAGTCATAATCTAAGCAGGCTCAATGCGAGTTGGAAGATATCTCAATGGCTCCGAATTTTTGGTTCTTGAATATGCTGGTTTCTTCACGATGACTTTTTCACTGTTTAGAGAGCAAGGATGATGAAATAATAACACGAAGTAAAGGACTTGCCTGGGTTTAAACCCACGACCTACAAGAAAACAAACTCGTAAGTCAAGTTCGAACCCGTTACCACTAGCCTACCACTTTTTTTGTTTTTGAATAGTTTGAAATGATCAATATATTCGTTTTCTTAGCCACTCACGTTTATACAAAAATAGTCACCGACAGCAACACTTTTATTGTTATAACACTGTAAATTACAAGTGATTTTATTACCCTGTTAAAAGATATTTTGACTGAATTGCCTTTAGTCAAATAACTTTTAACAGGGATATAATTTTCAAGATTCATCTGCTTTTGTTTTGAATCCCCTCCAAACTTCTAACTATTATTATATAATTAAAATAATTTAACTATTATTATTTTTATCAACCGACTTCTCAACAAGGAGGAGGTTTCTCAATTCGACCGACAACAAATATATTTTTTTATGTGTGTTCGCGGATAACTTCGTCGTTTATGAACCGATTTTGATGATTCTTTTTTTGTTGGAAAGGAGTTATCCCAAGGGTGGTACCATGATAAGGAAACAGGATCTGATGACGGGATCCTAGAGAAATCGAGAGAACTCCTCAAATATTATAGGCATACATATAGAGATTTTGGTATTTTCATCAATAATGCAATCATTTACACTCAGAAAATATCATTTAGTGAAGTGGAACTGATGAAGAAGACCATAATGGCCACTGGAACTCCGAAATAGAACAATGTTTCCTAGTCGTTTTTGGGCTTATTGGAATCGTCATGAGATATACTTTGGCTATAAATGATTTTCATGTTGATTGGAGTTACCTACCAAAACTAAAAGGAGAAAAATAAAAAACTTTTTAACAAAAAATCTAACTGACTTCCAAAACAAAATACTACAAAGCGAAAAATAACTTTCTTTTCCGAATTTGGTGTCTTTTGTACCCATTGTTTTCCGTTATTCGACACCGACTTCGGAAAAGAAAGTTATTTTACGCTTTGTAGTATTTTTTTTTGGAAGTCGGTTTGATTTAAATTAAAAAGTTTTTCTTTTTCCTTGAATTGCTTTCAGATTTTATGGCTGGGCTTTGGTACCGACACAAAAGTAATGTGTTTTTTTAATTTTATATTTTTTCTTTGTATATCGGATCAACAATTATGGATAAGATACGCATCAATGAACATTACTAATTATGATCCTTACATACTACGTACCTTTCCAAAGAACATCACCAATACGATCCGTGTATGTCCTGCTAGGGCGACATCTCAGCGTTTCCAGTCAAGTCTCTCTACCTTTTGTTAGTCGCCGATCAAAAATTACAAACAAAAAACTATATAAAGTAAATCAAAATAAACACACAATAAGCCACTATTTAAAAATACAAAAAAACGTTGTACCTTTTGTAGTAAGCTTCACAAATTGCGTTTAAGATATCAATAGACTTCGATACGTCTTGTTACTGTCACTTAGCTCGATACAAATAAAAGAAAGAAAGCTAAAATGAACGACATTAAATTCTTTATGGACAGACAACGTATCGCTTTTGTCTGGGGAGTTCAATAACATTGCTAAAACGATTTTCAGGCACAATTTATACAGCCTTTTCATCATCTTAGAAAATAAAGTAGGTATCTTATTTTTCTTGTTTCACCTGAGACAGACAACAACGCGGCGTTGGAAGGCTTCACAAGATGAACCGATGACCTGGTAAGGACTGCAAGAGTACGCCGAATGCGAGATGCACAGACAACACTTGGGGGAAGCCTATGTTCAGTGAGGACAACTTTTGGCTAAAATATATAATAGATAATGAGAATGAAGGAGCATATAACACGTTACACGACGTA
Source organism: Orthosia gracilis (assembly GCA_947562075.1). Classification (NCBI taxonomy): domain Eukaryota; kingdom Metazoa; phylum Arthropoda; class Insecta; order Lepidoptera; family Noctuidae; genus Orthosia; species Orthosia gracilis. The sequence continues at coordinate 9,600,413 of OX387266.1, read as the reverse complement.
CTTTTGAAGTATCGCCACTCATGGGAGTCAACATTAAACGAAGGGTACAGGACATAATTTTTTGCAGGGGAACTGTAGTAGACGGATGAGAGTATTCATTTGAGGACAGAGTTGTTTGGTGTGTGTTTGGAGAGGCATATATCCAGCTCTGTAACGGAAAAAAGGAAAGAGGAAAATCCGGGATGGCTGTTCTGTTTTACAATATTACTCATTATTTTGAGCTTGTTTTGTGCCTGGACCTCTCTGTTGTTGCTGAGTGGTTGTTACAAACCTTTATAAATTGATAGCCATGTCTATTGGCTAGTCCAATGACATCTCTTGATGAAACAATCCTTATTTAATTAAAATGCTCCTTTTCCCCTCTCAGGTCTTCGACATGGCAACAGGTCTTCTTCTCCGCAATGACACCAGTGATGCCCCTGAGTTTGAAGTAGCAGGTCTATCAGCGGGCATCTCCTTATTTGTGTCAGTGAGAGCCTTCAATAGGAAAGGCTTTAGTGAAGCTCTGACATTGACTTCTAGTTTGCTGAAGTATCCGCAACGGCATACAGGTATGATTTCATGGTTTGAATGTTCGTAGGACTAAGTAAATTTACGTATTGAAAAGACAATGCCTAGCAAGAAACACGTTACTACGAAAAACTTTATGTACACCCTTATTTTCGAACAAGCATTGGACCCAAAGACCCGAAAACTTTTCGTAGGAGGTAATGTGTTTCACGCCAGCCATGAAATGGCACAGTCATAAGTAAGATAAGAAAAATAAAAACTACAGTTGTTCCCACAGTGCAGGTCCCTGTCAAGGTGGAGCTGACGACAGTCTTGATGATAGTCCTGGGAGCAGTGGCAGTGATCGCCGCCATGACTGCCGTGTCAGCTGTCGTCTTCTGCTGCAAATACTTTAACAGGAGAGAGAGTGAGTTAAGTGTAGTTTAATTGAACTTGGTGTGTAGTTTGATTGAACTTCAGGTGTATTTTAATTGAAACCAAGCGTAGGTTAATTGAACTTTGTGTGTGGTTTAATTGAAACGTTGCAATTAATCATCTAAATCAAAACAATGGTTTCTGTTTTGATTCCACTAGTAATGTTTAATTATTTAGAGTTTAGTCCTTGATTAATTTAATTGAATAAGAGTAAACAAAACTCTTAATTAAAACTTATTACATATTTTAAATGTTTAATTCTAATCCTGAGACTGATATTAAAACAATATTTTAATTTTATTGAAAACTGAACTCGATTCTGCGAAAAGATTGAACATGTTAATAAAAATTACGTAAACCAATATATTTAAGTAAAAACCATATCACTCTAAGGGCACAAATGTTTTTACGCCGAAGCTGTAAATATCCAATATATTATTAAATAAATAAGAATTACATCGAATTAATAAAAGTCGACAGGAGAAAATGTGTAGACAAAAAATAATGTAAACTGACAAAGTATTTCATCTTTTTTTTTGTTTTGTTTTTAGAAAAACATGAAAAGGTCAAAAGTCAGGGGGATGAAACATCTAGTATACCACTAACTGGCAATAAAGATGAAAGTGTTGATAGTTTAGGTAAGTCCCTAAATTCAGTTACTGGGATAGGTATAAGTTGCCTCGTTGATTTAGTTGTCGCAAGCACTACTTCTTAGCATGAGGTCTTGGTTTCAAATCCCCGGGCAGTGTTATTGTCTTTTTCCTACTGAAACTTCTCAGAAGCAGCTGGGAGTCTGTTCAGTTGATTGCAATAGGCCATATTACAATGAAATTTGACATTTCCAAAGGTCGCAATGTATGATAATTTCACAGATGCATATTTTGCCTATAAGCTAACTACATAACAAACAGTTTCCTCTGAATACTGTTTCAACACAAGAGCTTATTTTTGTAAGCATCATCGACGAACGGGAACGGGAATCATCGACACAAAGAAGAATTTACCAAAAAAAATATCAACTTTCAAAGATAAATTCTCGAAAAACAATCCACGATAGTACCGAAGAGATTTTATCGATTGTATGTAAAAGGATTTCATGGTGTTATTCTAAGGTATTCGAGTAGTCAGAAGCAATTTGAAATATTCGTTTTATCTTGAATCGGATTCAGATAGCAGAAAACGAAAGAATTTTCACGAAATACTACCCATATATTTTTGAAATCCTTTGTTAGAAGTGTGAGAATTTCAGCTGACCCAAAAGAACGGCGACAATAAATTGTAAAGTACCTACTTGCTTACATAACATCACTCCTGTATTCTCTAAAAATATAGTCAGAGGTATACCTGTACTTGCCTATACGTAGTACTGACTAAGTCCCATAAATCGAGACTCGGGGCTGCGATAGGGAAATACCAGATGTAAAAACCCAATATTACCATTCCCGACCTTTTAGAACGAACCCAGGATCTTAAGCACAACAGTAGCAATTCGGGTGTTCATAAAGGTTTGAATTCGCTACTAGCGATAACTATCACCGAGACGACTTGAAAAAAGAAAGTTTAACTGAAATATTTATGAGCATTTTTAATCTGCAAACCACATGTTAGTTTTTTACTGTAATTTTACAACCAAACACCAGCTTGTAATTACAAACCCAGCCCAAAGAAACATCAAAAACACTCAAACAAAATTAAAATAAAAAAAACAAAAGTATGAGCAATAAAAATAATTTACTATCTCCTTTACAGATAAAAACCCAGATTTAATACCAGTAGACGGGAAGATCAGCGACAGCTGCTCAAATAAATCTTCTACTACCGACTACAGCTCTATAAGACCGCTTATATCAAGGACGACTGATAAATACGACATGACGACAAACTGCGACAGGTTCTACGACCACAACATCGATCCTTGCAGCCAATACATACATGTCCGACCGGTGGAATACCGAAGTCCTTATACACCAACGTTGCAAATGCCGAACCTTGGTCCCAGCATACAGTACTTGGGGCCAATGAGTAGTCTGCATATGCCGAAAGTAGGCCCCAATGACTGTCATAGACAGCCGTATGATAAGGTGTACGAGGATTGGTTGAAGTATAAGAATGCGTTGCCGTTGAATACTAGTGATTTGGTAAAAATTGAACATCATTTAACCGTAAGATATTGTGTATATATTGAGGGGAAATTTAATGATCGCTGAACAAATTTACTGCTTATTATTTTATTATTATATAAATATTATTATCTACAATTGTCCATATTCAAATAACAACTGTCAAACAATTAATAATTTGCCTAGTAATAAAGTCACGAACATGAGTATCTTACAAATTAAGCAAAGCAATAATAATAACTTGCTCGTGAAATAAAGAATGTAACTTTGAGGAAAATCCTGGTTTCGAAACAACTATGTTCATTACATGAGCCGATTCTTATCAATACTGTAGGAGAAATCGCTTTTGAATCTTGCGTAAGTAAATAGTCGTACTTATCGGCGTGACGGTAGGTGTGTTTATTTTAAACTATTTATGTAAACAACACCTCCTCAACATACACCCAAAACAAGAAACTAACTTTTCTTTCCTATTTCAGCTACCAGCAGAACAACTGCTCCCTCCAGAACTATACGCAAAGCCACCATTTCTGTACAGTAACCCCAGTAGAAACCCACTGAACCTTGCTCAGATGCCAGAGTTAGAGCACAGGTCTCTGGCGAAGGACACTAGAAGTTGCTCCAACTCGCCGCCAGTGAGGTTCAACCCGGAGAGTAACAGTGTTTACTACAGTAAGGGTGTGCTAGATAGGACCACTAATACGTTACCACATTTGAAGCCTAATAGGATAAATGGTAAGCATTATTGAACGTTATTTTTTCCCTAAACAATTACAGGCACATTCAGAGTTGGTCAGACAGAAATATGAAGCTAGTTTTTCACTGGTAAAAAAGCAGCACAATATCGAGCTTTACTTTCGTTTCTGAAATAAAGAAATGTTAATTTAATTTAGGTGGGTCAATGGCAGCCATTGCCATGCACTGTGACTGCCTTCTACTGGAATTGCTAATTAAATATACAGTTAGTTTAATATACAGTTAATTTTTCTTTTACAGGAAACTCTCCAACCCAAATGCTAAGTGAGCCAAAATCTGTGACAAAATCTACCGATACTTCCCTAGAACATTCTAAAGTTACTAAAGAGTGTTGCTGAGACAAGAAATATTAGAAAGGGACAAAGTGACCTGCAAATTGAACTAGGTAAAAAGGCCTTAAGTGAACATTTACAGGCTAGTGGCCTAGGAAAAGGGCTTCAATGTACCTCAGTTGTTGTGAAAAGGTGTAAAGTGTACATTAAATGTGATAAAATTCGGTGAATATCGGCTTAGAACTTTGGATCTGTCCGTTGTGATTGAATTATTTCACATGATCGACAAATTTGATTTAATACAATCGATTTACACCTACTCTCTTTTTTAAAATAATTATGTATTGCCGAATAATTAATTTGAAAAAAAAAGTAATGTGAAAATAGATTTTTGAATTAGTGAATATAATTATTAGAATGAACGATTAATGTCAATTTAATAGAACGATTATTACCTAGATTTTAAAAGTATTTAGCATCTTCCTTAAGACGATAAGACTGAATATTATGTGTGGAAGATACACACGTTTAGATAAAACAATTATTATTTGATTACATTATTGTTATTAATTATTAACATGAAAACCATTTTAAGTAACGTGCAAAATAAGTTTTAATTTGATTAACAGAACGGTGTAGTTATTCTTGTCTAAATTTCAGATTTGTATTTCATTTATTTTTGTTATCAAAATTATTATTGTTTTAAGGAGAGCTTAAACAAATATAGTTATGTACGCTGTGAATGTAAATAGTGTAAATATTATAAGTATTTTATACAAAAATGTGGCCATATTGGTTAAATGGTAAATAATCGTTGTATAATAATAATTACTGTCACAAAATCGAGCTTTTATGTTATGAATGATGATTTTGATTTAAATATTTGTTTGTGAGGAATAGAAGATTAATAAGGAAATATGTTTTTTCCTAAAAATATTCGAAAAGAAGGATGTTATCGACGCCTCAAAAAGTGAAATCATAATAGTTTGTTAAAAATCATATTGACTGTTAATATCTTCGGATTATAGTTTTAAACATATTTCGGAATATTGAAAGCTTACTCGTGGAGAAAAAGCGATGTTGTTCATGTGTAAATTATATAAAATACTATATATGAATACTAAATGTGATAACAGTTACAAGATATCTCAGTTCACGATAAGACGTAATAATAAAATTGTACTAAAAACTTTAATTCTTACAAGAATAATAAGTTTATAATCGAATGTTTTTTGTCAATAAAACAACAAAATTGATAATTTCTATAAAGAAAACGCCTATCTAATTGCAATACAGTAACAAACATATTTTTCTCCATCGCTAATATAAAAGAAAGAAAGAAAAAATATTGATTTGTGACCCGCACAGGAGACACGAGATAAGCAAAACACAAAACAAAAACAATAATAATAACTCTTAATATCTAACTTTTATTAAAAGTCATGTATTATGTAAAATGATAAAAGCTTGTAAAATATTAAAAAGGGTTTATCCTTTTTATTGAAAGGTCATGAACTGAGTAGCTACTGAGATTAATATTTGATTTTAAAAATTAAAATATTTTTACCAACATGTTTTTATTGAGTTTCAAACAGATAACTTTTTTTTGGATATCGGCATATTATTTTAACCATGACATATATTTTATAGACATTTTTAAAGTACATATTAGTAAAGTCGGAAAGTAGTTAATTTATTTTAGTTATCATTTAAGCTTATTTTAGATGTTTTTATTTAAACAAAGTTGAACCCTGAGTTAAAAAATTCATTAACTCGGTACTCAATTGAGTACCTACGTAAGTTCGGTAGGTAGTTAATTTATTTTGGTTATCATTGACGCTTATTTTAAATAGTGCTACTTATTCAAGTTGAATATTGAGTTAAAGTCATTCAGCCAGTCAGTCAGTCAGTCGTTCAGTCATTTCATATTCTTCTTTTTACGTTTCTTACTGCGGGCGAAGCCACTCGCAGAAGTTAGTCTTTAATAATTATAAAAACTTGTTTAACAAAATAATATGAATTCTCACCCCCTTTGTAATGGAACTCACATTCACAAAATTATTGCAAGATGTAGGTCAACTTAACACCTCTGCTAGATCTTTTCCCTTTAAAGGCGACGAAATACAAGGATATCAGACGCTTAAAATTCTATTTAGATCAGCAAAGGAATGGAGTCGTTTCGAACAAATGAAATCTATACGATGAACCTGTGAATTCTAATCTCTGTTATATAATGGCTTTACGTTAGAGTTTTTTTTTCTTAGCGATTTCGACCGGGAAATAGCTTCCTTATTAACCGAATTCAAAAAAAGGAGGCGATTCTCTATTCGTCGGAATCTTTTTTTTGTGTTTATTCCCCGATTACTCAAAAACACCAGGACCGATTTGAAAAACAAAACAGTTGCAGTTGAAGCTTGTTTTAAAAAGATTTTTACTTTTAATTATCTGGACTACCAATGCTTCAATGGTTTCTTAACCGCATAAAGCCAGGTCGGATCAATTAAACCCTTCATAAATTCTAAATTAGACATAATTATCTATTAAAATAACGGTGGTGTTAATTCTCTGATGTGAAGGCAAATTTTATACAGGCTGTGTGATTTTAACACTAGCCCATAATGTATTTAAACAAAAGATGGGTCTACCCAGTGTGCCAAATTAATCTAAATATGTACATTCAGCCGTTTTTAAATTTAAAAAAAGTAAAGAAATTAAATTGAATCTTTTCAGTCTAGTAGCGTATCAATTAACTTAGACTATCTAATTTTCATTTCTGAAATGCCAAATAATCAAAAAAGATCTCGACTCAAAATACTCTGTCCAACCGTTGGCTAAAAATTATTTCGATTAAAAGCGCAGCCTGTATCCTACTCGCCTGTAAATTCGTCGTCTCGAATGGTTTCATATAGCTGCCCCAATTCCGAGGATTGAACTCTCTCTTTTCACGATTCGTTAAACTGTTCTGTATGGATGCTAGTAGCAAAGAGACGATCGTGTTTTAGATATTAAAATGAGCGTCAAAACTGTGATGACGGTTTCCGTTGACTTTGTTGTGATATTTCTGACTGTATTTCTACGAGTATGAAGTGGAAGGATGACCTACATAGCCAAATAAGAATCACAAATAAGTTTTCTGGCCTTATAAATAAATAATTTTCTTAACAAATAAAGTTTGCTTTCAGAATTAAGTATTTGGAGTATAAGATTCACGATCAATTACTGCTAATAGTGATACGTTAAACTTGTTGGCTGCTCAATGAAGCAACGCGAAAATTAGTACTTGCCACTTTACTGGACTGAACTACGACTGTTAATGTTTGACAGACAAAATAAAAGAAGCCGAGACAAAAAGATTTGAACGTAATTTTTCATCCGATTTGTATCGGCGCGCCGCCGCTTACGCACTTTGTGGTATAACATACATAAACTTATAACAGCTGATGTTTACTGACAAAATTGAAGGGAAATGTCCTAGGTCAGACCAAGTTCGCACATAGTTGAACACCAAACTGCACGCGCTCCACGACGCAAAAGCCAGGCATAGATTAGTGAAAAAAAAAAGATTTTTGCCAGGGGAATCACGACCCTCAGTAATGAGGAACAAGACGGGAGGAGGTAATGTCAACCAAACCATTGCTTATCTCACTCGTATTAGCTATTCACCCGCGACTTCAACTATAATCGCCAAGGATACTAAAACATGTATATCTTATCTTGATATACATAGATCTGTTGGTCTGTCTGTCAGTCTGTTTGTGACCTTTATTGTTCTTCACAGCTGAACGAATTTGAATGAAACTTGTTTGCACACAAATAAATCTTATACTGATTTAGGTCGTTGAAGGTGGATTTTTATCTCGGTCCATTTGGGATACTTAAAAATTTTCACACGGGCGAAGCCAGTATAATATTATAAAGCTGAAGAGTTTGTTTGTATGAATACGTTAATCTCTGGCATTTCCGGTTAGGTTTGATAAATTCTGTATGAATTGTATAGCTTCAATTCTTGAGGAAAATTAAAGGCTATTTAACATTACCCTATGATTCTCAGGCAAAAACATCGCATGCTCAGCTGATTATATTCCCACTGATGGGATACAGGCATCCTTTTTGTGAGAGAGGATGGGCCATAATCTACCACGGGGACCAGTGTATGTTGGTACATGACACATGTCGAAGATTGATTTCTTCACGATGATTTTCTTCACCGGTTTGAAAGCAGTGTTGTTGAAATAAGTTACGCAAAATATAAAAATAATGCGCCTGCATAGGTTCGAACCCACGACCTACGGCTTGTAAGTCGGGGCTGTGATCACTGCTGTCTTTAGGAGCCGAGCAAACAAAAAAATCTGAAATAGCAAAGCTAAGCTAAAAAACGAAGCATCTAATAGTGCAGGCGGGTGCATGTATATTTTTGTGGTGACGTCACTTGAAAGCACGAGGGTTACATGAAGGTTATATGAATCGATGTCGACTTATCGATATTCGAGATATGGGTTAGGATAATCGATGGTGTTAAAAATCGAGTGTTTGTGATCGTGTTTTGTTTTCGGGTGACAGATAGTAAATGATCTTTTTAAAGATGGGTCGGGTGTTAAAAACAAGGATTTGTTTTTGATAGGTTTATTGGTATCTTATATTGACAAGTTGTAGACGGATGACCTGCAAAGAATTTTTACTTATGCCAGCTTCGTCCGCGCGATAGTTGTAAGTCATCCCATGGGAACCTACTATCGGGACAAAAAGTGTCCTATGCTACGAACTGGGTTCATCATCATCATTTCAGCCAAAAGACGCAATTACTACAACTACTGCTGAACAGAGGCCTTCCCCTTTCTTGTGCGTTTCTCATCTTGCGGAAAAATATATCCCACCTTTTTGCAAACATTTTTAAACCTATTTCGGCAGTAAAATACATCATATCTACCAAATAAATAAAAATTATGCAGTCAGGTAAAAATAACTCAGGTCTGGATTAAGTTGAGGCTCTACAGTGATGGGTCTGACGTATCCTGATTTCACAGTTGTTTTACCCGGTCCGTCACCTGACGTGTCCGACATGGCGGTGACGGAGGTGGGAATAGTTGCTGTGACGTTTTGGGAAAATATACTTGATAGAAATATAAAAAATGTGTGTGCTAAGGTGTACTGAAGCTTTACACTTGCGAACTATTGTTTCAGTTTGAAATTAGAAAAAAAACGAGCTATTCGAGAGAGCAACTCATGCGATAAGGACAAAGCTACAAAGACAAGCATTCTTACAAACTTACACTGAGAGCGTGAGAGGGTTTGTGTGCGTCTGTCTGTGTGGGGGGTCTTTTAAACTTTTCATCTGTCTGACACAGCAAGAAACCAGTATTGAGTAGCTGACAGCATACAAAGATACTGTGTAGCTTGTTTCTTAACTTTTTTTTAAACATGGAATGTTACCTACGTAATTAAACTTTTATTATTCTTTTATTCAGAGTTGTTATGAACTGCGTAGATATACCTAATATACGGGCTCCATGATGCCTATCATGTTTGTTGGTTATTAGGAACCTACTTTAAAAACGGCCTCAATTCGTGAGGGTCGTTTCGCTAGGTCATGTTGTCATTAGTAGACTGAGGTAGGCAGTGCCGAATAAATAATAATAATAAATAAAAGTGTAGTATTGGGTGATTATTATCCTATAAGTTGGTCAGACAAAAGTAAGATTGTCAGCATTGTCAGCAGTGTCTGTGCAGTGTCAGTACTTTCCCCACAAGAATATGCTTTCGATTTTTGATAAAAAAAATAAGATTTATGAAAATTTCGTGTGAGGCCGGAGCGCGAGACTAATGTTAAAATAAACATAAATGCTGGCAGACATACGTTACCTTCACGACAAGTGTACTGAATAGTTTGTGCACACCACTCGTGTAGTCTGGCTGGGTTTAGAATATCAGGTAAGCCGGAGGCGGTAGCGGGAGCGATTTGAGGCTGCGTAGAGAACCTTGAAGGTAGAAAACTTTTTTATGCCAATGTTTTTTCGTAGACCATTGTCTTTTTACGGTAAAGGAGTTCAGTAACTACATTTAAGTGTCAAAATATGTATACACTTACAATGTGGATGACTTTAACGGTAAGGGCAGGCCAGAGGTATGATGAATGTACTGCATCAAAGATGACTTTTATGGCTAAAAAAGAGGTCACTAGCTACTCTCATAAAATAAATAAAATTAAAAACGAATAAATTGAAATAAGTTTCCAAATGTTTTGACAAGAATTTTTCGATTTACCAATATGATAGAGTGTGAGTAGGTTGTGAGATGGGTGCAAGGCTAGTGCTGTGGTTGAGCGATTGAGTGGTTGATGCGTGTCGCAGGTTTTAGGAACAAATATTTGTATATTTTACAGATAGTTTTTCTGGCTCTAGGTGTTTGTGTATGTGAGTTTATATGTTTGTAAACGCACCCACGATACAGGAGAAATTCCAAATGTGGAGCAACGTCATAAAAAAATAATTATCCTATTTCAAGACATGTCAAATCTGTAGTATTTCCTTCTTACTGGAATGTGTATTCTTATTAATCGCTCATAACTTGGGCTGCAACACCAGCACTATGTAAAGACAGGTGTCGCGACTAGGCTGCACAGCGCGCAGGTACAAGCAGTGACGCGTTTCATTCAAGTGTGTTTTTACGTGTTTTTCTACTCGTTCGCGGGTTTTCGCGTGAGCTTTTCCATTTGTGACACGCAGTTTAAATGTTACAAGTGCAGTTGTACGCCTTGTTTTTGTTTGTTTTGTGTTTGCAAGCTAGATTAGTACTAAATAGAGTGATTTCAGCTTGCAATTTGTCGTGTTATTCTAAAATATTTGAATGGGAAATATTGTTTTCTGTTTTCAAACACAAAATAGGCTTTTTTTTAGACGTTTGAATGGATATTAATAGCCCCTGCCCGCGGGGCTTCGCCCGCGTAAAAAGTGTTTCTTCATCCCAAGGGAACACAAACTATCCTATGTCCTTCCCAGGGTCCCAAACTATCTCCATGCTAAATTTCATCTAAATCGATTCAGTAGATCCAGAGATTACCCCCTACAAACTAACAAACTTTATAGTTCTTATAATATTATAGCTGTTCCACTCGGTTTCGCTCCCGTGGACCACCCCACAGGACCTGTTTTCAGGTTAAAAAATTGCCTATGTCACTCAGGAATAATGAAGCTTTCTATTGGTAAAAGAATTTTTAAAATCGGTACAGTAGTTTTGGATGCTATTAAAGACAAACTCACAAAAATAAATCTTGCCTCTTTATAATATTATTATAAACTGACCCCCATGGCTTCGCTCCCATCAATTGGCTATCTACCAGGTACCACTACCTACCTACAAAAAAACAAACTCTTCAGCTTTGTAATATTGGTATAGTTGTTGATAAAACTCCTTCGCAAATGAACAAATTTGATAATCATAATAAAGGTTATAGTGAGTCAATCTTAAAAGATACACATATGCTGACACGGAATTTTTATAGAACTTTTAAAGAGGAACAATTCCATCATACATGATATTTGCGTAACTTAAACCATTTACGCAGCGAACGCAACGGAAGCTCTCAAAATGGAATAATGTTGCCCGTTTTTGCAACATTTTTCATTTATGCTCCGCTCCAATTGGTCGTAGCGTGACGTTATATAGCATATAACCTTCCTCGATAAATGGACTATCCAACACAAAAAGAATTTTTCAATTCCAACCAGTAGTTCCTGAGATTAGCGCGTTCAAACAAACAAACAAAGAAACTCTTAAGCTTTATAATATTAGTATAGATTTGAAGCTTTTATTTGCCAAAAGGGGTAATTTCCTGTATCTAGGTTCTTTCGTTGCTACCACTTACTGCTAAACAATATTATAACCGAGAATGGCTTCAAATCTGGGCCTAAACACAATCATAGTAATTGCAGTTTTAACTACACTAAAGTACGAATACTTCTTTTCTGCAAAACACTTCGCATAAATAATAAAAGATTTTTCTTGTGGCTTCGTTTCAGTGGACTGTGCCTAGGAACCATGCAATATCATCCAAACTGAACGTGTATGGAAAATTGCATCTTAATCGGTTGAGGATAACTGATTTAAAATTCATTGGCAAGATTTGACCCGAACACAGTTACATTACATACATGCATTGTAAGTTAAATAAAAGCTTGTTTAATGGTTATTTTTTGGTTTATATATTTTTTAAGTTGAAAACGTTACTTATCCAACTTAGGCGTTATGGGATCGAACCCAGATCGGTGCTTTTTTATTCTGTGTAATTTATTACATCATCATTACTCAAAATGCAATAATATGTTGGAAAACATCTTGATGAAACCGGCATGTCGTAGAATCAAAAATTCATAAACATGTGACATACTAATCGCACTGAGCACGCGTGGTCGATTACAGTCTACTGATCCACTCCTAGTAGACAGGAGGCCTGTGTCCCACCAGTGGTAAAGTTAGTAGTTATTGGTGGTGATAATGCTACGTTGGGTGTTTGCCTTAGTAAATTGACAAGCCAAACAAATTGCGAGTGAGAAATACCTTACACAGACCCATATATTCCACCCAATATACTCGAGTAAATTCACCTTATCTAGTGTCTCAATGCTCAAACGTGTCACTACCTAGTAACACACGAGTAATTGCTGAATGCTGGTCTAAGGTACGTTAGTCTGTGTAAGGCTTCGACCAGGGTGAGGAATCAGCGCAGTAGCGTCAGCGGGCGTGAAATATGAAACGTAAGAAGTCGCTGCATAAGTCTGTATGATAGCGAAGCGACTGTCGGGTGTGTAGCGCGACGAGACGGAGCGGCCTCGGTAGCAAGCGATCGTCTGTTGTTTTACCAGAGGTTCAGTACTTGCCAAACTTCTTGGCCACCCTGAAGTTGACTTGCCGATGCGCAAGGCACGGCACGGAGCGGTTTTTGTATGAGATTTAATACTGCGCAGCCATTGTATCCAACTTCAGGGCGGTCAAGAAGTTTGGCGAGAACTGTAATACGTCTAGCATTATTGCCTCGCTACAGCAACTCGCGATGCACTATGACTAACTGTACGCGCCCGCCACCGCGCTCTCACCCGCTCTAGCCACCGCGCGTTCACTCTGGTCCAGGTGTTAGTCGGTGTTGCGTTTAAATCACGCTCCTTTGACATGCCGTTGCGACGTAGTGATAAAACCACAATGGTATAATATAAAGTGAAGGTATAATGTCGTCTTGAGGTACGGATATTTGAGTCAGTAATTGGTATGATAGTTAATCTATTAAAGGAAAACAAGTGACTATGGTAAATGATATCTTCCCTTTTTCACTAATCTTCTTATAACGCACTAATAAATGAAATAAGTATCTAGAAGTTAAGAAAAAGATAATCTGCTCAGACTTTTCATGCATGAGTGTGAGGGTTCAAATCCAGCACAGATTTATCCGGACATGATTCACAGCATTTAGAACTCAAGCGTAACTTTATTTCAGACGTCTCCACCGTGAGACATCGGCAAAGGAAAACATCTCATCATCAGTGAGGAATCTTGTCCTTCATGTAGGTAATTGATGTAAGTATGAAATCATCACATTCCTTGAGAAAGCGTAGTGATTACTGCTCCCGCCTTCTCCTTATGAGAGGAGGTCTCTGCCTTGCAGTGGGATAGCAGATGAGTGGTTTATTAGTCATGTGGACTTTTGAAACATCATATTCTGCAAAATATCAATAAATAATATGGGATGGCGTCATTTTACCATCACCAAGCATACACAGTCCCATTACATAAAATCTGGGATGAACTGGCAAGAGAGGGCTCAGCAAATGATTTTGTGGGCCCAGAACCATGTGTAGGCATTTCGACGTGTATCGTAAAAGCCGCATTTAGAGAGTTTGCAGATCACAGACAGCGAACACATTGGCTGTCTAATACCGGTCTACAACACTCAAAGAAATTTCTAGGCTCTTCTTTCAAAGCCCGGAAATGCATTTGGAATATGAGCAGGGGGCAAATCCGCTACCTGCTTGGGGCCTTTACTGGACACTTTGGAACCAACGACATGCTCATGAAGATGGGTCTGGCCGCGACACCCATGTGCAGGTTGTGTGGTGAACATACGGAACGCATGGAGCACTTTCTGTGCACATGCGATGCACTGGCTGGTAAGCGAATGAGTCTCCTAGGGGTTGGATATCCAAAACCGGAAGACTATAGGCTAATATCACCTAGTCTCTTTGTAAAACTCATGAAAAGAGTTTTCAACGAGATTGGGGAAGAGTAAGGTATCTAGGGGATATGGATCCCAATGGGTCGAAGTGTCCGAGTTATTTCTCGGCCCCTCCACAAGATAAGATAAGATAAACATAAAATCTTTCAGACAGAGCTGTAGACGCAGCTAGTTAAAACTTAAACAAAAGTGTACTTTGAAGTCTTCGTCAACACGACAGAGTCATACTCGTAAGTGAACGTGTGAGTACGAGCTACGCGTAGACGTTTGTTGGACTACTTGCGGTTACACGGATGTCGATTAGCAAGGGTACTGCCGAGAAAAAAATAATTCAAATCTAAAACGGACTGAAATTTCTGTTTTTTTTTTGAATAGGCTTACTCGTAAATTGTTTTCCTTTATGAAATTGATAATATTTATCTACAAAAGGTGGTTACATCAGACCGGAAATATATGGATGTGTTGTGCAAAGAACACTTTTACTCATCAATAAATGATGCAAATGATTGATTTGTAAAAGTGTTGCATAAATGTTACTTATTCACAAACGAAACCCATGAATAAATCACGGAATCCTCCTAATAAGAAAAATAATAAAAATGTCCTTAAGTCCTTATAAAGCGTGTTTATCTATTGTTTAGCTGTGTAAATGTCAAATGCCTGCAAGTAAAATGTCCTCAAGGCAAACTTCACTATCATCATTCAGCCGAAAGAAGTCCATAGGCGTTAGTACATCAGCTTCCGCAAAAAGTCACCACATCGTTCAGTCGTATGCATCTCGCTTCCAATGGATTCCTGCAGCCATAAACAGGTCATTAGGCCACCCACGGTTGGAAGGCCTCCCACACTGTGTCTTTCGGTACGCGGTCACCACTCTAGAATTTTTCGGCCCCATCGACCATCCGTTCTGCGAGCTATGTGCCCTGCCCACTACCACTTCAGTTTGGCAATTCTTTGGGCTATGTTGGTAACTCTGGTTTTCTTCCGGTCTTCATTGCTGAAGACAAACCCTACAGAGAATTCATTAACAGCTACTCTACTCGGATTCACCTGTCGGTATGTCTATCACAGCAGTTAAAAACACAATGCCCACGAAATTTTTTATGAAGTACGGAAAAAACCCTGAGCTATTTTTAGCGAAGAACCACAGCGCCCAACTTGCCTTGTATTTTACATAAACCAACGAAAATTTCGCAAATTTGTGACAAAAGTTTTATTCTGTTTGACTTTGAAACTGTTCAGGCGTAAACTTGGTGATCTATTATGTACTCTTCCTGCTTGGGTAGCTCAGTGAATCTAATTTTGCAGACTGTTTTGAATACTCTACGCTACATCAGCAAATAGACAACTAGGGTTGTGGAAATCTTTTTTCTGAATTGATTTAATGTTAAATAGGAATCTTACCTTCCCTGCTTATTTAATTTACTACTAGATGTCGCCCATATAGTGTAAAGCGTCAATATAATAGTTACACAGTTTCAGTTCTTTTGAAATTAATATAATTATGTATTTGACAATTGAGTGTTTAGCACATCTATCACTCATACAGTAGCGAAGCCGCTGGCAAAACCTAGTTAAAATTAGATTTAACATGTTTCTCGAAACTTACCAAAGTTCAACGTATTTTGAATGCTCGCCAAGCTAGATCACTTGCACCTTTGTTTGTATTTGATTATTGTTTAATTATCCCGCATGCATCTATTTATCCCGCACAATTTTTCTAGATAAAAACATCACACTTTTAGGTTTACTTTTGCAGATAAACTCACATTCTACAACATTAAACACTGGTAAACTCGAAATACAGGTTCAAAATAAATTTATATACCGTATCTAGCATCCCTTCCCTTTATCCCTATCATATTTGTAATTGTGCAGACAAGCAAAGCTATGTCAGTCGTCTCCTCAAAATCAGTTATAATGTGTAGCCGCGCGAACTGTGCTAGATCTAGATAGTACACTCCTGCATGGATGATTGTGTACGGAGACAGGGACGTTGTTTTCTTTTCTAATGTTAGTCTTGGTACTTTGTTTTCGAAACCATAAAATAATTTGTGGGATTTTGCTGTGTAGTTGTTCAAGATGTTTTTTATAACATGCTGTGGTTAATAGACCGGTGACAAAACAGTTTTCTACTTATGATGTTAAGATGCCCGCGACGCAACAATGCGACAGCCGAATTAAAAAAATAGGAGAACACTCGTACATAAATAAAGCATACGCGTAATACCTACTTTACTTGGTCTAGTCTCTACAATCATTATGTGAAACCAATGCCAAAATTATGCATGCCGAATCAATGCTGACTAGATATCGTATTCCTATGTAAAAAGAACAAACCATCTGCCTTAAATAGTGTTATAAGTATGACAAATGGTACTTACTCAATCTTTAATTTTTATAAAATTTTCAATCTTTATAAAATACGACTACATACAACAGCAATTTCCAAGTAGATATTTTCTGATAGTTCTCCAATTTAT
Source organism: Orthosia gracilis (assembly GCA_947562075.1). NCBI lineage: Eukaryota > Metazoa > Arthropoda > Insecta > Lepidoptera > Noctuidae > Orthosia > Orthosia gracilis. The sequence goes on along the minus strand of OX387266.1, from coordinate 9,583,639 downwards.
TCCTCAAAAGAAAGACAAGGTAAAGTAAAGTTCTATTATCAATATAATACAAACACTAAATCGGTAACCTTGTGCTTGTTGCTAAAAAGTTGTATTGCGGTTCCCAATAAGATTATTCGAAATTCTCACGGGATTGTGGAATATAAGATGGACGAAGTCGCTAGTATAATAATTACGTCAATCTTTTCCTAGTGCCTTATAGGTAGATAAATATAATCTGCGGTATTTCTAGCAAATAATTGATACATGTAGGTCTCTCAGTTTAATGGTTGATGTTATTCTCACGTTAATATTCCCCAAGTTGAGTAATGCAAGTTGCCCGTGTACCCGCCCGTACCTAATAGAAACTTTACGTTTGCTCCTTCAATTATTAAACAAGCTACAATAACATGTTCCGGCTGAAATTTCAGCGGTTAATGAAGGCTAACATGCAAGGTAGTCGTTTATTAAAAACTCTTTCAGTTTTATTGTTTGAGTATTGTGGAGTAAGTCGGGTTTTGATGAGAGGTAAATAATTGAGGTAGACATTGTTCAATTTATACATTAGTGGTAAGTGAGCACTTTGCCACATAACTGCGAGGTATTTTCAGTAAATAAGCGTTAAAAGAACGCATCGATTCGTGTTGCTAGGGTGCATCCTAACAGGCTTACTGGAACAACTATCTTGTGCATGTGTAAGAATGAACGTCAATTCAAGTAGATAGGTTTATCTTCTTATCACCAGCCTCTTATGTGTTTAAAGTTGTACTTTGGTATAGTAAAAATCGACACTCACAGAACTCTTACAAGTGAGTTTAATATACATGCAAGATTTGTTTCACACAAAAGAGCCTCTTTCGACAATATAATTTGTACAGATTATCACAAAAACTCTTTTCTTACCAACATTTATCATAGTAACAAAGCTTAGGGTCGCGTGAACAAATCCTGAGATTTTGCAGCACTATTAAATTTAATGGTCTCTCTCTCATACCGCTGTGCAGCTTGCAATGGTAGCTAGTGTATTGTTGTAATCTTTGGGACATACGGGTGGCGAAGATGGCTAGCTTTTTGGAAGAAACAAGTGACATCAGATTTCCTCACACACACATTTCGCCAGTTTTGTTCTTTTACCATAAATTCAGACTCCATTCTGATAAGAAATGCCAGAATGTCCTGGAATAACTTGTATTAACTATGGAAAAAATGTGACCGCAGTAAGGCTGTTCTTCCTGCTTTAAGTAACAGCGCAAATTAGCCCGTAAATCTCCACTGCTAGTAGGTACTTCCACGAAAACAGTGGTATCCTCTATGTGAAAAGAATTAGGCCACAATCCAACACGCGAGCGCAGTGCGCTTTGGTAGATGTCATCGAATTTTGTGTCATGAGGAAAGGTAGCAAGCCTGTTTCCTCACACTGATTTTCTTGAGTCTTTCGCCATTTGAAGAAGCTATGCCTGACCTATTAACTGATACATTTAAAACTAATTTGGCCATTATTCTACTACTCGCATCTTTTAAAGCCCGTATGTACAATTTCAACGCAGTGTTTTCTTCATGCTCAGTTGCGAAGCAACTCAACAGATTACAGCCTCAAGATGTCGCTACTCCTTAACAGAGCTCCGAATAACTTCCCCTTAAGTACAGCTTTTCTTCGCCTAAAGTTTCGAAATAAAGAACTCTGGAAAATTTTAGGTCCAATTAAGTTTATTTTTAAAAAGAATTGAATCCGAACCGTATTAGAAGGCCTTTGTGAAATTTGGGATTGGCAAATAGAATTTTAGATTTAGTTCGCGCAAACATAATTGATTTGTTGAAAGACTCTGGATTGGTTCTTGTCAAGTTGAGAGTTTTTTGGGATGTAAATTGGCAATGATGTGTTAATTATTAGGTTATACTGGATTTTCTATTCATTTGTAGAATAATTATAGAGATAAGAATCGCACCACTGCTTTGTTAGGTTGTTTTGAGTGTTTTTTGGTCACTTCACGTTTATGATCATCCTATATCTCTCTCTTTGCCTATTTACTTATATGGGAAAAGGGCGGGAGTATATAAGCTTATAGGAAAAAATAAATAAATTGTAAATTTGCATCTTTATGCAAATTTATTTTACCTACCAAAACAGTGAACAGTGAACAACGAGTTTGCAAATCATAACCCTTTGGTTATGATTGACACTCACAGAACAATATTAACTGTATTGGCTACTATCATATTGCTTTGGAATATTTTTCGAACAAATAAATATCATAACAAGAATTAAAGGAACAAAACCAAATTACCATTTTCTCAGTAAATTCGTTAAGAAAAAGTTTTCGCTGCATTTTCTTCGACCACAAAATGAAAAAACCTCTGAGGGTCTCCTCAGCAGTGAGTCTATCACACTTCAAAAGGAAAAGTTTAATCGTTAGCAGAATGAAGTCACCTACCCTTAATTTATTGTAAGGTCGGCTTGGCTATATAAATACAGAATGACTATTTTTCAAGTGTGAATTAGAAAGTCTGAATGTATTTTTTATATCAATCACGCCTCAACGGCTGAATGGACTTGGATGAAATTTAGAAGGAGAATGGAACTTGACCTGAAGTTGATTTGGTGTCTTAGATTCTTTGGTATCTTTGTAGTGAAACATTCACGCAGGCGTAGCCGCTGTTAAGAACTACTGACAAATTTCGATATAGATCCTCTCCTTAAAAATGTTTTAATTAGATTTAAAAAAAGTTAGTCGATTTCTTAGCCACTGGGCCACCACGAATTATAATTATTGCGTATGTGATTATTTCTACTTAATTATCGCAGGTTAAATTAAACTCTCGTCAGTGGTAAAAGTTGAAATTGAAGGCCAGTATTCCAGCAGGTTTGACTCATGCTCAGCCGTAGATGGGTGAACATTCATTCTGTCACTCTCACATTCATACTCCTCCGTGGCTGGGAAATCACGTTACGTTGTTGCTCCAGACTGTCATTTGTAGATCATTGACAGTTGTTACGGTAGTCAGAAACCAGAATTCTGACAGCGGTCACTGGGTTGTGGAGGTCAGATTGAATTAATTAAATACCTAGTGGAATAATATTTTTTACGTTTAAAATTCAAAACAATAATTGATAAAACCTATTTTATATAATAACGTAGCAAAACTCTGGCAGACTGGTATTCCTGGAATACATTATCAGTCTACCATTTCAGACTTTTATTACAATACCAGAATGTTACTAGGAATTCCTCATGTTACGGTAGATAGAGACTAAATAAGTAGAAAATAAGGCTATGTCGGGATACTCTAAAATAATTTAAAAGAGTGGAAACTTAAACTTTGAAATATCTGGCCGATATAATCTTAAGGCTCCTTCGTGTCGCCAGTTCGACGCGTCACATTAGAATGTCGGTAACGCGAACTCCGTAAAGACGTAAACACACTTACATGTCGTGGCGTGGCATGGCACGAGATTCACCAATCAAATGACTCTGTTGCAGTTGCCTACATCATAACACAACGAGTTTTGTAGCTAATCAACTGCGTCGTAAAAATTAAACGTCTATAACTATACCTATCCGATGCTACAGCAAAATGCAATCAACCAGTCCAATTAATTAAATTAATAATAAATTAAATTTTCAAAGTATGATACTGACCGGCACTACTGTAATACTTATTTAAATTAATAGTATTTATTATCAATACGATTTTAATGTTGAAATGTGTGAGCATTCATTTTAATCAACGCTGTTTATAGGGATTACGGACTCGCAAATCGATCTGTTTTTGTTAATAAATGATAGAAAATAGATTTAAGTTTGATTTTTAATAAAATTAATACATACCTACATATTTTGTGGTTACCGATTTGTTTTTGTTTCTATGAATGCTTAAAACTCGTGATGGGAAAGGAATGGAAATGTAGCTCGTGATTATTACTCTATGATACCTATCTTGGGATGATTTCAAGAAAGCAGGAAAAATAGTGATGTATGGAAGAATAATTATTTTGTTGTGATGATCGCAAGGGCTGATGATACATTTTTATCAATAAGTTGCATTAGTTGTTTTATCCAGTAAAAAAAGGCATATCATACTGGCTTAATAGTATAATTTTCATCTCTGTCAATAACGGCCGATACAGTTCAATATCAACTGGTTATCATTTCTAACACGCCCGGGTTTCTGGAGACTCGGGCGTGTTAAAAAACTACGACAGAGAAGTGCGACGCAATATTGCGATTGCATAGAATATGTTCCAAAACGACTCTGCAAATAGAATATATTATTTTCTCGGAAGTATTTGTCACATTGTCATGTCGCATATTTGGCGCAAAGACGTCCACTGCTGGACATTGGCTTCCCCAAGTGTCGCCACACAGATCGGTCCTGTGCGTTTCGCATCCACCGGACTCCTGCAGCTTTGACCAGGTCGTCGTTCTACCTAAAAGGAGGTTTTCCAACGTTCATTGCATCACATTGGCTCATGCTCATGCCATGCACGCATGTCACAGCTAGACCGTAGCTGTCTCATGACGTCATAGCTACGCCGTAGCCAGTGGCCATCTCATACGCTACGAGACTGCTACGAATGAATACATTGCGTATTGCAGTATTCTTGAATTTTCGTTGTTTATCGAGCATGTACTATTTTTTGATTATTTGATAAAAAATGGCCAGCATTATTTTGTAATATTAATAAGTAGGATAGATCGAAGTGAAACAAAGCATTCCTTTTTAGGTATTATATTCCCAAATGCGAAATACGCTGTTTTTATAATTGCGTGGGTATGATAAGGTAATTTATTTTTATTTACTGTTACGGTATTTGAAATAAGAAAAACCAACTTTTTCTGAACTATGTAATTAAAATTACTAAATGTTTGATACATTATATAATCCAATCAGGTATAAATCTAAACATGTACAAGTATTAATAAATTGAAAAATACACTAACGGCATTCTGTTAACAACTTATATGATTCTAAAAAAAAACAAATTAAAAAACTTTTTTAAACAAGCTTTTTAGCTTACCGTGCATTGTCATTCAAACCAAACGTGTACGCAAAATTTCATCTTAATCGGTTGAGGATAACTGCTTTAAAAATCAGTTGCAAGATTTGACCCGAACTTAATACATACATAGATACATTGCATGTTAATAAAAAAACTTGTAAAAAACCAACGATAATATTTGTTTTTGCTGGAAATGAATGAAGAACATCCTTCGCTTATCAACATAATAAATAGATGCATGAAAACTCAGACATTGCGTTCACATGAATAAAAAAAAATACAAATCTATGGCACAAATAAGTAAAGATAGTTTACATTAAGGGCCTTATTTATATAAACTTTGTAAACATATTATGATTAGTTTATGCACTGATTAGCAGATTCGTTATTCAAACTGAGAGGTGAAATGTGGGTGTCCTATAGGCGTACCTTACCCTTTGGGGAAACAGGCGTGATGTTATATTTATGTTCAATTCAAATTGTCTATGGAGAATTTGAAACTTGTTGTCAAACTAGACCTAAAAACTAAATAAACATATTTTTGTAATGAGGACAAGTATTTTAAAATTACTAAGTACCCTCCTTGTTACAAAATCTTGTTAACCAGTGTTATGTAATAGTAAAGATAAATATAAATGCATAATCATAAACGAAATCAAAAGTATACGGTTTACTTGTTGTAGGCGCACATTTTCCGTTACTAAATCTGTACATATTGGCAGGACAAGGCACAAATTTCGGAGGCATGAGGTACAGCAACACCTCAGCAGGAGGAGTGGCGAGTGTGATCAGCAATATAACAGCTCTCATCGTAGCCGTTCTAGGCAAACCAGCTGGAAATAAAAAATATATTCAAGGTATTCAGATTAAATTGACTAGCGAAAACTCATATATGTGGGAGTTGACATCAAACATCATAATGCATTAAATTTTATTTTAATTGTGCTATGTGTGCATCTTTCCCTAACCCTTAAGGGAATACAGTCGTGATGTTATGTTATGCTTAAAAAGGTGTATCGAAAAAAATTTTCAGTTTTTTGTACTAAAATTGTACTAAATTAAAATGTTTTGTTTCACATACTAGATTCTTCCAAACAATAGTTAATTTACAATTTATTCAAAAGCCAAGAAATGGATTATGATGTCGATTATTATTCCGGGACTTCAGAGGAGGTATTTCTTAAGTTTAGGTATATATAATACTCAATCTACTTCGATCCCGGATCAAATACAACTACAAGAATTGAATAATTATGTAATTTGATCCTTAGTCTTCTTTAAATAGTTTTAGTATGCATTGAAATGAGAGACTAACTTCGTGATAATTCGCTATCGAGGAAATTTGTAAGTAATTTATTATTTTTGGCCTAATGAGGATCGATTTGCAATTTTGACTTATAGGTACCCCACTTTTACTGAAGAAGCATACCTATTATGATTAATTGTTACATTTCAGAATTGTTACGGTAAACATTGAAATGTTAATGAGATTTGTTGATGTACTGATGAAGTGTTAGTAGTGACAATATGAAAATATTAATATAACTTTGTTTGTTATCTGGAACTATGATGACACAGTAGGCTCACCCACCATCACAAAATTCTCCACAAGGATAATTCCACTGAGCCTCCACTGATGTAAATGTGATTTCATGTTGTGCTGTGTTATCATAATATGTAATAAGATGGTATTTTTTCCTTGTTATTACCCGTAGCCTTTTTATGACAACTAGACTGCAGTCAATCGACGGCGCTCAGTGACAACTTACCGTTCTGGATGATTCAGAATAGTGTATGGCAGCAGGACTTACAATGTTTCTAAGGGTAGACAATTGAAGACCAATTATAAATGATAATTTCTACATTTACCAAGTCATAATGGTAAAATGGGAGCCCGCAAATTTCGAATAGCGAAAATTTGGTTTTCCAAGATTACTTGTTCAGTTCTTATACATTTTCTTACCAGATCTATATAGAACATAGAACAAATATAACTTTTTCAAAAGTCTTGCATTTTTCCGGAAGTGTCAATTTGTTAAATTAGAGGATTACCAAATTACAGATTGAAACATTTCAGAATGTACAACATTGGTTGGTAGTGTGAACATTGGTTCTTAAAAATGCAGAAATTGACAAGTCTGAAAAATAACTACATATTAGTATAAAATGACAATGTAATATTTTACACTTATAAATAACAGTTAGCAAAGACCATACGTAGATATTGTTGCAGACATAAATTAAAAGGCAAAAAATATAGTTAACATAATTATTAGGCATAGTACTAGGAACTAGAGAATATACCAAGTTAATTTGCAATGACCAGCCGAATTGTTTCCAGGAATTAGGTATTTATCAAAGAACGGGTAGGTATGCAAAAATCAGCAAAAAATAAAAAAAAACCGCCATTCAGTACATTTTTGCACGCATTAACTCGGCAAAATGTACTGAATAACTATTTTTTTTCTTTTTTGGGTATCTGGTAGTATTTCGTAACTACTTAGCATTATCCTTAAATACCGATTATCTTTTTCAGAAGTTAGGAAAAATTGCCGGAAGAAAACCCGAGTAGACAAAAAAGTACCTTGTAAAATATCTGGAATCAGGATGGCGTAGCGCAGTGTTTAAATGATATAATTCTACACTAGTATGATTCCTAATAGCTTCTAATTACTAAGTGTGATTTTATGTAATACTGGCATGCATTATATACTATTGGCCTTTACTCATAATGAGGTAATTACTATATCTGATATGACAAATATATTGGGCGGAAGCAGGAAAATCATAACATATTACGTTGTTGTTTTACGTTATAATTAAATAGTGGTAACTGTCGCGACACCTTATAAGGCGTCTGTTTAATTGTTTTTCTATTGTGTCTGTAATTAGGGCAGTTTAGTGAGTAATGATTTTCGAGTGTTTGTACTCTCTCTAGCCTGACGGATTCTGTTTTGTTAGATTCGTCTTAACACTCTGAGCGATGGCTTTTAAAATTCATGTTTATAAAAACGAATTGATTTAATGGTTTCAGTAGATGTATATATAAAATGACGTCAGACACATTGATGTTCACCCTTCAATTCATGGTTTGGTCTTCAAAAAATAAAAGTCATTTGTAAACCACAATCTATCATACACGTCGAAGAAAACTCCAAATTCATTGTTCAGAAATGTTTATCAGCAGCGACACAAGCGCTCGCCGTATCAAAGAGCAGCAAACTGGTCGACATAGAGGCATATGGCCTCTGCGATTATGATGGTGACACTTTCTGATGCCTCTTCATCGACATCCACGTTTATTTTGCACTCGAACAATTTTCAAGCGGTACGGTTGATGTGGCGTTTTTTACTTCCTGCCTACTCTCACAGGAAAAATGTGTGAGTTTATGTATGTATATTACCTATATTGAAATTACCAATATCCGGGCTATTTATTGATTAACCTTTATGATATGAATATCCCTAAAAATATCCTTGTTTTGCAAGTATAGCCACAAATGATTGTTGTGCAAACTTGCTTCTGAAATAATTGAATATTAGTTAGTATGAATTTTTTTATTTACCTATATTAAAAGTAGAGAAATAAATAAATAAATTATTCGAATATCAAGTACATTCTCAGACAAAATAAATAAATTTGTATAAAAGTCGTTTTTGCACATCGAAAATATTGCCAAAAAAAATTGCCATGTTGTTAAAGGATAACCAACAGAACCCAGTACCAGCATTTTTGGAGTTTTTGTATGTTTAATTGTGCACACATCATGTAAATTGGACGAAACCAATGTAAATAACTTTTATGCATAAAAATTGTGCGTAACTTTAAGTATTACTTAGCTTTTTTCTTATTGCAATCGGTTCACTCTATCAAGAGTTAGATGAATTTAAATTGTTCGAAAGTAAAATATCACAACACACGCAATTCAGATACTCGAACAGCTGAACTACATATTCGATAGATGGCGTTGTGCATTTGACGTCATTTTCTGAATGGTAGTGTTGATTCTCCGCGCAAGAATGACACTAGAAAACAAATTGCTAGGTAGGTAGGTTAGGTAGCAACGCAAGTAGGGGAGGCAGGTAGCTAAGTAGGGTAGGTAGCAACGCAAGTAGGGTTAGGCAGTTAGGAATGTAGGGTAGGTAGGTAAGTCGGGTAGGTCGAGCTTTATTGTCTCGGCGCTTTTCTAGTGGTTGCCACTGTGGATTCTGGCTTTCAGGAGTTGCAGTGGTTTGGGAATAGTGCGGTGGGATTGTCACAAATAAAAAAACTTAAGGTAGGTAGGTAAGTAAGTAAAGTAAGGTAAGCAGTTGACGGTAGCCAAGCCGCGGGCTCAGCTTATCATCTTAGAAAGACTTAAATTTATGCACTCTAAAACCATGAATCAAATACTATGTTGTCAGATTCGAGTGTCAGGTGTACAGAAGAAAGAGTGCGCGCAAGATAAGTCTGCGCGCGGCCTTAATCGGAACCAAGAGGAAAAATGTTCTGTGGGCTCTAGCGAAGTGACATTCGATAGCGGCAATGGCGACGGTTGAAATTCCAAAATGTAAGGAATCCCTTACTTAATCACGCGATCAATCGATCGCGTGACATTTTGATGGCTTATGATATTCCCATACATTTCTGCATATATTATACAATCGCTTTCGTCACGCTTTCTATCATCGAATGTCACTTGTCGAATGCTTCTGTTACTTTTAAAATCTTTTTAACAAAAATATCAAACCGACTTCCGAAACAAAACCTTATTTTCCGAAGTCGAGTCGCCTACCTATTGTTTTTCGTTATTCGACACCAACTTCGGAAAATAAAGTTATTTTTCGCTCTGTAGTGTTTTGTTTCGGAAGTCGGTTTGATATTTTTGTTTAAAAGATTTTTATTTTTCAGTTTTTAGTTATGGTACCTTAAATTGCCAATCATTACAAGTAAATCCCATGACGATTCCACTAAGCCCAAACAAGACTAGGATACATTGTTTTATTTAGGAGTTCCAGTGCATACCTTCCGGTTTCATCATCCGATCAGTTCGATGGTACGATATTCATCAGTAGCATTTATTTATATGTATTTTCTTCATCATACTCAATTAACTATTTGAGATATCTTATACCCGTGACATACTTATCATTAAGGAGTTCCAGTGGCCATCTGTGGTATTCTTCATCAGTGCCACTTCATCAAATCTATACCTAACCAAAACAACAATGTGGCCAAAAAGGATATCACTGTTAACCCCAAAACTGCAAGTCACTTGGCAGCGTTTAAAGTTAAACTCATTAAAAAATTACCAATTTTGTCAACTCATGCTGATCCAAATCATCTATATGATGATTTTTTTAATATGTACTGTAAACAATTTAATTCTACCTTTATTCCCAAGACTATCTCAGTTAAAGATAATGCATCATTCAGTGATTGGGCCACCATTGGTATTCATAAAAGTAGGAAACGGCTTTATGAGTTGTACAAAGAAAGGACTTATGTCAACACTGCTGAATTTAATTTATATGTTAGAAATTATTCAAAATTATTTAAAAAAGTTTGTTTTTTGGCCAAGTCGCGTTATTTGAGTTCAAAGATTAAAAACAGTAGTAACGTTATTAAAACGACTTGGAATATTATTAATAGTGAAACGGGAAGATCTGGTAACCGAAATATTGACTACAGCCTGTCTATTAATGATAAAATCAGACTCACAAGCGCGAAAATTTTGCTTTAGCTTTGAAAATTTCTTTTCAGATTTTCCCATTTCAACTACTAAATCCCTAAACTCATCACCTTCTGTTGCTGAGTCTTTGCTAAAAGAAAATGTTAATGTTTGCGATTCGGAATTTCTTTTTGAACATATTACTTGTAGAGACATAATTAAAACCTTTCACACTTTAAATGTTAAAAAGACTGCAGATCTGTGGGGTCATTCTGTAGAAGTTGCTAAATCTATTATTGATATTGTCGCACCTAGTTTAGCTATTATATTTAATAATTGTATCGACTGTGGGGAGTTTCCTGACCTTATGAAAAATAGTAAAATAATACCATTGTTTAAATCAGGTAGTACATCAGACCCTACAAATTATAGACCTATTTCAGTACTACCTACGTTTAGTAAAATATTTGAGAAATTAATTTTAGAGCAATTGCAAAGATTTTTTAATAAACATAAATTATTACATAGCAAACAGTTCGGTTTTACAAGGGGTCGTTCAACTACTGATGCCGGTGTTGAGCTTTTAGGACATATTTATAATGCATGGGAAGATAAGTGCGATGCCTTGGGAATCTTTTGCGATTTGTCCAAGGCATTTGATTGTGTTCTTCATGAAACGCTAATCAGGAAACTCCGCCACTACGGAATCCGCGAACAGCGCTCTGGATCTTCTTACTTCATACTTAAGTAATAGGATTCAGAGCGTTGACGTTAATGGAAAAAGATCTCCCGGATCTATAGTAACGATGGGCGTCCCGCAGGGCTCGATTCTTGGTCCTTTCTTGTTTCTTATTTATATTAATGACTTGCCATACCTCATAAAGGATAACCATGATATAGTGTTGTTTGCGGATGATACTTTACTTTTGTTTAAGCTTAAACGTCAGCAGCTAGTTGCTGACGATGTAAATAGCGCGATCTCAAAAGTAGTTCACTGGTTCAATGTTAATAATTTACTACTTAATGAAAAAAAAACCAAATGCATTAAGTTTACCCTACCTCACGTTAGGCAGGTGAAAACTGATGTGTTGGTAAAGGGCGAAGAATTGAATCCTGAAAATAGCACAGTATTCTTAGGCTTAACTTTGGATGCTAAGCTTCAGTGGGGCCCACATATAGATAAATTGTCAAAAAAGCTAAGCTCCGCAGCATATGCTGTTAGGAAAATTCGTAATTTAACTGACATAGAGACAGCCCGTTTAGTATATTTTAGCTATTTTCATAGTGTAATGTCGTACGGTATTCTGTTGTGGGGAAATGCCGCCGACATCCAGACTATCTTTGTTTTGCAGAAAAGAGCTGTTCGATCAATTTATAAATTAAGCCCGAGACACTCTCTCAGAGAGAAATTTAAGGAGATTAATGTAATGACTGTGCCTTCTCAGTATATTTATGAAAATCTTTTATATGCCCATAAAAATATAAAATTGTTTAAAAAATACAGTGATATCCATAACATAAATACTAGGAACAAACACAAATTTGTAGTACCTGCAACAAGGCTCACGAAAATAGGTGGCTCGTTTAGATGTCAATGTGTGCGCTTTTATAATAAGCTTCCCAGCCACGTACAAGATCTAAGTCTTAATAAATTCAAAACATTGATTAAACGTAAGTTGTGCCAGAAAGCGTTTTATACAATTAAAGATTACGTTGAGCACAAACAGGTTTGGGATTGAGCTGCTCCAATTAATTTTGATTTTTTTTATATTTTGCGCCATGAATTTTGTTTTTTTTTTCTTATTTTGTTTTCTTGCAATGACAAGAATATTTACTTTTTAAAGTATCTATTATATTATTTTATTTTAAGTTCTTTTTTTTTTTTTCTTCATTGTTGTGAATGTGAAGACTATGTGGATCATACTTTTTGTTTGTTTTTAATTTTAATTTATCTAAGTTAGTTTTAATCATGGTCTGGCAGTTTGAGTAGTTTGTGCGGCCTACCCGAATGTCCTTTCTTTGGTATTGTTCGTCGAATCGTTGAGCTCCTTAATTTCTGAGTTGAGCTGCACGGTTATTGACAAATGCGTGCACTGACTGGACAGGTCCACTCAATCTGGCTGGTTCTTTCCTCAAAAGACCATTTCAGACTTCAGTCTACATGGTCTTCACATGATCTAACCAAGATTTTGTCTGGACTTTAAAAGAGACTGTGACCTCTGAGTTTGTTTCGGCCTTTCTTCTCAGAGTAGTCAGATAGGAAACGCCGACTTCATCTAGTTTTAAAAATATGATCGACATGTAAAAGTGTTTGTACAAACCTACTTACAGAAATAAATCATTTATCATTTAAATAATACCCCCCCTCCCTTCTCCCCCCCCCCTTTCCTCCCCTTCCCTTGTACTCTATTGTCTTGATGTATTGTCTTTATGTATTATACTGTGTGTGTACATTAATTATTAAATAAATAAATAAATAAATAAATAATACTTTCTGAGTGCAAATGATTGCAGTGTTGATGAAAATACTAAAATTTCTATATGTATGCCTATAATATTTGAGGAGTTCCCTCGATTCCCATGGGATTCATTGGGATGATAATATTCAGATCCTGACCTAACTATCGTACATGTCATGACAATGGGACCATCTGGGAAGTACAAATATAATTACGAACAAAAGAAAAAATAACTAATCGGCCCAGGCGTCTTTCAGTATTCGGGGCATATGCATTAAAAAAAAAAGATTCCGACGAATTGAGAACCTTTTAACAATTCGGTTAAAAATCTGACGATGTCAAATTATTGCCTCATCAAACTTGCTTGAAGAGGACAATCTGACCTCTCGTCAACCATCGTCGCTATGCTATTGTTGCTACACCGCAGTCGATACCCAAAGAGATAAAACGCTTGCGTATTGTGGAATGGAAGCCATCAATATGAGCCGTTGATGTTGCTAAGCAAGGTATTCTTTCAGTTAAATATGTTCAGTTACTGTAATAAATGAAGATAATAAAATAGATTTTGAAGGATTTCATTTTAATATCTTACAGGTCTATAACCAAAGCTGTTGTGTCTCATTTTGAAGGATCGAAATGGCAGTTAACATGTTAAAATAAAACGAAGAGCTTGGTTAAAAATTGAATATTGTATCGCACAAATTGACTCTTTTTACAGGCTTTTATTTAACTTGCAATGTTTGTATGTATGTAAGTGTGTTCGAGCTAAATCTTGCAACTGAATTTTAAAGCAGGCGTCCTCCACCGATTAATATGAAATTTTGCATACACCTTTAGAATGCATGGTTAGCTATGTGACGTCATTCTAAATGCAATATGGTGGACGGCCCAAGATGGTGGACTAGTTATTTTTTTGCACTGCCATGATATGGTTAGCAAATGAAAGGTTTGCTGAGAAAAATACGAAAAAACTTGTTTTAAAAAAACATTTTTAATGATAGCTTATTTAACTTAAAAACTCATTATAAAAAAATGTGGTCAGTTTTTGTACATTTTAATAGGACAGAAAATCCGGTCCTGGAAATAACAAATCAAATTTGCGAAAAAGTACCGATTTTCTAACGATAATATTTTAATGTTGATATCGTTATCACGTTACCATTTCTCCACTAATCTTGTAAAACAATTAAGTTTTTTTTTATAATCTTTGCAGATATTCTTTTTAGCAAAATCTACTGAACAGATTTTGATCAAACTTTACAATAGTATAAGTTCATATATCAGAAAAACACATGGGCTATAATTTACATAGATGTCAGCGGGAGTATTAAGTCAACGCGGGTGGAGCCGCGGGCGGCAGCTAATAGTCAGTGCCATTGAATATTATTTCTATATCTTCAAGGCTCATTGTGGTTATTATAGGTGCACATTTTCCGTTTGAAAACTTGGGCATATTACCAGGACAAGGTAGATATTTAAAAGACATAACATCCCCTTGTCCGTTGACTTCAGTATCCATGTGTGACGTAAGCACTACGTCAATGAGGTACAGCAGCACCTCTGCTGGCGTAGCACCTTCCAGTATTGCAGGGACTGGCTCAGTCGTGCTGGAGAGTTCGGACGCAGCAGTGGCGACTGCGATCAGCAATATTACTGACCTCATCGTGGCGCCTATAGACAGAGGAGCTGGCAATTTAATAAACATATTACATAACACCATCACACATCTTTTTAACTTGATAATTGCGCCGAGTTCATGTTAAGTGTCCTATAACAAAACAACGCGTCCAATTGATCCGAGTTAAAAAACAGCGGCAATTAAGGGAAATAATTATGCGAATATATCAATTTTATTTAGTCACTTGTCATGTATATCAGACTACCCGTTTTTGGTATCAGCAGGAGAGTGAAGTTTGAATTCTGGAAAAAAATTAACAAGGAATATAGTCCGATCAAATTAGACATATCAAAGAGCATTGGGTCCAATTGATTCACTTTTACGAGTACTTGATTTTTTTCACTTGTACTTGATAATATACTCGAAATAGATGTTGATGAGAAGAAGCAGCGGTCGGAGGAAGCTAGCTTTAGAATTAAATTAATTTATTAATAGAATAATTAGTTATTTTGTTCTTTAGCATGTACCAGTGGAATAAGTCTACCGGGAAAATCACGTTAAAAAAAACGCACCAAGTACCTACACTACCTCCCAGGTAGCGTGGAAACGTGTGCATATTATGAAGAATACAACTTTTTCAACCATTACATCTCAGAAACGGTGACGTTTAGGAGAAAATTGTAGAGACAATTTTTATAGATAATTCCATATTCTAAATTTTTTGACTGCCTATTTTTATAATAAAACTTACCGTTGGGCTAAAAAACGCAAAAAGTCCATATTTCCAAATTTTGACTTTTAAAATATTTGGCAAGTGTGGGATCGATGGGGACTTTTTACATTTCATTTATAATGGTGTTCCGAACATTCGTACCAGTTTTTAGCTCTATGCGAATTACTATAAACCTACCCCTATTTTTTGGTCTAATTTGACCAGACTAATATTATTCAATTTCCAACATAGTCTTCCGCTAACTTATTAAGCATATTCCATTTCTTACACGATAAGCACTCAGTATTCTTAAGAACTTTGACGGCAGTGTGACTTTATTAAAACACATATTTAATGGGTGAGAAAAAGCACATCTTCTCGGGCTGATAACTCCGGGGTTTTAGTGAGGTAAAAAGCCCGCACTCCCTGGTATTTTCTCCAAATATCTAGGCACCTTTTGAATTTTTCCCCCAGAAAATAAAAAGATATCTTCTAGGAGGAGTCTAAGGCGTTTGATTGCGTAAATCACGAAACCTTAATCCTAACACTTGAGCATTAATAAAAGACCAGGGTCGATAATTTTTAAAACCAACAAAAATAATAGTAGGATGAAACCCATAGAAACACCATAGAACTTGTAGTTTTGCCTTTGGAAATCGATATAAACTGATTTTTCCCTTAAAACTCTCACCCTTCCACTTCCCGACCTCAGATCATCTGTAAATTATTTTTCCATTCCTTCCTTTTCTTTCTCTTCCTTTTCCAATGGGTTTCATCCTTTGATTTTTTTTTCACTTTTTACTATTTTCAAAGGCTTCAGCCCTAGGCTATATGCTTGGCCAGCGTCAAACTTAGTAAAATCCAATTTGAATGATAGATGGCCAAATAAACGATTTCAATTCGACGCAATTAAACGTCAGCTGATTGCTGTACTTCAGCGTTTAATTTTAAGCCAAGTCTGTTATGTTAAACAAATATCTATATGTGTATGTGTATCTATATCTATGTGTGTCTATATTATAATATTTCTAATTACCTTGTAAAAATATCTGGGACCAAGATGACAGCGTACAGTGTAAAATTTTGTAATATTGTTGGTATTTCAATCTGAACACAAGGATAATTCCAAACAGCTTTCAATGATTAAAATGGGACTTTATGTTGATTTGTATGTGTTATATACTGGTTGTAATCGATATTGGTGTCCATACGTAATAACACACGATTAAAGCAAAATGAATATAATGGGAGGAAGTAAGTAGCGTAACCATAACAGGCAATAACTATAAGTACACACAGTACTATCGTTACTTCAAAACATCGAACTACGGTAAATCCTATGATTAATTACATTTGAATGGTAAAGTTAAACTTGATTTAGCATCATCTTCTTGCCCTTGTCCCATGTTACTTGGAGTCAGCGCAACACGAAAGCACTAAAATTGCTTGTTCTTAATTAGTAAAAAGTAATTGGAACCTAGCTTCTGAAGTTTCATAAGTGCCCATGTAGGTTTATGTGAAATAAAATATTTTCATAATAAATAGAGTTACTAACAGTTAAATCCAAATAATCTCTTTACTTTGATTCAAAAGTAAAACCTAATAATGACCAGTTTTTGCGTTTTATAGTGACATGTTTTTATAAAAATAATAATTTATATAAAAATAATTCCTTGTTTTATGCTATATAGTTGTCACTATATAAAACGTGAAAAGAACACTGTGCCTCACTCGTTCCTGATTTCGTTAAAAAGTAAGTAAGTACGATTAATTTTTATTAAGTTATCTACTAGATTTTGCCATAGGTGTCGCTCGCGTTCATGTCTATAATTATCCTACTGGAATAAAAACTCTTGAGTCCCAGTCCCGTTCATTGTCTATTCGTGTATAAGAAATGCTATACTTAATTAATTGACAAACAGCAATCTTTGTAAAGAAGGTATCAAAAACTGCTCTGTGTTTTTTATCACCATCAATTTTTTATTCGCCATGCATTAAGTAGACATCAATATTATGAAAAACACGATTTATGCAAAGACCAACTCTAAAAAAGAAAACAAAGCCAGCTGTTCCCAACTTTAAATTTTCGGGTGTTCTTGTTTATATCGTGTTTTTTTTTTGTTTTTTTGGACACTCCCACCACACTTTTCCCAAACCACTGCAATTCCTGAAAGCCAGAATAAACAGTGGTGACCACCAGAAAAGCGCCGAGGCAATGAAGCTCGACGAAGTCCCGGCGAATGAATTTAACTGTCTTGGACCCCGCAACGAATTCAATCAGAAAAGAATAAGGGAGGAGTAGGAAAAAAATAAAAATTTTCGTCCATATCAAACAGGAGACAGAACAAAAAAGGCCAATAGGCACCAAGGCTAATTTACAACTGGGATAAGCCCAGATGCCTAGCACCACAGATAAAAATTAGGATTAATGTTTAATAGGTCCCAACATTGTGAGCTGTTATATTTGACTCCAATAATAGGTATGGCTTTGTTTGTTCTATTTTCCACAAGGTTCGTAAAGATTGATGCAGACTCTTGATGCAGCCTGTACATTATTCAACATAATATTGCGTTTATTTTGCCAAAGAATACACTCCCATAAGATTTGATTTGCGGATTGTACATATTCGCAGTCAGATGTAGAACACTGACATAAAAGCGAGGCAACGAGCTTAAAGGAAAATAATTTACTTTCAAAGTTACCATGCCCTGTGAAAAATCTGGCATCACAGTGATCCACCTCCAGCCACGTCCTGGCCAGCCGCACGCGAACGGATGGAAAGAACTGGTGGAGGTGTCGGCCCTTGATGGAATTATCTTACCTACATTGACATTTGGAAAAAAAGTTCGTCCGAGACGTCAAAAGGTGGTTTAAATAATCTTGAGATTCAGTCACGGTCACTCCTCGTTAAAAAGTCCGCGTCCATGGTCTCTTGTGCGGAATAGTACATTGCATTTCACAGCACTTCAAGGTCGACTGGAAGTACGCCAGCGAGTACCGGTAAGGCCTCAGTACTAACCGTCCTGTATGCTTTGCATAAGAATATCAACGCTAAACGCTGAATTTGAAGTAATGTACGTCGTACCGCCCAAATCGCCGTGGCCCTATCAGCCCAAACTGGCGCCCCATAGCAGATACAACCCTAGTTAGTAGCCCCATAAATAGTCTTTAAAATCAAAAAAGACAGACCCCACGTAGATTTAGATATTCTCGTTAAGGCATAGAAGTTCTTTTTTGCTTTTTCACCGACTATTTTAATGTGATCTATAAACGCAAAATTTCTCTCTAACACTTGATCAAGATAGCACTCGGACTGCTTCCTTTTTACAGGATCGTTATTAAATTTAATAGTAGGACACGATTTAAGATTAGCTTTCAAAATGAGTTGATAAGTTTTGTGCGGAGCAAAGGTCAGGCGGTTGACCCCACTGAGATATTGGGGGATTTGGGGGAGGCCTGTGTCCAGCAGTGGACGTCTTTCGGCTGAAATGATGATGATGATGACTGAGATATTAATCGTAGGCAATTGTCAGCCATGTTCTCGAGTCCAGCTCGAGTACTTGATTGAATGATCAGAAGACCGTCGTCCGCGTAGCCGGTTAATGAACAGGCGCTTGGAAGCGGAATCGCAAGGAAATCATCAAAGCCTAAATTCCATAAAAGCGGACCAATAACCGAACCCTGAGGACATCCCATGGTGAGAGCTTCGACATGGAATGATGGCTGAGTTTGAGTTTAGCGGAACCATTTAAAAAGTAAGAGTAAATTAGATTATACGAGTATATATTTCTATAGCAGCCCCGCGTTTTCATTTTAATTAACAGCATTGGCCACTATACATTATCAAAAGCACCAGAAATATCATGAAAAATCCCAATTACATACTTATGTCCAGATGTATTAACTATTTTCCTAACAGTAAGGGCCCGCGTCTACGGTAGATTTTCCAATAGTGAAACCGAATTGATTGTTATGAAATTTTGGTCCGTCTGTCAGCAAACGTGGAACGATAAGGCGCTCCAGGAGTTTTCCCAAATATGGAAGTAATGTTATAGGCCGGTACGATTTTGGGTCGTCCGGGGGTTTGACGCCATTTTTCGAGATGATTCGTATAAATTCGCGACGCGTATACGAGGAAATACGCCCTCCGCAATACAACGGTTTTAAACGGATAAAATCGCATCACCGGCTGTATGCTTCTATAATCATCCGATTAGATATTTTATCTTCACCTGATGATTTGTTGATGGTAGTCGTTGTCAATAGCAAGTAAGTCATCAGGTATAAGAGTATTCAGCAAAACTTCAGTTGTTTCCTCAATACTGGTGGAGTGTTTATTATTTACTTTAATGTTCTGAATAAACGCGAGGTCTACTGATCGATTGGCTTTAAACTCATGATATAAAGAAGAACACGGATCTTTTTATTTTTTCTAAAATTGTTATCTTGTGTTTGTTAAATGAGACTTCTATCCATTATTATCAAATTAATATATTCGAAGTTGAAGAAAAAGCATGCAGAACTTCGTTTCTGACAGTGGTCCCCCGACTGCACAGGATTTTTATTTTCGAGGATTAATATAATAAGAAAATTGTTCATTTCCAAGCTTGTGCCCTTGGAAATGAAAGTTTTAAAATAAGACTAACCATTTTCATTACACCCTGTACAATATAAGTAAGTGTTCCTATCTTTAATTACTTTTTCGCAAAACCGATCATTAATCGTGTTTCTATACCACGAAATTCCAATAAGGGTATGGAAACACTGTGGTTTTGGTTGTTCCATGCTGTTGACGTAATGATTAGGGAAACTCAAAGAGAATTTCCCTAACCATTATTGATATACCTATAAATGTATGTAAAATGCAAAATTCAATTACGTATCAATCCCAACATGTACATGATTAACTTTATATTAACGGAAGGCAATCCCTTTAAACAATAATAAAACGCGCATTCATAATCCATATTTCCATAGTAATATTACAGATAGTATTAACCAATACATTAATAGAGATAGATAGATGAAGAGAGAGATAGTCTTGCAAATTATATCTTTGCCTTAAAAACATAAATTTGTAATATTGAAATACACTCTGGTAGGAAGACGCTGTCTGTGTGTACAGTCGTTAATGTAATCTCAACTCAGATTAAGAGAAAATTGATAATTTGAACGTTATTACATATTTTATTATTTGTTTATATTATTGTATTATTTATTTATTACAGTATATTAATATTAAAATTCGAAAGTAGGTCTGTCTATCTGTTTGTTACGTTTTCACATCGTAACCAATTGTTTTATAGAGATAGATTAAACCTCGGAGACTTGCACATATCCCTACTGTGATAGCGTGGAGTGCAGTCAACTAAAAATATAGTTTTCAAGCAGTTCTTGGTGATATGGCAGACTGCTTGAGAAGTGATCTTCTTTCCCATATTATTATTTATTAGTACTAGAATTTACGGCATCTAAATCGGCTTTACGGTGGAACGCCGGCCAATTTGTCATTCTACGACTTTCAAATATTCATATTTCATATCCAGCTGGTCTGCATAAAGTCGCTACGATAAGAGCAGTCATATTGCTGATCACAGACGCCACTGCTGCGGCCGAGCGCACCAGCACGAGTGAGCCAGTTCCCCCGCAGACGTGTTGCTGTACCTCTATGAATTAGTGCAACGGACAAAGGACCATTGTTGACTATAAAGGTGGTATATATATTCCTAGTAAAATGTTTAGATTTTCAAATGGAGAATGTGCTCTTACAATCAATCTGCCTAGCCTTTTCCCAACTATGTTAAGTTCGACTTCCAGTCTAATCGGATTCATCTGAGTAACAGTGCTTTACATGAAGCGACCATCACAACTCCAATAAGTAACTGGATAACACGATACCGCATGGCAAGACTGGTGTCAGGGGACTGACCATAAGCTTTTAGAGTAAGTTTATTTTGAGATCGCTTAAGTGACAGATGTAAACAAGTCATATACATCTGTCCTTTACACACACTCAAAATAACCTTACTCTAAGAGCTTATGGTCACCCCCCTGATCTTAGGCCTCTGACTACCCGTAACGACTGTCAAAGAATTTTACATGACAGCTGGGACCAACGGCATTTAGCCACGAGCTCCTCAAGAATGTGCTTTAACAACATCCACAGTAAAATCCAAAATTTTGAATGAAATATTCGATAAAATGTAGAAGATTCAGACCAATGGTAGACTGAAATTTGTTTTCTTAATAACTTAACTGAACATACTAAAATTTCTTATAATTTATGTCAAAATAATGATTGTGAAAAGTATTTTTTCTTTCTTAAACAGATAAATAAATTTACCTTTATTGTTATACAACTCTTTCACAATATTTCCTCAGTTTCTTTGAAAGTATTGAAAAAGTACAATACCCGGATGTAAAAAGGCATCTCCAAGTTAAAAGGACACATACATCAGTCTCATCTCCATCACTTCGCTGATCAGTCACGGCCAAAAATATAGTTTCGTAGAAGTCGTAGGACACCTGCCTCACAAGTCAGTCACGTCACGATCGTCGCGTCTCAGTCATTCACATTTACAATAATATTTAAATTGACGTGAATGCGTGTGTATTGATCGTAGACCTGTGAACTGGTTGTCGAAAATGTATGTCCGTTTACAATATTTTATCTGTACAAAATGGAGATTATTATAAACTATTGAATGTGATGCGTAGGTATTATTGTATTTGAAACTTGGGGGAGGCCTATGTCCATAAGTTGACATCTTTTTGCTGAAAACATGATTGGTAGTGAAAACTGATAGAACTAAATTTAGGTATCAAGCTAATTAACTATTTATTGATGACTGCGGTACCCTTTATTACCTATGTCGACTACATTTTACCTACTTTTCTTCTTCTTGTATGCGGACGAACTACATTCACATTTTTTTTACTTATCAGAAGTTAAATTATTAATTTTAACCAAGCAGCATTCAAATGGAGTGGGTCTTTTTAACCGACTTTAAAAAAAAGGAGGAGGTTAAAAAAATGGAAAACACCGACTTCAAAAAGAAAGTAGTTCTTTTTCGCTTTGAAGTGTTTGAAAAGATTTTCATTTCTGTCTATTCAGTGCCAAAAAAAATTTTCTTCGCATTTCTTCTCAAACGAAATTTGAAAATTTTAAAAATGGATCCAAACAGTTTGTAATGCTTTTAAATATTTTATTGCAAAATGGTTTGTAGCGGATCTTGTAGCTGCACTATGTAAGCGTGCAGTTTCGCTCGTTGTATTGAGTTTACCTTCTGTACCTATTTTTTTTGCCTGTTTTCCTATTCAACGACTGACCCCGAAGTAATCACTAAATATTGCAGATTGGAGCGCTCAATGTTTGCTTGGTAAAGTTGTTTACTTTTAAATGGGATGAAAACAACACCTGCCCCCGTACCATGACGTGTCAATACTAATTATAGTTACTAAACACAAGTAACTAAGTAGTAATCGTAGTACTAATTAGTTATAGTTATACTAAAAAGGGAGATGTATGCAAGATATAATGTGTACTAGATGTATGCAAGTTATATAAATTTGTCCCTTACGCATATTAGCAATAACCTTGCTCTAAGAGGTTATGGTCACTCCCCTAGATACGATAATAGCGAAAGGCCGCGGTCGTCGATGTGGCGACACGTTAGGGACTCTTTGACACGCCACATCTAATTGCGTAGTTTTTATCCCGGGAATATGTTCCCTTGGGATAATTTTCGACATTCATGCGCGCGAAGCCGCTGACAGAAGCAAGTCTCACATAAGACAGTCATAACTAGGTCCCCGCATGACCTAGGCGTTATGAGATTACCTCCGTCTATTACTAGAGCTCATATGTCACGTCCACAGTACGTGATTTGTCCTGCGTGTTATTGCATTATGCCTGTCATCCAGAGACATAGGTGGCATTATGTCTATGTCTCATGTTCCTGTTATTGCCGACATATTTTTAGTCAGAATTGTGTAATTTACTTTATTACCACTGCTCTCAAAATGATGAAGAAACCAGCTTGATGTGACTGACATCCTTCAATTCGCACTGAGCTTGAGTGGTGGATATGATCCACTACCTTACGCCGAGAGGAGGCTTGTGTGCCATCAGTGGAATGATTATGTACAGTAAGTATTTGTGTTTAGTGTGTGTTTTTGTAAGTATTTGTTTTTGTTTTTGAGGGTGTTTGTTTTGTATTTGTATTTGTGTTTTGTATTTCAATTATTTTATTGCTCCACGGTTCCCGGAAGCTGCCGACAGATGACATTGCTCAGGATTAAATGGAAAGTTTGTAGTTGAAGAATTTATTTTATTAAGTTTTAGGGCGGGTAGTTTTGTACTCGTATTGTTGGTCACCTGTTGGTGGATAGTCAGTTTTAATGGTGGCTGTAAAGTACTGTTAACGTGTTAAAAGACAGATGTATACAGTAAAGTTGTAATAAATCTTTGCCTTTGCAAATTTTTAATGGAGTGGGTAATAAAGGAAATATGGTCGTTATAGCCCAGTGATAAATACGTCACTAACTGAATTGCCAAAAATGGGAAGGTTCGACTAAATGATTTCTTTTTTTAAATATTTGTTCACCGTCGTCACTTATCCGATATTGTTTTTTTTTTACTGTTGTACTCTCGAGGTGGTCCCATCGTCACTAAGTCAGGTTCTGATGAGGGAATCCCATGGAAATCGAGGGAACTTCTAGAATTTTATAGGCCTATATATAGCGATTATGGTATTTTCATCAACATGGCAAGCATTTGCATTCAAAAAGTATCATTTTGTGAATTGGAACTGATGAAGAAGACCACAAATGGCTACTGGAACTTCTCAATGTTAAATTAACGGATTTGGATGAAATTTGGCACGGAGATAAATTATCTATAGTCTGGAATAGCACAAAGGCTACTTTTTATCCCGATTTAATGTTCCCTTGGGATGATAAAACACTTCTCACGCTCTGGCGAAGCCACGGGCAGAAGCTAGTTAATTATACTCGTAATGTTTAAGGCTGATACTACTCATCCAAAGGTTGTCTGTAAGAGATTGCCTAAAGCGGTAAAATGCTGTATGATGATAATGGCTGTATGTAATTTTTCTTTTTTTGTACTTTTTAACAACGGTTTCTTTAACTGTTATCATTGCGTGCGATGCTACGTAACTGATACACTGCTTAGCTGTTTTTCATCTATATTCGAGTTGGCTTCCATTCGGTCAAATATCGGTATTATTCACTGGTTTTGATTTAGAGCATGATTTAGTTTTTTACGCAAACATTTCCTTAACCTATATTAGCGACCTTATATAGTGCTGTATTTGATCATCCCTAACGAACTTTGTTTGGGCAGCATCGGATTCACGTCATAACTTTCTGACGTTATAGTACATGATGTCAGATTGGATCATGTCATAAAAGATGCATGAAACTTTAGTTTTGTATGCTGGCCGTATTTATTTGTTTGTGAGTGAGGGTTTTATTTTGTTCGTTGTTATGGAAGTGGACGGTGTTTTTATTTGGCATTGTTAATTCTTTACTTCACATGAATTGTTCGATGTACAAACCTATGTAGGTAATATCTAGTGGTAAGGTTTTAAGTGGCATTGGTAAAGGTTAAGTGGAGTTGGTATCGCGAGCTTCTAGTGCAGTTGCAGCTTTGGAAGGCCATCCACAAGAAGGATTGATTATCTGGCGAGGGTCGCTGGATTTCGCTGAATACGACAATCAAAAGGCCGGTCGATGTGGCGACGCTAAGAGGGCCCCCTCTACCTATGCTCAGCTGAGGACAACGTTCAGCTGAAATATTGATGATGATTCGAATTAGTTTTTGCAAATAAGTTTTATTCGTCATAATTGTTACGCGGCGGAAATTCCATTTGAATATGCTCTCTGTTAGAAATATGTACTTAATTGTAATTTTAGCCTGATTACGTGTTCAAGGATATACATGATTGTACATTTTTCCGTCTCCTAATTTGGACAGATGATTATATTGCTTCATGGGTAACTACACTAAAGGCAATTTGTATAGAATTGGTAGACAGAGTGACGTGCAGTCTATTAGCATTCTTTCAGGGGTTGATAGTACTCTGGAATATGAAAGAAAAGCTTTTACCATGAAAAAAACTCTGTAATCGCGAAATAAAAATCCCGTTGTTCCTTGATTTTTACCCGACTAAGGCGAAGAAAAAGAGAGGGTTATGTTTTAGACTAGTATGTGTGTATGTATGTATGTTTATACCTAAACTTGTTTTACCAATAAACTATTTTCATCTGTTCCTTCATAACTTCTAAACTACTTATCATTATTTGACAAATGGTGTCGTTGGAAGCGACTTGTTTGTTCGCTGTTTATAGGGTATGTGACGTTACATTAAATTGAAGATGGCGCCCTCTAGGGGGATCGAAGACAAGAGCAAAATAATATATTTTGCCCATCATGTGTAGTATCATTGAACAGGGATTTTAAAATGAAGGTAGGGTTTGGTACATCATGTTTTTGTCAAGCGTACCATTTGCGAGATATATCCCGTCAAAATCATGAAAACAATTTTTTTACCCGACTACAGCATCGCAAAGTGTTGTTTGATCGGTATGTATGTATGCAAGTATGTATGCATGTATTCATTTATGTTCATTTCTTCCCTCAAGCTCTGCAAAAACCCCAAAACACTTTAAATAAAAATAAGTTAAAAACTAAATCCGGATTCCTGAAAAATTACGCTCTAAAAAGTATGAAACAAGAAAATACTATTTTGCAGAATGTATTGTGTGGCGTGAGTGTATGTGAAAAATTAGAAGTATGACATGTGTTAGCAAGATAAGATATATCATTGTCCTCCTGCTCTTATCCCAATTTATTTGGGATCACCACGGCATATCTTCTTCCATGCATCTCTACTTGACGTCATTTTAATAGTCATCATATCCTAGCCCAATTGACTTACACAAAATCCACCCATTGTTTTTTTGGTCTTCCACTAAACTTTTAACCATCCTCATTCCTCCGCATCACATGACCATACCATGAAAACCGATTTCCACAAAACTTTTCAGTCACCCGTGGTACTGTCAGACTTCTTGTCACGTTTCTACGTGTAGGTGTTAGTAATATAATAATTTAAATGAAAACTCATTTACCTATCAGAACAGGAAACATTCCTTCACATTTATTTCTGGGACCCTACCTGCCATATTATGTTTCTCTAGTATTACTGATTTCTATAAGATGCTATGACTTTTACGTGGCCTGGTTTGCTACTTAATCACAGCTTTACCAAGACCACACACAAGTAAGATCTTTAAATAAACGGAGTTATCAGAAGAAAATCTGTAAAATCGCAGCCATATTTGCAATTAAAACATGTTTGGAATTAGATATTCATAGATAATGATAATTATTATTAACAACGATTAACCGCAGTGGTAGGTTCACTGATTTTCAATTTACTTATCATGGTACTTCAGTTAGTGAGAAGTACGAAGTTGCAACTGCGGATAGGAGAACGCTGGAAATCCTCTGACAGAAGACCACTGAGAGCCGTAGGAGTACACTGGTTGCGAGAAGCACAGGACCGGTCGATGTGGCGATGCTTGGGCTTATAACCAGCCGTGGATGGCTTTTGACTGAAATAATGATGATGGACATATTCGATTGACTGGCAAAATTTCACATCATACCTATGCCAGTCAGTCAGACATGCTAGTGAGTATAGCCGTAAACAAGCTAATTTCTTTACGCTGCTCACACACTCAGCTTCTTTCGCCAAGGCCTTATGGTCCATCAATACCATTTTTTTACTTTGAAACTTAATTAAAGTCTTAAAAAATGCCTAATGTCTTTAAATATATGAATATAAAAATATGTATTTATGTAAGTATATTTAATTTAATTTGTCTTAAGTTATTTTAAAATTGTACACTGGATCCTGCCCTCTATAATGTCATCTTTCTCTGTCACCCTAGGGTTTGCTGTAAGAGAACTCAACATTGAGTTAAGCTCGCCTTTGTACATGTAATTTATTATCACACTGTATGTAATGTTGTTTTTGGTGTAAAATAAAGAATTAAGATTGATAATGATAATGATAATGATAATGATAAATGATAATGATAATGATAAAATGATATCATAATTAACCCAAAATTCATGCAAAAAGGTACACATTTTCACAAAGAATTGCAACGCAAATACGTCGTAAGTTAGAGACTAAGCAACTTAATTTAATTTTGAATGAAACATCAGTCATTCAATTGTTCTGCAATCTGATATAGAACATTAATATTTAAATGGACTATCAGTGTAGTAATGAATTTTGTTGGAGATGGTACAGACTTACTAAGTGCACCCGTGTCACTCAACTTGAATAAGTCGGATGAATCTGTTGCAAGTATAAAGTAGTCAGCGACTTAAAATAAATATTCGCAAAAGCTGAAGTTTTTATGAAAGACTAGCTGCCGTCCGAGGCTCGACCTGCGTGGACTTGTACATTATTAATTATAACCTGTGTTATTCTGATGTTTATCCTAATTTTCTGTACAGTTTCATGAAAATATGTTCAGTAGTTTATGTGTGAATATATGGTCTTCCGAGTAACAAAAATCCATCCAACAAACTTCCGCATTTATTGTAGTAAGGATGGACTGAATCCAAAGAATATACCTCTTGTCAATTACTTAACATCACGCAACCTAAAAGGTAATACTGAGGTATGAGAACTGTGTACCAATTGATCACCTTCATTTCGAAAATTATTTTTAAGTCCCATATAAAATGGGAGCGAGCCTAATGCCATCGAACGGGCACCAATCTAGACACCACGCCGTTACTGAAGAATTGCAGATGAAAAACCCAATGATAATTTTTCCGCCCTGGGAAATCGAGTCCAGGACCTCATACTTAGTAGCACTGGCAGTCATTAAACCAACAGACGTATAAGATAGCATCAAGTTGCCTGAAGATTTTAGCAGAGATGTACCTACACTCACGCCTATTGTTGTTGTGTTAAGCATTTTCTCTCGTGCCTTGGACCGACATCATCTCAATTAAAACGATACGCAGCGTTGTATCGGACAATCTTAAATAAGACAAGAAAGAAACAATTACTGTATCTGGTTTGACTGCTACATATTCTATACTAGGACTTTCCTGGAGCTACGCTCGTGTGGAATTAATATATCCATCAGGATAGTTAACCTGATCAGAATTGATAGAAAGTCATTATCATATTCTACCTAGACTTTTTCTAATTTTACAATTTTGGAAACTCTCGTGGATAAAAGTGATATATACAAACATTGATGAATGGAGAAGAAGATGATAGGAGTTGAATACCAATATATTCGGATCAAGTCTTTTAACTTAGAGCGACTGCCTGTCTGACCTCCACAACCCAGTAATCGAGTAACAAGATAGCCCTTGCTAAGAGTGGCTCTCAGACCTTCAGGCTGTAGATAACAAGCTCTCTGCCCAACTCTTTTCGCCCAAGACCCACTAGTGAATGCGAAAAATTCTCATAAAATTACAAATGCACATAAACCCATACACAAAACATGACCAAGCAAAATATAACAAATCATTGTCGTCGATAGACAACAAAACGAACTGCACAATACTGCACATCACATCCGCGCACGTATTTTTACAAAATATTTCTGGGTCACCTAGATACGGGCTCAATAAAATTAGTTCATGTCTTTAATAAGAGCCGAGAATGAGCAATATAAGATACTTCTCTTTTAGTCACCCCCTTACTAGCCATCTTAATCCAAACAAGAGACGACCACCACCAAGCTAGGACTACCTTTAAAATCTATTTACAACAAGTATTAAAAATTTCCAAACCTACCGACAAATCTTTTTTATTTCATTCTTTTTAAACTCCATAATTCACTACTCGTATAATTAACAATCTATCGGAAACCTAATTATAACCAGATATCTCGCGAAAATACCCCGATTCAAACAGTAAAACGCCCATAACTTTTGAACGGCTGAACTGATTTTCATCAAACATAGTTAAGAACACTCCCGATAATATCACCTTTCAAACAAAAATAAATAAAATCAAAATAGTTTCATACGTTTAGGAGACATTACATGATGCCACAGACAGATACACAAATACACAAATACAAGGGTACACACTTCAAACTTATAACCAGTCTTTTTCCGTCAGGGTTTACAAATAATCAAAAAAAAGACCGGCTTACCTATGGACTAAGCAATTATATTATATTATTACCTAATCTAGGCATCAGTATTGAAACCCTACAGGCTTGTTATCTATACTTACTAATATTATAAAGCTAAAGAGTTTGTTTGTTTGAACGCGCTAATCTCAGGAACTACTGGTTGAAATTGAAAAATTATTTTTGTGTTGGGTAGTCCATTTATCGAGGAAGGTTATAGGCTATATAACATCACGCTACGACCAATAGTAGCGGAGCATAAATGAAAAATGTTGCAAAAACGGGAAAAAATATTTCTTTTTGAGAGCTTTCGTGCGTGCGCTGCGAAAGTGGTTAAAGTTACGTATATAGTGTTACGTAAAATTCATGTATGTAGGGTAGGTAGGGAAGGGTAGGTAGGTAGCCAGTTGACGGGAGCGAAGCCGCGTGGGACAGCTAGTAAATAATAAAATTATGAGCTCTCTGCTTACAACATAATTATATGTACAATTCAGGCTTAGAATGCTTCAGGCTGTAAGGCTGGGGTTAGACTGAGATATTGTTTGCTAATGGATTTGTTTAATTTGTTGTAGGTTATAAAGTTTTTTTTTTTTGAGAGTAAAATAGCCACGTTAAACTAATATAAATAAAATCTAAATAATATGACCGAGGTGCTTTTTGTGGTCTCAAAGTTCATATTGAGTACATCATCTTCAGCCTTTTAATGTTTCCACAACAGGGTCACAGGCCTCCTCTCTGTGAGAGGAAATGGCTCTTAATCCACGACGCGGGCCCAGTGCGGGTCGATGAATGTCACATGTCTTTGAATTTTTGGTTCCAAGACATGCCGGTTTCCTTCACCGGTTTAAGAGCAGTAGTGATAAAATAATTTACACAAAGTAAAGCGCCAGCCTCGGTTTGAACCCCCGACCTACAACATGTAAGTCGGGGCCGTTACCACTCGGCCACCACTGCACTATATTGAGTACAAAAATAACAAATAAATAAACATAAAATCTTTATTTCCTGAAGGTCAGTCATATATATTTTTAATTCCCATGTAACAAGGGGCGAGCGTTATCCCATCAACCAGCAACATATCTAGACTCTCGGCTACTACTGAGAAAAACTAAATGAAAAAACCGACTTTCCTACAGAAAACTTTCTTAGTTATTTCCCAATGTTTTCAGAACACAACAACAAGAGTCCTTCAAAGAAAACGAGACAAGTAGATACATGTATCTACTAACACGTCATATACTCGTAGATGTCTGTCTGTCCCTACGTTAGTTCTGAAGGAGTGATGTTTGAGGAGGGTTCGCCAGCGTGTGGCGGCATAATCAGGTGGTACTCATGGAGGCTTTTGAATTACAGCCGAACTTTCTTGGTATTTATTTCAATATAGACCTTAGGTAGAATAATTAAGTTATTCTAGACGGCTCGGTTTTGAAATTAAATCATTTCTTTTTGGTATTTTAAGTGCGTTTGACATGTGATTGACGACGCTTTAGTATTTAATTTAGGCTCCATAAACGATTTATTTGGGTTTAGCCAATTATGTTTTAAGCCTTAAATAGAAGAGGCTATATTATCTAAACAAATATTTATAAAGAGATTATATTGTTTGTTTGTTGGCTCTTAATCTAGAGTTATTAATCTAAATCTGAAACTACAGACACACCTACTTTACAACTAACACACTATGGTCATTACTAGTTTCTAACTGAAAAACCCAGTAACACTGCCTGACCTGGCAATCGAACCCAGGAACTCAACCTTAACTGTAGGTAGCGTGACCGACCACTAGACTAGCGACATAATCACCTTCATATTTTTTCAAAAAAGCTCTCTCGTCTATACAAACCCTTACAATTTCTAATCGCACAATAAAAGCCCTCTAATCATAGGGTTGAAGCACATAAGTAAACTCAATTACTCTAGCCCTTCACTGACATAGTACTTATTTAATATTTCAATTGAATACATTTGCTTGCTCTTGGCCATAATGTGCTAGTTTATTTCTGAGTAGGCAGTGTTATTGATAGTTATTATAGGTGTGGAAAAAAGGCATATTCATTGAGTGTGAAGTGTTGTTTTATTGTTTCTTTTTTATTCTTTATCTGATGTTTCAAAGTGTTTGCTTTCATTAAAAGCAAAATTAATCACTCTATTTGGCAGAGAAATAATTTACGAAAGTACTAACATTTTTGCTCTTTTTTGTTAGTATGTAAATATTACTTACATTATTTGCGCATTTACGAGTTAAAATTGGCCTAGGCACTCTCTGTACTGCAATTCAATATTAAGTGGCCTCTATTTTTACCTCTAAATCTAATTCCAACTGAAAACAAAAACAAAACTAAAAATACAAAACCCAAAAGTAAACAAATGTAACAGTATATTTCAGCCGCAGCAATAAGAAATACTGAACGCCGCAGTACGGAACCATCAAGAATATGTAAAAAAATAACAACCCTAATTAAGCCTCAGAAGTGGGCTGGTGCTGGTATTGTTGACCAGAGACATGAATTTACAATGCTAAAGTCCAGCCGTCTTAAAAAAAGAATATCAGTGGTGGTGTAAGGATTAGGTGACAGGGATTAGCGTTTGAAGCCTATTGAGTTTTTGATTGGGCCCGGGGCTTGCCATTATCTTATTTGTAAGCAGTGATGCGGATCATAAAAGGTAGAGCAATTAGTCGACCAAGACTAGAAGATTCCTAAGTAAAACTGTCGAATTTCAAACAGGGATTTCCACTTCTTTGATCTACCCAAAAACTGTTTCTTTAACGTTTTTACTGCTTAACCGTAGCCATTATAAAAATGGGGCGATGCCAATAAGGTCAGGTTTAGTGTTGCTAAAACCCAGACGTGTCTTTTTCCGTGAAATGAGAGCCAATTCCCACCCGGCTCCATGTTTTCGAGGTAAAACTTTGCCGATAACGGGCCATCTTGAGATTCTTGGCTTGACGTTGAGGTCAACTCTTATTTTCCATACATTGAGGCAAAGGCTCAGCTGGCTGCCAAAAAGTTGAGGATCCTTGCAAAGGTGAGACAGTATTTCATGCCAGAACAGCTGTTCAACTTGTATCAAGCGCAAGTTCGATCATGCATGGAGTACTGCTCTCATCTCTGGGACGGATCTGCCAATTATACCAGTTTGATGCAATAGAGTCGATTGAAAGGCGGGCCAAGAAGCTCATTGGCAATGAGACACTGGTCGAATCAAAGCGCCAGACCCTTGAGCATCGACGCCGAGTTGCCAGCTTGTCGGTTTTTTATCGGTTACATTTCAGAGAGTGTGCGATGGAATTGCATGATCTAATTCCGCTTAGCCCGTTTCTTCATCGGACTACAAGACATACGGCGATGCGCCATCGGTACATGATGGACATCCCACCCATACGCACTTAACATTTTGGAAATACTTTCATTGTGCGTAGAGCTAAGGAGAGTATTTCCCTGCCGGAGTACGTGTTTCCCGATAGCTACAACCTAGGGGTCATTAAGTCAAAAGTGAATAGATTACTTCTAGGCAAGCGTGCCACACCATCGTTTACCATCAGGTGAGATGATGGTCAAGCGTGCCTATAAAGAATAAAAATAAAAGTGAAGCTAGATCCAGAGAGCCTAGACAAAGCGAAATGCAATCAGCGATTCACAGCCATGTTCACATGACCGATCCCAATTTTTTTGGGATTGATAATGTGACATTATAGTAGCGCTTGCCATACATTTTAGAGTTTTCGACTCTTGAATGTCAGTCTAGAGCCCAAGGTATTGCCAGTTAAAATCTAAATCTCTCATGACTTGCACCACAATATTTTTAACAAAGGAAATAATATAAAAAATATCCCACGCAATAAGTTAATTTCTGTTTAGATTGTTTCAGGTTTTACAGCTCAAGTCTTGCTTTATAGCGGATAATCCAATTTTTATCTACGTTACTTATATTATGATCCCTGGAGAAATAGGTGTGTCTGTAAAAATATTGTCTAAATCTAATATTGCATAGAGAGGAGGCCTTTGTCCCAGCAGTGGGATCGTTAAAAGGCTGATGATGGCTGATGATTGTAAATATATGAAAACACTTGTTACAAGATTACCAAAGTTCGTTTACTGATAGAAACCACCAACCAAGATTTATGTTAGCATAAATCTTACATACAATTATCCTGAGAGAAGTTACATGTCATCCACACAAACATTCAGTTTGCCAAAAACATTTTGATGTACAAAAGTTATTCATTTGAATAAATGAAAGCTCACCTTTTCATATATTTTAGCCGTTAAACATGTTGTATGAGAACAGGTTTGAAATAAACGATTTCATGAGATTTTATAGAATGCACGAGCAAAGATCGCTTATAAGCGTAATCCCAAAAACTGTGCATAGATTCTGCTAAGTTCTAAAGGCTATTCATATTAATTATATTTAAAACGTTCATGATCGTTATCTCACTAGCACTGAAAATTTCAGAAAAAAAATGTTGACAAATTAAAGTTATTTTTTACAAATTAAGATTGAGATCAATATGACATGGACGAGTTTCTTTATAAGGAGCTTTACTCCTTCTCTTTATTTCCAAATTATTTGAAAAAATCCCGAAGATGTAATGCCTACTCAATGCTTAACCAATCGCTGTTCCTGGTTTAGCATCCCTGGATAAAGTATGGGCGTACAACACATGTGTACCGCTATCATAAATCAGAGATAAAATCCGCTCATTTGGATTCACATTTTGCCGCAAACTTGGCTGGTGGCACTATCGTGCATCGCTACTAGATCTCTGGTATCGGGGGAGGGGGGGACAAACGAAAGAAAAATATAACCCCCGTTACCCTTTGTGCTATCTTTTTATGCAGGTGATGCGGATTTTATTGTGTTCTCATTTTGAATTTATGTTTGAAAGTTATGTTCTTTTGTAATTTAATCCCCGGTGATTTTCTTTTGAAGAAAAATCTAAAGTTTAGTTCTCATCAAGCTTCTTGGCAAACTAGAAGAACTCCTGACTCATTTTTATTTCATGCTTTTAAAACTACATATTTTATTTAGTAATGGACATGCTTTGATCGACAATCTATTGAAAAAGTAACTATGCTAGGCCTCTGTTGACAGCACAATTATGAGCATTTTTGAAGGTGCTAGTGCTTCTAAAGATAATGTATCAGCAAAAAGGAAAATATAGGGGCACAGTAATATATCTTTCTATTCTAGTTTATGGAATATCTTTTAAATTGGTCCAATATTGGTGGAGGAAATAGGCGAGAGCCAAACCTTTTATGACTTTTACTTAGGATATTCAGTCAGATGTCTGCGACCACATTGCCAAGAGGCAATTTAATACATTCCCTTGGGATAATTTCTTAATTATCCCAAGGGAATGTATTACCGGGATAAAACATAGCCGTTGAGGTGTAATTTATTAAGAAACATCCAAACATCCGGACTTTCACATCCTACCAGTCCTACTTCCTACTTATCTAATATATAAAATTCTCGTGTCACAGTTTTCGTTGCCATACTCCTCCGAAACGGCTTGACCGATTTTGATGAAATTTTTTGTGCTTATCCGGTATCTATTAGAATCGGCCAACATCTATTTTTCATACCCCTAGGGTAGGGTAGGTAGGGTAGGGTAGGTAGAGTAGGGTAGGTAGGTTAGGGTAGGTAGGGTAGGGTAGGTAGGGTAGGGTAGGTAGGGTAGGTAGGGTAGGTAGGGTAGGTAGGGTAGGTAGGGTAGGTAGGGTAGGTAGGGTAGGTAGGGTAGGTAGGGTAGGTAGGGTAGGTAGGGTAGGTAGGGTAGGTAGGGTAGGTAGGGTAGGTAGGGTAGGTAGGGTAGATAGGGTAGGTAGGGTAGGTAGGGTAGGTAGGGTAGGTAGGTAATCGCTTTGTACACGGTTCTCCCCGATATTGCGGTCGGAGGCTTATTTTTCTGTGACAATTTTATAGCAATATTTATTTTTCTTTAGCATCAATAGAATAGTAGACGCAGGATGGGACTACTGAGGTTACAGACTATAATATAAAAGACTATTGTTCTACTTAACAATATTACTGGACATTTTATCTTTATCCGCATTTTTTTTTTTTTTTTTTTTTCTATTACTATAACACTTCTATTACAATACATTATATATTTAACAATTTGTACAATATAACTCACTATATTTACTGTGTTAATTTCTTAATCTAAGTTTAATTTCTATCTATTACATTTCTTATTATTTTTAAACAAAAATCTAAAAAATTACTTCGTGTGTCTTTATTTATCATAATTATGTTTATGTTAATTTCGTTAATTTTTACGTCTAGTTTTTGTTCTAGATTGAATCTGGCTAGCCCATACACTGGGCATTCGGCTATAAGGTGCAAGATAGATTCTTCTGCGACCGGGTCGCAGATACATGAAGGTGAGTCCTTTTTTTTTAAAATGGTTAAGATTTTTTAAAATGGGAGAAACCCCCGTGCCCTGTGAAGAGTTGTGTGTGTAGGTATGTTAGTTGTATCTTCCTACTTGTTCTATAGGCTTCTGTGGCTGAGGGAAAGAATATTTAGTGACACTGGCTTTGCATTCCCTTTGATATCTTTCCTCCCACTCTTCAATCGAAGCACTTCTTATAGTTTGCTTGACAAATGAGATAGGACATTTATCGTAATCTGATTTCCTTTTCAAAGTCAGTGCCGCTGTTTTCGCTAGTTCGTCTGCCCTTTCATTTCCCTGTATCCCAACGTGGGCCCTGACCCAATACAGACGTACATTCTTGCCTGAAAATTTCAGCTTCTTAATATTTCTTAGTGTTTTCAATGCGAGCGGGTTGCAGGTGTCACTGTTCCTCAATAGCTCCAGAGTTGATCTGGAGTCACTAAATATGTTGAACTCTTCTGCCGCGCTATGCGCGCTCAACTCCGTAGCCTGATTTACTGCATAGAGCTCCGCTTGGAAGACGGTACAGTACCCCTCGAGCTTAAATTTCTTGTTTTTGGCCCCAACCTTGCCCTCTATTTTGCTCCCGTCCGTAAAGATTTGTACTGTACCCTCCCTCATGCGCTGCTGTACCTCCGCGTCGCTCTCCAAGCATTGGAATTCGAGTTCTTCTTCCTCAGCTGGGTGAGGCCTCGCCAGGAAACTCATTTTTGCTTCGACTGTTCGATCTCTGAGGAATGAATGAGGCTTCCCTCTCTTCGCCTCATAGAGGGATGCTACTTCCTTGACTCTTAGGTCAAGAGGCAGCAATCCTGTCAAGATCAGAGCCGAATTCAGTGACACTGTCCTGTAAGACTTGCTGAATTTCTGAGCGAAGCCCCTTAGAACAGCGTTGAGTTGCTTTTGTACGTAGATCTTGACCGCCGCTTTGGCCCATACACTAGCTGCATAGAGGATCACCGGCTCTACAACCGCAGTATAGATAACCCTTACCGCTTCCGGGTTTAATCCCCAGGTTACCTTTGCTGCGCCGGACACCTGCCTAAATATGTTGATGGCTTTTTTGCAGATGTATGTGACGTGGCTCCGGAAAGTCATCTTCCGGTCGAATATAAGTCCGGTAGGGTAGGTAGGGTAGGGTAGGGTAGGTAGGGTAGTTAGGGTAGGTAGAGTAGGTAGGGTAGTTAGGGTAGGTTGGGTAGGTTGGGTAGGTTTTAGAATGGGTGGGGTAGATAGAGTTGGTAGGATAGGTAGGTAGTGATAGGTAGATGGATTTCCAGTTGACGGGAGCGAACCCGCGTGGGTCAGCTAGTAATATTATAAATGCGAAAGTTTGTGAGGATGGATGTATGTTTGTTACTCTTTCAGGCAAAAACTACTCAACGGATTTGGATGAAACTTAACAGTAATATAGTTTATAAATCAGAATAACACATAGGCTACAATTTATAATGATTTTTTTTGTAATTTGGTCATAATATAACAATAAATATCAAGTAAGTCGGCAAAAATTCTGCCCTCTGAGAGCTATCTTCGCGTGCGCTGCCTAAACCGTTGGAGATACACCAATATAATGTAACGTAGGATTGTTTGTCTTACATATTTCTAAATAATAGTCCGCGACAGCATATATGACCAAAATAGTGAACTTTAAATACAAATAAATAGGATACTTTTTAACTATGCACATTTAAGAATATTTATCAAACTTGACATATTTGTCGCTTTAAATATTTAATGTAGATAAACTATGACTTACACTAAGTAATTTGAACGCATAGTTTAAAAGTCATCACGATAAGATTGTCTTGAATGGAGCTCGAGCGACATAAATACGCGCGGCGGGTAAAGCGGGGGAGCGCTGCGAGAGGCGATGTGATAATATGATATAGGCGAAAGTTTGTGAGTGTGTTGTGTGTGGGGGTGTTGTTATGTTTGTCACTCCTTGACGTTCAAACAGCTGGACGGATCTAGATGAAATTTGGCACAGGGATAGATTATAGTCTGGAATAGCACAAAGGATAGTTTTTGTCTGCGCCATATTAAAAATATAAATTGAATATTATAAATATTTACTCACGCACTCAAATTATTAAAATAGCTAAAACACTTACATTCATTTCCTATCATTCAATCAAATACGCGAGGACCAATCCTTAACTCCCGCGCACACCCCTTCCTACTTCCTATTTCCGGTCATCCGGTCATTCCGCTCTTCAGTTGTCAAAAAGTCGCAACTCCGGAAACGCGTGTGCGCTCCCGTTTTCTCCCGCTCTCAAAGAAAACTCAAGTATAAGTGTTGTGTGTGGAAAACAGACTCTGTGGGTGGCTTACCAGCATTCAACTATAGTGAAAACTCCACTGCTAAAACTATTGAAGGACATTATTATTCAAAGCTCCATCCCGCACCCGTAAGTACCTACCTACTGCCTTTTTCCGCTGCGCCCACAAGTTCTGGTCCTTCGAGCCGGATAAAAAACATAATATACTCTCTCAATCACTCATTCAACCACACACAATACGCAAACGCTTTTCTCACACAATTATTATTTCGAAATAACGGCAGCCATTGTCGCATTTCGCACCGCATCCGCAACCTCGCTAAATCGCATCCAACGCACACTCTTTTCGATATTTAATTATTTGTGTACTCATATTTTGGTATCCGCATATATATTTAACGCTTATTTCACGCATTGAAAAACACGTACAAGCAAATCTGAACTGGAAAGCTCATATTGAACTCTTAAGTAAAAAGCAGAGCTCATCCGCGTATGCGCTTTTCAAACTGTCCCCAGAACTTAACCCTGACGCCTTGGTAACGGCTTATCATG
The DNA here is from genome assembly GCA_947562075.1 of Orthosia gracilis. Taxonomy (NCBI): domain Eukaryota; kingdom Metazoa; phylum Arthropoda; class Insecta; order Lepidoptera; family Noctuidae; genus Orthosia; species Orthosia gracilis. The sequence continues at coordinate 9,544,775 of OX387266.1, read as the reverse complement.
GATTGGTTGCATCAGTCCTGCGCTATGGTATAAATTTTTTGGGGTAACTCGTCAAACAAAGAAATTGCGTTCAAGGCGCAAAAGAGATGTATACGAGCTATGTTTAATTTAAAATCGACAGAAAGCTGCAAACCGGTATTTACAAAATACAAATTATTAACCTTACCGTCTCTGTACATTTTTGAAGTGGCATCTTTTGTAAAAAGTAATCACCAACTATTTCCACGACTATCAGACACCTTTCCACGAAACAGACGTGACAATAGCCAACTTTGCTTACACTCAGCAAAAACTGCTCTAATGTCGAAAAGCTTTTTTGGTATGGCCCCTAAGATTTATAACAAAATACCTCAATCTTACAGAGCACTGACTACAAATTTATTTAAAAAAAAGATTAGGAATTTATTAACAGACAAATGTTACTATAATATTAATGACTTCTTAACAGATACCTTTTGACATATGATACCTTTTGACATATTACACCTGTCAACATATTGTAACCTTTTGACATATTCTACCTTTTTGACATGTTTCAATTCTATTATTAACGACAATTGGACGATTTGTAATTTTTATTATTATTTGTATTTGTATAATGTAATTCGAAGAAAGTAATACCGACATCAGTTATAAATATTATTATGAATGTACTCAGAAAAACAATGGCTAAAATAGAAACTTTATAATCTGTATAATTGTAATAAAAAACAAATTTGTACACCTCACCAGGTAAAAGCATGTAGGGACCTACCCTACTTAATAAGATCTTACATGCTTAATTTTGGTATGTAAACGCATGTTTTAACAAATAAATTATCTTTATCTTTACACCTACCGCTAATAATTATCTTATAATTTGGAATTCTCTATTAGAAAAATTTACCAAGATACTCGAGTACAAGCTTCCATTTACGTACAACAAATAATTAACTATAAACCAAATCAATCTATAGATACATTTCTCGAACAATTTTACTCTGCAGAAGCCGCTTTACGCCGTTTAAATATTGACGACCTCTCAGATTTTATTATTACTCACGTCGCACTTACTAAACTCGATAAGGAGGTAGTGAACTTGTTCGAGCAATCGCATAGACATATTCAAATACCTACATTCGATCATCTTTCTAAATTTCTTAAAGAACAAAGTAAAATACAAACGCTCCGTAATCCTAGCTCAAATACAAAACCTTTCTGGACTCAACGCTCCTCATATAATTATAATAATATTACATCAAATTCTAAAACTACTCGAGCATTCTTCGCAAATACTCATTCACCCGCAATACAAAAACGCTCATGTAAAATATGTAACGATCCTAACTCGCATCCTCTATATAAATGTTCATTTTTTGTTAATCAAGACCTGCGTACTAGATTTGAACAAGTAAATAAACATCGTTTCTGTCGTAATTGCCTAGGATTTCATGATACTAAATTCTGTAAATCAATAAATACTTGTTCCACATGTCAACGCAAACATCATACGCTCTTACATGTAGAAAACTTTCATAATATTTTCAAAACCAAACCGATGTCCCCGCGATCGGAAGTCGAACCTAACGCACCGCCGCTGAACCATCAGTGTATCAACACGCAGCCCGCGCCCCGCGCCGCTCCCCACACTACCGCTCTGCCTGCCGCGATCGTGTCGAACGTTTCTTCGGTCGCCGCCGCCGCTGATAAGTTTGTGCGCCAAAATTTAAATGATCTCGCGTTATCAATGACCGCTTCTACTTGTAATATCGATAGTAATAGTACTACAGTTTTATTACCTACTGCTTCTGTACACGTTTATAAAAATAAGAATCCAAATAAGGTTCGCGTGTTTCTAGATACAGTTTCAATGAGTAATTTTATTACAAAGTCGTGTTGTGAACGCCTTAATTTAGTCATTACTCCTGATAACTCAACCATTCTTGGTATATGCCAATCTAAAATATCTGCTATTGGATTTACGAAATTTAAAATATTTTCCCGCTTTGATTCACGCTGCTCATATATTATCCATGCTCGCGTAATAGAAAATATTACCGACGGCTTACCTAGTCTACCTATAGATACGTCCAAATTAATTCACTTACGCAACTTACCTATGGCTGATGATGCATTCCATTTACCGGCCGAGATCGATTGTCTAATTGGCAACGAGTTATTCCCGTTCCTATTAGGAAGTGGAAAGGTTACAATATTAAGTTAGTACAGTACAGTATTATTAGTTTTGTTTTAGGTTGGTTATTGTTTCAGCGACTCGCTGTACAGACTACACTAGGTTACATTGCCATGGGTAGGGCAGATTATGACAACCGCTTAGATACTCGCACTCCTATCTTCCAAAATAATAATAAATCTTTTTTCTGCGCTACCGCATTTAACTCACTTAAAACTCTCACTCAACGATTTGGGAATTAGAAAACGTCCCTGTTAAAGTGCACAGGAGCCCTGATGATGAGGCCTGTGACCTTATCTTTAACGCTACGCAATCACGTGATGGTACTGGCAGATATACTGTACAGTTACCGTTTAAAACTTCTCACAACTTTCACTCTCCTTGTAATGTTTTATTGGCTTGCGTTTATTTAGTTCGTATTTGGCAGTATAGATGGTGCTACACGGAAATTGACTTTCTGGTTATTACGATAATTTTGATAAAGGAAAGTCAAGTTGGCCAATAAATCCAAATATGTTATGTTTACAGAATATCAGATTTATTTGAGAGGAAAATGATGGATTTTCGTTAGTTTCCTTACTGTTTAGGAAAAACTGTGGCATGATTTATTTGAGTTCCTTGATTTTAATTAGTTACGTTATTTGTGTAATTACTGAAGATATATTTTTCTTTTTGGGACTCATGGTAGGTGATTTAGCAGTGGCGGCCCTGATTTACGAGTTGTAGGTGGTTGGTTGGAACCCATACAGGCTTACCACTTAGTGTAATTTATTCCATTACCACTGCTCTCACGCTGAAGGAAAACATTTTGATATAACCGGCATATCCTTGAACCAAAAATTCGAAAGACGTAACATAGTATATTTACCAATCCCCACTGGGCCTCTGTTGTAGATTACAGCCAAAGCTGTTACTGTGACAGAGAGGAGGTCTATGTGGGAACATTATAGGCTGATTATATTAGATAATCATGGCAGGTACTATAGTGACGTGTTAGATACTTTCCTATGAGGTTCAGCCTCTACCTCTTTTAAAGCTGGTAACAGAATATTCCAGGTCTCTACCTAATTAATAATTTTAAAAGGAATTAAGCAGAATACATAACTTTCAAGTAAAGAAAGACAATTTTGTTAAACAAGAAAAACTTTATTGCATATTATAACCTAAATTTAATGAGAAGATTTTCAATAATAGCTAATAATCAAAATAATCGTCATTAAAATTAAAAAAGGCTTGAATTTCGGGCATCTGTGTGGTGGTTGTAGGCGCACATTTTGTTCTTGATACTCTGTGCATGTTACCTGGACAAGGTTCATAATATTTAGTGGAAATCATTTCCCCTTGTCTGTTGACTTCAGTATTCATATGTGACGAAAGCACTACGTCAATGAGGTACAGCAACACGTCTGCAGGAGTAGCGTCCTCCAATATCGGAAGGACTGGCTCACTCGTGCTGGAGAGCTCGGCCGCAGCAGTGGCGACTGCAATCAGCAATATCACTGCTCTCATTGCAGAGGTTCAGGACAGGCGAGCTGAAAAATAAAATATTATATTTTTAATGTCATAGATTGGCAAGTCGACTGACTGCCCACCAGAAAGCCAATTGGATTCCCGAAAATAAATTGTAGTCGTGTTTTCAACTCAGTGACAACCAATGTCCAAAAGTGATAAGGTAAGAAACAAAAATAAATAGGTAAGTTAGAGACATGCTGATGGACAAAAAATTTAGATGTTTTTAATTATTTAAAAACATCTAAATTTTTTCAGTCTATTATTAGACTGATTTCCGTCGCCGTTGCGTAATTAGGCATCTCGAATGCGTTAGCATCCCAGAAGAAAATGTGTTTGTGATAACATCAGCGCCATCATAAACCCACCAAAATTAAACACGGCAACGCCGCTTGGCGATATTAAGTAAAAAAGTAATAAGTTAACTAACTACCCTGGGCTCTACTGAATACTAATATTATGCGAATTACCCGACTATGTGATGACATTATCAATTCTACAACTTATATAAATTAACAACTATATAAAAAAATATATTTAAAAATAAGAAAAAACCTGACTTCTTTTAAAAAGCGAACTAAAAAGACGTACACAAGAAGAAAATCCTGCTGTGCAGTCGGAGGATATGCGCGACCTGGCTGATCAAAACCAGATGTAAATTACCTTTAAAACCCTTTAATTGATACCCCACACGATGGGTCTGTAAGGAAAAAAAAATTTGGGCTCCCACAATAAGGCGACCAAAAGCCGCCATTTTACTATTTTCCAATTTAAATGTAGCCAGTGACACTCGCAGGGTTAAGACGAATCGATTGACGTAAGAATCATCAAAATCGGCCAACGCTTTTGGTCTCTAGAACGCCACATAGGAACAAACATACATAAATACATACATATATACATACTTACATAGACTGATAAACACATTTTCATGAACAATTTAATATAATTATGCAATCCACCTTGTTTATTCGGGCTTTAACTGAAACTGTGTAGCGCGAATCCTCTTTGGTAAGACTTATCCTCAGGGAAAATAAACAGCTTTACACGATCGCCAGGACATGGAGGGATCTCAGATGGACACTCATTCAAGGACCAATCTTAACAAGCGTTGTTTAACCAAGAATACCGAATTGTGCTTCTACAATCATCTAGCCCCGAGATCACAATTTCAGGCCAAATTCGATTAGAATAATTATTATATAATTTTATTTACCTCGTAAAATATCAGGCACCGGGGTGGCACAATATAGTGTTAAAATATATGATTCTACACCGGGATGGTTCCAAATATTTCTTGCAGTTCTTAAGATTCGTTTTAATGTTGTATTGCTATGAAGGTATTACTCGGAAATGCCAGTCGTTGTTACCTATGTAGGATTAATGTGACCACTGACAATACGTCGTTCAGCACGATTAACTATTCATAAATTAGTATAACTGACAAAAACTGTTTGGGAGGAAGTAGGATAACCATAACAGGAAATAGGAAATAGTTAAATACTGTGAAAGGGGAACGCAGCTAGTGGCTGAAAAAATACCATTGGACTTAAAATAAACAAACTTAATACCTACATACAGTATTAAAGTTAGGTATTTTAAAAGATCGAACTAAGATAGATCCTAAGTTTTGCCAAATTTTATTGTTTGAACAGAACCTGACGAGAACAAGGCTTTCCACAAGTCTCTTGTGAACACCGTGGTGAAGATTGAGAGTGCGGCGTACCTTATACTCAGAATATTCGCTGAAGGTCATACAAGTCTACACCCCGATCTTGGCACACCCCGACGACGAGGTCAAGACCATGTATGAGGATACCTCTAAAGCCATGCATGGATTCAAAAGTCATTTCACCGTTGTAAGGGGGACTTCAAAGCGAAACTGGACAAACGAGACGATAATGAGTTGCAAGTGCGGCAATTTGGAGTTGGACGTCGGAACAACCGGGGTCACCTGCTGGCCAGTTTTATGGAGAAGGAGGGCTCCAAATGATGAACTCCTTCTTAAGAAAGCGTGAGCCCAGGAAGTGGACCTGGCAAAGCCATCGGGGGGTGCAGCTATAACGAGATCGACTTCATCACATCAACCAAGAAGCAAATGTTCAATGATGTCTCTGTGATCGATTCGATGAAAACCGGACGCGATCAACGAATGGCAAGAGGCACATTGAACATTAATTTTGAAATTGAAAGATCTCGACTGATGAAGCCCACGCTCTGTCCAGCACTGATCCAGGTCCAAAACTCCGAGACCTTTCAGCTCAAACTCCAGAATCGTTTCGGGTACCTAGGAAACTCCGTGGACGAATACAGCGATGGTTTCGTGGAAGCTGTCCATACGGTTGGGTCTAAGTTTTCCAAGACACGCCGTACAGATAGGAACAAAAAGCTCTCTGATTCTACTCTAAAGCTCATAAAGGAGAGGCGTGAGATGATTCTGCAGTCTTCAGACAATGCGTTAAAATACCGGCAGCTAAATAGACGGATCTCAAAATCCTTGAAAAGTGAACTCCGAGTCTTTAATACCAAAGGATTAAAGACACGATTGAGCGTCATAAGGGCACCAAGGTCTTCGTAAGAGATTTGTCTATTGGGCGGAGCCAGCTCAGGAAACTGAAGACCGATGATGGCAGGATTTTAACCGCCAAACCAGAGCTTCTGAGGGAGATCGAGAGATTCTATGGGCAGTTATACACGTCAACCAGTAAATCCGTCGCGAATCTAGCGAATGACCCAGAGCTGGATTGACCCGACACTATACCAAACACATTCCGGACGTCAGCCTGTATGAGATGGATGCCTCTGAAACTGCTTCAGAACAATAAGGCACCGGGTGATGACAGAATTATGACCGAACTCCTGAATGCGGGTGGAAAACCAGTACTTAAAGCCCTTCAGAAGCTGTTTGATTCCGTCATACTTGAGGAGAAAACGCCACAGGCATGGTGTAGGGGTGTGGTGGTACTCGTCTTCAAGAAGTGTGACAATGGCCTACTGAAGAATTATAGGCCCATCTCACTTCTTAGCCATGTCTACAAGCTGTTTTCAAGAGTCATCACGAATCGTCTCGCGCGCAGGTTTGACGATTTCCAGCCTCCCGAATAAACCGGATTCCGTAAAGACTTCAGCACCGTTGACCACATACATACGCTGCGGCAGGTGATACAGAAGACTAAAGAGTACAACTTACCTCTCTTTTTAGCGTTCGTGGAATACGAGAAAGCCTTCGATTCGATCGAGACTTGGGCTGCACAGCAGTCTTTCAGCAGTTAATGCTTTGAGATAATATTTCATCTTTTAGTACCTCAGCTGCCTACATAAATTTAACAAATTTTAATGGAAAACAGGAACACTTGCACACTATTTAAGAGTATTTACGTTTTATTCATGTGCATTTTATCTGCTCGACTTGTAAAGAACTAGACTGCAGTTTTTAGTTGTGAGCTTATCAAATTATTAGATCAAGCATATCACGTTTTATTCTGATGTCTAACCTATATTATTGTGAAGTTTCATCCAAATCCGTTAAATAGTTTTTGCGTGAAAGAGTACAAACATACATCCATCCTCACAAACTTTCGCATTTATAATATTAGTAGGAAGGAAGTAGGAAGTAGGATTGATACTCGTACAAACAGACAGGCAGGGTGATGCCTAGCCTTTTCACAAAGTACATATGATGGGTTAGAATTCTCGTCTAACCCGATGCAGCTGAATACAAATACGAATGTATTAAACATGTTTAATAATGATCGGACATCCACAACCTAGATGTTGGGTAAAAAAATTCAAAATTTCTTGGAAAAACTGGTTGACAGGCTTACTAAATTCTAATTAAATTCTGCCACAAGCTCACGAAAGCCTGAGATCCTCAAATGACAGATGGGATAAACGTTTGAACATTAAAAAAACTTATTGTTAAACTGAATCACCCTAAATGTAGATTTCTCTCGCAAAACTTTTGTTACCATAGCTTATTATCAAAATATCTAGTAACATCAAATGTACCTAATTAACATAATAATTAACCTGATTAACATATAACCTAATTATCATGAAAATTTAATAAACACGAATTAACTAATGATTAATAGTAAATTATATGCATTATGTCCATTTGTATTAAAATTCACCAGTTACTAAAGTAAGCTATAAATATTCAATTCTATTATTTGCATTTTAGAATGCAAATAGTCACAATCTGTCCACCGGCGCGCGGTGGCCAGTAAAAAATATGAATCTTTTTGTTAGCTTTCATGCAAATTGAACTCCCGTAGTATTTGTTAAATATGCAATATGGTCAACACACGGCACGAACAGCGCCATGAACGAGACACGGACGGACGAACGTGTCGAGATAAAATGAATGTGTGCAATAGCGAGAGCTCGCGCCGCCATGCGCGCCCCGCCTTTCTAAAGCAAACTCCTTAGTAACGGCTAGGTTAAAAGCTTTGAAAAAATTATATAATAATATTTATTATTGTTTCATGTTCATTATTTTTTAAACGTGTTTTTTTCGTATAACAGTTTTGATTAAAAAAAATAATTAGCAACACGATATTTTAGCAACTTTTGGATACTCCTCCAAAACGACTTGGATGTTTAAAAATATTTTTACTCAGAAAAAATTATGGCTGGAATTTCTTCATAACTGACATAGCATATGTAAATCAAATAATATTTTTCAAACAAAACTGTTCAAAAGGAGGTTCAATATTTATTTTTTGGCATCGAGCGGGCGCACGGCCAGTACTGCGTTTACTTTGGGGCATATATATCACATTAAGGGATCGAACGCGTCACTCTTCGCCAGCCGTCGCCCCGTGCGGACGTCTCGCTGCCGCTCCGCTGCTCGCCGCCCCACCGCGCGCTCAGCACTCCCACTCTCCTGCCTCGTCGCGCCTCTGCGTGATGTCACTGCGGTCGTCGCGCCCCCGCACGCCGCACCCCGCCCGCAAGAGATCGCTTCGGCGATCGTCCGCTCCGGCCCTTTTCAGGGTAGGAAACGACACTTGTTTCTGAAACAGATTGTCGCGTTAGGCCCCTTCTGGGTAAAATCCACGACTAAGTGGTCCCTGGCGGAAACCTAACGGTGTTAACTAAGCCAGCTGGGGTGTTGCCCCACACACCCGCCAAGCCCCTTCAGGGCACGGCAGTCAGTTGGAGTCGGGAGCAGGATAGTTGGCCTTGGTAGATAGCCTAGTCAACTCCTGTCTCTGTTCCACAGCTTACACCTGGCACGGTCGGGTGTGTCTACCCCGACGTGCCAGACTTCTGTACACAGAGGTGGGTGGCCCACCTTCGGTGGGTCTACCGGTACTTAGGGCCCCTGTCGCCCAATAAGATTGGTGGCAGGATAGCAAGCTTAGGGCTCACCCAGGTACTCACTTCCCAGTCTCACCCGACTGGGAGGGTAGGATTGCACACATCCCCGGGCCCATCCACCCGGGGAAGATACCCCTGCCGGCTTCACCGGCCCTATTAGTAATTTTAAATTTTCTCGACAATGTCGCTCGCGGCATTAGTCGAACTCCTTCAGGAGATCCTCCTGAAAGAAAACCTCAAAAAGAAGTACGGCCCAGCCGTAAAAGAAGCACTAGCCTCCTTCAACGCTTCTCCCTATGGAGGGCTGATCGACGCCCCTAAAAAGGCGTTCAAACCATTTCCCGACGAGGCCTCCCCTAGGTCGCCGTCCCCGATACCCCAGATAAAGATAGTGCCCAGCTCGGCTACTCGTTCCCAGGCATATGAGCCTAGCTCTCGCCCCGACTCCCCTATGGAGCAGACCCCTTACCCCGACGATCATCAAAGTCATGATGACGCTCAAGACCCTGCCACTCCCTCCACCTCCTCGGAGGAAGACGACTTCCAAGTCGTTGGAGGTAAAAGAAAGCTCAAAAAAGCTTCGGCCAAGGCCTCCTAGGCCAAAAAATCTTTCGTCGCAACCCCGTTTGCGTCACCAGTCGCCTCCCCCAGCCCCTCCCCCGAGCCGACTATCTCTCAACCCGCCCCCACTGCCGCCCCCCAGCAGACAAGTCGGCCCGCTAGCCCCGCTAGCTCCGCGAATCAAGCTTCCAGTAGGAAGATCCCTCCCCCGCCACCCATTTATCTCCAAGACAAGGGGAAATGGAATGATGTCTCCAACGCCTGCACGGAACTTAAAATCCGTTACAACAAGGCCGTAGCATGCCAACAAGGCATTAAAATCCTTATAGAAACTTCCCGCGACTTCCGGGACCTAACCCGACTCCTAAAAGATAGGTACATCTCGTTCCATACGTACACACTCCCGGAGGAGCGGTCCACCCGAGTGGTGACTCGCCGCATCCCTAAAGAAATCCCGACGGAGGATATCCGAAAGGATCTTCTTTCCCAGAACGTCCCAGTTATCGAGGTCCATCGCTTGCATAAAGCGAGAGGTGGACAGCAATACGACATGGTGCTGGTTGTCTGCAGCCACACCGAAGGTCATAACCCAATCTTCGGCGTCAAGACGGTGTACTCCTTGTCGGGCATATCGATTGAGAAGCCGTACCGCCCCCACGTCGTTGGTCATTGTCACAACTGCCAACTTTACGGCCACTCCCAGGCCAACTGCTTCGCCACCCCCAGGTGCGTAAAGTGCCTAGGGGATCACAGCACCAAAAACTGCCCCCGACCCAAGGACCGCTCAGAGTGTACGGAGCCTCCCAGCTGCGTACTCTGCGGCCAAGTAGGTCACCCCGCTAATTACCGGGGTTGCCCGAAAGCTCCCAAACTTGCGCCTAAAATGGCCAAGCGCCACGACGAGCGCCAATCACGCGAAGCTCCCGCTTCGCTTCCCACACAAACCCCCCCTCGACTAGCCCCTCAGAGGCCTCCTCCCTGGGGCAAACTGAACCACACAAGTGTGGCACCTCAGTTGTCCCAGCCCATTCCGGCGCTGATGGATCTTAGGATCCCAGTGCCCAGCCTAATCTCGGCCACAGCGGCCCCAGCGCAAACCAACAAGGTGGCTTCCACCACCGTCGTCGGTGCACGCCCGCCCCCTGTAGCCCAACCCGCCCAGAGCTCCTATCGCTGTATCGCTGAAACCATTTTCAACGCATACGCGATCTGGATGACTCCAGAGGCCCATGCCCTTCACGCTGAGTTATCAGACCCAGCGAATCCCCCAGAATTCCTATCGAGGCTCCAAATCTTCACGAAGTACCCCACCATCACCAAGGTGCTCGATAGTTACATTTTTATTAACGGACAATGGGTTCGCAAATGAGGAGTAATTGCCTCAAACCCCGATCCCTTAGGTTAGGTTTCTTCAATGCAAATAGCATTAATACCCAGCGTGGTGAGATTGCAACGTTTCTTCGCGATCACCAGCTGGACATCTTCCTTTTGCAGGAAACTCTATTAAAACCGTACCATCGCTCCCCCAAAATTGCCAACTACCGAATAGTTTGCAACGATAGGACTCGCTCCCACGGTGGGGGCACTCTCATTTACTTCAAAAATGAGCTTCACTGTAGCGAAATCACCCCTCCCGACCCCATTTCGTACCTTGAGTACTCAGCCTGTCGGCTAGGAATGACTGGTCATCAATCGATCACCATCATCTCCGCCTATTGCCCTCCATCCTCGGCGTCATCGGTTATTAACCCAGACGATCTCAAAAAAGATCTTACCGTCCTCTTTAACATGAGTGACTCTATTATCCTAGCAGGTGATCTCAACGCCAAACACCCAGCCTGGAACAGTACCGTTACTAACCCTAGGGGAAAGTTGGTGCTGAACCAAGGCTCAGTACTCAACTATGACGTACTCGCCCCGATGAGCTTCACTCACTTCCCGAGTAATACTGCGCATAACCCAGATATTCTCGATGTAGCGTTGCTTAAGAACGTTAACCTTCGGTTACGTTCCATAGAAGCGCTACACGAACTTGACTCCGATCACCGCCCTGTGGTTATGCACCTAGATAGTCGGTCAGGCCTACCGGATTTAGGACAACCTCCTCCCACTAGACTGGTCACCGACTGGAGGAAAGTAAGTGCTAAATTGAAATCCACCAAGTCACCCTCGATCCCCGAGCACATTCACTCGGTCGCTGACACGACAGCGACGATTGACTCGCTTACAACTCACGTACAGACCGTCTTGAACGAATGTTCAAGGGAGGTTCCAGTGCTGGACGTCCAGCAAGGGAAACTCCCGGACGCTGAACGGAAGTTGATAACCGAGAAGAACGCAGCTATCCGTGCCTACAGTAACTTTCCCTGTACCGCAAACAAGGCTCACATGCGCAACTTACAGCGTGCTGTAAAGGAGCGCACTGCTGAGCATCGTTCTGCGACATGGAATAATATGCTGAGCGAGCTTGAGCCCACCCACCACGCCTTCTGGCACCTTCAGAGGAAATTACGCTCCACTGAAGAGTCAGCTTTACCCCCGCTTATTCGTCCTGATAAGAGTGTTGCATTCGAAAACACTGAAAAAGCCGAATGCCTGGCTGACAGCCTCGAAATTCAATGCACACCCAGCTCTCAACCAGTGGACCAAACTCACCTAGACATGGTGGACGCTGAAGTCGCACGTAGGACCTCCCTCCCCCCCGTCGAAGACCCTGATGACCCACTACCTCCCGTCACCCCAGACGAAGTAGAGGAGGTCATCAAAAGGCTTCACCCCAGAAAAGCCCCAGGCCTAGATGGTATCACCAATAAGGTGTTAAAACTCCTCCCCCAACATATATTGTTGCTAATGACGGCCATCTTCAACGCTGCATTAAGCAAAAATATCTTCCCTCAAGCTTGGAAACAAGCCACAGTGTTAGGCATCCCTAAACCGGGTAAACCCAAATCGGAGCCAACCAGTTATCGGCCCATCAGCTTAGTCAATTCGCTCGGAAAAGTCTATGAACGACTTATTTATAAGCGGCTCAAAGACTTTGTCGAGTGAAAGAGCCTTATCCCTGATGAGCAATTCGGCTTTCGGGCCAAACATTCCTGCGTCCAACAGGTTCACCGAATCGTCGAACACACTAGTGCTGGGTTCCAGCGTGGTATGTTGACGGGTGCCTTGTTTTTCGACATAGCGAAAGCGTTCGACAAAGTCTGGCACAATGGCTTAGTTTATAAGCTATACAAACTTGGCATGCCAGAATGTCTCGTGCTCATCTTACGAGACTGGTTGTCGGACCGAACTTTCCGCTATCGTGTCGATGGAGAACTCTCCTCCCCTCACCCCATACGAGCCGGAGTCCCAAAAGTATTATCCCCTCTAGTTTTCACCCTGTACACCAGCGATATCCCAAAAAGTAAAGAGAGCCAGTTGGCACTATTCGCTGACGACACAGCCCTCTATTACTCGGGCCTAAGTCCCAATAATATAGCCCTAAGACTCCAGAGAGCCGCCAACTCCTTGGCCAAGTGGTTCCGCCTCTGGAGAATAGAAGTCAACCCCGATAAAGGTCAGGCTGTCCTCTTCTCAAGGCCTGACCGTAAATACAACAACCGCTTTAAAAGCCCCCGCCCCCCCCAAACCCATCACCATATACGGCAAGCCGATCCCCTGGGAGGAGCAAGCCAAGTACCTAGGTGTCGCCCTAGACAATCATCTCACCTTCGCCAAGCACATTAAAGCGGCGCGCTCGCGGGCCGCTTATGCTGTAGGCAAACTTCATGGGATGGTGAACGCACGCAGCAAACTGTCACTTAGGTGCAAGTTGCGCACCTTCACCATGGTCATCCGTCCAATCATGACCTATGCATGCGCTGTCTTCGCATACGCAAAGCCCCATCATATTCACAAGCTTCAGATTGTCCAAAACCAATTCCTCCGTATGATCACGGGAGCCCCCTGGTACGTATGTAATCAGGAACTCCATGTCGATCTTAAAGTCCCCACAATCCAGCAGTTTTTGAAATACAAAGCAACGCGCTTCTTCGACTCTGCTGTCAATCACCCCAACCCCTTAACCCTAGATCACTAACCATTCGTACAATAGACGACGCGCACACAGCGCTTTCGCCATTTCGCCATCTTCCCGTGGCCCCCCACCCCGCGCTCTTTTAATACCTTCCTGGATTGTGAAATTAGTGACCCGCAAGGACTTATTGCGGATGCACGATAATTAGGTGGACATATATCGCGTAATCGTCGTCTCACAGACGAAAGGTTAGTAATGCTGAAAGTTTTTTTTAGTGAAGTTGTACATAATTTTATGCTTCCGTTTATGTTTTTATTTGTTAGAAAATTTAATAATTTTCATTAATATTTATGTTTTTATTAATGTAATTACTGTTATGGTTTTAGGACGTGAATCCTATTAACCTATAATGTTTTTTTTACATTTTATACTGACTTTTATAAAAAAAATGTGTATTTTTCTTGTCTTCATTTTATTTATTTTCTATTTTAGATGGATTTGAGAAGTGTAGAAGGCAAAATTGTGCAATGGTTAGCTGAATCGGAGACCGAATCATTATCCGACAATGAACCTCATTCATCCGATTCTGAGGAAGAGAATAATGTTGAGATGGAAATACATGTCCCTTCTGAGGAAAGTGAAGAAGAAGAAGCTTCAGACTCTTCAGAGGACGAATTGTTAGTTTCACGTCACAAACCAAAATCAAATAAAGTCGTATACCTTCTACCTATCTACGACCCATGACCAACCTGCTATTAGCAACAGCTAAAAAAAACCGGAAATTATTGAATTTTACAATTCTACAAAAGGAGCAGTCGATACAGTGGATCAGATGTGTTCAGTTATGAGCACAAGCCGTAAAACCAACCGATGGCCGCTGTGCTTGTTTTACGGTATACTAAACATATCTATAATTAATGCCTATGTCCTAAACGTATCAAACGAGATTCGTAATAATAAAAAACCTAAAAAAAGAAGGGATTTTGCCTTAGCAATGGCAGATGAACTTATGGCACCTTGGCTTCGGGAGCGATATAACACTGTGACTTTGCAGCGTAATTTGAAGCAAATAATCGGCGAAATTCTAAAAATTTATGTTTCTGAAACTGAGTCACTGAGTCACTTCTACACCCAGTTACATAATAAATACTTAAACTAAGGGAGGGAGCACTCACATTCACACTGACACTCCACATGTCTTTAGTTCAGTTTTATATTTGATATTATTTTATTGATTGATTATTTTTAATTTTTTCTTATCTTATCCAATACTATTCATAATTGAAACAATTATAATTTAATTTAATTGAAATAATTTTAATTATTAATTGACTTAGTTTTTTATTTATGTAATTCAATTTTAACTTTATTTCATTCATTATTATTTGATTTAATTTCTAATTGTATGTAATTCAATTTTAACTTAATTTTCATTTTAGTTTAGATATTATGTTGTTAACAGGCTCTTTAAGTGATGTATGGATATGGAAGAGTGAGGTCCTCTGGTACAGGTATATCTATACCTAAAAGAGGTCCTCTACAACTTTTATGTAAATCCTGTTGATTGTGAAATAAAATAATTTAATTTAATTTAATTTAATTTAATTTTAATTCTGACGAACAGTCCAGTCAAGAGCAACCAAGAAACCGAAAAATTTGTAGTTATTGCCCAGCGAAAAAACGTCGCATGACCAAATATTTTTGCAAGGGCTGCAAGAGGGCCATTTGTGGCGAGCATACAGTTTCTATGTGTAATTCCTGCACTGATTAGAATATTTCTATTTTTTTTTTATTATATGATTCTTTAATAGCTTAATTACTGTCAACTTTAATTTGATTTAAGAAAATTAAACAGATTTTTAAAAATAATGTTTTTTTTTTCGTAGTCTCAGAGACGAAAGGTTAGTTATAGCGTTACTCGAAAATAAGGTTAGTGAGCTAGGGTTAATTCGAGCGGCCTCCCGCTATGAGCCCTCCCAAATCTCCAAAATTCGCCGGCCAAGGCTCGCACTCTCCATCCCCGATGACGCCACTACCCTGCTCCAAGAGAGCAACAAAGAGACCAGCACAATTAGAAGACACAGACCGACTTCGTTCCGTCCTCGCCGCCGAGGCCCGCCGCGACGTCCCCGTCAAGATCTACAAGTCAGCCCGCGTGCTGTGCAATAGTAGTTAGAATAATGATAGTAAATCGGAGTTTCTTGTCCGTTCTTCTCCACGTAGGCTTTTTCCGAACGGATGGTAGAATCACTTTATTAAGATCCAGCCTTAGTTGTTGTCCCACCAGCGACGCCCTGAGCCGAGGTCCGACCCCAACTGGGGTAGCCCTCAGCGCAGTCGCTTAGCTTTAGAAAAACTTGCAAGCCTGGCTGGAGGCTATAATGTAGCTTAGCCTCCACAGGGTAGTCCGATTAAGCAGTATCCGGTCACTTTGACCGAACTGTGAGACGCCAGGTAGAAAAAAAAATAAAATAAAATCGAACGCGCCAAAACGCGCCTTCACACGGCGCGAAGCGCGAGCGGGCGCGGCGCGACTCATAAAAACACGCACCGTGTGAAGCCAGTATAAGACAGCTGTGCGCTATCGCTAAGTGCCAAAGGTTAGTTTAAACCGGGAACATGCACAATTCCCGACAGTTCTAGTGGCATAGGCCACGGAGAGAAACCGTGGGCAAACAAGCTGGTAAACAATAAATCCTGTCTCTCAATCTTTTCAAAGATAGAACTACAAACATTCTATCCCTGTTCATCACGTAAAACTGTTTATAAAGAGCACCAACATAAATGCAAAACAATATTCCACTCCACCCCAACTTTTAATCCTCCCAGTTGAGTATACAAACATGTTTGGAACACCGAGTTCATGTAAAGCTAGCGACTTTGCCCAATATACCGAGTACCTATTTTGATAAATAATTATAAAATGGAAAGGTTATGATACAACTTGAACGAAGTTTGTAAACTTAATCTCCGACTCTGCAATTGTGGGATTTCCGCAATATCTCGTACAATTACACATCTGCTTCTGCAAACTTTTAGCGTTATTTTAATAGAGTTTTAATACTAGAAAATTTGTTTTTAAAAATTGTGCACTTTCAATGTTGCGAAGATATAACTCGAAGTTTTTTTTTTATATTATTGATAGTCGACTGTATAGTGTTTGAACACTACCTCACCCGAATGGTAAGCGATGACGTGGTCGACGATGAAGCAACCTTGCCTAGAAGTTCTTACTCCCATGTTACTGCCGTAGTCTCAGAAAATACTTTGCAGTTGGTTCCAGCTGTCGTTATTATCTTGAACTTTGACAGTCTTGCCAAGGGGTATCGTGGAGACAGTCGGCTCATGTAAAATACTGGTACCCAGCAATGCTTGGGAAAATACTGTTATCCAGCTGCATCGTGTCAGGCTGGAAACAGACCCGACGTAGTGGTTAAAAAGGTAGGCAGATTGTTTTTTTTTCATTGCCGCTGCCAGTTCTCTCTTCATTCTCTTCATTTTCAGGCCTGCCTTTTAGGAAAATTATTGATTTTTTTTCCAACTCCGCATCTGCTAAGATTGCGTCCGTTACATCCTTATCTTAAATTATTCCGACTTATATTCTGTCCTAAGCACACGGCAAAATTATTTTCTTTTGTTGAGTTACAATGTCGAAGTTATTTGAGTAACACAAATATTGTCAGAGTTGTTTGGTAAAAGTTTAATTCTAATTATAGGATTGGTTCATTATAATTTGCCGCTGTTGCTTTAAATGAAGACTTCTTATTTTGTTTTAAATATGACAAACAAGCAGAAGCCATGTTCATTTTGAAATAATTTTGAGTTTCATGAATTCAAGGATTAAAAAAGACTACATAATTATGGAAACATCTGTCATATATAAAAAAAAAGTTTTGACTATGTAAAACATTTCAAGTTGAAAATAGGAGACTATTTTTATCCCAATAACATACAATTGTTGATACTGATGGAAGCCTTTTTAAAAAACCATGGTTTCATATTAGACAACATAAAAATACCGTAATAATTCACATTGCTTGCTCTTGCCAACATTGAATTGCGCAGAATCATGAAAATCTGCAATGTTTAGGATACACTTTTACTAATTGGTGTTAATCTTCTAATCTCATGGTAATTAGTTTAGCGAATTGATTCAATTCATTGTAGACTTACAATTTAAAAGTAAGAATTAAAATTATGGTTTTATTTACGAGTATCAAGCTTAGGATACAATGGCCGAGATTAAAACAAATAATGTGTTTTCAAGCGAGCACTTTAAAATTTTTATTTTAAAATTATAAGTGTTGCAAAAGTGTTCGCATTATGATTTTGTTTTTTTTTTTATACAATGGGTTTGCTCTTGACTCTAGTCTAGGTCAGAGGTGACAGAGACAAAGTCGACGATGGAGTGAGCTTACCCAGGAGAAGCCTCTTAACTCTAACTTTGAAGAGATTCGGGTTGTATGCGTTCGGAAGCACAGACGCTGGCAGTGAGTTCCACTCTTTTGCTATGCGCATTATGAAGGATGTTTGGAAGCGCTTGGTGAAAATTGATGGAATGGCAACAAGGTAGGTTTTCAACTTAAACAAAAAAAACTCTACCTCTTTACAACATCTGCTATTGGTACGTATATTGATCAAATAAAAATAAACAATCCTATTTATGGTTCCGAAAAAAATGGAAGTAGTTTCGGCAGGATTATGTCCAATATTTCCAATAATATTCCGTAAAAGGTGTTTGCAAACAACGACATGCGACATAGAGAGTTGACCCCTCTGGTTCCCGCATGGGGGCGCGGCGTGCGGGTTTAATGTACCTAAACCTACCTACCTACTTTTTTCTATCGTCTTTCTTCCGCGGAAAACCTTAACACCGCCATTCAGAAAATGACGCGAAATACACAACGCCATCTCTCGTATATGGAGTTCAACAGTCCGAGTATCTGAATTGCGTGTGTTGTGATATTTTACTTCTAGAAAACTAAAACAAAAAAAAATATTCATCTAACTTTTCTAACTATCTACATTGGTTTCGTACATTTTACGTGATACGTGCACAAATAAACAGACCAACAGATAAAGAGACAAACAGTCAAGCATACAAACAGACAAACAGACAAGCAGACAAAGAGAAGCAGACAAACAGACAAACATTTCAAAAATGCTGCAAATGGGTTCTGTTGGTTCTCTTTTAACACCCTGGTTATTTATTTTTTTAAATGTAATCGATGTACAAAGACGACTTTTCCACAGATTTATTATATGTATCGATTGACTGTAAACACTGAAATCAAAATCCCAACTTTTAATGTTGAATTCACCCACTAACCTTCTTGCGTAGTTACCAAGCGACAATGGAGATGTTGATCTTGCAAAAAGTAATATAATAATAAATCTTTATTCAGATAATAAAAAGGTACAAACACTGTATGAATCTTAGATAACTAATGTAGGTAATGTAAGTATAATAATAGAAGATGCCTGTACAAGGTAATCCTTTAGCACAGGCAGTAGGGAGCTCTAAAAATATACTTATGGTAAAACAACAGAATTAAAAAAATATTTAACATAAGAAATTCTTAAAATAGTAGCAAGATTAAATAATTTTGAAAAATAATCCTAATATACTATAAACTTAGAACTAAATTACTACGTCATAATTATTTATATAATGTCTTATTTATCTATATCGCAAAACGTGCACTTTGATTACATACATAAATTGCAAAAAATGTTTATGTTATGAACTGAAAATATCTGCAAAGCACTGTTTGGCAATATTAACGGTGGCTATAATTGTAAAAGCGTAAAACTATGTTTTCAAAAGATGAATAGCTAAGCGAAAGCATGGAAAACCATCTGAGTTTATTATTGAAATGACCGCTTTAAATATTCTTTACTGAGAACCACTTGCTCTAAAAAAGCACAATTTTATGAATACTATTTGATATTATTTTAATGGCTTTAAAATATTAGTTCTATTGAATCACGTTTGCACAAAAACATTTCCGTCAATTTCCGTCCCCATTGGGCATCAAAACTACATTAAAATCATTAATACGGTGATATTTGGATTGCGTGAAAATGCTATAAAACGTAAAACACAATCGTCATAAGGTATATAGCTCTGCCATTTAGCATCCCAAACGTCAACTTGCCCGCCATGACGTTAATTCATTTCTAATTGTCTATGGCATAAATCCGTTCCGAGAAATGAGGTCGTATGTCTTTTCTTATTTTGTATTGTTATGACTTATTGCTATCCTAATTGTGATTTCATAATGTTTGTAAAGGGATATTGATAATTGGAGATGGACAGTAAAGATTTGGTTACTTTTCTTTTGGCTGGGTAAGGGAAAGGCTGTTTTAATTCATTTTGTTGACCCAAAGCCAAATATTCAACTAGGCCAAAAAGGGCCATTTTTGAATGTCGAAGAATTAAAATTAAAATTAACTAGTAATACAATTTATTCTACCGTGCATTCGGAAAAGTAGCTTGTTATGGAGAAGAACGCATAAGAAACTCCATACGTATTCTTTTAAAAAAAAATGTGTTTTACAATATTTACATAAGTACATACATTAATAATTTCATATATGTGAGGACGATGCACCCAGAATAGCACTACACACTATACTACGTACAGGTATAAAAAACATTAACAAATTTGAGAAGATGGCGGGACGCCTTGGAAGTTTGCCTCAAGAATTAGCCGTGTGAGGCGCAGCGCCGAGGGAAATGGAAGGAATAGCATGCGAGGGAAATGGCAGGAATTCAAGGCAATGCAGGCTATGACTTAAAATATTGTTAAAATATTTATTTTATACATGCCAATAGATAGAGACACTTACCAGACATGATCTTGTGAGAAATAAACCTTTTCTCGACAGTCAATAGAGACAAAACATTATGGGAGACCGTGGCCAAAGAGGTAAATTGAGCATTAACCTAAGAAAATATCACCTTACTTATTCCATGTTACTTGGGGCCGACACAAAATGATTTCTTTTTCCGACCTCCTCTGTCAATCATCAGGTTGTAAGTAATGGTTTGAATCTAAAAATAAATCCATCTCAACAACTGCCAAAAAATTTCAACCACAAAAAATAACATTTAAAAGTCACCATTTATGAAAATACCGGGTAATTTACCGCTCATTTGTCACTGATGGATCGTAAAGGCTGGAATTAATTTAACGTCTTCATTAGAAACGAGTCGTAGCCCGTAAAATTGTCGTTAATATGAATTTAGCAGACAAATGTGGAACGATAATGTTCAGATTATATTTATTTCGTATCATCAAGAAGTGTAATGGTCCTCAAATGTATGTAATGGGTGTTGTAGAGTTCTGGAAGTCTGGTATCGAGATAAGGTTTTTTGTTCAAAAACTTTTTACTCTTATTCCTCAGCTGTTCTTTTCTGACTCATTTCGTTGCGGAATCTATGACAGTTGCCAAATCGTTTCTCTGGGACTCATCGAGCTTCATTGCCTCTGCACTCTGGTGTTCGTCACTGTTTCGTCGCAATTCTGGCTTTCAGAAGCAGTTGCAGTGGTTGGGTGTGTTGTGAGCCGGTCTTGCCCTAAAAACTGTATTAAATTTGATTCAAATAAACTCATCACCCACAGAATCTGCCCCTGACTCTGCCTTACTTGGGTATGAGGCTCGCATTGAACTGCGTTTATGAACCGCAGAAATAAATAATGTCCAGTTATAAAATTATTACATTTAAAAAAAAAACGGCCACAATAGATATCTCATATTATTTTGATTAAATTCGTTCTATTATATTTAAAAATCAGCGATAGGAACATTGGTCAGGGTGCAAGAAAGTGATATCTCATATGCCTAACCTTTTCTTAGCTATGTTGGAGTTATCTTCAGGTTTAACCATACGCAGATGAATGCCAGTATTATACTTTGAGCGGCCATCATGAACCGGTAGCTGGGTTGTTAGTGTTATCAACTATCGAATACAAGCCAGGACGAAAGTTATAAATAAATAGAAAAATATTTTTATACCATTCCCCCTCTAAAAAGCTTATTTTATTCACTGAAAACAGTGAATAAAAAGCACTTTTAATCACTGTTTTGGTGTTTGAATTTAGAACACACCAATACATATTCTACCTCCAACTCAATGCTATACAACCTCCTTGCGCATAAAATACTCGATGCAAACTTCTTGTGCAAAGAACATTCGATTTTCAAACTCCTTTGTCGATTTAATTTTGAGTTTGTTTATATTTAGGATTTTAATAATGATGTTGATTTTGGTCTAGGATATTTTGTGAATACTTATTAGATTGTAATTCTAATATTAATTGCATTGGTGCTTAATTAATTATAATTATGTAACGTAACGGAGGTGGACACTGGCGTCTGAAACACACTAGCTCAGCTTAAATTTACAAAAAATGTGGAACCCTGAGGTTACACATTTTTTCCAAAAAATTTAAGGTAATTAACCACTTATTTATTTATTATTATTCCTTGTGCTTTTTGCTTAAATCTTTCTTTTTCTAGCAGTCATGGTATAAAATATAGTATGCAACTCTTGAATAAAACGGATTTATATCGAGGACCATGAATCACTCGCGTCGCTCAGGATTCTAACACTTGAATCACTCGCTATGCTCGTGATTCAATCATCGTGAATCACTCCCTACGGTCGTGATTCAGTTTTTAGAATCCTTCACTTGTTCGTGATTCATCAATGGCCCTCGCTTTAAATCCGTCCTTTATTCACTAGTTGCATAATATACTATTTTACATTCAAGGCCTGTGTCCCAGCATTCATAAGACATTTGAAAAAAGTACCGTGAGTAAATAAATATTTGGAATCTGACATAGTAACTAAGCAATTAGCCGATTGCATAAATTACAAAGCAATCAGCAAATGTTAAAGTTCCTGTAACATAACTTTAAGGCAAACTTGCAAGAACATATAATAGTTATATGTTCGGTAACAAAACTTACATTGGAAACCACAGCGAGTCCAAGTGTACGTGACATAAAGTACGGTACTTCATAATCTTAGTAAAATTAATTGAGTGTAGATATTGAAGTCAAACTTATAATTTTTCATGCTTTTATTTTCTTTTACGCGCCAACTACAGCTCTACGGCGTAGCTCGCTACGGGCTACGACCACGTAGTCATTACGTAGTTACTATTTCGAATTTTGAAAGCTTATATGTTTGGTAAATTCAAAGCATTGAATGTCTTTTATACGGGTACATTATATGTGTTACTATTTGTGACGTATGTCCTCACGTGTTGTCGGTTTTTGAAGAGAACTAGTAAATATTTCTGAGAAAAATCTTTACAAAAAGTTGTGTGTAGTTTTGAGGATTACAAGTGATGTTATGGAAGGATTACAAATGAGTCCAACCTAGACTACACCCACATTTCACAAAAATCTTTATGTACAATTTTAAAATTTCAAGTTTTATTTGATGAAATAGCAATGTTAAACAAGTTGAACAATACTTTTTTAGTTTACCGAACTAAAATCGAGAAAGCAAAGGCTTTTGAAATTACTTAGTTAACCTAACAATAGCTGACTTTAAGTCTTTCAAAAAGTTTTAGTTAATTAATAGTAGATCATTATAGTTTGATCAGTTTTATGAAATAGTAAAAGCTTGTTGAATTTTACGTAATTAACATGCTTTGCATTATATTAAATGGCTTGGGTTCAAAAATATTACCAAAGTAAAATTTGGCATTCTGCAGTTTTTTAAACTTGTTAAGCCCTGTTTACTTCATATTTAGCGTTTATTCACACATTTTATATTTACAGATATACAACTGAATATTTCTAAACGTATGACTAATAACAAAACAAACTTATATACAAAGGGTAGGGGGAAAAGGGCTCGGTCCGTGGATGCGTGACCAACTTGCCTTACCGAGATTCCTCCGTGTTTCGGAATGCACGCTAAGCCTTTCCGGCTGTCATTTGTCGATCGCCAGTCATTTGCTAGTCGTTACGGATAGACAGAAGTCACGATAGAACTGACACCAGTTTTGCAAAAGGTGACCGTGTGACTCAGTTACTTGATTGAATAGGTCGGATAGTGGCTCCATGTAAAACACTGGTAGGTAGACTGGAAGCCGAGCCGACTAGTTGGGCAAAGACTAGGTAGACTCATCTATCTGCAGGATACTACGATTACCGTCAGGTTTATATTCATACCACATCACAACCTATTCTCATAAATCTCGTGAAGATGTTTATTTCCCAACTCCATTCCCAAGATGCAAGGCTCTCTCATTAGTAAGTATCAAGTAGAATCAATGGATTTACGTCATTGGAGCAGATAAGCGGTGAGTGGATGATGGCTTAGTGCCAAATTATGCGGCGACGAGTTACGAGTAGTGCGAGGACACTATTACTGGGTCGTTTAGTTTAGTATCGATACTCGTATATAGCTCACCAATTCCCAATATCGATGTTGGGAAGTGCTGATCTGTTTTGTTTAGGATTGTTTGGTATGTGGTCGGGACAGGTTAATTTTAATAATGATTGAATATCGAGATCTATTAAACTTGATGTAAGCGGAAAACTGTTTGCCTTTGCTTAAAAAAAACTACCAAACAGTTGATTATCATCATCATCATATTCTTGCCCTTGTCGCATGTTACTTGGGATAGCTACAACACGTTTGCTTCTTCCATACCGTCCTTTCCCCTGCCACTATATCACTGACTCCACTTTTCAACAGTTGGTTAGCATATTTAACCATTGGTGAAAATTCCTTAAATATTTTATTTTTTTTACTAGCTTCACAAATGGTCAAATAAGTAGGAGAGTTAATTGTTTGAAAGTTTTTTAGACTTACAATTAACCAATAAACACGTTTTAACGAACTTTGAAACCATTGGTGAGCACGTTCTACGGATAAAAAAACTGGGACTAAGAGAGCCTCTAAAAAATACCAGGTAAGGAGAGCAAGAGGAATTTCGCTTGTGAAAAATATATAAGTTGACGAGACAGCGTAAATTATAAGTTTTAGAAGTTACACCATTAGCTTAACTAAAATTAACTTACCAATCTATTTTCAAAGCCCACTTATCAATGACACCCCCAAAAAGAAACACCGTAAAAAATCGTAAAAGTAATCATAACCTTTTATATTTTATGAAATAAATTCGCCCGCATTACTCTTTTACGACAAAAAATCAAAAACTGATCCATATTGCAACATTAAAATATTTTAAAGGACTATAAACCGTCAGAAATGCTTCCTTATAATCTCGGGAATGCACTTAAATATGCCATAAAATATTATCATCGCGTGATATACCTCTGTAACTTCGTACACAGATCGTTTCCTAACCCGTAGGAAAGAAACCTTTAATTAGATAACCAAAACGACCACAAAAAGAAACACCCTAAAATATACAAAATTCTACAGCATGATATCTCAGCTTATACTTACCAGTCGTGAAAATACATTAACCAGAATGTCACGACCCCTGGTTTTTCTACCATTTATTAGCAAAGTTAAGTTATGTTCAGGGTCAAAGGAAATTGGTATAAATAAAACGATATCCATGATCGAGCTTTCATTTATATCCGTTGTAAAACACGAATAATATTGCTTTGGTATTGACAAGAAGTAAGGGTTTTGGTAACCCTTGTTTTAATTTTTTTTGACTTGGATGTCATCCAATGACTTCTCCCGCTCTGGGTGAAGTTGGAGGGCGTGTCAGACTTCTACTGACTAAAACCCAACCGTGTTCCTTCAGTTGCTTAATTATTATTAATCTCACCGTGGTAGCGCAGTATGCATGAGCATTTATCCACGACAAAAAAGGGTTTAATCAAAGGGCTAAGACACCGTTACTCCATAGGAACCCTCTGTTCCTTGATGGGTATTTAACAAGTTCCGACGGTATTCCGAAGAAAATTAATGGATGTTAAAGAACTGTAATTGAACTGCCAGCCTGTAAGAGGATGACATTATTAAAAAAGTTTTCTTCGGTATTTGTTTTAAGGAATGATTTACGGCTTTACGAGTTTTGGTTATTTGTTTTACTTACATGTTTATTGTTAAAGTACCATCTAAGCAAAAGAGCTATTATCGAAGATAGTTCTCTAAGTACGAGTAAGTAGGTATTTAATAAAGGAATCGAATAAAATCAATAGATAACTCACCAAGTCGATTCACGATTAATCGAGACGTGTAACGCATCATATTTCTATAATCATTGTTATACATGTTCATGTAACTTACCACTAACGCCATCTGCGTATAAGGCTGTAAACTATTACCAACAAGTAAGCGTAGCCAACTAACTTTGTTAATATCATTGATTGTATTGTAAATAGTTCGCAAGATTGATACTAGATGTCGCTGTTCGCTTACCTCTGTTTCCTGAATCCCGGTGTTAAGAATCGCCCCGAGATTATGACCTTCGCTACAAACACTGTTTTATTTAAGATTACTTCTAACCAAGTGCACCTACCACTCCATCCTACTTGGAAGAGTGCGTAAGACTCTCTGGCTATCTAGTTTTCGTGCTTAGTTACCTTTTTTTTGGTTTAGAGGTCATCTACCGCCTCCCTCGTCCAAGCGGGCGTAGTGAAGTTGGTGGAAGCCTATTATAAATACTGTTCTACTATCACAATTGTCTGTAATCATCCATAACTGTTGGAAATTACCCAATAAACCGTCCTGCCAAACCCTGGAGTTTTCATATCTGCCGGAACGAGTGACGACCTCGACTTCCAGTCCACGCGACCCCCTTACAAACTGGCGCCCAACGTGGGGCACGACTGCAAGCCGAAATACAGAACCCGCTCCGGCCGTATCACTACGACAACAGTGAAAAGGAGGCAAGCAGAGATGTCTGTCAACCTGTCCGACACGCAGTTTGAAGCACTTCTGGCAAGACTGTCACCTGGAAGACACGGTTCCTTTGCTTCCTGTAACGCTCAATATGATGGAGTGAAGAATCCGGAAGTGGTTGAAGCATTTTTGGCAGCGACAAGTGTTTTTAAAAAGATTGAAAACATAAGTGATTCAGAGGCACTTACTGGTGTACCACTTGTACTGAAGGGTAAAGCTGCAGTATGGTGGCAGGGAGTGAAACAGCAAGTCACTACCTGGGAGGACTTCAAGGAGCGCCTCTGTTACGCGTTTGCCCCTAAAAAGCCCGCGTACATAATTTATCAAGAGATAGTACAAGTCAGGCAGGATTTTGCTATGCCTACTGAGAACTTCATTGCTCATAAACGCATGTTGTTGGCTCAGCTCCCAGGTCCTGAACACACTGAGGAGCAACAGCTGGATTTGGTGTACGGACAGCTGAAGCACAGAATCCAGGAGAAAATTCCGCGACATTCCATAACCACTTTCGATGACCTACTTAA
Organism: Orthosia gracilis; assembly: GCA_947562075.1. Taxonomy (NCBI): domain Eukaryota; kingdom Metazoa; phylum Arthropoda; class Insecta; order Lepidoptera; family Noctuidae; genus Orthosia; species Orthosia gracilis. The sequence goes on along the minus strand of OX387266.1, from coordinate 9,517,809 downwards.
AGCAGCGCGAGCTATTGAGCAATTATGGTGCAGCATGTCAAAAGAAGGAGATCCTGCAACGTTTCCTAAGAAGTCCAGACAACCAAAACCAAAGTGTGGGTTTTGTCACTTCCCAGGACACAGCACAGAGCAGTGCCGAAAATTGCAGAAGAAGGAGAAGGAATCGGGCATTGTGGAGCTAGATCCAGGTCCACGAGCACAAATAAAAGGTACCCAGGCACCGTCACCATCGACACCTAGAGTATCCTGCTACGGATGCGGGGCGCCCGGCGTTGTTCGTACCAGTTGCCCAACATGTTCAACGAAGAAGAGGGAATCTGCAAAAACCGAAGTGGTTGGCCTAAGTTTCTGCCCAATTAACCTCCAATACGATGTCAAGATGAGGCCCATTGTGTTTATTGAGGTCAAAGAGATAAAGGGCACAGCTTTTATAGACACATGTGCGAAAGCTAATGTCGCCTCCTATCAATTATATAAGCAGTTAGTCAAGAAAGGCAGCAAGTTTGAAGAGGAAATGGTTCGTGTCACCTTGGCCGACGGCGTCGGAAAAACACAACGCGTTTTATCGACCACAGCCGTTGTGATGCTGGAAGGGCATAACTTTCCTACTCGCTTCATTGTACTGCCCGAGGCGAGAGACAATCGTACCCTATTGGGGGTTGCCTTTCTACAGCAAGCAAAAATGATATTGGACCTTGGACAATTCACGTGGGACAATGACTCATCCGGACAATGACTGCAGAACGTTTGAAATGTACGACGAAGATTTCGTGCAATTCGAAAGTAGTGCCGTGAGCATCACTAGTTCGCCGAAAGTCGCCGATAAGGCTGCGACGGTGTCACAAGAGGCTAGCCTACCTGACAGCACCGGCTATAAGTTGATACCGCTGGAACTTTCGCCACCAAAGCAAACGCGCAAGATTTTCGACGGATACGTGCCTGCTTTCGCCGATTATATGATGAGGGATGCCGAGAGAAACATCCAAGAAGCGGACATTACACTTTCTCCCCACTCCGAGCAATTATTTACTAACGATACCAACATAGAAATAGGTTGTTTAGATGTCGAACTAAATAAATTATTAGTAGAGTACCAAGATGTTTTCATTGGTAATAACCAACCATCCTTGCTTGGGGAACACTGTATTGTTACCAAGAGTGACGTTCCAATATCGGTGCCTCCTTATCGATTATCACCGACTAAGAAAGACATTCTAAAAAGGGAACTGGGAGATATGCTCAAGCAAGAAATAATTGAACCTTGCTCTTCCCCTTGGGCATCACCAGTTGTATTGGTACCGAAGCCAAATGGAGATATTCGGGTATGCGTCGACTATCGACGCCTAAATGCTATAACCGTACCCGATACTTACCCTATTCCTCGAATAGATGACTTACTCCACGCTGCGAAGCCCACCACTTTTATGACGTCATTAGACCTCAAGTCAGGATATTGGCAAATTAAAATTAGGAAAGAAGATGAAGAGAAAACTGCGTTCATAACACCTTTTGGCCTGTACAAATTCAAAAGGATGCCTTTTGGACTACGTAACGCGCCGGCCACCTTTCAGAGATTGGTTGATAGAATGCGAGTAACATTAGAACACGTTAATATGCTGGCGTATCTCGACGATCTGCTTCTCTTCTCCACTACGTTTGAAAGCCATCTCTCCGACCTAAAAGATGTATTGCAACGAATGAGAGAATACAACATTACTGTGAACAAAGACAAGTGTAGATTCTTTTGTTCATCGATCAAGTACTTGGGACACATCATTACTCCTGACGGGCTGAAAACCGATCCAAGTAAAACTGAAGCGATTCTGGCAAGACCGACTCCTAGAAATCTCCAACAAGTCATCTCGTTTCTCCAAATGTGTTCATGGTATCGTCGATTTATACCAAATTTTTCTGCCATAGCACAGCCTCTCACCAAATTAACAAAGAAAAAGGCTACTTGGATATGGGAAAAGGAACAGGAAGATGCCTATTCTACACTGAAAACCTGTTTGTCTACAGCCCCTGTATTGCGACAAGCAGATGAAACAAAACCATATATTATAAAAACGGATGCCAGCAATTACGCACTCGGAGCTGTTCTCGTCCAGGGGGAGAAAGACGAGGAACATCCAGTAGAATATGCGAGCAGATTGCTCACATCAGCAGAAAGAAACTACTCCACTACTGAGCGCGAAGCTTTAGCCGTCGTATGGGCGTTGAACAAATTTCGAGCTTACATCGATGGTTCACCCGTGACTCTAGTAACGGACCATCAAGCCCTGAAGTGGTTGATGAATTTGAAATCTCCTACAGGTCGTCTAGCCCGATGGGCCCTACAACTTCAAGCCTTCAATCTTGTTATCAACTATCAGCCTGGTAAGTTAAATACTGTGGCTGACGCGTTATCCCGACCACCATGTTGTGAGGATTCTTCCACCTGTGCACTATGTGCAGTAGAAATAGATATGCCTACAAGAAGTAGCAAGGAAATTCGAGAAGAGCAAATAAAGGATAACAAGATTAAGAAAATAATAGACGCCTTAGAAGAAGCAGAGGGCAACGAGGAAACTGTCTATTGGAGTAACAAAGGTTACTTAATGAATAATGGTATGCTATACCGTCTACATCCTGACACGGAAGTAGATGATGCTCAACTCGTAGTACCTTGTCATGAGTGGCAAAATGTTCTCGGTGCCTACCATGACGACCCCTTAGCAGGGCATTACGGTGCTGAGAGGACATTCAAGAAGATTGCCAATAGATACTACTGGAGTGGAATGCGTAGATACATTGCAAGTTATGTAAAGAATTGTTTAGAATGCCAACGATATAAGCCTTCTAACCAAAAACCGGCGGGTCTCCTTCAAACTACTTCTATGAGCCAACGATTTGAAGTAGTATCATTTGATTTGTTTGGACCTCTTCCATCCACTGAAGATGGTAAGACTTGGATATTGATTGTGGAAGACGTGGCTTCACGATGGGTAGAACTATTTGCCCTATCCTCTGCGACCGCGGAAAACTGCGCTATGACTCTCATCAACGAGGTGTTCCTAAGATATGGAGTGCCTAGACGTCTAATTAGTGATAACGGTACCCAATTTGTGAGCGCTGTTATGCAACAGGTTACTTACAGCCTGAACATAAAACATCATTTTACGCCGTTATATCACCCGGAATCCAACCCTGTGGAACGTCGAAACCGAGACCTAAAGACACAGCTCGCCATATTAGTGCAAGGAGGAGAACATAACCGATGGTCTGAGTTGCTACCGGTAATACGATTTGCAATGAATAGTGCTCATTGTTCTGCTACCGATAGAACTCCATCCTACCTAACCTTTGGAAGAGAGCTACGGTCCCCACGGGATAATGAAGTCGATTTCAAAAATATAATGATATCTGAAAACTTAATACCGGAGATCACCCCGTCCCTAATTCAATTGGCTGAAACTCTAATGAAAGCAAGAGAAGTGCAGGAAATGAAGGAAGAGACTCGCAAAACATATGTTGATAAACTAAGACAGAAACTTCCACTGTACCAACCTGGAGACATGGTACTTGTTAACCTGCATCCTATAAGTAAAGCAGCACAGGGTGTAACAGCTAAATTTGCACCCCGCAGGGATGGGCCATATATAATTAAAGAAAAACATGGACCCGCATCTTTTAAATTGGCTACGCCAGCTGATCCTGAGACGTCAGTTGGACTTTATCATGCATCCGCTTTGACTCCATACAAGATGGACTCTCACACTACTGTGCCAGAACCTATTCAACCCCTTCGCAGAAGAGGACGACCCAAGAAGAAAGTGGTCGACAACAAGTCATCCTCAGCTACACGACGAGGACGGGGACGTCCTAAGAAACAATAACTCCTCTCAAACCAGTCCCTCTCGCCGAGACGTCTTCGGGGACTGAGGGGGAGACTGTAACGCATCATATTTCTATAATCATTGTTATACATGTTCATGTAACTTACCACTAACGCCATCTGCGTATAAGGCTGTAAACTATTACCAACAAGTAAGCGTAGCCAACTAACTTTGTTAATATCATTGATTGTATTGTAAATAGTTCGCAAGATTGATACTAGATGTCGCTGTTCGCTTACCTCTTTTTCCTGAATCCCGGTGTTAAGAATCGCCCCGAGATTATGACCTTCGCTACAAACACTGTTTTATTTAAGATTACTTCTAACCAAGTGCACCTACCACTCCATCCTACTTGGAAGAGTGCGTAAGACTCTCTGGCTATCTAGTTTTCGTGCTTTGTTACCTTTTTTTTGGTTTAGAGGTCATCTACCGCCTCCCTCGTCCAAGCGGGCGTAGTGAAGTTGGTGGAAGCCTATTATAAATACTGTTCTACTATCACAATTGTCTGTAATCATCCATAACTGTTGGAAATTACCCAATAAACCGTCCTGCCAAACCCTGGAGTTTTCATATCTGCCGGAACGAGTGACGACCTCGACTTCCAGTCCACGCGACCCCCTTACAGACGTATTTATAACGATGCATTAATAAGATTGTATTTATGGCGTCATAGTTGTTAGAAATTTATGTTTTATTTTAATTATACTTTTAATATAAACCAAAAAAACGTGAGGGAATTATTAGAACGGTACGTACTTTTATTCTCTTTTGTAAAGATAAATGAAGTAAGTTAAATATAGTTATATTGACAGACACAAAAAAAAACCGAAAATTTGCAAACCCGCAACTTAGCTGTTTACACAAAGTCTTTATGAGAAACGCACGGAACCGGGCAGTATGACAGAGTACAAGTGAGGCCTGTAAAAAGTCCTATGGCAGTGGGAAAATCCGGAGTTAACAACAATCACTAAGCTTACAGCTTAAAAAAGAAATACAATAAGTTGTTCTTAGGTATACCTATACTTGATCATTAAGTTCGTCTTTGTACTTGTGCATACATTTTCAATAAATAAATACTTGCTGCACTTAGTGATGTCTGAATGATCACTCACGCTTACCTAATCAATCCAATCCCGAAACTGAGACCTAAGAAAATACTTGGATAATGAGGAAATCTAACAATTATATAATAGACTTAGGTATGCTGCCTTCTCAACTCTAAACCTCTAAATACAGCTAACAACTTATTCTTCAAACGCCGACGAGGCATTAAACATAATTTAGTGATGTTCCTGCATTATTAACATCGACACACTTTGTAGTGACTAGTTGTTGATAACGACCGGTTGTTTTAACTATTACTTTATCGGGAACGGTTTTGAATAATAATGCTGTTTTCTTTTCCTTTTTGTCCAGTTAATGTTTGATTTTGAATTGTTAAGTTCAGGACCTACTGGCTTGATGATATAGATGAGTTTGAAGTCAATCGATTTTGCTTCAATGAAAGGTGAATTTATATATTTCTCAATCGAGTGAGACTTGGCAAAAGCCAGTAAAATGTGTTTGATCGTTATAAATACGTAACTTCTATTGTTTGCTGGGACATTTCATCTTACCAGGGGTTTTTAACACAGTGAAATTCTGCTGATTCTACAAGTGTCTAATGAACAATTTCAAAATTGACTATCATTTGGAAACTCGCGCTTACTTAACGAGTCATCCCAAACATTTTAGACTTTTGAGTATCGTTATTTATTTATTTATATACTATATTGTACACCATAATAAACAAGAAAAAAGAAACTTAACTAACAACCATGCAAGGTCATATCACTGATAAAATGTCACTTTGTTTATATGTGAAGCAAGGTTCTATTGTCACCGTTGACAATAAACTAGTCCTTTAAACAGGTTTTAATAATACTTTGCAAAATTTTAAATGAGCCCATTTACTTTAAACATTTGTATTTTTTGAGAAAAGGTCGTTAGAACAGTTTGCTTGAAACTAAACGTAATCATTTGGAACCTTAACCACGAGTTTCATTTTGACATACTTCATTATTATGTTGTAATTCGAATAGACCAATATACAGTTTTGATCAAAAGTTATCGATTCGTAGCCTGCCGAATCTGTGTTAAACATTCACAATTAGTAACAACTTATACAATTTAGTGCCGTATTATGAATCATTTGTCAAATAGTAACAATATGAAAGTATCTATTGACTCACATTAACCCAATTCCCATATTTGTCATTTATAATTAGCAGCTGCTATACGATTGTTCCTGTGTGTATTCCTTAAGCAGAAACTGTATCAATATAGGTACAACCTACATTGAATACTGCGAAATAACGGTTTGCACTGGAAACCACTTTCATAGAAATATGTTTGATGCCTTTACTACACTGAAACTCATAAGATTACATTAAAATAATTCTCTATCTCACTAAGCGATGATGTGGTCGACGGTGAAGCATGCTTGACTAGTAACTGTAGTAACGACCCACAGGTTGTTGCTTCCTGTTCAATGATAACACACATAATGAGAGGAATTTTTTTTTGTTCTTTACTTCGTGCCCCCTAGATATTCAATTTAATGTGAACTCCTTCTCACTTTTGCTTCGCCATAGTTGAATCTTTCAGGCAACTAAGTTTGGACTTAAAGAATCTAAATCTCTCACTTTAACTTAAAACTATGTACCTTCAATCAATCAAATTAACTAACCAACGAGATACCGAAACGTTTAAAGTTCTATTTATTCTCCTAGAAATGAATCCTCTAACCCAAACACAATGTTGTCAAACAAACAAACAACATTCAATCATCCCTATTATAAAGTTGTTTCATTTCCGTACGACACGTTTCAAGTAAAAAACATAATTGCGCCGATGTCCCGCCGGGACTCATTCAATCAACCATTCACAGTCATTCACTCGACCATTCGTTCTCTCATTCACTGCGAGCCAGATATTTTAACAAGCAAAAAGTATGGCTACGCGATCCAGGCGCATCGGCATTGAATTTGTCTTCCATCCTCTGAGAGGGTTTTACTTTTATTACGATTTGAGTTTATGAAGTTTACGAGGTTGGTGCTTTTTTGTAATTAAATAAAATTGATTTCGTTTTGATAAAGTTAAGAATTGAATGTGACCATCAGTTTTTATTTTCAGTAATCAAAACGCGTCAGACAGTCGATGTAACTTCGAATAACCTCCGGAAATATATAACTAACATCTTGAAGAAATTATCGCTGTACAAATCTTTCATGAGTCTCATGAGGTCTTGGAAAATTGAATTTATTGTCAGCAATGGGAGAAGGTTTCAAACTCCACGAGATCCCAAAGCTGCGTTAGCTTATTATTATCATTTCCCTACATGCAAAGTCCAAACATCACGCCTGTATTTCCCGACGGGCAAGGCAGAGATGAATCAGTGCTCGTACCTACTCCACATTTAATAGTTATCTATATATTCAGCTTTTTCTCAATGTGTTTCATTTAGTGAAATAATTTTATATTAAAGAACGACTAAAAGTTTTGTGGCTGCTTGAATTTTCTGTGTTCAGAGCATTGACTACTTATCCTGTTTTATAACTTTTTACGCACTACGGATTGAATCATTACAATCAAATGAGTATGAGTCTTACCTAAGTGGTTAGAAAGATGCAACAAGTTCATCCCGTTCTCGGGAAACACAGCAGGCCGGCAGCATTTCTTGGTTTATACGACTAATAAGAGGTATTAATTCACTTTTATTTGATGGCAACCGCTGTGAGGTTTAATTGATTGTTTGTTTTCGTTTGCCATTATGTTAATGCAAGTAATTGAATGAAATAGTTATTGCCTATTATATATAAATATTTTTTTTTAATTTGTTATAGTCTCGCGCTTGACCACTATCTCACCTGATGGTAAGCGATGATGTGGTCGAAGGTGGATGACGCTTGCCTAGAAGTAACCTATTCACTCTTGACTTAAAGACATATATTATTTAATTTGCTGTTGGTTTGGACATGCATATGAGACAATTCATTTTTTTGTTTTTGGTTCTTTTTGGTTTCAAGGATGAGTGAAATTTCGATACGTTTTGTGTTTGGTTTTTGCTATTGTTTAGTGGCACAAAATCATTTTTGCCTGTCGTTTCTGCAACCCTCTACCTAGCGTTTTCTTATTTACATTTACATACTTCTAATCAGACTTTTTAGTAGCTTTTTCTGATCAACTTTTTTTATTTATTAGTCGAAAGGCTCGCGTTTGACCTTTGCACCTTTTTTGTTAAATTATAAAACATCTACCACAGTTTTTTTGTCGGTGCCTGCACGAGTAGGTACTCTAACTCGAGTATCCGCGCCGTCTCTTATCTGTTATTCGAAATACGAACCATTTCGTATCCGTTGTGATACACAATGTTTAAAACACTATCGTACAGTGTGCCATCGGTTGTAAGTCGTTGAAAAGTTGATTTTCATTCGAACTTCGAACGGGTGCTGCTGCCGTGATTAGGGAGGATGGAACGGATCATTTAATTAAAATACATTTCTGTTTGATAACACAAGTAAATGTCTAATTTGCAGGTGTTCTCTTCTCAGGAGAATGTTTTAAGCGAAATAAGTTGTTGACTACTTAATAATTGTATAGCTGCTATAACCAATATTAGTACAAGGAAGGACTGCCACCATAACTAATTCCTCAAAAAAACGATTAAGAGTTTATTAAATAAGAAACGATTATCAACAACTAAATATTTTAGGATAATTTTGAGATGCTTATTAAGGTACCCGGCAGTCATTCGTAGATCTTTGATAATATTTATTGATCGTCAGAATCCCGAAAGTCCGACATCCAGTGTTACCAAGAAGTATCGAACACGATACTTACATAGTTACAGAGGTCTGATAGGCACTCTTTTTATATAAAATGCAGATATTCAACAGCATCTGTTTAGACTGAATGCCGACCCAGAGTAGTTGGGAAATGACTAAGACATGATGATGAGGTACCTATATTTTATCATTTAATTTAATACGCGTTCATATTTGGGAACACCTCTCAGCTCAAGGTATTCCCATATTCAAGTAAACAAAACGTTTATCAGTAACAACTCTCAGTACTTATGTATCTTTACTCCTTTTCGCACCTATAATCATTTGTTTTAGCCTGGATTAATGCTCATGCATACTGCGCTACCACGGGGACCAAACCATCAAATGGGCGCCAGACGACCCTGTGTATGGCACCCTTGGTCCCCCAGTGAAGAGTCAGGACAGTGGCCCCACCATCTACTACTTTTCGGCCGCAGGGGATAGGAAAAGTGGCCAACGTTATACCGACACTCCTCCTACCCTGCGGCCCCAGCTCGTCCGCCATCAGACGGTGGCGACCCCGTGTAGACCGCGGAGGATAAGGAGACCGGCGCACCGTAATTCGGCAATCCTCTCCCGCCGCGGCCTCAATTCCTCAGCCGTGATGCCTCCGATACACGACATCGCGGCCCGCCTCAGTTTCGATGTTGCCGAAATGACACCGCAACCTACCTGTTGGCCGCTACGTAGTCGACTTAACGGCAAAAGCCCTGACGAGCGACCCCTCTTCGGGTTCCTCTTTGCCTCACCGTGGCATGTGAATGACCAAGCCACGGCTATTGAGCCTCCACGCCTCGACAAAGCGGGAACCCACCGGAGGGTCCGTACCTAAAACCCTACGTTTCCAACGAATTCCATGTCTAAAGGAAAAAACAGCACTTATATTGCAGTAATTTCAAGACTATTGTAATCTTATATTGTTTCATTTCGCATACTTGTGTACAAGCGACTGTGATACAAATTGCTTTGCAAAATGTTTTATTCAGAAAACCTGATGAATTCTCGTTCAGCAAACGCTCTGTGGAAGAAAAGTTTATGAATTCTTATTTTTCTTTCTTTTCCTTTAGACATGGAATTCGTTGGCAATGTAGGTTTATAGGTACGGAAAAGAGGAAAGATACATGAGTTTTCTTAAATTGCGTAGAAATTTAAAATTCTGTCAAAAATATCGTTGCTTTTTTTATTACCTTAGTTTATAAAACCCATGCAGCCTAGCTTATTATGAGTTTTAATTTGCAGAAGTAAGTCTCTATGCATGCGATATAATGGGTTCAAATTATAGGAATTATATCAACCCTTGAAGAAAGATTTGCAAGGGTCTACAACCGCGGAACTTGATTGTCGAGCAGATTCAAACACTACTTTAATGTGTCGTGTATAGCCATTATTTATAAATGAATGACAGAATTACAAACTGTTCTACTTTTAATTTACGTACAATTTAAGTTGATAGAAGAATTTGGTCTTGGGATTTAACTATTTATTTTATAGATTCTCTATTGCAATGTTGTCTTACACATTTACTTAGATCTTTCTTCTAGTTAGCAGTACCTTCAAACTTCGAGTACGGAGTTATCTAATCATAACTTTGATAATACAAGACAAATGAGCTGTTCCTCTCCCTCTCGATGAAGGGATCTCACTATCCGAACCCACTTTCGAAGGTTCTAGCATAGGATAGAGAGATAGCAGAAGGCTTGCTTCGAACACAAAAATATCATCACGTGTATGTTCTCCGTAGAAGTAGGCAGAGGTGCACCTCACACCAGTTACCTACACTATAAGTCGTAGGTATGTAATTGGGGGCAAGCCTATTTCCAATAAAGGGCACAGAAATAGACCGCTCATCATCATTCCAACCGAAAGACGTGTACTGCTGGAGGTTGCAGAAGGGAGGAGCTTGAGGGAAAGCCTAGAATACCCTTCCCCAAGCGTCGCAATAGACCGAATGCTATAACAAATTATGAGCAACGCGCATGATATTTTGTTTTGAAATTATGTTCGCCTAGAGAGTACAGAGGATAGACGCATTCGAATTTTGGTGCTGGAAGCGGATGCTCCGAATTACATGGACAGCCAAACGCACAAATGTGTCTGTCATTTCACAACTCAATGTCGTGACCCGATTGTCTACGGTTTGCTTACAGCGTATTTTGACTTACTTTCTTTAGTCATTGTTGGCAATACCGAAGGAAAGAGAACACGAGGCCGGTTGCCAACACGATGGTCTGACCAAGTGAAGGAAGCTACGTCCTCAAGCAAATTGCAGCAGATGGTGATGGCAACTTTGGACCGGAGTCGATGGAGGCAGATAGTCCGCTTAAAGGGGTCCAGTGACCACGATCTTCAGTGATGAGGGACCGACTGAAGGACAGAGTACATCTTTTCATGATTTACTGTGGAAGAGTCACACATTCATCAATATTATTTTTGCCATTAATATCGTGGTACAAACGTCATTTCCAGATTCTGCATTTATCTGTGAAACCGCTGTCAAACAGTAGTGAGCAAAAATAATGCTTCAGCAAAAGTTTACCCTTGATTTCACCTACTTCCTTATAAAATATCTTAGAAATGTCGCGATACCGATCCTCTATAACAGTTATCCCTTGCCACACATTTCAATCTTCAAGCCTCTTTTTACTCTAATTCGACTTCTGTCGACTACCACTCAGTGGCTCAACCCCTCGAGAGTCGGTATCTTTCATTAGATATTTGGTTCGCAGCTTGATTATGATAAATGATGATGATGAAAGCGCGATGATAAAAAGGGTCTTTTAGACTTCTACGAACGCTGACAATCTCTATTTTTATTTTTAAAACTCAAGTTGATTGCAAAAAAAGTGGCCGTTACGAGATTTTTGTTGAATATTGCTAAAACGGACCGGTTAGTTTTACCCAGTAACTGTACTGTGAAGTTCGGATAAGTTGTCGCTCCATCTCAAGTACAGCTACAACCAGCCAGAGTGGGCCCCAACTTAGTTGTGATGAAGCTTGGCCGATGATGAATCTAAAAAGTTGAACAGTTTATGTAAGTAAAGTAACAAGATAAGTACCTACTAGGGCTCCTGTTTTTTATAGGAACTCTCAGCTATCGCAGTCCCTACTAAAAGATAATCAATTAAATAATGCACTGGACTACTTCTCTTCTTCCTTTTGTAAACTCTCTCTATCACTCTAAGGTTTGCTGGTAGAAAACTCTTCTTAGAGTTAAGCTCGCCTTTGTACATCAACTTTATATTCAATCAAGTTGTATATGTATTTCTTTTTTTGTGTACAATAAAGAATTAAGAATTAAGAACCTGTTTAAAACATATTTGCTCAGCTTCATTTATATTCGATATCACTACCCCACACTATATCTATAATCTTGGCATCAACTACACTGGCGATGACACCACACATATAACTAAACGCTGAGAAATATTCAATAAAATTGCACGAATTGTTTGCACGCCAGTGTATCAACGTTGCGCGTCGTCGTTAAGGACCACACACACAGTTCGGAAGATTTTTTTGCATTTATTTTTGACGACACAACAACAGATATTACACCTAGACTAAACGGTTTTAGGGTTGGTTTTTCTTGCGGTGTGTCGTGAAAAATTAGTATTCTTTCATCTTAGTTGTAAGAGTAATTCCGTAATCTAAGATATAAGTGGCTTTTGTGCGCTGAATGTGATGAAAATAATGTTACGGTCCAATAAATAGGACAGCTCTTACACGTAATGGATTGGTAATGTAAATGTAATGAGGTAGTAAGCCTTGTAGATGATTTGCGATTGGCCTTTCGAATATTATTAAAAGTACTAGTTTTTAATTTAAATTAAACCCTGTGTGTGGCCCATTCCTTCTACGCCGGAATCGGTAAAAACTATGTTATAAGTTCAGGCCCACTTGCGGTCTTGACCTTGTTAACAGGCTTAGCATTATATTACGACATCAGGAGAGATTAATTAATTATATCACTTGCAATATTTACAGTAAACAAAGAAGGAGATCTAGAATATTCTAAACCTTGCGCCTTGTAAAAATCATTGACATATTAGCGAGAGTACTTCCTTAATATAAACAACAATCAATCTCCAACAGTACTAATAAATACAATTAATTAAATTCAAAAGTCGTGGCTTTAACGATCGAAGGGTTTTTATATAGGAATCATTTTATTTCTGTTAATAATTTACAATCTTTCAATGTATCTTCGTTAAGTCAGATCAATTCGGCAGAGAAAAAAATAGCAGCTGCTGTTTTGTTTTGGATGAATTAGATGAATGTCTATGGTAGTGGTATTTTGTGGCAAGAGTAACTGATGTAATTTTACTATGATAGTTTAATAATAGAGCAGTAGTGGCCCAGTGGGAACGGCCACGACTTACAAGTGGTAGGTCGTGGGTTCGAACCCAGGCAAGTGCTTTACTTTGTGTAAGTTTCGTTACCACTGCTCTCGAAACGGTGAAGAATAACATCGTGAGGAAACTGGCATGTCCCAGAACCAAAAATTCGAAGACGTGGCATCCACCAACCCGCACTGGGTCCGCGTGGTGCATTACGGCCCATTCTATCTCACAGAGAGGAGGCCTGTGTCCCAGCAGTGGGAAAATTAAAAGACTGATGAAGATGAATTTATAAATATTATCTAAATAAATAAATAAAACATACGTGTATTGGACAGTGCACTCTGGTGAGTGCACTGTCTAATTGCGCTTTAATCGACAAATACAGAAAAAATTTGAAGTGCCCTTGGCCAAATAATCACTACCGCGTAGGTCAATCTCCTGTTTGTGTTACGGAAATATGTTAATTAGTCATTCCTAGATCTTCGATTGCTGTTAAATGGTAGTCAGAGGTTCGAAATTCTGCGAAATTCTTTCTTGTCAGTAAAGTGCGTAACGCAATACCTCTTGGTAAGACTATAAATCGTCCGTTCCTATTGTAGAGAGTAGAGTATTGGTATGATAAATAAAGAGCTGATAAAAACCTTTCAATAAACCAATAACTATCATCTAGAAGGCATTACAACTTAAACAATACGGTCAAAGTAATTAATCTTTCCAAACAAAATGGTCGCCTTTTAATTCGGTCCGGTGTCTTAATTAATAAGTTAATAACTGAGGTAAGGCAGATGTTGCGATGTGACCGAACTGATACAATAATGTTAACTTGAAGTTCGCCGCCGACTTGTTCGGAAAAAAGAAGTGGCTTGGATTTTTTGACGTGGATAAGAAGTGATGATTGATTTTATCGTTTTGGTATACGTTTCGTGTTCGAAGCTAAGTCGCAAAAAAAATACTAATTTTTATATTATTGTGCTAAGGTAATTAGTTGTTTGACTGGTTAATTATTTAATCGAAAACAATAGATACCTACCCAATTCACAAAATACTTTTCTTTCTGTTTTCCTGTGTTTCCCAAAGAATTTCTAACAATGCAAATAAACTGTTTGTCTCAAATTCTCACTACACAAAGCCATAAAAGTTTTCAGCAGAAGGATCACTAAGAGATTAGGTCGGTACAATAAATCTTTCAGGCTTATCCCTCATAATAAGATTATTTAAAGTAAAGTCCATCTCTAAAACAGAAAAACACCAACAAACTTCTTTACACGAGACCGAAAAATAAGACGGAAAACCTTTCCAACGCTCATTTTAAACCTTACTTTGCCATAAAATATGTCTACACCTTCCCCGCTCCGGGCTAAATGCGGACAGCGAAAAAGTATCATATACCCAGGTTGTTTATAAGTCTGTATATAAATATCGCAGAGCAGTCCCGAGTCCCGGAAATATGAGCAAATGATAAAAGTTTGGAACCACTCTATGGTTATTTTGAATATTTAACAAATTTCAACGTAGCAGAAACTAGTTAAGGGCCTACATCCGCTTTAGTGCCATAAAACGGTAACTTTCTAAAGCATACTCCTTAGTAACGGCGTAGTTAAAAGGTTTGAAAAAAAAAAAATATTATTGTTTCATGTACATTATTTTTTAAATATGGTTTTTTACGTACGTATAACAAATAGTTTTGCTTTAAAAAAATAATTAGCATCACGATATTTTTCGCAACTTTTGGATCGTGATCGTTTTGGAGGTGTCCAAAACGACATGGGTGTTTAAAAATATTTTTACACAGAAAAATTGATGGCTGCGATTTCTTCATAACTGAAATAGCATATGTAAATCAAATAATATTTTGCAAACAAAACTGTTCAAAAGGAGGTTAACTTTTGGACCCTAACGGGCGCACGGCCAGTACTGAGTTAACATTGGGGCGTATATATCGCCTTAAATTTGTGGTTTTGACATTATGATTTCTGTTTTTTATTGTTCTGTGTGCGGTTTTATGTTCTGACACCTATTATCGGTGTTTACATTGGCGATGATTTTGTTTGTTTTATCTTTATCAGGGAATATATTGAGAATTTCTTAGCACATGATATGATTATGCCAACAGAATCTTCATATGATTATATTGTTTTTGTCCGGAAAAAGCAAGCATCGCAATTTATTGCAAGATACGACTGAAAAACACAAAAACGGAATGAGTAGGTAAGTCTAGTCAAAGCACAACTTAAGAGTCTGTTTTATCCAGAATCCAGAAAAATAAAATTAATTAAATACATTCAGAGTGGTAATTGCCTTATCTTAGCAAAATTATTTATTAAGTTGGGTACATGGTGATTTGTTATTCCAAATTTTTTTAATCAAAGTGCGCACGGCCAGTCAAACTGGTAACTGATGCTTGTTCATTGACGAGTAAATGGGTGGTGTTAAGTCCCACATAAACAATAAATAAACGTCCTGACAACAAGCAAAAACATCCTCTATTGTGGAACACCAAGGTTTTATTTAGTTCAGCTCAATTCTGTCGCATAAGATAAATGAAAAACAAGGCTGCACCGACGTAAATGTCAAGAATTTTTGTACTTACAAAACAAACCATTCAATTTTCGCTCCTTTTTGAATATTTTATTTGCAGCAAGAACGTGTTTTCCTTGTAACTGTTTATTGTGACTTACGCCTTTCTTGATCGTGGTGGATATTAAAGTTTTAACAAAGATTAAATTAAGAACCATTGGACTCTTGTATGATAATAACCGTTGCTTCTGTTCGATTTTTAAACGTATAATTACTGGTTCGTGTGAAAGAGAATGTTTGTGAATTATACAGGCTGTATTTTTTTGATAGAGAAGCACATCATTTTTGATACAGGGCAGTATGGGCGCATATCTTAACCGTTGCAGTTACAGAAAATAATATAATTATTGTATAAAAGATAACATATTTTTAGCTTTTTACATCCACATGTGCTCATGTACTTGACAGCATCAAATAAAACCTTCTATACTTGGTTATATTCTGAAGCTAGTTAGGTACACTTTACATCTTTGAATTTGGGATCTGCTGCTGACAGAAAAGCTGCTGTTAAGGTGTTTTGGTCACAATACACTTTAAAAGTTCAAAACTAATAAAATTTACCAGGTTCCGAAATCACTACCTTTTCAAAGAGCGGGTTACAGGTACAAAACAGTACAAAATATTATGCAACACCATATCGACCAGTGACAAGATCTTCTGCCAATTATGTAAATCAACTGTTTAATAGTCTTCTTTGAATCTGCATTACTACGGCTACATTACAAAGATGTGAGCTGAAATGCTTAAAAAAATAACTAAGGGCCAGTTCACACTGGATTTTCCTCTCAAGCAATCAATATACATTTAACGTGAAGCTACTACCTATCTGAACTCTACAACCTATTTATAACGTAACACTATATCCCTTGGTAAGAATGGCAGGTTATTGTAAAAGGTACATAATTATTGCGCGATTTTCATCAAAGAACCTGACAAAACTTTTCAACTATACGATTATAGTTGGTTATCTATGTAGAACGGGATTTGATAAATTTTACACACTCCGATAATAATAAAATATTGAAACATATATGCTGAAGGCGGCCCACATTACTTCCTCAATTAATTAGAGATATTTATTACCTGGACGATATTATTATGTTAATATCTTTCCAGGAATAACATGACATTAAAGGTCTCACGTGTACTGTACCTTAACAGCAGACGCCTCAGGTAACGAAAACATTCGAAGGGCATTAAGTCCACATTTAAAAACTTGATACATGGCTAAACGAGAAACACAGAGTACCGAGATCATTTGGCTGCCAGTGCTAGAGACAGCATTGTCAAAACTTTCCATCCAAACCTAGCGTGTCAGTGAGTATCACCGTTTACTCATAGAAATTGACGATCCGTCACAATTGTGAATACTCGCACAATGGATGGTTGATGGAGCCTCGGTTGCCACTCCCGAACCTTTTCGAGAGTGGCTACCGAAAGTCGGAAGACGCAGCGACCGAAAACCTCTACAAGGTAGACCAATAACCTGGTGAAGGCCACGGCAATCGCTGGATGCGGGACACTCAGAACCGGTCATTGTGGCGACGCTTGCAGGAGACCTATACGGCTTTGGACGTCTTTCGACTGCAATGATGATGATGACCACAACTCTGAAAATGGCTATGACATTCGATACTTGTTCTGAGCTCGGCGCAAATTCCAGGTTCCGTACCGAGAACCGATTATCAATTCAGCAACATGATCGTAATCATATCGATTCTCAAAGTTATAGAGCTCTCATTTAAAAATCGAATCACAATCAATCATATTTTTAATCTCAATTGCTGTCAGCTGTACATTTATTCTGCAGAATGTAAAATTTATTATAGCGCTACATATTTTGTTATTTTTGAGCTGGATATTTATGGTATTTGTACTAGTTTTATCGTACTTTTGATGTATCTAGTGTAACTTTTTTTGGATGGCTGCAGATTTTAGACTAACCCGATATGACGTCCTGAAATGTATGTCAAAATCAATTGAACGCTCACATTAAAAGTTAAATCTTAAATTTATTTAGATTTTCAACTGAGTACAAATCCAGACTTCAGCTTTTATTATTTTTAACGAAATAACTTTCAAGAATTCTACAACAAGTTTCACGAAATTAAATTGATCATACATGCCATTAATTTCGTAATGTAATCCCAGCTTAGGAGTACTGTAGGCCCAGGAGCAGTGGCGCGTTATACAAATCGTCTGTTTGAATTACTCTCAAAACCTTTTAATGAAAATATCATGAGGGCATCTCTAAGACCCAAAATTAGATTACCTGCGCCTGGTACCTAGCCTGTGTTCCAGCTGTGGGAACATTATAGGCTGATTATGCTGCGCTTAAAATTCACCATCTCAAACCGAAACATAGATTTTATTAAATGATATTCCTTCCTATTTACTCAGTGATCAGCACAAGAAACAAATGACAATCGCAAAGTCCCCATCGTGCACCCAGCCTTAAGCCCTCAGGGTTGTCAATAATGGCAGTTTAATACGGTCCAGTTTAAGATATTCAATTAATATTTTAACTACCCAAAGGTGCTTATAAATTATCATCATGTACTTTTAAGACGCAATTATTTTTATATAATTATTTTATGTTTTATTATATTTCTTTTGAACTTTGATTATAACATTATTTATAGGTAATAAATTTTGGAAATATACTGGTGTGTTGTCGCAATAATAAAAAGTGGAGTAAACACAGTTGTGTGTAAAGTACAGTACATTTGTATGTATGAACATTTTTCTAGCATTCCTACCACAGTTTAATCTTGTAAATAGTTTGAAAAGAAAGATACATGCTTATGCACTAAAGCTGGTTACTAGTAAAATCTTTGACTAACGATCAATTCATATCTCAAACCAGAGATAAGTAAAAGACTAAGGCTGCCAAAGACAGTCACGAGTTTGATTATACGATATTTTTTTACAACGGCATATAACCGTACATAAATCCATCTATAAATAACGGAGTTATGCCCGAGTACACAATACACATATACAAAAATAGAAACATTTGAATTGAGAACCTCCTCCTATTTGGGAAGTCAGTTAAAAATCACGTCATCGCACTGTCGCGTCGTGCCTTTCTGTAGTAGTCTTGTAACGAAATTGTATCGGTTTCAAAATATGCATCGTTCGTCTAAAAGAAAGATATTTTGGAACGATGAACCCCAGTGTTCGCTTTGCAAATTTATGGCAACAATTTTTTTTCGGGACATGTCAAAGTCCTGAACACTGAATCCGAAAATCAATATTTTCACCCCAAAAGCAGTTAATAAACATTGTATTAACTTATATGCACAGCTTTATTACATGTGTATGTAACTAATATATTTCGTTCCCAACATCAATAATACATTGAATAATATCTCACAATTTTCACATTAAATTCATAATTATATCGTTTTAATATTACCACAAAATTTTCTGCTTAATATATAAATTTATGCATCATTCACGTTTGTGTAGCTTTCATACAAAATTCGCAATACAAACGTTATGAATGTGCCATTAGAAACGTTAGGGAATGAATATGTTAGCAATTTAATAAATAGAGGAACTCGTCGCTAAATAATAATAGCCTCTCTACGAGTACTATTCTGTATGGCCATGGTTATGGCGTTGTTGTATAGAAAGCTACACGATGTGTAGTTTTTAGTTGATGTTTTGTTTAGTTAGATCATGCAGCATTTGTCAGCCAGTAAGTACTCTTTTTATTATTTTCCAGCATAGCATGTATGAATCAAAAACTACTTTGTGATCTACCTAACATAACTTACCTATGGATAACTTAAAACAAGCTTTATGAAAGAACTACATCTAATATTTGCGTCTTTTATAAGAACATCACTAGGAACTTTTACCACTAGGTACTGAGAAAGTCACCATCATCAAATTTTAGCAGTCTCACAGTTATGCCTCTTCAATCGCACGTCATTTATCACAATTCTCAGCAACTCTCAACCACAAGCATCAGCCTCCCTGATAAGATCACCACTACGTAGGTATATGTTTGTCAAATCGTATCGTAAAAAAGTATCAGCCAATCTGCCTAGCCTTTTGCCAACTATATCAGAGTAAGCAGCTTGTCTGACCTCTTACTTAAATCTTTAACATATTAGGATTGCTACGCTTTAACTACACATCAAGTCCTACCAAATACATCGACGTAACGAAATCCGCCGCTTCCTCTAATCGCCCAATGTATTCAATGCAACTGTTAAGAATGATACACTGCCAAATTTTCTCATTCAAGTATTATCCCGGGCATATTGATAGGCTTGCTACCCGAAATTATTGTTGCAAATCATTACTTAGTATTGCATTTGCAACTAAGTTGGGGTCGGCCTCTAATCTAACCAGATGTTAGTACTTTGCAAAGAGCGACTGCTTATCTGACGTCAACAACAATATCTGTGTTCCCAACCCACTTGCTGGATAACACGGAACCTCTTGACAAGACTAGTTGTCAGACTAACACTGACAATCATATCGGTGTAAATATTCAGAAATTAAAATATTGATTACTTTTTATGATCTACTTGTTTTAATCTCTAACTCGATCGTTTAAGATTGCTGTTTCCATACAAAACAACGATTATATATGAGACGCTTAAGATTAATCGAACCATGCCATACTCAGGATCGCAGTAACCATGTCCCACTTAACTTAACCATGTTTGGTCATAATTAGGTAGCCATTGAAGAACACCTCTAATATTTTATTGTGCATCCTGGAGTTTGCTCTACATGGAGGTGATGTATGAGTGGGAGGATAATATATTACCGTACGCGACAGAGCAGGACAGATTCATACAGGGAATTGATCCTTAATTCAATTTGATTTCTATCAAAGAAGTGGTATTGTCGAGTAAGCGAGATGGGTGAAGACATTATTTGGTGGCTGACAAAGACAGAAATAGGAAGAATTCTTTAATAGACTTAATAGTTGGTATGCTTAGGTATAGTAGCAAGGTAAAGCACCGATAAGCCTCAGCTGCTTCTGGCAGAGACGGTAATTGTCGACACATTTAATAAAAACAAAGTGCATTTGTGGCCGTCTCATAGAAACCGGCAGCCTTTGACAATTCTGACAACCAAAACAACTCTGGGACTTCCGAACCTTGCGCTCAGCGCTAATTGTGCGGGCTCGTAAGTATATATACTTAAGATTGAGAGCTGACGCCAATATAAACTTTATTGACATAATAAAGATTATACATAATAAAAATATGGTTGAGAAAAGGATTTGCAGATTATTTGATTAGTAATGGCGTTCCTTATTATTGCCACGACGATTCTATAGTCTGTAGTAGTGAGTTTATAATGTCACCTATGTTGTTTTTTCATGTTTGTGTTTTGTTTTATTATGATTACAAAAACATCGTTTTCTCCAATTTTCCTTCAAATTACAACCCTTAACAGCGATCCTGGATGAATGCTTATATTCACAGTTCAACTGTCGTTTAACGGCAAACGCTATTGTAGGATAAATACACGTATGATTTTAAGATTGTAGACAATAATATTGCGAGTTTGATTCCAAAATTCACTGTACCTACCCACTGTATTTTCGTAATAAATTTTATTATTATCTAGGTTCCATACTGTACTTTCTTATACACAAGACTTCCTTCTAAATCTGTTCAGCCGTAAAAACGTAAAAAAAATATAAACTGACACATAGTTACTTTCGCATTTATAATGTTAATATGGGTTCTTCCCCATAATACTTCAAGTATTACTTCAAGTATTTAGAATCCATATTAACATGCAACCAAGTGCAATGGATAATTTAATTGACCATTGTACGATTCACAGAATGTTTATTCACGGTTGAAGATTGACTCTCATAAAAAAAGCTCACCCCACGTTGTTGTTGTTGTTACGCGTTGGATCCGGTCACTAGAATGGTCATCAAAACGAATCACAGGGCGCCCCTGGCGTCGTTCAAACATAACTACAGTTTGGCTTACTTTGCCACCATGACAGCTCACTAGGATCAGAACAGAAGAGAAAGTGTCCGAACACCATCGTGCTAGGACGGCGTAGAAGTGTCTCACTTATCCAGGTTACATTTCACTGTAATAACGTTTTACAAAAACCAAAAAGGACACATATTACGAATCACAGAAATGATTCCACCCCAACTATAACGCGCATCCGCGCACAACCTTCTGATCGACCCATTAATGATATAAAGCACCTCTTAAATCAGTTTCCAAAGCGAATGTAATAATTAATTCCAAGCCGTATTAGTAGTTCAGGCTGTAGGTCAAGAGGTCGCTAGGGTTAATAGGCGCGTTCATTTATTTATATCTTAATAGCTCTGCGGTTGAGGGTTAAATCAACGGAACAGCTTCCTG
Source organism: Orthosia gracilis (assembly GCA_947562075.1). NCBI lineage: Eukaryota > Metazoa > Arthropoda > Insecta > Lepidoptera > Noctuidae > Orthosia > Orthosia gracilis. The sequence goes on along the minus strand of OX387266.1, from coordinate 9,495,784 downwards.
ATTCTGTATACATTATCAAATTGATAGTAAATAATTAATAAGCTTTTTCTTATGATAGAATCCATTGTGTTAGTATGAATTGAGTAGATATTAAGAGAAAATGCGGTTGCAGACATCCGACAATTTATGGAATACCATTTAAAATTTGTCCAATACTGGAGGAGGAAACAAATACAGACAAATAAAAAAATACACAAACACACAGGTGTGTACCTGTGTGTTTGTGTATGTGTATTTTTGTATTTTACTGCAAACTTATATCACCCCTCTTTTTCCATCGTGCGTTAAAAACAGAGCAACATCGATTACACACGAACCACCAAGAAAAAGGAAGAATAATTTGACAAAATAGAAAGTCTAGAAATTAATAGGTACATTAAAAAAAAAAAAAAAAAGAAAAAGAATGAATGATTATATATTAATTCCAATGATTGTGATCATGTCAGCTTAAAAATTATATTCAGTACGCAGTCTAGATCTGGGTCTGAAATCTTATCAGCTTCCAGATCATTTATTATACAGACAATGACTCACAATAATAAAAAAAACTGGTGAAGTGAGAGTCGGAAAAAATTCATGAGGTTCCTTACGGGAAAAAAAATCAAAATATTTCATAAACTTATTATACAGAGCTAAAATATGCGTGTTATAATAAAAAGTAATCTCTAATGTTAAGAAAAGTACTGCAGAATGAATAATATATAATCTGATTTGCAAATCCGGTTACATTTATTCTTATTTATTCTAACTTTTTATATCGGCAAAAGCATGTTTCCTGCGGAATAAGCCTCGGAAGCGAAGCCGCTGGAGAATGCTAGTTCTTCATTATTACTCGTATAGCAGTAAAATTGGGCGTAACATAAGCCCTGAAGCTGGTGGAGTATATCGAGAGTGTTGCATCTATTGCAGTAGATATTATTACTTCTTCAGCTATGCTACTATAAGGAACTTTGATCTCTTACATGAAAAATACTGCTTTTCAAACTTTAAACGGAAAAAGCCAGTAGCAGAAGTTAGTTACTTATAAAACCATGGATAGTGTGGAAAATCTTGAACTTGTCAATGTTAATTGTAACTTTTTGTTAGAAACTTTATAACACGTGTTATTTTACAAAGTTTCTGCGTTCACAGTTAAAAACTTTATGTATGAGAGGACCACAACGTGTTGAGGGAAAAAAAGTTAAGATTTACTGTACTGGCGAGCAAAATTCCATTTTTACCGTTAAAATAATCTCATGCGGAACAAAATAGGTAGGTAAATAGGTTTCTGTGTCGCATGAAATTCTACATCCGACAGTCATCCCCGATTTCTGTAAAGAATTTATCGACGTGTCACAACTTTGACGCAACTAGGTGTTCCTATGGGCTATTGAAAATCCATTCAACCAATTACTGTAGAAAATACGCGTTTGACAATTTTTCACATTTATATTTTGCTATAATTTATTTTCCAGAAACTGAATTAAGGCCTGATGAATCCAAAGCAATCAGTCCCGAAACCACGGCATGGCTGAAGTACACATTCTTGCTCATACGTGAGAAGAAGAAAACTAGCCACAAATCCCTAAAAGCTAATAAATCTTCAGCTGAAATAATAAAGTGATGTGTTGATATTCGTCACAGATGTCGAGTTCCAAAATTTGTAGGAAACGGTGTTATAAAGAAAAGTAGGTGAACCTATGATTTATATTCATTAGATAAATGTCTCGTTGCTTCTATAAATAATTCTACGAGCGGAATGCCTTTCCATTCTAATGGGAACGATAGACAAAGTAAGTTTTTTTAAAGCTTGACACATCGCACCGGTCTGCGGGATGGGAGCCTTTACATATAATTTGACTGGTATTAGTGGAATCAATGACGACTTAACCTTACTAGTATAGGTTCCTTTTGGTATAATGTGACAAGTGGGCTTCGAACTCATATCCTCTCAAAGCCAGTCAGCATTAGCAACCGTTAGGGTCACTCGGTCTATTCTACCAAATGTACCTGTAAATATCTCACCGTTATAACGTAGGTGGAGTGAGATGCCACCTTGATTGGATGGTTTGACAGCTCACTCCGAGTTCACTTCAACTAAATAACCACGGAGAGATTTTTATGGAAATGCACTACCTACTAGTCACACTGAACCACTTTTTGAAACAGCGATACAAATTAGAAATTCTTCAGAATTCGAATAAATTACAATTCAAAAGTCCCTGTATGACCTGTAAAAACATTTTTACAGGGACGTAAGAACATTCTTACGTATCTTTATGGAATAATGCCAACATACCACTCTACAGCATTATTTTTTCCAGAAGGCAGAGCGGTTCGTCCCACATGTCATATCTCAGATCTAGGAACGTGTCAGTGCTTTCTACCGGTGGATTTACTAAAACTAACATAAAGAATTTGAAGTTTATACAGATAGATGGGAATGTTGTTATCTTGACACAATCTTTTAAGTGTTGAAGTAAAAGCTTGATGTTCCATTGACAAATATATTGATCCTTTGTAGAAGCCGCTACACATACATAATACGTCATGGTTGTTTTATATAAGTAAACCAATGCATATTCAATTATGTAATAAGCTTATTTGCCTTTAACATACATATAATGAGTATTTTATACTTTTCTATACCTACAAGGTAATTACTCAAATTAAGAGTTAATAAACTGATAGGTTTAAAGAGCTCATTAAGGCAAGGGGCACATCATTTTATTATGACATATACATCATCATCAAACTATACAGTAACAAAATTAAAAAAAATATAAAAAAATTATACCCAATTCTTTTCTCAAATGTTCACATCATAATTGAGATAACACCTACAAATCGTCTCCAAAATAAAACAATAAAGAAAGAACCAGAGCATTACGCAAAATACCCGGGCAAAGTATCCGGTTCAAGCCCACAATACAGTGCTGTCAACAGGGATCTGTCACTCTAAGCCGAAAGTAAGCCTGAGTGTACAATGTGGGGAACAGAAGTCGTTGGTAAATGTCTTGTTGAAATCTGGATAGGTTTAATTTTTCGCTATCAGTTTTTTAAATATTCATTCGTTGACTATTAGTAAATGAATTTTAAGAGGATTTGATCAGGCAAGAAAGAGCTGTCCTTCATTAGGAGCAACTCTCTTTTATTAGTAATGCAAGGTTATGTATATATAACTTTACGTCTTGGTAGCAAGATTAATTAATTCTATTTTAGTCTAGTCTAGACTAAATGAAATGATTGGAATATTTAGTTGTCAGCACGTAGTCGTCTTTTGTCGAATAAAAGCCTCATATGAAAGAATTACAATTGAGAATGAAATTGCCACAATGGCTTACCTTGATAAGTATTATGTAGTCTGAGATGATAATTTTATTTAGGTATCTCCAAATGTGAAAGAAGAAAATAATTTAATATTTTGAAGATTACCAAAGTCACATAAAAAGGAAGACTTTTCAAAGTTGCTCGTCAGAATATTGTTGTTTGCATTACATTCATCATCATCATCATCATCAGCCTTATAATGTTCCTACTACTGGGACACAGGCATCCTCTCTGTGAGAGAGGTAACACGCGGGCCCAGTGCGGGTTGGTGAATGTCACATGTCTTCGAATTTTTGGTATCGCGGTCGGTGCCCGATGTTGTGCCCGGGATGGAAATAGGGGTTAAATTTAAGGCCGCAGAAATTACTCGAACGATTAGATGTATGTCAAGGGGTAAGTCCCCCGGCCATGACGGGCTTAGCATCGAGCACCTCCGATATGCTGGCCCTCACTTACCTAGGGTACTTGCTATGCTGTATAGCTTCTGTATGGGTCATGGTTACATGCCTAGTGAGATGATGCGAACAATTGTTGTACCAATCGCTAAAAACAAAACTGGTGACCTCGCCGACAGCAGTAACTATAGGCCCATTTCCTTAGCTACTGTGATATCGAAGGTTTTCGACAGCATGCTTAATGCACAATTGAATAAAAGAACAACCATACATGACAACCAGTTTAGTTTCAAGGCTGAATTGTCAACTGAGAGTGCAGTGTTGTGTCTTAAGCATGCTGTCACATACTATTCGAAGCGTGAGACGTCTGTTTATGCCTGCTTCCTCGACCTATCTAAGGCTTTTGATCTGGTTTCCTATGATGTGTTATGGAGTAAGTTAGAGCGGGTTTATTTACCCACAGAACTCATAAACATTTTTAAGTTTTGGTATGGGAGCCAGATCAACACTGTACGATGGGCTGGTGCGTTGTCTCATCCGTACGGGTTGGTGTGTGGGGTGAGGCAGGGTGGGTTGAGCTCACCTACGCTCTTCAACCTGTATGTGAATGAACTCATTGCCGAGCTCAGCAATACCAGGGTTGGATGTTACGTAGACGGTATCTGCGTTAATAATATCAGTTACGCGGACGACATGGTGCTGCTGAGTGCGTCAATCTGTGGGTTGAGAAAACTGGTTGCCCAGTGTGAGGCATATGCTAAGTTACATGGCCTGGCATATAACATTAAGAAGTCTGAGATCATGGTCTTTGAGGCTGGGGGTAAGAGCCCTAATAAGGTGCCACCTGTTTTACTCTATGGCACGCCTTTAAAAAGAGTCCATAAGTTTAAATATCTAGGTCATATATTAACCCCCAATCTCAAAGATGATGACGACATTGAACGGGAGCGGAGATCGTTGTCGGTTAGAGCGAACATGCTGGCTCGCAGGTTTGCACGATGCTCAATTTCGGTCAGAGTAACGCTCTTTCGAGCTTACTGTACATCCTTTTACACGAGCAGCCTATGGGCTAGATATACGCAAAAATCGTACAGCGCTCTCCGTGTTCAGTTCAATAATGCGTTTAGGATGCTGGTGGGGCTGCCTCGTTTCTGTAGTGCATCGGGGATGTTTGCTGATGCGCATGTGGATTGTTTCTACACAATCATGCGCAAAAGGTGTGCATCCATGGTACGCAGGGTGTGGGGCAGCTCCAACAGTATCCTAAGTATGATCTCAAGTCGCCTAGACTGTGTTTTCGTGGGTCGCTATGGTTTGTCGCAACGGTGATCCACTGTTATTTGTTGTTTTGTTTTGTAGTGTCAATTTGTTAATATCTGTGTTACTAACATAGTTGTAAGTTTTACTAACCATTTTTTGAGTCATGGATACTCGAATAAAAAGAAATTCTATTCTATTCTATTAAAATATGTGGAGTCCATTTGAGTATTTTAGCTATTATTTCATTCTGAATTTAAAGTTAGCTGGCCTAGCTGGTATGTCACAAATTACTATACAAACTACGTGTCACAATTGTGCATTTGTTGTAACTTTTGGCAATTGTGCCGGCTACAATTTTTATCCACATTATTGAATAATTACTTCTGACAGACAGGGTCTTGGATTCGACTCCCAGGTTTGGAAAAGTACTGTTGGGTTTAATCATGAAGAATTTTTCATTAGAGTCCAGGAGTCTCAGATTTGTACCCGGTCAAAAGCAATAGTTTGTTTTGTAAAATATATAATAATAGCTTTGTTACGTTAACTTCTGCTGATCGTAGAGTCCTGGATTCGATTGAAAGGTTAGACAAAGTGCAATTGGGATTTGTCATTTTCCGCAGCACAGCTCGGAGTCCGCATGTGGCCCTTGTCAATTGCGTTTGGCAATAAACATAACAGATGAGATTAAGCTTTTAGGATATTCAACTCTGCCTAGCCTACTCCTTTGGGGAACACAAGCATACTAGTGCTGTTATGCTAATTTGTAAGGTTACCCCAATAAACTGAAATACCCATAAAAATAGATAGGAATAAATATTTATTTGAAAATGTAAAGCCGGCTCTATTGTAAGTACCAATTACTATTTAAAGGCCCAATTAAACTGTCATCGTGACCTTTAGGTATTAAAAGGAATGGACTATAAACCTAATCGTTGAGAATCGTTGAGACCTAGGAACAGTTGACACGTATTTTTTTATGTTAAAATGGGTTCGAAAATACGAATAGATTTACAATAAAATCTGATAATGTTTTGTGTATGTACCTATATGTCAGATTTGGGTACACAGGCTGAGTTTTTCAAGTGGGCGTGGATGTGCCATATCCGAAACTATTAACAATAGCAAAACAAAATCAAAGGAGTTGCGCCAATTTTGATGAAAAATAAAACAGTATGATTAGATTTTTGAAAAATCAATTGTCCTAGCTGGTAATCGAATCGAATCTGATTTTGAAAAAAAAGCAGTTAAAGAAATCGCCTCAAGTTTGCCGTATGAAATTACTGTTCAGACTTTTATACTTATTAGCGACTGTCTGCGCCATATTAAAAATATAAATTAAATATTATAAATATTGACTCAAGCACTCAAATTATTAAAATAGCAACACTTACATTCATTTCACACTTTTAAGCGCTTTATATCTCGCAGAGGTCCTGTTTCGCTAATATATAGCGATGGAGGTACCAATTTTATTGGAGCAAAACGTAAACTCAATGAAATTTACTCTCTCATACAGTCCAAATCGCATATTAATTATATTAGTCAACAGTTATTGTCTGAGCATCGCGTACAATTTAAGCATAGTCCTCCTTCTGGCCCGCATTTTAACGGACTCAGCGAAATAAGTGTTCGTTGTGTCAAAACTCATCTTTACAAAGTCATAGGATCTCAAATACTCACTTACGAAGAATTTAGTACTGTGCTTGTTCAAATCGAAAACTTGCTAAATAGCCGACCTCTATGTGTCTTGAATTCGGATCCTTCCGATATTACCGCATTAACGCCTAATCATTTTTTAAACATAACTCCACTCAAATTCTTACCCGCTGAAGATGTCACCGACATCGCTGATAATCGCTTATCACGCTATCAATTACTCAATAAAATAACGCATTCATTTTGGCAACGCTGGAATAAAGAATATCTTACGTCTTTGCAAGAAAGAGAAAAATGGAACTCTCCCTCAAAACCTATCGAGTTAGGTACTATTGTCGTAATTAAAGACAATCACTCTCATCCTCTTAGTTGGCCTCTAGGGATAGTAGATGTGGTTTATCCTGGAAAGGACAAAATTATAAGAACAGTTAAAGTAAAAACCGCGACTGGTTCATATATAAGGCCAGTAGTTCGGATTTGTCCGTTACCTTCGCACTAAATTTAATATTACTCACTATTTTTTTAATATTACTACTACTCTTATTCTCTTTTAATATCTTAATTCTTAAATTATTTAGAGGAAACCTCTAGTCCGGGGGAGTTGTCTGCGCCATATTAAAAATATAAATTAAATATTATAAATATTTACTCAAGCACTCAAATTATTAAAATAGCAACACTTACATTCATTTCACATCATTCAATCAAATACACGAGGACCAATCCTTAACTCCCGCGCACACCCATTCCTACTTCCATCATCCGCTGTTCATCTCATTCCGCTGTTCAGTTGTCAAAAAATCGCAACTCCGGTAACGCGTGTGCGCTCCCGTTCCTCTCGCTCTCAAAGAAAACTCAAATATAAGTGTTGTGTGTGATAAACAGACTCTGTGGGTGGCTTACCAGCATTCAACTATAGTGAAAACTCCACTGCTAAAACTATCGAAGGACATTATTATTCAAAGCTCCAATCCTGCCCCCGTAAGCACTGTAGAGGCTTTCCACATAGGACAAGCAACCTGTTCGGCCGCTGACACTTAAAGCTGGCGACTTATAAGTTTGGAAGGAAATCGAATACAGAATATTTGAAATATATCGAACGCGTGTAGTTTTTTGTTTTAGCGTGGACTTCTGTAAAAGCCGCCTGAGGGCAGGCACGTTGTTGATTCAATACAAGTTAAAAGTAATTTCTGCTTATTATTTGAGCTCCCTGAGCTAGGTGGATGTGAGTTATCACATCATTTCTGTTAGGAATAAGAGGCCGCCTTGTTACTTTTTCGGAGGTTTTGTGCAAGGAGGTTCAAGCATGACGGCGTTGACTTGTTAATGCATGTGCACTTGTTAGCTGAAGTTGGAGTAAATATCGGAGAATCCGGTAATTCGTTTGCCATGACTTGAGCCTTCCCCTTGTAAGGGAAGGACCTCAGATTAATTCCTCCGTTAGGTAAAGGTGTTAGGTAAGAGTGATTTTCCTTCCAAAGTTGAGAATAGCTGCGCTTCACATGATTCTGCGCATCTATTCGTAGGGGCGTAGCTCATGTAGAGGCTTTCCACATAGGACAAGCAACCTGTTCGGCCGCTGACACTTAAAGCTGGCGACTTATAAGTTTGGAAGGAAATCGAATACAGAATATTTGAAATATATCGAACGCGTGTAGTTTTTTGTTTTAGCGTGGACTTCTGTAAAAGCCGCCTGAGGGCAGGCACGTTGTTGATTCAATACAAGTTAAAAGTAATTTCTGCTTATTATTTGAGCTCCCTGAGCTACGCCCTCACAGTACCTACCTACTGCCTTTTTTTCGCTGCGCCCACAGCGACACTATCGTATGTTGTAATAATAAAGCGTGTGTTTTATTTTTAATTAAAATTAATTAATTGGTTAATTATATATTTTCCAAAGATATCTTTTAAACAAAAATGTCTGCCATTCCGTATTCCCAAATGGCCATTTTAAAATGTAAATTCCAAGTATTTGAATCGCGTACCTCTAATAAATAAAGGAGTGCCCAATTAATAGAAAACAAAGCGTTCACGGTACCCCCTAGGGTAAGTCATAAATTTATTTAAAGAGAAAAACAAAAATTTTACGGACCCTAATAAACAATTAAACGGTTATTTTTTATATTCTGTTAAAGATGAGAACTATATTCGGATATTGATTAACACAAGCAATTTTTTAATAATATCATTTGGTCTCTTTCTTATATGTAATTCATAGCCCTGATGTTGCAGAAAAGTTCTGGAGTGGCTATCGCGTGACGGAAGATGCATCGTCAGAAGACCTTCCACATGGTGGACTGCCGATGAGTCCACTGGATTCAAAAAGCACAAGACCTGTTTATGTGGCGACGTTTGGAGAAAGCCTATTTCTAACTTTCACCTTGATCACCAAATGATGATTATGATAGCCTTGAAAGTAAAAAAACTCACTTTCCCAAAAAAAGCCTTACTCAGCAGAGCCAGTAAAAACTAGTATTTCAACAAAACTTCTAAGAGATACTCAGTTCTGATATTCCTTATGTGTCTCACCAATTTGCATGCGATTGTACAAGAAGGATCATTTAATATATCAAAGATTTCCGTAGAAACGGCACAATCTTTTGATTTCGGTAGAACTTAACCGTAATCTTTATATTTAATCCACTTTATTTATAACAAGTAATCTACGCTAATCTCTTGTAATTTAAATTAAAAATCTACGATAAAGGAAATTGAACTTTTGAGCTGTTATAAACCACATTTTTCATTTACATTTTTTTTTTATATTGCCTTGTTGGTTTTTTTCTGACAAAATTTTGTGACCATTTATCTCAGTGATCATAAGGAGGACCACCATTTTCTAGTCGATTTAATAGGATTTTCGCTTTACGTAACGTATTAAAAACTCGAGAGGCCTTTACATTTATCCAGGAACTGGAAGTTTTAATTTCAATTCCTAATCTAAATTCATGTGAAACCACCACCAGCGGAGAGTGTTTGAAATGTCCACAACGTTTATCTAGAAAAGTTATCAAGTAAAACAAATCCACAAAAAAATACTACAAAGCCATTGTACACACCTATTTAATCAAATATAAAGTTACTATCAAACTACGCATCCCATCCCATTCTTATAACAACGAATAAAATTTTAGTAGTATCAAAAATACCTAGCTTACACTAACCGGTATAAAATTAAACTTTAAATACAGTTATCGACGATTAACTGGGTAATTTATAACTGTACTATAAAGAATTACGAATGATATACGCGTAGTTAATCTCAGTTTACGCGGTCAACGCGTGCGCAAGAAAGGTAAATATTTATCGTAGGTTTTATAAGGCGAATTAGGGTATGGGTCGGATATGTGTTAAAGATCGGTATAATATGGAGTTCTTTTATTTTACAAATATGGGTAGGTATTGAATGATACGATTCAGCTATATTTTTATAAAATTAAGTATAGGTATTTCTATCGTTTTCACATTCTTATTAAAATGTTTTATTGTGTGTGAGAATGTAGACTTACTCCTTGTTATGTTATGGGTATCTGTCGTTCCAGAAGAAGCGACATTCTTTCAGTGTATATGATTGTCTAAAGTCTAACATGTTTGGAATAGATCACGTTATATTTCTATACCGCTTGACAACCATATAACCCATTTTGAACTTTTTGGAATCTGTTATAATATAATATCACTTTATTTAGTTCCTCTAGTTTTTTAAGTCTCGCTTTCTATATTGGCAGGTCAACCCAGAATAATCGTCAAAGAGAGTCATGATGATTCTTGCATTTGGATCCTAATAAAAATAATATGTTTCATATTACTTTTATTAGGAACCAAATATACAAAAAGGGCCTCTTAAATATTTTAACTTGACTATTTTAGAAGCTTCTTTGACAGACAAGCTCTCAATACTTATTATTTATGATATGGATTGTTGATAGATAGATCAAAATGTAAAGACACATTTCAGACATTTCGGTAGCGCATGTCATTGTCATACATTTTGGATTGCATTTACTCTTGGTGCATACCGTCAGCATATTGCTTCTCCACAAATTTTAGTTTAAACAATACTTACTCTACAATAATTATCGCCACACAAATTAGTTCAATCACAAGCTCCCTTAAATTCACTACTCTAAAATTAAGTTAGTTTAACACTAAAAATCCTTATTAGCCCTTTCAGCAATCACAGCACATACTAAATCTTCCGCACCCACGACAATTTATCATTGCTAAAGACGACAAACTGACTGCAGAGACCGCAAAGTGTCACCACAGGCGACCACAATGTACAGCACTATTTAAGGACATTAAAGAGCCCGCTTTTTACAATCCGAGCTTGATCAGCCAGGAGGAAACGCTGCGGTCAGTCTAGCTGAAGACCGTTTAGTGATGGGGAGATCTCAGTAGAAATTAGGTTGTTTTATCATTGTCTTAATTTTAACAATTTAGTTAAAAATAAAACTTAGTAAGGTCAGTCCATCATCATCATCATTTCAGCAGAAAGCCGTCCGCTGCTGGGCAGAGAACACCTCCAAGGGTCACTCATTGTACAGTGCTTCTCAAATACATGAATTAATTATTACAAAAAAAATCGTTGAGTAGAAAGATGAATACATAATGAAAACACGTCCAATTAATTGCATAAAAAACAACGTGTCTTAAGATTACCTTTTTATATTCAAGTCAATTCAGTACCTATCTGAGACAGAATTAATAATAATGAATTGAAATGTTTAATAATAATATCATAGTATTTAAGTATCAGTAACAAAATAATGACTGATTCGAAATAAGCTAATCGGCGAACACAGTTATTATCGTAATTAAAACATCCAATTAAAATAAAAGTTGACACTGAATTGGTTTTGCTGATATAAATAAAGGCCCTTGCAATATTAACGTCTATCAATTTTATATCACTGTTCAATTAATACCCCGAAGTTTCAATTAACAAGTTCCACAATAGTAATAGTACCTAATGTTCCTTAAAATTTATCGATATTTAAAACGTAACCCGTAAATCTCGACTCGTCTTATTCTTATTTAATTTATCGATATAATTATTTCCCACCTCTATTCCTGTAGCAGTGCTCAGTAATGTTCATGCATCGTAAGTCAAAATCAATGGTATTATCTTCGATCAATGTATTATTGATCGAAGGGTATAATAATTACTACTGTATCATGGTGTCCTCTTGGGCATGAAATTAATATAGGATGTTCGTAAATACAGTTTGGCGTCTGATGAATGAAATTGATGGTGGTTTTGACGTAAATGGCTTTAGTCGAAGGGAACGGTAGTGTGTTGCTTATTGATCTTTGAATGTCAACATAAATCGCTTTATCTTATTACGGTATGTGGGCAGTCAGTTTCGCTTCCTTGCTGTATGGTTTATAAGTCTTGCGAGCATTCCCCAACAGCTAACGTTTATTTTAGGCCCATATTTCAAATTACGGAAATCTTCTTTTAATATCAATTAATAATAAAGTATAACAGACTGTCAATTTGATGTTTCGAGGTGGCATCAAGATGGGGAACATGAATTTGAACATGGGGTTGAGCAGTTTGGAAAAACCATTTAGTAGCTCAGTTGACAATGTCAATCTTAAGAAATTTTATGAATATGTCAAATCTCAACAGAAAATAGTTTTCAGAGGTCTAGGTTGTAATACGAGTAGTATTACAACCTAGACCTCTGAAAACTATTTTTGTACGTTTTATAGTAATTACGTAAAGAATAGTCACTCAGTGAGTCTATGGTTTAAAATGACTTAAAGGATTCTTTTAAATAAGTAAAAGTTCAAAACTCAAAATTACTATAGTATGTGGTACGAGTAAGTTACTGTTACTTACATACATACATACATAAACTCACACCTTTTTCCCATGGGGGTAGGCAGAAACTACAAAGGGCTAAGTGCGAGTTTTGTCTCACGCTTGATCGCGTTAACGTAAACGTCAATTTTTATTGAAACTGGATAAGCGCCGTCTCGTGACGTGAAGGTGAAACCTCTTTTTTTGTATACATTTTGACATAAGAGATCGTTTACGTTATCACGAGTGAGTACATTAAAACCTCGGAATAAGCACACAGAACGCAACCTGCTACGATCTTAACATTATCATTTTGCTTCATTCACGGTTGTACCACTAGTCGTACACGCACGCCCGTTATGAGTACTGCGCACCTGGCCTTAATGTCACTTAATTATAATATTTATGTTCATTTTTTTTTGTCTAGTTTAATTCGGATCGGCTTCCAGCTTAACTGCAACTACATAAGGTCAGTATTAAATATGGAGCGATTGGCTTTCTGACCTCCGGTAACACTAAATTCCTTGGCAAGACTGTTGTCAGATTTTCGGGTTTCTGACTACACGTATTTACTGTCAAAGATCTTTAGACATTGGCTGTTATGTATAAGTCCTTTGTTTGTATACTTATAAGTGAATCTACCGTCGGCTTATACAGGAGGCTATTTTTAAGCAGAGATTTTTTACTCCCTGTAAAGGCAGAAACCTTAACAGTTTTAGCTACACTACACTAAAACGTGCACATAATATCTGACTGATGTGTATATAAACCTTAATTACCATAACTTGCCCTTTACATCAAGTATGTTAAAGATGCCTGTACAATTTATAGTAATCCGTAAATGATTCATAGGCGCTTCTCGTCTCATACATCGTTTGGGACATGTTGCCGACTTTGATCGTTTGAGGTACTTTTTGTTATTTATTACCAAGTAATTTAGAAAGGTTTTAAGATGTTCTGGCGCACCTCATAGGTACGTTCGTAATTCAAGTACGTTTGGAATATCCCTAGGGGAAATCGGTAGTTGATGAAACAATTATATAATAAACTCATCGTCATTTTGACGCGAATGCTTGAATGTACTGAGAGGAATGAAAGAAATGGGTTACAATGTATTCCTCTAGATTAAGATAACACCTTTGTGGGTCATCTTCACACTTTGTCAGTTAGGTAAAAGGAACATAATCTCTCTTATTAATCTAATCCAGGACCTTACATTCGTCAGTAACACTTGCGATGACTGGACCATACGACCAACGAAGCATACGAAACGTAGTGTCATTATTTTTGCATCAGTCACCTAATACTCCATCTAACATATACCTACACTATGTGTATGCCACCAGTAGGTATGTATCAGTATGTCCACATCAGTTTTATTAGAGCGTGTCCATTGAGGAGCGTGGTACTCTACACCGGGTCAATTGACTGACCAGACCACCAAGGATGTGGCCTTTCCACTGTTGATGAGATCATGTAACACGTGTACGTGGAATGTGTGTTTTGTAAATACATTTTTGGCTTTTTCATTTGCAGGTACTTTACAAAAGATATATAAAAGAGTTTTTCAATAACAGTACCTGCCTCGTAAGTCTGCCACTAAAAATAATAATATTAATTATGGTTCTGAATTTTAAAACCCTTTTTTTATCAATACCAAACGTTTTTCAAATTTCAAATCTGACATATGCCAACCAGTGTGTTTACTAACTATCTTCTTTATGTATGTATTTCGACCTCTCCTTTTCTCAGACCGATTTTTTACTGGTTTCTACTTTATCTTTAGCTACTCATTTAGTCTGACATATTCGGAATACCTAACAACATTGTGATCAGATCTTTATAAACAGAAATTGCCAGCTCTTAGCTGCAAGCTAGTTGATCAATGCAAGTTCCTTGTTTAGATATGTGATTGTGTTTAAAGAGGTCTTGCTTTGCTTACAACTTTTTATGTTTCTCATTCAGCTATCAAATTCCCACCTTAAACCTTCTCGTCGAAGTATTCCTCATCTCAGCACCAGCCCACAAACAGTATTCGCATGCAGATCCTTGGGCGCCGATGCGTCGCCACTTGAGTTATGGCCTGGCGGATCATCCGGCTTAGTATTATTTACACGGACTGGTCAACACATCATGCTAAATATAAATAAATCTGTCCGTGTTTCTGAATGTGGGGTGGGCTATTTTCTACCTTAGAGTTTTGATGTCTTGATTTTTGATATTTTAATGATGAAGGCAAAAGTAGTGACAAATAAATCGTATGGATGTTTGAATGTTGTGGGAATGACATACGAAAATATTTAGGTATGAAGAATATAAGCTATCTTTTGGAATGGTCAGATATAATTATTATTTTTCCAATAATTAATTTTATGATACTCAAAAATGCCCTTGAATTTCCGTTCCCGCATGCACTAAATTTAGTTTCTTAATGCAGGTATACTTAGTCTTCAGAAAGTTAGTTTGTGTATAAGTATTGGTTTCTGTAAGCAATGTCTATAAAAGTTACCACGATACCTACGTAAGAATTTTCTATCACAAAAACTTGAATTCGCTTCGTTATTTATCCAAATCTTATGAAACAGCTTCGGATACGAACTGCAATACTAAGTGCCAACCCACTGAGCTGAAACTTTCCAAGAAAGATGCATATTTGTAACCCCCTAGCCTCAATCGCGACGAAGTTCTAACATTATTAGTTATAAACGAACTATGGGGGTTATCTCTAAGGTCTGCAATTTACTAGCATTACCAGCAGGATCCTTAAATAAACAGATATCATGTAACAATATATTGTATTTACAGCTTCAGTTCTTTACAGACAGATATTTGGTCCATCTTTAAGCAATAAGGAGTACATAGTAAGTAAGTAGCGCACAGAAACGTAAACTGGTGAGGGCAGATGGCGTCCGCTGGATGTGAGAAACTTAGGACCAGTCGATGTGGCGGAGGCTTATGTCCGGCGTGGACGAGTAGTAGTGGGACTAGTGGACGTCTTTCGGCTGAAATGATAATATTACTAAAATGAATTGTTTAAGTTTTTGAACAATAAATAGAGTGTTATTTCTTGTCATGCGAGCAAAATCAAGCCAAAACAATACCTATATAGTAAGTAGAAAAAAAACGTTATTTTTATCCTGTCGGTCGGTGCCAGGATTTGGTTATCAGGATACCGCTCAAGAAAAAAAAATGTTTATTGTCAAAAGATCACACATACAAAAAAGATTTTACTTCTGCCAAACTGTAGGATAGTTTGTTGGCAGATGCAACTCCCAAATTACTTATATATTTACTAGATTTATAACCAAAAGTATTTTTTTTTCGATTAATAGCTAGTATTTAAAATTTAGTAATATTAATATTTTATTTTTTATTTTATTGGTTATTTTATTGTTAGTTAAGTACATTCAATATTTTTTCCAAAGGTTTTGAGGAGATAGAACTATCACTTGGTTTTTAAATGCGTTTTTGTGGTACAACTACTTTCTATATCGACAGGAAGGTTATTAAAAATTGTTGTAATTAAATATTTTCTACACCTGCGCCGAATGTAGATAAGTGGGTACTATAAAACTTCCTACGCTTACATTCCTTTATTACTTTGTACGATTGACTAAGATGTATGTTCCTTGTGTTTTCTGACCATATTGAGATGTTGGTCTGATGTGGAGTTCCATTTAATCATTGGTTTTCTATTTTAGAGCGGTTGACAGATCTATGATCTTACATAACAGAAAATTGGAACGCACAAACCCCCAAATACATCAGGCCTCACAAAACTTCCCCTATAATCAATAAATACTTGCCTAATACATCGTACCCAAATTTCGCCAAAATAGGAGTCGAGTTTTCTCATACTACTAATTAGTTCTCAGAAGGTATTGGTTTGAAGTCAAAGTAACTTATTTGATGCTGTGCGCACAAAAAGAAAATCTTACAGAAGGTCGGCACCATACAAAGAGTGAAAAAGCAAATGCACACAGACGCGTACGTTCGGTGATCTCAAATAAATGCCGGTCGCAAGTTCGCTTGGACTCGTTGTACGTGAAGCGTTTCTATGTGTGCGTGCTTTTTCGCTTGTTGTACAGAACCGAATTTTGCTACATCTGCCTAGCATTTCCTCAAATATGTATAGGTCGGCTTAGAGCCCTACCAGATGCAGTTGAATATCATTATATAAATTAGTTTTACATATATTGAACGCCTATCTGACTACCACAATTTACTAGGTTAAACAATAAAAACCTCTTGTCAAGATTGGTTGCAAACATATGGGCATCATCATAAATAAGAGCCGAAACTAATAGCTGACTTACCTGACTTTCTGCACCTATCTGTATTGTGTCTTGTGACGAACAGGCTAGGTATTATAAGTTCATCCACTTATGAATATTACACAGACTATTTTACGTACGTCATTTAGCTTTTAGCGATATTTTCAGTCTAGGTAGGCATTAAAGTGTGTTTGAGAGATTTGAATAATTTTAGGGCTGATAGTTTGTGCCCTTGGAATTAATTGGTTATTATTGAATGGGTGATTTGTGTGACATTTTCCGGGAATTGGATCGAAACTAGAATTCATAGGCGATTTTTTTTTTGTATCAGGAGTTAACATTATGCATTTATTTATAATATACTTTTCTTACTCTTTCTATTAAATTCCTTTTCAAATTCAATTCATAGCAGGATCAAGACAATTGAATCGTTTCGCCGGACTCGTCGGCCTCGCTGCTGTTCAGATGGTAGCTACTGTTAAATTCTGCTAATCAGGCAGAAGTGCAGAGATTGGGAAAGTAGCGAGATTGTTCCTTTAAAAAATATTAAGACTTTTCGAATGTGCAAGGGAAAGCAAGATAACTATTGTGTGGATTAATTGATATTTCCTCATCTGAGACAGCACTTACACATCAATCATCTCCAATTCTACGTTGCATCTCAACGCTTCAACTGATTTAATAATTTTGAACTACCCTTTCAAAAGGGTCGTTCCACCAAACGCTTCACCTAACAGGGCAGATCCTGGCAAAACGCCAGACAGAGGCAAAAATCAAACATCTCCAAGCCTTAACAACAACAAACTTGAATGCTTAATACAGCTCTGTTAAAGACAACCGATTTTTCTCGGTGACCAATTTTATCCTACCCGATATCGGTCGACAATTGTCGTTTGGATTTGGGCACCGACAAAAGTGGTCAATTTAAAGATTTTGTCTGTGTTAGCGTCTACTGTTCTAACTTGTACTGCTCTACCAGTCCCTTTTTTTGAAATCGGCTCAAATGTCATTCTTGACAAAATTTTGTTCTGCAGGACTTTTTATATTTTTTTGTATCTAAATTAATATCGTTAAAAAGTAAAATTGTTTGTTCGAAAGAGGTTACAAACTCTGGAAGATCCGATTACAAAAGTTCTTCCACTGATGTTTCGTCAATATAAACGAAGTCGTAGCCAAAACATAGCCGTTGATATCTTGATTGACAAAAATTGCCAAGTTTTATCAGACCGATTTCTGTCGGTCCTCTTAAAGTTAAAATAAATAGACTGCAGTGTTTTCACATTCAACACGGTTAAGAGTTCAGCATTCGTTCTTATTCCAGCTTAGAGAAATCCTATCTAGCGTAATGCAGCTTTTGAAACCACACAGGTAAGTTAAAACTATTTGGATTTCTTGATACAAACGAAATACGGAGGTAGTGGAAATTTGTATATTCAACATAAGAATATATCTGAACCTTGATATTGAATAGTGACAGATTCTAATTACTGGCTTTTTTTGAAGATAGTGAAACCAGCACCCTAATTACGTAAGGTAGGATAGTTGGACCCTTTTCCACACTAACACTCCCCTAATTGTGTATCTGTTTTAACAAAACGGAGCACAGTCCTTCCATCTGTCCATGTTTTACGCTGTTGAATAGACGGATTTTTGAACATATGAAGCAATTAATGCATGGGAATTAATCCGAACCCTACTCTTTGAACTTACACAATAGGGTGCATGTCTTGTGAATATTATGCACACAGCCAGGGTGTGGAGGTTGTGGAACTGTCTAACAGATACTGTGTTCCTTAACGCCTATAACCCGTCAGCCTTCAAAACAGAGTCAACCAGCATGTTCTGGGCTCGCTTGCTGCATTGTAGATCATCATCACCACCATCGCTTTCCATCAGGTGAGATTAGAGACTAGAGTTGGGTTATCATGAAATACCAAAGGCAAAAAGGAAAGGAAGGCCTCCCACTATGATGATGATGATGATGATGATGATGCGAGACGCACGGGATCGGTAGCAGTGGATGTCTTTCGGCTGAAATGATGATGATTGACATGACATGAATTTTATTAATTTATTGGCGCCCGAGGCTAATGTGGGGCGCCGCGTGGTTAGACGAGAGTGGGGGAGAAGTGCACAGTTATTTTGAACGAGTAGTACAATAACTATTAGTTACCAGCTTTTTAAGTGAAGCCGCTTAACTGATTCCAGAAAGAAAAGGTAGATAGAGTAAGAAGAATAATTCTATCGGCAGATAATGACTAAACTAAACGTTGAAATGAGCTCTTACAAGCAGACAAAACATCTATCTGAATCCTCTTCTATCAAATAACTAAGTTGAAACAAAAGGCCTCATATCACGAAAACGTAAAGTTGCGAGTTCAGACAATGTTGACTGGAGAGTTGAGTAATGGAGAGGAAGGTACGGATAAGTTTTATCAGTTTTATGCTGGCATTGTTAGGAGTTTTGTCTGTTTTTAGTCGGATCCACAGTTACCTTAAATTGCTAGAAAAAATCGCGATGAAAACTTTCCAAACTGTGTGATCAAGCGTCGATGGAGCGTACCTACTCTTATCAAAAATGTATGATACATAAATGTAGTCGATCCATGCAGGTAGGGTAGTGAAACAATTGAAAGATTTTACTTACCGTGTTTATGATGATTAAATTTGTTACATACTAACTACTACAATACGATAAAAAGTAATATTGTCTTTAAATATGTTTGTGAGAGGTTATTATCCAATGACAAACATTGTTTCACTGATAGCAACATACATTATCGCCTCTTGTCATTGGCTAAAGGCTTTTTATTCTGGAAAAATAGAAAGGCCACAGGAACATCATCATCACCATCATCATCAACATCAGCCTTTTAATGTTCCCCCTGCTGGGACACAGGCCTCCTCTCTGTAAGAGAGGCCATGATCCACCGCGCGGCAGTACGGGTTGGTGGATGTCACATGTCTTCGAACCGGGAACATACCTGAAGGATAATACAAGTTAATTTTTCTACATTATATTATGACACGGGATTCTGCAGGATGGAGAAGTTTTATAGTACTTTTTACCTTTTATGGTGATAAATAGACGACGGCATAACCGACTTATACAACTGCCAATACCCCTCCGGAGAATATAAGCGTGATAATAATTTATTTTGATAGTAAAAGTTTAAGAGCCAGATGAAAATTAACTATTTTCTTTGTTTGACAGACAACAACGTGTCACGAATCTCATAAAGTTTTATAAGAATAATGAATTCAAAGTTCGGCACAGTTAGTGTCTCGTATTGCACAACATATTACTACCAAATGACATGCACAAATTGAATGGGGTAAAACTAATCAAAATACTTAGAGAACAGACGTGCATCTAAAAATCTTTTGTCGTCAAATAAAATAAACGAACAGCGTTATACTAGATATCTACTTTCTTGGATTAGTGGAACTATTCTCCATTTTTCCATAAAATGCAAAACTGAAAATCTTTTATCGGCGAGGCACAGAAATTGGTGCATTCACCTCACATGACGTCAGCTCGATTATTTAGAAAATCTAGGGTCTAGCTAGAAGTTTTCCTCTATTCAGGCTTCTATACCCACAGGGCACAAACGTGCTGATGCTAAGCTAACGCCGTCTGTCGATCAGTTTTTCTGTCTGTCAGTCACGGATGTGTATTTTGGAACCGTTATATCTAGACAGTTTACTTTAACTACTATGCATGCTGTTGTAACTATGCATGCTGTTGTAAATGTTTACTTTCAACAATCATAAACAGCCTTAAGGCAAAGGGAATCCCAAACAGGAAACCTTGAAAAATTGCATTTATTTCAACGACATGTGTGGTGACCTGTAAGACTATGGTTTCCTGCGTTCTAATTAGTTTATCTTTGAATATTGAAGCATTTGAGTGTATCGGCAATTTTAAGCGTTCGAACTGGGTACACGTCATGTAAATATATTTCGAGCTAACGGTTACTGAGCTCTAAGACACTGAAACTCTGTCTGAAGCAATTTGGTAGTTGAAGTTTGATTTCACTTTAATAAGGTAGGTTTCTATTCTTTGAGTTCTTAGAACTGTGGTCATTTGCACTCGTAGAAAATAAAACAAAAGTAAAAACTATCCAATCGTTTAGAGCAGAGTTACCTAGTTCTACAAAATTACGAAGATAGAAACATACATCACCAAGAAGTCAGCTCTTTTACTGATGATATGAATCAAGCGTTTTATTCCACTACACAGTAACAGAGCAGGATCAAGAAAAAGTTACAGAAGTCAGTCTCATAGAGTAAGTAAATCCGTATAGATTTCTTTTTCTAACCTTGCCTTACACTTAGACATGTTCCACATATAGAAATCACATCAAGCGGACCCAATGGTGGGTTGGTGGACGTAAGACGTTCGTATATGTTTCGTTCTAGAGCATGACACTGCTTAAAATGTTTGAAATTTTCTAGTCTACATCAAAAATAATGCAGGAAAAAGTTATTGAATAGTCAAAATGAAAGGCTTAGTCGGTTATAGTTACTTACCTAAGTTACTCAACCAAGATAATATAAGATATGCAAGGTAGTCGATAAAAAATACAATTCTAACTACATTGTCCACATCTGAAAAAGCTAGCTGTTAGAATTCTTCCGAGGCTGGATTGTCGCATCTACACCAAAGTATTTTTTCTTAATCTATGCCAATATTTTTGTCATTATACCACGTGAAAGTCAAGGGCGCATGAAAACTTCATCTCTCAGACTTTGGGAAGTATACAAGTATATTTTACGAACTTTTACCTTACGATCTTCAGAATTACGTGAGTGTGTTTATCTCTGTCCAAGCTGGACTAGATTTAGAAGTGTAGATTTTTGGAAGAGGCAATCTAGGTTCTGGGTATTTTAGTGATTTTATATTTCGCTAATTATGTTCATTATTTTTAGGCCCATAAAACAGGAAGCTAACTTCTTGACTTATTTTTTTTAGAAAACTTCTGCGGAACCCTAAAAACTCCTGTGGTAACAGTCGGTTCATTCATTTTAATTATAACGGCGAAAACATCGCGTGACCGTTCCATCACAGAAAAAAACACTCTTCTCTTATTCTTGGAAGACTATATTGTACTTAGAAACTTAATACAGTTTTGTTCGCACTGAAGCACAAAACAACGATAACTTCGCTCAGACGTAGTCTTTTATTTGAAACTTCAATTTTCCAACTTTCTGTTAAAGCTTCTCAATTTACATACATACCACATACACTCACGTCTTTTTCCCATGGGGTTTGTTAGAAACTGCAGAACACCTGCGACGATACTTACTAACACATTACTTTTGCTTCGAATCTTGCAGTTTCTACTGAAAAAACTAAGCAACTAGTTATTATTTATACACTCGTTATAAACTCCATGTTCTACTATTATTTCCATATCATATAGGGAAATTCCTTAGATGTTCATCCTTTCATAAATGCATAAATATGTAGGTCCATGCATATTAACATAATATACATTTTAAAAACGCTATTACAACTGCTTCGCAAACAGTGCGCATACAGGAGGATGAGTTTTTCAAATGAAGTTAATTCTCTCATTTTGTGAACTGACCTTTGTTAAAACTGTAGGAAAGGTCTTGAGAAAAGTCGTTCAATGTTCAGATGAGTTTTTTCAGAGGTTTCACTTATATGCTTTGCTTTTGCATTACAGTTAAGTGGAGATTGGCAAGATAAAAAAAAGACACCAACTTTCTTTACTTTTCTTGACTTGAAGGAGCTCATGCATAATTTCGTGTAAGCACCTAACCTTTAGCTGGAACTACGACAAAATTCACCTTACACAATATAGTATTCAAAATATTACAACATTTTAAACGAATTAAAAACGTGACTATCTCCTATTAAAAGAAAATCACACTACCAATAATAAAATCAATACTTATATTATTATTTTTTTCTGCACCTCATTCAATGGATAATTATCTAACAAGAACAGTACAGCAAATGAAGCCAAAGATAGATTCCATCCACAAATAGATTTTCTCCATTTTATCCCAAGTCTGGTTCACTCAGGGGATGAATAAATTGATACTTACTAATGAGGGAACGACTAATTCATTTATTTTCTATACATCCTGTATACGAATAATATCACAAGTAATATCTATTCTTTATGATTCATATTTGCAGAGGTATCTGATATCTGTAATACGGTTAATATCGGTGATATCAGTTACTTCTACTTGTGCTGATTACAGTTCAGCCTGTAATCAGCACAAGTATATTGATTTTGCTACTCATCTTAGGAGCTTATTATTCGTACGGTTTATGTCCGTTCCTTTAAAGATTTCTCTCGTTTATGTTATACTTCAATATGTTTATTATTGTTAGGTATAATTTATCTGGATCTATATCTATACATTAGTTACGGAAGATACGTGAAGTGGCATTACAGGTATTATGATATAAGCAGACAGGTCAAGTTAAAAGCAGGGCTAAGTGCCCAGGGTGCACCGAAAGAACTTTCAAATGAGTAGTAATTACTTAACACAGCACTTTACTGGTTCTTTGGAACAATAATTTTTCAAAAAATTAAGAAAAAAGACACGCCTGTGTTTAAGCAGCATTAAACCTGAACAAATTGGCTTTACCCCATTCGGAGACTGCTTACAAGGAGAGATTCAAACGCTCCACTAAGGCCTCACGGAGAGACTGGATCTGCGGCCTGGTAGCCCGAGCGTTGGAGAAGTATCTCTCAGCAACATTGATGATGTATGCATATGTTTTAGCAGATTGAGAATAATGTTGCTGATAGTACCGACCCCTGAGGGACCCAGCATTAATATCCAATTGGTGTGACGAGCACTTGAATGGGCCGATCTCTCAGGAAGTCTGCAATCCAATCACACAGACAACTGGACAGACCGAATAAAAGAAGCTTACCAATGAGGCTTTCGTGCCAGACCCTATCGAAAGCTTTCGGGATGTCAAAGGGGACGGCACGTGCTTCCCCGTGCCTCTCGATGGCTTCACTCCATAAGTGAATGGCATACGCTAGAAGATCCCCAGTAGACCGATTTTGGCGGAAGCCTTATTGGCGGTCGCTAAGGATATCCTTAGTTATAACCGTGGTCGTATGCTACCTACCTTAACAAAAGAATACACTCTGCAAAGTGGCATACGACCACGGTTATTGTCTACAGAATAGTTCGTACATAACAATTTCAGATGAGAATATTTTCTTGTTTCATACTTTTTAGAGCGAGACTTTTCTGTAGTCGGGTTTTAGTTTATGAACAATTTTTTTTTAAATATATTTATAAAATATTTATTATTCTGTATAACGCTATACGTGGTTTGTCAGACAAGAAAATGTTTAAAGGCTATTAACTAATTATAATAAAACACTTTTTTCCATTGTTCAGTAAAACATGACGTATGTTTTAGTTTTGCTAATAAATTGCCCGTGAAATGATATTTCATGGGCAGTTTATTTTGTTAACACACATAGCTCTTTTGTTTGGTTAAAACGGATAGTTTGATATGAGTTTTGTAAATTTATTTGGATGTTAGATTATATAATTGACGTGTATGTTTCATTGTTATGTGCGTTGGAGATTCAGTATTATTTCAGAGTTACTGTAAATCTAAGGCCCTACTATGAGTTCTTAAAGCAAGGTTTTATTTTCCTTAAACCTTTTAAACTTGCAATTTTTTAGCGTGGAGAAATGCTCATGCAAATTGCACTTACACGGGGATATAATGCATGAATTCAGATGAAAATGGCGAACCGTCCATCGATTTGACCGGTAGATGGAACTATCCAATCCAAACTTCATAGTTTGGCTTACTAAAACAACAATAAAAGCTTGAAGCGAAAATCAGTGCGTGCGATTGTATCGCTCGATACGAAACTAGTGAAAAATTCAGTGAGTTTCAGCACCTGACTGGTCAAAGCCCAAGAAATGTGGAGCTTGGATGGTGAAGCTAAATGGTGCCGAAAATAGATTAGGACTGCTTTAATCCTGTAAGTTTATCTACCGGTAAACGGATGGACCCGGAACGACCCATTTTGGGCGTCTAAGGGCAATATTCCTTGCGTGAACACATATCTAATATTTAACGTCCTAGTGTAGTGTTTTTCGGTTGCCATTGTGATACTTACATAAAGTATGACAAAGTTAATGTGAATATAACTTTTTATACTACTACTTTAAAATACACATTGAAAAAAAAGCAGCAAATGACAAGGAAATGTCAGTATAAAAGACAGACCCAAAAGAAAAGGCGTTCGTGTGAATTATGAATGATATTGTCTAGGAGGAAAGTGAACACTGAGATGCTGTCTTTTTCTTTTATACAATTCTATCAGATTGCTGATACAACGGTAAGACATATCAACTATTGCTAATTACAAGGCCCGAAGTTGCCTTTTCGAATTAATGTGTGACTCTGCGCCAATAAATTAAAAATATAAGTGGAGTATAACTATGGTCGTATGCCATCTACCGTAACAAAACAATAAATTCTGCAAAGTGACATACCACCACGGTTATCCTCTACGGAATAGTTTGTACATAATAATTTCAGATGAGAATATTTTCTTTTTTCATACTTTTTAGAGCGTGATTTTTTAGTAGTCGGTTTTTAGTTTTTTTTAACTTGTTTTTTATTTAAAGTATTTTGTGGTTTTTTGCAGAGCCACATCTGATTTTTTTCTGTAAAGTGTTTGTTGTTTTACATGTATCTAGATAATGCATAAGTTATAAGAGTGGACTTTGCATCGCCATAGTCGGTTAAAAATTCTTTTCATGACCCCCATGAATCCCTGTTCAATGATACCACACATAATGGGGGGGGGGGCAAAAACAATTTTTTTTTGTTCATTTTCAATTTATGTAACGTCACATAGCGTATGGCCAGAGGACAAACAAGACGCTTCCAACGACACCTCATTTGTCAATTTATGATAAGTAGTTTAGAAGTTATGAGGGAACAGTTGCACATATATACAAACATACCGGTCATAAATACATAACCCTCCTTTTTGCTTCGCCGTAGTCGGGTAGCAAAAGTAAAATAGCAGGATGATGCCAATAACTTTTACCAACACCCCAAACCTTTTCTATTTCGAAATACATTAGTACGTAATAGAAACGAAAATAGCATTCACAAACACGCATTGCGTTTACAAATCTCGTCCAATTACACATTATTTTATTTATATTAACGTTATTATAATTTCCACAATTTGTTATAATGTAAATACTTACATTACCTCTGTAACTGGATATACATTACTGTTATTAAATAAAACAGACTCATGTTTATATTTAGTCGCGAGCTGTTATAATTATCGTGTTTACTTTCAATCGTTTATGGTTCAGCTGTTTTTGAGATAAGATTTGAAACACGAATGAAATTGACGCTACGCTAGCACGTCAACTTTTTTTCTGACCGTCATCATCAGCCTAGCCTATCCCCAACAATGTCACCCATGTTGAGGTTGACTTCCAATCTCACCTAATGCAGCTAATACCAGTATTTTACATAGAGCGACTGCCTATCTAATTTCGACAACCGAGATTACCTGGATATTAGTCGTAATATCCAGGTAATCTCGGTAATCTCGGACTACGGCTGTCGACCCATAGCCATGTCTAATAGCCCCTAAAATCCCGAATGATGTTACACAGTAACAATATTCACGAGATACTGGACATGTTTGTCGATTACCAAGCAAGAGAAAACCCATAGTTACCACTCATTGCTAAAATGTAATTAGTTGTAATAATTGTAAAGAAGACTTCTTCACTCCTTTATACCACTAAAATCCATTTTACCTAAAAGTATTACCATCCTGTTTAAGTATTAGTAAAGTTCTAATTCCAAGTTGTGAACCCGTGATGTGCAACTTACGGGCTGGATAAGTTATCAGGACTTAAACTTGAGCGCTGAACTTTAGTGCGAAGTTCTAGCGGATATGAGAATTAGTGAAGACATGCTTACTTGAATGAATAAGACGATGAATAAGACATGCTGCGCCGGTCCATATAAATTGGAATAAGGGCAGGAGATGAGGGATTCTAGAACCTACTTAGGTACTATCGAGTGTGAGAACTGAACTGATCGAAGTGGAGAAGCTTGAGTAGTTGAGTGTGGGTGTTTATTTACGAATAATTTATTTTGCTATTGAGTGCTTTAAGCTTCTCGTTAAATGGCGGTTTTCTTTTCAGAAACGAAGGATAGTTTTTCCGCTTGCGTGTTGTTACAAGCTTATTTGAAGCCTGAGGGCGAATTACCTACTATAGGACGAATGAAACTGATCGCACAATTGTACTATTAGGACAGAAACAAACTACGTATTCATTCGTAAGATTATAGAATTCATCTCTATTTACCTAAAAACGCGCCTAGGCCACCAGAAAATATATTCTATCATTCTATTTTTAAATCCATTTCTAAGTTCGCATGACGCTCCAAAATATGCTGCGATAAGGTTTAATACTGCAAGCGATCTTTACAATTCCTTTACATCTATTGTAGCAGCAGGAGCGCACATTGCTGGAAGAACGGATGGCCAATGGGGCGAAAAGTTCTGGAATGCCGACCGCGAACCGGAAGACGATTCATTAGAAGGCCTCCCACTCGATGGACCGATGACCGGGTTTAGGTTGCGGGAATCTGCTGGATGCGAAACGCATGCGATCAGACAATGTGGCGACGCCTGGGGGAGGCCTATGACTAGCAGTGGACGTCTTTCGGCTGAAATGATGATGATGACGATATCTTACATTACTGGTAGATATGTTACATTACTGGTAGTTGGCGCCAAGGATCAACAATTCCAAGAAATGTAGTCTGGCTAAACCCCTTTGTCAAAGCGACAACACTGAGGACGCAATCTTAGTCTAGTTATGGATGCCTAGAATACTAGGAAACTTCTCCCATAGAACTCATAGCATCCATAAAAAGACTGTTAGGTATCCTCGCTAACTTCTGCTCGTATGTAATGCAAAATGCAAGTGACATCTACCTACTAGGAAATTGAAAGAACGGTATTACAACGTCGAGGTATGTTGAAGACAGATTTCCATTACCTATTTATTTAACAATTAGTTTACCTAAAGGATTATTAACATTTTGTAATACACCTGCCAAGTTGCAGACTTGTGTCCGGTTGATGGCAATAGGCGCGCCCTCTATTACGTAGGTCTTAAAACATAATGTGCGAAATGTGGGTGTATCTGTACTCTGACTAACCCTTCAGGATTGCAGGCGTGATGTTATTTATGTATTATTTTTATGATCCGTTTTTTATTGTAAACGGCGTGATGTTATTTAAACTAATATGAATTACCTATAGGTAATTCAAATTAGTTTATCGAATTGTCTAGCACCGCATCACACCACACATTACTTTTATATCTGCCAAACTCTTTACCTGAACAAAAATAATAAAAGGAAAATTGTGCGTATGAAGTACTTGTACGTATGGTCAACAGGTCAAGTAACCTATAAACATTTAGACACGGGAGTTCGCATGATCACTCTTCCTGCCATGACAAGGTGTGAATCGATTCAACGTCGAAACGGAATATAAATTAGGTTTACGTATAATTTTTTACGTTTTCCTTTGTTGGATACCTAAGTATTTATTTTGAAGATTAGGTATAACGAAACGCAAATCAAAGATTATATTAGGAAAATTGTGCGTAAGAAGTTCGTATACGCATGGTCAACAGGTCAAGTAACCTATAAATATTTAGATACGAGAGTTTGCATGATCCCTCTTTCTGCCATAACTACTGGACCGAAGTTGACAAGATGTGAATCGATTCACCGTCGAAACGGAATATAAATTAGTTTTACGTATGATTACATTTTCCTTTGTCGAATAAGTACTTATTTCGAAGATTAGGTATTACTAAACGCAAATCAAAGATCTTTAAAAAATCGGCATTTTTTACCTAGGCCGTGCTACAAAAAAGTTACTAACCTTTTTAAAGTTTATTACCACGCAACGCTGATTTAGGGCTGGGCAAGTAAAAAGTTTTTATAGTTGCTACTTCTTACTTCCGATATTATTTTTTTCGTTCTCGTACAACACTTAACTAAAATTAACAAAATACACAATTTATAGTTTGTGGTACACAAATTCAGTCATTATAAGTATTACCAGCTTGCATTCGTCAGGAAACCAACAGTTGGTTAGACCCTAATTAAAATTTGAATCTGGAGTATCGATAAACGCCGCTCTATTTGTTTGTAGTTTTGTACGAGCTTCGAGCTTCCCATCCACTTGCGGCCGCTAAGTTACCGTGTCGCGCGGCGTGGTCGCGTCAGTCGAGCGAGCCTCCTCGCTCGTGCTGTGTGGATGTAAGGGGTTATCGCGCGCTCTCTCTCCAAAATTACGTCGCTCGTAAAATTGACGATTTACATATGGATTTCAGTGTAATTATAAACAGTATGAAGTTTTAGCTCAAAAATGGGGTATTTTTATAGTTCGGTATGTGATTAAAATGTTTTTTTTGTGTCGTGATTATCTGAAATAAGATTTACTATTGTGTTGTGATTTGTGTTTAATTTGTGCTTGTACGAGAATTCTGTGAATTTTAGTGTCTGTGCAACATAACAAGTTAGTTTGTTTGATGGTACTTTTAAGCTGTACTGTAGAGTATCTAAACAATCTAAACCTAATAATGTTTTAAGTTCGTCAAACCAACAGTTCTCATGACATAGCCTATCGGTGATATTGGCCGATAAGAGTCTGGTCCATGATTGTAGACATGTTATTTAGTTTATTTAAGTACAAACAGGCATATCTGTCTATATTTGTATTAAAGATATCAATCCGAATTTCAATTTTTGGAAAAATAAATCCAATACATTTCGAGAAATGATCGACCAACGACGTTTGTACGTAAGTTGCATTTAATAGATAATATCTTCAAATATGTTTTCAACAAATTACAATTACATTTGTAATATAGTCGGATTTGCATAGATACTAAAAGATAAAAATCTTCATTGCAATGGTAGCCATTTTTATAAGCCCGTAGCCACTTCTGCGTACTCGATGTAGAAGCTCGGTTAACCAAATGGAAACTAAAAATATCAACCTCAATCTCATGAAGAATGTAAGTAGGTTCTCATTAGAATTAATTCGATCCTATTTAACGAATCTTCAACAGGTAACGGTAATAACTAGAGTGAATCCTAAAACAAAAAAAAGAAGAAACATTCAGCTCCGTGAGGAAATATATGTCACATACGGTGTTCCTCAAGGCAGCTGTTTAGATATTGCCGAAGAGTTTTCTGTTCTAAAAATAGCAACTGCTAAATATATGTGAGACTTTGCACGCATTTTAAGTCTTTACTCCGCCGTCTCTATGGTTGCTTACCTAATTAATTTAAACAACGTTCTAATTGGGTTCCTTATTCGTCGAAATAGAATGACATTTGCTCGAATAATAACAAAGTATGAAAAACGGTAGTTCCACTTTTTTCGAACTATCTTTTTTTATCGCAATAACTCTACCTAAGTAAATAATTTATAATAATTTACCAATTCATTGTTTTACCATATTGTACTCGATTAAACATCATTAAACTACTCCAAAAGTCGATAGTTAAACCCTTCTTTCTAAATGTCATACGTTCATTATCGGTGTTGGTGCGCAGTCACCTAAACTTGACGCACCTGAATATCATTATTTCTAGCCTTCATATATTCCATCACAGAATGGAAATAGAGAGAATCTTTGCATTTCCTTTTTTTCGATTCCATCGCCTGTCGTTATTTCGAAGTTATTCGGTTCGGTCTGAAACCACGAACATTCTTGGAGTAGACCTTTCAGTTGTTATGAATAAAAAGGGTTGTTCTAACAAGTAAGGTGAGGTTTATATAATGTAATAATTTTGTGGTTTGTTCCTAGTCAGTTCTAGACAGTTTCAACAACCTCAAAAAATTGTGAAAATAATTTTATTTATGTTTTGCTTTCTTACGCTAAAGTAAAGGTGTCATAATTTTTATGATGTTGTTTGTCGTATGGTAAGATCCCGCGAAGGTCAGATAAACATTTAGAATGTATGGGTGTTATTTATGGTCGTATGAAATACTTTATCCTTTACGCAGCAATCGACTTGGTTTATCCCAGTTGTAATCGTCCCTTTGTGCCTAATGGCCTAACTTCTGCCTCCTGTTTTTTAGGTATGTGCAAAAATTTTTTTTTCTTGGTCCTTCGCTGTTCTTTTTTGATTGTTTCGTTCTGGGGTCCAATACAGATTAATCATTTCTCTGGGTGTTTTTTTTTCTTCTGATGATAAAATAAATTATGATGATTTTTTAATTTTCTATAAAATAATAGTTGAAGCATTGTCGCGTTGCGCATGTTTGTCGGCGTTTTATAGTCTTGTCCTAATAGAAAGCGACTTAATGATCATAGCCTGCTAAAACCCACGAACTTAGTAATATCGGGTCCCGATACAAATAAAAATATTTTTTGTTAACTTCAATTGTACAAGAAAACACTTATCTAAACACTATGTAGCGTTACAACTAGAGACAAGAGTGTTTACGATGAGGTCTGGCACCCGATGTAAGATTTAACTTGTGTTTAGGGTGCCAGCAAAAATTTATACACAAAAAAATATCTAGTACCTAGTCTTGTTAACCGACATTTGTCTTAAAACAAAACATACCTAATGTCATCAGCTGTCTAGCCAAGTCATGCTCAAAATATTTGCGTCACATCTTTCGCTTCAATGGTTTTCTATAATATAACGCGACAGGATTTTAAGTTTTGAGCACCTAATCATGTGTTTTCATTGACTTTCGTGACTTGCTCAAGTCACAGCACTAAACGACAGACTAAAGATTATCCATTAACTTTTGGTGAATGCTGTATGAAAATAGGCACTTGTCCTAAAGTGGAAGAGTTAAAGGCTGTTTTTTTTTGGTGCTCGCGTAATTGCCTTTTCTTAGAAAAATTTCACAACCACAGATATAAATCTAACTAGATAACGCAAGTCCCTCCATCTGTGTGAAAACCAAGCGTGCCACTTTTTCACAAACGATACCAATGAAAAAAAAACATTTCCAATGCCTCGGCCAACTTTTTCTATACGTTTAATATGCCATAAAAATGCATTTTTCAAGATTTCCGGTGCCGATAATGCTAAATGAAAAGCTCAGATTACGATCATTGATCGGAACTTTAGTCCGTTTTTTGGCACGCGAAGTACATACAATCGCGTCATCTAGTTAGATTTATGTCTGTGGTAGTACATCAGTTTGTATGAAATATGAAAAATACTTAAATTTGATATGTACTATTCCACAAAAACTGGCCAAGTGCGAGTCGGACTCGCACACGAAGGGTTCCGCACATAGAAATATAAATTTATTATATCTATGGTTCCGCACCATTAACGCAAAAAATGGCAAAAAAACACGTTTTGTGTTATAAATACATCATCTGTGAAAGTTTCAACTGTCTAGCTATCACGGTTCATGAGACACCTGGTGACAGATGGACAAACAGATAGACAGACAGACAGACATACGGATCGTGGAGTCTTAGTAATAGGGTCCCGTTTTTACCCTTTGGGTACGGAACCTTAAAAAGCTAGGCGTATTTAAATCGCTTATAGCCAGAGATCTTTTATTTAACGTCCTGAATATTACACTTCGTTTGCTTTTTAAGCAGTCGGTTTTATTGTTATTTTTGAATATTTTTTTATTCCACGATAAATATAAGGTCCCAACGATAGTGTAACATTCTGCCAGTATATCGTAATCCAAGTTTCGGTTATTACCTACATAATCCAAAATGACAAACTTTACCTTTATAATATACTAGCTGACCCCGGGGCTTCGCTCCCGTCAATTGGCTACCTACCTAAATACTTACCCTACCTACCTACTCTACCCACCCAACCCGACCTACCCTACCCTACCTACTCTATCCTACCCTACCCTACCCTACCTACCCAACACTACCTACCCAACCCGACCTACCCAATCCTACCCTACCTACCCAACCCGACCTACCCAACCCTACCTACCCTACCCTACCTACCCTACCCTACCTAATCATGTAGTACATATTTTTTATGTATCATCAATAGTTTTCTCAGCGCACGCCAAAGAAAGAATTTTATATGCAACATTTTGCTACTTTGGAATAAATTAGTGCAATTTTCATAAGAATCTCTAATTTTTATGGTCATAGTGGCTTCCACATAAATGGTAGATATATTCTGTCAAGGACTTTTATTTAGAACTATTTAAGACAAACAATCCTACGGTATATTATATTTGTGTATCTCTAACTGTTTAGGCAGCGCACGCGAAGATAGCTCTCAGAGGGCAGAATTTTTTCCGACTTACTTGATATTCATCGTTATATTATGACCAAATTACAAAAAAATAATTATAAATTGTAGCCCATGTGTTATTCTCATGTATAACCTATATTATTGTGAAGTTTCATCCAAATCCGTTTAGTAGTTTTTGCGTGAAAGAGTAACAACCATACATCCATCCATCCTCACAAACTTTCGCATTTATAATATTAGTAAGATTTAAAATATTAGTAGGATTAGTAGGATTACTGTCAATTAGTTACCTTCTTATTACGAGTATGTAGATTGACCAAGTGACATTTCTGTAGGTCATATCAATGTAATTTTTTTGGACATATAAAACGATCGGATTATAAAAACGATCATTAGTGATATGTTTTTTAAATTTGGCGTTATGATTTTCACTGACTGTCTTTTTGTTTTAGTGGTTACAAGAACGACTGCTGAACGTCGAGGTTTCAATCCCTAGGTCGAGCAAATTACATACAATTACATTTTTATTAGGAATATCGAGATATTCCCAATAAAAATGACCACTATCAATTTGTTGCAGTCAGGATTTGTATTTCGTACACAGTTTATGGCAAAAAATCCATCCGTCTATTCTTGACTAATACATTACAAACAAGTGAAAAAAAAATAGAGCCTTAGTAACAGAGGACATCCCACGCCTGAACTATACAGTTCTTAATAACACACAATAAATTAATTGGTAAGTACGTGTAACTTTTTAATTATAGACATGGTAAACTATCCTATAGTACTTGGTAGTACAAATTAATAAAACTTAAATGTATTTGGTAAGAACCTACCTATACAATTATCAGACAATTATGTTATTTGACTCGCGAGTAGAAACATGAAAGTGCCGCCGTGGCACGTGACCTTAAAGATAAGGCTTCATTATTGATTAATTGGCATATTCTGCTTGTGTGGCAATTAATTGATATTATCTAGAAGCAATAAATTAAATAATCGTCATACTTGCTTGATGTTGTATTGTTTAAAGTTTAGTATTTTCAAACTACTTTAGCCTGAAACGTGACAAACTTTGTCATTATAGTTGGGTTAGACACGTTCTTAACTCTAAATATTCAAAAATGTTTAAGAATTTGAACATTCAAAAGTCTACAATTTCATTCCCATTAACATTGGCCCCCGGTTATGGAATCCTACAAATCAACCCTCTTATCCTAAAAAGTAAATCCCTTTAAAACAAAACGCGTCGACAAGACCCCGCCTTCTACAAAAACCTTCAACCCAGAGAGGCTATTTTTCATCCACAACTTTTTTGGCCATTGTACAGGTTAAGAGCAGAAGATCTAATATTGACGTCACTAATTGTATGACGTCGCAAATCGCATGCCCAAGCTATCAACAGCCACACTAATATTTGTTCTGTTCTATCGGCCCGACTCAACAGTGTAGCTTGTAGGCCGACGCCGCTCCCCTTGAAATTTGGATTGCGAGTCTTGTCGTATGTGGCTTTTTATTTGGTTCAATAAACTGAGGAGATCGGTGAATAGTGGGTTTATGTGAGGTGTGAAAATCTTGATTCCGTTCTTATGAAAGAAGAAGCAACTACGTATGTACACATTTGTTATCTATTTTTCTATTAATTTTAAGCTGTTTCAAGGGTTATGGAACTTGAAAGATTTTTATTTAATATTCTGTGTTCGTAAAAAGCCTTTGCAAATTATATTAGCTAATTTATTATTAAAAAAAGATGGAGCTGCTAATATGTTTTCATTTACGATGTTTGGCACGTCCTGGCTGGTATCTATTTTGAATTGGCCTTAGTAGTATTTATTTAGGAAGGTAGTTTTTACAACAATTATATCAAGGACAAAAACCACAAGCAGTTCTGTGATAATATATTCCGCTATCACATACGTCTGTTCGTAAATAATAAAAACTCGGGATTGTGCAAGACGAATATTATTCGCAGATTGACTTCATAGTTCATAGCCTCCGTTCTTGGGACAAGTGATAAGGCTAGAGGAAATTACTCGTTCTAAATATATTGCTTTTGATCAATGGAGATCTTGTTTTGTAAATATTTTGTGTCATTTATTTCTTCTAAAATATGTAAAAAAAATCTTAATGTAACAACATGAATTGTAGATATAGTTATTTTAAATTACAATATTTAACCAATAGTATCCATAATAAAAAACTAAAGTCGGTGCAATAATGTCTAAAGGAAGACACAATTTTTTTTTGTGTATTTTTCATATCGTATGTGCCCCTCACGCCCTGTTTGCTTGTTCTTAAGTAAATACTATGACTCAGAACTCTAATTTTCCTATTTACGTACAATTAGGTTCTAAAAGAATAAATTGTCCCTTGGACGAAACCGTGAGACCAGTCCATTATAAAATTGAATAATGCAGTCTCTGAACTAACTTTGAATACTACCAAAACTGAGTTCAAATTCTTTTAAAAGTTCCTCCAAGAATTATTTCTGATACCTAATGTCTGCTTACAAAAGAGTTTCTTTGCCCCAGTTAAGGAAATACGCTAAAAATAAGAAGTTTTTGTTTAACCGGCCTTGAGGACGATGGAATGTGTCAATTTTGATTAAAGAACTTTGTTACTTTGAACTTAGTTATTATAGCCCGCATTATTCTTTGAGACAGCGTAATTCAGTTTTAGAACTCTTAAAATCAGTTTGGAAGACTCTTAATGTCATAGATTTAGAATTTTTTTGCTACGCAAAAAGATACACGGAGGGTGCGAGCGAGAAAACCTAATCAAGTACTAAACGCCCAAGAGAAAAAGAGAGAGTGAATGAAGTACCAATATGTCATTTTTTTCGCGAGAAGGGGTCCATAGCGTCCCTTCTGTTTTACACAGCGGTGAATTTCTTGCATTTAAATAATAATCTTTAGATTTAAATTGATAATATTAATTATGCAACTATGTTGGCTTATTTTGTGAGTGAATGTGACGTTACAAGACGAAATAACCCCAATAAATACATGTTTCATAGGTAAATACAATTTTGTCCTTGGATTGTTTCGATCCATATTTCCGCTAGTAATCGGCTCAGAAAAATATTCTTACAATAGTATATTGATATCCATTGTTTAATAAAAGTGTATTTCGTATATTTAAATAGAATTTGCTAAAATATAATGTAAAAGAGAAAATTGTTTGTTTACGCTAGGGCTTGACAAAGCGGTGACGTCAGGAGTATCGATAAAAACTTAATCTTTTTATAGTGACATCATGGCATGAATACAAACTTATTTAGTCAAGTTTTGTTTAAATAGATTTAAGTTAGGATTGAGAAGATGTGTTCATCTAAACTGTACTTTAAGTTGCATGTTTATTATATTAGCCTTTGTTTTTCAAAATGTTTCAGAGAGTTTTGATGTTTTATTACTTTGAGTAGGTTTAAGAATGTCATATTGTTTGCATTTATTAGTTTTACAGTGTCTTGAATACATGAGTGCTCTGCTCACCAGCAAATTGTTCTGTTGTGTAAATAATAATTTGTAATGTTTATGTACTTACAGATGCCCAAATAATTCTGTATTAAGAGAAAATGGATTCGAATTTTAAACAGAGATGGATGGTCTCTACAATATGTAGTAAACATTTCGTATTGAAATACCTACTGCATACTAAGAAAACATCGACGAATCCTAATGAAAGAATCTATACCTAATTTATTTGTGCCTGTAAGAATGACACTTCCTATCGTATGGTTAGTTAGTGGCTAACCTAGATAGTATTCTGTATAAGCAAGCATGTATTTTGCCCAGTTTTTATAACAGTTCAATATAAACAACAACGGCAGCAACCCTTTAATCTTGTTTCTTATTGTGTTCACCAAGTATCGATATCGATACTGAACATGGACTTTTTAACAACACTTTTTTAACTAACACATGGACAATTTCCCTCACACATAGATTTTATTTTTTTGGTTTCGCTTTTCATCTGACTCTGTTTATCTTGTACATACTATATCTATGCTTAATGTACATACCTACTTTTATTATGATTTTTCGAGGAAAAACGTCTAAAATAACATAGAAGAAGGAATAAGCGGGGTTATTAGAAAATATCAACAGTAATGGTGTTAAAAAAACTTTTTAACAAAAAAAATTGTCGGTATCTACCTATTGTTTTTTGTTTTTCGTCACCGACTTCGGAAAAGAATTTTATTTTTCGCTGTGTAGTTTTTTGTTTTGGAAGTCGGTTTATATTTTTTTAAATAGCTTTTTTATATTTCTCTTTTTAGTTTTGATTTACCATGAAAATCATTTATAGTCAAAGTACACCTAACCATAAGTTCAAACACGATTAGGATATATTGATTTATTTCAGAGTTCCGATGCGTACCTTTCGGCTTCATCATCGGATCAGTTTGATCGTACCATTTTTATCAGTACAATTTATTTAAAATTATTCGCTTCATCATAGTCGGTTAACTATTCGCGATATCTTATACCCGTGAAATAATTATCATTAAGTTCCAGTGGCCATCTGTGGCCTTTTTCATCAGTTCCACATCACCAAATTAAACTTTCTGAATGAAAACTGCATTGTCAATGAAAATACCAAAAAAGTCTTTAGATGCCTATAATATCTGTGGCGTTCCCTCGATTTCCATGGGACCCCATTATCAGATTCTGACTTAACAATTTCAAAATCGGTCCTCAATTGACAGAGAATGTGGTGAAAATTCATAAAAAAAAATAGGTACATACAGTCGAACATAGAACCTCTTCCTATTTGGGTAGTCGGTTAAAAAATGTCATGTTTCTAGTTAGCTGGTAACGGCAAGCCAATTGAAATAATCTTTTTAGGCGCATTATTTTACTAATTCAATGTAAAGTTAGGGAAATTCGTTGTTCACCGCTTTCGACACAATTCCATGTAGGTAAAGTGAAACTTCATTAAAGTTTAAACTATCTAAAACTGTCACTGTCACTAACTGACCTCAATATTCTTACAGCGCAAGGCTAAGACTGCGAACAGACTGATCAATTCAAACTTAGGTAAAAAAATATCGAAATGAGAAAGTAAACGATGGTCAGCAAAGGATTTGCAATTCAGTGAGTCAGTCTGACTTCACACTTTTTGTTGATGGTTTTTAAAAGAGTTAAGTGAATGCTAGCGAAGAAAGAATGGCTTCGTTTATTGTAGGAAGTAAAATAATGATGAATAAAAAAATACTTCACAAATAAGGTACATAGGATTTCACATTTTAGACCGTCTAGGTGACTGGGACAGACAGCTTGTTAGGTTCCTATATCCATTATTCAGCAGTGGACTGCACTACGCTGAATAGATTGATCCTTGATAAAGTTTAATATCTAGAAATCAAAGACTGGGTGGATCGTCTGTCCAATGCTAGAGAAATCAAATCTCTTTCAAACACAACACCTACCGCCTCCAATAAAAGCTAATGAATTAACATTCGCAAGCAAAACCGAATTGACAAGAACAGTTTAATGCTTAGTGCTGCAATTTAAACTTAAGTGCATAGTAAGTTTTACAAGCGCAGCCCAGGTTCATGCAAAAAAGGCAATCAAATGAGAGATACCATCTTATTTGAGCTAGTTAATAAAAATACGCGTCACAGCTGCTTTTGCGGAGGTGTAGGATTTTATTACGAATATAATCGTGCCGTAACAATCTAAAGAGTCGAGTTAAATAAGCCAGCTATGGAGTATATAGAAGACGTGATGAGAAACGATATTTAATGACAATACAAAAGATAACCATAACCAACGAAAATTTTTTGGAATTTTTTGACATGCAATATTATGTCTGTATATATAAAAACATACGTATGTAAGTATATGTGTATATAAGTTTATGGATAGTTTTTATAAAACAATAAAGTTTTGTATATATTTTTGTTTTAATGTAATAGCAGTACACTACAGACTACCCCCTTTTTCAGTCTACGCTCTTTCAGTGCATCCAAAGGTTGTCTGGTAGATATCGCTGTCAGCAATAAGACCACCATTGTACCCGTATAATTAAGTTTTTCTTATAAAAGAGATGTGTAACTTTTATGGTGTACAATAAAGTATATTCTGTTCCATTCTATGGCAGTTGTGGTCTCATTGACCCATGTACATTTATTAACATTATGAATAACGAGATATAGGTACCTACATAGTTTCTTGTTCGGATGAACGAAGAGGTATTAGGAAAATATAAATTCTATAACGATATTACCATGCTACAACGAAACAACTTTATTAATAGAGGGGATGATTTCGCCCAAACATTTCAGAAGCGGACATTTCCTGTTTCTATATTTTGAAAGTAGCAAAGATTTGCAGGTCACGATTGTTAAAATTCCGCGGTCGTTGTAAAAACAAACGTCGTGCTTGTCAGTCAGACTGACAGTCAGGACTGTCAGTTTATCTGTCATTTAACGGAAGTTTAGACGGATTTAATGGAAGTAGGTTATGTTTTGACTAGGCTTGTTCTAAGTGGATTCATTAGTGTTACAATGTTGCGATTGACAGGTATTAATGGTTGGCTCTTGTGTTTTTTTTTTTTTGCTAATTGCAAGGTTCCTGTCTATTTTGAGTAATATTTGTGTGCTGATCTGATACATGGATGGCAGGCACTTTAAAATTATAGAAGTTATTGAAGTGACGAGTGTAATACAAATACAACTTAGGATTTGTTCCTTATTTGCAGTTGTTAAACGCAAAGGATATCATTTGTAACAGAAAAAAGAAAATTTTGGGCCATTTCCGTTCCCGACATTACCTCGAAACTAAAATGGAAAATATATCAATCAACTCGATCTATTGCAGTCCACTGCTGAACATAGGCATAGGCCTGTGTGGCCATGGCTGGATAGTCCAAGCTACGCCACAACACCGCCTAACGTATCCAGTCCGTCCCAGCCTAGCCAGCTTTTTAAGATTGCTGGTTCACCTAGCTGGGGGCGGCCTAAGGATGGACTATCTTATTATATTACTATCTTAAACAAAATCAGTAAATATGATTTACTAAACATTGCAAATAATAAGAACCTCTGCGTATCTATAACTTTTAAACTAAAAGACTTGTAGAAAATTAAGTAGCAACATAATATCGGTCGTTTGTGCCGGTTAACCAAGAGCGTAATTTCGGACATAACGACGTTTTTTAAAATGCTCATGTTCGGCTGTATCTGCCCTCGGTTTCAAGATTTTTGGTAACGAGCCGAACTTATTTTAGTTTACTGGTGTGTTAACACTATAATAATATTTTACCATGGCAATTATTATTATGACAATGGTTTCTTCGCACAGGACCGGTCGATGTAGTGACCTAGCGTTGCTCAGCAGGGGACGTCTTTTGGCTGTTTATGGTGATAATGACGAGACTTCACTGGCGCGATGGGTATTGAGAGGTATCTTTTGGAAAGTAAAATCATTCAATTAATCAGGGAAATTAAATGTAATACTATATTCTGTGTGACGGTATTTGCAGGTTATTATTTTCACTAGCGTGTCATAAGCCAACTTCTTTTTTCTTGATAGGTATTTTCTATGTAACAGTAAGTTATTTTATGTTTGTTGATTTTTAATTGTATTTGAACTGGTATGGTAGATATTAAACCCTGATTTATATTTACCTACGCATAGATAGGTATTTAAATTGTCATGTACAAGTAAGATTCAACAGTCCCTACTTACTGATTGCTCTTTTTTTTTAAGTCGAGCACCTCTGTTTTTGTTTGACCATTCCTATCCTTTGCAGGCAAGCCGTGATGTTATTATAACGCAACTGATCATGTCAGAAATTTGACTTTCAGAAGAAACGCCGATAACACTTCTACTAGAACGGTATGCTCGGTTATTTTTAACCGACTAACAAAGGGAAGGATTTGGTATTTAGAGTTTATATGTTATTGTGTTTGTAATGTTTGTTTTACTGTGATATATGAACTTACTAATTTTGATATTGGTTCGTCGCATTATATATTTTTTCAGAAAATACTGTTTGGTGTTTTATGATTTCTTTATTTTTCCTGTTAGATGGTAGACGGTTCTTTAAAATCTTTATAGTAATATTTTTTGTTTCTTTTGAGTAGGTACCTATATTTTTATTTACTCTTCTATTGATGTCATTATGTATACCTACCTCTACCTTCCTGTACCTTAAAAACATTATTTTGTAAACAGACGATTATTTTGTATTTAAAGAAAAGATTGTGCTCAAATACGGTATCCTTTTCCTTTGACAAGACAACATTTTCTCTTTTGGCACGATCAATATGTGTTTTGCAAATCCGGGGATTTTTTGTGTCAACGTAAACGTTGCCGTTAAACAGAAATATTTCGTCGTAAAATTGAGTCCCTCGATTTGCATAATTTACCGAATGCTATGCAAATGTCACCGTCATTACAGAGCGAAAAAAGGAAAGCAAATAATTAAGTTACTAGGTTAAAAAAAGGAAGAAAAAACAAATATCTAATAGATTATGACCTATCAGTGGGCACGAAAAGAAAAACACAAATGGAACTGTTTTCTGAGATAAATCTGACTGATTATTTTTTCGCAATTTCCCTATCGATCACCTGGATTTTTTTTGCATCAGAACATTCAGATACATAATTCAGTGAACAGAAAACAAATGCCTGATAGATTATGACCACGAATAACAAAACATTCTGATACATAATTTAGTTTGCAAAAATATAATACAAATTTACACTCAATCTTCACACATTTCAAGCAACACAGTATTCCAATGTTTGCCCCTAACAGGTTTGTTATCAAAACATCTGCCTGCGTTTCCTGTCCGTATATCTACATCCTTAACATAACCTTTCAAGCGAATCTGCTTCTTAAGATCTAATCTTAACCATGTTATTTGCTTGACTCGATACGCCAGTGTTTGTGTAAGGTGCGTTCGCGGGTAAATATTATGATCCGCTTTCTTAAATGAAGGGAGATTTTAATTCTAATTATGTGATGTGCATCATATCTAAAATCTTAATTTTATTGTGGAAATGTTAATTGTCCAGTTTTGCACATGAACGTCGAGGAAATCACCACCGCTGT
This sequence comes from Orthosia gracilis, assembly GCA_947562075.1. Taxonomy (NCBI): domain Eukaryota; kingdom Metazoa; phylum Arthropoda; class Insecta; order Lepidoptera; family Noctuidae; genus Orthosia; species Orthosia gracilis. The sequence continues at coordinate 9,453,691 of OX387266.1, read as the reverse complement.
TATAAAAGATTTATGATTACATTTTTTTGTCGGAATTTTTTGTCACTCATCATCCTCCTCCTACCCAATGTAATTGGGGTAGGCAGGGCCAACATTTCTTTTTCCTGTATATATTTCTCTATTAGTCGTCATGGTAGGCACTCGCTTTCTATACTTTATCTATCCCTTCTTTTTTAAATCTTAAAGGAAAATCTAGATTTTTTTTTTCGGATTTACAGACTAGAATAAAATAAAAATGCCCCACCATGCGTGTGAATCGCTCAGTATTAGCTGAAAATAACTAGGTAGGCATTTCAAGTCATTTGAGTTCAAGTTTAATAAAAAAAGTTAGTGTACGCAACGCACATGACAAAAAAACAAGGAAAACAAAATTATCAGCGCAATTTCTGACACGCACTTGGAGCGGCGGCACGAGACTGGTCAATTTGGCGACACCTGGGAGAGACCTATTTTCAGCAGTGAACGTCTTTCAGCTGAAATGATGATGATGATGATGACTTAGAGCAGCGAAAATGAGGCACTTTATAAAACGCTCGCAGGCAGGCATTATCCGCGGGCTTATTACGTACAGAACAGCAAGCAGCAATAATTGTACAGTTATTGCGCGAACAATTTAATGACCTGGCTACTGAGGCCTTTAAGTCAAATGTTTTTTTTTGACGGTCACTTTTAACAGAAGCTATAAGTGTCGCCGCACACGGGCCACACGCGACAGCCACAAACGCCACCACGAGAAGCTAGAAGCGTGTAGCGTGTGGCGGCCACCGGCGTCAACCGTGTGCGGCGAGTCCATACAAAATGTATGAAAACTACAGGAAATATGCTGGTCGCGGCGTTTTGTGGTTGTAGCCGGTGGCCCCGTGTGCGGGGACCCTTATACCTACCTATAGAATATAGAAATAAGCATCCCAATTTTTGACGTAAAGTTAAAATCGCGGTATGATTGTACAATCTCTGCGCAATGATTGCTAATTGCTATTTCACACGTAATAAGCCTGTCGGTCGTGCCTGTCTGCGGGAGTCTAACGCTTTTCCTCCTTCCTCACCCTTTACATAATCTGTAAAAAGGAAGGTATTCTATATTTACGAGCAAGTCAAATACGAGTAGGATTTTAAAATTGAGCCGTGTGGGATGTGTATATATGTGTTATATACATTGTTTTATTGTATTCCATGAGGTTGGTAGCAAATTAATATGGGCAATTTGACGGAATGCTTGTCGGGGTTTGGGAGACCTTTTTTGTGACCTTTTTGTGCCATTTATATTGTTTCGCTTATGTATTCTGTGGATTATCATATTTTGATGATATTCTGGAGTTGGGATAAGTCTGTTGGAGATGTTAAAATGTTACCTAATCACAGAAATCCGAGGGATGAGGAAAGCGTATTGAGGCACACAGAAGTATTGCGACAAGCCGATAACAAAGCGACAGTTTTTGAACAATATATTTTTAAACGCGTAGTTGCATTTTCTCGTAGATCCTATCTGCGGAAGCCTTGAGTTCTGGTAGTTGTGAAGTTACTTGCGAGAGTAAATTTTTTTACTTGCGTTGGGCTCCCGTTTGACCACTATCTCCGCCTGATGGTATGCGATGATGTGGTCGACGGTGAAGCACGCCTGCCTAGAATAAACCTATTCACTCTTGACTTAATGACTCCTAGGCCGTAGCTATCAAGAATCAAATGGCGTATGTCCAGTAGACGTATTTTGGCTGAATAATTTGCGAAGATGTTGATAATATTCGTTCACTATCAAGCCCTCAAGCAATTTATGATAACATAACATCACGCCTGCATTCACTGAAAATGACGATAGTCAAAGATTTACCTATAGAAGTACCACCCACATTTCGCCTGCGAACCTTTTGTCATCAACCGGGCACAAATCCTGACTCCTGGCTACTGATAAATTCATGCTACCTACTTTTATTTCAATGAATGAGTACAGTGCTTATTTTTATCTCTGAATGGCTTTATATTTCGTCCCAAATAACTTTGCATTACATTACATTGTATGATTCACATTTATGTCATCCTTCGCTCCATTCATCGAGCCGGATCAAAATAGTTTCTATGTCATCAATAGCCATGCAATAATAGGCCAAAGTCAACCATTGTGTGCATGATCTTCCACAATAGAGGTGAATGGACTTGAATGAAAAAAATTAAAGGTGGGATTGGTCTACCTGTTCAATAACATTTGTAGTCGAAATAATTGAATAATTAAATCTACACCAATATTATAAAGAGGAAAGATTTTTTTGATTGTTTGTTTGTTTATTTGTACCGATAGGATCCGAAACTACTGGATCGATTTAAAAAGTTCTTTCAGCTTTGGAAAGCTACATTATTCACGAGTAATATAGGCTATAAAATATTTTCAAAAAAATTAGAAATCCTTATGAAAATTGTAATAATGTAACCCAAACTAGCAAAATGTAGCCTATAAAATTCATTATTTGGCGTGCGCTGAGAAAACTATTGAAGATACAAACAAATTATGTACAACATGATTATAGTACCTACTCATTATTAACTACAAAGAATCTGTTAGAGAATATATCTCACTATCATAGTTAAGTCACAATAGCAGATTTTGTGTTCAAAAAATTAATTAGGTCGCCGGCAGAAACAAAAGTTGGGTACATCCTTATTGTAGTATTTATTTTTTATTCAAATATATAGTTTAATAAATAATTTGGTAGGTAAGTAGGGTTGGGTAGGGTAGGTAGGGTATGTAGGGTTGGTGGGTAGGTAGGTAGAGTAGTTGGGTAGGTAGGTAGGTAGAAAGCCAATTGAAAGGAGCGAAGCCGCGGGAAATAGCTAGGTAGTTGTAAAAAAATACCGCAAGTCCGTGTTTCGTAGCTATTATTTATCTAAGTTTAGTTCTGTCTATATCTATCCTAACCTACTACGTAATCCCTACAAAACACCGTGTAATTATTTCCACCTTCCGTCCAGCTTGCAGCGCAGTCTACTCCAAACACCACTAATTATAAAGAAAACGTTTGTTTTATGTGTACCTATCCTATTCACGGAAATTTGCTGTTACAATAGTACATTTTTCACCGAGAGGAGAAAGTGACCGATTACCGTCGAGGGTGTCGTTTGAAGCCCGAGCCGTAGGCGAGGGCTTTAAAACACCCGAGATCGGGAATCGCACTTTCTCTCGAGTGATACATAGTGCTTTATACTACACCTACGAGGAAAATAAAAAACTAAATCTTTACTAATTGAAATTTATATTGAAATTGTTGCAGTTAGTGAAGCTTAATGTAACACTTTTTCCATTAATGTTTGTTTGAGATGTTTGCGACAATGTAGAAGGAATAACTGGCTGTGCTGTTGGCACTACTGCAACTGGCTGCTGAGGGGCATCTGGCATCGCCGCGCTCGTTGATGGTTGAGGAGATGAGTCTTGATGCACATTAATCGATCCCGATATTTGGTTATTTATTCGTGTTTTGTTTTCTACGGAATTCTCTATGTAGCTTTCTGCAACAGCGGACGATTTCCAACCACCGTGACGTTTTATTGTGGTTAAATCAGCACCAGTATCGGCAAGAATAGTCGCTGAAGTTCTGCGAAAGCAGTGGCCAGTGTATTCTAGTGGATTGAGTAAATTAAGGTAGGAAGCTATTTCTCTTGGCACAGTACTTATTTTGTTTTTCCCAATTACCTGTTTCGTACATTTTTTGTTTTTATATTGTAGTAAAAACCGATTGGTTTTGGGGTCACTGGGGCGAATTTCGTTATATTTCTTCACTATCTCATAAAATAAGCCCGATATAACAATTGATCGCTGAATTTTGGTTTTTGTTTTAGGAATATTGACGATTATTCCATTTTCGAGGATTTCGATATCGTCTGTTGTCATATCCACAAGTTCTTGCGAACGACAGGCCCCATTTACTCCTAAAATCAAAATAACCTGTAAACAAAAATATCAAACATGAAAACCTAGTAGATTTCTACTCATAAATAGGTACGTAATAAATCATAAACCAGTGCATTTTGTTCATAAACTTACCTTCATCAACAAATATTTGTCATCTGGAGCATTCTGCAAAAAGGAATAAACATCCTTTTTTTGTAGTAAGCACTTTTGATTTCTTACTACGGAATCCCTCCGACTTTCTTTTCAGAAATGCTGTAAGTTTTTAGTATTCTTGAATATTTATGTCGTTTCTTGTCAATATAGTACTTTTCAACATTGAGTACATAGACTATAACGTACTTGGTTTGTATTTTTGCGCTTTTTCACTGAAATAAGCTAGCAAAACAGTTTCAGAAAAAGATGCCGCATTTTTTTCACTTTTCCATTGCAAAAAATCGTCATAAGTTTTATTATATTTTTTAATTGATTTCTGTGGTAAAAGGTTATCAATCAGTATTTTTGCTGTTTCCTTCAACTGCGGCGGAGTTAAAAAATCTTCATCATCACTATCACTACTTATCATTTTGATAGTTTTATTTTACTTTTCTACGAAAACTGAATCCTCAAACAACACACAAATTGAAAATGGCGCCAATGGCGTCTGCAATTTTCACATGTTCTTTTTTCAAATTGTTTGACACCATCCAACACACAGCTAGTGACCAGTGTCATTTTGCGAACTTGGAGATAAAAACTCACTGTAAAAACTTTTTGGCTTTTGATATTTAGGTTACCAGCGCATAGTCTTACCCAAAATTAAAAAAGAAAAACCACGTAAGAAATGGATTTTCATACACTTTTCTCTCCCGCTCAGATGCGTTTTCTCGCCGCATATTTGTTCGATATGCAATGACGTACTTTCTACCGTAAATTTGATAAAGTATCAAGATACTTTCCGAGCAGGTGTAGTATAAATATTTTTCTTAGTTGACAGTCACGCGACTCTGACGCGTTGGTTTAACTTTTGGTTTAACGTTTATTTTGATAAATTAGTTTTTTGGTGGATTGTTTTGTTGCGTTACTAGTATGTGTAATAGGGGCGTTAATTAATTGAAGTTAAAAGTTATGTTTTTAAAAATAGCACTTACTAATAGGTTTTTAAATAAGGGTAGCGAGTTTATCCGTTACTCACAATGAACCAACGTTTTAAAAATCAAGAACAGAAATAACAAAAAATACTTTAGAGTACGCTAAGCATTTAAGATTTTGATTCAACCTTCAATGACGACTTGCTCTTTTGATTTGCTAATCCCATCTACAATTTGGCCCTATCTGGACATAAAATCTAGAACTCAAGGAATACGCTTCTATGTTTGTATATCCGAGAGCTGAAACTATTTGACACACGAAGTTACTTATTTGTATTATATAAAAATAAGTAACCTCCAAAGTGTACACCATAAATAAATTAGAGAATTACGTGGAGGTTGCGATACCAAAATTATTCCGATCCTCCTTTGTATTGAAAAGTCACAAAAAATCTTTAAAGTATAACTCACGCGTTTTAACGTCATTTAGATTAATCGGGCATCATCAAAATATTACGAATCTATTCATGTATAAAATATAACGTTTTGTTTCGAATAGAATCGCGTTAGTTTAAATGATGTTATACGACTTGCCCTTAAATTGCAGACTTCTTAAGGGCAAGCTTAATGCGTAGGTGAGAGCACTCAAATGACTGAGAGCACTGGTGACCCAGTGGTAACGGCGACTCACGTGTCGTAGGTAGTGAGTTCGAAACCAGGCAGGCTCTTTACCTGTATAAATTATTACATCACCACCGCTCTTAAAACGGTGAAGGAAAACATCAAAAGGAAACCGGCATGTCTTAGAACCAAACATTCGAAGACATATGACATCCACCAACCCGCACTGGGCCCGCGTGGTGGATTAACCTCTCTCACAGAGATGATGCAGTAGTGGGAACATTATAAGGCTGATGATGATGATGATAGCTGTGACTGCGAATTTGCATCTTTAGTTTTTTTTTTTTGATGAATAGATCGATTTTCTAAGAGAGAAAGTTGCTTTTCCTTGTTTTGGCGGCTTAGCTGGGTTATTCTTTATTTTTCTTTTTTCCTATGCCTTAATTAAAATGTTTTTCCATTTGTTATTTTTCGTCTGTTTGCATGAATTTTAAAGGCCATGCGACAAATTGGGCTCAATGTCAAACAGAGTTATGGCATATGTCATTGTAAATGATTTTGTACGTACTTAAATTGTTACTATGAGCACAACCTTCAATTCCATTGCAAAAAAAATATATGGACCTAAATAGGTTTTATAGTAAAAGACAATTGGTAGTTATAAAACTGTTATTGTAGCAATAAATTCATACCTTTAAAATAATGTTAAACAGTAGCTGCGCCTGCGCACGTGTTTTCCGACACTCTCCATCCCTCTCACACCTTTCGGACGCATGCCAGCCGGGCGAGCACGGCCTCTGTGATAGGCTTGAGTCACGTATTTTATCATCGTTTTTGCTTCCAAACTGTGATAAAAATGTGTGACTCAGCCTGTCACAATAGGCCGTGCTCGCCCGGCAGGGCGCCCGCCCATTCTCTCAGTTGCACACGTTGCATTTCTTGCAACGGAAGTAAATCAGTTGGAAGACTTTCCTCGGCTAACAATTAATTAGATTTTTATGATATCCCTTGGGTCATATCAAATTGAACTTGCTAAGTAATATTGCAGCGAACATTTACGCAATGGTTTATATACGATAGAAATATATCAAGAAAATGAATTACATGATTTGGCAGCATGCAATATCCAAAACCAACATATAGAGTTATTAAGAGGAAGAATACAGTCAAGACATGTTCGAACACGTATTTAATAAGTATATATTCTGGTCAACAGAAATTAAATAGGACCAGATGCCATTGCTCAATATTACTGTTCGTGTCTAACAGGTCTACGCACAGTAGGAAGTTGTGCAAATACCATTTTAATAATATGGTATCTAGGGTTAGATAGGCACATACAATTCAATCCACCGGCAGGTCATCTATGCGACATTAATATTGATTTATGATTGACGTTAATAAAAATATTTTTAACTGATAACAGCTGTTTTTTATTTCATTCTTTGTATATTTTGCACTTTGAATTAAAACTAGCAAAAGATTTCAAACAACAAAAAGTACAATTTACCTATCTAGCTATCTTCGTATTTCTGTTCTAATGCCATCTTCGCATTATTGCCTTTCACAGCAGTTGGATGGTTTCAAAGTCTATAACGGACATAGGAAGGTGGAACCATTTTTTCTGTTTTATACTCGAGATTTATGGCAGGAGAAAAATATTTATAACTAAATAACCCCATGGATTCTTCCCAAAAATGAGTTTGTATCTTTATATTTATTGAAGGACAAGTATATTCCAAGTGATCTCATCTCTGTTGGTGGGTGAGCCCAGGCTTCATACATTTTTGCCCATGGTCCTTTGTCAAAGTTATCTTTACCGCTAGAAACTTTACAAACTAAAATAATTTGACTAACTTAAGAAATATCGCGTCTAGAAACTTTGCCGAGTTAAACAATCAGACAAAGTGGGCTGCGAAGATTCTAGATAGAGAAAAAAAAAAGTCTGAAAAGCCTAGTCTTTCTCGAGAACTTTATTTTGAGAGAATCGTATCATAAACTTCACTTCTTTTTCCTACTCCTCTGTTATTATTTTCTGATTGAATTCGTTGCGGGATCCAAGACAGCTAAATTCATTCGCCGGGAATTCATCGAGCTTTATTGCCTCGGCGGTTTTCTGCCGGGCGAACACGGCCTCTGTGATAGACTTGAGTCACGCCTTTTATCATAGTTTTTGCTCCCAAACTGTGATAAAAATATGTGACTCTAGCCTGCCACATTATGCTGTTCTGGCCCCGCTGGTGGTCGCCATTATTGATTCTGGCTTTCAGGAGTTGTAGTGGTTTGAGAATAGTGTGGTGGTAATGTAAAAAATCCCAAGTCCCAATGTAAAAAAATCATTAATTTGAAAAGGAGCAGATCTTTTGTCCTTAGAAATCTGTATGAAAGAATCTGTACAGACATTATACAGACACATTCTGATGAAAACAGAACTTTCACGTCTGTCAAAAGGTCACTTCTTGTGCTTGCTTATTTTGTAGCCGTGAACCAACTAAAGAAAATAAGAAAAATGAGTTTATTGGCATTAAAAACAAAAACACCTATAAATAAAATAAAAAAATAAACTATTAATGCCAAAAGGGCTTCAGCTCAGCATTAAGTTTTCGTCGCACAGATGTTTAATAATCCTACAAATATTATTATGCGAAGGATTGGATGGATGAATGGATGGATGTTTGTTACTCAATCACGCTATTGTCACCGACAAAATCATCCCTTGGGATAAATAAACACAACACTCGCACGCAATGCCGCGGGCAGAAGCTAGTTTGCAATTTACAGTTGAATATTCATTACCAGCTTCTGCCTGCAGCTTCGCCCGGCTTAGGTTGAAAATAATGAAAAGGGAACGCAATGACGGGTGCAAAAGTATTCCATGCCCTTTTCTAAGGTTCAACCTATCGCTACACCAAAATTCATCAAATTTGGTTCAGCGGTTTAGGCGTGAAAACGTAACAAACACATTTTCTCAAAGTCAAAGTCAAATATTTTTATTTCAACTAGGCCATTAAGCGGCACTTTTTAACGTCAAAAACTAAAATTTACAAAATTAAAATTGATGCTATCGTGCCTTCGGCAAAGTGGCTTGTTATGGAGAAGAACGCACAAGAAACTCCATACTTACTTTCTTTTTTAAATAAGTGTTTTATAATATTTACATAAGTACTATCGCATGCATAAATCCATTAGCAGTTTTACAAATTTATTGCATCAAAGCAAGTCGCACTTACGACCTTTCAATATAACAAACCTTTTGCACACATACACGTCTCGTATATCGCACTCTTTCATCATTATTTATTAAGAAAGAGTACGGTAGAATGATCATTTGTATAATACTATCTAGTCTGTCATATCGTGGCGGCGTATTAAGATAGTTGTATTTAATTTCGGTACTATTGCCATATAGCTATCTGGCTGAGTGGTTAACGCATTGGTTGTTTCACACGTTGAGACCTGCTTTCGGACCCCAGCTAAGTCGATCTTTTTGTGTTTTTATCGAGAATTTTAAAATAATATCTATCTTTGATATTACTCGATGAGAATAATGTTTCTTATTAGTTGAACTTGTAACAAAATTAAATAAATGTGGGTGAGTGTAAAATAAAATAAACTTACTGGATTGAAGAAGTAATTACCTACGATGTTGTTAGTTGGCGAACTTTATTAAGAGTACTTGTGTTATTATTGCGATTATTGTGTTGTTTGAATATCTGATTCGAGATGCAAGCTAATATTCCTATTAATGCCAGGGCAAATATTGTCGCTTTGCATAGAAATGGGCTTAATATTTCTCAAATTTCTTCCGAAACCGGTTTAAGTGTAAGTTATTTTTAAGGATTATTTTAGGTATGATGATAGTTGCGGCTTATGATACCTATTCATAAATCGCTAGTTGCAAGTGTGTAATAAAATATTTTTGTTTTTTAGAGAAATACTGTGAGCCGTTGGGTAAAGAGGTTCGAGGAAGAAGGTAGTTTGAAGATAGTTATAATTACGTCGAAGTTTTAAATGACATAATGCTACCAACTGTGCGTAATAATGTCCCGCTCACCTGACGCCATGTACCACTCAGACACCGACCTTACGATTGTTCCTGCTCGCGATACTAATGTGAATATTCTACAGCGTAAAAGAAAACAACCCGAGTGTGAAATCAAAGACGCGCTCAATATGTTTTCTCAAGAAATAAATAAGAAATTGGATGACTGGCGTCGGGATTTGGACGGTGCCATGTCAAAAATATCCGAAAATATTTTCACCATTAAATCTGACCTTGCAACGGTGACCGAAGTCACATCAGATATAAAAAAAGACTTACAATCTTTACGATCTGACCACTCAAATTTGAAGACGCGTGTATCTACCTTAGATGACAGGTATCAGCATATATTACTGGACACAACAGAACTTAAGAAGTCGATTGAATATGCTTGCGATCAGCAAAATGACCTCAAAAAATATATCGATTCTTTGAACGCGCAAACGCCTGACCATTTGAGCGAAATTATACAGGGCTTCGAATTAAAACTTGATACACTGGAGCAACAGGCGAGGCAATGCAACATTGAGATCTGCAATTTACCTGAAAAGCGTACTGAGAATCTAGTAACGCTCCTACAGACCATCGCTACACAAATAAACTTTTCATTGCATCAGAAGGATATTGTTGCCATTCACCGTGTTCCTCATGCTCACAATGCGAACAATAAACCAAAGAACATCATAGTCAAGTTGAGCTCACGCATACTACGAGATAATTTCTTGAGCACATTTCGCCTGGCAAAAGGCGTGCATACCGAGCATTTAGGACTTGCTGGAAATTCGCAACCTATTTACATACATGAGCATCTGACTTTGAAAAAAAAACATTTATTTCGTGAGTGTAAGGAGGCGGCTAAAAAGAACAACTTTAAGTACGTGTGGGTCAAAAATGCCACCATCCTTGTTCGAGAGACTGATGCTTCGCCTGCCCTGGCCATACGATCGACGCATGATATCCAAAGAATCAAATCTGCCACTAATTCTGCCCCTGTTTCAAACTAATGGCAATGTTAATTATGTAAGATTTGCTCACAATAATTTTAAATTAGCGATTTTAAGTCTTTGCATGTTGGTCGTCAATATTAGTTTTAGGCTACCTTTTTGTTTTGTAAACTGCATATTACTTGTCAATATTAAGTCTAAGCATTTTTTTTGTTTTATAGATTACTTCAACCCACAAGCTAGTTATTTTTGCTCTGTTATCATTTTAAACAACGAATCCAGATGTATGTTTTTCTTTAATTGTTGTTATTTTTGTCTGTATTTAAGCACGGTTGAGTCGGTAGTGTTTGATATCGCTCAGGTCGACCTGGACTCCATGTACGTTTCACTTGTAATGTTTAGTTATATCATATTGCCACTACACATACTGTCAGTACATACTAATTCATTTTTGTTTTCACAAAATGTCAGATAGCCTTTCATTATATTACCAGAACTGTAGGGGTTTACGTACTAAACTGAACACGCTACATATGAATATCTTATCCAACTGTTATGATGTGATAATATTAACGGAGACCTGGCTTACTCCTCACATAATGGACGGTGAATTTATAGATGAGCGATACGTAGTTTATAGATGCGATCGCAATCGAATTACTACAAACAAGAAAGATGGAGGGGGAGTGCTTATAGCCATACTGAAAAACTTAAATGCCGTCCATATCCAGGCTGAGTTGCCAATTAATCCATCAATTGAGCATGTCGTTATCCAAATTCCTGGTCTTGGTCAGGAAAAATATTACATAAGTGCAGCATACATTCCGCCGAAAACCCCTGAAGACGTTTATCTGGCTCACTTTGAAACATTGCGAAATAGTCTGGGATTAGTGAACCCAACTACTTTCCTCTTATTTGGTGACTACAATTTGCCTGACATAGAATGGCTCACCTCCGCTGACAATCCTTCCAGAGCTTATAACTGTTATGGCAACTCATTGTTATGTAGACAAATGGATAACTTTATATCCTTAATAAACGGTTATCAATATAATTCCATAAAAAATTGTAAGGGACGTATTTTAGACTTATTGATTAGTAATGCGAACTGTAATGTTCATGTACCTCCTTCTTCTTTGATACCTCCTGACAATTATCACCCCCCCTACTGTACTTCTATTAGTTATAAATCCAAACCTAAAATGTTACACCGTGCACAATCTAAAAAATATAACTTTTACAAAGCCAATTTTGATCTAATTAATGAAGATTTAGCTACTATAGACTGGGTCGAAATCTTGAGGGGTGAGTCTGCTGAGGACTCTTTAAATATTTTCTATGACTATATTTTCAAAACAATAAAAAAATATGTTCCCAGGTCAGCCCCACGATTTCCAAAATTCCCCATTTGGTTCCCAAAATCATTAATACGAATATTTAAGAACAAAAATAAAGCATGGATCAAATGGAAGACATATAAAAATGTTTCTGACTATGAACAATTTTCTTTCCTAAGGCGCAGATTCTGTGTGGAATGTAAAACTTGTTATAACAAATACATTGATTCTGTGGAAAATAACATACATAAAAATATCAAATATTTATGGAGTTATATCTCTAATCGTAAATCGAATGCGGGTATCCCTTGCTCAATGACATATCAAAACCAGAGTGCCAATAACCCTAAAGAAGTTTGCGATTTATTCTCAAATTTTTTTCACTCGGTATACGAACCATCCACATTTGTGAGGGATGCCTGGTCTCCTCCTGAGGTATACTTAGGGAATGCTGCTATAATTAATAATATTAATCTAACCATAGATAAAATCGTAAAAGCATTAAAATCTCTGGATATTACAAAGGGTCCTGGACCGGATGGTGTCCCGGCGTATTATCTTAAACATACCGCCAATAGAATATGCACGCCTCTACATATTATTTACAATAAATGTATCACAGAGGGTACTTTTCCAGAAATATGGAAAAAGGCTAATATTACGCCAGTGCATAAATCTGGTTCTAAACATGAAGTGGAAAACTATCGACCAATTTCTATTTTGTCAGCCTTGTCGAAGCTTTTCGAAAGACTTGTACACGATGAGATCTACCCTATCTTGCATAACATAATAATTAAACAGCAGCATGGATTTGTCAAAAAAAGATCCACAGCCACCAATTTGTTAGTTTTTACGGGTTATTTGTTTAATAACATGGATCAACGGTCACAAGTAGATGCTGTATATACAGACTTTCGAAAAGCCTTCGACAAGGTAGATCATGAACTACTTCTTGCGAAAATTGCATACAACGGCATACGAGGCAACTTATTGAGATGGTTCTCATCATATGTTACAAATAGAACTCAGAAGGTGGTGATACAGGGTCATGAGTCTGAATCAATTACTGTGACTTCTGGTGTGCCTCAGGGCTCCATCCTTGGTCCCTTACTCTTTCTCCTGTTTATAAATGACATCGACAGTTGTTTTAAGTACTCTAAATTCTTACTGTATGCTGATGACCTTAAAGTTTTTAGGAAAATAAATTGTACTGATAACTGTATTCTATTTCAAGACGATCTTAATAGATTATCAGCTTACTGCAATAATAATAAGCTTCAACTAAGCATACCTAAATGTCAATCTATAACATTTACAAAAAACAAAAATATTTTCTTTCATACCTACTACTTAAACAACACCGCTTTGAGAAAGGAACCTTCAATTCGAGACCTTGGAGTGCTGTTGGACAGTAAGCTTCACTTGGATCAGCATATTGATAAAATTATTAGCAACGCATTCCGAATGTATGGATTCGTAATGAGAGCGACCACTGACTTTAAACGTACACACACATACACACTCTTATATAAGTCCTTGGTAAGGTCACAGTTGGAATACGCAGTTATGATATGGAACCCTTTATATAAGAAATATATAAATAACCTAGAGAAAGTACAGTACAAATTTTTGAAAGCAACACACTACCGATGCTGTCGTAGAACCCTAACTTATGATGAACTACTCACTCAGTACAAGTTAACAAAGTTGGAGTCCAGGCGCACTTTTCTGGAAACTATGTTTCTTTATGACCTTTGCGCTAATAAATACGATTGTTCGGACTTAACAAACAGCTTGTCTTACGTTGTACCTAGAACTGTAGTGAGACGGGAGGTGCGCGCACGCCCCCTGTTTGCAGTGTCTTTTTGTCGCACAAACGCTGGAGTTCGTGCACCTCTTCGTCGCTTGGCACAAAATTATAATATACACTTCTCAGATTTAGACATATTCTCTTTGTCTGCTAGTAAATTTCGGAATACTCTGAACAACAAAATAAAAGACTTGTATAATTAGTTATTAAGAAACTGAAACTGTTCACTTGTAGACGTTCCCAAAATTGTATGTCTTATATAAACTGTGGATAACGTAGTGAGTTACGCACTTATAATATGTATATGTCTACCTACTGTTATGTTTATTTCTAGTGTGTAATTGTTTGTTTTCCCAAACTAATAAATAAATAAAATAAATAAATAATAAGTAATGTTTATCCAACTGAAGACTTTGGTGAACTAAGTTTTGTTCAAGATAATTGACCGATACATCGTGCCAGTGTTGTAAAAGAGTGGTTTAGTCAGCATACTGATATTAAAGTTATTCCATGGCCAGCTCGATCCCCTGATCTTAACCCCATTGAAAATATATGGGGTTTAATGGTTCAAAGGTGGAAAGCACGAGATGAGAGAACTCCTGAGCAGCTTAAATCCCATTGCACTCAAATATGGGAGGATTTACGTGGCACAGATATATGTGCAAACATTGTCGCCTCCATGCGTCGACGTCTACTTAGTTGCATTGACAACAATGGAGGTGTAACTAAATATTAATGAATAGGATGTTTATTACAGGAAATATACTGGTCATAATATCTATAGTTATACACGTAAGTTAGGTTATGTTTGTAAAATTGGGATTAAACTTCAATCTTCTTTTCTCCATGAGAAAATGAAAAATTAAGCTATAATCTCAATAAAGTTAAGACATAGAAACAATTTTTCATAGAAGCAAACTTGTTACCTAATTTAATTATATATGTTTGAAATTACCCACTATTATTTCATTTTAACCTACAATATGATTCCTTTTTGTAATTTTCGGATCAAAAGTATTATATACCAATATTTATATATAAAGCATTTAAATTTATATATTACTTATAACATAACATTAATTTAAACATAAAAAATATATAATAAAAAAAGTAACGAAAATACAAAATCGATCTCAATAAATCATATGGGAATCGAACCCACAGTCTCTTGCTTACAAGTCATATATTTCTGATCTTAGCCAAATGAACTGATGACAAAGAGTTCGAATTTTAGCTTTAGGTTTGGATTGACTAAGTGCGAATACTAATTAGAAGAAAATAAAACTATATCTTTATCTTTGTCTAGTATTGACCTCACAGCCACCTTTTCGTATTTATACCGTATGACGAATAAAAGTTTGCGTTGAATTCACTCACACATGAATGAATACACGCTACTGTGCACGCGATAATGATTATTGACGTGCTAAAGGATTTTTGTGGCCTGACTGTACATACTTTATTAAATGCTTATACGTGAGGACGATGCACCCAGCACTACTATACTACATGTAGGTATAAAGTATTACAGCACTAACAGGTAAATTCCTTCACTTGATAAATAGGATCATGGTTCTCACATATTTACAAATATTGCAAACATAGGTAAATTACCTAATTCAACAACAACAGAACAGTAAGCGGATCAATTAAAAAAAAAAATAAGCATTACTATAATTTTAAATTTAATACAAATTGAACAGTTTGATTTTGTCTGCAATAGAGTTTGCCCTATGGAGCAGGACCAGCATGTTTCCAAGCATTCTTATCTTGAATATAGTTATCTAATTTGTAATATGCTTTTTTACAAAGTATGTTTAAAATATCTCACAAGGTATTTTGTTATAGAATTTAACACAGTACCCCATGAAAGATGTGTGTACTTTAGATAATCTATAAGATGGTTGACTTATCTTTATTTCTAGTATAACAATTGTGTCTTTCACTAACTTTACTAAAGGATTTATAGTTTACCTTACGTCACTCACGTGTCAGTCTGTTCATATGTCTGGCTTCTATGTTCCTCGATCAAAAATACCAAGTAGATAACGGGTCACGTACAAAATCAATGCTAAATTCATCGGTTTCGGTTTAAAGCAGCTTTATTCCCAATAAAGACATAATGTCACTTACTTCAGAACAATACTAAAAAAACATACAAACACACGTGTGCTGTGTTGACTTACTTGTTTAGTGTTAGTGTTAAGTTTGAGTGAACACTTTTGTTTAGAATATTTCTGATGAAAATACATGTGTTGTAAATATATATTTGCTTTATATTCATTGATTTTGTGTCTTGATAAACTTTACTGGTTGATGTTAGATATGGATAGTGGAATAGTATTTTATGAGTTTATTTTGGGCAACATGGAGTTCTGATAGTTTTGTTTTTGCAGCACTTCCAGACTTCGATCAAATTAAGTAGATGCAGCTTTACTAGGGAGTTGTTTGAATACCGCAATTTAGCAAACCCATAAAAGAAATGTAGAATACAATGAACTATGTTATCCTATATCCACAATACTTACTTTGACAAGCTGAACAGAATAAGAGCTCACGTCTCAAGTAAGGTGCTATTTACCGAGACATATTTCATGCGCCGACTCTACATTTAGTTGGTATTGTAAATCGAAGTCTACGTACTTAATATGCTAAAACGGTTTTTTATTAAGCCATTAAACTGTGTTAACACACAGGGTGTGTCGACAATATTGGCGATTTAATTCTCGTTTTAATTGAAAGACGTAAAAAATCCTTTGATTAACACAATTCCTGCAAAAGAAAAATTCATCCTTTGGCCAAACCTGCAATTGCAGGTTGACATGTTGCGCCGACCCCAAGTAAATTGGTATAAGAAAATTGATAAAAGGACTCAAATTAATTAGGTTAAGGTGCGCTGGGCCCTTGGCCACCCTTTATGCTTAATAACATAATACCTTTACCCGGCAAAGCATTTATGCTTAATAACATTATGCCTAATGTTCACTATGCTGAATTTCGTTATGCCAATGTAATTTATGGGAATATATTTTATGCTTATCATTAGTAAACCAGTAAATTGCTTGTCTTTGTGGTGTGAGCGATGAATTAGGAGCGATTTTAGAATGAAGAATTGATACTTGGGGTCGGCGCAAAATTTCGTTTTCCATTCTTGTCATCTATCACACAGTCCGTCAAGTTCCTTTGATCTTCTTCTACTGTTATCATCATCATCATCTTTTTAGCCGAAATACGTCCACTGCTGGACATAGGCCTTCCCCAGGCGTCGCCAAATTGACCGATCCCGTGCGTCTCGCATCCAGCGCCTTCCCGCAACCTTAACCGGGTCATCGGTCCACCTAGTGGGAGGCCTTCCAACGTATCGTCTTCCGGTTCGCGGTCGCCATTCCAGAACTTTTCGGCCATATCGGCCATCCGTTCTGCGAGCAATGTGCCCTGCCTATTGCCACTTAAGTTTAGCAATTCTCCGGGCTATGTCGGTAACTTTAGTTCTCCTGCGGATATCATCATTTCTGACGTGATCACGCAATGCCGAGCATAGCCCTCTCCATTGCCTTTTGTGTGACTTTAAGCTTTCTGATAAGGTCCATTGTGAGCGACCATGTCTCGGTCCCATAGGTGATCACTGGAAACATACACTGGTCAAAGACTTTTGTCTTGAGACACTGCGGTAAATTGGACGAGAAGATACCACGCAACTTCCCGAACGCCGCCCAGCCGGAGTCGGAATCGACGGTTGACCTCTTTCTCGAAGTTGGACCTACCCAACTGGATCGTTTGTCGCATGTAGACATAATCGTCTACAACTTCGAGTGTAGAGTCTCCGATCTTGATAGGAGTGGGTGCTACATGGGCGTTCAGCATGACCTTGGTTTTGTCTAAGTTCATTTTAAGACCCACTCTTTCGGAAGCTTTACTGAGGTAATCGAGCATTTTACTGAGGCTTTCCATGGTCTCAGCCATGACCACTATGTCGTCGGCAAACCAAAGGTGAGTGATGTACTCGCCATTAACGTTGATGCCTAGGCCCCTCCAGTCCAGAACCTTGAATACATCCTCCAGCGCAGCAGTGAACAGTTTCGGAGAAATGACGTCTCCCCGTCTCACTCCTGTCACCTACCTACCTACTGTTATACCAATCCAAATTCATACTCAAAAGTTTCCTAATTGTATTTTCGAATAATTTGATCTTTTTTGAGATTCACTATATTAAACAACAGTAAAAATAAGTGAAAAGCTAAAAGAAAATCAATTTTGGACTAGCATACAAGAATAGCAATGTTTTTCTCGTATAAACGTAAAACAAAATCTTAATGTAATTTTTAATATGCAAACACAGGTGAACATTTTCATGTGATGAAACAAAAAAAACAGTATTCGGTCAATTTTTTTGTATGAAAGAAAATGAAAACTCAAAAAAAAAAGGTAAATTCATCTTTCAAGTAGTAATATTATTGCCGATCCATCTGCGATATTAATTGAAAACTGCAGCGTCAGCAACAGGACACCATAGTGAACCAATTAGATATAGTAACTTTGTAATGTTTCTTTTGTCCTCAAGATGAAAGAATCTTTCTTAGTTTTCTTCGTCGACCTGTTACTAGGAGACTAAGGTTCATACTGTGCATTTTCTGAGAAAGATGGTATCGGCCTCCAGCTATACCAGATGCGACAGGATCTTATTATACTTTTACGGAGAAACAGGAATAGGTGTCCAGTAAAATTTCGCTAATCCTTTCTACTAATGCCATAAATAAAGAAAATCTGAATATTTGTAATTGATCTCGCCTTAACGGGTTTGGATACTGGTAGACCTTGACCTGGATTAGAACAAAAGATTCTTTTAATCTCAGTAGTTTGTGCCCTTGGGCAATATTTTTACTATTATATGTTCCCCGCGGCTTCGCTCCCGTCAACTGGCTACCTACCTACCTACCCAAGCAACACATAAACCAGATAACAGAATAAAAGTGTACTTATAAGCAGTTTTAAGCTTTATTACTTAGTTATTAAAGCTTATTGGACAGACATATGCTATAATTAATGGTTTTTGGCTATTAGTACTCTTTAAGCTTAATTAAGTCTGTATAGCACTGATTTCCTTTTTTGAAGGTTAACATTGATCATGAACAGAACTATTAAAGATACGCTATTCAGTTTAAGACTTTCGAGACCACTGGATGCTGCATAATAGCTGATTTGATAGCACTTATCTGTATACTTTTGTATCATATTTCATTATAATGCTTGATGCTGAATAAACTATGTTCTCGGGTCTAGTCTCTCTAGTCTAGTAAGTTTTTTTTTTGTAAAAAAGACATTTTCAAATCAGTTTGAGATAAGAACCTGTAGTTTGAGATAGGAACTCGTAGTACGAGAAAAAAACAAATTTTTGATTAAAAATCACTGACAGAAGCTTTGCTAATATGTATGTAAACAAGATTATGAGTACTAGTTCTCCTCAAGGACGACTGTTAGCGCCTTGGGGAGCGCTCGTACTGACGGACGGGACGCGCAGTGAGCGAGTCGTTGCAGCGTGCGGCAGTTTGTACTCTGTGTATAGGTAGAGTGGGGGTGGGGTTATACGTCGTTATATCTGGCCTATTATAAAATCTTTTTTAACCCTTGAAGGTAGCATTATCTTGTGGTGCTTAAAAAAATACAGTAAATATAATATTTGTATATTCACAATAAAGTTACATGCGCAATAATAATTCACTTGCCTATAACATAAACACACAAAAAAGTTTAACTACCAAAACTCAAAAATATACTGATCATTGCGGAATATCTAATACCTTAAAACGAGCAATTCTTGTATATATATATATATATTTTGAATCTTGGAAATTGCTCCAACGATTTTCATGAAATTTATTACGCAGTTTTGGGGGCGATAAACTCTCTGGACTCCTGCCCGGTTGTTGGCAATTGGTTCGCTCTCTATAACATGGGACTTGTTTAAACATAACTGGCTTGATGTACTATAGCTAGGTACACCTCTGCCTAACTTTTCGGGGAATGCATGCATGATGCTATGTTATGTGGGTACTACAGAAGTATATATCTAGTTCAAAAATTTTTGCTGTTGAACTTTGGCGTAACGAACGAAAAACGTTTAAAATTTTTCAATAATTGGAAATAAGAGATTAACTGAAAAAAAGACAGTTTTGTTTTTGCTAGTTGATTGAGTAAGCCGCTGTTTTTCTATTGATGAGTGTTCATTGATGAAAGAAAGTAAAACTTCGTGCCTTTTTTTGCCCGTGTCGGAAAAAGTTGTAGGTATCCTTATCCAGCCGCTGCTTGATGAGAGTTACCGAGAATTAAACAATTGGCGTGTGTGTGATTGGAGAGGCAGCACTGGTATACTGTAAGCTAAAATTGATGTCCTGATTATGATGAAAAGCTTGTTAGACAGTAGAGTTGACTGTCGGGGTATTTCTTTGCTTTTTGGGATAATTACTTGTATAACTCGAAGAAACTCATTTTATACACTCCGGCCAATACGACATGGCAGAAAATCTTGAAAATACCATCATAATTTATCTTTGTATAATATCTCTATTTTCTGGGGTCAGCGCAATAGTCTTCTTCCATACTTTTCTATTGGTCGTTATCACTGCCCTTCCTTATCATAAAGTAATTATTTCATTTATCAGTTTCAAACCAGTCCATTCATTTGATATTACCACTGTTTCCAGGAAAATGCCTGATCATTCATTACAAATGCAGTCCACGATGAAATGCACGATAATTCATATTGAATTACGTTTCCTAAGTGAAAATAAATTAAAATCAGCACTTGTAAGGCTGCCTTTCCAACAAAGGTGAGCTAGGCAGCTAAGCTGGTAGCGAGGTGGGAGTTAATCTGCGATACTTTTTTGATCAAAGCTGAATGTTGTACTGGAGTAGCTGAGCGATTACAGATGTGCTATGAAGATAGCTTTGCGCGAGGCTAAGGAGGATGGAGGAGGATACACGACGTGGGCTAAGGGGATGTGATACCATTTCATCTTTCTTTCTTCAACACTAGAGTAGAGACTACATTAGAAACTCTAGCTTGCTTCTAGACAAGTAACTAACCACCACGTGACGTTTCAATAGCAATCATGACAGTCTCAAATAATTTTCAATTTTTGGTGATCGTTAACACTGTTAATACCTAAACTTTATCTAAGGTTTCGCAGCATTCTTTGCTTCTACAAGTACGTTATAAATAACTTATGAACCCTTTTCCGTTACAGCAATCAAAGCTATGAAAATCAAATGATCCTATTGGTTGATACCACACATCTCTCGCTACCCTGCTTAGCTCAACTCTAGTGTAAACGCACCACGTCCATTGTACAAGTAAAGCAGTATTTTTGATTTATCGAAGGCGGCGTTTGCGTGCATAGTGATCGGACTTTACTACGAAACGTGGATGATGTTATGCAATATGAGATGATATCAAGATTTTTAATGTAAAGTAAGGTTGATTGATATTGGTTAACATAAAATAGTTTGATGTTTTATCTATGTAGTACCTAATATTATTTATTTGAGTTATTGTTAAACATCATATGTGCTTGAAAGTCCATGATAGTAATAACTACTGTCTGTAGTAGATGTTGTGGTCTACTTTGATTCTTAGTGGTTAAGTTATTAACGAGAAAACCTAAATGCTAGGTTAGCAAGGTAGTCAGCCCACACGAGGCCAGGTAAACTTAAAAAGCCTATCGTATCTAATAAAAACTCTTTTATACCAAGTTTTTTTCATCATTCAAAACAGACATCAATACGATAACGAATGAAACGTAAAATAATAAGACTTCCTCTTTATTAAGCCAAATACCGATATCAGACATAAAGAAAATAAAAATACACAACATTATATTTTCTTTTTCCTCATCCTTAGTTTGTTCAAAGAGCAATGTAGCTATTACTTACCGAAATGACGATAGTTATTTCCTCCACGAACGGGGATTGCCAAAGTTACACTTATATTTCAAGAATTCAATTGCTTATGTAAGCACATTTTTATAACAATAAGCTTATAAATAATAAGTAAACGTTACTGGTATTGCTTTTCTTGAGCAATTCAATCAAGAAGAACTCTTTGAGAACAAGTTGAAAAAATATCGTCCAATTGTTTACTTTCTGAATAGATGTTAATCATTTTCTGTTGTCTTCTTTATGTCTGATTTTTTACAGTTTGTACTCGATTTTATTCTGCCCTTTTTTTGCTGTATTAATTTTATCGATATTTTAGCGTATAAAATAAGCGGGTTAAAAAGTATTCTAGCGTATAAAAAAAGCGGGTTAAAAAGTTTTCAAGACTTCAACACGCACGCACATATAAACACGCTTTACGTACAGCGAGTGCAAGTGAACTCGCGACCGGATTGCCGTACGTACAAGTCTATGTGTGCGTGCGGCTGGTTTTGAGTTGAATGCAGCTGACTTTCTAAGCCAAGTAATTGTTGCGTGTAAAAATAAATAAACAAATTGGCAATGCATATTGCCCTGTGCTACTAGTATTTCTAGATCCGAACCGGTTGCAAGATTTGATTGAATTGTAATCAGAGAAAACAAACCAAAGCTTGTTAGAAGCAGGCCCTTGGCCTTCTTGTATTTCTCGAGGAACATAAAAATGTTAAAGCCTTAAGAAGAAATGAGGGGCTATTTTTAAACGAGAAGTCAGATTCCTGTGTAACTTTTGATATATTTTTCTCTACAAACAATGCATAATTTTTCCCCTAAACTTATTTTTTTAAATATAACATGTTGTGTTTATGTTTTCGTTTGAAATCATTTTCTTTATTTCTGTAAAAATATCTAGCTGAAAACTATTTTATTAGAAAGAATACTTGAATGAAAGGCTAGACTATCCAAGTTATTATTTTCGAACAAGTTCATGTATCAAAAATAAAACCAATACCGCCATTGAGAAAATATATGAAAATTTCCAGACCAGGGACGTGAAACATTTTCTTCAAAACCTCATTTAATATCGCCCTCCATTTCTTATGTAATACATTATATCATATTTGTTTTTTTTTTGCATGATTCTTGTGCTTAGCAAGCGTAAGAAGTGGCTCGTTTTCTTCTATTAAAATATAAATTGCGGTGAATTTTATGAGCCTCCAATATATTTTTTCATCATATAATTTGCATCAGAGTTGAGTTTTTGAATAATTTAATGGAAAAATGAGAAACTAACTACAGGTACATGTGTTAGGAAATTTGTTAGGTCTTATTAGTAAAACCTTATTTAAAGATAATTCTCAGAACATATAACCCGAACGCTGAGAGCTATTCCAGAAATAATCCATTTTTTTGGCCCTAGGACTCAGAGTTTCTCTTACGATTTGGAATACACATCGTTAATAAACGTAAAACTAAGGAAAGTTGGGATTAAATATCTTTAATTTGGTCAAAAAGAAACGGTGGCGCTGTTTGAATGTTGATACTGTTTAGTTCGTCGTCCATCGTTCGTCGTTCGTGTTTAGTTCCGTACCGGTATACAGTGACCATTGGTAAAAGTTTTAATCTATTGAAGAGTTAGTTGACTGTGAAACAGTTTTCCTGCCGGAAAGAAGTAATGTACGTTTATTAATATAGTACAGAATATTTTTCTTTGTTTTTTTTTTTAAACTTTGCCCCACAATTTCTACTGTATCGTGGGTCTCTCACATACAAACACCCAGATCCGGAACAACTATCTGTAGGCCATACAAATACTTGTTCCGTGCCAAAATCGAACCCACAACACGCAGCGCACCAGCCAATCGCTCAACCACTGCGCCAACCGTGTCGTCACAAAACTGAAACTGTATACGAAATGTTTGCAACTCTTGGAGACAGACGTCAAGCCAGAAAAAAATTAACTTGTCAGGAGTTATGTTTCGGCGGTCGGGGATTTTGTTAAAAAAAATATTTATTTATTACACAATTACTTTAATTATAAAAATACAGGATATTTAGCTGGTGGCTGATACAAGACTGAATATAATGCAAAGAAAAATAAGTATCTCTAATTTCCGGTAAAATGCATAGTTGCAATACGACGGACGCATGGTGTCGGTGACTGCGAACTCAGCATAAACGTCTGTTACGATGAGTTAACTCAGGCAAAGATATTTTATACCAACTTAGTTGTCAAACATTAGGATGAGTCTTAAGACGTTCCTGACTTATAGGTACGTATTACTTTCGACCCTAAACCCACTTAATAAACTGAAAAACCCGTAAAAGATTTCCACACAATACAGGAGGTCAAAACATGTGATATTCAGATCAGTCAACAACACCATTGAACCGTGGCTTAATTAAACAAATTAAACTTGCACACACACTCCGAAGGGGTATTGAAAATGATTTGTTAAGAGCGACCACAACGGTGTTATTGTGAGCCCCTTTGTTAAGATTTACTGGAAAAACTGCAGTTAAATTGATTCGCTATAGACTTGGTTTGGTGTAATACTATTATTTGGTTCTGATACATTCCGTCTATGGTTGCGTGACCGCAGAATGTGTTATGGGTTTTCTTTCCAGGTCGGGAAAAGCGTTTCCCGGGTTTCATCATTGTGTGGATCGCCCGGAGGAAACGGTAGAGTATACGTTGGAGGTCTGCACTGCTTAGGCGGAGCAACGCCGTGTCCTCGTGAAGGCAATCGGCGGTGGCAACCTCTTGCGTTCGGCCCTAATTCAGACCATAGTACGGAGCGGAGGGCATGGGAAGCTGCTACGCCTTATGCGAAGCAGTAATGTTCGCAAAGGAGTAGGCAGAAACCGTAAGGGAAACGCAGGGGAGACGCTCTCACGCCCTAATCTACCGCAGGAGACGCCCCGGGCGTCGGGTGTCGCAAGCCGATTCCCGGCCACCGTAGGCGCGGGCTTGCGGACGGCAAGTAATAGGTCGCCGTCCGATAAGGACCAGGCCCAAGTCTACGGCGCGTAGTGTTCCACGCGCGGCTCAAAGAGATATCAGCAAAAACTGACGGGGTCCGCCAGGGCCGATGCCTGTCTAGGTCGCGGATAAATTTATGAAAGAGTTACCGCTGCCCTGGCTCAAGTAACTGAAGGAACATGGGTGGGTTTTAGTCAGTAAAAGTCTGACACGCCTTGCCGCTTCACCTAGAGCGGGTGAAGTCATTGGATGATTACCAACAAAAAAAAAAACATCGGGAAAAGGGTTATTGTGTTTTGTAATCAAGGATATCCCAGCAAGAGTCTGGTTTATGCCAGGTAGATGGCGAAGGGCTGCTAGTTAATGGGTTTACAGATCAGATAGGCAGTTCCTCTACGTAAGCTCTACTGGTACTCTGCTGCTCTCTTTTAGTTCAAGTCAGAAAGCAATAGGCTCGCCCTCTATTACATGAGACTGGCCAAATCTGACTGAGTGGACTATTTCTACACAATAGATCTGTGACTTCAATGTGTGATATTTAACTTAGACTTGTTCTCGTACATTTCACGAGAGAATATAATAAATTTAATCACTAAGATAGACTAAAAACCCAAAACACTCCACATAGCTAGAAAAATACAGAATAGCCATATAATATCGCACCTAAATAAAGAAACCAATGCCAACAATCTGTCAGTTAATGTGTCTGCGATTCATAGCGCGGTTTAACAACTCTCTATACAAAACGTAATAAAACCTTCGCGGTTTATCTCCGAAGAATAAATGGTAGCTGAAGATTCAGTTACCCGGAGATATTCGGTTACTGAGACGCAAATGGATGTGTTTATTTTGGAGTAATTTTGGAAAGGTTTTTGTGTTTATTGGTGCTTTGTGTTTTTTCTTTAAATATTCAGAATGTAATACTGATGATTGGGAAATTCAGCCCTTTTCAAAATCATTGGCATAAACATTGCCTACTAAAACTTCAATCTAAATTGAATCGAGCCTTTAAAGTGCAGTTTTTCATCATCACCATCATAATTTCAGCCGAAAGACGTCCACTGCTGAATATAAGCCTCCTCAAGTTTCACCTTACCGATCGGTCCTGTGCGCAGCGTTGGAAGGCTTTCCTCTAAGTGGAACAATGATCTGGTTAAGACTGTGGGAATCTGCTGCATGCAAGATCATCTTTTACAATCTGATGATCATTTAAATTTAATCAACGTAAACTATTTCCAATAATAAGTTGATGTAACATCACAAGTTAGACGAACCTCTTTAATTTAAAACACCTTTACAAATAAACCCGATAATTAACAACAGAGCAACAATCTGTTTAATTAAATAACTGGTATTTTAATAAACTCTAATAATTATCGACATTCAATACAAACAATTGGGACTTACCGTACATTTCCACTAATTAATGCAAATCTCACCTTTTAGACCGATTTTCAATCTTAGTTACCAGAAATTAAGCTATGAATTAAGCTTTCTAAAGAAGCAAATTAAATTTTTCGCACTTTTAGTGCGAACGCCATTGTATCCTAGTGTTAAGTTTAATAACTGAGTAGCAGAAGTAAAATGCTCTCTAATTTGGTTAGTAAAACGTCTTGTTGGTAGTTGCAAATTGTTTCGGTTTGATGCTTATTCCGGAAATACCAGGCACTTACGCGTTTGATTGAGAGAGTTTTATTATTAATTTTGTGTAAAATAGGAAGATGTTTTTTTTGTTTTTGTAGTTTTCTAATAGCTTATTTGTTTTTCATGTCCAAATTCGCAAATAACAAACTAATGATATATAGGAAGATTTTATTTTATGTTGTCATGAATAGAAATGGGCAATCCACCGAATTTGAACCCGATTATCGGGTAGCTCATCTTCAGTCGTAACTTGAGCGCTTCTTTTCTGGTACATAAAAATAAAAAGCCCCGGTGCAAACGTAAATTTGGCAATCGCCTTCCAAAAGGATAAAATATATTTAAAGCTCAGAAAATAAATAAACCATCTCACCGAAGCTCCATACTATAAGCCGTTAAACTAAATTAACTTAGTCCAAAAGCGATGGAAAAAGATTAATTGTGTAACGAGTGGCTCTTTAAGAAATCAATAAGTATTTTTTTCGCCAACTTAGAGGAAGTGGAGAAGTTTCTGCAGAATATTCAGCGTACTTACGTTGAACTGTCAGTACGGGCCTGCATTATTACAAGGCAGTTATTTACAACTTCGGTTAGAATAAACGCAATTAAGAAATGTTCTTTGCTAAGGTCACAAAGATGTAGGGAAAGTTCTGAAGCCTGTTAGGCTTAGACCCTAAATATGTCACAGAGCCCCGAGATGACTCGACGGCCTCTGCTATAGACAGCTTTGTCAAAACTTTCCATGCAAAAAGTTCTGTGCAAAAACGTGTTAGACTTCTCAATCTTGTTAGCGTCTAAAATAGGGCAGAAACTTACCCCCGAATCACAGAGCACCGAGTTCCTCATAAAGTCAAAAAAGGGCTTCTTCACGTGATATTTCGATAGCGCGCGTCAATCCCGTAAAACCGTTATCGCTGATAGAATGTCACTTTGTATTAGCTAAAACGCCTTCATAATAACGGGTAAAACATGAATCAATAGAATGTGAAATAGAACCCATAGTAATTGATATTGCAGGAATTCAGACCACAAACCATATAATTACTACGATTGCTTGAACCGCTTCCTTGTAAGCCCATACTTACACATTGCCAATAAATGTGAACAACGCATTAATTTCTTGGAACTAAAACTTCAGTGTTTCTCAGTGAGTTTTATAGTAAGTTGGTACATACAGGGCGGAAATCAAGTTTTTCTGATGCCACATTTTAGTCACACATAAGTCATAGAACGCGCCCCACGATCCGCTTCTCTTCTTCGGAAGAGATCGTGTGCGCGAGACATTAAAAAGCCGTATTTCTTGTATGGTGAATGCATATAAGCCAATTGTCGGACGACCGTACCTATTTTACTATTTAAATCTAACCATTCATGATAATTACTTGGAACACAAAATTCCGAACTCCTAAAATACTCATCTGTTGCATTTTGTGAGCGCTCAACTGTAAAGTCGAAATGCTATGTTTTTCATCGTCTAAAAGTTTCCGTCCGTAGTCCAATTCTCTTCCATACTTTTATTTTGTATCATCTCTTCTGCCTTTTGGTATTTGTTTCTGCACCAGATGTGTATATACCTTATTGTTGTTGCTTTTCTTTCAAATCTTTTCTAAAACTGCACACATACCACAAAGAGGCTTGCTATTCAGCAAGCCTAAGTAATTAATCTGAACAGATCCAACACACATCACACACAGATCACTGCTGATTTTATAGGACTCATAACAAACTATGCAGAAACCAAGACTTTATCCACTATAGTGCACCAAAAACCTACATTACATGATATCTCTAAGACTATTTACATTTCTTTTTAGCCTTCACATAATCCATAAGTCGCATATCAATCATCAATCTATTATCTGCCCAAGTTCATCACAGTCTAGTAAATTACAAGTGCAGAAACTTGATAGCATTCTCATCTAGATTAGAAACCACGTGAGTAAACTATAAACAAAAGGCTTTAGAGCCTTAACAGACATCTTCAATCTTAATACCTAATATTTTGTGATTATGGCATCTCTGCGTTCGGCTGCGATACTTTAGCTATTCAACACACTATAGCTTTTCAGCGATTGCATTGATGCTACTTCGCGTTTTGGTGACGCTAGCGAGAGCGGTAGTGGAATAATAGCATTTAGCCATGTTCAGTACTACAGATGCCAAATTCGC
Source organism: Orthosia gracilis (assembly GCA_947562075.1). NCBI lineage: Eukaryota > Metazoa > Arthropoda > Insecta > Lepidoptera > Noctuidae > Orthosia > Orthosia gracilis. Next base: position 9,425,271 of record OX387266.1, on the reverse strand, counting down.
ACCAAATTGCTAGTTGCAGATACCAAAGCCGCACCAAATTGCTTGTCGCTAACGCTTAAAGTGTGCGGCGTTAAGCATCTAGTCACTATGTCGAGATTGCGAAATGGAACTATGGGTTGATTCTTCGATCGTCAGATAACAGCTATTATCTGAGGAATAAAACTGGCGGCAACTTTTGTTACCTATAAAAATTATGTCAATCCACCATATTCATTTTATCGTTAAACGGCATGCTAAACAGTTTCATGTCCGCACAACCTTCTAGAACCACGTCACCAATTAAACATACAGTAAGAGTCCTATGCAAAGAGAGGAGTTTGAAGATGTGTGCTCAGACTTTATGCTGTCTGTTGCCTCTGCTACCAAGAGATGTTGCATCATGTTTGGTGAGGCTACGGTTTTTTAAGAATTTTGTAATAATGTGTATTGTAAAAGGGGTCGCAGCCAGGGGCTGAAAAAAATACTATTCGACTTCTACGACGTATATTTATTCAAACGTGCCGCCCGTAGGTCGGCTCTCACAGAAGTGCGCGCTAAACAAAAAACTACACGCGTTTGATATATTTCTAAATATTCTGTATTCGATTTCCTTCCAAACTTAAAATAAATATAAGTTGCCAGCTTTAGGTGTCAGCGGCCGAACAGGTTGCTCGTCCTATGTGGAAAACCTCTACATGAGCTACGCCCCTACGAATATATGCGCAGAATCATGTGAAGCGCAGCTATTCTCAACTTTGGAAGGAAAATCACTCTTACCTAACACCTTTACCTAACGGAGGAATTAATCTGAGGTCCTTCCCTTACAAGGGGAAGGCTCAAGTCATGGCAAACGAATTACCGGATTCTCCGATATTTACTCTAACTTCAGCTAACAAGTGCACATGCATTAACAAGTCAACGCCGTCATGCTTGAACCTCCTTGCACAAAACCTCCGAAAAAGTAACAAGGCGGCCTCTTATTCCTAACAGAAATGATCTGATAACGCACATCCACCCGGATGGGGTTTAATTATGTGAAATTCAAACGTGATACAATATTTCATCCTCAAGCATTTATCAGGCCAGAGAAGGAAAGGCTGGATCGCATCGAATCTTCTAACCCTATCATTGAACTTTATCCAGAGCTTATCACACTTAACGTATTTAATATTATCAATAAGTTATTAACTGGACCAATGCCATAAACAGTCATCAACTGGACCAATGATGCCAAATCAACATCCTTTGCGAAGGCTATGCCCCGTATGCAAAGTCGGTTTCAGTTATGACCAATACCTCTCCCACTCTTGAAATGCTTATATCATCAATGCACTGGATTAAGCTCAGCCTAGCTGAATTAAGAAAAAACAAATATTGCTTCTATGCGTAGTCAGCATTGCCAGCCTTTTCTTCCCCCGGCATCTTACATCAGCTCATGGAATTGGAAAATAATTTATTTTAATCACATCGATACTAATTGCAGCAAAAATCATCGATAAATATATTTTCTGCTTGCCCATCCCTACTAACTATGACATGTCAAATCTGAAAACTGTCTATCATATATATCTTTTTTTTTAACGTACTTAGACATTGACGTTACATAACCTTGCCTACCAGTATCTACATTACCTTTAACTAGCCTACTCTAACATTAAACGGTTTTAGCCTATTTATATGTACAATATCCCTAAATCTCCTATTATTTAACTTTCTAATTACATAATTAACATCAGATAATCGCCTAACTATTTGGTAGGGGCCTTTATATAACCTACATAGTTTCAAACTCCTATTTATGGTCCGTCTGGGCGTGTAGAGCATCACCAACTGATTCGGCGTAAACCATCTGAACTTAGCTTTTCTATCTTAAGGACGTTGTACGACCGACGCTGGTGTCACCTTATTAAAACACATCTTTGATGCGTGGGAAGAGGCACAAGATGCTATAGGTGTTTTCTGCGACCTGTCGAAAGCGTTTGATTGCGTTAATCATGAAACATTACTTTTGAAACTTGAGCATTACGGGCTAGGCCAATCAGCGTTGAGTTTAGTAAAATCTTATTTAAATGATAGACAGCAATTAGTTCAAATAAACGGTGTCAATTCGTCCGGGTTAACCGTGAAAATGGGGGTACCCCAGGGTTCAATTTTGGGTCCTTTCTTATTCCTAGTCTACATTAACGATTTACCCCATCTATTGAATAACAATTTAAACATGGTGTTATTTGCTGATGACACTTCTTTGATTTTTAAGATAAATAGACGTACGAGTAACGTTGACGACGTAAATGACGTCTTGCGACAGGTTCAAAATTGGTTCACGGCTAATAATTTAGTTTTAAATGCTAAAAAGACTAAGTGCGTAAAATTTGCCTTGCCGAATGTCAAAAGTACTGATTGTGACATTATCTTGGGTAGGGAGAAGCTAGAATTTGTCGATAAAACGGTATTCCTGGGGATCACGCTAGACTCAGGGTTGCAATGGGGTCCTCATTTAATATCACTTGCAGGGCGGCTAAGTTCGGCAGCTTATGCTGTTAGAAAAATTCGTCAGTTTACTGATGTAGATACCGCGAGGCTAGTCTATTTTAGCTACTTTCATAGTATAATGTCTTACGGTATCTTACTATGGGGAAGGGCTGCAGACATTGAGTCAATTTTTATTCTGCAAAAACGAGCCATCAGAGCGATATACAATCTTCGCCGGCGCGATTCTCTAAGGGAACTGTTTAAGGACATTAACATCATGACGGTACCTTGTCAATATATTTATGAAAACATCATGTACGTTAGAAAAAAATTACATCTTTTCAGTAAAAACGGCGACAGACATAATTATGTTACTAGAAATAGGGACCAATTAATCCAGCCAGGTTTCAGGCTGGCTAAAGTAGCATCATCTTTTATGGGGTACTGTATAAAATGTTACAATAAAATACCTCCCCACATTCTAGAACTGAATGAGACGAAATTTAAAACTTGTATAAAACGCACACTATGCAGGCAAGCATATTATAAGTTGGGGTATTACATCGCTGATAAAAATGCTTGGCTAAATGCTGGTCCCGCTCCGCAGCCATTAGGGCGCAAAAACAATTAGTGATGGGCAGAAAAGTTTTGCAGTATTGTTGGAGCTGCTGAAGACTGTATGAATATATTTGTATTGTATAAACTCAATTTCTTTTAGTATTATATAACTGCACAGCACATGTGTGAGTACTATGTTCCGACTGTAAATCTACCTATGTGTCGTTGGTTGACTTCTGTGTGCCCTGGCATTTGAGTGTGTCATGCTCTCTCTAATTTCTCTCTGATGGTGGCACATGTGTTGGATCATTCGGTTCCCTCCATAATGGTTGAGCTGAGTGGTGCCGATCCATGCGTCATGTTCGTGAACGGGCGCCATCAGTTGGGATTGGTCATAACTTAGCTGCCTCGGCCTGTCATTGCATTTTTATGTTGAAATTGTTTGTTACTCTAGACGCTTTTACGTGCACGTCTTTTTGCATCGTTCTCACATATATGTATTTTTTTTTTTTAACAAGAATGATGTAACCAAAAACTTGTAATTGAAACTGATGGAAAAGAGTGTCCGTGGAGTTTCTTGCAAATTCTTCTCCATTGAGATCTACTGACGTTTGCGAATTTGCAACTAGAGTCATATTTTTTTGTTGTTTGACAATTCAAAAGTACCTTTAAGGTTTATTTGAAATAAACTATTTTTGATTTTTGATTTTGATTTAATCATATCGCATTTTCTGTTTAACCTGTGCCTTTTTTATATTGGCTATGGCACATCGTGTCAGATTATTTCCTAGTTCATGACGTCCCACATAATCGTTAAAAATCGAAAAGAACCCGAAATGGATTGCACAAAATGTTTCGTCTCATCACCGATATGCTTCAAACCTAGCAGCACAACTAATTCTTCGGCGATGCAAGAGATGGAAGCACCTGTATCAACTAATGCGTCATACGATCGGTTACCTATACTAATTTTAATAAATGGAGTTTAATCACCGTGTTTATTGTTTTCAACCGGGAATTGCTCTTTCATGGACACATCCCGCAACTCCTCATCCATGTTTATTGACTGTGTCCTGGTTCGTTTGGGTGATCGGTTGGTAGTGGGCTTCTATATCTAGGGGCAATACGAGAGCGGTTAGTTCTGTTCTCGAAGCGCTGCCTTGGGCGAAAATCGTACCTCGGCATGTGAAAGGATTCGCCATCGCCTCTATTTGTAGATGAATTTAAAATAAGCGAGTGCCGGGCCGTCCAGGTACGCTCCCAAAATGAGCCCTAAGTCCTGTTCTTGCCATTTATTTATAGCGGCGACAACCTTGAACTGCAAGAGGAAAGCCTCGAAACTGGACTTTGTTCCGGTCCCCGTAAAAACTGGCTGTGCCATTTTTAATTAAAATAGACCACTTATCTTTATTTTCTCTGCGTTTGCTCGTCGGCTGGAGTTCTCGCCGACAGGACTTTCGTTCCTCGTAACGACGCGACGTACACTCGTTGATAGGGCTTCGCGCACTGTTCTCGCCGTGCACACGCGAAAATATGTTTTTTCGTATTTTTCTTATATTTTTACTTATTTACTGGGATTTTCACTACCCGGCGCCTCCACCATTTGTAAAAGGGGGACGCAGCTAGGGGCTGAAAAAAATACTATTCGACTTCTACGATGTATATTTATTCAAACGTGCCGCCCGTAGGTCGGCTCTCACAGAAGTGCGCGCTAAACAAAAAACTACACGCGTTCGATATATTTCTAAATATTCTGTATTCGATTTCCTTCCAAACTTAAAATAAATATAAGTTGCCAGCTTTAGGTGTCAGCGGCCGAACAGGTTGCTCGTCCTATGTGGAAAACCTCTACAGTATTGAGGACGGTGAAAATATGCACGGCGTTTTAATGAATTACCTACTTGCTATGGTTTTGGCATGCACGAAACTATTTATACGAAATGTAGCTGAATAAAAACTCTTGTAGGCAGGAACGACTTCGCGGATAATATTTGAGCCTTTCTCCAGCAGTAGGACAATGTAACTGAATAAATAATTTAAAAAAACGAGCCCTAGACCAAAGTTTCAGAACACAAACAATTCACCACTTCTATACCTACTGGTTCGAATATAGCATGCCGTAGTAAGATATTAGGTTGTCATAAACTTGTACAAAGTAAAATAAATAGGTAAAAAGGTAAAACCTAATTATCTGTTCTTTGAACAAGTTTTTTGTTCGTTCCGAAATTACCTTGTAAAAGACCGAACGAAAAAAAATTAACGATTGCGTGACCGAAGAGCTTTCCTACGTGTTTTTATTAAATTATCGCGTCATTTAAAAACCTTTTTGAAAAATTCTTTATCTTTTTGAAAAAAAGTTTCTTGTTCCCAGGAAAACAGAGCAAGAATATCGAAACTTTTCCCGCATCGCAATCTCGCGTCATTCCGTCCCTATCACAAGGGATAAAATTACATGCTATTGGTGAAACTTATTCAATTTATTTGACGTCAAGCAGTTAAGTTTTAATTACTACTCATTCGCTTGTTAAATATTCAAGAATGGCGAAAAAAAGTTCCTACGCGAAGATCCGCAAATGGGAACATTGTATTCAAATTAATCGTCTTGAAGTGAATTATTCGAATTCGACGGGGACTAATTCAAAGGACCGTCAAGCCATCTTTTTATAATTTAGAAGGTACATTTGGGATCTAAAATGGTAGTTTTTGAAGGCCAGTGAACTGTGCTTTTCATTAAGTTAATGGGTTTAATTTTTAATTAAAGTTTTGTAGCAAGTGAAATAGATTGAGTTTCTCGGAAAGTGGAATTCCAACGATTTGAGAGCGGCGCGTGTAGGAAAGGAGCAAGCCTTGGTATGAATAAAAGGACTTTTAGGAGCACTTTCGAGTGAATAAACAATTAGTTGTTATGGTTTTGGAACGGATTTTGATTTAGCAGTTAAGTTTTATTCTTTAACCCCCTTATTAATAAACGCGGAGTAAAGTTACGCCAAACTTAAACCTAGAAAAATGTATGGTTAATACTTAGATGATCCAAGATGTAACTTTGCTCCGAGTTTATTAATAAGGGGGTAAGAGTGTGAGAGTATTTTTAGAATATTAAGACGAGTATCCGTTACTATTTTGAAGAACTCAATTAAAATAAAAAAATATAACATTCTAGTTAAAGTTCTAACAAGAACAACTAATGACTTGAACTGAAGGACAGTATTAATACCCATCACAAATACAGAAATAACGATTATATTCGAGACAGCGTGGGAGAAGAGTAAATACTTCGAGGGACTTGAGGGACGACATTGCTGGATTTAAAAAAAGTTGACGTAGACACAAATAGCACTTTCCAAGGCGAAAACAAATCTGCTTTGAAACATGACATAACACTTTATTCTTCAACCATAGTCCTGTGGTAAATTCCACCCTCACAAGCAAACGACATGCTAATGTATGCGCCCCCAATGATTTGCGGTAGTAAATAGGGCTCATTCTACATATGCATGGTTTCCTGATTATATCTGGCACAATCTACAAAGGCTTTCTGTTAACAGGAAGAATTTTCAGGGATAAATCGATAGGGCGTGGTCGGACATAGCGGTTTTCGGAAGCGAGATTTCAGTCCCCAAACGGGCCGCCTTGTTCTGGAGTATGTCGTGCTGTGTACTTGTAAAAGTTGTAACATTTTCTACTTCTTTCTTTAATCTTGCCTTGTAACAACAGTCAAAGATCTACATATGGCAGCCGGGGCCGAGAGCATAAAATGTGCGCTGTATCCACCCGATAATCCTCTATAAAAATTACAGCCAAAAAAAAAATAGGCTATAGAAATTATTATAAACTCCTATCCTTTATCAGGTACCTATAATTACCTCGAGCTAACATCACATATCTACAATGTATGGCCGCCATAACAATTTTATGTGATGTCATCATTGAGCCACCGCGCCGGGTATGAGTTGTATAGCTAGACATCTCTTTTTTAGGGTTTTATGGGCTCTCATTAGGGTTTACCACAAATAGTGAGTTATTATTTATAGTTATGGATTTGTTTCATTATTTTTTATTGTGCTTAAGTTTATTTATAATTCGATAGTTCTGGAGTGGAGAAATGATTGAATTAAAATTTAAAGAGCCGTGGATTCTGCTTTATTCACTGTAAAATCTTTTGTTGTGACAATGGCTTAAAATTATGTCCCTTCTAGCTTCTGCCAGCGAATTTGATTCCTGACTATAATCTAATCTCTGTGCCAAATTTTATCCAGATCCGTTTGCTGTTATTGAGTAACAAATTTACACACATCCAAACTTTCGCTTTTATAGTATTAGTAAGACAGACTCGTGGTTTTGCTCCCGTGAAATTTTTGCCACTCAGCGATGATACTATCTTTCTATAATTACTGGATCAATACTTTTAGAGTTTACCTCCTACAAACTAACAATTTAACCTCCTTAGAGATCAAGTAGATGCAGTTAATCAAACACGAAAAGCTCAATTGTTTCACTCTACTAAAACAAACTAATAAAAGTAGAATACGGTCCTTGTAAAGTTTTGGCGTGACCAAACAGACAGACAGACTTTCAAACCGACTTTACATTATTATTGCCGTATGAAACATATTCATATCAATTCTGACATCTTTGGAAATAAGCCCAGAAAGAAAAATCACGTAACGTAAAGTAGGTAGTGATGGAACCATGATGGAACAGAGATACAAAACATTTTGTAATCACCCCCAGTTTATTCGAATGACTTTAGAAGTACTGTCATACATTTTAATGTGAGTTCATTACGACTTGTATACGGCGTAAGGTGTGTGTGCTGTTGTTTTTATTGTTGTCATTTAGTATGTAATGTTTGTATGTCTGTGAGTTGCACTGATACAAGTCACCTCAGACCTTATAAATCTTCGTAGATTTACATTTTATTCCAAAAATAGGTAGGACTGTCCTTTTAAATCAGCAGAGTATTTCCGAAAGGAAAATTACACTATCTGGTGCTCAAACCCACGAAATCACTCTCAGCAATCGTGATTACAAACACTACAGTCTAGAAGAGCGACTAGTTTCAATACTAGAATTAGTGGTTTCTACATAAAATTAAATTTGTATAGGTTAACTTAAGATCCTACTTTTACTAAGAGTATCCGACCTACCTAAATAATTGAAATGATTCCACCTATAAAACTTGCACGTCCTACGTCTATCTCCACATACTCTCTACCTGCCCACAATACCGCTTGAGCATAAACAATAACACCGTAGAATGACTTTCATTTATAAAAGTGCGTAAGGCGGATGGCATGACTGTCATAACTCTTAAGTAATGCCTGCCATAGCTTGAACCCTTTGACTATATTTTTGGCTTGCTTGGCATTTACAACGCCTGTATTAAGCAGGTTTTATGTTTCGAAGTGTTTTATGACAAATTTTGCCAATTTATCGCTTTACAAATTAGATGACCACCAGTTGAAAATGTAATGCTATGAATGAAAACTTCAATTCACTCCAAATAAAAGAAAACTTAAGTTAGAAATAATACTATTATTTTATACACTCTAATTTAAATTAAATTGATGAGCTCTGCTAGGACATTATCTCTTCGACCCATATTAGCAGGGTTTAGCGCAGCATTACTTCTTCTATTTATATCAGCCGCCAACTCATTATTCTTCTTTTGTAGCCAAATGAACTCTCAACAAATTCGTTTAACGTTTTTTTTGTTAAAATTATTAATTTACATTTTTCTTTCTTTTTCAGGTCAGTATCCCGTCCATCATTATCTTCAACTTTTCAAAACCTCTCATCAATACCACCTTTCCAGCCAGAAAGACTTGAACAACTATTTCAACACCACTCAGGTTAGTATCAAATTTGTCATTAACGACATAGCCTGAAGAATTGCCAAAATTAAGCAGAGGGGAGGTTGATTTTGCCCGCAGACCGGATGGTCGATGGGGCCGAAAAATTCTGGAGTGGCGCCCGCGTAACGAAAGACGGTTCGAAGAAAGGCCTCTCAAAAGATAGCCCGATGACCCGGTTAAGGCCGCGGGAATCCTCGGGATGCGAGGCGCACTGGACCGGTCGTTGTGGTGACACTTGGGGAGGCCTATGTATAGAGTGGACGTCTTTCTGCTGAAATGATGAATAACAGTTAGTTGATAGGATTTCGGTTTCCTCGCAATATTTTCCAACAGTTAAGCTTAGCACCGGCATCGATACTAACTTAGTTTTCAAAGAGCCTTGACCTTCCTCGTTAATTCTAATTTCGTGGTTGGCAGGATTTAATGAACTGCTTCTTTTATTTTAGTTTCATGTTGTCACTTGAAAATGACTTGTTTTGAGCCTGGTATTAGTTGGTACTGAAGATATTATGATGTTATTTTTATCGGATTTTGTTAGTCTTGAATGTGTAAGCAATGATTGTTATGTATGTGATGATCTACTGAATGTCAACAATAATTCGGTTTATCGTTAGTCAAATTCTGTATCAAGTTTCGACTTAAAACTATCAAAGGCCATTTATACGGCCAAGATTTCGAAACGCCGTTATGGATGGAAGTCATATTCATACTTGACATTCATCTGTGTATGTGGATTGGTCTTATCTTAGTAACTTTGTTTGATAATTGCACTGGCCTTGCGGTTCTAATGTCATTACATCCGTTTCAACGTTTAGTTAATTTTCTTGGCCATGTTTGTTAAACGATTGTGAATGCATGAGTTTCGTTTGGCAGAGCTTTAATTATGCATAGTCTTCCTTCCGCCTAGCAATAGGCATAAATATGAAAGTCGGTACCTTCCTATGTTAGTAGTTTAAGTGCGGAAACGGGAGTCCTTACTACTAATACTACCTTCCTATGTTAAGATGCTTGTCCGTCAAGTACGCCTCAACGAATGAACGAATTTTAATGAGATTTGGAACACAGGTAGACCATAGACTACATTAGCACAAATGATAAATTTAAACTTAGTACTATCTATGTTCCCGAGAGATAATTCTAGTCTTCAATAGATTAATCAACTCAATCTTTGCAATTCCTTTAGTTGTGCCAAAACACCCAGTTTTCTGCCTTTTGAATCAAGTCTGTTCCAACACAGTCCCGTTCAAAGGTTGTGAGTCTGTAATGGCTTTTCTTTTTGATACACAATTCTCCAAACTCAATTCTGTCTACCGCAAGGCCCTAATCCAGGCCACGGCCTATACACATGACAAATGGCTGTCCATTACGCTAAAGTACGACTTAACCTCAAAACATACATCAAAAATGTTACAAAACAACCTATTTTACAGTTCTCTGTTCTGCTCCCGAAACCATATATTAATTTATGTGTTTCATTATTGTATGATTTATGGAGACCAGATTATAATGTATTTATTTCTTTGTACCAAAGTTTCTTTCGAATTTATTTAGGTAAGGGTATTTTTAATTACTTTGGAAGGTCTCCCTCTCGTTGGACCTATGACCAGTACTGCTGTTCTGTAGACATCTTATCGTGAAGGCTATTGGACTATGAATAAAGAAAATACTAAAGCGGCGGGAACAATATAGCCTGGCTACGTATACTTGCAATTGATTGCGCAATTGTGTAGAACATTAATGTGTATGGCTAACCTAGGCCACCTGTGATAGTAGCTACAGCCAAGTGCTTGCAACGTAAGGCCTGCCATGTTGATAAAATGTATTAAGTGTGCCTGCTTAATCCTGTAACTGAAAATTCTTCTGTTGATTGCATAAACGAATGACCAATGTGACTTTTTCAATTCATATGTAATTTCCAAGTTTATCTTGGTAATTACTGACAACGGTGAAGGAAAACATCGTGAGGAAACCTGGACTTATAGTAAGTTGATTGTAAGATTGTGCTACATTGGTGTAATTGCTGAAAGGCGTTCCAGTGCGTGGATAAACTAATAAATAAATAAATACATCATAGCACAATCCGTAGCATATAAAGATAATCACTTAGCCAATGTAGCATATAGTTTTCGCCAATTATCCTCCTTTCCTTTCATTTCAATTACTAACATTGTATTTTGAGGCTGTTCTATTTTACTCTACTATTATATTTGTTTTTATTTAATATAGGATCGCGCTTGACCACCATTTCACCTGATGGTAAGCGATGATGTGGTCGACGGTGAAGTACGCTTATCTAGAAATAACATATTCACTCTTGACTTAAAGACCTCTTATTTTATTTTGTTTTTGTTTTGGTTATTTGCATTAGTCAATCATAACTCGAGCTAGGCACTTGAGTAAGGTAAACTATCCATAGCTAATAAATTAGACGACTAAAAAAGATTCCGACGAATTGCGAACATCCGCCTTTTATTGAAGTTGGTTAAAAATAAATGAGAACGGACTGCCGTTCAAAGTAATTTTAGCAGTTTTTGTTTTGAATTAAAGATTCAGTCAAAAAGTAAAAGTTGTAAAAGCCCTTAAAATAGGTCGACCTTTTACTTTCTAGTTTTGAGAAGAAACAAACTTCGTTAAAAGGTCAAATTGTTGCCCCTAAGCTAACATGAACAATTTGGTTCAACAGAATTAGAAATTATAAGTAGGCATCAGTTAGGCTTTATTCTAACAGCTTTAATAAAGAATTAGTTGTGGGTAAATTTGAATTACCTACTTAAAAGCCTTCAATGAGGTGTACAAAATAAAATCGTGTCTTTTTTAAGAGTTCCTTATCTGTCTTTTTGTTCACATTAGATGTTACTTCCTGAACATTCCTTTTCGTTAAGTTATAATGACTCATTTATTTCAGTTTACTTAGCTCAAATTGTGACCAAGTTCTCTAAACTAAAAATCCTTCCTGTTGTTCCAAAGTACCATAAGATAACCATATTTATGCGTCATGTTTATGGAACAAGCATAGTAATAGTTTTTTGTTTTTCGCGGTCGGTCAGTGAATACATGACCATCCATTACATACCAAAACTTCTCTTGCGTCGGTAAGCATGATCTTTGGCAGTCGTTACGGGGGTACAATCAGAAGGCACCAGTCTAACCAATGGGTATCTTGTTTCTCAGTTACTGTATTATGGAGGTCGGATAGGCAGTCGCTCCATATAAAATATTGTTACGCAGCTGTTCCTCCTGTTATCCTGTTAGACTGGAAGCCGACTAATGTGGCAGATGTTCGTACCTTGCGAGAGATTTAGCTATCGTAAATCGAAAATTCACAGAGGGCGCCACACTCGCTGCGAATTGAATATATGCATGCGATGCCATCTTCCCACTAGTTGACATGCACCCCGCCGCGCCCGCACGCTTAATTTGAGTGTCGAATTTGGTTTTCTTCCTAATTTGAAAATCATCTCTAATCTGGAGCACATTATATTCCCTCAACAGCCTAGATATCAACAGTTTATTGTTTGCCTGGATATTTGGGACACTGGCGACCACAAAGAAGATAAGAACAACGGTAATCTTCTAGCAGCTACTGGAGCCCCTGAAGCAGCCTCTGTAAGCGATTTGCAATTTTGTCGTTGGTTTTGATGTTTAATGGTCCCCCATGTTTTGCTCATAGGCTATCTATAGAAGAAGTTGGACTTACACGCATTGACGAGTCAAGTCGTAAAAGGTTCTCATTCCACCACTGGATTACGGCTATTTACACGCCTGCTCCTCCACTGACCTCAACATTGTAGCAGGGCAGATGACGTCATTGGGTGTCAAATCCAGAAAAACGGCAGGGGTAATTATTATTTAACCACCAGCCACTCTAAACACGAGTAAATATTTTTTATGAAGATTTTATTAAAACATCTCGAGACTCTTAATTTGGCAAGTACATAATGTTGCAACCTCATAAAGTACCGATATAAATTATTTAATTTTATAGTAAACCGTGCCTGTTTAACATTAAAACTTAGTTTTATCGTTAAACAATAACAATACATTTTATGAATTAGGTTATAATTACTAAAGCTCTATTAAATACCTAATTGTGTTAACAGCTTTGATATATGTTTCGATTTTCGATTAAAACCTAGACATTATATTTCATGAACGAAATCCTTTTCATTCTGTGAATATCAATCAAAATACCTTATTTAAATGCAAAATTATATTCTATCGTCGATAACGATTTTCAATGCTTCAATATTTTAGAACCATAAAAATCTAGCCATAAGGACTAAGAACACCATGGTGATAGTAGAACTGACCAAGACGAATAAATACATTTTATCACTGCACCATAGTGAAAAAATCGAAAGTACAATGTATTAATGTTGAGTTGATATGCGCCAATTCAAAAATTTTGGATTTAAAACAATCATAAACGCTGATATAATATCACTTTTTCTAGGTCCAATGGTTTCCAAACCACGACCTAAAAATCATAACTCGGGCCGTTACTATACAAATTAAAACTTTTAATTAAACTTGAAAGAAAATAAAGTATCTTGTCATCTTTCGCTAATTAACTCGTAATTGATAGTAAAACAGCAGCATTAATTACTCTCAAAACTTAACTTCAAAGGAAATTGATTAAATTTTGTTGAGCACTAAATGAAGTCTAGACATTGCTTTAAAGTTTTAGAGCTGATGCCTTTTTAATTTACTAAGAACTTTTGTAGGCAGAACTGAAAGTATTTTAATAACTTTGACGAAAAAGCACTTAATTTAGATGTGTATTTACTGGTACATGAAACTTTTACTGATTTGAATCAGTGTTGCACTCTCTTTCGATGCCCTTGGTTTTGCACATATTTAAAAGTATTGGTAACAACAGCTGTCTGGAATGCTTCATATCTACCATGGAATTACTAAGTACCTACTATGAACTACTTTCTTGGTACACATACCTGTTTCCCACCTGCTCTCAAAAGACTGGCGCTCGAACTGCAATTTTGTAGTTAGCGTGCAGTTCAAATGCAGCCCATCTGGTTAGAGCCATAAGAATATAAAGGGTTTTAAAGTTACTATTTGACTATATTGAGACCATTTACATTTGTCTGTTTTTAGGTTAGTATAGAAAAATATCTAATAGAATGCGTTTAAATATTGTAATGTGTTTATTTGTTAATATAAATATGAGTCATAATATTTTATATTAACGTTTTACATTTTAATTAAACACTAAAAATAGTCATGATTTTACAAAGTCTCGAGATATTTATGGCATGAGAGTTGCTTAGTGGTGTCACCGCTTGAAAAACTATCATCCATAAATATTTTCTTCCATCTCTGTTCTGTGCTCCTTTGTTCCGTTTTTCTGTGCTATTTTCATATACTTGTTTTTTTAGTTTTATTTAGCTCTATAATAACTCTTCGTTATCTGTATCGCTAGCTGCGATATCACTCACATGTCTTCTTCTAACTAGCTTCGTATCATACGTTCGTCCGTAATGACAACAAACCTGTAATAAACACATATTGATCATAGTAAAATATGAAATAGTCTTTTAGAAACTGTAACCATCATAAATAGAAGATAAATCACACACAAACACTTCAGAAAATAACGAGAGATTTTGTAACGCCGATACTCGCGCTGAAGACAGAGGATTCTACAACATCGTTTTCTTGTTTTTATGACATTTATATTAGTTTTTTTCACTAGCCTGTACTGTCCCACTGCTAAGCAAAGGTTTTCACATAGTTAAAATACAATTCATTTTCTTTTCAAACAAGTCATTACCTCAGTAAAAGTACCCGTATCATTCCACTAGTATTATTAAAATCTCAGCATTTTTTATGCCTGCCAAAGCCGACCAAGGAAAGGTTAAGCTGAACTATAATAAAGTTTTTCTTAGAAAGCTAACTTACATTTAAGTTGGACTTGTTTGCTCTGGCGCTATGATTCGCTCGCGAGCTTGATTCTTAAGTAATTGGAATAAACTACCACTTAAACTTTGGACTTGAGCGCTGTTTACTTGATGCTGATTTAGTGCTTTTTACTTTCTGTATCTGCAGTTGATATTTTTGTTAGGTATGTCATTGTGTGCGCGTAAGAAATGCGTTATTGCAATGATTTCTCAAAACGTTTATTTTAGCATTAGATAATAGTGGATTAGAGTTTTCCGATACCAATTCACCTAACATACAGACATAAAGACCACATTTCATAACATTTTCCGTAACATGTTTTTTATCATATCACTGTCAAACATGATTTTTTCTGCTTCGACAATAACTCTCTACTAAACCAGGAATGCCAAAAGTATCGCGCATGCACCAAAAATGATTTGCAAAATGTGGTGAAACATTGTCGTGACTTGAAAACAAGACTTTACTCTCACATCAATTTCTATTACTGCGAGTCGTAAACAATTGTAGCGCGCTGCCGTGGTATAGCTAAAATGCCGTTATCCGACATCTGGTCGATTTTTTACTTTTGATGCTATATTAATGAGAAAAAAAATACAACACTACACACAATACAATACTATTCAAGGTATTGAAAATTCGCAAACACAGATCGATAGATATTTTTTTTCATTAATATAGCATCAAAACCAGATGTCGGTTAACGGCATTTTAGTTATACCACGGCAGCGCGAGAAACAAAATTATTGATACTTGAACTTCAAATTGAAAGACTTGAGACTAGAATGCTTAATCAAAGCATTGTTTGTGTTCAACGATTCGGTACTTATTAAATTTGTTGTTGATTAATGAACATCTTTGACATCTTATCTCAATTCATCTTATCTAATAAAATTTATACTGGTAGAAATAAACAAATACAAGGAAGACTAGATTTTGTTCTCATTTTGAAGGTGGTTTTTGCTCGGTACACGGATTTCTTTGAAAAAACCGTGTACGGTTCTCTTGTAAGTTTGAAAATGATAATCTTTATGATTACTTATTGAAATTCCCATGACGGAAATTCTTTCACTAATATAAAGCTATAGGTACTATTGCTGTCTGTCATGGGCTTTTATCCCGGAAAATGCGGTGCCTGTGTCTACTATAGGCCACGCGAGCGAACCTGCAGTAAAAGCTAGTTTTTAGGGTTCCGTACCTCAAAAGGAAAAAAAACCAAATCCTTTTAATCCTATATATCCTTCACTTCATTGTCTGTCTGTCTATATTTCTGTGTGTCCGTCTGTCACAGCCAAATCGCTCCGAAACTACTGGACCTATTGAGTTGAAAGGACATGGCCAGATTCTGCCCTGGAATCAATTTAGAATACGTAAATGTACAGTAATTCTTTATATTTGAAAATTATTTGTAAAATAAATTAAAATTAAACGCAACAATTACATTTCTCTAGAACAGGCGACAAAAAATTCCAAAAAATATGTATGTTAATTGTTTTTGAGCGGATTGTATGCAATGCATTTGCGTTTGGATACACGAGTAAGACAAACACTGATTCTGAAGTACGCCTGAAGGTCAGATTAAAATATAATACAACTACAACAGCATGAATTGTTTTGCTACGATAAATACCTCTAAAATAAAAGTTAAGATTTTATGAATATCGCAGACACCATTTTTCATGCTGCCGCGCGTCACCATAATGATTAATGCATCGACATCTGTGATCGACATCGACAATATGTTCCAGTGTGTATCCGAACGTCCTAGTCATTTTGACGTTTCTAAGCGCGCGCACTGCACTGGTGCTGTCTAATCTGTGGTGCAGTTTTGCGTTGATCGTATCACTGTTTATTGTCACGTATTACTGTTCTATTTTGTTATTCTGTTTTATATTTTAGCTTGACCCTACGCTATCGTTTGTCGGACTTTCGTTTTCGCTTCTTCGTGAATATTAGTGCTGTGTATATTGGACTTGTTTGGTTGGATTCGGACGCTCACGATTTCATGATGTCAAGGTGCCTGAATTGTAGTGTGGCCACTACTCGAATGCGAAGGCATATTGTAACATCTTTAACACCGCAGTTACAAAATACATTGACTGAATGGTTATCTATACAAGAGGTATGTACGACGTAGTAAGTCATTATTTTCATATTTTACAAACTTCACCTGCCATTTTAAACAGTTATGTGCCATAATCTTAAAGAGTGTTAGCATAACTTAAAAATCTCGTATTACTTACATACTAAGTACAATATTTCATTTTTTTTCAGCTTCCTTCTGATGGATTGATTTGTAATGCATGTTATGTATTGATAAACCAATGCTCGGAAGAAGGTACACCTAGCAGAGTTCTGGGCTATCCAATGGTGTGTATTGGTTGTGGATGCTCTGTTATGGGGAGGCGTTACTCAGTGCGACACCACTCCCTTGAAGAAAACAGTCCATTAATCGATATTTTCTTCTCATGGGAAGCCCACAATCAGGTTAGTGTGAGCTGTTGAACTTATATTTTGCCCCGGCTGCTGCCAATTTATTATTCAGTGTTCCCATGATAAAGTGAATTATTTCTATGTTCTATGTTAGGAGGGTTTGGTTTCCGCACTTAGTCACTCAGTTGGACCAATGTGTGTGGGCCATGGCAGCCGTTTGATGGTTATCACAACCAGCCCACCTCCCTCCAGAAGTTAATCAGAGCTCCTGATTTTTTCAGAACATCTGTGTAAGATCTGGGTGACTTGAGGGTCAGTCAGGTCAAGCAAATACTTTTTAATAATTAATGATGATTGTTACAGAATCGGAGGACAAATCTGCAAGCATGTCATCCCTGTTGGATGCGAGCTAATAGGCACTTAGTACTGAATACACAAAGACAGGTTGAAGAACTAGAGGAAAATGAAACCGAATTGCCGGGACCACCTCCACTTCCACCAGCCGCTAATCCTAGAGAGCAACATGAACCACCACCGCCTCCTCCACCAGCCGGTAATCCTAGAGTTGCTCATGAACCACCACCGCCTCCTCCACCAGCTGCTAATCCTAGAGTTGCACATGATCCACCACCGCCTCCTCCACCAGCTGGTAATCCTAGAGTTGCACATGATCCACCACCGCCTCCTCCTCCAGCTGATAATCCACCTGAAGCAGGAAGGATTGGCCAAATGAATTATCTGCCTAGTTACAAACGTGCTCCGAATACTTCTAGCCATTGTATTTTTAGGATGTGTCAAAATCAATCAGGCCATTTAATTCCTACTTTTATTAAGGTAATTTTGCTTAAAGAACACAATTATTATGTTCCCATAAGGTGCCGAGTATGTGAGGTGCATTTATTTGCTAATGAGTGGCATTTATTACCTGAGAACACAAATACCTCGTCTTATTTTACGGTTCAGCAGTCAGAAGATTTAATAGGACTTCTTAAAAGAGATCCAGTGACTTTTGATTTTAATAATGTGGATCAAATGCCACATCACATTTGTCACTATTGGACGGGACTTACAGTGACAGATTTTTTAGCATTGTATAATGAAATTCCTATGGAAAATCTAGTTAGTGAACCGAAAACTGCATTAGCCATTTATTTAATTAAACTTCGAACTGGAGAGAGTAATCGAAGGCTGGCCTCACTATTTAACATGTCCCGATCAACATTAGAGTCACACATGAACAAAGTAAGGTCATGTTTAAGCGAACATTTTGTACCAAGGCACATTGGATTAGAGCATATAACACCACAGCAAATAGCAGAAAGAAATCTAGCTATTCCTAATGCATTATATGGCAATCAAGAACTTCCAATAGAAGCCAGGCCCGCTATTTCAGTTTGTGATGGGACTTATATATATATTCAAAAAAGTGCCAACTATCTCTATCAGAAACAAACTTACAGTCTTCACAAATATGAAAACTTGGTTAAACCATTCATGATAGTATGCACAGATGGTCATATAGTAGATGTTGTAGGGCCTTATGCTGCCACACAAACTGATGCAGATATTATGACTGATTTATTTCAAAATCCCGAAAGCCCCATGAGGACTTTCTACAGGCAAAATGATGTTTTTATTTTGGATAGAGGGTTTAGGGATGCGATACCCTTATTAGAGTATTGCAATTATAGAATTCATAAGCCTGAAACTGTTGACCCAGGTCAACAACAACTAACAACTATGCAGGCTAACAAAAGCCGATGTGTCACATTGTGTAGATGGGTGGTAGAGGTGGTAAATGGTCGCTTCAAGCGTGATTACAAATTATTCAGACAAGATTTTTTTAATGTTGCATCTAAGCATTTAATGACCGATTTTAAAATTGGTGCAGCCCTCATCAACAGATTCCATCCACTAATCATAGACAGGACTGATGCTCCAGATATTATAAATAGAGTTAGGCATTACTTGCACGCCCGTAATTTTTTAGCTGAGTATGTTGCTGAAGAAAATCTTAATAGACGGCGAGTAATGTTTCAAAGAATTGATGCAAATATACCTGACTTAGAGAATTTCCCTCAATTTACTTATGAGCAATTAATGTTAGTGTCCCTTGGGCCTTATCAAGTAAAGCAAGCCCGTTCATACTATGGAGAACATGTTAGGAATAATGGTATTTACGAAGTGGAAGTATGTCCAGAATTGCAAAATGCCCAAAATATGATTGCACAAGTGCGTGGCAATAGCCCTTATCTTTTGAGGGGGAGAATAAAGTCTCGGCATATTAACAGGAAAAAATATTTTTCGTATATTTTGTTTGACAGGGAGCCATTGGGGCCACCCAATCCTTTGGATGCCATTTTAGGCTATTGTTGTAGCTGCCTTGTTGGAAATCGGACTGTTGGATGTTGTTGCCATGTCATGACGCTATTATGGTATTTGGGCTGGGCCAGGCATCAAGCAAATATAACGGCACCAGCCTCATTTCTTGATAACATTTTATTGGTATTTGAAGATGAATAGGCTTGGTAATTGAAAATGTGTCTTGTCTGAGTAATTGCAGTGATGATGTTTTTCTTAAAATGTGTTCTGTAAAATATTTAGATGTAGATATTTTTAAGCAAATGTATGTACTTAATTACGGTATTTAATTAAATACCTAAATAAAACATTCAAGTTCTATGTTCGTGTTTTATTGCATATCCTATTTGTATATTTTTTGCTTATTTGCTATGAGGAAGTCATAATGTCCAGTAATATAAGTAGACGACGAAGCTCTTCTACGCTATCGCGGCAAGCCCTAAAACAATATTTCAAAGGACAGACCAATATAGTTACATCAATGGGATAACGATAATGGTATTTTGATCTTTGACTGTTTCTTCACTACCTAGCTGACTGTCGAAGCTTAATTCTATGAATGCATTTTCATAGAATTGCGCTTCGAAAGTCTGCACACCGGCAGTGAGAGTGTTTATCTATCGTACATTTTCTAAATTCTGAAAGGCGCTCAACTCATCTTTTAATGTCAACTGTCACTGTCTAATGCTACTGTCAAATGTCACTGCCATTGTCAAATGTCACTGTCATTGTCAAATGTCACTGTCAACTGTCACTTAAACTGTTAGTTAGCGACATCATTGCTATTCAAAATGATAAGGCATTTTTTTTGTTTCCTTTATACAGTGTCTCTCGCTTCTTCTCTGATCATAAAACAAAAACTATTGGAAAGCCATACCTTTATGCTTTATTACGACGTACTGTATGTCAATGTACATGAATATTTTTTGTTAGGGCACAGCTCCATACAAATTCTGGCCATGTCCTTTGGTACACATAATATTTATAAAAGTCGGTTACCAAAAGACGGACGTTTAACGTAAATCAATTAAAATTTTATAATAACCGGTCAAGTGCGATTCGGACTCGCGCACGAATGGTTCCGTACCATTATCGCAAAAAAACGACAAAAGAATCACGTTTCTTGTATAGGACCCCCCCTTAAATAATTATTTTATTCTGTTTTAAATATTTGTTGTTATAGCGGCAACATAAATACATCATCTGTGAAAATTTTAACTGTCTAGCTATCATGGTTCATGAGTTACAGCCTTGTGACAGACGGACAGACATACAGACAGACGGACCGTGGAATCTTAGTAATAGAGTCCCGTTTTTACCCTTTGGGTAAGGAAACCTAAAAATGATTTTTTTTTTAAACCGTTTTCTCTT
Organism: Orthosia gracilis; assembly: GCA_947562075.1. Taxonomy (NCBI): domain Eukaryota; kingdom Metazoa; phylum Arthropoda; class Insecta; order Lepidoptera; family Noctuidae; genus Orthosia; species Orthosia gracilis. The sequence continues at coordinate 9,404,326 of OX387266.1, read as the reverse complement.
ACTTATAAAAATAAAACGGGAGCATATTTTCTTGTACATTCAAGTCCATACTCATAGAGTAGGTATACTCAGGTAGTTCAAAACCCTCTTATTTGTTTGATTACAGTGATTAGTGACCGGCCCGCCGGCTGCTTTCAACACGTTGTACTGTGCTTCCCCGAATTATCACTACGGTGTTTTTATTGTAGGTTTGTATTGTGGGTACCGACGGAAATAGAAGCTTCGATTATGCTTTATCAATTGGATAATTGAAGAGTTGTCGAGATTGGGTGAGTTTTGAGTTAATTTTGGGCAGTTTAGGGCCGTTAATAATGTACCTACTTTTTAAAGGCTTTGACATAGGTACCCCATTATGATTGAGTTAAAGAGTGTCATAGAGAGCATAATTAACTATCTTGATAAAATTCATTACGTTTCTATTTAATTTACACCATATTCATAATGAATGGGCTGAAAGATTGCCAGTGATTTTAATAGTCGATCTGGTTTCAAATCAAATAAATGAATTTAAATAAATTAAGAGTGCAGAATGCCCTTTGAATCACAGAATAATTGTTATTAAGTAAAGAAAAACTCATGCGAAATAATAAAAGTCACCCAAACTTATTCCGCTGACGCTACAAACCCAGCAATCATAAAATCAGCCCGTCTGTCAGCGCGGCTTCCCTGACTACCACTTATTTATCTATCGACAGATTTCGGTATACAATCAACTTCATCTTTTTTGTTAGTTATAACTTGTTATTAGTAGCTTGGCAGGCAGTGTCGCCTGCCGCGTTATGTGGTCATACCTAGGCTAGTGGACAGAGTTTTTGCGATGAAATATTCCCGCAACACGTGCGACGTGACAACAGGTCAGCGCGTTTTCACACAATGTTTTTAAAATTGCTTCTACACATGAATAGTTCCTGATTTCTATTAAAACTCATTGCAGAAAAAACCATTGTGACCATGATCAAGATTTATCTATTTTACTAATAATTTTGAAAAGAGTTATTTTGGCAGATGAATGTAATTTTGACAAATTCGAACATGTCGAAAATAAAAGAAAGAAAACAAAATATAGCCAAATAATGAACAAATAACAATATCTTACAAAACAAACTGAATAAAACAATTTAGTATGGCAAAAGAACAGGCTCATCAAATGTTTAGCTGACTGTTGTTCAGCATAGCTACAAAAGTCGACGTCGAGATGTTAATTTCCTGACAAGTAACTTCATTTTAACTTCAACTATGTAGGTAGTCCTATCTAGCTTTTGCCCTAGCTAACGTCAAAGGACAACCTATTAATACAAATTACGATTTCAAAATTACTCTCAAACATAATAATAATTCCTATCTCTAATTCAAATCTCAAGTGAATTAGGCGTAAAACCTAATCAATTCCTAATTACTGTCACAGAAAAGATATAGGTACAGAAGGCCAGCTCCATACAACGTGTGAATACAAACGCAAACATAGACTCGCTTTACGTACATTATTCTTCTCGCCTGTTATTTGCAGGTCTTTGAAAGAAATTACGGGTGGTTGGAAGCCCAAACAACTAAGAGTCAGGCTTGCCAAGGAGTACCCTGTTTACCTGTAACTAAGTTAAGGAACTCAGGTAGACTGAAACTCCATGTAAAATACTGGTATTCTTCATGGAGTTAGACTGGAACTAGATAGCACTAAAATTGGGAATAGAGTAGGCAGATATCTTAACTATTATTTATTCTGTGGCAGATGTACGGATCCAACCTTCTGTTTCTATCTTGTGTGGAAATTACACATGTTACGCCAATCCGAATTTATATAACAGTTATATTAATATGCTAAGGGAAACGGCTGACATATTCTAGAACTGGTAGTACTTATAATTAATTCAATTTGTCACTGTTCGGGATGCTCCAGACGAACTGACGTGCATGATCTGTTGCTGTGTTTGTATAGTCATCTTGTTGCCGTTTGGGAGTTGTTCGATTAGTTTGAATATCTAATTTGTTGGAGAGGGATTTAGTCTTTTGTGAGATAATTAGGAGGCATAGGTACATTTATTGATACCTCTTCGCATTATTATTATTATTATTCCATTTATTTATTTTATGTACATACTTTTATATTTTTAAATATTATTCTATAAAAATAAAAAATAAAAAAACATTTAAAAATACAAAAATAGTAGCCCACCGGTATCGGGAACAGGGTCCAAGCTACCGGTGGTCAGGGCTCCTGAGAGAGGAATCTCCTGACTATTCGCGCCGTGTCCAAGAGTACCGCTTTCTGGATCAAGCCCTTGATCCAGCTGCCCAACGAGAGCCTCCTCAGATGTTCGTCGAGGCTCTTGGCTATTATGCCATTGGCCGTCACGACTATCGGCACAATGACTGCTGTATTCACATCCCACATGTCGACAACCTCGCGAGCCAGATCAAGATACTTGTTTTTCTTATCTCTCTCAGCCTTCACGAGATTCTCGTCATGGGGGACCGCTATATCAACAATCATTGCGCGACGCTCTAGTCGGTCTATCACCACTATGTCAGGCTTATTGGCAACAATAGTCCTGTCAGTGATGATAGACCGATCCCAATACAATGTGACACTGCCATTTTCGAGAACTGGGTCGGGCACATACTTATAGTAAGGCACTTCTGATTCCACAAGACTGTATTTAAGAGCGAGTTGCTGATGGATAATCCTGGCTACAAGGTTGTGTCTATGCAAATAGTCTCCGTTAGCTAGACTAGAACAACCGGAGATAATGTGGCGGATTGATTCTCCCGGCCGGCGACATGCCCGACAGATGTCAACCGTGCCGTCCTTCACAATGTATTTCCGGTAGTTGTTCGTCATCATAACTTCGTCCATAATCGCAAAGACAAAACCTTCGGTTTCCCCGAAAAGGTCACCAAATCGCAGCCAGGCCACGGACGCTAAAAGATCTACATCGGGCCCATGTAGGACCCGGTAGAAGCGTCCGTGAAGCTCCTTGTTCTGCCATACCTCCCTGCGGTCATTAGTATCTAATACTATAGGTTTGCGCCAGTTCTCGTTAGCCAAGGAGAGTGCGGTAAGGCCCTTGTCCACCGCTACCACATCTCGATGCATACCCACGTCGGCAGCCTGGAAGTATTCCCTAAGACTGCATACCTCGCGGTTGTGCAGGGTCTTAGCATTTAAAAAGCCACGACCGCCGCACTTCCGCGGGATATACAGTCTCATAACCGATGAACGTGGGTGATGCATGCGATTTGCGGTAAGCAATGTGCGGACTCTCCTATCCAGGGCGTCAAGTTCTGTCTGAGTCCATTTGAGTATGCCGAAAGAATACATCAAGACCGGCATGACCCAGCCGTTGAAGGCGCGCACCTTGTTCCCGCCTGATAAAAGACTATTTAGTACTTTTTTCAGGCGGCTAAAGAAACGCTCCTTCAACGACTGTTTCACGTCAGTAGCATTGATGCCTAGTGCTTCCGACATACCCAAATACTTGTAAGTTTCGGTTGAGGAAAGGGATCGAAGGTGTATGGAATCCGAGAGTTGTATTCCCACGGATTCCATAATCTCCCCTCGCTTTACATGCATGACTGCACATTTGTCCACACCAAATTCCATCCTGATGGCGTCACTGAAGGTTTCTGTTACCTTCAGTAGCTTCATCAGTTGCAAGTTGTTGGGGGCAAAGAGCTTCAAATCATCCATGTAAAGGAGGTGTGATATGACCTGACCACCTCTCCTCAACCGATAGCCCAGGCCTGAACCCTCCAGTAGTGTACTGAGAGGGTTCAGGGCTAAACAAAACCACAGAGGACTCAGACTGTCGCCCTGAAAAATTCCGCGCTCGATCCTTATAGGTTCGCTGTTTTCCTGAATCTGTCGACATCCTGGATAGTGTAGGACCGTCTTCCATTGCCCCATACATGACGTCAGGAAGGTGCGCAGAGTTGCATCAATTTTATACAACTCCAGCACCCTCATGAGCCATGTATGTGGCACTGAGTCATAGGCCTTCTTGTAATCTATCCAACATGTCGCCAGATCCTTGTGGGAACGGCGAACCTGTTGGCTAATGGCAATGTCGATGAGGAGCAGCTCCTTAGTACCGCGGGACCCGTTCCTACATCCATTCTGAGAAGCAGACAAGATGGCGTTTTCGTCAATATGTTGATTAATTTTCGCTCTCAGAATGGATGTAAGAACTTTATAGACCGTCGGTAAACACGTTATCGGTCTATAATTTTTAGGATCCGCAGTACTACCCGATTTATAGAGCAGGTGGGTTATTCCTGTCGTTAGGAACTGGGGCAGCAACCCTGACTCCAAGGCGGACTGGAACTGAGATGCCAAACGAGCGTGCGATCTTTCGAACCATTTAATCCAAAAGTTTTGCAGTCCGTCTGGCCCTGGAGATTTCCAGTTGGGCAACGGACGGACTGCACGAGCTACATCTTGGGGGCTGATGGTAATTGCCCCCATTTGTGGTATCGGATCGCACTATTATTATTATTATTATTATATACTTTATTGTACACCATAAGTAACATTTACAAAGGAAACTTAAAACTAAAAATATATACAATAGGCGGCCTTATCGCATTCCGCGATCTCTTCCAGGCAACCAGGCATGGACAATAATTACTGGACACGAAGTGGGGCTGTTAATGGTGTGACAATAACAGTGTCAAAAAATATATATATATATATTATTAAAGATATGCAGATACATACATATGCTACATAATACATACATAAATACATACATACTAAAATATAAAGGCAATAAATAAAATGATGACAGTCAATTCATAATCACAGCGACAGGTAATGCTCCCTCACGAGTCTCTTGAAGACAGGCAACGATTGGGCGCGTTTGATTGGGTCGCATTCAGCATTTTTTTATTTAACTGCTGAACATAAAGAAAAGTTAACACAACAGAACATCATTTTAGGAGACAGCAAATAGAAACGAGGTAATAAAACTAAGTTTATTCTAATATATCATGAGTTTTATTTGTGAGGGAAACAATTGGCCCTAACTATACAATAAGAATCTTGTTGGGACATCAGTAGTTAAATTTGCCTTTTTTCACCTATTCAAACAAATTTTTCATGGAAAATAAGACGGATAGGAACCTGAAACACAAGCATAACCATTACCAATCCATAATCCATATCAACTTGCCGAAATTCGAAGCTCATCAATTGAACATCAGGCATTCGGAAACAGACGCGGACGGCTTCTGGAAACGATGTGATTAATTAAATTTCACATGACGTCACATCTATGACGTAGGCAATTGGGTTTAAATATGTTTAACGCGGTCGCGATGTTCTGCTGTAATGATGTTAGGAAATTATTGAGTTTACGGCAGTTTGGGTTTCTGTTTTATAATAATTAGTTCGTGTATTAATGCTGACTTAGGTTTATTTACGCCAAATAATAGAATTGCTGGCTTTATTTCTGTGGCTGTCGTAACAGGTCAGTTTTTGGTCTTTGAAACATTTAATCAAAGTGGATTGATGTCAATTATTTAACTAGTCTGTCTGACAAAAATGCAAAATATTGTTTCGTTTTTACCCGACTGCCGAAGGAAGGTTATGTGTTTATCAGTCTATGTATGTATGTATGTTTGTTCCTTTGTGGCGTTCTAGAGACCAAACGCGTTGACCGATTTTGATGATTCTTACGTCAATTCGTCTTAACCATGCAAGTGTGCTGGCTACTGGCTACATTAAAATTTGAAAAATAGAAAAATGGCTTCATATTGTGATGGCCCAAATTATTTTTTTCTTCCGAACCCATCGTGTGGGGTATCAAAATAAAGGGTTTTAAGAGGTGAATACATAAGTATATAACACTTATATGTTTAAATGTACCTATTTCAAAAAAAAAATAGTAAGTAAAATGATGTAAATAAAAAAAACATTTAAAAATAACAAAAAAAACCCGATTGCTTACCCGCGTTTTTGTTATTTTTAAATATTTTTGTATGACAATTTTCTAGTTATAAATATCACAAAGTACGAAAGCGGCGGCACACTCTCTATTTTGTGGTTTACAACGTTACAATGCACAAGCACTTGTAATAAACCCCATGTTATAAGACCTACGGTCCAAAATCGCAATCTCTTAAAATTCTCTTCACTATAGATTTTTTCAATTATTGTTTGAAATGAGTACCCTATCAACCTCTCATCAACAACAGATGATGGCGATCGTAATTTTGTTGAAGCTGATAGTTCTGATTGAATGTCAAAAGACTGCATATCTAGCGACGCTTACCATCCGCAAAAAACCGAGCAAATCTGTAAAAAGCTTTACTGGCATGGCGATGCTTGAATAAGGTCTTTGTCCAGCTGTTGGTTTTTCGGCTGAAACGATGATTATGATGCAATCTGGTTGAATGTTCGTTATAGTTTTCATATAATTTGTTAACCAAAACCATTGCCAAAATTAAACAAACCCACGGGCGTCCACTCACAAAACTCTCTCAACATTTTCACTGACTCCATCTTTTCTTTTCCCAGGTACATCCAATAAGCGTGCTGAGTGGATCTTGTCTGCGGGAGTCGGATAAAGGCTGCGTGTTCACCCTTCCGATTTCGCTGGTATACCCTTCGTTACTGCGGTGTTTGTTTGCGAGATAGGAACGGGTTAGGGTTCCCTGTGACGTCAGAAATTTTTAATTTAGGTGATAAAACTATCGGTATAACCTGCAGTATTTATCTTAGACCACCGATGATTCAAGCTTGTTAAAAGCATATTGCAAGGCAAATAATGCTTTTCAAGACATGTCAGATAGTTACGTTCAAGGGCTCTACACAAAAAGACTCAAATTCTATCAATAAAAACTAGGTTCGTCATTAGATATTTTTTTTTAACATTAATAACGTGATGTTCCGGTAGCGCAATTCAATGCTAGGTGTTTCAGTTCATAAATTTTCCTCTAAATGTTTTTTTTTTAGCAATTTTGAAAAGTTCTCTTCATAGGCTTGGTGGCGTGGTAACTTCAAAGGTCTAACGTTATACATTTGAATAACCGAATTTCCTCGAAGTTTACGCTTGACTTTTTCCTCGGATATCGTGTGTCAAAGTGTTTACGATAAGGATTGGCGGTAAGAGCACCTGCTCATCCTATTTTGATTGATATAATAAATGAGAACCATGTTGAATGAAAACATGAATATGAGACTTTCAAAGACCAATTTTTCAAGTGCGTACTTTCATCACAATCCGAAGAATTCTAAAAGGAATTTCCTAATTGACTTCTTTATAATATGTTTGAAAAACAATGCAAAGTCTTGGTCTCAGCTCTAAGAAATAATTTTTTTTTCAAATAAATCTCACTAGATGGCGCGATATGCACCTATCTGTTATCGAATGTGTGTAAAATTTACATTTTCAGGAATTGAACATAAAAATTGTATGTTCTTGTTTAATCAACTCTCCTAAGTACAAAATTATGGAATATTGGGCTCTTAATTCAAATTTCAAAGATTATTTGAACGGATCATTTAAAATTGATGCCAATAGATGGCGCGGTTTTAAATTTCGGAGGCATTCCACGCCATTGTTTAAATTTGCATTGTAACACATTTTGGTACAAAGAAACTGTAAATACATGCAAAAAAATACTTTAAAACAAACCTTCACTGTATTTAAAGAAAAAATATTCACGAATCGAGTAAACCCTTTTACTTGCAAGTTGCTGCTACACCATCTATCTATCACCGTGGAACGGCACCGAAAGCGATTGATGGACAAAAAATAATCGGTTTAATCAGACGACGCACTTTGTCAAAGTCCTCTGGTATTCCTCAGCTTTGCCTCGGGCCAATTCTTCATGAAATTAGATGACACGGTGTAGTTTGATAGATAAACAGAAGGTTGCAGAACAAGTAAAGAAAAAAAAATGCAAATGAAATGCTTTTTTGTACCTAACTACACTATTCACAAACTTTCATAAGCTCTCTAGATCCCAGAGTCAGCTGTAGAAACTAACAAAGTTTAATACGATGTGACAAACCATCTGCTTCTCCCAATTTACCTTTACAATAAGCATCTCAAAATTCTATACAATATTATCCCCGCGTCAGCAAGGATTACCGATATGTAAGCACCGGAAAACGTAAGAACGCCGTCTCGATTCGTTTCGTCCTCGCCGCCGAGGCCCGTCGCGTACTCTTTCAATAAATTCCCGCCAGTCCGCGCATAGCTGAGCATTAGTTAACTTTATTAGATATAAAAGGAGTTTCTTATCCGTTCTTCTCCACGTAGGTAGTTTACGAACGGATGGTAAAGTCACTTGTCTAGATCCAGTCATAGCTGTCCCCTAGCGACGCCCTGAGCCGAGGTTCGACCCCAACTGGGGTAGCCCTCAGCGTTGTCGCTTGGGTTTAGAACTTTTGTGCCTGGCTGGAGGCTTTACATATAGTTTAGTCTCCACAGGGTAGCCCGGTTAAGCAGTAGCCAATCACTTTGATTGTACTGTGAGACGTCATTTAGAAAAAAAAAAAAAAAAAAAGAACGCCGTCTCCCGTATAGATGGGGAATTTACTTGTGACAAAAATGTGGATACAAAATATACTATGAGAGGCAAAACCTTGGAAAATTATTGAGAAAGGGTTTAGGAGAGTAAGGCTGGTTCACAACGTATAAGATTTCATGAATATATTTTTGGTACGATTCAGACTACATTTTCCAATTGTAATTTGATAAGGTGTAAATAGAAATATTTTATCTAGTGCCTAGAATGTTTACGAATTACTAATGTTTGAATATTGGTCTACAGTCAGCACATCGTTGAATGTCTTTAATTTTTGGTCTATTAGGGCGTCAGCGCAGTGGTGGCCCTGTGGTAACGGCTCCGACTTACGTGTCAAAGGTCGTGGGTTCAAACCCAGTCAGGGGCTTTACTTTGTGTAAATTATTTCATCACCACTGCTCTCAAATCGGTGAAGGAAAACAGCTTGAGAGATCCGGCATGTCCTAGAACTAAAAATTCGGAGGCATGTGACATTCATCAACCCGCATTGCGCCGGCGTGATGAATTATGCCCCATTTTCTCTCTTACAGATAGCAGGTCTGTGTCCCAGCAGTGGGAACATTAACAGACTGATTGATGATGAGGGCGTCAAAATTTCCAATAAATGTAGAATAAAAATAATCGCATGTTTGTTCGCATAACTCGACTTAATGTAGGCAACAATTGGCTTTCCTATTTCAGTGTTAATACCATAGTCATTTTTCTAAACAATATGAGTACTTTCACGCCTAATTGATGACCAATTAATTAAACGTCAGACGGAAACCCTTAATCATTAACAACACACTAACTCCAATCCTTTATGTCCACACCTTAACCTGGAAGAACTTGTGATTCTACCCCAACTCCTCCAATTCGCAAATGATAAATGTATTTTCACGAGTCCAGCGGAAGTTATAATTCCCAAAACGCTCGTATCCTAACACTTTGGTCGTATAATATTTTTTATGAGAACCTATTACAGACGTGTGGTTTGATTTATAAGCGGCAGCGACTTAATATTGAAAATAAAATAGTGTTTCACATTTATTTAGTTATCATCAATAACTAAATAAAATGTTAAACACTCCAGCTTAATAAATCCAGCCAGGTAACTTGCTTGTGGATCGGATTGTTACTTAACTTATTTGTGATGTTGTAGCCGTCACATACAACTGACGACTGAAGGTTAATTAGCTCATCAAAAATCTCTAAATAAAAAATTGCCACAGATGCTGTGTCTTTTTCCGAGATAAAATTATCCTATGGCACTCAAAGATATCTTAGTTTTCTATGAGTAAATCAGTTTTCGTAATGCATCAGTCCTTGCAAGATCTCCTACAAACAAAAAATATTGTCCCTTTATAATATTAGTTCAGCTAAGATGCTCTAGACTAGACAAATATCATTCTATCAGAGATTAAAAAACAAAATGTTAGGGATTAAGCAAGATAAATTTCGGTTTCATATTCACGGTACACATAACTCACCAGATTCTAGATCACTAACGTGGTATAGCAGTTACCTACGCATAATAATTCGATCAGCTTCTATGAACCAGAGTAACGGGCATTTGGCTTCAATTCGACATATTAGCACCATCTTCCAAAGTGTTTTTCAGAAAACCATATTAAACTACATCCATCGTTTTGTAGACAGTTATATACGCGTCCCGTTTCAAAAATTTTCCTTTCAAACCCTTGGCCTCGGGCAGGGTGAGGCGCTTGCGCGGGTGCTAAGGGCGTGAAGTATGAAACATTTGAAAACGCCGTTTGCGTCCATACTGAAGTAACTTTGACGGTTGTGATGGAGTAACCTCGCTAGCGTGCGATTGTCTATTGTTTTACCCTGAGAAAACACGTCAAGGCTATATTGCCCGCTACAACAACTCGCGATACACCGTGGCATCATAACCGCGTCGGCACCCGCCCTAGTTACCGCGCGTTCACTCAGGACTAGGCTTTAAGCAGCTTTCCAGATATTTTGCCGACGATTTCAGAATGTATCTACAAAAAATAAATCTTTTTACATGTCAACAACCCGTGTTTATACGTCGGGTTTCGCAGATTGAAAGCAAATGGGATTCCTATCAAACATTTATGTTTAAATGAATTTCCTTCAATAAAACATATTCTGTGTAACGGTTTCGTTACAATCTTCCCGTACTTAACTTTATCTAATTTAAATTAATAACTTAAAATATTCTAATTACAAATAAAATCAACCTTAAATTCACTAATAAATACTTATAAAATAAATCTAATCCTATTTATACACAGAATTAATAATACCCTAATTCTAGTAAAATCCATACAGTTAATTACCTATCAACGCAAACGAACTTTCCGAACGAAACGAGTTGAAGTTGGTGCGAGCTGCGAGGAACTAAAGTTCTTGAACGAGGATGTCATTGCATTTTTAACCGTGAGCGAGCAGACAACTTGCACTGCACCGTCATTCTACTCACAGTTCTATCCATACAAAATAATTGTTGTAAAAAATAAGTAATCCAACAATAATTGGCATTCTTTCTTCTTGTAATAAATACGAAGTTCACCCCATAGTGTTGGGTGAGTGTTCAAAATTATTATGTGTTATGTTTAGTGGTGGTATTGGTGAGTAGCTTTGTACTTTGTACCTAACGGCCAAATACTCAGCTGTCTGGTAATTAAACTGTTTTGCTTGTATTGCTTCTCATTGTAATTAGTTGTGTCACATACTGATCATCTTTTATTTTAAATCTTATTCATAAACGCACACAACTACCCACATCATATTTTTATACTAAAAATATCATCATGACTGTTACTTTTTATAATCACCTACAGCTATGTTACAACCGTATAGACATTTACCGCTTTTATAGTGGTATGCTGTCATCTAACTAGAACATTTTTATTGTTATAAAATTTTACTAAACAGTAAACAAAGTTGATGTGCGTTAGAATGGCGGGACCACTCTTTCTATTTATTAGTGTTTCGATAAAAATATAATTTTAACAACTATTTTCTGCCTTAAAACTACAAGCACTAATTAGTGCTAATTTGTAACAATTAGTGCTAAATATTTATTGTCATCTCCTTTCATGTACATATTATTATCATTTTCATTCCTACATAACCACTGTATTATTATCACTGTTTGACTGCCTCATCATCGATCACTATTTCATGCTGTTAGTTACCATTGCGCTTTTGCTTTGAGGATGAGATGTCGCAGTCAAACAGGGAATGTGGATTTTTCTTAAGTTGTCTGGGAATGAATTCCAGGGTTCCTATTCCGGCGTCAGTTCAGCTTCACGCTACTACCTAGCGCGTGTGTTGGCCTACCCCAACGCACGGTTAGCTGCCTACTCCGTGTCGCCGAGCTACGGGTCTACCTACCACCTACTCTGCACCACCGCTTCCCGGGATCTACCCCCGAGTGGAAATTGTACTGCACATCGCCGGACGACTCTAACGCTAAGGCCAGTGGTACACTATCTTGTGGCTACGCAACGTACTTCGGACCGCGAGTGACAACCCCGACCCTGAGGTCTAATAAAATTTGTTAACCTTCTGTTGGTTTTTTTCCTACTACCCTCGAGCTACCTGGTGGGGAGGTAATCCAGCAAGAAGCGTTACACTGGCGCCCAACGTGGGGGTCTATCACAGACTTAATAGAATTAATAAAATTCCGGAAGTTGCTGAAGTCTATAAAATCTGTTGTTCGAATTTTAATTCTCAATACAAGGAGTTGTGTGGTCTACAACCACAAACATCTAATACCGGAAATAAGTCATCGACTTCAAATACTGATACTGCTGCAGAGCTAAGTACTGTCACTGTTACATGTGAGCGAAATCTACATGCGGATATAGGCAAATTAAAATTTTCTGGCAAGACATGTGTACGCTCTTTTATACAGAAAGTCGAGGAGTTCGTTCAATCTCGCGGAATTTCATATGGTAAAATTCTAACGTTAGCGTACGAAATTTTTTATGATGATGCCTTGCACTGGTATCGTTGTAACGCTAGTAGGATAAATACGTGGGATGAGTTGCGTCAATTGCTTAAGGAGGATTTTAGTAGCAGTGATTACGATTACAAGCTTGCTGCGGAAATTCGCTCACGCACTCAAGGTGATAAGGAGAATATAACAATATACCTGTCAATAATGCACGGTATGTTTTCACGTCTCGATAAACCTCTATCTGAAAATGAAAAGTTTGACATTGTACTACATAATATTCGTCCATGCTATGCTAGCGTATTGTCTGCCTCTCCAGACATCAAAACTATTGATGCGTTAAAGACAGCGTGCCGTAATTTGGAGAACATTCAGGCACGATTTTCCGAATTTCGGGAGCCCCCTAAAGCGTCCAGTAGCACAATCGCCCCTGAATTTGCATATAGATCCGATAACTTCGTCAATGCTAAGCCTAGTATGTACAATAACACTAACTTTAATAAACAAGCGGTTAAGCCAGCTACTTATGTTGCGGCACTGGTTCCTACTGCTCATAAGCCTTTATTCTGTCCGCGATGCCGAACAAATGATCACACGTTGAGGAACTGCAGAGAGGAAAAGTTCCTTATCTGTTTCAAATGTGGTAGAAAAGACGTCCGTTTTTCAGAATGTCCCGTTTGTAATCCAACACGTTCCGATAGTTCAAAAAACTAAGTAAACAGGATTGGAGAGACAGCGCTTTAGTTCTGCCGGCAGTTCATGATAATTTTGATCCTATTGAATGGAAGGACTGGTTAAAATTCATATCGTTTTTTTCCAACTTTAACGCTGTATCTTCAATCCGTAATAATAATACTATCGTAGACAGGTCCAACCCTTATGTTCGTGTCGAGATTAAGGGAGAATCATTAATAGGTTTGCTTGACACTGGCTCTTCTACTACTATACTGGGTAACGGAAGCCATGAGTACCTATTAAGGGCTGGTTTTGATTTAGAACTGTGTGATAAGGTCCAGTTTGTTGCTGCAGGTGGCGAGAAACTCAGCGCTATTGGGTTTCTGCAATTACCTATCGAATTTCAAAACCAATCTCATAACCTTAAAGTGTTCGTTGTGCCGAGTATAAAACACTCGCTTATATTAGGTATGGATTTTTGGCGGGTTTTTGGTCTTTTTCCCAAACACCTTGACCGCATTGCCTTCTATTAGGATTCAGATACGGTTGTCACTACAAACACTGTATCTAAAAATGTGTGTGCTTACGAGCATCTATCAGATGAACAAAAATGTGCAGCCGATGACGTTATATCTAAATTTAGTGACATATCTTACGAGGTACGTGGACTGGGTCGTACCAGTTTAATAACCCATCCAATTGATACCGGAGATGCCGCCCCTATTCGCCAACGTTATTACAGAATGTCACCAGAAAAACAGCGTATCCTTGTTGAGCAATTGGATGGGATGCTCAAAGATGACGTTGTGGAACCGTGTGAGAGTCCATGGTCCTCCCCAGTACTTCTCACCCCGAAAAAGAACGGCGAACTTCGTTTTTGCTTAGATAGTCGGAAACTCAATGCAGTAACTAAGAAGGATGCATATAATCTACCCTATATCTCGGAAATCTTAGACAATTTACGAGACGCTAAATATTTGTCCAGTTTAGATTTAAGTAAGAGTTTTTGGCAAATTTTAATTAGAGAACAAGACAGACAGAAGACAGCCTTCTATATTCCGTCACGGGGAACGTATCAATTCAAAACTATGCCTTTTGGGCTTACGGGTGCTCCTGCTACACAACAAAGGCTGGTTGACGCGCTTTTCTATGGCCCTGAATTCGAGCACCGAGTATTTGTATTTATCGACGATATCATCGTAGTGTCAAATTGCTTCTCTCAACATATAGAGCTACTAAATCGGGTGCTTGACAAGTTAAAAACGGCAAACCTAACTATCAATTTTAAAAAATGCAATTTCTTTAGGCAGGAATTGAAATATCTGGGATATATAGTAGACGCTAATGGCCTACATGCAGATCCCGAAAAGGTGAATGCCATCGTAAACTACCCCACTCCTACAAACCGCAAGGAAGTAAGGCGTTTTTTAGGAACGGCATCTTGGTATCGTAGATTTATTCCAGACTTTAGTTCCTTGGCCAGCCCCTTGAACAAGCTCACTTCTCAGGGTAAGAACGCCGCTCCTTTTGCCTGGTCTTCCGAAGCTGACGACGCTTTCCAAAAGCTTAAGACTCACCTTATGTCTGCGCCTATTCTCTCCTGCCCTGATTACTCAAAGCCTTTTGAAGTCCACACTGACGCTAGTGACTACGGAATCGCTGGAGTCCTCACTCAAATAATTGACGGACAGGAGAGAGTGATCGCGTACATGAGTAAGTCCCTTTCGCATCAGGAACGCAACTACAGCGCAACTGAGCGCGAGGCTTTAGCTGTACTAACCGCCGTTGAACACTGGCGGTGTTACCTTGAAAATGGCCTTACTTTCACCGTTTACACCGACCATTCTTCCCTTATATGGTTTTTAAACTTAAATAATCCAACCGGCCGACTAGCCCGATGGGGTGTACGTCTCTCAACCTTTAACTTTAAAATAAAGCACAGGAAGGGCTCTGAGAACGTAGTTCCAGACAGTTTATCCCGCGCAGTTCCTATCACGGCAATTGATTCAGTACCAAGCATACCGAGACTTAATACAAGTGATCAGTGGTACTTAAATGTGTTTAATGGTTGCCAAAATTTACCAACGTCATTCCCGAACTACAGGATCGACAATGGCAAGTTATACCGGTATATGAAGTCCATCAACCCGCTTACTCGGGAATTCGAATGGAAAGAGGTCATACCAGTGGAGGGTCGCAACGCAATCATTGCCCAAAATCATTCAGAACCTACTGCCGGCCACTTTGGCATTTTTAAAACACATAAACGCTTAAGTTTAAAATACTTTTGGCCTAATATGCACAAAGATGTATCCAATTTTGTTTCTAGTTGTGATGCTTGTCTCTCACATAAACACTCCACTCATGCTACTCTTGGCACTATGGGTCGACCAAAGGACTGTTGCCGCCCTTTTCAAATGCTAAGCGTTGATTTGGTTGGTCCCTTGCCTGTATCCAGGAAGCAAAATACATTTCTGTTAGTCGTTACATGCTGTTTCTCTAAATATTGCATGTTGTTTCCTATCCGTAGAGCTACAGCTGAGATTATTTCTCGGATACTTGAGGAAAATGTCTTTTTAGTTCACGGAATTCCATGCACTATATTAATGGATAATGGAAAACAGTTTACTAGCAATATTATAAAGAACTTATTTGCTAACTATAACGTGCCTAATGTGTTCTATACTCCTCTCTATACTCCTCAGGTGAATACCGTAGAACGCTATAACAAAACCATCATGACAGCTGTATCCACTTTCATTCAAAATGATCATAGGGCTTGGGATACCAACATATACAAAATACAATTTGCTTTAAACAGCGCTGTGAACGAGGTTACTGGTTTCACACCTTCTTTTTTGGTATTCGGTCGTGAGTTGATTAGCTGCGGTACTCATTACATCGACCCAGATCTGCAAGCCGATATCATTTTCACACCCCGGGATAGCTACGCTGAAAATTTAGGCGCCCTTCAAAAGATCTTTGATAAAGTGCAACTTTCCCTTATAAAGGCTCACTCACGAAATAGCACAAATTACAACCTTCGCCGTAAAAACATTGAGTTTAATGTGGGCGATATTGTGTGGAAGCGCACATTCTATCAGAGTGACAAAGATAGTAAATTTTCTAAAAAATTAGCTCCTAAATTTATTAAATGTAAAATTATTGCTAAAAAGTCCAAGCTTGTCTATGAGCTAGAAGACATGACAGGTCGCAATCTAGGGACATGGCATGTTAAAGATTTTAAGTTAACCTAGTTTTAACTATGGATTTTTCTTAGATAAAATCCTGAACTAAAAAGGGGGGTATGTAACGGTTTCGTTACAATCTTCCCGTACTTAACTTTATCTAATTTAAATTAATAACTTAAAATATTCTAATTACAAATAAAATCAACCTTAAATTCACTAATAAATACTTATAAAATAAATCTAATCCTATTTATACACAGAATTAATAATACCCTAATTCTAGTAAAATCCATACAGTTAATTACCTATCAACGCAAACGAACTTTCCGAACGAAACGAGTTGAAGTTGGTGCGAGCTGCGAGGAACTAAAGTTCTTGAACGAGGATGTCATTGCATTTTTAACCGTGAGCGAGCAGACAACTTGCACTGCACCGTCATTCTACTCACAGTTCTATCCATACAAAATAATTGTTGTAAAAAATAAGTAATCCAACAATAATTGGCATTCTTTCTTCTTGTAATAAATACGAAGTTCACCCCATAGTGTTGGGTGAGTGTTCAAAATTATTATGTGTTATGTTTAGTGGTGGTATTGGTGAGTAGCTTTGTACTTTGTACCTAACGGCCAAATACTCAGCTGTCTGGTAATTAAACTGTTTTGCTTGTATTGCTTCTCATTGTAATTAGTTGTGTCACATACTGATCATCTTTTATTTTAAATCTTATTCATAAACGCACACAACTACCCACATCATATTTTTATACTAAAAATATCATCATGACTGTTACTTTTTATAATCACCTACAGCTATGTTACAACCGTATAGACATTTACCGCTTTTATAGTGGTATGCTGTCATCTAACTAGAACATTTTTATTGTTATAAAATTTTACTAAACAGTAAACAAAGTTGATGTGCGTTAGAATGGCGGGACCACTCTTTCTATTTATTAGTGTTTCGATAAAAATATAATTTTAACAACTATTTTCTGCCTTAAAACTACAAGCACTAATTAGTGCTAATTTGTAACAATTAGTGCTAAATATTTATTGTCATCTCCTTTCATGTACATATTATTATCATTTTCATTCCTACATAACCACTGTATTATTATCACTGTTTGACTGCCTCATCATCGATCACTATTTCATGCTGTTAGTTACCATTGCGCTTTTGCTTTGAGGATGAGATGTCGCAGTCAAACAGGGAATGTGGATTTTTCTTAAGTTGTCTGGGAATGAATTCCAGGGTTCCTATTCCGGCGTCAGTTCAGCTTCACGCTACTACCTAGCGCGTGTGTTGGCCTACCCCAACGCACGGTTAGCTGCCTACTCCGTGTCGCCGAGCTACGGGTCTACCTACCACCTACTCTGCACCACCGATTCCCGGGATCTACCCCCGAGTGGAAATTGTACTGCACATCGCCGGACGACTCTAACGCTAAGGCCAGTGGTACACTATCTTGTGGCTACGCAACGTACTTCGGACCGCGAGTGACAACCCCGACCCTGAGGTCTAATAAAATTTGTTAACCTTCTGTTGGTTTTTTTCCTACTACCCTCGAGCTACCTGGTGGGGAGGTAATCCAGCAAGAAGCGTTACATCTGTTTGTGAATATTTTAACTTTTTGTTGTTTTCTAGCCTTTTTTGTTGAATGCAGAATGTCTGAATACCTTATGTTTTATTTCGGGTTGATTAAAATGGAATTGAATAAATTAACTGTCGAAACTTGCGTTATGAAATGTGTGATGTCTTGCGCCCACTTTTTATGACCAACCACGATCAGTGACGATTTCATAGGGAATTCGATGAGTGCAGGCAACGCAAGATGGCAGGATAAGTTGTTGTAGCAATGCTTTGGGGGAGGTTTATGTTCAATAGTGGACGATATCCTTAAATAAGTTGATTATTTATGATGTGAGCAAGTTGTGATATTATGTCCATGTTTAAATTAATACCTTCAAAATTACGTACCATACGGGTAGTCTAACCCACACCACGTGAACATAAACTCATCAAATAAATCGAAGGACTGATATCATTAAAAATAGTGCCAATAAATAGCTGGCAGTCTACACAGTGGTGTACCACAATTCCAAACTTGAATTTAAACTTACGAATTTTCACCCAGTAAATAAATGTAGAGATTGTTTTCAATACGCATTGAAATCAATCACAATTTAAAAAAACCTCTGACACATTATTTCAAACTACATATCTTATCTTGTAGAAGACACGTTTCGATCGACAATCTATTGAACACGTAATTATTATAACATGATATCTTGTGAAAACACTCCAATTCAAACAGTAAAACGCTTAATATCTTAGAAGCGCTGAACCGATTTTCATCAAACATAGCTAAGAACACTCTCGATAAAGTCACCTTTCAAACAAACCAAAACGAAATCAAAATCGCTACATCCGTCTAGGAGCTATGATGCCACAGACAAATACACAAATACGTAAAACTTATAATTTTCACCCCTCTTTTTTCATCGCGGGTTAAAAACATACCTATTGAACAAAACACGATAATATTCGTTAAACTTACTATATCCGCAATTAACTGCCATTATTTTATTTTTTTGTTTAAATTAAAAAAAAAAACATAAAAGTCATAAAATACCAAACTTTACTGGTGTTTCGATTTTTTTGATGAGAAGTGTAGTAATTTCAAACGTCGTATTTTAACATATTATTCCACGTCATCATTTCACATCAAAATGTATGTGTGATTATACGCTTTAGTTAAGTTTGTAGAAATCAGGATAAAGTATGTACTTAAAATCCATGTACACACACCTAGAGAAAAATAATTCTTCAGAGGAAATTTAAAGAATGTAGAGCCTAATTTTTTTTACATATGTGCCACGACACAACTAAACGAAATCGCTTCGTTTATGTGTGTAGGTATGTCTATTATCATTTTTCTCGAGGTTGCTTGAGGTTTGATTTTCATCAAGACAGGGTTTAAGAAGTATTTTACAGCCGTTCAGCTGTGTCACCCAAGGGACAGCAGATCTATTTTATATAAAAAAATATGAAAAATTTTTTTTGGACAGTAGCTTTTAAAGCCACATCATACCGATCAAACGTGCGGACACTCTTATAATAATATCACTATCTCCGCAGTAATCCAGTTCATCCCTCTTGGCGAGACTCTCGGAATCACAAAGAATTACACAGCAGAGGAAGCCCTCCTCTGACGACTTCCACACATCCATCATTCGGAAGAAATCCATCAAACGCCTGTCTGAACTGAGGAATCGAGCGATCAATGATGGACTTACTTTGAGGAATTCATGACGATTCACATAGAACTTGCAAACGTCTCTCCTTTAAATAAGCATAGGTATTTTTAAGGCAGCATTAGGCAGAAATAAGTAAAGTATGGAAATAGGTACTCGTAATTTGTGAGGTTTATTACAAAAACATTTTGATACCACTAATTACAGAAGCTTTGAAGGTTAACCTTATAAAACGTATTAACATAAGTAGAAAACACGGTGACAAGTTCTTAACGCCAAATACTCAATTCATAAATCAGCCCTATATATCTGTTCTGACAGATATAACCAACATTTCCTTTTATCAATTTATTGCAAGTGCTGTCTTAAACCACTTTCCCTATTTCTGTAAGCTCAGACTTTTCCCTGAAGACCTTTCTCAAGGCGACCGTATACCTGTCACTCTTAGTATTTACATCTAGAATGCCTATCCATGCGCTCAGTCTTATTTATTTATTAGTTTATCCTCGCACTGGAACGCCTTGCAGCAATTACACCAATGGAGCACAATCTTATAAACTCACTATAAGTCTAGGTTTCCTCACGATGTTTTCCTTCACCGTTGTCAGTAATGTCCAAGATAAACTTGGAAAGTACATATGAATTAAAGTCAATGTCTTATTTATTGTCAGTTATTGTCTTATTGAACTAAAGGAGCAGTCAGAGTTGCTGTTACATGGCTTATTATACACCCTGAAATTTAATTGGTTGTTTTCCCGCGGCAGAACGACTTGCCTTAAGGAGTACTTTCGAAGTATAGAGTTAAAGTAAATAAGTAACGTTGTTTCTGTTT
This sequence comes from Orthosia gracilis, assembly GCA_947562075.1. Lineage (NCBI taxonomy): Eukaryota > Metazoa > Arthropoda > Insecta > Lepidoptera > Noctuidae > Orthosia > Orthosia gracilis. The sequence continues at coordinate 9,383,917 of OX387266.1, read as the reverse complement.
TAAAATAATTAAAAAAATATTCATCAACTCGAAAAAGTGAGTAACAATAGTAACTCTAGACGTAACTTGTAGGTACTAGGTACTACTCGTGTCACCACCTACAAAGAAAACCGATGCACAAAATAATGTCAAACCAAAATAAACTCTCGCACGTAGTGATAAGCATGCACGATAAGTTTGCACGGAACAATACAAAAAATCACCGCGATACCGACAAAGAAAAGACCGATTTAGAAATGTTCAAAGTAAAATTAGCTCTCGCGTGTAGTGATACGGCATAAACTAGCCTGCGCGCAACAATTTCAAACGAAGCCGCCGGCGCCTATTTTACCCGTGCGGCACGCGCGGCTGTGATCCTGACCTACTTAGTTTTCCCGCGAATGTCGTACGCGCAGCACGCGCCATCACTGTAAACTGCAATGGATCGACTTTACAATTACAGCAATGTGGAGTACGTCGCTATGGTGCAGCTGTATGCTAGGGCTGATTATGACTCCCATGCTGCCCGGCGACTTTACGCAGAGCGGCAACACTTGGAGTCGCTCCGTCTTCGCGGGGTTCTGAACCCCCAAGTCCCATCTCCACGGACGATCGTAGCGGCGACACAGCGGCTACTAGATCATGGACAGTTCCATGCACCGGCACATGCACAGGGCAGAGGTCGACCAGCCGTTATTTTGCCAGCGCTCGACGAGGAGATCATCGAGTACTTCGAACGGGATCCGCGTCGAAGTACGCGCCAGGCCGAGGCTAGGTTTGGCGTAAGCCAGTACCACGTCTGGAAACTACTCAACTCTGAAGGACAGCATCCTTATCATTTTCGCGGTGTTCACGCTCTCCACGAAAATGACCCCCAGAACAGAATTGCGTTTTGTCAGTGGTTGATCGCCAACCAAGATAAGAACATTTTGTGGACGGATGAATCAACTTTTACGCGAGTTGGTATTTTCAACCAGCGTAACGAACATTTTTGGGCAATAAATAACCCACACGTTATTCGCGAGTGTGCGCATCAAGTGCGTTTTAGTGTCAATGTGTGGGCCGGCATAATGAATGGCCACCTCATAGGGCCGCATTTCGTGGCAGGACACTTAACAGGTGGAACCTACCTGGAAATGCTACGAAATGTTATCCCGGACTTATTAGACGACCTTCCGCTAGCGGTGCCCGTGGACAACCTTTATTTTCAGCAAGACGGGTGCCCGGCTCATTATCACCGCGCCGTGCGAGAGCACTTGAACTTGGTGTTTCCCCAGCGCTGGATCGGACGCGGCGGACCAGTGCCTTGGCCGACAAGAAGTATCTAATTCAGAAAATTAGTTTTTTTGGTTAATTTTTCGTAGTTTTCTTTTTTAATTTAATTTTGTGTTCAATAAATTGCAGATAAAAAAGTAGTTATGACGGTCCTAAGCCCGTAAAAGTATGAAGGGAAAATTTGAATAACATGTTGGATAACAGCTGATTGAAAAGCACGTGGGTCAATGGCCTCGCGGACTTTAATAATAACACTAGACGTAACATGTATTGTAGGTAATACTGGCGTCGCACGCGCCGGCGCCGAAGCCCTCAAAGGAAAGCGATGCATAAATGGTCAAACCCAAATAAGCTCTCGCACGTGGTGATACGGCATAAAAGTTTGCACGCAAAACAAACGAGCGAGCTACAAGCCGACAAAGCAAAGACCGATTTATTAAATGTTTAAAGTAAAATAAGCTCTCGCGTGTAATTATACGGCATAATCTAGCCCGCGCGTAACATGATCAAACGGAGCCGCCTTCGAACCTAATCCTTTCGACGGTGACCTAGCACCCGGGTCAACAGCCTGCTGTCGTTCGGCCGTAGATATCGGGAGGTATACTATTGGTTCGTGATCGCTTTCGAGTTTAGTTTTTCACAATGTTAAATATGCCAGTTTTTGTTTCTAATATTTTATATGACTACGAAACGATTGTATTACATAGACAAAACCATTTCGCTGCGGGAAAACAACCATTTAAATTTCACGGTGTATATAACTTAATTGCTTAATTTTAAGCCAATTTGGAAAATTTACGGTTCAATTGCAGGCAGGTCCCTCTTGTACAAAAAATGGCTTTGCTAACAGTTTCCTTATTTTGATTGCATTGATGCATAAAAAACTTTTTTATTTGGAAGTCGGTAGTATTTTTTTGTAAAAAAGATTTTTATTTTTCACTTTTTGTTGTATATCTTGGAAGTACTTCATCAGATCTTCACCTAATTAAATTGGGACCAATTTCGAAACATACTCGTTCAAACAAAAAAAGAATTTTCAAAATCGGTTCACAATTGAAAAAAAAAACATACATGAAGTCGAACATAGAACCTCCTCCTTTTTGGTAAGTCGGTTAAAAATAGATCAATTCCTGGTTACGGTATGGAACTTCGATTAGCTTTTTATCCAGTACGAGTCTGAATAACCTAAATCTAGTGATTTCCCCACAAATAAAAATCTGTTCTAATGGTTTACTAAGTAAACCTTCTGTATCGTCATTGTTTTAAGAAGTGACATGGGTAGAGACGGTAGAGAAAGATATATTTTATTCTTTACTTAATATTTTATTTATTTTTATGAAGGGTTAAGACTAAGGGAAAATACTGGTATGTCAGCAGACAGGAACAGTTTTATTGTAGTTCTCGAGCTTATTTACTTATTACGTTACATAAATATTATATGTACCTTTTACTGGGTAAAAGAAAATAGGTTAAACTAGTAGCAAAAAGAGTTAATAGTTACAGAGAGGGAAGTAAGAAAGGACTGAGGTATCTACTGTATTGTATTAATCGAAGAATTTTAAATGCCATTTATAATATTTAACTTCTACATCTACCTGTACTTAAGGCTCGGCACGAAAATGCGATTTGCTTTTTTTTTTCGTTTTTTTTTTTGAGTTTATTGCTGAAATATTTTTTTCAATATTTTTGAGGACAGACAACATTCGTAGTGTTATTAGAAATCTTTTTTTGAATGTAGGTACAGGCAACAAAAGTTTTCGTGTGCTTTTATTATACATTTTGGTATTTTCTTCTTTGGATAAAATTAAATTAGATAACGATCGCAGCAGTCGTTGACCTCGTAGTTAGCTGAAGTTAATTTAAATTATAAGTTAATAATATTATTAATATGAAACAAGTCACTTATCATTAACATTAATGTGCCAGAAATAACTTAGTTCTTAGCATTCTTAGAATTTAAAATCTAAGTTGCCTCATAACATTCAATTGCTCCGCCCAGCCCAAAACTAGTTAGGAAAACCCTAATGTAATCCACATAAGTAAACAAAGTCTATCCCATTAAATAGATAAAAGAAACTTCAACCTCGACCAAGTGGCAGACCCATACACTTAAGACCAAAAACAGTAGCTACAAACGTCTAGACCAAACACAATAAAATATTCTCATCCACTTAGTTTTCTTTACCAAGTAACTTAGGCACACATAAGAACACTAAGCCTAGTGTTTGCAGAATGTCCGAGCACTATTTTCGACCTCAAAACCGGCCTTTGAATTCAGACGAGCCATTTTCGGGCAGGGCGACCTCATTTTAAATGTCAGCTGGTTTAAAATAAAGGTGCTTGCTGGGAGTTATACTTCACATTGAGTTGAGTAAATAGAAGGTTCAATTTGGTAAATGCCCGGAGCCTATCGTTTATTTACAAGATGACGCTATCATGGTTGGTGATTCTTTCATTTTTAAAATTTAAAACAGAATTTAAGCATTGGCATGGCATCGATACAAAGTAGAAGTACTGGCTCGAGTTCGTGCGCAGTGGCAAGTACGTTATTAAAAAAGTATATTATTAAAAAGTAGTTTCTTTTTTCCACTGCAACCCCTGAAAGCCAGAATCAACAGAGACCATTAACAGAAAAGCGCCTAAAACATTCAAAAACAAAGACTCGTATAAGCATCTCTGTCCGTGTCTTGAACAAAAGCAAAGTCAATAAATTATTAGAAGAAGCTTAATATAATAAAATAATTAAATACTGCCTGTATTTGGTTAAAACCGTGCTTAATCAACATTTATTTCATAAATGGGTCCTTCTGTACTTACGTACATTAGTTCTCTGGTCTTTTACCACGAAATGCCGACATATACCCATGTATAAAAGCTTAGGTTTAGCTTGGGTAGTGTCTTTTATGTAGTTAAGTAGACTAGAACCTCAACACCTTTTACCTAATTGCCTGCTGGCAGTAGAACTCATTAATCAAATTCTTCAGGTCTGAAAATTTTAGACGAAAAGCAAATTACTTAGCTTTTATTGGGCATAGGTTATTTTTCATGTTCTCTTTTATTTTAAAATTATGTTATACTAGCTGTTCCCCGCGGCTTCGCTCTCGCGGTAATTTTCTTTTGTATTTTATGGTTATTTGCAAGATATAGTGTAACTGTAAAGTTTGGTTACTACGTGGGTGTCATAGATGGTGATTTCTGTTCTCGCATGGGCAAGAACCATAAAGGATAGCTCATGCCATGGTAAAAATATTAGGCGTTCAGCAGGGTGGTCATTGCCAGACGTGACGGGTGGGTTTAATTCCCCCCTATGACACCTAAGGATAACGGTGGTCTCAACAAGACGGGCTCCGTGCTTAGTTACGCAAGTCTGAGACATCTAATAATAATCCGTAAGCAGAATACTGTGATTATGACCATGTCTCCAAAGTGTTTGGGAATTTATCCATGGAGTTTATTTGACAGCCTTTGTTTACTATGTAGGGATGGAGAGTAATGTGTGAGATAGATTTTTATTTCTTACAGCCTAAACTTTTAAGTTTATTTCAGAAAATAATGATTTAAATAAAAAGGAATGTATCTTAGGCACATTATGTATACTTACAAAATACATTTCTTTAAGAAGTGAGAGAGTATGTTTCCTGTGGGATGGGGGTAGATCCCATGGCCTGTGGGCGATCTTATGAGCGTAGGCACGGTAAAAAGGTAAAGAATAACTGAAGCTTTTCGGTGACATGGGTCCGCAAAACGACCACAATGATTTTCTACTCCTCTGGCAAGTTCAATTTAGTAATTCAAGTGAACTTGCCTAATTTTTAGATAAGCAACCTACCGCACAACTCAAATTGACATTCAAAATGGCGGACACTTCATTAAAAAAAAAATAGTTTACCAATGTCATTTAATTTGACTGTTGTCTAGATCTATTTTCACAACAATCATATGTGCTTAGCAGAGTAAAATCAAATCCTTAGTATTAGTACTTTTATTAAAAATGCTTTCACGAAATTCTTTACCTATACAATAGTTATCTAGTTGATTAAAATCTCATATTCGAATGTAGGTTTTTGATATAATAAAATAATCTGCGTTTGGTCCAATCGTAAAAACCTTGCGAAGCAGGAGTGGGTGTAGCTAGTAGCTTTATATTCGGTGTGAAAGACTATTTTATTAGTAAAAGTCTAAGTTATGGTTTTCCCACAGCTTCGCTGTTGTGGACTAACTCAAGATCCTTGCATTTATTTCGAAATAAAAAGTACCCAGCCCATGACACATCGCGATAGCGTAGCTTCCCCTCGGGTATAGAATTTTGTTATTCGATTAGTATCTACTTCAAGAGATTGTCATTTATAAACAATAAACAAACAATATTTAACTTTATAATATACTTAAGATTTGATTTAGGAAAAGTTAAAATTTTTGATGGATAGCTTAACATATTATCCATTATTGTGTGTACTACAACAATAAACTAAAACTTGGTCTAAAATTCAAGAAGCAAATGTTTATTAAGTATCCTATCGACTTCAAGATCCCATCTGATAAATCAAGTAAAGAACAAGTTGCAAACTCTATTTCCCTGCCTTATTTTTCTTTAAATTGCATTGCAAACAGGTATTTGCTTATCCTTGATCCCACAAGAATAACTTGCAGAAGATCCACTTCATGCAAATCTCCAAAGAATCTTTAATTATATCTGATTGCAGGGCAAATCCAAATGGCAAGAATCACTTTCAAACTATCAATTTAATTTGCTAAAACGTATTAAAGTTTTAGCAAATTCTAACTGTTTATTCTGTTAAGTTTTCTGCATTCACATAATCAGTCTATAATAAACCCTTCGCAGGGCCAAAGACAGGCCTAGTTCTATTTTGGTAGATGTCAGATATCATCGATTTTTCGTTCCGGGATATTTGACAGGGTTCCTCACGATGTTTTTCGTCATCGTTCTGAGAGCGTGAAGTGAATTTTAAGTTGAAAGATATTAATATGGTTGGTCGGCCCTTCTGACCAATTTTAGCGCTTGTACCTCAGGTTTATATTGCTTTAAATTATAACACAGTTGTTTTGAGAAGTTATAATTACGGCGTATCGTTCCCTCCCTTGTTTTTTTTCCTTAGTTTTTTTATTTGTCATTTTCGTGGGCCTTGTTTTTAAAGTAACATTGAAGATGGGATGTAGGTAGAACTAATTAAATGTTGGGATAAAGTTTGGAGTACTTTTCTTGGTAAAAAGGACATAAATTTAATAGAATGAGAGGACATCTTAGGGTGAAATTTAATGTGAATTTTCTCATCAGAACTACGCTTGGCAAATGGTTGACTGTTAAACGTATGACGTCATCATTGAATACCAGTATTTTACATACTGGGACCGTCTGTAGGTCTGGAGTTACTCAACTACTCAGTGGAATAACACGATACCCTTTAGTTGTACCTTTCTCCAGACTTTAGGACTTTCCTGCTTTAAGGCTGACTATCCGCAATTACTGCCAAAGGTCTGCAAATGGCTTAACATGCTTTCTGTATGTTATAGATGATGAATGACGTAGTAAGGATATCATAGCATCGATACATTTATCAGTTGGTTGACTCGTTGTTGTAGTTCTAGGAACACCTACATTGTCAGCTAAATAGAAACCCTGGCTACACCTCTGTCAAATATCTTTGGAAATCTGTGTTGGTATCTGTGATGTGAATGCATAAAAGTATCAGTGTACTCACCTATCAGTGCAGAGACAATGCCAAATGTGATCAAAATATTTTGCATGCTACCTTACAAAGGCAATGTCTCTGGAATTTATTGATAACCTAGTTCAACTGAACGTAAAAATATTTTATGCTAAACGTAGTTGTACAAATTTTCATGAATAAGGTATTTTGTTCTAGCATGTTGAATATACATATACAAAAATCCTACGGTACCTATATTATGTTTCTACCTGATGAGCAAGATGATGAGCAATGATGTTGAGGTTCTAGACAAAGTGACAATCTATCAGTGATACCGACTGTCAATATATCTGGAAATGTATGTGAATGACATTTGCTACCGAAATGTCACGTGGCCTATCCCAAACATTATGGTCTTTTGAAAATCATTATCGCTGCTAGACGTTCTACTTTTAACTTTTGATTTCGATTGAAAATTTATTATTTTTTAATTGCTGCCTTGATATTTGATAGCAGATTTTACCAACTAAGTTTCATGAAACGGAATTGAAGATTATTTTAAAGGCGTTTCTGTTTGAGTGATATGCCAGAATTTCGAATAAGTGCAGTTTCAGTCATTTAATACACTAGCAACATGGACAAATTGACAAAACTTCTCGGAATATATTTAAAATAATATACGAAAAAGTCAACCAAATCGGAAGCTCAACTTAAGGGGGTGAAAAGAGAGAAAATAAGTTTTTGGGGGTGGATTTTACTTTGGGCGGTAACCTAAAATTGATTATTCTTTACCTAAAATATCGTCCAAAACTAATACACCCTAGATATCTACGATACCCCATTTTTTTGGATTTAACAAAAACTTTGTTTTGGTCGCCTTTACTAACTGCACATAAGAAAGTCATATTGTGTAGGTCAAATAAGAAATCACGCGAACGAGTCCCGGGTGGAGTGCTAGTTTAAAATATGAAACAGCAATAGTCCATTTTTTGTTAGAAAGAAGTACTTTATAACTAGTGGAAAAAAACGTCCAAGTGAGTGTCTTCGCACATTTAGGGTTCCGTATCAAACCGCAAAAGTTGGTTGAAATAGGAAAAATTAGGTAATTACAAAAAAAAAACCGATTATCAATATATTGGTATTTTTTAGTAAAATATACCTAATAACAAACATTATCACCATATTTCAAGTTCATAGGCAGTTAAAAATTGTTCGGAACAAAATTTTGAAAAATTTCTGACTTTGGTGGCTTCTCATTCCTTTGTTTTCCAATTTTTGTATACAAAAAATGCAGTATTTATCCTTTCAACGAACTCTCAACAAAAATACACTACGGAAAAAAAAATATCTCCCTTTAGCTGTATGGGAGCCCCTCTTAGAAACGATTAAAAATATTTTTTGGCAATTTGTATGGCTTATAGGCTGACAATTTGTAGGTCAACAAGATACTAATACTGTGAAGGTTGAAGACTGTAGCTCCAACCGTTTGGCCGTAAAACCCATGTGTCAAATGAAGGACAGTAGGACAGATGGAACGACACGTGAATGATAGCAATAGGGTGCCGTTTTTTCCTTCGGGTACGGAACCCTAAAAATGGAATGATGTTATGAAACCGTTTCATTGAAATAGTTTCGTTGTTTGCTTGTTTTCATCAATATTTTTATAAGAATCACTACTATTGTAAATATCTTAAATCACGATTGTTCAAGACCGTCCAATCATTGAAGTAATGTCTAGTCATAATAACATATTTCAATATTTTGTTTTCAGGTAAGCAAACGGTTACCAGTAGTTCCTTACTACATCCAGGTACTAAATCTTTATTATTCAACTTTTATGCTAATAAGAATAACTTTCTTCTTTGCAAAGGTTAGCAATTTCACATAATCACACGATAAAAAAATATTAATTTCATTCTAAACCGAATCGCAATTAAATTTCACACGTTCCAAATTCGAATTTTGGACGCAAAACAATTTGAATTCGAATGAGAAAAAAAAACATTTTCATTGCGTGCAAAATCTGCTTCTCTATTTGAAATCGATTTGATTGGTCAAAACAATAATCGAATCCGATTCCTATTTGTGTTTTTTCGATGGATATATGTAAATATTACGATTGTATACAAGCAGACGTGGTTGGAATGTGTTCGGGCTTTCACAATCTGGATAGAAAGGTTGTCCAGAGTGATAGGGTTTATGGATGAGGGTGTGAGTTTGGTCATAGTGATAGGCGGCAGCGTAAAAATAAAAACAAAATGAAAGAATAATATCTTAGATAACTGCAGTTTTTCATGCGAAGGCTCCACCTCTATGTGTTTTTATGGTTGGTTAAAATACGAAAATCTATTTGTTTTCTTTCAAAAATATAAGTCACAGTTAAAGTTTAGTAATGGAGGGAAATTTAGTAAAGGGAAGCCGCTCCTTATAAGATAATTCTATTCAGCTGCATGCAATTAGACTGGAAGCCGACCTGCTTTATTTAGAAAAGGCTAGGCAAATGATGATGAAGAAATAATCAATCTACGGAATTATAGATCCGTAGTTATAAACATCTAGTTAACCAAAGAACAACTTTTTTCCCCAACTCAAACCTTTACCCAGTCGATTGAACCTCCCGCCAACCACAAAACTACTACAAAACACTAAGCGCCGATATCACCATTGAAACTATACAGCGTTCTGTCTGGTAGTTTCTCAGCGATCTCAACCAATCAGAACGCTGTATTTGCATAAACTGAGTTTAGTTAAACTAAACGCGGTTGGTTTCATTTGTGATATCGGTCCTAAACCTCGTTCAAACGGCGGTTTGTCTGAAACAGCTTCGTTTGCAGTTCTGCGGTCAAACTGATCGGACAGTTTAGGAAATTCTTCGATTCCTGGTATAATATGGTTTTGGGTCTTTGGTTGGGATGTAGGAAGTTGTAAAAAGTATTGATGTATATTGCAGCGATGTCCTTGAACTCTATTATTTTCGCTTTCGATATATTTTTTAGATATGCCTGGTGGTTTACGGATCTAAACTCATGCTTTTCGAGCTAGGTAATTTTCTTTCGATTGGAGTAAATGTATTGTTTTTTATACGTTTTCGGTACTACATAGGGTTTGATATCGAAATACATGAAATACCCTCAAAACCGACTGAAATGATTCCTCCGCTTATAAGCTTTCCGTGTAGGTACCTTGAAATTGGGAACATCGAAGTGGTGTGGCAATAGCCTAAGATTTCTCCTTTAGATACATGCATATATGAAAGTATTATATGCATATCGCTAAGAAATATCGATGGATCGATATTGCTTTGCCAAGCCTAGTCAATGTCCACCACCTCCACTGTTCTTGTGGTTGGAATGACACCATATTGCTTTGGGCCAGGCTTATGAAATGCAGCCTTATGACACGTTTATGAGTTTTCATTTGTATTGAAATCAAGCAAAATTATTCATGTTTTAGGAGACTTTGTAACGAATTTTATGCGTGGCTATAACCACTTAACTCTAAGCTGAGACTGTCTTTGGATGATATTTAAGGCGAAAGCGTAATGTTCGATATCTCAAGGGGCTAGACACAGGAAAGTGCTCTCAGCGATATCAGTTGTCTAAAAGTCCAAGATGTATGAAATTGGTTAGAGCTACTCTAATTATATTTTTCCAAAATGGCATGTCATAGATGAAAAATGTCAATGTCATTGATGTGTAGACAACCGTTATCGCTGATTGAAAGTCACTTTGACTAGTATAATTAATAGAAATCTTTTTTTACGCCGATAGCCTAAAGCCAAAGCTAGGTTTTCGGGTTAATAAATATACCTAAATGCCTCTTTAGTGCCCTTTTAGTACATAGTCGTAAAACAATCTATTCTTACCAGGACTACGTAGTCACAAAAATAATTCAGCTAAAGTTGTAATTACAAAATATATTAGAACAGAAGATCGTTGCCATACATCCAGCGGAAACTGGCGCATGCACACATAGACGCATAGTTACGACCATAGATATAATATTTTATATTTCTATGGTTACGACGATCTCAAACAAATGCCCAGCGCGAGTGCGCTTGCACTCACTGTACCTACGTGAAGCGCTTCTATGTGTTTGAGCATTTTTACTCGTTGTATGGAACCGACCATCTATGCCTATGAATTTTGTGCCGTAACTAAGATTGGCATTGGCGTGATAGTGAGTTGTAAAAGATGTGTATCGGTTTAGTCGTTGATCAAAGCACCTTTTTATGATGCCCACTGGTGAAAACTATGGTTTATTAGCACGGAATTCACTAAGTCACTGGAGGATGTATCCGGTGTCTTGGTGTTGGTATGCGTGTATTTTGTTCTTATCTACTGTGTTACGAAGAAGACGGAAAATAAACGATCTTATTGAAAACACTTTTTTATAGAATATCTAGACCTACAGAGGATTGGCACCTTAGTAGACATGCGACTAGACGACGAAGAAGATGACCGAATATCTTCGAAGGGAATTAATTAGGAATTAGCAATAAAAAGCATGAGTCGAGTGGCAACTGTAATAGAAGGCCTTTGATTTTCAGTTTAATTAAAAGAAAGGAAAATGTTATCAATCGCAAAGTAACCTGTTTTAAAAAGACTTTGGAGTAATGATCTCTATCTTTGTAATATTTAATACCTAGGTAACAGCTTGCGGCTATCAAAACATTCTGCAATTTGATTAATTCAGCAGCCAGAAATAATTGCTTTGTTTTTATTATTCTGAGGAACAATTATTCCTTTGAATATGATTATAAAGCTGAACTGATGAAGTTTAAAAGATCCTCAGATATCGCTTTCTTTACCACGTACAAAGCAATTTGTAGTAAAAAAGGATATCATTTAAATATAAATCAATGTAGAACTACGTATTTTGTAACAGAACGTATTCACGTCCGCTCGGTCCGGCAGCGAGCGTGACAATGGCGCTATCGGGCACCTGGATGACGTCACTATGTTTACCCGCCAACGATTATTGAAATTTTGTTGCCTACACTCTAATAAAATATTTTGTAATACTCTTTAATGTTGCCATAAACTTTTGTATAAAGGGTTGTAAAATCTATTTTTATTGTTTTTTTAGGCGGAACGTGATTTTTGTCTTTCTGATAAGTGCTTAGGTATGTCTGTCTGGGCTTGAAATAGGATGTTATCTAGGTTATAAATAAAATGGTAGCTATAAATGTGCCTGTTACGGAACTTATATTGTTTCTACTTTGTTGATGATAGTTTTAGTAAGTATGATTCGGGGCCGTAGAGTCCCTTACGGTATATAAAATTACCCTCGATCGATATAATTTTAAACAGAAATCATGATTTACCGTTGAATGGTAATACGAAAGAAACTATTAGTCTATACCATTATTTACAGATAGCACGTTTCGCCGAAAAACGCTACAAAGAATGAATGATTGGCCGATACCAAGATTTGCCGATGTCATGGTTCGTCGGAACATGCTTGCACTAAATAACCTTTTACCGATGGCTATTTTCGCCGATAGCACATCCAAAACAATTGTTTTCTGTTTCTCGCTCATAAAATTTCGACAGGAGTCAATTAAATTGCAATTTCTACGACGTCAAATTTTTTACGGCATAATTGTCAACAGAAAGCATCGTTCACCGTATGATGATCATAGAAGCTTTCTCACTAGGTGGGCTTTACCTATACTAGTTAGGCGTGGGAGTGTAACCCAGGTACTTTACATGCCAGGTATATAGATGTAAAGCTAGCACACTGCCTGTGCGTTAGCTTTACATTATATATTTAGGTAGGTTTTTCATTACATATTTCATATTCATAGTCCTAGTGTTCGCCCAACCTGTTTTACAGTCTGTTTTGACAGCTACGAGTAGATCTATCGGTATGAATTGTGTGATGTCTGTTGAAAATACGTTGCAATTTGTTTTTTCATGTTTTATTGTATTCACATTTACAAGACTCACTGCTGGGACACAGGCCTCCTCTCTTTGAGACTATGAGTTATGAGACTGATTTTCATAAACTCTAGTAGATTAGGTACTAATACATATAATTCTTTTCATATATTCATCATCATCATTTCAGCCGAAAGACGTCCACTGCTGGACATAGGCCTCTCCCAGGCGTCGCCACATTGACCGATCCTGTGCGTCTCGCATCCAGCGCCTTCCCGCAACCTTAACCAGGTCATCGGTCCACCTGAGGCCTTCCAACGTATCGTCTTCCGTTCGTCTTCATATATTCGTGTAAAATTAAATCTTATACAACTTACTAGCTTTCTGCCCGCAGCTTCGCCTGCGTAGACTACACGATTTTGGCTGTTTCGTCTTTTGCAGTTGTGGCGGGATATTGCAAATTAATATCCAAACATAGCTTTCCGCCCGTGTCATTGTTCGCGTAGAGTACAAAATTTGCTCGACTTCATTATTTTATCGAATTATATAAATTACATGTAAATTGATATAAAAGCATAAACTGAACTGCCGTCGTGTTCTAATAGCTAGAGCATTGGACTTTCATTCTGGAGGTCTCGTGGGATCGATTTCCACGGGAAGGTACAAATAGTAACAGAGCACTTTGCTTTCAATTTCTGAATCCTACTACCTACACGATAGAAAATTAATACAGGTTGGCGCAAAAGTTATCACCCGATGTTCATTGGCTGTATTTTTTTTATGAATGTAATGCTTTGGTTCTGCTTTTGGATAGGTAATGTTTTTGTATACCGCATTGGTGGTTTTTCTGTCTGGTGCTAAAATGGCCAGGGTGCTAGTACTGACTCTGTAACAGGCAACGTAGAATTGCGCGTGTGAGATTCAATCTTTCCTTAAATCTATGCCTGCCAACCATAATGACTGACCCTGAGATTTATTTATGATCATTGCAAAGCAGACATTAAGGGGGCATTGTAATCGTTGAAACTCAAAGACAAAGTCAGAGGGTATCAGTGGTATTCGAGGCATGAAAACTTGTTACCCCCGAGCACATATAGTAGGTAATCATTCATTTTAACTTTAGCACCCCTTTTTACCTGTTTAAGGGATGAAATTTAAAAAAAGGCTTAAGTACTTTTTTCTTTAATTGTATTGTAGAGCAGTAATAGTAAATTTCAAGTAATTATGATAATAAATAATTTATTTTTCTTACAAACTTTAACAAAACGTTAGGGGTTGAAATTCAAAAAACCTTATACATGTGTTTCTTTAATTATATTGAAGTGCAGAAATAATAAGTTTCATGTAATTTTTATGACTTACAATTTTTTTGTAAACTTTAACACCCCTTTTTACACCTTTAAGGGATGAAATTCAAAAAATCCATAAACACGTGTTTCTTAAATTTTATTGAACAGCAGAAATACAAAATTTCAAATAATTTTGATAATAAACAATTTATTTTTCTTACAAACTTTAACACCTTTTTTACCCTTTTAAGGGATGATATTCAAAAAATCCTTAAACACGTGTTTCTTTAATTGTATTGAAGAGCAGAAATACTAAATTTCAAGTATTTTCTTACAAACTTTCACATCCTTTTTTACCCCTTTAAGGGATGAAATTCAAAAAATCCTTAAACACGTGTTTCTTTAATTATTTTGAAGAGTAGAAATACTAAATTTCAAGTAATTTTCTTACAAACTTTCACATCCTTTTTTACCCCTTTAAGGGATGAAATTCTAAAAATCCTTAAACACGTGTTTCTTTAATTATATTGAAGAGTAGAAATACTAAATTTCAAGTAATATTGATAATAAACAATTTTTTTTTCTTACAAACTTTAACTTCTTTTTTTACCCCTTTAAGGGATGCAATTAAAAAAATCCTTGAAGGCGTATTTTTTATTTTATATTTAGAAGCTAAATGCAATGTTTCATTCATTACAAATTAAAAATCACAGAGTTTCATACAAACTTTCATCCCCTATATAACTCCCATAGACATTAAATTCAACCCAATTTCATAAAATCCTTCCTTATTCCTTGTCTGCATTATAAAGAGAATTTCTGTGCAAAATTTCATCTTTCTAGGTCCAAGGGTTTGGGCTGGGCGTTGATGAGTCAGTCAGTCAGTCAGTCAGGACTTGTCTTTTTATTTATATAGATAGATATGGATTGCCGTTGCTTAAAGTTAGGGAATGATAAACATCTACTTAATAATATATTTTTAGATGTTAAAACGTATCTCAACTTTGAACAACATAATAATATAAATAAAAAGGACCAAGTGTAAAAGATATCAATAACTTTTCCATTTCTACGATTATTACTTTTTTCATCTCCATAAAAAGGTCTTAGAGCCTGTTTTTAAATTCGTTTGTGAACTTTGTAGGAAGCTGTTTAGGAAAAACTTGTTTCTAAATTCAGTAAAAAAAAACAATAACAAACATTAAATTCATCCTCTTGTTTTAGTCACAGCCTCCATTTGTAACTCGCTCCATCACTATAATCCATCCGCCATTTCTATGCGTTTAGCTAGCTCCTTTTCCTTTTATTTTAGTAGTATTGAGCGCCAAATGAGGCGCAGCTGGACAGAGGGGCGATTAGGGAATTGTGTGAATGCGTGCGTGGCTGGTAATGTCTAGGTGATAGCGGGTGTTCGTTATAGCTGGGTTGAGGGTATGAAACTGAATTATTAGGTAGGATTATAGTGTTTTGTAGGGTGTTAAGTAACACAGTTTGATGACAAGTTAATTGGACAGTTGCACTCTTAGGCACCTACATAGGACGGTACATGCAATCTCGGTTTAAGAGACAAGGGAAGAATCAGGGCGTTGTATGAGTGTGTGGTTGAGTGGCTGTTACTGGCTAGGTTATTAGGGGAGCTCGCTGGATTGAAGGTGTCACAGTTGTTTGGAAGGGTGGGTGTAGTATTTTTGAAAGTTGTTAAGTAGCATGTTTGCGTACATGGTAATCGCACTGTTGCACACTTAGGTACCTACATAGGAAGATATTTTAAAGCGATGTGCCAACTCGTTTCGAAAAATGTTCACTAAAATCTGATACGAATTATTCTTGAGTACACCTCGATTAATTTGAATGGCGTCTGCTTAGTTCTCTACTCGCTGCGCAAAACCCCACCTTCCACAATTGGTACTGCGCAGCGTCTCACGGAATGTTACAAGCCGCCATTAAGATTGAATCGAACACTTTCTGGAATTAGTATTTCTTTTTTTAGAGACTACTGACCAAATCCGTTTCTATCCTAGAATAAAAAACCTGCCTACATTTGGGCCTTGCAATGTGGAGTTCCAATTTTAATGTTAGGCAAGGGTCTCGGCAAAAGCCTCGTCCAATCTCATTCCTGCTACTAAATCTCACTACAGTTCCTCGCATACACTGAACTAAATCCATCTCACATGTCAGCTTTACGTTTGTCATATAAAATAGTTCAGACTCTCCACTGGAAAGCGAGGAAGTTATGCCAACATAAAGTTATAAGTTAAATTGACTTTGGCGAGCTATGTGGACAAAATTATTTGCTCTCCATTGACGCAGTTAACGCTGAAGTCCAGAGTGAATGAGCGCTGGCCTAGGCGGTAGCGCGGCCATCGCGAGTTGTTTTAGCGGGCAGTAGAGGTTAGACGTGTTTCTTCTTGTAAAACAATAGACGTTCGCTTGCTAGCTTGGTCGCTCAGACCCCTCGCGTAAACCGCTATAGGCCTTGTAACTCTTTACAATCAATGCCCGTGACTAGAGATAAAGTGAACACATTGATCGCGAGTTGTTGTTAGCTTTGTTGTTCAGTTACGTCATGCTAGGCACCCACCATAGTCACCTAGGCCTCTAGACAAAGTGCAATTCCATCAGAGTTAATGATTGTCGAAATTCAAAATGTTTAGGAATGACCACGTAACATTTCCGTAGCTCATGAAAATCACAAACTTTTTTTAAATTTCAACAATCACTATCGCCGATTGAATGTCACTCAGTCTAGAGGCTTTGCACTATCGATATAAACGGTAGATTCGTGATTACTTTCCTCATTTCCTCGTCCTACAAAACACAGTACCATTTAATAAGACAAGGCATGTCGAACTGAGACGCGGCGGCGATCTATCTTTATTGATGACGTCATTTGTCTAACTGAAACTCTGCTGTAGCACGCCAAGGGAATGCATAAGATATTGTGGACAAGTTATGGGAGGTGAGCGGTTAGGGAAAATTTTGAAGGTTAGAATGGGTTATTACTGAGATAACATGTAGTAGAAAAATATGGAAGAAAACTTCAAATCCACCATCTATGAGGGCTACAAGGTTTTCTACAGTTCTTTGAGGCAATAGTTTATTTTGTTTGAAGGAGAAACCTGCCATTCGTCCTTTCTAATTTTAGGCATATAAAACGCGAATCAAACATGATCCTTTTGCCACCAAAACTTTTTGTCTGCTATATAGAGCTTGCTTTAGGGCAATATGCAACTGCATTCATCAGTAGCAGAGCACCTGCCATCCTACCTAGGTTTACCTGACTTACGTATTACAAGATTTACTTAATATATACAGTTTCTGTCCTAGAAAATATGTCCAATAATTCATATACAGCTATTGGTTTTCCATCTAATAAATAAAGAATTCTTCAAATGGCATAGTACTCGCTACAAGTCTATTACTTAAACCCCACACAAAAGTCACGTGCTCAATATTTACGGCAAAGGATGGACAAAGTACGGCCTGTCCTTTATTTTCATAAGGAAATCACAACACTACCATAAGAATCTATGCTTTACTATTATTTTAAGGAAATCGCTCAGAATTCGTGGTATTTTTTCCGTATTTTCTAAGTTTTCCAGTAATCGCGTGTTTAGGAATCTTGGAAGAGTTCTTGGAAAAATGTTATGTATTTAGAAAAGGCAAGTGAGTTTAAGTGTAAACTATTAAAGTTTTTCTTGTGGGTGTTGGTAAAGGTCAGTCAGTCAAGTTTGGTTATTTCAGCATGAAAGCTTCGGGTCATGGGTTAGAATCTTGCACGAACTTCCCTCCAATTCAAAGGCCGAATTTTCTTCGAATTCCCTCAAATTTCCATTCACAATTACAAAAAAGCATTAAGTATTATTACTTAGAATAACCTAAATTCTGTCACGTAGGAAATAAGGGATTATAATGTTTGAACGTTGAAGGCATACTTATTATTTTTGGGTTATTTTAGTTTATAAGCCCTTGAAACCTTGCGGCTAAACCTGTCAACCTTGGTTTTAGAAACATTCTGTGTTTTGTTTAAAAATATAATAATATTAGTCTTTATTATCTTTAGAAATCCTTTTACACGGATTTGGAACAAACTTTGATTTTAAACAAATAAGTTCAGATAATCTCACGATGTTTTCCTGTAAAGGCAAGTCTTGGCGTTTGTATTTATTAAAATGTTACTTACAGAAATGTTTTCTTCAGAACTAAAGATAATATTTATATTGTTCTTTGATGTAAAAAAATCTTCCTTCTGAAGACGTCATGTCTGTCTTACTTATTACAACGAAAATATCACCATCTTAAAAATCCTATTCTTGCTCCTTTTCAACCTTTAAAATTTTCTCAATTTTTCTTTCAAATTTATCACAACAGTCGGAAGTAGGCAGGCACTACAAAAATGAGGCACATAAAAATAGACGACAACTCTTCAACATAAAAGCGCACTTAAAATAAAATTCTTCAAATGCCTTCAATTCCAATCATTCAGTATTTGCCAAACAAAAGCTTGACCTAACTCCGCCGGCGATAGGGCGTCTACACTTTATGAAAACACAGGGGGTTCAACTTATTCATGATTAAGGGAACTCTATATTAAGATTTTTATCAGAAAAGTCTTGTGGTTGGTAATAATAACTGGCGTGTGTGTATCACTAGATGTATAGCAAACGAAGCAAAAGCAGTATGTAAGGATGGTAGCAGGTGGCGTTTTGTATTCCCTACCCCTATGGGAAAAAGGCGTCAGTTTATGTATGTGACTGGCGTTCGAAATATTTCCGACACCTTCAAACTTTCAATCATGTGGTTTTGCAAACTATTTCCTTCTGGTTGCAGTCTCAAGGGATGACCGCTGGGCTACTAGTTCTTTAAAAGCTCGAAAAGCACTTTGAAATGCTTCGAGGATACGTGCGTGAAGTAATGGTATATACATTACTTCACGCCCTTCAGCTTATTTAAAAGCTCGAAAAGCAGTACCTATTAACCGGACATAAAGCCAGCTGATACCGAGAGTTTTATAATTAGAAAACTGGAGTACATCCCTGTCCGACCTAAGTAGCGAATCGTAGTATAAACTTATTGATAGCTTAACAACACACCAGAATTCAACTTTTGAATGTTGAACTCAGCACTGATTCAATCAATCTGACTTGCCTTTTCCCAATTACATAGGTTTGTTAACATCGGCTTCCAGTCAAACTGGTTGCAGCTGAGTACCAAACATGGAATGACCGTTTATCTGACTTCCGCAACCCACTGACGGGGTAACAAGGCATAAGACTTGTGTCAGATTTTAATTATTTTGACAACTGTAATGACTGTCAAAGATCTTTAAATGACCTAGCCAAGCGTTGGTTAACCTGTGCTGCTGTTGTTACCTAGATATTTAAAAATTAATTACACAACACAAACCACACTAATTGCCTTCAACCAAATTCGCTCCTCCGTCATCTCAAACCAACATGGCTGCGGTTCGATGCCCACCGGAATGAAATCGAACGCACAATGCGACCAGATAACCTATTGACATGCAAACTGCGATTGGCCTATTGTGGATCTGATGGGGCTTGACTCGGGCGATGAATTGGGATCCACTTGCGGGGTTACAGGGATTATTTAAACACAAAATTCATAACAGCAAAATCAAATTAATGAAATGTAAGTAATTAATTAAATAAGACCTTGGTTTATAAGATCCTTTAAAATAAAAAGTCAAGCAGGTACTGTGAGGAGCAATTAGCTGTAATCTTTGCGCAGTATCAAATCATTTGGTTATTTGGCGAAGAGATGTCAGGCATAATTTAATTGTTTTGAGGAAAAGGTCGTTGTTTTTCTGTAAACAGTGAATAATGGTGTATATTTCACGATTTAATGTTGGTATGTAGTGCATTTAAATTACTAACGGTATGAATTTTATAGATACAGACAAACGAAGCTTAAAAAAGGAAAAATGTAATTACGTAACGAGAATTCACAAAATAACAAACTGTGTCTACATTGTTTGCTCGTTGAGGTAGTGTCGAGTTGGAGGACATGACTTGAAATATGGACTTTAGTCCAGTTATACTGACTTATTTATTTATTTTATCTCTTGTTACCAATATCCGAACTTTTGATTAAACTTGAACACGGAAGCCAAGTTAGAACATTAATGATGAATATCGAATATCAAAGAAAATATCAGAATACCTAAGAGGATCGAATTCTAAGGCAATCCAATTTTTAGGAAAAAAAAATCTTTTCTGTTTTTCACCCTTCAAAGCTTCACACAGATTAATTAAATGAAAATGGAACGCTTCCGTTATCATTGCACTTTGTGTTTTATTCTTCAAAATACCTATATCACAAATTCCTTGTGGAACTGAGGAAACTGTAAGGGTGACCGCAGTACCTACATATTGCAGTATCGAGTCCACGATAAAAATAAAACTAAGTCATACTAGAAGTGCCTCTTGATTATAGTTTTTTTTTGGTTTATTAAAAATTGGTATAAATTAGAGCCCTTTTTTATTTAAAATTCTGGTACTTAATTATGTGTGACGAGACAACAGACGAACTACTTATAAAGCGTTCCTAGCGAATTTTCTGAAAAAATCAAATAAAATAGCTTAGGGACTGTTCTTAAATAAATTAGTTAAGTTTATCGTTTATTTGGAAAATATTTGTTTATAAAAATGTATTTTAGTATGTCTTGATTTCGAGACGTTAAAAAAAATGGAAGAGTATCTATCTCATTAAATATCTATTTATCACAGTTTTTTATTGTAGCAGCAATAAAAATGGAGTAGATCTTTAGGACTAAATTGTCATCATGCAGTCATATACATCTGAAAGTCTGTATGGTAGGATGTTTCTGGATCACCATAAACCGCTGAACGGATTTGAACAATGTAAAGCGGATCATTGGCACATCCATCTTCTATATGCGAAGAGTTGGGAATACTTCGTCACCTGCCATCTTATATTGATCTGCAAAACAAAATGATGACACGGTCAGTTTTACTAGCTCAAGTTTTTGTTGTTTTATTTTATTGCGACTTATGTTGCTGTAAGTTGCGTTTACCGAAGGGATCGCAAATAAAACTTCATGAAGAAGTTTCTTTTTCTGCGTCCTTCTTTGTTCAAGACGACATTTCTTTTTTTTCCTTTTCCTAGACTTTTTCGATAGAATGGACCCTAATCTTATTATTTCTGAATTCACGTGGCACGCACAACTGAGTCGTACCTATCTATAGTATAGCTGAGTACTTATGTAGAGTATGTAGGAAGGGAACTTGCTTATTATTTCCTTGTTTTCATTTAAGGTTATAGTAGAATGTACGCAGGGTAGGATGCGTTTGCAGTGTGGTGAGCCAATCAACCAACACATGCATGGCTGCAGTCTGTATGGAATATGTTTAACCATTATTTAGTGCTTTGATTGTGCAGGTTAAAATAAAATACCAATCCTTCAACTAACTGTTTGATTATTAAAGGAAATTTAAAAAATAACTTACACAATAAATTATTTTATTAATTTATACGGCAATTTATGTAATCGAGTATTTGCCGTATTATTGTTTAAGAGACTCAATATTAATATTCGAATGTATTGATCATCGTTTATATTGATCATTCATTAAAATTAACTTATTGAAATGGCCAAAAATTGGACAGCATAAGATGAACCAATTATAGAATTGATTAAAAGCAAACTTGACGATCTCTTCAAGACTTTTCCGTTAACTTTAAAACAAGACAAATTAATTAAGAGCATCGTACTGAAAGCTTTTCCGCTACATAAATACATTCTCCCTAACGAACCAAATAGAAAAGAAGGAGTGTTGGCCGTATCTTGTCGCCGTCACTTAGGGTAACTGAAGCAAATAAACTGACCATTTTATAACCGTTAAAACATTTTTTTTAAGAGCGTGGAAAGAAATTCAGGTCCTTGTGTTTAGAAAAGTGGTGGCGTATCGAACTCAGTGGCGTGTGATTTAATTTTTAATTTATTTATAAAAACAATTTGTTGTCTTCAGACTTAAACAAAGCACACAATTTTTTAGACCTCTGGGTCTTAGCAAGCGTCTTACCATTTTGCATTTTATGTAAAAAATGATGACTGTGTAAAAATAGCTGTATTAATCGACTTTCGTTCTTGACATTACCACGTATGTAAAATGTACATCAACTTGCCCCCTTTTCGATAACAGTTTCGATTACGCTTAAAATACCTACTTCACTATTTTAACAAGGCTTGTAATGTCTAGCCTAAATTGTTTCAATTTTCTATTATTTTTGTGTATGACAATTTCATTCATGGGTCGCTGTTTTTTACTCTTTAAACCAACATATGATTTAAAAACCTTTGTGCAATTTTGCCTGTATCAATTCATATCAGGCATGGATGGGTCAAAAAAGACTTCAGGATTAAATTTCGTCCGGCTATCCCTAGATAGCTAGATAACCAGGCTTACTACCACTTTGTTAGTTAGCTCTCTTATATACCTATAATTACACCGGCAGTCATGCACATCAAACTGGAACACAAGAATATAAGGAGTGTTGCTGAGTTACGGTTGCAAAAGGATAGATATAGTTGTAACTGCCTGGATGAGCTGCTTCAAAAAGAGCTCTATAGCATTATCATTCTACTTCTTTCATACATCTCCGTTAGTCGTCATCTCAGTAGTCACCCTTTTGAGACATTTCACAAAGAACTTACTATCACTTTTCAGCAGCATCCGGTTAGGCTGGAAGCCGACATCAACAGGTTGGATATGTGTCCAACCATACAACCTACCA
Organism: Orthosia gracilis; assembly: GCA_947562075.1. Taxonomy (NCBI): domain Eukaryota; kingdom Metazoa; phylum Arthropoda; class Insecta; order Lepidoptera; family Noctuidae; genus Orthosia; species Orthosia gracilis. Next base: position 9,361,045 of record OX387266.1, on the reverse strand, counting down.
TGTGGTAGGCAGATAAAATAAATAGTCAGAAGAAAAGCTTTAAATTCAACAAATATTTAAACATTTTTTTGCGGATTATAACACTGCGGATTCACATCACTCTATGTTTCTCACACTCGTATCCATGGTTGAAGTTTTTACAATTACTATTTAACAACAATGTCGACGCCCCGCTGTGCGGGGGCTCCTATTTCTGTCTGAAGGGTCTAAAGTAACCTAACACGAAGAGGTGACGGGTTCCTGAACCTGTTCGTGTCGGGGTGCCCTAACTAATTTGTGTGCAAATCAGTATTTTTGTTTTACGGTGAGTAATACGAGTATTGTTTCAAAATGATACGCATTTTGAAACAATACTCGTATTACTCATCTGTGGTTTCAGCTAGATTTTTGCTGTAAATTAGATAAAAAAGATTTTGATGAATTTTAAACATTTTTTAGTACAACATGTTTAGGTAGTCAAGTAGTTTATTTTTAGTATAGTCATTTATTTGATATGCAGTAGGTTATTAGTGGAGAAATTTTGTTTGCTTAAATTTCTAAATAGAGGTGCAGTTAAAAAATACCCAATATAAAATACTTAAAAATAATTAAACTTGAAGCTTACGAATGATTTTCGTTAAAGTGTATGGGTAACATAGTAATCAATTAGGATTATAAATTTGATTTTTGAATGTCCTACGTACAAAGTTATCGCGACATGTTAAATGAAAAACGTCATCGGACTTCGTAGATTGTCACGGTTATAGTATTTCTCGAAGGGTATGACAGAGGTACAGTTATATATTTGAGCTAGCCTATTGTCACTAACGGCGCACTTTGTCAAACTCCGGGCTACTTCTAAGAAATTCCAGAAGGTAACACTAATTAATTACTAATCAATTGTACCAAGATACAAAACTAGGCCAGGGACTACAGTTACTTCCAAAACAAAACTTTCCTCTAATACAATATTAATATAATTCGTAGCTGATTGCGATCACCAGCCGACGCCCGTCAATTGATGTTAATCTTGTAATTGAAGTAAAATTTATGAGACCACTAAATTTCAAGCTGGCTATGTGTTACAGCTCATTTACACGAAGTGATTTTGTCGCCTAGATTTCAAAAAGGAGAAAAAAAATCAGGGTCAAGTGAAATACCACAGAATGTTTCAGTATGGCTGAAATTTATCTTGCTACTTAAAACAAATCAAAAAAGAAAAGAGAAACTACCGGACTGACAGACGGTGCAGGCTTTACTAAGCAGACTTGTGTCAGAATCCGGATACTTTATTTCCGTATTTTCGGATCGGATATCACGAAAACGACTAACGTGTCTCGTTGAATAAGTGTACACACATGATTGCAATTTTTACCAGACTCAGATAGACTATGAAGCGTCTCGTCGGGCGAGAAACTCTTCATGTATAAAACTGCCCTTATGCTGAGCCTCTGAAATTTTTTGACTGGAAAGTTTTGTGTAGTCTGAAATATTGATATTTAAACTAACTTACCGTGAACTCAAAACTCTATTAATATTCGTTTTTTTGGGTCTTTAAGTCAAGAGTGAATAGGTGACTTCTAGGCAAGCGAGCTCCACTGTCGACCACATCATCGCTTACCATCAGGTGAGATAGTGGTCAAACGAGAGCCTATAGAATATAAAAAAAAAAAAAAAAAATATTATACTCCAAGTCAAACTTCATTTTTGTAAATATACTTAATTCTGTTGCCAAATCTATTGGTGAGCTACAATCTGAATATTTTTCTGTATTTTTTTTGTATTTCGGCTCTCCTAAGACCACTGCTTATCCTGATGGTATGCGATGATATAGTCAACGATTGAGCATCCTTGTCCAGAAGTAATCTATTCAACTCTTGACTTAAAGCTCCCCAAGTTTACAGTCACTATCAGACTTGTAGCTTGAAAGTAAACGATTATTATATTTATTATAATAGGTATAAGAAAACGCTGACTGTTTATATAAAACAGAATGATAGCGTTTTGGTAATACATTATCTATGCTGCTATGAGCTGTTTCTACATTGATTTTCTAATAAAATAATTTCGGTAAACTAGACCAAGTATACCAACTTGAATTTGCCGAAATAAGCATCCAACATTCCTCCTCTAAAAATAGACTACACTATTACAATACGTTTACGAGCTAAAACCGCCGTATGATCATAAGATTTATCTTATATTTTTAAAACTTCAGTGCATGAATTGTAAAGCTTGTTAAACTCTCAAGTGGTGTTAGGACCGAATGTCAGATTTAACTGCGAAATATTTTCGCATATTTCTTTTCTGTGATTGCGAAAAAATGTGGGATACCGATGAATGAGATACGATGCGGTGAAAAGATTTCTAGCTGTCGTTGAATTTGGTAGAAATTATAAAAATATTTTGGATTTATTGTCATAGTGTTCTAATTATCGTGCTAGTGGAATTGTTCAATTGCTTAACAGAGGCTCTAGACAAGTGATGTTCTATCAAGGAAAGCGTCGCCATCGCAGTTGTAAAAAGTCACAAATGTATGGGAATGCCAAGCGCTGCCAAAAACTTTGGCATTTTGACCTTCGACATCGCTGATAGAATGAGACTTAGTCTTAAGCCTCAAGCGGTGTCCAACTGATTAAAGTCCTTATTCACGATCAGCACTATTGTGACGTAAAAAAACTTTGTTTCTGCTTAACTTGTGTCCGATTTAGAACAAGAAAAATCAGAGATTATATTCGTAAGAAATGTTATGTTTCGCGTTCAGAGAGAATAGCTTGGCTATAAAAATAAAATACGTACTCTGACTTGTACGGAGCCCTTACACGGTTATATTTTCGTAGACGAAAAATAACTGCTTTGTTAATGAGAATGTTTAAAAATTACAGCTTAAACTTGACTGTTAACGAAAATATTATAATGCATTACATAATGAACAGCATGCCTATATTATCTTAAGGGTAAAGCTGTGGTTTATAACCTACATACACTCACATTACGCCAGTTATGTTCAAGTCCCAAGTAATAGGGGCAAACCTTTTGCAATTAACTGGGTACGAATCCTGACTCCTGGCTAATACTGAGAAAAACGACTTCGAAAAACACAATAATACTTTAACAAATTGAACAACGAAAAGATCTGTAGTTAACAGTTCAATTAGTGAACTTGTAAAAAGTCACTCTTTGTAACGGTGTGATGGAAAACTGTATAGGTTTTTTGCGACCATAATTTGGCCGTAAAAAAACTACAAAGTGTTGAACTATTTCGATGAATTATGTAGATTAATCGTGTGTTAGCCGCCCTTAATAAAACTTTAATACCTATTTTGATATCACTATTTTTGTGATCTCCACCAACCCGCACTGGGCCCACGTGGTAGCTTAAGGCCAATTTCGTCTCACAGGGAGGAGGCCTATATCCTAGCAGTGGAATATAATAGCCTAATATTAATAGCCTAATGATGATCACTATTTTTAGTTTGGTATAACAAAGTTTCATTCAAACATCAGCGCGGCAAGCTTTCCTTTATTTAGGTCATGGTTGACTTTCAGACAAACCTTTTTATCATTATCATGTAGGTAACATTATAGGAACTATATTCATTAACACCAATGAACTATTTTTACCTATCGATAACCCAATTAAAAAGTCATATTTCCTGGCTATATTTGCCCAACAAGGTTATCAATTTACACAACACGATATTTCCTCACACCAATACTGAAAACGATCGGCATAAATATTCTAGTCCCGCGAAATCTGCCTCGAAGAAAATTTCTCAATAAGTATTACTGATAGCCGATATATTACTTGCTACGTCGTAGCAACATCTACAGACTACGAGCTACGGTGCTACGCTTCACGCTACGTTGCACCACGAAATAATTATCAGGAAAACCGAAATATATTTCCTAGTATTCCTTGTTTTAGAAAACTTGTGTGTTTTTGTAAGAAAATTGTATTTAGCATTAAGGCACGTTTTCTTAAAACTAAATGCCTTAATTACGCAGTTACTTGAGCGTTACATATGGTCGTGCTTTTTATTATTCCGGAGGTAGATAAAACTGTGGTTTTATTATTCTCTGTTTTTTCTATGAGAATTTTGCGCTGTGATGTGTGTTGTTTATTGTTGTCCTTTTAAGAGAAAAATTTTAAAAAGTATCGCGTCTGTGCTGTAGAGCTTTGATTGTTGAGCTTGTGATATTTTCTGGTATCAGATGTAGATGATATTTTCATGTTTTGTTGCCCCTGATAATATCTGCAAACTAAAATATTTCTCAAGGTACTACATACGTTATGTAGAGCAAATGTAATTTTAAGGCTTGTTTGGTTTTGCGCATAGGAAACCATACAATAATAATCCACCACGTCAGTACTCATATTGACTTTTCTTTGTGAGGAACTTAATTGGCGATTTTAGCTCACAGTAGTCTCTAAAAAATAAGTTTTTGTTCCTTACCAGGCTTAAACGCACCACCAGTACATTAAATATCCTACCACCTCGACCTATGCTATTAATCCCAAAATCCTAATCTGGACCTTTATAACCCGTTATAAATAACTGTATAACCCCGTCGATATCAGTCTGTTACCCTCAAACTTGAGTAATCAATTCACCCCCATAATAAACATGATGCTGGATAACAGACCACCATTGAAACTATTTTAATGGCTTTTGAGCTACCGTGGTCAGATAACTGTATACAAGGTGATGTCATTTTAGGCGAAGGCCCTTAGAGCAGTTAAATTAGATTAGAAGCAAAAAGATTTTCTTAGAAATTCGTTTCGATGAATTTCAGGATTTTTTAAACAATTATTTTTTTGCGATGAATATAATCAAATGTCTTATTAATTTACTAGAAACGAATTCCGTGAATAACACAGTACGAGTATAAACATAAAAAACACAAAGAAGTACATTTTTTTTTTCTACAGTATGACATCACGCCTGTATTCCCGGAAGGGTTAAGCAGAGTTGTTCCAATTTAGTACAGTCACATTTTGCCAGTTATGTTTAAGTTCCTTGTGATAGGAGGCGAGCCTATAGACAATAACTGGGCACAAATTCAAACATTTTATTGTTACAAACTGATAATAATCAACATTACATAATCAACATACAAGAGCAGTGATGGCCCAGTGGTAGCGGCCCTGACTTACGTGTCGTAGGTCGTGAGTTCGAACCCAGGCAGGCCCCTTACTTTGTGTAAATTATCACCGCTGCTAGTAAAACGGTGAAGGAAAACATTCTGAGGAAACCGGCATGTCTTAGAACCAAAAATTCGTAGACATGTGACATCCACCAACCCGCACTAGGCCCGCGTGGTGGATTAAGGCCCATTACCTCTGTCACAGAGAAGATGCCTGTGTCCCAGCAATGGTAACATTATAAGGCTGATGATGAATAATCAACATTTAGGCTGAGCCTATATAGTCAGAAAATTATACTACCCTCAATAAAATGTATGTTATAATTTCGGTAGAAAGTTTAATTTTATGATCAATGTGAATGAAAACGGTTAGTAATTAGTTGTTACAAAGATAAATTAGGTACCAAGTTGTGGGTGAAATCGTTGGCTCTTTCAATGTCGTTTATGACAACGGTCGATTATATTTATTTGATCGGTAGTTTAAGTGAATAGCGGAATACACCGGAATACACCGCCTACCTAGAGGCGGTGTTTGCGATTAATAGTTCCTTTAGTAGCTGCGGTGGAAACATTGAGCGTTATTGGATAAAGCTTTTGTGTGAATGAAAACTGCGTTATGTTAAATAGGTATTTTCACAGATTTAAAGAAGCCAGATGTGGCTCTGTCTCTGACCGAGTTGGCCCTTTACTGCTGTAGTGCTAAAGTGAAAAAGTACGATATTGTGTGCTCAGAATAATGACTCTTAATGATCTTTCAAAAGATATATTTATTTTCCATGATTCATTGACTTTTGCTCTTACCTGTACCGTGTAGCAATTGGTTGTCTGGTTAATATATCATTGAAAAACGTGTACATCTGCTTATGTAAAGAATTAACTACATTGAAAAATGTACGTAACATAGCCAATCTACAACAACACACATCTTACATAATAACATTTTCGACCAAATAACTCGTAAAAAGTTCATCAGTGATTTTTGACTTGTGAGTTTGCTTTGTGACTTGTCATCGAACCAATCATCTCTCTTTGACACAACAATGATAAGTTTACCAAATACATCGCTCAACGAATCACAAAACAGCAAAGAACTTTGCGCTAAAATAAGTGAACTACAAGAAGAATTACAGATTGCCAACCAGGAAGTAACTAATTTAAACATAGAAAACACGACTTTAAAGGCAGAATTACAAAAAATTAAACAAGTAGTAAATAACTATAAAAAAGTCTGTACAGCTGAAAAAACGATGCGTACACCAAAACCAAAATCTGCAAAAAATAAATATGTTTCAAGGACGCCGAAATTATGTGATACACCGCCAATACTACTGCCAGTAAATAGTGAAAAGCGATCGGATAAACCTGAATACTCAACAGCCCAAAAAACACGGAGGAACCATACCCAGTCTTAAAAAATGACTGCCAAAAAACGAAACCAAAAACAGATGCCTAAACGTAAAATATGTTTCCTTAATACAGATAACAAAAACGATGTACTGTCAACAGCTCAAAGCACTTTTCAAAATAACTACGGAGTATGTCATTATTTAAAAACCCGAAACATCTTCTAAGCGGTCTAGAAACAAAATTAATAAATTATACGATGAACGACTTCTGCATTATTTTGCTTGGGGAAGAAGATTTCAAGAGGACTAATACGAGAGGTACTTCAGGCAGTGCAACACACTAACTTAATAATTTGTATGCCAACATATAAGTATCCATTTGACACTAGTTTATTCAACTGTAGAGTGGAGACGTACTGTAGAGTGGTTTCGCAGATTGAAAGCTAATGGGATTCCTATCAAACATTTACGTTTAAATGAATTTCCTTCAATAAAACATATTCTGTTTGTGAATATTTTAACTTTTTTTTGTTTTCTAGCCTTTTTTGTTGAATGCAGAAAGTCTGAATACCTTATGTTTTATTTCGGGTTGATTAAAATGAATAAATTAACTGTCGAAACTTGCGTTATGAAATGTGTGATGTCTTGCGCCCACTTTTTATGACCAACCACGATCAGTGACGATTTCATAGGGAATTCGATGAGTGCAGGCAACGCAAGATGGCAGGATAAGTTGTTGTAGCAATGCTTTGGGGGAGGTTTATGTTCAATAGTGGACGATTTCCTTAAATAAGTTGTTTATTTATGATGTGAGCAAGTTGTGATATTATGTACATGTTTAAATTAATACCTTCAAAATTAAGTACCATACGGGTAGTCTAACCCAAACCACATGAACATAAACTCATCAAATAAATCGAAGGACTGATATCATTAAAAATAGTGCCAATAAATAGCTGGCAGTCTACACAGTGGTGTACCACAATTCCAAACTTGAATTTAAACTTACGAATTTTCACCCAGTAAATAAATGTAGAGATTGTTTTCAATACGCATTGAAATCAATCACAATTTAAAAAAACCTCTGACACATTATTTCAAACTACATATCTTATCTTCTAGAAGACACGTTTCGATCGACAATCTATTGAACACGTAATTATAACATGATATCTTGTGAAAACACCCCAATTCAAACAGTAAAACGCTTAATATCTTAGAAGGGCTGAACCGATTTTCATCAAACATAGCTAAGAACACTCTCGATAAAGTCACCTTTCAAACAAACATAAACGAAATCAAAATCGCTTCATCCGTTTAGGAGCTACGATGCCACAGACAAATACACAAATACGTAAAACTTATAATTTTCACCCCTCTTTTTTCATCGCGGGTTAAAAACATACCTATTGAATAAAACACGATAGCTAAAGAAATTTAATTTTAATATGAAACGTTAATATTCGTTAAACTTACTATATCCGCAATTAACTGGCATTATTTTATTTTTTTGTTTAAATTAAAAAAAAACATAAAAGTCATAAAATACCAAACTTTACTGGTGTTTCGATTTTTTTGATGAGAAGTGTAGTAAAATCAAACGTCGTATTTTAACATATTATTCCACGTCATCATTTCACATCAAAATGTATGTGTGATCATACGCTTTAGTTAAGTTTGTAGAAATCAGGATAAAGTATGTACTTAAAATCCATGTACACACACCTAGAGAAAAATAATTCTTCAGAGGAAATTTAAAGAATGTAGAGCCTTATTTTTCTTACATATGTGCCACGACACAACTAAACGAAATCGCTTCGTTTATGTGTGTAGGTATGTCTATTATCATTTTTCTCGAGGTTGCTTGAGGTTTGATTTTCATCAGGACAGGGTTTAAGAAGTATTTTACAGCCATTCTATTTATATATTCATTATATTTTTTATAAAACAATATGAAAATTTTTTTTTGGACAGCAGCTTTTAAAGCCACATCATACCGATCAAACGTGCAGACACTCTTATAATAATATCACTATCTCCACAGTAATCCAGTTCATCCCTCTTGGCGAGACTCTCGGAATCACAAAGAATTACACAGCAGAGGAACCCCTCCTCTGACGACTTCCACGCATCCATCATTCGGAAGAAATCCATCAAACGCCTGTCTGAACTGAGGACTCGCGCGATCAATGATGGACTTACTTTGAGGAGTTCATGACGATTCACATAGAACTTGCAAACGTCTCTCCTTTAAATAAGCATAGGTATTTTTAAGGCAGCATTAGGCAGAAATAAGTAAAGTATGCAAATAGGTACTCTTAATTTGTGAGGTTTATTACGAAAACATTTTGATACCACTAATTACAGAAGCTTTGAAGGTTAACCTTATAAAACGTATTAACATAAGTAGAAAACACGGTGACAAGTTCTTAACGCCAAATACACAATTCATAAATCAGCCCTATATATCTGTTCTGACAGATATAACCAACATTTCCTTTTATCAATTTATTGCAAGTGCTGTCTTAAACCACTTTTCCTATTTCTGTAAGCTCAGGCTTTTTCCCTGAAGACCTTTCTCAAGGCGCCCGTATACCTGTCACTCTTAGTATTTACATCTGGGTTCCCTATCCATGCGCTCAGTCTTATTTATTATTTATTTATTAGTTTATCCTCAATGAAATGCCTACTTATTAGTGAATATTCCATAATCATGTGGATATCTGAAAATATTTTATTTGCAAAACTGGATTTGTGTGTTTATTTCTAGCATCTAGGCCTATTCCCTCTCTCACAGAGAGGAGGCCTGTGTCCCAGCAGTGGGAACGACATTTACTAATGAACATATCCATAAAGCTTGGCAAGCAAGCCAATACATACTCTGCAGTATCCAGATTAAACTGAAGTACCCATGAAAGTAAACCTCTAAATTGTTTTAATATGATAGTATTTCAACATATATTGCATTACCATTTAGGTTTTCACACAAACTGATAGACTATATAACCCTTACGTTGCTAGTACAACAACGCGTAACATTTTATGATACGAGTAGGCACCTAGCATCGCGTACGAATGTTCTCGAATCGCTATGTAGGTACCCTCCAAATAAACGTTAAAACACGTTGTTGTGAACGAAAGGAATAGGGTTTAGGGTGGGAACAGAAATGAAGGGTTTAAAAGGAATTGTTTTGTAACGTGCAGCCTACGAGTAACACTGCTCTTTAGAGTCGAACGAATATTATAATATATATTTTTGGCAGAACCAACTTTTCCCATTTAAATTATTTTAGCCAGTGATAGAGTAAGGAGACTGTGATAACCATGGACCTAATCAATGATATCATTATGCCATCGGTCTCAAAATCACTTACCATTTTTCAAATAGGTACATGACATGTCAAGTCGAAACAAACTAGACCTTGTTTAAGGCAAATATAACATTCTAATAACACCTACTATCGTGTTTATAAACCAATACATAGTTTATTTTCAAATACGATTTTCTCAAACTGTGATCTCAATTCCGATTAAGCATATAAAGTAACAGTTTACCCACCCTAACGCATTCAAACACAGTATGATTGTATACAAAAATCTATAGAGTTCTATAAGCCTTTGGTTACGTCTAAAATGCCCTTTGACCGTTAAGGCGAAGACTTTTGAGAAGAAAGGTATTGCGATGAAAAGAAGAGATTTCGCGCCGTTTTCTTCGGCAGTTACTGTTACTAACTATTGTTATGGGGTGGATAATGGGTCGTGGCCTTCATGTCTCAGTGGCGGAGTGAAAGACTTTTAGATTGAGGGGTGTTGGTTTGATTTTTGTGCTTGAAATAGTATAGTAAATAGTACGTATGTTAATGGGGTTTGACTGTTACCATAGTGAAGTAAACCGGATATTTGTGATGCTTAACCAACTTCAAAAAAGGAGGAGATTCTCAATTCCGATGTTTTTTTTTAATGTATGTTCAGGCTTAACTCCGTCATATTATTATATAGACGAAATTGCAAAATTCTTTTTTGTTTGTAAGAAAATACTTTTGAGGTAGTCCCATTGTCACCAAGATAGGATATGATGAGGGGATATCATGGAAATCGAGGGCACTTATCAAATTGTATACCTACATACAGCGATTTTGGTATTTTCATCAACACGGTAAGATTGGCAAGCATTTGCATTCAGAAAGTATCGGTTGGTGAAATGGAAATGATGAAGACGACCACAGATGGCCATCGGAACGTCTCAATGATAAGCACGTTTTGGGTAGGTATAAGATATCGCGAATAGTTAAATGACTGCGATGAATCGAATTTAAATGAATGGTTTGAATGAAAATGGCAACATCCTACTGATCTCATGATTAAGCCGGAAGGTAGGCACCGGAAATCCGTAATAAAACAATGTATCTGAGTCGTGTTTAGGCTTGTTGGAATTGTTATGAGAAGCCCTCTATTTATTTGACTTACATAGTGACTTACGAACTTCAACGATACACGCTTTTATCTGAAGGTAAAGTGAAAAACTAGTTATTAAGTTAGGTAAAGGAAAATTCTGGATACCTGTGGAACAAGCTACATAAATAAGCGTATGTTTTTTCTTGTGAAACTTTTTTATGTTTTTATCAAGAAACGAACAGTAGATGAAACGAGAAGTGAGTGTTGGTCTTAATATGTAGGGAAGGATTGATGTGCAAGATAGATTTTTGTTGGAGTAATGTGCAAGATAGATTTTTATTTCTTTCATCCTAAACTTTTAAGTTTATTTCAGTGAATAATAAAGTAAATAAAAAAGAATGTATCTTAGACACATAATTTAAACTTACAAAATACATTTCTTTAAGAAGTGAGAGAGTATGTTTCCTGTAGGATGTGGATAGACCCCATGGCCTGTGGGCGATCCTATGAGCGTAGGCACGGTAAAAGGTTAAGAATAACTAACTAACTGATGAGCCAATGAGCCATTTTAGTACCTGAAGCTTTTAGGTGACATGGGTCCGCAAATAGACCACAATGATTTTCTACTCCTCTGGCAAGTTCAATTTAGTCATTCAAGTGAACTTGCCTAATTTGTAGAAAAGCAACCTACCGCACAACTCAAATTGACATTCAAAATGGCGGACACTTCATTAAAAAAAAACAATTAGGTTACCAATGTCATTTAATTTGACTGTTGTCTAGATCTATTCTCACAACAATTGTATGTGCTTAGCAGAGCCAAATCAAATCCTTAGTTTTATTCAAAATTCGTTCACGAAATTCTTTACCTATATAATTATCTAATTTATTAAAATCTCATATTTGAATGTAGGTTTTTGGTATAATAAAATAATCTGCGTTTGGTGCAATCGTAAAAACCTTGCGAAGCAGGATTGGGTCGCTAGTAGAAGTAGCTTTATATTCTGAAGGCCACATAATATGCCACTATTAGTTTTTAAAATAAAACAGTCAAACACAAACCCGCAGACGTTGCTAGTATCAAACACAGATACAAAGCTTCAATATCCTTCACTCACACTGTATTTTACGTCTCTAAAATGTCAAATGTAATCTTTTCCAATGTCAGATGAAAGACTTCAATCACAATTGAAGATTTCTGATAAAGTTTTCGCTTCTTCACAGATGTCGGGCGAAGAAAGGACTGAGAATTTCATTTTGATCTCTATCTCCAAAATTTGATTCATTTTATATTTTTTATTGAAAGAAAAATGCGGTGTCACCAGGTGGTAAGAAGCACAAGTTTTATATATAATAAGATTTGAAAAAAGAAGTAGGTATTCGGTATGAAAAACCATTTTGTTAGTAGTAATCTAAGTTATGGTTTTTCCCACAGCTTCGCCGTCGTGGACACAAGATCCTTGCATTTATTTCGGAATTAAAAGTACCCAGCCTATGACACATCGCGATAGCGTAGCTTCCTCTCGGGTGTAGTACTTTGTTATTCGATGAGAACTTCAAGAGATCGTCATTTACAAACAATAAGCAAACAATATTTAACTTTATAATATACTTAAGATTTGATTTAGGAAAACTTAAAATCTTTGATGGATAGCTTAACATATTATTCATTATTGTGTGGACTACAACAAACATTATAAAAATAAAACAATAAAATATAACTTGGTCTAAAAATTCAAGAAGCAAATGTTTATTAAGAATCCTATCGACTTCAAGATCCCATCTGATAAATCAAGTAAAGAACAAGTTGCAAACTCTATTTCCCTGCCTTATTTTTCTTTAAATTACATTGCAAACAAGTATTTGCTTATCCTTGATCCCACAAGAATACCTTGCAGAAGAATCACTTCATGCCAATCTCCAAAGCATTTTTAATAATTATAATATCTGATTGCAGGGCCAAGCCAAATGGCAAGAATCACTTTCATCTTATCAATTTAATTTGCTAAAACGTATTCAAGTTTTAGCAAATTCTGACTATTTATTGTGTTAGGTTTTCTGCATTCACATACCTAATCAGTCTTTAATAACTCCTTTGCAGGGACAAAAGCAGGCCACCATGCGGGCCTAGTTCTATTTTGGTAGATGTCAGATATCTTCGATTTTTCGTTTCACGATATTTGACAGAGTTCTTCACGATGTTTTTCGTCATCGTTCTGATAGCTTGAAGTGAATTTAAATTTGAAAGATATGAATATAGTTGGTCAGTCCTTGTGACCAATTTTAGCACTTGTACCTTGGGTTTATATTACTTTAAATTTTAACACAGTTGTTTTGAGAAGTTATAATTACGGCGTATCGTTCCCCCTGTTGTTTTTTTTTGCTTAGTATTTTTTTTTTGTAATTTTCTTGGGCCTTTTTCTTAAAGTAATAGTGAAGATGGGATGTAGGTAGAACTAATTAAATGTGGGGATGAAGTTTGGAGTACTTTTCTTGATAAAAAGGAAATAATTTTAATAGAATGAGTGGACATCTAAGAGGGAAATGAATTGTGAATTTTGTCATCGGATTTGCGCTTGGCAAATTGGACTTTTAAATGTGTGACGCTATCATTGAATACCAGTATTTTACGCACTGGGACCGTCTGTAGGTGTGGAGTTACTCCACTACTCAGTGGAATAACACGATACCCTTTAGTTATTCTTTCCGCCAGACTTTAGAACTTTCTCGCAAAGGTCTGCAAATGGCAGTCGTGAGTCGAGACCAACGGCTTAGCATGGTTTCTGTAGGTTATGGATGACGAATGACGTAGTAAGGATATCATAGCATCGATACTATTATCGGTTGGTTGACTCGTTGTTGTAGGTCTGGTTACACCTGTATTGTCAGCTAGATACAAACCCTGGCTACCCTTCTGTCAAAACTCTTTGGAAATATGTGTTGGTATCTGTGATGTGAATGCAGAAATGCATATTCATGTCAGTGCACTCACCTATCAGTGTAGAGACAAAGCCAAAAGTGATCAAAATATTTTGCATGCTACCTTACAATGGCAATGTTTCTGGATTTTATAGATAACCTAGTTCAACCGAACGTAAAAATATTTTATGCTAAGCGTAGTTGTACAAAGTTTCATGAATAAGGTATTTTGTTCTAGAATGTTGGAAGTTACGAATATCCTACGGTACCTATATTATGTTTCTACCTGATGAGCAATGGTGTTGAGGTTCTAGACAAAGTGACAATCTATCTGTGATACCGACTGTCAATATATCTGGAAACGTATAGGAATGACATTTGCTACCGAAATGTCACGTGGTCTATCCCAAACATTATGGTCTTTTGAAAATCATTACCGCTGCTAGACGTTCTACTTTTACTTTTAGATTTCGATTGAAAATTTATTATTTTTTAATTGCTTACATGACATTTGGTAGCAGATTTTACCAACTATGTTTCATGAAACGGAATTAAAGATTATTTTAAAGTCGTTTCAGTTTGAGTGAAATTCTAGAATTTTAATAAGTGCAGTTTCACTCATTTAATATACTAGCAACATGCACGAACTGACAAAACTTCTAGGAATATATTTAAAATATAGTGCTCGCCAAACTTCTGGGCCACCCTAAAGTTGGCTTTCCGATGCGTAAGGCACGAAACTGTGCTGTTTTTGTATGTGATTTACTACTGTGCATCCATCGTAGCCAACTTCAGGGAGGCCAAGAAGCTTGGCGAGAACTGAACCAACGATTATTGAAATTTTGTTGCCTACCCTCTAATAAAATGTTTAATGTTGCCATAAACTTTTGTTAAAGGGTCGAAAACTCTATTTTTGTTGTTTTTTAGGCGGAACAAGATTTTAATATTTTTGATAAGTGCTTATGTCTGGCTGGGCTTGAAGTAGGATGTTATCTAGGTTATAACTTAATTGGTAGCTAAAAATGTGCCTGTTATGACACTTATTTTCAGAATTTGTTGATAGTTTTAGAAAGTTCGATTCTGGACGCAGCTTTTAATGGGTTTATTTACGGTTATATAATGATTTTAAATAAATAAAAAGTTGGTACAGGATAATAAAGCCAGAGGTCACCAACTACTTAATTCTATCTACGAGTCAAGTGGTCATTTTCTCCTAAAGAATCAGCATACAAAAAGTATAGCCCCGAATTCTCATACCCAAATTCTCCGTAATTCAGTGACCGTATGTAAGCGTGTAATTTAAACCTTCATAATAAGAAACAACAAGTACACAGAAAAAAAAAAAACGCAAGGCAGTAATTTCTCAACAAAGCGGCAAATCTAATTAAAAGTTATAATATGAAATGGAATTAGGTATTTCTGTATCAGAAAGTATAAATCTAGATGAGATTCCATTTATTTTCTAATTTTAACGTGAACCGAGAAAATAAAACTTGGACGACTAGGTGGAATCGTTTATTTTCACCTTCACAAGTCAAGCTGAAAGATTTGGCATTCATGTGTTATTGGATTAGTCAGTCTCGCCGTTCAAAACATTTAAGTTCACTTTTATCGAAGAGAACAGACATCGACGGAATGGAAAATATTTTGAAAGGCATTCCTTTCAATATATTTTATCATGCTCTACGATGAACCAGAATATATTAACTTCACCTGAAACTCTACAATTTTCTGCCTTGTACCAAAGCCACCAACACAGGCCCTTACCAGAACGCCCTACCCCACTAATTAGGTGTCGGAGTGTAACCTAGGAAATCTACACGCCAGGTACATATATGTAAAGCTAGCACATAGGCATGTAAGCTTTTTCATAATCCTAGTGTTCTCCCAGACCGTTTTTTAGTCTGTTTTCGATTCACAATTACTTTCACAATTCTCACCGACAGCTAGATCTGTCGGTGAGAATTGTGAAATGTCTGTTGGAAATACGTAGTCTAACACGTCCAATATGATTTTTAATGTACAATTATGAGACTTGTTTTAATAAATTCTACTATATTTTTAGACCTACACAGGAAAGTACTTAAAAGCGATGTGCGTCGTTTCGATACATGTTCACTAAAATCTGATATGAATCATTCTTGCGTACAGCTGCGCAAGTACTCGCTGCGCAAGACTTCCCCACCTTCCACAATTGCTGTCAAATGAAATTGGTACTGCGCAGCGTCTCACGGAGTGTTCCAAGCCGCCATAAAATTGCATATAACATTATCTGGAATAAGTACTTTTTTGTGACTACTGACCTAGTCCGCTTACGTTACGATAAAAAACCTGATTACATTTGGGCCTTGCAATGTGGAGTGCCAATTTTAATGTTACGCATGGATCTCGACTTTTCTTCCATCCAATCTCAATCCCGCTACTAAATCCTACTACAATGCATCGAATACGCAGAACTAAATCCATATCACATGTCAGCAGCACGTTTGTCATATAAACTAGTGCAAAATCTCCACTGGAAAGCGAGAAAGTTATTCTAACATAAAGTTTTAAGTTAAATTGACTTTCGCGAGCTATGGACCAAATTATTCGCTCTCCTTTGACGCAGTTAACGCTGAAGTCCAGAATGAATGAGCGGCGGCCTAGGCGGTAGCGGGGGCGAATGCGGGCGCGATAAGGTGGTCACAGTGCATCGTGAGTTGTTGTAGCGGGCAGTTCAGGCTAGACGTATTTCCACTGGGTAAAGCAATATACGGACGCGGACGCTCGCTA
Organism: Orthosia gracilis; assembly: GCA_947562075.1. NCBI lineage: Eukaryota > Metazoa > Arthropoda > Insecta > Lepidoptera > Noctuidae > Orthosia > Orthosia gracilis. The sequence continues at coordinate 9,344,486 of OX387266.1, read as the reverse complement.
GCTTAGTCAGTTCAGGCTAGACGTATTTCCACTGGGTAAAGCAATATACGGACGCGGACGCTCGCTAGCTTAGTCAGTCAGTCCCGTTGCGGTAAGTGTAATAGATCTTGTAAATAGTGAATGCGCATCACTAGAGATATAGTAAACACATTGCGTTATTGCTCAATCCCTTCACGCTTGGCACCTGTCATAGGTACCTAGGGATCTAGGCAAAGTGTCATTCTATCGGCGTTGGCTTTTGTCGAAATGCAAAATGTTTGGCATTAACCACGTGAAGTTTCAGTAGCACATGTCAATCCCATACATTTTTTATATTTTGACAATCGCTATTGCTAATAGAATGAATGTCAATAGAGGCCCCGTACTATCAATGCAAACTGCGGTTTTTAGAAACTCGTTCCCGCTTTAGCAACCGCGTATGCTGCTCACCCTGAGTAAAGCCTTTGTCGCAGTTAAACATGGAATTTCTTGCTGAGCTATGTTCCATATTGACACGGTGGTCTGTAGCTCTAAGCCTTTGGGGTGAATACACTTTCATGTTGATAAGGCAATTAATTTGTTTGCAAGTTTAATTGCAGTCATTCTGGATCCATGGAAAGATACTTAAGAATGATAATTGGACAATTTGCTGCCCTGCAAATCGTGGCATAAGGTAAATATGCTTATTTATGCGTTTTTGCGTACCGGTTCCGTTATTTAGGTATTGTTAGTTCTGCAAATGTGCTAGATTGAGTAATAAACATATTTGTGTTAGGCAGCTTTTGGGAGATCTGTAGGGAATTTCTTGACTTAGCCGTTTATCCATTTTGGTCTACCTATAGAGGTATGCGGGTGTAATTGGGTGTAATTGGGTGTAAAGCCTCATGTTTGTAAGAGGGACCGAGTCTTCATCACTGCTGACCTATGTTTATTTAACATAAAAATGTTATTTCAAAGATTCATTATATTTTATTAGAAATTAAAAGAATAACGCGTATGGAGCCGTGGAAACAGCTAGTATTAAACGAACATAAAGCGACTCTGGCACAAGTCGTAGAACTTTACCATTACACTGTAACAATCTCGAGGAACTTCATACTACTTAAATGAGATTATACAAATCGGTTTGAAACGAAACGGTCTTGATGTCTTTCTGAATGGCTTTAGCAGTATTGATTTCCTTTTATTGCAGTCCTTGCAAATAGGATGAGACTGTTTGCACGCTTTAATCATTATCATTTCAGCTGAAAGATGTTCACTGCTGGACAAAGGTTTCCCCCAAGCGTCGCCACATCGAACGGTCCTGTGCATCGGTCACTAGGCTTTCCAACGCTGCTTCTTCCGTTACACGGTCGGCTCTTTAGAGTCATTCGGCCCTTTAAAGCTAGTTCATGTACCTAGCCAAAATGAGACAACGAGCATTAAAAAAAATTGGAGTTTCCATGCTGTATCAGTAATGCAATTTGAGTGCTGAAGAATGGGGGTCTAGACAAAGTGACAATATATCTGCGATGACGAACATCAACTAATGGATTGCCTTTTGATAAGCTACATGACATTTCGGCTCAATTATTATCGATGATAGTATGTCACTTTGTCTATATGCACAGCCTTTTTATCCTCTCTGTGCACAGTCAAAACAGATTGTGTGATCAAATGCAGTCTTGACTCAGGTCTACGCACAGCCTTAGTCTAAGCTTCCCCATACAAGATTACCTCCCCCACTATCCCTTTAATACCCTTCACTTAATATCCTCCATACATCTGAACAGAAATAATAATAAAACGAAACTTTAATCCAGCAAGTTCAGGCTTTAGTTTAATAAGATTATGTCTCAGTTTGCAGTGGGACATAGCCGGGTTATAACTAGCAAGTTTCTTGCAAACTTTGCAGAGTTAGTTGAAAAGTATTGGGTTTTATGTTAAGCTTGATTTCTAATGTAATTGTTTCATGTTAAGCTTGATTTCTAAAATAATTGTTTCTAAATTTAAATTTTATTAAAAGTAACGGGATGTTATTATAAGGATTATCTTGAACCCACCATGTGGTGATGAGATTTCTCATCGATAAAACTAACTTCGTCTTCTGTTTAACTTCATTAAGGGTGATGTTTTAAAAATCCTTCCTGAGTGCTCATATTCGTGACCAAAGGAACTCTTGATAAGAATCTCATGCTTCAAGATTCAGCGGTTACGTTTGTCAGTAAATTTAAGATTTTGGTAAGTAGATTATTTCACTTTGAGAGTCGTAGTATTAGTACAATTTGTTATAAAGCTTGCTGATTGCGGGCAAAGAAATAAACCATTAGTTTTAGTCGTTGCTTGAGTGTGAAAGCAGAGCTACGCCGTAGCATAACGAGTGCAACATATTGATAAGCTTCGACTTTTCATATTAAGTCACACAGCTAATATTATTCTGAATTTAATTTAAACTCTGTTCGACAAATTAAGTTTCAATTCGCCGTAACTTTATTGTTATAATTATGAGTTATGTTATTATTGAGTGAGCAAAAGTTGCGGTTTACTTGTTCGTTATATCAAGTAAGTTTGAATTATATTTCGCAAAGCTGTCTCTTTTTAGCATACATGGCTTCAAAAAATAAATTATAGAGTTTTGATATAAATCTGTTGAAAAGGACAAGTTTGTAGAGCAATTATTTGTTACAATTTTAGAGGCATATTTTATGATTCATTTTTAAAAAATGAATGATAGAAATGGCTCAAGTTCTATCTAGGTACTTTTCATCTTCACCTGTTACATTTTGCAATATCCCGTAGATCTCGCAGGGGACGATTCTCTGTATAAGTTGCTTGTGTACTTTTTCGTTGACTAGTGAAGTCTTTATATTATATAGCCAACGCTTGTTATCTGTTGGCGTAAAATGTACAATCAATGGTCTTAAATGTAGTCGCAATCACCCATAGCTATATTAATTTACATTCTGAACTTCTACAATGTGTCGGGGCTTGTAGTTATAAAACTCTAAGGTTACTTTAACTTAATTTTCGTTAAATACACCCCAAATAAGGGGTTGAAGTTCCACACGTTTTTATTGCATTATCTAAAATTCTGAAAAAATTATAAGGCAAAAGTGGACAGGAATTCTTGTAAGGCAACAATAAAATTAAAACTAATTGGCTAAGAGCTTTTGTTCTTATGTCAGTGTGTAGAACCACTCAAATACTAATAAAATACATACAAATTGTGCACAATTTTTTGAAATGCAATAATAACGTGTGAAGTTATGTTTAAAGATTGACTTTTATGGCACAATACAAAAATATCTTACATTTTGTGTGTTTGTTGAATATTTGTTTAGATTTTCCATGCTATGGCCGTAAAAATAAAATTAAATGTACGCTTTTATGAGACCTAGGTTCAAAGTTATGGTTGATAGACCATGTGGATGTCGTAATAAGTAAGTCAGTTACTAAACTTGCTCTATCTTTGAGGGTGTGATGATTGCATCCCTTATTTGGTGTATTTTTAAATTAGTTATATGTAAATTTAATTTATTTAATGTATAAATACATTTTGTATAGGTAATATAGCTTTGGATGATTGTGACTGCACTTTTGACCCTTGAATGTTTAATTGCAGCCTCTAGACAAACGCGATCACTCACAAGTCATAATAACTTGCCTAGCCTTTTTCCAACTATCTTGAATTCGGGTCGTATCTCACATAGAGAAACTGGCAATCATACCTCCAACTCGCAATTAAAACCAAACAGAAACTTTTTCCTTATCTCCTCGTCATAAAAAATAGTATCATTTAATAAGACAAGGCATGTCGAACTGAGATGCGGCAGCGATCATTTGTCTAACTGATCCTCCAATGTGGCTCACTACGGGAATGCATAATAAGATATTGTGCATAAGTTATAGGAGGTTAGCGGGTTGAGAAAATTGTCTAGGGTACACGGTTTATATTTGTTTGTTTGTTACTTTTGTAGAAGAGTTGAGAAGTGTAGAGAGTCCTAGTAAAAAAAAATAGGCAACGCACCTGTGGTACTCCTTGTATTGCGGATGTCCATAGGCGGCTGCGGCGGTGGCCACTTTCCATCAGTAAGGTTCCTTCCACGTTTAACACTCTATTGCATTAAATAGAATTACAGGTCTTTTTCTCATGTTGACAATCTTCTTGGTTTTCAGGCGGCAGTGTTTTCTAGTTGTATCCAACCAATTTAACGATTTTAAAGTCGATTCTTGGTTATCGAAGAAAATTCAAGTGTCTATGTAAAATCCATTAACATTACATCTTTGTCGGATAGTTAGGATAATTTTAGTTTCTAAGTAGTTAAACTTCTCAAAATTGTCACTTACACCACACTCAAAGGTCTCACGTACCCGATATTTATGGCAGAGGATAGATAGAGTACGGCCTGTCCTTTATTTTAATAAGTAAATCACAGCACTACCATAATACGATTCCATGCAGTGCCGTTCTGTTAAGGAAATCCCGGTAAACCCGGTATTTTTCCGTATTTTCTTACGTTTGCCTCGTGTTATTGTTCGCGCGTGTTAGTAAATGTTTAGGAATCTTTCGAAGAGTTCTTGGTAAATCTATACTAATATTATAAAGAGTAAAGTTTTTTTTTTGTTAATTTTTACCGCATAGGCTCCGAAACTACTGCTAAAAAATTATTTCTTCAATAGAAAGCTACATTATTCCTGAGTGACATAGGCTATTTTTTAATCCCGAAAACTGGTCCTGATGGGTGGTCCACGGAAGCGAAGCCGCGGGAAACAGCTAGTAAAATAATAATAATATTGTACCTCTTGAAACATCTAGTTTTCCAAATAACAAGGGTCTAGCCTTATTTGTATTGTATACCTAGAAGTGCTCACACCGTAAACGGGAACGAGGTTGAAGATATGTAGTGACGCACCGAGCTAGACGATCAGGGTCGCCAGTGTTGCAGTTTGCTTTCTGCTGCGGGGCAATTAATTAAGTAGCTGGCTTAGGAACGTTGTTCAATCTTGCTTCTAAGCAGATGGTAGGTTGATTAGTAAAGCCTCGTTTCTGGAGACGTGGGGCGTCGCGTGGCGCGTGCAGCGTTACGTCTTGCGGCGTATCGGACGTATTTTTCTATTTACGGGCTGGCGGTGTCCGTCACTACCCCTGCGGCGGGTCCTCTGGCGTTCTAGCGTGTAGCCTTGCACGCAGCTGACATCAAATTATCTTCTTACAAAAAGTCTATGATGTCTTATTCGATTATTGTCGTTATCTCACGTCTACGTTGTGAGATTTCTAAACAAAACTAGCAGAAGGCGCCAACTCGAGCGCCGCTTTCGGAGCAGTAGCGGCTATCGCCGTATGTTCGTATAGCGATAAAAGTGTCATGCGGCGCGGCGCCGCTGCGGTGCCATCCGCGGGCTCCGCCTGCATCTCAAGCAAACGCGTCTAAATTGCTTACGTATAGACTCTCATTCAACACCATAATACGTGTGAATCCAGAAACGCGCACTAGGTAAGTGTTCAGTCTTTGCCTGTCGAAAAGGTTTTTTTAAAGAGATATCTTCGTGAATATCGTCCGGTGAAATATGTCATAGTGGTAATGTTTCTCCGGACCTGCTGATCTGCCTGTTTTTGCTGCCAAGCACCGTTTCCATGTTTTTAGCTAGTTCTCTGAGATGGCAGCACAAGCGCTAGCAAATTCAAATCATTTTCATCAGATAAGTCATGTACTTTAAAAAGCCTGTTGCCATAAACCACTCAAAAATTCAAACTCCAGACTGCTTCTGACAATTTCAAGACCGAAAAATCAATTATACTACTTGGCTTAACCAACAGTAGCACTTGCAAATTTGTGACCCCGACAAGGCAAACAAGGCAGCCCAGATTCCGAATTGGCAGTGATTCGTTACCAAATGTTTAAACATAGACGAACTTTCTACTACCAGTACCCCTAGTGTTATTTTTGCATGTCAAATCCCATTTCTAGGCAATCAATCTGGTCGAATAAATACTCCTATCTGTTTCTCTCTCGATCGATTCTCTCTCGATTTCCATTCCTGAGCGCTCCCCATATGAGATGACTGCAAGTCACAGCTATCACACCGCATGCTTCTTTTTGAATTGCATCGCTGTTCATGCGTTTCTGTGGCATGTATTTAGATTGAGTTCTTGTGTGTAGCTAGCTTATTGGATACTTAGTGTATCAACCTCATATGCTTGAGTATTCTGCTAAGACAATTTATTAAATAAATTCGCTTTTACTGACCACCCCACCCCTCACTATCGCGGTCACAAGAATTCGCTACTGCTCAACGACTCGCCCTGTGTTCCGGGCCGCTTAGATGATGTGACATATTTTGTAACAAAGTTAAATGTCACGGTGAGGTGGCACCCTTAGTTATGGCAATTTACGAGCGTGCGTCAGTCGTTATTATAGAAACCCTATATCAAAGAAATTCAATTCACTGGACACGCACAACTAATTAGCATCTTCCTAAATTGAAATTGAATAGTGAGGTTTAGTGAGAAGCAAGGAAACATGCTTGTAATTCCCTTGTGTTCCATTAGGGTTATAGTAGACTGCTCACTGGATACGATGCTCATGCTCTTGCAATGTAGTGAGCCAATCAAAGTAGAGAACATAGCTCGCAAATGCATGGCTGCAGTCTATATAGGATATAACTAACCAGCATTTAGGGCTTTGATAACAAACTTAAAAAGCGCGCTGTTGGATTTTCAACATATGTATTAATTTTATTTTTCCATTATATGTGTCGCCCAATTTTAGCTAAAGCAAGCAAACATTCCAAGTCCTTTTGAAGCTTTTTCCTCTCCATTTGAATTACTCGAATATATTTATAATAACTAATCTATTTGATTAAGTTATGTGAAGGAAATGCAGTTGAGGAATTCCAATAGACGGGTGGTTCTGCCATCTGTACGTTAATTAACCGTAGGTAACTATTACGCTTGATTGTCCTACTAAAATACAGCACAATTTTAACAAGGCTTGTTATTGTTAAGCCTAGTTTATTTCAGTATCCTTTTATAAAAAATCATATGCTAATTTCGTGTATAATTGCGTCAAAATAGACTTTATAATAGTTTAATGTACCTCCATGCTTCCGGCGGACCCAGGGCAGTCAGGCTTACTACAACGAAGCGTACCAGCTTCATTCAACCGACAAACTATGCAAACAAAACGCATGTGGCATCGCAAAATCAGCTTATAATGTAACCACTGCTGTGACACTGGCCTGTCCGTGAGAAGGAACAGGCCGGAAACCACCACACTGGCAATTTTCGGTCCTAAAACATATAGCGATTTCTTCATCCTTTACCGTTTTGGGAGCAGTGGTGATGAAATAAATTACACTAAGGGAAGTAGGTACGTGTTATTGGTTAATCCACGGTAGTGGTAACAGCTTGCTATCACCGACCAACTACAATAAACAAACGATAAACATAATTCTTGAAAAATAACCTTGAGTAACAATTGTTTCTTTGTTTGACAATTACTCGTACAAAGAACTTTACTTAAACTGAAGTTGACAACATAATACAACAGCAAGTTCAACTTAACCGTGGTTTAAACTAAACCATCGGACATAAAAATGTAAACTAAGTAAGTTAAGTGTTTCCTTGCATGTTGTTAATTATACAGTTGTTTAACTATTAAAATCATTTTACGGCGTATCAACAAACTGTTACTACATGCAGTAAACATAAACTAACAAGGTGTCATTGATTAGTTTCGCTTTGAAACGTATTATAAAACGAAAGTGGTGGGTTTTCACGAGTTTTGGCTAAGTTTGTGAATGAGAGAACAATGGGTATAAATGTGGTAAAATATAGCCGACAAGTGATTGTCCCCAGTGTAGTGTAAATAAGAACTCTTTGTTCTGAAAGAAATACATTTCAGTAGTAGTATAGCTCTTTGTGGAGGAAACTTCTACCATGATAGCTGTTACTTTTTAGCATGGAATGGTTTTTATTGACCTGGTTGAAAAAATTAATTGTCAATAAACGAAATAAACACTAAACCAACCAGTAATACGTACGGTATAAAAAAAATACAACATTACTTACCAGCTTATCACAAATTAAACGAATTTTATTTGACTTTCCTTTCTTATATTATTAATCCAAGATACTGCCTCCTTTGCAATTCAAAGTAACGGACAGAGACTGATAGCATCCTTCGTAAAACTGAAGGCTCTGCCCACCCTTAGAGTTACAGTGTGAGAAAGGGGGCGGGCTGTAAATCAGCGTTGACCAGCGTAAGTAGCCATGCTGCGCACTGTTCAATATGTGCTGAGCCCGCTCCTTTTGCCACACTGTAAAAATATTGTGCTTTGGAACTTATATTGTATTCGTTAATTATAGTATAGTAAATATTTATTATTATAGTATATTTTTAATTTTGTAATAGTTGGAAATAAATCTTTTATTTCTATAAAACTAAAATAACCATTAGAAAAAAGAACTATTACTATAGTCAGATAATCGCTTCATACATACTGATATTCAGCTGGATCCGATTAGAATGGAATCCAACACCAATATAGTTGTATCTAGGCTAGGAAGATGATGATGAACTATAGTCAAAAGAAAGGAGTAGGACTGCTAATTTGCTAACAAGATTCGATAACTGGGAAGGGCACTGTTATTGGTTCATCTATCACCACTCCTCACTAATCCGTATTACGTAACTGGCACATGATGGCGAGAGTGGCTGTATCTCTTTTAAACCTAAACTCACATAGAAATCCACAAAACCAAACACTCACTACGCAGCAAATAAAATCTCAAAATCTCGAAAAAGTTGACATGCTTCACCCCTGTAACTGTGCCGGCGCCAACATGACAGCCCTACAGAGCAAAGATAGCTCTGAATCTTTTCACAACACCGCGGACGATTTGAATTTCAATTTGGGCTGCTACCATTAATCGTGAGGATATAGGGTGGTCAGTTGCGGGCTGAGGGCTGCTAAGCAATGACGATTGTAAGTAGGCTGGGAGGGTGGTCAAGCATTGTGTTGATTTGGTAGTTATGTTTTTTAAAGATATTCATAGTATATAAGACAGGAAAATGATCCAAAGGAAATTTCGCACTTCCTGACGTAAGCAATGAAAATAACTAGTGTAAATCTACTGGCAAAATCCTTGTGAAAAATTTAGCTCCCCATTGAAGAGTTATCCTGCATGTTTATCTGCTGATAGAGTTACGGTTTTCTTCTTCCATGTAATGAAACTCAGCCAGCCAACATTCCACATAAAAAAAATCGGTAACAGTGAAAAAAAGTCCAAATTAAATCAAAAACATCATTACCTAATGTTAATTGTGACTTAGTCCAGCACAATGTTTACAGCTATGCATACATTTTACTTTTAAAAGCTCTAGTATAGTTCCACCTTTCGCGAAATTTTCAGAACTCGTAAAGTCCACAACCTAACTACTCGTACATGGCAAGTTACTTCAGCTCTGACACCGGGGACGTCTTAAATATAAACTCGATAGGTGAACCTTAGTTTTAGCATGTAGGTACACAGAGACTAGTTTTTGTAACCAGGATCAAAATTTTGCGTTAAATATTGTCAACTTAAGCTCCATAATTCGTCTGGGTTCTTAAAGCTCTGAGGGCCCACAAAGTGATATTCTATCAGAGATAACGATTATTAAAAGTCTAAAATGTTAAGAATTAAACCGCGTGACATTTCGGTAGCGCAAATCATACTTATTAATAACTTATTAATCTGTAGTTGTCTATAATTCTATCTGTTCTTTAATCTAATATTAAGGAACCCTTTTGCAAGACTGTTGTCGGATTTTCCTGGCTTTTTTCTACCCGTAAAGACTGTCAAAGGAAGGCCGGGACCAACTGCTTAGTGTGCTTTTAGGTACGAATTATTATTGAACCATAATCTTCACGTATAAGAAAATAACATTGATCATTTCGAATTAATCCAATTATCCATCTGTCTTTCCAAAGCGGATTAGTTAACCAAAGTAAATTGACATTATTCAACATTTTGGTCAGCCCAATTACGCTATAAATATTATGTTATAACAACAAGTGAATGTGGTCAGTACTAATAATGGTGCCGGTGGTTTTGATACTATTGCAAATACTATTACTGTAATTAATTAAGTGATTTAGGGCGGTTTTTTGTAAACTTATGTTGTAATGTTTGTTTGTAAGAAGTAATCTCTGGAAGTGTTGATCTGGTTAAGAAATATTTCACCGTAAAACCTACACGATAGCTGAGTGCCAAAGGCTTTATCCCGAAATATGTTCTTGAAGAATGAGAGAGCCAACCCTCGGGCAAAACTTATACTAGGCAGGTAAGGCCGCAGGCTCTACCATCGTAGAGCTTGCGGTCATACCATCGGATCATCGGATGATAATCCGATTGCAAAGTTAGATCGTATTTCATGAAATAAAAGGTATTATGGCGCGTAGTTCCTAGTAAGTTATCTATGCCGTCACATACGAGTTACAAAGTAGACGAGACGACTCACGGCTAGCACACTTAACTATGACAGCCTGACAACAACCAAAGGGGAGATTACCACAAAACTGGTCGGAGGGTCCTTTTCTATATATTATAAAATGTGGAACTCCACCCTGATTCTCTTACATCTATACTAGATAAACCACATTCTAATGAAATGTATCTAATTCTCTTTATTTATCAAACTTGGTCACGGCTCACAATAAGTTCCAAACCAAAACTTTGTTCTAGGTAAAACATTATTAATAACATTCGTAGCTGATTGCGATCCGTCAGTTAGTGTAAATCTAGTAATTTAGTTAAAATTTATGAGGCACAAAGTTTCACGAAGTTCTGTAAATTTAACTTGTTACTTATAACAGTTCCAAGACTCATGTTCAGCAGTGGTGATGATGATTTATTAACAGTTCAAAAAGAACATCGTTATGATGGATAACGGACCCACATACCCTAAAAGTAGACTCATGTTAGAATCAGAAAAATTAATGCAAAATGCAAATGTGTTTTGGATAAGTCTCGTTGAATAAGTGTTAAGTTTTTCTATCAGACTTGCATAGACTATGTCTCGCGAGAAAATCGTTTCATGTAAAAATGACTTTAAGCTGAGCCTCTGAGATTTGTTAGGTATTTTTACAAGATTATCTGCTCTGCTGCTGAAAATGGTATTCGGGCTAATATTTGACTAGAAAGTTTTGTTTTGTCTGTTTATATTTATCTTATTGTGAACTTATAACTCAATCAATCTTAATCGCAATAAAATTTTGACTTTGACTTTGAATACTATTATAAACGTGAAAATTTGTGAGTATGGAGGGATGGACGTTTATTACTCTTTCACGCATAAACAACTGAACAGGTTTTGATGAAACATTACAAAAATATAGCTTATAAATCAAAATAACACATAGGCTATAACTTTTGAAGATATTGGGAGAGGTATAGTAAGACTCGGTCGGAGCCACGGACGGTAGGTAGAAAAAAAATGAAATTAATTCTATTACAAATTGAGTTTTACTTTTGTAAGTATACTGATTTCTGTTGCCAAGTAATTTTGAATATTCTATTCTAGTTTTTTCCTTGTTATTTTTATAACTCCTAAGCTCACTCTCCTAAACCTTACCTAATGGTAACCGATGATGTGGTCGACGATGGAGTATGCTTGCTAGGTAACCTGTTCTTGACTCAAAGGCTATTAGAAAACACAGTCTCCTAAATACAGTGGTATACAGAGTGCTGGTTGCAATACAGACTCAATACAACATGTCATGTTTACAGTATATACCTTTGTCTTTTCAGAAATCTTCACCTTCAATGCTGCTAAACTTGAAAATGACTTAACGGGCTATATATGTATTGATTCTCTTTAAAAATGCAAAGAATGTATGCCAGTAAGCACTTAGGCCTATATTCTAAGTATGTTTAAGTCCTTTTGAGAAAACATCCTCCACTCTAATCGATTCACTCACTATGATAACGGAAAGCGCCCTCGATGGATGTCAATAAATTAAATGTATAACTGATAATTTGATTGAGTCGAGTGGAAGAAATTACTTAGAATATGTAATGGTATTCTTACATTGGTTTTTGAACAAAGTAATGTTTAATAATAGACCAAAGTAAGTAGATATACTTGAAATTGCCGAAACAAGCATGCTACATTCCTCCTCTGAAAATAGACCACACTATTCAAGGCACAACTTTAATTTTTACCTTAACTCAGAGACGCTATATATCATACAATTTCAAACGAAATGTTTTTGGTTTACATTTTAAATCCAGCGCATAAATTTGAAACCTTGTTAAAATCCCAAGTGTTGTTAGGACGCCTGGTTACCCACACCGAGCGTCATATTTAACAGCAAAACATTTTCGCATACTTCTGCTCTGTGACTGCAACAAAATGGGATACAGATGAATGACATGCGATGCAGTGGAAAGATGTGAAGCTGTCGTTGAATTATAGTGAAGTGTGAAAAATAATTTAAAATTCTTGTCATAGTGTTGTAACTTAAATGCTAGTGGACCAGCCTTTATTCGAGTACAGTATCGTTGTGACATAAGAATAAGTTTGTTGAAAATTTAGCTTGTACTCGATTTAAAACAAGGAAAATACGAGTTCATTTTCGTGCTGAAAACACACTTTTTAGCCCACTTCCGACTGAAAATACCTCCAAGCTTAGTTGAGAACATCAGAAAATTAACATCACAACTCTCTTATGTTTGCAAGAAGTGTAAAATTTCGCGTTCAGAGGGAATGCCTTGGCTATAAAAATAAAGTAGGTACTCTGTAATTTACGGAGGCGTTACACGGTTATACCGTTGATGAGGAATAACTGCTTTGTTATGTGAGAATGTTTGAAGGGTATGAAATTACAGCTTAAAGTTGACTGTTAACGAAAATATTATAATGCATGACGTAATGAACAGCACGCCTATAATACCTGAAGGGTAAAGCTGAGGTCTATAACCTGTAGTACACTCACATTATACCAGTTACGTTCAAGTCCCATGTAATAGGGCAAAACTTTTGCAATTAACTGGGCACAAATCCAGACTAAGGCTAATACTGAGAAATACGAGTTGGAAAACCCCAATAATACTTTGCCTCATTATCAGCATCAGAGCTTTGGCTACTATACCGAAGAGAATTTCAATATTGCTGAGATCAATGTAGTACAGGCAGCATATTGAGATGAAATTCAATACCCTCGCAAGCATCAGAGTTCTTCAAAATAATGCTCTAGACTAAACCCAATAGCAATTGATATCAATAAGACTACAAATTTAACAACGAAATAATCTTTGGGTAGCAGTTCTGCAGCACTTTTAGTCACGGCCTGATGGAAAGCTTTGTAGCCTTTTTTGCGACCAAATTATATTTTTATGAATTATGTAGATTCATCGCGTGCTAGCCGCCCTTATTAAAACTTTAATATTTTCTTTTGTGTTTAGATTTTGATATTAGTATTTTAAGATTTGCTAAAACAAACTTTCGGTCAAACATCAGCGCTACAGGCTTTCCTTAAATTACGTCATGGTCGAATTTCTGACAAGCCTTTTAATATTATTATATAGGTTACATTATTGCAACTATTTTCAAACTAGGGTGGCTGCCATTCACAATCCACTACTTTATCCTATCGATAGTCCATTAACATTTCATATTTCCTTGCTATATCGTGGCTACAACATTTACAAATTTCCTCAACACGATATTTCCTCACACCAATAATAAGACCGATTGAAATCTGTCTCGAAGAAAATTTCTCAATAAGTAATACCGATAGCGAAAATATTACTTGCTACGTTGTAGCTACGTCGACGAGCTACGGTGCTACGCTTCACGCTACGATGAGCTACGAAATATCAGGAAAACCGAAATATCATGTCTACTATTCCTTATTTCAGCAAAACTTGAGCATTTTTGCAATAAAATTGTATTTAGTATTAAGGCAGTTTCTCTTAGAACTTAATCCCTTAATAACAGTGTAACTTGAGCGTAACATATGTTAATTATTGCGCAGATAAAACTTAGGTTACATTATGCTCTGTCTGTTTGTTTGTCTATGAGAATATTGCGCTGCAATGTGTGCTCAGTATTTTTGTGCTTTTCGGAGTACAATTCTTTAATAAAAGAATCGTGTGTCTTCTGAAGAGCTCACACTACTCACAGTGATATTTGCCGGGGTTAGTAGAATCGTTAACAAAAAAACTTCTATGGTTTAGTTAATTCCAGGGTTTGCCCCTGGAATTTACTAAACCATCGAAGTTTTCAAGATACAGGTTTTTAGGCCTTAAGAAGCGATTGACATACTTACGACACATAGGCACTTTTCATACACAGACAAACCAAAACCGATCAAATCATATTTTGTAATTTACAGGTTAATGTACAAGGATGTTGGCAAATTCAGGTCTTAATTATCAGCTCTTATTGCTCACGAAGTCATTAATTGCCAAAATTTAAAAAAAATACCTGTTCATAAAATACCCTACCGTTTCGACCTATTCTATTAAACTCCAAACCCTAATCTGAACCGTTGTAATCCCTTATCAATAACTGTGTAACCCCATCGATATCAACCTGTAACCCTCTAACTTGGGTAATCAATACACCCCACAATTTCATGGTGTTGGATAACAGACAACCATTAAAACTATTTTAATGGCTTTTGAACTACCGTGGTCAGATCACTGTCTAACTAAAGGCTGAAATTATTTAAGGCCTTTATGGCTTTATGGCCTTTAGGGCAGAAAAAGCTTTTCTCAGAAACTCGTTTCGATTTTATGTCGTGAATTTCGGGAATTTTAAATAGCATTTATGTTTTTGTGCCAAAAGCAATCAAATATGTTACTACGTTTCCTAGAAATGAAATTCACTGTTTTTTTTTAAATACAATTTTTTTTAAATTACATTGTGCTTGTATTCCCGGCAGGGTTAAGCAGAGGTGTACTAATTAGTACACCCACATTTCGCCAGTTAAGTTTAATTTCGATGTGATAGAGGGCGAGCCTATTCCCATCAACCAGGAAAAATCTACAAAATGAAAATTAATATTTTGGGTCAACCTGTATAGTCAGAATATTATACAACCCTCAATTCAACTAAAAGTATTCAAATCAGTTTAGGGTAAAATGTATGTTCTAATTTCGGTTCAAAGTTTAATTTAATGATCAAAGTGAATTCCAACGGTTACTAGTTATAAAAGATATATTTTACTATTTTTTGTGTGAAATCGTTGGCTCTTCCAATTTCGTTTATGATAAAGATCGATTATATTTATTTGATCGGTAATTTTAGTTAATGGCGGTTAGGTAGGCAGTGTTTGCGGTTATCAATTCTTTAGCAGCGGCAGCGGTGGAAAGATTGAGCGTTATTGAAAAAAAGGTTATGTTTAAAAAAAGTCTGCATTAGGTTAAAGTGTTTAATTAGATTTAGCGCAGGACGGACTTCTTGGCTGAAATTATAACAACACTAACGTTCAACCATCCCACATTCTCACACAGAGATTTCACATGCATAAATGATTTCCATTTTTGATATTTATTCATTTAAACTTCATGCACAAAGGTACAATGGCAGACTTAATGCCTTAGATATTCTCTATTAGTCAACCAAGGGTAAGGCAGTGGTGGCCCAGTGGTATCGGCTGCGACTTTCAAGTTGTAGGTCGCGGCTTCGAGCCCAGGCAGGCGCTTTACTTTGTTTAAATTATTTCATCACCACTGCTCTCAAAACGGTGAAGGAAAACATCGTGAGGAAACCGGCATGTCTTAGAACCAAAAATTCGAAGACATGTGACATCCACCAACCCGCACTGGGCCCGCGTGGTGGATTATGGCCCATTCCCTCTCACAGAGAGGAGGCCTGCGTCCCAGCAGTGGGAACATTAATAGGCTGATGATGATGATGAACCAAGGGTGATGAAGAGAAAACATGGCAGGTACATTGTTTAAATCATGGTGGTTTTAATCGCTATTAATTTACAAAACCTTTAACGGAAACTTTATAAGCTGTTATCATTAACTGTATAACCCCATCAATATCAGTCTGCAACCCTCAAACTAGGGTATTCAATACATCCCCATAATTTCATGTTGTTACAGATAACAGACCACCACTAAAACTATTTTAATGGCTTTTGAACTACCGTGGTCAGATAACTGTATGAAAGGTGATGTTTTTTTAGGCAAAGGCTTTAATGGCAGCTAAATTAGAAGAAAAAAGATATTGAAATTCATGCCAGAAAGTCTTTTAGATTTTCTGGCGCGAATTTCATGATTTTTGATACAATATATTTTTTTGCGCTAAAAGCAAACAAATTTGTAATTACTTTTCCTAAATTTGTAATAAAATCACAAAGAGATTTACATTTTTTTTCTATAAAATGACATCTCGCGTGTATTCCCGCAAGGTTTAAGCAGAGAAGTTCCACTTAGTAGTGCACCTACATTTTGCCACGTTTAATTATGTTTAATTTCCATGGGATACAGGGCGAGCCTATTACCATATTCATCACATATGGGCACAAATTTACAAAATGGTAATCAAAATTAATGTTCAACCTGTATTTGTCAGAATATTACACTACCTTCAATTGAACTAAAAGTATTTAAATCAGGTTAGGATAAAATGTATGATGTAATTTTGGTAGAAAGTTTAATTTTATGATCAAGGTGAATTACAACGGTTAGTAATTAGTTGTAAAAGAGATATTTTACCAAGTTTTGGGTGAAATCGTTGGCTCTTTCAATGTCGTTTATTATAAATGTCGATTTTAATTATTTGATCGGTAATTTAAGTTAATAGCGGTAAGGTTGATGGTGTTTGTGGTTAACAGCTGTGGTGGAAAGATTAAGCGTTATTGGAAAAATCTTCTGTTTAAAATAAGTCTGCATTAGGTTAAATTATTTAACCAGATTTATAAAAAGGCCAGCACGGACTTTTTGGCTGATATTATAACAATACTAACGTTCAAGTGTCCCAAATTCTCACACAGAGATTGCATAAATCATCACCATTTTAGGTCTTATCTTAAAAAAGCCACAGCAGATTGAACAGTTTTCCAAACTTATTCCAATCTCCAACTACACACATCTTACATAACAATCTTTTGTAACAGATAGTTATCTGTTAGAAAAGTTTGTAACTAAAATAAAACTCTTCTGACGTAAAACTCCATGTAGGAAGAGGCAATCACTTGAGGGACACGTGACGTTATTCACGCGTCAGAGATTGATGACGTCAATTATATCGTCACTCCTAATACTTGCATAGGTCACTTTTCACCTGAAGGTGGTTATTACCGCCTCCTATACTTACCAATATAGGAGGCGGTAAGAGGTGTAGTCTTTTCTGTCGATCATTTCTGAACTTTAGACCCAGTAGAGGTGTACAACCTTCATGTAATATAGGATGACCCTATTGTCATCAACGGACATAAATCGTGGCTCCGGGCTGCTACTGAGACATACCTATTTATAAGTGGCGCTTGTGATCACTTGACTAAATAGCATGACATTCAAGTCCTATCTGAATTACAATACAACAGTCAAATAAATATTTTGTAAGGTTATGCAACTACGAAATATTTTCGTTGTCAATCCTTTAGTTACCTTACTACAAACTTTACTCACTTTTTAGTGATAGGGTTCTCTTTTTTTTTCGTTTACAACACCGATTTCTGAAAGGAAAGTTATTTTTGCGCTTTTTAGTGTTTTGCTTTAGAAATCCGTTTATCATTTTGAAAAAGTTTTTTCTTCGATTCTATCAAATATGATCCCCATTAGTGTTCGATTGTTTATGTTTGTAACGTGTTTACGGTTAAACCTTTACCGATTTCCATTAAAATTTTCTTGGAAACTGACGGAAAAAAATTATATCGTCCTCCAAAGTTAAGATGAAAATGACTGATGACCGAAAAGTTCCTAAGCCGGACTTTGCCCTGCCTCTTTAAAAAGCGAGATTTTTGTGGCCGTTCGATAAAATAATAACTAAATAGGTACCTAAACAGAAACAATTGAAAACCTTTCCCTAACTTCATACTATACACAAAATTTCATTAACAATTTCGAAAAAAATCGAAAACGTGCTGAAACATTAAAACAAGCGCTAGTTATTCAAGAAGGCACGCTTACTTTAGTATTCTGTGAGTCTTTCCAACTCCATTTCAATAATAAATTATGTTTCATACAAAGGACGAAGTTAGGAGGACAATTTATTTACAGCACAAAGACTTTGGGGATGGGGAAACTGATATTGAAGCAAAATATGTAACTTTCGTGCATTATTATAATTGCTTGTAAATGCAAATGCAAGCCTATCAATATTAAAAAACTAAACAAAAACTTAGCATTTCAGGTGGGCACAACTTAGCATGTAATAATAGAGGTAACTTTTACAATATAATTATGTATATGTACCTACTGAAATCACAATTATTATCTTTTGAAGCAAACTGTAATGAGTCACATGCTGAGAACTTACATCACGCAGGTATTTCCCGATTGGTTAGGCAGAGATGTTTCTTCCACCGTAAGATCTCATACACACGGGCGATCAAAGTAACTGAAGCACTTTTGTTCTATTCTTGAAAACTTAAACTTTAATAGTATGTGGACTTACAAAAGCAAACATTAGAAGTAACTCTAATCGTTAAACATCACAGAAATCTAGACAAACCCATCGCTTCGGTAAAAACTAGACAAAGTACTCATATCAATTGAATACCAATACATTACTTACTTTCGTTTCGTTATTTACCTTTTCTCTTCTCTACAAAGGAAAATCAACTATACTTCCACTACTTTTAGGTTTATAATCAAATATAGAAGGATAAGAAATAGACACTTGACACGGAGATAACGATTGATCTTAGTGCACAAACTTTTGTATATTAAGTCTTGTGCATCACATCTTCGTCATTTGTCTAGCCAATATCAATTATATTTGTGTCTGCAACCTTCCTAACTGGAGTAAGCTAAATATACCAGTATTTGATTATTAAAGATCTACAATTGTTCGCCGGGACCACAGGCTTAACGTGCTTAACGTCAGAGGCACGCAGGGGTTTCGGTATGTAACCCATCCGCAAACAGACCTTGGCAAGCATAACTTACCTATTCGTCGACTTGTGCGGTAATTATCAAACTGCCAAATGTATTCCCGTGCCTTATCCTACGGAATAAACAAGCGAGATGATTACTAGGCATTCAAAAATCTGCAACACAAAACAATTATCCTCGTGCGAATCTCAAGTTCTTTGTCTTGAATCCACTACCTTTGCGTTAATGCCTCCCTGGAGCTCTGCAGCCCTGGAACCCAATGTATGATATCGTTATGTAATGGATTCCATATCTCATTCAGAGTGCGATCGCTATCTTCATAGATTGTTTGGGAAAGAAATCGGTTTTCTTTGAAGGGACAGCTTTTGTGATGATGCTTAAAGTAAAAAGTGAGGTAAAAAGGTTAATCGACTGTTTTAATATGAAATGTGGACTTTTCTCCTTAATTTTGAACTGATTTGCACCAAAAATATCATCATATAGGTTCATCATTTTCTTACCCTTGTCTCATGTTACTTGGGGTCGGCGCAACACTGCTCTTTGTAAAATACTAGTATTCAGCTGCATCTGGTTAGTGGCCAGGGCCACTGGCATACTTACAAAAGACAAACTATATCAATAGAACACAAAATAATTTGGTTCTTAGGTACCAAATCTCTAAAAGAAGTGATGCGATATATGTGTATAATAGCGACTTTTTTTATTTGCACGCAGCCATAAAAACAACTATCCCAGCTCCTTCATAAAAATAGGCTCGCATAAATCTGAGTATTATCCTTACTAACAATGTAGCAATCGTGTTTACAACATTACCTCCAAGATTTTAATCAAGCAGAAGTTACCTACGGCTAGCACCGCTCTACTGGTGCTAAAGAAAATCTTTGCCAAATAGATAAATATCTAGAGTGCATATTAATGGGATGTTTTCGCCAAAGAAATAAAGACTAAGACGTCTCGTTTTGGATTTAATGTGTTGATTATCACTGTACTTATTCTCTGATAAGTTACTTTTAAGGGGCCGCTTCCACAAACGAGAGAATCGCGGCGATATTATCGACCGTGCCACGTATTTCTATACACTGTCTTGGGGGCCGTCTCCACGAGCGAGTGAATCGCGGCGATATTATACGTGCCAATCGATAATATAGCCGCGATTTTCTCGCTCGTGGAGGCGACTCCTTCGTGTTACTAATGCTCTCGGTCAGAATTATTTAGCTGAGCATAGGCTCTACCCATGAATTTCTATTTAGAGCTAACTAAATTTTGCCAGCGACTTCCCAAGCGATTAAGTCAACATTTACCCTACAAAAGTGTACTACCAGGATATAAGTATCCAATGTTCTAATTCAGGCCATGTTCTGCTTGTATTTCAAAGAACCAAATCTGTTGGTGGTTTAGATTAGGTCGGATATAGGCTTATTTAGCCGCCATGATTAAATGATTATCATATTAAATGCTAACGTGGAGAAAGTAAGTTTCTATGACTATTCCAGCTACCAAATACCTCCACGTTTAAACACGAAAGAAAAATAATAACTACATAACGCAATAAATTGGTATCCATGAAAGATACCGACTTCCAAAAATAAAGTTATTTTTCACTATGTAGTTTTTTTATTTGGAAGTCGGTAGTACTTTTTTGAAAAAGTTATTTTTTATTTTTTTTGTAACCATGGTAAGCTACACAAGCGTAGCTTAGTCATGGGCAGCTGTGGATTGCCACCTTACCCGATAGCGCAAATGAAACAGTGTAACAAAAGTCGTAAAAAAATGCCGGGTATACTGACCATAAATTCATGTTTTTGTTTTGTATGTCTTTACTAGTATGTATATGTTACGGGCAGCAGTTTGTGTAAACTAAAACCTTTTTTCTTTGATAATGTTATTTTCGTTTTTGCATATATTTTTTTTAGGTTTCTATTTAGTATGCCTGTGTAGTCTTTTTATGTTTCTTATTCATTAAGTACAGCCTGCGTGTTTGTTCCTATAATATAGTTTATGTAGTGAATACTTAATTATAAAACCTGGGATGGTTATAAATATTGGCTTTTACGTGGCGTTATTAGCGAAGTATCCTAAGGGCATTGCCTTCTTAGATGTTATCTTTATTAAATTCCATATTGAAAGTTTATGCACGAAAGGCGATTTACGTGGGGAAGCAAAACAAGAATAGCATTCAGCCTTATTTAGATTATCTTACAGATAAGTACGTAGATTGGCCCATTTTTTTAGTCTTAAGATCTATATTCAAGTCAGCAACATAGATAATTATTTTTCTTACATTTTACCGGAGAATCGAAAGTAAGAACTTTTGAATTGGCTACTGCGCTAGAAAAAAATTGGTAACCTTTTATTTTGCTACAGTTTCAGCTTATTCCTAAGTTAAATCGTCCAGATAAAAATAAAACCGAATTCGTAGGAAATACAAAAAAATACTTGTAACGGAAGAACAGAACAAAATAATATCAAGAAGTGGCCAAACAAGCGAGGCCGAGTATATTTGTCAAATGTTTGTCACCACATTTCCCCGATGACCCCAGAAAATTTTTCAACTCGATGAAAATTTTGAAGGTTTAAACAGTCCTTGATCTATCACACAACATCTTTCATACTTTCTTCAAACACTCTCATTCAATCACACGTAGGGGATATGGTTCACATTCAATGACGCATACTCCACAAGGAAATATTTATTTAAAATTACTAAGGCTTATTTTTTTTAATTAGGTGTCGTAACCCGCACCTGTTTGAAAACCCGAAGAATATTTAAATATTTATAAGAGCCCACAAATGTGGTGTTCTGCTGTGCAGACACACGTCTTTAGTCTATTTACAGTTTAATAAATACTATACAATCTCACCTTCATATCTTCTGATATTTTATCGACTCATGTCTCATTTTTATATATTCTTTGTTACTGTTAACACCTGAAAAGCATATTTTAGTTATCTCTGATTGTTTTAATATTCCATAACTTATTTATATCGCTAATTTGTAAAATCTAAAAATATTGTCTGTCTGTATTTTATTTTCTTAAGCCATAGACATAACGTACCATGGACTAGACCTTCCTTAAGCTAGTTGTACATTATAATAAGGGCAGCGTAGACTGCCCCGTCTGTAAACCGTTTTTATTAGTTCTGGTCATATAATTGATATTTTGAATTTAACATTTAGAAGAGATGACAGAACGAGGAAAAAACGGGCGTCAGTTTTTTTAGTCAGATTCGGGCAGAAAACGACGAAAGTCGGTTGACTGGATAATACGATAATTTTACCAAGGGTACTACAGTATCTGATAACTCTTTAAACTGTATATTCTGCCTACATGTATGTCATTCATGTTTCTGTGTGTTCATTAAAATATTATTTACTGTGAGTGAATTTGTGATAAACTTTCCTGACTTTATTAACCTCATCGGTCAACCCTCCATATTAAAGGGCTCGTCGAACGGCGTATGAAGCCATAGCCCGGCCTCCACATCTCTTGTGTGCCTGCCTATTCAGCTGCCTTGACCATCAACCTGTGTGCCTGCCTACATAACCATCGAACCTACCTTCCGGACGAGATGCATGAGCCGCAGCTACAGCGCGCCCGCCAGCCGTAAACACAGGTTGCGCACGCTGAACACGAGCCCCCCACAACTCGCGGTAGCGCTCTTCAAGCCGCCTCATCGCACCGTATCACGCCGCCCTGGTCTGCGGTTGCCCCTTCGCCAAAGAAGAAGACGCGGGCGGCTCGTCTTGTCAAGCTAGCCCAGTTGTATGAAGCCGGCCTTATTTTACCTTTCTCTTATTTTTAACTTTTCTTATTTTGTATCTTTTATTTTAAACCATTATCCATAATTATAGTTTGTGGGATTCCATGTACAAGTAATACGGAATTTTCTAAATGTTAGATAATATAAGAAGCTGTAGCGCGTTTGATAGGAAAAATAAGACAGTATTTAGAGAAAGAACAAGTTACCACGAGGATATATTGGTTACGTTGTCTTGTCATTGGAAAAGGACCCATCAAATCCAAAGAAATATTTTGGAAAGGTCTTGAGCAAGTTTTTGGTTTACCCATAGGACCATATGGAGAATGATTCGAGTGCTTATAAGAAAGGCAAGTTTCACAGGTAGAACAGAATTTTGCCACATCTTTAAACATTCCAGACCAATAGTATCTTAAAGAAAGTTTCTTGTAAGTTTTGAAAATGAAACACAAAAAAGGTAAAGATAATGTCGTTCCAGATCTTCTTTCACGCCACAAAACTCCTGATACAGCTATTATTAGCAATGTAGAACCTATATCCAGAAGGAGTTCTTAGAAGAGTTTTTCCCTGAAGAAGTTAGTTTACAAAGGGGTGATGCGATAGAACTGAAGTTAGGTATGAAGCGACGAAACCAACTACATGTGCCTAAGAATTTTCTCACTTCTTTTTTAGAGGTAGGAGCGGGGTAAGCTAAAATAGCTTCAATTTTATTACGGTCAGCACGTAGACCTTGGTCGTCAACTACGTAACCGAGATATTTTAATTCTTTACGAAAAAAATGACTTTTCTTGAAGTTAATATTGTCTTATTTTTCCTATCAAACGCGCTACAACTTCTAATATTATCTTACATTTAGAAAATTCCGTATTTCTTGTACATGGAATCCCACAAACTATAATTATGGATAATGGTTCACAATTTCAATCAACCGACTTTCGTCGTTTTCCTTCCTTAAGCTAGTTGTACATTATAATAAGGGCAGCGTAGACTGCCCCCTCTGTAAACCGTTCTTATTCGTTCTGGTCATATAATTGATATTTTGAATTTAAAATTTAGAAGAGATGACAGAACGAGGCAAAAACGGGCGTCAGCTTTTTTAGTCAGATTCCGTATCACGCCGCCCTGGTCTGCGGTTGCCCCTTCGCCAAAGAAGAAGACGCGGGCGGCTCGTCTTGTCAAGCTAGCCCAGTTGTATGAAGCCGGCCTTATTTTACCTTTCTCTTTTTTTTAACTTTTCTTATTTTGTATCTTTTATTTTAATAACGTAGCTTACGTTAACGTTACAGCATGCAGCAAACAAGCAAGCATGCAGCATGCAAGCAAGCATGCAGCATTCAAGCGAGCAGGCAACATGCAGCAGGCAGAGTTTCTGTCT
Source organism: Orthosia gracilis (assembly GCA_947562075.1). Taxonomy (NCBI): domain Eukaryota; kingdom Metazoa; phylum Arthropoda; class Insecta; order Lepidoptera; family Noctuidae; genus Orthosia; species Orthosia gracilis. The sequence goes on along the minus strand of OX387266.1, from coordinate 9,320,331 downwards.
CGGCTCCGGCGCTGCGGGCTTCCGGCGGCCCCACGCGTGCTAATCGTCGCAGACGGCTTTCGCTCACCACCACAGTTTCGCTTCGCCGGCCAGCCTCGGCCGCGGCGCCTCGCTCGCAGCCGCCTGCTCCTAAGCCCGTGGGCCGCCTCGCCCCTACGCGCCTACGCGATTTTAAATTACACTCTAGGGGTAGGACAAACAAGACTACGTAGAGTCGGTTTTGCAGCAATTCGGTTCTGTCACTAACTTTTGTTGCACATCATATTAAATTTTTAACCAACAATATTATTTAATTGTTACAGAAACTATAGCAAATTGGTTTGATCAGAATTATGTATGGGGCACTACAAGTTTACCATCAACATTTCCACCCAAACTCTGGAGTACGTTTCTACTAGAAAAGGAAAATAGACCTAGGACACAAAATCATGCAGAGGCATGGCACAATAGAATTGCACATTTTGTGGGAAAACACCATCCTGGATTTTATTTTTTGGCAAAAAAGATCGTTCAAGAAATAAAACATCAAACCATTGAAATAGATAAACTGGATGTCGGAACATCACTTATACCAAAAAAAAGAAAAAATACACGGACGAAACCAAAAGAATTAAAAAAATTATTAGTAAAAAAGATGAGTATACTTCTAAACTAGCATATTTACAAGCAATTGCTAAAAACATACACCTAAAATAAATAATTATACATAATTCAGGACCACTGTTTCAATCAGATAACTTCTATCTGAGGAATAACCGCCATATTTATTTCTCATAATAAAGATTAACTGATTGACATATTTTTTTATACAAAAACTGTCAAAACATCTAATATATTCTTCAGATAAAAGTTATCTCGCGATTGAAAAATCGTTTAAGTTACATAATGTTATGTATAATAAATCATTTGCATGAAAATTGTTTTTGTTATTTATATTAATTGTATGCCTAAATATTATTATGCTATCATTAGGCCTACTAACGTTATGCGAATCAAATTTATGCCAAAACAAATAAGTCTTTAAGATGATTATGCCAACATAAAATGTATGCCTAAAAAAATTATGTGGAAGTATTATTATGCCAAAACAAATTGTGCCAAAATCGTTATGCCGAAGTATAGTAGGATAAAGAACATTATGCGAAAAGAAGGGATCCCACCTAAAAGTTGGTCGCCGTTCTTCAGAATTGGATTGTCCAAAATTCTCTTTGTCCTACACTGGGCCTTAATTCGAGTAAGTTTATGTACAGCTGTTTGGATGTTACTGTGAAAGCTTGAAATAAATGTTAATTGTATATTTGAATTTTATTTCATGCTTGTTTTATACTTGTACTAATTTAAAGTAAGTTGTTTTATACTTGTACTAATTTAAAGTAAATTGATACATTGATGAAAATCTTGCTTTTTGCCTACTATCCAAAGTTTTGAAGATTCACGAACGCCCTCAATGTTACAGGTCCTCGACAGAAATTTAGTTCCACTAGTCTTGAAATGATAAATTCACATTGAATTTTAATAACAAGTTAAATGTAATAATAATACCAGCCTGTTACTGTTCCACTGCAGGGCAAATGGCTCTTCTATAATATAGAGACGGCATAAGCATTAATACCTAGTAGCAAGTATTAAAGTGAAACTTTAATATAATATAATCAAAAACTAAAAACTACAAATTCAGTTTTCTTCCAAACAATGAAAATAAAGAAACGGCTTGCAGTACCTTAGTACTCCTAATAAAACAACTACATCTTCTTTTTAGACAATCTTTAAAACCACTAATATCCACACTTTTACATACCGTACTTACTTTAACTTTAACTCAAGCCACAAACTTCCTAAAATTATTGCTGCTGTAGAGCCCTGTCATACACAGGCGTATTTTCAAGCTGTCCGCTGGCAGAGTTACAAGATTTCCTTGTTATGTGAATAATGAGAACAACGTAGCTTGAAGTGCTAATTATGACGGTAATTAGCGGTTAGAGCTCAAAGGGTTTGATTAGTTGGTGGATATTCATCTTAAGGTAATGCTTTATTGTTAAGGGTATGCACTATGCTAACTACCTAGATGCGTATTTGTATTTGAGACTAGTTTTTCCGCGGCTACCCTGGTGTGGCATATACCACAAGAATTGAGAAATTGCCGGGATAAATTCGTATATTAAATTAGCGATAGTAGCTTTCTATTGGTGAAAAATTTTCGTAATCCAACCACTAACTAGTTCCAAACATTATACAATAAATAAATAAAAAAGAAACATTAATTGGTTGCTATAGATAGTGACAAAAAAGTCACTACATATTTTGCTAGTTTAGCTTAGTTAATGACTCGATATTTCAAGATCACTTACTTTTTGCCACAAAATCTATGCCCAATAGATATTATCTCTTACACTCCATTCCAAACGCTCAAAAACCCTACTTAACAGTTTAAAGATCATTCCACTCCCAAATTAGAGAACATACATCTTGAAGTCGCTTCGAAACAAAATGGATTCCGTCAATGCCAGGTTATCGAGACCAAATGTTCTTGCCATCGATCATTGCAGTCTAAAGGCGACTTCAGACGGTGCGCTACATTGTGGATGGTCTCGGGCCAGGCCGTATCAACGGTCCATGGGGTCAGTGTCGTCTGTGGAAGCGCAGGCAAGTTCGTAGCGGTACGCCGGATTCGTCGCGAGTCGAACTTCTAAAGTACGGTGCAAGCACACTTGACCTAGAAAGCGTTTTGGTAGAAGTAAACTCTTAAACACTCCCCCAGAATTTAAGAAAGAAAGAAGAAAGAAAGAAATCATTTATTTGCTGATAATGTAGGTATACAAATAAGTTGGAATATAGTAAATTGTCCCAATACATTTTGCCTTACGGCATGCAAAATATCACATTTGAATTTAATAATATAGTTATAAACATCATGATTATTATTAACACCAGTCAGAATTTATATAGATAGGTACAGATGAGTTTAAAAAAAATGAATTAATGAAATGTCATGCACATGTCGCTTATCATGCAATGAATAACATAAAATAAATGTCATATTGTGTATAGTCAAAAAGCTTAATGTCAAAATGTTAATGTCAAAATATTCTAAAACAACAACAATCACAATTATAGAATAAAGATAATGTCATGATGTGAAGGAATTTAGCTGAACAGAAACACAGATTTTTCTTTATGGACAAACAAAATAGCCTTGAATCTCAAGACCCACACAGACCGACATGCACTGTTGGATGGGGCTTGTTGTGTGTTGCGTGGCTTGCCGTTATCGACGGCTCAGCGTTATAATCCGCAGACCACGTGACGTGGGCAGCCAGCTTTAGGAATCAAATGGCCTATTGCGAGCGCATCACATGGCAACGTAACGTCTTGTGGTCTATTACTTGACTGTGAGCGATGGTTACGGCCATTGTTGGTGGATTGGAGAAGTCGAATGATATACGAATGTAAGCTTCAGTGCGTTCTGCCGGATATCTTATATGTTAACCATATGGTGGTATTATCATACTGCCATAGCTATATTCAATCGGATACCAGAGCATATTTATTTCAGTCATGAATCTTATGTAAAATTAATTTGCTTAATTAGTTATCAAGCTTGAAGTATAATATAATAACACTCCTTTTTTTGGCAGTTATTTAAAAAATAGTTGACAGTGAATATAGCGTAATATCACGAATTGGCTTCGTTCTTGTAACAAAGAATTAAAATCATTTGGTCATCGCGTCATCTGTTCATTAATTCGCCATATTATTACAGTATAAAACACCGCTTCGCGCGACAAAGATAGGGAAGCACTCCATGAACTTCTTATTTACTTCAGAGATAGTGTTTTTCTGTTGGATCTTCAAAATAAAGTATCATTTTCTCGGGATGCTAAGCTGAAAAATACATTACCACGAAGGTCCCGTCCGAGATTGATGTGGTTGAGTTGAGACGAAACAGTAGTTTTCTTTGAGATTTTTGAGCGACTGTTACACACCTACCTATAAACCTTTTATATTTTTTTATCAAACGAAATCACAACAATGTTCAAGAAAATGGAGTCTTCCCAAAAAATACTCCTAAAACCGGCTAAAAGCTAATGAGAAAAAACTGACGACACCTGAAGTCAAATTAGGGATCGTCGGCAAGACAAGGATTATACGTTATCCCACGTGATCCGGTCCAATCAACCCAGCTGTGAGACCAACACAACATGGCCTGCCATAATTTTACCTTGTAATTATTTAACAAGAAATTTTGCTTGTGATTCTGTGAGACAGAGATTGTGGAGGTAAGAGTGTACTGGATTTTGCGTGTGAATCGCCTTATATCTATCACTAGCACTTCGCCCGCGACTTCGTTCGCGTGATCCATATTTTATCCTATAGATGACTTTTTAGTTTCACCCCCTTAAAGGTTGAATTTCTAAAAATCCCTTCTTAGTGCTCCCTTACATTATAAAAAGAAGACCTGTGCAGTAAAATTCATCAAAAAACTCATTGTTGTTTTATTTACTAAGAGCGTAAAACAACAATTTCAGCTGTTTTACCTTCCAAACCGAAGAAATTTCACAAAAAGTTTCAACCCCTATTTTATCCCCTTAGGGGTAGAATTTCCAAAACCCAATAAATACATGAATTCTTTTTATCAACCAAGAGCGTAAATAAAAAATTTCATGTGTCCTATTTACAAACTATAAAAAATTCTTACACACTTTGAACCCTTTTTTTACCCCTTTAGTGGTATAATTTCCTAAAACCAATAAATGCATAAATTATAAAGGTATTGAAGCAGTCTTGAATATGAAGTAATTTATTTTGATTAGGATTAATTTTTGAAGGATTAATACCAAGATACAAATAAAGAGCCTTTTTTAGCGACGACATTTCAATAAAAAAATTAAAATATACTTATTGCGGCATAACTATATTAGTTAGACATATGCTGTCGCGACACTTTTTGTAAATAATGATGTGTTTGCAAAGTCATAGTACATTATTTTATTCTATCATCAATAGTTTTCGCAGCACACGCGATTTTAAGAATATTTTAGGTAATTTTTTTTACACCTTGGGTTACATTATTGGAGTTTTAGTAAGGATCCCTATTTTTTTTGAAAATATAATATAGCCTATGTCACCCGGAGATAGTGTAGCTTCCCAAAAGTGAAAGAATTTTTTAAATCGTTTCAGTAGTTTCGGAGCCTATTCAATGCCAACAAACAAACAAACAATCAAATCTTTCCTCTTTATAATATTAGTATAGAAGTATAGATATAAACTTTGCAGGTAATGCTACCTAATTGCCTCTTGGTAGGTGTAAATTGTTTAGGTGTAATTTTTGTTTGATTTGACTGATCGTTAATTCTTAATGGAGCAGGAAAGTTTAAGATTTGAAGCTTTTGCCCGATGCTGAGAATTAAATCAGTTCAATGATGTTAAAAAAAAGTGTATGTGCGGTAGCAATTACTAGGTGAGTATTAAATTCACGGTAGTTAGAATAAAGTCGAACTTAGATTAGCGTTTTTACGTTATGCAATAATGGGCAAGTCAGCAAATTTCCTAAATAATGCCGCTTTAGAAATAAAAGCAACCTAGAACAAATGTCTATGTGAACCCTTATTCAGCAAAATTCAATAAATACCGACAAAAAAAACATTTTATTTTGCTTTTTCTTCTGTTTCGTGTGAGGATGTGGCCACCTCTGTTGTCAGAGTTAATTAAGCCGCCAAAACCAGAGGTCTCTGACTTGGCTATATTTCAGATCTCACCTTATTCGCCAAACCTCAGCATTTTCCCTCCAAGTAGTTTGAACAGATTTTCTCACGATCATTTTCCTTCACTTATCGAGAATATCCGTCGAACTATCATGGTTGTCATTTTTCCGCGTTAGCCAATCAGAGGCCGTGAGCAGGCTAAATTAAGTAACAAGGGAGAAAAGGGTAAGTTAGGCGATTTCACTCACATTTTCGACATAAATATATATAAGCTTAGTAAATCCACTTTGCTGACGGGTTTAGTACTAATTTCAAGACTGGTCTACTTGGAAATAGAGATTTATGTCTATGTTCTAGAACTTGGGACTGTCTTTACCGTAAAATATTATCGTAAGATTATTCCCTGAGTGGTGTATAGTACAGTAAAGCGGATCGTCGGTGGTAACACTTAGTCCTTCAGTTGGCCTTGCGTAGTGCTTTTTTAGAATGCGAATCCAGATTATATACTGGTTTTGCTACCACTATTAGGGCACGAATACACACGTATAGGGCACAAATATTGACTTCAGGTTGCTACTGACATTTTCTTAGGGAAAACGTAACAAACCTAGAAATCAAAACCAGTTCTTTTTTCTAATAAACCAACGAAATCGAATCCGTTCTATAAAAGTTGAATTAAAAACAATATAGAGAGTAACCACAAAATTAAAATAAAATCTGTCTTATCTTAGCTAATATCTCTAAAATATCATTAATCTCGCAATCACTACCACTCACATCCTATGCACTAACACTTCAAGATAAGAGCTTCAACCCTATTAATCCCTATTTCGGGGTTAAAAGAAGGTAAACAACCCCCAATAAAGATTATCTTAATTAGATAAAATAGATCATACAATAATGTTCCTTATTTGATTAGAATCTAACGTACACTTAAGACGAGGGAAATAGAGAGAAACATAAAAAATAAAAACATTTTGGAAGATGGGACCATTTTTTTTTTCTTTTATTTTTCTCTTTTCAGTTTTGGTACCTTATATTATCTACAATGAAAGTCATTTGTAGCCAAAGGAGTTCTCATTACAATTCCAACAAGCCTAAACACGATTAGGATACATTGTTTTATTGCGGATTTCCGGTGCCTACCTTCCAACTTTATAACCAGATCAGTTCGATTGTGCCATTTTCATAAGAACCATTTATTTAAATTTGCCACATCACAGTCATTTAACTATTCGATATATCTTACACCTAAAACATACTTATCATTGAGAAGTTCCACTGGCTCTGTGGATCTGTGATCTGAAGCATTAGTTCCACTTCACTAAATGAAACTTTCTGAACGCAAATGCTTCACATGTTGATGAAGTTACCAAAAAAGCTATACGTATGCCTATAAAATTTGAGGAGTCCCCTCTTTTTCCATGGGATCCCCTCATTAGATCCTGACTTGGCGACACTGGGAAAAAATATTTTCAAAATCGGACTAAATTTGACGAAGTAATCTGAGAACATAAATAAACAAAAAAAACTTACATACAGACGAACCTCTTCCTATTTGAAAAGGAAGAGGTTCTTTGTCAGAACCATCCAATACCAGTCTGCCTGAACTTTTCCTAACTATGTCGGGGTCAGCTTACTGCCTAACCAGATGCAGCCGAATATCAGTATTTTACATGGAGCGACTGACTATCTGACTATCAAAGCCCAGCTAGTGACTGGATAAAACCGTTAGCCTTCGCAAGATTGGTGTCAGATTTTCTGGTAATCAGAAGCCCGAATATCTGAAACCCAAAAGTTGTCACTCTCCGGACTGACTCTCTGTCTCTCCCCCATTCCCATCAGCAATCCCGCAGATATCCAATCCTGGCAGTAAACGCAACCCACCAGATAATCCGTCAATAAGACTGCAAAGCTGGTGAAAGAAAAATACCATTATCTCCGAACTCCAATTAATTCTTTCCCTAGTCTGTGACACGGATTAATTGAAAACTTATTTCATTGAATGATCAATTTTGTTTTTTATCACACTTTCATTCTAAATCTCATTGCGAAAGTTGTTGAAGGAAAGATAAGACCTAGCCTAGATATAACAAGTCTTAAGTTTTGCTTTAAGAGTACATCTAAGTCTGTATTGTTTTCATGAAACTTTAATTTTTGAACTAAGAATTTGGAGATATTAGGTAATGTTTAGAAGTTTAGATTAACAAAGCTTCTGGCTCAATTTGTTGAGTCTAGTTTTAAAACTTAGGTTTCAATAACCTAAGTTTTTAAAGGAATTATTTATAATACTTCGGAGGAATGAGCGCGAATAGAGCTTTTTGTTGGGGAGTTCGTTTGGAGAAATACTCCTAACATATATATGTATTTCTGCCGCTATAAGCATCGTTATCGCAGGATTAGGATTTTGCATGACGGAAATTAAATATTGAAACGAAAGAAGGATTCAGGACATGTTGATTTGGCATATGAGGCAGCCGTTGTGCTTTTATTTTCAGAAATCAGGACATTGTCAAAGTAACATTCTATTAGAGACAACGATTATCAAATAATTCAAAATGTGGGTATCGGATTGTCATACGCTATCCAAATGTCACGTGGTCTTTCCATCCAAACATTTTGGGCTTTTTGCAATCGTTACCGCTGCTGGAATGCCACTTTATAAAAATATAGAGCTCGGAACATATTTGATTAGCACATGACGTCAAGGACATTTGAGGTTTCATTTAGAAAGCTTTTTATCAACACGTAACATGTTACAACTCTTTGTGTCTACTAAATGTAACCAACCACTCACTACTCAAATTACCTCATTCTGAAACTACGCAGTTTTCAGTTTAATGAGGTTTTTGATTAAAAGTGTGGTTGAACGTACATCCTTAATTTAAAGATCAAAAGGCAGGAGTTTGTCGAATCTTTTCGCAGTCTGGAAATCGGTTTAGTTTCAGGATCCTGGTCGTTAGATAAGTTAGGCAGAAGTTTCAATTAGCGTTCTTTCAAATGTAAATCATCGCGAATTCTTAGCGAAACATCGTACGAATTTCGAAACGTAGAAGATGGTGTAGGTACTTTTAAAAACAAATGAGTTCGCTTGATTGATTCGCGAATTGTGTGCGGTCACTCGAATGAGGTTCAATACCACTACTGGTACTTCTGATTATACCTATTTTACCGGTTACAACAGCATTTGCCGGGCTACAACGAAATATATATTTTGCTCACTCTAACATTCGTTTGTAACTACATATTTCGGGCAAAACATCTCTGACATGTCAAACATTTAAGCTTTGCGGTTTGGGATTATATTAAATAGCATTTCCTTTTGGAATTTGGTATGGAGTTTCCGTGATAGATAAGGCCTGGCCATTTCTCCTGGGTGAAATAAACGAAGTCTGCATTATCGTCAAGTGTTTATTATTGGGTACTGAATTCGAAAATTGGGTCGGAAAAATTGCTACTAAAGTTTCCTTCAGGAAAAAAAAAGGTTCAAAAGTAGCCTGGTTACCTGTAATAAACGAATTAGAAAAGAGAAATAGAGTGTTCCCGTGCTAGAACGTAAGACTTGAATCGTCACTGGTTAAATTTCTGTCCGTCTCTCAGTACCATAAAATAAATAGTCGCCCTTTTAAAGCCCATCCGCTATGAGGTTACTACCCTGGACACGTCAATTCACTCATTTACAAGCTACAATCTTACGATATCTGATTGTATTTTTAGCCATAAAACCAAGCTGTGTACAGGAAATAAAAAATTTAAATCAAAAAATTAAAAAATTAAAACATGCTTAATGCTCCAGCTAAGAACTTTCACAAAAAAACTTACTCTAAATAAATTTTTCGGCGCTCAACAAACCAAGTTTGAAAGAGTTTTTGAGAAATAACTTGCCTTGGAATCTTGTAGACGAAGCTACGGTATAGGGGTAGGTATAAATTTGGTCTAGTTCGTAGGATTTCTTCGGAAATGTAGGTAAGCTTTTTGGAAAGTACTCCGTGGATTCTACGAAGAAACTTACCGGGTATAGGGTGACCAGGCATGAAGGATGGGAGATGGATAAAATTGTTCACATATTATGATTCTTCCTAGCAAAGCTTTTATTCGAAACCAATGACTGGTTTTACTGTGCAACATATTGAAAAATATTTTGACAATAGTAAAATTTTAGGCATTGAAATCTATCGCAATTGAGCTTAAAGATAATAGAATAATATTGCAATGAGGCAAAAGGACATGGCCAGAATTTGTATAGAGCTATGCCCTAACAATAAATAGACATGTACTTTGACAGTACGTCGTATTAAAGCTTAAAGGTATGGCTTTACAATATTTTAAGTTTTATGATCAGAGAAGAAGCGAGAGACACTATAAACAGGATAAGATCGTGATAAGATAAACGCGACTCCACCACAGACTATACTACACCAAGGCATTGCGCGCGCGTAGAAACGTCAAAATTACTAGAATGTTCGAATACATACTCTGGAATATATTGCCGATGCATTCAGAATTATTACATCATGCTCGGCAGCTCGAAAAATGGTGTCTGCGATAATCGTAAAAGCTTAACTTAAATGCATTGCATAGAAACCGCACAAAAACACTTAACACATTTTTTTTTTGGTTTTATCGTCGCCTGTTCTAGATAAATGTAATTGTGCGATTAATTTTAGTTCATTTTACGAGTAATTTTCACATATTAATAATTACTGTACATTTATATATTCTGATTGATCCGGAGGGCAGAATCTGGCCATGTCCTTTAGTTTTGTTTATTTGTTAACGAAAATTCTTTCTTAGATTTCTGTTTAGGCAAGAATAGAAGCTACATTTTCGCTGAGCGCCATAACTGCTTTTTATTCCGGAAGTTACACGGTTTCTATGGCATAGGTCACGGTATTGGAACCACAGGAATAACCTAGTGCTACATAGAATTTCACACGTACGAAACTGGGTGACTTGTTAGTCTACTTAAAACAAGGAAGAGAATATCCATAAATTCCTGAATGCTTGTTCGCACTAGCTCCTCGTAAGTGGCCGACATGCAGTTTCATTTATTTGTTGTTGGTAGTTACGAACTCTTGAGCATTCTCAATGTAAATAACATTCTTTAGATTTATTCTCGTCAACACTTTTCTAAGGAACGTTAAAAGTTTTATTTTGCCAGCTTTTGTAATTTACAGATCTTGAGAATACGTTCCCGTGGTCAAATTATATATGCAATAAAAAGTATTCAATGTCTTCAGTCCTGGGGCCTATTGTTTTCATATGTAATACTTGTCCGTTTCCCAAATAACTTTTTATTTCTTTCTATTTTCTTATCCAGGCCATGTTCTATCTGTGTTTAAAACACAATTAAGTATATCCAATAATTAATTTTATTTGTAAAAAGTTGTGTACAATAAAAAAGTTAGGTACAGTAAAAAAGTTGTGAATTTGGTGTACAATAAAGTCTATTCTATTCTAAATTATAAACCGTACCGTTTAGATATCGCTTACGACCACGAGACTGTCGGATTCAAGAATCCACATAGATATTATGTGGATATATCCGAAAGCACTTCCAAAACTTTTACACCCACTTCCGACTAATTTAACATACAGTAAAAATCTCCAATTCACTTGTTTCCCGTTACAACTCCCTGCAACTATTTACCAGTAAGAAGCAAACACTTGGGAATTGCTTAGTTCCGGCTACATGGTCGTTGTTGCATTCGTTGACAGTTGTAAGGACTGTTTCAAGTTATTCTTTTTATCTGTTATAATAGTGCGATAATGTTGTTACGACAATATTGTTTTAGTGTTTAACTTTAAGTAAGCTTGGTAAGATCGTTTGTAAAAAAGTTTCAATGGGATAGACCATTACGTGAGCGACGACGCGGGAATAAGCTACTATGAAATACAGAAGTTCTTAACATTACACTGTTTACACTGTATAAACTCACGGCTTTTTCCACATTGCATTGTCAATGTGACAGAAAACCTCTTCTCCAATCTGGAGCATCCGGCTAAACCTCCGTAAACCAACATTGACTTAGTTACAAGGCAGTTACGTAACTGTTTGTACCGAAAATGTATCGTTACTCGTAAGGACTTACGTATCGTAAGTAGACACTTCGTCTCGTAAGTGTGTATCGTATGGGAACAGGGCCGTATAGTTTTATGGGATGCCGAGCTTATTTTCAATGCTGTGTTGTGGGGGATACATAAAATGGGACAATATTGTTTAAAATAATAAGAATCTGTGTAAGTGCAACATGAGTTTGAGAATACGAAAGAGGCGGCGGTATCATTACTGGACTTGAGTTTCAGAAATAATTCTAGCATCTTATTTATCTTTTCCCTCTCACAGAGAAGAAGCCTGTGTCCCAGCAGTGGGAATATTTTAGGCTGATTATGCTATATATTGGAGCGGCATAGAGCTAGAAAAAAAAATGCTTTGGCCCCTAGATTGACCATTCAATTTTGTAGGTGGTAGCCAACGTGTTAAATGAATGAGAAGACGCTGTTTGAAGCCAATTTTTTTTCTAAAACTTAGCGAACCATATCAGAAGCCGGCTATCATACTTCCTTATAAACCAGTACTATCCAAAGTAACATTTTGTTTTTGCGTCTCTTATATTATATATCAAAACTATTGCAACAACTGAAACATAGACATATATTTTGCTGTCCACCTAGACTCTAGAGAATATTAAAAACATCCAACTACTAGCCAACTTACCCTACACTCCAGGACACAATACATGACCGAACATAAACGTAACGTGCAGAGTTTCCTCATTTTTTTGCTCCGACGTGCAAAGTTTAGCAAAATGGCTGATTAAGTTCGGCCTACTTTAGTTTTTGTTGGTCTTGATGATTTACACGAGGAATCGGGAGAAAAAACCCGTCAACGAATAGGATTGTGAGGTAATTACGTATTGTTCTGTAAACTTTAATTCTATTAAAATATTAGTACACACTGACTAATACCATATTTTAAGCATGTTTATGTCCTACAAAATTGTCGCCAAATCTTAACCTTAAGAATTTAAAACACAACAACTTTAAGCGACATCAATTTCCAATAAACCCTAGAATGTCTATAATTGTCTGAATGAATTGTCGACTTAAATCTCAAAACTAGCTCAGTTGCGAATTACCATTTTAAGAGCCAAGTAAATTATGTTAATATCTTTATACTTCGTTGCACTATGTTAGTTGTTTCTCTCTGCTTGTAACACAAGAAATGGCCTTCCGAGTTTATAAACGACTTGCCAACAGAGACCAGTTAATTGGTGCAGCGTAATATTTTATGTATTATATTGATTCTGCCAATATTCATACCTATTGTACTCGTAACTATATTTATTGTTTGTTGTGTTTCTGCGGCAGACCACAGTTGGATGATGGAGTAGAATCACGTTTACCCAATATATACGTTTACACAATAAAGGCCACCCATTTAGATTTCTTCTAGGCCACCAAACAACATTCACATAGTCAATTTTCGATTGGACACTAGAGAGGGGCCTTGTTCTCTAGAAAAAATAAAATTCTATCTAGTGTAATAATGTAACAATTAACAAAAGTCAAGAGATGTCCACGTTACATTGCTGTCATCATCATCATCAGCATCACCCTTTTAAATCATCCCACTGCTGGGACACAGGCCGACGGGAAGGTAGGGAGTGGGCCTTAATTCACCATGCTGGCCCAGTGCGTGTTGGTATATGTCACATGTCTTCGATTTTTCGGTTCTAGGATATGCCGGTTTCCTCACGATATTTTCCTTCACAGTTTTTTAGAGCAGTGGTGATGAAATAATTCATACAAAGCAAAGCACCTGCCTGAGTTGACTGGGCCACCACTGCTCTAGCTTACACAACATTGCCGTAGCGTAGTACAATCTAATACATTTTGAACTTTTTGATCATAGTTATCGCTGATAGAATGTCACTGTGTCCTAAGACTACTGGAAGTATTGCAGAATCTACCGTGGCGATCAGTTATAACTGTCATAATCTACAAATTCGTTTAGTGTCAGAAATAGACCCATTACTGACGCTAAAACAATCACGCCTGGATGCAGACACTGAAATCTGAAGTTTGTGTCTTCGTGCTTTCTGGAGATACAGAGATTTGGAATTGTTAGCAATGTGCCTATTCTTTATTTTGTGTTTATGTTGGGCTTGGTATTATAACATCGGTGATCAACTGATCACTTACTATCAGCCAGAACTTGCTTCTTTGATATACAATAACGTAAAAAGTCAACAAAAATCCAATTCTAAAAATTGCTTGTATGATTTCGGTTTCAGTCAGTGTGTGTACCTACTTACCTGAATGCTTTTTTAGAAAATAAAAACAAAATCACATCCAATATTGGCTCGCTTTACCCAAACTCCTTCCTTTGTCGAACTTATCCATCTCAAAACGATTTATTTGTGTCCGATACCGACTTCGGCAATTTGTTCCTCTCGAGATTTAATCGATAATCCAAAATCTTTAACCGTTACTCGAAACCGACCAGCCCTAGAATACAAAGTAAAAACATTGATTCAATAAAATGTCTTTACCGCAACGATTTATCTCTGAGCGAAAATAAATGGATCAACATTGCGTGTTCTCACGCAACGGTTTTCTGCCGGTAAATATAAATTGTATGTAAGACACCTATCGTAAATCTGAAGTGCTTTTAAGTTTATGTTTCCATAAATTTTAAACAGCAGTTTTTACTATAAATACAACGGATCCTAAAGTAATATTCCAAGTTTGCATTGAGTTTTTGTTGAGTATTTTTTACAGGGTTGTAATAATATTTCTGGCCTAGTAAAGTCTTAAGGTATTCGAATCAAGTCGTTCCATAATATTTTCATATTTAGGAGGGAATTGATGTTAAACAGCATTATCCAAAAATTAAAACAAGTCTACACCTTATCCGCACCCGCTAGATATTTATAAATTATTTCTTCTTTCTATTATTTTTATTATTTATGTAATATTGAATCGCGTGTGTACTCCCTGCATGCAAGGCTAGGTTATTGAAAGTATTTTACGTCCATATTTTGCCAGGTAAAGTTTTGTTTAGGTTTGGTTAGGTGTTTTGAATGAGAAACAGAACCAAAAAAACATTATTTTCTTATCGATGTCATCTCTTACAAAGTGCAACGAAAGGCCTATTCAGCGGCTCCTATTCCTATTTCATCCCGGATGTTTCCAAGCCAAAACATATTTTGATTTAGCGACTTTATGAGTAGGTAGTCTATATGTTGACATAAGATAAATTAATTTATAAAAAATAATTTAGATTTGGAATGGTCGCATTATGATGACAAGTTATTTTGTGTTGTTTTTGTTATTATCCAGTTTATTAGTCAGTTAAAATCAGCACGAGTGATTACTTTGAAACGATTCTCAAAAAAGATAGATCAAAGAAAATCTATTTCTAGATCTGAACTGAACTACTACTACTGTATACTACTGAAGTATTCTTCTAAAGATTAATTTCCTTCTAAAAATAAACAAACCATTTTACCTCTTTATTATAATATTTATTATTATTAACTTAGATGGCATTGATTGAAACGGGCAAACTCTAGGTATACGTGTCATACCTTTACCTAGAGTTTACCCGTTTTAATCGATGGATTAACCTCTTACTGCCATTACCAAAATAAGTACGAGAAAAGAAAAAAGCCTACAATCCACCACTACTACTCTGTATCAATACCTACGTCATAATCTCGACCTCATATAAACATCACGATCCACGATGCCACGATGCCCAATAAATAAAGAAACCTGGCACTAAACAACAGACATATTTTGTGACTAAATGACTTACACAAACGTGGTATATGCAGCGTTATGTGACCTCACGCCATGAAATTCAGGCAGCTTTTGTTTTATACAACATCCTTTTTGTAGGTCCAGTTTGGTGGGTCTGTGCTGTGCCCGCCCTTTTTGAAACGTTATTCGTTTGACACGCATATTAAGTGATGTGACTTCGGCATTATCGCATTATTTTCATTCACTTATTTGGAAAGGAATACGTAATGAATCGCCTACGTTCCAATGCTTAGATCTCTATGGAGAAGATCTTGTTAGAAACTCCGTACACTAACCTACATATTTGAAATTCACTTACAGTTAAATTATCCAATAATAAATATCATCAATCAAAATCAACATTACTCTTTTAATGCTCCTACTGCAGGGGCACAGACCTCCTCTATGTGAGTGTTCGATGACAGACTTCAACTGCATAACCAACTACAATGGAGCAGTACAAATATTGAGGTTGGGACGTGCCATGTTATTATTATAGAGTTACAAAATTTACACGTCACACATCTAATTTTCTAACTACCATAAGGACAAAAAAAAACATGTTTTAAACTGAACAACATTTAGAACTATGACCACTGTCGGGTTTACAGCCGCCGGTCCCTATTCTACAATTTGTACATTATACGAAAAACAATTTCTTTCGAGAAAACTTTTTCTGTTAAAGTAGTATAACAGATTCAGTGAAACTCCATTCGAATTTTCCAGTCACGGCATTTTATCTAAATAATATTTCATTTACTTTATCAACTTCTCGAAAATAAAATAAAATGAAAAGTTTGAGCCGAAAAATATCGAGAGTCGAATTCACGACACTAGCTGAAGTTTACGCAAGGGTATCTTACATTTACAAACGAACAAATATCGGGTAGTACTGCGAATGACATAACATTGTAGTCTAGGAGAAGGAACCTTGGGAATTGCGTCGAAATTGTCCGGTTATGGGGTTCCCAGTTTTGTAATTTTATATCACGTATTAACAATTACTTTATTTATTGTTCTGTAACAACCTGTGTACTTGATGTAGTATCCACAGGTCCCAATAAATATATGGTTAGTAGGTACAAACTTCTTCTGTATTAATTTATGCGATTTCTAACTAAGAAGGCGCAAAGACAATGTTTAGTTACTTATAGTTATGGCTAGATGACGTTCAGTGATAAACTTTGCCGATACACTCATTAATCTAAGAACATAATGGCATAGCAAAATCATTCTCACTACCGGGTTATTAATTTATTTTACTATAATTACTTAAAACTTAAACTTCTTCACTTATTACTTAAGCTTTCGGTAAACTAGTTACATTGTCCACAAATAATTCTGATATCTTGCAAATGTCAGCTCCCTGTCTCCTAACCTAAGAAGAAAACAACCGAAAAATGGAGGACTATTAACTTAACGTTTTATGTGTGTTATGATCGATACAATATGAAATTTGTTTTGTGTAAATAAAGTTCAATTTCCGTTGTTATGTTTTTGACAATGGCTGTCACAAAAATTGGATTACAATGGGCCGACCGTCTATTGATGACAGCTTTGTAGGATTTTGTTCTATTTTTTGTGAAATGTAATGACGTTTGTTAGTGTATTTTTACTTGCTTTGCATACGGTGTTTGTTAAAAATCAATATCTACACGATTTTTCGGTACGCTTTTGTTTATATTTCACCATATTTGCTGGGGAAACGAGTTCTGCTAAATGGTGATCGTTAAATTGGATGATATTTGTTCTGAATAGAATATGTGTTCGAAGCTTCTGCAGTTTAATTTTAGTGAATCAAACATGTAACGATGGTGGTTTCCTAATAAACCGTCGTATCGTTATGTGCATTCACTTCCTTAGCTCTCAGACTACACTGATCACCGCTGTGACGTCACTAAGTTAGACTTAAACGTCTATAGACGTTACGAGCAGTCGGCACGCTACTGAATCAGACGCTCATATCAGTTGTCAGCAGTGCGGAAGTAATTCGTTCCTTAGGGAACCGGGCGGTGCTGGCTTCAATTACGAGGATCCGAAATGTATCTGTGTAATTGGGGATATGCATGTTGGGTGGTTGGAGGGCATTTGAAAATTTGTATGTGAGAACAAGATTTTCTGATGGGATTGTGATAAATATCCCGTGTAAAGATTCTTGTCATGACGTTACTATAATAATAAAATGATTTATGTTATTTTGAGAGTAGTTTTGCGTATTGATTGCATATATTTATCTGCATTTTTTTCCAAACAGAGACACGCTTAACTTGAGAGCTAATTAGTTCCAGACATAGTAAATTGGAGAGTACCTAAATAGAAAACAATTAAGTAGTTGTCTGTCTTTTGCTTTTTACAAGAAAATACAATCACACAACATCCAATTAGATGTTACACTTCTAGACTACAAACTAGCAAGTTTGCATATATTAAGTGATGCAACTTTATGCAGTACAGTTGATAGTCAAGCACTTAATTTTGTAGGACACTCAGTCACGGATATTGCTTTGTTCTTGGACCAGTTGGACTAGTCGCTATTGAGATGGGGTCTTTTGAATTTTATGTTTTGTATGTTTCATTGTTAGCTCGTGGGTAAATAATAATTTCGATCTTCAAAGTTAACGCCTTCCGTGGATGAGTTTCATAACTAGACTCCTCTTTGTTCAGTTGAAATAAATGCTCTGAGTTTGAGTCTGGTTAAGTTCTGGCTAACTAATCTAACACATAAGTTCAATCAAATACTGCATATGATTGATTTATCTTTTAGATAGCACCTATCTAAAAACAGAGATACAAAGCCTTTAATTCCTACAGCCATGTTGAATTACTAAAACGTCGAGAGTTGTCAATAAGAAAAGGCACAGTAGTGAGCAAAATGGGTAGACATTTATTTACGGAGAAACAATTCTCTAAATCAATGACGGATACTCTATTACATTCTGAATTGGTTTGGGAATGGCTTTAATTAGATTAAAGTAATAGGTTCATACAAATAGACATTACAAGCAATAACGGTTGTCAAACAACGGTTTGTCTTTCTAAAAACCACGTGACGTTTCGGTAGCGTAAGCATTTTGGACTTTTCGACAATCACTACAGCTGATAGATTGTTACAACAGTAGAAATATGGACTATATTTATACTAATACTGTGATGTTACTTTATAAAACTCACAGCTATCAGATTTTTCCTTACAGTCTTCTCTTCTCGTATGGTCTATAAAAAATATAATTTTCAGATGTTCATTAGTAATTTCAGATGTTCATCAGTAATTTCAGTTTAAAGTAGATAGTTTGTTTTTCTTCTCAAATCATCAATTGTCGAATCCATATATTTACTTACACAAGTATAAACCATCAAATAAATATTTCACACACATAGTAAGATTAGTATGACATTCAATTTAATTCGTTGTATTTAACGCTGCAGCGACTGCAAATAACGGAGCTAGCATAAAATAGTGCTGCATGCGCGATTAAGCGGACTACACTACAGCACAATTGCTGTTCTGAAGACATAATTATGTTTTTTCTCTGAGTGTGCGTTAAAGTAATGTTTTAGTTGATGGAGTGTACATATACGTGATGGAGCTATTCTGTGAAAACCATCACCATATCTAGACAGTTAGGAAAATACTCTTTCAACCAAAAGCTTTTCGGGTCAGCTTTATTATACGAGAAGCGACTGCCTATATAACGTCTGTGGAAGTTTTACCAATATTACATTGTTATGAACTTATGACGTGTAGCAGTGTTGCTGTGACACATTGAAAAGTATTACAGAGGTGTTGAGGACAGATTATTATAAACTTCATTGGAACGTCTTGATAGTCGCATCTGGTAAGACCAGGCCGGCCCTGAATTGATGACAGTTGAGCATTGACAAGCGTACGGTAAGACAAGATGGTCTGATATACGCTTGTCGCAGCTAGATTAGCCGAGGATCGAATTCAGAAGTATGCGATTGGAGAGACCTATGTCCAGCATTGAAATGCTTTAAGCAAAAGATAAGTTTTACACTGGAAGTCAGATGCTAAGCGTAACCGTTATCATTAACCGATGCTCGTTTGTTTCTTTTGTGAGAAGACACGACGTTCTCTTAGAGGTAGCTGTGTCAATGCAGGAAAGGTCCTGCAAGCACCAGGTTCTGGCATTGTACATGAAATCCTAAGTCAAGCGCTGCTAGCTTTCCGTACATTTCTGTGTCGATACTGCATATTTATGTGAGCCACGCCTCGCTGCGCTATATATCTTGTGAGTTTAAACGCCAAGACAATCACAAATGTAAGTGACTTGGTGTATACGGCAATATAAGGGGGAATCGTTTTGTGCGGAGACTTTTTGGAATGTCTATGTAGGTACTACATGACCATAATTAAAAAAACAATCTCACACTGGAAGAATGAATAAATGAATTGTCTAGCGGCACTATTAAATAATTGATGAAATCGGGAAATAAGTAATTGATTAAATTTTAGTATATAAGTGAGTTACTGATTTTGTTAAATTGTCAACATAATAATCGTTGATAAGCATCTATGCTTCATTAGTACCATGTTAAAAACTTTCATACTTTTTATTTATTTAATTAACAATATATGATCAAACGAACTAGTAACGAATCAGTTTTTTATTATTTTCTTTAAGCTTTAATTTATTAGACTGGTTAGTGACTGGGTAGACGGGTTAGTGTTTTTTTTTTCGAAGGGAGTTTTTACGTCCGCACAAACGCAGCGAGCCTGCATAAAATTCTACAACGTATGTTTCAAAATATGTACAAAGTAAATGCGATGCACTAGTCCAACAGCAAATGAATATCAACGAGCAGATGTAGGAGACGTTTTAACGTAATATCTACATGAATTATTCACTTTAGTTTATTGTATTTTGTGACAGTCTGCCTTCTTAAAAGGAATGGTCTTGGTTCCACTTGTATTACGTAAACTTGGATTGAAATGAACTTTTGTCTCTGGAAAATATAGTAAGCTTTTAGGTCAGTTGAAAATTAATAAAGGATGGGCTTATGTATGTTTAGAATATTACTAGAATAATTTAATACATATTAGAATAATTTACCATCAGTTTCAACTTGTTTTCGGAACGAAGTATTATTTATTATCTAGGTAACTACTATAACTTGATTTAGTAACATACTTAATTAACAAAAAAAAATATCGACTTTGTAACCTGCTCTGCTGACTTTGCAACAAAGTTTTTAAATTGCACCAACTTTTCAGAGGCAAAATTGGCAAGTCTGGCTTTACACCTATATTTCAACTTGGAACACTGCAATGCTTCTTCGAACAATTAAACTGTTTCACAAGGAGCTTTACTACATTTATAATAACATTTGCTTTGTCTGGGATAGGTAAAGGAAACCCTACTCTCAATTGGGTCTTATAACATTTCTGGTCAGGTCCCTATAATATGTCGAAACGTTTACGCCTCCTATGGTGCCTTGGTATCTCATCATAATTGCATGTACATAATCACCCTTTATCAAGGTGGTAGGGGCTAGGATTCTAAATGTACTCATTTAAGGGCAACGCTACACGTGGAAGCTGTTAGTATGCTAACAACAAAAATTTTATCCTCACTTGTCAAGTCTTCAAAACAACGACCCACAACAACGTTTTACAACGTTGTTTAGTCTAAGAGTTCAACAAGAGATTGCTCTTAATGATTATAATCATATCACGTTCCAGTCGACGCGTAATGGCCTAATTTCGACATGATGTTCAGAGAGTACACAGAAGTATACTTCTAATGACACGTAATGTGTGGAAGGGGATCGTATCTTGAAGACTTGAAGATATTGCAGATGACACCGTGCTATAATTATTGTTCTGGTTTTTTGGGCGCCATCCTCGCGTATCCTATGAGGGGTGAGCAGCTCGTAGCTAAATTTTAACAATCGCCGGGGTCAATTTTCAAGCTTAAACCATACTTACGAAGGTAAGACCGTTGATGAGTGACCATCTTCTAAATCGAGAGACCAACTGCTTAAAATACTTTTCGAATTCGTTGATCTTTGACAGAAGTTACGAATAGCCAGAAGACCAAAGGTCCTCGCTACTGCTAAGAGTGAGGTCCTGGGTTCTATTCCTGAGTTGGTTAGGCATTTCTCAGTAGTAAGACTACTGTGTTTGTGTCTGGTTGAAAATAGGCTTGTCCTCTGTTAAATAGAAATAAAATATTAACCTCTTACAAAATAAATTCTCGCTTTCAGTTTACAATATAGGTCACCAAATACTCCTATAGCGCACCCTCAAAGTTTATTGAGCAGAAACACGATAAGAGTGTAGTCAGCACTATTCATTGTGAGCTCTAAACTACATTCAATTAGTTTAGAAACCCAATATTTCAGTGTGGATGGAGAACAATTTAATTTCATGGAAGATAGAGCTATAGATTGTATTAATGAATCTATTGATTTTATGAGTTTGAACTGTTGACCTTGTTAGACTAATACATGCCAAGGAAATATGAGAATATTTGTTCTGAATTAAATAGGCAAAGTCAGCCTATAATGTGAACACTGCTGGGACACAGGCCTTCTCTCTGTGAAAGTGAATTTATTAAATAGGAATCGATTTTTTCCTTGCCAATAAAAAGGGGGCTCAACAAAGTTACATTCTATCAGCGATAACGATTGTCAAAAAATCCAAAGTATGGATGTGATATGCTCCACCGATATCGATATCGTGTTCAATCCCATAAATATTTCGAACTTTTGACAATCGTTACGGCCGATAGAATGTCACTTTGTCGAGAGCCCATGGCCTCACTTTCCTTAATCGTGAATGAAGAAAAAAAAAATGTTAACTCGATCTGAACTTACTCTAAGGATTATCTTACATACCAAAAAAAAACTCATAAATATCAACCCAATACCTTTCGGTGCATCTATTCCCGAGACTCCAACACACATACGCACCTCTTTATTGAAAAGATAAGCCAATTTTATTCCCTCTGCCGTAGATATAACAATTACCGCCTACGTACAATAAATTGAAATGTCTTCGTAATAAAATATATATCTCTACTAGCTGACCCCCGGGGCTTCGCTCCCGTCAATTGGCTACTTACCTACCTACACTACCTACCCTACCTACCCTACCTACCCTACCCTACCCTACCTACCCTACCCTACCCTACCCTACCCTACCTACCCTACCTACTCTACCCTACCCTACCCTACCCACCCTACCCTACCCTACCCTACCTACCCTACCCTACCCTACCCTACCTACCCTACCTACCCTACCTACCCTACCTACCCTACCCTACCCTACCCTACCCTACCCTACCCTACCCTACCCTACCTACCCTACCCTACCCTACCCTACCTACCCTACCCTACCCTACCCTACCCTTCCCTACCCTACCCTACCTACATACCTACCCTAACTACATACCTACCCTATCTATCTACAATTCTTTTTTTTTTTTTTTAATTTTTCTTTCATAAGAACCTTCTCCTAACAATAACAAACACAACAAAAAAAGAATTAGCGAAATCGGTCCAGCAGTTCACGCGTGATGCCGTGACAACGGAAAACGGGTTTCATTTTTATATATATAGATTAGACCTTTATTTATGAGAACAGTTTGAAACTAGTTTGGTCCAGTTTAGGCTACGTTTGATCGCGGACACTTTTGTGCAGCAATTTTGGCGCAGTGTTTTTGGTGATAGTCTTTCTATGTCGATTGTCGCATAAGCTATAAATGCGTAGTATTGTTGACGATCGTTGAAAATTATATGAAAAATTGGGTCTGAAATCAAGATAACATTTTTTAGGTTTCGTTTATTGGCCGACAAACTGTGTCACATTAGGGCATTTGATTGCTTTGATGGCGCATCACATATGCGCGGGCGTCCATGGGAAGGCGCGGTGTATCGGACGGCCGGCTGCGCGCCCGCCGTGCCACTCCACTCAGCTCTCAGGCGCCAGCCATTACAGGCATTTCTTCGTATATATTTCTGAGTTGATAGTGTAAATTATAGTAAAATACATATTTTAATACAGTCCACTCGTTTATTACAAAGTCCCAATTGAGCCCATTCAGCTTTGTTTGCCTTATTTTTGCTGACAATAGAATGCACTACGATAAAAATCAAAATCATTTTTTTTTATTTCACATAGGCCTACATGGACAATTATAAAACGTCGACAAAAGGTGCACCAAGGTCGACCAACATACCTTTTGCGTTGGTACGCTCTTAAGCCTGTGTGTTTTCAGTTTTCATCCTTAGTTGGCAAATCAAATTGTACCTTACTTACCAAAAATACAGACAAATTAACCCCATTATGAACTTTGTTTTTGACATCTATGATTAATATCTCTTACTCTTACTAGTAACGAAATAAACATAAATACACACGACATTATAATCTACAAATGGTAGAGACATGAACTTCTAAACGACCACTCTGTTCGCGTTGAAGTTCTAATGGATAGGTACTTAAGTACATTCAATATCATACGCGAGTTACGGGGTAGTTCTAGGCCATGAATGGGTGCTTATGGCCTCATAACGTTGTTCAAAGGGCGATTAAGGTCATCAAACAGTGTGGCTGGTCTATCTTCATATAGTGTGTTATATGGCTTAAATGGTGTGTGCTGAGTTGAGGAGGCATTTGAGTAGATTTAGGGCACTGGTCGAATTAACAATTGCTAATTCGACCAATGCCCAGTGCCTTGAGTGCCAGTGCATATCATTGAAGTTATTTGACTATGACTTGTACGCAGGCTTTACTAGTAGGTACTTTGGTGAGTATCAAAAATTAAAAGTCGTATAATAGGAACCACTACCACTACCACCAGACCTCCTTGAATTGATCCCCACAATTGAGCTACTACTTGCAACTAGTGTTTTTGAAGTTATTCCGTTCTTTCAATCAAAGCTACAAGGACGAAATATGAAAATTCATCCAGCATCAAGCTTTTAATTTAAGAAAATTTAAAGAGAAAACACCTTCCTTTCGTTATTTATGTTAAGTCCCACGTAATAGAAGGTGAGCGTGTTGACATTGACAATTACTTGCCTAACATTGCACAACTATTTGTTTTGACAACAGTTAATATAATATAAAACGTTTATTTTCTCTTGACAATGTTTCTTACATGCTATGCCTTGCAGTTTAAACGAGGATTTGAATTTATGATAGACTGGTGCCTGTGATAGGTTTTAATAAGAACTTATATTACAGGTTATTAGAGTTCCTAAGATCTCTTTCGATTTGTCGACGTTTTCTGTATTTTGATGCAGTTGCGATTTCTAATAACTCCATTCGTTTGCATATTTTCACTAAGGACATCACCATCAGCCTATTAATGTTGCCATTGCTGGGCAACCACAGGCCTCCTCTCTGTGAGAGGGCCATTATCCACTATCCCACATGCGGGCCCAGTACGGGATGGTGGATGTCACGCCTTCGAATTTTTGGTTCTAGGATATGCCGGTTTCCTCACGATGTTTTCCTTCACAGTTTTTGAGAGCAGTAGTGATGAAATAAAATACACAAAGTAAAGCGCCTGCCTGGGTTCGAACCCACGACCTACAACTTGTAAGACACGGCCTATACCACTGGGCCACCACTGCTCTCCTCATAAAAGACATGCAAACGTATAATTTACTGGTCCAAACAACACAAATTCTACCAATACACGATGCTCGCGGCATTAAGCGTCAATATATAAATTGTAGCGGATTTTCACCAAAATGATAATTACTATGGCGAAATCAACGCTTAAAGCAAATTATGACAACATTTGGCGATATTGTTAATTTTACAAAACGGTGTAAGTAGATACTTATTTACGAGTGGTCTTGGTGTGAGATAATTGTTTGGGGACAAGCACTCGTGAATAGTATGATCTGTATAAATATCCTTCTATAATGTAAATGAATAGATCAACCGGCTTTTTATATTGAAATAAAATTGATGAACCCCTTCTATTTCTCGTCGTAAGTTTTTAAGAGCCTATACCCTCTATCCAATCGAGATACTAGTACCTACTTACGTTTTGACTAGTCTCATGTAAGAAGCTGGGAATTGAAATCTACAATCTGTCTACCAAGTGCGGCGATTATGACTTTACTGACTCTGGCAGCGTATTAGGAAACTTGACAATTTGATCTACTGAATTTATGATATTTTTCTTGTCCACTGCTACCAAATACCACCACCACTGCCACTATTGTAAATAATACTGCGTTATAAGATTAGGGATTCAGAAAGGTTGGTAGCGAGGCTGACTACTCATGGTCTCAGTATATCGGACGTCCAATGCTCAATATTCGAGTAGGCCTCTCTTAAGAGTCTTTCAATGCATATTCCTAATGACTCACATACATTTTACAGAAATTTTAAGTACTCATTTAGTTGACAGACATTACGTTTGTGGCTTTTATAAGCCGATCTATAAATCGGTTTAATACATCCTTTGTACATGGGTGGTATAATCTCGTATTGGAAAGTTTTCTATAGAGTATTGTGGCGTCGATGGCGGCATAAATAAGATGTTGTTATTTATGGTTAAGTTCCCATAAATAACAATATCTTATTTATGGCGCCAATTTAATATTGGAGTAAGTTGCCTTGAAGTTGAATGGATTATTAAGTGAGATATTTAAGTTTGTTGTTAATAGGTGCCTAACTACTCGTATGATTGGGAAAAGAACTGGATTCTGGATTTTTGAAATAAGATAGGCTTGCGTTTAACCACACTTTCACCTAATAATGCCAAAAACTGTTTGAAAACTTGATAAAAAACGAATCAAAAATATTCAATAAAGCGGTGGGTATATTTTGTGCCCTAGCTTACAACAAGTCTAGCCCATTGCCTCAGTAGAAAAACAATCGTACACCACTATCACTTTGCCCAGATCCAAAATGAGTCTTTTTTACTCCATTGCTTTTTCTGTTCCAGGCTTCAAGCCTAGAAAAACCGCGCTAATACAAGCCCCAGCTTTACAGATAGAAGGTTAGTTCTTCAACACAACACAACATATCACAAGATTTCTGTTGAATTCCTGGATCTTACTTCGTCTCTGGCTGGTTAAATATTTCAACACAAACAATTTAGTACCATCCAATAATGTTACATGATTTGTGTGCTTTCAATATATACATTGCTTCTGATATTACCAAGCTTAAGTAAACATTCAACTTCTATATTGCAGAACATGGTCTTATGCGTTACACCATTAAACGCTGATATTGCGAAATAAATACTGTAAATATTACGTGCTGTTGTTTTAATCATTTGTATTTCGAGACCTTATCAATAGGCCGCTCAACAATTAAAATCAACCTTTTCTGCGCTGATGAACTCCCGAGCTTGTAACAAAAAATAGAAAGGTATTTTATGACTTAGCTACGAGTACTAAAACATACCAATGAAATGTCTAGTCATTTATGGGTGCTACTCAACATCTATGGAGTATGGTCTTCCTTTGAAAACTGAGACCGCGCATTAAAATACAAGGACCCTAACAATATCACTTGATATTGTAGTAACAATACATAGCCCATTATGCAACTACAGCTCACTTTTCTTCAAGCTACTTATTTAATTTACTAATACAAAATACAAATTTCAATTACAATTTTCACCATACAAAGACCACATAATAATCCGGATCCATTTTGAGGCTTGAACCAAAATTCACAATGGCTGCAGATGGCGCCACCATGCGTAAAAAGCAATTAAAATAAAATAACTTTCCCTTGTAATTTGTTTGAATGTAATAATAAACTGGTAATATTTCAAAATACCTGGTATTTACTTTATGTAGGCTTTGTTTGTTGTCATCAGGAATTATTGGGGTCAGTTGGTACTTTCGGGTTAAAGTTCGAGGAATAAATTTAACTACTTTTCTGGTTCGTTAGTTTGTTAATCAGTGACCTAGCCTTGTAATTAGTTGAGGCTTGCAGCTAAAACTATGCCTAGAGAACTCCACTAAGAGCTAAATTATATTGCCTGATGGTGATGTGTTATCTCTTGTCCTTTACTGTGCTCACTGAACTAACTTCGGATCTTAGAGGGAAGACCTCATTTACCTCAAATAATATCGAGCTTGTATTTCCCAAAGGTTTAGGCTAAACTGTACCAACCTAAATTACACCAGATGATTATGGGGACTCCGAGCTACAACAGAAAATTTCCAGAAAGAAAAAGAAATAACACTTTGCCCGAATCGGGAATCAAACTCAGAACATTATGCACAACAAAAGCGGTTGTGACCACTAAACCAACGAATCAGTTACTCTATTGAAAATACAAAGAAGATAAATTTTTCCTTTTATCACTCAAGTAAAAATGTTTCAGTATCAAATAGGCGTTTGCAGACAAAATCTCAATAAGATGGAAACCTGTCTACTTCAGTATACTTATCCGATTTCATTTTACTTTTTCGTGTATTTTAAGAACTCTTTTCAGTGAAAGATCGAAGTTCATAGGCTGTGGCACGTGTCTGTCTGTTTACACAAAAAGACACGAATCGTTCCTTCAACTTTTCTTGTTGGTACGTGAAGTGAATAGAGCATGATTCTGCAAGAAAAAATCTAGTACAGTTCGTCATAGGTACATCTACTGATAGAAGGCAAAACTGATCACGGAGGTTGAACTATCTCCCCGTTCTGCTGGTCCTAAGAGCGATTACTGAGCGTGAGTCTAGGGTTTGATCGCCAAGTCGGGCTGTGTTTTAGAGTTTTAATTTAAGATGGCAATAATTTAGCCTTGTACTGCATAGGAATTTAATAAAAGTTGCAAAATAAGGTGTTCATAAACCACTGCTTACACCTTCACACAATACAGATGTTATATTTAACCTCATGTCACAAAAATAATAATAGAAATAAATGCTCACATAACTTCAAACGTAAAAGAGCTGCCTTTAATATAATCAAAAAGGTCTCTCTCATGATTTTCATCACAAAAAATATGAATCCCATTCAGCACAAGAATTAACGAAATTCCGGCCGTAATTCCTGGTGACAAGAGGCAGGAGATCCAGAATTACCACTAGTATTACGTCATATTTGCAGCTCCATAAGACATGGAACGGAAGAAGAAGTATCCGGCGTTCTGCGGCAAGATGGGCAGATGACATTGTTGCCATCGCGGGTAGAACCGCTGGCACAGGGACGTAGGGATTTGCAGAAGAAAAGGGAGGCCTATGCTCAGCAGTGGGCATAGTCGGGCTGTGAATGATGATGATGAAGACATGAAATTGCAAATTTGGTAGAAAAGCTTACACAGAGACATGAATATGACAATTCATGACTTGACAATTGGCTATAGATAATCTGAGGGCAAAGCAGTGCATCCAACAAGTCGAGCAAAGGCACAGCCGTCAGCCATACTTTTCTCGAATCCATTCAGGACATTTTCGACCCCCCTCTTTAACTTCGTTGTGTATAAAGCTAGAAGCCTGAGAGAGAACCTAGAAGAGCCTAGAAGCCTCAGAGGCTAAGAGAACGTAGCATAATCCCAAATAACATTTAATTTGAACTTGTCGTTTATGAATAGTTGCAAGTCAAAGTTCCTTAATTTCGTCACTGACTCAATCACTGACTGACTCATTCACCGATCATCAAAATACTAAGGTACTTCTAGTAGACTCACAAGCTTTATATACTAACAGATATCGTTCATGCCGTCCTTTTTTGCATGTATTTATTAAATCCATGGTTTTGCATTATACAGAAACTGTAATAGCCATGTACGAGAATTACTTCCACACATCAGGCACTTCCTCCTTTTTTATTCTTGTGGAATAATTACATTAATTGCACACAAAGCTTGTTCCGCAACACAGCATGTTCCATAAATAAAAAACCCCGTCCAAGCTTTCCTACCGCACATAAACTGTGACGACGCCTGGGGTAGGCCTATGTCCAGCAGTGGACGTCTTTTGGCTGAAATGATGATAATGATAAACTGTTTTGCGTCATGTCAGTGTCATCAAAATGGCGTAAGCGCTGGGTTATGCATGTGCGCCATTTTTATGGCTGTTCTAAATTTAGAAGCCTTAATTTTTTATTCAAAAATTGTGCTTTTGTCAGTTAATAGGGCGTGACTGTGCTAAATTCGCCTATCTTAGCTATTATGTCAATAAATAATTTTGAGCGGATGCCGCTAATTTATGACGCAGGTATCCTTTGAAGGGTTTATGCCGCTTTTCGGTGACTAAGGCTGCCTGTCCACTTCGCGTGGAGTGGAAAAAAGAGGTGCGGCGCTGCGGAGAGAGAAACTCCGCTCTGACGTCAGAGTGAAGTTTTTAATTAAAATTGACTTTTGATGAAGTTGCCATCTGTTATACTTGTTTTATGTCAATTTCATTTTAATAATAATAATTTCTGGTGAGGAAAACCTGTGCCTGTGTATTTATCTATTCAGAAATTCAACTATTTGCTCGATTTGATTTTCTGAATTGGCAGGAGATAGACAATATAAATATTTAAATAAATTCATTTATGCAATTTGTTGTTACAAATAAGAAAAAAGAAACAACAGCTCCTGGCTGTCATAAAGGCTAGCTTTTTTCGTCCAATCAGTCTACCTACGTCATATTATTTTAGTCGAACGCTCAGTTCTGCGTCAAACTAATCTATCATAGGTATCAAAGTCTTATAATTACAGCTTTTGCGTCTATCTAGACGCTTCCATCCGTCTGGGCATATTGATGCTCAAATAATAGACCTTACGTGACAAATATCATACTATCCATTTTAGTTAGCTTTCTTCTTTATTTTTTAGACATAATTATAGATATTTCTTTAACGGTTTCAGTTCTTTACCTACTATATCACTTTTCCTCCCTCTTTTTATTTATTCATTAATGGGTCTACTCTTGAGCTCGATCTGGCTTGATAGAAAATGACGAATGAGGTCGACGATGGAACGAGTGAGCTCAAAATGTGCCTATTCAGTGTTCACTATTAATCTTGCTTTGATGGCTGACTGATTTTTGGACCAACCTATAACCCTTAAAGGAGACGCCACAGGTAAGAACACTACTACGTATATACCATGTACCTAGTTATAATAATTCTAAATTGCCTTCCAAAGATTACTCTTTTAAATATGCAGTAGATTACCTCACCTCAACACAACGAAATTAATTGGTATTAGGTATGTTTAATTATTGAAAAACATGAACTTGTGGCGTAGGCTCACGCTTTCCTGAATCAGGCGCAATTATTCAACGTAGGCGTTTTTCAGCGTAAACTTTGGATCATGGAGACCTTACTAAGAGATAGACATTCATTTTCATCACTAACAAATGTAATTAAACGATGAACATGACCTGATTTTGCAGCAAAGAAAAAATCCATACTAATATTGTAAACACGAAACCAACTCTATTTATCTATCTATCATTCTGTTTACTACACATTAGGTAAACTGGTCACTGAGTTTGAAACTTTTAACTTGGTGCTTAGTAAGTATGTAAGCTTTTCGGCAACCACACAGCCTGTCCCGCTACTGCTTATGCCTTAACCCCTTAAGTGATCAAATGCGGCGATAATATGTGTCCATTTTTGTTTGTGTGAAATGTGTTCATTAGGATTTCATTGGTAAATAACATGCTCTCTCAACAGTATGTTACGACAGTCGAATTATTTGTATATACTATCTGCCTAGTTAATACAAATACCACTCATTTAGTTTAGAGAAAATTCTTGAGATGTAAGACAGATTTTTGATATTCCGTAAGGCCACTTTCTTAAAATGACTTGTGTAAAAACTTAACAAACTACAAATAGATCATTAAATATCTAGATTTTCCCAACAACATAATACGTTAGGGTCGGCTTCTAGACTAACCAGAAGCAGCTGAGTACCAGTAGAATTGACTGTCTATCTGGTAGGTACAGCAAAATTTGTCTTGAAGACCACCTTCGGATTGGCTTTTTATTTTCCCTTAACGATAAATGTATTGTGCTGTATAAACCACCGCATAAGCAATACCTTTTCACCTTTCACCTCTTTATGCACCGGAATGCCAATTTCTATTGATTGAAGTGTAGATTAGCACTTATAATTATAATATTAATGTTATTAAAACCGGTCACGTACATTTCTAAGAAGATAGCTGAATGCTTTTATGATTCATTAAACCCCTTTTTATATAATAGTCACAAAGAACCTTTGGGTTCTATATTACTATGTATTAATTGCTATGTCATACTGACGACTCAGTTATTAGAATGACGAGAAGTTATCTCGATGCATGAATTTCATACAAATTTTGTTATACTGGCGAATAATTGCATCTAGACCCCGCAGGACATCGCACGCCCTACGTTTTCATTTGTGAAAATGAAAGAGTAGTCGATAGAACACGGCCTTTTTTTTTCGTTATTCACAGTATTAATAGTGCCTTTAAAAATTACGTTAAGTATTGGTATGATTTACCACAGAAACCCATAGAATTTATGGTCATCAGTGACAATGGTGACCATAAATTGTTTCTCATAACACCAAATCAAACATTAGCCATTCCCTACTCAGAAGACAATGATTTTACTCATCTCTGTTCAAGTTTAGCCTAACTGCCCTCGTAACCACTCCCCATAACACTAACCTTTCAGACACACAAGGCTTCAACAAGCCAAAACTGTAACAAAGATCTTCATTACACGCAACTTCATTCCTTTTAGACTTATTCATCAATGTTCGAAGAACCATGAACCCTGTACTGTTCGGGTGACATTTTGTTCTTAAAGCTCACAATGGCTTGATCTAATTTGCGCATGGCTCTCCCATGCGGGAAGCCTCTCGTCGTGACGATAAAGTTGGTATGTGTTTGTGATTGCGTTACTCTGATGTTTGGATGAATATGAATATTTGCTTGACATTCCATTGGATATTGCGTTGACAATAACAGGTTCTCTGGGAGAAAAACGCTTTGAACTCTTTTTTATTACGGGTTGATAAAAATGTCCTGATGGAATTTAGTTTATCGCTTTTGTGTTGCTGGTTTTTAAAAAAAGCCCTCCAATTTCGAACAGAACACAATATGATCATAGAACCTAGACTACAATGAAATTAATCTGTCTGGAAAGCAATGTAATTTTATATTCTTTTCATACTTATTTAGTCCCGAAAATAATTTCGGGATTATCTAAAAGAAACACAATTTAACGGCATACGCCATTTTACAAATTTCGTAACAAAATTTCTTAAGCCACATCCAAGTTTTATTGAGGCCCAAAAAATTCAATCTCTTTTTATTCCCTGTCCCAGTTAAGTCTATCAAAGAGCCTGACATCGAACCTAACACAGATGCTTACTACATGCAAATGAGTCATCTTAGTATAAAATCTGATATCATTCTAATATCATTTCTATTACAACCACGTAGGTCCTTGTCCGAAAGGGGATGTAGGTTGGTTCAGACAAGCCATAGACACTGGCTCAAGAATCGCGAAGGATAACAATGTGGTAATATCCACAGTAAAACTTTAATCGGCTGTAACGACACTGTTCAAACTAGCCATTGCAATAGAACCTAAAGTGGTGGTTAGCTAATAAGATGGTCATTTGTAGATTTTTCTGATTCGCAGGCTCTTGTTAGATCAAATCAAAAGTCATTTATTCAAATTGAACTGTTAATCAAATCTTTTCAAATGCCAACATTGACATGAAAACAGTCTCCGAAACGCCCATCTGTCAGCACTTCCTAGTGTAGCTAAGAAGAAGGTAAGCAACCAATTCCCCAGCAACAAATGATAACGAATGACTTTAAAAAGCTTGTTGAGACATACTGGATTCGAAAAGTGAACCACTTCATGCTTCGATGCCACTTGGGATATGCCTTTGTCCAGCAATGGACTGCGATAGGTTGTGTTGATACAAACCAATTCTGGCCTGGCAACTTTTTTGTAGCTGAAGTGTGGTGCAACTGTGTCTCGTCTAAACAGATCCTAAGTCCTCAATTGCGGTAATATCCGCATTCCTAGTTTCTCTAAAGAAGTGTTAGTAAGTGAGGGTTAGTGTTCAAAGTATGTAATGTTATTGTTATAGTATTGGGTGTATTGATTCCCGGAGTAAGTGTTATTGTTATCGGCAGTTTTAATTAAGCAGCATGTTTTGGTGTTAAGGAGAATGTGGTTCTAGGGATTGATGATTGTTAGAGTTACTTTGG
The DNA here is from genome assembly GCA_947562075.1 of Orthosia gracilis. Classification (NCBI taxonomy): domain Eukaryota; kingdom Metazoa; phylum Arthropoda; class Insecta; order Lepidoptera; family Noctuidae; genus Orthosia; species Orthosia gracilis. The sequence goes on along the minus strand of OX387266.1, from coordinate 9,286,660 downwards.
ATTATTTTAAGGTGTTTTTGGGATGGGAATAAAATTTTACTGATATACATAAGCAGATATTCTCTCTTACTACTTGCTTCAATTCGTATTGAAACTTTATCCGTATTATTAATAAAAATGACGTATATCCAGCTTACTCCGAAGATACTCTTGGACCAGCTAATCCCCATCTCATCTCAGTGTAACTAAGGATTAACTTAGGTTAAGCAATGTTATTAATATACATGGAATAGCCTCGGACTAACTTTTCATTCCTTATTCTTGGAATTACGCGTAAGCTACGGAAACCCACTTGAATTTAAAAGTAAAAGAAGGAATCAGTGAATGGAACCAAGAAAGTTGATGACATAAAGTCGAAAAAAAAGAAAAATTAGGGGACAGAGTGACATATGTCAAACATTTTTGAAAGTGAAAGAGGCAGTTTTAAATTTATCCCAATAATTGCATCTTTAATCGCATATAGAAAAATATTATAAGTGCGAAAGTAACTCATACTGTCTGTCTGTAACCTTTTCACGCTTAAACCGCTGAACCGATTTTGGATGGAGTTAGTCGTTGAGATAATATAATTACCTCAATGGAGTTAATTTGAGACCCTGGGAAGGACATAGGCTAGTTTTTACTCCGGAAACCATCCTTAACCATCCTTAGGTAAGGGAGGTGGAAATTTGTAAGGTGAACCAATAATTTCTCAAGGAAGGCGGCCCACACACCTAAAATATTATTGCGCGTCATAAAAAATAGGCTATTATAAAATACTAAAGGTAGGCAGACGAAGTTGCGGGCAACTAACAGACTAAGCTATATTATTTTTAAGTTTCAGAAGATTTTGCATGAAAAAGTATCGAACATACATCCATCCATCCCTACAAAATTTTGCGTTACAATGTGCGATTGTTTCATGTAGATAAAGTTAAAACAAGATTTAACCAAATGAACTCAAATCCAAATGCAATTCTGAAAAAAGTAGTCAGTCGGCAGAATTCGACATACATAGGAACTTAGGAACCCTCAAACATCCTTCAATAAGCCGCCCTTCTCTTCCCTTCCTTTTCCAAATCGCAATACTACCTTCCACTATAACACAAACACCCCATCATAATTATCCATTCAAAATTCCGCCAACAGTAGGGATAATTAATTAAACAATTATTTACCATCACGTCAACCCGACACAACCAATCAGCATCTGTCAAAGATCGCGTAAATTATTAATCAGACAATACGCATCAATTGTCAAATACGGTTTATACGATTGGTCGGACTGACGGCTTAATTTGCTCATCTTATTAAAGCATCAATCAGACGTTTTTATGTAAAATGGGTTAATTGTACGGGGGGATACTGGAAAGAATGGGTATTTTTGTTAGCTTCAACTATTTGACACAAGTCGGCCATGTTGGCCGTAGAACCAATGACCGGTAGGGTAGACGTGTTCTTGAGTGGAGAGTCTGCGAATTAGTAAACGTAAGCTAAGATATTCTCAGTCTGGATGAAGCAGCGATCTTCACTAGGTGACTAGTTGAGACAGAGTTGCCTAGAATAGAATTAGACCAAATTGCAATGCCTTGTCTTAGATATGCTGACTAATTAGTAGGTAACCAAACACTATATACAAATAGTAACTTTTGCATCATCACTTGTCTCGGCTCTTCTGCGAAATTCAGTAAAGAAAGAAATAAAAATCTTTCAACAGAAAGACGTAACCCATACAAGATTCAACGGAAAAAAAGACAATCCAAACGTAAACGGATCCGAAGATTCGATATCGATAATTGAGGTTGTCTTTCGGCAAGTTTGAATTCTGAGGGACCATTTCGGTGGATGACCAGATATGGATGTTGGTGAGGACTTGGAGAGAGGTTTTGACGTTGTTTATTTTTAGCTTTTAGGGTCAGTTATTATTGTTTCGGGTTTAAAATCATAGATTAAAGTTGCTCTTATAATAATAATAGACGTTTGTTGTAAGGAAATGGATTGATTTAAATACATTATGCCAATCGATTATGTCATATGTTCTGTAACCGATAATTTTCCACATTTATTATTAAAATCTGAAATAATTAAATCCCGTAAGTTTAATTATAATAGGTACCTAATCATGGTAATTGTTTATGCTAACACTTTATATTAATGAAGAATATTCAATCCGGCCTAAAATTCCCACGAAATTGTAGTCAGCAGAATTAATAATAATATTCTTTTTTATTGTTCCAGAACCCCAATGGATCCTCAAGAGTGACCAACTCACCAGTCACCACAGAATAAAAGTGCAGTTACCAGTGAATGAAAGTGCTAGTGATGTGCCACCGAAAAGTGCTTCATATCGATAGAAACAGCTAGTGTTGTCTATAATGTCGTTCTCGAGGTCGCACGTGATGTCCGGCGTGCTGTTCACCATACTGCTGCAGTACTGCGTCGAGAGTCAGCAGGAGAATCTAATTGAGGAAGCATGTAAGTAGACAGTTTTTTTGTTTGTCAAATACTTGTACGCGGATTCTTTAAGTCGCTGTCGCGTCGCAACTTTCTAGCATTTAGCAAAAGCGAGCGCTCACGTAGCTACGGACATTCCATTGCAAACGTTTTTTTCGTTTGAGTGCAAAACTGCAAGATTTTTCAGAAAATGACTGAATGCATGCATTTATTTTAGTTAGTGCATTTATTTTAATAACTGGTAGACAAAAAAGCGATTTCATTCTCTCTCTTTACCGTTTAAACCAGCTTTCCAAAAAGGTGGAGGTTCTATGTTCGACTTTACGATTTTTTTGGTGAACAGCAATTGTGAACCGATTTAGAAAAATATTTTTTGTTTGAAATAGGATGTACCCGAATTGGTTCATTAAAACTTGGTGAAGATCTGATGAAAAACTTCGAAGATATACAACAGAACTCTTCAATAAATGACGGTCAATCTCTCGGAATCAATCGCATGTCTGTTTATTGTTTACACCATTTCCTAATATAATATCACGCCGGTACGCTCAAAAGGGATAAGCAAATGTACAGTTCAACTTGGTACACTCTCATTCCACCGGTTACGTTCAAGTTTCATGTTATTTGGGTAATCTATTCTGACACCACTTTAGGCATTATAGGTACTTAACTATAGAACTTGCCCATTATGCACAACAACTAAAAAGTGAAAAATAAAAACCATTTTTCAAAAAAATACAACCGCCTTCAAAAAACACCAAAGTGTAAAGTAACTTCAATTTCGGAAGTCGGCGTTAGATATTAAACGAAGAAACGAAAACAGGAACACCGACTTCCAAAATTTCAGTTATTTTTCATTTTGTGGTGTTTTTTGGAAGTCGTTTGTATTTTCTTGTAAAAAGGTTTTTTATTGCTGGCTTTTAAACACCCAAAGCTTGTCGAAATGTTACACGGAGAAATGTTGTCTGGAGATATTATATTTCTTATTTACAAAATAGATATTAGGTACATAAATTAAAATGATATTTATTTGAGTTAAGATTACAGCTTTTGTGGTAAGATTGTCATAAAGTATCTTAGTAACAAAGTTGAGGTTTAAAGACGGTATTTATTTGCGGCTTTCTTTTTTAGATTATGTATTCATTAAGATTTTATTTAATATGGGTATCACTACGTCTTTAATATGTATTATAGAATTTAGGCATTATAACACTTAAGTGATATTTATTTTCTAAATTTGTTAAAAATAATACTTTTTATAAAGGTACTTAGTTAGTTAGTAGCAGAAGTAGTAAAGTTATCATGGTACAGTGGTTTTCGAAAGTAGGTCACTGGTTCCTAATCCTTTGAATGCTGGTTTTATATTAGTTTTTTTTAATGGCTGAGACGTTGATCCGCCCAAAACCAAAAGATCAAGTACAATAGCCTACAACCAGAAGTGTTCCATAAAGCTATTCAGCGGGGTAATTGTGAATCACGCGAATTCACGCAATCGCAACAAAAAATAAAGATAGGTAGCAATAGGAAGAAAATGTGGGGTTGGCCTTTATCTAATATCACCTTTCGTATACAAATATACATAAAGATAAGTATAGTTAGCACAATAATTCTATTGCACAGTTCTCGCCAAACTTTAGCAATTGGAGATATTTTTGAGGAATTTTCAATTCTGGTGCGATTTCTCAAAGCATTTTTTTACTAGATTGACTTTGGCGACTACTGTTATTACAGTTAAGGACCTATGACCCTTTCTTTTTTTTTGGTGGGCAATCATCCAATGACTTCTCCCGCTCTGGGTGAAGCGGTGTCCTAACTTTATAATTGGGTAAGTATGTAAGTAAGCTCATATTCGTCAAACCGCATTCTTAAAAAAACCAAATTCATCAACTAATTCGTCTAGGCTACAATCAATGTAAAAAACTTGTTAAAATGTAGAAATTTGAATGAATAATAGAATTTACTCTTGCTGTATCTGAGCAAGAGTAAACAACACGTATGTTGTAGTTTTTAACGAGCCTTCCACATTCCCTAGAGCAATTATTGGCAAACCTTACGAACAAATATTTTTATGGTCCAAAAATACTAATACAATAAAGATTAATGACCTATAAAACAAGAAGCAACACGATTTTCAATTAAATTATACCCTCATTACACCATAAAATAAATTAAAGGGATTATACAACCAAATATCAACCTTAATAACTATAATTTACGATTGAGAATGGCAAATCAATAATGAACATCTCTCAATGTTAATTCAGCCTTAACCTCGAAAATATAAGGTAGGTTTTTGCAAAAAGTCCGTTACCCGCATCAGTCCTTCCTACGAGTAATTACATATCTAAACGAATTTTGACGGAATCATGTTAGTATAATTTGGTATTGCTTTTTGTAATGGTTACGCGTTTTAATAACAATCTGCCAGTTTTCTTTGCTATGGATTATTCATTAATCATTGGAAAATTATTTTGATTCTTTAATTTATTACGATTATTGGGATGGGAAAATGTTCTACCAAAATGTTAGTAACTATTTGGGAAGTATTAATTGGTCGTCTTCGGGTCAACGAAGCGTAAATGCTATGCTAGCGTTGTGTAGGTAGACATTTGTAACGTACTTAAACGTGAAAGTAAACTTGTGATGACGCTGCGTTAGATAAAATAACTTTCTTGCCGAAGTCGGTATCTTTTGCACCCATTGTTTTCCTTTATTCAACACCGACTTCGGAAAAGATAGTTATTTTTCGTTTTGTAGTGTTTTGCTTTGGAAGTCGGTTTGATTTTTTGTTGAAAAGATTTTTATTTTCCTCTTTTTAGTTTTGGTAGGTACCTCACATAAACATGAAAATTATTTATAGCCAAAGTACATCTCATGAAAATTCCAATAAGCCCAAACACGACTAGGATACATTGTTTTATTTCGGAGTTCCAGTCGCCATTGTCTTCTTCATCACTTAAAATTCACCAAATTAATGATACTTTCTGAGTGCAAATGATTGCATTATTAATGTAAATACCAAAATTGCTATGTGTTTGCTATAATATTTGAGGAGCTTCCTCGGTTTTTCTCGGATTCTATCCTGAAATGATCCTGAATCTCTGATGAGATGTTGTGTTCGATGTCCGGGTAACATTGTGTTTTTGTTTTAAATATGTAAATTACCTTCACTAATTGAATTGTTTTGGTTCTAATGTCACAAACTCAATAATAGTTTGGCAAGTGTCACCGTCAGTGTGTTGACACTGACAGTGACACTTGTTCCAGTCACTCATACCAATGCGTTCCGTTTTAGGTAGTGATGCGCTGGCAGTCGGCGTATATAACGGGTGATTTTTTAAGAGGTATAGGATTTGATTTTCAAAAAAAACACAAAAAATTTGAAAAATTTGATGAAATCTTTATTGGAATCGATAGAACGATCAATATAATTTAATGTTTGAAGATGATTTCATGCAAATGCTGGCCGCGGCTCCGGTTTAGATGGCCCATTCGCAAGGCCCAGTTTCGGCACACTCTCTCCAACATATCAGCCGGTATATCACGAATAAATGCTTCAATATTGGCTCCCAGTGCGTCAATCGTTGCTGGTTTATCCCTGTAGACATGAGCCTTAACATGGCCCCACAAGAAATAGTCCAAAGGCGTTAGATCACACGATCTAGGCGGCCAATTGACGGGCCCAAAACGTGAGATAAACTGTTCACCGAAGGCGGCTCTCAATTGGGCCATTGTTTCGCGTGCCGTGTGGCATGTGGCACCGTCTTGTTGAAACCACATGTCAGGCATGTCCAATTCTTCCATTTTGGGCAAAAAAAAATCGCCAATCATCACACGGTAGCGCTCGCCATTCACAGTAACGTTTCGGCCATTGTCGTCTTTGAAAAAGTACGGCCCGATGATGCCACCGGCCCATAATCCACAACAAACAGTACATTTTTCGGGATGCAGTGGTAGCTCTTGCAATGCTTCTGGCTGGTCTTCACTCCAGATGCGGCAATTATGCTTATTAACATATCCATTCAACCAGAAATGAGCTTCGTCGCTGAACACAATTTTTCGATAAAAAAGTGGATCTTCCTCCAACTTTGCCAATGCCCATTCACCAAATGTTAGACGTTGTGGGAGGTCGTGTGGCTTCAATTCTTGCACCAGCTGTATCTTGTAAGGTTTTACACCCAAATTCTTTCGCAAAATTTTCCACGTAGTAACAGTGGCCCAATTGCTGCGAACGGCGGCGAATCGACATTTCACGGTCATCACTAACACTGGCGGATACAGCCGCAATATTTTCTTCGGTCCTCACTCTACGTATGCGTGTTCATGGTTTAATGTCCAATAATGTAAACTGGGTTCGAAATTTAGTCACAAGCTTCCGAATAGCTGCCTCAGTAGGCCGACCAAACTGCCCATAAATTGGAAGAAGTGCGCGATGCACTCTCTTAACCGAGCATGCATTTTGATAGTAAAATTCAAAAATTTGCAAGCGTTGTTCGTTCGTAAGTCGATTCATGGTTAAATTATAGACCAAACTGAACAAGTTTGACAATGTCACAAGACACGATTCACGCGTGATCTGTCCAAAACAGTGTTGCCAAAAAGATACCAGCAAAAAAATCACCCTTTATATACCTTTTTTATGTTTTAATTTAGTTCTTTGTTGGTATTTCTCGTTTTATTATTTTTCTCTTCTGGTTACCCGGACTGCAGTGTAATATTTTAATTGTACTCTTATAACGCAACCGGCAGGTGGACTTTGATATTTGCATTTTAATATTTTTGATAGGATTTTATATATTTTACAGTATTTTTTTTTTTAATTTTATTTATGTCTGACGATTGTAACAGTCACAGTGATAGTTTTTACTCTATTACCAGTAACGATTACAGTTTTCAGTGTATGCCGTCTCTTGCCGACAGCCTTACAGCCCAGTTTTCTGATGTGCCTAAGAATTTTAATGTTATTCATATTAACGCCCAGAGTATTCCGGCTCATTTCCACGATATGCTGGCAAGCTTTGACTGTAAAAATATTCATGCTATACTTATTTCTGAGTCATGGCTCAAACCTTGTCTCCCTTCTACTAGTTACTCTCTTCCTGGATTTGTGCTAATAAGAAACGACCGGACGGTTGGTGGTGGTGGGGGTGTTGCCATATATCTCCGCGCTTATATTCCTTTCACTATTGTCAATGTGTCAGCGCAGCCACCACCATCAAACGCTGGTGAACACCTATTTCTTGAAGTAGAGCTACATCATTCCAAAGTACTTCTTGGAGTCTATTACTGTCCCTCTTTACGAATCAATTTCTTTTCGTCTTTTGAAAAACTCTTAGAAATACTGATCCCTTCTTACAGTCATAGCATAATCATGGGTGATTTTAATACTTGTCTTTTGAAAAAAGATCATCGCTCTTCGTCTCTGACTAATATTTCAAATTCTAGTAATCTTTCCATTCTTCCGCTTAGTGCTACTCACCATTTTCCAAACTCTACTCCTTCACTTCTTGATTTGATTTTCGTTTCCTCGCCTGATCGCGTCGCTAAGCACGGCCAATGCTCAGCCGATGCCTTTTCTTATCATGATCTGATTTATCTCTCATACAAAATTCGCCCACCTAAGGCAAAACCCAAAATTCTTATGCAGCGCAATTTTGGTGGTATGAACGTTGATAGTCTTTGCGAGGATGCCGTCAAGGTAGATTGGTCTCCCCTGTTTGAGTCTACGTCTGTCGACGAGCAAGTTAAATTTCTCACTGATAGACTTGTCGAGCTTTACGATGTTCACGCACCAGTACGAGCAGTTAAAGTGAGACATTTGCCGGCACCGTGGTTGACAGATGACATTAAGAAGTTGATGAATAAAAAAGTGGCGGCGAAATCTAGATTTAAGCGACGACCTACTGATGATAATAGGGAAAAATATGCCTCCATTCGCAATCACTGCAATAAGGTGTGTAGGAATGCTAATCGCCAACACATTCATAACTCTGTCCTAAATGGGGACGCATCCAAAGTTTGGAATTTTCTTAGATCATTGGGGATCGGTAAAACTCGACAAGAGTCAATACCTAAAAATTTAGACATCGATTCAATGAATAAACACTTTACAGCTTCGTCCCATTTCGACAGGACAATGAAATTTAATACATTGAATTATCTTTCATCTCTTCCGAGCCCCAGTTATTCTCCATTTATTTTTAGTCAATTCTCTGCATGTGATGTTAAGAAGAGCATACTATCGATTTCTTCCAATGCAGTAGGAAGTGACTGTATCAGCCGTAATATGATACTCCCAGTGCTGAACGTAATCCTTCCTGTCATCTGCCACATCCTCAACTTTTCTGCGTCCAGCGGTGTCTTTCCATGCTCATGGAAAGATGCTCAAATTATCCCCTTACCAAAAAAGTCCAATCCCACATCCTTTTCAGATTACCGTCCAATATCCGTTCTGCCATTCCTGTCCAAAGTCCTGGAACGTTTAATCCACGACCAAATTAGTACTTTTCTGTCTAAAAATAATCTCCTCAATCCCTTCCAGTCCGGCTTCCGTCCCGGTCACAGCACCACCACAGCTCTCCTCAATATTACGGATGATATAAGATCAGCCATGGAAAGCAGTAATCTGACGGTCTTAGCATTGCTAGATTTCAGTAATGCTTTTAATACTGTCGATTTCGATGTTTTACTTGGTATTCTATGCTCTCTTAACTTATCTCCATCGGTGATTGACTGGTTTCGTAGTTACCTGTTTGGTCGCAGGCAACGTATATGCATTGGAGAGACCTTGTCTTCCTGGTGCAGTACTTCTGCTGGGGTACCGCAGGGTGGCGTTTTATCTCCTTTACTTTTCGCAGTTTTTATAAACTCAATCTCCAGTGAACTTACTTCTTCCTACCATCTTTATGCGGACGATCTACAAATTTATTCGCGAGCTCCTCTCGGACATCTGTCTGAGGCTATTGTAACTATAAATCGTGATCTGGCCCGCATATGCGAATGGAGCAAAAGGTATGGACTTGCGGTTAACCCCACAAAGACACAGGTTATAGTGGTGGGCAGTTCTAGGATGGGTTCAAAAATCGACTGGACTACTATTCCCCAGGTTTTTTTCGATAACTCAGTTATTCCGTTCTGCGAGAAAGTTAAGAACTTGGGGATATTCATTGATAGCAACTTCTCTTGGACTGCCCAACTGCAGGAGGTTGGCCGCAAGCTATTTGCATCTGCTGCATCTTTGAGGAGACTGCGTAATTTTCTTCCGACTGCCACCAGGATTGTGCTTGCACAATCTCTTCTTTTACCCATACTCGATTATGCTGATGCCAGCTATCTTGACCTTACTCAAGAACAACTCGATAAACTTGAGCGGCTTCAAAATGTTTGTATAAGGTTTATATTTGGGTTGCGCAAGTATGACCATGTTTCTGAATTTCGTGTGAAGCTCAAGTGGTTGCCAATTCGCCTTCGCCGGAATGCTCATATTCTTTCCATTTTATATAATGTGCTCTTTACTCCTTCCACCCCTTTTTACCTTAAGAAACGTTTTCAGTTTCTCCGCGATTCCCACACAAAATTGCTTAGGTCATCAGATAACTTGCGACTTCAAATTCCAACACATTGCACGACTTTTTTGGATAAATCCTTTACTGTCCAGGCTACTCGTCTGTGGAATGCTTTGCCAGATCCAATCAAACGTGCTCAATCATTGCCTGTGTTCAAAAGACTTGTAAAGGAACATTACTGTAATATATTGTGATGTGGGTACACGAATAATAAACCAGTCTCGCATGAACTGTCTTTGAATTTACACCGATATCCTACATTGGCGACGAGTAATTGTATAAAAAGCAGTAAAATATCAAGATGCCGATCGGGAAAATACACGTATTTGATCTGGATGGAGGTGAAAACTGGCCAGCATATGTGCGTTTAGTGGAACAATTTATTTTGCTAAACGATATCAAAGATAACCTGCGCGTGGCCACGCTGGTGACGCATGTCGGAGCGCCGACCTACCGATTGATGTGTGATCTGTGCGCTCCAGACAATCCGGAGGAAAAAACCTTTACCACGTTAGTGGAGCTTGTGAAAAATCATCTGGAACCCAAAAGATCTGAAATAGCAGAGCGCCACGTGTTTCGTCAGCGGCGGCAAGGTGAAGGCGAAAATATCAAAGTGTTTTTACAAAATTTGAAACACTTGGCTACCTATTGCAATTTTGAGAACCAGTTGGAAGTGAACATACGAGATCAATTCGTGTCGGGTCTTCGTAGCGAAGAGATACGGTCTCGCTTGTTTGCGGAGACAACTCTCGATTACAAGAAGGCAGTGGGGCTGGCGCTGGCGCTGGAGGCGGCCGAGCAGCACGCGGCTAAGGCCGTGGCGCACTCGCCGGCCGCGCCGTGGGTAGCAGCCGGGCCGGCGGGACTCCAAGCAGACGCGGGCGAGCGGGTGCACCGGGTGAGCGTGGGCAAGCAGTCCAGCGCCGCCGGTCGTGACGTCGTGGCTACGCGACGCAAAGGGTGCTGGCGCTGTGGCCGGGACGGCCATGCGCCACACAGGTGTCGATATAAGTCGTATGTGTGCGACAAGTGCAAAGTGAAGGGCCACTTGGGGTCCGTATGTGATAAAAATGATGTGAGTGCGGGCAGGTCTGGTTCTAAATATCAAAACTTCATGGAAACAGATTCATCCGAGTCTGGAGGTGAGGAGTTCGAAGGACTATATACTATTAAAGGTCAGTCAGTTCAAAATGTAAAAGACGGTCCATATTATTGTGAACTCATTGTTGAGAATCAAACTGTGTTATTTGAAATCGACACAGGCAGCAAGATATCGGCGGTATCTAAATCATTCTATGATTAACATCTTTCTACTTTACCAATTGAAAAAGACAACATTAAATTACAATCATATACAGGTGACGCAATAATACCGATAGGACGGGTCTCTGTGCATGTCAGTTGTGCAGGTGCAGAGGTCGCCATATTGCCATTGTTTATTATTGAGCACGGCGGCCCTCCGCTTATTGGACGCACCTGGATGCGCGAACTAAAATTAAAGTCATTAAATTTATTTCATATAAAAGAAGATGTTGATCCTGTTGTTTTGAAATTGAAACAAGAATTCCCAGAAGTATTTACAGAAAAAATTGGTGTTTATAAACATAAGTTATCACTGTACCTAACTGATAACACGCCGGTATTTTGCAAGTCTCGTCCCCTTCCACTTGCGCTGCGCGTGCCAGTGGAAAATGAACTTAAACGCTTACAAGACGAAGGTATAATTTATAAGGTAGATAGATCCGATTATGGAACTCCTATAGTGCCAATTATTAAGCCAGACGGTTCTATTCGATTATGCGGAGATTATAAAGTGACCGTGAATAAATTATTAAAAGATTTTCATTTTCCATTGCCGAAAATCGAAGAGTTGTTTGCAACGCTAAGTGGTGGGGAGCAATATAGTAAATTAGATTTTAAAAATGCATTTATGCAACTTGAGTTGTCTGACAGTTCACAACCGCTTACAGCGATTACTACACATGTAGGTACATTTGTATATCGCAGGGCTCCTTTCGGACTTAAGTGCCTACCTGAAAAATTCCAAAAAATAGTTTTCGATACGTTAAATGGCCTAGAATTTGTGGTAGCCTTTATTGATGACATTTGTGTAAGTGGCAGGAATAAATCTCATCATTTGGAAAATTTAAGGGCGGTACTTACTAGATTAAGAGAAGCCGGATTAACAATTAAGTTTTCTAAATGTGAATTTTTAAAAGATGAGGTTTGTTACTTGGGTTATAGAATTAACAAACACGGTCTTTATACTGATACTTCAAAAGTTAATGCCATAACGAAAATGCTCACTACTCGCCAGCGCTACCGCTGGTGCTAGCCGTGGACAGCAGCGCGTACGGCCTGGGCGCCGTGCTGGCGCAACGCCACCCCGACGGCACTGAGCGCCTCCTGTGCTGCGCCTCGCGCACGCTTAACGACGCCGAGCGTCGCTACAGCCAGGTGGACAAGGAGGCGCTGGCCATTGTATACGGAGTCACAAGGCATCACCAATATCTCTTTGGTAGGCATTTCACATTACGGAGCGATCATAAAGCTTTAAGCTATATATTCGGGCCTAAAAAGGGTATACCGCAAACGGCAGCCAGCCGCCTACAAAGATACGCCGTGCGCCTGGCGGCCTATGATTTTAACATCGTATTTGTAAAATCTCAAATGAATAGCAATGCAGATGGGTTATCACGATTACCTTTAGCGAAAACCAAGGTGGAGGACCATGACGACGCGGCATATCTACATTTCGTTGAGGACAGTTTCCCTCTTAGTCACAAAGATGTAGCACAGGCGACTACAAAAGATAAAATTTTATGTAAAGTATACGGCTACATAACGAGTGGTTGGCCACTCATAGGCGATTCGGAAGAAGAGAAGGCATATTTTCATCGACGTGAAAATTTACATATAGATCATGGGTGTATAGTTTGGGGATACAGGATAGTGGTGCCGGAGACGCTGCGGGCGCCGATTTTGGAGGAAATACACGCGGGGCACGTAGGAGTCGTGCGCATGAAGAACATCGCGCGCAACTACGTGTGGTGGCCGCGCCTGGACGCCGACATCGAGGCGCGCGGCGCCTCCTGCGCCGCCTGTCGGGCGCAGCTGGACGCACCGCCGCGACACACTCCCGTACCGTACGTATGGCCTTCGGAACCTTGGACGAGACTTCACATAGACTTTCTACAGTACCAAGGTAAATATTACTTTTTGATACTTGACTCGCACTCTAAGTGGATCGAAGTTTTTCTGATGGGGACCGGTACATCGGCCAATTTAGTTTCAAACAAATTAAGAGAATGCTTCAGCCGATTTGGGCTGCCAAAGTGCGTGGTGAGTGATGGGGGTCCGCCGTTTCGATCCGAGGAATTTGAGTTGTTTTTAACCCGCAACGGAATTAAACACATTCTAATAGCCCCTTACCATCCATCGAGCAACGGCGCCGCCGAGAACGCCGTCAAAACTGTCAAGAAAGTAATAAAAAAGGCGGCTTCTGAAGGTGAGAATATCGAGCGAGCAATAAACAATTTTCTTTTAGTGTATAGAAACAGTACACACACAAGCACACAGCGCGAGCCAGCAGTGGCGCTGCTGGGACGGAGGCTGCGCATGCGGTTGGACTTGCTACGCAGCAACACTGCGGATGCGGTCGAGGTAGCGCAGACCAAGCAGGTTAAACATGCTCAAGGTACAAACAGAGAGGTCCAGCTAGGAGACCGAGTGTTGTTTCGAGATTACTCGAGAAACAACACCAAGTGGGTAGAAGGGGAAGTCTCAGAGCGCACCGGAGCAGTGACATACAAGGTAAAATCGGACCACGGGGAACACCGAAAACATATAGATCAAATTATGCCACTACGAACACACACACGGTACTCTAATCCTATTATCACAGATACAGAGAATCAAACAGTGCACACTGAAAAAGAAACATGGGAGTCAGCACCTAATTCACCGGTGACGTCATCACTTCAGACTTCACATGACTCGCCCGTCATGCATGAGAATGAGACTCAAAGCGATTACGCGGCTGAACCGTCTATTTCCGGGGATTGGGTCAATAATAGACAAAGAAACAAAAACCTTATAAATATTGATTAATCAGTGTTTCAAGCAGTCAAATCCTGAGTGTGAGTAGTAGGTATAAAAGCCGTGTTGGTAGTAATGTAGGTATAAGTTAAGTATCTATTTGTAAGTAGCTTTCTATAGGTGTTTGTTTGTTAGTTAACCTAATGATTAAGTCTAAATAATCGTAATATAAGTAATATGTATACCTACATTATTCTATAGGTCGGTGTTGCGTACAATGTACTTAGTAACTAGCAACATACCAAACTTTAAAAAAAAATAAAAGATAGGAAGGTATATGTTGAAGTATGTTGAAAGTATAAAAACCTTTTATTGTAACACTAAGTTCCTTTTATATTAGGTGTTAGTTCGGATAGGTAAAATATAAAAAAAATGTAACTTAATGTATTATTTTCTTGTGAGGGAGGAAATGTAATATATTGTGATGTGGGTACACGAATAATAAACCAGTCTCGCATGAACTGTCTTTGAATTTACACCGATATCCTACAATTACCTGTCGCTGTCTTCGTCTTAGCGTGTTGATTTCAAGCTGACACTGTGATTGTGGTTATCAATAGAGTCATTCATAATTTATTTTTATTGCCATTATATTTAGTATGTATGTATTTATGTATATATTACATAGCATATATATTTATCTGTGTATCTATTATAATATAGTATTTTGAAAAAATTATTGTCACACCGATGACAACCCCACTTCATGTCCAGACTATTACTGTCCATACCAGGTTGCCTGGAAGAGATCGCGGATTGCGATAAGGCCGCCCATTGTATATGTATTAATTTTAAGTTTCTTCTTATAATTGTATTTTAAGGTGTACAATAAAGCATATAATAAATAAATAAATAAATAAATAAATATCCTGGTACCACCCTTGGGATATCTCCTTTCCAACAAAAATCATCAAAATCAATTCTTATTAATGGTTATTGGGAATCGAATTAACATAAATAAGAATTGAAAAACTTCGATAATCATATTTAACTTTCAATACTTTGTACTTATACAAACTAATTCCGATGATCTCAGAAAAATGCTGAAGTTTCAAACAAACAAAAAAGTGAATAAAAATGTTTAACGATTTCAAGTGATTTAACGCTTGTGACTTTTTTTGGCTTTCAACAGTAACCGTAAATTTTTGAATTGGCCATTTCAATAATGGGTAGAATTTAGCTAGCTAGGAACTGAATAAATGTACTACAAACGTTTTCTAAAAGCTCTTTGGTACATTTGATTCCTAGAAGCTACTAAGCGCCGTTAGCTTTTGGATAGGAGGAAATTACTTCTACGGTAATCCATACTATCCGTACTAATATTATGAATGCGAAAGTAACTCTGTTTTTGTCTGACTGTCTATCTGTACGTTACCTTTTCACATCTTAACGGATTTGGATGAAACTTGACAAAGGGGTACACCATATCCTGAATTAGGATATAATAATAATAAAGAAAAATCCCGGGGCTATGTGCCCTATGTATAATTTCCACGAGGGCAAACCCGTTGGCACAATTAAGTAACAGATAAAACATCTCCTTTTAAGGTTTTTTAAAATCATTTTAAAAACCTTGTTATGAATATTGTTAAATCGCCCTTATATTTGATTTGATGATGTATTTACTAAATTAATACTAACGAGTTTGATTTAGCTACATATTTAATACATGTTGATTCAGATTCTGTTAAGAAACATGTTTGATCTCAAATGTAAATAAATAATGTGAATCGGGTTTCAGTACGGATTTCAAGTTTTCTGCTGAAAGAAAAAGGATTTTTTTACGAATATAGACAAAGCATAATTAGCCTATAATAATCTTATTGCTGGGACACAGATCTCATCTCTGTGCCAAATCCACCGAGTAGCCGAGAACCGATCATGCGAGTTGATGGATATTTAGGACATGCCGATTTTCTCACAAAGTTTTCGTTCCGCATGATAGCTATAGATACAGTCGGAACAGGTTGTTGTAAAAATATATGCTAGTAAAGTAGCCCACATTCAGTACAGTATATATAGTACAGTAATATTGTCCTCTATTGGCCTTTTACAACCATTGCACTGTGACGTGGAGAAATACAACCAAATACTCTTTTTGATCTTTACTGTCGCAATACTGTAATATAAACAGTGTTAGCACGAACATTCCCCCAAAAATCCGCTTGTCTTTTCTTCAGCCAAGTCTCCCTCTAATTTTAAGCATCCAGTTCACACGGAATTTTCTATGCCTTTAGACTGAACGTCCTAAATTTCCGTGTATAATCCAAGTTAATATTCAGTCTCAAACAATACCTCTGTTTCGTTACGATTGTTACGAATCATGAACCTTGAAGCTCTAAGATAAAATATCCTCCAACAAAACTTGTGTCTATTCCCGCCAAGTCATTACTCTGATATTAATTAACGTATCTTCTATAGATTAAGCGTTAATCCTCTCATTCTATTTCTCGATGATAATGTTGATCCCTTATGATGTACCGGGGTCTAATTATGAACAAATATTGCTTCATTCTTGATATTATAGAACTGTTGATCCTTAGGTATTAACGCCTCTGAGAAATTGTTGACGAATGCTGCGAAAGGCGTCATTTAGTAATAAATAAAAAAATAAGATTCCGACGAATTGAGAACCTCCTCCTATTTTTGAAGTCGGTTTTTTTATATTACATATTACTTAATGGCAATATTTGGTTCTTAATTAAGGTAATAAATAACGAGACTTTTAAACTGTTTAACTTTTGATTTGTGTCTTAAACCAACTCACTTAAATTTAATAATTCTTGATTGAATACATTTATTTTCAAACACAACTTAAAACCGTTTTCCGTAAAGTAAACGTTAGACCTTTCAAGCAATCTTATAACCGACATTCCAGTTTTGTTTGCGGTGTTTTGCGAACTCACTTAGTTTTACCCTTTCTAGTTTACATTATTAATCCTAATACTTCAGTAAGTGTATAACTTTTAAAGGTTAAGCGTAGTATTAACAAAGTAGTGGGTTTCGTAAAAGCAAAGACGGCAATATCGTCTGAATGGAATATCGGGCATGTGACACTTGACCTGAAAGAGTGTTGAAAACCGAGGGCATATTCAATGTTTGTTTTCTAGTTTATGTTCAGTACACGACAACTAGGAAATGCGGTAAGGCTGAGAAAACTTATGTACATAAAATTAGTAGTGATATTAAGAGTGATTAAAATGAAGCTAATTTTTAATATTATTGAGGCTCACAAGAAGAATTACTAATCGAATAATTGTATCTATTAGGTAATATTTATAGAGAGAGTTATATTGAATAAAATCGCTTATTTCATATTTCTTTGTAGAACTTTGTTTCAGCTTTGTAGAATTAGGTAACGTTGTTACAGCTCAGCTAGGGTCCCCTATCCATTTGCATAAAATTTTAAGACCTAATATATCTAAGCATAATTTTGTTTGGCATAATTACATTTTCGCATAATATAATTACGCATAACAGCTTACGCATAATTTTTTTAAGCATAATTTCTATAACCATAATAATGATTAAGCATAATATTCTAAAGCATAAATTTATTAAGCATAAAGTTCTAAAGCATAACTTTTTTAAGCATAATATCCTAAAGCATAAATTTATTTACACATATAGCATGCAAGCAAGCATACAGCATGCAAGCAAGCATCAAGCAAGCATGCAGCAAACAAGCAAACATGCAGCATGCAAGCAAGCATGCAGCATGCAAGCAAGCATGCAGCATGCAGCATTCAAGCGAGCAGTCAACATGCAGCAGGCAGGGTTTCTGTCTCGGCTCCGGCGCTGCGGGCCTCCGGCGGCCACGGCGGTTTCGCTCACCGCCGCGGCTGAGGCTGGCCGGCAAAGCCGGCCAACAAGCCGAAGCTCGCAGCCGCCTGCTCCTCAGCCCGTGGGCCGCCTCGCCCCTACGCGCCTATGCGATTTTAAATTACACTCTAGGGGTAGGACAAACAAGACTACTTAGAGTCGGTTTTGCAGCAATTCGGTTCTGTCACTAACTTTTGTTTCACATCATATAAAATTTTTACCCAACAATATTATTTAATTGTTACAGAAACTATAGCAAATTGGTTTGATCAGAATTATGTATGGGGCACTACAAGTTCACCACCACCATTTCCACCCAAAGTCGAGTACGTATCTATTAGAAAAGGAAAATAGACCTAGGACACAAAATCATGCAGAGGCATGGCACAATAGATTTGCACAGTCTGTGGGAAAACACCATCCTGGATTTTATTTTTTGGCAAAAAAGATCGTTCAAGAAATAAAACATCAAACCATTGAAATAGATAAACTGGATGTCGGAATATCACTTACACCAAAAAAAAAAGAAAAAATACACGGACAAAACCAAAAGAATTGAAAAAAATATTAGTAAAAAAGATGAGTATACTTCTAAACTAGCATATTTACAAGCAAATGCTAAAAATATACACCTAAAATAAATAATTATACATAATTAAAGACCACTGTATCAATCAGTTAACTTCTATCTGAGGAATAACCGCCATATTTATTTCTTATAATAGAAGTTAACTGATTGACATATTTTTTTAACAAAAACTGTCAAAACATCTAATATATTCTTCAGATAAAAGTTATCTCGCGATTGAAAAATCGTTTAAGTTACATAATGTTATGTACAATAAATCATTTGCATGAAAATTGTATTTGTTATTTATATTAATTGTATGCCTAAATATTATTATGCGAATAGTCATTAGGCCTACTAACGTTATGATAATAGTCATTAGGCCTACTAACGTTACGCGAATCAAATTTATGCCAAAACTAATTAGTCTTTAAGATGATTATGCCAACATAAAATGTATGCCTAAAAAAATTATGCCGAAGTATTATTATGCCAAAACAAATTGTGCCAATATCGTTATGCCGAAGTATGTTAGGACAAAGAACATTATGCGAAAAGAAGGGATCCCCTCAGCTAGGCCATAACTACTACAGAGAAGAAAGCTCATTAACAAGTAGAAGCGTTAACATCAGTTATTTTTCTAACATCACTTTAGTCTTTTCAAATGCATCTGTAAAAGAATCGTTCTCAATGCTAACGCGAAACAAACTACCTACCGGGTGCTTGTTAATATGAAAGCTTTCCTAGAACTCCGACAAATTGCTTTCCCGGTAGACGTTTAATGTGACTTAATTTTGATAATTTAGATTATTTTGTGAATAACAATTTGGTAAAGTCTTTCTTTTTATCTTTTCATACTATAAGACATATATTCATCAGTTTTATTGTTTTTAGGCTCTTTCAATATATTTTATTAGATCTGATGCATCCACTTGTACAAACATCTCGTCAAATTAATTACATAGCTACTACTTATGAAGGCAAAATGATAATTATGTTACCTAATTACTTATATTCTTAATTACTCTTCAATGGCATGAACCCATAATCTTCTAAGATGAAACAGAATCAAATTAAAAATCTTATATATTAACGTTATTTGTGTAAGACTGGAATTTTGTTTTTGACAACATTAAAGTATTCCTATATAGGTAGATTCTTTTTTTTGTGAATGTTACCTCATGGACTAGATTAAGTGTTTTTTGAAGACCTAGAATAATCTGCTGTCATGTAGTCAGGTTGGTTCTAAGACATGAATTCCCACACGATGTTTTCTTTCACCCTTTTGAGAGCAGTGGTGATGAAATAATTTATACAAAGGAAATGCTTGCCTGGGTTCGAACCCACAACCTACAAATTGCAAGCCGTTGCCACTGGGCCACCACTGCTCTCTCATGCTACTAATTCAGTCTCACCTAGGGATATCGTACTATCCAGTAATGTCCTGGGTTGTGAACGTTAGATGGACAGTCGCTCCACATACAATATTGGTATTCAGCTGCAATCTAAGCATATTATGAGTACCTATACTTACACAAAAACATGTCGCTTACATGAGCGCTTTCTGTCTCGGGACCGACCATTTTGAGGTAATTTCTACTGATTCATATAATCGGGGTTGTAATAAAATATTCCTTTCGTTACTCGCCTTTCACATATCCTCTCAACACGACCAATCCGTCCAACCATACAAAAAGAGATCAGAACGTTTAATTCCGAGCTAAAAGCCTCAAAGACCCGTATAATATTCGGTAACCAATCAGTCATCACATTTTTATATGCTATCAGTTTTAGTATACGACTCTCATACCCCTGTAGTGCAATTTAAGGTTTTCAATTTAAAACTTTTGCAATGAAGTTTTGGTTGTCATAAATTAGATTAAACAAGGAAGTACACAGTAAAACGACATGAGCTGACAAATCCTTACCCAGGGATCCGCCTAACTCACTAATACGTTCCTTTAGTATCGCCATTTTGTAGTTCACAACAATCCGCAGCTCCTACTAGGAGTATTTCATTCACGTGGGAACCATTCACGTTATTTTACTACCGACATAAATCTTAAAACGGACTTCGAGATTGACAAACTTTGCATTACCGATGCTCACAACTTTATTGATTCAGGAATAAAGTTGAAAGTTTATTGCGGCAACTGCAGTATAATTTTGCATTTTACAATGATACGACATCCTTGTTTCTGGTACATTTTATTGCGGTATTTACAATGCAAATACGCTACGGAGATGCTTGTTAAATGTTGTATTTTAAAGGGTTTTTTTAAGGTAGCTTATCATGAGAAATCGGGATATTTTAACCGACTTCCCAAAAAGGAGTAGGTTCTATGTTCGTCTGTAATTAAGTTTTTTTTTATGTATGTTAATCGATTTCTCCGTCTATTGGGGACCGATTTAAATTTTTTTTTTTCTTTTGTAAGGATATACTGATTGATAATCTGATGATGGGATCCCGTGGAAATGGGGGAAACTCCTTAAATATAATAGGGATACATATAGCGTAGCGACTTTGGTATTGTCATCAACAATGTAATCATTTGCACTCAGACACTATCATTTGGTGATTTGGAACTGATGAAGAAGACCACAGATGACTCCTGGAACTGAATGATAAGTATAAAAAGTATAGAATATCGCGACCTAATAATTAACCGACTATGATGAAGCAAACACCTATAAATAAATGGTTCTGATTAAAATGGTACGATTGAACTGATCTGATGTTGAAGTCGGAAGGTAGGCACTGGAACTCCGAAATAAAACAATGAATCCTAGTCGTGTTTGAGCTTATTGGAATCTTCATTAGGTGTGCTTTGGCTATAAATGAGGTATTTATCAAGACTAAAAAGAGAAAAACAAAAACCTTTTTATCAAAAATATTATACCGACTTCCAAAGAAAAAGACTACAAAACGAAAAATAACTTTGGAAGTCGGTTTAATTTTTATGTTAAAATGTATTTTTTTTATTTTGGCGATTTTGGTGTCCTACTGCACGGCGAAGGTCTCTTCTCATACAGAGAATAAACGAATACTTAACATAACACTTGACTGGCGATATTTCAGATCATTACAAGTCCAGATGTTATGTTATGTTCGTTACAATGTTTTCGTACAACTGTGAAAATCCTAGTTGCTTACAAAATACCTTGCACAATGTTCAAACTTCATAGACCGTGTAGTTATAACTTCTGTGGAGAGATCACTTCTAACTTTTCATCATAACAATCCTTTTAAAACTCTCATGCATTCTGAAAAGAGTCTTTAAATAATGTTACTGGGGAAAATACATGTAGTTGCCTTGATGTAGCTGATAACAACATATTGATATTTTTTACTAGTCTGAACACACCGAGCTAGAACACTAAATCCTTTTTGAAACATTTACAAATTAAATGTCCTTAAGTGTTAAGGATACTCTTAAGTCGCAGGTATATCTCGTATGTACGCTATTCTCAGTCATTTTCTCCACTTGATTCAATAAAATTGACGGTTTGTAGCTTGTTATTTATTGATAGTAAACAGTAACTGCTGACGACCGAGTCGGATGTGGAAGAGTCTCACTTCAAAAGGACTTACAATATAAACCTTAAACTCAAAAAAGGTGGATGGAGGTAACCTGTCTTTTGTAATTCCTTGAACAATACCTTAACTTAATTGATTCTTCGTCACACACCGCTTCCTAGCAATCATGTGAATATTTTCACATTTTCACATCGGTCAATGATCTAACGACGTGTCAAACCTAATGGACATTCTAATCTTTAAACCTGCCTCTTCTTACATTCCTCTTTGAGATACGCCGAAGATTACACTACCTACCCTACCCTACCTACCCTGCCCTACCTACCCTACCCTACCTACCCTACCCTACCTACCCTACCCTACTTACCCTACCCTATCTACCCTACCCTACCCTACCTACCCTACCTACCCTACCCTACTTACCCTACTCTAGCTACCCTACCCTACCTACCCTCTGGCCGGGCCTCTGGCTTCACGCGCTACCGTCGTCGAACTTAGGCACCTTGTTCGACGACACTACTTTCCGCCTCGCTGCTTCCCTACGTCTTGGCGCTCCCTGTTGTACTCCTCATCGATGTCACTGTGGCGAAGTTGTCAACAGCCTCGGTCACCACGGTCTTTCATGCAGCCGAAGTGCCGGTCGCATAGCGCGTCACGGAAATTTAAACGACATCATCCGACATGCTCTCGTCACCGTCGGCGTTCCGGCCGTATTGGAACCCCATGGCCTGGCACGTGACGATGGCAAAAGACCGGACGGGATGTCTTTGTTTCCATGGAAGATGGGTAGGCCTTTAGTGTGGGACGCTACTTGTGTCGATACTCTTGCGCCATCCGATCTTCCTAGCTCGTCGTGCTGTGCTGGCGCTGCCGCTGCGGCTGCAGAGAACCTCAAGCGGCGGAAATATAATAACCTCATCGGTAGTTATATTTTCGAGCCGTTTGGGGTTGAAACTCTTGGTCCGTGGGGTCCGAGTGCTCATGCGTTGTTTAAAGATCTATCCAAACGCCTAGTTGACACTTCGCGTGACCCAAGGGCTGGCTTTTACCTTGGTCAGAGAATAAGCATTGCCATAGAACGTGGCAATGCTGCCAGTCTTTTGGGTACATTACCAGTGGACAACGATGTGGAGGAGTTTTTCGACGCCATATTTTAGTTTAGTATATTTTTTGAGGTTT
Organism: Orthosia gracilis; assembly: GCA_947562075.1. Taxonomy (NCBI): domain Eukaryota; kingdom Metazoa; phylum Arthropoda; class Insecta; order Lepidoptera; family Noctuidae; genus Orthosia; species Orthosia gracilis. The sequence continues at coordinate 9,263,457 of OX387266.1, read as the reverse complement.
AGTTAGTGAGTATTTTTTGGTTTAAGTGTATATGTTTGTAGTCAATATTTAATTAAATATTTTAAACACAGTATATACTTGTATCTATGTAAATAAATCGTGTCTTCTATCCTTTGCAGTAATCTTGTTATTCATCCTGAAATCCCAATTAAACCCAAAAAAAAGGAGTTGGGTACCTATGTGAAAAAACGTTTTCTTTTTGTTTTGTTCTCGTAAAATACCTATACGGTTTTAATCAAAAATGTGTTTTGCTTTAAAAGCATTCGATAAGGAACCATTTATTTTTACTATTTGTGGGTTTTTGCATAGTATTCTGCCACTAACTTGTTCATGTTTGATACAACACCCTACTTACTACCTACGTTTAATTAACAGTGTAACAAAAATCCCATACCGTGATACCCTTTTCATTCAATGGGACTGTCCCCATAAAAGCTTACGGTATAATATTTGGTTACAAAACAATCTGCCATTCAATCTGTCCTATTTAGGGAACGGACCGAATATATCGGGTTATATCCAGGGCTGACAGTTAGGGAATGGTGACGTTGGGAAGCTGGTAAATGTTTTGGTATTTTTTTCTAAAGACTTTGGTAAAATGTAAGATTTGCCTGTGAAAAATAAAAAAACATAACACTAAAAAGTGCAACATAACTTTCGTTTGACAAGTCGGTGTCTGTCGTACCTCATGTTTTATCGTTTTACGACACTGACTTCCGTATCGAAAATTATGTTGCACTTTTACGAAAAAGTTTTTATTTCTCTCACATTCGTGCTGTTTGTCGCTAAAGCGCTCGGTATTATGCTCCATATGGTGAAATTTTCCTAACTGATTTTGATGAAACTAGCACTATGGCCTAAGTTGAGAGATACTTACTCCAATAAATAGATCGATCATGATCCAATTACTAGTTTCAGAGAAATGTGTGGACAAACATACATACAAACATTAACGGATCCATGCGGACGACTTCACGAGGTATCCATTTTTGTATACCAAAACCTTCTCCAGAATGTAATAAATACTATTCTGGAAACCGCATTAAAATCAGTCCAGCCAAACGCGAGAAAATCGCGGACAAACAAATATATACGGGTCAAACTGAGAACCTCCTTTTTGAACCGACTTCCCAAAAAGGAGGTTTCCCAATTCGACCGTATATATATATTTTTTTTTTCTTTATGTGTGTTTGCGGATAATTTCGTCGTTTATGAACCGATTTTGATGATTATTTTTTGTTGGAAAGGAGATATCCCAAGGGTGGTGCCATGATAAGGAAACAAAGATCTAGTGATGGGATCCTAGAGAAATCGTGGGAACTCCTCAAATATTATAGCCATACATATAGCGACTTTGGTGTTTTCATCAAAAATGCAATAATTTCCACTCAGAAAGTATCATTTGGCGAAGTGTAACTGATAAAGAAGACCACAATGGCCACTGGAACTCCGAAATAAAACAATGTATCCTCGTCGTGTTCGGGCTAATTGGAATCGTCATGAGATGTTCTTGGGCTACAAATGATTTTCATATTAATTGGAGGAACCAACACTAAAAAGAGGACAATTTTTTTTTTGTTATCAAACAACCAACTGACTTCCATAACAAAACACTGCAAAGAAAAAAACAACTAGGTATGTTTTCCGAAATCGGTGTCGAATAACGGGAAACAATGGGTACAAAAGACACCGACTTCGGAAAAGAAAGTAATTTTTCGCGTTGTCATGTTTTGTTTTGGAAGTCGGTTTGTTTTTTTTTTTAAAGTTTTTATTAGAAGTCGGTTAAAAATGCCTTATATCCAAATCGTTTTCAATAAGTTCATTAATTTATTTTGTGTCACAGTCTGACTCAAAGATTGCCTATTCTAAATCTGTCAGCCCTAACATTACACACATTTCAAAATCAGATGACAATTGACATGAAGCAGTGTTGTTTGAATTAACGGGATCACGTCACTAGTGATGATTGGATTTTCTATCGATACATTTCGTAATCGGTTATATTTCTAGTTATAATGCATTTTCCATAGTATTTCTTCTGGTTTACAAAGATAAAACCTTCCTTCTATTATTATAATCTATGTTGCAAACAAAGCAGGAGGGTAAACGCCAATATTTTTTTATAAAGAAGTTTTGTTTTAATTTGAAAAGAAAAGAGAAGAGAAATCCTAATAGCTTTTGTATTCTATGTTATTTCATGTATAAACCTTATATTTATTACTTCATTTTGAAATACTCAATGTAGCGCAAATGCTAAACCCTCTGATATATTCATTCACCAACATTGGCTAAACTTTTATTACAAACAAACTCAAGACCAAACTACACTACGATCCTAGAATATTATCCGCAGTTCCCATTTATCGTAACGCGACTCCCATTTACACAGAAAACAGCCAATATCCAGCAATAACATCGCAAACAAGTCACCTAACCCGCACCTAATTAATCCTATCGACAATCCATAAATAGATAGTGCGCGTCACTATAATCCGTCACTCGTTTCCCGCACACGGATATCGGATTTCAAATGTGGACCGATGAACAACACTAGATACTTTATCGTGAATACCTCTCGCTCTTCAACTCCCAGGTTTAGGTTTGAAAGAGATGGCGAAATGTAAGGATATCTCGAAAACTACCAAGTGCGAGATTCACGGAATGCTTTCGGGTGTCAAAAGTTTGCTCGCATTGGGGCCAATGACTTAGTTAACAAGGATATTTTTCAGTTCAGATGTGTTTAATTTGCTTTGTGATGGAGAAAAAGTGATTTGGGACAACTGATTGTGGAGTAGGTAAAGCGTCATTGAATATGATTAAAACATTTTGGCTCAATGTCTTGTTTGCCGGTGCAGACCAAACAATAATAATTGCTAAATTGTTGAGATTTATGTAGTGGGATTTGAAAATACTGTGATTTTAGGCCTAACTGAATCTTAAACTTACAAAGATATTAAACCCGAGACTTAACGTTTCTGTAACAACTAGGTTTTTGCCGCGGTTTCGCTCCCATTGCATACCCCACAGCAGGTAGATTCTCTTAAAATCTCGCCGTGAAAACTAAGGTGAAGTGTGTTGTCATTCGTACTAAAGCATTTTATTTTCCTTCCAACTAAGGATTGCTAACTCACTTCATATTTACTGTACCTAAATGTTCACGGTTAGATCTTTGCAAAATACCACTGCAAGAACTGAGCTGCAAGAGATATTTTTCCTTGAATTATTACAGCACAGACATGATGTTGTTATTTAAATCATTTTATTTTGATGTTTGTCCAGAAAACTCCTGTGCGAGTCACAGATTTTTTCCTATTCGTCTTTTTCTGGCTTTCTTCCCTTAATCAATAATAAATGAACCCATAGCAACGGAACAAAAATCTAGTATCCTGAAATAATACTCCATTACCAATTAGGACTAATTCCCCATCCAGTTGGACCAATCGGTCCAATTCTTATCAATTAATTACTGCCGTGGCGACAGCTAGAGGACAAAGCCTTTTTGATTTTCCGTCGAAGACACTTTTACTTGATCGTAGTGGCAATCTTGAGTAAGGCGGTGGAGAATCGAATTTTATGAGCCGGTTTCTGAGTTGAGTTTTTGGAGTTGAGAATGTGTCAAACCCTACTTTAATGCCACAGTTTGACACATTGATACGAGGCATGCGCGATGTGACGTCAAAATATTAATTTCGTGTTTCTATTGTTTTCAGGTAAGTTTTCACCACAGAACAGGAAAATCGCCTGTTTTCACCGATGAACATCAGTTTTTTTTACAGACGGTAAGCTAGCACAGATTTAACAGATAAGTAAAGAAATTGATATTTTTTGAGATAATGAAGTTCTGTGCATGCCGCGGTAAAAAGCTTGTACAGTAAAAAACTATATTTAATTGAAATATATGCTTTCGAACGTGCAATTAGCCTCCTCTTTCTGAATAACTGACTGCTTGGCAAATCAAAAGAGGCTGTAACTCGTTTAATTGAAATAAATGCTTTGAGTTAAATCATTAAAGGCATGCAGGTGAGTTTGTGTCACATCTATCTATTTTCTAATCCTTCTAAAATTAAATGCACAACACACTACCTTCTCGTTAATAAAATATAATCTAGCTCCACCTCCAACCCGTTCACATAGCTACGGTAGCTAAGCTCCCCATTCTCGGAACAGTTACCTCGATCGAGACAAATACTTGTTTCTCTTGTGACCTGGTATCCTCATAGCTAAAGTTATTTAGGGGCTTAGTCGCTTCGGCAATCCAACAGTCAAAATTGGATTCTTTGTAGACTTATTCCGTGCCAATACTGGCGAAGAGTGAATTGTGGTATATAATAATAATGATAAATTATTGTTCAAAAGTTGTTATTGTTATTGAACAAACGATGTTTTTTTTAGTTTGTCAATGAGATATGCACTATGATTAACAATTGGTCCATCAGCCGTGATGTTCATCAAAAGCGCTTTTATTCCCCAGAAGTAGTTCAATCTTACCATGGATTATCGCGTTACCCAGTAGTTGACGAGGTCAAGCAGAGTCGCTCCATGTAAAATACTGGTATCTGAAATGGCTTTGCAGATGAGAATTAGAGGGATTGCTGAGGTCCATAGCGTGGCGCAAGTTAGGCGATTAATTCGCCAGTTATTTTGCCTATGTGTTATGCCTTATGCAATATGTTTTCAGATGATGAATAGTGGCTCTATGAGCTGTAGACCTCGGGAGTCTTTTAGATTTTTTGTATATTATTTTTTTGGAAATCTTTAAAAAACCTTCTCAAAAAATGTCACTAGAAACGGTTGAGAAATGTAACCTGTAGAGGAAAACAGCTGCTGGACATTCGGACATACGAAAGCATTTTTGTCCAACCTGAAACGGAGACGCTTCGCGCTCACTTGGTTGATTATGCCAAATAAATAGAATATAGCTGATGATGAATGATTCCTTGGAGATTTAGTGTACAACTATGTCCTTCAATAGGCAGGAATTGCTGGCTCAAAACAAATTATTATGATGTAATAGTTGCCAATAACAAAGTAATTTTTCAAAACGAAGCCTATGGTGCTTAAACTGAATAAAACGGAAACTTTCTTCAGTTGTTCATCCTAGTAGAAAAAAACTGATAAATGAAAATTTGACGCTCAACGAATGTTCCGTACTTTTTGTTGATTCAGTAAATTCCTGTTTTCATTTCAATAAGTGAGGTGAATCATTCTATTGGAAATAATTTGTTAAAAAAGAAAAAAATCCTTTTTCTTTTATCTAAAAGGAAAGTTCTGGAGAAACGGATGTTTTGTATTCTATCAGTATTCAAGCAATGTCGTGTTAAAGTAATCTAACGAAGACACGATGGTCCGAGTTGAGGAAATGGACAACAGAGGAGGAAACAGTATCGATAATTCAGGCTTTTTAATAATTTCATTTTTGGCACAATATCTATAGCTATGCTGGTGAGTAAGAAAATGTTCTTTTGTTTTCTTTTCAAGATCCCTGGAAAATATGCAAGCAAAGATAGGGAGCATTTTATAACACATAAGTATTTACATTAAGTAAATTCAGTGAATTATCTTTATACCCTAAAAAGTACCTACAGACCTACCCCAAAATCTGTACTCTACTAGTACACTGATGGATCCAAAATGGAATCAGGTACAGGATCAGGCAAATAAGCAAAAGGTTACAAATGTAGAAAAAGCTTAGGGTAGATGGCAACTGTATTCCAAGAAGAAACATATGCCATAATAACCTGTACTCAAGAGAGTATAGATAGAGGAACCAGAGGTTAATCCATATTATTATTATGTAACTTTTTATTCTTTTTATTTTTTTCTTTTTATTCTAGAACGCCTTCGTTTCTTTGCTAAGGGTCTTTTGCTCCTAATCCTATGAAATACTCGTACTCTTCGGAATAAATTGGCTCTCTCCAGTCCCCAACCGTCTTTACAGCCACGAAATACATTTGCTTTCAAGTTTTCTTGCGATCTTGAAACAAGGTTTTGCGGTAAAAAATAGCAGAAATGTTTTTGAAGGACCTGTAATTTACTTAAGTAATTCAATTAAATTATAACTTAAGAAATGTTGGGCGATGTTATGATGTGAAATGAGAGCCTCTGCAATAGATTTAAAAATAGTAGAAGGTACAGCCGTCCGAACGTTTGCTTATACACTTGCAACAAAAAACAACAAAATCTGATTACAACCACTATCCTCCAAGTAAATACTCTGTCAATAAGCCAAGACCTCAGCGTTCACTATTTGACGTGAAGACCCCTAAAAATACATTATGACCAGTCCTTCCTTACCAACCATTTCATGGCGAGTGACTTTCCATGTACCCCGTACATGGAAAGTCACTCGCCATGAAATGGTTGGTAATCTCTTAATTGTAAAATATATTTGCTACCCCTAATATATCTCTATCACGTTGACTTGCAAGGATACTTAAGGGAGTATTCCTATTTTGAGGGCTGGAACTGCAGAATACGAGAAGTGGTATTGTTATGATAAAACAGTAAATTTCTGTGGTGTCTATCGAGAATTTTCTGTCATCCTGCAGCCAACCAGTCATTTTTGAAATAGTTATGATTATGTCTGAACACAGCCTTAGGGAACAACTTTTACCAACTTTAAATCGTTTAACTCAAAATATTTAAATACTCGTAGGAAGATGGTCTGTTTAATCAATTATTTTATCAAACTTGACACTCAAAGTTTTAACGAAAATCAAAAGCACATTGCGTTAACGGTCGTGTAATAGTTACTAATAAAAGTTAGTAATTTGATATCTCTGCCGAACATTGGTTCGTCCGATCACCGGCTGTCGACTCCTAATTAAAGATTTCGGCTTAAAGCTGATGTTTAAATTAGAACTGAAATGATTTTGGTCCAGATTTTAAAGAATATTTTATACTAATATAAGGAATTTTAACGCATTTGATAATGGTTGATTATGTTAGGTACCTGAAAATCGTGGTTACGGCTTTTGTACGGAATATTTTTTGTTATCATCTTCAAATAATACTATTTCACATGGTTATGATTGCCTTGTTGGTCTTTTAGTCAAAAGCTTAACTTCAGAGTATGGGATTCCGAGTTCGATCCTTGGGTCAGACAGTGTATGAGTGGGTTTTTTTCGTTAAGAAGAGACTTGCAGTTACCTGTCTGATTGTGTTCCGGTTCGTGAGAATAGAATTCTTTATTGCACTGAACATAAAACATACTCTGATCGTGTGTGTTGGTTTTGTTAACCACGGCCTACATTTTGGAAGTAAAATTGACCTCTCATTAAGCTCAGTAAATAGATAGATTTTATTATACAATAAATATAATAGTACCAAATTCACGCAAATCGAAACATCACTCGGAAAGTCTATTATTAAAGACACACAGTATACTTCATAATAAATATATCCATGCAGATATTAAATTCCAATTTCCGTGCATTCTCTACCAAATTGCATTCATGAACTACACAAAGGCTCATAAACCCCTGCTATATAAATCAACACCTACACGAGTGACGGTAGGTACTCGTATAAAAACCTTATTGTTCTATGAACCACCATTTTTTTAAAATAATCTTACATTAGGTCAGGTACACATTATGGACCGCCCGCAGTGGTTATGCTTTTGTGGTTGTGGTCACAACATACGTGAAGACAGAAGTTCCAATCCACACTTTAACTAGAATTTTATAGTCGACTTCATTTTATTAGGCTATAATTTATAGCCTATGTAATATTCTAATGTATAAGTTATGTAATTAAAATCCACTCTGTAGGTTCTGCTTTAAAATATCCGTATAAAATTTCACATTAATAATACTAGTAGATTATATCGGTTCTGTAAATGAAGGAAGCACCGATTTTAAAAAGTGGTCCTGCTGTCCATAACTTTATTATGTTAAAACAAACTACAATAGGGTAAAGGCTTACATCTGTTCTCTTTTTTTTGAACATTATAAATTGGATAAAAGAGGTTAGTTGTGGATTAATATAAAGTTTGGTGCCGCACAAGATGTTTGTCCCTTTTTTTTGTTAAAACTAGTAGCAGTACCTAGTAAAGAGAGTTGGATTGAATTCAATTTAATGGGTTAAACAACAAATTTTTGAGATTTTCTCACTGCCGATCCCACAGCCTCATAGGACCGTTGATGGCTATAACTCATCTCACCTCACTATAACTATTTCTTATAACTCACTGTGGCCAAGAGACTTTGGCCACAGTGAGAGAAGTTATAGGAGATACATCAAACTCGACTGCAGCTTGATGACTAGTTCATTATAATAAGTAGAACTTATTTAAAAAAAAAATGTGCTTAGTACACATTGATACCTATTTATATGGGTGTTGTGTGTGTATTGAGCCGATGAACGAAGATCTCAGTAGGTCACTTCTTAGCGCTGACCATGTGCTGATGTTACCGGCACGTGGAACGAATGTATGTGGCTCTTAACGCTGACGCGTGTAACTCAACGGTTGAACAGTAGGATAGGTTTCTCATTCTATCAAAGTTTTTATATATTTTCTCTCAAGTTATGCGCAATGTTTGCCTTGGACTAGACATTTTTGAATTTATAATGTTCTATCTTGATATACAATATAAAAAGAATTACAAAATAACATATTCTTATTCAGAATACAATCTGTATTCCAGAGAAAAATCTAAAATATTTTTATGAAATCTTTCAGACAGTCTAACAAGGTTTGGTCCCATGGGCTCAGGTCTGGTCTTTCACAAATTTAATTTTATAAAAGATGGATCACATGTCTGGAACTGATTGATTCACTTGAGTTAATTGATTCGATACTGTTTTGATTAATAATGCCGATTAATTGTTGTTGTTTTATAAACAAAATTAAAGGAATTTATTTTTGGTGGAGTCGTGCATAAACTTTCTTAGGGTTTCTTTTGGGAAATATTGTGGAGTTGCTTGATAAGTCTCTTTTCAATTAATTTTATATGTATATCAATGTGTGGAAGGTGCCAAATTAATAAAGGCTGTACATCATCAGTGGTCAAAACCTTGTCACAAATGTGTCAAACTTGCAATAATTTGTATTAAAAAATGAAACAATATATGGAAATATTTTTTGTATGATGGTATTCATTTTAAAACCTTAGTAAGCCAACTGTGCATTATTATCACCAGCCAGAATATTTTCAAGGGATATTAAGGACCAAGGACGACCAGAGAAAACCAATTCTCATTTAACGTTAAGTTTACCTTATTTGTATCAAAACGCTCTCAATAAATTACAGGCCATTCACAACTATAGGAAACAATCTCAATCTTTATTTGAAGATTATAATCTAGTTTCAATACCAGTCCTAATTTTAACCCTTTTAACATCGAATTTAACTACTTAATCCAATACATTGTTCTAATGAACCTTATTTATCTCAAGTGCCATAACTATATCATGATACTCAAAAAGAGCAACAACGCACATAATTCACTGCGCCCGTAAAATTACAATAAATAATTTTGGAGTGTTGTTATTTTTGCTGCGAACTAAATATGGTATAAATGTGACAAATGGAGCCCACTGAGCATTCAGATAAATAAAGGCAATATGACGTCGCAATTTAAAATGGGTCCCTGTTCATTTGTTTTATTTATGCCATTGCAAAATAATCAATGTGTAACTGATTGCGATATTTTATCGTTACTTTATTTCTAGGGTTCCGTCTGTCCGTCGTCTGTCACAAGCGTTTTACAGCCAAACGGTTGGAGCTACAAGAATCAGGTAATTCTGACCCTATGCCACTTATGAGTGTTCAAAATCGCCAAAAAATCCTGAATATATTTTTCTACAAATCCTTCCTCGGACTGTCCACTACTCCATTAAGATACAGCAGACATTAATACTTGCAATAAACCCTTACTTGCCCCGAGGCAAATCTCTTCACCAGATCGCCGACGATTATACTTGGTAAGTAGATTCTTCTGATATGATTGCTACTGTATACAATATAAAGCAAATTCTTTTTTTATTACTGTACCCATTGTGTTATATAAATACGTTCTTCAAAAAGACCAGGTCTGACGAGCGTGTATGACCAGTTTTATGAATGTATACAAAGAGTATGTAAAGTATCGCAGCATGTAGGGTTCTGTATTTTCACAACCCGGTAACGATATCCATTGGTAAGACTATAGTGTTAGATTGTCTGGTTTTGCTCCTATTGATAAACAGCCTTACCCTTCGAGTAATTTAATAAGAAATAGGATACCAATTAATGGGCCTTGATTACTGCCAAACTCTAATTGAATCGATTAAGCATCTTGAGGTTTAGTCAGAATCATGAAGGTAGATAATCAGTGATTGATTTTATTACTAAGGTTTCTATTGAGTCAGATTATGAAGATTTTTTGATTGTGCAAAAGCGGATGATTTGATAATAATAATGGCACTTCTTGTTTTCAATTACGCACAGGACTGATCAGTGTTTAGACGCTTGGAGGAAGCCTATGTCCAGCAGTAGACGCCTTTTGGCTGAAATGATGATGATGAGTTGCATAGCACATAATCAATGGCAAAGCCTAAACTCACACGATTTGCCCAAAGGGTAGGTAAAAACTACAGAATGCCAACTGCTACGATTCTTACATAAGACTCGTAAGTACTTATTTTACTTTGTTTAGCACATAATCCAATAAGGCCTGTGTCCGCCCTTTTCAAAGTTCCAATAAAGATTACGGTTTTTATTGACTACGACGAAGTTTGTCGATTGTTAATGAACTATCTTATTATCATCATCTTTATGCTCTCATCCTAATTCAGGTACAGTGATAATCTTTTTCTTCAATTGCCTGAGGTGGTCATCTCAGTCTTCACTGCCTTTCTTTACCTAATCACCAAATAGTACCTACCATCAACACTCCTCATCTCACTCGCCAACTTAATTGTAGCTTTCATCTTATTTCTACTTATGCCTACCGCCATTCCAATTTACCACACAACAGTACGTTCGCCACATTATATTATCATACCTTGAACATTTCGATATCCTCGAATGCGGGTCCCAATAATTTCAATTATATTATCCAGTTTAAAACTGCTTTTCGAGATTCGCAAACTCCGGGTTTCAATCGAATATGCTAAGAAGTGATGTGCCAACAATATTACATTTGACAACATTTGTATTATGTGCGACTATCATTGAAAATGCACGCATACCATCTCGATTCAGTCAAGCCAGCAATTTCTGGGTCTTTCTATGTTTCTGGGAATGATGTTCATCAGGCTTTACGCCACTGAGTTGGCTTGTTTAATCTGTGCTTCCAATCTGACCAAATGACAGACTTGATGGTAGAGATATCTGTATTATAGCAAATTGTAGATAGGTCACGAGAGCAAGGTCGAATAAAAAAGCTATTTTGTAATAATTTGATATTAATAAGTACCTAAGAATAGAAAAGTTAATAACATCCCAAATTTAATCAGCGAAACAGCCCTCCATTTCCGAGCAGATTAAATATCAATAAAAGCAATATTCTAATATAAATGTTAAGAGAATTTATTACCTTAACTTAATAGGTTTGACTCGGTAGTGAGGGTTGGTTCAACATTGATTTTTAAGGTGGAAGGGCCGTTAAAGGTCAGGGTCTGAGGATAGCTCCATTATGTTATCTATATTCACTTTGGGAATAAACATTTGAACAGATTTGTGGGTTTGGGATTAGAATAGAATACGTTGATGTGTTGTTGGTCAGTTAAAGTGGTTGAGTAGTTCCTCGTGTGAATGCACAACAAATAATAGTAGTTGTTTTATTGTACTTGAGTAAAGTAATGGCAACACATCGAGAAGAATAAAGGGCTATGGGCCAAGTATTGAGACAATGTAGGTTTACTAAAAAAACATGCGTGACAAACCAAGATTAAGAGAGTCAGCAAATAGTAACAGATTACCACAGTCAATGACATTTGCAACACCAGAGTTATCACCGTGCATGCTTCCTGTGAGATGGGTTGTGGTAGTGAAAAATAGTATATATCTACCATCACAAAATACTTCATTATTCAATGCTCTATATTAATGATAACACTATCATTTATCAATTAATGTCACCGATTAGTGTGGTTGTCACTATTTTTAATATTAATTATTACATTTTTATTATTACATTAAAACACATACCGAAATATATAATATCAAATAAGGACTTCTAATTGTAACAGTATATTGTCAAACTGTAGACATGACATTTACTTATAGCAGAATAGGGCCCTTCTATCAGCGATAGCGATTGTCCAATAGTCCGAAATGTTTGGTGTTGACATGCGTTTCCAAAATGTCGTCAATCCCAAACATTTTGGCCTTTTGACAATTGTTATTGCTGATTATCACAGTCTACAGCCTAACGTCTTAGCAAACACACTGCACATGGATGTTTGTAATGTTTGCACATACATATTTAATTATTTGAACATAAATTTGTTTCCTTGAGATGAGATATGATTGCAGCCAACATAATGAAATTTTCCAGGAACCGCAGGATGACAAGAAGTACCAACTAAAGGATAATTAAATTTTGGTTTAATACACACATCAACACGGTCTAGGGATATTTTTATAAATCATAAATCATAAATCATTTATTTCTTTGCAAATATGGGTGATTGGTACATAGATGTTTTTTAAAGGTAATTAGCTCCTCCATATTCTACCGTCTTGTGGGCATGCAAAAAATTATTTCATTCACAAAAAATAGTAATATAAAATTGTAATGATAATATAAATTTAAATGTCAATTTATCAAAATACAAAAAAAAATATCTTTTTTAAAATTAGTCAAGTGAAAGTAGTAGAATTTTTATAATAATGTCAAAGAGAATAATAAATAAGTCAATTTGGAAAAAATATAAATGTCGAAATAGTATCATACATGTCCATCACAATAATACGTTTTTATGTCATTGTAATAATTTATCATTAAGAAAGTCATCAATTGTGTAATAACATTTCTCTATTAATATTTGGCTTAGTGCCCTTTTAAATTTTATTACAGTCATATTTTTTATTGCATCAGGTACTTTATTATAGATTCGTGGGGCAAGACCAAAGAAACTCTTCTGCATAAGTGCCGTTTTGCATTTTACTTGGGATAGTTTATTAACATATTGAGCCCGTGTCGGATTTTTTCTGCCTGCTGACAGTTTTACAAATAATTCTGGATGAATTTTTACAAACAATGCTGTTTCTAAAATGTATAAACACGGGAAAGTTAAAATGTTTAGAGACTTAAAATAGGGAAGACAGCTATCTGTTGTTTTAAGCGCACACATTGACCTTATACATCGCTTTTGCATTCTAAATACTAGTTCCCTATCGGTAGACTGCCCCCAAAATATGATACCATACCGCAAGACAGAGGCAACTAGTCCATGGTATGCTGATAAAAGAGCCTGCATGTTGACTTTTTTTGAAAGTTGACGGAGAGCATACGCGGTTTTGCTGAGTTTTTTGCACACAACTTCAATATGAGGTTTCCAAGTGAGTTTACTGTCAATAACTATACCCAAAAACCGTGCCTGGCTTGCTTCCTCAATATTACAACCTTGGTAAGCAATACTAATATTTGGGTTTTCACTGCGTTGATGAAATTGCATTATTTTTGTTTTATTGAGGTTTATAATTAAATTGTTATTATTTAGCCAATTTATTATGTCATGTAAACAAGTATTTATGTCCTGCTCGTAATTAATATGATTCTCACACTTAATCACAGCTGTACTGTCATCCGCAAAGAGAATCATTTTATTTGATGTTGCAATTGGGAGGTCATTGATGTAAATTAGAAAAAATGGTGGCCCCAGTACGCTACCCTGCGGAACACCATATTTTACGTGTCTTGGCTTTGATACATAAATGGTTTCCATTTTAGTCTTCGGACAGATTCTAGAGACTTCTGTGTATTGAATTCTGTTGCTTAAATATGACTCTATTAACTGAAGAATATTTCCTCTTATTCCGTAGCTATGCAGTTTTTCTAACAGAATTTTATGATCCACATGATCAAAAGCCTTGGACATATCAGTATAGATAGCACAAACTGGAATTCTCTTATCTACAGATGACATGATGTTTGTTAAGAGGTCAAAGAATGCCATATTAACTGTAATATTTTTGCGGAATCCCTTTTGTTCCTTACAAAATAATTTATACTTTTCGAAATACGAGTAAAGAGAGTTATATACAACTTTTTCAAAAATTTTCGAGAATATTGGGATTTTCGCTATTGGTCTATAGTTTTTTAAGTCCGATTTGTCATCTTTTTTGTGTAAAGGTTTTATGACAACCGTTTTGAGCTTGTTTGGGAACTCGCCATTAGCAATACACAAGTTAATAATATGCGCCAATGGAGGTGCTATTACGTCTCTTGCAAATTTTATGACTTTTGTAGAAATGCCATCGTATCCTACAGTATTCGTGTTTTTTAGGTTAGAAATTATTTTTATAATGTCATCGGCAGTAACAGGTTGCATGAATAGGGAATTTAATGTCTGATTTTTTAAATTAATATTATTTAACGTTATGTCAGCTTTAGTTTTATTTTCAATTTCGTCAATAAAATAATTGTTAAATTCATTCGCAATGTCTATAGGGTGTGTAAACGTTAGATTATCTCTATTTATGGTCATGATTGACTCCTGTGGCAAACATAACTTGGTTTTATTTATTATTTGCCATGTAGCCTTTGATTTGTTTTCAGCGATGTTTATAAAATGATTATTTTGAGCTTTTTGTGTTAGCTTAATAATTTTCCTATAAAGTTTTGTGTAGTTTTTAAGATTTTTTTTATTTTGTGAGTTAGAATTTAACCTATAAGCCCAAAGTAACTGCTTTTGTTTCTTGCTACATATTTTTATTCCTCGAGAAATCCATTTTGTTTCCTTGTTCGTTTTAATTGTTACAATTTTTTCCGGGAAGCACAGCTTATAAAAAAGAGTAAAATCATCCATGAAATCATCAAAAGCTGTGTTTGCCTCTTGTGCATCAAAAACCTGTGTAAATGATAGACTGCTAAGATGTTTTTTAAAAGTAAGTAAATGATTCATATTTAGGTCCTGCTTTTTAGTTTTCCAATACTGTAATTTACAGGTTTTTTTAATAGGTATTTTAATTATTTGTGATACATGATCTGAAAGGATTAAATCTATAACTTCAGTTTCGCAACCTTTCCTGCAGTTGTGTGCAAAATTATCAATACAGGTATTACTACTTAATCTTGTGGGTGTATAAAGTGATAGTTTTAGGTTATACTTCATAAGAAAAAACTCTAATTCTAATGTTGCCTTGTTTCTTTTCAAAACATCAATATTAAAGTCTCCGCACAAGACTATTTTTTTATTCGAAGAGATAGAAACTTTACTTAAAACATAATCTAATTTTTCATAAAATATTTCATAATTAGGTTTAGGGATTCTGTATACACAAATTATAATAATTTTATGAGTTATTATCTCTACGGCACAGCATTCGAAAATCCCTGAAACCGATTGTTTTGATATTTCCGGTATTTCCTTAAACTGTAATCCTACTCTAACAAAAATACACGCTCCTCCTCTCTTCACTTCTCTAGAATAAAAAGCTGCTGGACAAAAATTAGGAATGTGTAATAAATCTTCAAAACCCTTTTGTACGAAGTGCTCCGTGATACAAATAATATCTATAATAGTTCCTCTGTCAGATAATTCCACTAGCTTTACAGTCAGATTATCAATTTTATTAATTAGTCCAGCTATGTTCTGATGTAAAATGGTAAGGTATTTAAAGAAAAAACTGAGTATTTGCATGTTGTGAATCTATAGGCTGAGTATTTTGATTTTGAGATGGGCAGTCCACTTCCAAGTGTGTAGTAGTTAGGTCGCCAAGGTCAAATATAAGGTCTTGCAAATCTGATACAACAATCTTTAAACCAGAGTAATTTAAAGTTCCATATTTGTTACTGTAGGATTCGTAATTGTAAGGTAGATTAAAATTTGAGTCTAGTAAATGAGCATAATTCCACGTATTTATATCTAAATAAAGAAGGTTATTGAAGGTTTCTATACGGCTGTTAAACATTATGTTGGCATCTGTCATATATTTAAAAGTCGGTAAACAAATTATGAAGTTTGTATGATTCAGTGGTAACAATTTTTCCCTGACAGATATGACTAGTTCTAAGTAGTTATGCGTTTTTCGAAAGTCTTCCTCGCCGATATAAATAACGCAAAAGTCCGAGTGTGTAAAGTTATGTACTTTTCTTTCGATTTTGTCAATAAGTTGCAACAACCCACATGTTGGTTTGCGATAGTGACAGATTTCAAAGTTACACAAATTAGTTTTTTGAGCAATTGTATAAAGTCTGTTTGAAGTTTCGCTGCTTACTAGGCATATTTTATGTTTCACGGAAGGAGATATAACAACATCAGTTCTGGTTGTTTTTATATTATTTGTTTCTTTCGAGACGCAATCGTTGCAGTTGACAGTTTTTGTACGTAAAATGTCATTTTCTTCAATAGTTGGAGTGGTCTGGGTTTGTTTTGTCTTCGTGTTATTTTTAGGTGTGTTTTTAGGTGTCATTAATGTTGTCTTCGGTACACGTTTTCCTGGACTGTTAATAAGTTTTTTATACATTTCATTTTTTTTTGAAAATTCATCATTCAATTCTTTTAGCTGACTGTTTTCTAATGACAGAAGCTCGATTTCTTTGTGAGCACTAGTAAGTTGAGATGTTAGTCTCGCTACCTCATCTTTCAATATTTTTAACTGCGGAGCGTCCTCATCTTCGGATATATCGGGTAGACTACTCGTCGTACAGTTCAAAGTTTGTGATATAATATCGCTTTCGTCATCATTTGGTTCCGACCGTGTGCGGTTCCGCCGGAAAGTTATATTCTCCAAGAAATTCATTTTAGATTGCAGTTATAAATTGTATTAATGATGGTACTACTACCGTCGTTTGTAAGTATTCGTTGCCCGTTGTTATTCTTGACTATCAGATAAATTCCGATTAATTTGTAGATATCCCAAAAAGTGAATTCGTTTGCGGGGATCGAACTCGGGTCATAGGCTACAAATGTATCATGTAGGCGGTTTGCCGTACCTGCCACCGTGTCTGTTAAGTGTGTTGTCGAAATAGTCGAACAGTAGGCTCTTCCAAGTAAAAAATCGTTAATGATATCGGTTGTGATTTGAACGATTTGAATATTTTTTCACTATGACTCACTTTTTTTTTTTCACTTTTTTCGATGTAATTGTTTATATTTTATTTGTCACACGTTTTTTAGTTAAGTATTTAGCAATATGTAGTTCATTAGAGTCATAAATACTACACTCAAAATTGTTTTTTTTCACAAAGTTTTGTCCAAATTTATAAGTTTCGTCCATAAGTTTCACAGCGAATAATTTGTTAGGATAACACTTTCACACGCGTATTGTACTATCTTCTTAACTTTTATGATGTATTAGAGTAGATAGTGTTTAAATAATAATTTTAGAAATTTTTATAACGGGAGCTCAATGTTTACATGACAGCTAGCGCCATCTCTCGATTTAAAAAAGCGAATTACTATCAATGTGTTAATTATTTATATGACATGTATATATTTAAAAGATACGTTATTTAATACTCTACCATTTTTTAATAATGGTTAAGGTACTTCGATTAAAATTTCAGGATTTTATGGAAAAAAAATGAAGCATAGACGGAAACCGTATATGAATTAACTTTTAATTTATGAGTAAAAACTGAAAAAAATAGAAAAAACATTTAATTTGTGTTTATAAACTTGAAGTTAGTAGTCTGAGAAAGCGCCCATGATGTTCATAACACATCGGCAACGATTCGGCATGCTCAGAACAAAGTTGTCAATGTCTTGCTGCGGAATATTGTCCCATGTCCTTCTGAGGTGCGCAAAAAGTTGATCTTCTGTAGCCAGATTTTCAGGAACTTCCTTCAGAGCTCTTCTTTGCAGCATATCCCACGCATGCTCAATGGGATTTAGATCTGGCAATTGAGCAGGCCAGTCTAAGGCCCTAACATTGTGTGTATGTAACCAAGCTGCTACCGTTCTCGCCGTGTGTGCCCTGGCATTGTCGTGCATGAGCAGGAAATCTTGCCCCATTTGTGTTCTGTGGGGCAAGATTACGGGCCCCAGCACCTGTTGGACGTATCGTTCTGCCGTCATATTGCCCCGCACCCAAACGAGATCCGTCCGTCCTCCAAGACGAATTCCTGCCCAAACCATAATTGTTCCTCCTTGGTATGGGTGAACTTCCTGAGGGTTCTGAAGACGGCTCCATCGTCCAGGAACTCGCCAAACACGCGTCCTTCGTGAATCTGGATGGAAGCCGAACCTGGATTCATCCGTGAACAGCACGTTGGACCATTGCTCACGGCCCCAGTCCACGTGGTTCCGAACCCATTCTAATCGTCGTCCACGATTGCCTCTCCGTAAAGGTGGGACCCGGAGTGGTCTACGAGAGCGTAGATTGCTTTCATGCAGTCGCCTTCTAACAATTTGGTCACTCACAAGCACTTGGTGTTCCACTCGCAGCCTTTGGACCAATTGAGTCGCCGTTGCATTTGGTTGAGCTCGCGCAGTAATTTGCAAAAATCGGTCTTGTCTGGGGGTAGTGATGCGACTTGGCCCCCGGTGCCTCTCCGCTACTTCACCTGTGGCACGATAGCGTGTCCACAATCTTGAAATTACATTTTGGTGGGTCCCTATGGCCTCAGCAACATTACGCTGAACAGACCCAGCTTCCAGCATTCCCACAGCTCGTAACATCTCCGCCCTCGTCAAATGTTAGCGTTGCATGGCTACAATACCTCAATTTTAACTTTATCTTTCGTTTAAAAATGAAAAAAAAAACTGTCACTAAACGTAATTCGTATTGTTTTCTAAATTTCGCACAAATGAAAATTCCCTCTCCTACACATCAAGACGTTTTTATGCCACCGAAACAAAAGAATTTTCAAAAATTTGAATTTGGAATTAGTCTGAGATAAATTACAAACAAATCGGTGTTTAGAAGATTCCAATGCGGCCAGTAATTTTCGAGTTATTTAATTGAGTATGAAATATCCCTAGACCGTGTTGATGATTTGAGATTTGTTTGATTTTGAGAGTCTCAGATAAGTGTTGTAATTACTGAAATTATATTTACAAGCATTTCTGTGATTCTATTATAGTTTTGGAATTACTGTTATAAAATTAAAATTGGGTATGTTATTCTTAATGACATCAATGTAGTTGTGACCAATGATGGTAATGTTGTGTCCTGCTGAGACCATTTCTCATAAGCCTCTTTGGCATAACAATGGCATAACGTTTTTTTCGAATTAATCTTATTAAATCAATAAATTTAATAAATAAGAAAGTCAAACAGCTTATTTCAAACAACTTTATTAGTTTTAAACTCTAATAACGTATTTATTTAAATAAGTTTTGTGATTATTAAGATTACCTACCTATATATTATATGAGAAGATTACAAAAATATTATAATAATACTTATCTCGTAGGTGTTGCAAATGCAATTTTGTTTTTCTTACTAAATATGAATTAAGATGATATAATAGTTATTGTTTATCATATTTTAGTCACGTTTAAATAAAATGAAATCGTTTTTGAGATAGTGGTCAAGCGCAAGCCTATCATAAATAAAAAAAAAAAAGGTATTCTCAACGACGAGTCTTTTACGAAGAACCTAGTTTTTCTACAGCTTTTTCTCGCTAGTTGCTTTATAATGTTATTAAAGAATACCATACAGGTTCTAGCCTGTGGGTGGCCTAAGTAGCGGGACCTATCCTGTTATTAGAAGTATACGTATTATATTATTATACGTTTGTGTACTAGATAATCTCAGAAACTTGAAGTGGAATGTAGATACACCCTATTTGCACACACTTATGTATAGTGTTTGCTAGTTAGCATAGTGATGAGAGAAATTACTTAATAAATTAACCATCAAAGTGAAACGACAGACAATCAAATCACAGTGAGTAATTTTTATAAACGGGCAGGTATCTACAGAATGAATTAGATATTTTTTGTGTCAACTTTCGAATTAGTTCGATTGTAAGTTTGTGATGCATCATTTTGCTTGACTTAAATAATGCTTCCTACCCTGGACTAGATAAGCTAAGGGCCGATTTCTGAATTCGTAATTTTGAGTTAAATACGTGTCTAACCTTACTTTAATGCCAAAGTTTGAACAGTTTGTCTTGTGTTTGTTTGTTTCAGGCCTACGTAGACTTTGACAAATGATCAACTTCAAATGCTTCAGTCATTAGTCAGAGGAGAAGAAATGATGATAAGAAACTGGGCTGATAATCCTAACCTGGGTAATTAACTCTCAGTATAAATGACTCTGTAAAGAATATTTCAATCAGAATTCCAATTTATAAATATCCAGTGCTGAAATGCAAAGTAAATAAGCACAAGTTTCTGATATTTGCCTTGTAAAAGTAATAACCAGCTTGTCTGTCCGAGCCCAATCAAAAACCAGACCTTTTTCTTTTTAATTAAAATCGTTACAGGCCTCTTTAATTACAAGTCTTCATTTTTTTTAATTTGATCATGGTTTTCTTAATTATCTAATTTTTGAGCAAAATTCGTATTTACCTTCACTTTGAGGGGAGGGTCGAGAGGTCAGTATATTTAATTTGGAGCTTTAATTATAATGCTAGACGATTTTTTTGGGCAATAAAATTACTCTTTCGAGGAAAAATTGTTTTATTAGGGATAGGAAAAAATAGATAATGAGGTATTTATTAGGCAGAGTATTGAACATTTTTATGTTAATAAATTCTCGGTAAATAAGAGAATTTAACAATGAAAAATAATTCTTACGCATTTACGCAAATTTCAAATGATGTGGTTCTCATTATTTCTAGGTATTTGTTACTCATGATAGGGGTTGATTCACTTCAATAGACTGAAAAGCACTCGCTTGTCAAGTACCACTACTATTACACGCGCGAAAGTTTGTGAGGATGGATGGATGGAGGTTATGAACGGATTTTGATGAAACTTTACAGTAATTAAGCTTACCTATCCATCAGAATAAAACAGGCTATAATAAAAAAAAAAGAAGTTCTAACACCACGTGGGCGGAGCTGCGGGCGGTAGGCTTATAAATTCAAACTAATTTTGTTAATCACAAACTGTTACCTATTGCCTTAATCGAAGCTACCCATTTTTACTTCTAATACACTTAAAAATCCCTCAATTTAGACTAATCTAGCCGATCTAAATGCTCGCTCTAAATATGCTTGCTCAGTACTGCTTCTAGCCATAAGTAAAACTTAACAATTGTTAACAGCCCCGTTTGACATTTTTATAGAGTTGTTCAGAATGTTTTCTTGTGATTGTTTTTAGCAGCTCTTTTTGATCCTTTTTTATTGTTCGGTAATTGCTTAAAAAGGTTTTTGTTCCTTTTTTTGCTGCTGTATGCTTTATTGTGAGTAATTGTAAAAAATGTGTTTAAGCGGCCTTTTGCTCGGTTCACATAGTAAACACAGTTTCTCTCTTCAATATCTACTTGCCAAAATTTAATTACTGAGTATTGACTATTAGCTACAATCTAGGAGTAGTCAAAAGTGAATTGGTTATTTCAAGGCAAGCGTGTCTCACCATTGACCACATCATCGCTTACCAACAGGTGAGATGGTGGTCAAACGCGCTATAAAACATAAAAAAAGAAAAAAATGAGTAGGTACCTATACTCACTGACTCTATTACCAACCTACCATCAAGCCGGTCTATTATAAAACACTTCATTGCGAAAACTTAAACGTGAAGTGAGATCGAAATGTCATTCAATCAGGATCCGGTCCTAAGGATTGACAGCTCACTTCAAGTTCTCTTCACCACAATTATCACAGTCAGCCTTTTTTTTCATTTAGATAATATTTTTCTTCTTTCTCCCTTTTACAACAACATGTAAACTTGCATCTGCTACCCTTTTGAAAAAGTTTGTCACTCATCTTAAAAATTTAAAAACGCGACTCTGACATTTTCAAATAGGTATGTATTAATCTGCCACCATTTTAATGAAAGCAATTCTCAAATTCACCTTTCGAGCCAATCTGAATAGAATAAAAATCACGTTTTAATTACCACTTCCGTCTTAATTTTGAATTATGAAATTCTATCTAATGAGTTCTAGTAAAATGTTTTTGTTTTTGTTAGGTATTTGTAACCATTTGTGGTAAAAGATTAGTTGCACAGGCTGTATCAGGATCTGTTTACTATACGGACCTTGTGGAAACTAGAACAAATTTCCGTGCGTTCAAGCTTTTTTGCCATACCTATTATTGGAATCAAATATAACAGCTCACAATGTTTGGACCCATTAATATTAATTATATCCGTGGTGCTTGCGTGGGCTTAACCCAGTTGTAAGCGACCCTTTGTGCCTATTGGTCTTGTTTGTTCTGTCTCATGCTTGATATGGACGGAAGTGGAATTTTTTATTTTTTCCTACTCCTCCATTATTCTTTTCTGATTAATTTCGTTACGGGATCCAAGACAGTTAAATTCATTTTCCGAGACTTCATCGAGCTTTATTGCCTCGGCGCTTTTCTTGTGGTCGCCACTGTTGATTCTGGCTTTCAGGAGTTGCAGCGGTTTGGGAATAGTGCGGTGGGACTGTAACAAAAAAAAAGGTTAGTTGATTTATAATTAGAATACTTTGTCATTAATATTTATTTAAAATTTACTTGAACAGCTATAGTGCTCCAATGCCAAGCTACTATGTATTACGTACTACTGAGATAAGCCATGTTGTTGCGGTCCATTTTTTACGCTGGACATAGGTTTGCACCTAGTTCTCTCTGCCATTCTGGCTAGTAGTAAACTTGTTATAACACTCGTAATGTTACATGGCTGTACAATGTAATTATATATATAAATTTAACCTCTAAAAACACAATAGATATAGTTATTCCTAACTCTTCAAAATGAAGGCTTAGGTCACAGATCGCAAAATTAATAGAATACTATAAATAGCTTGGGTTCGTGTGTGGGCTCTTTTATTTAACCACTGAGTGAACAACAAAGCATTTTATTATAAAACGTGACACAAGCCTCAAGCGTAAATAAATGTGACACACTACAATTGCTGCTGGGTGTGTCTGTTGAATAAAACGGACATACAGAAATAATAAATAGCTTAGAATTAATCAAGTCTAAAGAAGATGCGGTCATGTACCTGTAATCGAAACAATAGAGAAGTATATGGCGTGTATGCACGTCATAAAAACATGAAAGGTTAAGGTAGAGTTTTGACACTTAATGGACGCAAGGCATTAAATGCTATGATTAACATGGTCACTCATTTCATAACCCGAAATGTTTCTTTAAAACAAGAAGTTTATCAAACTAAGTACATCTGTCATTTCCCTCCGTAACACTTTTTTTCTAACTTTAAATACTTTTATTCTCTCAATCAGCCAGTACACTTTCACGTTTTATATTTTTATTTAAAGCGGCTATCAGTCATAACGGTTTGGTTACAAGGCCTCCTACGGCATAAGGCTTGCTACAGACTTACGATATTGCTACGATAATTTAAGCTTAGTAGGTCGTCTGGTGAAGCGGGCTTAGTAACCTATTGAATATATTATTCTTTTGCATGTAAAGTTGTTTATTATGATTCTTCACTGTTATTTATAAATGGGAAATAATTAATCGGGTGAAAAATATACTGAATGGGCGACTATTGTACTAAGTAAGCAACTATTTATCCGGTTTGAAGAATACCTTTTAGGAGGTTTTTGTGAGCTGCATTAATAATATTGTGACATACTATAATTGTATTTGGGGTTCTATTTTTTCTATATTAGCATATTATTCTTCATCGTAAATGAAGGCGACATCGCTGTGCAGCGCGGGAATCGGGTATAATTGTATTTTCAACGAATTGGTACAAGAGCAAGCGGAGCGAGTTCGGGAGCTTAGGGCACCCCGACACGGACAGGTTAGGTTCGAACGAGATGACGGGAGCTGAAGTGAGCGAGCAAAGCGAGCGAACTCAGCTCCCGTCATCTCGTTCGTGTTAGGTTACTTTAGACCCTGCGGACGGAAATAGGAGCCCCGTGCAGCGGGGCTCCGTCGACTATGTTGCCAAAGTACTAATCAAGTCGCTGTTTTAAACTTTTGTATTCGCCCACTGTTTGTCGCCCACTTAGTATTTCAGTAAGCCATATTCAGTATTTTTTACATCTTTAACTTGAATTTATTGTCGCTCGTTTAAATACTACCCTTTATAAATGCATTCAAAAACGTGATAAAATTAACCAATATTTCTTTGTTTTAACTCGTTAAATATATCTTCTGAAGACTAGTGAAAACGGTCATTATTATAGTCGTCGTCAAAAAGACTACTGAACATAGGGCTACCCTCAGCACCGGCACATTGACCGGTTAAATGTGCCGGGCATCTAGCGGTTTCCCGCGACCTTCGTCAGGTCATCGGGCCGTCATCCAACGCTTCGCTTTCAATATGCCTCCCTTTCGGCCCCACCGGTCATCTGTTCTGAACAAAGTGTCCATTTGCAATATTGAAATTAAATTAGTACGTACTTAATTATCAATTTCTAGGTCCTGCTAGCGTCTTTGCTTCTGTGAGTGTGGAAACAGGTGAAGGTTTCTCTTATCTTCTAAAAATTTGAAGATAATGGACTGCATTGTATTTTTAATTAATTTAACAAAACTGATGCCGAACCGGTTTAAACATAAAATCCAGGGAACTGTACAATATAAAACGTAACAATTAATAAAATAAATATTTGAATGAATAACTATGTTAATTCTAAAGTGGAGTAGTCACGTTTACAATAAAACACCGTGCCTGTTTAAAATTAAAATGTATCTATTCCATCATAGAGCATGGAATAGCTGCACCGGCAACGACTAGATACCACTAAATAACATATTCGTGTCCGCACAATATGCGCTGAACACTCCAAATATTAGCTTTTATAGCCAAGGAATGGACGCAGGCCGTACTTTTCTACTATTAAACGGTGACAACCACTGACACGCTTGCTTTGTATAGAAAGTTTTGACATTACCGTCTCTAGAAGTGACCGCCGCCGAGGCGTTTCAATGCTCTGTGCTTTCCACCAAATTTACAACCACTGAAATGGTTGACGACAAGCGTAAGTTTGTGGGCTCCCTAAAGTGGTTTATGCAAATAAAACGTTTTTTTATTGAAAATTGAGGGATAAAGTAGGCACTAATGACTCATTAAGGCAGAATTGAAATTGTATAGATTCTCCAACAGACTTTAGGCTACTTTAGGTTAGTGAGATGTCAAACCATCCCGTACAAATCGAGCTGCTTTTATTTGTTTTGAATAAAACACTGATTTTAAATATTGGAATTATTGAGAGTGAATAGTCAGAGCTTTAAATTCGAGGTTTTTTGTAGCTGGTAGCAGGTATTTTTGGCGATTCGTAGGTACTGAGAGAAATTAAAATTCAAAGGGGATTTTAATCTTTTAAGCTCGTAGTTAGCATTGTAATGTACCGGCAGATAGCCGGTACTTCAAATTAACTTACATGTCAGAGATTTTAGATATCATAACATCACGCCCGTATTCCCCGACGGTTTATGCAAAGGTGCATCTATAGTACAGATTTAATTTTCAATATTAGTTACCTGACCGTGTAGCGTTACGGGTCGCTCAGGTGGGCTGAGCCACACATAAGCCACGTTAATACAAATAAAAAAACAATTATAAACTAAAAATTATGTATGAAATCAAGGTACGGCTTCGCACGACGTGGGCAGCCAACCGGGGAACAGGTCGGGCAGGGAGGTCGTAGTGTAGGCAGCTGGTAGGTTAGGCAGGCAGCACAACTGTCAGGAACTCTTCGTGGGCAGCCAACCAGGGAACAGGTCGGGCAGGGAGGTAGCAGTGTAGGTAGCTGGTAGGTTAGGCAGGCAGCACAACTGTCAGGAACTCCTCGTGGGCAGCCAACCAGGGAACAGGTCGGGCAGGTAGGCAGTAGTGTAGTATAACACGCACAATAAAGTTGGAGCACCTTGTATTTTAGCGATTAGGCGACTCTTCGGTTTCAGACCAGATTGAAGACCCCTCGAAGCCCTCGAAATTTCCGTCTTTTATATCTGCCGCCTGTCCTTTTTCTTCTTTATTAGAATGACATCTTGTTGTCATAAAAAAATGCAACTTGCCAGTATTCAAAACAGCCAGTAATATTCAATCCAAAACCTCTTCGATAAATTCTGAGAGCGTGTAAATTAATTTAAGTTATAAAATACAATATTTGAGCTAACATATTGATAAAAAGAATTTAAATTATATAAATCAAAAGTAATCTTCATAGGCTAAGCTAGTGAGAAACTCTATGACAGAAAATTTAAAAGGAAAAGTATTGACAGCTTGACAACCTGACGTAGGTGTCATAACATTGAAAAATATGATAGTTATTTATTTTATTTTAGATATTTTATAAGAAAACGAATCGTTTTAGACCGATTCGCCGAATAGTAATGCGCAAACCAACAAAACGTATAATAGATGCGATGCGATGTAAAATGTTTTGGCATGGAATAATATGAATACAGTGTGAGTAAGTAAGTATTATGAGACCTAGGTGTGAATTAGGTGAGAACACTTCAGCTCACTCAGTGAAATAGCTAAAATATGTGGTTTAGAATAGCGAAATACCACAACCGTTGTTGAAATATTTTCCCTGATTTATTTTGTGAAAATAGATTAGGTATGTTTTGTTTAGTGACTTTACCGGGAAATAAAAATGCGGTATCCAATGTCACATTTAAGTAACGTAGGTAACACTTTTTCGAGTAGGTTTGTGTTTTACTTAACTTATGTACTTTAGGTTATAAAGTTTCTTAATCAGTTACCAAAATACGCGCTTGGTCGTGGAGTTGCAGATACACGCCCGTTTTAACCGAACCTAATCAGATAAAATTCAATATCGCTTTTCCCCAAACACCATTTATACTGAAAAACTGCAACATTAAAACACACAGTGCTTACGGCCAAAAAAAACAGATAACCTATTAAAACTTAGTTGTAATACCACCACTCGTTTTTACGCACAGTTATCCAAGTTTCAATTTCGCACCGTATTCTTGTATCGCATAAGTATCGTATGGAATTATATATGACATCGAACAAGGAACCTAGTAGTACTGTATCGAAAAGTTTTAATTCGCGCCCCCCTGTTTGAAATAGCGATGTTTAGATATATAGTGAATAATTATGAACAAAAGTTCTACTAAGCAAGAACTCGATTTGTCTCCGGTGCCACTTTCAGACAGAGTAAAATCAACCCAGTCTATCAATCTAGAGATTTGGCTTCGGCAATTTTACATAACATCTGTACGTAGATATTTTTGCATGTTCTTATATCACAGCCTGTTACTGTCTGTAAGCTAAAGACATCTTCTCCTACCTACCATTAGTACCTACCTATATAGGTAACTAGTGTATTCCCGAAAATGCACTCTTGTTTCACTACACAGAATTCGAATACACAGCCTAGTGCTCAAGAAATGAGGTCGTGAAACTACGACGTTTAATCAATGCGACATTTTTATGAATATGTTGTTTTTTTTGTCATCACTTTAAATTATAAGGAAATATTACTTCTGTAATTTTCTGATCTATGATCAAACGCATTTGCGTAGAGCATCCATAAACGGCGATGTTACCCTATCAAGCATATAAGATATCAAATAAAAAACGGCGCAGTTACAGGTTTCATTGCCGATGTTTTTTTATTAGCTTGGAAAATTGCTCATGCATAATGCGCTACCACTGGGACATAGCGCATTTATGTGGGACTCCAACCCACTAAAACTTCACGGTGTCCTCCTGTGCCGCTTATGGCGGGAGCATGGGCACTCGTTAGCACTCCTGTGGGGAGTAACCCCATCACCAGCGCACCATAACACTTTGCACGCCATGATCACCGCAGGGAACAAACCAGCACATGGATGCCAGACGACCCCGTGTACGGAACCCTTGGTCCCCCTGCGAGGGATCACTTGAGTGGCCCGCCTAAGTTGCTATGTCGCCCAAGCGGCACCGCAAACTAGTTTTTGGCCGCTACGTCGCGTCGTCGGCTGAATCGGCAAAAGCCCTGACGAGCGGCCCCTCTTCGGATTCCTCTTCGCTTCACCGAGGGTACGAGCCTCGGCTACATAGCCCCCCCGCCTCGACATGCGGGAACTCACCGGAGGTGTCGTTTTAGATGCCTACCCCAGGCATCAGGTTTAGAACCTGGTTTATTGGCAAGGTCAATAGCTTATCGGGGCGTTAAATGTGTTATGAGGTATTTAGTAGTAACTTGTTGAACGGATTGGTTGTGATGAATATTAATTTAAGTGAGAGAAAATAAGGCTGAAATATTGTATTCTTTTTTGAAATTAATTCGCTAAAATTATGCGTACCTATTGATGAATCGAAGATAACTTACCTATCTTCCAAATTTCCGTAGAGATTCTATATTTAAAATAGACATAATATATTACAAATCGACTCTTGAATCTTTTCGTTTTTAGTCTTGTCGGTTAAACATTTATACTTGTTTTCTTCGCTAACACCAAAAGCTTACAGTACGGTAACCCACCAAAAACATGACCGCGACTTGTGTTGCTTGACGTGCGCAGTGTTTCCCATCTTGCGTTACATACTACGTAGTAAATATTTTATTAATAAACGCACATTTTCATAAACAATGTAATAACACCACGATGCAGACCACAGATTGTTCCGAAGTGCAAACTTCACGTCTATTGCATAGTTAACGCAAGTCTTGGTAGATACAGTCAGCATAAAACTTGCTGAGCAATTGAGGTATCGACATACTTAGTCCTAAACCTTCAAAGAATCCATAATTATCTAATGACTATTCGCTTCTATCATACCACTGCTGGGCAATGGTCTCACCCCATTAATTGCAGCTTTACCGATCCAGGGCTAAATTAGGCTACTGATCGTTTGCTTGGTCCAGCTAGTCACGCCATCAACATCAACATTATAAACTAGTACAGAGGACAGTGCTCAAGCAACCAAACATACCCGCCTTTGGCTATTGTAAGGAGCACCAAACAATGTTAGAAAGTCATCACATTTCAAATATAAATCAGTATATTCACCTAAATTCTTAATACCAAATTTAGACCACACATTTAAAGCGTGATTATAATCGTCAGTAGACACTGTATCGGACCTGAGTTTATTAAAAAAATTGAGCGATCTGGTAACCGAGTTTCCGCGTATCTTTCCCAGGAGTCTATATAATCATAGCAATACACACCTTTCCTAAGGCATAGTCGAAATAAATTTTCTTCTTTATTTTGATTTTATTTTTGAATGGTTGTACTAATATTTTTGGCAATAAAGTTTTTAACTATGCATCAAAACTTACCACAATATTTTGAGCACGCAGTGTTTCAATTATAACTTAGCACACATAATTATGTATTATGTTGTCAAAAATGCTTCGAAGCAAACTGAAATTAATGTTATTGGTTTTCATAAGAAAGTTATTTAATAAATACAATATGGCGTGATCGATTACCTACCTGTATTTGCTGTTGACTGTACACTGACATATTCGAGAAGTTTCATTCATGTAACTGAGATGCCTTGGTGAATATGTAATGAGAGATTCAAGAAACACGCCATCTCAAGACTTTGAAATTGAAAGCATTTTTTATTAAATACCTACCTACTCGTTTTTTAACAACCTGTGCCGAAACAATTTGTGTTGGTCGATTAGTAGTCGAGTCATTCCTTTGTGTTCTGCTCCTTAGAAGACCATTCTAATATGTAAAATAAGTGTGTTTTTACGTCACTTAAGATCGGTCTATTCTGTAATATTCACTTGGAACCTCACTCAGATGAGCGCACACAATTCGAAGGCGAACTCATTTGTTTTGAAAAGTTAAATATAACAAGATACCCTACAAATTTTGAAGTGGTGTTTAGAGACATTATTGGCCGTAGATCTTTTTTTTTTTTTTAACCAGTTATACTACCGCGGACCAGTTGTCCGCGCCCTTTTTTACTTTGTATTTTTAATTTTCGCTACTAATGCATTTCTGCTTTTTATTTTGTTTCAGAAGCTTTGTTATTATTGCCTAACCTTTAACGAAATTATGGACGGCCTATTCACATCCACGAAACAGAAAAAGGTAAATAAAATACAAAACACATGTTTATACGTCCGTACAGTAGTTCAATATACTAGAAAGAAAGAAAATAAAGATACAATCTTCAACAAAGTGCCATAAAAGTCACACGCTGAGACAAAATGACTAACTAAAGATACATAAAATATATTGTAATGTTTTTAAAAGTACGAGCAATCGTTTTTTAAGTTTGAAATGGCTCGGAAGTATATAATATTATATGGTTAGACGCTGCAGGGATTAGACTTGACAGTTTTTTCGCCAATTTAATTTTGTGTTGTTAAGTTGTTTATAAGTTTTACTAGTATTTAATGACTTTTATTATCTCGGCCTAGTAATTAAGTGGAGTAGGTATAAAATCAAGTTATTTCTACGTAATTAAAATTGTCTTGTCATCAGAATTAAATTACAAAGATAATACTTAAAATTGGCTTGCTAAATCACTCTTAAAAAAAAAACTCAAGTTTCGATTATTATTTTCCAGCTACTTCTGAAGAATTTCTAATGGGAAAACCCGATAACATGTTTTTCGAACTACTAGTCATAGATACACCAAGGTAAAGGCTGCGTTTTTAACCGACATCATACTATCATCTAAAAATGCAATTCAATATCAGTGCCAATAAGATACATTTTATCACCATTGAGTTCACAAACAAACACCCATCTAATCTAGATAACAATATTCCTATTCCTATTGTAATCCCTACATTAAAACTAAACAATAACGTTAACTAAACCAAAATGGTGGACGATGCACAGAACATTCACAAATATCTAAATGTTGCCCACAAATTGCGACCCGAATTCATCCCAGTGAATGAATAAAATGGCACTATTAATAAAGTCTCTTCATTTCGATACGGGCAGTTGGGGATTGTGGAGATAGAGTACAGAAGCTTCATTTAAAACTAGCTCAACATTACATTCCTTCTACGTTCCTGGCTGAATTTTGGTCAAAGAAGCCAACCTTAGCGGCTGTGACTGGCCAAACTTGCGAGAAATAGAATTGAAAAGCGCCACAGGCACACTAAACTCTCTGTTACCTGTCATTTCCGAACAACATCGTTATACATAATAATAAGTATGTTGTCATCGTCAGCTGGCAGCAGTTTATGCTGGACATACCTAGGTCTCTCAAAGCGGCCTATCGATCGCCATTTAACTCAAATCTCAACTGATCTCATCCAGCTGCTACCATTTACTCTGCTAGATGGTCATCCAACCGAGCCAGTGGGCGTTTAGTAGAACAACGTAACTATGGCATTACGTTTGCTAATTCGTGGTATCTATTCGTGACCCATGACCGTCCATTACATATCGCGACCGCTCCACGCACGTTAAATCGTTAGTTCCAGTCCTCACTTGTAGATCTTTGACATTTATTTTATTTATTTTTTAAGTAAGGCACACCAACAACATATTTGCAATATAATTTACAGGCTTAACATAAAATTAGAAAATGGTCTTGTGCAAACAGGTCAGTTACAGGCATGCACATCGCTCAGTCTTGTGTTCGCGAATACAAAAATGTCAAATAATAATAATCTACTGGTAAAATTTGGAATTGAATTAAAATTGTGCAATAATAAAAAATACAATAAAATTAGCTCTCAAAATACAAATTAAGATAAAATATAACATATAACAAACAAAATACCAGTGAGTAAGCGATAAAACAAAATTTAAATGATTACATTGCAAATAAAAATAAATGATGTCAAAATTGATTACATAATAACATTAATAGTGCGAGTACACACAGGCACACTAAACTCTGTTCCCTGTCATTTCCGAACAAAATCTTTATACATAATAATAAGTATGTTGTCATCGTCAGCTAGCAGCAGTTAACGCTGGACATTCGTAGGTCTCTCCATGCGACCTATCGATCGCCATTTAACTCAAATCTCAAATGATCTCATTCAGCTGCTACCATTTACTCTGCTAGATTGTCATCCAACCGAGCCAGTGGGCGTTTAGTAGAACAACGTAACTATGGCATTACGTTTGCTAATTCGTGGTATCTATTCGTGACCCATGACCGTCCATTACATATCGCGACCGCTCCACGCACGTAAAATCGTTAGTTCCAGTCCTCACTTGTAGATCTTTGACATTTATTTTATTTATTTTTTAAGTAAGGCACACCAACAACATATTTGCAATATAATTTACAGGCTTAACATTAAATTAGAAAATGGTATTGTGCAAACAAGTCAGTTACAGGCATACACATCGTTCAGTCTTGTGTTCGCGAATACAAAAATGTCAAATAATAATAATCTTCTGGTAAAATTTGGCATTGAATTAAAATTGTGCAATAATAAAAAATAAAATTAAATTGGCTTTCAAAATACAAATTAAGATAAAATATAACATATAACAAACAAAATACCAGTGAGTCAGCGATAAAACAAAATTTAAATGATTACATTGCAAATAAAAATAAATGATGTCAAAATTGATTACATAATAACATTAATAGTGCGAGTACACAACAAAACAACGGGCATGTGAGACTACGGATCAATCTGCGTGAATCTTGACTTAAACCGAGACATAGAGTCAAAGACTGTCTCTCAAGATACAGGTTGCCCTAGTTTGAGAGGCAGGGTTCGTTACTCAAAATGGTTACAATGGAATAATTCTTACAATATAGCTGTACGTAAACTGTAATGTAACCTTTTTTGCACCAATAAACATTTTTATTTATTTATTATTTATTTATTTAAAGAATATGTCTAAGTAATCGTTGCTAGAGATGATCCCATTATACGTCCTCATCAACCTATTTAGAGGAGCGATCATTCGATACGGCTACTCATAAGTCTAAGAATCTGATAACGGGGCGTGTCGTAGTACCTAGTTACTGAGCATCAGATAGGCAGTCGCTCCATGTATATACAGCTGTATCCAGTTAGACTGGAAGCAAACCCCGACATATCTAGTAAGGCAAAGGCTAGGCAAACGATGTAGATGCTGTAGTTAAGAGCTTTACCTAAGTGGTACTTCTTAATTTATCTGTGTAGTGGCAGTTGTGTATACTTTTGCACTTTATACTCCCCCAGCGGGTTAGTTATTAAGGTCGGAATACATTATTGGTGATTTCATTCGAAACTGAATTTTAATTGGGTTTCTGTGTGAACTGTCCCTATAGTTCTTGTGCTGTTCATTAAAGTTTGAAAGTGTGTTCTAGATTTTTGAGCTATTGGAAATTTAAATGGAACAGTACCCACTTGTATATTTCACACGTTCCACAGCTGGGCAAAGGCCTCTCTCCCTCTACCACACACGTCTGCCCTCTACCATTGCGAACAAGTTATGTCGGTATCAGTCAATGTCTCTCTAATTTGTTTTGCTTGAAATATTAAAATGTTTCAATGTCAAAGTAACACACTATTTTTAAATAAGTAGCTAAGCAGTATGTATTCACTTAAATCCAGAGTATGGCTAGTATTTAGATTTCTAGAAAAAAACTAGAATTACATTCAAATTATCAAGTACCATTATTTTGGTGGAACTTTGAGGTCAGTATTTATTTAGAATTTAGCCTGAAACATATTTTCCAAATTAAATCGTTTTGATAAAACTTAAACGCAGTAAGTTTTAATTTAGGACACAGAGTCTAGACTCTAGAGAATAGAATTTAAGTTTACAGGCTAGAGGGAGAGTGAAACTAGATTCCGGCCTGAAACCTGAACGTTTCATTAAATTCCAACAATTTGGCATACAGATAGTTGTTCCGGATCTGAGTGTCTTGTGTAAGTGAGTTTAAATGTTCAAACTTCTAAATCAATCAAAAAAGCAATCAAAAGATTCGGGCGTTCCTATTGATTTTGAATCATAAAATTTGGCAAGGAGCAATCCGTAAATCGTATATTTGTAACTACAAAAAAAAAGCAAAAAAAAAAATATTATCGGTTGGTAAGCTGACCGCGGCCTATGACGATGTATCGGGCGACACATTTCCAACGTCAAAGTTAATTTTGTCCCTCAATCCATTTATTTTTTTCGTCAGAGCAAAGTTACCCAATTATTTTGGAGAATATAGCTGTTTGAAACCCTCGGTGCCCGAGTCCGACTCGCACTTGGCCGAGTTTTTGCCGAGTATTTAGTGCGCTGTTCAAAGAGAGTCTAGAAAACTTGAACTAAAACAAATTATAACGGTCTTTCTCAAATAAATATTTGTGAGAAGAAGTCTTTGTAAACTATAATGGACTTGTCCCAATCATATTTATACAATTTTCTTCGTTTAATTATCACTTTTTTAGCTTTGAAATTTATTTTATGCTTCGTGACGTACAAACAGGTAGTTTTATTTTTGTTGTAGTTTCTATTTTATGTCAATTTAGCACAACACTGCTTTGTTATGCTTTCGTGTTTTTAACAACTTGGAGTTAAATAATATAATCATTTTTATTAAGTACAAAATGAACATATTTTGCAAGAGCAAGAGTAGGTAGTTACCTATTTGATGCTCTTGTACTTGAGTGAGAAATATCGTATAGACTTTCCTAATTGCTCGTTTTAAAGGTTAATGAATTAGTATTAAAAATATATTGAGTGAATTATTTTAAAAACAACAGCTGTAATTAATCAAACGTAGGGAGTCGATCCTATTAACAAAGCGCTAACCTTGTCTTGAACAAAAGTTTTAATTTAATTTTAGTAGTGTTCGATTTCATCTCGCTTCTCTATTTGAGAAATTCGCGTAACAGCAGGTGTGAGAGGGAAGGAAAAACTGCGCAGCGAAAAGCGCTTTTCAGAGTCGCCATGAAGTTTGAATCGTACTGTACCCGCATTACTAAAATCTTTAACAACATCATAATCTACGATAAACCCGAACAAAAGCCTTCGGAATCGATATCAAATAGTTACTCGATAACAGGATGAAGAATCAACCAGGAATTTACAACCACGCCCTCACCAACCCTTATTTATTCAAAATACTACCTGTAATCGGGTCCGATTTAAATGGATTCGATTTGATATTTGAAATATTACCGCGATAAATATAAATACTTTGTTGTGGTAACAGAGTCGTTTGGGATTAAATGTGTAATGTATCGATAATTTTTATTGCTTTTAGCCCCTGGGATATGATAGGAGCTCGTTTAAAGTAGTAATTTATTATGAGTTCACTGATTAATGGTCAGATCAGCAAAGGGCCTTCGTTTGTCATGGAGTTACTTACATAATTATGTTTTTATATTCGATCGTTTTTAAGATTTTATTACTCCAAGACCGGTCGACGATGTGACGACACTTCGAATATGTATGCAGTGTAAAGCGACTTATACTCTTATTGAAAACTGAATATCAAAGTACTTTAGATTTTTTATCTAAAGCACTTAAGGTGGAGTAGACCATGGGAGTGAAGCCGCAGGGAAAAGCTAGGTAATTAAAAGACTTATCAGCCAATTTAAAATCAGTGTATCAATAGTAGAGATCGCGGTAAAACACAAAATCAAATAAATCTCATTTTAGTCTATTTATTTAATTTAATCTCCAATACTGAGTAGTAGGGTGCCCATGAGACAAAATAAAAATGGCGCACAAGTTCCATATCTGAAATACGTGGAAGCTGTGAAACATTCATATTTGTATTCGGCGCTGCTTCTCTAGCCTATCCCAAAGAGACTATGCATTTTTAGATAATGTAACCAAACATATAGGTAAACTAAAAAACAAAAACATTTACCTTTTATAGGTTTTATTGGCGAAATTCTCGTTAGTGAATGTTCAAAAATAAACTACTATGGTAATTTTAAAGACCGAAACTGATATAATGTCTTCCGTTTGAAAATTGAATGAATTGAATCAAGGAACATTCTGACTCAGATAGGTCCCATTGCAACACTTGGAGAAGGCCTATTTTCAGCAGTAAACGTCTGTCGGCTGCTGGGTATAGTTGTGGTAATAGGTTTTGGTTGGTTGATTCCATAATTAAGTCCTGGAATTATTTAGTTTCGTCACAGTCATCCTACACCCAATAGCTGCGGGAAACCGATCAGATCCGATTTGTTTATCTATTTGACGCTTGAAATTGATATTGATATGATAGTGGGTCCTGTATACCCACATGGTTGCTATGTGACTGATCTTTTATCATCATCTTAACATCTCCCCTAGAACGAGAAATAGTAGATTGTTGCATCGAGCGCAAAGTGAATGTTGATGCCGAGCGCATGCGACGGCACTAAATTAACACGAGTGCATTAATTGCTCACTTTAGCGAGGTGCGTAATCCACTTTTCTTTCAACTACCAATCTACCGACCGTGATATATTATACCTGCTCAAAATAAAAACTCAAGATGATGAAAAATATTATTCTTGCTAAATATGAAGTATCAAAGTATTACAATGGTACAAAATGCGTGCCATTTGTTTTTTTTTTCATCAAATCGTTTTACTCAGCCGATTTTTATTTTCAGCCAGTATATTTTTGATCTAATACATGCATTTTATATTATACTTAATGGTAGACACTAAACCTCTGTGGTAAATTTATATCTAAATAAAAACAGTGCATTAATGAAAATATGTTCAACAATGATATTTCATATAACATTTCTGCACTGTTTTGGTTCTCAGCAAAAAATAAGTCCTTTGCGATCGGTTTTGTAGTGATTAAGGATAACATTACTACGAAGTTGAAAGAAAAGTATATTTCTTCTCTCTATTTTATATTAGCTGGTGAACCTAAAAAAAACGACATTCTTTGAGCTGTAACGATTTTCGCAATGAATTAAATGCAAGGGATTTACATGCGCTAATGTAATGTCAGGAGTTAGATCCCAAATAAAAAAAACTGGTAGAACATGGTCTATAGAATATTGGTTATTTTTTCGATTCCTGTAGTAACTTCCCGTGGGATAATTAAGGATTTTCTTACGAGCGACGCCATTGGTACTTTGCTTATTAATAATAAAAAAAACAGTCCGTATCGAATCTATTTCACAAGCTGCTAAAAGAGATTTCTTTAAAAAAATCCTATTTTATTTATTTCGGTATAATTTTTGTCGCACCTAAATTAGGCTTATCCGTTCTACTCAGCATATCGCAGTCTGCGGGCTGGTTTGATTGATTGAGTGAATCAATCATGTCCTAGGATTACTTGTGTTATGGTCATCCTTAATGCTATTGATCTAGATTTCGTTCGATTGTTCGTCATGTGAAATTGATTTATAGGTGTATTATTTTATTAGATTGATATTCGGTTGGTATAAGGTTTGCAAAATATAGAACCGGTCGAAATTACAAAAAGAAAAATAAGGAAACCCGTAGCTTAGATTCTAACTTTTATTCTCAAAAACCCCTTAAAATTACATAAATTGCTGTAGGTATTTTAAATACCGATTTATTATAATAACACACTCTTTGGTTCTTGTATTCACCATAAGGCAAACACATTTGTTCCAAAAAATTCTCTAATCCTTTCGCGCTTTAAACCATATGTAGGAATAAAAAGGTTTTAATACTAACTTTGCCAGTAGTTAATTCTGACTATAACCGGACAGTATCCGAAATGCCTATACACAACCGTTGTTAGTTGTTGTTCATTAACGTGCAACTGTTTCGTGTGTGTGTATTCGCTAGCAAAAGTGTTGAATTTTTATTCATTTTATATTCGGTATAGCCAGACAATGGACTATTATTCTATATATTTTAACAGTATTTTGGGCGAAATGTACTCGTATATTATGGCATAATTGGTTATTTCGTGAAAATAAGGTTACAATTTAATAAACGACTAGCCAGTCAGCTGTGTGGCAGACTGAGCGCAATTTCGCGAAAACATAAGGAAATGAATATATATTATGGGAATCATGGAATGAATGTATGGAATAAAATGTCGGAGCTTAAATAGCTTTATTTCTGTTAAATTGTATGTGAAACCAAATAATATTACAAATAGTATATTTCAGTATAATAGGTTCTTGAAAGTCGCAAACAGAGGAATGCAGTCGACAGGATTAAAAAAAATGTGAATTAGTCCAAGAGCGAGCGAAGCGAGCTCGGGAGCACCCCGACACAGATAGGTTAGGTTCGAAGGAGTTCGCTCGCTTTGGTCGCTCACTTCAGCTCCCGTTATCTCCTTTATGTTAGGTTACTTTAGACCCTGCAGACAGAAATAGGAGCCCGGGCTCCGTTGACTTTGTTGCTTAAATAGCAATCGTAACCTCAACCATGGATATCTCCATAACCATGGGTTCCAAACTTAAAAGAAATAAAATCCCTGTTTTAAATATCAAAAACGAAAGTAGAGTTTAACGAACTCGTTATTTATGCTAGTCAAATAAATAGTGAAGATACATAATAATATAATGGTCTACTTCCGTATTAGAGACGGAAGTAGACCATTATATTATTATGTATCTTATCAGTTACGATTGATATTTTGTTGTGTTTAAAAAATGTTAGCATTTTTTAAATACAACAAAATATCAATCGTCACTAATCCGGGGTTCCCTTTCAATACAAAGCTACACAAAGTTACAGGTGTGGCATACAAATTACTCTATCATAAACAATTAACAAACATAATTGTTCGCACACAACATTGTAAATAACTCAATCATTTTTAACTTCGGAGTTCTGTCGCTTTTCATTATTTTGATGCAGAGTTACAGCGTGCTTTTTTATTGTCGCATCACGACAATCACAGTGCGATACATCAGAGGCATTTACGGGAACATCGCTCATTTAAAGGCCACATACGGGAATGTACAAATGTAAAGTCGGGTGCACTGATGGTTTTTCAATAAATAAAACAATTCATATTGTTTCAATAAGCCTGCTGAATACTAGCATAATTATTTTGGTGGTGTTCTGAAGTTTAATTTCAGTATGTGTTTTTTTTTAATCCTGTCGACTGCATTCCTCTGTTTGCGACTTTCAAGAACCTATTATACTGAAATATATTTAAATAAAAATATGACATAAGATTGAATAAAATACACGTTAACGGAACGTGAAATGTCAACTTTGACGTCTACCATGACAATTTATCCAACCTAAAAATTTGAAAAGGGCGTGCTATTTTCCAATTTG
Source organism: Orthosia gracilis (assembly GCA_947562075.1). NCBI lineage: Eukaryota > Metazoa > Arthropoda > Insecta > Lepidoptera > Noctuidae > Orthosia > Orthosia gracilis. The sequence goes on along the minus strand of OX387266.1, from coordinate 9,224,208 downwards.
TATGAAAACTTTAAAAAATTGTATCTCGTAAACCGTGACATTCTGAGTCTTGAAACTGTCTATTTATGATTACTATCTACAAAAAAATGAACTTCCAAATCAACTGCCAATAATGGCAGTTTTATTCGATAAAATTCTTGATTCCCACTCTATTAAATGAAATCCCGCCGAACATAAAAAAACGGAATAAATGATAAAAACTACAATCAAAAAATTAAAAAAATACTATTACGACTATATTAATAATAATTAGTTTAACTCAATAATATTTTTTTATTTGAGCCAATCTGTATACTGTGCCTAGAACCGGTTTTCTAATGAGCGGCCCAATAGCGCGCTGCATAGACGAAACATGACATACAAATAGTCACCTACCCACAATTACACTCACAATTAGGTAGGTACATTTTTTTTCTTTTACCGACAGATGTTTACGCTTAAACAATGGCTCTTCCTAAAAATCATTCACGCACGTTAATGGTTTTTTAGGATGAGTGAATAGTTAGTGATCATAATTATGGTTGTTTTAGCGAATGTGAGTACCAACACAAACGCATTCAGGTTTAATGTACAATAATAATGGTACAACTATAATCAATATTGTATATATGAACAAAAAAAAATATGAAAAGAAATAACACAAAGTAATCATCATCATTCTGTCGCCCTAAACCCAGTTTATTTGTGGTCGGGTCAACATGTCTTCCTCTTCCATATTTCTCTTAGCTATCCTCTCCTCAGTTGTCACCCTATCCACGCCTTATCATCTTTCATCACTCCATAAATCTTTTCTTGTCTTGCTTATTCTATAATCCATCCACTTGCAACTTAAAGACATAAATTCATCTCCTCTCGTTCATTCCATCCAAAGGTTGTCTGTAAGAGATTAACCCTTTGCGATAAGATTGTTCGTTGTACACTTGCTTTTAACGCGTTCGCTGCCGTAATTACTGAAACAATTAAAAAGCCAAAGCTTAGCAGCGAACGAGTTAAAAAAATGTTTGTCCTGTACATATATTTTTGTGGTGTAAAATCAAGAATATAATAAATTAATTCATTTAATTTGCTAGTCACATTTTAATTCCGCACTTCCTGCTATTAAAAACCTCTTCACCCATAGTTGAACAAACTGTATTGGTTTCAGTAAGGGAATTAATTAAAGGTACCGAATGTCATTGAAATTAATTATTTAACTTTGATATTGAGTTATGTGAAGTTACTGTACCTACGATAGTAATGCCGTGGTTACGTATTCATTATGATCCTGGTATAAATGATGCTGCGACATTGCGACAGCCTGTTTCAAAAAGCGGGTCATATGCATGCAGAATAAAGATTCAGCAATTGCTTTGTCACCACCCAGCTTATCCCAAAACACAAATGTTCACCCCTCCAACTACCCCCATTCAACTCAAATTCAAAACAAAATACAGTCCTGATTTTCTCCATAGAATTTCACCCTTTAACACACAAAACGCGGGTACACGCCTAAATTAGGAACGAAGGGGATAAAATGTCACCCCCTTTGTACGTGCATTCAAATTTAATTATACCTACTCTACTTGCGACGAGACTGTATAATAAGATGTGTTAGAGTTATTGGGTCATAAAAATTCTTAATGTCTTATGATGCTGTTGTCTGGTTTTTAACCATTTATGTTTCCTTCGGTAGTACGAACTAGGTTTAAGCTTTCCCTAGGGTGTTAGAATAAGTGACTAAATGTTGTAGTGTTGAAACATATTATGCCTTCTTGCGCAGTAATAATGTCATTGGGATTATCATCCAAGGGTGATATTTCACTAACAAGCAACATTTGGCAAATTATACTGAGTCCAAGTAGTAGAAGGCCAATATAGGGTGTGGTGAGAATCGCTTTAGGATCATTCACTTGCACAGGTTATTAATTATAACTTCAAAAAGTTAAAATAAACCCTCTGCTCCGTCGAACTAAAATTTTTCATTTTCTAAGCCTCTGAATTTTCAGGACTGTATTAAACAAGAAGACCTTTTAACTTTTACTGTAGAACTATCATGCAGACTGTTGAACTTTGGAGTAATGGAAGTGGAACGAACTAACTTCTGCGTATCTAGGATTTCTGGCAACTAGGAAATTATGAAGTTTCAAAGCGTCGGTATTAGTACTTGTGTTTCGTTCGTTAAAATTTCTACGATCACGGGCATTTTAATTTAACAAATTTTAAATGGTTTCAAATTCGTGATTAGCCTATTGTGATTCGGTTTTGAAAAACATTTTGTATCTATATGAAATTATTATGACCGTTTCTAGCTAGGCATTTCCAAATGTTTATTTGTTTGTCACTGTTTGGTTCCTAACATGTTGTCGTAGCGTAATTGTAATTTCTATAGGGTTTTATTGATAGACGTGTTAGAAGATAAGGCTACAAGCCCTTAATTTACTAACATGAGATAAAATTAACAGTTTATCATATAATAAGTGTGTTTATCCTCGTGTTAGCAACTAACTCTGAATTAAATTTTTCACGCAAGAGGGCCTTAGGGAAATGTCGTGAGGATAGTTTTGAGTCTGAATGTGGATAGCTATAAGAGTATGGGAAGATTATAGAAACTATTTATTGTCTATGCAAAAGTTGATTACTAGAAAGGGAGTTACTACTGAGATGATGACTAATAGCAGTTTGGAAGAAAAGGAAGACGTTGCAATGACCTCAAATACCAAACATATCCACTATTGAACAAAATACTGAAAAATAAAATTTTTATGACAGCTAAAAAGTATATAAAAATTTGAAAACGACCAAGGTTAGTTTTTTCACCATACTTAAATTACCTGTGTATTTTAAAACAGGGTCCATAGATATTGTGAAAATGTTTACTCATTATAATCACTGTAATCCTAAATTGTTCCACAGCTCTTAGCCTGAAGTCTATTTTACCTACAAAGGTAAAACTTTATTAAGCCACATAGCTTCCCAATAACGATATATGGTTTCAAAAGATTTAGGACTAGGTACTGTATATCCGTCCCCAACCCCGATATTGGGAATTTCTTTACAGCATGACCTTAATGGGAAAGTCCTATGTGGTAGTGAACTACGATAGAATATATTGATTTATTTAAAACACAGTTATACTGAAAAGTGAATCAATAAAGAGAAATCTAGTCACGAGTAAATAATTTCTAACGTGCGCTTACAAGCTTGACCATCAAGCCCTTCAATATACGAGTCTTCGTTAGTGACACCAGTCTTGCCTGTTACTGGGTACAGTACGTACAGAACGGGGTTCAGATAGACAGTTTCTGCATGTAAAATACTGGTACTTTAGTTGAGAGTTTAAGTTGCATCAGGTTAGACTGGACGAAGCCGACAAAGCTATAGTCACATTTGATCGGTGATACTCACTGATACGCTTGCATTGTTTAGAAAAAGTTGTCAATACCGTCTCTAGCCAGTGGCCGACGAATTCAGCTTCATCACTTGTAGATAATATTTTGACTCCAAAATGATGAATAAATATTGCTATTGCACGAGTATCACAGTAGTGAATTGATTGACTGCCGCGCCACAGGTCTGGTCCACATAAAAGAAATATTTGTAAGGCACAGGTAGTTGTTCCGTGTGTGTCTGTTTGTTCATGAGAGAATTGTGTTCGTAACCGCAGTACAGTAAGAATTCGTCGAATACGCCTGTATTCCCAGTAGGGATAAGCAGATTTGTTAGAAATAGGTATAGGACGGCCGAGTTTAGAACCATAACCACATTGGGTAAAGTGACATTCAATCAGCAAAAATATGGTTCAAAGTCCAAAATATTTGTGATTGAACACGTAACACCAAGACTAAATAGGCATCTTCTGAGCTCGCTTGTTCCATCGAAGACCTCATACATCGTTTTCTATCAGGTGAGGTCGAGGTCAAAAGAAGGCTCATTTCGAAAAATAGTCACATTTTCAACCAAAGATCAGCAACATAGTAAGAAATCAAGTGTTGGTATAAAAAAACCTAAGTAACGATTTAGGTTGGTTCTTGCATCAAAATATATTAAATATTCCATTGAATTTTACGGCAAAGTTTCTACAGTATCAGTATAAATTATAAAACCGTAAACGAACAACAGCAAACGTTATTCAGCTTATACTCAGTGAATATAATAGCTTGAGTTATGAAGTAAGAAAACATGGCGTCCTAACTTGAGAACTATATCAGCTGGCTAACGGCAGTAAGAATAGGGCAAATATCGCTGAATAATGTTAGGGTTATAACTTTTCAGTCATGCCAACGGATACCATGTAACCTAGTTACTGTGTTGTGCGCGGTGAGCGTTTTAACTCTGCAACAGTAATTTTACAACCTTATTCTCTGTAGGTCTCTCAGAACGAGACTGTGTGAAGCAATTTAGAATAATTAAACCCTTGGCTGCAAATTTGACCATAAAATAGTTGCAGTAGTTACAATGCCATATTTAGAGGAATATGAGTTTAGCAACTGTACCTTAAACATTGTAATGACAAACATCTTCATTGCATTAGAAATCTAATCAAAACACTGTATGTAATGAACATCACAAAGTTAAACCCTTTCATCTTTATGTGTCTCCTAATTAAAATCCGGAAACTAATTAACAAACTCCGCACAAACTATCTTCATATGTCGCATGATTTCCGCGATCATATTCATAATATAACCATAAAGGCTGGCTCTCAGCAGTGGGAATATTATTGAACTGAAGTTCCTTTCACGGGGGAACATGCTTGATTCCCAGCACACATAGGTGATTATGCAAGTGTTATGAATCCTCCATTCATTAATACTCCATGTGTCAAAGTAGCCGTGACCTAAATCATCTTTAAATTATGTTTCTCTCAGCTTCAGAGTTTTTAGAGCGTTTTAAATGGATCTAACATGGCGTAACGTAAGACCTGTTTACGTTATTTCGTGAAAAGAGGCTATTTATGCGCTAAATTAATTTAGAAGAAGGAAGAAGAGAAATTTTACCGTGCCGGGCAAGTAAGATCTTGCATTTTAAGTTTTTTTCTCTAGGAACTATTTTTATTAGCAGTATAATGAGTTGGTGTCGGGTTCTATAAAGGAGACTTGCTGGAGCCATTGTTCACAGACAGTCAGTCGCACTTCTAACCTTGCTGCTGGCTTGACTTTTTATGATGACACTAGGTCACTAGCTTTTTCCTGGTGCCTTCGTTCCTGTGGCCTGTTTTACAGGAACCGTGCATTTTTGGCACAGTAACTTTTTTAAAAGTACCTAGCATATGGTCCTCAGTGATGCTGTAGCTTTTAGTGAAAAATCTTATTTATTTGGTTTGTTTATTTTAGGGGAAATATACCTAGTTAGTGTTTGTGTCCACGAGAAGCCGTGTCACGGGGATATTCAGATAAAATGTTAACCTCCATATAAGAGCGTTAATGTAACGTTATAAGAGTCGATACGTTACCGATAGTCACGTTGACATGCTATTTTTACCCGACGACCTATTGTCATTCGTTTATAATTTTAAATTATTATTTTTTTTATTAATTATTGCAATTAGGTCTTTGGTCATAGGAGAGATAGTCGCCAGCTATGTAAGTCCCATATAATAGAGGTCGAGACCTATATAATAGAAGTCTAGGTAATAAACAACATCTACCGGGTACAAATTGTGACTCCGAGCTGTTACTCAGAAACGCTAGATGAAAAAACACAATAACTTGGCTTGAGAATCGAACTGCGGGACCTTATACCACTGTCCTTAATAACCGACCGTCTTTACTAAACTAACTACAGTAATCTTAAAAAAACAGCAACAGCAACCAAAAATAATCTCACTAACACACAAACCGTATTAAATAAAAACCGTAATTCCAACAAAAGCCATACGAGGATCATCCCTAGAGGCGGAAAGCGCCGAAAAAAATCCCTTCTCAGTCCGCCAAGCAGCGTTTAATCGTTCCCACAAGATCCCCCATGGATGCCATACTCGTAAATAAACGTAAACGACCATTATTTACAAGAAAATATTTAGTTAAAAGTTTTAACGGTATTTCTTTATTAATTTTATGGAGGTTTTTCGGGCATAAGTCATGAAATTACGGAGTTTACTGTTGAAGTTTAAGGTTTTTGTCTGTGACTGTTGTGAAGTTTTGGGGGACTGGTGTTTATAAGTTTATTGTCGGGATGATAGATGCTATTACTTATCTTTTGAGTTTTGTTTTATTTAACAGATGAACAAAAGGCTTCACTGATATAGAGCGAAATGAAAATTAAGTCACTCCGTTGTTCGCTTCTGATTAAATAAAAAAATTACTTTGAGTTGTTTAATCATTGCCAGATTGTTAGAATAGGGTTGGTGTGTGGCGAAACAAAATTAACTAAGGCTCCAAATATCACCAATCAAATGAAAGCAATCTTCCCTATTCTCAGATTAAGGGCATAAAGTTAAAATCACTGACATAATAGCTGATAACGAATAAGGATCTAGTTAATCCAGTTTATCTGTGTTATTCTAACCGGGTTCTCAGATAATGACGCAATCATACTGGCTCTACTTGATATTTAAGTAACGTTTTTGGGAGAGTCATTTGGTTAAAGGTGTTAGTTGATGTCTAGGATACGGAAATTGAATGTAACTTTATATTACCCCTGTATTCCAAGGTCAAGCAGAGGTGTAAGCTCCTATAGTACCCACCCACATTTTGCCATGTTTTAGTCCTATTTTATATGGTGCAGTGCGAACCTATGACCGTCAACCGGGTTCAAATCCAAACTCCAAGCTGACAAGAAATTCCAGAAGGAAAACCAATAACACTTTGCTAGACCTGGCAATTGAAACTATGAATGTGCTAGAATGCAACATGTCCTAGAATAAAAAATTCGAAGACATGTGACATCCACCAACACGCACTGAGCCCGCGTGGTGGATTACGGGCCCATCCCCTCTCACAGAGAGGAGGCCTGTGTCCCAGCAGTGGGAACATTAATAGGCTGATGATGTGATGTGATGTGATGTGATGTTCTGGACTTTAACAACTATCTTACTTATGCTTACCGCAATGATGCTGCCGACGATGGTGCATGCTTGCGTACAGGAAATATACGGTATTCCGTTTTATCTTGAAGACTAGATTTTACATAGACTAAATAACTACCTAAGCAGCCAGACGTAGCCTGCAGCTTACTTTCTTAATGTACTTGTTTTATTCCTCTTTTTGACAAAGAAGCAAGCCGTTACCAAGCTTAAACATTATTCCTTTCTTTGATAATCGAAAAGCATTGAGTAAAATAACAGTAAAAAATCATTATAACATCACTGTGTTTCATATCTCCACCGACACAGAATACATTCTTACACATTTAACATTACACCATTACGAAAAAACCACCCATAATTTTCCCATAACTTTACCATATATTCAAACGACGACGCCTCTTATCGATCATAAGAAGATATTTGCATACGACTCATGTTCAAACAACCTTTAAAACATCCTAGCAAACTTGGGACACAGAATCACATAACACTAATATTATAAAGGTGTAAGTTTGTGAGTGTGTGTGTTTGTATGTTTGTTACTTCTTCACGCTCAAACGGCTGGACGGATCTGGATGAAATTTGGCACAGAGATAGATTATAATCTGGAATTACACATAGGACTTTTTATCCCGGGAATATGTTCCCTTAGGATAATTTTCGACATGATCGCGAGCGAAGCCGCTGGCAGAACATAGTATGTAAATAAATACAGAAGGTTGGTTTCACTTTCATACAACAAGTGAAAACAGATGCACGCACACAAAGACGCATACATAAGGCGAAACAAACGCCGATAGCGAATTCGCTGCACTCTGTACGTGAAACGTGTCAATATGTGCGTGCGTTTCCGCTCTTTGTATGCTACTTCTGTCCTACCTACTTATTTTGTTCCTAGACGTTTAAAAAAATTCTTTCAAATTCTGCTTGCCCTAAAATTCTGCTGTTTTCCTCCGTTCCTTAACTTCTTTTAATATATTATTAAGATTGTTAACCGACTTCCGTGAAATGAGGACGGTCTGCTACTTATAACTAGCTATGTGCGTCTGTATGTAGGTATGAATGCGTCATGGTTTGGGCAAATTAAGTAAAACAAGTGAGTTGAGGAAATTGTTCGTGCATATAAATGTAGGTATTTGATTTGAGAATGAACTATTATAGGGTCTTCTGGGCCAACACTGCTCTCATAAAAGGCCCTAGTTTGTTTGTGAATAGTAAATGAGTATACAAATAACTTAATTGACTCCACTTAAATTAATTTGCGATGCCTTCGTGGGTAAATTAATTTAAATGCCGAGAAATTTTGGCTTACCTACTACTTGATCGCCGACGAGAGCTGTATGGTCCAAGTAAAAAGATATAACAGTTTAAATATGATTCCGCCCACCATATGTAACTTATTTCTATGTTTAGGAATAAAAGTTGAGTAATTATTACCACGAAAAAAGAAAAAATATTCTTACCCGACTTAAAATGAAGCATAGCGAATTTATTAACCATTTTAATGCAAGTATATATTACGTTCCATCGTAGCTCAGAAACTACTGATCCGCTTTTGACAGAGGGGTTTTCAGTCATCACTTTCTCTGAAAGTAATAGTCATAAGGATACCAACAATAAATTTCTGTCACTTCCTTGCTTGTACTGATTAGGTATAGTTAATTAACTGCTTATATCAAAGTCTATAAAACCCTAAGTGTGAAGGTAAAGTAAATCAAAAGAGTATAATATAACGATCTTAACAGATTAGCTCCTTTGGTTTCTGCCTACTCCCATTTGAAAAAGCGTTAGTATATAAAATATTGATACGACTTTCACAACGTTTTCTTGCATGCTTTACATAAAAGTATAACCTTTACATTATTAGTTTTATCCCCAGCTATCGTGCAATAATATTTTAATCACTGGATAAAATATTAAAATTCAGCGACAGTCTGCCAACGAGAAGATGAAATTGTAAAAGTTTTGAGACAGCATTATTTTAAATCTAGTTATATTCGATCTGGCTGCTCGGCCAGATTTTGGCAAAGATATTGATTTTATGCTGACGCGTGCATATTTGTTTTAGGAACAAAGTATTTGGCCTTAATAAGATATGCTCATTGGCAACGATAGATGATTGGAAAAGAATAAAAATAAAAAGAAGAGAACTCTACCCTGGGATAACCAAATCTTCTTCAAACGTGGTACAGACCGGTAATATAGTCGTGCCTGTAGTCCATGAACGGTTCGGCAGAGGTGTTTAATAGTACCTACACCGCCTACAGGAAGATTTTAAAATTGATTACATATTGCTATTCAGCTGCACAGCAGCTGCTATTATAGTTAGCTAGTATAGTATTCATCATTTTGTATATACAATCAAGGGGAAACAAATCAACAATATAACGGAGGAGAGTAGACCTCTCGTCCGTTACATTGTTGATTTGTTTCCCCCACGAAGTGGAGCCGGCTTACGAACTCAATAAGTCAGGTTGTAAACCATCAGTACACTCGGAATATTAATATATATCTCCAGTATTAAACCATTTGAAGATCGTAATAATAAATATTTACTAGCATGTAATTTATTATAACCAGGCCCAGGCCTAATGATAACTCAACAAATGTATTCGTAAAACACTGTTGACAAGTTTATCTTAATTATCACGTAAAGGTGGTCCATTCGATACCTTTACCCTCGATCGCACAACAATCAAAGTTGTCGATAGGGTGGTCCCTTTCGTTAGGAATATGTCAAACCAGTTCGAACAAGAATTGTATTGAAAGTTGGATCAAAATGGTGTTAAATGATATAAATACTGGATGACTGGTCGGTAAGTGTAGCAACTTTTGATGTTATTAGAATCGCGGTTCATTTGGTTTTGGTTTGGTTGGAAAAAGTGTTATTTTGTTTTTCCATCTGAAATTTTACAAAAATTGATACCGGATTAATTGGTTGTGTTGACGATAACAATAGGTGCGACCCCAATTATATCGGGCTTAAATATATTTAACTGGCAAGCGTTGAACCATAGGTACACTTATAGATACAAAATCTCCTGAGAATTCAGACTTGATGTATTGTTTTATAAGTAAGCCTGATCATAATAGGTTTTTGTATGACTAGACCAGACAATTCAAACTATCCTTAATTCAAACTATAAGTAACCGAAATATCACAATAACTGTGACACATAATTATTTCTGTCTATAGGAAACTTTAACTTAATAAACCCATTCTTATATCTGAGACAGAATCAAGACATATTTCTAACCGAATCCAAGAAAAAAAAACAACAATAAATGCGCGGTAACGCACAAAACGTCTTTGACGTGGGGCCATGTTTTTTTTTTCATATTTTTTGGCCGGCAGGCGTCAATGGCACCTCATTATTATTCCACAAAATAATCGAATAATGGATTGACTTTACGTATTCGATTATCTCAGTTTCGAGGAATGATCGCTAGATTAAACGAGAAACGAGCGGGCTTTGTGTCGAAAAGGAATCTGGACCAGAGATTGAGAACACCAGGTGTGAGTCGTTTGTAGTTATTAGTGCAGGGCTAAGGGGCGGGTTATCGATATTTTTGTCGATGTGATTGGTGTGAGAACATGAAAAGGCTGATGATGATGGGTGTGAGATAAGGGACGTGATTATTCTTTGGTTTTATTTGTAAACTTTTTTGGTTCTTCAGTACGCTTCATCATCAGCCTTTTTAATGTTCCCACTGATGGGACACAGACCTCCTCTCATAGAGGGAGTGGGCTATAATCCACCACGCGGACATAGTGCGGATTAGAAGATGCCACATGTCTTTGAAGTTTTGGTTCTAGGACATGCCGGTTTCCACTCGGTGTTTTTCTTCACCGTTTTGAGGGCAGTAGTGATGAAATAAACTACTTAAAGTAAAGCGCCCACTAGGGCTCGAAACTACAACCTACAACTCGTAAGTCGGAGCCGTATCCTCTGGACCACCACTGCTCTCAGTAAGCTTGATTGTTTTTAATTCTACGAAATATTTTGTGTTTATGTTAGTACTAGCTTACTAATGTTTTCACAAATATAACTAGTTTGACAGGCTAATATCCTACTTATTATTTCATTAAAGTAATTTTTGATAGATAGCATTTTCTTCTATGAAAGTTATCAAATTACAAATTGAAAGCTTTCGTTTTCGTGCTAAAAGCTTGTGAATATCTAAATTAATATCTAGGTAATAGTAAGCCTGAAATATTGTTCATATAATTACCTCGTTATATAGTTATTCACCTTAGTTATTAACATCGTACCATTACTGTCAACGTCTGTGAAATTACAAAACATTACATTTCTTCGTACTCGAAACAATACCAAAATTCTAGATAATAATTATATTCACACCTACATTTTCATTATAAAATATGGACAAGTTTTAAAACAAAGCCTGAATGACTAGCGCCACACACACATACTCACTAGTGACACCCTCAATGAGCTTGCATGAATTATTTAACGTGAAAAGACGAATAAAATAGTGTGAATGTTAATTATAATGATACAGCAATGTCACCTCTTTTAGCAGAAGTGTGTTACTTATACTCTGTTCATTTATGACATGCCTTATATTATAAATAACCTTTGACGATTTTACGATCGTGAATGAACCGATTGTAAATTTACCAACTCTCAATGTAGTACCTAATCTTTTAGTATAACTTAACTCCAAAATAAAATTCAATCGATATCGACCCCGTATTTCTAATTGACACCCCCATCCATACAAAATAGAACGTAAGATCGTAAAATAGAACTACAAAGGCATTCCTTCCACGACGTTTAACTCTGAATAAGCACATATGCACAAAATATCGTCGATAACACAGACCTAGTCCGTATGGAAAGGGCTCAAACAATACCCCTTAGTTTGGCACACAATACAATTGATGAATATCATGAGCCTATTCAATCCGTTTTTGGGGGGAATTAGATCTGGGTGGGAGGATTTGGGGCCATAGATTTCTATGCTTTTGTTTTATGATGTTTTAAGGTTAGAATAGGGTGTAGGAATGATGAACGGGCAGTTGTTGTGGGTCGTAATTATGTTGAGTGGAAGTCTTTTGCAATCTTTTCTGATTCTGCCTTTTTTACAGTTCATAAGTGTGTTAAAGTATTACTTCTTGTTCTAATCATCATTTCACGTCATACAAATATACAAAAAGACTGCTATTGCCCTACTTAAGCTAAATCTGGCAATATCTAAATGTCCGGTCCTAAATCTTAAATTAAAAATTAATCATAAATTAATAATAATATACTGTTCTCGCTTGTTGCAGCATCAATCGAGTCACTGCACGCACCGACAGGGGCCGGTGTAGAGCTGCCCTGTGACGTCACTCCGGGCGCTACCAGACGATCGCATGGGACTGGTCATCTGGTACAAGCAGGGTCATGATTCGCCTATTTATACGTGAGTATTAGAAGTTCCAGAAATATTTGTCGGGATGGTTTTAAAGTTCTCTCGTAATTTTGGTTAAAGTCTATTAAGACCTGCATCACTAAAGGTTGTTGATGCGTTGCTTATTTTAGACATATAGATGAAACAAATAAAAATGATCAGAGGTAACTGATTCAGAGCTTCTTGTCAGTAAACATTTTTGTAAAAACAAGTACTCGTACGATCGATTGACAATATAAATAATATCTTACTTTCGTTGCAAAGCAAAAGAGTAACAATAATAAGTAATAAGTAACAGCTTAAACCCTAAAACATCTTATTCTCAGTGAAGTCCTCTCCAAAAGTATTTAAAAGAAAACAAAACGTCATCAAAATAATATTTGTTAAGCCACATAAGTACCCCAGTCACCTGTATCAGTAACACAAACCATATTGATTCCAGTCTCGACGAGTGGAGCCGGTATACTCGGAAGTCAGTTTGAATTGGTCTTGACATGATAAGTAATTATTTATTGTTTAATTGACGAATCAATACGGCGGTTAAAAGCTTCGGGTGCTTGAAACTGCCTATATATTGTCTATACCGATATCCTTATTTTACTACTGCCCGTGCCTTTGGTTTAATGGTCGCAAACACTACTGCTGAGCATGACTTCTCGGGTTTGTTTTTCGAGTCGGGCAAAGTTTCCCGAAGGAAATTTCTCAGTAGCAACCTGAAGTCTGTCTTTGTGCCCGGTTGATAGCAATAGGCTCGCCCCCTATTACGTGGGCCTGTAAAATAACTGGTGAAATATGGGAAATATGTGCACTTCTACCTTACCCACAATACAGAAGGATGTGTAGCTGTACATTATGTATAGTAGTATAGTCTATAGGTAGGTACAACTTTATTAAAAGTACTAATATGTCTTCAAAACCTATTTACTTCCATAAAGTAAACAGACCTTGATACTAAACCAGACTTAATAAGTACATTATCGAAACTATTGATTTGAAATCATACACCTACGTTATGTTACATGATCTAATACTGTTAATACTCTATTAACCTCGTGCATCAAAAACGCCGCAACGTCACACGCTTATTGAAGCATTAGTTGATTTTCGTCCGTTTTCATTGTAGCATGGTGCTTTGAATATTTCTATCACCAAGCGGCATGAGAGTGTGTTTCTATCAAAAATTTGCTAGGAAGCAGCTTAGAGATGCCAGTAAGCGTAGCGGAATCTAGGCTAAGCAGAGATGAGGCAAATACAAAACTAGCGAGAAACATAGCGCTCAAACGTATTTCCTAAGCTTTTTTTTTTGATATTCGAATCTTTTTGGTAACGCTGACACTAAACTAAATCACGTGTTGGTCGACAACAATTTTTGGGAGTAGAAAGTGATTGTGATGAGCTCATGTATTCTATATCCATCATAATTTATGATCCTTACCTAGTTATGTTGCGCGATTATTATCTAAATAGATCAGATAGAAAATGACTTGGGTTAAAACAAAGGGTATTTGTGCACGTACAGTCAAGGGTCTTAATTGCGGTGACAATCGTTCAAAGGTAATTTGCCTATTTATTTAAAAAATAGCTCAATGGTTCACAGCTAATTACATCCATCATAATTATATAGGATCTAAAGTATAGTTTAATTAGTCGTGAACTATTTACCTTCTTTAACACAGGTTAGCTTGTGCTGATTGCGACTGTACATTTGACCCTTTATGTACAAGACGTAGTTTTGCGAAGATGCAAGTAATACCGCAGGCACCAGCTAGTTCAAAACAAAGCTCAAACTATACGCAAAACTAAGAACATTATTTGACTTCTTACAAACCCCATGGCCCGACTTGGTACGTTTCATAAACAGAACTTAGAGATCACATAAAAACGAATTGAAAATGCAGAATACGGCACACGATCAAAAGTTAGTTCATTTAAACAAAACAAAAGAGCGCTTTTAGTTAGTTTTTTTGCCGTACGAGGACAAGAAGTTGTGGTGTAATGTAGGGTAGTATCACGCTGTCAGTTGGTATATTGTGGGTAGAGATGTATGGGGCTGAAATTAGTGTAGTTTGGGAGTCTTTTGAGTATGTTTTTGAAGTTTTTGTCTAGGTCGTGTTTTATCGTATAATAATAACTATAAATTGAACTGAGAATATTTTTTGAAGTTCTTTAACATTGTAGTAACATTGAGACCATAATTTTTAACGAGTATATATTTTGCTTTTCAGGCATGTTTGTCATAAACTTAGGCTATGTATTAGCTTTGCAGCATAACAGCGCAAATGTAACTGCCTGATATAATAAAAATCAGTCCATGTAGGTAGCCTAAACACATCTTTGAACCTTTATTAAAATAATCAACCACCACATTAATTATCTTATCTTAAAAGAAACTAAAAAAAACTAAAAACACTCAAAAAACCGATAACAGTACTCAAGTAGCGCCGCGGCATAAATAAGTACACATTAATCCTTATAATCTGTCAATTTGGATCCCCTGTCTATAGTGTAAACCGTTTCCTGCCACTGTCATAGAGATGTTCTGTTTTTTTATCAATCGAAGGCTTATTCGTGATTAAGTGAATTAGTTTTAACGACGTCGTCATTTAAGGGTTAACGAACGCAGCATTAATTGGTATATATTTGATTGGTTAGTGGTAAAATGTGGGGCATGACTTTGAATGGGATATATAAGGAAACATAGCTAGATTCGTAAGGAAACATAGCTGGATTTCTAAATAAAAGTTCCTTGCTGAGACTTTATTAGGGTTTTTGTATTGGCAATTATGAGATTCATTTATGGAAAGTGAATCACACATTACATCACGCCTGCATTCCCCGAGGACGCAGATTATACCTATAGAAGACCCTCATATTATTATAATCAAATCCAAGTTTATAACAGGCGATGACAATACAGGCGTACCATCATCATCAGCCTTTTACTGCTGGGACACAGGCCTTCACTTCGGAGAGTCTCTGTTACCATCAACTGGGTACAAATCCAAACTCCGGCACTGCTGTTGTACCATTGCTGGATCCGGGAACCGAAACCAGAACTTCAAGCTACAAACAATAATAAAGAATACAATTTGCCCAAAATACCTTCCGATTCTTAAACTAATGTCATAATTGCTCACAAAACATCATAATGAAATAACAACAATCAAACTGTTAACTGCATTCACGTAATTATGGACAAATTTTGAGTGAACAGTTTCAGGAAGAATTTTGTACAGGAAAAATAGGTCGGTTTTTTATCAGTCATTTTTCGGGGAGTGTGCGTCGAAATTGCATGAACTGATTCCTCCTAGCCAGTTCAATCATCAGACTACAAGACGTACGGTGATGCGTCATCGGTATATGGTGGACATCCCACCCATACACACTAAACGTTTTGGGAATACTTTTATTATGCGCACAGCAAAAGAGTGGAATTCCCTGCCGGAGTCTGTATTTCCTGATAGAAACAACTTGGAAGTCTTTAAGTCAAGAGTGAATAGGTTTTTGTGAGTAGGCAAGCGTGCTTCATCATCGACAACATCATCACTTACCATCAGGTGTGATAGTGGTCAAGCGCAAGACTATTATTACAAAAAAAATGCATGGTAATTTTATTTATATTTTATGCAAATAAAAACAGGCTTACTTTAAATTTTTAATCCAGAAATTCCAACGTCTGACGTAATTAAACATAAACTACAAACAATATTACATTCTAAATAAATATAAAAAAACTATTAATTTATTTAATTAACCGTTGAAATTTATAAAAGCCATACATTCGGAATTAAAATACTTTTAATAATATGTTCAACTATTTTCTAGAATATTTTATTGATAGTTTGGAGTAGTCTAACTGTTCAAAATCATGACAGCTTGTAAAAACATCTCTAGCATGTGTTACCCGATCATCATCCTCCTGGCCTTATACCAATTTATTTGGGCTCGGCGCTTTATATCAACTACTTTCATAAATCTCAATTTGCATCTTAATAGTCTGGCCATATTAATGACTGTCGCAACTTTTTGTGACGTCAAAATGCTTGTCAAAATATTTGAACACCTTTTACGTGAATTGGGTAGGTTAAAAACGCTCATTAAAAAAATATTCAGAGTACAATATGGTATTTTATGATATTAGTCCAAAGAACGAAAAGGAATATGAGTAAATTGAATTAAGGTTCTTTCAAATTTAATGTTGTACCTTTAGTCAAAAAGCCAAACAATATGGACGTTAGGCAGGACTTAGATATGAGCTCTGATAAAGCCTACTAAGGAACCCAGTTTTCTGGTCTCTTCAGTTCTCATCAATTGTTTAGGTTAAATAATGTCACTCACCAATATAAGTTTACGTTATGGCATAGCGTATGTTAACGCTACTCTCCTACTAACATTATAATAATTTGTTTACGGTCATCTCCATGCTTATATAACTAACCGAAGTCGAGGCGGCCTGTTTGTGCCACCATACCGATAACCGAAACGATAAACCGAATCGCTATTTAACTGTTTTAGTAGCCGCTATTCAACGCGTTATTTTTTATGTTATGGAGGAGCTTGCTTATAAGTTTCGGTTATTAAAATGTTTGTTAATTATCTCTTAAATCAACAAGTAACACATTTTTAAACCATGTTATCCGATAATTGCCAATTGTTATAGATATCGTTGGTCGTAGGTCAGTTGTAAAGATAAGCAGTAGCTACAGTCAAGGACCAACAGTGCAGTGCCTATAATTTATTTGTAGGTATTGTTATATGTGTGCGAGCGCTTTACCGAACAATATTATTCAGAATGCGGCAATGCGCTCACGCACCCTCAGAGATAAAAAATAGTATCCCTTTTTTATAGTAGGAACCACCGCAACGCCCCCGCTACCTGAGGTAAAGCGTTGTTATTTGAAGCACAAGTTTAAATTTAACCACTTTAACAAATAAACCGATGAACTTTTTTATCTTGCACGATAATCGAATCATTTTAATCCCGTATAAAAGTACAAAACCCTAAAAACTAAATTTGTTACATCCAAGCAATTATTTGTCATCAATATACTCAAAGTCCTATAAAAAATTCGTCATTGATATATCCCGGGATTTAAACTAAAGTCAAAGTCAAAGTCAATATATATTTATTCAACTGGGCCAGAAAGCGGCACTTTTGAACGTCAGAGAATTAAAATAAAATTTACAAGTAATGAAAATTGATTCTACCGTGCATTCGGAAAAGTAGCTTGTTATGGAGAAGAATGCACAAGAAACTCCATACTTACACTTTAAAAAAAAAAAGTGTTTTACAATATTTACATAATTTACCCTGCAGTAATTTATTTTAATGTACTCAACCTATTCCAATCCGTGTTAATCATCGGTACACTGTACACTAATGTTTCAAGTCACAAATTTATTAAAATTAACTACATAGAACGACAATAAGGGAATATTAAGAACATTCAATATTAAAACAATCAAAACAACAACAAGCGATGAGGAACCACCCGTGTCGAACATAAGAGATAAAAAACACTATTCCTATAAACAATAAGGGATGGCAGCACTATTGCTAGAAATGTTAGGGCCGTTATCGCGCTCCCTGTCGCTCCTCGGACATTTGTATAGTCACGTTTCACGTGACGTTAGTAAAAATCCATATTTCTCCTAGATTAAATTTCAAAAATACATTTTCATGAAAGATAAAATAAAACGGTATTTATTCAAGTAGAATTGAATTTGTTTGAGTGGTTATTAGTAGCAAAAACAGTAAAAGTCCTAAATCGCGCTATTTAAGTTTTCGTCGTCCTTTGTATGAGTATAATCGCGGCGGTCATACTTTCGGGAAGTCCCTTTCTACGCAGTGAAGTAGTTCGGTGGAGCTACCCTAAATCCATCCGCCCACAGTTAAATCCGCCTACAGTTGATACCACGTAGCTGGGGGTTGTGTACACGTCTCTCACGGGTGGACGTATACAGATATAATACAGCGCATCAGGTGCCTGTTATCAAACTCGTGACTCATTCAGATGTCCGCCTCCGGGAGGAAAAAGAGGGATATCAACCGGTCGTGTGCTCGTAATGATTACCGAAACAACATAAGAGCCGATGTGTCTCGCATGGATCAACGTCTTTAACACACGAAAGGTCCTCAACCCCACTGATGTAGAAGATTTGACTTCCTTTTTTGTTTCACATAGTCTTTCAGACTTCAGTTCTTTTTTTTTCACAAGGAGTTATGGAATAAGAAGACATGTTGCGCTGACCCTACATGAATTGGGATGACGGCAAGGGTATTATCATGACGATTTTCAGATTTCGAAAAAGATTATTTTTTATTATTTTCTTGTAATAGCTAAAACCTTGTGTTGAATCAAAGGTACTAAAAATAATCTTACTTCTCATCCTACTAATATTATAAATATGAAAGCTTGCATGCTTGTATGTTTGTTAATTACGACTCAGTAAGCGGACGAACTTGGTTGAATAACACTAACAGACCATAGCCTGGGTTGGGACATAGATTACTTTTTATCCTCATAGTACCTACGTTCCCGTGTCCAAGTCCTTAAAAAATGTAACTGATAAACCACGGGATTAATACGAGTATTATGATCCCCGGATTTCAGAGGAAGTAACATCCAATCTGTGTTTCTTACTTTTTTGAAAGTTTTGGGAATACTTTCATTGTAGAGCTAAGGTGTGGAATTCTCTGCCGGAGTCTGTGTACAACCTTGGGGTTGTAGCTAACGGGGACAGTTCACGTCCAAACACAGTCCGCTTCAATTGTAAAGACTACTAGGTCTTTACCTAACTAAATTAAGGCGAACTGTTTTTACTTTTGGTGTATCTATAATAAGCGCAAAAGTTTGTGGAGACGGATAGGGGGCTGGATGGAAGTTTGTTACTCTTTCACGTAAAAACTACAATGTATACGATGAAACACTACAATTATATAGCTTCTAGTTCACAATAACACAAGCTATAATTTATAAAGATATCGGGGCAAGTACTAAATTACACGCGGGTGGGGCCGTGGGACAGCTAGTATACTTATAGATTCTTTGTTTCGTGAAAAACAACAGCAAACTGACCCGATCCGACAACTGTGCCAAAGCTATATTAAATTTTGGAGACTTGACATTTTGTCCCCAAATAATTGCTGTATGAGTGTTTGAAATATTTTCATACTAGTGCGTTATTAGTTTTAATATTAGTTCTGAGGATTTTGTGGCTTCATCTTTATATTGTGAATTTTTCGAAAACTTTGGCACAGACTTTTAGCGAGGTAAAAACTTAAATTAAATCTGCATTAAGATTTGATTGGATTCATTATTATTGAAATAAAAATTATATCTAAAAAAGTAGTCCATACTTATCCACGAGTTATATGAAACCAGGCTTTTAAATTAATATGAATGAGCTAGCGCTTTTCGAGATGGTGTTGGGTGCCAATTTAAGTTGATTTGTGTGAATTTTGACAATGCGGTTTGTAGCCGTAGCCGCCAGGTGTCACAAATCACGTCTGATTAACAAATCGTCTTTGTTCGCAGACTGGATACTCGAGAAGGCTTGACGTCACACTGGGCGGCTTCTACGCTAGGAGTCAGAGCTACCTTCAGAAGCGACACCAGACCTGCAGTACTGGTCCTCACTAAGTTAAGGTAAGCAGTTTTTATGTTATATCATTTTGTTGCTGAGTACGGAAGACCGAGGACGGTATACCATGGTGCAGTTTGGAAGAGGCCTAAGTACAGTTGCGGTCTGCGAAATGCTGAGTTTATTCATATTTGTCTTTTTGCTTTGAGCCTATTCGATAAGACTGGCTGGCAGTCATTAGATTTTTGGATAACTACGAAGTATCGTTACTGTAATTATTAATTTTAATTTTATGTGCATATTAATTTTAAATACATCTCAGTTAGCCATCCAAACGGAGTTATAACGAATCATATTGTGATTCGTAATATAACAATACCTTTTATTTTGACGATTGAATCACATTCATTGCGTTATTTGTGCTGACGAGCAGACGAATTTTTTAAATCGTCCTGATTATGATAGAAAGTATGTTTCACAATTTCGGTGCTGGATTAACTGTTTGGACTGGCAATGTTCAATATCAAAATAATTTTACAGAATTTTGGCCATTTGTTCCGCTCACAATAAAACAATCTCTCTCCATTTTAAATCATTTAAAATCCCATCCAAACTAAAACGATGATTCCTCCATTACTAAAACCTAGATAAAACAAACTACAAAGATAAACTAAAACCCAGTTGGACATAACTCGGCCCGTATGTCCGACGCTTTATAGCCCAAAACATAACAAAACATGGTTTTAATTAAGGCGGGAACACCACGGGCGCAATAAATGGCCGCCGACTAATGACCTGTTAGCCTAGAGAGTGTAGACTAGTGTAATGTTTTACTATAATATTACCACATAAGAATGTAGCTTAATTTTAGTTTCATTAAAAATGGTAGAAGTTTAAAACAGACGCATGCTCTACTTAATAAACATGTTTTATAATAACTTTTGCCCGCGGCTTCGCCCGCGTGGAAAGTGTTTTATTATCCCTAGAGATCATGATACCGAGTTTCCTATAGTTTGAATCCAGGTTATAAACGATGTGAGTGCAAATACAAATCCGTTCAGCCGTTATGGCGTGATTGCTAAAACTTAAACATTCTCCAACTAGTACGAGTATTAGTGGGAACAATAGTGACAATAATATTAGTGGGATGAATGATATGAATTCTTATGTTTTTAAAAAGCATCATTGCTTTTTAGAAACAGTAGAATTAATATCTTTCTTTCCAAAGAGTATCGTTTTCCAAGAAACTAGATTGTGGAAGTCAAAGTCGCTCCATGTAATATACTGATATTCAGCTTCATTCGATTAGTCTGCAAGCCGACCCCAACATAACTAAAAAGGTTCTAACCTATTAAATTTTTATGATTTAGGTCGTAAAAAGTGATTACCATTAAAAAAAAATGTTACAAGGCTGACACAATACTCTAGCCGTTACTGGCTACAGAAAGTGGAAAACTCTCAATAAAAACCAATTCATCTTTAAAAAAAAGAGAAAATAAACTTAATAACATCTGAAATGTTTTTTTGCAAATTACTAACAGCAATATGCAATATAGATTCTTTATATTGGGAGTTTGGTCTCCCAGGCCATAATACTGATTAATTTTAAAAATTTAATGTAATAAATAGTATATTTCTTTAATTATTTTGAGATGATGCACCGTTCTTGATGTTTGGAAAATAACAGGTTTTCTTCTGATTCTCGTATCGATTACTTTTTTCCTCAAGAACTCAGTACTAGAAACGATTTAAAAAATCTCATGTTGTGTTGAAAATGTGTCTAGTAAGGTCATTATGTCTACCCAACTATGTTGGGGCCGGCTTCTAGTGTATATACGTATAGTGCATATTCTAGTGTACGCAGTTGAAAACAGATATTTCACATGGAGCGACTACCAAATTGACCTCTACAACCCGGTAAATTGGGTAATACCCAAGGTAATTGACAATGTCTAAACCTTAACTTTATTACCTACATTATCAAAGTCATCAAGTACAGCAACCTTCAAAAATTCACGAGCTTTAGTGTAAACAATATATGAACAACTAGCTGACCCCTGCGGCTTCGCTCCCGTCAAAATTGTAGACTATGTTACTCGGGATTAATGTAGCTTGCCATAGGTGAAATAATTTTTTAAATCGGTCCAGTAGTTTCGGAGCCTATTCGCTACAAACAAACAAAAAAATATTATAATATTGGTGTAGATAATGAATAAACACTTCTTTATTGTTCTTCCATGTTAAACCCGTTACCCAATACCATATCAATTAATACACGTTCAAACACCAAATTTATAATTCCGATTAGATTAGAATGGAATCCATACAAGGTTTTGATTAACACATACTTCCATCTCGTTTCCAATTAAGCAGATGGGTGGAAATTCCGCGATGATAGATTTGAGGCAATTACAGTTTGGTAATATATATATATATATATATATTTCGCGAGGTATTAATTAGTATGTGTTTGGAGAAACACGATATTCATTAATTAATTAATTGCTAAGGGATTTTAAAGGAGATAAGTGGGTTTAATCTTTTGATAATTAATTCGAATGACGAACTCGTTGTCGGAAACTAAATTAAGCTAATTAAAACAATTGGCTGTGTTTAATAATCGGTATGTCTATCTTCCTATATACCGCCCACGTGAAGTAGGTATTGCTTTCTTAATAAATAATAGGCTGAAATAATTATTTTTGACTTTGCTGTCTATTATGTCTATTATTTTAAAATGCGTTCAGTAGTTTTTGCGTGATAGAGTAGATTTTCGCGTTTTTTATAGAACTAGGAAGTGCTGATACGTAAGAAACCTCCACTACAAACAAATGCATCGCCTAATATCGTTGATTACGTTAGCGTTCTCTTCGGGGGCTAAACAGAAGATATATTAGTCCCGGGGCTAGAGGGAGTGCGATATATTAGCCACTCGACGAGTTGACTGCAGGGCTAAATAAATTGGCGGAAGGTGGAAAAGCACTAGCCATTATTTTTGTAAAAGTCACCTCATGAATATGCGGTTTTCAGAAGTTTTAACGTTGTGTTCATGAATTGGTTAATGCAAACATGGTTTTAAGAACAGGCAAGATGATAGTTACAAGAAATCTGCAAGGACTTGAGTTGGTTATGTATGTATGTTTTGTAATTCAGAGTACCTGCTTACTACAAATATAAAATTTAAACATTGGCATTATTTTGAATTTGTAGTCATAAATCTAGTCAAGAAACTGCCACATTTTTTTATATTTAGTTATCGTAACTCCTGCATGTAAGTACATATAAAATGTAATGTTGCTCAGAGCAATATTCTTTCGATTCCATATATTGCTCGACGTCAGACTAGTTTCATCAATTTATCGCTTCCAAATGGTTTAGAAAATTTAAAGTACGGATATGACATATCGATTCAATGACA
The DNA here is from genome assembly GCA_947562075.1 of Orthosia gracilis. NCBI lineage: Eukaryota > Metazoa > Arthropoda > Insecta > Lepidoptera > Noctuidae > Orthosia > Orthosia gracilis. Next base: position 9,200,782 of record OX387266.1, on the reverse strand, counting down.
AAAGTCTTATCGATGCAATCGCTATTAGGTTTTATAGTTTATCGAATATAATATGTCAACATTATTTTTATAAAAAGAAGTATGTGATGTTTTAGTGAGTGAGGGTATTTTTAAATGCCGTTTTGTTAATACCTCGATATACCTATTTCTCAGTAACTACAAAGGTATAAATGTTTTTATGTGTGTCTTTGTCAGTATGAATGTGGGTCTTGGTAGTTTGTAGCGAAAAAACGTTTCATCCTTGCAATGGCAATTAACCTAAATTGTCTGTGTTAAATGTTCTGTCAATTTTAGCTTACATATTATTCATCAAGTAAATAGTAGACGGCATTTAAGTCACTTTTTCGAAGCTTAATCATCAATTCAAATCAAGCTTTCGAAGTCAATCAAAATAGCCGCAATGTCGATACTAAAATATATCTGGCGCACCTGAAGATGTCACTGGGGTACCTAAGACCTTCTTAAATCGGCCTCCACGAGTAAATTCACAGGGTTACCTTTAATTAATTCATAAACAAACTTTCACTGTAGGGCTAAAGCTGGCATTACGAAAAGAAAGTGTTTAGCCACAGACTTAGGTAATCAAGTAGTAGAGCATGAGGTCAAGATTCACAGGTTGAGCAAATTGTTATTGAGTTTTTCCAGAAGTCTGGATTCGTGCCTTGTTGATGGCAATACGCTCGCCCTTTGGGGAAAACAGGCGTATTATGATGTGTTAGCTCTGTTATAAAACTAATAAAACCTTCCTTGTCACAGACCTGAAGACAGTGGACAGTACAGATGCCGCGTGGACTTCATCAAGTCACCTACCAAGAACACAAGACTGAATCTTACCGTGCTGAGTAAGTATTTACGTAAACCAAATGATACTGAGTAGAACGTAAGTATGTTGTTTGTAAAGATTAGATTAGATTACATGTTTAGTAGGGTTCGTAGACAGAACAGACTTTTTAATTACTCTTAGAATATGAGAGCCGCTATTGGTTTCTTAAAGATCATTGAATGTCAAATGTTGTTAAAATTCAATGATTTTATCACAGAAAATTATTTTTGATTCTTAGGCTTTCAGAAACCGATATTAAGTTTATGAAATCTTTTTGAAAAGTTCCTTTCAGTCTACTTCATTGATCTAGTAGTCAGAAGGGCGACTACGAAACATGGGTCCTGGTTGCGATGCTCGGGCCTTGCGTTTAGCTGGTATTTCCACTAGTAATTATTCAGTAGCTGCCAAGAGTCAGGGTTTGTAGCATTTGTGTCATGACAATTGGCTGCCTCCTATATTAGGTATAACTTTAATATAACTGGCGAAATGCGGGTGTCCCGTTCATTCAACACTACTTTCTCCTGTGACCTTTATTCGAGCACGATACTCATTATTATTATTTTTGTGTGCAGTACCGCCAGATCGGCTGATAATCCTGAACCATGGGAGTAACGAGGTCCGAGGTGTGCTCGGTCCTTATGATGAAGGAACTGAAGTCAACCTGACATGCATCGCTGTGGGGGGTAAGGAACTGCTTCAGTATAACTGCTTGTGAAAAACAAAACAAAACAAAACAAACAAAACATTAGATTTTAAATGAATTAAATAAACTGCTATCCGAACAAGCAGCTACAAGTAAATAAGAAGAAAACTCGGATTTCTGTAAACCCAGATAAGTCCCAGATCAGAAAATATGCCTGTTGTTCTTAAAGGATGACCGAAAAAATAAAAAACTTAAGTTGCTGTTAGATTAATTAATATCAAAATCAATTATACATTGCAAGTAAAATAGCGCCAACTCCACTAAGTGTTATCGTACTATTTTCAAGAGAAAAGTATGTAGTTTTATGATTCTCCCTCAGATAGCCCCCACGCACAATCTACTAAACACCAAGTAGGTACCTACCAATCGATAACATAAAAAGACAACCATGATCACTCCTATAAGATCACTGTAATTAAATCCATGTCCAATATGCTTAATTCACTAACTTTTCGTTAGCCTTTTTACCTCAATTTCACCCCCTCTTACACGCTTTACATGTCAGGGGTGTGTTTTGAACAACGGTTTATTCTGAGGCAATGGGAACGTGTAACGTGTATTAGACAGCTCTACAGGGGTGACGCTGACCTACGTAGTGCGCTGTTTAAGGGAACATTACCTATTTATGTACGATAGTAATATGGGTTTGTTAGAAAACTAACAAGGTAGTTTGTGTCGTATATTTCTTTTTTCATTGGTTAAATGTCCTTGGTATACCTCTTCGTCACAATGAACTCACTTTCAACTAAATACCTGAGCACTTGAATGCTATATTTTACCCGCACAATTTTTTGGGTAAAATACTACTGATTATAATTTTTGAAGACTATATAAAGCCCTAAACAATTCGAAAATAATTTATTCTAGCTACCTAATACTTTCTAAAGACAAATATTTATGTTTTTCTTTTTCAATTTCTCGCCTCTCAAATCACGGTTCCCATCAGAAACATGTTGATGTAAGCCCGGTCACTTCTCCTGACACTTGTTTATTAGAAAAAAACAGCAATCTGATAAAAAAGGTCGTCTTGTAAGACTTGCTTTTTATTGTTGACTCAGTGGAGGTACCCAGTTTAGGCCTCTGTCAAAACAGATTTGCAATATGATCGGACACCGTGTTTTCTTCAGTTATTTGTAGAATAATCTACTTACTTGTTATCTCAGGGTGGCAAGGGCAACTGAACATTTATCATTATCTGTCTAGCCTTTTTCCAACTTTGTTGTGGTCAGATTGTGTGAAAGACTATAGACTAGAAAAGATGTCCTTATTGCGATGACGACGAATAGAGATATATGGATGACGTAGGCATACTGCGCCGACCACATATTAATTTGGATAAGGGCAGAATGATGATGTTGGGTCGGCTGTCAGTCTCACCAGATACAGCTGGATATCAGTAGGTATTTAACATAAAGCATCTGGATATCTGTTCTTCACATCCCAGTAACTGGGTCTTCTACTTCTTTTCGTGTGAGCATGTGCCTACCTCTGGTATCAGAGTTAATTAAGCCACCTCTGGGAACCCCACAGGGCTCTGACTCGGTTATATAAGTTCAGGTTTCCTCACGATGTTTTCCTTCACTATCGCCTGTGATGTCAAAGATAAACTTAGAAAGTACGTAATATGAATTAAAAAAAAGTCAACTTGGTTCTTGCCCGGATTTGAACCTACGACCTCAAGCACAAGATGCGAGATTTTAGCCATTGGGTCCCCATGACACTGGGTAATACCACTTAGTAAGATTGGCTGTTCGGACTTCTGACTACCCTTATATCTTAGCTCATATTTTTGTATGAATGTTTGTGCACTTCAAGTCGCAAAAACTTTCTCACATAGCTTTTTTTTTTTCTAAGTGGCGTCACACAGTTCGGTCAAAGTGACCGGAAACTGCTTAACCGGACTACCCTGTGGAGACTAAGCTACATTATAGCCTCCAGCCAGGCTTGCAATTAATTCTAAGCTAAGCGACTGCGCTGAGGGCTACCCCAGTTGGGGTCGGACCTCGGCTCAGGGCGTCGCTGGGGGGACAACAACTAGGGCTGGATCTTAATAAAGTGATTCTACCATCCGTTCGGAAAAAGCCTACGTGGAGAAGAACGGACAAGAAACTCCGATTTACTAACGTTAATCTAACTACTATTGCACAGCACGCGGGCTGGCTTGTAGATCTTGACGGGGACGTCGCGACGGGCCTCGGCGGCGAGGACGGAACGAGTTCGGTCTGTGTCTTCGAATTGTGCTGGTCTCTTTGTTGCTCTCTTGGAGCAGGGTAGTGACGTCATCGGGGATGGAGAGTACGAGCCTTGGACGGCGAATTTTGGAGATTTGAGAGGGTTCATAGCGGGAGGCCGCTCGAATTAAGGGGTTGGGGTGATTGACAGCAGAGTCGAAAAAGCGCGTGGAATTGCGTTTCAAAAACTGCTGGATTGTGGGGATTTTAAGATCGACATGGAGTTCCTGAGTACGCACGTACCAGGGGGCTCCCGTGATCATACGGAGGAATCGGTTTTGAACAACCTGAAGCTTATGAATGTGATGGGGCTTTACGTGTGCGAAGACGGCGCATGCATAGGTCATGATGGGACGGATGACCATGGTGAAGGTGCGCAGCTTGCACCTAAGTGACAGTTTGCTGCGTGCGTTCACCATCCCATGGAGTCTGCCTACAGCAAAAGCGGCCCGCGAGCGCGCCACTTTAATGTGCTTGGCGAAAGTGAGGTGATTATCTAGGGTGACACCTAGGTACTTGGCTTGCTCCTCCCAGGGGATCGGCTTGCCGTACATGGTGATGGGTTTTGGGGGGCGGGGGCTTTTATATCGCTTATTGTATTTTCGGTCAGGCCTTGAGAATAGGACAGCCTGGCTTTTGTCGGGGTTGACTTCTATTCTGCAGAGGCGGAACCACTTGGCCAAGGAGTTGGCGGCTCTCTGGAGTTTTAGGGCTATGTTCATGGGACTTCGGCCCGAGTAATAGAGGGCTGTGTCGTCGGCGAATAGTGCCAACTGGCTCTCATTACTTTTTGGGACATCGCTGGTGTACAGCGTGAAAACTAGCGGGGATAATACGCAGCCTTGAGGGACTCCGGCTCGTATGGGGTGAGGGGAGGAGAGTTCTCCCTCGACACTATAGCGGAAAGTTCGGTCCGACAACCAGTCTCGTAAGATGAGCACGAGACGATCTGGCACGCCAAGTTTGTATAGCTTATAAACTAAGCCATTGTGCCAGACTTTGTCGAACGCTTTCGCTATGTCGAAAAACAAGGCACCCGTCAAACTACCACGCTGGAACCCAGCACTAGTGTGTTCGACGATTCGGTGAACCTGTTGAACGCAGGAATGTTTGGCCCGAAAGCCGAATTGCTCGTCAGGGATTAGACTTTTTCGCTCGACAAAGTCCTTGAGCCGCTTATAAATAAGTCGTTCATAGACTTTTCCGAGCGAATTGACTAAGCTGATGGGTCGATAACTGGTTGGCTCCGATTTGGGTTTACCCGGTTTAGGGATGCCTAACACAGTGGCTTTCCAAGCTTGAGGGAAGATATTTTTGCTTAATGCAGCGTTGAAGATGGCCGTCATTAGCAACAACATGTGTTGGGGGAGCAGTTTTAACACCTTATTGGTGATCCCATCTAAGCCTGGGGCTTTTCTGGGATGGAGCCTTTTGATGACCTCCTCTACTTCATCTGGGGTGACGGGAGGTAGCGGGTCATCAGGGTCTTCGACGGGGGGGAGGGAGGTCCTACGTGCGACTTCAGCGTCCACCATGTCTAGGTGAGCTTGGTCCACTGGTTGAGAGCTGGGTGTGCATTGATTTTCGAGGCTGTCAGCCAGGCATTCGGCTTTTTCAGTGTTATCGAATGCAACACTCTTATCGGGGCGAATGAGCGGGGGTAAGGCTGACTCTTCAGTGGAGCGTAATTTCCTCTGAAGGTGCCAGAAGGCGTGGTGGGTGGGCTCAAGCTCGCTCAGCATCTTATTCCATGCCGCAGAACGATGCTCAGCAGTGCGCTCCTTTACAGCACGCTGCAAGTTGCGCATGTGAGCCTTGTTTGCGGCACAGGGAAAGTTGCTGTAGGCACGGATAGCTGCGTTCTTCTCGGTTATCAACTTCCGTACAGCGTCCGGGAGTTTCCCTTGCTGGACGTCCAGCACTGGAACCTCCCTTGAACATTCGTTCAGGACGGTCTGTACGTGCTTTGTAAGCGAGTCAATCGCCGCTGTCGTGTCAGCGACCGAGTGAAAGTGCTCGGGGATCGGGGGTGACTTGGTGGATTTCAGTTTAGCACTTACTTTCCTCCAGTCGGTGACCAGTCTAGTGGGAAGAGGTTGTCCTAAATCTGGTAGGCCTGACCTGCTATCTAGGAGCCCGCCCTGTGGTTATGCCACAGGGCGGTGGTCGGAGTCAAGTTCGTCTAGCGCTTCTATGGAGCGTAACCGAAGGTTAACGTTCTTAAGCAACGCCACATCGAGAATGTCTGGGTTATGCGCAGTATTACTCGGGAAGTGAGTGAAGCTCATCGGGGCGAGTACGTCATAGTTGAGTACTGAGCCAAGGTTCAGCACCAACTTTCCCCTAGGGTTAGTAGCGGTACTGTTCCAGGCTGGATGTTTTGCATTGAGATCACCTGCTAGGATAACAGAGTCACTCATGTTAAAGAGGGCGGTAAGATCTTTTTTAAGATCGTCTGGGTTCATGACCGATGACGCCGAGGAGTGTGGAGGGCAATAGGCGGAGATGATGGTGATCGATTGATGACCAGTCATTCCTAGCCGACAGGCTGAATATTCAAGGTGCGAAATGGGGTCGGGAGGGGTGATTTCGCTACAGTGAAGCTCATTTTTGAAGTAAATGAGGGTGCCCCCACCGTGGGAGCGAGTCCTATCGTTGCGAACTAACCCGTAGTTGGCAATTTTGGGGGAGCGATGGTATGGTTTTAATAGAGTTTCCTGCACAAGGAAGATGTCCAGCTGGTGATCGCGAAGAAACATTGCAATCTCACCACGCTGGGTATTAATGCTATTAGCATTGAAGAAACCTAACCTAAGGGATCTGGGTTTGAGGCAATTACTTCTCATTTGCGAACCCATTGTCCGTTTATGAAAATGTACTTATCGAGCTCCTGGGTGATGGTGGGGTATTTGGTGAAAATTTGGAGGCTCGATAAGGCCTCAAGGGGATTAGCTGGGTCTGATAACTCAGCGCGAAGGGCATTAGCCTCTGGAGTCATCCAGATCGCGTATGCGTTGAAGATGACTTCAGCGTTACAGCGATAGGAGCTCTGGGCGGGATGGGCTACAGGGGGCGGGCGTGCACCGACGACGGTGGTGGAAGCCACCTTGTTGGTTTGCGCTGGGGCCGCTGTGGCCGAGATTTGGCTGGGCATTGGGATCCTAAGATCCATCAGCGCCGGAATGGGCTGGGACGACTGAGGTGCCACACTTGTGTGGTTCAGTTTGCCCCAGGGAGAAGGTCTCTGAGGGGCTAGTCGAGGGGGGGCTTGTGTGGGAGGGGCGGTTTGCGAAGCGGGAGGGGCGGTTTGCGAAGCGGGAGCTTCGCGAGATTGGTGGTCGTCGTGACGCTTGGCCATTTTAGGCGCAAGTTTGGGCGCTTTCGGGCAACCCCGGTAATTGGCAGGGTGCACTACTTGGCCGCAGAGTACGCAGCTGGGAGGCTCCGTACACTCTGAGTGGTCCTTGGGTCGGGGGCAGTTTTTAGTGCCGTGGTCCCCTAGGCACTTTACGCACCTGGGGGTGGCGAAGCAATTGGCCTGGGAGTGGCCGTAAAGTTGGCAGTTGTGACACTGACGAACGACGTGGGGGCGATATGGCTTCTCGATCGATATGCCCGACAGGGAGCACACCGTCTTGACGCCGAAGATGGGGTTATGACCTTCGGTGCGGCTGCAGACAACCAGCACCATGTCATATTTTTGTCCTCCTCTCGCTTTATGTAAGCGGTGGACTTCGAGGACAGGGACGTTCTGTGAGAGGAGATCCTTTCGGATATCCTCCGTCGGGATTTCCTTGGGGATGCGGCGAATCACCACTCGGGTTGGCCGGTCCTCCGGGAGGGTATAAGTATGGAACGAAATGTTCCTATCTTTAAGAAGTCGGGTTAGATCCCGGAAATCGCGTGAGGTGTCAACAAGGATTTTAATGCCTTGTTGGCATGCTACGGCCTTGCTATATCTTATCTTGCGCGCCGTGCAGGCGCTGGAGACGTAATTCCATTTCCCCTTGTCTTGGAGGTAAATGGGTGGCGGGGGAGGGATCTTCCTACTGGAAGCTTGAATAGCGGGGCTAGCGGGGCTAGCAGGCCGACTTGTCTGCTGGGGGGCGGCAGTGGGGGCGGGTTGAGAGATAGTCGGCTCGGGGGAGGGGCTGGGGGAGGCTACTGGAGACGCAAACGGGGTTGCGACAAATGACTTTTTGGCGAGGGAGTGACAGTGTCTTAGGGGTCATCATCATCACTTTGATGATTATCGGAGAAGGGGGTCTGCTCCATAGGGGAGTCGGGGCGGGAGTGAGGCTCAGTTGCCTGGGAACGGGTAGGCGAGCTGGGCACTACATTAATTTGAGGTAGCGGGGACGGCGACTTAGGGGAGTCCTCATCCGGAAAAGGTTTAATTGCCTTTTTAGGGACATGAGTCGTCTCGAAATCGAAATGGGTCGGGGCATTAACCGAGGCTAGAGCCTCTTTTACGGCGTGGCCGTATTTTTTCTTGAGATTTTCCTTCAGGAGGATCTCCTGAAGGAGTTCGACTAATGCCGCTAGCGACATTGTCGAGAAGAAAAACTTAATGGGGCCGGTGAGGCCGACAGAGGTATCTTCCCCGGGTGGATGGCCCCGGGGGTGTGTGCAATCCTACCCTCCCAGTCGGGTGAGACTGGGAGGTGTGTTCCTGGTGAGCCCTAAGCTTGCTATCCTGCCACCAATCTTATTGGGTGACAGGGCCCTATTGTACCGGTAGACCCACCTCTGTGTACAAAAAGTCTGGCACGTCGGGGTAGACACACCCGACCGTGCCAGGTGTAGGCTGTGGAACAGAGACAGAAGTTGACTAGGCTATCTACCAAGGCCAACTATCCTGCTCCCGACTCCAACTGACTGCCGTGCCCTGAAGGGGCTTGGCGGGTGTGTGGGGCAACACCCCAGCTGGCTTCGTTAACACCGTTAGGTTTCCGCCAGGGACCACTAAGTCGTGGATTTTACCCAGAAGGGGCCTAACGCGAATCTGTTGCAGAAATAGGTGTCGTTTCCTACCCTGAAAAGGGCCGGAGCGGACGATCGCCGAAGCGAGCTCTTGCGGACGGTGTGCGGCGTGCAGGGGCGCGACGACCGTAGTGACGTCACGCAGAGGCGCGACGAGGCAGGAGAGTGGGGGTGCTGAGCGCGCGGTGGGGCGGCGAGCAGCGGTCCGGCAGCGAGACGTCCGCACGGGGCGACGGCTGGCGAAGAGTGATTCTCACATAGCTTCAAGTGTGGCGCCTACATAAGACTGCAACAACCTGTATCAGCTGTCACCAAAAGTTATTCTATTTTCACGAAAAATGTCTGATTCACGCACACGATTTGCTCGTGGTAAAGGGGATAAACGGTAGCGAGTAGCATTATGTTGACAATAAGTTGTGCTGAGAATACAAAGACATTAGTCCCAATATTTTTGCTTAGTGGGTCGGGAAATACTACACGCTGCACCAGCTTTCTGGATACTTCAAATCCACACTTTTATCACATCTGCTCCTGATTTTTTACTGTTACTTTTATTTTAATAGTATTCTGGTACACAACGAACCAACAGTGATGCTCTAGTAACTAAACTAATAATTGCGGATCTTTTTAGTTTTAAACAAAGTATGCCTGCTGTTTCTGTATTGCCGAGAAATTCTAAAAAAATATTCCCGCTGTCTTTCAGTATTGCCAAACAACTCTACAAATTATTCCCGCCGCGTCGCCCCCAACTTGTACCACACCTCGCACCCTTACTTGACATGGGTATACAGGGGCCGCCATTGTTTTACACGATTTTTTAACTCACTGGCGCCATTCTCCGCTTACAATGTAAATTATACCATTATATGTCTGGCCTTTTGTACCCCATCAGTAATTATGTAGGTTTAAAATTGCCGGTATTTTGAAAACTTTTTGGGCGTAAATAGGTTTTTTTTAGCTTTGAGGAGAATAAGTAAGGAAATGGTGTGCTTTTGGAGATTTTTTTAAAGTTTCGAGGAAAATTTTTCGATATCTGCTCATGGAAAATAAATTTTCTCCGTTTTCCGAAGGACACGTTTAGGTAAAAGGTTGCGAGTTTTCCTTACTTATTTTTCTTTTCACTTTTTTTAAAGGTGTGAGAATGTTGAAGAAATTGTCAGAAGCATACCTTTGCGTCAAAAAATCTTAAAATAATAGGCTACAGGCGGACAAAGTTAAATTATGAAGAAAAACTAACTACGTGTAAATGACGTGTCAATGCTTTTTATTTGGGTAGGTAAAGTTATTTAAGTCAGTTATTCGCAACGGAAAATAACTTCCGGGATGACGACCATAGTATATCTAATACCTTACCGTTTTCCAGGGCGTCCAACCGCTAGGGTATCCTGGTGGAAGTCACACGCACTCCTCGCCAACTCAGAAGCGAGGGCCACCGTCTCCTTCAGGGTGCAGAGGTCTGACTACGGCACTGATATTACTTGTCAGGTAAGTTGCAGCATTAATGTCAAAAAAGTAAGATGCTAAAAATGTAAAATGAAGAAAAGTTATATTCTGCCAGAGATAACGATTGTCTAAAATTCAGTGTTTGTGATACGGTTCGGTTCGGTTTGTGATTGACCACTCGTGATAATTCGGTTGAACTTTTTTCTTCGTTGATCGACACAAGAGGTTGTACAAAACCATGTTGCTTCAACTGTCTTCGGTTAAGATCATTCAAAACTAGTCTGTCCTACAATATCGATGACCATCGATAGTAATCATCTTCACTTAGGTACCCTTTTATTCCATTGTGACCGCTTACAATGAGCCTCATCAAAAGGATTAAAGTCACCCAAAGGGCAATGTGATCGAATCAGAAATGAAGACATCCGCAAGAGAAACAAGGTTACCAACATAGCCCGAACAATTGCTAAACTTAAGTGGCAGTGGGCGGGCACATTGCTTGCAGAATCATCATCGCTTACCATCCTTATCAGCTTACCATGAGATATTGGTCAAGCGCGAGCCTATAGACGGTAAAAAAAAAGAACGGCTGGTCGTTGGGCCGAAAAGTTCTGAAGTGGTGATCGCGTAACCGCTAAGCGCAGCGTTGGAAGGCCTCCCTCTAAGTGTTGTGAAGACTTGGTCATGGCTGCGGGAGTTCGGTAGATGCAAGACGCATCGGGCCGATCACTGTGGCGACGCTTGGGGGTGGCCTTTGTACAACAGTGGACGTCTCTTGGCTGAAATGTTGAAGATAATGATGACGCTATCCTTTGTTTTACTAAATCATTAATTTGTTCACAGGCTGTAACAGATCCGCTAATAGCTCCCATCTCAGAAAACATATCCATTGATGTCAACCGTAAGTACTTTTAATACCTAGATTGCTATTTTTCTGCTAGTGTTGCAACACAAGCAGTGAATGAATAAAATTGTCATATATTTTCACGTGATTAAAAATTTGTTTTAGCTGTGAGATATACACATATATAACATATTTTAAACAGATAAGGCATTTTTTGCAATGTTTCTATCTTCTTCATTAGTCAGTCGCCTTAAATTGTTGTGTGTTACCGACTTTCAATTACCGCACCCTTCCAGACACAGATAATCAAAGTAATCAAGCAAAAACTAAACTCAACTTAAAGTACAAACAACTGAAAGCTTCAATATCAGCGCTAAGCACATCACTATCCTAAGTTTAATCTCTATACAACGTCTGCAGGAACGTTGAATCAACGAACGGTAACCTAACTCTGACTTAAGTAGACGAATTCTTATTAGATATTCATTAAACTTAAATTAAACGTAGATACTCAGATTGGAGCATTTTCTTATTATTGGAGTATAGTTAATGATTGGAGTAATTTCTATCGAAGTATGTATACGAAGTATCGAAGTCATTAATAGTAGGTTAAACCTTTGATCCAGTTGTCAAATGAAGTATCAGCTCTTTGTGAAGGAGCTCATCTGAGGAAGTATTGCCAACATACCAAATCTATGTAAACATAGGTATTTAAAAAAAATACACTAAAGTAAACTGTCGATTATAATTTCGTGTCGATTACTGTAAAAATAGGATTTGCCTAGTTTGAAGGACTGGTGTCTCTTACTCATTTATATAAAACTCTTGCTTTATCTCGGTCCTGTGGCCTGTTTCACATGAGCTGAGCATTTTTTCCGGTATAAAATTTTCCTATGGCTTCTGTGATTGTGTAGCTCTATCAGTGAAATACCTTTCATAATCAAATCAGTACTTCTAGAAATTATTGCTGCAAAAAACAATCAGCTTTCCTGTCTCAATGTTAGTGCAGATTCCAGCTTTGTCCCTTGTCCATAAACTACTGTGATCACTTACCATCAATAAGGCCGTCTGCTTGTTAGCCCATTAACTTTTCTCACTATAAGCTCCTTAATACAACCTACTTTTAATGCATTTAGCGTTTTTTTTCTCTTATTTTAGTTCCCATATCTCGCTGTAACATTACCGTGCATCCCCTTGATTGACATATCATTACCGACACAGATTTAGTATACATATTTGTCCATGAGTTACACGTACCCCTCCTCCCTTCCCTTTCATACTCAATACACAAAATCTTCTATTTCTCTCCAATGAGATGGGATTATCTTGTCGATATGTATACGCATGTTATTGTATTTATTTGTACGTGTGCGCACAGAAGTGGTTTGTAGGTTTAGTTTAAGTTTAGATTAATATTGATGTTTGAACTTTAGTTGTGTAAAGGTGAAAGTTGAGACAGTGTTTTAGGATCATGCTGGGTCATGGGTGGGGATTTGTTTATGAAAATACTCTTTTGGTTTGAAGGTCTTTAAAGATACGACGAAATTAGAAGAATAAAAATAGTGTAGGATATGATGAAATAGCAACGAAAGTTGTAAAATTTGTGTCAAATAACATAACCGTACATATTAGCCACATTATTAACTTAGCCATCAGCATCGGAGTATTTCCTGACGGCTTAAAAACAGTCATAGTCAAACCGCTTCACAAAAAGAATTGCAAGGAGGATGTAGCCAACTATAGACCGGATGCTTTAATTCCTATATTTTCCAAGGTGATAGAAAAGATTATATATGAATCAATCAATAACTTTCTGACAAAATACAACATATTATGTAATGAACAAGCAGGCTTTAGAAAAAATAAAAATATGAATATGCAATTTATGATTTTATACACGAAGTAATGATAAATGTTGATAATAAAACACCTATTTGTGCCATATTCACAGACATGACTAAAGCTTTTGACTGTGTCAATCATGAGATTTTATTAAACAAGCTTAATATCTACGGTCTAAGGGGAAATGTGCTGAATCTCTTAAAATCCTACCTCAGCAACCGCACCCAACATACAGAGATTTCCAGAATTTGTCTTAAATCTAAATGTGAACAAAAATATAAATCTAAAGGTAAAATTATTAAATTCGGTGTACCGCAAGGTAGTGTATTGGCCCCCCCGCTATTTTTGCTATATATAAATGATCTGCCCCGTCAAATACCAAATCCAATGGTACTATTTGCCGATGACAGCACAGCACTGATAAAATGTACAAATGTTAATAATTATGAACAGGATATTAATATTAACCTTAGAAAGATTATTGATGGCTTGAAAAAAACAACCTGGTAATAAACATACCTAAGACTAATGTGATGCATTTTCACCAACGTAAAATTCCACCGACCGTCAATGTACAGTACAATGGACAAGTTGTTAATCAAACCAAGGTCGCGAAATTTTTAGGAATTTATATCGACGATCAATTAACATGGTAACCGCAAGCAGAAGAGGTGTGCAAAAAGTTAAGCACTGCAGCATATGTTCTTTATAACCTGTCGAAAAAAGTTGAATGAAAGACTGCTTTAGTAGCATACCATGGTTTAGTTGCATCGGTCTTGAGGTTTGGAATAATGTTTTGGGGTAATTGCAGCCTAAGAGATAATATATTTAGAGCCCAGAAACGTTGTGTCAGAGCTATATGTAGTATCAAACCTAGAGATAGCTGTGAACCTTTGTTTAAATCTTTGAAAATTCAAACTTTTCCGTCATTGTATATTTTAGAAATGGCAATTTTTGTAAAATTAAATAAAGCACTATTTGCTAAGTTCTCGGATGCCAAAAAAGGTCCTGTGAGAAGCCAATACAAAAACCTTTTAATTACCGGTAGTTATAAAACAGCACTGCTGAAGAAGAGTGTACTCTGCATGGGTCCAATCATATTTAACAAATTACCAGACAGTTTAAAAAATAACACTCTCTAACAATTTAAAAATCAACTTAAGTCGTTCTTGATACAGAAGTGTTATTATTCAATAAGTGATTTTTTGAATGACCCTATGTGTGACATTTCAACAGAACTATAGTTTTTACATCTAATTTTCTATTTCATTATTTTACCCTTTTATTTTTTTGATACAGAAATTCTGTTATTCGTAATGTGATTATCTTATTTGTTTTATTTTTCTATTAGGATCCTGACATTCCAGCAATTTAATATTATTGACATTATTTGAAATCTACTTTTTGTGCTTAATAATTTTTATTGATACTGACATTATTTGTTAATTTTTTGCATGCCAAAACTCAGACAGAATGTACCCGGCTCACTATATTTTATAACAACATTATTGTATATTACCTACATTCGATGCGAATAAATGATTTGATTTAATTTGATTTGAATTGTTATGCAGGTAGGGTCCGGAATAATTTCGGAAGGATGGTACCACCTCCTGTCCGGCCTTTGTCCGGCGTTCTATTAATTTGTCTGGATTTGTCTCTTGGAAATTTTGTTTTTTTCAAGAATGATGATCCTCTAAAATAGTTTCTCATTTCATATTTTCAGATCACGAATTGTTTGCAGTCGGATTATATTTTTTAAACATTTTTTGTAAGTAAGTATCGTCTAATGTCTGGACTTGTTATTAAAAGTAAGTCATTGTAAGGTACAAAGAAAAAATATTACATAATTTCAATAGTTTTTGTCAACGTCAAGGCATTTATTTTAAATTGGTACTTTTGACAAGACGTATATTTTAAGTCGATCTTTCTACAGAAATAAATAAGCATATGATTTGACCAGGCTCCCAAATTACATACTCAAAATGCCAATTCAATCTCACAAGAAAAATAAAAAACATTCCCCACAAAACTCACAGATTTCAACAACAAAGGCCACGGCAAAAATCCAATCAGAATCCCTTCTGGGAACCTTTTAAATGCTATATTGTCGCCAAAATCGTGACCTCTCGCAAATTAAGGCAATGCCAAAAAGAATCCGAACGAAATAATCATGGTGTACTGCGAGTTATGTACGCAACTCGCAGATGATAATCTAAAGCAGTCTGATTGACAGCGTAATATACTTCTTTTAGCGATTGTACCGACACGGATGGGAGTTGTATGGATGCGGCGCTTGTATTGTTTTGTTTTTGTTTTTGAGTATGTGAAATTGTTGATTGATATTTTTGGATATGTGGTTATTTATTTTTCGAGATCAGAGTGAGGTTGATAAAGCTTCTTAAAAACATGTATTAAACAGTGAAAATGATGATGGTGGGCTGGAAATAACCCTTGGGTAGATAATATGAAATTTGAAAAAGCGTAAAACACGTTTATGAATATTTCATTCTTTTTTATCAACGACAGAGGCTCCCGGACGAGGTTGACCACTATCTCACCTGCTTGCTCGCTGCGGTTCGCTTCAAAATCCAACGCTATAGCGAGATCGACAATGAACTCCGCTTAGTAAAATGCAAACCGGCACCACAAATTTTACCCAGCATTTCAACCCAAAAGTGAAAATGTTTTTTCAACAAAATTACACCAGCCAGAGATATAACAAAATTGGTGGCAAAATATTGACCAGTTCCTTAAAAATGGTTTAAATAGGTACCAAACCCAACAATGTACGTAAATTAAAGGAACCAATGAAATATGGTGCAACTTGGTCCAAGTTAGATAAATTTTAACTTCACTTGTTTTACCCCGGAAGCCGACATCTTTAATTATTTTGACAAATCAACTTTGAGATGTTAATACATTTCTCTTTGGCATTTGACAGCCGTTTTGAATTCCATTAACAAATGTTTGAAGTGAGTTGCGATAGGGTTAAGTGATGGGTATAAAGGTAGAGCAATAGATGGGTTGATGTTGAATTTAGTGAGGGTTGATCAAAGGGGCAATAAGCTGACTGGATGATAAAAACTTTCGTTTGATCGAAGTGCTTATTGTTTATTTTCTCTTATATCTTTTGCAAGTATATCAGGCAGTTTTGGATGTTTTTCTTGGGTTACTTTAAAGTGTTTTTGTTTTTCTGATGTGCTGAATTAAATTGACTTTGTTCTTAAAAAATTCATTTATATGCCACAAAGTTTTAATAATATAAAAATCGTCTTATTTTCAAAAAAAATCTTACGAATAAAATCAATTTAAGCCAGTTTATCTTTTGCTATAATTATTTTTTTTGTGCGAACATAAGTGTGTGATGTTCCTGGTTTTTTGTAGCCGATTAAAATATATTATTCAGGCTTTCCCCCAAGAAAGTAGGTTTTTTATCTCTCTGCATGTTGCCAAACATTTCAAGATAACATAAACAGTCCTTGCTGCATAAAATCCGCCTATTTGTCACTTTTTACATGAAGAGTAAATAAATAATGATAAATAAATAAATATACCTATGGTGCCGAACCTGTTCCACAGAATAGACTCATCCTTTGTGTGGCCATATTGCATTTTAATGATAATCTCTTAATGATTTTTTAGACTTTATTGTACGTTTATTAAATGTGCGTAGTATTTTCTCTTTAAGATGGGAATATAAATTTATTATGCTAATAAAAAGTACTTTTATACACCATTATGTTGGTACTAGTATACCTATGTGGTGTACAGTTGAGTAGGCCGTACGTCAGTTGTAACAAAACCAGCAAAAGCCGGCCTCACATTCTATTGAAACTCAGTATTAAGCTAAGGTCAAGGTATTTTCTCTGAAAGATGACGTCGACAGAATCAGAGAGATGGAAGAAGACGGTAGTATAGCCCTCGCCAAACTTCTGAGCCGCCCTGAAGTTCGTTTACCGGATGCGCGAGACACGAAACGGTGCTGTTTTTGTATGAGATTTACTACGGCGCAGCCATTGTAGCCAACTTCAGGACGGCCAAGAAGTTTGGCGAGAACTATACACACTTAATCTCTAGAATACTTGCTTTACCCTGCTCATAGAGGTCTATCTGCTCTTTAGACTCTACATGTACCTACATTGATAAATTCCTTTCAACCCATTATGAATCACTAAACCAACCTTCCTTTATAAAAAGCTCACACCTGGTAAAGGACCTCTTTTAAATTTACACCACAAGATTTTAATCAGCTTCCTTCATTTATTATTCAAAACTTCTAAAAAGAACCATACAAAAAAAAACAAAGGATTTTTCACTTAATAAAAACACCTTACTAAATTGAATTTTATCGTATCTCGGTACTTAAAAACAATAAGCTTAAAATTTCGCACTCACTTGAAAATATTCCCACACTATAATTTAAACTTTTTACATCTGCGTTTACTGCTGAACTTTGCTTTGGAATTTAAACCCTATCTTTAATGTTGTAAAGTCCATAATCTTTTGTGAATGTTATATTATTTTGTGGAAGCATATCACATAAGACCACATTGAATGTTTAACTTTAATCGGTTTTATACAAAGTTCATTTTCTCTTGCAGCGAGTAAAAGTTGTAATTGATTTTATTTTTTGTATCGTGGGATCCGTAGCTTTATAAAGTTATCGATTTTATTAACGGCATGCAAAATTATTGAATCTTTCACAGGCGCTGCGTAATTGATGAATCCGTCTTTTGTATGGAATTTAAATAATACATTTTTGAACTTGTTTTTACAGGCATGTAGTCAGTAGGCAGATGTGTTATTGAAATGACGAAAGGCTGTTGTTTTTGAGTTTGAAATAAGATTAATCGTGGCATATAACGGTAGAACTTTATAGGTGCCAATTAAAATTGTGTTCAACTCCTCTCACAAAGGGTTTTCTTCGCTCTTTTGCCAATATTGAAGTACTAAATGATCATCGTAATGGCAGATATTTTTTAATTATCAATTCATTCACGGTGGCAAGTTCGAAATCTGGCATATCATTGTATACAGTGCTAGGCAAGACAAAAAGAAAAAGAATGTGTCTTAGTAAAGGACTAAGGCTTGGCTAAAAATAAAACAGACAGATTAAGTTAAACAAATATCTAAAGGATGGTTTTTGTACCTAGATTACAAAAAGGTTTTATGATACCTCCTTGCGGTACCCTAAAAAGTGTTAGGCCAACAAAAGACTCAGCTTAATAGTCTTAAGTGCTCTAAATAAAAAAAGGCATCGGATTCTTTTGAATCTTAGTAAAGTTAGCCTTTTGTTTTCCCATTAGTGGGCTATTGTTGCCCACAATAAATTTACAAAACAGTCAGCCGTAAAAAGTTGGCCTTGAATAATTATGTTTTATAAATTCGGTACTTGCGTACCCACATTATTTTTGTGCGTTTGCTTGATGCTGGAAAAGAGTTTTAACGATGGGAGATTACTTTGTACGTTAAAGACCATGGCCGAGGGTCAGGTAAAAAAATAAGTTTGCCTTATCAATAGCCTTACCTTCGATTTTTTTTTAAATCAAGTGCCTGGCTAATGATTCCTGGTAATAGTTATCATTGCCAGAATATCACTTTGTGTAGGCTCTATGATTAAAATAATAAATATCACAAACATTTTACACTAAGGGCCCTTTTTATTCTTCAGCTAAAAGTTACCAGATTATTGAAAAATCGGGCATAAGTAACAAAACACTAGTTACCATAATCAAACCATATGGTCAGTACCTGGTCTCACTCCTATTCAATCCTCAATTTAAATACAAGCTTGATTGATTGATATTTGAAATGCATGAGCAAAATCAATGCTTGGTTCACAAGAATGGAATAGATTGTAATTAAATAATTGATAAATTCCATTAAAATTCAATTTAGTTGTCATTGATCTTATCTTGTTTGGGTGTTATTAATCTATAGGTTCTGAAGTGTGAAGGTATAGTGATGATAATGAGGATGGCTTGTAATAAAGGGCTTGATGACTGCGTGAATTGGTAACTTTTTTGTAGTTGCTAAAAAAGATTTACACAAGTTCCTTTTCTGTTTTAAGCGAAACTGCCATAAGTGTGTGTTAGTAGTGCGGCGGTACTTCTGTTTCTACAGAATACATACATTTTATAGAGTCCTTGCCTTCTCTGTTTGAAAAGAAAGTTTTAACCGGCCAGCGAATTATTTGGCAAAATGAATGCGTTTTATAAAAAAAAACACACTCATTAAAATAAGATGATATGTACCTAAATTAATGTGTATTTAAAAATCGAAGACTTTATTGTACTTTTGTCCACAGTACGACCGCTCTGGGTTCGACTTCAAGGCGGCAAGCGACCTCTGGTGGCGGGACAGAGCACCGAGCTGGTTTGCCAAGTTGTTGGGGCCAGGCCAAAACCCACAATATCTTGGTGGAAGGGTGGCACCAGGCTGAAGACTGTTAGAGAGACGGTGAGTAACAAGTTTAAAACATCAAGAAGACGGTGTCTTATATATTACATACATTATATATTATATTACATACATTGACATCAAGGAGGGGAGATAAGCATGTGCATTTCATATACAGTACAATCATTTTCTTTTTGTCCCTCGGCAAACCTCGTGTTTTGTCAGTCGTCGGCTTTCTATCAGTTTCCCTTTGCACTTGGTGCAGACCGGGCGCTCTCAACTAACTTGGAAGTATATAGAATTTTTAATACGCTTTTAACATAATGTAAAATATTTTTAAAGTGGCAGCCCTGCTATTTTTACAGCTCTATATATTTCACACAGAAATCAAAACAAAACAACAAAAAAGAACTTAGTTCTGAATTCAAATTATTATACACGATATACCTAATAATTTATGGACGTGGAAATTAGCATTCGTTTGTATTCGGAAATGCGATGATTCCCGAGGAATATTAAGAAAATAGTTGTACTGTACATACCTACAGAATTACAAAGAGAATTTTTCAAATGGGCGTGGATAGCCAAATCCGAAACTATGACGAATAGCGAAAAATACTTAAAAGAATCACGGGCCTGATTTTGATGATTATTTAAACTGCATCATTGGACTTTTGGAAAAATATGTTCCTAGCCACGAATAAGGATAAGGTTCTGGCAAGTATTTTATACGACAAATTTGAGGGAAGACGTCATATTTAACAAAAAATATTTTTCTTACTAGGCGTTGACAAAGTCACGTATCATGCACGTGACTGAAACAGTTCTAGCGCTAAAATATGACTGAGATTTAAATTAGATTATGCACGAAGGGGATAAAGCAGTGCCTTACGTCACGGGTGGCCTATTAAAAGATACTTAAGTTCATGTCCAAAAGTCGCTGATTTGCAATTTAATTAAATTGGGATTAAAAAAGATTTATAATCTTATTAAATATTTCTTTTACAGAACAACCTGCTAAACTTCGGAATTAAAGTAGAGTTTGACACGTTCTTAACTAAATATTCTCAATTTATGATCCAGCCTTTAGAGCGCATAATACTATTACTCTTACATATAAAACCCCTGTCACCAGTACAAAAGATGGATTTTGGGTTTGAGTTTTCTACAGTTCGTCACATCGTAATGTAGTGAATTGTCGATAACTCAACCCTGCTCCGTTTTCTTATTTTAGAATTTAAAGTTGAGTATTTGTCAAACTACTTTAGCCCGAAAACCAGTCAAACATTGGCAGTAGCACCTATAGTTTGACACATTGTTAACCCAAAATTTTCAATTCAGAAATGACTTTGCCACTCATATTTCAAGGCGCGGCCGCTTTGAGAGCTAATAACTGATAGTTTTGTAGTACTAGAAGAGCTACGGGG
The DNA here is from genome assembly GCA_947562075.1 of Orthosia gracilis. Classification (NCBI taxonomy): domain Eukaryota; kingdom Metazoa; phylum Arthropoda; class Insecta; order Lepidoptera; family Noctuidae; genus Orthosia; species Orthosia gracilis. The sequence goes on along the minus strand of OX387266.1, from coordinate 9,180,084 downwards.
CAATTAGATCTGCAAGACAATATAACAGATCGCTAGTTTGGAGATAAGGAAAACTAAATTATAGCTCTCGATGGGTCTGCGCCCTGACACTGCGTCACTACGGGTTCCTTTAGAATTAAATCAAACCTACGTCTTTGTCACCAGACCTCAACGGATGGCAACATCACCAGCAGCATCCTGAGCTTTGTGCCGAGCATAGAGGACGCTGGGAGAGTCCTCTCCTGCAGGGCTGTGCAGCCAAGTCTGCCGCATGCCACTCATGAGGATGGGTGGAAGATGGAGATACAACGTGAGTTATTTAGTTAAACCAGACTATTATTGTGCCACTACCGGGTAAAGTCCTCTTTTTATGCAGAGAAGGCCATGTGCAATTGAACTGTAATAACCATACTAACTCATTTAGACCTACTTTTGACATGAATAAATGAACTAAACAAAATTATGTAAGTATTTCAAATTATTACAACACTTTATATTCATTCAATCTCACTATCCAAGACAGAACTGTCAGGTGGCTAAATAATAGTTGAAGATTTTCAAAATCTCTTTTAGAATACCAAAATCTAATCTGTTTAATTAAGCAGTAATAGGGGACTGTTAGAGTTCAAAGTAAAAAAATTAAAACATTTATAATGAAATGAGTCTACACAACCTTTGTATTCATCCATAAATCATCTCATGTAGTTTCACATGTTAAAAACGTTGTGTATATATATTTTGTTTCTTCTCCCAACAGATCTACCGGTAGCAAAGCTGGTGCTAGGTGCTAACCTAAACGCCAGCAATGTGGTGGAGGGCTCAGACGTGTACTTAGACTGCAGAGTGCGAGCGAACCCGTGGCACAACCATGTATTTTTTACGCATAACGTAAGTATTCATTATAATTATCATGTTACTGCTTGAGTTTGTTTATTGTGAATGTCCCCTTTGCATGAGGAGTATTGTCATTATCAAATCAAATAAGTTTATTTGTAAACACAGGTATAGTTCTCCCTAATTTTCTTCCGCCTGGAAGTTTGCTACAATGACTGCGCAGTAGTAAATCTCAAACAAAAAGAACACGGCGCCGTGCTTTTCGCATCGGAAAGCCAACTTCAGTGAGTTCAAGAAGTTTTGCGAGAACTATAAGTTGAAATGGGTGTTACAATTCGTAATTTGTCTCTTTTTCCGCTGCAGTGTTCAACAAGGTAAAAGTTTGATTCCTGAGGTCGGGTAAAGAGGTATTAGGTTTTTCCTTTGCATCCAATAAAAGATTATAAAGCTAACTGGTTAAATCTGTGTATGTTATGCAGCTCTGCATACCCTTTTCCCTAGGAAACAAACCCTACTTATCACAATAAAGACTGTAATCCTACACGTAATAATCATTATCTTCTTCTACCAGGGTGTGGTAGTCAAACCAGGTCCAGGCGTCCTCCTCGCCAACCAAAGTCTAGTCCTGCAGCGGGTATCAAAAAAAGCAGCTGGTGCTTACGTCTGCTCAGCAAGGAACAGCCTGGGAGAAGGGGCTTCTGAGGGCCTGGTGCTGGATCTCAAGTGTAAGTCAACAAAGATTTAGAGACAATATTTATTTACTGAACTATAATTTTCATCTTCCTGCTCCTGTTCCATGTTTTTTTAACTCACTATTCTTTCATGTCATCTTTTCATTGACCAAGCTGCAAAGCATATTATGTTAATATACTTTGCAGCTTTAATCTGCTATGTTTCCTGTACAGTTTTGCCAACCTGCAAGTCATCAGCTCCCATCGTAGTGAGGGCAGCAAGAGGAGAAGTGATTGACATCGACTGTGATTTGGATGCTAACCCCAAGGTAAGAACATCTTCTGTATTATCATCATCTGCGTAGGCCTTTCCCAACTATGTTTGGTGTTGGCTTCCAGTCTAACCGGATGCAGCTGAACATGAAGCAACTGCCTATCTATTGGGTAACACGATGTCCTTTGGAGTACTAGGTTAAATTGTATGCTTAATGGTTGCAAATGGGTCACACTACCAAATCTTGAAAGTAATATCTACCTACGTCGAATTGCGAGTCTCCCTGAGTAATTACACGGTCAGTTATGTACGAAGAGCTAGACATAAGGTGTGAAATAGATCAAAGGTTCGCCGAAGAACGGTTGTCCTATCTTTAGCAAACTAAATTGACAAGTTGATTAAGTAAAAGGTATTTAATTTTTTTGGGATTCAAATAAGTATATACATTAAAGATCTCGTAAAAAAGTGAATGCCTGAAGTTGCTACCAAGGTACCAAGTCGACAAGTAAATGTACTTACGCTATAAATACTTTGTTGTAGGATAGTAGAAGTTATTGTACTACCAAATTGGTCCCTTAAAGTAAACTCCTTTACTCGCTCCAATAACTTTTATGTACCCAAAGAACATCCCATCCAACATCTTTAAATCCTTATTTCCTCCGATAATTTTCCCTAAAAGACTTTATTAATAAAATAACTCGTCCAAGAAAGTATTTTTTGAAGATCGAACTTACATAACTTCTTCAATATCTTACGTACCATCGTAAGATATTGAAGAAGGGAAGTTCGATTCGGGGTCACCTAAAGGGCATTGTTTAAGGTTACAATGGCAAGAACAAATTCGCGACCTCAAAAGTTGATTCTTGATTGTTTTTTTTTTCGATTGGTGTTAAAGAGTATGAGTTAGCAATAGGACAAATCGATTAACGACGCATGTGGGGGCTCATAAATGTAATATAATATAATATTATAAATGCGAAAGGAATTTTGGCTACATGGATTTGGATGCAACTTAGCACAGGGTTTAGAATATATCCTGAATTACGACATAAGATACTTTTTATCATTTTTTCCGACTATAACGCGGGCATAGCAGCAAGAAAAACCTATTGAAATGAAGAATAGTATTAAAAAAATATATGATTTATCAAAGAGTTACTAAAAGTAAACCTAAATCTTCCTTTAATGGGTTAGTCAGCGTTTTGTTAATTTAAAAATTGTCTTCTGTAGAAAGTGGCAGGTTTTGCTTTATTTTGGAAATAAATTTAATTATTTTGGTATTTTTTTATATTTTTTGTGGTTGTTATAAATATTAAATATATAATTACAACCGGTCCCGGCGAACTTCGTACCACCTCATTCAAATGCCGAACAAACTGTCCTGCAGTTTGGCTGAAGATTTGTGTAATACCCACTCATGTAATTTTTGTTGAAAGAAATAAATTAAAAAAATATATATATAGTATATATGTATATATGGGGAAATGGTGTAACTAAGCCGACTTAATTTTGAATTTCAGAATAATCGACAACGCCATCTACTGGCATTATCTCAACCAGTAAATAACGCCAAGTTCATTTTGGTCCGTGGTTTTGTTTCTTTTATGTATCAGAGATGGCGCTGTCTTCACAAAACGTATGGGAAAATGAATTTTCTTCATAATTTTGTTTTTTGTTAATATTGCCGATATTTTAATAGTTATTCGGGGCCGATATAAATCCAAAAAATCATGAAAATTGGTTCTGCCTAACACGACTTTGTGTTATATTTAAAAAAGATTATATTGATTGCATAAATCGTGACTGTATCAGCCTGCAAGAGTCAGGTAAAATGGTAAAAAATACACAAATCTGACACACAAATACCTATCTTAAATATCTATCGGTAAATCATACAATTCTTTTTTCATGCGAGTATTGAATCGCCATCCAACTTATTGCCAGTAATAATCCGAAAAATAAATACATAATAGCTGCTAATTAGGCACCTTTTTATCAGAAAATCTTGTTCTTGATAATCCTTAGTAAAAACATACAAATCTCTCTACCAAAAATGATCTACAGCGAAACCCTATTTCCTGTACTCTAATAGTATACTTAATGTGAAATTATGTATCATGCTTCAACGTTTGAAAGAATTTGGACACGAGTGCATGAGCGTGCGTCGGTGCGGGTGCGTGTGCACGGGTGGATGACTAATATAACAAGAATATCTCGGTACCTAGTATATTCCCGTAGAATAATTTTCGACTTTCTTGCGAGCGAAGTCACTGGCATAAACCAGTCCATACTTCCATACTAATATAAAAAAAATGCAAAATAGTCTATATCTGTGTGCTTGTCTGGTATTTTTTAACGATTAAACCGCTAAATCAACCTTAATTATTAAGATATAGCCTAGAAATTGGGCAAGTATATAGGATGAATAGGATTAGGCGAGAGACCACGGAAAATTGCCAGCACATGCTCGAGGAGTGCCCTGCGTGGGCCTCTGAGCAAAAGGTCTTGGTCGCCAGGATTGGGCGAGACCTGTCTTTGCCAAAAGTTGTGAGGGCCATGCTGGCAGAATCAGAAAACTGCAGGGAAATGGCCTCCTATTGTGAGACCGTGAAGGTCCAGAAGGAGGCCAGCGAACCGATTCCGCTTGGAGAAGAAGGCGTCAGGGAGGCAACCGCCTCGATTTTCGACATAACACGCGAGCGAAGCGGCTGGCAAAAGCTAGTTTCTAAATAAACCGTCCATATCAGAAGTAGATCATAATAACACAGCATTCGTGCAGTTTCCCTAAGACAATAAGCTCATGCATAACATAATACTTCATCAGTGAGCCATATTACCTGCATAGCCGTATATTTTACACCAGATTTTGTTTTGTTTACTTTTCTCCCTGTCGGTACGGGAGAAATATAGAAGGTTTAATGAACAATTTTTTTTTTACGTTCAATGTTTACTTATTGTCTGTGATAGGTGTAAGCTGAATTTAATGAAATACTAATCCAAACAGTAATTCAGTAGAAACTTTTCCCAGTTTTTTTAAAGATTGCCCGTATTTGCCGACAATTTTTACCTCCAGCTTTAAGGCTGCCTCAAACTGTTGTGACGCGATAATGTAATAAAAATTTGACAGCGAATATTTTTATTTTCTTGTGTCGCGTATGTCTATGAGAGGTAGTCTTTACACCTCATCTATCTTTTATAAGATTATTTTTTATTTATTTATTAAAACTTCTATCAACATACAGGTACATAGGCGGAGGCATTCTCAAGGTACCAGTCAACCAAGGGTGGTGGAGAGATAACATTGATAACAAAAATATAAATAATTAAATTCAATCAATTCAATAACCTCTAGAAAAAGTTTTATTTCTATATCTGAAGAAGGAAGTGTATATAAAAACCGTTGTAGTGTAAATTGAAAAGAAATCTTACTTCGAGAAGTTCTTATGATTTTTCTAATCGCTATTCGCAGGTAAACTAGAGTTTGTATGGTCATTATACGACTTTAAAAACTTCTAATTTTCTTCCCAAGCTACGCCAAGCTTCTTATGTGCGACCTATGAAAAACACAAATATTTATTTTGCTTTCTCTCCAATGTCCTATACTAAAAACAGTTTGCTTGAGAAACTTTTTTTTGATAGCACTAATATTTTTTCAGTAGTGACAGAAAAAAGCACTTTACCGCCGTTTCCTGTAACTAATTCTTTTGACGTCAATTAAACTCACGGTAAACTCATTACGAAAGAAAACAAAAAATTTAAAAATATAATTGACATTTCCGCCATTTTAAACGAGACACGAGTGCTCTCATTACGTCAAATCAATTCAGTAATACGTATTTGCCAACACGCATCAGTTATGTAAAAGGGTACAGTTGGCAGTAAGAGTTAACACTTCAGTTTCATCATCATCGACCTATTAATAGCAGTCCTCTGCACGACATAAACAGGTCTTATCCTTGCTCAATACCTTACAATTTAGAAAATAACCGGAATTTTATACTTTCATGGAAAAACTTAAACAGTTCTTTATATAAAATCACAACTGCCATTCTTCAGTCGTGGCTATAACACAAGAGTTTATCCATATAGTGTCAATCTTTTCATCAACCCGATTCCCTTACTGATGATGGAAAATGTTGATAACTGTTCGATCAATTTCGCAAAATAATGTATAATAATAACAAAACAATATTTTATTAAAGACATTTAGTAAAAGCAATAGTGTAAACTGACTTTTGCTGACCGTACCAATTTAATTTCAAATTTGAATAATCTTTTAGGGCATCTCATTGCAAAGGATTGTAATAAGTGGCGCCGAAATGTATTGCCGACCAAAATGAGCCATTGGGTCGATTCTGAAACCAATTAATATTGGGTGTTGAAACTAATGTGTACTCAAATAACCTATTACGAATAATTTATGGGATTAATAACTGACGATTTGAATTTTCTTTTTTTCCTTACAAATATAGTTTTATTGGCCTATTTTAATTGAAAACGATAGTGACGGATGTAAATATGGTATTATGTTTGGTCATATAAATTTTAAATCTTATCTTTTTGTCCACAGGAGCCAATGTCGTACAACTGGTGGTTCAACAGCTCAACGCATAGTAAACATGAGCTCACGACATCATCGATGACCACTGTGCCTAATTTGCTAGGTAAGCTTACAATATCCAACCTTCTGACCACTTTGGAATTGTGGTGCCCGTAGCAATTTAGAAACAGCAATCACCTAACATTTGCTATCTAACAAGCCTGGGTATATCCAATGGCTTGGAAATTAGGATCTTCTGTTAAGAAATTATATGTAGTGGTATCGAGATTACGCCCTAGGATTGGTTGATCATTTTACCTAATACAAACAAGCAAGGAAAAAAGCGACCTACATTTTCAAGATTCTTTTGCCATCGCTTTCTTTAAATTGATCTTTTTTTGCTTGTAGTAATTTATGATATTTCATTCAGGTACATACATTTACATGGTGAATACTTCTTCAGACTATGGCTGGGTGCAGTGCTCGGGCACCAACTCGGTGGGGAGACAGACGAAGCCATGTGTCTTCCATATACTACCAGCTGGTAAGCAGTTTCATATTTTTATCATACGCCTAATTAACAATTGTATATGACCGGTGGCCGAGGTGAGAACCATCGCAAAGACGGGTTTTACTTCCTTAGGTTAGTTTAAACCGTCGTGTGTGGGCGGTAAGAAGGTACAATCGTAAAAATGAAATTACATGTTATTTGATATACTGGGTATATCAAAAAAAGTCACACGTACAATCTATTGAAAGTATGATTGATAGTATTGATAGTACGAATTGATAGTATGATTCTGCGATGTTTCTGGTAGGCGCTCAGTGAATGTTCTGCTGTCTATAACAAGCGAGCGGCTTGATAAACTACGCCAAACAGTAGTTCTTCTTGATTCGTCTCCAGGGGGCGTGTTTGAGATTTGCTTAAACGTCCATACTAATGACTATATAAACGCGATATTGTATCTTCAGAGTTAAATCTCAAGGTTTTGGGCATGACTGATCAAAACTCTGAAAGGTGGTCAATAAAATGTACTTATGCCAAATCCAGTTCAAAATCAACTAAAAATACGAAAAATTTAAATAAAAAAGAAATCAATTATTCGACACAGACACAACATAACAGCAAAAAACACAAAGTAAAAGAGAATAATAGTAAAGATTATGCTAAAATAAAATTGCGCTGAGCTTTTATTTGCTGGGTGATAAAACTACAGATAAGTCAGTATACCTGAACATGGGTCAAGCATCATATATCTTTCAACATACACACGAAGGGAGACATATTTTCAAACAAAAATCTAGATAAAAGTACGAGTCAATAAAGTGCCAAAATCCTTACCAAGTCAGCTCCATACAAATCAAAGAGCTCAGCTCGTTAAATTTATGCTAGACGATCTGAACATCGATCAATTTCCGAAGCTTATTCCTATAAAATACGACGCTTCTCCTGTCCCAGACATTTCTAATACCTACATGGGAAGTATGAGTTATTAGGTCGTATGTTGACGTAAAGCATTACAGCACTAGTAATAGAGGGTGGTGCTGATGTTTATAAGACGCATATTCTCTATTGCCAGTAATTTTGCTCGCTAACAAACTTAAAAAGGTCAACCCTGGTTAATCCACTAGAGACATAAGCTTCGTTAAATCACTTTCAAGTGCACTTTTACAAAACAATTTTTTTCGTTAATGACTTCTGCGGTTAAAGCTGTATATTGTTTGTCAGTTAGAAACCAGAAAAGGGAGTCAGTTAAAAGTAAACCAGGCAAACGGGACAATGCCAATACTTTCTATGCATGTTGGTCCAAAAGTACGCATACTTTTATTCATGCTTTATTTCATTTTAATTATTTCTTCTCTTCCATACAGAAAAGCCATCCACTCCCAAGGCGTGTGAGATCACCAATTTGACTTACGACTCTTTGACGCTGAACTGCACGCCGGGCCACGGCGGAGGGATTCACCAGTCATTCTTATTGGAGGTAAGTCCTTTTCTTACTTTTTAGGGTGCATTTAACAGTCGTTAGGTAAGTCGATATTTAAAATGTATTTAATTTTCTGTCCGCGACTGTATGTTTGGCACAGGTCTCCGAAATCTTAGATACAATATCCGAGATTAGTTACGCAATATAAGGACAAGGCATAAAATCATTTCATGCCGTGCATGTTGATAGCACTCTTGAAGATAACACGTGCGATGTAGTGACGTCAATCCTTGTGCACGGTGTCTCTGTCTTCTAACAGGTTTTAAACCAAAAAATCTGATATAGATTACAAGCACAGCTGACGGTAGTGGTCACCTTATGCTGCATCTGTTCAATACAAAAACATCAATAGATTAACCCATGCGTACATGTGCTCAGAAGTGTACCGAAAACCTGACCTGACCTGAAGACCATCAACAAGTCAGCTTGCGTAATACAACTTGCAAGTGTCAATTTCACATTAGTTGATCCACACACAACTTTTATTACAGAGTAAATAATTATTATTTTTGCAATCCCAGCGAAATCACTAGTTTCAACAAATTATGTTGTAATTTTAGTCAATAGTCTAATTATTCAGATTGCAGACTTAATGGATAGCTAATGTATTACCTAGTTCGTAAATAAATTATACATTGTATTGCTTGCAATTATTTAATAAAAGCCTGTATGTTTATAAAGCACAGTCATACGCACTACCATTTTCCGACTGGCTAATCTATTTAAATGTCATCCACTATTCTCGCATAGGTGACAAAAAATTGTCTTTATTATTCCCACTGCTGGGACACAGACCTCTTCTCTTTAAAGAGTGGGATGTACTCTTTTTCATGGTCAAAGTCAAATGGACTGGTAGATATAATATGTCTTAGAATTGTGGTATCTTGCAAATGCTGATTAACTCTTGGTTTTCTTTTACTGTTTAGATAGAAGTGGTGATAAAATAAGGACGCAAAGTAATGTGACTACCTAATGTAATAATATAATGTACGCAAAGTAATGGTTCAAACTCATGACTAATAACTCGTGTCCGTTACCACTTGGCCTTCACTGAATATTACCTATTCTTGAACAGCTTGAACTGGACAGTATCATCCTTCCTTATCTTATAGCCATTCACATTTATAATAAATTATTACATACAAACACTTCCTTAAAACAACAGTGTTATTGTTAAAATGCAGTAAATTTCAAGTAATTTTCCGGATGCCATTTAGCATATAACTTTTAACAGGGAAATAATTTTCAAGATTCATCAGCTTTTGTTGTTAAAACCTCTCCAAACTTCTAATCGTCTCTTCACGTCTTTGAGAAATTCTTTTCTTTCTTCTTGATGTTTTGAGATTCTATTGGCTTTGGTATCGAAACAAAAGTAATTTGTTTTCTATTTGAAGATTTATTAGTATTATATTACTTTTACTTTGTATTTCACTTTTTTGCGTTTTTTTTTTATCGCGTCAGAGAATGGAATCAATCAACTTTAATGATAATGATCCTAACATACTACGCACCTTTTCGAAGAACATCACCAATAAGATTCGTGTATTTAGGGCGTCCCCTCGTGGCGTTTCTACTCACAACTGCTTGGTACTCTTAAAATACGTTTTCTTTATCGCCGACCACATCTAAAAGTCGACGTAACATAAATCTTATTTAACAATAAAAGAAGCGCTATACGAGTATACTTCACAAAAATTGTTTTAAAGATATCAATATACTTTGATATGTCTTGTAACTATTACTTAGTTCCATATAATTAAATCTTGAACGACATTAAATTCTTCAGATAAAATTGTTCATAAAGAATCTTACTTATTATGGGCAGTCAACCCTGTGAACATTATAATTAATGTATCACTTTTCTTGGGGAATAAAATAATATTGGCAAATTTTATTTTTTTACCCGGTTTATAAGCCTTTTCAACATCTTGGAAAATCAGTGATCTCTCTAATTCTTCTTTATCTTCCTTAGAGTAAGAATGACCTACGAGAATAGCATGAGCTATTCTTGTGCTAATAATATTACCTAGTGAGCAAGGTGGCCACAGGGTTGACTGCCCATAATAAGTCGGACGTACGTACATTTAAATATCGCTTCTGTTGGAGGCGTAAGGTGGAGCCTATCAGGTTGTTTGAAGCGACTGTCTTCACTGGATGACTGACAGCTGAATGGGATTAGCCGAGAACAGAGTTAAATGGATTGTGATTAGAGAGGCCCATGTCCGTTAGCTGTGTTTTAGGAATGACTCGTGAAGTTTATTTTAATTCACCTATTTCTTAAAATACTATCTTTAACCTACCTATCCTAAATTTGGGATAAGTTCTCCGTATTACACCACTTCTCTCGTCAGTGCCCGATTGCTTATTGATTACGCATCTCTCGTTGTGCCAATCCTTCTTTCATTGATATGCCCCTTTCTCCACACAGATCTTCGACATGGCAACAGGTCTTCTCCTCCGGAACGTCAGCAGTGATGATCCTGAGTTTGAAGTAGCAGGCCTATCAGCAAGCAACTCCTTGGCTGTGTCAGTGAGAGCCTTCAATAGGAAAGGGTTTAGTGAAGCGCTGACATTAACGTCTAGTTTGTTGAAGTATCCGCAGCGGCACACAGGTATGATTTCATGTTCTGAGTGTTTGTAGGCTTTAGTGATTTTATGTATTGAAAAGACAATAACCAAATAAATAGGTCAAATCATTGGTTGATGTTTTCGCTATAGCAAAAATTGGATCCAATTTTGATCAATGTCTTTTTCTATGACAAAGTTACCATACCATCTATTGAGAAAATCATAGAGGTCTGAGGTGAGTTAGTTTATTCATAAAATATGATTGAAAATGTTTAAATGTCACACGTTTACGTAGTCATTTCCACACATTTGTCAAGAGTTTCGACACTTGAAATTACTAGTAAGAAACACAGTATTACGAAAATTTTTATGTGCACCCATATTTTCGAACTAAGTTCGGACCCAAAGACCCAAAACCTTTCGTAGTAGGTAAAGTGTTTCTAACTAGCCATTTTTATACATGAAATGGCATCATAAGTAAAAAAGACGAATAAAATAAAAGCCACAGTTGTTCCCACAGCGCAGGTCCCCGTCAAGGTGGAGCTGACGACGGTCCTGATGATAGTTCTGGGAGCAGTGGCAGTGATTGCCGCCATGACTGCCTTGTCAGCTGTCGTCTTCTGCTGCAAGTACTTCAACAAGAGAGAGAGTGAGTATGGGTGTTGTTTGATTGAAATTGGTGTGTAGTTTAGTTGAAACGACAGATTTAATTAATTTGGAGCTTAACAATGGTTTCTAATTTGATTAAATTATCCAATCATAAAATAAAATAATGTTGACACAGGGATTAAACGTCATCCTGAAAACTGTAGCTGAGAGCTTCGGCTCTCCGATTATGCAGCAGTTCGGCTTAGGCTTCCGATTATGCAACCTCCGCAAGGTTGATTGTTACTAACACTAGGCAATAAGTTTTTGCTATGCTACTAACATTAGGTAGTAAGTTTTTTTTTTATATGTCTCTAACACTAGGTAACAAGTTTTTATATGTTACTAACACCTTATGGATATTTGCGTCCGAAATAAAGATATTCTATTCTATTCTATTAAAACAATATTTTCAATTTTAATTAATATTGAGGTCGATTCTGTGAAAATATTTAAAATGTTTAGTTATAATTAAGATTACGCATACCATTACAATGGAATAAAAGTATATCGCTTTAAAGAAAAAGTTTTTACTCAGAAGCTGTAAATATCCTACATATTAATTTCAACTGCAAGATTATAATTAAAATATGAAATGCCAAGAAAATCTAAAAGGCCTACCTTTTAGTTTTCTTAATAAATACAACATAAATTGGTCGAGAAATTAAAAGATTTCCAAGAATGTAACCTGACAGTGGATTTCATTTTATTCTTTGTTTTTAGAAAAACATGAAAAGGACAAGCAGGATGAAACATCGAATATACCGCTAACTGGCACCAAAGAATCGGAAAGCGTTAATAGTTTAGGTAAGTCCCTAAATGTTGATACCGTGATAGTTGCATGTTGCCTCGCTGAACTTAATAATCAAAAGTGCGACTGTTGAGCGTGGTCCTGGATTAAGTCTATTTATCGAGGAATTGTAGAAGGTTTTCTATCTAGAATTCCTCGATAAATAGATGAAACAGGGGCAAGCTTATTGATGTTAAAGCCCAAACATTTTTTTTAACGCCATAACGATACTAAAGCTAAACTCTTCTTCTAAAAAAAATTTATAAAAAAATCTTAAGTCTAAAAGCTAAAAAAAATATACTTGGTCTTTGAAGATGATTCAAGTCTAACAGATGCATAATTTCATAAGCATATAATCCACTGAATACTAACGGAATACAAGACAGCTTGTCTTTGTGAGCATCACATCTCATTTCTCAGTATCAACTATGCTTAGACAAACACAGTACCAGATACGTATAAGACAGATACGAAAGCATATACAGGGCAGAAAGTAGAAACGGTGTCTGAAGGGGATGTATCCTTAATATTGATGCTATTAAAAATTAACATAAATAAATCATTAAATTTTGTAATGCTGCATTCAAACATAGCACGACATTGCTTGTTTGTATTAGAAATTGAACCATCTTGAATATGAATATATAAAATATAGCCTATATTTATTTATGGTCAAATCTTTCTGATAGACACAGCAACATTCACACTTACATTTAAATTAAAGGATGATCAAGAAATGCCATGAATATTAAATTGCCTTTAATTAAATCTGTATAACATTCATATAACGGAAACTTGTACAAGTTTCCATCCTGTATACATCCCAGACGGTTTTCTATACAAGGCAGGCTAAGTCCTATATACCTGTACTAGCCCGCTAAACCCTAAGCCCCGACCGATCCTGACCGTGCCCTAAGCCTACTTAAAAGCTAATGGGCAGAAGCTAGATAATTGAATTAATAAACCTGACCAGCCATATAGTTCTGACTATTTAATTCTTCTCAAATCCATTGCACCACATTTTGAAAAAGAAATCACGGATACGTAAAGAACTCAATGAACGTTGCTGTATTATATACATAAGAAATACATTGCCCTGTATTGCGTGTCACGCAATATCCGTAGTTCTTGTTTGTAGAAAAATATCATCTTTCAAAGAGAACTTCCGCAAAAACAATCGACGGCAGTAAAGAATTTTATACCAAACCTAGAAGAATTTGGAAGCGATTTTCCCAAGAAATTCAAACCAGTCAGAAGTCATTGAACCATAGGATCATACTAAATATTCGATTTATGTCGTATCGGATTCAGATAATAGGATATATCGGGATAAAAAAAGGATTTTTTAATAAAATACTACACATTTTTGTAATCCTTTTTTGGAGAAGTGCGTAATTTTTTTACACGATTCTAAAAAAACAGCGATGATTTTAAAATACTTGCTTATATAACATCACGCCCATATAAAAAATCATCTTCTAATTACAGCCCAAACCAACATCACATCTAAAACACTCGCTCATACCAAATTCACATAAAAAACGAAACAACGAGCACTAAAAATAATTTATTTAGTCATTTACACATATAATTATCTCCTCCTTACAGATAAAAATCCAGATATAATACCAGTAGACGGGAAGATCAGCGACAGCTGCTCATATAAATCTTCTACGACCGACTACAGTTCCATAAGACCGCTTATATCGAAGACGACGGATAAATACGACATGACGACAAATTGTGACAAGTTTTACAACCACAACATCGAACCTTGTAACCAATACATACAAGTTCGACCGATGGAGTACCGAAGACCGTACGCACCATCATTGCAAATGCCAAACCTTGGCCCCAGCATACAGAGCTTGGGGCCAATGAGCAGTCTGCATATGCCGAATGTTGGCTGCAATGACTGTCATAGACAGCCGCATGATAAAGTGTACGAGGATTGGTTGAAGTATAAGAATACGTTGCCCTTGAATACTAGTGGTTTGGTAAGTATAGACAATCTTTTAACCTTATGATATGTAATTTCAAGGAAATTAACTGCTTAGCAAAATAAATACTTATCCGTCGGTTAAAATATCAACTGACCTCTTTTGACAGTCGAGTCATATGTCGGTTTTCAAGGCAAATTGGCAAAAAAAAGAATAATTGCCCTGACTAAATAACATTGTTATTTCAAACTTATTTTTCTCGTCTCTTATTTTTTAACGCAAAAACTCTTAAGACCGCTGCCGCTGCATCCATAACGTGTTTTAATCCCGGATGGATCGGGATGACGTTGAGTTTCACACAAAACCACCTAACACCCTTTTCTATTTCAGCTACCAGCAGAACAACTGCTTCCTCCTGAGTTGTACGCCACACCACCACCACCATCTCTGTACAGTAACCCCAGCGGAAACCCACTGAACCTCACTCAGATGCCAGAGTTAGAGCCTCGATACGACCTAGAGTCCAGATCTCTGGCGATGGACTCTAGAAGTTGCTCCAATTCACCGCCAGTGAGATTCAACCCGGAGAGTAACAGTGTGTATTACAGTAAAGGTGCGCTCGATAGGACTACTAATACGTTGCCACATTTGAAACGTAATAGGATAAATGGTAAGCATTATTGAACATAATTTTTCCCAAACTCTAATCCCTAAACAATTACAGGCACTTTCAGAGTTGGTCAGACAAATATGATCAAATATGTTAAAAAGCAGCACAATATCGAGCCTTACTTTCGTTTCTGAAATAGAGGAATGTTAATTTAATTCAGGTGGGTCAATGGAAAAGAAAGAAAAAGTATTTAATTGTCACAAAACGACATACAATATAAATATATGCTTATGCTTAACCATTTATATGCTTATGCTATGCCATTGCCTCACTTGCACTAAAATTTACGCGAACATAGAATCTTTAAGTATGCGACGCACGGTATGCGACAGCTAGATATTTTAAACATTAGTTACTAAGCTCGTCTAAACTAGAAAATATTGGAAGAGACTCGAGGATTATTCGTGTTTATGTTCTGAGTTCTGGCATAAATTATGCTGTAGACGGAAAACTAAATCAAAGTCCAACTTGATAAGGTAGAAGGAAGGTATTCACTTAATAAAAATACTAATGGCCCATTTCTAAAGTATTCTTTATCTAAAATTCCGACTATTTTTTATAACAATTCTCAGTAAATTGTTAATGTATTCGTGCTGTCGACTAGTGCAACCTTAAGCAAATGCCTTGATGAAATTAAGATTTTGATTTAAAATGTCCAGAGTTGCATTACAATAGGCAGAAAAACAAATAAAAAATCCTATCAAGTCTTGATCCCAACGTTAAGCCTAAATTTTTTTCAGATTTCCATGTTCAAGCTACGTAAATCTTCAAATCCTGTTTTTTTTTTTTTTTAAGAAATGATTTTACAATAGTTTTCCTTCTCTAGCATATTTTTCTGTAGTTTGTGAAATTCAAAAAATAGATATGTAATCTCGATTTATCAGCGTATAGTTTAGCAGCGTATGGACTATGCCGGTTCTGAGTGATATCATGTTCTATACGCTGAAACTATTTCAGCTTAACCTGTATTGGTTTCTGGCAAATACCTATATATTCTGCAAATAAGTACTTATTTTAAATGGAATCGTAGGTACATTTTTCTTTCCAATTTAATATTATGATATTTATTATTTAACATACACTCAGCTTCAAAAGATAGTGGTCATTGTGAAAAATGTCAAACGCGTTAAATCATGACTCAGTCATCATAAAGACTGTATTGATTATTATTGAATGCATTTATTTGTCACTTTTTACAGTTTATTTAAAAAAAGAATTTAAATTTAAAACATTATTGATAACAGTATTTTCATGCTGACCATAATTTAACGCGTTTGACACTTTTCACAATGACAACTTTCATTTGAAGCTGAGTGTACGTTAAATGATAAATATATCATTTCAAAAAGTTTATTATTGTTATTTACAGAAACTTTTGAAATTATTTTATGTACTGTAAATATGTATGTTTGTCGATTATTGTCGATTTCACGAATTAGGAAAAAGCCACATCACATTAAATCGTAAATTATACGCATAAATAACCCTCAAAAACGCACACAAATAAAGCTTTTAAAAGGAACTTTATTACTGGAGTAACTATTTGGTCCAGTACTCAAAATGTTTTTGTACTCTGTAATTGGTCTGTGGTCCGCATCAATTTTACTCAGTAAACATAACTGTTCAGTGATCAAACATCTGATGTGATCGCATCATTACATTCAGGCTCATGAAAAGATTAATGTTTTCTTATTGGGAAGGGAAAATACCATCATTCTTATTTCTACTACCAAGCACCTTTTCTGAGTATCGGTTTATGCCCTTGATGAATAGGCTGAATATTTGTTTTAAAGTTTAAATTGAAAAAAAAAAGTTTGTATTTCCTAGATGTTAGAACTTAACCATTAATATCAGCTATTCAGGTAGATAATAAACATATAAGGAAGGTATATACATAATATATTATTAGGGTAAGATAAGATGCTATATATGAATACATTTAGGGTAAGAACTTCAACACTAATAAAAATGATACAAGATATAACATATGTTCTAGGTATTCGTGTTGTCTAATGCTCATCAATGGTGGAACCAGTGTGAATATTTGCAATCATTCTGCAAGAAAAAAGAAATTATAATTATTTAGTTATATTACCTTCTAAAATGTCTGTTGCTACTGTTGTGTATGCCTTCTACTGGAACTGCTTATTATATATAATTTTTCTTTTACAGGAAACTCTCCAACTCAAAAGCCAAGTGATCCAAAATTTGAGACAAAATCCACCGACACTTCCTTAGAACATTCTAAAGTTACTAAAGAGTGTTGCTGAAACAAGAAGTATTAGAAAGAGACAAAGCACTTTCAGTGTTATAAAAAAAAACTGATAAAGTGACCTACAAAGCGAACTAGGTAAAAATGCCTTAAGTGAACATTGACAGGCCAGTGGCCTAGGAAAAAGGCCACAATGTACCGTGGTCGTGAAAAGGTGTGAAGTGTACATTAAATGCGATAAAATTCAGTGAGTATCGTATTGAAACTTTTAACCCGTCTGTTGTGTTTTTTTCTCTCTTTTTTAAAATATATATTGCCAATTAATTAATTTGAACAAAACAATGTGAATTTTTGAATAAGTGAATTGTAATTATTAGAATGAACGATAATATGTCAATTTGATATTACGAAAAATACTAGATTGTAAAACAATTTTGTATCTACCACAAGATGTATAAGACTGAATCTGTGTAGAAGATACACACGTTTAGATAAAAAAATAATGATTACATTATATAATATTACTTAATTATTAAGATGAAAACAGTTCAAATAACGCGCAAAATAAGTTTTAATTTGATATTAAAATGGCGTAAGTATTCACAAATTTGTATTTCATTTCTTTTTGTAATCAAAATTCTTGTTGTTTAAAGGGAGACTAGCTAAAACAAATACAGTTATGTACGTTTGAGAATGTAAATAGCGTAAATATTGTAAGTATTTTATACAATAATGTGGCCATGCTAGTTAAATGGTAAATAGGTAACATGTCTAAAATAACCATTATTGTTATAATTGAGCTTTTATGTTATAAATAATAATTTTAATTTGTGTTTGTGAAGGAATAGTATATTATGCAACTAGTGAATAAAGGACGGTTTTAAAGCGAGGGCCATAGATGAATCATGAACAAGTGAAGGATTCTAACAACTGAATCGCGACCGTAGGGAGTGATTCATGATGATTGAATCACGAGCATAGCGAGTGATTCAAGTGTTAGAATCCTGAACGACGCGAGTGATTCATGGCCCTCGATATAAATCCGTTTTATTCAAGAGTTGCATACTATATTTTATACCATGACTTCGAGAAAAAGAAGGATTTAAGCCAAAAGCACAAGGAATAATAATAAATAAATAAATGGTTTATTACCTTCAAAATTTACAGAAAATGAGAAACCTTAGGGCTTCACATTTTTTGTAAATTGAAGGCTCAGCGCCTTTGGGTTTGAGTTACCTAAACAGCACCTGTGTTTCAGGGGCCAGTGACCACCTCCGTTAAGTTACATAATTATAATTAATTAAACATCAATGCAATTAATATTAGAATTACAATCCAAATTAGTATTCACTAAACATCCTAGACCAAAATAAAATCATTATCAAAATCATAAATATAAACAAACTCAAAATTAAATCGACGAAGGAGTTTGAAATTCGAATATTCTTTGCACAAGAAGTTTGTATCGAGTATTTTATGCGCAAGTAGGTTGTATTGCATTGAGATGGAGGTCAAATATATATTGATGTGTTCTAAATTCGAACATCAAAACAGTGATTAAAAGTGCTTTTTATTCACTGTTTTCAGTGAATAAAATAAGCTTTTTAGAGGGGGAATGGTATAAAAGATATTTTTTTCCCGAAAGATATACGAAATGAAAGATATAATCGACGCTTGAAAAGTGAAAATATTATAATCGGAATGTTGTCTTAAAAATATTTTGGAATATTGAAAGCTTACTCGTAGTGGGAAAACCGATGTTGTTTATATGTAAATTATTAAAAATATTATAAATTTGAATACTAAATGTGATAACAGTTACAAGATATCTCTATTCACGATAAGACATAATAATTTTATCAAAAACGTTAATTTTTTCGGTAAGCGTTCCGATTTGGCCTAAACTTATAAAAATACTAAGGCCCATATTCCAAATTCTCATTTTCGACTCAAACTCAAAATTGGCCACACCTACCAATCAACTGCCAACCAATCACAAATCTCGAGTTTGGCATATGATTCTTCAGTTTGACATAATAATTTGTGTACTCAATAGAGCAGCAGCCCAGACACCCCAGACGTTACTGAATTCTTTCTGTAAAAATATGTGGTAGGTATAGAATGAAAACGAAAGTTCAAGTTAGCAAGTACGTTCCAAGTACATGATAACACTACTCAAATCCACTGATTTTGTGTTAAAAGAGTTCGGTAATGTTTAGGGCGTCTAAGATTTTGGAATTGTGCACGTTAATGTCTAAAAACAAGCCATACAATTACAACTGTCCATTTGTAGTTTGAGTTGAGTTGAGCATCAGCATCTGGAATACCATAGGCCTTAAAAATATTTTATGTCACCAAAACAGCTAAATTGATAATTTCTATAAAAAAAATGTTGGCTGTGTAATTGCAATAAAGTAACAAACATGTTTTTCTCCATCGCTAATATCTAACTTTTTTTAACAGTTTTGCGTTATGTAAAATGATAAAACTTTGTAAAATATAAAAAAAGTTTAAACTTTATATTGAAAGTTCGTGAACTGAGCCTGTACCTAACAGAGAAATATTTGATTTTACAAATTAAAATATTTTTACCAATATGTTTTTTATTGAGTTTCAAACAGATAATTTTTATAGGATATAATATTTATATTAGCGTATTATTTTAACCATGACTTAGATTTTATAGACATTTTTAAAGTATGTAAAGTCGGTAAGTTGATAATTTATTTTAGATGGTTTTATTTAAACAAAGTTGAACACTGAGTTAAAGTATAACTTAGTAGGTATTCAATTGAGTACATAAAAAGTTGTAAGTAGTTAATTTATTTTATTTACCATTGAAGCTTATTTTGAATGGTTTTATTTAAGCAAAATTGAATATTGAGGTAAAGAATAATTGGGAATATAAATATTCGTTTCTTTGCGATTCTTACTAGAATTTCATATATCTACCGTATTTACTCAATATTAATCTACTTTGTTTAAGCAATTCACTGCGAGTAAATGCCATGGTGTTGTACTTCGTAGCACGATCATGAACTCGTTCATTATAACTTTAGATGGTAATAAAATCCTTTTAATTTGTACTATTTTATACCACTAATTAGAAAATTTATACCCCTCAGTTATCGCAAATATACAGGTCGTGCTGAAAAGATTCCTTTCCAGCACGATTAAGATAAAATTCTAGCTGGCACAGAAGTTGTTGTAACGGGAGCATGCCTAAAAATTTGTTCTCATTATATACTGAGAACGGTGGGTAGGTGGAGGACCGGGTGCTGTGGTGCAATTAAAAAAATAATAATTGTAGGTTGAGTTTATGGTTTTTGGAGATTGGTTAACAAAATGGACTTCGTTTTGAAAACACTTTGTAAGTATTTTTCTGATTAATTACGTTGCGGGAGTCAAGATAGTGGATTTGTTTCTCTTGGACTTGTCGAGGTTCACTGCCTTGGTGGGGTGGTTTTTTGGTGGTCGCCACTATTGATTCTAGCTATTATCGAGGAAAAAAAATCAAATATCAGAGTTAAAGTGGTTGGAAAAAATTATGCGGGTTTATCCCATTAAATAAAAACACATTATTCTATTGTTTATATTCCAGAATTACACCGTATTTTCTCTAAGATAACATCAACTATTGTTTCTCTCACTCCCTATTCCCACAAAAGGTGGGATTGGGAACACGTGGTCCACTAAATCAAACTAGTGGCTTTATCATGGTTTGTCTACAAGTGCAAATGAGTCCGCATGTATGCGGTCTTGTCACCATGCCAAAACAGCGCTGCAGCGGCTATCTGTATTTTAAACTTCATTTTATCAAGCACTGTATTGTTCTAAGCACGTTGCGTTGAGATTAGGAGAGCGCATTTTGTAGGTGAAATATGGTTGTATTATAAAGGGAATTTAGATGCCGTGAATGTTTGTTGGATTAGATAAGATTGTAGTGTGGTTGAGAGCTAATGCAAAACTTAGGTACCTACTGTTTAGTTTGTAGGTATGTAGAACAATGTTTTTGCTTTTGTTATACAAGATGCAATCAGGAATTAATAGTTTTTAAGTACCTAGGAGTAGATACTTAATTTTTCATTTAGATACTTTCTTTTTACTTGTAAAATTATAATGTGGTTGGTACCTAATGCAAAACTTAGGTACCTACTATTTAGTTAGTACGTATGTAGAACAATGTTTTTGCTTTTGTTATACAAGATGAAATCAGGAAACAATAGTTATTAAGTACCTACCTACTTGGAGTAGCTCCTTTTTTGTTTAGATACTTTCACACGCTGTGCATAGGTACTGTCTGTGCTTACGAATCCGTAATTCCGTATGCTGCGCTTTATGAAAATGGCATACACCGACGGAGCTGACCATTCGACTTTTCTAAGATTTCATTCTAAGGTAAAATAATTGAGCAATGCCATTAAATGTTTCTTTTTTATGTTTCTTTTTTTAGGATAAAATATGGCTGTATTGTTTTCGTATAAATCAGACACTATTCATAGCTCTTTTTTAAAAATAAGTATTACCTTTTTGGATGACAAAATATTTTCTGAAACATACTACTTGCATGAATTCAAGCGGGCTAATACCAGCCGGGCGAGCACGGCCTTTCTGATAGGCTTGAGTCACGCATTTCATCACGGTTTTTGCTTCCAAGCTGTGATAACAATTTGTAACTCAAGCCTGTCACAGTAGGCCGTGCTAGCCTGCCTGGCAGGGGAGACGTGGGCCGACCCTTGCTGCAAGCCGACTGCCACATTGAAGCTGCAAGTAATGCCCACTGTAGACCGGACTTGGTTACTGCGTCGACTGTACATCGCCCGGATCAACTGTACATACTTCCCAGACACACATTTCCAACCACATTTAAGGGCCCACCACAAAACCTAACGAAGCACTCGTTCGTATACATTTCGAGATAAATGAACACCATGTGCAAATTTTTATGTGCACTTCTGTATTTCTCGCGCAACTGACCCCGATCAGGCATAAAACTGAAATGGTTCTGCGATATTTCACTTTCTGCTCTCAGCCGCCTTTCAATAACTTACCCCACTTATGTAATAAACTTTTCTTATCTAGGTATAGCTACGTCAGGGTTGCATTGATACACTAGTGCGTGTCTTAGAAACGCACCGACAAAGTCTGAAAGGAGCCTTCACGTTTGCATGGAGTCGACTCTATTGTTACTTACTCATTCAAAGGCAAGTACCGTAGCAGTTACTATGACAGAAACATAGCTTAGTGTATAGGAAACGGAAGGCAGACAATACAAAACGCCGTAGCGAGAGGATCGTAATCCTCACTTGTTTTGCTTCTTCCACCTTCGTAGTTTCTTATTTTAGGGATGTTGTAAGTATCAAAAATTATATAAAACTATATTACAGCTACCATAAAATACTTTCCATACCTATTCCTATTCCATAAACTAACTTTCCCTTAGGGTACGTTCCCATAGAACATCCGTATCTCCAGGATCGTTTTCAACGGATTCGTCGCAACTGGAGGTGATGTACACACCGCATTTACAGTACCGTTTTAACGGATCCGTCGCTAATGGGAGTAATTTTCACACTACACTTAGTGTACCACCAACTTTTATTTCTTCCTATACCAATCCTACCTACGTCATTGCCGAATAAAAACGTATGTATATGATAAAGCGGACCTGTAAGACGGATCCCTGTGTGAACGAGCACTGGGTACTCCGTTGTTTTTCTGATCTTGGAGGAGCTCGAGACAAAAAAATAATAGCCGCACCGGTCGATCTTCCAAATTAGGCAGTGCTTGCCGAGGACGGTCCGTGGATGAGCGAACACGACCATCCATTACGTAGATAAGTAGGTTGCACGAAGACGTCAGTCTTTCCAAGGAGTACACCTGTTACTCAGTTACTGTATTGTGGTGATCAAATTGGTAGTTGCTCCATGTAAAATACTAGAGCTCAGCTGCATCCAGTTAGGAAATCGCTCATAAAAACTTTATGGCAACGAGATTCATTTACAATGTACTTAGGACGTGCATACTTACGTAAGAAAGATTTGTTACGTGGATTGTTAAACTCTGCTCTTTTCATTAAGCACTCGACCTAACGTAGGCACCTGCTCTTCTTCTAATAAAACATCTATCTAGACTTGTTGAGCATCTAAAGTCACACCTCAGAAAGTAGTGCCTAAGTTTCGGCACAGACAAAAAGTAAAAGTTTGGCGTGCCAATCTAATTGCTATTTAAATGCTGTCTGAAGTTTTAACACTTAAAATTATAAAGGTCAAAGTACACAGAGACAGAGTCGAAGAAAAGCGACGGCGACGTGTCAAATTCGCGTCTTCGTGCATAATTATGTATGTCGTAGTGCGGGATTTGCAGTGACAATGGTTGGCCCTTTGATTTGCTTAGATATGCTTGAGCTTTTAACACTCTTCCCGAAGTTCGATTCAACTGAAATTTTTCACAAACTTTTGTATTTTTAACATTGATCATCATCATACTATCTAGTCGGTTTCGGCCACAGCGACTGTATTCATTTGCTCCTGAACGTGAATCTGAGCTCAAATTTGCTGCTCTGTTATGTGCTCTCATTACCGAAAAACTCCGAGCACAGAGCGGACACGTCAGGACACCGTTGACGACGTGATAAATAGTAGCTGTTCATGGTCTTGCTAGCGTGGTAAAAAATAATAATATAAAACTTTGTTAATAAACTGTTTATAGGTAGCTATTCTCGCCCCCATCGATAAGGAAGTCATTTTGCACATCAACATTGAAGATGTAGATGAACTTTATTCCATTGCTAGATAATTTTTCTTTAAATTCGACGAACTACAAGGATATAAACCGCTTCAATTATCCTTAGCACATTACTGTTCCTTTACAGGAATGGTGTCGTTGCACGAACGAATAAAGTCTATATGAGGAACCAGTGAATTTTAATCTCCGTTATTCAAAAGATTTCCTCTTCAAACAATCTTTAAGAAAGCGGGGATTTACGACAAAGGAATAGTAGCAAAACAAGCATAAACCGTTTTATTAAAGCGTTCGTTACGCGAAGTCTCTTCAAATAATTTTCACACAAACCCTGGCTCCCGGACTATGCCTCCGTATTGACTCTGGTCTCGCCACCTTTATGTTGGCGCCTTATTCCAGAAGTTATTTATGTGACCTACAATCACAGCAGTAATACGAGTTTGTTTTTAGAAGACTTGATTTAATATTATAGGAAGTAAGGATGTAATCAAAATATATTATTGTTTTATTATTTCGGTTTGAACACAATAGATTATCAGTTCATATAACTGAACCAATATTTTACACGGGGTACATCTGACTGTTCGCCAATTTAGACCAGCTTAGAAAAAACTGGTTACCTTTGAGGAGATATTGACCCCATAGAGCAGTGGTTGCCCAGTGGTATCGGCCGCGACATACAAGTTGTAGGTCGTGGGATCGAGCCCAGGCAGGCGCTTTACTTTGTGTAAATTATTTCATCACCACTGCTCTCAAAACTGTGAAGGAAAACATAGTGAGGAAACATGTCCTAGAACCAAAAATTCGAAGACATGTAACATCCACCAACCCGCACTGGGCCCGCGTGGATTAAGGCCCATTCCCTCTAACAGAATGGAGGCCTTTGTCCCATCAGTGGTACATTAATAGGATGTATGTAGGATGATGATGATTTCAATTTGGGGAAATCAAATCGAAATGAATGGGTGGAATAAATAGTAGGAGTGTTTTTATTAAAGCCATGCTGCTCCTCAGTCCTTGGTTCGGTTCTTAATTCTGGAGAGAAGTTTTATAACAAAGTTATTTTCCTCGTAAATAGAGTAGCCGCAACCTCTGCAGCAGAACATGAGATAATGGGTTCAATTCCGAGGTCAGGTAATATTCTGCTATTTCTCATTAAAACAGTCTGAAGTTGAATTTGTGTTTGGCTGATTGTAACAGATGACCGGCGCGACGTTTAAGAACCTAAATGGAAATAAATAATTAACCGAAGCGATTTTATAGCAATTCATACCTTTTTAAAGTACCAGCTAACTCTTTAAAAGGTTCCTTAACCCCATGAAGCCAGGGTCGGATCAATTAAACCCTTCATAAATTTTAAATTACGTAAAATTAACAAATCAAATAATGGTGGTGCTGATTCTCAGATATGAAGATAAATATTATAAAGGCTGTGTGATTTTAATACTTATTTATTCTTTATTTAAGTAATAGCTTTTGTCAGAGACTTCGCCCACCGGCAAATCGAAATTTATCCCACGGGAACATTGTAGGTGCAGGGATAAAATCCTTTGTCCTCATCCAGAACATCCCATCTGCCAAATTAAATCCAACTCCGTTCAGTCGGTTTTAAGTAATAAACTTTAATAAATTTGTAGTGGCATCAACAACGCCACTTACGAACTAATGACATGACGTCACGCATATCCTGCATCGCACCAGCAAAGATTTCGGCGCGATTTGAACACATACAACAGTCCGACATTAACCGTTGGGTAGTTGCCCAGACCAGACATAACACCCGTCTGGTCGGAGGATTCTCCCTTTTCTGTGGAGGTTTGTGGGACTTTAGACCCTGTTACACTTAACCCCAAAAATTTAATGTTTTTAGCCTAGTAGCGAACCGATTGCCATAAATTACCTAATTCAAGCTACTATTGTACTTAAGTGTAATTTTTTTTCTAATAAATTAAAAAAAAATCCGTCTCTGCACTCAATGGTTGAATTATTTTTTTCTATTAAAAGAGCATCCTATATATCCCTTTGTAAATTCGTCGTATCGTATGATTTCATATAACTGCCCCAATTCCGAGGATTATAAATAATATTTTCACGGTTCGTTAAACGGTTATGAATGGATGTGTGTATCAAAGAGACGACCGTGTTTTAGAAATTAAAATAAGCTTCATAAATGTGATGACGGTTTTCAGTAAATGCTTATGTTACTATGCATTTTATTTTTATGAAGTTAGGAGGATGCTAAGGTTTACGAATAACTTACTGTTAACCTTTCATATAAATAGTATGTACCTTGAAAATAAAGGGTCCTGATTTGAGTCGTTGGCGTTAAGAACGTTTGAAACCCTATGAAAGATTAGGTTTGATAGATTTTCAGGATGGATTACAGTTTAAAAATGCTGAGTTCTTTCGAGAAATAGTAAATTCATTACAATTTTTTATTTATCGATAGGCTCGCGTTTGAAAACTAACTCTCCTGATGGTAAGCGATGATGTGGTCGACGGGGAAGCACACTTGCCTATAAGTAACTTATTCACTCTGCATTTAAAGATACCATACAGATAGCTACAACCTTGGGGGGTTGTAGCTATCAGGAAACAAAGACTCCGGCAGGAAATTCCACTCCTTAGCTGTGCGCACAATGAAAGTATTCGCAAAACGCTTTGTACGTATGGGTGGGATGACCACCATGCCAACGTTCCAAAATGCCAATTGTGTGAACTCTACTCCATTATGGACATTAAACTGATACTTTTCAGTTTGCTCAAGAAGGAATAAATCTTCCACAATCATTTTCTAACAAATAAGTACCTATAGCTCTGTATAAAGGTAGGCTCTTTAAATGTGTTCATTTATTCCACCAGACAACAACCAAACTGTCATAATAAACCCCGGGTCCATGTCAACCAAACCATTACTTATCTCACCCGCGTTAGCACCTAATTCACCCGCGACTAAATATAGTGAATCATGTATATTTTATCTACATATACGTACTACATGTTATAAATGCGAAAATAACTCTGTCGATCTGTCTGTCTGTTTGTTACCTTTTCACGTCTTAATGGCTGAACGAATTTAGATGAAACTTGGCACACATATCTGTCTATGTCCTGATTTAAGACATGGAGACGGATGGTAGTATGTTCATTTGGGAAACACTATTCACGCAGGTGAATCCGCGGGCACAAGCTTGCAATATTATAAAGCTGAAGAGTTTGTTTGAATAAAGTCTCTATTATCTGGAACTACAGTCGGATTTGAAAAAATCTCTACGCATTTGGTAGCTCAATCCTTGAGGGAAGTTATAGACTATTTAACATCACGCTACGACCCTTAACGCCGATATCTGAATTAGAGTTTTTGTCAAATTCCACATACTTTCTCCCTAAAACCTGTCACAGTAGGCACGTTTTAAACACAAAATACTTGATTCAGAAACCATCTCTACAGAGTCGAGCAAAAATAAAAAGTCAGAAACAGCGCAGGCGTGTAAAACCGCGTGGTGCAGCTAGTCATGTTTATTTTTGCATCAAGATATGCGGTGGCGTCACTCCAAATGACGAGGGTTACTTGAGGGTTATTGACGGCACCCTCAGAATCTATGACGACTTATGGATACTCGTGATACGGGTTACGATAATCGCTTTGGTGGTAAATATCGAGTGATTACGGTCGTGTTTTGTTTTCAGGTTTTATATGACCTTTTTATTAAGGTTGGGTCTGGTGCTGAACAGAAGGATTATTTTTTTATTTTATAGGCTCGCGCTTGACCACTATCTCACCTGATGGTAAGCGATGATGTGGTCGATGGTGGAGCACGCTTGCCTAGAAGTAACCTATTCACTCTTGACTTAAAGACCCCTAGATAGTAGCTATCGGGAAACACAGATTTGTTTTTTATAGATTTATTGCTTCCATTTATTGACAATTTCTAGTCGGATGACCTTATTGCCAGCTTCGTCAGCGTTATATTCGGAAAATTATCCCACGGGTACAAAAATATTTATTTTTGTTACTTTCTACCTTCAAGATTTTTGCATGCCATTTAAATGTTTCATTATTTCAATTCACTTTTGCCAAAATGTCCACTTCGGCATTAAAAAAACGTCATCCCTACAAAGTAATTCAAAACATATGCAGACAAAAAGTAATGTTATCAAAATCACTCAAGTCTGAATTAAGTTAAGCCTTAACTGGGATTGGTTTGACGCGTCGTGACGTCACCCACAGCTTACCCGGTCTGTCACCTGACGTCCTGGATATCCGACGACAAATCCGGTCAACACGTTATTGACTTACTGTTAAGATTGGCGAAAACTGAATTTGTTTTGTTGTAAGTCGTGCTTCTGACGAAATAAAAAGCTTTTGGGTTTTTGTCTCTTTTATCAAATCCATTTTATCCATTAATGCTTGTGTAAAAATCAAATAATTTTTTTCTAGTCATAAGTGTAACTTATGGTGTACAATAAAGTATTTAATAAATAAACTTAGTACATAAACCCTTATTTATAAAAATTTCGACGGTGTTTAGGTATTGTTCAATTTTAAAGATTTTAAATTTTGTGTAGAAACTTTGCATAACAATAAAATACCTTGTTGACACAAAGAAAAACATAAAAAGCTGCAAGTTGGAGTTTTTTCACTTGCGAACTTGTGCTTCAACTCTAAATTAGAAAAAAATCGAGGCATTCGAGGGAGGAATTCACTCAACAAATCAAACTTGCTCTGAAAGTGTGAGAGGGCTTGTGTGTATGTCTGTCTCTATAAGTGAGTACGTACTTATCTTGCAAGCTCTTCATCTGCTCCGAAATCCGGGCTCGATTATCCTTTTAATGTTCTTTTTTATACACAAAACATAGGAGATCTTTATGAATGATCCTACTTGGCAAATGACCTCTATAAATGTGGTCAACTCCTATCGGTAGACTTTGAAGAGCAGACCAATGGTGGACAACGCTATTATTGGCCAGGTAAGACGTTCACTAGGTTGTTTGTCGGTTATAACACTTTGACCATGAGTTGACCTAGAAAAGTGCGGAGTTTCAATAGAACGCAAGCCTGGCTTATACTGGTTATGTTACCACAGAGATGCTGATATTAGGTTTTTATTACAAGGATGTCAAGCGCTTAAATATCATGCTGTAGTCCAACTCTCTTCGATCTACTGTAGACTAACTGATAATATTTAAATAAAACGTACGAAAAACCAAACAAAATATCTCGCTGCAGAAAACGCACCATTTTTCAAGAGTCGAAGAACGAGTCAAAATTCTTTTATGGGCCGAGTGCGAGTCTAGTGTTACATTAACATAAATACAGGAAGCAATACATTAGCTACACGACTATTGTACTGAATAGTTCATACACACCACTCGCTCGCTGGGTAGGTTATGAATATGGTGTAAAGTGGAGGCGGTAGCGGGAGCGATTTAACCCTTGTCAAGACACAACTGGCAGCAAAATGATATTTTATCAGCGATAACGATGTTCAAAATTAATGGGATTGACATGTAAATAGAGGATAGAGGAGGCCAAATGGAGTTTCAGTATGTAATAAATTACCCATCCCCGGACCAACCTTGTCAAGCATTGCTTCACCTTGATAATCGACCCCTGCGGCTATTATTTCTAACCACAAGCTGCTTGAACAACTGACTTAACCTAACTTCTATATATATTGTATGTAAAACTGTTTTCCTTTTTTTCTTCTCAAATCTCTGAGGCCTGCTTGCGCCACCCTGGGTTTATCTTATTTACTTCGAATTAGTAGCTATCGCGGGCCCATTATGAATAGAAAGAATATTTACTTAAAAAAAAATAAACAATAATAAAAATAAAATAAAAACAACCAAACCGACTTCCAAAAGAAAACACTACAAAGCAAAAAAATTCTTTCTTTTCCGAAGTTGGTGTCAAAACATGGAAAACAATGGGTATGAAAGACTTCGGAAAAGAAAGTTATTTTTCGCTTTGTAGTGTTTTGTTTTGGAAGCCGGTTTGATTTTATATATTGTTCTTTTTTCATTTTACTCGTTTTAGTTTTGGTAGTAACCTCCAATTATTATGAAAATCATTTGTAGCCAAAGAACATTTTATGACAATTCCAATAAACCCAAACACGACTAGGATACATTGTTTTATTTCGGAGTTCCACTGCCTACCTTCTGGCTTCATCATCAGATCAGTTCAATGGTATCATTTTCATCAGTACCATTTATTATAAGTATTTGCTTCATAATAGTCGGTTTACTATTCGAGATATCTTATACTCGGTGACACTTAGCATTGAGGAGTTCCAGTGGCCATCTGTGGTCTTCTTGAACAGTTCCACTTCACTAAATGATACTTTCTGAGTGCAAATGATTACATTGTTTATGAAAATACCAAAATCGCTTCAATTACGCCTGTAATATTTGAGAAGTTCACTCGATTTCTCTAGGATTCCATGATAAGATCCTGACTTGAAGACCATGGTACCACTTGTGTAGTGTACCTTTCAAACAGAAGAAGAATTTTCCAAATCAGTCCAGGCATCTTTGATTAATCGGGGAACATTAATAAAAAAATAAAGATTCCGACGAAGTGCGAACACCCTCCTTTTTTTGAAGTCGTTTAAAAACCCGCGCGAGACCAAAAAGGCTCACATAACTGTCAATTTTACCACGTGTTAGCAACTAACTCTGTGTTAAGTTTTTGGTGCAAGTGGGCCTAGTACATATTAAAGTCTGTGTTTATAATTTGTCCGTGTGAAACGGGGTAAGGAATACAATCATGGTATTATGTTATGTTAGGTGTATATATTAATTTCATTTTAAGCATTATTTTCTTCGTTTCTATCACTATATTTCCTTACACTGTTCTAGCTTTTCCTTACTTGAATGTACTATCATTAATTTGGCACGATTACTTTTAGATGAATCTCTAAGGATGCGGGATGGTGCCCGCTTTCCATTATCTTGACAGTGAAGAGAAACGCTTCGGTTTCTTCCGACTTATTGGGTTAGAAAGATAAGTTTTCCTATGCTTTGATTATTTCTTTTGTTGTTCATTTAGTTGTGGCTGTTCTTTGAAATGAAAATCCCTTTGATTTGTTGGTAATTGAGTTTGTCTAGTGAACAAATCTAAAGATATTCGCTATTTAGTTTCTGTAACTGGGTTGGTCATTCGAAGCTCTTTCCTACCATTTTGGTTCTCCTGGTGTTATTTTAATTATCTAATTGATGTTTTGGTCGCAACCGCCTCTGCCCGCGTAAGTCAAAATTTATTCCTTAGAATATGTTCTACTCGACAGCGGTATTTATTAAGGGAACGTGACCGCCTACTAGGCTTAAACAGTATGAAAATGTTCCGAAAAACGAAATGAAGGAGTTGACTCAAAACATTTCAGTCATTGCAGCATGATTGAAAAAAAATGCCCAAACATACAGACTTTAACACACTGCATAGTCAGGCAACCATCTTTTTAAGGTTCCGTACCCAAAGGATAAAAACGGGACCCTATTACTAAGACTCCACGGTCCGTCTGTCTATTTGTCTGTCTGCCTGTTTGTCTGTCTGTCTGTCTGTCTGTCTGTCTATCTGTTTGTCTATCTGTCTATCTATCTGTCTGTCTGTCTATCTGTCTATCTACCTGTCTGTCTATCTGTCAGTCTATCTGTCTTTCTATCTGTCTGTTTATCTGTCTGTCTATCTGTCTGTCTATCTGTCTGTCTATCTGTCTGTCTATCTGTCTGTCTATCTGTCTGTCTATCTGTCTGTCTATCTGTCTGTCTATCTGTCTGTCTGTCTATCTGTCTGTCTATCTGTCTGTCTATCTGTCTGTCTATCTGTCTGTCTATCTGTCTGTTTATCTGTCTGTCTATCTGTCTGTCTATCTGTCTGTCTGTCTATCTGTCTGTCTATCTGTCTGTCTGTCTATCTGTCTGTCTATCTGTCTGTCTATCTGTCTGTCTATCTGTCTGTCTATCTGTCTGTCTATCTGTCTGTCTATCTGTCTGTCTATCTGTCTGTCTATCTGTCTGTCTATCTGTCTGTCTATCTGTCTGTCTATCTGTCTGTCTATCTGTCTGTCTATCTGTCTGTCTATCTGTCTGTCTATCTGTCTGTCTATCTGTCTGTCTATCTGTCTGTCTATCTGTCTGTCTATCTGTCTGTCTATCTGTCTGTCTATCTGTCTGTCTATCTGTCTGTCTATCTGTCTGTCTATCTGTCTGTCTATCTGTCTGTCTATCTGTCTGTCTATCTGTCTGTCTATCTGTCTGTCTATCTGTCTGTCTATCTGTCCGTCTATCTGTCTGTCTATCTGTCTGTCTATCTGTCTGTCTATCTGTCTGTCTATCTGTCTGTCTATCTGTCTGTCTATCTGTCTGTCTATCTGTTTGTCTGTAACCAGGCTGTATCTCATGAACCGTGATAGCTAGATAGTTGAAATTTTCACAGATGATGTATTTCTGATGCCGCTATAACAAAAAATTCTAAAAACAGGATGAAATAAATATTTAAGTGGGGCTGCCATACAACAAACCGGATTTTTTTGCTGTTTTTTACGATAATGGTACGGAACCCTTCGTGCGCGAGTCCGACTCGAACCTGGCCGGTTTTTTTTTCTACTAATTTTGTTTCAAAGACCAAAGTTTCGTCTTCATTCAATAACTGATCCTCTTTGTTCATGACGTTGATTTTACTGTTTTGCTATAAGAATAGCGTCTATTTATGCAAGTTCCCGCAGTGTACGCTTTCCGCGAGTCGCAGCCATTAATATCAGCAAAGCATCACCAACTACTTAACCGTAGTAGTTGAGAATATGAGATTTTATACAACATACCCGTTCTAGTTTAGAATACTATTATTATATACTTTATTGTACACTACAAAAAAAAACATGCAAGACAAACGTTTACAAAAACAAGTGTTCAATGGGCAGTCTTATCGCACAGGGCAATCTCTTACAGACAAACTTTGGATAGACTGAAGGAGAGTAGAAGAATTTAGGGCTGTCAGTGTACAAATATATTCGTGCTATGGCTTTCTACGATTCCTAGTTTTTCATTTTCTTGGTATGAGGAACAATACAAAGTGATTGTTGCAGTGTTAACATTTTTCAGAATCTTAAATCAAACATCCGAATGAATTATAATAATCCGTATACTGACAATATTTTTATTTAATTGCGTTCTTAGATTTATAGAAAAACATTTTTTTTTGTGATTATAGCTATATCCTTGTGGTCTAAGTCTTAGAATATGGTAATTTTAGGCGTACTCCATCACCGACCACATTATCGCTTAATAACTGAATCTCACCTTTTCGTAAAACACGAGCCTTAAAAAAATTGTTTGGCGCCCTAAAAATCTGCATTAAATGTATGGGCTTTGCTCGTCACACTAGCACACCTTAACGACATACATTAGTCGAGTGTTACGGTGATAATTATTGTCTCTTCAATTCTGTTCTCAGTTTTTTATTGGTGTTTAACTGATCGGGTGCGGTTGCAAATAATAAATTAATGGATAATATTTTGTGTTCACCAAAAATCTAAAGGTACATCTATGTATGCATTTCTAAAATATTGATCTTAAACCCGTTTAATTGTTTTACTATAATTAAACTACTCGGCCAACAAAATATGTTACATCAAACAAATTCCAAATTAACACCAAGATATAACACTTTTTTATTGTAGTGCGCTGCAAATATTCTATTGTAACAATAACTATTTTATTCTTCCCCGAAAAATACTGATCGTGCACCAAATATTCCTACTCGGGAGCTTAGGGCACCCCGACACGGACAGGTTAGGTTCGAACGAGATGACGTGAGCTGAAGTGAGCGAGCAAAGCGAGCGAACTCAGCTCCCGTCATCTCGTTCGTGTTAGGTTACTTTAGACCCTGCGGACGGAAATAGGAGCCCCGCAGCGGGGCTCCGTCGACTATGTTGCCAAAGTACTATACATTTTGCAGTGCATTATCTGAAGTAAAACTAAAAAAATAAATGCTTGTTTTTAAAATTAGGTGTATTACTATTTTTACAAATTTGCAACAGTTGCTCGTTATGACATATTTTAATGAACATATTTTGGTGCACATTCAGTATATTTGGTGGAACACAGGCAAAATTAGGTAAATGAAATGGGAATAAATTGAAGTACTTTTAAATACCATCCTAAATTATAATTGGAATGGTAGGTTTCGTAGATTAATATTGGAGTTGGTTTATGATATAAATGTTGATGTCAGTGAATTTCAAATTTCTATAATAAGGCCTCTTCTCATAAAGAGATGACACCAGTAGAATAATAATCACCACAATTCCTCAAGGAGGATTGGTTAATGTTATTATTTAGTTGCGGAATTAACAATACAAAATTTTAAATAAAACTCATTTGTTATTGCAGTAGTTTATGCCATGGTTTATTTATGTAAGCGTTGTTTTAAAACTACTGCAGCTATAACTTACAAATGAAACCGTTCAAAGATTTAGAACAAACCTTGTCTAAAAACGGTTTAATAAAATCTCTGTATATTAAATAATAAACTTTTCGTAGTGGTATAGTCTCGTAGCCGAGTAGCCTCGTTGGCGCTGCGATGCAATAAAACTTTTTTTTTAACAGCTTACCAATATAAAAAAAAAACGCTCAAATAAAGATTACTGCCAGCTTAACAGCTTCATTTCTCATTAGAAACAGCGGGTAAGTGCAAAATGCAATAAAAGCAAGCCTACTAGGTAATATACGAGCGACGTCATCTGTCGATCCGATGTCGGCTGCTCGTAAAATACATACGAAGTAAATATAAGCTTGCCGACCGGCAAAATGGGGATAACCGGTTTTTCGTACAAAATTAATGCATATTTTGGTACGTAGATTGTTTTACGCTGGAATAGCTTTGATGCTGGCTTTTAATAAAACTGTGATGATATTTTTGCTAACTATTTTGTGGTTGGTGTATTTTTTCATTGCTTCGAGGCGTTGGCTTGACTTTTTATTTTGAAACTGATATGTACGTAGTTAAGAAGTGATGAAATTTAGTTTCATGTTTTAAGAAGTGATGAAATATTTTGAAATCTTTTATACCCACGCTATACTATTTCCCATCCTTTGCTTCCTATTTACTATCTTATTCGTAAAATCTGTTTGTTAGTATGTTTGTTAATTAAGCACGCCTCGACTTCTGAGGAGACCTTTGAGAGACCAGCGCTTAGGTTATCGGCTGAATAGGTGCTCGTATTTGTCGTAAAATTAAGAACAAAGAATCATCAACGCGAAGAGGAAGAAGCTGAATATATTTTGCCACGGATAGACCATGGCCTGGAATAGATTAAATGATACTTTTTATCTCAGTAACACGCTCCTCGGGGATAATTTTTAACGTTTATTTTCGATTTGCGAAACCGGTTACAAAAACTAGTACAACATATTTTACTGTGACGCAATCTTTAAAAATCTAAAAGGCATTTTTTTTACACGGACTTAAAAATACGAGTAACGACTAACAACCTCTCTATTTTCCATTTTAGACTTGTTCTATTTTCTTTTAGGAGGTGAAACATAAAAGCGGTGTCAGAAAAAGGTATTGGAGCGACAAAATATTTACTGCATGGTCCCACTAAGACTGGCTCACGATGTTTTTTATATTTTTTACATTCATTTGCCAGTTTTACGACGATCCTAAGAAATGGATCACTTTCCATATCGGTTCCTTCCACTCACAAATTATTAAGTGGTCTGTAAGGTCAAATTTGGTTGTAAAGTTGAAAATACTTACTTTTTATCATACTTAGGTACTTTCGGGTCATATATTTTTAAAAGAATCTTAAACCTAATATCCAGATCGACACGCAACAGTTGCGGTTCAATACAGGGCAAACATTTACTAAAATGAGTGTACAATGGATGGTCTTATCGCACTAGGCAGTCTCTTACAGACAACCTTTGGATGAACGAGAGGAGATGAATTAAGGGCTGTCAGTGTACAAAATATCATAAATGATATTAATTGGACATAATGAAATTAAATAGGTACATACATACAATACTACATAAAGAATTAAAAAAAAATAAAGAATATAATAAATAAATAATATACTATTAAATATGAAATATATGACAGAGAAAGGAGAAGAATCAAAAATATTTTGACAGGTAATGCTCCTTTACCATTTTGTTAAACGTTGGCAGTGGTTGAGCACGTCTTATTTCACTGAGTAGATAATACAATCCAAAACTGAGCTGCTTGAATCGTAAAAGATATGCCAAACAAGGAAGTGGAATGAATATGAAGACTCAATTTTAGAATTTCCGATGATCTCAGAGACTTAGAATGGGCATCACAGAGGAAGTATCTAGTATTCAATGGCTAACGGCATCTAAAGCTGTCTTGAGATCGGTAAATATGTATGGTGCTCTTGTTTTAGTCAACGTTAGTAAATGTGCAGTGATCAGGGGGGTGACCATAACAATGTGATGAACAGAGAATGAAACCCAAACTCTCTTTCTTGTAAAAAAGGTTAATAGGGGTTAGGAATGTGTCTAATCCCTTGAGAGCTAATAAGCAGACACAAAAGCAAAAACAATTGTCCTGGGAACCTAAGTGCCCAAAAGTGATTTTCGACCCGACGGGAAGACCACAGCTAGGCCAATAATAAAATGGCTTAGATCAGTTTTAGTGCCAGATTTCTGGATAGGGATAACTTTAGCGATCTTCAGGTCATTTGGAAACGTTCCCTCAACAAAGTGTTCATTAACACTAGTTTTCAATTTTTTCGATAGGTATAAGAGTGCTTATACTCGTACATCAATATAGTTATGCCGTCAATCACCATATTTACATAACAAACTTTAAAAAGATAAATGATCAAATCGGTCCAGCAGGTCTCAGTTGATGTGCACCAACGATCAGCATTTCATGTTTAATTAATGATACTAATAGCACGATTTATTTATATATAGAAGAATAGAATAGAATAGAATATACTTTATTGTACACCAAAAAATGATGTTTTTAAATATACATGTATAACTTTACAGGTACTAAACTGAAAACACTAAAATGAAACAAACAAGAATTAGGCAAAATTAAATATTAATCAATAGTTTAACTGGTGCCTGCGACTTCATCTGCGTAAAATAAATTTATTTATTAAAACTTCATGCAACATACAAGGTACATAGGCGGACTTAATTCCTGAGGCATTCTCTACCAGTCAACCAAGGATGGTTGAGAGATAACATGGCAGCTGCACAAAAAATTGAAATAATGATTAAAGTAAAAACTGACGAAGAAAAATTAAAATAATTATAATGAAGGTATTTATTTTAAATCGAGGTCATAATTAGTTTATTTTAATTTAATTATATTTGTATCTCTGTTTCACTACTTTATTAAAATTCGGTTTTGATAATTTACGCATAAATTTTATTTATTTAATTCATTTAGAATATTGATGAACACATAATTTAAAATCGGGCTATTACTTGTTTTTTTACCAAGTAATCCTATCGGGTTTCTTGCAATCTGCAATGCATGTCTGTTGATGATCCATTAATATAGAACGTGCTTAATATGAACCACCTTAAAAGCTAAAAAACTTAAAAACTTAAAAAAAAAGTACCATCAGCTGAAATAGTGGTCAAACTCGAGCCTATCAAAAATTAAAATAAACAATTATAAAAAAATCAACCAAAATCCAAATAAAAGCACTGAAAAGTGTAAAATAACTTCAATTTCGAAAGTCGGTTTATAAAAATAAAGAAACGAAACCAGAAACACCGATTTCCGAAAATTAAGTTATGTTACAATTTGTAGTGTTTTTATTTGGAAGTCATTGTATCTTTTTGTAATAAAGTTTTTACGTTGACATATTATTCGCTTGTCTTAAGAATAAAATTATCACATAGCATAAGTACAATTTTCTAAACACCAGGTGTGTTTAGAAAATTACGGATATTATACGACCAAGATTACGGATATTATAGAAAGAGTAAGGTTTTTAAAGTGAATCTGAACGGGTCACATGTCGGATGACAAATATAGACGTTAGGGTTTTAGTGGGCTCTCGAACTCTTCTGTGATGATGTTAGGTGATTCCTGGCTAAGAATGTTGTGTAGAAGATTTGTGAACAGTGGATTCGAAAAGCACTCACCTCTCGCCTCCGTAGGTATACTGCTTCGCGCTCCTCGGGCTCGGCGTCGTATCAGGCAGCGAGGGTCTGGATCCAGCCGTTCACACACACGATATCGTCATCAAAACAAGTCCATAGGCATAAGTCCTTCAAATTGTTCACCTGGAGCACTACTAAACCACCAGAAAACCGGGATAACAAAAAAAGGGCGCGGAGAGGTCCGCCGCTCGTTCGACGTGCGTAGACAATCCATTTTTTTTTTAAAGAAAAGGAACGAACGCCATCAAAAGTTGCCTCATAGAGGGCGCTGCATTGTGGTTCGCCGTTCGGATTGGTTAGCGAGTATCCAAAGAGACGATGGCGGGCGTTTCAAATCCACCGTAATTTGGTTCTTACTACACACAATTGATAAGACACTCTCAGAAAACTACTAATATTTAGAATGTTTACAAAATAAAGAACAGTACGGAACATGCCGCTCGCCTTAAAAGAATGTAATTCTTTTAACCTTAAGTTAAAGATATTGAAATAATGAAAGATTAAACGAAAAGAGTCGCTAATCGCATTTAAAACTGAAATAAATTCTATTAAAAATAATTAATACTTAAGAGGTAGGTACTTAGCTAAGAAACGTAACAGTAAGAAATAGGTATTCTTAATTATTCTAAAGGTAAAGGACATATTTTAACTACAGAATGTTTTACAAAAGTTTTGCGCATCTGAAGGGTTACGACGCGGGTGATATTATCTGACCCTGGATGAAGAGCATGTACACGAGCCAATCGCCATTGCAAGGGTGGCAGGTTGTCTTCACGTACGACAACAATCATACCCTCTCGGAGTGGAGAGCCGCTATCCTTAAACCATTTATTGCGTTGTTGAATCTCGTGTAAATATTCACGACTCCAACGCCTCCAAAATGCTGTACGCACTGTTGCACTCTACGCCATCTAGTGAGACGATTTGACACGTCTTCGCATAAAGAAATATCAGGCAAGGCCGTCAGAGGACCTCCTATTAAAAAATGAGAAGGGGTTAAGGGTAAAGGGTCTAACGGATCAGCACTTAACACACAAAGTGGGCGCGAATTTAGTACCGCTTCTATCTGGCAAAGAAGAGTATGCATCTCATCATAGGTTTGAGTCTGAGTGCCAAGTACTCGATGAAGATGGTGTTTAAAACTTTTAACTCCAGATTCGAAAAGACCACCAAAATGTGACGCATATGGTGGTTGAAAATGCCAAGTGATACCCTGTTCTAATGTCTTACTGTGAAGAACGGTTTGGACAGAATCGTTACGTAAATATTTATATAAATCTTGTAGGTAATTATTACAACCCACAAAGTTCTTTCCACAATCCGAGTAAATATCAGAACATAAACCTCTGCGGGACGTGAAGCGTCGCAAAGCTGCCAAAAAGGCATCAGTTGACAACTCGGATACGAGTTCAAGGTGAATGGCCTTGACGGACATGCACACAAAAACCGCAACGTAACATTTGACTATTTTTGCATTGCGAACCTTATTTGCCCGAACGTAAAACGGGCCTGCAAAATCAACAGATGTCTTAAGAAAAGGTCGCTCAGGTTGCACTCTTGCGGCGGGTAGGGTACCCATAGCTGGCTGCGGGTGCGTGGGCTTCGCACGAAAACAACGAACACAGCGATGTATACGCATACGTATAGCGTCGCGACCAGACACGATCCAGTACCTTTGTAATAATATGTACTGTACAGCCTGTGGACCGGCATGCAAGTGACTGACATGGGCATGGTCAATAAGTAGATTGGTGAGATGGTGCCTTTTAGGCAGAATTAATTGATGTTTAGAAACAAACGGCAACAATGACTTATGAATCCGCCCACCGACACGTAAACTATTTTGTTTGTCAATGAATGGTTTTAACCTACGTAGTTTAAGGGAAGGATAATTACCTAATGCAATATTTTTTATATCTTCGGGAAAAGATGAATGTTGAACTAAATGAATAAGTCGATCTAGACAAAAATTAAATTCGGGAACTGTTATGTAGGTTGGATATTGAATTTGAACCTTTTTGCATCTATTATAAAATCGAAATATGAGTGAGGTGACTCGAACAAGTTTACCTAAACTAGAAAATCTTTCTATGTAATCCGTAGCATCAGGAGGCGCCGGCGTCGTGATGGACGAGTTTGTTACCACCGATAGTGGGGAATTACGCTTTTCCTCGGTAACTCTAGATACCTCTTTAGGAATTGGCCAACACTTAAAATCACGTGACAACCACCAGGGCCCCTGGAGCCACATTGAAGAATTTTCAATAAAACTAGCAGGCAGCATTCCTCGAGAAGGTGCGTCTGCTGGATTATCAGCAGAGGGAACATGTCTCCAGCAATCGGCAGGAAGCCGGGATAAAATCTCACTCAAACGATTAGAGACGAATGTTTTCCATTCATGTGGTGGCGAACGAAGCCACGCTAACACAATCTGAGAATCAGTCCATGCATAGACATGATTGCAGTTCACACGGTCACCGTACACCTTCATAATTTTATCAATTAGCTGTGACAATAAAACAGCCGCACACAGCTCGAGACGCGGAATAGTGAGAACCGGTTTGAGCGGCGCTACGCGAGTTTTCGCTAGTAATAGAAATGTTTTAACGTTATCACTACTATCAGTCACACGAACATAGACACACGCAGCGTAAGCACGCTCAGATGCGTCCGAAAACCCATGAATCTGAATAGAACTTACATTTGGAAAAACAAAACGTGGGATTTGAAAACTTGATAGCAATGATAATTCATTGATGAAATTAGACCATGAATTAATTATATCTATGGGAGGTGACTCGTCCCAATTGACACCGGAGATCGATAATAGCTGAATAAGATGTTTTGCATAAATAGCTATAGGAGATAACCAGCCCATAGGGTCATAAATTTTTGCTATTTGGGATAATATGGTCCGCTTGGAGATTTTATCTAAAGTTGCTTGAACACTAAAGGAAAATGTATCTGATTTTGGGTTCCATTGGAGTCCTAAAACCTTTGTTTGTTTATCGCTTTCCATTAATGCAAATGAAACATTATCGGGCCGCTCGCCATGAGCCTCTGATGTATGTACAGCAGCGAGTAACGCTGGCGAATTGCTCTGCCACTTTCGCAGTTCGAAACCAGCCGATGAACAAATACCTACTAACTCTCGTTGTAAAATCAGAGCATGTGTGACGTCACATGCGCCAGTGACCACATCATCAACAAACACTTGGTCGCGGAGGACCTTAGAACCTAACGGGAAGTTAGTAGCTTCATCATCCGCCAACTGTTGAATCGTACGAAGTGCTAAGTACGGTGATGAACTAACACCGAAAGTGACGGTTCGCAGCCGATAATCACGCAAAGGTTCGGTTGGAGATTGTCGCCAAACAATACGCTGATAGTCCCAATCAGAATGTTGTAACAAAATGTTTCTGTACATCTGCTTAATATCAGCAGTGACAGCGATAGCATGAATACGAAACCCTAATAAAACATCTACGATGTCCTGGTGCAATTTAGGCCCAGTTAATAAAACATCGTTAAGTGAAATACCATTAGAAGTTTTGCAACTCGCATCAAAAACAACACGGGTACGAGTTGTTTCACTAGAATCTTTGACCACGCAGTGGTGCGGAATGTAATAGGTACTGATAGAAGGAGGGGAATTCACGGGCTCCATGTGACCAAGATCTAAATATTCCTGGAGGCACGCGTGATAATCAACCTTAAGTTGTGGATTACGTTCTAACCTATACTCTAATTTTCTAAACCTAGATACTGCCGTATCTCGTGATTCGCCGAGGGCAGGTGCATCGGGTTTAAATGGAAGCGAAACTACATATCGCCCATTTTCGTCGCGAGTGTGTGATTTTACGAAGATAGACTCACACAAGGCTTCGTCAGGGCTGGAAACTCTTTTTTCAGGAAGGGACTCTAATTCCCAGAATCGTTTCAGATTTATGACGTCATCGTAGGATGAGCTAGAACTACTGAAACACACTTGAAGCGAAGAAGGCGTATTTTGGTTGCAAGAAACATCACCCATTAATAAATAACCAAAGATACTATTTAATGCCATTGGGGACCCGGAAGGGCCCGTAATCACGTGACCTAATATCACCTGGGATAGAATATCCGCACCTAAAAGCATTTCCACCGACTGTGGAAGATAAAATTTCGGATCTGCCAAATGTAAGTGTTTTATGTGTGGCCAATCCCTAAATGGTAATGTTACACAGGCATGCGTGACATAAGTGTAGGTAAAATCAATGCATCAACTGAAAGGGATGGTTGATCAACATGAGTAGGTGTGACGCAAAAAGAAACAACACCCTTAGGGTATACAGGATCACTACCTCCTATACCGAACACGGGAACGCGCGCATGCCTACGCTGCAATCCTAACCGCTGAACACAAGGCTCGGTAATAAAAGTCGCTTGACTACCGGTATCTATAATACACCGAACGGTGTGTTTTTGCGAGCCTACGTGTACATTAACTAGCGCTGTACACAAAAGCACTGTACTTGCGCGCACGGAAGGCGCAATGGATTGCGGAGCGATCGCGTTATCCCTCGACGTATGATTCACCGCTGTCAGTACGGTTGGCGCGGTACCGGGCGCATCTGTCTCTGTCGTTTGATGCACGGTAGGTGAGACAGCACTAGCGTTCGAATCTGCTTCACTGACAACCGGAAAACTATGCTGTTGATTAAAATGAATTAAACTATGGTGTCTTTTATGACACGAACGGCACACAAAGTTAGATTTGCAATGTTTCACATCATGTCCTACACTTAAACAATTGTAACAAACATTTTTGTTTTTTATGAAAGAATACCTATCTTGAGGGGATAAGTTTAGAAAATTCGCACATTTCGTCAACGTATGTTGAGCACCGCAACTAATACAAGATATCCTTTTACTATTTGAATTGTTGGACTGTGAATTGTCTGACTTTGTTTCAGGGCCCGCCGCGACGCCGGCCGAGAGCGCACGGCGCGCGTTCGATGCGGGCGGAGTCCTAGAACTACCTACCTGTTCCGCATTATGAATGGGTTTGTTTTGATACGCAAATTCACTTGCAGATAACTCGCGTTCTAAGAAATTTATTAATTCACTAATTGTGGGTATCTTAGATGGTTGGGACAACGACAAATCGAATCGTCTACGTAATGTTGGTGGAATCTTACGTAAGAAAAGAAGCACTAACATGAAACTCCACTCCTTCGTAGGAAAGTGCATTACTTCTAAAGCCTTGATATTTTCATGATAAGTGTTCAGTAAATTTCTTAACCCTTGAACTAATTTGTCGCTTTTATCGGACTGACAAGGTTCAATATCGAATATTTTTTCTAGATGAGCGGAAGCAATGGCTCGTTCGTTATCATACCTAGACTGTAGCATACCTAACGCGACCGTATAGTTCTCGTCAGTTATTGGAATAGATTTAATTAGATTGTAGGGTTCATTTTTCAAAGAAAGTAGCAAATAGCGGAACTTCTCCGAGTCTGAGTAGGTATTTTTGCTGTGCACTAGTGACCGAAATAGATCGTAGAAAGCAGGCCAATCTGTTATTTCTCCTGAAAAGGTAGGCATTGGAAGAGTAGGTAATCTACTAGCACAACTACTAGACGATGGCACGTGAACAACAGAATTATTAGGGGATCCGAATGACGACATCCTACGTTTATGTTCAATTTCATCTTCTTTAATTTTATTTAAATGTACCACAATAGCATAATAGCAATCATTAAAACTGTTACGAATTCTTAGCTGTTCCTCTTTATCAAAAGTATTAGACTTAATGAGGGATTTTTCAATTTAAGCTTGAAGTTTGAAAAACTTGCGCTGTTGTGAAGTTAAATCTTTAGATCGAGATTTAAATTGTTGTTCATCGGAATCTATGAACTGTAATGTTCGTTGAAGCTCATCGAGAATTATTTCTCGTTCAAAAAGATCTTGTTGGATTTCCGCCATATTGATAGACGCGTGGCGGCGTAACTTGAAATTCGAACAACAAGGGAATATGGAATGGAAAACCTCACAGGTGAAAAAATATGAACAATCCGGCTCGAATGATCAAACAATTATGTGTAGAAGATTTGTGAACAGTGGATTCGAAAAGCACTCACCTCTCGCCTCCGTAGGTATACTGCTTCGCGCTCCTCGGGCTCGGCGTCGTATCAGGCAGTGAGGGTCTGGATCCAGCCGTTCACACACACGATATCGTCATCAAAACAAGTCCATAGGCATAAGTCCTTCAAATTGTTCACCTGGAGCACTACTAAACCACCAGAAAACCGGGATAACAAAAAAAGGGCGCGGAGAGGTCCGCCGCTCGTTCGACGTGCGTAGACAATCCATTTTTTTTTTAAAGAAAAGGAACGAACGCCATCAAAAGTTGCCTCATAGAGGGCGCTGCATTGTGGTTCGCCGTTCGGATTGGTTAGCGAGTATCCAAAGAGACGATGGCGGGCGTTTCAAATCCACCGTAATTTGGTTCTTACTACACACAATTGATAAGACACTCTCAGAAAACTACTAATATTTAGAATGTTTACAAAATAAAGAACAGTACGGAACAAATGTTTATTTAAAAAAAAT
Organism: Orthosia gracilis; assembly: GCA_947562075.1. NCBI lineage: Eukaryota > Metazoa > Arthropoda > Insecta > Lepidoptera > Noctuidae > Orthosia > Orthosia gracilis. The sequence goes on along the minus strand of OX387266.1, from coordinate 9,135,475 downwards.
CCTATAGCCCAGTTTTAGTTTTCGTCGAAATCGGGCCCGAGACTCCTTTGAGTGTTTTTCTTTATCCCTTATAATATTTATCCGTTGATTTTGAAAAAAAAACAACACATGCTGTATTATTACACCATTCGATAGTGTTGCTAATAAAAATAACATTCCTAGGAATAATGTCATACGGCAAACTTGAGGCAATACCTAATTTTTTTTTTTATATTTTTTTTTTATAGGTTATCTGCGAGAATCGTATATTCAATTGATGTCATGAAAAAATCTTTTTTAATCATTCTAAACGGAATTAAATTTATTGTAATGATGAATGTAGTTTAATTCTCGAGTTGTCGAATCCGGCTATTTTCTGAAAAAAATAATCATCACTTAAGATTTAATAGGGAGGTACCAAATGTAGGAAAAAAACTCCTTTGTTAAAAATGAGTCCCCTTTCTTTAACTTTGGCGTCAGAAATTACTTTTTCGAAATTAACCCTTATTAGTGACATTATCGAATGGTATAATAACAGCACGTGTTTTATTTCAAAATCATCGCGTTCGATTCCTGTCTAGAAATATTGATTTTCAAAAATCCAACGATGCAGTTTTAGTTTATGTCAAAATTGGCCTCGTGACTCCTTTGAGTGTTTTTTGCTATTGCTCATAGTCTCGGATTTAGCGCACATGAAAAATTCATCCTGTATAAATCAGAAAATACAGAAAACAATGCGAGAATGGCGGGAGGAGCCACGTGCCGCAGCTAGTAACATCAGTTCATCACATATTATGTTTCATGAGCTGTTTTTGCCTGTGGCATTTTCCCTCAAGTATGACGGAATAAAACAGCTTCTGAAGGGCCTTAAGTACTGGTTTTCCACCCGCCTTTAGGAGTTCAGCCGTAATTCCGTCATCACCCGATGCTTGTTGTTCTTAAGCTATTTCAGAGCCATCCTAATCTCGTACAGGCTGACGTCCGGAATGTCTTCAGTATAGTGTCGGGTCAATCTAGCTCTAGGTTCATTTGCTAGATTCGCGACGGGTTTACTGGTTGACGTGTACAACTGCCCATAGAATCTCTCGATCTCCCTCAGAAGCTCCGGTTTGGCGGAAATAATTTCATCACCACTACTCTCAAAACGGTGAAGAAAAACATTTTGAGGAATCCGGCATGTCCTGAAACCAACACTTCGAAGAGATGTGACATCCACCAACTGGACACTGGGCACTGGGCCCGCGTGGTGAATTACGGGCCATTCCCTCTCACAGAGCGGAGGCCTGTGTCCCAGCAGTGGGAACATTAATAGGCTGATGATGATGATGATGAAGTTTGCGTTGTTGATGTGCCGTAAATACATAAATATCACGCAGTACGGTATAAAAGTACCAAACAAACACCAACTCCTCTGACGCAAACAATTGCATTAATATGAATGTGTTTATTTGTTTTATTAATAACATTTTCCTTATCTGTTTGAGCATCGTAATTAATTACAGAGACAAATAGTGCAGTCGGGAATATACGAGTTACTGTGTTCCTAGGGCAAACATTTGTATGATGTAGTTTTTGAAGTGGCTGCCGGAAAATGGCTAGCTACTCTTTTATTACTACCAAGACTGAAGTAAAATATGATTAAGGTATTTGGTTAAGAGGATGGGCGGCTTTGTCTTCTTGTTTTCCCAAACTGAACAAATAATTTAAATAGGTTTAGTGGTTTATTTGTGTTCTTTGGGAGTACAATACGGATAACGTATTTTTTCATAACATGTGATTAGTACGCACAGAGATTCAGATCAGTGAAATAAACTCATAGAAAGTTACTCTTTTCTTATTTTTATATGAGAATATTTTTCAATTTACTCCATCATTGAGAAATCATTAAAAAAAATGACCTTTTTTCCAAAGGGTTTGTCTTATCACTTTGAGCATATATGCAAACATAACTGGTAAAAGTATATGTCATAGTACACACCCTTTCAGGGTTCAGAAGCATGATATTATGTAAACAAAATATACTATGATTGAAAACCTGCCTCCTCGCGATTGAACTAAACTATAGTAACACAAAGTGCATGAAGCAGTTATGTCGCGATTAAACTTAAACTTAATTTACACTTACGTAAGCAATAAGTGAGCAGTTCCTTTGCTGCTACGCTTTGCACGTGTATTAAGCTTGGCGTTGTGTGAAAATGTAGGACAAACGTTCCTTGCCAAGATTCTAAGGATGCGAGGATCATTATCTTCATCTGCGAAGTCTTTTACCCAACTACAAAATGTTGTGGTCGGCTTCTAGACCTACCGGATGCTGGTGAGTATCAGTATTTTACATGGAGTGACTGCTTATCCTGATCTCTAAGACTCACGTACACGATACACCTTGGCAAGAAAGATAGTCGGGCTTTAAGGCTTCCGACTTCCCGTCAAAACTGTCAACGATGTACGAAGACGACAGCTTCGTCATCGTTCAGATGATTCTTAATTAAATAGGTATGTTTTGGCCAGAATTCAGCCACGTCGACAGCGTCAACAATTGCCTCAAGAAGGTATTTCAGGGCGCAGGCATTGTTCCTCAGATCACCCCAGCATGCGCTGTTTCAGCTTGAAAACTGACTCTTGTAGCTGTTATGATTTAGATAAAAGCCAATCTTTTTGGAAGTGTGGGTGCCAAACAAATGAACCGTTTCCGTGCACATCCTACGTAACACTGGAATTGCACCTCAACTTTAGAGTTTGGTTAGCCGAACTTACGTGCGAGATCAAAAGGTTCTCAGCATTGACTGGAGCTTAACAAGAAGAAAACATGTCTGAATTGATTCGATTTATTTGCCACAACAAGTTAGTAAGTTAGCACTCAGTTGCAGGTTTGAAACCTGGCAGGTGCAAATGTGACTCTACCAATTTTTTAAAAATTTCTAGATATAAGGCAGAATTGAAGAAGGAAAACATCTTGTGGAAACCAAAACCATTTAAAACTAGCAAAGTTTTTTAGATTGCGTGGCGAATTCCGTACACTGAGATCCGCAATCACGTCTCAACAGCAGAACGGATTGTGGTGAAATTGAGAACATGGGTACATCGTGTTATGGCCGCGTCTTAAGCTGCCAACAATATACTGTATCGTGTCGTGGCGTGGGGCGGGATACACTAGTCATACGAATCTGTTCAAGTCTACGTTATATAACAACGAGTCTTGTAGCCTATCAAATGCGTCATAAGGCATCACGACACGACACGTTAGTATATTTCTGCATTTAGAAATTGTAGGTCGTGGGTTCGAACCCAGGTATCTGCTTTACTTGATGTAAATTATTTCATCACCACTGCTCTTAAAACGGCGAAGGAAAACATCGTGAAAAATGTTCTAGAACCAAAAATTCGAAGACATGCGATATCCACCAAACCGCACTGGGCCTGCGCGTTGGATACGGTCTTCTCACAGAAAGGAGGCCTATGTCCCAGCAGTGGGATAAAAGGCTGATGATGATGACATCGTGGCCTGGATTAGGACACGGAATATTTTTATCGCGGTAGCACGAAAGAAATTGTTGGATAATTTTCGAATATCACGCTGGTGGAGGCGCTGGCCACTTAGCTAACCTTGCATTGTCATCAAAACTAAACGTGTATGAAAAATTTCATCTTAACCGGTGGCAGATAACTACTTTAAAATTCGTTTGTAAGATTTGACCCGAATACACTTACATACACACATTGCAAGTTAAATAAAAAATTGTACAAACCACCGACAAAATATTAATTTCATGCTATATAATTTATCTAGTAGTAGACACGCTTCGATCGACAATCTATTGAACACGTAATAATGAAACGATATCTAGCGAAAACACCCCGATACAAAAAGTAAAATGCCTATAACTTTAGAACGGCAGAACCGATTTTCATCAAACATAGCTAAGAACACTCTATAAAGTCAAGTTTCAAACAAAATCCCGGCCAAGCGCGTGTCGGACTTCGCAACATTTAGGGATCCGTACCAAAAAAAAATCTGATTTATCAATATATTGATCTTTGTTAGTAAAGTATACGTAATTATAAACATTATCACCAAATTCCAAGTTCGTAGGTCAATGGGAATTTAAAAAAATCTTCGAAACAAAATTGTTTGACAGACGACGGACAGACAGGCAGGCGGAAAGACAGACACGTGAGTGACAGCAATAGGGCTTCGTTTGGACCCTCCGGGTACGGAACCTTAAAAAAAACGAAATCAAAATCGGTTCATCCGTTTAGGAGCTATGATGGCATAGTCAGATACACAAATACACAGGTGTGTACCTGTCACGTCAAACTTATAACATCCCTCTTATTCCGTCGGGGGTTATACTCTCAACATTTCAAAAGTGATTATCGTGCATTTTGTGTATGCCAGGTTTTCAAAACTGGACTTAGTCAAATAGTTCTAAAATTAAATAGACTAGAGCCTAAAATTTAGGCCCTAAATCATCGGTTGTCATAAAAACAGTCCACTAGTTAACACAACCCCAATTAATAGTCAAAAGCTTGGCACCAAGCCACAACATACTGTGAATTTAGTCAATGGTTTACGAATCAAACGTTTGCCAAATACGCTTTCAATTAATATTTTGGCAGTAATTCTATCGCGTTAGGGGGCGCCAAATGCGATCTGACGAGAAATTTATTATGTAACTGGTCGCTATAATGACATAGCTGGATATTATTTGAAGCCTGCTACACTATTGGGTACTTCTGTACCCGAAGAGTATACCTATATGTTTTTAAAATAAAAAAATGTTCTGTACTTCTTTCAATGACCAAACTGAATGCTATGTTTAGTATTTCAATCAATGAATAATCTAATGCAATAAACACATTGGTCAAATTTTCAAAGGATTTATTGGCTGAATAGTTTATGTATCAAACAAGTTGACTATACTTACTGCATTGATGCCTTAACGATGTGAAAAACAAAAAAAATAATTTAAAAATATTGTATGCCACCTTTTAATTCAACCTTTATTTAAAGGTTTCAAACAGTGTTTTAAAAGCTTTTTACATTATGTAGTAGATAGAATTTGTAACATATTTGTAGTGACAATATGTAGAATAGTTTTAACAGCGTCCACAGTTCAGGTTTACGTTTATGGAGAAAGTTTTATCGCCTCTATGTAGAATCGTAGGAGGAGCCACGCCGTGTCCTCATCTCAGAAGTGGGCAGTGACCTGCCGCTGCCGGCCTTAGTCGAGTCTATGGTCGGCAGCGAGGAGTCGGCTGCGGTGGTGAGGACGTCAGGGTGGATGGGCCTCCTGACCTTGCCCTTGGCCTTGGTGGGAGGGTCGCAGGACCTGCCCCCAGCCCGGTGGTCGGCCGGCTTGCCGGCCGCCGCACATGCGTAGCAGTGCGGCAATGCACGGCATTCGACGGCCTTGTGACCGGGCTTTCCGCACCGGTGGCAGTGGTCACTGCGGTCTACCTCTGCGGCGCAATAGGCCCCCACGTGGTGCCCCACGTGACAGCGGTAGCACCGCAGAGGTCTGGGTTCCAGCATCTTGACCTGGGCTGAAACCCAGCCCACCAAGAGCCTTCGGCCCTCGGCCGTGATGGCTTTGGCCGCCGACACGGGGCAGCTCACCGTAACGGCTCGCATGCCCGTGCTGTCAGCGCGGATGGTGCCCGCCCTGACCTGATCGGTCGTGCACCCTCCCGCCCTGACGATGGCGGCCACCACTTCCTCCACCCTGACGGAGTCGTCCAGACCCATGATGCGCATGTCTACGCTCTTGGTGGGTCTGGACACTCGGGCCTCCTCGACGTCCAGAGACGCCCTGATCCTTTCGGCCAAGGCGTCAGCGGCCTGTCCGCTGTCCGCACCTGGGACCTCCAGGATCCGGGCTCCGGTTGCGGTGCGCCTCATACGGAAGCCCCCGGAGGCTCCGTATTCGTCGAGGTGGCCCACCACCGCCTGTTTCGCCTTGGCCATGACCATGTCATAGTTCACGCCCCTCTTTTCCGCAGCTGGCTGTAGTGTGATCACTACAGCTGCGGAAGTTGGGGCGCGAAGTCTGGCGGCCATGGCGCGCTTCTTCCGCTCCTGTCGCCGATTTCGCTTCTTGGCTGCCCTAGCCGCCTTGCTCGCCTTTTGCTTGGCGCCGGCGATCGTCCACTCGGCGCCAGCCGAGGAGTCTTCGGGCGGAGGAGGAGGCGGCGGCAGGCGCGACCCAGTCGCCGCTGCGGCAGGACGCCCCACCGGTTTGGTGGCAGCCGCTACCCTGCCCTTCGGGGGAGGGGCAGGCTTCCCCTGCCGCTGCCGCTGCTCGGTAACCGGGGCCGGCCTCGCAGCCTCCCTTTGAGGGTCTGCTCGTAGGGCTCAAACACGAACCCCAGAGCCCCTTATACAGAGAAGGTGCAAACCATGATTGCTCAAATTTCTTGCCAATATTATCTTTTGTCATCGTTGGACCTAGCCCAGTACCCTAAAGATGAAAATACGGGGGAAAGTCTTCTGGACGTCCTAGCTATATTTTTACCCGATTGCCTAAGGAGGGTTATGTTTTCGAGTGTATTATTCCAAGACTATTCTACTGTTATTTTTACTTAGCGCCTACTTTCGACTGACTTTACTTAACACATAAGTCAAATAGTTCACTACATTAATTCAGGCGTTTGAATTTCGGTTCTTTTCGTACTATTCAATATTACTGCTTATATTAATAAATGGGAACCTCGTGTTAGCAACTAACTCTGAGTCAAGTTTTTGGGGTAAGTGATGGCATTTTTTCTTATTTTTCTTCTCATAAGTGGTCAAATAATTTGCAGAATTTATTATTTGACCATTTATGTGGCTCACAAGGAATGAAAATACGCATTTTAGCAAAATTTGAAACATTAACCATTAACATATTTAGCATATTTAACCATTGGTTAACTACGGATCAAAAACTGAACATTGGTCAAATATTTTATAAAGTTCACGCGCTCAATTTTCGGTCCCTATCTAAATATTGTACCTGCAGCTTAACAAAAACTAATCGATACTGCTAGCCAGAGAGCTATTTCGCACCAAATTTTAATTAAACTCGATTTAAATCTATTGCCTAGTGTCAGTCTTGCACGATTCGCTAGCCGGTACTGGACCATAGCCCGTGCCATTTCCGGACCGTGATCGATCGCCCATAATTATGTAGGCCACAATCTAGGTAGGAAGCTATTAATCACTCACATGTACTGGTCTGGAATGGACTGGATTTATTGCATGTACCTAATGAGGTCCGTGGAAGATTGGCGTTGTTACAAGTATGATGGCTATTGCAGTGACGGTTGGTAATAAGGAGGTTATAAGGTTGTTACAAATGTAATGGCTATGTTCATAAATGAGGCTTGTATTTTGCCGGCAATTATTGGTATTTTATTTTGCATTGCCGATGGAAAGTGAATTTGGGCTGTATTTGAATTTGGAGTCGTAATCCACCACCCGAGCCCAATACGGGTTGGTGAATGACATATGTTTTCGAGATGCTGGGCTCCTCGCGATGTTTTTATCCGCCGTTTTAAAACCAGTGGCGTTGAATCACTTAAAGTGAGTTGCCGAATCCGATCACGTAAGTTAGGGCCTTACCACAGGAAGTTGCTCTTAGTCTGCACTGATTATCGGCACAAAGTTGCTCACTGCTATTAATAGGCATCTTCGATCGCGTGCCATTTATTTCAATTCAAGACCACTTTCATCTAAATCGCAAAATTTGCACTTCTCGGCTTAAAATTGACAGGTTTTTTTACTATTATTAATGGATTTTCCATTAATAATAGTAAAAAAATCTGTCAAATGCGAATCGGACCCGCACCGCGCACCTAGAGTTCTGTACAAACAGCTACATCCACCAAACAAATGAAGTTCATTCGCACAAATTTTGAGAAATATTGTATGTCAATTTAAATACCATATAGGTAAAAAAGTATATGCTGTATTTTCTCAAACTTCAAAATTTGGGGCCAATTCTTTCGGAGATAAGGGGAAGGATGGTCAATTTTCGACTATTTTCTTAAATAACTTCATGAATGTTTATAATAAATTTATAAAAAGACTCACAACAAGCTCTTTCATTTGACATGTCACACGATAATATGTGTAGCTAGCAATTATTATTTTTTAATTTTCTAATTGACCCCCAAATATAGCCCCATGTTTAAAATTCATTTATTTACGTTAGACGTCCGTCTTTGGATCACCGACTCACATCATTATGTGTACTAAATTTCAACTCAATTGGTCCTGTAGTTTCGGACATACAGACACGCGAGTGATCTTATAAAGGTTCCGTTTTTTTCCTTTTTTGGAACGGAACCGTACCAAAACATTAAAACCCTCTTCCCACTAACTCCAGGCAGCGAAAGGCTACATTATGCTACTTTGTTTACTATTCCACCATAGCCATCGCGAAACGTGTGCGGCCACTCTAAGTACTAAAATATATAAACCCGTGGTGATATGAGTGGGTAGGCTGTCTAAGAAATATGGGTCGGATCTGTCCTTTTTTCGCATCAGTGGAATCTTGGATCTTGGAACTTGGATCGAAAGTTGTTGGGTTATTTTTACAGGAATTGCTTTAGGTACAATTAATTTATTGTAAATGTGCCATCTTAAGAACTTAAAATGACTGTAAAGTAAAATATCGTTCCGTTATACCAAACTAATAGTCAAATAAATAAATTCATGCACATTTAAGGAAGGAGTAAGGTCTTAGGACTTATAGTCGCCTGAAAACCTCAACTCGCACTGAGCTATCTTTGAGATTCTTTTTCCGGATAAAAGGTTTTTGACTCTGCATTTTTCAATTCAGAAATAGAGATGTATTTAGGCTGGTATTCCAACAGCATTGATTCATGCACAACTCAAAATGAACAGTTATACTTGGCTTTTTTTTACATAGACGTGCTCAAGTCCAATATCCCCAAACGTTACCGAACTCTTTTAACAAAATATCAGTTGAATTGAGAACTGTTAGCATGTATTTGGAACGTACTCGTACTTGCTAGGTGGGCAATCATCCAATGACTTCGCCCGCTCTGGGTGAAGCGGCAGGGCGTGTCAGACCTTCAGTTGCTTGAGCCAGGGCCGCGGTAACTCTTTTTTAAATTTATCTGCGACCAAGACAGGCACTAGCCCTAGCGGACCCGTCAGTTTTTGGTAACATCTCTTTGAGACGCGCGTGAAACGCACAACGCGCCGTCGACTCGGGCCTGGTCCTTATCGGATGGCGAACTACCCATTACTCGCCGTCCGTAAGCCCGCGCCTACGGTGGTCGGGAATCGGCTTGCGACTCCCGACGCCCAGGGCGTCTCCTGCGGTGGCTTGGACCGTGATGGCATCTCCGTTGCGTCTTCCTCACACGTTCCACCTCCTCCTTCGCGAGCGAGCAGGAGGTGATAGCTTTCCATACCCTCTCGCCCCGTACCATGGCCTGAACCAGGATCGGACGCGAGAGCCACCGCCGATCACCTCCACGAGGACACGGCGTTGCTCTGACCAAGCGGGGCAGACCTCCACCGTATGCTCTACCGTGTCCTCCGGGCGACCCACACAATGATGATACCCGGGCGTTTACTACCGCCTTATCCTGAACAGGAATCTCCAGAAAAAGCAGTGTCCGGTGCGGACGTGCGTCAGATGGACGGTGGGGACGCCGTGACGCCTCTCAAGCCACTCCTCTACGAGGGGCCTTATCACCGCAATTGTGGCGTGCCTAGAGCACTGATCACTGCGGTCTGTTTCGGTGGAGGATCATGACCTGACATTCATGATATACCTTTTCTTTTGCATGGAGGAGATTCGGTATGCAGCTGTCTAACCACTCCAAACAGATGTCACGTGAAGTCGCAATACTGTTGAGGGTGCGTTAGTACATGTAGGGATATGATACGTCACGCGCCTACTGAACCTATAAGCCTAACAGTCCCTACGACTATAATCCCTATAAGCCCTACAGCCCTAACCTACCATATACCTAGTAGTGATATATAAATATATAAATAAGTTCAGGATGTCTGCACCATGCGACCTAAGGTTACAGACGGATAGTAGACAGGATGTCCAGGTTCAGGAAGGATAAACTCACTGCCAGCTCGCAGACTCACGAGACTGATCAGAGATGGCTAAAGGTGTCTTGGCCACAGTGAGGGGTAATGAGACAAGAATATAAAATTCAAATCTGCTTTATTTTACAAGATGTACAGCTTATATACTAATTTAACTTAATACACACTATTATACAAAGTTGTATGTGTTTCATGCGTGTAAGATACAACTCAGTCATTATTTTAACTAGGCCGCTCGTGTAGTCGTCGCCGGGCCAAGTGCTGATTCGATGTTCAAAGGTTAACATTGAACATTCTGGCGACTCCTCAGGGACAGGACCGTAGTTGGTACAGCTCAATGGTTTCGTATGGTCTGGCCTGGCCTTCTCCAGTTTGCTGTGCTCGAGTGGGCACCCTGCGTGGTATGCCGTACGGCTGCTCTGTTAGTTGCGTGTGTGGTATGTTGCTGACGATCGAGGGCAATTGAGTAGGTGGCGCAGTGTTTCTTCTCGCAGTAATGACGGCTCTAAGTCGATTCAACACCTGTGGACCAAAATAAATTAAAACAAATGCTAAAGTTATGATTATGAGTGAAGTACTGATGCTAGCTATGTATGTATGAGACTGTAACTGTTTCCAAATTGTGTTATCTAGTTGAGTCTGTAAGCTAGTTTCAGATGTGACTAAATGGTCAAAAATTCCTTTTGTCCTGTCTAACACTACTTCTTCTTTTGATATATCTTTAATGTTTGTTTGTAAAATCTGCGTATTAATGGAGAAATTCGTTGTTTTAGAATAAGAAGCTAGCACTGTCACAGTCGTTGTTCTTTTTGCAGCAAGTATGTTTTTAAGTGTTTTAATAACGCAATTCTCGGCGATATGTAGAACTCCAACATCGTGAATCGTTATTTCTTGTCTTTGTCCGTCACACACAATCGATATGGCTACTGGTTTTGTCGTTACGAAGAGCCAAGTGTTTTGCATGAATAATTGCTTCCATACAATATCTGTCGACATTTTGTAGATTTCTGACGTGCATTGAGTTTGTGTGTAGTTCTCAGTTCTAAAGAGTTGATCAACTATGCAATTTTTATTTAATTGCATGTTCTTGACAGCTACAGGATAGCAGACAAATTCTGTATTGCTATGAAGACAATCTTTAAATTCTTCTTGACTCAGTTCAAAGTAACGCTCGTTGTTGTAGTCGAACCCCATGAAAGTCTGCTGAATAGAGAAGCACTCGAACGATCCATCAGTTTTCCTCTCTGGAATAGGCGTGACATGTATGAGTGTATACTTTGTTACGTCGTGTATTGGAAAGTGAGCATATACTCTTATGTGAGTAGTATTTACATTCATCTCAGTCTGTATTATTTGATCCTGAATGATTTTTAAGTTTGATGGTAACTTTTGATTAGCCGTTTTTATTATGTTGCTGACATGTGTTGGTGTTAATATGCTATATACACTTGCTTTTTGTAAATAAATTTCAAGTAAACCTGTATAGTAATCCATTATTTCATTGATGAAATTGTTTGCTAACTCATAGGCTTGCATTACTTGTATTTTAACGTGGTTGTTGTCAATCTTTTTATACCAAACATTGTTCTGATTCATAAATGATATTGCTTCATTTAGTTTTGCTTGGAATTTATCTAGCTTTTTTTTGATTCGCTCTTCAGTTTGGTTTACAGCTGTGATTGTAGATATCATTATTTTTGTTTGATGGTTGGCAGCATCAATAAGTTTCTGCTGGTTGTTATTTAATGTATCTATGTCTCTGTATACTTCGTCATTAACTCCAAACACCGATGTTAAGAGTTGACCTAATACACCTCTTTTCGTCCTATTATTTCTTATTTCTGTTAGGTATCCTTTTGTTGTCTTAAACTTTGTTTTTTCTTCGTTTAAATGGTGATAAAATTCGTTGCAATGCGTTTCGTACATGATTTTTTGCGTATTTATGCAAAATTGTTGGAATTGTGACGTTATTTTTTCAATCTTTCCTTGGTCTAGTTCTAAACTTTCTCTCTCGTAGTCTGTTTCAATTCTAAACATTCCTCGATTGATAGTTGCAGTTCCTATTTTTTCCACATACAATCCTGGATCTATATTTTTTAATGTGTATGTAGGCGTACTTGATATGGTGCCAATTAATAAAACAAGTATTGTTTGTAATAGTAAATCCTTTATCCAATTTTTCGGTGATCGTATACCTCTTCTGTTTGTGGTAGCTGTTGATATGTTACATTGTGTAGCCGTTTGTATGTCTTTACTCGTTGTACCAATTTCTTTGTTTTCGTTTACAGGGAGCGGGATCAATGTATGAATTGATCTCTTCTGTTCAGCTCCTGTTGATTTTTTAATTGTTAGCACTCTAACTACCCCATCATTTCCCGGGTGGACTTCTGTGATTTTTGCCAACGGCCATTTACTTGGTTTTACATTGTCATCTTTTACTAGTATTACAGTTCCAATTTTAGCATTTTCATGTGCTTGTTTCCACTTGTATCTTTGCTGAAGTTGATGTAGATAGTCTTTTGTCCAACTGTTCCAAAAATCTTTTTTCATCTTTTGTATCTGTTTCCATCTATTCATTAAGTCAGTATTAATGTTTTCCATCGGATCTGGTGTTCCTACTGCTTCTCGGCCAATAAGAAAATGACTTGGAGTTAGTATAGTGTTGTCATTAACATCTTCGGTTTGCGCACACAATGGTCTTGAATTCAAACACGCTTCAATTTGGTGTAGTAAGGTGGTCATTTCCTCGTATGTTAGAGTCGTATCTCCGATTACTCGTCGTAAATGATGTTTCACTGACTTTACGCCAGCTTCCCAAATGTCACCGAAATGTGGAGATGACGGAGGAATAAAATGCCACTCAGTTCCTATGTTTGTTATTGCGCTTTGGAATTGCGGCGATTGCGTGATTTGTAATATTTCTTGATGTAAGAAGTTGGCTGCACCTACGAAATTTGTTGCATTGTCACTATACATGTGTGACACATGACCTCTACGTGCCATGAATCTGCGTAGTGCAGCGATAAATGTTTCTGTTGTCAAATCTCCCACCAATTCTAGGTGTATTGCTTTTGTTGCTAGGCATACAAAGACAGTAATGTATGACTTGTAAGACTTGTGACCTCTTCCTTTCATAGTTCTGGTTTGTATTGGACCTGCATAATCCACTCCAGTATGATTGAATGGATATGATTCCGTCACTCGTACTTTTGGTAGGATTCCCATTTTTTGCGAGTTTGTGTCTGCTTTGTATCGTATGCACTTCACACATTTGTTAATAACGCTCTTCACTTTTCTTTTTCCATTAATGATCCAGTATGTTTGTCGTAAATATGCTAATGTTAATTTGTTGCCTCCATGCAACGTTTTTAAATGTGCGTCTTGTATAATTAGTGACGTTACATGATGGTTGTATGGTAACAGTATTGGATGTTTCTGGTTGTAAGGCAATCCAGAGTTTTGTAACCTGCCTCCAACTCTTAGTAATCCATCCTCGTCTATAAATGGATCTAAAGTGGATAGCTTTTTATTTTTCTTCATAGGCTGTCCTCTTTGTATAGTTTTCAATTCTTCTTCGAATTCCTGTTGTTGTATTTTCAGAATTGTTCGTTTTGTTACCTTTTTTAATTCAACGCAAGAAATTGGTTTATTTATTGTTTGCTTGTTTGCAAATCTATAGCAGTAAGATAACACCCTTAACATTTTATTTAAACTGGAAAATCTATTCCAGAGATCGTTCTTTTCTATCTCAGTTGTAACACTTGTAACTGTGTGACACTTTTTGATTTCCTCAGTCGGCTGTGGCATACGTCTCGTGGTGGGTATCTGATCGGTTTTTAACCATAGTGGACCATTCCACCATAAGGAATAGTTAACAAGTTTTTCCGGCTCAAGGCCTCTTGAAATGATATCAGCTGGGTTATCAGCAGATATTACATGGTTCCACTCTGCGTTCGGTACAAGTTGTCTAATTTGTGATACCCGATTAGCTACGAAAGTTTGCCAGCGTCCAGGCTCTCCTCTTATCCAGCCTAAGGTGATCATGGAATCCGTCCAACAAGATATCGTGATATTCTTACAATTGAGCGCTTCTTTAACTTTTTCGATCAAACTGGCTAGTAGGAGTGCTGCACATAACTCGAGACGAGGTAGAGTAGTCTTTTGTTTCTTCGGTGCCACTTTTGATTTTGCTTGTAATAATGTAATGTAGTAGTTGTTATTGATTTTTACACGGCTATATACGACCGCTCCGTAAGCTTTCTCGGACGCGTCGCTGAAACCATATAGTTCATTCTCTGTGCTATCAGTTATGTGACACTACCGCGGAATTTTTATTTTTTCTATACTTTTAAGGTGTTTTTGTACTTCAATCCATTTTTTCTGGAGTATGTTATCAACAGGTTGATCCCATCCTATCTCGTTAGTCCACAGTTCTTGTATAAGCAGCTTCAATTTAATTATAATTGGTGCTAACCAACCCAGGGGATCGAATATTTTCGCTACTTCTGACATAATCCATCTTTTTGTTGGTTTTTCTTTTTCCATTATAGTTATTTGAAAATAAAAACTGTCTTCCCGTGGTGACCATGAAATGCCTAATGACTTCCTGGACTCGTCTAATGGTAGCTTGAGTAGTTGATCGTCTTTGTCTTCCGTCGGTATATTTTCGAGGAGCTCTGAACTGTTTGACGACCATTTTCTAAGTTTAAAGCCACCCTTGTTTAACATGGATATTAGCTGACTTTGAAGTTCTTTAGCTGTGCTTTCCTGGGAATCTCCAGACAAAATATCATCCACGTAGAAATCTTGTAATGTAGCTTGACTCGTGTGGTGTTCTGCTGTGCAGACACACGTCTTTAGTCTATTTACAGTTTAATAAATACTATACAATCTCACCTTTTTATCGACTCATGTCTCATTTTTATATGTTCTTTGTTACTGTTAACACCTGAAAAGCATATTTTTAGTTATCTCTGATTGTTTTAATATTCCATAACTTATTTATATCGCTAATTTGTAAAATCATGTAATTTTTTATACTCTGACATGTTTATCTGAATTGACATCTGTCTCTCCAATTTATTTTTCTTAAGCCATAGACATAATATACCATGGACTAGACCTTCCTTAAGCTAGTTGTACATTATAATAAGGGCAGCGTAGACTGCCCCCTCTGTAAACCGTTTTTATTCGTTCTGGTCATATAATTGATATTTCGAATTTGAAATTCGGAACAGATGACACAGAACGAAAGAAAAACGGGTGTCGTTTTTCAGTTTGGTTTTGACTGCGAAATTGGAAACATATTTAAGCCTTAAATTACAAAGTTTATACTTATCCACTATGTACATTAAAAATGTATTGAATTCAGTTCGTGAATGAGTGTTATACATCCCTGGAGACTTCTATTAAATAACAATCTATACTCTGAAGTGAACTTTTACTGTTTTTACAATGGGACGTGCCAGACTGGCATGTGGAACTGGCATGAGCTGCTGCAGACAGGTCCTTAGCGGCGCGTCGTTTTGCGCGAGCGCCCTCATCTCTCCTGGTTGCCTGCCTTACTACCTACCTACCCGACGTGGTGCAAGAGCCGCTGCTACAGCGCGCCCGCCAGCGGTGCGCGCAGGTTGCGCACGCTGAAGAGGAGCGCCCACGACTCGCGGTAGCGCTCTTCCAGCGTCCACATCGCACTCCATCAGCCGTCCCACCGCATCCTGTCAACCTTTTTCTTATTTTTTAACTTTTCTTATTTTTAATCTTTTATTTTAATAACGTGACTTACGCTTAGCTCATCTGAGCTAAACGTAACGTTACAGTTTGGCGCCCAAATCTTAAAAATTGGGCGCAACGGTATTGTTCGTGCGCCCAATTTGGCAAGAACTCACCCCATCACCCACACTCTACCTACTTTTTATTCTATTTATTTATTCTTAACGTGGGCTCGATTCCTCATTTTTCTCAAAATTCTAAAACCATACTTGTACAAGTATATACGCTAACTTTTGGTTTCCCTTTCAGGCCTTCATTTCACCATCATTTTTACTTTTGCTAGCATTTTTATTTTATTTCTTCACAAATCACTAACCTATTAGGCAATTTTTTTTTATCCCTCTTTTTGTTTTTTTTTTTTTTTAGAGCGGTTTGGCAACTCTGTAAAAAAGCCCCTAATGCCTTGTAAATATGTTCTTCCCTCTTGTAAATATGTTTTTCACTCTTGTAAATATGTTTTACTCTCTAAAACTTGAGTTACCTCTTGAAACTTGAGTTTCCTCTTTAAACTTGAGTTTCCTCTTTAAACTTGAGTTTCCTCTTTAAACTTGAGTTTCCTCTTTAAACTTGAGTTTCCTCTTTAAAGTTGAGTTTCCTCTTTAAACTTGAGTTTCCTCTTTAAACTTGAGTTTCCTCTTTAAACTTGAGTTTCCTCTTTAAACTTGAGTTTCCTCTTTAAACTTGAGTTTCCTCTTTAAACTTGAGTTTCCTCTTTAAACTTGAGTTTCCTCTTTAAACTTGAGTTCTCTCTTATAATCCAACTCTTAGAGCGGTCTGCACAACTCTGAAAGCCTTATGTGCAAAGAGCGGTCCCGTAACTCTTTCAAAATAAGCCAAATGCGTGGGCTCTTATAAATATTCTTCGGTTTTCAAACAGGTGCGGGTTACGACACCTAATTAAAAAAAATAAGCCTTAGTAATTTTAAATAAATATTTCCTTGTGGAGTATGCGTCATTGAATGTGAACCATATCCCCTACGTGTGATTGAATGAGAGTGTTTGAAGAAAGTATGAAAGATGTTGTGTGGTAGATCAAGGATTATATTTAAACCTGCAAAATTTTCATAAAGTTGAAAATTTTTCTGGGGTCATCGGGGAAATGTGGTGTTCTGCTGTGCAGACACACGTCTTTAGTCTATTTACAGTTTAATAAATACTATACAATCTCACCTTTTTATCGACTCATGTCTCATTTTTATATGTTCTTTGTTACTGTTAACACCTGAAAAGCATATTTTTAGTTATCTCTGATTGTTTTAATATTCCATAACTTATTTATATCGCTAATTTGTAAAATCATGTAATTTTTTATACTCTGACATGTTTATCTGAATTGACATCTGTCTCTCCAATTTATTTTTCTTAAGCCATAGACATAATATACCATGGACTAGACCTTCCTTAAGCTAGTTGTACATTATAATAAGGGCAGCGTAGACTGCCCCCTCTGTAAACCGTTTTTATTCGTTCTGGTCATATAATTGATATTTCGAATTTGAAATTCGGAACAGATGACACAGAACGAAAGAAAAACGGGTGTCGTTTTTCAGTTTGGTTTTGACTGCGAAATTGGAAACATATTTAAGCCTTAAATTACAAAGTTTATACTTATCCACTATGTACATTAAAAATGAATTGAATTCAGTTCGTGAATGAGTGTTATACATCCCTGGAGACTTCTATTAAATAACAATCTATACTCTGAAGTGAACTTTTACTGTTTTTACAATGGGACGTGCCAGACTGGCATGTGGAACTGGCATGAGCTGCTGCAGACAGGTCCTTAGCGGCGCGTCGTTTTGCGCGAGCGCCCTCATCTCTCCTGGTTGCCTGCCTTACTACCTACCTACCCGACGTGGTGCAAGAGCCGCTGCTACAGCGCTCCCGCCAGCGGTGCGCGCAGGTTGCGCACGCTGAAGAGGAGCGCCCACGACTCGCGGTAGCGCTCTTCCAGCGTCCAAATCGCACTCCATCAGCCGTCCCACCGCATCCTGTCAACCTTTTTCTTATTTTTTAACTTTTCTTATTTTTTATCTTTTATTTTAATAACGTGACTTACGCTTAGCTCATCTGAGCTAAACGTAACGTTACACTCGCCATTGGGTAATTATCTTTTTCGTCTATGGCAAGTTGTTGTAGTGTTCGTACCGCAAGATAAGGTGCGCTACTTGTACCGTATGTAACTGTTGTAAGTTCATATTCCCTAATTGCTTGTTTGGGAGAAAGTCTCCATAATATTCTTTGATGTGCGAAGTCTAAATCATTAATTTTTATGAACCTGTACATTTTCATAATATCCGCCATGAAGGCAAACTTATGTTTTCGCCATCGTAGCAGTATAGTGGATAAATGTTGTTGTAGTCGTGGACCTTTATACATATTGTCGTTAAGGCTTATTTTTGTGCTGCTTTTGCTGCTCGCATCAAAAACCACGCGTAACTTTGTAGTAAGTGAGTCTTCCTTAATTACTGCCTGATGTGGTATGTAGTATTTTCCTAAGTTGTAGTTTTTTGTATCTACTTTTCTCATATGACCCATACGTAAATATTCGTTCATAAATTCAATGTATTGGTGTCGTAAATTTTCATTTTTTGCGAACTGTCGTTCTAGTTGTAAGAGGCGAGCAGCGGCCTTTTTGCGCGATTCGCCGTTTATGTTTAAGTTTAAGTTTGTATCCTTAAACGGAAGTCGTACCGTGTATGTTCCATCTAGGTTTCTTATCGTTGTTTCTTTATAGTAGTTTTCACAGGCCTGGTCGTCCTGTGTGAGTTTGTAGTTTTGTGGAATTTCTTCTAATTCCCAAAATTTCGTAAGTTGTCGTACCTCTTCAGTGCAAGCCACCATACTCAGTATTTTGGCTCCACTATTCGTGTCATCGGGATAAAATCCGGATAAAATCCACCCTAACTGTGTGTTTTGAGCGATAATTCCGTCCCGTAGTCTTTCGAAACCCTGTAGTAGTATTTTGCTATGGTCTTGGGCACCTAATATTATATCAATTGGTCCCTTTTTATAATAAGTTGGGTCAGCTATCAGCGCATTATCCAAGATTTTTTCTTGTAATTGTTTTAAGTCATGCCTTGGTAACGAACTTGTTAGTTTTGGTAGTATTATTAGCGTTACTGGCAGTTTATAATCGCTAGAGTACCTTGGTTGTAAAGTAATGTTGATTGTATGGTTTGATGTTTTTGGTTTTTCATCTCCGATTCCTTTTATTTCGGCTCGGATTTTTTGACGTGGGTAAGCCAGCAGTTGTGCCACTTCTTCAGTGCAAAATGAAGCTTCTGATCCTTGATCACATAACACTCTCAACAACTGCGGCATCCCGTCATAAGAGGTAGTTTTTACTATAGCGGTAGCGAGTAAAGTTGTATTTTTAGTGTTGGTATTTGTTGCCGATAAATTCGACGTTGTTATATTTTGAGGCTTCTCTATTCCTACATTTTTTGTTGTGTATTTTTTGGCGTTATTACTATTTTGAAACGGTTTAGATTGGTGTAATAATGTGTTGTGCCCCTTATGTTGACAAATATCGCATTGTTTGTAAACTGCACTCACACACTGTTTCCGATCATCGTGATTTAAGCAACGCTTGCACATTCTTTTTTCCGTGACGGCTTTGTATCGGTCGCTGACGCATAACTCTTTGAAACTAGGGCAAGAATGAATACTATGATCCATACTTTGACAATGCCAACAGCGTTTATATTTTTCCGATGTTTGTCTATTACGTGATTGTTGACCATTAGTATGTGATAACGACCCGTCAAATGACTTAAGACAACTGAAACGGTTTTCCATGAATTTCATCATCTCGTCGAAGGATTGTAATTTATTCCTGTTTTGTAATTGGTCTTCATACTTGGTATTTGTTTCCTCGTCCCATTTCCTACTGTCTATTCTTATCAATAGAGGGCCCCAAGATGGTGTATTTATGCCTTGATTTTTCAGTGCCTCAAGACATTCATTTATAGTGTCGTGCATGTTTCGTAATTGTACCGCGTTTGCTCGTTGCATTTTAGGTAAATCTAATAATTTGTCAATAAACTTAGTAGCAATCATGCGCTCGTCTTCATATCTCTGCGTAAGCAATTTCCAAGCTGTTTCGTAATTTATTTCGCTAATTGTTAAGTGACGTATTAATCTTGCTGCGTCGCCTTTTACGTGTGTTTTAAGATACTGCATTTTCTCTGTAGAAGAAATTGAGTTATCTTCGTGAATTATTTTTCTAAATAAATCTTGGAATGTGTACCAAGAGTCATAGTTCCCCGCAAATATGGGAATATTTATTCGTGGAAGTTTTACTGACGTTTTTGTCGACATAGCTTTTTCACCCGAGTTTTGGATTATTCTTGCTTCTAACAAATTTATGATAATGTCATAATCTGTCTGTGTATTCTCGAAACAATTATCCTTGAAATAGCTATTGTCCAGTGTGCTTTCAGCCATCAGTAATTCGATGTGCGTCTCTTCAATTTCTAGCCATTGTTTTTGTAAGGTTTGTAATAGTGTCTGTAAATGCCATATTGGCTTATCCTGAGTAATGGATTCCTTAGCCTGAGATATTTTCTTGGATATCTGTGACATTCGGAACAGTTGTATAAACAGTTTTGGGCTACTGACAACCCCCTTGTCTTCATCTTCGTCTAGAAGTCGTGGTTCATAAATACTTTGTACGTGTTGTAGTCTTTCCTCACATTTTCTGAGGTAGTTGATTCCTTCGTCGTAACATTTCTTAATGTTACCAAAGTAGCTTGTAGTAATGTACTTATGAGTTGACAAGATCTCTTGATCTTGTAGTTTCAAGTGGTTTTCTTGAACTCGCTGGAAAACCTGGTCTAATATTTTCTCCCGTTCGTTGAGGTATTTTTCCGTTTTCCTTGTGGGCGAGTCCTTTTTCAGGTTTGAGACTATCCTTTTGATCTCACTGTAATCCGCTTCCTGGCTCCTGATTAGTTCGTTAACTTCCTGTATCTCCATAGTGCTCTTCTTTCCCACTTCTCTAACGGCCCTATTTACCTAACTCAATAGTCAAGTCTGTCAAAGTCAATTCCTACAGTAATAAGGGGACCGCGTGATTGAAAGAAATTTCAAATGCTCGAAGGACCAATATGTCTAACCACTCCAAACAGATGTCACGTGAAGTCGCAATACTGTTGAGGGTGCGTTAGTACATGTAGGGATATGATACGTCACGCGCCTACTGAACCTATAAGCCTAACAGTCCCTACGACTATAATCCCTATAAGCCCTACAGCCCTAACCTACCATATACCTAGTAGTGATATATAAATATATAAATAAGTTCAGGATGTCTGCACCATGCGACCTAAGGTTACAGACGGATAGTAGACAGGATGTCCAGGTTCAGGAAGGATAAACTCACTGCCAGCTCGCAGACTCACGAGACTGATCAGAGATGGCTAAAGGTGTCTTGGCCACAGTGAGGGGTAATGAGACAAGAATATAAAATTCAAATCTGCTTTATTTTACAAGATGTACAGCTTATATACTAATTTAACTTAATACACACTATTATACAAAGTTGTATGTGTTTCATGCGTGTAAGATGCAACTCAGTCATTATTTTAACTAGGCCGCTCGTGTAGTCGTCGCCGGGCCAAGTGCTGATTCAATGTTCAAAGGTTAACATTGAACAGCAGCAGATGGCCTCCCATCTACGAACCAACTAAGTTTAGCGTTACTTAACCTTCCAGATCTAAACATGCATTGGTTAAATATTTATAAACGTCCATGCGAAAAGCAATCTTGATATCTACCCCGATCTTGACAAAAACAAAACCACCCAAGCAAACGTCCCACAAAGTGAGCGAGGCGAGGCTAGTTTATGCGATAAAAGCCATTAGAATTCCTCTCAACCTCGCTTGTATCTCAACAGCCCATTACAGTACGCGTGCTGAAAGCTAAGCAGCTGTCAGCGATGATATTGTTTAGAGGCTTAGACTCGAAAATATGGGCTAAATGCGGATTTTAATGTACCATTTTATTTGTGAGATTTTTGCTTGTGTGGGATATCTAATCCATACTTACTAATATTATAAATGCGAAAGTAAGTCTGAATGTCTGTCTGTTACCTTTTCACGATTAAACCGCTGAACCGATTTAGATGAAATTTGTTATGGAGATAGTTTGAGATCCTTTGATGGAGATAGGATAGTTTTTATCCTGGAAATCATGCCTAAGTGGGTGGAAAAGTGGAAGTTTATATAGTGAACTAATAATTTCTCACGTAAGGCGGCCCACACAACCAAATAATGTAATTGCGTGATATAAAAAAATGGGCTTAGGTCAATGGCAAATCAAAAAGACGACAGACGACGGACAGTCTGACAGACAGACGGACACGTGAGTGAAAACAATATGGCTCCGTTTGGAACCTTCGGGTACGGAACCCTAAAAAAGGCTATTCGAAGTACCTACTAATGCTTTACTTACTATTGAAATATTATTTTTATTTAAAAAATAAATTATTTTTGGCTTACTAAACGTGCATTCTCATATCAACAAACCAAACGTGTATTCAAAATTTCACCACAATCGGGCAGGGCAAGTTATAAATGCTTGTAAAAACAAATGTAGCAGAGAACGTATAGTTTAAAACAATAGATTATCGAGTTTACGTTCCTCTACATAAGTTTTCACACCTCATTTCTTATGATAGACAGAGTTTTTCCCGCGGTTTCTTTCCAGTGGCTTATCTCACAGAAACCGTGCATTTTCTGGTTTGTGGTGGTAAAAAGTAGCATAGCTTAATATGTCATTTAACGACTTTGTAGCTTACTACCAGTGAAACAATTTTCGCAATCGGATCAATAATTCTAGGGTTTACATACAAAGAAACAATTTTACCTTTTATAATAATTATTTTTTTAGATAGATAGATTGACAATATAGTCTCTTTTATAATGACCATCAGGGACCGGCCGGATACTCGTTGAAAGGGTTTTTGAAGGGGTTTTTTTAAGCGCTTAAAAAAAAAACCCTATGATACATGTTACACCTTCGAACGGGTGTAGTTAACCCGTTACGAACGGGTTACCCTTTCAACACCCTGTAACACTGTAACAGGGTAAGCCATTCAAACTCAAGACATTGTAATATGCACTGTTTACAATCGATATTAGTTTGAAAATTGCATAACCACGACCGTACGTGACATCGTACCGCGCCCGGCGGTCCGCCAATCATGCGTGTACCGACTTGCCGAGCGACTTGTAAACATGGAAAAATAACTGTTGTCTGTATGATCTTACAGTTCAATTTTGCTCGTCACACATGCTAAACATTGTAATAATATTTATTTTTTCGTGTCTATACTTGTTTATTTTCATCATTCGTCATTTGATTCGGAACTCGGACGGAACTACGGAAGTAAAAGCAATTTAGCAGTGTTTATGTTTAACTGTGTGTTGTAGCTTCTCTATTATACCTATTACAACAAGAATTGTCTTTCTGTGAAAATGCCACAGCCGAGGCGAGATGCTGTGCATCGTTATTATGTGTTTGATGCATCAAATAACACAAGCAAATGTAATTTATGTGGAAATGCCATTAAGGTAAGATTTTATATTTGTTCTGATCTTATATAAAAAATAGCATTACCTTAGTGTTAATCTAATAATTATCGTAGATATTAATACCTACTTACTTACTAAAATAGGTAGCAAATTAGGTACTTATATTCATGGGTATAAATGAACGTGACCCGACCACTTAACGTAGGTCTTGATGTCTTGATTTATTCAATATTTTTATTAAACTAGTAATTAAACATGTTTATAATTAATTACTCGTTTTTGTTCTAGGGCAAGCATACGACCAATTTAAAAAATCATATTTCATCGAAACATGTGCAAGAATACCTACTTATAACTAATATAAATAAGGAAAATCAACAGCACCAACCATGTACATCTCGACATTCTACAACATCAGACCAAGTTATAAACAATTGTGTGAAATTAGTTACAGTACATGGGCGACCTCTTGCATTGATACAAGATAAAGCATTTCAAGATATAATTAACATAGCTGTTCCTTCTAATATTCAAACTAAACACATAAATATAAAAGTAATAAAGGGAATGATACCGGAAAAAGCATACCAAATAAAATCCAAAATCGCGTCAGAAATTAGAAATAATTTAATAAGCCTTAAACTTGATTCAGCTTCATATTTGGATAAAAATTTCTTAGGCATTAATTTACAATATATAAAAGAAGGCCAGATAAAAGTTAGAAATTTAGCTGTTTTGGAAATTTTAGAACGACAAACTGGCGAATTCCTAAAAGATAAGGTTTTAGAGGTCTTAAATGATTTTATGATACCGACGGCTCAAATATATTCAATTACTACTGACAACGGCAGTAATTTTAAAAGAATGTCAAGATTGTTAACAGATCAGACAGATCATACAGATTTAGTCTTGGAAAATATGTACATAGACGGTCGTCTAAATGTATTGTTATCAGACCAAGATAGCCTAAAAGCTCAAAAATTATTATCTGAAACATATAAACAGTTACAAAGCCTAAAATCGCTTGACGCTGAAACTCGAGAAGTGATATGCACTACAGTTTGCAGTAACCGGCATGATAGTGACAATTCTAGTCATGACAATGATGTTTTGGAAAAACGTTTACAAGAAGCTGAGGCACGTCGTGGTCTGCCCGGAAGAACTTCACTCGATAGTTTTGAAGGAATGCTTCACAAATTGAGATATGAACCGAGAGTGCCCCTGGATAAAAATATATTAGCTTACTGGTCCAGTAAAGATTTGCCTAAAAACCCTACTTTGTTAAATGTCGCTAATTGCGTGTTGGCTGCTCCAGCAACACAAGTATCCGTGGAAAGGCTTTTTTCTTCCGTAAAATTTATCCTTAATCCCTTAAGGAGCAATATCAACAGCAGCTTATTACAAGACATCATGTTAATCCGTTCCAATCATGACTTATTTACTTAATTAATATATTGTTTATTATACGAACATAATATAATTATAATCAGCTGTGAATGGCTGTGATTCGCTATCATTGATTCACCATTATTGACAAATGTGATTTCAAAATTATTGTAAGACTGTAACAAATTGTGATCATGTAACAAATTTTAATCATTATTTAAAAAAAGCTTACAAAATAAATGAAAGAGTGATTAGTGATTATGTAACAAATTTTGATCAATATTTAAAAGCTTACAAAATAAATGAAAGAGTGATTTGATTAGTGATTATGTAACAAATTTTAATTATTTAAAAGCTTACAAAATAAATGAAAGACTGATTAGTGATTATGTAACACATTTTAATCATTATTTAAAAGCTTACAAAATAAATGAAAGACTGATTAGTGATTATGTAACACATTTTAATCATTATTTAAAAGCTTACAAAATAAATGAAAGACTGAATACTGATTATGTAACAAATTTTAATCATTATTTAAAAGCTTACAAAATAAATGAAAGACTGAGTACTGATTATGTAACAAATTTTAATCATTATTTAAATGCTTATGCTTAAGTTTTTCGACGTAGCTCAGTATGTTAATGTAGGCGTGTGATCTCATACATGGAGGCAAAAACTGAAGCTCTCCTATAAGTAAATTTCCAAAATAATAATTTCTTTTATCCAGCTCCTTGTCAAAAAAACAGTGAATACATTTTTCATCATTATCTGTAACGTTCTCACGTGATTCTTCGACTTTTTTCCTCTTTTGATTACTGTTTTCATTATAATCATTCTGAAATTCGCAAGTTTCTTTGTTTTCAATTATTGTCGCCTCGGGGACACGTTTCCTTTTATTTATTATAATTGTACTTTTTATTAAAGATTGTAATTTGTTATCTGTGCCATTACTGCCGTACTCGGCGAAACCCGAACCTGAAAAGAAGAGTCTATTTAATTTAGTTCGTTACTTTTTTACTAATATCATAATAAAAAATATTATTTTCTAAGCCTTTTTTTAATACTCCTCCCAAGAGTATGGCACAGCGCGATAGCGAAAGACTGTCCCCCCAGTGCCCTATACACGACATCAGGAAAGTGCGCAGAGTTTTATCAACTTTATACAACTAGCACCCTCATGAGCCATGTATGTGGCACCGAGTCAAAGGCCTTCTTACAATCAATCCAGTATGTCCTTCTTCCTTTCGTTAACGGCGAACCTCTTGGCTATATCAATGAGGAGCAGCTCCTTAGTATCGCAGGACCCGTTTCTACATCCATTTTGAGAAGCGGACATGATGGTGGCTTGTTTGCTAATTTTGGATAACGGAGTTTCTTGCCCATTCTTCTCCATACGAGCCTACCTTTCCGAATGGGAGTAGAATCACTTGTATTTTCTTATTTTTAATGTTTTACGTTCAAAAGTGGCTTATAAGGGCCTAATTGAAATAAATAGTTTAACATTGCCTTTGAAAATTTTTGCTCTCAAAATGGATGTAAGAACTTTATAGACAAAAACACCTAACTACAGATGTGTTTTAAACGTTTTTATTAAAAACACATACACACTTTTAAAATATAAAATATGTTGGAAAATAGCTAATAGTTATGGTTAAAGGTTTAACTACAGTAAAAACAGCTACTTACAAACTTGTTACACTGCGTCCTGTCGGACGGCGCTTCTCTTCACAACCGCTATAGTGTTTGCATCGAACCAAATATGCTATACCTACTCAGTTTATTCTATTCATTCTTAACGATTACTTACCATCATTGCCGCCTGTGCTAGTAATCGTATTCGGGAACTCGTCTTGATTCTCCGTAAAGAGCGGCTGACTATATTCTTGGAATTGTACATCATCATCAGTATCGCTAGCGTCACCTGAAACACAATCAAACATATTGGAAATTAAGTAACAATATAAGTACTAAATAAGTAGGTACAATAGTGTAATTCACTTCACTTGTAACTTAAAATTACGTGTCATTGTCATAACATTAACATTAATTTAACTCAGTACTTTAAATAATAATCACTTACCTGTCTTACTCATCTTAATTGTTAGTTCGCTATGTCACGCGTCACTTGTTGTCAAACTCGTAAATCGTAATAACTACATAAAAATAGTAAGGCAATAAGGCGCTGCACGGATGCAAGTATCCCCCCACCTACATGCAGCTCAAGTTTATTAGGTAATCCAGGGTAACACGAAAAAAAGTTTTTCGAGAAGGTAACCTCTTCAAAGACTTAAGTCATTGAAGGGGTTAACCCCTTCACGTGGTTACCTTATTAAAGGTGTTAACCATTTCACTGGGTTTCGAGGATGTAACTCGAACAAAAGGTAACATTACGATATGAGTTACCCCAAGTACGGGTTACCCTGTCCAAAGGCTTAACTCTTAAGCGGGGTTGTCCGGTCCCTGATGACCATACGGTATAGCAATGTTTGGACAGCACTGAAGGAAAGTCGTATGCTCGTCCCGTAGAGCATAAACTCGATCACTTATCCAATAATACATGAAAATATTGCAGAAGCAAAGCAAACTCGTAATTTATTACAATAATATTTGTCCGGAAGTAAATCTAACCAAAATGGGGCCATATCTATTGATAAAAAAATACTCAAACATCGGAAAATAGTCAGCTTACGGTGAAATACATAATAAATTGCCCTTAAATCTATCAAGAAGAGTAATGGTGTGTACCATTATAACATGAGTTTCTGGCGCAATTTATAAGCAAATTGAACTTTTTTAGCTACAGTAGTAAAGACAAGCGGATTTTAAATGTAGATGTGAATAAAATTATAAATTAAAGCTTTTTAAAAACGCTTTTCCGTATTTCTCTCAGCAAACCTTTTCATTTGATATCAATTTTAGGGGGCTACATAAAAAAAAACATAGCTGTATCATCCGAATCAAGCGCGTATGAAAAATTTCATTTCTTCACTTTTTAAAACAGCTTTACGCTGTTTTGAAATACAGTCGCAGGATTTGACCCAAACATATTATTTATATACTAACTTCTTGTAAGGGTTCCTTTTTACCCGACTGCCGAAGGAGAGTAATGTGTTTATCAGTCTATGTTTGTATGAATTTATGTTTGTATGTATGTATGTTTGTTCCAATGTGGTGTTCTAGAGACCAAACGCGTTGGCCGATTTTGATGATTCTTAGGTCATTCGATTCGTCTTAAACTTGCGAGTGTCACTGGCTTCATTAAAATTGGAAAATAGAAAATGGCGGATTTCGGGCGCTATATTATGGAGGCCCAATACATATTATCTTCAAAACCCATCGTGTGGGGTATGAAACTTAAGAGTTTTGAGAGGTAATTTCAAAAATGTATTATGTTTAAATGTATCCAATTCGAAAAAAAAATTTAACTAAAATGTTATAAATGTAAAAAGTTTATTCAAATGGAAACAAAAAATCAAAAAACCTAACTACTTAGCAAGCATACTAAAAAGACGTAAACGAGAAGAAAATCATGATATGCAGTCGCAGGATAAATCTGGTTTGGTCAGCCAGCTCGCTAATATGTATTCTCCGACTGCAAAGCATGATTTTCTTCTTATCTGTATAGTTCGGTTCTTAATTTTTTGTTCCTTACTTTATTTTTGTTTCCATATGAGGAATGGAACCCTAAAAAGGCAAGGCAGTAGTGTTTATATCTATGGATACAGCCTTGAGCGCAGCGCTGTGCCAACTACGAAAATACTAGTTCCATCGCTGCTGCTGTTTTGTGCTGTTTCGCACTACAGTAGTTTAAGGATACAGCGACGAAACTAGTAGATTCGTAACTGTTGCAGCGCTGCGCTAAAGGCTGTTTTCTTAGATAATAGTACAACTGATGACAATAGGCTTACAATATACTCTAGATGAGTATGAGTATCAACTCATGTTTAAGTGGGAAACTTGATTCAAAAGAAGAATTAGCTAAGTCGGATGGAGTACGAAAGTCGAAAATCACTACCTACCCCCTCCCACCTCGAACCTGTATCCCAGAAAAAAGTTTTATATGTTATCGCTAAAAAGGTAAATCAAAATTCAAGTTAAATCTTTCATTATCGCGGCGCGGTCGAGAGTGAAACGATTTACTGTTTTTATTTATTTCGCCACCATGTTGGATGTCAGGTGAAATTGAAAAGGCCGGGTAATAATGCCATAAAAATGCTTCAGTAGATTTATGATGTTCTGTTGTGTGGTGATAGCAAATATTAATATAAGAATAGGCCTATATTGATATTTGCTTAAGGCAGGTAGGCAGACTGATTAAAATACCTACAGAGGTATTTTTAATCAATCTGCTTTGCACCTTCCCAACTATGTTGGGGTCGACTTCTATCTCACCTGATGGTAACCGATGATGTGGTCGACGGTGCAGCACGCTTGCCTAGAAGTAACCTATTTCTTCTTGACTTAAAGACCCCTAGGTTATAGCTATATATATATATATTAGCTATATGGGGAATACAGGCTCCGGCAGGGAATTCCACTCCTTAGCTGTACGCACAATGAAACTACTCCCAAAACGTTTAGTGCGTATGAGTGCGATGTCCACCATGTGTTGATGACGCATCGCCGTACGTCTTGTAGTCCGATGATGGAACTGGTTAGGCGGAATTAGATCATGTAACAATTGTTTGTAAGTAAATTAATACTATAAGTCTTATGTATTGTGAGACTAAATAATTTATTATTATTTATAAGAAAAATTCGTTGGATCGAAATAATATAATAATAATTAAATTATATAATTTATATAATCTTTGTACAACTGATCATAATGTATATTACTTCTATAGCACACTTAAGCAAGCAGAACTAGTTAATCAAATCAAATTTAAACACAAACACAATTCGTTTACACGAAATACATTTTAACAAGATGTTTCGCTTGCCGAAATACATCACAGCAAGCGTGTTAACTGAGATTAACGATAAATTTGTTAATCCTCGGATTAAGTCGGTAGCGACGGTCGTAAGTTTGCAGTAAGCCGGTAAAATATGAGACAAAGAGGATTGGCTGTTTTAGTTAAGTAATTAAAAATAAAGGAAAGTATTGCTTATAAATTACTTATAGGCTTAAACAAAATTAACATCCTAATCCTAAGCCGATTTTTTTCCTTAGAGAAAAATTAAATTACACTGCCTGATCCGGGGATCTAATCAGGAGCTTCACAAGTTGTATTTGCAACAAGAAGAGAATAACATTCCTCATAAGTAGTAATATCCCGCTGCCTAAATTTTTAGGTATCATTGAAAAAGGTCTAAAAGTTGCTAGAAAACAATCTGATTTTAGGGTCCTAACGGAACCGTATTGCTGTCACTCACTTTTCCGTCTGTCTGTCCGTCGTCTGTCACACGATTTTGTTTGGAAGAATATTTTAAGTGTCCCTTGTCCTATGAACTTGTTTGGTGATAATGTTTATAATTACGTATATTATACAAAAAATATGAATATACAGGTTATGATGTCAGCAATTTCATTCCTGTGAGGTTGTTAGTGCTTTTCAAATAACTCAGATTTTTCTTTGGTAGGTAAATGTGCAAAGTCCGACGTAGGTACTTGGCCGGTTTTTTTCTGGTCATATATATAAAAATAAAACTTTTTCCTGCAGCTTCTCTCCTGTGGCCTACCCCACAGAAACTGAATATTTTGCAGAGATATTCGTACAATAGCCTAAGTATATCAGCGGTTGTGTAGCTGTCTATCCGTGAAAGAATTTCGGAAAACAGATCAGCACTTTAAGACGTTTCTTTATGTAAATAGACGAAGACCTCTTTATAGTAATAAAATTTAGACCATGTCATAAAGAATAGTATTAAAATAAAACAACAATAAAAAAAAACCCCGCCGCAGTATCTTTACGTTGACGTTGTGGTGGGGGTTGCGTGCTCCAATAAACTCTAGGTCGGTGCCGGTAGATTCTACTTTGCCGCAAGAAGCCTAGGGTGAGGGGCCAGACCAATAGAGATACAATCCGCAGGGCAGGGCTTTGTGCAGTGGCGAGCTGGTGGGCAGTGGCGACCCCACGGAACTGATCTCCAGGGAGAAGCCTTATCCCTCGTCTCCGGCTTGCCTTTATTGGCCGGTCGGTGTGAACACTGACGGGAAATAGAGCTCAAGTCTTGTCCCTCGTCTCTGGCTTGCCTTTATTGGCCAGTCGGTGTGAACACTGACGGGGAATAGAGCTCCCACCTCTCTCTCGCCTTAATTGGCTGGCTTTGGCTCTGATTCGCAAGAGCAAACGTGCTCGGAGGAAGGAAATTAACCCTGTAAGAGGAGAGCATCTTGACCGTACTTCCAGGGTTGTCCTGATAGCTACATACCTCTCCACTCCTCAAGCACCTCCGTTTATGTTGCCCCCTTGGCACTACGTCACTAAAGTGCTAGCGACTGTTTATGGTGGGGGGCATTAATTAAGTGTGCAAGTCATTTACTGCCGCCTGTGTAGATCAACAATGGTCTGGCAGGGGCCAATAGTCCTTCTATAGTTTTAGGTAATCGAATCATGAAACCTCCCAAACCCATAGCCCAATGTGTCTTGTCGCAATAGTCCTGCACTAGCCGGGGATTGTCCTTGGGTGCTCTTTCGTAGTGACTAGTGCATACAGGGATATTCACCGGTTGGTGTCACATTTCAACCTACATGTTTAACAAGGCAACAGTTTTTCTGCGACTAGGTTTCGGCCCCTGATACACCTTTCGAAAGTCCGGAACCCTAGGGTCCCGAGAATCTCAAAGATATATCAACAATAATAGTCATGAAACACTTCAAGTGAAGATAAGCTCTAGAATTCAAACTACCTCATTCGTGCCAACCCAGTCACCCCAGTATGAAATATTTATAATAATATATAAATATGATTTATTTACTAGGTCGCACATTTATTAATTAAGTTATTAAGTAAGTCATGCAAGTAACACGTATGTAACATATGTGGGCTCGAGACCTTGTTCCATATTAGTTTCTTAGTAAAAAAATGTTACACTTGTGTAGAAAAATGAGTTAACTTGGTAAGTTTCAATATTTTACTTAATGTTAATAATTTCGATGTAATTTAGTAAAATCATGGCGTGATAAATGGTTTTGTTATCTTTTGAAATTAAAAAAACTACTATTGTTGCACCACTCCCCAATCTTTTACTGAACAGAAGCTCCTATGTTATGGAAAATTAAATAATTTGAAGATAATCCAAATTCAGTCCTACAGCCTTTTTACCCGACTGCCGGAGGAGGTTAATTTGTTTATCAGTCTATATATGTATGTATGTTTGTTCCTATGTGGCGTTCTAGAGACCAAACGCGTTGGCCGATTTTGATGATTCTCACGTCAATCGATTCGGCTTAAACTTGCGAGTGTCACTGGCTACATTAAAATTGGAAAATAGAATAATGGCGGATTTTGGGTGACATATTGTGGGGGGGCAATTATTTTTTCATCCCATCGTGCGGGGTATCCAAAGAGGGTTTTGAGAGGTAATTTCAAAAATATACAATATTTATAGGTTTAAATGTACCTTATTCGAAAAAAATTATGTTTCCTAAAAAGTTATAAATGAGAAAAGTTAATTCATCTTGTTAACTTATTTTTAGCTCGCTTCTTCAGTCAGGTTTTTTTATTTTTTGAACTAACGTTTTTTTTTTGTTTATTTTCTAACTTGTTTTTTTCAATGTACATATTACAGTATTATTAGTACTATGCCACAAAACCGGGCAATAAACAATCAAGCAAAGTTTTATTTACTTAATTATCATGTGCAATGGTGATACACAGGCGGACTTAATGCAGCAAGGCGTTCTCTAGCAGTCAATCTTTGGGTTAAAAAGGACACAACAGTGAAACGAAGTTTCAATAATAAAGGTACCTACGTGTCTGAAGGGAATAGCTTTCTTTTCTCTGATGGATATAAACCTCTTTTAAGGAACCAGTATTGATCATCAACGCCAGTTCACTGTAATATGAGTTTTTCAGACCATTAAATTAAATATTTTCCTATGAAATAAATTACACAAAGTAACTCGTAAGTCGGGGCCGTAACCACTGGGCGACCACGGCTCTCTAAACTAAATAAAAGTTTGAAATTATATCATCATCTTGCTGCCCTTATCCCATGTTACTTGGAGTCGCCACAACACGTTTTCTTCTTCCATACCGTACTGTCCCTGTCACGCTATCACTGACTTATTTTCTTTCATATCACTCCTCACACAGTCCATCCATCTTTTCTTTGGCCTTCCTCTCTCTTTCTCGTTTAAAGTTTGATATTATATGAGTGTATAAAAACTCAAGACAGTGAGTGCCATCCTTGATTCAATAATTAAAACGTTACCCTTACTTTAAATTTTGCTTTAATTACATTGTTTTTTTAATATAAAAAAGGAAGCAAAGTTTAATAAACGTGCATCTGTAGCCCCAGAGGGAAGGTTCAAGTTTATGTGAGATCTCTTTTTTCATCTATACGAGTATTAGGAATCCTTATGAAATTTGAAAAGGGATCGTTCTCATGAAATCAAGTTAAGTTAGAATGAAATGAAATTAAGTTTTAGGCAAAAACTACAGTGTGTTGCATTGTGATTGGGTATTTCTGTGTGGCAGATATTAACTCTAGTTTCGCTTTGAATTAAAATTGCAGAGTAGGTAATGTTATCCCAAACATAAGTGTGTATATTAATAAATAAAGAACATACCGATTGTAACTTAGTTTACACAAGTATTAGTGTGTGTGTATGGTGTGTATATGAATAAGGTTCATAAGATTATTATTTAGTAGCAATCTTAAGATGTTTTAAAGATTAGCATAATCAAAATAAATCAAAAGAATATTTAGTATTACAAAATCTTTGTTTATTAATAAAAAATATCACATATTTATTTACATAGTTACAAATGTATACAGTTTATATGAATAACAAACAAATACACTTAAATCAAAAATTACTTACTAACTTAGCCTAAAAATATCATAGTTACATTAGTTACAACTTAACATAAAATAGAATCTAACACAAGTCTTACTACACAAAAAACTTATTACAAGGGGTATCGTTACCCAGTCACTAGTTTATGGAGGTCAGATAGTCACTTGATCCATGTAAGTACAACACTGAACACTAACACACATCATGCTGCATCGTTACACTCGAAGCCAACCTCAACATCGTTGGGAAAGCCCTGGGCAGATTGATTACACCTTAGCCTGCAGTCTTGATCGTGATGGCCGAATTATGTACTCTCCGTACCTTGCATATATTGCGTATCGGACATACGCATATTGTTCCAAGTCAAAGCTGAAAACAGCAGCCGACATCATACCTTCAAGAACCTTGTCGTTAGTTTCTTTCTCCTTGATGTAATCCACCAAACTTTGCACACGTTCCGGATCGAGCGAATGCGAAAGATTAAAACGCACTTTGCCTTTTTTTTTGTTTTTTGTCTAAATTCTTGATGACTGTCTTGTGCTTAATAATCTCTTTATTCAGCTGCTTCTCGTATTGTTTCCAATTCTTGTCAGATATCGGGTCACTGCGCAGATGGTATTCCCTCTCCCAATGGTCTCGTTTGTTCCTTAGTTTCCGAACGTTATCAGGGATGTATCGTAATTGAACATCCTCGAGCTCAGCGTTTGATATCTTTGCTTCCAGTTGATTTCTCTCTTGTCTCTCGTGCTCTTCATCAGTTTCCTTTGTAAAATGATTTTCTGTAATGTCTTCCAGCAACGACCATTCAGTTTTCCTCTCTGGATGATGCAGGGCGACAAGGTTCTGTAGAATTTGCCGGTAGCGCTTGTACTTTACTTCCAGCTGCAAGTCAGATATATCGGCTACTGGAGACTCCATGATCGTGAATAACGTTTACTAACGTAATACGATAAACAAAGTTGAGATGTGAACACTGTAGAGGCTAATATGCGACTGAGGAAAGTACACGTAACAAAAATGTCATGAATTTACAAGCTGGGAGGGGGCGAATTACGAATAGGGGATGGCGCTATACCTAATCTATAGCTCCATCTCTTTTTAATAATGAAACAATGATATTAAAATGTCCTAATGGTCGCAGGTAAAAAAATACTGGTAGGTACAGGAGATAATGCTCAGTGAGAGATAAGAACCCATTGTAATGTTAATAGGTAGAGGTCTGTTTCATTGTTTAATACCTAGAAGGAGTAATTAGTGTGTATTTGCCGGTAAGAAGTTCATTGTTGTAAATAGTCAATGTAAAATATTTTGTTGCTAACTACTCCGTGGATAAGAAATTTTAAAACTTTATTTTGGGGTTTGTGGCAAAGTGCTATATATACGTAGGTGATATAAATAAAGTTATTAATAACTACTACAGCTGCATTGACAATGTAAACATTTTTATGACATATGTGTTGTACCTTTATCGCCAAGCCACAGTTGAACCTTATACCCTAGTAAATCTTAAAATAACACTGCATGACGAAGAATAAATAGTATGAATGTACTGTATTTCAGTGACAGCAGTGGTGGCCCAGTGGTAGCGGCCGCGACTAACAAGTTGTAGGACGTGAGTTCGAACCCAGGCAGGCGATTTAATTTGTGTAAATTATTTCATCACCACTGCTCTCATATCGGTGAAGGAAAACATCGTGAGGAAACCGGCACGTCCTAGAACCAAAAAATTGAAAACATGTGACATCTACCAACCTGCACTGAGCCCGCGTGGTGGAATAAGGCCCATACCCTATCACAAGTCCCACAGAGAGGAGGCCTATGGCTGATGATGATGATGACTGTATTTCATGGGATATAATAAGTCTAAATTATTTATGTGATAAGACTAAGACTAGTGTTTAAAGTACCCACCTAGCTACCTATGACAGAAGCCTTATGAAACACAAACTACAGAGTGACTTCTAATAATTTGGCCATATTTCATGGAGTGCTAAAGAATATAAACAATTTTCGACATAGGCCATTTTGATAATTCTGTATAACTTTTCATTTTTCAGAGTTGATCCATTATAGTAAAAGTTATTATTGTGTATTCATGACTACCTTTTTCAATGAACAAAAGTTACCCTTAATTTCAATATATTCATACAAATCCAAACTTATACCATAATGCAAAACTTTCTATGACGGAGGTATCCTCTCTTTGAGAGGGAATGGCCAGCAATCTACCACGTGGGCCCAGTGCGGTGCGAGTAATTAGTTGTCTTTGAATTTTTCTTTCTGGGACATAACGGTTTCTTAACGACTAGTAAGTCGGGGCCGTAACCACTGGGCGAGCACAGTTGTCTTAACTAAATTAAAGCTTGAAAGATGATAGCACTATGAGTGTACCAAAACTATGAAAGTAAGTGCCATCCTTGTTTCAACAATTAAAACATTACCCTTATTTAAACCTATGTTTGTTTTTAATATAAAAGAGAAGCAAAGTTTAATAAACGTGAATCTGTAGCCCCAGAGCGAAGGTCCAAATTTACGTGAGAGATCTTTTTGTGCCTACAGCAGGAATCCTTAAATATTAAGTTTGAAAAGGGATCGTTAAGTTAGAATGAAATGAAAGTAAGTTAAAGACAAAAAAAATGTGTAGTTCGATGTGATTGGGTGTTTCTGTGTGGCAGTTATAAACTATTCGCTTCGAATTAATATTGCTGAGTAGGTGAAGTTCTCCCAAACATATGTGTTTAGCTTTATTTATAAATAAACTGATTGTAACTTAGTTTACACATGTGCTCGTATGTGTTCGTATGGTGGGTTTATGAATAAGAATTATAAGATTATTAGTTAGCATCAATCTTAAGATTTTTTAAAGATTCTTACACAGAAGCGTAGTGAAATTAAATTAAAAATATATTTAATATTACAAAATCTTTATTCATTAATAAACAATATCACATATTTGTTTACATAGATACAATATATAGTATTTTATAAACTGTATGTATATACATACAGTTTATAAAATACTATAACTATATTCAAATACACTTAAATAAAAAACTACTAACAAAATTAGCCTAAAATATCATAGTTACAACTTAACCTAAATTAGAATCTAACACAAGTCTTATTACATAAAAAGTTATCATTACAAGAGGTATCATTACCCAGTCATTAGGTTATTGAGGTCAGATAGACACTGGCTCCATGTAAAACACTGGTGTTCCGCTGCTTCCGGTTAGTCTTGTAGCCGAGCTCAACATCATCATGTAAGAAAAGCCCTGATTTATTATTCTTCTTCCTCCCGCAAGCTATTTCGTCGTGATGGCCGACATCTGTACTCTCCATACCTTGCATATATTGCGAATTTGACATATGCAATTTCCACAAATCGAAAACTAAAAACGGCAGACTTAATCATGTCTTTAAGGACTTCGTCATTGCTTTCGTTCTTCTTGATATAGTCGACCAAAGTTTGTACACGTTTCCGATCGAGCGAATGTGAAAGATGTATGTCTTTAATTGTTCTCAAGTGTTTATACGTATCCAATTCTCTGTCCAAATTCTTAATCACTGTCTTGAGTTTGATTATCTCGTTGTTCAGTTCCTCCTCGTATTTCATCCAGTTCTTCTTAGAAATCAGGTCATTCCAGTGCTGGTATTCCTTCTGCCAATAGTCTGTTTTATTCTTGAGCTCTCGAATATACTCCGGGACATATTTTAGTTCAACATCTTGGAGTTCAGCTTCAGTTATATCCGCTTCCAGTTTCTCTCTCATTATTCTCTCGTGCTCCTCGTCCGTGTCTCCTTCGAAAAATATGAATTCGTCTGGTATACACACTTTTTCTTCAGGATGATATAGGATTCCGGTAAGATTATTTAGATTTATTTGGTATTGCTGGAACTTTTGTTCCACTTTTAAACCAGATATGTCGGATATTGAATACTCCATGATCGTTAATAAAGCTTACTAACGTAGGTACTATAATAAACAAAATTAAGATATGAACACTGTAGAGGCTAATATGCGACTGCAGAAAGTACTCGTAACAAAAATGTCATGATTTTACAAGCTGGGAGGGGGCGTATTACGAACAGGGGATGGCGTTATACCTAATCTATAGCTCCATCTCTTTTTAATAATGAAACAATGATATTAAAATGTCCTAATGGTCGCAGGTAAAAAAATACTGGTAGGTACAGGAGATAATGCTTAGTGAGAGATAAAAACCCATTGTAATGTTAATAGGTAGAGATCTGTTTCATTGTTAAATACCTAGAAGGAGTAAAGGAAACAATGGATTTAACCACATTTTTGGATGGTCTTGCATTCTTGTGCTATTTTATGACTGCACGAATAATAATATATTTAGTTTTTTTTTTCTCAAATGTTTGATTTTGTTGATTGTTAAATGAATAAAGAATTAAAAAGTTGTTTTTACTAGGATTTCCCTAAATTGGTGTTTTTTGGTTAGAGGTTTGGTTAAGCGTGGTCGCGTGGCTTCGGTGAAAGGTTTTTCGAAGAAGCGCGCATTTGTTGTTAAGTGATTCGAATTGGTGAATGAGAGATTTGGTTATTCGAGATCGCATAGCTACGGTGTTAAGTTTTTCGTGGTAGCGTGCATTCGTTGTTAAGTTTTTCGTATTAGTAAACTTACGGGGACATGTTATTCGGTGTTACACTTTTCTAAGTCACGTAACACACTCAGTAATTAGTGTTTTTTTGCCGGTAAGAAGTTCATTGTTGTAAATAGTCAATGTAAAATATTTTGTTGGTTACTACTCCGTGGATAAGAAATTTTAAAACTTTCTTTTGGGGTTTTTGTGGCGTATTACGAATAGGGGATGGCGCTATACCTAATCTATAGCCATCTCTTTTTCGCGATAAGGCTTGAGTAAATGACATTGAGGATGTCCCAGCGGTCGCAGGTAACAAAATACTGGTCGTTAGTAACAATACATTACTTACGCTTGAACTTTGAATAAAGGAGATAATGCTTAGTGGATAAGGGTCCATTATGATGTTATTAGGTAGAGGTGTGTTTTAATGTCGAATACCTAGAAAGATTAATTGGTATTAATTTTTCGGTAAGTAGTTCGTTGTTATAAATTGTTAACGTAAAATAACAATAATAAATGGCTGGAAGCTTGGATCCTGGTCCCGATACGGATGGGCTTCTATTTCTGTGATTTATATAAATATAAATAGAAAGATTGTGAAATAAAGGAGATAATAATAAAAAAAATATTATTTTATTTTAGACCGCCTTTGTACCCGTAGTTATAAGTATTATTGTAAAAGAGATGTGTAACTTCATATTTTGGTGTACAATAAAATAAATTTTATTCTATTCTATTTTCTCTCCACGAAAGTTGATTTAAAATCTACTTCAAACTATGTCACAACACGTGGTAAAAGCTGCTAAGCGAGAGACTGGAATCCGTACTAGGGAAACCCTGTGTTACTGTTACAGTATAAAATATGTCGTTAGTATATTAGAGGAAGTTTGAAAGTGGCGCAAGTGACAGAAAAATTTACCGTATGTCCTGGTATGGTGATGTGTGATGAGATAGGATGAAACGCATGTTACTAAAAGAGTTATGAATATAAAATATGGATTGATGGAGTGGAAGAGGAAGGCCTAAGAAATCATGGATGGTCTTAACACTTTTTGTCTTTTGACCTCACATTTAATAAATAAAGTTGCCTTTTTAAGTATTTAAACAAAGTGGTAGTCCCACCCACTGTATACAAGACGAGGTATGCAAGAAGGACCATGGTATGAAGAACGAAAGTACGAGAAGCATGAAAGAGGAATAGAATGAAAGAATTTGCACAAATTAGGCGCTAACGTCGTTAGCGGGATTAGTATTAAGAATAAAAAAATACTTTAATCTAGGGACCCACTTTGGACGAGTCCGACTCGCTCCTCGTCGGCTTTTAAATCGTTTTTCAATACAAAAAAGGGTTATAAAACCCGTATGTAATAAATTGCACAATATTAATATATGTTGGTTTATATGGGATTGTTAGCATGTTTTGCCAAAATTTAGAAAATGTATGTACTTACTCATATTCTGTACAAGATGCGAAACTACGAGAGCTGGTAGTGAAGACCCTGGTTCTATCTGGGAAAAGACAGTCACGGCCGTGACACACGCTCGTGGGTGGTGTCTGCGTGAACTGAACATGCAAAAAGCTTGCACTTCCCTTCTGTTTGATCTAGTAAAATCATAAACCGGTTTACCTATACAAAAAGCTGAAAAGGTTTACGATTAGACGAGAATGCAGGCGAAGGAATGCTCACAAAAATTTCGACCCAGTCGGTACACGGTACAGCCACTTTTACAGCCAGGGTTCGTTACGCTGCTTTCAAAGTGTGGAATAACATGCCGCCACACATTGGAGTAATAACCACGAGAGGTACATTTAAAAGATGCTAACGGCAATATCTAATTGAAGCACAGCGACAGCTGGATATGGTCGCAGAAAACGTCTTTAGTATATGATTTACATAAACTCCATTTGAAATGCTTTTGAACATTGGTTTTCCACTAATAATTTAAAACTCAATGTGGAGAAAACGAAATGTATGCTATTCAAATCAACCGTAAGAAATAATGACAGTATTAAAATAGTTTCATTGGGAAATAAAGTGGAAATTGTACAAAAATTAAGATTTTTAGGGATACGAATTGATGCGCTCTTAAGCTGGAAACAGGAACTGGAAGCAATCACAAATTCTCTCAGCAGTGCATGCTATGCCTTGAGAAGCTTAAGGGATGAACTAACGATTGCTCAATTACGAAATGTTTATTTTGCCTTAGTTGAGTCCAAGCTGAGGTACAGTATTAAACTATGGGGGAACAGTTATAAATACAATATGGATGCAGCCATTGTTATGCAAAAAAGAGCCCTTAGAACTGTACTTCGCATAGACCAGACTAAATCTTGTAGAGAGCATTTTGTGAAATTAAAAATTCTACCTGTACCTTGTCTCTATATCTTGGTTCTACTAAGTAGTTTTCTAAAAAAACTAGACAAATACGAGACAAAGGAAGAAAGGGAAACTAGGGTGGAAACACGCAGGAAAGATCTGCCTAATTATTTGCAGCCAAAATTAAATGTTGTCAAACATAGCTCTAAAGTACAGTCTGTAAAACTTTTTAACAAATTGCCATTGGAACTAAAAATGATTGATAGTCCAAGAATATTTAAATTCAAATTAAACTCATTCCTATTAACGAAGTGCTACTATAGTATAGAAGAGTTTTTTAGTGACAAAAATAATGCCACAGTGTAACTTATTTATTTGTTTAAGTTTAAGTCTAATTCTTGACATGCTATTGTTTGATTTGAATTTTGTTTTATTTTCTGACTAGGCTAATTGTGTTTTTGTTTTTAATTCTAATTATGTTGTTGATATTTTTTTAATTTTATTTTGACATTTTATCTAGATTAGAACTTTTATTGATTACTATTATTGTGCTACTCTGTATTCGACACAAATGTATTTTGTTAAGAATAAATGACTAATGACTAATGACTAATAACATTAGACATGTTTCTAAATAATTTTACAGTCCGTTCAACCGATTTTGAGTTCTATCCCGTAAACATAAGGGTGACATAAAAAGCATAAACCTGTTACCAAAACCAACTGTTTACTGCAGCTACCATTTGTCGTATCACCAACAACGCAATGGAAGTCAAAATCGGTTGAACGGGCTGTAAAAGGGGCTAATTTAAACGTCTAATGTTATCACAAATGGATTATAGCTACTTAGGCTGAAGATGTTATCAACACGCATACATACATATAACTATTCGTAAATTACTATCGAGCGTTGTCATCTTTTATCTTTTTTTTGCATCATGTTATTTAACCAAATACGCATACATAAACTTATACCTATTTATCACAGTTATTATCAACAAAAGATAATACTTGTGTTTATACTACGACTTAATTTTAGCCAACATTATGTAAAGGAATCATAATTACAATTTCAACGAAAACTCATTTGTTGAAAACTGAAGAAAGCTTAGAAGCTACGAAAGTCAAATAAACATCCATACACACATACACACATTTCACGGCGCATCATCGCCATCGTTGAATTCACACCAATGATTGTAAACAGTACTAATTCACAGTGATAGTGAATTGGCAGAGAAATGTTTTGAAACAATTAAAGAAATACCTTATTTCAGTTCAGCAGGAAGTTTATTCTGTTTGCTGCAAAAAAGTGATCTTCTACTCCCATTATATCGGTTTTTATACTCAGAAAATCAACATCACAAAGGAAGACATAAACATGAATGCTGTGTGCATGGAGTGCCAAGTCGCAAATACCCACGTCCTGTCCTGTCCCCTCTGCCCCAAAATTTGCAATCAGAGTGATCTTATCGCTGTCACCGACGACGCCGTATAGTCGTATGTTGCTACGTTTTTGGTTACACTTATTTGAACGACCGTCGCGCGTCGTGTCAGCGAAGCGAAAAAGAATATAAATCCTTACAATAGTAACTCCTACGGAAAATAAATATTTAAAATAAATAAATAAATACCGATGTTGTAAAAGTCAATTCTTATTTAAGTAAACAGAACCGAGTGTAATAATATTTTAAAGAAATTAACCACATGTCTCTGCGCATCGGTCGCTTCTAAATGGTTTCCCATACGCCAGTGCAGAGAGCAAAGGGCTCAAACTACATTGTACTCATTTCTTGACTCTCCCAATTCCCCTAGTTATCTGGCTCCTCACTTTCAATTCATCTGCAACAACCACAATCAAAATCTACGATCTTCCAATAACCGTCTTCTTCAATGTCCTACTCACCGCACTGACTTCATTCACCGTTCTTTCTTCGTTCATTCCATTTTTCTGTGGAATGCGCTCCCCAGGAAATCAGGATGGCAACCTACCAACTAATCTTCAAAGTCAAAG
Organism: Orthosia gracilis; assembly: GCA_947562075.1. NCBI lineage: Eukaryota > Metazoa > Arthropoda > Insecta > Lepidoptera > Noctuidae > Orthosia > Orthosia gracilis. The sequence goes on along the minus strand of OX387266.1, from coordinate 9,092,804 downwards.
TTCGCGAACAAATTCGCAAGAAGTTGGCAACAGTATCGTCACAGCGCAAATTTATTTCCGGTTGTCTATTTCTACTAATTGTTTAGGTATATTCCTATATTTCATTTATTATTAATTGTGTAAATAATATTGTATGTACGAGTATTCATTATTTCTAGCGTATATTTATGTATTGTATATATATTTAAATCCATTCAGTATCGTGATTGTACCTAACACTATTTATCTCTGCATATTCCAAAGGGTGACTGGTAGAAAATGCCTAAGGCATTAAGTCCGCCTCTGTACATTTGTGTGCTTAAAGTATTAAATAAATAAATAAACCACGCCATGTCCACGATTTGTCTCCGTAGAATTTTGGAGTTGTTTGCTCACATTGCCATAAAGGATGGACACAACCTTGAACAGCTCATGGTGACTGGTAAGATCAAAGGGAAACGTTCTAGAGGACGCAGTACAATAAGATGGTATCAAGTCCTCACATCGTTGAACATTAAACTGCACGATGATTTTCACGGCGCAAAAGACAGGCATAGATGGCGCAAACTGTTGACAAAATAGTTGTTTCTACGACGGCGGAATCATGACCCTCAATAATGAGGAACACGACGACGTAGGGCCATATTAAAGAATTATATAAATTGTAATTCTATTACAATTTATATAATTCTTTATTGTTTAATAGTCAAATTAAATCTGTATAAAATGTTAACAGAATGTTAAAATATTTTTAAGTAAAACAGAAGAATTAAATCAAATAAGGTGAGATGGAAGTCAAGCGCGAGCCTATAAATAATAATAATAAAAAAAACACTTTACGCGTCTGTACACCCGTAGTTGAGAAAAACAATACTGTGTAAATATTCATTCTAACTAAGAGATGCTTCACTATGTGAACGGAACCTTTCAATTCGGTCAAGTGCACACAACACACGCTTTGCCAACACTCAGGCCGCTCACAGAAGGTCGAGATCGACAAATATTTAAGTGAAGAACTGCCAATTGTCTACGGTGTACCGCAAGGCGGAGTCTTAGCTCCCACCTTGTTTTTAGTCTTCATCAATGATCTCTGTAATATCAAATTGAAATCTCGAACCATTATTTCTGTTGCCGATGAGATCTGCCATCACCTTCTCCGAAAACTCGTGGTCTAGTCTCTATACTACCGCTCAGAAAGGGTTTGATGCCGTACGTAGCTGGCTTATGTCGCACTCACTCACTCTGGAATACCTCTAAAACAAAATTCATTTCTTTCTCTCTCAACATCACATCACAATCTTCGACTCCCGTAACTTTGCAAGCTCACACCTGTCAATTAAAGACACCAAAAACTGTAACTGGACGCTAATTACACACACAATACTGATACAATAAAATACCTTGGTATTACTCTAGTCAAATACCTCACCTTTAAAGCAAATACTACTCTTCTGACTCGCCGTGTCCGTGAACTGTTTTTTTTTAAACTCTGAGATACATTGCCAGCGTACATGCACGGTACGTATATTTTGCAATGTGCCAGTCGGTAATCTCTTATTGTATTCCAAGTTGGGCTGGTGCTGCTTAATCAATTCTCAAGCCTCTCGAGGTAACGCAGCACGCAATCCTGAAGGGAGCCACTTTTCGACCTTCTCTATGCTACCTTATATCTATACCAGAAATGCACGGCCATTACCTTCCGCCAAATGGCCGTACTCAGCAAAATTTTACAACAGCAAACTTACACTCAAATTACACGTCAGCCAACAGTACCCAGAAGAAGAAAGAGGGCTGTGCCTCATCCATATTTTACTTTAACAAAAATAATCTATTTTTATCAAGAACCATTTCTGCATAATAGAATAAACGCAATAATTCCACTGCAAACATGTTGTAAGCTAACATGCAAATAACCGGCTAAATGCGAGTCGGACTCGCGCACGAAGGGTTCCGTAACATTATCACAAAAAAACGGCAATGAAATCACGTTTGTTATATGGGAGCCCTGTTTTTAGTATTTGTTGTTATAGCGGCAACAGAAATACATCATCTGTGAAAATGACAGACAGGCAGACAGACGGACCGCGGAGCAATACGGTCCCGTTTTTATCCTTTGGGTACGGAACCCTAAAAACGGATTACTGAATATCTTACTTCTAAAAATTATGATGATACTGATAATCCCTTCTTACAGCAATAAAGTAACCCATATTACACACACACTCACACTCTCACACAATAACACGCACCCGCACACACATTTACTCACACAAACACGAGCGCGTACTCACACATTATTGTATTGGACTTTAATTAATCTGTTCTAAATTCTGTTAACAATCTAAGAAATACTATTAGTCCAATGTTCAGGAAATGAGTGCTGATAGTCCTTAATACAGGCTAATAAGTAATGTAGCTAGGACATCGGATCGTGAAATTGTACTGGTACCTACTCATCACAGATGTAAACTATTCCTAAGTTGTCATCCTACTTTGTAACAGACTTTACCACTTTTTTTATGAAATAAATAAATTATTATTATTATTTGCAATGATTACTACAATATTTTATCAATAAGTATCATTTAAAATGTCCTTTTGGCGCAGTTCCTGAGACCTCACCTCTTGTAGTAGTAGCTACTAGACTAGTACGTAGACTAGTAGGTACCAATGATAAATACACTTTTTTATTAGGGTATGTATTTCGACGACAGGGGAATCATAACCCTCATTGAGAAAGACGACGCGAGGAGGGGTGTAATTCTAAGTTTGTCTTGGACATATCTTCATTAAAAGGAAAAAATATAAGTCTGAAATGAATTTAATTAAAACTAAATTAAACGTGCTTGTTGTATTTAAATCTATTTGTCGAGTCTCCACAATGTTTAGTAGAAATACTGATCTATGTATAGGATTGTCTTGATTTCACTTAAATATACAGAGTAAATAGAAGGGACATAGCCCAAATAAATTACTTAAGGTTCATCAACGATAACTAGAATTTTCGGTTTTCGCCAATTTGACAGTAAATCAGCTAGAGTTTGGTTTGTTTCTAATGAATACGTAGAGGAGCCGGGGAAAGTTAATATGACATCTTGAACAGCTTCACATCTTGATCCCTCGTAACTACCAACACATTCACAGGAAGGCTCGCCCTCTTCGTTCAGGAAACAGACACCATCGTTCAGACAGTAACCATAACACGCGTTGAAATCGCATCTTTCGCCGGTATAACCGGCATTACATCTGAAATAACGATACAGAAGTTAAAAAAGGTTAATTCAAAAAATCTATAAACTCGACTGCTTAAAAAGCGAACTAAAAGACGTAAACAAGATGAAAATGTTGCTGTGCAGTCGGAGGATACATATTCACGATCTGGCTGACCAAAACCAGATGTATCCTCCGACTGCAAAGCAAAATTTTAAACCCTTTATTTTGATACCCCCACATGATAGGTTTGGTTGAACGAAAAATTTCCCCCACAATATGGTGCCCAAAATCCGCCATTTTTCTATTATCCAATCTTAATGTAGCCAGTTGCATTCGCAGGGTTACGACGAATCGGTTGACGTAAGAATCATCAAAATCGGCCAACGCGTTTTTTTTTTTTTTTTTTTTAAATCTTAATACTAATCCCCACCAACATAATTGGTGCCTATTTATTGCAAACACATTCATACTATTCCTCATACATGCCTCTCGCACTTTTATCCTTCATACCATAGTTCATCTTGCATTCATCCTCATGTATTCTGTGTGGGTTCATTTTACTAACTACGGGCATGTTTTTATTTTTCATCACAGAAATAAATTAAAAAAAAATACAAAAGTATACATGAGTCTGTTCATCTCAGAAAAAAAAATCTTACAAAATATTTTTATCACAATTTACAAGATATGCTATTTAAAAAATATGGTTGTGCAAAAAGTGCTAGTATCACAGAGAAACAGGTATATAGCAATTAGGGATATGAAAACAAAAAAGTGCAGTCAGTCAAAAATATCACAATAATTACACAACTTACAAACTTAGGTACTACTCAAAATACTGTCGGCTATACATGTCCTGGCTGCATTCTGTGCTTGCATTTAAATATCACACAAAATATTAATGAAGCACAGTGCGCTTCAGGTTTTATTTCGATGTATAACCGCAGTGGCTACTCTAATACAGTAGATTAAGAACTTTTCCCTAAATTTCTTGTTCATGAGCCCATGCAGGCTCTCCCTCGTTATTTTCCTGTCCAGCTCACATTCTAGTCGGTAGCGTTCCCTGATAAATAACGGGCACTCTACAAGTATGTGCTGGACAGTCTCTGCCACGCCTGGATCGCAGACGCACGATGGACTCTCCTTACACTTGAAGCGATTCAAGTATTCAGAGAACCCACCGTGCCCCGTCAAAACTTGCGTGAGGACGCCTTCGGGCCGCACCTGTTGTACAATACGGAAGGCAGCTATCTCATCCGGAAGAAACATTTTCGTCACGGAAGCGGTCTCGCCCGACACATATCTTCGATTCCATTCATCAAGCGATTCCAAACGGATCAGTCGCTTGATAAATGATACCGGACATTGGTCGTAGTCCGGCCTCCTCCGTAACGACAATGCTGCCTCCTTAGCCAACTCGTCCGCTCGCTCATTCCCCGGCAGGCCCGCGTGGGCCTTGATCCAGAACAAAGTCACAGCTTTGCTCTGGCCCAGGGCGTGAACCAGGTTGGCGCGCGCGCGAACCGCTAGGGGATGGAGAGAGCCATGGTTTGCAAGCGTCTGCAATGCGGACATTGAGTCGCTGTACAAACCATAGCTCGCCTCTTGCCGCTTGAGGATCACTTCAGTGGCCTTGCAAAGGGCCAGGAGTTCCACCTGGTAGACTGTGCAGTACGCGGCAAGGCTAAGCTTGAGGTTCCGGACTTCGCCTACATTATCCCAAATGGATAATGCGGCTCCGACCTTTCCCTCAATCTTGCTGCCGTCGGTGAATATTCGCACCGTCTGCACATTGTTACTGTCTAGTAACTCTTGGTCTGCCAGGCATATGAATTCCAGGGGCATTTGCGTAGCCGGATGAGGAGCTTCCGCAAACCTCACCGCACTCTCGATCTCCCTGTCTCCTGGCAGAAACCGGGATGACCCTCTCCTCGCTTCATACAGGGCGGCTGCCTCCTGTATGCGCAGGTCTAGAGGTAGTATCCCGGACAATGCCAGTGCCGAGTTCAATGAGACAGTGCGGTAAGATTTGCAGAGCTTCTGAGCGAATCCTCGTTGAACCGAGCCTAACCTCTTCCGTATCCCCAACTTTTTCGCAGCGGGTGCCCAGGCGGCGGCTGCGTATGTAACTATGGGCTCAATCGTTGCTGTGTATATTGTGTGAATGACCTGTGTGTTCAGTCCCCAACTCGCCTTTGCGGCTCGGGACAGCTGCTTGTATATGTCAGCTGCCCTCTTGCAGACGTTCGCGGCATGCTCATTAAAAGTGAGCTTTTCGTCTATGGTTAGACCCAGCAACTTCATTTTCTTGACCATACCGATGTCGACCCCGGCCATGCTCAGTATTGGAGTGTCGTACTTAAGCTTGTTGGTTATGGTCATCGCACAGGTTTTGTGCGGTGCAAACCTCAGCTTATTTCGGACGCCCCAATCATGAACATGGGCGAGGGCTGCATTGGCAGATCTCGAGACTTCAGTCGCCGTGTCCCCATCCACGACCAAGACGATGTCATCCGCGAACGCCTGCGCGAAAAGTCCACGCTGCTCTAGGTCCTGCAGTAGTGGGTCGAGAACGAGGTTCCACAGGATTGGCCCTCCGATCGACCCCTGAACGCAGCCCTTGCTAGTCTCTCGAGTGCATTCCTCACCGGCATACCGAACCTTGACCTTCCTACCATCGAGGTAGCTGTCCAAAAGCCTCCTGATGTTGACCGGGCACTTTTCCTCAGCCAGTCTGACTCTAATAACTGGCCACCAGGCGCTATCGAAGGCGCCCTCTATATCCAACGACACCAGGACAATTAGCTTCTTCAGCCTCAACTTGTCCTGTACGTGCTCCATTAGCGTATAGAGGGCGTCCTCGGTGCTCCTCTGGGGCATGAAGCCAAACTGACGAGTACTGAGCCACGGTACAAGCTGCCATTTCAGACGCGCTACAACCATCCTCTCCAGGACCTTCCCCAAAACCGGCAGTAGACCAATTGGTCTGTACGCCTTGGGGGTGGTATAGCTGTCCTTGCCCGGCTTCCTGAGGACTACAACAGTAGCCTCCTTCCAGGTGGTAGGGAAGTGTGCCAGTTCGAGGCACTTGTTGTAAAGGGCAAGGAAAGCGTCCGGGTCCTGGTGGATCGCTCGACTGCAGATATCAGAAGTCAGTCCGTCCCCTCCTGGTGCCTTCTTGGGATTGAAACCTGCCACGGCGGACTTCAGCTCCAGCGTCGTAAATGAGGGATCATGATGTTCATCATGGACCCACTCATTTACTCGACTGGCTGCCTCTCTAGTACGCCTGTGGTCAGCGTTGTCCTGGTCTACTCTGTCTTCGGGGTAGAACGTATCCGCTAGTAGGGCGGCCGATTCACTCGGATTGAGAAATGCACCATCGCTGCAAAGGGTCAGTTCTTCCTGTCTTTTGGCGGTCCTACCGATGATCCTGTAGATGCCCTCCCAGACTCCCTCACGATCCTGCTTCCGGCAAAACTCCTTCCAACTGGCGATTTGGGCACTCTTAGCCTGCATCTCATACTCTTCTTTTGCTTTCAGGTACTCGCCAACGACCTTCGCTCGCCGGACCGGCGCGGCATTGCGGATGCGGTTTTTCTTGGTCATTACCTCCCTCTTCTTCACAGCGAGCTCCTCGGACCACCACGGACAGGTAAGTTTAATTTTAGTACTAGTTTTAGGGATGGTGATTTTGCAAACTTCTGATATTATATTTGTGTATTTAACTACTATTTCATCTTGTGACTACACGCCATTTATCTCTATGTTTTGGTTACCGAATATTATTTTATATTTCAAACTGCGCGTGGCCGCCATATGTACGAAAACACATTGAAGCACGGACGCTTGAGTTTAAAGATCGGTTTGACAGGCAACGTCATAAACTATGAGACAATATACATTTCTAAAACAAAACCTTTTAAAGAAACTCGTAAATTGCCTCTTGATGTAAAAACTGTCAAGACAAAAGTAGTATTTCAACGAAATTCTAAAGAGACTTTGAATATCCGATAACACGAACCCGAAAAACCATAAATTAAGATTTGGACAAAAGTGGCTGCAAGCCGTGCAACAGGGAACATGGTGAGACGGAGAGAGAGGCAGGGCAGGTAACGAATTCAGGGAGGTTGGAGTGACACTTAGCTTTAGGCAGGGAAACAGGACGGACTGATTTTGAGAGATCAAGAGAAGTCGGGTTATAGGGTATTACTTTGGAACCAATAATTGAAAGTCGTGTCGTTGTAAATATCGTGGTAACGAGTTTAACTATTAAGTTAAATTATAATTTAGTCTTATTTCGTAATAGTATTGTGTGAGTGAGTGCCGGAATGAATGGGTAAGTTTTAATCTTTATATAACGTAGGTAGGGACAAATCACTAATGTACACTTTATTCTAGCATGGCGAGAACTTGTATTTATCTCCTAATCCTCACCTTGACAGATATTTGTCACTAGCATTTGGTCTAGGGAAACGGTGAAGTCTTCCTTCACACTTACAAGCGCTAATTTCATAAATTGTTACACTCTACAATTACTCATTTGACTATGGACTATTATTGACCTTTAACTGACATCACATACATGGAAGGCAGATCCGTTAATATTCACTACTGTACAAAACAGGCTATATGGTCGCTCTTAATTGGAAACATAGGACAACCAAATGTTAGTTGGTAAATTCTGTTTCCTATAGAAGGTCTGACTGCGGGTCTCATTGCATTGCACTTGATGTATGTACACTTGTAAACTAAAGGGGGTAGTCATTGCTGAACATCACAAACTGGGATATGATCATTATAATGAATGTTAGAGTCGTGTCTCGTTAAATCACACCAGGCTTTCGGGCCAATATCTGAATAAAAAAATAATATTTGGCGAGACACGATGGATGCCCTGTGGAAAGCCCCGTTGTTGACGTCGCACGGCTGTCAATTACACTGGACCATCCTCGAAATTGGGAAGTTTAAAGAAGTGTGAAGTGACGATTTAATCCATTTCGACGTATAGCAAGGCAATTGCGTTGAACCTGCATCAGACCGAGTCTACGAAACGCTTGCATAGTATTGTATTGTTTAATAAAGGTTGAGTAGGTCGAGGGTGAGCTATTTATTATAGTGCGCGTCCAGTAATTCTGGGAACTTGTCTTGTTCAATGACAGAGGCGCTTAGGCACAAACTGTCCTCTGTCTTAGGATTGAATAAGACATGTTTAAGTTTAGGGAAACATGTATTGCTTGGACCGTTGCGTAGCCTTCTCTAAGGCCTCGTGTTCTAGGACCAGCATTACACGTACGACGTGCCTGCTGTACAGACGGTCTCACGTCACTCGGGTGGGAAATCTAGACTATTATCAATGAACTCATTAACGTAAATCAAGTAAACATATTTAACGCAAGCGTAGCGTTCCTATCCATTTCCTTCCGTTAGGTAAATAATGCATTTTGCAACCCTTTGTCTAATTAACTTCATACATTATTATTGTTTTACTTAAAGTCCTTATGGCTAACAGACAGAAATGTGTGCTGGGAGTTTGTTTCATCATTTCTTCTTACCAGCTATTGCACATAGGAAATGATGGTGGGTTGGGCGCTTTTTGGGGCTGTCTTTAGGAGAGTTGATCTAATCAACTGCAATTACTTCTAGAGTTAAAACTCTCTGACAAATTATTTAATTGTATTTGTATTAATTCTTGAATGTATATTCACTACCCGTGACCACTATTCGGTCTTTGATGTAATACTCTATACATTAGTGTAAAGGGTTTCTCACACAAGATTCAGTTAATTATAACAATTTAGTTTATATCCCCTTAGTTACGTTTTATCCTTCTAAACCACTTCCAAGTTATAAATTTATAACTGTGAATTCCAAAACAAAACAAAACATAACTTGGTATTCACTATAATCGGAAGAGAACCATCCAGTCAATGGTGCGAGGTTCATTGGACAGCGCGGAATGGCGGGGCGCTGTCTCTCTTTCATCAAAAGAGCCGACCTTAACTCTAAATCTAGGGCACGTTTAGGAAAAACGAAATTTTTATCAGCCTAGGGTCGTTTAGGAACCGTCACATTTGGTGGCCGTGACCGGGATTCTCGTCATTAAATGTACTGATTAACGTCAGTGCAACGAGAAAGAACTAGAAAGGGTTACTATAAACAACACAACGTAAGTTAAGTTTCTATTATTCGTTAGGCACAAAAAGAGTTACCACGGTTAAAAATATTATAGGTAATAATATCGTATGTATTTACGACAAAATAACACAACGTAATTTTAGGGTTACTTAGAATTGTTAGACGATAAAAAGTACAACGACTGAATAGTTAACGCTCGCAATATGTTAGTTGAATTTGACGACTACATGTAACGGGTTCGAGTCCCGTATGAATTATTTAGTTAAGAATATACATGGATTCTATTGTCAGGGATTTGGGTTCAATTCCCATCTGATATACTGGTTGATGAGAGATAACAATCTCGTTTCTGTGCTACTGTGGGTTTTAATCCCATAAGCAGTTAGATAATTTAAGTATGGTTTCATTTATTCGGTTCCAAAGTTAACGTAATGATGGGTTCGACCCCCTGTAAATGTGAGTTCGATGTTATGTTAAAGTAAATAAAAGAATTGTTGGTTCCAAAAGCTGAAAAATAATCATGGGTTCGATTCCCTACAAACGTGAGTTTTGTGTCTGACAGGTTGTGCAAATCATACATAGCAAGTACTGTCGCCGGAATCTATGATTATGGGATCATTTAGAAAACGAAATCCCGTGCACAGATGACCACAGCTGCGTCCCTTTTTTTTTTGCGTCGACCCTAGCCAAATGACTCCGTTGTTTCTTTTCGTTTTTTACAAAAACAAAGGACTGACCGGAACACAAAAAAAAAAAAGAGTCATCCGATACTGAGTTATAGCTGGGCATGCGCAAACCAGTGCGTTCTAAAGTGATGTAATATGACATTGCGTTTGAGGAATAGTACATTACACCATGACTCCAAACATGGCGTGAAATGAAGCGCTACGCGATCATTACATGAGATGAGATAGCGCGATATGTTATGATGTGATATTGTGAGGTGAAACGTCAAACGCAATGCGCCCTCGCTGCGCCGGAGTGTGTTTTTATTGTTATGTATATAAAATCGATTTGCATTCCTAGCCATCAAATTTTCTGTGTACAAATGTTTTAAACATTTAAGTCGTTTTGGCGGAGTGGCCAAAATTAGCGGACAATTCTTGTGTTTTTAATTATTTTTTGAAGAAAAACTATTTGTTATACGAAAAAAAAACCATGTTTCACAAATAATGTACATGAAACAATAAGCAATAGATATTTTTTTCAAACCTTATAACCTGGCCGTTGCTAGGGAGTATGCTTTGGAAGGTTATGGTTTTTGCGTCTCGTTTGGTATGCTTGTGATTTTAATGTGTTTCTTTATTTAGGATAAAGTTAAAAAGAGAGAACTGAATTATCTATTGTTAAGGAGTTCAGTAGATTTGATAGGTTATTAGTAAAACCACTTGAATAATGAAACTAATAACCGCTTGAATAATAGAAAAAAATACCAAGCATCTTTCGAGCCCTTGGTTTATTGCATAATACAATAGATGAAATCTAGAAAACAAAAATATAGTATCATCTAGGTACTCATTTCGTCGTAGAATGTTCTAATTCATCCAATTGATGATCAATCAAGTCAAATAAATTTCATTTTATTGATAAGCTATAAAATAATTAACACAAAATGACAACGGACATCTTTTAACTAAACGCGCTAATGGGCAGATGTCGTGGCAAGTAAGTTATGGGTCAGTTAATTTTATAATTAGTGCTACTCGAACGTCGTGAAATTCACACACGTGGTTACGCGTGACTTTGACTAGCGGTTAGCCTACGCGACACTGTAAATGCAGATGACGAGGCCATAAGGGTTTAACATTATTTTTATTGAAAACAATCTTGTTCAATATTCTTGAGCTCAATATAATTTAACTTTATAGGCAATCACACTACAGGATAGGTCGGCTAATCTAGCTCATTTAATCGGGTAATGAAACAATAATTTGCATAAAGTTAAAATTTTATAGTTAACCGAATTTACGAAGTAGTCCAAATGATTCGTTTGTTTTTTTTACGTCTTTATTTTATTACAAAATAAGGTTGCGTATTTGAGTGTACGGAGAAAGCTGAGCACATAATATTCTTAGTTATAAGTATAGTACTGGTTCCTTAGATATACAAACGTGAAGGTGACTATTTAAATTACCTAATAGGTACGTTAACATAATATAGAAAGCTTCACTAAATACTGCTGACTCGACAGAGTATGCCATGTTTTAAGAGGATAGATACTTGTGTGGACTTATTTCAAATTCCAGGATACCCGAGTCAACACATAGCTACGACTACTTTATGTCTAGACCAACGGTGTGTTCTTGGCCCAGAGCTTCATCCAGGTGATTGACACCAGCTGAAACCGGCAGATGCTGTTGCGTGACTCTAGTCCCTAAGATAAGTCCTGTGTTTTTTTTAACGCGATGCCTCAACGGCCGCGATACCTGAATCAGGTGTGAAAACAATAGAAAAACAATTGTTTTCTAATTATGACTCATGAGCTCATAACCGATAATTGGAACTATGGCTAGTTACTAATAAGAAAAGTTATGAAAGTTATCTTGTCAAAATTGTTACAATCTGAGGGGGGCATGATTCTGACTTTCCAATGCGTGTCCCCGTTAGTAAGATAAACTTATGGTGCATAGAATAAAATTTATTTTGGAAAATCTGAGGTGGTTACAGCTTACATATGACTTTCAAACCTTTGTTGGATTATTTGAAGTCTCTGGCCTCTTAAAATCAGTTGGATGTAACTCTCAAACTCATGTTAGAATTCTAATAACTTTGTTTAATTTTAAAGGTTGATGTACCTAAACACTGGTACTCAGCTGAATCCGATAAGATTGGAAGCCGACCCCAATATAGTTGGGCAAAGGCTAGGCAGGCAGGTTTATGTACCTAACCTTCTAATAATTGTTCGGTTTCAGAGATGCTTACCTTTTAAGGTCAGAGGGGGGCTATTCCATCTTATTGGTATAAAATTCTAATAAGTACTTGTGCGACTTATTTCAGTTACTTCTGAAAACGAATTTGGCAGCTGACTCGGCAGTAAGATGCTTAAGCAGAGAGTCCAGCGCAGATCGCCGTCCAGCGCAACTGCGATAGGCTGAGCTTAGAACGAGAGAGTACCATAGGTAGTACTAATAGGAGAGAATCTGGTATGTAAATTTAAATAATAAGCATGCTCAGGTCTTTTGAGATCTTTTCTAACAAGATTATTGTAGTGGTTGAAAGCTACGAAGACTCTGGTGTGTAAAACTAAGCAAAAGCATACCTACGGGTCTATTGAAATTAGTTACTTGATAATGAAATGGGTTAGCGTCATTATAAATGATTTATTCAGATACAGCAATTACGGATTGACTGATAGAAGGTAATACGAGACTGTGATAGGTGAAATTAAACTATGAACATGCACAGAATTATATGAACTTTGTTACTTGAATGTGACTAGAAATGGTATACCTTTCGAAATAGGCAAAACAACTGTGACGCGAACGTAAATGTTACTGTAAAATACTACAGAATAATAGCAGAAATTGAATCTTATTGGATTAAATTTCCAACTAGAATAATTATAACTAGTCCATTTGGTGAACCTAGCACTAGGGTACGAGGTTATAAACTAGGACTGTTTTATGAGGCAACAGAGGTCATCCTATTGTGAAAGCTCATCCGCTGTACTATGTCACGCGTCTGATTTTCAGAGGGGGGAATGTGACTACACGCCATTTATCTCTATGTTTTGGTTACCGAATATTATTTTATATTTCAAACTGCGCGTGGCCGCCATATGTACGAAAACACATTGAAGCACGGACGCTTGAGTTTAAAGATCGGTTTGACAGGCAACGTCATAAACTATGAGACAATATACATTTCTAAAACAAAACCTTTTAAAGAAACTCGTAAATTGCCTCTTGATGTAAAAACTGTCAAGACAAAAGTAGTATTTCAACGAAATTCTAAAGAGACTTTGAATATCCGATAACACGAACCCGAAAAACCATAAATTAAGATTTGGACAAAAGTGGCTGCAAGCCGTGCAACAGGGAACATGGTGAAACGGAGAGAGAGGCAGGGCAGGTAACGAATTCAGGGAGGTTGGAGTGACACTTAGCTTTAGGCAGGGAAACAGGACGGACTGATTTTGAGAGATCAAGAGAAGTCGGGTTATAGGGTATTACTTTGGAACCAATAATTGAAAGTCGTGTCGTTGTAAATATCGTGGTAACGAGTTTAACTATTAAGTTAAATTATAATTTAGTCTTATTTCGTAATAGTATTGTGTGAGTGAGTGCCGGAATGAATGGGTAAGTTTTAATCTTTATATAACGTAGGTAGGGACAAATCACTAATGTACACTTTATTCTAGCATGGCGAGAACTTGTATTTATCTCCTAATCCTCACCTTGACAGATATTTGTCACTAGCATTTGGTCTAGGGAAACGGTGAAGTCTTCCTTCACACTTACAAGCGCTAATTTCATAAATTGTTACACTCTACAATTACTCATTTGACTATGGACTATTATTGACCTTTAACTGACATCACATACATGGAAGGCAGATCCGTTAATATTCACTACTGTACAAAACAGGCTATATGGTCGCTCTTAATTGGAAACATAGGACAACCAAATGTTAGTTGGTAAATTCTGTTTCCTATAGAAGGTCTGACTGCGGGTCTCATTGCATTGCACTTGATGTATGTACACTTGTAAACTAAAGGGGGTAGTCATTGCTGAACATCACAAACTGGGATATGATCATTATAATGAATGTTAGAGTCGTGTCTCGTTAAATCACACCAGGCTTTCGGGCCAATATCTGAATAAAAAAATAATATTTGGCGAGACACGATGGATGCCCTGTGGAAAGCCCCGTTGTTGACGTCGCACGGCTGTCAATTACACTGGACCATCCTCGAAATTGGGAAGTTTAAAGAAGTGTGAAGTGACGATTTAATCCATTTCGACGTATAGCAAGGCAATTGCGTTGAACCTGCATCAGACCGAGTCTACGAAACGCTTGCATAGTATTGTATTGTTTAATAAAGGTTGAGTAGGTCGAGGGTGAGCTATTTATTATAGTGCGCGTCCAGTAATTCTGGGAACTTGTCTTGTTCAATGACAGAGGCGCTTAGGCACAAACTGTCCTCTGTCTTAGGATTGAATAAGACATGTTTAAGTTTAGGGAAACATGTATTGCTTGGACCGTTGCGTAGCCTTCTCTAAGGCCTCGTGTTCTAGGACCAGCATTACACGTACGACGTGCCTGCTGTACAGACGGTCTCACGTCACTCGGGTGGGAAATCTAGACTATTATCAATGAACTCATTAACGTAAATCAAGTAAACATATTTAACGCAAGCGTAGCGTTCCTATCCATTTCCTTCCGTTAGGTAAATAATGCATTTTGCAACCCTTTGTCTAATTAACTTCATACATTATTATTGTTTTACTTAAAGTCCTTATGGCTAACAGACAGAAATGTGTGCTGGGAGTTTGTTTCATCATTTCTTCTTACCAGCTATTGCACATAGGAAATGATGGTGGGTTGGGCGCTTTTTGGGGCTGTCTTTAGGAGAGTTGATCTAATCAACTGCAATTACTTCTAGAGTTAAAACTCTCTGACAAATTATTTAATTGTATTTGTATTAATTCTTGAATGTATATTCACTACCCGTGACCACTATTCGGTCTTTGATGTAATACTCTATACATTAGTGTAAAGGGTTTCTCACACAAGATTCAGTTAATTATAACAATTTAGTTTATATCCCCTTAGTTACGTTTTATCCTTCTAAACCACTTCCAAGTTATAAATTTATAACTGTGAATTCCAAAACAAAACAAAACATAACTTGGTATTCACTATAATCGGAAGAGAACCATCCAGTCAATGGTGCGAGGTTCATTGGACAGCGCGGAATGGCGGGGCGCTGTCTCTCTTTCATCAAAAGAGCCGACCTTAACTCTAAATCTAGGGCACGTTTAGGAAAAACGAAATTTTTATCAGCCTAGGGTCGTTTAGGAACCGTCACAATCTAATTTGTTTTTATTATTTACTTCTCTTATTTTATCTAAATTAACATTGTCTCTAGTTTTAAATTCTTCTAATTTAGTTGTAAATGCTGTCCAATTTGCTTTTCTGGGGCCAACGCGTTTAGTCTCTAGAACACCACATAGAAACAAACATACATACATACATAAAGTGATAAACACATTAACTTCCTTCGGCAGTCGGGTAAAAATGTAATTTTATTAAACTAGGGACAAATCCAAAGAGTAAAACGTGTGTTACCTGCATTCAGGAAATCCCCCGACATTGATACTACAGTTGCCTTGAATACAAAAGTTCAGACATTCTGAAACCTCACATCTGTCACCTGTATGATCTCTTTTGCATTGACAGATAGGCTCACTCTTATCATTCAAGGAGCAGTCTCCGTTATTATGACAGTAGCCACGACACGCGTCGACCTCGCATCTATCCCCGGAATAACTGGCGTTACATCTGAAATAGCGATACTGTGAAAAAGTGTCAGGCAAATAAATTAAAAAACCAGTTCAAGAAGTATTAAATGTTTACCTGCATTTAGGTAGCCCCTCATCATCGACGCTACAGTTGCCTTGGAAACAATAGTTTTCACAAACGGTAATGTCACATCTCTCACCGGTGTACCCAGGTGTGCATTTGCAAATAGATTCTCCGATAACTTTTATACCGTGAACACAAAACGGCCCATCGAAGTTCTTTCGTTCGAGACTCGTTAGTGCTTCGCAATCACTAATGTTTTGAATACGTTCTTTGATTTTGTAGTTGGCGACTAAACCGACGGTGACATTTTTTGTATGCAACTGAATAGATTTAAATCCATCCCATATAATCTTATTTAATTTAAATACATCAATTTCGATGTCTACGCGCCAGTCAACGAGCAAGAGAGATGTTTTTGAAACGGTCAATTTATTTGATGATGGATTGGGGGATTCTACATTATTGTCATCTAAAACATTTAATAATTTTTTGTTATATCCATTCAAATCTGTATAATAAATATGATAGTATGAACAATTCTTAGGCTCAATCCAATATAATCTCTCTGTCTGCTGGTCAATAGTTAGACTATGTGGCTCCAGTTTATAATTTGTATTGACTGGCATTGGCATAAAATTAATAACAACTTCTCTGTCAGATCCATTAAATCGTATTCTCTCTATTGTCGGCGTTGCAAGTTTTGTGTTGATCCAGTAAACAAACCTGTAAAAAGAAAACCTCATTTGATTATTTCGAAAAACAACAGAGATTTTTTAATTTTTTTCGCTGACGTCGGTGAAAACAAAAGTTGTGAGGAAACCTGGATTTATAGTTAATTAGGTGTGTCCGCAGCATTGGTCATTCTTTCGCGGAGAATCTTAACACTGCCATTCAGAAAATGACTTCAAATGCACAACACCATCTAGCGAATAAGGAGTTCAACTGTCCGAGTATCTGAATTGCGTGTGTTGTGATAATTTTACTCCTTGAACACTTTAAATTCATCTTACTTTTGATAAAGTGAACCAATTGCGATGGAAAGTAAAGTTAATGTATAAAGGTTATCTACATTGATTTCGTACATTTTACGTGATACGTGCACAAACAAACAGACAAACAGACAAATATACAAACCGACAAACAGACAAAAATTCCAAAAATGCTGGAAATGGATTCTATTGGTTATCCTTTAATACCCTGGCTATTTTTTTTGGAATTATTTTCGATGTACAAAAACTACTTTTCTACAGATTTATTATAAGATTTGATTGATATAAGTTTGAAATTGACAACTCGTCTTGAGCAAGCATGGTGAGCAATACTCGTGCCTTTTTGGTATAAGAAGAGGCCTATGTTCTACAGTGGGACAGCTACAGGCTGGTATTAACACATATTTTGTAAAGCAACATATAATAATTAATTGAATACATACTCTCTACAGCTGTCGACAGCGATATCAGTGGGGATCCCGTGATCTGGCTTGATCAAAAGATTTCCATTCACATTGTTTTTAGATCCAGATTTTAATGAAATCCAATTAATGCTTCTTTCGTTTGTGTCACTGAAGAACAGTAATTCTTTGGCAGGATCAAAGGCGAGACCATGAATGTTTCCACCGTTCCTCTCGATGAAACATTTGTTTTCTATAGAAGATATGTCATAACCACATAAAGCGTCGTTGTCGCTCTGTTTGTCGACGTACAGCAGCATGTTGTGAATTTCATCGTAAGTTAATGCTCCAAAATTACGGGACTCAAAACGAACCGTGTTTATTTTGGTTTCGTTGGTATAAAATTCTAGTTGATCTCCATGAGTTACGGCGAAGTCTGAAACAGTAGAAAAATTATTTACTTAAAGAGCTTATAGCTAATAAAATAAACCGCTTGGTAAAATCTCAGGCCTTCCTTTAGGTATAACGACGGCCTGGTTAAGGCTGTGATCATTCGCTGGGCGCGAGACGCTCAGCACCGATCGATGAGGCGACACTTGGCTGAGATGTATGTCTAACAGAGGACGTCTTTCGGCTGAAATGATATACTCTTAAGTTAGGGGTGCCTTTGAATCGCGGTTGTGCGCTCCTTTTAATTATGCCCTGTTTTTTCTGGGTTAAACCCCTATTCCAGGGAAGGAGGGATGGCGAACCTATGATATATGTGCCCCGAAATAATACGCGCGCACGTATTATTTTGGAGTAGAGATCGTAAAGATGCTCATTGGCCTATTTTTGGTCAGAAAAAATCTTACGATTTTATTGCCTCTAATATAGATATATATATATAAGGAAGATGTCAGCGCCAAAATCCATTTATATTACGAATTCTTTAAAATACGCAACATTATTTTTCCTAAACAAAAGTAATTATAACAAAAAAAACATATTTAAATTGAAGCTAAAATCAGAATTTCAGTATGGCATTAATCCACGGATCGACCACAGATTGCGAAGTTCTGTGCACTGTGCAGCTGTTATAAAATAGATTTACAAGAGAATAACGAAAAGAGAGAAAGACAGCTCACCCCAGGGATGCGCCAACCCCACGAACAACGCTAGCAATCCTAGCACACTCTGCGTTCTGCACATTTTATACTTTTAGATAAAAATACAAACAGGTCGATGGTGCGTCCACTTCTGATGGTCGCTATTGCAATTTAATGTTTATTCTGGCTCCCCAACATTTAAATAGTACTTTTAGGCACAATGAAGATAACAAAGACTCGCTGATAAGAGCTCTCATTAGCAAACACGGTACGAGTATTCCCACTTACACATATGTTTTGTTGACTTAAACTTTAGGGTCACGATTATAAATTTTAGGGTTGCATCGGTCTGGTGGTCTGTCCGTCCGAATTAGTAATTATATTGACTTGACTAGTAATACACGATGCCACACACACATTTTCATAGCAAGTGATTTAATAAGGATGGATCACCGCCCTTACAAAATTTACCGAATCCCGACTGAAATCAGACATATCCTAGTTTATTTGTCATCTATAGAGATCTGAGCTCTTACGTAAATAGTGATGGATGATGTCTAAAAAACAAGGCCATTTTAAAAATATTTGTAAAGATGGCACGGTAAGTATTTTTAATTTCTTATAGTATTCCTTGTAGCTGTCAGTTCTTTTGAGTCCACTCATCGCCCGCAGGCACCTTTTTTATATTTAAAAACTTTATCACAGTTTGTAGTATTGCCCCAGAATATGATTGCATATCTGAGTCTAGAAGCAACATTACTATGATAAGCTACGAGCAATGTGTCAAGATTGATCTTTATTGCTAGCATGTACAAGTTATAATGTACTGTGACAGGGCCATATCAGAGGGGATCTCGTGATCCATTTTTTCATAGAAGTTTACCATAAATATTGTTATTAGATCCAGATTTTAATGAAATCCAATTAATGCTTTGTCACTGAAGAACAGTAATTCTGTAGCGGGATCAAAGGCGAGATCACGAATCATCATCATCATTTCAGCCGAAAGACGTCCACTGCTGGACATAGGCCTCCCCCAGGCGTCTCCACATTGACCGATTCCGTCAATCCAGCGTCTCACATCCAGCGCTTTCCCGCAACCTTAACCAGGTCATCGGTCCACCTAGTAGGAGGCCTTCCAACGTATCGTCTTCCGGTTCGCGGTCAGCATTCCAGAACTTTTCGGCTCCATCGGCCATCCGTTCTGCGAGCAATGTGCCCTGCCCACTGCCACTTGAGTTTGGCAATTCTTCGGGCTATGTCGGTAACTTTGGTTCTCCTGTGGATATAATCATTTCTGACGTGATCACGCAAGCAAATTCCTAGCATAGCCCTCTCCATTGCCCTTTAGGTGACTTTAAGCTTTCTGATAAGGCCCACTGTGAGCGTCTCGGTCCCATTGGTGATCACTGGCAACACACACTGGTCATCGACTTTTGTCTTGAGACACTGCAGTAAATTGGACGAGAAGATACCACGCAACTTCCCGAACGCCGCCCAGCCAAGTCGGATTCGACGGTTGACGTCTTTCTCGAAGTTGGACCTGCCCAACTGGACCTTTTGTCCAAGGTAGACATAATCGTGTACAACTTCGAGTGTAGAGTATCCGATCTTGATAGGAGTAGGTTTTACATGGGCATTCACCATAAACTTGGTTTTGTCCATGTTCATTTTAAGACCCACTCTTTCGGAAGCTCCACTGAGGTCATCGAGCATTTTACTGAAGCTCTCTATGGTCTCAGTCATGACCACTAAGTCGTCGGCAAACCAAAGGTGAGTGATGCCAAGCCTCCTCCAGTCCAGAACCTTGAATACATCCTCCATCGCAGCAGTGAACAGTTTCGGAGAAATGACGTCTACCTGTCTCACGCCGCACTGGAGAAGGATTGGTTTCGAGGTCTGTTCCTGAAGACGGACTGAAATGGTGGCGTTTTTGTACAAACACTTCAACACCTCAATGTACCGGTAGTCGATCTGGCACCTTTGGAGAGACTGCAATACAGCTCAAGTCTCGATTGAATCGAAGGCTTTCTCGTAGTTCACAAACGCTAAACAGAGAGGCAGGTTGTACTCTTTGGTCTTCTGTATAACCTGCCGCAGCGTATGTATGTAGTCTACGGTGGTAAAGCCTTTTCGGAATCCGGCTTGTTCGGGAGGCTGGAAATCGTCAAACCTGCGCGCGAGACGATTCTTGATGACTCTTGAAAACAACTTAGTAGTAGACATGGCTAAGAAGTGAGATGGGCCAATAGTTCTTCAGCCGGGCATTGTCACCCTTCTTGAAGAAGAGTACCACCACATCCCTGCACCATGCCTGTGGCGTTTTGCCCTCGAGTATAACGGAATCAAACAGCTTCTGAAGGGCCTTAAGGACCGGTTTTCCACCCGCCTTCAGGAGTTCAGCTGTGATTCCGTCATCACCCGGCGCCTTTTTGTTTTTTAACTGTTTCAGAGCCGTCCTAATCTCGTACAGGCTGACGTCCGGGATATCTTCGGTATAGTGTCCGGTCAATCTAGCTCTTGGGTCGTATGCTAGATTCGCAACGGGCTTGCTTATTGATGTGTACAACTGCCCATAGAATGTCTCAATCTCCCTCAGAAG
Source organism: Orthosia gracilis (assembly GCA_947562075.1). Classification (NCBI taxonomy): domain Eukaryota; kingdom Metazoa; phylum Arthropoda; class Insecta; order Lepidoptera; family Noctuidae; genus Orthosia; species Orthosia gracilis. The sequence continues at coordinate 9,071,866 of OX387266.1, read as the reverse complement.
CTCCGGTTTAGCGGATACGATTCTGCCATTGTCGGTCTTCAAATTCGTGAAAAAACCTTGGAGCCTTTAATCCGCTCAATCGCGACTTTAATACGCTCGGTACTAAAGCGGCGGAGGTCTCTTTTCAAGGATTTAGAGATCTGTCTATTGAGCTGCCGGTATTTGCACGCCTCATCTGTAGACTGCAGGATCAATTCACGCTCCCCTTCATAAACTTGGGGGTAGGACAGAGATTTTTTTATTTTTATCTGTACGACGGGTCTTGAAAATCTTAGACCCGACCGTATGGACAGCTTAAACGAACCCGTCGCTGTATTCGTCCACGGAGCTCCCTAGGCACTCAAACGATTCTGGAGTTCGAACTGACAGCTCTCGGGGTTTTGGACCTGGATCTGTGCTGGACGCAGCGTGGACTTCATCAGTTGAGACTTTCAATCTTAATATCAATGTTCAATGTGCCTCTTACCATGCGGTGATCGCTCCTGGTTTTTACCGAATTGATCACAGAGACATAATTGTACATTTGCTTCTTGGATGACATGATGAAGTCGATCTCATTTTTTGTTGCACCATCGGGCTCTACCAGGTCCATTTCCTGTGTTCACGCTTTTTGTAGGAGTTCATAATATAGAGGCCTTTTACTGTGGGTGCCTAGTACTCACCAGAAATCTCCCGTCGTACTCCCGCACTCTGATGAGGATGCCGGCCGGCAGGAGTCCAGTGGATCAGGCAAAGCCCCAGAGAACTCAATCCACAGGCACTGATTTCGCTTATTTAGCTGGAGGATGAATTGTCCACAAGTACTTGAATTAGCACACCGTAATGTCCAGAGGTCTTCGGGAAGAAAAGCCTCAGTTTCCTTTTTTAACAGAAACGTTGCACACACGATGGATCACTCACATAGCTCTCAAAAACGGTTATGACGTAATAGCATGCGTTGAGAACGCTCCAATCAGATTGCAAGATGTACTTCGTTTGAAAACCAATTTGTTCTAGGCACAAATATGAAGAAAAAAATTTTGAAATAATTGTGTCGTCATTTTCCTAAATAAAGCCAGACAAAATACACCATATCCAAATTGAAAAAGAATTGATTTTATTAAAGTGGACTGTAGCGCCATCTATCCTATGGATTAATAAACAGATAGCCATTGATACTTCCTTAATTCGATAGATGTCGGTTATTTAATGCACATGTTGATTTTATATATTAAGAGAAGAATTGCGGTACGCAACATACTGCTCACCTTGAAAAAACCTGCTAGTATTTTTCAATAAAGTACCTTAATATTTGAAATAACACCTAAACTATTCTATCATAACAGTTAAATAAACTCTAAATTACTTTTAATATATGGCTAAGTACTAGTTAAGTTAAAACTGCAAAAACTGTTATTGTAAGGGAAGTGGACACACCTTAACAACGGGACGTTTAATGTACCCGATTGCAACGTTACGAAACGTACAACGTTGTCGATTCCGGGGTGAACAGAGTGGACGTGAGCGAGTTTCTACTGTAAAGGTGGTAGATTTTCATCGCACACTACGACAATTATGCCTTCACGGATGACGGTACCACGATCACGAAACCATTTATTCTGTTGTTGGAGTTGATGCAAATACTCGCTACTCCACCGCTTACAAAAATGTTGAAGACACTGTTGTAGCCAACGCCAACGAATAAGACGGCCAGGATTTTCGCCCGTCAAGGGAACGTCCGGAATAGCGGTCAAGCGACCTCCTATTAAAAAATAGGACGGAGTTAAGGGCAAGGGATCCTAAGGATCCGCGCTCAACACACACAATGGACGCGAATTGAGTACAGCCTCCACTAGACACAATAACGTATGCATTTCATCATACGTCAGTGTAGTGGTCCCAATGACCATGCAAATGGTGTTTAAAACTTTTCACTCCAGCTTCAAACAAACCCCCGAAATAAGGTGGGTTGAAATGCCACGTAATACCATGTTGTAATGTTTTATTGTTCAAGGTACATTGAACTTTATCATCACGTAAGAAAGAATACAATTCTTTGAGATAATTATTGCAACCAACAAAGTTTTTGCCGCAGTCGGAATAAACATCGGTGCACAGTTCACGTCTCGAAGTGAAACGTCTTAAGGCAGCTAAAAAAGCGTCTGTGGTCAACTCGGAGACCAGCTCTTAATGTACGGCCTTTACACACATACACACAAACACAGCGACATAACATTTCACAATTTTAGCACTTCTAACTTTATTGGCGCGCACGTAGAATGGAATCAACTGATCTCTATATGAACGGACGTTCTGGTTTTAACCGGAACGCCCGGAAAAGGAGCCATGCGCGGTTGTGAAGGTGTGGGACGCACGCGAAAACATTGTACACAACCATGAATACGCTGACGAATTATGTCGCGAGCGAACAAAATCCAATACTTCTATTAAGTCGGGTCATAGACTTCCACCACACTTAGTTTGGCAGTCAGCCTCCATTTCAGCCCATTGTAAGAATTGTAGCTGCTCACCTTGAGAAACTGTGGGTTGAACTGCAGCGAGAATCGCTGGCGAGTTGCTGTGCCACTTACGCAATTCAAACCCGCGGTTCTACAAATACCAATTAGTTCTTGTTGTAGAACGAGTGGCTGTGTGGTGTCGGGTTCGCCGCTAACAATATCGTCGACGAAAACATCATTTAACAGGACACGTGAACCGGCTTTGAAGCGTTCCGCCTCATCATGCTAGCTGCTAGCTAATAGCTAATAGCTAGCTGTCTAATAGTACACAAGGCGAGATACGGAGAACACTTGACGCCGAACGTTACAGTTCGTTAACGATAATCAAGTATCGGATCGTCAGGTGAAGTGCGCCACACTATGCGCTGAAAATCGCGATCAGACTCCCTGACTAAGATGTTTCTATACATCTGTTTAATATCGGCCGTAAAAACGACGCAATGAAAACGAAATTTTAATAACACGTCCACTATGCAGAGCATGTCATTAAGAGAATAACCACTGGACGATTTACGACCAGCATCGAACGCAACACGAGTAGTCTCATTCGATTCTTTAATCACGGCGTGGTGTGGAGTATAGTAACAAGAACCGGAATTCACAGTGCTGTCGTAAACAGGCCACATGTGATGCAGATCCACGTACTCTTGGAGACAAGCATGATAGTCATCCTTACGTTTGCGGTTCCGTTGTTAATGATATTCTATTCTAAATCTGGCGATCGTTGATTCGCGCGATTCGCCTAGGGGCAACGACGTAGCGACCTGTGACATCACGATAATGGTTATCAACGAAGATTTTTTCACAATAAGTCTCATCGGGCATAAGAATCCGTTTTCTGGCAAAGATTCTAATTCCCAGAATTTTTGCATATCGAAATCACTGTCAATCTTCGTGACACACGACTGAATTTGAGAATTAACCGTAGTAGGTTCACAAGAGTTTTTACCTAACAATAAATACCCGAAGACACTGTTCATGGCAATCGGTGAATCAGGCGCACCGATTATCACGTCATTAAATAAAATATTAGGGAGTACATCAGCCCCCAGAAGTATCTCCACGGGCTGTGAAATATGAAACGTAGGATTAGCTAAGTTTAAATTTTTATATGCGGCCAATCAGTATGACGCAATGACGCGCTAGGTAACTGCGAAATAAGTTTGGGTAAAATTACAGCATAAATAAGAATATTAGGTTGCGCTTGGTTTCGCGGCGCAATACTAAACAAAACACTACCCCTAGTTCGCTTAGATTTATTCGCGTCACCGCCAATCCCGTATACCGGAACGTTAGCGTGACGCCGAGCTAACCCCAAACGCTGACACAAGATTCCGTAATAAATGTGGCTTGACTCCCGGTGTCAACCAGGCATCGAACCGTGGACTGCTTACGTTTATCTATGTAGATATCGACGAACGCGGTAGACAATAACACAGTGTGTGTATGATGAGCGTATGAGTCATTAGGTAGTTTGACCGAAGTACAAACATGCGCGGGGTCAGAGGTTGGCGTAGGCTCGGACTGTATTCCTACAACGACAGGTAACGCGGCAGCAGCCGCGTTATCTAAAGCCGCCCGGTCCGCTGACGCTTATGGCTGAAAATGAAGCAACGTTTGGTGACGTTTAAAACATGATCTACATACAAAATTAGATTTACACTGTTTGATCCCATGATTGGGACTCAAACAATTGTGACACACATTTTTCATTTCATTTTTTTCATTCACTCTCTTCTGGGGACAAGTTAAGAAACTTCGAACATTTTACTAACGAATGTTGGGCACCACAACACAAACAATTTTTAACTTTATTAACTTCACCTTTAGAACGAGAATTGCCCGGAATGAATCGGACTGCAGCGTTACGTTGGTAGCGTAAGCTTGCCATGCGCCGCCGCCACCGCCAGGAGGCGCGCGCGCGCCGTGTTGTTGCCGTGAGTTAGTTATTTTACTACCACAACTGCCTGTTTATTCGACCCTACATTTGATTGGGATAATTCCAAAGCGGAAAATTCTCGCTCTAAGAAAGAAATAAGATAAAACATCCATCAGTCCAAGGAATGACTGATGGAATTTTTAATGATAATTCGAATCGTCTATGAGTGGAATTTGGTATTTTACCTTAAAAGAATGATAAGCGTCAAAAAACTCTATTCTTGCACTAGAAAACTAGACAAAGTCCTCCTCCTCTCTTTGGACTTCAGATAACCCTATAATACTCCATCGCAACCTGCTCAATTCCTCTTCGAGTTCGGTGATCTTCTCGTCGGTCCGAAGTGTGCGCGTGTTGTACGTTGCCAGGTCCAGTCGTCGGTGATTGTTGGGGTAGTCAGATCTTGTCTGGAGATTCTTAGCACCCCTTGCCATGCCGTAACCTCGACTGCTACCGTAGTCGAGGATAGATAGGCTGCTGGGCACTAGGGGCCATTTTTTATTTGTGCTATTCATGGGGGTGTTTTGCAATAATTGCCACGCTTGGCAGGCGGGTTGGCGATCGCAGTATGGTTGTTATAGAAGCACAGAGAACGCTGCTGCCCATTCTCTGGTTTGTCCCTTAGTCGCCTCTTATGACACCCACGGGAAGACATGGAATAGTGAAATTCTTTACGTCCAGCTCCATAAGGAACCACGAATCACACACAGATCACGAATATTTCTGCCATTTCTGTCGATGAAATATTTGTTCTCCATAGAAGATTTGTCGTGACCACACACAGCGTCATGGTCACTTTGTTTTGTCGACGTACAGAAGCATGTTGTGAATTTCATCGTAAGTTAACGTTCCTTGATTATGGGAATCAAAACTTACGCTGTGTGTTTTGGTTTCGTTGGTATAAAACTCTAATAGATCTCCATGAGTTACGCCAATTTCTGAAACATTAGAAAAATTAATTAACCCATCAAGGTGATAGCTATAAAAGTCCAGAAAGGTGTAGCCGCATATCGGGGGCTTATAAATTGCGGACGCGATATGCAGTCACCATTACTCCTCTTGCCATAAGGACGCGGTCACATGAGTATCTGCCGGTCCCTTGACAACCCGACTTCGTTTACAACTGCTAGGCTTTCATTAGTCATGCCAATCTCCACGCTCCTGTGCCCACCCCATCTAGATTATACTCGCAATGGCAATAATTTCGTCTACGTGACGACCAACAATCCTTCTTCCAGTACTTGGAATACTGGTGTAGATGCTGAATTGTAAGCTTACACATGCAATTATTTACCAAACCACGGGCTACCTACATCTAATTAGGTACAACAAATTTATATGATTTATATTTAAATTTTCTGCACTCACAGTGGCTTTAAAAATGTAAAGAAAGCTAACTGTGACATGTGTAAATATACTCATACGGATAATTATCTGCTTAGCCCATTTCCAAATACGTTGGGGTCTGCTTTGAATGTAACCGGTTGCAGCTATATATTATTATTAAGCGTTGAGCAGCGGTAATGGCTCTGACATGCCTGTCGTAGGCCGCGGATTTGAACTCATGCAGGCACTTTCATCGTGATCATCAGCAGGCACTTTACTGTGTGTAAATAATTTTATCATCATTGCTCTAAAAATGGTGTAGAGCTGCTCTAAACATCGTGAAGAAACCGGCATGTCCTAGAACCACAAATGATATCCACGAACTCGCACTGGGCTTGCGTAGTGGTTAAGGCCCATTCCCTATCACAGAGAAGCGGCCTGTGTCCCAACAGTAGGAACGTTAAGAGACTGTTATGCTATGCTACATTGTGTAACTGCATATCAGACCACTAAAACTTGGTGCAACTATGCGATACCTCTTGGAAAGATAGGTTGTCAGACGTTCCCGCATATGACTACCCTTAATACCTATCTATACTGCTACATGATGAAGATTCTACAGTTCGGACCAAAGGCTCAAAGTGCCTTCTGAGACTAAAAAAAATAAACAAAGAAAACATTATGACCATCACTGAACACAAGTATTTTTAACAAAATTTTTTTCACAAAAAAGCAAACCGACTTCAAAACCAAAACATTTCACGCCCTGACCAAGATTTTTAGAAGTACCGATGCGACATCATATTGAATGGTAAAAAGCTGGACTTTGTAAATCAAACAGTTTTCCTGGTAATCACTCTAGACGACAAATTGCAATGGGGTCCCCACATAACATCTCTTGCGGATCGGCTAAGCTCAGCCGCTTATGCTGTTAGAAAGGTCATCGAGAATCTCTTAGGGAACTATTTAAAAATATTAATATTATGACAGTTTCTTGCCAATTCATTTATGAAAATATTACGTATGTAAGGAAAAATATACATCTCTTTAGTAAAGTCAGTGATAAACACAATTGTAATACGAGAAATAAAGATAAGTTAGATCAAACATCTTATAGACTAGCTAAAGTACAGTCATCTTTCATGGGGTACTGTGTTAAATTCTATAACAAAATACCTTGTGATATATTAAAACTAAATGAAGGTAAATTTAAAACTTTAGTTAAAAGCACACTTTGTAAACAAGCATATTACAAATTAAATGATTATATTCAAGATAAGAATGCTTGGAAACATGCTGGTCCTGCTCCATAGGGCAATCTTTAGCGTGGACGAAATCAAATTTGTTAATTTATATTCGTATTCATAGTTATTGTATTTTTTTTTTTTAAGAATTTGTCTCACAGACTGTTCCGTTGTTGTTGAATTAGGTATTTTACCTGTTTGCAATATTTATATGTGTGTGAGAACCATGTTCCTATTTACCAAATTCATGAATTTACCTGTTAATGCTTTTAATACTTTATACCTGTACGTAGTATAGTGTGTAGTGCTATTCTGGGTACATCTTCCTCACATATATTTGAATTTATTAATGTATGTACTTATGTAAATATTGTAAAACACATTTTTTTTTTTTAAAGAGTAAGCATGGAGTTTCTTGTGCATTCTTCTCCATAACAAGCTACTTTTCCGAATGCACCGTAGAATCAATTTTTATTACTTGTAAATTTTAATTTTAATTCTTTGACGTTCAAAAGTGCCGCTTTATGGCCTAGTGGAATAAATATATTTGATTTTTTTTTTGACTTTTTGCAGTTTACCTTGGTACACTCTCAGTTCCATCTTATTGGGGTAATCTATTCGGGCATAACTTTTTGTTTATGAATCGATCTTGATTCTTTTTGTATTTGGTTTAGGGTGGCCCAGCCTGGCTATTTCCTTTGCATTGGACCTTGAACTGTCCCATGTAACTGACCATCAGTAAACCCGTAACCAGTAAACCTGTCAAATTCAAACTTTAATAGGAAATGTGAGAGAATGTGTTTGTGTGTGTGTATTTGTGTGGGCGGGATTGGACTTGTACCATGAAGCGTACTCGTACAACGGAACACCATAAGTCCCGTTGATTAATTATGGATATTTTGTCAAACCAATAGGAACCTAATGCAAAGTCTGGATTTATTGCAGTAGGCTCGCCTTCTAACTACGTGGGTCTTTGCGAGTTTACTACAAGTGTATCTCTGCCTAACCTGGTGTATCTGGTTACGTATTGTTGAATAAATATTGGACACGTATTTTGACTGGGCTGATAAAAATGATCCGGTGTCATAGGTTAGGTAAGTCGCGCTTGGGGAAAACCGATTCAGTTACAAAGTAAACAACATCTGTTTATCAACTCTGTGAGATGATATTTATGTTATTGAAGTACCTTTTACCGAAGATAGATTTATTTACGAAAAATGATGTGTTTTTTTTTAATATCCCACTAGCTTCTGAAGTGTTTTATCATCCCAAAGGCAAGCACTACAGAGTTAAAAATTATCCTTTGTCCTTCCCAGGGTCTCAATCTATGTTTATAGGAGTTTTATCTAGTTACTTAAATCAATTCAGCCGTTTAGTCTTGAAAAGGTAACGGAATGTGTGGTAGAACCGTCGAAACTGGCAACTAAAGTATACTGTATATGATTCTCGGCCACCGTAGGCCCGGGCAATGGGCTTCTCGCCGTTCGATAAGGACCAGGCCCGAGTCAATGGTGCGTAGTGTACAACGCGTACCTCAAAGAGATGTCAGCAAAACTGACGGGATCCGCTAGGGCCGATGCCTATCTGGGTCACGGATAAATTTGAAAGAGAGTTACCGCGGCTCTGGCACAAGCAACTGAAGAAACATAGGTAGGTTTTAGCCGGTAAAAGTCTGACAACCCTCCCGCTTCACCCAGATCTGAAGAATTCAAGGGATAATTAATTAGACAGCTATAAAAAAATACCGTATATCCCTTGGATTTAAATATGTAGGGGTCGGATGCTACTGAACTTCATATCAATTTATCGACTTCCACAACCCAGTAACTGGTTAATATGATACCTCTTGTCTAAATTAGAGTCAGATTATGTGACATCAGTAGTGCTAATCTCTATGTCTACAGACCTGAGCGCAGCGCTGCGCCAACAACGAAAATACTTGTTTGTTTGTGGTGGTTGGTGATTGTACCTTTTACTAACTACAGACTCATTGCTTGGTATATAAGTTCCATCATTGTCAACACTTTCTCGTAAAAACAAAAGTATCACCTGACTGATATTCGTCCTTCCCCACTGGATTTTGCCTTATTGGACTGACTTCTGGCTTGTCATGTAGACTTTCAACTTCAATCACACTATCCTGATGTAAGTTGTTTTCTTTGACCTCTTAACAAACATCATGTCATCTGTAGATAAGAGAATTCCAGTTTGTGCTATCTATACTGATATGTCCAAGGCTTTTGATCATGTGGATCATAAAATTCTGTTGAAAAAACTGCATAGCTACGGAATAAGAGGAAATATTCTTCAGTTAATAGAGTCATATTTAAGCAACAGAATTCAATACACAGAAGTCTCTAGAATCTGTCCGAAGACTAAAATGGAAACCATTTATGTATCAAAGCCAAGACACGTAAAATATGGTGTTCCGCAGGGTAGCGTACTGGGGCCACCATTTTTTCTAATTTACATCAATGACCTCCCAATTGCAACATCAAATAAAATGATTCTCTTTGCGGATGACAGTACAGCTGTGATTAAGTGTGAGAATCATATTAATTACGAGCAGGACATAAATACTTGTTTACATGACATAATAAATTGGCTAAATAATAACAATTTAATTATAAACCTCAATAAAACAAAAATAATGCAATTTCATCAACGCAGTGAAAACCCAAATATCAGTATTGCTTACCAAGGTTGTAATATTGAGGAAGCAAGCCAGGCACGGTTTTTGGGTATAGTTATTGACAGTAAACTCACTTGGAAACCTCATATTGAAGTTGTGTGCAAAAAACTCAGCAAAACCGCGTATGCTCTCCGTCAACTTTCAAAAAAAGTCAACATGCAGGCTCTTTTATCAGCATACCATGGACTAGTTGCCTCTGTCTTGCGGTATGGTATCATATTTTGGGGGCAGTCTACCGATAGGGAACTAGTATTTAGAATGCAAAAGCGATGTATAAGGTCAATGTGTGCGCTTAAAACAACAGATAGCTGTCTTCCCTATTTTAAGTCTCTAAACATTTTAACTTTCCCGTGTTTATACATTTTAGAAACAGCACTGTTTGTAAAAATTCATCCAGAATTATTTGTAAAACTGTCAGCAGGCAGAAAAAATCCGACACGGGCTCAATATGTTAATAAACTATCCCAAGTAAAATGCAAAACGGCACTTATGCAGAAGAGTTTCTTTGGTCTTGCCCCACGAATCTATAATAAAGTACCTGATGCAATAAAAAATATGACTGTAATAAAATTTAAAAGGGCACTAAGCCAAATATTAATAGAGAAATGTTATTACACAATTGATGACTTTCTTAATGATAAATTATTACAATGACATAAAAACGTATTATTGTGATGGACATGTATGATACTATTTCGACATTTATATTTTTTCCAAATTGACTTATTTATAATTCTCTTTGACATTATTATAAAAATTCTACTACTTTCACTTGACTAATTTTAAAAAAGATATTTTTTTTTTTGTATTTTGATAAATTGACATTTAAATTTATATTATCATTACAATTTTATATTACTATTTTTTGTGAATGAAATAATTTTTTGCATGCCTACAAGACGGTAGAATATGGAGGAGCTAATTACCTTTAAAAAACATCTATGTACCAATCACCCATATTTGCAAAGAAATAAATGATTTATGATTTATGATTTATGATTTATGATTTATGATGATAACATCTCGACTGCTTGTAATTCCTCGAGTTGTTGGGTTATGCACCTTGTATTACACACTGGAAAACAATTTTCAGATTTCGTTTCCACTTAAGTATTTTTCTTTAGGAGAGTGCTTCATGACGATAGTACCAAATATTCTTATATGACTAAAAATTGGTTTAGAGTTTGTCCATAACTCATATGGGGTGCGATTATTTAATCCAGTTTTCACACATCCAGGCTACGTACTCTAATTGGTCTTTATCAGAACGGAGTAAATACTTTATAAATAAAACAGCATTTCACAAGTGTTGATAAAAGGCAATGTTTTCTTCAGAATAGGTTTTCCCTAAACGTGACGCGCTAACCTTTGACACCGTATCATTTTTATCCACCCAATCGAAATAGAACGCCAATTTCTTATAACATTCTGTTCAACTAAACAAGCGAGTAGGTAATTAATAAAATATAATCTTCGGTAAAAAAAAAACAGCAAAGAGTGAGTCGGATTCGCTTTCGAGGGTTCTGTACCTTGGTACGACAAATAATCTATTTTCAAAAGTTAATTTATGCGGCCGCAACTAAAACGTTGAATTTTTACACGACGCTGCTCACTGCCACGGAGGGCGGAGGTGGCAAAGTAGACTTTGTAGCGAAGTACCGCGCGGAAATGCGGTGAGCGCGCCTGTCCACGCGGATGGGTTTCAAGCTGTGCACCGAGATTTTCATACAAGGAATTCCGAACGGCTTGAGTTGGTATGTGTGCGACGACCTTTACTGTCACCAGACGGCGCTTATCCAGTGTACCAATTGACGTTTACGTGAACGCGATAGAGCGCGGGTAAAATAATGCACTAAGCCCACAGCTCACATGAAGTGTTCAATTCAAGCCGAGGGACCCCCTCCCTCATTTATTTAAAAAAAAAACCTTTCCACCACTAGGAATTTCTTCCTGTATCGTGGGTGCGTTAACAAACATACCTATAAACTCACATACGCAAACATCCAGAGCCGGAACAACTATCTGCAGGTCATACAAATATTTGTTCCGTGCGGGAATCGAACCCGCGACACGCAACGTAGCATTCAATCGCTCAACCATCATTAATTCATTCATTTCAGTTCCTATTTTAACCATAATGACAATTACGACTAAATCATCCTGATATAACCAAATATGTCTGAACATATTTTTCAAAATAAACGATTAATTTATTAAAAAAATCCTAAGCATTTTATTCGTGACCAAAATTTCAACAACAACAAATAACGTCAATAAAATTTGTTATGATTAGGAATACCGCTATTGCTAATAAGAGCTCTCATCAGCGAGTCTTTCTTATCTTCGTTGTAGGTATATATGAAGTAATATTGATATGGAAAGAAGCCAGTATTTAAAGAGCGATCAAGAGTATCGGAAGCACCATCGACCTGTGTTAAGACAACTTTGTAATTTTATTTTAAAATATAAAATGTGCAGAACACCGAGTGTATTGGGATTGCTAGTGCTGTTCGTGGGTTTGGCGTATTCTTGGGGTGCGTTTTTCTCCCTCTCTTGTTATTTTTATTACATATACCTTGTGAAGAGCTGTCATTCATAGATTCTTGGCAGTTATTAAGAGTAGTCAGAATCCCGAAAGTCTGACAACCGGTCTTTCCAAGGGGTGCCGCGTTATCTAGAAACTAAAACTTTGGTCAGCCCCAAAATGTATTTTGTCTACAAACAGCTGCTTCTAGTGAACGGCGAATAAACAAAGTTGATTAGCAAGGTTATGTGTTATTTATGTATTCTATAAAATTAAATTACATAGGAAATTAAATATATCTGCAGCATCATTAGTGATTCGGCTTTTATGAAATTTGATTTAATTACGATCGTAAGCAAGGTAAGTTGACGAAGCCCTACTGTGTGGGGCTCCTATTTCTGTCCGCAGGGTATAAAGAAACCTAATATGAAGGGGATGATGGGAGCTGTTTAGCGGATGTTATAGCGACAACAGAAATACATCATCTGTGAAAATATCAACTGTCTAGTTATCACGGTTCATGAGAAACAGCCTGGCGACAGACAGACAGAAAGACGGATAGTGGAGTCTTAGTAATAGGACGGGACCCTATTACTAAGACCCCTTTGGGTACGGAACCCTAAAAAAAAAGAAGTGAGCGGCACCCCCTTTTCACACAGCGATTTTTATTTAGTTATCAACTTGTTAGGTAAACTGTTTCTGCTGTTTCAGATATCGCCGTAAGTCATGGAGATCTCCTTGAATTTTATACCAACGAAACCAAAATAAACACCGTTCGTTTTGATTCTCATAATTTAGCGGCATTAACTTACGATGAAGTTCACAACACGCTGCTGTACGTCGACAAACAGGACAACAACGACACTATATGTGGTTATGACATATCTTCCCTAGAAAAGAAATGTTTCATCGAGCGAAAAAGCAGAAACATTCACGGGCTTTCCTTCGATCCCGTCACAGAATCACTACTAACGAAAGAAGCATTAATAGGATTTCATTAAAATCTGGATCTAATAAATATGAAAACATTTTAATAAAGATGGATCTCGGAATTCCCACTGATATTGCTATTGATAGCTGTAGAGGGTATGTAATTAAATCTTACTAATATTATAAATGTGAAAGTTTGCTTGGATATAGGTTTGGAAGTGTGGATGTAATGATTGTTACTCAATCATGCCAGAACGGCTGAACGGATTTGGATGAAATTTGTCACAGAGATAGATTATAGTCTGGAATAGTTTACTTTTAATTCCGGTGTAATGTTTCCATGTGCTAAAAAAAAACACTTTTCACGCAGGCGAAGCCGCTGGCAGAAGCTATTTTTTAACTAAACAAAACCTAAAACTTTCTTCGGGATATTAAAATGAGGTTTTCTTTTAACAGGTTTGTTTACTGGATTAACACAAACCTGACGACGCCGACTATAGAGAGATCTAGATTCAATGGATCCGACAGAGAAGTTGTTATCAATATAAAATCATTTTCTGTCAACACAACTTCCAAACTGGATCCACATAGTCTAACTATTGACCAAAAAACACAGAAAATGTACTGGATTGATGCTGAGAATACCACTGTATATTATACTTATTATTCAGATTTAAACGGAAAAAACAAAACAGATTTTTTTACAATACTTGCAGGAGAAACCTATAATCCTTTGTCGAATACAATGACGGTTTCTAAAACATCTCTCTTTTTCGTTTTCTGGAACATTGATAAGATCAGGGTCGAGAAATTAGGAAAAATTGAATGGATAGAAAACACAAACCGAGTTGAGTTGCATATTAAACATGTCACCGTCGGTATAGTCGCCAACTACAAAATTAAAGAACGAATTCAAGACATTAATGATTGCGAAGCACTAACGAGTATCGACCAAAATAATTATGATATGCCGATTTGTGTTCACGGTATGAAAGTTATTGGACAGTATCTTTGCAAATGCACACCTGGGTACATCGGTGAGAGATGTGATGTTTCCGTTTGTGAGAACTATTGTATCCAAGGCAACTGTAGCGTCAATAATGAGGGACTTCCTGAATGCAGGTAAAACATATTATACCTACTTCTTGGATTGTTTGTTCAGTTACAGAAATAACATTTGTGTTATTATCGTTATTTCAGTTGTAATGCCGGTTATTCTGGAGATAGATGTGAAGTCAACGTGTGTAATGGTTACTGCCTGAATGACGGAGCCTGTTTCCTGAACGAAGAAGACGAGCCTTCCTGTGAATGTGTTGGTAATCACGAGGGCTCAAGATGTGAAGTAGTTCAAACTGTCACATTCACTTTCACCAACACACAAACAAAAAAAACCAGACACAAACCTAACCTTAACTGATTTACTGTCAAATTTGCGAAAACCAAAAATTCTCGTATTAGCTGATGAATCCTAACGAATTTATTTGATTTGTATCCATTTTCATACTTTGTTTTTAATCTAATATGTATCTGTTCAGTTTTCAAATTATGATTGAGTGATTGATTTTATAAAATTAACGAAAAAATTTACTAAAAGATCTTAAAATAAACGTAAACTAACTTTAGGATTGTTAGGATAAAGTTAGTTTGCTAACAATGATATAGTAGCTAGTAGCTGAAGGACGAAAGATAGATCAATAAAAAAATATAATTATGTTTATAGTTTTTTGCCATTTTTTCTTTTGTTTGTAAGTTTTATTGTTTATTGGTTTCTTCTCTGTTTTTTTTTATCGTGTGCTTTTAAGTTATTATTTCGATATATTTTTTTGCACTGTATGAATAACGGGCCGATTGTACTAAATTCAACATTAAATTGTTTCCCGATAGCTACAATCTAGGAGTCTTTAGGTCAAGAGTGAATAGGATTTTTCTAGGCAAGCGTGCTTCACCGTCGACCGCAACATCGGTTACCATCAGGTGAGATAGTGGTCAAGCGCGAGCCTATTGATTATAAAAAAAAACAATAATTTTCATACCGTTATTTTGCGAATATTTTTTCATGCCATCAATTGCATGGTCTGAGTCTTTGTATCCAAGTAAAACGTATATTTTTTAAATTAGTTCCTCAAGTGTGCTGTATTACCATTACTTCCCAGAATTTTATAGTTATTAGCAACACTATCAAATAATGTAATTATACAGTACGTATTTTTATTTCTAAAATCAGCGGGTTCGATGCTTGGCTGTGATGCAGTTTTAGTTTTTATCAAAATCTAGCCCGTGACTCCTTTGTATGTTTCTCGCTATACCTCATATTTTCTGATATTTCCATTCAGACCCATTTGAAAAACTCGCCCTATATAATAATATGTAACCAAAAATAGTGCTGCTACCAACATAAATGAACTAAAGGCAACAAAACCCCTCCTAATTTCCTTACAATACGCGTTACCAACTTTCAGCAACCAACTTTGCACCACAACGACAAAGTTTATGACGATAAAATGATACAGATAATGGTTTAACTAAACCTTTGGTTGGTTAATGGATTTTCCCTGTCCAGTAGATTATTTTAAAAGTTTTTGAAAGCGCCATCTGGTGGTGAGGGATGAAAGAAATGCTTTAAAAAGGGTTGTTTTGTGAAAAACTTCTGTTTTTGGAAAATATAACGTAAAAAGAGTCCATTTAAATAGTGTTTGAGTGACGGAAATAAAATATCAGGGACGTCCAGGGACGGTCAGTTAGTTAAATTGTGTAACTGCGAGGTCACGGTAATGTATAAAACGCGTTTAAGCGCTCAATACAGAATCTGAACCGAAAAACATTAGTGAGGAAACTTTCATTTAATAACATGCATTCGGTATAAAATCTGTACAGAGACGAAAACGCACCGAGCCGGGTAGTAAGGCGCCTTTCGTATAAATTTTGTATGAAACGATATTTTTAAAACTTATCGTTCTGTTCCGTCCAAAAAAGCAAAACATTATGCAACGACTATTATACTGAAAAAAAAATACGTGCACTACAGTGCAGTGTAAGCCACAACATTTGACCAAACAACACAGATTTTTAAATTCGTATCCATCCAGAATTACACTGGAGTACTGAATAATATACCCAACCCATATCCATCTACCCAGATTTACTCTCGCGGTTCGCAAACAGACATTTATCATAACTACACTTCCATTATCACAGTATCTTCACCTCTGACATTGATAAATTGATTGTCACATTATGTATTACAATAATACCAACTTTATATGACCTACCTTAACCCCCGTTTCTCGAACAAAATAATCTTTATAAAATGGTTGTTGGAAAAGATATTTAGTGTTTTTTTATAGATATGTTTTTGAGATGAGTATTTATAGGGTGTTATCATTTGTGAAGGATGTTTTAGGTAAGTGCATATGTATGGGTAATTACTTTAAGTACATCTACATTTCATTATAAAAATCACCATTATTGCCCCGACTTAAAGCCGCACCCTGTTTCACATAGTTACCACTGATATAGCGGTTTGAGAAACCTCATCATCCTTGTGTCTATTATAAAAAAGTGGACTGTAATTGAAGGGTTCTGGCAATAGTGCGTTGTAAATAAGCGGGAAAATATTCACGGATAAATTTGGGCGATCTTGTATGGGAATGAGGGAAGTAGTACGCCTTACCTTTGGTGATCGATGCCAGCCCACGTGTGGCGGCGAGCTGGTGTTCTTCAACTCGAAAATGGCGACGACGCCTGCCTGGTCATACAGAATCCACACACTTCACACAATTGTTTTTATACCCGCGAAGCTGGTTAATAGACATGGTTCACAAGGTTCTCTGCAATCTAACTAATTAGATGCATCTGTCTCCAGCCATGTGGCTTGGCAAGCTGGCGGTTGAGACACGAAGCCCGGTCACGTTGAAGTTTCGGTTCGTTCTGGCGATCCGTCATCAAGGCCTATATGAAGGGAAAAGGAATGGCGAAGGAACGAGATAATAAGGATATCGATCACCCGCGAAATCTCGTGTCTATGTATTCGGTCATTGATTTATGACATTTACAAGAGATGGCGCTACCAACCACTGATGAATTTTTTATGTTACCATACAAATTTTTTCTTTCGGCAGTCGGGTAAAAAACCAAACGTTCAGGCGATATTTGCTCGCTGAACTCTGTTCCGAATTTGATGAATTAGTAAATTGCTTAGCAAAAACTCAAAGGCTAAGACACTGGACTTGTAACCGAGTGGACGTAGGTTGGAATCCTAGCGTTGTTCGATTTTTTTAGAAAAATAGCACGCAGCTTTGTAAACGCAACCACGATACAGGTGTAATTCCTAGTGAGCAATGTTAAAAAATGAGGTATTTCAGATTTCTGTACGGTTTATGAAGCCGCTATTCAAACCTATAGTTAATACGAGTAGTAAGTTATAAATACATGAAAATATTAAGCACTCATTAAATACTAAAAACAACACTGACTACCATTCGACCAAAACCGGACGGCCCCACATCCAGTACAGGACCCTGAATTAATTAATCTGTAACCACACAAATAGTTCTAAAATCAAATACCGCAAACGATAGCATTTCCGGGAAACCCATCCGGTCCGAACCGTTCCGGTTTTATGCCGCATTGGCTATTAGTAGCCACGTTCCGTTGTGGCGAGAATGCCGGAAGTACCCCCTGTTGGCCAATAAATATGAAATATTTGTTCAGAGAAATAATATTAAAGAGGTTATCATATATGATAAATTATGAATTTTTTACTTGTTCTTACGGTTTCACCCGCACTATTAAGCTTTGGTCTCTTGATCGGAACGCACGCACTTAAAATTATGAGAAACGTCTAGACTCAGTTGCTGACTTATATCAAGCACAAGTTCGATCATGCATGGAGCATCAGTTAGTTTTTTTTCTCATCTCTGGGACGGATCTGCCAAATACCAGCTTGATGCACTAGAGTCGATCGAAAAGCGAGCCAAGAAGTTCATCGGCAATGAGGCACTGTTCAAGTCAAAGTTCAAGTTCAAGTTCACTGCCTTGAACATCGTCGCCGAGTTGCCAGCTTGTAGCTATTTTATTGGTTACATTTCGGGGAGTGAGCGATGGAATTGCAAGATCTAATTCCGCCAAGCCCGTTTCATCACCGGACTAACAGACGTACGGCGATGCACCATCGGTACATGGCGGACATCCCCATCCCCAGTGGAGTGGACACCCATACGCACATAACATTTTGGGAACACTTTTATTATGCGTACAGTAAAGGAGTGGAATTCCCTGCCGAAGTAAATTCCCTGCAAAAGTACATGCATTATATTAAACACGGCAGGAATACCTGCATCCACCGACGAACGATACATTTAATCAACAACCGTATTTCATAAAACTACCATCGGGAATTCCCCTAATTACTGGACCATGTTGCCATAGTTTCAAAATCACCCCGGGGGTGGGGTTTTGACGTAGGTACACTGAATTGGATACCTTGTGAACAAGTTTTGGAGTGAAATATGGACTATATTTGCCTGTGGGTTGGCTTGTTATTTTGTATTTTGGTGGTTACGTAATTGGTTTTGATGAGAAATGCTTTCCATCTGATGGTAGTAAGTAAGTACAGTAAATATGAGTAAAAGTACGCTTTAATAATTACAAATGTTTTAGTGGCTGGAGGTGGATCACTGTGTTGCATAATATCTCAAAGTACATGGTAAATTTAAAAGTAAAATATTTTCCTTCAAGTTTTTGTACAATCTGCGAATATGTACAATCTGTACTTCATATCTTATGGGAGTGTAGGTATTCTTTGCCAAAATAAACGTAATATTATGTTGAATAATCTTCCGGCTGCGTGCAGCTTTATTTACTAAACCATATGGAAACTAGGCGAAATTGCCGGGCGTTCAAGCATTTTTGCCAAACCTATTATTTGAATCAAATGTAACAACTCACAATGTTAGGACCCATTAATATTAATGTTAATTTTGATCCGTGGTGCTAGGCAACTGGGTTTATCCCAGTTGTAAATGACCCTTTGTGCCTATTGGCGTTGTTTGTTCTGTCTCCTGCTTGATATGAAGTGGAAATTGTGTTTTTGTTTTCCTACTCCTCCTTTATTTCTTTCTGATTAATTTCGTTGCGGGATTCAAGACAGTTTAATTCGGGACTTCGTCGAGCTTCATTGCATCGGCGCTTTTCTGGTGGTCGCCACTATTGATTCTGGCTTTCAGGAGTTGCAGTGGTTTGGGAATAGTGCGGTGGGATTGTCTCAAAAAAATTACAAATGCTTTACTGATCTCTGAATTTTCGTTCTTTTTGTTGTAAAAAACAAAATATATTGAGTAATGTGGCCTAGGGCTATAGACAAAGTGTCATTATTCAATAATAGCGATTGTTGAATGATAACAGATGATTTAGATTGATCACGTCACGATATATTCGGTATGACTTATCAGATCAAATTATTTTTGATTTTATTACTATAATACTTAATATTATAAATGTGAATGTAAGTTTGTTTGTTACGCTTTCACGCAAAAACTACTGAACCGATCATCATGAAACTTTGTACATATATTCTTGGAGGTATTAGAAGTAACATAGAATACATTTTAATTAAAAAATATTGCTTTACTGCGAGCGAAGCCGCGGATAAAAGCTAGTATCTTATAAGGCCCTCTTTTCTTCGCTAGTCGTTTTCTACAAAATACAGACAGACCAACACATGTACTTACTATGACTGTAACATGTTATTAGTCTAATAAATACTACCTGTACAGATCATCTATACTCGGTATAGATAAAAGAGATATATTGTTATCTCCCAAGGTGCATAGAAGCGCTAATGGATACAACTGGTTTGAATGGAAACTTCCAGAACTAGACACACTGGTGCTCCGGAACTAACGAAACTACACAATATATTATTTATTCAAACATAGACCGATACACTAGATTCATATCTGTATGAAAACCAAGCGCAACCACTTTTCCTCAAACAATTTAAAAAGAAGTTTACTTACCAATGAAAGAAAAAATTTTCAATGCCTCGGCCAACTTTTTCTATACATTCTTTACAGCTCAATATGGCATAAAATGTAATGCGAAATGAAAAGCTCAGATTACGACCATTGATCGTTACTCCGTTTTTTGACACGCGAAGTACATACAATCGAGACATCTAGTTAGATTTATATCTGTGATCTATATAGTCATAGATCGATAATAATACGGTACCGATATATGGCAGGGTAAAGTGGAGACGGTTTTTATCCGACTTCTGAAGGATGGTTATGTTTTTAATAGTTATAATAATAAGACCCTATCTGTACTGTCCCACTTGGGTGCATGAAAGGAGGCTACCTGACAGTGGCTTAGCCATCTTAGGGCTAGGTAGGGCAGTACCAAGGGGCCCCCAAGCTCAATGGGCCCTTGGCCTCCATGAATGACTGCTGGGTTTGCACATAATACGGTATGAGGGTTCGTTAAGGGAGCTGACGATGAAGAAGCTTTGCACATTTAAAGTACTAAGCTTTATTTAAATAGGCACGAATTTCATTTTTGCCCCGAGGCTCTTGGTTAAATAGCTATGTCACTGCACCCCGAGTGGCGCAAATTTAACCCTGGACAGTTTGCGGTAACGCAGAGTAAATCTGACTAATTCTTTCACCACGACGGCAAACTCAAACTGTCCCACTGCAAAAGCCTCTTCTCATACAGAGAAGGCAGGTGCATTAAAATAAAGTAATCAGATTTTTTATTACCAAATCTAGCCGTTGCTGTATTAACGCTGATCTAAGGCCTTCCCAAGTATTTTCAAATATTCTTCTCCTGTGCCGTCTCGAACCAGCCCTCATAGTATGCGTGAAAGTCATTTCACCACCTCTTTCTGGACTGGCCTAAATGACGCTTACCATCTTCAGGATCGCATGCGGCTTTCGTGACTCACCCAATCTAATGATTTTTTTCTAAGAACTTGATTTAAAAGAAAGTCTATAGAGTTTCTTGCACGTTGTTCTTCATACAGACCTAAGCTTTGGAATGAGCAATTAGCTTTTTCTGAGTGACTGACTTCTTGACAAATCAAAAGCGCTTGAAAATCAATCAACCAATATTTCATTTGTTTTCTCTTTAAATGGTTTGATTGAAATAAAAATGCTTCGAGTTTTAACCTAAGTTTATCACTACATATTATACAACAAAAGTCTCCCGTAACGCCAGTTCACGATAAACTGAAAAACTACTGAACGGATTTTCATGCGGTTTTCAGTGAAAAACGAGGCAGATTGTTACGGGCAAAGCCAGCCCGGGTCACTAGTTTTTACAAAATACTGCAGGACGACACATAACTTAACAAAATGAATACCCATAACAATAATCAATAATCGCAGCTCAACATGGGAAATAATCATCATTTCATTCTGCAAATTGATCGTGCAATATTCTAGCTAGCTATTCGAACACAGAGATAACGAACTACCCCGTGGGATTGTGGCAATAATCGCTACCCCTAACAGGTGTGAAAAGCGGAAACTGGGAGCAAACATTCTGGAAAATTTTCATTTGTTTGGGAGCTATATTTTTGAGTTTATTCGCCCAGCATTTTGAAAACTACTTAAAGTGGAGGAATGAGTCGCTTCGAGTGCATACTTAGTTAGCATCGCCGCCACTGATGTAACCACAAACTCCAAAATATTAGCCCTGGTGCTAAATAGATGATTGTTACATTTCACTAAAAGGAGATACAGGGATAAAGAATCACGGATAATTTAGTATATCGTACTTTAGTCGAATATGAATTTCATTCATGGTAACATAGTGTCTATGGTCCCCACTCCATATCATCATATATCATATATATCATTACTAGAGTCACGGGCACCCAACGCAAGAAAGAAAATTTGGTTCAAATAAATTGCACTAGATGACGTGATAACCTTCGATTTGTTATTTAGTTTTGTGAAATATTAAGATTTTCTAGAGATGATCATAAAAAATGCAGCTATGTTCTTGTTTAATTAACTCTCCTAAGCACAAAATTAAGGAGTATTGGGCTCATAGTTAACATTTCAAACATTATTTGAATGGATAATTTAAAATTGATTCCAATAGATAACACGCTTTTAAATTTCTGAGGATCCACACGATTTTTTAAATTTGTTTTATAACACATTTTGGTACAATGAAACTGTAAAAATAATAGTTGCTGTATTTAATAAAAACGTATTCTCGAACCGAATAAACCGTTTTACTTGCAAGTTTCTGCTAACACCATCTATATTCGTGGAACGGAAACGAACGCGATCAATGCTCTTAGAAAAATAATCAGATTAATCAGACGAAAACCGCTAGTTACGTCGGCACGGTTTCTTTGTATGGGATGAGACATCTGTATGCTAGTATTATATTATCTGTGCTAGAGTATATTGATACCCAATATAGAGAAATTACTTCGTTGGTTTAGCGGTCGGCTCGCAAGCGGTAATACTGAAACAAGAGGCCTTGGGTTTGATGCCCGGGTTGTGCGAAGTATTATTGTGTTTTTCCACCTGGAATTTCTTAGAAGTAGCCCGCGGTCTGGATGTGTGGCCAGTTGATGGCAATAGTCTCGTCTCTTACATGGGACTTAAGCATAACATGACAGTGGTGGCCCAGTGGTAACGGCACCGGCGTGTCGAAAGTTTTGGGTTCGAACACAGGCAGTCGCTTTACTTTTTGTAAATTATTTCATGACCACTGCTATAAAAACGGTAAAAGAAAACAACGTGAAGAAACCGGCATGTCGCAGAAACTACAATTCGAAGACATGTGAAATTTACCAACCCGCACTGGGCCCGCGTGGTGTGTTAAGGCCCATTGCGTCTCTCACAGATAGAAGGCCTGTGTCCCAGCAGTGGGAATATTAAGGGCTGATGATGTAGACGTTGTAAACATAACTGGCGAAATGAGAGTGTACTAGGTATTGCTGCACCTCTGCTTAACCCTTAGGCGCCTAGGCGTGATATTGTGTTATGTAGAGTACAGATACGATTCAATTAAGCAAAGTAGCCTTTCACATTATAATATTCAAATATAGTATAGTAGGATACATTTACATTTACCCCATCCCTTCAGTTCTACCTACCCCTAAATCACTAGAATCATGAAAACATAACATCGACAGTGTACTAGTATTTAGCCACAATCCCGGCCTTACACGTCACTGCAATTATCTGATACAGGCCCCGTAGAGGCGCGATCACGCTGAATAATTCAGCTGTATACATTAGTGTGCACGGCAGTGTATCGTCTTTGACTTGCTTATAGGATACAGGATGTGTAAATTGTGATCGTTTAAATCTATATACGTATACATATTGTTCTTGTTAATAAATATAATTGTAGTGTCTGTATGTAATTTCAAAATAAAGGCTAGCATGTGAAAGTTTACATGGTACGAGTATCTACCTATACAAAAATAAAATCAATTTTTAAAATGGTTAACTGTCCGTCTGATTGTTCCTACTAATCTCCGAAGCGACGAAGTTGCGGGCAACTGCAGCTAGTCTATAAAATAATGGTGAAGGCTGCTGTCTTATATTAATTAGGTAAAGGTATGCACAGTAGAGTCTCACTAATCTGGCACTATTGAAAACCATTGTTCGGTTTACTGGATTGTAAAGAAAAAAAAATCAAGACAAATAAAATAAAATTATCATCATATAACAATTGAATAAACAAATATGTAGGAAGCTAGGGAAGACGCGAGCAGAGGGTAACGAATTAATGGATATGTCGGAGTACGGGATGTGCCGGATTAGTGACACTCTTCTGATTTTTATATTTTCTGTAAGTCTTTTTTGTTATGTAACTAAAAAGAAACATAAATAAATAAATAAACATAGCAAGCGACGGTCATGTCAGAGAATTTGAACTCTAGTAACGTGTTCAAGAGCTTTGTAATATGTACATTGTATTAAAATGTTTCCAATGAAAGTAAATTGAGGTCGTTAAAAAGTACTGTTGGGATCTTAGGGAATGTTAGAAACATTTAGAAATCGTTGGACGTCGAAATGCTGAATGAAAATAATAATAATAATAATAACTTATTCATTTATCAAGCCATACAAAAAATAGTTTACAAATAAGAAATACACAATAAGGCGAAATACAAATGATGGAACCCTGACCTCCAAAATAGGCAAAATAGAAAATGGTTGAAGAATGGTTCAAAAGAATGGCTTTGGACGACATTATGTCACGTTAACTCGTTGAAGATTTTTTTTAGTTTATCGACTAGTTGACGAACGTAAATCAACGTTGACGTTATGTTAACTTAAAACTCGTCAACGACCCATCACTACAACCCTCCAACGCCGGGCCTAAAACAGTTTTTTATTGGAATCTAAAATCACCACTCGGAGACAAGTAGGTGTTCGTATTATCAGATCGCTAGTCTCCAAGTCGATCAATCAATGCTTCTCGTGCTTCTGTAAGCGTAAGTAAATTAAACTTTCTTTTTTCCGTGAGTGATTTTTCTCCATTGATTGTTGTGCCAACGGAAATGTTTTTTGATATTTTTTTTTTCTTTTTTTATAATTTAGTTGGTGGTCGAATCTCTGTTTTGGAATTTTACTTTGCGTAAATGAATGTTGATTTTGCTTAAAATCAACATTCAATCAACAATCAACATCATGTTTGAAGATTATTAAATGTATTTTTTTTGTGTAGAAATTATCGTTTTTCTTCTCATATCTGTTGGAAAATACGCAGTGAAGAAATGCTTTAAAAACATTCCTTAAAATAAACTAAATGAGGGGTGAAGTTCAAATGTTAATAACATTATTTAGAAACCTGACCATCTAAATGCGTATAGTTACCAACTATTAAACTTTATTATACTAGACCTAACTACGCACATATCTGCAAAAACACTTAGGCGTTGAAGTATTCGTCCGCATAGCTGTTATTTATATTATTTCTAACATTTAATTTACGAAGCATATTTCTTTACGCTACATAACCGTACTAAAACAGAACCAGGTACTTTTCGTCCCCAGTTTGTTCCACCTATCGTACTCCCCTGAGACCCAACGCATTCAATTAGCCAGGCTACGGTGTCAAAACTGTGCAGACTCTAAAAGCTATGGTTGCTTTACGAAATAAACACTGAAACGAAACACAAAATCGAAAACAGATATTCATTTGTTTTTTGTTTCATTGCATTTCGGTGAAGCTCTTAAGTTTGCTCTTAGAGACTTTTAAAAATATAATGAGTGCTTACACAAAAGCACGTAAGCGTATGTACTATTTTTGCAAAACATCCGAACATTTGCATGTTTTTTATTTTACAAGAAAAAAGAAGGAAAAATCTTTTACTGTCACAGAAACTGACAGGGAAATCCATAAGTTATGCTAAAACTAAGTTATGCTAACTATCTTTAACGACAGTAGTATTAGAGTTAATACTTGAATTGTGTTAGTAAAGATAAAGTGGTAACGGCCGTGACTTACAAATTGAAGGCCGTGGGTTTGAACCCAGGCAGGCGATTTAATTTTTGTAAATTATTTCATCCCCACTGCTCTCAAAACGGTGAAGGAAAACATCGTGAGAAAACCGGCACCAGAATCAAAAATTCGAAGACTTGTATCATCCACCAACCCGCACTGGGCCCGCGTTGTGGATTACGACCCATTTCCTCTCACGAAGAGGAGGCCTGTATCTCAGCAGTGGGAAAATTAAAGGTTGATGATCATGAAAGACAAATTTATGAAAAGGAGCGAACAGAAACAATACGCCGTGGCTATCGGTTCACGTATACACGAATATCTACTAACTAACCTATGCTATTTCATCATCATTTTCCTGCCGTTGTCCCATATTAATTAGGGTTGGCATACCACGTCTTCACCTGTCTTTCTGTCCTGTCATCCGTGAAGCTTTCACTGTTTCCCTTATCTTTCATATCATTTCTCATACATCCCATCCATCTTTTCTTTGGCCTTTCTCTCCCAGTCCCTCCATCCACACATTCGAATCATAACTATTTTAGTAACATGCGTTTCAAATCCCAACCCAACGAAAACCCCGTAAATTTCAACTTCCCGTTCTTCATTCCATATTTAGCCTAAATAAATAACATTTGAATGCGACAAAACATAAAACTTTTACACATAACACGTTCAAACAAATGGTTGTTAGCATATGGAAACAAATACCAAGTTTTCAATCCATAATAAAATGTAATGTAGCGAGTGCATTATGCATGAGAAAATGTCATCCCGCGAGTTTCACCCCTACCGTTACAAGTTTAGAGTTGAAATTCAAACGGGTTGAAGTCAGGAAGCTTGAAACACGTTAGCAAGTATGTTGATGCTTAGTTTTTAGTGGATATCAGATCAGAAAAATAAAATAATATTTTTGAGTTACAATGCCAATATTGTAGTATTGTTCTTGTATTTGGTTTCATGTAAACTACTTTTTGTGTTATTGGAAAGATGGGAGTTATGTTTTTGTATTTCTTTTTATTCGTTGTCGGAAATTCTGTCACGTAGAAAAATAGTGGGATTCCGTGCAGTTTTGAATTGCTTAAACAGTGCACGTGGAAAAACTAAACTGTCGTTTTTATCTATTGTACATATAAATATTTTGTCTTGCCAAAATAGATTGTTATATATTCAGAGCGTGCGTACGTCATTATTTTTGTAGAGTTATACTTAAAGTGGATTTTTTACTTTCTGGCAAATAATTTCACCACGAACCATCGAACAAGTCGTCGAGAAAAACATAGAAAAAGTTCTTATCGAACTAACGAGCTTCTTTCTGAGAATTTTGAGGTTCATGAAATGTAACTTCATGTTTAACAGACCGTTTGACATTTAAACCAAATACTATCAGCTATCTGCTACCAACTTGAAAGTTCCTTTTTATAATTTTTTGTAAGTGTGTGAGTACCATGTTCCTATACAGTAGTGTTATTTACGATGCATCATATTGACGTATAATTAATGTATACCAAACAAAATAAAACATTTTTATTTCTAAGCGAGTGTAAAGTATCCTGTCCGTTTTTCTCCACAACAAAGGACTTTGCGAAATGACAATAGAATCAATTTCTATTTATTCTATTTTCTTACTTGTAATTTTGACATTCAAAAGGTACGTTTAATGGCCTTATTGAAAAAAAAATCTGACAAGACAGGCTATCAGTAACTAATTGATGGAACTTCATCTTGAAAGTTCCTTTACATTTTTCAAACAAGAAAGGCCACGTCTGAGTCAACATCATAAAGATTTCTTTTAGACGTGATAGCGACATGCCCTCAGGAAATCGAACTGGACTAATATCCTGGGAGTTGATAGATGACTACTGATATACCAAAGCACTATCTTGGGTACAATCTATATAAGCTTATATTTAAATTGAGCTTTATGGCTGAGTTTATTTTTATATTTTTAAAATTATCCACGTTTCAGACATTTCATCATCATCTTCATCAAACTGGAATCACCTGTTGCTGGGTATATGCCCTTTTCTTCTGATATACTTTTCATTTCCGTGCATCCCTTATCAAATTGTTTCCAGTAACTTTGATGATATCAAAAAACCCCCATGCTTTTACGACGACCTTGATTTCTTTCAGGATAAAATACTGCATTTTTTAAGAAAAATAATTATTATTTAAAGTTATTATGACTCAATTTACACGCGGTGGCGGTGGGTTTATTCACTAGCTAACTGGGTTTGAAAGTACTCGTGAATAATATGAACCTTGACAAAATTACAGTTGATAAAATGTCTCTTGTCTAGAGCCAAATAAAATACGAAGGAACAAGTCCTGTTCTCAACATCCCTCAAAATTCGCATAAAACTATTCAAATCCTCATAAAAACAATACCTTAG
The DNA here is from genome assembly GCA_947562075.1 of Orthosia gracilis. Classification (NCBI taxonomy): domain Eukaryota; kingdom Metazoa; phylum Arthropoda; class Insecta; order Lepidoptera; family Noctuidae; genus Orthosia; species Orthosia gracilis. The sequence continues at coordinate 9,043,840 of OX387266.1, read as the reverse complement.
ATTGTACGGACGCGGGACGTTTTGAAAGTTATTTCATTTAGTTGAAACGAAATTTTCAACGGAACATTTCGTACGACCGACGAGACTGTTAAAATTAAATTCCAACTCACTTTTTGTTATTTTAACTTTAGTTTCATGGTGTCATGGAGCGTGATTCTAACTGCAGGTAGGGTTGTGATATTTTAGGGAGTGGAAAACTTTCCTTTGGTAATTTAGGGTTGAATATGATTTTTATGGTTCAAATAGTATTTGAAAATATGAATATTAAAAAGTTATTTAATGAGCAGTTGATGTTTTTCTATTTTAATTTGTCTAAATCTCACTACTTTAGACAAAATTAGTAGTGGACCAAGAGCTGGCCTGCGGTAGTACAGAGTTTTTACTGGCTAGATTTTACTGTTCCTATTATTACAGAATCATTTATTTTTATTTTTTCTAGTTTAATGCTAATCAATGACATTTTATTTTAATTTCGAATAGATACATTTTTATGTAATGCTTATGAATGTAATATTATGGACTACTGTGTCTGAAAATAAGTTAATTATATATATTGCAGGCACTGATAGCCAAAAAAATTTTTTAGTCTCCATATTTTCAAAAGGAATTTTGGGCTTCCAGATCCAGCAGTTTAGGCTGCGCATTATCTGTTAATGAATTGAAAATTTTTACTCGCCTTTTGTTTCAATTGCATACAAACAAATCCTTTCAAAATCATCATCATCCCCTTGACCTTATCCCAATTCATTTCGGGTCAGTGCAACTCGTCTACTTCTTTTATACTTCTCTGTGGACATCTCAGTAGTCGACACTCTTCATAAACATATCGTCAACATAATAATATTTATGTATTTATTTCGTCAACATATCGTCCGTCATATCGTTATACAAAAGCCATCAAACGTATATTTAGTCTTCATATACCCATTATAATAAAAAAAATACAACGTAATGAATAATTATATAATTTCTAAAACTAAATCTTTCGTGGCAGCCCCGACAATATTGCCCCAGTTCTGTATATTCTTGTTTCATAAATGGCACTTCCCGCCGCCATATATCTCGTAGAACACATACATTCCTAGTGAATGTAGCTTATCCTCGCTACACACCGTCATGTAACACTGGATAAAACATTTACATTACAGAACATAGTCGCCTACTTCACAAAACTCGGATAAGTACGATTTAGCGCTTATTTAGTGCCAAATAAAGAGGCCATATAATGTGGAGGGTCTTAATCAATAATCCTCACCATCACGTTATAGCTGCTTCTCTCATTTCTGGACACTAGTCTGTTTTTAAATCGGCACTGCTACAGCCATCCAGTATTTCTGCAGAGTTGTGGTCTTAAAGGTTTGGTTACCATGCTTGGCAGGTGGGTTGACGATAGTAGTGTGGTTTTTAAAATGCACAGAGTAGACTTCTACATATTCTCTCTGAAAGTGATGCTGAATACGAGACGCATAGGACTTATTGATGAGGCTACTCTTCATCGAAGCCTTAGTCCGGCATTGGACGTCTTTCGGCTGTAATTATGATGTTGCTGCAAAGGTGTAAGACTTACAAAAAGTTGCGCTTAAGTAATTTTATATTCTCTAAATGAAAAATGTGCGCGCTGTAACTCTGAGCACTCTGCATCTAACCTATTTATTATTTTAACATTTCAACTTACTGTAGTGCTTGAAATGCTTTAAATACTCGTACCTGTTTTTACGCATTTCATGTTTGAGAAACGTATAATTTGACTTGTATATTTGAAAAGCTTTCAAAGGATTCAAAAAGTGATGTATTCAATCTTCTTATCGGCATTATAACCTAAAAGTGCAAATAAATGAATTTGGCCGATATGCCGTCAGTAAGTCAGTTTGAAGGTCGGATGGGTCGAGAGGCGCACTCACAGTCGCCTGATCTCGTGTGTCGTCGCGTTATCGTTCAATTAATGTAAAAAAGGTATTTTCCACAAGCTTCGTAAGTCTAGTGATCGTAAGTATTACTGATGAGCATGAGATCTAGGTTCGACTCCTGATTCAGACAAATTTATGCCGCAATAGGCTCGCACATAGTACATGGGACTCAAACATAACTGGCCAAATGTAGATGTAGTAGCCTCTGCCTAATCTGTCAGGAATACAGACGTATTTCTTTAAGTACAAGTAGTGTTTTATTTTAGATATTTAACAATATTATAGCCTTTGTATTGTGATGACGTTCTTATTGGTTCTACACTGAATAAAACAAAGAATTATGATATTGGCAGGTCTATGAAAAGAAAATTGTTTTTTCGTAACCATTTTATTTTAGAGTTATCAATGATTTCAGAATACCCTCAGTATTCTGAAATCATGTACACTAGGTGGCATCACTGAGACGTGAGGTCCAAGCTGCTGTCAAATGCTTATTTATTGACATTATTTAAATTGACGTCAACGTCATGTTGATGACTTATTTTACGTTTTCCAAGTAGAAGACCTCTCGCTAAAGTGGCGCCATCTGGTAGCGTAAATTTTCTTGAAAACCCTCATTTGAATGTGTAATGAATGTTTTTTTTTTTTTATATTTTTGACGTATTTTATTTAGTTCACCTACACGCTAGTAACCTTAAATGTTGTGTTTGATAATCGAAGTGGGGATTGACGAAATGGTCTGACGCCACAATTTGGTCTTATACTAGACCGAAGATGACTAGCCACGCGGTCGGCTTTTATCGGGAGCGGTCGTGTGCGTGATATATTAAAAATGGCATGTTCCTTGTTCGGTGAACACGTCCTGTCATTACTATTTAAATCTTAGCTGCCAAAAGTCTTTTTGATTTAGCCTTAAAGTCGCCTTTAATTTCGATCACTAGTAAAAAACTTTCTTTATTGGTGATCAATAAAGATCATTTAACCGAAATAAACGTTCTATAAAATCAAACGTTAAAGAAGAAGAATTCTATATTTGTGATCGAAGATTGAACCAGAAGAGGGTAAAAAAAATTTCACCAAAAGACTGTCAGGACTATTACTGTGCAGTCGGAGGATACATCTGGTTTTGTTCAACAGTTCGCGAATATGTAGATAAAAAATAACAAAAAAATTATAAATAACAAAAGCTAAATAAAAAAACCCGACTGCTTACAAAGCGAACTAAAAAGACGTAAACAAGAAGAAAATCATGCTGTGCAGTCGGAGGAAACATATTCGAGAGCTGGTTGACTAAAACCAGATGTATCCTCCGACTGCAATCGAAATTAAATTTGGGGCCCCACAATATGGCGCTCAAAAGCCGCCATTTTTCTATTTTCCAATTTTAATGTATCCAGTGATATTTGCAAGGTTATGACAAATCGATTGACATAAGAATCATCGAGATCGGCCAACGCGTTTAGTCTCTAGAACGCCACGTAGGAACAAACAGACATACATAGACTGATAAAAACATTACCCTCCATCGGCAGTCAAGTAAAAAATTTGACTGGTGACATGTGGGTGACCTGTAGATACTCTTTGGGAAATACAGGAGTGATGTCATAATTTTCCGGATGGGTTCGGGATAATTGCCTGGTCCATCCCTTCTTCCATTCAACTGGGCCTATCCCAGTTGTAAACGACCCTTTGTGCCTATTGGCCTTGTTTGTTCTGTCTCCTGCTTGATATGGAGGGAAGTAGAATTTATGTTTTTTTTGCTACTTCTCCTTTGTTCTTTTCTGATTGTTTTCGTTGCGGGATCTAAGACAGTTAAATTCATTCTCCTGGACTTCGTCGAGCTTCGTTGTCTCTGCGCTTTTCTTATGGTCGCCACTGTTGATTCTGGCTTTCAGGAGTTGCAGTGGTTTGGAAATAGTGTGGTGGTATTGGTCCATCCCTTGTCCCATGTCATACACATAACAGATATACATAACTGTCGAAATATTGTTGTGTTTGCCTTCAGGTAATACAGGCATTAACATAACTTTAATATAAAAATAACTAAAAGCGCGACTGGAAGTGCTGTTCTGGATTTGATTCCCGGTTCGGGAAAAGTTTGAAAACTGTCAGAGACTGCCGTAGTCGACTGTCGTAGCAAGTCTGTTTCAATATAACTTGACTGAACACAATGTGACGAACAAATTGTATTTTAGGCTTAATTTTTTTTTTAACAACCACATAAGTATGGTAGTTAGAACCAGTTACTGGGTTGTCGAGGTCGCTTCATTAAGATGACTCTCTCTAGTTGATGTAGACAAGGCTGTTTTTAAGACTGCCTGTCCAAAATGTACTTAAACTGCATATAAATCACTCGTGGAGTCTTATCTTTTAATAACAACTACAACATCTTATCTCCTTAACAAGAAACCACAAAGAGAATGCATACCAATACCTTTTTCGGTAACATTACCAGCTCTGAGTGGATGGAAACCGTTTGAAATGAATAAAAAGATAGTAATCGTATTGTTTCCTGCAATAGAAGCTTTCCAAAAGAGTATTTTGGTTGCGAAACGCAGAGTGGGAACAAAGGGGTATTCTTTTGGTATTGTGTGGTCTGCGAACTGTACTACTAACTAGAAACCTGGTTCATAGGAAAACGTTTGTCAGGTTCTGAAAGTCACAAAGGCTGTCTGTAAGAGATTGCCCTGTGCGATAAGACCGCCCATTGTACACTTGCTTTTATGATTTTTGTCCTGTGTATATATTTTTTCGGTGTACAATAAAGGATATATTAAATAAATAATAAAGGCTTAGATTAAGGTGATTCTAGAGCTGTTATAATTTTGTCCAAGTGAACTTCGTGAAGGTCAGAGACAGACTGAAATTAAAGAAGATAGTTAGGAGGCCCAGATAAAAGGTTGTAGCGCCGAAGGAATGAATAAAGATTTATTTGCTATAAGACAGTTTCAGTATCCGCAACCACGTAACTATGAAATCAACTTTATTGCTGTCTATATAATTTTAACTTACAAAAAATGGAAAAGTTTTTGTAAGAAATCAGGCATATAATCTGATGGGAACCCGTTAGAAAATGGTTAAGTATCAGTTTTGTTTGGTGGTATTAGACGCATTTTTCACAGAGGCCTGCCATACTGCGATAACAGTAGATTGTGACTATAAAGTAACAAATACCCAATGTGCGTTGCGTTTGTTTTGCGTTTGTTTATTCTACAAAAAACACCTAGTAAAAACTTATGAGAAGTGAGCTGCCAATGCAATGCACATAGAATAACTGGCTGGAAAGCCCACTTCACCTAATCTTTCACAGTAAGATTTTTTTATAGAATAACAATGCTGGCGTGATTGTAAGACCACCCATTATGTCACCCTAGGTTAAAACCTTTACTTCATATATTTTTCTGAAAATTCAAGAATTTCAATAGGGTTTTTACTTTCTTGTTGTTACTGCCCTGCTTACAAATGTTACCATCATATATAGTGGTTCTGCCAGCATTATTCTCTACTGACATCCTCTGGCAACCCTGCCTATAATCCTCCCTACCTCGGTTTTATAAATAACCCTCGATAATCTTATCTACCCTCCATCCTACCAAGGATCTTCGTTGTAACATTACTTATTTTGATAGCGGGAACCGGGAACTAATGTTTTTGTATCTTGCCGTTTGTTGTGCGTTTAGAGGGATAAAGTTTAGTGGTGGAGAAGGATACTTTTCCAATGCAATAACGAACATACGTTTATACAAACTGATGTGAGGTTTTGACACAGTGATATTCCGGCAATTACTATACTCCATTTGAGACAACATTAGACATTTAAATAATCCCATTTTACTGCCAGTTCAACCGAGTTTCTATTGCCTTGGTGATATAACAAATGGCAGCTGTATTAAACAGTTAGTTTTGGTAACAGGTTTATACTTTTTATGCCATCCTTATATTTACGGGTAAGATCTCAAAATCGGTTGAAAGTAACTATAAAAAGGGGTTGTAAATAATTTCAAATGTTATTTCAAATGGAGTACAGATTGTTTAAAAGTGGAACTGATTCACCACTTATTTCAGTACTTTTCGAAAATCGTTATCAATAGAATGTCACTTTGGACTGGCAGTTAAGAGGGCCCTCTTTTCCATGATCTTAATAATCATTACAATCGACGAGTTTTAATTTTCTTTATAGCTATTATTACATATAATAACATCACGCCTGTAATTCCCGAAGGGTTACGTAGCACATAACATAGTAAAACCACATTTCTGCAGAAATTTTGGAGTCCCATATGATGGAGAACGAGTCTATTGCTATAACCGTGCACAAATGTAGAATCCGGGCTGATACTGACAAATTCCAGATAGGAAAACCCAACAACACTTTGCTCGACAGATGAATGGAACTCAAGAATCCAAGCTCATGTGTACCACTAGATCAACGAGGCATTACATTCGTCTTATCCTTTATGAGAACAGAGACAAAGTGTCTTTCTATCAGCGAAGGCGATCGTCTAAATGTGATTAATTAATTAAAACAAAAAAATAAATAAAACGTTGCCCCACACTAGAAATTTGTTCCAGTATAGTGGGTGCGTTTACAAATATATAAACTCACAAACACAACACCCAGAGCCGGAACAACTATTTGTAGGTCATACAAATATTTGTTCCGTGCGGGGATCGAACCCGTAACACGCAGCGCAGCAGTCAATCGCTCAACCAATGCGCTAATCGTGCGCCCAAATGATCACGTGACTATTTGATAACGCTTGGTATGTCCATACATCATTGCATTTTTCCAATCGCTATAGCGTAGTAGAGAGAAGACTTCCAACTGAATAATGGCGATTCTCATACCTCATTACACGTCCTGACCACGAAAACGTACCCTCCATTTCCTACAACAGTGTAACAACGACACAGTCGTAGGTATGTAGCCATTTGTCGGGCAGCCAGTGTAACCACATGACTTCCGACGTTGTCAAGTGGTCATTTACATATATCCCGGTGCTTTGTGGCTGTTGGTTGTGGGTAGCAATAGCTTGCAGCTTGTTAGAGACAACGTACTTGGGGGCACGGTTGGCGCAGTGTTTGAGTGATTGACTGTTACGCTGCGTGTCCGGTTTCGATTCCCGCATGGAACAAATTTTTGTATAACCTACAGATAGTTGATCCGGCTTTGGGTGTTTCACACTCTTTGTGTTTGTGAGTACATATGATTGTAAACGCACCCACGATACATGAGAAATTCCTAATGTGGGGCAATGTTTTTAAAAAGTAAATCAATAAATAAAACAGAGACTACGTAAGGGACAATAATAATTAATGTTATGTGATTTCTTATTGCTAGCTAGCATTTTCCGCAGGATTTTCTTCAGTGGCTTGTACCTGAGAAAGCTACATTTTGAGGGATAAAGAAGGCTATGACACTCAGCTATAGGTAACTTTCTAGAAGTGAAAGAATTTTCAAAATCTAGTCAGGACTGCCAGAGATTCTTTTACAAACATATTATCACCATCATCATTTCAGCCGAATGATGTCCACTGCTGGACATAGACCAAACAGGTGGTGACACTTGGGGTACCATGTGTCACCACCCCGATCGGTCATGCGAGACACACAGGACAAACAATGGACAAACATATAAACTAACAAATATTCCTCTTGATAATATTAAGTGTAGACTGTAGAAAGACAGTTATAGCCTAAAAGGTTCCCTGTTGGCACCCTTTTCCACGGATTCTGAACGAAAAAAAAACGAGATAACTGTCAATCTCGCTTCAACTACTTCTATTTCGCTTCTACTTCGCTGATTGACTGGATTATAAGTATATCCAACCAACCAATAGGATTACTAAATTTACATTTAATATTGACGCGTCGATAATTTTCGGTCCAGAAAGATGATTGTGATGTAAATGTAACTTAATTCGCAAAACATAAAATGCAAAGCGTCATTAATTTTGCAATAAACCCAAGAGCTCTTGCCCGGTCTTGGCCTACACCCCATAATTTTTAACAAAATCGTTATATACACTGTAATTCACCTCATTAACGCCAACGCTTTGTCAATTAATTCAAATGGGCCTGTAATCTCAGCGAATGGCTGCAAAATGGCCTTAAATGAGTATCAAAATTGTTGCTGACCGAAGTTTTAAGCGTTTCGGGCAATTATTTGCATGCTCCAAAGATGAGAGCCAGCGAGTTCATTAAATTAATGTCTTTTTTCGGCTTAGGCTTTTTTCGGGATATGAAGATGAGACAGGAAGACGCGTGCACCTAATACAGATATTACTACTATACTACTACTTTTTGAAGTTGGGAAAAGGCTCGGCCGATAATAATGACGTCCCACTACCCGTCTAGCAAAGGCAAAAGCTGAGCCCTCTCCGTTTGCCACGTCTCCGCACTGCTTTTTTTATTCTTTATCAGTTCTTTATCAATGCGATCAGAATCTCAAAAAGATTGTGTGGTTAGGACAACAGTAAATATTAAGAGTCTACTGCCAAAAAGAATTATCATTTATATATGTCATTTCCCGTAGGTTTTAACCTATAATCATAAAAATATCCACTCGGATTGGACCGGCAGTCAGCCTTACCTACTGCTAAACATTAACCATTTAAATTGATCCAAATAGACGCTACGAGCTTAAAAATTGTAACCGTTTACATCGCAAAAAGTATTAAAAATATGACACCATTATTTTTGATCGTTGACAGTTGAAACATTATTTATAATGTGAAACAAATTGAGAGATATTCAGAATAAACGCGTAACAATTCTGCGAATGATGGCAATATAAAAAATTGGATCGAAATTCGGGTGGATTTTCGATATTTTTGTTTTAAGTGTTATGATTTTGATGCAGTGCCGAGTACAAATTGGTCATAAATTGGGCACATAAGTTCGGTATCCCAGATTTATGATATTCGTTATTGTGTGATCGATTGAGGGTACATTTTGTAGTAATGATTGAGTTTAAGAGGCACCAAAATAAACGTAGATTCATAATTATACTATAACGTATAACGTAGATTCATATTATTACCCAGGCTTCAATGGTAATTTGTTTGTCTGCTTCATACGGTGTATCAACCTTACGTGTCACCTATATCGCTAAATGGGTAAGTAGAAGAATGTAGCAAGTTGAATTACCGCCTATGGAAAATTTGCCTATGAGTGTCACTTTTTATTTTTAGGAGAATGAGTGCTCTGTCTATAAAAGACCTAAGGTGAGTTTTACTTTACTCTTTAGTTTAGTTGACTATCGGAAATTATGTTTAACCATCTAACTGTTCATAGACATATGACATCCACCAACCCGCACTGGGCCCGTGTGGTGGATTACAGCCCATGCCCCCAGAGAGAAGGTGAGAGAACAGAGTGCCAGAATTTAAACATTAAAAGGCTGATGATGATGATGATGATCTTAGCAGCTATCTATTTCATTGCATATATTTATCGTTAAAAAAAAAACTAACGGTTTCAAAGACTTTACTTTTCGTCTGTACATTTTGTTAAAAATTAGCTATTGCCTTACCATTCCAAAATTTGATTATTATTTGCGACACTATCGGACCAAATCAACGGTTCCTGTCTAAGAATATTGAGTTCTCAAAAATCTCATAATGCAGTTTTAGTCGGCCCCGAGACTCCTTTCAGTGTTTTTAGCTTTTCCTCATAGTTTCAGTCATACTTTTTTTTTTTTTCGACTCCCATTAATGTGATTAATGCCATAGTAAATCAGAGGCGTATACATTCTGCTATATATCGTTTGTGTACGCCACGGCTATGGTTTCCTTACTAAGATGCCCAGTGACCTTTAATCTAAAGGTAACAAACAGAGTTACATTTTGACTTTTTTTGCGTTTATAAGATTAGCATTGATCTCTCAGATACGTGAGTCACCACCTTATAAAACGTTTTCTCGCACTCTTGAAATGGAAAGAAAGCATTATACATCAAGAGCTTATCTGCCCGATTCTGTTGGAAAACGACCAAGAGAAACGTATTGTAGTTATAAAAATACTAAGTGAAGTTGGGATTGGATTGGGAAGTACCTATAAAGGGTTGATTTATTTATTATTTATTCGTTTATTCTCGCGCTGGAACGCCTTTCAGCAATTAAACTAATGGAGCACAATTTTATACTAAATATAAGTCAAGGTTTCCTAACGATTTTTTCTTTCACCGATGTCAGCGATGTCCAAGATAAAATTAGAAAGTATATATGAATTGAAAACGTCACATTGGTACTTACCCGGATTTGAACCCACGACCACAAGCACTAGAAGCGAGGTCTTAGCCACTGGGACACCACGACATTAGTCATAATACATTAGTGTATTAGTGATAGTTAACACTACAGTCCAAAAGCTCTTTCCCCACCGCTTTTAGGCACGATATTAAATGTATTTTGCACTTGTGCGGACTTTGGGCGCTGTCCGCCGCCATAAATGATTAACTTTTATCAACAATTTATAATCTATTAATCGTATTCTAAATTCAAAAAACATTCACGTTTTTAAATAAGTCTGTCTGGCAGCTTGCTTCTCTTTCAAAAATCGAACTCGGCGCACGTAAAGCTATTTATCATGATAATTTGCCTATCAGATTTTTGTTTTCTTTTTCGAATAAGCGTTTTGAAAAACATCATTTGATACTCTGTAACCAAATATCTAATGACACCCGACGAATATTGATATGTAATGACGAAGCAACAAGAAATATGTAACGTAATTGCAAGTAACGAGAAAACTAAAGATTTGATTTCTATTGATTATACGCCTACGGAGTTTTGCTAACTGATTTATTTTTTAAACTGTACACATAACAAAACATCACACCTGTATTCCCTGAAGATTAACTCAGAGGTGCATCACACACACACATTTCGCTAGTTATATTTAACCGTTTGAATGCCGTAATTACCGAAACAATTATAAAACCTTGTATATTGCGTGGATCCGCATTGCATTTAAATCCCATGTAACTTTATCTCTTTGTATAAAATAATATTTAACCACTCAATCCCATTTTTGTCACCGGTGAAGCGATGTAAGTCTCTTTGCAAATATTGATTCTAAACAAACCGGAGTCAAAATGTTTACCTAGTTAGGGTGCCATGTAGTATATGGGTTCTACAAATAATGGTGTTTGGTGATCTATGGGATAATACGGTCCAGTAGCTTCACTGAGGTGGTGATTACATGGTTCACTTATGGCTTTTTTTTGAACGGATAAGACAGATTCAATCTTGTAGATATAATAATAATATGGCAATTAGATTATAGATGTTTGGCTCAAAGATCGAAAACGCATATTGAGCTAAAAAATTGTTCAGAACGCGTTGTGACTTTTTCCAAAGGGCCACAAAACGAATATCGGGTCGTGGCATTTTTAAAATAGGCCACAACGCGTTGTGACAGTGAAGAATTGCCAGAATGCGTTCTGAACCTTAGCTGACGGAACCACAATGCGAATTTGCGCCAGACGAAATGGCGTGGACTAGAATTAGCATATTTTTCGTCATGGGTGTTATCTTCATGGTTTTCGGAGTCGCTAGAAACTGATAGATGGGATCAAAACTCAAAATCCAAGGTCGCACCAACGAAAATTTGCCAACTTTTCGTTATGGGTATCGTTTTCATGGGTTTCGGAATCGCTTATAACGAATATGGGGTCAAAACCAAAATACAGGATGGTGCCGATGAAAATTTTACAACTTTTCGTCATGGGTGTCATTTTCATGGTATTTGGGTTTGCTAATTTAATCAAACTGTGTAGTTAAGACAAAAACCCCTTTTTCAGTATTTCAGTAATATCGCAAAATTTCGTCGATCTCGTCTGATGACAAGCGCTGAATGCTACGATGCATCGGGTTAAACGAGACGATGCCTTTTCTCAATTATTTTGAACGTTAAAGGTATTTGAAAATTGTTCACAAGGTTAAAATTCAGGAAATTATAAAAACCAAGCATTTGTTATAAATTCACATTTATTATTATTTCCATAAGAATCATCACAAATAAAACGAAAAAAGTCACTTAAATTGTTTATACAAAACGCAAATACCTAATTTGATGAACAAAATTAAACTGAAAATATTATTAAATGCTCAAAGCAAAAGGTACAGTTGTTTACAGGAAAAGATGAATAATTTACATAATGTTTTAAAAAGATAAAGTAATAAAACTACGAAAATGAACATGCCCAATTTTATCATTTTTGTTTCATTAAATAATACCGTCTAAAATAATTAACCTTCAATGGTAAATAAAACTAAAATAAATTAAATACCAACTGCACCTTAAAATATCTATAAAACTGTGGTACTATTTTTACGTGGTAATAATACGTTAATATAAATCTCGCCTGTGACAAATTTCGGTCTGTTTCAAACTCAATTAAACAAACGTGTTAAATTATTTTCATTTGTAAAATCAAATATTAGTCTCAGTACCCACTTCACAAACTTAAAAAAAAAAGAAAAACTCTCTTATATCATACAAAACTTTACAACTTTTTTGAGATTAATGATTTTATATATTTTAATAAAAGATAAGTAGGTACATATAAAGACAATAAATTGATTGTGTTAAATAAAATTAGTCAAACATGCTGGAATTAATTCAATTGCGAAAATGACTGGTCGAGTACGCCTTGTGGCATTAAGTCCGCCTATGTACCACTATTGTAAATGAAGTTTAAATAAATAAATAAAAGTTTATTATTATTACTTATTGGCGATGGAGGCAAATTGTTTTTATTCTGTTAGAAATTTATTACGTACTTTCAAAATGTAATTTTACGAGATAGCGTCATTTGCAAATTTAGGTACCTATATTTGATTTCAAATATTTTTTGTTACATTGTTTGTTTTTAATGCAATTTATTATTTTTATGCGACTGGTATCACAGTATTAAGTATTCACATTTATATAATTAACATTTAAACAACATCGCTTTTCGTAAACTTTGAGAATAAACTGTCAATATTCCAAAATATTTTTAAAACAGCAATCCGAATATATTAACAGTCAATACGATATTTAACATTTTCACTTTTTAAGCGTCGATAACAAACGTTCTTTTCGTATATCTTTCGGGTAAAAATCTGTCCTTTTATCTTTTCCTTCACAGACACAAATTTAAATCAAAATTATCTTTCATAAAATAAAAGCTCGATTTTGTGACAGTAATTATTATTTTAAATACGTGCGTATCTGTACTATTTAACTACGTATGACAACTTTTCATATAACATATGTATCATATTTACATTATTTACATTCACAATGTACTTAACTAAGTATATTTGTTTTCCAGTCTCTTTATATAATCATAATTTTACAAATATAACGAAAAAGAAAAAGTAAAATCTGTGACTTAGCAAACAATACACCATTCTGTCAATCAAATTAAAACTTATTTTGCGCGTTACTTAAAATATTAAAATCTTAATAATTAATTACAATAATGTAATCAAATAATTTAATTGTTATATCTTTACGTATGTAACCTATACACAAATTCAGTCATATACATCTTATGGAAGATGCAAAATTGTTTCATAATCTAAGTATTTTTCGTTTTATTAAATTGACATGAAATTTATCGTTCATTCTCATAATAATAATATAAACAATAAATAAACTCTATTTTCACATTATTTTACCTGAAATAAATTGGCAATATATTTTTAAGTAAGATTGTAAATTGATTGTGTTAAATAAAATAAGTCAAACATCCTCAAATAATTCAATTGCGAGAAAAACAACAAATAACATTTTCTGGTAAAAAAATCACAACGGACGGGTCCAAAGTTCCAAACCGACACTCACCGAATTTTATCACATTAAATATATACTTTACACCTTGTGAAAAACAATTAAATTGCGGCCTTTTTTTTTAGGCCACTGGCCTGTCAATATTCACTTGAGGCCTTTTAACCTAGTCCACTTTGTAGGTCACTTTGGCTGTTTGAAACACTTAACACTAAACTTTGTACCTTGCTAATATTTTTGGTCTCAGTCACACTCTTTCGTAACTTTAGAATGTTCTAGGGAAGTGTGGGTGGATTTTGTCATACATTTTGGCTCACTTGGCATTTGAGTTGGCGAGTTTCCTGTAAAAGAAAAATATGTATTTTAAATCAGCAGTTCCAGTAGAAGCCAGGACAACCACAGACAACTGCAGCAACAGACATTAGTAATTTTTTTTTTGTTGCGGAATGATAGCTAATATGACACTGTTTTCCACCATATATGAACAAATAAAAAACATGAAAACCTAGTGTGTATTGCCCTGCCTTATTTTAATTGTAATTGAAGTTCTAACCCTAAAATTGGTCATGCTATGTCTTATCTTAGCTAAATATGTTAAGCCTTTCGCACTATGCCTAGTACGTGACGTATATGATTTACTATGCACTGTAATGAGGTCCTTCCTCCATACTTATTTAAAGCTGGCAACTGATATTAAGTTTTGGATGATTAATCATATTTGGAACATTAGGAATATTTGAAGATATTTTTGTTTCGTTTTGCATTTGACTTCTGTAAGAGCCGCCTTGGGCAAGCCACATTGAGAAATAATATAAGTTTAAATTTCTATTTGCTTATCATTTGAGCTCCTGCAGTTACGTCCCCCACAGTACTATAATCGTGACAATCGAAAAAGTCCGATGACGTTTCTCATTTTACATGCTGCGATAACTTTGTACGTAAGAAATTGAAAAAGCAAATTAATAACCCTAATTAATTACTATGTTACCCATACACTATAACAAAGGTATCATTCGTAAGCATAAAGTTTGATAATAGCTGTCAAATCCAACTTAGTATTTTTTGAATCGGTCTGGTTTTTGATTGTAGTTTCTTCAAGCGATAAACATAGTATCTAATTAAAACTGAGCAACTTTCAAAACGGAGGAAATCTGACATAATTATTGTTACTTTTGAAATGGTAACATTATTTTCATGCTGACTGTACTTTTCATAATTAAACATAATTTGTTTTTTTACAATTTCACTTTTATACTGAGTGTACGTTAAGATAAATATTACCATACTTATTGAATAGGGGCGAAAGTTAATATACTCATAAGAACACAGGTGCAAGAAACCAACACAGGTGCCAATGCTGAAATCGCTGCATTTAGAATGTGAAATCCCTCAGAAGCAGCCTAAACTGTATTCTGATAAACCATGCAAATCTAGATTAGATATCTATTTGTTGAATTTACAACTTACAGGGAAACATGCAAGAGAGAAAAACATTGTAAAAGCATTTCTTAAAGAGGATTTTAAGATTTACATAGCTTGAACATGGAAATCTGAATTGGAGTTGACGTTGGGATAAGGATAGAGGCTTATATTTGTATTCATTTTTATTGTAATCCGCCAATGGACATTTTTAAAAAAAATCTGAAATTCACTTAAGGTTGTCTTTGTCAACGGCAAAAACTCGTTGACAATTTACTGAGAATTGTTATCAAAGTTAATCAAATAGCGTAGGTAATACTTTAAAAACAGGACAATATTAATGTTTCCAAATAAAATCTACCTTCCTTCTACCTTATTAAGTAGAATTTTGATTACATTTTCCGTCTACAGCATAATTTATGCTAGGCTCAGACTCTGAGCCGAAACACGAATAATCCGAGAGTCTCTTCAACTTTGCTTGACCTTATTGAAGTATACTTTCTTCATTAAATCTTTAAGAACACTAGACTTGGCAGGAAGAAAACCCATAAAATATAATTTCATTTCTAATTTAGATGGGTTTAGTAATTAATGCTTAGTATGCTCTACCATTGCAAGGGAGTAAATATAAAATTAAATTGAAAATTTTGTTTATTGCGCTGATTCTTAACAATTTTTTGTAATGAAAAACTAGCTTTGGAATGCAAAACAAGCTCCATGTTTCTGACTGACCAAATATGTAAGTGCCTGTAATTGTTTAGGGATTAGAGTTTGGGAAAAGTAATATTCAATAATGCTTACCATTTATCCTATTAGGCTTCAAATGCGGTAACGTATTAGTAGTCCTATCTACCACACCTTTACTGTAGTACACACTGTTATTCTCCGGGCTGAATCTCACTGGCGGCGAGTTGGAGCAACTTCTGGAGTCCATCGCCAGAGATCTGAGCTCCAGGTGGTACCTCGGATCTAACTCTGGCATTTGAGTGAGGTTCAGTGGATTTCTGCTGGGGTTACTGTACAGAGATGGTGGTGGTGGTGGTGTGGCGTACAACTCTAGAGGTAACAGTTGTTCTGCTGGTAGCTGAAATATAAAAACAGTTTTACAAAAAAATACAACCGACTTCCAAGTAAAAACACTACAAAGTGAAAAATAACTTATAATACTAAATAAATGATAAAAACACCTTAATTGCTATATTTATCATCATAATCGGTTCATAAATGACGAAGTTATCCGAAAACACATATAAAAAAATATATATATAATACGGTCGAATTGAGAAACCTCCTCCTTTTATTGGAGTCGGTTAAAAAGGATGTTAGTAAGGTGATTTTGTTGTGGTGTTTGGGTTATGGTCCTTGAGTTCAGAAAAAGGAGCTATGTATAACCCAGCATAGTGCCATTTAAAGTGTATTGTTTCTAATAAATAAGGGCCGCTGCATTCGTAGCGTGCTTTAATCTCGGACTCGATGGGACGACAGGTTTTGAAAATATCGTTTTATACAAAATGTATACGAAAGAGCATACATCACGGATGCATGGACGGGACGGCGACTTGGCGTTTTGTTTGAAACGCCACATCGTCTCGTTCCATCCGAGATTAAAACACGTTACGTATGCAGCGGCCTTAAGAGGTTCGTATTAAAAAAAGTTTGAAGTAACAATGATATGTAGTCAGGGCTATTAATTGTGTTGAAGATTGGCACCATTACGCCAATTTGCCTCGAAAACCGACACATGAGTTGACTGTCAAAGGAGGTCAGATGATATTTTAATGGACGGACAAGTATTTATTTTGCTAAGCAGTTAATTTTCTTTAATTTACATACTATACGAATAAAAGATTGTCTATACTTACCAATCCACTAGTATTCAAGGGCAACGCATTCTTATACTTCAACCAATCCTCGTATACCTTATCATAAGGCTGTCTACGGCAGTCATTGGGGCCTACATTCGGCATATGCAGACTACTGATTGGCCCCGAGCTCTGTATGCTGGGGCCAAGATTTTGCAACGTTGGTGTGTACGGTCTTCGGTATTCTATCGGTCGGACTTGAATGTATTGGTTGCAAGGTTCGATGTTGTGGTCGTAAAACCTGTCACAATTTGTCATCATGTCATATTTATCCGTCGTCTTCGATATAAGCGGTCTTATGGAACTGTAGTCGGTCGTAGAAGATTTATTTGAGCAGCTGTCGCTGATCTTCCCGTCTACTGGTATTATATCTGGATTTTTATCTGTTAAGAGGAAATATTTATATGTGTAAATGGATAAATAATACATTACGTTTAGTGCTTGTTCTTTTGTTTTTTTTATGTGAAGTTTGTTTGAGCGAGTGTTGATTTTGTGTTGGTTTGGGGCTGTAATTACAAGATGATTTTTGGTTGTTAAATTACTAGGTATAATTATTGTTACATTTGTTTTTAAACTAGCTCAGAAATAATATAATAATATTTTAAAACCTACTAATCGTAAGAGCTACTGCTGAGAATGCGGTTCCCTAAGTAGATTCCCTTAATACTTGGCACCAAAAGATAACTGGCGAGATGATAAATTATTTTATTTTTGTTAGTTGGTTTGCACAAATATTTTACTTGTCAATCATATTTTCTAAAATTAGATGAGGTCGGCGTTTCCTATCAGACTACTCTGAAAAGAAAGGCCGAAACAAACTCAAAGGTCATATTATCTTTTAAAGTCCAGACAAAATTTTGATTAGAGCAAGTGAAGACCTACATGGTCTTAACATGATCGAACCAACATTTTGTATGTAGATTGGTGTTTGAAATTGTTTTTTAAGGAAAGAACCAGCCAGATTGAGTGGACCTGTTCAGTCAGTGCATGCATTTCTAAATAGCCGTGCAGCTTAACTTAGAATTTAAAGAGCTCAACGATTCGAAGAACAATACCTAAGAAAAGATATTCGGGTAGGCCGCATAAATTATTTAAACTGCCAGACCATGATTAAAACTAACTAACCAAAGTAAAAGAAAGAAATGTGTCTGTTCTGTATCCCGGCTATATATAGGCGTGATGTTAAGTAAGCTTTTTTTTTTTTTTTTTTTTTTTTGTCGACGGGGAAAATCATCTTATGACAAATCCCGCTCTTGGGTGGAGCGGGAGATAGTGTCAGACTTGTACTGACTAAAAACCCCGCGCCGTTCCTTCTAGCCTTCATACCGGGGCTCTAGCTTCCTTTCGGATAACCCCGAACCCCGGTAGGCTTCGACCCAGCTGGGCCCCTCTCTTTGCTGACAACTCCTTGAGGCGCGCGGGAACAGTGCGCGCCGTCGACGCCTTGGCTCGGTCCGGGTAGTTACCGGACGATCGGACAGCGAGCTACCCATGACTCACTGTCCACGAGCCCGCGTCTACGGTGGCTGGATATCGGGATTGGTATCCCGGCGGCGGCGGCGAGGGCGCCGTTGCCTGATGCGGTCGGCCTCCTCCTTTGCTAGCATTACTGCTTCGCAGAAGGAGGCGACCGCCTGCCACTCCTCCTCGCTACGGACCATGGCCTGAACCAAGGCCCGGCGCGAGAGGTCTCCGCCGCCGATCGCCCCCACGAGGGCACGGCGGTGCTCCGCCCAAGCAGGGCACACCTCGACTGTGTGCTCCACCGTGTCCTCCGGGCGTTCCGCACAGTGGCGGCACCCGGGCGTCTCTTCCGCTTGGATCCGATGCAGGAACCTCCCGAACTTGCCATGTCCGGTGAGGACCTGCGTCATGCGGAAGGTAAGGACGCCGTGAGGTCTTTCCAGCCACGCCTCAAAGAGGGGACTTACCGCCATTATGGTGGCGTGCCCAGCACTGGGTTGCGATAGTCGCTGACGCCATTTCACCGTGAGATCCCGCCGGAGCTCTGTCCGCCATACCTCGACCTGTCGCGGCAGCGGACTTTCACCCCGGCGTTGCATCTCCACGCGCATGTCGTGCATGTGTGCAAGGACTGTTGCCTCCAGATCCCACGGTGGTAGGCCAGCCAGAAGGCTCGCCGCTTCGCGGGAGATCGTGCGGTAACCCCGCACCATCCGTATTGCCATGACCCTCTGGCAGCCGTTCAGTATGGTCGCCGGTCGCTTTTGCAGCGACGGCGCCCACACCGGCGCCCCGTAGAGGGCCATGGACCGAACGATCCCCGCGTAGAGCCTCCGGCAGGAGGCGTCTGGACCCCCAAGGTTGGGCAGGAGCCGTTTGAGAGCAGCCCCAGCCCGGTTGAGTTTGGGAGCCAAACGTCGGAAATGTTCTCCGAAATTCCATCGGCTGTCGAGAACGAGTCCCAGATACTTCATCGTCAACCCGACGCCGATGCGAACTCCTCCTACCGTAAGCTGGGAGTCTGGTGGCGGCGCATTCCGAGGGCCATGAAAGAACATGGCCTCGGATTTGTGCAGCGCCACCTCGAGTCCCAACTCCTGGATCCTACCAACGACTATCGCAACCCCGCGTGTCGCTAGAGCGACCGCCGCCTGGTGCGACTCTCCCTGCGCCAGAACCAGCGTGTCGTCTGCGTAGCAGACCACGCTGACCCCGCCAGGGAGGTCGCCGCGCAGCACGTAGTCGTAGCCGATGTTCCACAAGGGTGGCCCCAGAACCGACCCCTGCGGAACACCGCACGACATCTCTCGACGTTTCCAGTCTCCCTGGTGACCGGGGTAGACAATGTACCTGTCCGACAGGTAGGCCTCGACCACTCGACAGAGGTATTCGGGCACCCGGTGGTACCGGAGTGCCCTCCGGATCGTACTCCAGGGTAGGGAGTTGAAGGCGTTGGCGATGTCCAAGGACACCGCCACGACGCTCCCACCCCGGGACACCGCATCCCCTGTCGTGAGGGCTCGCACGCGCATGATGGCGTCCACCGTAGAGCGCGCCCTGCGGAAGCCAAACTGTCCGTCCGACAAGTTCGGCCCCACCCGTGATAGGCGCGCGACGAGGCGGTTTGCAATGACTCTTTCAAAGATCTTGCCCACCTCGTCGAGCAGCACAAGGGGCCGGTACGCGGACGGAGAGTCCGCAGGGCGCCCTGGCTTCGCTATGAGGACCAGTTTCCCCATCTTCCAGCGAAGTGGGAACTGGCCCCTCTCCATACATGCGCTGAAGAGCCCTCTTAGTCGAGGCCCGAGAGCCTCCATGGCCAGGACCCAGGCTTTCCCTGGCAAGCCGTCGGGTCCTGGGGCGGTGTTCTTGGCACTCAGCCTTCGCACCGCCACTCTCACCTCTACCTCGGTCACCTCTGGAGTATTGTCGTCGTCGTCGCTGTTGTGGTCCGCGTCAGACACCGCTAGCGGAGGCGGAGCCATGGGCGGGGGGGAGTGTTCCCCTCGCGCAGGGAACAGAGTGGTTACCACACCCTCCACGAGTTGGGGCCGGAGACTCCGAGTCAGCGGCGGAGCCCAGGGGCGAAGCTTGTCCCGTACCAATTTGTACGGGCGCCCCCACGGATCCGCGTTCAGAGACCCCAGCCACACGTTGCGGGCCTCGAGTTTGGCCCGCTTTATCTCCGTTCGGAGGGTGCGTTTTGCCTCTCTGTATCCCTCATACAGCTCCGCCTCTCTGGCCTCCGCATCCGGCGGGCGGATGCGGCGCCTGCAGTGTCTGTCGTACCGGCGGCGCGCGTGATTGCACGCGTTGCGCAGTGCGCCGATCTCCGGCGACCACCAGTACACGTGGCGCTTAGCACGACCTTGATGGACTCGGGGCATTGCCGCGTCGCAAATTTGCGACATGGCCTCCTGGAACCACTCCGCCTCGACGTCGGTGTCGACAGGCCTGTCCGGTGCTTGCACCCAGGCCTGTACCGTCGCGGCTTCCAGGAGGAGCTCCCGGTCCATCTGCTTAAGCGCCCACCGCGGACCACAAGGGCTCTGTCGGACCGGCGCGGCCGAGGTTTCGGCGGAGACGTCAAACCGGATGTACCGGTGGTCAGAGTACGTCTCCACCTCCTCCATAACGCGCCAGCCGACGACACGCGGCGACAGAGCGGGGCTGGCGAACGAGATGTCCACCACTGATGTACCCCGCATCCGCACCAACGTGGGGACAGAGCCCCGGTTCAGGACGGCCAGGCCTAGCTCCAAGGCCCAGTCCTCCACCATCCGACCCCGTCGGTTCGTGTACCGAGAACCCCAAGCCGTGTTCCAGGCGTTGAAGTCCCCGCAAACGACCACAGGGAGGGAACCGAACCCAGCGACGACGGGATTTAGCTCCATCAGGGAGACGTGGAGTTCGTCGAGAGATCTGTTCGGGGACAGGTAGACGCCTACCACAGCGATGTCCCCGAACCGTGCTGCCACGCAACCTCGCCCCCTCGTGACGGACTCGGGGGGCGGGGTACCGGCGGCGGCCGACGAAATTAACGTCACCGAGCCGTCCAAGTCCTGAATCCAGTCTCCACGGGGTTGGACAAAGTACGGCTCGGCGACGACGGCGATATTGATCGACCACTGCGCCATACTCTGGAGCAACAGATCCTGAGCGGCGGCGCAGTGGTTGATGTTCGCCTGGAGGAGACGTAATGGTGTCTTTATTGGCATTCCATTACCGTCTCCTCCTGAGCCCTTTGTGGGGGTCCTGCCGCGGCGGCGGGAGCGGCGGCGGGAGCGGCGGCGATAGCAGCGCTAGCCAGGGTAGCGGCTGCGGTGGTGAGGACGTCAGGGTGGATGGGCCTCCTGACCTTGCCCTTGGCCTTGGTGGGAGGGTCGCAGGACCTGCCCCCAGCCCGGTGGTCGGCCGGCTTGCCGGCCGCCGCACATGCGTAGCAGTGCGGCAATGCACGGCATTCGACGGCCTTGTGACCGGGCTTTCCGCACCGGTGGCAGTGGTCACTGCGGTCTACCTCTGCGGCGCAATAGGCCCCCACGTGGTGCCCCACGTGACAGCGGTAGCACCGCAGAGGTCTGGGTTCCAGCATCTTGACCTGGGCTGAAACCCAGCCCACCAAGAGCCTTCGGCCCTCGGCCGTGATGGCTTTGGCCGCCGACACGGGGCAGCTCACCGTAACGGCTCGCATGCCCGTGTTGTCAGCGCGGATGGTGCCCGCCCTGACCTGATCGGTCGTGCACCCTCCCGCCCTGACGATGGCGGCCACCACTTCCTTCACCCTGACGGAGTCGTCCAGACCCATGATGCGCATGTCTACGCTCTTGGTGGGTCTGGACACTCGGGCCTCCTCGACGTCCAGAGACGCCCTGATCCTTTCGGCCAAGGCGTCAGCGGCCTGTCCGCTGTCCGCACCTGGGACTTCCAGGATCCGGGCTCCGGTTGCGGTGCGCCTCATACGGAAGCCCCCGGAGGCTCCGTATTCGTCAAGGTGGCCCACCACCGCCTGTTTCGCCTTGGCCATGACCATGTCATAGTTCACGCCCCTCTTTTCCGCAGCTGGCTGTAGTGTGATCACTACAGCTGCGGAAGTTGGGGCGCGAAGTCTGGCGGCCATGGCGCGCTTCTTCCGCTCCTGTCGCCGCTTTCGCTTCTTGGCTGCCCTAGCCGCCTTGCTCGCCTTTTGCTTGGCGCCGGCGATCGTCCACTCGGCGCCAGCCGAGGAGTCTTCGGGCGGAGGAGGAGGCGGCGGCAGGCGCGACCCAGTCGCCGCTGCGGCAGTACGCCCCACCGGTTTGGTGGCAGCCGCTACCCTGCCCTTCGGGGGAGGGGCAGGCTTCCCCTGCCGCTGCCGCTGCTCGGTAACCGGGGCCGGCCTCGCAGCCTCCGGCGCCGCGGCCCCGCGCCCGCTTTGCCCCGACGGGCCTGCCCTGGGCGCAGCAGCCGTGGCCGCGGCGGCAGCGGCATATGACACCGCCCTCTTCTGGCCGGAGGCCGCGAGAGGAGGGCGCAGGACTATGCTCTCCAGGACGGAAAGCTGGCTCTGGATATGCTCCTGAAACCGTTGCTGCTGTTGCTGCTGCTGCTCCCTGGCAGCAGCCAACTCTTTCCGCAGCAAGGTTAGAACCTCGCTTTCCGCCTGAGGCAAGGGCAGGGAACGGCCCTGCTCCTGTGTGCTACGCCCTTCCAGTACCGGATCCGGTTCAGGACGGGAGTCCTGTAGACCGGCCAAGGCCTCGAGCCGGCCAATCCTCCCTTTGAGGGTCTGCTCGTAGGGCTCAAACACGAACCCCAGAGCCCCCTCAATCGTGGCATTGGCCAGCTCGATGGAGCGCTTCTTGGCCACCCTCTCCCGTTTATTGGCCACGCTTATGATGGCGGCTGCCACGACCTCTTTAAATTTGGCCATGGCCTCCTCCATTCCTTCCGGCAGCTGGCTAGGGATCGCCGGCACTATGGCTCTAGCCTGGCGTCCCTCGCTGGCGCTCTCAGCGGGGAGCCCTCTCCCTTTGCCTGTCTTTCGGCCGGTACCCCGCCCCGAGGTCGAGACCTTCCGGGCAGGCACCGCCTCGTCGTCAGAGACGGAGCGCAAAAACTCCGCCTTCCTTTTGTTATTGGAGGTGGGTTCTTCCGCCTCCATAACGTGAGAGTAGTGTGAGGACGCGGCATCAGAGTCCGACTCCGCGTCCTCACTCACCTCTCTGAGGCCGAAACTACGGCCAGCCTCCACCGGCGTCGCGGACGTGCTGGGAACTGGTCCCAGGGACTCCGCGCTGCCGGCTAGTGAGCCACCCTGGCTCTTTGCGTCCACGAAGGACGGTAACAGGTCCTTTGCGGACCTGGCGCGCTCTTTGCCCCCCCCAGAATACGAGGGGCAGACCAAGCTCTGCTTGGTGAGGGATTCTCCGCCTGCGGGGCAGGCGGTACCCTCCTGGGGTAATGTTTTTTGGAGATGCGCGTCCATTGTTTTTTACCTTTTTGGCAATGGGGTGGGGTCCCCAATACACGTTCGCCATCGTGGTCATGTCTGATAAGCAGACACGTACCCGAGGCGAACCCACTCTCCGAAATCGCTGTCCAGAAGGCGCCAACAGCTGTTGGTGCCAGCGCTCCTGGACAGCGCACCCTCCGGGCGGTCCGACTGGACTCCGCCGTGTGTGTTCCTCTTGGTCTGGTCTCTCACTTGAGGCCTTCCGGCATGAGTAGCTCTACCGGCAAAGCCCTCAAGATCACTGAGACACGCAAGCCCCACCACGACGACAACGTGGGAACACAAATGGTGGGGATGTTAAGTAAGCTAGTATTTTATAACCATCGCCGTTCTTTTGAATCAGGTAAAATATGTCGCACTTCTCCAAGCAAAGGGTTACAAAAATGTGTAGTTTTTCTTAAAAATTCTTTTATACCATTCCCCCTCTAAAAAGCTTATTTTATTCACTGAAAACAGTGAATAAAAAGCACTTTTAATCACTGTTTTGGTGTTTGAATTTAAAACACACCAATATATATTTGACCTCCATCTCAATGCAATACAACCTACTTGCGCATAAAATACTCGATACAAACTTCTTGTGCAAAGAATATTCGAATTTCAAACTCCTTCGTCGATTAAATTTTGAGTTTGTTT
Source organism: Orthosia gracilis (assembly GCA_947562075.1). Classification (NCBI taxonomy): domain Eukaryota; kingdom Metazoa; phylum Arthropoda; class Insecta; order Lepidoptera; family Noctuidae; genus Orthosia; species Orthosia gracilis. Next base: position 9,019,277 of record OX387266.1, on the reverse strand, counting down.
ATATTTAGGATTTTGATAATGATTTTATTTTGGTCTAGGATGTTTGGTGAATACTTATTTGGATTGTAATTCTAATATTAATTGCATTGGTGTTTAATTAATTATAATTATGTAACTTAACGGAGGTGGTCACTATGGCGTCTGAAACACAGGTGCTGTTTAGGTAACTCAAACTCAAAGGCTCAGCTTCAATTTAATAAAAATGTGTAGCCCTAAGGTTTCTCATTTTCTGTAAATTTTGAAGGTAATAAACCATTTATTTATTTATTATTATTCCTTGTGCTTTTGGCTTAAATCCTTCTTTTTCTCGAAGTCATGGTATAAAATAAAGGATTCGTCGTTCAGGATTCTAACACTTGAATCACTCGCTATGCTCGTGATTCAATCATCATGAATCACTCCCTACGGTCGTGATTCAATTGTTAGAATCCTTCACTTGTTCGTGATTCATCTATGGCCCTCGCTTTAAAACCGTCCTTTATTCACTAGTTGCATAATATACTATTTTTGTTTCGATATGTCCTAATATCTGGAACCGATTCGAGATAAATCAAATATTTTGTATGATCCTATGGTTTAATTGGTTTCTGACTGGTTCGAATTTCTTGGGAAAAGCGCATTCAAATTCTTCTACGATCGGTATAAAAATCTTTAGCACTGCCATCGATTGTTATCGCGGATTTTTTTTTTGAAAGATGTTACTTTTTCGACAAACTAGAATTACGGTTATTGCGGAACACACAATAAATGACAATGCATTTCTTATTTATAATAGAGCAACATTCATTTAGTTCTTTATGTTTCCGATTTTTTTTTTCATATTTTTAGTGCAATGGATTAGAGAAGAAAGTTCTTTAAAATCATTCACATTGTGATAGAAAGTGTGTTAAACTATTGGGTGTTGATTTAATCATTAAGAAAACAGTATTTTCATCTGAAACGATTCTAAAAGCACATTTACCAGTCATTAAGCACTTAATGCCACCCACAATTTCACTAAAAACAAGGGGTCGCACCTTAAGCCTGTTTACCCGAACCAAAAGACCAGAATACTATTCAAATTACATGAATTGAGGGTAGTATAATTAAACATTCAGAACTGTATCAGTGGCTGGCCAGGTTAAGTGATTCATTTGTCTGGCTTCTGCCCGTTAGCTCTCAAGTGGGCTTAAGGTCAGAACCAGTCGGGGCTTATGGTTTAGCGAGCGAGTACAGGTATATAGGACTTAGCCTGGCTTGTATAGAAAACCGTCTGGGATGTATATAGGATGGAAACTTGAATAGGGTTGAAGAGAAGTTTCCGTTATATTGATGCTATACATTTTTAGTTAAAGGAAATTTAATATTCATGGCATTTCGTAATCATTCTTTGAGTGCAAGTGCGAATATTAGTGTGTCTGTCTTGTATTCCGTTAGTATTCAGAGGAATATGTGTGTCTAGCTTATGAAACTATGCATCTGTTAGCCTTTTTTTTTTTTTTGAGTGGGTAATCATCCAATGACTTCTCCCGCTCTGGGTGAAGCGGGAGGGCGTGTCAAACTTTTACTGACTAAAAGCCACCCGTGTTCCTTCAGTACCTTGTGCCAGGGCCGCGGTAACTCTATTCCAAATTTACCCGTGACCCCATCAATTTATGCTGACATCTCTTTGAGACGCGCGTGGAACACTACGCGCCGTCGACTCAAGCCTGGTCCTTATCGGACGGCAAACTACCCATTATTCGCCGTCCGCAAGCCCGCGCCTACGGTGGCCGGGAATCAGCTTGCGACTCCCGACGCCCGTGACGTCTCCTGCGGTGGCTAGGGGCGTGAGGGCGTCTCCGTTGTGTTTCTCTCACGCGTTCCGCCTCCTCCTTCGCAAGCATTACTGCTTCGCTGAAGGAGGTGACAGCTTCCCATGCCCTCTCGCTCCGTACCATGGCCTGAACCAGGGCCGGGCGCGAGAGGTCGCCACCGCTGATCGCCTCCACGAGGAAACGGCGGTGCTCCGCCCAGGCGGGGCAGACCTCCACCGTATGCTCCACCGTGTCCTCCGGGCGATCCACACAATGGTGACAGCCGGGCGTTTCCTCGCGAATTATCCTGAACAGGAACCTCCCGAAGCAGCCGTGTCCGGTGAGGACCTGCGTCAGGCGGAAGGTGAGGGCGCCGTGACGCCTCTCAAGCCACTCCTCAAAGAGGGGCCTTACCGCCGCAATTGTGGCGTGCCCAATGCATCTGTTAGCCTAGGATCATCTATTGGGACTTTTGGAAATTCCATTATAACAGCATTCGTAGTAATAGTATGACCATTTCTACAAAGAACAAGTATCATTTGTTTTTTGCTTAGATAGTTTTTTGTAGACTTACGATTTCTTTTCACAATATATTATTTCATGGAAGAAGAGTTTAGCTTTAGTATCATTATGGCTTTAAAACATTTTTTTATGGCTTTATGATCCTATTGCCATATATAGCCTATATATGGCAATAGGATCATAAAGCCATAAAAAAATGTCCCTGTTTCTACTACCTACTGAGGAATTCGAGTATTCTCTTCCAATAACACTTTTACCAACCCCGGAATTGAATCCAGGATCATGCTCAGCATTCGCACTTGCGATCATTAAGTTCAATGGGGCAACATGCAACTATCGCGGTATCAAAATTGAGGGACTTACCCAAACTATCAACACTTTCCGTCTCTTTGATGCCAGTTAGCGGTATATTCAATGTTTCATCCTGCTGTCTTTTTTCTTTTTCGTGCTTTTCTAAAAACAACAACAGAATACCATTGAATCCTCCGTCAATAAAATTAAAATACGTACTTGGATATCTTTTAAATTCTCTACCACTTTTCTCCTATGGACTTTTATTAAATTCGGTGCAAAACCTTTTAAGTTGGTCTTACAGATTTTCTTGGAATTAATGTTTTTATTATGAATAATCTTGCAGTTGAAATTAATATATTTGATAAATATATATCACATCAGACGAGATAGTAGTCAAACGCAAGCATATCTTAAACAAAATAAAACATATTACAGCTTCGACGTAAAACATTGGCTTTAAAGTGATATATTTTATCTCATTATAATGGTTTGCGTAGTTTTAATTACTATCACAGAATCGCCCTCAACGTTTTTATTAAAACTGAATTTTAATCTCTATATCAAGATAACAATTAAATATAAAACCATATGTGAAAGGTTTTTAGTTAGGTTATTTTTACTCATTTTAGTAAGAAAACAAAAACCTAATTAAAAACCTTAGCAGAAAATGCTTTGATATACCTATAACAAAAAGTATGTATTTATGAATATTTAATTATATTAACTACACACCAAATTCAATTAAACCCCACACCAAGTTCAATTAAACTAAACACAAAGTTCAATTAAACTATACACCAAGTTCAATTAATCAACACCCATACTCACTCTCTCTCTTGTTGAAGTATTTGTAGCAGAAGAAGACAGCTGACACGGCAGTCATGGCGGCGATCATTGCCACTGCTCCCAGGACTATCATCAGGATTTTCGTCAGCTCCACCTTGACGGGGACCTGCGCTGTGGGAATAACTATGGCTTTTATTTTACTTATCTTTTTTACTTACGACAGTGCCATGACATGTATAAAACATATTACCTACTACGAAAACTTTTCGGGTCTTTAGGTCCGAACCAGTAAATCTTGTTGCGTAGCGTTTATATAATATGGGACAGTATAATTATGAACATACTCGTATCAAGGAACGAACATTTACGTAAACGAGTAAAATAAAACATTTACAATCAATATTGCCTGAGTGACTACACCTTTATGATTCTCTCAATAGGCGGTAACTCTTTCATAGAAAAGACACTGACCAAAATTGTATCCAATTTTATTCTATTGCGAAAAAATTAAAATAATGATTCGACTAATTTGGTCATTATCTTTTCAATACTTTAAATCTCTATGGCCTACGAATATAAAAAAAAAACATGAAATCATACCTGTATGCCGTTGTGGATACTTCAGCAAACTAGAAGTTAATGTCAGAGCTTCACTAAAGCCTTTCCTATTAAAGGCTCTCACTGACACAGCTAAGGAGTTGCTTGCTGATAGACCTGCTACTTCAAACTCAGGATCATCACTGCTGATGTTGCGGAGAAGAAGACCTGTTGCCATGTCGAAGATCTGTGTGGAAAAAAGGAGCATATAAATTATAGAAGGATGGTTCCAAGAAAAGGTAAAGAAGTGCTATCATTGGACTAACCAATAAACATGGGTGTTAGTTTCAAAAGGTTTTTAATAACTACCCAGCATTGCGGTATAAGTCTAGGGACATGGTTAGCTCCAAATAAGCAGAAATAATGTAAAACAGAAGAAATATCCCAAATTTAGCCCATTCTGCAGTAGTTTCCAAAACGGTGGCATGTAAATACACTATGAGTCATGCCTCTGTTACAGAGCTGGTCATATGCCTATCCAGTCAACCCCAATCTCAAATGGCTACTACCAGTTCCCTTAATTGAGGACGTCCTACCCTTCGTTTACCGTTTTCTCCCATGAGCGGCAATACTTAAAGAATGTCAGGTTATATTTTAATAACAATATAAGCTGTTCTCCTATAATTCTCACACGAGAGAAAAAACAAGAATTAAAAAGGTCATATAGTTTCCACGATGGCGAAAAACCTATACAAATTGTAACATAAAAACGTATATCACGTGTTATTTTATTCTTCAGACAAAAGCATTTGACATTGACATTGACATTGCCTGTCTATGAAGAATTGAATGACTTTCGATTTATTTATATGTAACAAGTGACGGTAACAAGACGTATCGAAGCCTATTGATATCTCTCTTTATTTATGAAGCTTACTATAAAAAATTGTTTCTTTTATTGGTAAATGATAATTTATTTTGTTTTTACGTTGTATAGTTATTTTGTTTGTAATTTTAGGATATGAGGTGCAAGGGCAAGACACAACGACAAAAACTGTATGGGAATGGCAAGAGCTACCGAAATGTGACGAGGTCAAATCCAAAATAAAATAGCATTTCGATAATCGCTTTCGTCCATTTAATGTAATTTTGTGACATTCTATCAACGATATAACTATCGCGGTAGCGATCGGTTAAATATCAAAAAACGTATGGGATTGACTTGCGATATTGAAATTTCACGTGATTAATTTCAAATATATTATTACAGTGTATGTTCTACTTACAAACTTGCATTTATATTAGCACTGCATGCCGGTAGTCTGCAAACTGAATTAGACTAATGACTAATATTTCAACGTAATTTGACCAGTAATTAATTGTAATTTTGGTGGGAATGCCAACGTAATAATAATTTACTTTGTTAATAAATGTAGTATGTGGACCAAATAATGACAAATGACCACTTGCAACTTGTTTTGAGCAAGCTTAATTGACTGTTTTAATGAACTCTAGTAGTATAAAGTAAAGCAAGTTAGGTATTATCACTTACCTCCAACAAGAATGACTGGTGGATCCCTCCGTCATGTCCCGGCGTGCAGTTCAGAGTCAAAGAGTCGTAAGTCACATTGGTGATCTCACACGCTTTGGGTGTGGATGGTTTGTCTATATGGAAGAGAAAGAAGCATTGAAATTATATAAATAATTCATTCAAAACGTGCGTTCAATGTTCGTGCCCTGACTTTTTTCCAGGGTAGGATTAACATGACAAATAGTTTTTTTGCATATTCTCAATTATTTATTAATTAAATTTTCATGTAACTCGGCGAACTTAATGTATGATTTTTCTTTGCAACTGACTAAAAATACAGTCTGAACCGTTGAATATTGAAATTTAAACAAGATTTTATAGTTTTTAAGGATTTAACGATCACGGCTAGAATTATGTTTTAAGCTAGCAAAGTTGCTGGCATTAGCTAGAGTAGGCGCCTTATAAACATCAGCATCATCTTCCTGCCCTTATCCCTTGTTACTTGGGGTCGGCGCAACACGTTTTCTTCTTCTATACCGTCTTTGTGTCACGCCATCACTGACTTTTCTTCTTATCACTCCTCACACAGTCCATCCATGTTTTCTTTGGCTGTCCCTCCCTCTCCATCCATCCACATTTATATTCATAACTCTTTTAGTAACATGCGTTTCATCCCTCCTTATCACATGACCATACCAGGACAAACGGTTTCCTTTTAACTTTTCGGTCACTGGTGCCACTTTCGAACTTCCTCTAATATACTCATTTCTCACTGTATTCATTCACGTCACTCCGCACATCTCGCAACATTCTCATCTCAGCTAGATGCAATATCTTTTGATACATCTTTTTCACAGTTCAACATACTGATCCATACAGTTTGACAGGTCTAATCACGGACTTGATAATTTGCCTCATTAACTTGAGGGGCATCCGTGGGTCGCAAGTTGTTCCAGGAACTTGTCACCATTTCATCTATACCGAGTCTATCGGGTGCGTTACGTCTCAGTCTAACTCGTCACTTCCTTGCACAAGCGACCCTAGGTACCGAAAGTCGGAGCAGATTGGTATGGGTGTTCCAGCGAGAGCTATAGGCATGAGACTGCCAAAATCGCAGAACAAGTTATCTGTTTTAGTTCTGCTCAATTTCAAGCCAACACTCTCCAGTCTGTTCCATCACCTCCTATCCGCTCTGGTCCTCTAGGCCACTCTCGTCAATCAGCTCAATGTCATCGGCAAACAGCAAACACCATGGTGTCTCTTCCTGTATGACCGACGTCGGAGCGTCCATTATCATTAGGAAGAGATAAGAAGTGAGCCCTTTAGTCTTATAAACACCAGCATCACCCTCTATGTCTAGTAACTACATAATGCTTTATGTCGACATCCGACCTAATAACTTACACCCCCCATATAGGGGCTAGAAATGTCTGGCACAGGAGAAGCGTCATACTTCATTCCTATAAAGTCGTTGTCGTCGTCGTTCCTTCGGCGTCGCAAATTGATCGTAGTTCTATCCGTCTAGCATTAAACGACCGAGGTCTTTGATTTGTTTGGAGCTGACTATGTGTTTCGGCATTTTATTGGTACTTCCTTTTGCCTTTGTTTAAAAATAGGTCACCCCGTACAATTATGATACTTGGACGATGTTCAGGTATTTGACTGATCTGTAATTTTGTCGCCCAGCAAATAAAAGCTGTGGTGCCGTTTTAGCATGGGCACGCTCGGCACTATTTTATTGTATTAGGTATAATCTTTGCTCTTCATCTCTTTTACTTTGTGATTGTTGCTGCTGTATTGTTTCTGAGTCGGACAAATATTTTTTTTTCTATTTTTTTTTATTTGGAGCACACGTAAATTATATTGATCACGTATCAGAGTTTTGATCAGCTTTTCAGAAACCGAGCTATATAGTACCAATACCTTAGGATTTAACTATGAATATAGGTACATATATGATTGTTAAATCGTCCTAAAATAATAATATGAAACTGCTTACCAGCTGGTAGTATGTGAAAGAGACAGGACTTCGTCTGTCGTCCCACGGAGTTGGTTCCCGAGCACTGCACCCAGCCGTAGTCTGAAGAAGTATTCACCATGTAAATGTGTGTACCTAAATGAAACATCAAATATTACTAGAAGCAAATCCATATCACACTACTATTATAAAGGCGAAAGTATGTGAGTATGTTTGTATGTTTCTTACTTCTTCACGCTCAAATGGCTGGATGGATCTGGATGAAGTTTTGCACAGAGATAGATTATAGTCAGGAATAGTACATAAGATGATTTTATCCCAGCAATATGTTCCCTGGGTATAATTTTTGACTTTCACGCGGGCGAAGCCGCTGGCAGAAGCTAGTTAATATTATAACTCTGTGTCTGTCTGTTACCTTTTCACGCTTAAACCACTGAACCGATTTAGATGAAATTTGGTATGGAGATAGTTTGAGACCCTATAGGATACCACATAGGATAGTTATAGACATCATCCTTCAAGGGATGGACGGGGGTAGAAGTTTATATGGTGAAATAATATTTTTTCAAGTATGGCGGATATAAAAAATTACTATTCAAAGACGTAGAGGAAGTCGCGGGCAACAGCTAGTAATAAATACGATTTTGAAGAAAGTGATGGCAAAATAAACTTGTTAATGAGTTGTTTATCGATGCTTGTATTGAGCATTGCATAATTAGCCTTTTTAACATTCCCAACGCTGCGACATAGGCCTCCTGTCTGCGGGTTCGTGGACGTAACATGTCTTTGAATGTTTGCTTCTAAGACATGCCGATTTCCTCACGAAAACATCATTCTTCACCGTTTAAGAGTAGAGGTGATGAAGGTATTATAATTTACACAAAGAAATACATATATGTATATGCCACGAACTACGACACGAAAGTCAGGGCCGTTAGCACTGGGCCACCACTGCTCTTAAATTGCTTATATTAGGATCCAATATTCATGGGCAGAATCTAAATAACACTTATATACGTATAATTCCTTCAGAAGATCCCAATTTTAAAGCCATTGCCCAAGATACCCAAGTTTACTTGATAACAAATGTCTGATGATTGCTGTTACTAAACTGCTTGTAAGACATTGCTACGAGCACCACAATTGCAAAGTTATCAGAAGGTAGGATATCGTAGGCTTACCTGGCAAATTAGGCAAAGTGGTAATTGATGATGTCGTGAGCTCTTGTTTGCTGTGAGCTGAGCTGTTGAGCCACCAGTGGTACGACATTGGCTCCTGTGAACAAAAAGAAAAGATTTATAGTTTTTTGTCAAAAAAATATCTTAAAAATATATGGGTGAGGCCATACACATGTTCGCATGGTCATTAAAGGAATTGAAGGCTAATTAAGCAATACTTGTTAATTACTACTGTTCCAGGCAAAAGAGTGAAAGTTTTTAGAAAGGTAATTGTCAGTAATATTAATTATTATTTCTATTGCTAGAAACAGGTATATGGTTCAGAAATAGCTGGAATTTTGCTCCCAAAACTTTATTATTAGTGGCCTAATAATATAATACTCATAAATATGATTTTCAATCAATCTACCGAACCTTTTCCCAACTACGATGCTTGGATCGGTTTCCAGTCAAATCGGATGCAGCTGAATACCAGTATTTTACACACGACTGCTTATCTGACCTCCACATCCCAGAAACTGGGAACACGATCCCAAGGGGTAGCAATCACATACGGGATTCTGACTACTCGTAATCACTATAATATCAAAGATTTATAAATGACAGACGTGAATGGAAACGCCGCGGGACGGGACGCCCTAGAAAGCCACGCGCGTGCGTGTATGACCACATGTATGAACGTGAGTAAAGCAAAAGAAGTATGTAAGGATTGTAGCATGTGGCGTTCTGATAGTTTCTTCCTATCCTTATGGAACAAAGGCGCGAGTTTATGTATGTATAAATGACAGCCGGGAACTACGGCTTGAAGTACTTGCCATAGCACGTAAGAGTCATTATAATTACATAACTGGCCTAATATCAATGCTCTTACATTCTTCTTTTGTAATATGAAAATTACAATCGTCAATCATTAATCCTATAAATTATTCACAAAAGGTTAATTGAGTACACAATTGTTTCAACACCTAATATTAATTTGTTTCCGAACTAACCTAATGGCCCATTTCGGGCCATTTCATCCTTCTCAACCAGATGCCATTATGGTTATTTCAATTTGGAATTTACTTGGTACGGTCATCAAAAGTCAGTTTACACTATTGCTTTTACTAAATGTTGTTAATAAAATATTGTTTCGTTATTATTACACGAATTGATTGAACAGTTATCAACTTTTTCAATCATCTGTCAGGAATCAGATTGATGAGAATATTGACAATAAGTACACGGATAAATTCTTGTGTTATAGCCACGACTGAAGAATTATGGTTTTGATTTTATAATAAGAACACTTTAAGTTTTTCCAAGGAAGTACGTAATTCTGGTTATTATCTAAATTGTAAGGTATTAAAGAAGGTTAAAGCCTATTTATGTCGTGCAGAGGACTGCTATTAATAGGTCGATTATGATGAAACTGAAGTGTTAACTCTTACTGCCAACTGTACCCTTTTTAAATAACTGATTCGTGTTGATAAATGCGTTTACTTATATCACTGAAAGGGATGTAAGGGGGCGCACTCGCAAACTTAGCGCCTCAAGTCAACCTCACCTGCTCGTGGTGCATCCTGCTGATCAACAAACGAGGCTCTGACGACAACCGACGAATGGCGGTATAACCATTTCAACAAATCTTCGCAGTCAAATGGCACAGACTGGTGACGGGCAGCAGCGTCACCAGTGCGAAAAACTGCGATCTGCGATCGCCAACCCGCATGCCTAGCGTGGCGATTATGGGCAAACCCTCCAATGGCAAGTCAAAAGAAACCACGGCCCCCAGTTCCCGGCCGCCCTGCTGTTATTGCTGATTACGGCGGCGGTCACGGTAGCGGCAGGGCACTTGGGGGTGCGAAGAATCTCCGGGTTACGGACTACGGCCGCCAAAATCAAAAAACCCAACTGACCTTGGCTACGTACAACGGACGCACGTTAAGGCTTGACGAACACCTCGTGCAGCTAGAACAGGAGCTCGAGAATATACGGTGGCACATTCTGGGGTTGAGTGAAGTCCGAAGAGAGGGGGAGGACACAATAACTCTTGAATCGGGTCACCTTATGTATTTCCGAGAAGGAGACCAGCTATCCCAAGGCGGTGTCGGGTTCCTGGTTAACAAATCCATCTGTGGCAACGTTGTGGAAGTCTCCAGTGTGTCGAACAGGGTAGCGTACCTCATAGTGAAACTAACCGAGAGGTATAGCCTCAAGGTTGTGCAAGTCTACGCACCGACCTCGGCGCACTCGGACGACGAAATGGAGGAAATGTTCGAGGACATTTACAAGGCCTTGCACTCCACTACTAAGACCCACTACAGCGTTGTCATGGGGGATTTTAACGCTAAAGTGGGAGTACAGAACTGCAGCGAATCGGTAGTAGGATCCTACGGGTTTGGCAGCAGAAATCATAGGGGGCAAATGCTTGTCAACTTCCTAGAGAAGGAGGGGCTTTTCGTAATGAATTCCTTTTTTAAGAAACAGCCCCAAAGGAAGTGGACGTGGCAAAGCCCTGACACTATGACCAAAAATGAGATAGACTTCATCTTAACAGATAAAAAGCATATATTCAGGGATGTCTCAGTGATCAACAGGTTTAATACCGGCAGCGATCACAGACTTGTTCGAGGCTCTCTGAATATCAACTTCAAGCTTGAGAGAACTCGTTTGATGAAGTCTAGGCTCCGTCCAAACATGCTCCAAACTATGTTAGGATCTGAAGCGTTCCAGTCAGACCTGGAGAACCGGTTCGCTGCCGTGGAAACCACAGACGACGTTGATCAGACGCTCGACCAAATGGTGCAAATCCTCAGGGAGGAAGGTACGAGATTTTGTAAGATGCGATGTATGGGCCGGAAGTCTAAACTTTCGGAAGAGACTCTAAAGCTCATGACGGAGCGACGTGAAAATCCACCAGCCACTTCGTCAGAACAGCGGGCACTCAACAAAAAAATTAGGAAACTGGTACGACGCGATCTCCGACGATCCAACACGCTCACTATAGAGAAAGCGATTGAGCAAAACCGGGGGTCAAAAGTGTTCTTCCAGCCTCTTGGGAGGAGTCATCTGACGAAGCTGGCTAAATCGAGTGGGGATATCGTCGTTTCGAGGCCGGAGATTCTTTCGGAAGTTGAAAACTTCTACAGCCAACTGTACGCATCGCATGCATCTCGGCCTGATCCCGAAAATGAGGATTCTAGAGCCACCTTAACCCGCCATTTTACGGAAGACCTGCCTGAAGTAAGCCAAGATGAAATCGAGGCGGCTCTCAAACAGCTTAAAAATGGGAAAGCCCCGGGCGAGGACGGGATTACAACCGAGCTCCTGAAAGCGGGAGGACGCCCTGTATTGAAGGAGCTTGGGGAGCTATTTAACTCTGTCCTGTTCTCTGGCAGAACTCCAGTGGCGTGGCAGAGGAGCGTGGTCGTTCTTTTCTTCAAAAAGGGTGACAAGACCCTTTTGAAGAATTACAGACCCATTTCGCTTCTCAGTCACGTTTATAAGTTGTTTTCGAGAGTCGTCACAAATCGTCTAGCGCGAAGACTCGACGAGTTTCAGCCACCGGAGCAGGCCGGGTTCCGAGGAGGATACAGCACCATAGACCACATCCACACAGTGCGGCAAATTATACAAAAGTGCGAAGAGTATAATCGGCCCCTGTGTTTTGCTTTTGTGGACTACGAGAAGGCCTTTGACTCCATCGAAACCTGGTCTGTTTTGGAGTCTATGCAGCGATGCCAAGTTGACTGGCGATACATCCAAGTGCTGAGATGTCTTTATGAAAACGCAACAATGACCGTCCAAAGTCAGGACCGGCAAACTAGGCATATCTCACTGCGTCGAGGGGTTAGACAAGGGGACATAATTTCCCCGAAATTGTTTAGTAACGCAGTGGAGGATATGTTTAAAACGCTGGACTGGGAAGGACGCGGCATTAATATAAACGGCGAGTACATGTCACACTTGAGATTTGCGGATGACATCGTCATAATGGCTGAGTCGCTGCATGACTTGCAGCAGATGCTGGATGGCCTAGCTGATTCTTCTGCACGCATCGGTCTTCGGATGAACTTGGATAAAACCCAGGTTATGTTCAATTCACACGTCACTCCGGGATCGATTGTGGTCAATAGCGGTGCTCTCAAAGTTGTTCGAGAATACCTATTAATACAAATTTACCTCGGCCAAACTCTGCAGTTTGGTAAGAACAACTTTGAGAAGGAGGCTAGCAGAAGAATACAGCTGGGCTGGGCGGCGTTTGGAAAACTTCGTCGAGTCTTCTCGTCGCGAATCCCACAAAGCCTGAAGACTAAAGTCTTCAACCAGTGCGTCCTACCTGTTATGACCTACGGTGCCGAGACGTGGACACTCACAATACGGTTGGTCCATCAGTTCAAAGTTGCTCAGCGAGCTATGGAAAGGGCTATGCTCGGAGTCTCTCTAAGGGATCGAATCCGAAACGAGGTGATCCGGCAGAGAACCAAAGTTGTCGACATAGCTCACAGAATAAGTAAGCTGAAGTGGCAATGGGCCGGACATATAAGTCGTAGAACCGATGACCGTTGGGGTAAACGTATTCTTGAGTGGAGACCGCGAACTGGTAAACGTAAGGTAGGACGCCCTCAGGCTAGGTGGAGCGACGATATTCGCAGGGTAGCTGGTAGCAGCTGGATGACAGTTGCCGAAAATCGAACCAAGTGGCGTGCAATTGGAGAGGCCTATGTCCAGCAGTGGACTGTTATAGGCTGATGATGATGATGATGATGATATCACTGAATTGATTTGACGTAATTAGAGCACTAGTTGCTCGTTTAAAATGGCGGAAACGTCATTAATATTTGTTTAATGTTGTTTTCTTTCGTATTGAGTTTTTTGTGAGTTTCAGTGACATCAAAACAATTAGTTATAGAAAACGCCCGCATAGTGCTTTTCTCACTGCTGAAAAAATATCTGCGCCACAAAAAAAAAAGACATTAGAGAGAAAGCAAAAAACTATTTGTGTTTTTATAACTCGCGGATCGCATACAAGAAGCTTGGTGAGAAAACTATAAGTTTTAACAGTCTTATAATGACTTTACAAACTCTACTTTACATAAGAATAGGGATTTTGAAAATCGTACTATAGTCACAGCGGATCTTTGTGTCTCTGAAGTTGGCGCTACCAACCATTGCGCAAGAAATAATTTTCCATAGAGTATACTGCATAGAGTAAGCGAAATAGGACGATGCAACAAACGTAAGCGAGTAAAAGAGACAGTTATACAATGCTATATTCACCTTCAACATTCACACAAAAATAGCTACTGCGCAGGGTCTTGCAGCCAATTCAGAGACACAAAGATCCATTGTGAGTGTTTTATGAACTTCTCGAAGTAAGATTTCCTTTCAATTTACACTTCTGTGGTTTTTGAACACACTTCTTTCTTCAGACATAGAAATAACACTTTGACGAGAAACAATTGAATTTATTGAATTTAATAAGTTCTATTTTTATGCAACTGCCATGTTATCTCTGCACCATCCATTGATGACTAGTACCTTGAAAAGGACTCCGGCAATAGGTCCGCCTTTGTACCTGTATGTTGCTTGAAGTTTTAATAAATAAAAATAAGATTATAAAAATAGTTAAGTTGTAAAGATTAACTCTCACATGCATAAGCGACACAAACAAAAGAAAATAGTCGCTGTAAATTTTTTATTACATTGTCGCGTCACAACCAGTTTGAGGAAGACTTTGAGCTGGAGATAAAAAATATCGGGCAATTCCAGTAACCTTTCAGGGAAAATTTTCCACTGAATTAATGTTTGAATTTTAAATTCAGTTTCCCTTACACCTATCACGGACAATAAATAAACGTCGTTCGCGAAAAAAATATGGTAAATTAAACCTTCCATATTTCCCCCTGTACCGACAAAGATAAAAGTAAACAGAGCAAAATCTGGGGCAACATATACGGCTATGCAGGTAATATAGCTCACTGGTGGAGTATTATGTTATTCATGAGCTTATTCTCTTTGGAATACTGCATGAATGTTGTGTTATTATGATCTGCTTCCGATAACGACGGCTTTATTAAGAAACAAGATTTTACCAGCGCTTTCTCCCGCGTGGTATGTTGATAAAAAAGCATTCATGTCCTTGCCCAAGTTCTAGCCATATAGATCGGTTAATCCGTACAGCCGTAAAGAGGTGATTAATAAATACACAAACTTGCACATAATGATAATGTATTAGTTTTACAGGAAAAAGGAATGAAAAGTAAGATTTTTAAGAAATAACTACCGCATTAGCAAATATTGGGTATTTATTACTCAGAATATTAATGGGAAAATAAGCAATCATTTTATTATTAGAAAAGAGTTGGTTGCCGATTCCATTCTCGCATTTAGAAATAATAATGGCCTTGCGATAGTAATTTTAAATAAGTATTTGTATGTCAGATTTTTGTATTATTTACAGTACCTACCCGACATTTGCAGGCTGATACAGTATGAAAATGAAACATACAATTATGAAAATAAAATACTATCGGATTCTTAATAAAATTTTACAGAGTTTGGTATGAGTAGGGTCGTGTTGTGTTTTTGTCGTGTGTCGTGTCATTTTATACTAAGAAGAAGAGGTGCCTCGGAAATAACGTAAAGCTCCGGCTGCGATTTGCAGATCTTTGGTAGTCATCACCAGTAGTCAGAAGCCAGCAAATCTGACCAGTCTTGACAAGGAGTTTCGTGCTACCTATCTACTTGGTTGTGAAGGCCAGATAGGCGGTTATTGCACTTAAAATACTAGTATTCAGGTGCTTCTGCTATGTAGACAACCCCAAATTAGTTGGGAAAAGGCTAAGCATGTTGATATTATACTGATTTAAAACTATACAACCAATATTGTATGACAAGATTACTTGCTCACCTAACCGAACTGTACAGCTCCAAACCTACCATTTTTTACATAAGACAATTCTTAAATTGAATAAAACGCTGACTAACTCATTAAATTTATTAAAATTGAATATTTCCCTTTATTATTAAAGATTTCCACAATTTTAATTGTAATTTGTTACGATGTTGTTTGTAAAAAGTACTTAATTATATTTATCTTTACTCAACTACTTTCATTGTACTCTGGGCAATCAGAACCGTTAAGACAAGGCATCACAAGTCACAACATAGCTGTCTCTTAGGCTTTGAGATCTCAGTCAGGCGACCGCCGAGGGCCAATGGAATTGAGGAGTCATGGCTTTTAACAAAATGGTATACAAAATGTCAATTTTTGATAACAAAAGATAACAACACGGATTGGCTCAAAGCAGCGGCTCATAAAATCACTGTCTATATAATAAATCATGTTAACACTCGTACCTCTTACTCGTTTCTTCCTGTGAAGAAAGGGAGGCCTGCAGTGGGACAGTTCAGGTTGAAAATAATAATAAAAATGTTCATACTTGTCCCACTGCACCTTTTTACTTTGTGACACGTAGAAAATTCCATCAAGAATGAACTTTCAAGGTCACAAATTCATGTTTTAATTTTAATTTAAATTGTAACCTTTAATAATGACCTTAAGGTGACCTTGAATCGAACTTCCCTTCTTCAATATCTTTTGTGGCATAATCTTTGGAATTATTTTCTGGGAAAAGTTATAAAAAAACAACAAAGTCTTCTTGAGCGGAATTTCATGGAAAGGTATTAGTGAGAGGAAAAATTACAAGAGGAAATAAGGATTTAAATAATGTTGGGACGTTTATTGGGTAAATAAAATTATTGGAGCGAGTGAAGGATTTTACATACAGCTAGTTAAGGGGCCTCTTTGGCAGTATAATAACTTCTACTATCACACAGCTAAGTATTTTAGCGTTAGTACATTTGCGTGGCTAGTCACTTTGGGTATACGTCTCCTTAGATACCAATTTATTTATTATGACTACTTAATTGAATCTATATGGGCTACCTATACTATTTAATTATCGAGACTTTATAGTTTGCCAAAGATACGAGACAGTTTTTCGATAGACCATTAAATTATTTGTCACTTAGCACCTGTATTTGGACATAACTGACAGTACAGAAAGTGACTAGACGTAGGTACGTCCTTTCAAGCCATGGCAGTGTAAACCTTATTTGTAAAAATTAAGCATGCAGCCTAGTACACCAAGGGATATTATTTTACTCAGTTGATGGGTTGTGGCGGATAGGCAGTCGCTCCAGTTCCATCCGGTTAAACTGCAAGCTGTCCCCAAACGTAGTCGAAAAAAGGCTAGGCAGATGATGATGATGAAGAAAATGTTCTTACCTTTGGATTGGCATCTAGATCACAGTCAATGTCAATAACTTCTCCCCTTGCAGCCCTCATAACGATGGGTACTGGTGACTTGCAGGTTGGAACGACTGCACAGACAATAAAACAGATTCAATAAATATAAATAATGATTTTATACCAAAGACGGATTGTGTGAGTTGCACGATATGAAAGAAAAGGCAGCCAGTGATAGCATGACTGTTGTCAGGACAGAAAGGAAGAAGAAAACATGTTGCGCCGACCTCAAGGTTGTTTGTAGGTATGTGTCCTGATAAGGCAGGATGAACAACAATAACAGACTCCTCGGTTACCACCTAATTGTTTTTGGTGCCAGGACTTCCAGTCAAGACTAGAAAATACTTTTCTGAACAAAAGGTAAGAACACACCTAACATAAAATTGACACTCACTCTCCCGTTCACTTTTACTATCTGATGTCACTTCGATAGAAATAGCACAATATATGGCTGGCCAAGACCATTCCTATACTCACTACAATACAATACAACCAGCATCCTTTATTGTATAAAAGCAGTATAACAAATTCAGTATTGTGCCTTAAACACAAATGAAAAAGTTGTGAAATGAGTATGAGATATTGGGAGGAAATATTAATCATCGAAGTGACCAAAGAGCATCAAGACTCCTCGACAGGCACTGCTAGGGACGGCATTGTCAAAACTACCTACATACCAAGCGTGTTTGTAAGACATGACAGAGCGTTATTCTGACTGTGACAGCCGAAAATTGTGCTCAGTGTGTGCTGTATACTGCAATTTTAAAAGTAAAATGGCGTGACTGACATTATCCACGAGGAGCTCGCGACTATGTAATAATAGTCATACGGCTAAATCTTCAAGGTCGAGCAACGCTTGTCGAGGTCGGTCCGTGAATAGGAGCCTATCCTTTAAAACATAGTATCGAGACTCTTCCATACATAGGAAAACATGTTAAGCCGTTGGTCCCGGCTGTTATTTGTAAAGCTTTGACAGGTAGTTAGCTAGAAAATCAGTATAGCTAGACACTAGTCTTGCCAAAGGGCATCGTGTTATCCAGTTACTGGGTTCTCAGATAGTCAGACACTCAATGTAAAACACTGGTATGCAGCTGCATCCAGTTCGAATGGAAGCCGACCCGAATATAGTTAAGGAAAAGGCTGGGCAGATTGATTAGCGCCTCTATTCGCTGTCAGAGCGTCGTTTCCGAGCTCTGTGGGACAAACCGAGGTAGGCTGAGACATGAAAACTTATACATTATGTCAAGTTGAGGATAAAAATTATAGTATAGGGACAGGCAATTTTATGTAAGATGTGTTTTGGTTTTCCTTTGAAAGTAGAGTTTTAGATAAATTGTGTCACTTGGAAAATCATTTTGACATACATTAGTATTTGTTCAGTCGTCAAATATTGTAATGGATAAATAAACAAGGCGATAACCAGAGTAAGCAGAAGGACTCCCATCTCCTTTAAGTATTTCATTACCTTGGTAAAAGGGGTGTGGTGGTCTAGTATATTTTATAATGATAGACGCATCTGGTTCCAATTTAGATAAAATGCTTACATGAATGCAAGGTCTACTGATTTATAGAATCGATAATATGAATCCCGCAAACGTAAGAAACTTAGGCACGTATTCCGCAGCATGACTACAGCATACTCAAGTCCGACTCGAAAACTCATATTGACAGTTATAGCCCATTATAAATTGACATGAGCGTGCTCGACTCGAGTTAACACTAGTCAAGCTGAAGAATGATTTGCCAAGCTCACTGATATTTGACTGCTTAGTCAAGTATGTTAAAGTAAAATAATAGCAAGCCATAAATGTCAATTACGAGGTCGAGTTGGAGTTGAGCATGAGCCATGCTGCGGAATACATTCCTTAGTAATGGTAAAGTCATAATGCCAGTTTTTTTTGACGCCATCTTGAAAAGAGATCATAAATAATTACCCTTAGTCTACTTACACTTGACATCGAGCACCAGGCTCTCAGAAGACCCTTCTCCCAAAGCATTCCTTGCGGAGCAGACGTAGGCACCAGCTAACTTTCTTGATACCCGCTGAAGGACCAGGCTTTGGTTGGCTAGCAGAACTCCTGGACCTGGTTTTACTACTACACCCTAGTGGAAAAAGGGATTAGGTTGATAAATAAATAATAAATTTTTTGGTGAACTTATTTTTTTATTAAATTGCCAGTCCACCTATAACAACAAAAAATAAACAATAACAATATATCATTATGAATACTCACATTATGCGTAAAATAAACATGATTGTGCCACGGGTTCGCTCGTACTCTACAGTCTAAGTACACGTCTGAGCCCTCCACCACTTTGCTGGAGTCGAGATTAGCACCTAACTCCAGCTTTGCTACCGGAAGATCTGTAGGAGAAAGACAAACTTTAGGTAATAGACTACGTAATTAGTTTTGTTTTTTGTAAGATGTTTCGGGAAAAGTCAGCCCCATTATTCTCAACCACTGCGTTTCCTGAAACCCAGATTCAAGAGTATCGACCACCTGAAAAGCGCCGAGACAATGAAGCTCGACGAATTCCAGAAAAACGGTTTAAATGTCTAAGATGAGGATAAGTCCGCTTGACATTGCGTAAAGTTGCATGAAAGATCTTCTATGAAAAATAGCTAGATCTAATCTAGCGATTATCTAACGAGATCATCTTTTCATACTAGCATTTTGCTATAAAAGTGATCTTCGACATTGATAAAATGCGCCATTTTTTTCCAGTAATTCTTTGGTAATTTCTCTTTCATTTCTTCTAACTAATTTTGACAAGTGTGAGTTGGTCCTCGTTTGAGAACATACGTTACAGTTTCCGAATCTTTTATTTACTCGCCGAATAAATTGCATTATGCTACCCCAGATTCCTGAATTAAGAATTTAAAGTTGAGTATATCAAACTTTAGCCTGACAACCTATCAATAGGCAATAAAGTTGGGTTTCACATGTTCTTAACTCTAAATACTCAATTTAGAAATCGGTCCTAAAGATATGGTATAGTATTGCGGTGACTTTAATACTCAAGTATAACTCACGTTGTATCTCCATCTTCCAGCCATCCTCATGAGTGGAGTGCGGCAAACTTGACTGCACAGCCCTGCAGGAGAGGACTCTCCCCACGTCTTCTATAGTTGGCACGAAGCTCAGGATGCTGCTGGTGATGTTGCCATCCGTTGAGGTCTGGAGGTAGATTATTAGTTAATTTAAATATCCCTTTCTGCTTCTAAATTAATGAACTGTTATTTTAGATCTAACTACAGGCTAGTTTTTCTTGTACTACAAAACTAATAGACGCACCTTATGAGATATGAGGAATAGTCATACCCCAGATTTCTGGCTTGAGAATTTAGAAATAAGAACGTTTAAAATCCTAGGGTGCTTTAATGCCAAAGTTTGAGTGGTTTGAATGGTTTTCAGGCTAAAGTAAATTTTGACAAATACTGAACATCGAATCTCAAGTAAGAAACCCCGACAAGAGTGTGTTCTCTTAGTTCATGACTAGAGGGTTTTATGAATTGCGGAAAAACCCCATCATCCATTCTAGTCGCCAGTGAAAGAGTGACTTATAAAGCCAAATTTAAGCAGGTTTGTTTTGCAGAAGAAGTAGGTATTTAATACGATTTATTCATTTTCATACAATCAAATGTAACTAAGCGACTCGTCCAACTCTACTTTAGGTTGAAAACATGTGTAAAGTATTTTTCACACGACCTGCTCGACAATGTCCAATTACCTTATAATCATGCAATCTCAACGTCAAATAAAGCATTACCAGGGCGGTAAAGTTATATGAAACTTAGTGATTAGAATTTGGAACGTCAAATTCGTGTAGAAACTTGTGGCAAGTTTTTACACCTTTGAGAACTGAAATAAACTCCACCAGAACTTTCATAAATGTACTGAAGAAAAATATAACTTTATCTATCCATCCATAACTAGAATAATCTGTCCAACATCAATATTAACTTGTGATTTATATTAATTACAAAATAAATACTCAATTTATGGAGCCCTGGCTTTTAATTGTCTCGCAAAAGGTGTGAAAAGTAGAGTATGGTCCTCTGGGATAAAGCATGTGATCTTGGGCAGCTTGAACCACTCTCTTCACTCTTCTATTTTTTTTTATAAGACGGTTTCAATAGGCCGCCCGTGACGTAAGAAACTGATCTATCCCCTTTGTGCACACTCTACTATTTAAATCTTAGTCATATTTTAGCGCTAGAGCGGTTCCAGTCGCTCGTCGTTTTTCATGACATCATAAGTGACTTTGTTAATTGCCTAGTAATTTTTTTTTGTTAAAAATTACTAGGCAATACTTCTCAGAACTTTATCCTTATTAGCGAAACTATCGGAGTCCCAGCATTATGCTGAGCGATGACCATTTTGCGTGGTTGTGACGCATACTCTGTATTTGTATTTAAGTTTTCCTTGTTTTTTTTTTATGGTATGCGTCGTGCCTGGCGCAAATAAACGTTTTTCTTTCTTTCTTTTTTGATTTTTTCCAAAACTAACGGCTTCGATGCCTGGCCAGGATTTTATTCAAAAGTCCAATGATGCAGTTTTAGTATTCATCAAAATCGGGCCCGTGATTCCTTTAATCGTAGTAGCTTTTCCTCATAGTTTCGGATTTGGCTATCCACGCCCACTTGAAAAACGTAGGAAGCTATGTTTATGAAATACACACGCTCATCTCTCCTCATTGATGTCATTGTATGAAATCACATAGACACCGTCTTCTTGATTTTTAAACTAGTTACTTACCGTCTCTCTTACGGTCTTCAGCCTGGTGCCACCCTTCCACCAAGATATCGTGGGCTTGGGTCTGGCCCCAACAGCTTGGCAGACCAGCTCGGTGCTCTGTCCCGCCACCAGAGGTCGCTTGCCGCCTTGAAGACGCACCCAAAGTGGTCGTACTGTGGACAAAAGTAAAATAAACTTAGATTTTTAAATAGACATTAATTTAGGTACATATCGTGTTATTTTACTGAGTGTGTTTTGTTTCTATAAAAGGCAGTAATTTTGCCAATACCCACCTACGATTATTGACCTATTTCACTGGCCGGGTAATTTTCTTTTCATACAGAGAACGCAAGGACTCTAAAAAATGTCTGTAGAAACAGAAGTAGGTACATAACTTGTGTAGCTTTTCCCATCGCGCAATTGGCTAGTATAAAACTCCGCACTGCTCAAGCAAACACAGATTTATGGCACTTTCGCTTAAAACAGAAAAGGAACTTGAAGAAATCTTTTTTAGCAACTACAAGAAAGTTACTAATTCACGCAGTGATCAAGCCTTATATAACAATTCATCATCATTATTCCTTCACACCTCAGAACCCATTGATTAATAACAGCCAAACAAGGCAAGATCAGTCAGTGACAACAAAATTGACATTTAATAGCATTTTTCAATTATTTAATTAAAACCTGTTGGTCTGATATTAAAACGGATTCCATTCTGCCGAGTGCCGGCATTAAGTTAACTTGTGCATATCAAATAGGTATCAATCAATCAAGCTTGTTATTAAATTAATGATTGAATAGGGGAGAGACCTGCAGCCGTATTGCGTAAGTGAATACGGCAACGCAAAGAGTTTGACCGCTATCCAATCGACCAATCACAGTCGGAAATCCACATCGCGTCATTCATCTCGCATGTGATTGGTCGATTTGGTCGATTGGATAGCGGTCAAACTCTTTGTGTTGATGTAAGTATTTACTTACGCAGTAAGGCTGCTGATCAATCCGACGTTCATGTTTGGCAGTTTGGTTGTATGATTATCTTCATCGCTGATATAATAATATGTCACTTTGTATAGCTAGAGTTTGGGTCCTAGTACTTTCCTAAGGTGGTTCGATAAAGGGGCAAGCGGCTTGCGTTTTCAAGCTGATTTCAAGATTTTTTTCAGGTATGTTTATATCTACCAACATGGAGTTGAGGTCAGTCCTATGTAAAACCAGGAAATTGATTAAAAAAATTCGAAAATATTTGGTTGTTGGCAATGCATAAATTTTTTTGAATCTGGGTTTTTTCGTAAGATGTCGTGTCATAATTACGTGTTTCGATAGCGGGTTAAAGTTGAAAGTGAAATAGCTGATAGTTGACTGCCTTTGTAAAGAGAAGTCGGTCTGCAGCCGAACAAACCGGAAAATATTTTTTTTACAAATAGGTGATTCAATTTTATTGTGAAATATTAATTTGCATAATGTTTACTCGTGGATACGAATAAAAATGCGTATTAACCCCACAACAGTTTATACAGGAAAATATAAAAGTAATAAAGAAATTATTTATATTTATTGTGAAATGTGAATTTGCATATTGGTTACTCGTTGAGTCATCGCTCCGATTTGCCTCAAATTCGTCAACATTACATCATCAATCCTGTATACGTCATAGCATTCTTTGCGGTTCGAATCGTGTATAAAACGTTGAGTGATGTCTTTTTTGAATCATTCATCTAACGACAGCAGTTGCCTTATGTTACAAATACTTATTACATTTAAAAAGACTTTTTATTCACTATGGAGAATAAAGAAATTACTGATAGTGATATAGAAAATTTGTCCAAAGCATTGGACACATTGAAATTACTGATCGAGCAGCAGAAGAAGCTGTGTCGCAGAGAGACCTTCCAACAAGAAGAAGGAAATAGTAGCAAGAGCACCATGAACGGGAACAAGAATGAGAGTGGTACCGCCAATACTACGCCAATTAATGATGGCCCAGTCAACAATGAGGAAAACGGAGAAGGAAAAGACAAGACCGATGATTCGAGCGATAAGAAGAGGCACAGGTGCTGTGAAGTCAACATAAATTTTTACAACTAGTACGATGATGTCCGATACAAGGGAATACGACAAGGTGCGGCAATGCAAATTTCTAGCTTCCGATTAGCTAAACTTCCACGTACATAAGACCAGAACCAGACGCCTATCTTCCACTTCGATGAGAGTAAAAGGAAACACCTACTACGTCTACCTGTGAATTATTTATTGTATGTCTAGTCATACGAGTATAAGTAATATTTTGTATGTCGTCACTCTTTCATTTTAGAATTTTTGGAATAATAATGTTTTGTATACTAAGTCTTTGTTTATATTTTTTAAAGATTTAAGAGAGATAATAAAAGATAAAGGGTTTATTTCAAAATAGGTCTCGATAGGTTTCAATTTTGGCTTCTTACATGCCTAGTTCCGGCCATAATGCCTGTTCCACAAAATGTTCCAAGTTTTGTTCGAAAATATTTTTTCTTAATAATACTTGGATTTTGAAATTTCATTGTCAAAGTTGCATGCAAATGAATTAGGCTACAGGGTTCCGTTTTTATCCTTTGGGTACGGAACCCTAAAATAACCCACGTAAAACGCGTTTCATTGGCAAGCCAGATCCGGGATCAAATTGCCGAAATGCCAGCGCATAACCTTTAAAGTTAATATTTTAGAAACCGCTACCTTGGAACAGTTTGTGGAGCACGCATGAAGAGCCCGGAATTAAGTACCGGTTGTATCGGCAGTTTTCCTCTGCCCATGGCGTATGCGGTACTCTTGTGGAAGTTTTCTTAAGTTGGTGTAGATATTTTGATGTGGAACCCATAGACTAACTTGGAATCTTATCTTAACACCATACTTGAAGTAATATTAGGAGGTGATCTTTGGATGTACTTATTATACTATTAAGAAAATTCTCACAGTTAGAAGGCGACACTACCGCTGAGGTCCATAGGCAAATTTATATCCAGAAAATGCGCTGTTCCTGTGAGTGATTTGTCTGTGATTACACCGGCACCCTTCCAAGTGGAACACAGGACTTATACTTGGTGGCATAAATAGGAACAGATGGTTATCCTTTCTCGGACGAGCTTCTTCACGGAGAGCCCTGTGACTTATTTGACAACTGGGTCAAAAATATAACCTCTTATTAATCACTTCAATACGAACTTATCTAAACATTCTAATACCTTCCACTTAACGCTAACTTAAATACTTAACAAAACCGAAACTCAACTCCAATAATAAGGACCTGCTCCAACTTGAGTATCTAAGTAAAAGTTAAGTTTAATGAATATCTATTAAGTACCCGTATACTTAACTTACCCTTTGTTAATTCAAAGTTTCTTCAGACGTTGTCTAGAGATTAAACTTAAGGTAGTGGTATGTGGTTAGCGCTAATGTTGCAGCCTTACGTTTTGCGTACTTTAAGTTGAGTTCAAGTTTGGATTGTTTTGTTTAACAGTACTTGTACGTAGAAGGGAACTTATTGAAAGCTGGCATATAACAATTTGAGACACCTGTGATTAATGGAAAAGAAATCATGAAAATAAATAATGTCACTGTGAGGGAAGGCGACTAAGGCCCGATGTATTAACATTATACTGCTTAACAGTCACGTTTAGGTCAGGAATTTGGTTGAGATACTTAAAAACATAAAAATGCCGCTTTTAATAACCATATAGAAAGAACATTAAAATACAAACTAAAAGTACTTACGATTGACATCAATGGATATGTTTTCTGAGACTGGAGCTATTAGCGGATCTGTTACAGCCTGTGAACAAAATTAATGAATTAGTAAGAAAAGTAAAGGAATTTATCACTTTTTTACTGACTAAATAATAATTTTAAAGATAATATTTAGGGATATGAAAATTTATAACATCTTTCAAAAACAACGATTATACTGTTTTGGTTTGAATTGGGTTAATTCTTAATTAATTAATTTACCTGACAAGTGACATCAGTACCGTAGTCAGACCTCTGCAGCCTGAAGGAGACCGTGGCTCTCGTTTCCGAGTTGGCGAGGAGTGCGTGTGACTTCCACCAGGATACCCGGGCGGCTGGACGACCTGAAAAGACGGTCAGGTATGTATTTGTATGAAATAAGTGATGAAGCTTTAGTATCAAAGGGAAAGTGGCGCTAGGTAACAGAAGAAATAATTACGAGTTAATGGGTAACTTTGCCTGAAGTTTTATCTAGTCTGTAATCATTCATGATTTTAGATTAAACATAGCAACAAGCCTATATTTCTTGAAGTGTTGAGCAGGGAGCAGTAAATAGTTTTAGGTATATATCTAAAACTATTACATTTCACCATTTCAAATCCAGATAAAAAACCGAACAATACTGCCTGAACCAAATCGAATCCAGAACGCAAGTAGCGCTTGTGACCACTAGGTCCACAAGGTAGTCTTAGATTTAAAGATGCTATGGAATCACATGATACCTATTTTGAATTATTTACTTAAATAAAATCCACATAAAACGTTGAGACAATAATTAGTTATTTTGCCTGAAAAATAAAAAAAAGCTTTTTATGCCTGTGGCCTATTCTTTTAAAATTTCAACAACACAACAAACATTTTCGGACACACTTTCCTAAAAAGTAAGTAAAATGAAAAGCAAACTCGCAACCTTTTTAACTTAACACAATAAATAACAGGGAAAATGCTTACTTATACTATACTTTGCATGAGCCGAAAAATTTTCCTCAACATTAAAAAAAATCTCTAAAACACACCATTTCCTTGCTCTTTTAAGCTGACAAAAGCCTATTCAAGCCCAAAAAAGTTTTCAAAGAACCGGCCATTTTTTGCTTAATGGTGGGATACCAAAGGCCAGACATACTCGCGTAATTGTATACTTCATTGTGAGCGGTGAATGACAGAAGTGAATAAAAAACTCATGTAAAATAATGGTGGCCCCTGTATACCCATGTCAAGTAAGGGTGTGTAGTTTAGTGCAAGGTGGGAGTTATAGCGAGGTTTTTGTGTTCGAGGGTCTACTTCTTACCGGTACGGGCATTACAGAAATAGCTTGGACTAAACTCAAAAGATCAGCAATGACTGATGAGCTGTTAGTGTCATTTTAAAAGGGATCACTATTGTTAAGGTAGCCGAATACAATCAGAATCCAAACTTCGGTAAAACGTCATCATTTCACATAGATTCTACTTTGCATACATACAACACAGAAGTCCTTTGCTGCACTACAGAAGAAAAGGAATTTTAAGTGTAAGTTTTATAAATATACAGGCTTAGTGTCCAGAAAGCTGTCGCATCGGGTAGCATTTCTTGTCCCTCTAAGCACCGCAAAAATGTTGGGCGTCACAAGTTCACGATTTCCGATTTCCCTAGTGCAAATCGTTTTTAATTTATGTCAATCCGCTACCGCTAATCTCTTAAGCCACAACAAAATCGTGTCCGTGAATTGGATGTAAATTGATTACTTGTAAATTGATGAATGTACATGAAACAATAGTAAATATATTTTTTTTTTCAAACCTTTTAACCTAGCCCTTACTAAGGAGTATGCTTTAGAAAGTTACCGTTTTACAGCACTAAAGCGCAGGCCCTTAAGTAAAAATTACGACTCAAAGAGTATAAGACAGATTGGGAGACAGCGTATGTTGACAGTCTGTCCATATCGGCATTAAATGTACAGTCTACAGAATTCCATACCTATGGGATGTTTACAAGATTATTCTCGGAAGTGGTGCTACTTTCTTACCTCCTACAGCGATGCAGGTCAGGTTGATTTCAGTTCCTTCATCATAAGGTCCGAGCACACCTTGGACCTCGTTACTCTCATGGTTCAGGATTATCAGCCGTTCTGGAGGTACTGCAAACAATAATAATAATAATGAGTACTATGCTAGACTAGGTCACAGAGGAAAATAGAGTTAAGTACATGA
Source organism: Orthosia gracilis (assembly GCA_947562075.1). Classification (NCBI taxonomy): domain Eukaryota; kingdom Metazoa; phylum Arthropoda; class Insecta; order Lepidoptera; family Noctuidae; genus Orthosia; species Orthosia gracilis. The sequence goes on along the minus strand of OX387266.1, from coordinate 8,991,690 downwards.
ATGGAACACCAGTATTTCCCCAGTTATGTTTAAGTTACACCGAAACTCCATTGTCAAGCCAATGTCAACAATATCCATTGTCAACAATAACCAAGCTGTGAATTCAGTACGAGCATCGAAACCACAATCCACGTTCCGTAGTCGCGCTTTCGACCACTAGATCGACGAAGTAGTCAAAGAAGAAATATTTAAAAGCCTTAATAAACTTATTGTCGGATTCAGAAAGACTGAAAAGCAACAATATTATCTGTGCTTTCATTAAATTTTTCACTGCGTTGACATCTAATGACCTTGAAGAAACCGACTTTCTCTCTTAGTACCACAATAAACGTTATGTTCCCAAGTACTTCTAAATCTAAGCTTATCTTTACAAACATCACTCTTAGGTTCTAATCAGTATCACTGTACCACTTAGATTACGATGTACTTACTTAGCACGGTGAGGTTTAGCCTGGTGTTCTTGGTTGGCGATTTGATGAAATCCACTCGACATCTGTACTGCCCACTGTCTTCAGGCCTGAAAGACAGAAGCTTTATTAATTTTATAAGATAGCTAAACCAACATCTCGCCTGTTTTTCTCGAAGGGTAAGGCTGTGGTGAAAACCTTTAGTACACCCCTTTCACCAATAAAAGGCGAGCCTATTACCATCAACCGGGCAGGAATCCAAGCTTCGGATAAAAATCCAGCTAGACCGAATAACGATTTGCTCGACCTATGAATCTAACCCAGGATCTAATGCTCTACAATAGAAGCTAAGTAACATGTGCTGTAAAAAAACTAGCGTCAATAATAGTGGCGAATATACCTACAAGTAAATGAACTGAAAAACTGAGTTTCTTTTCGTATTTTGGGTGCTTCTTAATTCTTTATTGTACAAAAAAAAAACAACATAACATACATCGCACGCTTAGAATTATAGTGACTTAATCCAAAAAAGTAAGATTTTGGGAAACGTCGATTAAAGAATCGGAAGTTGGTACATTTTATACAAAAATAAGTATATTTGGCTGTAGATTAGAAAAAAACAAAAGAAGATGCTTTGATATCGTGCTTAAGTTATTGACCTACATATTTAATTGTATTTAAATATGTAGGTCAATAACTGTTATAAGTCAAGGTGTTGTATTTAGTTGGTCCGATGAGTGCGAGAAGTCGTTTTTGTTGCTTAAGGAAGCGTTAATGAGTCCACCGGTGTTGGATTATCCTGATTTTTCTGATAGCAATACTTTTATATTGCAAACCGATAGTTCTGGATATGCTATAGGGAGTGTGTTGTGTAATGGGAACGGAAAACCCATCGCATATGCTAGTAGGTCGTTAGGGAAGAGTGAGTTAAATTATCCGATAATAGAGAAGGAGTTGTTGGCAATAGTTTGGTCAGTTAAATATTTTAGACCGTATTTGTACGGACGGAGGTTCGTTGTAAAGACGGATCACCGGCCATTACTGTATTTGTTTAACATGACAGATCCATCTAGTAGGTTGACTAAGTTTCGTTTGTGTTTAGAGGAGTATGATTTTGAGGTTGAATATATTAAGGGCAAAGAGAATGTACTAGCGGATGCACTTTCTAGAATAGTGATAACGAGTGAGGATTTGAAATTGATACGGGAAAAGACGATATCCGTAATGACGAGGGCGCAGTACAAGCAGTTGGGAAAGCCAAATGTTTGTGATAGGGACTCCGTGGTATCTGGGACTGATCACCCTAGGATCGTGGAAGTACTTAAGAAGCAAGGAAATGACATTGAGATTTGTTTAGATGATTGGGAGAAAATGTTACGTAACAATAATAATAACAACAATAATAATAATGGTTGTAGGGAGATATTTTCAAAGTCGCGCAATTTAGTGTATATGCCAGAAAACTCGAGTATTTATGTAAACTATGAATCTTTATCGGGAATTTCGCGAGACGAGTTATCGAAAGACATAGTCAGTTTTTGTATTGAAGAAGGCATTAAAGAAGTAATTATTATGAAGAATCGTTATAACGTTGATTTTATTACAAGAATGGCAAAATATTTAAAGGAAAATAGAAGTTCGATTTGTGGGGATTTTAAACTGTGTGTAGTGAAGGATTTACGGAGAATAGAAGGGAAAGATGAGAAGAAGGTTATTTTGAATGATTTCCATATTTTACCCACGAGTGGTCATGCAGGAATACGTAGGATGGTGAATAATATAAAGAAGTATTATTATTGGCCTTCTATAGAGAAAGACGTAGTGGAGTACGTTGGTAAATGTGATAAGTGTTGTAAGCAAAAGTATTCTAGGAATACTAGGGAACCCATGACGATTACGACTACTGCATCAACATCGTTTGAGAAGATTTATTTAGACATAGTAGGACCCCTTGATAGAGACGAAAGAGGCAATGTTTACATATTAACTCTTCAATGTGAACTTACGAAGTTTGTAGAGGCTTATCCGTTAAAGAATAAATCCGCAAATGAGGTAGCAAAAGCTTTGGCAGAGAATTTTGTTTTGAGATATGGAATACCGAAAACAATAGCTACGGATAGGGGTAGTGAATTCGTTTCGAAAGTAATGATAGAGCTATGTGATATCTTGAACATCAATAAAGTCATGTCGACGTCATATCATCATGAGAGTATAGGTTCTTTGGAGAATGTACATAAAACATTAGGTGCATATTTGAGGATACAGACAGATAATAACCCATCATCATGGAGTTCTTGGATTCCATTTTGGTGTTTTTCTTATAATACGACAGTTAATACTGTTACCAAATATACACCTTATGAGCTAGTGTTTGGAAGAAAATGCAGATTACCAAGTAGTCTTCAAGGAGAAAGTGTTGAACCATTGTATAATTTTGATAATTATCCTTTAGAATTTAAGTACAGATTGCAAAGGGCACAAAATGATGCAAGGGAGAATTTAATAGCGAGTAAATTAGCTAGGAAACATTGTTATGATAAGAATCTTAATTCTGTAACCTATAAGGAAGGTGATTTAGTTTTGATTAAGAATGAAACTGGCAATAAATTGGAATGTATTTATAATGGACCTTTTGAAGTTGTAAAAGACGAGTCACCAAATGTTGTGATTAAGTATAAAAATAAAATAGATATAGTACATAAGAATAGAACAAAATTGTATTGTAAGAGTTAGAGTAATAGTTTGTAATGTGGGAAAAAAAAAACTTTGTAAAAAAATTTTTTTTTTTTAAATTAAGGGGGTGATGTGGTGTGATGTCACGTACATCAGCACGTCACGTACAGCACGTAGTATAATATGCTAAGGTTGATAGTATGTGAATACGTGATTATAGATTATCGACATAACATCACGTCGTAACTATGTATATAATGTTGCTAATTAAAGGTGGAAGAGTAATCGACTCTTGGAGTAGTAACTAACATGTAGTTTACTTTGACCCCTCCATCTCCTCGCATCGCATGGCAAGACACTGTTATAAAAGTAATTATAAATAATTATTTTTAAATTAATTTGTAGTGAATGCCTATTTGGGTCTATAATTGTCTAAAATCACAGTTTTTTAAAAAGACCGAATATCGTTTAGGTCTCTGCAATTCTGGACATACGTCTTGAGTTTCGTTACATACCTAAATAAGCCTAAGTTATAATAAATAACAGATTGTTTTAACGATACTTTCAAGAAAGATTAAACAAACATCATAATAATATAAAGATTTTTTATTAGAAATCACTTCAGATAATTAAAATTACTATCACAATCATAATTCTATAACAAATTAAGTATGTCGTTCAATATCCTAGAAAAATAAATTAAAAAGATATTACATAAGTCAGTCTCCTCTGATAATTGCATACAACAATAAAAATCACTTTATTACTTATGTGCTCATTTATAACTACTTATTATTTTAAAAACTATTCACGGTTGTCTCATAGATTTGAAAACATAATAATTATTTAAAGTATAAAATTGTAAAAATCAGCTTAGTAACTAGGTATTAAGTTCTTGTTAATGAGATCGCGCAAATCTCTTTTTTTATTTTCACTTAACTCTATTCATTGAGAATATGCTTTGGTTAGTGCTATTCCTGCCGGACTGATCATCTTCTTACGTTTGTTTCTCATATTGACCATGGTGTAGTCACTTTGTGTCTACGAAGCGTGGTGGAGCGTTTGAACTTGTCCTTGCAGGCAGTCTCCGAATGAGGTGATGCCAATCTGGTCAAGTTTAATGCTGCTAAAACCCAGGCGTTTCTTTTTTCCGCTAAAAAGAGCCAATTTCATCCGGCTCCAACTTTCCGTGATGTAACCGTGCCAATAACGGACCATCTTGAGCTTCTTGGCGTTACGTTGACATCGACTCTCAATTTTGAGCCATACATTAAGGCAAAGGCTCAGCTGGCTTCCAAAAAGTTGGGAATCCTTGCGAAAGTGAGAAAGTACTTCACACCGGAACAGCTGCTCAACTTGTATCAGGCGGAAGTTCGATCGTGCATGGAGTACTGTTCTCATCTCTGGGACGGATCTGCCAAATTCCAGCTTAATGCACTAGAGTCGATCGAAAAGCGTGCCAAGAGACTCTTCGGCAATGAGGCACTGGTCAAATCAAAGCTCCAGAGCCTTGAACATCGTCGCCGAGTTGCCAGCTTGTCGGTTTTTTATCAGTTACATTTCGGGGAGTGTACGATGGAATTACATGATTTAATTCCGCCCAGCCCGTTCCATCATCGGACAACCAGACGCACGGCGATGCGTCTTCGGTACATGGTGGACATCCCACCCATACGCACAAAACGTTTTGGGGACACTAAGGAGTGGAATTCCCTGCAAAAAATAGTTATATCTCTCATTTAGTATAATGATGACATGAATTTGTTTTTATTTTGCCCGCAACAATGATCCTAATAAAATGTGACGTGGAGAGTTTTGTTTGGATTCTCCTCATTAAGACGTTGTAGGTAATCTAGGATACATGACCCAATCTCAATAGCACCCCTTTTTCCCAGAACTTCGTCCCAGAAATAGCTATACACATTACCATGCACCTATTTCATTTGAATCCTCTTCATGTTTTTTACGTCTTTTATCTGTCTCCGTTTTCTTTAACAATTCTTCTATAGTAAAATTCAAGCAATTCAGTTTAGATTTGTAAAAGAAAGAAGATGTATCTCCAGTAGAACATTGCATGACGGCCTTTAAATAGTATACAGCGCAAATAAATGTTTCATTGACATTCTGGCGATCTAATTTTTTTTCTTGTCGACACAGATCCTTTTATTCAGATGATCGTCAAATTTAATTTTAATTTCTGTTTTACGAATCGGGTTAGCTATTTCATAATCCAAGCACAAGTCACACCTATCTTTTTTTGGTTGAAAAAAGCTTATATTAAATTGTTTAGTAAAAACATCATAAAACAGCCAATAATCACAAGTACATTCACCACTAATATACTCCTTGGAAGTCGTAGCCCTCAAATAATGTGACCCTATTCGTGGAATCGAATTAATATGCTGTTTTATGCTTTCAATGAGTAATGGATCTGTAGGTTTTCTTGATGGATGTCTACCTCAAATGTCATTACCTGGGAAGCCTTCTGGATCAGTTTTCTTTTTAACTGTTCTGATTTGACGGTCAAATATACCAAGTGTGTTAATAAAGGTTTTACAAATACGAGTTTTGGTATTATCCACGGTGAAATAGAAAGTTTGGTAATCTAGGTTTAGAAGCATATTTGTACTTTGGCATTATCTCCATCATACAAGATCTTATATAAGATCGCTGTTGTTCAATGTTCCTTAAAGACCAATATGTATTAAACAATGTACTTCTATCGGCGTCGTTTATGTTCTCGGAACATTTAAGCCTACATTTACAAGCAACTTTAACGCAACGGGCAGGTACTTCTTTTTTAGTTGTACATGAAACGTAAGCTTTTCCAGAATTTCTTAACATCTTTGCTACATTTTGCTTCCATGTCGATGGATCACGAGAACGTTTTCTGGATTTTCTTGTAGCTTGCGGGCTAGTACCATAAGATGCTGGGGCATTGGCAATACTGTTGGAAGTAAGCGAAGAACTGGTGCTGGGCCTTAATGTACGAGTCTATCTAAGATTTTATCGTGATCTTTCTAAAGTATAAGTTGGATCTGAGTCACTTAAACCCACATCGCTTTTATTTGAATTTAAAGGTGAATGATGAAATATTCCTTTTGTTCTGCTTGCAACTTGACCCAACAACTTTTGTTGGAGGTTTAATTTTTCTAAAATATAGTCCGTCCTCTTCATTTTTATTTAAATACCCTTTGAATCTTAACCGAAATAAGTTGACTGAAATCTGAAACACAAATAATTGATTGCTATAAAATGTTTTTAATAAGACACGTTTTGATGTCATAATAAATGAGTCAAATCAAGACAGACCTATGTCTAAATTAGTCGGTGTAAATATAATGATTTTTATTACATGAAAGACACAATCATAAGTAAGTTTCTAATATAAACATTAATTTTATAATGACATAGACCAAATGACGATTGCGTCTTTAGATTATAATTATTTTCAATAAAAGAATGTCTTAATAACAAATAAGTCACAGTTAAACATTGAACTTTCGATAACAAGTAGACACAATACAAAATGGGTCTTTACATTATTTAAAATTGTTACATCTAATTACCTTTTTTATCAATATTGTACCGGCCTAATTCGGTTTAGGTCTTCACATTAGTGAACACGTAGCAACCTGCTCACTACACTCGCGGCGCATTACTGTTTCTGCCTCTCTTTGACCGACCACAGGCGGTTGAAGTGGACGGAGTAAAAGAGACCCAAGTATCATTTCGTCCCTTTTTCGCCTGAATAGGGCTCTGTTATAATAATAAGTCGATGAAGATGGTCAACCAAAGCCATAATATGATTCTAACTCAAAATCACAAAATTTTGGATTAGGTCTCTATAATTCTAAGCGTGCGACATGTGATAATAAAGTACGTGTACAAAGGTGAGCTTAACTCAATGCTGAGTTCAAAAGTTGTTCCAAAGTTTGTCAATAAATTAAGGTTAGGTACCCTGTATATCGTTACTCGTGGAGACCCATTAAACAAAGGCAGGGACCCCGAATATCCTTAGATGCGCCAGATGTATTTAAGTAACGAGATTGGAGCCATTTCAATGGAGTTTAAAAGCCTCAGTTGTTTTATTTACTGATTAAGCTTCGGAAATAGTGACTTAAATGCGATAAAAAATCCATTATCGTGAATATGTAGGTAATTTCTTCGAACATTTAGACAAAATTACCAATATTATGAATCGAACGGACAAAAATTTTTTTTACATGACAGACTAGCATCACCAAACTTCGATATTGTCAATGACCTACAAAAACTTCGTTACCTTTGTAGTTACTGAGAAATAGGCATCGAGAAATATATAACAAACGATTTAAAACATAACTCTTTCCTTGCAGCCGGGTAAAAAACCCTCACCGAAACATCAAACAACACATTTTACAAAACAACAAGTGCGAGTCGGACTCGTGCACGACAGGTTCCGTACCATTATCGCAAAAAAACGGCAAAAAAATCACGATGTTTCATGGAAGCCCCACTTAAATATTTATTTTATTCTGTTTTTAGTATTTGTTGTTATAGCGGCAACATAAATACATCATCAGTGCAAATTTTAACTGTCTAGCTACCACGGTTCATGAGATACAGCCTGGTGACAGACGGACAGACAGACAGACAGGTAGACAGACAGACATACTGACGCATCGTGGAGTCTTAGTAATAGGGTCCCGTTTTTACCCTTTGGGTACGGAACCCTAAAAAGTTGACAGCTAATCAATTTATATCTATATATCTATCTATATATATATATATATATATATATAGATATGATGATATGATATATATAGATAAATAAGAACAGCTGGACCAATTTTTATGGTGTTTTTGGATTTAACTTCTTCTGGAATAGGATAATAAGTAATATGTGAACATGGTTTAAGACCAAAAAAACATAAATAAACGTAGATAGGGTTATTTAGGAATATAATGTAAAAGCAAGATGGTAGTTGGAGGATGACTGTCCAGAGAATGTCGGATGGCACTGGCAGGCTGTCTAACTGTCTTTGGTCTGTCAAAATACGGGACATTTACAGGAGATCAGCTTATCCTGGACGTAACTATCATTTTTCGGGATACAAATAACACTCAGCGATAGTGTAAGTTTCTATCAGTGGAATTATTCTAGAGATGAGATCAGTACTTGCAGAGTTCCAGTATTACCCCCCTAACAAACAAAAAAAATTTCCACTATTAGTTTAGATGAATAGTACCTAGGTAAGTATAATTTAATTAAATTCAAGCATAGAATTCTGACGAAACGACTGCTATCAGAGGGGCAATTTATAACCACAGCTTCAATGATCTGTCAAAAATACCCCAAGTTTAATTACGTTTGTGAAAAATTTTGACTTTGATTCCGCTTCCGAGAAAATGGTTAAGAATTAGAAAACATTTAACCCACTTATCCTCTTCAAAATCTCTAGTCAATAAGTATAATAATCTCTAATGTATATCCAATGTTTCCCCAAACACAAACTAATTACTTACTCACGAAATTTTATGCCAATTAATCATTAATTCCCACAATCATCGCGGAAATTTCTACACGTCTGCTTGATCGAAAACACGATGGAAGTAGGTATGTTGTTTATTCAAAATCTCGTACGTTTTAACCCTGTAAGGATTCGATACTAATCGAATCGGCATTTGATTATTTTGTGTTGAGACTGACGATGTTTGAAACGTGTATTAACTGATTTGGTGTCGGGATAAATATAGAGGGTTGTTTACACTAAAGCTCGTGAATTTTTGGAGGTTGGTCTCCTCGATGACTTTGATAATGTCATAAAGTATAGATTTAGACATTGTCAATTACCTTGTGTATTACCCAATACCCAGGTTGTAGAATTTGTAGCGGTCAGATAGACATTCGCTCCATGCAAAATGTCAGTGTTCAATTGCGTCCGTATACACTGGCAGCCGGTCCACATAATAAACTGCTATTTTCCAAACATTAAGAACGGTGTCTCAATCATCTCAAAATAAAGAAAGAAAAAGGAAATACACTTTTCATAACATTCTCTTTTAAAAATCACTCAGTCTTATGGCCTGGGAGACCAACCAAAAAAATACTCCAAAAGGTAGAATTATTAAGGACCTAAATTGCAAAATTGCTGCCTGTCATTTGCAAAAAAACATTTCAGATGCATTGAGTTAAGCTCGCCTTTGTACAAGTACTTTATTATCACACTGTATGTAATGTTGTTTTTGGTGTACAATAAAGAATTAAGATTATTTTCTCCTTTATTTAAAGATTTATAGGTTTTTAATGAGAGTTTTCCACTTTCTGTGGCCAGTAACCTTTTTTTAAATGACAATCATTTTTTTACGACCTAAATCATAATCATAAACACATATATATACATGACATATATCATTCTAAAGTATATATACTTTAGAATCTTTTCAGTCTTTTATTTCAATTCAAACATGTGCGTTGGTGTCGGCTTGCAGTCTAACCAAATGAAGCTGAATATCAGTCAATTATATCGAGTGACTGATCTGACTTCCACAACCCAGTTTCTTGGAACACGATACCCTTTAGAAAGAAACAAATTATATAAATTCTTCTGTATTTTTTTTAGCTAGGTTTACGTTTCAGCAATCGAGCCAAAACGGCTGAACGAATTCGTATGAAATTTTGCACTCACATAATTTATGCCTGGATTAACACAATAGGAAACTGCTTATCCGGATAAACAAGGTAAAATAATCTCTAGGGATAGTAATAAACTATACACGCGGGCGAAGCCGCGGGCGGAAGGTAAAAATATGCCTATTAGGTAGAACATATGCGCGTATGTATTAAAGTTTAAACATTTTTCATTAAACAAAAACCAAACTATATTCATAAGTGGTAATATTATAGTAACACTTTACACTAGTCTAAACTCTCTAGGCTAACAGGCCATCATTCGGCGGCTATATTGCTCCGTTGTGTTCCAGCCTTAATTAATACCATGTTTTGGTCTATAAAGTGCCTTACATACGAGCGTGGGTTACATCCAACTGGGTTTTAGTTTATCTTTGTACTTTATAGTTTGTTTTATCTAGGTTTTAGTAATGGAGGGATCATCGTTTTAGTTTTAGATGGGACTTTAAATATTTTAGAATGAAGAGAAATATTTTAACTGTGAGGAAAACATAATGTCCTAAATTCTGGCAAACCATCGTGAATTTAATGAGCGACGATACTTCAGTAGGCATCTAGCTATCTAAGTCTTGCTCATCCTAGGTAAGTATCAGTTACGCTAAAAACTTACTGATTGCTAACCTTTATCCTGATCGTACGAACCAAAAGTTTTAGACAGTTACATCAATAAGATACGCATCACATATTAAAACGAATTAAAAAGGTGAAACCAGTAGGTACATGGCACTGTCAGTAGTATTATCTATTTGTTTTTCTGTTCCCCTGATAGTGTAACGCTTCTTTCTGGATTACCTCCCCACCAGGTAGCTCGAGGGTAGTAGGAAAAAAACCAACAGAAGGTTAACAAATTTTATTAGACCTCAGGGTCGGGGTTGTCACTCGCGGTCCGAAGTACGTTGCGTAGCCACAAGATAGTGTACCACTGGCCTTAGCGTTAGAGGCGTCCGGCGATGTGCAGTACAATTTCCACTCGGGGGTAGATCCCGGGAAGCGGTGGTGCAGAGTAGGTGGTAGGTAGACCCGTAGCTCGGCGACGCGGAGTAGGCAGCTAACCGTGCGTTGGGGTAGGCCAACACACGCGCTAGGTGGTAGCGTGAAGCTGAACTGACGCCGGAATAGGAACCCTGGAATTCATTCCCAGACAACTTAAGAAAAATCCACATTCCCTGTTTGACTGCGACATCTCATCCTCAAAGCAAAAGCGCAATGGTAACTAACAGCATGAAATAGTGATCGATGATGAGGCAGTCAAACAGTGATAATAATACAGTGGTTATGTAGGAATGAAAATGATAATAATATGTACATGAAAGGAGATGACAATAAATATTTAGCACTAATTGTTACAAATTAGCACTAATTAGTGCTTGTAGTTTTAAGGCAGAAAATAGTTGTTAAAATTATATTTTTATCGAAACACTAATAAATAGAAAGAGTGGTCCCGCCATTCTAACGCACATCAACTTTGTTTACTGTTTAGTAAAATTTTATAACAATAAAAATGTTCTAGTTAGATGACAGCATACCACTATAAAAGCGGTAAATGTCTATACGGTTGTAACATAGTTGTAGGTGATTTTAAAAAGTAACAGTCATGATGATATTTTTAGTATAAAAATATGATGTGGGTAGTTGTGTGCGTTTATGAATAAGATTTAAAATAAAAGATGATCAGTATGTGACACAACTAATTACAATGAGAAGCAATACAAGCAAAACAGTTTAATTAGGTACCAGACAGCTGAGTATTTGGCCGTTAGGTACAAAGTACAAAGCTACTCACCAATACCACCACTAAACATAACACATAATAATTTTGAACACTCACCCAACACTATGGGGTGAACTTCGTATTTATTACAAGAAGAAAGAATGCCAATTATTGTTGGATTACTTATTTTTTACAACAATTATTTTGTATGGATAGAACTGTGAGTAGAATGACGGTGCAGTGCAAGTTGTCTGCTCGCTCACGGTTAAAAATGCAATGACATCCTCGTTCAAGAACTTTAGTTCCTCGCAGCTCGCACCAACTTCAACTCGTTTCGTTCGGAAAGTTCGTTTGCGTTGATAGGTAATTAACTGTATGGATTTTACTAGAATTAGGGTATTATTAATTCTGTGTATAAATAGGATTAGATTTATTTTATAAGTATTTATTAGTGAATTTAAGGTTGATTTTATTTGTAATTAGAATATTTTAAGTTATTAATTTAAATTAGATAAAGTTAAGTACGGGAAGATTGTAACGAAACCGTTACATACCCCCCTTTTTAGTTCAGGATTTTATCTAAGAAAAATCCATAGTTAAAACTAGGTTAACTTAAAATCTTTAACATGCCATGTCCCTAGATTGCGACCTGTCATGTCTTCTAGCTCATAGACAAGCTTGGACTTTTTAGCAATAATTTTACATTTAATAAATTTAGGAGCTAATTTTTTAGAAAATTTACTATCTTTGTCACTCTGATAGAATGTGCGCTTCCACACAATATCGCCCACATTAAACTCAATGTTTTTACGGCGAAGGTTGTAATTTGTGCTATTTCGTGAGTGAGCCTTTATAAGGGAAAGTTGCACTTTATCAAAGATCTTTTGAAGGGCGCCTAAATTTTCCGCGTAGCTATCCCGGGGTGTGAAAATGATATCGGCTTGCAGATCTGGGTCGATGTAATGAGTACCGCAGCTAATCAACTCACGACCGAATACCAAAAAGGAAGGTGTGAAACCAGTAACCTCGTTCACAGCGCTGTTTAAAGCAAATTGTATTTTGTATATGTTGGTATCCCAAGCCCTATGATCATTTTGAATGAAAGTGGATACAGCTGTCATGATGGTTTTGTTATAGCGTTCTACGGTATTCACCTGAGGAGTATAGAGAGGAGTATAGAACACATTAGGCACGTTATAGTTAGCAAATAAGTTCTTTATAATATTGCTAGTAAACTGTTTTCCATTATCCATTAATATAGTGCATGGAATTCCGTGAACTAAAAAGACCTTTTCCTCAAGTATCCGAGAAATAATCTCAGCTGTAGCTCTACGGATAGGAAACAACATGCAATATTTAGAGAAACAGCATGTAACGACTAACAGAAATGTATTTTGCTTCCTGGATACAGGCAAGGGACCAACCAAATCAACGCTTAGCATTTGAAAAGGGCGGCAACAGTCCTTTGGTCGACCCATAGTGCCAAGAGTAGCATGAGTGGAGTGTTTATGTGAGAGACAAGCATCACAACTAGAAACAAAATTGGATACATCTTTGTGCATATTAGGCCAAAAGTATTTTAAACTTAAGCGTTTATGTGTTTTAAAAATGCCAAAGTGGCCGGCAGTAGGTTCTGAATGATTTTGGGCAATGATTGCGTTGCGACCCTCCACTGGTATGACCTCTTTCCATTCGAATTCCCGAGTAAGCGGGTTGATGGACTTCATATACCGGTATAACTTGCCATTGTCGATCCTGTAGTTCGGGAATGACGTTGGTAAATTTTGGCAACCATTAAACACATTTAAGTACCACTGATCACTTGTATTAGGTCTCGGTATGCTTGGTACTGAATCAATTGCCGTGATAGGAACTGCGCGGGATAAACTGTCTGGAACTACGTTCTCAGAGCCCTTCCTGTGCTTTATTTTAAAGTTAAAGGTTGAGAGACGTACACCCCATCGGGCTAGTCGGCCGGTTGGATTATTTAAGTTTAAAAACCATATAAGGGAAGAATGGTCGGTGTAAACGGTGAAAGTAAGGCCATTTTCAAGGTAACACCGCCAGTGTTCAACGGCGGTTAGTACAGCTAAAGCCTCGCGCTCAGTTGCGCTGTAGTTGCGTTCCTGATGCGACAGGGACTTACTCATGTACGCGATCACTCTCTCCTGTCCGTCAATTATTTGAGTGAGGACTCCAGCGATTCCGTAGTCACTAGCATCAGTGTGGACTTCAAAAGGCTTTGAGTAATCAGGGCAGGAGAGAATAGGCGCAGACATAAGGTGAGTCTTAAGCTTTTGGAAAGCGTCGTCAGCTTCGGAAGACCAGGCAAAAGGAGCGGCGTTCTTACCCTGAGAAGTGAGCTTGTTCAAGGGGCTGGCCAAGGAACTAAAGTCTGGAATAAATCTACGATACCAAGATGCCGTTCCTAAAAAACGCCTTACTTCCTTGCGGTTTGTAGGAGTGGGGTAGTTTACGATGGCATTCACCTTTTCGGGATCTGCATGTAGGCCATTAGCGTCTACTATATATCCCAGATATTTCAATTCCTGCCTAAAGAAATTGCATTTTTTAAAATTGATAGTTAGGTTTGCCGTTTTTAACTTGTCAAGCACCCGATTTAGTAGCTCTATATGTTGAGAGAAGCAATTTGACACTACGATGATATCGTCGATAAATACAAATACTCGGTGCTCGAATTCAGGGCCATAGAAAAGCGCGTCAACCAGCCTTTGTTGTGTAGCAGGAGCACCCGTAAGCCCAAAAGGCATAGTTTTGAATTGATACGTTCCCCGTGACGGAATATAGAAGGCTGTCTTCTGTCTGTCTTGTTCTCTAATTAAAATTTGCCAAAAACTCTTACTTAAATCTAAACTGGACAAATATTTAGCGTCTCGTAAATTGTCTAAGATTTCCGAGATATAGGGTAGATTATATGCATCCTTCTTAGTTACTGCATTGAGTTTCCGACTATCTAAGCAAAAACGAAGTTCGCCGTTCTTTTTCGGGGTGAGTAGTACTGGGGAGGACCATGGACTCTCACACGGTTCCACAACGTCATCTTTGAGCATCCCATCCAATTGCTCAACAAGGATACGCTGTTTTTCTGGTGACATTCTGTAATAACGTTGGCGAATAGGGGCGGCATCTCCGGTATCAATTGGATGGGTTATTAAACTGGTACGACCCAGTCCACGTACCTCGTAAGATATGTCACTAAATTTAGATATAACGTCATCGGCTGCACATTTTTGTTCATCTGATAGATGCTCGTAAGCACACACATTTTTAGATACAGTGTTTGTAGTGACAACCGTATCTGAATCCTTATAGAAGGCAATGCGGTCAAGGTGTTTGGGAAAAAGACCAAAAACCCGCCAAAAATCCATACCTAATATAAGCGAGTGTTTTATACTCGGCACAACGAACACTTTAAGGTTATGAGATTGGTTTTGAAATTCGATAGGTAATTGCAGAAACCCAATAGCGCTGAGTTTCTCGCCACCTGCAGCAACAAACTGGACCTTATCACACAGTTCTAAATCAAAACCAGCCCTTAATGGGTAAAGGTACTCATGGCTTCCGTTACCCAGTATAGTAGTAGAAGAGCCAGTGTCAAGCAAACCTATTAATGATTCTCCCTTAATCTCGACACGAACATAAGGGTTGGACCTGTCTACGATAGTATTATTATTACGGATTGAAGATACAGCGTTAAAGTTGGAAAAAAACGATATGAATTTTAACCAGTCCTTCCATTCAATAGGATCAAAATTATCATGAACTGCCGGCAGAACTGTAGCGCTGTCTCTCCAATCCTGTTTACTTAGTTTTTTGAACTATCGGAACGTGTTGGATTACAAACGGGACATTCTGAAAAACGGACGTCTTTTCTACCACATTTGAAACAGATAAGGAACTTTTCCTCTCTGCAGTTCCTCAACGTGTGATCATTTGTTCGGCATCGCGGACAGAATAAAGGCTTATGAGCAGTAGGAACCAGTGCCGCAACATAAGTAGCTGGCTTAACCGCTTGTTTATTAAAGTTAGTGTTATTGTACATACTAGGCTTAGCATTGACGAAGTTATCGGATCTATATGCAAATTCAGGGGCGATTGTGCTACTGGACGCTTTAGGGGGCTCCCGAAATTCGGAAAATCGTGCCTGAATGTTCTCAAAATTACGGCACGCTGTCTTTAACGCATCAATAGTTTTGATGTCTGGAGAGGCAGACAATACGCTAGCATAGCATGGACGAATATTATGTAGTACAATGTCAAACTTTTCATTTTCAGATAGAGGTTTATCGAGACGTGAAAACATACCGTGCATTATTGACAGGTATATTGTTATATTCTCCTTATCACCTTGAGTGCGTGAGCGAATTTCCGCAGCAAGCTTGTAATCGTAATCGCTGCTACTAAAATCCTCCTTAAGCAATTGACGCAACTCATCCCACGTATTTATCCTACTAGCGTTACAACGATACCAGTGCAAGGCATCATCATAAAAAATTTCGTACGCTAACGTTAGAATTTTACCATATGAAATTCCGCGAGATTGAACGAACTCCTCGACTTTCTGTATAAAAGAGCGTACACATGTCTTGCCAGAAAATTTTAATTTGCCTATATCCGCATGTAGATTTCGCTCACATGTAACAGTGACAGTACTTAGCTCTGCAGCAGTATCAGTATTTGAAGTCGATGACTTATTTCCGGTATTAGATGTTTGTGGTTGTAGACCACATAACTCCTTGTATTGAGAATTAAAATTCGAACAACAGATTTTATAGACTTCAGCAACTTCCGGAATTTTATTAATTCTATTAAGTCTGTGATAGACGTGGTGTAATAAGGTTTCCGTACGACTAAGTAAATTTTTATCAGTTTTTGATTTCAGAATAGTCAAATTGCCTTGAGATTTGAGAAGTGATTCCTTCACACCTTTAAGGTCGTCACTTGGCTCAAGGTGTGATTCAAGGATGTCTTCCGATGGTAATGCTTGAGACAATTTAACAATTTGTTTGCGCAGCTCTTGAACGGATTCCCCTACACCACCACGGAGTTCTACTTCATACTCCAGTTCAGACTTTTGAAGTGATAGGAACTTAATCACGTAAGCCATTGTAGTTTAAGAATTGGGTGAGTGTTCAGAATAAATATAAATAACAATTACAAATTTGATCAGCTTAGTACACCACCAAACAACTTAGAATTTGCCCTATGTTTTAATAACTAACAGAATGCAGCTAGTTACAAATAACAGAATTTTACAATAGAATCAATTGCGATAGAACATACACTTTAAATCAACTTTTTCAAAAGTAAACTATGATTCACGACCAACCAGCACCAATGAAAACTATTTAAATGCGAAAAGTTAGGCAACGCAATTCGGACACGAATGAACCTTAAGTGGGCGCCAGTGTAACGCTTCTTTCTGGATTACCTCCCCACCAGGTAGCTCGAGGGTAGTAGGAAAAAAACCAACAGAAGGTTAACAAATTTTATTAGACCTCAGGGTCGGGGTTGTCACTCGCGGTCCGAAGTACGTTGCGTAGCCACAAGATAGTGTACCACTGGCCTTAGCGTTAGAGGCGTCCGGCGATGTGCAGTACAATTTCCACTCGGGGGTAGATCCCGGGAAGCGGTGGTGCAGAGTAGGTGGTAGGTAGACCCGTAGCTCGGCGACGCGGAGTAGGCAGCTAACCGTGCGTTGGGGTAGGCCAACACACGCGCTAGGTGGTAGCGTGAAGCTGAACTGACGCCGGAATAGGAACCCTGGAATTCATTCCCAGACAACTTAAGAAAAATCCACATTCCCTGTTTGACTGCGACATCTCATCCTCAAAGCAAAAGCGCAATGGTAACTAACAGCATGAAATAGTGATCGATGATGAGGCAGTCAAACAGTGATAATAATACAGTGGTTATGTAGGAATGAAAATGATAATAATATGTACATGAAAGGAGATGACAATAAATATTTAGCACTAATTGTTACAAATTAGCACTAATTAGTGCTTGTAGTTTTAAGGCAGAAAATAGTTGTTAAAATTATATTTTTATCGAAACACTAATAAATAGAAAGAGTGGTCCCGCCATTCTAACGCACATCAACTTTGTTTACTGTTTAGTAAAATTTTATAACAATAAAAATGTTCTAGTTAGATGACAGCATACCACTATAAAAGCGGTAAATGTCTATACGGTTGTAACATAGTTGTAGGTGATTTTAAAAAGTAACAGTCATGATGATATTTTTAGTATAAAAATATGATGTGGGTAGTTGTGTGCGTTTATGAATAAGATTTAAAATAAAAGATGATCAGTATGTGACACAACTAATTACAATGAGAAGCAATACAAGCAAAACAGTTTAATTAGGTACCAGACAGCTGAGTATTTGGCCGTTAGGTACAAAGTACAAAGCTACTCACCAATACCACCACTAAACATAACACATAATAATTTTGAACACTCACCCAACACTATGGGGTGAACTTCGTATTTATTACAAGAAGAAAGAATGCCAATTATTGTTGGATTACTTATTTTTTACAACAATTATTTTGTATGGATAGAACTGTGAGTAGAATGACGGTGCAGTGCAAGTTGTCTGCTCGCTCACGGTTAAAAATGCAATGACATCCTCGTTCAAGAACTTTAGTTCCTCGCAGCTCGCACCAACTTCAACTCGTTTCGTTCAGAAAGTTCGTTTGCGTTGATAGGTAATTAACTGTATGGATTTTACTAGAATTAGGGTATTATTAATTCTGTGTATAAATAGGATTAGATTTATTTTATAAGTATTTATTAGTGAATTTAAGGTTGATTTTATTTGTAATTAGAATATTTTAAGTTATTAATTTAAATTAGATAAAGTTAAGTACGGGAAGATTGTAACGAAACCGTTACAATAGTTACTTACGCATAAAATGATGCAGTTACTGGCTTACCTTAACTTGGTGAGGACCAGTACTGCAGGTCTGGTGTCGCTTCTGAAGGTAGCTCTGACTCCTAGCGTGGAGTCCGCCCAGTGTGAGGTCACGCCTTCTCGAGTATCCAATCTGGAACAAAGAAGATTTGTTAGTCAGGTTGAAAGAAGCACAGAAACGGCATTGTCAAAACTTTTCCTACCAATCAAGTTTATCAATGAAACACTACTTCAAAAAACTAATATCATTTAAATTCAAATAATTTAAAAGCATGATTTTAAATAACTCATTACGTAGTTTAGCACTAGATTTTTGGATAAAATTTTCATTTTTATAATGATACCTGAAATTAAACCAATAAGTTTTAATGTATGTTGCAGATTGAATTTATGTTAAAAACTTTCAAAAACTTCACAATAGAAAGATGAAGCCATAAAATCCTCAAAATTTAATATTAAAATTAATAACGCACTAGTATGAAAATATTTAAAAAACTCCTAGAGCAATTTAAGATCCATATGAAATCACTTACAAACGTTATTACCTTTTAAGACTCTAATCGTAAAATCTGTGGGGACAAATGTCCAAACTTTACTCGTACTTTGGCACAGTCGGGTCAGTTTTTTGTTACTTTTCACGAAATAAACTATAAGTATACTAGCTGATGCCAATGACTACGTCTGCATAGCATTAGTACTTCAGATGGCCTATTTTTTATATCGGGCAATAATACGAGTATTGTAGGTGTGTGGGCCGCCTTACTTGAGAAATTATAAATTCTCCATTCAAATTTCTACCCCCTGATAATCTATCTCTGTGCCAAATTTAATCCAGATCATTCAGCCGTTCTGCTGTAATTGAATAACAAACAAGCATCTATCCAACACACACACACTTTACATTTATAATTTTAGTAAGATTTTAGTTACTTATGTAAGGCTTTTATAAATTTCAACAGTTCATTAAATAAATTAATAATAACCGTAATTTATTTAAAATGCAGTAGTATTAGTAGTTTATGTTTCATAACGTCAGACGTTGGTATTTTTGGACTAAAAATGTAATTATGTTGATCATCAAAAAAAATACGAGGCCAAATATATGTATATCAACTTCCTCTTTTAAATTATTGCTTAAACATTAGAGCTTCGAGAAATAATCTATGCAAAAAATATGTCGCCCTTGTCCCGCCTGATTTAAACAGATGCACTTTCACATCAAACCATTTCAAAGACAAACATGCCAAAAGACAAACATACCGACATTACAAATTAGATACTTAAAAATTGTTTCCCCACCTAAAAGTTTCGGTCGGTTCCTTCTATCTTGCCTAGCCTATGCCTGATCCGAGAATTAATAAGAGACTGTATGTTATAGAAGCTTGTCTACGGGTATTATCGCTGGTCGATAATAAGTATAGCATAGCTTCAATCAAGCTAGACCATAGCTTGATTATTCAAATAATTTTGTGAGAGAGCTTAGGAAAATTTTATAGAGACAGATGTTTAGGAACAGTAGTTGCCAACTCCAATACAATATGACTACTACAAACTAATGTTTAACGACTAAAGTAATGTATCTAAGATTAAGAAGGCTAACAAATTACTATTGGTAGATTTTTCTGTAAAAGAGAAAAGTATCCACCACGTTATAAGTATAAGTAATTCACTACCAAGTAACTCTCGATGAAGCTCACAAATATTTGGCTAGTAAAACTATAACTGTCTCACAAACCGACGAGAACCGTTGCCAATGTTGTTTACGATACGATATTTTGGTATTTCAGTAAAGTTTGGAACTTATTGCTGGGTGAAGGATATTATATTTTTTGTGGAACGTTAAGTTTACTATAAAATACATATGTCTTTGCTAATGGTAATGGCTGAAAATTTGTCGCTAAAACAAAACTGCAGAGCAGAGTCTTCTATACAACATCCGCAGTTACAGACTGATAATAAAAAGAGCCGATAGGTACCACTATCAAGCAAAGTTAGGTATTTAGATAATAATAACGCAACATCTCTCGGTAAGGACTCCAATATTCATAAATTATGATAGAAATACATAGAATACATGAGCTCATCTTGACGACCAAAACCACCAGATTTAATTTCTGATAAAAATAAATGTCTGCGTTATCAAAAAGATCCGAATATCGAAAAAAAAAGCTCAGGGAATAAGTTTCGCGCTGGTTTTGTATATTCCTCATCTCTGCTAAGCGTAGATTCCGCTACGGTTATTGGCATCTCTATGCTGCATCCTAGCACATTTTTGATAGAAACACACTCTCATGTCGCTTCGCGAAAGAAATATTCAAAGCACCGTGCTACAATGAAAATGGGCGAAAATCAACTACGTGATGCTTCAATAAACTTGTGACGTTGCAGCGTTTCTGATGCACGAGGTTAATACAGTATTAACAGTATTAAATCACATGCCGTAACGAAGGTGTATGATTTCAAATCAATAGTATCGATAATGAACTTATTAAAAGTATCGCAACAAGTTATTATTTGATACCTAAGTAAAGAGTATTTACGATTAAACTATTCATCTAAATTTGATGGTGGATGGATGGACAGTCGGATAGAGAAGGGATGCTATTGACTAAAAAAGTAATCAATTAATTAACTAATTTTTGTTCTAATACAAAAACTACAAAACTTCCCCGAAGTCCCCGAAGAATATAAACATTGCCTCAGATATGTAGATAGAATACTCGTTATTGTACATCATGACAAATAATATTATTAGGAACGAACTTATTGCTGGGCACAAATCTAAACGCCGGACTATTTCTGACAAAATCTATAGTAATCGTAAGAATAATGATTAAATTACCGATAATACCTTGAGTATTGATATATTTCTGTATCAATCCCGGTGGCAACATTAAAAGGCTGATGATGAAATTTTGGTGAGGAAAGGTGGCTCTTGTCCGAAGACAGAAAACTCAATACCAATTTGCACGAATTGAACCCCGGACCTAATTCGCTTGCACCCACCAGACTAACGAGGCAGTACAAATATAATCGCTACACAAGTCAATACTATTTATACGTGAGATATACTATAGTAAGACAAATTTAATATAAAACGCCTGTGGTGTACCCAGAGGCGGCTTAATTAACTATGAAACCGGAGGTATCAATATATTCTGATACAAAATACGTCTGCCAACGGTTCACAGAGCATCTCAACTCGAACAGATATGAATAATGTACGCTTAATAACTGTATCCACGTATTACGACGGTGACGCTACCAATCAGTATCGGGGCTGTCACTAGTAATAAGTAATCATATTGTCGTCACACATTAGCAGCCCTCGTTACTTGAGGATACTGGAAAATTTTAGGCAGAAAATCAACTCTGAGACATGCTTGGCATCTAGCATAAGTTCGCTGTGTCAAAAGGATATCAGTTTGTATACAATGTCGTCTACGCCAGGAAACCGCAACGTTTACGCGACGTCATGGTGCGATAAACTAACGAAATCACTATTAATGTCTATCTGCATAATTGTACGGGTTCAATTTATAAAACGGGTTAAATTCAATTTACAAAACATCTAGTAAAGCAACAAAGACTTGAGTGCAAATGTTTAATACCTAGTCAAAATTAAAACGTATCTCTTAGTTCTTTAATTAAGCCTTCTTTCTTTTCACGAAATTTTTCTTGAATATTACACGGCAATAGATTCAATTACTATGCATACGCCAAACTGTCAGACCGTAAAATTAAACGCCAGAATAGAACTCGATAGCTGTAATCCGATCAAAATGATGTTTGAGTTTTTCACACTACATAATATATATACACATTATATACTCAAGCTTTTCCCGAAGTTAGGGAACAAATTGATAGAAAATAAAGTTTGGTCTTCTGCGTTTTCCTGCATAGTGGTATACGATAATATATGGAGGCAAGTCAGGCGTCTAACTTTGATGTTTATTGAGTCTTATAGGTAACGTCATAGGATTAATTAAGTCTGTACCTAGGGTTTAGTATCAAGGTCTGTTTACTTGACGGAGGTAAGTAGGCCTTGAAGACATATTAGTACTTTGATAAAGTTGTACCTACCTATAAACTAGACATTATTATATACATGTGTACTGTGGATTCATTATATGAAATCCTTGAATATGATAAAAAAAACATTGAATGATACGCTTTTCTTATGCATTGAACAAGTCTAAGGAATACCTCGCAGTTTTAAAGACTTTACCGTGGTTTTAGGTCCAAAACTAGCGTAATACACTATGTACATAACATCACGCCTGTATTCCTCAAAGGGTTAAGCAAAGGTGCATCTGTAAACTTATATTTCGCCAGTTATGTTTAAGTGCCATTTAATAGGGGGCCGGCCTATAGCTATCAACCGGGCACTAGTGCAGACTCCGGGCATTTACTGTGAAATGTTAGATAGAAGACCTAAAAAACTTTGCCCGACTCGGAAAACGATCCGTCAGCAATAGTGTTTGCTACCATAAAACCAACGAGGCAGGAAGTAATAAAATCAATATGTTGGTAAAGACGATACATCATAGCCAGTTTTTGTCAATATCATAATCCAATATAAGCCACATTCAAATACCCGAAGCTTTTAACCGCCATATTGCTTCGTCATTGAATCAATAAATAATTACTAATCATGCCGAGAGTACTTGATACTGACGTCCGAGTACCCGACATCAATCGTCATGATTAAAATCAGGTGATACAGGTGACTGGGGGATTGATCAAGTATTATTTTCATGACGCTTTGTTATCTTTTAAATACTATTGGAGACGATTTCACTGAGCATAAAACGTTAAGGTTTAAGGTTTAAGCTATTATTACTGTCACTCTTTTGCTTTGCAACGAATGTAAGATTTTATTTATATTTTCACTCGATCGTACAAGTATTTGCTTTTACATTTTTTTTTGTTGAAAAGCAACTCTGAATCAGTTACCAGTGATTATTTTTATTTGTTTAACTTATAATTGTGTCTAAAATATGCAACGCATCAGCATGCTTTAGTGATACAGGTCTTAACAGACCTTTGCCAAAATAACGAGAGAAGTTTAAAACCATCCCAATAGATATTTCTAGAACTTCTAATACTCACGTATAAATAGGCGACTCATGGCCCTGCTTGTACCAGATGACGAGTCCCATGCGATCGCCTGGTAGCGCCGGAGTGACGTCACAGGGCAGCTCTACACCGCCTCCTGTCGGCGCGTGCAGGGACTCAATTGATGCTGCAACAAGCGAAAACAGTAGATTAGATATTATCAAGTTACATTTGAAGAGTTTTTGATATAAATAGAGAGAAAAATAGTCTTTATCTAGAGAAGAAACAATAAATAATTCAATCGTCATTATCCGTAGTTTTTGAGCTACAATCAGTGCTACAATCATACAATATTTTCAATGTTGCACGGTAGTCGGGTAAAAAATGTGAAACAGTTTTATCGAGGAGGAATAGGAATAAAGTCGTTTTTTTTTCCAGCTAAATGTAATTACTTAGATCAAACAGTCTCATTTGAAGAAAAACCGACGGACAATAAGGAATTTTATAAATTATAATATCTTTTCAATGTCTTTTTAAGATAGGAACAGCCAAATAATCTTGTTAGTATTTCTTTTCTGCTGTTTATCTTTATAATAACATTGTCCCTATTATCATCCTGTAAACCATGTTTGGGCATGGTTTACACGATAATAATGTATAATACCAACCATGGATTGACGGCGATAAGTATGGTGTAAAATAAACACGCATATCGGTATAAAGTGATACCGCAAGATTACAGTAGCGCGTGATAGCCCAATTTGGAACAAAATGGCGGAAGCCTCCCCAAACTTGGCCGAACGCATTCTGTCAATAATGAGTCGTTTACCTTACTTATTGAATTACATCCAGCAAAGAACTACCCATCACTTGACACGTAATTTTACACCGTTTTTACATCATAACGATAAAAATATAGTTATCATTTTATCGAATTTCCCCCAAGCTATGCTGCAGATGGAAGTGCAATAATCACACTGAAAAATAACAGTAATATTCAACTGTTATTTTATCGCGATAAAATTGCGATCAATGAAGAATTATTGGGCTAAAATTATACAGCAGTGAGAAAGGGGTATTATTTTAATGATTACTTTCGGGCAGAATTGAATATTCGAAATTCGAATTATGCTAAACCGACGACGCGATAACAAAGTGCGTTATTCGGTTTTGTTTTTGTGGTCTGAGGCTCTAGACAAGTGACATTCTATCATCGAAAGCGTGGCGATAGTGATTGAAAAAATTACAAAAAATTATGGGAATGTCAAACATTATCGAAATGTCACGTCATCAATCCCGTACATTTTGGCATTTCAACTATCACCATCGCTGACATCTAATAACTCTTGTCTAAAGCCTCTGTAATGTGTTGGAAGTATAGCTGTGAGTGTTATTGTGTGAGTTATAGTTGTGTTTCTAAATCATTCAAAATTGTACTTATACGAACTAATACGAAAAGCTAAGCTGATGAAATGATTCAGTTAATAATAGATATTGTAACTAAGAAACAACACGTAGGCAGATATAACAAATTAACAAGTACAAATACGACTAATCAAATATTAATTATAGTAGTTTATTTGTACTGAATACGGGCTTTTACATATTGACTTGATGACGATTCGATCACGTAATCGGATTAAGTTTGTTGATTATGTTCGGTTTCAACGCTGTGATAGCTTCCGACATATACGTGTGATTTTCGGAACAGGTGAAAGTAATGACATTTTTGTTACAATGACATAAAGTCGGATGTCTGTCAGTGGGGCCAAGATAATCCCTTTAATAAGATCGCCCACGCAGGAACACGCCTTACCTGAGACTGCTTTGCCAATACGTTGCCAACCATAAAGACGATTGAGCTTGTAGTGCTTAGCTACTTTTTACCAGTCTTCACAAGAAGAAAGGTAAAATTCTTTCAGTGTACTTTCAGTTTTTCTAGCGAGCATGGTATAGGGTCTGATATATAATCCGCTTTATCATATCATACATCCCGCTTTATACGCGCAATTTTATTGATCATTTGCGATACTTACTATGATACCGTGTTACTATGTTTCCTCTACATCGACTCTTATGCCCGTGGGTTTTATACCAGCTACTACAGGAATAAAAGTATATACAAAATAAAGGTACAGATTCATGTATATTCGACCTGCTGTATCTATCTATTATGTGTCTATGAATACAAATGATTGGTCATATTCATCATATCATATCATATTTTCACTCCAGCTCATCTTTACGCAGCCTCCCGTATCGGATTGATGCAAGCTAATTTTACTAGTTATAATTATTTGTAAGTGGGATTATAATGTTTAAAATAATATGGTTCAATTGATTGGATTTATTGATAACAGTAAGATTACGGGATGGAAACAAAAAAATAAAGTATTTTGTAAAACATTTTTATCCCAGAAAACAACTTTTATCAGAATATCTTTAATGCAAATGACACAGCAATCACTTACTTGCCTCGGACACCTATTTAAAAGTAATACGAAATTAACATAAATAAAATATCTCTTATGCTCGCTATTCCAAATGTTAATGTGTGAACAATTACTGATTCCTACCACAGCACTCAATTTGCTGGTCAGACAGCAATTGTTGGAAAAAAATAAAAATAAACACTTTAATTGCCTACCCCTCTCATAGATTGAATATCAATAAAGGAAACATATCGAGGTTTCACGGCTACGCATTTTAAATTTCATTTTTGAGCGAGTTTTTTGTGCTTTTTATTTTGTTTGAAAGTTTGAACGTTTGAACCTATATGTATGTTAGTTTGAAGTTGTCTTTAAACTAACAAACATATAGGTCATTAGTGAGCAAGCTTTTTTTTATTAAAGTCCTTATTATTAGGTTAAATGGCAAGAAAAACTTTTAAGAATTCTAGAGAATCGCCTTTTATATTTATTGTGATAATTGTTTTAATACATTGTTACAAGTTGACTTGAATTGTCGTACCACACACATCTATCTTATCTGCCTGATTAAGGATAAAATACTTTGTGATTTGATAGTATACAGTGAATATTGAATCTTTGCCAGAGCGGTATTTGATCCGTGTAATATGGGGCGATTCTATTGAAATTAGCCGGTCACAAATCCAGATTATAAATATGAACACTAATTAAGACAACATCAACACGTTAGATATTATACTGTCTAATAAAAATTACAGTGGTTTACCGCTAACTGTTCACGCGTCGCTTAGCGGAATTTAGCAGGTGTTAAATAATTACCATCGCTACAGAGTATCTATTAATGCTGTACGTATCTAATTACCTGATTTATGCTTGTATCGTGAGATGTTCATTTGTTAAGATCTTACAATTATGTGAACATGGGTTAGGGCAGTATCATAATTTTCTATGAGAATATTCTTACAAATTCGCAGTTGCTGAAAAACATCCATTGGTGGACATGTGCCTCCACTAAATTCAAATAGGATAAGTCAAGTTATTTAATCAAGATATACTGCCAGGTTACCTGCGAAATACCACCAGAAGTAAACACCAAGACGTTGTTGGTGTTTCTTAAAGAGGTAGTGATATGAGGGAAACAAATGATCAAACCTTATGAAAATACAAGTTTAGAAGAAGAGTTGAGGAAACTAGCCCAATACATGGGATTATCGTATTATGTCGAAATCATGAAGTTGTTGTCAGTTTAACACTAAATGATTTAGATTCAGTAGCGATCATTTTGATCTGCGAAAGCGATTTTTTGAATATCATTTACCATTTACTGAGTTGCCAGTTTAGAAAACAATTTTTTATTTAGGTCTGTAGATTTAGATATGGCCTGATTTAGCTTTAAACGCCTAAGTAGCAGTCTTTTTATATATTTCTATAAAAAGAACAACATAATTATCATGCACTGTAGTAAAAAGAAACAAAGTTAGTTCCTAGAGTGAAGACGGATGGCGACAGTTTTTGTGTTGCAGTTTTTCCTTGTAAATTAAAAGACTTTGTTCATTTTCTATACGTATATATTATATTATGGTAACTTCTGCGTTTATTTACTGCCGTATGATGGCTGGTAATAATGTTTTCGACTATTTATTGATACACATTCCCATTATAGATTTTAGAGGAGCATTTTATAAGGGTGAACTTGTATAGACAGGGTGTTTAGTTTCATACTCAACCAAACTAAAACCAAATTATTTTGTATAGACCTATCACGACGATTATTACTGCCGTAAAAAGGAATTATCGCATAAATTAGGAATAATAAATATAAAAAAAATAACGAAATTTATAAATATTACTAAATTATTGTTTGTGCGATTCAATTTATTAAGTTTATTCATCCATTATTTATAAATATAACATTGGCCACGTCACTCGCCACAAAATACGACAAGAGCTTGTAAACTCAAAAAACCGTGAAAATAACATGCTCAGAAGAGCCAACAATATGTTCACGCCATCAACAGTGCGGGTTTAACTGAAACGTCATTTTCAACGGTTTTATAACGATGGCTTGCAAGCAAACACTTCTTAAATTTAAGTTATTTTTTTCGAAACACCAAAGTCGTTTGTAGGATTTTGAGATTTGAAACGAATGAATGAGTTTTGGACCGCAGTATTGTGTTAATTCTGAGCAAAGTTTTTTTTTTTATGTTGGTAACAATGTAAACAAGGGTTTGCACTTTAAGAGCATTTGCAATTGAGCCTGTCATATAAATCCAGACGTAAAAAATAATTTTAAGCTATTTATATTTTTGTAACAGTTTCACAAAACACTATAAAGCACAACCTATTAGTAACACCAATAAACATATTCTAGTGCGTTTTGTGATGTTTAAGACAAAGTGAAAAAGCCTTATGACGAGCCTGTTTCTACTAACACCCTCATTGCAACAGTGTAAAATAGAAAATTATATTGTTTTCTCGCTTTCCCCCAAGCGAGTTTTTACACAAAGCCGGAGTTTCTTGTGCATTCTTCTCCATAACAAGCTACTTTTCCGAATGCACGGTAGAATCAATTTTTATTTTATGATTGATTACTTTTAATTCTGACGTTCAAAAGTGCCGCTTTTTGGCCCAGTTGAATACATATATTTGACTTTGACTTTGACAAAGCTCTTGCTCTTCCTATTATTTTCGCTACACAAAATAATATCAAATGTTCTTTTTTTTAGCATGTTATATTTTTCATATGAGTGATAATTCTTAATTGTGCTAATTTTAAATGGGGCAATGCGTTCTAAAGTGTTTGTTATACTTGACTGACTAATGTTTAAATGTGGTTCAGTTTCGCAATTTGTGTGCAGTAAGCAATTGAGTAACAATATGTAAATAACATCAGGCGATAACTGATCGACAGGAGTTCAAATAACACTTCTTGTAAAGAGACGGGTTTAGAAATGATGATAAGAAGTAATATTTTGTTACCAAAAAGGATAAAGTTCAGTTTCCCCACGAGAGTTTTAAATTTAAATAACCATTTAAGCACAGTACAACAACAATTATTAACTTTATAAAAGATAGTATCAGAAAATATTGCATAGGACTTCCACTCAACATAATTACGACCCACAATAACTTCACGTTCACCATTTCCTACTCACTCTCAAAACGCCATAAAACAAATACATACAATTCAACGGCCTCAATCCGGATCTAATTCTCCCCAAAATGGATATAAATGGGCTCATGACATTCATCAAATATTTTGTTTGCCAAACTAACTGGTATCGTTTGAGCTCCTTCCATACGGACTAAGTCTGTATTCTCGACGAGCACGAGCAGGTGCCTTTTCGGAGTTAAGCATCGTAGAACGATTGCCTTTGTTGTTTAATTTTATGTTCGTACGGTCTATTATTGTGTAGGGATGGGGGTGTTTGTTAAGGATTGCAGGTCGATATCGATAGAATTTTATTTATTTTATTTTTGAGCTAAGGTGTGCCAAAACTTTACACTAAGGGTTGTTAATTTTGGAAATCGGTTTATTGTCGATCGTTATAGTAAAATTCTATGTTAATTAAATAAGTTTTTACAATAAAAAAAAAAAAGCTTTTTAGCTTACCGTGCATTGTCATCCAAACCAAACGTGTATGCAAATTTCATCTTAATCGGTTGAGGATAACTGCTTTAAAATTCAGTTGCAAGATTTGATCTGAACAAACATACATACATAGTAAGTTAATAAAAAGCTTTTAAAAAGATATGACACTTCTGCCGTTAGACTTACAGCTATTGCTGTATCATAAATAAAAAATGTTCTTATTATCTTAAATAATAATTCTTGCAAGTTCATTAAGCGTGTGTAAGGCGCAAGTCATTCAGGCTTTGTCTTGTTCAGATTTTAATATTATTATGTGCTATGCCAGTGCTACACGAACCTTGTAAAGAAAATGTACGAAAATGTAGGCGTGGACATAATATTTACCAGGAATTTCAATTATGGTATTGTTGCGAGTACGAAGAAATATGAGGTTTTGTAATTTCAAAGATGTTGGCAGAGGTATTACTTTGAAACTAAGTACCTAATATTATGAAAAATAATGCAAGCTAATACTAGTAGTATAAGGTATTAATTTACAATTTCACTAGCTTTTAACTAATCACGAAAACTTATAATTAGATAGTTGGGCAATTTTATAGAAGAAAATGTAATTTATTATGACCAACCTTCCACAGTAAGTACATTCTTAAACTGCTAACATAAGCTGGCACTATAAAACTAATTATACGCAAAATATTTTGCTGAGTTAAAAATCACAAGCCTTCTGAAAACCCTACGTAATAAACTCACTAACAAAACCAAAAAAGAAAAAGTTTTTAACTGCCACAAAACGACATACAAACATCCGTTTACAAGAAAAAAACAGTGATAGTAGATTTTTCAAACTAAACCCTTAACTATAGTGTTAGTAGTTCTTAAATAATGTTAGTAAAGAAACGTAAAAAAAATCAAATAGAAATCTGAGGTCATAACTCACATCGACAAAATTATATAAAGAAAGAAGAAAAGAAAGAAATAAACAATATTTATTTGTGACCCGCACAGGATACGAGACGCAAAATTCCAAAAAAAAAAACAATAATAAAAAAAAACTAGCCAAGTTCATGTCGAACTTTACACATAAAAGGTTCTGAACCAAACCGCAAAATCAAGTTGGTTGTAATAGAAAAAAATCGGGCATATCAAAGAAAAAATCTGATTTATCAATATATTAGTATTTGTTAGTAAAATATACGTAATAATTAACATTACTACCTTATTACAAGTTCATAGGTCAATGGGCAGTTAAAAAATCTTCGGAACAAAATTTTGTAAAAAAAGGCTGACATTAGTGGCTTCTTATTCCATTGTTTTACAATATTTTTTTTAAACATAAAAAACTTTATATATCTAGTCAACGAGCTCTAAACTACGATACCCCACTCGGTGGGGTAGGTCAAAATATATTTAGAAGAATATATTAAAAAAAATATATATTTTATTCATTACCCCTTTTAGCTGTATGAGACCCCTCCTAATAATATAAAAACATGTTTTTTGACAATCCGCATGACTTTAGGTCAACAAGATGCTTAAACTGTGAACATTTTGAGACTGTAGTTCCAACCGTTTGGTCGTTAAACCAGTGTGACAGACGATGGACAGACGGACAGACGGAATAGGATTCCGTCTAGACCCTTTGGCTACGGGTACGGGTAACCCTAAAAAATAAAACCTCGTGTGAGACTAAAAAGGATCGATAAACTACTCTTACCCCACCACTAACAAATACAAACAAACACGCCAGCTGTTCTTAATCTTTGGTCCAGATTCCTTGTCGACAAAGAGCCCGTTAATTTTTCGTCTAATATAGCGATCGTTGCTTGAAACTGAGAGAAACGACTACGTAAAATCGATCCTTTATTTGATTTTTGAGGAATAATAATGAAGTGCCAATGACCTCAGGCGGCCAAAAAAAATAACGGCTGCACGTCGAAGACGTTTTGTTTTTTTTTCCGGCGTATCTTTTTTGTTTTCTTTTTCATGGATTTTATTACAAATATGTCTTTTTTGTGTCCCTGATATCCGAATGGGTTTATTAAGTTATACTTTTCGATGGACAAGAATGTTTGTGTGTCCTTATTTCACAGTTGTTGCGGTATTTCGGGCATTTATTTATGTAGCGGTAATTTGAATTTATTATAGTAGTCACAGCGGATCTTTGTGTCTCTGAAGTTGGCTCTTCTAACCATTGCACAAGAAACAGTTTGTCATCGAGTATACTGCATAGAGTAAGCTTGATAGAACGATGTGACAAACGATAGCGAGTAAAAGAGACAGTTATACAATGCTATCTTCAACATCAACATTGACACAAAAATGGCTACTACGAGTCTTGCAGCCAATTCAGAGACATAAAGATGCGTTGTGAGCATTATACGTTTTCGTATATTTTTTTACTTAATTATTAACGAGGTTATGTGATAATTATTTAACTGTGATTCACTATTTATCTCGGTTTTGGTCTCTAAATACCAACAAGGTCAATCTAAGTCTTAATTTATTTTAACAGAACTCCGATCCACTCCAATATCATTCGCTATGACAACGGATAAAATCTTCGATTAATGTCAGTAAATAACAAGTTATACGAGTATATTTATTACGTTATTAAGTTATCAAGTATTACTTAATTGCATAGCGTCAAATTCGAGAAAATGATTTAAAATATAAGAAAAACGCAGTTAAATAAACCTGGTTTTTCGTATCATAGCATCGCGCCTGTGTTCCACGAACCTTTAGGCAGAGGTCGCACACGTTCCGCAGTTATTTTTAAGTTCCAAGTAATATAAGGCGAGCCTATTGCAACTAACCGGACACATATTCTGAATCCAGGCTACGACTGAAAAATACCACACGAAAAAATCTAGTACGAATAACACTGGCTGACTGACCGCGGCATTGTGACTCGGAGCTTTGCTAGCGATCGCCATTATTGATTCTGGCTTTCAGGAGACGCCGTGGTTGTTGGAAACAGTGTGATGGGCTTGCCCGAACCAGGAATCGATGATCATGCTCAGTAGTAACGCTTGCGAACACTAGACAAACGAGGCAGTCGAGGCTTGCATTTCAAATGCAACGTTTAGCTTCAAGGAACACACATGTATATCTTAGGACCAAACGTACCTGCTACGATTCGAATAACATCTAAACCTGCCCCATTTACCAACAAGTCATCCAGTTTTAATATCATTTAACATCACTTTGATCCCACTTCCAATACAATTCTCATAGGAACTGGTTTGACGTGTTCCTAACAAAGAGGAGGGTGGTCCTCTTTGTTAGGAACTCTTTGTTAGAAAGAGGACCACCCTATCGACACCTATTATTGTTGTACGATACAGGACAAAGATTTCGAATGAACCACCTTGACATGATAATTATTAGATAAACTTGTCAACAGTGTTGTGGGAATTCATTTGTTGAGTTATCATTATGATATAAGGGCCTGGTGATAATAAATTATAAGCTAGTAAATACTTATTATTACGATCTTCAAATGGTTTAACAAAATAATAGGAGATAAATAGAAATATGCCGAGTGTACTAAGGGTTACAACCCGAATTACTGAGGTCGTAAACCCAGTAAGGACCCACTCCGTGGAGGGGTAATCAAATCAACAGGATATGACGAGAGGTCTAAGTTACAAAATGATGAATAATAAAACCTATTGATCTGCCTCGCCTTTTCCCAACTATGCCTTGCTATAGCAGCTACTGTGCAGCTGTGTAGCAAAATCTGTATTCAAATTTTAAAATTATCATGTAGGCGGTGTAGGTACTACTCAACACCTCTGCCAAACCGTTCATGGACTACGGGCATGACGATATTACGGTCTTCATAAACTAACGCCTTTTCCCATGGGGATAGGCAGAAACCACAGGAGCTCACCTGTTACGATCGCTATATTTTATTTTGTATTCGTTTATCTTCACACTTAGGTTTTATAGACTTTGATATAAACAGTCAATTAATTAAATCTACAAAGGAAGTGACAGATAATGCATGTTGATGACTCTTATGGTTTTTGACTTTGAGAGAAAGGGATGACTGAAAACCCGTTTGTCAAAACCGGATCAGTAGTTTCTGAGCTACGATGGAACATATATATTTGCATGCATATACGGTGACACTCATTATGCTTCATTTTTAATCGGGTAAGAATATTTCTTCGTGGTAATAATTACCCAATTTTTATTCCTAAAATAAAGAAATAAATTACTAATGGTGGGCGGAATCATATTTAAACTGTTATGTCTTTTTACTTGGACCATACAGCTCTCGCTGGCAATCAAGTAGTATGTAATCCCAAATTTCTCGGCATCTTAATTAAATTACCCACAAAGGCATCACATATTAATTTAAGTGTAGTCAATTAAGTTATTTGTATACTCATCTACTATTCACAAACAAACTCGGGCCTTTTATGAGAGCAGTGTTGGCCCAGTGGACACTAAAATAGCTCACTCTCACATCACATACCTACATGTATGCACAGACAATTTCTTCAACTCACTTGTCTTCCTTAATTTGCCCAAACCAAGAAGCATTCATACCTACATACACGCACTTAGGTAGTCATAAGTAGCGAACCGTCCTGATTTCGCGGAAGTCAGTAAACAATCTTAATAATACATTAAAAGACGTTAAAAAACGGTGGAAAACGGCAGAATTTTGGGGAAAGCAGAAATTGAAAGAATTTCATTAAACGTCTAAGCACAACATAAGTAGATAGGTACAGAAGTAGCAAACAAAGAGCGGAAACGCAGGCACACGTTGACACGTTTCACGTACAGAGAGCGCTAGCGAATTCGCGACTGGCATTTGTTCAGTATCATGTCTTACGTATGCGTCTATGTGTGCGTGCGTCTGGTTTCGCTCGTTTTATGAAACCAACCTTCTGTATGCCTACATATTCTGTGTCCCAAGTTTGCTACAATTTCTTAACGGTTGTTTAAGTTGGAGTCGTACGCAAATATCTTCTAATGATCAATAAGAGGCGTCGTCATTTGAACATATGGTGACGTTATGGGAGAAGTACGGGTGATTTTGTCGTAATGGTGTAATGTTAAATGTGTAAGAACGTATTCTGGGTGATAAAGATATGGAAAACAGTGATATTATTATGAGTTTTTACTGTTATTTTACTCAATGCATCTCGATAATCACAGAGAGGAATAATGAGTCAGCCTGGTAACGGCTTGTAAGACCATTGTGCTTATTGGTCAGAAAAGGGAACCAAATTAAATACATTAAGAAAATACACTGCAGGATACATCTGCCTCCTTAGGTAGTTATTGAGCCTATTTTGAATCCAGTCTTCAAGTTAAAAGAGAATACCAGACATTTATTCTAAGCAAGCATGCACCATGGTCGCGGTCGGCAGCATCATTGCAGTAAGCATAAGTAAGTAAGATAATGGTTAAACCCCAGAACATAATCCATACTAATATTATAAATGGGAAAATAGCTCTGAATGTCCACTAGTAACCTTTTCACGTCAACGGCTGAACGGATTTAGATGAAACTTGACACACAGGAACACCGTGTCCTTACTTTCCCGCCTCTTTGCCGATGACTATCAGTTTACGCCCTAGGTTCAAAGGCCGGGTCTAACAAAGTGTTATTGGTATTTCCTTCTAGATTTTCTCAGCAACTCGGCGCTATATCATGATCAATTTCCAAAACCTAGATATCAACTAACACCTTAAACGAAATGAGTCTCCCAGTATTAACATTTATAAATATCAACTAAACATTGACAGATGGCGTCATTAACTGAGAACCCGGTTAGAATAACACAGATAAACTAGATTAACTGGAACCTTATTCGTTATCAGATAGTGTTATGTCTGTGATTTTTATTTAATGCCCGTAATCTGAGATTAAGAATGTTTGCCTTCATTTGAGTGGTGATATTTGGAGCATGGCATGATTAATTTATGTTTTTGGTAAAACCTAAAACCAAAACCGTAAAACTAACGGAAAAATTTGGCTGCTCGTCGGACCAATTGGATATCAATGCCGGGGTCCCTCAGGGGTCGGTTCTCTCAGCAACTTTATTCTTGCTGCACATTAACGATAGAATATATAAATAAATAAATAAATAAATAAATAAACGATCTGCTAAAACCCGGTACCTTTGGGTATGCTGACGACAGCACTGTTGCTGAGAGATACTTGTCCAACGCACGGGCTACCGGGCCTCAGATTCAGTCTCTCCGGGAGGCCATGGTGGAGCGCTTGAACCTGTCCTTGCAGGCAGTCTCCGAATGGGGCGATGCCAATCTGGTCAGGTTTAATGCTGCTAAAACCCAGGCGTGTCTTTTTTCCGCTAAAAAGAGCCAATTTCACCCGGCTCCAACTTTCCGAGATGTGACCGTGCCAATAACTGACCATCTTGAGCTTCTTGGCATTACGTTGACATCGACTCTCAATTTTGGCCCATACATTGAGGCAAAGGCTCAGCTGGCTGCCAAAAAGCTGGGAATCCTTGCAAAGGTGAGAAGGTACTTCACGCCAGAACAGCTGCTCAGCTTGTATCAAGCGCAAGTTCGATCATGCATGGAGTACTGTTCTCATCTCTGGGACGGATCTGCCAAATACCAGCTTGATGCACTAGAGTCGATCGAAAAGCGGGCCAAGAGGCTCATCGGCGATGAGGCACTGGTTAAGTCAAAGCTCCAGAGCCTTGAACACCGTCGCCGAGTTGCCAGCTTGTCGGTTTTTTATCGGTTTCATTTTGGGGAGTGTGCGATGGAATTGCATGATCTAATTCCGCCCAGCCCGTTTCATCATCGAACTACCAGACGTGCGGCGATGCGCCATCGATACATGATGGACATCCCACCCATACGCACTAAACGTTTTGAGAATACTTTTATTATACGTACAGCTAAGGAATGGAATTCCCTGCCAGCGTCTGTGTTTCCCGATAGCTACAATCTAGGGGTCTTTAAGTCAAGAGTGAATAGGTTACTTCTAGGCAAGCGTGCTCCACCGTCGACCACATCATCGCTTACCATCAGGTGAGATAGTGGTCAAGCGCGAGCATAATACAAAAAAAAAAAAAAAAAAAATTGTTAAAACAATTAACTAAATATTTTCTTAAATAATGGTCGTATACGTTTATTTACGAGTATGGCATCCAGGGGGATCTTGTAGGAACGATTAAACGCTACTTGGAGGACTGAGAAGGTATTTTTTCGGCTTTTCCTGCCTCTAGGGACGATCCTTGTACGGTTTTTGTGAAGATTACGGTCTTTATTGAATACTGTTTTGTGTTAGAGAGATTGCTTTTGGTTGCTGTTTATTTTTGTAAAATTACAGAAGTTAGTTTAGTGACATCAGTTAGTTATCAAGGCCATATTGGTTCCCGGGTTCGATCCACGGATCGGGCCAAGTTAATGGATTTTAATCTGAAATTTCGCAGAAACAGCCCGAAGTCACAATTTATGCTCGGTTGATGTTGATTATTACCTAGGCTCAATCCCTATTACATGGACTTTACATAGATGGCGACTAGCGCCTCTACCTTACCTTCTCTCTTGAATATCGGCGTGATGTTATATTGTAAGACAATAACTTGTTTGGCAGTCTTTTTTGTTGTTGTAAAGGGCATTTGGGCGCACGGCTCGGTTTTGCGCTTCGCCAGCCGAGCCGTGAGTGAGTGAGCAAGTTGAATAATTGACTGCTGCGCTGCTTGTCGTGATGCGATTCCCGCACGGAGCAAATATTTGTAAAACCTACAGTTAGTTGTTCCGGCTCTGGTTGTTTGTGTATGTGAGTTACACACAAACGATACAGGAGAAATTCCTAGAATAGGACAAAGTTTAAAAAAAGAATTGAAGCGGCTCTCAGAAATTATCAAAATTATGAATGATAACAGGAAAATAAAACTATCACTATAAGCCTTGTCTAAAGCCCGGAACGAAGTAACCTATTTGATACCACACCACCTATGACCAATTCGGTTATTTTTTAACGAGTGACATGGGGTTGTCGGATAAAAAATAGCCATAATAGTCAACGTGACTCGACAATCGCTAACGTATCGGCTCTTATAAAGTAAGAGGCTGACTCTCCGTGAACGAACTGCTCTAGTATTGTCATTCGCGGAAGGGTTCTTTAGTAAAATGCAAGATCCTACCTGCCTAGCACGCCGTAAAAAGAGGTCCTTCCTTTTTCTACACTTATTAAGCGCATAAATATCCTCATTTCACGGCATAACATAAAACAAGTCTTACGTCAACGCCATGTTTGATCCAATTAAAACTCTCTAAAAACTTTGAAGCCGAGAGAAACATGCCTCAAAGATAATTTAGGTCATAGCTTCGTTGGCTCACGAAGTATTAAAAAATGGAGGATTGATAACACTTTTCAGGTTGATACCTATAAGGTTCCCAATGCGGCGATTTTGTCAGAAATGTATAACGTTTAAAATTAATTTTAGTCATATTCAGAATATTATCGCGGCAAATCATGCGACATCTTGCGGTAATCTGTAATGAGTTTTAATT
This sequence comes from Orthosia gracilis, assembly GCA_947562075.1. Lineage (NCBI taxonomy): Eukaryota > Metazoa > Arthropoda > Insecta > Lepidoptera > Noctuidae > Orthosia > Orthosia gracilis. Next base: position 8,953,687 of record OX387266.1, on the reverse strand, counting down.
TGTTACAAATATTAATTAGCAAAGAGATGAGGAAGTAAGGATTTCTAATAATGTTTGTGATTTTAATTACGTGGATATTGTTCGTTTGATTAGGTTTATAAAATTTGAATCAATTACGATACTGGTCATAACAACATTTTAAAGTACAGAACTAACTCAAACTGTTTTCGTTTAAATAGACCATCACAGTTATAAAATTATGTTTAAATCTGTACACAAGCAATAACCTAGACTAAAACAAACAACCTATACAAAAACTTTTGCTGCGACAGAGTTTCAACCTTAACCATCCATAAATCTAAATATCTTTTTCTTAACTACATTTGTTGGCGGATGCAGCTGAGAGTAATCATGTTAGCACTCCATTTCTTCATACTCCATGACTCAAATTTTTATATTTTCTTTTGAGCATAAGCTGGATAACGTTCTCTGTCGTTCGTTTATTGTTTTATACTGATACTGTAGAAACTTGGTAGTAAAATTCGAAGGAAGATTTAAAATATTTTTAATAGGAATGACGATATGCATGAACAAACTCTTTAGTTTGGTATTTTTATACCAACACTAGAATCTCTTACTATGTTGCTCCTCTATTGTTGAAAGTGTGACTTTTTTCGTAATGAGCTAGCTTTTGACTTCGATCTCGGCTGATAAGATGCAATGGATGAGGTCTCCTGTTGAAACAAGAGAGCCCAGAAGATGCCTGTTCACTCTAACTTTGAAGGAAAGGCTCATGAAATGTCACGTGGTCAAGCCGAGAAATTTTTTACTTTCGACAATCTGTTATCTTTGATAGAATGTCACTATGTAGAGCTAAATAAATATGGTTATGGTTTCGTAAGTCAACCGTACCAAACACCTCTGCCTATCCCTTCGGGGAATAAAGGCGTTTTCGACGGACGTCTCTTGTATCGGTGTCTTTCGTGGGCACCATTTTTTTGCGTTACAGACACCGACTTCCAAAAATAAAGTTATTTTTCACTTTGTAGTTTTCTTTATTTGGAAGTCGGTAGTATTTTTTCGTAAAAAAGTTTTTTATTTTTCACTTTTTAGTTGTACCTACCTAATAGGTAAGTTGTTTAGTAAGTTACCTTAACGCCAGAATAGATTAGCCGAATATCATGAAACTTGAACATAAAGGGTTAAATGAGAGATCTGCGTACTTCTCAAGAGCGTACTGGCGTGATGTTATGTTTTGAAATGGTATAAACAATAAACAGACATGCGATTGCGGCAATCCTGAGAGATTTCCCGTTATTTATTGAAGAGTTCTGTTGTATGTCTTCGAAGTTCTTTATCAGATCTTAACCAAATTAAAATGGGACCAATTTCGAAACATACTATTGCATACAATAAAAGAATTTTCAAAATCGATCCACAATTGACGGAAATATCGGTGAACATAAATAAAAAAAACAAAACAATAAAAAAAAAACATACATGAAGTCGAACATAGAACCTCCTCCTTTTTGGTAAGTCGGTTAAAAAACAGACGGACACGGAATACCTATCTGTGTGCCATAAAAATATTTGCTTTTTGCGGAATTGTACCCGTGGCGCAGAAACCAATCAATTCACTACTGTGTTACCCGTGCAATAGCCGTATTTTTTGTCATTTTGCAGTCCAAAGATTATCTAACAATTGTTGATGTTGAAGTATAGCACTGCTAGAGACGGCATTTTCAAAGCATTTCAACCAAAACGTGACAATGAGTGTCACCGTTTGTTCCCTAAAGGCTGTGACAATTCTGACTTTGTCTCAGACAACCAAAACTTTTGGTCAGTACACATTACGAAGACAAGAAGTGAATCAGTCTGCCTAGCCTTTTCCCAAGTATGTTGGGGTGGCGTCCAGTCTGACCTAATGAGTACCAGTATTTTATATGGAGCGATTGCCTATCTGTCTACCACAATCCAATAACTAACGTAACGCGATAACCCTTAAAAACCTTGGTGTCTGAAGCATAGACACGATTATTGAAGAGTAATAACTTGATCACTCTACGCTGATAGTGCACGCTAGAAATATCGTATTCACACTACACTTGAAACCTCTTGTACTGTTTCTTTTTTCCACATAAGTATGTTAAAAATAAATTTATTCAATCGCAGCCCACTACTCCTCAATTTTTTGAAACCTAATATCGTTATTGGTGAGGAATGTGACCTAGTAAAGATTTACCTTTGAAGGTTAAGACCTGTAGAACAATATGGGGTGTATAGTGATTATAATGTGTAAACATTTGCACAATATCTATGGACCCTGGTTTAATATACACAAATCATACAAGTATTTGTGAAAAACCTAACGTCGTTTTCACATTTTTGTATACATTTTCTTTGACACAAATATTTATTGCCGTATTTTTGTTAATGATGAACTGTATGTTTGGTATTTGAGGTCATTGCAACATCTCTTTTCTTCCATACTACAATTAGTCATCATCTCAGTAGTAATCCCGTTTCTAATTTTCATCTTTCGCGGGCGCACGGTTGGCGCAGTGGTTGAGCGATTGATTGCTGCGCTGCTTGTTGCGGGTTCGATTCGCGCACGGAACAAATATTTGTATGACCTACAGATAGTTGTCGCGTACACTATACATCGTTTCTATAATCTTCCCTTACTCTTATAGCTATCCACATTCATACTCAAATCTATTTTCATGACATCCCCTTAACAGTAATATAGAAATATGGTTATGTTAAATAACATGACCATACACAAATGCATGACAAATAGAAAAACAAACGATAACTACATAAACGTGTTTGTCTATCAAGACAATAACAATAAATTAATCTGCACTAGTATGACAACGATTTTAACACGAGCCGAGACAGTCCTGGCGCCAATATAATTGCGATCAATCCTTGCCATAGAGCAAAGAATGGACTTAACGGCAGGAGACGGTATCCATATAAATCCTACTAAGACCTCGTCTCCGGAGACACGGGGCGTCGCACGTCGCACCGCGTGACGCCCCCGTATCTCGGTCAACGAGGTCTATAAACTCGTGTTATAAATAGGAAAGAAATTCTGTGTGTTACCCTTTACCCAAGTCTTAACCGCTGAACGGAAGAAGATGAAACTTAGCATACGGCTAGAGCGTGTCATGGTGTACTAACATAAGAAATTTTTGATCTCCAGTATCCTTTGGCCTTTGGCTTATTTTAGCCTTGCAAACAGTGGAAACCGCTGGCAGAACATAGTTACTAGTAACATTACGCACAACGCAATATGTGCCTTAAGCACAAGTTTTGACTATCATAACCATAGCCAGAACTGTCACAGGACGTCGATTTCTATGAGTGACACTCACTGGTGGTCATCATCTTCCTGTTCTTGTCCCATGTTACTTGGGGTCTTTTCTTCTTCCATACCTTCCTGTCCCCCGTCACACCATCACTAACTCCCTTTTCATTCATATTACTCCTCACACAGTCCATCCATCTTTTCTTTGGCCGTCCCCTCCCTCTTCCTCCACTCACATTTATATTCATAACTCTTATTTTAGTAACATGCGTTTCATATCTCCTCGTCACGTGACCATACCAGCGTAAACTGTTTCCTTTAAACTTTTCTGTCACTGGCACCACTTTCAAACTTCCACTAATATACTCATTTCTCACTTTATCCATTCTCGTCACTCCGCACATCCATGTCAATATTCTCATCTCTGCTACATGCAATCTCTTTTCATCCATCTATTTCACACCCCAACATAATGATCCATACAGTACGACAGATCTAATCACAGACTCGTAAATTTTCCCCTTTAACTGAAGGGGCTTCCGTGGGTCGCAAGTTGTTCCAGCGACCTGTCGCCATTTCATCCATCCCGAGTTGATCCCGTGCGTTACGTCTGGGTCTAAGTCGCCATCCCCTTGGACAACCGACACTACCGGTCGTCGGTACCGGCAGTCGGAGCAGATCGGTATGGGTGTTCTAGCGAGAGCTATAAGCACGGATAGACCGCCAAAATCGCAGAACAAGTATTTTGTTTTGGTTCTGCTCAATTTCAAGCCAACATTCTCCACTCTGTGCCTCCACACCTCCATTCTGCTCTTGACCTCTAGGCCACTCTCGACCACTAGCACAATGTCATCGGCAAACATCATACATCAGGGTGCCCCTTCCTGTATGTTCGATGTCAGAGCGTCCATTATCATCAGGAAGAGGTAAGGATTGAGAACCGACCACTAACACCAGTTTTGTGTTGCTAATTTTGACTATCTAGCAGTGGCGCGCGGCGTTTGCTCTGTGATCCACGTATTATTTATAGATTGTAGTAGCAAAAATGATTTCGATAGCAATTATTATTTATTGCTTTTTCGATTGCTATTTGCCACTTGTTTATATGTTGTTTATTGCGGTTCAAAGAACTTGTATAAAATTTTCCATGTATGAGTTATGGGTAAATGTAAGTGAACGTTAAATTAAGGGCCTGTAGCTTTATAATTATTATTACACGACTATCAATAAAACCCAAAAAATAATACAACTGCGCCACGTGAGCATGTTAGGAACCATAAAATGACAGAAAGTTAAATATTTGGAAATGCCTAGCTAGAAACTGTTAATATAATTTCTTACAGATCCATAAAGTTTTTCAAAACCAAATCACAGTAGGACTAATATCGGAAACGAAGCCATTAAAAATAATTGAACATTTACAATTATAATTGCCGGTATGTGATTGTCAGAATGTTAACGAACGAACACCAAAGTACTAATGCCGACGCCTGAAATTTCTTAATCTCCAAGCTCCCAGAAATCCTAGATATGTAGAGGTTAGTTTGTTCCACTTGCATAACTCCAAAGTTAAATGAGTCAGTTAATTAAGTCTTCATGATAGTTCTGTAGTTAAACTTAGGGCTTCTTTGATCCCGAAAGATCATTTCGGCTGAGAAAAAAGAGAATCTTACTTCGAAAAACTTGAGAAGAAAAACAATTTAAAATTATTAAAATTATCTACAAACAATTGGTGCATTAATGAATGACTGTTTTGATAATTTTTTCTATTTCAAAATCAAGTACATTCCTTGCTTGATCATAAAGCGAATTCTTGCCCCTTCTTTGACCACCGACACTTGTTAGTGAATATTGCCACTAACACTATCCTTAGATGACGTTTTGATGATCCCAATGATAATCATTTATTACCAAGAAAGATGGTGACGTGTTTCATGCTCTTAACACTAAATCAGTACTCCCAATTCTCCAGGGAAAGCTAAGACTAACAAGAGTTCTTCCGTCGGAAGCATAAAATATAAAAAAACCAGACATAACACATTAAGAATTTTTATTACCCAATAACTCTGGCACATCTTATATTCATCGCGTGAATACGAATAGAGTAGATATAATTAAAACTTAATGTTTGTACAAAGGGGGTGAGTTTTCATCCCTTTCGTTTCTAATTTAGGTGTATATCCGTGGTTTGTGTGTTAAGGGATAAAATTCTATGGGTCAGAAAATCAGAACTCTATTTTGTTTTGAATTTGAGTTGAATGAGGGTAATTAGAGGGCAGCGAAAATGTTATGTTTTGTGAAAAATTGTGATGATAACGTAGTTGCTAAATTAGTATTTTGTATGCGCTGTTTCGAAACATAATAATTGAACTAATAATTAACATAATATACCAGCGGCTTCACCCCCGTGAAAGTTAGAAATTATCCTAAGAAAACATAATCCCGGAAAAAAAAAGTATCCCATGACATGGCCTACACGTGTGCCGTGTGTTTATCCAATTCAGTCGTTGAGACATGATGGACTAACAAACATCCAGAAATCCATTCAGACTTTCATTTTTATACTATAGTAGCCTAGGATGATCTTAACTATGGACATAAAATTCTGTTTTTAGATTTTTTTAATGAACTTTTTTTATTTACAACTTTCAGTTCTTTTTTTTTGAATTAGGTACATTTAAACATATAAATGTTATATATCTTTGAAATCACTTTTAAAACCCTTTACTTAGATACTTTAAAAAAAAATGTGGTCTCCCACAATATGGCGCCCAAAAGCGACAGTGACACTTGCAGGGTTAATACGAATCGATTGACGTAAGAATCATCAAAAACGGCCAACACGTTTGATCTCTAGAACGCCACATAGGAACAGATATACATACATACAGACATACATACATACATAAACTGATAAACACATTACCCTCCTTCGGCAGTTGGGTAAAATACTCTTTAAAAAAAAAACAATGTAAAATAACGAGACAAAAATGGGTGCGACAGCAAAATCCGCCTCTCCGACAATTACATTCATTCAAGCATTACTTTAATTTGAAGCTGCTTTAAATGTCCGGCCAACATGGCTTTGAAATTAACTCTCTGTAAGCACTGAACCGAATAAATGAATTTAGAAGATCTTTTGCTATTAGTGAGAAAATACCAGCTTTGAAATGATTTAAATGTGTGTAATTGTTTCTTGTTAAGTGTAATGGCTGTGCCTTGAGATACGGTTGAGTTAATACGAGTATGTTAATACTTATAAAAAATTTGTCTATGACTTTAGCTAGGAATTATTTGTGTGAATGTACTGGTGACGGAACCCAGATCCTTGGTCACAGCAGCCTTACCTACGAAATTTATTAGTTTTTTTTTCAATATCATGACGCAGCTGGTAGTCAATTACGTGGAAACATGGCAGTCATTCATGAGACTACTAATATTCCATATTATTTTAATTACTCATCAAAGACAGCCAAGAAACCAGAAACACTATCAAAATCAAAATAAACAGGTTCCTAAAAAAATAATTTAAACTCCTCTTAAACAGCAGATCACGTAGACGTCCTTAAAAAATGATGTCCTTGGGAGCCCGTGAGAGTAACAATACCTTCCAGCCTAGATACATATAGATTCATGTTATGCTGTAAAATATTGCAGCCGTAAAACACAGATGGGGTAATGAGGGGGATCAACATTTTCGCGAAAATGAGGAGGAAAATATGTGGATAAAGTGAACTCTAAAAGAATGCCTTTGGGGGGTATTAAATCCAAAAGTGTGTTTAGGTGACGCAAAAAACATGAGTGTGATGTAGGGCACCATTAGGTTAAATAGTTTCTCGAAATACTAAAAGTGGAACTTTAGAATTTGTTGGAAAGTGCTAATCTCTCGAAGTACCAGTTGGATTTGATAAATATTGTTTTCATTTGATATCCCACTTATTGAAAAAGGTTACAGACAATTTAACACTAGCTGTCCCACGCGGCTTCGCTCCCGTCAACTGGTTACGTACCTACCCATCTACCCTACCTACCATACCCTACCACTACATACATGAGTCACTAAAGGATAAGGTGGACCGTCGACCTGGTGAGCACCACAAATATCCGCTGGATGCATGAGCATAGTATCGATCAATGTGGCAACACTTGAGAGACGCCTATACCTTTCTGACAATGATGATGATGATGAGACATAGTCCGATACTTGTTTATTTTCACGAATACTTTCAACCGCTGAAAGATTGTATTAAAAGTCACCCTGTAGTTGACGGACTCTGTTTTCCTTGAACAGGATCGAGAGCTCGTTTTTAAACCTTACACCAACCGAATATCAATCTAATAAAACAACATACCTATAAATCAGTTTCACAGAACGGATAAACAAACGAAACCTAGATCAATAGTATTAAGGGTGACAATAGCACAAGTATTCCTAGGACATGATTGATTCACCCAAACAATCAGACCAGCCTGCAGACTGCGAAATGCTGAGTAGAATGGATAAGCCTGATTTAGGTGCGACAAAAAATATTACCGAAATAAATAAAATATGTTTATTTTAAAGAAATATGGACGATATGGACTGTTTTTTTTGTTATTTTTAATCAAAGTACCAGCGGGTTCGCTCATGAGAAAATCCTTAATTATTTCATGGGAAGTTACTACGGGGATAGAAAAAATACCTATATTCTATAAACCATGGTCTACCCATGTTTCTTATTTCATCCATTTTTTTTTATTTGGGTTCTTTGGATTCTGACATTACATAATTTATTTAATAAAACTTTATGCACACGTACAAAGGCGGACATAGTGCATGTAAATCCCTTAGATTATAGACTTTGCAAAAATTGTTACAGCTGATAGAATGGCAGTTTGTTTAGTTTCACAAGCTAATATAAAATGGAGAGAAGTAATATACTTTTCTCGTTGCAGAGGAGATATTAAGAGATAACAAATTAGTGATACAAAAAAAAATTGGGTAAAGTGATGTGATAATGGGTACTGTATACCTAAATACAGTACCCATTATCACATCACTTTCAAGCGCCAAATAGATAAACAAATCGGATGTGATCGGTTGCCGGCAGCTGTTGGGTGTAGGGTAGCTACTCGTACGGGGGAAATAATCGTAGTACATTAGTATGGGAATGTATTATGGAGTATGTAAGAATTGTAACAGGTGCCAGTCTGCCTACCTCCATGCGAAAAAGGCGAAGCATGGGAAATCTAAATAACTGTCGTAATATGGCCACAAAGAAGATGAAGAAGAGATATGCCATTTACAAGAATAGGTATTTCCATTCAATTTCAAAACGTCAATGCTGTCAGTCTTTTTTGGGCACTTCTTCGGATGACAGTGATGTGGAAGAGCCGTTAGAAGCCGGAGGAAGTCCTTGGGTTTTATTTAAGTTTGATATAAATTGAAGGATTATGTAAATCCACGATTTCTTACAACTGAAAAGTGCTTACGAATAACCTGTATTTTGATCCTGAATGATATTCGTCCAGACTTAGTTTTCAAGACATCATGAATCAAAAGCCTTAACAAACATTTTATCATTATAACCCTAGTTTGTATTTTACGGGATTTTGGGACTGATCCGCTAGTTTTCATCGCATCGTGGTCACATTATCACTCAGTATTGGAGAATCCAACAAACAGACTAAAATGTGATTATGTGTTTCATCACGATCTCTACTAATTGCTACATTGATTTTAAATTGGCTTAGAAGTTTTATAATTATCTAGTTTTTCCCTGCGGCTTCCCTCCCGTGATCCCGTGATCTTGTACTCAAATTGAGTGTTAGTGGTTCTAAAAATTCCTTTGCATAAGTTCATTAAATTATTTTTATACTTCAGTTATTATTTTATAAATTACACAAACAATTTTCGTTGAATTTACCTGACACTTGAAGCACATTGTAATCTGTACCAATAACAAGGCACTTTATACGTGTCCATACTCTGTTATTAAAAATCAGCAAAGGATTTGAACAATATTTAATCCCCAAAACATATTTATTAGATAATAAATTGCGCACACAATATCGATACACCATCGACATTAAAAATAATATCGGTATATCACGTCTTTAAACTTGAACCACTTTATTAACTCAGTAAAGGTGAATGTGTTGCAAAAAGAAAAATGGCTTATGTAACTTGAGCATAAAAGGCGGTTGCAGGACGGTTCGTTCGTCGGACGGCGGGTTCAAACTAAAACGCAATAAACGTAAATAGATCGTATACAGTTCGATCTATTTTACGATTTTATTCCGTTCAAGTAACACACGTTCAAGTAATTTCATGACAAATGTAGCTGTGTTGATCTAACCATGAATGAAATTCAAAATCAGCGAACTCATAATAAATTGCTACGTTAAACAAACTCGTATTTCCCCGGATTCGTCCTAGTTTGGAAGGCGTCCGGGGAGCGTCCGTTCAGGGTTTTATTTGTAGTCCGGGTTTTAAAATCTTCAAATCACCAATGGCAATTTTCACCAATTTGTCTTTCAATTGTGTATAGTGAAATTAGGAAGGGTATGTTCCCGAATTGGTATCATTTAAATTTGGTGAAGATCCGATGAAAAAATATGGAGATATTCAACGGAACTCTTCAAAAATTACAGCAAATCACCCGGGATTGCATATATGTTTATTGTAATGATGAAAACCTTGATGAAAAATAAAAAGATTTTACAAAAAAATACAAACGACTTCCGAAATTGAAATTATTTTTCAGTTTGTAGCGTTTTTAATTGGAAATCGGTTTTCGGAAAGCGTTTTTAGTCGGAAATTTTTTATATATTTTTTTTACAAAAAAATACATAAAAAATTACATTAGTTGAAAAAAGTTATGAAAATAAATAAAATATTGATTTATATTATTACCATTAAAACTACATTTTATTCCACTGAGTAAGTAACTTAGAAAAAATAGTCTGTTTATGTCCGGGTTGTAAGCTCCTAAATCCAGGGCTCTCTCGCTTCTTGTCCTGGTTAGCAGATTTAAGAGATGGCAACCCTAATCGCAGGGGCTTATAACAATAAAAACCATCGATATATCACACCTTTAAATCCGATCAACTCTATTACCATAACAAAGAGACAAAATAAAACCGATTCTATCCTATCGCGGTCATATTTCAAAATCGAATCGAATTCCTTTAAATTGGATTCCATTACAGGTAGTAATTTGAATAAATAAGAGGTGGCGAGAGCGTGCTTGTAAATTCTTGGCTCATTTAATGGTTATGTTATCGATTAACTATTTGGTATCGATTTTCAAGGCTTTGTTTTGTTCGTGTTTATCTTGGAATATAATATTATTAACGATGCAAACTGAATAGCGACTTTGGAGTGCGATTTTCGCTATGCAATTCCTCTCACCCCCGCTGTCACTCGAATATGCTACTGTTGAAGTGTTGTCGCACTTGCTTTAATGTTCTGTGCACTTGCTTTCCCGCCTTCACAAAAGCCGAACGTACGCGCACAGAGTGGAGCGGAGCGGTGAAACGAAACGTCATCGAAGGTTTTGAAGGGGCGCGCCTTCAGGCTCATTCTTGGCCACGCACCATCATTGGGACAACACATCTTCGTGATACTCTCTCGTGTTATGGTTAATAAACCTGAGTTACGAATGTTACGATTCACTGACCGTGGTTAATATATTTATATATTACTACTGCACACGACTCTCTCAGTGTTCCAGGCTGCCATTAAGTTTGAATTTTCCTGTAGATTTTATTTATATTAGAATACACGAATAAATATTTTTGGAGCTGTTACCAAGAAGTATTTCAAAAATAGACGGTATATTAAACCTAACCCATTTATCTAATAGGTACCTTTAAACGAGCAATTCTTTTATATAATATATATATATATATATAATCTGAATCTCGGAAACGGCTCCAACGATTTTCATGAAATTTAGTAAGCAGGTGGTTTTGGGGGCGATAAATCGAACTAGCTAGGCTTAATTTTTAGAAAACATCGTTTTCTATATTTTCACCCGAGCAGAGCTCGGTCGCCCGGATACTTTAACTGAAACGGCGTCATGTTATGTTACGTATTTTATTATTTTTTTGTAAATCTCTGTGGTGTTGAAAATATTATAAGAAATATATTTGAATATTTTAGATCAGCAGAAGCTACGCTTTTTATATCTAAATATGTAATAACTTTTTTAAATGATCACAACCTTAATCAGACAAATTAGAAATCAACTTTACATATTCCACAAGAATATTTTATCGAGTACCTTTATTAAGTCCAAACCATACCGTTTTATGTTATAATTCCATCATAAACTGACCCGAACAGACAGACTATCATTGGTAAGAGACACCTTACACCGAGACGCGAAACTGCCAGCACTTTTTAAAATAATATGAATGAAAAAAAGTAAACTTTATTTCATTCATAAAAAGGTGAACTTGAATTTTATTTCATTCATGAAAAGGTCACAATTTATTGAGATAATTTGAATACATTTTAAATTTCGCGGGATGTATTCGAATTATCTCACTGAAATGTGTAACTGTAATAACTAAAGTTCTATATGGTGTATCTTAAAAAGCGAGTTCTACATTAAAAATCTTTAAAGTACGTGTCTCTTCTGAAAACCAAGTGTTTCTATTGGCTTTAATAACAAGATGGCAACGATAAGGCCTGCCCATTTTAAGGGATTCTATCATGGGGTTTCAAGGCATGGGTATTGTTTTATGGCGTTTTGAAGGTTTATGACGTGTTAATATTGTTGTAATTTTGATGATATAAGATAAAAATTGCACATTTACTAGTCCTGATACCGTCAATATAATAATAATAAAAGCCTGTTACTGTCCCACTGCAAGGAGTCTAGAACCTTGACGATATCCCCCAGTGCAGCTCTGAACATTTTCGGAGATAGGACGTCTCCCTGTCTCACACCTCGCTGCAGAACGATAGGTGCCGAGGTCTGATCCTGAAGACGAACTGACATGGTGGCGTTTTTGTACAAACACTTCAACACTTCGATGTACCGGTAGTCGATTTGGCACCGGTGGAGAGACTGCAGCAAAGGCTCAATCGAATCGAAGGTTTTCTCGTAGTCAAAAAACGCTTAGCAGAGAGGCAGATCCTATAGTATGTGAAATAGTGAAATTGTTGACTCTCTTCACGTGTTTGATCAAACTGTAAGTGCATGGTCAAGTCACTTCCTAACAAAATTTGTTCGTACTGTGTAACGAACAGTCAGCTGCAAACATTGTTTCTAAAGAAAATCTAGAAACAAAAGCAGTAACTCCACATTTTTCATCTCATATTTTTTTCTATTTTACTCTCGTGTGAAGCCGGGGCGATACTGTCCCACTGCAAGGAAGAGAAGACACGAATTTAAGTAAGAAGTTGATTTATTGTTAAAATGATAATGTTATGTATTTAAATAAAATAAGTTAGTGTCCGGTACCAATTGCACTCCCCAAAAGAAACTGCTTCAATATTGAATTCATAAATAAATGTAAGATTTCTTATTGAACCGAGTCTCTTGGACTTCTCAAACAGAGAAGCGAGGTGAAATTGAAAATTAATATAATTGAATTAAAACTTTTGTTCAAGACAAAGTTAGCGCTTTGTTAATAGGGTCGACTAACAGCGTTTGATTAAATACAGCTTGTTGTTTTTAAAGTTTAAGATTCAGATAAATTATTCGCATATTTTTTTTCTGGATAATTATACGAGTATGCCACGGAAACTAATTCATAACACGTTAAAACGTGTAAAACCTTGTTATTGGAAAGTCTATAAATTGTTTATCAGTCAAATTCAAACCTAATAGGTACCTACTCTCGAAAAATGTGTTCAATCTATACCTCAGAAATATCTTCAAAACACTATATCTTACTGTCAAGTAATTGTTCACAGTCATTTTCTTCGCCTGGAATACATAAAATAAATATCAATGTATTTAACGACAAGTTGTTATAAAGAGATCATAACAAAGCAGAGTAGCTAGAGTGAAAATTGACACAAAACAAACTCTAAATATAAATAAAACAATAAATAAAACACGAAGCATAAAATTAATTTCAAAGCATAGACAAAGTGATAATTAAATATAGAATTTTATATTATTCGGGGGCTTCATTATAGTTTACAAATAGTTCTCAGTAATATTCGTTTGAGAAATAATGTTATAATTTTGTTAAATTATTTCAAGTAGTTTAGACTATCTTTAAAAGTTAAACGGAAAATAGCACGAAATACTTTGAAAAAAATTACAGTCATGTTTACTTTAGACTTAACAGGTACTTATGTGCTATAAAAAAACACGCTGCGTCAGTCGGAATTATTACAACGCCGTTCGGAGTTTTGTTTTTTATATGTAGGCCACATATAAAAAATATACTCATAATATAAATTATTAATAATCTAATTATTTTTGTACGTTTTCTTATCTATAAATCGAACCAACTATAATTGAATTTATATGCCAGATCCAGGTCTATATGATCGTGATTTGACCTACTTCGTGAAATGCAGGTATCACAATTATAATTGTTGTGTGTTATGTGTGCAGAATTTAGGATACGGTTAAACTAGAGAAATATCGCCTGTAACTTCTACACAGTTTTAATTCGTTACAGAGTCAATTACTATCACTATGATACTAAGTACTACTCTGGACTGAAAAGAAAACACTGAGCAGTTCCTAATCCAGTATGTGTCATGTCACGGCCATGTCCGAACGATCGCTGTTGCTATTCATGAACCATATCGACACGATACGCAAAACTCTCCACCTAGTACCAAAAAAAGGTACTTGTGTATCATTTTAATCAATCAATCTTTATTCGTGAACATAGGTATTACAAGTTTAAGTAAACAAATCATGACAAGGTCCGACACACAGATATTAATGCAGTTACGGATAGGATTATTTTACGTTACTACTGGCAACGCCGGCAACAAATGTCAATAAATGTCAATACCAGATTACCTCTTACTTTCTTTCTTTTCCCGCAAAATATTACCAGTTTCATTTTCTTTTTTCAATATTGTAGACGAGAGAAGATTTTCTAAAATGAACAAAGAAACGTTGAATCAAATATGAAAAATTTAATCCTTAACAGGGCGAGACTACTGAGATGACGGCTAATAGCGAATGAAAAAGGAGAAAATACATGTTGCGCCAACTCCAAATAAACTGAGACAAGGACAAGAGAATGGTTCAATCTCATTTACGTACAATTCCTAATTGCCTCTTTATAACAAACTTCTCTGTTCAACTTTCTTGCGATACTAACTTTTAATACCACCATAATTATGTAGGTACGACCATGATGTTTCCAACTCAAAGAAAATGGCGCATGTTCGAGTTTGCCAAAACGCAAAACTTTGTAATTAACGTTATATTTATCTACATAATAAGTGTATATATTGTGATGTAATAAAGAAGATAAATAGAAAAGACTCATTCCACACACATCACACCATCACCAGCGTGGTTGCTGTGCTCTTTTACTACAGTCATAGAGACTGGACTAAGGGTCAAAGCACGCTCAGACAAGTCGAAGCGAAACTGCGCACGTGACACGTCTAAGGGTGCCTTTCCACCAGAGATGTGCTAAGCAGCTATGCTGCGAGGATGTGAAAGCTAAACTTCGAAACACTGATGCTAAGCTATGTAGCGGGCTAGTAAGATGCGCTATGATATGCCCTACCGCGAGATAGCTGTGCGAGGAAGATGCGCAGCTCGAGCTATGCGATGAATTGAAAGTATGGAAGCCACGGGCTGCACATAGCTACACCACTCGCGACCATCCATAGCACGCATCCAGATCATGCATCCATCCATATAAAAAACAAAGCTTAGTAGAACCCGATTTCATCAGTGCTATGCTCTAGGACCAATGAAAATGCTTGCTGGATATCAAATGCATCCATAGCAACGTAGTATAGCATATCTCTCGTGTAAAGGCACCCTAATTCTGTAGGATGTGCGTCTCGATCGTATTTTTTAAAGTAGGCAGTCAATCATGAGGGACTTGTAATTCAATGTATTTTTTTGTCATATTTTTATATATTTTAATTTTTTTGACCGGCTTCAAGTAAACAACTACTTACACATTGACATGACACCATACATCGATATGCACCAAATCGCAATTTTACTTATTCAAGAGACATTAATAAAGTGGTTTCATGTGCCAAATCCAAGGTTTCAAAACACACACACATACAAATAAAAAGTTTAGTTTTCATAAAAACCGGGTAACATTGTTCCTGAATACTGTATTTTCACTTTATTACTCTTACTTAGCCGTGACTTAAACAGTGCAAATGGAGCCAAGTACCGATTAGTAGTAGGTACCAACTAGTTCACTTTTTACACACATTTTCACGTTTAAAACTATTTTTGTAGCAGTAAATGCTAACTAGATCTTTTTACCGCATTTAACTAGAAGCTGAGCCAACAGTATGTCTCATTACTCAAAATGTGAGCGAATGCCTATGTAATGGTCTATTCATTTCATTCATCATTACCTACATTTATTAGACTTGCTCGACTTGCTTACTCGCGTTACTGTTGCACATGAGGTCTAGAGCCCCTAGACAAGTGACATTCTATCATCGAAAGCGTAGCGTAAAATGTCAAAAATGTATGGTAATGTCAAACGCTATCCAAACGTCACGTGATCAATCCCTTACATTTAGGCATTTCGACCATCGCCATCGCTGACATCGAATGATACTTGTCTAGAGTCTCTGAGTTCGATTTCCGGGTCGGACAAAATGTTATTGGGCTTTTCCATCTTACATTTCTCAGTAGCAGCCGAGAACAAATCTGGAGTCCAGATTGGTGCCCGTTGATGGCAGTGGGATCTTTCCTATTACTTGACACTTAAACATAACTGGCAAAATTGTGGTAGTGGTACATTCTGCACTTTGCTCAATCCTTTGATAAATATAGGGGTGATTAAGTTATGTTTAAATAGCTCCACTAATGTGATTTATTTTAACATAATATCAACCCCAGATCACATTACTGAAGTTTCATCAACTACTTCAAAGTCCTTGCATGATATACCAGATAACTTATTTAGACGTAGGTATTTCTAATTTATACACCTATTACAACAAGTTTACAGTCGCTACGCTTAATAATATGTTTAAGAGTTGTAATATGTTATAGTTGTCGATTTCAAAGCGAATGGTACGTAAGCTTTTGAATCTGGCAACTGATCCGTAACAAAATATTATTAACGGTACAGGGTTTGGGTAAAATTAGATCCTTTGAAGCCTTTTGTGACATTTTTAAAATATAAAGTATTTAAATAAAACATGCATGAGTAAATCGTTTTTATACTATATCTATATATATATATATATATATAATCGAAAGGTCACTCACTCACCTATCACGAAATATCGAATACCGCTTGATATATAAAGATGAAACTTGGCAGGAAGGTTCCTCAAGTGACGTAAGTGCGCACTAAGAAAGGAGCACTTGAGACCTATTGAGGCTCAGAATGGAACGTCGCGTTAACAATTCGACGTGATTTCGTAGAAATTGTTCCACAGGTATTAAATCCGTTTTACAATTTTTTTAAATAAAATCTCTGTCGAATCGCTGTGGCATTGTCCCGACGCAATAAGTTGTTTCAAGTATGATCAATTAAATTGCATTTTTCTTTTCATTGCCAAAAACCCAACTTATTTAAAAGTTTACTAATATAAATCTCGCGACTTTTCACAACCATTTATTACGACCTATTTAGATTGAAACCTATTATTCCAAAGGGTATAAATGAATTAAATAGGTATAACATATAATGTTTTCAAATAAACGTTCTCGCCTTTGGTTATAAGTCTGCTGCTGAATTACTCCTGTTGAGCAGGGGTTTTTTCTCTTAACAGAAGCATAACATAATCTGCATTCCATCCAACTACTGAAACACAGGCTTTCTTTCTGTGAGATGGAGTGGGCTATCATCTACATACCACGCAAGCCCTGTGCGACCAGACGGATGTCACGTGTCTTCGAGTTTTATGTACAGGACCAAAAACGTACTCTCAAACGTACTCGATTTTAGTCAATTTATTTTATAAAGTTTTTTTGCCAGATTTCTGTGTCAATAAGTAATTTAGACATAGACCAACATGATGTAGAACATTGATATTATTCCATTCTAGATTTCGGGCCCGCAATCTAATTACACTCTCTCTCTCTCTCATCCGGGCAAGCCCGGCTGAGAGAGAGAGAGTGTACTGTGACAGACTTCAGTCACACATTATTATCACAGTTTGGAAGCAAAAATCGTAATAAAATACGCGACTCAAGCCTATCACAGAGGCCGTGCTCGCCCGGCAGGTCTATAAACATAAGTTATATTCTCTAGAAACTCTGTCCTAAATTAAAAATTAATCCATTTAAGTTGAATCAAAACGATTTTGTTTGAAACACAAATTTTAGGCTAAAATCTATATAAATACTGAGCTGAAAGTTGGCTCGAAATAATGGTAGATATTTGACAATTTTAATGTAATTCTAGCTTTGGGCTATAAATCTGAATACTGCGAATTATTAACGCCGAACTGTGGATTTATCTATACCAATATTTTAAAGAGGAAAGAGTTTTTTGCTTGTTTACTTATTTGTACCGAATAGGCTCCGAAACTACTGGACCGATTTTAAAAATACTTTCATATATTGAAGGCTACATCATTCTCGTGTATATATTGATAGGCTATAATTTATTTTCAAAAAAAAAATTGAGCTCCTTATGAAAATTGCAATAATGTAACCCAAAGTAGCAAAGTTTTGTCTATAAAATTCATTATTTAGCGTGCAATGAGTAAAATATTGATGATACATAAAATTTATGAACTACATGATTAAAATATTCAAAAAAATCTGGGAGAAAATATATCTCACTATCATAGTTAAGTCACAATAGCAGCTTTTGTGTTCTAAAATTTAATTAGTTCGCCGCGCCGTTGGAAACAAAGGTTGGTTACATTCGTATTGCAGTATTAAGTCTTATTCAAATCAATAGTTAAACAATTTGGTAGGGTAGTGTAAGAGGCATGTAGGCAGGTAGGATGATCAGTAGGGCAGGTGAGTAGGTTGGTAGGGTAGATAGGTAGTAGGTAGGTAGATAGATGCCCACTAGACGGGAGCGAAGCCGTGGGGGTCAGCTAGTTTGAATATATTCTGCTTATTTAAGAATTCTATATTATTTAGGAAGTCAAACTTTTTAATATTTTCAAGCAAAACAAAATGAAGCGATATTTACTGATGCCGACATGTCTTGCCGAGTGGCCTTTGCCCAGTTGTGAAATGTGTGAAATATACAAGTGGATTCCATCCCATTAGAATTTTCAATAGCCTAAAAATATAGAACACACTTTCAAACTTAAATGAAAAGCATAAAAAACATAGGGTTTTAGTTCACACAGTAACCGAATTAAAATTCAGTTTCTAATGAAAAAACCAACAATGTATTCCGACCTTAATAACTAACACGCTGTGGGAGTACAAAGTGCAAAAGTTAACACAACTGCCACTACACAGACAGACAAGTTAAGAAGTACCATATAGGTTAAGCATCTTCACAATCTGCCTAGCCTTTTCCCTACTAGGTATGTCGGGGTCGGCTTTCCGTCTAACTGGATACAGCTGAATATACATGGAGCGACTGCCTATCTGAACCCCCTTTACACGCCCGGCTGTCAGATTCTCAGACTTATGAGTAGCCGTATCGAATGTCAAAGATCTAAAAGTGACTAAAGATAACGTGCGTGGAGCGGTCTCGTTAAGAAATGGACGGTCACGAATCAGATACCACGAATTAGCTAAAGTATTACCATATTATTACGTTGTTCTTCCGAACTGGCTAGGTGGGATGACAATCTGGCAGAGTAAATGGTTGCAGCTGGATGAGATCAGTCGAGATTTGAGTTTAATGGGCGCTTGGAGAAACCTAGGTATGTCAAGCGTAAACTGCTTCCAGCTGACGATGACAACTTACTTATATAATATGTACAAAGACTTTGTTCGGAAATAAAAAAACAGGGAACAGAGAGCCTAGTGTGCCTGTTGCACTCTTCAATAAGGATAATGATAAAAACTATTTAGTCCGTCAGATTACATAAAAATATTGGACACATGTTTTTTTTTTATCTCGTAAACAAAAAAAAACCGGCCAAGTGCGAGTCGGACTCGCGCACATAGGGTTCAGTACCATTATCGCAAAAATCGACTAAAAAATCACATTTGTTGTATGACACTCCCACTTAAATATTTATTTTATTCTGTTTTTAGTATTTATTGTTATAGCGGCGCAGAAATACATCATCTGTGAACAGCCTGGTGACAGACTGGCAGACGGACAGTGGAGTCTTTGTGATAGGGTCCCGTTTTTACCCTTTGGTTATGGAACCCTTAAAATGACGATGATACAGTGCGTTAAAATATCGTGTGTCGTCACGCCGCGGCCATGCAACACTTTTACTAACAAAGTGACGTCACAAGCCCCCATTCCTGAACTTTGATGCGCTTTATCTTTGTCAATTTTAATTTATTTGATAAAGCCAAAAATACATTGCCAATATTATTTGATGATCTCACTGACGGTCTAAATAGAATTATCATTTTACTACCCAGGAAACATCCCCATTGTATCTCTCGCAAGTTTGGCCAGTAACAGCCGCTGAAGTTGGCTTCCTTGACAAAAATTCAGCCAGTAACGTAGAAGGAATGTAATGTTGAGCTAGTTTTAAATGAAGCTTCTGCAGTCCATCTCTACAATCCCCAACTGTCTTTATCGTAATGAAGAGACTTTGTTAATAGCGCCATATTTCTCCATGCACTGGGATGAATTCAGGTCGCAATTTGTGGGTGGCAACATTTAGATATGTGTGAATGTTCTGTGCATCGTCCACCATTTTGGTTCAGTTAACGTTATTGTCTAGTTTTAATATACGGATTAAAATAGGAATAAAAATATTGTTATCTAGATAATATGGGTATTTGTTTGTGAATTGAATGGTGATAAAATTGTATCTTTATGGTACTGATCTTGAATTGGATTTTTACAGGATGGTACGATGTCGGTTAAAAACGCAGCTGTTTTCCATCGTATATGACAATGAGATCAGAAAATTTTGTATCCCATTAGATGGTTTCCCATTAGAATTTTTTCAGAAGCAACTGTAAAATATTGATTTAAACTATAGTTTTTTCTAAACAGAGAATTAGCAAGACAATTTTAGGTCTAACCTTTGTAATTTCATTCTGATGACATGACAATTTAAGGGAGGCAGAAATAACTTTATTTTAAACTCCACTTAAGTACTAGGAAGAGATAATATAAGTCATTAAATACTAGTATAACTTACAAGTAACACAAAATGGCTGCGGAGCTCAAAATTAAATTGCCGACACAACGACAACCTCTCAAGTTTAACCCCTGCAGCGACTAACCATATAATAATCCCCTTGAACTTCCGAGACATTTCAAATTTAAATTCAAAAACGATTGTCTGTACTTATATAAACATTATTATACAATATTTATGTACCTTTTGTTAGTCATTTTATCTCAGCCTGTGATTTTTATGGTTCATTGTTGAAGATTGTATCTTTATCTTTGTTAGATTTTATAAATAAACGCCGACAAAATGTTTGGCTTGATTCGTTTAAGAGTATTTTTATGTTTTGAAGTTCGCTTGTTCATTGTATATTGAACTGCTGTACGGACGAATAAATATGTGTTGTGTATTTTATGTCCTATTTCTTTTTCGTGGGTGTGAAAAGGCCATCCGTAATTTCGAAATAAGTTAGGTAAGAAAAAATCTTAACTATTTCCACAGTGTATGTATGCCGTCAACTTATTCTCAAATCTATGACTCAAATTGTCTCTCTACATAACTTCAACATTCGAACGGTGTCTCGGTTTGAACTCGTTTGTTTCAAAAGCAAATCAACATTTAAAACAAATGAGTTAGCTTTCTACTTTTGTCTGCTCACTTGAGTGAAGTTCTAAATGAACTTTACAGAATAGCAGTACCTTAGATATAATAAACAAGTGCAGTACTGACTTAGAGACTTACAAGAGTGTTTTTCTAAGGAGCAGATAGGTAGGATAGGTTGCTTCTAGGCAAGCCTGCTTCACCGTCGACCACATCGTCGCTTACCATCAGGTGAGATAGTGGTCAAACGGGAGCCCAAACTAAAAAAAAAGAATACAAATGCACAAATGACGAAAATGGCTTCCAATTTAGTGTTCCTTCAAAGTCTTGAGTTAACAAATTACTTGCAACCCTCATAACATATTCCCCACAGTCTCTCAGTTATATGAACGAAACTTGTCAAATACAATGTCAATGTCAGAGTACAATCAACAGCAGATATAGATAGCAATAGGTAACGCCATGTATTGAAATAATTCTTCACTCGTATCAAAACCAATAAAATTAATCACGGCGAATTTTGACTAAGTACATGCATGTGTGCCCAGTTATAATTGAAAAACTGTGTGCACAAAATAATGTGCGAAAAATTTGTTGTATCGTTAATGGCGGGACGAACTGCACCAAGCAAACGATCAGTTACCCGCTTTATCCCTGGATCGATAAAGCTGGCATTAATTTGAAGAGACAATGGTCTAGCAGTGGGACGATACAAGCTAACAGTCATCGAAAGATTATGGATACTTTCAATCTTTAGGACTATATCGACCCCTAAATTACTTAGCAACTTGTGATGTTGACTGTAGGTACTAGGTACCAAGACTTGCGTCAACTTTCACAACAAAGACGTGAAGTTTGCACTTTGGAACAATTTGTAGTCTGCATCGTGGTGTTATTACCTACACTGTTTATGAAAATATGGGGTTATTAACAAAATAATTACTACGTAGAATATAATGAGAGACGGCAAAAACTGCGCACGTCAAAGGTTAAGCAACCGCGGTCCTGTTTTGCATGGGTGAACGTGCCGTAGGCTTTTGGATTTCACGTCAAATATAACGTCAAATTTACCAATTTTTAACCAGCAAAAATAAAGAAAAGAAGATGAGGTTCTAAAATCAAGAATTCGAGAAGTTGACGCATATTATTGTTTTTTATTTAAAAAAATCTTGGTAGGTACAGGAATTTTGGGGATAGGTGAATCTTTAAAAATCACCCATAGCGAATTTATCTAAAATCTCAGGAAATTTTTCAGAACCGCCTACAATAAATTGATATCTAACGCTTGATAGGATTACATCACCGGCTATGCACGCAAATGCGTTTGATCATAGATAAGGCAATTACAGAAGAAACATTTTCTCATAATTTAGAGGAATGGACAATTTACAACACTATTAAAGGCGGTGTGGGTTCGAGTTCGTATCCGGTTAAGTGCACGGTTCCTGAGTAACAGACAAAGGGATCGAATCATCGGAATTGACGTAGTTATCAATAGGTATGTAATCTAATTTTGTAAGTCTGGGAAGAGACAATGTCCTGCAGATTTTTAACGAACTACCAAGCTGGTGCTATAGGTACATGCGAAAATGTGTTCATATATGCCAAACGGGCCCAAAATAGAGTAGAGAGCATGGCCCAAAATTGAGAAACAAAGAGAGGTCTTTGCCCTAAAATGGAATAGAACAGACTGGAAACAAATATCAAATAAGTAGTGTAACAAATAGGAAAAATTGCCAAAGTCGAACCACTAGTCACAATTTTAGACTGTCTGAAAGTGGCACCGAAGACAAATCAAGATCTTCCTTAGGCCTTCCGTTCATAACTTTTCACTGTATCTACACATCGCTACTTCAACACGGGGCGTGAATTAAAATGTAACGATACGACGCTTTAGGTTCCTAGTTCGATACCACAAGTAGTCTCGATACGAAACAAAGTTTGATACCAGACCGCGGAGCAAACTAATGTTTGTATAACTGCTCGTAAAAACGACTGGTAGCTTTACAACTTAGCTTAAATAGATTTTTTGTTTTGTTGGCTGTAAGCACTCTCGGGTTTTAGTGTAGCAGCTCTATAGTCTAAATAGTGCTTGGGGAAAAACCATATTGAATGGTAACAGAAAGGAACTTTTTAAATCAACAATAAAGTTAAGTACCTACTTACTGACACCGCCGTACTTATATCATAAATGACACCGTAGGATATCTCGGTAAAGTGTCACTTAGGAAAACATATATTATTCTGACTGAAAAATATCAGGGAAAATAGATCAACAACAGTCATTTATTAATGAAAATTAAATCTCTGACATGAACTTTCAATTTTACATGCCAGGTACCTCCCGGTGCGTAACAATGCTCATTACGAAGAAGCTTAAAAGATTAAATGCCCCTTTTAATTTTCATTTCTCTCAGTACTTACGAATCGCAAAAATGCTACCAGTAATAAAAATCCTCGAAACTCAAGCTTTGACAATTCGGTCTCAATAAATGCAGCATTTAAAATCAATGTTTTATTCGTTCAGGCATAAAATGAAAAAAAAAAACAAAAGCAACTCGATTTGAACGGGAAGCTTTGACATCTCATTACCCTTAAAGTCTGTTGGAGAATCGATAAAATTTCGATTCAGGCTTAATGAGTCAATACTGTGTCTACTTTATCCCTTAACTTTCAATAAAGAACATTCTATTAGCATAAGCCACTTTAGGCTGCACACAAACTTACGACTGTCTTCTGTCGTTAACCATTTTAGACTGCTAGAGACGGAATTGTCAAAACTTTGCATGCAAAGCAAGCGTGTCAGTAAGTCAGCGTTTCATCGTAGAAATTGTCGGCCCGTGAAAATTTTTACTGTGCCTATACCTGCCAAAACTTGAAGTGCTCTGCGGATATTCTGCGGCCACAAATACTATTTATGGCGTATCTATTCGCTGCCGTTGCGGCTATTCCCTGCTCTATGGTAGAAGAGATGCAGTTTAATTCAAAAAGTGCTTTGTTTTATTTTAATCATGACTACTCCATTTTAGAATTGACATAGTCATCTATTTAATTGTTAATTTCGATCGATCGTTTTGTTGTATTTTGTTACAGCTCCCTGGATCTAATGGATGAAACTGGTTTGGCGATCATTTTAGTTAAAGAAATTAACAATACAATGCAGTCCATTATCTTCAGTGTGTTTGGAGATATGTGGAACCATTATCTGTGTTCTGATTGCAAAGATGGTAGAAGCAGCTCTTGAAATGAGGCGAGTCAATATAAGTTAATTTAAATATTCCAGAGGGCAGGACACATTGCTTGCCGAACGAATGACCGATGGGACCGAAAGGCTTCCCATACGGTTGATAGATGAACTGGTGAGGACTGCAGAAATCCACTGACTGCGAAAACTCAGGCAAAATCGATATGGCAACGCTTAATAGAGGCCTATGTCCAGCAGTGCACGTCTTTCGTTGGAAATTATTATGGCGATTGCAAGTACAGTAACGAGTTATTTTTCTTAGAGGACATAATAATAAAGCACTAACAATAACAAATTAAAAACAAGCATCTTTATATTTATTCCAAATGCGTCCACAAACAACAGTTAGTAATCATAATAAACAACTTTACATGCAAAAGAAAATAACATAATAAAACAAATTAAAATAATAAAGAACAATATACTCAGTAGGATACTATACAAAAAAATGTTACTAAAATATAAGCCCGCTTCACCAGACGACCTACTAAACTTAAATTTCGTAAGACAATCCCCACGCATTATCGTAAGTCGTAAGTCTGTAGCAAGCCTTATGCCGTAGGAGTCCTTTTAACCGAGCTTTATGGCTGGTTGGCGCTATAAAGAAAAATATAAAACGTTAAAGTGAATAATATTATTATTAAAACAAATAAAAGTTAGTGAACTGGCCGGTTTGAGAGAACAAACTATTAGGAGTAAAAAAAAAACTTTTGGAGGATAGCGATAAGTATAGTTACTTTGATAGACTTCGGTCGTTTGAAAGGCACATTTAAATTATGTGTGGTTGTGATAATTGGGACTTATTACCCATTATAAATACGAGTAATCATAAATCAATAAAGCGATCACAGTAGTATACGCCGAGGCGTTAGGCAGATTAGTATATACTTTTAGTACACCTACTTTTTTCAGTGTAATGGAGAGAGCATCTTGCCATTAACCGGGCACAAATTTAGATTCCGCAATGCTAATATGAAATTTCATTATATGTAATCAAAGCTCAATAGCACCGTTTGCAACAACGAGACATACACAGTTAAATGAATGCACATGTTAATCGTGGCATTAAGCATCCTCTTCCTGTCAAAATTTTACCTATAATAGGCTTCTTAAGATTCAACTAAGTCTCAGCAATTTATTATGTGTGTAATCTCGGTTTTATTCAACAGACACACTCAGCTGACATCATTGTATTGTGTGACTTTTATTTGCGCTTGAGACCTGTTCCGATTTATAACAAAATGCTTTGTTATAATATACTCAATGGTTCAATAAAAAAGCCCACACACGAATCCAGGCTATTTATAGTATTCTAGTATTTTGCGAAGTGTGACCTAAGCTAAGAATTGCCTCCATTTTGAAGAGTTAGGGCTGTTATCTATTGTTTGTTTAAAGATTAAACTTGTTTTAAGATTCGAGTTAGAACAAAAGTGTTTTGGATCGAAATGCTAGGGTGAAACCATCAATAATAACTTAATACTTCTAAATTTGCTACTTTAAAATTTAACGAAGTTTATAACAAACCAGAATGGCTTGGAAAACCAGATGCAAACCTACGTCCATCGTAAAAAATGGACCGCATACCGCAATAACATGTATTATCTCAGTAGTACCGAATAGAATAGTATTGGCACATTATAGCTGTTCAAGTAAATTTTAAATAAATAATAATGACAAATATTCTATTTCGAATCAATTAGCCTTTTACCACAAATAAAAACAAGTACCTATCAAAAACAATTTTACTAGAATTCATCAACTAGACTTTATTACTACACTTCTATTCAAAAAACCTTCGAGAAAAGCCAGTTAAAACCGAAGTGGTAATTAAAACGTGATTTTTATTCTTTTTCTTAATAGATTGGCTAAGAGGGTGAATCTGAGAATTGCTTTCATTAAAACAGTGGCAGGAGTCTATTAGTTATTATGATTACTGTATTAATTGGTTTGAAATTGTCACCGGCACCGATTTTTAATTTTTGAAGATGGATGAAGAACTATTATGAAAGGGTGAATGAAAAGAAATAACAATTCTGAAATATGTGACTAAGAAAAGTGAAGTGAAGCAACTATCCTGGTTGAATGACAGATCACTTCAATCTCACTTCACGTAAGGTTGCAATGAGAAATGTTTATAGAATTAGCCCGCTGAATGATACGTAGGTAATGTAGGTAGGAGTGTTAGCAGGTACCTAGTATCTAGTTATTAACTTTTGGTAAGTAGGTGGATACCCCAACCAGTAGTACGTTGAACGGCTCCTTTTCATACCTAAATAAATTACCAGTAAGAATTGTACCCACAACTTTCAGCTCCCTAATCAATCAGCCATTATCTCCAAACTCGCTTAATTACCCGAATTATCTAAAATCTAAACTAAAATCACTTCAGTTCTAATTAAAACATCAGATGTAATTATTAACCCATTCAGCTTTGTGTCATAAGTTTTTAATTAAGAGTCGAAACACTCGGTGTTCGGCAGAGATATTAAATTACCAGCATTTAGTCGAAACTACTACACGTTAATGTACTGAGCTTTTGAAGTGCAATCTTCAGTTATTTTGACACATTTTCGAGTATATTGAAACTTTGGAAGGGCAGTTTGATAGAATAATTAATTAAACTGACCACCTTACTGCGAATAACTAAATGTTTTAAGTGAAACGATTAAAATTAGAAAAAGTTTTGCCCTAAGGCTGCGCACAAACTCAAATGAAAACTGTTTCAAAATGACTGATTGGCCTACATTATTTTTAAACTACTAGGATCAATTACGATTTCTTGTAAACTTTGAGCTCCATAAGTGGTATTTAATGGTCTAATTACAATAAATTATTACATATTTTGACTTTACAGGGATAGTTGGTCTGACCTACGACAGTTATAATAAAAAGTCTGTGTAATAAATCGTCTCCACTGTCATAGGGATCAGCAATGTAACACCAACTTCCATGCAGAAAACATTTACTTATTCAGATTACGAAACGCCGCACCGTTGAAGCATCGATCTAAAATGATTTACTTTTACAGAAATAATAAAATGTCGCATACGAAGAATGGGCAATTTTATAACCTTTGCGTAACCTAGTTTTGGGTCATCATGCGTTAACCTTCAAGCAGGGGTTAAACCATACTGATTCAGAGGTAAAGCGAGTTGCATTTGAAAGATAAACACTCGCTCGATTAGACCCAACTCGACCCTACTCATATAACACCATACCAGTATTTCATTCAGAGAGCAGGCATAGAAGAGTACACATTGACAGTACCAAGCCTCAATAAGAATACTCTCTTTAGTATTCGTACAAGTTAACGTGATAGAGATATTATATGTTAGGGGTTGCATACATTTTACTCAAATTAGACGTCTGTACATGGAAAGACACTCGCCATGAAATGGTGGTAAGGACCGGTCATAATATATTTTTGGGGCGACTTCTCCTCAAATAGTGAACGTTAGGGGCTTTGTTAGAGTAGGTAATGAGAGATTTTGTTTGTTTTTTGGTAGTATACATTATTATTTTTATTTGGACAGCAATGACTTGACATAATTGTGACATAATTAGTTGGGAACGTAACGTATTTTGCTGTTTTTGTCGCAAATACATATGTATGTTTTGAGCGATTTTAGGTTAATTTTACTTTACATGTTTTCGAGTACTTTTCTTTAGAACACACATTATGCAGGCAAGCATATTATAAATTGTGGGATGACATCGCTGGTAAAAATGCTTGACTCAATGCTGGTCCTGTTCCGCAGCCACTAGGGCGCAAAAACAAGTGATGGGCAGAAAAGTTTTGAAGTATTGTTGGTCTTGCTGAAGACTGTATGAACATATTTGTATTGTATAAACTCAATTTTTTTTAGTGATAAATAATAATCTACCATTCATTGTACCTATGTGTCGTTCGTTGACTTCTGTATGTCTCTCGGATGGCGGCGCATGTTTTAGATCATTTGGTTCCCTTCATGTTGGTTAAGCTGAGTGGTGCCGATCCATGCGTCATGTTCGTGAACGGGTGCCATCAGTTGGGATTGGTCATAACTTAGCTGCCTCGGCCTGTTATTGTATTTTTTTAATCATTTGTACTCTAGACGCTTTTAAGTGCACGTCTTTTAACATCGTTCTCATATATATGTATTTTTTCAACAAGAATGATTTAATCAAATAGGTACTTGTAATTAAAACTGATGGATAAGAGTGTCCGTGGAGTTTCTTGCAAATTCTTCTCCATTGAGACCTAACGCAGCTTGCGAATTTGCAACCAGAGTCATCTTTTTTTGTTTGACATTTCAAAAGTACTTCTAGGGTTTATTTGAAATAAACTATTTGATTTTGAACCTCTCAAGCAAGCAACTTTCATTTCTGTGGGTACAGTATAATAAAGATTTACGTATACACGCTGATAAAAAACAGCCCTACTATTTTTAACAATAGGTACTGATTTAGAGTTACCTACTAAACCTAATTCAACATGAAAGTAGCAAAATTCAACAGAAATCTGATTATAACTTCATTTCACGATTTCTTTACATAATATAACGACTACAAAACTCGTTATTTCTTGGAATGAAAAAGTCTTATAAAAACTATTTTCGTGAGTCAGGCTTATACTGACATATCAAAGTTATGAACTATTTTATGTCGTAGTTTTTCCACTGAGTCGCACAATTTTATGTTTGGTGTTTTCCCCTATTTTTGGAACGAAAATTAATGTAACGTATTGTCCACTCGTGTGCTGCTGAAATTTGATGTTGACCATTCATTCAACTAATTACAACATTTTATCCTCGCTTAATAATTTGTTACATTAACTTTGCAATAGGTATAATCTTCACATTAAGAACAGTGTTTTGAACGGGTTTTCTTGTGTTGTTTACGTAAATACTTAATATAAAAATAACATTCCAAGAAATCATATCCACTCAGTTTCCGTTGTACATTCCCAACAATATTAATTTTACGGAATATTCTTATTTCATAAGCAAATAAAGCTGGGTAGACCAACATTTTATATGCTGAAGATGAACAGAAAAATGCAACTCACGCAAAATGATTGTTTTGTATACAAATAGGCACTGTTTGATATATGGTTTATTCACTTTTACGAGGAAGTTCGTATTATGAATAATTATGCTTAGCTTAGGTACACTTGGGTATGGAGATTTTTAATACAATCGCTGCTGGCCCTTTTTATTTTTGGCACAAACTAAATGAAATTAAAATGTTGTCCCGTTTAATTACATAACATCATGCTTTTATGCTCCGAAGGGTTAGGCAAAGTTCCCCTACCTTTAGTACAGTCACAATTTATCCCACGCAATCATCCCATGTAATACTAGATAAACCATTACTATCATCAAACTGGATTCTGGGCTGCTACTAAGAAATTCCAGTTGGGAAAACCCAAAAACAATTTGCCTGACCTGAACTCAAATCCCATGCTTCAATAGTAATGCTTGCAATCACTAGAACAACAGTCATTTAAATTACATGCAAGTAGATGGTGAACACACGAGACACAACCGTGTTGAACAGACCACACAACCAAAAAGGGTAGTCATAACACCCACAAAGTCACAATCCGTTCACTTAATAACCCATCTATTTATTACAACTACAACGTGTCAGATAGCCGGTTTCTGATTTAAGTATTAAGAACGAGTCGAGTATTTATCAAACTATATTTCACCCTGAAAACCTGACAAAGTTTGGCACTAAAATAGGGTTTGACACATTCATAACCTCGAATACTTAAATCAGAAACCGGTCATAAATCATTTACAGAATATCTAATACAACTAACAAACTAAGTCATTAGTTATATCCACGTAATTTTTCAAACATTAATGAAAGCTAGAAATTACTGGAATTAGCAAACGATTCTACTAAGCTTTACTTTGTGTGGTCTGTTCCATAAATAGCCATTTTATTTTTGTTGTCAACGTGCAGACTTTCTGCATTGCCGGCACGAGACCACAAAATATAAAGTATACAAAACGACCACTCCCGTCAACCTCGAAAATTGTTACCTAAACTTGACTGATTCACTAGAATTGCTACTACATTGATTCTGAATTTTAAAAAGAAGTAGATAATATAAATTTACAAACAGAAATACATCGATTCTAAACATACTTCATATTATGCTTACATGCTTTAGAGGGTAGATAGAGCAAAATATCCATTAAGAATCACGACGCCACATGCGACGAAGATTGCAGGGTAACAAGACGTAACAATGGTGTTATAAAGATCCCACCAAAAACATAAAATTGTAAAAGGCACCAAGTTCGACGTAAACATCAATGTGAAAAAGGCGCCAAGTTTGACGAAGAAGAGTTGAGATCTAGACGCATATAATACTTTTTAACCCGGGAATATGTTCGCTTGGGATAATTTTGACATTTACGCGGGCGAAGCCGCTAGCAGAAGCTATTATTTACTAAAACGCTGGTTGCTTTAGCTCTGGCGGGGAACTTTGGCTCGAAACAGAAAAAAAGGTTTGAACTACCCGCCTCATGGAAACAATGACAGTAAATGATCTAGTTCGAGTCACACATAATACATGATAGTATTAAGTAACTTTATGATTGGTTAAGCAAACTTCTCGCAGTTTTCAACCTGTCAGTGGAATTCGAAACTACTTTTACAAAAACGTCCTTATTTTACGGGTGTAGGTATACTTTATGGTGTTTCTGTGATATTCGATATATTAATTTTTTTGGATCAGAAATGTGTTTATAAATGAAGTGACTGTGGAAACTAAACTTTTATTACGTGTTAAAGGACCAAAGTCTTACAAATAAAGTGTGGAATTACTGGGTCTCATACTTTCGGGTAACTTTGGCTCAAGAGCCATGTTCACAGAACATGTACTTACTTAATCTGCGTGATGGTGGCGAATCATCGTCTTTCTTGAATTTATGCCATCACTATGCCGTCTAAATTTAACCGGAAGCCTGGCAATCGTCGGTATATTAATTACACAAAATTACAATTTTATTTGGTCGACTAGAGGTAGTAGAATGGGGTTACATTGAGATCTGGGGCAACTTTGATGATAACTTTATTTTTTTAGGTTTTTAAAGCTAACTCAGTGAAAACGGAATGCATCTCAATTTTCTATTTATAATTTGCAACTCTGACAAATGTCAGCCATGTTTGCATCAACCTCAGCGCAAGAATACGATTAATTGATGCAGAAAAAATATATTAAATTGTACAGTGAGGCCGCAAAAGTCCATAAGAACGCTAAAGATTACATTGCTACGAACCGAGCGAGCACGATACTTCCGTGCGTATGTGTGCGCGTGTATGAGTATCCACATTCCACAGATAACACACACTAAGGAACTGTCGTCGCACTGAGCTTAAAAACATCATTATTATATTTCTGTGCCATTGAATACGCATCACACAGTCACAGAGGCGACTTGTTCTTACCATTGCATCGATAAAATTCGCGCAAATATGTCATGTGCTGGTAGCCGTATGGACTAAGTGTTGGATTCGCAAATAACGTAGCCCGAGTTCAAATCATGGTCGGTCCGTTGCGGTTATATCTTACTTTGAAAATTCCCAATCTATATTAATATAGTTGTTTTTTTATAATTCTATGAAAAATATCATTGCATTTTTTGCACTAAATAGTAGCAAATTACGAATATGATCTATTAACCACAAGAAGAATCACATTCGTAATTTCCAATTATTTAGTTGTTATATCTTTTCGATGTTGTAAGGTGGAAATAAAAAGACGTGTTTAATAAAAATGTTTATTCTTTATATTTACAAATTAAACATTTATGAGAATTGTGACGTCGATTTGTTACCTAGACAAAAAAGTTATCTTGTAACCGTTATCTTAGACCATTCATAATATAAATAACGTAACAATGAAAGGATATTAAAATTTTAATAAAATAAAATATAATTGTTTATATCCAGTTATTTATTGAAAAGTGATATAAGATTTAGACTTTTTAAACATTTTATTTTTATATAACGTCATAATGAATGTATTGAAGTCATAGCTTAATTGTTCATTTTCTTGACGAAAAGAAGATTGAAACTAAACCTCAATTTCTGTTAAAATAACTTTAGTTCTCACAAGATAATCGTCAATTAGATGAGAAAAATAAATTGAACTATTATGTTAGAACAGTGCCGGTAGAAGAATAAAAAACAAAATAGAATCATGATTATTGTCAACAAAATTGATAGCGAGTTCACTGCATTCTTAAGATAAGGCCATGGCACAAGTTTAAAGATATAGCTGTTTTAAACGAAAGTAAACACAATATAATACAGTGTTTGTTAACGAATAATCACGGATATTACGGCTTTTTAGCAGGTTTTCTGTGATGCACGCCTTCAGCGTGAAGTGCACGGCGAACAGTATCCATCGATGTGTCATATAATTCCGCAAAATTTCTCGTTGGTGCGAAACCATTCGTTTCGTATACGTCCACCATATGTCGTCGCTGCGCCTCGCTAATAAGCTTCGGTCTCCCACTTCTCTTTCGACTAGCAAGGCTACCTTCTTCCTCATATCTTTTTATCCAAAGACTTACAGTATTTTTCTAAAACAAAAAAAAATATATATTAGGCAGCTATACCTACTTGACTTAATTTTCATTATATAAAATGTTAATAATCATAATTATTGAATATAGTTTTAAAATAAAACTGCATTTATAAATCCAATAACCAATTAATAAAGTTACAATTCATTAATAGCTATTATACTCACATTCAGTCCAGTTTCTTCAGATATTTGTGTTTTATTAAGACCACTTTTATGCAGCCCAATGAAAGTCGCCCTCACTTCAATACTAATATTAGCCTGCATTTTCCGAATATTACAATACTGTTAACCACACGTCACTAACCAACAACTACAACCAAACGACATTTCATTTCGGTCAAGTTAAAACTCATGTCTACCTCGCAGAAATCAAATTCTTTATTTAGTTTTTTTGTGATGACACATTTCTTAGAGTTAGAAAGGTAGCTTTCTAACTCTAAGAAATGTGTGAACAAGTTAAAGAATAATTTAATAATTATGTAATACTAATCCATAACTTCCAATCGGGTAAGAACTTACAAAAAGTCAACAATTGCGTGGGATTTGAACTTGCGGCACACTGATTTGCGCTTCAATCTGTGTGCTCTATACCACTGGGCCATCTTGACTTATACTAAGTTGATGAAATTGGTAATTTCAATCATTTCTTGGCGAAAACTTGAAAATAGAAGGTCGTAAGTCAAACTAAACGTCAAACTAATACGTTTTGAGAATTCTTATCGACTTTTGCAAGTGATAGTACAGTGTGAATTCAATAAAAATAAATTGTAAATTGGGGTTACTTTATATTGCTATGAAAAACAATGGGGTATCAAAGTAACCCCATTTTTATTTTAACGTTCATAGGCTCGTTTTTTTTTTATTTTATCCCAAACTATGGAAGAAATTTATTTTTTATTTTTGTTTATAAAATTTTTTGTAAAGTCGCCAACACTGCATTTATTTCATATTTTTCAAAATACAATTGAAGTAGTTATGTCAATTTTAATTTCAAAATTAATCAATTTAACCTCGTATTACCGGTACAACGTATCTGCCAACTAGTATAAGACACACAATAGCTAAGCTATTAGTTTATTTTATTAACACAGACATAAGTTGTATGTCAAAGTCATGTTTAGTTAAAACCACAATGTTTAGTATTAATACTAATAACCCTGTGGACAGCCAAATTGACCATAGCTTAATTGCTACTAATTCTTTTGTGAACTGTACGAAGGAGGTTCCATGTATCACTATGGAAAATTCTTTTGTAACTCCAGATAGTAGTTTAAACTAATTCATAGGACAACAGAGGGTACCAGTAACACCATAGTTATACCAAGTAATAACGAGGTATCTTCTTGCTTTCAAAAAGTTAAAAGCCAAAAAGGGGCTCAGCAGCATGTCTTGAAGTTATTTCATCAAAATATTCAGGGTATCTTCCAAATTATTAGAAATTGAAATGTTTTTAGAAAAAACAATGTTTGATGTCGTATGTTTTACTGAACATTGGTTGAAAGATTACCAAATGCTACTTAGTTATGAAAATTATAGTGTAGGCAGTTGTTTTAACCGTAAATCTATGCTGCGGGGTGGTTCCCTGATCTTAATAGAAAAATGCTCATAATTTAAACAACGTAATGATATAGTTAGCTTGTCAAATGAACATTGCATTGAACTGTCCTGTGTTGAGCTAGATGAGCATGTTGTAGTGTGCGTGTACAGACCCCCTGACCCTCAAAACTTAAGTTTATTTGAAGCAACAATGGAGGATATTCTAACAAAACTTGCAGGCAGTAACAAATCCATAATTATTTGTGGAGATTTTAATATCAATATTTTAGAAAATAATTCAAATAGCTGCAGATTTTTAAGCCTTTTTAAATTATTTAATCTGTCTAATGTTTTTACAGAACCAACTAGAGTAACTCCAACCTCTGCAACTTGTATTGATAATATTTTCTGTGATTGTGATTATTTAGATAAAGCCATAGTAAATTATCTTCCGTCTGATCATAGTGGACAAACGGTGTCTTTTAAGTCCAAAGCAACTTTGGAAAAAGCTCAAATTCAATTTAGGCCAATTACACTTAGCAAATTAACAAAATTTAATAGTAACATACAAAATAAGTTAAATGTTCTGGGCCATAGTATTGATGATGCCAATAAATTTTATAATAATTTCTTTTCAGTAATACTCAATGAATTTAATAAAAGTTTTGAAAAGAAGTCAAAAAGATTCAGGTTAGAATTTAAAATTTTATAATAAAATTCCACTAGAAATTCTCCAATTAAACGAGTCAAAATTTAAAACATGCATTAAACGCACACTATGTAGACAAGCATTTATTATAAATTGGAAGATTATCTCCTTGATAAAAATGCTTGGCTAAATGCCGGTCCTGCTCCACAGCCACATACATTTGTAGCTACAAATTAGTTTATATTGGAAGAGATGCTGCTGCCCTTTTCGTATTGTTGTTTTCAGTGTTTTATTTTTATTTCATTTGTTTATTTCAATAGGACTTAGGATTCTTTACATGTTATATTTAGAAATAATAGCGTTGTAGAATGTAGAAGTACTTTTTTTTTTCAAATTTGTGAATGTGAAGTATCACGGAGCATTTTTATTAGGTTACAACTTATTATTTTTTTATTTTGACATTGCGAGCATGGCAGTTTGTCATGCTCACTCAAATGTCTCGCTGTTGGTGGCGCGTGTAATTGGGTCATTCGGTTCCCTTCAAAATGGTTGAGCTGAGTGGGGTTGATGCACGCGTCATGCTCGTGAACGGGTGCCGTCAGATGAGACTGGTCATCTCTTAGCTGCCAGTGGCTTAATTCAGTTTCTATCTTTTTTTTTTATTATTATTTACATTGAGCTCACATAATAGAAGCAACAAGAAATATGTAACCAAACATTATATGTAACACATATGATTTAAAAGAGTATCCATGGAGTTTCTTGCACGTTCTTCTCCATAGAGATCTACTCTTTGGAACGTGCAATTTAGCTTCACTTGTTTGTTTGACTGACCGACATTTTGACAATTCAAAAGTGCCTGTAATTGGTCTATTTGAAATAAACGTTTTTCACTTTTGACTTTTAATTGAATACGCTTAATCTTTTCGCTTCGCGAAATCACATTTTTCTTTGCTTGTTTTGATACTACGTTTTTTGTTTAAGCGAGTATTGGCATAACTTTATCTGAGAATACCGCTTAATACTATCTGCATGATAAGGGAAGTATTTATTTAAAATTGCTCCCCATTTTTGATTATCTATCTCCAAGGACCTTAAAAAAATATAGAATATTTTCCTAGTATTCAATAGGTATTGTGCCAAAAAGAAAATGTAAGAAAGCCTGCATTATCGATATTAATTCCTCCTCTCTATTCATTTTCTAAATTGTATACATCGTTCTTTGGATTACATCTAACCTGACATTGAATACCGATACGACACATAGGAAAAATATCTTCAACTCAACATTATTCATGAAATTTTTTGATAAAATAAACTTTTTTTAACAAATTATTTACAAAAAATAAGTAAGCTTAGTCATCCGATTAAGCTTACTTATTGAAATGATAATAGGAATTCGAACACAATTTACTTAATCAGCAAAAAGTACGGAACCTTCGTTGAGCGTTTTCATTTTTCGTAAGCATTTTCATTTATCATTTATTTCTGCTGGATGAACAACTGAAGACAGTTTTCTTCTTATTTAATTTACGCACCACTGGCTTCGTTTTGAAAATCCACTTTGTTATTGCGGACCATTAAATCAAGACATTTTGACTGATTATTTGCCTGGACGCTCCGATCACAAGCCTGGACGTCAATATCTGTCTAATATTTTTTCCAGAAAAGGTATAAACTACCTAGTATGAACGAAACTTTTTACCCGTTTGAACGAATATATTAATGTATTTCAATTGCTGAAAAGATAGCTCTATCTATTTGTTTATCAGCCTGATACTGAATATTAACCTCCTCAGAAGCGTAGCAGTAAGAAACTAAACAGATAAAACTAGGGTTCCAGCTTTAATAAACACGGTTACTAAACAAAAGAAAAACCCTTTACTGCTAAGCACAATCCATGTAGTCATCTTCTTTACCAAAGTTTTCCCTTCAACCGAAATCACACGAAATAAATCCACAAAATCCAATTTTGATGGTTGGATCACCGCAGTGGCTCACCCCCTAAATAGCTTTAGCTCTGTGGATACCAGGTCACAGGGAGAAACAAAAATTTGACAGAATTCAAGGTAATTGTTCGGAGACTGGGGAGCTTAGCTACCGTAGCTATGTATACGGCTGTTTTTTGTTTTATTAGAGAGGTGAATTTAAGAAGGAGAATTAGTATAGATGGAGTTGACATAATCTCAATGCATTCTTCAAACTAAAAGCATCTATTTTAACAAACTCAAAACATTTATTTCAACAAACTTAGTGCATTTATTTCATTTAAAACAATTACAGACACTTTTGGATTGCCAAGGAGTCAGTCAGAAAGCCGAAGCTAATTGCAAGTTAAACGCATAGTTTTCAGTCAGGTACACGTATTTATGCCTATTTCGTTTAAGCCTATGTTCAGCAATGGACATCTTTCGGTTGAAATGTTGATGATGAGGTGTTTGTTGTACTAGCCTGTGGCTTCGCCCCCGTCGTAGGTGACGTAACTGTGCTTTCTTTACTTATCTGTTAGTTCTGGGACCATTCTGTAAACAGTTTTAGTGATGCTCTTCGATGAAAACTTACCTGAAAACAAAAGAAATACAAAATTAATGTTTTGGCATCACTCTCATATTATTATGTTCGTATCATTGTGTTTTACAGGTACCTAAACGTATTGAAACCAATCCTCTAGTATAAACCGTCAGAGAGATAAGGTTTTGCAAAATCTAAATAGACATTCCTCAGATTAGTTATATCTTTATCTCGAGGCCTGTCTCACAGAAACTGTGCATTTGTCCGGGATAAAAAGTAACATAATAATGGTACTCAGTCGGCTACAAGAGCGAAACCGACGGAAAAGGTAGTCGTCAATAAATCTGACTGACTAGGATTCACACAAACAATTAAAAACGTCACAACAAACCAACAGACATAAAGGTACAGGTATAAACGCCCATAATCAATTAATTAATGAAAACTTATCAACGAAACCAAAAAAATGTGTCTCTTCCAATACGAATATTCCCCTTCAAATTGTTTCCCCATCGAATCGTGGACCAATCGGTTCAATTCTTGTCAATTAATTACTTTCGTGTCATTTGCTCGAGAAAGAAGCCCTTTTATTTTGATTTGCCATCGAAGACTCATTTACTTGATAACAGTGGCCACGTGGCGGTAAATGAGGGGTGTTAGTTATAAACTTGTCCAAAAAAACAATCTAGTCAATCTAGAGCTACTAGATTGTTCTTGACAGTATTCTTTTTTTTTTTTTTAACTTATTTGAATTAGAACTATAGAATTCTCTAACCTAAGTAAAAAGAAAGGTATTATTTTAAATGAAAATATACTTTCTGTGTCTGTGTTTTCAGACGATCATATCAATGGTTTAAGATACTCGTACTTTAATTTTTTTTGAACAGCAACAACATCTAAAGAAACAAGAAATGTCATTAACATCTTTCAAACTGCCTTTCAAACCACTAACCAAAAAAACCAGTACAATTTAATACAATATTTACAAGTATTTTAAGCCGGAACACATAAGCGATAGTTGTTAACAGGTTACGATGCCCGACGTCGTCGATTACGAAATGTATCGATAGAAAATCCAATCAGAGCCCATAACTAGTGACGTGATCCCGTTAATTCAAACAAAACTACTTCATGTCAATTGTCATCTGGTTTTGAAACGTGTGTAATGTTAGGGCTGACAGATTTAGAATTAGCAATCTTTGAGTCTGACTGTGACATAAAGTAAATTACCGAACCCTTTGAAAACGATTTGGATATAAAGCTTTTTTAACCGACTTTTAATAAAAAACTTAAAAAAAAAACAAACCGACTTCCAAAACAAAACATTACAAAGCGAAAAATAACTTTCTTTTCCGCAGTCGGTGTCTTTTGTACCCATTGTTGTGTAGTGTTTTGTTTTGGAAGTAGATTGGTTTTTGTTAAAAAAACTTTTATAGCCAAAGAACATCTCATGACGATTCCAATATGCCCAAACATGACTAGGATACATTGTTTTATTTCGGAGTTCAGTGGCCATTGTGGTCTTCTATAACAGGTCCACTTCACAAAATGATACTTTCTGAGTGAAAATTATTGCATTTTTGATGAAAACACCAAAATCGATATATGTATGCCTATAATATTTGAGGAGTTCCCTCGATTTCTCTAGGATCCCATCATCAGATCCTGGTTTCCTTATCATGGTACCACCCATGGGATATCTCCTATCCAAAAAAACAAGAGTCATCAAAATCAATTCATAACCGACGAAGTTATCCGCGAACACACATAAAGAAAATATATATATATACGGTCGAATGAAGAAACGTCCTCCTTTTTGGGAAGTCGGTTCAAAAAGGAGGTTCTCAGTTTGACCCGTATATATCTGTTAGTCCGCGATTTTCCCGCGTTCGGCTGGACCGATTTTGATGCGGTTTTCAGAAAAGTATTTGTTACATTCTGGAGAAGGTTTTCATCATCATCATTTGAGCCGAAAGACGTCCACTGCTGGACATAGGCCTCTCCACATTGACCGATCCCGTGCGTCTCGCACCCAGCGCCTTCCCGCTACCTTAACCAGGTCATCGGTCCAGAAGGTTTTGGTATGCAACGAATGGATACCCCGTGAAGTCGTCCGCATGGATCCGTTAATGTTTTGCTTGTATATATATTTGTCCACACATTTATCAGAAACTAGTAATTGGATCGTGATTGATCATTTTATTGGAGTAAGTATCTCTCAACTTAAGTCATAGTACTAGTTGCTATGGACCTTGCTATGGATTTTTTTCAATTTGTAGTGATGGTGAACCAAAACTAAAAAGAGAAATAAAAACTTTTTCGTTAAAATTGACAGACTTCAAAAACAAAACACTAAAAAGTGCAACATAACTTTCGTTTCGGAAGTCCGTGTCATAAAACGATAAAAACATGAGGTACGAAAGACACTGACTTGTCAAACGAAACTTATGTTGCACTTTTTAGTTTTGAAGTCGGTTCATTTTTGGACCTAAGAACAGATAACATAGCAGGGATCAATGGTATACTGGCAAATGATGTGACAAGACTGGCCTAATTACGAAGAAGGGAATTACTAATTATGAAAAAGTCATGAAAAGGACATTGCAAGAAAATGTGGAACCTGGCATTGAACCCGGAAAAACAAATACTTTGACACGAGCAGAAACGCAAGTACAAAATAACAGCTCCACCA
This sequence comes from Orthosia gracilis, assembly GCA_947562075.1. NCBI lineage: Eukaryota > Metazoa > Arthropoda > Insecta > Lepidoptera > Noctuidae > Orthosia > Orthosia gracilis. Next base: position 8,913,247 of record OX387266.1, on the reverse strand, counting down.
CAAAAAATAAGATTACGACAAGCATTGCTTGGGATCCATTGTTTTATTGTGTTATGTTAATAAGAATGTTTGCGAAAAGAACTGTTGGATGCCAGTGTTTTTGTATGGAAATAAAAGGGATGAGTGCGAAATGTTTGGGATGGAACAGATGACAGTTTAAACGCGCATGTCAATCCTATACATTTTGGACAATGGTTATCGCTGATAAGACTGTCATTTTGTTTAGGCCCGGGTGTAAGTCATAAGCTGTTTTTTTCTTACATTATAAATGTTTTATCGAGAAAATAGTAAATAATAATTCGATATCAACTTATTGGTAAATAGGCTCTTTTTTGTTTATTTATAACTAGTTTTCCTGCGGCTTATCCCACAAGACACGTGCATTTTCCGGGTAGCTATCCTATGACGCTCAGCGTTAGTATAGTTTTATGTCTGTGAAAGAATTTTCCGAATCGAATCTGCTCCTTCAAATACACAATAAAAAAAAAATACATCTTGATAACATTAGTGAAGATTTGACACGCTTGTCTGGTCATCGCAATGGATTTGTAGTAAAAATGTTCCTAATATCCTCAGAAATCTTACTTTTACCAAAGTGTTTAGAAAAAAAATGTCAAAACATTTACCAGCTTCCCAAATTGACCATTCCCTAACTGTCAGCCCTGGATATAACTCGATATATTCGGTCCGTTCCCTAAATAGGACAGATTGAATGGCAGATTGTTTTGTTACCAAATATTATAGCGTAAGCTTTTATGGGGACAGTCCCATTCAATGAAAAGGGTATCACGGTATGGGATTTTTGTTACACTGTTAAACAAACGTAGGTAATAAGTAGGGTGTTGTATCAAACATGAACAAGTTAGTGGCAGAATACTATGCAAAAACCCACAAAAAGTATTTTTTTAATTTTTTTTAATTTGATTACAACCGTATAGGTATTTTACGAGAACAAAACAAAAAGAAAAAGTTTTTCACATAGGTACCTAACTTCTTTTTTTTGGGTTTTATTGGGATTTCGGGATGAATAACTAGATTCCTGCAAAGGATTGACTCCAATTTGGAACAGAAGGCAAAAGCCTTCAAACTCCATCGATGATGGCCAAAGAATTGCAAAAATAAATAAGTCGGCCCAGCTTTTTCCAACTATTTTAAGGGCATTCTAACCGGATACCAATACTCGACTGCCTATCTGGCCTCCACAACCCAGTAAATGAGTAATACAAATACCCGATACATTGCAAAATAATGCCTTTATTAGAAATAATCCACCAGTAACTTCCGTACAAACTTCTTTCAGCTCTCGCCGTTATTCTTAAAGCCGGATGACATCTTCCATTTATAAAATTGAATTCAAATAATAGGAATTTATTTTGTTATAAACACATCAACATTTGTTTAGATAAATCAAGGAACGGTCATACATACAGACAAATTGGATAAAAGCTTTTTTCTTACGAGAATCGAGATGAAAGGTAGACGCATTTAGGTTTGCCGGATACATCGGAATTGGGTACACTGATTGAAATCCTACCGTCTGTCCTATGTGGGCGACGAAGTGGGATTATCAAACAGTTGTAATATTTAGGATACGAGAAAATATACAACATCACGCTTCAGGGGTAGGTACGATGACGGATATATGTGTACTCGAGTAGATGACTGAATTAATATTAACACACGCCTTTTTTCCATAGATGTAGGCAGGAACTACAGAACACCACCAGCTTTTAATCCTGAAATACTCCTTTTGCTCGCTTACATTTACGGCTCGAGAATCAAACCCAAGTCATGCTCTATAACAAATACATTTACAGTTACAAGAATATCTTTTTCCCACATTTCATTTTTCGTTCACATAATAGAATTGAAGTCGGATCAACTATCGTGATCCAAAGACACATTATTTAAAAAAAAACATGTATCAAAATACTTAAATTTTATAATTGATTACATTGTAATCGTCGGCGTATCTCAAAGAGGAATGTAAGAAGAGGCAGGTTTAAAGATCAGAATGTCCATTAGGTTTGACTCGTCGTTAGATCATTGACCAATGTAAGAATGAGAAAATATTCACATGATTGGTAGGAAGCGGTGTGTGACAAAGAATCAATTAAGTTAGGTAGGTATTTTTCAAGGAATTACAAAAGACAGGTTGCCTCCATCCATCTTTTCAGAGTTTAAGGTTTATATTCCAATTCCTTTTGAAGTGAAACTCTTTCACTCCCTCCGACTCGGTCGTCATCAGTTACTGTTTACTACAAACTGTCAATTTTATTGAATCAAGTGGAGAAAATGACAGAATATCGTACATACGAGATATACCTGCGACATACGAGTATCCTAAACACTTAAGGACAGTTAATTTGTAAATGTTTCGATAAACATTTAGTATTCTAGGACGGGGCGTTCAGAATGGTAACAAAATATCAATATGTTATAAGCTACATCAAGGAAACTACATGTACTTTGCCCAATAACATTATTTGACGATTCTTTTCAGCATGCATGAGAGTTTTTAAAAGGATTGTTATGATGAAAAGTAAGAAGTGAACTCTCCATGGAAGTTATAACTACATGGTCCATGAAGTTTGAAGATTGTGCAACGCATTTTGTAAACAACTAGGACTTTCATAGTTTTACGTAAACTTTGTAACGAGCATAACATAATATCTGAACTAGTAATGGTCTGAAATATCTCCGGTCAAGTGTAATGTTTAGTATTCGTTTCGTCTCTGTATGAGAAGAGACCTTTGCCATGTAGTAGGATGCCAAAGTCGACAAAATAAAAAGGCTGACCGATATCAGAGACGCGGTAAAAACGGAACCATAACTCTAAAAGCAAATATAGAAATATCTCGATTTCCCACGATAAGCTACCTAAAAATGGCAATATTTGACGAGCATCTCTATAGTGTATTTGCATTGTAAATATCCCAATAAAATGTACCAGAAACAAGGATGTGGTATCATTGTATAATGTAAACTTATACTGCAGTTATCGCAATAAACTTTCAACTTTATTGCTGAAACAATAAAGTTGTGAGCGTCGGTAATGCAAAGTTTGTCAATCTTGAAGTCCGTTGTAAGATTTATGTCGGTAGTAAAATAACGTAAATGGTTCCCACGTGGATGGAATACTCCTAGTAGGAGCTGCGGACTGTTGCGGGACGTATTAGTGAGGTAAGCGGATCCCTGGGTGAGGATTTGTCAGCTCATGTCGTTTTACTGTGTACTTCCTTGGTTAATCTAATTTATGACAACCAAAGAAACTTTTTGCGAAAGTTTTATATTAAAAACCTTAAATTGCGTCACAGGCATATGATAGCATATAAAAATGTGATGACTGACTGACCAATTGACCATGATACAACGGATTTTGCTGGAAACTTTTGTCCAATCATCAGCTCCAGCATTAAATTATACTTCACAGTCAGCCTCGCTTTAGGCTCCTAGTTCATTCTGTAACGATATACAATAGCCGCATTAGTAGGTTTCTCTACGGTGTAGTAACACTCGTCAGTTCATCCAAAGACACACTCAGAAAAAAATAGACTCCATATTCTTGTTAGAGATTGCCCGCCATTTTCACAGTTGATTATAGGTTTTTAATATATATTTATAAGTTGGAAGTTTGTTTTGCTTATGTAGTACGGTGCTATTTGCGTTCCAGACGAATGTTGTGGAAAATCTCCCGAATTCATTTATTTTTGGATATGTTTGGTTTCGTCTCTTTTTAAATTTGGACTTTGTAAATTTGTCTCGTTTAAGGTTTCCAGAAAAGATTGGGGCGTGACAGATCAAGGTACGTCACTAGGCGAAAGTAAAGGTCACCGATTTATTTAGGAGTTTTATAACGAAAACAAACGCACAAAATAACTAAAGAATTTCCAAACGAGAATCAAATGTGGTGATTGGAGGTCTGATTTTATCAACATTCAACGAAGTCGATTTTCGTTGCAGAAAAGAAGTGTAAACTCCTCAATTTTTATTCATTGATATACGATGTAGAAAACAACTCCAAACAGTGGAAATTTACATTACAGGTTGATATTAATAGCTATATGAAACGATCACCAATCAAATGTTTCGTCGAAACCTCTAAACAAATAGCTTATTATTGTACCTCCTAAATACCATATCAAACAACCGTATTAATAACTTAATTAGCGTATCTATCATCATATTTCTTGGCGGTCTTTGTTAGACCAACAAGAAATAGGTATAATTATAATTATTAATAAATCAATACCAACAACCATTATGTTCATAACACTATCGATATTAATATCAAAACTGTACCTACAGTTCTTGTTTTCACTTAACCGGCTTTTGTTAAAGTTAGTAGACTATTAGTGTTATTAGGTAGTGTTCAAACTTTATAGATTATTAATTTTATTGCCATTGTTTCGTCTGTCACGAACCCTGTATCAACAGTATTTTTACAGAATGAAACCGAAACAAAGCAATTCCAAAAATGCACTGAATAGCTGTTTCTTTCGCGATCTCAGACGTTATCCTTCACTCACATGTTGTGACAATACTAGCCTCATGTTTTCGCCTTTTCCAAAGTAAAAATATATCAGACGCGCTATAATCACAACTCAAATGACACCAACAGACGCACGGTTGTTGAAATTCCTGCCAACAAACTGTCCTGCAGTTTGGCACAAGATTTGTATAATACCCATTCATGTAATTTTTGTTGAAAAAAATAAAATAAAATAAAAAATAGAACCCCAAGTGAGAATCGCGTCCTTGCGTGGATCCAAAACCGGGCTTAAAGGGCTCAGTTTGAATCCAAACTATGGTTTGTATGTACAGTGGTTACCAAATATTATACGGGTCTTTGAGGTGTTTAGCTCGGAATTAAACGTTCTGATTCATTTTTGTATGGTAAGACGGTTTGGTCGTGTTGAGAGGATATGTGAAAGGCGGGTTACAAAAGGAATATTTTATTACAACCCCGATTTTATGAGTCAGTAGAAATAACCTCAAAATGGTCGCTTCCGAAACAGAAAGCGCGTATGTAAGCGACATGTTTTATGTAAGTATACTCATAATCTGCTTAGATTGCAGCTGAATACCAATGTTTTACGTGGAGTACGATATTCCTAGGTGAGACTGAATTAGTAACATGAGAGAGTAGTGGTGGTCCAGTGGCAACGGCTTGTAATTTGTAGGTCGTGGGTTCGAACCCAGGCAGGCGTTTTACTTTGTATAAATTATTTCATCACCACTGCTCTCAAAACGGTAAAGGAAAACATCGTGAGGAAACCGCCATGTCTTACAACCAAAAATACGAAGAATCCAAGCCGCACTGGTCTGGCGTGGTGGATTACGGCCCATTCCCTCTCACAGAGAGGAGGCTTGCACGCACAACGGACCAAATGGGAGTCTAAGTGCGGAAAAGGGTCTGTTTATCCTATCCTATGGGTAACATGAGATATGACTACATGACACCAGATTATTCTAGCTCTTCAAAAAACACTTAATCTAGTCAATGAGGTAACATTCACAAAAAAAAAGAATCTACCTATATAGGGATACTTTAATGTTGTCAAAAACAAACTTCCAGTCTTACACAAATAACGTTAATAAATAATATTTTTAATTTGATTCTGTTTCATCTTAGAAGATTATGGGTTCATGCCATTGAAGAGTAATTAAGAATATAAGTAGTTAGGGAACACAATTATCATTTTGCCTTCATAAGTAGTAGCTATGTAGTTAATTTGATGAGATGTTTGTCCAAGTGGATGCATCAGATCTAATATAATATATTAAAATAGCCTAAAAACAATAAAACTGATGCATATATAAATATGTCTTATCATATGAAAAGATAAAAAGAACGACTACCAAATTATTATTCACAAAATAATCTAAAATATCAAAACTAGGTCACATTAAACGTCTACCGGGAAACCAAAGAGTAATTAATATAAACACGAACGCCGTCGGCTTGCTAATCAAGAATGTCGAATGTTAATTAGTTTCAGAACTTATAACGGTGACATACGGACGCTCAGATAGATATAAAGGAGTTTGTTTCTTATATTGTTGGATTTTAATGCTATGTGCTATGTGTTTTTAACCCTCGACGGAAAAAGAAGGGTGTTATATTTTGACGTGTGTTGCTGTTTATTGGTGACATCAAAGCTCCTAAATAGATTTTGATTTACTTTTTTTTTGTTTTGAAAGGTGACTTTATCGAAAGTGTTCTTAGCTATGTATGATTGAAATCGGTTCAACCGTTCAAAAGTAATTCGCATTTTACTCTTTGAATCTGGGTTTTTCGCAAGATATCATGTCATAATTACGTGTTTCGATAGATTGTCGTTTGAAGCGTGTCTACTACTAGATATATTATATATAGTTTAAAAAGCATGAGACAAAATTAAATTTGAAATTTAATAAAACCCCGACATAAACATCTCTAAAATGCAAAAATAAGCTTCGTACTCGCGTCGGGGAACCGCTAAGTAAATAAAATAAACTGCTGTAAACGTCGCCGGTTCCCCGACGCGAGTACAAGGCTTATATTTTATTTCCAAAGGTGTTTACGTCGGGGTCCTCATTTTTTTTTAAATAATTACTTTAAACTTAGAATTAGACCCTAGAATCGAACCCAGGAGCGTTTCCTGATTCAAGTATTGAGATATAGGTAGTTCCCTACAAAGGTTTACTTACACCTCTATCAAATAGAAAAGGAATTCCTAGTTCACATTTTTACCTTTGAGCTAACAAAATTTTGTGAACTCGTCAAGTACTTAACTTGATTACAAGTTTTCTCTAACACTTTGGTACTCGTACATATTTCAACATTTTGAGTAACACCACACATACCCTGTTAGCATTTTCATCTCAGCTGCATGCGTTCCTTTTACGTAACATTTCGTTCATCCCTTTTTAGGCCAGGTTAGCCTGACCTTTGTGCGTACGAATTAAATTAAAATAGAAATCTTTGATACAAGCAAGCAATTATACAAGTTTATTGAAACATTTCACCACTACAATTATAGCACACGATACATCGTACTTTCAGGCCAAAAACTTTGATAGGCCCTAAAGTTAGACTATTTGCCTATGACTACCCGACATGTTTGTTGAGGCCCGCCTCCACCCTATCTTTTACAAAGGGCTAGTTTAGCGAAGGAGCGGGGGAAACGGATACATGATACGTGGCAGATTTAGTTTTGATAGATTGTGATTGGTGAAAATCTAAACATTTTAAATATTCTTTTTTTAATTTTCTTTTTCTCAAATTAGCTATAAGCCTTTTTCGATCAAGTGGCATTCGGTTTCTAGTCTAATTGTATAAACTTGAACTCGTGCATTTATTCGTGATACATACTTGAATTGAATGGAAATACAGCGACTCCTTATCTGACTGCCAAAACTTTATGTAGTTAGTGAGTGAGTACATACCTACCGAGACTTTCAGACCTTCGGGCATCTAACAGACGCAAACAAGAACTAAAAATATAAAAACCCTTTTACTATCCCCGACTAATACTACTCTTCTGAGAAAGAATATTCATGTTCTAGTACACAAATATGATTATCTTTAAAGGGCAACCACAATGAAAGACGAATAACCAATTTTTTAAGTATTTACGCATTCAAATAAGATTTAGTTTGATTAGAAGAACTAAGCGGCTATCTGGTGCTCCAAAGTGACATTCTATGAGCAATAACTATTGTCAAAACTCCGAAATGTATTTTACTGACCATACAAAATTACAGTAGCGCAAGTCAATACCATACATTGTGAACTATTAATTGTTAGCGCTGGTAGGCTGTCACTTTACGTAGACCCTTCCTCTCCTTTCGTATTATGACAAGAACGTCACATCCATTACAATCCTAAAAACAAAATTAAAAGATACATTGCAATAAATTTTGTAGTGCTGTCAAAATTAACGAGATTTTTTCGAGAGGTTTGTTATGTAATTTAATACTTACGCATAAAAAAATGTAGCTCCACTCAATATTTAACCAATTCTTTAATTCTAGAAAACATCGAACAAACTAATTTTATCATAAAAACTTCAAAACCTTAATGACATTATGCAGAACCACACGTATAATGTGTCACACTACGCACATTTCTTTTCTATCAAAACATTTTCTATCGTAGATTTTGAATCCTTTGATACATAAAGAAATATCCCGTTTGAAACGTCACGTCACGTAAGTTATGAGATAGTTCGGCTTTTCCAATACTTTTCTAGCATAAAAGATATAAAGATATGCTTCGTTTTGTTTGCGGTATGTTGTAGTATAGAATGTCTTTATCTTTTCTCTTTATTTATTTCGTAAGGGAATTTGGCCAATGTGTGTTCGATTACATTTTGTTTGTGGATACGTGGGTTATTAATTTAACATAAATAATGTCTGGTTTGTTTGTTAAGGGGTAGACACAAGTGTATATAGGTATGTATAAAAGGTGATCATGGTGTAAGTTCCGTGCAATAGCGAGGCCAGGGCACAAATTCTGATTTTAGTCTTGTCGAGATGCGGTTACCTAATATGAACCAAAGAGCAACTAGTATCACCAACATTATTACAGCCGAAAAGAGTACATAGCAGGACATAGACATACCCTATAAAGGTAGGCATTTATGTGGGTGACATGATCCATTCCAACAAGTATACCTAGTATAATCGCGCGTTTTTATTCGTTACGGAACTATTATTTTATTCCCATTAGCTGTCTTTAACGAGATATCAATTTTACCCTATAAAGAATCCTACCATTTGTGTTTCAACCATTCTCAGACCTCGAAAATCCATATAAACCATATTTTAATAATTTGCCGTTTGATTTATTGTTTCTAGCCGCATTTGCGTAAAATATTACGTTACTTTTACGCAGTTAGTGCGCAATAAATCAGTTATACGACTTTTCGGTCGGTGTGTGCTTGCCCTTATGGGATTCCAAAATATGTACGTCGAGCCCGTGGCTATAAGTAATAACGTGTGAGTTTGGTCCGAGGAGGGGTGACAATCCATTGAGACGCCTTCGTGCTTCAAAAAGCAAGATAAGCTATAGGTCCACTCGTCAAACTCTACTTTAGTGCTAAAGTTTTTCAAGATCTCAAAATCGGTTTCTCAATTAAAAAACCTGGGGTTAGTTGACCTCACTGAAATCGAGCGCTTAACCAGCATGAAAAAAATTAAAATATTGACAACTTAACCTAAACCTAATAATTGTACGAATTATTTTTTTATCCGAACCATTTTTTTCTGGAAATTATGCAACAGAAACCACATGATAATAACTTATATAGATAGATAACTTGCTTGAAAATGTAAAAGCACGAAAGAAAATGTAAAACAAATTTAGCAATCAGATAATATTACTTCTCTTATTAAGAAGTTAAGACTGAAACAGTTGATGTAATGCCACACAAATCCCTACTAATTTGATAATTTTAATAAGAGTTTTTTCTTTAAAAAATAGTGTTACAACGTTTACAGACTGATATGAAAGGGCTCCGCAGTTAAACTGCAGGTTTCTAAATTAATAAATAAAAGTTGAGAATTTGTAAAAAAATAAGCATTAGAGTTTGACATGAGAAACCGGAACTTTCTCCTGCACTTTGATGAATACCGATGTTCCTAATGTTCTTTTGTTTCCGTGTGTGAGTCACGATCCACTTTACGAATCTTCTGAGTAAATCTACAGGATGCTTGTTACGGATAAAATTAAAAATGTAAGTGCTACGCTGCAGTGGGTCCGTCGGACGTCAGACAGCGAGGTTAATGCACCAATTACCGGCCAGCCTCAATTATAGAAAAGACTTTTCACTGGCGAGCTGAAATGTTTAATTTATCCGCAGATTTTTCTTTTTTAGTAAAATTTTGAAAATGTTTCTTACTGCTTTTTTATTGGATTTTAATGTTAGCTTAAAGAATCACTTCACACTTTCGCTCACACGAAATTTGAGCGGTTTACAGGTATATCCAAAGATTGGGCTTAACTTTTATAATCTTGCCTTAGACGAGTTTCAAGTAATTCAGGATTTACGGATCAATGTACACAAAAGATAAGGTGACGTATCTAATCTTCTTTTTGTGACGGCACGTAATCTATTGCTTTATTAACCCAGCTTTTTTTTAAACAAGATATCTGTATATTTTTACACCGAAATTCGATAATTTATTATATGTATATTTTATGAAGACTTATTAGTACCTACATAATTATCTTCATAGCTCCAATATATTGGACAAATAAAGTCACTGGATCTTTCATTCAAAAAAATGAAAAATTTTAAAAAGTTAAGTAGCGACATCTACTATGTATCTTAATTTTAACGACCCTATTTCATTATAAAATTGGCCTTTTACGTGGAAATTGGAAATTCAATTAAAACTTTTCTAAACTAAACAGAAACTATATAAGTTAAATCAAATTTATTTTAGCTAAGTTTTAAATATTCATAAATACTTTTCGCACCTTTTTTGGCTCAGTATGAATATTTTCTAGTAGTTTCCTGTTTGGATTTTTGTTCATAATGAAAACTACGGGCTTTTGGCTTACTGATTTTTTTTGTCACTAGTGAAAAACTAAAGGAAAGTTTTTATTTTGTACGGCATCACAAGTATCAGAAGGGATAAGAACAATAAAGTCTAGCGCATTTAGTCCGCCTTTGAACTTGTGCATAAAGTTTCGATAAATAGTTGGGTTTTAACGAAGATAGTTTTTAGCAAGTATCTTTCGTAAAAATTAAGTTTAATCAAAAACAAATGACTGCATATTTTTGTGGAGGGTGTTATAGTAAGAAAAAAATAACCCACTCATCTATAAAGATATTCAATCTATTTGCAGAGCAATTGACCCACAACGGCACAAAAGTGACACAGACGACAAACCAATAACGAAATACATTCATTTAAAATTGACACAACTAACGATCGAAAGTTACTTTTCTTAATAAAACAAAAAGCACTAAATATTGTGGAGAGCCTCTAGTTAGACTGACAGACGAAAGGAAATGTCGAAATTCGTTCATTGCTATTTCGCATAAAAACTCACACCCAACAAAAATATCAACCCACATACAGACTGTGTCGAAATTAAATTTCGAAACTCCTAAATTCTGCCAAATTATAGAAATTGAGTAGCAAATTGATTCGACGTTTCTGTAAGGTAATGTTTTGTGACCGGTTCGCCGTGTTTTGATGAATGTGTTATGTCTAAATCTCGATTCTTTTCGAACCTTTCGATGCCTTTATTCGTTATTCCGGATCATTGAGCAATTTTAACAATAAATTAATGCTATTAATTTATTGCTACAAATTACAAAGACTCGGAGCGCTCTTTTATCTTTGCTTAGTAATTGAATAACATCCTACACGGGCATTTTCATAAGAATTTTAAAGATTTTCACGATTTATCGGTTGGAACGGAGAAGATTGTAAGTGTTTTTGGTCCAGTGACGGTTGTCGGCGTTCTAGAAAAGCTTTTACATTAACAAGCACCCGATAGGCTTTCGCATTTGCGTTGTGAACGTTTTTTTTACAGAAGCATTTGAAAATACTAAAAATATTGTTAGAAACATAACTGATGTTTATTTAACGCTGCTATTTGTAAATGTGTTTCTTCTTTGTAGTAGTTAAGGCCTAGCGAAACTTTAACGTTTGTGCCTAATTCTACATAGCTGAAACGAAATTCTACAAAGAAATACGAAATAACTCCAAACAAGTTCCATTTTGATTTCCTAACAATATTACCTAATAGACACAATTTTATGATTAGTAATTCTTTTTGTGAGCCTCACTAAAATTAAAATCAGCTTTATTTTACACGTTTTTCCTCAGCCTCACCGCATTTCGTAGTTGTATACGAAATCCTTTAATTTACAACACCACAATGGCCAAGGAAAATTTTGATTATTCCAATATATATAGAGCGGCAGTAAGTTACTCTGTGGTCAATATATGACACGCCACATAAAATTTGTAGCGTGTTACCGTTCACTGATGAATATGTTTTTTTTTTAGCCTGTCGAAATGCTCTTGCATACTGCGCTACCACGGGGAGATAGCTCAGTTATGTGGGACTTTTTTTAGCCTGTCGAAATGCTCTTGCATACTGCGCTACCACGGGGAGACAGCGCAGTTATGTGGGACTTTTTTTAGCCTGTCGAAATGCTCTTGCATACTGCGCTACCACGGGGAGATAGCGCAGTTATGTGGGACTTTTTTTAGCCTGTCGAAATGCTCTTGCATACTGCGCTACCACGGGGAGATAGCGCAGTTATGTGGGACTTTTTTTAGCCTGTCGAAATGCTCATGCATACTGCGCTACCACGAGGAGATCGCGCAGTTATGTGGGACTCCAACCCACTAAAACTCCACGTTGTCCTCCTGTGCCGCTTATGGCAGGAACACGGGCACGCGTTAGCACTCATCGTGAACCCGCCGCGGCTGTCCGTCACCGGACCCTCCTCTAGGGAGTACTCCCCATCACCGGCGCACCAGAACACACTGTACGCCGTGACCATCACGGTGACCTCCATATAAAGTTCGTAGCGTGTTACCGTCCACTTATGAATACCTGAGCACTTCTACGCGAATAGATTATGAACGACGAAAATGCACGAATCAATGTGTACGGAAACCGTTTTGTAAATGGCCATGCTAAGCAGGGTATATAGCCATTTTGCGGTTGGATGGATAGCATACTAAAGCAGGTGTTACTTTACTAGTATAATGGTAAGTGAACGATGACGTGGCTACAGTGGTAATAAATGCTTGAATTACGTCTTTGGGAAAGATTCTAAATGCTATAGGGGAAGAAGTCGAAAATGACGTTTATTTTTTGTAGTTTTCTTTTATAGCCAAATCAGCTTAAGTATGTCAGACAGACAAGACACCAGACACTAGACAAGTGTTGTTAGCGATGGCAACAAAAAAAAATTTGCTTCTATCCTGTTTTCATTTCATAAAACAACTTTCTTCTTACTTGCAAACAAGTCTTTTACATCTAACAAAACGTCTTTCTCCCTTGAAACTTCCTCCGGCTTTTTTTGCAGTATTCGCCTACAATTTCTCAGAGGACTTAAGACCTACGTATCAACGGTTCTGTAATATGAGACCGTCGCAATATTTGTTCATAATTAGACGCCGGTACGTCATAAAGGATCAACATTATCTTCGAGAGATGGAATGAGAGGATTAGCGATTCGTCTTTATAAGATACCTACTTTGATTAATATAAGAGTAATGACTTGGCGGGAATAGACACAAGTGTTGTTAAAGGAGCTTTTATCTTAGAGCTTTGAGGTTTATAACCCGTACCGAAACAAAGGTATTATTTGAGCCTGAACAATAATTGGGCGAATTCAATAAAATTTTGGACGTGCAGCGTAGAACATTCTGTGTAAACTGGATGCACAACTACAATTTGCGCAGTCTGAAACAAAGGTGTGAAATAGGATAATAATATGTGGGATACTTTAGCTAACGGTGGGGCTAGCGGATTTTCGGTAGTATGTCCGTGCTAATACTTTTTATATTACAGTATCAGTACAGCGGCAGTAAAGATCAAAAAGTTATGTCTAAAACGGACAAAAACACAACAATCGCACCAAAACCGCTGGACGTATTTTAATGAAATCAACACCATCTCAAAGACAATTCAATTATCTGCATTTTGATCAGAAGTTTTTTTTAAAAAAAGTCATGGAATATAAGGAAAGTATAAAAAACTACTAAATTTTGAGTCGCGCGGGGGTTTGAAACGAGTGCGCGTTTTGTTCCTTGAAGGTCGTTGGCGTTAGTCGTCGTCTTAATAGATTACGTGGCCCATATTATAATGGTTTTGTTCTTACTGACTTGCAGCCCACTTTACTGATTGTAAGCAACATCTAAACATCCTTCCATCCACCCGCATTCGGGAAAATTGGTGGATTTGGCACAGAGACGAGGCATGTGTCCCAGCAATAGGATCATTATAGGCTGATTATGTTTTGCCTATAATAGTAAAGATATCCTTTTTCTTTCAGCAGAAAACCTTAAAGCCAAACTGAGACCCGATTTACATTATTTGTATGTAATATCTATTCCACACAAGGGTTCGCTTCTTAAAGAATCTAGATCAACTCTCTTTGGTTGCTGAGAACTTATTAAATCTGTAGCTAAATCAAAGTCGTTAGTATTTATTTAGTAAATACATGACCGCAGCAAATATTAGCGCGATGTTATAATATTCAGATTATGGTTTTTATATGGTTTTTTTGTTTACTAGCATAAACCAGAGACTTTGCCTGTAAAAGAAAATTATACCAAAGGAACACTCCCGGGATAAAAAGTATCATATATAAGGACACATGTTCTCCCCATGCGCCAAGTAACATACAAATCCGTTAAGACGTAAAAAGGTAAAAAACAGGTAGACAGCCAGACAGAAAGAGTTACTTTCGTATTTATAATATGAATGAATGGATAGTCTGGATTTGCCGAAACCGTAGTAATTTTCTCCTATGCAAAAACTAATTTCGCTGAGCAACAATATAAATGAAGTGTTCTAAATAGTTTTAGAAAGCATTTTAATGTATTAATCCAGTTCTTAGCTAGCTAAAGAAAATCCATTATTGAAATGGCTAATCCAAAAATTTATCGTTACTGTTGAAATCCAAAAACAGTTGCAAGCGGTAAATTTCTTGAAGTCGTTAAACTATCTAACTTTGGTTTTTGTTTGAAACTTTCAGCATATTTCTGAGAACATCTAAATTTGTTTGAATCAGTATAAATTATGCATTGAAAGTTAAATACTGTTTTCGAAGTTTTTCAATACTTAAATGGCTGCCTACTGAGAATCAATTATGGAATGAATTCGTATAAATTATAATTAATAAAAGGTTAAAGGTTTCAAAAGGTGATTAAGTTTTTGTACAGTAGGTACCTACGGATGCTTAGGATCTAGAGGTCGAAGGTTAAAAAATCTGCTTTAAAAATTACCTGCCGATATGTCGATAATCTAAGGGTCAGTTCTAAAGAAAAAATCTCATGATCTTTTAATTAAATCAGTAATTATATAATCTTACATTTTCAAGTTCGTCGACAAGCTGCCCAAACGCAACGTTAACGCAGTGTCATCGCAATTTTACTCTATTTGCAAATGTCTACACTACGCTACCGTAGCGTCTACGCTGCGTCGACGCGACGACAACCAATGAATCCTAACCAAATAATAGAAACTGATATTTTAGTTAAAAAAATCCATATCAGTGGTGTGCATGTATGATAGGTAAGCAAATTCCACACTCGAATTAAATACCCAAAGATTAATCCAGAGATCCATAGTAAAGAAAACTGTCAGATTTGCCATTTTATTACATTCTTTAGTTATCGAAAACGTCAACACCAAATCGAGTAGTAACATGACTGCGTCAAAATTTGTTCAGATACGTAATTAGGAAGGACTGTTGCGGGTGATCAACTTTGTTACTTGTTACTTGATCGTTCAGTCAAATAACATCAGATGATTATTGCTTTGGTATTCTCCACCGTAAACGGTTGAATTTAAAGTTGAACTTTAGTTGTGTACTACCGTTATTTTTTTTTGTTAATTATTTGTGTAATGAGGGTCTAGGGTGGTAGGTGTAGGTAATTTATGTGATAGCTTAAGTGAATTTAAGTGTACATGAGTGTCACTTCCTGTTTTTATATGTCATAAATATTTACTATAGATACTTATACATATGTTTAGGGTGTTAAAAATACTGGTTTGTAAAAGTTTGTCAATAATAATTTGCTCTATAAAATCTCGAGGACGTGAATAAATAAATATTAAATTGATGAGTGAAAGCGTCGTTAAATACGAAAACACGTTTTATTAACTCTTGCTGCATCTGACAGGGAATTCTCGTATTTTTAAGGCATGTTCGCAATCTCAATTTGACAAAAACAACTTTAATTTCCCTTCATTTTGTTAAGTTTTTGACATTGATTATAGCCGATATGACATTGCGACTTGAATTTGAGCGTTTTTTTAAGAATGAGAATTCGCCAATCTAAAATAATATAGATAGAAAGAAATAAAACTAGTTAACACACACAGATACACACAATGTAGGTACAAATAAAAGGGAACTAAATTTTAAAACAATTATATTGTGTGCCCCGCGGCTGCGCCAAATAGGTCCAATTCAGCAAAATGCTAGACAACTAGGAGTTGCCTGACGCTGGTTACTATGAGCATACATACTTACCCACACAGGTATAATATAGTTAGGGTCATAGGTCCCTAACAATAATAAAAGCAGACGCCAAAACATATCGTTCTAATAAAAAATATACTTTGAGAAAATTCACCAGAATTGAAAATTCTCCGAAAATATCTCCAAACCAGATAATTGTTTACTAAACAATTGAATTCCTTCATTCCAAAAAGTAGGAATTAAATCTCAAACACCACCCGATACAGACAAGGTTGTCAAACCTCCAGAATACGTCCTACAATGTTAGATTAAAATTGCTATTTGACTGAATGATCGCTAATATTGACTGTGGCAGCCCTACGAGCGCTCTTGATTCATTGGTATTGGTTTATAGGGCTAGGGACTCGGCCTTATTTACAAGCTGGCTGTGTTTTGTAACACAATTGGGGTTCGCTTGGCAACAGAATGTGGAGTGGAGGCAGTTACATTGGAATGATTGTGCTTACTAGACTTATGTGTCGGCACCTTTGTACACAAAAGGTGATAATAAGTAAAACGCCTATCTTTATGAGTTTCGCTTATCTCAAACCAGCATCCTAATAGCGTAACATACAAAATAACAATTTCAATGACAACCGAATCAAATTCCTAATCCATTGCATCATGTTAAGTTTATTTTTTTTGCAACTGCGTGAATTTGTACATTAAGCAAATAACTCGAGTAACTGTTTTATGGTACAAAGGTGATTAGGTAGCCTAGAAATGTTGGTAGTCACTGGTTTTGAGCGGATCAACTGCCAATCCCAAAGCCTGTCAGGTTAACTGACTCGTGATTTTTTTCGGTCCATTTCAATTCCGCCGAATAACGTACAGTATAAAAAAATGCCAGATTGGCGCTAGAAACTTAAAAGCAAGATAGGGAAGTATACAGTCAGCTTTCGCTTAACTGTTCTGTCTTTCGAATAATTTTTAATTAATCGTATTTGATTGATTTAAATTTTATTTGTAATGTGGGGTTAAAGTTACTTGAATATACGATTGATAATGCGCGCATAATGACTTAAATAAATAATAGTTAAAAAAAAAAATAGAAAACCAAACTAAAAAGTAGAAAATAATTTTCAATAAATTCAGATTCAGAATAGTGTAACGTAAATGTAAAAAAGCGTGGGGTGCTTTTTAATATATTTTCAAAATGCCTCTACTTTTACCAATATCTGTCAATAAAATATTATATCAATATCAAGCAACCCACGCTTTTTTACATTTACGTTACACTATTCTCAATTTAAATTTATTGAAAATTATTTTCTACTTTTTAGTTTGATTTTATATTAAAGCGTGTTTTTTAGTTTTGTTTTTTTAATTTATTATTTATTTTTACTTTTTAGTTTAATTTACCAATAAATCGTAATGTTTAGTTTATAAACGACAATTTATTAGTACAACTACCTCCCTGTGATGGGAGTGAGTAATTAGCGTGCCTACTGCCTTCCCTGGATGTGATAGCCGTTGCTCAGGCTCACTCTTCTGAACATTTATTTAATACGTGTACTAGGCGCAAGGCACTACCGTGTCTTCAGATATAACTAAAAATTAAGCCATGAACATGTCTTAGCACGCGCCTTGGTACATGGCACAAAGACACTGACAACCGGGTATCGGATATAAAAAATCGTTAATCCTGAAGAACTTGGTAAGGATAATGGGACAAACTATTTAAATGATTGCATTGTCATTAGTCCTTGATAAGTGTGCAGTTTCAAATTAAGCCGACGTTTTGAAGGAGGTGAAAATCACGTCCAAAGATTCCGTTACATAGATACATAGATACATACATACCAAGCTAATAAAAACGTGTTAAAAACAAATGACCTATCTACTTACATGCTTCCTCAATGAGATTCTCCTGTTGACTCTCGACGCAGTACTGTAGCAGTATGGAAAACAACACGCCGGCGATCACGTGCGACCTCGAAAACGGCATCGTTGAAAATACTAGCTGTTTCTATCGATATGAAGCACTTTTCGGTTGCACATCACTAGCACTTTAATTCATTGGTGACTGCACTTTAATTCACTTGTGAACACTTTAATTAACTGGTGATGTGATGAGTTGTGCCCTCATGAGAATCCATTGTGGTTCTGTAAAAAAAGAAAAACTAAGTTAGGCAGTGTTACTTTGACGTCTGATAGGATCACCATTAGAATTTACAATTTTCGATTAAAACAAAAAATAATTTTCATTTGATGGTCATCATGTCTCAAGTCAAGCATGACAAAGCTCCGAAATAAGGAAATTAGCGTGTGTCAATGTATTAAGAGACCACATAGAATCAACCTTTCTTTCCTGAACAGGAGATGAAATTATGCTTTTAGAGAACTATACCAATATACCAAATTTTAAGCCACAGTTACTCAAAACCAAAAAATAAACACGTCTCGAACCCCTCTCCAAGTCTTATCCATATAGTCATATAGTCCAGTCCATATTTGGCCATCTATCGAAATAAACATCTTTAGAGATGGTCACTCAGACTTCAAACTTGCCCAAAGGCGACCTCGATGTTCGATATCGAATCTTCAAATCTGTCTACGTTTTGATTGTCTTTTATTTTTTGTTGAAGTTGAAGCTTGTATGGGTGAAGTGTCTTTCTCTTGGTTTTTTTTATCTATATTTCTTTGGCGTATTTCGAAGAAAATACCTTAAAGAGTACAAAAAATACTATGGCGTCTGGGTGGTTACTTACTTCTTTCTAATATTATAAATGCGAAGAGTTGGATGGTTTGTTACTCAAACATGCCAGAACAGCTGAACTGATCTGGATGAAATTTGGCACATAGATAGATTATAGTCTGGAATAACACATAGACTACTTTTTATTCTGGTAATATGTTGCCGTAGGATAATTTCCGACTATAACGCGGGTGAAGCCGCTGGAAAAAGCTTGTAATAGATAAACGAGAGAGGGTGCGACAATAATGTTTTAATCTCAAATGGAAAAGTAATACTGAAGGGATATAGGAAGACCCTAATCAGGATTTTCTTAAATAAATAACATTTCTACAAAGTAGGGAAAGGTGAGAAAAGACGCGCCACGCCATTCAACTAGATCTTCGATCACTTTCATTCAGCTTCAGAGTGGTTCATAGCAATGAGCCACCCTGAAGTGTTCATCACTGCACCTAAGAAAGCCGAGATTACATTTTGTTGGTTCTCGCTAACATGTAATCCAACGGTCATCTTCTATGGTCAACATGGCCGACTCATAAATAAAATAAATGAATGCTAAAAAATACACCATTCTCTCCCACACACAGTAGCACTTACAATTAACCGATTTCACACTAAAACGTCTATTTGATGTTTTGAGCAGTCTATCCAATCAGGTACCTGCTAATGGAAATACATTTGATGTTTGTTAGCTGATTAAAAAAATTACGCGGCCTTTGACAGCGGGCCGATTGGTTATGTCAGGTTGACGTGATGGCAAATAATTGTGTTTAATTAATTATGGCTTATGTAGGTGGAATTTTTAAATGGGTCATTATTATGGGGTGTTTTTGTTATTGTGAAAGTTAGTATTGTGATTTGGAGAGGGAGGAAAGGGAGATTACTGATTGATGTTGTGGGTTCCTATGAATGTCGAATTCTGCTGACATTGTAAACTGTTTTTTTATCTATTTTTTAGCTTATATAACTTACTTTTGTAATGGCACGGAAATATTACGGAGATTTTTAAAATTATTGGACTGGGACTAAATCTTCAGTTTCTTCTTTATTTGTAGCTTTAACTCGAGCGGCTTTTCTGCCTTGGGCTGTCCCGCTGGAACCATACAGTTTTCAGAATAAGCTTAGTGCTCTATAGTGTAGCTTTATACCATTGAAATAATTATCTTATGATGAGTACTATCTGATATTACCATTACATTACATTTTGATAATATTCGTTTAGAAATACTTGAAAATGGAGAAATAAAGCATAATTTCACAGGAAATATCGCGGTGGAAAAATCTATAAAAAATTAGTTCGACTTGATTTAAGCCATTAGTATAGTGTAGGAAATTCAAAGTAACTCCCACAATCAACATTCTTTAGAACCACATTTTCCTTAAAACCAATCAGAAAAAAAAAAAAAACTGCCAATAACAATAACACTAACACCGGGATCCAATATACCCACTGCTATAACAATAACATTACATACATTGAGCTGAACACTAACCCTTAACTACTAATACTTTGTTAGAGAAACCAGAAATGCGAATAGTTTGCCATGCCTATGCTAAAATAGAGGACTTAAGGGTTTGCTTAGACGAGCCAACGTTGCACCACACTTAAGCTACAAAAATGTCGTCAGGGCGAAATTAATTAACATCTACTCAACCTTTCATAGTTTACAGCTGGATTTAGGGATATTCTAAGTTGCACCATGGTATCCAGTGCTGCGCTTGCCGCATCCTTTATCCGAGTTTGTTGCGGAATATTTTACTCTACTAAACACTAGCATATATAGTGCTGACTGGCGGGTATTTTGGGGGACTGCTTTTTTACTTTCAAAAACTGCTGATTCGCGGACTAATTTACGCGGGCGTCCCATACTAAGTTAGACCTTCTCACAATTCCAAATGGCCATCGTTTTTTTCCGAAAGACATGGTGACTAAACCACACTTCAGCGTCCTTAACTTCCTCAACTATTGCAGTGGCTAATTTGAATATACTCGTTGACTCACTATAGCTGGTTGAAGTTGCCTCTTGAAAGTCGCAAAATACTTATCCGCACCGATATGTTAGCCACTATGGTGTTGCTATGAATGTGGCTTGTCTGCACAAATCTTAACGCCAGGCACTAAAGGGGCAGGCAGGCACTATACCCTTTGGCCAAGGACATACGTGGCTGAACTACAAATGATATTATAACTATATTAGATTGCCAACCAGAATAGCTCATTTGCATGTAGTCAGCATCTGTGTTAGGTTCGGTGCCAGGCTGTATACTGGCTGGCTGGTGTAGACTGAACTTGAGCAGGGAATAAAAAGAGAGGATTTTTGGAACTCATTAAAGGCTCGATGTGGTTTAAGATAATTGTTCTTGTCTTTAGAAAATGAGTTCCCTATTACGTGTAAAATCGTGATTTTTTTAGATAAGCCCGAAATTATCGTAACTTTTTGTTAATATTGAGGTTTATGTAATCATAAATATAAAAAAAAACAAACAAAAATTCATATTCATCAAAATATCGCAATCACAAACGCATACTAACTTTACAGTCACGACGAGACGTCCACATCCGACGAGTCATGGGCAAAAATAAGCCTAGCCATTGTGAGCTTCCAGAGTAAATATGTCACCCGATTTGGGTCCATTGTCATTTTTACATTGATGAATAAGTCTTAAAAGAATGAAGTTGCGTATAATGAAGATCTTTGTAACAGTTTTGGATTTTTGAAGCCTTTTGTGGTTGAAAAGGTTTTTGTTCTGAGTAGTTAAGTGAGCAGTTGGGTGTGTTGTGTAAGGAACCCAAATGTTCACTTTAGCGTTTTAATAAAGATGAGGGTTTCGGCGAAAAGGTGTGCCAGTTCTTGACAGTATTTTGACTCTATTATTAAATTATGAATTTTGACGTAACAAAACTTGGTTCTAATGACGATCTTTTCATTTTCACTAAGGAAGACCGTAGTCCTGATTCACAGCATCCAGGTGCCACTATCCATTAGAAAATAAATCATCCATACTATGAAATTACCTATCGGAACATCATCATTGATTTAGCTGAAAGAAGTCCACTGCTGGACATGGGTCTATCCGCACCACACCACATTGACCGGTCCCGTGCTTCTCGCATCCAGCAACGGGCACGTACTTTGCAGGTCAACAGACCATTTAATAGGAATGTATGAGTAGTTCAGTGGATAGTTGGGCAAACATTGGACAATAGGCATTGAGGTAGTGAAACATGACATAAATAATTGGCTAAGGCTCATTGTGATTATTTATAGCATATTAGCAGAAAAAGGGCGTTAACGGCTCATAAAAGATCTAATTAAGTTTTACAACTACCTTCTTTGAAATGTACGTCACTGACATTAATAACATTAATATTACTGTAAGTATAAGTGCAAAGTCAAAGAGGTGTAAAGTCATTGCTTGTGCGGTGTTCGATACAATATTATAAGCTAATTTTATCGTTAAGGGAAAATAAAATGCCGATCCGAGGTGGTCTTGCTCTAGACAATATCTGCCAGATATCGCCTACAACAAAAGCAGGCAGTCGCTTCATGGACAATATTAGTAGGTTTTGCTATAGCTGCATCCAGTTTGTATGGAAGCTCGCATCGGGTACTATCAAGTGGTCAAGCGCGAGCCTATCGAAAACGAAAAATAAAAACATTGTTTTGAAAAGTATAGGCAGATGATGAATGCCAATAATCATCATCATATCAGCCGAAAGACGTCCACTGCTGGACATAGGCCTCCCCGAAACGTCGAATGAATGACTACCCATTTTTTTCACTATTGTGTCTTTTGTAATTGACAACGCTCGACATTTTAGTAATTCAACGAGGCTGTAGGAATTAAAGGCTTTGTATCTCAGATTTCAAATAGATACTATCAACATGATTAATTAATCATTAAACAGAATTTGAATGGAATGATCTGGTAGATGGGTTTTTTTTTTTTTTTTTTTCGACGGGGAAAATCATCTTATGACAAATCCCGCTCTTGGGTGGAGCGGGAGATAGTGTCAGAATGCCAATAATCATCATCATATCAGCCGAAAGACGTCCACTGCTGGACATAGGCCTCCCCGAAACGTCGCCACATTGGATAATAAAGTATCGTCATTGATTCAGCGATTTGTTGTACTGTAAATGAATGACTACCCATTTTGTTCACTATTGTGTCTTTTGTAATTGACAACGCTCGACATTTTAGTAATTCAACGAGGCTGTAGGAATTAAAGGCTTTGTATCTCAGATTTCAAAAAGATACTATCAACATGATTAATTAATCATATCGAACAGAATTTGAATGGAATGATCTGGCAGATGGGTTCTTTTTTTTTTTTTTTTTTTTCGACGGGGAAAATCATCTTATGACAAATCCCGCTCTTGGGTGGAGCGGGAGATAGTGCCAGAATGCCAATAATCATCATCATATCAGCCGAAAGACGTCCACTGCTGGACATAGGCCTCCCCGAAACGTCGCCACATTGATCGGTCCCGTGCGTCTCGCAGCCAGTGGATCCCCGCAAACTTCACCAGATCATCGGTCCACCTGGTGAGAGGCCTTCCAACGCAACGTCTTCCGGTTCGCGGTCGCCATGATGAATGCCAAGTACATCATTAATTCAGCATTTAGATATAACTTAATTTTAAAGGAATCCCTTTTCACTAACTGAGTGGGTTACCAATCTACGTAGGTATGTATGAACTAGGCAGTATTTACAGGCAATTCGGCTGTCGTAACATACTGTTGTGAGAGTATGTTATTTATTAATGTACTCCTAATGAACACTGACCTCATTTATTCGCCGCATTGTATCATTCAATGGGTTAAGGTATAAGCGGTAGTGGGATCTGCCATCCAGGAAGTTGAATGTTTAAAATTCAGTGACCAATTTATTTAAGTAAACAGAATAACAAACAGATATACATAGAGTTACTTTCGTGTTTAAATCATCATCATAATCAGCAAATTTTCAGTCCAAATTAATATCTAACACTTAGTAACGTAACGCTTTCGCTGAAAACGCCTTAGTTGAATAATAGCGCCTGCATACTCATAAACTCAAGTCTTTTGCACATGGGGGTAGACAGAAACTACAGAGCGCCACCTGCTACGATCTTTACATACTTCTTTTGCTTCACTCACATTCATACATCTAGTCATACACACACGCTGGTTATAATTGCGCCTAATTCAAAAAAATCTCTCCCATCTTGAACCAACCTTCATACAATGATTAGTTTCCCCATCCGCCTGCTTTAATCGTTTTTCTTATTGCAAAACACTATGAATTAATAATCGTCAGCCTACGCTTTCAATTCATTTCATCAAGTAACTGGACATAAAAGGGCGCCGCAGGGTTTGAATATTTTCTTCTTTCATTGTTCATTGTTAATTTGTTGTTATCGGCAGTTTTATATCGGTCATAAAAGTTGCGGCAGAGGTAATCACGTAATCTACTGATATTTCAGAGGTTACTGTATAATTATTTCATCTACATGAATGGTATGAACGTAGTAGGGTACTTACCCAATGGGTAGTTAGTAGTAGGAGATAAATCATACATGTCA
This sequence comes from Orthosia gracilis, assembly GCA_947562075.1. NCBI lineage: Eukaryota > Metazoa > Arthropoda > Insecta > Lepidoptera > Noctuidae > Orthosia > Orthosia gracilis. Next base: position 8,888,765 of record OX387266.1, on the reverse strand, counting down.
AAAACAAAGTTCGTAATGGGGTTAGTTTGTCTGCATTTTTTGTATGTAAGGTACAGTTTGATATGCCAACTAAGGGAGAAAAATTTAAAACACACAGGTTTAAGAGCGTATATTATCAGATACGTGCTTGTTAAAAAAAATAGCCAAAAATAAAGCAAACAATGCAAGAAAACGCTCTGACGTGACAGCTTATGAACAAAACTTAAAAAAATACATCTCGATTTCAGACCAAATTATGCAGATAAATTTCAACGATCGTCAACAATACTAAGCATTTATAGCCTATACGACAATCTACACTGACTCTCCAAAAACAACAGCGTCAAAGTTGCTGCACAAAAGTGTCCTCGTTCAAACGTAGCCTAAACTGGACCACGATTCAAACTAGTTTCATTCTATTCTCATAACTAAATAATAATCTCTAATAGAGATTTATATTTTATTATGAAGACATTTCAATTTATTGTACGTAGACGGAAATTGCAAATAAATCACGTAAAAAAATCATCAGTTATCGTAAAAAAATCACGTTTGTTGTATGGGAGCCCCACTTAAATATTTATTCTATTCTGTTTTTAGGCTTCCGTGCCCAAAGAGTAAAAACGGGACCCGATTACTAAGACTCCGCGATCCGTCTGTCTGTCTGTCCGTCTGTCACCAGGCTGTATCTCATGAACCGTGATAGCTAGACAGTTGATATTTTCACAGGTGATGTATTTCTGTTGCCGCTATAAAAACAAATACTAAAATCAGAATAAAATAAATATTTAAGTGGGGCTCCCATACAACAATCGTGATTTTTATGCCGTTTATAGTCGTCTTACAAATGAAGCAAATGAGCATCGATTAATCAACTTTCTCAACTGGGTTAGAGCACAAAATAGAACGCCGTCGCTTACGTACTTTGTGATTAGAGCCTGCTGTCTTGTCATTATTCTAGTCTCTTTTATTACAGTGCACTGGTGGACAAAGCCCACTTGCACTATTTAGATCGATCCGCAGTCACTCAACTTTTGCGTCCTAGTTTTGCGCTTACCGGTACCCCTTGAGAAAAAGTCTAGTCAAATGCGTCAAAATATAAAGGTGTCAGAGACATTTGCTCCATGTAAAACACTGGTCATACAACTACATCCGATTAGAATGGAATTCTACACAAACATTCGGAGTTCGGTGACTTCCTCAGACTAGCTCATTCACAAATATACTCTCATCATCATCATCACCCTTTTAATGTTCCGACTGCTGGGACACAGGCCTCCTCTTATAGAGGGAGTGGGGTATAATCCACCACGCGGGCCTAGTGCGGATTGGTAAATATCACATGTCTTTGAATTTTTGTTTCTAGGACATGCCGGTTTCCTCACGATGTTTTCCGTCGCCGTTTTAAGAGTAGTGGTGATGAAATAAATTACACAAAATAAAGCGTCTGCTCGGGTTCGAACTTACGACCTACAGCTTGTAAGTCGGGGCCGTAACCACTGGGTCACCACTGCCCTATCAAGTCAAAACATTACTTCGATGCACGCACAGAAAAGCAGCATAATTATATTGTATCCAAAACAGCAATAGGGATGTTGATCACACATCCCTATAGTGCTGTAGTCCGCTTGATCGGCCATGCAGTACTATTTTATGCTGACTCCACTGTTGCCAGCTGCTACAGCGCTGCAATGCATTGCTTAAATGCTAAGTTAAATTGAATGTTACTATATGTGTGGGATATTTGATGGTTTACACACTTTAGACAAGTGTGGATTCGAATATTGATGATTTTGGTATGACTATCTATTTAGAAGTGAAGTTGGTGCCTTATCATCATTTTCATATATCATAAATCACAACGATTCTGAAAAACCTCATAGCTTTGAGTTTTATAAAGTAACATTCGTCAGCGTTTGCATTGATTTACGCTATTACCGAAATATCACGTGGTTTTTCGAAAGATATACCATTGTTATTGCTGTTAGAGTGTCAATTAGAATAAGCCCTTAGTTTTAATCTTATTCAAGCCATTCTCAATCAAATTCAGAATGTAATAAAGTATCGTCATTGATTCAGCGATTTGTTGTACTGTAAATGAATGACTACTCATTTTGTTCACTATTGTGTCTTTTGTAATTGACAACGCTCGACATTTTAGTAATTCAACGAGGCTGTAGGAATTAAAGGCTTTGTATCTCAGATTTCAAATAGATACTATCAACATGATTAATTAATCATATCGAACAGAATTTGAATGGAATGATCTGGTAGATGGGTTAGCCAGAACTTACCCAGACTCAAACAAAATAAAGCAAAGAGATGTCTCAGTATGTAAAGGTAACTCATCCACGGACCTTGGCAAGCGTGAACCTAGAATATCGACCTGTACGATTGTTATTATTTAGTAGTGAGCTAACTGTGTAACGTACCCCCAACTCATTTCAAGAGCGACTTGTCCAAGTACAATGCAGTATCAGTGACTGAGTGCTGTACAAAGCTATGTGCTTGACAGTCAACTATACTGTAACCTATGCAAACTTGCTAATTTGTAGTCTTCAAGTGTAGCAGCGTCTAATTGAATGTTGTGCCACTATATTTTGTTTGTAGAAATGTTCATTATAATGTCTTACGAGACAGTGATTTTCAAGAAGTGTTTTGGAACATAGAGTAGATCCAAGCAAGGCGAGCATAAATAAAATCATGCAGGGTACTACATAAATGTACCAGTCCTTCTAATAAGAAGCAAATTATTAACCGAAGACAAAGCCAGACTCCAGGCTACAACTGATAAATGCCAGATGAAAACTGACCCAGGAATCGAACCTTCATGCAGCTTCAGCCGTAGCAATGGCGACCGCTAGACCAACGGGGCAATCAGAAATTAAATAATATCTCTCCATTGTCATCCAAGAAGGAATTTAATAAATATCTCTTCATTTGCGGGTGACGAGACAGACGGCTCTAGAAATATGTTAAGATGGAAATCATGTGTAATAAACTAATTTACGACAGCAAAAGCCTAAAATTTCTCTATTTACTCTTCAATTAAGAATGTCTGGAACTAATAAGCACTCAAGACTGTTAGTGTGAAAACAATGTACTACTTGACATTACTGCCTATTGTATTTCAAAGACCGCCCTATATTCAAAGTTGTTGGTACGTTAGAACTGGAAGCTTCTTCTATAAATAGTAGTATAATATAATAAATAAAAATAATACTACTTGCGAATGAAATGTGATATTGGGGATAACGAGGAGAAAAGGAATTAAGTATTTCAAAATTTGTTAGTTAAAAAAATACTGAAAATTCGACATCCTTTACTTCTTTTCATCTTATACTAAGACAAACCAACACCCACACAAACACACCATCATCGAGTCTATCCCCAGCAGTTCCCCCCTCTTTAATGTAAAGCGTGCCATTCATCATGGCGTATACGACACCCGCCGAGTGACACATTACATTATTCTTGTAAATTATTAATACGAGAAATACAATTACAAAATTGGGAACCTCGTGACCCGTACCCGGAATACGTAACCCGCATACCCAAAGCGTTGTCTCATAGACTACAATGTTATGTTATTCACAGTACTACTCAATATTTGTATGTAAATGTTCGTCTATAGAAGATACCCTTGTGTAAACTTCAGCTAGTGACGTTTTATTTCGAATACCTATCGATATTTTTCAACTAAAATCTTTGACATTTGTTTTCGAGAAGTTGAAAAAGTAAATGGAATATTATTATTAATGTCTGTAACTGGAAACTTTTAATGGAGTTTCGCTGAATCGCAATGCGTAAACATTTTTCAATGTTTACCAAAGACTTTTAAGAAAACTCGAAAGCACATCATTATCTTTTTACAAGTTTTATCGAACTTTTTAAATAGATTTCTTTGTGTAAAACTGTTATTTCAAAGAATTAGGTTTCTCAAAAGAAATTCTTTTGTCATTGGTGAGTTGGCACATACGGCTGTAAGCCAGGGAATTGCGATAAATGCAAATATTGTTCTGTTTAAAACATGTTTTTTTTTTGTCTTAATCATGATTTATACGTGGGAAATTATATTCTGAATATGTTTAAAAAAACATAGTTCACTTTTGTAACGTTATAATTGTAACATAGCATGTGCCCGATTCAATGAATCGGCACAGATGGTGCCGATTCATTGAATTTGGCTATTCTATTGAAGTCTACGAGGAAAATCTTCAACAAAAGAAAATATTAACATTTTGGCAAAATGTTAAGCTCGAGTTATAAACACAAATATGCGTGTTTAAATAGATACTGAAAATTTTAGTGTAAGCGAAGTTCAATTAAGTAGGTTGGTGTAAGGGTCGTAACTTATATCATAACATAAATGATTTAACCAATACAAGGCAACTTTTTTTTTGTTTGAAATCAGTCCATGGAATTTCTTGTATGTTCTTTTCTATAGAGATCTAAGCTTTGGAACATTGGCGTTATATCGTTATTTTACAAACTTGCGTTTTAAATGCATTTTATCGACAATGCCAAAGGCACATCATTGAATATGCGTGACACACGAATTATGTTGCAAAAAGGCACAGACCCACCAAACGGGCCCCTTGAAAAGGGTCTCGTATAAAACAAAAGATTTCTGATTCACATCCGTAAGGTCACATAAAACTATGTGCCACGTAAGTAGTCATTTAGTGACAAATGTCTGTTATTTAGTGCCAGGCGTCTTTATTTATTGAGAAACGTGTGGGTTTATCGCGTTGGTACCAAAAGAAGTAAATGACCCTATTATATATATATTCCTAATTCTACGAGGACCATTCATTATATACTCACGAACGAACATAAAACGGCTTATTTTATAAATAGAGATAAATTTTGGGGGATAACTTTCCATTTGGTGTTTTGTATGTATTTACAGCCTTACTTTTGATGTTTTTTAGAACTGGAATTTTGATGGATTTTATATTTTATATCAGATATAAGGGCGCATATTGCTAAATGCGGTAAGAAAATACTTTTCAACAAAAAAATACGTTTCGTGAAATAAATAAAAAAAAAGTACGGACGGAACGTTTACTTAAATTGTCACAAGAGACAATAAAAAAAAATGGTATTTTATAGTGAAATAAGACTTCCGAGTTTTCGGTGCTCTTCCTAACCCTTTCAGGAAGACTGGTGTTATATTAGGTATGATTACAGCAAGAGGAACATGATAGGAATTTAATCGTTAGGATCCGATATTACCTTTTATCCTTTGTTCTAACCAGATGGCAGGCGACCTTGAAGGTTTTTCGCCAAAAAACTAAATGTACTCTAAGTTTTGTTTATCACGATGTCCATACTAACCTTCCTTACCTACACAGTCTTTACTTCTTTCGTCTTTAGTCTTTACTTACACAGGTCCAACATGTATTTGCGAGCCATGCATACACGAGCCAAGGGTGCTCGAGTGCTGGCGGAGCCACGAGCCACACAGGCACGTCATTAGTACAGTCAGCCTCTGATTACGACGCTGAATATCGCAATTAATGTCTTTTGAATAGATTTTTTTATGCAGATTTTTTGTGAGAGAGTCGAGTTTTTTTTCTTTTGGGATTTACGATCTTCTTTTTATTAATAATTGGCTTGCGCTGGGCTACTATCTCACCTGATGGTAAGCGATTATCTGGTCGACGTTAAAAATTTCAGGACGTTGAGGATTTATTGTAAATATTATTTTCTTTGTTTACTGATGACAGTTTACGATTAATCCACTACTTACACTTTTTAAAACATATTTTTCTCGAGATTCCAACAAGCAATATTTCCTTTACGTTCAAATAGTATACTTATCCACCCACGTATGGGTTCTCCATCGTTCGCGTATGCTCTTCCTTAGAAATTGAACATGGCTCCCGAGTAACACAGCAAACAATACTCGTAATATTATTACAAAACGTATGATTTCTTGGCAGAATCAATACAATCCATAAAATATTACGCTGCCAATTGACTGGTCCTTGTTGGCAAGTTGCTTATAAGCTCGGTAAGCCATTTACAGTGTCACAAGCAGAAATACAGCGATTACAGTGCGACGACTTATAAAGATATTAACATAATTTACTCGGTACTTGAAATGCTAAGTTGCTACTGAGCTAGTTTTCACATTTTAGTTGTGGTTTGAAATTCTGTTTCTTATACAGGTTTATTTAAAAAAAATGTCACATAAATTTGTTATGTTTTAAAGTGTTAAGACGTTGAGATTTGATGGAAATTATGTAGGACTGTGTTCATAATACATACTTAAAATATAGAATTAGTTAGTTTGTCCTTGAATATAAGATTAACCGTCTCGCATTATAACGGTCTTGTCTCACTAATTAAGTCTCTAACAGATATAGGTATCATGCGTCTAATAAGTCTAGAAATACATATGACAGGTACCAACCTTGATTTTTACTTGCCTCCTAAGGAGCTCAGCGATAAAACCTTTAACTAACTTTATGTAGGTATAGGAAATGAAACTACAATCGTTCAATTAATACTAACCTCCAACACTCTATAAATTCATTTCAGGTTTGAGGGAAATCGACGGACCCTTACATACTCAAATTAATCCTTGACGGATATTTTACACTTTATTCTTCGTGTCAAGTCATTAAGAGTAACAAATGCTAAAGTAGCCTGAACTTAGTTTGCCATTTTGCTAAACTTTTCAAGTCAAAGCAAAAAAAAAGGGGAAACTCTGCACGTTACGTGAATGTACGATCTTGTGTTGTGTACTGGAGTGCACGAATAGTTGATAAAAAGTTGTGAGTTTTTGATATTCGCTAGAGTCTACGTGGACAGCAAAATCTACGTCTATGTATCAGTTGTTGGTGGGAAAGTTTTGACATAAAATAAATGAGACAATAAAACAAACTTTTGCTTTGGATGTGTCTGATTTATTAGGAAGTGAACATAGTAGTCAGCTGTAGATAAGGCATACTAAGATTTAGAAATAAAATTGGCTTTGTATAGCGTCTTCTTATTTATTTTATGAGTATGTGTCAAAAATTCTAGGCTTTATTATTGGCCGTTTTACGTACCGACACATTACATTACATTTTGGTGGTCAGTAAAAATGTTGGATTACGAAAATGATTCCAATCTCTGACACTTAAGTCCACTAAAGATTCACACTTCTTCCGTATTTCCAAATGATTTTTTATTTTGTATTTAAAACAGCGGTGGCCCATTTTATCTGTCCCCCTCAACATCTAAGCGCTTTGACAATAAGCACGGCATCTCATAAAACTATACGGCCCTGTTCCCATACGATACGCTCTTACGAATCACGAGACGTACTGTGTACTTACTACTTACGATACGTAAGTCCTTACTAATAACGATACGTTTTGGTACTTCACAACAACAGTTACGTAAGCACAAACGTACGAGTTTGCGTTACGTAACTGCCTTGTAACTATGTCAGTGTGATGTTAAGGATTTCTTTATTTCATACTAGCTTTTTCCCGCGTCGTCGCTCTCGTGTTCTATCCCATTGAAACCTTTTTTCGGAATAAAAACCTTCCTATGTTACTCAACGATGCGGTATCTTTATATCTGAATGTTTGTAATCAGAAAATTACTTCTAGAGATTACCGCTTATAACCGAACGAAACATTATAACTTTTAATTGTAGTGAGAAAGTTTTCTTAGTGTTTTAAGTATAACTGATGTTAAATAAAATTTTCACTACAATATATTTGTTAGTTTTAATTACTGCCTTGCAGTGGTGGCTTTTAACTTAAAATACATTTACTATATCTTGTAAAACTTCAGATAAAGAAGCGGCTCCATTAACTCAAAGCTACCACCACAAAAGATCTTACCAAGCTTACTTTAAGTTAAAAATCTATAATAATATTGTCGTAACAACATAAAAAGATTAATAACTTGAAAAGTCCTTACAACTGTCAACGAATACAATAACGACCAAGTAGCCCGAAAACTAAGGAATGTGACTAACATTGAGATTTCCGAGTATTTGCTACTTAGTATTATATAGTTGGAGCGAGTTCTAACGGGAAACAAGCGAGTTGGAGACATTTATTGAATGTTACATTAGTTGGAAGTGGAGTATAAAAGTTTTGGAAGTGCTTTCGGATATTATATTCACATAATATCTATACGGATTCTTGAAGCCGACAGTCTTAAACATTATCTAAACGGTACGGCAAGGATTTAGAATAGAATAGAATGAAATAGACTTTATTGTACAACAAATTAGTTACACAACTTTTTACAAATAAAAATAATTATTGATGTACTTAATTGTGATTCAAACACACATAGAAAATGGCCTGGATTAAAAAACATAGAAAAAAAAGAAAATAATAAATATGTAAAACAATAGGCCCCAGGACTGAAGACGTTGGATACTTTTTATCCGAGATATAATTTTGCCACGGAAATGTATTACCGAGATCCATAATTACAAAAGCTAAAAAAGCTAGCGATATAATAAAACTGCCTTGTTTCTTAGAAAAGTCTCGACGTAAATAAATCTAAAGAATGTTATTTATATTAACAATCCTCAAGAGTTCGTAACTGTAGGCAACAAATGAAACTGCATGACTGCCACTTACGGGAAATAGTGCATGTATGTTTTCAAGAATGAATGGAAATTTGCTCTTCTCTTCCTTGTTTTAAATAAACTTACAAGCAACCCAACTTCGTAGGTCGAGTAAAATTCTATGTAGCACTAGGTTTTTCCGGGGGTTTTAATACCGTAACTTACGCCACAGGAACCGTTTTTCTTCGTAATAATATCACCCTATTCTATTTTTAAATCTATTAAAATTGGTGTCAAAAAGTTTGCCATATTGGTATGATGCATGGTGAAATCATTTGTTGGTTTTGAAAGAAAGCTTTTCTAGGAAGAAACATGATAACTTGTTCCAATTTTATCCATCTCCCATCCTTCGTGCTTGGTCACCCGATACCCGGTAAGTTTCTTCGTAGAATCCACGGAGGACTTTCCCAAAAGCTTACCTACATTTTCAAAGAAATCCTACGAACTAAACTAAATTATTCCAAACCCCACACCGTGGCTTAGTCTACAAGTTTTCAAGGCAAGTTATTTTTCTAAAATTCTTACATGATTTGGTTTGTTGAGCACTGAAAATTTTATTTAGTTAATGTTTTCGTAGTGAAAACTGCTGGAGCATTAAGTAGGTTCTAATGAAGAGGTCCTGCAAACAGCTTTGTTTTATGGGTAAAAATACATTCAGATATTGTTAGCTTGTAGCTTTTAAATGTGTGAATTGATGGTTCCTGGATAGCAACCTCGTAGGATGGGGTTTAAAAAAGGCGACTATTTATACTATGGTTCTGAGAGACAGGCAGACATTTAACCAGTTGCGATAAAGTCTTACATGTTTAGCCCGGGACAACTCTATTCCTCTTTTCTACTGTGTAAACACATTAGAAAAGAGGAATAGAGTTGTCCCGGGTTACAGGTAACCAGGCTACTTTTGAACGTTTTTTTTCCTTAGGGAAACTTTAGTAACAGTTTTCCCGTCCCAGCTATCGAAATCCGGACCCAAAACTAAGCTCGCTTTCGCTCATCTCACTTGACCATAATGCAGGCTTCGTTTAAGACACCCAGGAGAAATGGCCAGGCCTTATCTATAACGGAAACTCCATACCAAATTCCAAAAGGAAATGTTATTTAATACAAACCCAAACCGCAAAGCTTAAATATTTGACATGTCAGAGATGTTTTGCCCAAAATATGTAGTTACAAACGAATGTTATTTTGGCACAAGAGATCTTTTGATGTAGCCCGGTAAAAAAGGATAATGAGAAGTGCCAGTAGTGCTATGGATCCTCATTCGAGTGACCGCACACAATTCGCGAATCAATCAAGTGAACCCATTTGTTTTTAAAAGAACCTAAACTATTTTCTACGTTTTGAAATTTTAACGCTGTTTCGCTGAGAATTTACGATGATTTACTGTAACATTTGAAAGAATGCTAATGAGGGCTTCTGTTTTTGTGCCCACCAGTTGGCCCCATTGGCGAGTAAGGTCCTTAAGGCCTCCCACCGCTTTAGTGCCGTCAAACGGTTATAATTCTCGCCAAACATCTTGGCCTCTCTGAAGTTGGCTACAATGGCTGCGCAGTAGAAAATCTCATAAAATTTAAGTTTTTTGTTAAGTTAATTAAAAAAATTAAAAAGACCCGACTGATTATGAAGCGAACTAAAAATACATAAACACGAAGAAAATCATGCAGTGCAGTCGGAAGATATATATTCGCGAGCTGGCTGACCATAACCAGATGTATCCTCCAACTGCACAGCATGATATTATTCTTGTTTATGTCTTTTTAGTTCGCTTCATAAGCAGTCGGGTTTTTTGATTGTTAAATATATTTTTTTAATTACATCTTTTTAGTTAATATTTTTTTTAGAATTAGGTACATTTGAACATATAAGTGTCATATATTTTTGAAATGACCTCTTAAAACCTTTTATTTTGATACCCCACACGATGAGTTTGGAAGAAAAAAAATAAATGGGCCCCCACAATATGGCGCCCAAATCCGCCATTTTTCCTTTTTCCAATTTTGATGTAGCCAGTGACACTCGCTAGTTTAAGACGAATCGATTGAAGTAAGAATCATCAAATCGGAAATAAATCATTATCATTATCTTATACATACATACATACATAGACTGATAAATACATTACCCTCCTTCGGCAGTCGGGTAAAAACAGCACAGTTTCGCGCCTCGCGCATGCAGAAAGCCAACTTCAGGGCGGCCCAGAAGTTTGGCCGACAGCGATACTTTCTAAAGCATACTCCTTAGAAACGACTAGGTGAAAAGGTTTGAAAAGATATATATATATTTACCATTCATGTACATAATTCATATACATTATTTGTAACTAATAGTTTTGCTTTAAAAAAATAATTAACAACAACTCCAAAACGACTTTGATGTTTAAAAATATTTTTAAAAGTCCTTGACGTCATGTGCTAATTATTTTTTTTTTTTAAAACGTTGCCCCACGCAAATTCAAATTTAATTTATTGCATCCTTAAAGTACATACAGGTGGTAAATATAAGTTATAGAAACGATTATGGACCCTGTCGGGCACAGCAACATTCTAGATACAGTCTGTGTCTAGGAGAGAGGAATAGCGTTCAATGTTTGCCTTATCTATTAACATTTTAATTATCTACTCCCTTTCTACCTGTTTTTATTTGATTTAATGCACTAATAAGTATTCCTTTTTATTCGCATGTATTGTATGCAATTATTTTTAAACATTAATTATTCGTTTAAGTTTTTATATTACAATAACTATAATTGATTTAGATAGTTTATATTCAATAAAATTAATACATAATAAAATTTAAAATGTCCATGTTATATTTTGAGGACGTCCTGAGCAATAAGAATTGCGAAAAGCTCAAAATACCCATACATTTTAATTAACCACGTGGAATTTTAAGTAGCGTGTGTCATCGCCATACATTTTAAATCCTTTGAAATACGTTGTTGCTGATAGAATTAGGCGTCGCTAGGACTGAAACGCAGCTGCTGTCTCTAGCTTATATTTAATTTGCGGATTGTAATTCTGCAACAACTATATAACTAAACTAATTGCCGCCCGCGGCTCCACCCGCTTTAAATTGCTACTATCCACACATCACTAAATTATACCTTACCTACGTGTTATTCTAACGCTTTATCAGTGTAAAGTTTCATCAGAATCCTTTCAGTAGTTTTTGCGTGAAAGATATTTGGGACAAACATCCATCCTCACACACTTTCGCATTTATACGCATACTTGGACTATAGAGACAGAAATATGTATGTTGGGAGCACTTCTCCAATCGAACTCTAAGAATCGTGCTCCATCTATCTGATCGTCACTCCTCAAAAATAAAACTATAGTTTTAAGACTAGACTCAACAAATTAAGCCAGAAGCTTTGTTAATCTAAACTTCTAAACATTAATATCCCCAAATTCTTAGAACAACTTTAAAACTTTAAGTTTCATGAATACCGGGCAAACAATACGTCTTAGATTTTCCCTTAGCCCAGAAATTAAGACTTGGTTTATCTAGGTCCTATCTTTCCTGCAACAACTTGAGATTTAGAATGAAAGGTTCTGCGATAAAATAAAATTGATCATTCAATGAAAAAAATATTCAATTAATCCGTGCTAAAGACTAGGGATAGATTTAATTGGATAGGCATGCGGGACTCCGGGGTCGCGGGCGCTCAGACTCGGGACTCTGACCGCCCACCAAGTGACTCCAGGTAAGACGGTGGCACAGTGATCACGTGCTGCCGTGCACAGCGAGGCTCAGGGGAGACGCCTCTCAAACTTCCCAGGGACGTGCCCTAACAGGCGTTGCACAAAGGGGGTTCGGGAGTGGTCTGTTAGAGGTAACGGGGCCCCTTCCAAGTGCAGACGGTGCACACTGGGGTGATTTTAGTAAGGTAAAAATCCCACACTCCAGGTCTTTCCCCAAAAGTCCAGGCGGCTTTTGAAGGTTTACTCACGTAAAAAAAGGTACACAAATTTCAGCATCATTTAACAAGCGAAAACAGATCTGAAACAAACGCAGGTCGCGCGCAAGTGCTCTTGTACTCGCTGTAAATGAAGCCTGTGTATGTGTGCGTGCATTTTCGCTCGTTGTATTGAAGTGACTTTCTGTAACTATCTACCTATTCCTATACCTATCCTTTGTATGTTACCAGCAATCATTATCCCAAAGGCTTACAAAATAAGGCTAACTAGACTACGATCACATTTTCTTTTCATCTACAGATCTTAGCAGAAGAAAATAGCCCAAATTACCTAAGCAAATTGTGGGCAATATTAGCCCTCTGGAAATAAGCAATAATCGAGCAATCGCCTATGAAATTAGCTCATTATTTCCACATCCTGTATAATGTTCAAAACAATTTCTTGTCGTATTAATTTACTTATTATGAAGATCGTATCTCATGTGTCGACACCCTTGCGCCATCCCATCTTCTTAGCACGGCGGGCTGTGCTGGGGCAGCTGCTGCTAGTGCAGAAAACCTCAAACGGCGCAAATACAACAACCTTATTGGAAGTTATATATTTGAGCCGGTTGGGGTTGAAACATTAGGTCCATGGGGTCCGAGTGCTCTTCGAGTATTTCGAGATGTAAGCAAGCGGTTAGTCGACTCTTCACGTGACCAGAGGGCTGGGCTTTTCCTTGGCCAGAGAATCAGCATTGCCATCCAACGTGGCAATGCTGCCAGCGTTCTGGGCACTTTTCGCGTTGACAGCGATGTGGACGAATTTTTTGACGCCCTATGACCCCTGCCCTTTTATACGTGTTCGTCGTATTTTATTTTTATTCAAGTGTAGGTATATATAGGTAGTTATTGTTAATTAAGTATTATATACTATGTAAATTTTAATTGATTTAATTGAATAAAGAATACAGTAAGCAAATAGTAGTTTAGTACATTCGTTGTAAGACAATAAGTTTTTAGTATAAACACTGAGATATAGGGAGACTGACGCTTAGAAGGATTTCTTGAGGAGATAATTAGCATAAGTTAATGAATAAATACCTAAGTTGTAGTTATATACAGTTGTTTCGTTTTAGCACGGCAATTTTGGTAAAAAATATGTTTAAAAATAACAAAAAACCCGACTACATATGCGCGAGCTGGCTGATCAAAACCAGATGTATCCTCCGAATGCACAGCATGATTTTCTTTTTGTTTACGTCTTTTTAGTTCGCTTTTCAAGCAGTCAGGTTTTTTATTTTTAATTTTTTTTTTTATTTACATCATTTTAGTATTTTTTATTAGAATTAGGTACATTTAAACATATAAGTGCTGTATATTTTTGTAATCACCTTTTAAAACCCTTTATTTTGATACCCCACACGATGGGTTCTAAAGAAAAATAAATATTTGAAACCCCACAATATGGCACCCAAAATCCGCCATTTTACTATTTTCCAATTTTAATGTAGCCAGTGACACTCGCAGGGTTAAGACGAATCGATTAACGTAAGAATCATCAAAAGCGGCCAACGAGTTTGGTCTCTAGTACGCCACATAGGAACAAACATACATACATACATAGACTGTTAAACAAATTACCCTCCTTCGGTAGTCGGGTAAAAAATAACTAAAATCTCTTCGTAGGAACCGGTACAATAAAGTGTGTCCGTTGTTTAGGAAATATGTGATTAATCCCAATTAATATCAATTCTTTAACGGTTAAGATTAATGACCGCTATTGCCATGCCAAAACGTAACAATAATACCTTGTATCATTATCTCTCTCAGAAAGCAGAAAGTAGATAAGCGGTTGTTATTGAATAGTTCACGAAAGAATTTCTGCCTTTTGTAAATCGTTAACAATAAAAAAGTAAAACGCTCAGATTTACTAACAGCAATATCAACAATCAAAACTGACAACAAAGGCTGATCGTTTGCACTCCAGAACAAAGGAAGTCTGTATTATTCGTAACAACAAAAAAAAACACAAACGAGGCCAAGTGCGAGTCGGACTGGTGCACGAAGGGTTCCGTACCATTATCGCAAAAAACTTTATACTTAAATATTTATTTTATTCTGTAACAGAAATACATCATCTGTGAAGAATTTCAAATGTCTAGCTATCGCGGTTCATGAGATACAGCCTGGTGACAGACAGACAGACGGGCAGCGTAGTCTTAGTAATATGGTCCCGTTTTTACATTTTGGGTACGGAACCCTAAAAACTGGCGGAAAATTCAGTAACTAATGTTCAGCAAAGATCATTTCGAACCTCACTCAACTAAGCGAAAAAATCCGAAAGCGAACTTATTTTGTTTTCATTGCGGATTCACAACAAGATACCGTCCGAATTTCAATGTTTAGAGAAAAAAAAATACAAAAAAGCGGTCGTGAAAGCAATTATTAAAACCGAAACAATAGATCTAAAATTCTACCATCGTTGTATAAAATTTTCGAAATTCATTCTTTTGTCGGAACAAAATTAAGCGGAACCATCTTATTCTTAGAATTTCCCTTTAAAATTTACTTTTCATTGTAAACAAAGGCTTTACAATCCTTTCACCTTTCCGAATTAATACAGGCTTTTAGCACCTTTTGGTGTCCCTGATTACAACGTCAAGAGTAGACACCGTAATCACACAGTTCGGGTTCTGTAGAATTATGCAAAAACAGCCTTAAAAATGTTCACTAAAAGGCAACGAGACTACAGATGTTCGTTGTATTTATGATTTTCAGGAATTTTCAGGCGAGGAAGGGTAGAAGGATATTTATATTCGCAGCTGCAGCTTTGTAAATTGATTTTGTTAAATTTAATACCGATTGCCTTTGACGTTCGTTATGATAGTTGCCGCGATGTTGAATGGATGACCGGTTAAGTAAAATGATATCTAAATATGGAAAAAGCTTACTGTTGTCTACGGCTTTGTTCGCATAGTATCTAATTCTTATTTTGGTGTACACTACACACATTCTATCCGACTACCTATATAATGTTACACCCCCATTGAATCCACTCAGGGTAAGACGTATGTCAATGAATTGATTCAAATATAACATAAAATCAGTTCAGTCTCTTTTTGTGTGAAAATTGCAGTTCAGAACGTTCTATAACATTCCAGCTAAGAAGCAATTGTTTGGCATCTGCCTGCCCAAACATTGCTACAACAACCAGCATTCATCTTTCTCTTGCTTTTTATCCCAATTTATTTGGGGTCGGTCGGCGCAGCATGTTTTCTCCTTCCATACTTCTCAATTAGTCATCATCTCAGCAGTAACCCCATTTCCAGCCATATCTTCTTTCACACGGTCCATTAATCATTTTATGGTCTTCCTCTACTCTGATAGCCATCCTGAATGTTTATATTTAAAACTGTCCTCATTCCTCCGCATCACCGACCAATATTAATCGTGTTCATTTACAGGCTGACAACATAAGTCATTGTTATACCATTTTTCAAGAAAAATAAACAAAAAGATCTCCAAAATAAATTCATTTACAGCAATAAAAACCTAACACCTCGTACAGACCCAAAAAAAGTGGCAAGTTTTATCCGCTAGCAGTCACCTGGTAATCCCATATTTATTTGTCACTCAGATCATTTAACAAAAGAATTTCGCCTATATTTCTACTCCTAGTATTTGGGTTTTATTTCTCTTACGTATGTAAAACGAAGCTAGTGTGGTTATGGAAAAACCCCGGGATTTAAGTTGTTACGTCATACTTACCTATACATGTCCGTCTAGGAGTACCCATACATTAATCTCACTGGAATAACTTTATACGATTTCAAGAAATCGGTCTTTGTTGATTTTTTGGCGTGGCAGAATGTTTTCTTTGATGTATTTTAAGTTGGTTGTCAGTGCATAAAAAAACTCTTAATTTACTATGGATTTAAATCTTTGTGTATTGCAAATACGGCCACAGGTATCCTAATAATAAATTCAGACTAATAATAATAAATACTGTGTGTAGGTCCGAAGTTTGAGATTAGAATAATATTTCCTAGACTTCGATAATTTAACATATTTATTCTTTGGTATAAATTAACAATTAAACTAAATAAAACAAAACAATCAAAATAAAACAAAATTAAACAACGACAAACCTTTTTAACTAAAAACAAATCAAACTAAACACTTATAAAAAAAACAACTGCAAATACGACGAATGATAAAAAATTATAGAAAATGTTCAAAACATACTGCAAATGTTTGCACATGCACCCGGATTGGCGATTTCGTTCATAGTATCGGCATTTAGAATTCGCTGACACCATTGTCAGCGTCCGAGGGCCAATGGAAATTTTTATTTACGTGGACATACGTATGCTAGCATATTTTCTTGGTAGATTTCCTCTGAATCTGCAAGCGGAATCATAGCACACGAGCTACATTTTTCATAACTCTCTGTTCCCGAGGCTTTCATAGACCTTTAATGAATCAAACAAACTAAGACGATTCTAAAACACAGGCAAACAATCCACCATTCGCTGACAATGCAGCGCCAGCGGGATTAGCGCGTTTGTTTAACATGTCGCCATAGTCTGCAATTCTGCATTTCGCTGACGCGCTGACGGTGTACGTCGCCCATTGGCAGACACATTACGCCGATGCGGTATTCATCCGAATGTTCAGTTTGGATAGGTATTACATTATATCTCGTATGAAATGAATCTAAAATGGCGGAAGGAATTACACGATTAGAATATAGTTATCAGTCTGAAAATGGGTAATCATTCAATGACTTCTCCCACTCTGGGTGTAACGGGATGTCAGACTTTTACTGACTAAAACCCGCCCGTGTTCCTTCAGTTCCTTGAGCCAACCAATTTCACACCTAGCTTCTGTCCGTAACTGTGACTGCGTTTTTTTTGGTTTCCGTAACCAAAGGGTAAAAAGAGGACCCTTTTACTAAGACGCCGCGGTCCGTCTATCTATCTGTCTGTCTGTCCGCGTTTGTCTGTCTGTCTGTCCGCGTTTGTCAGTCTGTCTGTCTGTCACCAGGCTGTATCTCATGAACTGTGATAGCAAGCAGTTGAAACTTTCACAGATGATTTATTTCTGTTGCCGCTATAACAACAATTACCTATACAAACGTGTATTTTTTTTGAAAATGCTACTAAACCCTTCGTGCGCGAGTCCGACTCGCACTTGGCCGGTTTTTTTAACAATACGACACTCGGCACTAGTGTAGGTTTCTTTTCAACAACTTCACCACTTTATATTATTAGTTTAGACAATGAAGCCTGATTTAGCAACACGACCTAAATAGATCTAATAGATCGTATCTATATCTGTAAAAGTACAGACATGATAAGTTAATAAGTTGTTGTCATCATTTTTGACACCATCCATCTGCATGTAGCTACTGGTTGTAATTTTACCACATTCATATTGACATAGATAGGCCTATAACAAATCGTTCATAGTAAAAGAATGCCCATAGCCCATTCAAAAGTTTCTCCTCATTATTTTTCTATACCCTCGAGCAATGGTACCTCAAATTAAGTCGGGTCGCATTGAAACTTGACATAAAGCAAAAATTTGGACGCAATACTGGAGAGAAAGGGTCTTTGTGTAAAAGGCTTTTGTGTAAATAAAGATCAATTAATTTAGCTTTGTGTCCATCTTATTACGATGGTGGAGAGAATTCTAAACCTTCAAGTAACGTTACTAAAGCATGTCCAGAGACCATAGACAAAATTACACACTATCAGAGGACACGATTCTCAAAAAGCGCAAAATGGATGGGATTGACAAGCTTAAAACTAAGAAGAGACGGCCAGTGATTGCTATACTTATACTCCGGGTGTACCCCATTGCTGCGAAGTTCATTACCGCGATGTACGTTACTGCGAAAGTTTACTATCGCGACGTTCGTTGTTGCGAAAGTTCTTTACTGCGATGTAAGTTACTGCGAAAGTTTACCATTGCGAAGTACTTTATCACGAAAGTTCTTCAATCTACTACAAGGTAGAAAAACTATTTAATCCCTACAAAATATTGGTTTTTCACCATTCAGTCGCTAGCGTGATTATGTTCTCAGAAAGAAAAATTTTGCAACGGGCTGCATCGCTGAACTTCTAAAGATTTGGGATTGTGGTGACTCGCGCGCTTTTCAAAACTGTTGGCGGGTATAACACGCTGGATGACAATGGGCATTATGATTTAAGGAATTAATTGGTGTTAGAATCGTATGACCAGATGTATGAACATAAACGAAGCAAAAGGAATGTGTAAAGGTCGTAGGAATCGTCCTTCTATAGTTTCTGGTGCTATAAGAAAACAGCGTAATTGAGTATTTTTTCCGTTAATTTTGGAAATGGCCGTAAGCGCGGCAACTGAACGTGAGGTACTGAGTTCGAACACAGAGACGACTACTTTAAATTTTATCTACACATTTAACATTTTTAATAACATGCCCAGATTTTAACCGGTTAGGAGTAATAGTTGGAATAGGCCCATGCATTCAAACTATTAACACTTTTATTTACCCATTCGGGGAGTTCCTATGTATGTTTAAGTGTCATTTATACCGAATTATTTTCACGGACCGGCGCAAAAGAGTCCTTCATTTTGCGCCATTCAGATTGTGCCTAGGTAGGTACAGCTAGCCAACACTTCAGTCTTGGCAAAAGCGCAAGATATTTGTGTGTGTTCTTTGTCTGTTCCGAATTCTAAAAGATGACTTATAGCAAAGCAGGTATAGAATACAAAGAGGTTTGATAAAAAGGCGTATATGCGCCCTTTATTTTTAACACTTTTACCGTCGCAATTTTATATACCTTTGGTGTGAGAACATAAAATACCATATCTATACCTATTCTAAGATGCATACCTTTCTCGTAACTTACTAGTTATATTTGTTACCATAATTATAGGATACCAAAAATACATAAAGAAACTTCGTGCAGCCGAGATTTGAACTCCCGTCTATTAGGATCCCGCTTTGGAGTGGCACTCTCTCACGAATCTGCTGTAAGTTACGATATGACGAATTTTAGACTTACTTTTAAATCGGCTCGACACGGACTTTTGTAGTTATATCTAAGTGAAACGAGTAAGTATATATTTTTATCTTTGTGTGGCTTTGACCTCGCTCTTGTTTTATTACGGCGTTCCAGTGCCTACTTTCCGGTTTCATCATCAGAGCAGTTCGATGGTACCATTTTCATCAGGACCGTTTATTTATAAGTATTTACTTTACGAGATATTATCTTGTACCCGTGACATACTTACCATTAAGGAGTTCCAGTGGCCATCTGTGGTCTTCTTGATCGTTGCCACTTCACCAATTGAGAACCTCCTCCCTTTTATGAAGTCGATTAAAAATTTAAAAAGCCTCTCATCAATCATCAATCCATAAAAACAGATTTCTTATTACCAACCCATTTCCTAACATTGTCAAAACAAAGTAGCAAACAGCCTTTCAAGTAACTGCTATTAAGCATAACGGAACTTCGGGTAAGCACTCGAATGGCAAATTGCGAGTTTAATAGTTTCCATAAAAACATTTGGCAGGCGACACAAACATATCTCTTATATCGACGTCTATTTAGTAGGATGCCAATGGCGTGGATGTACCATAAACCTTGTCTAGGTAGCTTTTTGTTGGATCACATTGGGATGTGTTGACTACTCAGTCTTAGTGCATAGCTCAACTCCAAGCTAGTTGTGTTCACATTTTAGATTGTAAACTAATTATTTGTTGCGGTTGCATTTTTTTAACTTCAGTGTACCCTGTGCCAGTCACTTTACCTCACTGACTGGCTAATAGGTAAGTTTACCACGAGAGATCAAGATCCGAAACACCCTCAGTTCTCTTGAAATCTGGCTTTTAACGTGGCGTTAACAAGCTTAACATTAGCCTAATATGTTGGTACTTGAGCAGAGCAGTGGTGGCCCATTGGTATCGGCTGTGACTTACAAGTTGTTGGTCGTGGATTCGAACCTGGGTTCTTCTCTGGGTTCTTTGTCTGGACAGGCGCGTTACTTTATATAAATTATTTAATCGCCACTGCTCTCAAAACGGTGAAGGAAACCATCGTGAGGACACCGGTCCACATGTCCTAGAACCAAAAATTCGAAGACATGTGACATACCCCGACCCGCACTGCGCCCGCGTGGTGGATTACGGCCTATTCCTTCTCACAGAGAGGAGGCCTGTGTCCCAGCATTAAAAAAAGGCTGATGATGATAATAATTATTATTATTTATTATATGCTTTATTGTATACCACAAAATACATTAATAAAAAGAAACTTAAGTCTAGTCTAGTCTTTAGATAATGTCGGTACTTAAAGGTCTTTAAATGTTTATAATCCACCACACAAAAATCGAAGACATCAAGTCGTACTCAGCACAGTACGACTTGATGTCTTCGAATTTTTGTCACGATGAATTCCTTTACGATATTGTGGAAGTTGTATTTAATATTATTACAAACATTATAATGTTTTCTACAACTACAAAATAAAATTCTACCCTAATTCCTTTCCTAATAAATTTCAAATTTATTTAATTTTCGTTTAAAATTTATATGAAAATTGCATATAAATTCTTCTACTGACAAGAGCGTGGTATCACTGGATTTATGCATAAAGCGCAGTTTGCGGGATCGTATATTGTGAATATCTAGTGCCCACATACTTGTCTCTGTTATGAAACAGATAAACTCTGCTGTTACCTGGGATAAACTGAATTACTTGGTACAGCTATGGTTTAACATTGAAAGCAAAGATCTGTAGGGGCCTTTTGTGGCTTTACAGACTTTGATTGCTAATATTTAGCCATGACATAGGTACCTTATCTTTAAAATATGACGATCTTACTATGGACAGTCGTTTAAAAGTCATTTCACACATTTTTTTTTGTTTTATGCAAGCTATGCTTCTAGTTTTATGAGAGTTTTGTCAAATCATCACACTTAAAGGAAAGAAAGTACATGAACTTGGCATGATTCAATTATCTCGAAGAATTCAAACAAAGGCAAACTACCTCCAAAAAGTCTTAGGTACCAAGATAATTTACTAGTTATCAAACCAACACGGGTAAAGCCAGGATACGAATGATTCACAACAATATAATTAACAGCATTTATTATGACTGAATACTCAGTTATCTCGTGGACGCAACTGCAATGGACATGATAAACGAATGGGAAACTAAAACAATAGCTGAATTTCATTAAATGCTAAATTGAATGGCCAATGACCTTTGTCCCAGTGTTGGTTGGCTCGCCATAATTTATAGGCTTATGTTTGGTTGGACCAATCTCTTTGGTACAAAAATTTGACAAATATACTTGGCTTGGCTTGTTTCACTTTTTACAGATAAAAATTCAGGAAAACTTATTCGAGCGAATCTTCCGGGATAAAGTTAATCCTGGATAATTTTACGATTTAGGATTATTTTTATCAGGAATACTTTGCTTTGTGAAAATGCAGAAACTCTGTAAAAAAAATGCAAATGTTACTGAAATTCTTCTAGCGTGGTCGCCAATTCAAAACTCCTGATGTTTGATTCCCCGATGAATATGTGTAGGAAAAATAATGAGTCATAGGTGAAAGAACAGATCGATGTATCTTTAAGATGATCTAAATAGGGGTGAACGCTACTTTAAGTCTGGTTCCCCACGTAAAACGCGTACCGTGCATAAATTTCCAATAAGGCATTTAATATAACATCCATTTTCGATCTACCAACGATTTTTATCGATTATTACGATGTAACATCTAAGTAAGCTATGCCCTCAGGATACCTGGCTAATAGCCACGTTAAAGCCAATATTTTATACCATCCCAGGTTTTATAATTATATATTCAGTACATAAGCCACATTATAGGGAAAAACCCGCAGGCTGGAATTAATAGCAATCATAAAATATACTACTTATGAATACTAAATAGTAACCTAAAAAAATATGCAAATACGAAAATAACATTATCAAAGCAAAAAGATTTTAGTTCACGTAAACTGCCCCCAAAACATACTCGTAACATATACACACATGCTGAAGAAATACAAAACAAAAACATGAATATATTAACAGTATACCCAGCATTGTTTTACGACGTTTTACTAAACTAAGCAGGTGTAGCTTCGCCTTGTAGGGAAATGTGCTGTTCAATAAGACTATCGACTACCCAGTATTTAAACGCTGCATAATAGGCGATGAATTTCGGATGTTATGTATCCGCTTTAAGCAGAGATGCAAAGAGTAGTTACGTCTTATTCTCAAAATATTACTTTTGGTTGGGTCTTCTAAACCTGGTCGTCTGGTCGTCTAAACCTGACAATCAATCGGAGGATCAATAAAGATTTTTTTTAAAGAGTATTATCTTACTTTAGTTGTATAGGCCCTCTAGACGCTGGATAGGCGATGACTGTGACTCACGACTTCGCTACGCACGGCTGCTAAGCTAGCGAAACAATGAACCGCCCAGCTAACAGGTCAAACTTCTTCTCGCAGAGGATGCAAGACTTTACTATTGTTACAAAAATAAAGTACCTACTTATCTAACACTCGAATAATGTTGGCCATTTGTAAGGGTTTGTTCAGACGGCGCGGGCGACACATAATATGACGCCTATGTTTGAGTAATGGATCGTATCGGGAAGCGAGAGTGACGCATCGGGAGTATGATGGGTCGTGACTTTTATTAATGTTGGGTCACATGTTTATAGTAGATCGAGAAAACTTAGTTAGATATGGACTTATTACTGATTGTGACATGAGTTATTCATGATAGAGTTAAAAGCTACTTTAGAGGAGAGTAAGATTGTGTTTCTTTCCAAAATAAAGACATTTACTGTATGTGTTTACAACAGAGACACAATATGAAAGAAATGATGTCCCCATAAACTATAAAACGGTAAGAGTATTTCCAGAATTCCATGAAGTAAGCGTAAGACAGTTTCTCTTTCAGAATCGATTACAGTTTTTTTTATACTACTGTGTGATTAAGTGATCTGTTAAAGTCCTTCTAATCGATGAGCATAACTTGGTATGGCTAAACAGAGTATTTTTGTATAATCAGAAGTCACGTTTCATACATAATTACCAGAATTAGAGAGATAAGCTGTGTTCACAAACACATTCAAAACCCAAAACTGCCCATATTTATTCGAAAATGAACAAAATTAAACTCCAAACGCAAACATTGTAAACATTGAACTTAAGCTCCCATTAAGAACACGTACATAATATTATTACCTCCACTATCTACCCTCTCAGAACATTTAAACAATTACCCTAACTTTATGCAAACACCGATACAGAGTAAAAGTAGCAAGTCTGCGATCTTTTAATAATGCAGTAATTCGGTGACAACACAAATGTGTCCCGGTCTGAACAAATCCTTACCCGTAGTCTTAAGACTAATTTCGAGTGTGTGAGACTTTAAATTCGGTCTCGAAACTTTGGGACTCGATGGCAATTGTATGGAAACTTTTGGCAAGTGATTCTCCGCCATTGTGTACTCATTAACGGCGTCCTTTTTCTTTGGGAACGAGTTCTAAGTTACGTTTAAGACACTTGTACTGAGTTTTTATGGTGATCGCAGTATGTTGTTATTATCTTCTTTTGCGGTTAAATGTGGAGGTATAAGCAAGGCTTATCGTAGAGGCTTTTTTCCAAGTTTGATGTAAGCATTTTAATAAAATGCTATCATCTATAAATAATGACGTCACATGCCTAAAATGGAGGGCCGACGTAGGCAAACGCAACAGAATGCCAACCGATTTGGATGTTTAGAACACAATCGCACTCGGGCGAAGCCGAAGCTGACTGAAGCTAGTTAGTTCTAAAACTCACGACACTGAGGCCTTGTTTAGCAGGATAGTTCAGACCGATAGCAACAGTAAGAAATAACTTAACAGTGAATAAGTACAGTGATAATCACCGCATTAAGTTTAAAACGAGACGTCTTAGTCTATATTTCTTTGGCGAAAACATCCCATTAAATATGCAATCTAGATATTTATCTGTTTGGCAGAGGTTTTCTTTGGCACCAGCAGAACTGTGCTAGCCGTAGGTTACTTCTGCGTGATTAAAATCTTGGAGGTGATGTTGTAAACATTATTGCTGGGTCATTAGGAATGACTTTAGTCAGTCATTATGCAAGCCTGGTATTAAAAGAGCTGGCATTGATTTTTATGGCCATATTTTAACAGCCTAAAATTGAAAGGTCGCAATGACTTCTCTTGACTTTGAGGATTAGGCCGTTGAAACTATATTTTATACCTTTCTATCATAGTTTGTCTTTTGGTTAGTATTAAGTGTATGATATTGAATTCAGCCTGTTAAGCAAAAATTTGACCAGCCTTTGCCCAACTAAATAATACATAATTTTATTTTGGCCGGTCTCATCAGATGCATCTGAATACCATTTTTTTTTACTGGACTAGTTAAACGCCTACCTTACACTCACTCTACCATTAAAAAAATATTTTTAGTTACAATTAGTACTTAATTCACTAGGAAAAGTCCATATTTTACTTGAAGATATTCGCTTAATCATTTAAGTCACTTTTAACTTAAAAATCAATTATCATCACCAAATCTCTCTTTTAAAGAAAAGCGATTTCCCTGCAAACAATTTGGATAGCGACCGCATTCTGAATGTGATATGTAATCCATTACATAACGACATTATACGTTGGGTACCAGGGCTGCAGGGCTCCAGAGAAGCATAAGAGCGAAGGTAAGCAGTACGAAGTCAGAAGTACGAAAGTCTGACAGCCAGTCTAACCAAGGGAATTTCACCAGTAGCTGTTATTGTGGTTGGATATGCAGTCGCTTCATGTAAAATTGGTACTGGTATTCAGTTGCATCCTGATAAATTGGTAATAATTAGTTAAGTTATAATAGTCTATTTTAAGTTTCTTTGTTTCTTTATTTCTTTCTACACACTGTGTCTTCGTCTATCATCCAACTTTCCAGTCGCAGGTCTGCTGGAAGAAATTTCCTTTTCTTAATTTTTTTTTTCTCTGTTAAGTGATTTGTGTGTACATAAATAAATACTTTGTTAAACAAAAATTTGCAGTGATGTAAGTATTCTTTTACAACTCTAGCTATCAATTTAGGTACAGTAAGCATAACTAATATTTTTTGCGTGAAAACTTATGACAATTTTCAATTTAAATTGCGCCATGGAGAACATGTACCTGTAAACAAAAAAATCCACTATTAGTATTATACATGACCAACCATTTTGCTCATACAAAGTTACAGCTAGCACGTTCACTGAAAATTCCAATTACGAAGTCACCCAAAAATGTATGAAAATTATTTCAGAGTTCAGACTAATATTTTAGTTTACCTTCTAATATGTCACGCGGACTTCAGACTACCCACATTTGTGATGATTTCCCTAGACACATCACATACCTGTTTTCTGCCATGTAAGTAGTACTCATAATGACTTTATTTTTATTTTATTTTGCTAGGGAAAGGTCAAACTAAAAGTAACGAGTTCAAAAACCTCTAAACGTAGATATTATTTTTGCACAGTTGCATATGACTGAGTCCCAATTTCAAACAATAAAACATAGAATTTCAGTAAATCAAATTTTAAAATAAGTACTTAAGTTCCTATTAAAATACGCCTAAATCGAACATAAAGCACTTTTAACGAGATACAAATCGTTCAGCAGTTGGAACATTTGTTATCATGATAACGTGTGACGGTGACGTCATCCATCATCGTATAAACGTCATTAATATTAGAATTTGTTCGAGCGGTCGCTACAAAGTACTGCAAGTTCGCTCTTTAAATTATTATCGAATGGTACGGGTCTGGATGTTGATTTATTAATTTATTGGTTGTCATTAAAAACATACCGTACTAGGTACCTTTTTCATGTGATTTATAGTTTAATCGCACCTCTATTAATATGCACAGATATCCGGCAGAACTGTAAATAACACGCGTAACACACTAAATCACAAATTACTAAACCATTGCTGCATATGTTTAAAAATACGTCTGCTCGACAACATAACACGTATTGTATTTTACGAGTTTCTACTGTTAGATTGACAAAATGAAAGGGATTTCGATCGATTTTTATTTATTTTTTATTTTTATTTAATACTTCATGCACACAAGTACAGAGGCGGACTTAATGCCTTAGGCATTTTCTACCAGTCGACCTTTGGGTGATGGAGAGATAAACAGTGGTAGGTGCAATAATGAAAGTGTGGATTATATAAATATACATATCAACTATAAATACAATATAATCATACCATACATATTCAAAATAATATATTAAATACATAAATATACTTAAACATTAGTAGTAATAGATAAATAATTGGAAAACAATAGCGCTGTTACGATACTACTGCCAACTTCTTACGAATATGCTCGCGAACTTTAACTTTGAAGGTTAACCGGTTGGTTGCCATCCTGATTTCCTGGGGGAGCGCATTCCATAGAGAAATAGATTGAACGAAGAAAGAACGGTGAATGAAGTCAGTGCGGTGAGTGGGACATTGAAGAAGGCGGTTATGTGATGACCGTAGATTTTTACAGTGGTTGGTGCAAATGTATTGAAAGTAAGGGGCCAGATAACTAGGGAAATTGGAAGAGTCGAGAAATGAGAACAAGGTAGTTAGTGCCCTTTGCTCTCTGCGCTGGCGTATGGGCAACCACTTTAGAAGTGATCGATGCGCAGAGACATGATCATATTTACGCAAATTGAAAACAAATCGAATGCAGTAATTTAGAAGACGATCAAGTTTGTTGAGAAATAAAAACTAAACGTTTTATTTCGAAAAAAAAAACGAGCACTCAAGAATAGCAGGTGATCTTCACTCCAACAACCTTACAAAGTGAAAAGTTAATTAAGAAAAAAATAAAGAAAGGAAGAAAGAATGAAACTACCTGGCGAAAGCTCTGTCAAACCTAGGTTCGCAACTGAAAAAATACAAGGATACTTCAATAGATTCTTTTAATTTCCACTTCGTTGTTATAAGTAAGAACATAAGAAACGGAAGAACAGAAAGAGAGGAAGTACGGTTTACTTATGTTATAAGTGGGTGCAAAACAGTTCCTGGAGGCAACTATCTTACTATGACATTGATAAATGAAGGCGTAACAGAAACAACCAAATTTGTAAAAGGTGAAATAATAAAATTAAATTAAATACAGAGCTGATCAACAACAAATGACATCTGAAAAGGCTGAGACATAATTATAGTTCTTAAGGTGACCGTCCTAAGCGCAATTTTTTAATCAAAGTTAGTGAACATCCAGCGCCTTTGGCTGGCATAGGCAGCGTATGCTAAGTACTGCTTAAATGTAACGGATTGTATAGATACTACTATTAACACTCTTGTCTCATTAAATATTGGCGTTTCTATCCAAGTGTATTTTCTGTACCCATTTCTCAGTAAAATCTTCACAATGTATTAGTAGGTCACGCTAGCGAGAAGTGGAGGATTCTTGTCTCAATCGTGAAGAATTGGTACCTGATGTAAAGCAGCTGAGTTGAGTATAGACCTAGCAAAAATTAAAAAAAAATGCAAGGTTCTCATCATAGCGCGAAAAGCTAGTGAGTGATTAAGAAAATTTATCAATAAAAAGCATTATGCAAGCCGTGCATAATGAGCTTTCAATTAAAAAAACGTTTATTTTCAAATAACCAAGGAAGGTCGAAAAAAATGTTTTCGCTTTCTTATAATAATCTTCACAAGTCGGCTTCTCATCTTTTGTAATATCGTTTTAAAGACTTATAATGTGCGAACCCTCAAAGCTAAATAACAAAAGATCTTTCTACTCACACCTTTAAGGAAGGCTTTTAAGCTGAAATATACAAAAGCTTATTAACAAAGATCAATCGTTATCTGTGTGTCAACTGCCAATTTCTTACTGTTCTTTCATTTTCAACCTTAAAAATATTAAGATAGAGTTGATCTTTCTTTGCAGAATAGAAAAAAAGGTAAAGAAAGAAAGGAAAAGTATGTACCTAATGTATCGGTATTCAGATTAGTATATGTAGTACATTAACGGATATCATTTTTAACATGACAATGTTTGACAGTCATGTTAAAAACGCAGGTAAAGTTGACAGATTTTGTCGACAGAATCGAGATGGAGTTGAGTGGAGTAAATAGCTTAGAGTATGGAAATAATACGCCTGTTACTTACTGCGTTCTTTGCCGGAAGCTGTTATACCGAAAGGCAACTTAAATCCAACAAATAAAAACTTTTAAGCAAAAAATCAAACCGACTTCCAAAACAAAACACTGCAAAGCGAAAAAAAGTAATTTTTCGCTTTGTAGTGTTTTGTTTTGGTTGGCGGTTTGATTTTTTGTTAAAAAGTTTATTATTTTACTCTTTTTAGTTTTGGTAAGTTCCTCCAATTAACATGAAAATCACCTATAGCCGAAGTAAATTTCATGACGATTCCAATATGCCCAAACACGACCTGGATACATTGCTTTATTTCAGAGTTCCAGTGGCCATCTGTGGTCTCCTTCATCACTTTGCATTGCTGATGAAAATGATTATCACCGATTGCATTGCTGATGAAAATACCAAAATCACTAACTACCAAAAGCATGACCATAATATTTGAGGAGTTCCCTCGATTTCTCTAGGATCCCATTATCAGATCATGATCTGATAATTATGGAAATACCTGTGAAATATACCCTTTCAAAGAAAAGAAGTATTTTTCAAATCGGTCTAGACGTCTTTGAGTAATCGGCGAACATACATAAAAAAAAAGATTCCGACGAATTGAGCGCCTCCTTTTTTTGAAGTCGGTTAAAAATTAACTCAGCTATTGTTTTCCGCATACCACCAAACTGTAAAAAACCTTAATTACCGCATTTTATGCAATAATTACTAATTATTGCATAAAATAATTAGTTATTACAAAGTGAAAGGTTGCCTGTAAGAGATTGCCCTGTGCTATAAGACCGCCCATTGTACACTTGCTTTTATGATTTTTGTCCTGTATATATATTTTTGTGGTGTACAATAATTAATATAATAAATAATAAATGTGAAAACGTCAAAGACCGCCGATAAAGGTTTCATGTAAATTGTGAGACGTCGCCAAACGAGCCATCGCACGCCTTCATCCTAACTCGCGTGCATTAAATATTACCCTTAATTGATTTAATTTTAACAGTGAACATTGATTAATTTAGAGGGATTAACGATTATTTATAGAAGTTATTTTCTGATTCTTGGGGACTACAAAATCACCTAAAGGTACCTGTGGGTGGCGTCGTCTATGTGAAAGCCGAAAACAATCCCACACACTATTGGGATAAAAAGTATTTATCCTAATACAGGGATTTTGATTAAATCTTGAGCCCTAACTCCAGATTTAATCAAAATCCCTTTATACTTGACATTTCAATAGTCGATCAAACATCTAAAGATCGAATACGTACAGCCTTTCTTAGTAAAAATATTAATAGGATAGAGGATTCTGGAGATATTTTCTTTCTCATACAGATCCAAATGTCCCTACTTTTGCTTAAAAAACACAAGTTTCCCCTTTCCCCAAAGTCTTTGTGCTCTAAGTAATTGTCCTCCTAACTTCAACCTTTGTATTCGACATAATTTATAATTGAAATAGACTTCGAAAGACGTCCGGCATACTAAAGTAACCGTGTCTTCTTGAATAACTAGCACCTGTTTGAATGTTTCAGTGCGCTTTTGAGTTTATTGCTAAAATGTTAATGAATTTTTGTATATGTATGTTAGGGGAGGTTTTCAATTGTTTCTGTTTAAGTATTTACATTTTATTTTAAAGAACTCTAACAATAAAAACAGTATTTTGTACGAGTATAGAGTTACTGAAAAAATCAATCAATCTACCTAGTCTTTTCACTATTTTGTAGGGGTCGGCTTCCAATCTCACTCAATGCAGCTGAGTACCTCCACTACCCAGTAATTGGGTAACACGATACCCTTTGGCAAGACTGGTTGGGAGCGAAAATTCGATATAGGATCTTTTTTGCGATTACTTTATAGTTTTTTTCTCTTTACCATCACATGCGAAAGACTTTCCTTCTTTATTTGAAGTCAATATATATATATCAGACGTTTGGGCGAGAAATAACTCAAAACTACATTACGGCCGATAGATACCGACAAATGACGTCATCAATCGCGATGCGATGCCTCCAAAGCTTCGATAGTCTTGAAGGTATTGTTTTTGAAGACGTCAGCCCTTTTTTGAGTTATTCTTAGTAAGCTGGAGAGAAAAATACATGTTGAGAAAATATTTTGAAGTTACATAACCCTATAAACCATCGCTTGTAACTCTTATATTGTGAGACAGATAGGACTTCAATGTTCTGCAAAAAGTCTCGTTTTTGCGGACGCTCTTCCTAATCATGGGGTCCTAGGTTCGACTCGCAGGTCGAGCAGTGTTATTGGATTTTTCTATCTGGAATTTCTTAGTTGATGGCAATTGGCTAAGGTAGGGAACTACCCTACTGCATTAGAAGGTAGTACATCTCTTTCTAATCGAAAGGTTAGAAACTATCAACGGACACGACAATGCCTTGGTCTCACAGGCGAGACATATTTAGGTACAGGTATAGACGGCGGTAATAACCACATTCAGGTAAAAAATCACCTACGCACGTATTGGAAGTGCCGATATAAATCATGTCATCCATCTCTGACGCGTTATGTGTCGGAACGTGTCCCTCAAATTATTGCCTTTTGCTACATACAGTTTAACGTCGTATAAGTTATATTTCAGTAAGGAACATCATCATCATCAGCCTTTTTAATGTTTCCACTGCTGGGACACAGCCTCCTCTTTCACAAAGAAAGAGGCGATAGGCCTTATAATCCACCACGTGGGCCCAGTAAGGGTTGGTGGATGTCACATGTCGAATTTTTGGTGAGGAACTTATTACGAGTTATCTGGTCGAAAATGTAATTATTTAAGATGTGTGAAGTTGAAGATTGGCTATGTTATACATTTTTCAATGTAGTTAATTCTTTACATAAGCAGATGTACACGTTTTTCAATGATATATTAACCAGACAACCAACTGCTACACGGTACAGATAAGAGCACAAGTCAATTAATCATGACAACAAATATATCTTTCGAAAGATCATTGAGAGTCACTATTCTGAGCACACAATATCGTTCTTTTTCACTTTAGCGCTACAGCAGTAAAGGGCCAACTCGGTCAGAGACAGAGCCACATCTAGCTTCTTTAAGTCTTTGAAAATACCTATTTAATATAACGCAGTTTTTCTTCATACAAAAGCTTTATCCAATAACGTTCAATCTTTCCACCGCAGCTACTAAAGGAACTGTTAATTGGGCGCTCGGTTGGCGCAGTGGTGTGTCGCGGGTTCGATTCCCGCACGGAACAAATATTTGTATGACCTACAGATAGTTGTTCCGGCTCTGGGTGTTTGTGTATGTGAGTTAATATGTTTGTAAACGCACTCACGATACAGGAAGAAATTCCTAGTGTGCGGCAAAGTGTGCCACTTCTACCTGCCTTGATCTAGTTTTTATAAACTTCGACTCAAAATTAATTACTTATCACGTAAACGATTTCGGTTTCTCTGATCATAAAGGAACAATAGTACATTTAAAACGGTCACACGAAAAAAACACTTCATGTAAAGATTGGAAAACCAAAAAAAGAATTTTCAATAGTATAAATATAGAAAAATTTAGATTAGAATTACAACAAATTGATTGGCATCGGATTATTAGCTCGAAAAAAAACATAAATGTAAACTACAACTCGTTCCAAAATCATCTACTTAAAATATTAAATGACTGTATACCCCTTAAAACTATAAAACTGAACCGAAACAAAAGAAGAAAATGGCTGACAAGAGGCATCAAAATATCATGCAAAAATAAGCGTCTGTTCAGAATTCTCATTTCATATTCTAATGATCCAATATTGAAAAAACACTATAAAATCTATGAAAAAACTTTAAAAAATATAATCAATAAATCGAAAAAACTAGAGTGTATTCGGGAAATTAAAAATTCAACTAACAAAACAAAGTCAATGTGGAAAATTATTAAAGAGCGTACAAATAAAAACCTTCAAAAATCACAACAAAACATTACATTGATGGTCCACGATAAACTTACGTCGGACCCAAAACAAGTTTCAAACTTATTCAATGACTTCTTCGCATCAGTGGGACAAACAAGGCAGAGTGGGGACACAGAGCCGTGCGGTCGACCTGTGCTACGACCAACTGATAACACTATGTTTTTACATCCACCCACACCACAAGAAATAAAAAATATTATCAAAAATCTCAAAACCAAATACAGCCACGGATTAGATGAGCTTCCCCCCATACTTATAAAAACGTGTGCTGAAGAGCTTACACTACCGTTTTATTTATTAATTAAGCAATCATTTTCTGAAGGGAGATTCCCAGACGCGTTAAAAAGTCCTTAATAAAACCTATTCATAAGAAAAACTCGAAGTCAGATCCAAATAACTACCGACCAATTGCACTTTTACCAACATCATCTAAGATATTTGAAAAAACAATGTGCAAACGCGTTTACAACTTTTGCGAAAAATTTAATGTTTTTGATGATTGCCAGCACGGTTTTCGGAAAAAACCGCTCCACAGTTTTGGCAACGTATAAATTTACACAAGAAATATTGAACGTTTTAAATAATAAAAAATATGCGATTGGGATCCTACTAGATATGACTAAGGCATACGATAAAGTAATATATAAAATCTTATTAGATAAATTATATGGTATTGGTGTACGAGGAATAACCCTTGAATGGTTCGCATCATACTTAAAAAACCGAGAACAATTCGTAGAAATAGAACATTGGGATCACAATACCGGAGAATTTAGTCTGATACGCTCTAATGGTATTTGCATAGAACACTCTATTCCACAGGGTGGGGTTGTCGGGTGCCTATTGTTTTTGATTTACATCAACGATCTCCCTAAAATTATAACGGAGTCGTGTGTGCTGTTTGCCGACGACATTTCTATAATAACTTCCTGTATTGACTCTCAACACCTATATATGAATCTCAATAATATAATGCTAAATATACAAAACTGGATGAAAGATCATAACCTAGAAATCAACTTTTCTAAAACAAAAATTATGCAATTTAGGCCTTATCAGAAAAAACCTTTAAAGATTAATTTTACTTTTAACGGTACAAATTTAGAATGCGTTGAGACGTTTACTCTGTTAGGTTTGGACTTAGACATTCATATGACGTGGAAAGCACACATCCAGAAAATAAAATCTAAATTATCCAGCTTCATTTACGCATTACGTGAGCTCAAAAAAACAACCGACTTGAAAACAGCACTATCTACATACTATGCATACGCATATTCATGGCTGAAGTACGGAATAATTATCTGGGGAAATAGTGTAGATAGCAACGATTTGTTTATTCTACAAAAAAAATGTATCAGAATATTGGTTCACATTGCTAGCGATGAAACGTGTAGACCGCATTTCAGGCAATTAGAAATTTTAACTCTGCCATCAATCTAAATTCTAGAAAGTTGTAAATTTGTGATTCAGAACCCAAACTTCTACTAAAAAATTACTGAACAAGACCGCCGATATGCACCGCGTTCACGATATGAAAACACACTCGTAGTACCATCATCAAAGTTAAAATTACATAGCACGGGTCCTAATATAATGTCTATAAAAATATATAA
This sequence comes from Orthosia gracilis, assembly GCA_947562075.1. Taxonomy (NCBI): domain Eukaryota; kingdom Metazoa; phylum Arthropoda; class Insecta; order Lepidoptera; family Noctuidae; genus Orthosia; species Orthosia gracilis. The sequence goes on along the minus strand of OX387266.1, from coordinate 8,854,554 downwards.
TAAAATACCGAACGACATCAAAATTGAGAAAAACGACAAAATATTTATTAAACGCCTCAAAAATTGGTTGGTTGATAGATGCTATTATACATTGAACGAATTTTTTAATGATGACTTTCGTACATGACTATCAGAGACGTTCACTTTTTGATTTGACATGCTAATTATTTAATTCTGTTTTGACATATTGTATTTTGTTCTTTTTTTGTGAAATTACCATTTATTTAGATTTTTTATTTTGATTGACGTTTCACCATTTTATTTTATTGACTTGTATCTAAACCTTGACATCTATTCTGTTTTATTTTACAATTTATTCTATGGCATCATAATTATAATTACAGTTAAAACTTAAGTAAAATTATTCAAAATTATATTACCTGAACTTTATGCTATGTATTTATTAGATAATATTCTAAATTGCTGTGTAATTCTATTTTGTTGACATTGCCATTTTTATCTAGGTTATTTATTGACTTACCATATTTTTTTTTTTTATTGTTTTTATTTCACTTTTATCTAAGCTTTAATTAAAATTCATTTGTTCTATAATTGCCATTCTGTAGCATCATTCAATTATATTTAAAGCTTGCATTGTAATTTTTCAGCTAGGTATATTAATTAATTTATAATAAGCTAGGTATTTATTACTATATAAATTGCTGTGCCCGACAGGGTCCATGTGAACTATAATACTACTGTTATAAGATCTTTGTTATACACATGTGATATGCAATAAAGAATTGAATTGAATTGAAAGTTTTTTATAAAAATGAAAAAATGTTAATCACAAACACCGCCTACCTAACTGCTATTCACTTATCATAAAGGACATTGAAAGGGCCAACGATTTTGGTACCTAATATATCTCTGTAACAACTAATTACTAACCGTTGTAATTCACCTCGATCATAAAATTAAACTTTCTACCGATTTAACTTTTAGTTCAATTGAGGTTAGTATAATATTCTGACTATATAAGGTCAGCCTAAATGTTGATTATTATCAGTCTGTAAATGTGTGCCCGGTTTATGTCCATAGGCTCGCATCCTATCACAAGGAACTTAAACATAACTTGCAAAATGTGGCTGTACTAAATTGGAACTTCTCTGCTTAACCCTTCCGGGAATACAGGCGTGTTGCCATATTGTGGAAAAAAAATGTTACTTCTATGTGTTTTTTTTATTTTAACACCGTGTTATTTACGGAAATCATTTCTTGTAAATTAATAAGACATTTGATTATATTAAGTGCAAATAAATAATGGCTAGTATTTAAAATTCAAATTAAAGGTGTACAAAATACTGAATATGGCTTACTGAAATACTAAGTGGGCGACAAACAGTGGGCGAATACAAATGTTTAAAACAGCGACAAGAAAATAAAAGTTTGTCGACGGAGCTTCTTTATCTGTCTGCAGGGTCTAAAGTAACCTAACATGAAGCAGATGACGGGAGCTGAGTTCGCTCGCTTTGCTCACTCACTTCAGCTCCCGTCATCTCCTTCGAACCTAACCTATCCGTGTCGAGGTACTATAAGCTCCCGAGCTCGCTTCGCTCGCTCTTGGACTAATTCGTCGATAACACGAATACACCCGAACTTCCGCGCTGCACACCGATGTCACCTCGATGGTTGCTATTTTCAAAAGCATAATATGATAAAAAAGAAAAAAATAGAACCCCAAATACAATTAAAGTACTATGTTACAATATTATTAACGCAGCTCACAAAAAACTCTTAAAAGGTATTACTCAAACCGGATAAATAGTTACTTACTAAGAATAATAGTCGCCCGTTCAGTATATTTTTCGACCGGTTAATAATTTCCCATAAATAATTGTTTAAAAAATATGAAATTCATCGAATCGAATTTCTGAGAAAATCTTTTTGTTTCTAATCTAATTTAACTGCTATAAAGGCCTTCGCCTAAAATGACATCACCTTGTATACAGTTATATGACCACGGCCGCTCAAAAGCCATTAAAATAGTTTTAATGGTGGTCTGTTATCCAGCATCATGATATTATGGGGATGAATTGATTATTCAAGTTTGAGGGTTGCAAACTGATATCGACGGTCTTATATACTTATTGATAACGGTTATAAAGGTCCAGATTAGGATTTGGAGATTAATAGCATAGGTCGAGGTGGTAGGATATTTAATGCACTGGTGGTGGGTTTAAGCCTGGTCATAAAAAAAAACTTATTTTTTAGAGACTGTTGTGAGCTAAAATCGCCATTAAGTTCCTTACAAAGAAAAGTCAATATGAGTACGACCATGGTTTCCCATGCCCATTCCTATGCCAAGGTATGTAGTACCTTGAGAACTTTTTTATTTTGCAGATATTTTCAGGGGCAACAAAACATGTAAATATCTACTAAGTTTGCTGGATACCTGAAAATATCTCTGAAAGCTCTACAGCACAGATGCGATACTTTTAAAAAAAATCTCTAAAAAGGCCAACAATACACAACACACATCACAGCGCAAAATTCTACCTCCGGAATAATAAAAATCTCGACCATATGTTACGCTCAAGTTACTGCGGGATTAAGGCATTAAGTTTTAAGAAAACCTGCTAAATAAAATTTTCTTACAAAAATACACAAGTTTTCTGAAACAAGGAGTAGAAGGAAATATTTTTCGGTTTTTCTGATAATTATTTTGTAGCGTGAGGCGAAGCACCGTAGCTCGTAGCCTGTAGATGTTGCTACGACGTAGCAAGTAATATATCGGCTATCAGTATTACTTATTGAGAAATTTTCTTCGAGGCAGATTTCGCGGGACTAGAATATTTATACCGAATGGTTTTAATAATTTTATTATTGGTGTTAGGAAATATCGTGTATTAGAGTAAATTGAACATTTTTTTGGGAAAATAGAGCAATGAAATATGAATTTATTGTGTACGGCTGTTTAGTCTGAAAATAGATCCGATAATGTTACCTACATAATAATGATAAAAGGTTTGTCTGAAAGTGAACCATGACCTAAATAAAGAAAAGCTTGTCGCGCTGACGTTTGAATTAGTGTTCCCACTGCTGGGACACAGGCCTCCTCTCTGTGAGACGGGATGGGCCGTAATCTGCCATGCGGGCCCAGTGCGGGTCGGTGGAGATCACAAAAATAGTGATATCATAATATTACAGTTTTATTAATGTTACGCGATCAACCTACATAATTCATCGAAATATAATTTGGTCGCAAAAAATCTACAATGTTTTCCAACACGCCATTACAAAGAGTGAATTTTTACAAGTTCAGTAATTGAACTGTTAACTACAGATCTTTTCGTTGTTCACTTTGTACTCTTACTATGAATTGCTATTGTGTTTAGTCTAGAACTTTATTTTGAAGAAATCTGATTTTGAGAGGATATGAATTTGATCTCAATTTACTAACTGTACCTACCTACATTGATACTGGAAATATTGACATCCTCTTCGCTGTAGCAGCTAAAGCTCTGTTACTGAGAATGAGGCAAATTATTATTGTGTTTTTCCAAGTCGTATTTCTCTGTATTACTCGTAGATCGGAGTCAGGATTTTTACCCAGTTAATTGTAAAAGTTTTGCCCCTACATGTGAGTGTACGATACATAATACACCTCAGTCTTACCCTTCAGGTAATATAGTCATGCTGATTTGCCATTATGTCATGGATTATAACATTTTCATTACCAGTCAACTTTAAGCTGTAATTCATATCCTTTAAACAATCTCACATAACAAAGCATTTATTCCTTGTCCACGGTATAACCCTGTAACGCCTGCGTACATTACAGAGCAGGTAGGTAGTATTACTTTATTTTTATAGCCAAGCCATTCTCTCTAAACGCGTAACTTTGCACTTCTTACACATATGAAACAGTTGTGATCTTAATTTTCTGATGTTCTCAGCTAAGTTTAGAGGTATTTTGCAGTTGGAAGTGGGCTACTAAGTGTGTTCTGAAAGAAAATGAACTAAATTTTCCACAAACTTTTTCTAACGTCACAGCGATACTGTACCCGAATAAAGGCTGTTCCACTAGCATCAAAGTTACAACACTATGACAAGAATTTTAAAATATTTTTCACACTTCACTATAATTCAACGACAGCTACAAACCTTTCCACTGCATCGTATGGCATCCATTGGTATCCCATTTTTTTTTTGCAGTCACAGAGAAGAAATATGCGAAAATGTTTCACAGTTAAATACGACGCTCGGTGTAGGTAACCAGGCGTCCTAACAACACTTGAGATTTTAACACGGTTTTAAATTCATGCGCTGAAATTTAAAAACATAAACCAGAAACATTTCGTTTAAAATTTTATGATATTATAGCGTCTCTGAGTTAAGTTTTTAAGCTCGTAACCTTATTGTTAAAGTTGTGCCGTGAATAGTGTTGTCTATTTTTAGAGGAGGAATGTAGGATGCTTGTTTCGGCAATTTCAAGTATACCTACTTACTTTGGTCTAGTATTCAAAATTATTTTGTTCAAAAACCTATGTAAGAATACACTACATATTCTATGTAATTTCATCCACTTGACTCAATCTAATTGCCAGATACAGCTTGTTATTTATTGACATCCATCGAGGGTGCTTGGCATTATCATAGCGACTGATTCGATTGGAGTGGAGGATGTGTCCTCAAAAGTACTTAAAAATACTTAGAATATGGCTTAACTGCGTACTGGCACACATTCTTTGAATTTTCAACGAGAATCAATACATATTAGCCCGTTAAGTCAAATTCAAGTATAGCAGCATTGAAGGTGAAGATTCCTGAAAAGACAAAGGATATACGGAAAACTTGACATGTTGTATTGAGCTTGTATTGCAACCAGTACTCTGCCGAACACTGTATTTAGGAGACTGTGTTTTCTAATAGCCTTTGAGTCAAGAACAGGTTACCTAGCAAGCATACTCCATCGTCGACCACATCATCGGTTACCATTAGGTAAGGTAGAGGTCAAACGCGAGCTTAGGAGTAATAAAAATAACATGGGAAAAACTAGAATAGAATATTCAAATTGCTTGGCAACAGAAATCAGTATACTTACAAGAGTAAAACTTAATTTGTAATACAATTAATTTCAAAATTTAAGAGTTCTAGCTACCGCCCGCGGCTCCGCCCGCGTTTTATTATACCTCTCCCAATATCTTTATAAATTATAATCTATGTATTATTCTGTTGTTTGTGCTATATTTTTGTAAAGTTTCATCAAAATCTGTTTAATAGTTTTTGCGTGAAAGAGTAATAAACATCCATCCATCCATACACACAAACTTTCAAGCTTATAATAGTAGTAAGATTAATTGGTTTATACGTTCACAATAAGTCTAAATATCAATATAAACAGACAAAACAAATCTTTCCAGTCAAATATTAGCCCGAATACCATTCTCAGAATCAGACCAGATAATCTTTTTAAAATACCTAAAATATCTCAGAGGCTCAGCTTAAAGTCATTTTTACATGAAACAATTTTCTCGCGAGACGTTACATAGTCTATGCGAGTCTGGTAGGCAATACTAGCCAGGCAAGTACCGCAATCATGTATTAAAATTAACTCTTGTAATAAAAGTGTGGCAAATGTGTTTTTGATGAGTCTGAATAAAGGAATGAATAAGGGCCTTATACATCGAGACTCATCCAAAACACATTTGTATTCTGCATCCATTTTTCTGATTCTAATACGAGTCTGCTTGTTAGGTATGTCGGTCCGTTATCCATCATATGTCTGTTTCTCTTTAAACTGTTAATAAGTCATCATCATCACTGCTGAACATGTGTCTAGGAACTATTATAAGTAACTAGTTAAATTTACACAGAAGATAAAAAGAAGCTAGAGGTTATACTGACACATTCTGTGAAAACTTTTACCTTTGAATATCGAATCTCCTTTTTGTAGTCTTGGCAATTAAATCTCTTCGTGTAAATGAGCTGTTACTTAAAGTCTAGCTTGAAACTTGGTGGCCTCTTAAATTAACTCAATTACAAGATTTGCATTAACTGACGGATGTAGGCTGGTGGTTGCAATCAGTTACGAATGTTATTAATAATGTATTTACCTAGGGCAAAGTTTTTGTTTGGAACTTACTGTCAGCCGTGACCTAGTTCGATAAATAAAGAGAATTGGATACATTTCATTTAGAATGTAGTTGATCTAGTATAGATGTAAGAGAAACAGAGTGAAGTTCCACATCCTATATAGAAAAGAAACCTCCGACCAGTTTTGTGGTAATCTCCCCTTTGGTTGTTGTCGGGCTGTCATAGCTGAGTGTGCTAGCCGTGAGCCATCACGTATACTTTGCAATTCGTATGTGACGGCATAGATGTCTTACTAGGAACTATGCTCCATATTACCTTTTATTTCATGAAATACGCTCTAATTATATTAGCGGATGATGGTAGAGCCTGCGGCCATACCTACCTAGCATTACTTTTTGTCCGCGGCTTGGCTCCCTTGCCCTATTCTGAACCATGCATTTTTCGGGCTAAAGCCTTTGGCACATAGCAATCGTGTAGGTTTTACGGTGAAATATGTTTCTGACCAGTTCAATACAACCAGAGATAACCTCCTGGTAATCTCTGGTAGATTTATTTGAGCTGGTTTGTAGGAACAAACAAACATTACTACATAAGTTTTATTAAGACCGCCCTAAATTACATAATTAAATAGGAACAAACAAACATTACTACATAAGTTTTATTAAGACCGCCCTAAATTACATAATTAAATAGTATAATAATGAGCAATAGTATCAAAACCACCGGAACCAAGAGTAGTACTGACCACATTCACTGGTTGTTATAACACAATATTTGTAGCGCAATTGGGTTGACCAAAATGTTGAATAATGTCAATTTACTTTGGAAAACTAATCCGCTTTAGAAAGACAGCTGGAACATTGGATTAATTCAAAATGATCAATGTTATAGTTTTGAGGAGGAGTTTGTGGCTCGGTAATATTTCGTGCACACTAAGCAGTTGGTCCCGGCCTTCCTTTGAAGTCTTTACGGGTAGATAAAAGCAGAAAAATCTGACACCAGCCTTGCAGAGGGGTTGCTTAATATTATATTTAACAACAGATAAAGTTATAGACAACTACATATTAATACAAACATCATTCTGGACTATCTTTTAATGAGAGTCAAAAGATGTTTTCTCAAAAAAAACAACAAAAATCCTTAATAAAATGCAAACGTCCCTTAATCTGCTCAGCGTAGCCTTTTTACCAGCTTTAATTAAGTTGTAACGACGCCATTTTGAGAACTGGCTTGTAGCTAGGCACTCTATTTGTTGTTCTAATTGGTAGCAGTAGTTGACATAGAGTAAACTTCTCTTTATTTATAAAGAAAGGCGCGCACTGACGATTAGAGGGGCCTTTGAGTTCAAGTTTTATGTTAACGTTTGAAACAAATTAGTGACGTAGATCAAAGTTTTTATGCTGTAAAATACGTGCTTAGTAGATTTTTTATTATATACTTTAATTAATTTAGGTGGCAATGGGCAGGTGACACAAAGGATGGGGCTAAGAAGATCTGGAATGGTGACCGCGTATTGGAGATGCAGGGTAGGTACCTACTGAGTGTAGGCCTCCCAAAATGTTGATTAACACCGGGGTTGTTCGCGAAAATCCGGTCGTTGCGGTCGGCGATTTTCGAGGGAAGTCCATGTCCAGCACTGAGGGCCCAAAAAGTGACATTCCATTAGCGATAACAACTGACAAAAAGTCCGAAATTTATGATTTGTGCTACCGAAAGGTCACGCGGTTCAATTCTTAATATATTAGACTTTTAACAATCGTTATCGCTGATAGAATATCACTTTGTGGGCCCTCAGAGCTGTAAGAACCCAGACGAATTTTGAAACTTAAGTTGACAATATTTAACGCAAAATTTTGATCCTGGTTCCCAAAAACTAGTCTCTGTGTAAAACTAAGATTCAACTATCGAGTTACTATCGAGTTTATATTGAAGACGTCCCCTGTGTCAGAGCTGAAGTAACTTGCCATGTAGTCTGGTTGGGGACGAGCAGTCGACCTTTACGAGTTGTGAGAGTTTCGCGAAAGGTGGAACTATACTAGAGCTTTTAAAAGTAAAATGTATGAAAAGCTGTAAGCATTGTGCTGGACCAAGTCGCAATTAGCATCAGGTATTGATGATTTCGATTTAATTTGAACCTATTTTCACTGTTACCGAGTTTTTTCTATGTGGATTTTTGATTGACGGTCATTTCATAGAAAAATAATATACCGTAAGGCTATCAGCAGATAAGATGCAGACAGAGACGAATGCTCTTCAATCAAGAGCTTAATTTTTCCAAGCAAGGAGCAAGGATTTTTGCCAGTAGATTTACAGTAGTTATTTTCAATGATTACGTCAGGTAGTGCGAATCAAACAAATTTTTTTCTTTGGACCATCATCCTGGCTTACTATGAATATCTTCAAAATACGTAACTACCAAATCAACAAAAAATCTTGACTACCCTATATATGGCCTACTTACAATCTTCAGTGCTTGCCAGCTTTGAATCCACGACTGACCACCTTATGTTCTGACGATTAATGCTAGCAGCCCTATTTGAAATTCAAATCGTCCGCTGTTAAAAGATTCAGAGTCACCCCTGCTCAGTAGGGCTGTCAAGTTGACGCCGGCTCAATTACAGGAGAGATTTGATTCGCTGCATAGTGAGTGTAGTGTTTGAATTTGTGGATTTCCACGTGGGTGTAGGTTTGGCAGATATATATACTCTTGCAATATGTTCCAGTTTTGTATTACAAATTAGTTTGTGGGAAACCAAGGTTCTGTTCTTCAAATGTAAAATACCCCGACAGAAGAACCAATAACAGTGCCCTACTCGGTTATCGAATCTTGTAACCAAATTAGCAGTCCTATTCCTTTCTTTTGGCTATAGTTCATCATCATCTTCCTAGCCTAGATCCAACCATTTTGTGGCTGGCTTCCACTCTAACCGGATGCAGCTGAAATCAGTATGTTTGGAGGGACGATCTGATTATAATTAGGGATTGGAATTTGGATTGGTTCACCCTAGGAATTTGGAAGTGCTTACTTGATTTATTTGTTTGTTCTCGTAATTAATACTCATAGTAAAAATTTGGCTTTGGTTAAATGTCAATATTTATCTTGAGATAATTGTTATTCAGCCACTGTATTCTTGAGTGTATAGTATTTGTAACGTCATTATCATAATTTTATCTTTGCAGTCAATCAAATTAAAACGAGCTTGCTTTTAAACAATTACATAAAATGAGGAATGTTCAGATAAATGTCCAGTTTGTGGTCTTTGTATTTCATTTTAATGAATAATCTTTTGAAAATATGATACCTCTAGCCAATCATTATCAAAAGTAAAGGATAATAAATAAATTAAGCCTTCTTTATTCATTTCTCTATAACGATCAAACAGGTGGTGGACGAATTAGCATTATCTATTAACCTGCAGTTTCAAAGCACTAAATGCTGTTTAGTTATATCCTATATAAACTGCAGCCATGCCTTTTGCAAGAGCCCTGGCTGGAGGCTATAATATAGCTTAGTCTCCACAGCGTAGTCCGGTTAAGCAGTATCCGGTCACTTTGACCGAACTGTGAGACGCCACTTAGAAAAAAAAAAAAAAAAAAAAAAAAACTTTTGCAAGAGCATGAGCATCGTACCCAGTGAGCATTCCACTATAACCCTAATAGAACACAAGGAAATTACAAGCACGTTTCCTTGCTTCTCACTAAACCTAACTATCCAGTTTCAATTTAGGTAGATGCAAGTCAGTTGTGTATATCAACCAGTTTTAAAGTGGTGGTATCAATTTAAACGGGACTATAGTAATGATAATAAGGAAACATTTTTAAATTCAATCTCATGTCTGTCTTTTAGTGACGTATTTGAAGAAAACTCAACAAACGAAGCATTCCACAAATTTATCGATACATTTCTGCTATTTTATAACTTATGTTTTCCTATCATTCGCGTAAAAGTTACAAATAAAGAATTAAAGGCTTTCTAAAGGTATAAAAATAAGTTGTAAGAATTACACTATAAATTAAAATATAAAAATAATGAATCTCATAAAAACAAGTACAAAAGCTATTGTAATTTATTGAAAAAATGCATATTAACGTCTCGGAAAAACAATAACACTAAATACATAAATAAAGCACAAAATAAGTGTAAGGCAGCGTGGAATGTAATAAAAAAGCATACTGGCACAGATTTAAAACGCTCCTGCACTACAAAAATTACTTTGGACAACGGTGACTGTACAAATCCTGATTCAATTGCAAATCATTTCAATATTTTTTTCATTAACACGGTTACAAATAGTAGCATTGATTATAAAAATTCAAGATGTAAGCAAATGGATCATTTTGAATCAATCACTAATTCAATATTTTTGTACCCACTGGGTATTAGTGATCTTAAAAAAATTGTGATGTCTCTAAATGATTCCAAAGCTTGTGGTTATGATAATATTCGCACAGACATCATAAAACTGTCAGTCAATACAATTCTAGAGCCACTTCTACATATTGTTAATCTTTCTCTGGAACAAGGAATATTGCCCGATTTTTTAAAGAGATCAGTAGTGAAACCAATATTTAAAAAAGGGGATAGCACTCGAATGGACAACTACAGACCCGTGACTCTGATACCTATATTTTCTAAAATTTTTGAAAAAGTGTTTCATTACAAGTTAGCAAATTTCATTGAGAAGCATAAGATTATTAAGGACGAACAAAATGGGTTTCGTAAAAATAGAAATACATCTTTAGCAGCCTTTCAATTAATAAAAGAAATTACAGACTGTATTGATAAGAAAATACCTGTTACAGTTTTGTTCATGGATATGAGTAAAGCGTTTGATCACGTTTCTCATGAACGATTATTGGAAAAGGTTTCCAGATACGGAATCAGAGGAACTGCATCTAACTGGCTGGAATCTTATTTGTCCGACAGAGTACAGTCAGTGGAAGTAAATAATTATAATGACCAAACTAAAGCGGTAGAATCATTCCAATCTTCGATTATGTTTAATAGATATGGTATGCCACAGGGCAGTATTTTAGGGCCGCCATTGTTTTTGCTCTACATAAATGATTTCCCAGAAGTTATAAAGCATAAATGTGTACTGTTTGCCGACGATACTACAATCATAATCAAAGGAGAAGATAAAAATTCATACGAACAAGAAATAAACACTGCTCTTCAAAGAACTAGAGTGGCTAGAGGCTAATTAATAATTTAAAAGTTAATATTAATAAAACAAAATTTATGCAATTTCATACCTATCGATCAAAACCGTTGGCCCTAAATATATCTTATAAAGGGATCGCCCTGTCAGAAACTGACTCTGTTAAGTTTCTTGGGATAAATTTAGATAAATTTTGCTCATGGAAAAATCATATAAATGACATTTGTCGTAAAATAAATAACTTTATATACCCTTTGAGGCGCATTAGTTGCGAGGTATCAAGAAATGCCGCAATAACGGCTTTCCATGGCTATATAACCTCCACTCTAAGGTATGGCATTATCCTATGGGGTCGTTGTGTGGAGATTGATCAAGCATTCGTAATGCAAAAAAAGTGTCTACGAGCTATATTTGGGTTAAAGCAAACAGAGTCATGTCGTCCGTTCTTTAGAGAATATAAAATACTAACTCTACCATGTATTTATATATTAGAATCCTGTATATTTGTCTTCAAACATAAGACACTTTTTCAGCAAGCGACAAGCTACTATGCCCCGCGATCTATGTATACTAATAAGTTATTCCAACCGAGGACGAATCTCACATTTACAAGTAACAACAGCTATATTATGTGAATAAATGTGTATAACAAAATAACAAATTCTATAAAAACGTTACCATTTTCTAGATTTAAAATGAATTTGACGAGATTTTTAATTGAGAAATGCTTTTATAGTATTCATGAGTTTTTAGATTGTAAATTATAAGTTATGTAAATCGCACGTACATTTTCAACTATTATGTCGTTTATTCAATTTTTTAACACATCTACTATTTACATTTTTAAATATTTCTTTATAAAAACAAATAATAAAAAAAAAACATTTAAAAATATAAAAAATAATGGTGGTCCACCGGTGTCGGGAGCAGGGTCCAAGCTACCGGTGGTTAGGACTCCAGAGACAGGAACTATTATTATTATTGAGTGGCGAAACTCTCCTCTTACTGACATTATTATTATTGACATTATTATTATTGACATTGATTTTTATTTTTTTGTTATTAGATTCATTTAATTCAATAATTGCATGATTATGATCATTAATTAATAAAATAAAATATGAAACTGTATTTTATATTTGCACGTCGAAATTAATGGCAGAATAAGAAAACAATTTTGTACATTTTACCAACCTTCTGTACCTTATTTATGCAAATAAATGATTTTGATTTTTTATTTTGGTTTTGTGCGTGCCCAGTGAATTCAATATCTTTGATATAGGGTTTCTATTGCAACGACTGACGCACGCTTGTAAATTGGCATAACTAGGGGCGCCACCAAACCGTGACATCTACCGTTCTTACAAAGGAACATAGGGCGAGTCGTTGAGCAGTAGGGAATTCTTGTTAAAGGGGGTGAGGGGTGGGGGGCAGTAGAAGCGAATTTATTTAATAAATTGTCTTAACTGAATACTCAAGCATATGAGGCAGGTACACTACTTATCCAATAAGCTAACTATACACAAGAACTCAATCTACATACATGCCACAGTAACGTATGAGTAGACGCGTGTGGTGCGATCGCTGTGACATCGCCACTTGTAGTTACCTCATAAATGTGGAGCGCTCAGGGATGGCTCGAGAGAGAAACAGATAGGGGTATTTATTCGACTAGATTTATTGCCTAGAAATGGGTTTTGACATGCAAAAATAACACTTGGGGTACTGGTAGTAGAAAGTTCGTGTATGTTTAAACGTTTGGTAACAAATCACGGCCAATTCGGAATCTGGGTAGCCTTTTTTGCCTAGTTTGGGTCACAAATTTGCAAGTGCTACTGCTGAGCATGAGATTCTTAGTTTGAAGTAAAGTTCGGGTAAAGCCAAGTTATATAAGATTTTCCGGTCTGCAATTTGTCAGAAGTAGTCTAGAGTTTTGAGCGGTTTATGGCAATAGGCTTTTAAAGGTAGATGTTTTATCTAATGAAAATGATTTGAGTTTGCCAGCGCATGCGTTGCCATCTCAGAGAATTAGCTAAAAACATATTTCGCCGAACGATCTTCACTAAAATATCTCTATAAAAAGCCTTTTTGTACAGACAAAGACTGAACACTTACCTAGAGCGCGTTTCTGGATTCACACATATTATGGTGTTGTATGAGAGTCTATACGGAAGCAATTTAGACACGTTTGCTTGAGATGCAGGCGGAGTCCACATCGCATGAGACTTTTATCGCTATACGAATATGCGGCGAAACCCGCTAGTGCTCCCAAAGTGGCGATCGAGTTGGAGCCTTCTGGTAGTTTTGTTTAGAAATCGCACAACGTAGACGTGAGCCAATGACAATAATCGAATAAGACATCATAGACATTTTGTTAGAAGATAATTTGATGTCAGCTGCGTGCAACGCTACACGCTAGAACGCTAGAGGACTCGCCGCGGGCGTAGTGGCGGGCAACGCTAAACCGTAAACAGAAAAAAACGTCCGACACGTCGCGAGACATCACGGTGCACGTGCTACACGAGGCCCCGCGACTCCAGAAACGTAGCCTTACTCATCAATCTACCATCTGCTTAGATGCAAGATTGAACAACGTTTCTAAGCCAGCCACGTAAGCCCGTTGCCCCGCAGCTGTAAGCAAACTGCAACATTGGCAGCCCTGACCGTCTAGCTCGCTGCGTCACTACATATCTTCAACCGCGTTCCCGTTTACGGTGTAAGCACTTCCAGTACCTACCTAGTGGGAGGTATTCAATACAAACAAGGCTAGGCTTCTTGTCATTTGGAAAACTAGATGTTTCAAGAGGTTTTGTGACAAACAAAGACATTATCTATAGACAAAGCGATATGATTTCCATGGACGAAAAATAACGAACATCTTAATAAAATGAATCCTCTATTTAATCTTTTCAGTGTAGGAATTTTAACAGGCAATATCACACCAATTTTCCAGGTACTTACTTGAAATGATCATAATAATATAAATAAAATGTCAGCGTTGAGTTTAGTAAAATCTTATTTAAATGATAGACAGCAATTAGTTCAAATAAACGTTGTCAATTCGTCCGGGTTAACCGTGAAAATGGGGGTACCCCAGGGTTCAATTTTGGGTCCTTTCTTATTCCTAGTCTACATTAACGATTTACCCCATTTATTGAATAACAATTTAAACATGGTGTTATTTGCTGATGACACTTCATTGATTTTTAAGATAAATAAACGTACGAGTAACGTTGACGACGTAAATAATGTCTTGCGACAGGTTCAAAATTGGTTCACGGCTAATAATTTAGTTTTAAATGCTAAAAAGAATAAGTGCGTAAAATTTGCCTTGCCGAATGTCAAAAGTACTGATTGTGACATTATCTTGGATAGGGAGAAGCTAGAATTTGTCGATAAAACGGTATTCCTGGGGATCACGCTAGACTCAAGGTTACAATGGGGTCCTCATTTAATATCACTTGCAGGACGGCTAAGTTCGGCAGCTTATGCTGTTAGAAAAATTCGTCAGTTTACTGATGTAAATACCGCGAGGCTAGTCTATTTTAGTTATTTTCATAGTATAATGTCTTACGGTATCTTACTATGGGGAAGGGCTGCAGACATTGAGTCAATTTTTATTCTGCAAAAACGAGCCATCAGAGCGATATACAATCTTCGCCGGCGCGATTCTCTAAGGGAACTGTTTAAGGACCTTAACATCATGACAGTACCTACCTTGTCAATATATTTATGAAAACATCATGCACGTCAGAAAAAAATTACATCTTTTCGGTAAAAACGGCGACAGACATAATTATGTTAAAGTCAAAGTCAAATATATTTATTCAACTGGGCCAAAAAGCGGCACTTTTGAACGTCAGAATTAAAAGTAACAAATCATAAAATAAAAATTAATTCTACCGTTACTATAAATAGGGACCAATTAATCCTACCAGGTTTCAGGCTGGCTAAAATAGCATCATCTTTTATGGGGTACTGTATAAAATGTTACAATAAAATACCTCCCCACATTCATTCACATAACATAGTAAGCCATGGAATCATATTGAAGTGCTGTAATTTACTTATGAAAATAAAAGACAGGCCGTACTCTACCCATCCTCTGCCGTAAATATCGGGTACGTGACCATTGCGTGTGGTGTAAGTGATAATCTTGAGGAGTTTATTAATACCTACTCATCCAAAGATGAAATGTTAATAGATATTACATAGACACTTGAGTTTTCTGCGAGAAAAGAACCAAGAATCGACATTTATATTGTTAAATTGGTTGCAAAGAACTTGAAAATACTGCTTGATAACCAAACATATTGGCGCAAAAGAGGAATACGTCTAATAATTTCTAATGCCTTAGAGTAGTGGACATGAAAGTGGCCACCGTCGCCGCCTATGGACATCCGCAATACAAGGAGTACAACAGGTGCGTTGCCAAATATTTTCGACGAGTTTCGAAAGTGGCAAAAAAAGAAATAAAAAACCGTGTACCCTTAACAATTTTTCAACCCGCTAACCTCCTTTAACTTATGCACAATATCTTATACATTCCCGTAGTGAGCTACGGGTCAGTTAGACAAATGACGTCATCAATGAAGACAGATCGCCGCCGCCGCCGCGTCTCAGTTCGACATGCCTTGTCTTATTAAATGATACAGTGTTTTTGTAGGTCTAGGATAGAAGGAAAAGCTTTTATGTGTTTTATTAATGAGTAACTGTGGTTAGAGGTGAGATCGCCAGTTTCTCCATGTGAGATACGTATCCTATTGCAATCTGAATAGACTTGACCCTGGACCCGACCTCAAGATATTTGGGCAAAGGCGAGGCAGGATATCATGAGTTATGAGTGATGGTGTTTGTTTAAATTTGCGACTATACTTTTGACCCTTGATTGTACATTTTACGCCAATAGATAAAAAGCGTTGCTATGTTTAAAGCAACAAAAAAGCAACTTTTACAAGGGACTCGTCCTGTGCGAGATCTACGGGATATTGAAAATGTAACAGGTGAAGATGATAAATACCTAGATAGAACCATAAAATACGCCTTTAAAATTGTAACAAATAATTGCTGTATTGTTCATTCCAACAGGTTTTTATCAAAACTCTGTCGTTTATTTTTTCAAGCCTCGTACGCTAAAAAGAGACTGCTCTTCGAAACATAATTCAAACTCGCTTGACATAACGAGCAAGTGAATCGCAATTTTTCTTTTAATAAGAATATTATTGTAACAGTTTGTAAGAAACTGCAGTAATAACACAACTCAAAAACTAGGACATGATCTTATTACATAGAAATTGCGGAGAATCGGAACTAAAATAGTTGAACAGAGTTTAAATTAAGTTCAGAATTATATTGGATGTGACGCTTAATAGGAAAAGTCGAAGCATATCAATGTGTTGCCAAACATTATGCTACGGCGTAGCTCTATTTTCACACTCAAGCAACGACTAAAATAAATCTTTTGTTTCTTTTTCGGTAATCAGCAAGATGATAATAATAAATTGGAGTAATGGAATAGCACAACCCACAAAGTGCTGAATAAAATCTTAAATTCACTGACAAACAACACAATCTAAAGCCACTGACTCTAGAAGCATGATATTTTGTACAAGAGTTCCTTTGGACACAAATATGAGCACTAAGGAAGGAGTTTTAAAACGTCACCCCTTAATGGAGATAAACAGGAGTCGAATTAAGTTTTACCGATGAGAAATCAATCAATTGAAAAATTCTTTTTGTGTTGGATAGTCCATTTATCAAGGAAGGTCATAGGCTGTATATCATCACGCTACGACCAAAAAAAGCGGAGCACAAATGAAAAATGTTGCAAAAACGGGCAAAATTATTCTTTTTTGAGAGCATCCGTTGCGTGCGCTGCGTAAGCGGTTAAAGTTTCGCGAAAATCATCTATGTAGTGTAGGAAGGGTAGGCTAGGTAGGGTAAATGTAGGTAGTTAGGTAGCCAGTTGACGAGAGCGAAGCCGCGTGGGACAGCTAGTATTATAATATTCGTTCGACTCTAAAGAGCAGTGTCACACATAGGCTGAACGTTGGAAAACAATTCATTTTAAACCCTTCATTTCTGTTCCCACCCTAAACCCTATTCGTTCTGTTCACAACAACGTGTTAAAATGTTTATTTGGAGAGTACCTACATAGCAATTCGAAAACATTCGTACGCGAAGCTAGGTGCCTACTCGTATCATAAAATGTAACGCGTTATTGCACAATTAACGTAAGGGTTATATGGTCTATACGTTTGCGTGAAAACCTAAATGGTAATGCAATATATGTTGAAATACTATCATATTAAAACAATTTAGATGTTTTACTTTCACTAGTACTTCAGATTTATCTGGATTCTGAAGTGTATGTATTTGCTTGCTAGTCAAGCTTTATTGCTTTATGGATATGTTCATTAGTAAATGTTGTTCCCACTGCTGGGACGCAGGCCTCCTCTATGTGAGAGACGGAACGGGCCTTAATCCACCACGCGGGCCCAGTGCGGGCTGGTATGGTATGCTAGAAATAAACACACTAATCCTGTTTTGCATATAAAAATGTTTCACATTTAGACATGATTATGGAATATTTACCAATAGGCCTACCTATTTCCTTTACAGTGAGTTCCATCCCCCCCCACCCTTTACCCCAGTAACGTGTACCTAAATGTCTACTGGTAAACAAAGGCTGTCAAATAAACTCCATGGATAAACGCCTAAACCCTTTGGAGACATTGTCATAAACAAAGTGCTCTGCTTAGGAAATTAGATGTCTCAAATATGAGTAACCTATTCCTTCTCTGTCAATGCTGTAAAATTGTGGAACTCACCTTACCTAGCATCAGATATCTAGATACAATCTCGCTTAAGAAAAAAACGATTAAAATAGCATTATCTTTCCTCTCAAATCTGATCTTTATAAGCATAATTATGTATATATGTTTAGTATCTATATATTTTAGACTTATCTATTTATTTAATTATATATATCTTACACTAAATATGTATTTTTTTATATCTTGGGTTAGTCGTTCACTTTTCTTCTCTTCCTGTTCTCACACACTATTTGTCTACATTTCTTCTTCATTTCTCCTTTTCGCGGGTCTGCTGGTAGAAATTTCTTAAGAAATAAGCAGTACCTTTGTACTCCTTTATCATGATGTGTTTTCTTTATGTATTTTCTATGTGTACATTAATAAAAAAATGAATAATTATCATAATACTCGTTATAATAATCGTTTAGCTACAAGACTCACAGTGACTATAATTGGGGCTCTTTAAGTCTGGACTTAAACAACCAAAAGTTTATAGTTTTATTTGAACCAAATTTTCTTTGTTAGTTCTGAGATCCCTTGGTACTAGTATGTAAAATACTTATTGAGTGACTATATATCTTTTATCAATAACGATGATTGATTGATTAACAAACATACAAGCATTCAGACTTTTATACATTTATACTTTTAGTAGGAATTTGGATTAGTCAGATTAAACAATTCTTTATTGTACACCTCTCTTGCCTAGCCTTTTCCCAACTATATTGGGGTCGGCTTCCAGTCTTACCGGATTCAGCTGAGCACTAAGTGTTTTACGTGGACTGCCGATCTGACCTCCACAACCCAGTAACTGGGTAACACGGTACCCTTTTGGCAAGACTGGTGTCAGATCTCAAGCTTCTGACTACCCGTAACGACTTTCAAAGATCTTCAAATGACAGCCGGGACCAACGGCTTAACGTGCTTTCCGGGGCACGGAGGAAACTCGGTATGTTGAAAATGGTCACCCATCCACAGACCGACCTCGTCAAGCGTTGCTTAAACTTGAAGATCGATCCGTGCGGCTGTTATTATTTAGCCACGAGCTCCTCTCCTTGTTCACCAATATTTGAAATTAAATAAATAATGTTTATTATCAGTTATCGATACCCATAGATTTAAAATTACAGGCATAAAATGGACAAAGGTACTATTTTCAAAAATAATATTATTATAATATTTTTTGCTTTTCAGTTCGTTATTTCGTCGGTTATATTGTTTGTTAAAAAGGTTTTTTTGATTGAAAGTTGATAAGCAGTATCGATTTTATATTTATTATTTCGTAGTTTTTTTTTGTTTTTCATTTCTATCTAGCGATAGGATTGCCGTCCTCCGTTCGAAAAGGTGAGCTTAACTCAAAGTGGAGTTTTTATCCGACAAAACTTTCACGTAGATAATAAAATTAAATTTTTTAGATGGCGTGGTAGTTAAATAGTTCCGGTCATATTGCCATTGACACTGTCGCCCATATCTCCGGTTTGACTACACCGGTTGTCTAGGAAATCTTTCCAGGATGCGCACTCGTAGGCAGGGTATATTGTAGAATTTTTAATTGATTCCATGAAGTAATAAAAAGTAATGCTGTGACTGCATGCTCCTGTAAAAGAGAAAAATCTATTTATAGACAGGGTGTCATAATTTTATTTTCAAGTCGCCAAATATTGAAAAAAATGCAAGACGTAACGTTGACACTCAAACAAATATTAGGTCGCTCAAATATTATGAAGCTTCTCATTTTGTGTTTTAAGTAACTCAAATTAATGTTTGTAAGTTGCTGTTCTGTTGATTTCTCGTCACTCGCAGTCAATCGCTTACTTAGTAATACCCACTATAACGTAAATTAATTATTTTTGTCACTTTAATCTTTAATTTACAGTCACTCGTACTTACTACCCTTTCTAAGTAAATAGTTTAGCTGTTTATATTCACTTTTTTTTTATTCCTCTACGGAGACACGGCCTAACAGTACGCAGTGACGGCTTATTTTAGCAACGAACACTCGTACACACGAGCACGACGCATAATTTGCAGTCATTACAATATCGTGAGTGCTATGATAAACAGCTTTTTATACCAGTAGAAAATAAGAGAGATTTCATAAAAACGCACCAAACCATTTAAAAATACTTTCACATCCCGGCTGTGGCGCACTTCCTTCATTTGGGTAAAAGTCCACGGTTCCAAGGGTATCCTTAAAGCCCAAGAGACCAGCACAAGTGTGAATGACGTCAACGATATCAGCGTCGGAAGGGTCTAGCCTTTCGGCAGGGGCTTTTCGAATGGGGAACTCGAAATAGGGCCTTGCGGGATCTAGACCTGTAATCATAAGAAGTTGTTTTTTAAATCTGATTTACCCACAGATATAAATCTAACTGGAATGTATGTACTTCGTGTGTCCAAAATGGGCGTCAAAGTACAATCAATAATCGTACTTTGAGCTGTTTCATTTAGCATTATCAGCACTGGAGATCCAACGAAATCTAGATAAATGCCTAATTATGCCATATTGAGCTGTAAAAACTGTACAGAAAAAAATTTGGCCGAGGCAATGGCAATATTTTCTTTCATCGGTAAAGGCCGGTTTACACTTTGCGAAGTGTGAAGTGATAAGTGTTAAGCGTTAACTTTACGCGATAAGTCTCAAGTGTTAAGTAGTCTTTTCCATCTCCGTTTACACAGTGTTTAGGAAGAAGCTCAAAGTAGTGGTAGGTACTGTCCGTTGTGCATAGTGTCTCTAGAAATGGAAGATGAACAGCGCTTAATATTGAGACAAATAATTAAGGAGATTGTATCTGTTGTGGTATCTGATATAGAAAATGAACTCAATTTTGAAATCAATAGGCCTAAGAGATTATGGCAAAGAAAATGGATTACCAGACGTTCTCAGTATGGAGCCAGCAATAAACTTTTTGAAGAAATTGCTAAGGAAGACCCTGCTGAATTTTAAAGATCAATGCGAATGACAGAAACGCAATTTCAAGAGTTGCTGACGCACGTTGAGCCCGCCATAAAAAAAAACAGATACTTTTATGAGGAGTGCACTCACGCCAAAAATAAAACTTCAGATAGTGTTGTATTTTCTTGCCACTGGTTGTAGTCTGCGTACTTTGTCACATTTATTCAGAGTATCTAAACCAGCAATAAGTTTAATGATACCGATAGTCTGCGATGCTGTATACAACGCCTTAAAAGATTATATAAAGGTTAGTAAAACACATTAACAAATATTTTATATTGGTTTTATTTTTAGATATAAAATTACAAACATTAAATTGTATTGGAATGTTGTAAATTCCTAATGCAGATTCCCAAGCTTGGGTTAACACATCATTTCTATCAACAACAGAAGTAAATGCATTTTCAGAATTTAACTGATTTGTCACAACAGTTGTATTTGTATTTTCAAGATTTCCATTACTCAATGTGGCATTTTCATTGTATGTATCATCGTTGCTCGAATAATAAGAATTTCTAGAAATGGTTGAAGTTGGAGGAGACGACATAAAATGTGGTTGTGTTCTGTTTTCTACCATTTCATAAATGAAATTGGATGTTTGAGACTGACGGCGGATTTGTTTCAGGCGCAAAACAGAAAGATAATTTTGAATATACTGTTGTGCTTCAATTGCTGACTCTATTGGTAAATTTTTCAATTGAACTGCAACCATTCGTCCAAATAAGTCGAATTCATTCTCTGATACAACAGAGCTGTTGACACTGTTGGCTACATTTTGGGCCTTTGTCAGTAAGTTATCATAGTCTCGTAACATCGTCCTTTTCCGAGGATTTTTCCCTTTGAATGACTGGCCCGAGTCATTGCTTGAGGTTCCAACTCCTGAAGTATTTTCAACAGCTTTCTCGCCTTCAGTGTCTCTTGTCTCAACATTATCTTCATTGATTTTATTTTGAGACTCCAGGTTCTGTAAATACATAACATGGAATTAATAAATATATAAAAAAAAAAAGGTGATTAAATATTTATTATTTGTTGCAGATTCCCAGAAGTACAGAAGAATGGAAAAGTATTGAAGAAGGATTCAGTCAAAAATGGAACTTTCCCGGTTGCTGTGGTGCATTAGACGGTAAACACGTCGTACTGAATGCACCAGATGATTCTGGAAGTTATTATTACAATTACAAGAACCAGCACAGCATCGTTCTTATGGCATTAGTAGACGATGATTATTGTTTTATTTATTTTGACATTGGATGCAATGGACGAATCAGTGATGGAGGAGTTTACCGAAACACCAGCTTGAGCCACGCTCTAGAGAATAATTTTCTACCACCAAACCGTGTGATTGTTGCAGATAATGCTTTCCCATTGAAAACGTACCTTATGAAACCATACGGAGGAAATGATTTATCTCTTAAGCAAAAAGTGTTCAACTACAGATTATCACGGGTCAGACGGATAGTTGAAAATGCCTTCGGAATATTAGTGTGTAAATTTAGAATATTTCTGAAACCCCTCCCATATGCTCCCGCTAAAGCTGATAAAATAGTTAGAACGTGTGTTGCTTTGCACAATTGGCTTAGAAAAACGCAAGGTACTATTCAAAGTGTAACAGTTGATACAGAAAACATCGAAACGGGGAACATCACACCTGGCTCCTGGAGAGAGTTTCTAGCAACAGGTATAGTAAACGGTGTCGGCGTTGTTTTCCGAAGTCTAAACATGTGCAAAATCGTGTTACAGCGTTGGGCGTATCATACACCCAACTTTGCTTACTTTCACGCCCTATTGGGTTTCCTTGCAAGTCATTGCATGGAAACTTCGACTTATTGACCGGAAACCGTGAACTAGGGTTTTTAAGTTTTGCGTTACTAAAGGATCAATGTAAGTAACCCAAAAAGGAGAATGCAAGAAATTGTAAACATTATACCAGTTTTACTTTCCTCAAACTGCCCACTATTTTCCTAATTTTTTCA
The DNA here is from genome assembly GCA_947562075.1 of Orthosia gracilis. NCBI lineage: Eukaryota > Metazoa > Arthropoda > Insecta > Lepidoptera > Noctuidae > Orthosia > Orthosia gracilis. The sequence continues at coordinate 8,831,606 of OX387266.1, read as the reverse complement.
TTTACTGGATTACAGCCAATTTTACACTGTTTCATGTTTTATAAATTCTCGTCACGTATCTCGTCATAGCACGTCTGTATGTTTATAAATCATACTGTTAGCACTTTTAATATATCACAAACCTTAAACAGTGAAATACAATAGCAAAACACCCTTCTTCACCTTTACTGGATCAACACGAACTTATGCTCATTAAATTAATCACGACATTCCTTCGCCAAATAACCATATTATTTGATCCTGAGCAATGATTACAGCTAATTGGTCCTCACAATGTCTGACGCTTAACTTTTCTTATTTAAACGGACCTTCTAAAGCGAGGTCTTTTAATGAATTACTTACATTTCGTTAATTTAACTTCGTTTTTCATGGGTCATACCTGGAAATTGAAAACAAAACGTGTTAATTTATGAAACTTTTGATGATTGGAGTGTTAATTAAATCATGATAAATGAGTTTAACATATTTTTGTTTCTAATTACATAGGTTCTGGCACTTAATTATGAGCGCTAGGATATTTACCTAGATTTAGAATTCCTAGAATATGTAAATATGTTTTGAAAGCGATTTTCTCAAAACATAAACCTATTCAAATCACAGTAAGTAACCCTTACATATATTACAAGGTGGTCAGGAACAGGTGACCAGGAACCAAATCATATTCAAATTGCCCAAACTTTTAAAGACGGCTGTACACACTCGCGCGAGAGCCCGCGAGGATGATATCCTTTGCTGCCAGTGCCGAGTTCAATTATGAAGTATTTTGTTTAAAAATTCAATGTAAAGGTTATCCTCGGGCTCTCGCGCGAGTGTGTACAGCCGGCATATGATATTTGTAAGTAGGTACCAACCAGTCATAAAAAAGAATATCGCTTTAAAGTAAGTAAGACTTTTATAAAACTTAATAAAACTGGTACCTACGTATCTGTCAAAGTTAAAGGAATCGGCCGTCCACAATTTCTCTGCCTTCCCCTCAAAAATCCCTGTACCCTACAATTGGATCCCAATTCACCACCTGACTAATTCCCCGTCAGCTCCACAACAGGCCAATCGAAGCCTGCATGCCAAAAGGTTATCTGGACGCATCGTGCGTTCGATTTCATTCCGGTGAGGAAGATCGGCGGCCATGTTGGATTAAATGACGGAGGTGAGAATTTTTGATTGAAGAAAATAAGTGCGTTTGTGCTTCGAGATTATTATTTTTAAATAGTTAATTAGTGCTACTTATTTAAACATAAATTAAACAGGTATAAGTAAAAACCTTTTAAGTACAAGCTTTTAATGAACCAACAATTACTAAATGTATTATTGCCCAAGCACTGCTGCTATCTTGTTTTGAGGAGTTCCAGCGTCATAATTGGAGCTGCATAGTACCATATGCAATGCCTTCTTAGTTATACAAGTATCTTAAGATTACTTAATCTGATGTCGTGAAGTACAAAAATGGATTACTAATTTGTAACCGGACACAAAAACGTACGAAGAAAGTTATTATAATGTTTATAAAAATAGACTTCTCGACTGGTAACGTTCACTTAAGGCGCCATCGGGTTCTTACGACGTTTCAATGCCCAGGTCAGACAATAATCCTTTACGAAATTAACGTTTTCTTGTAATTATGAATGGACATTTGAACATAGTGGAAGAAAATTTCGCCTTTGAATTGGAGGGTAGTCCATGTTTTTGTGTGGGTGCTTGTGCACCACTTGGGAGTCGTATCAGGTACCGTTTTAGGATCCAATAATATCATAGCGCGTTTCATGTCTCCTTGGCTAAAAATAGGCTTCTCCGAAGATAGGTGTCATAAAGTCAACAAAGCCTTTGTTACATTGGGAAAAAAATGTATAGGGGTCAATTTGAGAATATCGACCATTTTTTGACATTTAAATGGCAGCCTATGAAACGTTCAATCCGTGAAAAAAATTTTGTAACCATCCAGAGATAACTTTTTACAAAAGTATTATACAATTTGACCTTTAAGCTCAGATACAAATGTCACATGCGCTTCTTGGCCCGAAACAACTGTAGGATGATCAAAAATATGTTTTGTGCAAGGATCAAACCAGTGACACGAAGCTAACATGCTGCAATGACCAAAGTTGAATGAACTACAAGCGAAATCTTTTAATAGCTAAGCTTGAACTCACTTGCCCTTTCTACATAAAAAAAATCCAAGAACTCTTCTAAGATGAATAAACATTTACTAACACGCGCACAATAATATGAGGAAAACGTAGAAAATACGGAAAAGTAACGGATATTCTGAGTGGTTTGCTTAACATAATATAGTAAGGCATGGAATCGTATGGTAGTGCTGTGATTTACTTATGAAAATAAAGGTCAGGCCGTACTCTATTTATGCTCTGCCGGGTACGTGACCTTTGTGTGTGGTGTATGTGATATTCTTTAGGCGTTTGAGTACTTCTCTTCTTTCTTGAGGTTGTTCTGATTCTTAAAGTATAAGATAACGATGAAGTGACATTGCATAAATTAAACTAAATAAAACCATTCCAAGTTTTCTGCTAAGAACAGTTCTTCAAGGTAGTCGTGGTTGCCATAATAAGTGGTGTGATGTTTTCGTCACATCCAATCTTGCCTCAGGATAATTGTGTTGCCAGGTCATTAGTCCACCTTGTAATTGGTCCACCAGAACGCGGTTGCTATCTACGGCCCGTTTGACAATTCTTTATGCGAACAACGAGCTCTATCCACTGCCACTTGAATTTGGAGATTATTAGGCCTGTCCGTTACCTTGGTTCTGTTGCAGATCTCTTCGTTTCTGATTCAATCAGTCAGGGAAACACAAAGCATAATTCTCAAGCATTGCCCTTTGAATGACTTTCAGTTAACTTATGAGACCCACTGTAGTTATTGCCTCTAATAATTATCTAAAACCACTCTCTTCCTATAACTTGTCCACAATATTTTATGCATTCCCGTGGCGTGTCAGAGCGGAGGGTCAGTTAGACAAATGACGTCATCAATGATGACAGATCGCCGCCGCGTCTCAGTTCGACTTGCCTTGTTTTACTAAATAATACTGTGTTTTTATAGGTCGACGAGATAAGGAAAAAGTTTCTGTTTGTATGTGTGATAACGGGTTGTTGAGGTATGGTAACCAGTATCTCTACGTGATATTCAGCTGCAGCCGGTTAGACTGAAAGCTGACCACAACATAAGAAAAGGCTCGGCAGATGTTAATGATTTGTAGGTAAGTGAAAGCATAATTTAGCCTTGGACAAAACTTGCCCAGGGCTGTTGCAACAAGTAATGGTTAAAGATAAAACAGCATAGAATCTGATATAAGACGTGGACTTAAATATAATTGGCGAAATGTGAGTACTGTGTGTACGTCCCTGCCTAACTCTTCGGAGAATAGAAGCGTGATGTTACGTTTATTCATAAAATACGCCGCCAAATTTACACTTTCCGGGCGTACAATTAATAGCTCTATAAGTTCCTTATTCTTTCAAACAGATTTTTATATAACTCTAAAAATTAATTCATTTTCAGGCCACGAAAGTTAAAAAGAAACTGCGCTTCGAAACACAATTCAAACCCGTTTGATATAACGAGCAAATGAACCGCAATTTTTCTTTTAAAACAACATGAAAAATATTATTATAACAACAATTTGTAAGAAACGAGAGGAAGAGAAGCGAAGAATGAATAGGTTATTTCTAGGCAAGCGTGCTCCACCGTAAGCCACATCATCGCTTACCATCAGGTGAGGTAGTGGTCAAGCGCGAGCAAATAGACAAAAAAAAACTTCAATAATAACACAACTAATGAACATGATCTTATTACAATGAAGTTACGTAAAATAGGAACTTAACTTGTTATTGTTAGGGTTTATTTTCTATTCGAATAGGTTAATGGAGTTTATTAAATTCAGAATATCAGTTGCTTACTTCATAAGGAAAAGTCTGAGCTTGCATGTATTGCTACGCATACGCTACGGCGTCGCACTAGTACTATCTACTAATTGTACTACGCCAATCACATTTTTGCACCCTAAAAACCATTTCAATAAATTGTCTTTAAATCTTTTGTTTCTTTTTGGGTAATCAACAAATTCATAAAAAAAAACTTTTTACAAAAAAATACTACCGACTTCCAAATAAAAAAACTACAAAGTGTAAAATAACTTTACATTTGGAAGTTGGTGTATTTTATAGGTACCAATTTATAGCGTTATGGACACCGACTTCCAAAAATAAAGTTATTTTTCACTTTGTAGTTTTTTTATTTGGAAGTCGGTAGAATTTTTTTGTAAAAAGTTTTATTATTTTTCAATTTTTAGTTGTACCTGCCTAATAGGCAAGTTGTTTATTAAGGTACTTATAATGCCAGAATAGATTACCCGAATATCATGAAACATGAACATAACCGGTGAAAAGAGAGATCTGCGTACCGCTCAAGAGCAATAAACAGACATGCGATTGCAGCAATCTCGAGAGATGCCGTTGCCGTTATTATATATTATAAAAATGTATAGGTTAATAATAAAATAACTTTGGGGAAGCCTATGTCCAGTAACAAGTTAGATTAAAAAATAGTAATATGACAAAGTTCTCGGCCACTACACGATATGACAAAATATTTCAAATCGGTTAAGTAGTTTAACCATAAAAACCCCTACAAACATAGATCCAAGACCAGATTACTAATGAAACCAGGAGCTTCTTAGTAAAATCAGCATAAACCAGTCAAGTAAATGTAGCGCCTGCGACAAAGAAATGTAAATTTACAAAATTTTCAAACCATAGTCTTACTTTACGTGGATAATTAGTTTTTGCTAAAGTTGTACGAAATGTAGGTACGGCACCTAAGTAGGTTTTACTTAGTTAATTTGTGTATTTTACTCCTGTGATAGGATCATGTACTTTCGGAATTATAAATATAAGATAGTACCTACAGGGTGAAATTGAATTACTTGGCCAAACTACAGAGACGTGGCGGTGTCAATAACAAAACATGATAATTACAGTAATTCTTATGAAGTTGTACTAGTAAATTTAATTTGAAACTGTTAACAGGCCAACAGGCCAATACAAGCAGTCTGGCAGTCTGGTCTGGCTGATCAGTGGTTGGCAGTATTTTAGGGTGTGACATTACTCGTACGAGTAAGTTCAAACTGTAGCGCACGGTATGCTTTCCTTGCATTAACTACTTCAAAATATGTTCAAAAATCCGTCTACTCGACAGCGTAAAAGACGCAATGAATACTGTTGAGTAATCAAAATGAAAGGGAAGGAGTGTGCTTCGTGCTGTTAAAACAGATACGCAATTACGGTGCTGGACTTCATCGTTAACTGCGTCAAATGAGAGCGGATAATTCTGTCCAAATAGCTCGCGAAATTCAAATTAACTTAAAACTTTATGTTGGCATAACTTTCTCGCTTTTCAGTAGAGTGTCTGCACAGTTTATATGATTTAATTCAGCGTTATTCCGGGAATTGTTGGGGTTAAGTTACATACGCGGGATTGCCTGTCATTAAATTGGAACTCCACTATCATCATCAGGTCATTAGCCTCTAGCTTCTTAATTCTGGGGAGATATATAGACCGGTTCAAACTTAATGGCGGGTTGGAACACTCTGAGTCATTGCGCAGTTTCAATTTCATGTTACAGCAGTAGTGGAGGGTGGAGTATTGTGCAGCGAATAGAAAACTATGCAGATGCAATTCAAATTGAACATGCTGTACGTAAGAATGATTCTTAACAGATTTTATTTTTTTAAAAACGGAATGAGTTTGCACATCATTTTAAATACCTACCTATATACTCGTATATGTACCTAATTGTGCCATTGTGTTGCCACCAAACATGTTACCTAAGTCACCACTTCCACCCATCCACACCCATTTCCCCCCAAAAAGGACAGTTTTAACCCCCATTATCCAGCGAAAACATATCTTTTTTTTTCGATTCTTAAGTGTTTTGAACCGAAATTGCACATACCTTCCTTAAGTATGCAACTGTGCAATTTTCTATTCCCCAAACAAGCTAGGTACTAAATACACCATTTGAAAACACTAGCTACCACATCAACTCCCATTTTCGCCCAAACAGGCAGCTTTAACACTCTCAATTTAGCAGTAACGAGCTCCCCCTTTCAGCTAGCCTGTAACAGCCGCTCACGGTCTCACACAACTCCCTGATCGGCCCTTTGTCCTATCACCTAATTTTCAGCACAATGCTACTCAAATAAGAGGAAACGGAGCTGCTAATCGCATACGAATGGCGGATTATAGTGATGGAGAGGTTAAAAATTGTTGCAATTTTATCTACTTGCCTCTTTACTTACACATTTCTTAAAGTTATGTTCTAAAATGACAATTACTATTAGGTAAATCTGGCGTAAATACTTTACTTTCGCTAAGTTTTTGCGTATGAATTTTATTTTGCGAGAAACCATACAAAATAATTATGTAACAAAAACACTGTAACTTTTTAAAAATAAGTGCCATGGATTTACAATTCCCACAGACATCACACAATTCATACCGGCAGATTTATCAAAACGTGCCGTCAATTATTCTGTGAGAACACTAGTATTATGAAAAAGCCTACATTGTGTGCTAGCTTTACATGTATGTACTTGGAGTGTAGAGTACCTAGGTTACACGCGAACGCCTAACTAGTGGAAGTCTGGTAACGACCTGTGGTAGCTATGTGGTCGAAGGTGATTGAAGAGTGTTGGATGTGAGGTGCAGGTTTAAAACTTAAATTTGTAATCATTGCTATTAAAACTAGACGTCGTACGTTGTACCAATGCGATATTCAAATGAATTATTAAGACATTGATTGAAACCTTAACTACGAGTATACGAAGTTAGTAATTAATCATTGCATAATAATTCGTATAAGACGGTATTGGAGTATTTCAATTACACACATTTTTTTCCTGAGTGAGCATTGAGGATCGTAGCAGGTGGCGTTCTGCAGTTTCTGCAAAACCCTTATGGGAATTGCTTCTGGAAATCCGCTTTTCTTTTGTAACTTGTATCCCATCAGCAAAACTCAAAGGGAGAATCGCACAGGTAACCCATTTATAGGAACGCTTGAAAATTGCAGTTCAACCAGATATCTTCTTTATCCAAAAGAAAATTTTAAAACAAAAATATTCGATGCCAAAAATACTAAGTAAGAAGCCCAGAAGTTTGACAATAAAAAACTGTTTTAAAAGGCTTCTTACTTGAATGACAGTCATAGAAATTCCTATGATAAATAAAGAAACTGAATGTTTAATTCATGATTAGGTATATAAGTTTCCAAAGACGCGATAAAAATAATCACTTCCGACTAGTTCTTAAAGTTTTCTTTGTTCAAGTGAAAATTAGAAAATAAATGGGATCTTATCTATATTTATACTTTCTGATACAAAAATACTTCATTCCATTTCATATCATAAATTTTGATTAGTTTCACCGCTTTGCTGAGAAATTAGTTTTTGTTTCTTTGCACCGTATGTAGGTATTGATATAAATGTATTAATATAGCCCTCGCCAAACTTCTGGACCGCCCTGAAGTTGGCTTTCCGCATGCGTGAGGCACAAAACGGTGCTGTTTTGTGAGAGATTTACTACTGCGCAACCATTGTAGCCAAGTTCAGGGCGGCCAAGAATTTGGCGAGAACTGCACATAAATTAAAAGGCTTACATTGGGCCCGTTACTGAAAGTCGAACTGACGCAATATAAGCCACCCGGCATTTATTTAGTATCATTAGGTAATAAGAAATCTACTTACTGACTGATTTGATTTGGCTTGCTAGACGAGTTTACTCATACACTCTGTAATAAAATACGTAGTTAAACATTGATTGATATTTAAATCATTTTGACTTTGTGTAATAATGTTGCACGTGGTAAAGGAAGCTTCGTCTAGGGATCTTTTAAAATTCATCAGTTCAGCTTTATAGTCAAACTCAAAGAAATAAATATTTATTCTTGGGAATAATAAAAACAAAGTACTCCTTTCTGGCTGCTGAATTAATGTCTTGCGGAATAATTTGATAGCCGCAAGCTGCTACCTAGGTATTTAATATCACAAAGATCATTACTCTACTTTACTTACTTTGTTATTCTCAAGATTTAAACGGGAAACTGCAATCGATACTTTATATTTTCTTTTTTTAATGAAGCCTTCCTGTTGACACTTTAATCGCGATTTTACGGTATTCCCTGGTCATAATGAACTGTCATCCAATTTGTTCCCTCACGTTCCTTGTAGTCTACCTAGATCCCATTTCCCAGTTTCAAAGCCCGAATTCCATGCAGCAAGGTTGACTCATTCTATGCCCACTCATCTTTCTGCCCTTATCCCATGTTATTTGGTGTCGGCGCAACACGTTTTCCTCTTCCATACCGTCATGTCTCCCGTCACGCTATCACTGACTCCCTTTTCTTTTATATCAATCCTCACACTGTCCATCCATCATTTCTTTGGCCGTCCCCTTCCTCTCCATCCATCCACATTTATTTGCTCGCTATTTTTCAAAAACATTGCAGATGTTCTGCCTTCTGCCTAACACCATAGATGAGAATAAAATTCACGCATGCAGTCACCGGTAATTAAAGGTAATTAGGGTAATTAAGGTAAAAAGGTAATTTGATCAACGATTAATCCGATACCCATGTTTTACAGCTAACCATCACGCCAATGCCAGAGGAGAAAATTTTGTTCCAGCACAAAATAAATAAGAACAGAAGGTCGGCTCCATACAACGAGCAAAAACGCACGCACACATAGCACACGTGTACAGTACAGTGCAAGCACTCGCGATCAGCATTTGTTTGACGTCACCGAACGCATGCATCTATGTGTGCTTGCGCCTGTTTACACTTCTTGCATGTAGTCGACCTTCTGTATCAATAAATTCTGAAATTGCCATTTCATTAGACCTATTTTTGGTGCTATGTAATACTTGTAAGAATAGATTGTGTTTTACGATTTTGTACTAAAAAGGCACTAAAGAGGAATTTAGGTATATTTAATTTAGTAGACCAGCCTATCTTTCGGTGTCTTCATCGTATAGTGTCGTAAAGATAGATCACTATGATTTGCTCTTGACAAAGTGGCATCTATTTATTTGAATTTCATGTAGGTGCACAGTGGGTACATAGGCAGTGGCCCAAAATAATTGGAATTGAAAAGTGCACCCAAAATGTCACGTAGTCAATCTGTAGTATTTTGAATTTTCGACAATCTTTTTCGCTGATAGAATGTCACTGTGTCTAGAAATTTAATAGTGCCATAACCTTTCTAAATGGCCTAGAACATTGCATAAATAGCATCCGCCACAGTAAAATTTCTATGACATCATAAAATCAAGGAAATAGTCTAGCTAAGCATAATTCGGAACGGTTCAACGGTTTTAACTTCTCATAAAATTAAAAATCTCCTATCACATGAAAGGTTTTGCATGATTTCAATACAAATGAAAACACATAAACGTGTCTTAGATTGTATTGCTTAAGCCTGGCCCGATGAAACATGGTCTCATTCCAACCACATTAAAAAAGAAGGTAAAAGAGACACCACAGACTAGGTTAGTCGAAAATGTGTCGATGTAGATATCGATATTTTCGACGAAATATAATTTTCGATGTATCGACAGCAAGATAACGAGTATTCAAAACGAGTCAAAGGATATATTTTGCATCGGCTGAAAACAATCGCTCCACTTTAAAAGGCCAAAATATAGATCCGCCAAAAAAACAGTATTTTGTTACTCATATAACTACATCACCTCATTAACACAGAAACGTCAGAAAGTAGACAAGGTTCGAATTAATCGTTTTCTTCGGCGAAGAGCCGGAAAGAAACTTCATGGTTACTATTTTTACAATATTTCCAAGCTTATTCAAACCACCCATGAGGTATGTGTAACAAAATATTGTTGAATTTTTTTTAAATATATTGTTACTTTTTGACATTTCCGACGCGGATAACGGGAGGTTCAAACGACTGGGTAAAGGTTTGACCAGGATAACAGGTTGTTCTTTGGTATCTAAGATGTTTATGTTATGCTATTTTACGCTCACATTAGTTGCGCTGTTAACATCATAATGCCTTACCTTCTGTAACTTGTTGGGTTCGGTGTTCAGTTTAAATTGACACAACTGTATACCGTATTTTACATGGCGTCTACAACCCCGTCTTTAGTTAACAAACTGTGAGTATTTATTGGGTTTTGGAAATTCCACCCGTAGGTAAGGGGTAAAAAGAAGGTTGACAGTTTGTATGAAATTTATACAGTTTGTAAATTGGACAGTAAAAAGAATTCCATGTATTTATTGGTTTTTGGAAATGGCACTGCTAAGGAGGTAAAAAGAGGTCTGAAAGTTTGTGAAAAATTTCTATTTTCCACCGCCGGTGTGCCAGCTGTCTTAGAACACAATGGCCTGGCACGCGTTGATGGGAAGAGACCTGATGGTATGACCATAATGCTATGGAATTTGGGTAGGTCTTTGGTGTGGGATGCAACTTGCGTCGACACCCTTGCACCATCCCATCTTCCTAGTACGGTGAGCTGCGCTGGGGCGGCTGCTGCAGGTGCTGAAAACCTCAAACGGCGCAAGTACAACAACTTAATTGGTAATTATTTATTTATTTATTTATTTAAACTTCATGTACAATGGTGATACATAGGCGGACTTAATGCAGCAAGGCATTCTCTACCAGTCAACCTTTTTTTGACGCCCCGTAATTTTAAATATTTTTATTCTTATTTTAGTTCTAACTCTAGTTTACAAATAATGTATTTATTGGTTTTTGGAAATTCTACCCCTAAGGGTGTGAAAAGGTGGCGATTTTTTGGGGTTATATATTTGAAATTTGGCATAAATACTAACTTAAGTAAATAGTAAAGTAAAATAGTAGGTTGTCATTATTAGTTTTTTAATATGACACTTGAAATTTTATCTTTAGGCTCTTGGTTGATAAAAAAAATTCATGTATTTTTTTAAATTTCACCCGTAAGGGGGTAAAAAGGGAGTTGAAAGTTTGTATGAAATTTGTTTGGCTTATATATTTGAAACTTGCCATAAATACTAACCTAACGTACATAGTAAACGTTTTCATAATTAGTTTTTCAAAACTACTCCTAAAAGACGATTTAGGAGGTGTTAAAGATTTTTCAAGAACTTTACTGTACTGTTCTGTTTATGATGTAGGGGAGCACTAAGAAGGGATTTTTGGAAATTCAACCATTAAGGGGGTGAACTAAAATTGTAGCGGCACCAACGCCGCATCTGTAGGACAAAATATGGATCATGCGAACGAATTCGCGGGCGAAGTGCTAGTCTTAAATATTTTGAAAGCTTATTCAAGTTTATGGAACCGCCTTTCACTATGTCCAAACCCTAACCCTCATCCACAAGCGTTACAACTCATAACGATTTTTCTACCCTGTTTGCGAAAAGCCGATATATCACACATTCTAACCACGTGTGCTTTTACACAATCGTAACTACCTACACATTTTCAATGAAAAACACGAATACAAATCGATTTGATTACTGTTTTGATCAATAAAATCGATTTCAAATCGGAAAGCAGATATTGCACGCTACGAAAATGTTTTTTTTCTCATTCGAAATCTATTGTTTTGCGTTCAAAATTCGAATTTAAAACATGTGAAATGAAATGAACAGCGATTCGGTTTTGATGAAATTGTTTTGTTGTGCTAACAATTGAAATAATGGACTTATTTTTTTATTGTGTGGACATGATATTATAATAAATTGCAAGCTTCGGCGACCATTGCTAGAAACGGCATTTTCAAATCTCTCCATACGAACCAAGCTTATCGGTAAGCGTCACTGTTTACATATAGAAATTGACGGCCTGTGACAATTTTAACTGTGGCTATGACAGTTGAAACTTGGATTCTTATAGCAGGGCACGTATTTATTTAAGGCATCTCTAATAGCTGCTAAAGAGATTCTGTTCGTCGGGCGAATAAGTCAGTTTGATCTACAATAAGAGTTAAATAGTACCTGGATATGGAACACTGGTCAATATTCCTTTGCATACCTGAAAATAAAATAGTTCAAATTGTTATTATCTTATATAACTTCAATAAATTGGACAATCCAGTTTTTTTCAAAATAAATACCACGCATAACACTATCATTGTAAAACAAAGAAAAAGTTTTTCAAACAACACCATGCCGTTTTTCCAACACTGAGACAGACAGTAAGGGCGAATAAAGTTTTTAGACGACAGCGCTAGAAGGAGAGTCATGTTTTTAAAAGCGTGATAGAGCATTTATACAAGAAAAGACGAAGAAAGGAAAGGAATATCTTTGAATATAAGTCTTTACTTCTCCCAAGAGAACCGATAGGGTATAAACATTCCTTTTTATTCGTATTCAGAACAACGCAAGATCCGTTCTGCGTGTATAGATTTAAATATCGAACATTTTAAGTTCGACCAATAAGTCTTGATCCATCATGATTGCGCCACTTGCAAAGACTTTATCAAAATCTGAGGTTTCAAGTTTAGTTTCACATTTTGAAACGGGTCAACATGAAATGGGCACAGAAAATACGCTTTTGTTTTTAATTTCTTGGAACTTATAAAAACGAACCCAATATGAATAATAATTTATGAAAACCTTTGAATTTCCATTTTATTTTGATAACTTACATTTGACAGGATTACTTTGCCGCGTTTTACGTAAAAAATAATATTCTGCAGCGGGATTTTCGATTCGGTTGCCTTTTTCATCGGTTTATTTAGTCTTAATAATTGATAAATTAATGTTATTACTCTATTTGTGAATTTCTTAATGATAAGACTTTATAGTTACCTAATTAATCCTAAAAACTTTAATTACCTATCTATTTAATTTAATTGACCATTTTATAAGATTTTTTATATTAACAGTATTTTAAAGTATTAATCATAGGAATTGTAGGTATAAGGATTTTTAATTATTAAACGTCTACATTTTTCTATTCTTCTATTCTTATTATTTTGATACACCTACCTATTCGGAGCAGTTTTATTTAGTTATGCATGTTGCTAGTGTATTAAATAATTAAAACTGCAGAATATTGTGGGGGCCGTAGCTTGTGGGATTTAAACAGGAAAATTGTTTTAACTTATTTATATTTTGGTAGTCTTCTCCCTATAGTGGCTTTACAGAAGTCCCATGCAAAACGAAACAAAAATATCTTCAAATGTTCTTAGCATACCAATTATGATCAATTTTCCAAAACTAAATATTAGTTACCAGCTTTAAAGAGGTAAGGAAGTATAGCAGTCCTTACAATATTAATCGTAAATCTGAAAATTTCGCTCCAACACAAACGCTTGAATCTTTAATCCCATTTGAGCAGATTATACAAATCTGCTGTCAAAAATAATAAAGTAAGCACTAAAATTGTAAATCATTTTCAATCCAGAGGGGTCCTAGAACTAACAGTAGGAAATGTCACTCCCAAAAATTTCTACAAATTTTTCAAATCTTATCAAATGTAGAACTTGTGCGTCTTACCACCTGTCTAGACCAAATTTTCTTTCAAGAAAAAGATGAGTCAAAAAATTTAAGAGTAAGAGATCAAAATGAAATTCTTTTCAGTCTTTTCTTCGCCTGACATCTTTGAAGAAGCGAAAACCTTATCAGAAATATTCGATTGTGTCTGAAGTATTTCGTCTCACATTAGAAAAGATTGCATTTGACATTTAAGGGACGTCAAATACGGTGTGAGTGAAGGGTATTGAAGCGTTGTATAGGGCTAGATTTGTTTTACATTAGGAATGCCTGTGACTTTGATAGTGTGACCTGTTTTTAGTTTTGGGAGATAAAAGTGGCATAAGTGGAGTTTTTAGAGTAAAAAACTACTCCTAACTAACAATCTGCTCCTGCTTCTTACGCGTTTTACGATTTAATCTAACTTTGATTTTTTTTAAACTTATTGCGTAAGTTTAATACTAATGTAGGTACTGTACACAAAAACCCTTCCGGAATACGTTCCCTCTAAATGTTATCGCGTAAACCGCCTCAAAAACCTTTTGGACTTTAGAAAAACAAAGTCTCACCGACAAACACTAAAAGCGACTTCAAAATGTCACCCAGATTGGTCCTTTACCTTGTATAGTATTTATAAGTAGTACGAAATTAAAGGGCATACAGACTCACTATCCTATTAAATTTTTATTATTTAGGCATGTATTTAATATTTGTATGAAAAAGTATGAGCATAAAATCATCTTTTGACATTCTGGGCAGGTTATTTGTTTTCATATTTAATCTTGCTTAGACAGGAAAGTGACCTCTCGTCACTATTTAAGGTTACATAGTTTTCAATGGTTATGTTATCTATGCTAATACCTATTATAAAGAGGAAAGATTTTTTTGTTTGTTTGTTTGTACCGAATAAGCGCCGAAAATACTGAACCGATTAAAAAAAATGTTTCACCAATAGAAAGCTACATTATTTCTGAGTGACATAGGCTATTTTAAATCCCGAAAACGGATCCTCTGGGGTGGTCCACGGGAACGAAGCCGCGGGGAACAGCTAGTAAGTAATAAGAATATTACCAATTCGATGATGTTCAAAGTCTGATTAAATATTGTATAGAGTGGTGTTACAATTTAAAATAAAAGTAAATGACATAAACAAAGCAAAAAAAAATGAATTCTTAGCATTTTACCTAACAGTGTTAAGATGACAAATCACAAAGCAAAAATATCAGAAACAAAACCGTCTCTAATATTTCATAATTGAATAAATCAACAAAGACTCACAACAAACTGAAATACCACACTCAATTAATTTTGGTAAGTAATAAATTAAGAGCCATACAAAGAGGCGACCTCTGGCGGGATTAAATATTAAATTAAGATAAATATCATTATGGGACAGAGGCGGATGTTTTTGCAAATAACAACTTTAGCTTAAGTTTTACGTGGGAGATAGATTTATTATTTTATTGGAGATAATAAAATCTGGTCAAAAGATAAAACGAGTAGATATCAGAAAACTTTGTAGAAAATATCAGGTACGAGGAAAATAAGCACGATTTTTGTGAGATAGCCGTAGGAGAAAGCTATTTGGGTAAGTACAGTGTAGTTGTTAGTTAAATTGGTCCCTAAAACCCTAAAATGGCGATACATTCCGAAGCGAAGGACTGAAAAGAACAATATCGTAGGTAACATCTTGAAATGAAAAGGTACCTAACAAAAATTGCTTTTCACATTCAAATTCGTTGCTTCCAAGTATTCGCTGCTTCTCGCACACTAGAAATTGTATCCTCCGGAGAAATAAGAACAAAATCTAGTTGTGATTAAGCCATAGTTGTCGCCTGAAAAAACAATTTATTTGTATGTTGATAGCAATAAGGTTCAAATTAGAATGAAAATACCTAGGGACAAAACAGAGCTGCCTTTTGTTTATTTAACAGTAAGCAACGAAATTCTTTGTATCTGCGGCACGTGAAATTTAAAAAAATAATAAACGTCACGTTTTCCCAGAAGGGCTTGTGTCACGAATAACCTATATTATTGTAGCACATTGTTGGACTTAGCTATGGTTTTATGCTTTGCGGGCAGGCGAGTGTCGAGGGAATTTGTAGTGAATTTATTGAAAATTATTCTTTTGCGTAAGTACGCAAAAGAATAATTTGCCGTGTGCCGTTAAGCTAAGTAGCTTAACGGCACTACGAACTACATAGGGTTAGGTGTAGGCCTCGAAACTAGTCATGCAACACATATTTTCTAATGTAATGCCAGTCTGTATTGTAACTGTCTCCCGGAAGAGTGAAGGTTTCTTTTCATACAGAGAAGGCACGAGTACACACCCAAAAACTAAATGTATAGTTCTCGCCAAACTTCTTGGCGCCTTGAAATTGGCTACAACAGCTGCGCAGTGGTAAATCTCATACAAATATTAAAAAATAACAAAAAACCCGACTGCTTACAAAGCGAACTAAAAAGATTTAAACAAGAAGAAAATCATGCTGTTTAGTCGGTGGATGCATATGCGCGAGCTGGCTGACCAAAACCAGATGTATCCTCCGACTGACTGACCCGTAAGAATCATCAAAATCGGCCAACGCGTTTGGTCTCTAGAACGCCACATAGGAACAAACATACATACATACATATATTCATACATACATAGACTGATAAACACATTACCCTCTTTCAGCAGTCGGGTAAAAACAGAACACCGCCGTGCCTTACGCATCGGCAAGCCCCAGGGCGCGGGCGGCCCAGATGTTTGTCAAGAACTATAAAGGAAACCGAGTTTTAGAAAAAGAAACACAAAAGATTCAAATGACCAGCAAGCAGAGAGCAAATATGATCAATGCTCGTTCATTCAGCTTACGTAAGCGTGTACTACTTATTGCTCGCGGTACCTACACTTATTCCAAGGGAACCGTGCATTTCTCAGGGATAAAAAACAATACGACACTAAACGATTGTGCAGCTTTCTCTCGGTGAAATTATTTTCGTAATAGGTTCAGTAAGTACTTCCAGAGATAACTCTTACAGCACTACAAACGTATAATACAACAATTCTACTTCTTTCTATTATAGTTCAGAAAAACCTTGTGATCTGGAGAAATATCAGGTTGATAGAATGAATACTTAATTCTTAAAATATTAAGGCACACAATACTAGAAAATTCATCAAATAATTTTCGAAGAAACAGATATGGCTGTTATTTAACCTAGAAATACAAGAAGAAATTGCCATTACGTTAGATAAATATTTGATACAAACACTAGGCATAGGCAGAAAATGAATAAATAAGGTCGAAAAAATCTGTTAGTCTACAGACTGATCTGTACAGACTCGAATAAGAGACTTTAATAAACTGGATATTTACAAGGCGTAAGGAATTTCGCGAAAGCATCTTATATAAATAGACTTAGGTAGATATTTGATTTCACTCTACTAAGCACAACATTTTGTGAGAATAAATCACCGAAAAAAAATTGTATCTTCCATACAAATTTTGGTCAGCTGACGACAAATTTACATGGGAAATTTTTTTTTTGTCCATTGCTTATGACTTCCTTGGAAAAAGTTGTTTATTAACATGGGCACAAGCAGCTTTTTAAAATATGATCACACCTTTTCGTTACACCCTGTAGACGTGGTAGACTTTTGAGTTAAGAAAGCAAAAAAAAAATCTATCTTACTGTAATATGTATATGTAAGATTGTTAATACAACCAGCATAAGGTCCACAACCCAACCATTTTTTCATTTCCATAGCCAAGCCAAAATACAAAATACCTTATCTACCTATACAAAGACAACATAAGCTTGTAAGCTAAACCACAGGTGTACATATTATTTTCCTTTATGTAACTTCATAATTAGTTTTTTAATTTACCTTCGCATAAAAGCTTGTATCGTTTGTACGAATATGTAAGTTTCTTCGTAGGTTAAATATAATCAATTAACTAGGATTTGAACTTGAGACCTACACAGGAAGTTTTGAAATTGGAGGTTGGGATATTAAGTGTTTTTATATAGTAAAGCACAAGTACTGAACGAAGGTCGACTAAGAGGGTGGTTAATTAAACACTGGACTTTGTATTAAGCGCGTATAATATAAGTATCCACAGTGCTTGATGCTCACAAAAAAAAACAATTAGTATTTTTGACCTAGTTGAACGCCGGAGAATCTTAACACCGAGATTCAGGAATCGGCGTTCAACTAACAACGCCATCTATTGACAAAAATTAAAACTAATTCGAAATGAACGAATATTTACATGAACATTCCGCCCACCAAGGACATTATGGCGAATGTCCTTAAAGACTGACTCCTATCACAATGTTAAATTGTGGACAGCCTGATGGTCAATAATAATTATTAACAGTTTAAACAACTTATTAAGTACTAAACTTATTACTAACAATTTTAAACAACCCTTTAAGTACTAAACTTATGACTAACCACTGTATTTCTTAAACTAAATAAACTAAAATACATGTAAAAAATAAAAACAATCCGTACATTTATTCTGTTTTAGGCAACAAACATAATTTTGAAGTAGGCCTCTTTATCGTGGACGATGATGTCCGTAGTGTTACCACCCGGGTAACACCATCAGACCCGGGATGTTTTAGGGTTATCTTGCCTAACAAGCACCTGCCAGGGGGCAAATTGTCCTCCTTAATTAACACTATGTCGCCGACAGATGGCTCCGGAATTTTATTTTGCCATTTATGCCGTTGTAAGAATTGGTGAAGGTAATCGTGCGACCATCGTCGCCAAAATTCCTGCATCATACGCTGTTGCAGTTGCCATCGCCTTAAGCTACCAACATTTGCCCTTTCATAATTTGAATCGGGTGGCAAAACAAGAGGTTCCCCTACTAGAAAGTGACCTGGAGTCAAAATTGTTAATTTATCCTGATCCTCAACATATGATAATGGTCTCGAATTAAGGCATGCCTCAATTTGAGCCAATACTGTGGTAATCTCTTCAAAGGTCAGAGTCGAATTGCCAATCACTCTTTTCAGGTGATGCTTTGTGGATTTTATCCCTGATTCCCAAAGACCTTCGAAATTGGGGGACTGAGGGGGAATAAAATGCCACTCCGTGCCATTATTGCCTAACTCCTCTGCTAATTCGGAATTTATTCCTGACTTTTCTTCATTGAACAAATGAAGTAACTCTCGCGCTGCCCCTACAAAATTTGTTCCGTTGTCGCTGTGTAGTTGCGCACATCGACCACGCCTAGCTACAAATCGCTTGAAAGCAGCTAAAAAACCCCTTGTACTCAATTCACTTACAGCTTCTAGATGCACCGCCCTTGTGGCCGTACAAATAAACAAAGCTATGTAACCCTTGTAGGATTTATTCCCGCGACCCCTTGACATTCTAATACTTATAGGACCCGCATAATCCACACCGCTACTTAAAAATGGTTTATTCGGTGTAACGCGTGCGGTTGGCAACTGACCCATTAGTTGAGATTTGGTGGTAGCCGCGTAACGAATGCATCTGACGCAATTCCTTACATACTTTTTTGCAATCATCTTAATTCCGATTACCCAATATTTTGAACGCAAGTATGTCACCATAAGCTGCGGACCTCCATGCATTGTTTTACTATGCGCATCAGCTACCAAAAGGCTTGTCAAGAATGACTCCCTTGGAATTAGAATGGGATGCACCCGATCGTAACTAAGCTGCGACATCTCCAATCTGCCTTCAACTCTTATTATTCCATTGGGATCGAGGAATACATTTTGTTCGATACTCATCGAACACATCATCATCAGCAGTTTTGACTCAAGTAGGTCGCGCGGCCGCACCAGCGGAAAGCGTGAGCTACGCGAGCCAGTGCGCGATCGACCGGCATACTTGTAGCACTCATTACCATCATTAGCATTAATTAGCGTAAAGTTTCGGAATAAACGTACTCTGAATCTTAGCTCAGACTTATCATTTAGCACCCGAAATAGCTAGCAGCACGAACCTTACCGTTCATATTGGTCCTTCGAAACCGTCAAGGACTCCGCGACCGCGATAAATCGTAACGCGAAGTGCTTGTACCGTACCAGCAACCTGTGGGTTGCCGCGAACTAGATTAGGCGTGAGTTCATAGGGATTCACAACCACCGTGGGAGCTACCCGCGCAGCAACAACAGCGAGCCAGCAGCATAGCAGCAATAGCCGTAGGACAAGGCGGCTTTCAAGTAAGAGCGTTCCGTATCTTCTGTCTCGCTTAAGTCTAACAGCAGCACAATGGAGACTTTATACTTCCAACAAACTGAATTAGCAGAGAGCATTGCCAAGGTCCTTATTAATTTCAATAAGGATAGCAAACAGCGTAAGACCATCGACTACTGTAAAAAGAGACTAGATCTTTTAGAGTCGTATTGGAGAGAGTATCAGCTAAACAACGAAAAACTTGTGCCGCTTGAAAATAGAGGTCATAAGTACTTCGTAAATTCGGAGTTCGAGCGGACAATGGAGTCTTATAAAGCAGCAAAAGACGCCATATCCGAATATTATGACGCGTTATGTCACCAAGCAAAGCCGCCAGGATTCTCTGATCTAGAAGACAACCCTTCTAATCAGCAAGTAGCAGCAACAGCAGGTCCTTCCGGGGGCAAACACTTACAGCACCAGGACCACGAGCCATCCTCAGCATCCGCCAGCCCGGCGCGCGCTCGTGCCGAGGTGTCTAAAGGTATTTATAGCAAACTAGATGATATGATGCGCAAGCAACATATCAATTTCAAAGCATTCGCAAGAACCGTAGAAAGCATAGATGTCGAATCCTTGTCCGATAAGTGGGAGTTTGAAGACGCCTTGCGATTATTACAAACTCGATGGACAGCCGTAGACAACAGCCATTGGGAACTAATGATGGAGTTAGAAGACGACGAGGCGTACGAATTAAGCTACATTAAACATGAACGTACGTATAACGGCTTGAGAAAGGCTATCAGCTCTAAGATGTGGGCAACATCGTACCGTGACAAGTCCACACCGAAGATGGAAATTCCTGTGTTCTCAGGTAACTATCAGCTGTGGGTATCCTTCAAAGATCTTTTCGATGAAGCAATCCACAACAATCCTTCTCTATCAAAGGCACAAAAGATGCAATTCCTGAAGAGCAAGGTAAAAGGAGAAGCGGAGCGCTTGATCCAGCATCTCCCGATTAGCGCGGACAACTATAACACCTGTTGGGAAATTTTAACTCACAGGTTTAACAACAAAAAGCAGATATTTATGTCCCACGTAAATTCCTTTTACAATCTTGCCAATATACCGCAGCAGTCGTACACAGCCATCAAACGACTTCATGATGTCACCTTAGAGAGCCTCCACGCCATAAAAAATCTAGGCGTAGATATTACGACATGGGATCCTCTTCTTGTATATATACTAGCACAAAAATTGGATAGTGAGTCTTATTCCGAGTATATAGAGTCGTTGAAGAATTCGCGAGAGCTTCCGGTACTTCGGGACTTTTTGGACTACTTAGAGAACAAGTTCACTGCCCTAGAGTCATCTCGGCGACGTCAAGATGGGACAACTAAGGCAGTTTCATCTCAATCATCCAATGGTTCATCCAATTTTAATCGCAAAAATAATTTTAAATTGGGCAATGAATCTAAAAATAGCAAGAAAATGGAAATGGCGAAATCAATGCATGTGTCTGAGTCAGTAAATAAATGCCCTCATTGTTCGGCAAAACATAATTTAATAAGCTGCAAAAAATTTACAGAATTACCAAATGAGCAGAAAATAAAAATAATTAGCCAATTAAACTATTGCGTAAATTGTGTTTACGATCATAATGGCGCAAAATGCTACTCGACAAAAAGATGTCATAAGTGCAATGACGAACATCATACGACTTTGCATGACTATTTCGCAACACAATCAAAGTCTAACAGCTTGACCGAGATTGCGAAACAAAAATGCGAAAACAACAAAAGCATCTACGCTTCTCAGCAAGTAACATCGGAGATTTTGCTAGCCACAGCGCTGGTGAAAGTCACAGCAGCCGACAGGACCCAGCACGTCATGCGAGCACTGATCGATCAGGGCTCACAAATTTCCGTGATCAGCGAGAAAGCAGCACAGCAGCTAGGATTAAAGCGAAAATCTTGTAAAGGGGTTATTTTCGGAGTAGGTGAACGTGAAAACAACTGCAAAGGAAAACTAACGATCGCTTGTCAATCGACTTACACCGATTTTAAGTTTTCTACTGATGTTGTCATAGTGAACAACTTAATAAAAAATCTGCCAAACGAAACGTTCGCTAAGCCATATTGGCAACATACAGCACATCTTTGTTTAGCAGATCCAGATTATAACATCAGTCGTCCGGTGGATCTTCTCCTAGGAGCAGAAATCTACGCCAACATCCTTTTAGAAGGATTAATTCGCGGACAAACGTCCTCGGAACCGCTAGCACAGCAAACTCATTTAGGATGGTTGCTGTGCGGTGGCAATACAAGCACCTCATTCCAATGCAACGTGATCTTGCATAACGTTGAAGACATTCAACAATTCTGGACAATTGAAGACATTCAAGAACAGAATTCTATGTCCGTAGAAGATCAGGAATGCCTAGATTTTTATGAAACTACGACGAAACGTCTAGAAAACGGTCGTTATGTAGTTAGGTTGCCCATGAAACCAGAATTAGAAGAGAAGCTAGGATCTTCGAAAGAGATAGCGATAGCACAATTTAAAAATGTAGAACGTAAGTTTAGCAAGAATGAAGACCTAGCGAAGCAATACAAGCAATTTATCCGCGAATATGAGCAGCTGCAACACATGAAGTTAGCGACTTCTAACAGCAAACAGAAGACGGAAATAGAATGTTTCCTTCCTCATCATGCGGTACTGAGAGCAGAATCTAGCACAACAAAGTTGCGCGTAGTATTCAACGCGTCGTCTAAAACTACTTTAGGCCACAGCCTAAACGATCTAATGTACAGGGGTCCAAACCTCCAGTTAGACCTGTTAGAGCTTATCCTGAAGTGGAGGCAATATCGTTTCGCATTCACAGCTGATATTGAGAAATGCTTCCGTATGATTTTAGTCGATGAGCAGGACCAAAGCCTACAACAAATCGTATGGCGACAAAGTCCGGATCAGCCTATAAGAAATTATAAATTAACAACCATAACGTATGGAACTAAAGCAGCACCATTCCTGACAATGATGACTCTGCGAAAATTAGCGTCAGATGAGCAGCAAAAATATCCCAGAGCAGCTAAATGCATCCAGGAAGAGCTCTATATGGATGATTGGGTATCGGGAGCGCATAGCATCAAAGAAGGAAAGCGGAGGATTACGGAAGTAAACGCATGCCTAAAAAGCGGCGGATTTTCACTAAGAAAGTGGTCCTCAAACGATAAAAGATTGCTTGAAACAGTTGAGCAAACTGCCGACAAACAGCCAGCAGTCTTTACATTTAAAACTGAAAGCTCATCAAAAACTTTGGGGCTACAATGGAACTCAACCGAGGACGAATTCATCTTCAAATATGATTCAAACAGCACACAAACAGCAAAACTGACCAAAAGAATGCTTCTATCCGAAATCTCTAAGATTTTCGACCCTTTGGGATGGTTAGCGCCCCTAACCACAAAGATGAAAATTTTATTCCAGCAAGTATGGCAAGATTCTGAGGTCCAGTGGAGCGACGAAGTTTCTATTAAAACCAAAGAAGAATGGATCAAATTGAAGGGAGATTTAAATCTATTAAATCAGTTCCACATTCCTCGGTGGTTACAAAGCAAAGAGCATGACGTCATAGAATTACATGGGTTTTGTGACGCATCAATTCAAGCCTTCGCCTGTGTAGTATACGCACGAATCGTATCCAATAACTCTACATCAGTAGTGCTAGTAGCAGCAAAAACGCGGTTAGTGCCCTCTAGCAAGGCTGTATCGCTACCTAGGTTAGAATTATGTGCGGCCGAACTACTTACGAAACTCATGTCAAAAATCGTCAAAAGCATCAACAGCTTGGCCGTGAAGATATACGGCTGGAGCGATTCTAAGGTTTCCCTTAGCTGGATTCAAGGATCCCCGGAGCGCTGGAAGCCTTTCGTAGCGAACAGGGTGAAGAAAATTGCTAGCATTATGCCACCAAACACTTGGCATTATGTAAACACCAAAGAAAACCCAGCGGATGCAGCTAGTAGAGGCCTGACGACCTCACAATTGCTAGAACACGAATTGTGGTGGCAAGGACCGACCTTCTTATCTTCATCGCACTTCAAACCTACGGGTCAAACGAAGTATACTACTAACGAAGAGATAAAAAGGCAGGTAAACATTGTTCAAAATCCTATCATGGATAGCAGCATAGTCGACGATCTATTACATCGCTACAGCTCGTTTACAAAAACAACACGCATCTTAGCCTGGGTACGGCGGGCATTGACACCTGTCGTTAGTAAACAGAAAACAAAGCATCTCACTTTACACGAGCTTAGATCAGCAAAACTTATAATAATAAAAAACGTACAGCGCGCTGAATTTAAAACAGACATTGAACGCTTATTGCAAAACCAGGAAGTAAAATCTGATAGCAAGCTACTCAACCTTAATCCATACTTAGATCAGGACGAGATCCTTAGAGCAAAGGGAAGACTCAGGCAGGCCAACATAAGCATAGAAATGAAGCATCCAATCATCATTCCATACAACAGTCGACTGACTGAGCTTCTCATCGCGCAAGCCCATGAGCTCACATTTCACGGAGGAGCTCGACTTACTATGTCCTTTCTTAGACAAAAGTATTGGATAATTAAAGGAAATCGAGCCATCAAAACGCAACTTCATAGATGTGTTACTTGTAGGAAACAGGCACCCAGGAAGCTACAGCAGATTATGGGAGATCTACCTGATTTCCGCACCAACCCAGCTCCAGCGTTTTATCACACAGGTGTAGACTACACGGGCTTCATATCTGTGAAGGCAAATAAAGGGCGTGGAATAAAAACACTGAAAGGATACGTGGCTTTGTTCGTCTGCATGGTTACGAAAGCCGTGCACATAGAATTGGTGTCGGACTTGACCAGCACTTCCTTTATAGCAGCATTGAGGAGAATGTCAGCGCGACGAGGAGCCCCGAAACATGTGTACTCGGACAACGGCACTAACTTTGTGGGAGCTAACAAAGTAATGCAGGAGGAGTACGAGCAGCTAAAACAAGTTTTCGGTGACTCATTTTATAGTGAGATAACGGAAATGGATATAGAATGGCACTGGAATTGCCCTTCCTGGCCTAGTGCGGGAGGATTATGGGAACGATCAATACGAAGTCTAAAGCAACACCTCAAACGAGTTGTAGCGGACCAAGCATTGACGTATGAAGAATATAGCACCATTTTAGCGCAAATAGAAGCGGGTCTCAACTCTAGACCACTATGTCCGATATCTGAAGACATAGACGATTTAGATTTCTTAACACCCGCGCACTTCCTAACCGGTAGAGCAGGTCTAACCGTTATTGAAACAGCCAGTGACGCTAGGACTAGATGGCACTTAATAAACAAGATTTTCCAAGACCTTTGGAGGAGGTGGAAAACTGAATATCTTAGCCAATTATCTGTTCGTAGCAAGTGGCTAAAGCCAAAAAGCAACATTAAGATCGGAAATATGGTGACCATCCACGATGATAATTTTCCTTCTGGAAAATGGCCAGTGGGGAGAGTTGTCGAGGTACACCAAGGGAAGGACGGGTTTGTAAGGGTTGTGACATTAAAGACGAAGAACGGTTTAATAAAGCGACCTATTATCAAATTGTCCGTCCTACCAATCGAGCAAGAGGACGCAGAAAAGGAAGCTGAAGAGCAGAGTAAAAAAGCCAAACCCAAGATCACAAAGGATGAAACAAAAGCAAGTACGAGAAAGCATCGTAATTTCGTCAACATCGTTTTATCACTATTATTTTTTATCAGCATTTGGAGCAGCAGCGAAGCATCGAACCACATTACCCAATTTAGCGGTAATCAATCCTTATACTACGACCCAATAGGAAAATTAAATCTAATACGGGATCAATGGAAAATTGTGTCCTACTACAACATGCAACCTTATTGGCAAGTTGATAAAGCCGGGGACACCTTCATTAAATATCTAGAGCAGACATGTGAACAAATCAAAGAGCCTAGCCATTGTAACATGATTTTATTACAAGTGCAGCACGATTACAACGAGCTCCAATATCACAATCAGCTGCTGCTAAATCAGCATTTCGGCACTCGGTCAAGAACCCGACGCGGCCTTGTCAACGCGGTCGGCTCCATAGCCAATACATTATTTGGAGTACTCGACCAAAGTTTCGCTGATAAATACCAACGTGATATTGAAATTATAAATAGCAACGAAAAGCACCTATTACAGCTTTGGAAAAACCAAACATCAGTGGTAGAAGCTGAGTATAATATTCTGAAACGAACTGAGAAGACTATTGATACTCAGTATAAGCTCATAAATAGACATCTAAACCTCTTAGATCAAGCGACTAAGCAGATACAATTGCAAGGTAAAAGTACATCAATGTTACAAGAATTCACTCTCGCAGCCATGGCTACGACAAACATGATACACAACTTAAAGCGTGTCCAAGATACATTAATCGACACCTTAGCGGATATTTATCATAGTAAAATTAACATGCATCTACTTACTCCAGAGCAGCTCAGCAACGAACTTCAAATCATTTCCAGTCAAATATCAAAAGAACTAACTTTACCTATCAACAACATCCAGGCCGATTTATATGAAATCTACAAACACCTAAAGATCAAGGCGAGAATGAGTAAAGAGTACTTCATGTTTGAGATCTCCGTGCCACTCATTAGCAGAGACAGTTTCCAACTGTACCGCTTAATACCTGTTCCTCTCCAGGTGGGAAAGGACATGATCAGCATTATTCCCCTCACAGATTACATAGCAACTAATCTGATGAGGGACTCCTATATCGAAGTCAAGAACGACGATCTTCAAACCTGCACCTATCAGGAGGAAAGTTATATCTGTCAGCTACGAGGTCCAGTCAAGCGACTGGGTCTAGAAGAAAAGTTCTGTCAAACCGAACAAATAGGTATCTGCCAGTCTAAGAAAGAAACCTGCAAGAATATGTGGTTACAATTACACGACCTATCGTCTTATTTGTATTTCGCATGCGATACCTATTCATTTACAATCATATGTGACAATGAAACCCGAACGCGCCGTGTCAGCAAGGCCGGGCTCATTCAACTCGATAAAGAATGCATAGCTAAGGGCCGTGACATAACACTTTATTCATATCAGCAGGAAAACAAGCTGACTTTAAAACCTGACCTATTATTAGCGAACATAGCTCCAATACAGCACTATCATTTGGTCAATATTACGCTACCGCTTCTCGAAACAACAACAGAAGATGCACAGATCAACAACACACTAACAA
Organism: Orthosia gracilis; assembly: GCA_947562075.1. Classification (NCBI taxonomy): domain Eukaryota; kingdom Metazoa; phylum Arthropoda; class Insecta; order Lepidoptera; family Noctuidae; genus Orthosia; species Orthosia gracilis. The sequence continues at coordinate 8,804,675 of OX387266.1, read as the reverse complement.
GTCTCGGCAATCAGATAGCCGCTATGAAGAAAGCAGCTTTAGAAGAAGGAACATTAACTACGCATGATATACATCACTATGCCATATCATACGTATTGCTAGCAGCAGTCGTCGCCGTCGTAGCGTTCCTGGTGTTCCTGTGGTGGCGAGGCAAGCAAGCCTCACCCGCGCCCGCGCGTGACCCGCAGGCTCCAAGCGAACCTGCCGCGCCGCGGGCGGCGCCTACCAGCAGTGTGAGTGTTAGTGCTAGTGCGCGTAAATCACCCGTGCCCGAGCAAGGGCCCAGTGTTTGTGGGACCAAACGGTGGTCCAGTTTACGGTACAAAAGAGACAAATCAACGTCACCTATCAGTAAAAGACAATCGGTCTTTACGGTAGATCTAGATAGAGATTAGCTATCACTTAGGATAAGAACATTCAGCATTGTATTAACCTTCATTTAGCATAAACAAATACTGGTTCACCTATGTGTTACTAACCCTCTTAATTGTGTAATCATCTCATCTCATCTTTCCCATTTCTTCCACTCGGGAGCATGTTCGATACTCATCGAACACATCATCATCAGCAGTTTTGACTCAAGTAGGTCGCGCGGCCGCACCAGCGGAAAGCGTGAGCTACGCGAGCCAGTGCGCGATCGACCGGCATACTTGTAGCACTCATTACCATCATTAGCATTAATTAGCGTAAAGTTTCGGAATAAACGTACTCTGAATCTTAGCTCAGACTTATCATTTAGCACCCGAAATAGCTAGCAGCACGAACCTTACCGTTCACACATTTAATGATTGTAAGTCTTTTTTCATGTTCTCTAAAGGCTTATTATTTCTTAAATTCATCAACTCTTCAGCAAACCCTTCTTCTTGACATCTCCTTATACAAGTTTTGAGAGCTGCCTCGATTTCCTGCTTAACTAAATATTTTGTTTTACACCTAGCTGACCGTTCCTTTAGAAGTGTTAAAAATCGACGACAGTAAGCAACTACTCGTACTAGCTTAAACAATGTTGAATACCTATTCCAAAACTCAACTTCAATGATAGATGGGTGCACCCTTACTTCTTCCAAATGAGTATTATAATTTTTTTGCTTCTTGTATTCAACTACTCGCTGTCTTAAAAGCTCTGGACCATCCCACCATATAGATGTGCCAACAACATCTGTAGGAGAAACACCACGCGATGCACAATCTGCGGGATTCTGCTTTGATGGTAAATGACACCAGTGTTGGGCTTCTGTGATGGTCAAAATATGGGAAACTCTGTTGGCAATGAAGGTCTTCCAACGGCTTGGATGATTGTTAAGCCACGCCAAAACCACTTCACTGTCCGTCCACATGTGCCAGTCACTTTTTGGTATATCCATAACCTTGCCAACTTCGACCATCAAACTACTTAAGAGCACTGCACCACAAAGCTCCAAACGTGGAATGCACACCTGCTTTATGGGGGCAACCTTCGTTTTTGCCGTTACTAACGATACATGGATATTACCGGCATTATCTACGACTCTCACATAGATAACTGCTGCATATGCCACTCTCGAGGCATCTGAAAATCCGTGCAGCTTAGTCTTCACATTATTGGAACGCATGAGCAGCCATCGTGGGATTTTCAGATTTGCTATAGAAGCCAAATTATTACGGTAAGTATACCATTCCTTTACTAAGTTTTTTGGAACTTCTTCATCCCATTGCAACCCTGCTAACCACAGCTTTTGAATCAACACCTTTGCTATGATTATGCTTGGTGCTAGCCACCCCAATGGATCGTATAATCGTGCAATATCGGATATAATTTATCTTTTTGTTACAGGTCCTGCTACCGGTTTAAGTTCTACAGAGTATTGGAAACAATCGTCACGCGAATTCCAGGTAAGTCCTAATATTTTTGATATATCGTCTATTTTTATCTGTAACGCTTCATCATTTCCATCCCTAATGCTATTTAATAATTCTTGGCTATTGCTCCTCCATTTTTGTAATGGAAACCCTCCTCTGGCTAACACCTTGGACAACTCTGTGTATATATTGAAACAGGTTTCTTCGTTTTCAGCTCCGGTCATTAAGTCATCCATGTAAAAACCGTTTAAAATGATACTTGCGATTTCTGGTTGATCCTGGCACTCATCCTGTGCTAATTGTTGAAGCGATCTTACAGCTAGATATGGTGCCGCTGCCGTGCCGAAAGTAACTGTTTCCAACTCATATTCTTCTATTTCTTTTTCAGGACTGTCTCTCCAGAGGATCCTTTGTAACATTACATCCTTCCTATTTACCAACACTTGCCGGTACATCTTAATTATGTCAGCTACGAGACATATCCGATGTTTTCTCCAACGCATAATAGTGTGACGGAGTTCCGGCTGCAAACTAGGACCAATTAACATATTGTCATTAAGTGACATCCCATTAGTTCCTTTGCAGGAAGCGTCAAACACGACACGCACCTTCGATGTTTCTTTATCCTCCCGGATGACAGCATGGTGCGGTAAGTAGATCGCCTTTTGAGGTTTGGTTTCATCTGCAACCTTTTTCATGTGTTTCAGCTCCAAATATTCTTCAAGAACTCTCGTATAATCTTCCTTGAATTTCTTGTTTTTTCTGAATTTACCTTCTAACGATCTTAATCTTTTTTCAGCGATTCCCTTCGAATCACCAACCATGCTGACCGGGTCTACATCACGCAACGGTAGCCTTACTATATAACGACCACTCTCCTCACGTTCAGTAGTAGCTTTGTAGAAAGCTTCGCATTTATTTTCTTCCTCCGTTAGAATCTTTTTACTAGATGGTTCCGCTTCTAGTTCCCAAAATCTTGTAAGCAGATTATCTGTCTCCAGGCTTAAATGCATCACAGTAATGTGTGACGGATTACTAGTCTGATCTACTTCAAAGGTTCCTGACAATATCCAACCTAACGTGGTGTCTTGTGCTAAAAGAGTTCCACCAACATTCCTTTTAATTCCCTCCTTAATAACTTGACTGTATACTTCAGCACCTAATAAAACATCTATTTTATTAGGCCTGTCGTACTCTGGATCAGCCAAATCATCATCGCCCAAATCTACCCATTCTACCCGAGTTACTTTCGTAGCTGGGAGAAGAGCAGTGACTGATTTCAAGACGAACGCATTTACATTTATTTGGACAGTCGGATTTATTCTAGACCTCAATTTAAGTACAACGGTTGCCTTTGCCGTCGCACTTTTTTCTCCGCCTACGCCTATCACCGTTTGCCTGGATGGCGTTTTGTGTAATCCTAAAAATTGGACCGTGGATTCTGTTACGAACGACCCTTGTGATCCTTGATCAAGTAAAGCCCTAACTACTCGATAGTTCCCATCTCTCGACTTCGCCTTTACTAACGCAGTAGTTAATAATAGTACATTGTTCACCGAGAGGAGAAAGTGACCGATTACCGTCGAGGGTGTCGTTTGAAGCCCGAGCCGTAGGCGAGGGCTTTAAAACACCCGAGATCGGGAATCGCACTTTCTCTCGAGTGATACATAGTGCTTTATACTACACCTACGAGGAAAATAAAAAACTAAATCTTTACTAATTGAAATTTATATTGAAATTGTTGCAGTTAGTGAAGCTTAATGTAACACTTTTTCCCGTCTGCAATTTTCACATGTTCTTTTTTCAAATTGTTTGACACCATCCAACACACAGCTAGTGGCCAGTGTCATTTTGCGAACTTGGAGATAAAAACTCACTGTAAAAACTTTTTGGCTTTTGATATTTAGGTTACCAGCGCATAGTCTTACCCAAAATTAAAAAAGAAAAACCACGTAAGAAATGGATTTTCATACACTTTTCTCTCCCGCTCAGATGCGTTTTCTCGCCGCATATTTGTTCGATATGCAATGACGTACTTTCTACCGTAAATTTGATAAAGTATCAAGGTACTTTCCGAGCAGGTGTAGTATAAAACAGTTTTGCGACCAGTTTCCGACGAGAAACACGCGACTAGTGGTTTACTTGACCCCTCCGCTTGCGCGGCTATTTCCTTATTATTAATTTTATTATCTTCCTTCATCACCGTTACAACGGCTGATGAGGTTTCCTCGTGAGCCCCCCTATTACCCTCACCAATTACCGACCCAGAAACACCTGTTTGGTGTAATAAAGAATGGTGGCGGCGTTTGCACACCTGGCATCTGAGAGTGTTTTTACAGTGTCTGGCAGAGTGGTTGTTGTGTAGGCAAACAAAACACAAATTATGTTCAATTGCAAAAGTACGCCTAACTTCAGTTGTCTCTTTACAAAATTTTGGACAACATGTAATCCTATGGTCGGCTGAGCAAAATTCACATGATCCTGACTTTTTATCTTTCGAAACATGGAATGAGTGAGTTCCCTTCTGATGTGTAGGTTTTTCCCTGTTTTCTGACTTATCTAAATTTTCTAAACCTCTAAAACGACTATTTAAAAATTCTGAAAACTGTATAAATGTAGGTAACTCATTACTGGAATCAGAAGCCACTTTGAATTCCCAACATTTCCTGGTCTCTTTGTCTAATTTTTCGCTAATTATATGTATAATAATCAGATCCCAGGAAGAAACGTTCACTCCTAGATTACTTAACGACTTCAAACATTCTGAAGTGGTCGAAATAAGCCTTTTTATCTCGTTTGCCGATTCATAGGACAACGTCCTTTGACCAAGTAATCTTTTCATAATACCGTTTGCGAGAAACTTCTTATTATTGTACATCTTATCTAATTTCGACCATGCAAATTTATAGTTATCTGATGTTACAGTTATAATTCTTAATAGTTGCTCAGCCTCCCCACATAAATGAGCCTTCAAATAAAAAAATCTCTGAGCATCATCAAGAGAAGAATTCTCATGCACCAATCCCACAAACAAATCTCTAAATGTTTGCCACTCTGAATACTTTCCCGAGAAAGTAGGAATTTTTATTTCTGGCAACTTAACTCTGCTGAAACTTTTTCACTGTGACACAACATAGACTTAGAATCCTCATTTAACGCCGTTGAATTTCCCCTAGATAATAATTCCCTTAATTCGCTTTTAAAATCCACATAAAATTCCTCGACTTCATCATAAAGCCCATTTTTTATATAACTAGAGTTAGACAATTCAACCTTTTTTATTGTACTTATTATCTCTTTATGAGTAGCTGTGAATGTACTCCATAATTGCTCCAAATTTTCTATACGGGTCTCCAAATATGTATGAGTTAATCGCTCTTTAGGCGCTTTCTTTAAATTGGATTTAGCCTTATACATTTTGGAACTAATGTCCTCCTGGATAGCAAGGTAAGACTCCATTTTGCAACAATTACGTAATACAGACTTAACCGAAAGAATGAATATAACACAGATATTAAAATAACACAGAGAAATAAAATTTTCAAAGTAAAAGTTTTATATTTTTAAAAGTCTTTGTGTCACTTGGTTCTAAAATCGGGCATGGATTCCCCGTTAGAACCACTTAGCTGTTAGTCTTCTGGTAATTTTAAGAGTTCAACTTCAAATGATGCACTTTTTTTTGAGATTTTAAATTTATTCTTCCTGATTAATACGTAAAATGTACTCACGATTTTATTTTCTTTCACCAATAATTTCACTCACTGACACACTGCTGCAACACGGTATCGGCGCGCTGTACCGCACCACCAGTGGCGCCCTCTGCCGCACGTCACCTCCTTCGCGCCGCTCCTCCGGCTGTCGCCTGCCAGTAGCGCTGCACCACGCTCCACTGACTGCTCCCTGCTCCAGGCTGCTCCCTGCTCCAGCCGGTTTCCACCTCCAGCTCTAGGAACACCTCTCACCTGGTGTACCCCGGTTGAAGGGGGTTTGCTCTGGACAGCGATCCACTGCCCAGTAATGACGCGAAGGGTGGTAGGATTCTACCACCACTGGAAAACCACCACAAACACTCCCGAACCAATCCGACTCGAAGGACCATGAACGAAGGTCGACTAAGAGGGTGGTTAATTAAACACTGGACTTTGTATTAAGCGCGTATAATATAAGTATCCACAGTGCTTGATGCTCACAAAAAAAAACAATTAGTATTTTTGACCTAGTTGAACGCCGGAGAATCTTAACACCGAGATTCAGGAATCGGCGTTCAACTAACAACGCCATCTATTGACAAAAATTAAAACTAATTCGAAATGAACGAATATTTACATGAACAAGTACAGTTATGTTTATCTTTGTACTTTAACTAACTTCCTGTGTAGGTCTCAAGTTCGAATCCTAGTCAATTGATTATATTTAACCTACAAAGAAACTTACTTACATACGAACGATACAAGCTTCTTTGCGAAGGTAAAGTGAAAAACTCATCATAAAATTTACATAAAGGAAAATTATATGTACACCTGTGGTTTAGCCTTGGGATTTTGTAGTAGGATAAGTTTGATACTGAGTTTCATTTTTGCAAATTACCACCAAGTTTTTTGTTTTGGCTACACACATAGCTAGGTAGTATTTTCCATATAATACACTAAACCTAATCCAACAAAAACAAACCAACACACCTTTATCCAAAAGCAGTAAACTCCGCCGCTAAGCCATGAACGTCAGTAACAGTAAATGCTGAAGAAAGCGGCGCAAAATCTCTCCTTTTCATCTCAATACCTTTCTTATCACTTTGCCTAAACGACTTTCCCTATACAACTATAGATTTTCGCAAGTAATCATGTTGTGTTTGAATATGTGAGCCACCCTGACATGTATAATGCTAAATTATATGCTTAATCTATACGGGAAGGAGTTCGCATTTCTTTAGATGTTTTGCGAAATACATGTGGGAAAAAAAATATATAACTGAACTGTTTTGTTTTGTAAATACTATTAATAATTAATTGTATCTATTTAAACTTGTTATAGTAGTTTAACATAGTAAAATTGTTAATTTGATTATTTATACAAGGTAATGTCAGGGAGTATGACAAAATAAAATAATTCTTTCTCGGATTGAAAGCTATGCTGCAATTCATCTGAGTGCCATAGGCTACTTTGTATCCCGGTGAAATGCACGACTCGTGTGTGGACCGGAGGTGGGAGTAGTGCAACGTGCTAAAGTTAGTATGATGTACAGATTTGACTATTAATTATGTAGTACCTACTTATGTTCGACTTTAACAAGGCCTTCTTAGACTTCCACTTAGCAAGTCATATACAAGAATAATCGTGAGTGTTTGAGACCGAATTCTTATTGTCAACACATCCTAGAAGACATTTCTTTATCATACTACGCAAGCCAAGAGGGCATAATCATCCAAAATAAATGAAATTTGAAAATATTGATAAGAAAAGGAAAAAGAATATTTGTCCAACTCTAAAGGCCACTATTACAGGTACAAGGCGTCACGTTGGAAAACCATAACTTTTAAGCCGTTCACGTTTATTTCATCCCTAAACCCTATTCGTTCACAACGTGTTTAAACGTTTATTTTGAGGGTACTTAGCAATTCGAGAACACTCGTTCACCTACGCTAGGTAGCTACTCGTATCATAAAATGTTACGCGTTATTGTACTAGAAAACTTAAGGGTACAATGTACAATTCTATGGAGAAATATTAAATTTCATATAATTTAATCGGTACTTTAGTTCTACCTGTAAACATTCGCTAAATGGCAGACTTTCAAATAAACTCTACGATTAACGCCCAAACCCTTTGGGGGCATTGCCATAATCAACACTATTAGTGGAGGGAAGTGTGTGCCACAGTTTGGTGATATTAGTAAGCAAAGAGACGTAAGTGTGCTATCTGTATGTTGTCTTTAACCCTTAGTCTTTATAAGGGGCACTAAAACAATTTCTTATGTGGTAATATATAGGTAAATGCCATGGCCAGACGTGCCTTGTATGCGCCTTATACTCATAAGGCGCATACAAGGCACGTCTGGCTATCACCATGCTGACTAGACTCAAACCCCGGACCGACATAGTCTTAAGCAGTTCCTACCAGTACAAAAGCAGAAATTACTAGTTAAGACACCCATGCATGTGAGTGAGTGACCTATTATTCTTTAGAATATCTAATATATATGAATTTCATTCTTAAACTACCAAGCACAGACTTAAATCACCATCCCCGTTACACTCATCCTTTGGAACATACCACGGTAAACACACGCCTCTCACGCACAGTGGTAAACTGTACAATGGAGTGGCGATATTCTAGACTGTTTAAAATTTGCCCTAATCTCCAGGTTTAGAGGCAACGAAGATCAAGATCCTTGCGTTTAGTCTAAGATTATGCTGTGAGCTTCTGAATAAATTTTCTTGTCGTAAAAGGCTTGAGTTTTAGGAGTACTCGGTAGGAGCTGTGTTTTTCGGTAAGGTTTTAGGAAGATATGATTTAGATTTGCATTTGAAATATGTAATAGTTCGAAGATACATAACCTTTTTTGTAAATGTTTGGTAAACAAACCGGAAATATTATCAAATGGGCTGTCATTGAAATCAGTTTGTCAAGACTTTTGCTAACAACGTTGGCGTCGGATCCAGTCTAACCAGATGCAGCTGAGTACAAGTGATGTACATAGAGCAATCCAATCCAGCCTCCAATCCAGTAACGTAAATCGTAGTAGTAAATCGCCGCAATCCAGTAACTGGATTACTCAATTCTCCTATGCGAAACTGGTGTCAGATTTTCTGGCTTCTGTTTATACGTAAGGACGGTCAAAGATATTCCTACAACATTGTAATCCCAGTAACACATAATTATTGAAGAAAAACCTGGCTATAGTGGCAGTAAACTCATTGTTGAGTGATGCTCGCCGAGGTTATCCTATCATAAAATAAAATGTGAGTTTTGTTCTGTTATTGGTGTGATGGTGTGAACTTTCGCTTCTGGGAAATTTCACATGAGGCAAATATTAAAAAAAAATACGAAAGAAATCGTAAAAAATTTTGGCTCAAAAGATAAAACCCCGCACACCGGTGAAAGCATAAAAATATGAACATTTTAAAGCTTTTGTAATTCAATTAAATGGCTGCGGACCCGAAGCTATTTAATCAAAAAGTTTAAACAATAACGTGATTAAATACGTCTACACAAATGGAGTCCGTATTTATTTTGCTTAAAAAGACATTGCGTTTGGCAAAATTGTGGCTTTTATAAGAGAATGAGAAAAAACAGATTAAAAACGAGAAAAGAAAAGTTATAATGACTATTTAGCGATCTTGTGTTACCAAACCAATAGAACGATCGATGATAGAATGGATCAGTCGATTTGGATTGACCAACGTCGATCAATATCATCGATCGACGATGTATCGATTAGGTGGTATGGGATTTGATATTTACATAATCTAGCGCGTCTTGAACACTAATTCAAACCTAACTCGACATAAAAATCATAATTGTGTGATAAAATAGAACAGAAAAATAACAGTTTGCCCAAAAAGTTTAAGCAATTTCCTTTACGTCTATAATTTTCAGACCTGAAAAATTTGATTAATGAGTTCTACCTAACCTTGCTGAATAGGCGCTTAGGTAAAAGGTTTCAATGTTTTAGTCTGCTTAACTAAATAAAAGACACTAACTACGATAAACCTAAGCTTTTATACGTGGGTATATGTCAGCATTTCGTTGTGAAAGACCAGAGAATCAATGTAAGTAAGTACAGAAGGACCAATTTATAAAATAAATGAAGAATAAGTCACACCGTATACCGTATACCTTATACAGGAGTACTTAGTTATTTTATTATAAGCTTCTTCTATTAATTTAGGGACTCTGTTTTTGTCCAAGGAATAGACAGACATATTTCACCGGGTTTCGTTGAGCTTCAAAATCTCAGCACTATTCTGTGAATCGTCACTGTGGATTCTGGCTTTCAGGAGTTTCAGAGGTTGGAAAAACCTATTTATGACAAATAGTATGCGTAAACGTAATGGACACTGTGACTGAGATCAGACGCGAACCAATTCTTCTGCTTAGAGTGTCGACACGGTACCAATACTTAAATACTGTCATTTACTTTAAAAAATACCAACTAGGTATGAAAGCTTTGTCTTTAAAACAACGTGAGGCCTCGGGCACTTTCCAAATTGAACCTTCTATTTACTCTATTCAATATGAAGTATCACCTTCAGCAAGCGTATACCTTTATTTTAATTCGCCTAACATTTCAAATGAGATCGCCCTGGCCAAAAATGTCTCGTCTGTATTCTAAGGCCGATTTCGAGGTCGAAAATAGTGTTCGGACATTCTGTAAACAAGGCTTAGTGTTACCTAAGTTATTTGGGAAAGAAAACTAAGTGGTTGAGAATATTTTACTGTTTGGTGGACTTGAGTAGATAGTGTTTTTGGTCTTAAGTATATACGAGTAGGTCTGTCACTTGGTCGAGGTTGATGTTTCTTTTATCTATTTTATGGGATAGACTTGATTTACTCATTTGGATTACATAGGGGTTTTTTGATTATTTTGGGACTTCTCGAAGCAGCAATTGAATGTTATGTGGTGAGCTTGATCTTAAATTCAAGTATATGAGTAATTCTGAAAAATTTCAGTAAGGATTTTAGAGACAATTAAAATACTAATATAATATTATAAAGGATCTAATATATGTAAATGGAACTTGACAGACTTGATATCAATTAACTAGAGCTGACTATATATCTATCTTAACACTACTGAACAGACGTCAACAGCCGCTAGCCGCCAAGAAGACATGTGACATCTACCAAACTGACCTGTTTCCGCGTGGTGGATTACAGCTCACTCCTTCTCATAAAGAGGAGGCCTGGTTTCAGCAGTGAGCAAATTAAAAGGTTGATGATGATAATGATGATAATTAATACCGCAAAGAAAATGCCAGACTATTTTAAAGATAACCAAACACGAAAAATGTTTTGCAATTGAAGAACGAGGTAGGTGGAAAGTAAAGCAAAAATTTACCAGCTAAAAACTCAAAAAACATTCACAGAGTAAATTCAACATCGTCGAATAACATAACTTTGGTAAACCGATAAAAAACTACAATAAATGCGCTGCGCACCGAGTGAAAAAGTTTACAAACAATCAATGGGTACCTACTTGATGAATTGAAACATCAAACTGAAAATGAAAAAATGTTGAATGTATTTTCTGATAGTGTTTTATGAATTTATTCAGCTAGGTACTTCAGATGGAATCAGCATGATGCAAACAACTGGTTTTGTTCTGTGTAATTCTTAAACATCATTGGCCTAACCCGACTATGTTGGAGTCGGCTTCTAGTCTAACCCGATGAGAATTTTACAAGGAGTGACTGCTTATCTGACCTCAACAATCTAGTACTACTCTAGTGTCAAAGTCAAAGTCAAATATATTTATTCAACTGGGCCAAAAAGCGGCACTTTTGAACGTCAGAATTAAAAGTAACAAATCAAAAAATAAAAATTGATTCTACCGTGCATTCGGAAAAGTAGCTTGTTATGGAGAAGAATGCACAAGAAACTCCATACTTACTCTTTTAAAAAAAAAAGTGTTTTACAATATTTACATAAGTACATACATTAATAAATTCATATATGTGAGGACGATGCACCAGAATAGCACTATACACTATACTACGTAAAGGTATACAGTATTAAAAGCATTAACAGGTAAATTTATGAATGTGATAAATAGGAACATGGTTCTCACATACTTACAAATATTGCAAACATAGGTAAAATACCTAATTCAACACCAACGGAACAGTGTGTGAGTCAAATTCAAAAAAAAAAAGCAATAACTATGAATAGGAATATAAATTAACAAATTTGATTTTGTCCACCCTAAAGATTGCCCTATGGAGCAGGACCAGCATGTTTCCAAGCATTCTTATCTTGAATATAATCATCTAATTTGTAATATGCTTGTTTACAAAGTGTGCTTTTAACTAGAGTTTTAAATTTACCTTCATTTAGTTTTAATATATCACAAGGTATTTTGTTATAGAATTTAACACAGTACCCCATGAAAGATGAGTTTACTTTAGCTAGTCTATAAGATGGTTGATCTAACTTATCTTTATTTCTCGTATTACATTTGTGTCTATCACTGACTTTACTAAAGAGATGTATATTTTTCCTTACATACATAATATTTTCATAAATGAATTGGCAAGAAACTGTCATAATATTAATATTTTTAAATAGTTCCCTAAGAAATTCTCGATGACTTAACTTATATATTGCTCTGACAGCTCTCTTTTGCAATATAAATATGGATTCAATGTCAGCCGCTCGACCCCACAGTAAAATACCGTATGACATAATGCTGTGAAAGTAACTAAAATAGACCAAACGCGCGGTTTCTACATCCGTTAACTGTCTTATCTTTCTAACAGCATAAGCGGCTGAGCTTAGCCGACCCGCAAGAGATGTTATGTGAGGACCCCATTGCAGTTTGTCGTCTAGAGTGATTCCCAGGAAAACTGTTTGATTTACAAAGTCCAGCTTCTCGCCATTCAATATGATGTCGCATTCGGTACTTCTAACATTCGGTAATGTGAATCTAATACATTTGGTTTTTTTTTCATTTAGTACCAAATTGTTTGCTGTGAACCAATTTTGGACCTGAAGAATAGAGTAATTCACATCAAAAAGATTTTGTGACCGGCGATCTATTTTAAATATCAAAGATGTGTCATCAGCAAACAACACCATCTTCGGTTGATATTGTAGTAATTGGGGTAAATCGTTAATATAAACTAAAAAGAGGAATGGACCCAATATCGAGCCTTAAGGAACACCCATTGTCATTTCAGACCCTAGTGAGTTTACGCCATTTACCTGAACTTTAACTTGTCTGCCTTTTAAATATGATCTAAGTAACTCAAGGGCTGTATGTCTAATTCCGTAGTGCTCGAGCTTCAACAATAGTGTTTCATGGTTAACGCAATCGAACGCCTTCGAGAGGTCGCAAAAGATTCCAATGGCGTCCTGTGCTTCCTCCCAGGCGTTAAAGATGTTCTTTATTAGGGTGACACCGGCGTCAGTTGTGCAAACGCCCTTTGGTAAAACCGAATTGTTGATCATAAAAGATGGAATGTTTGTTAAAATGACGCAGCAATTGGTTGAGCATTAACTTTTCGAAGACCTTACTGAGAACCGGCAAAATTGACACTGGCCTATAATTGTTGGCTTCTTTGATATCCCCGGATTTAAACAATGGAACCACTTTACTGTGTTTCATGAGGTCCGGAAAAATTCCTTGATCGATACTGGTGTTAAATATGAAAGCTAAATAGGGTGCAATAGTTTCAATGATTGGTTTACACACTTTTACAGATAGTCCCCAAAGATCTTCTGTTGATTTAATTTTTAGATCTTTAAAAGCTTTTAAAATAGCCTGGGGGTTTGTATGTTGAAACTTGAACTCCGAAGGGCACGCATTTACGTTATTTCAGCAGAGAGTGCGGGTGAGGAGTTTAAGGCCGCTGTAGTTTTAAGAGGAATATTAACAAAAAAGTTTTCAAATTCCTGAGCTACCTCTATATCTGAGTATATGGGGCCATGTGCAGTCGCTAAATTAAATTCAGTATTACGCAGTTTTTTCCTACCTGTTTCATTATTTATTATTTTCCAGGTAGTTTTTATTTTATCGTCTGCTGATTTTATTTTATTGCTAATATACAGCGCTTTAGCTATTTTGCATGTAATCTTAAAGGTTTTTGAATATTTCGCAACATATTTATCAAAACTAGTATTATTCATATGTTGCTTTAGGCCATAAAGTTCATATAGCTTTTCCCTGCTTTTACGAATGCCTGGAGTCGCCCAATCGCTAAATAGGAACTTGGTGTAAATACTCTTCGCTTTCAGTGGAAAAGTGTCATTAAATTGCGTGTTCAGTACTTTAAAAAACTCGGCATAGAAATCATTTGGGTCATCTATATTTATAAAGTTTTGAATACATAATTTACTAGTCAAGGTTTTATTAAATTTTTCTAAATTTTTACATGTAATTGGTCTAAATTTTATTTGCATCTTTTGCAAAGGTATGTAGGTGCTAAACGTTATTGTTTGTCCACTGTGATCAGATGTTAATTTATTTACAATTTCTTTATTTAGGAAATCACAATTACAAAAAATGTTATCTATGCAAGTCGCAGAAGAAGCTGTCACTCTAGTAGGCTCCATAAAAACATTTGCTAGATTAAACGATTTAAAAAGACCCAATAACCTGATACTGTTAGAGTTATTTTCTAATAGGTTAATATTAAAATCGCCACATATGATAATTGATTTACTAACTATTTTCAACACATCTTCCATTATAGAGTCAAACACAGATAGATTCTGGTAACTTGGAGGTCTGTAGACACATACTACAACATGCTTATCAAGCTCAACACAGGACAATTCAATGGTGTGTTCAACAGACAGTCTAACAATGTCTTTTCTTTCTTTGGATTTAATTGAATTTTTTATAAGTATCAATGATCCGCCATGTATCATGTCCGTTTCCTGCTGTAATGGCTAACTACACAATAATTTTCATAATTAATGGACCTTACTTGGTGATCTTTTAACCAATGTTCTGTTAGACAAATAATATCAAATTTGGTTTTTTCTAGAAACAGTTCAATTTCTAATAATTTGGAAGAGCAACCTTGAATGTTCTGATTAAATAATTTTAAAGAGTATTGCTCTCCCCTCAACTTAGTACCACTAAATGGATTGCCAGAAGATACCTTTATACTATTTACTGATAATAACTGATTATTTGCAGGCGTAACTTCTATTGTCTTATGGACTAGTTTAAACTTATGTTGCTAGTTGAACTAGGCAACACAGGGTCGTCAATCAATATAAAATTTGATAGATTTACTATCACTTCATTAATAGAATATGCTATCAACATAGCAATCTTATGTCTACATCTACGCGACAGAGAGAAAGCTCTCTGCGTTACTTGTAGTCCACTAATAAATCTATTAGTGTCAAAAAACAATAATTTGTCACTATGACAAGTCAACATTTGTAAAATGTTATTTAAATTAAAAATCCGCTTGTTCTCATCTTCTGAGAAGCTATCCGAGTAAGGAAAAGCACAAACCATGAGCTTTCCTACATTTAACCCTAACAAGGTGTCAACACCAGCCACTATGTCCTTTTTGGTAATTCCAGTACTATTTCCCAATAGCAAAACCATTGTAGAAGAATCTATATTTGAATTTACAATTCTATTGATAATTTGCTTAAAACTTATATTATGGTAACAATGATTTGTAAAACTATGGCTAAGGTAATTATGTAATATTTTTCCAAAGCCTGAACCTATTTCATCACTAAATAATGTTGTTTTACATTCCTGTACATTGTGTACACATGTCTTTTCAGGAAGAGCCAACATTGGTGGAGACAAGTCACCTTGCAGCTGGGGTGGTGGTGGGTAGTTGGCACATCTGCAAGAGGAATTAGTCAGAGATTCATACCTCTCTGCATTGTACTTCACCAAGTCCAATAGTTCCCCAGCCTCAAACAAGCGCTCACTCAATTGCTGTTGTGAACTTTCATATTTCTCAAAAATATCCTTCAGTAAACACTCCTTGTATAATAAATCATTTTGGAGGCACTGTGTATCTTTTTCATACTTTTCCCTAAAATTATCTAGCTCACCCATACAGGTATTTAATATACAAGTTAAGTTAACACGTTCCTTTCTAAGAGAAATATTTAATTTTAGGAGATTTTGTTTTTTGATTGCTCTCCGTGATCGTTTCATATTTTTTTTGATTTTAATATATTTTTTTAATCTATTGTGACTCATGACAATAGGACACAATGGGCTAGTGTCTTCACCAGTCAAATCTATTATAATATTCGGCTCACACACTGATTCCGACTGAATGCTGCCAACCAACTCACTAAATAAACTATTAGTGTTATTAAACTGCTCACTGACTCTAACAGACTCTGCGTAAGATAGTGCCTTATGGGCATCACACAATGCTTGTTCAAGTTCAGAAACACGGTTTAAAGTTAGTTCGTACGTGCCATTGCACTTCTGGTATGTTGCCGCTTGGTGCTTAAGTTCCCGGTGTTGTTCGGCTAAGTCGAGGTGCTGAATGTGTAGCTCAGCTAGCTCATTCTTGAGGAAGGTGTTTTTATGAACCACCTTTTCAACTTCCACCTCACTGTCTGCAATTTCTTGGAGCAGTTTCTTATTCAGTGATTTGGAATCTTGCAGCTCATTCAGTGAAGCTCTCAATTTTGCTTCCAGCTCCTTCATTGTAGAGCTGCGGGTCATCATTTTCCTTAATAACCTGGAATGTGTGGAATTTAAACTAAATAACAGTGCAGTAGTTTTCTAATATAAGATAGGAGGTAGTTGAGAAAAAAAAAATATATATAATAAAAAACACTAAAGAAAAAGTTTACAAGTTAATAATGTTAAGAAAATATAGCTCTTAAAGATAGATAAGTATAAAAGAACTTAAATGGGAAAGTTAAATGAGTAAAAACAATAGGAAGAACTAGATATGGAAAACACTGCTTTGAGTTTACTAAACTATAGGCTACAATTATATTTTATTTTTTAGATCTTTAACTCTTTCTGGGTAAGATTTTAATAGAAACCTGTAAAGAAATATTTTGCGCAGTAAATATTAGTGTTTATTTAATGTCTGGGCTAATGTTATTGTCGTCGATTTTGCTTCCACAAATTGTCAAGCAAAAGGAGACATAAACCGTGCCAGTGTATGATGGACGTAGCTCAGATAACTGAGAAGTATTCTGTGATGTTGTGCAGTTTGTAGAATTAGATACCATTAATTAAGACAGAAATACTCCCCGGGAATAATGATTTTATTTTTCAAATCCGTCACCGTTGATGCGATCAGTTGACAGCTGAGCTTGTTTTCTTGTTTTTAATAGTTTTCCGTAAGAGAAACACAGTCCAACTACTGGATATTGCACTCACTATTGAGTTTTGACTATTTAACACTAATTAAGCCTAATTAAAACACTTATATGAATTTATTTTAAATAAAATCTATCGAGTCGTTTTTCCTGACAACCGGCTACCAGTGTTGCCAGTCTAAAAAAGTGGGCAACACGACAACTCTTGGCAAAACTAGTTGTCATACTCTCAGGATCAGATACTGATATTTAAATAAATTCCAGTTTCAGTGATTTTAAGAACTGAACTTTGAAATGTGAATTTAATAAAAATATTAAAATCACTGACAAACAACACACAAAATAAGCTGCTAGGTCTAGAATCATGTTACTTAGCATACAAGTTCTCTCTAAAACATAGGTAAGCAAAAGGACGGATCTTTGAAAATCTTATTGGGGTTTAATGGAGGATGAAAGATTGTATGAAAGTTCTTCATTTTGGTCGATGGGAAATAAGGCTTGTTCTTCAATAGATTATAAAATCATTAACACGACGAAGAGTATGTCATTACACATATCCGTGGAATATATCCAATTTGTTAAGGTTTGATTGGAAGACTTAATGCGATTCGCAAATCTCTATTGTAAATAGTTATTAGAAACGTGAATAAAGGATAAGGCAAGAGAATTATGATGATGTTACGACGAAGAAGAAAAATATTTGACGTTTCCGTGGAATTTACTCTATTCGTAAGGGATTGGAGGATTTAATGCGATTTACAAATCTCTATCAATCGACCTTCAATAAATATTTATTTGTCAACCCTCATCTGAACTTGCGCTCCAAAATTTCAGAGTCAGAGAAATTGATACCTATAAGAGGTTATTCTTGGAAAAGCCTTTGATGATCTTTACATTCAGAAGGACTTATCTAGTGGACATGTGTTTGTTGAGTTGTGTTGGAATTCACTCTCACTCACTCATGGAGAAATAAAAGTATTTCGTTTGTACACGGTTTTCATAATTTAACGCTGCGATAGTATCACAGGACATCGGATAGATTATGAAACTATGCACTGTTTGGTCGCTAGTTCATGTACGCTCAAAATGTCTCAAAAAATCACGGACGACAGGGACGTACGTGATTTTACAAGCTTTTATTTAACTTGCAATGTATGTATTTATGCATGTTCGTGTTAAATCTTGCAACTGAATTTTAAAGCAGTTATCGTTAACCAATTAAAATTAAATTTTAAATACACCTTTACTTTGGATAGCAATGTACGGTAAGCTAAAAACTTGTTTAAAAAAAATACTGGCAATAAATATTTTGACATGGAATCAATGGAAGTCTTTTTGAATCAAACAATTTTTGATTCCATTTAGTGTACCCAAATGAAAAGTTCTATAAACATCTTGACTTCATGTACCAGTTGGTATCTGCATTATCACAGTTAAGTCTCTATGCATAACGGACCTAAGGTCCACTTCGGGAAAATAACGAATCATCATTAGTTAGGAACTCACTTTTTCATTTTGTTTATTCAAAGTCCACCAAAAAAGTTCTCAAGAGATTTGTTTATTTTATCTCTGTGAAATTTGTATGCATGACGAAGCAGAAGACCGCTTGATGAAGAAAATGAACCTCAATTCAACGAAAACCTATTTATTACTTTTTCAGGATCATTGTTCGAGTTAAAAAAAAATCAAATTCAAAACAATGGTCTTGTATTTTTACGGAACATCTCAGCATTGGTATTCAAATGAAATATACTTTAAATAGCATTTCTCTGTAACGAAAACCAAACGAAAAGGGCGACGAGAAATAGTCTGATTGAGTTGAGAACAAAATGTATAACTTTTTTGCCAGGTCATTTTATAGGACTAGGACGGAAAAGGCCTTTACTTTGATTATGTATAGAGTTTAGACCGTCATGTTTGACATGACATGACGTGTTTGCAAAAAGAACTTGTGCATGCACTAATCACTTGATAGCTGATAAAACGCAAATGATTATAAGTATTATGAAAATTATATTGAGGGTATTTCATTTAAATAGAATGCAATGCAATAGGGTAGACTGATGATTTATCATAGTAACTGTACTTTGGGGGTTGAGAGGAAACTAAAAGTTGGCTGGAATAAAAGATGTACTCTCGACTTCAGTGGACTAAACGAATTACGCTATCACTTTGCCATTTTCATCTCTTTCTAAAGCTTTATATTTTTATACCCAGCCAAGTTAAACTTGTCTGTAGGTAGTAACCTGTTCTTTTAGCCATGTCATACATTTCCAATTTATTTTTCACGGTTTACCTCGCCCTATTCCAGAGAAACCATGCATTCTTGCGAGATAAAAAGTACTTATAGGTATATACACTTAGCGGAATTATACTTTTTATCATTGAAATAATTGTTGTAGTGATTGCTGCCAGATTTTCTTTTTTGTAAACAAATATATTTTTCATATTATATTAGTTTCGATTAACTCAAAATCCGTGCTGATATAAGGGTACGAAACGCGTAAGGTAATAAATAACATCTCGTGGTCTTCGTCAACCGATGTCTTCGTCGCATCCTCGGAATTTACTGCCCCGAAACCTTCTCTAATGTAGAGCTGTTGGAATCGAAAAAAAGGATCTCGTGGTATCTACCACGAGATCCCGATCAACCGCCAGATCAAAAGTCGTAAAAGGAGATGGATTGGCCTCACGCTTCGAAGGGATTCCGATCACAGTCGCAAACAGGCCTTAGATTGGAATCCTCAAGGAAAAGGAAGAGTGGCCGTCCCCGTCAAACCCCGACAAACCATATTGGCTGAAGCGACGTAACTATCGGAATGACATGGAGCGAGGTGAAGCGCGAAGCTCAAGAATGGTCTTGATGGAGCACTACTGACGTCGCCCTCTGCCCCAGCAGCATAGCATCTTAAGTCAAATAAGTAAGTTATTTAACATCGTTAAATTAATACAACATTTAGAATATCCTACGTCTTTTTAAACTACCCCTTCTTCAACTTTCAGCTATTTCTGCTTCATTTACAGATAATTTTCCTTCACCCAATACAAGCCGCATATAATATGTATGTAATATTATGTACTAAATAAATAAGCTCGACTATAATAAGACTCTTTCTTCTGGCTGGCATACCCATATGTTCCCTTAACCCTACATAAAAATAATTGAAATATTAAGTAATGAATAAAATATATCTTTGTCTACCGTCTCTACCCACGTTACTACTTAGAAACATAGAAGAGATAGAAGGTTCACTTTTAATTAATCTTTGAACAGCCTTTTTACTGTAGGGAATATCACAGACAAAATTTGGTTATTTTCAGAGTTCCATTAGATAAAAACCTGGTGTTTCTCCTACTACCTAGAGTCAGGATCTGTGGGTTTCGATCACACCATGATTAGGACTCCTTACAGCCATATACCATCCGGTCTATATGTATCTGTACCTAATGATGTATAAGACCACATAAAGTTTCGCATGACAGTGACATTCTCTAGTGGTTTTGTAGTGAACCTTCTAAACACTCTCCAGCGTAACATAACTGAGAAGTGGCCAGGTCCTTTTCATAAAAACCCTTTTTCTATTTCGTAAACTGTTTATTTTGTTTGTTCATACAATACAATAACACAAACGGGATTATAGTTAGAAAACCGTATTGTTGAGCCAATTTAATATGCCGTGTGACAGCCATGTTGAATGTTCCTTTAGTTCAATAAGACTGAGTGCCTGGATAGTGGATCTAGATGTAAGTAGTAAGAGTGACAGATAAACAGGAAAACTTGAGATAGTTCAACGGTGTTAAAGTCTTCATTGGTTAGCAAGTTCTCAGCTCTGACAGGCCTGTACCTCCAAGTGATGGATGTGCGAAAACCGTCAGAGGACATCCTCTGACGGTTTCCGTGTTATTCATCGTGATACCGGGCGAATCCTGCCAAGTGGGACGGACTGGAGTACTACGGAGTTAGTTTTATTCTTATAAGAGAGTCTGTTTGATATGAAAGCATGGTCAGTTTATCTACTATTTTGGTAGATAATGTGTGGCTGTAACAACTGCTACGGTCAATTAACATTTATTTACTTTTAATTATGATTTGTTTCTTGATTAATTTAACTGGTCAACTACATACTACTCAAATCATGCTTCGAAGTTGATAAAAATACCCTCACCAAAATTAATCCAGTAAATTGGTAACAGATATACACACAGAGGCATCTCATTCGGTTGTATCAAGGCTAAGAAAAGATAAGGCTCCACCTCCTCTAAACTTTGTCCTTAAGACTAAATTACCAATTATCTATCTAGGTGTCACGTAGATGTAGGTATTGTGAGGTAGGTATGTCGTAGTGGCCCAGTGACTACCGCCTCTCGTGCTTGAGGTCGTGGGTTCAAATCCAGGCAAGTACCAATGTGACTTTTTCAATTCATATGTACTATCACTTGCAAAAGTCGATAAGAATTCTCAAAACGTATTAGTTTGACGTTTAGTTTGACTTACGACCTTCTATTTTCAAGTTTTCGCCAAGAAATGATTGAAATTCACAATTTCATCAACTTAGCATAAGTCAAGATGGCCCAGTGGTATAGAGCACACAGATTGAAGCGCAAATCAGTGTGCCGCAAGTTCAAATCCCACGCAATTGTTGACTTTTTGTGAGTTCTTACCCGATTGGAAGTTATGGATTAGCATTACATATATTAAATTATTCTTTAACCTGTTCACACATTTCTTAGAGTTAGAAAGGTAGATCACAAAAAAACTAAATAAAGAATTTGATTTCTGGGAGGTAGACATGAGTTTTGACTTGACCGAAATGAAATGTCGTTTGGTTGTAGTTGTTGGTTAGTGACGTGTGGTTAACAGTATTGTAATATTCGCAAAATGCAGGCTAGTATTAGTATTGAAGTGAGGGCGACTATCATTAGGCTGCATAAAAGTGGTCTTAATAAAACACAAATATCTGAAGAAACTGGACTGAATGTGAGTTAGCTATTAATGAATTGTAACTTTATAAATTGGTTATTGGATTTATAAATGCATTTTTATTTTAAAATTATATTCAATAATTATGATTATTAACATTTTATTTAATGAAAATGAAGTCAAGTAGGTATAGCTGCCTAATATATATTTTTTTTGTTTTAGAAAAATACTGTAAGTCTTTGGATAAAAAGATATGAGGAAGAAGGTAGCCTTGCTAGTCGAAAGAGAAGTGGGAGACCGAAGCTTATTAGCGAGGCGCGGCGACGACATATGGTGGACGTATACGAAACGAACGGTTAAAAACGGTTTCGCACCAACAAGACATTTTGCGGAATTATATGACACCTCGATGGATACTGTTCGCCGTGCACTTCACGCTGAAGGCGTGCATCACAGAAAACCTGCTAAAAAGCCGTAATATCCGTGATTATTCGTTAACAAACACTGTATTATATTGTGTTTACTTTCGTTTAAAACAGCTATATCTTTTAACTTGTGCCATGGCCTTATCTTAAGAATGCAGTGAACTCGTTACAATTTTGTTGACAATAATCATGATTCTATTTTGTTTTTTATTCTTCTACCCGCACTGTTCTAACATAATAGTTTAATTTATTTTTCTCATCTAATTGACGATTATCTTGTGAGAACTAAAGTTCTTTTAACAGAAATTGAGGTTTAGTTTCAATCTTCTTTCCGTCAAGAAAATGAACAATTAAGCTATGACCTCAATACATTCATTATGACGTTATATAAAAATAAAATGTTTAAAAAGTCTAAATCTTATATCACTTTTCAATAAATAACTGGATATAAACAATTATATTTTATTTTATTAAAATTTTAATATCCTTTCATTGTTACGTTATTTATATTATGAATGGTCTAAGTGGGTATACTTCCAACAAACAATCTTACACGTAACACAGATAACGGTTACAAGATAACTTTTTTGTCTAGGTAAGAATTCGACGTCACAATTCTAATAAATGTTTAATTTGTAAATATAAAGAATAAACATTTTTATTAAACA
Source organism: Orthosia gracilis (assembly GCA_947562075.1). Classification (NCBI taxonomy): domain Eukaryota; kingdom Metazoa; phylum Arthropoda; class Insecta; order Lepidoptera; family Noctuidae; genus Orthosia; species Orthosia gracilis. The sequence goes on along the minus strand of OX387266.1, from coordinate 8,781,828 downwards.
CGTCTTTTTATTTCCACCTTACAACATCGAAAAGATGTAACAACTAAATAATTGCAAATTGCGAATGTGATTCTTCTTGTGGTTAATAGATCATATTCGTAATTTGCAACTATTTAGTGCAAAAAATGCAATAGTATTTTTCATAGAATTATAAAAAACAACTACACTATAAAAAACAACAACTGTATATTAATATAGATTGGGAATTTTCAAAGTAAGATATAACCGCAACGGACCGACCATGATTTGAACTCGGGCTACGTTATTTGCGAATCCAACACTTAGTTCATACGGCTACCAGCACATGACATGTTTGCGCGAATTTTATCAATGCAATGGTAAGAACAAGTCGCCTCTGTGACTGTGTGATGCGTATTCAATGGCACAGAAATATAATAATGATGTTTTTAAGCTCAGTGCGACGACAGTTCCTTAGTGTGTGTTATCTGTGGAATGTGGATACTCATACACGCGAACACATACGCACGGAAGTATCGTGCTCGCTCGGTTCGTAGCAATGTAATCTTTAGCGTTCTCAGGACTTTTGCGGCCTCACTGTACTTTCTAAGTTTAGAACTTGGACATCGCTGACAACGGTGAAGGAAACCTATTAGGACCCTCATAAAGACGACATTTGACATTCCTGTTCTTGACGTAGTGGGGGGCTTGACCACCCAGTTTTATAGCATCCTAGATTTGAACATTCTAGTTCATGTATACACACTTATATTTAGATTTACATCGCCCGGTTTCTGAGTGTAGTCAAAGATAGCAAGTTAAATTAGACCCACTTCCCCGTGTTTGTCTGAGCTGAAATTTTGCACACACGTTTGTTTCTCGTCACAATGCATATTTTTGTTTAAAACCTTGTTAAAATATCAACGTGGATGAGGACACTACTAAAAGCCCTGAAATAGAAAGTGTCGCGATAGATCACGCAAAAAATGGTCGGATGAGCTAAACTAAATTAACAACCAATGAAAATGACAGTAGCAACTTTTACTAAATTTAAATTTTAAGAATGCTTGCGCTTGACCACTATCTTAACTATGATTGAAATAAACGATTGCCATCATATTTTTGCAAGAAAACGATTCAAAATTCGAAAATGGCTTTGTCATCTTCTAATCTTTCTCAAATAAAGTTACAAATCGCGACGTCTGCTTGCGCATATAGTCATAAAATACGAGCCACAGATAGAAAGGTACCAAATTAAGGTCATAAATTCTCTTGAGCTCGGTCTGAAAGCTGCCTGCATATATGATCAAAAAATGTATTTGCGCAATTTTTTATGTGGAATTGTCTAATTCGTGTAAGCTTTTATTCTAATCTAACCTTTTGACTATACCTTGCATATGTATATCTGTAAAATTGCCAAGTTTCTGAGATCCAATCTTGTATTATTTGAACGAAGGGATAGTATAAATAAGAGGAATGCTGCACATTTGGATTTCGAGATACCTGTTCCTTAGTTGCAACTTTTTCGAAAGAGTTGTATCTACATGGCTCTCCTAATTTATAATGCTTTGCCGAACCCAATTACCCTTCAAAAATTTTGTTCGGCACTACGAGTCGGTACACTAAGTGTAATAATTAAAGTAATTCACGATTTTTTTGTAAAATGTCCCTGTAATTTTCTTTCTCTTGATCTGGCATCAAAATACAGGCTTAAGTAATTATTTCAGTTATGTGATAATATGTTAAATGTATAGTTTTATTTAATTATATGGTAAAAATGGATGTGTGTAGTTTAAAGATATATAATGATTGAAATAATATTTAAATTTTAATATTTAATAATGTAATGTAATTGAAATTTATGTAAGATTTTTTTTATACTTGAATTTGATTTTGAATGCCGTTAAAACGGTGAGACATGTAGCACTACGCAATGTTATGAGATGAAAACCTCTATAAACACCATTCATCATTCTAGGAATTCTATATTAAAATGCTAGTTTCAGTTATGACATCAAGGTACCTTTCTCATAAAGTCCAGTGAAATATGCGACATCATAACATAGTATTTCGTCCACCGCTGGACATATGACTCCTCCAAAGCATCGCTACAACAACTTACACTGTCATTAGGTACAGTGCGTGCACCCAGCGAATTCCCTACGAAATCGCCTCTGATCGTGGTTGTTGTTGACATAAGAAGTGGAAGCGAGACATCAGAATTCACAGTCACATTCGAACATAACATATCACACACAAATCTTGTTCCACAAATAAATTATTCAAATCCATTTTAATAAACCCGACGAAGAACGTCAGCCATTCAGACAAAATCCAACAAAAGAGGGTAGAGAACAATAAAAAAATAAAATATTCTAAAACAAAATGTTCTATTGAAGGGAATTCATTTAAACGTAAATGATTGATGGGAATCCCATTTGCTTTCGATCTGCGAAACCCGACGTATAAACACAACCCGTGTTTTGTTTCGTGTTGACATGTAAAAAGATTTTATGTTTTGTACATACGAGTACATTCTGAAATCGTCAGGAAAAATTCTAGGAAGGCTTTATCCACAGTGAATGCGCAGAAACCGGAGCGAATGCGTGCGCGATTATTTGGCCACGATCCATCGCGAGTCGTTGTAGTGGACAGTAGAGGGTAGACGTGTTTCCTCAGGGTAAAACAATAGACGCTTGCTCGCCAGCGAGGCCACTCAGTCGCTTCACGCTAGGAGCCCGCCATAATCAATTCAGTATGGACGCAAACGGCAGTTAATATGTTTTATACTTCGCGCCCGAGTTATCACCCGCGCATGCTCTTTAACCTGTCCGAGGGCGAAGGTTTAAAAGGAATATTTTTGAAACAGGACGCGTATATAGCTGACTACAAAACGATGAATGTAGGTAATACGGTTTTCTGAGAAACACTTGGGGAAGATGGTACCAATTGTAGGCTAGAATTGTCGCGACACAATCTGCAAATCCATAAGAGATTTGACGAAACCAACAAAATTTACGCTGGCGTGTGTCTTAGTTTAAACGTAATTAAACCCTCTGCTTTGGTTTTTAGACTGGACGCATTATGATTTTTCCATTTCTTATCATAATTAGACGTACATACAAATATTTAGAAGTAACTTCAGACTTTTTTTCAAAAAAATATTTTTTTTTAAGCCCCGACAGAAAAAGATGTAAATAATATTTTCCCAGTGTAAAGTATCTTTTCTAAAATAATATACTAAAGAGACTAATTTTGTTTCTTGTAAGAAGGAAGGACTGAAACGTTTACAAAACACTCTTTTACTCATAGAAAACAACAATATCGCTAAGTGCCATAGGTTAATTATTTTGGCGAAAGGCACAGCTCACAATGAGCGAAGGTGTGGGGATGACCTAATGCTCTATTGTTAGATTAAGACTGTAGGTATATTGCAAAATGAGGGAATTTGAACGATAAGCAAATTGACTAATCTATCCATTTTTTAATCATCAGTTGTATGAGATCAATAAATGAAGTTATTGTAGGAAGGTCTCTTGATAAAATTTGCTTCTGTGTCCTTCATAGACCCGTAGCTTGTACATTTTTTCAAAAATATGCAATGTAGGTACAGTTTTACGTGTCTACGATTTTATTATAATGTATAGATTTTAAGTCATAAAACTATTCAGCTTTACTATATGACTGTACTAATAATGAAATTGGGGAGTGGGTCTAGTGGACCTATTTAAAATTTGATTGGGGTGAGAGATCCCGCGGGTCCAGTTGACCAAAAAATCATAAATCTCAAGGTACGTGTGGAACTTAACTTTTTCTACAATGAGTAGTCAATTATTCGTAAACTTTCTGAATTTTCATGTTGAAATAGAAAAACATAATCGTAATTACAATTTCTAATCAAATTCACTCCATAGAAAAGCTCTCTAAGCTTTTTCGATATCCTAAATAGCTACCGCTTTTAATACTGCCCCAACATCTGTCTTAGGTTATAGAGAATATTATATGACCAAAGTGTTAAGATACGAGCGTTTTGGGAATTATAACTCGCGCTGGACTCGCGAATATATATCATTTGCGCTTTGGAAGGCTCGGGGGTGGAACCCCAAATTTGTCAGTTTAAGATGTGGAAAGAAAGGATTAGAGTGAGAGGTTGATTTACGAATACAATAAGAAATAATATCATAAAATGCTGTGCTGTCGATGATTTAAAGTCCTTGAAACCAAAATCAATTAAAATTACTGATGCCCGAACGAACTATTGCCAAAGTATTTTTACTTTTACTAATTTAATACTTTAACAGATTTAACAAAAGGTAATTTTAAGCCAAAGTTGGGATCTTTGTTATTGACCGGAAATGTATTTGTGTATCTCATAGCAAAGAGTTTCTCCTCATATCTTTCTATTGTATTTGACACAAAACTTGAACGTTAGAAGGTAAACATTCAAGGAAATAAAATGAAAATGGTTTTTTTTTGTCAAAATCAGAAAAATATTCACTAATTCTTTTACGTTGTGAACCAGCCTTACCACTAATCCTTTTCAATTATAGTTCTTCAAGGTTTTGCCTCTCAAAGTATATTTCTGATAAAAAAAATTGAATAAGTAAATTTTCGTATACGGAAGATGGCGTTCTTACGTTATCCTGTGCTTACATATCGGTAATCCTCGCTGAGTTGGGGATAAAAATATACCAAATTTGGAGATGCTTATTGTAAAGGTAAATTGGGAGAAGCAGAGGGTCTGTTGCATGGCAGTAGAAAGTTCCAACAGCTGACTCTGGGATTTAAGTTTTATGTAAGTTAAGAAATAAAGATAGCTAGCTAGTCTTTAAGATAGTTGATCTAACTTTCAACTATCTTAAAGACTAGCTAAAGTACACTCATCTTTCATGAGGTACTGTGTTAAATTCTATAACAAAATACCTTTTGATGTATTAAAGTAAATTTAAAACTAACTAATGATTATATTCAAGATAAGAATGCTTGTAAACATGCTGGTCCTGCTCTATAGGGCAATCTGTAGTGTAGACAAAATCAAATTTGTTAATTTATATTTCAATTCAAAATTATTGTATTCATTTTTTTATAAGAAATTGATTCACTCACTGTTCCGTTGTTGTTGAATTAGGTATTTTACCTATGTTTGCAATATTTGTAAGTATGTGAAAACCATGTTCCTATTTATCTAATTAATGAATTTACCTGTTAATGCTTTTAATAATTTATACCTGTACGTAGTATAGAGTGTAGTATTCTGAGTGCAACGTCCTCACATATATTAATTTATTAATGTATGTACTTATATAAATATTGTAAAACACATAGTTTTTTTAAAAAGAATCAATTTTTATAACTTGTAAATTTTAATTGTTTGACGTTCAAAAGTGCCGCTTATTGGCCTAGTTGAATAAATATATTTAACTTAGACTTTGAGTTGAGTTTATATTTTGGGGAATAATAACATAGAATAGTTGTAATATTTTTTAATTAAAATGCTTATTTGAAGGCTTAGTAGGCGTTTCGGCCGCTGAGTTTCGTCCGATCCGGTCGAAATAGGAATTTCATTATTATTAATATTTTTGAGTGGTGTTTTGGACTATACCTTTTTCAAGCAAATTTTGTACAGTCATAATGAAAAACCTTAGGTAGGGTATATTTAAGTAAAAGTCAGGCAATGTTTGGAATAAGATAAGCTTAAAAAGCGTACAAAATGGCACCTGAGGTATTCCACATACGCCACCTAACGATATTTTTCGCAGTTGCCATTAGTGGGAAAATTTATTATTTAAAATTTATTTAACATTTGGTACATACGGATCAGTAGGTACTAGTGTTGGGACGTTTATTTTTTGGGACGTCAAAATGAAACATTCGAATTCAGACTTCTGTGAGATTGATCGAGAGCAAAGGTGTGAAAAAATGTAATCTATAGGTACGTATCACAACTGTTTTTACAAAAATATTGTTTGGATTTCTGAACTTGCTTAAAAAAAATTCTTAATAATCATGACCACAAAATACACTTACCTGGCTTGTTGTACGTTTACAACAAGCTTGAAGCACTAAAGATCGAAAGTTTTTATTCTATAATTTGCAAAATAATTATTGCACTAGCTAGTTACCATACCAAACTCTGACGTCACAAGGAACCCTCAACTTTTCCTACCTCGCAAACAAATGCAACAGTAACGAAGTGTTTCCCAGCTCAATTGGCAGGGTTAACACACAGCCTTTATCCGGCTCCCGGAGACAAGACCCACTCAGCGCTTATTGGACGTACCTGGGAAAAAGAAAAGATGGCGTCAGTGGAAATGAATAGTGGTAGATAGGGTTGTTTTTTCGGGCAAGGTTTTGGTTAAAAAATGCTTTTGTAAACTATATAATATCGCTTCATGATCATCGTTTCAGCAGAATATCGTCCACAGCTGGATAAAGGCTCCCCACACAAGTTTGCATTTAAAAAAAAAAGATAGATTTGCTCGATTTTTGACGATTAAGTGTCGCTATTTATGCAATCTTTTGACATTCAATCACATCTGTCAGATTCTTACAGATTTTCTTACAAAACTACTACATCGATCATTGTTGCTTTAAAATTTACTCGATTTAATCCGACCACACGTCGTTGAAAACCAGCAAAAGTACACTGAAGCTTGAGGTAATACACTAAGTATGAATAGTTAAGTATGCATCACCAACTGTAGTTCTCGATTACGTATTAAGTCGGAACGCAGACGTCGCCTCAGGCAAGTAAGTAGCCACCGAGAGCAAAAGTAAGTAAATTCCCTGACACTTAAATTTAATCCTCATTTACTTTCACAAATCAGACACTTGACTCCAGCCGCCTAGTCAAACAGCATAAAATCAATAACTTTTGAAGACTACTGAACGGTTTTTTTTTTCATTTATAAATGTAGGTGTAGCTGACGAGGAAGTCTCAGGAAAGTGAAATACGCCTGCGAGCTTAATTAAAATACCACCATATCACGCCGCCCTGGTCTGCGGTTGCCCCTTCGCCAACTTGGAAGACGCGGGCGGCACGTCGTATGAAGCCGGCCCTTTTTTTTTCACTATCCTATTTTATTAACGTGACTTACGTTTAGCTCTTCGGACCCAAACGTAACGTTACAAGCTGCAAGGTTGTTTATTTTAGACTATATATAGGCACAATTAAAATTTCCCTGCAAAAATATGAATCGACTATTTTCAAAAAGTTTGCAAGCTATATTATACAAAAATAAAGTCAGTAATTCCCTTATTTGCCGTACTTTGACATTCAACTCAAAATGGCTTATTAATTAACGACAAAACAGAAACCAATTCGCCCGTTAATTCAATAATTCCTCCAAACACGAAACTCTTAACATCATTAGAGCAGAATATCGCGAGCGCGTTAAACATGATTTAAACCCAATTACCCTACGTCACAGACGTCACGTCATGTTTAATTTAATTAATCACGCCGTTTCCGGGAGCCGTCTGCGTCTGTTTCCGAATTCCTGATGTTCAATTGATGAGTTTATAACTTCAGCAAGTATTTATGTTTTAAGGATTGATAATGGTTATGCTTGTCTCTTCGTCTTATTTTCCATGCATCGATTTTTTTAATAGGAGAAAAAACCGGCCGGTTCCGTACCAAAGAAAAACCAGACTTTTTAATATATTGGTATATGTTACAAAAATATACGTTATAATAAACATTATCACCAAATTTCAAGTTCATAAGTTCAGACAACGAAAAGACAGACGGACAAACAATAAGGCTCCATTTGGACCCTTTGGGCAAGGAACCTTAAAAATACTTAAATTTAAAAGATTCTAACTGAATAGTTGGGGCCAATTGTTGCCTTCATAAGAAAAGCCATTATTAGAATAATTTGGTTATTACACAATTTCTATTTGCCGTCTCCTGAAATGACGCTCTTTTACGTTCGTAGTTTTCTTTATATTCAGCAGTTACATGTTGAGTTCAGTGTTTAAAACTTTTATCTATAAGATGACCACAGCAGTTAAATCGTTTTAAATAAATGTATCTATGCGTCCTTATTATCTCACAAATGACTTACTTAATTCAAATTAAATCCCTCTAACACACATAAATTAATCGAACAACTCCCAAATACGAGTAAGTAGCAACAAGTTGACAATAATTGACAAGACAAAAGCAGCGACAGATTATGCACGTCAGTCCGTCTGGAGCATCCCGAACTATGATAAATTGAATTAATTACCAAGTACTACTAGTTCTAGAACATGACTGTCAACCATTTCCATTAGCTAATTAGTAGCTATAATTGTTATATAAATTGGGACTGGCGTAACATGTGAAATTGCCACACAAGATAGATACAGAAGGTTGGATCCGTACATCTGCCTAGCCTTTGCCCAATTTGGGTGGTGTCCTGTTCCAGTCTAACTCCATGCAGAATACCAGTATATTACATGGAGTTTCAGTCTACCTGAGCTATACTTCAGTTACAGGTAAACAGGGTACTCCTTGGCAAGCCTGACTTTTACTCCTTCGAGCTTCCAACCACCCGAAATGTCAGTCAAAGACAAAAGTCAATGTCTGGCAAATGACAGGCGAGACGAGTATATCTCGGTATGAAATAATGGTCACCCATCCACGGACCGAATGCATGCAACAAGTAAAATTTAACCTGTGATCGACTGTTATTGCTTGTCTCATGAACCCCTAAAGGACCTTTGAAAAGAAAAATAGACGGAAAGATGCGTACGTACGGCAATCTCAAACAAATGCCGGTCACGAGGGCACTTGCAATAGCTGTACGTGAATCGTGTATATTCGTTATAAAATCGTGTATATAAAAGCAGTGGCCAGGATTAGGGCCATGTGGTAGACAGGACTGAATTTGGGGACTTTTATGTCGAAAAAAACCAATAGGTGACCTTTAAACAAGGCTCCGCCGGGAAAGACTACATGTAAAAGGCAGAAAGCCGAGTGTTTTGGCAAAATCAAAGAACCTTAACCAGGCTAAGTTGATTTTACATAATTGGAGTCTGGAATATCCCACGGGAACGGCTGCCAAACGCGATAAAATGTATCCAGTCCATGATAAATCTGTGTTCCAAACTTCATCCAAAGGTGTTCAATTGATGTTAAATGAACAAATATCCAAACTTACAGACTTTCATATGTATAGTACTTAAAGGTATAGATATAATTATAGCTCTGGCTTGCGAAATTCAAGCATTCACAAACATGGCCTCGAAAATAAACTTAACGTAATGTAATAACCTTAGAACCCCCGGACCAATGCAAGTAACAAACAAACTTACTAACATAAAACCATTACGCATACACAGATGAATGCCAAATAAGAACAAATAACTTCCAAACTTCATAAAGGCGTTTCAAAGTCCTGGCCGTATAAAGGCCTTTGATAGTTTGATTTCAGGCCTAGGCCAGTCCAGGCCAGGCCAGTGGGCGCCCCCACTTTGACGTAATAAACGATGACCTAGCTTCGAAATATTTAATCCTGTGTAGACATTGCGAGACCGTGCCGATAGCTATACATCTAACATCGTGAGGAAACCGGTGGGTCCAAGAAACTAAATTCAGACATGTGACATTCATCAATCCATACTGTAATAGCGTGGATTATGTTCCATTTACTGTCCTAGACCCAGCAATGCGATCATTATCGGCTGATCAGGCTATGGTATGCTGCAATCTAAGGAACATTTGGCGCGTGCCTTGTTGTGTCTGTACGCGGCTCTATAAAATTGTTTTGTGTCTGGGAATTCAATTAATTGATTCTAATTTCCAAATTATCGGTCTTGTTGTCTAGATGCTAGTTAAGGGAACTTTTTCGATGAAAATGCCTTTGACTTTCAATAATGAAAACCATCATTAACATTATCTTGCAACTAACAAAGGCTTGGAAACTGCTGGAAGTGTCTTATCGTGATGCTCGTCGAATAATGAAAACTGTTGGACTGCCGGGCAACAGGATTGCTCGGCGAAATGGCAATCTTCTTGAGAAGGTTGTTTAAGTGGGTAGGATATTCTTTATTTTATATGTCACCCGATAGTGCAAAAACAATTACTGCCGCACTCAGAGACGTTAACGGTTACTAAAGGCGCTCCTTAGTATTGAATGCAAGGGACGAACCACGTGACATTTCGGTAACGCATTAAAGTCAATCCCATATATTTTGAACTTTTTGACAGTCGTTATCGCTAATAGAGTGATACTTGCCTAGAGCTTGTTGAACAGACTTCTTCGATTCAAACTGAACACGAATCGCAGTCAAAAGAGCACAAAGTACTGCCCAGACATTAATGGGTAGTATCCAAGATGATGCTATGAGAATTAATTACCGAGATCTCTACGTAACTGGAATTTTATTACACCAATTACGTCCCGGCGCTTCGTGCCTTGTAGGCCGTTACGAGGTTGTATCGAGGGCAGAAGGCTGAGTTCGTACAACACCAGCCATGGATTGGTAATGGCATGAGGGTAGAGAAACGTTTCTTTTTGGTTTTGCTGACAATGATACATTTGCAGTGTGATATAAGTGCTGGTCCCAATTACAACAGTTAAACGCGGGGGTCTCGTTCGATCCCAGAATAGGTTTTGAGAATTTCTACGAAGATAGATAGCATAATAAAATTTTAACTCTGCTCTTACAGCAGCAGAGCGGAGCTCTAGCACCAGTCTGTGGGCTTGTGTGATGATGACAGCAGGCTCGCAGCAGGTGCGGCTTTGGCATCTGCAGTGTGGAACTTGGCTAAATGCTCTACTATTCCACTATCGCACTCGCTAGTGGCATCAAAACGCGAAGTAGTATTAATGCAATCGCTGAAAAGCTATAGTCTGTTGAATGGCTAAACGCAGAGATGGCGTCTCTATCGCAAAATAAGGTGTTAACAGTAGCATTTCTATAAAGGCTCTAAAGCCTTTTGTTTTTAGTTTACACACGTGGCTTTTAATCTGGATGAAATGTTATCAAGTCTCATGCTTCTGCACTTGTAATAAACTAGACTGTGGTGACCTTAGGCAAATAATAGATTGATGAATAGGGACAAAATTATTGAAATATACGAGTCATGGATAATGTGAAGTCTAAAAATAAATGCCAATAGTCTTAGAGATCTCATGTAATGTAGGTTTTTGATGCACTATAGTGGAAAAATCTTGGTTTCTGCATAGTTTGTCATGAGTCCTATAAAGTCATCAGTGGATCTGTTTAATCTACTTACCGTAGAGGCCTTATTAACAAGAGGCTTGCTGCATAATTGTAGTTTTAGAAAAGATTTAAAAGATTATTATATAAGATTTATTAATAAATTAATAAGAGGCTTGCTGAATAATTGTTGTTTTATTAAATATTTAAAAGAAAAAAAACCAAGTGAGATATAAACCAAATATCGAAAGGCTAGAGAATTGGACTACGGATGGAAACTTTAAGACGATGAAAAGCGCAACAATTTTCGTACATACACAAGAACATTTTGCAATTAAATTGTTAAACAAAACATAGTATTTCGACTTTACAGTTGAGCGTTCACAAAATGCAGCAGATGAAAATTTTAGGAGCTCGGAATTTTGTGTTTCAAGAAATTATCATTAATGGTTAGATTCAAATAGTAGGTACGGTCATCCGACAATTGGCTTATATGCATTCACCATACAAGAAACACGGCTTTTTAATGTCTCGCGCAGACGATCTCTTCCAAAGATGGGAAGCAGATCGTGTGTATGACCAAAATGTGGCATCAGAAAAACCTGCGGTCCGCCCTGTATGTTACTTATATACATACTATAAAACTCACTGAAAAACACTAAAGTTTTATTTCCAAGAAATTGTCATTAACGTGTTGTTCATATTGGCTGGCAATGGTAAGTATGGGCTTACAAGGAAGCGGTTCAAGCAATCGTAATTATATGATTTGTGGTCTGAATTCCTGCAATATCAGTTACTAAGGGTTCTATTTCACATTCTATTGATTCATGTTTTACCCGTTATTATGAAGAAGTTTTAGCTAATACAAAGTGACATTCTATCAGCGATAACGGTTGTTAAAAAATCCAAAATGTACGGGATTGACGCGCGCTATCGAAATATCACGTGAAGAAGCCCATTTTTACTTTGCGAGGAACTCGGTGCTCTGTGATTCGGGGGTAAGTTTCTGCCCTATTTTAGACTCTAACAAGATTGAGAAGTCTAACACGCTTTTGCACAGAACTTTTTGAATGGAAAGTTTTGACAAAGCCGTCTCTAGCAGAGGCGTCGAGTTATCTCGGAGCTCTGTGACTTATTAAGGGTCTAAGCCTAAAAGGCTTCAGAACTTTCCCTACATCTTTTTGACCTTAGCAAAGAACTTTTCTTAATTGAGTTTATTCTAAGCGAAGTTGTAAACAACAACCTTGTTATAATGCAGGCCCGCACTGATAGTTCATTAACATAAGTATGCTGAATATTCTGCAGAAATTTCTCCACTTCCTCTAAGTTGGCGAAAAAAATACTTATTGATTTCTTAAAGAGCCGCTCGTTACACAATTAATCTTTTTCCATCGCTTTTGGACTAAGTTAATTTAGTTTAACGGCTTATAGTATGGAGCTTCGGTGGGATGGTTCGTTTATTTGCTTAGCTTTAAATATATTTTTTCCTTTTGGAAGGCGATTGCCAAATTTACGTTTGCACCGGGGCTTTTTATTTATATGTACCAGAAAAGAAGCACTCAAGTTACGACTGAAGATGGGCTACCCGATAATCGGGTTCAAATTCGGTGGATTGCCCATTTCTATTTATGACAACTTAAAATAAAATCTTCCTATGTATCATTAGTTTGATATTTGCGAATTTGGACACGAAAAACAAATAAGCTATCAGAAAACTACAAAAACAAAAAAACATCTTCCTATTTCTACTACTTTCTTTTACTTCCTTACATGGAAGATAAAAAGTTTTTTTATCCCAACCAATTCGGCTTTAGACGCAATAAATCTACCAGTAGCGCTGCTATTGACCTAATTGACTATGTTACCAAAAATCTTGACAGGAAAAAGAAGGTATTGTCAATTTTCTTGGACCTAAAAAAGGCATTCGATACGGTTTCGATTTCTGACTTAATAATAAAGCTTGAAGAACTGGGGATACGTGACCAACCACTTAACATCTTCAAAGACTACCTTCAAGATCGAACACAATGTGTAAAAATACATAATTACCTCAGTGAAGAGCTATCAGTGACATTCGGCGTTCCCCAAGGCAGTGTGATTGGTCCAACCTTATTTCTAATTTACATTAACCAACTATCTAATCTGAGTTTGGGAGGTGTGAAAATCGTGGCGTTTGCTGATGACACTGTCCTTACCTTCTCTGGTGACACTTGGGATGACACCTTTGATTTCGCACAAAAAGGACTAAATATTGTTCTAAAATGGCTCAATAGACACATTCTCACAATCAACACCGACAAAACTAAAATTCTTACATACAGCTTAAGAAATTCGAGTCAACTACCAAATTCATACGCTTTGGTAGCGCACTCTTGTATACTCCCTAGCACTGTGACATGTACATGTCCCAAACTGGAACGCTGTAGAACCATTAAATATCTCGGTGTGACTCTCGACGATACCCTGAGTTTTGCACCCCATATAGAGTTACTGACAAAAAGAATCAGAAAGCTAATCTATGTCTTTAGTACTCTTCGCCACATCGCAGGACCCCAACTTATTAGGTGTACATATTTTGCTCTGTGTCAGTCTCTCTTAACATATTGTATAAGCGCTTGGGGTGGTGGACCAAAAACTATACTTTTGAAACTAGAACGAGCTCAGAGAGCCGTGCTAAAAACTAGCACCTTTAGGTCCATACTTTTTCCAACTGAGGAACTATATAGGAACTGTAAAGTCCTTACTGTGAGACAATTATTTGTCTTACACATGGTACTATATCAGCACCAAAGAACCTCCTATGAAGCAACCACCACAAGACGCAAAGACAAGGTATGTCAACCCTTCCCCTGTAAATTCTCTTTTACAAAAAGATATCCTTGTTTCCAAGGTCCTCATCTCTACAATAACCTTAACAAAGTACTAGATTTCTACTCACTATCTAAAATGTCACTTAAAAAGAAACTAAGTGATTGGCTACTAACACTTAACTACAACAACACAGAAAATTTATTGTTGACTCAATACAGTTCCCGTTAAATTATTCTTTGCTCATACACATGCACACTCACATACACTCACATACACACACACACACTCACACACATACACACACGCACGCACACACACACTCACGCGCTTTCACACACTACACTTCTCTGCTCATACCATATATTACTTTTGTTTTTCATTTTATTTCTTTTCTGAATAGTTTATTTGCCCGTTTACTTTGCAGCATAATGGACTAGTCATATATTTTATAAAATGACATTTTTGTAATGAAATACAATTCTGTGCCTCCTGTGATAAGTGATACAAGTCAAAAAACGTCATTTTACAGGACAGCAAAAACAAGATTTAAAAAAATCTAGTTCGTTAATTAAGTGGGCTAGGTAAAATATCAGTGCACTCTTTTGTAGAACAAAACATTTTCTTTCTCTATATAATTTAGATTTTTTGATAGATATTTAATTTTGGAAGTAATTCATGAAAAATCTGCGACTTGTAACTTTTACTTAGTTTTTATGTGCTAAAATTAAGTTATTAATGATACTTGTACAATTATATTACGTTGCACCAAGCTTGCACCAATAAATTGTCTTAGTGTAAACTGATATACATCAAGTTAAAACGTCTAATAACTCATTAGAATAATGATTCTAGCAAAATGTGCTAAAACAAAAGATGAAGATATAACCCTTAAGATTTATTTTTTTTACTTATCAGTCACCTCTTTACATATTTTAGTTGAACTGTATCAATTTACTAAAATCCTAGTCTTTCAGAAGATATGTTAAATGATGTAAGTCAAGATGTACCCCTCAAAAAAAAAAGATAGTGATATGTGTAAATAAATACAAGTATAAGAAAAATAAAAATCAACGTTTATTAACCTAAAAATACAGTCGTTAAGGCACATTTTTATCAAAATTCTTATACAACTAAATGGAGATCAAATCATCACAATCTGACAATACGATTGTAACTAGGTATTCTCAAAAGGAACATATCATAAACAAAAGTTTGAAACTTAAAACTAAGTAATGGCACAGATCAGTTTTGATGAGCTATCACAGCAAGCAATTGACCTACTCAGTGTAATACAAAGTATCACAATAAAGTTTTAATCTATAAAAATAACAAAAAAAAAACACAAACTTTAAACTTTCTTTAAAGGTAGATAATCTAAAAACCTTTTAAATGTCCACCTGTAGGTAGACTAACATTGTAAAGAAAAAAAAATAGTCTTTCCATCTATTAATTAAGGGGCCTTTTACAGTCCACTAGCGCCGCCAATCGAAAAAATGTCATAACTCGTAAATAGAATCAAAAATACAAAATGTGGTCTATTATTACTGTAGAAAAGGCAATAACGTAATTTTATAACACATTGTCAACACTTGAAATATAGCTGTTTAGCTAAATCGTGCATTTGTAACAAAAACGGCCGTTTATGTTTTGAATGCACAATTTAGCTAAACAGCTATATTTCAAGTGTTGATAAGGTGTTATACAATTACGTTATTGCCTTTTACACAGTAATAATAGAACATATTTTGTATTTTTGATTCTATTTACGAGTTATGACATTTTTTCGATTGGCGGCGCTAGTGGACTGTAAGAGGCCTCTTAAATGAATGTGAAACTATTCATCATCGGAATCATTATCATTATCTGGTGGACTGTCTTTGACATCACTTTTGCAGCTCATACCTCTGTAAAACTCATGGGTACTCTCATGAATAAAACATAATAAACTTAATAGATCCTTCTTCTTCTCAGTTGAAATAGGAAGTTTGGAGTGGTAAGGTTTCGGTACCGTATTAATCGTGATCATATCATAACTTTTTCCACGTTTAGAACAATCCATGGTCATGTACTCAACATCACTGAAGGCTTTTTTGTAAAAAAAACAAGACATGCTTTCTTTGGTAAAAAGAACAGATCTAACGTTCGACCACAAAAACTTTTCATTGGCTGTATCCGTTTTCCGAAAGGTAAAACATTGCTTTGCAAAAATGTTGAAATCATAAAACATTTCTACGTCCCGCGCACCTCCGATTACCCCCTCGAACCCCCGCCACCTGCACTTGTATCACTTAGCACATTTATTATTTTGTACCATGTTTTTACAATTGGTTGGAATTTTAGATACAACTACATTTATATCTGTTTATACATAAAAACAGATTTGTGTAGAATGATTTAAGTCAAGTTGTATCACTTTTCACAAAAAAAGAGCATACCTTACATTCAGATTTGTAGATACATGTCGATTTGTATCCTAGAGGCATATCGAAAGAATTAGTTTAAAGGGATATTACTCTAGTCACATCAAAATTCACGATAAATGAACTGAAAAATAAAATGTGAAGTTAAATACAATAGCATTTAAATCACGAAGCACGAAAAATTGTGTGTTAAGTGACCGGTTTTGGGGTTACATCTTGACAAATATCGATTGTAACGAATTTTTTGCCAAAATCCCTATAGTTGTATCACTTTGCACAAAATTATCTTCGAAACTATAGCAGATAGAAGAACGTGAGTTAGACCAAAAAACACGTATTTTTTTTTTGATAATGCTCATGTGAAAATCACAAAAAGGGTACAACTCGAGTTATATCACTTATCACAGGAGGCACAGAATTAAGAAACATCCACTAAGGGGTCGGGCCCTGCATCTTTAACACAAGTTGTCTTTACAACTTAGCAAGGGTGCTGGTGTCGCCACTCTATTGTTTAATTTCTTTAAATTGTGTGTATTAACATGTATTTAATGTAAAATGTTAAACTTGACGCAAATAAATTATTATTATTATTATTTCCTTTATTTAACAGATTTCTTATTCTCTACATTTTTAAATAATTTTAGAAAATAAACAACAAAAAAAAAACATTTAAAAATATAAAAAAATAGAGGCCCACCGGTATCGGGAACAGGGTCCAAGCTACCGGCGGTTAGGGCTCCAGAGAAAGGAACCTCCTAACAATGCGAGCCGTGTCCAGCAGTACTGCTTTCTGGATCAGGCCCTTGACCCAGCCGCCTAACGAGAGCCTCCTAAGGTGTTGGTCGAGGCTCGTGGCTATTAAGCCATTGGCCGACACGGCTATCGGTACAATGATCGCTGTGTCCACATCCCACATGTCGACAACCTCGCGAGCCAAGTCAAGATACTTGATTTGCTTATCTTTCTCGGCTTTCACGAGGTTCCCGTCATGCGGGACGGTAATATCAACAATCATTGCACGCCTCTGGATTCGGTCCACCACCACAATATCAGATTTATTGGCTACAATAATCCTGTCAGTGATGATGGACCGATCCCAGTACAATATGATACTGCCATTATCGAGAACTGGGTCGGGCACATACCTGTAGTACGGTACCTCCGATGCCACAAGAGTGTATTTCAGAGCAAGTTGCTGATGGATAATCCTGGCTACAAGGTTGTGCCTATGCAAGTACTCTTCGTTAGCTAGACGAGAACAACCAGAGATAATGTGGCGGATCGATTCACCCGGACGGTGACATGCCCGACAGATGTCAACCGTGCCATCCTTCACAATAAATCTCCGGCTGTTATTCGTCATGATAACTTCGTCCATAATTGCACAGACAAAACCTTCGGTTTCCCCAAAGAGGTCACCGAAACGCAGCCAGGCTACGGACGCTGATTGATCTACATCGGGCCCATGTAGGGCCCGGAAAAAGCGTCCGTGAAGCTCCTTATTCTGCCATACTTCCCTGCGGTCTTTAGTATCAAGCACTACAGGCTTGCGCCAGTTCTCATTCGCCAAGGAGAGCGGGGTGAGTCCCTTGTCCACTGCTACTACATCTCGATGCATACCCACGTCGGTGTTTAGAAAGTATTCCCTGAGATTGCATATCTCGCGGTTGTGGAGGTTTTTGGCATTTAAAAAGCCACGGCCTTCACACTTCCGCGGGATATACAATCTCATGACCGATGATCGTGGGTGATGCATTCGATATGCAGTCAGCAGTGTGCGGACCCGCCTATCCAGGGCGTCAAGTTCCGTTTGAGTCCATTTGAGTATGCCGAAAGAGTACATCAGTACCGGCATGACCCAACCGTTGAAGGTGCGCACCTTGTTTCCGCCCGAAAGAAGGCTATTGAATACCTTCTTCAGGCGGCCAAAGAAGCGCTCCCTCAACGATTGCTTCATGTCAGTAGTGCTGATACCTAACGCTTCCGACATACCCAAATACTTATAGGATTCGTTTGGAGAGAGGGATCTCAGGTTTATGGAACCCGTGACTTGAACTCCTACGGATTCCACAATCTCCCCTCGCTTTACGTGCATGACCGCACATTTGTCCACACCAAACTCCATCCTGATGGCGCTACTAAAAGTTTCAGTTACTTTTAGTAGCTCCATCAGTTGAAGATTGTTGGGGGCAAAGAGCTTCAGGTCATCCATGTAAAGGAGGTGAGATATAACCTGACTACCTCTCTTCAATCGATAGCCCAGCCCTGAATTCTCCAACAGCATGCTTAGAGGATTCAGGGCTAGACAAAACCAAAGAGGACTCAAACTATCGCCCTGGAATATACCTCGCTCGATCCTTACAGGTTCGCTATTCCTCTGGATATTTTGACATCCTGGATAGCGAAGGACTGTGCTCCATTGCCCTATACACGACATCAAGAAGGTGCGTAGAGTTGTATCTATTTTATACAATTCTAGCACCCTCATGAGCCATGTATGAGGAACCGAGTCATAGGCCTTCTTATAATCTATCCAACATGTCGACAGATCCTTTTGGGAACGCCGTGTTGGCTTATGGCCATATCTATGAGGAGTAGCTCCTTAGTACCGCGGGACCCGTTCCTACATCCATTCTGAGAGGCCGACATGATCGAGTTATTATCGACGTGTTTATTAATTTTATCTCTCAAAATGGATGTAAGAACCTTATAGACCGTCGGTAAACATGTAATAGGTCTATAATTTTTGGGTTCCGCGGTGCTACCAGCCTTGTGGAGCAGGTGGGTAATTCCTGTTGTAAGGAACTTGGGTAGCGAACCAGACTCTAAGGCTGCCTGGTACTGAGATGTCAAACGAGCGTGCGACCTTTGTAGCCATTTTATCCAGAAGTTGTGCAGCCCGTCCGGCCCTGGAGATTTCCAGTTCGGCAACGGACGGACTGCACGAGCTACATCTTGGGGGCTGATCGTGATAGCCCCCATTTCTTCTATTGGATCGCACGCTCGCTCAACCTCCCGAGTCCATTCACCTTCGGTATGACTGACAGGCACCGACCAGATGCTGCGCCAAAATGTGAGCATGGCATCATCATCTGGCAGGGGCGTATCAGTCACACCTGGGTCGGGTCGCTCCCAAGCCCGATAAACCCACCTTTCTTTTTTTTGGAATGTGCGACTCTGGGTGTATCGCTCCACTCGCCGCCTATACCTACGAATCCGATTTAGTATGCATACACTTTTTGCTTCAGGAAGTCGATGCGCTCTGTGACATGGGATATATAGTCTTGGGGGCTGACATCGGTCCCCGAAAACGCCCGTCTCACAAAGCGCATCACTCTTGGGCGATTATTGCCCTCCCTGAAGCAAATTAGTTTGCCGATGAGTGCTCTGGCCCCACCAATACGACGTTCGATCCTGCACTGCCAAGCCGGTACGGCTGGTTTCGGTCGTGTAGCTCTGTCATCTGCAAATTTGACGTGAGCTACACGACATGCCGCTACAGCCGCGCAGTACATGATCGAATGTGTATCAGTGAGGTCTTCGCAGTCATCAAAATAGTTTGACAACTGCGAATCCAGAACAGCCACCAGCGCCCTATTTTTGTTATGCATGGGCAAACGAGGTAATCGTGGCCTAAGTTCGGGTGGCATGTAGCGATATTCCCGAATAGCACACTCCAAAGCACTCCTCAATTCCTCATTGCACTGGGTACTTACGTTTGTAACCATGTCACTACTCGCCTCGTCAGCGTGGATGGCAGTATGGTTGGGCTGTGGTGGCACCACAACCTGCGACGATGGGGCCGTGACACGGTTACCCATTTCCGTTCGGAGGCGATCAAGTACAGTATCATCCAACATACGATTACGCTGGATGACCCGCACCTGATCCGAGAGTCGTTGGGCCGAAACGTTGACGGTTGGCTCAAGCACCTGAAACAAAGAGAGCATCCACGGTACGCGGTCAGGTTGTTTCCTCCCTCTGTAGCCCCAAAGTATGCGCGCATGACTTTGTATATGCACTTCCGCCGGGTGCTGGGACCCTATCAGAGACCGGTAGGCCTCGAGGTCCTAAGCGGTCTGGCGGCCGGCGTCCTCCCCGTCGACGCGCAGGTGGTGGTTTCGTCGGCGGCGAGAAGTACGAGTACTCGTCGCTCGAGCTCGACGCAACTGCCACGGCCGGCGTCGGAGCACTCACGATGGGGCTGGGTTCCGGCGGCGGCGAGGCGGAGCTGAGCGACGAGGCCGGAGGTGGTAGGCGTGCTTGCTTCGCTGCGGCGGCTCGTGTCAACATGACATCTTCGGTTTTCTCATTTATTGTTGTTATTATAGTATTTTGTTGTTCATTGTTTCGGTATTATTTATGTTTATTTTTATTTCTTTGTTGCATTTTGTCTTGCAGTTGTTCAGATCGGATAATTACTATTTTCGAAAATTTGTGAAGAGAGAATTGTTGTCAACCATCTGTCAAGTCGAGCCACTTATTATTTTACACAAAATTAATAATAAAACTCTCCGGAATAAGCATCAAACCAAAACAATTTGCAACTACCAACAAGATGTTTTACTAACCAAATTAGAGAGCAATTTACTTCTGCTACTCAGTTATTAAACTTAACACTAGGAAACAATGGCGTTTTCACTAAAAGTGCGAAAATTTTAATTTGCTTCTTTAAAAAGCTTAATTCTCAACCTTAATACTGGTAATTAAGATTGAAAATCGGTCTAAAAGGTGAGATTTGCATTAATTAGTGGAAATGTACGGTAAGTCCCAATTGTTTTTATTGAATGTCGAATATTGAAGTTATTAGAGTTTATTAAAATACCAGTTATTTCTCTAAAGAGATTGTTGCTCTGTTGTTAATTATCGGATTAATTTCTAAAGGTGTTTTGAATTAAAGAGGTTCGTCTAACTTGTGATGTTACATCAACTTATTATTGGAAATAGTTTACGTTGACTAAATTTAAATGATCATCAGGTTGTAAAATAATCATGGTCTCGCATGCAGCAGATACCCAGTCTTAACCAGATCATTGTTTCACTTAGAGGGAAGCGTTCCAACGCTGCGCACAGGACCGATCGGTAAGGTGAAACTTGAGGAGGCTTATATCCAGCAGTGGACGTCTTTCGGCTGAAATTATGATGGTGATGATGAAAAACTGCGCATGCATTTTTAAAAACACGATTCAATTAAGATTGAAATTTTAGTAAGCAATGTTTATGCCAATGATTTTGAAAAGGGCTGAATTTCCCAATCATCAGTGTTACATTCTGAATATTTAAAGAAAAACACAAAGCACCAATAAAGACAAAAAACTTTCCAAAATTAATCCAAAATAAACACACCTTTTTGCGACTTTCTAACCGAATATCTCCGGGTAACTGAATCTTCAGCTACCATTTATTCTTCGGCGATAAACCGCGAAGGTTTTATTACGTTTTGTATAGAGAGTTGTTAACACACACATTAACTGACAGATTGTAGGCAATGGTTATATAGTTGTTGGCATAGACCGAATGAATCAGATCCAAATAATAGTATTCAACAAAACGAAGTCTTTAGCGAATCAATTTATTTGCAGTTTTTTTCCAGTAAATCTTAACAAAGGGGCCCACAATAACACCGTTATGGTCGCTCTTAACAAATCATTTTTAATACCCCTTCGGAGTGTGTGTGCAATTTAAATTTATTTAATTAAGCGACGGCTCAATGATGTGGGTGGGCTTTCTAATGTAGGACTAAGTTTAAAAAAGGGGCAATACATTCTGTACTATATAATAGTACATTACGATATTAGTGCGTTATAACCAATACGCACGTATATCGTACGACGTTTTTTTAACACATTTGCGAGGATTCAGAAAAAAAAAACATTTTCCACTTCAAAAAATTTTCATACATGGTTATGTATCTGTCTTTGGATATTGACGGCAGCAAGCTGTCGCATGCGGTTCGCGCTTCTGTTAGTATATCCGGTGGAGTTGAAGTAATATATGGCTCTTCTTCATTATTGAAAGTTGTCATATTTAAATTTTCACAATATAAGTACAAAGAAAAGAAAATTTGAGAAAAATGGCGCGAGGATTATTTTCTGCCGTAGCTGCGTGAAAATGTTGGCAAAGACGTTAGAGCCGAATACACGTTGAATTTTGCTACCCCTCTCTATGTGGTAAGGAGGGCAAAATATGATAACCCCTTATTGGACGATTCGCACGAATTTAACTCGCCCAAAATGTGCGAATCGACCCTTTTTAATAATATTATTTTTTCTGTGGCAATTCGCACGAAGTTAATTTATTGGTGTGCGAGTTGTTTTTTCGAGCGGTATCGTTATTTTCGTATGTTTTACTAATTTTGATTTTGCTCAAAAATTCGTTATCAAAGTTTATCTTAGTTTCCAATTAAATAATATATTAATGATGTGTATTCCAAATTGAAATAGAAACTCTGAGTTCTAAGACCAAATAAAGGGATTATTTCTGGAATAGCTCTCAGCATACGGGTTATTTGTACTGAGGATTATTTTAAACAAGATTTTACTAATAAGATCTAACAAATTCCAACACATGTACCTGTAGTTAGTTTCTCAGTAATAATAACTATATCGTTATATCTAAAATAATCTAAAATAATAGACGCATTATTCTATGACATTATTCAAAACTCAACTCTGATGCAAATTATATGATGGGTAAATATATTAGAGGCTCATAAGCCATCCAACCAACTCACCGCATTTTTATTTTAATAGAAGAAAACGAGCCATTTCTTACGCGTGCTAAGCATAAGAATCATGCAAAAAAATCAAATATGATATAATGTGTATTACAGACGAAATGGAGAGAGATATTAAATGCGGTTTTGAAGAAAATGATTCTAAAAAATGTTTCACATCCCTGGTCTGGAAATTATCAGATATTTTCTCAATGGCGGTATTGGTTTTATTTTTGATACACTATCTTGTTCGAAAATAATAACTTGGATAGTCTAGCATTTCATTCAATTCATTCAGCTAGATATTTTTACAGAAATAAAGAAAATGATTGATTTTCTACCGAAAAATTAACCATAACATGTTATATTTAAAAAAACTTGCATCTACATAAAGAATGTCTATATGTGCGTGCGTTTTCGCTCGTTGTTTGGAGCCGACCTTGCCAAAATGTAAGTTTGGTTACATTTTTCGTCACTTTTGGCCTTCTTATGTAACCTCCATGTAACAAGAATCAAAATGTAACCTTTAAGTTACTTTTAGGACTTAATAAATAAAAAATCTTTTTTACAAAAAAAATACTACCGACTTCCAACTAAAAACACTACAAAGTGAAAAATAACTTTCTTTTTCGAAGTCGGTGTCCATAACGAAAAAAAATTGGTACCTACCAAAGACACCGACTTCGAAAAAGAAAGTTATTTTTCACTTTGTAGTGTTTTTAGTTGGAAGTCGGTAGTATTTTTTTTGTAAAAAAGATTTTTTATTTTTCACTTTTTAGTTGTACAGCAACTTGCTTTAGTGAGGTAGTAATGCCAGAATAGATTAACTGAATGCCATGAAACTTGATCATAACCTGTGAAATGAAAGTGTTTCAAGGTGAACTGTACACATCTGTGTACCCCTTTAGAGCGTACTGGCGTGATGTTATGTTATGAAATGGTATAAACAATAAAAAGACATGCGGTTGCAGCAATCCCGAGAGATTTGCCTTCATCTATTGAAGAGTTCTGCTGTATATCTCCGAAGTTCTTCATCAGATCTTCACCAAATTAAAATTGGACCAATTTCGAAACATACTCAAAATGGGACCAATTTTCAAAATCGGTCCACAATTGACGGAGATATCGGTACATACACAAAAAAAAAAAAAAAATACAAACATGAAGTCGAACATAGAACCTCCTCCTTTTTGGGAAGTCGGTTAAAAAGATTGAAATACTTTTTTAAGTCATGAAACAATCTTTGAATTTGATTGTAACATGAGAGTAAGCAGTTTAGTTTAAATATCGATAAAATAATGCTAAAAAACTGAAGACAAAATAAAAATGGAGGAAAAGATTTCAGAATAATAGATGCGACGAAAATAAGAGTTAATATACAAGTTTAATTAAACAACTATTTAGAAAATAAAAAATAATATAGATGACATTCGTTACGGGTAGTCTGGCTGAAAGTCTGGCAACCAATCTTACCAAGGGGTATGATACAAATCGCTGATTCTGATTATTCCCTAACTAGACTTATCTCAGCCCACTTTGCCTGATTGTTTTACTCGGCAAAGTTTATAGACGCCTTATTTCTTTTGGTAGTCAAATTATTTAGATTTTTCAAGGTTCTAGTGATAAAGATAACTTAGACGGATTTAAAGGTACGCGAAAGATGACATATCAATAACATTTTAAATATGGCATAGGTCACATAAAGAAAATCCGATTAGCTTAGCAATGATGTTATACATACACCCTGAAATTTAATTGGTTGTTTTCCCGCGGCAGAACGACTTGCCTTAAGGAGTACTTTCGAAGTATAGAGTTAAAGTAAATAAATAACGATGTTTCTGTTTTAAAATAATTAAAAAAATATTCATCAACTCGAAAAAGTGAGTAACAATAGTAACTCTAGACGTAACTTGTAGGTACTAGGTACTACTCGTGTCACCACCTACAAAGAAAACCGATGCACAAAATAATGTCAAACCAAAATAAGCTCTCGCACGTGGTGATACGGCATAAAAGTTTGCACGCAAAACAAACGAACGAGCCACAAGCCGACAACGCAAAGACCGATTTATTAAATGTTTAAAGTAAAATAAGCTCTCGCGTGTAATTATACGGCATAATCTAGCCCGCGCGTAACATGATCAAACGGAGCCGCCTTCGAACCTAATCCTTTCGACGGTGACCTAGCACCCGGGTCAACGGCCTGCTGTCGTTCGGCCGTAGATATCGGGAGGTATATACTATTGGTTCGTGATCGCTTTCGAGTTTAGTTTTTCACAATGTTAAATATGCCAGTTTTTGTTTCTAATATTTTATATAACTACGAAACGATTGTATTACATAGGCAAAACCATTTCGCTGCGGGAAAACAACCATTTAAATTTCACGGTGTATACTGAGGTAGATACGTTTTATCAACGTCTGCGCGGCAATACAAACACAAGCTGACCAACTTGAGTGTACTCAGTCAAACCTGCGTTTGGCCGTGACACGAACGTGCGTTTGTACAGTATTTTCTCTTTATCTCTATCTCTTTCTGACAACGGGACTTATTTATATATCTCATTGATAGAAATAAAGTTCCAAGTTCCATAGGACCTGTGTAGGTAACCTAAGTAAAATATCGCCTTGTTTTTTTTCTTTATAATGAATATGACTTCTCTATTGGTGAAATCTCATTGTAGCGTAGTCGGATTTTCGCCGGCCAGTAAAAGTAATTGTAATGAATTTTTGGGTTCACCCTTGTTTGATAGAACAACGTTTGATATAATATTACTAAATCGAACAACGTTTAAGAAAATCATAACTTTGTATAATATCGTTTGACAGATTTTTCAGTTCATCGAATATTTATTTGCTATAACAACATTTGCGCTAATGATCAAAAGGTATAATGTTCATTTGATGTAATGTTCAGATGGTATAACCATGTATTTTATCGAATATTCAATTGGTGTAATGTAATGCAGAAAAAAAAACATTGTAAATATTTGAAAAATTATTTATTTTGAACAAGAAAACAGTTAAACTAATCTTAAATTACTTGCAATTGCTTTTAGTAAATCCAGTTCTGTATACGTTTCAAAATTGCGCAATATGGTCTCAATATTGTCTTTTTTTTTAGTGCAAATCTTCTTCTGCTTTGCACTAGGTTCTCCATTTAAAATACACTGTATTTTTACTTCAACTATATTCATTTCGGCAAGCAGTATAGTAGACAGTTCATAAAATCCGGGGTTTATTTTATCGACTATACTATTTAACCTGTGGTGCCACGCTTGCACATTATTTTGTGTGCGTGGCAATTTTAAATGGTTCAAATCAAGACAATTCCATAAGCTAGGTGGAAACTGGAGGGCGGTAACTAGATGGCGTTAGAAGTACGGCGCGCGGCGTGGCATTAATTCGATAGGTGAAGAACAATGTTAGTTTATAGACGATGAAAGAAACGAATTATTAATGAACTAAATATTCGATACGATCTTTCGACTAAATCATTATTAGTGTAGTGAAACATTAGTTTAAATAAAATTAGTGCATTTGAAAATTCGGCGAAATGAAATTGGTTCAAATGAAATTAGTTCAAATAAATAATTATGCTAAATAAAAATTTACCAATGAATTATTCGGTCAAATGAATAATTCTTCGAAATGACTTTATTGCAACTAAAATTCGATTTAGTAATATTATATCAAACGTTGTTCTATCAAACAAGGGTGAACCGAATTTTTGCAACAAAGTAACTTAAAAAATATCGTTGTAAATATAGTTTGAAACAAAAACAAATTTAGCACTACTCGTGAAAGTGCATCACAATATAAACATTACTCAACCTTAAACCAACTGCTTACGTGACGTGGAACATCTTTTGTAGCGTACTAGCAAACGAGTGTCTTAACTAGAGTAACTTTCATAGCGTACTGGCAAATGACGTCATATTCGCTATGTGTTAGCACATAGCAAATATGACGTCATTTGCCAGTGTAAATCAAACGTTTAACCTAATGTGTGGAAGACAAGATTAAAGGAATACTGCAAAATCTCGTACGGTAGGAGACGTGTCTCGTGTCGGCATAACATAAAGCAAAGCATAGTAGGCAGGAAAAAACTAGGCAGTCACCAAGGAATCGAACTGGTCAGGGCGTCATGGACGTACAGAGTAGTAGATATCACGTTCATCTACCGATTGCTGATCATCTAAGTAGCCTATGTCTTTCTCCAAGGTCCAATCTATTTCTATAGGTACCAAAAGTCGTTACGATGTCATTCACTGCCTTTTGTTTCATGCCATTTCAAGCATTTCTCACACAAACTGTCGATTTTTCTTTAACTACCTACTTATATAGTTTTCCCTTAATACGTCTCCAGTTTAAGGCCAAGTCGTATCACAACATTTAAATTTACAGGTTTCTAAACTTTACTTTATGTATTAAGCATGGTTTCGTTTGGCAATTTCCGATTCCTTAAAATAAGGTAAAAAGCGTGAGTGGGTTAGTACCTACTTTAAAGTTTTTATGCACCACTTCCATACAAAGAAATATCGAAGCCAGTTTTCATCGCAATCCCCACGTGAATACAAATTAGAAAGTTTAATCGCAAAATTCTAGATTACAAGTCCAGATAGAGTAAAATTGTAGTGTGGGAGTAGTAAATCAAAGTCGCAGGTGGTGTTTGTAGATTGAATTAAGAACGTAGATTAATCTTAAAAGCTTAGTGCAACATTGTAAATTATGATTCGTTACTTACTTTTCAAGATTTCCAGAGTTGGGCTTATTATAGGTAACGCATAAAGCCTTTACCCTTATGTATAAACTATTAGTAAGTGATAAAAAAAATATTTTAAATGTAAGGATCGTAACAAATGGCGGTCTGTAGTTCGTTCCTATCCCTATGGAAAAAAAAACGAGTGAATTTATATATGTGTATGTAATAAGGTATCTCTTTTTTTAAAAGCACCAGATTCATAACTTTTCACTCGTACTAATTAACGCCCCTTTTACATCTACTAAATGCAAGATGACAAGCCAAAAAACCCTTTACTTTTATTAATTGACATTGCTGCCATTTAATCACAAACCAATCCCTCTCGCCTTCTTCCATAAAACTAATTTACCAAAATAAATGGTGTTTAACCAACACATCAAAGTCGCGTTTATCAGTTTAGATATTTCATTTGTAATGCAGCAGTTTCTGAGAATAGGATACACAAACTAACACACGCTTTATTTATAATTAGTGTTGTTTGGAGTAGACTACGCTGCAAGCTGCACGGAAGGTGGGAATAATAAGAGGGTATTTTGTAAGGAGTAGGTAGTAGGGCAGGACAGATATAGAGAGACCTAATATTAGGTACCTAAGTTATACCTACGAGACACGGACTTGCGGTAGGGATGTTAATTGAAAATTAGTTTTTTTTCCGACAGGTAGATTAATAAAAATATTCGACACGTATTTTTCTATTAATTATTAATTGTAATGTAATAATCAATTAAGTGCAATAACTCATGTGTCTACAATTTTTTTAATACTTCATAACAATTTTTTTTTTTTTAATTTGTTTCTATGTTATCCAATTAATTCCAATCAAGGTATATGAAAGTTGATTTTATTGTTTTTATTTGTTAATTCTACTTTTAACTAATTCAATAAATGATTATTTTATTTTAAATTTAACTATTCAATTATTTCGACCACAAATATGATTGATCAGGTAGACCAATCCTACCTTGCCTTTATTATTCAAGCCCATTCACCACTATTGTGATAGCTCAAGCACACAATGGTTGACTTTGACAATAATTGCATGGCTATTCATGACGTAGAAACTATTTTGATGCGGCTCGATGAATGGAGCGATGGATGGCATAAATGTGAATCATACATAACAATGGAATGCAAAGTTATTTGGGCCGAAATATGATATGATATGTCATTCAGAGAAAAAAAGGCCGGATGGCTTCTGTACTAATTGATTAAAATAAAACTAGCATGAATTTCTCTGTAGTCAGGAGTCAGGATTTATACTCGGTTGATGACAATAGGTTTGCACGTCGCACCTTAATTACCTTAATTTTACCGCTCCTTTTTATTCTTTTTTTTTTTTTTCGTACCTTAATTTTAACAGGCAAAATATGAGTGTACTATAGGTAAATTTTTGCCTAACCCTTCGTCGGATAGAGGCGTGATGTTATGTTATAATAAACTTCGTGAGGGCCTGATAGTGAACGAAAATTACCAATATCTTCACATATCATTTAGCCGAAAGACGTCTACTGCTGGAAATACCCGCCCAAGCAGCTCCACAACGACCAGATATGAAGGCTCCTACATACAGGTCCTACGCGATAATGCAACTACGCAATTAAAAGATATATATCTTATTTTCGATGGTACCGTTATTCCCATTAGCTCTAGCATAAAAGATCTCGGTTTGCATCTTGATTCGACACTTGGCTGGCAAAGTCAGGTTACTAGTGTCAGTCAAAGAGTCAACGGCACTTTGCGATATCTTTATCAACTGATAAAATTTTGCCCGCAAAGACAAATACTATGCTTGAGCAGACATTAAATTTCCCCATAATCGACTATGGTGACGTATGCTATTTCGACTTGAGTGCGGTTCTGCTGGATAAGCTTGATAGACTCCTAAATAGCTGCATTCGGTTCATATTTAACTTAAGGAAATATGACCATATGTCGAGCTATAGATCTGAGCTCAAATGGATGCCCATTCGCCAGAGAAGATGTTTGCGTGCTCTTACTACGCTTTTCTCCCTACTCAACTCTCCCACCCCACCTTCTTACCTTATGTCTCACTTTCAATATAGTAGTACTTCTCACACTAGGAATTTGCAATCTTCCAACAATCTTCTCCTACTCTGTCCTTCTCATACTACTGATTTTGTTCATTCTTCCTTTCATATTCAGTCTATTCTTCTTTGGAACGCGCTTCCTCTCGAAATCAGGACAGCCACCAGTCGGTATTCTTTCAAGCGGAAATTGGGGTTTTATTATCAGCGGGAGGGAGGGTCATCTTGATAACTTATTTTTATCAGTTTTTTAAATGTATATATATATATTTATATAAGTATGTATTATATAAAATATGTATGTATGTGTATTTTAAGCAATTTATGATTATTATTTTTTGTTGCCACGTCTTAAATAGTGCACCTGGCATGTTGTCTCTTCACCACTCTTGGTTGACTGGTAGAGAATGCCTAAGGCATTAAGTCCGCCATTGTACTTTTGTGCATGAAGTTTAAATAAATAAATAAATAAAAGATATTTTTCAAAAACTGCTGCATTGTTGCATCGCGAATATTTGCGGGCGCCTTAATAACACGCCTTTTAAAGTAAAATTAAGTGTTAAGTATCAATGTAGGTACTTTGTAAAAATATATTACAAATATTTTGTGTCAAAAAGTGCGTTTGTGTCTTATCATCGCGCTGTAAAACATCAATAACTGTCTAACGTAAGTAATATGATACCCATGTTTCATAACAAGTAGTTTTGTTCATTACTTTTAGTATACGTAAATGTTTTATATACTCGTAGGCGCTATAGTCTGCAAAAACACGCATTTCTTATGTTTAAATGCTTTTAGAATAAGTTCTAACTGTCATGAATTTCCTTTTATTTATGTGAAAAAAAGAAAAAAAAAACAAATCATTAATACGCTTGCCTCAGCGGTAACGGTTTTCTGAGATCAGGTAATAATTTAAAACCTCCAACAGATTTATCCCAACTCCAGAATATCATCAAAGAATGGTAATCCACAGCACACAAAGTGAAACAATCAAAATGGAACAAAGATTACACAAATAATAAGGTTTCCCAAACCCTGACAATCATACCGTCAAATTGCCCAAATGAATTCGCTACCAACGTCAAGAAATAAAAAGAAAAAAATAAATAAATAAAAAAAAATTCTCCATTTAAAAAAGCGAATCAAAATGTTTACCCGCGAACACACCTAACATAAACACAGGCTTATCCCGTCAAGCGATTAACGTTCTTAACTTAAAGGTTTAAGAACCAGATTTGCTTGACAAGTTATGTTAAGGATGTTGAGATACGAACCTGTTAGTATGTCTTGGGAGCAAACATTGCAATACTGTGCTGCTTAAAATGTGTGCCGATTATGAGGTAATTCTTACTTTGTTTGTGTTTTGCTATTTTTTTTAAAGTTGGTCATGCAAATTAAATATCAGGTGTCCCGAATGAAACACTGGGAAAAATTACATATTTATTTATTTTTTATATTTTTTTGTTTTCCTGTTCGTATAATGTACTTATTTACCTCCCTATTTGTTTTCTGTTCACAATTTTTTTTCTACAATATTTTTTTCAACCTTGATCTACTAACCAAATTATTAGCATTCCTTTTTTTTTGGTTCTGTAAAGGCTGTGACATCTGCATGGTATTTCTGTAAATGACTTATGCAAATCAAGGGTCTTAATTTTTCGACGAAATGATCTGTTTAACAGCAACGTTTACGTTGACACAAAAAAACCTCAACTTTGAAAAACACATATTTATCGTAGCAAAAGGGAAATTGCTGTGTTAAGTTAAGTATATTTGAGCATATTCTTTTCTTTAAAATATTTACAAAAGAATCGTCTAAGGTTTTAATGATACAGGTAACTTTATGTAGGTAAGTATACAAAATCAATAGAAGAGTCTGAAAAAATAAACTCGATATAAACAAAAATAAATATTATAATGAAGACATCAAAGAACCGTCTATCAAATAAAAATTATAGACAAACAAATCCTACAACAACAAAAAAATATTAACTGAAAATTATGAAAAGCGACTAATGAACATAAAATTAGTTAAGTCCTTTCTTTCATCACAGTAAAAACAGACATTCCGTCACAATAAATGATTAACTGTAAATACCGAAACCCTTTTATTATTTTTAGCGTATTGCCTTAACTGGGGCATAGAAAATCTTTTGTTAGCGGACATTAGGTATCAGAAATATTTCTTGGAGGAACTTTTAAAAGAATTTGAATTCAGTTTTGGTAGTATTAAAAGTTAGTTCAGAGACTGCATTATTATAATTGCATACTTCAATTTTATAATGGACTGGTGCCGCGGTTTGTTCACGGGACAATTAATTTATTATTTTAGCACCTAATTGTATGTAAAGAGGAACTTTACAGTTTTAAGTCATAGTATTTTCTTAACGAACAAGCAAACAGGCGTCAGGCGGCAATACGAC
Source organism: Orthosia gracilis (assembly GCA_947562075.1). Taxonomy (NCBI): domain Eukaryota; kingdom Metazoa; phylum Arthropoda; class Insecta; order Lepidoptera; family Noctuidae; genus Orthosia; species Orthosia gracilis. Next base: position 8,749,540 of record OX387266.1, on the reverse strand, counting down.
ATGAAAAAATATTCTGAGCATTAAAAAAATCGTGTATGCCTTTAGCCACCAAGTTCAGTTTTTGTTATGGATACTATTGGTTAATTTCATGTACAACAAACTCCGAGTTTTTATCCTTTACGAACAGAAATATGTGATGGAAAAATGTCGCAGAAGTGCTTGTGGATTTGGTCCTTGAAATATTTGATGTAAAAACCTACCTACCTTAATAAATATTAATAAGGCCAATGCAAAATATAATATACTAGCTAGGATGTGCAGGACATCGTAACTGAAAAAATATGAACAGCTGCATCTTTTATTATTAATAAATTTTCTAATATAATTTGGCAAGGCTTTTTACGGCCAGTATTAAATAAAACTTCCAAGTTTTGTAATTCTTGAAACTGAAAATTAACAGAAAAATGTAAAGAAAACAAATCTGTATATACGTAGTTGCTTCTTTTTCCATGAGAATGGAATCTAGATTTTCACACTTCCCATAAACCCAATATATACCCCTATTTACCGATCACCTCAGTTTATTGAACCAAATAAAAAGCCCGGGAAACACGACAAGATACCCGCCAATCTAAACTTCAAGGGGAGCGTCGGCCGTCGGCCTACAAGCTGCACTGTTGAGTCGGAAACTGCAGAACAAATATTAGTGTGGCTGCTGATAGCTTGGGCATGCGATTCGCGACGTCATACAAGTAGTGACGTCAATATTAGATGTTCTGCTCTTAACCTGTACAGTGGCCAAAAAAGTTGTGGGATGAAAAATAGCCTCTCTGGGTTGAAGGTTTTTGTAGAACGCGGGGTCTTGTCGACGCCTTTTGTTTTAAAGGGTTTGACTTTTTAGGATAAGAGGATTGATTTGTAGGATTCCATAACCCATGTAGGCCATGTTAATGGGAATGAAATTGTGGACTTTTGAATGTTATAATTATTAAAGATTTTTGAATATTCAGAGTTAAGAAAGCGTCAATCCCAATTATAATGACCAAGTTTGTCAGGTTTCAGGCTAAAGTAGAGTTTGACAAATACTAAACTTGCAATAATACAACATCAAACAATTATGAGGCTTATTTAATTTATTGCTTCTAGACAACATCAACGAATGACCACACAAGCAGAATATGCCAATTAATCAATAATGAAGCATTATCTTTTAGGTCACGGGCCGCGGCGGCACTTACATGTTTCTACTTGCGAATCGAAATAATATAATTATGTAGGTAGGTTCTTACCAATTACATTTAGGTATTATTAATTTGTACTACCAAGTACTAAAATAATCCAAATTATTTTGTAGATAGTTGCCGGTAAGTCTAAACTATGTACCCACCTAATAATATTTGGTTGCAGAAGTAAACTATGGTATTACTGATCCGATTTTGACCAACTATTTTTAGAGGCGGATGGAAACCTGAAAAAATAGACCTTCCATCGTCAGATTTCTAGATAACCAAAATAATATTTTAATAAAATACCTACATAAACATAATAATCTCCGTAAATTTATTATAAGAAAAGCTATAACAAAACAAAGGATTTTCTTCCAATTAAGTCTCGTCCCACGTTTAGAACATCGACTCGCGGAGATTGTATTGTGCCATCATAATATTGTTTGAAGGAAATGTATGGGTATAGGTATTTTTAATCTGTTACTTACTGAGATATCCATTGTTCTGACGTCCTTATATATACAAGACTGTGTTTTTTACCATGTTATGATAAGTGTTTTTACTTTTATTTTTTATCATTAAAACTAGCTTTTTCCCGTGGCTTCACTCCCATGGTGGGAGCCATAGGAACCATGTTCTTTTTTGTGGTAAAGCGTAATCAACGATAGTGTAACACTTTATTAGTGTAAAAATGTTCGTTAAGGGATCAAGTACCTCAAGAGATTACTATTTATAATCATCATTATGTACCTAAACAATTTTGCTTCTTTATATAAATAATATTTCTTTAGAAAAAAAATATCATATTAGAATGTTCATGAGATTTTATTTGTTTATCAATGATTTTCAATTAAATAGAGAAAAACTAAAACATTTTAACAAAAGAGATCGACTACACCGAAGTCGGTGTCGTAAAACGAAAAATAATAGATACCAAAGGCCACCTTCTTTTTAGGAAGTCGGTTAAGAACTATTCTGTAAATCGATGATGGTCGGTCTAGAAATGATGATTCAAGATGCCTTCGCGCAGCCGATGATTCGAGCTTCTAGTTATTTGAGATTTTGATGCATCGAGGTAGTGAACTGTCGCGCTTATAATTTATCGATTTCCAGTACTATCGAGTTAACGTTTTCGATCAAGTGTTACTCGATCTCCTCTAAACAAACGGCTTTTGAAAATGTTGTTCAAAATTTCAAAACTCCGTTCAAAGAGAGATGAATAAGAAAATCGGGCGAGTGAAATAAAAGAACGAACGAAACGAAATCTTAATTACATCATGTCCTGTGGAATTCATGCAAACGGCTTGTTTTGGATACATTTACTCGTAAATTGTTTAAGGATGGTATCTTCACTTACAATGGAAGAGGTTTTCAAAAGTATATAGGCACTGGCAAAGATAGAATTTATTTAGATACATAACGATGTCCCCTGTTTCTAATCGTCCATTTCACTTGCTTGTAATATATTGGTATAAAAAGATGGATAGATTGTTTTGCCATAAACAGTGTACAAAACACAAATCCAGACTTCAACCGATATATTCCTGATGAAAATCTACATTTTTCTATATTTTTTATCTAGGAATTAAAACCCCTACGTTCAGCAGTCGTGCTTGTGAGCAACTAAACCAACAAGACAGTCAGCGAAAAATAAATCCAATTTAAGTTAACCTAGGTACTAAAGTTAATTTCAATAATCTCTATAACAGATCGACGAGTTCCCAAGGGTGACCACAATAAATTCTGCAGCATTATAAACTCGCACCCGTACCGAGCTGATAACATCTCCGACGGGGAAATGTCGTGTTAAAGGAAAACCGGGTGGAAATGAGTTTTATTTTGATATGGTTTGATAGTCGACGACGTTTACACTTTGACAAAAGGAAAACATGTTTCGGCTTTCAGTTACAAATAGGCTTATCAGGAAGGTAGGTGGTGGGCAGATGTTTCTGCATATCAGATTCGTGTCAGACCCTAACCTAACTTAAATAGAGCTGAATACGTACCAACTTTTTATTTTCTGCCACCTGGTTAATGGGTAAAATTGAGCGATGACGAATTTATTATGATCATATTCAGTCATCCTGGAGCGAAGATAGCTCCATTTTTTACGACATTATGAACTTTCGGATAATCACCAGAATTATTAAATGTTCCCTTAACTCACATATAGGTTTATGTGAGTTTAGGGAATATGTTAATAAAAAAATAATATTCCAAACCAGTCGAGAGTTATCCGTTGTCTGAAGGAAAAAGAAAACAGCAGTTTAACGAGCCTAGACAAAAATAGGCTTCCATATAGAATATACTGCTATATAAGAGCAGAGAACTGCAGTGAATGAGACGCCATCTTTTTATTTGTTTATGTGAATGAGAAACAGTTTGCAAGCCCATCAAGAACAAACTCCATTTCCCTTTGAAGTTAGTTAAAGTACTGGCCTTAAATATTTATTTTTTATTTTAAGTAGTTTATCAATCTCTAATAGTTACCCATTTGCAAAAAAGGAGGACTCTATTACTTATTTCCTTGATAATACAGTAGTAAAAATCCCGCATTACTAGCTAAATAGATTTTGGGCTAGACGTCTGTCAGCGGTAACAATTAGCAGAAAGTTCAAAACTGTATGCAAAAAAAAGAAGATGTAATAATAATAATAGAATCATAAACGGTCCTATTATAGTTGCCTAGTTGACGTGTTAAAATTAAACGTCCATTTCGAATAAACTATCAGATTTGAACAACTGAAACAGATTTTTTAAATCTATTTCAGTTCTGGAATGTATTTTTTTTGGATCTGATACACTTATTAAGGTTACCAAAGACAGGCCATATTCCGTACAATCAGTTCTACTGATATCGATAAGATAAGACAAGGCGTTGTGATAAGACAAAAACCCTACGTTTTTGTCTTATCACAACGCAGTTATGCGATCACCAAAAAAATACCAGCCTGTTACTGTCCCACTGCAGGACAAAGGCCTTTTCTCATAGATCAAAAGGCACGAGCATACACCAAAAGTTTAAGCATAAATCTTTGGTATTTTGTTAAGTCGTGTGACTTGAGCACGTCACGAAACTCAATAAAAACACGTGATCAGGTACTCATAAATTAGTCACGTCTTTTAGGAAGGCATTGAAGTGAAACTTGTGACGCAAATCAATTTTTGAGCAGCGATGCATAAGAACTCATGACGTGGCAAGGCAGCAAGCGGAACACATTGTATCTACCTACTTACTTTGTTTTTAAGACTAAAATCGCTTGTAGCGCAATGAAGACACGATTTTACAAAGTTTTTGCGATCCCTAACAGGCTTGGCGTATAGCAGATAGTGCTACTACCTCTCTCGCGTTCTATTAAACTCCATTTGAAATAACATTAGACACGTTTCCAAATATTTTTCAATCCGTTCAACCGATTTTGTTTTCTATCACGTAAACATAAGGATGACATAAAATGCATAATCCTGTTACCAAAACCAACTGTTTACTACAGCTACCCTTTGTCGTATAACCAACGCAATAGAAGTCAAAATCGGTTGATCGGGCTGTAAAATGGGCTAATTTAAACGTCTGATGTTATCGCAAATAGACTATAGGTTAGGACAAGATTTTAAAGTTCCCACTGGCGGGCGAAAATTGCCACAAATATCGTTCCTATAAACTATTCAGAAAACTCGTTGTCGCTTTGAGATTTTCTTTACGTGATGTGACACACTATTCCCTTCGCAGCAAGAATCAACAATAGTTTCACCAGCAAACTGTCGAGGCAATGAAGCTTGACGAGTCCCGGAGAAACGACGAATCGTATTGGATTCAGTAGCGAAAGAGTTACATAATTTTCCATATCAAGCAGAAGACAATGTTTTTTCACATTTATTTTTGTTTGAAAGTATTTAAACGGTCTAGAACTGTCTGTGTCTAAGAACAAATCTAGAACGTTAGGTAGTACATTATGCAAACCTTACCGTAAGTATTGTCAGAACAAGCCTTTTAGTTCATAAATACTGAAAGGTCTATTCCGAAAATGTTCGTATTTCCAGACCCAAAAAACGTTGAAGTAACGTCGACAGGCGATGGAATCGAAAAAAAAAGAAATGCTAAAATCCTCTTTTGTTTTTACATTCCGTGCCGGGATGCCTGAAGGCTAGAAATACTGTTATTCAGGCATGTCTTAGTTAGGCTCTTTTTACACAAGCTCGACTACGCTATCAACCCAGATAACAAAGAAGAGGATTTGAAAATTGACTTTTCTAAAATTTAATTGATAAATGTTATTTATTTTTTTGGGTAATCACAATAAAAACCACGACTCTGTTTAAAATCTGATTAGCAAATGTTTATTGAATTTAAATTTCGAATCATCTAATCAGTTGCTTAACTGCCCAGTGATTTTAACAATAAGGCCATAAGTAGAAATTATGTACCTCTACATTAGTAAGGCTGTAAATCTACATTATTATTACGTAAAAACAGATTATTTGCCAACTTTTTTGAAAGTTCACAACTTCTCATATGGAAAGATTAAAAAGTTCACAAAAGGATTGAAAAGCGAGGAAAAAGAAATGCATTTGGACAAAATACATATTATATACTTCATGATAAAAACACTTAAATTCATTCACGGACAGACAACGAAATACCTAAAAAATGTTGATCTCTAGAAGCGTACAATTATCCAGAGAAGTTCCTCATTTATCGGGCATCATCAGTAAGGGTTTATATAAATGTATCCACTAATGGGGTTGAACAAAGTATGAAAGTATTATTCATCTATTTATTGATTAACACACATTATGGAAGAACTTCGTAATTTTGGCGTATTTCAATACTAAAGAAATATTATCTCAGTCATGATCAGAATAGTCCCCAAACTTGAAATTCGAAGAAATCGCGGATCTCGGTTTTTGATGTTTTTTTTTAAATTAACCTACCCTAATCTACAAGCGCAGTATACTACTAGCATGAAATTAAAAATCTCAATTTACATCAAGTGATGACTGATGCGGTTGACTCTCTAGTAAAACTAACGCGCTTTCGACAGTTTGACACATTATTTTACCTACGATACTCTTTCTTTCAAGAACCTAGACCTAAGTTTAGTAAGCAACAAAAAAAGAGCTCGATATGAAATTATAACGAAGTATTTTTATGGGCTGTTTCCTTCAAGAAAAGAACTAATGAGATATTATTAACTTGATATACTTACATTCTTCATGAGGTCGAGGTTGTTATTTTTAGTTTCCATTTTTTTTTCTATTTGGTAAACCGAGCTTCTGCATCGAGTATGTATTATTAGGTACAAACCTACGTATAAAAATGTTGCAATGAAGATTTTTATCTTTTAGTTAAAACTTTTGGTAGATACAAATCTAAAGACATTAAAATTAATGTAATTCGTTTAAAACAAATTGCATTTGAATAAAATAACGATTAAATGCAACTTTTATGCGGGCACCGAATAGTAAACATTTGTTTGATTGAAAAACAGATGTTAAAAAATATTGGGTATTTCCGGTGGTTCAAAATTTAAGAAAGTGGCACTTTGTCCCTAGGCAATTACATGAACTACAATCCACAAATATTTAACTAGAACCTAGGCAGGAAAAACAGAATTTTAAAATAAAAAAGATGTTCTAGATTGGAGGTATGGGTTTTGTAAACTACCTAAAAACTTTAGAGTCTGTATTAACATTTTTGAATATGTGTTTATTTTCAATAAAATTCAATTTCGGTCGAACGACGTTGATCGATCATTTTTCGAAACTATCGGCTTTATTTTTCCAAGAATCGAAATTTGAATGGATATTTTTAATCAAATATAGGGTGCCAGATATGCCTAGGTTTGTACCTAAATAAACAAAACAAAATGTCTACAATCTTGGTTCCCGACTCTTATCGGCCAATATCACCGATAGACTAATTTCTTGAGAACTGTCGGTTTGACAAACTTGACAGGTTATTTGGTTTAGATCGTTTACATGCCCTACAGTACCTAAAGCTTAAAACTATCAACAAATAAACTAACCTGTTATATATTGCACTGACACTAAAATGCCCAGAATTCTCGAACAAGCACAAGTTAAACACAAACCACAACACAATAATAAATCTTATTTCACACAATCACGTCACAATTAAACATTTTAATCACACAGTAAACTCTACAAAAATGGCCCATTTTTGAGCTAAGACTTCATACTGAACATTACACTGAAATCCATCTGTACATCGTCAATTTTACGAGCGACGTAATTTTGGAGAGAGAGTGCGCGCTGAACACTCACATCCGAACGACACGAGCGAGGAAGCTCGACTGACGCGCGCGCGCTCCACACACAGCCAAGCCACAGCGAAAGCTCGCATAGAATTAAAAAAAAACACGCTTAAATAGAAAACTAAACTTAAAATTGCAGCTGCGTATCGGTGAGGCTGGAGCACTCATCGGCAAGCTTATCTGCTTCAGGGAGCACAACCCACCTGCTCTATAAATCGGGTAGTACTGCGTATCCTAAAATATATTGACCGATAACGTGTTTACCTACGGTCTATAAAATTCGTACATCCATTCTGAGAGCGATAATTAATCAACATATTGACAATAACTCTATCATGTCTGCTTCTCGGAATGGATGTAGGAACGGATCCCGCGGTACTAAGGAGCTGCTCCCCATAGACATTGCCATTATTCAACAGGTTTGCTGTTCCCGCAAGTATCTGGCGACGTATTGGATAGTTTACAAGAAGGCCTATGACTCAGTGCCACAAACATCATGCATGTCATGCATGGAAAGCGAGGGAAGATTATGGAATCCGTGGGAATACAACTCTTGGATTCAATACACCTTAGATCCCTCTCCTCAACCGAAACTTACAAGTGTTTTGGTATGTCGGAAGCAGTAGGCAGTCAATGATACTGACGTGAAACAGTCGTTGAAGGAACGCTTCTTTGGTCGCCTGAAAAAAGTACGAAGTAGTTTTTTATCAGGCTGTAAGAAGGTGCGTGTCTTCAACAGCTGGGTCATGCCGGTCTTGATGTTCTCTTTCCTTGGAAGTATCTGGAGTTGTTAATAATATTTTAACTTAATGTAATTATTTTTTTAAATGGGAGGAAAACTGCTGGAGTCGCAGCTGCTGGAGTGCAATTTACTGTACACACATAAATGTCGTGGATAGGGAAAGTGGTAGTTGCACAGACACAGTTATAAATGTTATGTCTGAGAAATTATTATTCATAGATGCAATGCAATTACACTCGCGCTATGCTCTCAAGGACTTCATAGGAAAATGGCGCCGCGCGTTTTGCTAAGCTACTAGGTACATGTTAGTAGGAAAATTTTGAATTTGCATTTCTGTAAAGTAATAGTTTTAGTACATAACATAACACAACTTTGCACACCATTATTTTTGTCAGGCATTTTAAAGATCCTTAACCCGGCGACAGCACAGTGAAAAGTTGAAACATCAAGTGCACGGTTGGGTAAGGCTGATCCACTATTTAAAATTTAATTTATATCCATTATTTGAAAGGTTATTATAAACTTTCTAATATTTTTTAAAATGTTTGTATGAGGAATTTTGAGGTAAGAGGTACTTAAATTATCACAAAATGTAATTTTATTGAAAATCTACTAAAAAGTTTATAAATTAATATGAAAAACACCTTCTGTCTTATGGACAAAATGTAACCAAAATTTAAATTTATTCTGAAAAAATATCTTAGTAAGTAAAATTAAATATATTATCGTAATCACAAAAATACAAAAAGAAAAACACCTTCAAGCTGTACATTTTATTTATATTTTTAACCCTCGACGGAAAAAGAGGGGTGTTATAAGTTTAACGTGTGTTGCTGTGTGTCTGTCTGTGGCATCATAGCACCTTAACGGATGAACCGATTCAGATTTAATTTTGACGCTTAATTTCGCGTTTTAGAGGTTTTTGTATTGGGGTTTTTTTTTTTTTTTTAAATGGCGCTTTTTTTATTAAAAATAAGTTCAAATACTAAAACCCGACTGCAGTAAAATCAGGCTCTAAAAAGTATGAAACAAGAAAATATGCCCGTAAATTTACCGCCTCTACATTATTATTATATTATTATCATATTTAATCTGTAATGAATTTTTAACTAATCCCATGTAGGTACCCACAAATTCTTGTGTGGAAGTTTACAAGTCCACGATTAGATTCAATTGCAATAAACTTGCAATGGAAGCCGCTTGCAATCCCATGAGTTTTTTAGAATGAAGATATTGAAATGAATGTGTGTTATTACGATTCCGCAATCATAGTGAGATACGTTTTATGCAACTATACATTTACTGTTTTGCGTTTAGACTTAAACAAAACCTTAGATGATAGTTTTTTAAATATTTCTCAACCTATAACATATTTAACTTTATAAAATACTTGCGTCGTGCGTCCAAAACTATGTAATATTTCTACCCTTGTCCCAAGTTACCTACTTGAGAGTTGGTATAACATGTTTACTTTTTCCCTTCTCCAATACCGTATGACAAATAGCTTAAAATAGTTTGATCTCCTTTAGAATTCTGTTTTACTACTCGAATTTTCATACGTTAGAAAGTGGAATTATAGGCACATAGCTTTAAATGTGTTTAAGAACTTATAAAGTAATTTTTTAAGTAACTTAGCATTCAAAAAGCATATTATGCGTATTTGAAAGTTATTTCGGTGCTCCTTGGGCACTTAGCCCTGCTTTTAACTTGGCCTAGCTGCTTATACCATAAGCTGATAGGCAATTTCACGTATCTACCGTATCTAATGTATAGATACGTGAGAAGAAGTGCTAAAAGCCAGATATACTATATCTAACAATAATAAACATATTCAAGTATTACATAATCGAGAGAAATCTTCAAAGGCACAGACATAAACCATACGAATAATAAGCCCCTAAGATGAGTAGCCAAATTAATATTCAGCCTGTAATCAGCACAAGTAGAAGTAACTGATATCACCGATATTAACCGTTAAATATAAATATTACCGATATCAGATTTCTCTGCAAATACGAATCATAAAGAATAGATATTACTTGTGATATTACTCATATACAGGGTGTATAGAAAATAAATGAATTGGTCGTTCCCTCATTAGTAAGTATCAATTTATTCATCTCCTGAATAAACCGGACTTGGCATAAAATGGGGAAAATCTATTTGTAGGTGGATTTTTTGGCTTCATTTGCTGTACCGTTCTTGTAAGATAATTTTCCATTGAATGAGGTGCAGAAAAAAATAATTGTATGTATAAGTATGGATTTTATTATTGGTAGTGTGACTTTCTTTTAATACTTTTCACAGGAGATAGTCACGTTTTTAATTCGTTAATTATGTTTTAATATTTTGACTACTATATTGTGTAAGGTGAATTTTGTCGTAGTTCCAGCTAAAGGTAAGGTTACACGAAATTATGCATGAGCTCCTTCAAGTCAAGAAAACTTATGAAAGTTGGTGTCTTTTTTTTATCTTTCCAATCACCACTTAACTGTAATGCAAAAGCAAAGCATGTAAGTGAAACCTATGAAAAATTCATCTGAACATTGAACGAATTTTCTCAAGACCTTTCCTACAGTTTTAACAAAGGTCAGTTCACAAAATAAGAGAATTAACTTCAATTGAAAAACTCATCCTCCTGTATGCGCACTGTTTGCGAAGCAGTTGTAATAGCGTTTTTAAAATGTATATCATGTTAATATGCATGGACCTACATATTTGTGCATTTATGAAAGGATGAACATCAAAGGAATTTTCCTATATGATATGGAAATAATAGTAGAACATGAGTTTATAACGAGTGTATAAATAATAACTAATTACTTAGTTTATTCAGTAGAAACTGCAAGACTCGAAGCAAAAGTAATGAGTTAGTACTCGTAAGTATCGTCGCAGGTGTTCTGCTGTTTCTAACAAACCCCATGGGAAAAAGACGTGAGTGTATGTGGTATGTATGTAAATTGAGAAGCTTTAACAGAAAGTTGGAAAATTGGAGTTTCAAATAAAAGACTACGTCTGAGCGAAGTTATCGTTGTTTTGTGCTTCAGTGCGGACAAAACTGTATTAAGTTTCTAAGTACAAAATAGTCTTCCAACAATAAGAGAAGATTGTTTTTTTCTGTGATGGAACGGTCACGAAGTCAAGAAGTTAGCTTCCTGATCCATGGGCCTAAAAATAATAGTCATAGTTGGCGAAATATAACATCACTAAAATGCACAGAACCTAGACTTGCTCTTTAAAAATCTAGACTTCTAAATCTAGTCCAGTTTGGACCGAGATAAACACGCTCACGTAATTCGAAGATCTTAAGTCAAAAGTTCGTAAAATGTATTTGTATACTTCCCAAAGTCTGAGAGATAAAGTTTTCATGCGCCCCTGACCTTCACTTGGTATAGTGACAAAATATTGGCATAGATTAAGAAAAATTACTTTGGTGAAGATGCGACAAACCAGCTTCAAAAGAATTCTAACAACTAGCTCATTCAGAATTGTATGTTATTTCGACAACCTTGCATCTTTATAACTTACTTACTTACTTAGCGTAACTAAGGTTGGTAACTATAACCGACTAATCCTTTCATTTTGACTATTCAATAACTTTTTCCTGCATTATTTTTGATGTAGACTAGAAAATCTCAATCATTTTAACCAGTGTCAAGATCTAAAACGAAACATATACAAACGTCTTACGTCCACCAACTCACCATTTGGTACGCTTGATGTCATTTCTATATGTCTGAGTGAAATTCAAGGTTTGAAAAAAATATCTATACGGATTTACTTGCTCTATGAGGCTGGCTTCTGTAACCTTTTTCTTAATCCTGCTCTGTTACTGTGTAGTGGAATAAAACGCTTGATTTATATCATCAGTAAAAGATCTGACCTCTTTGAGATGAAACTTTCTATCTTCGTTATTTTGTAGAACTAGGTAACTCTGCTCTAAAATATTGGATAGTTTTCACTTTTGTTTTATTTTCTACGAGTGCAAATAACCACAGTTCTAAGAACTCAAAGAATAGATATATATATTATACCGTATTAAAGTGAAGCCAAACTTCAACTACCAAATTTCTTCAAACAGAGTTTCATTATCTTTGAGAAAAAATATTAAACTTAGCGTTCAGCTTGAGCTCAATAACCATTAACTAGAACTATATTTACATGAAGTGTACTCAGTTCGAACGCTAAAGATTGCCGATGCACTCAAAGGCTTCAATATTCAAAGATAAACTAATTAGAACGCAGGAAACCATTGTCTTACAGGTCACCACACATGTCTGTGAAATAAATGCAATTTTTTCGAGGTTTCCTGTTTGGGATTCCCTTTGGGTTAAGGCTGTTTATGATTGGAAAGTAAACATAGTTACAACAGCATGCTTACCAGTTTACTTTAACTACTATTAGTTAAAGTAAACTGGCTAGATATAACGGTTCTAAAATACACATCCGTGACTGACAGACAGAAAAACTGATCGACGGACGGCGTTAGCTTAGCATCAGCACGTTTGTGCCCTGTGGGTATAGAACCCTGAACAGAGGAAAACTTCTAGCTAGACCCTAGATTTTCTAAATAATCGAGCTGACGTCATGTGAGGTGAATGCACCAATTTCTGTGACTCGCCGATAAAAGATTTTCAGTTTTGCATTTTATGGAAAAATGAAGAATAGTTCCACTAATCCATGAAAGTAGATATCTAGTATAACGCTGTTCGTTTATTTTATTTGACGACAAAAGATTTTTAGAGGCACGTTTGTTCTCTAAGTATTTTGATTAGTTTTACTCCTTCAATTTGTGCATGTCATTTGGTAGTAATAATCGTATGTTGTGAAATATGAGACACTAACTGTGCCGAACTTTGAATTCATTATTCTTGTAAAACTTTATGAGATTCGTGATACGTCTGTCAAACAAAGAGAATAGTTAATTTTTATTTAGCTCTTAAAGTTTTACTATCAAAATAAATTATTATCACGCTTGTATTCTCCGGAGGGGTATTGGCAGTTGTGTATAACTCGGTTATGTTATCGTCTATTAATCATCCTAAAAGGTACAAAGTACTATAAAACTCCTGCATCCTGCAGAATCCCGGCGTTACGTTGACATCGACTCTCAATTTTAGCCCATTCATTGAGGCAAAGGCTCAGCCCAGGTTGTCGCTCTACCTAGACCCCGAGTGTTTGATTACTGTTGTTAAAGTTTATTTTTCGTAGTATTAGTCGTAAGGTCAGTGTAAACTAGGTATTTTAGATACTAATGGAGTAAATTAGTTGTTATAGAAGTGAGCCGTGTTCGGTAATAATTACGAGTATAATTTAATAATTGGGCAATGTGTTTTTGGTGGATTTGTGCGACTTGGTAACTTTATAGTTTACTTATAAGTATTTCTTGTAAAACATAATTCATGAGGTTTCACGAGAATTATTTTGATTCCGAGAAGGTTGGCTTGCTGGAATTCCCTGCCAGCCTCTTTGTTTCCTGATAGCTACCACCTAGGCCTAACCCACATCATCACTTAACATCAGATGAGATAGTGGTCAACCGCGAGCCAATAACAAAAAAACAGAATAAAAAAAAATTAAAACCCCCACTGCCTAGACTAAATATAACAGCCTTTTTCCAAATTTTTTTTTTCGGGGTACATTAATTTATTCTGTAACAAAACTCTGTTTACTCGACTTATACGATAATGGTTTTCCTTATGATATTTCCACATTTGGTAATTTCCAAAAAAATACGATACTTTGTTCGTGAGTTTGCCGTATCAACTGCTGTCGTTAAAGCGATAGCGATAGCTAAAGTAAAAACTCGGTATGTATTAGAACGTAATAAGAAAAAAAAACGATTTTAAGTAATTTATTGGCTAACCACTTAAGAGTCTCTTATCGTAAAGTTTTCATTTAAATTACAAGTGATTAGCGTAAATTACTTGTTATAAATAACGCGGATTAAATATTAAGATTACAGTGAGATGTTCCGACATCAAAAGACTGTGCCGATTCTACGGGAATTTTTGTAACACTAATATATCCTCTTTGTTAAGTTGTGAAAATTGGTTAGACACACTTCATTGAACTGAGATTGAAATAGCAGTGGTTACTTCGCAGTTTCGCTCCCGTGTGCGATTTTTTTCGAGACACAGAGCTTATTTCACTGAGGATCTTGTCATCACCAGCTGAAAGACATCCACTGCTGGACGTAAGCCTCCCCCAAACGTCCCTACATCGACTGGTCCAGTGTTTTTCGAATACAGCAAACTCCCACAGTCTTCTTCAGATCACCGGTCTTCCTTGTAGGAGGCCTACCAACGCTGCGTCTTTTGATATGCCACCGGCGAAGCAATTAGGCGTAATAAATTATTACATAAAGTAATAATATTCATGATTTGACTTGATATGAATAAATCGAGCTGCATTGACCAAGATGAACAAGGGGAATTATCTAGGCCTTACGTTAAATAATCAACTGCAATGGACACCACATATTGAAAACCTATGGTCAAAAATAAGCTGTCTCACGGGTGCCCTTCAGGGTATTGTAACATGTCTTTCGCTAAAAGTACTTAACGCCATCTATAATTCATTGGTAAAACCTACTTTAACTAACTTACATTGATTACTTGATAGAAGTGTGGGGATCACCTGCCAAAACCCATCTTGATAAATTACAAAGAGCGCAAAATAGAATAATAAAAGTCCACTAAAATTATTAAACTCGAACTATCAAAATTTATAATGAGGCAAAATTATTAAATATTGCACAAATTTACCAAAATAACATGTATTTTAATTCGAAAAATCTTAAACAAAAAATACACACACAAATAAAATTCACAACATACAGTCAAATAAATACCCGCAGCTCTAGGCGTGATATACAACTATATAAACCGCAAACTAATTACTGTAAAAAGATTATTTTGTATAAAGGAGCACAGATCTACAACTTTTTACCTAAATATATAAAAGATACCAAGTCAATATCTCTATTCAAAAAAATAATCAAACTAGTTATTACTAGTTATTTTCAAAGGAATCACAAAAAAGTAAATCTGTCCGAGTCCAATATTATTATCGTACTCACTCCAAGTAAACCGTTCCTTTTAGCTGCTCAAAAGCTGTCTCCCGTATAACTAATACGGGAGACAGCTTTTGAGCACATAAATGACAAAGTTAAATCAACTTACGCATTAACCCAGAAATGTAATTTTCTTATTTTTTTTACTATACCTACCGCCTATGCGGCTCTGTACTTTAAATTGCTTAACTTTTGTTTTATATTTTGTTTGTCTTCGGAAGTGATTTGTAATCTTTGAGAAATAAAGAATCTTTAAACAGTATTTTAATATAAAACAATTTGCATGTGTCATTCAATATCTAAATAGTGTGAGCGGTTTGTTTTCTATTAAGTGAGCACACTCCTTTATTTATTGGGGAAACGAGATTCAAATACTTGGAATTATTATTTTAAAATAGTCGTTTCGAAAGAATGGTAGAAGTTCTACTAGGTAATTTTTATCGCTTTTCTTCTAGATCTATACTCTAGTGTTCGCAAGCGCTCCAGACTGTTGACCGAGGTCCTGGGTTAGATTCTTCGGTTGGGCAAAGCTTAGAGCCTGGATGTGCCCAGTTGATGGCTATGGGCTCGTCCCCTATTACATAAGACCTAAAAAAGCCTGCCGCTGTGGAAATGTAGGTGTCGTACAATTGGAACACTTTTGCCCAACGTTTCGAGTTATATAGGAAGTCGCTACATCTAATGTTATTTTCACTAGCCTAACTACGAAAAATGCTAGGCAGGTGACGATATTTAAAAGAGCCTGCATGAATCACGATACTAACCTAAAAGTTTTGTATCCCAAGTATTAAGAACAGTTCATAACACTTTACACGATATAATTTTGTCGAAACTTCCTTCAGTATCATAAATTAGGCTAGGGAAAAACAATATAAATATGATAAAAATAGCTGAACCTCACTAAATAAACAAGCCCTGCCCTGTTACCTCCAGACATTAATAGCCTATTCCCTTTTGGGTAAAGAATCGGTTTTCAATAGTCAAGCGTCTAGTTTCTAGTTTTTCCTGAAGCGGTTTCAGGAGAGAGATTATATAGAAGTTAATGAGACAGTGTGGACAATATAGAGTCCGGAGACAGAAGTGTCACTTAACTTCACGACTATATTCCTTATATAGTTTGCTAGAAGTCTGTGTACTTATCCATATTGTGTTATGTTATTAGTCCTAATTAGCAGCCGAGACCATTTCCTAGTGGTTCCGAGAGCAAATACAATAGTGTGGTTTTGGATACGATTTCCGGGTCAGGCAAATATCCGAGTTGCATGGAAAATTTTCATTAGCAGTTCAGAATTTCAGCGCAAAGATTTGATTCTTAAATATTAGGAACATAATTGGTAAAACGAGGTCGGGCATACTTTACACCAGTCTAGTAACCAGTTGATCCAGGGGCATCTGGCTAGACTGGAGGCCGACCTCTACATAGTTGAGTAAACGCTGGGCAGTTGATGATCACGAACTAAATAATAATATCCAAAAGGAAATACTGACGTGATCTTCTGTTTCTTCCGGTTTGGCATCTATCTTAGACTTATGTTACTGTTGTATTCCTGTACACTGGCAAGGAAATGAATTTTTCATGAAAATGGCTTAGCATATAGCCTACATAATATATATCTTCGGCTCAAAGAAATTGCTCAGGAGTATTGTGAGGATTTATTTTCGTTCATTGGTACATACATATGTGTGTTCAGATTTTATTGAAGGGATTATGCCTTGTAGATTTGGAACTCTAATTTTAAGCCCACGATGGAAAAATAGGGTCTTATAAGTTTGACGTGTGTACTATAAGGGTCAAAAGTGCAGTCACACTCTACCAAAACAGAAAAGATATTTTTTTTGTAAGCAGCAGAATTTCAACTTTTCGCGGTTAGTAGGAATAATCTATACTTTAATTTCTATACAAAATATTAAATCAGTTGTGGATAATTTAACTTCTTCTACAAAACTAATAAAATACATTCAAATGGCTAGTCCATTTGAGTTTTGGGAGAGTATAACTGCACTTATGACCCTTGACTGTGCCTGTGTATTTTTGTGTTTATGTATCTATTGGGGCATCATAGCTCCTAAACAGATGGACCGATTTTGATTTAGTTTTGTTTGAAATCTGACATTGTCGGGAGTGTTGTCTGTTATGTTTGATAAAAATCGGTTTAGCTGTTCAAAAGTAAACACGACTACACCTACCTACAGAGCCTCTAAAATTAATGACCCGATTACCGAAATATGACAGCTAACCACTTAAGTTATACAAGTCGGTACAATGTATCAATCTGTCCTAACTTAAGTAAATAACGCCAGTGTGATCACATCGCACAAATTTAGATTGAGAACCGGTTTGAGAGATAAGATAAGTAGGCAAATGCAATGGAGGGCCTTGGAAAGATTATGTGAATTGAGTAAAAGGGCTTGACTTAATAAAGTGGATATGAATCCTTACACAGGTAGGTTCAAACATAACGGCGACTCGGAACATTTTAGCAAGACGTGCCATTGCAATTTCATGTAAAAGCAGATTTCAGGTGGGGTACTAAGTGCGTATGGTGTACTTTAAAACCGCCACTAAGTTTGAATCGAGCTGTAGCTCCTGTTCCCAAAATCAGTTACTTCACTTAGAATTACTACTGCAACGTAGGCAAACAGCTTTCTAATATTATTTTTTACATTTCTGTTTGCCTAGCTATGAGAAAGAAAAACAACAAACAAACGTTTCCAGACATTTTATTGCAGGTACTTAGTTTTTATGTACGAAAATACACCTTTTACGACGCAAGTTATTGATGTATTGTGTCACATAAGTACGGGAAAAATCCTCCTGAGTTTCGATCGTAGCGACCCTTCTCAGCGGAGACTTGCCATAGACGCGGGCGATATTAATAATTATATATAAAAAAACACATTGCCCCATATTAGGATTTCCTATTGAATCGTGGGTGCGTTTACAAACATATAAACTCATATATACAAACACTCAGAGCCGAAACAACTATCTGTAGAGCATACAAATATTTTTTCCGTGCGGGAATCGAACCCGCGACTCGCAGCGCAGAAGCCTATCGCTCAACCACTGCGCCTACAGTGCTCCCTAAAGTGCATTTCTTTCTTCCTTCAGTCAAATAAACTGTTTGATGGCAGGATAATTTCAGGATTAACGGCTTAGTATATTTTCCGAAACATGAAGGTATCACAGGCCAGCATCCCATCCCTTATAAATTAATAAATGTTTAACGCCCGGGTCAGGACCCGGGTATTAAACATTATAACATATGTAATATGTACATTTAGAAGACGTGGTGCACCGATCCAATATAATATTTTGAAAGTATTTTTCTGTTGTCAATAAGTAAAAAACAGAACACAAACAAAGTCTGCAATTTGTCCTCAAAAACATAAATACTTATAACACTCTGTTGACCATTTGATGTATCGTGTTTATATTTATATTAACGTACTTGTGAATAAAATTGTGGCGAGTGGTTTTTCAACTGAAACCAGATTAATTCATGAGGATACTGCAGAATTAGCGACGCTAAGGGGATGACCTCCCTTGCGGAGAAGACTGCCAGACTTATTAATTATTGATTTGTTAATTTATTGTAATCAACAATTATTTTAACGAGGAACTTTGAAAAGACTTCCTTTTTATGTGACTTTGGTAATCTTCAAACTATTATAAAATATTATTTTCTTCTTTCAAATTTAAAAATACCTAAAAATCTCAGACTATATAATATTTATCAAGGTTAGCCTTGGTGGCAATTTCATAACTCTCCAATGTAATTCTCTCATTTGAGGCTTTTATTCAACAAAAGACGACTACTTGCTGACACTTAAATATTTTACACATATTCATATTCATTATATCCATTAATTGACCTTGCCACCAAGGCATAAAGTTATATATACATAACCATGCTTTACTAATAAAAGAGGGTTGCTCCTGATGGGGGACAGCTCTTGCTTGCCAGATCAAATCCTCCTAAAACTCATTTACTAATAGTAAATATATATATATATATAGTACTTAAAAAAGAACTAATAGCAAGATAAGCGAAAAATTAAAAAAAAAACTACAATTAAACAATAAGAACCTATATCCAGACTTAAACAAGACATTTTCCAACGACTTCTGTTCCCCACATTGTACACTCAGGCTTACTTTCGGCTTAGAGTGACAGATCCCTGTTGACAGCACTGTATTGTGAGCTTGGCCCAGATACTTTCCCAGGTATTTTGAGTAATGCCCTGGTTCTTTCTTTATCGTTTTATTTCGGAGACGATCTTTAAGTGTTATGTCAATTACGATGTGAACACTGGAGAATGGAAATTGGGGGTAGTTTTTTGGTAATTTGTTACTGTATTGTTTGATGATGATGTATCTTTCATAATAAAGTGGTGTGCCCCTTGCCTTCTTGAGCTCTTTAAATCTAACAGTTTATTAATGAACTCTCAAATTTGAGTAATTACTTGTTAGGCATGGAAGAGTATAAAATATATATTATATGTATGTTAAAGACAAAAGAGCCACAAATTATAATGTGATTGCAGCGGCCATTATAAAGAAGAGTCAATATATTTTCCATCAAGTTTTTACTTCAACACTTGAAGGATTGTGACAGCACAACCTCATTCCCATCTATTTGTATTATAAAAAAAGCAAGTTATTTATGTTAGTTCTAGTAAATCCACCAGTAGAAAGCACTGACACGTTCCTAGATCTGAGAAATGACATATGGGACGAACCGCTCTACCTTGGGGAACAATAATGCTATAGAGCGGTATATTGGCATTATTCTATGTAGATATGTAAGTACATTTTAAACTTTATCCAAATGGTAAAATTTGAATTTATGATTATGTGTCTTTGGCTTTCGTATATAGTACAAGCAAAACGAAAGTTAGTATTTTTTTCAGCAAAGCCACAGTACGGATTCTTATTCTGAGGCCTCGGACATCCCAAAGCTTTGGTAGTAAGAAAAGCAGATTCGAGTCTAGCTCGTTGGGTTGTTCTCCTTACCGACTGTAGAGACCTTATGATCGCATACCTTGTGATACTTTACGATTTTCCATTCATTATTATCATAGTCGTTCTATATTTATATTTGTTGCAGTCACCTGACAGGCGCTCTACATGTGATATTCATACTCAATGTTCTCGTCCCTATGTAGTTGTGATCTAAATATCTTCCAGTTTCTACACGTCATTATAGAAATACGTTACACACGCCTTATTCTTACGTGTGAATAGGAATGTATGATACCACATCTTACACTTAAGAAGTAGGTACGCAATTAACTATTGGGTGATCAATAATAAGTGGCAATATTCTAAAAGACAGCTCATTCAGAGACTTTTGAATTGGAATTTATTCGAATTCTCTCACCAAAAATTTTGAATTTTTGTTTAATTAACTAGATTTTTTTAATTTTATCGATGTTTCAAAAAGTTGTGTTTCAGTGTGACTAGTAGTGCGTTTCTATAAAAATCTCTCCGTGGTTACTTAGGTGAAATGAACTCGAAGTAAGCTGTCAAACCATCTCATCAAGGTGGCATCTTACTCCACTCACAAGTTAGCCCGGTGAGATGTTTGCAGGATAGACCGGGTGACCCGCGTTGAGATGCTATGAGTACGAATCCCACTTATTAAATTCTAGGCGAGGAAATGGCAGCACCATTATACCAAAAGGGACCTATTCTAGTATGGCTAAATCATCATTAGTTCTACTAATACTAGTAAAATTATGTGTAAAGGCTCCCACCCTGTAGACTGGTGTGAAGTGACAAGCTTTACAAAGAAAAGCAAAATGTTTCGCTTTCCAAATAGAACACAATTAGATACTTTGTCTATCGTCCTCATTCCTGTGTATTCCACTCGAAGAATTATTTATAGAAGCGACGTGACATTTATCAAATGAATATAAACCAAAGGTTCACCTACTTTTCTTTATAACACGAGCACGTAAAATCTTTGAGACATCTGACAGAATCGTTTACGTGAAACCCCTGTAAAACGAAATATGTTTGACGAAAACGATATATTTAGCGATAAAGAAAAGAGGTAAGAGGTGTTTTAGTGATTTTCAGCAACAGTAAAAAACTTGTAACTGAAGGAACTGTGACTAACAGAAACGTCGAGAAAAAATAAGTAGTCGGAGCAGTAAACTTTTACGCTATGTTGGAAAATCCCTAACGTAAATTTTTGTATATTTTTGCTCTAAATAATTACCTACTATGATGTTTGTCGGTTAGAAGAAGTTGTTGAGCTTGGTGAGTTGCTCATCTCAAATACTGCAGGTAAGCTCTTTTTTAAGCAGATCTAATAAAATAAAGCATAACTTTAAAAATATAGCTCATAACCTAACTGAAAATTTTAGTTTTCTCAGGTACGTTATTTTAGTTCTAAGCTGGCAGAGCAAATGTTCGCCACCGTGTCACACAATTTGTGCCTGTTATTGATACGGCCACATTTTTATACAAAATATCGGGCCTATGTCCGCGGCGATATTTTTCGGATCTATATTTAGATCTTTGGTCTAGGTCCTAAAAAGAAAACCCTTGTTGCAAAAACGTAGTTAAATGTAGACTAAATAGTGTTGCATAAACCAAGTTTCATTTAATTAGAGTTTGTGTTGTTGACTAACTCAAAACTCATGATTTAGATTAGATGAAAATTAGGTCTAAAGAAAGGTATGCTACAGAGAATCTTTAAATACATAATCTAATTAATTAACAATAATGAAATGATTTCGTAATATTTTACTTCGCTTCATAGATATGTAATTGTTATTCTATAATTCGACTCTCATAAATAAAAAATGTGAAATTAACGAATGAAAGTAAATGAAATTATTTTATAAGATTTTCTGTTTTCTGTAACACATTCCATTTTCCTATAAGCTCACGAGCAAATATTTCAATGAATTATTTATCTGTTTAATAAACATAAACACAATTTCACGAAAAATTTTGACAAAATAAACTTTATTGAACAGGTTTTTCTTGCCTTTTTCCGGTCGGCTTCCAGTCCAACCAGATGCAGCTGAATGCCTATATTTTAAATGAAGTGACTGCCTATCTAACCTGCACAACCTAGTAACTGGGTAACTCGATTTTCTGGCGTCTGACTACCATAATGTCTGCCAAAGATCTACAACTGACAGCCAGGACCATCAGCTTTAAGTGATTTTATGGTACGTTGGTCCCTATGTATATTGTTAACGGTGACCCGTCCACGGACCTACCTCGGGCAGTTTTGCTTTACCTGGAAGATCGGCGATTGTGGATGTTATTATTTAGCCACGAGTTCCTATATTTACTATATTATTAACATATTGATTCTCCAACGTCTTAATGTCACATTTAAAACGTATATTATATGGCGTATTTTGTATGAAAATGCACAAACGAGAAAAGCGCTCAAATTAATATATTAAGCAGAGCATTTTGCGGTCATATTAAAACGATGTTATTATGATGTGTATATATAATGTGAAAATTTGGAATGATATATATATATAAATCATGTTGGATAAGAAATATTATAGGTACTACTGTTGCAATAGCTGTATGAGTCAGGTGAAAATGTTATTAATTGTTATTTTAAACATTAATTGCATTCGTCGATCCAAATAAGTGTCTTACTCTGTTACAAATTATTTATAGCTGGAAATTACGGTACGGGGCCCACAACAAAGTGACTTTCTATCAGCGATAATGATTGGCGTAAGTCGTAAAAAAAATATAAAACATAAAAGTTATGATAATAACTGCGGCTTAAAAGTTCAAGATGATAATTTATTTATAATTAACAAGCACCTTTGGGTAGTAGTATATTAATTGAATGTCTTAAATTGGACTGTATTAAATTGCCATTACTGACAAGCCTGAAGGCTTAAGCTGGGTTGTTGGGTGCACGATGGGGATTTTACGATTGTCTTTTTTTCTTGTGTTGCTCGCAGGGTTAATAAGAAGGAATATCGGAGTACTCCCGTTTGAGCGTTTTAGAAAATATGTGTATTGATTTGTGATAAGGAATTATCAATGTGTGCAGCATAATAAGCGTAACCAGCCAAGAATGTTCCCACTGCTGGGACGCAGGCCTTTCCTCTGTGAGAGAGAGTGGTCTGTAATCTACCATGCGAGTCCAGTGCAGGTTGTTGAATGTCATATGTCTTTGTATTCATGTTTTTTTTTTCCTTTAAGGTAATGCCTGTTGCCACATGATATTTCCCGTCCCGTTTTCAGAGCAGTTGAAATATTTTACACAAATTAAATGCCTACCTGGGCTCGAACCCATGACTTACAACACTCTCGCGGCTATTGCCCAGAGGAAACAGCCGCGAGAGAGTAATGACCCAGAGGCCATCATTGCTCTTAATGCAGTATGCCAGTGGGCATGACTCTCTAAGTATTGCAGCAATTTCTATAAAAGTAAAATATAACTTAATAAGAGTCTAATACTACAACAATCCTAATGTTAAATTACAATTGTAATACGGTGATTATACTTTGTAAATTTACTTCAGATTGCATTATTCGCTTGCATGAAATTCACTCGTTACTTGAGCACCGAAGCTATTCACATGCAAGCGAAACTACTGAGCAAATTAAGACATGAAGTTATAATATATAAAAAAATTAACGACGGCTTTAAGTTGCTCGACAGGCATTTGCTATTAAAGGTTTTCATGAAAAAGAACCTAATTTTCATTTTGATTTTTAATATTTTTCCTCGTCTGCTTAAGTCTTTGGCACTTCTGACTTAAGTCTTGACTTCGATTCCTGGGTCGAACAGTGCTATTGGGTTTTTCATCTGGAATTTCCCAGTAGCCCAGCATCTGGATTTGTCAGCGATTGCATACCCAAAAATCTTATTATAACAATAACACACTAACGAAATATTCTGAGCATTCAATTGATGTTGTCGCACGTCTTTAGCCACCTTATCGAATTATTCGTAAATCAACAACTATCTAATACCGATGTTTAAAAATATACATAACTTTGATTAATTGCACGTACGATAATACTGATAATATAAATATCCAGCTCTATAATAGCAAATTCACAATAATAAAGCAATATATTTGCCACACTGCAGAATAAATCTATGCCTGACAGCAATTGAGATTAAAAATATGATCGATTGTAATTCGATTTTAAATGACTGCCTTTTAACTTTTAGAATCGATATGATTACAATCATGTTGCTGAATCATTATTCGGTTTTAGATACAGAGTATGGAACCTAGAGACGCCACTGCTAATATGTTTCGGTTCCCAAACAGTTTAGAATGTGCCGAGCACAAGAGAAGTTTTAGCTGTCATAGCCATTGTCAGAATTGTCATCATCATAAGCGGATCATTTAAGCGGAAAAACTTCTACTGCTGGATTTTACCTACAAAACTCTCCCAAGCGTCGCCACATCGACCAGTCTTGTTTATCTCGCATCCGGCAAATTCCTGTGATTTTTGCCAGAATGCCTTCCAACGTTTCATCTTCCAATAAGCGGACCATCATCTCTTCTGAGAACAGTCACGTGTCGTCAATTTCTATAAGTTATCAATGGCACTCACTGATACGCTCAGTTTGTATTAAAAGTTTTAACAATGCCGTCTCTGGCAATGCTCGCCGAAGCGGCTCGGTGCTCTGTGGATCTCGATTAGCCATATATCATGTTTTTTTTTTAATGTGAAACAAATACCTATCGAATGTTTTTGTTCCTCGAGGCGAAACACGAGTGGTTTAATTTCATGTTACTCCTGCTAAGATACTCGCATTAATTTATGTCACGCAAATTATAAATCTTTAATGAATTGAGCAAGTAAAGGACAAATTGACATCTTTCCGTATTTTATTAATTAATCATTTTTAGTAACTGAGTGTACAAAACATCAATTTCTTCAGTGCATAGGTCACCAAATGGCGGAACGCGGTCCGGATCCGGACCGCCGACCTATTTTGTGGAGAGCTATTCAAGATAGATTCCATCATCATCATTTCACCCAAAATACTACCACTATTGAACTTAGGCCTCCCCCGAGCGTCGCCACATTGACCGGTACTTCTCACATCCAGATATATTACAAGATGAACTTACCGATGAACATCTCCAAGATTTAATGACAATAACCGGCACGAGCTTTAGTCTAATCTTAGCACGGATAGTTCAAGGCAAAAAAAAATTCACGTTAATATTTGGTAGAAAATCTTGCTTGACTTTTATTGATTTAAATTGTTTATAATTTAATAAATTTCTATAATAAACATTTTTAGAAACGGACCCCAAATGAAAGTAATTGATGACCCCTAGCATAGGTCCTAGGCTACTAATTAGGACGTGTCACTGAGTTTAGAAAACTGCACACATTTTATCAAGTTCACCACCGCGCACCGCCTATGAAATATTACTATATCAGAGTTATCGCAGATGCAAGACCTTCCTAGAAAAGAAGTATTTGTTTTTAAATACTTCATGTGCCTGTCGTGCATAAACTCTTACAATTTATTTACCTTTTGAGCACATATATTTGTTACTTAGCCGAAGTAATTCAGGTTAAAATTAATCAATTAAACAGTTAATTTACATAATTGGCAGAACATCTTATCTTTAAGAATAACTTGTTATGGTAATGCATAACAATTTTTATACTAAATACCCTTAACTGACACTGTCGTAATAGCCCAGAGGACTTCTGATGCGTTTTTTTTTAGAAGACTGTGAGTTCAGAACTTGCAAAATATTTTAATTTTATATTAAAGATTTGAAGTATACATAACTTTCATTTCTTCAGAAAATGAACCAAGATTTAGGCGTTATAAAGAATTTTTGATGCTGTCAATTAACATGAATTATACATGTGGTCATTAAAACTAAAAGCTACAAACATCATGTTTGCATCACACAATAATTAAAATTGGCATTATTTTCCTGTGTTGTATAACCGTTATTACAGGCAACAATTATTTATTATTCAAAAAATAATTAAATAACTACTCTCGGTTTCATGCCGTGGTACGTTAATATTGTTTGGTCTGTGGTTATTGTGGGAAATTGAGATAACGACCAGGTAATTTTATAACAGACGGAAAATATTTGCTATTTTAGTTAAACTTCGTTCAATCACAAATTATAATTACATACATATCTATTTACTTACATAAAGTCACGCCATTTTCCCATAAGGATAGGCAGAATGCTACCTGCAACGATCTTACAGACTCCTTTTGCTTCGTTTATATTTACCATATTGTAAAGATTCTTTAGTTTTAATTCATATCAGATGATAATTACAAGGGTTCCATTTTAAAAGCTTTGAGGATATCAAAGACTGCAAAATGTTTTCACTGCGATATACCATACCTTTTTATTTTTTTCATACTCCGTTATTTAATGAGAAGATACCCGTTGGAAACCCCGAGTCAGGCTCTAGAAAAAGTGTGTAAAGTGTGATTGTCAAAAAATTCAAAATGATTGAAATGCTCTACCGAACTGTCACGCTGATAGCATGTTATAGTGTCTATATATCCCCATAGTGAGTTATATCTATTCGTTAAGATATAACTCACTTTAAACTAACTTAAATAACTAACGTGTTAACTAACACTTAGTATAACTGATTCATAAAACAAAAGTTTAACCAATGAAAGACAGTCAACTACAACTATAGATAGTGGAAGAATTCTGAAAGGTATTTAAATAAAAGGAGTGTGTTTTTCATCTACACGCTCAGAAGAAGTTAGTAGGTATATATGTTACGTACCAAGTGATTAATTAGGCATTATTCATAATGCCCTGCCTGGGCATTATTTGAAAATGCTCAATATGAGTAGGCAATAAGATAAAACTTGAAATAATTAATACATAGATCGGGCTTTCTAAAAATTTTTTTTTTTTTTTAATTATTCTGATATTGACATTTGTTTTCGAATAGAATAGATAAGATACGATTCACGACGATTCGTTTTAGGTTTCGAGTTTTTTTTTTGTTAGTTAAGCAATAAACCTATTTCTGTCTGCAGAATCTAAAGTAACCTAACATGAAGGAGATTGAGTTCGCTCACTTCAGCTCCTTTCATCTCCTTCGAACCTAATCTATCCGTGTCGGGGTGCCCTAAGCTCCCGAGCTCGCTTGGCTCGCTCTTGGTCTTATTCATTGACCATAATCATCGAATAACCTAACCGTTACGTAGCAATATTTATAACAAGCGGACGCCTCGCAGTTTCACCCATGTAGTTCCCATTCCCGTGGGAATACGGTGATAAAAAGTAACCTATGTCATCCGGGAATAGCGTAGCTTTCCAACGGTGAAAGAAATTTTGAAATCGGTCTAGTAGTTTATTCGTTACATACAAAAATACAAATCTTTTCTCTTTATATTATTAGTATAGATTACCAGAAAATGTGATAAATATAGATTTTTTTAATATAGAATCAATATTCATTACATTGCCCGATTTGACTTGACTAGATTAATAATGCCCGGGTACTATACTTAGTGCCCTGATTAATCACTAAGTCCATGACATATACACCCTCGCAACATGAAAACTTGTTAAATTAATGGCCGACACAAATGAAAGTTGGTCACGTTATTTAGTAAAATGTATTTAAATTAAAACTATTTGTGCAATTATGTGATTGTTGGGCACGTGGCTCTGTCAGTTTGTGCTTGTGGAGCTTATAATAATATCCTTATGTAATAAGCCTTTTTTGAGTGTACATACCTTTCTTCAGATGATTACGAAACAATTTTTTACTTTGTTCAGGTAGCCGATAGTATTTTTTGTATTAAAAAATAGCTAGCGAAATTCCATTAGCACTTTGGTAATGAATTTCTAGATAATGACCAGGGATCGGATTAGGTTGTGTGATTTACATAAGTATGAGCAGAGGAAGTTATTTAGAGTAGATGAATACATCCTTTGAAGTCCCGGCATAAAAATCGTGACGTATTAATCACAGGATTTAAAAATGACGTTTATTTCATAATTCTCAATAGTATTATGATAATGATAAAGATGTCGGGTATAGTACTTATATAGTAAGAAACATTTCAAGTTATAAGGATGTAAACCGATATACAAACAGGGAAACCTGGCAAAGAAATAACTTGAAATACCAAGAAGTCTCCAATAAAAGGTACGAAAAAAAGCAGAAATAAACCTGAGTTCATTAATACGTTTTTGTCAATAAAACTTTATGCTTCCCGACTGGTTATGAATTAATTGATACCGAAAAGCTAATTAACAGCGTGAGTAATGTGGGCGTTACCGTGGCTATATTAACTTTTATTCATGTTGTTTCGTGTAGTAAACGTGTTTAAATTATTTTCTATGAATTGTTCCGGTTGCAGACCAAGATCTAAGTTAACTTAGTTTAGCGCGCAAATCTAAGGAAATTTTTCATATTTGTGTGCACATTGAAAACTTCTTCTGTACTTTCCTATTTCATTTAAGACTAAGGGCTATATCATATCCTCAAGTCATATCCTCCAACTATACTTATTGAAAATCATCAAATTATTGTCGTTAATTCAGAGTCTTTTTCTATTGTCAAGGCAACTATTTTGGATGGAAATCATTGGAATATGGACCTAAGAATTTTATTGACATTCTTTTCATTTGTTTAAATTCCAAGTAGCATGAGAAGGGTAAGTGCAGTGGGAAACATTCTGACCAATATTTTCGAAACTTTACTGCACCCTTCTGTAATAATTCACATCATTTTATGTCCTTAATGAGCAAAATACTTGCTTAATCAACGTCTACTCCCAATACCTATTACGAACCCACTTTGGCTCTCCGTTTTTTAAGTCGGTTAAAAACCTGTTTATTTTTAATATCAGAGAGACATACCAACATTCCCATTAAATAAACCTTAATAAAGTGTGATTTTTTTAGTCTACAAAAAAGCCTTAGCCTTATATCCTGAGAATAAAATATTTATAAGGCTATCCTTAACTTTTTGAAAATTGCGATTTTTAACTTTTCTACTAATTAACTCCTCTAATTTAAATTGGTCAATTTGTTTATCCTCATCCAAAACAGGATCCAAGGGCGTTAAAACTATTTTATTCTTCTTCTATTATATTCTTGTTGACTGTATCTACACTTTTTTCAAAATCTTTGAATACAGTTAGCAATTTTCCAAAAAGTTAAGGCCAGACTCCTAATAACGCTTTTCTGTAGCAGCAACTATTAAGGAATGTGCCTTTACTGCCCCGTATCAAAAATACTGTAAAGCTCAATCAAAAAAAATCAGTCTGTATAAATGCACAAACGTTCTTTTTCACACGATCCAGTAATTATACGTTTAAAAATCAAGCAGAAGCAACGATTATTACCATACAGGAGTCCAATGGTTTTTAATTTAACCTCTGTTAAAACGGTAACACCCATCAATAAACAAGAAAGACTTAAGTAACAATAAAAAGTTACAAGCGAAACAAGCACCTACTGCAAATAAAATATTCAGAAGAACAGCGAAAATTGAATAGTTTATTTTGTAGGTACGAGAATTCTTGACATTTGCGTCGGTACAGCCTTGTTTTTTTTTTTTGTCTTATGCGACAAAATTGTGCAGACTTAATTTAAGCCTTGGTACTTATAAATAGAGTATATTTCCGCTTGTTTCAGGGCGGTTACTTTTTGTTTCTTTGACATAATACCACCCATTTTCTCGTCAATGAACAGGCGCCAGTAACCAGTTTGACCGGTAGTGTCCACTTAACTTTGATACAAAAATGTTGGAATGGCAACTTATCATGTAACTTATGCGTTATTAATTTCGCAATATTTTGCCTGTGAAATATAAAACAAGCAAAACATAAAACCGCACACGGAACAATAAAACACACAAAAACAGAAATCATAATGTCAAAACCGTACACGTCCACGTCACAACCTAGCACAAATTAGTAAAATATTCCAAATAACCATCACGACCATCGACCATTGAGATCTTTTATCATTTTCCCGTATTTTCGGGACACAGGACTGCTCAACGATATTTACGAGTATATATAGGCTTATAAACAACCCTGATATATATTTTTTCGCTGTTCGCATTTAGACTGAAGCGAGAAAGGCGTAGACACGTTTTGTGCAAAGTAAAGTTTAAAATGAGCGTCGGCACGTTTACCGTCTTATTTTTCAGTTTACTGTAAAGAAGTTTGTTGGAGTATTTTTTCTATTTTAGAGATGGACTTTATTTTGAATAATCTTATTACGAGGAATAAGCCTAAAAGATTACTGTACCGACAAAATCTCTCTGTAATTTTACTGCTAAAAACTTTTGTTCTTGTATTTAGTGAGAATCTGCGACAAGAGTTTGTTTGCATTATTAGAAAATCTTCGGTAAACAATGGGCAAAAAAAGCTTTGCTGAATGGTATAGATATTATTTACGATCAAACAATGTACAAGTCAGGTAACTAATTGTATATTGAATAACTAGGTTTTTGCGGCGGTGCGGTGTACCTTCGGTGGATTAACCCACAAGAAGCGTGCAATTTCCGGTTTAAAAGTAGTCTAGAATAGATATAATTGAATTTTCGTAATCGTATAAGTGTTTCCAGAGATAACCTTTTGAAACATACGAACGGAGAAACAATTTTACTTATTTATGGTTAGTTTAAATACCCATTGAGTAATTTAGAGGTCCGTGTAAAATATCGATACCTAACCAAACCATTGATTACCAAATATTGATTAGTTAGTTAGTTTATGAATATCCGAATTTAAATATTGTTGATTTTTTTTAGTACACCTTACACTTTTGTGCCCTTATTAACCCAAAGGTTGACTGGAAGAAAATGTCTTGCTGCATAAGTCCGCCTGTGTATCACCATTGTACATTAAGTATAGATAAATAACTCAAAATCATATCACCACTTCTTATCCACACCAACGAATCCAAGCCACTTCTTTCCTCCGAGCATGTCGGCGGCGTACTTCAACTGATCGTTAATGGTATCAGTTGGGTCACATCACAACATCTGCCTCACCTCCGTCATTAACGTATTAATAAAGCGACTTAACCGAATTAAAAGGCGACTATCTTGGTTCAGGAAGATTTATTACTTTGAGCATATTGTTTAAGTTGTCATGCTTTCCAGGTGATTTTTTGGTACATTGATAATTATAAGCTTTAATAAGCTTATATAAGTGGCAGTACACCGATTTGCAGGATTAATATGCGCATGTTTACTATGGCATGAAATTAAGACACGGTGGAACTTCATTTTTTTTTTCTGAGCCAAATATCTGTTTAAAGAACTTTAAAACGAAATTGCCGACGCCTACTGCTACAAAGCGTATTCACGGGTTAAACAGAAAGACGTTTTAATATAGTAGAACCATCATTTTTCTAGAGGTGTAAAAGAAACGCAATATCGCAAGAAAGTTCTCGTCTTAAAGGTTTTTCATTCTTGTTGCCTAATTTTCATTCTCTCAATTGTTACTTTTTCATTTCGTACACACTTTGTATTGGCTTCTTATCAATTTATATACTTTTATGTTAATAAAATAATTGATTTGATTAGTTTCAGTTTTAAACATTGCTGTAAATAACCATTTTGTTGTATATTATTTGTCCGCATCATGCGACAATTTGAACCTATGAGGTGGTGATGGCCGCGAGAGCCCGTTGGACGCCCTCCAGTCGATAGTGACGCTTGGAGGACGTCTCGATAGTGAACGTCTGAAATTATGATGACGATGTCATCTGTATGAAAAGAGAAGACAAGTCATTCAAAAACTGAGAGAAATTCTGCCTACAAAACTTAATAAGCATTACTCCTAATATAAATGCGAACCTTTTACGTATTCAGGTTAATATATAAAAAGCTAAGTCGGTCAATGGCAAAGGAAAAAAAGGTAATAAAAATGGATGTTAGGCGCTCAAAAGGAGTCGAGTAAAGTAAATCTTGAAATGAATGATTTCTATACACCTTTAGTAATATACGGTGTGGTAAGGTTTAAAAAGGTCTGTAATGGGACATAGGATAATTTTGTGACATTGGTTTCATATAAATATTTTTGGCGGTTGGTAGGAGAGTTACGAATGTATCAGTTGATTTTCGCCAGGATTAAAACATCCAATAACACGGATCATCAATTTCACATGTGTATTTTTGTAACTTATCTGCTATATATAGACTGGAACAAAATGTAGTATCCAAAAGTAGCTTCATAATATTACCGGCCTGTATCCATCCACTTCTTACCGGCCTGTATGCAAGGCCATTGAATTATTATTATAACCCAGCAAAGCATAATCATTATTCCTTCCCAATTCTTCGCCACGGATTTAACTCCATCTGTCAATCTACCAGCTCGTCGCTAACGGGATGGTCCAATCAATGAAAGACGCTACGTCCTCAAGCAAATTTCAGCAGGTGATGTTGCCATCATCTATGGACCGAAACCGATGGAGAGACTTCTTTAAAAGCCACCATGGGGTGAAGACTATTTATTTTTCCTCTTTAATTTAACACGCACAAGCTACGTCCCCACATATGATTCACTTGCAATTGAATATGGGAGACTAAAACTATTGCTGGTCATTGAATGTTTCAATATTAGTTATAGTTTATGTTTTTCTGTTTCTATTATACTTATAGGCGCGTTATAATTGACTCTTTTGTTTTGCGTACAATATCGCGCGGCCATTATTTGGATTGTTCGGTGGGCTCGAATTGGTCTCTAATCAAATATTGAACAGAAATGCCTTTGTTCTATTCTAATTGGGTTATATGGTGTGGTGTTCTGCTGTGCAGACCTACACGTTTTTAAGTCTACTTACATTTTAATAAATACTTTACAAAACATACCTTTATATCTTTTGATTTTGTATCAACTCATGTCTCATTTTTATGTATTCGTTGTTACTGTTAACACCTGAAAAGCATACCTTTAGTTATCTCTGATTGTTTTAATATTCCATAACTTATTTATATCGCTAATTTCTAAAATCTTGTAATTTTTTATACTCTGACATGTTTATCTTAATTGACATCTGTCTCTCCAATTTATTTTTCTTAAGCCATAGACATAATATACCATGGACTAGACCTTCCTTAAGCTAGTTGTACATTATAATAAGGGCAGCGTAGACTGCCACCTCTGTAAACCGTTTTTATTCGTTCTGGTCATATAATTGATATTTTAAATTTGAAATTCGGAACAGATGACACAGAACGAAAGAAAAACGGGCGTCGGATTTCAGTTTGGTTTTGACTGCGAAATTGGAAAGATATTTAAGCCTTAAATTACAAAGTTTATACTGATCCACTATGTACATTACAAATGTATTGAATTCAGTTCGTGAATGAGTGTTATACATCCCTGGAGACTTCTATTAAATAACAATCTATACTCTAAAGTGAACTTTTACTGTTTTTACAATGGGACGTGCCAGACTGGCATGTGGAACTGGCATGGGCTGCTGCAGACAGGTCCTTAGCGGCGCGTCGTTTTGCGCGAGCGCCCTCATCTCTCCTGGTTGCCTGCCTTTCTACCTACCAACCCGACGTTGTGCAAGAGCCGCAGCTACAGCGCGCCCGGCAGCAGTGCGCGCAGGTTGCGCACGCTGAAGAGGAGCGCCCACAACTCGCGGTAGCGCTCTTCCAGCCGCCTCATCGCACCGTACCACGCCGGCCTTATTTTACCTTTTTCTTACTTTTTATTTTTATTTTAATAACGTAGCTTACGTTTAGCTCATCTGAGCTAAACGTAACGTTACAGTTTGGCGCCCAAATCTTAAAATTGGGCGTAACGGTATTGTTTGTGCGCCCAATTTGGCAAGAACTCACCCCATCACCCACACTTTACCTATTTTTTTAAAACTACTTATTTATTTTTAATGTGGGCTCGATTTTTCTTTTTCTCAAAATTCTAAAACCATACTTGCACAAGTGTATACGCTAACTTTTGGTTTCCCTTTCAGGCCTTCATTTTATCATCATTTTTACTTTTGTTAGTACTTTTATTTTTTATTCTCCTCAATTCAATTTTAACCTATTAGGCAATTTTTTTTATCCCTCTTTTTCTTTTATTTTTTTTTAGAGCGGTTTGGCAACTCTGTAAAAAAGCCCCTAATGCCTTGTAAATATGATCTTCCCTCTTGTAAATATGTTTTTCCCTCTTGTAAATATCTTTTACCTCTTTAAACTTGAGTTTCCTCTTTAAACTTGAGTTTCTTCTTTAAACTTGAGTTTCCTCTTTAAACTTGAGTTTCCTCTTTAAACTTGAGTTTCCTCTTTAAACTTGAGTTCTCTCTTATAATCCAACTCTTAGAGCGGTCTGCACAACTCTGAAAGCCTTATGTGCAAAGAGCGGTCCCGTAACTCTTTAAAAATAAGCCAAATGCGTGGGCTCTTATAAATATTTGAATATTCTTCGGGTTTTCAAACAGGTGCGGGTTACGACACCTAATTAAAAAAAATAAGCCTTAGTAATTTTAAATAAATATTTCCTTGTGGAGTATGCGTCATTGAATGTGAACCATATCCCCTACGTGTGATTGAATGAGAGAGTTTGAAGAAAGTATGAAAGATGTTGTGTGATAGATCAAGGATTATATTTAAACCTGCAAAATTTTCATCCAGTTGAAAATTTTTCTGGGGTCATCGGGGAAATGTGGTGTTCTGCTGTGCAGACCTACACGTTTTTAAGTCTACTTACATTTTAATAAATACTTTACAAAACATACCTTTATATCTTTTGATTTTGTATCAACTCATGTCTCATTTTTATGTATTCGTTGTTACTGTTAACACCTGAAAAGCATACCTTTAGTTATCTCTGATTGTTTTAATATTCCATAACTTATTTATATCGCTAATTTCTAAAATCTTGTAATTTTTTATACTCTGACATGTTTATCTTAATTGACATCTGTCTCTCCAATTTATTTTTCTTAAGCCATAGACATAATATACCATGGACTAGACCTTCCTTAAGCTAGTTGTACATTATAATAAGGGCAGCGTAGACTGCCACCTCTGTAAACCGTTTTTATTCGTTCTGGTCATATAATTGATATTTTAAATTTGAAATTCGGAACAGATGACACAGAACGAAAGAAAAACGGGCGTCGGATTTCAGTTTGGTTTTGACTGCGAAATTGGAAAGATATTTAAGCCTTAAATTACAAAGTTTATACTGATCCACTATGTACATTACAAATGTATTGAATTCAGTTCGTGAATGAGTGTTATACATCCCTGGAGACTTCTATTAAATAACAATCTATACTCTAAAGTGAACTTTTACTGTTTTTACAATGGGACGTGCCAGACTGGCATGTGGAACTGGCATGGGCTGCTGCAGACAGGTCCTTAGCGGCGCGTCGTTTTGCGCGAGCGCCCTCATCTCTCCTGGTTGCCTGCCTTTCTACCTACCAACCCGACGTTGTGCAAGAGCCGCAGCTACAGCGCGCCCGGCAGCAGTGCGCGCAGGTTGCGCACGCTGAAGAGGAGCGCCCACAACTCGCGGTAGCGCTCTTCCAGCCGCCTCATCGCACCGTACCACGCCGGCCTTATTTTACCTTTTTCTTACTTTTTATTTTTATTTTAATAACGTAGCTTACGTTTAGCTCATCTGAGCTAAACGTAACGTTACAATGGGTTCAAAATATGTATTTTTTATAGTATTGTGTTTTAGTTTCGGTTATAATATGTTTATACAGATAGCATAATAGATTTATATAGAGAGTTTATTTTAAAAATGGACTACTCGTTGTTCTCCTAACTAGACGCTATGAGTGGGCTTTTCTGTACTTTTTCTGAGCCGGGTAAAGTGGCGTTTACTCAAGTTGCCACCCAAAAAACTGACTCTGGATCACCAGTCTCATGTAATGTCATGAGACTGCGTGTAAGATAATGATTGGACTCGATAGTTTTTGATATAATGTTGTAAATTTTATAGATCCGATCGAATTATCATAAAACCAACTCCTAAATAGATGATTTCTAGTGACAACTCCTATTTCGCAGTATCAAATTTTATATTGGTATTATATTGATACAGTTGATATGGCTTCTACGTAATACACACAGGAATAACAATGTATCAGCTGCTAATTATAAATGACAAATACGGAAACTGGGTTATTGTGAGACAATAGTTACTTTCATTTTGTTACTATTACGACAAATGATTCATTGTAATGTGCTAAATTGTGGAACTAGATAATTAATGTTTAACCCAGAATGTACTCGCCAGCAATACAATTACGAACTCGGACTTAGCTGTAGTATTTAGGTACTTGTAATGATCGAAATTAAAGTACATACTATATAAGCTTTTTTGATTCTGATCAAGCATAAATTGTTAGGAAAGTATTTCCAGTGATAATTTTTGAAGTCTTTCCTTCTAGATTTATATGATCTATGTTGTGGTTGCTAGGTGATACTTTTTACCATATGTTAAAATGTACTCTGTGCTTGTTACTGTTTGTACTTTTGATATCGCAAGAAATATATTATGTGAAAACCAAATTCCACTGTGTTTACTTTAATATAAATTCATCCTTCATTAAATAAAAATCGATAAACTACCAACTCCATTAAATCTTTAAACTTAAGAATTCAGAAAAGAAACATTAACTTGACAAATAGAAAAATAAATCAGCAGTGTTATTCAAAAACGTACCCGATTAAATTGTTGGAACAACCCGTCGTTATCAACAACTAGTCGTTACAAAGTATATTGATGTCATTAATTCAGGAACATGACTCCATTATGTTTAATGCCTCATGTTATAGGTTGGAATTAAGCAGAATAAGTTGTTAACTGTTTAAATACTGGAGTACGAGTATAATATTGGGGTTTTAGGTTTCTAAAGGAACATCATCTGCCAACACTTTTCCCAAATGTTTGGGGACAGATTCTAGATTAACCGAGTGCAGCTGAATTTCAGTATTATAAATGAGGATCGATTTCCTACGGATAAGCTGTGTCAAACAGACCATTAATTGTTTGATGATATTCCTACGTTACCTACTACTGAGATGGCGGCTAATATCTAGAGAACTATGGCAGTAGAAAACCATATTGCGACGGCCCCATATAAATGTGAAAAGTGTGATAAGTATATTATTACCCGCTTTGCTTTTTTTGTGAGAATCCACAGAACACATAATTAGAAGATAATTAGAACATAATTAGATTTATTAGAAGAGATAACGGTGAAAACTAAAGATTCAAATCAAAGAAAATGAATAAAAAAGTATAAATAAAATAAAACATAAATTACATCGTTATTTGAATGTCTCGATTTATCGTTAATCGACTCGATAAATAAATCAATTCTATAATGTGTGTGGTCGGATTTTTACCTGTTACTACTGTTTATTAGATACTCAGACATGTATTTAAGAGCAGCTCTTGCTTAGACGATGCTTTAACAAATCATTCAATAAACCGACCGAATTTCAATTGATTGGCAATCTATTGAAATATAAAAAATGAATATAAAAGTACCAACTCATGTATGTGGGAACTTTTATTTCAGGAGATAGTCTGTAATGGCGAAAATAAAACGGTTTCTTTTTATTTAGTTATGATTTGCATTAAAACTGCTAGTACTTTTTCCGACAGAGTTTTTGTCCCTGTGTAAGTATTTTACATTCATGAGTATTTCCACATTTAGACAGGTTGTCTGTAAATCTGTTGAGTTTATAAACGCATTCTTCTTTCATATTTATGTATCTACCCAGAAATATAACACAAACCGTATTTAACATTAACATTATAAGCGGGATATTTACCATGTTTACTGTTTGTTGCGAGTTTCCGATATTTCGGTGCTGTTGCAAGCACCATGATCATGGATAACCGTATTTACTTTCATTAGGCCTACATAAATGGTAGAGTATATATAGGTACTTTAATAATGCAATAAAAATTAAATAATTTCTTTATTTGAAACTCAATTGTTCTTAGAGTATCAATAAGGCTAAAGAGCCTGTTCAACTTCTATTTTATTTTTGAGTTGATTGTGGTTTCTATAAAATCATATTTATATAAGCATTTACAGAATCTGCTTTGGCTACCAGTAACCTACTTTATGGGAGACAGCAGTTTGTTATAAGATTAGTGTTTTTCACAAGGCTTCGCTGCCTTTATTTATTTTATATATACTTTATTGTAGGTACACCAGGTTAAAACAAAGAAAAGGAAACTGAAAACTAAAATACATACAAAGGGCGACCTTATCGCATACCGCGATCTCTTCCAGGCAACCTGTCCTTTGCCTAGCCTATTCAATGGCAGTGTAGTTTTCTAACGATAAGTAGGTATAAGTTTTTTAGTCAATTGTTCTGTGCTAGGCAGCACTGATACCGGACATTACCGCAATCGGAAGAGGTGCAAAACAAACTATCACAAACAAAAAGATTTCTTAATTTTTCAAAAACCTGGGGCCTTACTCTGATTTGTCAACACTATCACGGCTCCACTGTGTGAGAGAGACGGAAATATACAGGACGAAGAGCACTATCCCTTTTTAACAGCGGTGTCATGATATATTTGATACGTCATAGTATGGCCCCAGACATATGTTTAGTATCCTATTCAGACACCCACGGGTAGTCTTTCCCGGAAAACATATACTTAGCGCTCTATACTTTGCATTAATACTCTAGTGAAAAGCCATTGGCTTCAATATTCTCAGTCAGTAACAAAATTATTTGTATTGCTATATTATATATAATAGATTGGAAAAGTTTAGCGGTCTCTTTGAATATCTTTGCCTATAATAACGTAAATAGGTTATTTGGTACTGTTGCTAAATAACCTATTCAGTTGCGCGCGAGACGCCGACGCGAGCGCACGTAGTTTGTTTACTTCGTATCGCTTGATTTAATTAAAGTACCCTCATTAGTTGAAAATGGAAGAAAAGAGTGACGGAAACGCGGACGATAGAGATTTAGAGTTTTCTAGTGTCTTTACGGGAGAGAATAGTAACAACCGGAATGAAAATGAGATGGATAGTGGAAGAATTGCTGAAAAAAGGGCCAGAGAAAAGGGTGATGAAAGCAGTGAAGAAGGTTTTATAACAGTGATAAGGAGGCGACCTAAACGTCTTTTACGGAGTGATTCTGGAATCGAAGGCGAACCGAGAAAAGGAATAAGAGAGGAAAATATAGAAGATACATATAAAGTTTGTTTAACATCCTTACAAATCTTACCCAAACAAATGGCATTAGCTAAATTATTGAAAAATGAAAACATAGAAAACATTATGAGAATCAGCTATAAGAGTCCCTACAAGGTGGTAATACAATTTGCTAATAAAGAAGACGGAGAAAAGTTAATAAAATGTCAGAAGTTCATTGATTTAGAAGTAAGGGCTCAATTTGTCAATCAATTGAGATTATCTTACGGAATAATTAAGGGTGTAGATTTGGAACTGAGTGAAACAGAGATACTAGAGACGGTAGAGAGCTCATGCAAAATTTTATCAGTTAGAAGGTTGAAGCGTATCAGTCAGGACAGAGAGTGGGTGGACAGTGAGACTGTGCGTATCTGTTTTGAGAGGCCAGCACCTCCAGAGTTTATTCTTGCTTACGGGTGCCGTTTCCGAGTAGAACGATATGTATTTCCGGTCTCTCAATGCTCTGCCTGCTGGAAATTCGGTCATATAAAGAAATTCTGCCCAATTAAAAAGATTATGTGTCCTAAATGCGGCAAGGAACAC
The DNA here is from genome assembly GCA_947562075.1 of Orthosia gracilis. Classification (NCBI taxonomy): domain Eukaryota; kingdom Metazoa; phylum Arthropoda; class Insecta; order Lepidoptera; family Noctuidae; genus Orthosia; species Orthosia gracilis. The sequence goes on along the minus strand of OX387266.1, from coordinate 8,709,574 downwards.
GACAATTGTGAAACAGAAAGAATTGTATGCCCTAATTGCAAAGGACCTCATATAGCACTTGACAAGACGTGCCCTGTCTTCCTAAAAGAAAAAGAAATTCGGAAGCTGATGAGTGTGCAGAATATTTCCTATAGAAAAGCCCTAGAATTATATCTTAAGAACTACAATAATAAAAGTACTTTTGAGGCAATCGAGGTTCCTGAGGAAAAAAGTGAAGGGAGCCAAGCTACGTTTAAGAAGACCTACAGTAGTACTGTGCAATCAACAATTAATACACAAAAGGAACTAATTAATGAAAGTATATGTAGTCAAAGCGAGAGCTTAGACAGTAGACAAATACAAAAACAGAAGATGAATAGATCGAAGAAGCAAAATAAAAATAAGAATGGGCGAGATAGTCAAACTACATTTATGGAAACAGAGTGTGAAACTTCTTCTACAGAAGGTGAGATGAATATAAGCAATCGAGAAGATGAGCAATTGAGAAAAGAAGAAGGTGAGAAGAAAAAGGAAAGAAAATTCAGATTTAGAGAGATATTTTTAAAAATTAATGAAATTATTTGGTCGGAGAAAGGATTTGAAGAAATAATTATGTCGGTGTTGAAAGTAATGTATGAGGAATGCAAGGTATTTGTCAAAGATTTTTTTATTGGTGAAAACTTACGTCAATTGTTGTTAAAGTACGTAAATGGATAATTATCACAAAGACGCGTTGATTAATATACTACAATGGAATAGCCAAAGCTTAAAGCCAAAATCAGTTACTTTAGATGCATTACTGGGGCAAGAAAAAATACATTTTATTATAGTTAGTGAAACTTGGCTAAGCTCAGACATTAATCTGAATATAAGGGGTTATAATATATATAGAAAGGACAGAGAGGATTCTTACGGGGGTGTCGCGATAATTATCCATAAATCTATACAGGCGCATGTATGCCCAATTAATGTAAGTAATGTAGGTATAGAGGTTATATTTGTGTAAAAATACTTAATTGCAAAAGTTTAGAATATGTTGTATCTATTTACTGCCCATCTTCAGTGCGTACAACCGCATCAGATTGGGACAATATCTTCTCATTAGTACCTAAAAAATCATTGATTGCAGGTGACTTTAACGGTCACCATACGAACTGGTCCTATAAAACAGATCAGCGAGGAACTCAAATACTAGATACATCGTTAGATCATGGTTTTGTTACACTAAATAATGGAGAGGCAACCCGAGTCAAGTTAGTTAACGGAAGTGTACAAAAATCATCACCGGACATCACATTCGCGTCATCTGATATCGCTATTTAGTTTCAATGGGCTATAATGAATGAAAATCTAGGTAGCGACCATCTCGTAATTAAGATTTCAATGAATTTTCAAGAGAGTATCGAATATAAACAAAGACGAAACTTTAAAAAAGCAAAGTGGGAAGCATATCGTCATGAACTTGTAGATTCTTTCTCTAGTGTAGTCGACGTCGGCAATAATATTCAAGTATTGTATGACTTTTTTGTTGAGCAAGTTGATAAGGCAGCAAATAAGCACATACCCATGTTTAAGATGTGTACTAGTCCTTTAAAGAATTTTAAGCCAAAAGAGTATTGGGATCCATCATTGTCTAGAGCAGTGGCCGAACGTAGGTTGGCTTTGGCCAAATTCAGACGAAATCCTACTCCTGAGAATTTTACAAAACTGGAAGAGAAAGGGGCACATGCACATAATTTGATAATGAAAGCCAAAGGTAACAGTTGGAAACATTTTTGTAGCAGCATAGATGAAACTTCTACAGTATCAGATATGTGGCGAAGGATGAGATTGCTTAAAGGTAATCGTCAAGCTAAATTTTGCGTCTCGGAGGACAAATTAAAATGTCTATTATATTCACTCACACCAGATTCAGTGACAAATTTACCACCCTTGTTTAAATCACAGAATGTACTAATAGAATCGGCATTTACATTGGATGAATTTGAGAATAGTATAAAAAAGAAGGACACTTCTCCGGGCAATGATGGAATAACGTATTCAATGATTTACAATCTTCCGTGTGTGGCCAAACAATTTCTTCTTCACATATATAATGATATTTACAGAACGGGAAATATCCCAAAACAATGGCGTGCAATATCAGTTATTGCTATTCCTAAAGCTGAACATGACGCTAATTCAATTCAATTCAATATCTCTAATATCCTGCGTGTGTAAGATATTCCATAATATGATAGGTAAAAGAATAGAATGGCATATTGAGAAGTATTCCATATTGTCACCGTTTACTGTTGGTTTTAGGAGAGCTCAATCTTGTTTAGATTGCATTTCGAGACTAACTACGTATATTCAACTGGGTTTCACTAAGAATGATCCTACGTTAGCTTGTTTTTTAGACATCACAAACGCTTATAATAACGTTTTGGTGGAAAAGCTTGTTCAGACACTTGATGACTTGGGAGTGGGCTCAAAAGTTTGTAGCAATTTCTATTCATTTCTATCAGAACGGTACTTGATGGTAAGAAGTTGTAGTGATGGACATACTGTTGACGTCAGGCGAGCTTGTATGGGATTGGCACAGGGCGATCCAATGTCACCGATGCTATTTAATATTATTACGTCAAAAATTTGCCAACAGATTCAGAGTGTTATTGTTTCGCAGTACGCGGATGATTTCGTATTTTATCTTAGCCATAAAAATATAGACCACGCGGAATCTGAAATGCAAGTTGCCCTCGATACTATGATAGTGTTGTTGGATGAGATGGGTCTAGACATGTCTCCGCAAAAAACAAAGATGTGTCTCTTTAGTAGAGGTAGAAGAAGAAGACAATCGCAACTAACAATTAAACACTCACCAGTTGCCTCAGTAGATTGTGTGAAGCACTTAGGTATTTGGTTAGATAGGTCACTTCTATGGAAAAAGCACATTAACGAAGTACATGAAAAGACGGCTAAATATTTAAATTTATTTAAAGTTTTGGCGGGGCCAACTTGGGGAATTCATCCGAAACATTTAAGGTCATTGTATATTTCACTGGTACGTAGTAGGATTGACTTCGGTTGCTTTCTCTATGATAATGGTGCAAAGAGTCATTTAGGTAAACTGGACAAAATCCAAAACCAATATTTGAGGTGTATAGGTGGCTTTATAAAAAGCTCTCCAATACACGTAATGGAAGCTGAAATGTGTATTCCACCTTTGTATGTTAGAAGATTATATTTGGCATACAAATTCTGTATAAAAAGTATGTCTTACATGAATAATGTAACTATTAAATTAATAGATGAGTTAAATGACCACTCAGTCACAAGATACTGGAATAATAAGAAGAAACCATTACTTGTGACCGTTTACAATGAGTGTAAGCCACGTAAAATACATTGTTCAAGAATTTTAGATATGTACTCGCTAGATAAATGGGTAACAGGAATAAATGTACGTGATAAAATTAGATATAATCTAGACTGTGTTAAATTAGCAAAACACAGGCATGAGGTAACATCACTTAAATTCGACGTCATCAAGGAATCAAATGAAAGGTACTCTGGGTGGAAAATATTCTATACTGATGGGTCTAAGAGCAATAGAGGATGTGGTGCCGCTTATTATAGTTTGAATGATGGAACCTCTGCCTTGTTTAAATCTATTGATAAAAACATATCCGTAATGACAATGGAGCTTGTTGCAATCTCAAAAGCTCTAGAGAACATAATTAGTTGGAGTAATGTGAACCTTTCTGTGAATCAAAACGTAGTAATATGTACGGATAGCAAAAGTGGTTTAATGCATCTAGCTCGATGCGCCTCTGGTTGCAGAGGTGTACCGATAGCTTATGATATTCTTAAACTATTTTGTGAACTTGGTGACGTTAATTTGAGATTGCAATGGATTCCATCTCATATTGGTATAATTGGAAACGAGAAGGCTGATATGTTTGCAAAGAAATCAATTTTGGAAGGTTTGGAAATCGACATCGCTCCGTTCTACACAGAAATACTTACATATTATAAAAACATATGCTACAATCAGTTTAAAGAGTATTTCGATAAAAGATCAAAAGAAAAAGGCATATGGTATAAGACCATACAAAATCAGCCTTCTCGAATTCCTTGGTTTGCTGAAAGTCGTTTGAAGAGGACGTATGTAGTTATGGCACATAGGTTGCGTTCTGGTCATTTTCCATCTAGGAAATTTGGGTACCTGATGAAAAAAGTGGATTCCCCTAATTGCCAATTGTGTAATAAAGTCGAAGATGTCCAACATTTGCTAATGGAATGTGAAAAGAACAGACGAGAGAGAGAGCTAGTGATGCGGGAGTTAAAAGTTAATATGTATGATGTTGGAGCTCTCATTAAAGTACTTTCCATACCTAATGCAGAAGAAGCAAAACTTATTTACGAAATGGTTACTGCATCACTATCTCCCTCGCTTACGCAATAAAATTACATATAAATTTAATTATATTATGTCAAGTGATATAATTATCTAGATTAGGGTATGATGAGGCTGGCATACCTTTGTAAGGGAAAAGCCTCTAAATAAATATAGATTAAAAAAAAAAAAATAACCTATTGTATACCTCACTAACTCTTAATATAGAATTTTGATTCACTCTTGAAGTGAGTTGAACATACTTATGATTATAATATCATGTGCACTCCTTAATTTTCCGAAGAGGAAGACAGAGGTTTAATAGTATTACACCTTGCTAAGTTTGAATACCATTTGATATATCGAGAGCCACGTGCCTCTATCCAAGCTCCAAGCTTCTATCAATAAAACCTAGTGGAAAACTGGACAACGTTACGACCGACGACGTAGAGATTAAACCCTATAGTTAGTATTCACGCTTGCGACATCCAGACAAATAGAAGCATATAACATATGGCAAAGGTGTGTAATTAGGTTCCCTATCCATTTGCATAAAATTTTAAGACCTAATATATCTTAGCATAATTTTTTTAGGCATAATTATATTTTCTCATAATATAATTACGCATAACAGCTTACGCATAATTTTTTTAAGCATAATTTCTCTAACCATAATAATGATTAAGCAGAATATTCCAAAGCATAAATTTATTAAGCATAAAGTTCTAAAGCATAACTTTTTGAAGCATAATATCCTAAAGCATAAATTTATTTACACATACAGCATGCAAGCAAGCATACAGCATGCAAGCAAGCATGCAGCATGCAAGCAAGCATGCAGCATGCAAGCAAGCATGCAGCATTCAAGCGAGCAGGCAACATGCAGCAGGCAGTGTTTCTGTCTCGGCTCCGGCGCTGCGAGCTTCCGGCGGCCCCACGCGTGCTAATCGTCGCAGACGGCTTTCGCTCACCACCGCAGCTTCGGCTTGTTGGCCGGCTTCGCCGGCCAGCCTCAGCCGCGGCGCCTCGCTCGCAGCCGCCTGCTCCTCAGCCCGTGGGCCGCCTCACCCCTACGCGCCTACGCGATTTTAAATTACTCTCTAGGGGTAGGACAAACAAGACTACGTAGTGTCGGTTTTGCAGCAATTCGGTTCTGTCACTAACTTTTGTTGCACATCATATTAAATTTTTAACCAACAATATTATTTAATTGTTACAGAAACTATAGCAAAATGGTTTGATCAGAATTATGTATGGAGCACTACAAGTTTACCACCACCATTTCCACCCAAAGTCTGGAGTACGTATCTACTAGAAAAGGAAAATAGACCTAGGACACAAAATCATGCAGAGGCATGGCACAATAGAATTGCACATTTTGTGGGAAAACACCATCCTGGATTTTATTTTTTGGCAAAAAAGATCGTTCAAGAAATAAAACATCAAACCATTGAAATAGATAAACTGGATGTCGGAACATCACTTATACCAAAAAAAAGAAAAAATACACGGACAAAACCAAAAGAATTGAAAAAAATATTAGTAAAAAAATCGGTTGTCTGTAATGTCGGTTTACTGACGATAGTTGAACGTGACAACGTGCTTTATCGCCGCAATTATCGTTGCTATAAACAATTGACACCACATTTACTTTTCACTGCACTTCATACTTGACGAAAACATGTAAATGTATTATTGTATAGCAGCTGTCCACGCGGACGCATCGCTCACTCAAGTAGGAGAGAGACAGATGTCGAACGCTGCCGAACGCGGAGGCCGATTGTGCCTCTTTGTCGCTCGTTCCGCGCTCTCGCTTGCACTTCAAGCCTTAAATGGAACGCCTCAGAGCGAGGTAACGCCGCATGAGTCATGTTTTTTTGTGCGTGCAGCCGGCTCCATCGAATTATAAGACGTTGTCACGTCAAAAAGATGAGTATACTTCTAAACTAGCATATTTACAAGCAATTGCTAAAAATATACACCTAAAAAAGTCACATAATGTTATGTATAATAAATCATTTGCATGAAAATTGTTTTTGTTATTTATATTAATTGTATGCCTAAATATTATTATGCTATCATTAGAGAATTTGATTCGCATAACGTTAGTAGGCCTAATGACTATTAGCATAACGTACTAACATTTATACCAAAACAAATTAGTCTTAAAGATGATTATGCCAACATAAAATGTATGCTTAAAAAAATTATGCCGAAGTATTATTATGCCAAAACAAATTGTGCCAAAATCGTTATGCCGAAGTATATTAGGATAAAGAACATTATGCGAAAAGAAGGGATCCCAAAGACAGGATGTCTGCCGATGATGTATTTACTATTATAGCTCCTAATAAGTTACTAAATAAATAATTTAAAAGGCTTTAGTTGCGTTCTCAAATAAGATAGGAATCATTCTATCTCCGTCGATTTAAGTTATGTAGACTTTTGTGTTCAGCAAATATGATTTGTTTTATGTTTGAAAGAGCTTGCTTAGTAAAGTGTATTGTCATAGTGAAAAGGCTTTGCGGCCTACCTTGCAGTTATGCCTCATTGGCCATGAAATAATTTTGTAAGATCATAACTTTCTGGTAAACGCACGATAGAAAACGAAATTCTTCATATATAATAACTAACAGAGCTGCAAATATAACAACACAATCTCTTTTTTTGTCAAATAAGGCTGAAAATACCTAAATTTTTACAAAAAAGAAAAATATTTTCACAACAACACTGAAAAAATTTATTCAACACAGATATAAGTACAAATTACGAGTTGTGGCGTGGCAATTTGTGCCAGTTCCCCCCCGCCTTATTACACGATATTCTGGGGACTAAAACAGTCTGCTGGTAGAAATAACCATATTTTGGGCACCACGGGTATGCTTGTAAAAGCTAGAGATTTCAGGAGGGACGATTTTATATCTCCTAAACAGAATCAATTTTTAAAATCTTAACAAAGCGCTACCTAACTTGTCTACCTAGCCGTTTCCCAACTATATTGGAGTCGGCTTCTAATCTAAACGGTTGCAGCCGAAAACCAGTATAATGCATGGAGCGACTGCCTATCTTACCTCAGTAAGTGGACAACACGATAAGATCCCCTGGTAAGTCTGGTTGTCAGATTTTAGGCTTTTTTCTACCTATTAAAACGGTCAATGATTTGCAAACGATAGACGGGACCAAAAGTTTAACGTACTCTCCGAGGCACGGAGGGGTCACATTATAAAAAGGATGGCCCCGCGAGTGCAACTCTGGCTGAGTTAGGTCAGTGAGTGCATTACCACTCAACCAGACTACTCGATGCCTCGGAAAGCACGTTAAACAAGTCTGCTGCAAGTCCAACTTAAACTTCGTAAGGAAACCAGGACAGCATTTTTCACTAGAATGCAGTAACCAAACGTAGACAGTTATATAATCAAGAATATAATATATGAACCTATATTTCTTTCAGACAGACCACCAAACTGTTTATATTATTTAGCGATACAAACATATTATGTAAATGTTCACGCCGCATCTTGGCGACATCCGCAATACAATGAGTTTTTATATCATTATGAATGTATTCGAGAATAAATACAAGGGATGTATTATTCAACGGTCTTCTACTTCAGAATAGCCTGGATAATATGTGTCGTTAAATTTTAAGATTCCCTTCCTCTTTTTAAAATGGATGTAGACGAGAGTTAGTCGGTGGCAGACATTTTGCTGTAGTTGTAGCGAGTGTGACTGCTGGAGTCCTAGATCCATATTTCAAGTCAATATAAGATACCTCCACTTGACTCAGCCGCCATGGCAACAGAAAAACCCTCGATTAATGTCAATAAATAACTATCATGTTTATTCGAGGTGCGGCTCAGTTGAAGGACTTAACTTAGATGAAATAAAAGGGCTAGATTGGGAGAGAAGGACTTGATTCTAAGGATTTTTTCAGTAATAGTTTGGAATCCGAATTGGCAATAGTTGCACCCCTATATAAGTTACTTATGAGACTGACGTAATGTGTAATATTGTGCAGAGATTTTAATGAATGGGTACCACCAATGCCCGATATAACCGATATTCAATTTTGCTATCGAACTAGTTAATCGGTTGCCTGTCTGTAGTCAGCCTTAGCATTAGTTTGCAAGAGACGCTCCTGTATCAAAGTACTTTCATGAATATTCTTATGTAATTATGTAGACTCGGTTTTTATTTATGAATAAAGTATAACGTGCCCAAGTCTGTTTGCAACCTACCTACTTAATCTTACTACTAAGACAGTCTCTAAGGAATAGCAGGTGGGGAGAGAAAGGAAGACCTTTGCTTGCATCAAATGAAAAATACGAATGTAGTAGGTAAAAGACTGCATAAATCTTGAGTTTTAAAAATATCGACCGTTAGATCGATTGAAATTAACTAATCAACCTATTATGTGAATTTCGTAGTTTCGAAAGTCCCAAAATCAATAATAGCAATTTGAAACGTTTTTATCATTTTGCCATCGAGCATACATTTTTCAATACAAGGACGAGTATCTTTCTCTACCCAACCCTCATAAAGAAACGCCGTAAAAATTCATTATAATCATAACCTTTAAAATTTTATTAAATAAATTCACCCTCATCACTCTTTTACGACAGAAAATCAAAATCTGATCCATATTGCAACATTAAAAATATTTGAAAGGATAATAAACCGTCAAAATTCTTTCCTTTTAATCTTGGAAATGCACTTAAATATACGATAAAATCATCCCATAATATACCTCAGTAACTTCGTATACAAACCGTTTCCTAACCCGTAGGAAAAACAACCAAAACCACCCACCCACTCTCATTAAATAACCAAAACCACCACAAAAATAATACTACAACAAACAAAACTTTACTGCAATATGTCTCATTTTAATCTGGTGTAAAAACAATAACCAGAATGGTTAGACTCCTGGTTTTCTTCCATTTATTAGCAAACTAAGGTTATGTTAGGGATCAAAGTAAATTGGCACGATATAAAACGATATACATGATCGAGCGTTTAATTTATATCCCTTGTGTGTGTTGATAAACACGAATAATATTGCTTAGAAATTGACAAGAGGTATATTTTTTGATAACCCTGGTTTTATTAGATTACACAGTATAGAAATATAAACGAAACTTCCATAGAACAATCCGGCAGAATAATTTTTGATACTCTATCTTGCAGCTAGGCTGTGACATTTCTTGGGTTGATATTCATGCTAGCAAGTAATTCGAGAAAATGTATCGATACTAGCCGAGTTCTATTACCTGGAATTTAACGGATGGAGGAAATAATTTGTCTGAACTTGTTGTAAATAACCATGGAATATTGTTTACAGTGACAAACGAGAAATTAGAATTATTAGAACGTTATAGAGATTCTTTTTGATTTCTTTATTAAACGTTACGTTACGCAGTTGTTGGCTTGTGGAGGTCAGATAGATAGTCTTTTCATGTAAAATATTGATACTTTGCTGTATCCGGTAGATTAGACTGGAAGATTACCCCAACATAGTTGGGAAAAGGCTAGGGATATTGATTGGGCTGGTCAACAGTAGACGTCTTTCAACTGAAATAATGTTCTTGATGATGAAAAACACGTTTTAATGCTACTTATGTGATTTAAAGCACATGCAACAAAAATTTAAATAATTAAATTATGTTACTTATCTAATTTAAGGCTCAATTAACAAAAATTGAAATAATTAAGTATAGGTCAGAAATTATGGATTTTATGCGAGCATTAGATTGACGAAGATCTTAAGATAAGTAACGTATTGATAAGTCACTCTCAATTTAAAGCACTGTGCCAAGTTAACGTTCAAAATATCTTGTGATGAGAACATAAAAGTCGAAATATTTTTAGCAAATAATAAAATACAGAGATGCGTTATATTGTCAAACAGTCACTTAAAATATGTCATGCAATTAACTCCTACGAATAAAATTCCAAGGAAATAAAACAAAAACTTTGCCTCACAAGCGAGAGTAAACAATCTCTTAACCTAACCGGCTAATCTTTTCATATCACAAGACTAACCTCCGCTGGTTGCAAATGTCGCTGCTTGAAATGTACATAGTTTTCCTTTATTATGTGCGCTATTTTGAAAGCTGTGATGCAGGAAGAGTTACATACAAAGCCGTTACTCGACATGCATGAAGGTCTCTTGAAAGTGGAAGTGCGGTTCGTCGCTACCGTAGGAGGGTTGGGGGTGGCCGAGAGCATGTTTTCTCTTTGTAGTGTTTTGTGTTACAACGGTGTGATAAAATGGGGTATTCGGGCTGTTTGTGTGTATGTTTTTATTCATTTGTTTTTAGAATTATGGCAATCGAGTGACTATTCTTGTTATAGGTAGGTTCTAACTCGATTACGAAAATTTTTTAACTTATAGAAATCTACTCCGTTGGTTAGGCCAGCAGTGCTTTAGTCTATTTGTTATCCCGGAAAAAAAACGTACGGTTCTTATGGAATCGGCCCCGTGAGCAAAACCGCGGAAAAAGCTTGTCTCAACGTTTATTTTTCATAGGTCAAGTTTCAATGTTCAGTGATTCAAGCTTTACTTTGACTTTCAAGTAACAAATGATAGCACCACACCGTGGGTTAAGTGTGGTCACTAGTGAGTCTTGACAGAGTTTGGGACTGGTCAGTCTCAAACTCTGTGAAGGACACTCGGACCGCGGATTATCTTATGTAACTCATATATTATACATAGCTATGTTTATATACATTTATGTCACACTCTGACGGATATTACACTTCTTATTGTTCGGGCTTTCGGGGATATTTGTCACGGAATACTTGGCTTAGTAAATTTTATTGGAGTGCATTAGGAGAGCCATTCGATAAAATGTTTTTTTTTTAAAAGAACCTTACCTTAGATTGGTACGTCTTCCATTTCATGCAGTATTTAGAATATTTATTGGATAGGTTACTCTGCCAGTAGCATCAGGCTAAAATTAGATGAGGATCGAGCTGTAAGACGTACGATAGGAGAGGCCTTATTATCAGTGGTCTACTTTAAAAAAATCTGACTCAATATTCTCGGATGGAGCAAAGAGCATTAGGCGGCTTCATATTGATCCATGTTACTTCGATGCCCGTATCTTCTGCCAACCCTGTGCGACGAGAGGCCCTCGCTTCAAACAAACTTGATACTGCTACTAAGTTCTTTCATAACATAAGAACTAGCATTGATACAAATAAATGCATCTGTTACCGCATATATTCACATCGGTCGTCCCTCACTGAATGTAATAAAACACGTGCGCGCGCTATGTTGTTGTAAAGTTAGGAAATCTGATTGACTGTAACTGACTAAGACTAGGACTGATCTGTTATGGAATAATTTTGTGCTTCGAAATTGTTTTGAAGGAAATTGAAGTGTATGAAATCTTTCGTAGAAAAGTAAGTTTAGTACCCTTTCCAGACCGCACGTTTAAAAAAACCGGCCAAGTGCGAGTCGGACTCGCGCACGAAGGGTTCCGTACCATTATCGCAAAAATATCACGTATGTTGTATGGAAGCCCCACTTAATTTTTTATTTTTTCTGTTTTTAGTATTTTTTGTTATAGCGGCAACAAAAATACATCATCTGTGAAAATTTCAACTGCCTAGCTATCACGGTTCATGAGATACAGACTGGTGACAGACGGGCAGACAGACGGACCGCGGCGTCTTAGTAATAGGGCCCCGTTTTTACTCTTTGGGTACGGAATCCTAATAAAACGTATGTATTTGTGGTAATAGATATTTTATTTAAGATAATTTTACAAACTGTGTTCTTAAGTCACTAATAAAATTGTACCGATACCTTAACATAATTTTTAAACCCAAACACAATATCAACCTTAATAACACCTTGCGAAGCCCCTGATTACCAAAATCACTTTACCACATAATTAACCACTAAACATAACCAAGCCTTTGAATTCCAAGTACAGACATGCCGCAAAAAAAACCCACATTCATATTTGCACCGCAACACGTGTATGCGGTGGAAAAAAAATGAAGAAAAACGCAGACGTCCTGCGGCTCGAGATAACGTCAATTAGTTAGATGTATGACTGTTTCGTAAAGTGTGACCCGACCATATAATAAAGATGGAAAGAAAAATAGAATAGAATAGAATATACTTTATTGTACATCATAAAAGTTATACACATTTATAAGAAAAACTTATTTAATGAAAGGTAAGTACGAGTAATAGACATCCTAAGGTCCATGAAAGGTAAATAATAGACATTCTGTAAGAAAATAACATATCGTATGTATTCCTCGGAAGGTTAAGAAGAGGTTAACCTAATGGTACGAGTAAACCCGTATTTTGCTAGTTATGTTTAAGTCCCATCCCGTCCCAAAACCAAAAAGCCGGACACGAGGTCGATTCTCAGTAGCAACTGAAATCCAGATGGGAATACCCACTAACAAGTTGAAGTTCTCCTGAAATATTTTTGGAAACTCTCCTCCAGGGATCAAAACTCTCCTCCAAGGATTGCCTGTTCCAAAGTGTCAGTACGGACATGGATTAGAATGGGCAAATAAACTCTGGTGGAACACTGTTAGTTACGGCAAAGCAATAAGACATCTGAAGGATGGTTCAAAATGGGACTTCTAACTTACTCCATTTCCACCTCAGTATATATAATAATGTATGAGAGGATTATATGATCTCATTATGGAGCAGTGACCACTCGCATTAGTGTCGCTATATCTCACTGGGCGTTAGCACATGGATGAAGATTTTAGGCCTTCGTTTAGGCTTACAACAGTAGAAAAAGAGAAACATAATTTGTAGAGAGCGGGGACTGCGTCAAAGCAGTAGGCAAGCTGTAGGCTGATGTGCATGTGTCTTGAAAAACAACAATGGTACAGAGGGAACTCATTTCGGGAGGGTATAGTTGTAATACGGAGTTGGGTTAATACGTTTATAAAAGGGTAACAAATTGGTATTTTAGAGGATAATCCCTGCATGAAGTTTTAACAAACAGTTATTCAATTTTATTAGTTTCTTTGATAGTCTGATACTACGTTCTTTTTCTTCGTGTCGGCGGTTCAGTTAAATTTTGATGGCCGAATACGAGTGAATCACCATTTTCACGGCATCACTACATCTGCGTTATGGCAGAAACTATTTTTAAATAGTTAGCTCTCTCGGAATCTTATCAGAATTTAAATAATCATATATTTTTATTCCAAAATGCAGCTCTTTCTTTGCTGAATGATTTTATTTAACGACAGCATGAACTACATACTGTCACAAAATATCAACGGGAGAAATTATACTTAACAAAGATATAAAACCTATCTTGGTATCTAAAACCACGATTTAACCATAAACATGTCAGCCATCTCAATCATATCAGGAAGAACCATGTTCCTGTATCATTGATAATTTTCTAAATCTGATTCTACATTCGTTCCGTTTATAGATTCAACATGATGAAGATTGTGATAGTAAAATGTATTGTTTCGGTTTTATTTAGCTTTTATCTAAATAAGCATTTTATTTGTTTCACGTTGATATCACTAGTTGAGGCCCGGCAAAGTTTAAATACAAATACATAATCAAATAAAGTATTGAGTAAATAAGTATTGCGCAGTGCGCTAAACGAATTCAAAACTGTTTCTGTGAATCTGATTGAAATGACAGGGTCAGAATTATGGTTTTAACTTATTATGTTTAGCGGGAAACGCAATTAGTCATTAGGCGCAATCAGGCCTCATTTTCAAATTCAAAGTTTTAAGACAAAGAATGGATAGCAAATTACTCTGGCCAAATGCCAGCGCCATTGCCGTTGTGTGAACCCCCTCCTTTTTTCGTTGGTTAAAAAGCGAAAGCAAACTGACCATAGACCACCTAAAAATATTAAAAAAGGATAGACAATTAACCCCCGCGATTTGCTTTTAGATTAAACACACACACAATTACACATTTTAGACAACACCCGCAGATAGTTATAAGAAAACTTTTCAACAAGCTACCCTTTTTGCTGGTAAACTACAATCTACTCTTTTTAATATTCGATGTAAAAATGGATTGAATATATATAGGTATTATGTAGATATATACGCACTGTTCTAAAAATATTTATGAATAAGATTATATTCAAAGACAAAGATTTTTTCAAATATTTTTCAGATGTGTGCTTGGATTTTGGATTTGGATTATAACAGTACATACCTAAAGTTTTAAGTGTACCTAGTCAATGTTTTTCATAATCATATATTTTTTTAAACAAACTAAGGTAGTAGGTAGGTATCTATGAAGCTCTTTGACTACGTACGATATGAAGTACATCGAAAACTATTTCGAATCACTCATTTAACCTATAAAGCCTTGACTCATTCGATAATATTAACAAGTTAGATAATTAGATATTCATTAATAAAATACCCCATCGGCCATCAGTTTACCGTACCTATTTAATAAACAAGCTTAAAAAAACTGCAGAATGCCAAATTTTACGGTGACAATATTTTTGTATCCAAACCATTTCATTTAGTGCGTACCGTGTTAATTACATTAATGTTCAACAAACTTCTATTCAATTCTTCTTCTATTTCATAAAACTGATCAAACAAGTTTAAAAATTGCAGAGTGCCAAATTTCTAAAATCTACTATTAATTTCATAAAACTTTTTGAAAGGGTTCGAGTTTCGAGAGAGCTATTGTTAGGTTAACTAAGTAATTTCAAAAGCTTTTGCTTTTTCGATTTTAGTTCGGTAAACTAAAAAAGTTTTGTTCAACTTGTATAACATTGCTAATTGATGAAATAAAACTTGAAAGTTTAAAATTGTATCTAAAGATTTTTGTGAAATGTGGTCTAGGTTGTACCCCATTCAAATCCTTCCATAACATCACGTGTAATCCTCAAAACAACATACAAATTTTGGTCAAGATTTTTCTCAGAAATATTTACTAATTCTCTTCAATATCCAGACAACAAGTGAGACATGCGTAGCAAATAGTAACACATATAATTTTCCAAAAATACAAGCTTTCAAAATTCGTCGGAACTAAAGTAATGACTACGTGGTCGCACGTGCGAGCTACTCCGTAGAGCTGTAGCTTGGCGCGTAAAACTAATAAAAGCATGAAAAATTATAAGTTTGACTTCAACTATTTGCAGTTATTTTACAAAAATTATGAAGTACTTTATGTCACGTAAATTCGGAACCGCTGTGGTTTCCAATGTAAGTTTTGTTACCGAATATTATAACTATGTTCTTGCAAGTTGCCTTAAAGTTATGTTACAGAAACTGTGTCATTTGTTAATAGATTGCTTAGTTGCTATGTCAAATTCCAAGTATTAATTTACTCAGGGTACTTTGTCCAAATATCTGTTTAATAGAGGTCCTTGAATAAGAGAAAATATTTTCTATTTATTTATAACTTTCTTCCTAGCTTGTATTCGACAGTCGTTAAAACTAACAACCAAGCTACTGAGTTGTGGATGGCCGCTCCAATTTTAATATTGGAATTCAGCTGCGAACGATTAAAATTGAATATAACCCCAACATAGTTGAGAAAAAGTTAGCCATAGAGGTATCACTTGTTTGGACATTGACCAATGTTCCCAACGCTAAATTTTGAATTTAATCAAAATATTGTGTGATCTATTTTGACCGTTTTTTATAAACGTACTAATCTTATGACATGGTCATTTTTTCGTTAGATGTGCCCGCCCAAAGAGACTTATAAATGCGGTTCAATGCGAGCCAAGTAACTTAAAAAATGTATCGTTCACAAGTTGGGCAGAGTCAGGGGCAGAGTCTGTGGGTGTTCATGAGTTTATTTGAATCAAATTTTACACAGTTTTTAGGACAAGAATGGATCACAAAATCACAACACACCCAACCACTGTAAAGGAAGAAAGAAATGTGTTTAATGGTCACAAAACGACATACAATATAAATACGTCATGCTTATGCTAAACACTTAACAGTAGTATAAGTAGTACTTAAAGTAAGTGCGTAAATGCTTCTGAAAGCTAGAATTGCGACGAAACAGTGGTGACCACCAGAAAATGCCGAGGCAATGAAGCTCGACGAATCCCAGAAAAAGTTTTGACAACTGTCATAGATTCCGCAATGAAATGACTTAGAAAAGAATAGCGATGGAATAAGAGTAAATCGTCTTTGAACAACAATCGTATCTCGGTACCAGACTTCCAGAACTCTCAAACACCCATTAAATACATTTGAGGAAACTCAATAATACCATGCTCGTCCCCATTACACTCCTTGGTGATGCGTAATAAATATAATCTGAACATTATCGTTCCACATTTGACTGCTAAATTCAAATTTACGACAATTTTACGGGCTACGATACGACACGTTTCTAATGAAGACGTTACACACGGTGAATGAAGACGGTGAAAAATGAGCGGTAAATAATCTGGTATTTTAAAAATGGTGGCTTTTTATTATTAAATTTTTGGGAAATCGGGTATTTTTTGTGGTTGAAATTTTTCGTCAGTTGTTGAGCTGGATTTATTTTTCGATTTAAACCATTACTGACAAGATCTATTATCAAGATCTATTATCTGGCGGCTGACAGGGGAGGATGGAAGAAGATATTGTATTGTGCCAGCCCCAAGTAACATGGAATAAGGGCAGGAAGGTGATATTTTCTTAGGTGCTAATGCCCAATTTACCTCTTTGGCCACGGTCTCCCATAACATTCGTCTCCATTACCCATTAATAACTCACAAGAATATATTATCTGTTAAGTAATGTCTATTGGTATGAATTAAATAAATATTATAAGTATTTTTTTGTCCTAGTCTACATTGCCTTGCATTCCTGCCATTTCCCTCGGTGCTGCGCCGCATTCTGCCAATTCTTGAGGAAGGCGTACAATGCGTCCCGCCATCTTCTCAATGCTCTAAATAATTGGTTGTGACAACTCATCACATTCGCTGTTTCGTCACTATCAATAATAGGTCTCTTTCACTTATATGTCACCTTATTTTCTTTTTTTTAAAGAACCTTGCCCCACACTAGGAATTTCTTACTGTATCGTGGGTGCGTTTAAAAACATATAAACTCACATACACAACACCCAGAGCCGGAACAACTATCTGTAGGTCATACAAATACTTGTTCCGTGCGGGAATCGAACCCGTGACACGCAGCGCAGCAGTCAATCGCTCAACCACTGCGCCAACCGTGCGCCCAACTTTGTATATGTAGTTAGTTTCCCAACTCGTCTCAAGCCATATTTCGTCTCTTTCTCAACTTGTCCGACGCATATTTTTAATGTACAGTAATGAACAAAGTTATAAAGTGAATAGGTACCCGATGCAATATGAAGTCAGACCAACTGGATATTAATGACGGCCCGGGATCCCTCAGGGTTCGGTACCCTCAGCAACATTGTTCGTGCTCCACATAAACATCTGCTAAAACCTTTGGGTGTGCAGACGACAGCATTGTTGCTAAGGAAATAACACCTTTGGAGAAACCCAATCTTATGGTTTTATTTACAGGTTCCATGATGAATGTCTGTAGCTCGTCTTTTGATTTTACCTTTGATTCCAGGAATTGACGTCTCCATCCAGACCACTTGAGTCCGTAGCCAATCAGTCCCGCAAAGAGACGGTCTTTGCTGGCTGCTTAAGCGCATTGACAGGGAAATTCTCGAGGAGGCTGCTGTCATACAGGCCTGGATCTGGGAGTCGGTGACAGACAGACCTATCGACCTCAAATATGAGGCGCAGTTCAGCGATGCAGCCATGTTTCGCGTCCACACACAGCTGACAAGGCGCCCTTTGTACTGATGGTCTGAAGAGAAGAGATAGAGAACCAAATTTCTTTTCCTTTCCTGTTTTTCTAGAAAGTAGATCCTTTTTCCTGGTTTTCCACTATTTCTTTTAGTTTTTCATGTTTCTAGGAATTTTTCTTCAAAAATATTGTTAAAGTTTTGAGTGACTTGGTCAGTAACATTCTTCCCAGTTTCCCGGATTTCCCGTCTTTGATCGTCCAGCTCCTTCTTTATTGCTTTAAGCGTGTTTAGAATTTCTTCCATGATTTTGTTGTTAAAGTTGTTTGTTTTGGTACAATTTACGCCTTACAGTAGCTGTTGTTGTGATATGGATTTTGGATCACTGATCACTCGCTGATCGCGCGCTGGTATCGGTGGCGATGTTAGTGTACCCCTACAGCAACAGATGTCGCTATTCAGTAGTTTTTGTCTCGGTTGGTTAAGTAAGTAGCAGTTTGCAAGTCATCAATGTTTTTAGGTTGTAATTTTTTACACTTTCTTATTAGCACAGATTATGAGTTTTGTTCGCACTTTTACAACGACACTATAGTATTCGGTTCGAGGTAGTTTGACTCCAAAAGCACCAAAAGCACGTACAAGTCCACAATTTTCATATGATTGACAGTTTGTTTACACTATGCACCTTGTTTAATACACTAAGTTTTGAGGTGTTTTTTGATTGTCTTTTCGTGTCACTCACTCACATTGCACTTTATCTCCTTTCACATACAGTTTTTATTATTCGGAAGTCACTTTCAAAGTATTTGTAAATTATTTTCTACGGAGCCGATGTATACCGTGTCAAAGTGGCGCCCTCTCCCTCTATGCTTTGACCATAGCTTGACCGAAATTTGCATAATGTTACCGGAGTATCTCAATTGTCAATTCCCTTGCTGTGTTGCACCTGACCAGTACAACACTTGCAACCAAAGAGAATATAACCACTTGCAACGTAACTTGCAACGTAGTAACCCACGTTTATTGCACGCTGCAATAAACTTGGGTTACTAGGCCCAAACAGTCTGATTAAATGTACAGATGAAACGAAGAAAAAAAGAATTATGAATAGACGAACACATTAAATCATGGAACCAAATCTTATAATTTCTAAGTAAATTAAAGAAAACTTTCCTTTGCCTCACATAAAACCATCCAATTCTAATAATAAACCGAGCACCTGTCGGATTAACTTTACCCAAACTCACCGTCGCCATATTTAAAAAATGCGACCAGAAAAACTGCGCGTCGAGTACAATTTACATGAAAGCTAACAAAAAGTATCATAATTTTTACTGGCTGCCGGTGTACAGATTGTAACTATTTACATTTTAAATTGCAGGAAATGGAATTTAATATGATTTAAGCTTACTTTAGTAACTGGTAAGTTCCAATACAAAATTGTCAATTTGCAAATAAATTGTTATTAGTCAATAGTTAATTCGTGTTGATTGAGTTTTCATGCTATCGTCCATTTAATGTAACTACCTAGATATTTTGATACTAAGTTTTGGTACAAACAAAACTTTAGCGCTTACTTTAGAGCTAATTTGAAATATTTTGTTTGAACAATAATTATTTATCATTTTTAGATCTTTGACTGTCGTTACGGGTAGTGAGAAGCCGGATAGTCTGACAAACACTCTCACCAAGGAAAAACGGTTTACCCAGTAACTAGGCTGTGAGGGTCAGATAAGATCCATGTAAAATGCGATAAGGCTCTAGACAGACGACTGTATCTGACGGACTGCATTTCAACGGACAGCTAACTGCAAGCTAGCTGCACGGTCCCCGTACAGTTGATTCCTGCAATCAGGGTGCGTTCGTTGGAACTGCACGCCAACTGCACACCGACTGCAATCGGGCCGCATGGTTGGTTTACAGTTTTATTGCAGTCGTACTAACTGCATTCAAAACGGAAATTTGCAGTCGGAGTACAGTTAAAATGCAGTTCCAACAAATCTAGAGATTTAGACTAGGCAACCCCAACATAGTTGGTCTTGGCAGATCGATACAATAATTTTATCGGGTTTCCAGACCGTGAAGTTCCCGATCTAACATACACATTTGATAAGCTCATAACTAAAGACTCCAGTCTAGTTCTTTACAAGTCGAGCAGATAATCTATACACGATTTAAGCCGTAAATACTCTTAAAGAATATGCAAGTGTTCCAGTTTTCCACTTGTTAAATTTATGTAGGCAGCCTCGGTACTAAAAGATGAAATATAATCTCAAAGCATTAACTGCCTCAGGTGTGAAAAATGTAATGGGTGCTATTACATGAACGTCAGTGTAATTTTTCGTGTAAAAGAAAATAGTGCAGGTTTTTCGTGTTGATCTTTGTGCAAAAAAGTTTAGGTATCTACAAATACAATTCTTAATTTGTAAGTTTTATCACAGTCTATAATTCTATATTTAGGAGCTGAGTATTTGTCAAATTCTACTTTACCCTGAAACCTCTCAAACTTTGGTAAGTGCACGTTCTCGAACTTCTTATATTCAATTCAGAAATCGATCCCTAAAATACTTTTTATCTCGGTAGTATCTGACAGTAATTATACCTCAGGGATTTTAAAATAACGGTGGCAGTCGCAAAAATCTCTAGTATGTAACTCGTAATTCATGAAACCACTCTGTAAACATATATATTCTATTCCATCTATCTACAGAGTTGTTATCGTTTCCAAGTCAAAGACCTGTCTTTACATTGTGTACGGTTGCTGCATATAAATTTGACAACACTACCGTCGGAACAGACTTATCTTGGATCCAGTTTGGTTTAATAAAAATGGTTTCTGTGTGGCTTTTCAAACGGAATAAAAGTAGTATGTAGCTTAAGAGTTCAGTTAGGTGTTTTGAGAATGTGGTCAAAATTAGGCCTATCAGAAAGAAAAATACCTATTTATTTTGCACTAGCTTTTGCTAACCTTACACTAGCTACTAGTTTTAAAAATTGACCCACGTAAACGTAATACTTGGATAAAAAGGATGCTTATCCAAGTCATGGTCTACCCATTGGCCACATGTCTGTTCAACCGTTGAGGCGTGATTGATTAATAAACATCCAGATTTACACATTTTATTCTTATGTACTTTTAATAAAAACAATCAACTAGTAACAATGTTAGGCATATACCTACTTCCAAAATTCTTTCGTAAATTTTTAATGTTTATCCAACATAAATATCAAAATGTTTTCTTTGTCCTTCGCATTCCCTATCCAATGTTAGTTATTTGCTTGGGTCACGGCAAAAATATTTTCAACAACAAACTCATCTCCATTTTACATTTATCATAAATTTGTAAATACATATTCTGCATGCTGCCAACGCTCCCCAATTTTAATATAGAGATCGTTATCTCTTGTAGACTCATCAGATGCAATTATGAAGATTAGAAGATTGGAAATAGTACATTTTGTGAAGTTTCAAAATTAAATTTCAATATCGAGTGAAACCGTTTCATTGGGTTTCGCCATGTTGTAGAAAGTACTGAATAGGTAAGATTTAATATTTAAGGTATTTTTTAATTATAGGTTTGCGCTTGACCACTATCTCACTTGATGGTAAGCGATGATGTGATCAATTTTGTTTCTACAAAATTGGCTTAGTTAAAATTTGCACCAGTGTGAATACTACGTCTTATTATTTTGTGATAAACGGTCATATACTTTAAGTTATATTTTGTCGCCAAATAATTCAATTCAACAAAATGCTCCTTTTACAACATGAAAACCTTTGAAAACAACTTTATATTTTCAGTCAAAAACAACTAAAACGTGGCTCAGTGCACTCCGAAATTGAAAATAGCCACAATTCCACCAAAGACCACGTATTCTGTCTGCAAAACGTCGAAAATAGAAACATAATTTCACATTTAATTTTCAGACTGTATGTTTTGGACACTAGATCTAGGTATTTATTAAAATATCTGATTTCGTGTAATTACAAGCAAGACTACGCCCGGAGCTGAATATTTGCTACAAAATTACTTTACAACAATGGAATATAAGAAATCATGGAACTAGAACATAACTATTTTTAATTTCGTTTTTATTTGTGTTGATAACGGTTTTTCGTCGATCTTGATTGTGTTGTAAATTTCGTGACAAATTGATAAAGTCATTATATTGCGAGGTGAAGTTTTAATCTCATTAACCAACGAAGGAAAGGAAAGGGTATTAACGTCAACCTATAGAGCTGCCTACTGAATATACGTAAAGGGTGGCCAAATATGACGACGTCCAGATGTATTTTTAATGGCTCGCTCCAAAGGCATTCCGGTACACTCTCAGAGTAACCTAAGAGTTATGACGTATTGCCACAATTTTTAATCTAGTACTATGAACAACTGCCAGTCATTTAACAAGTACCTACAGCACGATCAAGATATTTGAGCACCCAAAATGTCAAAAGACCCCACTACCTGAAAATCGCGCGGCGCCCCGCGTTCGCCCCGTGATCCAATAGCGAGAGTCGAACGTCAGAGTGACATTGAAATTTCGGGTGCTCAGATAACTTGACCGTGTATTACACACTTGCACAGCAACAAATACTATCGACTCTTGACTTTCTGAAACTTTTATTTTGATCCACCTGAGTACACTTCACATAACTCAATTCACGGTTCGATTTCAATCATTTACACCCTCCTATTGAAACTTAAATCATCACTACATACTTATGAGTACATCTGCCGGACTTCAGCACAGTTTATGCACTCAGCCAAACATGAATAGGAACCCAAAAGTAAAAGAAAGCAATGCTTGTTGATGTTCGAACGCTACCACACTCGTCCATTTATTTTGGCGGGACGGGCTGCAGCGCCATCTTTGTTTTCTACTTTTTTTAAACTTTATGAGCGGGCGCAGTAATTGACAGATTCGGTCTTCGATTTGTGATCTCTTTGCACATCATTCCAAAGTAATTTATTCGGTATTTAATTTTAAGTGGCAACCGGAAAGTTAGTCAGTTATTTATGAAAAGACTAAATGTCATATTTTTGGTTTCCATTGCATATCTTGGTACAAATTAAATGGGATTATGTCTTTTGTGTTTTAATAAAACAGTGTCTTTTTTGGGTCTATCAATGTCGAGTAAGTTAATTGTTTGAGATTGAAAGATATTTATTAAGCATGATTAATGAAGAAGGGCTTTTTGTATTATTAAGTATTACAGATAAATGACCGGGTAAATAAATTATTACAAATTGAAATCCATTTTGATTTTGAAACAGTTTCATCACCTCATTACACTTCCAAAAAGACATTGTACGACAAGGCTCGTGTCGCTAATTACCTAGTAGTAGGCGAACTTTCTAAGCGGATCTAGTAGGGCTTCGTACAGGCTTCAATCAGTGATGTTCCTTCAAATAGCCTTATAAGTTAAACAAGTCTGCAAATTGGTATAATATCTTGAAAATTCAAGGGAACAAAATTTCTTCTGGTTTCAGTCACCGGGTCAGACAGTTAGGTACACATCAGTTTGATCGTTTTTTTTTTCAAAGTAGTTATCCATTTGGCAATTCTCAAAATCGGGTGAGGAACTAAACAAAGTGACAATCTATAAGCGATGACTATTGTCAAAAGTCGCGTTATCATCAACAAAATGTAATTATGCCTAGGCTCTCTGGACTCTAAATTTATGCCCGGTTAATGATCAAACCTATCCTCTTTTACATGTGACTAAAACGAAACTGGAAAAATTTAGCTGTAATTGATACCACTGTTTACCCCGTCGCCTGAACACGTGATGTAACGCTACGATGATTTACTTAAAACAACACAAAATGTCGTACGACAATTTAAAATATAAAAGTTAAGATGAATGCCAACAGTATCGGTATGCCAAAGAGCGTCAATCTTGCCAGCGCTACAAAATAAAACTACAGCGAGACTGCGGAGTGAAACTTCATATAAGTTTTATCGGATTTTCTTGCGAACAAAATTTTGTTGAGTTTCAGTGACACACACTTACTTGGAGAATATACGGCAAAAGTACTCTTAAATATAAAATCTAGACGTAGCCTTTTTTACTACAGTAAGTGGGTTGAGGAGGTCAGACAGATCACAGAGAATCGTTTTGTGTAAAATTCTGGTATTCAGCTGCATTCGATTCTATTGTAAGCCGACACCAACGCAGTTGCGAAAAAGCTAGGCATCAACTGCGATTACGTAGTTCTGAACATAACATAGAAAAGAAGACACAAGAAAGTTCCTTCTTCTTTTTTTGCTTGCCGGCGCAAGCGAAAAACCAGGAACATTTTCTCTTTCTAGGCTACTAATTTCTCTCGATAAAAAAAACCTATAAGACGTTGACTGACCGATAATAATGTGACCTCTAGGTTGTATCACTATTAGGTTGCAATTGTTTAATATTGTAGTCAAAAACAGCTGTAAACTTTTAACCGTTTTAATTAAAGATGATCCTTTCATTTACTTGCAATATTTTTTTTGCAATATTAAAGTCAATTTTGTGCACCTAAATTGAAAGCCAATTTGAGTTATAAGCATACGTTTCTGAAACTAACCAAACCTACAAAACAAAAAATAAACCAATGCCCTACTTCAAGCATGCTTGATAAATTTTCCTTACATGCCCATCGACAGGACACTGAAAGAAAAAAATAAAAGACACAATGATACACAAGAGAGAGAATAAAGCAAACTAAAACCAACTCTTCTAACTTTGATCATAGAGTGCAAATTCGCTTGGGCGCTTTTAATAGTTTCGGAAGGTAACTTCATGAGTGCAGCGGAGCGGATGACTTGATTGACAAGCGAATATATAGAAGTTTGTTAGTATATTAGTTTATTTACGCCTTTCTTTTGAAAATTGAGGAAAATCCGTCAGGTGTGGCATGACGGTCCAAGTACTTCTGAATTATTTTCTTATTCCTCTCCGCTGTAAAATTTCATTGAGTGAAGATCATTCTTCGACCTTTCTTTGGTCGCTTTTGTTGGTCATTTTGGATTTCAGGAGTCGTAGTGATTGGGATTAGATAGTGTGGTGGCTAGTCTTAAACAAAAAAACGAAACGTCTATGCTAGATACACTAGCTTGGAGAAGGTTAGACATATGATGATTGTTGTGCTTGTTACTTGCCCTTTATTTTTTTTTCATAATCATCATTCATCATTCGTCCTGTTTGTACAAAAATAATATGCACATACCTAATGTCCGCATCCGCCATATTTATAATCTTACCCTAAAAGTTACTAGGCTCACAAAACTTTCCTCCACCGCGCTGTAGTGTTTACCCTGTCAAAACTTCTTCCTACTTTGGCAAAGGGATATTTTACGGAAATATAACTTTCTTTATTTTCCAAGGTTTCAGTAACATGAGATGAATCAATGAAACCCATGGATATTTTATGGTAGTTAAAAATAAATCAATTGTCGTTCGTAGTTTAGTAACTTTAACCCTATTGAACAAACAATTGCGTTCAGTTTGCCAAAGAATAAACCAATGTGATGTGCTTTTTTTCACGGCCGGATGTTGAAGATTTACAGAAAGACGAAGAAATAAGCGTAAGGCCAAATAATTTACTCTAAGTTGCCAAGGCATATGAGAAACATGTCGTCTCATAACCTGAGGAATCAAATCAAACTTCAAGTCCCAAGTAATTCTAACAACATAAGTACCAAGCTCATATCTATCTCTACATATCATAGCTGCCGGGTTAATCAGCTTATGCTGCAAACTGCGAACTCCTCGCTAAGTTTTACTAGCGCGACAATAGCAGTTGGCTTCTTTCTGTACATGCAGTTATAAGCGTTTTGGAGTGGGTTGTTAGGACTGGAGGAAGGATTGAAGAAACCTACTTATCATAACAGATTTTGCGAATGCGAAAGTGTGTTGAATATTGCCTGTTGAAATTGTTGTTTTCCCTTTTACTTATTGTTTTCTCAGTTATTGGCGATACTTAAAAAGTAAGTCTGGTAATCAGTTTTTCTATCAACTTGTTAACCGACTAATGTTCTTAGCAAAGCATGAGATGAAGGCTGGTCTTTCATGGCTTCTTATTTTTTGGTTTCATTTATGTCCTTTTTTAACCTTCTTTTATCTAGGGGCTTTTAGTCACAACTTCTTCTGTATGCTATTGCTGTTAAGCTTTGGTGTCTTGATTAACGCACAACGCTGCGGTATGCGGTGCCGCCTCCTCGCCGCTGATGTATACTGATAAGGAACAAAAGACCATTCTAGATATTTTCATAGGATTATCGTAATCGTAATTAACATTTTCACCCTTTCAATATATAACTAATTCAAAACGACCTGGATATAACGCTTTACTTACCTACCCAATATTGACAAGTTAGTAACTCCATGTATCTTAGAACTTAGGAGAGGTTAGAAAACGGTTTATCTTGCAAAACGTTCAATATACCTGATCGTGTAACTACAGTCGTATTATAGAATACCACTTATATTCCTAGTTGCAATACCTAACACTCATTTTCTATTAAAGTAAATAGTATTTCTTCTAAACTGATGTTCTTGCAAAGAAAATTAAATGCTTGTCTTGCTTAACCATATTATTCCTACTCATTAAATTCACAATTATCTGTGTTTATAAAGCCCATATTTTCAAGTCAGTTTCAAAGACTTTTTTGCCATGACAACGGAAAAATCCTCGATCATTTTGATGATTCGTGGAGTTGAGTTGGCGGCATGACTTGGGTCAGTCTCAACCTTTAGTCATTTCATAATGACTAAAGGTTGATTGGTGAAAAAAGCATCGCAAAGGAACCAACTGTTCATGAAAAAATCGCACCTATAGTTACAAAGAACGAACCACAAAGATACAGATCAAACAAAGAATATCTTTTTTCTTTTCGAAATCACTAAATAAGGTATTTCAGGTATTCTAAAACTAACTTAAAGTCTGAATATATTTACCATATCGCAGTTGTAACGGCTCAACTTCAGGCATTCAAGAACGTTTAATGTTAATGGTCTGAATAAGATTTTGCTAGAACAAAGATAAGCCAATGAATGGGCGGTTTTACAAGCGGAAATAATGTTAACAATAATTATTTACTTTGCCATTCACTAAGGATATTACTAGAAGTACCACAGAGCATGGTTGTGACAAACATTTTAATGACATTTTACCACCAGAAAAAGTGCATGAAGAGAGTTTCAGACCCACAAAAAAATCAATCGTCTTAGCTTTTTATACTTTTTCCTCTTTTTCTTCTGTTTGGGCGTCTGTTTTTACTAAGCTTCGAGCTCCGTTTCAGTTTACGTATTTACTTTTTGTATTGTCACTATCTTTTAACACAAATTGACAAACTCAGCATAATAGTCCAGGCAAAAAAATACAACTAGAGGTCAAACTGCGAAAAAAATCCAAGTTAGTCTAGGGATAACTTTGTTTTTTATGGACTTTTCAGGCAAAATTACTAGTCCATCCAAAGGTTATCTGTAAGCGATTGCCCTGTGCGATAAGACCGCCCATTGTACAGTTATATTTATAAATGTTTTGTCCAGTATTAATTTAAGTGGTATACAATAAAGTATATAATAAATAAATAAATACTAGTACCATAATGAATATAATCCCGGTGAAAGAATTCAATTAGGATTATTTTCGCAGCAAATGTCTTTATTTCCTGGGTTAATAAACAAAATCTGTGAGAACTATCCTTCTGAAAATTATCTCTTGCATTCAGCTTCAGCCGCATAAAGAGAGGGTTAAAGTGACGCTAAAAATTGTTGTCAGTATTATCTTTTAACTTTTATGCTGCATTTACAATAAAATAACTTTAATTCTTATCCTCTTCGACATAAAGGATAACTTTTATTTGTAGATAATGAATCATTTTGAGATTATTTAATTGAAAACGAATACAATATTGGTTTAGAGCAAACCCTGAACCTCGATAACAGTTAATTCAGGATTCTGTTGAGCGTGGGATCTTGGGTTCAATTCTCAAATCGGATAAAAGTGTTAGTGGGGTATCTCAGTAGCAGCCTGGATTTTGAAAGTTGGAAGTGTGACACCGGTGCCTCGAAAAGCACGTAAAGCCGTCGGACCTACGCCTGATCGGTCCCCGGTCGTGTAGGATGGCGGTTTCATTGGACTAGGAGAGTCAACAAAGAGTGCACCTGTGCTGGCACACACACTTGTGTAGATACTATTCACATCTCCTACGTTAGGTACGTAGGAGATATGGATACTGGTACTTGTCTAGCCTCCGTTGAGATAGCAATTTTTCACATCAGCTAAGCGTGAGGTAGGCACTGTTAAGGCGACTCTGCAGTTCTCTGCCTTAAAAAATAATGGTTGATATCTAATAGGCTCACTTCATGTAAAATATAGAAGTAGCTTGTCCTATTTTTCTAAGTTTGTCTTCTACCTCTATTTATCCATTCCGGTTAAACAGGCGTGATAAGATGCATTCTATAGAAAGACAATTAGAGGTACAGGGAAATATCTGCAATATATTAATTTCCTTATTTACCAACCAGTTTAATTATCGCAGTATGTCTATATTTATACAATAAGAGGATACTGCTCGTATTATTAAGGCGATCACTAGGCAATATTCCGGTTATGGAAATATTTATTCCCAAATCATTACCTAATTTTATTTATTATGGATATGTTATCACAATAGGTAACTATTTTACAATTTTTCTGCACTCACTGAATGTTTCCTCAAGTATAGTCTTGTTTATTTAATTTAAACGATTTATTTGAAACACAAACCTACCACACAAAACATAAAAAAAAATGATAAATGGCAAAAAGGAACTGCTTATGCCAATAAAAAATCATTCAGCCATAGATATAATAAACAAGGAGATATGCCCGGTAGACGAAAATATATCGGAAACCTGTGTCTCCAGTTTGCCCCTACCACACGGCAACTACTACACATGCAGTTCAGTAAAGGCAATAGATACGCAGTCGCGCACACACCTGCATTTCTTAAATCAGAACGTACTACACAATAAATTATAAACCTTATCCCTTCAAGCACAGCGTGTATATACCAATCACCGTACAAATTACGCACACAAAAACATCGATCGCTATCGTTGTGCTATGCAAAAGCAATTTATTTTACATACACGCTAGTGATTGACTAAATCGGAAACTTATCGATTCACCCATTTATTATTGTACAATTTTTTTTTGTTTACTTAAAAATAAATAAAAAAACGGTTTGTCCAGAAAATTTTATAGTTAAAACAAATATGCAGCTAAAAATATAAATTATTAAGTAAATCAAAAAATTCAAACAATCAAAAATCTGGTTACATTGGTTTAGGCTTTCATAGCGTAATGTTTAATTTATTTTTAATGTAGCAAATTTTAATTGTTTTGTGCTGCTATTATTCTTATTATGTGATGAGTCTGTTTTACTTGAAATAAATAAATTGAATTGAATTGAAACAGGAGGTATTGTTGAACCCTGCTAGTGCTATGGTGATTAATCACTGACCTGTAAAGTGGAGGTATTTGTGCAGCACTTGACACTTTGATATTATTGGGGTTGCATTTTTTGTCAAAAAGTTGGTTACGCATTTCTCTACTACGCTGTAATATAATCAAAATAAGTAATACACATTATTTCGCAACGATTTTCCAACCGGGTGAAAACGGTTGACAAATTGAAAATAAAATATAATAACAATATTTCATTCGTCATCGACATTGTTACCGATAGCCTACGTTAGTGGATCTGCACAAGCACATCACTAACTCGTCGCAAGGAGCAGCGGCCGTACTACGCGATGCATCCGCTCAATGATGTATCGTTTTGTGATTTTTACATTGCTTGTCCAGTCACTTAGCGACAAACTTAGGTAATGGTTAGGAAGCAATGTATTTAATGCAAAAATAGTACAGTCGCTGTGATATTTCAATACAAAAATAACATAGTAGAAGCAAGAAATATTTTACGATTTGTTGTTTTTCATGATTTTAAAGACAAATATAGTGAAATACTTGTACTCACTTATTGTAAGTGATTCTATGATTTACAAAGTTTTGGTTTAGCCTTCGCTTTTTACAAGAAACCACTGAACAACACGGCATTCTTGTAATTTTTCACGATGACAGTCGAAAGCGCACTGTTTAGCGGAGACCGGCCATTTGCCTGTGACATGCTCAGTCAGACCACGTCGCGCGGACACCGACACCCCTTGCTACTTCTCCTGTATTTTATATTTCTATGCATTCAGCAGACCTACAAAACGAGAGAATTAACAAAAAACCTTAACAACTGGTTATTTTAATATTTGGGCAGCCCGGAAGTAAACTGTTTACCTAACTTTGCAGCAGCATTTAACAAATACTGATACACAAAGGCTTGAAATTACAAACCCATTGAATGGGTACTTACTGAGTCTAAACACGGTAATAATTATTTCAACCATAGCACACCAGTTGCATAGAATAAAATTAATAGAAGCGAAACTCCTCTTAATGTATGCGTATAGGTCATACCTACATTACATTCGAGCGTTCGTTATAGAACAGTATGGTACCACGGTATTTCATATAGTATTTTTTTTTTTAAATGAGTAGGAACATCGGTATTATAGAAACACATAGTTTCGCATACCGACGTAATAAACTCTCTCTGCGAAGCCTTTTCAACACTAATATTATTAAGAGGAAATATTTGTTGGTAAGTTTGTAATGGATAAACCCATAAACTACTTAACCGATTTTGAGAATTCTTTCACCACCACCCACCACAAAGCTACAGTATTCCTAAGTAACATAAGCTGTTTTTATCCCGAAATATCAGTTCGGTCGTAGACCAAGTAGCTTGCGGACGTATTTACGGAAACCTATTGACTAAAGTAATTATCTGTCCAGTATTTCTCAAACTTTTTGCGGCTGCAAATTCATAGCGAGATGGAATCACAAACGTGCGGTTCCTGCAACGAGCAGTACAGGTCAGGATATTAGCAATTTGTTTGCTACTTACTTTAACACCATCTTTCAACAACCTGAGTCCAATGACAGCCCTGACACCTCTAGTGGCACTTGTTTTAATAACAACACAACTAGCATTCGTTCTGTTGAGATTCATCCTGATCGTGTGCTCAAGCTGCTTAAATCATTGGATTTATCTAAATCTGGTGGTCCTGATCAGATACCGCCTTTATTCATTGTTAACTGTGCTACCAGCTTAGCTGAACCAATGACAATTTTGTTTAGGCGCTCACTTTCGGAAGGAACTATTCCCAATATATGGAAATCGGCGTATGTTACGCCAATTTTCAAAAAAGAGAATAAATCTGAAATTGAAAATTACCGCCCCATTTCCAAGATATGCTTGTTCTCTAAGATCCTTGAACGAATCGTATATACCGATCTTTATGAGGCAGTTAAATGTAATTTAGGTGATGAACAGCATGGGTTTCTTAGAAAACGCTCAACGACGTCTAACCTTGTCCTTTCTCAAGAGTTCATATCTGAAGGGATGGAGCAGCATGCGCAAGTTGACATAATTTACACCGACTACAGCAAATGCTTTGACCGTATTGACCATCGTGTGTTACTGCAAAAGTTGTTGTCGGCCGGAATACATGGTGATTTATATCGGTGGTTCTGTTCATATGTTGACAATCGGACTCAAGCAGTTGTGCTCCAGGGCTACACATCTGACTGGACATTTGTTCCCTCTGGAGTCCCACAAGGCTCAATTTTGGGCCCCTTACTTTTCATATTGTTTATATCGGACATAAAATCTTGTTTTAAACACTCGTATATTTTGCTCTATGCTGACGATATGAATATATACTGTACACTTATTAATCCGTTACACAGACAGTCTAGAATGAAGCTCCGTTATCGACTAAGTTATGAAAAATAAATGTAACGTCGTGGTGACCTTGTAGCTAAAACCTCCTTTCGTGCTTAGGGTCGTGTGTTCAACCAGGTAAGTACTAATGTCACTTTTTAAATTCATAAGTTCTTTCTAAGTTTATCTAGGACATTACTTACAACGGTGACGGAAAACATCATGAAGAAAATTGAACTTATAGTTAATTTTAAGTTCGTAATCGCTAACTTCCACTGATCAAGCGTTGTAATTAAACCTCGTGTCTTCTCGGTATGAGAAGAGACCTTGGCCTTGCAGTGGGATATCAACATAACATATGAACAGTAAAAGTAGTTCCTCAAAGAGAAATAATGCTACACTCATTAGCCATCAACAGTTTTCTTGTAATGAATCTAGTTACACATTTGCGATATTTTGTGTAAGAATAAAAATATTTCCGAGTCTAATAACATTTATTTCCGATACAGTACATTTCTATACAACTTGTTGTAGTATCTTTTTTTTAATACAATATACGATTTCCGTGTATTATTATACGCCTAATTTTTAACAGTTGTTTGCATTCCAATTAATTTACAAATAATAAATTAAAATAATGAACAGTTACATTATTTAATTGCATTTAATCAATTAAGTTTTTTTTTTGTATAATAACATTACATTGGTAGCATCGGTTTGTGCTTGGACCATAAATTAAAATATTGTGGATACAACTAAAATTGGTTATTAAAAAAAATGTGTTAAAAGATTACATTTAAAACCTAACAATCGTAAACAGAATTACAACTTTCAAATAGCCATAATAAGATCGGCAGGCTTATTAAGTATCTTTTGCAAGAGCAAAACGATAGCGATCAAACGCTTTATGCCATACAAGTCGGCATTACCTGCAGTGTAGGTATGACAGATCCTACACAATCGTTTGCTAATCGCTCGCTGCAATTATCAATGCAAAAGTCAAATTAAGCCTGCGGGACTCATTGTGGTGGTTGTAGGCGCACAACGCTCGTCTGAAAATCTGTTCATATAATCAGGACACGGCACATGTTTTAGAGGCATAAGTTCCTCTTGAGTGTTGAACTGTAGTCAACAGTTTGTGACATCTTTAGTAATAAATACCAACTTAGACTTAGAATATATGCGCCGTTTGAGGTTTTCTGCAACTGTAGCAGCCGTCCCTTGCTAGGAAAATGGGATGGCGCAAAGGTGTCAAACCTATTTGCATCTCATACCAGATGGATATCCAACTCCCAAGAAAACTGTGGACTTACTGTCTGGTCTCTTTCTATTATCGCGTGCCAAGCCATTGGCTTCTAAAGCAGACCCAGTCATGTAGTACAAATGTACAGTATACCTAATGGAAAAAAAAGAACCTGAAACATATAATAATATTACCTTATAAAACGGGGGTTAAATATCTGGAACCAAGACGACGCGACGCAGTACAATGTAAAAGAATATTAAGAGTATAATATTTAGGACCACCTAGGAAAACTCCAAATGAATTCCAGTTATAACAATGCGATTTCATGGTGATTAGCACTTATTATTTACCAGTTGTTGCACACAATAACAGTACCTAACCATAAGTCATCTCCAAAGTCAAGCTTCCTATACCCCTAATATTATAAATGCGATAGTCAGTATGTTTGGATGTTCACTAATAAATGTCGTCTATTTGGAATTGATCAAAATTTGGTAAGCGGGCTAACCATGACCTGAATTACATTACATAGCATACTTTTTACACCAGCAGTACGTTTCCTTAAGATAAAACAGTTAGCACACGGGTGAAGTCCTAGGCAAAAGCTAGCGCGCAATAAATAAAAACAAGTACTTATAAAAGCAACACAAACAAATTGGGAGGAAATAATAATAGTAATGATAATGATAACAGCCAATTTAAATAACTAAAATACGCACATTAATTAAATTTGTATATTATGTGCGTTGCTGGAAAAGTTCAACTTACGCTAAATCCTAAGATTGCCAAGTCTTAATGTTAAAATGGATCCACGTGAATCGGTTACTCATAACCTTTTGGTTATTGTTTATTAAAGTGCAAACAGTTTCAAAACACACTTTTTATCCTCAAAACAACCATTTCACTTGCCATCATTACTAATGAATCTGACATCCCAGATTCTCAAGCAAAAATTAATATGAAACAAATATATTTATTACAAGGTTACTACATGCATATAGCATAAGCAGAATCACAAGTAAATCACAATTTGAAATGCGGCAAATTGTGAAGTGTGCCTGAAATGCTTTGATTGGCTGTTGATAATTCATTCAAAAAACCAGTTTTATTCAACCAGTCAAATTGTTTTTGCGATCATTTTCGTTGGAGAGACTTTTTGTTTAAGAAAAGTTTTACTAAGTAACCCATGTTGGCCAAACCTAAGAATTACCAATAAAACCTAGCTTTGTTCAAAGTTCGGGATTTTACAGCAACATTACCACATTCAAATTAACTATTTGACAAAATATCTAATTTCCCTGAAAATATCCTTGTTCTATATTACTGTCCCAATAAGTGTGCTGAGCCTAACTCGTTGCTGAGTTATTTAAAAAGTAAGTACCTACTATCATTTTTTTTCTTACTTTTACTACCATATTATTGCGTATCATTAAACAAGTGGTCGTAAACCAATAACCAAACCATAACCAGTCTAAAATAAATTCGTCAAATCAACCAACTCAGAATTAAATGCTAAACCAAGCAGGCGCTCAATGTCAAACTGGCATATCACCCGTCGTCATTTGGAATTATCTTCAAAGGTAACGAAGCAAAATATGCAAGAGTATACGTAGTATATACTTTGAGTTTTAATTCAATTGCAATTTAAATAAGCTAGTTTGCAACAAACATTGCACGGTATATTTTTCTGTAAAAAAAATTATAATGGTTCATCCATTATAATTTTTATAATACATAGAGGAGTTCAGTTTACCACCAAACCAACCTAGAATCACAAATCAGCATAGCTGAGTATCTTTTGAAGGAAATGAAAGCATACATGTTGAAATAAAGCGAATAGCTCAATAAAAAATATAAAATTTTATTGAAAAATTAAGTCACATGCAATTTTTAGATCTCAATACTCCTCGAATAAAATTCTAAATTATCCAGAGCAAAATATAATTACAAATATGAAACTTTAGATGTTTGTGTGGTGGGAGTTTGGATGTTTTACAGGCAACAGATTTAGATGCTCACTTGCATACAATAATGATATATTTTGTAAATAAACGAAATCGAATTATTTTTTCTTCATGCCTCAACTTCAACTCATAACTCTCACTCTTATTATTAAACACTAGCTGTGCCCGCGGCTTTGCTCCCATCAACTGCCTACCCTATCCTACTTATCTACCTACGCCTTACCTACCTACCTTCCCTACTTACAGTAGGTAAGTACCTACCCAACTTACCTACATGCACAGAATATTATTTACTCTAAGGAGAAGAATATCGACTTCATACAAAAAAGTAGAAAGTTTTGCTGCGCGCCATCTAGTAGCACTCCAGAACACCACACCAAAACGAAAACATAAAAGAATACCTATCCATAGCTGGGACTCGAACCCGGAACCTTGGGCGGAGTAGGCCACCGCGTTTATCATTGGGCTATTCAGACGGGCAGTAGCGGCGGCAAAATTACGAACCATATTGCACACACGTCAACGTCATCATTGACATTAGTATAGTGTTGCCAGTGGCAGATAGTCAAATATTACATGAGACATCTCAAAAAGTTACATTTTCATGAGAAAAGTTACATTACCTTATTTTATGTGGAAAACGACACTAATACGCTCAATAAGCTCACTCGCTCGCCAGAGTAAACGAGATGGATGATTTAGAAATATACCTACGTGAGTGAGTAAATATGCAATACTTCAATTTATTTCTACAAAATCAGGTGCGACAACACGACGAACGAAAATGTTCTTAGATGCTGTTTCACGATTATTTATTATTTGCTGATAAATATTTCAATATTTTTATCTGCACTCACAACGTACTGTTCCAAATATCCATAACATCCACAAATCACATTGCGGGTTGGCCATAGAGCCAGCTTTATACAAATAATTAATATTAACAGCTCCGTCTCCCATGAATGTAATGTCAGTCAAAAGTCAATAATAGTCCATAGTTAAATGAGTTATTGTTTAGTATATATGGATGAGTTATGAGTATGTAACGTGTGACAGAAGACTTCACCGTTTTCCTAAACCAAACGCTAGTGACAAATAACTGTCAAGGTGTGGATTAGGAGATAGATACAAAGTCACGCCATGCTAGAATAAAGAAGAACATTAGTGAATTGTCCCTACTTATGAAATATAAATGATTAAAGACTCACCGACCATTCCAGTACAACCTTAATACTAGATTAGACTAAATTATACTTAATACTTGTATATACGATAGCTACAAAGTCACGACCCTCGCCTACCGATTCAAGAGCTCGTCCGGTCCTATCTCTGCCTGACCCCGTGTTTCCTAGACAAGTACGTCTTCTATCGTCGCCTAATGGAAGTGCCTCGTCCCAGTCCGTTGGCTTCTCGAGCTACCTGATCTCAGCGTCCCTTGCAGCCCGGCCCCCGGCCCCTGCGATACCTCCCGACACTCTTAAAATTACCACGATATTCTGTTCTCACAACTTCACAGCTGCGAGGTCATTTTTATTGCAGTTTTTGTACAATTGCCTAATTTTTTCAAGATGGGTCAGCTTACAAATCGGATATTTCAAGTCTTTTTAGAAATTCGTTGGAACATTACTTTTGACTTGACAGCTTTTACATTAAAAGGGACATTTATGAACGTCTTTAAAAGGCTCAGTATTGTTTAAGTATTGTGAAGGCAATAGACCATTTCATCTGACCGTAAGGATCCAAACTCAATGACTTGCACGTGTAGACCTATACGAAAATTACTGGTATAAATATAACATTCTAGTATTAAATAGGAATTATTGACATGCAGTCACAATATCCTTTTAATAAAACTAACTTTCAATTTTTACATAAAAATTAAAAAAATCAGATCACCCGTAAATTACTTTTCCTTTCATTTTGTTGTATTCTCTTCCTTTTCCAATGTGTTTATATGCCTATTATTATTTTATTTCACTTTTTACCATTTTCAAAGGCTACAGGCCTGGTCTAATAGGTACGGTTCACGTCAAATAATTTTCCCAGTATGGAATTGGCTACAAATGCCAAAGCAGTAGTAGATCTCATACTAAAACAGCAACGCGCCATGCCATGCGCATCGGAAAGCCTGGTTTCAGAGAGCAGAATTTACGGGAATCAAATTGGCTTTCTGTAGGTAGATGTATCAACCGATTTGTCATTCTATGTTATTAAAAATATAATATTTCATTTCCAGTTCGTCTACGTAAAGCCGCTACGATGAGAGCAGTGATTTTTCTGATCGCAGTCACCACTGCTGCGGCCGATCTCTCCAGCACGATTGAGCCAGTCCCCACAATGCTGGAAAACGCTACTCCTGCAGACGTTTTGCTGTACCTCATTGACGTAGTGCTTACGTCACATATGGATACTGAAGTCAACGGACAAGGGGGACTTATTGATAATAAGGTTAACATACAGTGTATTGGTAATATGGGCAGATTTTTAAAAGGACAATGTGCCTCTACAACAACTACTATGAATCCCAAATATAAATTATTCTAATACTATCTTGATCAACATAGATTAGGTACAATCTGAAGTTAAAATTTGTCTTGTCGTGTTAATACGCCTTGATCCACCATTAAGAGTCACGAAGAAGTAAAAACTAAATTGATAATTCGTAATCATAGTGAGCTAATTTCAATTCATCGCTCGCATCGTTTTGCTCGGTTCATAACTGATATACTGGTAATACGCTAAGATATCAAAATGGAGTCTGTGGTCGTTTCCCAAATCCCGAAATTTTAG
This sequence comes from Orthosia gracilis, assembly GCA_947562075.1. Classification (NCBI taxonomy): domain Eukaryota; kingdom Metazoa; phylum Arthropoda; class Insecta; order Lepidoptera; family Noctuidae; genus Orthosia; species Orthosia gracilis. Next base: position 8,671,676 of record OX387266.1, on the reverse strand, counting down.
GCGAAATATTGAATAAGTACTCAAATGAAATATTATAAATCTAATATTACAAATTTGAAAGTTTGGATGCTTGGATGTTTTTAATCAATCACACCTCAACGGCTATGTTTTATCCCGGTGATACATTCTCTTGGGATAATTAAGAGGAAATGCGGTCGCATCCATCCGAATATCTTAAATAAAAATTCATAATTCTAGGATTGGCTTTCACCTGTTTCCTCCTCCAATATTGGACAAATTTAAAAGATATTCCATAAACTGGGAATACGTACGTGTACGTTTTAAATAGATTATCAATCGAAGCATTTCTATAACTAGATAAATAATGTAGTTTAAAAAACTTGAAATAATAGTTGTCGGGTTCGGGAGTTTTTTAGCCGGTAGATAATTTCGTTTTGTGCCCTTAGCATTCAAAATCAAACATTACAAAAATTTTGACTTGAGCCCTTATATTATTAAGGGTGCGATATATTCTCTTGGGATAATTAAGAGGCAATGCGGTCGCATCCATCCGAATATCCTAAATAAAAATTCATAATTCGAGGATTGGCTCTCACCTGTTTCCTCCTCCAATATTGGACAAATTTAAAAGATATTCCATAAACTGGGAACGTAATATAACAATAATAACTCGTTTATTAGTTTTTAAATAGATTATCGATCGAAGCATTTCTATAACTAGATAAATAATGCAGTTTAAAAAGCTTGAAATAATAGTTGTCGGGTTCGGGAGTTTTTTAATTTTACGAAAATTCAGTCGGAGCTCGCTACCTGCATTTCCTCCTAAACACTTTTCGAGCGAGCGGAGCTACGAGCGGTATGTTACCATATAAGTCGGTACGAGTGTAATTTATTTATTGGCCTATCTACAATTGTTACACTATTTATTCTAATAATACAAGCAATATGATACAAGCATAGTATACAATATGATGCGATAGACACAGCCTGCAAAAACAAAATTATAACATTCATAAAATTACAATAATAGTGCAGAAATAACACGCGGTGCGGTGTTATTTTTGTATAAAATTTACTAATGCGCAGTCATTGTAGGCAACTTCACGGCGGCCAAGAAGTTTAGTGAGAACATACATTAAACTTTTCTTCAAAAGAAAATCACCGGGGACTATTAAATTATTAAAAGACATTGACTCAGCACTCGGCCCGGCTGACGCGCGGCTCATATAAAATACTGTTTAGTTGCATCTTACACGTATAAAACACAAATAAATTTGTACATTCGTGTGTATTAAGACAAAATAGTATATAAGCTGTAAAATATTGGAAATAAATCAGATTTGAATTTATATTTTTGTCTCATTACCCCTCAATGTGGCCAAGACACCTTTAGCCATCTTTGATCAGTCCTGTGAGTCTGCTGGACTGCAGTGATTGTACCCTTCCCGAACCTGGAATTCCTGCCCTCTATCTGTCTGTAACCTTAGGTCGCATGGTACAGACATCCTGAACTTATCTCTATTATTATTTATCACACACTAGGTACATGGGCTGGTGTACTCAACAAAGCATCAGTTTTCTGTGATCTTAAGTACGTTGTACTAGGGTATTCTGTCAGAAAGCCTCTCGTTACGGATCGGTCACTGGCCTCCCACAAACGGGTTTAACCAGTTGATTGAGAAGTCGCACAGGTTCAGGAAAAAGAGCGCAGATACCACTAGTACAGACTAACCATTAGATTAGGGTAGGGCCGTTAGGAAAGAAGAAAGAAGAGCACTAGGTATGCTACAACCTTAAGGTCTTTAAGTCAAGATTGAATAGGTTTCTTCTAGGCAAGCGAGCTTCACCGTAGACCACATCATTTCATCATTCCATCATCCATTAACATCAGGCGGGATAGTGATCAAACGCGAGCCTATAGATTATAAAAAAAAAGCTATGGAAATACAGGAAGTTAAAGAACTAATCAGGAGCCAGGAAGCGGATTACAATGAGATCAAAAGGACAAACATAAAAAATTATTATTATCAAACATAAAAAAGGACTCGCCCACAAGGAAAACAGAAAAATACATCAACGAAAGAAAAAACATTGGACCATGTTTTTCAGCGTGTTCAAGAAAACCACTTAAGAGTAGAGGAGCAGGAGATGTTATCAACTCATAAATATATGACTACGGACTACTTTGGCAACATAAAGAAACATTACGACGAAGGAATCGACTACCTCAGAAAGTGCAAAGAAAGGCTGCAACTTGTGCAAAGTGTATACGAACCAAGACTTTTAGATAAAGATTAAAACAAGGATGTTGTCAGTAGCCCAAAACTGATTATACAGCTATTCCGAATGTCACAGATATCAAAGAAAATATCCCAGGCTAAGGAATCTATTATTCAAGACAAGCCAATATGGCACTTACACACACTATTACAAACCTTACAAAAACAATGGCAAGAAATCGAAAAACACACATCGGACAACTGATGGCCGAAAGTACATTGGACAATAGCAACTTCAAAGATAATTGTTTCGAAAAAACACAGAAAGATTATGACATTACTATGGAGTTGTTAGAAGAAAGAATTTTTCGAAACTCGGATGAAAAAGCTATTTCAAAAGCTTTCTGAGTACTTCCAAGTTTGTCACACAGAAACCAAGGTTTTATAACCAAGGTCCCATAATACGTAGAATCGAGACTAAATTAACACGTCTTACACAATCCATATTATCTTTCCATTTTCCCTTAATTGAAATCCTTATAAGCTCTCTTCGAATGGCACTAGTTAATATATCTAGGAATTTGATTTACCTCCCGAGATCTCTATTTTTCTTCCATTTTGCTCTCTTTGCCCGGGGCTTCGGGCACATGAAAATCGAAAATTATGACACGTAAACTATAACTGAGATAAAAGTATTTTGAGTACTAGTCCAGGACATAGTGTACCTGTGTGCCGTCTAATTCCGTTCTGCCGTTGAGGCGTGCTTGCTTATCAAACACACGACCATAAGACCATAGTTTTTCAGATTTATAACATACTTGTTTCTGCTAGCACAATCTTCGGAATAAAACGTATGCTTTGTCCATCTCCGAGGTCCAATCCATCTTTATTGGTAGGTAACTTTATCAAATCAGTTCAGAAGTTTAGGTGTGAAAATATAATAAACAGATAGACAGACAGCATTTATGGTATTAGTTTTAATAGGATGGTAATATCATCCGTCTTTATATTCATCACATGTGTTTTATTGCTCATTCTTGGCTCTTATTAAAGACATGAGCAAATTTTATTGAGCCCGTATCTGGGTGACCAAGATATTTTTTGTAAAATACGTGCGCGGATGTGATATGCAGTTCTTTTTGTTATATTTCGATGTTAATGAATTATTATAGGTTGGTTTGTCATGTTTTGTCCAGTACAACCGTTTATGTGCATGTTTGCAATACCGAGTGGAGAATATGGCAAAAACAAAGGAGCTGGGAGCATATCAATCTAAAGCCCCGAAAGTCTGTCTAACATCCAACCATCTGCAGTGACAGACTTTATCAGAGTGGTGTCGTGTTACTCAGTTACTGGGTTGTGGAGGTTCAAAAATATAAATAAAAATAATTTAAAAAATAATGTAAAAAAATAATAAATAAATAATAAAATTTATAATAACATTCAAACTATCAATTTTCTCTTAATCTCGTGTCTCAGTTGAGCAATGACAATGAAAACATGATAATTAGGTACTTATACCTACTAATCATGCTTACGAGATTACGTTGACGACTTTGCACACAGACAGCGTCTTTCTCCCAGTTTACTTCAATATTATAAATTTATGTTTTTTTTAAGGCAAAAATATAATTTGCAAGACAATCTCAATGTATTGATTAATACTATTTATAATATTAGTATGGAAGTTATTATTTATTAAAGGGATTTCCTTCCGTTAATATAAACTTAATCATGTACATGTTTGGATTTATACGTAATTGAATTTTGTATTTCACATACATTTTTAGGTATTATTATAATTATTAGGGTAACTCTCTTTGAGTTTCCCTAATCATTACGCAAACAGAATCGAAAAACCAAAACCACATAGTTTCATACCCTAATTATAACGACGTCGTATAACATCACTACTAATGATCAGTTTTTCGAAGAAGTAAAAACACTGACTACTATTGCACAGGATGAAACGGAAATGGGTAGTCATATTTTAAAAACGCTTGTGCATCGAAAATAAAAAATAAAACCTGTGCAATCGGGGGACTCCCGTCAGAAACGAAATTCCTCATATCTTTTCTTCAACTCCGAATGTAATTTGATCATTATGGATAAAAGTCATTTTTAACTTACACACGATGTAAACAAGATCACTCGAAATTGTGGAAACAGCTGGCTTTGTTTTCTTTTTTGAGAGTTGGTCATTGCATAAATCGTTTTTTTCATAATGATGATGTCCACTTAATGCCTGGCGAAAAAAAATGATAGGTAAATGAAATTATTGATGGTTATAACAAAACAAAGGGCAGTATAGATAAATACATTGTTTTTGAGTCGTTTTTGGTAGTGTGAGGGACGTAGCCAGGGAGCTACGAATAAAACTCAGAAATCACTTTTATACTTGTATTTGAGCAACATGCCTGCCCTAAGGCTTCTATAGAATTGACAATCAAAGCCTAGCAAAAACATCTCATCATTTATTTATATAAGTTCGAATTTCAATTCCCTTTCAAAACTACGTTATCTATTGCCAGTCTTATTATAGACAAGGAGTTTCCCTTTAAATAGGCAGGGTCCTCACAGTAGCTACTTTACAAAGATGGCTGTTTTTCAATTAATTTTCTACCAGGCCTTCTTGCACATGGACAGACAATGACTAGGTATAAGAGTTTTTATTCCAGTAGGATAATTTTCGACATAAGCGCGGGCAACGTTGATGTCAAAATCTGTAGTGAAATTAATAAAAAATATAGTCGTACTTACATTTTAACGAAATCTGGAACGATTGAGGCACATTATACTTTTTGTCACTATAGAATAAAACAAAGATGTTTTATTTTTTCTAATATAGGCACTGTAAAAACGAAAACACTGGTCAATATTAGGTTTTACTTATGAATCAAAGTAAGGAGAGCTTTTGGCTTTAACTGTTTGTAACTCCATTTATTATAATAATGTTATATTTCACATAAATCTACATGGACACTTATTAAACGATAGAAGCTAGTTTCCAATTTTTCGTTTCGTCTAGAGAAGAACCGACTAGATAATGTCCAATAATTGATTGCTGCTCGTTTTCCATATTACAGTGTTATAAATGTTATGGAACTTACTTTTCTTCTCTATTTTGATTCACGTTTTGTTAAGTCATTGTATATTATATTAAGTCATAGAAGTATATGTATTATTGTTTGACCTATTCGATAACTAGAAAAATGTTTAATTTGGGGATACAAAGTGTGTTGTATAATGTTTCGAAATTTACCAAATACAAGTAACTTTCGTTCCTTCGTGTTGCGTGGTGTGACCTCAAGTAACATGGGACATGGGCAGGAAGATGATGCTAAGTCTAGTTCAACTTTACCATTAATATTTAATAAATCATAGGCTTTACCGTAGTTCGATGTTTTGCAGAAACGATAGTACTGTGTGTACTTAGAGTTATTGCCTGTTATGGTTGTCCAACTTACTTCCCCCGATTATTTTGCGTTTTGCTTTAATTGTGCGTAATGACGTATGGTCATCATTATCGATTACAACGAGTATATAACACATGCTAATCAACATAAAATCCCATTTTAATAATTGAAAGCCGTTTGGAATTATCCTTGTGTTCAGATTGAAATACCAACATTATAACACATTTTTCACTGTACGCTGTCATCCTGGTTCCAGATATTTTTACAAGGTAATTAGAAATATTATATTATTCAATTACACATAATTATAGATATTTGTTTAACGTATCAGACTGGGCTTAAATTAAGTTTTGAAGAATCCCAATACTGAAGTTTAATCCCGACGAATTGAAACCGTTTATTTGGTCTTAATATTGCCGTCTTTTATTCAAATAAGATTTTACTAAGTTTGACGCTGGTCAAGCTTAATAATGCTCAAGTTAGGGGCCTACGTCCGCTTTAGTGCCGTAAAACGGTAACTTTCTAAAGCGTACTCCTTGGTTACGGCTAGGTTAAAAGGTTTCAAAAATATATATATTAATTAGTTTCATGTACATTATTTTTAAACATGGTTTTTTCGTAGAACAAATAGTTTCGTTTTAAAAAAATAATTAGCAACACGATATTTTTCGCAACTTTTGGATACTCCTCCGAAACGACTTGGATGTTTAAAAATATTTTACACAAAAAATTGATGGCTGGAATTTCTTCATAACTGAAATAGCATATTTATATGTAAATCAAATAATATTTTGCAAACAAAACTGTTCAAAAAGAGGTTCAATGTTGATATTTTGGGTCCGAGCGGGTACACGGCCAGTACTGCGTTAACATTGGGGCGTATATATCGCCTTAAATCGTAATCGTAATCGTCGCATCATTCGTGATTTAACATCACGAATCATGCGTCTAGATTTGATTTGGAGTAAGAAAAGCCCGTGACGAATGCCGAAACTACAGATTTCGTGCGTACGGAGTAGACTCCCTTGTTTGGTCTGGTAAGAAAATGTAAAATAAAAACTTAACAAGTTATTTTGGAAAACTTAATTTTATTTGATTTATGTTTGTAAGTCAATTTCAGCAGTAAATATAACATTTTTATTCAATAACTTCATTTAATTTAAACGTTTTAGCTACCATATCTACCTCAATGAGACACAGCATCGAAGCTTTGGCAATAACTTGCCCAGAGGCTCTAGACAAGTGACATTCCATCAACGAACGCTTCGCTATAGCTATCCATTGGTTAAATGTCAATGTATGAGAATGCCAAGCGCTATCAAAATGGCTCGTGATCAATGTCTTCTATTTTGGCATTTCGATCATCGCCATTGCTGATATCACTTTGTTGAGCCTCTGGTTAGATTTAAAAAGTGACGGTTGCAATCACGGCAACATTTTATTTCTGTTTTTATATAAAGTTCTTAATTATAGATTACAATCTACCCTAATCAAACTAATAAGCAATATAACTCTAACTTAATTTTACATTGTATAATTTTATGACTAAGAATAATGTCAATTTGTAAGAAAGTGCTTCCGAACTGTATAAAAATACATTCTTCTTGCTAGCTTGATCGAATCAAAGATTTAATATCGCAAGGTCTTAAAATAGAAAAAGTTAACAACAAACCGGAAGAGTAAATAACCGCTCAATGTGTTCGTCCTTTCATTTCATTGTCATGAAGATGTCAATAAAGTCTTGCTTGCACATTTTAGGGTGTAAAATTGAAACGCCTCTCAAAAAGCCGAAACTCATTCCACAGTGTAAGAGATGTCAGTATAAGGCATACTCATAAATACTGTAAAAAGGAGCCAAGCTGTGTAAAATGCACTGGCTAGCATACTTACAGCCGACTGTATTAAATCTCTGCAAGAGAAATCGAAATACGTCTACTGTGGGTTACCCCACCCAACCAACTACAGAGGGTGTGAAGTAGCCAAAGAGATGCAAATGATGAAAAACAAAAAACATTTGTGCCAACAGCCCAACAGTTTTCTAAAATAGGGAATCCTAACCAACACACGAAAAGAAGATGTCATAGTCAACTGTTAAACCTGTTCAAGCTGCCAAAAGTATTTTCTATGCTCAGGCTGCAAAAGAAGGCACACTTTCAAATCTAGAAGATAAGATAAATCAGATTTTAAAGTGTATTACTATATTTGACAAACGACTAGAGAAGTTAGAATCCAGCAATAAAACAGCTGCACTTAATGCATTAATAACTAATACACTAAAAGTTATGGCGTGGAACTCCAATGTTACAGGCAGTCCTAGACACAGATAATATAGACGTGTGTTTAATCTCTGAAACACACTTCACTAAACAATCTTTTGATAAATTTAGAGGATACAAGATATATAATTCGCTTCACCCTGACAACTCTGCCAGAGGAGATAGCGCGGTGATAATTAAAGAAAACCTTAACCTTTACGAGCACAGTAAATTTGAAGAACCAGACATTCAAGCTGTGGCAGTATCAGCCAAAAATCAAATTTTGTCACATTTTCATAGCAGCTGTATACTTTCCTCCAAGTCATAATATGCCTATATATATAAAGTGAATATACATACATATATATATATCTTACTTTCAAATATTGCTCTTTTCATATTATCATAAAAAGAGCAATATTTGAAATTCTTTGATGTTTTGGTCCAAAGATTCATTCTAGGCGGTGATTTTAATGCCAAGCATAAGCCTTTGAATCATGACTGATTACAACAAAGGGAAGACAGCTCTTAAACGCAGAATGAGACACACATTGTGAAGTTATGAGCACTGGCAAACCAACATACTTGCCAATTGAACATCAGAAAATACCGGATCTCATAGAATTTTTCATATGTAAAACATATCCACTAATTATGTTAGTTAGGAGGAAGAGTTTCTTATGAAGAGATCACTCCCCAATTATACTAAGATATAGTAAAAAAAAATTGGTAAGAGAATTTCATTTTACTCTGATTAACAATTTTACAGACTGGGACAGCTTTGCGCTTGATTTAGGTAATATAATCGACCTAAAAACTCCATTACAAAATCAGAATTAGCTTGACTCAGAACATCAAAAGTAAACAAATATGTTCTTGACATCCAACAATGTGCTATATATCCCAAGGATATTATCAGATATATTATGAATCTACTATCAGAAAAAAGAAAACAAAGAAAGCGCTGGCAGCCCGCGGGATAAAACACTATTGAATAACCTGACTAAACAATTAAAGAGGAAAATTATACAATTTGAGGATGAAACTCTGAACTCCCCCAGAACCATCGACCAAAACTAAAAAGGCCGATTATGCAAATCAAATACCTCACCTAAGGTTTGCCCAATACTTAGAATATACTTTTCAACCCAAAGAAAGTTCCATTGAAATATCTGAGAGTGGAAATTTATCACAAAACCAAAGAATTCGGCTTGGGATTCCTAAAAGAGTTGTGAGAGAAATTAAAAACAACATAAGCTCGAAGAAATCCCCGGGTTATGACCTCATAACAGGCGAAATTCTAAAATAGCTCCTGTGCAAAGCCATAAATAAGCTGACCAGACTTATTAACGCTGCATTTATGCTAAAACATGTACCTGAGCCATAGAAAGTTGCTGAAGTCATAATGATTGCGAAGCCTGGGAAACCACCGCATGAAGCATCATCTTATAGATCCATTTCCCCGCTGCCAGTAGTTTCCGGTTTCTTCTCATGATGTACTTTAGAGACATTATAATGTTGGGATTGGAATAGATGCAAACACAAGCTTGTACGAAATGATACTAACTTTTATTACGGATAGACATCGATTATATATTGGTTACATTGTTCACATGACTTAACTATAATAGGTACATGCTTATACACTACATCTCCCTCCGTATGAAAAAATAAAATAAAACATACATAGGTTTATTTTATTTTTAAACCTAATACTAAATTGATTACAATAATAAGGTTTCATGTTTTTTAACAATATTATTTGCTCCATGAGTGAATACTAAATTGATTACAAGTACATGAGAAGTGTTTTTTTTTTTTTTTTTACCTTATACAACTTTATGATTTTGGAATATACAGTTTTGAACGGTTTTTGTGAACAGTATCAGGTTTAGGTCTTTTAATATTTGTACATTTGGTGATTCGTCTTTCAAAACAATATACGGATCGAACTGCTCCATGATTCTGGATTATTATCTGTATGTATTCTCAAGTACGCACCTAAATTCTTGTGCGAGTTTTACATAACTATAATAGGTACATGCTTATACACTACAACATTTCTAACCCCTATAAACGTTTATAGATAACTTATTGCCTGCGAGTCTAGTTTTTCCTCAAAAACAGATATCTGCAAGCGTATTTGTTTACGTTCATATTCTTGTTGATCGATTTTGTCTTCAACAGCTTTAACATTTGTCGAGAGGTGCGAGATTGAGTTTTCAATATCTAAGTTAGTTTTGTGTATGACCTTGTTTTGTTCCTGAATGAATATCAGATATTCTTCTAGTATATCCAGATGATTGATTTGAGCGACATGATTTTCATTAACCATGGACAGAATTTCCTCTTTGAAGTAGGCAAAGGTCTCACGCGTGCATTCTTCAAGAAAGTGTGTTCTTTTGCATATGCGTTGAGATATTTTAGTGGGTGAGTTTATGACATCAGTAGCCACTTTATTTAGGTCTAGGTCATGATTTGACTGGGGTTTTGGTGATGTGCTTCGTGTAGTCATTTTAGTCAGGGAGCCGATTTAGGTAATGTAGGCACTTGAAGTTTGCAATTCGTTTCTTGGAGTACACGGAAACAAAATACTTAGCCTTGGCTCTCGAAAATTATCTTCAGTGGTCAGCAGTGAAGAACAGAGGTAGGTAGAAGACGGTCAATTTGCGTTACAGCACTGCGTTGTTGCGATGTGAAGCATGTATCTGGCGTCAGCGGGGTGGCAGGCTGGTTGCGGGGGGCCCACTGTCAGGCGTACGATGACAATAGCCGTTTGATACGACTTTCAAATTGTTTTTCACTATAAATTTTTGACCAGTGATTGCAGCGTAGTCCAGTTCACTTCGTTCGATAGTGCAATCAGCAACACTCACAAAAACTTCCGATTTTTTGACATTTAGTTTTAAAATTGGGAGCACAGTTAAAACGAACATAACTGTTAGGAGCGTCCGAAAGAGTGGGTCTTAAGATGACATTGACAAAACTAAGGTGACAAAGTCAAAGTCAAAGTCAAAGTCAAAGTATTTATTCGTGTGCTTTTTGGTGATACAACAGGTCTTACAAAAATTTTATGGTAACTCAAAAAGCTACCCATTAGGCATACACGTTTTAACAATATCAGAAATTAAAATTGATTTACATACATTGAAATACAAAACAAAAATGTCAAAATTGATTTACATTGAAATATGATATACTAAATAAAAATGTCAAAATTGAGATAACAATTCATATTAGAATACAATTAATTATTATTACAAAATTTAAAATACAATCAGTTAGTCAAGGTGTCAAGCATAAATATATAATTGTCAGTTTTTACATTTTGTCAAGAAGGAATTCGTCAATGGTATAATAGCATTTTTCAATTAAATAATCATTCAGTTTTCGTTTAAATTGTATCAAATTCAAATCTTTGATAGCATTTGGTATTTTATTATATACTTTTGGTGCCATGCAGAGAATGCTTTTATGCATAAGGGCCGTCTTTGAGGCTCTCAGACATAGTTCGTGTCGATATTCCGGTCTTGTTGATCTATAACGTTCCTCAGAAGCTTTTTTAAATAATTTACTGTTTTTCTTGACGAACAATGCAGTCTCGTATATATAAAGGCAAGGTAATGTCAATATCCTAAGGGATTTAAAATGAGGTTTACAACTATCTGTTGGTTTTAAATTACACATCGATCTAATACACCTCTTCTGTGCTTTAAAAACGTTATTTTTCTCACATGAATTTGCCCAAAAAATAACTCCGTAGCGTAATGTGGAATCTACATAGCCATAATATGCAGCTATAACAGCTGCCTGATTTACTACTTTCTTAAGCTTGAATAGAGCAAAGGCGAAGCGACTTAATTTTTTTATGAGGATTGATGCATGTTCTTTCCAAGTCAGTTTAGAGTCAATAGTCAAACCTAGAAATTTTACATGTTCTACTTCTTCAATTCTATTATCGTCAATTAATATGTTTATGTCAGGAGTAGTTACTCTTTGTCTAAACTGCATAATTTTTGTCTTACTTAAATTTAATTTTAAATTATTATGGTCAAGCCAATTAATTGATTGTTGCAATGAGTCTTTGATGTCACATTCATAGTCACTATTTTTATTTTGTCTAACAATGATCGTACTGTCATCAGCAAAAAGGACCATAGGAAAACTGACATGTTTTGGGAAGTCGTTTATGTAAACCAAAAATAATGGCGGTCCTAATACGCTGCCCTGTGGTACGCCAAAAATTATTTCACGTTTTTCGGATACATATTTAAATTCCTTTTTTTCTTTTATAGAAATTCGTTTAATTTCCGTACACTGTGTTCTACTGTCCAGATAAGATTGTATAAGGGAAAGTGCTTTTCCCCTTATTCCATGCGCATTAAGTTTCCATAGTAGAGTATTATGATCAACTAAATCGAAAGCTTTCGTCATGTCCATAAATATAGCACTAATAGGAATTCTTTTATCTATATCTGTCATTATAATATTAAGGAAATCATAGATAGCCAGATTTATGGATTTATTTTTTCTGAAACCCTTCTGTTCCTTTACTAAGAGATTGTGTTTTGTGAAAAAGGAATCCATACGATGATAAATAGCTTTCTCGAATATTTTTGATATAACTGGTATCAGAGCAATGGGCCTGTAGTTATTGACATCAGTTTTATCTTGTTTCTTAAATAAGGGCTTAATTATTGTCGGCTTGAGTTTATCAGGATATATTCCAGAAGAGATACTAACATTAATGATGTGGCAAATGGGGCCAGCTATAACCTCGGAAACAAATTTTAATACCTTTGTTGAAATATCGTCATATCCTACACTAACTTTGTTTTTTAAATTCTGTATTATGCGATAGACTTCATCAGGTGTAGTTGGGGCTAAAAATATTGATTCGCAACATGAATTTGGAGTCTCATATCTTGCAGATTTTGAGGTATTTGAAAGTAATTGTGCTTGATCCACAAAGTGATCATTAAATGCGTTCGCTATATCGCAGGGGTTTGTTATTGTAACACCGTTCCTTCGTATTTCCGTTATGTGTTCATGGGGAGGACAGTATTTATTTTCATTTATGATCTTCCATGTATCCTTTGATTTATTTGTTGATGTCATTATCCTATGATTATTTTTTGCCTTTTGTGTCAGTTTTATTATTTTCTTAAGTCTATGTGAGTAATTTTTAAGTTTAGTTAAATTATTGCTATTGGGTTTTGCTCTTAGCTGCCAAAGAAGCTGTCTCTTATTTTTGCTACAGCGTTTTATTCCGGGTGTTAACCAGTTCGGATTCCTTTTTAACTTTATTATTTTGTTAATTAAGGGAAAACACAAGTCGTAAAACAGCCGGAATGTTTCAATAAAGCCATCGCACGCTACATTAGGATCATCAGCTTGATAAACTTCACAAAACGATAAAGGGTATAAACATAATCTAAATTTCATAAGGTTATCGTAACTGTAATCACGGGCTGTTATATTCCAACTGTTTATTATACAAGTCCTTTTTACAGGAATCTTTAAAATTTGAGCGGTGTGATCTGACATGTTAAGGTCAATTATATCGTGGATACATGTGTGTGAAAAATTGTGCGCAAAATTATCTATACATGTGTTGCTTTGTAGCCTAGTGGGCTGGTCAATTTGCAACTTTAGATTGTAGCTTAATAGATAGTTAGTAAACTCAATGGAAGTTCTATTTTTTTTCAATGTATTAATGTTAAAGTCACCACATATAATAACATTTTTGCGCGCTTTATAACAAATCTTGGGCAAGAGAATATCTAATCTAGAGTAAAAAGTTTCAAGATTATTTGATTTAGGTATTCTGTAAATACATACAATGATAATATTGTGCTGTATCAATTCGATTGCGCAGCACTCGAAAGCTCCCTGAATAGAAAGTTTCTTTATATCTTCAAGCTCTCTATACTGATGCTCATTTTTAATTAATATGCACGCTCCCCCTCTTTTTGTGTCTCTAGAGTAACAAGCTGCCAATTTATAATTAGGTATTGTGAGAAAGTCTTCATATCCAGTTTCCATGAAGTGTTCAGTCACGCAGATTACATCTATGCGATTTTGAAATTCAAGCAGATGCAGAAGCAATTGGTCTGCCTTGTTTATCAATCCTGCGATGTTTTGATGCATTATTGATAAATTAGCATAGAAAAAAATGGTTTGATGTATCTTCAAATATGTCCTTTTTGTCAGTGTTACTATTATTCTCTACTTGGATTTCGCTAATAGTTTTTTTGAGATTCAAGATTACGTTTCTCATGCCTGTGTCATTTAGGAGACCCTGACGACCCGAAAACATTGTGTTGTCATAACATAAGTCAGCGTTTGAGTCCAGTAAAAAAGCATATTCATATGTTGTGTTGTGCAGATACAAAAGATTATTAAACATTTCAACCCGTGAGTTGTATATTGTTGTGTAATCACCACATTGTCTATAGGTTGGGAGACATATAATTATATTGGTATGGCTTAGTTTTTCAATGGAATCTTTAATATGGTATATCAGATCGTGATAGTTCTTAGTTCTTAAGAAGTCTCTTTCTCCTATTAGAATAACACAATAGTCGCTTTTACTGTAGTGTTTAATCTTATTTTCTAAGCCAAGTAGGAGTTGTTCGATGCTACCATTTGGATACGAGTAGTGGCAAAAGTCAAAACTAGTTGCAAAAAGATCCTCAATAATGTTGCAGAGTCCGTTTCTATTGTTGGCGCTTATTATAGTTAGTTTGCTTTTTATTGTGTTTTGTGTCAGGAATTGTTTGTCGATTAAGTTCTCACGTATTGAGTGTTTATTTCCATAGATGTTACATTGAGTAGTCTTGTCAACCATCTGGGGTACAGCTTCTGGAGTTGATCTATCAGCCATTTCGGGAGTAAGCTTCATAAATTTCTTCGTCGACTTAGGAGTAACGCTAAGATCGATTGTAGGAACTGTTTGAGATGATTTTTTCCTTTTTGGAGTGTTATTTACAATGTCCGTTGTAAGTTTTTTGTAAATGTTTTCCTTTTTTGTCAAGTTTTCGATGGTCTTTTTGAGATTTGTGTTGTCCATATTTAGGGATTCAACTTCTCTGTGTGCAGTCTCTAGTTGAAGCGTCAATTCTTTTATTTTGTTTTTTAGTTGAAGAATTTCATCGCAGTCCTCGTCGTCTGATATGTTGGGTAGACTGTTACTAGTGGTGCCATCTAGATCATTATTTGTTAAATTTAAGTCTTCACTTTTTGTTTCGGAGACTCTTCGATTACGACGTTGTGTGATGTTTCCAAAGAAGTTCATTATTAATTTAAATTTGAGATCTTAAGGAAACACAAAAAGCTTCGCAGCTCGTGGGATTCGAACCAGCACTCAGTGTCTCAGCAATCCAACGCTTAAGTACTTCGGCTATTCGAACGTTAATTATATGGTTGAATTTGGTAAGTGGTTGAGGAAAAATTATTCAAATAGTTTTGAAGTCGTTAAAGATGATTCATCGTTTAGATATTTTTTCCACACAACACCAAGTTCAATTTTAACTGCTTACATAAGTTTTTTCCACTTAATATACACTTGTCACTTAGTTTTTAGGGTATTTCGCGTAATCAGTTGTTTATCACAGTGTTATTTAATGTTTATTAACGTTGTATTCTGTTTCGTCACTTCACGTTTATTGTCTTTACTTATTCGAAAATATATCACATAGTTTGTTTTGATAACGTTTGTGCACAGTATTCACACCATAACGAACATACTAAACACAATTTAATGTACGATTTTATTTGTTTTATAATTTTAAAGTCAATAATTATCAGAGAACTACACTTCGGATGTTTACTTCATCAGCGCCATCTTGGAACTGTGACTTGTGACGTTGAATGCTTATGTTGTACCCACTCATATCAAGGTCAGAGACTCTACACTCGAAGTTGTGGACGACTATGTCTCTGGGACAAACAATCCAGTTGGATAGGGCCAACTTCGAGAAAGAGGTCAACCGTCGAATCCCACTCGGCTGGGCAGCGTTGTCCACAGTTACCACAGTGTCTCAAGACGAAAGTCTATGTGCCAGTGTGTGTTGCCACTGATAACTTATGGCTCTGAAACGTGATCGCTCACAATGGGCCTCATCAGAAAGCTTACAGTCACCCAAAGAGCAATGGAGAGGGTTATGCTCGGAGTTTTCTTGCGTAATTGAATCAGAAATGTAGAGATCCGCAATACAGCCAGGGTTACCGACTTAGCCAGAAGAATTAACAAACTTAAGTGGCAGTGGGCAGGGCACATTGCATGCAGAACGGATGGCCAGTGGGGCAGAAAAGTTCTGGAACCGCGAACCGGAAGACCCGCGAACGAGAAGACGTTGCATTGGAAGGCCTCCCACCAGGTGGACCGATGACCGGTGAAGGATGCGGGCATCCGCTGGATGCTTGGTGAAAGCCTTTGTCCTGCATTATTTTGGCTGATATGATAATAATGATGATGATAGAACATAGATCGTACAAATTTTCTAATCTTATATTTTATAGATAAAAATAGTTTTGGCCTTATGATGAAATGATTAACATTTCAATTTTATCATTACAATTGAAACGTATCAATTAAACATATATTATGTTATAATTATATTGTAAAGGTGATTAAAATAAATCAAAATTGCAAATCGATAATAATTAGGTCAAAACTTTTTTTTTCTCAATAGCAAATCATCACAAAGATAGGTAGAAAGGTAGATAGCTAAAAATATTTGAAAGAAGAGTTTATACTTTTTACGCGTAATGTGAATTGTCACTAGTTAATTTAAATTGATCTTGTATATATTTAATTTCCAGCTCGTCTTAGCTGCCATGATGAGAGCAGTAATATGGCTGACTGCAGTCGCCATTGCTTCGGCCGAGCTCTCCAGCACGAGTGAGCCAGTCCCCACAATACTGGAGGGTGCTACTCCTGCTGAAGTGTTGCTGTACCTCATTGACGTAGTGCTTACGTCACACATGAGTACTGAAGAGAACGGACAAGGGGACATGATTTCTCCGAAAGATTTACCTTGTCCTGGTAATATGCACAAGATATCCGGCAAATGTGCACCTACAACAACCACAGTGCCTCCCGAAATATTGGGAAACTTTTACAAACTCTTAAAGTCAGATTTCGATTATTGAGGTTGATTGATTGGTGATCCGGTCAAGTGAGAGTCAGACTTGCGCACGAAGGGTTCCGTACCATTATCGCAAAAAAACGGCAAAAAATCACGTTTTTTGTATGGGAGCCCCCTTAAATATTTATTTTATTCTGTTTTTAGTAATTTATTGTTATAGCGGCACTAGAAATACATCATCTGTGAATTCAAATTTTAACTTTCTAGCTATCACGGTTCATGAGATACAGCCTGGTGACAGACAGATAGACAGACGGATCGCGGAGTCTTAGTAATAGGGTCCCGTATTTACCCTTTGGGTACGGAACCCTACCAATTGTGTGTAAAAGCATTTTTGTTAAAACAATTGTTATTAGGACAATTAATTTAATAATTTCCCTACCTTTTGTCCGTGAATGAAGACAAACATCTAAAGTTTGTAATTAATTAAATAATAAATATTTTACCAGACTTTGAAATTTGTAAACTAAACTAATAAATCTGAAATAATTAATCAGTTTCAATCCATTTTATTTATTATCGTCCGTGTGTCGCTGTGAGATGCCAACCGAAAATCAGCGCTGAGTGTTTGAGCAAATGGTGGTAAACATTTCGGTATGGGCACACCCTGCGTAATTTTTGTTGGTTGTTTTATTGTTTCACATTTTGAATTTTCGAAACAGTCAGTGAGCTGGGCACAAAACGCGCAGAACGTATGGCCGATGGGGCCAAAAAGTTCTAGAATGGCGACCGCGGACCGGAAGACGATGCGTTGGAAGGCCTCCCACTAGGTGGACCGATGACCTAGTTAAAGTTGCAGGATCCGCTGGATGCGAGACGCATGACATTGGTCAATGTGGCGACGCCTGAGGGAGACCTATGTCCTATGTATGTAGTCCTATGTGTACCTATGTAATGTAGCAGTGGACGTCTTTCGGCTGAAAATTGATGATGATGATATTTAGAGTCGCCTACTAGCGTTTAAGTATTTCATCTCTACGTTTATCAGCAGAGTACTCAAATAATGCTCAATAGGAAACCTTTAATAATAACCTGTTTTAACTGGTACATGGATGCCCAAATATGATACTTGAGTAAGTCAAAGACTAAAGAACGTCTCTGCAAATAGAATATGGCATGGAAAAGGCTTGACCCGTTATTATGTCGCGTGTCGGATTGTCTGGCCCTGGAAGTCTTCATCTTGCAAAATCTCAATCTGACTTATTACTATTGACGAGAGTTTATTTTTCGAATCAAATGCCTAAACGAACCCGCCACAATAAGGTAGAAATAATTTTATACGGTCTTAGGTAACTATGCCACTTACCTATTATAAAAAAACCTTTCTTGTCAAAATAAATTATACTTCCCTAATTTTTGAAGGTTTAAGACCGCGGTTATGAGACAAAACGTCCACAGACTGCTAAACATAGGTGAGAAGCAACATACATATATATAAAAAAACTGTAATATAATAAGAAAAGTCCCGACTTACTGACTAATTGCCGACTAGAAACCATTGGACCCAGGAAGCGGATTATGTGCATATAGTTTACCTACATGTAAGATATAGGGACAAGGAATTTTTTCGAAATCCTCACGGGAATAACACATATAAGGCGGACGAAGTCGATAACAAAGTAATCATTACCTGTCTAATATTTTTCTTATAGTAGAAAAATATAATGTGCGACATCTTTAGCAGACAGTTAAATGCTTAATCATGTCCTCACTTTATATTTGGACCAATATTACGCAGAGTTGAGCAACAAAAGTTTCCCGTGTATCCGCCCCTTACCTAATAGAACTTTACGTTTACTCACGTTAACACTAATTTATTTTACTCCTTCTTGTTATTACTATACCTAGTTAAACGTGCTCCATTATCATGTTCCAGCTAAAATTTTCTGCGGTTGATGACGGGTAGCATGCGAGGTATCGTGGTCGTTTACTAAAAAGTCTTTTGTTTTATTGTTTCACATTTTGGAATTGTGGAGTAGATCAGGTTTTTTTGGAAGGTGAATAATTAAGGTAGACATTGTACAAGCTAGAGAATAGTCCTAACAAGCTTCTAACTTGAGCACATAAAATAAAGAAAGAAAATATACGAATGCATTAAAAAAAAAAAAGTAACACTATCTATAACACTGATCATTTCATTAGATCAGTGTTCGCAACTATGCGCCTTGCTGTTTGTATTCTCACATGCTAACCGGAATAATTACTATCTTCTGCAGGTGTAAGAATGAACGTCAATTCAATTAGGTATTATTATCTTCTAATCACCAGCCTCTATTTTGTTTAAAGTTGTACGTTGGTATAGTACAACACACTGTGTGTTGTACTATACCAACAAGATTTTGTTTCTTACGAAAAAACCAGCTTTCCACAAGAAAATTTGTACAAAATTCTACAAAAATCTTTCTTACCAACATCAATCATACTAACAAAGCTCAGCGTCGCGTGAACAAACCCCGCGATTTCGCAGCACTTTAAAATTTAATGGTCTCTCTCGTACCGCTACGCCATCACCAGCGCTTGCAATGGTTGCAAGTGCATTGTTGAGCTTTTGGGACATACGGGTGGCGAAGATAACAAGTTTTGTGGAAGAAACTGTAGCAAAATTGGGAGAAATAACATCCCAATATCACAAACTACCTCATCACTTGTCTTCTTCGAAGGGTTAGGCAAAAGGCAAAGACGTTCTTTTAGTACACCGAAGTTTCACCAGATATGTTTAAATTTCATGTGAGCCTGCTACCATCTATTGGGCACAAATTCACTCAGTACTGCTGAGAAATTCCAGAAGACTCTAAAAGAAAAAAAAAAATGAAAAAGAAATTTTCCTTGAGACCATCGCCATTTATGAGTGCTATTTTTGGCTTTCCTTTTTGATTACCTTTATTTTTTTAAATCAAATTTTGTCCAAAAGTCAAACAACTTACTCATATTCAATGCTTGATCCTCTAAAAGTCCGTGTTGTACATTTCAATACAGTATTATCTTCATGCTCGAAACAACTCAACAGATTACGGTCTCAAGATGTCGCTACTCCTTAACGGAGCTCCGAATAACTTCCTCTTAAGTACAGCCTTTCTTTGCCTTACATCTACGAAATAAAGAACTCTGAACAACTTTAGGACCAATTAAAGAGTCTATTTTTAGAAATAATTGAGTCTGAACCGTATTGGAAGGCCTTTGTGAAATTTTGGAGTTGGCAAATAGAATTTTCGATTAGGTCGCGCAAACATAACTGATTTGTTGAAAGATAAGTTCTTGAAGGACTCGGGATTGGTTCTTGTCGTTGTGTTAGTTGAGAGTTTTTTAGGATGTAAATTTGGCAAGTATGTCTTAATTATTGGTTTATACTAGATTTTCTATTCATTTGTCGAATAATTATAGAGATAAGAATTGTGGTGCTTTGTAAGGTTGATCACGATTGATAGACACTCATCCTATATCTCTCTTTTTGCCTATTTATGTAAATGGGAAAAAGGTGGGCGTAAATTAGCTTGTAGGTAAATGTTTGTTTTGGTAGATAAAATAAATTTGCATAAAGGACTATGATTTGCAAACTCACTCACAGAGAAGTATTAACTGTATTTGCTCCTATTATATTGCTTGGTTTTTTTTTCGAACAAAGAAATATCATAACAAGAATTTTAGATTTAAAGGAGCAAAACTTACCATTTTCTGAGTAAATTCGTTAAAAGTTTTTGCTGTATTAATAATGTAATCGACCATAAAATGAACAGACCTGTGAGGGTCTCCTCAGTATTAAGTATATCACACTTCAAAAGGAAAAGTTTAATCGTTAGCAGAATGAAGTCACCTACCCTTAATTTATTGTAAGGTCGGCTTGGCTATATAAATACAGGATGACTATTTTTCAAGTGTGAATTAGAAAGTCTGAATGTATTTTTTATATCAATCACGCCTCAACGGCTGAATGGACTTGGATGAAATTAAGAAGAAGAATGGAACTTGACCTGAAGTTGATTTGGTGTCTTAGATTCTTTGGTATCTTTTACCTGGTAGTGCAACATTTACGCAGGCGTAGCCGCTGTTAAGAACTACTGACAAATTTCGATATAGATCCTCTCCTTAAAAATGTTATCATTAGATTAAAAAAAAATCTTTTATCCAGAAGTCAGACACATTGATTTAAAAAAATCACACATTGTATTATTGTGCCTTGTGATAGTATTGATAATAAGGAAAAGAATCTGGAAATTAGTGACGTACAGCAAACTAAACCCATTTTGGTTTGACCAACTTTATAGGAAAAAATCATCCTTTACACTTATTTATGTCTATAGGTACTAACGTACGGCTCTAAAATAATATTCACAGGAAAATGAAAATCGAATCAGGGACGTATAATTAACTTTTGGAAGGAAGAAAGTCTAGGTTTTTGTGTGAGAGGTAAGTGGCATACCTAAGGCTGTATGTAATAAATAATAATACTATAATACCAACCTGTAACTGTCCCACTGCAGGCCAAAGACCACGCTTGCTCAATGCGGGTTGGCGATTTCGGACTTACATTAACTAGGTATAAGTCCAGATTTCCTCACGATGTTTTGCTTCACCGCCGTCTGCGATGTCAAAGATAAACTGAGAAAGTTCATATGCATTTGAATAATTTAGATTGGTACTTTCCCGGTCTTGAACCTACGATCTTAAGCCCGAGAGTCGATTTCTTAGCCACTGGGCCACCACGAATTATAATTATTGCGTATGTGATTATTTCTACTTAATTATCGCAGGTTCTTTCAGGTATATAAATTGGTTAAAATAAACTCTCGTCATTGGTAAAAGTTGAAATTGAAGGCCAGTATTCCAGCAGGTTTGACTCATGCTCAGCCGTAGATGGGTGAACATCCATTCTGTCACTCTCACATTCATAATCCTCCGTGGCTGGGAAATCACGTTACGTTGTTGCTCCAGACTGTCATTTGTAGATCATTGACAGTTGTTACGGTAGTCAGAAACCAGAATTATGACACCGGTCACTGGGTTGTGGAGGTCATTAAATACCTAGTGGAATAATAATTTTTACGTTTAAAATTCAAACCAAAAATTGATAAAACCTATTTTATATAATAACGTAGCAAAACTCTGGCAGACTGGTATTCCTGGAATACATTTAATCAGTCTACCATTTAAGACTTTTATTACATTACCAGAATGTCACTAGAATTCTTTATGTTACGGTAGATACAGACTAAATAAGGAGAAAATAAGGCTATTTTCAGATACTCTAAAATAATATAAAAGAGTGGAAACTTAAACTTTGGAATATCTGGCCGATATAATCTTAAGGCTCCTTCATGTCGCCAGTCCGACGCGTCACATTAGAATTTCGGTGACGCGAACCCCGTAAAGACGTAAACACACTTACGTGTCTCGGCGTGGCGTGGCGCGGGATTCACCAATCAAATGACTCTGTTGCAGTTGCCTACGTCATAACACAACGAGTTTTGTAGCTAAACAACTGCGTCTTAAAAAATGAACGTCTTTAGTTTCGTCTTTTATTCCTATCCGATGCCACAGCAAAATGCAATCAACCAGTCCCATTAATTAAATTAATAATAAATTAAATTTTCAAAGTATGATAATGACCGGCGCTACTGTAATACTTATTTAAATTAATAGTATTTATTATCAATACGATTTTAATGTTGAAATGTGTGAGCATTAATTTTAATCAACGCTGTTTACAGGGATTATGGACTCGCAAGTCGATCTGTTTTTGTTAATAATGATAGAAAAAGAGATTTAAGTTTGATGTTTAATAAAATAAATGCATACCTACTTACGTGGTTACCGAATTGTTTTTGTTTCTATGAATGCTTAAAACTCGTGATGGAAAAAGAATGGAAATTGCAGCATTATCACGCTGCCTATTGATTCGGCTGAATAAAAACTATTCCGTTCGTGTAAGTCGACCTCATTTCTAATTTTTTCTTATTTCGGTTCAAACTTAGAAGTTTGATCATTCCATTGGATGACAGAGAAAATTTTTCTGGTAAATTGGCGACGTATCTACTTGGAAGTAACACGTTTAGTATTTTTTTAAGAAAATTTCAAGTGCAAATCGTTGGATTTATATCGCATTGCGTCCATGCAAACCAATATGTTGCATTTAGTTCTGCAGCATTATTGGACATTTCTTTCTGAGAGTGTCAATTGTTCACCAGGAATTTAATTTGTTTCCGAGTTACCGGCGCATAAGGCCGTCTGTTACAAAGAACCGATTCGCTCAGAATCGGTTCTTGGAATATATAACAAGCTGTGGACTGATGTTCCGAGTTATTTCAACACCGACTGAGTTCGGGAAGCGTGTGCTTGCGGGGGTGACTCCATAATATACGAGTGAAGACCCCGGGAGGACGTCGTGACATCGCTCCGCGTCAAGTGATCCCTAAATTTTGTTCCTATTCACTTTTTATAATTTGTAGCAATAGCGAAGTATTTATTGAATAGTTTTTTATATGTATCACCTATTCGTGTCAAAAGGTCGTGAAATGAACCGTTTTTAATTTTACATTTATGCACGGTTATATTTTAATCGCGCCTAGGGCCGGATAGCGGTTGCAACCCCTTCTCTCCTATAGGCATTATTTTCCAAAATTACAAATTTTATTCTAGACAATCCATTTCCCAACTTTACCGATAGTCTTTCTTTACGTCGCCATTCCTTTTTTTCTTTGTATATTTTTTATGTTGAACAATGTTTGTTTTTATTTTATCTTTTATTCGTCAAAATTAAACGTGACACATGTAGTGACAATTTTTTTTTTTTTTTACGCTACAAATTGGCGCCCGAACAACTAAAGTAAGTGTTTTTACCTAATAACTTTGAAATTTAAATGATTCGACATAATTTATTTTTTTTGCTTTATTGAGGATGGTCACTCCCTCTGGGAGCTAATGATTCTTAAGCTTATTTGTTTCAGGACGCTGATATTCTTCCATTCAAGAAAGGTATTCTAGGATTTATACCACCAGTACAGATCTGTGAAGCTGTTATTTTCCTTGACATATTTTTTTCATGAAATGTAATGTTTTTTAATGGAATTTAATTTTGTGAACTATAGTACACATAACCGTCTTTTATTTTATCCACTTATGGCAGCAAATATAACGATAGGTTTCCTGATTTTTACTCCTTATTTAGCCTAGATCTTTGTTTACTAGCTTGGCGTTCGCTGACTGCTGGTTGCTGGATTATTTTTGTCCAGCTGTTCATGCCGTGCTTATTTTTTCGCTAGGATTCAATCGTCCTTTGTCTGTTCTGTCATTCGTTATTAGGTCTATACTAGTTACATCATGTCAGAAGAGGAGTTCCCTATTGGTGAGACTCCACGTTGTGATAGTCCCATCATTTCGCGACCACCACCTCGTCCCATTCAGCCAAGAGCTTCTCGCGCTTCCTCACAAAGTGTTGTTCCTTCTCCAATAAGATCTGATGAATGCCCACAATTTACCAGGCAGTTCTCTCTTACTAAGTGGAAGATTGTTTTCGATGGAAAGACCTGCGTACGGGAATTTTTCACGAGTCTAGAAGAGTGCAGGGAGGCCGACAATTTGTCTGATGGTTACTTAGTTAGGCGATTCCATGAAGTCTTGTCAGGTGTCGCACTTCAATATTTTAGGTCAATCCGTCGTCCGGATCTTTCCTTCTTTGAGATCAAAGAAGCCTTTTTTAGGACATTCGGTACGACCGATTTTGAATTTAAGATAAGCCAGGAGGTCCGTAACCTCAAGCAGAGACCGGAACAGCTAATAAGAGAATTTATTATCGAGGTTTCTTACTTAAATGCTAAACTGAGCAAGCCTATTGAAGAATCGGAGTTGTTGCGGATCATCACTCACAACATGTTGCCAAAGTACACTCCTTGCTTGTCCATCCAAAAATTTCATGACATCGATAATTTAATCGAAGCTGTTACTCATTTCGAGTCCTTTCTAAAACCTCCAAAGGCGGTAGCCAGTTTCGATTGTGTTGCCGACCAGTCGACTTCTCAGGCTGTTAACTCACCAAAACCCAGGCCGAACAAAACTTCCCATCAACCAACAACTAGTAAGCCTCGGGCTTGTCCTAGTTGTAGTCAGTCTCAGCTTTGCTTAAAATGTAACAAAGTTGGTCATTCTTACCGCTCTTGCCCAGAGATCACAGGCATGATTTGTTTTAAGTGTCGCACTCCTGGATTTATTACTAGAGAATGTCCGAAATGTAATCCAAAAAATGCATAGACCACTGGCGATACGCTTCTTTTCGTACAGTATCCCCAGTGTTTACTACAGATTCATTTGATAACCGACCGTTTATAGAGGTATTATTATGTGGTAGAGTTGTTAAAGCATTGCTTGACACTGGTGCTCAGATTTCGCTTGTTAACGATAATTTTATTCAGCAACTTGGTATTTCTTTGACATCAAAAGACGCTTGTCCCCGTGTTATATCGGCTAATAATTCACCGATTGATATTCTTGGTTCTGTACATCTTCCAGTTAAATTTAACGGTACAACTTTTATTCATGAGTTTTTAGTGGCAAGTTCGATGTCATCTTCTGTTATTTTAGGTATCGAATTTTGGAATAAATTCGGTTTGACGTCTATTTTTAGTCAGGCTTTCGATAAAAATATTGATGGTAATATGTTTATCCCTTCTGTTCAGCACTCTCCCCCTCAAGTTTCCTCTGTTAGTGAGGTTCGTTATATTCATCCTCGTAACATCCTATCGCCGGATCAAGAGTCTTGTCTTCAACAAGTTATTAAGGAGTATGAAGTTATCTCTTCGGAAAAAGTTGGTCTTGGAAAGACATCTTGGTTGTCCCATAAAATTAATACTACGGGATACCCTATCCGTCAAAGATATTATCCCTTATCCCCAGTCAAGTTGAAGATTCTCAATGAAGAGATTGACAAAATGTTAGATATGGGTGTTATTCGTCTTTCTCGTTCTCCATGGGCTAGTCCTGTGGTAATGGTGACAAAAAAGGATGGTTCTGTTCGGTTTTGTGTCGACAGTAGAAAACTGAATAGTGTGACAATCAGAGATTCTTATCCTCTTCCCCGTATTCACGATATCCTCGACAACCTTCGTGGTGCTAGATATATTAGCTCATTGGATTTTAGAAGTGCTTTCTGGCAAATTCCACTTGCTGATAGAGAAAGTTGTGAGAAAACAGCATTTATTGTCCCACAACGTGGTCTCTTTGAGTTTGTTAGGATGCCTTTTGGTCTAACGAACGCTGCTTCGGAGATGCAACGCCTTACTGATATGATCGTTAATTTCGAGTTTACTTCTACCAGTGACGACTGTATTTTTGGGTACGTCGACGACTTGATAATCGTATCTAAAGATTTCTTTGGTCATATGGCGCTGCTCAGGAAGGTGCTTGCTCGACTTAAAGAAGCAGGCTTATCTATAAATTTGAAAAAATGCGAGTTTTGCAAAAGCGAACTAAAATATTTGGGTTATATAGTTAATGAAAAGGGACTTCAAACCGATCCCGGCAAACTTGATGCTATTAAAGATTATCCTACTCCCACTTCAGCTAAGTCATTACGCGGTTTCATTGGTATGTGTTCCTATTATAGGCGTTTCGTTAAAGGGTTTTCTTCTATAATTGCTCCGCTTACTGCCCTTATCGGTAAGAGAAAGGGTAATGATCCAATAAGTTGGAATGATGCAGCCGATCAGGCTTTCACTAAGTTGAAACAAGCGCTAATCGATACGCCTGTTATGGCATGTCCTGATTTCTCCAAGCCGTTCATCCTGCAGTGTGATGCATCAGCTGTTGGTCTTGGTTCGGTACTGACACAAAAGATAGACGATGTTGAGCACCCAATCGCCTATTATTCGCGTTTATTCACTCAAACTGAACGCAATTATAGTACTACAGAACGTGAACTCTTGTCAGTTTTGGATTCAATTAAACATTTTCGATGTTATTTAGATGGGATGAAGTTTTCAGTCATAACAGACCATATGGCCCTTAAGTGGCTCCTCACTCTTAACAACCCATCTGGTCGTTTAGCTCGTTGGGCTACTATTATCTCCCAATATACTTTTGATATTGTGCATCGTAAAGGTTCGCAACATATAGTCCCCGATGTTCTATCCAGGATCTATGCTAATCCTGTGTCGTTTGACCAGGGTCCTGAACATACTAATGACCGTTGGTATAAGAAGGTGTATATAGGTGCTCGAGACACGCCACAAATGTTCCCAGCATACGCTATAAATAACGGTATCCTTATGAGACGCATGCCTGTTACTAGTCCTTTATCTTCTGAACCATGGCACGTGGTGTTACCAGCTGAAAAGGTTCCAGACGCTATTTGGGAAATTCACAATAGTTTTCCTTCGATACATCCCGGTGTTACTAAAACGTATCTAAAGCTTAGGGAGTTGTTCTACTGGCCAAATATGTTCCGTGACGTTACTTCGACGTTAAGTCAATGTGAGGTTTGTAAAGCCTATAAAATCTCGAACACGCAACCTCGCGGTCAGATGTGCTACCCTAAAGAGGTTTCCTTGCCCTTACAGATGATTTCTATCGATATAATTGGTCCGTTGCCCTGTGCTTATTATGGTTATAAATATATCCTTTCTATGGTAGATGTTTTTTCCAAATATGTTTGGCTAGTTTCTCTGAAAAGGATTGACGCTCTTTCTGTTATAAAAGCGTTAGAGTCTGAAATTTTCTTTAATTTTGGGGTTCCGCGTACTATTCTTTGCGACAACGCTACAGTTTTTCGTAGTAATCAATTCCTTAATTTTCTCAGATCTTTTCATATTCAATCACCTACTTTTACGCCATATTATACACCCCAAGCAAATACGGTTGAGCGATACAACCAAAGTGTTATTACGTGTTTAGGTATTTTGGTTGGTGAAAACCAAAGAAGTTGGGCTAAAATGTTACCTAAAGTTAAGCTTTACCTCAATTCTTGTGTTAATCTAGCTACTGGCTTTACGCCTAACTTTCTTATGTTTGGTAGAGAGGTCCTTATGGATAGCAGTCGTGTAGATAGTCAGACTCGAAGCTCTAATTTGGCAGACAGTCGGGCTCGTCATGCTTCAAACCTATCCTCTCTCAGCGAAGTTTATGCAAAGGTAGCTGATAATCTTTCTTTAGCTTTCCTCCGTAACTCTCGTGCATATAATTCTAATCGATCAGCTATCACTCTGAATATTGGTGATACTGTATGGAGAAAGAACTTTTCCAAGTCTTCTGGAAATGATTTTTTTTCTGGAAAGCTTGCTCCACGTTTTATTAAGTGCCGTGTAATAAGAGTCATTTCTAGGACCACATATTTGCTCCAGGATTGTGATTCAGTCCACTCCGGACAATATCATATCAAAGATATCTTAAAATGAATTTGATTGAATTCTCTTTGTTCCATTTTAACATTAACATTTGCTTTCTAAACCTTTTTCCTCTTTGGTTTATGGGAATATTTCTTTGCATAAGTTTTTGATTATGTTAAAAACTTCATGAATTATCTGTTAATAATGACATCTATTTATTTCTGTGTTGTGTCAACCTGTGTTCTCAGGTTATTTTATTTCTTTTAGTTTAACACAAATGGTGTGTCATTCTACATTTAATTTGAATTTAAACTTGAGTTTTCTGACTTGAGTTCTCTGATTTGAGTTTTTTGTCTTGAATTCTTCTTTGACTTAATTGACTTAAGTTTTCTTTCTCAAACTTGTTTTTTTGTTTTTTGTCCAACTTGTCTTTCGTTTCTATAACTAAGGTTGGACTTTACGTGTTGACGTTATTTATTTTTTGGGGATCCCCGGGTTTTTTCTTATTGTTGTTAGGTAATAGTTAAGTCTTATGTTAAGTTAGGCTAGCTTTACTTAGATGTATAGTTCCCTGGTTGTTCTTCATAGTTGTTAGGATGTGGTAGTTGTTGGTGTTTGTCTCTAATTGAACAATATATATTTAGATTTATGAGTTTGTTATTTTCTTTCATATTCTCCATAGATGTAATCGAGATATCGCGAGTTCGCGCGGATAACGTTTAGATGTGGTGGCCACCGTGTTTATTCAGTATCTTTTGCACTTCGATATCGTTTGATTCAGAAATGATTCCTGCTGTTGTCATTGCCTGTTCCAGCTTTATCTTTCTTCTCACTCGTACTTTCGTCCTTTTTTTTTCTTAGAAAGGGGGTATTGCAGCATTATCACGCTGCCTATTGATTCGGCTGAATAAAAACTATTCCGTTCGTGTAAGTCGACCTCATTTCTAATTTTTTCTTATTTCGGTTCAAACTTAGAAGTTTGATCATTCCATTGGATGACAGAGAAAATTTTTCTGGTAAATTGGCGACGTATCTACTTGGAAGTAACACGTTTAGTATTTTTTTAAGAAAATTTCAAGTGCAAATCGTTGGATTTATATCGCATTGCGTCCATGCAAACCAATATGTTGCATTTAGTTCTGCAGCATTATTGGACATTTCTTTCTGAGAGTGTCAATTGTTCACCAGGAATTTAATTTGTTTCCGAGTTACCGGCGCATAAGGCCGTCTGTTACAAAGAACCGATTCGCTCAGAATCGGTTCTTGGAATATATAACAAGCTGTGGACTGATGTTCCGAGTTATTTCAACACCGACTGAGTTCGGGAAGCGTGTGCTTGCGGGGGTGACTCCATAATATACGAGTGAAGACCCCGGGAGGACGTCGTGACATCGCTCCGCGTCAAGTGATCCCTAAATTTTGTTCCTATTCACTTTTTATAATTTGTAGCAATAGCGAAGTATTTATTGAATAGTTTTTTATATGTATCACCTATTCGTGTCAAAAGGTCGTGAAATGAACCGTTTTTAATTTTACATTTATGCACGGTTATATTTTAATCGCGCCTAGGGCCGGATAGCGGTTGCAACCCCTTCTCTCCTATAGGCATTATTTTCCAAAATTACAAATTTTATTCTAGACAATCCATTTCCCAACTTTACCGATAGTCTTTCTTTACGTCGCCATTCCTTTTTTTCTTTGTATATTTTTTATGTTGAACAATGTTTGTTTTTATTTTATCTTTTATTCGTCAAAATTAAACGTGACACATGTAGTGACAATTTTTTTTTTTTTTTACGCTACAAAATGTAGCTCGTGATTATTACTCTATGATACCAATCTTGGGATGATTTCAAGGAAGCAGGAAAAATAGTGATGTATGGAAGAAGAATTAGTTTGCTGTGATGATCGCAAGGGCTGATGATACATTTTTATCAATAAGTTGCATTACTGTGATCCAGTAAAAAAAGGCATATCATACTGGCTTAATAGTATAATTTTCATCTCTGTCAATAACGGCCGATGCAGTTCAATATCAACCGGTTATCATTTCTAACACGCCCGAGTTTCTGGAGACTCGGGCGTGTTAAAAAACTACGACAGAGAAGTGCAACGCAATATTGCGATTGCATAGAACATGTTCCAAGACGACTCTGCAAATAGAATATATTATTTTCTCGGAAGTATTTGTCACATTGTCATGTCGCATATTTGGCGCAAAGACGTCCACTGCTGGACATAGGCCTCCCCAATTGTCGCCACACAGATCGGGCCTGTGCGTTTCGCTTTTGCTTTCCAACGTTCATTGCATCACATTGGCTCATGCTCATGCCATGCATGCATGTCACAGCTAGACCGTAGCTGTCTCATGACGTCACAGCTACGCCGTAGCCAGTGGCCATTTCATAAGCTACGAGACTGCTACGAATTAATACATTGCGTATTGCCGTATTCTTGAATTTTCGTTGTTTATCGGGCATGTCCTATTTTTTTGATTATTTGATAAAAAATGGCCAGCATTATTTTGTAATATTAATAAGTAAGTAAGTAGGATAGATCTGAAACAAAGCATTTCTACGTAAGTGTAGGTATTATATTCCCAAATGCGAAATACGCTGTTTTTATAATTGCGTGGGTATGATAAGGTAATTTATTTTTATTTACTGTTACGGTATTTGAAATAAGAAAAACCAACTTTTACTGAACTATGTAATTAAAATTACTAAATGTTTGATACATTATATAATCCAATCAGGTATAAATCTAAACATGTACAAGTATTAATAAATTTAAAAATACACTAGCGGCATTCTGTTTAACAACTTATACGATTCTAAAAAAAATCAAATAAAAAAAACTTTTTTAAACAAGCTTTTTAGGTTACCGTGCATTTTCATTCAAACCAAACGTGTACGCAAAATTTCATCTTAATTGGTTGAGCATAACTGCTTTAAAAATCAGTTGCAAGATTTAACCCGAACTTAATACATACATAGATACACTAGCTGACCCCCGGTGCTTCGCTCCCGTCAATTGGCTACTTACCTACCTACACTACCTACCCTACCCTACCTACCCTACCTACCCTACCTACCCTACCTACCCTACCTACCCTACCTACCCTACCTACCCTACCTACCCTACCCTACCCTACCTACCCTACCCTACCCTACCCTACCCTACCTACCCTACCCTACCCTACCTAACCTACCCTACCCTACCTACCCTACCCTACCCTACCCTAACCTACCTACCCT
Source organism: Orthosia gracilis (assembly GCA_947562075.1). Classification (NCBI taxonomy): domain Eukaryota; kingdom Metazoa; phylum Arthropoda; class Insecta; order Lepidoptera; family Noctuidae; genus Orthosia; species Orthosia gracilis. Next base: position 8,640,107 of record OX387266.1, on the reverse strand, counting down.
ACCCTACCCTACCCTACCTACCCTCCCTACTCTACCCTACCCTACCCTACCCTACCCTACCTACCCTACGCTACCCTACCCTACTCTACCCTACCTTACCCTACCTACCCTACCCTTTTAAACTATCCTATCTCTCAAGTTGGATCGAACTGCACATGGTGTGCGAATTTTATTATAATCGGTTAAGTGGTTTAGGAGTCCATTGAAGACAAACATTGTGACACGAGATTTATATATATTAAGATTGCATGTTAATAAAAAACTTGTAAAAAACCAACGATAATATTTGTTTTTGCTGGCAATGAATGGAGAACATCCTTCGCTTATCAACATAATAAATAGATGCATGAAACCTCAGACATTGCGTTCACATGAATAAAAAAAATACAAATCTATGGCACAAATAAGTAAAGATAGTTTACATTAAGGGCCTTATTTATATAAACTTTGTAAACATGTTATGATTAGTTTATGCACTGATTAGCAGATTCGTTATTCAAACTGAGAGGTGAAATGTGGGTGTCCTATAGGCGTACCTTACCCTTTGGGGAAACAGGCGTGATGTTATATTTATGTTCAATTCAAATTGTCTATGGAGAATTTGCAACTTGTTGTCAAACTAGACCTAAAATCTAAATAAACATATTTTTGTAATGAGGACAAGTATTTCAAAATTACTAAGTACCCTCCTCGTTACAAAATCTTGTTAACCAGTATTATGTAATAGTAAAGATTATTTAAATTCATAATCATAATCGAAATCAAAAGTATACGGTTTACTTGTTGTAGGCGCACATTTTCCGTTACTAAATCTGTGCATATTGCCAGGATAAGGCACAAATTTCGGAGGCATGAGGTACAGCAACACCTCAGCAGGAGGGGCGGCGAGTGTGATCAGCAATATAACAGCTCTCATCGTAGCCGTTCTAGATAAACCAGCTGGAAATAAATAATATATTCAAGGTATTCAGATTAAATTGACTAGCGAAAACTCATAAATGTGGGAGTTGACATCAAACATCATAATGCATTAAATTTTATTTTAATTGTACTATGTGTGCACCTTTCCCTAACCCTTCAGGGAATACAGTCGTGATGTTATGTTATGCTTAAACAGTTGTTTCGAATTTTTTTTTCAGTTTTTTTGTACTAAAATTGTACTAAATTAAAATGTTTCACATACTAGATTCTTCAAAACAATAGTTAATTTACAATTTATTCAAAAGCCAAGAAATTTATTATGATTTCGATTATTATTCCGGGACTTCAGAGGAGGTATTTCTTAAGTTTAGGTAAATATAATGCTCAATCTACTTCGATCCCGGATCAAATACAACTACAAGAATTGGATAATTATTTAATTTGATCCTTAGTCTTCTTTAAATAGCTTTAGTATGCATTGAAATAAGAGCTACCTAACTTCGTGATAATTCGCTATCGAGGACATTTGTAAGTAATTTATTATTTTTGGCCTAATAAGGATCGATTTTTACTAATGATTTGACTTATAGGTATCACTTTTACTGAAGAAGCATACCTATTATGATTAATTGTTACATTTCAGAATTGTTACGGTAAACATTGAAATGTTAATGAGATTTGTTGATGTACTGATGAGGTGTTAGTAGTGACAATATGAAAATATTAATATAACTTTGTTTGTTATCTGGAACTATGATGACACAGTAGGCTCACTCACCATCACAAAATTCTCCACAAGGATAATTCCACTGAGCCTCCACTGATGTAAATGTGATTTATGTTGTGCTTGCATGTATTTATATAGACCCTATTGTATAATATTTATCATATGTAATTAGATGGTATCTTTTCCTTGCTATTACCCGTAGCCTTTTTATGACAACTAGACTGCAGTCAATCGACGGCGCTCAGTGACAACTTACCGTTCTGGATGATTCAGAATAGTGTATGGCAGCAGGACTTACAATGTTTCTAAAGGTAGACAATTGAAGACCAATTATAAATGATAATTTATAATTGGTCATAATGGTAAAATGGGATCCCGCAAATTTCGAATAGCGACTTTGTCACAGAACTTAAATTGTTTGGAAAACAAACTGGCGAACTCCAAATTGTTTTTCACAACGCACACTTTTGTTCCGCAAAACAAGACTTAGTTTTACTTTTAACTAGACCAGTCATACCTAATGTGGCGTATCTGGACTCCTAGAGCTCTGAGACACAGATACCCTTGCAAGTGTAAGGGTATATGACGAAGAAAAATTGAGTTGGAGAGATAAATGGGGGCCACGAGAACGGATCTCGTTTATGCGGGTCATCACCAATACCTATTTATTTCAGGTTGCCATGGTTGCAACCATCACTTTTCAAATCTAACTAGAAGCTCTAAACAAAGTGTTATTCTATCAGCGATAGCGATGGTTGAAATGCCAAAATAGGCGACAATAATCATGTGTCATTTCTATAGCGCTTGGCATTCACATACATTTTGATATTTTACCAATCGATAGCTGTAGCGAAGCGTTCGTTTCATGGAATATCACACAATTGCCTAGAGCCTCTGGGCAACTTATTGCCAAAGCTTCGATGCTGTGTCTCATTGTGGCAGATATGGTAGCTAAAATGTTAAAATTAAACGAAGTGATTAAATAAAAATGTATATTTACTGCTGAAATTGACTTTCAAAAACATATCTAATAAAATTTGGTTTTCCAAGATTACTTGTTCAGTTATTATACATTTTCTTACCAGACCTATATAGAACATAGAACAAAGATAACTTTTTCAAAAGTCTTGCATTTTTCCGGAAGTGACAATTTGTTAAATTAGAGGTTTACTAAATTACAGATTGAAACATTTAAGAATGTACAACATTGGTTGGTAGTGTGAACATGGGTTCTTAAAAATGCAGAAATTGACGTTTCATTTTAACGTTTTTCGAGTGTTTGTACTCTCTCTAGCCTGACGGATTCTGTTTTGTTAGATTCGTCTTAACACTCTGAGCGATGGCTTTTAAAATTCGTGTTTATAAAAACAAATTGATTTAATGGTTTCAGTAGATGTATATATAAAATGACATCAGACTCATTGATGACACCCTTCAATTCATGGTTTGGTCTTCAAAAAATAAAAGTCATTTGTAAACCACAATCCATCATACACGTCGAAGGAAACTCCAAATTCATTGTTCAGAAATGTTTATCAGCAGCGACACAAGCGCTCGCCGTATCAAAGAGCAGCAAACTGGTCGACATAGAGGCATATGGCTTTTGCGATTATGATGGTGACACTTTCTGATGCCTCTTCATCAACATCCACGTTTATTTTGCACTCGAACAATTTTCAAGCGGTACGGTTGATGTGGCGTTTTGTACTTCCTGCCTACTCTCACAGAAAAAATGAGTTGTGTGAGTTTATGTATGTATATTAACTATATTGAAATTACCAAAATCCGGGCTATTTATTGCTTAACCTTTATGATATGAATATCCCTAAAAATATCCTTGTTTTGCAAGTATAGCCACAAATGAGTGTTATGCAAACTTGCTTCTGAAATAATTGAATGTTAGGTAGTATGAAATGTTTTATTTACCTATATTAAAAATAGAGAAATAAATAAATAAATTATTCGAATATCAAGTTCATTCTCAGACAAAATAAATAAATCTGTAGAAAAGTCGTTTTTGCACATCGAAAATATTGGCAAAAAAAATAGCCATGTTGTTAAAGGATAACCAACAGAACCCACTACCAGCATTTTTGGAGTTTTTGTATGTTTAGTTGTGCACACATCATGTAAATTGGACGAAACCAATGTAAATAACTTTTATGCATAAAAATTGTGCCTAACTTTAAGTATTACTTAGCTCTTTTCTTATTGCAATCGGTTCACTCTATCAAAAGTTAGATGAATTTAAATTGTTCGAAAGTAAAATATCACAACACACGCAATTCAGATACTCGAACAGCTGAACTACATATTCGATAGATGGCGTTGTGCATTTGACGTCATTTTCTGAATGGTAGTGTTGATTCTCCGCGCAAGAATGGCACTAGAAAAAAAATTGCTAGGTAGGTAGGTTAGGTAGCAACGCAAGTAGGGGAGGCAGGTAGGTAAGTAGGATATGTAGGTAGGTAAGTAGGGTAGGTAGCAACACAAGTAGGGTTAGGCAGTTAGGAATTCAGGGTAGGTAGGTAAGTCGGGTAGGTCGTCGTCGAGCTTTATTGCCTCGGCGCTTTTCTGGTGGTTGCCACTGTGGATTCTGGCTTTCAGGAGTTGCAGTGGTTTGGGAACAGTACGATGGGATTGTCACAAATAAAAAAACTTAAGGTAGGTAGGTAAGTAAGTAAAGTAAGGTAAGCAGTTGACGGTAGCCAAGCCGCGGGCTCAGCTACTATCTTAAAAAGACTTAAATTTATGCACTATAAAACCATGAAGACCTATGTTGTCAGATTCGAGTGTCAGGTGTACAGAAGAAAGAGTGCGCGCAAGATAAGTCTGGGCGCGGCCTTAATCGGAACCAAGAGGAAAAATGTTCTGTGGGCTCTAGCGAAGTGACATTCGATATCGGCAATGGCGACAGTTGAAATTCCAAAATGTAAGGGATTGATCGCGTGACATTTCGATGGCTTATGACATTCCCATACATTTCTGCATATATTATACAATCCCTTTCGTCACGCTTTCTATCATCGAATGTCACTTGTCGAAAGCCTTTGTTACTTTTAAAATCTTTTTAACAAAAATATCAAACCGACTTTCGAAACAAAACCTTATTTTCCGAAGTCGAGTCGCCTACCTATTGTTTTTCGTTATTCGACACCAACTTCGGAAAATAAAGTTATTTTTCGCTCTGTAGTGTTTTGTTTCGGAAGTCGGTTTGATATTTTTGTTAAAAAGATTTTTAACAAAACCTTTTTATGGTACCTTAAATTACCATGGCAATCATTACAAGTAAATCCCATGACGATTCCAATAGGCCCAAACAAGACTAGGATACATTGTTTTATTTAGGAGTTCCAGTGCATACCTTCTGGTTTCATCATCAGATCAGTTCGATGGTACGATATTCATCAGTAGCATTTATTTGTATGTATTTGCTTCATCATACTCCATTAGCTATTTGAGATATCTTATACCCGTGACATACTTATCATTAAGGAGTTCCAGTGGCCATCTGTGGTATTCTTTATATGTGCCACTTCACCTAATAATACTTTCTGAGTTCAAATGATTGCAGTGTTGATGAAAATACTAAAATTTCTATATGTATGCCTATAATATTTGAGGAGTTCCCTCGATTCCCATGGGATCCAATGGAATGATAATGTTCAGATCCTGACCTAACTATCGTACATGTCATGACAATGGGAAGTACAAATATAATTACGTTCAAAAGAAAAAATAACTAATCGGCCCAGGCGTCTTTCAGTATTCGGGGCATATGCATTAAAAAAAAAGATTCCGACGAATTGAGAACCTCGACCTTTTAAGAATTCGGTTAAAAATCTGACGATGTCAAATTATTGCCTCATCAAACTTGCTTGAAGAGGACAATCGCACCTCTCGTCAACCATCGTCGCTATGCTATTGTTGCTACACCGCAGTCGATACCAAGAGTCGATACAAAGAGATAAAACGCTTGCGTATTGTGGAATGGAAGCCATCAATATGAGCCTTTGATGTTGCTAAGCAAGGTATTTTTCCAGTTAAAGATGTTCAGTTACTGTAATAAATGAAGATATTAAAATAGATGTCTTTTTGAAGGATTTCATTTTAATATCTTACAGGCCTATAACCAAAGCTGTTATGTCTCATTTTGAAGGATCGAAATGGCAGTTAACATGCTAAAATAAAACAAAGAGCTTGGTTAAAAATTGAATATTGTATCGCACAAATTGACTATTTTTACAGGCTTTTATTTAACTTGCAATGTTTGTATGTACGTATGTAAGTGTGTTCGAGCTAAATCTTGCAACTGAATTTTAAAGCAGGCGTCCTCCACCGATTAAGATGAAATTTTGCATACACCTTTAGAATGCATGGTTAGCTAAGTGACGTCATTCTAAATGCAATATGGTGGACGGCCCAAGATGGTGGACTAGTTATTTTTTTGCACTGCCATGATATGGTTATCAAATGAAAGGTTTGCTGAGAAAAATACGAAAAAACTTGTTTTAAAAAAACATTTTTAATGATAGCTTATTTAACTTAAAAACTCATTATAAAAAAATATGGTCAGTTTTTGTACATTTTTTAGGACAGAAAATCCGGTCCTGGAAATAACAAATCAAATTTGCGAAAAAGTACCGATTTTCTAACGATAATATTTTAATGTTGATATCGTTATCACGTTACCATTTCTCCACTAAAGTTATAAAAAAATTAAGTTTTTTTTATAATCTTTGCAGATATTCTTTTAAGCAAAAACTACTGAACGGATTTTGATCAAACTTTACAATAGTATAATTCATACATCAGAAAAAACACATGGCCTATAATTTACATAGATGTTAGCGGGAGTATTAAGTCAACGTGGGTGGAGCCGCGGGCGGCAGCTAATAGTCAAAGCTACCGTATATTTTTTTTGTATCGTCAGGGCTTATTGTGGTTGTTATAGGTGCACAGTTTCCGCTTGAAAACTTGGGCATTTTACCAGAACAAGGAATGCTTTTAGATTCACCAACGGCCCCTTGCTTGTTTACTTCAGTACTCATTTGTGACGTGAGCACTACGTCAATGAGGTACAACAGCACCTCTGCTGGAGTAGCACCTTCCAGTATTGCAGGGACTGGCTCACTCGTGCTGGAGAGCTCGGCCGCAGCAGTGGCGACTGCGATCAGCAATATTACTGCTCTCATCGTAGCGCCTATAGACAGAAGAGATGGCAATTAAATAAACATATTAAATAACACCATCACACATGTTTTTAAATTTATAAATGGGCCGAGTTCATTTTAAGTTTCCTATAGAAAAACAACGCGTCCAATGGATCCGAATTAAAAACAGTGGCAATTAAGGAAAATAATTTCATGTTTTATTTATTTACTTGTTATGTAAATCAGACAATAGATTTTTGAAGTTTGAAGTCTGGTAAAAAATTAACAAGGAATATTATTCAATTTCCTACAAAGTCTACCACTAACTTATTAAGCATTATTTTTTTTATAAAAGATAATAATAAAAAACCAAAAACTTGGTTATTTCATTTATCACATCAATTTTGAGGTTTTTTTTTTTCTTTTTTTTTTTAACAAATTATACTACCGCGGACCAGCTGTCCGCGCCCTTTTTTACTTTATATTTGGTTTCATCCTACATTTTTTTTCACTTTTTACCATTTTTAAAGGCCCTACTCTACGAGTATAAGCTTGACCAGCGTCAAACTTATAGTAAAGTCTAATTTGACTGATAAACAGCAATAAGGCCAAATAAACGGTTTCAATTCGCCGGGATTAAACGTCGGTATTGGAATACTTCAGGATTTCATTTTAAGCCAAGTCCGTTATGTTAAACAAATATCTTTATGTGTAATTGAATAATATAATATTTCTTATTACCTTGTAAAAATATCTGGAACCAGGATGACAGCGTACAGTGTAAAATTTTGTAATAATGTTGGTATTTCAATCTGAACACAAGGATAATTCCAAACGGCTTTCAATGATCCAAATAGGATTTTATGTTGATTAGTATGTGTTATATACTCGTAATCGATATTGGTTTCCATGCGTAATTACACACGGTTAAAGCAAAATGAATATAATGGGAGGAAGTAGGTAGGGCAACCATAACAGGCAATAACTATAAGTACACACAGTACTATCGTTACTGCAAAACATCGAACTACGGTAAATCCTATGATTTACTACATATTAATGGTAAAGTTGAACTAGACTTAGCATCATCTTCCTGCTCTTGTTCCATGTTACTTGGAGTCGGCGCAACACGAAATAACTAAAATTGCTCGAAATTAGTAAACATCGAAACATTACACTACACACAATTTTTATCCCCAAATGTAACATTTTTCTAGTTATCTTTATAGAAAAGGTCATAAATATACATATACTTCTATGTTTAAATAAACTATACTATTACTTAACAAAACGTGAATTAAAATAGATAAGAAAAGTAAGTTACCTACATAGCAGTACATAACACGGTTATATGGGAAAATAGCTGCAATCAATTATTGGATTTTTCTAGTTGTCTAGAAGTCTACTTCAGAGGTAACGAAAAATTGGACCCTAGCTTCTGAAGTTTCATAAGTGTCCATGTAGGTTTATGTGAAATAAAATATTTTCATAATAAATAGTTACTAACAGTTAAATCCAAATAATCTCTTTACTTTGATTCAAAAGTATAACTTAATATTGACCAGTGTTTGCGTTTTACAGGGACATGTTTTCATAATTTTTTTTTTTTTTTTCAAATAATTTCTTGTTTTATACTATACCTATAGTCACAAAAAGTACACTGGGCCTCACTCGTTCCTGATTTCGTTAAAAAGTAAGTCCGATTTTTTTTTTTATTGATTTGATTTTGAAAGGTCTTTATTTAAACATAAGTTATACAGTGTTGTTTACAAATGATCTTATTCTATTTGTAGACAAATCGTAATTTATTTTGTTACACAGGCTGCCGCCTTTCTAAACATTAAAACGTGTTTTTTATGACAATACTTTGCGTTGGAGTAACTAACTTAATAAAAGGAATCATTATAAACTACTGTGTATGTGGAGGTCTTTGAATGGACCCACATAATTTTTACAATGTATAGGTTACGAGATGTACACTTTATTATAGTTTTATATAATAACAGAAAAAAAATGTGGGTAGTTGGTGCAAAAATTATGAGTAAACGGCCGGTCAAGCGGCGTCAGCTGGTAAGCGAGCTATCGTCATGATGCGTCACGGAGGAAATAGTGATGTGGGAGTCTGTATCGATTGTACGTGCGAGCGTACGGCAATGTACTAAGTCTACTTTTGCCAATTTCGGATATCTTTCATGGTTAATCTTTTATGGTTCGTACGAAAAGGTGTGTTATAAATGACAGTTTCAAAGCTTTGTTTTGGATAGTTTGGAGTTTATTATATTTAGTTACAGTTAGACTAGACCAGACAGGTGCTGCGTAAGTAAGGCAAGGTCTAACTAAAGTGGAGTAAATTAGTAATTTAGTTGGAGGACTGAGAACAGATTTGCGATTTAAAATAGGTTTTAAAGAATTAAGGGCTTTTACACTTTTGCTAATAATTAATTCATCGTTTTTGTTCCAGTTAAGTTTATTGTCTAAAATTATGCCTAAATACTTAACCGACACCCGCCACGTAACCTGGCAATCATCAATTTTTACAAGCCTAGTGGGTAGTGTACGTTTTCTGGTAAACAGAATGCCTTCGGTTTTTGTTGAATTTAGCTTCAATTTCCAGGTTTTAAAGTATTGGCTGAGTAGATCCAGTGAGTATTGTAGCCGTCCAGTTACTACTTCAACGTCTTTGTCTGTCGTGAATGTTGCCGTGTCGTCAGCGTAGATGGCAAGTTGTGTGTGAGCCTGTTTAGGTATATCATTCAGGTAAAGTATGAAGCCGTATGGACCCACGAGCGAGCCTTGAGGCGAACCAGCTGAGATAGTTTTGGGAGCAGAATGGTCTTTACCTATGTAAACAGAAACCGATCGATCTCGCAGATAATTTTGTATGAGTTTTACTAGACAGAGAGTAACTTCATATTGAATTAATTTATGTAACAGGCCATCGTGCCAGACTGAATCAAAAGCTTTTTCAATGTCTAGTAAAACCATACCTGTGGAAAGGCCGCAGTTTAAGCCATGGGTTATATGTTCAGCAACTCTGGCTAGCTGTTGCGTGGTCGAGTGTGAGCTTCGAAATCCAAACTGTTCAGGGATCAAAATATGCGCTGTTATTTTAGTTAGGCGGGTTAGGATGATAGCTTCAAGAGTTTCCCTATGCTTGATAATAAGCTAATTGGCCGATAGCTAGATGGGATGGACTGATCTTTTCCAGGTTTCTTGATAGCTATGATTTTAGCGTGTTTTAACTTATTTGGGAAGTATGCAATTCGTAAACAACCATTAAACACTTTAGTTAAATATACAATAGCTTTTTGAGGGAGCTTTTTCAGTAAGCCGTCAAAACCAGGCGCTTTATTTGATTTTAGTTTTCCCAACAACTTTCGGATTTCTTTTGGCCTAGCAAGTGATGGGTAGTCACACATCTGGTAACTGTCCAACAAACTAATAGAACCTTTCACAGCTTCTTCTGTAATAGGATCACTGACCCAATGTTTGGTTAGGTTCATGTTCTCGAGAAAGGTATTAGCTAGTGTCTCACATTGCTCAAGTGGTGTGGATGTGGTGGTATTATTTAACATTTTTAGAGGGGGTATTGAGATAGGCTGATGTTTTAATGACTTAACCACTCTCCACAAGTCTGAAGTAGGGTTGATTATTTTAGCTAGTTTATTGTTCCAGACATTGTCGTTAATGGTGTGGATCTTAGACTTAATAATTTTCTGCAGGTTATTAACTTGGGAGAATAGTTCACGTCGTTTATGTGGAATTAATTCACTTAAAGCTAATTTTCGAAGACGATTTTTAGTTTTGATTTGTGACCTGATTCGACGTGGGAGTTTATGACCACCATCACTGGACAATTTAGGAACGGCTTTGTCTCTTGCATTTATAATCGACTGCGTTAAGTGTTCAATGGCAAGGTCAATTTCTGGAGGTGTGTTGAAAACGCCTTGGCTTAAAGTTATGGACTGATTCAAGTAAGATCTATAGCTTCTCCAGTCCGCTTTGGTGTAATTATATATGATGCGCGCTTGTCTATTGACTTTACCACTCGCGGTGAAGTAGACAGGCAGATGGATGGGAGAAAGGCCGGTGATTACCTGAGGCTCTGAAAGATGGTGGACAGAGCTAGCTAGGATAATATCGGGAGTAGACGGCATGTGCGTACTATGATAGTGGACTAGAGTGGGACAAGAAGGTGCAAGGATGTCATATTCATTGTCCATCATGTGGTCAAAAAGTACCTCGCCATGGTTGCTGGAGCGTGAGCAGTGCCAGTAGGGGTGTTTGGTGTTAATGTCACCCATTATTAAGGTTTTTGAGTGAATATTGATAACTATGTCTAAGTCTTTAGGCAATAAGGCTAGGTTAGGCGATTGATAAGCTGAGATAAAGGCAATTTTCTGGTTTGATAGGGCAATTTGTATTCCAACACATTCTAGGTTTTAGGTATATTTAGAGGGGTATGATATATGTCCGACTTGACTAATATGGCAACTCCCTGACCGACTCCGTCAGGTTTCTTATCGCACCGATAACAGGTGAAGCCAGGGGTGTGTAATTTGACGTGGGGAGATATTCTAGTCTCTGATAAAGCTACGATATCAATAGAGAGCTCGCTTACCAGGTCCAACAGTTCCGATATTTTTGAGCGAATGCCGTCAGCATTCCAGAAGAGAATACGTACATTTTGTGTTCTACACATATTGACCAAGATGAGTTAGAATAAGAATTACTTTATCCATCATACTAGTACATCCTAGAAATTGGCTTTTGATGGTTTTTATCGTCATTAATATGGCTAGCATGTCAGCTGTCGCCGGATCTTGAGCCTTTTCTAGAACGGTGACTTTTTGTGTGTTGGCAGCAGCAACGAAGTTCCAGGGTCGCTCGTCGACAATGTTTGTTTTCAGGGGCAGCTTTACAGTCCTGGCGGCTTTCAGTTGTTCTTGACGTTCTCGCAGAACCTTCAAATAATTTTCGCGCTCTTTGCATAGACGAAAGTTTGCAGGGTGATTCTCACCACAATTACAGCATTGGGCTGGCTGGTCCCGGGTCTTCTTGGGGCATTCTTCAGTCTGGTGAGCATCAGTACATTTCACACAGCGGGGTGGTAAGTTGCAATTGGTAGATGAGTGCCCGAACCCCTGGCATCTGTAACACTGCGTTCCATATCGATTCTTACTTCGGTATTTTCGTATTTGTACTGCTGTGTTACAAAGGAACCTGATCTGTCGGAAATTGGCAAAATCAGCACCAGGTGGCAATTGTAACAGAAAGGGAGGACAGTAAAAAGATTTTTCAGCAGGTACTTTCAGTTTACGAACAATCACATTTTCGAATCCAAGCAAGGCAACTTCTGCTGGAAGTACATCCTCGACGTAGTCTGGAAGACCGAAGATGACTACTTTGTACATCTTCTCGTCTTTTCTCGAGTAGGTGTGAAAGGCGATGCCCTTGGAACGTAGACCGTCTTTGATGGCTTGATGGCTTTCCGACGTGTGGCAGATGACAGCTACCCGATTGTTACGTCTGTACTGCAGATGGAAGGTTTTCGAGAATGGCATCACAGTGGTTTTTATGAACTCATGCGTCCAACTGGGTTCTATCTCCAACACAATGGGAGGTATGCGGGTGGCCTTTTTAGTGACAGCATCACGAAGTCTGGTTCTGATGTCAGCAGCGGATGTTTGGTTGCCAGGCAGACTGCTAAAACTGTTCGTGGTCGGGATTGGCTCCGGTAGGGTTTGTTCGGCTTGGCGCGCAGTTCTTTTTGGTATCTTCCATTCACTGGTCTTAATGGGGCCTTCGAGAAAGAAAACAAAGCCGGCTGTTCCCAACATTTAATTTTCGAGTGATCTTGTTTACATCGTGTATTATTTTTTTTTGACAGTCCAACCGCACTGTTCCCAAACCACTGCAACTCCTGAAAGCCAGAATCAACAGTGGCGACTACCAGAAAAGCGCCGAGGCAGTGAAGCTCGACGAAATCCCGGCTAATGAATTTAACTGTCTTGGATCCCGTGACCATAATTATTCAGAAAAGAATTACGGAGGAGTAGGAAAATATAAATGTCCACTTCCCTCCATATCAAGCAGGAGACAGAACAAACAAGGCTAATAGGCACAAAGCTGTGGCACAAAGGGTCGCTTACAACTGGGATAAGCCCAGATACCTAGCACCACGGATATCAATTAGGATTAATGTTTAATGGGTCCTAACATTGTGAGCTGTTATATTTGACTCCAATAATAGGTATCGCAAAAACGCTTCAACGCACGGAAATTGCTTCTAGTTTTCACAAGGTCCGTAAAACAAACAACTCCTGATGCAGCCTGTACATTTTTCAACATAATATTGCGTTTATTCTGCCAAAGAATACACTCCCGTAAGATATGATATGCAGATTGTATATATTCGCAGTCAGATGTAGAACACTGACATAAAGGCGAGGCAACGAGCTTAAAGGAAAATAATTTACTTTTAAACTTACCATGAGAGAAATTGGGCATCACAGTGATCCACCTCCAGCCACGTCCTGGCCAGCCGCACGCAAACGGATGGAAAGAATTGGTGGAGGTGTCGGCCCTTAATGGATTTATCCTACCTACATTGACATTCGGATAAAAGTTCATCCGAGACGTCAATAGGTGGTTTAAATAATCTAGAGATATTGTCACTGTCACTCCTCGTTAAAAAGTCCGCATCCATGGTCTCTCGTGCGGAATAGTACACTGCAGCACGTCACTGCACTTTAAGTTCGACTGGAAGTACGCCAGCAAGTACCGGTAAGGCTTCAGTACTAACCGTCCTGTAAGCTTTGCATAAGAATATCAAAGCTAAACGATGACTATGAAGTAATTTACGTCGTACAATCCCTATGGTGGTCCTGTCAGCCCAAACAGGCGCCCCATAGCACATACAACCCAAGTAAGTAGCCCCATAAATAGTCTTTAAAGTCAAAAAAGACTGAGAAATCTACGTGGGGTCTCCACGTAGATTTAGATATTCTCGTTAAGGCATAGAAGTCTTTTTTTGCTTTTTCACCGACTATTTTAATATGATCTATAAATGCAAAATTCCTCTCTAACACTAGACCAAGATAGCACACGGACTGCTTCCTTTTTATCAGAACGTTATTAAATTTAATAGTAGGACACGATTTAAGATTACCTTTCAAAATGAGTTGATAAGTTTTGTGCGGAGCAAAGGTAAGGCGGTTTTGATCGCCCCACTGAGATTTTAATCATAGGCAAGTGTCAGCCAAGTTGTACTTGATTGAATGAGCAGAAGACCATCGTCCGCGTAACCGATTACTGAACAGCCGCTTGGAAGCGGAATCGCGAGGAATTCATCAAAGCCTAAGAAAGGCGGACCAATAACCGAACCCTGAGGACATCCCATGGTTAGAGACTTCGACATGGAATGATGGCCGAGTTTGAGTTTCGCGGAACTATTTAAAAAGTAAATTAAATTGTATATATTTCTATAGCAGCCTCGAGTTTTTTTTTAATGTAATAGCATGTTGATTTTAGTCGTTTTCATTAGCAACTAAGTCATTAGGTATAAGAGTATTCAGCAAAACTTCAGTTGTTTCCTCAATACCGGTGGTGTGTTTATTATCGACTGATCGATTGGCTTTAAAACATCTGATGATGTAAAGGAGACCACGGACCTTCTTTATCTAATTTTTCTACTATTTTACGCAATAAATTACCCTTTGATTTTTCCACCGATGCTCTGTAGCGGGACCTGGCAACTCTAAACGTATTTTAACGCAATGGAAAGAGGGTCACCGGTGACCGTATATTTTTTAAGCTTGTTAAGATGTTTACGCGCTCGGCGATAACTTTTACGCTGTTCAGTTGGGTAGTCACACCACCAATCACATCTACGTATATTGGTCATAGATCCATGACCAATGGCAATGTCAGCATAGTAAGTGAAGGTGTCTGACATAATTTCAGCACTTCCTTCAGCTGAAAGCCCATCACGAGTGAAGTCTTTGGCGTGAGACGCAACAAGCAAGATAAAGAATTCCCAATTCGCACCCTTACATTAGCCACTAGGCAGAAAGAAGGAAAGAAGCCTTCCAATAAGGCTCTCACGCCAGACCCTTTCGAAAGCCTTCGAGATGTCAAGGCAGACAGCAACCGCTTCCCCGTGCCTCTCGATGGCCTCACTCCAGACGTGAATGGCATGCGCCAGAAGCTCCCGAGTTGACCGATTTCGGCGGAAGCCGTTTTGACAGTCACTGAGGGTGTCGTTGTAGTCAAGATATGCCAGGAGCATATTGTTCAGCACACGTTCCATACTCTTACATAGAATGGACTTTACCGAGATGGGTCAGCAGTTGGCCGGGTCAGCTCGGCTACCCTTCTTGGGCACGGGCTGAACGTTCGTTTGCTTCCTAACCTTCGGCACCTTACTAGTCATTATCGAAAGGCGATATAGGCGTGTCAGGATCGGAGAAAATTCAGGCGCACACGTTTTTAGTACGATTGCCAGTATCCTGTCGGGGCCACTAGCTTTGTTCACGTCAAGGTTATGCAGCAACCTACAGACTCTCTCTGATGGATGCGAATGTCCAACATATCTTCCCACAACCAACAGGAGAAAAAGGGGTCGCGCGCAATCAGAGTTCAGACACGAAGATGCCGCAAAAAGAGAGGCAAACAAGTTTGCCTTGTCCTCGGCGGAGTGGGACAGTGAGCCGTCGGTTCTCAGCAGTTGTGGTAGTGAGAGGCGACAGAAGTTTGATTAAAACGACTTAGCCAGGGACTAAAACGCTTTGCTACCAGCAGGGTATGAAGCGAGTTTATTCCCGATTCTGCTTATATGGTCAAACCGTGCCCAATGTGTCCAACGTTGCAGAACTTGGCAGCCCTGTTGAAACCACTTTTTTTTTTTTTTTTTTTTGTTATAGGCTCGCGATTGACTACTATCTCTCTTCTTCTGAGTTACGTCATTTGCCTTGTGCACTCGAGCGTTGACCCATGCCAGGTAAGCTTTGTGTTTAACCGCACTTACGTGGTTGCACTCGGCCCCAAACCATGGTCGGTCAACGCTGGACAGCGCTACGTCAGAGAATAGAATATAGTACTCCATCCCCTAGTGCAACACATCAGTCACGGCGTCAGCGCATGACGATGGATTGTCCGAAGAGAAGCAAGTGGGCCGCCAAGGATAGCATGCGAAGAAAGATCACATCCCATCCCAATCTGCTGAGCTATACCACGAAACTCGCCGAGTGCCTCTCGGGCTGGGATCGGGCGGGGAGTAGACGGATACAGACTTACCAGACAGCGGTCGAAACTACACAAAGGTGATGATATTAACACTGATTATCGATCTGGATCTTTTGTCAGCAGAAGGTCCAAGCAATTGGCCGTATGTGAATCAACATCCGGTACCCTCCACCAGTTTGGTGAGATTTAGCGCTAGCAAAAGATTTCGCATCTCTCGTCCAGCATGGTTAGTGCAATGTTATGGGAAGAGCCTTTCCTGATGATGGGCATTAAAGTCCCCCAGTAACACTAATTGGCGGAAGGGTACCGTTTCCAATTAGTGTTACGTTGTCAGCAGCCTCACTCAGGTACTGTGTGATCCTGGTTGTCACCAGATCACCGCTATGCGATCGGTAGACACAGGCATAGATAATCTTATCCAGATCTGTGTCCACCAGGGCCCATAGGATTGAGTAGTTTGAGTCTTCAAGATCACGGCATTATTGCTATGAGTGAAGGAAGGTGAGTAGAAGGAAGTGAGATGAGGTTCCACGCTGGCAACCTTCAGACACGCGCAGAGAGGACGCCATCATTGGGAGACTAGTCTGGAGACTGCGGGGACGCCCGAGCCAACCCCGGGAATGTCCATCGGGCACTCTTGTCTGGTCACCAACCAGTACGATGGCGAATCCCGGGATTTTTCGACAGTTGGCGGGGCAGCCTTTCGCGTGTGGCACACTACTTGGGTCCCAAACTACCTGCGGTCAGCCAGCGGCACATCGTGCCTCGGATCACGCTGTCCTCTTCGACTAGTCTCCCGATAGGCCCATAACAACGCGAGTCAGGCTGGTCTGTCTGCAGTGGAACAACTATCTCGACCCAACTCCTCTTGTGGCTACACTAAGCATCGTATCGGAACACGGCTAGGCCGCTTGGCGGTACGTCTTTACTCGGTGGGTGGTCGCAAGCCTTCGGCCGAAACCTACCACTAGTTTGGGGCACCTGTTTAGCACCACCCGGGAACCACGTGTAGGGTAACAAAAGGGGTACTCATACGGACGCTGGTGACTCAGCCCCCTCAAAGTAAAACACCTGCCTGGCAAAAAATACTAAAAATAGTTTTGTAATAAAACTTATTTAGGATCTTTCCTTTGATTACAAAAAAAAAAGTTGGTTCGAGAACCCAATTGTGACATAAAATATAGCTGCCGAAAAATACAATACAAGAATACTTCTGCTCGGAGTAAGAACGAGGCGAAGGTTACCTTCGTAACAAATCCAAAAATAGCAAAAATTTCTTTTAATGAATAATCTAAAAATATCTTAATAACCTAAACATGTTTTATATTTTAAATTAGCACTGCAATTAGAGAAAAATTTGTTCGGATTTAGGATTGAGGAAATTTTATGATTTTACCTTAAATGAGGATACCCAAAAGTATCGTGTAGTCTAATAATTTAAATAATTCTAACCTATTTTACGTAAAATCTAATTAATTATATGAAATTTTGGTGTATGTATGGTATATAGTAAGTCATGAACCAAGTGATTAATCAGGGCACTATGTATAATGTCCAGGCATTGTGAATCTAGTCAAGTCAAATCGGGCAATCTAATGAATACTGATTTAAACTTCTATATTCATCAGATTGTCTGGGCATTATTAATATTGCTACGTGACGGTTGGGCAATTGTGTACCAGGCGGACGTGATTGCTTGAGGTAGTAGGTATTGCAGCATTATCACGCTGCCTATTGATTCGGCTGAATAAAAACTATTCCGTTCGTGTAAGTCGACCTCATTTCTAATTTTTTTCTTATTTCGGTTCAAACTTAGAAGTTTGATCATTCCATTGGATGACAGAGAAAATTTTTCTTGTGAATTGGCGACGTATCTACTTGGAAGTAACACGTTTAGTATTTTTTTTAAGAAAATTTCAAGTGCAAATCGTTGGATTTATATCGCATTGCGTCCATGCAAACCAATATGTTGCATTTAGTTCTGCAGCATTATTGGACATTTCTTTCTGAGAGTGTCAATTGTTCACCAGGAATTTAATTTGTTTCCGAGTTACCGGCGCATAAGGCCGTCTGTTACAAAGAACCGGTATGTATTTAAAACATTTTAAATTTTAACTGTTTGGAAGGTTCTGTTTTGAGTATTGTGGTGTTTATTTCCTTTTATTTTCTCACCATAGATTCGCTCAGAATCGGTTCTTGGAATATATAACAAGCTGTGGACTGATGTTCCGAGTTATTTCAACACCGACTGAGTTCGGGAAGCGTGTGCTTGCGGGGGTGACTCCATAATATACGAGTGAAGACCCCGGGAGGACGTCGTGACATCGCTCCGCGTCAAGTGATCCCAAAATTTTGTTCCTATTCACTTTTTATAATTTGTAGCAATAGCGAAGTATTTATTGAATAGTTTTTTATATGTATCGCCTATTCGTGTCAAAAGGTCGTGAAATGAACCGTTTTTAATTTTACATTTATGCACGGTTATATTTTAATCGCGCCTAGGGCCGGATAGCGGTTGCAACCCCTTCTCTCCTATAGGCATTATTTTCCAAAATTACAAATTTTATTCTAGACAATCCATTTCCCAACTTTACCGATAGTCTTCCTTTACGTCGCCATTCCTTTTTTTCTTTGTATATTTTTTATGTTGAACAATGTTTGTTTTTATTTTATCTTTTATTCGTCAAAATTAAACGTGACACATGTAGTGACAATTTTTTTTTTACGCTACAAATTGGCGCCCGAACAACTAAAGTAAGTGTTTTTACCTAATAACTTTGAAATTTAAATGATTCGACATAATTTATTTTTTTTGCTTTATTGAGGATGGTCACTCCCTCTGGGAGCTAATGATTCTTAAGCTTATTTGTTTCAGGACGCTGATATTCTTCCATTCAAGAAAGGTATTCTAGGATTTATACCACCAGTACAGATCTGTGAAGCTGTTATTTTCCTTGACATATTTTTTTCATGAAATGTAATGTTTTTTAATGGAATTTAATTTTGTGAACTATAGTACACATAACCGTCTTTTATTTTATCCACTTATGGCAGCAAATATAACGATAGGTTTCCTGATTTTTACTCCTTATTTAGCCTAGATCTTTGTTTACTAGCTTGGCGTTCGCTGACTGCTGGTTGCTGGATTATTTTTGTCCAGCTGTTCATGCCGTGCTTATTTTTCGCTAGGATTCAATCGTCCTTTGTCTGTTCTTTCATTCGTTATTAGGTCTATACTAGTTACATCATGTCAGAAGAGGAGTTCCCTATTGGTGAGACTCCACGTTGTGATAGTCCCATCATTTCGCGACCACCACCTTGTCCCATTCAGCCAAGAGCTTCTCGCGCTTCCTCACAAAGTGTTGTTCCTTCTCCAATAAGATCTGATGAACGCCCACAATTTACCAGGCAGTTCTCTCTTACTAAGTGGAAGATTGTTTTCGATGGAAAGACCTGCGTACGGGAATTTTTCACGAGTCTAGAAGAGTGCAGGGAGGCCGACAATTTGTCTGATGGTTACTTAGTTAGGCGATTCCATGAAGTCTTGTCAGGTGTCGCACTTCAATATTTTAGGTCAATCCGTCGTCCGGATCTTTCCTTCTTTGAGATCAAAGAAGCCTTTTTTAGGACATTCGGTACGACCGATTTTGAATTTAAGATAAGCCAGGAGGTCCGTAACCTCAAGCAGAGACCGGAACAGCTAATAAGAGAATTTATTATCGAGGTTTCTTACTTAAATGCTAAACTGAGCAAGCCTATTGAAGAATCGGAGTTGTTGCGGATCATCACTCACAACATGTTGCCAAAGTACACTCCTTGCTTGTCCATCCAAAAATTTCATGACATCGATAATTTAATCGAAGCTGTTACTCATTTCGAGTCCTTTCTAAAACCTCCAAAGGCGGTAGCCAGTTTCGATTGTGTTGCCGACCAGTCGACTTCTCAGGCTGTTAACTCACCAAAACCCAGGCCGAACAAAACTTCCCATCAACCAACAACTAGTAAGCCTCGGACTTGTCCTAGTTGTAGTCAGTCTCAGCTTTGCTTAAAATGTAACAAAGTTGGTCATTCTTACCGCTCTTGCCCAGAGATCACAGGCATGATTTGTTTTAAGTGTCGCACTCCTGGATTTATTACTACAGAATGTCCGAAATGTAATCCAAAAAATGCATAGACCACTGGCGATACGCTTCTTTTCGTACAGTATCCCCAGTGTTTACTACAGATTCATTTGATAACCGACCGTTTATAGAGGTATTATTATGTGGTAGAGTTGTTAAAGCATTGCTTGACACTGGTGCTCAGATTTCGCTTGTTAACGATAATTTTATTCAGCAACTTGGTATTTCTTTGACATCAAAAGACGCTTGTCCCCGTGTTATATCGGCTAATAATTCACCGATTGATATTCTTGGTTCTGTACATCTTCCAGTTAAATTTAACGGTACAACTTTTATTCATGAGTTTTTAGTGGCAAGTTCGATGTCATCTTCTGTTATTTTAGGTATCGAATTTTGGAATAAATTCGGTTTGACGTCTATTTTTAGTCAGGCTTTCGATAAAAATATTGATGGTAATATGTTTATCCCTTCTGTTCAGCACTCTCCCCCTCAAGTTTCCTCTGTTAGTGAGGTTCGTTATATTCATCCTCGTAACATCCTATCGCCGGATCAAGAGTCTTGTCTTCAACAAGTTATTAAGGAGTATGAAGTTATCTCTTCGGAAAAAGTTGGTCTTGGAAAGACATCTTGGTTGTCCCATAAAATTAATACTACGGGATACCCTATCCGTCAAAGATATTATCCCTTATCCCCAGTCAAGTTGAAGATTCTCAATGAAGAGATTGACAAAATGTTAGATATGGGTGTTATTCGTCCTTCTCGTTCTCCATGGGCTAGTCCTGTGGTAATGGTGACAAAAAAGGATGGTTCTGTTCGGTTTTGTGTCGACAGTAGAAAACTGAATAGTGTGACAATCAGAGATTCTTATCCTCTTCCCCGTATTCACGATATCCTCGACAACCTTCGTGGTGCTAGATATATTAGCTCATTGGATTTTAGAAGTGCTTTCTGGCAAATTCCACTTGCTGATAGAGAAAGTTGTGAGAAAACAGCATTTATTGTCCCACAACGTGGTCTCTTTGAGTTTGTTAGGATGCCTTTTGGTCTAACGAACGCTGCTTCGGAGATGCAACGCCTTACTGATATGATCGTTAATTTCGAGTTTACTTCTACCAGTGACGACTGTATTTTTGGGTACGTCGACGACTTGATAATCGTATCTAAAGATTTCTTTGGTCATATGGCGCTGCTCAGGAAGGTGCTTGCTCGACTTAAAGAGGCAGGCTTATCTATAAATTTGAAAAAATGCGAGTTTTGCAAAAGCGAACTAAAATATTTGGGTTATATAGTTAATGAAAAGGGACTTCAAACCGATCCCGGCAAACTTGATGCTATTAAAGATTATCCTACTCCCACTTCAGCTAAGTCATTACGCGGTTTCATTGGTATGTGTTCCTATTATAGGCGTTTCGTTAAAGGGTTTTCTTCTATAATTGCTCCGCTTACTGCCCTTATCGGTAAGAGAAAGGGTAATGATCCAATAAGTTGGAATGATGCAGCCGATCAGGCTTTCACTAAGTTGAAACAAGCGCTAATCGATACGCCTGTTATGGCATGTCCTGATTTCTCCAAGCCGTTCATCCTGCAGTGTGATGCATCAGCTGTTGGTCTTGGTTCGGTACTGACACAAAAGATAGACGATGTTGAGCACCCAATCGCCTATTATTCGCGTTTATTCACTCAAACTGAACGCAATTATAGTACTACAGAACGTGAACTCTTGTCAGTTTTGGATTCAATTAAACATTTTCGATGTTATTTAGATGGGATGAAGTTTTCAGTCATAACAGACCATATGGCCCTTAAGTGGCTCCTCACTCTTAACAACCCATCTGGTCGTTTAGCTCGTTGGGCTACTATTATCTCCCAATATACTTTTGATATTGTGCATCGTAAAGGTTCGCAACATATAGTCCCCGATGTTCTATCCAGGATCTATGCTAATCCTGTGTCGTTTGACCAGGGTCCTGAACATACTAATGACCGTTGGTATAAGAAGGTGTATATAGGTGCTCGAGACACGCCACAAATGTTCCCAGCATACGCTATAAATAACGGTATCCTTATGAGACGCATGCCTGTTACTAGTCCTTTATCTTCTGAACCATGGCACGTGGTGTTACCAGCTGAAAAGGTTCCAGACGCTATTTGGGAAATTCACAATAGTTTTCCTTCGATACATCCCGGTGTTACTAAAACGTATCTAAAGCTTAGGGAGTTGTTCTACTGGCCAAATATGTTCCGTGACGTTACTTCGACGTTAAGTCAATGTGAGGTTTGTAAAGCCTATAAAATCTCGAACACGCAACCTCGCGGTCAGATGTGCTACCCTAAAGAGGTTTCCTTGCCCTTACAGATGATTTCTATCGATATAATTGGTCCGTTGCCCTGTGCTTATTATGGTTATAAATATATCCTTTCTATGGTAGATGTTTTTTCCAAATAGGTTTGGCTAGTTTCTCTGAAAAGGATTGACGCTCTTTCTGTTATAAAAGCGTTAGAGTCTGAAATTTTCTTTAATTTTGGGGTTCCGCGTACTATTCTTTGCGACAACGCTACAGTTTTTCGTAGTAATCAATTCCTTAATTTTCTCAGATCTTTTCATATTCAATCACCTACTTTTACGCCATATTATACACCCCAAGCAAATACCGTTGAGCGATACAACCAAAGTGTTATTACGTGTTTAGGTATTTTGGTTGGTGAAAACCAAAGAAGTTGGGCTAAAATGTTACCTAAAGTTAAGCTTTACCTCAATTCTTGTGTTAATCTAGCTACTGGCTTTACGCCTAACTTTCTTATGTTTGGTAGAGAGGTCCTTATGGATAGCAGTCGTGTAGATAGTCAGACTCGAAGCTCTAATTTGGCAGACAGTCGGGCTCGTCATGCTTCAAACCTATCCTCTCTCAGCGAAGTTTATGCAAAGGTAGCTGATAATCTTTCTTTAGCTTTCCTCCGTAACTCTCGTGCATATAATTCTAATCGATCAGCTATCACTCTGAATATTGGTGATACTGTATGGAGAAAGAACTTTTCCAAGTCTTCTGGAAATGATTTTTTTTCTGGAAAGCTTGCTCCACGTTTTATTAAGTGCCGTGTAATAAGAGTCATTTCTAGGACCACATATTTGCTCCAGGATTGTGATTCAGTCCACTCCGGACAATATCATATCAAAGATATCTTAAAATAAATTTGATTGAATTCTCTTTGTTCCATTTTAACATTAACATTTGCTTTCTAAACCTTTTTCCTCTTTGGTTTATGGGAATATTTCTTTGCATAAGTTTTTGATTATGTTAAAAACTTCATGAATTATCTGTTAATAATGACATCTATTTATTTCTGTGTTGTGTCAACCTGTGTTCTCAGGTTATTTTATTTCTTTTAGTTTAACACAAATGGTGTGTCATTCTACATTTAATTTGAATTTAAACTTGAGTTTTCTGACTTGAGTTCTCTGATTTGAGTTTTTTTGTCTTGAATTCTTCTTTGACTTAATTGACTTAAGTTTTCTTTCTCAAACTTGTTTTTTTGTTTTTTGTCCAACTTGTCTTTCGTTTCTATAACTAAGGTTGGACTTTACGTGTTGACGTTATTTATTTTTTGGGGATCCCCGGGTTTTTTCTTATTGTTGTTAGGTAATAGTTAAGTCTTATGTTAAGTTAGGCTAGCTTTACTTAGATGTATAGTTCCCTGGTTGTTCTTCATAGTTGTTAGGATGTGGTAGTTGTTGGTGTTTGTCTCTAATTGAACAATATATATTTAGATTTATGAGTTTGTTATTTTCTTTCATATTCTCCATAGATGTAATCGAGATATCGCGAGTTCGCGCGGATAACGTTTAGATGTGGTGGCCACCGTGTTTATTCAGTATCTTTTGCACTTCGATATCGTTTGATTCAGAAATGATTCCTGCTGTTGTCATTGCCTGTTCCAGCTTTATCTTTCTTCTCACTCGTACTTTCGTCCTTTTTTTTCTTAGAAAGGGGGTATTGCAGCATTATCACGCTGCCTATTGATTCGGCTGAATAAAAACTATTCCGTTCGTGTAAGTCGACCTCATTTCTAATTTTTTTCTTATTTCGGTTCAAACTTAGAAGTTTGATCATTCCATTGGATGACAGAGAAAATTTTTCTTGTGAATTGGCGACGTATCTACTTGGAAGTAACACGTTTAGTATTTTTTTTAAGAAAATTTCAAGTGCAAATCGTTGGATTTATATCGCATTGCGTCCATGCAAACCAATATGTTGCATTTAGTTCTGCAGCATTATTGGACATTTCTTTCTGAGAGTGTCAATTGTTCACCAGGAATTTAATTTGTTTCCGAGTTACCGGCGCATAAGGCCGTCTGTTACAAAGAACCGGTATGTATTTAAAACATTTTAAATTTTAACTGTTTGGAAGGTTCTGTTTTGAGTATTGTGGTGTTTATTTCCTTTTATTTTCTCACCATAGATTCGCTCAGAATCGGTTCTTGGAATATATAACAAGCTGTGGACTGATGTTCCGAGTTATTTCAACACCGACTGAGTTCGGGAAGCGTGTGCTTGCGGGGGTGACTCCATAATATACGAGTGAAGACCCCGGGAGGACGTCGTGACATCGCTCCGCGTCAAGTGATCCCAAAATTTTGTTCCTATTCACTTTTTATAATTTGTAGCAATAGCGAAGTATTTATTGAATAGTTTTTTATATGTATCGCCTATTCGTGTCAAAAGGTCGTGAAATGAACCGTTTTTAATTTTACATTTATGCACGGTTATATTTTAATCGCGCCTAGGGCCGGATAGCGGTTGCAACCCCTTCTCTCCTATAGGCATTATTTTCCAAAATTACAAATTTTATTCTAGACAATCCATTTCCCAACTTTACCGATAGTCTTCCTTTACGTCGCCATTCCTTTTTTTCTTTGTATATTTTTTATGTTGAACAATGTTTGTTTTTATTTTATCTTTTATTCGTCAAAATTAAACGTGACACATGTAGTGACAATTTTTTTTTTACGCTACAGTATCTGGAGTTTGTAAGGCTACTGCTCAAAGCGCGTTGACGCCCTGTACCTATAGATGATTCTTCAAGAGTTCTGAAGCCTGGGCGATTGTTTGATGGCTGCCAGATGCTGGTAGGTGAATGGTTGATGTCTAGGAAATAAAAGAGGCAGACAGACAGACTTCGCGACTACTTGCGATGTTTTGCAGGGTCTTCGTTACACAAAGTTGCGCAGATTTGACTAATACGTGATTATGGCTACAAAACGGTCGATGCGCATGCGCGCTATCGTACGACGAAATTTTACCGTAACAAGGACCCTGATTTTGCGTATACGCAGATTTTTTATTTACAAAATTTTTCATTTATATTCTTTATTGTAGGTACACCAAGTTAAGACACAGAAAAGGAAACTTAAAAATAAAATACATACAACGGGCGGCCTTATCGCTTACCGCGATCTCTTCCAGGCAACCTGGAATGGACAGTGATAGCATGGACATGAAATGGGGTTGCCATTGGTGTAACACACAAAATTACGAATATTTACTTTAATAATTATACAATAATATTATTACAGATACACAAATACATACATATGTTGTATAATATATACATACTCAATATATATAGGCAATGAAAGTAAATGTTGACCAAGGACAATCACAGTGACAGGTAATGGTCTTTTACGAGTCTTTTAAATACAGGCAATGACTGGGTCTTATGCTATAAACCGACAGAACCTTCCTATCCCTGAAGGGAATAGGAAGTGATCTATATAATTGGATGCTCCCTGAGGTGGCCAATTCAATTAACCAAATATTTTCAACTAGGTTCCCAAATATATCCCCTGGAGAGATTCTCCAGGAAGAATGAGGAATGGAGGGAAATTCTGACAATTTTTGGACTTAGAAGCTATTTTCTTCTAATACTGTACAACTTACTACTAGGATACTACATGGGTCTTGAAGCCCTTCTATAAGGCTATAGAAATACACTATTTCTTTAACAACATCTATATCTTCCAGGTGCGTAACTGCCTGGAAATGTCAGACTGAACAAAATTTATTAATTTTTAGCAATAAAGTTTTTTTGTACTCAGACTGTCTGAGGGATCTCCACTCACTAAGCATCGTCCGGTAGCCATTCCGACAGGCTACCCTGTGGTAGTATTTTGGTGGGTGTAGCTTCAACTCTCGAAGTAGAATTCACCCTGGAGTGGTCGGAGTTACGGAAAAACCATGGAACCTCACAGCCTGTTACAAAGGTTATCTCTCCAACCATCAAAGCTAGGCTCCTTACAGAAGTGTGGCTGGAGAGGCAAAGATATGGGCTATCAAATGGTGGTATCCTGATGGATCCATCAAATGATCATCTGATGGATCAATCAATGGTGGTATCCATCAGCCGTTTTGGTGTTTTAGGTGCCGGGAAGCGGATGAAGTAGGAAAGAAATAGGTAACCTCAACCAAGTGGTGTTTATATACTAAAACTATACGAGTTTTATCTAATTACATGGCCTAGGTATAAGTGTAGGTTACCTAGAAGTGAATAACAAGTTTTCTAACCACTTACTTGAGGAAAATGTGTGCATATTCACCGTTCCAGGGTGAGATATTATTATTCCTAGCAGTACATAATGTTATTATGTGCTGTTTTTCAGTCATATACATAGTGTTTATAGACTAGAACACCTACATTGTGTTTCCTAACAAACTAATGTGAGTAAGGTAAATAATACGATTGGAATGTGGTAGATCGCACACACCACTACTTGCGCCTGGTTTTTTGAGGGGTCTAAACGAAAATAAATAAACTATTTATTTATCTATGCTATTACATGCATTTCTTACTTATAGTATTTAATGTATAACGATAGTATATAAAAGGGTGTATAAATTATAAGCTATGCGACACCTCGTCGCGAACAAATTCGATAATTATGGTCAAAGAATTAGTCTAATAGAGAGCGAAGCGAGCTTAGGGCATCCCGACAAGGATAGGTTAGGTTCGAAGAAGATGACGCGAGCTGAAGTGAGCGAACATAGCGATCGAACTCAGCTCCAATTGCCCGGGCATTATGAATAATGCCGTATTAATCACTTGGTCCATAAAATATACATTTCAAAGGTTTTAATGGTAAAATTAAACGTAATTTGGATTCAAAGACATTTCTCGACCCTTTGTGTGATAAGGGGATTGGTTCGTTCTTTGTTCAAAACACTAACATTGCCTTAAATGGTAAGGCTGCTAGTCTTCTGGGATGAGCGATGTGGAGGGTTAATTCGACGCCTAAGAGTAATTTGTTTTTGTACGTAGTTAGCTTTATAAACTGTATGTTAAATATATAAGTTGCTAATTTACATTAAACTACCCAGTTGATCCATGACATTTAATCGACATTTTTTTGGAAAAAATCAAAAAATTACAAAATGGGCACGGGGTCGTAGATTTTTCGCTTAGAAGTAGATTTATTAATTTAAAAAAGAAATATTTTAAAAATAACTGTCGTCCACAATTTTTTTTTCCTTAGAAAAGGTACAAAATAAAACCTATACGAATTATTTCGATTATAGCAGTGATTTTTAAATTTCAAGAAAAACTTAACAGACGTCTATAATAGTATTATAGTAGTGTCCTGTCATTGAGATGACAGCGAAATGGGTGAGCTATTGCCGCTGTATTATTGAATCGATGACAAAGTTGCTAAATAAATATAAAGGTTTAAGAATAATTTGACCTAATTGTATTAGCTAGAATATCTTTAGTAAAATTTGCTTAGGACGGGTTAGGAATCAACTAGGCAAATACTAAATATTTTCATTGGTATTTAGATTTGTGCGTAACAACAAACAAATTAAAGTTTTTTTGTAGAAAAGACTTCAAACTGATGCTCAAAGAATGAAGTCCATCTAACATTGGAAGATAGGCAATAATTTCTCGAATTGTATAATATTAAAATATTACTAATTACCTTAAAATATCTGGAACAGTAGGTTCTCTACCACAAAATCCTCTACAAGGATAATTCTTCTCAGCTTTCACTAATAACAATGCAATTTGGTATTGTGTAGCGTGTATATGTCGTTGTTACCTATAATTTTGTAGTGACTTAAACGATTTGACCTCGTTGTTAATATCCGCGGCCATACAAATAGTTTAGTATGATTCAGATAAGGGCGTGGTAGCAGGAATATGATGAGTGGCCGATGGTTTATACAACCATAAAAGTACCAAATTTAATTACCAGACTTTGATACCGTTACTATCAAACATCATTATTATTAAAAGTCGGTGCGGACACATTTGTTGCCTATGAACAGTTCTAAAGACTCCACACTCCACAGCACAATACATTATTTAAATCAATTTAATCAAAATTGTTATTAAAAAATTTCTCATTTGGTTCGAAAGTTTTAATTTATTATTATTGATAGGCTCGCGCTTGACCACTATCTCACCTGATGTCAGTGTGATTTCAATAGTCAAGCAACTAGTGAGCGTTGAGTAGCAAATGCACAGAAGATTGCAATCGTCAAATCTAACCAGGGCAACTAATTACCAGAAAAAAAACCAAGCAAATAATATTGTTGTGTCTCATTTTGTGAAGGAGATGGAATGTAAAACATTAAAATAAAATAAAGTGAATACATAAAAATTTAATATTTAATGCTGAAATTGACTTACAAACACAATTCGAATAAAATGTGGTTTTACAAAATAATATGGTCAGTAATTTTACTTTTTTACCAGACAATACCAGGTTGTAGAACAAGCACATTGAGTTACAGAAAAAGCATCGCTTTATTGTGATAGTACAGTTTTAACAATAAAAATCAAGAACCTTATTTTTTAATACTAAATCAAGAACCTTATTTATATAATAATTTGCAAGATATTCTCTACTTTCTATGTCGGAATAATCCTCAAACTAAAGTATGCTCAATTTTCGATGCTGTAATTACTTGTATCCTCCCTCTAAAGGTTACAAATTTGAAATTTTGAATGTTTATGTGTGAGTAACACTCTTTTCATGAAAAAAAAGATAGTCAGTTTATTCCTTAGCATGTGAGGAATCATAGATTATAAGTTAAAAGTAACAGATACTAGATATTACTCATTAATATTCAAAAAAAATATGTTTTAGAAGATAAGATTTTTAATAGTAATCGTGAGCAAGACTGAAAATCTGAAGAAGATCTTCTGGACTTATTGTGGTTGTTGTAGGTAGACATACTATGTTTCGATATCTTGGCGTATAACCTGGACAAGGTCTATATCTTGAAGAAATAATACCCCTGGCCCTTCTTATCCTTCTGAAGTCGGGTAAAAGAAACGTGGGTGACGTAAGCACCACGTTACATAATAAGGCGGCGACTCCGATCAGCAATATTACTGCTCTCATTGTAGCGGGTTTTGTCAGAGGAACTGGAAATAACATATAATTAAAAAATATGAATAAAACAAAACATAAAAATAAAATATAAATAATATTATTGTTGTTAATAATTTCTTCCCACGTCTTGTTTCTTCCAAAGAGATGTTCTAAAATGAATTTGCCGATTTACTTATTTGTAATTATTCACAATATGAATCAGCCAATCCATTCTTGTTTTAATTTGTCAACAGCTATCTTTGACAAAGACTCACACATATTCAACAAAATTATAAGATGAGTCGTTTATTAAACTAACGTCAGTTTATTTGGCAAAACAATATTTTGCTAGTAAATATAGCTTCGCTATCATAACTTAATTTTCACGTTGTATTACTGCTTACAATGTATCGTAACATTTCACGGAATAATTCAAATCAAGAGTAAGATTTCACGGAATAATTCAAATAAAGGCAAATTTGGTAAATTAGGGTTGTATATTTGACAGATTGAGACTGAATGTGTTCTTAAAAATACGGGAATTGACCAGTCTGTGATATTACTAATTAAAGTCATATCGGTGGTAATAGGACGAAAAGCAAATAGGAGACCATATATATATAGAAATTGTGATAAGATGCAGGCCCGAGGCCGAGGTTTTTTGGGTGTACTTGAAATATCTATCCTAAGCCCCCTTATCTATCAAACCAAAGATTTACCAAGTCTTACAGGTAAAAGCATGAAATGGTCTACATTATCATCATTTCAGCCGAAAGACGACCACTGCTGGACATAGGCCTCCCCCAGGCGTCGCCACATTGACCGATCGCGATAATCGCTAATTTTGGGGTTTTTACCAGCAATCACACGGGTAATTTTAGAATTTACCTCAAAGACTTGAAAATGTATGTCTGTGAATTATGATACGAAATTATTATGACTATAAGACTGATTGACTAGCTTTACGGGGAGTAAGAAAAGTCGCCGGGAGAACACCGGAGTAGAATAATAAAAATACTAAAACCTTATAAAATATCTGGAACCAGGGTGCCGCAGTGCAGTGTTAAATGATATAACTCTATACTAGAATGATTCTAAGTAGCTTCTATACTAAATGCGATGTTATGTTGTACTGGCATGCATTTTATATTAGTCTTTGTTACCTATTATATCAAATATAATGCCTTTATAATGTCATCACTAATGCAGGAGCGATACAAATATCAAGGAAGGAAATAATTCCCTATAAATACAGTTTTTAAGTTACTTAGGTGTTGACTAGGTGCTTAGGTGATGTTTTCGATTGAATGTATGTACGAGCATTACGTCTATTTCTGTGGCTCGTCCAGAGGGTTGACCATAAGCTCTTAGAGCAAGGTTATTTTGAGTGTGCGTAAGGCACAGATGTATGTGAGTTGTATTAATCTGTCCCTTTTTTTACAGTCGAACTATGATAGTTTTATCACGTCAGGGTATGGGGCAGTAGTCGCTTGTTGGATTGTCAAATGAGGTTTCATTAGATTCGTCGGAGCGACATGGGCTTTCAAAATCCAGAAGGCGTACCGTTTTTTTTTAGTGATGCCGAGGCGTTAAAACCGGCAAGTCTTTTAGTTTCGGGGACAAAAATCATCCA
Organism: Orthosia gracilis; assembly: GCA_947562075.1. Taxonomy (NCBI): domain Eukaryota; kingdom Metazoa; phylum Arthropoda; class Insecta; order Lepidoptera; family Noctuidae; genus Orthosia; species Orthosia gracilis. The sequence continues at coordinate 8,608,939 of OX387266.1, read as the reverse complement.
GAACATAGAGCTCCCCCAAGGGAGACTATCCAACTCTATGTCTTCGGGTATGCGGTCGCCACTCCAGAGCCATCGAACATGCTCCATCCATCGCAATGCTTGATTATCTAAATAAAGATCATTTGTAAACCATAATCTATCACACACGTCGCAGGCAACTCAAAATTCAATGTTCAAAAATGCAACATAACCTGCTATGTCGATGAGCCGTGAACTCGTCGACATAGAAGGTCCTATGCTGCCTCCGTTATTGATGGTAACACAACCGGAGTTCTCTATACGTATTCGTCCACGTCCATGAGAATTACATACGAACATTTTTCTGCTTGAATTGGAGTTGTATAGCTTCTGCCTACTCTCACGGGAAAAAGGCGTAAGTTTATGTATGTGTATCGAATTGACCAATTTTCTAGTTATTTATAGCTTTACTTTTATGACAATTATTAAAATTCCTAAAAATATCCTTGTTTTACAGTTTTGGTCACTAAAGAGTCTAAACTCGTTTTTGAAGTAATTGAAAGGTGTAATTGAATGACGTTTTTATTTATTCATAAAATAAAGAACTTCATTAATTAATCAATTAACTACCTACTTCTTCCTCAAGATCTTACTGATACTTAAAATTATGCAATCAACTGTGTCTCATTTTGAAGTAAGAATGAAGGTAATGAAAATGTCGTAATAAAACCAAATGATTGGAAAAAATAAAAAAATAAAATACACATATTACACACGTTTTTTTGACTTACAAACGCATGAATAGCACATCGAGTTTGTAAAAGTACCGCTTTACAGAGATGGCATCTCTCTCTTCTTATTATGACATCTTAAACCATCATGATGCCGGTGTCAGCGAAAGCCATAACGAAGCCATACAAGGCGAATAACTCTAGCCTTTTCGCCTTTTAGCGGAATCATGATGGCATTGGCACTTCGTAGTAGGTACAGTCCCAGCTGGATGTGTCACATTAACTTGCCGGAAAATTATTAAAAAAATATATTTTAGGTCTAAATAATACTCAGAGTAATGAATACAAAATGAAATGTTCAGTTATCACTTTTATCCTGTTACAAAACATTACTTATGAAAACAATAGCTAACAATAAATTAAAATTAATTGTAGTAATAAAAACTGTTTATTAACAAATGGTTTCTTTGTTTCTTTCTATAGTCGTCGTAGATTCCAAAATGTCGGGCTTTATTATGTTTGTTGGCAGATATCTTCAGATTGATGAGAATCTACACTATATTACCAGTACCAGGCAAAATTTCGAAGATATAATCGAGCGCTCTTGTCCGTTGACTTCAGTACTCGAGAGCTCGGCCACAGCAGTGGCGACTGCGATCAGCAATATTATTGTTCTTATTCGGTTGTAGCGGCTCTAGACAAGTGATAATAGGCAGTCGAGTTGGAAATAAAATATATACAAGGTCTAGTAGTGGTATTAGTTAGTGAAACTGCAGAGTTTCACTAACTAATACCACTACTTGATGGAAACGATTAGTAACAATAAATCTTACAACAACAAAAATTTTAACACACCGTAGTTTTTATGAAAAATAAAATTTTATTCTTATAGCAATAGGCGTGTTCAAATTCAATTTCAAATTATATTTATTGAATCCATAATGTACATACTGGTGGTAAATATAAGTTACAGAAACAATTATGGACCCTGTCGGGCACAGCAACATTCTAGATACAGTCAGTGTCTAGGAGAGAGGAATAGCGCTTAATATTTTCCTTATTAATAAATATTTCAGTAATCTATTTTCTATCTGCTTTTAATTGGTTTAATGAACTTATATATGAATGTTTTAAGTAGATATGCACTGCAATTAGAGGAGAATTCATACTGATTTGCTAATAAGGAATATTTATCTTTTTATCTTTTATGAGAATTCCTAAAAGAATCGTGTAAATAATTCTTGCCTATTTCAAATCAATTAATGAGGGGCAATTTTGGTTAATGTCCTGTTAGCAAATCTATAAGTTACATGTGTTATGTTAGTTATGTACATTTGAGTTTTAATAGTAACATTGAAATGTAATTTAGATTCAAAAACATTTCTCGACACTTTGCGTGACCAGAGGGTTGGTTAGTCTTCTAGGCACGGCTACCCGGATGAAAGTGATGTACCTGATGAAAGTGAAGTTTCGGAGTTTCAACCTGTGTTTCAACTCCGACTCCGAAAAGTCGGAATTTCTTATTGATATAACACCTCCAGTTCTGACTTCAAATCAAATGAAATCAAAAATGTTTATTTACCAGAAAAATACATTGTTTACAAGGGCAGATGTTATGAAGCCCAAAGGTCATTGTATTCTGCCTGCAAGCAAGCGTGAAAATTATTTACAAGAAAAAATTTAGTAATTTTCAGACATCCTCCATGCTTATCTTAGGTCAATATATAATAGGTTACGAAACTTAGCCCATTTTTGACTTGTTACAATTTCGCTATATAGCATAAAGTAATGCATGTGTTTCTTTGTAAACATGCAGATGTCTCGTATATATTGTAAACTTAGCCCATTTTTGACTTGTTACAATTTCGCTATATAGCATAAAGTAATGCAAGTGTTTCTTTGTAAACATGCAGATGTCTCGTATATATACATACAGGGAAGTGGGAGAATTCTATATTTTTAATGAGAGGCTAACAACTATCTAAGAACCATGCTTTGTCTATTCGAATACTTTCTTACGTGCACGGTGGATGTGGCTAACATGTACGAACACGTTTTTGCATGTCGCACGGGGAACATCTCTCCCTATGTTCTTTCTGTAGCAGGTTTTTTAATTGTAATTTAAGAGGCTGACTTAATAATGTTTGTACTATATTATTTTATTAGGCCTGCCCTTAACCACCACCCCCTGTTCCGTTTCAATTCTGCTTCTGGCTATGACAAACTAAAACCAAAATCACCGATTCCGACTTCGGTTCCGATAAAACCTTTTTACTACATTTGAAATCGCCGAAGACGACGATATATTGGGTGCAAACATATATTATATAGAAAAAATATCAACTGCAGATTGTTCGCAGCGGCAAGAGAATGATTAGATGATGATAATGTATTTCACTCTTCTTCTTCTGCCTAGCCTTTTCCCAACTATATTGGGGTCGGCTTCCAGTCTTACCGGATTCAGCTGAGTACCAGTGTTTTACAAGGAGCGACTGCCTATCTGACCTCCACAACCCAGTAACTGGGTAACACGGTACCCCTTGGCAAGACTGGTGTCAGATCTCAGGCTTCTGACTACCCGTAACGACTGTCAAAGATCTTCAAATGACAGCCGCGACCAACGGCTTAACGTGCTTTCCGAGGCACGGAGGAAACTCGGTATGTTGAAAATGGTCACCCATCCACGGACGGACCTCGTCAAGCATTGCTTAACCTTGAAGTTCGATCCGTGCGGCTGTTATTATTTAGCCACGAGCTCCTCATACATGATTATGTATTTCACTCATTGTATAGAATGAGTAAAAGTACTTATCAGAGTTTATTGCAAATCATAGCACCTCTATGCTAAATTTCGCTGCTGTTCTCTCCATTTTTACAAAAAAATAACACATGCTTCCACTTGATGTACGGCTCGGCGTATAACATGCGGTACGGCAAGCGTAATGAAGCATGCAGCGACGCGAACGTGACGTTGCGGATTCGTCGACAGGGTTTCACAGTTTTGTATGTTAGCTGCGAGCAGGCATACACTAAGCATTTAATGGCAAATATACGTCTACGAAGCTCCATGGACAGTAGGCCTAAGCGTTTAATAAAAAAAAAAAAAAAACTACCTACTTAGTTTCATAGTTAGTTCATTATTTAAGTTACTTAAATAAGACGAGGCCTTTACTCTGTAGTGAGACAGTAACGGGCTAGAATGATTAGTAGAATCATGACTCATTCAACGACAATTCATTTGAAAACATTAAGGGCCTACATCCGCTTTAGTGCCGTAAAACGGTAACATTCTAAAGCATACTCCTTAGTAAAAGCTAGGTTAAAAGGTTTGAAAGAAATACATATTTATTATCATTACATGTACATTATTTTTTAAACATGGATTTTTCGTATAACAAATAGTTTTGCTTTAAAAAAATAATTAGCAACACAATATTTTTCGCAACTTTTGGATACTCCTCCAAAACGACTTGGATGTTTAAAAATATTTTTACACAGAAAAATTGGTGGCTGGAATTTCTTCATAACCGAAATAGCATATGCAAATCAAATAATATTTTGCAAACAAAACTGTTCAAAAGGAGGTTCAATATTGATATTTTGGCTCCGAGCGGGCACACGGCCAGTACCTACTGCGTTAACATTGGGGCGTATATGTCGCCTTAAAAGATTTCTTACTTTACCACTTATGATGCACTTAGGTCGTTTTAAATAACATAGTGACTGTGTCAATTTGACAAAAATTGAGAGCATTGGTGGTCCAGTGGTAACGGGTCGCAACTTACAAGTTCGAACCCAGGTAGGCGCTTTACTTTGTGTAAATGGTTTCATCAACACTGCTCTCAAAACAGTGAAGGAAAACATCGTGAGGAAGCCGACATGTCTTAAAACCAAAATAGGACATGTGACATCCCCCAACCCGCACTGGGCCTGCATGGTGGATTACGGCCCATTCCCTCACACAGAGAGGGGGCCTACACGCACAACGGACCGAATGGGAGTTTAAGTGCGGGATAGAGGGTCCATCTATCCTAACTGTGTCAATTGGGCCTACTCAAATGGTCAAAATTGCTCCAGCCTCTGCCCTTACATAGGGTGGTGCAGTTTTGACTATTGTTTTCATAGCAGTAATTTATTCATTGAATTAAAATGATTTTTGAATATTTTGAATTAATTAAATGTCGTCTAGAATTGTTTGCCTATATATATATATATATATATAGGTTTAGTGATTTCTAAAGTACCAGACCTATTATCACTTATTATTAGAATAATGCTTGATAATCAACGTCTAGTAGAGAATAATATAGATGAAAGCGAGATAGGTGAAGTATTTGATATGGTCTTTTAAAATCAATTACAAGTTCGTTGCTTAGGAATTATAAATATTTAAGCAAAATTCGACCTAATCATTACTTGTGTGATGTCAGTTTTCTTGAGGTTCGTTTGGTTGTGGGTATTGTGAGGCTTGTATAAGTACAAATTCCGCGGAGAACTTGATTATCAGACTTTGGTACCATAACTATAAGTTGGCCTGCAGTTCTAGAGACTCCACCACACAATACATTATTTCAACTAATTCAATCAAAATTATTATTACCAATTTTCTCACTGTCTGGGTCGAGAGTTGAGCGTCAACAGTTTATAATTAATGAGCATCTGGTGAAGATGAGTTGTCTGACAACGATTAATAATAAAGACCAATTAAAATTGAAACAAAAAATATTTAAAAACAATTACAGTAGGAAAGTAATTGTTTCTTTGAAATAACATTAACCTTTCGTTAATCTTCGTAATCACCGAAAAATTTTTGAATGAGTTCGGGACTTATTGTGGTTGTGATAGGCGCACATTTTTTATTATGTGCAAATCTGAGCATATCACCAGCACACACTTTATTGTCACCAAGGGAGCCTTGTCCGTTGACTTCGGTGCTCATGTGTGACTTTAGCACCACGTCATATAGGTACAGCAACACGTCCGCAGGAGTAACGTCCTTCAATACTGTGGGGACTGGCTCACTCGTGCTGAAGAGCTCGGCAGCAGCAGTGGCGACTGCGATCAGTAATATTACTGCTCTCATCGTAGCGACCCGGGCAGACGAGCTGAAAATTAATTAAATACATATATTAAATACCATCGTCACACTAGTGTTCTTCGAGTTAATTTTAATTGTGCTATGAAAACTCGTCCAATTACTCCGAGCTATAAACAACGGATATTAGTTAAAATAGCCAAACTAATGGATTTTATAAATTTATTTATTCGTAATGTGTTTTTTGTCAACAGCAACGCGGGCGAAGTAATAATTCTGGGTTTTTTTTATAACTAATATTATTCTATATCCAACATAAACTAAACACGTTTACCTAAATTCTTACACGATAAACACTCAGTATTCTTTCATTAAAGGACGTTGATGCCAGTGTGATCTTATAAACATGAACACATACTCATATTGAATGCTTGAGAATAGGGACAAGATGCGATAGGTATCTTCTCGGAGCAATCTAAGACGTTTCACTGCGTAAATCATGAAACATTACTCCTGAAACTTGAGTTTGAGACTATGTAAAACAGTGTCAAGCTAAGCATATTTTTTATTTGAATGATTGACCAAATTTGTCTAAACAAACGGTGTCAATGCATTGGGATTAAACGTCAATAATGGGTTCCCACAGAGCGCAATGTAAGTTCCAGCTTGTTATGTTAGAAAAATATCTATGAGTAAAATTGAACAATAAATTATTTCTAATTACCTTGTACAAATATCTGGAATCCGGATGTCAGAGTACAATGTAATATGTTGGTATTACAAAATGAACACAAGGATAATCCTAAACGGCTTTCAATTATTAAAATGGGATTTTATGTTGATTACCATGTGTTATATACTCGTTGTAATCGATAATGGCGGCCATACGTAATTATGCACTGTAATAGTAGTGAATAGGTTACTTCTAGGCAAGCGTGCTTCACCGTCGACCACATCATCGCTTACCATCAGGTGAGATAGTGGTCAAGCGCGAGCCTATATACAATAAAAAAAAAAAAAAAAAAAAAAAAAAAAGTACTATTAAAGCAAAACGAATATAATGGGAGGCAGTAAGTAGGATAACCAGAACAGGCAAAAAGTCTAGTACATACTACACTATCGTTACTGCGAATCATCGAACTACGGTAAATCCTATGTGGCTGCGCCTGTTTCGATAGATAGGAAGAAAAGTGATTTTTTATCAAGTGAAGGTGACTCGTCTACAATAAGGTTAGGTAAAGCACAAATACCTGGGTTCGGACGACCGAGAGATGAGTGGTGTGAAGGAAAAGAGGCCCGCACAGGAGTCGCAGGCCAATATATATGGTGCTGGTTGATGTATGTCAGTCTGTCACGGCTGTCACTTCGACAATACGCAAGTGGGGTGTGGCAGTCTCACTCATACCCGATACCAAGGCATGTGCCCGAAAGGATAATGAGGGTAGGACACGATTCCAGCCAAACATCTCGCGTCTCTCTCCATACCCGCCAGCACTATAATTTTCAATTTTTTTTATGTTAAAGCAGAAGAAGACTTTGCGAAAACTATTTTTTTGTAAAGCGAATTGGAAAGTGTTTTACTTAATAAAGTTTTTACCAGCAACTGAATGTTATAGAATACATTTTTTCTCTTCTTTGATTCACGTTTTGTTAAGTCTTCTATTACTTCTGTAGCTTTCCATAGCTGAAAGATTTTTTATTTCGGTCTAGTAGTTTCGGAGCATATTCGGTACAAACAAACAAAAATCTTTCCTCTTTATAATATTATAGACAGAGGCGACAGTAAATAAAACAGTATACCTACTTCAGTCGCAGCACGGAACCTTTAAGAATACATCAAAAAATGAACAACCCTAATTAACCATCAGAAGTGCACTGGCGCTGGTATTGTAGATCAGAGACATGAATTTACAATGTTGGGGTCCGGTCGTCTTAAAAAAAGAATATCGGCGGTGGTGTAAGGATTAAGTGACAGCGAATAGCGTGTTGAAGCCTTTCTATTACAATATAGATAAATTATGAATTTTAATTAGCATAAAATAAAAGTGTGACGTGTTTTTTTTTTAATTCTTCTTTATCTAGTAGTAAATACACTTTGATCACGTAATTGTGACACGATATCTTGCGAAAAACTCCGATTCAAACAGTAAAAACCCATTACTTAAGAATGGCTGAACCGATTTTTATCAAACATGGCTAAGAACACTCCCGATAAAGTCACCTTCCCAAAAAAAAACAAAATCAAAATTGGTTAATCCTTTTAGGAGCTATGACGCCACGTCAAAGTTTTTTTTTCCATTGGGGTTTAAAAATAAAAATAAAAGTAGAGTTAGGTCTAGGCCTAGACAAAGCGAAATTGAATCAGCGATAGCCGAGATCACATGATGGATCACAATTTTTTTGGGATTGCTCACGTGACATTTAAGTTGCTCTTGTCATACTTCTTTGTATCTTCGACTCTTGTATGTCAGTCTAGAGCCCAGGGTATTGCTGGTTAAACTGTAAACCTTTAGTGAATTGCTCCCAGATATTTTTATTTCAGAAAATAATAAAAAAAAACATATTATTTCGCGCACTGAGTTAATTTCTGTTTAGATTCTTTCAGATTTTATAGGTCAAATCTTGCTTTACGGTGGATATTCCAATTTGCATTTACGTAACTTCTTCTTCGTACCGCTGGCACGACAGCCGTTCAAATTTATTCGGCCCAAAACTTAGCCACTTGCACGGTGTCGTCAGTGGCAGCGCATAGATCTCCCCGGTTGCATGTTTTGGGGCACAGAGGACATGACATGAGGGCATGGTTTGTAACTCGGCGCCACATGCACATCCTGCTGGTGCTCTGTTAAGGTAGACCATGGAGCACCCATTTTGAGAGGTTGACGTTACACCTTCCTACTTGTGTTCTAAGGCGGTTCAGGGTCTTCCAGGTAGACCATGGAGGATTAGATCCTGCGGGAAGATGCTCGCTTGGTGATAAATACTGAGTGGGGCAAAAAAGTGTCCTGCCACAGTTTGCAGCTAGCATCGGCCGGGACTCCTGACAGTGGAACTACCGATTTCAGGAAGCTGTGTCTGCTGTTCAGCCATTGTAGTTGTGCACCGAATAGTGGCCGCCTTATGTCACGCTCCTATTTCTGTTTCTCGACTGCACTTGCAACTTCCCTTCGGACGTGTGGAGGTGCTATCCCGGCCGTGAGGTATTAGTACGCTTACCGGGGTCAGTTTGAGGCAGCCGGTAATGGTACGACATGTTTCGTTTAGAGCAACATCTTTTTGTTTAGATAAAATGTAATCTATCATCATCCACCTAGGTTAGCTATTTCCTTATAAACGGTAGCTAATCAAAAGCGGTCCTGGCGAGAGGGTTTCCGCTGGTAGTGTGTCCTTGTCTGACTTTTTGCCAGCTCAACTAATCATTGGGTTTGGTAGAAATAGTAGAAAATTTTAAATTTTTCTTTTTTATTTTATACCAAGACAAACGATTCATAGATTTTGAAACGTATTTAAATATTTCTACAGTTCCTATAATTAATCAATTCGTTGTTTTTAAAAAATGATTCATTAATACTTAGAAAGAGTAGTACTTTTAAATATTTGGGCCGGTAATACTAAATGTAAGATGGTGGTTTGCGGAGTTTTTGGCGGGCTTTGTTCGAGTGAAATTCAGCGGCTGTTAATATTTTTTGGAAGGAATAAAATTGGTGCAGTTTTGTTTCTCAACTGTCTACGCAACTGGACAATATATGAAATCGTGGAATCATTGAGATCCTTTGAGGTATATATAGCTGCCGGTATTTCAAAGCATCGTCTGAAGACTGCAGGATTATCTCACGCCTCTTCTTCATGAGCTCGAGAGTAGGATCAGAGAGCTTTTTATTCCTATCTATGCGATGGGTCTTGAAGAACGAGACTTTAGGAGACTTGGGATTTGAGTATTATCGAGTCCTCCCCCTCTCTTCGAACTTTAGATAACCCTATAATACTCCATCGTAAACTGCTCAATTCCTCTTCGAGTTCGGTGATCTTTTCGTCGGACCGGAGTGTGCGCGTGTTGTACGTTGTCAGGTCCAGTCGTCGGTATTTTTTGGGGTAGCCGGATCTCGTCCGGGATCCTTAGCACCCCTTGCCATACCGTATCCTCGACCGCTACCGTAGTCGAAGGTAGGCTGGCTGCCGGGAACTATAGGGGCTATGTTTAATTTGTGCTATTCATGGGGAGTGCTTTGCAGACGGGTTGGCGATCGCAGTATGGTTGTTACAAATGCACAGAGAACGCTGCTGCCCATTCTCTGGTTTGTCCCTTGGTCGCCTCTTATGACACCCAGCGGGAAAACATGGGATGATGAAATTGTTTATGCCCGACACCATACGGTAAGTGGTGTAGATTCCAAAAAATATACATACTATTTTTTTTATTAACAATAAATTAGGTAGGTAGCAATTAGTTAGGTAGCATAAATATATCGGGATACTTACACTATCGTTTTTACAATCAATTTGTCCCGTGTTCTGTTTGGTCATGGTCACCTCATTAGAAAGAGACACACTACCAACGGGAGCCCTCTCGCGCGGGCCGGTTTTAGCGCCATAGTGCACAGTCTAGTAGTAAGAAGTATAAGGTCTTTGGGCAATAGCGACAGGAAAAACGTAAAGGAATGTCAAAATCTATCGTAATGTCACTTGATCAATTTGGCATTTCAACCATCGCCAGCGCTGACATCGAATGACACTTGTCTTAAATGTATGGAATAGACATGCACCACCGAAATTTTCCTGATCAATACCAAATATATTAATTTATACTGTTGGAATCGATATCGCTTTCAAAATATCACTTACTGTAGCCCTAGATATATGCTGCTGTCTTACAAAATCTTTACTTATCTTTTCATCTCTCTTACATAATTATCTTTATTTTAAAAACCCAATATTAGCACATCTCGTTCATTACAAAGCCTCCATTACCTCCCATCTTCCTTATAGGAATATAATAATACAGAGTGGCAGTGGTGGAATTTAGTGTATTTGTTCAGATAGAATATCTAAATGATTGACGGTTGATTGTACATAACTACCGTAAAAACTAGGTAGCATAGCAACCTATCAACACTTCCTCTCAAGCAACCATCCATCATGTACTCACCCACAGCATGCTCAACTCTGCTCAAGCACTCAAGGCTAAACCAAAACCATACACACACCTCTCAAACCTAACGCGAGGCAATGGCTTGGTTAAAGCATCGGCTAAATTGTCTTCAGTTGGGATGTACTCCAACCGAATTAAACCCTCACTAACACAATGACGAACAAAATTATACCTTATGTCTATGTGTTTCGTCCGCCGGTAAGCAACAGGATTGTTCGCCATCGATATGGCGCTCTGGTTGTCTACAAACAACTTGACAATTTTCGAGTTCATGTTCTTAATCACATGACTCACCAACCTCTGCAGGTACACAGCTTCCTTGGATGCTTCAGATAAACTGACGTATTCAGACTCACTTGACGAAAGTGACACGCAGTTTTGTTTTCTGCATTCCCAAGAGATCATATTCGCTCCAACCTTAAAAATGAATCCCGAATAAGACTTCCTGTCTTTAATGTCTCCTCCCCAGTCTGCATCTACGTAACCTGTAATATAATGACTACCGTTACATTTATCTACTGATTTCCGAAACACAAGGCCTAAGTTCCGAGTACTCTGTAAATAGCGTAGAACTCGCTTAGCCGCCTTCATGTGTATCGATCGGCAACATGAATTATACTGAGCTAAGAAGCTCACAGCTGCTGAGATGTCGGGCCTCGTGTTACAGGCTAGGTAATTTAATGCACCAACCAACGACTGGTATCGTAATTGTTCTTGGCGATTCAACTCCTCTCCACCCCCATCTGCCAAAACCTTATGCAGATCCAGTTCCAGCGGAGTTTTTGCTGGTTTGCATTGATTCATACCATGATCCTTTAGAACAATATCAATAAAATTCTTCTGATGTAAGAAAAACGTACCTTCTTTACCTCGTTCTAAACTCATGCCTAAACACTGCCGAGCTTCCTCTAAATCCTTCACTTGAAAGTATTTCCGCAGTCCTGTCAATAGCTTCTGCTTACTTTCCATATTTTCAAAAAATATAATAAAATCATCGACATACAAGCAAATAAAAATATCATCTTTATAATATAAACAACTATCTAACTCTGAACGTGTAAATGACATTGACAGCAAAACATCATTTACTTTCTCGTTCCATGAGCGACTTGCTTGTTTGAGACCGTATATTGCTTTCTGCAATAAACAAACTTTTTGTTTTCGACCTTCTCCGTCAAAACCTTCGGGTAATTGCATATAAACCTTCTCGTGTAAATCACCGTTTAAAAACGCAGTATTTACATCGAAATGATGCACCTTTAAATCATTTTCAGCAGCCAACGCCAGCAATAACCTTAGAGTTGATCTTCTTACGACGGGTGAAAACGTTTCAAAATAATCCACACCGTATGACTGCGTGAAACCTTTCGCGACCAGTCTGGCTTTGTAAGTCAGGTTTCCGTCCGCATCAAACTTATACCTGTAGATCCATTTGTTTCCCACTATTTTGGTTTCTGGTGGTTTCTCAACTACCTTCCAAACGTCGTGCGCCTTCATAGACGCCAACTCTCGTTCCATTGCTGCTTGCCACTCATGACTGTCAGACCTTTGTAATGCTTCCTTATATGATCGTGGTTCTTCCTCTACTTCGTGCGTACTATGGTAGCAATACAGTCCGCTGTGTGCGTTACGCAACCTATTCCTCAGAGGATACCTAGGTCCTACCGCTTCATGCACATCAGCTGTACCGGTCCTTTCAGCTGTACGATCCTCAATGATAGATTCTTGCCTAGAAGCCTCATTAAGATCTTCAGACTCAGCTGCACGAGTAGGTACCGCGCTAGCTTCTACTTGTACACCTGTTGTTTCTGCGATCTCTTCCGAATCTTCATAATAAGAATCTTCTGCCATTGACGTACGAGGAACCGTTCGTGAAGAATCACCGATTTCCCATACAACAGCATTGTCTTCCTTTTCTACAGTCTTTAAGAGAGATGACGACCTTACATTTGAACCAGTTGCCGACGTCTTTAAATCGGAACTTTCAATAAATGTTACGTCTTTTCCTGTTATTATCCGTCTAGGATTGCTAAAATCCGCAAAGCGATAACCCTTCGTATCTTCGCAATAACCGACGAAGATATATTTATTTGCCTTAGCGTCCCATTTCTTCCTCTTCTCCTTTGGAATATGCACATACGCCGTTGACCCAAAAACTCTCATATGATCCAGCTTTTGTACCTTCCCTGTCCACAACTCCTCCGGAATCTTACCGTTATTAGCGCTATGAGGCAGTCTGTTTTTCACGTATACCGCTGTGTTACAAGCTTCTGCCCAAAACTTTTGATTTAGCGCTTTATCCATGAGCATAGTACGTGCCATCTCCGTTACAGAGCGCAACGACCTCTCCGCGACTCCGTTCTGTTCAGCAGTGTAGGGGACCGTCAACTGGTGCCTTATTCCCTTACTGGAAAGAAATGCATTAAAATCTTTACTAACAAATTCTGTCCCATTGTCCGTTCTCAGTCGTTTGACTGTCAATCCGGTCTCATTCTCCATATGCCTCACAAACTCCTTGAAGAAATTCAAAGTTTGTGACTTCTCCCTAAGAAAATAAACAAACATTTTCCTAGTGACATCATCCACGATGATAAACATATAACGAGCACCCCCATAAGAACGTTCCGACATTGGACCACACAAATCGGCGTGTAATAAGCCGAGTTTGTCAGTAGCTCGCCCTGCTTCACCCTTTGGAAAAGGTAATCTATGTGCCTTACCTCTTATACAAGCGACACAAGGATCCATTACACTTTTACCTCCAAGTTCGATCTGTGGAAGCTTTTGTAAATCAGCCAGATTTACGTGCCCAAGCCTCCGATGCCAAAGCGCCAACGAGTCCTCAGCTTGAACCGTAGCCAAAGCCCCTTCTACAACAGGAAAACAGTCATCCAATTTATAGATACCTGAGACTTCACTCGCAGTCACCACAAGCTTACCCGTAATTTGACCTATCGACTGGTGAAACATCCTACAACCATCAGAATCAAATATCACCTTCCACCCATTCTGCACCAACTTCGAAATCGATAAAAGATTAACTTTCAAGCCGGGTACATAATAACAATCTTTTATAGGTAATAAAACTCCTTTCAACCTTACCATAATGTCACCCTTACCCTCACTTGACATTTTGTCATCATTCGCACATGTCACAACATTCTTATCAGTTATCATAAAGTCTCTAAACCAGTGCTTCTGAAAACTCATGTGGTTCGACGCTCCACTGTCCAGATAAAATGCCGAGGGGCTGAAGGAATCGTGTACCGACAGTGAACAGCCAAATGCAACTTTCTTCGACTTCGTAGAAACCGTTGATTTGCCTTCACCATCTACTTCCTTTACCAGCTTCGAGCAGTCTGCCTTCTTGTGACCTTTCTGGCCACATCTAAAGCACTTGAGCTTTAAAACTGAATGCTGAACTTGTTTCCTTGTTACTACTAACGCCGAGTTCGCATCCAACGCATCTTTCGAAGAACTCTGACCGGAATCCTCTTGTAACAGCTTCTGACGTACATTTTCAGACGTAAGTTTCATACCTGAGTGTTCTAGTGCCATTCGCAATGGTCTATACTCATCAGGTAGACCTCTCAGTAGTACTACGGCTATCAAATCGTCATCAAAGCTCTGATTAATCTCTTTCAGCTTTTGAGCGTGACTCATCACCGATGCGACATATTCGTGCATAGACCTGTGATTCTCTAGCTTTTCATCTAAGAGATTATTCATTAAAGATATCCGTCTGTTTATACCTTTATCTTCGAAAATAGCTGCCAACGCATCCCACACCTCCTTAGCGTAAGAAAGACTTTGCACATACGGATACAGATGCGGCTCCAGGTGTAGACATATCAACGTGAAAGCCTCCTGATCCTTTTCTAGTTCTGCAGAATCATCTTTCTCCGGTAGTGAAGACGTGTACTTGAAACGTTTTTCGCGAATTAGTAACATTTTGATTGCGAATTTCCATGACGTATAATCTTCTAATCCGTTTAATTTGGCGACAGAAAATTTCGTAGTCTGGGACATGACCTATAGGAATATAATAATACAGAGTGGCAGTGGTGGAATTTAGTGTATTTGTTCAGATAGAATATCTAAATGATTGACGGTTGATTGTACATAACTACCGTAAAAACTAGGTAGCATAGCAACCTATCAACATTCCTTCTAACGAGGCTCCGGCTATGACCATCAATCTCAGTTGCTGCCTCCGTCACAAAGAGATGCATTTCCTCAACAGTTCGTATTTATTCGCTATATAAATCATACTAAATCGTGTTTTGTATCGTTGCTTAAATTCCGTCGAGATAAAGCGTGTCATAAGTCAATTTGTTTTAGTTAGATTTAAGATGGCGGCTTGAAATGTTTTTTTAGCAGATTTTTGGTAGTCTATGTTTCTTGATTGCAGAATTATAATAATTATCTCCTTTGTATAAAATTACGCTTCAACGAAAGCTATGGGGGAGACCTAGGGCTGTGGTGCAGTACAGTTTTTCCCAAAGGGTTAGGCACACATGTACGCTTCGGCATGCCGCCAATTATGGTTGAGTCCTATGTAACAGAGAGTGAACCTATTGCTATCAACTACATACATCCAGTACATACACCCAAAATGTCGTTATACATCCCGACTCCAGGCTGCTACTGCAAAATTAAGGATGAGAAAACCCAATCACACTTTGCACTTGCTGGGTATCGAACACAATACCTCATGCTCAGCAGTAGGTAGGCACTGCAAGCTCTAGAACAACCAGGCAGTCTCTTAGCATTCTTTCATCTGTTTTTATTAATACAAGTTCACACTATGTTCAAGAGCTACTACTGTGGCATTTTATTTGGTGCTACACGGGAGTTAAACTTTTGGTTGTTATGGTAATAAAATTTTGGTCAAGGAAAGTCAAGTTTTAGCCAATAAATCCAAATAATAATATGTGATATTTACAGGATATCAGATTTATTTGAGAGGAATATTATTGATTTTCGATAGTTTCCTTATTGTTAAGGCAAAACTGTGGCACGATTTATTTTGGCTCCTTTGTTTTTAATAAGGTATTTTATTTGTGTAATTACTGAATGATTATTTTACTTTTAAGTAATCATGGTTGGTAATAGAGCAGTGGCCGCGTGGTTTCCGATGAATGGGGGTGACACACCACCAACTTCCAAACTCGGATTTTCCCAGTGAAATCCCTAATGTAAAAGACCAATAATACTTTTTGGCAACCCTGGGCATCGAAACCCATGCTCAACATTCGTGTTTTTACATTACTTATACGGACGTGATGATTCGCGTGAGAAACGGGCAGCGATGCAGATCTTCAGCAGCTCACGGGTGGCCTTCCAACGTCACACCTTCCGGTAAGCGGTCACTCCAAATCCTCTGAATCGCTATTCCCTTATGACTTATTTACTGTAGAAAAAAAAAAGGAACTATCTAATTAAAAGTTTGAACAGCTGTTTGAATAAAAATGAATGAAAAAGCAATTTAAGTTTTATGTTTAAGTTATTCAATATTGGTCAGTTGCTGTGAATTGTTAATTAGTCATCCTTATTTTGTTAGTTATTTGTATTAAAAGGTGTGCAATGTAGGTAGGCATTTATAAATAATAGGGGATTCTTAAAAATGTTGCTATAATTATGTTAATAATCACCATGTCTCTACCTAATTAATAATTGCAAAAAGAAGTAAGCAGAATACATAACTTTCGAATAAATAAACACAATTTTGTTGAACAAGAAAAACTTTATTGCATATTATGACCTAAATTTAATAAGATAAGATTTTTAAATCTTAAATCGTCTTGATTCATAATTCATAACTCAACTCTTGATTTTGTGCATCTTTGGGATGGTTGTAGGCGCACATTCTGTTATTGATATTCTGAACATTGTACCAGGACAAGGTATATCTTTAAAAGAAAAAACATTCCCTTGTCCTTTGACTTCAGTATTCATGTGTGACGTAGGCACTACGTCAATGAGGTACAGCAACACGTCTGCAGGATATTTACAAGAGGGAAGAACATTTTTACATGAGGGAAGAACATATTTACAAGTCATCAGGGGCTTATTTAAAGAGTTGCCATACCGCTCTAAAGAAAATAAAACATAAATAGACGGATAAAAAAAATTGCCTAATAGGTTAAGTGTAAATTGTGAAGATTTAAAAGATGATGATGAGATGAGGGCCTGAGAGGGAAACCAAAAGTTAGCCTATGTACTTGGGCAAGTATGGTTTTAGAATTTTGAGAAAGTGAAAAATCTGCGCCATGTTGGGCGCCATACTGTAAAGTTACGTTTAGCTCCGAAGAGCGTGTAGAATGCTTCTAAGAGATGTGGGCCCTCATGTTAAGCGTGCGCACCCTGCGCGTCCTGCTGGAGGGCTCCCGCGGCCTCAGCGCTCATACCGCTGCACCGCTGGGGACCTGTCTGCCGCAGTTAATACACCACGTGCCAGACTGGCACATCTTGTTAATATAACAGTAAAATTTCACTTGAGAGTATGATTGTTATTTATTTAAAGGCTTCAGGGAATTAAAACACTCATTCACAAACGGATTTATTACAATTTAAGAGTTTTTCAGATAAGATAGTACACTTGGTAATTCAAGGCTGAAATATGTCCTTCAAATTTCGCAACCAGAACCAAACTAAAAAGTGACGCCCGTTTTTTTTCTCGTTCTGTGTCATCTGTTCCGAATTTCAAATTCAAATATCAATATTATGACCAGAACGAATAAATAACGGTTTACGGAGGGGGCAGTCTACCGTTGCCCTTGTTTTGAAGAAAATGTACAACGAGTTTATAGAATGCCTAGTCCATGGTATGTTATGTCTATGGCTTGAGAAAAATAAATTGGAAAGACAGATGTCAATTCAGATGAAAATGTCAGAGTATAAAACATTACAAGATTTTACAAATTAGCAATTTATATTAAGTTGAAGATATTAAATAAATCAGAGATAACTAAAAATATGCTTTTCAGGTATTAACAGTATGACTTCCCAACCAAAAAAAAAAAGAAGATATTAACAGTAACAAAGAAGACATAAAAATGAGACATGAGTTGATACAATATCAAAAGACATGAAGGCATTTTTTCATTCAATCACACGTAGGGGATATGGTTTACATTCGATGACGCATACTCCACAAGGAAATATTTATTTAAGGTTACCCACTTTACTTACGTACCCCCATAGGAGATACCCCAAAAAAAATACTTTCTCACTTTGTCGGAATGATTAATATGTATATCCATGCCAAATTATAGCTATCTAGTACTTAGTCTCTGAGCTAAGCTGCGGACGGAGCGAAACTATAAGAGTTCCTTGTTGACTTTGGAACCCTAAAAAGACACAGTCCAGTTAAACAGAAAATAAAGCAGAAATTTGGTCACAAATGTCCACAACATAAATAATCCAATTTGAAATGCATTCAGTTTCCAAAGAGGTGTCTAACAGAGGAACTAACAAGGATTGTGCGACGGAGCTGCTACTCCTAGCAAGTACCTTGTGTTAGACAAACATCTTAGGTGGATCTAGTAAGAACTTCGTACGGGCTTCAATCGGTGATGCTCCTTCAAATAGATTTATAACTTAACTAAGTCTACAAATTAATATATCTTGAAATTTAGGGAAAATTCTTTTAGTTTCGTTAGTTTTGTTAGTTTTCGGCGGGCATATATTTTTGCGCAATAATTGCTCTTCAATACAGAAGTTTTAGAGTTGTTCGCCGTTTTTATAGAAATAAGTGCATTTGACAAACAAAGATTTCTTAGGAACCATACCGACCATACCGACTTACGTTACGCTAAGTTATCTGGCGAAGTCCTTATCCTCTTTCACATGTGACTAAAACAAAACTGGCAAAATATAGCTGTAATCGATACCACTGTTTATCCCTTCGCCTGAAGACGTGATGTTATGTTAAATCTCGTACGACAAGTTAAAATATAAAAGATAAGATGAATGGCAACAGTATCGGTATCCCAAAGAACATCAGTGTTGCCAGCGCAAAAAAATCAAACTATCGCGAGAATGTTGAGTGAAACTTCGTACAAGTTGTATCGGCTTTTCTTACAAAGAAGACAAACATACTCTTCAAATTCAAAATCGGTTAGCCTTTATTTCTGATACATAAATTACATTATAAAATCGTTATTATATCATTATCACATTTTATATTAAGTATTACAAATTGTATGCGTTTATTTGATGTCAGATTAGTAATAAAATTCACGAATTAAGTTATTTTATGTAGTTCAAACAAATAGTAATTGCATTAATTGAATGTCAACAACGAGGTACAGTAAAAAAAACAATAAATGTCTTTCAGAGTACTAAGTTTAATTATAAAATATTATGTTGTTGAATCACTATTTTGAGAGTATGATATACGTAGGGGAACATGAATTTTCTGTGAAAACTATCACATTTTTGGTTAAAATCATATCGCGTCTCTTGAAATTGGAATATATACATATTAATATGTAGCCATTTGTTTAGCAAATTATAAAAGGCAGCTGCATTTTCGGAATTGGCATATTGAAGTGCATTATAGTACTACATTAGCCACACTTGTTTTATAACGGCATGCGTTAAAACCAAAGAACTGCCATTTTCTACCCAAATTAAAGATTCAGCAATATTCCTGGTATTGTCACTTATAGAAGTGATCAGATTATAACGGCCCGCAGATGTTCTCTTATATGCGCTTATAAGTCTAAGCAATCAGAGGGATTATTTTTCAGTGTATATAGTCTTGGTATTGGTTCTTTTAGGCGACATAAAGATTATAACGGCCCGAAGATGTTCTCTTCTAAACGCTTATAAGTCTAAGCAACCCGAGGGATTACTCTTGATTTATGCTTTTAGAAGATTGTTGCGCCTATAATATTATGTTCCAAGAAATATGTTTTTGCAGACTGTTACAAGGTACAGTTATAGTAATAAATTTACTAAAGTTAAAACAGTACTTATTTAAGATATGAGCAAATATTGATGGCATAACCGGAGCTTTATAAGTCAAAATAGCCTTAGAAAGTACGCGTTCCAGGTTAATTTTGCTAGTTGGGATTCTCTAAACCTAACTAAACTTCTAAGCTTGATCAATATAATTTTATTATTTTATTCAAAATACCACAGCGAAACCATTTTAATTAAACCAAATTGGATGAAAGCAAAGTCTGTGCCGACAATAGTGATGCCATATTTTTCACGCAACAGCCATATAAAAGTAATGGCAGGTCTTTGACTTGACTTACGTGGTCTTGACTACTATCTGGATAGGTGGAAAATAATAGGTATTTTTCGTGTGAGAGTGGGTCTGAGAATTACGAGTTGCATACTAGAGCTTTTCTCATCTTTGTTCGTAGTTTAAAGTCACTGGGGAATAATAATCATCTTGATGTTATGCATTACGTATGATTCACATCTTATGCCTGAGAACTACTGAGATAAAAAATATCCTAAGAGCCGGTTTCTGTCATCAAGTATTTGGAGTTAAGAACCCTACTTTAATAGTAAAGGTCGGTGGTTTCCAGGCTAAAATAAAGTTTGCCAATTAATTGTAAGACGTGGAGAATTTTATTGGTAAACATTTTTGAACAAAAGCAACAGAAAAAATATTTACACTATTTTCTTTTAGTCGGAAAATTACACTCACGTTCATGTAATAGCACCCATTACATTTTTCACGACTGAGGCAGTTTATGCTTTGGAATAATATTTCATTTTTTAGTACCAAGGCTGCCTACATACATTTAATAAATGGAAAACAGGAACACTTGCAGATAAAAAAAGCAGATAAAAAACATACGAATAAAGCCGTAAATACTCTTAAATAGTAATTTAAGAGTATTTACGGCTTTATTCGTATGTTTTTTATCTGCTCGACTTGTTACGAACTAGACTGGATTCTTCAGTCGACCTTGAGAGCTTATCTAATGGTTATATCGAGAAAATAACCATCGAGAACTCCCTTAAAATTATAATATCAATACCTTTTCCCAAACTATGTTGTGTTCGGCTTGCAATATAACCGGGTTCAGCTAAATACCAATATTTTACATGATGCGATTGCCTATCTGAACTCCACAACACAGTTATTAGGTAACACGATATCCCTAGGTGAAACTTTTTGTTAGATTTTCGTTATTCTCACGACAGTCGAAGGTCTACAAATGACAGCCGGGCCGTTCTCAGAAAAAAGAGGAGGATAAGAAATGCGGCACCATCAAGGAAAACTCACACAATCCAGGAATTCGCCTTAGCCAAACAACACTACACAGAGCAAGCCACTGAAGCCGCCACGGCAAGCTGGAAAGAGTTCTGTTCCACACAGAAAAGAGAAAGCATGTGGGACGGAATTTATAGAGTTATAAGGAAAACCGCAAGAAGGGAAAACGACGCGCTCCTCAGAAACCTAGCGGGAGAGACCCTGAGTCCCGAGCAGTCAGCCGAACTTCTTGCGAATACCTTTTACCCGGAAGACTCAACTCTAGTGGAAACATCTCATCACACCCAGCTAAGAGACCGAATACGAGAGGGATCAGACGATCTCCGAGGTTTGTCGGCCGACGACCCACCTTTTACGCCTGCGGAGCTTGAAATGGTTTTACAAAGTCAAAACCCAAAGAAAGCCCCAGGACCGGATGGGCTGACGGCCGATATATGTGCGGCTGCTATCAACTGCAACAGGGAGGTATTTCTTGCCTTGGCAAACAGATGCCTGGCAATATCGTGCTTCCCGGGGCAGTGGAAAGTGGCCCACGTATGCATCCTCCGGAAACCGGGCAAAGAAGACTACACCCATCCAAAGTCCTACAGACCTATTGGACTCCTGTCTGTCTTAGGTAAGATCGTCGAAAAACTCCTCGTCAACAGGCTTCAGTGGCACTTAATGCCTACACTCAACACACACCAATATGGCTTCATGCCGCAGCGCGGCACCGAGGACGCCCTCTACGCCCTAGTGACGCACATACGTGCAGAAATAGTAGCAAAAAAGATCGTGCTTCTGGTATCACTGGACATAGAGGGTGCCTTCGACAACGCGTGGTGGCCGGCCATAAAACACCAACTACTCACCAGAAGGTGTCCAAAAAACCTTTACCACACACTAACATCATACCTGGAGAATCGAAAGGTACAGGTGAATTACGCCCGAGCGAAAAGCGAGAAGGAGACCACCAAGGGATGCGTCCAAGGTTCCATTGCGGGACCATCACTTTGGAATCTAATCCTAGACTCGCTTCTGTCGAAAATTAACAGCTTGGGAGTGTTTTGCCAGGCCTACGCGGACGATGTAGTCTTGGTCTTCTCCGACCGCGAGGTCAGAACCCTGGAGCGAACGGCAGAAAGGACGCTGGGCGTTGTGTCCGATTGGGGTAGTCAGAATAAGCTTTGTTTCGCCGCGCACAAAACGAACGCGATGGTGATGACAAGAAGGCGTAAGTATGACGACCCGATTGTTCACATGTCCGGTGTCCGGCTGAGTCTCGTCAAGGAGATTAAGCTTCTAGGGCTGACCATAGACAACAAACTCACCTTCAACGCACATGTTTCCGCCACTTGTAAGAAAGCCGCGGACATTTACAAACAGCTTGCATGTGCCGCGAGGGTGACTTGGGGTCTCAATCGGGAGATTATCAGGACCATATACGTGTCGGTGGTGGAGCCAATAGTGCTGTACGCCGCAAGCGCATGGGCGCCTGCAGCTGAGAAACTGATGGTCAGAAAGCAGTTAGACTCACTGCAGAGAGGCTTTGTGCAGAAGATCTGCAAGGCGCACCGCACTGTGTCTCTAACATCGGCTCTCGTCCTGTCGGGGCAGCTGCCTCTCGACCTCCGGGTAAAGGAAGCATCAACCTTGTTCCTCGTAAAAAAAGGCCATTCCCACGAGTTCCTACCTCCAGGCAGAGAAGTGGAGCGAAAAGTGGGACACCTTCAACAACCACACCCATCGAAACTCATAATCACGGAATATCAGCAACTGGAGGATTTCGATCCCGAAACCCTAGAAACCCACCACATAAACGGTCCCCACATTTACACCGATGGCAGCAAAATAGAAGGGAGGGTAGGAGCTGCCATAACGTGGTGGAGTGAAGGCAGGGAATCGAAATACAGAACCTTCAGGCTGGAACCGCACAACACTGTCTTCCAATCGGAACTCTACGCGCTGTTCAGAGCCACAAAATTGGTGAAAGAAAGCAAAGTGGACACGGCCAGTATTCTAAGTGATTCGAGATCGTCGCTGGATTTGCTGAGGTGTCCTTTGGCAACCCACCAATTGGCTTTCGATCTCAAGGAACTTGTGCGTGGGATCCGAGAGGAGGGCAGAGATGTGCGTTATTTCTGGTTGAGAGCACACGTTGGAACACCAGGAAATGAAAGGGCGGACGAGTTGGCCAAGAAAGCGGCGCTCACCAAAAAGACGGCGTCGGACTACGACAAAGTGTCAATCTCCTTTGTGAAGAAGCGTATACGCGAGGAGACAGTCAAGAAGTGGCAGCAAAGATATGAATCCTCTAGCACAGGATCCGTGACAAAGGTATTCTTCCCAAGCGTCCTAGGCGCGAAAAGAATTATCCGAGACATGGTCCTCACTCCAGCTCTGGTCCAGATTTTCACAGGACATGGAGGATTCTCGGCATATCTACACCGCTTCCATCTGAAGGACAGTCCCGCATGCGTGTGTGACCCATTCACAGAGGAATCAGTCTGGCACCTTCTGTTCGAATGTTCAAGATTTAGCCACGATAGGATGAGGCTGGAGAGTGAGCTGGACATTACCCTGAGCTCGTCGACTCTCAGCTCCATATTAGAAGGAAAGGCTACCAGACCACCTTTCTTGGAATTCGCTCAGAGGATCGTCTCAGTCGCCGCAAGGGCAAACTCGTCGACCGCCGTTCATCCAAAACAAACATCAACAATCACACAAACAACCAACTCTCACACATTGACAACACATACACGAACACAGACCACTACAATGACAACTACCCAAATAGCCACAACACCAATACAAATACCAATAGATACACATATGACCACAACACTAACACCAACTTCAGTTTCGATAACACACATTGCCATGACAACACAGAATCCAATTGTAACACTGACACAAACCCCAACAACACCTACTATCAATATGACTAACACAAAATCGACTACAACATCAATTTCAAATCCAACTCCAGTACTGACACGACAATTACACACAGAAATCTCGACACAACCCCGACCACTATCACTGACAAAACCCAGTCCTAATACGACACAAGACCAGTCGATAGCAGAAACTAGCATTGTCTCAAGTATCCCAACTACATCAACGGACCAACCATTAATGGACAACACAACCGCCACTCAGCAAATGGATCCCGAACCTAGCTCCATACCGTGCTTCTTGGCATGGGGAGTAGCAGGTGATCCCGGCATAAGACTACGAGGAGTAGCCCTGTTTATGAACCGGCCGCAAGAGAGTTTGGGAGTTAGCTTCTGTAGGGTAAGACCGAGTGAGTCCAAAGTTGCCATACCTCCAGGCCTTGCGGCCCTGATCAATGGAAGTACTACCAAGACGAGCATCACGGGCAAAAAATACACCAAATTGCCGAAAACGGAGATCCTCAGCATCCGATGCCGAGTAATGCAATTTAAAGACAAAAGAATTGCACTGCTCGAGTGGGGAGAGGAGACTCCATTCGCTCAAGCAAGCTCGTTACTCCAAAGATTGGGACCGCTCGTAGAACACTCGGCTCGAGCAATCAGCATAGACGCCATGGTCATCGATGGAGAGAGGGGCGAAGTTGCAGACCGCCTTGGGTGCATAAAGGCCGCGGAGGCGCATGAGGTTATCGTGTACGAGGACAGAGGGGAGACTTTGAGCTACCTTAAGTCCCCAAAGAAATCGTGCACGGTATCGCCATCAGCCTCGCTTAGTGGCTCAGCGCGGATGCAACAAAAAATCGCCGAAGACAGGGAACGGGTAGCGCTGAAAAGAAGCACTCCAACGCGACGGGAACAGGAGTCAAGCCTACTTTCCGGGATAAAGACTGGCATCAAATCCTTTATCAAAAACATCTTCACAGACCGACGCAGTGGGTTAGCCCACTCAGACACTTCCGGACCGTCACAGGGAGAGGCTCTCTCCAACTTCCTGAGGAGATCTCCGAGGGAGGCGGGAGAGTCGTGCCCGAGAAAAGTCTTATCAAGAGCCGACAAGGGACAAGTCAGGCCTCCAAACTACATCTCGGTGTCAGGACCCTCTGACCACATACAAAACGCGTTCCTCGAATTTTTGGCGATTGTGAGAGCTACAAAACAGGTCAACACCTTGACCTGCAAAAAGATCTTGCAATCGTTCAACTTACAAACTGAGGGACTGCTGAGGGTCTTGATCGAGGAGGCCGAGGCTGCTGTATACGACAACCGCGAATCCCGAGTCATCACGGGATGCATGACGAAGTCGTATATGGCGGCATACAACGCAACTGTCGGCTTTGTGACAAAAAACAAGGCAGAAACGGCGAAGAAGGGAAAGCCAGTCTTCTACACACCTGACGAGGACCCAATAGTGGTGGTTGCACGATGTACTGAGATAATGCTAGACGACAAGATTCTCGAGATGGCCCAAACTATCTCGGGAACGGACTCCATAACGGACTGGGACATCAAAAATATCAAGTGGGTAAACGGGGTTCCGGGGTGCGGAAAAACGACGTGGGTGGTTAGTCACTTCGATGGGGAGAACGACGTGGTGGTAACCACGACAACTGAAGCGGCCAAGGATCTGAGAGGAAAGCTCTCGCACCGCATCGGCGAGAAAGCCAAGACCAAGGTGCGAACTATGGCCTCCGTCCTAGCAAGTGGATTCAGGAGGGGAGACAAATGCCAGCGTTTGCTGGTGGACGAAGCCCTCATGAACCACTTTGGGGCCATAGTTATGGCTGTTAAGTTGTCGGGTGCAGACGAAGTTGTCCTCATCGGGGATGTTAACCAGCTGCCATACTTGGACAGAGAGAACCTTTTTCCACTAAGGTATACCCGTCCAGGCAAGGTGGCCACAATCACTCAGGAGTTGCTTTGTACTCACCGGAGCCCTATGGACGTAGCATACGCGCTCAGTGAAATCTACGGTGGGATCTACTCGTCGAAGACCTGTACGAGTAATATTCACTCCCTGAGGGTGTGTGGCTTCACGGGTGCGGACATCCCGAAAAACTCCCAGAACACGCTGTTCCTGGTCCACACTCAGGAGGAGAAATCCATTCTGGGTGACCAGGGATACGGATCTGGCGAGGGTGCCCGCATTCTGACCATACACGAATCTCAGGGTCTCACGTATGAGCGCGTAGTCATCATCAACTCCCGCAAAGACAGAATTCATGTCCATGACAGCGTCCCCCACGCGGTAGTAGCCGAGTCGAGGCACACATCCAGCTGTGTCTACTACACGGATGACGCAAGTGACGCCATCGGTCGGTTCATCAAGAAAGCCATGGGTGCACCAACAAAAATAGTTGTCGACTACAATCTTCAGACAGCTATGCTGCACCGAAACATGGCGATCGTGGAGGCGTTGTTGACTCTCCATAAAACCCTAACCTCTTCAGTACCCATTCACTAACAATATATTTAGTATGCCTGTAAAATTAAGTTAGGACTAGTAATAATAATAATACATAATTAAGCTTAATTTAAGTTTTAAGAATTTTTGTAGGTTAAGTGTGTAATAGTTTGTTACCCCCGGCCATTGGCGTCCTATCAAGAAGTCGATGGGATCGGGCGCCGAGAGGCTGGGGGCTGGTCTTAGCTTAATTTTTGTCAAGAGACTTTTCATTGCACTCCTCATTTTATTTTCTCCTTTTCACTCAGGGTGATGGACCCTACTTGATTATGTTTAGAATTTAAGACAAAACAAAAAAAAAAAAAAAAAAAGAATTATGACGGCTCTAATAGAGCGGAGTTTCTGAAATAAAATAAAAAAGCAGAAATGCATTAGTAGCGAAAATTAAAAATATAAAGTAAAAAAGGGAGCGGACAACTGGTCCGCGGTAGTATAATTTGTATAAAAAAAATAAAAAAAATAAAAAAATTACAGCCGGGACACCGACTGAATTGTATTTAATATCATAAATGTGAATGTAAGTTTGTTTGTTACGCTTTCACGCAAAAACTACTGAACCGATCATCATGAAACTTTGTACATATATTCTTGGAGGTATTAGAAGTAACATAGGATACCTTTTATTTAAAAAAAATAATTAATGGCTTCACTGCCTGCGAAAGCCGCGGGTAAAAGCTAGTGTTAAATAAAATTATTGTAAAACCGAATATTCGAAAATGTGAATTTAATTCGCAGAACTAGATACACAAAATTAACCTGTTAACATAAAAACTCAATCAATATTAATTAACAATTGACTCATACCAATTTGTATGCATGCTGTCCATATATTATGTAGTAAGTTACTAAAAGTAAGCTTAACATATTCAATTCCATTATTTGCAATTTAGAATGCAAATAGTCACAATCTGTGCACCGGGCGGCCGGTAAAAAATATAAACCTTTTTGTTAGCTTCCATGTAAATTGAACTCGATGTGCAGTTTTTTTTGATCGTATTTGCAAAATATGGCGGTGGTGAGTGCGGGTAAGGTTAACTCGACAGGCGATCGGTTTCTTAGCGTTTGATGGGTTTATGCGATGTTAGAAAAGTAAAGGGGTTTCTTTTATTAAGTCAGAAATTATTTTTATTTGTAAACCTCAACATGGGAAACTAATATTAAAAAGTGGTAAAATTTCTTGTTTTATGTTCTATGTATGTTTGTTGGAAAAACATAATTTCTGGAAGGAAGCTCTAATCTGATTCCGAGATACTTTCACTGTTAGAAAGCTACACTGTGCCCCAGAATTTGAGAAATTTAGTGGCACCTTGGAGTCCAGATTTGTGTCCGGTCGAATGAAATAAGACATAGGACTTAAATATAATATAGCCATATAACAGGAACGTATGTGAACTTTTGCCTAACCCTTCAGAGATTACATTTAAAGCCGTAATTTAATCAAACTCTTCCTTTTTATTTTGCACTTAAACCCCGACACAAAACCTCTAAAAAGCAGTTTTTAAACTACATATAATATATTTATTATTAGACGCGCTTCAATCGACAATCTATCGAAACACGTAATTATAACACGATATCTTACGAAGAACCCAGATTTAAAGAGTAAATGCGGATATCTTTTGAACGGCTGAACCAATTTTAAACAAACATAGCTAAGAACATTTTCGACAAAGTAAATTATCAAACAAAAAAAAATCTAAATCTAAATCGGTTTTTCCGTTTAGGAGCTATGATGCCACAATAAGACACATAGATACACAGAGACACACGTTGAACTTATAACATCTCTCTTTTTCCGTCGGGGATTAAAAACGATAAATATCGCGCATATTTTCCGGGTTTATATAATCCCCATAACAAAATGCGGTAATACATGAAGCAGTTCAACCGTATACCGGTATGCAAACTCACTGCCCACAAAACCGCCGAACCTAGTCAATAAATCTCTTATTATTACTAAAATAGATGTTTAAAACATTTTTTTATGCAACTGGTAACTTTATAACTCAATTGCCATGTTACGCGCGTTAAAAGTTTAAAAATATCGGACAAACGAAAACGGCCATATTTATGGTCGCATTTAAAAAATGTAGTAGGTTATTTTTCAATTTATTTTTTTGGTCTTCGTTTATTTCATTTTAACTTGTTTGAATATGGAAATGAGAAATAAAACATGTGGTTTATGTTTACCGGTGACGGTAAAGTAGTTGAAGATTGGATGGTTTTATTTTATGTTCATGTTATTTATTTATGGTGTAGCTGATTTCATTTGCGTTATACTGCTTTATTTGGTATTCAGTGGCACTTGTGGTAAATTTATTATTATTAATTTGGTATATCCAATCCGGAAAAAGTCTTTCTGCCGTACTCCTCAGTTCTATGCGTCCCTCATCTAGGTTTTAACCACGACATGGGTAATATCATGGCACTTTGTTTAACGTCGAAAAACCAGCTCATCTATACTAATCAAATGTCACATTGTGAAACTACCAGCCCACCTGAAACACCCAAAGCTAAACTTACTTAGAAATAGCAAAACCCAAAATGAACCCAAACATATCTATAATACTTAGTCAAACACATTTCAAGCAATAACCCGTCAACATCAGCAGAAATCAAACAAAAGATTTTAGGAACAAGCAAGTCATGTGTCACAAAAACTATAGCTTTTCAAATTTGAATTCGTGTACGTAATAGAAAATTCGGCGCGAAATTAGCCACGAATCCGATATTTTTTCTCAAAATACTGTCGTGTGTAGACACCTTTATAATAAGTGTTTAAGTATAAATCATGTAGCTTGTCTTTCAATAAATAGTATTTACTCAACATTCACCTGAGTATCATTTACATCCGAATCCAACATCACAATACTGTTTATTTATGTTTAGTTATTACTATAAGTTGTTATTGTATTTTATGCCTATAAACAGGTTTGTTCTAATGTTAAAACAACACAGTTTTGAAAATCACTCATTATTTAAGGACACATCAAATCGTTCTTCTATCAACAAATCTTTCATAGTACTGAAAAAAAAAAAAAAAAAGTTTTGACATTAGCATTACTTAATCTTAGTGGTATCTGCCTGTTAATTTGCATGAGGCCACTAAGTGGCTACTCTCACAATGTGAATTTATACATTTAAAAACTGATTAGTGCTAAAACCATTGTGAGAGAAAATAAATGAACTTATTAGTACTTGAATTTATAAGTTTTGTGTGTTTTACTTAATAAAGAGGGTTTAAAACGTTTTTCATTTGGTTTTTATTGGTACTTAGAAGGGTTTTTCAATAATGCCAGTTTTTCATAAGTGCTAGTTTGCTTTTCGTGACTCGGGTCTTGAGATACATAATGAAATAGCTCATGACTAGGCAAACTTGGCAAATTAGTTATTACTATTTTAATATATTTACTTTATTAAAAAGATTGCCATTAATAAAGTCTTTTTAGCCACAACAGTCGAGAAGACTTTTTTATGAACTGCCTTGGCGCTAATTTTTATCCCAAAATTACCTCAAAATCTTTTCTTTCATTAAAATACTGAAAATAAAATCCCAACTTTCAACGTTTGGGCAGTGGTTGAATTGACTCAAATCGATTGAACAAATATTTGTATGACCTACAGATAGTTGTGCCGGTTCTGGGTGTTTTTGCATGCGAGTTTACATGTTTGTAAACGCACCCGTGATATAGGCAATTTTCCTAAATGTAAAAATAAAGTTATTTTCAACCACTCATCTACTTGCGAAAGTAATTAAAGTTGTCAAGCGAAAATGGTTGTGTTGTTCTAGCTGAAAATTATTATGTTATGAACTGGTACCACCCGCAAAGCGCTATTTGGCGTAAAAATTGTTCTTCAAAAAGATGAATAGATTAGGATAAACATGGAAAACCAACTAGGTTTATTATTGATATGACTGCTTCAAACATTCTTTACTGGGAACTACTTGGCCTAAATTAAATCACAATTTTATTAATACTATTTCATAATGTCATCGCTTTAAAATAATAGTTCCATTTATTCTAGTTTGTCCAACAACATTTTAATATTGCAGATTTTATCTTCGACCCGATTGCACGCCCCATTTGGCATCAAAACTATACTAAAATCATTAATACAGTGGATTTTGGATTGCGTGAAAACGCCGTAAAACGTTAAACGCAATTATACGACTCAATAGTATTGCTTCACCATTTTGCATCCCAAATTTTTACGTGCCGGCCGTGACGTTAATTTGTTTTTAATTGTCATTTTTTTTTTTTTGTCGTGGAGTGTTTTCAAGATATGAGGTCGAATTTCTATTCTTATATTTTTATTGTTGCTTAGTTGGATTTTATTATGTTTGTAAATTATTTTTATTTCTTTTAATCAACTAGGTATATGTTTTTTTATTTTTTTTTATTTACATATGTACATTATTTGTAAACTAGAGTTAGAACTAAAATAAGAAAAAAAAAAAAAAAATAATGTTATAAATAATGTTTGTAAATGGATATTGGTATAAGTAGACGTAAAATAAAATTTTGGTTACTTTTCTTTTGACCGGGACATTTGGCTTATTTTTAATGCTGTTTCAATTCATTTTGGTGACTCAATTATTGAAAATTGAATGGTAATTCATGCGGAAAATTTGGAACCGCAATTTGTTTATTTCGTTTTAGTGACAATATTGATTTTATGCCTATCAATAGACAACATTTTAAAGACACATGATCTCGTGAGTCATCCAGTTTTCATAGAGACAAAATATTCCGGGTAGCTGTGACCACAGAGGTCAATTAAACAAGCAAGTAAGACTTAAAGACACAAAACTTTTCTTTTCCATTATCCTCTGTCAACCATTAGGTTAATGATGGTTTAAATCTAAGAATAAATCCCTCTCTACAACTAACAAAAAAGTCAACCATTTACCACAAAACACACAGCCAGCCCAGAAATGTAATATATAAAAGGCACCATTTATAAAAATACCATGTCATTTACCGGCCGTTTGTCACCGACGCATCGTACAGGCTGTAATTAATTTACTGTCTTTATTAGAAATGACTCGTAGCCCGTACGTAAAATTGTCGTAAATATGAATTTAGCAGTCAAAAGTGGAACGATAATGTTCAGTTTTTTTTTTTTTTTTATTAATGTTCAGAATATATCGCAGAGTTTCAATTATTTTATAAGTGACTTGATTGTAATTGTTAGCCGGATGCTGAATACCAGTATTTTACGATTGCCTGTCAAACACCACAACACAATGACTGGAAATATGGTACCCCTTGGTTAGACCAGCTTTCGATTTTTTTTGCTTTCCGAAAACCGTAGCTATTGTCAACGATCTACAAATAATAACCGGGCAGAAATGGATGTCTAACAAGAAAAATAATTATGTTTCTGAGGGTTCGTTGGATCCCCTTACATATTTTCAATCTAAGATAGTAACTAACCAATTAGCCGATTGCTAAAATTTCAAACCGATTCTATTAGCAAACAACATAGTTTCTGTAAATTAACAAAAATGTTTTCAAATAACTATCTACGTGAGCTTTTGCGAAAGCTTTCTGGCCAAAAATGTCTCATTAAAAAGTAAATCGCGGGGGTTTATTATCTTTTACCCCTGTTTTATATTTTTTCAGATTGCCTATATAATTAGTTTGCCTACGATTTTTAATACCAAAACTATTTTCGACTCTCGTCATCAGAAGGCCAAATTCTCGTATTTAGATACGAAAATACGTTCGAATTTTGGTCGAAAATCAAAATTCAAATTAAATTCAAATTCAAATATTTTATTTGCAGAATATGGATAAGTACACAGGTGTTAAAAATTTAAAATATATGTCGCCATAATCAGGCTCACGCCCTGCAAATTTAAAAAGCATGTTAACAAATGAATTAATACACTATCAAGAAAATAAAGCAATGAATTACAGCAGAAAATGTCAAGCATCCAATACTTTACATTATAACAATTAATAGAAAAAAGAAAAAATATGAAAAAATAAGATGTTTTAGATATTAACAACACTTAAATCAAAATGTTAAATAAAAATATTGCCCCTCAAATAATAGCATAACTTATCTGGATAGAAAACTTAAATAAAAAGCATCGTTCAAATCTAGACACTTCGAACTCCTTACTTTTGAAGTGGGTAAATAAAATATACCTATTGCAATTTGCCAGAATACATCCATTTTGTCTGGTAAATCATGGGTTCTGCCTAAAGTCCTCATGCACCACAAATAACTCTTTTAGCGGTAAACGTAAATAAAACAATATCTCTGGCCCTGTCATTTTTAAATGATTCACAGAAATAGCTTCTAAACATATTAACCGATGTTGAATTCGTGTTGCGTTCTTTGAAGCTTCAAAGTTCTGCGAGCTTTGATTGATGAAAATCGGTTCAGCCGTTCAAAAGTTATGGGCGTTTTACTGTTTGAATCGGGTTGTTTTTGCAAGATATCGTGTAATAATTATGTGTTTAATAGATTTTTGGCCGAAGCGTGTCTACTATTAGATAAATTATGTAGCATGAAATAAAAATGTGTGGGGGGTTTCAAAAAATTTGATGTTACATTTGTTGGTTCAAACTTTTATCTCTGCCAAAGCTTTCGGATACTAACGTTAAGATACAAATAAAAGTGCTCATTAGGATGAAAAGCTAAATAAAACCTACCGAATCTATGTTACTATCACAATCTTCATCATGTTTCATTGCATCTATAAACGGAATGAATGTAGAATCAGATATAAGTATATGATCAATGGTACAGAAACATGGTTCCTCCCTAGTATGATAAGATGGGTGGCACCATGACATGCTTATGGTTTGATATCAAGATGGGTTTTATATCTTTGTAACATTTCGCCATTGATATTTTGTGAAAATATATTGTTCATGCTGTCATAAATAAAATCAGCCAGCAAGGTAATATATCTGGAAAAGTTTACATTTGTTAAAAAAAATGTATAATAATTTAAACTCCGATAGAGAATGACCCAACTATTTAAACGTAGTTTCTGCCATAATAATAGAAACCGTGGAAATGGCGACTATTTTTTTATTGGTGATAGGCTTGCGCTTGATCACTATCTCACCTGATGGTAAGCGATGATGTGGTTGACGATGAAGCACACTTGTCTAGAAGAAACCTATTCACTCTTGACTTGAAGACTCCCAGGTTGTAGCTATCAGGAAATACAGACTCCGGCAGGGAATTCCACTCCTTTGCTGTACTTATATTGCCCCGACAAAATTTAATTATACCATCGAAACTAAAAAGAAGAACACAATATCCAACTGTCATGGGAACTGGTCCAAGTTACAAGATTATCCACTAAAATACCAATTTGTACCCTTTTGTAAACGTATTTAGCTTGCTCCGTATCACAAGCCCGAAATGAGTTCCCTCACTACCATAGTTTTTTTTTTCAAAACTCATGCCTATAGCTTTCCCACTACTGTGAAGCAATCCCCTCTCTCTAAAAATATATTTTTTCTTTTTTTGTGCTACCATTGCAGGCCTAAAATTTTCATCCGTGTGCTAACGCCCGCTGAGATATAGCGACACTAATTCGAGTGGTCACTGCTCCACAATGAGATCGTATAATCATCTCATACATTATTATATCTGCTGAGGTGTGTATGGGGTAAAACAGAAGTCTCGTTTTGTGCCGTCCTTAAGTATCTCCGTCGGTTTTCCGTTTAAGTGATGAATAGGAGAATTATTTGAATAACTAATTATTTGTCCTCCCAAACCTTTTTCTCGAAGTGGTTATGCTTGTGGAAAGCCTACGTGCTATTCTCTGGTGTTACAGACGCTATGATAATTCGGATAAGAAATGCCTGAATACAAATAAAATACTTAGCCTGAAATCCAAATATTTTACTTAATAAAAGTATCGTTTCTTACTTGTGCCTTGTTGGTCTAATGGTCGCAAGCTCTACTGTTGAATCTGAAGTTGATGGAAAAATTAAGCTTCCGAGTCGGGCAAAGTGTTCCCGTCAGATTTTTTTCAGTAGCGGCCTGGAGCTCGATTTTGTGCTGGTTTGATCACATTAGGGTAACCCCTATTTGATGGAACTTAAAAATAATTGTCGAAATGTAGGTGTGCTACAAGTGTTTGACCCACCGGATAATATAGATGAAACGTTGTTTAATTACAGAGTGGCTATTATTTACCTTTATTCGAGCTTAGGATGTCCATTATTTACCTTTCATTAACCTTCTTTCCTTCTTTATTATGTGCTGAGGCCACTCTTTACGAAACAGCCATACATCTAACTAATTGACGTTATCTCGGGCCGCAGGACGTTTGTGTTTTTCTTTATTTTCCCTCCAAACACACGTGTTGCGGTGCAAGTATGAACTTCGGGCTTTTTGTGGAGCAATGGCATTGGAAATTCAAAAGTTCGGTAATGTTTAGTGGTTGATTGTGTTGGTTTTTGTCTAATCAGGGGTTTTGAATGATGTTATTAGTGGTTGAGGTTTTGTCCTTGTGTTTTTAAGATTAAGGTAGTTATTGAACTTTGATCGTTTTCTTAAACTTGCGATCTAGAGCTGATAATAAAATTCCATGAAAGTATTAAACAAAATACTAACAAGGAACTCCTTTTTTTTTCAATCATTCCATAACAAATCAATCCTAGGTCTAGTCAGTTTCAATCAATCATATTTGATAACTTTACAACAACATACCACGTGAGCGTGTTTTATTACACACAGTGAAGAACGATCGATATAAGTATGAGGTAATAGATGTAGGTACATATTTCAATTTTCCTACTCCTGTGTTATTTAAGAATTTAGTAGAAGTCTCAGGTTTCTTTAAGACGACGACAGTCGCCAACGACCTTGAAGGAACAAAACGCGTACTCGTTTCACACCCGCGCGACCCAAAATTGGGTAGTTTTTTGTACTTTCCTTATTATTCTATGACTTTAATAAAAAATTCTTAAATCGGAATGTAGATATTTCAATGGTATTTGAGATGGTGAAAATATCATCAAAATATGCCTTGTCGTTTTGGTGCGATTGTTGTTTTTATGTCCGTGTTAGACATAACTTTATAAATTAATTACACTATGTTATATTGTGTTATATGTAATAATTACACGAATAAAACTCAAAATTTTCGGCGATGAAATTTAAAAATAGAATGTTTTTATGTAACATATATTTTTACCAAAAAATTACGACTAGCCGTTTAGACATGAATCTTATTTTAAAATTAACTACTTAGGGATATCTGCGCCTTAAATCGTGCCCGTCCCCATCAAACATGGCGTTGCAACGTGTTAGCAGAAGTGAAGTGTATCGGAGCGCGAAAAAATTGCCTTTCACGTTAGAGGACTACGTTATCTGTAACTACTAAACCCTCTGCTCTATCTATAGGCCATAGGATATTAAGTCAGTCATAAATCATCGCATTGATAGACCATGCGCCTCTTCTCTCTTTTTAACATGATCCAAAGCGACTCTTATCCAGGTACTACTGGCCATCCTGCAAAGATATCCTGAAAATTACTTCAAATCGAGGGTGAAACATTCCAAATGAACTACATTCAATTATTTTAAAGATTCGGTCATATCAGCACGAGTTACAGCGAAAAGTTAATTATTGTGAACAGATTAGTCAAGTTTGAAGGGAGTTGTCAGACAAAAATTTGGCCGATATCGGTACTGTTGGAAATATCTGATATAATTTCTAGGACTGAGTGAAAGGATCTAAAATAACTGTTTTAAATAGTTAAATAATCAAATTACTTCTTTACCCCCCCGCAAATTGACACGTTCTACCATTTCAAACCGATTCTAAATTCGAATGCGTTTTCAATTCCAGCCAGAACTATTTTTCTACTAGCCTTCATGTGGTAAGATTCCCTTCAGAAAGACCTATACAGTACCTCCTTACTCTTGTATCATCTCTCCTGAAGATTACCAAGTGAAGTATTCCATGACAAATATTCCCAAAAACCCGAACAACAAGAAGTATAATAATCCGTTTGAGTGTGATGTATATATACATAGCTATGTTTATGAGTTGTGTTACTTAGAGTGGTCCGCGGTCCGAGTGTCTCTCATATGAGTTTGAGACTTAACCTACGGAGGGGTGCTACCATTTGTTACTAAGTCACGTTTATTTTGGTTTGTTTTAACTCACGATCTGACTTAGCCAAAACAAAGATAGAACCACTGAGGATTAAAACTTGTGCCATGAAAAATAAATATTACTTAGTTAGTGACAGAGTGACTTTTGATTCAGTAAAGGAGATGTAAAAGTATGCTTCCGAGAGGTACATAGACAATAGTAACTCCATTGCTATTATTCTAGAAACTCTCAAACAAATAAAGATTCTAAAACAATCTGAACATGGAGTACATTTACAACATCCAGGCAGAAAATTTTCTCTGGAATAACCCCGTGACCCTCCAATGGTAGCAGCCAACTTCACATCCACTTCCAAGAGGCCTTCGCATGTCGTTTACCGGCTTTGTATGTAACTCCTCAGCAACGAGAGGGCTGGCTGACAGTCCTGTATCGAAATTGTTGACAAGTTTACGGCCTCGAGAGCGTCGCTACCTACTACGAGTGGACTCGTACTTTGGGAGGTCGTGAGGACTTTATTTGAATGCAAAGTTTCTGAGTGTGAGGCTTTGTTTTTTGGCCTTGAGATTTTAGAGCTTATGTTTCTATGATACTTATCTTAACGTGATGATGTGTCAAAATATTTTGATGATATAAAATGGGTTAACAATTAAAAATCTTGAGTAAATCACAAATTATTAATCATTTTCTTTGATTCGGAAATGCCTTTCCACCACGTTTTAAACACCTTCAAGGCCATGTGGTTGTGCTCACATTCGTCTGCCTAGACTTTTCCCAGCTGTGTTGTGGTCGGCGTCCAGTCTCTAAAACAGCTAACATGACACTACATATCATCCGTATTACCTAGAGGGTCAGGTAACTGCATATTTAGTATACTTACCTTTAATAAACCTATATTCCGAGCGGCGTGCTTAATGAAATTATTAAAAAAACATCCATGTAATTCGACTCACTCTTGACAGCATTTTTATTCATAAAACATGGCGACGACAAACCGTCGCGCATCGTCATTTCCGTCACTTATTCATGTGTAGAGATGTATTTCCGGACGCGTGCCGGATACTCTATGAAAGCAACCAACACCTACTTCCGGTAGGCTCTTAGTCATAAACGCGAAGAATAATTACACATCCAATAATGTGTCATGTTTCTTTTTGTCGATAAAACAGTTTAACGTAACGTGGGAAGTGGGGTCACTGTTTACCATAATATTATTGTTTTGGGGTATTTAAATGACAATTTCCGTTGTTAAAGTTATGTGTTAGACTATGATAATTGAAATGGAAATTAATTAAATCTTTAATTTCCTCTAAATCTTGTTTTATTTAGTTATTTAATGATTGTCCGCGACGAGGCCTCACATAGAGTCTGTCAAGCGAGTCGTGTCCACAACCCTTTTACTGATTTCTTATAATGGCAATACTATGATCTGTCAAACAGATTGTCACAAATTCTGTTATAACCAAAGACCTTATACGTATTTCTTACTACTAGACTGTGTACCAAAAATTTTTGTTTAGCTAAAATGAAATCTATCATCATCCACCTAGGTTAGCTATTTCCTTATAAGCGGTAGCTAATCAAAAGCGGTCCTGGCGAGAGGGTTTCCGCTGGTAGTGTGTCCTTGTCTGACTTCTTGCAAGCTCAAATAATCATTGGGTTTGGTAGAAATGATAGAAAATTTAAAAATTTTCTTTTTATTTTATACCAAAACAAACGATTCATAGACTTTGAAACGTATTTAAATATTTCTACAGTTCCTATAATTAATCAATTCGTTGCATTTAAAAAATAATTAATTAATACTTAGTAAGAGTAGTACTTTTAAATATTTGGGCCTGGTAATACTAAATGTTAGATGGTGGTTTGCGGAGTTTTTGGCAGGCTTTGTTCGAGTGAAATTCGGCGGCTGTTAATATTATTTGCAAATTGATTCCTAGAGGAATAAAATTGCCGTAATTTTGTTTCTCAACTGTCGACGCAACTGGACAATATGTGAAATCATTGAGATCCTTTGAGGTATACTTAGCTGCCGGTATTTCAAAGCATCGTCTGAAGACTGCAGGATCATCTCACGCCTCTCCTTCATGAGCTTGAGAGTAGGATCAGAGAGCTTTTTGTTCCTATCTAAACGATGGGTCTTGAAGAACGAGACTTGAGGAGACTTGGGATTTGAGGATTATCGAGTCCTCCCCCTCTCTTCGAACTTCAGATAACCCTATAATACTCCATCATAAACTGCTCAATTCCTCTTCGAGTTTGGTGATCTTTTCGTCGGACCGGAGTGTGATTTGTTGGGGTAGCCGGATCTCGTCCGGGATTCTCAGCACCCCTTGCCATACCGTAAACTCGACCGCTACCGTAGTCGAGGGTAGGCTGGCTGCCGGGCACTATATTATACTATGTTTTATTTGTGCTATTCATGGGGAGTGCTTTGCAGGCGGGTTGGCGATCGCAGTATGGTTATTACAAATGCACAGAGAACGTTGCTGCCCATTCTCTGGTTTGTCCCTTACTCGCCTCTTACGACACCCACGGGAAAACATGGGATGGTGAAATTATTTATGCCTGACATCATACGATAAATGTTGTAGATTCCAAAAAATATACATACTATTTTTTTTATTTACAATAAATTAGGTAGGTTTAGGTAGCGTATTAAGGTAGCATAAATATGTCGGGATACTTACACTATCGTTTTTACAATTAATTTGTCCCGTGTTCTGTTTGGTCATGGTCACCTCATTAGACAGAGACACACTACCAACGGGAGCCCTCTCACGCGGACCGGTTTTTGCGCCATAGTGCACAGTCTAGTAGTAAGAAGTATAAGGTCTTTGGTTATAACCTCGTAATAATCCGGTTTTTGTTGAGTTTTTTAATGTTATAATGCCGAAACCTATTAAAAGTAGTGTCAGGAGCTTGTTGTTTACAATGATTAATAAATATAATCATGTACAGAGTGAATCTGACGACGTGTTATCGCAAAAACGACGACTTTTGGATGAAATCGTTTCAACATCAGGTAGGTTGGCAACAACATATTGATACTTTCAGCACAATAAACTTATCTGACTTTTTTTATTTTACTGTGATGTGATCACGATTTCCATTTTGGTTTAGATCCAGACGTCGTGTTCATGACCGTGAAACTTACTGAGGCATCTGTATGTGAAAACTACTATAAAGATTGTTGTCAGTGTTGACACCTGAAAGATTTTTCAATTTGCCGCCTTTTTCATGGGACTAGACTCGCTTGACAGACTCTAGTTGCTTTATTTTATTTTACACATTATTTTGTTAGGAAAACACAATCTAGGTGTTATAGTTACCCTAAGTCTATGACTGAAAAACAATACATAACAACAGTACATAACTAGGGATAGTATCACCCTAGAACCGCTCATTTCCCTCAAATAGGTGGTCGGAAGACTTGTTACCGGCAGGACTGGTGGTAAATCTATCAGGGTACCACCATTTCTCTGACTTCCCAACCACACTTCTGTAAGGAGCCTAGCTCTGGTGGTTGGGGAGATAACCTTCTTGACAGGTATCGAGGTCCCATGGTTTTCTCGTAGTGACGACCACTCCAGGGTGAATTCTACTTCGAGGGTTAAAGCTACGCCCACCAAAGAACTATTACAGGGTAGCCTGGATGGCTACCGGATAATGCTTGGTGGATGGATATCCCTCAGATAGCCTGAGTACAAACTAACTTTTAATGTTACTAATTAGTATATTTTCTTCCGCCTGACACTCCCAGGCAGTTATGCGCCTGGAAAATATAGATATAACTATAGAAATATTATATTTCTATAGCCTTCTGGAAGGGCTTCGGGACCCGTATGGTATCCTGGTTGTGGGCTGTATTGTTTTAGCAGAGAATGGCTTCTGAATCCAAAATTTCCCTTCATCCCTCATTCTTCCTAGAGAATCTCTTCAGGGAATATAGTTACGAGCCTAGCTGAAGATTCATTGGATGGGCCATTTCAGGGCGCATCCAACCATTTAGGTAAAGTCCTGATTCCTTCAGGAATAAGGGAGGTTCTGTTGATTTTTAGTATAAATTTGTAATGAAAATTTTTGTAATTAAAAATCTGATTTGCATTCGAAATCGGAGAACGCAAATAAGTTAATAATTATTTATATATAAATATATATAATATATCCATAAATATCGGGAACAAAATTAAGATAGAAAATTTACATTTCTTCATTTTATTATTTTTCAACAATTTTTAAACGTATAAATTGACATTACTTGTTATTCGTTTTTTCACTATCACAGTCTGCCGGGAATAGGGTATATCCGTCTCGACAATTTTTCCGTGCAGTTTCAAGTAGATCAGATACCTTTGTCACGTCCCTAATACCTAATTAAAATGAAAACTAAATAATATTAAAGATATTCCACTAACGAACTTCAGAACCGTCAAATAACCTCCAGGATAAAAGAAAACTATTTTCGTCGATATTGCGATAAAGACAACCTAACATGGGCACTTACCTCGATCCTGTGAATCAATACAGGAGAATTGGTACTCTATAGGAGCCTATTGCCA
Source organism: Orthosia gracilis (assembly GCA_947562075.1). NCBI lineage: Eukaryota > Metazoa > Arthropoda > Insecta > Lepidoptera > Noctuidae > Orthosia > Orthosia gracilis. Next base: position 8,567,762 of record OX387266.1, on the reverse strand, counting down.
AATTATGCGACCAACAGCGGAGGGTAGTCTTGTGATGAGAAAAGATTAGGGGGTGACAGATTAGAGACATTTCAGTCGCGTTTTTCTGTATTACTTTGTAAATATAAGAATTGATTCCTCTTATGTGATTATCTGAAAATACAAGGAGCTAGTGGCTTAATAATTACAGCCACATGGTTCAAGTTTAAGCAACGCTTGCCGAAGTCGGTCCGTGGATGCGTGACCAACTTGGTATACCGAGATTCCTACGTGCTTCGGGAAACACGTTAAGCTGTTTCCGGCTGTCGTTATAGATTCTTTTCTGTTCTATTCTATCGCCAGCCATGTCCCAATCGATATGAATAGACAGAAGTCAGGATATCTAACACTAGTTTCGCCAAGAGGTACCGTGTTACACAGTTACTGGGTTGTGGAGGTCGGATAGTCGCTCCATGTAATATCCGATGTAAAAGGTCCGCTGTAGGTACTACCTGGTCAAATGGGGGTACTTCGATCAGTCACAACGCGACTATGGAACCACACCGCAATCAATCTCTGTGCACAAGCATCTCCACCATGAAACACCTGTGCGAGGCCAGCGCTAGGGCTGTCGACTGAGTTCTGATCAAAGCACAACATCTAATAAAAAACTGAAAATGCAATCATCGACACGAAGAATAAGAAGAACTATTTCGGTCCCATAATTCTAGTTTCTCGTTTATTACTGTAAATCAAAGTAATCATTTTTATTTACGAGACGTTCAGACCAATAATTTCTCCCATCCGTTATTCTAGGTAATCCAAGTCAACTAGTATCGAAATACTTATCTCGAATACTCGCTAGCATGATTCTCTATGAAACGTTGAACACGCAGTATAAAAATTCTTGTAATGCATTTTTCTGCGGGCGTTTCGTATAATATATTCCGACACAGCGTCCTCTGATAAATCAAGGGTTACAAAAACTCATATTTCTTGTCAATAACAAAGCAATATTATTTGTGTTTTACAACGGATATAAATTAAACGCTCGATCATCGATATGGTTTTATTTAGAGCCAATTTCCTTTGGTCCCAAACATAACCTAACTTTCCTAATAAATAGATGAAAATCCATTCTGATCATCAGATATCATGGTGTTGAATTTTTTGTATATTAGGGTTCTTTTTATGATGGTTTTGGTTTTGGTCAGAGGTTTCCTACGGGTTAGGAAACGATCTGTGTACCAAGTTACTGAGGTATATCACGGGATGATAAACTTTTATCGTATATTTAAGTGCATTTCCAAGATTAAAAGAAAGGAATTTTGACGGTTTATTATCCTTTTAAATATATGTAATGTTGCAATATGGATCAGATTTTGATTTTATGTCGTAAACGAGTGATGGGGCTGAATTTATTAAATAAATGTTTAAGGGTTATGATTATTATGAGTTTTTACGGCGTTTCTTTATGGAGCGTGGGTAGAAAAAGAGTTAAAAATGTATGCTCGATAGCGAAATGATAAAAACGTTTCAAGTTGCTATAATTGATGCTAGGGCTTCGAAATTCGTTGATTCTAGATAGATTCAAAATAGGTTGATTAGTTAATTTCAGTCGAACTAACGGTCTGTATTCTTAAACTGAAGATTTATGCTGTATTTTACCTAGTATACTCATATTTTCATGTTTGCAAGTAAAGATCTTTCTTGCTCTCCCTACCTGCTTTTCTTTAGAGACTGTCTTAGTAGTAGGCTTAAGTAGGTAGGTAGCAAACAGACTTGGGCACGTTATACTTTATTCATAAATAAAAACCGAGTCTACATAATTACATAAGAATATTCATGAAAGTACTTTGATACAGCCTGTCTAGGCAACTGACTAAATAGTTCGATAGCAAAATTGAATATCAGTTATATCGGGCATTGGTGAAACCCATTAATTAAAATCTCTGCAAAATGTTACACATTACGTCAGTCTCATAAGTAACTTATATAGGGGTGCAACTATTGCCAATTCGGATTCCAAACTATTACTGAAAAAATCCTTAGAATCAAGTCCTACTCTCCCAATCTAGCCCTTTTATTCCATCTAAGTTATGTCTTTCAACTGAGCTGCACCTCGAATAAACTTGATAGTTATTTGACTATTGATATTAATTGAGGGTTCTGTTGCCATGGCAACTGAGTCAAGTGGAGGTATCTTATAATGACTTGAAATATGGACCTAGGACTCCAGTAGTCTCACTCGCAACAACAACAACAAAGTGTCTGCCACCGACTAACACTCCTCTAAATCCATCTTAAAAAGAGGAAGGGAATATTAAAATAAAACGTCAAATATTATCCAGGCTATTCTAAAGAGGAAGACCGTTGAATTATTCATCCCTTGAATTTATTCTCGAATACATTCATAATGATATAAAAACTCATTGTATTGCGGATGTCGCCAAGATGCGGCGTGAACATTTACATAATGTGTTTGTGTCGCTAATAATATAAACTCTTTGGTGGTCTGTCTGAAAGAAATATAGGTTCATCTATAATATTTTTTAGTATCTGTCAAAGCCCTAGAAAGTGCAAAGCAAAAGCCTCTTCTTCGCAAAACAAGAATGAGAGAACATGACTCTCTACGGTTGCTTACTGCATTTTAGTGTTTTGAGAATACAAAAATGCTGTCCTGGTTTCCTTACGAAGTTTAATTTGAACTTGCAGCAGACTTCTTTAACGTATTTGCCGAGGCATGGATTAGTCTGAATGAGTAGTAATCCACCACGGACCAACCTCAGCTAGAGTTGCTTAACCTAAGATCAATCCAAGGTCTAATTAAAAAGCTAGGTCAGAATACCGTTACACCATATGATGCCTATTTTCCTTGATAGGTATTTAACAAGTTCCGACGGTGTTCCAAAGAAAATTAATGGATGTTACAGGAAGGATCGTAATTGAACCTGCCAGCTTTTAAGGGTGGATGATATTATTAAAAAAGTTTTACTTAGGTATTTGTTTAAAGGAATGATTTACGGCTTTACGAGTTTTGGTTATTGGTGTTACATGTTTCTTGTTTAAAAGTTTTTAATTTTCAACCAGCGTGATTTTTTGATAAATATTGTAGGAGCTTAAGTCGTATGTGTCGATTATGATGTTAAAGATTAAGAACTTATTGCCAAGATCTGATGCAGGCTCGTGGGACTACCCATTTTATACCGTGACCTCTCCGTGCCTCGGCAAGTAAGTTAAACTTTTGGTCCCGGTTGTCATTTGCAAATCATTGACTGCCTTTATAGGTAGACAAAAGCCTGAAATCTGACAACCAGTCTTATCAAAGGTTATTGTGTTGTCCAGTTTCTAAGTTGTAGAGGTAAGATAGGCAGACACTCTACGCAATATACTAGTTTTCAGCTGCATCCGTTTTTGGAAGCCGACTCCAATATAGTTGGGAAAAAAATAGGCAGATGAGTATTTAGATTTTTTTAATTGAGTCCATTTTGGAGATACGAAAACATCCCTATGAAACTCTCTAGCTTTTAAACTACAAGCACACCCGCGGTATTCCACTAGTGTCTCCTCAAAATATAGTTATTTTAACCAGTCTGGTTTAGTCCCCAGAATCTCGCATAATAAGGCGAGGACACACTGACACAAATTGACACGCCACAACTCACAATTTTGCACTTATATCTGACTGTCAGAACTGTTGATGAATGTTGATAAAACATTGTCCAGTTGTTGTAAAAATAATTTTCTTCTGTAGTAAAATTTTGGGTATTTTTAGCCTTATTTGACAAGAAATAAAATGTGTCGTTATATTTTGGCCTCTGTTTGTTTTAATATACGAAGAATTACGTTTTGTATCGTGCTTTTACCAGAAAGTTATTGTGTTACAAAATTAACCCCTGTAGGAATCGAATCCGCGACACGATTGGTAAATGCGATTATTTGGCGACCTAGTCAACTAGAAAAATCAAGGTACAACCCACTGATTTCTAACTTGTAGAAATAAAAAAAGTCTAGGTTCTCATGATCAACAACGAGGCATAGCTACAAGGTAGGCCACAAAAACTTTTCATTATGATAATACACAATAATGTGCAAGATTCTATCCAGCTGTTACAAACGTAAAACAAATCATATTTGCTGAACTCAATAGTTGACCTAACTTGAATCGACGTAGAGAGAATAATTCCTATATTATAGGAGAACACAACTAAAGTCTTTTAAATTATTTATTTAGTAACTTATTCGGAGCTATAATAGTAAATACGTCATCGGTAGACATACTGTCGTTACTTAGCTAGGATTTATGACGTGGTGATCGACTGTGCGCGGACGCAAGATGCATTGCTGAGTGAGTTTTATGGGGTCCTATTCATATAGGACCCCATAACTAACAAGCTCATTCTTGTTTAGATTCGCAGCTGGAGATATAAGTAACTAGGTTTGGCTAAAAATTAAGAATACCGAAAACTTTATCTTATGCAAAATATAATATCCAGCTCCAGCCGACACCTAACATGACCAAAGGCGTTTTTGCTGGCCCAAGAATCAGCATTGTCATCCAAGCCTTTTGCACACTTTTTCTATTGACAGCAATTCACCAGAATGTTTGATTCAGATTGCGTTGTTTTACCACAATCGCTTGTAAAGAATATTGATATTGAAGTACAACCTTCAATAGGCAAACTCTTGGAGGTACAGAGACAATAAAAAGTTAAGGATTTTGTTAATAGTGAATATACACGGCTTCCTTATGAACTTTTTGTTCATAATAAGCAGATAGTTTACTTCATAAGAGCAATCTTCACAAACAACATTTTACCAAAACCGCGTACCGTACGCTTTCTTTTTCTTCCCAAAATGTTTAATAAACTTCATCTTTATTTCTTTTCGAACGAGAACAAAGGACTATTTGGAAAACTCTTTGCCATTCAAAACACATTGGAATGAAATTACTACATATTTACAAGGAATACTTTCTTATAGCACGTAAAATGGTGAGAACATCTGTGTAAATGAAATCGTGTGATGAGAATAAAATGTTTCTTTGTTTTTTTTGCATAAATTATGTTTACAATTTCATACTCCAGCTGCATCGTAGCCTTTGTATGTCCAATGTTATTTGGTAGGCACTTCTTATGCCTTACATAGAAGACACAGCGTTATAGCGTTTGGGTGCTCCCAGCGGAGCTCCACATCGTTGTCAATGTGGTGAAGCAGTCGACCGCCTCGGACAGTCCTGCAGTAGGAGCGCTGGTCGGTTAGCACGGCACGCCAGCATCAATGACATCATACGTCGAGCTCTTGTCACCGCCGGGGTGCCAGCTGTTTTAGAACCCAATGGCTTGGCGTGCGACGATGGGCAGAGACCAGACGGGATGACCATAATGCCATGGAAGGTGGGTAGGCCTTTGGTGTGGGATGCAACATGTGTCGACACCCTTGCGCCATCCCATCTTCTTAGCACGGCGGGCTGTGCGGGGGCAGCTGCTGCTAGTGCAGAAAACCTCAAACAGTGCAAATACAACAACCTTATTGGAAGTTATATATTTGAGCCGTTTGGGGTTGAAACATTAGGTCCATGGGGTCCGAGTGCTCTTCGAGTATTTCGAAATGTAAGCAAGCGGTTAGTCGACTCTTCACGTGACCAGAGGGCTGGGCTTTTCCTTGGCCAGAGAATCAGCATTGCCATCCAACGTGGCAATGCTGCCAGCGTTCTGGGCACTTTTCACGTCGACAGCGATGTGGACGAATTTTTTGACGCCCTGACCATGACCCCTGCCCTTTTACACGTGTTTGTCGTATTTTATTTTTATTTAAGTGTATGTATAGGTAGTTATTATTAATTAAGTAGGTATTATATACTATGTAAATTTTAATTGATATCATTGAATAAAAAATCTAGACACAATAAGTCCCTTTTCTATACCAATAATGCGTTGAGCTGAAATGGTTAATCATGAGTGCTTTTATAGCGTACACTTTTACTTCGAAAAATAAATATTCTAACAGCAATATCTGTTGAAAAGGCGAAAATATTTATGTTAAGCATGCGTTAATGACACGCAGAAATCAAAATCCGCAATTTTCGCAAATTCACTACTAGACCTCAAGGAAAAGTCTCCAAAGTATGTCGACGAAAAACTCCGCTGCTTTTATCCTTAACACCATAGTAAAACAACTGTTAAAGTTCTTATTTCATATTTAGGCCCAAAACGTGTTTGTTCTAATTTAATTCAATACATTTTTGAAAATCTGTCATTTATTTGAAAAAACCGAGTCGATCGAAATAATTTAAAATAATCGTCTGATTTCCTTAATCATCATCCCTTTTACAACGTTTCAGCAAACGAAAAGGTTGTTTATGCACATATTTTGAGCGAGTCTAAGTTACCCTTTGGAAAGATGTAGGTGTATTTTCTACACATTTCGCAGTAAGCTGACGCGGTTTGACCGACCTCAACCTGTAAATAAAGTTTTTTTTACAAATTTTCTGTGTAAACTAGCTGCGAAAACTTATTTTTCTGAAAAAAATCGAATATTGAAAGTTCTTTTAAATTCCTGAAATTTGTGACGTAATTTGCAACACCCCGTCAACTCAGCTGGTACTCGTATGTCATGTGTCAAAATTTTGTCGAACAGAATGGTTAATCCAAATCTAAACTAACATTACAAAGTTTTTTTTTTTATATTCTACCGCGGACATAGATGTCCGTGCCCTTTTTTACTATGTTAATTTGTTTGGTTATATTTCATAAAATTACAATTATTGGACTCCTACGTCGGACATTATTCCTAGGCTTACTTAACTAACTTAAGTCTACATGAGTTCATCTTTCACTAAATTCTATATTTTTATCGTTTATTATATATTTCACACTGGCATTACAATTTGGCAAAAAAAAAGAACATTATAAAAAGATAGGCTTTTTTTTTGTTTATTTATAAGTTTGTTACTGGTATAGCTCGATTCAAACTTAATTTTGACTCGGAACAATCCGCGAGTCACTGCGCAGTAGCAATTTCATGTGGTAGCCGAAGTTAGGGGATTACTGCAGTGCAGAGACTAATGCACTTCACAGTCGCCATTAACTTGAATCTAGCTGAAATCACTGATAAGAGTTACTGAACCGATTATGAAAATTCTTTCATCGATAGAAAGCTACACTATCGCTCTGTGCCATAGCTATTTTCTATCCCTACACAATACGCAGTTCCTGTGGAATTATGCTCCGAAGACGGGTTAACGAAGCCGCGGGAAAAAACTAGTGAAGTATAAAGATCAGATACTAAAAAATGGATGGATAGACATCAATATCCCAAATACATGGTCGTACTCGAATTTCAGGGAATGAAAAGCGGAGAGAACTATCAACAACAGTAACAAGCTGCAGAAATGGTTAACAAAAACCTATGACACTAAATGTCGGCAATCGATGGGAGGACTTTTACCAAGGTGATATTTTATCAATGACAACGATTTTCAAAACTTATGGATATCCCATCCATAACATGCGCAATTGAATTCCCTGTTTTTATGTAAAATTCCACTTAGATATATTTGTTCGTATAAAAAACAATCATGAAAACCCAAACATATTATTGTCTAATACACAGCCCTTCATTCAATCATCCCTATTATAAAGTTGTTTCATTTCCGTATGACACATTTGAAGTAAAAACATTATAATTGCGCCGATGGCTCGCCGGGACTCTTTACTCACCCATTCACAGTCAGTCACTCGACCATTCGTTCTCTCATTCACAGCGGGAAGGTATTTTAACAAGCAAAAAGTTTGGACACGCGACCCAAGCGCATCTGAATTTAATTAGTTTTCCATCCACTGAGATGGTTTAAACTTTTTTATTTTGAATAGGATTAAATATGATATTATGAATTTTAAGACCTTGGTGGTGCATTTTTTGTAATTGAACTAATTTTGTTTTGATAGAGTCAGAAACGCGAGTTTTATGTTTGACCATCGGTTTTCTTTTCGAATAAACTAAACGTTTAGTCGATGCAAAAACGATTTCATTGATAAATACGTAAATAAGAATAACATGTAAGAAATTGTCGCTATGCAGCGAGAAGAAGAGTAAGATACAGAAGGTCTGTCTTCTTGGACATAGTCTGCAGTTTAAGTAGTGATTTACTATTTGATTATCGCTGCATGAATTTTATGAGTTCAGAGCATTCGGTACCGATCTTGTTTTATGAACTTTTACGCACTCCGGATTGAATCATTACAATCGATGGCATACCTGATAAGGAGTAATATTCTCAGCAAGTGGTTAATAGCTGCAACAAGTTCATCCCGTTCTCGGGAAACGCAGCGGGCAAGGGCATTTCTTGGTTTTATGCAACTCTTAAGAGATATTTTAGTTTTATTTGATGGCGACCGCTGTGAGGTGTGGTTTGATTTCTATCTTTTTGATTGTCATCGTTTGACATTATGTTAATGTAGGTAATTGAAATAGTTATTGTCAATGTATGATGCTGAACAGATTAGCTGTTTTGCTTTGGAAGTTACCGGCGGCGCCGCATCGTTTTTTCTACATGTATATGAGACACATCAACTTGTTGTTTTAGGTTCCTTTGTTTTCTAGGGTGAGTAAAATTTCGATATGTTTGGCGTTTGGTGTTTTGCCGCTGTTTAGTGGCAAAATATTGTTATTACCTATCGTTTCGGCAACCCTCTCAACTAAATAAGACGCTAGCGTCTTCTTATTTACTTACATACAGGACCATCTGACTTTTTTAGTAGCCCTTTTCGACCTACTTCCGGGAAGAAGGTTTCTTACTTCCGACTGTGGCTTTTACTTTATCTTTTTTGTTAAATTATTAAACATCAATCACAAATTTTCCTCGGTGCCTGCGCGAATACTCTGACTCGAAAATCCGTGCTGTCTCTTATCTGTACTCCATATTATTATCGAACAGGGTGCCACCGGCTTTAAGTTGTTGACAAGTTGATTTTTATTCGAAAATTGGACGGGTTCTGCTGCCGTGATTAGGTAGGGAGAAACGGGTTGTCGCCGAAAACAAAAGGTTGAGTTTTTGATAACAGAAAGTAAATGTCCACTTTGCAGGTGTTCTCTTGACTGATTTTATTCTTGAGCTAATTAAGTAGTTGAAATAAGTTCAGTGACGTACCGAAAATACGTCTATATACGAGTATTTCTTACAATACGATTAAGAAGTTATCAAAAATATTTTAGGATAAGTCCGAGATATCTGCGTATCTCAGGAATCTCTTTGAAGTTTGCTCTCTTACGGGTCGTCAGATATCTGAAAATACAACCAGCCTGAAAAACGCTTAAGTGCTAAAGATAGGCAGTCACTCTACATAAAATTACCTACTATCACCCCGTTAGACAGGAAGCCGTACCCAACAACCTTGAAGATTAGGATAGGTAAATGATGATCTTTCTCTTGTCACTGTTAGTTTTTATTTGTGAAAATAAACGGTTTACACTACATACTATTTGAGCACGAATATAAAAAAATGTGCAACCAGCGACATTTCCCACATAATACAAAAACAATCAATACAAAAAAAAACATTCAATACATTGACCAGGTTGCCAATAGAATCAGGAAATTAAGCTGGATGTTCAGACTCTTAGATACGTCGTTCCCAGGTCTGCCAGTAATCATTCAGGTCATCAAAATTATTTCCTTAAAATGATTTGTGTTGCGCTAGTCCAGTCAGCGCTTTCCTATTGTATACCTGTCTGAGGTGGTGCTGCCAAAACAAAATGCCTAACGGTGGAAAGGGCACAAGGCGCTTTTATCAATAAAGAGAAAGAAAAAGATATCCTACTGAAGACCTATTTCGACTTAGTTACTTGTTCTCAGTCAGAAAACTTTATATTACACAAATTATATTAAAAACACAAGTTTCTTTCCTATGTTGCTGGCATACTAAAAAAAGAAGGAAAGACTTTATATTAAATATCTCTAGGACAAGGACTTTGCTTGCTAGTATGCAATTAGCAAAAGATCTGCTGCGCTATATAATAAAATCAATAAATACGTCTGCCCCAAAAACTACTATGACAGTAAAAAAATAATAATGGAATGGATACAAACGCCTACCTACAATAATACCGAAACACTTCTGAAACCTTGACACAAACACTCCCTCATACTCATGAAATATCAATCACACCTACAGGCTACACTCTCAGTCACATATACTTACACACATCACATCATCAGCCTATTAATGTTCCCACTGCTGGGACACAGGGCTCCTCTCTGTGAGAGGTAATGGGCCGTAATCATCTACGCAGGCCCAGTGCGGGTTGGTGGATGTCACATGTCTTCGAATTTTTGGTTCTCGGACATGCCGGTTTCCTCACGATTTTTTTCTTCACCGTTTTGAGAGCAGTGTGAAGAAATAATTAACACAAAGTAAAGCGCCTGCCTGGGCTCGAACCTACGACCTACTTGTAAGTCGCGGCCGATACCACTGGGCCACCACTGCTCTCACACACATATACACCACACATACTTAAACCCACTCATACACACATTTGATTTAATTAAAGTTAATGTTAAATTAAGTTAAGTTGTTAAATTTTAGTATTAAATTAGTATAATACGTTTTGCTTTTTGTATAATACGTCTTGCTATGGAAGAACGGATTCTCCTAATACGGGCACTGTCTGCCTAAAAAGAGGATCCAATCAAAATAATTTGATTATACCTAAAATTGTTTTACCAATAAACTATTTTCTTTTCCTTTTCACATGTTCTATGCGTCTTTAAATACGATACACCCTTTAGCTAAAGGGGCTCTCTTCCTTATTCAAGAAAACAAAGCTTTTATCAGTTTCAATGCAAATTCAATGCAATTATCTTTCTTCTTTGCCGTATAACCCTACAGTGCCAACGAATTCCATGTCTGATGTAAAAGACAGGAAGCACTTTTATTTCAGTTATTTCAAGACTATTACAACCCTTCTTAGTTTCCGTCTGCATATTTGCGTGCAAGCGACAGAGATACAAATTCCTTTGCAAACTTTTTTATTCTGAAAACCTGAAGAAATCTCGTTACGAAAAAGCTCTGGAGAATGAAACATTGTTCATTGTTTTAAAGGAAGTGTAATATTAAATTCGTGAGAGAAAATGTGGATGCGGATACAGCCCGTTTTAACCTAACCTAGACTTGTAGTATTAGTAGTAGTATGTTTTGAAAATATGCAAAAGATATGTGTGGCCTGAGCGGTGGGGTTCAGAAAAGCAGTCCCTTCATGTATTCAGTTTCTTTAAGTTATTCTGGAAGTCGATCCCAAAATACTCGTATTTGGAAAAGGCTAGGCAGATAATGACATCAGAAACCTATCCTTCATAATTCAGAACATTTTGAACTCGGAACTCAAATCACGGATCACGGACACGGACGTGTCGTGTGTAACCGTTTTAGTGGAAATTTTCATAGTTATCATTAGTTACTATTAGCTACTAGTTATTATTAGCTAGCTATTCAGACATGTGACGAAATTAGGTGTCTGCAACTAATCATGGCATTTAAGTTACATCTTATTTGCTAATCTAGATCTTCTAAATTATTCCTTAGATATTGTATATGGAGCATAAAACACATAAATATAAATAAGCACTACTTGCATGCACATAACAATATTGATGAAACCGTCCCAATTCGGATTTGTGCCAATTTTCGGGTAGCTAATAAAATATATAGACTCTGGTATATTGAATCTATTGCTGCACGAATAGAATTATTGTAAGTACCTATTACTCTCATACTTACTATTATTGATAACAGTCCAGTTGTTTCTATTTTAGTAGACGCTAAACGATTCCCCCCTTCCGTGCTTCTTGTTCTTCTTCGTCGTTTCGTTGATTCCAAAATTAAATATGACCGGAACTCAGCCACGTCGACAGCTTTATCATTTGCCTCACAAAGATCTTTCAGGGTGTAGGTGTTGTTGCACGGAGAGCATGACAAGAGATGAGACATTGTTTGGGACGTGTGAGCTTTTAAAAAGGCTACTCAATATTTTTTTAAGTAAAAAGGGACATAAGTATATTGTAATGAAGTTGAGCAACAGTATCTAAGGTAAAGTTATCAAGATTAAGTTATTAAGATTTTCGTCTTACAGATTTCTTGATGTTTAACTTACTCAGTCTAAAATCTAAGTTTCGCAAGTGTACCTATCAATCTAACGCAAAATTGTATGTGATACTTTTTATTTTTATTTTTGATAGTGTGACTACACGCCAATTATCTCTATATTTTGGTTACCGAATATTATTTTATATTTCAAACTGCGCGTGGCCGCCATATGTGCGAAACACATTGAGGCACGGACACTTGGGTTTAAAGATCGGTTTGACAGGCAACGTCATAAACTATGAGACAATATACATTTCTAAAACAAATCTTTTAAAGAAACTCGTAAATTGCCTCTTGATGTAAAAACTGTCAAGACAAAAGTAGTATTTCAACGTAATTCTAAAGAGACTTTGAATATCCGATTTCTAACACGAACCCGAAAACCATAAATTAAGATTGGGCAAGAGGCTGCAAGCCGTGAACAGAGTACCGTGGTATTTTTTAGAAATCGCAGGCGCCCGAAGGCGGCGCATGGCGGTGTGCGGGCGCCGGGGTTCTATAGATGGCTAGGGCAGGTAGTGAACCCAAGGATGTTGGGAAGGAGACGTAGACACTTAGCTTTAGGCAGGGAAATAGGACGGACTGATTTTGAGAGATCAAGAGAAGTCGGGTTTTAGGGTATAACTTTGGATCCAATAATTGAAAGTCGTGTCGTTGTAAATATCGTGGTAACGAGTTTAACTATTAAGTTAATTATAATTTAGTCTTATTTCGTAATAGTATTGTGTGAGTGAGTGCCGGAATGACTGGGTAAGTTTTAATCTTTATATAACATAGGTAGGGACAAATCGCTAATGTACACTTTATTCTAGCGTGGCGAGAACTTGTATTTATCTTCTAATCCACACCTCGACAGATATTTGTCACTAGCATTTGGTTTAGGGAAGCGGTGAAGTCTTCCTTCACACTTACAAGCGCTAATTTCATCAATTGTTACACTCTACAATTACTAATTTGATTATGGGCCATTATTGAGAGTTAACTGACATAACACACATGGAAGGCGGAACCGCTAATATTCACTATTTGTATAAAATAGGCTAAATGGCCTCCTTTAATTGAGAACGTAGGACAACCATTTGTTTGTTGACAAATACTGGTTCCTATAGAAGGTCTGGCTCAGAACACTTTGCGTAATACTTGCTGTCGCTCAGATCCAGGGAGGGGGGTAGGCTTCACACGGTAGGCTTCACAAAGAACCCCAAACTACATCGTCTAAAGACGCTTAGGGAACGTGTCTCGTTAAAACCACACCACGCCGTTTTGTAGGCAGCTCAAAATCGTCACTATTTAGCGAGACACGATATTGGATGGGTACTGCTCCTTAGCGGTCCCGAAAATCCACGCAATGGGCAAATTAAGGAAATGAGAAGCGACGAATAAATCCGCTCCGACGTACGGCAAGTTTTGGCAATGAATTCTGCACCAGACCGAGTCTACGCTACGCCTGCATAGTATTGTATTGTGTTAATAAAGGTTGAGTAGATCGAGGGTGAGCTATTTATAGTGCGCGTCCAGTAATTCTGGGAGCATGTCTTGTTCAATGGCAGAGGCGCTTAGGCACAAACAGCCCTCTGTCTTAGGATTGAATAAGACATGTTTAAGTTTAGGGAAACATGTATTGCTTGGACCGTTGCGTAGCCTTCTCTAAGGCCTCGTGTTCTAGGACCAGCATTACACGTACGACGTGCCTGCTGTACAGACGGTCTCACGTCACTCGGGTGGGAAATCTAGACTATTATCAATGAACTCATTAACGTAAATCAATTAAACGTATTTAACGCAAGCGTAGCGTTCCTATCCATTTCCTTCCGTTAGGTAAATAATGCATTTTGCAACCCTTTGTCTAATTAACTTCATACATTATTATTGTTTTACTTAAAGTCCTTATGGCTAACAGACAGAAATGTGTGCTGGAAGTTTGTTTCATCATTTCTTCTTACCAGCTATTGCACATAGGAAATGATGGTGGGTTGGGCGCTTTTGGGGCTGTCTTTAGGAGAGTTGATCTAATCAACTGCAGTTACTTCTAAAGTTAAAACTCTCTGACAAATTATTTAATTGTATTTGTATTAATTCTTGAATGTATATTCACTACCCGTGACCACTATTCGGTCTTTGATGTAATACTCTATACATTAGTGTAAAGGGTTTCTCACACAAGATTCAGTTAATTATAACAATTTAGTTTATATCCCCTTAGTTACGTTTTATCCTTCTAAACCACTTCCAAGTTATAAATTTATAACTGTGAATTCCAAAACAAAACAAAACATAATTTGGTACTCACTATAATCGGAAGAGAACCATCCAGTCAATGGTGCGAGGTTCATTGGACAGCGCGGAATGGCGGGGCGCTGTCTCTCTTTCATCAAAAGAGCCGACCTTAACTCTAAATCTAGGGCACGTTTAGGAAAAACGAAATTTTTATCAGCCTAGGGTCGTTTAGGAACCGTCACAATAGGCAGCCATTTTACACCTACCTCACCTGATATTAAGTGATAATATCATTGAGAGTGGATCGTGGTTATCTAGAAGTAACCACTCTTGACTTAAACATCCCATGTTATAGGCAAAAAGATTTATAAAGAATCTAGATACAAAACTAAGTTTTGTCTATTTTCCTAAAAAAAACTCTCATCTCAATCAGACCGTGGAATACACACAATAACCTAACAATAAAACCTAAGTGAAGAAATAAATATATATATATCTATCATATATTTTCACACAACGAAGTTTTCTTTACTAGTCCATCTGAACGCCAACAAACATTACGTGACTCGATCCAGACAACCATTACTCAACGCACATTTTTCTATTCATATAAATTCTAGCCTGCCACCGCGCCCTAGCGCGGCACCTTAACTAAGATATTCGTACATCAATAGACAATTACTATTTACTGTACTTTAAGAATTGGGCATGAAGAATGATTTTTATGTTTAATCGGTGAATTAGGAGAAGTTGGAGGAAATGATAGAAATAGACATGCAGTGTTATTCTGTAAATTATTTACCATGAAAACTTTGCTGTGGTGACCTGACAATCTTTGGCACTTCTTCTTCTTCAATCGATCCCGCATTACTGAGGATCGTAGTCACTGGACCCCTTTAAGCGGAAAATCTGCCTCCATCAGTTCCGGTCCATAGTTGCCATCTTCACCTGCTAATATTTTCTTGAGGATGTAGCGTCTTACACTTGATTGGACAATCCCGTTGGCGACCAGCTGGTGGATTAACAGATGGAGTTAAATCCGTGGCGGAGAATTGGGAATGAATAATAATTATGATTTGCTGGGTTATAATAATTATGAAGCCTTACAGTGGATACAGGCCGGTATTATTTTAAAGCTACTTTAGATATAACATTTTGTTTCAGCCTATATATAGCAAAAAACTTGAAATTTATGGGCCGTGTTATTGGGTGTTTTAAATCTGATTGAAAATCAACGGATACTGTCGTACTTCTTCTACCGCCAAAAAT
This sequence comes from Orthosia gracilis, assembly GCA_947562075.1. Taxonomy (NCBI): domain Eukaryota; kingdom Metazoa; phylum Arthropoda; class Insecta; order Lepidoptera; family Noctuidae; genus Orthosia; species Orthosia gracilis. Next base: position 8,552,175 of record OX387266.1, on the reverse strand, counting down.
AACACCATTTTCACAAAATCATCCTATTTCTCCATTACAGACCTTTTTTACGCCAGCCTGCATATAAAGCTGATTTACCGTATATAAAGGTGTGCAGAAGTCATTAATTCCAAGATTTACTTTACTTGACTCCCTTTGAGCGCCTAACATCCATCTTATATTAGTTTTTTTCCTTTGCCATTGACCGACTTAGCTTTTTATATTTCCATACTTGAATACGTAAAAGGTTCGCATTTATATTAGGAGTAATGCGTTTTGTAGGCAGAATTTGGTGGCGTTTCTATGATTTTTATTGATGTTTGGTGATTGTAAATAAAGTTTTGGTAATCAATGGTATTTGCCTCTCAGTTTTTGAATGACTTTGCCTTCTTTTTTCATACAAATGACATATCATTTTAGACGTTCACTATCGAAACGTTCCCAAGCGTCACCATCGACCGGTGGGCGTCCAGCGGATTCTCGCAGCCATCACCACTGCACCAGCTCATAGGTTCACTTTGTCGCTTGATACGGACGAATGATATGGAACAAAATGGTAATTTAAAGCGATATTTATAAAGTTAACTTAATCAAATCAAATATTTTATTGATTTAAAAGTATAAAAATTGATAAGTGGCCAATGCAAAGTGTTAACGAAATGAAAAAGTAACAATTGAGGGAATGAAAATTAGACAACAAGTATAAAATACCTTTAAGACAAGAAAATTAAGATTTCAGAGATGAAGTCTTAATTTTGCGAGTCAAAAAAGAAAGAAAAAGATGATTTTACTTTCTTAAAAGCTCTTTTTGTAGAACCCGAAGAAGAAGGCATGACAACTTAAACGATACGCTCAAAGTAATAAATTTTCCCGAACCAAGATGCCCTTTTAATTCGGTCCGGTCTCTTTATTAATCCGTAATGACGTAGGTGAGGCACATGTTGTGATGTGATTGAACTGATTGAAATACGTCGCCGACATACTTGGTGGAAAGAATTGACTTGGATTCGTCAGTCTGGATAAGAAGTGATTGATTTTGAGTTATTTATTTAAACTGTATGTACAATAGTGATAAATAGTTGGACTTAATGCAGCAAGGCATTCTCTACCAGTTAACCTCGTGGTAAAAGGACACAGTGGTAGGTGTACAAAATAAAAAATATAAACAATAATTAAATTCGGATATTCAAAATTTAACTAACTAATCAATATTTGGCAATCAATGGTTTGGTTAGGTATGGATATTTTACACTGACCTCTAAATTACTCATTGGGTATTTAAACTAATCATAAAGAGGTAAATTTTTTTCTCCGTTCGTATGTTTCAAAAGGTTATCTCTGGAAACACTGATACGATTACGAAAATTCTATGCGATAGATTACTTTTACACCGGAAATTACACGTTTCTTGTGGGTTAACCCACCGAAGGTAGGCCGCACCGCAGGTAATCAATATACAATTACTTACCTGACTTGTACATTGTTTGATCGTAAATAATATCTATACCATTGAGCAAAGTTTTTTTTGGCCATTGTTTACCGAAGATTTTCTAATAATGCAAACAAACTCCTGTCTGAGATTCTCACTAAATACAAGAACAAAAGTTTTTAGCAGTAAAATTACAGAGAGATTATGTCGGTACAGTAATCTTTTAGGCTTATTCCTCGTAATAAGGTTATTCAAAATAAAGTCCATCTCTAAAACAGAAAAAATACACCAACAAACTTCTTTACAGTAAACTGAAAAATAAGACGGAAAACGTGCCGACGCTCATCTTAAACTTTACTTTGCAGAAAACGTGTCTACGTCTTCCTCGCTTCAGTCTAAATGCGAACAGCGAAAAAATATATATCAGGGTTGTTTATAAGCCTATATATAAATATCGTTGAGCAGTCCTGTGTCCCGGAAATGCGGAAAAATTATAAAAGATCTCTATGGTCGTGATGGTTATTTGGAATATTTTACTAATTTGTGCTACGCTGTGACGTGGACGTGTACGGTTTTGACATTATGATTTCTGTTTTTGTGTGTTTTATTGTTCCGTGTGCGGTTTTATGTTTTGTTTGTTTTATATTTCACAGGCAAAATATTGCGAAATTAATAACGCATAAGTTACATGATAAGTTGCCATTCCAACATTTTTGTATCAAAGTTAAGTGGACACTACCGGTCAAACTGGTTACTGGCGCCTGTTCATTGACGAGAAAATGGGTGGTATTATGTCAAAGAAACAAAAAGTAACCGCCCTGAAACAAGCGGAAATATACTCTATTTATAAGTACCAAGGTTTAAATTAAGTCTGCACAATTTTGTCGCTTAAGACAAAAAGAAAAACAAGGCTGTACCGACGCAAATGTCAAGAATTCTCGTACGTACAAAATAAACTATTCAATTTTCGCTCTTCTTCTGAATATTTTATTTGCAGTAGGTGCTTGTTTCGCTTGTAACTTTTTAATGTTACTTAAGTCTTTCTTGTTTATTGATGGGTGTTACCGTTTTAACAGAGGTTGGATTAAAAACCATTGGACTCCTGTATGATAATAATCGTTGCTTCTGCTTGATTTTTAAATGTATAATTACTGGATCGTGTGAAAAAGAACGTTTGTGCATTTATACAGGCTGAATTTAAAGGGAATGTTGGTATGTCTGTCTGATATTAAAAATAAACAGGTTTTAACCGACTTAAAAAAAAGGAGAGCCAAAGTGGGTATTAGAAGTAGACCTTGATTAAGCAAGTATTTTGCTCATTAAGGACATAAAATGATGTGAATTATTACAGATGCATGTGCAGTAAAGTTTTGAAAATATTTGTCAGAATATTTTCCACTGCACTTCCCCTTCTCATGCAACTTGGAATTTAAACGAATGGAAAGAATGATGTCAATAAAAATCTTAGGTCCATACTCCAATGATCTCCACCCAAAATAGTCGCCTTGACAATAGAAAAAGACTCTCAATAGAATTAACGTCAATAGTTTGATGATTCGAAGTGGAATTGAGTTGGAGGACATGATTTGGAAAGTAGCCCTTAGTCTTAAATGAACTAGGAAAGTACAGTAGTAGATTTCCATGTGCACACACGTACGAAAACTTTTCTCAGATGTGCGCGCCAAGCTTAAACTAACTTAATTTAGCTCTTGGTCTACAACCAGAATAATTCATAGAAAAAAATTAAAAACTTGTTTAGTACACTAAACGACATAAATGAAAGTAAATATAAGCACTATACCGCCCCCAATACTCACGCTGGCTATAATTAGCTTTTCGGTATCAATTAATACGTAACAATTCAGGACGCATAAACTTTTACTAACGAAAACGAATAAATAAACTCGGGTTTATTTGTGTTTTTTGCCTTTTATTGGCTTGGATTTTTTTAGCATTCCCTTAAATAATTATAAAGTTCATCGACTGTCTTTCTATCTATATGTTTGTGTCCTTCATCATCATCTTCCTGCCATTGTCTGTGTCCTTATGATTTGATAACTATTCACCCGATTGCCGAAGACTACGACAGGAAGGCGTAATGTAACAACGCATATTCAAAGAAATTGTTTTACAGGCTGACATTCTTCGTCGCTTTATCGCGTCGTTGCACCTTTCTGCGAAAGACTTAACAGATTTATCTGTAACATTAAACTAATAAATAGATGTACCTTGTACACCAAACTAGAATTAGTTTTACCCGACTACGGCGAAGCCAAAAGAAATGGTTATGATTTTAGAAGCCTATGTATGTATGTTTGTATTTGCGTATGTTCCTCAGTAGCGCCTAAACTATTCATCCGATTTTGATGAATATGGTGTCAATTGATTGGTTATTACGACCCAAGTAACAAAATCTAAAAAAACAAATAAAAAAAGAACCCGTAGTCGGATAACATTTTTAATTAAACTTTTTGCTTCTTTATACTAATATATCCCTATCTAGCGGTCAGACAAAGGACCAATTGGTTTAATAATCTTCTAAAAAAGTAATTATAAATACAAAGAAATTTTATAGTAAGAGCCAAGTGTTGAGCAGTTACATAGTATATTGTACAAATAGACGAACAAACAGTTTGAATGTAAATAAGTAGGATTTTACTGAATAACGTGACCAACTTTCATTTGAAACGCCCATTCATTTTAACAAGTTTTCATGTTACGAGGGTGAATAAACTAACCGTAGTTGTAGTTGACTGGTGGTTTATTAATTCAACTATTTGTATTTATGAATCAGTAACATAAGGAAATTATGGAAATTAAGATAAAAGTGGTTCTAGACAAAATAACATTCCGTCAATCATAACAATTGTCAAAAGGCGAAAATGAAAGAGATTGGCGTGACATTTCTGTAACCAATCTCCATTATTTTGATTTTTTGACAATCGATATCGCATCTTCAACAGACAGAGTACGAAAAAATATAATTATTTATTAAAAAAACATACAAATGGCTTTTTCGTATTCTTCTCAACACATCCTTTCATTTGATTCCGATAACACGTCATTGCACAAAAAGTAACTCGTCCGCCATCTTGGGCCGTCTGCCATATTGGATTTAGAATGACGAACCATGCATTGTCATCCAACTAAAATTGTATGCAAATCGGTTTCGGATAACTGCTTTAAAATTCGTTCAGTATAGTTGCAAAATTTGACCCAAACATATATACATACATTGCAAGTTAAATTTTCATCTGATATGGATTTAAATGAATGTGTCTGTGCACTGTGACCAAATAGACAAATGAACGAATAAAGTTTTAATATTAACTAAAATAGCAAACAGTATCCGCCTGTTATAAAATTACCTTTGTGTTTCCTCGGTTCCCAGTTTCCGGTACTCCTTACGGGCTGTGGAATTATACCGGGAGTAGTTTATATATAAATAAATGTTCCTTTTTATGACCACATGTGTGCATGAAATTGACAGCATCAAATAAAAGTTTTACATTATTTATTAGCTATTTGCTTATTTTCTGAAGCTAGTTAGGAACAATTTACATATTTGCTTGTAATTAGGGATTTATGTCAGCTGCTGATAGAAAAGCTGCTTTTAAGGTGTCTTGGGCATGAGCATCTTAAAAGTTCAAAACTAAAAATATTTGCCAGGTTCCGAACTCACAACCTTCTCAAAGAGCGGTTTCAAAGTCCTGTAGGCTATCACGAGGATATCGGTTAAGGGTATCTATAAAACAGTAATAATTATTATGCACCACCATATCGACCAGTTAGGTACTCCTGCAGATAAGATATTCTGCCAATTATATAAATCAACTGTTTAATAGTCTTGTTTTAATCTGCATTACTACGGCTACATTACAAAGATGTGAGCTGAAAAGATAAAAAAATAATTGAGGGTCAGTACACACGGGATTTGCCTCTCAAGCAATCAACATACATTTTACGTGAAGCCTCTACCTGAACTCCACAACCCATTTATTAGGAAGCAAGATATCCCTTGGTAAGACAGGTAGATTGTGGTAAACGCTCCTATTGCTCGATATTCATTAAAGAACCTGACAAAACTTTTTTGGTAATCTATGAAGAACTTGGAACTTGACTGGAATTGCTATATTTTACACCCTAGCAGGGTAATAATAAAATATTGAAACTTATAATAATATTATAACATTTTGTACTGAAGGCGGTCAACCCGTACAATTAGTCTTTTACTTCCTCAATTAATTAAAGATATTTATTACTTGAACGATATGAATTAATATCATTCCAGGAATAACATGACATTAAAGATCTTATGCGTACAGCACCTTAATAGCAGGCGCCTCAAGAAACGAAAGCATTCGAAGAGCATTTGTTCCACATTTAAAAAACATGATACATAGCGAATGGAAAACCATAGAACAGAGGGAAGCTTCGGCGGACACTGCTATAGACGGCATTGTCATAACTTCCCACACAAACAAAGCGTGTCACCTTTTACTCATAGGAGATAGTTCTAATTGCCTGCAACCAGGTGATTAACAAGATCGAAAAATTCAAGAGTGCCTCACGCCCACAATGTGGACCGATGACCTGATGAAGTCCGTAGGAACCCACTGGATGAGGCACAGGATCGATCGAAGAAGTGACACTTGGCCTTCTCCTATTTCCAGCAGTCCTACGGGTGAAATGATGACAGTGATCTGACAATGGCTATGACAGCCGAATCTTTACTTGGCACATATGGCGTGGACAAAAATATTAGTGGCCAATGGCCTCTCTAGGTTCCGTGTTCTGTATCATTAACTGAATATCGATTTAGCAACATGATTGTAACGACATCGATTCATTAAGTTATAGAGCTGTCGTTTAAAAATCATACGCCAATCGATCATATTTTTAATCTCAATTGCTGTCAGCCATAGATTTATACTGCAGTGTGGCAAATGTTTTGCTTAATTATAGTCAATTTAATATTTTAGAGCTGGATATTTGTATCAGATTTATCAAAGTTATGTGAATTTTTATACATAGGTGTAAGATGGTTGTTGATTTTAGACTAACTCTATTAAACGTCCTAAAATGTGCGTCAAAATCATTTTTTCTATTTTTTTACGTGGCGTCTCGCAGGTAAATACTAAGATTTTCTTCTGCTTAACCGGTCTTCCCTGTGAAGACTAATCTCTTAGCCAGCCAGGCTCAAAAAACTAAACCTAAACGACCACGCTGAGGGCTAACTAACTAACTAACTCAAATATCGCTTATGCCTGGTGGGGGCGACAGGGGGAGGGCACTTGGCGGCGGCGGTGGAGGAAGCCACTTAGTGCAGGCGTGGGGGCAACAGGGGCCATTGCGTCGGGGACTGGAATTGGTGCTGCGATGGGGTGGGCCTCAGCGCAATCGGAAGACATCGGTAACGGAGACTTTCTGGGCTAGTAAATCCTTACGGATTTCCTCCGTAGGGATTTCCTTCGATACACGCCGAATCACTACTCGGGTGGACCTTTCTTCAGGGAGGAAGCAGGTATGGAACGAAATGTTCCTACCTTTAAGGAAGCGAGTTAACTCTCGGTTATCTCGGAAAGTGAGGACTTAGATTCTGATGCCCTGTTGGCAAGCAAGTAGACTTGGAATAGTTAATTTTACGCTCAATACAAGCGTTAGAAACGTCATTCCAATTTCCTTTATCTTGAAGATAAATAGTGGCGGGGGAGGTAGCTTTCTAGTTGTAGCTATTACCATGGGGCTGGGGGATCGGTTAATCCGTTGAGAAGTGGTAGCGGTGGCAGAAGTGGCTGAGGGAAGGTTTTTGTTACAGCCTTTTTGGCCTTGGTAGCGTGTGAGGGACTCTTCCTCTTTTTTCGCTTACCTTCAGAGTAAATTATGGAGTCACCATCAGAAAAAATGGTGTCATAGTCCTCTGACATATCTGGGACATCTGGGTCGACTAATACGACATACTCCGCTCTCTGTCTCGTTGCGCCCGGGCGGAGCGCGCGGTGAGACGTGCGTGCGAGGCGACGGCTGGCGGCGAGTGCGTCAAAATCAATTGTATATTACTCTCATTTAAAGCTAAATTCGTTAATTTTTTTATATGAAAATTCCTAATTAAAAAACACAAAGATACTTAGTCCGTATTCCAAAGAAGGCAGACGAGGAAAATTGATTAAAATTCAATAATAAAATCAAAATTAGGTTCTTTGAAATGAAAAAACCAATTCGTATCAACTTAAAGTCATCGTTATTTTTAATTGAACTTATAACTTCATGTTTACTTTGTTAGTAGTTTTGCTTGCATGACAATTGCTACGGTGTTCAAGTAACGAGCGAATTTCATGCCAGCGAATAAATTCAAATTTTAATCACCGTATTTCGATGGTGGTTTTGAATTATTACAGTACCTAATATAATTTGTTTCAGTAAAAGCATTTAGTTTATATTTACCATTGGAATCTCAAATATTTAAGAAAATATAGAAACGACAAGAAAAGTTACAGCTATAATGACACGACACTGGTGCAAAATAGTTTGTTAAAATATTCATTTTTTTTTTATTTTGTGAAATAAAAACAGAAAATTATTTTTTCGTATCATTGTAGATAAAAACATGGTAAAAGAACACAATTTCTATATAGAAACGCAGGACAACCTTTTAGTTCTAATGAAGAAATTTTTGTTTTTTTTTGCAGTTTGATTTATTTATAAAAAAAAACACGTTCGAATTTTCTTACAAAACGTTTTGCAACTTTAATTAACAGGGTCATTCAAAATGCCAGCTTTCCCATACAGACTTCATCAAGTGTAATTTTTAAGAGATATTAGATGTTTAAAAGCGGAATAGTCGATGGTAAAAGCTCTGCGATCACCAAAAAATACAAATCACAATCGCAAAGTCACCATCGTGCAACCAGCCTAAGGCCCTCAGGGTTTTAAGTAATGGCAGTTTAATTCAGTCCAGTTTATGACATTCAATTAAAACCCAAAGGTGCTCATAAATTATCATCTTGTACTATTAAGACGCAATTATTTTCATATCTTTTATGTTTTATATTTCTTTTGAACTTATATTTTGACATAATTTATAGGTGGTAACAAATTTTAGCGGCTATATAATATTTAGTTGTTGCAATATTAAAATGTGTGGTAACCACACTTGGCTTGAAGTGATATTTGAGGTAAAATTGTAAGTGCAATCTGTATGAACAGTTTATTAATATTCTTGGTCCTAAAAATTTTCTGCTAACTCATACAGCTTTATTGCACGAGTAGGTAAGTACCTATCTATTATATTTCGTTTCCAACATCATTAATAAATTTAATAATATTCCACAATTGCACATTAAATTCATAATAACATCGTTTTAATATAACCGCAAAATGTTCTGCTTAATATATACTTAATATATACAAAATACGCCATATCATAATATCTGTTATATATAAATATGCCATTAGAGAATGAATATGTTAGCAATATAGTAAATACAGGAAATCGTGGCTAAGTAATAACAGCTGCGCTCGTGGATCTTCTAGGTAAAGCAAAGCTTGCCGAGGTATGTCCGTGGATGGGTCACCATTAACGGTATACTCGTACATAGGGTTTAACGTGCCTCAAAATCACATTAAGCTGATGGTCCCGGCTGTAATTTGTAGATCTTTGGCAGTCGTTATGGTAGTCAGAAGCCAGAAAATCGAGTTACCCAGTTACTAGGTTGTGCAGATCAGATAGGCAGCCATTTAAAATATTGGAATGCAGTGGTTGAACTGGAAGCCGACCAGCAAAACCAACGACGATATAACCACTGGTGGTTATATTCTCTTTGAGCAAAACATACATATCTTTAGACCAATTTTTCATCTAGGTACTCTAATAAAACGAAACTTGGTTTATAGAGGACTATATATTGTGTCTATATATCAGTGTTTCTTATAAACAATACTTTTTAACGAAACCATTCTTTAAAGCGTATTGTATATAAGTAATAAAATAGTTTTTTTTTATTAGGACTTAGATCAAGGATCTAAATATGGATCCGAAAAATATCGCCGCGGACACATTCCCGATATTTTTGTATAAAAATGTGTCCGTGTCAATAACAGGAACAAATTGCATGTCGCGGCGACAAACATATGCGATGGAAAATACTAAGCCAGGTGAGGACTAAAATAACGTATCTGAGAAAACTAAATTAATTTGGTATGAGCAATATTTTTTAAGAGATGCCTGATTTTTAGAGATATATGTATGTTAAAGAATGAGCCTGCCTGCAGTAATTGAGACGTGGTGGTTACCAAGAACAATAACTTCTTCGAACCGATCAACACAGGGAATTATGATTAATTATATATTATATAATTATTTATAATTATAGTAATATTAATTATATTGTACATCTTTGCTCTAAAGAGCACGTTACGGATTTTCCAATATAGTGTAAAAGTTACTTCGACTAAAATTTTTTTTGAAACTTCTCTTTCTGTCACAGTACCGCCAGCTACAAGGTTTTTTACTGTTGCTGAAAATCGTCAAAACACCACTTACCCCTCTTTTCTGTAGCGCTTAATATTTCGTTTTAGTCACACATATTTCGGTTTACAGGGGTTTCACGTAAATGATTCTGTCAGATTTCTGAAAGATTTTATTTTAGAATTTCTAGATAAGGAAATATGCATTCCAGTTTAAAGATAAATATGAGCTTGATACTGTGGGATTTGTTGGAAAAAATAGCTTTTAAGTAAATAACGCTCATGGAAAGTCACTTCGTCAATTAGTGGAAAGATAGTAATAGATTGTAGCTTTTATGTATTTTTTTAGATTAAACATCCTATAGTATCCCTACCTACTATTAATCATCATCGGCCTTTTAATGTTCCCACTGCTGGGACGTAGGCCTCCTCTCTGTGAGAGAAAGGATGAAGGATGAAGGACGCCAGGGACGCCCTGGGATTCGTTTTAATGACCATACAAGTGACTGGATCCGACGAGTAATTATGTGGTGAGCTTTTTTTGTGAGAGTCAAACTTCAACTGTGAATAAACATTCTGTGAATCGTACAATGGTCAATTAAATTACCCATTGCACTTGGGTACATTCAGGTGTTACGGCGAAGAATCCATATTAACATTATTAATGCGAAAGTAATTCTATCTGTCTGTTTATAAACTATTTACGTTTAAACGGCTGAACAGATTATAAGATGGTATAGTGTGGGAATCAAGACAGTAATAAAATACAATACGAGAACACAGTGGGTAGGTAAAAGCAGTGAATTTTGGCGTCAAACCCGCAATATTATTAACTCGAATCATAAAATCGTACGTGTGTTTATCCTACAAATATATTCCTGGAACTTTCCCTTAACGTACGTAGGTGAGTAATAAACTAAAATTTATGTGAGACTGGTATAGGCTGATGATGATGGCTTTCTCAATAGGTAGTGGAAGAAGTTCATAGCGATGTTGTTTTTAGGGCGAAAATATTAGACGTACTTCTTCCCTAAGCCTGACTTGAGTTACCCACAGTTATAGGTACTTTATGGTTGGTACATCACAGAGTAGTTTTAGATTCATACCTGTTATAATGGCAAAAATTAAAAGGGTACGGGTAAGGGAAGTTTCAGCATTCATGTAACTACATCCAGCAGAGGACATCTTTCGGCTGAAATGGTGATGTTCATGATCTAACTAAACCAAACACATTTGAATAAAGAGTAAGTTTATATCAATATAAAGGAATAAGGACAAAACATCAACTAGAAACTACAAAACGTGTACTCGTAGCTTTCTGTACAGCCCTGCTGCGCGGGGCTCCTATTTCTGTCTGCAGGGTCAAAATTATGAAGACGATGAACTATCCGTGTCGGGCTGCCCTAAGCTCCCGAGCTCACTTCGCTCGCTCTTGGACTAATTCATTGACCATAATAATCAAATTGCCCAACCGTTATGTAGCAAACTATACTTCATAAAAGATAGTTCGATCTCTGCGAAATATCTCAAACTGACGTATACGTTATTGTTACGTTATTGTAAGCCTGTCAAGCGCTATTGTTACTGTTTTGATACCTACTGATAGCTGTCGCGCGAGAGATCAAGCTATCTTTTATGAAGATCAACAAACGATGACTGACACTGACGGTTTACACATAAAAAGACGCTATAAAACAAAATGGCGTCGCTTCGCGTTCTGTTCCACAGTGTAAACAAAAATTCGTTATTTCTTGTGTAAAAAAGTCAATTTTATTGCATAATACAGCACGGTTATTGTGCACATTAATTACACACCAAACTGATGGTGAATATGTGAAAATAAAATTATATTTATGTAAAAATATGACATAAAATTGAATAAAATACACCTCTACCGTCAAAGGAACATGAAATGACAACTTTGACGTCTACCACGACAATTTATCCAACCTAAAAATGTGAAACGGGTGTGCTATTTTCCAATTTGCATGGAAAATTTAAAAAAATATATCTAGTAAACTGTGAGTCTTGAAAGTTTTTAAGAAGCTTTCTATTTATGAGAACCATTTACAAAAAAAAAACCAAATCAACGGCCCATAATGGAAATTTATCCCATATTAATTCTGACACAGTCCTCAATATTTTCTTTGGCCTCCCTTTATTCATTTATCTTATCCTCATTGTAATCTCAGCCGAAAGACATCCACTGCTGGGTATAGGCCTCCCCTAAGCGTCGCCACATTGATCTGTCCTGTGCATTTTCGCATTCACAGTATTCCCTTTATTCATATCGAATATAAAACTCTAATAAAACCTTCAAAAAATGTTTCCTTGAAACTTTCAATAAGTGGAGAATCTTCACGTGTTTTTACCAGTTCAGAAATTCCAAACAAATTACTTCAACTCAATAAGAACAGCCGAAATTAAGGACTTCAGATGTTTGTAATTGGCTAACAACCTGAGAATCTGACGAAAATAAACGAGCCTTATTACATTACTTTTGAGGGTTTTGAGGCCAATAATTGGAGACGTTTTGCCGAATTTTATTAAGAGAAGCCTTATTAGTCTAGGTCGGAGATTGTCAAAGTTTTGTGCGTGTACCTACTTAGTTTTTGTGAACAAATATTACAAAAAGCAATATTGTCAGAAACAAAACAATATTAACACATTCCAAATTTTCACAATAGACTAAAATATTACTATCTTATTTTTTGTGCGCAATACAGCATATTTGTTAAGTAAAAAATAGCTACCTCAATTAAAAGTGCAACCATGGCACGAAAGGCAATGTTATTCACAGTTATGAATGGCATTGGTGAATGACTTGGGTTAATTGCAACTAATAGTAGAAATAAACGTGAAAATAAATATTTGTGAATCATGGCTTGACTCGATATTAAAATATAGATTTAAAATTTGATATGACTTTCATTGTTAGTGCAATTTTTAAATAGATATTAAACCCAGGCTGAGAATAAATTAGGTAGATAGGTACTTACCAACATTTTCATTTAATCTTTAGCGTGATTAAATCGCAATTAAAACCGCGGTGAATTTCTCAGCAGCAGCCCCGAGTTTGGATTTATGCTAACTTTAACATTTTTGGCGATGTGTGGTATTTTATAAGTACACTATGCCTAAAAAAGAAAATAGGTGTAATTTAGTTTTGTGAAATCATAGTAGGTAGCGCTTTACATTGTGTAAGTTATTTCATCGCCACTGCTCTAAAAACGGTGAAGGAAAACATCGTGAGGAAACCGGCACGTCATAGAACCAAAAAATTCGAAGATATGTGACATCCACCAACCCGCAATGGGCCCGCGTGGTGGATTAAGGTCCACTTACCTACCTACATATCCTACTTACCTACCTGCCTCCCCTACTTGCGTTGCTACCTAACCTACCTACCTAGCAATTTTTTTTCTAGTGCCATTCTTGCGCGGAGAATCAACACTACCATTCAGAAAATGACGTCAAATGCACAACGCCATCTATCGAATATGTAGTTCAGCTGTTCGAGTATCTGAATTGCGTGTGTTGTGATATTTTACTTTCGAACAATTTAAATTCATCTAACTTTTGATAGAGTGAACCGATTGCAATAAGAAAAGAGCTAAGTAATACTTAAAGTTAGGCACAATTTTTATGCATAAAAGTTATTTACATTGGTTTCGTCCAATTTACATGATGTGTGCACAACTAAACATACAAAAACTCCAAAAATGCTGGTAGTGGGTTCTGTTGGTTATCCTTTAACAACATGGCTATTTTTTTTGCCAATATTTTCGATGTGCAAAAACGACTTTTCTACAGATTTATTTATTTTGTCTGAGAATGAACTTGATATTCGAATAATTTATTTATTTATTTCTCTACTTTTAATATAGGTAAATAAAACATTTCATACTACCTAACATTCAATTATTTCAGAAGCAAGTTTGCATAACACTCATTTGTGGCTATACTTGCAAAACAAGGATATTTTTAGGGATATTCATATCATAAAGGTTAAGCAATAAATAGCCCGGATTTTGGTAATTTCAATATAGTTAATATACATACATAAACTCACACAACTCATTTTTTCTGTGAGAGTAGGCAGGAAGTACAAAACGCCACATCAACCGTACCGCTTGAAAATTGTTCGAGTGCAAAATAAACGTGGATGTTGATGAAGAGGCATCAGAAAGTGTCACCATCATAATCGCAAAAGCCATATGCCTCTATGTCGACCAGTTTGCTGCTCTTTGATACGGCGAGCGCTTGTGTCGCTGCTGATAAACATTTCTGAACAATGAATTTGGAGTTTCCTTCGACGTGTATGATGGATTGTGGTTTACAAATGACTTTTATTTTTTGAAGACCAAACCATGAATTGAAGGGTGTCATCAATGAGTCTGATGTCATTTTATATATACATCTACTGAAACCATTAAATCAATTTGTTTTTATAAACACGAATTTTAAAAGCCATCGCTCAGAGTGTTAAGACGAATCTAACAAAACAGAATCCGTCAGGCTAGAGAGAGTACAAACACTCGAAAAACGTTAAAATGAAACGTCAATTTCTGCATTTTTAAGAACCCATGTTCACACTACCAACCAATGTTGTACATTCTTAAATGTTTCAATCTGTAATTTAGTAAACCTCTAATTTAACAAATTGTCACTTCCGGAAAAATGCAAGACTTTTGAAAAAGTTATCTTTGTTCTATGTTCTATATAGGTCTGGTAAGAAAATGTATAATAACTGAACAAGTAATCTTGGAAAACCAAATTTTATTAGATATGTTTTTGAAAGTCAATTTCAGCAGTAAATATACATTTTTATTTAATCACTTCGTTTAATTTTAACATTTTAGCTACCATATCTGCCACAATGAGACACAGCATCGAAGCTTTGGCAATAAGTTGCCCAGAGGCTCTAGGCAATTGTGTGATATTCCATGAAACGAACGCTTCGCTACAGCTATCGATTGGTAAAATATCAAAATGTATGTGAATGCCAAGCGCTATAGAAATGACACATGATTATTGTCGCCTATTTTGGCATTTCAACCATCGCTATCGCTGATAGAATAACACTTTGTTTAGAGCTTCTAGTTAGATTTGAAAAGTGATGGTTGCAACCATGGCAACCTGAAATAAATAGGTATTGGTGATGACCCGCATAAACGAGATCCGTTCTCGTGGCCCCCATTTATCTCTCCAACTCAATTTTTCTTCGTCATATACCCTTACACTTGCAAGGGTATCTGTGTCTCAGAGCTCTAGGAGTCCAGATACGCCACATTAGGTATGACTGGTCTAGTTAAAAGTAAAACTAAGTCTTGTTTTGCGGAACAAAAGTGTGCGTTGTGAAAAACAATTTGGAGTTCGCCAGTTTGTTTTCCAAACAATTTAAGTTCTGTGACAAAGTCGCTATTCGAAATTTGCGGGATCCCATTTTACCATTATGACCAATTATAAATTATCATTTATAATTGGTCTTCAATTGTCTACCTTTAGAAACATTGTAAGTCCTGCTGCCATACACTATTCTGAATCATCCAGAACGGTAAGTTGTCACTGAGCGCCGTCGATTGACTGCAGTCTAGTTGTCATAAAAAGGCTACGGGTAATAGCAAGGAAAAGATACCATCTAATTACATATGATAAATATTATACAATAGGGTCTATATAAATACATGCAAGCACAACATAAATCACATTTACATCAGTGGAGGCTCAGTGGAATTATCCTTGTGGAGAATTTTGTGATGGTGAGTGAGCCTACTGTGTCATCATAGTTCCAGATAACAAACAAAGTTATATTAATATTTTCATATTGTCACTACTAACACCTCATCAGTACATCAACAAATCTCATTAACATTTCAATGTTTACCGTAACAATTCTGAAATGTAACAATTAATCATAATAGGTATGCTTCTTCAGTAAAAGTGATACCTATAAGTCAAATCATTAGTAAAAATCGATCCTTATTAGGCCAAAAATAATAAATTACTTACAAATGTCCTCGATAGCGAATTATCACGAAGTTAGGTAGCTCTTATTTCAATGCATACTAAAGCTATTTAAAGAAGACTAAGGATCAAATTAAATAATTATCCAATTCTTGTAGTTGTATTTGATCCGGGATCGAAGTAGATTGAGCATTATATTTACCTAAACTTAAGAAATACCTCCTCTGAAGTCCCGGAATAATAATCGAAATCATAATAAATTTCTTGGCTTTTGAATAAATTGTAAATTAACTATTGTTTTGAAGAATCTAGTATGTGAAACATTTTAATTTAGTACAATTTTAGTACAAAAAAACTGAAAAAAAAATTCGAAACAACTGTTTAAGCATAACATAACATCACGACTGTATTCCCTGAAGGGTTAGGGAAAGGTGCACACATAGTACAATTAAAATAAAATTTAATGCATTATGATGTTTGATGTCAACTCCCACATTTATGAGTTTTCGCTAGTCAATTTAATCTGAATACCTTGAATATATTATTTATTTCCAGCTGGTTTATCTAGAACGGCTACGATGAGAGCTGTTATATTGCTGATCACACTCGCCGCCCCTCCTGCTGAGGTGTTGCTGTACCTCATGCCTCCGAAATTTGTGCCTTATCCTGGCAATATGCACAGATTTAGTAACGGAAAATGTGCGCCTACAACAAGTAAACCGTATACTTTTGATTTCGATTATGATTATGAATTTAAATAATCTTTACTATTACATAATACTGGTTAACAAGATTTTGTAACGAGGAGGGTACTTAGTAATTTTGAAATACTTGTCCTCATTACAAAAATATGTTTATTTAGATTTTAGGTCTAGTTTGACAACAAGTTGCAAATTCTCCATAGACAATTTGAATTGAACATAAATATAACATCACGCCTGTTTCCCCAAAGGGTAAGGTACGCCTATAGGACACCCACATTTCACCTCTCAGTTTGAATAACGAATCTGCTAATCAGTGCATAAACTAATCATAACATGTTTACAAAGTTTATATAAATAAGGCCCTTAATGTAAACTATCTTTACTTATTTGTGCCATAGATTTGTATTTTTTTTATTCATGTGAACGCAATGTCTGAGGTTTCATGCATCTATTTATTATGTTGATAAGCGAAGGATGTTCTCCATTCATTGCCAGCAAAAACAAATATTATCGTTGGTTTTTTACAAGTTTTTTATTAACATGCAATCTTAATATATATAAATCTCGTGTCACAATGTTTGTCCTCAATGGACTCCTAAACCACTTAACCGATTATAATAAAATTCGCACACCATGTGCAGTTCGATCCAACTTGAGAGATAGGATAGTTTAAAAGGGTAGGGTAGGTAGGGTAAGGTAGGGTAGAGTAGGGTAGGGTAGCGTAGGGTAGGTAGGGTAGGGTAGGGTAGGGTAGGGTAGAGTAGGGAGGGTAGGTAGGGTAGGGTAGGGTAGGGTAGGTAGGTTAGGGTAGGGTAGGGTAGGGTAGGTAGGGTAGGGTAGGTTAGGTAGGGTAGGGTAGGGTAGGTAGGGTAGGGTAGGGTAGGGTAGGGTAGGGTAGGTAGGGTAGGGTAGGGTAGGTAGGGTAGGTAGGGTAGGTAGGGTAGGTAGGGTAGGTAGGGTAGGTAGGGTAGGTAGGGTAGGTAGGGTAGGTAGGGTAGGGTAGGTAGTGTAGGTAGGTAAGTAGCCAATTGACGGGAGCGAAGCACCGGGGGTCAGCTAGTGTATCTATGTATGTATTAAGTTCGGGTTAAATCTTGCAACTGATTTTTAAAGCAGTTATGCTCAACCAATTAAGATGAAATTTTGCGTACACGTTTGGTTTGAATGAAAATGCACGGTAACCTAAAAAGCTTGTTTAAAAAAGTTTTTTTTATTTGATTTTTTTTAGAATCGTATAAGTTGTTAAACAGAATGCCGCTAGTGTATTTTTAAATTTATTAATACTTGTACATGTTTAGATTTATACCTGATTGGATTATATAATGTATCAAACATTTAGTAATTTTAATTACATAGTTCAGTAAAAGTTGGTTTTTCTTATTTCAAATACCGTAACAGTAAATAAAAATAAATTACCTTATCATACCCACGCAATTATAAAAACAGCGTATTTCGCATTTGGGAATATAATACCTACACTTACGTAGAAATGCTTTGTTTCAGATCTATCCTACTTACTTACTTATTAATATTACAAAATAATGCTGGCCATTTTTTATCAAATAATCAAAAAAATAGGACATGCCCGATAAACAACGAAAATTCAAGAATACGGCAATACGCAATGTATTAATTCGTAGCAGTCTCGTAGCTTATGAAATGGCCACTGGCTACGGCGTAGCTGTGACGTCATGAGACAGCTACGGTCTAGCTGTGACATGCATGCATGGCATGAGCATGAGCCAATGTGATGCAATGAACGTTGGAAAGCAAAAGCGAAACGCACAGGCCCGATCTGTGTGGCGACAATTGGGGAGGCCTATGTCCAGCAGTGGACTTTGCGCCAAATATGCGACATGACAATGTGACAAATACTTCCGAGAAAATAATATATTCTATTTGCAGAGTCGTCTTGGAACATGTTCTATGCAATCGCAATATTGCGTTGCACTTCTCTGTCGTAGTTTTTTAACACGCCCGAGTCTCCAGAAACTCGGGCGTGTTAGAAATGATAACCGGTTGATATTGAACTGCATCGGCCGTTATTGACAGAGATGAAAATTATACTATTAAGCCAGTATGATATGCCTTTTTTTACTGGATCACAGTAATGCAACTTATTGATAAAAATGTATCATCAGCCCTTGCGATCATCACAGCAAACTAATTCTTCTTCCATACATCACTATTTTTCCTGCTTCCTTGAAATCATCCCAAGATTGGTATCATAGAGTAATAATCACGAGCTACATTTCCATTCTTTTTCCATCACGAGTTTTAAGCATTCATAGAAACAAAAACAATTCGGTAACCACGTAAGTAGGTATGCATTTATTTTATTAAACATCAAACTTAAATCTCTTTTTCTATCATTATTAACAAAAACAGATCGACTTGCGAGTCCATAATCCCTGTAAACAGCGTTGATTAAAATTAATGCTCACACATTTCAACATTAAAATCGTATTGATAATAAATACTATTAATTTAAATAAGTATTACAGTAGCGCCGGTCATTATCATACTTTGAAAATTTAATTTATTATTAATTTAATTAATTGGACTGGTTGATTGCATTTTGCTGTGGCATCGGATAGGAATAAAAGACGAAACTAAAGACGTTCATTTTTTAAGACGCAGTTGTTTAGCTACAAAACTCGTTGTGTTATGACGTAGGCAACTGCAACAGAGTCATTTGATTGGTGAATCCCGCGCCACGCCACGCCGAGACACGTAAGTGTGTTTACGTCTTTACGGGGTTCGCGTCACCGAAATTCTAATGTGACGCGTCGGACTGGCGACATGAAGGAGCCTTAAGATTATATCGGCCAGATATTCCAAAGTTTAAGTTTCCACTCTTTTATATTATTTTAGAGTATCTGAAAATAGCCTTATTTTCTCCTTATTTAGTCTGTATCTACCGTAACATAAAGAATTCTAGTGACATTCTGGTAATGTAATAAAAGTCTTAAATGGTAGGCTGATTAAATGTATTCCAGGAATACCAGTCTGCCAGAGTTTTGCTACGTTATTATATAAAATAGGTTTTATCAATTTTTGGTTTGAATTTTAAACGTAAAAATTATTATTCCACTAGGTATTTAATGACCTCCACAACCCAGTGACCGGTGTCATAATTCTGGTTTCTGACTACCGTAACAACTGTCAATGATCTACAAATGACAGTCTGGAGCAACAACGTAACGTGATTTCCCAGCCACGGAGGATTATGAATGTGAGAGTGACAGAATGGATGTTCACCCATCTACGGCTGAGCATGAGTCAAACCTGCTGGAATACTGGCCTTCAATTTCAACTTTTACCAATGACGAGAGTTTATTTTAACCAATTTATATACCTGAAAGAACCTGCGATAATTAAGTAGAAATAATCACATACGCAATAATTATAATTCGTGGTGGCCCAGTGGCTAAGAAATCGACTCTCGGGCTTAAGATCGTAGGTTCAAGACCGGGAAAGTACCAATCTAAATTATTCAAATGCATATGAACTTTCTCAGTTTATCTTTGACATCGCAGACGGCGGTGAAGCAAAACATCGTGAGGAAATCTGGACTTATACCTAGTTAATGTAAGTCCGAAATCGCCAACCCGCATTGAGCAAGCGTGGTCTTTGGCCTGCAGTGGGACAGTTACAGGTTGGTATTATAGTATTATTATTTATTACATACAGCCTTAGGTATGCCACTTACCTCTCACACAAAAACCTAGACTTTCTTCCTTCCAAAAGTTAATTATACGTCCCTGATTCGATTTTCATTTTCCTGTGAATATTATTTTAGAGCCGTACGTTAGTACCTATAGACATAAATAAGTGTAAAGGATGATTTTTTCCTATAAAGTTGGTCAAACCAAAATGGGTTTAGTTTGCTGTACGTCACTAATTTCCAGATTCTTTTCCTTATTATCAATACTATCACAAGGCACAATAATACAATGTGTGATTTTTTTAAATCAATGTGTCTGACTTCTGGATAAAAGATTTTTTTTTAATCTAATGATAACATTTTTAAGGAGAGGATCTATATCGAAATTTGTCAGTAGTTCTTAACAGCGGCTACGCCTGCGTAAATGTTGCACTACCAGGTAAAAGATACCAAAGAATCTAAGACACCAAATCAACTTCAGGTCAAGTTCCATTCTTCTTCTTAATTTCATCCAAGTCCATTCAGCCGTTGAGGCGTGATTGATATAAAAAATACATTCAGACTTTCTAATTCACACTTGAAAAATAGTCATCCTGTATTTATATAGCCAAGCCGACCTTACAATAAATTAAGGGTAGGTGACTTCATTCTGCTAACGATTAAACTTTTCCTTTTGAAGTGTGATATACTTAATACTGAGGAGACCCTCACAGGTCTGTTCATTTTATGGTCGATTACATTATTAATACAGCAAAAACTTTTAACGAATTTACTCAGAAAATGGTAAGTTTTGCTCCTTTAAATCTAAAATTCTTGTTATGATATTTCTTTGTTCGAAAAAAAAACCAAGCAATATAATAGGAGCAAATACAGTTAATACTTCTCTGTGAGTGAGTTTGCAAATCATAGTCCTTTATGCAAATTTATTTTATCTACCAAAACAAACATTTACCTACAAGCTAATTTACGCCCACCTTTTTCCCATTTACATAAATAGGCAAAAAGAGAGATATAGGATGAGTGTCTATCAATCGTGATCAACCTTACAAAGCACCACAATTCTTATCTCTATAATTATTCGACAAATGAATAGAAAATCTAGTATAAACCAATAATTAAGACATACTTGCCAAATTTACATCCTAAAAAACTCTCAACTAACACAACGACAAGAACCAATCCCGAGTCCTTCAAGAACTTATCTTTCAACAAATCAGTTATGTTTGCGCGACCTAATCGAAAATTCTATTTGCCAACTCCAAAATTTCACAAAGGCCTTCCAATACGGTTCAGACTCAATTATTTCTAAAAATAGACTCTTTAATTGGTCCTAAAGTTGTTCAGAGTTCTTTATTTCGTAGATGTAAGGCAAAGAAAGGCTGTACTTAAGAGGAAGTTATTCGGAGCTCCGTTAAGGAGTAGCGACATCTTGAGACCGTAATCTGTTGAGTTGTTTCGAGCATGAAGATAATACTGTATTGAAATGTACAACACGGACTTTTAGAGGATCAAGCATTGAATATGAGTAAGTTGTTTGACTTTTGGACAAAATTTGATTTAAAAAAATAAAGGTAATCAAAAAGGAAAGCCAAAAATAGCACTCATAAATGGCGATGGTCTCAAGGAAAATTTCTTTTTCATTTTTTTTTTTCTTTTAGAGTCTTCTGGAATTTCTCAGCAGTACTGAGTGAATTTGTGCCCAATAGATGGTAGCAGGCTCACATGAAATTTAAACATATCTGGTGAAACTTCGGTGTACTAAAAGAACGTCTTTGCCTTTTGCCTAACCCTTCGAAGAAGACAAGTGATGAGGTAGTTTGTGATATTGGGATGTTATTTCTCCCAATTTTGCTACAGTTTCTTCCACAAAACTTGTTATCTTCGCCACCCGTATGTCCCAAAAGCTCAACAATGCACTTGCAACCATTGCAAGCGCTGGTGATGGCGTAGCGGTACGAGAGAGACCATTAAATTTTAAAGTGCTGCGAAATCGCGGGGTTTGTTCACGCGACGCTGAGCTTTGTTAGTATGATTGATGTTGGTAAGAAAGATTTTTGTAGAATTTTGTACAAATTTTCTTGTGGAAAGCTGGTTTTTTCGTAAGAAACAAAATCTTGTTGGTATAGTACAACACACAGTGTGTTGTACTATACCAACGTACAACTTTAAACAAAATAGAGGCTGGTGATTAGAAGATAATAATACCTAATTGAATTGACGTTCATTCTTACACCTGCAGAAGATAGTAATTATTCCGGTTAGCATGTGAGAATACAAACAGCAAGGCGCATAGTTGCGAACACTGATCTAATGAAATGATCAGTGTTATAGATAGTGTTACTTTTTTTTTTTTAATGCATTCGTATATTTTCTTTCTTTATTTTATGTGCTCAAGTTAGAAGCTTGTTAGGACTATTCTCTAGCTTGTACAATGTCTACCTTAATTATTCACCTTCCAAAAAAACCTGATCTACTCCACAATTCCAAAATGTGAAACAATAAAACAAAAGACTTTTTAGTAAACGACCACGATACCTCGCATGCTACCCGTCATCAACCGCAGAAAATTTTAGCTGGAACATGATAATGGAGCACGTTTAACTAGGTATAGTAATAACAAGAAGGAGTAAAATAAATTAGTGTTAACGTGAGTAAACGTAAAGTTCTATTAGGTAAGGGGCGGATACACGGGAAACTTTTGTTGCTCAACTCTGCGTAATATTGGTCCAAATATAAAGTGAGGACATGATTAAGCATTTAACTGTCTGCTAAAGATGTCGCACATTATATTTTTCTACTATAAGAAAAATATTAGACAGGTAATGATTACTTTGTTATCGACTTCGTCCGCCTTATATGTGTTATTCCCGTGAGGATTTCGAAAAAATTCCTTGTCCCTATATCTTACATGTAGGTAAACTATATGCACATAATCCGCTTCCTGGGTCCAATGGTTTCTAGTCGGCAATTAGTCAGTAAGTCGGGACTTTTCTTATTATATTACAGTTTTTTTATATATATGTATGTTGCTTCTCACCTATGTTTAGCAGTCTGTGGACGTTTTGTCTCATAACCGCGGTCTTAAACCTTCAAAAATTAGGGAAGTATAATTTATTTTGACAAGAAAGGTTTTTTTATAATAGGTAAGTGGCATAGTTACCTAAGACCGTATAAAATTATTTCTACCTTATTGTGGCGGGTTCGTTTAGGCATTTGATTCGAAAAATAAACTCTCGTCAATAGTAATAAGTCAGATTGAGATTTTGCAAGATGAAGACTTCCAGGGCCAGACAATCCGACACGCGACATAATAACGGGTCAAGCCTTTTCCATGCCATATTCTATTTGCAGAGACGTTCTTTAGTCTTTGACTTACTCAAGTATCATATTTGGGCATCCATGTACCAGTTAAAACAGGTTATTATTAAAGGTTTCCTATTGAGCATTATTTGAGTACTCTGCTGATAAACGTAGAGATGAAATACTTAAACGCTAGTAGGCGACTCTAAATATCATCATCATCAATTTTCAGCCGAAAGACGTCCACTGCTACATTACATAGGTACACATAGGACTACATACATAGGACATAGGTCTCCCTCAGGCGTCGCCACATTGACCAATGTCATGCGTCTCGCATCCAGCGGATCCTGCAACTTTAACTAGGTCATCGGTCCACCTAGTGGGAGGCCTTCCAACGCATCGTCTTCCGGTCCGCGGTCGCCATTCTAGAACTTTTTGGCCCCATCGGCCATACGTTCTGCGCGTTTTGTGCCCAGCTCACTGACTGTTTCGAAAATTCAAAATGTGAAACAATAAAACAACCAACAAAAATTACGCAGGGTGTGCCCATACCGAAATGTTTACCACCATTTGCTCAAACACTCAGCGCTGATTTTCGGTTGGCATCTCACAGCGACACACGGACGATAATAAATAAAATGGATTGAAACTGATTAATTATTTCAGATTTATTAGTTTAGTTTACAAATTTCAAAGTCTGGTAAAATATTTATTATTTAATTAATTACAAACTTTAGATGTTTGTCTTCATTCACGGACAAAAGGTAGGGAAATTATTAAATTAATTGTCCTAATAACAATTGTTTTAACAAAAATGCTTTTACACACAATTGGTAGGGTTCCGTACCCAAAGGGTAAATACGGGACCCTATTACTAAGACTCCGCGATCCGTCTGTCTATCTGTCTGTCACCAGGCTGTATCTCATGAACCGTGATAGCTAGAAAGTTAAAATTTGAATTCACAGATGATGTATTTCTAGTGCCGCTATAACAATAAATTACTAAAAACAGAATAAAATAAATATTTAAGGGGGCTCCCATACAAAAAACGTGATTTTTTGCCGTTTTTTTGCGATAATGGTACGGAACCCTTCGTGCGCAAGTCTGACTCTCACTTGACCGGATCACCAATAAATCAACCTCAATAATCGAAATCTGACTTTAAGAGTTTGTAAAAGTTTCCCAATATTTCGGGAGGCACTGTGGTTGTTGTAGGTGCACATTTGCCGGATATCTTGTGCATATTACCAGGACAAGGTAAATCTTTCGGAGAAATCATGTCCCCTTGTCCGTTCTCTTCAGTACTCATGTGTGACGTAAGCACTACGTCAATGAGGTACAGCAACACTTCAGCAGGAGTAGCACCCTCCAGTATTGTGGGGACTGGCTCACTCGTGCTGGAGAGCTCGGCCGAAGCAATGGCGACTGCAGTCAGCCATATTACTGCTCTCATCATGGCAGCTAAGACGAGCTGGAAATTAAATATATACAAGATCAATTTAAATTAACTAGTGACAATTCACATTACGCGTAAAAAGTATAAACTCTTCTTTCAAATATTTTTAGCTATCTACCTTTCTACCTATCTTTGTGATGATTTGCTATTGAGAAAAAAAAAGTTTTGACCTAATTATTATCGATTTGCAATTTTGATTTATTTTAGTCACCTTTACAATATAATTATAACATAATATATGTTTAATTGATACGTTTCAATTGTAATGATAAAATTGAAATGTTAATCATTTCATCATAAGGCCAAAACTATTTTTATCTATAAAATATAAGATTAGAAAATTTGTACGATCTATGTTCTATCATCATCATTATTATCATATCAGCCAAAATAATGCAGGACAAAGGCTTTCACCAAGCATCCAGCGGATGCCCGCATCCTTCACCGGTCATCGGTCCACCTGGTGGGAGGCCTTCCAATGCAACGTCTTCTCGTTCGCGGGTCTTCCGGTTCGCGGTTCCAGAACTTTTCTGCCCCACTGGCCATCCGTTCTGCATGCAATGTGCCCTGCCCACTGCCACTTAAGTTTGTTAATTCTTCTGGCTAAGTCGGTAACCCTGGCTGTATTGCGGATCTCTACATTTCTGATTCAATTACGCAAGAAAACTCCGAGCATAACCCTCTCCATTGCTCTTTGGGTGACTGTAAGCTTTCTGATGAGGCCCATTGTGAGCGATCACGTTTCAGAGCCATAAGTTATCAGTGGCAACACACACTGGCACATAGACTTTCGTCTTGAGACACTGTGGTAACTATGGACAACGCTGCCCAGCCGAGTGGGATTCGACGGTTGACCTCTTTCTCGAAGTTGGCCCTATCCAACTGGATTGTTTGTCCCAGAGACATAGTCGTCCACAACTTCGAGTGTAGAGTCTCTGACCTTGATATGAGTGGGTACAACATAAGCATTCAACGTCACCTTAGTTTTGTCAATGTCATCTTAAGACCCACTCTTTCGGACGCTCCTAACAGTTATGTTCGTTTTAACTGTGCTCCCAATTTTAAAACTAAATGTCAAAAAATCGGAAGTTTTTGTGAGTGTTGCTGATTGCACTATCGAACGAAGTGAACTGGACTACGCTGCAATCACTGGTCAAAAATTTATAGTGAAAAACAATTTGAAAGTCGTATCAAACGGCTATTGTCATCGTACGCCTGACAGTGGGCCCCCCGCAACCAGCCTGCCACCCCGCTGACGCCAGATACATGCTTCACATCGCAACAACGCAGTGCTGTAACGCAAATTGACCGTCTTCTACCTACCTCTGTTCTTCACTGCTGACCACTGAAGATAATTTTCGAGAGCCAAGGCTAAGTATTTTGTTTCCGTGTACTCCAAGAAACGAATTGCAAACTTCAAGTGCCTACATTACCTAAATCGGCTCCCTGACTAAAATGACTACACGAAGCACATCACCAAAACCCCAGTCAAATCATGACCTAGACCTAAATAAAGTGGCTACTGATGTCATAAACTCACCCACTAAAATATCTCAACGCATATGCAAAAGAACACACTTTCTTGAAGAATGCACGCGTGAGACCTTTGCCTACTTCAAAGAGGAAATTCTGTCCATGGTTAATGAAAATCATGTCGCTCAAATCAATCATCTGGATATACTAGAAGAATATCTGATATTCATTCAGGAACAAAACAAGGTCATACACAAAACTAACTTAGATATTGAAAACTCAATCTCGCACCTCTCGACAAATGTTAAAGCTGTTGAAGACAAAATCGATCAACAAGAATATGAACGTAAACAAATACGCTTGCAGATATCTGTTTTTGAGGAAAAACTAGACTCGCAGGCAATAAGTTATCTATAAACGTTTATAGGGGTTAGAAATGTTGTAGTGTATAAGCATGTACCTATTATAGTTATGTAAAACTCGCACAAGAATTTAGGTGCGTACTTGAGAATACATACAGATAATAATCCAGAATCATGGAGCAGTTCGATCCGTATATTGTTTTGAAAGACGAATCACCAAATGTACAAATATTAAAAGACCTAAACCTGATACTGTTCACAAAAACCGTTCAAAACTGTATATTCCAAAATCATAAAGTTGTATAAGGTAAAAAAAAAAAAAAAAACACTTCTCATGTACTTGTAATCAATTTAGTATTCACTCATGGAGCAAATAATATTGTTAAAAAACATGAAACCTTATTATTGTAATCAATTTAGTATTAGGTTTAAAAATAAAATAAACCTATGTATGTTTTATTTTATTTTTTCATACGGAGGGAGATGTAGTGTATAAGCATGTACCTATTATAGTTAAGTCATGTGAACAATGTAACCAATATATAATCGATGTCTATCCGTAATAAAAGTTAGTATCATTTCGTACAAGCTTGTGTTTGCATCTATTCCAATCCCAACATTATAATGTCTCTAAAGTACATCATGAGAAGAAACCGGAAACTACTGGCAGCGGGGAAATGGATCTATAAGATGATGCTTCATGCGGTGGTTTCCCAGGCTTCGCAATCATTATGACTTCAGCAACTTTCTATGGCTCAGGTACATGTTTTAGCATAAATGCAGCGTTAATAAGTCTGGTCAGCTTATTTATGGCTTTGCACAGGAGCTATTTTAGAATTTCGCCTGTTATGAGGTCATAACCCGGGGATTTCTTCGAGCTTATGTTGTTTTTAATTTCTCTCACAACTCTTTTAGGAATCCCAAGCCGAATTCTTTGGTTTTGTGATAAATTTCCACTCTCAGATATTTCAATGGAACTTTCTTTGGGTTGAAAAGTATATTCTAAGTATTGGGCAAACCTTAGGTGAGGTATTTGATTTGCATAATCGGCCTTTTTAGTTTTGGTCGATGGTTCTGGGGGAGTTCAGAGTTTCATCCTCAAATTGTATAATTTTCCTCTTTAATTGTTTAGTCAGGTTATTCAATAGTGTTTTATCCCGCGGGCTGCCAGCGCTTTCTTTGTTTTCTTTTTTCTGATAGTAGATTCATAATATATCTGATAATATCCTTGGGATATATAGCACATTGTTGGATGTCAAGAACATATTTGTTTACTTTTGATGTTCTGAGTCAAGCTAATTCTGATTTTGTAATGGAGTTTTTAGGTCGATTATATTACCTAAATCAAGCGCAAAGCTGTCCCAGTCTGTAAAATTGTTAATCAGAGTAAAATGAAATTCTCTTACCAATTTTTTTTTACTATATCTTAGTATAATTGGGGAGTGATCTCTTCATAAGAAACTCTTCCTCCTAACTAACATAATTAGTGGATATGTTTTACATATGAAAAATTCTATGAGATCCGGTATTTTCTGATGTTCAATTGGCAAGTATGTTGGTTTGCCAGTGCTCATAACTTCACAATGTGTGTCTCATTCTGCGTTTAAGAGCTGTCTTCCCTTTGTTGTAATCAGTCATGATTCAAAGGCTTATGCTTGGCATTAAAATCACCGCCTAGAATGAATCTTTGGACCAAAACATCAAAGAATTTCAAATATTGCTCTTTTTATGATAATATGAAAAGAGCAATATTTGAAAGTAAGATATATATATATGTATGTATATTCACTTTATATATATAGGCATATTATGACTTGGAGGAAAGTATACAGCTGCTATGAAAATGTGACAAAATTTGATTTTTGGCTGATACTGCCACAGCTTGAATGTCTGGTTCTTCAAATTTACTGTGCTCGTAAAGGTTAAGGTTTTCTTTAATTATCACCGCGCTATCTCCTCTGGCAGAGTTGTCAGGGTGAAGCGAATTATATATCTTGTATCCTCTAAATTTATCAAAAGATTGTTTAGTGAAGTGTGTTTCAGAGATTAAACACACGTCTATATTATCTGTGTCTAGGACTGCCTGTAACATTGGAGTTCCACGCCATAACTTTTAGTGTATTAGTTATTAATGCATTAAGTGCAGCTGTTTTATTGCTGGATTCTAACTTCTCTAGTCGTTTGTCAAATATAGTAATACACTTTAAAATCTGATTTATCTTATCTTCTAGATTTGAAAGTGTGCCTTCTTTTGCAGCCTGAGCATAGAAAATACTTTTGGCAGCTTGAACAGGTTTAACAGTTGACTATGACATCTTCTTTTCGTGTGTTGGTTAGGATTCCCTATTTTAGAAAACTGTTGGGCTGTTGGCACAAATGTTTTTTGTTTTTCATCATTTGCATCTCTTTGGCTACTTCACACCCTCTGTAGTTGGTTGGGTGGGGTAACCCACAGTAGACGTATTTCGATTTCTCTTGCAGAGATTTAATACAGTCGGCTGTAAGTATGCTAGCCAGTGCATTTTACACAGCTTGGCTCCTTTTTACAGTATTTATGAGTATGCCTTATACTGACATCTCTTACACTGTGGAATGAGTTTCGGCTTTTTGAGAGGCGTTTCAATTTTACACCCTAAAATGTGCAAGCAAGACTTTATTGACATCTTCATGACAATGAAATGAAAGGACGAACACATTGAGCGGTTATTTACTCTTCCGGTTTGTTGTTAACTTTTTCTATTTTAAGACCTTGCGATATTAAATCTTTGATTCGATCAAGCTAGCAAGAAGAATGTATTTTTATACAGTTCGGAAGCACTTTCTTACAAATTGACATTATTCTTAGTCATAAAATTATACAATGTAAAATTAAGTTAGAGTTATATTGCTTATTAGTTTGATTAGGGTAGATTGTAATCTATAATTAAGAACTTTATATAAAAACAGAAATAAAATGTTGCCGTGATTGCAACCGTCACTTTTTAAATCTAACCAGAGGCTCAACAAAGTGATATCAGCAATGGCGATGATCGAAATGCCAAAATAGAAGACATTGATCACGAGCCATTTTGATAGCGCTTGGCATTCTCATACATTGACATTTAACCAATGGATAGCTATAGCGAAGCGTTCGTTGATGGAATGTCACTTGTCTAGAGCCTCTGGGCAAGTTATTGCCAAAGCTTCGATGCTGTGTCTCATTGAGGTAGATATGGTAGCTAAAACGTTTAAATTAAATGAAGTTATTGAATAAAAATGTTATATTTACTGCTGAAATTGACTTACAAACATAAATCAAATAAAATTAAGTTTTCCAAAATAACTTGTTAAGTTTTTATTTTACATTTTCTTACCAGACCAAACAAGGGAGTCTACTCCGTACGCACGAAATCTGTAGTTTCGGCATTCGTCACGGGCTTTTCTTACTCCAAATCAAATCTAGACGCATGATTCGTGATGTTAAATCACGAATGATGCGACGATTACGATTACGATTTAAGGCGATATATACGCCCCAATGTTAACGCAGTACTGGCCGTGTACCCGCTCGGACCCAAAATATCAACATTGAACCTCTTTTTGAACAGTTTTGTTTGCAAAATATTATTTGATTTACATATAAATATGCTATTTCAGTTATGAAGAAATTCCAGCCATCAATTTTTTGTGTAAAATATTTTTAAACATCCAAGTCGTTTCGGAGGAGTATCCAAAAGTTGCGAAAAATATCGTGTTGCTAATTATTTTTTTAAAACGAAACTATTTGTTCTACGAAAAAACCATGTTTAAAAATAATGTACATGAAACTAATTAATATATATATTTTTGAAACCTTTTAACCTAGCCGTAACCAAGGAGTACGCTTTAGAAAGTTACCGTTTTACGGCACTAAAGCGGACGTAGGCCCCTAACTTGAGCATTATTAAGCTTGACCAGCGTCAAACTTAGTAAAATCTTATTTGAATAAAAGACGGCAATATTAAGACCAAATAAACGGTTTCAATTCGTCGGGATTAAACTTCAGTATTGGGATTCTTCAAAACTTAATTTAAGCCCAGTCTGATACGTTAAACAAATATCTATAATTATGTGTAATTGAATAATATAATATTTCTAATTACCTTGTAAAAATATCTGGAACCAGGATGACAGCGTACAGTGAAAAATGTGTTATAATGTTGGTATTTCAATCTGAACACAAGGATAATTCCAAACGGCTTTCAATTATTAAAATGGGATTTTATGTTGATTAGCATGTGTTATATACTCGTTGTAATCGATAATGATGACCATACGTCATTACGCACAATTAAAGCAAAACGCAAAATAATCGGGGGAAGTAAGTTGGACAACCATAACAGGCAATAACTCTAAGTACACACAGTACTATCGTTTCTGCAAAACATCGAACTACGGTAAAGCCTATGATTTATTAAATATTAATGGTAAAGTTGAACTAGACTTAGCATCATCTTCCTGCCCATGTCCCATGTTACTTGAGGTCACACCACGCAACACGAAGGAACGAAAGTTACTTGTATTTGGTAAATTTCGAAACATTATACAACACACTTTGTATCCCCAAATTAAACATTTTTCTAGTTATCGAATAGGTCAAACAATAATACATATACTTCTATGACTTAATATAATATACAATGACTTAACAAAACGTGAATCAAAATAGAGAAGAAAAGTAAGTTCCATAACATTTATAACACTGTAATATGGAAAACGAGCAGCAATCAATTATTGGACATTATCTAGTCGGTTCTTCTCTAGACGAAACGAAAAATTGGAAACTAGCTTCTATCGTTTAATAAGTGTCCATGTAGATTTATGTGAAATATAACATTATTATAATAAATGGAGTTACAAACAGTTAAAGCCAAAAGCTCTCCTTACTTTGATTCATAAGTAAAACCTAATATTGACCAGTGTTTTCGTTTTTACAGTGCCTATATTAGAAAAAATAAAACATCTTTGTTTTATTCTATAGTGACAAAAAGTATAATGTGCCTCACTCGTTCCAGATTTCGTTAAAATGTAAGTACGACTATATTTTTTATTAATTTCACTACAGATTTTGACATCAACGTTGCCCGCGCTTATGTCGAAAATTATCCTACTGGAATAAAAACTCTTATACCTAGTCATTGTCTGTCCATGTGCAAGAAGGCCTGGTAGAAAATTAATTGAAAAACAGCCATCTTTGTAAAGTAGCTACTGTGAGGACCCTGCCTATTTAAAGGGAAACTCCTTGTCTATAATAAGACTGGCAATAGATAACGTAGTTTTGAAAGGGAATTGAAATTCGAACTTATATAAATAAATGATGAGATGTTTTTGCTAGGCTTTGATTGTCAATTCTATAGAAGCCTTAGGGCAGGCATGTTGCTCAAATACAAGTATAAAAGTGATTTCTGAGTTTTATTCGTAGCTCCCTGGCTACGTCCCTCACACTACCAAAAACGACTCAAAAACAATGTATTTATCTATACTGCCCTTTGTTTTGTTATAACCATCAATAATTTCATTTACCTATCATTTTTTTTCGCCAGGCATTAAGTGGACATCATCATTATGAAAAAAACGATTTATGCAATGACCAACTCTCAAAAAAGAAAACAAAGCCAGCTGTTTCCACAATTTCGAGTGATCTTGTTTACATCGTGTGTAAGTTAAAAATGACTTTTATCCATAATGATCAAATTACATTCGGAGTTGAAGAAAAGATATGAGGAATTTCGTTTCTGACGGGAGTCCCCCGATTGCACAGGTTTTATTTTTTATTTTCGATGCACAAGCGTTTTTAAAATATGACTACCCATTTCCGTTTCATCCTGTGCAATAGTAGTCAGTGTTTTTACTTCTTCGAAAAACTGATCATTAGTAGTGATGTTATACGACGTCGTTATAATTAGGGTATGAAACTATGTGGTTTTGGTTTTTCGATTCTGTTTGCGTAATGATTAGGGAAACTCAAAGAGAGTTACCCTAATAATTATAATAATACCTAAAAATGTATGTGAAATACAAAATTCAATTACGTATAAATCCAAACATGTACATGATTAAGTTTATATTAACGGAAGGAAATCCCTTTAATAAATAATAACTTCCATACTAATATTATAAATAGTATTAATCAATACATTGAGATTGTCTTGCAAATTATATTTTTGCCTTAAAAAACATAAATTTATAATATTGAAGTAAACTGGGAGAAAGACGCTGTCTGTGTGCAAAGTCGTCAACGTAATCTCGTAAGCATGATTAGTAGGTATAAGTACCTAATTATCATGTTTTCATTGTCATTGCTCAACTGAGACACGAGATTAAGAGAAAATTGATAGTTTGAATGTTATTATAAATTTTATTATTTATTTATTATTTTTTTACATTATTTTTTAAATTATTTTTATTTATATTTTTGAACCTCCACAACCCAGTAACTGAGTAACACGACACCACTCTGATAAAGTCTGTCACTGCAGATGGTTGGATGTTAGACAGACTTTCGGGGCTTTAGATTGATATGCTCCCAGCTCCTTTGTTTTTGCCATATTCTCCACTCGGTATTGCAAACATGCACATAAACGGTTGTACTGGACAAAACATGACAAACCAACCTATAATAATTCATTAACATCGAAATATAACAAAAAGAACTGCATATCACATCCGCGCACGTATTTTACAAAAAATATCTTGGTCACCCAGATACGGGCTCAATAAAATTTGCTCATGTCTTTAATAAGAGCCAAGAATGAGCAATAAAACACATGTGATGAATATAAAGACGGATGATATTACCATCCTATTAAAACTAATACCATAAATGCTGTCTGTCTATCTGTTTATTATATTTTCACACCTAAACTTCTGAACTGATTTGATAAAGTTACCTACCAATAAAGATGGATTGGACCTCGGAGATGGACAAAGCATACGTTTTATTCCGAAGATTGTGCTAGCAGAAACAAGTATGTTATAAATCTGAAAAACTATGGTCTTATGGTCGTGTGTTTGATAAGCAAGCACGCCTCAACGGCAGAACGGAATTAGACGGCACACAGGTACACTATGTCCTGGACTAGTACTCAAAATACTTTTATCTCAGTTATAGTTTACGTGTCATAATTTTCGATTTTCATGTGCCCGAAGCCCCGGGCAAAGAGAGCAAAATGGAAGAAAAATAGAGATCTCGGGAGGTAAATCAAATTCCTAGATATATTAACTAGTGCCATTCGAAGAGAGCTTATAAGGATTTCAATTAAGGGAAAATGGAAAGATAATATGGATTGTGTAAGACGTGTTAATTTAGTCTCGATTCTACGTATTATGGGACCTTGGTTATAAAACCTTGGTTTCTGTGTGACAAACTTGGAAGTACTCAGAAAGCTTTTGAAATAGCTTTTTCATCCGAGTTTCGAAAAATTCTTTCTTCTAGCAACTCCATAGTAATGTCATAATCTTTCTGTGTTTTTTCGAAACAATTATCTTTGAAGTTGCTATTGTCCAATGTACTTTCGGCCATCAGTTGTCCGATGTGTGTTTTTCGATTTCTTGCCATTGTTTTTGTAAGGTTTGTAATAGTGTGTGTAAGTGCCATATTGGCTTGTCTTGAATAATAGATTCCTTAGCCTGGGATATTTTCTTTGATATCTGTGACATTCGGAATAGCTGTATAATCAGTTTTGGGCTACTGACAACATCCTTGTTTTAATCTTTATCTAAAAGTCTTGGTTCGTATACACTTTGCACAAGTTGCAGCCTTTCTTTGCACTTTCTGAGGTAGTCGATTCCTTCGTCGTAATGTTTCTTTATGTTGCCAAAGTAGTCCGTAGTCATATATTTATGAGTTGATAACATCTCCTGCTCCTCTACTCTTAAGTGGTTTTCTTGAACACGCTGAAAAACATGGTCCAATGTTTTTTCTTTCGTTGATGTATTTTTCTGTTTTCCTTGTGGGCGAGTCCTTTTTTATGTTTGATAATAATAATTTTTTATGTTTGTCCTTTTGATCTCATTGTAATCCGCTTCCTGGCTCCTGATTAGTTCTTTAACTTCCTGTATTTCCATAGCTTTTTTTTTATAATCTATAGGCTCGCGTTTGATCACTATCCCGCCTGATGTTAATGGATGATGGAATGATGAAATGATGTGGTCTACGGTGAAGCTCGCTTGCCTAGAAGAAACCTATTCAAT
Source organism: Orthosia gracilis (assembly GCA_947562075.1). NCBI lineage: Eukaryota > Metazoa > Arthropoda > Insecta > Lepidoptera > Noctuidae > Orthosia > Orthosia gracilis. The sequence goes on along the minus strand of OX387266.1, from coordinate 8,517,157 downwards.
CTTGACTTAAAGACCTTAAGGTTGTAGCATACCTAGTGCTCTTCTTTCTTCTTTCCTAACGGCCCTACCCTAATCTAATGGTTAGTCTGTACTAGTGGTATCTGCGCTCTTTTTCCTGAACCTGTGCGACTTCTCAATCAACTGGTTAAACCCGTTTGTGGGAGGCCAGTGACCGATCCGTAACGAGAGGCTTTCTGACAGAATACCCTAGTACAACGTACTTAAGATCACAGAAAACTGATGCTTTGTTGAGTACACCAGCCCATGTACCTAGTGTGTGATAAATAATAATAGAGATAAGTTCAGGATGTCTGTACCATGCGACCTAAGGTTACAGACAGATAGAGGGCAGGAATTCCAGGTTCGGGAAGGGTACAATCACTGCAGTCCAGCAGACTCACAGGACTGATCAAAGATGGCTAAAGGTGTCTTGGCCACATTGAGGGGTAATGAGACAAAAATATAAATTCAAATCTGATTTATTTCCAATATTTTACAGCTTATATACTATTTTGTCTTAAAACACACGAATGTACAAATTTATTTGTGTTTTATACGTGTAAGATGCAACTAAACAGTATTTTATATGAGCCGCGCGTCAGCCGGGCCGAGTGCTGAGTCAATGTCTTTTAATAATTTAATAGTCCCCGGTGATTTTCTTTTGAAGAAAAGTTTAATGTATGTTCTCACTAAACTTCTTGGCCGCCGTGAAGTTGCCTACAATGACTGCGCATTAGTAAATTTTATACAAAAATAACACCGCACCGCGTGTTATTTCTGCACTATTATTGTAATTTTATGAATGTTATAATTTTGTTTTTGCAGGCTGTGTCTATCGCATCATATTGTATACTATGCTTGTATCATATTGCTTGTATTATTAGAATAAATAGTGTAACAATTGTAGATAGGCCAATAAATAAATTACACTCGTACCGACTTATATGGTAACATACCGCTCGTAGCTCCGCTCGCTCGAAAAGTGTTTAGGAGGAAATGCAGGTAGCGAGCTCCGACTGAATTTTCGTAAAATTAAAAAACTCCCGAACCCGACAACTATTATTTCAAGCTTTTTAAACTGCATTATTTATCTAGTTATAGAAATGCTTCGATCGATAATCTATTTAAAAACTAATAAACGAGTTATTATTGTTATATTACGTTCCCAGTTTATGGAATATCTTTTAAATTTGTCCAATATTGGAGGAGGAAACAGGTGAGAGCCAATCCTCGAATTATGAATTTTTATTTAGGATATTCGGATGGATGCGACCGCATTGCCTCTTAATTATCCCAAGAGAATATATCGCACCCTTAATAATATAAGGGCTCAAGTCAAAATTTTTGTAATGTTTGATTTTGAATGCTAAGGGCACAAAACGAAATTATCTACCGGCTAAAAAACTCCCGAACCCGACAACTATTATTTCAAGTTTTTTAAACTACATTATTTATCTAGTTATAGAAATGCTTCGATTGATAATCTATTTAAAACGTACACGTACGTATTCCCAGTTTATGGAATATCTTTTAAATTTGTCCAATATTGGAGGAGGAAACAGGTGAAAGCCAATCCTAGAATTATGAATTTTTATTTAAGATATTCGGATGGATGCGACCGCATTTCCTCTTAATTATCCCAAGAGAATGTATCACCGGGATAAAACATAGCCGTTGAGGTGTGATTGATTAAAAACATCCAAGCATCCAAACTTTCAAATTTGTAATATTAGATTTATAATATTTCATTTGAGTACTTATTCAATATTTCGCCTAAAATTTCGGGATTTGGGAAACGACCACAGACTCCATTTTGATATCTTAGCGTATTACCAGTATATCAGTTATGAACCGAGCAAAACGATGCGAGCGATGAATTGAAATTAGCTCACTATGATTACGAATTATCAATTTAGTTTTTACTTCTTCGTGACTCTTAATGGTGGATCAAGGCGTATTAACACGACAAGACAAATTTTAACTTCAGATTGTACCTAATCTATGTTGATCAAGATAGTATTAGAATAATTTATATTTGGGATTCATAGTAGTTGTTGTAGAGGCACATTGTCCTTTTAAAAATCTGCCCATATTACCAATACACTGTATGTTAACCTTATTATCAATAAGTCCCCCTTGTCCGTTGACTTCAGTATCCATATGTGACGTAAGCACTACGTCAATGAGGTACAGCAAAACGTCTGCAGGAGTAGCGTTTTCCAGCATTGTGGGGACTGGCTCAATCGTGCTGGAGAGATCGGCCGCAGCAGTGGTGACTGCGATCAGAAAAATCACTGCTCTCATCGTAGCGGCTTTACGTAGACGAACTGGAAATGAAATATTATATTTTTAATAACATAGAATGACAAATCGGTTGATACATCTACCTACAGAAAGCCAATTTGATTCCCGTAAATTCTGCTCTCTGAAACCAGGCTTTCCGATGCGCATGGCATGGCGCGTTGCTGTTTTAGTATGAGATCTACTACTGCTTTGGCATTTGTAGCCAATTCCATACTGGGAAAATTATTTGACGTGAACCGTACCTATTAGACCAGGCCTGTAGCCTTTGAAAATGGTAAAAAGTGAAATAAAATAATAATAGGCATATAAACACATTGGAAAAGGAAGAGAATACAACAAAATGAAAGGAAAAGTAATTTACGGGTGATCTGATTTTTTTAATTTTTATGTAAAAATTGAAAGTTAGTTTTATTAAAAGGATATTGTGACTGCATGTCAATAATTCCTATTTAATACTAGAATGTTATATTTATACCAGTAATTTTCGTATAGGTCTACACGTGCAAGTCATTGAGTTTGGATCCTTACGGTCAGATGAAATGGTCTATTGCCTTCACAATACTTAAACAATACTGAGCCTTTTAAAGACGTTCATAAATGTCCCTTTTAATGTAAAAGCTGTCAAGTCAAAAGTAATGTTCCAACGAATTTCTAAAAAGACTTGAAATATCCGATTTGTAAGCTGACCCATCTTGAAAAAATTAGGCAATTGTACAAAAACTGCAATAAAAATGACCTCGCAGCTGTGAAGTTGTGAGAACAGAATATCGTGGTAATTTTAAGAGTGTCGGGAGGTATCGCAGGGGCCGGGGGCCGGGCTGCAAGGGACGCTGAGATCAGGTAGCTCGAGAAGCCAACGGACTGGGACGAGGCACTTCCATTAGGCGACGATAGAAGACGTACTTGTCTAGGAAACACGGGGTCAGGCAGAGATAGGACCGGACGAGCTCTTGAATCGGTAGGCGAGGGTCGTGACTTTGTAGCTATCGTATATACAAGTATTAAGTATAATTTAGTCTAATCTAGTATTAAGGTTGTACTGGAATGGTCGGTGAGTCTTTAATCATTTATATTTCATAAGTAGGGACAATTCACTAATGTTCTTCTTTATTCTAGCATGGCGTGACTTTGTATCTATCTCCTAATCCACACCTTGACAGTTATTTGTCACTAGCGTTTGGTTTAGGAAAACGGTGAAGTCTTCTGTCACACGTTACATACTCATAACTCATCCATATATACTAAACAATAACTCATTTAACTATGGACTATTATTGACTTTTGACTGACATTACATTCATGGGAGACGGAGCTGTTAATATTAATTATTTGTATAAAGCTGGCTCTATGGCCAACCCGCAATGTGATTTGTGGATGTTATGGATATTTGGAACAGTACGTTGTGAGTGCAGATAAAAATATTGAAATATTTATCAGCAAATAATAAATAATCGTGAAACAGCATCTAAGAACATTTTCGTTCGTCGTGTTGTCGCACCTGATTTTGTAGAAATAAATTGAAGTATTGCATATTTACTCACTCACGTAGGTATATTTCTAAATCATCCATCTCGTTTACTCTGGCGAGCGAGTGAGCTTATTGAGCGTATTAGTGTCGTTTTCCACATAAAATAAGGTAATGTAACTTTTCTCATGAAAATGTAACTTTTTGAGATGTCTCATGTAATATTTGACTATCTGCCACTGGCAACACTATACTAATGTCAATGATGACGTTGACGTGTGTGCAATATGGTTCGTAATTTTGCCGCCGCTACTGCCCGTCTGAATAGCCCAATGATAAACGCGGTGGCCTACTCCGCCCAAGGTTCCGGGTTCGAGTCCCAGCTATGGATAGGTATTCTTTTATGTTTTCGTTTTGGTGTGGTGTTCTGGAGTGCTACTAGATGGCGCGCAGCAAAACTTTCTACTTTTTTGTATGAAGTCGATATTCTTCTCCTTAGAGTAAATAATATTCTGTGCATGTAGGTAAGTTGGGTAGGTACTTACCTACTGTAAGTAGGGAAGGTAGGTAGGTAAGGCGTAGGTAGATAAGTAGGATAGGGTAGGCAGTTGATGGGAGCAAAGCCGCGGGCACAGCTAGTGTTTAATAATAAGAGTGAGAGTTATGAGTTGAAGTTGAGGCATGAAGAAAAAATAATTCGATTTCGTTTATTTACAAAATATATCATTATTGTATGCAAGTGAGCATCTAAATCTGTTGCCTGTAAAACATCCAAACTCCCACCACACAAACATCTAAAGTTTCATATTTGTAATTATATTTTGCTCTGGATAATTTAGAATTTTATTCGAGGAGTATTGAGATCTAAAAATTGCATGTGACTTAATTTTTCAATAAAATTTTATATTTTTTATTGAGCTATTCGCTTTATTTCAACATGTATGCTTTCATTTCCTTCAAAAGATACTCAGCTATGCTGATTTGTGATTCTAGGTTGGTTTGGTGGTAAACTGAACTCCTCTATGTATTATAAAAATTATAATGGATGAACCATTATAATTTTTTTTACAGAAAAATATACCGTGCAATGTTTGTTGCAAGCTAGCTTATTTAAATTGCAATTGAATTAAAACTCAAAGTATATACTACGTATACTCTTGCATATTTTGCTTCGTTACCTTTGAAGATAATTCCAAATGACGACGGGTGATATGCCAGTTTGACATTGAGCGCCTGCTTGGTTTAGCATTTAATTCTGAGTTGGTTGATTTGACGAATTTATTTTAGACTGGTTATGGTTTGGTTATTGGTTTACGACCACTTGTTTAATGATACGCAATAATATGGTAGTAAAAGTAAGAAAAAAAATGATAGTAGGTACTTACTTTTTAAATAACTCAGCAACGAGTTAGGCTCAGCACACTTATTGGGACAGTAATATAGAACAAGGATATTTTCAGGGAAATTAGATATTTTGTCAAATAGTTAATTTGAATGTGGTAATGTTGCTGTAAAATCCCGAACTTTGAACAAAGCTAGGTTTTATTGGTAATTCTTAGGTTTGGCCAACATGGGTTACTTAGTAAAACTTTTCTTAAACAAAAAGTCTCTCCAACGAAAATGATCGCAAAAACAATTTGACTGGTTGAATAAAACTGGTTTTTTGAATGAATTATCAACAGCCAATCAAAGCATTTCAGGCACACTTCACAATTTGCCGCATTTCAAATTGTGATTTACTTGTGATTCTGCTTATGCTATATGCATGTAGTAACCTTGTAATAAATATATTTGTTTCATATTAATTTTTGCTTGAGAATCTGGGATGTCAGATTCATTAGTAATGATGGCAAGTGAAATGGTTGTTTTGAGGATAAAAAGTGTGTTTTGAAACTGTTTGCACTTTAATAAACAATAACCAAAAGGTTATGAGTAACCGATTCACGTGGATCCATTTTAACATTAAGACTTGGCAATCTTAGGATTTAGCGTAAGTTGAACTTTTCCAGCAACGCACATAATATACAAATTTAATTAATGTGCGTATTTTAGTTATTTAAATTGGCTGTTATCATTATCATTACTATTATTATTTCCTCCCAATTTGTTTGTGTTGCTTTTATAAGTACTTGTTTTTATTTATTGCGCGCTAGCTTTTGCCTAGGACTTCACCCGTGTGCTAACTGTTTTATCTTAAGGAAACGTACTGCTGGTGTAAAAAGTATGCTATGTAATGTAATTCAGGTCATGGTTAGCCCGCTTACCAAATTTTGATCAATTCCAAATAGACGACATTTATTAGTGAACATCCAAACATACTGACTATCGCATTTATAATATTAGGGGTATAGGAAGCTTGACTTTGGAGATGACTTATGGTTAGGTACTGTTATTGTGTGCAACAACTGGTAAATAATAAGTGCTAATCACCATGAAATCGCATTGTTATAACTGGAATTCATTTGGAGTTATCCTAGGTGGTCCTAAATATTATACTCTTAATATTCTTTTACACTGTACTGCGTCGCGTCGTCTTGGTTCCAGATATTTAAACCCCGTTTTATAAGGTAATATTATTATATGTTTCAGGTTTTTTTTTACTAGGTATACTGGACATTTGTACTACATGACTGGGTCTGTATTAGAAGCCAATGGCTTAGCATGCGATAATAGAAAGAGACCAGACAGTAAGTCCACAGTTTTCTTGGGAGTTGGATATCCATCTGGTATGAGATGCAAATAGGTTTGACACCTTTGCGCCATACCATTTTCCTAGCACGGGACAGCTGCTACAGTTGCAGAAAACCTCAAACGGCGCATATATTCAAATTTTTGTATGATGCCCAAAAAATTAAGTGGGCAATCAGACTTATTATTTAAACCCTAAAAGCCTCGAACCTACATTTACATGTTACATACTCTTCATGTCACCCGAGGGCTAGTGTTATTTTTCGGCGTAAGACTGGATACATTATTAATATTTTTGCCACCGTTGAACGGCAATTGAGATTTTTATTTGGATTAATTGCCGACCAATATTTTTGAGAAAACCCTATGAGATAAAACTATTGTGATTAGATTACATCAATGTGATTTCTATATTTATTTTCTTGTCTGCCCAGAGCCACTTCGATGAGAGCAGTAATATTGCTGATCGCAGTCGCCACTCCTGCGGCCGAGCTCTACAGCACGATTGAGCCAGTCCCCGCAATACTAGAGGGCGCTACTTCTGAAGAGGGGCTACTGTACCTCATTGACGTAGTGCTTACGTCACACTTCAGTACTGAAGTGTTAGACAGGGGGGTGTGGGACAAGGGGATATTATGCGTACGAAATCAGTTATTCATCATTCATCAGTTGTTAGTTAAACATAATAATCATAATCATAATCATAATCATAATCATTTATTTGCTAATATGGGTAATTACATGAAGTTGTTAAAAAATATAGCACAGTCCAACCATATTACACCTTGAGGCATGCAAATCACAAGCAAGTTCACACATTTACTTGCAAAAAATACTTTATAATTAAACACAATTTCAATTTATTTCGTTTTGTTAATTTCACTGCGTGGCGACAATGAAACATAACAAATCTTAAGCTATCAATAATGTCACTAGATGAATTAAATTAAAAATGTCATTGATTAAATGAGGATGTCAAGATAAATTTGTAAATAAATGTTAAAGTAAATGTCAAAGTAAAATCAAAGCAAATGTCAAAGTAATAATATTAATAATTAAATTATTAATTAAATTTGCGCACTAGTCACATCAACAATATGTCCTTACATCCTCTCTTAAGTAATCCTGAATACTATAATAGCATTTACATAGCAAGAATCTTTTTAATTTCTTTTTGAAATCGTCGATGGATTGAGTTTCTAATATGGACTTAGGCAAGTGATTGTATATACGCGGCGTCATACTGAATATGCTTTTGGAATATAAGGCTGTCTTGTAAGATTTGCAACAAATTTTATCACTATGCCTCATACTTCTGTACCTATCAAAAAGATGTTTGTTAGTTCTTCCAAAGCTAGCAATCTCATAAATGTAGACTGACGGCAATGTTAATATATTATGCTTGATAAAATATGGTTTGCAGCTATCAGTCTGGTTTATGTTAAACATACCCCTAATGCACCGCTTTTGCGCCTTGAATGCCATATCCTTATTGGTGGAATGACCCCAGAATATAACACCATAATTTATCAAGGATCCCACGTAGCCATGGTATGCTGCAAGTACAGCAGAGGTGTTTACCGTTTTTGCCAGCATATGTAGAGCGTATGATTGCTTATTTAATTTCTGATTCAAGGTATCAACATGTGTCTTCCAATTCAAATTACAATCAATTGACATGCCTAAGAATTTTGTAGTTGCTATCTCATTTATTTTGTTACCTGCATATTGTATATTAAGGTCAGTAAATTGGGCTTTACGATTGCGAAATATCATAATTTTAGTTTTGTCAAAGTTCATTTTCAAATTGTTATTAGTCAGCCATTTTATAATATCACTTAGAGTGCTGTTTATATCTTTTTCTAGAGATTCCTTATCCTTACTTGTAAAAACGATAGTACTATCATCAGCAAAAAGTATAGAGGGATGATTGGTTACTTTTGGAAGGTCATTTATGTAAATGATGAACAGCAGAGGGCCCAAAACACTTCCTTGAGGGACGCCTTGTTTGATTTCTCTGTATTCCGATGTGTAGTTAATTTCTTTTTTAGTTTTTGTGCATACTCGAGTAACTAATGTGGACTGCTTTCTGTTGGTAAGATAAGAAGCTATCAGATCTAATGAAGTACCCCGAATACCATAACTATATAATTTATTTAACAGAATTTTGTGATCCACATAATCAAACGCTTTACTTAGATCCATATACAATGCACACGCCGGAATTTTATTGTCTAAGCTACTCATAACTATGCTCAAAAAATCAAAGACTGCCATATTAATGGTTTTATTTTTCCTAAAACCTATCTGCTCTTTAGCAAATAAATTAAAGTTTTCAAAATAGTCATTTATCCTGACATAAATAACTCTTTCATAGATCTTAGAAAGGACCGGTACTAATGCTATGGGCCTATAACAATTCATATTGTAGGTATCATCTTTCTTGAAAAGTGGTTTAATGATTGTTAATTTAAGTCTATCAGGAAAGTGACCATTTTGGATTGACAGGTTAATGATATGACTTAATATGTAGGATAATTTAATTGGCGCTTGTTTTAAAATTTTTGTCGATATATTGTCATATCCAGTACTATTAGTATTTTTTAAGTTTAAAATTATTGTGTGTATTTCATCGGGTGTAGTTGGATACATAAATAATGTTTTGGAGTGATCAGGTAAGGTCCCCGTTTTATTAGCACAATTATTTGTATTCCCTTTTAATTGGTCTATAAAAAAATTATTAAAACTATCCGCAATGGTCTGCGGATCATCCGTACAATCTTTACCGTCTATATGAATTTGACTGATTTGGCTTTTTGGCACATTACACATTGTTTTATTAATAACATGCCAAGTAGCCCTGCATTTGTTTTGAGCTGTATGGATAAAGTAATTGTTCTGAGACTTTTTTGTTAATTTTATAACACGTTGTAATCTACTCGCAAAGTTTTTAAAATTGGTTTTATTTATGTCATTTCGATTCTTACGATACTTCCATAATAATTGCTGTTTACGCATGCAGCATTTTCTTATTCCTTTAGTCATCCATCGGGCTCGTTTTTGAGAATATATTTTAATTCGAATATATGGAAAACATAGATAATAAAATAAGGTAAATAAGTCATAAAAAATGTCAAAAGCTTCCCGCGGGTCATTATTTTCAAATACGTCACTAAATGAAATCGAATTTATGCAATTATTAAATTTCATAATATTATCTTTACTGTAATCTCGTCTTTTTACATACCAATGTTTTAAAGAACAGCTAAGTTTTACGGGACAAGTTAGTAATTGTGCCGTGTGATCTGATAAGGCAAACTCCATAGTTTTACATTTACATCCACGAATGTTAAACATGAAATTATCTATGCATGCTCCACTAATAGTCCTTGTTGGTTCAAATAACCCTAACTGTAGATTGTGACAAGCTAGTGTTTCCATGAACATTGTACTCATCTTGTTTTTATTTAATACATTTATGTTAAAGTCGCCACAAACTATTATTTTCTTTTTACTGTAGCAGTACTTCCCAAGTAGTCGGTTTAAAGTGTCAAAAAATGTGTTTAATTCATCTGTTTTTGACCTTGGTGGTCGGTATATACAAAGTATTATGATATTATGACTTAGGAGTTCGATGCCTGAGCACTCCAGAATGCCTTCGATGCAATATTTTTTAAGTTTAGTTATTGGTTTAAACGCATGATTATTACGTACTAAGATACATGAACCCCCTCGACGATTATTCCTTGAGAAGAAGGATCCCTGAATAAAGTTAGGAATGTCGATTAAATCCGTATCAGCATTCAACATATTATGCTCTGTGAGACATACGACATCTACTGGATTTTCTGCGTCTTGGAGGGACGACAGAGATAAAGATAATAAATCCATTTTCCTAGCAAGTCCATTTATGTTTTGATGAATGATGTTTATATTTTTATACACGAAAAAAATCTGATTTCTTTGGGGTATTTTGAATTCCAGGATTCGTTTCAGTTTCAGGGATTGTATGATTTGAAATGTCAGAGTCCATAATTTGATACTTTAAATTGTCAAAAATAGTTTTCATTCCACAATTATTCAATCTACCAGTGTTATTTGAAAACATAGTACGATCATATAATAAGTTTAAATTGGAGTCAAATAGTACGGCATAGTCATAAATTTGTATGTCATGATATAGTAAGCTATTGAACATTTCAATTCTCCGGTTGAACATACCAGAATAATCATTGCACCTATATGTAGGCAGACATAGAATTATATTTGTGTGAGATAACATTAAAAGGTTTTCCCTAATGTTGGAAATTAGGTCTGAATAGTTTTTAGTTAATTTAAAATCTTCATTACCTATTAGAATTACACAATAGTCTTGCATATTATAATTAGTCAGTTTTGAGTCTAGATTACTAACAAGCGTACTTATTCCACAGTTAGTTGTGATATAATGACAGATCTGATGGTTCGGAAAGGAGTTGTGTGCTATGGATAATACTTTGTTAGTGTTATTACTACTGATTATACACAATTGGTTTTTCTTGGCTTGCAGTTGAGACGAGTTGTTATCATTTTTCTGATGACTTCCCATAGTTTCTTTATCAAACTTTAATGCAGTTGTTAGTCTATTGGACGTAGATCCTCGTTTGTGGCCTTCTTGGACGGTATTTCGCCTTAGATCCAAGTGAGCTGTAGAATGTTGTTCTTTGTAGGGTGTAGACAATCTCACATTATTTTTAGGCGTTCCAATTTCACTGGTTAATTTCTTTGTTGCGTTCTTCACTAGTTGATATTTGTTGTTTAAATGATTAATGGTCTGTTTTAACTCGCTATTTTCTATTGACAAATTGTTTATCTCGTCATGGGCTGACAAAAGTTGTGACTTTAGTTCTCCGATTTCCCGCTGTAAGTCTTGTACTTTATCATTCTCCTCGTCATCCGATATGTTTGGCATACTGTTGGTGGTGCCATCTAGTGTCGTGTTGTTACAACTAACGTCGTTAGTACTGATATCGTTAAGTGTCGTCTCTGACAGTGATTTCGTTCGGTTTCGTCGCAGAGTAATATTCTCGAAGAAATTCATTTTGTTGTAATTTACTAATTTAACAAAGTAAACCTTTAAAAAGACAGTGTTTGAAGCGGGGTTCGAACGCAGTGCCTACAGGCGCACGAGTCAAAAGCATATGCCTCAGCCGCTAGGCCAAGCGATCATTAGTAACAACGGACGAAATAGGGAAGCATTAGCTACTAGATGCTTGTTGCGTCAAATGACATAAATGTAGGTAAAGTGGCAAATGGGTTCAAAGTCCAATTTCTTTGTTTTTTTGTGGTGTACGGGACGGTTTAAATTTGAATTGTCTTTGTGTTTGCGGTCACAGTTTTTATCACTTTCTGTTAATGTTTGTTACAAAATATGCAGTCTATCACTGATTTAGGTACTACGTTTACAAAACATGCACTTTAAAATAAGATTTCAATTGTTTTGGAAAAGTTTAACACTGTTCATACACACTTTTTGTTTTTGTTTTGATATCACAGCTGATTGATTATAGATTCACTTGATAACAATGTCTCTGCTGTATCAATGTGTCCTTTCACGAATACATTTAGTTTTATCGTTAAACTGTAACTTAAACTAAACATTATTAGTTATTATTAGTACAGTTAGTTTAAGTTGGTATTTATTACTAAAGATGTCACAAACTTGACTACAGTTCAACACTCAAGAGGAACTTATGCCTCTAAAACATGTGCCTTGTCCTGATTATATGAACAGATTTTCAGACGAGCGTTGTGCGCCTACAACCACCACAATGAGTCCCACAGGCTTATTACGTATCTTTTGCAAGAGCAAAACGATAGCGATTTTTGTGCAATAATTGCTCTTCAGAAGTTTTGGAGCTGTAGGCGTTTTTTTATTTTTAAATAATTGCATTTGAAATTTGCAGATAATTACATTGATAATTGCAGCGAGCGATTAGCAAACGATTGTGTAGGACCTATCATACCTACACTGCCTATTTGCCGACTTTTATGGCATAAAGCGTTTGATCGCTATCGTTTTGCTCTTGCAAAAGATAAGCCTGCCAATCTTATTATGGCTATTTGAAAGTTGTATTTCTGTTTACGAATGTTAGGTTTTAAATGTAATCTTTTAACACATTTTTTTAATAAACAATTTTAGTTGTACGAGTATCTACAATATTTTAATTTATGGTCCAAGCACCAACCGATGCTATCAATGTAATGTTATTATACAAAAATAAAACTTAATTTATTAAATGCAATTAAATAATGTAATTATTCATTATTTGAATTTATTATTTGTAAATTAATTGGAATGCTGTTTGCATGTTACAAATTAGGCGTATAATAATGCACGGCAATCGTTTATTGTATTGAAAAAAATAAAGATATTACAACAAGTTGTATAGAAATGTACTGTATCAGAAATAAATGTTATTAGACTCGGAAATATTTTTATTCTTACACAAAATTTCGCAAATGTGTAACTAGATTAATTACAAGAAAACTGTTGATGGCTAATGAGTGAAGCATTATTTCTCTTGAGTAACTACTTTTACGATTCATATGTTATGTTGATATCCCACTGCAAGGTCAAGGCCTCTGCTCATACAGAGAAGACACGAGGATTAATTACAACGCTTACTCAGTGGAAGTTAGCGATTACGAACTTAAAATGAACTATAAGTTCAATTTTCCTCATGATGTTTTCCTTCACCGTTGTAAGTAATGTCCTAGATAAACTTAGAAAGTACTTATGGATTGAAAAAAGTGACATTAGTACTTGCCTGGTTGAACACACGACCCTAAGTAAGAAAGTTTTAGCAACTGGGTCACCACGACGATACATTTATTTTTCATAATAAAATAGTCGACAAAGCTCTATTTCTGTGTGCACACTTTTAATGAACCTTACACGAAGGGGATAACGGAGCTTCATTCTAGGCTGTCCGTGTAACTGATTAAAGAGTGTACCTGCGCCAAATATTGTTCAATTTATTTTATTTTAATGTTCATTTAATACCTAATTGAATTAAATGAAATGAAATGAAATGAAATGAAATGAAATGAAATTAAATTAAATTAAATTAAATTAAATTAAATTAAATTAAATTAAATTAAATTAAATTAAATTAAATTAAATTAAAATGTATTGCAAAAAATATCATTAATACAACCAAACTTGTATACTTTGTACATTGTTCGTGCACATTACAATAACAAAGATGGGTTGTTTGGTTGCCCGAGTATGATTCGCACTGTCCTCCGTACTAGTTTAAACTGTCTCACGGTAGGACAGTCTTCCTCCACTCTCGCAATCACAACACATCACTTGTACATATTTCCACTTAGGTAGACAAATAATCACCTATTTCACAAATAACATTATTCATCCTTATTTACGAGTTACAATATGCTTCAATTATTAATGTTAATTGTAATGCAGGGAGATCAAAATATCTTTTAGTATATGCAAAAATTACAGATAACATTTTTTAGGTAAAATTTGATGACGAAAAATAAAAAATAAAATAAAGAGAAAAGATAATAATGGTACAATGGTCGATGGTTGTATATAAATAAATGTGTATTTGGATATTGTAACTGTTAAGTATTCATAAAATGTGTTTAAAAAATCTGTGTTTACTATGATAGGGTCTCCAACAGACGCTCAGTGTCCCCGTAATTTAGAGTGATAAAGTATTTATCCATTGCAGTTTTACACAGCCGAATAGTCAAATCACGTAAAGTTATGTTTTTAGATAATTTTTTGTACAGAGTTGGACCAAGATACTCAGAGAACCTTTAAGCAAACGATGTTCTACATTTCGGAACTGAGTAAACCAAATACTTTCTACGCGTATGGATGAAACTGGGAGGTTTTTTATGTTGCATCAAAATTAAATTTTTAATAAACAATTGCCTAAGAGTAAGCACTGACATAACTTTATAAAGGGCCTGAGTAGGATATCGATATCGTCTAAAATTTATAACTTTCAAAACTAAGCGTTGCGCTCTCTCCAAAATTAGCATGGTAGTCTTAGCTGTCCCTCCCCATACTGTAATGCAATAGGTCAAGATTGATTGAGATAGGGAAAAAGTAAAGTAAAAGTAAAGCAAAGTAGGCCGATTGCAGGAGTTTCGATGAGCAAATGTTTCGGATATTTTTATATATGTATACCAATTTTCTAACCCTTGCTGTTAAGGTGACAATATGTTCCTTCCAGTTAAGATTTTTATCAATATTCACACCCAAGTACTTTACTGCGGAAACTCTGGACAAGGCGCAGCAGCAACATGGCAAGGTGTTATTACAAGTGTGTATATTAATGTTTACAGAATTTTTGGGCGGTTGTGTGTTGCTTGCTGAACGTAATATATTGTGATTTTTTAATATTTAACGTAAGTAGGTTTAGATCTAGCCATTTCATGACCAAGGAGCATCCATCGTTGGTTAGTTGATTCACGTCAGCCCACGTTCTCCCACTAAACAGTAGTGTTGTATCGTCATGATAAACGTGACGATTTGGCCTTGTATCAGTTTGAGGTTGCACAAGTCGTTTACGTATATTAAAAACAACGTGGGCCCAAAACACTGCCCTGCGGTACCCCAAACTGCACCTTCTCATAACAACTCAGGTAGTCGTTGACTCTGACACACTGCTCCCTGTTAGTCAAATAGTCCGCAATCAATGACAAGGGGATGCCTCTAATGCCCATATTTCCCATCCTTTTAAGCAGTATGGGAACAGATACTCTGTCGAACGCCTTGGCCAGATCCAGAAACACTCCAATTGTTTTGTCCCCCCTATCTATTAATAATTATTATTATAATGTAACAAGCACAGTCATTAAGAAATGTGAGATTTCCTTGTCTTGAAAAAGGAAGTACCTATTAAAGCCACAGTGTTTATCGATCATAAATCTGCAAAATGTCGTATTTGGATATACATGATGGGGTTTACGTAAGCAGACATAGTTGTCATTTTTATTTTTGTAAATTAAATAGGACACTCAAACAAATAAAATATGCAGTCTGTAGGTTTGTAAAAAATCACAGCTTACATGAAATGGATTTTCGATGGACACGCGCAAACCATAACCTGGGTTATTTGAACGCAGGATTTAAAGACAAATTACTTTTTATCCCGACTGTAATTTTCCGTGGGATAATTTTCAGTTTACTTTAAATACGCTCGCTTACAAAGTGACCATATCCTTACCAACTAGCTAGACAAAGTAAATTTTTACTACTGCCAAATGTTTCGCAAACATGTTTTTTTTTTTGTCGACGGGGAAAATCATCTTATGACAAATCCCGCTCTTGGGTGGAGCGGGAGATAGTGTCAGACTTGTACTGACTAAAAACCCCGCGCCGTTCCTTCTAGCCTTCATACCGGGGCTCTAGCTTCCTTTCGGATAACCCCGAACCCCGGTAGGCTTCAACCCAGCTGGGCCCCTCTCTTTACTGACAACTCCTTGAGGCGCGCGGGAACAGTGCGCGCCGTCGACGCCTTGGCTCGGTCCGGGTAGGTAGTTACCGGACGATCGGACAGCGAGCTACCCATGGCTCGCTGTCCACGAGCACGCGTCTACGGTGGCTGGATATCGGGATTGGGATCCCGGCGGCGGCGGCGAGGGCGCCGTTGCCTGATGCGGTCGGCCTCCTCCTTTGCTAGCATTACTGCTTCGCAGAAGGAGGCGACCGCCTGCCACTCCTCCTCGCTCCGGACCATGGCCTGAACCAAGGCCCGGCGCGAGAGGTCTCCGCCCCCGATCGCCCCCACGAGGGCACGGCGGTGCTCCGCCCAAGCAGGGCACACCTCGACTGTGTGCTCCACCGTGTCCTCCGGGCGTTCCGCACAGTGGCGGCACCCGGGCGTCTCTTCCGCTTGGATCCGATGCAGGAACTTCCCGAACTTGCCATGTCCGGTGAGGACCTGCGTCATGCGGAAGGTAAGGACGCCGTGAGGTCTTTCCAGCCACGCCTCAAAGAGGGGACTTACCGCCATTATGGTGGCGTGCCCATCGCAAACATGGTGGTTGTTATGACTATTTAGTTTTAATTGCATTCTTTTGGATTTGAAATTTTCATTTATTTTGCATCAACATGATATTCTTTTAGCGGTAAGTCTAACTGAAGCACTGTTTTAAATGAGTTTTTACCTTGCTAACAAAATACGAGCTGCTGAAGGTTTTTCGCTAAAAACTAACCCCACATTGTTAATCGTTTAGTAGAATAATCACCCTGATTTGAATTGAACAATTGCCAAACTTAAGAGGCGGTGGGCAGGGCGCATTGCTCGCTGAAGGGATGGTCGATGGGCCGGAAAAGTTATGGAGTGGCGACCGCGTACCGTGGACGCTGCGTTGGAACGCCACAAGATGGAACGATGGTCTGGTGCGCGCTTAACGATTTTCACGGCCAATTTAAATATGTAAATTTTAGCTATGGCCCAAAATAACTGATTTAGTGGTAAATCTCCTATAACATTGTGCGTAACCTACACATTTAAGTCTTCCACCAAACAGCACGTTTTCAATTACCGTGGCCACTAATATTTAATGACACGTACAATGGCAGCTGCAGGCTCATTCGATTGATTCGCTATGTAAACTGTTGACAATTGCCATAGGGTATATAACTGTAGAAGCGACACTCATGCTCCCACACAGCTGCACAGAAATGCTGCTGAAATAATCAGTAGGTATGTCTTTGTCGTGGCTAAATTTTATAAGCCGCACGGCTCAATCTTTCAGGTTAAGCAACGCTTGCCGATATAAAAACATACCGAGATGCCTTGTTCTTGGAAAGCTCACTAAGCCAATGGTCCCGGCTGTCATATGACCTATATAGGTATTGGTCTTTCACAGAAACCTGGAAATCTAACACCTATCATGCCGCGGGGTATAGTGTTAGTTACTGTTAGTTAGTAACTGGGTTGTGGAAGTCAGGTAGGCAGTCGCACATTGTAAAGCAAATGTATTCATCTGCATTTGGTTAGACTGGAAGCCGACGTCAATAAGTTTAGTTGGGACTAGCTTTTTCTCGTGGTTTCGCTCCCGAGGTCCATTCGGCAGGACCAGTTTTCGGGATAAAAAGCAGCCTATGTTACTCAGGAATACTGTAGCTTTCTACGGGTGAAAGAATTCTCAAAATCGATTAAGTAGTTTTTCCATTACAATCTTACAAACAAATACTTCCTCTTTATAATATTAGTGTTGAAAAGGCTTGGTAGAGACAGTTTATTACGTCGGTATGCGAAACTATGTGTTTCAATAATACCGATGTACCTACTCATTTAAAAAAGTAGACTCCGTAATACTGTGGCACCATACTGTTCCATAACGCTCAAATGTAATGTAGGTATGACCTATAGGCATACATTTAGAGAAGGAGTTTCGCTTCTATTAATTTTATTCTATGCAACTGGTGTGTTATGGTTGAAATAATTATTACCGTGTTTAGATTCAGTAAGTACCCGTTCAATGTGTTTGTAATTGTAAGCCTTTGTTTATCGGTATTTGATAAATGCGGCTGCATAGTGAGGTAAACAGTTTACTACCGGGCTGCCTAAATATTAAAATAAGCAGTTGTTTAGGCTTTTTGTTAATTCTCTCGTTTTGCAGGTCTGCTGAATGATTTTTTATTGGCATAAGCAGTTCCTTTTTGCCATTTATCATTTTATTATGTTTTTTGTGTTAGGTTTGTGTTTTGTGTGCAAATAAATCGTTAAAATTAAATAAACAAGACTATACTTCAGGAAACATTCAGTGAGTGCAGAAAAATTGTAAAATAGTTACCTATTGTGATAACATATCCATAATAAATAAAATTATATAATTAGGTATTAGGGAATGATTTGGGAATATATATTTCTATAACCGGAATATTGCCTAGTGATTGCCTTTATAATACGAGCAGTATCCTCTTATTGTATAAATATAGACATACTGCGATAACTAAACTGGTTGGTAAATAAGGAAATTAATATAATGCAGATATTTTCCTGTACCGCTAATTGTCTTTCTATAGAATGCATCTTACCACGCCTGTTTTACCGGAATGGATAAATAGAAGTAGAAGACAAACTTAGAAAAATAGGACAAGCTACTTCTACATTTTACATGAAGTGAGCCTCTTAGATATCAACCATTATTTTTTAAGGCAGAGAACTGCAGAGTCGCCTTAACAGTGCCTACCTCGCGCTTAGCTGATGTGAAAAATTGCTATCTCAACGGGGGCTAGACAAGTAGGTACGTAGGAGATATGGAAAGTATCTACAAAAGTGTGTGTGCATGCACAGGTGTACTCTCTGTTTACACTCCTAGTCCGATGAAACTGCCACCCTACACGACCGGGGACCGATCAGGCGTAGGTCCGACGGCTTTACGTGCATTCCGAGGCACCGGTGTCACATTAACAAATTCCAAACACCAGGCTGCTACAGAGATACCCTACTAACACTTTTCATCCGATCCGAGAATTGAACCCAAGACCCAACGCTCAACAGAATAATGAATTAACTTTTTATCAAAGTTCAGGGTTTGCTAAACACACTTCAATAAAATTGTCTGAAAATGTTTCAGTATCTACAAATAAAAGTTATCCTGAATGTCAAAGAGGATAAGAATTAAAGTTATTTTATTGTAATCGCAGTATAAAAATTAAGAGATAAAACTGAAAACAATTAGAGGGGCTCGAGCTAATTTACTGAAAGATTGTTCTCACAGAATTTTTTATTAACTTAGGAAGCATTGGCTGCGAAAATAATCCTAGTTAAGTACTTTCTACGGGATTATATTCATTATAATACTAGTATTTATTTATTTATTATAAACTTTATTGTTCACCACTTAAATAAATACAAAACAAAACATTTATAAAGATAAGTGTATGGGCGGTCTTATCACACAGGACAATCTCTTCCGGACAACCTTTGGATGGACTAGTAATGTTGCCTGAAAAGTCCATAAAAATCCCAGTGGTGCAAAAAAATGGGCTGTCACTAGACTAACGAAGATTTTTATGCATATTGACCTCTAATTGCAGTTTTTTTCTTGAACTATTTATGCTGAGTTTGTCAATATGTCTATGCTTAATGCTATATTCCAAGACATGTCCTCAAACTCAAATTCCACGAATCATCAAAATTATCGAGGATATTTTCCGTTGTCATGGTAAAGAATTCGAGGCAATCATTGAAAATGACATGGAAATTTGAACCTTATAAATTATATTAAAAAAACACAGATAATTATGTATCTATTTAATTTACTCACATTTAACTTGCACATTAATAAGTAGGAATGCGATGGCTAAGCAAGATATGCATTTAATTTTCTTTGCAAGAACATAAAAATAGAAGAAAAAATTAATAAGAAAAATGAAAACAAAAACAAAGAAGCAATGAAAGACCAGCCTTCTTCTCATGTTTTGCTAAGAACATTAGTCGGTAAGCAAGTTGATAGAAAGGCTGATTGTCCAGAGTGCACCACACTTACTTTTTAACTGTTGCCACTAGATGCCTCAATACTTCCTCCACTCCTAATTACCCACCGCGAAACGCTTATAACTGGATGTACAGAAGCAAACTGCTAATGTCACGTTAGTTAAACCTAGCGAGGAGTTCGCAGTTTGTAGTTTATGCTGATTAACGATATAACCTGTGTAGTGGTGTGGGTGATATGCGCTTGGTACTTATGTTCTTAGGACAATTTGGGACTTGAAGATTGATGGAATTCCTCAAGTTAGGAGACGACATATTTTTCATCTTTTCTGTGATAAATATGTCGTCTAAGGAAACGCTAGTTTCTTCTCCTTTTTGCCAATGATTTACATCTGGTCGTGACATCGAACATCAAACAGTGAATAATCTGCACATATACTAACATAATAAACTACAAAAGACTACTGATTTGTTCTTAACTACCAGAAAATATATTTTGCGTTACAAAACCCTTAAAAGATAAATAATATTTCCATAACATATCTCTATGTCAAAGTAGAAAGAAGTTGTGACAAGGTAAGATAAAGCGCGGTGGAGGAAAGTTTTGTGAGCCAAGTTACTTTTAGAGTAAGATCATGAATATGACGGAAGCGGTCAAATGATTGTGTATATTATTTTTGAAGAAAGAAGGATAAAGCTTTGAAGGGCAAGTTATAAGGAAAGTAATCATCATCTGCCTAGCCTTTTCTAAATTATATTAGGTTCGGCTTCCAGTCCATCTCAATACAAGCATTTTACACAGAGCGACTGCCTTACAGGCCTACAAAACTTTGTAACTGCGTAACATGATATCCTTGGTACCACCTTGATAGGAGAGTCATGAATATTAAACTTTTTGAATAAAGGAGACAACGGCAACTAAAGGTAAGATGGACGAACTGGTATCAATGAAAAATGAGTGAATTTTATCATCAGGTGACATGAGAAAATGTAAGAAAATCAAAAAGATTATTGAAAGAGAAAATACACTACTAGTAGGTAAATACTCGTATAGGTTCTCATTTAGTGCAATAACTGATCGACATACAAAAAGGGATCAAGAATGTATCAACTTAGATGGGTTTGTTATTTGGGACGCTACACTAGTGGTTGGGCATTGCAACAACTGAAAGCCAAAACAATGAAGCTTGACTCTTAGATCCCGCAACGAAATTATTCCAAAAAGAACAGTGGAGGAGTAAGAAAATAATTCAGAAGAAGATCATTTTGTCAAACTTGACGTCCTCCGTTTGTCCACGAAACCTCGTCTAAAAAAAAGGCGTAAATAAACTAACATACTATACTACTAACATACTACATACCTTCTATATATTCGCTTGTCAATCAAGTCATCCGCTCCACTAAATTGATGAAGCTACCATCCGAAACTGTTAACGACCCTAAGCGAATTTGCACTCTACGATCAAACTTATAGGAATTTATTTTACTTTGCTTGCTTCTCTCTATTGAGTATCACTTTTATTTTGTTCTTTCAGTGCCTTATCGATGGATCATGGGTCTAGTACGTATGTAAGGAAAGTCTGTAAAGCATATTTGGTATTCTTTTGAGGTTAACCAAACCAACAGACAGATTTATCTCAGTCTGTTGGTTTGGTTGCAAGTGCGGTTGCTGTGATCTTATGATCTCTATTTGTTTAACGCAATTTATTTAAGCTGCACCATTCACAATCACTTTGAAACTGTCTAGGACTTGGCCAGAATTATATTTTTTTGGTTGTTTGTTTTATGGGGTTTTCTATAGCATATATATATATATATATATTGCAGCAGCCCAGTTAGGATTGGGATTTGCTTATTTAATCGAATCGGATGCAGTTGAATCTCAGTGTTTTACAAAAAACGGTTGTTTGTCTCAAACGAGTTGCTACTTAATACGATAAAAGGCATTTATTTAAGAGTATTTTTGTCGCACATTCTCCAAGCGTCCAAGTGTTTATCACTAAAACTCTCAACACAGTCTTCTTTGTAAGAAAAGCCGATAAAACTTGTATGAAGTTTCACTCCACATTCTCGCGATAGTTTGATTTTTTTGCGCTGGCAACACTGACGCTCTCTTGGATACCGATACTGTTGCCATTCATCTTATCTTTTATATTTTAACTTGTCGTACGAGATTTAACGTAACATCACGTCTTCAGGCAAAGGGATAAACAGTGGTATCTATTACAGTTATATTTTGCCATGAAAGAGGATAAGGTCTCCGCCAGATAACGTAGCGTAACGTAAGTAGGTATGATAGGTCCTAAAAAAATCGTTTACGCTGTTTTTCAAATGCACTTATTTCTATAAAAAAGGCGAACAACTCTAAAACTTCTGTATTGAAGAGCAATTATTACGCAAAAATCGCTATCGTTTTGCTTTTGTTAGATACGTAATAAGCCTGCCGGAGACTAAAAATAGAAGAATTTGCCCTAAATTTCAAAATATATCAATTTGCAGACTTAGTTAAGTTATAAAGCTATTTGAAGGAGCATCACCGATTGTAGCCCATACGAAGTTCTTACTAGATCCACCTAGGAAGTTTGTCTACCACTAGGTACTTGCTAAGAGTAGCAGCTCTGTCGCACAATCCTTCTTAGGAAGTGTAATGAGGTGATAAAACTGTTTGACACCTCTTTGGAAACTGAACGCATTTCATTTTGGAATGATTTAATGTGTGTGGACATTTGTGACGGAATTTCTGCTTTATTTTCTGTTTAACTAGTGTGTCTTTTTTATTATTAAATCAAGCTTAATGGCGATACCGAAGTACAGTACTCGCTGCGCAGTGGACCACCCTTCACCTCCACTGACACATAAATCTGTATTTGCAATGACACGTTGTGAATTGTTTTTTTTACAGCTTACGTAAGTTTAAGGTTTTAAGGTTAAGTTCTAATAGTATTTGCGATGTCTACTTAAGGCGATTTTGGTGCTGGCTATTGTACATACATACAGCATCCTTATTGCTTCTAGTGCTATGGTTTGACGGCATGCTAGCAAAACTAAGCTAGGATGATTTTTATTACATCCCTTTAGTGAAATTATTTTAATTATAATTGATTTTTACTCTCTTGGACTCGCTCATTTATCTGAAATACGAAATATATCAAATTTGCAGACTTAGTAAAGCTATTTCAAGGTGCATCACCGATTGAAGCCCATACGAAGTTCTTACTAGATCCACCTAGGAAGTTTGTCTACCACTAGGTACTTGCTAAGAGTAGGAGCTCCGTCGCACAATCCTTCTTAGGAAGTGTAATGAGGTGATAAAACTGTTTGACACCTCTTTAATAGGACCCATCTATTAATCAAGCATCATTAAATACCTTTCAATCTCAAATAATTCACTTACTGGACAGAGATACACTCAAAATAAAGATAATTTATAATTAAAATGACATAATTCCATTTAATTTGTACCAAGATATGCAATGGGAACTTTTAACCTCGTTATAAATAACCGCCTGCCTTTGCAGTTGCCACAAATCGAAGACCACATCTGTCAATTACTGTGCCCGCTTATAAAATTTAAAAAAGTAAAAACAAAAGATGGCGTTGCGGCCCGTCCCGCCAAAACAAAATGGACGAGTTTGGTAGCGTTCGAACGTCAATAAGCGTTGGTTATTTTTTGGTTTGGGTTCCTATTCATGTTTGGCTGTCCGCATAAACTGCGCTAAAGTCCGGCAGATTTCCTGATAAATGTTTAGTGAGGATTTCATTGTGAATGGGAGGATGGGTATGATTGCAGTCAAAACGAATACTAACTTCGTAAACAATTATGTATTTATATACCGCTATCATAACAGTTGCACAATTAGATAGTGAAGAAAAAAAAATACAATTAAAAATAATCATTGCTGTATATAGGATATCCTATATACGTATAAAAAAAAATGTTGAACGTTCTTTAAATAGACCTCTCTTTACGTATTTCTAGCATACCTACTGATATAAGTAGGTTGATGATTTACTATCTTAAGATCAAAAAGAACGAGATAAAAGATAAAAAATTCACAAAACTACTCTCACAACACGAAAAATACCTATTATTTTACATCCATCCAGATAGTAGTTATACCCTACTTTAATACTAAAGGTCGGTGGTTTCCAGGCTAAAATAAAGTTTGACAATTATTTGTAAGACGTGGACAATTTTATTGGTAAACATTTTTGCAAAGCAACAGAAAAAAATATTTACACTATTTTTCTTTTACTCGGAAAATTACACTCGCGTTCATGTAATAGCACCCATTTCATTTTTCACACCTGAGGTAGTTTATGCTTTGGAATAATATTTCATCTTTTAGTACCAAGGCTGCCTACATACATTTAACAAATGGAAAACATGAACACTTGCATACTATTTAAGAGTATTTATGGCTTTATTCGTATGTTTTTTATCTGCTCGACTTGTTACGAACTAGACTGGAGTCTTCAGTCGACCTTGAGAGCTTATCTAATGGCTATATCGAGAACTTCACAATGGTGAACTACCTTAAAATTGTTATATCAATACCTTTTCCCACACTATGTTGTGATCGGCTTCCAATATAACCGGGTGTAGCTGAATACCAGTATTTTCCATGCCCTATCTGAACTCCACAACACAGTTATTGGTTAACACGATATCCCTTGGTGAAACTTTTTGTCAGATTTTCGGTATTCTGCCTAATGACAGCCGGGATACCGACCAACTGAACGTTAAATAGAATTATTGTAAAACAGAATATTCTAAAATGTGAATTTCCTTCGCAGAAGTTTTTTTACACAAAATTAACCTATTAAAATAAAAACTTAATCAATATTAATTAATCATTGACTTATAACAATGTGTATGCACGGTGTCCATATATTATGTAGTAAGTTACTAAAAGTAATCTTAAAATATTCAATTCCATTATTTGCAATTTAGAATGCAAATAGTCAGAATGTGTAAACCGGGCGGCCAGTAAAATGTATTAACCTTTTTGTTAGCTTTCATGCAAATTGAACTCGATGCGCAGATTTTTTTGATCGTATTTGTAAAATACGATACGGTGGTGTGGGTAAGGTTAATTCGACAGGCGATCGGTTTCTTGGCGTTTGATGGGTTTATGCGATGTGAGAAAAGTAATGGGGTTTCTTTTATTAAGTCGGAAATTACATTTATTTGTAAATCTCAACATGAGTTTTACAAATCAATGGTTTATTTTGATCGTCTGTTGTTCTGAAAATTACGGGAAAAAGACGGTGATAGATACCTATATTCAAAGTTAAGGATAATACACAAAAATTTTAATCTAAACTTATATTAAAAAGTGGTAAAATTAAATGCCGTAATTCAATCAAAATCTCCTTTTTTATTTTGCACAAACGATTTTCATACATTAACTTATACACATTCATCAGTGCAGCTGTTACATATTTTTATTTACCATTCAATATATAAAAAATAAATTTTAAATTATAAAACCCCCGATACAAAAACCTCTAAAAAGTAGGTTTTTAAACTATAATTAAATCATTATAATATATTATCTATTAGTAGACACGCTTTAATCGACAATCTATCGAAACACGTAATTATAACACGATATCTTACGAAGATCCCAGATTTAAAGAATAAAATGCGGATATCTTTTTAACGGCTGAACCGGTTTTAATCAAACACAGCTAAGAACATTTTAGAAATCAAAATCGGTTTATTCATTTAGGAGCTATGATGCCACAGACAGACACACGGATACACAGAAACACACGTTAAACTTATAAAACACCTCTTTTTCCGTCGCAGGACATTAAACATCGCGCATATTTCCCAGGTTTATATAATCCCCATAACAAAAAGCATTATACGGTAATACATCAAGCCGTTCAACCGAATACCGGTATGCAAGTCGCTGCCCACAAAACCGCCGAACCTAGTCAATAAATCTCTCATTGTTACTAAAATACATGTTTAATTTTTTTTTGCAACTTTTAACTTTATAACTCAATTGCCATGTCACGCGCAAAAGTTTAAAAAAAAAAACGGACAAATGGAAACGGACATATTTATGGTCGCATTTAAAAACATTTAGGGGAATATTTTTCAGTTTTTTTGTTCGGTGTTCGTTTATTTCATTTCAACTTGTTTGAATATGGAATTGAAAAATAAAACATGTTGTTTATGTTTACCGGTGACGGTAAAGTAATCGAAGATTGGATGATTTTATTTTATTTTTATGTTATTTAATCAAGTTTTCTTAGCCACAACAGGTGAGGAGACTTTTTTATGAACTGCCTTGGAGCTTATTTTTTTTCCCAAGATTGCCTCAAAATCTTTATTTTCATTAAAATACTGAAAATAAAATCCCAACTTTCAATGTTTGGGCAGTGGTTGATTGATTGACTCAAATCGATTGAACAAATATTTGTATGACCTACAGATAATTGTTCCGGATCTGGGTGTTTGTGCATGTGAGTGATCCTAATGTGGGCCAAAGTAAAAAAAAAGGTTTTTTTTTAAAACTAATATACTTGCGAAAGTAATTAAAGTTACTAAGCGAAAATGGTTGTGTTGTTCTTGCCGAAAATTATTTTGTTATGAACTGGTACCACCCGCAAAGCGCTATTTGGCGTAAAAATTGTTCTTCAAAAAGATGAATAGATTAGGATAAACATGGAAAACTAACTAGGTTTATTATTGATATGACTGCTTCAAACATTCTTTACTGGGAACTACTTGGCCTAAATTAAATCATAATTTTATTAATACTATTTCATAATGTCATCGCTTTAAAATAATAGTTCAATTTATTCTAGTTTGCCCAACAACATTTTAATATCGCAGATTTTATCTTCGACCCGATTGCATGCCCCATTTGGCATCAAAACTATACTAAAATCATTAATACAGTGGATTTTGGATTGCGTGAAAACGCCGTAAAACGTTAAACGCAATAATACGACTCAATAGTATTGCTTCACCATTTTGCATCCCAAATGTTTACGTGCCGGCCGTGACGTTAATTAACCGACTTCGCAAAAAGAAGGAGGTTATCAATTCGACTGTATTTTTTTTTTTTTATTTGTTACCTCAGAACTTTTTATTGGGCGAACCGATTTTCATGATTCTTTTTTTCATTTGAAAGCGGGTGCTTGTCATTTGGTCCCATTTAATTTTCATCAAGATCTGATGAAGAACTTCGGAGAAATACATCAGAACTCTTCAATAAATGACGGCAAAACACTCTGGATAGATCCAATCGCTGTTTATTGTTTACACCATTTCATAACATAACATCACACTGGTACGCTCTTAAGGGTTACGCAGGTGTGAACAGTTCACCCTTGTATAGTCTCATTGCACCGGTTTCGTTTAAGTTTCATGTTATTGGGTTAATCTATTCTAGCTTCACTTTGGGCACTAAACGCGTAGGTACTCGTACCTAGCCTATAGAACTGGTCTATTATGTACCACAACTAAAAAGTGAAAAATAAAAATCTTTTTTACAAAAATTACAACCGACTTCCAAACAAAAACACTACAAAGTAAAAAATAACTTCAATTTCGGAAGTCGGTATCAAAAAACGTAGAAACGAAAACAGAAACACGGACTTCCGAAATTGAAGTTATTTTTTACTTTATAGTGTTTTTGTTTGGAAGTCGGTTGTAATTTTTGTAAAAAAGATTTTTTTGTTTTTAATTGTCTATGGCATGAAGTCTTTTCAAGAAAATGAGGTCGAATTTCTATTCTTATATTTTTATTGTTGCTTTATTGGATTTTATGATGTTTGTTAATGGGTATTAGTAGATCTAAAATACCGGGACATTTGGCTTATTTTAACTGCTGTTTAATTCATTTTAGTGACTCAATTATTGAAAATTGAATGGTAATTCATGCGGAAAATTTGGAACCGCAATTTGTATTTTTCGTTTTAGTGACAATAATGATTTTATGCATATCAATAGACAACATTTTAGAAGACACATGATCTCGTGAGTCATCCAGTAGAAAAAATAAAAACAAGACAAAAAATACCAGGTGACTGTGACCACAGCGATAAACTAAACAAGCAAGTAAGACATATGGACACAAAACTTTGCCCTTTCTTTCCACTGTCCCCTGTCAACCATTAGGTTATATGATAATTGAAATCTAAGAATAAATCCACCTCTACAACTGACAAAAAAGTCAACCATCTACCACAAAACACACAATTTCCCAGAAATGTAATATATGAAAGGCACCATTTATAAAAATACCGTGTAATTTACTGGTCGTTTGCCACCGACGGATCGTACAGGCTGTAATTAATTTAATGTCTTTATTAGAAATGACTCGTAGCACGTAGGTAAATTTCTCGTAAATATAAATTGAGCATTCAAATGTGGAACGATAATGTTCAGATTATATTTATTATGTATCATCAAGGAGTTTAATGGGATCGAACCTGGTTTCTTCAAAATTATGGGTGTTGTTGACTTCTGGTAGCTTGCTATCGAGTTTGGATTGCTGTCCTAAAATCTATGTTGAATTTGATTTAAAATTATAGTATCAAGATAAACCAAGATTCTTGTGTCCGAGTCTTTCCGAGTACTTCTTTAACGTAGGTTAGATATTGACTTGATTGTCCTTTGGTCTATTGTCAACGATCTACAAATAATAACCAGGCAGAAATGGATGTCTAACAAAAAAAATAATTATGTTTCTGAGGGTTCGTTGGACCCCCTTACATATTTTGAATCTAACATAGTAACTAACTAACCAATTAGCCGATTGCTAAAATTTCAAATCGATTCTATTAGCAAACAACATTGTTTCTGTAACTTAACTTTAAGACAAACTTGCAATAACAAAAGTTATATAATGTTCAGTAACAAAACCTACATTCGAATTTCGAAATCACAGCGGTTCAAAAAGTTAACTTTTTAATGCCTCCCGAACTAAAATCAAGAATGCAAAGGCTTTTGAAGTTACTTAGCCGCCTTACAAGGACTGACCCGATGCCTTTCAAAATGTTATAATAAATTAATTGTATCATTATTTGGATCTATTTATAGTTAAAACTTTAATGTAACTAACATGGATTTCATTAATCAAAATTAACCCGTTAGTAAGTTACTTTTTATAGTCAATAAAATTATGTATTTGGGTTGTGTAATGTTATTATTCTGCAAATGGGTAGTTTCTGTAACATCGCAATTTCCACAGAGTAAGTTATCTCAATATGCCTGATGTATTAAACAAAGTAAACGTACTCAGATACCGATTCTGAGGTAATTTATTTGCATGAACTAGTTTTTGATTGAATTCGTACCCACCATCTGTGCTGTGTGTAAATTTTCGTACCGTGCATGTTTTCTTAATAAAAATGTAAGAAAATACACTCTATGCAACAAAATTTTACTTCTTCATTGCTATAAAAACGTAAATAAAAAACATAATATGTTAAACTATTTCAGATCGCATTTTTTCTTAAAATATAACCCCATCAAACATAATTATACCAAACAGTATATATGTAACATTTTCATTAGAATTTTACATCAAATAACAAAGGGTAGAAACATAGTTTGCCAGCAAAAAGGGTAACTTGTAGAAAAGTTTTCAAATAACTATCTACGTGAGCTTTTGTGAAAGCTTTCTGGCCAAAAATGTTTAATTTAAAAGTAAATCGCGGGGGTTTATTATCTTTTACCCCTGTTTTATATTTTTTCAGCTTGCCTATATAATTAGTTTGCCTACGCTTTTTAATACCAAAAGTATTTTCGACTCTCGTTTTCAGAAGGCCAAATTCTCGTATTTAGATACGAAAATACGTTCGAATTTTGGTCGAAAAACTAAATTAAAATTACATAAGATATTTTAGATATTATCACTTAAATTAAAATGTTAAATACACATATTGCCCCTCAAATAATAGCATAACTTATCTGGATGGAAAACTTAAATAAAATACATCGTTCAAATGTAGACACTTCAAACTCCTTACTTTTGAAGTGGGTAAATAAAATGTACCTATTGCAATTTGCCAGAATGCATCCATTTTGTCTGGTAAATCATGGGATCGGCCTAAAGTCCCCATGTACCACAAATAACTCAACGCTTTTAGCACTAAACGTAAATAAAACAATATTTCTGTCCCTGTCATTTTCAAATGATTCACAGAAATAGCTTCTAAACATATAAACCGATTTTGAATTCGTGTTGCGTTCATAGCTTTGATTGGTGAAAATCGATTCAGCCGTTCAAAAGTTATGGGTGTTTTACTGTTTGAATCGGGTTGTTTTTGCAAGATATCGTGTGATAATTATGTGTTTAATAGATTTTCGGCCGAAGCGTGTCTACTATTAGATAAATTATGTAGCATGAAATAAAAATGTGTCGGGGGTTTCAAAAAATTTGATATTATACTTGTTGGTTCAAACTTTTATCTCTGCCAAAGCTTTCAGATACTAACGTTAAGATACAAATAAAAGTGCTCATTAGGATGAAAAGCTGTTACTATCACAATCTTCATCATGTTTCATTGCATCTATAAATGGAATGAATGTAGAATCAGATATAAGAATATGATCAATGGTACAGAAACATGGTTCCTCCCTAGTATGATTGAGATGGGTGGCACCATGACATGTTTATGGTTTGATATCAAGATGGGTTTTATATCTTTGTAACATTTCGCCATTGATATTTTGTGAAAATATGTAGTTCAAGCTGTCATAAATAATATCAGTCAGCAAGGTTCTGGATGTTCTGGAAAAGTTAACATTTGTTAAAAAAAGTATGATAATTTAAACTCCGATAGAGAATGACCCAACTATTTAAACGTAGTTTCTGCCATAATAATAGATATCGTGGAAATGGCGACTTTTTTTTTATTGATGATAGGCTTGCGCTTCACCGCTATCTCACCTGATGGTAAGCGATGATGTGGTCGACGATGTAGCACGCTTGCCTAGAAGAAACCTATTCACTCTTGACTTGAAGACTCCCAGGTTGTAGCTATCAGAAAATACAGACTCCGGCAGGGAATTCCACTCCTTTGCTGTACTCATATTGCCGCGACAAAATTTAATTATACCATCGAAACTAAAAAGAAGAACATAATATCCAACTGTCATGGGAACTGGTCCAAGTTACTAGCTGGTTATTTAAACTTTAGGCATTATCCACTAAAATACCAATTTGTACCCTTTTGTAAACGTATTTAGCCTGCTCCGTATCACAAGCCCGAAATGAGTTTCCACACTACCATAGATTTTTTTTTCAAAACTCATGCCTATAGCTTTCCCACTACTGTGAAACAATCCCCTCTCTCTAAAATTTTTTTTTTTTTGTGCTACCATTGCAGGCCTAAAATTTTCATCCGTGTGCTAACGCCCGCTGAGCTATTGCGACACTAATTCGAGTGGTCACTGCTCCACAATGAGATCTTATACATTCTTATATCTGCTGAGATGTGTATGGGTTAAAACAGAAGTCTCGTTTTGTGCCGTCCTTGAGTATCTCCGTCAGTTTTCCGCTTAAGTGATGAATAGGAAAATTATTTCAATAACTTACTATTTGTCCTCCTAAACCATTTTCTCGAAGTGGCGATGCTTGTGGAAAGCCTAAGTGCTATTCTCTGGTGTTAAAGATGCTATGATAATTCGGATGAGAAATGACTGAATAAAAATTAAGTACTTAGCCTGAAATCCAAATATTTTACTCAATAATGCCTCGTTGGTCTAATGGTCGCAACCCCTACTGTTGAATATGTGGTCCTGGGTTCAGCTTCCGGGTCGGGCAAAGTGTTCCCGTCAGATTTTTTTCAGTAGCGGCCTGTAGCTCAATTTTGTGCTGGTTTGATCGCATTAGGCTCCCCTATTTGATGGCACTTAAAAATAATTGTCGAAATGCAGTTGTGCTATAAGTATCTTTCTATATACATCTGTCTTTGACCCACCGGGTAATACAGATTTTATGTTGTTTTCTTACAGAATGGCGATTATTTACCTTTATTCGAGCTTAGGATGTCCATTATTTAACTTCCATTAACTTTCTTTCCTTCTTTATTATGTGCTGAGGCCACACTTTACGATACAGCCATACATCTAACTAATTGACGTTATCTCGGGCCGCAGGACGTCTGAGTTTTCTTTATTTTTTCTCCACACACACGTATCGCGGTGCAAGTATGAATTTCGGGATTTTTGTGGAGCAACGGCATTGGAAATTCAAATGTTCGGTTATGTTTGCTGATTGTGTTGGTTTTTGTCTAATCAGGGGTTTTGAATGATATTAATAGTGGTTGAGGTTTTGTCCTTGGGTTTTTAAGATTAAGATGGTTATTGAAATCCTTCATGCTATGTTTAAAAACACAATTTATAAAATGATCTTAATTATAATACCTATTACCGCATGAATACATACGTTTTCTTAAACTTGCGATCTAGAGTAGATAATATAATTCCATGAAAGATTTCAACAAAATACTAGCAAAAAAAATTTTTTTTTTCAATCATTTCATAACAAATCAATCCTAGGTCTAGTCAGTTTAAATAATCATATTTGATAACTTTACAACAACATACCACGTGCGCGTGTTTTATTAAACTCAGTGATGGACGACCGCTATAAGTATGAGGTAATAGATGTACATATTTTATTTGTCCTATTCCTGTGTTATGAAAGAATTTAGTACCTAGAACTCTCAGGTTTCTTTAAGACCACGACAGTCGCCAACGATCTTGAAGGAACAAAACGCGCCCTCGTTTCATACTGGCGCGACCCAAAATTGGGTGCTCTCCTGAAGATTACCAAGTAAAGTGTACCATGACAAATATTCCCAAACACCAAGAAGTATAATAAGCCTCTGAGTCTGATGTATATATGCATAACTATGTATATTAGTTGTGTTACTTAGAGTGATCCGCGGTCCGAGTGTCCCTCATATGAGTTTGAGACTTAACCTAGGGAGGGGTGTATGCATCTGAGAGGTACAACGACAATAGTAACTCCATTGCTATTGTTCTAGAAACTCTCAAACAAATAAAGATTCTAAAACAATCTGAACATGGAGTACATTTACAACATCCAGGCAGAAATTTTTCTCTGGAATAACCCCGTGACCCTCCAATGGTAACAGCCAACTTCACATCCACTTCCAAGAGGCCTTCGCATGTCGTGTACCGGCTTTGTATGTAACTCCTCAGCAACGAGAGGGCTGGCTGACAGTCCTGTATCGAAATTGTTGACAAGTTTGCGGCCTCGAGAGCGTCGCTACCTACTACGAGTGGACTCGTACTTTGGAAGGTCGTGAGGACTTTATTTGAATGCGAAGTTTCTGAGTGTAAGGCTTTGTTTTTTGGCCTTGAGATTTTAGAGCTTATGTTTCTATGATACTTATCTTAACGTGATGATGTGTCAAAATATTTTGATGATATAAAATGGGTTAACAATTAAAAATCTTGAGTAAATCACAAATTATTAATCATTTTCTTTGATACGGAAATGCCTTTCCACCACCTTTTAAACACCTTCAAGGCCATGTGGTTGTGCTCACATTCGTCTGCCTAGACTTTTCCCAGCTGTGTTGTGGTCGGCGTCCAGTCTCTAAAATAGCTAACATGACACTACATATCATCCGTATTACCTAGAGGGTCAGGTAACTGCATATTTAGTATACTTACCTTTAATAAACCCATATTCTGATCGGCGTGCTTAATGAAATTATTAAAAAAACATCCATGTAATTCGACTCACACTTGACAGCATTTTTATTCATAAAACATGGCGACGACAAACCGTCGCGCATCGTCATTTCCGTCACTTATTCATGTGTAGAGATGTATTTCTGGACGCGTGCCGGATACTCTATGAAAGCAACCCACACCTACTTCCGGTAGGCTTTTAGTCATAAACGCAAAGAATAATTACACATACAATAATGTGTCATGTTTCTTTTTGTCGATAAAACAGTTTAACGTAACTTGCGATGTGGGGTCACTGTTTACCATAATATTATTGTTTTGGGGTATTTAAATGACAATTTCCGTTGTTAAAGTTATGTGTTAGACTATGATAATTGAAATGGAAATTAATTAAATCTTTAATTTCCTCTAAATCTTGTTTTATTTAGTTATTTAATGATGGTTCGCGACGAGGCCTCACATAGTTGCTTTATTTTATTTTACACATTATTTTGTTAGGAAAACACAATCTAGGTGTTATAGTTACCCTAAGTCTATGACTGAAAAACAATACATAACAACAGTACATAACTAGGGATAGTATCACCCTGGAACCGCTCATTTCCCTCAAATAGGTGGTCGGAAGACTTGTTACTTCTGGGTAGCCTAGACTTGTATTTAGGCCCTGTAATTAGATAAGACTCATGTAGTCGTAGTATATAAACACCACTTAGTTGAGGTAATGTGTTTGTATGAACCAGTATAGAGGTTTCTATGCGTTTGTCACATTTGGTTCCTGAAGGATTATTGATATGCTTTCTGAAGCATTACCTTCGGCTGCAGGCAGGCGCCTGGATCCTGACATTGTACACGGCCGCTCGTGATCTTCGTTTGAGCAAGCAAAATCACCAAGCTGTGGGACAGCGCAATTCCTACTTACTTCAGCCGCTTCCCTGCCGCTAAAGTACGGGCAGGACTGGTGGTACACCCAACAGGGTACCACCATATCTCTGACTTCCCAACCACACTTCTGTAAGGAGCCTATCTCTGGTAGTTGGGGAGATAACCTTCTTGACAGGTAGCGAGGTCCCATGGTTTTCTCGTAGTGACGACCACTCCAGGGTGAATTCTTCTTCGAGGGTTAACGCAACGCCCACCAAAGAACTACTGCAGGGTAGCCTGTCGGGGTGGCTATCGGATTATGCTTGGTGGATGGAGATCCCTCAGATAGCCTGAGTACAAACTAACTTTTAATGTTAGAAATTAGTACATTTTCTTCCGCCTGACACTCCCAA
This sequence comes from Orthosia gracilis, assembly GCA_947562075.1. Taxonomy (NCBI): domain Eukaryota; kingdom Metazoa; phylum Arthropoda; class Insecta; order Lepidoptera; family Noctuidae; genus Orthosia; species Orthosia gracilis. Next base: position 8,482,252 of record OX387266.1, on the reverse strand, counting down.
GCAGTTATGCGCCTGGAAGATATAGATATAACTATAAAAGTAGTATATTTCTATAGCCTTGTGGAAGGGCTTCGGAACCCGTATGGTATCCTGGCGGTGGGCTGTATGGTTTTAGGAGAGAATGGCTTCTGAGTCCAAAATTTCCCTTCATCCCTCATTCTTCCTAGAGAATCTCTTGAGAGGATATAGTTACGAGCCTGGTGGAAGGTTCATTGGATGGGCCATTTCAGGTTGCATCCAACCATACAGGTCACGTCCTGATTCCTTCAGGAATAAGGGAGGTTCTGTCGATTTTTAGTACAAATTTGTAATGAATAATTTTGTAAATAAAAATCTGATTTGCATTCGAAATCGGGGTCCCCGTTACGGTAGAGTATCGTAGAACTGTTTTGAATACCCTGCAAAAGCATCGCAAATAGTCATGAAGAATTAAGTCTTTTATTTCCTGGTCATCAAACCGTCACCTATCAACATCTTGCAGCCACCAATCAACCTCCCAGGCTCTAGAACTCTTGACAAAAGTGAACTATAGGTACAGGGCGTCAACGCGCTTTGAGCAACCTTACAACCTCCAGATACTTTAAGCGATCACGTCCGCCTGGTACAATGATGTATTTTCCGGGCCCGGATGTTTATTTATCCAACTTAAGGTTATACTAGTCGATCATTCTTCCATACAAACGTAGTCTAGCGATTACTCCACTGTTTGGTGATGTACGTTCAAAATAAAAAAAGTATATCAATTTGTCTCATCATTATCTAGCCCTGTATGGAAACTAAATATAAAAAAATTGAAAGTAATGAGCGTCGAAAGTTCCATAATTCAACACTAATTTTATCGTATCTTTGGGCGGCAATAAATACCATAAGAAGAAGGAAAATTGCAAAACGGCCTCCATACAGGGATAAATTAGTAATTCAACAATACAAATAATTTTAAAATATACATTTAATTATTTTTTCATAATATTTAGACTCCCAAAGGTCTTTTTATAAAATTTCGCGCGCTCGTTTTCGTCCTAAATCATCACCCGTTTCGATACAAATTTTGAAAAGCGCAAATTCATACGCGAACTAGCTTCTTACTGCTCATCACAGCATTTATCTCTTTCACACGTAATGTCGGATGAGAAAGCATGCATTTTAACCTCGCGCACAAAATAGTTCGTGCCGACGAGTAGGGGAATCTTAATGTAAAAAGTTACGAGCTCGAAACTTGACCTAATATTACCAAAAGCATAAATACGTAATGATACCTGCATTATTTGGTTAGTCTACTACTACCTAAGACTTGCTTGTGTGTCTAAAGGCCTTTAGACACACTAAAGGCTTAACGTCCTAAGACTTGCTTGTGTGTCTAAAGGCTAAGGTAAGTTATTCTTATGACACAACCAAGACGTCCAACCATCCGTCAAAACTCAAAATGATCCACGATTTTTTGGTTTGAAATCGCCAAAACACAGGCTATTCTGCTTGTTCCTTCTCAATACGAGAAGAGGCCTTTTCCCTGCATTAGGAAACTTACCAGCCAACATTTACTATGACAAATATTTCTGATGCTATATCCTCTTTAAAACTTCTACCAGTGTTAGAATTAGAACTGGTGTCTCTCCAAAATATACACTTGGTAATATTGGGTTTAAAATTCACAATGTTAGATTGGCTGTGTGTGCTAAGTTGAATGGTTACTTACAGTAGAGATTTGAAATGGTTATTTTATTTTAAGTACATTGATTAGTTTATTGGTTGTAGACTTAATTATTATACCTATTGCTATCACACAATTTGTGTCCAATAATTATGAGGCAAAGTTGACGCACGTTAACAATTTTAATACGTTGTAAACTTGAAAGTTTTGTAAACGTATTAGCTACCGTGCTAAATTAAATTTGCGCTTTTAAAAAGCAAAATGATAGAACCTGATGAATTCTGGGCAAAAAAATTATAAAGCTTGTTTTTTTTCCATCTATAATCGTGACAATCTAAGAAGTCCGAGGACGTCTCATTTTACATGCCACGATAACTTATTACTTAAGAAATAGTGAAATCAAATTCATAATCCTTATTAAATACTATGTTACCCATACACTATAACAACTTCATTCGGAAGCATCAAGTTAAGTATTTTTATGGCAGTCAATCCGACTTCTTAGATTGTCACGACTATGGGTTTCGTTTATTATTTATATATATAATATAACCATAAATATCGGGCACAAAATTAAGAGAGAAAATATACATTTCTTCCTTTTATTATTTTTCAACAATTTTCAAACGTATAAATTGACATCACTTGTTATTCGTTTTTCACTATCACGGTCTGTCGGGAATAGGGTATATCCGTCTAGACAATTTTTCTGTGTAGTTTCAAGTAGATCAGATACCTTTGTCACGTCTCTAATACCTAATTATAATGAAAACCACATAATATCAAAGATATTCTACCAACCAGCTTCAGAACCATCAAAATAACCTCCAGGATAAAAGAAAACTATTTTCGTCGATATTGCTCGGCGTTCTCAAAGAAAAGCTGTGATAAAGATAACCTAACATGGGCACTTATCTCGATCCTGTGAATCAATACAGGAGAATTGGTACTCGAAAGGAGCCTAGTGCCGAATTATGCGACCAACAGCGGAGGGTAGTCTTGTGATGAGAAAAGATTAGAGGGAGACGGATTAGAGATAGTTCAGTCGCGCTTTTTCTGTATTACTTTGGAAATATAAGAATTGATTCCTCTTATATGATTATCTGAAAATACAAGGAGCTAATGGCTAAATAATTACAGCCACATGGTTCAAGGTTAAGCAACGCTTGCCGAGGTCGGTCCGTGGATGCGTGACCACATGGCATACCGAAATTCCTACGTGTTTCGGAAAACACGTTAAGCTGTTTCCGGCTGTCATTATAGATTCTACTCTATTCTATTCTATCGCCAGCCATTTCCCAGTCGATACGAATAGACAGAAGTCAGGATATCTAACACTAGTTTCGCCAAGAGGTACCGTGTTACTCAGTTACTACTAGGTTGTGGAGGTCGGATAGTCGCTCCATGTGAAATCCTATTACATTCTGACTAAAAACCCACCCCACCGCAGCTGGAAAAAGACTAGGCGGATTGATTGATTGGTTTCTAATATATTTTTTCGTTTTATTAATCGCATATGTAACTAAATATTTTAAAGTTTGCATCCCAAGAGATTTTCAAGGTCTCTGGACTAGACTTAATACAGTGCTTTAAAATAAGAGTGACTTATTAATACGGGTCCAATCCCAAGATTCTCGCCAATCCGATGGTCACATAAAAATGCATCTATACTTCTTGATATTTTCATTCCACTTTTCCTTATAGAGCTTTGAAATTAAATAAATAGGTAGCAGTTAAAAACGTCTTTTTCTTTTAGATGTCTGGGCTGGATCTTCATTTTATCATTATCGACACTAATGCAGCCGCTACACGTTCACTGTTGGACATTGGCCTGCCCATAGGACAATATTGGAAATTAGACAAAATGTTTAACCTAGCTCTGTTTTATCTTCTGCTTGATAAGGAGGAAAATGGAAATTTTGTTTTTCTTACTCATACGCTTTTCTTTACAAAAAGTTGAATCGTTTCTCTGGGATTCATTGAACTTCACTAACTCGGTGCTTTACTGTTGGTCGCCACAGTTGATTCTCAAGAGGGGTAGAGGGGTTGTTGGGTATAGCATGACGCGCTTTTTGCTGACGCGCCAAAAAACAAAACAGTTTGTGACAATAGATAGTTTTTATTTTTTATATAGCTAAATAATTTTTATGTATTAATATTTTTTGATTTAGCACATTTACATTTACACCGTAGACTACACCCTGTTTTATCTTAAGTTCTTTAATCCATCCAAAGGTTATCTGCTTTGTACCCATAGTATTATGTTGCTATTATATATGTGTCATTTCTTTTTTTGGTGTACAATGAAGTATATTCTTTTCTATTCTATTTATTCACAAAATCCTTCCATAAGATGCAAGGCTCTCCCATAAACAAGTATCAAGCAGAATCGATGGAGCTATGTCAGTGGAGCAGTTATGACGTGAATGGATGATGGCTTAGCGAGTTACGAATAGTGAGTGGCCACGATAACTGGCCCATTTGCTTGAGTATAAATGTTGTTTGTGTAAGACCACCGTTACCCAAACAATATCGATACGAAAGTGAACAAGTGTTTTGTTTAGACTAGATATGCTATCGGCTTTCGCTAGTTTCAATTAAAATTTATACTTTTCTTTTGCATAAGTGCACTTTATTATGACCAAAAATCGTATGCATTTGCTTGAAAAAATCACCAACAGTTTTGATAAGTATGAAATATAATTGATTAGATTAAAGCAAATTAGTTCAGCTCGCTTAAAATCAATCGCTGAGGTCCAACTTGGTAAAACTGTGTGTGGTGATTTAGCATAGACAACACTGTATATTTCAAGACGTCCACAGTTATAATTTACCAAGGCTTTTAAAATTATTATAGGCTGAAACACAGAACTAAACAAATCGATTTATCTATTCCCAGGCTATAAAAACCACTTCATTTATTGTTTATTTTAAAAATCAAAGAGTAATTCACTATTTCGGTCAACATCCCTGGTGAAGCAGGCAAACAGCCCTGGCGAAGTACGCAACAGCCCTGGTGATACACGCAGGAAACTGTGGCTCCTCAAATACCCCCCTCCAATTGACTGTATCGATCCTGCAGAAAAGCTCCCAGCGGGGCATAAACTGCCATGGCCAACCGGGAAATCCCTAAATAGGCTGCGAAGCCAAGTCAGCCGCTGTAGGTACAACCTGGCCATACCCTCATTTGACCAGGTTGTACCTACAGATCAATCACAATGCGACTATGGAACCACACCGCAATCAATCTCTGTGCACAAATCATCGACACGAAGAAGAAGAAGAACTATTTTGATCCCATAATTCAAGTTACTCGTTGATTACTGTAAGTCAACGACATATTTCATTTTTATTTACAAGAAGTTTAGACCAATTATTTCTCCCAACCGTTATTCTTGGTAATCCAAGTCAACTAGTATCAAAATATTTATCTCGAATTACTAGCTAGCATGATTCTCTATGAAATATCAGTCTAACCGAACACGCAGAATAAAAATAGTTCTACTGCATTTTTGTGCGGGCGTTTCGTATAATATATTCGTACCCAGTGACCTCTAATAAATCAAGGGTTACAAAAACTCATATTTCTTGTCAATAACAAACCAATATTAGTTGTGTTTTACAACGGATATAAATTAAACGCTCGATCATCGATATGGTTTTATTTAGAGCCAATTTCCTTTGGTCCCTAACATAACCTAACTTTCCTAATAAATAGATGAAAATCTACTCTGGTTATTTTTTTTAGCAACTAGTCTAAGCTCAGATATCATGGTGTTGAATTTTGTGTATATTAGGGTTCTTTTTATGATCGTTTTGGTTATCTAATCAGAGATTTCCTACGGGTTAGGAAACGATCTGTGTACCAAGTTACTGAGGTATATCACGGGATGATAAACTTTTATCGTATATTTAAGTGCATTTCCAAGATTAAAAGAAAGGAATTTTGACGGTTTATTATCCTTTCAAATATATGTAATGTTGCAATATGGATCAGATTTTGATTTTATGTCGTAAAAGAGTGATGGGGGTGAATTTATTTAATAAATGTTTAAGGGTTATGATTATTATGAGCTTTTACGGCGTTTCTTTATGGAGCGTGGGTAAAAAGATACTCGTACTTGTGTTAAAAAGTTGCTATTATTGATGCTAGGGCTTGGAAATTCGTTGATTCTAGATAGATTCAAAATAGGTTGATTAGTTAATTTCAGTCGAACTAACGGCCTGTATTTTTAAACTGAAAATTTATGTTGTATTTTACCTAGTTTACTCATATTTTCATGTGATGCAAGTAAAGATCTTTCTTGCTCTCCCTACCTGCTTTTATTTAGAGACTGTCTTAGTAGTAAGATTAAGTAGGTAGGTAGTAAACAGACTCGGGCACGTTATACATTATTCATAAATAAAAACCGAGTCTGCTTAATAACATAAGAAAATTCATGAAAGTACTTTGATACAGGAGCGTCTCTTGCAAACTAACGCTAAGGCTGACTCCAGACAGGCAGCCGACTAACTAGTTCGATAGCAAAATTTAATATTGGGTATATCGGGTATTGGTAGTACCTATTCATTAAAATCTCTGCAAAATGTTACAAATTACGTCAGTCTCATATGTAACTTATATAGGGGTGAAACTATTGCAAATTCAGATACTAAACAAGTACTGAAAAAATCCATAGAATCAAGCCCTTTTATTCCATACAAGTTATGTCCTTCAACTCAGCTGCACTTTGAATCATCAAACTGATAGTTATTTATTGAAATTAATCGACTCAGTCGCCATAGCAACAGATACACCCACCCTGTATCTGTTGCTATGGCGACTGAGTCGAGTGGAGGTATTTTATATTGACTTGAAGTATGAAACTAGGACTCCAGCAGTCACACTCGCAACAACTACAACAAAATATCTGCCACCGACTACTCTAGTTTATATCCATCTTAAAAAGAGGAAGGGAATCTTAAAATTAAACGTCAAATATTATCCAGGCTATTCTGAAGGAGAACTGACCGTTGAATAATTCATCCCTTGAATTTATTCTCGAATACATTCATAATGATATAAAAACTCATTGTATTGCGGATGTCGCCAAGATGCGGCGTGAACATTTACATAATATGTTTGTATCGCTAAATAATATAAACAGTTTGGTGGTCTGTCTGAAAGAAATATAGGTTAATATATTATATTCTTGATTATATAACTGTTTACGTTTGATTAATGCATTCTAGTGAAAAATGCTGTCTTGGTTTCCTTACGAAGTTTAAGTTGGACTTGCAGCAGACTTGTTTAACGTGCTTTCCGAGGCATCGAGTAGTGTGGTTGAGTGGTAATGCACCCACTGACCTAACTCAGTCAGAGTTGCACCACTCAAATGTGCATGGCATTATAAAGACCGTCTTATGTCAAAGCCATTATTATGGCCCTTTGGAGTTGTTCGAAAAAAAGTCGATTAAACAGTACCGTAACTGAAGGAAAGTTTAAAAAAAGTCTAGATGGCTCTGCATTAAATTTCTCGTTTAAGCACCAGACTTTGCATCTAGCCCGAGTCTATGATTGACCGAAAAAAATGCGAAACGTCAGTAGTTGAGTATCACGTCGAAGTTTTGGCAAGTGCCGGCGTCCCGTGTCTGTAAAATGGAAGTGAAATTCTAATTAGGACTCAGTTATATGTGTATTATATTAAAAAAAAAACTTCAAGATTCAAGCTTTATACCATATATAATAATACCAATACCGTAGGTTCAAAGTGTTTTGAAACGAGAAATATCGAAATGAAAAACATGGGTAAGTTGCAATATTTTTTTCGTAATGTTTTATTTGATTTACTATATGTTAACAATTTATTAAAAAATTGCTCGTAACATGAATATTAGTTCATCATTAGTATTTACACACACTTAGACTGTAAAATGCAACGATTTTATTCCTAATGTGAGGCAAAAATTTCAAAAAAAAAAAAATGTCATCCAGAGGTCAAATCTCACCGTCTTATCATTATCCCAAAAAAATCACAAATTTATGAGGGAATGGGTTTTTTGATAAAATTATTTTACAACTCATAAAATGCCAGATAATCACTTAGGGTTATAAAAAAATATGTTATGGTCTTGTTTAATTATAAATAGGTTCAATTGACACAAAATTATTTTTAATTTTTATTTCAATATTTTACTGATAATCAACCCATTATTTTATTCAAGTTTAGGTATATGTCTTTTTAACCACTAAGAACTAGTTTTTGTAATTAAATTTTCACACTTGTCAATTCCGTTTCAGCTATACACACGTATTTTTTATTTAGGTGTAGCTGCAGTAATTAACGATATAATAAGCTTTTAATTGGAAATGGCACGCGCCTAATTTGTGGCTGTGACGTATGTCACTCCCTGGACACTAGGGCCGGTTGAGGGAGTGGCCTGTGGGACACTTGAGTGGCTTTGTAGATCAATCCAAGGTTTTATAAAAGGGCTAGGTCAGAATACCGTTACACCATATGATGCCTATTTTCCTTGATGGGCGTTTGACAAGTCGCGCTGTTCCGAAGAAAATTAATGTATGTTAAAGGGAGGGTCGTAATTGAACCTGCCAGCTTGTAAAGGTGGATGATATTATTAAAAAAGTTTTACTTAGGTTTTTGTGTTAAGGAATGATGTACGGCTTTACGAGTTTTGGCTATTTGTGATACATGTTTCATGTTTAAAACTTTTTAATTTTCAACCAGCGTGATTGGTAAATATTGCGGGTTTAAACCGCAGGCTCGTGGGACCATCCATTTCATAATGTGACCCCTCCATGCCTCGGAGAGTACGTTAAACTTTTGGTCCCGTCTATCATTTGCAAATCATTGACCGTTTTAATAGGTAGAAAAAAGCCTTAAATCTGTCAACCAGACTTACCAGGGGATCTTATCGTGTTGTCCACTTACTCAGGTAAGATAGGCAGTCGCTCCATGCATTATACTGATTTTCGGCTGCAACCGTTTAGATTAGAAGCCGACTCCAATATAGTTGGGAAACGGCTAGGTAGACGAGTTAGGTAGCGCTTTGTTAAGATTTTAAAGATTGATTCCGTTTAGGAGATATAAAATCGTCTCTCCTGAAATCTGTAGCTTTTACAAGCATACCCGTGGTTTTCCACTAGTATCTCCTCAAAATATAGTTATTTCTACCAGCAGACTGTTTTAGTCCCCAGAATATGGTCACGCCACAACTCGCAATTTGTACTTACGAGTATATCTGTGTTGAATAAATTTTTTCAGTGTTGTTGTGAAAATATTTTTCTTTTTTGTAAAAATTTAGGTATTTTCAGTCTTATTTGACAAGAAAAGAGATTGCGTTGTTATATTAGCAGCTCCGTTTGTTTTTATATATGAAGAATTTCGTTTTCTATCGTGCGTTTACCAGAAAGTTATGATCTTACAAAATTATTTCATGGCCAATGAGGCATAGCTGCAAGTTAGGCCACAAAGCCTTTTCACTATGATAATACACTTTACTAAGCAAGTTTCTATTTAGCTCTTTCAAACATAAAACAAATCATATTTGCTGAACACAAAAGTCTACATTACTTAAATCGACGGAGATAGAATGATTCCTATCTTATATGAGAACGCAACTAAAGCCTTTTAAATTATTTATTTAGTAACTTATTAGGAGCTATAATAGTAAATACGTCATCGGCAGACATACTGTCGTTACTTAGCTAGGATTAATGACGTCGTGGTCGATAGTGCGTGGACGCGAGGTGCATTGCTGAATGAGTTTCAACGGACCTACATATATGGGGCCCTATATGAGCTAGTTTAGATCCGCAATTGGATATGTAAGTAACTAAGTTTATCTGAAAATTAAGAATACAGAAAACTTTATCTTATGCAAACTGTAATATCCGGCTCCAGCAGACACCTGACATGACCGAAAGCGTTTTTGCAGGCCCAAGAATCAGCATTACCATTCAACGTTGTAATGCTGGCAGCCTTTTGCGTACTTTTTCTACCGACAGCAATGCACCAGAATATTGTATACAGATATTTGAAGTACATCTTTCAGTAGGCAAACTCTTGGAGGTACAGAGACTATAAAAGTTAAGGATTTTGTTATTGGTGAACTTAGACGGCTTCCTTATTAGCTTTCTGTTCAAAAGTTGAAGAAAAGTTTACTTCATAAGTACAATCTTCACAAACAACATTTTACCATAACCGCGTACATTGATTTATTCTTCTTCCCAAAATACTTGATAAATTTCGTCTTTATTTCTTTTCGAATGAAACAAGCAGGAGCAAAGGACTAACAATGGCATCGTAACACCCTTTGCCATTCGAAATGCATTGAAAAGAAAATAATAAACATTAAGAACATTTTCCTATAGAGGCTGCATGTAAAATGGTGAGAAAACTCCGTGTAAATTATATCTTGTGGTGAAAAAAATGTTTATGTTTATTATGAGCTTATACGGCGTTTCTTTATGGAGCGTGGGTAAAAAGATACTCGTACTTGTGTTAAAAAGTTGCTATTATTGATGCTAGGGCTTGGAAATTCGTTGATTCTAGATAGATTCAAAATAGGTTGATTAGTTAATTTCAGTCGAACTAACGGCCTGTATTTTTAAACTGAAAATTTATGTTGTATTTTACCTAGTTTACTCATATTTTCATGTGATGCAAGTAAAGATCTTTCTTGCTCTCCCTACCTGCTTTTATTTAGAGACTGTCTTAGTAGTAAGATTAAGTAGGTAGGTAGTAAACAGACTCGGGCACGTTATACATTATTCATAAATAAAAACCGAGTCTGCTTAATAACATAAGAAAATTCATGAAAGTACTTTGATACAGGAGCGTCTCTTGCAAACTAACGCTAAGGCTGACTCCAGACAGGCAGCCGACTAACTAGTTCGATAGCAAAATTTAATATTGGGTATATCGGGTATTGGTAGTACCTATTCATTAAAATCTCTGCAAAATGTTACAAATTACGTCAGTCTCATATGTAACTTATATAGGGGTGAAACTATTGCAAATTCAGATACTAAACAAGTACTGAAAAAATCCATAGAATCAAGCCCTTTTATTCCATACAAGTTATGTCCTTCAACTCAGCTGCACTTTGAATCATCAAACTGATAGTTATTTATTGAAATTAATCGACTCAGTCGCCATAGCAACAGATACACCCACCCTGTATCTGTTGCTATGGCGACTGAGTCGAGTGGAGGTATTTTATATTGACTTGAAGTATGAAACTAGGACTCCAGCAGTCACACTCGCAACAACTACAACAAAATATCTGCCACCGACTACTCTAGTTTATATCCATCTTAAAAAGAGGAAGGGAATCTTAAAATTAAACGTCAAATATTATCCAGGCTATTCTGAAGGAGAACTGACCGTTGAATAATTCATCCCTTGAATTTATTCTCGAATACATTCATAATGATATAAAAACTCATTGTATTGCGGATGTCGCCAAGATGCGGCGTGAACATTTACATAATATGTTTGTATCGCTAAATAATATAAACAGTTTGGTGGTCTGTCTGAAAGAAATATAGGTTAATATATTATATTCTTGATTATATAACTGTTTACGTTTGATTAATGCATTCTAGTGAAAAATGCTGTCTTGGTTTCCTTACGAAGTTTAAGTTGGACTTGCAGCAGACTTGTTTAACGTGCTTTCCGAGGCATCGAGTAGTGTGGTTGAGTGGTAATGCACCCACTGACCTAACTCAGTCAGAGTTGCACCACTCAAATGTGCATGGCATTATAAAGACCGTCTTATGTCAAAGCCATTATTATGGCCCTTTGGAGTTGTTCGAAAAAAAGTCGATTAAACAGTACCGTAACTGAAGGAAAGTTTAAAAAAAGTCTAGATGGCTCTGCATTAAATTTCTCGTTTAAGCACCAGACTTTGCATCTAGCCCGAGTCTATGATTGACCGAAAAAAATGCGAAACGTCAGTAGTTGAGTATCACGTCGAAGTTTTGGCAAGTGCCGGCGTCCCGTGTCTGTAAAATGGAAGTGAAATTCTAATTAGGACTCAGTTATATGTGTATTATATTAAAAAAAAAACTTCAAGATTCAAGCTTTATACCATATATAATAATACCAATACCGTAGGTTCAAAGTGTTTTGAAACGAGAAATATCGAAATGAAAAACATGGGTAAGTTGCAATATTTTTTTCGTAATGTTTTATTTGATTTACTATATGTTAACAATTTATTAAAAAATTGCTCGTAACATGAATATTAGTTCATCATTAGTATTTACACACACTTAGACTGTAAAATGCAACGATTTTATTCCTAATGTGAGGCAAAAATTTCAAAAAAAAAAAAATGTCATCCAGAGGTCAAATCTCACCGTCTTATCATTATCCCAAAAAAATCACAAATTTATGAGGGAATGGGTTTTTTGATAAAATTATTTTACAACTCATAAAATGCCAGATAATCACTTAGGGTTATAAAAAAATATGTTATGGTCTTGTTTAATTATAAATAGGTTCAATTGACACAAAATTATTTTTAATTTTTATTTCAATATTTTACTGATAATCAACCCATTATTTTATTCAAGTTTAGGTATATGTCTTTTTAACCACTAAGAACTAGTTTTTGTAATTAAATTTTCACACTTGTCAATTCCGTTTCAGCTATACACACGTATTTTTTATTTAGGTGTAGCTGCAGTAATTAACGATATAATAAGCTTTTAATTGGAAATGGCACGCGCCTAATTTGTGGCTGTGACGTATGTCACTCCCTGGACACTAGGGCCGGTTGAGGGAGTGGCCTGTGGGACACTTGAGTGGCTTTGTAGATCAATCCAAGGTTTTATAAAAGGGCTAGGTCAGAATACCGTTACACCATATGATGCCTATTTTCCTTGATGGGCGTTTGACAAGTCGCGCTGTTCCGAAGAAAATTAATGTATGTTAAAGGGAGGGTCGTAATTGAACCTGCCAGCTTGTAAAGGTGGATGATATTATTAAAAAAGTTTTACTTAGGTTTTTGTGTTAAGGAATGATGTACGGCTTTACGAGTTTTGGCTATTTGTGATACATGTTTCATGTTTAAAACTTTTTAATTTTCAACCAGCGTGATTGGTAAATATTGCGGGTTTAAACCGCAGGCTCGTGGGACCATCCATTTCATAATGTGACCCCTCCATGCCTCGGAGAGTACGTTAAACTTTTGGTCCCGTCTATCATTTGCAAATCATTGACCGTTTTAATAGGTAGAAAAAAGCCTTAAATCTGTCAACCAGACTTACCAGGGGATCTTATCGTGTTGTCCACTTACTCAGGTAAGATAGGCAGTCGCTCCATGCATTATACTGATTTTCGGCTGCAACCGTTTAGATTAGAAGCCGACTCCAATATAGTTGGGAAACGGCTAGGTAGACGAGTTAGGTAGCGCTTTGTTAAGATTTTAAAGATTGATTCCGTTTAGGAGATATAAAATCGTCTCTCCTGAAATCTGTAGCTTTTACAAGCATACCCGTGGTTTTCCACTAGTATCTCCTCAAAATATAGTTATTTCTACCAGCAGACTGTTTTAGTCCCCAGAATATGGTCACGCCACAACTCGCAATTTGTACTTACGAGTATATCTGTGTTGAATAAATTTTTTCAGTGTTGTTGTGAAAATATTTTTCTTTTTTGTAAAAATTTAGGTATTTTCAGTCTTATTTGACAAGAAAAGAGATTGCGTTGTTATATTAGCAGCTCCGTTTGTTTTTATATATGAAGAATTTCGTTTTCTATCGTGCGTTTACCAGAAAGTTATGATCTTACAAAATTATTTCATGGCCAATGAGGCATAGCTGCAAGTTAGGCCACAAAGCCTTTTCACTATGATAATACACTTTACTAAGCAAGTTTCTATTTAGCTCTTTCAAACATAAAACAAATCATATTTGCTGAACACAAAAGTCTACATTACTTAAATCGACGGAGATAGAATGATTCCTATCTTATATGAGAACGCAACTAAAGCCTTTTAAATTATTTATTTAGTAACTTATTAGGAGCTATAATAGTAAATACGTCATCGGCAGACATACTGTCGTTACTTAGCTAGGATTAATGACGTCGTGGTCGATAGTGCGTGGACGCGAGGTGCATTGCTGAATGAGTTTCAACGGACCTACATATATGGGGCCCTATATGAGCTAGTTTAGATCCGCAATTGGATATGTAAGTAACTAAGTTTATCTGAAAATTAAGAATACAGAAAACTTTATCTTATGCAAACTGTAATATCCGGCTCCAGCAGACACCTGACATGACCGAAAGCGTTTTTGCAGGCCCAAGAATCAGCATTACCATTCAACGTTGTAATGCTGGCAGCCTTTTGCGTACTTTTTCTACCGACAGCAATGCACCAGAATATTGTATACAGATATTTGAAGTACATCTTTCAGTAGGCAAACTCTTGGAGGTACAGAGACTATAAAAGTTAAGGATTTTGTTATTGGTGAACTTAGACGGCTTCCTTATTAGCTTTCTGTTCAAAAGTTGAAGAAAAGTTTACTTCATAAGTACAATCTTCACAAACAACATTTTACCATAACCGCGTACATTGATTTATTCTTCTTCCCAAAATACTTGATAAATTTCGTCTTTATTTCTTTTCGAATGAAACAAGCAGGAGCAAAGGACTAACAATGGCATCGTAACACCCTTTGCCATTCGAAATGCATTGAAAAGAAAATAATAAACATTAAGAACATTTTCCTATAGAGGCTGCATGTAAAATGGTGAGAAAACTCCGTGTAAATTATATCTTGTGGTGAAAAAAATGTTTGTTTGCTGTTTTTTTGCATATTTTTTTTACAATTTCATACGGTAAACCACCAGCTGAATTGCAGACGCAGCCTTTTTATGTCTAATGTTATTTGCTAGAAATTTCCTATGCCTTAAATAGAAGACAAGTCTCTATTCTCTACCAATAATATGTTGACCTGAAAACGTTAATCTTGCGTACACTTTAACAAATACATATATACGCTACAAGCGTACACTTTAACTTTAAAAAAATATATATTCTAACAGTAATAACAACTTTACTGTTGAATAGTGGGCAATGTTTGTGATAGACATGTGCTACCGAAACATTTTTGACTTCAAAAATCCGAAATTTACTTTATCTAGACCTCAAAGCAAATCTCCAAAGTGTGTTGGCGAACAACTCAACTGATTTTATCCTTAACAAAATAGCAAGCATTTGAAATTATTGCAAAACTGAAGTAAAAGTACTGTTAAAGTTTGGCATGATATTTCATTTAATAGCAGACAACCCCACCCACAAATTCTAGTGTCTGTTTAAAGGGCTTATATCGTTGACCAAATTACATAACTTTACGTTTCAACCGACTTTTTTACAGTTCCCTATGAATATTGACGGGTTAATGTGTTCTTACGGATATATTACTCGTTTACCGCCTTTTATTTTTATGGTATACCGTATACCGAAAAATATCTTCAGAAAGCTATTGGATTCGTTTTGTGTTGAATTTGGAGTGGATTTAAATGGTTTGTTTTGATAAGAGGCACATAAGATTGGATATTACTAGATTTTTTCCGTAGGTCTTATATACTGACTGCTGAGCGTGAGTTTCTGGGTCGGGTAATGTTATTAGGATTGTGAATCTAGAATTTCTTAGTAGCTGCCTTGAGTCTAGTTTTGTACTCGGTTGATGTTGATTCGCCCTCTATTTTATGAGATAGTGTAACTGGCGTAATGTGAATTTGCTATAATTACACACATTTGCCGTGTGTTATGTGCTACTATTTGTCTGGTTGTCGCAAGCGTGAATACTAACCATAGGGTAGATAATTTGTTTTTTTTTTCTAAGATGAGAAAACTGGTCCTGACTTAAAGTAAAAAGGTTGAGTCACTATCATAACTTTGCTCTTAAATTACGTAACGTCTCTATCGAACTAGAAACGGAGTTTAGCAAAGCTTTAGGTAAGCTAAAGTCATTTTAAGGAAGTATGGACATTTTGTGTAAAAACCGAGGATATTTACAAAAAAAAATTGACCAATTATTGAAAACGTAATCTAGCAAGTGTTACACCATTTTTGAATCCTTATTAAATGCGCCAATTTTTCATGTTACTTGCCAAACTAGAGTAGTACATTTTTTTTTCAGTACAGTCAGTTAAAGTTGGGCGAAACAGTAAATTTGAATAATTTGGTTTTGAAAAAGTTTAATTTTCTTCTAAGTAGGAGGAGTTGGCTTTAAATTTTAGGCAAAAATCTACACAAGCATTATTCAAGATTACATAATAATAAAAAAAATTGATAAATTATGGGATTTGTAGCAATTGGAGTTAAAGAACCATTACAGGGATTGATTTTTTTAGTAAATTTTTAAAGTGAACCTAATTTTTTACAAACATGAGATAGATTTTTTTTCGTATTTTTCTGAGAACTGTTATAACTTGGTCTATCACCCATTTACGGCTTGACGTCGATTTCTGGGACACCCTGTATAGTATTTAGTGAAAGATGTACTCACGTAGACTTAAGTTAGTTAAGTGAGCCTAGAAATAATGTCCGACGTAGACGGTACGAGACCAATAATTGTAATATTATGAAAATTTATTAAACAAATTAACACATTAAAAAAGAGCGCGGACGACTATGTCCGCGGTAGAATATTTATATAAAAAAAAGAAAATATGCTTATCACACTTTTCACATTTATTTGAGGCCGTCGCAATATGATTTTCTACTTCCATAGTTCTCTAGATATGAGCCGCAATCTCAGTAGTAGGTACGAGTAACCTAGGAATATCATCAAACAATGAATGGTCTTTTTGACACAGCTTACCCATAGGAAATCGATCCTCATATATAGTACTGAAATTCAGCTGCACTCGGTTAATCTAGAATCTGTCCCCAAAAATTTGGGAAAAGTGTTGGCAGATGATGTTCCTTTAGAAACCTAAAACCCCAATATTATACTCCAGTATGTAAACAGTTAATAACTTATTCTGCTAAAGTCCAACCTATAATATAAGTCATTAAACATAATGGAGCTATGTTCCTGAGTTAATGACATCGATGTACTTTGTAACGACTAGTTGTTGATAACGACCAGTTGTTCCAAAAATTTAATCGGGAACGTTTTGGAATAATACTGCTTATTTATTTTTCTATTTGTCAAGTTAATGTTTGTTTTCTGAATTCTTAAGTTTAAGTTTAAAGATTTAATGGAGTTGGGAGTTTATCGATTTTTATTTAATGAAGGATGAACTTATATTAAAGTAAACGCAGTGGAATTTGGTTTTACACAATATATTTCGTGCGATATCAAAAGTACAGTAACAAGTACATGAATAAGTATCACCTAGTTACCACAACATAGATCATATAAATCTAGAAGGAAAGACTTCATAAACTATCACTGGAAGTACTTTCCTAACAATTTATGCTTGATCAGAATCAAAAAAGCCTATATAGTATGTACTAACTTTTCGATCATTGCAAGTACCTATATACTACAGCTAAGACCGAAATTGTATTGTTGTCGAGTACATTCTGGGTTAAACATTAACTATCTAGTTCCACAATTTGTGCTACTTATTAATTATAATTAATCATTTGTCGTAATAGTAACAATATGAAAGTAACTATTGACTCATAATAACCCAGTTTCCGTATTTGTCATTTATAATTAGCAGCTGATACATTGTTGTTCCTGTTTGTATTACGTAGAAGCCATATGAACTTTATGAATATAATACCAATATAAAATTTAAAATCTTGAAATAGGAGTTTTTACTAGAAATCACCTATTTAGGAGTTGGTTTTATGATAATTCGATCGGATCTATAAAATTTACAACATTATATCAATAACTTTCGAGGTCAACCATTATCGTACACTCAGATTTTAATAGCTAAGTATTTAAATGTCTCTTGATATGACATGAGACTGGTGATCCAGAATGCAGTTTTCTGAGTGGTAACCTTAGTTAATACCACTTTGCCCGGCTCAGAAAAAGTAGTGGAAATCCCACTCATAGCGTCTAGTTTGGAGAACACCGAGTAGTCCATTTTAAAATAAACTCTCTATATAAACCTATTATGCTATCTATATAAACATATTATGGCCAAAACTAACACAATACTATAGTAAAAACATATTCTAAATCCATAGAACCCAATTAGAATAGAACAAAGGCATGTTGTACATTTGATTAGTGACCAATTCGAGACCACCGAACAATCCTAATAATGGCCACGCGGCATTGTGCGCTACACAAAAGAGTCAATTATAACTCGCTTATAAGGATAATTGAGTCAGACTTTCTTTTAGAAAGTCTGCCTAAACCATACTAATATTGCAAATGAGAAATAGCAAAATTCGACTGTCTGTCTGTTTATTAGCTTTTCACGCCTTAAGGTCTTACCCTGACAAAAAACCTTGAGCATTCCTAGTGCCCTAGCGGCACACTGGTGGTTGTAAATAGAATACGCCCAGATTTAAGAATAAAATCTGTATAAAATCGAATGTAGGTCTTTGAAAAAAAATGTTACAAAATGTTCGTAATTAAATTGTCTATCCATCAGTGTTAGTATAAAAAATAATTAATGAACACTTTACGAGGAGATGCATGCTATCAAATATTATTACTAATTTTTATGGTTTTGTTGGAAGGACAAATACTTCTTTAAAAAAAAGAATACTACCATTTTGGAATCAATATTATGAAGAAATTTAATATATTTTTATTAATTCATATATCTTTTTAAATAATAAGTAAACAGCTCCTAAAAACTGGACAAAAATGGCTACCGCGGCTTTTTTCTCGGGGAGGCGTCTTATGGGTACTTTTTCACCAAAACTGTGCGAGGTAATTACGCGGTGCGAGGTTGCGTAGCGATGCTGTGAAACATAGCGGACTCTTTTTAGATTTGAATTGTACAAAATTCTTTGATCGCGTCGCGACAGTTTATTTTCAGCATAACTGAAATAAGCCTCAGAATAAATTAAGAAACATCCAATGAACAGCATTAATTTGGTCTCCCATATGCCAAGTGAAAGTGAGTCAGATTGTCCGATAAATACTGTGGTAACCCTTGGGGTTACCCAAAATAAACAATATGCTATTTTTATATTGTATTTAGCGTTTATATGTATTAGTTTTATATATTTTCCATCCTTTATTAAAAACTCGCGCCTAACGCCTCCAGGTGCCCCGAAAAAGGTGACATTCAGAAAATTCTAAATACGAATGACACTTTAAATTAGATCCAACCATTAAGAATCAAGGGAGCGCAGACTCCTTACATGAGCTACACCATATGTGGGAAGTAGCTTGTGCGTGTTAATTTAAAGAGGAAAACTGCTTTTACGTAATTATATTTTAAAAATAGTCGTCCCAAGATAAAAGTTAACAAAAATGTCTTACAATATTGCCGAGCGTTCCAAATTGGATTTATCTTCCAAATATCAGTTGCTGGTACCCTTGGGGTTACCACAGTACCTACAAATTTCAATAAACCAACATCCGACAATGACATTGTTTGGTGTCACATAGTAACTCAAACCAATCGCATTTACACAAGGCAGCCAGCACTAGTTACATTTCTGCTATCTTTTCAAGAAACTACTGATTTATTGTATGTATCCTTAACTAGGTTCAGATTTACAACCCAGTAGTGATTCTGTGACTGTACTCTGAAGTATTGAGAAAGTCTCAATATTAGTGCACTTGAGAAAATTAGGATTTCTGGTTTAGTCATCGGTATTTTGAACCTTAAGCTCTAGCCAGCTAAGCAAAATAACCTTCTAATAGCGATTATTTGATCTATGGCAGCGTGATGATCTTTTTTCATTTCTTATTTTCATATCAAATCACAGTTATCCTTAAGGATAAAGCTACAGGCTGATGACTTAAATAACAGAATTTTAAATAACTTATCAAATACAAATCAAACAAAATACATATTTACAAGGATATAAATCTAGTAATACACGTCACAAATTGTCTAAACCTAACAATAAAAAATAATCGACCCGAAAGTTCTAAAACAAAGGGTCTAATACCTTTTACTTCTAAACAATTACGAGGCACAAATACAGCCTTAATCGTTTGAACAATAAGCTGTCAGGTTTAAGCCTGTATTAACAAAATGGCAAATGACTTGTAAGAGCTTCAGTGTTTCTGTCGAAAGTTTTTAACCAATACGTGTTCCCAATGATGATAAAAATATTGAAAAGTGATCGCTCAAAATGTAGAGGGGAAGCTGGATGTTTTCTCAGCTAGCCGCACCTACTATATACAGCTATCAACTTTTCACCGTGTATATGCTTGCTCAAAAGTCCTGCTAGCTTCATCTCAATTTGTTATTAATTAATAAATATATACGTAACTACTGATTTATTACTTGTATAAAAACAATAGCTATGTGCACATTTGCAGCCCAGTAGTTAATACGTAACGTAGAAGTGACTCCGCGACTTCTCAAAAGAACAGCCCGGAATCCCCTTTGTGCAACGCCTGTTAGGGCACATCCCTGGGAAATAGAAAAAAAATTCCTCCCCTGAACCTTGCTGTGTACGGTAGCAAGTGATCATTTTGCCACTGTTTTTCCTGGAGTCACTTGGAGGGCGGACAGCGTCCTCAATCTGATTTCCCGCGAGCCAGCTTATGATTCAGGCGGAGTTTCGGAATTTCAGGCATCGAGGCGGTTGCCTCCCAATGCCTTCTTCCCCGAGTGCGATCGACTCTCTGACAATCCTGCTTGGCGGCTTCCTTCTGGACCATCACGGTCTCACAGAAAGAGGCCATTTCCTTCTAGTTTTCTGTCTCTGCCAGCCTGGCCCTCACAATTGCTAGCAAAGACAGGTTTTGAACGATCCTGGCGACCAAGAGCTGCCTCTCGGATGCCTACACAGGAAAGTCTTTGAGCGTGTGCTGTGCAAAGTCAAGGTCACCTCCGCAGTGGTGGCAATTAGCTGTGGTCTCTCGCCCAATCCTATTTAGGTACTCACCAAAGTCTTTGACACCTAAAGTGGACGTTTTAGGTTTAATTTTTGATAGTTTGGATATTACCTTCGTAGAGATACCTAATTATTTCTGTTATTTTCTATAAATATTTGTCCTGAAGAAGGCCTCGCTTTTTGAATATTGTCATACTTAAGTAAAAAAAAAAAAAAAATTGCAATGTCATCATCTACCCGCTTTTTGCCACTATGTTGACTTCCTGTCTAACCGGATACGTAAATAAAGTTATATTCTAACTATGTATTCAATACCTACACTTTTTAATGTTTTTCAAGTTGTGATCCAAAACCCTTCAGACCTGAAGTATTTTGATTCGATGTTGGTTTGTGTTTTTTTTTTTCAGATTAATTTCGGTTGCTTGGTTCTTGATCTCGCTTTACAATTATTACTTAGAATTGATTGAAATTAATGAATATTTCAAGGAAGGACAGAAGCCCCTTTTTGAGTCTCGAGAACACCTCAAGGGAACCACGAAATATTTCAAAATTAATTATCAATTAGAAGTTAGAATTCAACTTACCTTTATACTCTACTATTTCTCAATAATATCCTTGTTCCACGAGTTAATCATAAAGTTAGCTGTACAACGTCAAATTAAATTATCTAGCGAAACTACTCAGGTATGCCAGGTATCTATCGATTTTTGAAATTGAAGTTATTTTTGAATTTGTAGTGTTTTTATTTGGATGTTGGTTGTATTTTTTGTTAAAAGTTTTTTCATTCATAATGTTGGCAGTAGTTACCATAGTCGGGATAGTAATAAATCGCATGTAAAAACTGACCTTGAAGTGAGCTATTTCTATATATGGGTACCATTAAATCCAAATGTAAACTCACATTATAAAGAAATAGGCCAAATTTTTTGTTTATAACTCGGACAAGTTTGTTTTAGCTGTTTTGTATAAACCACTACGATACATTAATCCAAATAAAGCCATCAACTCCACTTTATCAGTTTTAGAAGTGTAACGTTGGTTTTTTATGGTCTCAGAAATTCTGTCAATTTGTGCATTGGTATGCATCACAATAATATCCAATATTTCGTCTGGAAAAAATAGCTTTCACGCTTCTAACTCGGTTTTTGCGTCGCGTGCAATACCTTTAGGACCAGGTTGATTTATCACGATGTTTCTACTTGCAGTGCGTGTATTAGGAACAGTGAACGGAGTTCTTCGCCAAGTATAACCATTTTTGGACATACAGAAATCAGACAGAAGAACATCATCATCATCTGATCCAGATTCAACATCAAACAAATCATCTTCATCGGAGTGTTCGGATATAGGTATGTTCATTTTCTGCAGTTTCAGATCCATCTTCGTCCGAAGAACTGGAGGTTTCACCTTCATATTCCTCCAAAAGTTGCTCAATTTCATTACTTTCAAGGGCTCGTGACGTTGAGGCTATATTGAAAGACTATTCGTGAAATAAACGTGAAATCACACAACAGTTAATCACAAAAAAATAGTTTCGATAACCACAACACGCAACCAAACTGCAATATCTCCGAACCTAATGAGCGTGCGCACCCCGCTATGCGTCACGGGCCACTGATTACCAATTACGGAAGGTACCTAGACGCACAGTGTTGTAGGTGCAAAACTCGCTAAATTAAAATAAAAATACGTGTGCGTGGGGTCACCCATGACCCCATGTTGTGGTTCTAGGGTTAAATCTAGCTGAAATCTCTGAAAAGAGTTAATGAACCGATTACGTAATTTTTTCATCGATAGAAAGCTACACTATCGCTGCGTGCATTCAGCTATTTTCTATTCCTACACAATACACGGTTCCTGTGGAATTGTGCTCTGACAGGCCAACAAAGACGGGTGAACGAAGTCGCGGGAAAAGGCTAGTAAAGTAAAAAGATTGGATACCAAATACATAGCTGAATAGCCATTAATAATCTTACTCGGCTTTTAGGGAACGAAAAGCAGAGAGAACTTCCAATTACAGTTAAAAGCTGCAGACATCGCTTAACATCAGGTGGTCAAGCGCTAGCTATAAATAACAATAAAAATAAAAAATGTTTCATCTATGATACTTAATGTCGTCAAAAGACAGGAGGACTTTTACCAAGGTGGTTTTCTATCAGTGTCAACGATTTTCAAAATGTTTAGGATTAACATGCGCAATCTTATTCCCATAGTCTTTTATGTAACTGTTTGTATGTGTACTCTACTTAGATATACTTGTTCGTATAAAAAAACAATCCTCAAAACCCAAACATAATATTGTCCAACACACAGCCTGTCTTCATTCAATCATCCCTATTATAAAGTCGTTTCATTTCCGTACGACACGTTTGAAGTAAAAAATATATTTGCAATGATATCCGGCTAGGACTTATTCACTCGAGCATTCACAGTCATTCACTTGACCATTCGTTCTCTCATTCACTGCGGGAAGGTATTTTAACAAGCAAAAACTGGGGCCACCGCGACCCAGGCGCGTCGGAATAAAATTAGTCTTCCATCCACTGAGATGGATTAAACATTTTATTTTTAATAAGATTAAATAAATGAGTTTGGTGGTGCATTTTTTTGTACTTGAACTGATTTTGTTTTGATAGGGTCAGAAAAGCGAAGATAGATTTTCTTTTCGAATAAACTAAGCATGTTTAGTCGATGCAAAACGATATCAGTAATAACCTAAATTAGAATAACATGTATGAAATTGTCACTATATAGCTAGACGAAGAGTAAGATACAGAAGACACGTATTCTTGGACATAGTCTGCAGTTTAAGAAGATTCCTCACTCCACAAGATGCCAAAGATATCACTTCGCTACGGGCGAAGTCCTAACATACAACCACGCCTGTATTACCTGAAGGGCCTGGCAGAGGTAAATCTTTACTAGTTTCCTACATTGATAAGTATCTAATTCAGATTTTTCAACAAGCGTTTCATTTAGTAAAAAAGGTTAAATATTTTGTCTATTCTGTTTAAATGTTTAATTCTAAAAATTTTAAGATTATCGAAATAAGTAGTTAAGTATTTGACAATCGCTGCATGAATTTTCCGAGTTCAGAGCATTAGCTTCTAGCTATCCAGTTTTATCACCTATTACGCACTCCAGATTGAGTCATTACAATCTACGACATACCTTATAAGGAGTAATATTCTCAGCACGTGGTTAATAGCTGCAACAAGTTCATCCCATTCTCGGGAAACGCAGCAGGTGAGGGCATTTCTTGTTTGATGCAGCTCTTAAGAGATATTTCAGTTTTATTTGATGGCGACCGCTGTGAGGTGTGGTTTGATTTCTATCTTTTGGATTGTGATCGTTTGACATTATGTTAATGTAGGAAATTGAAATAGTCATTGTCTATTTATGATGCTGAACAGATTACCTGGTTTGCGAGTATGCGAGACACACAATTTTTTTGATTTCGGTTCCTTTCGTTTCTAGGATGAGTGAAATTTCGATATGTTTGGCGTTTGGTGTTTTGCCGCTGTTTAGTGGCAAAATATTATTATTACCTATCGTTTCTGCAACCCTCTCATCATCATCACATATAGGACCTCTCATCTGCCTTTTTTTAGTAGCCTTTTCTGACCTACTTCCGGTACTCATCTTTTTGGTTAAACTATAAAACATAAACCACAAATTTTCCTCAGTGCCTGCGCGACTACTCTGACTCGAATATCCGCGCCTTCTCTTATCTGTTATTCGAACCATTTCGTGTCCGTTGTGATACACAATGTATTCCATACTATTATTGTAAAGTGTGCCACCGGCTTTAGGTTGTTGACAAGACGATTTTTATTCGAAAATCGAACGGGTTCTGCTGCCGTGATTAGGCAGGGAGAAACGGGTTATCACCGAAAACAAAAGGTTGATCATTTAAAAGAAACGAGTTTTTGTTAACACAAAGTAAATGTCCACTTTGCAGGTGTTCTTTTGGATGATTTTTGACCTAATTAAGATGTTGAAAGAAGTTCAATGAAGTACCGACAATAAATGTCTATATACGAGTATTTCTTTTAATACGATTAAGAGATTATCAAGAATATTTTAGGATAACTCCGAGATATCTCCGTATCTCGGCAATCTCTTTGAAGTTTGCTCTCTTACAGGTCGTCAGATATCTGAAAATACAACCAGTTTGACCAACCGGCACTGGCACCCTGTTAGACAGGAAGCCGAACCCAACAAACTTGGAAGATTGGGATAAGCAAATGACCGTATCTTTCTCTTGTCACTGTTAATTTACTTTTATTTTACTTATTTTTGAAAATAAACGGTTTACACACTACAACAATACATACAATTTGAGCACGAAGATAAATAATTGTGCAACCAGCGTCATCTTAAACATATTACAAAAACAATCAACACAAAAACAAACATGCCACACATTGAGCAGATTGCCAATAGAGTCAGAAAATTAAGCTGAATGTTCAGACACTTAGATACGTCGTTCCCAGGACTGCCAGTAATCATTCAGGTCATCAAAAATATTTCCTTAAGATGATTTGTGTTGCGCTAGTCTAGTCAGTGCTTTCCTATTGTATACCTGTCTGGGGTGGTGCTGCCAAAACAAAATGTCTAACGGTGGAAAGGGCACAAGTCGCTCTTATCAAAAGAGAGAAAAAGAATATCCAACTGAATACCTATTTCAACTTAGTAACTTGCTCTCAGTCAGAAATCTTTATACTACACAAATTATAATAAAAACACAAGTCTCTTTCCTACGCCTGCTGGCATACTGAATAAAAGAAGGAAAGACTTGATATTAAATATCTCTAGGACAAGGACTTTGCTTGCCAGTATGCAATTAGCAAAAGATCTGCTGCGCTGTATAATAAAATCAATAAATACATCTACATTTACCCCAAAAACTACTATGACATTAAAAAAATAAAAATGGAATGGATACAAACGCTTACCTGAATGATACCGAAACGCTTCTATAATCTTGACACAAACACACCCTCACACTCATGAACTCTCAGTCACACCTACAGGCTATACTCCCACTCACATAATACATACACACATACTTAAACCCACTCATACACACATTTGATTTATTTTAAGTTAATGTTATTTTTTGTAGTTTTAGCATTAAATTTGTATAATACGTTTTGATTTTTGTATAATACGTCTTGCTATGGAAGAGCGAATTCTACTAATATAGGCACTGACTACCTAAAAGGAGGATACAGTCAAAAAATTTTGTTTATTCCTAAAATTGTCTTACCAATAAACTATTTTTTTTCCTTTTCACATATTGTAAGCTTCTTTAAATACAACACATCCTTTAGCTAAAGGGGCTCTCTTTCTTATTCAAGAAAACAAAGCTTTATTCAGTTACAAATTCACTGCTTTAATCTTTCTTCTTTGCCGTTTTATCCTACAATTCCAACGAATTCCATGTCTGAAGTAAAAGACAGTAAGCACTTTTATTTCAGTTATTTCAAGACTATTACAACCCTATTTTGTTTCCGTCTGCATATTTGCTTGCAAGCGACAGAGATACGAATTCCTTGGCAAACTGTTTTATTCCGAAAACCTGAAGAAATCTCGTTCCGAAAACGCTCTGGAGAATTAAACATTGTTCATTGTTTTTAAGGAAGTGTAATAATAAATTCGTGAGACAAAATGTGGATACGGATACGAGCCCGTTTTAACCTAACCTAGACAGTTTTGTACTATGTTTTGGAAATATGCGAAAGATAATTATGTGTGGCCTGGGCTGTGGGGGTCAGAAAGGCAGTCGCTTCATGTATTCAGTTTCTTTAAGTTATACTGGAAGTCGGTCCCAAAATACTCGTATTTTGAAAAGGCTAGTGTAGATAATGACATCAGAAACCTCGGGTTAAGGACTAGCTAATTGAGGATATGAATAAGCTTACGCACTACAACCCAACTCTATCCTACATAATTCAGAACATTTTGAACTCGGAATTCAAATCACGGACACGTATCACGGACACGGACGTGTAGTGTGTAACTGCTTTTAGTGGTAATTTTCTTAATTATTATTAGTTACTAGTTATTATTAGCTAGCTATTCAGACATGTGACGAAACTAGAAGTCTACAACTAATCATGGCAGTTACATCTTACATGCTAAACTAGATCTTAGAAATTATAACACAGATATTATATGGAGCACAAAACACATAAAGATAAATAAGCACTACTTGCCTGCACATACATAATATTGTTCAAACCGTCCTGATTCGGATCGGTGCCAATTTCTGGGTAGCTAATAAAATATATAGACTCTGTACACGGTATATTGAATCTATTGCTGCACGAATAGATTATTGTAAGTACCTATTAGTCTCATACTTACTATTATTGATAACAGTCCAGTTGGTACAAATTATTGTAGTAGGAGCGTAACGTTTCAAGGCCAATACGTTCTGGTCCTGCGAATGTTATAGGAAGTTCCTTCCTTGCGTGCTTCATCTTCTTGTTCGTCGTATCCATGACTCCAAAATTAAATATGCTTTGACCAGAACTCAGTCACGTCGATAGCTTTATCATTTGCCTCACAAAGATCTTTCAGAGTATTGTTGCACGGAGAGCATGACAAGAGCTGAGACATTATTTGGGACGTAGATGTGCTTCTAAAAAAGCTACTCTTTATTATGTTTCATCAAAAGGGACTTAAGTATATTGTAATGCAGTTTCGCGACAGTATCTAGGGAATTGTTAATTGATTTTTATATAACAGGTTTCTTGATGTGTAACTAACTTAATCTAAAATCTAAGTTTCGCTAGTGTACCTACCTATATAACGCAAAATTGTATGTGGTACTTTTTTTTTAATTATTGATAGGCAGCCATTTGACACCTATCTCACCTGATATTAAGTGATAATACCATTGAGAGTGGATCATGGTTATCTAGAAGTAACCACCCTTGACTTAAATACCCCATGTTATAGACAAAAAGAGCAGAAAATACAGAATCTAGATGCAAAACTAAGTTTTGTCTATTTTCCTAAAAACACTCTCAACAATCAGACCGCGGAATATACACAATAACCTAACAACCCAACCCAAGTAAAGAAATAGCAGGGGGGTGACCATAAGCTCTTAGAATAAGGTTATTTTGAGTGTGTGTAAGTGACAGATGTATATGACTTGTATACATCTGTCACTTACTCGATCTCAAAATAACCTTACTCTAAGAGCTTATGGTCACCCCCCAGATATCTATCATATTATATTTTCACACAACGAAGTTTTCCTAACCAGTCCATCTGAATGCTAACAAACATTACGTGACTCGATCCGGACAACCATTAGTCAACGCACAAACCACATTTTTCAATTCATAGAAATTCCAGACTGCGACCGCGATCCAGCTCGGGACCTTAACTTAGGTATACATACGCCAATAGAGATTTACTATTTACTGATGTACAGAGTGGAGGTTCAAAACTGGTGAAGTGTTGAAGAATTGGGAATGAAGAATGATTTTTATGTTTAGCCGGTGAATTAGGATAAATTGGAGCAAATGATTGAAATAGAAATGCAGTGTTATTCTGTAAACTACTTACCGTGAAGATTTTGGTGAAGTTAATTGTCAATCTTCGGGTGGAATAACTTCTTCTTCTTCAATCGATTCCTCATTACTGAGGATCGTAGTCACTGGACCTCTTTAAGCGGACAATCTGCCGCCATCGGTTCCGGTTCATAGTTGCCATCACCACCTGCTGAAATATGCTTGAGGTCGAAGCGTCTTTCACTTGATGAACCATCCTGTTGGCGACCGGCTGGTGGAATGACAGATTAAGTTAAATCCGTGGAGAAGAATTGGGCAGGAATAATAATTTTGCTTTGCTGGGTTATAATAATTAATAAATGAAGCCTTGCAGTTGACGGACACAGGCCGGTATATTATAAAGCTACTTTAGATACGATATTTTGTTCCAGGCTATCGTCCTCATCATCATCATTTCAGCCGAAATACGTTCACTGCTG
Organism: Orthosia gracilis; assembly: GCA_947562075.1. Lineage (NCBI taxonomy): Eukaryota > Metazoa > Arthropoda > Insecta > Lepidoptera > Noctuidae > Orthosia > Orthosia gracilis. The sequence goes on along the minus strand of OX387266.1, from coordinate 8,453,630 downwards.
GACATAGGCCTTCCCCAAGCGTCACCACACTGATCGATCCTGTGCGTTTCGCATCCACCGGACTCCCGCAGCCTTGACCAGGTCTTCGCTCCACCTAGATGGAGGCCTTCCAACGCAACTTTAAGCCTTCCAGTCTATCACATCACGCACACACATCATCAGCCTATTTATGTTCCCACTGCTAGGACTCAGGCCTCCTCTCTGTGAGAGAGAATGTGCCGTAATCCACCACGCGGGCCCAGTGCGGGTTGGTGGATGTCACAATGTCTTCGAATTTATGGTTCTAAGACATGCCGGTTTACTAGCGATGTTTTCCTTCACCGTTTCGTTCCGTCCAGTCTATATATAGTAAAAAAGTTATTGGCCTTGTTATTGGATGTTTTAAATATGGTTGAAAATCAACTGATACCTTCGTACATTTCCTACCAACCGCCAAAAATAACACCATTTTCACAAAAGCATCATGTGTCTCCATTACAGATCTTTTATACGCCAGTCTGTATATAATGCTGATTTACCTCCACACCGTATATTACTAAAGGTGTGTAGAAATCATTCATTTCAAGATTTACTTTACTCGACTCCCTTTGAGCGCCTAACATCCATTTTATGTTATTTTTTTTTCCTTTGTCATTGACCGACTAAGCTTTTTATATTTCCATATCTGAAAACGTAAAAGATTCGCATTTATATTAGGAGTAATGCTTATTAAGTTTTGTAGGGAGAGTTTGGTGGTGTTTCTGTGATTTTTTATTGATGTTTGGAAAATTTTAAATAAAATTTTGGTAATGAATGGTTTTTGTCTCTCAGTTTTTGAATGACTTGCCTTCTCTTTTCATACAGATGACATCGTAATCATAATTTCAGACGTTCACTATCGAGACGTCCTCCAAGCGTCACTATCGATTGGAGGGCGTCCAATGGGCTCTCGCGGCCATCACCAGCTCCTAGGTTTACATTGTCGCATGATGCGGACAAATAATATGCAACAAAATGGTTATTTTAAGCGATATTTTAAACTGAAGTTAATCAAATCAAATATTTTATTGACATAAAAGTAGATAAATTGATAAGCAGCCAATACAAAGTGTGTACGAAATGAAAAAGTAACAATTGAGAGAATGAAAATTAGGCAACAAGAATGAAAAACCTTTAAGACGAGAACTTTCTGAAGTCTTAATATTGCGTTTCTTTTACACTTCTAGAAAAATGATGGTTCTACTTTATTAAAACCTGCGCTTTGTAGCAGGAGGCGTAGGAAATCTCGTTTTAAATTTCTTTAAACAGATCTTTTTTTTTGTCTTTATTTCATGCCATAATAAATATGCGCATATTAATTGTGCTAGTCGTGTGTACTGCCACTTATATAAGCTTATTAAAGCTTATAATTATCAATAAACCAAAAAATCACCTGGAAAGCATGACAACTTAAACAATATGCTCAAAGTAATAAATCTTCCTGAACAAAGATAGTCGCCTTTTAATTCGGTTAAGTCTCTTTATTAATACGTTAATGACGGAGGTGAGCAGATGTTGTGATGTGACCGAACTGATACCATTAACGCTCAGTTGAAGTACGCCGCCGACATGCTCGGAGGAAAGAAGTGGCTTGGATTCGTTGGTGTGGATAAGAATTAGTGTTAGATTTTGAGTTATTTATTTAAAATTCATGTACAATGGTGATACATAGTCGGACTTAATGTTGCAAGGCATTACTTACCAGTTAACCTTTGGGTTAAAAAAAAAGAAAAAGAAATGAACAATAATTAAATTCGGATATTCATAAACTAACCAATATTTGGTAGTATTTAAACTAATCATAAAGAGGTGAAATTGTTTCTCCGTTTCGTGTGTTTCAAAAGGTAATCTCTGGAAGCAGTATACGATTACGAAAATTCTATGCTATAGTCATTTTTGCACCGGAAATTGCACGTCTCCTGTGGGTAAACCCACCGAAGCTACGCCGCATCGCGGGCAAAACCTAGTTATTCAATATACAATTACTTAACTGTCTTGTACATTGCTTGATCGTAAATAATATCTTTATCATCCAGCAAACTCTTTTTGTCCATTGTTTACCAAAGATTTTCTAATAATGCAAACAAACTCATGTCTCAGGTTCTCACTAAATACAAGAACTGTCATTATCAACAGATTGTCGTCATTTTTTTTTTTTTTGTATTTCTTTTTATTTGCCTTTATATTAAGTGGGTATGTATGTATTTATGTATCTATTACATAGCTTATGTATTTATCTGTGTATCTATTGCAGTATATCATTTTAGCACTCTTATTGTTACACCAATGACCGCCCCATGTCATGTCCAAGCAATTACTGTCCATACCAGGTTGCCTGGAAGAGATCGCGGTATGCGATAAGGCCGCCCATTGTATGTGTATTAGACTTAAGTTTCTTTTTATTAATGTTTTTTATGGTGTACAATAAAGCGTATAATAAATAATAAATAAATAAGAACAAAAGTTTTTAGCAGTAATATTACAGAGAGATTATTTCAGTAAATTAATCTTTTAGACTTGTCCTTCGTTATTAGATTATTCAAAGTAAAGGACATCTCAAAAACAGAAAAATACACCAACAAACTTCTTTACAGTAAACCGAAAAATAATACACAAAACGATCCGACGCTCATCGTAAACTTTACTTTGCAAAAAAACGTGTCTACGTCTTCCTCGCTTCAGGCTATCGCATTCAGCGAACAGCGAAAAAAAAAATATATCACGGTTGTTTATAAGTATATAAATATCGTAAAACGATCCCGTGTTCCGGAAATGCGGGAAAATGATAAAATATTGGGACCCCTCTATGACCGCGATGGTTATTTGGAATAGTTTACCAATTTGTGCTACGTTGGTTTGTGGTTTTGACGTTATGATTTCTGTTTTTTGTTGTTCCGGTTGCGGTTTTATGTTCTGATTCCTGTTATCGGTGTTTACATAGTGATGATTTTGTTTGTTTTATGTTTTAAGGGAAAGCATTGAGAATTTACTAACGCTTGATAAGATTTTATTGGTTTTGTACGGCAAAGGCAAGCATCGCAAATTATTGCAAGGTATGACTGAATAACACAAAAACGGAATGATTATATAAGCCTAATCAAAACACAACTTTACTGTCTGTTTTATCCAGGAAATACAAAATAAATACAGTCAGAGCGTTAATTGCATTAAATTGACCAAATTATTTATTAAGTTGGGTACATGGTGAGTTGCTATTCCAACATTTTTTTATCAAAGTTAAGTCTTCACGACCGGTCAAACTGGTAACTGACGTCTGGGGGGTCGCGTAAGTGACAGATGTATACAAGCCATATATATCTGTCCCTTACACACACTCAAAATAACTTTACTCTAAGAGCTTATGGTCACCCCCCTGTACATTGACCAGAAAATGGTTGATATGATGATCCATAGGAACAATAACTTAACGTCCTGAAAACAAGCAAAAATAGCCTCTATAGTGGCGTACAAGGTTTTTTAATTAGGTATAAATTTACGGTTTTCGGATTACTTCACTTTGCTTTGGCTATAATACATTGCATTCTTGTCAAATTTCATGATTCTCGGTCAACGGGCAGTACTGTATAGGTTTAAATTCCCTTGCGATCCATCAAATTTGCGACATAAACGACGGTATCTTTTAATTGCATTGTAGAAGTATTTTTTTCACCGCTTTTAAAAGTTGCATATTTGAGTATATCATTATATTAATTTCAACTTGATCAACTCCAGGCATTCTATAGGAAAGGGTCAATCCCACCGCACTATTCCCAAACCACTGCAACTCCTGAAAGCCATCTCAGAATCAGAATCAACAGTGGCGACCACCAGAAAAGCGCCGAGGCGACACGAACTATAAAAATACTGAAACATGCTGAACCCACCCATAACTTTCCTGGTGCAATTTGTCCCTTAATTCCTCAATTAATTAACGATTTATAACTTGCACGACATAAATTAATATCTTTGCAGAAATAACATGACATTAAAGATCTCGTGCGCACTGTACCTTAACGAAAACATTTTTTCAACAGGATAATTAACTCCTAAAGTGGCACGACAGTGGTGCAAAAACTCGACATATTTTTGTAGACTGCTTAAAATCAAAACCTAAACCTTTTTTTTCGTATATTTGTAGGTATTTACATGATAAAATAACACACTTTCCATATATAAACGCAGCACAACCCCTTTTAGTTCTATTGAAGATTTTTTTGCTTTTTCGCAGTCTAATAATCACTTTCGAATTTTCTCGCGAAATATTTTGCAACTTCAATTAACAGGGTCAATCAAAATGCCTTCTTTTTCATTCATACGTCAGCAAGTATAATTTTTAAGAGAAATTAGAGGTTTGAAAGCTGAATAGTCGATGATATAAGCCCTGCGGTCACCAAAGAACACAAAGACCAAAAAACATCAAAATCGCAAAGTCACCATCGTGCACCCAGCCTAAGCCCTCAGGGTTGTTAGTAATGGCAGTTTAATACAGTCCAGTTTAAGAAATTCAATTAATATAACTATCCAAAGGTGCTTATAAATTATCATCTTGTGCTATTAAGACCCAATTATTTTCATATCTTTTATGTTTTATATTTCTTTTGAACTTATATTTTGACATAATTTATAGGTGGCAATAAATTTTAACAGCTTTATACTGGTTAGTTGTTGCAATAATAAAATTTGCGGTAAACACAGTTGGGAAGGGCTTGAAGTGATATTTGAATTAAAAATTGTGAGTGCAATCTGTATGAACCGTTTATTAACATGCTTCAATAAAACAGGTAATAAACATTTTCTGCTAACTCATACAGCTTTATTGCACGAGTAGGTAAGTACCTACCTAATATATATTTCGTTCCCAACATCATTAATAAATTGAATAACATGCCACAATTTTCTCATTAAATTCATAATAATATTGTTTTAATATGACCGCAAAATGTTCTGCTTAAAATATTAAGTTATGCGCTTTTTTCGTTTGTACTGTTTTCATACAAAATACGCCATATGATAATATCCGTTATATATAAATGTACCATTATAAACGTTAGAGATTGAATATGTTAGCAATAAAGTATATACAGGAAATCGTGGATAAATGATAACAGCTGCGCTCGTGGATCTTCTAGATAAAGCAAAGCTTCCCGAGGTCGGTCCGTGGATGGGTCACCATTAAAGATATACATAGGGTCCAACGTGCCTCAAAATCACGTCAAGCTGATGGCCCCGGCTATCATTTCTAGATCTTTGGCAGTCGTTATGGTAGTCAGAAGCTAGAAAATCGAGTTACCCGGTTACGGGGTTGTGCAGATCAGATAGGCAGCCATTTAAAATATTGGAATGCAGTGGTTGGAGTGGAAGCCGACCAGCAAAACATACCTATCTTTAGACTATTTTTTCATCTAGGTACTCTAATAAAACGAAACTTGGTTTATAGAGGACTATTGTGTCTACATATCGGTGTTTCTTATAAACAATACTTTTTAACGAAACCATTCTTTAAAGCGTATTGTATATAAGGAATAAAATAGTTTTTTTTTTTTATTAGGACTTAGATCAAGGATCTAAATATAGATCCGAAAAATATCGCCGCGGACATATTCCCGATATTTTTGTATAAAAATGTGTCCGTGTCAATAACAGGAACAAATTGCATGTCGCGGCGGCAAACATATGCGATAGAAAATACTCAGCCAGCTGAGGACTAAAATAACGTATCTGAGAAAACTAAATTAGTTTGGTATGAGCAATATTTTTTAAGAAATGCCTGTTTTTTTAGATCTGTTAAAGATTGAGCCTGCCTACAGTAATTGAGACGTGGTGGTTACCAAGAACAACAACTTCTTGGAACCGATCAACACAGGGAATTATAGTTAATTATATATAATATAATTATATTAATTTTATTATATTGTACATCTTTGCTCTAAAGAGCACGTTACAGATTTTCAAATATAGTGTAAAGTTTATTGCTCCGACAATTTTTTTTTTGGCACTTCTCTGTTTGCCACAGTACCGCCACCTAAAAGGTTTTTTACTGTTGCGGAAAATCGTCAAAACACTACTTGCTCCTCTTTTCTTTAGCGCTAAATATTTCGTTTTAGTCACACATATTTCGGTTTACAGGGGTTTCACGTAAACGATTCTGTCAGATTTGTGAAAGATTTTATTTTAGAATTTCTAGATAAGGAAATATGCATTCCAGTTTAAAGACAGATGTGAGCTTGAAACTGTGGGATTTGTTAAAAAAAAAATAGTTTTTAAGTAAATCTCAACGCACATGGAAAATCACTTCGTCAACTAGTGGAAATATAGTAATAGATTGTAGCTCTAATATATTTTTTAGATTAAACACCCTATGGTATCCCTACCTACCATTAATCATCATCAGCCTTTTAATGTTCCCACTGTTGGGACGCAGGCCTCCTCTCTGTGAGAGAGAGGATGGGCCTTAATCCACCACGCGGGCCCACTGCGGTTTGATGGATGTCACATGTCTTCGAATTTTTTGGTTCTAGGACGTGCCGGTTTCGTCACGATGTTTTCCTTCACCGTTTTTAGAGCAGTGGCGATGAAATAACTTACACAATGTAAAGCGCTACCTATTATCATTTCACAAAACTAAATTACACCTATTTTCTTTTTTAGGCATAGTGTACTTATAAAATACCACACATACCCAAAAATGTTAAAGTTAGCATAAATCCAGACTCGGGGCTGCTGCTGAGAAATTCACCGCGGTTTTAATTGCGATTTAATCACGCTAAAGATTAAATGAAAATGTTGGTAAGTACCTATCTACCTAATTTATTCTCAGCCTGGGTTTAATATCTATTTAAAAATTGCCCTAACAATGAAAGTGATGTCAAATTTTAAATTTATATTTTAATATCGAGTCAAGCCATGATTCACAAAGAATTATTTTTACGTTTATTTCTACTATTAGTTGCAATTAATAGTAGTCATTCAACAATGCCATTCGTGAATAACATTGCCTTTCGTGCCATGGTTGCACTTTTAATTGAGGTAGCTATTTTTTACTTAACAAATATGCTGTAAGGCGCCCAAAAAATAAGATAGTAATATTTTAGTCTATTCTGAAAATTTGGAATGTGTTAATATTGTTTTATTTCTGACAATATTGCTTCTTGTAATATTTGTTCAAAAAAACTAAGTAGGTACACGCACAAAACTTTGACAATCTCCGACCTAGATTAATAAGGCTTCTCTTAATAAAGTTCGGCAAAACCTCTCTAATTATTGGCCTCAAAACCCTCAAAAGTAATAAGGCTCGTTTATTTTCGTCAGATTCTCAGGTTGTTAGCCAATTACAAACATCTGAAGTCCTTAATTTCGGCTGTTCTTATTGAGTTGAAGTAATTTGTTTGGAATTTCTGAACTGGTAAGAACGCGTGGAAATTCTCCACTTATTGAAAGTTTTAAGGAAGAAACTTTTCTAGGTTTTATTAGAGTTTTATATTCGATATGAATAAAGGGAATCCGGTGGATGCGAAACGCACAGGACAGATCAATCTGGCGACGCTTAGGGGAGGCCTATATCCAGTTGACTTCTTTCGACTGAGATGACGATGAGGATAAGGTAAATGATTAAAGGGAGGCCAAAGAAAATGTTGAGGGAATAAAATTTCCATTATAGGCCGTTGATTTGGAAGTTATTTTTTTTTTTTTGTAGATAGTACTTACAAATAGAAAGCTTCTTAAAAACTTTCAAGACTCGGAATGTCACAGTTTACGAGATATCATTTTTAAAAGTTGCCATGCAAATTGGAAAACAGCACGCCCTTTTCAAATTTTTACGTTGGATAAATTGTCATGGTAGACGTGAAAGTTGTCATTTCATGTTCCTCTGACGGTAGAGGTGTATTTTATGTCATATTTTTTACATAAATATAATTTTATTTTCACATATTCATAATCGATTAGGAAACCGTGCTGTATTATGCAATTACATTGACTTTTTTACACAAGAAATAACGAATTTTTGTTGACACTGTGGAACGAAACGTGAAGCGACGCCATTTTGTTTTATAGCGTCTTTTTATGTGGTATCCGTCAGTGTCAATCATCGTTTGTTGATCTATACTTCATAAAAGATAGCTTGATCTCTGCGACAGCTATCAGTATCAATACAGTACCTAACAATAGCGCTTGACAGGCTAACAATAACGTATACGTCAGTTTGACATATGTCGCAGAGATCAAACTATCTTTTATGAAGTGTAATTTGCTACATAACGGTTGGGCAGTTTGATAATTCTGGTCAAAAAACTAGCCCAAGAGCGAGCGAAGTGAGCTCGGGATCTTAGGGCACCCCGACACAGATAGGTCATCTCCTTCATGTTAGGTTAATTCAATTCAAGACCGTGCAGACAGAAATAGGAGCCCCGCGCAGCAGGGTTATAGAAAGCTACGAGTACACGATTTGTAGTTTCTGGTTGATGTTTTGTTCTTGTTCCTTTATATTGATATAAACTTACTCTTTATTCAAATGTGTTTGGTTTAGTAAGATCATGATCATCACCATTTCAGCCGAAAGATGTCCTCTGCTGGATGTAGTTACATGAATGCTGAAACTTCAGTAACCCAGTTTGGCATCTGGGTTTAGATACCCTTTTAATTTTTGCCATTATAGCAGGTATGAATCTAAAACGCCTCTGTGACCAACCATAAAGTACCTATACCTAAGGGAAACTTAAGTCAAGCTTTAGGGAAGAAGTACTTCTAATATTTTCGTCATAAAATAACATCACTAGGAACTTCTAACACTACCTACGGAGACAGCCATCATCATCAGCCTATAAAAGTCTCACAGTGATACCTCGTCAATAGCACGTATTTTATCACAATTCTCAGCAACTCTTAACCACAAGCTACCAGCGTCCCTGATAAGATCACCACTTCGTAGTTATATGTTAGTCAAATCAGTCAATCTGCCTAGCCTTTTGCCAACTATATAGGGGTCGTCAGCCTATCTGATCTCGAAGTTTAAGCAGTAACATATCTTATGATTGCTACGCTTTAACTACACAACAAGTCCTACCAAATACATCGACGTAACGAAATCAGCCGCTTCCTCTAAACTCCCAATGTATTAAATGTAACTGTTAAGAATGATACACTGCCAAATTGTCTTATTCAAGTATTGTCCCGGGCCTATGGCTAGGCTTGCTACCCGAAATTATTGTTGCAAATCATATCTATTAGATGTTAGTAACTAACCAGATGTTAGTATTTCGCAAAGAGCGACTGCGTATCTGACGTCAACAACTATATCTGTGCCCACAACCCACATGCTGGTGGTAACACGGGACCTTTTGACAAGACTAGTTATCAGATTAACACTACTATTATATCGGTGTAAATGTTAAGAAATTAAAATATTGATTATTTATTATAGTCTATTTGTTTTAATCTCTAACTCGATCGTGTAAGATTGCTGTTTCCATACAAAACAATGATTATATATGAAACGCTTAACACTACTCGAACCACGCCGTATTCAAGAACGCAGTAACCATGTCCCACTTAACTAAACCAAGTTTGGTCATAATTAGGTAGCTATTGAAGAATACCTCTAATATTTTATTGTGCATCCTGGAGATTGCTCTACATGGAGGTGATGTATGAGTGAGGGGATAATATATTACCGTACGCGACAGAGCAGGACAGATTCATAGAGAGAATTGATCATTAATTCAATTTGATTTCTATCAAAGAAGTGCAGTTAAGTATTTGGTATTGTAGAGTAAGCGAGATGTGTGAAGACATTATTTGGTGGCTGACAAAGATAGAAATAGGATGTATTCTTTAATAGACTTAATAATTTGTATGCTTTTGTATAGTAGCAAGGTAAAGCACCGAGAAGTCACAGCTGCCCCTGGTAGAGACGATAATTGTCGACACTTTTAATAAAAACCAAGTGCATTTGTGGCCGTCTCATAGAAACTGGCAGCCTTTGCAATGACAATTCTGACAACCAAACTGACTCTGGGACTGCCGAACCTTGCACTCAGCGCTAAGTAATGGCGTTCCTAATTATTGCCAGTGTCACGACGATCCTATAGTCTATAGTAGTGAGTTTATTATGTCACCTATGTTGCATTTTCGTGTTTGTTTTTTTTTTATTATGTTAATAAACACATTGTTTTCCCCAATCTTCCTTCAAATTACAACCCTTAACAGCAATCGTGAATGAATGGATATTCACAGTTCAACTGTCGTTTAACTGCAAACACAGTTGTCAGTTAAGTCATAAACTTTAGTTTATTACTTACCTACGTACGATTAGGAAGAGTTACAGGAATATATTTGTAGGATAAACACAAGTAAGATTTTATGATTGGAGATAATAATATTGCTGGTTTGACGCCAAGATTCACTGCTTGTACCTACCCACTGTGTTCTCGTAGTGGATTTTATTACTATCTAGATTCCCATACTATACCTTCTTATTCTCAAGATTTCCTTTTAAATCTGTTCAGCCGTTAAAGCGTAAAAAGTTTATAAACAGACGGATAGAGTTATTTTCGCATTAATAATGTTAATATGGATTCTTCGCCGGAACACCTGAATGTACCCAAGTGCAATGGGTAATTTAATTGACCATTGTACGATTCACAGAATGTTTATTCACGGTTGAAGATTGACTCTCATAAAAAAACTCACCACTTTATTACACGTCGGATCCAGTCACTTGTATGGTCATTAAAACGAATCCCAGGGCGCCCCTGGCGTCCTTCACACATAACTACAGTTTGGCTTGTTTTACGGAGCCACCATGATAGCTCACTAGGATCAGAACTGAAGAGACGATAACCTTCGTGCTAGGATGGCGTAGAAGTTTCTCACTTATCCAGGTTTCATTTCACTGTAATAACGTTTTACAAAACCGAAAAGGATACATATTACGAATCATAGATCTATTTCCACCCCAACTAAATATAACCCGCATCCGGGTACAACCTTCTAAAGACCCATTAATGAAATATAACCCTCTTAAATCAGTTTCCAAAGCGAATGTATTAAACAATTCCGAGCCGTATTAATAGTTCACGCTGTAGGTCAAGAGATCGCTAGGGTTAGTAGGCGCGTTTATTTATTTATATCTTAATAGGTCTGCGGTTGAGGGTTAAATCAACGGAACAGCTTCCTGATTCTGTTTAAATTGACAAATCGTTAGTAAATAATTAATAAACTTTTACTTATGATAGAATGCATAGTGTAATTAAGTAAGATATTAAGGACATTGTGCCTCGTAAAGCACGTTAAGTCGTTGGTCTTGCTGTCATTAGTAGTCTTTGCAATCGTTATGGGTAAATCAAAAGCTCGAAAGTCTAACAAAAAGTCTTGCCAAGGGCTATCATATTGTTTACTTACTGAGATGTGGAGATCAGAAAGGCTATCGCTTCAAGTAAAAAAACTGTAATAGAAGATTTGTTGTTGATCTTTAGCATAAATATCCCTTCTTTGAGAACTTAGGTACTAGGTTGTTTTCTTTTTGTTTGTTGTTATAGATAATTGTGCGGTTGACCTTAGTTTTTATAACTATATGACTTTCCTTATTATATTGAAATTGATCTTTTTTTGACATTGAATTTGTTAACTTTTATGTAGTGAACTATGTTGTTTATTTTGTTGTATTATTTGGTTGTGAGGTAGAAATTTAATTTGTAGAAATAATGATTTAATGATAATATGTTCAAGGACAATGTATATTGTTTATAAATTAATGAATATGAAAAATTAAAGGATATGAAAAGATAACTGACATAACCGAAGCTAAATTGAAACAAGAAAAATTTTTAAATTTTAGGACGCCCGATAATTGTATTTCATACTACATAATTTATTTAGTAGTAAACACGCTTCGGTCGACAATTTTTTGGACATGTAATAACACGATATCTTGCGGGAGCAGCCCGATTCAAACATTAAAATGCAACTTTGAACCGGTTTTCATCAAACATAGTCAAGAAAACTCTCGATTAAGTCATCTTCCAAACAACAAAAAACAAAATTGAAATCGGTTAATCCGGTTAGGAGCTGTGATGCCACAGACGGATACACAAATACACATATAAAAATATACACATATACATAAATACATAAACACACAGGTACACACATAGAACTTATAACACCCATTTTATTCCGTCGGGGGTTAAAAACAGAGAAACATCGATTACACACGAACCACCAAAAAAAGAAAGTCAATAACTTGACAAAATAGAAAGCCTGGAATGTAATAAATATTTAGTACGCAGTCTAGGTCCGGGCCTGAAATCTTATTAGCTTCTAGATTATCTAATATTCACACTCACAATAGCAAAAAAACTGGTGAAGTGTGATACGGAAAAAAATCGTGAGGTTCCTTATGGGGAATCGTAAGGAAAAAGTCAAAATATTTCATAAACTTATTGTTTTACAGAAGTAACATTATTTGTTTTATAATAAAAAGTAATCTATTAGGTTATGAAAAGTACTACAAAAAGAATGTAATCGGATTTGCAAATCCGATTACATTTACTCCCATTCGTATTTTTATTTATTCAAACTTTTTATACCGGAAAATGCATATTTGCTGCGGGATAAGCCTCGGAAGCGAAGCCGCTGGTAATTGCTAGTTCTTCATTATTACTCGTTAAACAGTGAAATCGGGCGTAACATAAGGTTTGAAGCTATGGAATATAGCTAGCTGCGTGAGTGTTGCATCTAAAGCAGTAGATATTATAACTTCTTCGGCTATGCTACTTTAGGAGTAGTGTCTCAATAAAACAATAGGTTACCAAATTCGCATGTATTTACTTTAATTAGTTGACAAATCTACACACAGGAATGATCGCGTACGAGTCGCCACGTCTGTTGTGCGCCTTACATTATGAAGTATCATACTATCGCTATGGCGTCCCTACAATACTATAAGGAACTTTGATATTTTTAATTTACTTTGACGCATTTACTAAGAACACATAAAGCTTCTTACGTATAAAAATACTGTCGTCCAAACTTTAACATAATAAAGTCAGTAGCAGAAGTTAGTTACTTATAAAACCATGGGTCATAGTGTGAAAAATCTTGAACTTGTCAACGTTAGCCGTAATTTTTTGTTAGAAACTTATAACACGTGTTATTTTACAAAGTTTCTGCGTCCAAAGTTAAAAAGTTTATGGATGAGAGAACCACAACGAGTTGAGGGAAAAGATGTTATGATATACTGTACTGGCGAGGGAAATTCAATTTTTACTGTAAAAAAAATCTCGTGCGGAACAAAATAGGTAGGTAAATAGATTTCTTTTTCGCCTGAACTTGCATATCCGACAGTAATCCCCGATTTTTGTATAGAATTTATTGATGCGTCAGAAGTTTGACACAAGTCAAGTGGGATATGGGCTGTTGAAAATTCATTCATGCAATTACTTTAGAAAATAGGCGTTCGACAATTTCTCACATTAATATTTTGCTAGAATTTATTTTCCAGAAACTGAATTGAAAGCCTGGTGCACCCAATGGAATCAGCTGTATAGCTGAAGTACACATTCCTGCTCATACGTGTGAAGAAAAGCTAGTAAATATTCAGCTAAAATAATAAAAGGATGTGTTGATATTCGTCCCGGATTTCGAGATCCAAGATTTGGTGGCAACGTGCTGATGTTTTGAAGAAAAGTGGGTGAACCTTTGATTTATGTTCATTTGATAAATGTCACGTCGCTTCTATAAATAATTCTTCGAGTGGAATGGAAAGGAATGAAAACGATAGTCAAAGTATCTAATGGTATTTTATTTGGAAAGCGATACATTTCGCTTTTTAAGGCTTGTCACGTTGCACCGGTCTTCGGGATGGGAACCTTAACACATAATTTGAGCAGTATTAGTAGAACCAATGACGATTCAACCTTACTAGTAAAGGTTCCATTTGGTAGAGTTATGCTGGTATTTTCTAGCTTATATCAAGTGGAGGTCGAACTTAAATTATCTAAACGCTAATCTAATATTATAAATATTATAAAATTTACTACACAATAATTTGTATATTTCAGTGAGAGATTCCGAATAAAGACGAGGTATCCTACATTCCTATAGACCTGTAAGAATAAGGCGTATGTAACGTATTTCTATATTATTATTATTTCATTTATTCATTCTATATACATATTTTTACATTTTTAAATATTATTCTTTAAAAAATAAAATAAAAGAACATTTAAAAATACAAAAATAGTAGCCCACCGGTATCGGGAACAGGGTCCAAGCTACCGGTGGTCAGGGCTCCTGAGAGAGGAACCTCCTAACGATACGCGCCGTGTCCAGGAGTACCGCTTTCTGAATCCAGCTGCCCAACGAGAGCCTCCTCAGATGTTCGTCGAGGCTCTTCGCTATTATGCCATTGGCCGTCACGACTATCGGCACAATGACTGCTGTATTCACATCCCACATGTCGACAACCTCGCGAGCCAGATCAAGATACTTGCTTTTCTTATCTCTCTCAGCCTTCACGAGGTTCTCGTCATGGGGGACCGCTATATCAACAATCATTGCGCGACGCTCTAGTCGGTCTATCACCACTATGTCAGGCTTATTGGCAACAATAGTCCTGTCAGTGATAATAGACCGATCCCAATACAACGTGACATTGCCATTTTCGAGAACTGGGTCGGGCACATACCTATAGTAAGGCACTTCTGATTCCACAAGATTGTATTTTAGAGCAAGTTGCTGATGGATAATCCTGGCTACAAGGTTGTGTCTATGCAAATAGTCTCCGTTAGCCAGACTAGAACAACCGGAGATAATGTGACGGATTGATTCCCCCGGTCGGTGACATGCCCGACAGATGTCAACCGTGCCGTCCTTCACAATGTATTTCCGGTAGTTGTTCGTCATCATAACTTCGTCCATAATCGCAAAGACAAAACCTTCGGTTTCCCCGAAAAGGTCACCAAATCGCAGCCAGGCCACGGACGCTAAAAGATCTACATCGGGTCCATGTAGGACCCGGTAGAAGCGTCCGTGAAGCTCCTTGTTCTGCCATACCTCCCTGCGGTCATTAGTATCTAATACAATAGGTTTGCACCAGTTCTCGTTAGCCAAGGAGAGTGCGGTAAGGCCCTTGTCCACCGCTACCACATCTCGATGCATACCCACGTCGGCGGCCTATTCCCTAAGACTGCATACCTCGCGGTTGTGCAGGGTCTTAGCATTTAAAAAGCCACGACCGCCGCACTTCCGCGGGATATACAGTCTCATAACCGATGAACGTGGGTGATGCATGCGATTTGCGGTAAGCAATGTGCGGACTCTCCTATCCAGGGCGTCAAGTTCTGTCTGAGTCCATTTGAGTATGCCGAAAGAATACATTAAGACCGGCATGACCCAGCCGTTGAAGGCGCGCACCTTGTTCCCGCCTGATAAAAGACTATTTAGTACTTTTTTCAGGCGGCTAAAAAAGCGCTCCATCAACGACTGTTTCACGTCAGTAGCATTGATGCCTAGTGCTTCCGACATACCCAAATACTTGTAAGCTTCGGTTGAGGAAAGGGATCGAAGGTGTATGGAATCCGAGAGTTGTATTCCCACGGATTCCATAATCTCCCCTCGCTTTACATGCATGACTGCACATTTGTCCACACCAAATTCCATCCTGATGGCGTCACTGAAGGTTTCTGTTACCTTCAGTAGCTTCATCAGTTGCAAGTTGTTGGGGGCAAAGAGCTTCAGATCATCCATGTAAAGGAGGTGTTATATGACCTGACCACCTCTCCTCAACCGATAGCCCAGGCCCGAACCCTCCAGTAGTGTACTGAGAGGTTCAGGGCTAAACAAAACCACAGAGGACTCAGACTGTCGCCCTGAAAAATTCCGCGCTCAATCCTTATAGGTTCGCTGTTTTCCTGAATCTGTCGACATCCTGGATAGTGAAGGACCGTCCTCCATTGCCCCATACATGACGTCAGGAAGGTGCGCAGAGTTGCATCAATTTTATACAACTCCAGGACCCTCATGAGCCATGTATGTGGCACTGAGTCATAGGCCTTCTTGTAATCTATCCAACATGTCGCCAGATCCTTGTGGGAACGGCGAACCTGTTGGCTAATGGCAATGTCGATGAGGAGCAGCTCCTTAGTACCGCGGGACCCGTTCCTACATCCATTCTGGGAAGCAGACAAGATGGCGTTATTGTCAATATGTTGATTAATTTTCGCTCTCAGAATGGATGTAAGAACTTTATAGACCGTCGGTAAACACGTTATCGGTCTATAATTTTTAGGATCCGCAGTACTACCCGATTTATAGAGCAGGTGGGTTATTCCTGTCGTTAGGAACTGGGGCAGCAACCCTGACTCCAAGGCGGACTGGAACTGAGATGCCAAACGAGCGTGCGATCTTTCGAACCATTTAATCCAAAAGTTTTGCAGTCCGTCTGGCCCTGGAGATTTCCAGTTGGGCAACGGACGGACTGCACGAGCTACATCTTGGGGGCTGATGGTAATTGCCCCCATTTGTGGTATCGGATCGCACGCTTGCTCGACCTCCCGAGTCCAGTCACCCTCGGTGTGACTGACAGGCACCGACCAGATATCGCGCCAGAACGAACACATGGCGTCATTATCCGGTAGGTGCGTATCAGTCACACCTTGATCGGGTCGCTCCCAAGCCCTATAAACCCACCTTTCGTTACTCTGGAATGTGCGGTTCTGAGTGTATCGCTCCACTCGCCGCTTGTACCGACGAATACGGTTTGCCCATGCATAGATCTTCTGCTTCAGGAAGTCAATACGCTCTGCGACGCGGGACATATAATCTCGAGAACTGATATCAGTCCCCGAGAACGCCCGCCTCACAAAGCGCATCACTCTAGGGCGAGTGTTGCCCTCCCTAAAGCAGATAAGCTTGCCGATGAGTGCTCTAGCCTCACCGATACGACGCTCAATCCTGCACTGCCAAGCTGGTATAGCTAGTCGTGTAGCTCTGTCAGTTTTGGGAAACTTGACGTTAGCTACACGACATGCCGCTGCAGCCGCACAGTACAAGATCGAATGGGTATCGGTAAGGTCTTTGCTGCTATCAAAAACATTTGATAGCTGCGAATCTAGAGCACACACCAGCGCCCTATTTTTTCTATGAATAGGCAAACGAGGTAAACGAGGTCTAAGCTCAGGCGGTGTGGAACGATACTCCCGGAACGCACACTCCAAAGCGCTCCTCAATCGTGCATTGCATTGGGTACTCACGGATATAGCCCTGTCGTCGTCATCCTCTCCAACACGGTCGGGTCGCGGTGAAACACTGGGCTGCACCGCGGCCGGTGGCAAGGCAGGCGAGACACGGCTACTCCGTGATTCCTCACGCAGTCTATCAAGTACAGCGTCATCCAACATACGGTTACGTTGGATGACCCGCACCTGATCCGATAGACGTTGGGCCGACACGTTGACAGCTGGCTCAAGCACCTGAAACAGAGAGAGCATTCGACCACGGTACGCAGTCAGATTACTCCCCCCTCTGTAGCCCCAAAGTATGCGCGCATGACGTTTTCGTTAATCGATTGTGTCCATCGCATGCGCTGCACACTTCCACCGGGAGCGGGGACCCTGTCAGAGGCCGATGGGCCTCGAGGTCCCAGGCTGTCCGGCGGCCGGCGTCCTCCCCGTCGACGCGCAGGTGGTGGTGTCGTCGGCGGAGAGAAGTATTCGTCACTCGAGCTCGACGCAACTGCAGCGTCCGGGATGGCTTGACTCACGATTGTAGGTGGTCCCGGCGGCTGCGAGGCGGAGCTGAGCGACGAACCCGAAGATGTTGGGCGTGTGTTTAGTGCTCGGGCCTGGCTTCTTGTGAACATAGCGTTTTCATCTCAGCATGTCAAAAATATTATCATGTTGTTGGTTGACTGGGTTATGTACATACTATAGTTTTGTTCCATTTAATTTTTTTCTTGTTGTTTTTCTGAATTATATACTTTATTGTACACCATAAGTAACATTTACAAAGGAAACTTAAAACTAAAAATATATACAATGGGCGGCCTTATCGCATTCCGCGATCTCTTCCAGGCAACCAGGCATGGACAATAATTACTGGACACGAAGTGGGGCTGTTAATGGTGTGACAATAACAGTGTCAAAAAAAAAAAAATATATATATATTATTAAAGATATGCAGATACATACATATGCTACATAATACATACATAAATACATACATACTAAAATATAAAGGCAATAAATAAAATGATGAGAGTCAATTCATAATCACAGCGACAGGTAATGCTCCTTCACGAGTCTTTTGAAGACAGGCAACGATTGGGCGCGTTTGATTGGGTCTGGCAACGCATTCCACAGACGAGTAGCCTGGACAGTAAAGGATTTATCCAGAAAACTCGTAGAATGCATTGGCATTTGAAGTCGTAAGTTATCCGATGACCTAAGAAATTTTGAGTGGGAATCGCAGAGAAACTGAAAACGTTTCTTAAGATATAGAGGGGTGGAAGGACTGAATAGCACATTATATAAGAGTGAAAGAATATGAGCATTCCGGCGAAGGCGAATTGGCAACCACTTGAGCTTCACACGGAATTCGGAGACATGATCATATTTTCGCAAACCAAATATGAACCTTATACAAACATTTTGAAGCCGCTCAAGTTTTTCAAGTTGTTCTTGAGTAAGGTCAAGATAGCTGGCATCAGCATAATCAAGGATGGGTAGAAGAAGAGATTGTGCAAGCGCAATCCTGGTGGTAGTCGGAAGAAAATAACGCAGTCTCTTCAAAGATGCAGCAGATGCAAATATCTTGCGGCTAACCTCTCGCAGTTGGGCAGTCCAAGAAAAGTTCCTATCAATGAATATCCCTAAGTTTTTTACTTTCTCGCAGAAAGGAATAACTGAATTATCGAAATGAACTTGGGGAAGAGTCGTCCAGTCGATTCTTGAAACCATCCTAGAACTGCCCACCACAATAACCTGCGTCTTTGTGGGGTTAACCATAAGTCCATATCTTTTGCTCCATTCGCATATGCGGGCCAGATCACGATTCATTGTTACGATAGCCTCAGACAGATGTCCGAGAGGAGCTCGCGAATAAATTTGTAGATCGTCCGCATAAAGATGGTAGGAAGAAGTTAGTTCAAAGGAGATTGAGTTTATAAAAACTGTGAAAAGTAAAGGGGATAAAACGCCACCCTGTGGTACCCCAGCAGAAGTATTACACCAGGAAGACAAAGTCTCTCCAATGCATATACGTTGCCGGCGACCGAACAGGTAACTACGAAACCAGTCAATTACTGATGGAGATATATTAAGAGAGCACAGAATGCCAAGCAAAACATCGAAATCGACAGTATTAAAGGCATTACTGAAGTCTACCAACGCCAAGACCGTCAGATTACTGCTTGCCATGGCTGACCTTATATCATCCGTAATGTTGAGAAGGGCTGTGGTGGTGCTGTGACCAGGACGGAAGCCGGACTGGAAGGGATTGAGGAGATTATTCTTAGATAGGAAAGTGCTAATTTGGTCGTGGATTAATCGTTCCAGGACTTTGGACAGGAATGGTAGGACGGATATTGGACGGTATTCAGAAAAGGATGTGGGATTGGACGTTTTGGGTAATGGAATAATTTGAGCATCTTTCCATGAACATGGAAAGACACCACTGGACGCAGAAAAGTTGAGGATGTGGCAAATGACCGGAAGGATTACGTCCAGCACTGGGAGTAACATTTTACGGCTGATACAGTCACTTCCTACTGCATTGGAAGTAATCGATAGTATGCTCTTCCTAACATCACATGCAGAGAATTGACTAAAAACAAATGGAGAATAGCTGGGGCTCGGAAGAGATGAAAGATAATCCAATGTATTCAATTTTATTGTCCTATCGAAATTGAACGATGCTGTAAAATGATTATTCATTGAATCGATGTCTAAATTTTTAGGTATTGACTCTTGTCGGGTTTTACCGATCCCCAATGATCTTAGAAAATTCCAAACTTTGGATGCGTCCCCATTTTGGACAGAGTTATGAATGTATTGGCGATTAGCATTCCTACATACCTTATTGCAGTGTTTGCGAATGGAAGCATATTTTTCCCTATTAGCGTCAGTAGGCCGTCGCTTAAATTTAGACTTTGCCGTCACCTTTTTATTTATCAACTTCTTTATGTCATCTGTCAGCCATGGTGCCGGCAAATGTCTTACTTTAACTGTTCGTACCGGTGCGTGAACATCGTAAAGTTCGACAAGTCTAGCAGTGAAAAAATTAACTTGCTCGTCGACTGACGTAGACGCAAACAGAGGAGACCAATCAATACTGCTGGCATCCTCGCAAAGTCTTTCAGTGTTCATACCACCAAAATTGCGTTGCATGAGAATTTTGGCTTTAGCCTTAGGAGGACGAATTTTATAAGAAAGAAAAATCAGGTCATGATACGAAAAGGCGTCAGCTGAGCATTTGCCATGCTTAGCTACGCGATCAGGAGCGGAGACAAAAATCAAGTCAAGAAGCGAAGGGGTACAGTTTGGAAAATGGTGAGTAGCACTTAGCGGCAGAATGGAAAGATTGCTAGAAGCTGAAACATTAGTCAGAGAAGAAGAGCGATGGTCTTTTTTCAGGAGACATGTATTAAAGTCACCCATGATTATGCTATGACTGTAAGAAGGGATTAGCATTTCCAAGAGTTTTTCAAAAGAGGAAAAGAAGTTGATGCGTAAAGAAGGACAGTAATAGACTCCAAGAAGTAATTTGGAATGATGTAGTTCGACTTCAAGAAACAAATGCTCACCAGCATTTGATGGCGGTGGCTGCGCTGACATATTGACAATAGTGAAAGGAATATAAGCGCGGAGATATATGGCAACACCCCCACCACCACCAACCATCCGGTCGTTTCTTATCAGCACAAATCCGGGAAGAGAGTAACTAGTAGAAGCGAGACAAGGTTTAAGCCATGACTCTGAAATAAGAATAGCATGAATGTTTTTACAGTCAAAGCTTGCCAGCATATCGTGGAAATGGGCCGGAATACTTTGGGCGTTAATATGAATAACATTAAAATTCTTAGGAACATCAGAGAACTGCGCCGTAAGACTGTCGACAAGAGACGGAATACTCACGAAACTGTCATCGCCACTCGTAAGAGAGCAAAAACTATCACTGTCACTGTTATAACAAGACATTAATAAAAATAAATACAATAAAATCCTAACTAAAATATGATTATAAACACTAAATATAAAGGTTCACCTGCCGGTTGCGCTTTTACAATGTAAGAAAACAAAATATAATACATGCGTGTATCCCTAGTGCGCGTGTATAATGATGCGAAGAAACTACAAGATATTAAGGTCACAACTATATAGGGACGAGAACATTGAGTATGAATATCACATGTTAAGCGCCTGGCAGGTGACTGCAATAAATATAAATAAAGAACGACTAAGAAAATAGTGAATGGAAAATCGTAAAGTCTCACTAGGTCTGCGATCATAAGGTCTCGATAAGGAGAACAACTCAACGAGCTAGACCTGCTTTTCTTTCTACCAAACCTTTGGGATGTACGAGGCCTCAGAATAAGAATCCGTACTGTGGCTTCGCTGAAAAAAATACTAACTTTCGTTTTGCTTTTACTATATTCGAAAGCCAAAGACCTATAATTATAAATCAAATTTTACTATTTGGATAAAGTTTAAAATGTACTTACGTATCTACATAGAATGATGCCAAAATACCGCTCTACAGCATTATTATTCCCCAAGGTAGAGCGGTTAGTCCCATATGTCATTTCTCAGATCTAGGAACGTGTCCGTGATTTCTACCGGTGGATTTACTAGAACGAACATAAATAACTTGCTTTTTATATAATACAAAGATGGGAATAAGGTTGTGTTGTCGCAATCTTTCAAGTGTTGAAGTAAAAACTTGATGTTCCCTTCGAAAATAAGTTTAAGACTCTTTATAAAGGCCTCTGCAATCACATTATATTTTTTTGCTTTTTTGTCATAAACATACAATTATAATAAATATTTTATATTCTTCCATGCCTACCATGTAATTACTCAAATTATGAGTTTATTAATAAACTGATAGATTCAAAGAGCTCAACAAGGCAAGAAGCACACCACTTTAGTATGAAAGACACATCATCATCAAACAATACAGTAAAAAAAATATCAAAAAACTACACCCAATTACCATTCTCAAGTGTTCACATCGTAATTGACATAACACCTAAAGATCGTTTCCGAAATAAAACGATAAAGAAAGAAGCAGCAGGTCAGCAGGGATCTGTCACTCTAAGCCGAGAGTAAGCCTGAGTGTACAATGTGGGGTACAGAAGTCGTTGGAAAATGTCTTGTTGAAGTCTGGATAGGTTTTTATGTTGGATAGTAGTTTTTTTTTATACATTCATTTACTATTAGTAAATGAGTTTTAGGAAGATTTGATCTGGCAAGCAAGAGCAACAACCATCATCAACAGCAACCCTCTTTTATTAGTAAAGCAAGGTAATGTATAAATAACTTTACGCCTTGGTAGCAAGGTTAATGAATTCTATTTTAGTCTAGTCTAGACTAGATATAATGATTTAAATACTTAGGAGTCAGCACGTAGTCGTCTTTTGTTGAATTAAAGCCTCAAATGAGAGAATCACAATGGTGAGTTATGAAATTGCCACAATGGCTAACCTTGATAAATATTATATAGTCTGAGATGATTTTTTTTTGGGTATATCTAAATGTGAAAGAAAAAAATAATATTTTATAATAGTTTGAAGTTTACCAAAGTCACATAAAAATTAGAAAACTTTTCAAAGTTCCTCGTTAAAATAATTGTTGACTACATAAATTAACAAATCTTTAATTACATTAAACAACTATAAGTCTGGCAGTTTTCGCCGCAAGTGAGGTCATCCTGTTGGCGTCGCTTAATCTTCAGTATCCTCATGAATTAATCTGGCTTCAGTTGAAAAACCACTCGCCACAATTTTATTCATAAGTACGTTAAAATAAATATAAACACGATACATCAAATAATTAAAAGAGTCTTATTAGGTATTTATGTTTTTGAGAACAAAAGGCAGATTTTGTTTGTGTTTTGTTTTTACCTAGTGACAACAGAAAAATAATTTCAAAATATTATTTTGGATCGGAGCACCATGTCTTCTAAATGCACATATTACTTATGTAATTCTAACAGCCATCATCTTAGCATTTCCACTGCAGAGATAAGTCGTGAGTTCAATACCCGGGTCCTGACCCGGGTATTAAACATTTATTAAATTTACATTAACATTTGACATTATTAATTTCTCTGTAGTAGCCCGGAGTTGGGATGCTGGCTTGTGATCTCTTCGTGTTTCGGAAAATATAATGAGTCGTAAATCCTGAAATTTTCCTCCCAACGAATGGTTTATTAGACTGAGGAAAGAAAGAGTGCACTATAGGACACACGGTTGGCGCCGTCGTTGAGCGATTGACTGCTGCGCTGCGTTTCGCGGGTTCAATCTCCGCACGGAACAAATATTTGTACGCTCTACAGATAGTTGTTCCGGCTCTGGGTGTTTGTGTATGTGAGTTTATATGTTTGTGCACGCACCCACGCTACAGGAGGAAATCCTAGTGTGGGGCAAGGTTTTTTTTTGTTAAAAAAGTAATGTTATCACCCGCGTCTATGGTTCGTCTCCGCTGAGATTGGTCGCTACAATCGAAAATCAGTAGGACATTTTCCCTGATTTGTGTGACACAATACATCAAACAGTTGAATGAACGTCGTTAAATGTACGTCGCTAAACAGAAAGTATATTGTTGTACGTAAAACTAAGCATCTGTAATAAAATGTCTGGAAACGATTATTTATTGTTTTTCTTTCTCACAGCTGGATAAAAAGAAGTGTAAAGAAATATTATTAAAAAGTGGTTTGCCTGTGTTTTAGTATTAAATCTTGAAGTGTCTCATGAAGGAACTGGTCTTAGGAACAGGAGCTACACCTCAATTCAAACTTAATGGTGGCTCTAAAGGTCACTACTCGCTGCGTAGTACTGCACCCCTAACCGCCAGTGTTACATGAAATTGTTCATCGACTTGCGGTGTATTCCGAATCGCATTAAGTTTGAATCTTATACTCCCAAACCAGTTTTCAAACTAGAACTGTGGAACATGATCGCACTTGCGTAATTTATCTTAGTTACGACAGATTGATACATTATGCGGACTTGTATAGCTTATTTATTTATTTATTTAATACTTCATGCACACAAGTACAGAGGCGGACTTAATGCCTTAGGCATTTTCTACCAGTCGACCTTTGGGTGATGGAGAGATAAACAGTGGTAGGTGCAATAATGAAAGTGTGGATTATATAAATATACATATCAACTATAAATACAATATAATCATACCATACACACATACATAGCTTAAGTGGTTAGCTGTCATGTTTCGGTAATCATGTCGTTAATTTTAGAGGTTCTGTAGGTCAGATGAGTAGAAGCGATTGTTTGTCAAAGCAGGTTAATATAATATGTTGTAAATTCGAGAATATTCTTTTATTTTGTTGACACTGGCAATTTTGGTGAAGTAATTCTATTTCTATAAAAGCTGGTTTGAAAAAAGATGTAGACTCTGCACCGATCCCCGTGCAAAATTTCAGAAAAAGTACGTTGGTTTTTTCAAAATATAAACCAGTCAGTAATTTGGTTGCGGGGTCTTTAGAATCTTCCAACTTTAACATATCACAGCGGATGCTATTTGATTGCACCTATGAAAGATTGTTAGAGGTGAATACATAAATAAATAATCATGCAAGTCACCATACTACGCTGGGAAACAACTAAATGATCACATCTTAATATTTTCCAATTCATATTCAAATGTATGTAAACCTACACTTAGCTAACGGCTTCCAATGTTCCCATACTAAACTATATAAATTAGTGCACCATTAGGAAAACTCGTTTCCTTCACTATCAAAACTAGGTATCAATTCCATAAACTATTTTATCTAGTGTTTGCACGAATGTTAACGCCTACGCTACTTTCAAAACTAACACAACTGATATTAAACTTTAAGATTTAAAAGAAGGGTTTAAATTCTTTTGTCAGAAAGGGATATCTAAGAAACGATTAGAACTTTGACATGCGTGGGTATACTAGAAGCATAAGTAAATAAAGCCTAAATTCATAAACGTGTGACCTTATTGCAAAGGATTAAAGTTCAAAATAATTGATGTTAGTGTGTAGGTGAATGGCGTTTTGAATTACTTATTCAGATACAAATTGATAAACCGTTTGGTTGTGGTCGCTAGAATCGCGGGATGAGGTCTGTGCCGAAAAAAATGGCTTATCACATTCATGTCTATGACTATTTTCAGAGATAAGTCATAAATAAAACAAATTATTACTTTAAAAAAATATTTATGGCGTAAATTGTAATGACCAAAACATAAAAGTTGAAGTTAATACAACATACGTATTGTACTTTTTTAGGACTTAAGTAATTTATACCTCTTTCGCTATCATTTTCTTGCGACCTACCCATCTCCGCATCCGCCACTTTAGAAGCGCCAATAACTATTACAATTCAGTATTAAAACAAAGTAAATACCTGTATTGTGTACCTCGTATGGTTGTGTGCTTTAATTTATACACATACATTACACTGTATGTCTTCTTTACGGATGATCGGACAGTTTTTAAATTGATATTGGAAATAGATTTGTAGAACTGGAAACAAATTGTGTAGTTCATCATAATTATACAGGTGGGAATGACATCAACGCAAAAAAAAAATTAAGTGTACTGAACATGATTCTGGACCCCCAAGTGTTGGAATTTTTCGTCGCCTTTTTCCTAATATTTGGCAATAAAATTACTGTAAGTAATGAGTTCAAAATCGTTATTCTTATCTAACTCAATTCGATTTCTAATTAAAATCCGATTCTTAATAGAAAAAGTGAGGCGGGGCGCGTGTAGGTATTAGTTGATCTCTATGGTGAACATTAGGAAATCAGCTGTCAAGTAGCGCTTTTTTTAATTTATTTTCAGTGTCTTCTTTTGTGAAAAAAGAAATTTAATGACTCTTTTAAAAGATTTTTATTCAAAAATTTAGAAGCACCCACAAAAAAAATCCAACACTAAGGGTCGAGAATCAGGTACTGAATCTTGACTTAAATATTTTGTTTCGCGTCGGTGTCAGACACACCCCATATACTTAAGGGTTTGTTTCCATAATAATTATCATTTTAATGTAAGTACTGTAGAGGCTTTCCACATAGGGCGAGCAACCTGTTCGGCCGCTGACACCTAAAGCTGGCGACTTATATTTATTTTAAGTTTGGAAGGAAATCGAATACAGAATATTTAGAAATATATCGAACGCGTGTAGTTTTTTGTTTAGCCGACACTTCTGTGAGAGCCGACCTACGGGCGGCACGTTTGAATAAATATACGTCGAAGAAGTAGAAGTCGAATAGTATTTTTTTCAGCCCCTGGCTGCGTCCCCCTTTTACAGTACTTACCTGCCTCGTGGTTTCACTTGTATACTAAGGGAATCCCTTCAGATATTTAGATAAAAAATATCCTTTGTTGAAATCCAGAATTTAGGTATGTGTACCGATTTTACCCAAATCCGTCCAGCCAATTATGACTGATTGAACACACAGCCAGTTACATACCTCCTACTTCAATGGCATCTAAATATATCAGAAATACAATAAAAAAAACTGAGCATTCCTTCTGTATACCCTATTTGAGGATCCTATTTTTAGTTCAAAACTTCAAGACATCTACCCTTTAGTACAACATGAACATATATCTATAAATGTTTATTATTGAACGAAGATAATATCTCATAGTACACTTGCGAAATTTCTTTTGAGCCAAAGATACATTATGAAGGCTATATACCAAGCTACTGCCATAAAACCTTAACCGCCGAAAAGCCTTGCCAACAACATGAACAGGAACATAACAGTAATCTTAATAAGATTAGTTAAGCCACATTATCACGCTTTCCCGCAAAAACTACTGAACCGATCATCATGAAACTTTGTACATATATTCTTGGAGGTATTAGAAGTAACATGGGATACTTTTTATTAAAAAATATTTTTTTTTTTAATGGCTTCACTGCGAACGAAGCTGCGGGTAAAAGCTAGTAATATTATAAAGGTGAAAGTTTGTCAGTGTGTGTATGTTTGTTACTTCTTCTTCTTCTTCTTCTTCGGCTGAACCAACCTGGATGTAATTTCGCACAGATATATAATATAGTCTGGAATAGCACATAGGATACTTGTCATCCCGGGAATATGTTTCCTCGGGATAATCTTTGTCTTTTACGCGGGCGAAGCCGCTGGCAGAAGCTAGTAGATACATAAATTACAAATTGACGCCAGAATTCCCCAAAGGGTTAGCAGACTGTTTGCTATTGCATCTGCTTAGCCACTTTCCAATTAAATTGAGGCCGACTTCCAGTCTAAGCGGATGCGATTGAATTAAGCTTTATAAACGAAGACTGCCTATCTCACCTGTACAACCCAGTTGCCTACTGGACAACACGATACCCCTTTGCCAGACTGGTTATCAGACTGATGTATAGTATACCTGCACGTCATTAACCCAGCTAGATTCAAAACCCAAGTGATGCGCCTAGTACCATACGCCTGGTACCTACTGAGAATTTTTATCATGAAAAAATTCAGACACTTAGCTCGACCGAGATTGTATCCAAGACCACACACTCCGCAGTTGCTCTTGCAGCCACTGGGGTAATGGGTCGTACAGGTATAAGCACTATTCAATTCTTCAAAATCTTTTGAGGAAAACTGTCGTATTGTAATTGTTTCACTAAGTTATAATACGATCTCTCGCCTGAAACTACTTCAGGTATCGCTGCCTATGAAACTACACGCTAGTGTATTGAAAACAATTTTTTGCCCAGAAGGGAGTAGGTTATAAATTTCTAGAGGTAACAGGGCAGGTTTTGTTTACGAGTATTTTGTAAAGTGTTCGTTAGAGTTTTACCATATTTATAGTGTTTTACCCTAGACACCCTAATTTATGATGCTAAAGTTCTTACCGTACCAGTTTTCAAGAAATTAAAGTCCCAAAAAGTGTTACGGAGGACGTAGATAGTCAAAATGTGGACTGATAGCGATACAGTAGATTTTCCACTGCTGGGTTGGATGGCCAGGACTACGGAGAAGTTTGCCAGCTACACATTGTTGCGTAACTTAAAAATGTGTCGCAGTTCCATTAAATGCAAGCAGTACATTTTCCTAGAGCAGTGGTGGCCCAGTGGTAACGGCCCTGACTTGCGTAGGTCGTGAGTTCGAACCCAGGCAGACGCCTTACTTTGTGTTAGTTATTTCATTACCATTGCTCTTAAAACAGTGAAGGAAAACATCGTGAGGAAACCGTTATGCCAAACCCGTCCGGAAATACAGTGGTGATGTAATGTTGCGTTAACTTCTTTGGTTGCCGACCGACACCGTAGTGGATTCGATTTAGAGATCAGGCAAAATTCTATTTATATGTTCAACTGGCAGACTAGAGCCTGGACTTGAGCCTGGGAACTTTAATAAAATTAACGAAATGAGGATATTTATTACGTTTCTAACTATTCCATTGGTAATACAGGTATGATTTTACTTATTCTAATTTCTAGGATTAATCCAATAAAATGAAACACTAATAAAAATAGACTGCAATCAAAATTTATGTGAAAATCTGAGGCCGCCTCAAGTGTAAGTACCAATTACTATAAAAGGCTCTATTTGGCTGTCATCGCGTATACCCTTTTGGTATAAAGTTTTATGGACTATAAATTCCGGATTCGTTGAGGCCTAGGAACCGTTGACATGGATTTCTTATGTGACAAATGGGTTCGGAAATGCGAATAAGTTCACAGTAAAACCAGTTTATCTAATGTGTATTTGATTTGTAATACATATTTAGGAAACCTACATTTCGCCAGTTATTTGTCGGTCTCATATATAATGCGGGCTGTACACTCTCGTGCGAGAGCCCGAGGAAACGCTGTACATTGTGTTTTTAAACAAAATACTCCATGATTGAACTCAGTACTGAGAGCAATGTACATCATCCTCGTGAGCTCCGCGAGACCGACACATCTCATATAGGTATGATGGCTACCACCGGACACAAATCCAGACTCATTATGAGCTTAGCACGACCCGGGTATCGAACCCAGGGCCATTGCTCAGCAGCAGCGATCATGCGGCCACTAGAGGTTAGACCAACAAGGGCGGCAAAAAAAATCCTTTTAAATAAAACTTCTTCCATTCTTCATTCCCAAACGGCCATTTTGAAATGTAAATCTCAAGTATTTGAATCGCGATCCACCAATAAATAAAGAAATGTGCTCACTTAATAGAAAACAAAGCGCTCACACTACCCCCTAGGGTGGGCCATCAATTGTTTCAAAGAGAAAAATAAGCATTTTACGGACGTTATAAGCATTTGGGCGGTCTTTTTTATTTTATGTTAAAGTTGAGAACTTTATTTAGCTATTGAATAACACAAACAAATGTTATAACATTAAGAAAATGAATAACATGATTAGGTCATAATTATTATATATAGTTTATAGTCCCCGCAGGGACATGGGCCCGGTTTCTTGAACGAAAATGGCTATGGTTGGTTAAATTATAATAAATACAAATTAAGTCAACAGCCTATCCGATCACTTGACTTGCATTTTATTTAAGAAGAGCCTATAATTTATTTCTAGAAATCCAAAATAAATTATAGGCTCTTCTTAAATCCCTCACAGGACCAAAGCCCAAAGTGATAGCACAAAGTAGGTAAGCGGCGGCGCGCTCTCTATTTTGTGGTAATAACTAGTATTTCGAAACATTTTAAGAAATACTAACTTGGACTTCTCTATGTGACTAATCAATTTGCACGTGACTGTACAAAAGGATAAATTAGTATTACAAGGATTGCCTTAGAAACGATACATTCTCTTGATGTCGATGTCGGGGCAACTTAACTGTAATCCTAATATATAATCTGCTTTATTTATAACAAGTAATATACTCTAATCGCTCGTAATTTCTATGAAACTTTATGATAAGAGAGCGTTGAACTTTTGATGATGGTTGGCAAATAAATTAAAATAAAATACTTGCTTCTTTAAACGACACAAGTGGCTTTTTACTTTTAAAATAAGTTAAGTTAGTGTGCTGATTTTTGCATTCGTTTTGTCCAGGATAATTCTTGGACCACTTATTGTTTTGACCATAACGAGAAACAAATTGAAAATGTGTTTCTGTCCAAAATTACATTTTTTGACTCAACTGACATATAAACCACACATTCAAAGAATTTGAAAAGAAAACTGGTGATGCATATGGCCAGCAGTGGGACAGTGTAGACTAAATTAAAAAAAATAAACTTTCATACTTCAGGGATTTGTCTGACTGAACTCGTGTACCTATAAACTTACGGATTTCATTTGATACATTAAATACCTATATATATGTATATATTGAACATATATATGTATATATATATATATTGAACATATATATATGTCGCCGCGGAGGCTTATATTTGCTAATTCATTATCCAAATTAATCATTTTAATTGTCAATTAACACAAACTCGTTAATCCTGTCATCTCTTAGATACCACTAGAACTATTTCAATGTCTATCTAAGTTGGGTTTTCAGCGCCATCTATTGGCTTATTGTGGAATCAGTTATTGATTTGTTTGAATGAAGATCATTTGATAAGCTAATTTCAATGTTTAATTAATACGAGATGTTTAAATAAAACGGGAACACTTATTGTAGGACTTTTCGATTTGTTCTCATTTTAACTATTGCACATTTGATGTGTTTGATTATGACCTAATGTTATTCTAATTACGCAAAGTTGTCAACAATGGCAGATGTTATAATTTCAATGACCAATAACTAGATTTAATAATTTAATACGAGAACTAAACAAATTTGAGTAAATGATTAAATACTAAAAAGTCATAAGACTATTTAACACAGCTTTGTAATAATGAGAAACGTTCTGATTAGTAAGATTGTCAGATCACCGGAAACTTGGATAGTTTTATGATGAAATGACTATTTTAATAATAATCTAAAAACAACTTTGTATTTGTGAGTATTGGGGTTGTTTAATGTTAAAATAATTAACTGAACAGAATTTTAGTATTGTTTGCTAGCTTTATCAACTATTCAAGTAATTAGTGTCTAAACAAAAAACAATATGGAAGTACCGCCCACTTAGAACGCGTATCGCGCGTGCTGTGTGTGTAGAATAATAATTGTTTAACATCGAGATATAAGTACTAACGTACTTAGTACTTATATCTCGATGTTGTTTAATAAATCTGTTTGATTAGATGTTTGAAAACCTAATAAACATGTAACGCTAATTGTCATAAAGTGATTGTGTAAACTATAAAAAGATTTAAAAGAGTGTCCTGGAGTTTCTTGCTAGATCTTCTCCAGAGACCGACGAGGGCTTTGCGATCTAGCGAGCCACATAATGTGGTTTTTTTTAGCTTCAAGTTGTCTGAAAACTCAAAGAGCCTGTAACTAAGTCAAATAAATATTTTGAGTTGCAATCCAGTGTTGTGTGTTATTGAAGTTCACCCGTTCCTATCAAGAATGTAGAAATTGCCTCTATGCATTGAAGTTGATGATGGCGGCCTTATCATTCATAGATACTTCGTCTTGACATATATATAGATATATATAATACCCGGAAAACATTAGAAATTGGAACAAGTCCGCAAAAAAACCATATCCCAAATATTAAATCAAATATAATGACTACCAAAACAAGCACACGCAATCCTATAATAACGAATTAAACTTAATAGTTTCAAAAACACCTATTTTATACAAACTGGTTTAAAATTAAACTTTAAAAACAGATAATGACGGCTAGCTGGGTAATTTATAGCTATACTACAAAGGGTTAAGAATTTTATACGCGTAGTTAATCTCGGTTTACGCAGTCGACGCATGCGCATGTTTGAAAGGTAAATATTTATCATAGGCTATAGGCGAATCACCATACCTAACCTATATACCCGGGTTAGGTATGGTGTGTTGAAGATTGGTAGAATTGGAGTTGTTTTACAAATATTGGTAGGTATTGATATTGAACAATAGGATTTAGCCACATCTTTATACAATTAAGTATGTTGTGTTATCAATTTCTCATTCTCATGACACTGATTTTATAGTATGTATTAACCTCATGATAGGTATCTGATGTTCTAGACAAACTAACATTCTATCAGTGTTAAAGATAGTCAAAAATCCAATGTTTGGAAATAGACCACGTAACATTTCGGACGCACTTGTCAATGTCATAGATTTGTCAACCGACTTTAAAAACTTTTTAACAAAAAAATCAAACCGAATTCCAAAAAAAAAAACACTACAAAGCGAAAAATAACTTTCTTTTTCGAAGTCGATACGAGTATCTTTGGTACCAATTTTTTTCCGTTTTGCTACACCGTCTTCGAAAAAAAACTAATTGTTCGCTTTGTATTGTTTTGTTTTGGAAGTTGGTTTGTTTTTTTTTAAGTTTTTTATTTGTCTCTTGTTAGTTTTGGTAGGAAAAATACCATGAAAATCATTTATAGCCAAAATAAATCTCATGACAATTCCAATAAACCCAAACACGTTCCATTGTTTTATTTCGGATCCATTGTTTTATTTCGGAGTTCCAGTGCCTGGAAAACATTCTATTTTCTTTAACCGACCCTCTCAACATTGCAAAGATATCTCGAACTGCATAAAACTCTTGCCGAGCTGAACTCCACTTAATGTGCATTACCTCGAAAGTCTGACTTTTACCTAAGTTTCTAGACTAGTACTTAAGATTAAGTAACAGAATGACCGCATACTTGTTCACCTTGACCACAGTATACCTAGGTTGCATGAGAGACACGACTTTAAGGACTAAATCATTTGGACAGTAAGACCAGAGGCATGAAAAA
Source organism: Orthosia gracilis (assembly GCA_947562075.1). Classification (NCBI taxonomy): domain Eukaryota; kingdom Metazoa; phylum Arthropoda; class Insecta; order Lepidoptera; family Noctuidae; genus Orthosia; species Orthosia gracilis. Next base: position 8,420,606 of record OX387266.1, on the reverse strand, counting down.
ACCGAACTATGTGGTCATCGGAATGAGAATTTAAGTAGAAATTCAGTTTAAAGAATTGACTCAAAAATATCTAATTTGGGTTTGATTTTTCCACTTTCAGATTGAATTTTTATCGGAGAAATAAAAATTGTGATTTATTAGATTTTGTAAATATCGAAAATATACTGAACTGCCATATTTGTTCTACAAATAAAAGTGAACTGAAATCACTGACGATTGAAAAATCAGCCCTTTCACTAAGAATAGATTTCGCGGCTGTGTTTGCTGGTGGGTTATCGGATTCTATATTACAAGAAGCAGGTTCAATTTGATAGATTCATAGAATCCGGCTCGAAAATAATAAGAGTAGTAATGATCTCATTTACATTATGTACCAAACAGATAACAAAAACTAACGTTATTCTTAGCACAATTTCGTGTAAATTAAGCCAGTAAACGAACTCGTGTGATCACATAAAAGGACTACAAAGCTGATGTGTATAATTAGAACTCGGTCGACAATACATACTTATCACAGAAACTTCTCAAGTGAATTTTGAAAAGTAAATCATGATTGATAAATTAAATGTTTTAGTTTACCGAGGGGTTAGACTTGAGGGCACTGACATAAAACAGCATGTTGCGAGGTTTAAAATTCGCTAGAAATAGTTTGACTTTTAGAATGTCATGTTCAAACTAAAAGAGTAATTTTAGTTGAGATCATTTTCAGGATTTATTAAACTGTTAGTAGAAATTAATCAAATTATTTATTTTAATAAAATGTTCTTATGGCAAAATCTCAGTTATCTATTTAGCCTGTTTATGCCCACTGTTGAGCTAAGGCCATCCCAATATCTTCACCATTTATCATAATTAAGTTTAAGTAAGGAAGGAAATGCTTGCAGACTTGATTTGGTGTCTTCAGACCTCTTAGAGTGTGTCATTAATAAGACGTGATACGCACAGCTACAGCATAGAAAATACCGCAATATTTTCTACAACTTTTCTCGTCATCATCATTTTTACAATGTATTTAGGCTTCATTTGATAACAAGTTCCTTACATTTATTGCTCTAGTTCAACTCTAATACGCCTCATTAGCCAAAATTGCAGCACATACTAAATCATCTACACCCACGACAATTTACTATCGCTAAAGACAACAAACTGACTGCAAAGACCACAAAGTGGCACTAAAGGCGACCACAAGCCAAAGCAATACTTAATAAACAGCCCGCAATTTATAATTGGAGCTTGAACAAGCTAGGAGGAAACGCTGTGGTCAGTCTAGCTGACGACCGTTTAGTGACAAGAAAAGATGTTGTTATTTAAGTTAGTTTATCAAAGTTTTAATTTAGATGTTACAAATTAAAAACTGTATTTGTGTAAATCATCATCAATTCAACAGAAAGACGACCACTGCTGGACATAAGCCTCCCCAAAGGGTTACCCATTAACCAGTCCACAGTGCTTCACAAATCATGAAGTTAATTAAACAAAAAAATCGTTATTGAAGGCCAGATGCGCAGTACTCATAAACGGCGTACGTCTTTGACTACGAACAGAAATATGAACTTATGAATATGAGATTAGCAAGTATTATTCATTGCAAAAAGTTGCATTAAAATACCCACTGCGAGTTTTTTACTTAAAAAGAGTTTAATATCACCACAATGTCAATCGACCTTATACTTTCCAATAAATAAACACCTTTATGTATTGTATCAAAAAAATATACTATTAGAAAACTGTAACTTTTAGTTCAACCAACTTAATACAGTAATTAAAACAACCAATTGAATAAAAGTGAAACTGTTGGTTTTGTAACTTTTGCAATATTAACGGTTTAAATGGTCTTTGATTAACTACAATCAAGTTTTAGATCAACCTAAATTCAATTATAACCCCGAAGTTTCAATAACGAAGTGATAGATACTATAAAATCCTTAACATCTACATAATAATAGTGGTGTTCATTAAAATTGATCGATATTTAAATCATGAGCTATAAATTTTCGACTCATTATGTTCTTCTTTAATTTATCGATATAATTATTTCCTATCTCCATTCCTGTTGCTGTACTCAGTGTAGTTCATGCATCGCAAGTCAATATGAATCGTATAATAATGACTACTGTATCATGGTATACTATTGGGTATGACATTAATATAGGATGTTCGTAAATACAGTATGACGTCTATTATAATGAATGAATTGATAATGATTCTGACTTATATAGCTTTCGTCGAAGAGGACGGTAGTGTACTGCGTATTGATCTTTGAATATCACCATAAATCGCTTAATCGTAAGACGGAATGTAGGCAGTAAGGCCCATTTCCACAATATACTCCTCTCTTGTTTATGAGTTTTCGAGCTATTCCAAATAGCTAACATTCACCTTTAAGCTTATATTCCAAATAATGTGTAATCCTCCATTCGACTGTATAGCATTGACAACGCAAAGAGTACTCTCATTAAATATGATACGAGTAATAAGCTATAGCTGTCAATTTGATTATTCGAACTTAGGTAACTAATTAAGGTAGTTTGCGAGAACTATTTACTACGTCTTGCCCTGTCTACAATATTCAGTCGGGACCAACGGCTTAACGGGTTTTCCGAGTCACGGAGGAGTATGTAATGGACGACAGCCACCCGTCTATAAGCTGACCTCGGCAAGCGTTGCTTAACCTTGAACATAGTTCCGTGCAGCTGTTAATACTTAGCCACGAACTCTCCGCCTTTTACGTGGAGTATGTTAAAGTTGCCTATACGATTTATAGTATTTTTTAAACGATAGGTAGGTGCTCCTCCAATGCATCGTTCGGGGCATCTGACCGACTTTGATCGTTTGAAGTACTACTTGTTTATTTATTACCAAGTAAACAAAATAACTTTTTTATACAATATCTACTTATATCATAGAAATGGGTTACTAGGTTTTCCTCGAGAGTAAGATAACACTATTTTATGGGTGACCTCCACCTCTTTGCCAGTTAGGTAAAAGAGAGCCTTTAGCCTAACCTAACCTCACATTCGTCAGTCCCATTTGCGATGACTCAAATATACGAGCAAGGAACCTTACGAAACGTAGTGCCATTATTTTTGCATCGTGCAGCTTATATTCCCTCTATACATATACCTACACTATGCTTATGTCACCAGTGGGTCCACAGTAGTTTAACAGAGCGTGTCCATTATGGAGCGTCCGAGCGTGCATTGAATCCATTGAGTGACCAGACCACCAAGAATTTGGTCTTTCCACGGTTCATATGGTCATGTGGGTTTTGTAACATCTGATGTGGATTGTGTAAAGCAGAAATGTATACCAAAACTTATAGGTACTTTGACTTAACGAATCACGGTAAAAAAGTCAATTTAAGTTTTTTTTTTTTTATGATTTTGTCGTTTAGAAATCAGTTTCTTGAGCAATATTTTGTACCTTCACTCAAAACGAAAAACAGTAACTAAGCACTAGATTTAGATCACATATCAATTGTAAAATATTTTTACACATCCATAGAAACAAAGAAATAAAAATGGATTAATGTCCAGTCCAGATGCCGAGAAAATCTGTTCCTTTTGTCGATAGATCTTTAATATTCTTTCTTTGTTTGTATGAATGTGCGACTAAATTAGAGACTTATAATTAAGCACCTGTTCACATAAGTAATGGGTATAATTTAGACGGTCATCAAAAATATTTTTAAGACTCTAAGCTTAGGCACCAAATAAAATAATTGGTTCCCAAAATGGATCAACGGTCACCAAATTCTATCCAACTCAAAGATTAATATACCGGGTGTATTCGTGTTTTTAACGAATTAGTCCAAGAGCGAGCGAAGCGAGCTCAGGAGCTTAGGGCACCCCGACACGGACAGGATAGGTTCGAACGAGATGACGGGAGCCGAAGTGAGCGAGCAAAGCGAGCGAACTCGGCTCCCGTCATCTCGTTCGTGTTAGGTTACTTTAGACCCTGCGGACGGAAATAGGAGCCCCGCGCAGCGGGGCTCCGTCGACTTTAAAGGCGTCCATATATTTTTTTGGCAGTCAATAATACGAAAAAATGGATTTATTTCATAATATTTTAGGAAACGTTATTTGGTGACCATTTATCCATTTTGGTAACCGTTTAGAATTTTTTTGGTAGTAAAATAGGTACTTTTTTGGGCGGTGTTTAAACACAAGCCATAAGTAATTAGCTTTAAAATTGTCTCGAACATAACAGAGTACATACTTCCATATCAGTATTCTTACACAGTTCCTTGGCCGCCGGGCGTCGGTGCGTCGCCACTTGAGGTATGGCCCAACGGATTATCCGGCTTAGTATATTTACACGGACTAGTCAACACATCGTACTAAATATTAATAAATCTGACTGTGTTTCTGTCTTTGTGGTTTGCGATTTTCGACTTTAGGGTTTTTGCCTTTTCGATGTTCTTGCTGTGTGAAAACTGATATGGCTAGAAATAATAACTATTTAGATTGCGGAGATGTATGGAGGAAGAAGACATGCTGTGCCAATAAAGGATAACGATTATTTAATGATGCATGAAGAACTTAGTGACATTTATTTTTACCATTCCTAGACAGTTAGGATGACGCATTGTTTCCTGAGCAACGGGCGACCCGTTTTTAACATTCGTATAAAAGAACGTCGTCAGTTTGTATCGAAAAACATAATACATGACACATTGGTTGTTTTATAAAACACACATGTCACATGTAAACGCTAAGTTAGATTTCCAAATCGAATATAACAGGAATGGATACAAAGTGCAGTACTAAGAGCCACTTCACTGAGCTGAAACGTTCCAAGAAAGGGGTGCATTTGTAAATCCCTAGCCTCGACCGCGACGTAGTTCTAATATAACTGGCTGTAAGCGAACTATGGGTGACAAACGTACCCGATAACGGTAGCGAGGATGAGATGAAATTTTACTTTACATATTAATAAGGAATACTAATAGTAGGTCCTTGCTATAGAATTTCTCTCGGAGAGTTCTTAGTATCGGCCATGTTTTTGTTGTAGAGCAGCATTGCTGTGAGCGGTAGGTACCAATAGCAACTGATGCAGTTACAGGCACGTTAGACTTCAATTTATTGGAAATCCATGTACAATATTTAGACAAACAGCATTCGCGAAATAAATTGAATCGTTTTCTACATCCGACTAAATATATTTCATCTTTTAGCAAATAGAAAGATGTGATAATTCTTACGTAATTTCAGGAACGTAAGCTTATGAGAACCGAAGGAACCGCCAAATGCAAGATCTACTGATGTAGCGTCACTTGAGGGAGGCCTATGTACAACAGTGGACGTATTTCGACAAAAATGATGACCAACTATGAACATGGGCCTGCTTAGAACGTGGACCGATATTTCTGCCTGACCAACTCCTTGACAGTCAGCAAAAACCTGCGTGGAAAAGATTTAACTTGTTGAGTTTTTTAACAATAAATATAGTTTTATTTCTCGACGCGCAAACATCGCAGAATAATATAGCAAAACTTGCGAAAAGAAAACGATATTACTGTCCGGTCGGTCGGTGTCGGGTTGAATCATTTGTCTGTGAGGATTTCGCACAAGATCGACTGAGATGTATGTTATCTTGTATTTGCTGATCATATTGAGAAATTGGTCTGCTGAGAGGTTCCATTTCATCACAGCTTTCTTTCTAAAGATTACCAGTTTCTGTAACTGTTATAGGTATATGAAAATGTCACAAGGACGCGCAGAAAAACTTCAATTCAGTCAGAAGCTTAGAGCACTTCTGCTATAAACACATTAATAAAACAGTAAAAAATAAGCTCTGGAACCTTAAAGAATAAAACAGAAACGATATCCACCAACAAGGTTGAAAATTGGAACATCACCCCATATATCTACATAGGTAAGGCCCTCACACATCTTTCCATATAATCATACTTAATACATCGTCCCCAAATTCTGCCAAAATAGGACGCAAGAGTTTTCTCATACTATTAATTGGTACCCAGAAGTTATTAGTTTGAAGTAGAAGTGACTTATTCGAAGCTATGTGCGCAAAAAAAAGGTTCAGAAGGTCGGCTGCATAATATAATGCTAAGACTTAAAACAAATATAATTTGTCCGGCCTACACGTTCTCCCTCCGAGTGACGGGGTGAAACCAAAACTGACCAGCCAAGCGATCCCAAAAACCGTACCTATATTTTTTAATTTAATGTACTTCGGTTCTGGTTCATTTTTAACCATTAAAACCAATTGTCAACTGGAAACTTGAACTTCATTTACCCCGAACCAAAACTAACGTTACAGTGGCTGAACGTTATATTGCATAAATGTACGTCGATCTCAAACAAATGCCGTTCGCTGCAAATCTAATTTCCACAACCCAGTTAATGGGTGCCCCTTGGCCTTGCCCCTTGACATGAATGGTTGTCAGAATTTCAGGCTTCCGAATGCCTTCAACGACTGCCAGAAATCTACGAATGACAGCAGGGACCAGCCGGTATCAACGGCTTATTGAGCTTTCTAACTAAGCTAACCTTCTGTACCTATTTGTTTTATGTCTCGTGAACAAAAGGGTCACGAGACATAAAACAAACGGTGGTGGTAGTATTACCAGTTCATCCACTAATGAATATTACACGCAGAGTATGTTACCTACGTAATATAGATGTTAGGCATATTTTCGACCTAGACAAGAGTTAAAGTGTGCTTTAGAATTTGAATAATTTTAGGGGCTGATAGTATGTGCCTTTTTAATTGTGAATGGGTGGTTTATTTGACATTTTCCAAGAGATTAGTAGAGACTTTGCATATTAATTTTTAGGACATTTATAATGGGAGTGGCAATTATGTTTTTTCTTACTTTTTTCACTGTTCTTTTCTGATTAATTTCGTTTTCTCGTAGATCCTCGTTGCTTCGGCGCTATTCAGCTTGTCGCCACTGTAGATTCTGGTTTTTAAGAGATGCCGTGTCCATTAAAAATTAAAACGAATTTTAAAAGTTTGGCGGCAATGAAACGGTAACCATTGTGTGGATGTTCCTAACCTGAGTCAGCACTTAGATATCATTCATCTCCAATTCTACGTTTTATTTCAGCACTTAAACTGGATGAGTATTGGGCACGCCACCATAATGGCGGTAAGTCCCCTCTTTGAGGCGTGGCTGGAAAGACCTCACGGCGTCCTTACCTTCCGCATGACGCAGGTCCTCACCGGACATGGCAAGTTCGGGAGGTTCCTGCATCGGATCCAAGCGGAAGAGACGCCCGGGTGCCGCCACTGTGCGGAACGCCCGGAGGACACGGTGGAGCACACAGTCAAGGTGTGCCCTGCTTGGGCGGAGCACCGCCGTGCCCTCGTGGGGGCGATCGGCGGCGGAGACCTCTCGCGCCGGGCCTTGGTTCAGGCCATGGTCCGGAGCGAGGAGGAGTGGCAGGCGGTCGCCTCTTTCTGCGAAGCAGTAATGCTAGCAAAGGAGGAGGCCGACCGCATCAGGCAACGGCGCCCTCGCCGCCGCCGCCGGGATCCCAATCCCGATATCCAGCCACCGTAGACGCGGGCTCGTGGACAGCGAGCCATGGGTAGCTCGCTGTCCGATTGTCCGGTAACTACCCGGACCGAGCCAAGGCGTCGACGGCGCGCACTGTTCCCGCGCGCCTCAATGAGTTGTCAGCAAAGAGAGGGGCCCAGCTGGGTTGAAGCCTACCGGGGTTCGGGGTTATCCGAAAGGAAGCTAGAGCCCCGGTACGAAGGCTAGAAGGAACGGCGCGGGGTTTTTAGTCAGTACAAGTCTGACACTATTTCCCGCTCCACCCAAGAGCGGGATTTGTCATAAGATGATTTTCCCCGTCGACAAAAAAAAAAAAAAATACTGGATGAGTAATATTGTACCCTTAAACAGATTGATCAGTTAAGCAGATTCTGGCAAAACGCCAGACAGGAAAATGTCCAAGATTTGCACTTTTCACAGCTCTGATTTAGGCGATATCAGTTTCGGAGACCTTCACAACTGAATTTTATCGGTGACCGATTTTATAGTGCCCAATATCGGTCGACTTTTGTCAGGTACAGCTGTGTATACGTATGTTCACTTTTATGTTCTACCTATCTATGACTTACCACTGGTGATAATCAGATAGTATGTGAAGGACCCCATTTTAATTTAGAAAACTGGATAATCTCTGAAAACCCTTATCTAATGACAAGAAATATTTGTCTGACAGAAAGCTGCACAATTGCAGAGTGTCATAGACTACTATTTATACCGGTTAAACGCGCGGATCCTACGGGATAGACCTCGGGAGCGAAGTCATTGGCTAAAGCTAGTCGTTGATATTTTGGTAGACCCAATGTTTGGGACTGTCAAAGTATAAGAACCTGCTGTCAAATCAATCAAACCAAGTAATTAGCAAAGTTTAACTTTAAGCTCGATAGATGGCATTGTCATCGAAATAGAAGTCGCAAGTGAGAGTGTTTTGCAATTTAGTATAGGGGCTTGAGAATTTTAGCAAATGTAGATGACCAGCTATAGATCAGCATTCAATATAGTAGAATATATTATTTACACCATCAACCCTACTAGCATACACATTAGTTCATTAGCCTAGAATCTAATCTTAAATAGAAAACAGAGATTAAGGATGCATATAAATTTAAAATCTACGCACACTATTTGTCAACGAAAAACCAAAAACACACAAGCATGTTCAACAACAAAAAAAATTAGCAACAAAACTCAAAGTGTTGACAAAAAAACTGTATGATAAAAATAACTCGGTTAAGGAAACGATGGAATCTTAAATGGCGGTGCTTATAGATTGATAGATAAATCATTTATTTAGTGCACACAAAAGACACAGCACAACACACAAAATCTTTATTAAATTATTACAATTTACATGTACGTTTAAAAACAAGGTGCCAACATAAAAAGAAAACCATAAAAGTAAAAGTGACATCAGTAACAATAGGTATGACAATCAAAACACAGTGCGGTGTGTGTCTCAAGGTTGCACCAAATGGGAGTCCATCACACAGACGGAAATCCACATCGCGTCATTCATCTCGCATGTGATTGGTCGACTTGGTCGATTGGATAGCGGTCAAACTCTTTGCGTTGCCGTATTCACTTACGCAATACGGCTCTGTAGCCGTATTGCGTAAGTGAATACGGCAATAGGTATATTTGCCTGACACTTGCTGAGCTGTCTCAGCAAGTGTCAGGCAAATATACCTGACGCTGATATTCTGCTGGTTCCCTGCAATGACATATGGTCGCTAAGCAGACATGATATGTTGGTGTTGTTACAGTATTATGCGAAGAGTATTTCACGTAAGTATACCCGCTACTTTAGTTTATTACTTACAAATATTTTTTTTTTTTTGCAGTAGAAATAGTGCCAGTTCTTTGTTATAAATTCGTTTTGATTACTTGATTATGTATTTATAAAGTTAAATGTATAAAATAACAAGTCATCAATTATTTCATTTCAGTTTAACTGTTTAACGTTCAAGGTTTTAATTTTGACATAAGTGTACGGGTCAAAAAAATCTGTTTGCACAATTGCACCCTATTTCACGCTCAATTTCTAATTATTGCTTAATTATATTTTAGCAGTCTTAGTTATTGATACGGAACAACGTAACGCCAATCGATATTTTGAAGCCATCAACAATGCATAAGACCGCGTTTCTAGCTAGAACCGGCCTATTACCGCTAGTGAATACAGTACTCTATCGATAAAGACCACGAATAATAAATAACTCGGTGTTATCTTGTAAAGCCTGAACCGGATAATGGTATGGTTGGGGAAATGGTTAAGTGGTAATTACCGGTAAAACTCTTTTTTAATTACTTACATAATTTTTGAATTTATTGAAAGTTTTTAAAATATATAAGCATTTTCTTTCGACTATCCTACAAGAACCGTATTTTGACCTGTCGTCGGTACTGGAATCGCAAGCTCGACTGCTGAGATCCTAGGTTCAATCCTCAGCTGGTCGTAGTGTTATAAAGCTTTTTCATTAGAAACTGCCAGATTCCTCTTCGCCCACCTCTTAGTATGAAATTTCCTACAAGATCTTTAAAATAATTGCCAATAGAAATTCGGTCCTACAACACTGCCAAAAAGTACGGGGAAATTGAGTCATGTTATGTACAAAAACTATTACTGAACAGAAATGTACCTCAACTCAAAATTTCCCTACACTCATGTACCCAGTAGGTTAGCGAAATACGCGTCGTTATTTTCTTATGACGTCACTTCCTTGAGAGCAAAGCGCGAGTGTAATTGCATTGCATCCATGAATAATAATGTCTCAGACATAACATTTATACTATGTCTGTGTTTTAGTTAAATTTAACTAGCAATTTGTGTGCATTTTGGGTGAAAACGTCCCAGTTAATTTTTCTTTTAAATAAATTTTACAACATAAAGTAACACCATGTATTCAATCTAATTTGGAAAGTCTCAGCATCTTAGCTACCTTCTTGATGGCTCGAGGCAAAGGCTCGAGGCGATTTGATTATTATCACACCGACACGCGATCTTTACTAAGCGAAATTTGTAATTACCCTCACATGGACGCAATGCATTGTAATTTTACCGATTCTCCCTTGGAATTTTCTTACAAATTACGCGTGTGATATTATGTATGAAATACAGAGAAAACCAAACTTTAGCAAAAGAAAGATGAATGAATCAAAAGCGTCCTTTATAAATAAAAGGGCACTTAAACATTCATATTATTGCGCGGAGTCTCCAGGGTGTAGGCTGACAGTCACTTTGTCACTGAAAGACCTAAGTAATACTTTGAAGAAGGAAAATAAACGTTGTTCAATTTAAGTTCATATAAATGATGTTTAAAAGTTGCAAGAGATAGCTAAACTAAGATTTTCAGCCTTAGCTCATTTTTTTAAGTCCAGTTAAAAGTGGCGATACAACCATCGATTTGACCGCTAGATGGAAAATGGTTTGGCTTAATAAAGTGACAAAAAGCGCTGAAGCTTACATCAGCGCGTCCTATTGTATCGCATGATACAAAAAAAAAATTCATTCAGCGGGTTGCAGCGCCTTTTCGGTCATAGCCAACAATTTGTGGAGTTTAGAATTTGAAGGGAAATGGTGCCTAAAATAGATTAGGACTGCACAAATCCTGTAAGTTTATCGACCGGTAAAGGTAACGACGGATTTTGGTGGGCTATCAAGGGCAACTTGCAAGAACATGTGCCAAATATTTAATGTTTCAGTAGAGTGTTTTTTCAGTTTTCATTGTGATAATTACTTAAAGTATGACAAAGTAAAAAATTAATAGAAACACAATTGTCGATAAAGCAGCAAATGACAAGAAAATGGTCACTATATAAAAGTCTACAGTTATGAATAGTAGACAGACCCGAAGGAAAAGGCAACCGTGTGAAAGATCGATGGCATTGTCTAGGAAGGAAGAGAACACTGAGATATGGTAGAGTTGTATCGAAGAACAAGACCTTACCTATTGCTAACAAGCAGGGCACGACCTAACCGCCTGCATACTGCGCTGATCGAAGTGGAGACATAACTTTTACCTACACCGCAATACTTTTATATTTTGAACATTCATTAGTATGTATATAATAGAAACAATAATAGCTTTCACTAATGCGCATTGCGTTTACAAATCACGTACAAATACACATTATGATACATTTTATTTAAATTAACTTGATTATAATTGCCATAATTAGTAATTATAAATAATAACATTACCTCTGTAACTGGACATATTACAGTTACAACATCAAACAGATGTGTTTATATTTAGTCGCTAGCTGATTATTATCGTGTTTACTTTCAATCGTATAAGCTTCAGCTGATTTTGAGATAAGATTTGAAACACGAATGAAATTGCCGCTAAGATAGCAGGTTACCTTTTGATCATCATCATCAGCCTAGCCTTTCCCCAACCATGTCGCCCATGTTGAGGTGACTTCCAGTCTCACCTTATGCAGCTAATACCAGTATTTTACATAGAGCCACTGCCTATCTACCTATTTCGAAAACCCATTAACTGGATAACACGACACCCATAGCCATGTCTAATAGCCCCTAAAATGCCGAATTAGGTTATACAGTATATATTTACGAGATACTGGACATGTTTGTCGATTACCAAGCAAGAGAAAACCCATAATTATCACACATTGCTAAAATATAATTACTTGTAATTATTGTAAAGAAGACTTCTTCATTCCTTTATACCACTTAAATCCATTTTACCTAAAACTATTACCATCCTGTTTAAGTATTAGTAAAGTTCTAATTCCAAGTTGTGAACCCGTGACGTGAAACTTGCCGGCTGGTTAAGTTGTCAGGACTTAAATTTAAGCGCTGAACTTTAGTGCGAAGGTCTAGCGGATACCCATATTAGTGAAGACGTGCTTACTTACTTTATAGTCTAATTATTGCGCTGCTGTGGAGTTTAAAAGGGCTGAGGTTTTTCTACTTTGGAATGTATTCTAGTAATGGAGGGACTTATGAGATGACTGCAAATGGAGATGTATGGATGAATAAGACATGTTGCGCAGGCCCAAATCAATTGGGATAAGGGCAGGAGGTTGATAATTCTAGAACCTACTTACTATCGAGTGCGAGAACTGGACTGGTCAAAGTGGCGACGCTTGCGTAGTTGGGTAAATTCTACCCCAGCACTGGATGTCCTTCGGCTGAAATGATATCGTTAGAATTTCAAACGCACGACATTATACGGTACGGTTCCTCACGCTGTTCCTTCTTAAAAAAAAGGTACTCATAAGACCCAGAACCGTCTTCGAACACAAGTTGGAAGATCCTCCAACATTGCAAACAGGGTCGGCACGGTAATGGGATGTGGATACATAGCTTTCGGAAACTATACCGCAACTGATATCCTGCCCTCTGTGTTTTATAACATGAAGCCTAAGTAACCTTTGCGCCGCCAACGACGATGCAGTGGAAGTGGCGAAATTGGACTAGCAGATGGCAATGAAGTACCTACCAGCGCGCAGCGACTCAAAGAAGCACACCTTAGAGCTTGCCGTGCCTTTTTTTGCTTGAGAAAAAACGCTCTTACCATAATACTTATTGACTGAATGGCTGCCAGCAATTTCCAAAGAAATACAATACATTTACTATTAAAGTAAGTAGAAATCAAAAAAAAGCATCGGGTGTTTAATTCCGCAAATGTACTCAATTCCAACACACGGCATTCATGAGATACAGTGTGGGAGCGTTCGGGCAGGAAATAGAGTTGCGAGTACAGTGAGCGCACGAACACAGAACTGTGTGTGTGTTGTGTGTGTATGGGTGTTTATTTACGAGGACACTTGTTTTACTATTGAATGTTGTAGGCTTCTCTTTAAAAGACGGTTTTCTTGTCAGAAACGAAGGATAGTTTTTCCGCTTGCGTGCTGTTACAAGCTTATTTGAAGCCTGGGGGTGAATTACCTACACCAATGAAACTGATCGCGCAATTGTACCATTAGGATAGAAACAAACCACGTATTCATTCGCATGATTATAGAATGTATCTCTATTTACCTAAAAACGCGCCTAGGCCGCCAGAAAATATATTCTATCATTCTATTTTTTAAATCCAACTAAAAGTTCGCATGTCGCTCCAAAATCTGCTGTAATAAGGCTTGTTACAGCATGTGTACTAGGAAATTGAAAGAACGGTATTACAACGTCGAGGTATGTTGAAGACAGATTTCCATTACCTATTTATTTATCAATTAGTTTACCTAAAGGATTAACATTTTGTAATACACCTGCCAAGTTGCAGACTTGTGTCCGGTTGATGGCAATAGGCTCGCCCGCTATTACGTAGGTCTTAAAACATAATGTGCGAAATGTGGGATCTGTACTCTGACTAACCCTTCAGGATTGCAGGCGTGATGTTTTTTTATGAATTATTTTTATGATACGTTTTTCATTATAAACGGCGTGATGTTATTTAAACTAATATGAATTACCTATAGGTAATTCAAATTAGTTTATTATCGAAGTGTCTAGCACCGCATCACACCACACATTACTTTACTTTTATATCTGCCAAACTCTTTACCTGAACAATAATAATAAAAGGAAAATTGTGCGTAAGAAGTTCGTATACGTATGGTCAACAGGTCAAGTAACCTATAAATATTTAGATACGAGAGTTTGCATGATCCCTCTTTCTGCCATAACTACTGGACCGAAGTTGACAAGATGTGAATCGATTCACCGTCGAAACGGAATATAAATTTATTTTACGTATGATTACATTTTCCTTTGTTGAATAAGTATTTATTTCGAAGATTAGGTATTACTAAACGCAAATCAAAGATATTTAAAAAAATCGCAATTTTTTACCTAGGCTGTGCTATAAAAAAGTTACCTTTTTAAAGTTTATTACCACGCAACGCTGATTTAGGGCTGGGCAAGTAAAAAGTTTTTATAGTTGCTACTTCTTACTTCCGATATTATTTTCTTCGTTCTCGTACAACACTTAACTAAAATTAACAAAATAAACAATTTATAGTTTGTGGTACACAAATTCAGTCATTATAAGTATTACCAGCTTGCATTCGTCAGGAAACCAACAGTTGGTTAGACCCAAATTAAAATTTGAATCTGGAGTATCGATAAACGCCGCTCTATTTGTTTGTAATTTTGTACGAGCTTCCCTTCCACATACGGCCGCTAAGATACAGGCGCGCGTCGCGTGGTCGCGTCAGTCGAGCGAGCCTCCTCGCTCGTGCTGTGTGGATGTACCTAAGTGGTTTTCGCGCGCTCTCTCTCCAAAATTACGTCGCTCGTAAAATTGACGATTTACATAATGGATTTCAGTGTAATTATAAACAGTATGAAGTTTTAGCTTAAAAATGGGGTATTTTTATAGTTCGGTATGTGATTAAAATGTTTTTTTGTGTCGTGATTATCTGAAATAAGATTTATTATTGTGTTGTGATTTGTGTTTAATTTGTGCTTGTACGAGAATTCTGTGAATTTTAGTGTCTGTGCAATATAACAGGTTAGTTTGTGTGATGGTAGTTTTAAGCTGTACTGTAGGGTATGTAAACGATTTAAACCTAATAATCTTTTAAGTTCGTCAAACCAACAGTTCTCATGACATAGCCTATCGGTGATATTGGCCGATAAGAGTCTGGATCCATGATTGTAGACATGTTATTTAGTTTATTTAAGTACAAACAGGCATTTCTGTCTCCCTCTATTTGTATTAAAGATATCAATTCGAATTTCAATTCTTGGAAAAATAAATCCAATACATTTCGAAAAATGATAGACCAACGACGTTTGTACGTAAGTTGCATTTAATAGATAATATCTTCAAATATGATTTCAACAAATTACAATAACATTTGTAATATAGTCGGATTTGCATAGATACTAAAAGATAAAAATCTTTATTGCAATGGTAGCCATTTTTATAAGTAGGCTCGTAACCACTTCTACGTACTCGATGCAGAAGGTCGGTTAACCAAACGGAAAAAAATGGAAACTAAAATATCAACCTGAATCTCATGAAGAATGTGAGTAGGTTCTCATTAGAATTAATTCGATCCTATTTAACGAATCTTCAACAGGTAACGGCAATAACTAGAGTGAATCCTAAAACAAAAAAAAGAAAAAACATTCAGCTCCGTGAGGAAATATGTCACATACAGTGTTCCTCAAGGCAGCTGTTTAGGTATTGCCGAAGAATGATAAATGATAAATAAATAAATGATAAATGACTTTATTTCTGTAAGTAGGTTTGTACAAACACTTTTACATGTCGATCATATTTTTAAAACTAGATGAATTCGGCGTTTCCTATCTGACTACTCTGAGAAGAAAGGCCGAAACAAACTCAGAGGTCACAGTCTCTTTTAAGGTCCAGACAAAATCTTTATTAGATCATGTGAAGACCATGTAGACTGAAGTCTGAAATGGTCTTTTGAGGAAAGAACCAGCCAGATTGAGTGGACCTGTCCAGTCAGTGCACGCATTTGTCAATAACCGTGCAGCTCAACTCAGAATTTAAGGAGCTCAACGATTCGACGAACAATACCAAAGAAAGGACATTCGGGTAGACCGCATAAACTACTCAAACTGCTAGACCATGATTAAAACTAATTTGGATAAATTAAAATTAAAAACAAACAAAAATTGAATCCACATAGTCTTCACATTCACAACAATTAAAATAAACTTAAAATAAAATAATATAATACTTTAAAAAGTAAATATTCTTGTTATTGCAAGAAAACAAAAAAAAAAAATCACGTTGCAAAATATATAAAAAAAAAAACAAATTAATTGGAGCAGCTCAATCCCAAGCCTGTTTGTCCTCAACGTAATCTTTTATTGTATAAAACGCATTCTGGCACAACTTACGTTTAATGAATGTTTTAAATTTATTAACACTTAGATCTTGTACGTGGCTTGGAAGCTTATTATAAAAGTGTACACATTGACATCTAAACGAGCCACCTATTTTCTTGAGCCTTGTTGCAGGTACTACAAATTTGTGTTTGTTTCTAGTATTTATGTTATGGATATCACTGTATTTTTTAAACAATTTTATATTTTTATGGGCATATAAAAGATTTTCATAAATATACTGAGAAGGCACAGTCATTACATTAATCTCCTTAAATTTATCTCTGAGAGAGTGTCTCGGGCTTAATTTATAAATCGATCGAACAGCTCTTTTCTGCAAAACAAAGATAGTCTGGATGTCGGCGGCATTCCCCCACAACAGAATACCGTACGACATTACACTATGAAAATAGCTAAAATATACTAAACGTGCTGTCTCTATGTCAGTTAAATTACGAATTTTCCTAACAGCATATGCTGCGGAGCTTAGCTTTTTCGACAATTTATCTATATGTGGGCCCCACTGAAGCTTAGCATCCAAAGTTAAGCCTAAGAATACTGTGCTATTTTCAGGATTCAATTCTTCGCCCTTTACCAACACATCAGTTTTCACCTGCCTAACGTGAGGTAGGGTAAACTTAATACATTTGGTTTTTTTCCATTAAGTAGTAAATTATTAACATTGAACCAGTGAACTACTTTTGAGATCGCGCTATTTACATCGTCAGTAACCAGCTGCTGACGTTTAAGTTTAAACAAAAGTGAAGTGTCATCCGCAAACAACACTATATCATGGTTATCTTTTATGAGGTAAGGCAAGTCATTAATATAAATAAGAAACAAGAAAGGACCAAGAATCGAGCCCTGCGGGACGCCCATCATTACTATAGATCCGGGAGATCTTTTTCCATTAACGTCAACGCTCTGAATCCTATCACTCAAGTATGAAGTGAGAAGATCCAGAGCGCTGTTCCGGATTCCGTAGTGGCGGAGTTTCCTGATTAGCGTATCATGAAGAACACAATCAAATGCCTTGGACAAATCACAAAAGATTCCCAAGGCATCGCACTTATCTTCCCATGCATTATAAATATGTCCTAAAAGCTCAACACACACATCAGTAGTTGAACGACCCCTTGTAAAACCAAACTGTTTGCTATGTAATAATTTATGTTTATTAAAAAATCTTTGCAATTGCTCTAAAATTAATTTCTCAAATATTTTACTAAACGTAGGTAGTACTGAAATAGGTCTATAATTTGTAGGGTCTGATGTACTACCTGATTTAAACAATGGTATTATTTTACTATTTTTCATAAGGTCAGGAAACTCCCCACAGTCGATACATTTATTAAAGATAATAGCTAAACTAGGTGCGACAATATCAATAATAGACTTAGCAACTTCTACAGAATGACCCACAGATCTGCAGTCTTTTTGACATTTAAAGTGTGAAAGGTTTTAATTATGTCTCTACAAGTAATATGTTCAAAAAGAAATTCCGAATCGCAAACATTAACATTTTCTCTTAGCAAAGACTCAGCAACAGAAGGTGATGAGTTTAGGGATTTAGTAGTTGAAATGGGAATATCTGAAAAGAAATTTTCAAAAGCCACTGCGACTTGTGAGTCTGATTTTATGATGTTGTCATTAATAGACAGGCTGTAGTCAATATTTCGGTTAGAGTCTGTCAAGCGAGTCGTGTCCACAACCCTTTTACTGATTTCTTATAATGGCAATACTATGATCTGTCAAACAGATTGTCACAAATTCTGTTATAACCTCGTAATAATCCGGTTTTTGTTGAGTTTTTTAATGTTATAATGCCGAAACCTATTAAAAGTAGTGTCAGGAGCTTGTTGTTTACAATGATTAATAAATATAATCATGTACAGAGTGAATCTGACGACGTGTTATCGCAAAAACGACGACTTTTGGATGAAATCGTTTCAACATCAGGTAGGTTGGCAACAACATATTGATACTTTCAGCACAATAAACTTATCTGACTTTTTTTATTTTACTGTGATGTGATCACGATTTCCATTTTGGTTTAGATCCAGACGTCGTGTTCATGACCGTGAAACTTACTGAGGCATCTGTATGTGAAAACTACTATAAAGATTGTTGTCAGTGTTGACACCTGAAAGATTTTTGAATTTGCCGCTTTTTTCATGGGACTAGACTCGCTTGACAGACTCTACCAGATCTTCCCGTTTCACTATTAATAATATTCCAAGTCGTTTTAATAACGTTACTACTATTTTTAATCTTCGAACTCAAATAACGCGACTTGGCCAAACAACAAACTTTTTTAAATAATTTTGAACAATTTCTAACATATAAATTAAATTCAGCAGTGTTAACAAAAGTCCTTTCATTGTACAACTCATAAAGCCGTTTCCTACTTTTATGAATACCAGTGGTAGCCCAATCACTGAATGATGCATTACCATTAACCGAGATAGTCTTGGGAATAAAGGTAGAATTAAATTGTTTACAGTACATATTAAAAAAATCATTGTATAGATGATTTGGATCGGCATGAATTGATAACATTGGTAATTTATTAATGAGTTTAACTTTAAACGCTGCCAAGCGACTTGCAGTTTTGGGGTTAACAGTGATATCCTTTTTAGTCACTTTGTTATTTTGGTTTGGTATAGTAATCCTCTGCCCGCAATGATCAGAACCTAGTAAATTTATAATTTCTTTGTGGACTGGCATAACATTAGTATAAATATTATCTAAACATGTGGCACTAGTAGGGGTTATTCTTGTGGGCTCCAAAAATAGGTTTACAAGATTGTAGGACTGAAACAGACTTATTATTTTACTACAATACCCTGAGTTTTCTAATAAATTGACATTAAAATCCCCACAAGTGATAACGGATTTATTCGATTTACAAATCTTGTGTAACACTTCATCCATTACCTTTTCAAAGCAGTCATACAATCCTGAAGGGGGTCTGTATACACTTAATACAATAAACTGCTCCAATTCTATACAAGCTATTTCGACTGTCCGCTCAACAGATAGGCTCACAATATCCTTACGGTCTTTAAATTTAAGCTGGTTACTTACTAAAATCAATGAGCCACCATGTATAGCATTAACTCTGCTGAATGAACTACCAACCTGGTGATTATTAAAATTGAACAATAACTGGTGGCTTTTAAGCCAATGTTCTGTAATACAAAGAATATCAATACTGTTAAAATTCATAAATAATTCTATTTCTAAATCTTTGTTCATAAATCCTTGAATATTTTGATGCACCAGGTTAATACTATTTACTGATTTTAGACTTGTATGTGATTTTATTTTGCAATTTTCATTCTGTAAACTTTTGCAAGAGGTTGTCTCTATTGTCTTAATTTCTAATTTAAATTATTATCAATATCTATTTCTGAGACCAAATTATTGGCTGAATTAAATAACATGTCTTGGCATTGCTCAATAGAAGCAAGTTGTTTAGCCAAATTCTTGGCTGTAATAGAAAAATAATATGATAGCGACACAGCTATCTGTCGTTTACAATACTTTGAAAGAAAGTATCTATCCATGAAAAATCTATCTTTTGTTAAACAAAAGTGGTTACCAACATAATTGTTAGTGTCAATTAAATGGAATAAATTATTACTATAAGTTAAATTATGTAATGTCCTATTCAATTCATATCTAAGATTGTTTTCTTCCTGTGGCAAACTTTGGCTGTAAGGGAATGTGAACATCACAATTTTTTTTAAACTAAGGTCGCACAATGATCTATAATGTTGGAGTAATTCTCCTTTGTTCACGTTACCCCTATTACCAATAAATATTAACAATGTAGTTTCCTGGTTAAAATTGCA
Source organism: Orthosia gracilis (assembly GCA_947562075.1). Classification (NCBI taxonomy): domain Eukaryota; kingdom Metazoa; phylum Arthropoda; class Insecta; order Lepidoptera; family Noctuidae; genus Orthosia; species Orthosia gracilis. Next base: position 8,400,391 of record OX387266.1, on the reverse strand, counting down.
TTTTATAACTTTTTTCATTATGTCAAATAAAGAACAACCAGGCATACAATAGTTCATTATAGAGTGTCCTGGATATTTATTCGTCAACAAGTGGCCTAGATCCTTTCCAATTTCATCACAAAATAATACTATTTCTGTATTTACACTCTTTTTAGGCAAACAGTTAGTAATTTCTAATGGCAAACTGGCACTAGACCGCGGTATGGTGATATCACATATTGTCAATGAATGGTCCGGCGTGGGTACAACAGATGGTGGTTGACAATAATATAATAATAATAATAATATAATATGCTGCAACTATCACACAACGCCGTCTAGTCCCAAGCTAAGCAGAGCTTGTGTTATGGGTACTAGACAACTGATAAACATACTTATATATTTCTAAATACATACATATTATAGATAAATTACACCCAGACACAGAACAAATGATCATGCTCATTACATACCCATACATTCATTGCCAATACATATTCCCTCATTTGGTTTTCAGAGGCTGTATATTTGATGGTCATAGAAGTAAGTTTCTCCTGAAGTTGGTCAAGTTCATACTGCAAGTCTTCTGTGTCAGTTTGGTATTTCCTAGTACTTTTTTCTAAGTTAAATGAATACATATCTAATTGTTTAAGTAAATGCAACCTTTCTCTATTAAGTTTCACATTTTTGATGAAGAATCTTTGTTTTTTGACCATTTTCTTAGTTTTGACTATGTATTTGTTAATTTTTATGTATTTTTTTATTTTATTTTTACTAGTAACTACCCTCAATGATTTAATTGATTTTGAATCGTCATGACCTGTTAAATCTATTGTGTAAGAAGAGTTTATTGCTGTAACCATTGATGGGGCAACAGGCACCAATTCACTGAATAGACTTTGATTCAACGAGGCAGTGATTGAATTGTCTGTTCTAAAAATAGCAACTGCTAAATGTATGTGAGACTTTGCATGCATTTTTAGTCTTTAATCCGCCGTCTCTATCGTTAATTAATTTAAACTACGTTCTAATTGGGTTCCTTATTCGTCGAAATAGAATGACATTTGCTCGAATAGTAGCAAAGTATGGAAAACGGAAGTTCCACTTTTTTTGAACTATCTTTTTTCTACGCAATAATCTAACTCTACCTATTCATTGTTTTACCATATTGTACTCGATTAAACATCATTAAACTACTCCAAAAGTCGATTTGTAACCCTTCTTTTTTATTAACATAATATGTTCGTTATCCGTGTTGGTGCGCAGTCGCTTAAACGAGACGCACCTGAATATCAGTATTTCTAGCCTTCACGCATTCTGTTTTTTAGGTATGGAGAGAAGTGCGAAATTTTGTTTTTTCTTGATCTTTCGCTGTTCTTTTTCGATTGTTTCGTTTCGTTCTGGGGTCCAATATAGATTAATCATTTCTCTGAATATTTTTTAACCGACTTCAAAAAAAGTTAGGAGGTTATAAACTAGTCGGAGTCTTTTTTTTTTCATGTATATTTTTTCTCTTCAGATGATAATAGTATATTATGCAACTAGTGAATAAAGGACGGTTTTAAAGCGAGGGCCATAGATGAATCACGAACAAGTGAAGGATTCTAACAACTGAATCACGACCGTAGGGAGTGATTCACGATGATTGAATCACGAGCATAACGAGTGATTCATGGCCCTCGATATAAATCCGTTTTATTCAAGAGTTGCATACTATATTTTATACCATGACTTCGAGAAAAAGAAGGATTTAAGCCAAAAGCACAAGGAATAATAATAAATAAATAAATGGTTAATTACCTTCAAAATTTACAGAAAATGAGAAACCTTAGGGCTTCACATTTTTTGTAAATTGAAGCTGAGGCTTTGAGGTTGAGTTACCTAAACAACACCTGTGTTTCAGGGGCCAGTGACCACCTCCGTTAAGTTACATAATTATAATTAATTAAACACCAATGCAATTAATATTAGAATTACAATCCAAATAAATATTCACTAAACATCCTAGACCAAAATAAAATCATTATCAAAATCCTAAATATAAACAAACTCAAAATTAAATCGACAAAGGAGTTTGAAATTCGAATATTCTTTGCACAAGAAGTTTGTATCGAGTATTTTATGCGCAAGTAGGTTGTATTGCATTGAGATGGAGGTCAAATATATATTGGTGTGTTCTAAATTCAAACACCAAAACAGTGATTAAAAGTGCTTTTTATTCACTGTTTTCAGTGAATAAAATAGCTTTTTAGAGGGGGAATGGTATAAAATAAATTACGATGGTCTTTTGATTTTCTATTAAAAAAAATTGAAGCATTGTCGCGTTGCGCATGTCTGTCGGCGCTTTATAGTCTTGTCCTAATAGAACGCGACCTAATGATCATAGCCTGCTAAAGCTCACAAACTTAGTACTTAATAACGGGTCCCGATAAAAAAAAAAAGTTTTGTATTAACTTCAATTGTACAAGAAATCACTCATCCAAACACTGTAGCGTCACTACTACTAACTAGAGACAAGAGTGTTTACAATGAGCTCTGGCACCCAATGTAAGATTTAACATGTGTTTAGGGTGCCAGCAAAATTTTACACACAAAATAATATCTAGTACCTAGTCTTGTTAACCGACATTTGTCTTAAAACAAAACATACCTAATGTTATCAGCTGTCTAGCCAAGTCATGCGTTGTTGTGCATTGTTGCTCAAAATATTTGCGTCACATCTTTCGCTTCAATGTTTTTTTATAATATAACGCGACAGGATTTTAACTCTTGAGTTTGTGAATGAACACTCCTAATCATGTGTTTTCATTGACTTTCGTGACTTGCTCAAGTCACAGTACTAAACAATAGACTAAAGATTATCCATTAACTTTTGGTGAATGCTGTATGAAAAGAGGCACTTGTCCAAAAGTGGGAGAGTTAAAGGCTGTTTTTTTTTGGTGCTCGCGTAATTGCCTTTTCTTAGAAAAACTTCACAACCACAGATAAAAATCTAACTAGATTATGCAAGTCCCTCCATCTGTGTGAAAACCAAGCTTGACACTTTTTCACAAACGATACCAATGAAAAAAAACATTTCCAATGCCTCGGCCACCTTTTTCTATAGATTTAATATATAGCCATAAAAATGCATTTTTCAAGATTTCCGGTGCCGATAATGGTAAATGAAAAGCTCAGTATTTTACCAATTCAATGTAAACTTCGGGAAATTCATTGTTCACCTCTTATGACGACAATTCCATGTAGATAAAATGAAACTTCATTAAAGTTTAAACTATCTAAATCTGTCACATTAAGTGACATTCAACCTTAATGTGATGACCAGTTTATTTCTCCGACTGTACTTTAAGCTAAGATTACACTGTGTCCTTGGCAACCGTGCTTCGACCCACATATTCAGAGACGTAAAAAGTCTAGTTTCCTTTTTCTTAGAAACACACATTTTCATTTGCACAAAACGACGACAAAAAGTACAAAAAAAATAAATAAAAGTGAACTAAAGACTTCAGTTGTTTGACTTTATGCGCACTGTGGTCTCGTTTGTGTTACATTTGGGGGAAATAGAAAATGACCATCCATCTTGCATTTCACCCAAGAATAATTACACTGCACTGTCAGGAAATTAATTTCGCCAGCATAAGCACTTCGGTCGATTTACAAGCTTTATGGTTTCGTTTTCCTCAACGCCATGCAATATTTAGTGACCAGATAATGGTTGGACGGTAAGCAATATAAGTGTTTAACAATTTCGAGATTCTGGTGTCCTGGACTTGCAGGGGCCTTGTTTGATTTATGTATCATGGTATGTGACACTAACCGACGATTATCCCTGTATGCACTACGTAAGTATCCCAAGGACAATCCCCAGTTGGTGCAGGACTAATGTTAAATATGGAGACAAAAAACTTGGGCTACGGATCGCCTAAAACTATAGAATGACTACTGGCTACTGCCTGACCACTGTTGAACTACAAGACTATAAAATGGCAGGGGATGACTTACACACTCAATTAATGGGTTCAAAAAAGGGTCGCTAGCACTTAAGTGACGTTTCAATGCAAGGCACTGCGAACTGATCGATCAATCAAACTTGGTCCGCTGAAAAAATATCGAAATGAGAAAGTACACTATATATATATATACATATTTGCACTTCAGTGAGTCAGTCTGACTTGACACTTTTTGTTGATGGCTTTTTAAAAGAGATAAGTGCAGAAAAAATGTCTTCGTTTGTAAAAGAAAGTAAAAAAATTATGACTAAAAAATACTTCTCAAATAAGGTACTGATTTTCACGCGTTCGACCGCTTTTGTGATTATGGAAAGGTATAATCATCAGTAATGCTCGACGATCGCAATCTGTGGTACTCGTAGCTGCGTGACATTCATACAGTAGCCCAATAGATACATATACGGCCTAAAAAGGTGATTGGGACAGACATCTTGTGGGAGTCCTATATTCATTGTCCAGCAGCACATACATGCATTGTGACTTCAATAGTGAATAGATTGATCCTTGATAAAATTTCATAACTAGAAATCATAGACTAGGTGGATGGCCTACCCGATGCCAGAGGAATCAAATCTCTATCAAAACACAACAACTGTCGCTACCCATTAAAGCGAATGAATGAACATTCACAAGCAGAACCGAATTGACAAGAACAGTTTAATGCTTAGTGCTGCAACTTAAACTTAAGTGCATAGTAAGTTTTACAAGCGCAGCGCAGGTTCATGCAAACAAGGCTATCAAAGTGTGAGAGATACGATCTTATTTGAGCTAGCTAATTAAAATACGCGTCACGGCTGCTTTCGCGGAGGTGTAGTCAAGTAACTGTAGGATTTTATTACGAACTAGCTTCTGCCCGCGGCTTCGCCCGCGTAAAAAGTGTTTTATCATCCTAAGGGAATACAAACTATCCTATGTCCTTCCAGGGTCTCAAACTATCTCCATGCCAAATTTCATCTAAATCGGTTCAGTAGATCCAGAGATTACCCCCTACAACGTCACAAACTTTACCTCTTTATAATATTATTATAAATGCGAATGTTTGGATGGATGGATGTTTCAGAATGGCTGAACGATAAAATTTGGCACAGAGATTGATTATAGTTTGGAATAGCACAAATACTTTTATATCAGTAGTATGTTCAAGTGGGATATTTCTTTATGTGGGATATTTTTTAGAGAGATGAATATGGGTATATCATTCTAGTTTGGAGGTATGCGGAACAGGTTGTCAAGTCCCACAAACCTCCATAGAAAAGGGAGGATCTTCTGACCGGACGGGTATTGTGTCTGGTCCGGGCAACTGCCCAACGATTATTGTCGGACGATGCAGGATTTGTGTGACATCATGTCATTAGTTCGTAAGTGGTGGCGTTGGTGACGCTACATCACCCCCTCCAGAGACTGGATGTCGATGGCTGGTTGAGTGGTCCGTACATTTCGTGATGCATGCCAGGCCAGTGGCAGGTTGGTTCCCGTGAGTCGGAACCGGAAGTTGCTGAGTTCACGGTGTGTCGGAACTGTATGCGGTTGTGCCCCAGTGAGTCGGCAGATGATATCCCTGTGTGTAGAGAACTGGCTGGCTGTGTGACTCGCTGCTCGAAAGCTTGAGGAAGTGATGATGACGTCACGATTAAGTAGCTCTGCACCAAGGCTGCACTGATGTTCATGTTCGAGGGTCTTTTTCCGAACGAACCTCTACCGCGCCTGGCTTTCCCTGCTTCTCTTCCGATTGCTCTTCCGTCAGTATAACTGTCTCTTTGGTGTCGTTATTTGCGCTCGTCTCAGAGGCGCTCTCAGAGAAGCTCATCGTTTCTTCGATGATAGATTTTTATGTCACTATAGTGATATCAAATTCTCCAAAAATATCCGGTGACTTTGGACGTTCAGCATTCTGAAGTTCAGCAAGTTGGCTGGGTTTTGCACACAAAGAAAGTTTTTTGGCGTCTTAGTGGATGCCTACTTCATAAGAGGAATATGTGTGCGAAATTTTAAGTTTCTAACCCTAAGAGTTTGGCCTGTGCGTTGATACATCAGTCAATCACTTTTCCTTTTATATATATTGCTACAATCGTGCCGTAAGTATCTAAAAGAGTCGAATTAAATAAGTCATCTATGGAGTAGGTATATAGCAGACGAGATGGGTATCGATATCTAAAGACGATACAAACGAAAACTACATCGATACAGCAAATCGGAAGGAACTGCTTTGCCTTATCTTAAAATTATAATAATAGTCCAAACGGTACGTCTGTCGTCTGTCACACAATTTTGTGCCGAAGAATTTGGTGTTCACGTCTTTTTTTTATAACCTATTTATTATTACGTATATTTTACTAACAAATATCACCTATATTGATAAATCAGATTTTTTTGTGGTACCTGGCCGGTTTTTTTTCTAAGACTTTATTTTTCCAATCCACAACTTTAAATAATAAAGGCCATTGCTGATTTCTGCCCCAACTTCAATAGCGTTAAGATATATGTCGTCGGATAGATCTCTTCATGGCGAATAAATCTTACCAAGTCGAAAAAAAAAATACCTTGCTATTATTCAAAATAGAACGTGATTATATTTCATGTTAAGTATTAAATCGAATGAAAACTAAAAGTCATCAGAAACATTTTAATTATGTTCGCCTTCTAACAATAATTGGGATATTATTTCTCCAATATTTTGAACAATGTTTTACTGCTTGGAAGCGGATATTGTCGGGTTGTTATTACGTTTTATAAGCAGCCTATTGCGTTTTACCATGGCAATTGTGGTCAATGACCCATGTATATTAATTAAAATTATGAAAAACGAGATATGTATATCATGGGTTTCTTGTTCGGAAGAACGAAAAGCTATTAGGAAAATATAAATGGCTGTTATAACTCTGCTACAACGAAACAACTTTAAGAATAAATTGGGGATAATTTCCCCCAAACATTTCAGAAGCGGACATTTCCTGTTTCTACGTTTTGAAAGTAGCAAAGATTAGCAGGTCACGATTTTTAAAATTTCGCGGTCGTTGTAAAAACAAACGTCGTGCTTGTCAGTCAGACTGACAGTCAGGACTGTCAGTTTGGCTGTCATTTAATGGAAGTTTAGACGGATTTAATGGAAGTAGGTTATGTTTTGACTAGGCTTGTTCTAATTGGATTCATTAGTGTTACAATGTTGCGATTGATAGTTCTTAATGGTTGGCTCTTCTGAATTTGTATTTTTTGGTATATTGCAAGATTCCTGTCTATTTTGAGTAATATTTGTGTGCTGATCTGATACATGGATGGCAGGCACGTTAAAATTTCTTAAGAAGATATTGAGGTGACGGATGTAATACAATACTACTTGGGCTTTGTTCTTTATTTGCAGTTGTTATAGACAAATATATAGGGCTGTGAGGCTGCCGTACGTGCCTTATCCTCGTTTCTTAACTCAAAAAAGGTGAGGTCATTCTCAAGGTTGACGTCAAAAACGCATTCAACTCCGTGAACAGGGACACTTTGTTGGCTGAAGTCAAAAAAGTACTACCAGAAATTTATGGTTTTATGTGGCAATGTTATAGGCATCCATCGAAATTATTGTATAAGGACAACATTTCGGAATCTGCAGTTGGTTGCCAACAAGGTGACCCTCTCGGGCCTGTCATTTTCAGTTTGGCTATTCATCCCATAATCCAACAACTAAATTCATAATTTTACGTGTGGTATTTAGATGATGCAACGCTATGAGGCGATGTTGACACCGTTTTGAATGACCTGCAACTCCTCAAAAAGAAATTCAAAACTGTTGAATTTTTTGACCCGTAATTGTACATATCTTTTTTCTTGTTTTAGTTCTAATATTTGTTTATAAATAATGTTCATATGTAAATTAAAATATTAAATGAGAAAAAAAGGAAGGTAAATATTATGTAGACTAAACCTATCAGAAAACACGCAGAAAAAAATTAATATAAACAATTTACAAATTATGTATTTTGTCCCAGTTTTTATTCGGGACAACTGATATTCTTTTGCATCAAAAAACGTACAAAAAATAGCAAAAAAAAAACAAAATAAGATTAACATCATAATCGTCACACTTTTCGAGCAACATAGTACTGCAATGTTTGCTCCAAAAATATACTAACAGGTTTGTTATCAAAACATCTGCCTGTGTTTCCTGTCCGTATTTCAAAATCACTTGTCAAGTAAGTCTTCTTCTTAATCCTTAACCTTAACCACGTTAATCGCTTGACGTGATAGGCCTGTGTTTATGTTAGGTGTGTTCGAGGGTAAACATTTAGATTAGCTTTCCTGAATGAAGGGAGAATTGAATTCTAATTCTTTACATCATAAAATCATAATTATTTGTGTTGTTTGTCTGTTAATCGCCTACTGTTGCACATACTCAGGGAATTCAAAATCAATACGCGTTGTTAAAACACTACTTACTGATTGCAGTTTATATTATGTAGATAAGTGTAAGACATACCTACTCTGCCCTTGTCTCAATTGAGTTGGTGTCGTCACAACAAGCCTTCTGTATTAGTCGACGTCTTCCCTTACACTTATAGCCTTATCCATCCATTTTTGTCCTCAAAACTTTCCTCATGTCATTTCCTTTAATAGCCAGTAGAAAAATAAAAGGAAAACCTTGAATCATTTTCTTTGCAAGCTTATGGGCTAAATAAAAATGACGGTTTTTGTCGCTTTGTTCAAGCGCAGTGACTCACTGCAACATTACAATACATTCCGCATAATTTCAGCCGCTCAGATCAGCAAAAATTACACATGTTGAGCCTGACTCTTTTCTTGCAAACCTTTACGTTATCCTCAAAAGACAGGTGTTCTATATTTACGAGCAATTCAATTATGCGTAGGATTTGAAAATTGAAACCGTGTGGAATGTTAGATTTTTTCGTTTTATTCCAATATTTTGGGCAATTTGACGGAATGATTGTTGCGGTTTGGGAGACCTTATTATTTGAGTCCTTTATGTTACATTTTGATTGTTTCGCTAATGAGTGCTGTAGTAAATCTGTTGGAGGTTTTGAATTGTTACCTGATCACAAAAATCCGTCAGCCGATGAGGAAAACGTAATGGGTGCTCCCGGTGTGACAACAAATTGAATTGTCACATAGAACAAATTTATGGAAACCTTTAGGTTTCGTCTTTATGGAGCTGCTTGGGAGAGTATGTCTAGCAGTGAACGTCTTTCGACTGAATGATATGTACCTCACGAAATTAATGATTACATCACACCTGTATTCATCGAAAGATTAGGCAAAGATTTACCTATTGTACACCCATATTTCACCTGATATGTTCAAGTTTAAGGTGCGGGGTGTGAATCTGGATGCGGGGGTGCGGGGTGTGGATTTTTGGCCATTGAGAAATTCATACTAGTTTTATTTTGATATTAAAATATTTATGATTTATTTTATATTATTCTAAAATTGTACACTGGACTACTTCTCTTCTTCCTTTTGTAAACTCTCTCTATCACTCTAAGGTTTGCTGGTAGAAAACTCTTCTTAGAGTTAAGCTCGCCTTTGTACATCAATTTTATGATCAATCAAGTTGTATATGTATTTCTTTTTTTATGTACAATAAAGAATTAAGAATATTTGAGCACAGTGGCCATTCAGGCATTTATTTCTCTGAATGACTTTATAACTCTGCATTTCATTGTATTGTATGATTCACATTTATGTCATCCTTCGCTCCATTAATCGAGCCACATCAAAATAGTTACTATGCCATCTATAGCCATGCAGTAATGGGCCAAAATAAACCATTGTGTAGATGAGCTATCACAATAGTGGTGAATGGAGATGAATAAAAAAAATAAGGTGGGATTGATCTACCTGTTCTATAATATTGTGGTCGAAATAAATTGAATTCTTAAAGGTGTTAGGTACTTTAAAAGTGTATAGTTATTACCTGCATGCATTGTAGATTATGGTTATTACACAGGGTAACATAATTTACGGGCCAAAAGCAGCTAATAAGGCATTTATATTACTTTAACTATGGGATCAACTCAACAGCTGATTCTTTTTGCATGTTCAGGGTTGTTATCATGGGGAAAGTTGTCGTATAAGGAGATATCTTTTTGAAATTGTCATTTTATTAGGTATTACGTAAGGGATTACAACTCTGAAGGAAAGCAATTGATATTACCTGAGTAAGACAACTAAATAATTAAAGAAGACTCTAAAGTAAGAGCTCTGTTCAAAGTTATTTATTTTAAGCGCAATGCCGCTTATCTAAAGTTCATACGCTCCGTTTATGTCTATAAAACCATTCTTAGTAATTCTCGTTCAAGCTCAGGGAGCTGAGACGAAAAACTGCTGTGGAAAATTAAACCAGTGACGTCAAAGTTTACAATCCCTTTTTTGATTTCAATCTGTGTTACAATAACACTGATACTTAATTCACGACGTTACAGTAAGTTTCAGTCAGAAGGAGAATTGTTGAAACTCGAGGTAAAATGTATTTTATCTACCTATAATAAAATTATGTCTTTAGCTAATGGAAATGATGTGATCTGAAACAAAAAAAAAACAAAAAACAATTCATCACCATCATTTTTTATCACCATATAGCGGTGAGATAAATTATTATTAATTTCAAGACCACGATACCAAAAACCACAATATATTACCTACATAGTAATTTCAAGAAACTACATTGTCTTCAGTCAGCTTTAAATTACTTATAAATAAATATTTTGATTTCAACTTGCAAACCAAAAAATCTTAAATACTTAGAATTTTTGTGTTTCTCAGGTTTCTATTTTATTCAACAACTTATTTCTTTGACCTTCTGTAAGTGGTTTGCTGTTTGATAGCAATAATGTCGATAAAGTTTAATATGTTTCATTCTTCAAGCACAAGTGTTGGGCCTTATTGAAAGCTGTATCGATAAATCCTGTCGATAAAAGAAACACTGATTCTATGAGAATATTTGTACTGATATGGCGCTCCAAATTTTATATAAAAATGTTTTTGATGATAGCACCAGCGAATTCAGGTTATCAAAAGGCGAGTTTAAATATTTCAGTTATTAATTTGTTTTATTAGTTTGTTAACACTGTCTGTAAATGATGATTGGGGATTCAATGAAATTACGGATTTCAACTATTTTTGCGAGTATATTTTGTGTTATTTGAATATCAAAATATTTGCATGTTCACGTTGTTTCGTTGTTTATATAAATGATGTTTTGTGTAAATTTGATGTATGTGTGGAATTAATATGCGATACCTTAATTTCACGTGGTAAATCCCATATAATTGGCACTTTTGATAACCGTTATCGCTGTAAGGATAATATTTTGTCTAGAGCTCCAAGTGCCATTGATATTCAAAGGCTGACGTTTATAAATTGATCTCGTTAAGTTAGGTTAGGTTAGGGATTATAAAAATGTGGTGTTTCTGCCACGCAAACTATTACTTTAGAGTCGAAGTTTAACTTAGTTAGTTGAAACTATGGGTATTAGCTAATATCACCGACCTTAATACCATTGACCATATAGTAGTAAGAGTAGTAAGAATAGTAAGTAATCAGCTGATAAAATGCATAGTATAATGGTAACTTGCATCTAGATTTATAGATTCTAAAGCCAATCAAGTTTGTTTCAAGTAAATGGAGGTTTACACGAAGCCAGTGCAGTGGTGTTAGTCCTACATACTTCCTAGGCCTAACCTGTATTGGTTATAATACTAGGGTAGGCATTTCTGCATTTCTCTTGTAGTGTACGCACGTAAGGTATGAGTATATAGGCACGAGTGAATTAATTCAACAGGTTTACTTCACAAAATTAAATACTCTATCTCTCATATTACTTTATTGTAGTGTTTGACTACTGTATAAATCTAAGTTCTACGTTGCACTTTATATTGAAAAAAAAAAGTTAAGCCCTTGCACGTGCCGTGATTATTACACAGTATTTGACATTTTATAATTTGACATTGTTTTTTTAAATAAATGTAGTTTGAAAACAGTTTCGCGATATGTCGATTGAATGTACTTTATTAAATAGAAATGATTTCATTGTAGGTTTTTGATTCTTAATTTTTTTTCCACATTTTGGTCAATTTCTATTAAAGCGCTACACGCGTCGCAAAGCTTTCGCAGTGTCGTGTCATAAATGCGCATTTTTATATTATTACTGAATGGCTGGCGTTTGCTGACCATCTCACCTTAGACGACTTATTACCCAGCAGATAGTATGGTGTTAACTTTTCGTGAAAATAAGATTATATCAAACCACTTTTAACACATCTATATGTTTTAGAAAAAGGCTAAAACAACTACCTATGCGTGCAATTCGTCAGTATTACCTTCGCCTTTGATGACTTTGATCTACCTATCATACCCTACTACACCCTACAAACTACCATGTTATTATTCCCACATTCCGTGCACAGTGCAGTCTACACCAATCACTACTAATTATTAATAAAACGTGTGTTAGTTTGTGTTAGAAATTGCTATTAGAAATGTTATTTCTAAGTTGATAGTCACGCAACTTTGACGTGTTGTTTTATAACGCTATTTATTTTGATGAATTATCGTTTTAGTAGAAGGCGAATGGGTTGTTTTCTGACTAAATGCGTGTGTCAAGTAAAAAAATGTAGTATTATTATTTTTTTGTTTTGTCATCTTGTGTTATTAGTAGGTTTAATAGGGGGCGTTAATTAATAGGAGTGAAAAGTTATGATTTGTTTATATTTAGATCACTTAATTATAGGTTTTAAATAAAGGTTGAAGCTTGAAGGGCAGAATGAATTCAATCCACGGCTCTAAAAGATTTAGAACGGTAATAATATCGGGCTAATTATTTGTAAATACTACATTAAGCTTTTAAGATTGTGTCTACATTTTTGAGTCAATACCCACTTACCTGCGCTTTTGATTTGCTACTCCCACTATACAATTATACTCTATCTGAAAATTAAATCAAGGACTAGGTATGCGACTACACTTTCGAGTTAGTATCAGATAATAGTATTTTACATACTTACAAAAAGTAACCTGCATTGTCGCGAAATTTCATTACAGTAAAATGCTACTTTTGGCAGACGTAAATCCGAATAAGCTAATGTTTTATTTATGTTACCTATGATGTTCTCCCATCAGTCATCTTTCGTCTCTTTGCATAAATTTAATACTGTAAAAGTTAGCGTTATCGCTAGAAGCTTAAAAAATCTAATTTAACTACCCAAATAAATTTGGTGTCTAGAAACTTTGCCGTGAAAAACAATCCGACAAAGTAGATTGCAAAATTATAGATGGAAAATATTCAGAAAATTAAGCCTAAGTTAAGTTCATTATTAATTCTGTTTGACAGCCTTTGTTTATATTAATGCAATTAAATGTTTGGGGCTCTGTGAACCAATAAATCAATTTTGAATAACTTGTGTCTAGAATTTGTTGGCGTAGGCTTTAGGTCAAAATAGGGATAATTAGAGAGCATTCAAAAGATAGTTCACTACTCAATACCAAGCCCTACATTGCTGTGCAGGAGACAAGATTAAGTAAAAGAACTGAGGAGGGTCTGCCTGACTTAGCTCAATACCTGGACAAATTGTAAACGTCGTAGCTAAAACAACCCATACTATAATGTAACATTATTGAGCGCGCCTCACGCACTATACAATTTTACGTTCTATCATTACGAATAATTTTATTTTGAACAGAGGAGGTACCTACATTCCGTTTTACGAAATGTACCGCCCCAATCAAGTGTTAGCGACGAAATTGGTTGGACGTTAGTTACTGAGTGGCAGTGCCGCTGCCACCACGAGATACTAAGTAAACTCACTATGCTGGGTAGTCAAAAGAAAATCAAATGGGGATTGGAGTCGCTTAGTGACCCACATTATTATTCACTCGTCTTTCCTAGGCGCTGGTTCATCATCATTATTTATGTATAGCATTTGTTCTACTGCGGAGCATGACGTGGTTCTTAAGCTCTAGACAAAGTGTTATTCAATCAGCGATAACGATAGTCCACAAGTAAAATTCAAAATACCCTCGCTACATTTTTATTTCATGCTACATAATTTATCTAGTAATAGACACGCTTCGATCGACAACCTATTGAACACGTAATTATGACAAGCACGACATCTTGCGAAAACACCCCACGCCTCTTTTTCCGTCGAGGGTTAAAAAGTCTCTTAAAAGCTTCTTATTAATAAATTGGCCAATTGTCTTTATTTAATATAGCTTATTTTCTTTTTTCAAAAATCTGAATCTCGGCCTCAAATTTCCCTAGCAAACTTTAGGTAGTATCAATAGCAAACCGTCGGGTTTTTTATTTAATCAAGGAATCCGTATTAAGTTTGTGGTAACTAACCTTGAGCTTTAATTTAATCTACATTAACTAATTACAATTTATTATCTGAATAATTAATATGAACTAATAATAATAATTATTATTTAATTATTAATAATTATTAATATTGATATGGAACTCAGAACCTTCAAGTTCAGATATGAAATGAATGGATTGCAATTTACCTATGTTCAAAACAATGGCTATCAAACTCAGAAAGAAAAGATAACCAAAAGGTTCTGGAAACCAAGAGAAAATCATGCTTTGCAGTCGGAGGATACATAAGGCTTTGGTCAGCCAGCTCGCGAATACTCGTCTCTATCCTCCGACTGCAAAGTATAATTTTCTTCTTGTTTACATCGTTTTAGTTCGCTTCTTAAGCAGTCGAATGTTTGATGTATTTTTTTTTTTTTTTATTGAGTAAGTATACGTTTGCTTGCTTTTACCCAAGTGACAAGGTTTATCTGAAATTTTCAAAATGGGGCTTATGGTTTCTTTTAGTGTTTTTATTTAGGACCTAGGTAGGTAATAAAACCTGTTATCTTCAAAACAAATTGTCTGTTATAGTTAAAAATAAAAATAACCTAACGATACGACAGCAACGGTAACTACCTAATAGGTATACTAAATCTGTTTTTTTTTAGCCTTGAAACTCGATAAACATGTAATATGTGGCGAAAATAATGGAGACCAAATTTTATTTTTTATTGAACTTGATTCAAAGACTTATTCAACATCCTTTAATTTAATCATCGATGCCATTTTAATCAACAACGAATGGTTTTGTATAGTAAGTTAAATTACTCAATAATTTAATTTTCACAATGGTATTAAATTGCCTTTAATTTGGGCGTGTTTACAGATAATATGGGCGTGTCTTTGTTATGAGGTTATGTATGAGGGATGAGCTGTTTTAGTATGAAGAATCGAATTCATAATTTTCGTTCAGTCATCATTGTAGTGTCCTTGGGTTCGGCATCGGCGCATATCTTCTAAGCAACCCACACTGGGCCCGCGTGGTGGGTTATGGCCCATTCTCTCTGTCAGAGAGAAGGCCTGTGTTCCAGTAGAACATTATGGACTTATTATGCTGGTTTTTGTGGTAATATCCAATCTAACCATATCATCTTTCACACAGTCGTCATAATCTACCAAGTTCCGCATTGTTTTGAGATTAATCTAAATAAAAAGGACGCGAGAAAAACAACATTCAAGGGTATCATAGTAGCTTGTTTGTTACTCTAGACGCTTTTACGTGCACGTCTTTTTGCATCGTTCTCACATATGTGTATTTATTTTTTAACAAGAATGATGTAACCAAAAACTTGTAATTGAAACTGATGGAAAAGAGTGTCCGTGGAGTTTCTTGCAAATTCTTATCCATTGAGATCTACTGACGTTTGCGAATTTGCAACGAGAGTCATATTTTTTTTGTTGTTTGACAATTCAAAAGTACCTTTAAGGTTTATTTGAAATAAACTATTTTGATTTGATTGATTGATTTGATGCTTAACAAAATAGCAATGTTTTTCAAGTCAAACAAAGAAAACAATTCCTAATTATAATATCGAACAGCACGAACACAGGATATTATAAGAATAATATGTAATTTCGTGCGTGTTGTGTTTATGTGTGATTATACTGAAATTTTATAGGCATTTTTGAGAAGACATGGTTGATTACCTATCTGTGAAACCATTCCTAGATAAACGCTTTGTCACATTGCCGCATCTGTCGGCGGGAGCTTTTACCCATTCCAAAAATACATTTCTGATGAAGTGTAAAACCTATTTAAAACTCTTAATCAATAGGTATTATTGCCAATCCGTCTGCAACATTAATTAAATACTGCAAGGACAGTAATATCGCCATTGTAAACTAATTCCAGTAACTTTTTAATGTTTCTTTTGTTCTCAAGATTGAGTGAACGGTGAAAGATTTTTTCTTAGTTTTCTTCGACAGCCTATTGCTAGGAGACATAACGATGTAAGTCTTTCAATAATAAGGTTCATATTTAAGGCTTTTTCTGAAAATCATGGTATCGGCCTCCAGCTATATCAGATGTGACGGGATCTTATTATTCTTTTAAGGAGAAGTAGGAAAAGGTGAACAGTAGCATTTTGATAATCCTTTCAACTGCTTTATACTATAAATAATGAAAATCTGAATGTTTTAATCAATTACGCGTCAACGGATGAACAACAGATGCCATTTTCGTAAACTGCCAGTTGTGCGAGAAATACAGAGGTGCAAATAAAAACTTGCACATGGTGTTCGTTTATCTCGAAAAGGCATACGATCGAGTGCCTCGTGAGTTTTTGTGACGGGCCCTTAAGAAGAAAGGTGTGCCTGGAAAGTATTTAGAGTTGATCTGAGCAATGTAAGTCGACGCAGTACCGAAGTTCGATCTATACTGGGCAATACAGTCGATCCTCTGTCTCTACCCCTTCCTGATAATAATGGACGCTCTGACGTCTGACATATAGGAAGAGGCATCCTGGTGTTTGCTGTTTTCCGATGATATTTTGCAGGTTGCTGAGAGTGGCCTAGAGGGCCAGAGCAGATTGGAGTTGTGGTGGCACAGACTGGAGTGTTGGCCTGAAATCGAGCAGAAACAAAACTGAACATTTGTTTTGCGATTTTGGCAGCCTCTTCAGTTCCGTGCCCATAGCTCTCACTGGAATGCCCATACCGATCTGCTCCGACTTCCGGTACCTTAGGTTGCTTGTCCAAGGGGATGGCGAGGTAGACCGAGCCGTAACGCACCGGATCAACTTAGGATGGATTAAATGGCGAAAGGTCACTGGAACAACTTGCGAGCCACGGATGCCCCTCAAGTTAAAGGGGAAAAACTACAAGTTTGTGATTAGACCTGTCATACTGTATGAATCAGAATGTTGGGCTGTGAAGAAGATTATTGAAAAGTGATTGCATGTAGCAGAGATGAGAATGTTTAGATGAATGTGCGTGACGAGAATGGATAAAGTGCGAAATGATTATATTAGAGGAAGATTGAAAGTGGCACCAGTAACAGAAAAGTTGAAAGGAAACAAAGGATTATTTATATACGGGTAGAATGTTCCGGAACTAACTAACTGGATAACTTTAGAACTTTATCGTGGTTGATGCTACCGTTAAAAGCTTTTTATGTAACAAGTTCCATGAAAAAGACAATGAGACTATTGCCACCAACGGGTACAAACCCAGACTCAAAGTTGATTGCTACTACTGATAAAATCCTTATGGAAAATCCCAAAAATCATCCTTCCCATTTCAGTGCATCCTAAAACTCGATTAGTAGAAGTAGGTATTTATCTGATTTTTTTTCAACGTCTAAAATAGCAACTGATACCTACTCCACCGTGTATAACTCAGTTCCTCAAAACTGAATATCATTTTGAAAAGAAAATCTTACCATTTTCTCCCGGATTATATTTCGTTTCGTATTCTTGTACTTTTTATATAGCCAGTCGTTGCGAGCGCTTGCCTGTACTCTCGGTCTTGCAACAGTGATTATTCGGTAGAAAGTTTCATTCAAATGCATTTTAAAACATTATTGGAGCAGTTTCTTTTGTGAATTATGCTTGTTTGGTAATAGTATGGCGGGAGGTATTAGGTTTGCTGTTAGAAAAAAGAGACTAGGTATGCTTGGCTTTTAAAAAAAAATCATCTTTTTATAGCTTTGGGATTGCTTGCTCTTTGTATGTTTTGTACAATTTGGCAGAACTAGGGTTCTGTCCTGCTATGAAAACGATTTTCTGCAAATACATGTAAAGTGTGTTTTGTTTTCTTGTCATATTTTATAAATGTGTAACGTTCTCGTTTCATTGTATTATCGTTTGTGTTTCTTACAAATATAAAAACGTTCATACCTATTTTAAAGCGTGATTGATGCAAAAACTCAAGTTTGTTTACCAAAAAAGATATAACAGAAAAACACCATATACCTACATTCGTACCTCTACCCGTCACACCAACCAAACACTACTCACCACCGTAACTTTTTTCAGCTACATATAGAGGACCATTACCTGTCCATTGTCGTCCCCCATAAGTCATGGACCCACTCACCATTACTTGGGGCTACCCCATAAAAAAGGACAGGTTAGCTGGACAGTAACTTTGACTCATGAGCTCTTAAATGGATCACGGGAAGAGAATTATAGTAACTCTTCGACAGTATATAGTCTGAACTTGAAGACTCACAGGCAATATTCTTGGGACAGCTTATTTTGCTGTTTAAAATACCCAATACGTGTAATACGAGTAAGATCCGGGCACATTTTTAAGGGTAAAATATGCTTTTTGATAAATATTAAACCACCTATCAGGAAGGAAAAAAGAGTTTAATTTAAATAACAAGCTTCCCCAAAAGGGTCCAATATTCATCCATTTTGTGACAGTAAAATATTGACTGATGAAAGAAAGAACGAATTCACAAACAAACGGTCGATTTTAATGAACTCATTCAAGTACATTAACTTATTTTAAAAAAAATGTTCAGTTGGTTAATTGTTGTTACTCTTTGTTTTCAGGTAAAATTTTATTAACAAGAGGTTCGGTTATCGTGATGAACTTTATAAGGTACAACAGTCAGCAAAATTAGCGGTGGAGCTGACTGAATAGAAAAGAGTGATAGTAGGTACCCGCATAAAACTTGAAGTCAAAAATACGTGTAATATGTTATAGCGATGGACTGCATCAAGAATCCCGCAGACAGGCGCGACGCATTTTCCTAGAAATGTATCGAATATTTGTTTCATATTGTTTTCACATTATTGCGTTGCACCTTTTTATGGAGGCTTTGAACGTAATGACACGGTAAGTAAGGCTTTCAACAAACAGTCATACATGCGAGCAAATTTTGGAAAAGCCTCTTCGGCTCATCTTCTAGTAAGATCACCTACTCTTGTCCCAAGGGCCATGAGCAGATGTATCAACGCTTCAAGCCTATGTCAGTGAATGTCTTTCGACTGAAACGACGATGATAATGTAAAATACAAATCGAATCAAAAATCATTTATTTAAATTAGACTGAGAATAAGCACTTTTTGATCGGAAAATTGACGACAACCTAGATTAAAAGCCAGTCCTTCAAAACCATATGCTGGCTCCAGTTGGGATACAATAGTAAGCCTATTTGTGAAGGAGATTGTCCGGGGATATACAACTACCATACGACCAAGATCACACTGATCTGACTGATCCAAGGTCACCGTCAGAACAACCTCTAAAGGCCCATATCCTTTCTCTTACACGTTAAAGGGAGCATTGATTTCATCCAGTCAACATACCGGTGTAGGATTTTATTGATATGCTTGTATACCTGTGTTTGAGATTATTGCTCTTTGAAGTGGGTCCAATAAATTGACAATTAATTTGAAAGCATGTGTAATTAATTTACATGGAAGGCCTGGAATTGGTTGATGCAGTCTTACAAAGGGTTATCGTACTGGTTACATTGTGGAGGACAGTTAGGCCGTCGCTCCATGTAAAATATTGGTATTCAGCTGACTCCGGTTAGACTGGAAGCCGACCCCAACAAAGTTGGTAAAAAGTATACAATTTGATTTTACCAATAAGCATATCTTTTTCGAAAATCATCTTATTTCATAAACAATCGGGGGCCTACTCACCATTTTGATTAAGATTTACCTGCCCTTTTCTTGCTTTCAGGTAATGCCGTGATTAGGCGCCATTTTGGTTTCGCATGCCATCAGTTCGTTTGCCTAGCATGACTGGATGTTGTTATTAGACTGTTTCGTTGGTGTAGTAGTTGCAAGCGCTAAGCTACATGTTATTGGGGTTTTCTCTCTGACATTGCTGCCTGGCTATCTGAGGACCTTTGAGCTATCATGCATACCTTGAGAAAGCTCTTTTACACCGCAGCCGATACGAAATGGCATTTTTTTATTAAAATTTGTAGCGCTTATTCAAATTTATTTGAGGTTGGTGCAACATGTATTCTTCATCTATACTTTAGCCCCATCATCTTTCACAGACTCCATCCATCATTTTTGTGATTGATAGCCCCCTACTTTGAAGCCATCTAGCCATCCATAATTAAAACCAAATAAACTATGAATATAATAAAGACAGTATCAAAGTAAACAAATAGAGTATGACGACCCCCCAGCATCATCCGTTTCCAACCAGGCCAGTCATTTAATATTACAATATTTGTTTCCAAGAAAATACAAACCATTCATACCATAACCTCCAAGTTGAAATGCACCCGTTAATTCATATTCAATTACGTTTTTTAAGTGAAATAAATATATAAATCTAGCACGTCTAAGGCCGGACCTCCACCAAAGCAGAGATGTGTGCGGTGTGCTGTGTGCTGTGCGAGAAGAGATGTTTTTCAGCTCGGAGGACTCCACCAAAGCGGAGATGTGTGCGGTGTGCTGTGTGCTGTGCGAGAAGAGATGTTTTTAGGCTCGGGTGCGAGGCGTTGAGTGCTTAGTGCGTCTCAAATAACTGTTGCCAAATTCCATAAAGAAAAATCGCCAAAAATCGCTAAAAATTTATTAGTCGCTAAACAATGAAAAAAAGTCGCTAAGAGCTCTGAAAAATCGCCAGATCTAGTGACAAAATCACCAAGGTGACAACACTGCCGAGGGCGCGCGCGCGGGGCTCTGCGGGTTGCTGGCGGGCGAGAGGGGGGAGGATGACATCGCTCACTGCACGCCGCTCACATCTCTCGTCTCCACTGCGTGTCGTCCGGGCACAACTCACATCTCCGCTTCCATCGCGCCATACAAATATTACACATCTCCGCACAGCGATCTCCACTGAAGCTGAGCGGAGAGGAGATGTGTCAATAACACAATTCTATTGGTTGTTTAAAAAACATCTCCTCTCCGCTCGTCTCGTCTCCGCTTTGGTGGAGTCCCGGCCTAAGGCTGCCTTTTCATTTAGAGATGCGCGAGGTAGCTAAGCGGTGTGCGGGGTTCAAGCTGAGTTGCTGCGAAACTGTATGTCTGTAACAGTTAGGGATAAACGGCATGCGCTATGAAATGAGCTTTGAACGGGGTAACTGTAGATGCGCAACGCGTGTTGCATTGTCATTTGTAGCGGCCACAATAATATATGGCTAACATACCTTGTTAAACCCTAGGACTAAGTCACATTCCTTCAGCGATAACGACTTTATAAACTCCAAAAAGCTTCTTAGCGCGCAATTTTCGCTTCAATGAGTGCCACAAAACTTAGCTTCATCGAACCCTTTTCCAATTTAAACAATCTATATACTATATTGCTAGAAATCAGATACATTCTTCGCAACTCCGCTCAGCTCATCTCTGGTGTAAACGCACCATGTCCGTTGTGCAGGTAAAGCAGTGTTTTGTTTTATCGAATGCGGCGTTTGCGTGCATAGTACTCATTTGGACTGTACTACGAAATGTGGATGGTTTTATGCAATATAAGATGCTATTAAGAGTTTTATTTTTATTTTGCTAGGTTATGCTTGATCGAAATTGATTAACGTAACAAAAGACATGTTTTTTCAAAGTTAGAATAAAAATTGATATTGTAACGGGCTTTCAGACACCGTTATTTGCAATAATAACTAGTTTCTGAGCTAGGTATTGTTGTCTACTTTGATTCTTATTGATTAAGTTATTAAAGATAAAGCTAAATGCTAAGTTAGTAAGTCTGTCAACCCACATAGCGCTAGACCTTGAATAACTTAAATACCTATAATTTCTTATAAAAGCGCTATTAATACCAAGATTTTTTTCCAAACCCAAACCAATAAAAACAGACATCAATACAATCACAAATGAAACGATAAATAATAAGTTTGCCTCTTTACTAGCCAAATAACGATATCAACATAAAGAAAATAAAAATACACAACATTATGTCTTTTTTTCCTCATCCTTAGTTTATTCAAAGAGCAATGTACCTATTACTTACCGAAATGACGATAGTTATTGCCTTCACAAAGGGGGCCGCTTGCCAAAATTATTTACCTTACCTATATGTCTGGCATTCAATTGCTTATGTAAGCACAATATTTAAATCAATAAGCGTGTAAATAATAAGTAAAAGTTGCTGGTACTGCTTTTCTTGAGAAATTCAAGTATTAAAAACTGTTTGATGTAAATGTTGATTTTTCTTCGAGTTGAAGAAGTATCTTCCAGTTATTATTTACTGAATGCCTAATTGTTTATCTTTTTCTGTTATCTTCTTTGCATCTATTGCTTTACTGTTCGTACTCTATTTTATTCTGTCCTTTGTTTCATCATCATCATCATCATCATTTCAGCCGAAAGACGTCCACTGCTGGACATAGGCCTCCCCCAGGCGTCGCCACATTGACCGATCGCCTGGTTAAGGTTGCGGGAAGGCGCTGGATGCGAGACGCACGGGATCGGTCCTTTGTTTGCTGTGTACATTTAATCGAAGGTTTAGCTTATGCTGTATTCACTTGTGTTAAGAAGTTTACAAGACTTCACAAAGTAACTAATTTTATCAACTCGAAACCTGAACCTAGCTTTATTGCTATCAGATACTAATTATATTCATGACTCACTTTAATATTAACTCTCATAGTTTTGATTCAATTTAATGACTGGTTCATTGTTACATGAAGCTGGAATCTTGTCACTTGCGTGCGACCAAAGGTACCGGGTGATCAATGAATATGTTAAACAATTACTAATTTAACTTTATCTCGCGGGTTTGCTCCTGTTGCCTATCTCATAGGAACTGTGGTTTTCTTTCAATGAAAGTATTTTCGTTATCTATCTAATTGGTCTCTTCTTATACCTTTGCCTAGATATTACATTTTACAAACTCACAAATAAACGAATATGTACCTCTTTATTTTATAAGTTCAAGTTAACTATTGTCATACAAAGACATTAATAATTCTTTTAACAGAAAAGTTGCATTAATGGTTGAACTTATGCTTGACCGAGAGAATAAAATTTATTCTCGTATGTTAATTGATCAAGGGATCTGGCTATTGGGCAGAGCCAGCTCACGATACTGAAGACCGACGATGGCAGGACCGTATCCGCCAAACCGGAGCTTCTGAGGGAGATCGAGACATTCTATGGGCAGTTGTACACATCAGTCAGCAAGCCCGTTGCGAGTCTAGCAAACGACCCAAGAGCTAGATTGACCCGTCACTATACCGAAGATATCCCGGATGTCAGCCTGTACGAGATTGGGATGGCTCTGAAACAGCTTAAAAACAACAAGGCGCCGGGTGATGACGGAATCACGGCTGAACTCCTGAAGGCGGGTGGAAAACCGGTCCTTAAGGCCCTTCAGAAGCTGTTTGATTCCGTCATACTCGAGGGCAAAACGCCACAGGCATGGTGCAGGGGTGTGGTGGTACTTTTCTTCAAGAAGGGCGACAATGCCCGGCTGAAGAACTATAGGCCCATCTCACTTCTTAGCCATGTCTACAAGTTGTTTTCAAGAGTCATCACGAATCGTCTCGCGCGCAGGTTTGATGATTTCCAGCCTCCCGAACAAGCCGGATTCCGAAAAGGCTTTAGCACCGTAGACCACATACATACGCTGCGGCAGGTTATACAGAAGACCGAAGAGTATAACCTGCCTCTCTGTTTAGCGTTTGTGGACTACGAGAAAGCCTTCGATTCGATCGAGACTTGGGCTGTACTGCAGTCTCTCCAACGGTGCCAGATCGACTATCGGTACATCGAGGTGTTGAAGTGTTTGTACAAAAACGCCACCATGTCAGTCCGTCTTCAGGATCAGACCTCGAAACCAATCCTTCTCCAGCGTGGCGTGAGACAGGGAGACGTCATTTCTCCGAAACTGTTCACTGCTGCGCTGGAGGATGTATTCAAGGTTCTGGACTGGAGGGGCATCAACGTTAATGGCGAGTACATCACTCACCTTCGGTTTGCCGACGACATAGTGGTCATGGCTGAGACCATGGAAAGCCTCAGTAAAATGCTCGATGACCTCAGTAAAGCTTCCGAAAGAGTGGGTCTTAAAATGAACATGGACAAAACCAAGATCATGGTGAACGCCCATGTAGCACCCACTCCTATCAAGATCGGAGACTCTACACTCGAAGTTGTAGACGATTATGTCTACCTGGGACAAACGATCCAGTTGGGTAGGTCCAACTTCGAGAAAGAGGTCAACCGTCGAATCCGACTGGGCTGGGCGGCGTTCGGGAAGTTGCGTGGTATCTTCTCGTCCAATTTACCGCAGTGTCTCAAGACAAAAGTCTTTGACCAGTGTGTTTTGCCAGTGATCACCTATGGGACCGAGACATGGTCGCTCACAATGGGCCTTATCAGAAAGCTTAAAGTCACCCAAAGGACAATGGAGAGGGCTATGCTCGGAATTTCCTTGCGTGATCACGTCAGAAATGATGATATCCGCAGGAGAACTAAAGTTACCGACATAGCCCGGAGAATTGCTAAACTTAAGTGGCAGTGGGCAGGCCACATTGCTCGCAGAACGGATGGCCGATGGGGCCGAAAAGTTCTGGAATCGCGACCGCGAACCGGAAGACGATACGTTGGAAGGCCTCCCACTAGGTGGACCGATGACCTGGTTAAGGTTGCGGGAAGGCGCTGGATGCGAGACGCACGGGATCGGTCAATGTGGCGACGCCTGGGGGAGGCTTATGTCCAGCAGTGGTCGTCTTTCGGCTGAAATGATGATGATGATGATGATGTTAATTGAAAACCTACTACAAAACACTAAGGGCCGATTTCACCAATTAAAGTAATCGCGATTAGTTAAACTATACTGAAGTCAGCGGTCTGAACCAATCAGAACGCTGTTTTTGCATAAACTGAGTTAGTTTAACTAATCGCGATTAGTTAAACTAAACTGAAGTCAGCGGTCTGGACCAATCAGAACGCTGTATTTGCATAAACTGAGTTTAGTTTAACTAATAGCGATTAGTTTCATTGGTAAAATTAGCCCTAAACCTCGTTCAAAAGTCGGTTTGTCCGAAATAGTTTCGTTTGCAGTTCTGCGGTCAAACTGATCGGATAGTTGAGGAAGTTATGAGGTGCCTGGTATAAATAGGTTTTAGGTCTTTGGGTCGGAAGTTATAAAAATTATCGATGTATATTGTATCGATATCCTTCAACTCTATCATTATCGCTTTCGACATATTTTTTTGATATGCCTGGTGTGTTCTTTATGTTTTTACGGATCTAAACTCGTGCTTTGCGAGCTAGATAATTTTTTCTTTCGATTGGGGTGTATAAATTATTTTTGATACGTTATCGGCACTTCATAGGGTTTGATACATATACATGAAATACCTTCAAAACCGACTGAAATAATTCCTCCGCTTAGAAAGTTCCCATGCACCTTGAAATGGGGTATATCGAAGTGGTGTGGCAATAGCCTAAGATTTCTCCTCTAGAAACATGCATATATTGAAATATTATATGCATATCGCTAAGAAATATCGATGGATCGATATTGTTTCGACAAGCCTAGACGATTTCCATCACCTCCATTATTCTTGTGGTTGGAAAGAAACCACAGAACCACCTTTGGGCCAGGTTTATGAGAAACAGCCTTATGTTAATGTTAATGTTATAGGAGATTTTGCAACAAATTTGGGGATTGTCTTGAGCTATTGTAATTATATTTTACCGAAATGACATGTCAATTATGAAAAATGTCCATCCTAAACATTTGACCACCGTTGTCGCTATTTGAAGGCCACTATGTCTAAACTATGTGTAAAGCCTATTATAATTTATAGCAATATATTTTTACGCCAATAGCTTAACACCAAAGCTAGGCTCCGGGTTAATAAATATAACTAAGTGCATCTTCAAGGCCCATTACGTACGACATTGTAAAACACAATCCTTTCTTACCAGGCTTACATAGCAATAAAAATAGATCTGCCAAAGACATAAGTACAAAATAAATTGAACAGAAGATCAACTCCACAAAACGAGCGAAAACAGGTGCACGCACACTAGACTCGTACGTTCGGTGATCTCAAACAAATGCCGGTCGCGAGTTCGCTTGCACTCGTTGTACGTGAAGCTAGTCTACGTGTGCGTTCGTTGTGGCTTGTTGTATGGAACCATCCCTCTGTACATGCCTATTTTTTGATGTATCTAAGCTTTTGCTTTTGGCATTAGCATGATGGTGAGTTGTAAAAGATGGCTATCGGTTTAATCGTTAATCTAAGCACCCTTTTATGGCGTCCGCTGGTGAAAACTATGGTTTATTATCACGGAATGAGTAGAGGGCGTATCCGGTGACTTGGTATTGGTATGCGTGACTTTTGTTCTAATCTATGGTGATGGTGTTAAGCAGAAGGCGGAATATCTGCGATCTTTTTGAAAAATGGAGGGCATAGAATTAATCGAGATTGCTGCTTGGAAGACGGGCTTTGAAACAGGGAAATGAGAATTAGGTAGATCACAAAGAAGTTGCCCGTTTTAATATATAATGGGCATTTATAGTTAGCAGCTAGCGGCTATCAAAATATTCCGCAAGAATTCAGCACCCAGAAAGGAGTGCCTTGCTTTTATTATTCTCAGGAATAATAAATATTCATTTGAGTATGAATATCAAGCAGAAATAATGAATTTTAAAAGACCCCCAGACGAGGATTATATTACCACGAGCCAAATAATTTGTAGAGAAACGAAATATGATCAATCAATGTACAATTCCGTATTTTATTACCGTGGCTATGCGTAAACCCGTCTAGCACGTAAAAATCCAATAAAGAAATCTAGAATCGCTTATCGCTTCGCTCATCAACTCTCGACATATTAACGTCCGATCGCTCCGACAGCGAACGTGACAATGGCGCTATCTGACCGGGGCCTAGACAAAATCCAAGCGTTTTCCGCACGAGCGTTTTCCGTTCACGCTAAGGACTTAACGTTAGCGTGCCGAAAATGGTAGACAAGTTACAAATGGAACGCCAAACGCTCATTCCGCAGCGTTACCCGAAACACTCTATAATTAGCCTATGGAATAGTGTATAGTAAATGTCACAGTGACATTATTGCGTTTAAGTGTCGCTGTCAATGTCAAACGCAGCATACGCGCGATAACAAAATTATTCAAAAGTGTTGTGTGTGTTGAACTGTTGGAAGTGACTGAAGAGTGTTTTATTACAAAGAAAGTAAGTAAACAGCTTTAAATAATATTTCAAGTAAAAGTAACAACTTTTATTGCGATGAGTATTCAATACATTATTTTTTAAATTTTAGATGGAATCTAGACTTCGTGCGAGTCCCGAGCAATTTAGTTTGCTAATAGAATTTATGGAAAGGGAGGTTTTTTCCGATATTTTTTCATTTATTCCAAATTTCTATTCCCATTTTAACTAGGATAGAGACCCATTGGACCTACTTGAGATTATGGAATGCGTAATGTAAACAACCCCACAACGGTGCACTTATATGATTGTGGCTCTTACATTTGTTATTCCAATAAAGATAAACTTCATTCCAAACCTTAACACTTGTTGATTAGATGTGGTATTAGAATGCTAGTAGCAAACTTTATGTTTACTGGCTCTTATTCTCACTGGACCCTAATCTTATGAATTCTATTTTTAGCCATGGTGATCTTTCAAGGCCTCAAACAGGACTTCAAGGTAAGGTACGGAGTGAACGGTTGTGGCAGGAGTTAGCAGAAATTTTAAATGCAGTGGGTAGTGGTGTTAACAAAACAGCTGACAAATGGAAAAGGGTAATAAGCTTTAATCTGTTGAACCCTGCGTGGAACTTTATTTTATTAAATGAATTGCTGTTGTATATGCAGACCATTTATTTCAATGTATTATTTTATATTTTGTGCTACAGGTATGGTCTGACTGGAAAACGAAAACAAAAAAGAAGGTTTGAGGTTAAACACCGAAGATCATCACAAAGACTCCAAAAACTTTGTTTATCTAATCTAAAGCGATAAACAAATTCCAAATCCGGTATGTCCACAATTTGCTCCAGTTTACGACGATTTATTCTTGTTTGACGTCTTTGCAATGATGCTTCATTATTTGCTTCCCAAAATAATCTCAAAGAATGCATTTTCACTAAAGAATATAACTAAAACACACTCAAAAAGTTCACTGTTTACTCCTTCTTATGGTTAGCGTCAGGGTCCGATCTCCCGTTAATATAGCGTGTCGCGGAAACGTCAAAATATCACTAGCGCCTGTCAAAAGTGCCACTTGTCGACCATTTATATGAACATTTTTAGCGTTTACGTTTCACGCTCACTTCAACTTTCCTTTCCGCATAAGGAATAATGGCTTTGTCTACCAATTTAGCGGCAGTCACGTGACGTCTGGTTAGCAAATGTCAATTCCATACAATTTGATTTTTCTGTTGGCGTTAACGCTTACAGAAAAGGGATTTTGTCTAGGCCCCCTGGATGACGACACTGTTTACCCATCAACGATTATTAAAATTTCGTTGCCTACCCTCTAATAAAATGTTGCCGTAAACTGCTGTATAAAGACTCGTCGAAAACTTATTATTTTATTGTGTTTTAGGCGGTACGTGATTTTTATCTTTCTGATAAGTGCTTATGTCTGGCTGGGCTTGAATTAGGATGTTATCTAGATTTTAATTAAAGTACTAGCTATAAATGTGCCTGTTATGGAACTTATTTTCAATGTTACCAGTTTGTTGATAGTTTTAGGAAGTTTGATTCTGTACGTAGCTTTTCCTGGGTTTATTTACGGCTACATAATGCTTTTCAATAAATTAAATGTGGATACAGGATAATAAAGCCAGAGGTCACCAAATACCTATATCTTATGTAGCAAATTCTAGATACGAGTCACATACCTAGTCATTTTCGCCCAAAGAAAAAACATACAAAAAGTGGAGCCCCAAATTCTAAACCCAAAATTTAAATTCAGTGACTGTATGTGTAGTTTAAACCTTCATTATAATTACGTAGAAAAAGAACATAACGCAAAGCAGTAATTTCTCAGCAAAGCTATAAAACTAATTAAAAGTTATAATATGATATAGAATTAGGGTTTTCTGTTTCAGAAAATTTAAATCTAGATGAAATTCAATTTATTTTCTAATTTTAACGCGAACCGAGAAAACTTTGACGACTAGGTGGACCGTTTATTTTCATCAAGTCTTTGGCAACTCGATAAAAATAGGATAATTGATGATATTTTTTCACACTTTAATTTATTTGCTGAATTAAACAGTGATTTTCTTGGTTTATTCCTATCACGTGTATAATTTCACCCGACTCAATCAAATTGTCAGTTTTTAATTAATAGTCCTCTCGCAGTTCAATCAGAGTGATCGGCTACTCCTTAACCTGGCGAATTTAATCGCCTGTTATAATTTTCTTGATATTTATTGAGATTCTCCGGGTTAATAAGACTTGGTTTTCCCTTGCCATGGCGAATGAGTCGATTAAAGTGGGGCAAGTCTACTTGAAAGGACTTAGAATATAATTAAGCTGAAATATCTGCGAGGTCATGCGTTACTGGATTAGACCGTCTCGCCGTGTAAACATTTACTTTCTTTCCTTTTTTACATTTATTTTCAACAAAATGTTTAGGGTAAAGAGGCAAAAATTTGTTTGTTCATAAAATATAGTTCGATTGTTGGATAAAATTATTTAACTGCGGTTTTCAATGTTGATGTAAAGGGCTTGTATGTGTGGTATAAGTTACAAATAAATAGCGGTTATGCTTGGGACCTTTTTTAGAAAACCTTGGGACCTTTCATTATTATGACAAGTATGACTTTGAATTGCCTTTGGTTTAAAAATCCAACAATGGTAGGTGTCTCGACAGAATGAAAAATCTTTTAATTTAAAAGGCGTTCTTTTCAATATATATTTTATTAAGCTTACGATGAACCAAAAAAATATTATATAACTTTATTTGAAACTCTACAATCATATGCCATGTACCACAGCCACAAACACAGGTCGTTATCAGTACTCCTTATGTCCACTAGTTAGGTATCGGAGTGTTACCCAGGTACACTACATAACACACCAGGTATATAGATGTAAAGACAGCACACAGGCATGTAAGCTTTTTCATAGTCCTAGTATTCTCCCAGTTCAGTTTATAGTCTGTTTTGGCAGCTAGATCCATCGGTATGAATTGTGTGATGTCTGTTAGAAATACGTAATATACGTTCAAATTGTTCTTTAATGTTTTATTGTACAACTATACGATTGATTTTAAACTTTAGTAGATTTCTAATAAATATAACATTTTTCATATTTTCGTGTAAAATTTAATAAAACCGTTGATTAAAGTTAGGGAATGATAAACGTATACTTAACAATACATTTTTAGACGTCAAAATGTATCTCAACTTAGTATAGGATAGATGGACCCCTTTTTCCGCACTTAGACTCTCATTTGAGTCGTTGTGCGTGCAGGCCTCCTCTCTGTGGGAGGGAATGTGCCGTAATCCACCACGTTTTGGTTCTAAGACATGCCGGTCGCCTGACGATTTTTTCCTTTACCGTTTTGCGAATAGTGGTGATGAAATAATTTACACAAAGCCTGCCTGTGTTCGAACTCACGAGCTAAAATTTGTGCCATTACCACTGGGCCGCCATTGCAGCTCATCACGTATCTCAACTTTAAACAACATATAAGTGAAGGACCAAGTGTTAAAGATTTCAATAAGTTTTTCAATTTGTACGATTAGTCATTTAATAATTATTTTTTTAGCTCCTTAAAAGAGCCTGTTATTTCATTCATTTTTGATAACATAACATTGTAAGAAGCTGGATAAGAAAAAATCTTGTTTTTAAATTCAGTAAAAAGAAACAATAACAAACAATAAATTCATCCTCCAGTTTTAATCACAGCCTCCATCCCTAAACCTCTCCATCACTATAATCTGCCATTCGTATGCGTGTAGCAGCTCATTTTCTTTTTTAGTAGCACTGTGCGATAAATAAGGCGAGTGCTGGACGAAGGGGCGGTCTGGGAGTTGTGTGAGTGTGTGCGCGCCTGGTACTGGCTAGATGATAGGGGGAGCTCGGGAGTTGATAGAATGCCACTATGCGCTATCCGCCTCAGCATCCGCGTATGCTCTTCACCAGTTAAACTTGAAATTTTGTGCTGAATAATGTTCCTAATCGTCATGGCCGTCTTTGATTTTTGGGGTGAATACACTTGCAAGTTCACGAGGCAATTTTTAGTTTGTAAGTTTGATTGGTGTCATTATGGATGCATGGAAAGAGACATCATGAATGATAGTCGGAAACTTTGCTATCTTGCAAACCTTAACGCCATGGCATCATATAAAATTCTGTTAAAATTTCACCGTGACAACTTAGTTGAGGTGAGCGTGAAGTTGTAGCGCCATCACACAAACATTCAGTAGGTCTATAAAATCATGAAGGCCAAGTAACAATATCATATGCACTTTATCATTTCTAAAAAAACTCGGAAAATACAAAAACAGAACCTACTGCCTAGAATG
This sequence comes from Orthosia gracilis, assembly GCA_947562075.1. Taxonomy (NCBI): domain Eukaryota; kingdom Metazoa; phylum Arthropoda; class Insecta; order Lepidoptera; family Noctuidae; genus Orthosia; species Orthosia gracilis. The sequence continues at coordinate 8,368,646 of OX387266.1, read as the reverse complement.
TCCTAAAAGTTTACGCACTATCTTAATTACTACAACTCATTTACTGTTTTAATTAGAAGTCAATATACAGACGAAGTTCCACAATAAGCTGGTTTACAATTAAACACTATTTACATCAGACGCTAGAAAATACGCCGACGCGCTTCGGCACTCATTAGGTATCACCCGCGCTTGCTTCGGTATTCAATACTTCCGATTGCTTCGATATTTCGTTCTTAAGTACCTATTAGTAACGTATTGTTAATTAGGTTAATGTTGTTGAGTACTAAGCCTGCTTGAGTTTGGTACTATTTTGGTAGATCTCTAGAGAACTTCTTGCTCGAGAACATGCGGAAAATGGAGTAAAGCCTCCTGTTTGTAAGAGGGACTGGGCCTTCTTCAAATTACCTTTTTTCATGTTAAATAAACATAGCCTTTGTTTACTTAACATGAAAAGAGGTAATTTCAAAAGTTACTTATATTACAATAGAAATTAAAAAGATTGCCTTGGTAGAGCTGCGGAAACAGCTAGTATTAAACGAACATAAAACGACTCTGGCACAAGTCGTAGTCGTAGTACTTAACCGCTACACTGTAACAATCTCGAGGAACTTCATACTATTTTAATGAGATTATGCAACCCGGTTTCAAACGAAACGGTCTTGATGTCTTTCTGGACTGCTTTAAGAGTATTTCTTTTCCTTTTTGCTATCCTCGCAAATAGGATAAGACTGTTTGCCAGCATTCATCGTTTTTATTTTAGCTTATTCAAAGGCTTTTATTAAAATCTATCTAGGGCGTATAACATGATTCCTAGCACAGAGGTACGCTGTAACATAGTACGTACTCGTAGCAACACTGTCGTTATTCTGAATTTAATCTCAGCTTCTGTTCAACTAACTAAATAGAAAATAAACCCTAACAAGAAGTTAGGTTTCGATACTCCGTAACTTCATTGCGATAAGATGATGTTCCAGGTTATAAGTGTGTTAGTTTATTACTGCAATTTCTTACAAACAGTTATTATAAAAATACTCTTATTATAAGAAAAAATAAGGTTCTTTGTTTGGTACGTCAAGCGAGTTTGAATCATGCTTTAGAGCGCAGTTTCTTTTTAGCATACGTGGCTTGAAAAATTAATTATAAAGTTTTGATAAAAATCTGTTGGAAGGGAGTAGAAAGTAGAGCAATTAGTTGACAAATTTTAGAGACGTATTCTATGATAATAATTATTTATTAATTTATACATAACAGAAATACCTCACCTTACCTGTTACATTGCAATAGCCCGTACCTACATCTCGCCCAGAACTCTTCCCTGTGTGAGTATCATATCCACTTTTTCGTTGACTATTTATCCCTTTAAATTTTGGTATGTTTAAAGGTTTGCTACGCTTGTTACCTGGAGATATTATGTACAATCAACCAAAGTTCTTTAAATTCTATATTAAAGATTTAAACTGTTGTGGACCATTAAATTTCTTCAATAAAGACATTTACAATAAAAAAAACAAACAACAATAAAAAAAGTACAATTAAAGACTCAGACAACCGCTTTTACACACAATATAATTATCATCACCTGCCTAGCCTTTTAACAACTGTGTTGGTCGGCTGCTAGTCTAACTGGGTTTAGCTGAATACCATTATGACATGGAGCCACTGGCGATCTTACCTCATTAACCTGATTAACTACTCACAAACATAACATTTGCCTTATCTCCTCGTCCTAGAAAACACAGTATCATTTAATAAGACAAGGCATGTCGAACTGAGACGTGGCGGCGATCTATCATTATTGATGACGTCATTTGTCTAACTGACCCTCCGCTACAATACGCCACTGGAATGCGTAAGATATTGTGGGTAAGTTATCAGAGGTGAGCGGTATAGGAAAATTTTGAAGGAAGGTAGTGGTGGTTACTGAGATGAAAAGTAATAGAAAAATAACGAAGAAAACCTCAAATCCGTCATCTATGAGGGCTACAACGTTTTCTCCAGTTCTTTGAGTCAACAGTTTATTATGTGTGATGCAGACACTTTCCATTCGTCCTTTCAGATTTTAAGCATATAAAACGCGAATCAAACATGATTCTTTTGACACCAAAGACACGCCAACTGTAACAATATGCAACTGAATTCACCAGTACGAGCATCTGCCCTCTGACCTAGGTTTATCTGAGTTACATAATACAAGGTTTACATAATATGTACAGCTTCTGCCCTATGTCGCTGTTGAGTAATTATACAACTGAGAAGATTATCATCATCATCATTTCAGCTGAAAGACGTCCACTGCTGGACATAGGCCTCCCCCAGGCGTCGCCACATTGATTGATCCCGTGCGTCAACTGGAAAGATACTCAAAAAGACAACATGTCAAATAGTTTTAAGTTTAGCTGTTGGTTTTCCAACTAATAAATAAACAATTCTTAAAATTGCATGATACTCGATTAAATTCTTTTACTTAAACCCCACACAAAAGTCACGTGCCCGATGTTTACGGCAGAGGATGGCTAGAGTATGGCCTGTCCTTTATTTTCATAAGTAGGTAAATCACAGCACTACTATAAGATTCCATGCTTTTCTTATATGTTAAGGAAATCGCTCAGAATTCCCGGTATTTTTCCGTATTTACTATGTTTTCCTCATGTTGTTTTAGGCGTATAAGTTAATGTTTAGGAATCTTGGAAGAATTCTTGGAAAAAATGTTATGTAATTAGAAAGGCAAGTGAGTTCAAGTGTGTGTTATTAAAAGTTTTTGCTTGTGAGTGTTGGTAGAGGTTAGTCAGCCAACTTTGGATATCTGAAGATGTAAGCATCGGGGCATAGGTTCGAACCTTGCACGAATCATATTTTTGATTAATCTACCGTTGTTCCGGGTCAATAAATACATGTGACATTTGTATTTTTTTTTTGAAAGGTGGAAGTTCTGATCCGGTTACAAACATTCCTTCACTGATTGAAAGATTCACTGTCGCTGTGTGTCATAGGCTACTTTTACACCGATTAAAATGGAGGATATTCTCAACCCGGCCCGTATATATGATGGGCGCACGGTTGGCGCAGTGGTTGAGCGATTGGCTGCTGCGCTGCGTGTCGCGGGTTCGATTCCCGCACAGAACAAATATTTTTATGACCTACAGATAGTTATTCCGGCTTTGGGTGTTGTGTATGTGAGTTTATATGTTTGTAAACATACCCACGATACAGGAAGAAATTCCTAGTGTGGGGCAAGGTTCCTTAAAAAAAAGATTACCCAATATAACAAAGCGTTAGTTGATATTACGACGCCGTCCCATCTTCGGAGAAACCTATTTTTAGCCAAGGCGACATGAAATGCGCTATGATATTATTGGGATCTAAAACGGTACCTGAAACGACTCCCAAGACTTGCGGTCTTAACAAGCACCCACACAAAAACATAAACTACCCTCTAATGCAAAGGGAAATTGGAGGCATACCTACTTATTTACTTATTATTTTTGGATTATTTTAGTTTTGTAAGCTGGAACATTGGTTTTGGTAACATTCTGTATTTGTAAAAAAAAATAATATTAGCCTTTTTTTCTTTAGAAATCCTTTTACACAGATTTGAAACAAACTTTGACTATAAACCAATAATTTCAGATTTTCTCACTATATTTTACTTTTAAAGCAAATCTTGGTGTTCGTATTTATTAAAATGATAAGGAAATATTTTCTTTAGAACCAAAGATAATATTTAAATGGTTCATTGACGTGAAAAAATCTGCCTTGTGAAGACGTCACGTCTAATAATTTTTCTCAACAAAAAGATCATGATTTAAAATACTCTACCTCCATTCCTGCCCTTTAAAAAGTTGCAAATTCCGCTTTCAAACTTACAACAACAATCTGAAGTAGGCACTACAGAAATACGCTAAAAACACCAACACTGTTCAACGTAAAAGCGTTTTAAAAATAACATTATTCAAGCGTCCTCATTGAGTATTTGCCTAACAAAAGCTTGACCTAACTCCGCCGGCGATGGGTGTCTATACTCTGTAAAAATACAGGGTACTCAGATATCGCTACGCATCTTTTTATATTCAGATTTTTTTAACAGAACTTATAACTGGCGGCGTACTTGTAGGTGTAATCAGATGTATGTACATAAACGAAGCAAAAGGAGTATGTAGTATTCGTATTACATGATGTTCTGAACCCTATGGAAAAAAGCCGATTTTATGTAGGTATGTATGTTCGAATTTTTTAGATCACAAAGGCGGGCAGAGGAAACTGTTTCTTTTAGGAGTAAACGTAGACAACTATCAAGGGTTTTTCATCATCGCTTGCCATCAGGACTAATCAGGAGATACGGTGGTCAAACGTGAGCTTAACAATATTAAAACAAAAAAACTTAGCGCATGAGCTAGTCACCTTTTATACCTAGTTGGAACAATTAAGGCAAGCAAGCATAATTATGATAGTTTAAAAGCATAAATTAGCCAACAATATTGCCACTGCTGGGACGGACACAGGCCTGTATATTTCTCTGTGAGAGGACGTTGCCGTGGGAGTAGGTACATGACATAATACTTAGCAAACCCATTACGTGATCTAGTCCTTTTCGAAGTCATAATGAAAGTAATTCTTGGTATGTAAATCAATCTACCCAGATGTAGCTAAATACCAGTATTTTACATGGAGCGATAGTGCTAATCTGACCAACACTATACAGTAATTGGGTTACACGATACCTTTTGGCAAAACTGACATCAGATTTTGATTTCTGACTGCCCGTAACTTCTGTCGAAAAATCTTCAAATATAGGATCAGAAAATCATCACAGTCTATAATAAGTTATTATAGACTGTGCTGATTTATTATTAAGAACCGTAAATCCCTTGAAATCAGTCAATATTTACAGTTGAAATTAAATAAATTAAGGGTACTTTTTAATGATTTTAATACATGTGAGTTCGGAAGTCGTCGTATGATGGCTCATTTGGCGAGGTCGTGCAATTTACATGAAATCAGCCCCAGCACTCTTTCACGTTTTCTTAATTAGTCGTTATTGCATGAAATGCAGAAATGAAGTTTTATTTTAAGCCGCCAATTACCGGATCTGTTGTAAGTAACCTAAAAAATGCATACCATTATGCAATATCCCTTGGCCCGGACTTGACCTAGATCCGAACAAATTACTAGGTCATGAAAGTTTTCAGTTTTGCGTCATACCCCAAACATTATTCTATTGTTTTCTTTTAAACTTAACAAAACATCATGTCTTTATTCCCCGAAGAGTGAGGATTTGATGTGCCTATAGTACCTACACCCACATCTCGCCAGTTACCTTTAAGACTCATGTAATAGGGGCTGCTGCTGTTGCCATCAACCGAGCACAAATCTAGACCAGATGGATAATCCAATAAAATTAGCCGGAGCAGAGACCCTAGACAATTGACATTCTATCATCGAAAGCGTGGCTATGACGGTTGTCAAAAAGGCAATATTATATGGGATTGACAAGCGATATCGAAAAATCATGTGATTTCGACTATCGCCTTAGCTGACATTGAATGCAACGTGTCTTGAGCCTCTGGTTATCTAACTGTTTGCGACACGGGACCAACGAAGCAGTCAGTTCTTTGAAACAAAAGAAAGAAAAACTTTAGAACCTAAAAAAAAAAAAAACAAATTGCAGAATATGAGTATTATCTTATTTACTAAGTATCTTGTCAAAGCTACATCAAAAATAATTTTATTTTAGTTTCTAACTTCTGTACCACATTTTTGCTAGACTAAGTGTTCTTTAGTGAAAAAGATTTTTTACTACAAAATGTAGTTAAGAGAAATATAAAGAAGGTTTTGTGAAGGTAAATTCCTTGGAGATAATTAAGTGATTACTTAGGTACCTTTGAAGATTTTTTTTTAGTGAAGTTCCTTTGGGTATCTACTTACATTTTTGGCATGTTCTTTTAAGACAATATCTAGGTACTAATAGCTGTCATTGTAGCTTATATTATTTGTTTTAAGTGTCTTAATAATTTTGTTAGTTGTAATGTTATCAACAGAAATTTATCACCATTTTTTTCATAAATTTTCACTTGTGTGTCCTAAAAAGTATCAATAAATAAATTCAAAAGGAAAAGTAACTTTTAAAATACAATGTAGTACCTACTGAAATCACAATTATTATCTTTTGAACCTGGCTGTAATAAGTCACATGCTCTGGAGTTACATCATACCTATATCCTCGAAGGGTTAGGCAGAGGTTTTCCTGCCACCATAACATCTCATTCACTCGGGCGATCAAAGTAACGGAAACACTTTTGTTCTATTCCTGAAACCTTGAACTCACTTGTATGTGGACCTACCCGTGCAAAAGTGCGAACAGTAGAAGTAACTCCGATCACAAAAAATATCACAGAAGCCCACACATATCTATGGCTTCGGTAACAACTCAACAAAGTACTATATATAAATTGAATACCGATACATTACTTACTTTTCTTTCTTTCTTTATATCTTTGTTACTCGTTCAAAGGAAAGTCAACTCAATCTTTGCAAAGTTAAGGTTTAAAATGAAAGTATAAATGGTAAGAAATTTACAGTTGAACCGGAGATAACGATTGATCTTTGTTAACAAGCTTTTGTATATTTTTTCATAAAAATCATCGAATTTATTGAATTATAAGGCTTTGAAAAGATACTACGAGCACAAAAAAAGCCGGTATTGTGAAGGTCGTAGCTAAGAAAGCGAAAAAATAATTGTATCAACCTTCCTTTTTTATTTGAGTTAAACAGAAGATTTTGATGACGATTGGATATACAAGGTTTAACTTCGTATGATTTTTTTGTTAACGTTTTGATTTTCACTCATGAAATCTAAATCTATATTAAATAGGGTATTTAATACAGATTGCCTTAAAATTAATTTTCCTTTAAAGGCAATTATTTCGCGAACTTTCGGACTTCCCGTCGTATGCAGTTACTTCCTAACCTAAGAAACTGGTAAGAGAGGTAGATTTTCTATCAATGAAGTATGATCGTGGCTTTTTGCTCATAAGAGGATAACGATTCAAGCTTGTGAGAAATTTCTCAACATACATAAAAAAATTAAAAAAACTTAAAGTCGAACGTAGACCCTCCTCCTATTTCCTCCTATCTCCTCCTTCGGTCATCTTCTTAAGATTAACAACGCTCCATTATTTCTTGTGGATACTTTAAAAGTATTGCCAAGTCGTGCTGCAATATCCTCTTACATATTTATGACAATAATGAACTTAGTCGTTGTACGAGCTTATGAAAGAATTCGTCTGGGCAACTGGCAACATACATTTTGTGCAAGCAATGAGCAGTATTGTGTTCGATACTCCAATTATATACTTCTTATCATAGTCCATAGGATTTTGATGAAAACTCTTAATGCATTGCAAATATACTAATTTCGTAAATCTATTCATAGGCTTAAAAAAAAACACCTAAAGATATTTTTTTCTGCAAAGAAAATTAGATGTAGGTGCGGTACCTAAATTGAATGAATATTTTAAACGTTAAAATAAATCTTTTAAGGGTTGTATCCAGAGGTTTATAAGGTGAAGCAGGTCTTTTAAAGGGTTGTAAAAAAGATGGATTGAAAACTCGGCCACAGTTTTATTAGCATTTTTATTATGGAGTCCATTTTTGGATTGTTGAATCTGGTCGCTGGTCGGGTTGGCAGCTGGGAACTGTCTGTGAGCTGTGGTACTAGATATTACTTTTTATAACTAGATTATCGCATATTGCACCGACCTTAAAAATATTGGGATAAGGGGCGAGTGGATGATGATGTATCTCTTTTACTGGCCAGAGGTAATACAAAAAAGGGGACGTTTTGAACACCTAAAAACACACTTGCCTTATTCGTCTCTTGTGACTTGTTTATGCCGTAAGTTAAAAAGATTGACTAACCGGCTGGTCAGAAAGGTCTGCAAGGTTTCTAACTACTGTTCAAACCGCACCGAATTTAGTTTAGAAACTGTTCGGTGTATAACATTAATGATCATTTCCCAAACCAGGAAATTAATAAATCAACACCCAGACCCGTAGCATTCGATAATAACATAACGACCGAACTGCCAGTACTTTGCAGTGATCGTTCGGACAAATTCTAATATTTACGACGTTTATATGATGATAGATGACGTCACCGTGACACGTTATTTCCATAACAAATGTTTCCAAATGCTGAGCGATTCGTGTCTCTTTAAATGTGGTTTATGTTCGATTTAGGCATATTTTGGATGATACTGGCGTACCTATTTGAAGCCTTGATTGATTGAAGTTAGATGTTTTATCGGTTGAAATTGGGGGGTGGGCAGCAGCAAAGTCGTGTTTGTACGAAGGTGGGTAAAAAAAAACTAAAATTTTGAGGTAACCTCCATGAATTACTAAATTAAAATAGGGATTCAGAGTGTTTCATCTAAAAATGTAGATTCTCTTGAAGAATGTAGCAAATAATATAGAGATTTTCCCTTTCAGTCATATGCAACTGCGTTAAGATATGAACTAAGTTTAGAGGTTTTCAAACCCCGGCTACTTAAAACATGACCTCACCCCTGTAAAATAAAATCCAGTAAATATGACAACTACTTAGATGTCAGAAAAGCAGGTTTGTGTCTAGAGAAATCGTCACAAATCTAAGTGATATATTAGTACAAGAACTAAAATGATAGTTTGAACTCTGAAATAATTTTCATTTTTCGGGTGACTTCGTAATTGGAATTATAATTAAAACAGTGTACGTAGTGGTTGCAACTTTGTGTGAGAGAAATTTTTGCTCATTTAAATAGTTCATGCTACTAATAGTGAACTTTTTGTTTACAGGAACGTGTCCTCCAATGACGTAATTTCAACTGAAAATTGTCGTGGGTTTCTACTTGTGTTCCGATCATCCAAATCCATTTGCATTGAACTAACATTATTTTTACTAGATTAGTCCTGCATTTCAGGAATGTCCAGACGCCACGCTTAAATAATAGTTTTTTTTTTGCTAACGCCAAACGTGAAAAATAAAAAAAATGCCTACCAAATACCTCATCCGTTTATTCAGGAAACAAAGATAAAAACTTACTGCGATTACCAGCCCTTCTTTCTTTCTATTATGCAAAACATCCCTTTTTTGTTTGATTATTCATTTCATCTATATACGGTCTACCTAATATGTGGCAACTCCTGTTTAAAACTAGTTATCCTAAAACATCTCAAGATTCCAAACAAAGTAACAAAACTCCGTTAAGGAATAAAAATTTGCAACTGTTGAACTTAGAACTCTGTCACAAAGAAAAATGTTGGCGTTAATGAGTACATTAGCAATATCGGCATCATTAAAAACTTCGAGAATCATTGACCAAAAGTTTCCATTCATTTTCCATTGAGTTTCGAGACCGAATTTAACGGTTCACACACTTTAAATAAGTCTTATGAGAGAGTGTAAGGACTTCAGACAGGGACACATTTCCGTTGTCATATTGTCGCCAAGTTACTGCATTATTTCGCCGACTTGGCGCTAAAATCTTGCTACTTTTACTTTGTATCGGTATTTGCGTAAAGTTAGATTAATTGAAATATTGCGAGTGGGAAGATAATGGGGGATATTGGGTAGATATTATGTATGTGTTTTTAATAGGAGCTTCAGTTCAATGTTTACGTTGAGTTTAATTTTGCTCATCTCCGAATGGGTCTTTATCCATTCGGAGATGAGCAAAGTTTTGTTTTGAACGTTTTTATAAACACTGGTTATCTGTCTTATTCTTTTAATTATGACTGAAACATGACAAAGCCTTTAGAATTTACAAAAATTCAAGCAACAGTCTTATGCATATCATTAAACGATTTCGCAAAGTGCGCTCAATGCATAAATCCAGTCATGCGACGTTCTTGTGTGCTTGGGAGAAGAATATCCATAGAATCAATCAATTTTTTGTTCGGAATGTATGGTTTTTCTGGCACGATAGTAATTCCGGATAGGATTCTTTGTACGTTTTTTGTGTTAAAAATAATGTAGCTATGCTTATGTGGTATTTTACCTTTATGATTGATGTCAGAAATCATGATAAAGGGAGATCTGATATATGTTTGTTTGTATCATACTGTGTGAGTAAGAGCTTCTTAAATTTGTAATGGCATTTAGTATAGATAAATGATAGAATTTTCTGTAACTAAAGGATTATGGGTGATAAACCGATGGACTTAATTTCAGTATTGCTTAAAAGGATCCTTGGCAAGTAAATGAAAGTCTAAATTGGCCATACGCAGTGGAGCATAGCAATCAGTGCTCGTCTCTTCTTAATTTTAGCTTAGCTTATCAATCCTATATATTTTGCACATTTTGACAATCGTTTCCTCTGATAGAAGATCACTTTATTTAGAGCATCTGGATCTTCTTAAGTATCGTTACTTAAGCCTTTCTAATTCACTCCACCATCATAATAAGACGGTCATAAAAGTAACTTAATTGATCTTTATTTACACAAAAGCGGACTCTTTTCTCCATGATGGCGTCCAAATTTTTGCATTATGTCGAAGGTCAATTTGACCTGGCGTAATTTGAGGTACCCTTGAGGGTCAACTTACGTTCATTAAGGTTTTTTGGCAATATTGGTCGAGGGTATAGGAAAATAATAAGAAATAGAGTTCTTTCTTAATATGGGCAATGAGCATTCTTTTATTATGAATGATCTGTTACGTAGATAGGTACTTCAAAGGTGAATATAGAGTTACAAAAACTTCGCACGCAACTTCGTTCGCGTGTTCCGTATTTTAACCTACATATGAATTTTTAGTTTCACCCCCTAAAAGGCTGAATTTCCAAAAGTCCCTTCTTAATGCTCCCCTACATTATAAAAAAACCCTGTACAGAATCTTTAACTAATCCTAAAATCGTCTTTTAGGATTAGTTTTGAAAAACTGATAATGAAAACTTTACTATTTATTTATGCCAAGTTTCAAATATATGACAAACTAGAAATTTCATTCAAATGTTCAACCCCCTTTTTATCTCTTACGGGTGAAATTTCCAAAAACCAATAAATATATAAATTCTTTTTATCAACCAAGAGCGATAATCTAAAATTTCATAGGTATATCCAATTTACACACTGTAAAACTTTCATACAAACTTTCAACCCTTTATCCCTTTAGGAGTGGCATTTCCAAAAATCCTTTCTTATTGGCACTTACGTCACTTGAGGAACCTTCCTGCCAAAATTCATCTTTTCATATGTCAAGCGGTTTTCGATATTTCGTGATAGGTTAGTGAGTGATTTTAATTTCGCTTTTATATAAATAGATTTCCAGCATGGGTGTTAAATAAAATTAAGTACATTAATTTAAACTTAAAAATAGCGGGGTAGTTAACACGGGAGTATGGAAGAAAATGAAGGATATGACTTAAAAATTTAGGGGTAAGTACCTACTCCTTTATATTTGTGTTTTGTTAGTAGTAGGGGGTGTTGTAGCCATGCAATTGCATTTGAACGAAGATCATACGTCTACATAATATCTGTTCTGTTTACATAGTTAACAAAACCCTACTTAAAACATTTATATCACAACACAGCTGCACAACCGCTGCATGAGCTTTGATCTGAATTCGAGAATTTATAGCTAAGGAAGCAATGCCTGAACAATCCCTAAATCAGATTATGTAGGAACGAGATTTCTACTAAAGCTCTCTACACTGGCCGGCGCGCGTTCCGCTTCGAAAATTACAACTATATAGTAACGTACAAATTTGTACAACTAGCTTTACAGACTAGTGCTTTCCAAACTTCCTAACTAATTTTATTTGCCATTTTAGCTTCAGTTCATAAAAGATAAATAATCCCTATTCAAACGTTTATTCTAACCATTCGAATGTAATGCCACTTCGTCGGTGTAATGTGTCGACTAATTTGCGGCGGATGCCGACAGCGTGTCGGCGAAACGCAGGCTATACATGTCGAACAAACGCATTAGCGCGTTTGCTGCATTGTCAGCGAATTGTGGATTGTTTGTCTGTGTCTTGCAGTTTGTTGATGACGTTATTCTAACGTATAATTATGTTAATACGTTAGTACTCCAGAAAAGCTGAAGGTACGAAGAGTTTTGAAATATGTAGCTCACGTGTTATGATTCTGCTTGCAGATTCAGAGGAAATGTAAGGAGAAACTATGCTAGCATAAATGTACGTAATATCCACTAAATAAAAATACCCATTCAAAGATCCGTGTGAATTGCGCGTCGGCGAAATTTGTCGGTTAATGGCCCTCGGACGCCAAACGGTGTCGGCGGATTCTGAATGCTAACATGAGGAACAAGCTCCCCAATCCGGATGCATTGCCAGCGAATGTCAAAATGTTTGCAGTATGTTTTGTGCGTCTTCTGAATTTTTCAGTTTTCGTCCTAGTTTGGCATTTTGAAGTTATTTTACGTAAATGTTAAGTTTGATTTTTTTTTTCACAAAAAGGTTTGCGGTTTTAAAATTAGCTAAGTGTTATTATTTTAACTATTTACTGCATCGTATTTTATTTCCTTAGATTGTAGTTGCAGGTGACAAATTCCTGTCTGTAGTATAATATGCTTATCCATTATTTAACGAAGCCTAAAGAGTATCTCAGGATTGTAGTAGATGGCAATCTACACTTACTGCCTTTCCCAATGGCCAAGAGTCAGACGTGTCTGTGTGTACTTTAAAATCTAGGTGAGCGTCAAAATGAAGGGACCAAATCGCCATTAACTGTCATACATATATAAAAAAATAATACCATTAATCTACTATTTCCTACCTTTGCTATAATTTTAGCTACCTCATCATATACACAATATTTTAACAAAATACTTGGTCCCTCCATCATGATATCAAGATGGAGGGACCAAACTGATAGATTACTCCTTGGAATGTTCTACCTACCTAATGTTATAATACCTTAATTCTACCTTAATATTATTGATTTTGGCTGCCCGAAACATTATATCGTTTTAAAGATATCGATTATATAAGTTGGTCCCTCCAAATTGACGAACTAATTGTTTAGTGCAACTGGTAAATGGCCTGTTTATTTTCGATCTTCGAAGGATAAATATTTAATACCTATTTACTACCTTCTTATCGTGCAAAATTTCTTGCAGCCAAATAAAATTTAAAGAAATAAGTAGGTACAACGTAAAAAATTTAATCGTAGTAGCATTAATAAAGGTGTTTCTTATATAAAAATAGCACAAAAATATCTAGCTAATATAAAATGTATATTTAGTTTTAAACATTACCACAGATAATAACTAGCATACAGATGCCTCATCCCATACAAAGAAACCGTGCCGGCGTAACTAGCGTTTTTCATCTGATTATACCGATTATTTTTTGTAAATTGATCGCGTTCTTTTCCGTTCCGCGGCGATAGATAAATCACCATCTATTTTCGTGGAACGGAACCGAACGCGATCAATGCACAAAAAATAATCAGTATAATCAGTACAGTACATCGGCACGGTTTCCTTGTATGGGATGAGACACCATTGACATTACTATTTATTGGTTCATTTTATTTCATTCTCGTAGTAGTAGTAATGTAGGTAAACACAAAGAAAAATATTTGAAGGTACTTGTATTTAATACCTTCAAATCGTGCAAAATTTACAGTAATATAAATGGGACCCTTTTAATGGCCGTTTTAAAATATATTTATATTATAGCTCTAGTTGTATTTATTGCAATTAACAAAATTACACATAATACTTAATCTACCTATGTTATAATTAAGTGACGTCAACTGAGATTGAATTGACGCGACCGAAATCGCGGGCGGCCGTTAGTATGATGTACAATTATTTTAAAGCGTAAATTAAACAATGTGGTATAACAAACGTCTCACTTTTGATGACTCTACTTTTCATATCATCATAACAATTCCATTTCCCAAGAACTCTTGGACAATTTGCCCTGTAGTGGCCAACATCTCCACAAATTGGCGGGATAAAATCAATGACTGAAAGAATTCTGTAATATTTATCTCCTAATTTTAACTGATTAGGAATTTCGTATAGGTTGATTTTTTCATCAGAAGACAGCTCAAAAAATATTGTGTTGGTAAGGGAGTAAATTTCTGTTTTCATACCATTACAACCGGTTATTCTACAGGGAGCAAAATTATTATCACTCAAAATAGTTTCAGCAGAAGCACTTAACGCTCCAATGCCTTGTTTCTGAATGATGTTTAAATCCAAAGGAATAAACCCACATTTCCTTCTAATATTGTTACTAGGACAATCACAATTCGAGCAAGACCTGACAATCTCTGCACTGTAAAATACATCATTGACAACATTTTCTATTATATAAGCAATATTGCATTCGCACTGTATTTGTTCATGGTTTCTCACAGGCGTTAATCTGAAATGTTTCTTGAGTATGGCATTACGCATTTTATAAATATCATCACGTTTAGTATCGGTACTTACAAGTTTTTTAATAAAATCCATGAACATAAAATTACCATCTGTATTATTGATATTTACATTAAGCTGAAATCCATCTACTAATCCAATAGCTACTGATTGGGAAAAGGCATCAAAGGCAACATGTGTTAACACATGATAAGCCATTTACTGCTTTTACTAATGAACCATTAATCAAAATGGGTATTCTTCTGAAATTGTGTTTATCTATAGTTTTTTTAGTATTGCCTTTGCCACGGCAATTCTCTACAAATGATGGATTTTCAGCAAAAATTGAATCAATTTCATTGTCTTTTTGTTTCTTACATTTTTTTTTTTGTAATTTGGGCATACTTATTTTCTTAGGAAGAATAGTGTTGTCCGAATGTAAGTTGCTAAGAGCCAACTTAGTTTCTCCTGAGAGGTATTGATTATGTTGTACTCGTATTATAAAATCATCAACCCTCAATCTATGAGATTTAGTTTTCATGTTACATAAAAGTGTTTTTACGTTCTTAAAATAACTTTCAACATTTAAAGAGGTAGCATTTACCACATCACTGCCATAATAGTTTTTCATAACGTTAGACCACATAGGTAGTTGATTAATGAGCCTCAATAAGGTATCAATTAAAATAGGAAAAAAATATAAATTATCTGTATCATTGATTTCATCAATCAAATCATTAATTAGCCTCTCTTTATCTATGTGCTCTGTTAGCCACTTAATTCTTTCTTCGCCAGCATTTGTACGTATTTGTCTTTTTTATTTTTTTCTTCTTTCTGATCATTATATAAAACAGAAAAATCCGTGGACGGTTTGCAATCAACTTCAGAACATTCATTAACATCACCTGATAGTAACACCTCTTGAGAAGTATTTTTTTTTTTAAATCTTTGCTTAGCTTCTTCGCTCCTTGTTAATTTCCCTTCTTTTTCACAACCAGAAAATTTTGCTAAGCACAATGTGACCATATCTTTAGCTACCTGTTGAACTTCTTCGTAATTTTCACTTTCTTTCATTTTTTGGAAGCATTTAATATAAAAGAATTTCACTCTTTGATCAACGTTTTTAAAGCAAGACAAATATTCAATATTTTTACGAAATGACTTGTATCAATCCTCATATAGGTTTTCAGATTTGTATCAGATTTTCCGTTATTTAAAATTTCAAAAGATTTATCAAGGTACCTATTCCTTGGTTGATTTACAACCAGTAAAGGCTTTAACTGACGCTCCTATAAGTGCAGAAGAATCATCGCAGATAACTTCATTTGGAGGTAGATTATTTTGGAATCAGGTTTCAAGCCATTTAACAATAGTATCCATGGTCTGACTTTCTGATATCATGTGAAATGAGGCACGCTGCTCTGACCGGAAAATGTCTGCATAACACATACGAATAGGAACAAATGTTTGTTTATCTTACTATCTGGAGAAGGCCCAAGATCTCTAAAAATACTTCCGGTTGCATCAAGACTCACTACAGTCCTATGATTCTTTTGATATTCTTTATAGTACTGTTCCTGATAAGATAACCAATAATACACGATGAAATGGGGATGCAAACAAATAAACCTCAAGAGATTATTATAGGGTGCACTTTGTGCCATTAACCAAAGAGCCATCACAAGGTTTTTATCAAAGAAATGCGATGCCTTCTCTTCATATTTTATCTGGCGCAGCGTCCCTAATTTAGGTATATGAGTTGGCTCATTATCATTAGCGTCCATTGAAGAATCTAATAAAGAGTTCCATACAGATATCGCAGAAGAGTTATTCAAGATATCAGCAAGCTCTTTACGTTTTAATGGAGATAACTTTAATTGTCTTGATTTTTTGTGTATAAAGTCAATTTTTTGGTCTTTATCTGTGCAAATACAATTAATTACTTTTACAGTTGGCCAACTTATAAAAACTTCTATATTAGCTCCACATTCTTTACAAGAACCATACCACGACACAGATTCGTCCGGTTTCACATGCGTTGAGTTAAATCGCCAAGTGCAGGGTTTTTTAGTTTTCTCCCATAATTGTTTTCTTAATAATTCAGCCCATTGGTAACTTGGTAAAGTCCACTTTTTCCGATATTTCGATCTTGTGCCTGGGTCATTTCTCTTAACATACTTTTGAATTGGTTGTATTTTTTTCCAAGAATATATATCTAAGTAAAACTGTATTGTTTCCTGACTTACTGTATCTTTTATGTGATCTCTATTATTTTCACAACTTTCTACATGTTCAACAATTTCTTCTATACTCTCCGGCTCAGAATCATCGGTATTTTCGTTAAAAAAGTAATTATAATTAGTTTTTAAAGATATATACAAACTTTTTACAGACATTTTATAGTCTAATTCCTTGTTGATATCGACAAATATTTGATCACAAGGTGATGGTAATTCACTGTTTTGTAATGCACTTCTGTACTTTAAAAACACAGTTTTCTGAACATCTAGGGAAATCGCGCTCTTCTTTCCCCTCTTCATGATAAATGGGTAACTATTGTTATAACAACTACGGTAAAATGATAATGAATTCACTGTAAATGCACTCTGTTAGCCAGGACGCAGTTATCGCAAACAGCTTCACTATAATGCAATCCATCGACAATATTTTAGACCTACCTTCAATATTTTTTCTTAAACATGCATGGAAACATTGTCATTATTTTTCGAAAAAAGAACACGCGAATCGAATTTACGGACAAAGAAAATCAAATCCATTGCAGGAGCGTTTTTTGAATTTGGAACATTACAGCGCTCCAGCAATGTTGTATGAAACGGCGTGCTGGGGTTATTAAATACTCTTTGATTGGATCTATTTTATCATTCTTGGCATACCAAAGTAAGTCTCTTTGCTTATTACAAATTGCGTGCACGTTGGTATAGCCATAAATGCGTTTTCATTCCGGCACAGAAGATAAATAGAAAATTGGTGGCAAAGCTGAAAATTCATCTTGATTTGTTATTTACATATTTAATAAATATAAATTTAATAATTAAAATGGGTTCCAACGGTTCAGAGAGTGAAATGGAGATTGATTGCACTCCACCAGATTTAAGATCATAAGCCAAATTGGTAATGAAAAACCTGCTTCTAGCGAAGTCAAAAGAAAAATACGTGAAAGCTGGTATATGAAAATTGGAAAAACGATAAAAAAATTAAATGAAATGTATAATATAAAAAGTATGTTTTATTTCCCTGCTTTCTTTTGAGAAAAGCACTATATATGCCTCGGCGGAAATTGCAATTGCCCGTCTCGTATTAGTGAAGTCAGTCAAACTCATACTCGACCTGCAATTGCCTATTTCACGGCCTTTGCAATAATGTACTATGATTTGTGTTTACCTACATTGAGTATTACGAGAATGAAATAAAATATATATATATATTATACAATAAATAGTAATATTTAAAAACTAAAGATACATTTTATATTAGCTAGATATTTTTGTGCTATTCTTATATAAAAAACACCTTTATTAATGCTATTACGATTAAATTTTTTACGTTGTACCTACCTACTTATTTCTTTAAATTTTATTTGGCTCGTTAAAATAACATAAGAAATTTTGCACGATTAGAAGGTAGTAAATAGGTATTAAATATTTATCCTTCGAAGATCGAAAATAAACAGGCCATTTACCGGTTGCACTAAACAATTAGTTCGTCAATTTGGAGGGACCAACTTATATAATCGATATCTTTAAAACGATATAATGTTTCGGGCAGCCAAAATCAATAATATTAAGGTAGAATTAAGGTATTATAACATTAGGTAGGTAGAACATTCCAAGGAGTAATCTATCAGTTTGGTCCCTCCATCTTGATATCATGATGGAGGGACCAAGTATTTTGTTAAAATATTGTGTATATGATGAGGTAGCTAAAATTATAGCAAAGGTAGGAAATAGTAGATTAATGGTATTATTTTTTTATATATGTATGACAGTTAATGGCGATTTGGTCCCTTCATTTTGACGCTCACCTAGATTTTAAAGTACACACAGACACGTCTGACTCTTGGCCATTGGGAAAGGCAGTAAGTGTAGATTGCCATCTACTACAATCCTGAGATACTCTTTAGGCTTCGTTAAATAATGGATAAGCATATTATACTACAGACAGGAATTTGTCACCTGCAACTACAATCTAAGGAAATAAAATACGATGCAGTAAATAGTTATAATCTACAAACTGTAGAGAACTGAACTCCTAAACGAACACTCTGTTTGCGTTGAGGTTTTAATGAATAGGTACTTAAGTACATTCAAATTCATGCGGGTAGTTCAGCCCTTAAATGGGGCTTATGGCCCCAGAACATTGTTCAAATAGTGATTAAGGCCATCAAACAGCGTGGCTAGTCTATCTTCATGTAGTGCCTTGTATATCTTAAATGGTGTGTGCTTAATTGCATGGTCATAATCTGTTTATATAGATTTAGAGAATTATTGGATTGGCAATATTATTGTCATTGTATTTACCTTCTGCCATAGTGACCTCAGTACTAGTCTCGCACTATTCCATGCGTTTTAGCTAAAATATATACAGCTTCACAACACTACTGCAATTTCATGAAGTGTAACGCGGAAGTGTAAGGTCCATACATATTAAGCCACATGTTTAGGTCTCCGTCCTGTCATCTCGGGTAATGGTAGTGTTTCGGCTGAAACATGAAAAAATTATTAGAGTCTATTGTAATCAGCTGGGCATAAATACAGATACCATTCTATGTTATGGCAATATTGCCTGAGATTAGGCACTTAAATCCTTCCTGTCTTTAATAAAAATGTAACGATTTCTAATAATTTCATTCGATTACATTACTTCATAAAGGACATACTGATGCATTATTCCCTGTCCCACAATACAAATGCTACCAATAACTGATGACAGACGATTTTCATGGCATTAGGCGTCATCATATATATTGCAGCGGATTTTCACCGAAATGATAATTATACTTACTCCTTCTCCGAGACATATTACGAGTAGTAGCGTGGGATCGTACCAACGCCATCACAATTATTTTAAAGCTAAAAATAAAAAAATAAAAAACTGTTCTCTCATTAGGCAACACTAAACTGTCATTACGTGTTTTTGTGCTTAACGCTATCACTACGTTCTCTCAACAAAATTCAAATTTAATAAAGATTCTTAGTCAATAATGTACAAAGTCATATTAAAATCGATAACCATGGGTATATTCATGATACATGAGGTGTGTAGTCCAATATATATTGAAATAACAAGTGCAGTGAACTCAGGTACCGGCGTGAGTTTTGTTTACATTTCGTTTTGTTTACGAAAGAAAAAGGTATGTAATTATTGAAGTTATGAAGAATGATCATTTTATTGAAGCATCAATAAGGTAAGACTTAAAGATATATACGAATTCTACGAAGAATTTTTATAGGTTATACCTAGGATAGCATAAACAATAATTTATTTCATATTTCCATTAGTCAAAAGACAATTTCCGGTTGTCATTGACTAAACTCATTCAAATTGATTTAAATTAAAACTTCGTTCGTCCTTCAATCAAATTTTCTTTCCGCTTCTGCTAACGGTTTTTTTCTTCGCGGTTCGTTCTGCGGAGTACTCACGTTCGTCCTACAATCAAATTTTCTTTCCGCTTGGACCGCTTGTACTAACGGTTTTTTCTACGCGGTTTGTTCCGTGGATTACTCATTATCTTGTCTTCGCTTATACGGACAAAAAATGGGTAAACGGAAGCATAAAGACCAGGACTATTACAAGAAAAAGATAAGGAAACTGGAAAGAAAACTGGAGAAGTTACCAGTTGAAGTGGATTCAGAAGCCTCATCGCCGCCATGTTCACCACCATCGCTGCCTCCGGTTACTGAACCGACCGAAGAACCGTTGTCACCTGTGCCTATTACACCTGCTCAAAATGAGATGGAGACAGAACTAAATACAGGTCTGTAAAACACGATATTGTTACTTACGATATCCATATTTTAATTAACAATGTAAACCTACAATGTCCATCTTAAAAGCCTGTGTTATCTCAATAGAGGGATATGTTCTCGACACCTAAGCGCCACCACAAGCGGGTGGACACTGTGTCAAATCTCACAAAATACTTGGCAAGCGCTATCACACTGCGGATAGACAATGCCAAAAATTCATTTCCACACTGGAATACTATTGACTTAGCGCTATCACAAAGCGGATAGACATGTCTATATCTTTTATGTTCATCTTTTCAGAGGACAATCTACCTGAGGAACTCTTGCAAGCCCTGGGAAATGAAGGTGAAGATATTACAGAAGTTGGAGAAGCTATTCGACCAGAACTAGCCCTCCGCTGGACAAGGATTATACAGACAGGACTTGGCAAAGAATCTCGAGAGGCTGTCATTAAAAAATACCCTACACCTACCAATTTCCCAAGGTCAGTGGCTCCCTCAATGAATGCGGAAATATCGGTCTCACTTTCAGACCCAACCCTAAAAAGGGATAAAAGGATCAGATACAGACAGAATCTAACAGGGAAACTCATGATTTGTCTGGGCAAGTCATTAAGCAAGGTACTAATGGGTAACATAAACAGTAAAGTCCTTGTTGAAGAAATAAGTGACGCTGCAAAATTAGCTGCAGAAATCTACTATCAGGACTCTGCTTCAAGAAGATTTTTTGCCTTGGCTGGTGTCAACAAGGTGGTACAAGATGCTATACGCACAGCGATACCAGATGATACATTATTTGGGACAGACTGTGCTGAAAAAATTAGGGCTGCACAATCCATCCAAAAAGCAGGTTCCCTGATTAAGACAACAGAAAATAAAACTATTAAACCAGGGATGCAGAAAAAACAGGTAAACTGGAGAGGCCCGCCGCGATACCAACAACAGTAACGAGCTCGCGGCGGGCATCAGCCTCAACAACACCAGCATCAGAGACAACCACGACCGGATCAAACACGCTGGAAGACTCAGAAGCCAGCTCCATCCAGTTCCAGGCCCAGATACCGCAGATAGACTCTCAGATACATGCAGTTAGACTCAAGTACTATAAGCACAACTGGTGTAAACTGACTAGTGACTCAGTAGTTCTAAAATGGATTGAAGGTTATGATATTCCATTCAGGGAAACTCCACCTCCTTATCAAGCTATGCTACAACATTGGTCAGAAAAAGAAAAAGATTTAATTAAACTAGAAATTGAAAAACTAATTACCTTAGGTACAGTCTCAAAATGTTCTTTCTGTCCAAATCAGTTTACATCTCCAATATTTTTAGTTCCCAAACCAAATGGCACATATAGATTTATATTGAATTTAAAAAGACTCGATAGTTTTATAAACACAGAACACTTCAAATTAGAAGATATTAGAACAGCTTGCAAACTTATATCAAAACATTGCTTTATGGCATCTATTGATTTGAAAGAAGCCTATTTTTCGGTACCTATAGCAGATAATTATAAAAAATATTTAAGATTTACTTTTGATGGCAAATTATTTGAATTCAATGCTCTAACTTATGGTTTATGTACAGCACCTTTCGTTTTTACAAAATTACTAAAACCAGTTAGTACTTATCTTAGAAACAATAACATCATCATGACAAATTATTTAGATGACAGTTTATATTTTCATAAATCAAAAAGAAAATGCAAAGAAAATGTAAAATTTGCAGTAAATCTTTTACAAGATTTAGGGTTTGTCATGAATTTTGAAAAGAGTCACCTTCAACCAAGCCAATCATGTCAGTACTTGGACTTTATTTTAGAATCAACAAATCTTGCTTTATCGGTTCCCCAACAAAAACAAATTGCAATATTAGAGAAAATTAAAACTTTTAAAGAAAAAAGTCAATGTCAAATTAGAGAATTCTCTCAATTGCTAGGAATGTTAAACTCAATTTGTCCAGCCATTCCATATGGCTGGGTATACACCAAGATTTTAGAGAGAGAGAAATATTTAGGTCTGCTACAAGCAAATGATAATTATGATGCAATAATGCCCCTGAAAGATATAGTTCACCCAGAATTAGACTGGTGGAGTAAAAATGCATACAAATGTAACCAAATAAAGCAACATAAATTTAAAACAGAAATACTAACAGATGCATCAACTACTGGTTGGGGAGCTGTGTGTGAACTAAGTAAAGCTTCAGGTACATGGTCAGAGTTAGAAAAGAACTGCCATATTAATTATCTTGAATTAAAAGCTGCCTTCTTAGGGCTCCAATGTTTTGCTAAAGAGTTGCATGACTGTGAGGTGTTATTAAGAGTGGAAAATACTACTGCAGTAGCTTATATTAATAAAATGGGGAGGGTTCAGTTGCCCCATTTAAACAGTATTACTGTATTATTATTCATTTAAACAGTATTATTATATGGCAATGGTGTGAAGAAAGGAATATTTGGATTTATACATCTTATATTAATACCAAAGATAACTATGAAGCTGACAGAGAATCAAGAAAAATCAACATCGAATGGGAACTCTCTCAAACAGCTTATAGTAGAATAGTCAACTGTTTTGGGGAACCGGATATAGATTTGTTTGCTTCTAGGATAAACAGTAAATGTGAAAAGTTTGTATCCTGGAAACGTGATCCTGAAGCCTTCCAAGTTGATGCATTCACTCTTGACTGGTCTAACTACTTCTTTTACGCATTCCCCCCATTCTCACTAATATCAAAATGCCTTCACAAACTCAAGACAGATAGGGCAACAGGTATCTTAGTTTTCCCATACTGGCCATCTTAACCATGGTTCCCACTATTGGATTCATTGTTAACTACGAAATTATTAATTTTTGAACCAAATATAAAGTTATTATCCTCTCCTTTTAGAGACAGCCATCCCCTTCACCACCAACTTACCCTGGCTGCAGGGCTGCTCTCAGCGAGGCATACATAAGAAGAGGCACACCAAATTCAGCCCTTCAAATTATGTTAAATTTACTGTCTAATAGTTCCATGAAACAGTATGACTCATCCTTGAAATCTTGGTGGCTATTTTGTAAAAAATGTAACATAGACTTCTATGAAGCTTCAATTCCCTATATTCTGAAATTTTTAAGTGAATCCTTTGAATCCGGAGCCTCATATGGTACAATAAATACTACCAGATCAGCCCTATCTCTGTTAATTAGTTCTAAAATTGGATCTGACGACAGGATTAAACGATTCATGCGAGGTGTATACCGTACAAAACCACCTGCCCCAAAATATAATCTTACTTGGGACCCTGGAGTTGTATTAACATATTTATCAAATCTTTACCCCAATGAAAACATAAGTTTAGAAAAACTAACAAAAAAAGTAGTAACTATTCTTGGCCTAACCACAGGTCATAGGGTACAAACTTTATCTTTAATTAATGTTAAAAATATTAAAGTCCTGAATGATGGAATTCAGATTTATATTCCAGACATAATAAAAACATCAAAAACAGGCAGCCTTCAGCCATTATTACACCTTAAAACTTTTGAAAATAGAATTGAGATTTGTCCAGTCACTACTGTAAAATGTTATATTAATAGAACTAAACTACTGAGAAGAGGTACTGACAAGCTCATACTAACCTTCAAAAAGCCACATCACAATGCCTCTACTCAAACTATAAGCCGCTGGATTAAAATAACTTTACATGAGTCTGGAATTGATGTAAATACTTTCACAGCACACAGCACCAGACATGCTTCTACATCTGCTGCCCAAAGATTTGGGATCAGTATAGACCAAATACAAAGAACAGCTGGGTGGTCTCAGAACTCTGCCACCTTTGCCAGACATTATAACAGGCCGGTGGTGCAAGAACCAACTATGTTCAGTGATGTAATATGTAACACTGTAAATAATATGGCTTGATTTTGTTGATCTCATAATTTGATTTTTTTATTTTGTTAAGTTACTGAATTGATATTGAATAACAATTTTTCTTTTGTGAATCTAATAAATACCTTACTATTTTTTCCAACCAAGTATTTATTAACTCATAAACAACCCTGACTGACTTCAAACATCTACTCGTAATATGTCTCGGAGGAAAATTTCAAACCCTGCGGAGCTTTTATAAGTGTGACGACTCGACAAAATTAATTGGAATTATTTATAACATGCTTCTGCCAGCGGCTTCGCCCGCGTGTAAAGTATTCTCTTATCCCAAGGGAACATTATAACCGCATGAAAAGTAGTATTTGTGCTATTCCAGACTACAATCTATATCTTTGCCAAATTTCATCCAGATCCGTTCAGTCGTTCTAGCGTGATTGCTTAACAAACATACATCCACACATATCCATTCAAACTTTCACATTTATTATTATTAGTAAGTTATGGCGTAGGCTCACAATTATTAATTCAAAGTGTTATGTAATTAGAAAAATACATAAAGCAGGCGGATAGGAAAACTAATCATTTTTTGAAGATTGGTTCAGGTCGGGCAAGATTTTCCTTAATTGGGCGCAATTATTCCACTTAGAAATTTTTCAGAGTAAGCGTTGACACGCCATTACCAAGATGCACCACCATATTAGACAAAGTAATTGATATTAATTTCCATGATAACAAACTGATGTTAAACGAGGAATGTCCACAGGTGGACCTGTGACTTCGAAGTAAAGGAATAATATATTATAAACATGAAAGTGACTCTGTGTGTATGTCATTATGTTTACTACACGTTAGGTAAATTGGTCATTCGGTTTTAAATTACCAACTTGGTTCTTAAAGGGTCGGTAAGCTTGTCAGCAACCACGACCCACTACCGCGTATACCTTAACCCATTGAGTGGTAAAATGCGGCGATAAATGAGACCTGTGTTTATTACGAGTTCATTATTAAATAAAATACTCTGTCAGCAGTGTGTTACGACATCTGAATTATTTGTAAATACTGCCTAATTCAGAATAATTAGTAAATACATACCTACCTGGATCGGTAACCCATTCAGCACCAACTAGATGCAGCTGTAGCAATATCTATTAATATTGCATATTGAGCGGCATTCTATCTGTTTTTATCATACGGCATTATCTGCCAGAAATTTTCTATAGCTAGACCACCGCGAATTGTCTTTATATATTCCCTTAACGATAAAATTAGTGAACAACCTTGTATGGGCCACCATTGTATAGACCACCGCGAAAGCAATACCTTTTCACCTATCACCTCTATCACACCGGAATGCCAATTATAATGATTAAAGCTTATATTAGCACTTATCATTTCAGTAATATAAATGTTATAAAAACAAGTCACGTACATTTCTAAGAAGACAGCTTTACAGCTGTGTTCTTAGCATTACTGCTTGATGCTTGCTGTGATGCTTGTAACCTCCTTTTTCGATATTATTCTATGAATAGTCACAATGAGCTTTGGGTCCTACATACTATTGGTATGTTTCATTACTGTGTATGTGTTATGTATTTGTTGCTGTTACTTGCGAACCATTGGTAGGAATGTCTTAAAATGCGTTGGTAATAAAGTTTGAATTCGATTATGTGATTAAACGAAATTCTTGTTAATGATTTAACGAGAATTTTATAAGATACATGCAGTAGTGTTTGGGAGTGGTTCATGTTTAGAAGTGGACGTCTTTCAGCTAAAATGATGAAGATGATCCAGTAGATTATTCTAAACTATGAAATTCTTATCTGTTTTCCGGTGGATAGTGGCACCTGGACACTATGGATTAGGAGTATAGTCTGCCCTTATAAAAATTAAAGGACCGTCGTAAGAACCAAATTTGTATTCACCAATCATACTTAGTCTCTTTTAAAATCACGTGGTACACCTTTCACTGAAGCTCTTATTTATCATTATCAAAAAACTTAATCAAACATTTGCCGTGTCCTTTATACCTAGAACACAATGCTTTTATTCATCATTGTACACATTGGCCCAACGCTCCTCTTAACTACTCCTCATAACACAAACCTTTTCAACAAAAAAGGCTTCAAAAATCAAAACTGTTAAAAAGATCTTCATTACACGGAACTTCATTTCTTTTAGACTTCTTCATCAATGTTCGAATGATAATACACCTTATTTGGATGATATATTTGCTTTTTAAGCTCATAATGGCTTGCCCTATTTTTGCGCATCGCTCACCGATTTTGAACGTCTCGTCGCCGTCGTAAAGATAAAGTTGGTATGTTTTTGTGATTGCAAATATTGCGATGTTCTAATGTTTGGATGAATATGAATATTTGCTTGATATTTCGTTGGATATTGCGTTGAAAATAATCAACTTTTGTAGGAGAAAAACGCTTTGAACTTTTTCATTATGGGCTAGTATGTAGTAACATGGTCTGATAGAATTTGATTTATCACTTTTGTGTTACTAGCTTAAAAAAACACCCGAATTACTAGAACAGAACATAGGAAGATGTGATCGTAATTTTTACAAGATCCTTGACTACCACCAAATTTATTGGGCTTATAAAAAGTGATACAATTTAACATTAAACCCATTTTCCAAATACCAAAACAAAATTATTTAAGACACAACCAACCTTTAATAAAGCCCAGAAAATCCAATCCCCTTTTATTCCCTTTCCAAGTTCTGTCTATTACACAGCCTGTTTTCGAACCTAACACAGATGCTTACTTCATGCAAATGAGCTATTCTGGTTAGAAATCTAATATTTTTATAACATCATTCGTATTTCAACCGCGTAGATCTTTGGCCAAATGGGATATAGGGTTAAGGTATAGACAAACTACAGTTACAGCAACACCATAGTGGCTAAAGTATTGCTGGGCATAAGTATTTTGCGTGTCTCAAAAAACAACTTCAATTAGCTGGAGCGGCTCTATTCAAACTAGCTACTGCAACGTCGAGTAAGGAAATTAAAATGTTGGGTTTAGTCACAAATACTCGCAAATGAATAATGGTCGTTGAAAACCGCGAATCGGAAAAAAAATTATCAATTTTGGTCTGGTGACATTTTTGTAGCTAAAGTGTAGTGCAATAGTGGCTCGTCTAAACACGTAATAAGGAGGATGTGAATATCCTCCTTATTACGTATTTAGTGTTTCTGGTTTATCTAACGTAATATTAGTAGTTAAGGGTTATTGTTCAGCTCATTATGTAATGTTATTGTTATTGTATTCGGTGTATCGGTTCTCGGTGCTCGTGCCAGTTTTATTGTTATAAGGAGTTTTAATTAAATACTATGTTTTGGCGTTAAGGGGAATGCGATGCTAGGCAATGGTACTTTTGGATGATTTTAATAGAGTTATTGGGATGGGAATATTTTTTTACTGGCATACCTAAATACTCTCTCGTACTCGATATAAACTACCTACCTTCATAATATTTGCCTACCTCCATAATAAAAAAATAAGACTAATCTTATATTTAAACTAATTGTTCGAAGGAGATCATCTGGTTGATACTTTACAGAGCTACACTATCGTTGATTGCTGTAGGTTTTTTAAATTGCACGATTCCTGAGGGATAGGTGAAAGAAATAAAGACCCGTGCAAAAGCATCATCATCTTTATAAAAGTAAAACGTTACTCCTGCAAAATGTAAAAAACCCATCCATAATACAAAGCGACTACAAAAGTGCAAATTAAATAGAGCTCATAATCGACTCCAATTAGAGTAGTATCGAGTTGGGTATTCTTACTGGCGCCGTTTTACTACTGTGTTCTCGGGTTAAAAATGTGGCATTCGATCCTGTTATCGATTAATATTAATTAATATTTGAAAGAAATGGAGGACGTTAATAATATATAATACGTTAATATATATCATTAATAATTCAATAATAACCAGGCACGCGCCACGAATGACAAGTACTTATATCCGATCCCACTGCTGGGACAGATATAAGTACTAAGAGAGAGAATGAGTCATAATCCTACATTGCGAGCCCATTGCGAGTTGGTGGAAGTCGTATATATTCGAATTTTTTGTTTCTTTTACTTACCGGTTTCCTCACGATGTTTTAGGCCAAGCATTCGGGCAGCAAGTATTGCATTGTCTGCACAGGACTTAATATTTCAAAGTTGAGCCATCGTTTACGAAAATACGTCAAAGGACGCCTGGGTCTGGGATCAAACTATCAAAGCTGTTTATGCGGCCATGAAGTCGAAAAGCCTTTATGAAGTTTGGAAGTTATGTTTTTACTTGGTATTCATCTGTGTATTTGTAATGGTTTTATATTAGTAAGTTTGATTGGTACTCGCATGGGGTCTGTGGTTCTAATGTTAATACATCCGCTTCAGCGTCTATTTAATTTTCGAGGCAATATTTGCTAACGGGAAGTGAATGAGTAAATTTCGTATGCTTTTCTTTATCCCAAAAAAATATAAAAATAATTACAAACTTTAATGACTCCTTAATATCTAATCCATATCTGTAAGAAATCATATACATTAAACCTGAGCATTAAACTAACATTTTTCTTTTCAATTTCTTATTCGTTTTAGTATTATATGATTTTAGTAAAGTTAAATTATAAATTAATTTAACATTGATTCCATTATGAGGCAGTAATCATTTAAATAAGATCATGCCATTAATTAATAATATTTTACTAATCGAACACTCCTCAGTGAGTGTTCGGATAGACCACGACCTGGATAGCGACAAAGGATATTTTTTTATGCCGAGAGTGCCTATGTTTCCGGGGGAGAGTTATTCTATTCTTTAAATGATTAATCCTCTCTGTCTGGTAAAGTCCTTTAGCCTTTTTATCAAGTCTGCCCCAGGTAAGGTAGTCTATATTTATTTTCTTTTTTCGCACAAACGTCCCCAAACTCAATTTTGTTAAACGCACGCAAGGCCACGGCCTATATATAAATGACACATGGCCGGCCATTACGCTAAAGTATGGCTTAACTTCAAAACATGAATGTTACAAAACAACTATTTTAGAGTTCTCTGTTCTGCTCCCGAAACTATAGATTAAAGTGACATTTTCCGGTTTATAAATAACTCGGGATTTAATTTGCACAACAAGCATAAAACGTGTTTATTGTTGTTCCAGGGTTGGTTTTAGAAATTAACGGTTAAGGATATCTGTGAGGAACTCGTAGCTAAATACGTAATAACAATCGCACGTTTCGATTTTTAAGGTTCAATAACTTTAAAAAATGTTTTCTGCTATATATTAGGTAGTTTTGTAATAGGATGAGGTTGTGGCTGAATAATAACAGCCGCAAGGGTTTATCTAAAATGTTAAGCAACGCTTGCCAAGGTCGGTCCACGGATGGGTGACCATCTTTATATAGCTAATACTTTTCCGTGCCTCGGAAAGCACGTGAAGCCGTTGATCCCGGCTGTGATTTGAAGATCTTTGACAGTCGTAACGGGTAGTCAGAAACCTGATATCTAACACCAGTGTCTAGCCAAGAGGTATCTATCGTATTACCACCTAGTTACTGGGTTGTGGAGGTCAGATTGGCAGTCGCTCCACGTTAAACACTGGTACTCAGCTAAATCCGGCTAGATTGGAAACTGACCCAAACGTAGTTGAGAAAAGGACAGGCAGATTGATACTTGGTAGTTTTTTAGGGTAAAAATGGGACCCTATTACTAAGACCACTGTCCGTCTGTCTGTCTATCACCAGGCTCTATCTCATGAACCATGATAGCTAGATAGTTGAATTTTTCACAGAAAATGTATTTCTGTTGCCGCTATAACAAAAAATATTAATACAACAAACGTGTTTTTTCCCTTTTTTGCGATAATGTTATGGAACCCTTCGTGCGCGAGTCCGACTCGCACTTTGCCGGTTTCTAGTCAATCTACTTATGTTAGCTAAGCTACTTCATCCATATAAGCTTGAGGCTTAGTGAAAGTAAAAATTACCCAATTACAATAAAACATTTCTCCGAACAAGACAATTTAAATATCGAACACTTCGTATTTAAATTTCAAGATGACGCACTAATTCTAAGGCATCCTTTTGTGTTTCTAGCCGCAAATTGCTCGAACCAACCGTCTATTCACTGATTGCAAGGTAAAGGCAGTGTATGAAAATCACAGAGCTACATTCGAACTGCTAACTAGAGGATGTAAGGAAACTGAAGACGAACGGCGGGGTGACAAATATTTTGGTGGAGCTGAGTACTATTCATATAAATCTACCGTCCATATTTATTATGTTTAAAAAATATGTCTACAATCAATTCGAACTGATAAGAGCTTTACTGGATTAGACAGTGTTTATTTTTTATATTACTTTATAGATTTGAGTATTCAATATTTTATAAATAGTTAAATTACCAAATACCATCAGACGGCTGTTTGTTGGAATACTTTAATGACTTTGTCTTGTTTTTCCTTTTAAAACTCTTACGTACCTAGTTAGTTTTAAACATAGTTATAAATACAAGATATACCTACCGTATATCCACCACAATAAAAAAGTCTTAAAAGACGTCGTTTCTATGAACCAGAGTAACGGAAATTTGGCTTCAATTCGACATATTGGCACCATCTTCCCAAAGTGTTTCTCAGAAAACCGTGTTACCTACATTCATCGTTTTGTAGTCAGTTATATACGCATCCCGTTTCAACAATTTTCCTTTCAAACCCCTTGGCCTCGGGCAGGGTGAGGAGCTTGCGCGGGTGCTAAAGGCGCGAAGTATGAAACATTTGAAACCGCCGTTTGCGTCCATACTGAAGTAACTTTGACGGTTGCCTAACGCGACGTGACGGTGTAACCTCGCTAGCATGCGTTAGTCTATTGTTTAACCCTGAGAAAACACGTCTAGCCTGTACTGCCCGCTACGGTGTCAGCGCCAAAATCCAAATTCGCGATTCTCCATATTATTTATTTTACGAATTCTTTAAAATACGTAACATTATTTTTCCTAATTATTATTTTTTCAAATTCTACATCAACTCTCGATACTCCGTGGCCACCCTCGATAACCTAACCTAACCGCGTCGGCACCCGCCCTAGTTACCGCGTGTTCACTCAGGACCAGGCTTAAGCAGCTTCCCAGAATTTTACCCGACGATTTCAGACTGTATGTACAAAACATAAAATCTTTTTACATGTCAACAACCCTTGTTTATACTTGTACGTCGGGGTTCGCAGATCGCAAGCAAATGGGATTCCCAACAATCATTTACGTTTAAATGAATTCCTTTCAATAGAACATATTCTGTTTGTGAATATTTTAACTTTTTGTTGTTTTCTAGACTTTTTTGTTGAATGCAGAATGTCTGAATGCCTTACGTTTTGTTTCGGGTTGATTAAAATGGAATTGAATAAATTATGTGTCGAAACTTGCGTTATGAAATGTGTGAGTGTAATGGCGAATCCTGATGTCTTGCGCCCACTTTTAATGACCAACCACGATCAGTGGCGATTTCATAGGGCATTCGATGAGTGCAGGCAACGCAAGATGGCAGGATAAGTTGTTGTAGCAATGCTTTGGGGGAGGTTTATGTTCAATAGTGGACGTTTTCCTTAAATAAGATGATTATTTATGTTGTGAACAAGTTGTGATATTATGTCCATGTTTAAGTTAATACCATAAAAATAACGTACCCTACAAGTAGTCTAATCCCCCATATCAAGTGAACATACACTACCCATCAAAAAAAATCGCAGGACTGATATAATTAAAAATAATGTCAATAAATAGCTGGCAGTCTACACAATGGTTGACCTCAATTCCAAATTTGAATTTACGAATTTTTATCCAGTGAATGAATGTAGAGATTGTTTTCAATGCGTATTCCGTCGAAATTTCTGCAGCACAAGCAATCCCGGTTTTGTAAATAGTGTAGTGTAGTGTTAACTCAGCTCTGTGACATCCTACCAAACAGATTTTTTCTTAACAGATATGGATACCACCCATGGATGCCGCCCAAGTCTTGGCGTTACTGGATCCAGGGCATAGTCAGCGTGTTGTGGCTGCACGTTTACATCTTTTCCTCTCTACTGTCAATAGAATGTATCAGCGTATGTTAACTCGCTGTCCAGGATCTGGTAGATATTGACTCACGTCTAAGCAATATGATCGGTATATTGCGTCAGTTTCTCTAAGAAATCGCCATTTTAACTCTTTTCAACTGCAGCAGCGTCTCCGTGATGTTCGAGGATAAAAAGAGAAATATGCTCCGTCAATCGAGGATTGACTGTGAGCGATTCTACCATTAGAAGGAAGATTGACGGAGCGTGGCCTGAAACCTCATAAACAAGCTAATTGCCCAACATTGACGGTAGACCGCCGAAGGGCGCCCCATAACTTTGCACGTGAGCTCTTTAATTGGTCATACATTGAACGGAGCATAGTTCTCTTTTCTGGCGAGAGTAAGATCATGCTGTATGGTAACGACAGAAGAAAGGTGTATCGAAGAGAGAGAGAGAGCTGTTTTCACAGTGCTGAAATTAACTTTGAAAGTGTCAGTTACGGTGGCAGCCGACCAGGACCTCGCTTACCGTCATTAAATGTATCACGTTACATCGAAGAGTGTCTGGAGAAGTATGTACGCAAATTTTAATGGCGAAGAGATTATTTTACGCAGTACAGTCTAGGGCTCATACCGCAGGCATTGTAAATGAATAACTCAGCGAAGTCGGTATTATGTTTATGGGCTGGCCAGCAAGAAGCCCGGTTATGAATCTAATAGAACACCTTTGAGATTAGTTGAAGAGACGAGTCAAAGTGTGAGATCCTGCTCCGAAGACGCTAGGCCAGCATAAAACAGCTATACAAGAAGAATCGGAAAAACATCACTTAACTCAAGATTGTGACTCACATCCATTCCATGAGGAACCGCATGGCAGCAGTCATTAGAGTTTAGGGAGGGAAAACGAGATACCGAATAAGCAAACCTTTTGTTTTTTTTAAATTTTGTTTTACGTCTTTATTTCTAACATTTTACAAATTCTGCTTAAGGATAACAAGTAAAATTTATAAGAACCCCCGACCTTCAAGCTACATAACTTATCTTTCGCAGGAACGGACATCGCGGTAATGAACTTCGCAACAAAGAAGACTAAACTGATGACCCGTTTTTCATCAAACATATCTAAGAACACTCACGACAAAGTCACCTTTTAAAAAAAATAAACGAAATCATAATCGTTTAATCCGTTTAGGAGTTATGATGCCACAGACAGATACACAAATAAGTCAAAATAATAACACCCCTCTTTTTTCTTAGGGGGTTAAAAACATACCTGTTGAAATAAACACGATAGCTAAATAAATTTAACTTTAATTTGAAACATTAATATTCGTTAAACGATACCTTATTATATCCGCAATTAACTAGCGTTCTTTAAAACTCATATTGGCAAATACTCTATTCAGAAATCGGCCCTATATCTCTGTCCCGGCAGATAAAACCAACATTTCCTTTTATCAATTTATTGCAAGTGCTATCTTACACCAATTTTCCCTATTTCTCTAAGCTGTATTTTTCCCTGAATACCTATATCAGGGCTCTCAGTATATAGTTTTATAAAATAGCCAACCACATTGCAAACAACTAATATCAATAAACATTCTCCCCCTCGGTAACCATTTCTAATATCCTCCCAAATCTAAAATGGACATCCAAGTATCCAGACACTTCACCGGCATCAATTTCAATATCTAATATCACTAACAGTTCTCTAACTTTAGTTTAAACTTAAACCACGTTCAATGTATTATCCTATCTCGCCATCATTGATACGTTAACCGCGAGATCATATTTAAACCTAACTTACTTTAATAGATATGGGTATATAATATGTAGTACACTTAATGCTAATTATGTGGAATATTTTGAGAGATGATAAATTGTTTGAGTAAAGTAGTTCTAAATTCGGTAAAATAGTTTGATATGTGTCTGAAATATCAGTTTCTATATCCTGAATAGTCTTGGAGATTAAATTGCCAGCTCTCTGTTGACATAAATATAACTACCGAATACAAACATATGAAATCAAATTAATTGCCATAATGTTTACCCGAAAATAAGGTTTTCTGGCTCCGTAGTAGTAGTTACTTAGGTTAATATTTATTTGATAAACTGCGGTTCAATCAAAATGGCCGCAAAAATTAGAAACACGACAAATTAATTATTAATTAATTAATATTTTTCACTTCCAATGGGGCTTTTAAACCGTTGGATTTCGAGCTAGTATAATTACGAAGTTTAACCCACTTCACTATGTCAGTTTTAATTTGGTGAAAACATATGCTAATTAGTAGGTTTGCGTCGAGTTCTGTTCTCGTTAATGGTTTATGTCATTTGGTGAACGATTGTTTTAAACTGCACAAATAGATTTAATCTGGATGTGCTTTGAATAGTAATATCAGTGATTGGATGTTGATAGACGTTAATCATTATTAGGGTAATCTATGAACATCTTAATAAATTATGTAATTTAAGCTTCTAGTATACCTATAAGATATACCTATAGATAATGTGTCGATCAAAACCTCATATTCGCACTGTGCTAACTTTGAAGGTTTTGGTGAACAAGCCGAGGATACATTATACTCAACCCAGTTGTACCACTGCCGTTCTGTTCTATTTAATTATGTTGTGAAATACATGACAGTTGTATCATTTCTTCAGGACACGGTCAGCTAAACGTCCTCGACGCTTTTCTGAGTGTGGCCATTGTTGATTCTGGCGTTCAGGAGTTGCAGTGCTAAGGAATCTCGTGGCGGGCTTGTCCCAATTTAGAACAGAAATTTTCAGGCTTGGCTTTCTAATCTTCTTATTGATAACTGTACATAAGAATATTTTAGTCATAAAAAAAAACATTAGCACGCTCCTGAAGCCCGTGACGCATCATCTATCCAGTATTTTCCACTATATTTGTATAGTCACGTCCTCCTGGACCTCGATTTCATTATTTATTAACTCCCCTTTCAAAGTTATGAGTCTAGTTATTGCTGCAAATGATATTGGAAGATGTTTTTCTAGCTCGAGAAAATTCATTTCCGTTATAGCTTGCGCTGGGCTGGTAATACGAGTAGCTTTTTATTTGATTTTGTGACTGTGGGAGGTTGAGATCGTATTAGTCGGTTTAAAAAGGGGTTTTGGTGTGGCGTTTTCTTGCGGCATCTATCCCGGCACCGGGACATACGGACGACAAAAAAGTAATGACCTAACGTCACAGAAATCCTAAATCGTGCAATCAAATTTGTCCGCGCGATTTGAACACATTATAAAACTACCCGACAACAACCATCGGCCAGTTGTCCGTCAGACACTATACCTGACTGGTCGGAGGATCTTTCCTTTTCAATGGAGGATGTGCTTGTCATATTATGATGTGCAACTGATATTCAACCCGAAGGGCATAAACAATTATTTTCTGTGAGTTTCCTTAGGCTGTTACAAATAGTAATAACTTCTCAAAATGAATCTGACACAAAAAATATTGCGTAAAATAGTCATCTAAAAATCTTGAAAAAGCTTCCTTTTTGACATAGCTCAACAATTTGTTTGAATACTAAGCTTTTGACATAAATGTACGGAAAATCAGATTGCGTCTCTGTTTTCGGTGTGCAAAAGTTTTAGATTTACGACTCCTATCAAAATGTGCGGGACAACGAAATCATATTAATCTATTTTGCATTCCTTTCGCTGAGTTCTAGCTTTTGGTATTTGAAAACTTTTGTGACTCTTTTCATTTTCATGGTTTTACTCACTTACATCGAATATTTTTGATTTGATATGTAGGTTCAAGAAAGAGCTCGTGGCGTAGCGTAGTAGTAACAGTTTGATCGTAAATTTTATGCTATACTTGCTAAGATCGGTTGGATCATTATTATCATACCAAACATGACATCTTCATGCTAATTGCTAACTGAGTTTCGGAGGTCAGATAGGCAGTCGCTCCATGTAAAATCAGCTGCATGAGCTTAATCTGGAAGCCGATCTCAACATAGATGGGAAAAGCTAGGCAGATTCATTTGATTTTGTTTGTCAACTTTCCTGTCAATCCTACTTGGTTCTACCTAGATGCCGATGGTAACAACCATCGCGAAGTTTAACTTAGATTTAGATGAATCTAAGTTACTTCGCAATGGTTGTTACCCATTTACAATTTAGCTCCAATCCAGCGTCATTTCCACAAATGCCATCTCAGTTGCTGTCCTATTGAAGTGCAGTCGCTGAGCCAAAAAATAATGGCTCAGATAATGGTTACAATCGTTGACTCCAACATACGCGACAATTTAACATCCCAACGTGTTCCGATTCAAAAACAGCTGGTACATATTTATTTGATTTCCAGACCAAAGAATAAATTTATGTAGCAATAAACGTTTAACATTTCATTTGTAACCTTATGGTTTTAAAGAAGGTTGATATTCTATTAGGCGTGCTTTTTATTGACAGTCAATATTTCTAATTTTCATTATTGTCCTTTTCTTATTGTGCAATAGCGTCAGTAGATACGCTTGCTTCCGCGACAGTACAAGACGGAACGTGAGATTGTACAATTATTTTTTGTTTTTACAACATTTTACTGCTTATGTCTTTGATTGTAGTTGTTTATCGCTACTTTAAATTGTTTGTGTTATTTTTTGTTGCAGTGTCTTTATCAGAATAAGGTTTTGAATTCGATTCCCAGGTCGGATAGTCTATCCTTCTAGAATTTCTCAGTAGCAGCCCGGATTATGGATTTGTGGGGCTTAGATACTACAAGTTTACCTCTGTTTGACCCTTCCGGGAATCAGGTATGTTTTTGTTTTAAATTATTCATCCCATTTTACAAGGCCGAGTTTCCCTCTAATTCCCTTTTAACCTCTAACAGGCTAACTAATTACCGACACAGTAGTACGTATTAAGCTCATCAGCATTCCGCTAGTATCGCGGCCACTTTCCTCCCTTTCCTTATTTAATAAGTCAGCCATTTTTTCTGTCTCCTTGAGTTAGGCAAAGCGCAAGTAATTTAGAGATTAAATGCGGATTAGTTGTGTACCTATTTTGTATTGGTGAGTTTAAGTTTATTAGGGTCTCATTTATCAATACTAATTATATATGAAACAAGTTTTCATCTTTATAATAGTTAGTTATTATAAAAATGAAAACTTATTTTTTTGCTATAAAAATCTTACCAAGCAATAATTTCGAACATTCCAACTTGAAGGAAACGAAAATATAACTGAGTAGGTACTTTTATCCCCGAAAAATGAATCACGGTTCGTATGGAATAGGCCACGGGAGCGAAGCTGCAAAAAAAACTAGTATTTAATAAACATGACTAAAAGAGCGATGCCTGAGAGAAATGATGAATGGAGTCACAGCCATACCTAGCTAGCCAAGTTTACAACTTGAATTGGTATAAAAATATAAATAGTGAGGAATACCTATAATGTGGTAACGAAATAAGGTAAGGACAGTCAATCAGAAAGAAAGAAAGAAAAAGTGTTTATTCAATCAAAGATCCCTCTCCCTTTTCTCAGCCATGATCCAAAAAAGCTGTAATTTTGTCTCAATTCAATCAGACTATTTCCCGTCGCCCATTTCGCTTGATTTCCTTGAAAGGGCAATGCCATTTAAATATATTTCTTTTGAATACTAATGCTGAGATGTCCCGTCAAAAATACGGGAGAATTGTTTTTGAACATGAACTTTTTGATGAATTTTGAAAACGATAGTGAAAATGTAATAAGTTTTCT
Organism: Orthosia gracilis; assembly: GCA_947562075.1. Taxonomy (NCBI): domain Eukaryota; kingdom Metazoa; phylum Arthropoda; class Insecta; order Lepidoptera; family Noctuidae; genus Orthosia; species Orthosia gracilis. Next base: position 8,330,649 of record OX387266.1, on the reverse strand, counting down.
CAGAATTGCGGCTTCGTTATCCAAAAGATAAGATAACATATCTAGTGTTGGGTAAATAGCCGGATGCTTTGAGTTATTATCGATTATAATCCATAAGTGTCCATTAATAGCCTTGCAATGGATGCTAACCCTGCTATTAATGTATTGTTAAAAAAATAAATGCTTTTTTTTTGTTTAGTGTAAAATCTGTGGGTGTGAACATAAATTGGGTGCGTGTACGCAGTGTGATTCAATGTATTGTAATTCTTTATATTTATTTTCACTTTTTGTATGTGAAAAAGTGTTAATAATAAAATAAATACACATTTTTTGGGAAATTCAGTTTTGTTAATTTAGAGATTCAATACTATAAAAACCATAATTACTATTGACACTTCGCTTTGTGATTTAACCATATGCCTAATTAATTACTTGATTTAACAAAGCGAGCTAAATATGTAAGTGTATGTATAGCTACAAATAAATTTAACCGATACGTAAAAATGTAAGGTACAATAAGTAAGTTACTTATTAGCTCTTTTCTGTGAATACGACATAGGTAAATTATAAACAATGGAAAATACCCGAGCGGGTAGTAGGTAACATGCATCCCCGCACCCCCGTTTCTCGTGCTAATATTTATTCGTGCCAGAAAGAGATGCATTAGCGTCCGATCCAATCGATGTAACAAACTTAGGAGATTTTGAAGATTCCAGTGTTTCTAGAAATAATTAGGCTGAAAAATATTTTTGAGCAACAAATATAAAAAAAAAAACTAAAAACAAAAAAAAAAAAAAAACCCAAAAAAATATCCCAAATAAATGACTGATTAAGAATAAAAAAAAAACTAAGTACATACAAATCTAATTATCAAAAATCAATGTAAATAGCTGATTGAAAATTTTTAAATGGACCAGATTAGTTTTAAATAACACATTTATTTACAACAAAGAAAGATGATGAAAATGAAGTCTAATCTGACAGTCCTAAGCCTGAAAACCATGAAGGGAAATTTTCAATCACTAAAATAACATTAACAGCAGGGTTATCATCCATAATTGCTATTAATGGCTACTAACTGGCTTTTATTCGATTATTAGCCAAATGATATTAACCGGATTATTATCATTGCCCAACACTAAACATATCTATAAAGCCTGAAACTATGACAACCAATTTTCCCAAGAGGTATCTTGTTGCCCACTATCTAGATTATGGCAGTCGCTCCATGTGATACTGGAATTAAATTCTATCCGGTTAGACTGGACGCTGACCCAAACATAGTAAAGTTAGGCTATGCAGATGATATTATGAGTGCAGAACAATCCCACCTGTTTTCATATTGCGATTTCCATCTAGAATATATTGGTCGAAAATGGAATAAAACACTGTCAGAAATTGATTCAACGTTTTTCATTTTCCGTTTGATGTTTCTTTTCATCTAGTACCCATTGGTTGTTTGTAAAGTTTTCATCGATCGGTGCGATTCACCTCGCAGTTATTGCAGTTTTTGATTGGTTTACCAAAGTAAAGTCATTCCATGCAATGCAGCCGACCAGAAGGTTTTTAAGTTTGACACTGTACTGTTTTTGAGTTTCAAGGCCTCCGACCAGGTAGACTGATGACCTGGTGAAGGTTGCTGAGATTCGCTGGTTGCGAGACGCACGGGACCGTTCAATGTGGCCACGCTTGGGGGAGGCCTATATCCAGCAGTGGACGTCTTTCGGCTGATATGATGATGATGAATCATTGGTTATAAGTTTTTCACCACTAAATGCCGACATATACCCACGTATAAAAGCTTAGGTGTATAGTTAGTGTCCTTTATGAGGTTAAGAAAACTAAAATACCGTCAGCTTTTACCTAAACGCCTACTCGGCAAGGTTAGATAGTACTCATTAATCAAATTCTCCAGGTCTGGCAATTTTAGGCGTTAGGATAATTGCTTAGCCTTTTTTGGGTAAAGGGTAATTTTTCTGTTCTATTTTATTATAAAATTATGTTACGAATATACAAAGACTTTACTTAATGTTGTTTCGCTATGATTTGATGTTAATCTGGCTTTGAATAAGTGTTTAAGGCGCTAGGTAACTTAAAGAGCAAATCCTGTACCTCTTTCGGCTTAGTAGGCGTTTCGGCCGCTGAGTTTCGTCCGATCCAGTCAAAACAGGAATTTCATTATTATTCATTTATTGAGTGGTGTTTCGGACGAATCCTTTTTTAGAGTCAAAGTGAAGTCAGAAACATAAAATCAGTAGAGGGTTTAATAATATGATAAAAATATAACATCCACTTTTGCTTTTTTAGTTCACCAGTTTAGATCATTGACGTCGTTATGCATAGTCAGAAGCCACGATATCTGACCAGTCTTGGAGGGCAGATAGGCCGCTATTGCTCCATACAATGTAGACCCTGGTATTCAGCTGCATCCAGTTTGGCTGGTAACCAATTTATTGAGAAAATGCTAGGCAGATTGATTGACAAGGAAGTCAATTTGGCAATACAAGCTTCTTTTTCAAACTATCCCTCTCTGACCAAACTGTATTTCCGAATGCAAATTTGAATCAAATCATCCTAAATACCTATATATATACCGGATCTGCCAGGTACCAGCTGGATGCACTTGAGTCGATCGAAAGACGGGCCAAGAGGCTCATCGGCAATGGAGTACTGGTCGAATCTAGGCTCCAGAACCTCGAACATCGGCGCCGAGTTGCCAGCCTGTCGGTTTTTTATCGGTTACATTTCGGGGAGTTTGCGTTGGAATTGCATGAACTAATTCCTCCTAGCCCGTTCCATCATAGGACTACAAGACGTACGGCGATGCGTCATCGGTGCATGGTGGACATCCCACCCATACGCACCAAACGTTTTGGGAATACTTTCATTATGCGTACAGCAAAGGAGTGGAATTCCCTGCCGGAGTCTGTATTTCCTGATAGCTACAACCTGGGAGTCTTCAAGTCAAGAGTGAATAAGTTTCTTCTAGGCAAGCGTGCTTCATCGTCGACCACATCATCGCTTACCATCAGGTGAGATAGTGGTCAAGCGCAAGCCTATAATAAAAAAAATAAAAAAAAAATGCCTAAAATTAAGCTTCAACCCAGGTTATTCCTAAACCTCAAGCCTTTTACTACAAGAAAATTTATTCAGGAGCTCATAGTATAATCTTTGGAGTAAACATGAGAATTTTCGTCACCTCTAAACCTGGAGATTAGGGATGATTTTAAGCAGACATCACCTCTTGAATATCGCCATTCCTATGTACAGTTTACCGTTGTACGTGAGAGGCGTCAGATAATCTTGGATGATGTTAAGTATGAGGGTTGGGGGATTTTTAAGGAAATGGGTGATTGCGAATTGAGAGTTGTCTAAGGTTCTTAGGTAATATTTGTAAGGTGTTTGCTGTTATAGGTGTGATTAAACAGTGCCGGTTTACGAATAGCCTGCATTCTCGGAAGAATAGCTACATATTAATATTATGGTAAAATTATAGAAAAGGTACCACCAGCCTTAGGTATTATTAAGCATCGCCAATTAAGAAGGTTATCTTAATGCGCCCCAATGAAGAGTAAAAGTAGTAGGGCGGCTAACAAGACGGTGCCACCTTGTTTGCCAAAGGCACCAAACTGTGGCATCACTAATCGTCTTGATTATGACAATGTCCCCTAAGGGTTTTGTGTTAGGCGTTCATCATAGAGTTTATTTGAAAGCCTGTTATTTAAGGAACGTTTATAGGGAAAACTAAAGTTCGAATGTAGGGAAATTGTCTGCATTATTCTCTATATTTATACGTTTAAGTTTTCACGCAAACTGACTAAACCGACCATTATAACTCTTACGTTGCTAGTACAAAAACGCGTAATATTTTATGATACGAGTTCCTAACTACCTACCTTCGGCGTACGAGTTTTCTCGAATTGCTAAGTACCCTTCAAAATAAACGCTTAAACACGTTTTTGTAAACGAATAGGGTTTTGGACGGTAGCAGACGAAAACGGTTTAAAAGTAACCCATTTAAGTAAGTTTTCCAACGTGCAGCTTTGTTACTGTAGTAATGTCTTTAGAGTCAAACGGACATTCTGGTTCAAAATTATTTTTGCGGTAATCAAAGCGGTTTTTGATTGAATCATTATTTTAGCTAGCGACAGAGCTAGACTTCCATGATAACGAAAGATTCTACAAATACATTTTGCCACATGAGATCTGAATTAGTATAAGTTGGAGCACACCCGGCCGACCTACACCCGCTTTAATGACCTATTACAATATTTATTTTATGTGTTCTCTTTTGTTAATGGGTACAAAGAACTTTTATTTTTGTTGTATTATAATTAAGAGTCGCATAATTATATCTAAGGTGGTTTTTCACAAAAAAAAAAAAATTGTATGTTATAATGTTTGTTGGTGTTTTCGATCGTGTGGCACTCGTGGGCTGCAGCTGAAAATCAGCGTCAGGTGGTATACCCTGTATTTCCATTTGGTATTATGCTGAGCTGAGGCCCTTTTGGCATTAATAGTTTAAAAAAAATATTTTCTTTAATTTTAAGCTGTTTTTGTTTTTAATGCCAAAAAACTTATTTTTCTTTCTTTTTTTCTTTTCTTCTTCACAATAATGCCCAATTAAACTTTCTAACTGTATACTTACGGTGTTTATCAATAAATCCAATACAGTACAGCAATACCTAAGTGAATTATTTCCACATTAGTTAGTTTTCGCGAAACACTCCTAGACCTGCGAACTCAAATCCTTTATCGATCATTATGTGATCATCATCGTGAATCATGCTCATACAAGTCGTTCATACTTGTCGTAGATACAAGTCGTACTAACTTGTTTTTCTAAAGTCCACAAGGATTTTGATGCGGTTTCCGTGATATCCAAATGCGTTCCGGAAGGGTGTTTGTGTATAGTACCTACATTAGTATTGAACTAACTCAATAAGTTAAAAAACATAAAGGTTAGATTAAATCGTAAAAACCATACGAAGCAGGTGCATGTCGCTAGTATGAGTAGATTTTTACTGTAAAGATTCTACTTAAGCTACTTTTATCTTCCAAAATTAAAAACAGTTCACACAAACAAAGTCACAGACATACCTAGTATGTAACACAAATCAACCCTTATTCAACGCTTCAATAGGGTATTCACACTCTCATCGTATTTTAAGTCTCTAAAATGTCAGATGCAATCTTTTCTTATGTCAGACAAAAGACATCAATCACATTCGAAGATTTCTGATAAGGTTTTCGCTTCATCACAGTTGTCTGGCAAAGAAAAGACTGACTTTTCAATTTGATCTCTTTCGAATTCTTACACTCATCTTTTAATTTCTTATAAAAGAAAAATATGTTTTCATCAGGTGGTAAGACTAAGCAGGTATCCGGCTCGAAGAACCAGCATTTAGAAAATTGCAAGGTATGTTTATTTGCAGCTTATAATAACAAGCTTTTTCTCGATACTGTATTACAAGCTCCTTTATTTTTCGAGATAAAAACATTCTATGACGATCAGCGATTGCGTAGTTTTCTGTCAGTAATAATATATGATTTATGTATTCGCATTAGGAGGTACTTACAAAGATCGTTCATACAAACAAACCATGTTGAATCTATATTATGTTAGTTTAAATTCGATTAGGAAACTCTAAATCTTTGAGGGGAAGCTAGCCTAATGCAAATTTTTCGTGTACCTAGTAGAATAACCAACTTAAACTAAGTCCTAGATTTAAGATGAAGAATGTTTATCAAGTATCTTTCCGACTTCAAGATCCGATCCAATAAATTCCATAAAAAAGAACAAGTTGCAAACTCTATTGCCCAGCCTTATTTTCCTTTAGTTAAATTGCGAACAGGTCTTTGCTTGTCCTTAATACTAGAAGTATAACTTACAGGAGAACTATTTCATGCAAATATCTATAGCAGCTTCGATTTATAACATCGGGCAGCAGGGCAAAGCCTTGTGGCAACAAGTACTAACGTGCATAGATCACCATGAAGGCTCAATTATTTTGAGTAATTTCTATTTATTCCGTTAGAATTTTGCATTCATATACATACAATCAACCTCTAACGTCCCCACGAGACGGGGATAAAGGCAGGCCACCACGCGGGCCTAGTGCGGGTTTGGTGGATGTCAGATGCTTCGAATTTTTCCATCCATGCCATGCCGGTTTTATAACGATGATTTCCTTCATCGTTTTGAGAGCAGTGGTGATGAAAGAAATCAAAGATATGGTAATTTAAAGTAGATATATATTAATATGGTTGGCCGGTTCTTCTGATCAACTTTGGTCCTTGTACCTCAGGTTTATATTTTTTTAATTCAGTTGTTTTGAAAAGTTATAATTACGGCGTATAGTTCCCTCCCTTGTTTTTATTCTAAGTTGCTACTTTTTGTCATTTTCGTGTGTCTTGTTTTAAAAGATGAGAAAATTGAAGATAGGATGTAGGTCGAACTAATTAAATGTGGGGATGAAGTTTAAAATGCTGTTCTTGGTTAGAAGGAAATAATTTTATTAGTATGAGTGGATATCTTCATAACTGAAATTAAAGGTGAATATTGCCTCGTTACTACGCTTGACAAATGAGTGGTTGTTCTGCCATTATTGAGTACCCGTATTTTAGATGTTGAGACGTGGTCTATTATGACTTCCACAATTCATTCATTTCAATACGATGACCGTGGGAGTTGTTCCAATGTGATAGTGATACTGAACTGTGAGTTGTCATTATCAGAGTTTTAGGCTCCAGACTTTTCGTAACGACTGTCGAAGGTATACAAATGATAGCCAAGATCAACGGTTGCACGGAGGCACGGCAGGGTCTTAGTCGGTTATGGATGATAAGAGATGAAGTGACGCTGTCATAACTTTGATACATTATCAGAAACTGGGTGGTCTTTTGAAAATCACTATCGCTAATAGAAGATCGCTTTGTCGGGATCTCTCTGGATTGAAAATTATTTAAATACGGCAGATTCTATCAACAGCGTTATTAAAATTTATTTTAATGCGTTTTCGTTCATCGAAATTACAGATTTTCGATTAATATTCTTTAGTTTTAGTACTTTACACTAGCAACATGCACAAACAGATTAAACCTTCTTGGAATATATTATTAAAAAATAATATAATATGATTGTCGAAAAAGTCAACCGAATCGGAAAATCCCGACGCAGGATATTATTTGTTACGTTAAAACGCAGCAACGTTCAACGTGTCTCCTGTACGGGTCACGAATAAATATTTTGTTTCTTTCTTCTCTTTCAATGTTATTGTGTCAAATGTTGAAATAAAAGACGATATTAAAAGTTTTCAGAAGATTATTAATATTTTTTTTTTTTTTTTTTTTTTTTTTGTCGACGGGGAAAATCATCTTATGACAAATCCCGCTCTTGGGTGGAGCGGGAGATAGTGTCAGACTTGTACTGACTAAAAACCCCGCGCCGTTCCTTCTAGCCTTCATACCGGGGCTCTAGCTTCCTTTCGGATAACCCCGAACCCCGGTAGGCTTCGACCCAGCTGGGCCCCTCTCTTTGCTGACAACTCCTTGAGGCGCGCGGGAACAGTGCGCGCCGTCGACGCCTTGGCTCGGTCCGGGTAGTTACCGGACGATCGGACAGCGAGCTACCCATGACTCACTGTCCACGAGCCCGCGTCTACGGTGGCTGGATATCGGGATTGGTATCCCGGCGGCGGCGGCGAGGGCGCCGTTGCCTGATGCGGTCGGCCTCCTCCTTTGCTAGCATTACTGCTTCGCAGAAGGAGGCGACCGCCTGCCACTCCTCCTCGCTACGGACCATGGCCTGAACCAAGGCCCGGCGCGAGAGGTCTCCGCCGCCGATCGCCCCCACGAGGGCACGGCGGTGCTCCGCCCAAGCAGGGCACACCTCGACTGTGTGCTCCACCGTGTCCTCCGGGCGTTCCGCACAGTGGCGGCACCCGGGCGTCTCTTCCGCTTGGATCCGATGCAGGAACCTCCCGAACTTGCCATGTCCGGTGAGGACCTGCGTCATGCGGAAGGTAAGGACGCCGTGAGGTCTTTCCAGCCACGCCTCAAAGAGGGGACTTACCGCCATTATGGTGGCGTGCCCAGCACTGGGTTGCGATAGTCGCTGACGCCATTTCACCGTGAGATCCCGCCGGAGCTCTGTCCGCCATACCTCGACCTGTCGCGGCAGCGGACTTTCACCCCGGCGTTGCATCTCCACGCGCATGTCGTGCATGTGTGCAAGGACTGTTGCCTCCAGATCCCACGGTGGTAGGCCAGCCAGAAGGCTCGCCGCTTCGCGGGAGATCGTGCGGTAACCCCGCACCATCCGTATTGCCATGACCCTCTGGCAGCCGTTCAGTATGGTCGCCGGTCGCTTTTGCAGCGACGGCGCCCACACCGGCGCCCCGTAGAGGGCCATGGACCGAACGATCCCCGCGTAGAGCCTCCGGCAGGAGGCGTCTGGACCCCCAAGGTTGGGCAGGAGCCGTTTGAGAGCAGCCCCAGCCCGGTTGAGTTTGGGAGCCAAACGTCGGAAATGTTCTCCGAAATTCCATCGGCTGTCGAGAACGAGTCCCAGATACTTCATCGTCAACCCGACGCCGATGCGAACTCCTCCTACCGTAAGCTGGGAGTCTGGTGGCGGCGCATTCCGAGGGCCATGAAAGAACATGGCCTCGGATTTGTGCAGCGCCACCTCGAGTCCCAACTCCTGGATCCTACCAACGACTATCGCAACCCCGCGTGTCGCTAGAGCGACCGCCGCCTGGTGCGACTCTCCCTGCGCCAGAACCAGCGTGTCGTCTGCGTAGCAGACCACGCTGACCCCGCCAGGGAGGTCGCCGCGCAGCACGTAGTCGTAGCCGATGTTCCACAAGGGTGGCCCCAGAACCGACCCCTGCGGAACACCGCACGACATCTCTCGACGTTTCCAGTCTCCCTGGTGACCGGGGTAGACAATGTACCTGTCCGACAGGTAGGCCTCGACCACTCGACAGAGGTATTCGGGCACCCGGTGGTACCGGAGTGCCCTCCGGATCGTACTCCAGGGTAGGGAGTTGAAGGCGTTGGCGATGTCCAAGGACACCGCCACGACGCTCCCACCCCGGGACACCGCATCCCCTGTCGTGAGGGCTCGCACGCGCATGATGGCGTCCACCGTAGAGCGCGCCCTGCGGAAGCCAAACTGTCCGTCCGACAAGTTCGGCCCCACCCGTGATAGGCGCGCGACGAGGCGGTTTGCAATGACTCTTTCAAAGATCTTGCCCACCTCGTCGAGCAGCACAAGGGGCCGGTACGCGGACGGAGAGTCCGCAGGGCGCCCTGGCTTCGCTATGAGGACCAGTTTCCCCATCTTCCAGCGAAGTGGGAACTGGCCCCTCTCCATACATGCGCTGAAGAGCCCTCTTAGTCGAGGCCCGAGAGCCTCCATGGCCAGGACCCAGGCTTTCCCTGGCAAGCCGTCGGGTCCTGGGGCGGTGTTCTTGGCACTCAGCCTTCGCACCGCCACTCTCACCTCTACCTCGGTCACCTCTGGAGTATTGTCGTCGTCGTCGCTGTTGTGGTCCGCGTCAGACACCGCTAGCGGAGGCGGAGCCATGGGCAGGGGGGAGTGTTCCCCTCGCGCAGGGAACAGAGTGGTTACCACACCCTCCACGAGTTGGGGCCGGAGACTCCGAGTCAGCGGCGGAGCCCAGGGGCGAAGCTTGTCCCGTACCAATTTGTACGGGCGCCCCCACGGATCCGCGTTCAGAGACCCCAGCCACACGTTGCGGGCCTCGAGTTTGGCCCGCTTTATCTCCGTTCGGAGGGTGCGTTTTGCCTCTCTGTATCCCTCATACAGCTCCGCCTCTCTGGCCTCCGCATCCGGCGGGCGGATGCGGCGCCTGCAGTGTCTGTCGTACCGGCGGCGCGCGTGATTGCACGCGTTGCGCAGTGCGCCGATCTCCGGCGACCACCAGTACACGTGGCGCTTAGCACGACCTTGATGGACTCGGGGCATTGCCGCGTCGCAAATTTGCGACATGGCCTCCTGGAACCACTCCGCCTCGACGTCGATGTCGACAGGCCTGTCCGGTGCTTGCACCCAGGCCTGTACCGTCGCGGCTTCCAGGAGGAGCTCCCGGTCCATCTGCTTAAGCGCCCACCGCGGACCACAAGGGCTCTGTCGGACCGGCGCGGCCGAGGTTTCGGCGGAGACGTCAAACCGGATGTACCGGTGGTCAGAGTACGTCTCCACCTCCTCCATAACGCGCCAGCCGACGACACGCGGCGACAGAGCGGGGCTGGCGAACGAGATGTCCACCACTGATGTACCCCGCATCCGCACCAACGTGGGGACAGAGCCCCGGTTCAGGACGGCCAGGCCTAGCTCCAAGGCCCAGTCCTCCACCATCCGACCCCGTCGGTTCGTGTACCGAGAACCCCAAGCCGTGTTCCAGGCGTTGAAGTCCCCGCAAACGACCACAGGGAGGGAACCGAACCCAGCGACGACGGGATTTAGCTCCATCAGGGAGACGTGGAGTTCGTCGAGAGATCTGTTCGGGGACAGGTAGACGCCTACCACAGCGATGTCCCCGAACCGTGCTGCCACGCAACCTCGCCCCCTCGTGACGGACTCGGGGGGCGGGGTACCGGCGGCGGCCGACGAAATTAACGTCACCGAGCCGTCCAAGTCCTGAATCCAGTCTCCACGGGGTTGGACAAAGTACGGCTCGGCGACGACGGCGATATTGATCGACCACTGCGCCATACTCTGGAGCAACAGATCCTGAGCGGCGGCGCAGTGGTTGATGTTCGCCTGGAGGAGACGTAATGGTGTCTTTATTGGCATTCCATTACCGTCTCCTCCTGAGCCCGGCGCGGCGGCGGGAGCGGCGGCGGGAGCGGCGGCGATAGCAGCGCTAGCCAGGGTAGCGGCTGCGGTGGTGAGGACGTCAGGGTGGATGGGCCTCCTGACCTTGCCCTTGGCCTTGGTGGGAGGGTCGCAGGACCTGCCCCCAGCCCGGTGGTCGGCCGGCTTGCCGGCCGCCGCACATGCGTAGCAGTGCGGCAATGCACGGCATTCGACGGCCTTGTGACCGGGCTTTCCGCACCGGTGGCAGTGGTCACTGCGGTCTACCTCTGCGGCGCAATAGGCCCCCACGTGGTGCCCCACGTGACAGCGGTAGCACCGCAGAGGTCTGGGTTCCAGCATCTTGACCTGGGCTGAAACCCAGCCCACCAAGAGCCTTCGGCCCTCGGCCGTGATGGCTTTGGCCGCCGACACGGGGCAGCTCACCGTAACGGCTCGCATGCCCGTGTTGTCAGCGCGGATGGTGCCCGCCCTGACCTGATCGGTCGTGCACCCTCCCGCCCTGACGATGGCGGCCACCACTTCCTTCACCCTGACGGAGTCGTCCAGACCCATGATGCGCATGTCTACGCTCTTGGTGGGTCTGGACACTCGGGCCTCCTCGACGTCCAGAGACGCCCTGATCCTTTCGGCCAAGGCGTCAGCGGCCTGTCCGCTGTCCGCACCTGGGACTTCCAGGATCCGGGCTCCGGTTGCGGTGCGCCTCATACGGAAGCCCCCGGAGGCTCCGTATTCGTCAAGGTGGCCCACCACCGCCTGTTTCGCCTTGGCCATGACCATGTCATAGTTCACGCCCCTCTTTTCCGCAGCTGGCTGTAGTGTGATCACTACAGCTGCGGAAGTTGGGGCGCGAAGTCTGGCGGCCATGGCGCGCTTCTTCCGCTCCTGTCGCCGCTTTCGCTTCTTGGCTGCCCTAGCCGCCTTGCTCGCCTTTTGCTTGGCGCCGGCGATCGTCCACTCGGCGCCAGCCGAGGAGTCTTCGGGCGGAGGAGGAGGCGGCGGCAGGCGCGACCCAGTCGCCGCTGCGGCAGTACGCCCCACCGGTTTGGTGGCAGCCGCTACCCTGCCCTTCGGGGGAGGGGCAGGCTTCCCCTGCCGCTGCCGCTGCTCGGTAACCGGGGCCGGCCTCGCAGCCTCCGGCGCCGCGGCCCCGCGCCCGCTTTGCCCCGACGGGCCTGCCCTGGGCGCAGCAGCCGTGGCCGCGGCGGCAGCGGCATATGACACCGCCCTCTTCTGGCCGGAGGCCGCGAGAGGAGGGCGCAGGACTATGCTCTCCAGGACGGAAAGCTGGCTCTGGATATGCTCCTGAAACCGTTGCTGCTGTTGCTGCTGCTGCTCCCTGGCAGCAGCCAACTCTTTCCGCAGCAAGGTTAGAACCTCGCTTTCCGCCTGAGGCAAGGGCAGGGAACGGCCCTGCTCCTGTGTGCTACGCCCTTCCAGTACCGGATCCGGTTCAGGACGGGAGTCCTGTAGACCGGCCAAGGCCTCGAGCCGGCCAATCCTCCCTTTGAGGGTCTGCTCGTAGGGCTCAAACACGAACCCCAGAGCCCCCTCAATCGTGGCATTGGCCAGCTCGATGGAGCGCTTCTTGGCCACCCTCTCCCGTTTATTGGCCACGCTTATGATGGCGGCTGCCACGACCTCTTTAAATTTGGCCATGGCCTCCTCCATTCCTTCCGGCAGCTGGCTAGGGATCGCCGGCACTATGGCTCTAGCCTGGCGTCCCTCGCTGGCGCTCTCAGCGGGGAGCCCTCTCCCTTTGCCTGTCTTTCGGCCGGTACCCCGCCCCGAGGTCGAGACCTTCCGGGCAGGCACCGCCTCGTCGTCAGAGACGGAGCGCAAAAACTCCGCCTTCCTTTTGTTATTGGAGGTGGGTTCTTCCGCCTCCATAACGTGAGAGTAGTGTGAGGACGCGGCATCAGAGTCCGACTCCGCGTCCTCACTCACCTCTCTGAGGCCGAAACTACGGCCAGCCTCCACCGGCGTCGCGGACGTGCTGGGAACTGGTCCCAGGGACTCCGCGCTGCCGGCTAGTGAGCCACCCTGGCTCTTTGCGTCCACGAAGGACGGTAACAGGTCCTTTGCGGACCTGGCGCGCTCTTTGCCCCCCCCAGAATACGAGGGGCAGACCAAGCTCTGCTTGGTGAGGGATTCTCCGCCTGCGGGGCAGGCGGTACCCTCCTGGGGTAATGTTTTTTGGAGATGCGCGTCCATTGTTTTTTTACCTTTTTGGCAATGGGGTGGGGTCCCCAATACACGTTCGCCATCGTGGTCATGTCTGATAAGCAGACACGTACCCGAGGCGAACCCACTCTCCGAAATCGCTGTCCAGAAGGCGCCAACAGCTGTTGGTGCCAGCGCTCCTGGACAGCGCACCCTCCGGGCGGTCCGACTGGACTCCGCCGTGTGTGTTCCTCTTGGTCTGGTCTCTCACTTGAGGCCTTCCGGCATGAGTAGCTCTACCGGCAAAGCCCTCAAGATCACTGAGACACGCAAGCCCCACCACGACGACAACGTGGGAACACAAATGGTGGGGAGATTATTAATATTGGGTTCATATTTTTGAGTTCCACGAAACCGAAACTCAAGCGCGCGATTTTTCCCAATGATCAATTTCAGATGTTCCGTGGTAAAATGCAGGACTAAAGTTTAAACGTCAGATTTTGGCGCCAGCCTTTGTTATTGGCTCCACTATGATGGGTATAGAAGTTTAAGACCTTCAAATCTTTTAAATCTGAGTTCGCAGAACGGATCTTGCGTGGTTCCGGATTCGTTCCTATCTTATCGGTTCCCTTGGAAGTAATAAAGAGTTACATCCGAAGATATCACTTTCTTCGGTTTTCCTTGTATAAATGCTCGGTTATCACGCTTTTAAAAACATTACCCTTCTTCTGGGGCAGTCGGGTAAAAATAGTTGCTCAGACATTTGGTTTCGGGAAAACGGAGCCTCGTTGTGCGTGGGCACTTTTTTTTGTTTCACTATTATAGTTTTATGTGTGGTAGGAACTTATTACGGAAATACTCGATTATCCAATTTATTGAAATTGATTGAAAAAGATTTTTTGTAATAATATATTTTATTATTTTGTTTTCAGGTAAGCAAGCAAACGTTGACCAGTAGCATTGTGTTAAGCAGTAGTTACTTAATCCAGGTAAATATTTTTACTCTTCAGCTTTTATTCTTAATCAGAATAACTTTCTACTTTTGCAACTATTAACAATTTCAACAATTCCACATTCAAAACTTATTTGCAAAATATCGATTAAAAATATTACAATTCATCTACACCGAATCGCTACATATTCATTTAATTTCATACGTTCCAAATTTGAATTTTGAACGCATAACAGTTGAAATCGAATGATCGAAAAAAAACATGTTGTGCAAAATCTGCTTTCTCACTTGAATTCGATTTTATTGTTCAAAACAACAATTAAATCGAATACTATCCGGCTTTTATTGATTAAAAGTATGTAATTACGATGGAGTAAAAGCACACGTGGTTGGAATGTGTGTGATATCGGTTTCTCACAATCAGGGTAGAAAAGTCGTTTGGTAGGGTAAAATACTGGTATCGTTTGTGGATGAGGGTTGGGGTTTGGATCTAGTGATAAGCGGTAGCCTGAAGGTGTATCAGAAAAGTTAGATTGTTTGATGTTTTCAGGGATATCTACATTTCTGCAGTTTTATATAAATTATCTTATTGTTAGAGTCTTTGGTCAGCTGTACCCGCTCGTTACTGGACCCGCGATGATATCTAAAGGGAGAAATAGTTTTTCTTCCTCTCCTTGTTATATTATCCGGACATGAAATATCCCAACAAAAAAAATAGTTGGTCAATAAAATAGCTTACTAAAATTTTTATTACTTAGTTCATATGAAAAAATAAATCTATTTCTAAAGTTCATGTTACAATCACAATTTTATTTTGTATCTAATAAATAGAGTGTGGTAGATAAGCAGCCGCTCCATCTAACTATTGGCATTCAGTGCTACAAGACTGGAAGCCAACATCAACATAGAAAAGGCTAGGCAAAAGATGATTAAGTCACAGTCGTTCTTAGGCATATTACTTAGGTATATAAAAAAACTCCATACACATACACTTCTTAATATATTAGTACATAAGGTTGAATCCATACATCCTGATAAAACAGGCGCACGCACTCATAGACTCGTAGTTAAGACGATCTCAAACAAATGCCGGGCGCGAGTGCGCTCGCACTCACTGCACGTGAAGCGCGTCTATGTATGCGAGCATTTTCGCTCGTTATATGGAGCAAACCTTCTGTATCTACCTATTTTGTGCCGTAACTAAGCTTCTGCCATTGACATTAGCGTGATGGTGAGTTGTAAAAGATGTGTATCGGTTTAATCGTTGATCAAAGCACCTTTTTAAGGTGTCCGCTGGTGAAAGCTATGGTTTATTAGCACGGAATGACTAGAGGATGTATCCGGTGATTTGGTGTTGGTATGCGTGTCTTTAGTTGTTATCTATGCTGTTACGAAGAAGACGAAAAACCTGCGATCGTATTGAAAAAAATACTTTGGTATAGAATTTGTAGACCTACAGAAGATTGGGAACTTAGTAGACATTATGCGACTAGACGACGAAGAAGATGACCGAATGACTTCGAAGGGAATTAATTCAGAATTAGTTAGAAAAAAGCATGAGTCGAAAGGCAAGTGTTTTATAAGGCCTTTAAATTAGACTGCAAAAGTCTAATTTAAAGAAAGGAAACTGTAATCGATCCCAAAGTTACCCGTTTTAATTGCGGTGGTAAAAACTTAAAGTGGAGTAATGATCTATATCCTTTAAATATTAATTACCTAGATAGCAGTTTGCGGGTATCAAAATATTCTGTAATTTAATTAATTCAGCAGCCACAAAGGAGTGCTTTTTTTATTATTCTGAGGTATAATTATTCCTATGAGTATGATTAATGCTAAATAAAGCTAAACTAATAATTTTATAAAGATTCTCAGACTTAGACGTGTACTTGTTATAAAAACGGATATGCTTTAAATATCAATCGATGTAGAACTACGTTTTTTATTACAGAGGCTATGTGTTAAACCCGACTAGCACGTAAAAATCCAATCTAAAACTATTCTATAATCGCTAATCGCTTCGCTCAACAATTCTCAACATATTCACGTCCGCTCGCTCCGACAGCGAAGGTATCAATGGCGCTATCAGGCACCTAGATGATGCCTAAATTTTGTTGCTACCCTCTAATAAAATGTTTTATAATACCCTTTAATGTTGCCATAAACTTTTGTATAAAGGATAGTAAACTCTATTTCTTATTGTTTTTTTAGGCGGAACGTAATTTTTATCTATCTGATAAGTGCCTGAAATAGGATGTTATCTAGGTAGAGTGGAGGTTCAAACTGAAATGGTAGCTATAAAAGTGCCTTTTATGGAACTTATTTTCAGTGTTTCTATTTTTTTGATAGTTTTAGTTAGTTTGATTCTGGACGCAGCTCGTTTATTTGAGTCTCGTAAGGTATATAGAATTACCCTTGAACGATATAATGGTCTACAAAAAGCATGGTTCACCGTTTAACGATAAAACGAAAAAACAATTAGTTGAAACCATTATTTACAGATAGCACATTTCGCCGAATAACGGTACCCGGTAAACGGTTCCGATGACATGGTTCGCCAGAACACGCTTGAACTAAATAACCTTTTACCGATGGCTTTTTTTCGCCGAAAGCACATCCAAAACAAATGTCTTCTGTTTCTCGCTCATTTGTCAGGAGTCGATTAAAGTGCAACTTCTAGTAACAAGCGTTTGCACGTAGCAGGGCAAGACAGGCCACAAGCAAATTTTTACAATATAATTGTCTACAGAAAACATGGTTCACCGAGTGATGAGCATATAAACTTTCTTACTAGGTGGGCTATGCCTATACTAGCTGGGCATCAAAGAGTAACCTTTCTGGCCTAGGCGCCAGGTACATAGATGTAAAGCTATCACACAGGAATATAGGCTTTCCATTATATATTTCATAATGCTAGTGTTCGCCCAGTCCGTTTTATAGTCTGTTTTGACAGATCTGTTGGTATGAATTGTGTGATATATGTTGGAAATACGTAGCAATTTGTTCTTAAATGTTTTATAGTACAGTTATGAGACTCATCATTATCATCTCTCGCCCTCTTCTCCGTGAAACTATGAATTATGAGACTGATTTTAGTAAACTCTAGTAGATTAATAATAAATATAATACTTTTCATACATTCGTGTAAAATTAAATCTTACACAACTTATAACCGTTGCTTAAAGTAAGGGTATGATAAACGACAGTTTAGACGTAAAGATGCATCTAATTTTGAACAACATAATATTATTAGTAAAGGACCAAGTGTAAAAGAAGTCAATAACTTTTCCATTTCTACGATTATTCATTTTTAGGGATCCGAACCCGAAGGGTCTAAACGGAGCCCTCGAATCTTGCTGTCATTCACGTGTCCGTCTGTCTGTCTGTCTATCATCTGTGTCACAGTATAAGCATCTTGTTGATCCAAAGCCATGCAATTTGTCAAAAGATATTTTTTATTTATTTAGTCGGTTCTCCCATACAGCTCAGGGGACGTGAAAAAAATGATTGTCCGATTGTCCTACCCCATCGAATGGGGTATAGTTGTTTACCACTAGTTGAGTAGATAAATACTGTGTTTTTGTTTTAAAAAATATTGGAAAACAAAGCAATGAGAAGGCACCAAATTCAGCTTTTTATACAAAATATTGTTCCGAAGAATTTTTTAACTTCACATTGACCTATGAACTTAAAATTTGGTGACATATTATTATTATGTATATTTTGCTAACAAATACCAATATATTGATAAATAAGTTTTTTTTTTTTTATATTCCCTCATTTTCCTATTACAACCAACTTAATTTTGCGGTTTGGTACGGAACCCTAAATATGCGAAGTCCGACACCCACTTGGCCGGATTTTTTTCATCTCCATAAAAAAGTCATAGAGCCTGTTATTTTATTCGTTTGTGACAACGTAACATTGTAGGAAGCTGGATAGGAAAATTTCGTTAATAAATTCAGTAAAAAGAAACAATAACAAACAATAAATTCATCCTCCAGTTTTAATCACAGCCTCCATCTATAATTCTCTCCATCACTATAATCCGCCATTTATATGCGTTAAACAGCTCCTTTTCGTTTTATTTTAGTAGCATTGTGCGCCAAATGAGGCGAGTACTGGATAAAGGGGCGATCAGAGAGTTGTGTGAATGTGTTCTGGTACTACGGGTTAGGTGATAGGGGGAGCTCATTATAGCTGGGTTGAGTGAATCAAACTGGGCTGTTAGGTAGAATGGTAGTGCTTTGTAGGGTGTTAAGTAACACTGTTTGATCACATTTGTAGGGTCTTATGTAGCATTTTTGGGTACTGGGTAATCGCACTGATGCACACTTAGGTACCTACTTATGAAAGTATTTTAAAGCGATGTGCCAATTCGTTTCGAAACATGTTCACTAAAATCTGATATGCGTATCCGAATTCTTGCGTACACTTCATTCAATTTGAGTGGCGTCTGTTTAGTTCTCTACTCGCTGCGTAGGACCACACCTTCCATGATGCTGTGACATGAAATTGGTACTGCGCCGCGTCTCACGGAGTGTTTCAAGCCACTATTAAGATTTAATCGAACACTCTCTGGAATTATTACATTTGGGCCTTGCAATGTGGAGTTGCAATTTGAATGTTAGGCAAGAGTCTCGGATGTTCTCCGATTCTCCAAATCTAACTCCCGCTACTAAATCTCACTACAGTTCCTCGTATACACTTCCATCTCACAAATCAGCAGCATGTTTGTCATATAAACTAGTGCAGAAAGTTATGCCAATATCAAATTTTAAGTTAAATTGACTTTCCCGAGCAATGTGAACAAAATTATTCGCTCTCCTTTGACACCACTTAACGGTGAAGTTCAGAGTGAATGAGCCGGGCCTAGGTGGTAGCGGGGGCGGGTGCGAGCGCAATAAGGTGCTGACAGTGCAGCGCGAGTTATTGTAGCGGGCAGTGGAGGCTAGAAATTTTTCCTCAGGGTAAAACAATAGACAGTCGCTCGCTAGTTTAGTCAATAGTAAATAATGAATGCATGTCACCAGAGATAAGGTGAAGACATTTTGTCATTGCTCAGACCCGTTGGGCTAGGCACCTGCCATAGTTACCTGGGGATCTAGTCAAAGTGTTATAATTCTATGGGCGTTAGCTGTGTTGTCGAAATGCATCATGTTTGGTTTTGACCACGTAAAAATTCAATAGCACATGTCAAACCCATACATTTTTGAATTTTCGACAGTCGCTATCGATAATAGAATGAATGTCACTAGAGGCCCCGCTCTATCAACGCAAACTGCGGTTTTTCAAAACTCGTTCCCGCTTCAGCAACCGCGTATGCTGCTAACCCTGAATAAAGCCTTTGACGCAGTTAAACACGGAATTTGGTTCTGAACTACTTTCATATTGTTACGGAGGTCTGTAGTTCTAAACCTTTGGGTTGAATATACTTCCAAGTTGATGAGGAAATAAATTAGTTTGCAAATTTGATTGCTATCAATATGGATGCATGGAAAGAGACTTCACTAATGATAATTGGAAACTTTGCTGCCCTGCTGTATTAGGATTTGCTGAAACTTGCCACCCTAAAAATCAAGAGATAAAGCTTTTTCGTCTGTATTAACGTAGTTGATATAACAAACATAGTAGTATGATATGTAGTTAAAACAACATTTTGAAGGCTATAAACAACATTACGAGCACTTCAAGTTTCTAGCAACTTGCGCGACCATTCAAACAAAAACTACAACTCGGAAAAGAACAAAAATAGTAAATTTCCCGGCAATTCCTAACAACTTCCTAAAAGGACTAAAACAGTCCTCATTTACCGTTTTATTTGGTCAATACACAGACGAAGTTCTACAATGAGCTTGTTTAAATTAAACTACAGTTCCTCGCATGCGCTTCTTTATCATATGTCAGCATTACGTCTGTCATATAAACTTGTGCAGAAAGTTACGCCAACCTAAAGTTTTGAATAAAATAGGCTTTCGCGACCTATTTGGACAAAAGTATTCGCTCTCCTTTGACTCAGTTAACGCTGAAGTCCAGAGTGAATGAGTGGGTGCTATTTACTTAGGCACGAGGGAATAATCCGGCGTGTTTCGGTAGTCGTTAGACATGACTCTCGCTAGCTTCGGCATTCATTAGGTAATACTCCCGATCGCTTCAATGTCCCGTTCTTAAGTAGCGACCGGTGAGTGGGTGGGTGTTGGGTGGTCCGGTGGTTCCGTTCTTGAGTACCGGTTCCGTTATTAAGGTATTGTTAGTTAGGTAAATGTGCTAGATTGAGTACTAAACCTATTTTTGTTGGGCAGTTTTTGGGGGATCTCTAAGGAATTCCTTAACTTAGCAGTTGGGTCTACAGAGGTATGCGGAATAGTAGGTGTATAAAGCCTTCTGTTTGTGAGAAGGACTGGGCCTTCTTCACTACTAGGCTACATGAAAAAAGGTAATTTCAGAAACTCATTATATTTCTTTAGAAATTTAAAAATAGCCTGGGTAGAGCCGCGGAAACAGCTAGTATTAAACGAACATAAAACGACTCTGGCACAAGTCGTAGCCCTTTACCACTACACTGTAACAATCTAGAAGAACTTCATACTATTTTAATGAGATCATACAGCCCGATTTGAAATGAAACGGTCTTGATTCCTTTCTGGAATGTTTTTAAGAGTATTTCTTTTCTTTCTTTGCTGTCCTCGCCAATAGGATGATACTGTTTGCCAGCTTTCGTCATTATCATTTCAGCTGAAAGATTTCTACTATCACTTATACAAAGGCTTCTCCCAACCGTCGCCTCATCGATTGGTCCTCTGCATCGATCATCGGTTCACTTCTCTTTTGTCCACGTAGTTGCAGTTTTTTCAAAGCATCGTCTCCCGGTACGCGGTCGCCATTTCAGAGGCTTTCGGCCTTTTAAGACTTTTTAAGTATCTAGCCAAAATAAGACAAAGAGCATCGGATAATTTTGAATTTCCATTCTGTGTCTACCTTAGTGTCCATTACGTGTTTGGGTGCCCAAAAAGTGGGCGTCTAGACATAATGACAAGTACTTGGGTTTAGTTATAGATAACAGCTTTTCGTGGAAAACACATATTACACTCCTATGTGACAAACTCAGAGTAGTGCTTGTAAAGCTTTCACCACCTTCGTTTTGTACTGGACAGGGGGGCACTTTGTTTACGGTCTACTATGCACTAGTGGAGTCGCTGCTATCATATGGACTGGCATGCTATGGTAATACATTTAAATCATATCTGGATAAAATAAAATTATTACAAATTAGATTTATGAAATTGTTAGTAGACAAAAACACAAAAGAACGTTGCAAAAATAGTGATTATGAAGAATTATTCCTAGAATGTAAGATGCTGCCGGTCCATCAAAAGGTGGTGTTGTTACTGGCCATAGAGAATTATTGTAAAGACGAGTTTAAAATCAAGGCGGTAAACATAAGACCGCAAAGAAATAAAACCATTAGAAGATTCATAGTACCCACTACTGTTAACTATTATGGGCAAAGATGTAGAAAATGCTTAGTCCCATCAATATTTAATGACATACCAGTCGATTTGGAAAGTAGCTGTACTGCAAAACTATCTTTCAAAAACAAAATGGTAAAGTTTCTTCTCAACAAAGTTTGTCGAGGCCTCCTATATGGAGATATTTAAATTAAGTTTATGTCCTACTTATACTACTTAGTAATTATTATTGTGAATTACGATGTCAAAGGTTTTTTTCTTAATTTCAGTTAGTTGTACCTATTATTTAAGGGAGCTACATCTGCCAACAAACTGTTTTACAGTTTGGCAGAAGTCATATTTTTTTGTAAACTAAGTTTGGTACCTTGAATAAACGCTTTTTCCTTTTTTTTTTTTTTTTTTGTCAGCGGTGATGACTGCCAGCTACTTAATGGTTTCTCTTTTGAAAAACCACATGATATTTCAACATAATCATTATCATCGTTGATAGAAATTCATCTTTGTTTAGGATCTCTGATCCTTTCTACTCACAGTCAAAACATTAATAAACATAATCTATAGTTTTCATTAACCGATAGTCTGATTACACACAGTCTTCACTTAGGTCTACCCACACAGCCATAGTCTAAGCTTTCCTCTACCAGATTACTGCCTCCATCCTTTTAATTTCCTCCAAGCATCTGAACAGTAATTATTACAATAAAACCAAACTATTAAGATCGTGGCCTTAATCCCGTAAGTTCAAGCTTTAGTTTAATAAGATTATATGTCAGTTTAAGCCAGGTTCTAACTAGCAAGTTTCTTGCAAACTTGGCAATGTTAGTTGAAAAGTATAGGGTCTTATGTTAAGCTTGATTTTTTATGCAAGATCTAATAGCTTTGGGCCTGAAGGAATTGCCCATTGGCAACAATGATTAACGTCTATATGAACTATATTCCATCCCCTATTATCCTCTTTAGGAGATTTAGTATGGAAAATCCTTACCAAGCACTACTTACTCCTTTACAAAAGGAGCTCTTAAGCAAAACATGTTTTAAGAACCATAGCTTTAGACTTTACTTTCTATCAGAGAATGTATGTAGTACATTTAGAAAAAGAAGACATGTTGCGCTGATCCCAAATAAATACGGATGAGGGTAAGAGAGTTTCTTAAAATATATCTAAGGCGTAAAACAAGATACGTAGCACACAGCAACGCCGTAGCATGGTGCGTAGCAACACTGTCGTTATTTTGAATTTAATCTCACCTTCTGTCCAACTAATTACAAAGAAACTAAGTCATAACAACATGTTAGGTTTCGATACTCTATTGTAATAAGATCATGTCCTAGTTTATTAGTGTGTTATTACTGGAGTTTCTTTCAAACAGTTATTAAAAAAATATTATTATTATAAGAAAAATGCGGTTCTTTGCTTGTTATGTCAAGCGGGTTTGAATTATATTTTAGAGCGCAGTTTCTTTTCAGCACACGTGGCATTAAAAAAATAATTTATAAAGTTTTGATAAAAATTTGTAGGAAAGGACAAGAAAATAAAGTAATTCTTTGTATTCTATGATTATTAATTGATTAATACGTAATAGAATTACCTCACCTTACCTTACCTTAACTCTTCCCTATGTGAATAGCATATGCACTTTTTCGTTGACTATTGATGCCTTTAAATACAGCAATTTTTAAAGGGCTGCTACGCTTGTTGTCTTTAGAGATATTATGTACAATCTCTCAAAGCTCAAGTAGTTTAAAATTTTATAATATGGAACTGTTGTGAATCATTGAACTTCTTCAATAAAGAAATGTATTATCATCACTTGCCTAGCCTTCTCCCAACTATGCTGGTCAGCTGCTTGTTTAACTGGATTTAGTTGAATACCAGTATGACATAGAGCAACTGGCGATCTTACCTCCTTAACCTAGTTACTCACAAAGAAAACTTTTTCGTAATGTTCTCGTCCTAGAAAACACAGTATCAATTTTAATAAGACAAGGCACGTCGAACTTGGACTCGGTGGCGTACTATCATCATTAATGACGTCATTTGTCAAACTGACCCTCCACTGTAGCACACCACGGGAATGCTTAAGATATTGTGGACATGTTATCGGAGGAGAGCGGTTTGAGATTTTTTTTAAGGCTAGAAGGGGTGATTACTGAAATAACGGGTAATAGAAAAATAAGGAAGAAAACCTCAAATCCACCATCTATGAGGGCTACAAGATTTTCTCCAGTTCTTTGAGTCAACAGATTTCTATGTTTGAAGCAGAAACTTGCCATTCGTCCTTTCTGATTTTAAGCATATAAAACGCGAATCAAACATGATTCTTTTGACACAAAAATCTTTTTGTCTGCTTTATAGAGCTTGCTTTAGGGTCAACAATATCCTCCCTGGTGGGTTCCAGCATTGTCGAGGCGGGGGGCTCAGTAACCGTGGCTTGGACAACCACGGTGAAGCGAAGAGGAACCCGAGGAGGGGCCGCTAGTCAGGGCTTTTGCCGACAAGCCGACGACGCAGCGGCCAATAAGTAGGTTGCGGTGGCGTATGGGCGCCATCGCAACTGAGGCGGGCCGCGATGTGGTATGGTAGGCATCGCGGCTGAGGGTTGGAGGCCGTGGCGGGAGAGGAGTGCCGGTATTACGGAGCGCCACTCGCCCTACCCTCCGCGGCCTGCATGGGACGCCACCGTCTGATGGCGGACGCGGTGGGGCCGCAGCGGAGGAGGAGTATCGGTATAGCGTTGGCCGCTCTCCCTATCCCCTGCGGCCGAAAAGTGGTAGGTGGCGAGGCCACTGTCCTGACCCGTCACAAGGGGACCAAGGGTGCCATACACGGGGTCGTAAGGCACCCATGTGCTGGTTTGGTCCCTGGGGTAGTCACGGCGTACAGTGTGTTCTGGTGCGCCGGTGATGGGGGGTAAACCCCAGAGGAGGGTCCGGAGACGGACAGCCGCGGCGGGATCGCGGATGTATGCTGACGCGTTCCCGTGGTCCCGCCATAAGCGGCACAGGAGGACACCGTGGAGTTTTAGTGGGTTAGAGTCCCACATAACTGCGCTATCTCCCCGTGGTAGCGCAGTATGCATGATTCTCCACGATGAAAAAAAAAAAACGAAAGGGTCAACAATATGCAACTGAATTCATCAGTAGCAGAGCATCTGTCATCTGACCTAGGATTACCTGACTTACATGTAATAAGGTTTTCAAATATGTACAGTTTCTGTCCTTTGTCGCTGTTGTGCAATTACACAACTGGAAAGGTGCTGTACTCCCACTTCAAAAACAAAACATGTCAAATAATTCATGTACAGCTATTGGTTTTCTATCTAATAAAAAAACAATTTTTCAAATGGTATAGTACTCGCTACAAGTCTATTACTCAAACCTTACACAAAGGTCACGTGCTCAATATTTACGGCACAGAATGGACAGAGTACGGTTTGTGCTTTATTTTCATAAGTAAATCACAGCACTACCATAAGAATCCATGACTTACTATAATGTTAAGGAAATCGCTCAGAATGTCCGGTATTTTTCCGTATTTTTTACGTTTTCCTCATGATATTGAACGCATGTTATTAATCGCGTGTTCAGGAATCTTGGAAGAGTTCTTGGAAAAATATTATATGTTTAGAAAAAGCAAGTGAGTTTAAGTGTAAACTATTAAAAGTTTTTCTTGTGGGTGTTGATAAAGGTCAGGCAGTCAACTTTGGTTATTTCAGCATATAAGTATCGGGTTCGAAGCTTGCACGAACCATATTTTTATTAGACTACAGTTATTCCGTGTCAGAAAGTGCATGTGATATTTGTATCTGAGCTTAGAGGTTAAATATTTTGCATATATTTTCGTAAAAAATTATCTCTGGAAGTTTTGATCCGGTTACGAATTCTTTAACCGATAGAAAACTTCACTGTTGCTATGTCAAAGGTTAATTCTTAACCGACAAAAAATGGAGGAAGTTCTCAACTCAAAGGCTTACTTAAATTCACGACACCTTCCTTCAGATAATCCTATAATAGCCAAAGAGACATGAAACGCGCTATGATATTGGTACCTAAAAAGATACGATACGACTCGCTCCCAGCTGGTATTTACAAGCACTAACACAAAAACATTGACTTCCCTCCAATTCAAAGACCAAATTTTCTTCGACTTCCCTCAAATTTCCATTCATAATTACAAGAAAACATTAAGTATTACTTAGAATAACCTAAATTCTGTCATGTAGGAAATTAGGGATTACAATATTTGTATGTTGAAGGCATACTTATTATTTTTGGGTTATTTGAGTTTTATAGGCCCTTGAAACCTTGCGGCTAAACCTGTCAACCTTGGGTTTAGTAAGTTTTAGTAAAATTCTATGTTTTGTTTAAAAAATATAATGATATATTAGTTTTTATTTTCTTAAGAAATCCGTTTCACGAATTTGGAACAAACTTTGATTTTAAACAAATAATTTGAGATTTTCTCACGATGTTTTCCTTTTAAAACAAGTCTTGGTGTTTGTGTTTATTAAATTTATTTTGTCTTTCTTATTACAACGAAAATATCACCATTCTAAAAATATTTTTGCTCCTTTTTAAACTTTAAAATTTTCTCAATTTGGCTTTCAAATTTACAATAACAATCTGAAGTAGGCAGCCACTACAGAAATGAGGCACGTGAAAATAGACGAAAACTCTTCAAACATAAAAGCGTACAAAAAATAACATTCTTCAAGTGCCTTCAATTCCCCTCTTTCAGTATTTGCCGAACAAAAGCTTGACCTAACTCCGCCAGCGATGGGGCGTCTATACTCTATGAAAACACAGGGATCCAACTAATTCAGGATTTTTATTTTTTTGTGTGGAACTCTCTATATTAAATTTTTTTATCAGAAAAGCCGGGTGGTTGTTACTTATAACCGGCGTGCGTGTGTGACTTGAAGTATCAACGTAAACAAAGCAAAAGCAGCATGTAAGGATGGTAGCAGGTGGCGTTTTGTATTTCCTACACCCATGGGAAAAAAGGCGTGAGCTTATGTATGTCTGCGATTGGCGTTCGAAATATTGCCGACACCTACAAACTTCCAATCATGTGGTTTTGCAAACTATTACGAAGACCCTCGTCTTTCCGGTCGCAGTCTCAAGGGATGACAGCTTGGCTACTAGTTCTTTAAAGGCTCAAAAAGCACTTTGAAATGCCGTGGTGTAACCGTGATGTTAACGGACCATCTCGAACTTCTTGGTGTTACATTGACATCGACCCTCAATTTCGTTCCATTCATTGAGGCGAAAGCTCAGTTGGCTGCAAAAAAGTTGGGGATTCTTTCAAAGGTGAGACGGTACTTCACACCTGAACGGCTGCTCAATTTGTATAAAGCACAAGTTAGGTCCTGCATGGAGTACTGCTCTCACCTCTGGGACGGATCTGCCAAATTCCAGCTTGATAACCTTGATTCGATTGACAGACGGGCCAAGAGGCTTATTGGCAATGATGCACTGGTCGCGTCAAAGCTCCTGAGCCTCGAATGTCGGTATTTTTATCGGTTACATTTCGGGGAGTGAGCGACGGAACTGCACAATTTGATTTCACCCTTTCCATCATCAGACTACAAGACGTACGGCCATGCGACATCGGTTCATGGTAGTCATCCCACCCATACGCATAAAGCTTTTTGCTAATACTTTCATTTTGCGCATAGTTAAGGAATGGCATTCCCTTCCGGGGTCTTTGTTTCCTGATAGCAACAATCTTGGGGTCTTTAAGTCAAGAGTGGATAAGTTTCTTCTAGGCAAGCGTGCTTCACTGTAGACCACATCATCGCTTACCATCAGGCGAGATAGTGGACAAACGCGAGCATTTCGATGTTAAAAAAAAAGAAATAGACATTGAATTCACTGGACACGCACAACTGACTTGTATATACTTAAAGTTCAACTGAATAGGTTAGGTTTGGTGAGAGGCAAGGAAACATGCTTTTAATTCCCTTGAGTTCCATTAGGGTTATAGTAGAGTACACACAGGGTACGAATCTCATGCTCTTGCAATGTAGTGAGCCAATCAAAACAGAGAACGTAGCTAGCAAAATGCAAGGCTTCAGTATATATAGGATATAACTAACCAGCATTTAGTCTTTGCTTGCTGCACTCAGGATTCTACTCTAGAATCCTTCGCTGCGCTCTGGTTTCAAAAAAACACTCTTGCCTTTAAAATAATTTTTTGCTCCCTAGATAAACAATCTACAATATTATCTTTTGTTTTTGCCATCGAATGGCTAGAAGCAGAAGAGGTTTCTTACTTTCAAACGGTTATTCATTAAAATGAAATGGCCACAAAATGGACGTTTATCTGAACATTCATCATTTTATGTAATTGATTAAAAGCAAACTCAACGATCTCGTCAAGACTTTTCTTTTACAACAATTCAATTCCATTTTAAATTGAGACTCTCTGTAATAATAGAAACCAAACGGTCTTCATAAACAGCGTTACAGTCACACAAGATATATGTACTGTAGTGGAATCCACTGTTAATGGCAAAAGGATATATCGGGTAAAGGAGAAATTCGTTAAAAAATAATAATGATTGATTACCACTGTGATAAACAAAAAGAAACAGTCGTTGCGTATTCCACACGAAAAAAATCGCACATTAAAACATAAATTGACAAATAAGTACTAAAGCCAAAAGCCATGTATTTGGTAAAAAATAAAACTTAAAATTAGCGCTCCATCCTTCATCAGCTTGTAGTAGTCCACTCAATCTGGCTAGCCATTTCTCAACTGTTCAAGGTTGGCTTCCAGTCTTACCTCTCCAGTGTCTCCTATCAGCATTTAAATCTCAATACCAGTATTTTACAAAAAGACACTACCAGCCTAATCCACTCGATATGAAACACCTCACATTGCACGCCATTGAGCTCGATATTAACTTAACCATAGGCCAAAAACCAATCTTTATCTAAAAACCACCAACGAAATAAAATTCAATATCGCACTACTTAAAAAGTTGCACTTTTTTCAAAATAATTAAGAGCATCGTACTGGGAAACTAGATTCTCCGTAACGAACCGTATAAAAATAGAGGAAGTGTTGAAAGGAATGGGTTGTCGCCGTCACTTCGGGTAACTGATGCGAATAAACTGAACAATGTATAACCGGTAATGCACTTTTTTTTTAGAGGCTAGAATGAAATTCAGGCCGTTGTATTAGCAAGTGGTGGAAGACCGAATTAAGTGCCTGCTTTTTATGCAGCTGTTGACTGCTATAGGTTGCCCACTTGATTTTAACTTTAATACGTATCAATGTTATAAGTAGTCTCCATAGCTATACAGTTAATCGAGGTTTCAAATAAATAAATAGACAGGCTACAAGCCTCTAGGATTACCTATAGCTCAGCCATATAAATCACACTAGTTCAGTATATTGCATACGATGTGTTTGACACTTGTGTAGGTCAGTATTCAACTGACACGAGTAGGAAACTGATGTCCGTTATTTAGTCTTTATATATGGCAAGTCAAAATAGACTTTATATATGGCAATAGTTTAATGCAACTCCCTGCTTCCAGCGGGCACAAGGCAGTCAGGCTTACTACGCCTTGGCGTACCGGCTTCATTCAACTGACAAACTATGCGGACAATACGACAGCCTTTAGCATCGCATAATCAGCTTATAATGTAACTCTACAGTGAAACTGGCTTGTCCGTGAAAGGGAATCCGAAATCCACCACACTGGCAATTTTCGGTCCTAAAACATATAACGGTTTCTTCCCTATGTTTTCTTTAACCGTTTTGCGAGCAGTGGTGATGAAATAAATTACACTAAGGGAAGTAGGTACGTGTAAGGGTTTTATCCACGGTAGTAGTAACTGCCTGCTATCGTCGACCAACTACTATCAACAAACGATAAACAAAATTCTTGAAAAATAACTATGACTAACAATTGTCTCTTCGTTTGACAATTACTCGTCAAAAAAATTTTACTTAAACTGAACTTGCCAACATAATATAACAGCAAGTTCAACTTATCCGTGGTTTAAACTAAATCATCGGACATACAAATGTAAACTAAGTAAAGTGTTTCCTTGCATGTTGTTAATTGTACAGTTATGTTTAACTGTTAAGAACATTTTTACGGCGTATCATCAAACTGTTACTACATTTAGTAAACATGAACTAAATGTCCTATAGTGGTAAAATATAGCCGACAAGTGATTGTCTCCAGACCCCAGTGTAGTGTAAATAGAAACTCTTTGTTCTGAAAGTTTCAGTAGTAGTATAGCTCATTGTGAAGGAAACTACTACCACGGTAGCTGTTACTTTTTAGCATGGAATATCTGCCATTGACCTTGTTGAAAAAGGTATTGTCAATAAACGACAGAACCAATAAACCAACCAGGAATACGTACGGTATAAAAAAATACAACACTACTTACCAGCTTATCACAAAGTAAAAGAATTCTATTTGACTTTCCTTTCTTATATTATTAATCCAAGATACCGCCTCCTTTGCAATTCAAAGTAACGGACAGAGACTGATAGCATCCTTCGTAAAACTGAAGGCTCTGCCCAACCTTATAGTTACAGTGTGAGAAAGGGGGCGTGCTGTAAATCAGCGTCGACCAGCGTAAGTAGCCATACTGGACACTGTTCAATATGTGCTGAGCCCGCTCCTTTTGCCACACTGTAAAAAAATGGGCTTCGGAACTTATCTTGTGTTCGTTTATTATAGTATAGCAAATAGTTATTATTATAGTATAATAGTTCGCAATAAATCTTTTATTTCTTTAAAACTAAAATAACCATTAGAAATAAGAACTATGACTGTATTCAGATAATCGCTCCATACATGAATGGAACTATGTATGGAACGATTATCTGACTATAGTAAAAAAAAAGGAGTAGGACTGCTTTTTGGTTACAAGATTCGATAACTGGGTAGGGCACTGTAATTGGTTGTTCTATCACCACTCACTAATACGTATGATATAACTAGCACATAATGGCGAGAGTGGCTGTACCTCCTTTAAACGATCCACAAAATCAAACACTCACTACGCAGCAAATAAAATCTCAAAATCTCGAAAAAGTTGACATTCTTCACCCCTGTAACTGTGCCGGCGCCAACATGACAGCCCCACAGAGCAAAGATGAATCTTTTAACAACACCGCGGACGATTTGAATTTCAAATTGGGCTGCTACCATTAATCGTGAGGATATAGGGTAGTCAGTTGCGGGCTGAGGGCTGCCAAGCAATGGCGATTGTAAGTAGGCTGGGAGGGTGGTCAAGCATTGTGTTGATTTGGTAGTTATGTTTTTTAAAGATATTCATAGAAAATGATCCAAAGGAAAAAATGAGTTTTCTTCGCACTTCCTGACGTAAGCAATGAAAATTACTAGTGTAAATCTACTGGCAAAATCCTTGCGAAAAATTTAGCTCCCCATTGAAGAGTACCCGTCTTTATCCTACATGTTTATCTGCTGATAGACTTACGGTTTTCTTCTTCCATGTAATGAAACTCAGCCTGCCAACATTCCACATAGAAAAAAATCGGTAACAGTGAAAAAGGTATGCATAAATTTTACTTTTAAAAGCTCTAGTATAGTACCTTTCGCGAAATTTTCAGAACTCGTAAAGTCCACAACCTAACTACATGGCAAGTTACTTCAGCTCTGACACCGGGGACGTCTTAAATACTAACTCGATAGGTGAACCTTAGTTTTAGCATGTAGGTACACAGAGACTACTTTTTGGGAACCAGGATCAAAATTTTACGTTAAATATTGTCAACTTAAGCTCCATAATTCGTCTGGGTTCTTAAAGCTCTGAGGGCCCACAAAGTGATATTCTATCAGAGATAACGATTATTAAAAGTCTAAAATGTTAAGAATTAAACCGCGTGGCATTTCGGTAGCTCTAATCATTTCGTACTTTTGTCAGTTGTTATCGCTAATGGAATGTCACTTTTTGGACCCTTATTACTGGACATGGACTTCCCTTGGAAATCGCCGACCACAACGACCGGATTTTCGCGAACTACTGCGGTGTTAATCCACTTTGTGGGAGGAACACACTCAGTAAGTATCACCCTGTGGTTGCCATTCCAGATCTTCTCAGTCCCATCCTTTCTTTTAACAGCCCACTGCCATCTACAGTAATGAAAGGATATAATAAAAATCTACTTAGCACGTATTTTACAGCATAAAAATTCTTATCTACAACAATAATTTGTTTCAAAAACATAGGCACAAAAACTTGAACTCAAACACCCCTCTAATCGTCAGTGGGCACCTTTCTTTATAAATAAAGAGAAGTTTACACTATGCCGACTACTGCTACCAATAAGAAAAACAAATAGAGTGCCTAGATACAAGCTAGTTCTCAAAATGGCGTTTTCATGTCGTAATTAAATCTGATAAAAAGACTACGCTGAGCAGAAGGGGCATTTGCATTTAATTAGGGATATTTCTTGTTTTGTTTGAGAAAACATCTTTTACGACTCATTAAAAGATAGGTCAGAATGATGATGTTTGTATTAATATGTAGTTGTCTATAATTTTATCTGTTGTTTAATCTAATATTAAGGAACCCATTGGCAAGACTGGTGTCGGATTTTTCTGGCTTTTTTCTACCCGTAAAGGCTGTCAAAGGAAGGCCGGGACCAACTGCTTAGTGTGCTTTTAGGTACGAATTATTACTGAACCATAATCTCCTCGTATTAGAAAATAACATTTATCATTTCAAATTAATCCAATTATCCATCTGTCTTTCTAAAGCGGATTAGTTTACCAAAGTAAATTGACATTATTCAACATTTTGGTCAGCCCAATTACGCTATAAATATTGCGTTATAACAACCAGTGAATGTGGTCAGTACTATTATTGCTTCCGGCGGTTTTGATACTTTGCTAATACTATTAGTAGTTAATTGTGTGATTTAGGCCGGTCTTTTGTAAACTTAGTTGTAATGTTTAATTGTAAGATGTAATACCGAAAAATAGATGGTTCTTGAAGAATAAGGAGCCAAACCGCGGGCAAAACCTATACTAGGTAGGTATGGCCGCAGGCTCTACCATCGTAGAGCTTGCGGCCATACCATCGGATCATCGGAAGATAATCCGATTGCAAAGTTAGATCGTATTTCATGAAATAAAAGGTATTATGGAGCGTAGTACCTAGTAAGATATCTACGCCGTCACCTACGAATTACAAAGTAGACGTGACGACTCACGGCTAGTACACTTAGCTTTGACAGCCTGACAACATCCAAAGGGGAGATTACCACAAAACTGATCGGAGGGTCCTTTTCTATATATTATAGGATGTGGAACTCCACCCTGTTTCTCTTACATCTATACTACCACATTCTAATGAAATGTATCCAATTTTTTTTATTTATCAAACTTGATCACGACTCACAGTAAGTTCCAAACCAAAACTTTTGCCCTAGCTAACCCATTATTATTAACATTCGTAGCTGATTGCGATCACCAGCCTAAACCCGTCAGTTAATCTAAATCTTGTAATTGAGTTAAAATTTATGAGGCCACCAAGTTTCAAGCTAGACTATAAAATAACAGCTCATTTACACGAAGAGATTTAATTGCCAAGACTACAAAAAGGAGATTACAAAGCCAAAGGTAAAGGTTTTCACAGAATGTATCAGCATAGCCTATATAGCTTCTTTTCACCTTCTGTGCATGTTCAGCAGTGATGATGAGTCATGCTAATAAGTCATTATTAACGGTTCAAAGAGAAACAGCGCTATGATGGATAACGGGCGAACATACGCAAAAAACAGATTCGTATTAGAATCAGAAAAAATATCCAAAATGCAAATGTGTTTTGGATAAGTCTCGATGAATAAGGGTAATTTTTTATACATGTTTGCGATACTTGCCCGGCTAGTCTTGCCTACCAGTCTCGCATAGACTATGTAATGTCTCAGGAGAAAACCGTCTCATGTAAATGTGACTTTGAGTGCTCTGCTTCTGAGAATGGTAATCGTGCTAATATTTGACTAGAATGTTTTGTTTAGTCTGTTTATATTGATATTTAGACTAACTTATTTGAACTCATAACCCAATTAATCTGACTATTATTATAAACGTGAAAGTTTGTGAGGATGGATGGATGGATATTTGTATGCATGTTTGTTCCTATGTGGCATTCTAGACCAAACGCGTCGTTGACGTAAGAATCATCAAAATCGGCCAATTTTGATGATTCTTACGTCAATCGATTCATCTTAACCCTGCGAGTGTCACTAGCTACATTAAAATGGGAAAATAGTAAAATGGCGGATTTTGGGCGCCATATTGTGGGGGCCAAATTTTTATTTTCTTCCTAACCCATCATGTGGGGTATCAAAATAAAGGGTTTTAAAACTATATATATCAAAATAAATTAAAAAATATAAAACACTTATATGTTTAAATGCACCTAATTCTAAAAAAAAAATAACAAAAAAGTTGTAAATAAAAAATACATTTAAAAATAACAAAAAACCCGACTGCTTAAAAAGCGAACTAAAAAGACGTAAACAAGAAGAAAATCATGCTGTGCAGTCGGAGGATGGCTTTGATCAGCCAGTTCGCGCATATGTAAGTATACTGATTTCTGTTGCCAAGCTATTTAAATATTCTATTCTAGTTTTTGCCATGTTATTTTTATTATTCCTAAGCTCGCGTTTGACCACTTCCTTACCTAATGGTAACCGATGATGTGATCGACGATGGAGTATGCTTGCTAGTTAACCTGTTCTTGACTCAAAGGCTATTAGAAAACAGTCTCCTAAATACAGTGGTATACAGAGTGCTGGTTGCAATACAGGCTCAAAACAACATGTCAAGTTTTCTACGTTATTTACGGCACAACTTTAACAATACGTTTACGAGCTAAAACCCTTAACTCAGAGACGATATAATATCATACCATTTCAAACGAAATGTTTCTGGTTTATATTTTAAAATTTCAGCGCATGAATTTGAAACCTTGTTAAAATCTCAAGTGTTGTTAGAACGCCTGGTTATCCACACCGAGCGTCGTATTTAACCGCAAAACATTTTTGCATATTTCTTCTAAAGGACTGCAATAAAAAATGGGAAATATGACATACGATGCAGTGGAAAGATTTGTAGCTGTCGTTGAATTGTAGTGAAGTGTGACAAAT
Organism: Orthosia gracilis; assembly: GCA_947562075.1. Classification (NCBI taxonomy): domain Eukaryota; kingdom Metazoa; phylum Arthropoda; class Insecta; order Lepidoptera; family Noctuidae; genus Orthosia; species Orthosia gracilis. The sequence continues at coordinate 8,296,089 of OX387266.1, read as the reverse complement.
ATTTTAAAATTCTTGTCATATTGTTGTAACTTAGATGCTAGTGGATCAGCCTTTATTCGAGTACAGTATCGTTGTGACGTAAGAAAGTTTGTTGAAAATTTAGCTTGTACTCGATTTAAAACAAGAAAAATACGAGTTCATTTTCGTCTTAAAACACACTTTTTAGCCCACTTCCGACTGAAAATACCTCCAGACTGAGTTGAGAAAATCAGAAAATTAACATCACAACTCTCTTAATTTGCAAGAAGTGTAAAGTTTCGCGTTCTGAGAGAATGCTTTGGCTATAAAAATAGATTAGGAGTACCTACTCTGTAATTTACGGAGGCGTTACACGATTATACCGTTGATGAAGAAAAACTGCTTTGTTATGTGAGTATGTTTAAAGGGTATGAAATTACAGCTTAAAGTTGACTGTTAACGAAAATATTGCATGACATAATGAACAGCATGCCTATAAGACCTGAAGGGTAAGGCTGAGATGTATAACCTGTAGCACACTCACATTACGCCAGTTATGTTCAAGTCCCATGTAATAGGGGCAAAACTTTTGCAATTAACTGGTACAAATCCAGAAGACGGTCTAATACTGAGAAGTACGAGTTGGAAAAACCCAATAATACTTTGCCTCATTCAAAGCATCACAGCTTTGGCTACTATACCGAACAGGATTTCAATATTCCTGAGATCAATGTAGTAGGTACAGGTAGCATATTGAGATCAAATTCAATATTCTCTCAAGAATCAGGGTTCTTCAAAATAATGTTTTATACTAAACACAATAACAATTTATTTCTATAAGACTACAAATTTAATAACGAAATAATCTTTGGGTAGCAGTTCAATTAGTTAATGAACATGTATAAGTCACTTTTAATCACGGCTTGTTAGAAAACTTTGTAGCCTTTTTTACGACCAAATTATATTTCTATGAATTATGTAGATTGATCGCGTGTTAGCCGCCCCTAATAAAACTTTAATATTTTCTTTTGTTTTACTTTTTGATATCAGTATTTTTATATTTGCTAAAACTAACTTTCGTTCAAACATCAGCGCTACAGGCTTTCTTTAAATTACGTCATGATCGAATTTCAGACAAGCCTTTTAATATTATTATATAGGTTACATTATTGCAACTATTTTTAAACTAGAGTGGCAGCCATTCACAATCCACTACTTTATCCTATCGATAGTCAATTAACATTTCATATTTCCTTGCTATATCGTGGCTACAAGATTTGCAATTTTCCTCAACACGATATTTCCTCACACCAATAATAAGACCGATTGGTATAAATATTCTAGACCCGCGAAATCTGCCACGAAGAAAATTTCTCAATAAGTTATACCGATAGCGAAAATATTACTTGCTACGTCGTAGCTACGTCTACGAGCTACGGTGCTACGCTTCACGCTACAATGCGCTACGAAATATCAGGAAAACCAAAATATCATATCTACTATTCCTTATTTCAGCAAAACTAAGTTCTCTTAGAACTTAATCCCTTAATAACAGTGTAACTTGAGCGTAACATATGTTTATTATTGCGGAGGTAGATAAAACTTTGGTTATTTTATTCTCTGTCTGTTTGTTTGTCTATGAGAATATTGCGCTGCAATGTTTGCTGAGTATTTTTGTGCTTTTAAGGATAATATTTTTAAATAAAATAATCGTGTGTCTTCTGAAGAGCTCACACTGCTCACAGTGATATTTGTCGAGTTTAATAGAATCGTTAGCAATTTTCTTGTTTTTCCCCCTGGTATTAACAAAACCATCGAAGTTTTCAAGATATAGGTTTTTGGGCCTTAAGAAGCAATTGACATACTTACGACACATAGGCACTTTTCATACACAGACAAACCAAAACCTATTAATCATATTTTGTAATTTACAGGTTAATGTACAAGGATGTTGGCAAATTCAGGTCTTAATTATCATTTTTTGCTCACGAAGTCATTAATTGACTAAACTTAAAAAAAAGTTATTGTTCCTTACTAGATATGAACCTACCACCTGTTCATAAAATACCCTACCGCATCGACCTATTCTATTAAACTTCAAACCCTAATCTGAACCGTTGTAACCCCTTATCAATAACTGTGTAACCCCATCGATATCAACCTGTAACCTTCCAACTTGGGTAATCAATACACCCCCCAATTTCATGGTGTTGGATAACAGACAACCATTAAAACTATCTTAATGGCTTTTGAACTACCGTGGTCAGATAACTGTCTAACTAAAGGGTGATATTTTTTAGGCAAGGGCCTTTATGGCAGCAACATTAGATAAGCAGAAAAATATTTTCTCAGAAACGCGTTTCGATTTTACGTCGTGAATTTCGGAATTTTTTTAAAACAATTATTTTTTTGCGCTAAAAGCAATCAAATGTGTTATAACGTTTCCTGGAAATTAAAGCCGCTGTTTACAAAAAAAAATACGAAGTAGTATTTTTTTTAAATCACACTATGCTTGTATTCCCGGAAGGGTTAAGCAAAGGAGTACTAATTAGTACACCCGCATTTCGCCAGTTTTGTTTAATTTCGATGTGATAGAGGGCGAGCCTATTGCCATCAACCAGGAAAAAATCTACCAAATGAAAATTAATATTTTGGGTCAACCTGTATAGTCAGAATATTATACAACCCTCAATTCAACTAAAAGTATTTAAATCAGTTTAGGGTAAAATGTATGTTCTAATTTCGGTTCAAAGTTTAATTTAATGATCAAAGTGAATTACAACGGTTACTAATTAGTTGTCAAAAAACATATTTTAGGAAGTTTTGGGTGAAATCGTTGGCTCTTCCAATTTCGTTTATGATAAAGGTCGATTACATTTATTTGATCGGTAATTTTAGTTAATGGCGGTTAGGTAGGCAGTGTTTGCGGTTCACAATTCTTTAGCAGCGGTGGAAAGATTGAGCGTTATTGGAAAAAAGATTATGTTTAAAAAAAGTCTGCATTAGGTTAAAGTATTTCATTAGATTTAGCACAGCAAGGACTTTTTGGCTAAAATTATAGCAACACTAACGTTCAACCATCCCACATTCTCACACAGAGGTTTTACATGCATAAATGATTTTCATTTTTGGTCTTATCTTAACAAAGTCGCAGCACTTTGAACAGTTTATCAAACTTTTCCCAATCTGCAACTACACACATCTTACAAAATAACCTATTCAAACAGATAACTCATATTTTCCTAACTCAAATAAAACTCTTGTGGACGTAAAACTTCATGTAGCACAAGGAAATCACTTGAGGGACACGTGACGTCACGTCACGCGTCACGAGATTTATGACGTAATTTATATCCATACTCCCAATACGTGCTTAGGTGACCACTTCTTCACGTCTTCACCTGAAAGTGGTTATTACCATACTTACCTAAATAATAATATTATTTAGGTGACGCTGTGAGCTGACATATTATGTCAGCAAGGTACGAGTATCTTGAATATGGTCAAAAGACTCTGAAATCATCTTTTTCCCAGGTATTCCTTCATTTTTTATAAGGGCCTGACGCCTTGCTAGAATCTTATGGTGACATTTGTGGCCATACACCTGCCCTAATGTAGTTTGAGTTACCAAATGTCTGAATATGTTGATTTCAAATAAAGAAGAATAAGATTTTCTTGTGTACAATGGTAAAGAGAACGATATCTTTCTTTTAATGAATTTGATTGAGGGCTGAATTTAGTGGTAGTTTCGACGAATTAAGGGTATCGTATCGGGTTTGAAATTCATTGTTACGGTCAATGAACTTTGTAGTTAAGTTTAGGTCTTTTTTATTTAATATCGATTTTTTTTTTTAATTTTTCTCTCGCGAGTTACAGATAAAATAACTCCTTTAGCGGCTTTTCACTAACTCTGTATAAAACAGCAGGTTTATTTTATGCGTTGTCTTTCAATAAAACAGAATCTTAATACCTAAACAGAAACCATTGAAAACCTCTCCCTAACTTCATACAAACACAAAATATCATTAACAACTTCGCAAAAAACTCTTAAACGCGCTGTAACATCGAAAAAGGCGCAAGTTATTCAAGAAGACACGGTTACTTTAGTATTCCGGGCGTCTTTCGAATTCCATTTCAATAATAAATTATGTCGAATACAAAGGATTTCGATCTTTAGATGTTTGATCGTTTATTGAACTATCACACATAAAGGGATTCCAACTCACTAATACACTACGGTGGCCTCCTGTGCCGCTTATGGTGAGAACACGGGCACATGTTAGCACTCACCGGGAACCCGATGCGGCTGTCCGAGGGTCCGGTGACGGACAGCCGCAGCGGGTTCGCGGTTCTCTGTGGAGCATCCTCCATCACTGGCGCTCCAAAACACGCTGTGTACCGTGACCACCCCAGGGACCTTACCAGCTTCGGCCCTCCTTTCCCGCCTCAGCCTCCAACCCTCAGGCGTTATATCCTATGGGTATGGGAAGCCCCATAAGACATTGCGGCTCACCTCAGTTGCGTTGTCGCCCAGGCAGCACTGCCACCTACATGTTGGCCGCTACGTCGTCGGCTTACCTCCCCGCCGCACGGTTACTGAGCCCCCCCGCCTCGACAATGCGGGAACCCACCGGGGGGGGGGGCTCATTAGCAGCCTGGAGTCTGGAATCATTTTCAGTTCATGTAACTTAAACATAACCGCTGTAGTGTGGGTTTGCTCTAAATAAACCTCTGCATAATCCTCCGGCGAAAACAGAACTATTAATTTCCAGTCTAAAATGGATTTAGTATACCTATGTTACCTCCTTACCTATGGTTCGGGTAGGAGAGTTAGGTTCCGAATCAATGAAGATGAGAAAGAACAGCAGCTCAAAGTCTGGCTTTATGCTCAGTTATAAAGAATGGGTTCGCTTGCAATTACATGAATTTAAACTTAACTCGCAAAAATACGGACGTATTATACTCGTAATAAGAGTTCTTTACTGTCTAAGATATTGTTGCGAGCAATACTTCGATCCCCGTACTTGGCCAAGTGTTTAGCTAGCCTATTAATAATTCTCTCGGGTATGTATTTATGTACTCGTTTATGTACTCCTCTATTGCAGACCATGGTCTTATGCGTTACACGATTAAAAGCAGATATTGCGAAACAAATTCTGTAAACATTACGTTTTAATCATTTGTATTTCGAGACCTTATCAATAGGCCGCTCAACAATTGAAATCAACCTTTTCTGCGCCGACGAAATCCCGAGCTTGTAACAAAAAATATAAAGGTATTGAACGACTTTACTACTAAAACAAACCAATGAAATGTTTAGTCGTTTATGGGCGTTACTCAACATCTTTGAAGAGAATCCTGGAAGATTGGGAGATATCCTGGAAGAGATCGCGGAATGCGATAAAGCCGCCTGTTGTATATTTTTAGTTTTAAGTTTATTTGGTTCCTGTATTTTCTTGTGTATAATAAAGTGTATGTAAATAAATAAATAAATCTATGGACTATGGTCTTACTTTGAAAACTGAGACCGCGCAATAAAATACAAGGCCCCTAACAATGTCTCTTGATATTGTAGTAACAATACATAGCCCGTTATGTAACTACAACTCACATTTCTTCAAGCTACTTAATTGATTTACAAATAATATTCCACCATAAAAAGACCACATAATAATCCCGATCCATTTTGAGGCCTGAACCAAAATTCACAATGGCTGCGGATGGCGCCACCATGCGTGAAAAAGCAATTAAAATAAAATAACTATCCCTTGTAATTTGTTTGAATGTAATAATAAACTGGTGATATTTCAAAAACCTTGTATTTACTTTATCCAGGCTTGTGTTTGTTGGCATCAGGAATTATTGGGTTCAGTTGGTACTTTCGGGTTAAAGGTCGAGGAATAAATTTAACTACTTTTCTGGTTCGTTAGTTTGTAAGACAGTGACCTAGCCTTGTAACCAGTTTAGGCTTGTAGCTAAAACTTTGCCTAGAGAGCTCCACGAAAAGCTAAATTATATTGCCAGATGGTGATGTGTTATCTCTTGTCCTTTACTGAGCTCACTGAACTTACTTCGGACCTTAGAGGGAAGATCTCATCTACTTAATATAACATCAAGCTTGTATTTCCCAAAGGGTAAGGCTAAATTGTACCTACCTACATTACACCAGATGATTATGGGGACGAGCTTATTGTATGCAACCGGACTCTGAGCTACAAATGAAAATTTCCATGAAGAAATCCCAATAACACTTTGCCCGAATCGGGAATCGAACCCAGGACCTTATGCACAACAGAAGCGGTTGTGACCACTAAACTAACGAAGCAGTTACTCTATTAAAACTACAAAAAAGATGAGTTTTACTTTTTATCACTGAAGTAAAAACGTTTCAGTATAAAATTGGCGTTTGCAAACAATATCTAAATAAGATGGAAAATCTAATTTTAATTTTCCGTGTATTGTAAGAACTCTTTTGAGTGAAAGATCAAAGTGCATAGGCTTTTGCAAGTGTCTGTCTGTTTACACAAAAAGACACGAATCGTTCTTTAAACTTTTCTTGTTGGTGCGTGAAGCGAATAGATCATGATTTCTGCAAGCAAAAACCTAGTAAAGTATGTCATAGATACATCTATTGATAAAAGGCAAAACTGATCACGGAGGTTGGGCTATCTCCCTGTTCTGCTGGTCCTAAGAGCGATGACTGAGCGTGAGTCTAGGGTTAGACCGCCAAGTCGGGCAGTTTTTTAGAGTTTTAATTTAAGATGGCAACAATTTAGCCTTCTACTGCATGAGACTTTAATAAAAGTTGCAAAATAAGGTGTTCATAAACCACTGCTTACACCTTCACGCAATACAGATGTTATATTTAACCTCATGTCACAAAAATAATAATAGAAATAAATGCTCACATAACTTCAAACATAACAGAGCTGCCTTTAAATCCTATTCACCCAAACAATACCTTAAAAACCTCATAAACTGATAAAATACCGAAATCGCCTGAAAAAACAACTTTAATAACGTCAACAAAAATATAAAACCGCCATCTTTATAACCTAAAACGTAAAAGCTGTAAATCAGCTCTTTCGCATATAATATAATCAAAAACGTCTCTCTCATGATTTTCATCACAAAAAAATATGAATCCCATTCAGCACAAGAATTAACGAAATTCCGGCCATAATTGCTGGTGACAAGAGGCAGGAGATCCAGAATTATCACTTGTATTACGTCGTTTTTGCAGCTCCATAAGACATGGAACGGAAGAAGAAGTATCGGGCGTTCTGCGGCAAGATGGGCAGATGCCATTGTTGCCATCGCGGGTAGAACCGCTGGCACAGTGACGTGGGGATTTGCAGAAGAAAAGGGAGGCCTATGCTCAGCAGTAGGCAAAGTCGGGCTGTGAATGATGATGATGAAGACATGAAATTGCAAATTTGGCAGAAAAGCTTACATAGAGACATGACTTAACAATGCGACTCCGATGTGTCGAACATTTTTACTAGAAATTGGATATGGATAATCTGAGGGCAAAGCAGTGCATCCAACAAGTAGAGCAAAGGAACAGCCGTCAGCCATACTTTTCTCGAAGCCATTCAGGACATTTTCAACCCCCCTTTAACTTTGTTGTGGGTAAAGCTTGAAGCCTGAGTTTTCAGAGGCTAAGAGAACATAGCATAATCCCAAATAACATTTCATTTGAACTTGACGTTTATGAATAATTGCAAGTCAAAGTTCCTTAATTTCGTCACTGACTCAATCAATCACTCACTCACCGATCATCAAACTTCTTAGGTACTTCTAGTACACTCACAAGCTTTATATACTAACAGATATCGTTCATGTCGTCCTTTTTTGCGTGTATTTATTAAATCCATGGTTTTGCATCATACAGAAAATGTAATAGCCATGTACGAGAATCACTTCCACACATCAAGCACTTCCTCCTTTTATATTCTTGTGGAATTATTACATAAATTGCACACAAAGCTTGTTCCGCAACACAGCATGTCCCATAAATAAAAAACCCCGTCCAAGCTTTCCTATCGCACATAAACTGTGACGACGCCTGGGGTAGGCCTATGTCCAGCAGTGGACGTCTTTTGGCTGAAATGATGATAATGATAAACTGTTTTGCGTCATGTCAGTGTCATCAAAATGGCGTAAGCGCTGGGTTATGCATGTGCGCCATTTTTATGGCTGTTCTAAATTTAGAAGCCTTAATTTTTTATTCAAAAATTGTGCTTTTGTCAGTTAATAGGGCGTGACTGTGCTAAATTCGCCTATCTTAGCTATTATGCCAATAAATAATTTTGAGCGGATGCCGCTAATTTATGACGCAGGTATCCTTTGAAGGGTTTATGCCGCTTTTCGGTGACTAAGGCTGCCTGTCCACTTCGCGTGGAGTGGAAAAAAAGAGGTGCGGAGCTGTGGAGAGAGAAAATTCGCTCTGACGTCAGAGTGAAGTTTTTAATTAAAATTGACTTTTGATGAAGTTGCCATCATACTTGTTTTATGTCAATTTCATTTTAATGATAATAATTTATGGTGAGGAAAACTTGCCTGTGTATTAATTATCTGTTCAGAAATTCCACTATTTGCTCTATTTGATTTTCTGAATTGGCAGTAGATAGACAATATAAATATTTAAATAAATTCCATTCATGCAATTTGTTGTTCCAAATAAGAAAAAAGAAACCACAGCTCCTGGCTGTCATAAAGGCTAGCTTTTTTCGTCCAATCAGTCTACGTCTTATTATTTTAGTCGAACGCTCAGTTCTGCGTCAAACTAATCTATCATAGGTATCAAAGTCTTATCATTACAGCTTTTTCGTCTATCTAGACGCTTCCACCCGTCGGGGCATATTGATGCTCAAATAAAAGACCTTACGTGACAAATATCTTACTATCCATTTTAGTTAGCTTTTCTTTTTATTTTTTAGACATAATTATATATATTTCTTTTACGGTTTCAGTTCTTTACCTACTATATCACTTTTCCTCCCTCTATTTAGTTATTCATTAATGGGTCTGCTCTTGAGCTCGATCTGGCTTGATAGAAAATGACGAATGAGGTCGACGATGGAACTAGTGAGCCCAAAATGTGCCTGTTCAGTGTTTACTATTACTCGTAATCTTGCTTTGATGGCTGACTAATTTTTGGACCAACCTTTACAGGAGACGCCACAGGGTAAGAACACTACTACGTACATACCATGTACCTAGTTATAATATTGCCTTCCAAAGATTACTCTTTTAAATATGCAGTAGATTACCTCACCTCTTCCGGAAGTTTTATGACCATTATAAAATTTCCGATAGCCACAAATTAACAAGAACAAAAAAATTAAACCCTTCGGTTTAGCAACTCAATGAAATTAATTGGTATTATGTTTAATTAATGCAAAACGTAAACTTGTGGCGTAGGCTCACCCTTTCCTGAATTAGGCGCAATTATTCAACTTAGGCGTTTTTCAGCGTAAACGTTGGATCTTGGAGACCTTACTTAGTGATAGATATTCATTTCCATCACTAACGAAATGTAATTGAACGATGAACATGACTTGATTTTGCAGCAAAGAAAAAATACATACTAATATTGTAAACACGAAACCAACTCTGTCTATCTATCTATCATTCTGTTTAATACACTTTAGGTAAATTGGTCACTGAGTTTGAAACTTGCTTAGTAAGTCTGTAAGCTTTTCGGCAACCACACAGCCTGTCCCGCTACTGCTTATACCTTAATCCCTTAAGTGATCAAATGCAGCGATAAAATGTGTCCATTTGTGTTTGCGTGAAATGTGTTCATTAGGTTTTCATTAATAAATAACATGCTCTCTCAACAGTATGTTACGACATTCGAATTATTTGTAAATACTATCTGCCTAGTTAATACCAATACCACTCATTTAGTTTAGAGAAAATTCTTGAGATGTAAGACAGATTTGATTTCAGACGATAAATGTATTGTGCTGTATATACTTCTGCATAAGCAATACCTTTTCACCTATCACCTCTTTATGCACCGGAATGCTAATTTCTAATGATTAAAGTGTAGATTAGCACTAATAATTATAATAATAATGTTATTAAAACCGGTCACGTACATTTCTAAGAAGATAGCTGTATGCTTTTATGATTCATTAAACCCCTTTTTATATAATAGTCATAAAGAGCCTTTGGATCCCATATTACTATGTATTAATTGCTATGTGTTACTGATGACCCAGTTGGTGGAATGGCGAGAAGTTATCTCCATGCATGAATTTCATACAAAATTTGTTATAGTGGCGAATAATTGCATCTAGACATCGCACACCCTACGTTTTTATTTGTGAAAATTAAGGGGTCATCGTTAGAACACGGCCTTTTTCTTCGTTATTCACAGTATTAATAGTGACCTTCGTAACACTAACCTTTCAAACACAAAAGGCTTCAACAACCCAAAACTGTAATAAAGATCTTCATTACACGCAACATCATTCCTTTTAGACTTATTCATCAATGTTCGAAGGACCATGAAATACTGTTTGGGTGACATATTTACTCTTAAAGCTTACAGTGGCTTGATCCAGTTTTGCGTATGGCTCGCCGATGCGGGAAGCCTCGTTTGACGATAAAGTTGCTATGTGTTTGTGATTGCGTTACTCTGATGTTTGGATGAATATGAATATTTGCTTGACATTCCATTGAATATTGCGTTGACAATAACAGGCTCTCTGGGAGAAAAACGCTTTGAAGTCTTTTTTATTAAGGGTTGATAACAATGACCTGATGGAATTTGGTTTATCGCTTTTCTGTTGCTGGTTTTTAAAAAAAGCCCTCCAATTACGAACAGAACACAATATGAGATGATAGAACCTAGACTACAATGAAATTAATCTGTCTGGAAAGCAATGTAATTTTATATTCTTTTTATACTTATTATGAAAGAGTTCCGAAAATAATTTCGGGATTATCTAAAAGAAACTCAATTTAACGCCATACGCCATTTTACAAATTTCGTAACAAAATTTCTTAAGCCACATCCAAGTTTTATTGAGGCCCAAAAAATCCAATCTCTTTTTATTCCCTGCCCCAGTTAAGTCTACCAAAGAGCCTGACATCGAACCTAACACAGAAGCTTACTACATGCAAATGAGTCATCTTAGTATGGAATCTAATATCATTATAATAATATATCATTTGTATTACAACCACGTAGGTCCTTGTCCGAAAGGGGATGTAGGTTGGTTCAGACAAGCCACAGACACAGCCATGCTACACTGGCTCAAGTATCACGAAGGATAACTATTTGGTAATATCCGCAATAAAACTTCAATCGGCTGTAACGACACTGTTCAACCTAGCCATTGTAATAGAACCTAAAGTGGTGGTTAGCCACCAAGATTCTCGAATGAGCGATGGTCATTTGTAGATATTTCTGATTCGGTCTAGCGTTGCAGGCCCTAGTTAGATCAAATCAAAAGTCATTTATTCAAATTGAACTGATAATCAAATCTTTTCAAATGCCAACATTTACATGAAAACAGTCTCCAAAACGCCCATCTGTCAGCACTTCCTAGTGTAGCTAAGAAGAAGTTAAGCAACCAACTCCCCAGCAACAAATGATAACGAATGACTTTAAAAAGCTTGTTGAGACATATTGGATTCGAAAAGTGAACCACTTAGTGCTTCGATGCCACTTGGGATATGCCTTTGTCCAGCAATGGACTGCGATAGGTTGTGTTGATACAAACCAATTCTGGCCTGGCAACTTTTTTGTAGCTAAAGTGTGGTGCAACAGTGCCTCGTCTAATCAGATCCTAAATCCTCAATTGTGGTAATATCCGCATTTCTAGTTTCTCTAACGAAGTGTTAGTAAGTGAGGGTTAGTGTTCAGTGCAAAGTATGTAATGTTATTGTTATAGTATTGGGTGTATTGATTCCCGGAGTAAGTGTTATTGTTATCGGCAGTTTTAATTAAACAGCATGTTTTGGTGTTAAGAGGAATGTGGTTCTAGGAAATGATGATTGTTAGAGTTACTTTGGATTATTGTTAGCTATTTTTGGGATGGGAATAAGATTTTACTGATATTCCTAAGTAGGTACTCTCTCTACCTACTTACTACTTGCTTCAATTCGTTTTGAAACTTTATGTGTTTATTCCACCTTTAAACCTTTTGCTGGACTCGTTCTTTTCGATTTATATGTAATTTTATGAACTAGATTATTGTTTGTTTGTGTTTGTACAAAAAGAGGTGGTGGTTCTCAATTCGACATGTATATTTTTTATGTATAATCACGCATAACTTTTATAGAATGGTCCGGTTTCAATAATTCTTCTTTTGTTGGAAATAGTATATCTCAAAGTTACTCCCATGTAAATTTGAAAATTATTTTTCTCCTAAAGACAGATAATATAATATTAGCATACAGTTGCCTCATACCACACAAAGAAACAGTGCCGAAGTAACTGGCGTTTTTCGTCTGATTAAACCGATTATTTATTGTCCATCAATCTGTTTCGGTTCCGTTCCACGGCGATAGATAAATCGTGTTGGCATCGACTTGCAAGTTAAAGGGTTTACTCGGTTAGTGAATATTGTTTTCTTTAAATACAGTGAAGTTTTGTTTTATAGTAGTTTTTGCCCGTTTTTACGGTTTCTTTGTACCAATATGTGTGTTACAATGCAAATTTAAACAATCGAGTGGAATGCCTCAGAAATTTAAAACTGCACCATCCATTGGCATCAATTTTAAATGATTCGTTCTAATAATCTTTGAAATGTGAATTAAGCCCAACCTTCCATAATGTTATTGCTTAGGAGAGTTGTTAAACAAGAACATACAATTTTTATGTCCAATTCCTGAAAATGTTAATTTTACACACATTCAATAACAAATGCAACATTCAATAACATTGCAAATTGCGCCATCTAATGAGATTTATTTTCTTACCCCGTGCCTAAAGGTAGAAAAAAATGAATTTATTGATAACAATCTGCCCGCGACTTCATCTGCGTAGCATTAGTACTTCGAATAGTCATTCTTTTTAAATCGCGGAATAATATTGTAAGTTATGGGCCGCCTTACTTGAGAAATTAAAAGTTCACTATAGAAACTTCTTACTCACTTCGCCCAAATTTCCTATAAATCGGATCAGCGATTTAAGCGTGAAAAGGTAACAGAGAAACAGAGTTTATAATATTATTATCCCATTGAATTTGCAATTGTGAACCGATTCAGTTTAAATTAAATAAACTGAAAACAAAATAAAAAAGCCCTTGGTTTAGTTAGCATTTTGAGTTGGCGCCAAACAAACAAACATGCAAATTCATTATTGCGTAGAATTATGATTCTAGCTATGTTGATCTTGGTTAATTCTTCGTTCGTTTTTTCGTCAGTATTGTTTTTTGTTTAAAAAGTTTTAGATATATATAGATACCGAATCAGAAAGCTACACTATCGCCAAGAACTATACGAGTACCTCTCATCCCGGAGAAGCCCACAGTTTCTGTGGAATAGGCCACAGGGGCGAAGTCACTGGATTTAAAGCTACAAATCAAGCAGACATTGAAAATATAACTTGCCTAAGCAATTGAAACTCTTCATAACGAAAATAAAACGTTAATACTTACAAACAAAAACTACAAAGCGATTGTAAATAAAATCGAGCTCGTTATCGACTCCAATCGAGTTGGATCGAGTTGAATCTATGTGGGTGTTGTTACTGGCGCTGTTGTCGGAACTCGGACCAAGGATGTGGCATTCAATACTAGTATCGATTAATGAATGGAGGACGGAAATAGATTATTTTTATTTGCTGCTGCTATGTTGGTCAGATTTCGTGCAATTGTGATTATCCACTGCATAATATGCGGTTCTTGCGAAGAAAGGTTTTTGTCGTTTTCGAGTTAATAATATAATTTTCGAACATCCATCCGTCCACCCCCCACAAAATATTGCGTTACAATGTGCGACTGTTTCATGTTGTCTAAGTTAAAACAAGCGTTAATCAAATGAACACGAACCCAAAAACAATTCTGCTAAAAGTTATCTGTCGGCAGAATTCGACATCCATAGGAACTTAGGAACCCTCAAACATCATTCAATAAGCCGCCCTTCCCTTCTCTTCCTTTTCCAAATCGCAATGCTAGGTAGTATCTACAATAACACCCCACCCATCACAATTCAAAGTTTAAAGTTGCACGAACAGTAGGCATAATTAATTAAACACAATTATTTACCATCACGTCAAAGCGACACAAGCAATCGGCCTGCTGTCAATTCGCGCGTAAGTTATGTATCAGCAAATAAACATCGAATGTACTGTCATTAACGGGGTATACGACTGGTTGGACTGACGGCTTAATTTGCTCAGCTTATTAAAGCATCAATCAGACGACTTTATGTAAAATCGGTTAATTGTACGGAGGATACTGGATAGAATGGGTATTTTTGTTAGCTTCAGTTATTTTACACAGGTCGGCCGTGTTGGCCGTAGAACCGATGACCGGTGGGGTAGACGTGTTCTTGTCTGCGAATCAGTAAGTTTAAAGTAGGATATTCTCAGTCTGGATGAAGCAACGATCTTCGCCAGGTGACTAGAGTTGCCTAAAATCGAATTAGTTCAAATAGCAATGCCTCGTCATTGCAATTGGGATGCTAACTAATTAGTAGGTAACCACTACATACGCATAGTAACTTTTGCATCATCACTCGTTAAGGCTCTTCTACGAAATTCAGTAAAGAAAGAAAAAAAAATCTTACAACATACAAGATTCAACAAAAAATAAAAGACAATCGAAACGTAAACAGATCCGAAGACTCGATATCGATCATTGAGGTTGACTTTCGACAAGTTTGAGGTCTGAGGGACCATCTCTCAAGATATTTATTTCTGTGCATGGCCAGATATGGATGTTGGTGAGGACTTGGAGAGTTTTGGGTTTTGACGTTATTTGTTTTTGGCTTTTAGGATCAGTTGTTATCGTTATCGGGTTTAAAATCATAGATTAAAGTTGCTGTTAAAATAATAATCGATGTTTGTTGTTTAGCCGGTCTAGAATAGGCATTGTATTGATTGATATACCTACACTATGCCAATCGTATATGTCATATGTTCTATAATTGATTATTTTCCACATTCATTATTAAAATCTAAAATAGTTAAAGCCCATAAGCTTAGTTATAATAGGTACCTACATCTTGGTAATTGTTGGTGCTAACACTTCATATTAATGAAGAATATACAATCCGTCCTAAATTTCCCACGAAATTGTAGTCAAAAGAATTTATAATAATAATTTTCTTTTTTATTGTTCCAGAACCCCATTGGATCCTCAAGAGTGGCCAACTCACCCGTCACCAGTGAATAAAAGTGGAGTTACCAGTGAATGAAAGTGCTAGTGATGTGCCACCGAAAAGTGCTTCATATCGATAGAAACAGCTAGTGTTGTCTATAATGTCGTTCTCGAGGTCGCACGTGATGTCCGGCGTGCTGTTTACCATACTGCTGCAGTACTGCGTCGAGAGTCAGCAGGAGAATCTCATTGAGGAAGCATGTAAGTAGATAGTTTTTTTGTTTGTTAAATACTTGTGCGCGGATTCTTTAAGGTGCAACAAGAAAACGCTTCGTGTCGCATCGGTGTCGTATTTTTGTCGTATTGTCGCGTCGAAACTTTCTAGCATTTAGCAAAAGCGAGCGATAACGTAGCTACGGATATTCCATTGCAAGGGTTTTTTCGTGTGAGAGCAAAACTGTAAGATTTTTCTTATTAAGATGACTGAATGCATGCATTTATTTTAATAACCGGCAGGCAACGATTTTATACACTCTCCCAACCTTTTTAACCGACTTTCCAAAAAGGTGTTGGTTCTATGTTCGACTTGACGATTTTTTTATTTTTTGTTGTTCACCGATATCTTCGTCATTTTTGTTTTACGTAGGATATTCCCGAATTGGTTCCATTAAAATTTGGTGAAAATCTGATGAAATACTTAGGAGACTACTACAGAACTCTTCAATAAATGATGGCAAATCTCTCGGGATTGCTGCAATCACATGTCTGTTTATTGTTTACACCATTTCATAACATAATATTTTCATAACGCCGGTACGCTCAAAAGATTTTTCTGTCTTCCAAAAATGTCATCGAACATGACTGTATAATCAATTTTAAATTACACCACTAGCTTGGCGCTACGTCACAGGCTAAGGTTCGGGTAATCTCGGTAATTTCAGCCTCTCCGAACTCCCTGAAATTAAATGATTTAATTAATGACCGCACGGCATAGACCAAAAAAGACTGGAAAGGGAGACATACAAGTAAATATATTTGTTTTTCATATAATTTTGTTAACAGTAATAAGAGAGAAGACTGAGAAATAGTGTGTCCATGAATAATGGGTCATTTTAGATGTAAAATTCGTAGATGTGCCATTTGTAACTTGAAATTATTTTCTGTTCTGACTTATTATATTTTTCGGTATAGTTGTTGGACTTACAATTTCTTCCTCATAGGTAGACCTAACTGCTTTTATGATATTAGAAATAGTATTCTAGTGATATCTTATCAGTGGGAATAGGTACCTACGTACATTATTATAATATTGTCCTTTATTGGCCTTTTACAGCCATTGCACTGTGACGTGGAGAAATACAACCAAATACTCTTTTTAATCTTTACTGTCGCAATACTGTAATATACAAAGTCTTAGCACGAATATTCCCCCAAAAATCCGCTTGTCTCACCTTCAGCCAAGTCTCTCTCTAATTTTAGGCATCCATTTCAAAACAGAATTTTCTATGTTTTTAGACTAAACGTCTTAAGTTTCCGTGTACACTCCAAGTTAATGTTCAGGCTCAAACAATACCTTTTTCGTTACGATTGTTACGAGTCATGAACCTTGAAGCTCTAAGATAAAAGATCCTCCAACAAAACTTGTGTCTATTCACACCAAGTCATTACTCTGATATTAATCAACGTATTTTCTATAGATTAAGCGTTAATCCTCTCATTCTATCTCTCGAAGATAATAATGATCCCTTATGACGTACCGGAGTCTAATTATGAACAAATATTGCTTCATTCTTGATATTACAGAGCTGTTGATCCTTAGGTATTAAAGCCTCTGAGAAATTGTAGACGAATGCTGCGAAAAAATGTGGAGGAAGTTATAAGGGAGAAAGTCTTTTTGCTAGGTGTTAAATACTTGTTTTCAAGTAGGTAGAATGTTGCTTTATGAAATGAAAACATGATAGAGGCAATATAGTTTTGTTGCCAAACGCTAACAACACTTGTCTAGCGTCTGACATACTTAAGCTGATTGGGCTGTAAAAGAAAACTATTTCTATCGACGTCATTATCGAATTCTTCCCTTATAGCATTTAGAATCTTTCTCAAAGACTTAATTCAAGCATTTACTACCTCTCTAGCCAGGTCATCGTTCACTAACCAGTGTACTAGTAAAATAACCTCTGTTTTAGTATGCTGTCCATCTAACCGCAAAATGGCTATATACCCTGCTTAGCATGGCCACTAATAAAACGCTTGACGTACACATTGGCACATGGATTTTCAGCGTTCATAACCTATTCGCGTAGAAGTGAACCTTATATATTCATCAATGTAGGTCGCTACGAATTTTATATGTATTATCAAATATTGCAGTTCCGTGTAGTTTTGGGATAGGAAAATTTTCCTTGGCCATTGTTGCGTTGTAAAGTTAAATAATTTCATCAAAAAGATGGGTGATAGGATAGGAACCTTACAACCTATTGCATAATATTTTGCATTATCTATAGTTTTGAAACGAATTTACTTGACGATATGAACCCGTCAAGCCTATGTATCAACAGTAGAAACATTATAGAATGATCATGTAAAGGATAATAGCTTAACTGTCAGCCCCGGTTGCGTTGATCATGCGTTTCAAAAACATGATAACATGCCTGTCGTTTTAGATCTGCTTCAGCTAATGTAAACTCGTAAGCTTCACTGGTCTCTAAATAACAAATTGGTAATGCATTTTATTTGCTAGGAACAACCGAACTGCAGTTTAATAGCATTGTTTACTTAGTGTGTCCTCTGTCACTCTCTAGGGTTTGCTATAAGTGAACTCAACATTGGGTTAAGCTCACCTTTGATCATGTACTTTATTATCACATTGTATTAAATATTGTATTTGGTGTACTGTAAAGAATTAAAAATTGCTGGTCGTGTGAATACAGTTGTAATGTAGAGTTAGACAAACAAGCAATGTTAATTGTGTGCAGTTGTTCGCTAGTAATTGTTATTTGCTCAATTAATTAATATGTGTATACGATAGAAACAAATATATATAGTTGTTTTGAAAATATTGATGAAACATGTTGGGATAAAAAAATATGACAAAACGTCCTGATATTTACTCCCTAAAGAGGTCAGCAGATGTGTGTAATAGTACACCTACATTCTGCTAGCTGTAAAAATACAGGCAATCTAATGGTCATAATCGCAGCCGTTGAGTGTGAGTTCCCGGGTCTAATCTTCAGTCGGAAAACGTGTTAATATTAGGTTTTTAGTATTCCGTTCCCGAAGGTTCCAAACGGAGCCCTATTACTGTAACTGTAAACTGGAACCTTCTGGTTTAGCATTATCAAGGTAAGCTTTTTAAAGTTTATCTTATAATCGAAATCAGGCATTTTTAATCGTCTTCCCAAAAGGAGGTTATCAATTAGACTGTATTTTTTTTTGTTATGTTTGTTACCTCAGAACTTTTTACTAGGTGAACCGATTTTGATGATTCTTTTTTTATTCAAAGCTGTTGCTTTGTCATGTGGACCCATTTAAACTTCATCAAGATCTGATGAAGAATTTCAGAGATATACATCAGAACTCTTCAAAAAATGACGCCAGATCACTCGGGATAGCTGCAATCGCATGTCTGTTTATTGTTATACCATTTCATAACATAATATTTTCACCACGCCGGTACACTACACTGGTACAGTGTGATGTTATGTTATGATGCTCTAAAGGGGTACGCAGGTGTTTAACAGTTCACCCTGATATATTCTCATTCCACGGATTTTGTTTAAGTTTCATGTTTTTGGGTTAATCTATTCTGGCATCACTTTGTACATTATATGCTACAACTAAAAAGCAAAAAAAAAAACTTTTTTACAAAAAATACAACCAACTTCCAAGTAAAAACACTAAAAAGTGAAAAATAAAACAGGAACACCGACTTCCGAAATTAAAGTTATTTGTTCATCAATTCCATTTGAGTGTTTTTCCACACCGAGTGATATTTTCTGAGTACCAATGATTGCATTGTTGATGAAAATACCAAAATCGCTATATCTATGCCTATAATTTTTGAGGAGTTCCCTCGATTTATCTAGGAGCCTGTCATCAGATCCCGATTTGATGACCATGGGACCACCTGTGAAATATACCCTTTCAAACAAAACAAGAATTTTTCAAATCGGTTTAGGCGTCTCTGAGTAATAAATAAAAAATTAAGATGCCGACGAATTGAGAACCTCCTCCTTATTTTTGAAGTCGGTTAAAAAGGGGATTTATTAGTACACATACACACTTTTTTCATATTGCATATTACTTTACTTATTGTCAATATTTGGTTCTTAACTAAATGTAACCAATAACGAGACTTTTAAACTGTGTAACTTTTGTTTTGTGTCTTAAACCAACTCATTTAAATTTAATAATGGTTGATTGAATACATTTGTTTTCAAACACAACTTAAAACCGTTTTCCGTAAAGTAAACGTTAGACCTTTCAAGCAATCTTAATCGCTGGCCCCGGGCAATAAAGCGGTAATATCAAAAATCGTTTTTTACAGGAGAAATAAAAGAAGCTAATTTGTTTATAGTGCAGCGTACAGTCATCCAAAACAGGCGTTCAAAATGTCAAATGAAAGCTAATTTTTTTACCAATTTAACCTTCAAAAAATAATTGTAGTGGTATAAATATTTAATGAAATAATTGAAAAAATGTATAATACAAATTATATACGATATTGTTTCAATTGTTACATCATTAATGACTTTATAAACACGCCTACCACTGAGATTCAGGACTGTAAGATTATAATACGACGTATTTTCCGCTTTAGATCTCGAGCGTACCAGCCGAATACCACCTTCTTCAGGGCAATTTTATTGCCTAAGCTTGGCTGTAACATTCACTAATCGCTATTTTAGAATCCTATCAATGAATCATATTTTTATGTAACCATTGTAACAGACCGACTTTATAATGTGATTTATTTTTATTTTTAAACTTTATAGACAGTATTTTATTAAATTAATCATTTTTTTTTAGTGTTACTACTACCTAATTTTTGTTTAATTACATTTAAAAAAATATTAATGACTTTGTTTAAAAAAAAACCTTTCAAATCACATATTTTTTTATTAAATGTTAAACTTTGGAAAAAAAAACACAAAAACACTTAAAAAAGAAAAAAATACTATTCTACCTTAATTTGAATAAAATCACACAATTTTAATAAGCTGTAATACTTTGGAAACAAAATTAAAATACTCAAAACCTTAAAAAGAAAAAAAAGTTATGCCACTTTAATTTGGATCTTCGCTTTCAATATCGATTTCTTCTTCAGAGTTCCCAACACAATGCAAATTGTTTTAAAATGTATGATAATGTTTCGGGATTGCTTCAGTTTTGCAGAGACTCATCAAATCATCGTAAAGTGGTTTTGGTAAGGCGATTGGCTCTCTGTACAGATTTCTCAGTTCATCTCCTGAAACATCAGTCACTGGCGTCTTTTTGGGCCTTCCTCTGGAAAATCTAGTGTTTGATGCAGTATTTAAAGAAATATATTTATCATCAAAGTTTTAAATAAATAACATCTGGATGCGCTCGAGTAATCTTGATTTCGTAAATCTTTGTCCACATAACTTTTTCATTAGTTTGGTCTGCCCGCAACCAGTGTCTTTTGCCCATTATCTCCTTTAAATCGAAGAAATTACGAGTATGTTGTTCCATTTCCTTAAGATGAAATTTTCAATTAGTAATATACGTGCCATAGTATGATCCAATAAGTCCTGCAGATTGACTTTTGCATTTATGTTAGTAATGGTTATGCTCGAATCTGGTGGGTTACACATCTTCTTCGCTTCGGCTAAAGTTGGATAAGAAGGAAACACTGAGCAGTTTTTGTCCGCCAAATAAATTCGAAGTTTCCCATACTGTTCTTTGTTAAGGTCTAAGTCAATAAATATCCGTAGTGCTTCTTCCTTTGTAAAAGGTGTAACGTCTTCAGGGTTCTCAGTTATGAATTTAAGAAACTTTTTCTTATCATTTTTTGACGCAGTTCGTATTATACGAGCATATGCATTGAGCACACAGTCCAATCCGTACTCTTGCATTAATTCCATGTTTTTTCGTTTCTTCGTTTTTTCTGAAGATGCTTCGTATGGTTTTGATGGTCTGCCACCTGCACTGCTTCCAGACGTATTAGGGTCATTAACTGTGACTCGACACTCCAGTGGAACACGAAATTCACCATTTAACCAGTCGACGTTCTTACTTTCAAAGCGTTCTTTTTTCCGGGATGCATTTCTCCAGCGTTCGTTACATTTATATACCAAGTTTCTTTGAATGTAGGAGACCACAGTAGCCATATCCTCTGGAGACAAATTGAAAAGTTTACTACAAACAAATTCACCCATTATTTTCAAATCAGATAACTTCTGTGAATATTTGAAAATAGGTATGCTTTTTTAAGGCAACTGAATTTCTGACGAACAACTGTGAATGTTTCAGGGTTCGCCTTTCTTTTATAGGCCAATGAAATAGTGCTATGTGCAAAAAGATAAGAAACTAATATTTGCACTCTTCCCATAACCAACCTGTTTTTAATTTGACCCTAATAGATAAAGTGACCATATTTTATCAAATAAGGTGGTCAAAACTATATCAAAACCACAAATAACTATTAATAATACTCATCACTGTAATGACCATTTTATCAATTTGACCTTAATAGATAACAGATGACATGTGAGAAGTAAAAAGATATTGGAAAAAAATAATTTATTTATCTCGCGATATGTTTTGGCACCGTGTCAGAAAGGCGCAAGTATGCCCAACTTTTTTTTCTCCTTGTGTAAACTAATGTATAAAGATCGTAATACAACAAATATCTCGACATCGGCAAACAGCGGCAACGGGTAACAGTCTCGTTAAAAAAAAGTAACCCGAAAATTATACCATCTTAAACTATATTGGTTAATTTTAATTTATTTATTTATTATACATACTATTATTTAAGAAACGTTATGAGGAGATTATAAGCATTTCAAAAATGTATAATGCTTATACATTTATATCAAAAACTTTCGAGTAATGTGGCGTTGAATTGTAGTAATGTATTGTGCCAAAATCACATCATTGAACATGAGTTAGCTTTGATGCCTTTTTAAAAAAATATAGAAAAGAAAGCTTATTTATAAGACTAAATTAATTAATTAGTTTTACTCCATAACAACGACTTTCACGTGAAACGGTTTTGAGACGGCCTTGTATGGGGCTTTCCCATAGTGCAGCGCCGAGGTTACAATACATTTCCGGGAAGAAAGGCGTAATAGCTTGTACAGAATAAAATCTCTTGTGATTACTTCGTATTAAATGTTTACAGTTTATTGATACAATACGTTTATTTCCAAAAACGCGGTTAAATTTATTACTGTTACTCTTTGTTTAGAAATGTAGTGTAAAGATGTTCACCGGTTTTTTGTGTTATGTTTCATAGAGTAACGCAATAATACATTTTTAGTCGTAAGAGAATTTTCCATGCAATAAAGCTGTTATTGTCATTTATTCTAAAGAAATATTAATTTTAAAAAATTGAAAAAAATAAGTGTGATACATTGACACTCAGAGAAGCCAAAAATCCAATAACATTAAAAAGGGCGTAACCGGCGTTTACCGCCATATTGCCCGGGGCCAGCGTTATAACCGCCATTCCAGTTTTGTTTGCGGTGTTTTGCGAACTAATTTAGTTTGACCCTTTCTAGCTTACATCATTAATCCTAATACTTCAGTAAGTTTATAACGTTCAAAGGTTAAGCGTAGTATTAACAATGTAGTGGATTTCGTTAAAGCAAAGACGGCAATATCGTCTGAATGGAATATCGGGCATGTGACACTTGACCTGAAAGAGTGTTGAAAACCGAGGGCATATTATTCAATGTTTGTTTTCTAGTTTATGTTCAGTACACGACAACTAGGAAATGCGGTGAGGCTGAGAAAACTTATGTACGTAAAATTAATAGTGATAATAAGAGTGATTAAAATGAAGCAGTTTAAATATTATTGAGGCTCACAAGAAGAATTACTAAACAAAAAATTGTGTCTATTAGGTAATATTTATAGAGAGAGTTCTATTGAATAAAATTGCTTCTTTCATATTTCTTTGTAGAACTTCGTTTCAGCTATGTAGAATTAGGTTACGTTTGTTACAGTTTAGTTAGACCATAACTACTACAAAGAAGAAAGCTCATTTACAAGTAGAAGCGTTAACATCAGTTATCTAACCTCACTTTAGTCTTTTCAAATGTATCTTTAAAGAATCGTTCTCAATGCTAACGCGAAACAAACTACCTACCGGGTGCTTGTTAACATGAAAGCTTTCCTAGAACTCCGACAAACATCAACTGGTCACTTTATATCTTTTCCGTTTCAACTGAAATATAATCATAAAATCATTAAAATTCTAATGGAAAGGCCCGTCGGATGTAATTCATTTGCTAAGCAAAACTTAAAAAAGCTCTTTGTAATTTGTATCAATAAATTAATAGCATTGGCTCAATGATCCCGAATAACGAATAAAGCCATCAAAAGGATCGAAAAGAATCGAGAGTTTGACATCAAAAATTCTTCAAAATACAGCGAACCGGTCACAAAACATTACTTTACAGAAACTTCGAATCAATTTGCAACTCAATGTCTATAATTTGCCAGAGTTTTAAGAGTTTCGAAATTTAATTTCGACACAGCCTGTAAGTGGGTTGATATTTTTGTTGGGTGAATGTTTTTACGCGAAATAGCAATGAACGAATTTCGACATGTCCTGTCGTCTGCCAGCCCAATTAGAGGCTCACCACAATAGTTAGTGCTTTTTTTTTGTTAAAAAAAGTAATTTTCGTTTGTTAGTTGTGCCAATTTTATATGAATGTATTTCGTTATTGGTTTGTCGTCTTTGTCGCTTTCGTGCCGTTGTGGGTAAGTTGCTCTGCAAATAGATCGAATGTGTTTATAGATGAGTGGGTTATTTTTTCTTACTATACCACCCTCCACAAAAATATGCAGTAATTTTTTTTTATTAACCTTTATTTTTATGAAAGATACTTGCTAAAAACTGTCTCCGTTAAAACCAAACTATTTATCAAAACTTTATGCACAAGTTCAAAGACCAACTAAATGCGCTAGAATTTACTGTTCTTATCCCTTCTGATACTTGTGATGCCGATTGACAAAAAAAAAATCAGTAAGCCGAAATCCCGTAGTTTCCATAATCTCACTTCATTATGAACAAAAATCTAAACAGGAAACTTCTAGAAAATATTCATACTGAGACAAAAAAGGTGCAAAAAGTATTGTTGTATAACTTTAACTTAGCTGATCGGACTTTGATTGAACTTATATAGTTTCTATAGTTGAGAAAAGTTTTAATTGAATTCACAATTTCCATGTAACTGGGCCATTTTTATGGTGAAATAGGGTGGTAAAAATTAAGATACATAGTTGATGTCACTAGTTAACTTATTAATATTTTTCATGTTTTTGAATGTAAGATCCAGTGACTTTATTTGGTCAATATTTTGGAGCTATGTAGATAATTATGTACTGATAAGTCTTCATAAAATATACATAATAAATTATCGAATTTCGGTGTAAAAGTATACAGATATCTTGTTTAAAAAAAAGCTAGGTTAATAAAGCAATAGATTTCGTGCCGTCACAAAAACAAGATTAGATACGTCACCTTATCTTTTTGTGGACATAGATCCGTAAATCCTGAATTACTTGAAACTCGCCTTAGGCAAGATTATAAAAGTTAAGCTCAATCTTTGGATATACCTGTAAACCGCTCAAATTTCAGTGATTCTTTGAGCTAACATTAAAATCTAATAAAAAAGCAGTAAGAAACATTTTCAAAATTTTACCAAATAAAAAATCTGTGGATATATTAAACATTTCAGCTCGCCAGTGAAAAGTTTTCTATAATTGAGGCTGGCCGGTAATTGGTGCATTAACCTCGCTGTCTGACGTCCGACGGAGCCACTGCGGTGGAGCACTTACATTTTTAATTCTATCTGTAACAAGCATCCTGTTGATTTACTCAGAAAATTCGTACAGTGGATCGTGACTCACACACGGAAACAAAAGAACATTAGGAACATCGGTTTTCATTAAAGTGCTGGAGTAAGTTCCGGTTTCTCATCTCTTTTCACTCTAATGCTTATTTTTTTACAAATTCTCAACTTAAAATTTTTAATTTAGAAACCTGCGGTTTAACTGTGGAGCCCTGTCATATCAGCCTGTAAACGTTGTAACACTATTTTTCAACGAAAAAGTCTTATTAAAATTATCAAATTAGTAGGGATTTGTGTGACTTTACATTTTCTTTCGTGCTTTTACATTTTCAAGCAAGTTATCTATCTATATAAGTTATTATCATGTGGTTTCTGTTGCATATTTTCCAGAAAAAAATGGTTCGGATAAAAAAATTATTCGTACAATTATTAGGTTTAGGTTAACTTGTCAATATTTTACTTTTTTTCATGCTGGTTAAGCGCTCGATTTCAGTGAGGTCAACTAACCCCAGGTTTTTCAATTGAGAAACCGATTTTGAGATCTTGAAAAACTTTAGCACTAAAGTAGAGTTTGACGAGTGGACCTATAGCTTATCTTGCTTTTTGAAGCACGAAGGCGTATCAATGGATTGTCACCCCTCCTCGGACCAAACTCACACGTTATTACTTATAGCCACGGGATCGACGTACATATTTTGGAATCCCATAAGGGCAAGCACACACCGACCGAAAAGTCGTATAACTGATTTATTGCGCACTAACTGAGCGCGTAAAAGTAACGTAATATTTTACGCGAATGTGGCTAGAAACAATAAATCAAACGGGAAATTATTAAAATGTGGTTAAATGGATTTTCGAGGTCTGAGAATGGTTGAAACACAAATGGTAGGATTCTTTATAGGGTTAAATTGATATCTCGTTAAAGATAGCTAATGGGAATAAAATAAGAGTTCCGTAACGAATAAAAACGCGCGGATAGCGGCGCGGCTAGATATAGCTGTTGGAATGGATCATGTCACCCACATCAATGTCTAACATTGTGGGGTATGTCCATGTCCTGCTATGTACTCTTTTCGGCTGTAATAATGTTGGTGATACTAGTTGCTCTTGGGTTCTTATTAGGTAACTGCATCTCGAGCAGCCTGAAGTCTGAATTTGTGCCCTGGCCTCCTATTGCACGGAACTTACACCATGAGCACCTTTTATACATACCTATATACACTTGTGTCTACCCCTTAACAAACAAACCAGACATTATTTATGTTAAATTAATAACCCACGTATCCACAAACAAAATGTAATCGAAAACACATTGGCCAAATTCTCTTACGAAATAAATAAAGAGAAAAGAAAAAGACATTCTTTACTACAACATACCGCAAACAAAACGAAGCATATCTTTATATCTTTTATGCTAAAAAGTATTGGAAAAGCCGAAATATCTCATAACTTACGTGACGTGACGTTTCAAACGGGATGTTTCTTCATGTATCAAAGGATTCAAAATCTACGATAGAAAATATTTTGATAGAAAAGAAATGTACGTAGTGTGACATATACATCTGCATAATGTCATTAAGGTTTTGACGTTTTTATGATAAAATCAGTTAGTTCGATGTTTTCTAGAATTAAAGAATTGGTTAAACATTGAGTGGAGCTACATTTTTTTATGCGTAAGTGTTAAATTACATAATAAACCCCTCGAAAAAATCGCGTTAATTTTGACAGCACTACAAAATTTATTGCAATGTATCTTTTAATTTTGTTTTTAGGATTGCAACGGATGTGACGTTCTTGTCATAATACGAAAGGAGAGGAAGGGTCTACGCAAAGTGACAGCCTACCAGCGCTAACAATTAAAAGTTCACAATGTATGGTATTGACTTGCGCTACTGTAATTTAATATGGTCAGTAAAATGCATTTCGGAGTTTTGACAATAGTTATTGCTGATAGAATGTCACTTTGGAGCACCAGATAGCAGCTTAATTCTTCTAATCAAACTAAATCTTATTTGAATGCGTAAGCACTTAAAAAAATGGTTATTCGTCTTTCATTGTGGTTGTCCTTTAAAGATAATTATATTTGTGTGTACTAGAACATGAATATTCTTTCTCAGAAGAGTAGTATTAGTCGGGGATAGAAAAAGGGTTTTTGTATTTTTAGTTCTTGTTTGCCTCTGTTAGATGCCCGAAGTTCTGAAAGTCTCGGTAGGTATGTACTCACTAACTACATAAAGTTTTGGCAGTCAGATAAGGAGTCGCTGTATTTCCATTCAATTCAAGTATGTGTCACGAATAAATGCACGAGTTCAAGTTTATACAATTAGACTAGAAGCCGAACGCCACGTGGACGAAAAAGGCTTATAGTTAAATTGAGAAAAAGAAAATTAAAAAAGATAATTTTAAAATATTTAGATTTACACCAATCACAATCTATCAAAACTAAATCTGACACGTATCACGTATCCGTTGCCCCGCTCCTTCGCTAGCCCTGCTCGCGCAAGTGTTTAAAGAATAACACATTTAATTTTTAATTTCAATTTCCGAACTCATCTCTTCTAATATTCAAATCATGGTTTTTAATCGACCGCAGTATGAGTTAGCTATCCTTCCCTTTCCCTGCTATCCCGCTCCCATACCGAAGAGAGAGAAGGAAGACTCGCCGCACGCGCCCAATCTCGGCGCATCTACAACAACCAACGAAGAAGTATCCGCTATATTCGCTGTTGAAGATTCGAATCACTGCAACACCGCTCCGCAATATTTTATATTAAACCGCATTTAACCGCACAGTTTTCTATCCAAACCGCTTGAACTTTACTAGTGTAGCCGGCACACGTGTGTATAAACTAAAGTGCAAGTGATAGTGCAACCTGCGTAGGAACATCAGCACAGCAGGCCTGCAACAACGTGCACCATCATCATCCACCTCAAGCACCAACACACCTCACCTTTCCCTTAGCTCAACTCATACTGTGTGTCATATTCTACATTCCAATTACTCTTATTCTATCTATTTACAATCCGCAAAAAATCTAGTCCCGCACCCGCTACGGTCCTTCGAAATACCCCCAATTTAAATGAATGGTCCACACATTATCCAAGCCCTTTGTAAGAGATAGGGTGGAGGCGGGCCTCAACAACCATGTCGGGTAGTCATAGGCAAATAGTTTGTCTAACTTTAGGGCCTATCTATCAAAGTTTTGGGACTGAAAGTAAGATTTATCGTGTGCTATTAATTGTAGTGTGAAAATGTTTCAAAAAACTTGTATAATGGTGTTCACTTTGGCTTGTATCAAAGATTTATATTTTTAATTTAATTCGTACGCACAAAGGTCTGGCTAACCTGGCCTAAAAAGGGATGAACGAAAGGTTACGTAAAAGAACGCATGCAGCTGAGATGAAAATGCTAACAGGGTATGTGTGGTGTTACTCAAAATGTTGAAATATGTACGAGTACCAAAGTGTAAGAGAAAATCTGGAACTGCACTGTTGACCGAAAATTTGTGTGGAAATCTGTTGTCATGGTATGGGCCAGTGATGCAGACGAATGAGGAACGTGTCGTGAGGGAAATTTTATGTAGATTTATGAATGTGGAGGAGTTTGGGAAGACCAAAGAAACGATGAATAGGCTGTGTGAAAAATGATTTGTATAAAAAGGGATACCTTATGTGAATACTGAGGTGATGAATTAGTAATAGATTTTTAGTATTCATTGTATTAAAATAAGAAGGCCAAGAGACACTATTTTACTTATAATTAAGTTAAGTACGTGACGAGTTCACAAATGTTAGCTCAAAGGTAATAATGTGAACTAGGAATTCCTTTTCTATTTGATAGAGGTGTAGGTAAACCTTTGTGGAGGACTACCTATATGGATCCTTAGGATTAGAAGATCTTATAAAATGTTGAGTGATTTTTGAGGTCTTTATACGCAGTGTTACTAGATTTGAGATTAACTAATTCAAGTATTGAGACTGCCTCGTTGGGGTCTCAATACTTGAATCAGCAAACGCTCCTGGGTTCGATTCTAGGGTCTAACTCTAAGTTTAAAGTAATTATTTAAAAAAAACACCTTTGGAAATAAAATATAAGCCTTGTACTCGCGTCGGGGAACCGGCAACGTTTACAGCAGTTTATTTTATTTACTTAGCGGTTCCCCGACGCGAGTACGAAGCTTATTTTTGCCTTTTCCGCACTTAGACTCCCATTTGGTCCGTTGTGCGTGCAAGCCTCCTCTTTGTGAGAGGGAATGGGCCGTAATCCACCACACCGGACCAGTGCGGGTTGGTGTATGTCACATGTCTTCGAATTTTTGGTTCTAAGACATGCCGGTTTCCTCACGATGTTTCCTTTCACCGTTTTGAGAGCAGTGGTGATGAAATAATTTATACAAAGGAAAGCGCCTGCCTGGGTTCGAACCCACAACCTACAAATTGCAAGCCGTTGCCACTGGGCCACCACTGCTCTCTCATGTTACTAATTCAGTCTCCCCTAGTATTATCCAGTAACTAGGTTGTGAACGTTAGATGAACAATCGCTCCACATAAAATATTGGTATTCAGCTGCAATCTAAGCAGATTATGAGTATACTTACGTAGAGACATGTCGCTTACATGCGCGCTTTTTTTCTAGGAACCTACCATTTTGAGGTCATGTCTACTAACTCATTATAAATTCGTAATAAAATATTTCTTTTGTAACCCGCCTGTCACCCATCCTCTCAACATGACCAAACCGTCTAACTGTACAAAAAGAGATCAGAACGTTTTATTCCGAGCTAAAAATCTCAAAGACCCGTATAATATTCGGTAACCACAATACAGACAAACCATAATTTGGATTCAAACTTGAGCCCTTTATGCCTGGGTCGGGTATACTACTCGTTCTGAATTCCGTCAATGCAACGTTTTGGATCCACGAAATGACGCACGGTTGTCGAAATAGGACCCCAAGTGAAAACTTGTGGTCCTATTGTACGTGCGTCTGTTGGTATCATTCGAGTTGTGATTGTAGCGTGTATGATAATTTTTTACTGTAGAAAAGGCGAAAACATGAGGCTGGTATTGTCACAACATGTGAGTGAAGGATAAACTCTGAGATCGCGAAAAAACAGCTGTTTATTGCATTTTTGGAATTGCTTTGTTTCGGTTTCATTCTGTAAAAAAACTGTCGATACAGGTTTTGTGACAGACGAAACAACGGAAATAAAATTACTAATCTATAAAGTTTGAACACTACCTAATAACACTAATAGTCTTCTAACTTTAACAAAGGCCGGTCAAATGAAAACAAAAACTGTAGGTACAGTTTTGATATTAATATCGATAGTATTATGAACATAATGGTTGTTGGTATTGATTTATGAATAATTATAGTTATACCTATATATCTAAAGAAATACGATGATAAATACGCTAATTAAGTTATTAATACGGTTGTTCGATATAGTACTACATTAGTAGTTACAATATTAGCTTAATTAGTTTAGAGGTTTGGACGAAACTTTTGATTGGTGATCGTTTCATATAGCTATTAATATCAACCTGTAATAAAAGTTTCCACTGTTTGGAGTTAGGACTCAAGCCTTTTCGTTTGATGGGAATCGCTCGTAATCGACCACGCATAGTTTAGATTTAATGCTTTTATATGTCGGCTTTTTCCAGTTTAATTTTACAGATAATTTGCCAGTACATACCTCGCCATATTCGAAGCCTTTAAAAGAACCACTGCAAGGCAAAAGCCTCATCTCATAGAAGTAGCATACATTGATCTTCGCCATCAGTTACACCACGCTTGTTAGTCTCCATCCCAATCTTCCATTATTGTATTTTATCATATTTTTCTGACCTAAACGAAAAGTTAGAGTGAAAAAATTAAAGTTGCAAAGGATACTGCTGTCAAACAAAACTCAATCACTTTAATTTCAATTCTCATTACTGCACAAAAGAAAACCCCCATACATTACCAACGTCCAACCTCAGATCCGGTCTCTTCGGGAGGCCATGGTTGGGCGCTTGAATCTGTCCTTGAAGGCAGTCTCCGAATGGGGCGATGCCAATCTGGTCAGATTCAATGCTGCTAAGACCCAGGCGTGTCTTTTTTCCGCTAAAAGGAGCCAATTCCACCCGGCTCCTTCTTTCCGAGGTGTGACCGTGCCGATTACTGACCATCTTGAGGTTCTTGGCATTACGTTGACATCGACGCTCAATTTTGGTCCGTTCATTGAGACAAAAGCTCAGCTGGCTGCCAAAAAATTGGGGATCCTCGCGAAGGTGAGACGGTACTTCACGCCAGAACAGTTGCTAAACTTGTATCAAGCGCAAGTTCGATCATGCATGGAGTACTGCTCTCATCTCTGGGACGGATCTGCCAGGTACCAGCTGGATGCACTTGAGTCGATCGAAAGACGGGCCAAGAGGCTCATCGGCAATGAGGTACTGGTCGAATCTAGGCTCCAGAACCTCGAACATCGACGCCGAGTTGCCAGCCTGTCGGTTTTTTATCGGTTACATTTCGGGGAGTGTGCGTTGGAATTGCATGAACTAATTCCTCCTAGCCCGTTCCATCATAGGACTACAAGACGTACGGCGATGCGTCATCGGTACATGGTGGACATCCCACCCATACGCACCAAACGTTTTGGGAATACTTTCATTATGCGTACAGCAAAGGAGTGGAATTCCCTGCCGGAGTCTGTATTTCCTGATAGCTACAACCTGGGAGTCTTCAAATCAAGAGTGAATAGGTTTCTTCTAGGCAAGCGTGCTTCATCGTCGACCACATCATCGCTTACCATCAGGTGAGATAGTGGTCAAGCGCAAGCCTATAATCAATAAAAAAAAAAAAAAAAAAACGTTAATGCATACTTATCTCAAACAATTATGAAACCAATAAAAATAAAAAGCAAACACACTTATCCAAACCTTTTTCTAATTAAAGTAAAATTTTCAGAATAGACCGAGGGACGCCTGACCCTTCGGATTCAATATTAGCATGTAAGGGTTAATCCTTGTTTTGTCCAGCCCTTTGATAACAAGGCTCCTTAAAGATATTCTGATGGAAGGGGTTATCAACCTTAAAAGTCAGTCTGTTTAGGAAGGACTGTAATTGGCTGTTAGGCTGTTGACCTTGGCTTGTTGTTTCGGATATTTCGGGAAAGGCTTTTATTATGTTATCGTTAAATGAGAAGATAAATGTGTAAGAATCTTTTTTTTAGCTACACGCTCGGTTTGTGGGTTTAAAACCTGGGTAGTACCAATGTGACTCTTTCCACATTCATAGATGTTTGTGGCCTCATTTCAGCCGGTCAACTCGATTACAGCAGGGGTCAAAGTGTGACGGACATACGTCTAAATGTCATCACCCGTCATATGTCAATGAATAAATAAAAAGATTCGTTAATTAGATTAACTAAGGCAGTCCACAGTAAAATTTCATAGGCTGACAAATCCTCACCCAAGGATCCGCCTAATTCACTATATCGTCCCTTTAGTCGCCATTTTGTTGTTCACAACAATCTGCAGTTCCTAACTGGGCGTATTCTATCCACGAGGTAATCATTTACTACCGACTCAAATCTTACAACGGACTTCAAGATTGAAAAACTTTGCATTACCGACGCTCACAACTTTATTGTTTCAGCAATAAAGTTGAAAGTTTATTGCGACAATTGCAGTAAAAGTTTGCATTTTACAAAGATACCACATCCTTGTTTCTGGTACATTTGATTGGGGTATTTACAATGCAAATACACTATAGAGATGCTCGTCAAATATTGTCTTTTTGAGGGATTTTTTAGGTAGCTTATCGTGGGAAATCGTATATATTATATGATATTTTTATATTTGCTTTTAGAGTTATGGTTCCGTTTTTACCGCGTCTCTGATTTCGATCTCCTTTTTTATTTTGTCGTCTTTGGCGTCTTATTACATGGCAAAGGTCTCTTCTCATACAGAGACGAAACGAATACTAAACATTACACTTGACCGTAGATATTTTAGACCATTACAAGTCCAGATGGATTCCGCTTGATTCAATCAAATTCACAGTTTGTAGCTTGTTATTTATTGACAGTAACCAGTTACTGATGACGAACGAGTCAAAGGGAGTGGAAGAGTTTCACTTCAAAAGGACTTAGAATATAAACCTTAGACTTAAAAGATCGATGGAGGCAACCAGGTCTTTTGTAATTCCTTGAAAAATACCTTAACTTAGTTGATTCTTCGTCACACACCGCTTCGTAGCAATCATGTGAATATTTTCTCATTCTTACATCGGTCAGTGAACTAACGACGTGTCAAACCTAATGCACATTGATCTTAAAGCCTGCCTCTTCTTATATTCCATTTTGAGATAAGCCGATGATTTCAATGTAAACAATTAAAAACTTTTTTAAGTTTGACATATGATTGATTTTTGTTAAATGACGTTTTTTTGGATCATGACAATTGATCCAACTTCAATTAAGTTATGTGAACGAAAAATGAAATTTGGGAAATAAATAGATATGGTGGTAGCTGTAAAAGTATTCCTTATAGAGCATGACCTGGGTTTGATTCTCGAGTCGTAAATTAATTATTACTGGAAGCGAAGCAAAAGGAGTATGTAAGAATGAAAAGCTGGTGGTGTTCTGTAGTTCCTGCCTACACCTATGGGAAAAAAGGCGTGAGTTTATGTGTGTATAATATTAATTCAGTCATCTACTCGTGTAAATATCTATCCGTCATCGGGCCTACCTCTGCAGGGAATACTACAACTGTTTGATATTCCCGCTTCTTCGCCCACATAGAACGGAGGATAGAATTTCAATCAGTGTACCCAATTCCGATGTATCCGACAAACCTAAATGCGTCTTCCTTTCATTTAGATTCTCGTAAGAAAAAGCTTTTATCTAATTTGTCTGTTATTATTTCCGTTCCTTGATTTGTGTAAACATTTCTTGATGTGTTCATTACAGAAGAAATTCCTATTATTTAATTATTTTCAATTCAATTTTAAAAAGGGAAGTTGTCATCCGGCTTTAAGAATAAAGGCGAGAGCTGAAAATATGTAGTTTGTTTGGAATTTATTAATGGAATATTTTTAATAAAGGAATTATTCTGCAAGATATGGGGTATTTGTGTTACTCAGTGACTGGGTAGTAGAGACCAGATAGGCAGTCGCTCCATGTTAAGTACTGTTATCCAGCTGCATTCGGTTAGATTGCCTTTAAATAATTGGAAAAAGCTGGTCTGATTTATTTATTTCTGCAATTCTTTGGTCATATCGATGGAGTCAAAAGCCTTTTCTGTCAAGTAGTCTGGTTCTGTTGCAATTTGGAGTCCATCATTTGCAGGAATCTGGTTATTCATCCCGAAATCTCAATAAAACCCGAAAAAAGAAGTTATAATAGTATATGCAAAAACGTTTTCTTTTCTCGTAAAATATCTACACGGTTATAACCAAAAATATGTTCTGCTTTAAAAGTATTTGATTAGTAACCGATTTTCTACTATTTGAGGGATTTTGCAAGCTTATTCTGCCACTAACTTTTATAAATGTTTGCATGTTTAATACTACACCCTACTTACTACCTACGTTTGTTTAAGAATATAACAAAAACCCCATAACGTGATACCCTTTTCATTGAAGGAGACTGTCTCCATAAAAGCTTACGATATAATATATGGATACACAACAATCTGCCATTATATCTGTCCCATTTAGGGAACGGAACGAAAATGGTACAAAACACATCGGGTTACTTCAACGGGTTACTGACAGTTGGGGAATTATCAAGTTGGGGAGCTGGTAAATGTTTTGGTATTGTTTTCTAAAGACTCTGGTAAAATGTAAGATTTCTGAGGATATTAGCAACTTTTCTAATACAATGCCACTGACCAGAAAAGTTTGTCAAATCTACACTAATGTTATCAAGATGTAAAATCGTTTTTTTATTGTGTCTTTGAAGGAGCAGATTCGGTACCGTAAATTCTTTCAATGATATAAAACTACACTACCGCTGAGTCACATCACATCATCATCAGCCTATTAATGTTCCCACTGCTGGGACCCAGGCCTCCTCTCTGTGAGAGGGAATGGGCCGTAATCCACCACGCGGGCCCAGTGCGGGTTGGAGGATGTCACATGTCTTCGATTTTTTGGTTCTAGGACATGCCAGTTTCCTCACGATGTTTTCCTTCACCGTTTTGAGAGCAGTGGTGATGAAATAATTTACACAAGGTAAAGCGCCTGCCTGGGCTCGAATCCACTACCTACAACTTGTAAGTCGCGGCCGATACCACTGGGCCAACACTGCTCTCAAGCCCGCTGAGTGTATACGATAATTACCCGGAAAATGCACGTGTCTTGTGGGATCAGCCTCAGGAAAACTAGTCATTGATAAACGAAAAAGAGCCTATTTACCAATAAGTTGCAGTCGGATTATTATTTACTGTTTTCTCGAAAAACACTAATAATGTAAGAAAAAGCAGCTTATGACTTACACCCGAGCTTAAACAAAATGAAAGTCTTATCAGCGATAACGATTTTCCAAAATGTATAGGATTGACATGCGCTATTAAAATGTCATGTGTTCCATCCCAAACATTTCGCACTTATCTCTTTTATTTTCATACAAAAACACTGGCAACCTATATTCCTTTCCAGCAACATTTTTGTTAACATAACACAATATAACAACTAGTCACTGGATTCCAAGCAATTAAAGAAACCCGCTTAATATCTGTGTACCTTAAAATCCTACTGAGATAAGTATTCCCAGAACTCGCAGTCAGAATACAGTTGTCATAATGTCATTTATAGTGTCACATCTGTATGAAGTTGCATCGTAAAATGTGCATACATAGTAGTAATAGGGAATATTGTGTATATATAAGGAAAGAGTGTTGTATGTGTATTTTGTATCTTGTCGTGATCATAATTTTTGTGGTGGTCCTGTTGTTTTGTACTGGTTTTGCTTGCGTCTCTGCTTGTGTCAAAGTATTTATTTTTCCGGGTTCAATGCCAGGTTCCAAATTTGCTTGCAATGACTTTTTTCACTTAGCTCTATTCCCTTCATCGTAATAAGGCCAGTCTTGTCACATCATCTGCCAGTGTTCCTGTGATCCCTGCTATGTTATCTGTTCGTAGATCCAAAAATGAACCGACTTCAACAATAAAACACTAAAAAGTGCAATATAACTTTCAATGTGTTTTGTTATTGAAGTCTGTTTATTTTTACGAAAAAGTTTTTATTTCTCTCTTTTTAGTTTTGGTTCACCATTACTAATAATTGAGCAAGTTCCATAGTAAGGTCCCTAAAGGATTGACAAAATACCCATGAGAACTCAATTTACACATTGAAACTTGTCTAACTGATTTTGATGAAACTAGCGCTATGGCCTAAATTGAGAGATACTTACTCCAATAAAAAGATCGATCATGATCCAATTACTAGTTTCGGAGAAATGTGTGGACAAACATACATACAAACATTAACGGATCCATGCGGACGACTTCACGGGGTATCCATTTGTTGTATACCAAAACCTTCTCCAGAATGTAACAAATACTATTCTGAAAACCGCATCAAAATCAGTCCAGCCAAACACGAGAAAATCGCGGAAAACAAATATATATGGATCAAACTGACTTCCATAACAAAACACTGCAAAGCGAAAAATAACTTACTTTTCCGAAATCGGTGTCTAATAACGGAAAACAATGGGTACAAAAGACACCGACTTCGGAAAAGTAAGTTATTTTTCACTTTGGCATGTTTGGTTTTGGAAGTCGGTTTGATTTTTGTTAAAAAGTTTTTATTAGAAGTCGGTTAAAAATGCCTTATATCCAAATCGTTTTCAATAAGTTCGTTACTTTATTTTATGTCACAAGCAGACTCAAAGATTGCCAAAGACCTTATACTTCTTACTACAAGAAATAGGTATAAGGTCTTTGAAGATTGCCAATTCTAAATCTGTCAGCCTTAACATTACACACGTTTCAAAATCATATGACAATTGACATGAAGTAGTGCTGTTTGAATTAACGGGATCACGTCACTGGTTCTACGGCACTGATTGGATTTTCTATCGATACATTTCGTAATCGACGACGTCGGGCATCGTAACCAACTTTCGTGTGTTCCGGCTTAAAATAATTGTAAATATTGCATTAAATTGTACTGGTTTTTATTTGGTTTAGGTTTAGGTTTTAGGTTTAGGCAGTTTGAAAGATGTTATTGACATTTCTTGTGTCTTTTGATGTTGTTGCTGTTCAATAAAATTACAGCACGAGTATCTTAAACCATTTGTGTATTATTTGTGAAATGATCATCTTAAAATAAAGACACAGAAATTATATATTTACAAATATATTTTTATTTAAAATAATTCATTTCTTTTTACTTAAGTTAGAAAATTCTATAGTTGTAATTCACATAAGTTTCTACAAAACAAATTATTAAAAATACTATGAACAACAATCTAGTATTTCTAGATTGACTAGATTGTTCTTCGGACAAGTTTATGGACCTGTTTGACCCCGCTTGTCTAAAGCGTTTTACTTTGTATATACAAAATACACAGATACACAGACAGTTGAAAAGCAGAAAAAAAAATTTCCCGGTTATATTTCTAGTTATAATGCATTTTCCTGGTATTTCTTCTCGTTTACAAAGATAAAACATTCCTTCTATTATTATAATCTATGTTGCAAACAAAGCTGGAGGGTAAACGCTTATATTTTTTCATAAAGAGGTTTTGTTTTAATTTGAATAGAAAAGAGAAGACAAATACTTATAGCCCTTGTGAACTATGTATTTCCATGTATAAAACATATATTTATTACAATGTTTTGAAATACTGAGCGCAAATGCTAAACCCTCTATTATATTCATTCACCAACATTGGCTAAACCTTTATCACAAACAAAACAAGACCAACCTACACCACGATCCTATCCGCAGTTCCCATTTATCGTAACGCGACTCTCAATTACACAGAAAGCAGCCAATATCCAGCAATAACATCGCAAACAAGGCACCTAACCCGCAGCTAATTAATCCTATCGACAATCCATAAATCGATAGTGCATGTCACTATAATCCGTCACTCGTTTTCCGCACACGGATATCGCATTACAAATGCGGACCGACGAACAACACTAGATATTTTATTGTGAATCCCTCTCGCTCTTCAACTCCCAGGTTTAGATTTGAAAGAGATAGCGAAATGTAAGATAGCGATATCTCGAAAACTACCAAGTGCAATATTCACGGGATGCTTTCGGGTGTCAAAAGTTTGCTTGCATTGGGGTCAACGACTCAGTTAACAAGGATATTTTTCGCTGCAGCTCAGATGTGTTTAATTTGCTTTGTGGTGGGTAGAAAGTGATTCGGGGAAACTGATTGTGGAGTAAGTAAAGCTTCATTGAACATGATTAAAA
Source organism: Orthosia gracilis (assembly GCA_947562075.1). Lineage (NCBI taxonomy): Eukaryota > Metazoa > Arthropoda > Insecta > Lepidoptera > Noctuidae > Orthosia > Orthosia gracilis. The sequence continues at coordinate 8,257,369 of OX387266.1, read as the reverse complement.
CTTCTCGGTTCAATTACTTGCTTGCTGGTGCAGACACGCGTATATTGGCCAAACAATAATAATTGTGGGCTAGTGGGCTTTGAAAATATGAACTGCGATTTTTAAATGAATCTTAAACTTACAAAGATGTTTAACCTGAAACTTAACGTATCTGTAACAGCTATCTTTTTCCCGCGGTTTCGCTCCCATTGCATAGCGGACATCTCTTAAAATATCGCCGGTAAAACTAATGTGAAGTGAGCTGACATTCCTACTAAAGCGTCCATACCAAATAAGGATTGCCAGCTCAATTCATATTTACTGTACCTAAATGTTCACGGTGAGATTTTTACAGAAAACCACTGCAAGAACTGAGGTGCAAGAGTTATTTTTCCTTGAATTATTACAGCACAGGCAGAATATTGTTATTTTGATGTTTGTCCAGTGATCTCCTGTGCAATTCACATAGAATGTTTTATGTCCGTCTTTTTCTTGCTTTCTTCCCTTAATCAATAATAAATGAAACCATAGCAACGGAACAAAAATCCAGTATCCTGCAATATTACTCCTCTTAGGACTAATTCCCGATCCAGTTGGACCAATCGGTCCAATTCTTATCAATTAGTTACTGCCGTGGCGACAGCTAGAGGGCAAAGCCTTTTTGATTTTCCGTCGAAGATACTTTTACTTGATCGTGGTGGCAATTTTGAGTAAGGCGGTGGAGAATCGAATTTTATGAGTCGGTTTCTGAATTGAGTATTTGGAGTTGAGAATGTGTCAAACCCTACTTTAATGCCACAGTTTGACACATTGATACGTAGACATGCGTGAAGTGACGTCAAAATATTTATTTCGTGTTTCTTTTGTTTTCAGGTAAGTTTTCACCGATGAACATCAGTTTATTTTTTTACAGACGGTAAGCTAGTCACAGATTTAACAGATAAGTAAAGAAACTGATATTTGGTGAGATAATGAAGTTCTGTGAATGCTGCAGTAAAAGCTTGTTCAATAAAAAACTATACTTAACTGAAATCTATGCTTTCGAACGTACAATTAGCCTCATCTTTCTAACTAACTGACTGCTTGGCAAATCAAAAGAGGCTGTAACTCGTTAAATTGAAATAAATGCTTTGAGTTTAACCATTCAAGGCATGCAGGTGAGTTTGTGTCAAAACTTTCTATTCTCTAATCCTTCTAAAATTAAATGCACAACACACTACCTTCTCTCTAATAAAATATAATCTCCAACCCATACACATAGCTACGGTAGTACACTCCCCAGTCTCGGAACAATTACCTTGATCCCGACAAATATTTGTTCTTCCTGTGTCCTGGTATCCACCAAGCTAAAGTTATTTAGGAGCTAAGGCGCTTTGGTAATCCAACAGTCGTAATTGGATTCTTTGTAGACTTATTCTGTGCGAATGCTGTCGAAGAGTGAATGAAAAGTGGTATATAATAATTATAACAAAAGGAATTATTGTTAAATAGGTGTTACTGTTAATAAACAAACGATGTTTTTTTTTCTGTTTGTCAATAGTAATATGCACTATGATTAACAATCAATCCATCAGCCGTGGCGTTTTTCAAAAGCGTTCTTATTCCCCGTAGAAGTAGTTTAAAATTTTACCATGAGGTAGCGTGTTACCCAGTAGTTGACGAGATCAGAGTCGCACCATGTAAAATATTGGTATTTAGTTGCAAACAGTTAGAATTCTGAAATGGCTTGGCAGATGAGCGTTAGAGGAATTGCTGAGGTCCATAGAACGGCGCCAGGTAGGTGATTAATTCGCCAGTTAGTTTACTTATGTAAGATGCCTTGTGCAATATGTGTTCAGATGATAACTAGTGGCTCTGTGAGCTGTAAACCTCGCGAGTCTGTCTTTTTGTTTTTTTTCCTCACAAAAACCTTACAAAATTTCACAAGAATCGCTTGAGAAATGTGACCTTTAGAGGAGAACAGCCGGACATCCGGTCATACGAAAGCATTTTTGCCCAAGCTGAAACGGAGACGTTTCGCGCTCGCTCGGTCGATTATACCAAATACATAGACTATGTTATGGGTAACCACATGGGATCACCTCTAGATTTCGCTACGATGCGATGATTCCTTGGCACTAGTATACAACTATGTTCTACAATAGGCAGGAATTGCTGGATCAAAACAAATTACTATGATGTAATAGTACCCAATAAAAAAGGGTAATTTTTCAAAATGAAGCCTATGGTGCGTAAGCTGAATAAAACGGAAACTTCCTTCAGTTGTTCATCCAGTAGAAAAAAAACTGATAAATAAAAATTTGACGCTCGACGAACGTTCCGTACTTTTTGCTGATTCAGTAAATTGTGTTAGAATGCCTGTTTTCTTTTCAATAAATAAGGTGAGTCATTCTATTGGAAATAATTTGTAAAAAAAGAAAAACAAACATTTTTTTTTTTCAAATAGAAAAGTTCTGGTGAAACGGATGTTTTGTATTGTATCCCAAGAACTTCTAAATAAATTGGATCGACTTCTCAACAATTGTATTCGCTTTGTTTTTGGCCTTCGTAAATACGATCACATTTCTTCCTACCGTTCTCAGCTTAAATGGCTGCCTATCCGCCTCAGGAGGTCCTCCCTCAGATCTCTCTGTTTGCTCTTCACTATTATGAACGATCCTTGTGCTCCCGATTATCTAAAAAGTTATTTCAAAGTGTTGGGCAGTTCTCACAGTCGTAACCTTCGCGCTTTTAAAAATCTACTCCTCCAAATTCCTTCACACCGCACCGGTTTTATGTCCAATTCATACGCTGTCTCAACAATAAAGCTCTGCAACGCGCTACGCTTTAGCATTAAAAAGGCTGAAAGCAAAGTCTCTTAAAAGAAAAGTTCGTGACCTCTATTTGAGTCAGACTAAATAGCTCTCTAAGTCAGAAGTTTAGTCATAATAATTATTAACGGGTTTCTCGTTTTTCTCGTTTTTCTTTTATTGCTATTTATTAGTTTATTTTATTTGTATATGTGTATTATTAATATTTATGTATTAATTTATTTGTATATGTGTATTACTAATATTTTTGTACCCATTTCACAAAGTTGTCCTTTTTAACCCAAAGGTTGACTGGTAGAGAATGCCTTGTGGCATTAAGTCCGCCTATATACCACTATTGTACATGAAGTTTAAATAAATAAATAAATAAATATTGTATCAGTATTCAAGCAATGTCGGGTTAAAGTAATTCAACGAAGACGGTAGAACATCGTTACCATATTGTTTAGACCACCAAACAGTGCCATCACTTTTCTAGGGGTAAGTTTTCGTTTAGCGGTTTGTTTAGGTGCTGAACCAGGTTACAACCAAGTCGCTGCGCGCTTGCGATTCCACCCAAAAACAACTGAACAGATTTTGAGGAAACTACAGAAATCTTACTAATATTATAAATGCGAAAGTTTGAATGTCACGACAAAACGGCTGAACGATTCTGGATGAAATTTGGCACAGTGATAGTTTATAGTCTGGAATAGCACAAAGGCTACTTTTCATATCGGTATAATGTTCCCTTGGGATAAGAAAACACTATTCACGCATAATGTATAAAAATAATGTATAAAAATATTGGGAAAAGTACGAATAGCATGCGGGCGGAGCCGCGGGCGGCAGCTAGTAGAATACTATAAAACATAGTCCATACCTGACCAAAGTTACGCCATATTCAACGTGCTTCCAAAAAGGAACGGTGACTCATAAAGTCTCTTAAGACACACAACATAATACCTCATAAAAAAATATATCCCTGCAGTTATTAAAATTCAAATCCCGTGAATTCTCTACAGAATCGCACTCGTGAACCACACAAAGGCCATAACAGCGGCCCATACAACCCTTGCTGTATAAATCAACACCTACACGAATGACGGTAGGTACAGAAACCTTATTGTTCTTTGACCCAACGTTTTTTGTAAGATAACCTTACATTAGATAAGGTACACATTATGGACCGCCCGCAGTGGCTATGCCTTTGTGGTTAAGGTCACACTATATGTTAAGACAGAAGATCCAATCCACACTGCATTAGGTTAAAAGAATTTTATAGTCGACTGCGTTTAATTAGGCTATAATTTATAGCTTATGTTATATTCTGATGTATATGCTGTATGAAGCTGTAAAGATTCATTAAAATTCGTTCTGTAGGTTTTTTATTAAAGTGTAACAAGGTGTGTAGGATAGCGCTGCTGCAAACAAAGGGAGTGCCGTTTTTAAAAAGTGGTCCTTCTGTCCATACCTTCATTATGTTAAAACAAACTACAATAGAGTAAAGGCTTACAACTGTTCTGTTTTTGTGAACATTATAAATTCGATTAGAGAGGTTAGTTCTGGTTTAATATGGTTTCGCACGCGTATTTTTCGTCCCTTTTGCTAAAGATCTTTGACCATTTAATAAATCAATAATGGCATATGGACACATATATTATATGTCTTATGTGGGTTTTAGGTAAGTACAGTTTTTGAAGGTCATCATAGCAACAGACGGTACCAGATTTTCTTAAATGCCTGATGGGCCCACTCTTGACCTTGATTTCGACTGATGGTAAGCGATTTAAGGTTCTCCTTTTTACGAAAAAGCCTGTCACGCACAATGGTAGATACGGGACTAGCTTAGACAACCAGCAACCTCTTCTAAATCATATTGAGTGTCGGGGATTAATTTTGTGTGTCTTATTAACAATGTTTTTTTTTCAAAAAACTATTTGGAAAAATGGTTTAGTTTAAGTTAGAAAAGAAAAAGAGAAAGAAAACGTGTTTAATTGTCACAAAACGACATACAATAAAATATATGCTTATTCTAAACCCTTAACAGTAGTATTAGTAGTACTTAAAGTAAGTTACTAAAGACGAGAAATAAATAAAATAAAAACTACAAAATTAACAGAAATTTTGCCTTTTCTAAATCATTACGTATTAGGTATAAAAATATTAATGAAAATTCAATCTTTAATCCAAACAAAAATCACAAATAATTTTCTGCAATTTCTTTAGACAGTCTAACAAGGTTTGGTCCCATGGGCCCAAGTCTGATCTTTCACAAATTTAATTAACTATTAGATAGATCACATCATATCTGGAACCGATTGATTCGACTTGAGTCGATTGATACGATTTTTTTTGGTTGATAATGCCGATAAATTGTTGTTATTTGTGAATAAAATTATAGGGGAAGGAATTTTAATTTTTGTTGGTGTCGTGCTTATAATGTCTATGGGTATTATCTTGGTAATATTATGAAATTGTTTGGTTATGTCCTTTATCAGCAATTAATTATTTAAGCATTGGCATAAATAACCCCATTCTCACATATTGGTGTGAAAGATAAAAAACTAACAAAGGCTGAAGGTACATCAGTCGCTGTCATTCGATATCGCGATAGATAAGGCGATTTTTTTGGAAGTAAGATTGCAATATTTAGGAATTTCTGTTACTGTGCTGGATTTTATACTAGCAATCATTTATTTGCAACTAGCTCTGCCAGCGGCTTCGCCCGCGTGAGAAATAAATAAATGCTATTTTTGTGCCAAATTTTATCCAGATCCGTTCAGCCGTTCTGGTGTGATTGAGTAACAAACATATATCCATCCAAACTTTCGCATTTATAATATTAGTAAGGTGGATAACAAGGTTTAAGAATAGCAAGTTGTGAATACCTACTGAGTAAGCCAGTTGACTTTAGAGGATGTTTACCTTATTTAAATCAACTGAAATACTCCATTTTTGGCTTGCGTCGAATAACCAACTACTCCCTTTTCGAAACTAAATCTCTGTCTCAAGTCTCTTATTATCTAGTTTTATTAAAAGAACATTTCACGTGATAATTTTAACCAATACATACAACCAAATACATCGAACTTAAATAGAGTAATATATATTTCCCACCAACACTTTTAATTTAAACCATATACCAAATGTAAACCATATGAGGACAATAACATGTTTTCCAAATAGTGCACCATTACGCATATAATTCACTGCTCCCGTAAAGGTAGAACCCATCATTTTGGAACACAATTTGGAACTAAAATATGGTATAAAGGTGACAAATGGAGCCCACTGGGCATTCAGATAAAAAAAGGAAATATAACCTCATAATAATTTTAAATGGCTCCCTGTTCATTTGTTTTATTTATGGCATTGCGAAATGATAAATGTGCAACCGATTGAGATATTGTGTCGTTCCTTTATTCTGTGCCGTGTTAAACGTAGGGGTATTGTTTTTTTCTATTGTTTTTTTTGTTTGTAATCATGGTAGCGGTTTACTAGTAGTAGACTCGTTTTTTCTGCATTAATGAAGAAATTAAGTGCTTAAGAACACTCAATTAATCATTTCAAAATGAATATAAACAGATTTCTGCCTACTTATCGATACCTGTCACGCCATAACGACTGAACGGATGCGAATAAAACTTGGCATACGGGTGAATCATGATCTAGATTAGGATTATTTTTTATCCTGATAGTATGTTCCTTTGGAATAACAAAACACTTTTTACGCTGGCGTAGCCGCGAGCAGAAGCTATGATCAACAATGTTCATAAAGGCACGCTGTTAAGAATCGTGTTATACAGACCCTGTGCCAATTACAATACAAAATCGACAACAAAACCTTAATATATTTTTCCACAAGTAATTCCTCTGGCTGTCCACCACTTCATTAAGGTACAGCAGTCATTAATACTTGCAATAAACCCTCACTTGCCCCGAGGGAAATCTCTTAGCCGGATCACCGACGATTAATCTTTGGTAAGTATATTATTGCGATATGATCCCTGATATGTTCTGAGAATTTGTTGAGATTATTGGGTAAGTAATCAAATATAAAGTTGATAATTGTGTTCTGTCTGCGTGAAAACTATTTTGAGGAGTCCCTAAGGAAAATACTACCTGGATATACTCCAAGTACCCTATGCCCTAATCTAGATCATGGTATACACGTGTTCAAAATATCATATAAATCAGCTCACCCGATGAGGCGTCCAAAAATACGGTATTTCACAATATTCTAATATTATTTATTTATATATACTTTATAGTTTTTTTTTTTATATTTATAATTATATTCTGAATATATGATAATTTATTTAAATTATATATTCAGAAAATACAGAAACAAAAAAAACTTAAAACTAAAAAATATACAACGGGCGGCCTTATCGCATTCCGCGATGTATTCCAGGCAACCTGGAAGAGATATTAATATATTTTTACTATGTTATATTTATATTATGAAGATATTACTTCTTCGACTTGTCCAAGAATGCGAAATATTATAAGCAAGGGAGATTTTCGCCCATGTCTTTAGTTTAATAGGGAATAGGATACTAATAAATGGGCCTTGATAACTGCCAAAATCTCTAACTAAATTGATGAAGTATCTTACTTGAAATTCAGCCGGAATTATGAAGGTTGGCAAACAGTGCTTGATTTTCACAATAATAAATTGATTGATTTATTTCAACCACATCTTCGCTTAGCATCAGGTGAGATAGTGGTCAAGCGCGAGCCTAAAGACAATAAAAAAATGTTTTGATGTTTTTTGTCGGGTCAGATCACGTAGATTTTTGTTTGAGGAAAATACTTTGCAAATATTGAATACTAGCTTCTGCCAGCTGCTTCGCCCGCGTGTAAGTCGAAAATTAACCCGAAGGAACATATTCCTGTATCCTATTTGCTATTACTGACTATTATTGGCACACAGGTTCGCTCGATGTACTGCTCCAGTTAAAATAACAATGTTTAAGGCATTCTGTCAGACGTTCTACACGAGCGGCCTGTGTGCAAACTTTACGCAAAAAGCCTACAATGCCTTGCGCGTCCGGTATAATAACGTGTTCAGGGCTCTGTTTAGGCTACCTCTATATTGCAGTGCATGCGGTATGTTTACTGATGCCAGCGTAAATAATTTCAACGCAATCATGCGTAAAAAAGTTGCGTCGGTGGTGCGACGAGTACGGAGGAGCCCGAATAGCGTCCTTAGGAAGATTGGCGAGAGAAACGATACTATTCTGCTCAGTAGGTTCATTGCACTCTATGTATTGCGAGACTGATGAGCCTACTGTGCAGGGATAGATGGTGTGTTTTGGTTTCTTCTTACATTTGATTATTTACTAACATAGTTATAAAATTCTTGCTACCAACAACCTTGCCTTGTCTATGGACTTTTTTGTCTGAAATAAATAATTTTTATTTATTTTATTATTAATAGATTAAGGAACTCCGTGTAACATTGGTTTAGATTTTCTTTTTCTTCTGAGACTGTATTGGGGGTTGTTTTGGTAGATTGTGAAACGGGTGTCGACACAACTTTGTATAATGGTTAAATGCGACAATAATGCTAAAGGTTTCTCAATGTATGCTGGCGTAAGGTACACATCCAACCTTAGCATTATGATATCGCTAACAAAGTCGCCCAATCTCAAAACAACGAAACTAGTCCCGCCCGTATTGTCGCTTCCAATAACATCTGTGGCCGTTCTTTTCAAAGTTCTAAGAAATAATACTTAATAGTTTTAGTTCACTATATTAAAATCAATGCACCATCATAGCCATCCTAATCTAGAATCATCTTTTCTTATATTATTGGTCCTCATCTCAGCCTTCACTTAATTCTTTTACCAATTCCATACTCTTTCCTTCTCACTCGTAAACGACATCATTTATACCCCCATTTTATTTCCACTTAAAAAGCCCCTCTGCCTATCTCTTTCCGATTTAGCCCACAACACCACGTACGTCACAATCCATTACCAAAACTTGAACATTAGAAAGCGGGTTCCAATAATTTCAACTACCTACATTAATATCCCTTTCAAAACTACATAACGAGATTCGTAAACTCCCGACCCCCAACAGCATTCAACGCATACTCGCAACGCATATTCGCATTAAACTGAAGAGTTATCATATCGTTAAAATGCTGTGCGAACGATATTACATTTGACGCCATTTGTTAATACAAATGGCGTCAAATGTAATATCGTGCGACTATCATTGCAAATGCATGCAGATCGCTTCCATTTAGTCCATCGTGCAATTTCTGGGTCTGTCTGTGCTGCAGGGATTGAAGATCATCAGGCTTTATGCCACTGAGTTGGCTTATTTAATCTGTGCCTCCAATCTGACTAAATCGCTAACTGAATTAATAATTGATTTGCATAAAAAGTTTTACGCTAAGTTAAGTAGATGCTTCTTAATTGTATTTGGGTAGGTAGATTGTAGAATGCTGTGAGATTAGGTACTAATCTTCGTGGTTTCTTTCTAATGTTTGTAACCCTACTTTTCCTTGTTTGGGATCGGTTTCAATGCATTATTCATTAAAATATTGTGCATTGCTACTTATTCTATGTATTACATGTGTTATTCAAAATAATAAATCTATTTTTCTTTTTGTTACAGGTAAGTTTTACCCTTTGTGATTTTAACCAAAGAACTTCGATGTGTGGTGACCCTGGGCTAATGGCCGCGACTTGCAAGTTTTAGGTCGTGGGTTCGAATCCAGGCAGGAGCTTTACTTTGTTTAAATTATTTCATCACTACTGCTCTAAAACGGTGACATGTCTTAGAACCAAAAAATTCGTAGACATGTGGCAGCTCGTGGCTAAATAATAACAGTCACACGAGTTGATCTTCAAGGTTAAGCAACACTTGCTGAGGTCGTTCCTTGGATGGGTGACCATCTTTACTTAGTGAGTTTCTTCCGTGCCTCGGAAAGCACTTGAAGCCGTTGATCCCGGCTGCCATTAGAAGATCTTTGTCAGTCGTTACGGTTTGTCAGAAGCCTGAGATCTGACACTCTCAAGTGGCCAAGAGGTATCGTGTTACCGAGTTACTGGGTTGTGGAGGTCAGATAGGCAGTCGCTCCATGTAAAACACTGGTACTCAGCTGAATCCGGTTAGACTGGAATCCGACCCCAACATAGTTGGGAAAAGGCTAGGCAGATGATGATGAACTTCGATGGAATGCTAGTCACAGATAAGTAATGAAGCTTCTAAGATACTTAACCTTTTTAGATAGAGATACTAGGTCTTTTGCCTTGGTTCTTAGATTTAACAAAGGTTAGCATGTGGAACATGGAATGGACATAAACATTTACGGAGTCTTGTCATCCAGGTGCAATGTCAAAATAAGAAATATATGACCGTGCATTGCTTTCTATCTATCAATTTATCGAAGTAAAATTAACGAAAATTCTGACAAAAGAATCAACTTCTAACCTAATTTACATTCCCAAACGGGAATCATAATAAAATCATGTTTTGTATTGTAATTTAAGAAACATTGTTATAAATCTGACATGATTTGAGTTTAACTATAGAAATAAATATTTGTTTGATTGATGACGGCCATTCGACGTCCCTTGTTTAGATAAACTAGTTTCTAACCATAGACGAGCATTACCGTACAAATTGCCGGCACGTAAGTTGGCAAGTTTCAGTAGATGCGCACAAGTTGTATTTTAGGTCTCTTTGGTTACCAAGCGGGACGCGGGGAACGCGTAGCACCATTCCGAGCGCGCGATTGGTTGGTCAGTTGACACAAGGATCGATTGACTAATTGCATCGCGTCCACGTTCGTTTCGCTCTATATGGTGCTTGATCAGTTCAAGCACTATGCGCGAACTTGGCCCCCACAAGGCAAAAACCATGCCAAGTTACATGCCGGGGATTTATAACAAAATTTCTGCAGAAAGTGATAAATTGAGTGTTCGGCGAATATCTGTCTCTCTTTTTTTTTGGTCTTAGTGATGGAAGTGACACAGACTGTGACATGTAACAATCTAAATTCTAGAAAAAGACCACAACTGACCATAGATGATAGCTTTGTCTCTCTACATGACTGACGCATAGTCCAGAGGCTCTAGAAAAGTGTCATTCGACGTAAGCGATAGCGATGGTCGGAATGCCTAAATGTAAGGGATACACATGCGCACTGACATGTCTATAGTGTTTGACATTCCCATACTTTTTTAACATTTTGCCAATCGCTATCGCCACGCTTTTGTAGATAGAATGTCACTTGTCTAGAGCCTCTGCCCCTGTACCCTGAAGTATCAAAACTATCATCATAATTCGACTGTAAAAAAGGGTAAATAATAAATACAAGTCATAAACAACTGTCCCTTACGCACACTCAAAATAACCTTACCCTAAAAGCTTATGGTCACCCCTGTTCTCTATATCTAACCGTGGTTTTGTTTGTCATCACGCTGGTAGGATAGCTAGTTTATTTTTGAACGATTTTTATTCGTTTTAGTAAAAATGGTTGCTGTATTTCAATGTCTCGGATAATGAAAATAAGAGATTTTTCTGTCAAATACCGGGAATATTTTTTGTCGATTTTGTATGTGGTCTCGTGTTTTAAGGTAGATGTTTTAACATGAGGTTTCAGGTTGAAAACCTGGCTATAACCAATTGGGTTTTCCAATTACTTTGTTAGTTTTGGACGCTATTTTAATGAAATCGAAGAATAAACTTTATTTGAAATTGCCAACACACAATGAGCAAGCGTGGTTTTTATTGCTCGGTCTTTATGTCATACACATAAGGACCGAGCAATAAAAACCACGCTTTTTTCACACCAAATTGTTAAAAAAAATGAATATTTCGTAGGCATAGAATGGGATTTTATTTACATTTTATTTCACATACAATAAGAGGCAATTTTAAACACGTTTAAAAGAAATTAAGCCTAGCTATTTTACAGATAAACATTTTTTCTCCAACAACTTGCCTTATAATATTATTAAAAGAAAAACTTGTTTTATGACTAGTCTGTGGGTGGCCTAAGTAGTGTGACTTGTCCCGTTATTACTAGTATTTTTGTATACTAGGTAATCTCAGAAACCTGATGTGGAATGTACATAGACCTATTTACACATACTTATTTATAATGTTTGCTAGTTAGCATAGTGATGAGTGAAATTACTTTATCGATTTTAATAGATTAACTAGTTTGTTTTTGATAAGTAAATTGCTTGATAATTTTTTTTTACTCGTATGAAGAGTATTACGATGGTCAAATTTATTTCAATTAGTTTTTTCCTATTTACGGGCAAACATTTTTTAACGATTGCCTTACATTTTTGCGTCACATGGCCTTTTTCAACGTTCGAATGAAGGTCCAGCACGCAGGTGCAACGCATTTCCGATTGTCGGATTGTCGCATTGTTTTATCGTGCCACTGAGGAGCCATAGGGGATGTTACTTGGATAGAAAAATGATAATTCTGTTTCTTCCGTCAGAGAGATTTTCAAATAATATCGGACACGTTTTTTTTTTTGCTTTTTCAAAGCAATAAAAATTGACAAAGATAAAGCGCAATAAAGTTCAGGAGTGGGGCTTGTGACGTCAGTATGTCAGTATAAATTGTACTAACGGCGTGACGTCACATGATATTTTCAACGCATTATAACGTCACTTTATGTTGTATGTGTCAAAAGAAAAAATACGTATCAATTTTATTAATAAATCTACTTGACGGACAAAACACTAATTTTCAATTTACATCTCTATTCAGCCGTAAGTTCGTTTAAATGTAAATTTATGGACTTATTTAGATAAAACAAATAATGCCACAAACCAACCCTAAGACAAGTGGCCAGAAACTAGGCTTTTGAGCCTGAGTCCTTGACTCACAGTTTAAATGACTCTGCAAATATATCCTAAAAGCAGGGTTCCAATGAATTAATTTTTAACAATGTAGATATATATATGTAAACGAGTAAATTAGCACTAGTTTCCGAGATTCATCCTGTAAAGTAATAACTGGCAAGACACTAGCTGTCTGTCTAGGCCCAATCAAAAACTAGTCCATTTTTTTCATTATAACCGTCAAAGACCTGCTTTTAATTACAAGGTCTTCAATTCTTTTAATTTGATCATGGTTTTCTTAATTATTAGATATCTTATTTTTAGGCAAAAGTTGTGTTTTCCTTTACATTAATTGGAGGGTCAAGCGGTGTGTTATTTTTGGAGCACTGAGTGTAATTAAAGTACTAGATGAATTTTAGTTGGTAATAAAATAACACTGTCGATGTTGAGGACAAATGTGTCTTTTTAGGGGATAGAAAAAAGTAAGTAAATAATGAGGAGTTTTTGGATAGAAAAGGTATTGCAAATTAAATTGATTCTAACGATTTCTCGGTAAATAATGAAACCAAAATATAATTTTACTTTCGTTCAAGATTTACAATTGAATTGGGTCTTATTACTTCTAGGGATTCATGATTACGCCCTTAACGAATTTTAATACAAGACTTGTGATAAGGGTGGATTCACGTCAATAGGTTGAAAAGCGAACTGGTAACTTCACGGTCGCTAGGCGAAGCTTAAATCTGACTAACAAACTAACTTAATTGAGTTTCTTTTTTATCACAAAACTTACCTACCACTCGAAGCTAAAAACTTCGGAAACTAGTACAGTAAAAAAATTCGACGTGTTAGACTAATCAGCCTATTCAAGAAAATAGAGATTCTAGCTTATTACTTCTAGCCATAGCTAGGCCCTTAATGGACGAACCCTGCAGACTTGACCTGATTAACGATCTGTGGCAAAACTTACCACTAAATTCTATGGCACGCTTACAAATGGAGACAAATTGTAAACACATAGAGTTTCTGCCTGTTAGGCCTGGTTTCCTTGGCAGATTTAATATTTTTTTCTGCTTTTTAAGATGTTTTTACATGGAATTGTACAAATATAAATTAAATAAAAGTATTTGTTTTTTGTAGTTAGTGCCAGAATACAGGGTTACATTGAAAATATATCTGGATCTCGTTATAACAAAAAAAAGTGTTTTTTTACACAGTTATTCTTTAAGGATTTCAGTGTCTTAATTAATCAAGTTAATTTGATTGTGTATTTATAACAGTGAGGCTTCACAGCCTACTTTCATTTGACCTGTGGATTTGGCCATTTGCTGCTGATGCCATTGCCAAAAAATTGGCTAGCAATAAATGATTTCGATCTCCACTGAACTGCACTAATAGACACATAAAAAGTACTGCAAACGTTAAAGCAAACAGTATTTGTTACAAAATATATTTTACCCATCCTTCGTATTCACTGTTTTCATTCTAACATCCCTATTAGCGTGTGAAGAAAATGTTCCATGTGTTATAAACTTATAATATTGTAGGTGTTTAGGTACTTAATGATATCGTTTGTAGCGACGGGTTCATTTTAATGAGGAGAAAATGTGTTCTCGGTGCCGAGTTAATTATATTTTTAATTTTTACTACCTGCACGTGTGTTACGGGTTAAGTTTTAAGCGGTAGCGATTTTGATACTATTTGATGTTAATTTTTGCTGCGCTACTAAAATACAGGGTCGTTCGTCGTTTTAAAAAGATGCACTTCAGTCATAAAATAATGGTGAGTAAATTGTAAAACGTATAAAAATTGTGTGAAGATTCTGTTTTATTTATTATTAAGATTTATTTTGACAGTTGCTAATTTCAGAAAATAAAATCCCTTCCTTACCTTCTTTTTAACACTGTGATGTTGTAAGGGTTAGTCGATTACTTACATTAGCGATTTACGTACCTACCTCCTACTTACATATAAATATTGTTAAATCCTTTTAAAATCATTAAAGAATTCAGAGTTTGATCTGCATGTCATCTCAGATTTAATTACATACATAGTTAGAGAAAGCGAACTATCAAACCAGTATTTTCATCACCTTGAAGAAAACAAATGAAGAAAGAAAAAGTATGAATGGTCATATAACTTATCAGGAATAACATCCCACCAACCGTCAAGTCTTTACCCCATTTCAACCAGCTACCTCTCATCGCTTACCCCACTCTAAACATTATTAAATTTGCCTACATTCACGTAAGCTCTTAACATTTAAGTAGAGAATAACGAGGCGCAATTTAGTTCCACCAATTAATGAGTTAATTTCGCAAAGAAAATACCTCAGGCTTCTAAATGATGGAGAGACCTAGGTGTAAAGATATAGCGTAAGGAAAGTATCGATAAACGGCTATTGAGATAAAATTATCGATAAATTCTACCTTCTTGGTATTATATTCTCAAAAGCGAATGCTGAGCATGGTTTCGATTCTGAGGTCGTACAGAGTTCTGTTGGGTTTTTCCATTGAAGATTTTCGCTTGGAGCCTCGAGTCTGGATTTGTTCTAGATAACATAGTAATAAACTTTTATCTACACTCACAACGTAATGTTCCAAATATGAATAAAAAAAATATTGTATAAACACGTACGTTATATTCATGGATAGGTTAAATTAAAAAAAAAACATTACAGTGCAACATTATCTTTCGATTTTCAAACAACTGCATCATAAAATAATCTTTTAATTTTTATAGCACACTTTTACTTTTTAATTTATTGGCGCATATGGGCTCATTGACTTAATGTAGAAAAAAAAATATCAATTTTCTATGGATGCGCGCGCTGCGCAGTCAGGGGCAATGAGAATCTAAATTGCCCGTCATACCATATATTTTTCCATTTCCACTTTTGTTTTATTTCAACTGTATGAGTGAAGATAAAATAGTGTATGCAACGGCATATAATCAGGTATTAAAACACCCGCATAATATTATTATCACAATCGGCTTCGTCTCGTGTGATAAACCTACGCTCGTGTTTTATTACCCCTATTATATGAGTGTTGCATAAACTACTGTTATCGAATATAATGGTTCAAAGATATGGATTTGAAATCGATAATAATATAATAATTGGTATCGTTACCAAAAGCATAGGTCATCATTATTCTCTTGCCCATAAATCGATTTATTTAGGGTTTGCAAAGCATGTCTTCTTCCATATCCTTTAGTAATTATCTCAAAAGTCACACCCTTTTCTACCATAAGAGGCCCTAGACAAGTGACATTCTATCATCAAAAGCGTGGCGACAACTATTGTATAAAAATATAAAGATATAACAAAAAATATCAAAAGTGTATTCTAATTATAAACACTATCAAAATGTCACGTGATCAATTCCTTCATCATCATCATCATCAGCCTATTAATGTTCCCACTGCTGGGACTCAGGTCTCCTCTCTGTGAGGGGGAATGAGCAGTAATCCACCACGCGGGTCCAGTGCCGCTTGGTGGATATCACATGTCTTCGAATGTTTGGTTCTAGGACATGCCGGATTCCTCACGATGTTTTGCTTCACTGTTTTAAGAGCAGTGGTGATGAAATGATTTACACAAAGTAAATCGCCTACCTGGGTATACTCACGATCTACGACAAATAAGTTGGGGCCATTACATTCGGCCACCACTGCTGCCATCAATCCCTTACATTTTGACATTTCGAACATCGCTATCACTGATATTGAATAACACTTGTCTGGACTTCTAGAGCCTAAGGTCTTTCACACTGTCTATCCATGGGTTCTTTGGCCTTACCTACTCTTATAGCCAATATAACCATCTAAATTATTTCACAAAAAAGTTCGCTTATCAATATATTCTCTTGAATCGATACTTTTTTCGGATATACCCTAGGGCTTACCCTTTATAGGGTACTTGTAAATAGATAAATAAGTTCTGTGTTTAGTTTTTAAAGTAGGGTGAGCTACTGAATTTTCGGTACGGAATGTTTATTATTATTGTATTAGGTAACTCCATTTGTGTCCTAATTTTTTGTTTGGTTTATTGATAGCTTAGTTTTTTTTTTGTTTTGTTCGGTTTATTGCCGTTGTAAGCTTTTTTGTGATTAATTAAAATTTTTGCTTTTTAAATTAAAGGGGGCCGTTCAACAAAATACTGGTTCACGAAATGAAAACAGTTTATTTAGTACCTACCTACCAAAAGATAATAACTAGGAACCCTCTCACTGACCGGCCGGACTGTTCGGTGTGGAGTCAGATGAACTGACATAATAATCGTCTGGATGCTAGAAATTGACAGCTCACTTCAAGTTGACTTTATCTAAGTTGTCACAGTCACCTTTTTCAGCACTGTAATGTCTCCTCATAAGCTCTTTCACAACATGCAAATTTTCATCTATTTACTATCCTTAACCATCATTTAATTACCCATCTTTAAAATAAAATTCGGTTCCCCTGACATTTTCAACCACAGTTAACACAACAAGACAACAATCATAATAATACCTTTTTACAAAAAAATACAACCCACTTTCGAAAACAAAACTACAAAGTGTAAAATAACTTTAATTTCGTAAGTCGGTGTTCCTGTTTTTGTTTCTTCTTTTTTGACATCGACTGCCGAAATTGAAGTTATTTTTCACAAAGTAGTTTTTTTTTCGGTGGTCGCGGGTTTTTTTTTGAAAAAACGTTTATATTTTGCACTTTTCGGTTGTGGTATATACTAAAAAATATAGTTATATATAAATAATTCGATACGGAATGCACAAAGTTGTGCCGGAATTACATAAAATTTGATTACCCGAATAACATAAAATTTGAACATAACCGGTGAAACAAGAGTGTACCAGGGTGAATTGTACACATCTACGTACCCATTTAGAGCGTACCGGCGTGATGTTATGTTATGAAATAGCGTAAACAATAAACAGACATGCGATTTCAGCAATCCCGAGAGATCTACCGTTGTTTATTGAAGATTTCTGTTGTATATCTCCGAATTTCTTCATCAGATCTGCACCAAATTTAAATGGAACCACCTGAGAAGCACCAGCATTCGAATAAAATATTGTCAAAATCGGTTTTTCTAGCAAAAAGTTTGAGGTGACACAAATAAATAAGAACCTCCCCCTTTTTGAAGTCGGTTGGGTCTAATAGCCTTCTGTCAGTATTTTAATAAAATAAATTCTCAAATTTACCTTCCAAGAAATAAAAAGAAATACAAAAAATGACGACAGTCTGTTGATAATGACAGTTCTGGTTCAGAATCGTGTAATAATAATTAAGTCTATTTAATGAGTTCTAGTAAAATGTTTTTTTTTTATAGGTATTTGTTTTTATTTTTGGTAAAAGGCTAGTTGATTCATAAATAGAATATTTATCATTATTATTTATTTAAAATTTACTTGAAAAGTTATAATGCTCCAATGCCATGATATGAGGTAATACTGAGATAAGCCATGCTATTGCGGTGTGCGGTCTATATTACGCTGGACGTAGATTTGCACGTAGTTTTCTAAGCCATAATCAGCCTTTTAATGTTCCTCTTGCTGGAACACAGGCCTACTCTCTGTGGGAGGGAATGGGCGGAAACCCACTACGCGGGCCCAGTGCGTGTTGGTGGCTGTGACATGTCTTCGGATTTTTGGTTCTTAAGAAATGCCGCTAGTAATTAGATGTTAGATGCTGGTTAGTTTATTTATTTACTATAATATTTATTGTACACCATAAAAATACATACAGAACAAACATTTCCAAACAAAGTGTACAATGGGCGGCCTTATTGCACAGGGCAATCTCTTACAGACAACCTTTAAACTTGGTTAAATTTTAAAGTCGTAAATTTAGAAGTATTAAGCTGAATATTGGTGGTTTTACCCTAACATTTCAATCCTAAACACTATTGTTCTAACCCGAATATTAAAACAGATTTAACCTTTAAACAAACAATACATACCAGCCATAATATCTTCAAAATGGAGGCAATTCTTAGCTTAGGTCAATGATTGCAAAATTACTTGAATACTATAAATAGCCTAGTTTCTCCCGGGGGTCTATTATTTGACGACTCAGTGTAGGACAAAGCATTTTATTATAAAACGTAATCTAGCAACAGATCCCAAGCGCAAATAAATGTCACACAGCGCAAATGATATCAGTTGAGTGGGCAGCGTTTTAATTAAACTGACATACAGATATAATGATTGGCTTGAGTCAAGACAGAAGGTAGGATTTTGACGATTTAAGGGACGTAACATTAAGCCACAATTAACGGTTATGAATTTATGTTTCATTATAGGCCGACTGCCTCGTTGGTTTAGTGCAAGCGCTACTGATGAGCATGAGTTCCTTGGTCAGATTCTGGGGTCGACCAAAGTGTGATTGGGGTTTTCCATCTGGAATTTGTTGTTGCCCGGAGTCTTTATTTAATTTTGTTCGCAGTTAATGGCAACAGGCTTGGCATCTATTTCTATTGAACTTAAACATGACTGACGTAATTTATACCTCTGTATAACCGTTTGGGAATACAGGCGTGATGTTACCTACTATAACTATTAAGAACTGGGTATCTCGTCCCAATTACCACCACCAACCTCATTTTATCTAACTCTGTCTGTCTACACCTGTCGCTTCCCTCCAAAACATGTTTTTCTAAACTCACTTTTTTTCGTTAAAACCAGCCAGCCATCAAACTTTTATTTGTTTCAATGGTTTCAATAACAATGTTATTCACTTAAACGTTTTATAATTTTCTTTATAGCGCCAACCAGCCATAAAGCTCAGTTTAAAGGCCTCCTACGGCATACGGCTTGCTACAGACTTAGGATAATGCGTGGGAATTGTCTTACGTAATTTAAGTTTAGTAGGTCGTCTGATGAAGCGAGCTTATATTTCAGTAACATCATTTTGTATAGTATCCTACTGAGTATACCTATTGTTCTTTATAATTTTAATTTGTTTTGTAATGTTATTTTCTTTTGCATGTAAAGTTGTTTATTATGATTACTTACTGTTGTTTATGGACGCATTCGGAATAAATATAAAGATGCCTGTTTTTAATTTGTTATTGTTAGTGCTTTATTATTATGTCCTCTAAGAAAAAAACTCGTTACCGTACTTGCAATCGCCGTAATAATTTCTAACGAAAGACGTGCACTGCTGGACATAGGCCTCTATTTAAGCGTTGCCATATCGACCTTGCCTGAGTTTTTCGAAGCCAGTGGATTCCTGCAGTACTCACCAGTTCATCTATCAACCGTATGGGCAGCCTTTCGATCCCATCGGTCATTCGTTCGGCAAACAATGTGTCCTGCGCTCTGGAATATTTTAATTCAACTTATATTGATCGCCTCATTTCTAGAGTTACTTCTGCCATCTTTGCAATCAGAACACAGATACTGGTTCCACATATCTCCAAAAACACTGAAGATAATGGACTGCATTGTATTGTTAATTTCTTGAACTAAAATGGACGCCAAACCAGTTTCATTTATTAGATCCAGGGCATTGTAACAAAATACAACAAAACGATCGATTGAAATTAACAATTAAATGGATGACTATGTAAATTCTAAAATGGAGTAGTCAGGATTAAAATAAAACAAAGCACTTTTTGAATTAAAATGCATCTCTTCTACCATAGAGCAGGGAATATCCGCAACGGCAGCGAATAGATACGCCATAAATAATATTCGTGGCCGCAGAATATCCGCAGAGCACTTCAAGTTTTGGCTGATATAGGCATAGTAAAAATTTTCAGGGGCCGACAATTTCAACGATTAAACGGTGACTTACTGACACGCTTGCTTTGCATGCAATGTTTCGACAATTCCGACTCTAGCAATGGCCGCTGAGGCGTTTTAATGATCTATGTTTTCTTCTGAATTTAAAACCACTAAAATGGTTAACGACACAAGACAGTCGTAAGTTTGTGTGCAGCCTAAAGTGGCTTATGCTAATAGAACGTTCTTTATTGAAAATTACGGGTTAAACTAGACACTATTGACTCATTAAGCCTGAATCGAAATTGTATCGATTCTCCAACAGACTTTAGGGTAATGAGATGTCAAAGCTTCCCGTCCAAATCGAGTTGTTTTTGTTTTTTATTTTTATTTTGTGCCCAAACGAATAAAACATTGATTTTAAATGCTGCATGTTATGAGAGCGAATTGTCAAAGCTTGAGTTTCGAGGATTTTTATTACTGGTAGCATTTTTGCGATTCGTAAGTACTGTAAAAGGGGGATGCAGCCAGAAGCTAATAAAATACTATCCGACTTCTACGACGTATATTTATTAAAACGTGCCACTCGTAGGTCGGCCCTCACAGAAGTGCCAGCTAAACAAAAAACTACACGCGTTCGATATATTTTAAATATTCTGTATTCGATTTCCTTCCAAACTTAAAATAAATATAAGTTGCCAGCTTTAGGTGTCAGCGGCCGAACAGGTTGCTCGTCCTATGTGGAAAGCCTCTACATGAGCTACGCCCCTACGAATAGATGCGCAGAATCATGTGAAGCGCAGCTATTCTCAACTTTGGAAGGAAAATCACTCTTATCTAACACCTTTACCTAACGGAGGAATTAATCTGAGGTCCTTCCCTTACAAGGGGAAGGCTCAAGTCATGGCAAACGAATTACCGGATTCTCCGATATTTACTCTAACTTCAGCTAACAAGTGCACATGCATTAACAAGTCAACGCCGTCATGCTTGAACCTCCTTGCACAAAACCACCATATGTAAAAGGGGGATGCAGCCAGAAGCTAATAAAATACTATCCGACTTCTACGACGTATATTTATTAAAACGTGCCGCTCGTAGGTCGGCCCTCACAGAAGTGCCAGCTAAACAAAAAACTACACGCGTTCGATATATTTTAAATATTCTGTATTCGATTTCCTTCCAAACTTAAAATAAATATAAGTCGCCAGCTTTAGGTGTCAGCGGCCGAACAGGTTGCTCGTCCTATGTGGAAAGCCTCTACAGTACTGAGAGAAATGAAAATTAAAAAGGGCATTTAATCTTTTAAGCTTCTTCGTAATGAGCATTGTTACGCACCGGGAGGTACCTGGCATGTAAAATTGAAAGTTCATGTCAGAGATTTAATTTTCATTAATAAATGACTGTTGTTGATCTATTTTCCCTAATTTTTTTCAGTCAGAATAATATATGTTTTGCTAAGTGATACTTTACCCGGATATCGTGCGGTATCACTATTTGTAGTATAAGTACGGCGGTGTAAGTACTTAACTTTATTGTTGATTCCTTCCTGTTACTATATAATACGGTTTTTTCTCAAGCACTATTTAGACTATAGAGCTGCAACACTAAAACACGAGAGTGCTCACAGCCAACAAAACAGAAAACCTATTAAAACTAAGTTGTAGAGCTACCAGTCGTTTTTACGCGCAGTTATACAAACATTAGTTTTGCACCGCGGTCTGGTATCAAACTATGTTTCGTATCGAACTACGTGTGGTATCGAACTAGGAAACTAAAGCGTCGTATCGTAACATTTTAATTCACGCGCCGTGTTGAAGTAGCGGTGTTTAGATACAATAAAAAGTTATGAACAGAAGGCCGAAGCAAGATCTTTATATGTCTCCGGTGCCACTTTCAGAGAGCGTAACATTGTGACTAGTGGTTCGACTTCGGCTATTTTTCTTATTTATTACACTACTTATTTGATATTTATTTTCAGTCTGTTCTATTGCACTTTAGGGCAAAGACCTCCATTTCTTACTTAAAATGCTCTGCACTCCATTTTGGTGTGGCATATATGACGACATTTTCGCATGTTCCTAAGTATAGCACCGGCCCGGTAGTTCATCAAAAATCTGCAGGGCATTGCTCTTCCCAGACTTACAAAATTAGATTATATACCTATTGATAATTACTTTAATGCCGATGATTCGATCCCTTTGTCTGTTACACAGGAACCGTGCACTTGCCCGGATACGAACTCGTACCCACACCGCCTTTATTAGTTTTGTAAATTGCCCAAATGTATCTTCTGCAATTGACTAATCTATGATCAAAATCTATGAGCATGCATAGCCTGCGATGTAATCCTATCAAGAGTTTGGTATCAAATGAAAAACGTCGCAGTTACATGTTTCATTTTAGATGCCCGGGGCTAAGTTTAGAACCCGGTTTATTACCTAGGTTGATACGTTATCAGGGTGTTAAATGTGTTATGCGTATTTATGAAGTATTAAGCAGTAACTGTGTGTTTGATTTACTCCTAACCTATCGCCAAAATTCCTGTACCTGTCAAGATATTCTAAACTAATAAAAGAAAAGGTAATATGCGTCAACTTCTCGAATCCCCGATCCTAGAACCTCATCCTTTTTTAGTTTTGCCGTTAAAAAATTAGTACTTACATTCGACGTGAAATCCAAAAGCCTACGGCACGTACACATGCAAAACATGACTGCGGTATGTGTTGCTTAACCTTTGATGTGCGCAGTTTTTGCCGTCTCTCATTATATTGTACGTAGTAATTATTTTATTAATAACACCATATTTTCATAAACAATGTAGGTAATAACACAACGACGCAGAACAAAGATTGTTCTGAAATGCATACTTCACGTCTACTGCGTTGTCAACGCAAGTCTTGTTACTTAGTACCTACAGTCAACATTACAAGTTGTTAAGCAATTTCGGTGTCAAAATAGTCCTAAACATTCAAATTATCCATAATCATAATCTTCTGATGTCTGTTAGCTTGTATCGTCCCACTGCTGGTCCATTGTCTCTCCCCATGAATGCCAGCTTTTTCGATCCAGGGATAAAGTGGGTAACTGATCGTTTGCGTGGTGCAGTTCATCCCGCCATCAACGATACAAGAAAAATTTCTACATTATATTGAGCACACAGTTTTTCAATTATAACTGGGCACACATACATGTAAACATAGTCAAAATTTGCCGTGATTAATGTTATTAGTTTTGATACGAGTGAAGAATTATATGAATACATGGCGTGATCCTATTCCTATCTATATCTGTTGATAGTACACTACCATATTTGAGAAGTTTCGTTCATGTAAGGGGCCGTTCAAGCATTACGTAAGCACTATGGGGAGGGAGGGTAGGGGGGTCTTTGTTTTGCTTATTTTGGATGACATTGGGGGTAGGAGAGTCTAGATGATGATTACGTCATCGGTAGTTATTTACTTTTTTACACGAATGGCAACCCTCACATTGTGTATGCTTGAAAACGAAACGCATATTCGGGTTTCCCACAAATAATGAATACGTTTAGGTACTCGCTTAGAACCGAGTAGAAGAATTGAATCTCATGAATCAATAAAAAAAACAGAATACTTACATTAAAAGAAAAATGCATTTACCAATGTTTACGTAAGCACGGGGGGGGGGTAAAAGCTTTTATTACTTTTGCTGACAAGCGGGAGGGGGGGAGGGTAAATAATTGTAATAAATCTGCTAACGTAATTCTTGAACGGCCCCTAACTGAGATACTGTGGCGAATATGTTATGTCGGTTCAAGTGAAAACCATTTTCGTCATTTGTGCTAATGCTATTCTGTAAAGTTCACTTGGAACTTCACTCAAGTGAGCACATATAATTAAAAAACTAAACTCACTTGTTTTAAATGTTGATTTAATTTTGAAACAAACAAGTTCGCGGGTTCAAATCAAGACACCGTTCGAATTTTGAAGTTATGTTTGGAGAGTCAATTTGAGACAAATTGGCGGCCTAAATTGTATGTGAAATTAGTAAAGATTTGTTGTTGCCTAACCTATGTCGAAATTACGGATGCCCTTTCCACACACACGAAAAAGAAATAGGAAATAAAACACATATTCATTAATCCGTAAAGCAATTCAATATACAATGAACCTGCGAACGTCAAAACATCATACAAATACTCTTAAACAAACCAAGCCAAACATTTCTCCGCGTTTATTTATAAAATCTAACAAAAATAAAGATACAATCTTCAACAAGGTGCCATAAAAGTAACACGCTGAGACAAAAT
Source organism: Orthosia gracilis (assembly GCA_947562075.1). Classification (NCBI taxonomy): domain Eukaryota; kingdom Metazoa; phylum Arthropoda; class Insecta; order Lepidoptera; family Noctuidae; genus Orthosia; species Orthosia gracilis. Next base: position 8,232,755 of record OX387266.1, on the reverse strand, counting down.
GACTAACAAAAGGTACATAAATATGCTATGATCGTTTTATAAGTACGGGCAATCGTTTTTTAATTTAATTTTGAAATGGCTCGGAAGTTCAAGGGGATTATTAAATGGATAGACGCTGCAGGGATTAAACTTGAGAGCTTTGTCAGCAATTTAATTTTAAGCTCCGGAACCATTTTGTGTTACATGTAAGTCATACTAGTATTTAATGGTAGGTATAAAATCAAGATATTTCTACCTAGCTAAAATTGTCTTGTCATCAGAATTAAAATACAAAGATAAGACTTAAAATTGGCTTGCCAAATCGCTCTTAAAAAAAAACTCAAGTTTCAATGATTATTTTCCAGCTACTTCTGAAGAAATTCTAATGGAAAAACCCGATAACATGTTGTTCAAACGACTAGTCATATATGTACCATGGCAAACAGCTGCGTTTTTAGCCGACATTATCATCTAAAAATACAATTCAATATCAGTGCCAATAAGAAACATTTTATCACCATTGAATTCACAAATAAATACCCATTTAATTTAGATAACATTATTCGTATTCCTATTTTAATCCCTACATTAAAACTAAACAATAACGTTAACTAAACCAAAATGGTGGACGATACACAGAAAGTTCACAAATATCTAAATGTTGCCCACAAATTGCGATCCGAATTCATCTCAGTGAATGAATAAATATGGCACTATTAACAAAGTCTCTTCATTTCAATACGGGCAGTTGGATCCCCAACTATCGATACAATAATAATAGATTCTTTCATTTACAATTACTCCTGCCTTATTACATGGTTACATACATAACGGCACGGCTAGGCAAAGACTACACTCTCCTCCTTTCATCTATCATTTACGAGGTATTGCATTAGTAGGAGTCAATTTCATCCTTCCATGTCATGCTTGAAAATGATTAAATATTTGAGCTATAAAGTAATACAAAAAAAGTAAGTAGCTGAGCAGAATGTATTCAAATAAATCCACAGTTCGGTTTTAATTATTCGCAGTATTCACATTTCTAGGATAAAGCTAGATACATTCAAATGATCAAGTATCACCACCATTAGTACCATTATTTTAGTCCAACTTTCAGGTCAGTATTTATTTCGACTTTAGCCCGTAACATATGTTTTGAACTGAATCGTATTGATTTAACTTAAATGGAATAAGTTTTAATTTAGTATGGAGATTCTAGAGCGTAGAATTTAGGATTAAGGAGCTAGATTGTGGGTCCGAAACTTTAAATGTAATAATGTAATTGTGGCTGGGTGTTTTGCATTTTCTAAGTGACTCGTACTTATCGACATCGCAGCGGAACAAAAACCTTTTAAGTAGTCTAAAATTGAAACAGAATGACTACAAAGCGACAACCTTTTTTCATAAAAAAGAATATTATAGAGCATTTGTTATACCACCAATTGGTAGACCAATGTGGTTGTGGTAGACCAATTTCTATAAAAAAATGTCGCAGTGTAGCGTCGTGCCTCGAGAGCCTGCCAAAAGTTGAAGAAAAAAATAAAAAAAACAGCGATTTCAGAATTAAAGAACTTAGGAACGGTCATACAACTTACAGCGTTTCGGCGGCGGCGTCGTGAGCGTGACAATGCGATAGCGATTCGACGGATATTTTATTTAAAAAGACAGGGATTTAATACCCATAGAACAGTTTCTATGAAAACATCGTTGTAAAATTGTTGTCGCATTGTCGCTTCAGTCTTGTCAGATGCTCAGCTCGCAAAAAAATCTGGTTCGTGCAAGAATCAGACCTGTGTAGGTAGCATATAAACCTATTACTCATTCGAGTTGTATTTGAAATTTTATTTCTTTAAAATATTTTACAAAAAAGGACTTCAAAGGATCTAATTTAATTTTACCCACATCCTGACCGCAAAGATTGGCTACGGATCACCTCACCGGTTCAAAGCCCAAAATAAAATCATTAATGTCGTACCAACTATTCGTTTTAACACAGACGATTCTAATATATTTATTTCCACTCTATTATATAGGCGTATCGATTGTAGATAATATGTAATTTTCTTTTTCGACTCGCTTCTGCGGTGGCTTCACCCGCGTCATAAGTGTTTTTTAAATCCCAAGGGATCACTATACCGGGATATAAAAAACCTGGCTGTTATTGATTCCAGATATTTCTGAATGCCAGGCAGAACAACGCAATAATACTTTGTCCGGTCCGGTCATCAAACCTATGTAGTAGTTGCGTTCGATGTATTTAACTCTTTTGTATTTAACTGCTATAATTTGGACACTTCAGACCTTAAATCTCTAAAACAACTCAGTTTAAATCTTAACTGTTGGCTCAGCTACTAGTTAAAATTGGTCAAATAACCTATTTAACAGTAACTGAAACAAAAAAAATAGTTTTTAAATCTGAAAAATAAGAAAATACTTAGGCATCTCGCCAAGTGTACTAGTAGGTCGTACTAATCGGCACTTGGCTCTGTTTGTACTGTTTAAATCACGGCTAGGTGAGAGTAATAAAGTGAAAATGTATTGTTCAGGAACAACGTTACCGCGTTTTCCACGAAATCTAAACTTTTCTTGCCACGTTTGTCTATTATCAAACATCGGATTTGCGTAGTTTCTTTTTACCCGATTACGGCGCAGCCCAAAGAAAGGGTTATGATTTTAGCAGTCTAAGTATGTATGTATGTTTGTATTTACGTACGCTCCTCCGTAGCGCCTAAACTATTCATCCGATTTTGATGAATAAGGTGTCAATCGATTCGTTATCATAGCCAATCTAGTAAATCTTCTGCTTGATCTCGTCCAAAAAACATTCACTTCAAGTAATCATAAAATACATTGAAAAAAAAACCAAAGTAGAAATATTTCCGTAGTAACAACGTATATTTATTACAGCACATATACAGCACATACGAATCTGTTAAGACTTAGCAGAGCATGATTTGTATTTTTTTCTGATTGTTACTATTCTCTACAAGACTCTAGAAAACTTCATCTAATATAACAAAATTATGAAGGTCTTTCTCAAACTAATATTTAAGAAAACTATAATGGACTTGTCCAAATTACATATAATTAAAATTCTCGTCATATAATTATCACTTTGTCTAGCTTTGAACATAATTTTATGTTTCGTGTCGTATAAACAGGTTGTTTTATTTTAGTTTCAGAATCTGTTTTGGGTCAATTTACCTCTACACTTCTTTTGGTACAACCTTTTTTAACAACTTGGTGTTGTTATTCGCATTTTTTTGTTTTAGCTCAGACGAAGCAATTCACTGTAAAGATATGCCTGACAGTAAGAAATGAAATATTGAAGACATTCTCAGGTATAAAATGAACACATTTCGTAAGAGGTAGGTTTTCACCAGTTAGATTCTCGTGTACTTAAGTGTGAGTGATTATAGAAAGCTTTATTAATTGGTTTCCGTGTCATATATCTTTCCAGTAATTAAAAAATAGCGAATTATATAAACCGAGTCTTAAGCTTTAAAAACAACACAAAGTATTTACTCAGAGGTTGGAAGTCAACCCTATTTACAAAATGCTAACTTTGTCTGGAACAAAAGTTTTAATTTAATTATATTCATGTTCAATTTCATCTCACTTCTCTGTTTAAAAAGTCTAAGACATTCGGCACAATAAGAAATCTTACATTAGACAGAATTACAGACAAACCCATAAACCCATGTCTTGAAACCCCATGATCGTTTCCCATATCAGCAAACCTTATCGTCGCCATCTTGTTATTAAAGCCCATAGAAACGCTTCGTTTAAACTCTTAGGGTCAGTTTACATAGAGAAGCGACGATGCACGTACTTCTAAAATTACGTGCATCGACGTTCAAGTGCGATTTTGAATTTAAAAAACAATTTTTAAGATATACAATAATTGTAGACCTTACTACAGATTCCCTCTCACAGAGATGAGGCCGGTTTCCCAGCAGTGGGAACATTAAAAGACTGATGATGATGATTATGACTTACTACAGATAAGGGTACGTAAGAAAATTCGAATGAATACCACGGAATTAAAAATTTATTCGATTTCTCTTATGAAATAAGAAACCTTTCTTTGTAGCACATAAAGTTCAATATTGTATCGCTATTGCGTCGCTTTGTTTCGCGTCTCGGTGTGAGGTGTCTCTTACTATGATAGTCCTGTCCGCGTCAGTTTATGGTGGAGTTAAACCATAAAACGGTATGGTTTCTACTTAATAGGGGTACCCGATCGGTAGTCAAATGGTCTTGTGGAATGTGTAAAGAGGTCGTTCAAGGGTTTTTATTCCGTTGGTTGTGGTTGAGATATTTTAGAAACGTTACAATTTTAGATAGATAATTGCTTGTAAATTTATTTGTTATTATAAAATATATCCATGGTTATAAAAAGTGGAGCCAATTATTTGTAAACTTTTTGAAAGAAGAATGATTTTACAAAAATATTTTGTTTTTAAACCCCGAAGGAAAAAGTTTGACGTGTGAATCTGTCTTTGTTTATGTGTGTATTTGTGTCGTTGTGTATTTGTCTGTGGCAACATAGCTCCTAAACGGATAAACCTATTTTGCTTTTTTGTTTAAAAGGTGACTTTATCGAGAGTGTTCTTAGCTGGATTTGATGAAAATCGTGTCATAATTCCGTGTTATTTATTACTAGATAAATTATGTAGCATGCAATAAAAAAGTGTCGAAGGTTTTTTAAAGTTTATTTGTTCATAAAATATTCTTGGTCTTACCCGTGTCTTATACAAAAATGTTCGTTCGTGGATTTTAACAAAAATATAATGTAGCAATAGATACAAACTTAATGGCGTCTCGAGACACTAGGTGAGTCGCTGCGCAATGGCGCATTTCAGTGTAGCCATTAAGTTTGAATCGTGCTGTTTCAGGAATAATAAAAAAACCCAAACAAGATCATAATCCAAGTTAACACCGAACAAAATCTGCCAAAAGCCTTTGAAATCTATATCAAGTAGATAAGACGGTTTACAAACCACAACCTTATCAACGGTTATTTATTCAAATTACGATCTGTAATCAAGTATAATCTAAAGGAATTCGATTTAGAAATATGACTGCGCTACGATCGATTCGATTTATTTTGTCACTTTGTTGTGTTACTACAACTGTTCGGGTTTAGAGGTGTTTTGTGTCGATGTTTTTTTATAGTTTTAAGCTCCTGGGAGGCAAGTTTATTTAATATAGCAATTTATTATTAGTTTGCTGATTTTTTTGATACTCCTTCATGGTAATTATAATCTGGGTAATTATAAAACATTTTAGCCATTTTAAAATCAGTGTGGTAATATTAGAGATCGTGATTAAGCACAAAATCATTGTTACATACACATGTTTATCTCATTTCTGTCTGTTTGTTCGATTTAATTTGCAATACTGAGTAGTAGGAGGGTACCCATTATGCAAAAGAAAAATGGCGTACCAGTTCTTAATCCAAAATCGTGGCAACTGTGCACATTCATATTCGTACACTAGCTTATCCCCGCAGCTTCGCACCCGTGGCTCATCCCACAGAATACGTTTGCGAGATAAAAAATAGCCTGCCACTCAGGAATAATGTAGTTTTCTACTTGTGAAAGAATTAAAAAAATCGGTTTAGTAGTTTTTAAGGTTATCCATTAAAAACAAACTTACAAACAATTTTATCCTCATTTTTTTTCTATCGTTGTAGATTAGCTTTGCAATGCACTTCTAGCCTATCTCGAAGGGACTATGCATTTTAAGTTATGTCCTGGGTTTAATTAGTTTCGTCTCAGTCACCCTACACCTAATAGCTGCGGACAACTGATCTGATCCGATTTATTTATCTATTTATCGCTTGAAATTGATATTGATGTGATAGTGGTTAATGTATACCCACATGATTGCTATTTGACTAATCTCTTATCATCATTTTAACATCTCCACTGGAACGAGAAAAGTATATTCCTTCTCCCCATTTTATATTAGCTGGTGAACCTAAACAAAATGCCATTCAGCTGTAAAAATTTTCGAAAAGTCTTAAAGTCTTAATGTCAGGAGTTAGATCACAAATAAAAAAAACTGGGTGAACATGGTCCATAGAATATAGGTATTTTTTTCTATCCCTGTAGTAACTTCCCGTGGGATAATTTAGGATTTTCTCACGATCTAAGCCGCTGGTACTTTGCTTATTAATAGCAAAAATAACAGTCCGTATCGAATCTATTTCACAAGCTACTAAAAGAGATTTATTAAAAAAAAAACTATTTTATTTATTTCGGCATAATTTTTGTCACACCTAAATTAGGCTTATCCGTTCTACTAAGCATTCCGCAGTCTGCAGGCTGGTTTGATTGATTGAATGAATCAATCATATCCTAGGATTACTTGTGTTAATGCTATTGATCTAGGTTTCGTTCGATTGTTCGTCATGTGAAATTGATTTGTGTTGTTTTATTAGATTGATATTCGGTTGGTGAAAGGTTTGCAAAATATTGAACCGGTCGAAATTACAAAAAGAAAATAAGGTAACTCGTAGCTTAGATTCTAACTTTTACTCTCTAAAACCCTACAAAATACATAAATGCTGTAGGAATTTTAAAAACTGCTTCATAATAATAACACACTCTTGGGTTCTTGTATTCACCATAAGGCAAATACATTTATTCCAAAAAAATCTCTAATCCCTTCACACCGTAAACCCTATGTAGGAATAAAAAGGTAATAATACTAACTATGCCCGGCGTTAATTCTGACTATAACTGGTCAATATCCGAAATGCCTGTACACAACCGTTGTAAGTTGTCGTTTATTAACGTGGACTTATTTCGTGTGTGTGCATTCGCTAGCAAAAGTGTTGAGTTGTTTATTGATTTTATATTCGGTATAGCCGCATATAGCTAGTGGACTATTATTCTATGTATTTTAACAGTATTTTGGGCGAAATATACTCGTATATTATGGCATAATTGTTTATTTTGTGAAAATGTGTTTATATTTTAATAAACGGCTATCCAGTCAGCTGTGTGGCAGACTGAGCACAATTTCGCGAAAACGTATGTCAATGAATATATGGAAATGATGGAAAGAATGTATGGAATAAAATGTCGGAGCTTAAATAGCTTTATTTCTGTTAAATTAATATGTGAAACCAAATAATATTACAAATAGTATATTTCAGTATAATAGGTTCTTGAGAGTCGCAAACGGAAGTCGACAGGATTTAAAAAAAAATATAGAGAATTTAAACTTCAGAACACCACCAAAATAATTATGCTAGTATTCAGCAGCCTTATTGAAACGATATGAATTGCAAACAAATTTTAATTAACTTTTATTTATTGAAAAACTATCAATGCACCCGACTGTACATTTGTACATTCCTGTATATGGCCTTTAAATGAGCGAAAAAAGCCAGCTCCCCAATAGTTGCCTAGCCGCCGTTTGCCTCCATGACAATTTTCTTCGTGTTTTATTGACAGAGTTAAGGCGATCCTTAACACTGTTTTTGTTATTATTACAAGCTTTATATTACCTTGCTTTCATTTATGTATGTCCGGCAACTAGTAATTCATTTTTCAAACACTTCCTGGCATCCCATTAAGCTGAAATTTGACGTACTTATGCAACTTTGAAGACATTTTAATAATATGTTACTCTGGAGCTGGTCTTATGATGGTGCTGGAGAGTGGCCATAGCAACTCCTTAACCAGACAAGATCGCACCACAGTGTTTGGGATCATTGAATTTAGTTATCCTACAGATCACAATATTGTTCTAAAAAAAAATCGAGTAAAATCTTTTTATTTACAGGTGGCAGTGTGTTTTTGAAAATGTTGCATAAACGCTCTAAGGAAGCTACAATTGTAGCAGTAAATGTCAATTTGTGACGAAGCCCATAAACTGAAAAGATAACTAACAGATATTCGTTCTCGGAATACATCCCTTTTTATTATGTTGGTTATTTTTGTTGTGAGTGCACGTTGCGAGAGATTTGTTTGAGGTATTTTGAAAGGCTAGTATTTAAACGAGCGAAAATAAATTCAAATTAAAGGTGTACAAAATACTGAATATGGCTTACTGAAATAGTAAGTGGGCGACAAACAGTCCGGTTAATAATTTCCCATTTTGAAAGTCACACGTGGATTTTATTACACTTCCCTGGAGAAGCTCAGTTAAATGAAAGTTTAAAAATATAATTCTAAATCCTAACCAATATTATAAAAAAGGCTAGCGTTGTTTATTTGTAAGAGCTTATTTATTTTAAAGTACTTATGTGATTTATAAAAAATACTGGTAGGAAGCTATATTTTCGACGAGTGCCACATTCTTCATTCTTCGCGGACAGAAGAATGGCAGTAGACCAAGACTAGTTAAATCTATGCTTTAGACTCAATACTCTAGATTAATTTAGTTGTCGAACATTAAACTTCATCAACAAATATTTTTCTATTCACTTTTGAACCTTGCCTAGACTTGCATACAAGCTTATGCCAGTTGCCAATCACCACTGATTCAATACCAAATCTAACCCTATCACCGAAATAAAGACAGCTGGTAACCCCTCTCACACTCACCTTATAAACCCATTACTCGCCGTCCTCTAAGTTGGTGAAGTGCACCTAATACGAGTTGTTATAATTAAAGAGAATATCACCTTTATTCAGCGTAGATTGGCTGATCAGACCGAGAGCGTGACCTAGGGTTGCCAGAAAAATATTAATATTTTTATTTAGCACCCAGCACATCTTTGTTCGTATAAGACACAAACGTCAGTGCTGCCCTGATTCTTGCACTACTAAGATATCCTGTATGACAATAAATATTGTGACAAATTATTGAATATTACCTTGTATCGAGATAGAAAAGGAATCTATGGCACTCGATGATAGTGTAGCTTTCAATTAGTAAAATATTTTTTGTAATTGAGTCGGTTCTTCCAATAGAGAATACGTCCTACAAATAAACAATTTTCTTTAAAATAGTAGATAGTGGCTGCGCTTATATGGGACTTATGAAATATGGTATTACCGGCTACGATAGTTTCGGTCTTTGGATTTGCCTTTTGCATCAAAGTATTTTTTTTTTCAGAAGATAAAAGATCTTTTTGAAATTAAATTCTGTTTTTTTTTTTTTTTTCTATGATAACGGTACAACCAATGCCGTCATACAAAACGGCTTTACCTGGTACAGCTAGCATAACTATTGCAGCGTTCTGTTCGCTCAATAAAATCAGTCTGGTGGCACTGCACCAAATAACTGCCAGTTTGCCGCCTATGGCACTCCGTTGCCGTCGGTGGCAATATGGTTGCCGTAGGTAGGTGGGTACTTACCTACCTACAGCATCATGTATTGATGTGTGGCGATTGCAGGTTAAAATCAATGTTTGTTGGAGGGAATCGGGTTAGTGGGTGTGCGGTTTCTATTGACCATTTTCAGGGTTTTATTTTGTTGGTGTTTGGTGGCCTATCTATAGGCACTAAAATTATTTGGTTTTGGATTGTTTCTGATTAATCAGGTGGAATGAGATCAATTAAGTCATTGGACCGGAAAAACAAACAATTTTTTTAACACACTTTAAAGATACATCTTTTATACAGTTTCTGCGTATAAGATTGTGCGGGATTTTACCTAGAACTACTAGATAGATCAAAGTTTTCATTGTAAAACTGTCTAAATTAGAAGACGTTTATTCAAACCTACTTGTCTTGAAGTGCTATCTAGCGAAAATTCTTCAATAAGTAGAAAATAAGCCTATTCAATATTTTCATCTTTGCTAGTTAATAAAATCTTAAGGACCAATAAAATAAATAAAAATAGAATAGAATAAAATAATATGTCAAAATAATCTAAACAGGGTGAACTATTATAAAAACATATTCACATTTTCATTTCATTACATTGTCATAATCAAACTGTCGCTGTCATTCTATGATAAATTTTGTGAATCTACTTTACAGTGATTTATCTCCAAAGTATATTGATCTTTATGTCCCAAGAATAGAGTTTCAATTTGAGTGAACTTGGATTTTAAAAGAAAAATGTGGAGTAAAATGAAAAATAATAATTTAAAATATGGAATTTTATAATTCAATTTTAAAAGATTTGTTCTTAATTTTAACCTTTATGGCGTTGTTTCTTTCAAACATACTTGTCTTGAAGTGCTATCTAGCGAAAATTCTTCAATAAGTAGAAAATAAGCCTATTCAATATTTTCATTTTTGCTAGTTAATAAAATCTTAAGGACCAATAAAATAATATGTCAAAATAACCTAAACAGGATGAACTATTATAAAAACATATTCACTACATTTTCATTTCATTACATTGTCATAATCAAACTGTCGCTGTCATTCTATGATAAATTTTGTGAATCTACTTTACAGTGATTTATCTCCAAAGTATATTGATCTTTATGTCCCAAGAATAGAGTTTCAAATTGAGTGAACTTGGATTTTAAAAGAAAAATGTGGAGTAAAATGAAAAATAATAATGAATTTAAAATATGGAATTTTATAATTCAATTTTAAAAGATTTGTTCTTAATTTTAACCTTTATGGCGTTGTTTCTTTGATAGTAGTCGAAAGTTTTTTAATAAACAATGCAAACAATGTGACATTTTATCAGCGAAATCGATTGTAGAAATGCCAAAATAAGATTGACCGCGATATACGTAATTGTTTAAAAAGAAAAACCTTTTTTCTACAATTCCTTTCTGATAACATCCCTTTAGTACTTTAACCCTTTGTAATTTTTTATATTCAATTTTAACAGAATGGGCATAATTATTAAAAATTCAAGTAAATAAAATGTAGGGTGACCACGGTATTTCCACAATATTGAGGACATTTCCGCCACTGTCCATTCCATTTTCTTTCATTTCCTGTTGTAGCATGACATGTGTCTGAAGAATGCGAGCAATAGTTCAAGATTAGGGTCTCCCTGGTATTTCATTAATACCCTCAATAGCCGTTTGGGGTAGTTTTATTTGCTTCTGCAGCTCACTAATGTCGTGATGATAAATGTGGTCTGTTATTAGATATTATCACCAGTCATTGGTGGCGAGTTTGATAAAGCAGATGTAGTTTGCTACCCGTTTACGAAAACAATAGCTTTTTCCCCGCGGTTTCAACCGCCGTTTAACTATTTTCTAGCATGGTGTTAAATAGTCTGTAACATTTCTCAATAATTAGGATATTAAATGAAAACAATATTTATCAAATCCGACTGGTATTTCGAGAGATTAGCGCTTTCAAACAAATTCTACTTTTAGTGCAAGAAATATACTAAAAGTATAGAAGCAACTAAGTATAAAACCATGCTTTGATGATTTTTAAGGTACTTAACGGAATTATATCTTACTAAATCAGATAACCTGTTATGTATGATTTAAAACTGTAACATATTTGTTAACTTCCACGAATTTGTTACTGAGTAAAATTAACAAAATAAGTTTGTCTTGATTAAATACTGGTATGAAAAGTGAAGGCAACCGAAACTTTGAGTAGAGTTTAAATTCAGTACTATTATAACTAAGTTACTTCCCTGAAATTTGGTGCCAAATGGCTTCTTAAATACATACTCATAATCATCATCTGCCTAGCCCTTGTCCAACTATTTTGAAAATGGATTCCATTCTGAATTCAAAAAAGGCCAATACACAACTACAACAATAAATTTAGTGATTTACGTTATAAAAAAAATCAACATAAAATATTGGCTGACAATAAAAACTGATAATGTATTTGTGTCAAAAACAAAACCATAACCCTTCAAAAACGTTGTTTCATTATCAGCCAATAAATTAATATTTTATTAATAATAATATAATAATTAATGTCCTAATATTGTAACTTCAGTAATACGGTGACCACACGTCCGGATTAACGCGGACTTTAGTGCCTTCCGTTGATAATTTATTACTTGGTATTAAATTGACATGTTGGATAAATATATGGACGAACAGATAATTTATTGGCTATAATTGAATTTTTGGTATTTTGTGGCAGACTATTTTGTGGAGGTTTTTAACCGACTTACCAAAAAGGAGGAGGTTCTATGTTCGAGTTCATGTTTGTTTTTGTTGTTGTTTATATTCACCGATATCTCCGTCAATTGTGGACCGATTTTGAAAATTATTTTTTTGATTGAAAGTGTATGTTTCGAAATTGGTCCCATTTTAATTTGGTGAAGATCTGATGAAGAACTTCGGAGATATACGACAGAACTCTTCAATAAATAACGGCAAATCTCTCGGGATTGCTGCAATCGCATATCTGTTTATTGATTATACCATTTTATGACATAACATCACGACAGTACGCTCGTTATTCTTAGATCCATGTGAGACGCAATGACTTTTCAATTGTTTCGGTAATTATGGCACACAGAGTCGGTTAATATAGAGTGAATATCTAAGTCACATAAATCAAACTCAGTACCTAAAATAGAACCTGACCGATATAATTTATCGGTCAGGTTCTATTTTAGGTATGTTTTTAGAAATCAGACCGGAACAACTCTTTGTTCAAACGCTACGAGCGTAGTGGGGTTTCGACCGAATTTGCAACAGAAGCCTTGCCTTTCTTTTTTGCCTAGACTTTTAACACACCTTTGCAATATGACAATCTTAATTAAAATTTGACTATACAGGAAAATACTTTATTTCGTTTAGACGGGACTAAAAGCAAACCAAGGTTTTACGCAACAACTGGGTCGTCAAGAAAGTTGTACCATGTTAAAATCCTGGTGTTCAGCTGTATCCAGAGACTGAAAGCCGACCCCAACATATTTGGGTATCACATAACGTATGCTACACAACAACCCAGCAACAAATCTAGACGCATCGCACGCCATGACTCTGACAGCTTGTATTCGAGAGCGTTTTCGAGGCAAACAAATTTCGTGGTTGTACCAATCATACGAAAAATTATACACCCGGTATGTCTAAAAACTTAAAATAAAAAGAAGAGCCTAATTATATACTTTAAAATTACCCTCATAAGTCATAATATCCACATATCCAAGCATTCATTGGTCTGGAAATTCTCGTGTCTAAACAGCAATGATTCCTGGCGACAGGAAACCTATAAGTCCAGAGTAATTTGTTCTGCGGTCATCGTGTGACGTTTCGCAAATAAAATAATGTGAGAGGAGTATTAATTTCTATCTGATAGAGGGCGATGTTGATTTGTGTTAAGATCTAGGCGATGAACTAATTTGATTTTGTGTTAGTTGCTTGGACGTTTTGCTTGAGTTGTTCTTAGATGGTAATAACATCTAAAATCATTTTCAAGTTTATTTTAATAAACTGCATGAACCGTCCCGGGGAAGCCAAAATGCTCTTTTTGCATCTAGCGCCAAACATATAGAAAACAAAGTCATTCTTTTAAATATTTTTTGATGTGTATTAGGATTTATGAGATAAATAACAATTTTACTGGTACTGTCAAACAATCATACTGTACCAAGTTTTAGGGCCTCAAAATTCGGGAAGCCAGTTTGCTTTTTCTGCTCCCCATCGCATGTTTTTTTGCATTATCAGAATACGCATTTGGATTTAATACCTTCCAAAGACAGTTCTTAGAGTTTACTTTATCTTCCTCCTCATTTTCATAACATTGTTTTACTGCCAGCAACCCCATCTATGTTTAATGGCTCCAATATTTTACACTATGGCATAAATTTATGTATCTTGATTGGAAGGCCTTGGTATCCCGCCCCGGGGGCTCCCAAGCATAACATTTTTAAAGGACTTTTACGTGATCTGATGTTTAAGAGGCGTTAAAGGTGATTTTTTTAAATAAATATTTGCTTAGTTGTTTCTTTGATCGTGTTTAATGGTTTTTCTCGGTTAAGTTATGAAAATTCTCTCACAAAAAGTCGCCCAATACTTTCAATTTTTCCATACTACATAGTGACTATCAGTAGCGCCATATTGTCAGTTTGAAAATCCTTGTGGTAGTCAACACATTAATTCAAGTATTAAAGCTATTGTTGCAGAGGATCATGCTGCCAAACCAGTTCGTACACATACTTGTATGGATTACAAAAAATGGGTTTAATTACCAAAATAGATAGTCTCCTCGCCTTTTTAGTGAATGAGTGTATAAGAGAACTTATAAAGTAGGCTCAGATTAAAAATATTGGTTAGTTTGTAACTGAATAAAAAAGATTTTTAATGAAAAGAGTAAATTCTTAAGAGGAAAGTTTTAATATATTAACTCAAACGTAGCACAAGATACAGCCATTACATTTAATCAGAAGCAATTACACCATTTAAATAATTTCAAAGCTGGTATTTTCTCACTAATAGTAAAATATCTACTTAATTAATTTATTTGGTTCAGGGATTACAGAGAGTTAAGCTCAAAGCCAAGTCGGCCGGGTATGCGAGGCAGCTTCAAATTAAAGTAACGCTTGAATAAATGTAATGATCGGAGAGTTAGATTTTGCTGTCGCTCCAATTTTTGTCTCGTTATTGCAGGTACATAGTCTTTAAAAAGAGATTTTCTATTGTTAATCATGAACTACTGTTTTTTACTACGGTGGTTTTTAATTATTAGAAAATGTTAGAGAGTTAAGTTATAGACATCCTATCCTAAAACTATTAAAATGTAATTGAATGGATCTCTAGCTGTTTGCAAGTCAAATACGCCTCAACCAGCTGAATAGATTTGGATAAATTCACGGTTCACTGGTAAGCCATGTGAAAGATTACCTTTTGATCTTGGCGGATTTTTTTCTTAGGATAATTCTGACTTTCACGAGGGCAAAACTGCTAGCCAAAGTTGGTTAAACAAAATAAATATTATGTTTGAAAACATAAAGTTCTTCACCACCCAATTTTTCACACATAGTCTAACTACCCCCATTCAACTCAAATTCAAAACAAAATATATTCTTGATTTCCTCTCCCATAGAATTTCGCCTCCTTAACACACAAACTGCAGGTACTCGCCTAAATTAGGAACGAAATGGATGAATGCTCAGCCCCTTTGTACGTACATTAAAATTTAATTATGCTCTATTTGCGAAGAAGCAGTATTCACGATATGTATAATGAGATGTGCTAGACTTATTGAGTCATAAACATCCTTAATGTTTTCTGATGCTGTTGTCTGGTTTTTTAATGTTTTATACTTCCTGCGGCATTATCTTGCCTAGATCTTAGCTTTTTCCGGGTTTTGAAAAAAGTGACTTAGTGTTAAGGGGTGAAACATATCACTTTTTTGCGCGGTAATAAATGCCATTATGATCATCAAAACATCATCTAAAAATGGTGTTAGTGCAATATTTAATAAGGCCAGGAGGCCAAAATAGAGGCTTTTTTTTAACAGGAACTACTTTATCCATGCACAAATTCAACATCACTTCAGCTTAAAGATGTCCTTTTGACTAGCCTCCTCCAAGTGTCGCAACATCGACCGGTCCTTTGGATCTCGCACCCAGCTGCTTACCACAGCCTTCAATAAGCCATCCGTATCGATCTTATATGGGTGGTCTTCCAAATTTATATCTTACTCTATCAATATTAAAATAGATTTCCCTCACAACTTCATCGAAGTCAGATTCTCCATTTTCTCAGCCAACGTGATCTTTCACGACTGACACCTTTAACATTTACTAGGACATAGAGTATCATATTAGTATGGAAGTTAGAGCGCACGGTTGGTGCAGTGGATGAGCGATTGACTACTGCGCTTCGTGTCGCGGGTTCGATTCCCGCACGGAACAAATATTTGTATGACCTACAGATAGTTGTTCCGGCTCTGGGTGTTGTGTATGTAAGTTTATATGTTTTTAAACGCAGCCACGATACAGGAAGAAATTCCTAGTGTTAGGCAACGTTTCTTTAAAAAAAAAGTTGAACGAACTAACTTCAGCGTATCTTTTTTTTACTTTTGTTGTTTGAGTGGGACATCATCCAATGACTTCGCCCGCTCTGGGTAAAGCAAAAGGGCGTGTCAGACTTTTACTGACTAAAACCCACCCGTGTTCATTCAGTTACTTGTGCCAGGGCCGCGGTAACTCTATTTCAAATTTATCCACGACCCAGACAGGCATCGGCCCTAGCGGACCCCGTCAGTTTTTGCTGACACTTCTTTGAGGCGTGCGTGGAAAACTACGCACCGTCGATTCGGGCCTGGTCCTTATCGGACGGCGAGCTACCCATTACTGGCCGTCTGTAAGCCCGCGCCTACAGGGCGTCTCCTACGCCACCTCCTCCTTCGACAAAAGGACGAAAGGTCGAAGATGGTGACAGCTTCCCATGCGCCCTCGCTCCGTATCTTGGCTTGAACCAGGGCAGGACGCGAGAGGTCGCCACCACCGATCGCCTCCACGAGGACACGGCGGTGCTACGGCCAAGCGGGGCAGACCTCCACCGTATGCTCCCGCCGGAAGCTGGGCGTTTCCTTCCGCCTTATCCTGAACAGGAACCTCGCGAAACAGGCGTGTCAGGTGAGGACTTCTGCGATTTCGGGAGCAATGGAGGAAACTAGAAAATTATGAAGTTTCAGAGCGTCAATATTAGTAATTGTGTGTTCGTTCGTTAAAATTTCTATGATCACATACGGGCTTTCACATTTGTAAATTTTAATGTTATTTTTAATGGTTTCTTTTTCGTTATTAGCTTAATGTGATTCGATTTTGAAAAACGTTTTGGTATCTGTATGAAATTATTATGACGGTTTCTGGTTAGGCATATCAAAATATTTATCTTTCTGTCACTGTTTAGTTCCGAAAATGCCTACGTGGTGCAGTTGTAATTTATATTTGGTTTTGTTGATATATATGTAATAAAATAAAGAGTCTGTAAAACTCTTATTTTAAAGATCGCTAACATTTTCCAATAACGCATACATGGAAAATTCTACACAAGTTCTTTGAACTGCCATCAATATCATATACACAAGTGTCAAATAGCAATCGAAATAGCAATAAATAATAATTGCTATCGAAATCGTTATTGCTATCTAGAAGGGTTATTGGTATCATAAATACTGTGCGAATCACAGAGCATAGAGATGCCTCAGCGGCTACTGCTAGAAACGGCATTGTCCAAACTTTCCATATACAATTGAGGTAGTGAGTGTCACCGTTCGCTTGTAGAAATTGACGTCCCAAGACAATTGTGACAGCCAAAACTTCTACTCGGTGCACATTTTGCTATTACGAATATTATTAGAAAATTATCACAAAGTTAAGACGTGCAAAGGTAACAAACAAATACCCCAAGTACCCATACATCTGCACATTAGAGCATCTAATGAAAGCTACTGACGTTGCGATTGACGTGGTCGCCTACTTGTTTCAAAAAAATTAAATAGTTTCCCATCGACTCAAAAAGAAGACGAAGGTAACAAACAAACAGACAGGCGATGGATAGATGGCGTCTCTAGTCACTGCAGTTTAGTCCATTCTATGGTCTGTGGCATGGATTGAACGCAATTACTTAGGCGCTGTAACTGTCTCATGTCCTGTTAAAATCGTTTTCACACTAGTCTAGCTTAATTTACTGTTATTGGCTTGATAGACAAACGTAGGCATTTGTTTATGTAGTTATCTTTTGTTTTTATGTTTGTCATTGTGCTATATTTATATGCCTAAATCGCCTTTTGTGGTCATGTCATATGAGGTTATTATTGACTGAAAAATATCGTGAAAAGCCACAGTTAGATTTTTACAAAAGCTTACAAATTATCTGTGTATTTTTAAGCAGGGTTATTCCGTAGAAATTGTGAAAATGTTGACACAGTACAAAATCAGATTATTCTACAGATTTTAGTCCAAGGTATCAGCAACAAAGGTAAAACTTTACTAAGACACACAGCTCCCCAATAATGATATTAGGTTTCAAAAGATTGAGGACTACCTTAACCTATATCCGTCCCTGCACCAATACCGATATTGGGAATTTCGTTACAGCATGACCTTAATCGGAAAGTCCTTTGTAGTAGTGAACTGCGATACGATAAATTGATTTATTTATAACACAGATTTATTATACTGAAAAGTGAATCAATAAAGATGATTTAGTCACGAGTGAATAAGTTCTAACGTGCGCTTACAGCGCTGACCTTCAATATTCATGGCCATTACTCTTCAATATTCGTGTCTTCGCTTGAGACATCAGTCTTGCCAGTTCCTGGGTTATGGGGTTCAGATAGACAGTCTCTCTATGTAAGACACTGATACTCAGTTGCATATGATTAGACTGAAAGAAGCCAACAAAGCCATAGTCACATTTGACAAGGGCCGTCAATTCAGGGTAAACGGTGACACTCACTGACACGCTTGGTTGGTTTTGAAAGTTTTGACAGTGCCGTCTCTAGCCGTGGTCCCTGATTTCAAAATCATCACTTGTTAATAATCTTTTGTCTCCAAAATGCTGAAAAAATACTGCTATTGCACGTAACACAGTAGTGAATTGATAGGCTTCCGCGCCATGGGTCCAATTCCGCACAAAACAATTATTTCTGTAAGGCACACAGATAGTTATTCCGTGTCCTGATCTGTTTGTTCATGAGAAATTCGTGTTCATAGCCAAGAAGTTCGTCAAATACGCCTTTATTCCCCGAAGGGATAGGCACAGATATTTTCTACGGTCGGCTTACGAAAAACAAAACTACATTAATTGGCCCTATAGGTGACATTATATCAGCAACAATAATTTGTTGAAAGTTCAAAATGTTTGCTATTGGCCACGTGATATTTCATAACCCTTTCTTTTAATACAAGAGTAAACAGCCATCCTTCGGTCTCGCTCTTTCCATCGTCCGTTAGACTTCATCCATCGCTTTATATCAGGCGAGATCGAGGTTGAAATCTACATATTTATGAAAAAAAAAGATACACTTACAATAATGACCAACCATATAGAAAATTTAGTGTTTAAATAAAAATCTTAAGTAAATTGTTAGGTTTGTTCTTTAACAGTGCCATCAACAATATATTAAATATTCCATTGACTGTTACTAACAAGTTTCTACAGTAACAGTATTGAAGAGTGAAGAACAGCAGCGAACGTTATCCAGCTTTTACTCGAACGAATATAATAGCTTGAGTCAAGGAGTATAAAGGAATGGAGTACTACTCGTAACTTAAAAAATGTCAGCTGCATCAGCCAACAAATGTAAGTAAGAAAAAGCTATTCAGATTGATTGACTGTTAGGATTGAATCTCAGTCGCGGAAGGAATTTTGGGACCTACATTTTCCGAGTGCGTTTCCCTTACCAATTTAGACTACTTCATTGCTTGTACATTGTTTGACCTTAATCATATAGTTGCTGTTGCAGGTGTTACGTATATTTAAACGAAAACGATTTTAGGAAATACTGTACTTTAAAATGTTGTAATGACGAACATCTTAATTTATTCAAATTTTATGAGCTTTATCAAAGCACTGTACGTACCCACGCAATGAAAATCACAACACTTATTAGGAATCTTTATTTCCTCAAATCTTTGCTGATTAGAATTCTGAGCAGATTACCGCAAGATGTCGAATGATTTTCCGCAATAATATTCTGAATAACTGAAATTATGCTCAAATGTACTTAACTTGTAAAGACACTTAACTCACAAAAGCGACGCCTAGGTCCCAGAAACATCATAGATTGATTATGCAAATGGTAGGAATCCTCCATTCCTTAACACATGTGCCAACGTAGCTATAACCTAAATTATAATCGAAGCATGTTTCTCTCTGCTTCAAATTTTTTTTGAGACTATTTAAATGGATGGCGTAACGTAAGTCCTGTTTTATGTTATGAAGTGAAATGAGGATACTTATGCGCTTATTAATTATAGAAAGAGGAAGAACCGCTTTTTACGGCGTGCTAGGCAGGTAGGATCTTGCATTTATTAAAGACCCATTCCGTGATTGACGATACTAGAACATTTCGTTCGCGGAGATTGACCCTCTTACTTTATAAGAGCCGATACGTTACCGATAGTCGAGTCAAGTTGACTCTATTTTTTATTCGACGACTCCATGTCACTCGTTTATAAATAACCGAATTGGGTCATAGGTGGTGTGGTGTCAAATAGGTTACTTCGTTTCGGGCTTTAGACAGGGGTTATAGAGATAGTTTTATTATTCCTGTTGTCATTCATAATTTTGATAAGTTGTTCAATTATATTTTTTTTAAAGTTTGTCCTACTCTAGTAATTTCTCCTGTATCGTGGGTGCCCAACTCACATACACAAACAACCAGAGCCGAAACAACTATCTGTAGTTCATACAAGTATTTTCTCCGTGCGGTAACTAACCGATTTCACTAAACTAACTACTGTAATAAACAGCAACCTAAAATAATCTCACTAACACACAAACCGCATTTAATAAAAACGTAATCCAACAGAAACCATACAAGGATCATTCATAAAGGCTGGAAACGCCGAAAAAATCCCTTCTTAGCGTTTTATCGTTCCCAAAGGATCCCCCATGGATGCCATACTCGTAAATAAACGTAAAAGACCATTATTTACAAGAAAATATTTAGTTAAATGTTAATGTTGGCGATGTTAATGTTATTTATTTCTTCATTAGTTTTACGGTGTTTTGTCGGTCATAAAATTACGCAGTTTACGGTTGAAGTTTTAGGTTTTTGTCTGTGACTATTGTAGAGTTTTGGGGGAATGGTGTTTATAATTTTATTGTCGGGATAATAGACGCTATTACTTATCCTTTGAGTTTTGTTTTATTTAACAGATCAACAAAAGGCTTCACTGATATTGAGCAAAGCGAAAATTAAGTCACTCCGTTGTTTGTTTCTGATTAAATAAAAATCACCAAGTTTACTTTGAGTTGTATAATCATTAGCAGATTGTTAGAATAGGGTTTTTTTTTTTTTTTTTTTGTCGACTGGGAAAATCATCTTATGACAAATCCCGCTCTTGGGTGGAGCGGGAGATAGTGTCAGACTTGTACTGACTAAAAACCCCGCGCCGTTCCTTCTAGCCTTCATACCGGGGCTCTAGCTTCCTTTCGGATAACCCCGAACCCCGGTAGGCTTCGACCCAGCTGGGCCCCTCTCTTTGCTGACAACTCCTTGAGGCGCGCGGGAACAGTGCGCGCCGTCGACGCCTTGGCTCGGTCCGGGTAGTTACCGGACGATCGGACAGCGAGCTACCCATGACTCGCTGTCCACGAGCCCGCGTCTACGGTGGCTGGATATCGGGATTGGGATCCCGGCGGCGGCGGCGAGGGCGCCGTTGCCTGATGCGGTCGGCCTCCTCCTTTGCTAGCATTACTGCTTCGCAGAAGGAGGCGACCGCCTGCCACTCCTCCTCGCCCCGGACCATGGCCTGAACCAAGGCCCGGCGCGAGAGGTCTCCGCCGCCGATCGCCCCCACGAGGGCACGGCGGTGCTCCGCCCAAGCAGGGCACACCTCGACTGTGTGCTCCACCGTGTCCTCCGGGCGTTCCGCACAGTGGCGGCACCCGGGCGTCTCTTCCGCTTGGATCCGATGCAGGAACCTCCCGAACTTGCCATGTCCGGTGAGGACCTGCGTCATGCGGAAGGTAAGGACGCCGTGAGGTCTTTCCAGCCACGCCTCAAAGAGGGGACTTACCGCCATTATGGTGGTGTGCCCAGCACTGGGTTGCGATAGTCGCTGACGCCATTTCACCGTAAGATCCCGCCGGAGCTCTGTCCGCCATACCTCGACCTGTCGCGGCAGCGGAATTTCACCCCGGCGTTGCATCTCCACGCGCATGTTGTGCATGTGTGCAAGGACTGTTGCCTCCAGATCCCACGGTGGTAGGCCAGCCAGAAGGTTCGCCGCTTCGCGGGAGATCGTGCGGTAACCCCGCACCATCCGTATTGCCATGACCCTCTGGCAGCCGTTCAGTATGGTCGCCGGTCGCTTTTGCAGCGACGGCGCCCACACCGGCGCCCCGTAGAGGGCCATGGACCGAACGATCCCCGCGTAGAGCCTCCGGCAGGAGGCGTCTGGACCCCCAAGGTTGGGCAGGAGCCGTTTGAGAGCAGCCCCAGCCCGGTTGAGTTTGGGAGCCAAACGTCGGAAATGTTCTCCGAAATTCCATCGGCTGTCGAGAACGAGTCCCAGATACTTCATCGTCAACCCGACGCCGATGCGAACTCCTCCTACCGTAAGCTGGGAGTCTGGTGGCGGCGTATTCCGAGGGCCATGAAAGAACATGGCCTCGGATTTGTGCAGCGCCACCTCGAGTCCCAACTCCTGGATCCTACCAACGACTATCGCAACCCCGCGTGTCGCTAGAGCGACCGCCGCCTGGTGCGACTCTCCCTGCGCACGAACCAGCGTGTCGTCTGCGTAGCAGACCACGCTGACCCCGCCAGGGAGGTCGCCGCGCAGCACGTAGTCGTAGCCGATGTTCCACAAGGGTGGCCCCAGAACCGACCCCTGCGGAACACCGCACGACATCTCTCGACGTTTCCAGTCTCCCTGGTGACCGGGGTAGACAATGTACCTGTCCGACAGGTAGGCCTCGACCACTCGACAGAGGTATTCGGGCACCCGGTGGTACCGGAGTGCCCTCCGGATCCTACTCCAGGGTAGGGAGTTGAAGGCGTTGGCGATGTCCAAGGACACCGCCACGACGCTACCACCCTGGGACACCGCATCCCCTGTCGTGAGGGCTCGCACGCGCATGATGGCGTCCACCGTAGAGCGCGCCCTGCGGAAGCCAAACTGTCCGTCCGACAAGTTCGGCCCCACCCGTGATAGGCGCGCGACGAGGCGGTTTGCAATGACTCTTTCAAAGATCTTGCCCACCTCGTCGAGCAGCACAAGGGGCCGGTACGCGGACGGAGAGTCCGCAGGGCGCCCTGCCTTCGCTATGAGGACCAGTTTCCCCATCTTCCAGCGATGTGGGAACTCTCCATACATGCGCTGAAGAGCCCTCTTAGTCGAGGCTTGAGAGCCGTCGGGTCCTGGGGCGGTGTTCTTGGCACTCAGCCTTCGCACCGCCACTCTCACCTCTACCTCGGTCACCTCTGGAGTATTGTCGTCGTCGTCGCTGTTGTGGTCCGCGTCAGACACCGCTAGCGGAGGCGGAGCCATGGGCGGGGGAGAGTGTTCAACTCGCGCAGGGAACAGAGCGGTTACCACACCCTCCACGAGTTGGGGCCGGAGACTCTGAGTCAGCGGCGGAGCCCAGGGGCGAAGCTTGTCCCGTACCAATTTGTACGGGCGCCCCCACGGATCCGCGTTCAGAGACCCCAGCGTTCAGTTCGGAGGGTGCGTTTTGCCTCTCTGTATCCCTCATACAGCTCCGCCTCTCTGGCCTCCGCATCCGGCGGGCGGATGCGGCGCCTGCAGTGTCTGTCGTACCGGCGGCGCGCGTGATTGCACGCGTTGCGCAGTGCGCCGATCTCCGGCGACCACCAGTACACGTGGCGCTTAGCACGACCTTGATGGACTCGGGGCATTGCCGCGTCGCAAATTTGCGACATGGCCTCCCGGAACCACTCCGCCTCGACGTCGATGTCGACAGGCCTGTCCGGTGCTTGCACCCAGGCCTGTACCGTCGCGGCTTCCAGGAGGAGCTCCCGGTCCATCTGCTTAAGCGCCCACCGCGGACCACAAGGGCTCTGTCGGACCGGCGCGGCCGAGGTTTCGGCGGAGACGTCAAACCGGATGTACCGGTGGTCAGAGTACGTCTCCACCTCCTCCATAACGCGCCAGCCGACGACACGCGGCGACAGAGCGGGGCTGGCGAACGAGATGTCCACCACTGATGTACCCCGCATCCGCACCAACGTGGGGACAGAGCCCCGGTTCAGGACGGCCAGGCCTAGCTCCAAGGCCCAGTCCTCCACCATCCGACCCCGTCGGTTCGTGTACCGAGAACCCCAAGCCGTGTTCCAGGCGTTGAAGTCCCCGCAAACGACCACAGGGAGGTAACCGAACCCAGCGACGACGGGATTTAGCTCCATCAGGGAGACGTGGAGTTCGTCGAGAGATCTGTTTGGGGAGAGGTAGACGCCTACCACAGCGATGTCCCCGAACCGTGCTGCCACGCAACCTCGCCCCCTAGTGACGGACTCGGGGGGCGGGGTACCGGCGGCGGCCGACGAAATTAACGTCACCGAGCCGTCCAAGTCCTGAACCCAGTCTCCACGGGGTTGGACAAAGTACGGCTCGGCGACGACGGCGATATTGATCGACCACTGCGCCATACTCTGGAGCAACAGATCCTGAGCGGCGGCGCAGTGGTTGATGTTCGCCTGGAGGAGACGTAATGGTGTCTTTATTGACATTCCATTACCGTCTCCTCCTGAGCCCTTTGTGGGGGTCCTGCCACGGCGGCGGGAGCGGCGGCGGGAGCGGCGGCGATAGCAGCGGTAGCCAGGGTAGCGGCTGCGGTGGTGAGGACGTCAGGGTGGATGGGCCTCCTGACCTTGCCCTTGGCCTTGGTGGGAGGGTCGCAGGACCTGCCCCCAGCCCGGTGGTCGGCCGGCTTGCCGGCCGCCGCACATGCGTAGCAGTGCGGCAATGCAGGGCATTCGACGGCCTTGTGACCGGGCTTTCCGCACCGGTGGCAGTGGTCACTGCGGTCTACCTCTGCGGCGCAATAGGCCCCCACGTGGTGCCCCACGTGACAGCGGTAGCACCGCAGAGATCTGGGTTCCAGCATCTTGACCTGGGCTGAAACCCAGCCCACCAAGAGCCTTCGGCCCTCGGCCGTGATGGCTTTGGCCGCCGACACGGGGCAGCTCACCGTAACGGCTCGCATGCCCGTGCTGTCAGCGCGGATGGTGCCCGCCCTGACCTGATCGGTCGTGCACCCTTCCGCCCTGACGATGGCGGCCACCACTTCCTCCATCCTGACGGAGTCGTCCAGACCCATGATGCGCATGTCTACGCTCTTAGTGGGTCTGGACACTCGGGCCTCCTCGACGTCCAGAGACGCCCTGATCCTTTCGGCCAAGGCGTCAGCGGCCTGTCCGCTGTCCGCACCTGGGACCTCCAGGATCCGGGCTCCGGTTGCGGTGCGCCTCATACGGAAGCCCCCGGAGGCTCCGTATTCGTCGAGGTGGCCCACCACCGCCTGTTTCGCCTTGGCCATGACCATGTCATAAGTTCACGCCCCTCTTTTCCGCAGCTAGCTGTAGTGTGATCACTACAGCTGCGGAAGTTGGGGCGCGAAGTCTGGCGGCCATGGCGCGCTTTTCCGCTCCTGTCGCCGCTTTCGCTTCTTGGCTGCCCTAGCCGCCTTGCTCGCCTTTTCTTGGCGCCGGCGATCGTCCACTCGGCGCCAGCCGAGGAGTCTTCGGGCGGAGGAGGAGGCGGCGGCAGGCGCGACCCAGTCGCCGCTGCGGCAGGACGCCCCACCGTTAGAATAGGGTGATGTGGCGAAATAAAATTAACTATGCCAGGCTCCAAATATCACCAATCAAATGAAGGCAAACTTCCCTGATCTCAGATTACGGGCATTAACCTAAAATCACTGACATAATAGCTGATAGCGTATAAGGATCTAGTCAATCCAGTTTATCTGTGTTATTCCAACCGAGTTCTCAGATAATGACGCAATCATACTGTAAGGGCAGGAGCCTTTACACTTAATGTTGAATATTTAATAAAATAAATGTTAATGTTAAAAAAGGTATTTAATACTAAATTGCACTAAAATAAGGTAATAATAAAATAATAGAAAAATGTTATAAAAATGTTGAATGTTGCGCGAGCTCGATGCAAACCGAAGACTGACGTTCTTGCGTAAGTGCCGATACTACATTTTATAAATTAACAAATTTTGCAGTATTCAAACTAGGCCAAAGTACAATGTGCGGTTGCTAACCGTACATCTTGGCGGGGCAAATGCAAAAGGCAAAAGGTAATAATTAAGATAAACTATTACAGAATATTTTCCTAATGCAAATAAAAAATTATTAAATTAAAACAATGTGAATAAAAAATGATTAAAGTTAAATGTTAAAAGAATGAGGTCTCGCGTAGCTAAGTTCTATGTTTTCAGTGGATGCTTCAGCTCTTGGTGGCTTCCGTGGCGGTAATCTGGCGGACGCGCCGGCGGCGCTGACGGCGACCTTGCCGCAGCGTTTGCAGTACACGTAGGCTCCTCCCGCGACGACTATTGCCAAGATCAGAAGTCCCATCGTAGAGTATGATACGATGTATTGATGCACATCGTGTTGCGACATTTCTGCCTGTTTTGTTTGATCTTCTAATTCTTTCAACGAATTATGAAGTGTTTCATAATCGTTTCTTACAAATTGTGTGTTCTGTTGTCTAGTTGATAAATCAAGTGGCTGGACAGATGTTAAATTGTTGATGTCTTCCAGATCAATTAGTGGTATTTCCGGGTTGACATAGATTTTGTTTGCGTAGTTAACTTGTGTGTGATATGTTTCTTCGTTGTTTCTAATTATACACCCTTCCTTGGCTTCCAAAATGCCCGTTAAATGTATTGCCTTGGTGGTCATACGACCTTCACAGATTATTTGCAGTTGGCAATCCGTGCAGCAGACATAGAGCCAGGTGTTGGGATTTCGTAATGGTGTCCATTTGTTGTTGCAGGATTCGGATGTATAGATACATTTTGATAATGTAATGTTTGTTATTGCGCCGATTTCGCATGGAATTTGATGATTTCTCATGTTACGTGTTGGTTTGTTTAGTGAACATACATACGTACTTGGTTCAATTTTTATACAATGTTCCAGGTCACTGTCTGTGAGCTGCATATATGTTTCTTTTCTTATATTCACTGCAACATATTCTGAATTTGTTTTCATTGTGAGTGAATGTTTGTTGTTTTTTATCATCGGAATAGGAACTGTTTTATAGATTGTGAATGGTGTGTCGCCTGTTAATGGTAATGTAATTTCGATGATAAAATATTTATCGAATAGTCTGGATTTCACCTCTAGTAGTTTGTATATGTCAGCTAATTGGTTTTGTATGTTGTCAACAGGTAACGATAATTGTTGTGGCAATTGTCCAGAGATAATGTTGAGCTCCTGAAAGAGCTGGTTCTGCGGTAAAAGTCTGGTATCTACATGACCATGGTGAATGTTAATAGCTGTGTCTAAAAGCGTGTGTTGGATGTGGCGCAGTTTAGACAGAATTGTTGAACTAGTCAGAGCCATTGTGTTGAAGTAGTTCAAAGCTTCCTCTTGCTCAACAACATTACCCAATTTCTGTAAATAGTTCTCGGTAGCGTTAAGATGTTGGTTTAAGAGATTGAATTGAGTGTTCATCGTCTCTTCATTTCTCTTTAAAATGTTATTATGTGCCTCAATGATTGATGTTTGACCTTTGATCAGGTTCAATAAATGGTCTCTGTTATTTTGTAATGTTTCTATGTCCTTTTTATATTGTATCGCGAACCTTTCATCTAGCACGCCGAATAGGCTGTTTGCAAGGTAGCCTATTCCATTGACTAGACCTCGGGTAACGCGTCCCTTTGTCTGACCATGATGTGTTGCCAACATGTAATTGTTATGATCTAGTTCGTTGAGTTCCTGATCGAATTCAGTCATAATGGTTTTGCACATCGTTTGGTATGCAAATTGCTCACACCTTTCTCCCAGGTGTTTTACAACTCTATGTATGTTTTCCATGCCTTGCCAGTAAGATGTCATATTATAGTAGGTAACAATCTTCCAGTCATCGTGTACGCTTTGCAAATTGCCGATTTTGTCAAAGTACACTGCTCTATTTGGTTCAAACGGTGTGATATTTATGGCGTCGTTGCTTTGATATGTGGGCTTAAATAGTGTTAGTAATGTTACGAGTATACATAGCAGGCTGGAACTTATATTCCTTGATTTAAATCGTTGTTTCCTGTTGGAGTTATTTTTTGTAGATTTTTGGTTTTCTGTGCAGGTTTTGTCATTGGTGGTAGTGTCAGGTATTTGTTTGTGCGATTCAGGTATTGGGAGTTTGACTAATTTTGTTATTGGTCTTGTTAGCAGCCCTGTTTTAGTTTTCATTGTCACTACTCTGACTAGATTGTCTCTTCCCGGGTGAACTTCCTGTATTCGCCCAAGTGCCCATTTCGCAGGAGGGAGGTTGTCTTCTTTGATCAAGACAATATCCCCTATTGATAAATTATTTGTTTTGTTCAGCCATTTACTACGAACTTGAAGTTGTTGCAGGTATTCTGACGACCACCTGGTCCAAAACCCTTGTTTCATTTTGTTTAATAACTGCCACCTATGTCGAATGTTGATGTTTTGCTTTTCGAAATTTTCCGCAGGTAAGAATGTTATTGGTCGGCCAATTAAAAAATGTGCTGGAGTAAGATAATCAATATCGTCCACGTCCTCCGTTAAAGGGCAAAGTGGTCTAGAGTTCATACAGGCTTCGATTTGAGTAAGCAGTGTTAAAAACTCTTCGTATGTCAACTT
This sequence comes from Orthosia gracilis, assembly GCA_947562075.1. Taxonomy (NCBI): domain Eukaryota; kingdom Metazoa; phylum Arthropoda; class Insecta; order Lepidoptera; family Noctuidae; genus Orthosia; species Orthosia gracilis. The sequence goes on along the minus strand of OX387266.1, from coordinate 8,204,418 downwards.
TTGCTCTCCTAGGACACGCTTTAAGTGATATTTCATAGACTTAACTGCAGCCTCCCAAAGTCCGCCCGCAGTAGGCCAGCTTGGGGCGTTGAAATGCCACTCTATCCCCATCTCGGTGTTCCTTTTCGATAAAATGTCGTTGTTAAATGTTTGTGAGATGTGTAGTTGTTTGGCTAACTCCCTTTCGGATCCAACAAAGTTAGTTCCGTTGTCGGAGTAAATATGTTTCGGACAGCCTCGTCGCCCAATCATGCGGTTGAGGGCTAGTATAAATGTTTGTGACGTTAGATCTGATGCAAGTTCCAAATGCACTGCCTTTGTTGCCATGCATACGAATACAACGACATAACCTTTACTCGTTCTGACGCCTCGACCCTTGTTTAGTTTAACACTAACAAAACCTGTGAAGTCGACCCCTGTGTGATAGAATGGTGGTGATTGCGTTATCCTCTCACTGGGTAGGTCAGCCATTAATTGGTATTGCTTCGATGGTTTGAAGCGACAACATTTTACACAGTCTTGCAGGCATTTTTTCACCGTGTTATTTCCTCCTGTTATCCAATATTTTTGTCTCAATGTAGCCATAGTTAGTCTCGCTCCACCGTGTAGTGTTATAACATGCGCACGGGCGATCAGAAGATGTGCCAGCTTGCTGTTTTTTGGGATGATAACAGGGTGTTTTGTTTCTTCAGGTAAGTTTGAATTCTGTAATCTCCCTCCGACGCGTAAAATGTTATTTTCATCTAGGTAAGGGCAAAGTTTCTGAAGTCCTCTATTATTGCTTACCCTTCCTTTTGTTTTTAAATCTTGGATTTCTTGTCCGTAATGTTCATTCTGTACATGTTTTATAATTATGTTAGTGGCGCATCGAATATCAGAGAGTGTTAGCTTACATTGTTTTGACGCGGGCGGGTCATTCATGTTTGTATGATTCATAGCTGCGTCTTCCCTGTGACGATTGTTTTGTGACGTGTTTGTTATGAAACGCGACACCCAAGCTACGATGCGTATTATAGTCAAAATACAGCTGTTCTTGATTAGGAGTTCTGTTACAACGTTCATGTTTTCAGTAGTTCTTGACGTAACTGCATGCACCCTTTTAACTTCTATTTCTGGTGTCTTAAACGTGTCATATGTTTCAGGGATGTCTTCACTGTTTAGCCATTCGGGTCCATAAAACCACAGAGGAAACTTGTGTAACTGAGAAGGTAGTAGTCCACGTGACGCGCAGTCAGCCGGGTTTTGCTCCGATCTTACGTGCTTCCAACTCCCTGCGGGCACTACTGATGTTATCTCCTGAACTCTGTGTCCGACATAGGCCTTCCATCGCGAGACATCGCCCTTCAGCCAGCCAAGCACGATCATTGAGTCCGTCCATGCTGTTACTTTAATGTTAGGTTTACCGAGGCAATGTTTTATTTTCTTGACCAGTTGAGCTAACAGCTGAGCACCGCATAGCTCAAGTCTGGGAAGTGTTTGTTGTTTTTGGATTGGAGCGACCTTTGTTTTTGCCGCAACCAATGCAATTGGTTGCTGTTTTCCCTCTGTAACCTTGCTGTACACTACGCACGAGAACGCTTTTTCCGATGCGTCACAGAATGCGTGTAATTCCCAATCCTTGTTTGCTTCTAATCCTAGCCATCGGTTAATTTTGAAAGGTTGCATGTTTGTTAACTCAGTTTTTAGTGTTCTCCATTCCTTTTCTATTTCATCCGGAACAGTATCATCCCATTCGATTTTGTACTTCCAGATTTGTTGGAATAAAATTTTTGCCTTGATTGTTATTGGGGATAGCAACCCCAAAGGATCAAAAATTGTTGATATGTCGCTTAATATTTGTCGTTTTGACGATTTTTTGTTAATGCCAATGTTGTTTTTGTTTTTTAATGAGGGTGAAAATATAAATTCATCGTGTTTCGGATCCCATGTCAAGCCTAATGCTTTGGAAGCCGATGCCTCTGTAAAGCTTAAACTGACTGGGCTAACCATATGTTCTGGCAGATCTTCAAGCAGTTGCTGTTCGTTACTCGACCACTTTCTGAGATTGAAGCCTCCTTCTTTCAATAACTTTATAAGTTGTTCTCTTGTGTCTCGGGCCTCTTCCATGGTATCCTTTCCAAATAACGCATCATCTACAAAAAATTGGTTGAGTAAGATGTTTTTAGCTTCCGGGTACTTGTCACCTTCGTCCATCGCTAGCTGTTGAAGTGTTCGTAGTGCTAAGAATCCGGCTCGAAGGACCAAAATGTAAGGGCAGGAGCCTTTACACTTAATGTTGAATATTTAATAAAATAAATGTTAATGTTAAAAAAGGTATTTAATACTAAATTGCACTAAAATAAGGTAATAATAAAATAATAGAAAAATGTTATAAAAATGTTGAATGTTGCGCGAGCTCGATGCAAACCGAAGACTGACGTTCTTGCGTAAGTGCCGATACTACATTTTATAAATTAACAAATTTTGCAGTATTCAAACTAGGCCAAAGTACAATGTGCGGTTGCTAACCGTACACATACTGTCTCTAGTTGATATTTAAATAACGTTATTGTGTGAGTCATTTGGTTTAAGGTGTTAGTTGATATCATGGATACGGAAATTGAATATTACTTTACCCCTGCATTCCAAGGTTAAGCAGCGTTGTAAGCTCCTATAGTTTCTACACCTACATTTTGCCTATTATGTTTTAGTCCTATTTTATATGGTGCAGTGCGAGCCTATGAATGTCAACCGGGTTCAAATCCAAACGCCGAGCTGATAAGAAATTCCAGAAGGAAAAACACAACACTTTGTTAGACCTGGCAATTGAAACTATTGCGTCAACTGATACTCACCGGCAAAGAGGCGGGAAACTAAGGGCACGGTATTGTCATGTGTGCCAAGTTTCATAAAATCCGTTCAACCGTTAAGACGTGAAAGGTTAGTAGTGGATATTCAGAGATATTTGCCCATTTATTAATAATTAGTATGGATTATGTTCTGGAGTTTAACAACTATCTTACTAATGCTTACCGCAATCATGCCGCCGACGATGGTGCATGCTTGCCTACAGAGAATGTACGGTATTTCCTTTTAACTTGAAGACTGGATTCTACATAGTGTAATAACTACCTAAGCAGACAGACGTAGCCTACAGCTTATTTTCTTAATGTACTTGTTTTATTCCCCTTTTTGCCAAAGAAGCACAATGGTCTTGCAAGCCGATACCAAACTTAAACAGTATTCCTTTCTGTGATAATCGAAAAGCATTGAGTAAAATAATAGTTAAAAAACAATATAACATCACTGTGTCCCATATCTCCACCGCTACAGAGTACATTCTTACTCATTTAACATTACATCATTCCGCCAAAAGCACCCATAATTTTCTCATAACGTCACCATATATTCAAACGACGACGCCTCTTATTGATCATAAGAAGACATGTATTTGCATACGACTCATGTTCAAACAACCGTTAAAAAATCCTAGCAAACTTGGGACACAGAATCACATAACACTAAAATTTGAAAGGTGTATGTTTGTGAGTCTGTGTGTTTTTATATGTTTGTTACTTCTTAACGCTCAAACTGCTGGACGGCTCTGGATGAAATTTGGCACAGAGATAGATTATAATCTGGAATAGCACATAGGAGGAATACTTTTAATCTCGGCAATATGTTCCACTGGGATAATATTCGACAAGAACGCGGGCGAAGTCACTGCCAGAAGCTAGTAGGTATGTAAATAAATCCGACGTTTGGCACCCAGACTGGAGCGGGCCGGGGCTGCCTTCAAGCGACTCCTGCCCAATCTAGGGGGTCCAAACGCCTCCTGCCGGAGGCTCTACGCGGGGGTCGTGCGGTCCATGGCCCTTTACGGTGCACCGGTGTGGGCGCGTTCCCTGAGGCGGCGACCAGCCCGCTGGTTGAACGCGTCCCAAAGGGTCACGGCCATCCGGCTGGTCCGGGGATACCGCACGGTCTCCAGTGAAGCGGCGAGCCTCCTTGCTGGATTGCCGCCATGGGATCTAGAAGCAAAAGTCCTCGCACAAATTTGGGAGTGGCGAGGGGAGGCGAAACGCCGGGGCGAAACCCCACTGCCAAGACAAATCGCGGCTTGGCGGACAGAACTCCGGCAGGATCTCATGGCGACATGGGGAGAGCGACTGTTGCAACCCAGTGCTGGGCACGCCACAATTGCGGCGATAAGGCCCCTCTTTGAGGAGTGGCTTGAGAGGCGCCACGGCGTCCTCACCTTCCGCCTGACGCAGGTCCTCACCGGACACGGCTGTTTCGGGAGGTTCCTGTACAGGATAAGGCGGGAGGAAACGCCCGGGTGTCACCATTGTGTGGATCGCCCGGAGGACACGGTAGAGCATACGGTGGAGGTCTGCCCCGCTTGGGCGGAGCACCGCCGTGTCCTCATGGAAGCGATCAGCGGTGGCGACCTCTCGCGTCCGGCCTTGGTTCAGGCCATGGTACGGAGCGAGAGGGCATGGGAAGCTGTCACCTCCTTCAGCGAAGCAGTAATGCTCGCAAAGGAGGAGGCAGAACGCGTGAGGGAGGCGCAACGGAGACGCCCTCACGCCCCTAGCCACCGCAGGAGACGCCCCGGGCGTCGGGAGTCGCAAGCCGATTCCCGGCCACCGTAGGCGCGGGCTTGCGGACGGCGAGTAATGGGTAGCTCGTCGTCCGATAAGGACCAGGCCCGAGTCGACGGCGCGTAGTGTTCCACGCGCGCCTCAAAGAGATGTCAGCAAAACTGACGGGGTCTGCTAGGGACGATGCTTGTCTGGGTCGCGGATAAATTTGAAAGAGAGTTACCGCGGCCCAGGCACAAGCAACTGAAGAAACACGGGTGGGTTTTAGTCAGTAAAAGTCTGACACGCCCTTCCGCTTCACCCAGAGCGGGAGAAGTCATTGGATGATTTCCCACACAAAAAAAAAAAAAAAAAAAGGTTTGTAAATAAATACAGAAGGTTGGTTTCATACAACAAGCGAAAACAGACGCACGCACACAAAGACACATTCATAAGGCGAAACACATGCCGGTCGCGAATTCGCTTGCACTCTCTGTACGTGAAACGTTTTAATATGTGCGTGCGTTTCCGCTCTTTGTATGCTACTTCTGTACTACCTACTTATTTTTTTCTTAGACGTTTAAAAAAAATCTGCTTGCCCTAAAATTCTGCCGTTTTCCTCCGTTCCTTAACTTCTTTTAATGTATTATTAAGATTGTTTACCAACTTCCGTGATATGAGGACGGTCTGCTATTTATAACTAGCTATGTGCGTCTGTATTTAGTAATGAATACGTCTGGGTTTGGGCATAGATAAAATAATACTAGCATACAGATGCCTCATCCCATACAAAGAAACCGTGCCGACGTAACTAGCGTTTTTCATCTGATTATACCGATATTTTTTTGTAAATCGATCGGCACGGTTTCTTTGTATGGGATGAGGCATCTGTATGCTAGTATTATATTATCTATATTTATATTTATCTCCAGTGTGAAACCATTTGAAGATCGTAATAATAAATATTAACTATATAATTTATTATAACCAGGCCCAATGATTACTCAACAAATGAATTCCTAAAACACTGTTGACAAGTTTATCTAAATTATGACGATTCGATACCTTTACCCTCGATCGCACAACAATCAAAGGTGCGATATGGTGGTCCCTTTCGTTAGGAATCCGTCAAACCAGTTCGAACAAGAATTATATTGAAAGTTGGATAAAAATGGTGTTAAATGATGTAAAAACTGGATGACTGGTCGGTAAGTGTAGCAATTGAATCGCGGTTCACTTGGTTTTGGTTTTGGTTGGAAAAAGTGTAATTGGGTTTTTCCATCTGAAATTTCTGAATTTATTAGTTGTGTTGACGATGACAATAGGCGCGATCCCAAAAACATCGGTCTTAAATATATTTAATTGGCAAGCATTGAACCAGAGGTACACTTATAGGTACAAAACCTCCGGGGAATTCACTCTTGATGTATTGTTTTAGAAGTAAGCCTGATCATAATGCGTTTTGTAGACAAGACCAGACAATCTGACAGATCAAGATCAGATCAATTGACATCTTATCATGTTTTCACAACACTATTATGTCAGCGTCAATTGTCACTGACATACATTTTCACTGTTTAATTTGATAACTTTCATTGTCTAGTATCTCACCAGTTGGTGCGACTCATGTTATATTAATTAGCTATTAGTTCAGTCATTAGCTGTACAGAGTTGGCGACATTGTTAGTGCTAATGTTTAGTTAAATTCTCACAAACAATGTAAATGAATCAAATAATCAATATATATTTGTTCAAACCTTTTAACCCAGACGTTACTAAGGATTATGCTTTAGAAAGTAACCGTTTTACGCCATTAAAGCCCTTAATTGAAGGTTTATGGAGCGGATTTCCTTAAAAAGGACTTCAAATATAGACCTTGACTTTGAAATGGTCTTTACTTGTATTTAACACAGACAGTTAATAATTATCACAAACCCTCGTTAACAATGATAAAGCAATTAAATATATTATAAAAATGTCAGCTGATGAAAATGGAACCGTTTGATTCAAACTATCACAGCTATCATTCAAACTATAAATAACCAAAATATCACAACAACTGTGAAACAAAAACATTGCTGTCTATCAAAAACTTTTACTTAATATACCCATTATTATATCTGGGACAGAATCAAGACGTATTTCTAACAGAATCAAAGAAGAAAAAAAAACAACAAATGCGCGGTAACGCACAAAACGTCTTTGACGTGGGGCCATGAATTTTTCATTTTTTTTAGGCCGGCAGGCGTCTATGGCACCTCATTATTATTCCACAAAATAATCGAATAATGGATCGACTTTACGTATTCCATTATCTCAGTTTCGAGGAATGGTCGCTAGATTACACGAGAAATGAACGGGCTTTTTGTCGAGAAGGAATCTGGAGCAGAGATTCAGAACACCTGGTGTGAGTCGTTTGTAGTTATTAGTGGTGGGCTAAGGGTGGGTTATCGATTTTTTGTTGATGTGATTGGTGTGAGTTATGGCATGTGATTATTCTTTGGTTTTATTTCGAAACTTTTTTGGTTCTTCAGTACGCTTCTTCATCAGCCTTTATATTGTTCCCACTGCTGGGAAACGGGTCTCCTCTCATAGAGGGAGTGGGTATGATCCACCACGCGGCCCAATGCGGATTGGTAGATGTCACATGTCTTTGAATTTTTGGTTTTAGGACATGCCGGTTTCCGTTGTTTTCCTTCACCGTTTTGAGAGCAGTAGTGATGAAATAAATTACCCAAAGTAAAGCGCCTGCTTGGGTTCGAACTCACGACCTACAACTCGTAAGTCGGGGCCGTAACCACTGGACCACCACTAATCTCAGTACGCTTGATTGTTTTTAATTCAACGAAATATTTTATTTATATGTTAGTACTAGCATACGAATGTATTCACAAATATTACTAGTTTGATAGGTTAATAGCCTGCTTATTATTTTATAAATAAGTAGGCTATTAGCTTTAATTTCTAATAGATTTTACTTTCTTCTATGAAACATATTTAATTGTAAGTTGAAAGCTTTCGTGTTCGTGCTAAAAGCTTGTGAATGTCTAAATTAATATCTATTACCTAGGTAATAGTAAGCCTGAAATATTGTTCATATAATTATTTCGTTATGAAGTTATTCTCCTTAATAATTAACATTGTACAATTACTGCCGACATCTGTGCAATTACAAAATCACATCTACATTATTTTTATAACATGTGGAAAAGTTTTAAAACAAAGCCTTAATGACTGGCACCTTACACACATTCAATGGGCTTGCAAGAATTATTTAACTTAATAAGAACGAAAAATATAAGTGTGAATGTTGATTATAATGATACAGCAATATCAACTCTATTAACAGAAGTGTGAAACTTATACTCTGTTCATTTATGATATGGTCATTTTATAAACTAGCTTCTGCCAGCGGCTTCACCCGCGTGAAAAATGTTTTATCATCCTAAGGGAACATTATACCGGGATGAGTAAGAAAAAGTATATGTGCTATTGCAGACTATAATCTATCTCTGTGCCAAATTGTATCTAAATGCGTTCAGCCGTTCTGGATTAAATATCAAACATACATCCTCACATCCACACACACATCCATCCAAACTTTCACATTTATAATATTGGTAAGATAACCTTTGACGCTTTCATGATCGCGAATGAACCGTTTGTCAAATTACCAACTCTCAATGTACCTAATCTTTTGACATAACTTAACTCTAAAATAAAATGACTAAAATGTTATCGATATCAACCCCCAATGTCTAAATAACACACCCCATCCCAACACAATAAACCGTAACATCGTAAAATTGAACTACAAAGGCATTCCGTCTACGACTTTTAACTCCGAATAGGCACAAATGCACAAAATATTGTCGAGAACACAGACCTAATCCGTACGGAAAGGGCTCAAACAATGGCAATGCCCCTTAGTTTGGCACACAATTTATTTAATGAATGTCATGAGCCCGTTCACATCCGTTTTGGAGTATAATTAGATCCTGGAGGCAGGAGTTGGGGCCTTTTGTTTTGTAGTGTTTTAAAGAGTGAATAGGTTATACGAAATGGTGAGCGGGAAGTTAGTGTGGGTCGTAATTATGTTGAGTGGAAGTCTTCTGCAACGTTTTCTGATAATGCCTTTGTAAAAAAAGATGGAAAATTTTACAGTTCACATGTGTTGCTGTAATGTGCTAAAAATGGCTCTTTTAATTAAAAATTCCATCGTGGGGCAACTGAACTAAATTATTTGTACTGACAAAATACTACTTCTAATAATAATTTCTCGTCCCGTCTCTTTACAAGAAGTGTTAATTGAACTCCTGTCGAACAGCGATAGGTTGACGTTATTAAAATATTGCTGCTGAATTACTAACTGCATCCAAATTGCGAAATTGAACCACATTCAAACATTAGTCAGCCACTTATAGCACTTCAGAACGCATTTAAAATTAGCACAATTGAGATTAATTACCCGTCTGGAAATTCTCAATATATTTTAAACACGCCAAAATAAGAACTCTAACCTGATATAATTTTGTGTAGCGAAAATAATAGGAAGAGCTTTGAGTAAAAAAAAGCTCGCCTGTGAAATAACGAGGCAACAATACGATTTTCTGTTTACACTGTTGCAATAAGGGTGTTAGTAGAAACAAGCTCATCATAAGGCTTTTTCGCTTTGTCTTAAATATTACAAACGCTTTAGAATAATATGTATTGGTCTTACTAATGTGTAGTGCTCAATAGTGTTTTGTGAAACTTTTACAGAAATATAAATAACTAAAATTATTTCACAGACTCAATTGCAAATACTCGTAAAGTGCAAACTCTTGTTTACATTATACCTACATAAACAAATTCGCTCCGAATTAACACAATACCGCGCTCCATAACTCATCCATTCGTTTGAAATCCAACGACTTGGGTGTTTCGAAAAAAAAACCTAAATATAAGATGTTTTTGCCTGCCTGTGAAACCGTTGAAAATTACGTTCAAGTTTGCCCCATTGTTGATGGCATGAACGTATTGTTGGATCTTCTGAGCATGTTAAGATCCTGTCCATACAAGCTCACCCTTATAAAATGCATCTCTGAGATCTTTAACGTGAATGTGTCTCAACAAATAATCGAAAATATTATTATTACATTGGTAATTCTGCTAATTCATATATCAATTTTCTATTATTATAATGGTAAAATTATTTCTCTACCTCTTCGAGAAAGGCCAACAACGTCTTGATATTTATTACAGGTGATATTTCGGAGGAAACCTGGCAGCTGGCGGCAAGCTGGAAAGATAAACTCTTGATTAAATGAACTTGACATGTCCTATGTGATTTTAGGGGAGGCACATGCCCGCCAATGGATGTCTTTCGACAATTGCGAATTTGTAAGCATATTCTCCCAGAAAAATCATCATACTGCCATTACTGTTAACATTACGTTCACGTAATCATAATATCTTAAGGCGATATGTACGCCCTAATGTTAACACAGTACTGTCCGTGCGCCCGCTCGATTCCAAAAAATATATATTGAACCACCCTTTGAACAGCTTTTTTTGCAAAATATTATTTGATTTACATATGCTTCATTTATGAAGAAATTACAGCCATCAATTTTTCTGTGTAAAAATATTTTTAAACGTCCAAGTCGTTTTGGAGGGGGTTTCCAAAAGTTGCGAAAAAATATCGTGTTGTAAATTATTTTTTTAAAGCAAAACTATTAGTTTTGCTTTAAAAAAACATTTAAACGAAAAATACTTGTTTCAAAATTATGTACATGAATCAATAATAAATATATATTTTTTTCAAAACCTTTTAACCTAGCCGTTACTAAGTAGTATGCTTTAGAAAGTAACCATTTTACGGCACTAAAGCGGTTGAAGGCCCTTAATTAATGAACATCTCACGGTACAAGCATAAACCAAGTAATTAGTTTCGTACAGTTAATTGACACTCTGTAGCGACGATCGTTATTTAACACCTGCTAAATTCCGCGATGAAACGCATGTACAATAAGCCGTAAACCACAATAATTGTTATTAGACAGTATTATGTTTAATGTGTTAATGTTTTGTTAATTTAGTGTTCATATTTATAATCTGGATTTAGGACATGCATACAATTAAGAAATTTGCCACATGTGTTTAAAACCCCACATAAACTTAAATATTACGGATATGGTACAATTACAAAAATATTATATACATACGGGTCGAATTGACAGCTTCCTTTTTTAAGTCGTTTTAAAATAACCTTAAATGAATGCATAAATTCATGTTCACATTTTCCTGAGTAAGGAGTTTTACTGCTAGAATAATAACAACTTTTTGCCACAGTTACTATGGAACCGAGGTAACTTTCTGGTGGCACAGCTTCCTTGAGGTACCGCTGATGGATGATAAAAATTAAAGTAGCTATCAGGACGGCACGAAAATAGTGAGCTACTGTGAAGGTTTTTTACTGTTATTTATTTATTATTTATTTATTATACGCTTTATTGTACACTATAAAATACATTAATAAAAAGAAACTTAAGTCTAATACACATACAATGGGCGGCCTTATCGCATACCGCGATCTCTTCTAGGCAACCATGTTGGACGTGTCCTAATTTCTTTTTGTGTTCATACTACCTGTGCTCTTCGATTCGTTAAGCTGTCATACTAGTACAAACCAAATTTTGGATTCAAAAGGTAATTTATTGAGTACCATGTACCTAAACTTTTGTCGAACGTGTCCGTGGGCTGTTTACATTTTGGTCAATCCGAATAAAGGCTGCCATATTATGAATTGACAGCTTATTTACCGACCCAAGGGCCTAAAAGCCTACAAACCACAATGTGTGCAAGTGACATGAGCTACCGAAATGTTAATTAGTCAATCTGAAATACATTTGACAATCATTATTGCTGACAGATTGTTACTTTCGTAAGTATCCTAGAGCCTTGATAAGGATTTTTGAAACAGGATTGTTTAAACAATTGGATTGTTTCAACGCAATTTTTTTTTGTTTCAATCCCGTAATCTTATTGTTATCAATAAATCCAATCAATTGAACCGTATTATTTGAAAAACATTATAATCCCACTTACATATAATTATAACTAGTAAAATTAGCTTGCATCAATCCGATACGGGAGGCTGGTAAAGATGAGCCGGAGCGAAAATCAATTTGCATGCTAATGCAAATTGATTTTCATCCCGGTTGTATTCAGAGACACCTAAGGGCCTACATGCGCTTTAGTGCCGTAAAACGGTAACTTTCTATAGCATACTCCTTAGTAACGGCTAGGTTAAAAGATTTGAAAAAAATATATATTTGTTATTGTTTCATGTACATTATTTTTTAAACATGGTTTTTTCGTATAACAAATAGTTTTGCTTTAAAAAAATAAATAGCAACACGATATTTTTCGCAACTTTTGGATACTCCTCCAAAACGACTTGGATGTTTAAAAATATTTTTACACAAAAAAATTGATGGCTGGAATTTCTTCATAACTGACATAGCATATGTAAATCAAATAATATTATGCAAACAAAACTGTTCAAAAGGAGGTTCAATATTGATATTTTGGCAAATGGGCGCACGGCCAGTACTGCGTTTACATTGGGGCGTATATATCGCCTTAATAGATAGATACAACAGGTCGGATATACATGAATCTGTACCTTTATTTTGTTCTCATACTTTCATTCCTGTAGTAGCTGGTATAAAACCCACGGGCATAAGGTTGTATTTAGAGAAGTTATGTGTCATATTAAGTATCGCAAATTAACAATAAAATCGCGCGTATAACGCGGGATGTAAAATAGATATCAAGCGCACTCTACGTACAGACCCTATACCATACTCGCTAGAAAAAACTGTAAGCAGTAAAAAACATAAAAATACGTAGGTACACTAAAAGAATTTTGCCCTTCTTCTTGTGAAGACTGGTAAAAAGTAGCTAAGCACTACAAGCTGAATCGCCTTTATGGTTGGCAACGTCTTGGCAAAGCAGTCTCAGCGCCTAACAAAAAGGATTATCGTTAGAAACTTGGCCCCACTGACAAACATCCGACTTTATGTCATTGTAACAAAAATTTCATTACTTTCACCTGTTTCGAAAATCACACGAAAATGTCGGAAGCTATCCCAGCTTTGATACCGAACATAATCAATAAACCTAATCCGATTAAATATGCTTGTGATCGATTCGTCATCAAGTCAATATGTCAAAGCCCGTATTCAGTACAAATAAACTAGGTACTCTAATTAATATTTAATTAGTCGTATTTGTACTTGTTAATTTGTTATACCTGCCTACGTGTTGTTTCTTAGTTACAATAGCTATTATTAACTGAATCATTTCATCAGCTTAGCTTTTCGTGTTTTTTTTTCTATGATTTAGAAACACAACAACACAACTATCACTCACAACTATACTTCCAACATATTACAGATGCTCTAAACAAGTGTCATTAGATGTCAGCGATGGCGATAGTCGAATTCCAAAATGTAAGGGATTGATCACGTGACATTTCGATAATGTTTGGCATTCCCATAATTTTTTGACATTTTTCAATCGCTATCACCACGCTTTCGATGGTAGAATGTCACTTGTCTAGAGCCTCAGACCACAAAAACAAAACCGAATAACGCACTTTGTTATCGCGTCGTCGGTTTAGCATAATTCGAAGTTCCAATATTCAATTCTGCCCGAAAGCAATCATTAAAATAATATCCCTTCCTCACTGCTGTATAATTTTAACCTAATAATGCTTCATGGGTCGCAATTTTAACACGATAAAATATCAGTTGAATATCACTGTTATTTTTTCACTGCGATTATTGCACATCCATCTGCAATACAGCTTGGGGGAAATTCGATAAAATGATTACTATATGTTTTTATAAAAACGATATAAAATTACGTGTCAAGTGATGGGATGTAATTCAGTAGTTAAGGAAAACAAGTTATTATTGACAAAATGCGTTGGGCCATCTTGCCTGCAAGCGGCCGTCTTTGGGGAGGCTTCCACCATTTTGTTCCAAATTGGGCTATCATGCGTTACTGTAATCTTGCGGTATCTCTTTACACCGATATGCGTATTTATTTAAACTCATACTCATCGTCGTCGATATACGTCGATGGTATCAAAACGTCTTGATCATTATTTATTGCTAACCACAGTTTACAGGATAATAATAGGGACAATGTTAGTATAAAGATAAAAAGCAGAACAGTACAAGATAAGAAGATAAGATTTGACAGTCAGTGGGTCTTCTTCTTTTCAAATCTTAAAAAGACAACGGAACGATATTATAACTCCTTATAGACCTTTTCTCATAGAGGTTCTTCAAATCAGATAGTTTGGTCTACGTTATTACATTTCTTAATCTATACATTCAAGCTCTATTTAATATACAATGCTGGAACAAAATCTATTTTGTGAAAATTCCTCCTAGACTGTTTCGTTTTTTTACCCGACTACGGTGCAACATTGAAAAGTTGTTTGATTGTAGCTCAAAAACTACGGGTCTGATTATTAGTATTGATTGTATTATTAGTATGTATTATTAGTTTTTCTTCAGATAACGTATTTCAAAGGCTATTTTTCTCTCTATTTATATCAAAAACTCTACAAATGTAACTTATATAATATCTTATCTACTGTTCTCGCTTGTTGCAGCATCAATCGAGTCACTGCACGCACCGACAGAGGACGGTGTAGAGCTGCCCTGTGACGTCACTCCGGCGCTACCAGACGATCGCATGGGACTGGTCATTTGGTACAAGCAGGGCCATGATTCGCCTATTTATACGTGAGTATTAGAAGTTCTAGAAATATTTGTCGGGATGGTTTAGGTTTTTTGGTTTTTAGTTCTCTCGTAATTTTGGCAAAGGTCTATTAAGACCTGCATCACTAAAGAATGTTGATGCGTTGCTTATTTTAGACTTATAGATGAAACAAATAAAAATAATCACTGGTAACTGATTCAGAGCTGCTTTTCAGCTAACATTTTTGTAAAAACAAGTACTCCTACGAACGATTGACAATATAAATAAACTAGCAAAAGAGTGACAATAATAACAGCTTAAACCCTAAAACACCTAATTCTCAGTGAAGTTCTCTCCAAAAGTATGTAAAAGAAAACAAAACGTCATCAAAATAATACTTGTTAAACCACATAAGTTACCTGTATCAGTAACACAAACCATATTGATTCCAATCTCGACGAGTGGAGCCGGTATACTCGGAAGTCAGTTTGAATTGCTCTTGACTTGATAAGTAATTATTTAATGTTTAAATGACGAATCAATACGGTGGTTAAAAACTTAGAGTATTTGAAAGTGGCTTAGAGTATTATGATATTGACGAAAGCTGCCTACATATTGCATATATCGATATCGTTATTTTACTACTGCCCGTCTCTTTGGGTTAATGGTCGCAAACACTACTGCTGAGCGTGACTTCCTGGGTTTTATTTTTCGAGTCGGGCAAAGGTTGCTGGTTTTTTCCAACGGAAATTTCTCAGTAGCACCCTGAAGTCTGGCTTTGTGCCCGGTTGATAGCAATAGGCTCGCCCCTTATTACGAAGGCCTTAAATATAACTGGCGAAATATGGGATATATGTGCACCTCTACCTTACCCACAATACAGAAAGAAGGATGTGTAGCTGTACATATGTATGTAGGTAGTCTATAGGTAGGTACAACTTTATTAAAAGTACTAATATGTCTTTAATGTTTATTTACATTCATCAAGTAAACAGGCCTTGATACTAAACCCGTACAGACTTAATAAGGACATTATCGAAACTAATGATTTGAAATCACACCCTATATTATGGTATGTTATCTAATACTGTTAATACTCTATTAACCTCGTGCATCAAAAACGCCGCAACGTCACACACTTATTCAAGCACTAGTTGATTTTCGCCCGTTTTCATTTTAGCACGGTGCTTTAAATAATTTCTGTCACCAAGCGGCATGAGAGTGTGTTTCTATCAAAAATGTGCTAGCAAGCAGCTTAGAGATGCCAGTAAGCGTAGCGGAATCTAGACTTAGCAGAGATGAGGCATATACAAAACTAGCGAGAAACATATCCCTCAAACGCCTAAGCTTTTTTTATGATATTCGAATCGTTTTGGTAACGTTTTGGTAACGCAGACATTTATTTTCAGCAGAAACTAAATCTGGTGGTTTCGGTTGTCAACAATTTTTGGGATTAGAAAATAACTCTGATGAGCTCATGTATTCTATTTCCATCATAATTTATGGTCCTTACCAAGAAATGTTGCGCGATTATAATTTAAATACCTAACTTTGCTTGAAAGTGGTACCTATCGGCAATTTTTATTATCAGTCTGTAACTGCCGATGTCATAGAGAAGACTCTGCTCTGCAGTTTTGTTTTAACTACAACTTTTTAGCTATTAACGTTATAAAGACATATTTTATAGTAAACTTAACGTTCCACATAAAACATTATATTTTTCACCCAGAAATAAGTTTCAAACTTTACTAGAATAC
Source organism: Orthosia gracilis (assembly GCA_947562075.1). Taxonomy (NCBI): domain Eukaryota; kingdom Metazoa; phylum Arthropoda; class Insecta; order Lepidoptera; family Noctuidae; genus Orthosia; species Orthosia gracilis. Next base: position 8,188,337 of record OX387266.1, on the reverse strand, counting down.
TAAAATATCGTATCGTAAACATATTGGAAACGGTCCTCGTCGATTTGTGAAACAATGTTAGTTTTACTAACTGGATTTTTGTGAGCTTCATCGAGAGTTACTTCGTAGTGAATGACTTACACTTATAACGTGGTGGATACTTTTCTTTTACAGAAAACTCTACCAATATTAATTTGTTGGCCTTCTTAATCTTAGATAGATAACTTAAGTCGTTAAACATTAGATTGTAGTAGTCATATTGTATTCGAGTTGCCAACTATTGTTCCTCAACATCTGTCTCTATAAAATGTTGCTAAGTTCTCTCACAAAATTATTTAAGTAACCAAGCTATGGTCTAGCTTGATTGAAGCTATGCTATACTTTTTTTGACCAGCGATAATACCCGTAGACAAGCTCCTATAACACACGGTCTCTTATCGATTCTGGGATCAGGCCTAGACTCAAGACGTCTAGAGGCTAGAATTAATTCCAGATCTGTTTTGTGTCTATCTACAGAATCCTCCTAGGATTAGACTGAAATACTGACTGGAGATAGCCATACGCTCTGGATGGAAGATAATGTACTTTTAAGTAGATTCTAAGAATAACTATGCTTTAAGATTGTTATGTATGTTTGTTTATAACGCATAGATGGGAGGACGGATTTGAATAAAATTTAGCATACAGATAGAAAATGACTTGGGTTAAAACGTAGGGTATTTGTGCGCGTATAGTCAAGTGTCTTAAATGCAGTGTCAATCGTTCAAAGGAGAAGTGCATATTTCTTCAAAAAATAGTTCAATGGTTCACAACTGATTACATCCATCATAATTATATAGGATCTAAAGTTTGGATAAAACTAGTCGTAAACTATTTATTTACCTTCTTTTACACAGTTAGCTTGTGCTGATTGCGACTGCACATTTGACCCTCGATGTAGTAGTTTTGTAACAAGACGTAGTTTTACGAAGATGCAAGTAATACCGCAGGCACCAGCTACAGCTAGTTCAAAACAAAGCTCAAACTATATGCAAAACTAAGAACATTATTTGACTTCCTACAACCCCCATGGCCCGACTTGGTACGTTTCATAAACAGAACTTAGAGATCACGTAACAACGAATACAATCAAAATCATCATCAGCCTTTTAAAGTTCCCACAGCTGGGGCACAGGCCTTCTCTCTGTGAGAGTCTCTGTTACCATCAATTGGGTACCAATCCAGACTTCGGCTGCTACTGATAAAATCTAGATGTAAAAGCCCATAACCCATTGATGGATCCGAGAACCGAAACCAGAACTTTTAGCTAGAAACAAAAAAAAAAATATAATGATTGTTTAAAATACCCTCCGATTTTTTCAGACATTAGTTATAATGTCAAAATTGCACACAAAACCATAAATTCCAAAAATCTAACAACGTTGAAACTTACTATTTTCAAAAAAATCTTAAAAAAAGAAGCTGCCAAGCTAGACGATATTAATTACTTTTAAGTTGTTACGGACAAGCTGGAGTAAAAACATTTTCAGGAAGAATTTTGTACAGGAAAAATACTTAGAGAAACAATTTTTAAGTTAGTATCTAATTTATAAGTTAGGTATGTAGGGTGGTTTGTTTGTCTGTCTGTGGAATTGTATCAGTTTATTTAAAATGAGAAAAACATAAATATTTCTAAAGAAACTCTACTAGTAGAGCCTTAATTTAGAAAAAGTTGGCATGTTACTTTTATTCTAATTTTATATAAACAAAAAACAGGCATTATTTAAATTTTGAATCAAAAAATTTTAACGTCTGACTTTATGAAACATAAACTACAAACAATATTACATTTTAAATAAATAACAAAAGCTATTAATTTATTTAATGAACTCTTGAAATTTATAAAAGCCATACATTAGGCACTAAAATGCTCTTAATAATATATTCAACTATTTTCTTGAATATTTTATTGATAGTTTGAAGTAGTCTGAATGTTCAAAAACATGACAGCTTGATAAAAACATCTCTAGCATGCGTTACACGGTTATCATCCTACTGCCTTTATACCAATTTAATTGGACCCGGCGCAGCATATCAACTTCTGCCATAAATCTCAATTTGCAGTCATCTTAATAGTCACCTACTTTCTAGCCATATTAATGACTGTCATAACTTTTTGTGACGTCAAAATGCTTGCCTAAATATTTGAATACCTTTTACGCGAATTTGGGTAGCTTAAAAACGCTCATTAAAAAATGTTCAGTGTAAAATATGGTATTTTATGATATTAGTCCAAATTACGAAAAGGAATATGAGTATTTTAGAGTAGATTCTTTCGAATGTCATGTGGTGTTGTACCCTTAGTCAAAAAGCCCAAACAATATTGACTGTAGACAGGACTTAGGTATGAAATCTGACAAAGCCTACTAAAGAACCCATTCTTTTGGTCTCTTCGGTTTACAACAATTGTACAGATAGATTAAATAATGCGGCCTGTTTGTGCCGCCATACCGATAAACGAAACGATGAACCGAATCGGTATTTAACTATTTTATTAGCCGTTATTCAACGCGTTATTTTAATGTCATGGAGAAGCGTGCTTATAAGCTTAGATTATTTTATTTTTTGTTAATCTCTAATATCAGTATTACAATTTCAAGGACCACAAGTGCAAGTCGCAAACACCTAAAGCTAAAGTGCCTACAATTTATTTGTAGGTATTGTAAATATGCGCGAGCGCTTTACCGAACAATATTATTCAGAATGCGCTCACGCAAACTTATACTCCATTTGCGATAACATTAGACGTTTAAATTAGCCCATTTTATAGCCCGTTCAACCGATTTTGACTTCTATTGCGTTGGTCATATGGTACCTGTAGTAAACAGTTGGTTTTGGTAACAGGTTTATGCTTTTTATGTCATCCTTATGTTTACGGGATAGAACTCAAAATCGGTTGAACGAACTGTTAAAAGATTTGGAAACGTGTCTAATGTTATTTCAAATGGAGTTTAGACATAAAAAAGAATACCTCTTTTATAATAGGTACCACCGTGATTCCCCCGCTACCTGGGTTAATATTAAAAAAGCTCTGTTTTTATTTGAAGCACAATTTTTAATTTAACCACTTCAACAAATAAACCGGTGAACTTGTTTATCTTTCACTTAAATCGAAACATTTAATCCCGCATAAAAGAACGTAACCCTAAAAACGTAATTTATTACATCGAAACAATTATTTGTCACCAATATGTATCCTAAAGTCCTATAAAAATTCTTAATTTTTAAATCCCGGGATTCATACGTTTCGATTTTTAATGCCGAGATTTCAGACAAGGTATTAATATTACCTACAGCATTACTAACTCTGCAGTATTTTAGATAAATGAACTCTACCTGTTTCAATCGCTGTTAATCATACACTGATATTTCAAGTCATCAATTTATTTACATTAACTATATAGAACAACAATAAAGGAATATTAAGGACATTCAATATTTAAACAATTAAAACAACAACAAGCAATTAGGAATCACCCGTATAGAACATAACAGAAAAAAAACAATTCCTCTAATCAATAAGGGATGGCAGCACTGTTGCTAGAAATATTAGGGTTGTTATCGCTATCTCTGTCGCTCTTCTCACATTATTATAGTTCCGTTTCACGTGACGTTTATAAAAATGCTTCTACCAACCAATTTCTCACAAATTAAAATATTTTTGTGTAAGATAAATTGAAACGGTATTAATACAAGTAGATTTGAATCTGTTTGAGTGGTTATTAGTAGAAAAATCAGTAAAAGTCTTAAAACGCACTATCAAAGTTTTCGTCACCCATTGTATCAGTACAATCGCGGCGGCCATACCTTCGGTGAGTCCCTTTCTACGCAGTGTAGTAGTTCGGTGGAGCTACCCTAAATCCATCCACCCACATCAGTATTCGGCCATAGCTGAGGGTTGTGTACACGTCTCTCACGAGTGGTCGTATACAGATAACACAGTGCATCAGGTGCCTGTTATCATACTCGTGATTCATTCAGATGTCCGCCTCCGGGAGGAAAGGGGAGATTAACCTCAACCCCACTGATGTAGAAAATTTGACTCCTTTTATTTTCAAATAGTAATTCAGACTTCAGTATTTTTTCACAAAGAGTTATGGAACAAGAAAACATGATGCGCTGACCTTAAATAAATTGGGCTAAGGACCCGGGGTTGAGACATAAATTCAATCTGCATTAAGGTTTAATTTGATTTATCATTATTGAAATGCAAAATATAGAAACCTATCTAAAATCTAGCCTACTGAGTTATCTGAAATCAAGCTTTTGAATTATTAGAATTAAAGTTATTTAGCAAGCTCTTTACGAAATGGTGATTGATGCCAATATAAGAAATTCATTGACACGCTTGATTTCTATGCAAAGTTTTGACAATGCCGTTTCTAGCAATAGCCGCCAGGTGTTTCAGTACTCTGTGCTTCTGATAACCTGATTAACAAATCCTCTTTGTTCGCAGACTGGATACTCGAGAAGGCGTGACGTCGCACTGGGCGGATTCCACGCTAGGAGTCAGAGCTACCTTCAGAAGCGACACCAGACCTGCAGTACTAGTCCTTACTAAGTTAAGGTAAGCAGTTGTTATGTTATATCATTTTGTGGCTGAATACGGAAGACCGAGGACGGTGATTTATGGTGCAGTTTGGAAGAGGCCTTAGTACAGTTGCGTTCTGCGAAACGTTGAATTGATTGATATTTGTCTTTGTACCCGTCCGCCGAAGGAAGGTAATGTGTTTATCAGTTTATGTATGTAATTTTGTCCTATGTGGCGTTCTAGAGACCAAACGAGTGTGTCGACAATGCACTGGTCGCATTAAAACTCCAGAGCCTCGAACATCGACACCGAGTTGCTGGCTTGTCGGTTTTATATCGGTTACATTTCGGGGAGTGTGCACCGGAACTGCACAAATTAATTCTGCCTACTTCTTTCCATCATCGGACTACAAGACTTATGGCCATACGCCCTCGGTACATGGTGGACATCCAACCCATATGCACAAAGCGTTTTGCTAATACTTTCATTGTGCGCACAGCTAAGAAATTGAATTCCCTGCCGGAGTCTTTTATCCCTTGGGTTCTTTAAGTGAAGACTGAATAGGTTAATTCTAGGCAAGTATGCTTCATCGTAGACCACATGATCGCTAAATATTGGTCAAACGCGAGCCAAATATAATGATTACAAAAAAAATGCTTAGACATTTGATGGGGATAAGAATGTTAAATCTTTTGATCCCAACGATCAACATTTTCTCGGTAGCTCGATTCCTAATTCGTATAGTAGTAGTTCTTAGAATCAGAAACTTGAAAACATAATAATAATAACTTTTATTCAGATATTTTTGGGGTTGCAAGGGAACGCCTTTGGGGATATCTGAAACGTTTGTAAGTTACAAGTAAATTTCACAGATATAGATGTAAACATTTCTACAAAAATGAAAATGTTACCTCTGAGAAATAGTAGTAGAATAGAATAGAATAGAAATACATTTATTCGGCGCAGACACAACACAACAGCAAAAAACATGGAGTAAAAGACAATAAACAAATGTAAAGACGAACTAACTGTGAGTGAGTGTGTGTGTGTGTGTGTAGTCGTTCCATTAGCCACCGATGCATGGTTTAAACAAGCTATCCCTGTACTAAAGTTGATTTCTACAACCTGTGCCATCCGACACCCTGTGGTCCATAATAAGGATGAAGCTCTGAATAGTCATCCCCTACTACCGCCTTGCTTTTCCAGTACTTACATCATCTACTATCCCCATACTTGCGGCCACCCGCGGCTCCGTCCACGTGGAAATAGATTTTCTATCATTAACAAGTTAAGTCTATCTGTTATTGTGATAAACTTATATTTTTGTAATATTTCTTTAAAATCTGTTCAATGGGTATGGAAGAGTAACAAAAATCCATCCATCCATGATCACTTTTCGCGTTAGTAATAGTAGAAGGATACTCAGTGATGATAGGAAAGAAGCCAATTTGTTCCCAGTAAAGGTAAATGCATCGCCTAATATTCTAAATCTGTGGCTTATATCGTTGATTACGTTACCAGTCTCATCGAGGGTTAAGCAGCGAGATATATTAGCCACGATGCTAGAGCAGGTGCGATATGTTAGCCAATCGCCGACTGGTACCGTTGGCTACTGGTAAATAAATGTATTGACCTATAGTTAGGGAAGCACTAGCCATTTATTGTAAAGATAAATATTCGGTTTTCTTTTGTGTTTAAAAGACGGCTAAAAAAGGACGGTTAAAAGGATTTGACAACAGGGCTATCATGTCTTTTTGTTGCAATATTAAAAGTTTACTTTGAACGGGAGGCAGATAAATTAGGAATTTGTTTTCTAATACCCGTTTTATTCAAACTCGGAGTCAGTTTACAAAAATAAATAGCCCGTGATTAAATCATATATGTTTTGCAAGAAGCATCGTAGGTGTGGGGCATCGTGCTTTTTATTAGCTCTGTAACTGATATCATCACTATCAACATCATATTACCCGAAAGACGTCCACTATGCTTCCCCCAAGCTTAGCCACATTGACCGGTCCCGTGTTCTCGCATCCAGAGGATCACGCAAGGAAACTCCGAGCATAGTCCTCTTCATTGCCCTTTGGATGACTGTAAGCTTTCTGATGATGCTGACTGTGAGCGACCACGTCTCAGAGACATATTTATTCCACACACTGGTCAAAGACTAATAAATTATTCTTATTCTTAATTTTGCTATAATACCGTCACTCCCGATGTGAAAAAATAACCTTGGATATTATTTTATAAATCTTTGACATGCCACTTTTATTTTTCACAGCAATAATATAAAAATATTAATACCAGCAATTGCCACATATGTTTAAAGTTATCGTAACTTTTGCGTATCGATTCAAAATGTAATATTGCTCAGAGCAATATTCTCCCGATTTCAATATTCTCTCGACTTTCAGATAAGTTTCATAAAATTGCTTCAAAATGGTTTAGAACATTTATAGTTCCGATATGAGATATGGATACCGATTCGATGACAACACTGTTATCAATGCAATCGCTCTCGGGTTTTATAGTTTATCGATTAGTTTGTCAACGCTATTTTTGTAAAAAGAAGTGTGTGAAGTTTTAGTGCGGGTATTTTTGAACGATTTTCTTATCTCGGTAACTGTTATAGTACCCAAATATGTCATATGTCATTAATCCTTATCAATATAAAAGTTTGGTCAATTCTGGGAAAACTTGCATATAGATATGATTACCATGAAGATGGATTTCTGATCGCATTTAAGGCACTGTTTCCTTTGTGAAATCAAATATTCAAATCAGGGTTTCGAATTCAATCAAAATAATCTCAATTTCGATACTAAAATACATCTGGCGCACCTAAGGATGTCATTGTGGTACTTACCTTCAAGGGCCTCCACGAGTAGATACACAGGGTGACCTTTAACTTATTCATTAAACAAACTTTCATTGTGGGACTAACGCTGACATCACGAAAAGAAAGTCAGCTGTTTAGTACATTTTATGCTAGCCACAGACTTAGATAATCATTGACACCAGTATTTTTATAGCAAATCTACTGTAGAGCCTCATGCTCTACAGTAGATTTGCTTGTCTTGGTTTCTATTCATAGGTTTAGCAAATTTTTACTGTAATTTCCAGAAGTCTGGATTGGTGCATGGTTGATTGCAATAGGCTCGCCTTTTATTGGGGCCTCTGTACGCCTCTGCCTAGCCCTTTGGGGAAAACAGGTGTGATATTATATGATATGTTAGCTATGTTATAAAACTAACAAAACTTTTTTCTTCACAGACCTGAAGACAGTGGACAGTACAGATGTCGCGTGGACTTCATCAAGTCACCTACCAAAAACACAAGACTGAATCTCACCGTGCTGAGTAAGCATTTACGCAATCCAAGTGATACTGATTAGAACCTAAGTATGTTGTTTGTGAAGATTAGCTTGGATTTGGAAAGACAAGCGATCTAGATGTTAAGTAGGGTTAGTAGACAGAACAGTCTTTCTAATTACCCTTAGAGCATAAGAGCCACTGTTGGTTTCTTAAAGCTCATTGAATGTCAAATGTTGTGAAAAATTCAATGATTTTATCACATATGTGTTCTTACTTCTTGGGCTTTCAGAAAATTTATGAAATCTTTTTAAATAGTTCGTTCCAAACTGCTGCCTTGATCTAGGTGGTCAGAAGAGCTACGAAACATGGTCTTGGTTTCGATGCTCAGGTCGTGCGTTTAGCTTTGTATTTCCATTAGGAATTATTCAGTAGCTGCCTAGAGTCCGGGTTTGTAGAATTTGTGTCATGACAATTGGCTGCCTATATTAGGTGTAACTTTAATATAACTGGCGAAATGCGGGTGTCCCTTTCATTCAACTATGCTTTCTCCTGTGACCTTTATTCGAGCACAATACTCATAATGATTATTTTTGTTTGCAGTACCTCCAGATCGGTTGATAATCCTGAACCATGAGAATAACGAGGTCCGAGGTGTGCTCGGTCCTTATGATGAAGGAACTGAAGTCAACCTGACATGCATCGCTGTGGGAGGTAAGTAACTACATGAGTTAAATGGCGTGTGATCCACCCTCTCAGATTCTATATGATTAAAACTCGACTTATTTCTAGGCTCTACCTTTCGTCTAACATAATAATCTCAAACCTGTGACTGCCGATATTATTTTTAAACCATGTATCATAACCCCACAACAATCATGCCTTTTAAGCTAGAATTGAATATTTATGCAAAATTCTTCTGAATTAAAATTTTTTGAAGATTTCTTTTAAGGTCTTATCCAAAACAATTCCGTTTCCCTAACCCAAATTGTCTTAAAACAAACCAATTCACTTTTCCTTTGTCAATTCTACTCCTTCCAAATCATGTAGATGTAAACTCGGTCCCAGCATGGGTCCCACACATTCGCTAACAACTTCTACTGACACTTGTTTACTAGCAAAACCAGCAATCTGATAAAAAGGTCGTCTTGTAAGACTATTCCTTTTTCTTGTTGATTCAGTGCGGTACCGAGTTTGAGCTTCTCCGTCAAAAAGATTTGTAAGGTGGTCTGATAAAGTGTTTTCTTTAATTTATTTAAAGAACCGTCCGTACAGGTACCGTAGGGTGGCAAAGGCAATCAAAGGAATACGCCAACTTTAATAATCCTCTGCCTTACCGCTCCTCATACTTTGATGTGGTCGACTTCCAGTCTAAATACTAGTACATGGATCGACTGCCTATCTGACGTCCTCAATCTAGTCGCTCGGTACCACTTTACCCTATGGTAAGACTGCTTATCAAAACTTCAGGCTTCTGACTATGCGAATCCGTCAAAGATTTACGGATACAGCAATGAAATGATGATATTTTTCAGTTATTGTTTTACATGTCAAGTCACTCCAAATTTATCACATAGCTTCTACTGGGTGTTTCGCCGACATAAGACTGCAGGAACCTGTATTAGCCGTTACCAGAGGGTTTTCCATTTTCACGAAAAATGTCCAATTCCCGCACATTTTGATTCGATTTTGATCGTATTCAAATACACACCAAAGAAAAAGTGAGCCCTCTAAAAACGCCACTAACAGTTTTAAACATCTTTTTATTTTTAATCAAAATGTACAAGCTGGCTTGGTAAAAACGTACCGACAAGAAAGAAACAACAAACTCTTTAAAAAATATTTCCTCTATCACTCCCAACTTGCACCACACTCCGCACCCTTACTTGAGTGGGCCACTATTGTTTTACACGATTTTTTATTCACTCTTGCCATTCACTGCTCACAATGTAAAGTAAACAATTATATGTCCGGCCACTTGTACCCCACCAGTGTAACATCAAAATGCCCGGCTTTTTTTAACTTTTTGGGCGTGAATAAGTTTTCTTAGCGTAGTGGGGAACAAGCAAGGAAATGATGCGCTTTTGGAGATTTTTTTTAAGTCACGAGGAAAATTTTTCGGTGTCTGCCAATACAAAATAATTTTTGCTGTTTTTCGAAACGTTTAGTTATGAGATTGCGAGTTTGTTCACTTACTTTTCCTTTGACTTTTTTTTTTTTTTTATTGTGTATAGGCTCGCGCTTGACCACTATCTCACCTGATGGTAAGCGATGATTTTTTTAAAAGGTGTGTCTGAAAAATGTAAGAAGCTTTTCTTCGCGTCTAAAAATCTTTAAAAATAGGTAAATAAAGAAAGAGAATTCTTTAAACAAGAAAAAAGAAGTTATCAGTGTTTAGTTGGGTATAGTTATTTCAGTCAAATATTCACATCGGAAAATAACTACTATATTATATCTAATACCTTACCGTCTTTCCAGGTCGTCCAACCGCCAGGGTATCCTGGTGGAAGTCACACGCACTCCTCGCCAACTCAGAAGCGAGGGCCACCGTCTCCTTTAGACTGCAGAGGTCTGACTACGGCACTTATATTACTTGTCAGGTAAATTACAGTATAATGAAAAAAGGTGATATTCTGCCAGAGATAACGATTGTCTAAAACTCATTGTTTGTGATTGACCAATCGTGATATTTCGGTTGAACTTTTTTCTTCGTTCATCGACACATGAGGTTATTAAAAATGATCTCTGGCATCTTTTGGCTGAAATGATAATGATGATGATGACGCTTTTCTTTGTTTTACTAAATCATTAATTTTGTTTACAGGCTGTAACAGATCCGCTAATAGCTCCCGTTTCAGAAAACATGTCCATTGATGTCAATCGTAAGTACTTTTAATACCTAGATCATTTTCCCTATTCAATTTTATAGGAATATAATAATACAGAGTGGCAGTGGTGGAATTTAGTGTATTTGTTCAGATAGAATATCTAAATGATTGACGGTTGATTGTACATAACTACCGTAAAAACTAGGTAGCATAGCAACCTATCAACACTTCCTCTCAAGCAACCATCCATCATGTACTCACCCACAGCATGCTCAACTCTGCTCAAGCACTCAAGGCTAAACCAAAACCATACACACACCTCTCAAACCTAACGCGAGGCAATGGCTTGGTTAAAGCATCGGCTAAATTGTCTTCAGTTGGGATGTACTCCAACCGAATTAAACCCTCACTAACACAATGACGAACAAAATTATACCTTATGTCTATATGTTTCGTCCGCCGGTAAGCAACAGGATTGTTCGCCATCGATATGGCGCTCTGGTTGTCTACAAACAACTTGACAATTTTCGAGTTCATGTTCTTAATCACATGACTCACCAACCTCTGCAGGTACACAGCTTCCTTGGATGCTTCAGATAAACTGACGTATTCAGACTCACTTGACGAAAGTGACACGCAGTTTTGTTTTCTGCATTCCCAAGAGATCATATTCGCTCCAACCTTAAAAATGAATCCCGAATAAGACTTCCTGTCTTTAATGTCTCCTCCCCAGTCTGCATCTACGTAACCTGTAATATAATGACTACCGTTACATTTATCTACTGATTTCCGAAACACAAGGCCTAAGTTCCGAGTACTCTGTAAATAGCGTAGAACTCGCTTAGCCGCCTTCATGTGTATCGATCGGCAACATGAATTATACTGAGCTAAGAAGCTCACAGCTGCTGAGATGTCGGGCCTCGTGTTACAGGCTAGGTAATTTAATGCACCAACCAACGACTGGTATCGTAATTGTTCTTGGCGATTCAACTCCTCTCCACCCCCATCTGCCAAAACCTTATGCAGATCCAGTTCCAGCGGAGTTTTTGCTGGTTTGCATTGATTCATACCATGATCCTTTAGAACAATATCAATAAACTTCTTCTGATGTAAGAAAAACGTACCTTCTTTACCTCGTTCTAAACTCATGCCTAAACACTGCCGAGCTTCCTCTAAATCCTTCACTTGAAAGTATTTCCGCAGTCCTGTCAATAGCTTCTGCTTACTTTCCATATTTTCAAAAAATATAATAAAATCATCGACATACAAGCAAATAAAAATATCATCTTTATAATATAAACAACTATCTAACTCTGAACGTGTAAATGACATTGACAGCAAAACATCATTTACTTTCTCGTTCCATGAGCGACTTGCTTGTTTGAGACCGTATATTGCTTTCTGCAATAAACAAACTTTTTGTTTTCGACCTTCTCCGTCAAAACCTTCGGGTAATTGCATATAAACCTTCTCGTGTAAATCACCGTTTAAAAACGCAGTATTTAGATCGAAATGATGCACCTTTAAATCATTTTCAGCAGCCAACGCCAGCAATAACCTTAGAGTTGATCTTCTTACGACGGGTGAAAACGTTTCAAAATAATCCACACCGTATGACTGCGTGAAACCTTTCGCGACCAGTCTGGCTTTGTAAGTCAGGTTTCCGTCCGCATCAAACTTATACCTGTAGATCCATTTGTTTCCTACTATTTTGGTTCCTGGTGGTTTCTCAACTACCTTCCAAACGTCGTGCGCCTTCATAGACGCCAACTCTCGTTCCATTGCTGCTTGCCACTCATGACTGTCAGACCTTTGTAATGCTTCCTTATATGATCGTGGTTCTTCCTCTACTTCGTGCGTACTATGGTAGCAATACAGTCCGCTGTGTGCGTTACGCAACCTATTCCTCAGAGGATACCTAGGTCCTACCGCTTCATGCACATCAGCTGTACCGGTCCTTTCAGCTGTACGATCCTCAATGATAGATTCTTGCCTAGAAGCCTCATTAAGATCTTCAGACTCAGCTGCACGAGTAGGTACCGCGCTAGCTTCTACTTGTACACCTGTTGTTTCTGCGATCTCTTCCGAATCTTCATAATAAGAATCTTCTGCCATTGACGTACGAGGAACCGTTCGTGAAGAATCACCGATTTCCCATACAACAGCATTGTCTTCCTTTTCTACAGTCTTTAAGAGAGATGACGACCTTACATTTGAACCAGTTGCCGACGTCTTTAAATCGGAACTTTCAATAAATGTTACGTCTCTTCCTGTTATTATCCGTCTAGGATTGCTAAAATCCGCAAAGCGATAACCCTTCGTATCTTCGCAATAACCGACGAAGATATATTTATTTGCCTTAGCGTCCCATTTCTTCCTCTTCTCCTTTGGAATGTGCACATACGCCGTTGACCCAAAAACTCTCATATGATCCAGCTTTTGCACCTTCCCTGTCCACAACTCCTCCGGAATCTTACCGTTATTAGCGCTATGAGGCAGTCTGTTTTTCACGTATACCGCTGTGTTACAAGCTTCTGCCCAAAACTTTTGATTTAGTGCTTTATCCATGAGCATAGTACGTGCCATCTCCGTTACAGAGCGCAACGACCTCTCCGCGACTCCGTTCTGTTCAGCAGTGTAGGGGACCGTCAACTGGTGCCTTATTCCCTTACTGGAAAGAAATGCATTAAAATCTTTACTAACAAATTCTGTCCCATTGTCCGTTCTCAGTCGTTTGACTGTCAATCCGGTCTCATTCTCCATATGCCTCACAAACTCCTTGAAGAAATTCAAAGTTTGTGACTTCTCCCTAAGAAAATAAACAAACATTTTCCTAGTGACATCATCCACGATGATAAACATATAACGAGCACCCCCATAAGAACGTTCCGACATTGGACCACACAAATCGGCGTGTAATAAGCCGAGTTTGTCAGTAGCTCGCCCTGCTTCACCCTTTGGAAAAGGTAATCTATGTGCCTTACCTCTTATACAAGCGACACAAGGATCCATTACACTTTTACCTCCAAGTTCGATCTGTGGAAGCTTTTGTAAATCAGCCAGATTTACGTGCCCAAGCCTCCGATGCCAAAGCGCCAACGAGTCCTCAGCTTGAACCGTAGCCAAAGCCCCTTCTACAACAGGAAAACAGTCATCCAATTTATAGATACCTGAGACTTCACTCGCAGTCACCACAAGCTTACCCGTAATTTGACCTATCGACTGGTGAAACATCCTACAACCATCAGAATCAAATATCACCTTCCACCCATTCTGCACCAACTTCGAAATCGATAAAAGATTAACTTTCAAGCCGGGTACATAATAACAATCTTTTATAGGTAATAAAACTCCTTTCAACCTTACCATAATGTCACCCTTACCCTCACTTGACATTTTGTCATCATTCGCACATGTCACAACATTCTTATCAGTTATCATAAAGTCTCTAAACCAGTGCTTCTGAAAACTCATGTGGTTCGACGCTCCACTGTCCAGATAAAATGCCGAGGGGCTGAAGGAATCGTGTACCGACAGTGAACAGCCAAATGCAACTTTCTTCGACTTCGTAGAAACCGTTGATTTGCCTTCACCATCTACTTCCTTTACCAGCTTCGAGCAGTCTGCCTTCTTGTGACCTTTCTGGCCACATCTAAAGCACTTGAGCTTTAAAACTGAATGCTGAACTTGTTTCCTTGTTACTACTAACGCCGAGTTCGCATCCAACGCATCTTTCGAAGAACTCTGACCGGAATCCTCTTGTAACAGCTTCTGACGTACATTTTCAGACGTAAGTTTCATACCTGAGTGTTCTAGTGCCATTCGCAATGGTCTATACTCATCAGGTAGACCTCTCAGTAGTACTACGGCTATCAAATCGTCATCAAAGCTCTGATTAATCTCTTTCAGCTTTTGAGCGTGACTCATCACCGATGCGACATATTCGTGCATAGACCTGTGATTCTCTAGCTTTTCATCTAAGAGATTATTCATTAAAGATATCCGTCTGTTTATACCTTTATCTTCGAAAATAGCTGCCAACGCATCCCACACCTCCTTAGCGTAAGAAAGACTTTGCACATACGGATACAGATGCGGCTCCAGGTGTAGACATATCAACGTGAAAGCCTCCTGATCCTTTTCTAGTTCTGCAGAATCATCTTTCTCCGGTAGTGAAGACGTGTACTTGAAACGTTTTTCGCGAATTAGTAACATTTTGATTGCGAATTTCCATGACGTATAATCTTCTAATCCGTTTAATTTGGCGACAGAAAATTTCGTAGTCTGGGACATGACCTATAGGAATATAATAATACAGAGTGGCAGTGGTGGAATTTAGTGTATTTGTTCAGATAGAATATCTAAATGATTGACGGTTGATTGTACATAACTACCGTAAAAACTAGGTAGCATAGCAACCTATCAACAAATTTTGACACATGTTTTCACGTGAATAAAAATAAAACTAAGACATACAACTAACATTGCTTCCCACAGCTAGATAAATGCCTCGATCCCGGGGTTTTACTTTCTTCCATCTTCAGGTCTTGTGCGATCTTTGGTCATTTGCAGTGCAAATGTTTAATTATTTTTATTATAATTTGTTGTAGCTGTGTGATAATTTTGCAATGATTTTATCTTCTTCATTAGTTAGTTGCCTTATATTGATGTTTTTTACCGACTTTCAGCCACCGCACCCTTCCGCACACAGGTAATCGTAAACAAACAAAAAGCAAACTCAACTTAAAGTACAGTACAACTATTTTCTTAACGACCGTCGGAAATCATCGTATTTCCGAATACAAACGAATGCTAATTTCCATGTCCATCAATTATTAGGTTCATCGCGTATGTTAATTTAAATTCAGAACTAAGTACTTTATTGTTGTTTTGTTTTGATTTCTGTGTGAAATATACAGAGCGGTAAAATAGCAGCCTTAGCAGCTTTCCTCCCATTTTAAAATAAATTACGAGTATATTATTTTAAAAGAGTATTAACAACTCTATATACACTTCCAAGTTGATTGAGAGGGTCCTGTCTGGACAAAGTGCAAAGGACAATAGATAGAAATCCGACGACTGACGAAACACGAAGTTTGCCGAGGGACATTAAGAAAATGTTAGTACTGTCCAAACAACTGAAAACTGCAACATCAGCGCTAAGCATATCACTATCCCAAGTTTAATATCTAGAAAACGTCTGAAGAAACATTGAATCAACGAACAGTATTCTTAACTCTGACTTAAGTAGACGAGTGCTTATTAGACATTAATTAAATTTAGCTTTAACTTAGATACTCAGGTTGGAGCAGTTTCTTATTATTAGAGCATAGTTTCGGTTTTGTTAAGTAGGTATTTAATTTAGTTTTGAGAGGTTGGTATTACAATGTTTAGATTAATTTGTATCGAAGTGATTAATAGGAGGAGGATCTTTGACCCAATTTTCAAAGTAAGCAAAGCTCTATGTTAAGGAGCTCCAGGGAAGACCATACCTTTGTCTACATCCAAGCATATTTGCTGTGTCCTAGTTTGAAGTGTATGGATTATAATTAAGAAGTTAAATACTAGCTTTTTCCTTCGACTCTGTCCTGAGGCCAATTCCACAGAAACATTGCATTTTCCGGGATAAAATTTCCTATAACACTCAGTGATAACGTAGCTTTCTGTCAGTGAAATGCAGATATCCATAAACATTAATATTGATTAATATTGATTTTTGAAGTTGTTTTGTGTAAAGGAGAAAGTTTAGCAGTGTTTTAGGATTATGCTGAGTCATGTGGATTTGTTTTAGAATAGTCCGTTCAAGTTAGTCCATAGAATTTCTCACATTGCATTAAGTTCGAAATTGATTCATTTTTCCTTTAGTACTGTCAGTAAAAAATTCTGATTTTAAGTACCCAAAATTGATAATATTGCTGTAAGAACGTGAAAACATAACAGAAAACGTCAATTTGGATGTTTATGTATGCTCTTTTGAGCATAATTTTTTATTTATTTTTGCCTCGTTTCTAGAAAACTAATGAACATTAGTGAATCTTATGAAGGATTTCTTGTGCACAATTGAACAAGGAACAAACTTGCTCTGTACACACATGGTATCGATGAGAACTTTTTAACTGACTTCGCAAAAAAGGAGGAGGTTATCAATTCGACTGTTTTTTTATGTTTGTTACCTTAGAACTTTTTATTGTGTGAACCGATTTTGATGATTCTTTTTTTATTTGAACGCTGGTGCATGTTGTCCCATTTCGGTGTCAAAAAACGAAGAAACGAAAACAGGAACACCGACTTCCGAAATTGAAGTTATTTTTCATTTTGTAGTGTTTTTGTTCGGAAGTCGGTTGTAATTTTTCTAAAAAGTTTTTTTATTATCACTTCATTTTAATGCTTTCCCTAACGTTCATGTAAATTTTTAGCTTCTTTGGAGTTTATGCAAGGGTGAATGTCGGGTGGAAGTATAGTTTTAGTTTGAAGGTCTATGAAATTACAATGTCATTGTATTGTGTCTATATTGATTAAGATAGGTGGCCAAATAATAACGATAGGTTGTGTTAAAAGTAGCTGGATTAATCAAGCTAACCAACAGCAGCAGCAGCTAAATGTAAAAGTATAAGGAAAGTATTTATTCATAAACTGATGTTGCCAAAGTCATGTTGTTCTTTTCTTTTAGATTTTGAAAAGACAAAAAGTGGATTGTTTGAAGTCGATCTTTTATCAGAAATTAAGCAAATGATATGGCCAGGCTTGCAAATTACATACCTACTCGAAATCCCAATTTTCTCTCACAACAAAAATACGCAAACATTCCTTATAAAACTCACATATTTCAACACCAATTCACGCTGCAAATCTTCGCAATCCAATCAGAATCTCTTCTGGAAACCTTTTAAAACGCCATATTGCCGCCAAAATCGTAAATTACGGAAATCCCCGAAACAAGCCGAACGATATAATCATGGCGTACATGATAATCTCAAGGAATCTAATTAACTGTATGATATACTTTTTTTAGCAAGTGTACCGACACGGGTGGGAGTTGTATGGATGTAGCGTTCGTATTTTTTTTTTTTGGATTTGAGTTAAGGTGCATTTTCGTTGGTGTGAATTTGCTGGTGAATATATTTTTTTTAACTTTCGTGATGGTGACAAAAAAGCGTTAATATTTCGCAATGACAAAGCATGATACCTAGGCACTGTTAGTTTTTTCAAAGTTGTGACACGTAGAGCTCAAAATGGTTACAGTTGGTAATTATTTCGGGATTCCACTACTAGTTTCCAACTCAAACGGATCTCATAGCAAAGGGGTCATGACATAACAATATCATAAACGATTAGTTTTTATCCTATCCCACACGCCGCGCATGTCTGCGAAATAAAACTACCGATGTCACTCAGCGAAAGAGTAATTTCCTTATGTAATAATTTTAGAAATTGTGTGGACTATACAAGTCAAAAAATACATCGGTTTTCTTAAAAAAAATCCTCGTTAGGTTAGTTTACTTTCCTTGATAGCCAATCACAATGCAAGACTCCTTATAAAGAAATTATTTAATAACACGTAATTAATTAAGAATTGTGACTTATTGTCCTGTTTTCTTAGTTAATGTAAGCAATTACCGATCAAGTATTAAAAGTTGTCGTGTTAAGTATCTGCAGCCGGTGTTTATCAATGTCTGTTAGTGATAATTATGGCTATTTATTAAATCAATGTTTTTAATAATTCACTACGAGTATAATGCAAACATACTTTTCACATATTATTTTTTATAAAGTTTTCTGCCTGTCTACTTTTAAAACGCTGTTTGCTATTACTAGCAATCAGCACCACTGTTTTGTTTTAATATACTCATTGAAAAATAAAAATAATATAACAGATAGATGGACTTTTGAAATTAAAAATTACTTTAATAACATCAGTAAAGATCCTCTAAAACTCCAAATTAAGTCACTTTCAAATAATGATTAGTAAAAATCTTTATAAAACTTTTAATTGATTAAAAAGTACGCGTATTTGTTTAGTTTATATAGTTAGTAAGAATTTAAATTTTAAGTTTTATTGTGCACTTGAGTATGCTGTCCTCATTTAGTAAAATATCTCTATGACACTGAGGTTTGCTGTAAGAGAACCCAATTATGGGTTAAGCTCGCCTTTGTACATAAGCTGTCCTACTGTATTTGCAAATGTTTGTTTTGTGTACAATAAAGAACAAGAATAAGAAAGTAATATCCCTTGCCAATACGCATCCTATGAGTCCAAACATTTTATTTTTTCTTTTTAGTTCGTTATTCGTCGATTAATTCTTTTGTAAAAAAGAATTAGAATTAGAATTAATTAGAATTAATTATTATTAGTATTAATTTGAAGAATTAGAATTAAAATTTTTAGTTTTTAGTTTACTTAATAACAACAGGTTCACAATTAAAAAAAACAGTGGGAAAATTATTACAAATCTACGATTTCAAAAACAAACAAAATACCTACCAGTAAAAGGAAACCAATGAAATATGTTGCAAATTAATACAAGTCAAATAACTTGTAAGTTCAGTTCGCTCATCCCGGAAGACAAAATCTTTAATTATTTTGATAGATCAACAGAACTTTGAGATGCTAATCATTCTAACTTAATCTTTTGCCAGCCGTTTTGAAGTCTATTAACATCTGTTTAAAGTCAGTTGTGATAGGGGTAAGTGATGAGACGGTAGAGAAATAGATGGGTTGATGTCCAATTTAGTAATGGTTAATCAAAGGGAAAAATTACCGCCTTGTTGATAAATGTTCGCTTGATCAAAGTGCTTGTTGTTTATTTTAATTTGCAAGTTTAACAGGCAATTATGGATGTATTTTTCTTGTGTTACTTAAGAGTGTTTTTGCTTATTTTGTGCTTATAAGAATTATCTGTTGAAATAAATGCTTTGTTTATAATTCATCAGTTGTACTGCCTAAAATTTAATTGCCACGCATGAAAAGTTTTCTATAAAAATGGACCTAGACCTAACTGCTTGCGTGTTTTTTTAAACTTAGTTAAACGTTATTATTCAGTCATTCCCCCAAATAATGTAGGACTTCGTCACATAAACAGTCACATAAACAGTCATATAATATAGAAAATTGTGCTGGTTCCTATTCCACAGAATTACCTCGTCTTTTGTGTGGCCATATAGCATTTTAATGATAATTTCTTAATGCTTGTCTTTGAGTTAATGGTATATTTATTTGCATAGTAGGTATTTTCTCTTTAAGATTTGGTTAGGAGTACGAGAATTTTTGATAGCGAATAAAAAGTACTTTTACTTCGTTATGTTGGTAATTCTATACCTATAGACTGTGGAAACAGTTAAGTAGGTTGGTAACAAAACCAGTAAAAGCTGGCCTCGCATTCTAAGTCAAGGTGTTTCCTCTGATAGAGATGATATCGACAGAATCAGAGGATGGAAGAAATCAAGAAATCATTAGTTACACTTTTTGAAGGTCTTATTTTGTCGTAAAAGCCGATGTTCTGCTGCTGTAACTTTCTTTCAACCCAACATGAATCCCAAAACCAATCTTTCTTTTAATAAAAAGCTTAAGCCTGGAAACCGTTATCTTATAAATTAACACCACGAGATTTAAATCAGCTTCCTACAATACTTATTCACAATCAAAAACTAAACACAAAAAGCAACGGTTTGTTCTGTTAATAAAACACCTTAGGATATTGAATTTTATTGTATCTCGGTACTTAAAACAATAAGCTCAAAATTTCACACTCACTTGAAAATATTCTCACACTTGATTGTCCACATCTGCATTTATTGGTAAACTCCATTGGACTTTAAACTCTGTCTTAATTAACTAAAGTCCATTTCTGTCATGTTATTATTTTTTTGTGGAAGGATATCAGATTTAACCACAATCAAAATTCAACTTTATGTTTGGTGTACAAAGGTAATTTTCTCTTACAGCAAGTTACAGTTTTAAATGATTTTACTTTTGTACCATGGGATCCGTAGCTTAAAAAAGTTATCGATTTTAGTAACTGCATGCAAAATTGTTTAATCCTTCACAGGAATTGCGTAATTTGATGAATCTGCCTTTTGTATGTAATTTAAATCATAAATGTTTATCTTGTTTTAACAGGCATGTCAATCAGTATTCGATATAATCCAGATTCGTTATTGAAATGATGGGAGGCTGTTGTTTTTGTGCCTGAAATAAGTTTAATCGTGGTTTTAAAAGTCTGTGCTTCATAGATACCGAGTAATATTATGATCTATTTTCCACAAAAAGGTCCTTCGTTGTCACCAGTATTAAAGATCACTGCTGAATATTAATGGCCTTCATATATCTTGTTTTTTTTAAATAATTAAATCATTAACGGTAAAAAGTTTAAAACTAGAAGATGATGGCTACTGTAAGCCACAGCAAATGATAGAAAACAAGCATATTTTTTTTTTAAACAATGTATTATGAAGGTTATGGTTCTTGTAGAGAACCAAACGTGTTTCCCAAATATGAGCTCAATTGTAAACTGACATGTGTCAAATTTAACTGCAAGCTTACTGACATCGGGATAGGTGAAATTAAATAAAAGCTAATATTTTTTGAGAAAATAATAGTTTAAACATAATAAAAAGAAAAAAGTTCTCTTCACTTATAGAACTAAAACTTGCTTTTGGAACTTTTTTTGCAAATGGTACACTTTACAAAAAAGTTTTATGATACAACCTTGCGGTATCCTAAAAAGGGTTAAGCCAACAATCAAATATTTTCGAAATATTTTAATCAATTTCCTGGTTTAACTAGGGATTTACCTCAACTTCATGTTGGTAGATAGAAAAATACCTGAAATCATCTTGAAAGCAGCTAGAAAACGCGAGCCGCTTGTCCCTTTATCGAGGGACAAGCGGACAATAACAACCTTAGGAAAGGACTAGGACCCAAACTCTAGCTATACTAAGTGACATATTATTAAATCAGCGATGAAGATAGTCGTACAACCAAACTGCCAAACATCTACGTCGGACCAGATCTCTCCCCTATACAATCCTCAATTTCATACAAGCTTGATTTATTGATACGAGTACCTACATTTTGATATGCACAAATAAACAAAATTCCGACGTTCGGCAGAACGGAATCCGTTTTAATTTAAAAATTGAAAAATGCCATTAAAATTCAATTTCGTTGTCACTGACTGATCTTGCCTTGTTTGGGTGTTATTAATCAATGGACTCTGGGGTGTGAAGGTATAATAATGATAATGATGATGAATTGTTATAAAAGGCTTGATGACTGCGTGAATTGGTTACTTTTCATAGTTGGTAAAAAGGTTTTTTTAGGTCCTTTTCTGTTTTAAGCGAAACTGCCATAAATATGAGTTAGCTTTGCGGCGGTGCTTCTGTTCCTACAGAATACATACATTTTATAGAGTCCTTGCCTTCTCTGTATGAAAAGAAAACTTTGACCGGCCAGCAAATTAGGTGTCAAAATGAATCCGTTTTATAAAAACAAAACACACTCATTAGAATAAGACGATATAAACCTAAATTAATGTCTATTAAAAAAATGAGGACTTTATTGTACTTTTGTCCACAGTACGACCACTCTGGGTGCGTCTTCAAGGCGGGAAGCGACCTCTGGTGGCGGGACAGAGCACCGAGCTGGTCTGCCAAGCTGTTGGGGCCAGGCCCAAACCTATAATATCTTGGTGGAAGGGAGGCACCAGGCTGATGACTGTTAGAGAGACGGTGAGTAACTAGTTAAAAAATCAAGAAGACGGTGTCTTATTTTGATACATTGACATCAATGAGGGGAGATGAGCAGGTGTATTTCATATACAGTACAAACATTTTCTTAATGTCCATCGGCAAACTTCGTGTTTCGTCAGTCGTCGAATTTCCATCAGTTTCCCTTTGCACTTGGTGCAGACCGGACGCTCTCAATCACTTGGAAGTATATAGAGTTGTTCATACTCTTTTAACATAATGCAATTTATTTTTAAAATGGGTGGCAAGCTGCTAAAGCTACTATTTTTACAACTCTATATATTTCACACAGAAATCAAAACAAAACAATTATAAAGTACTTAGTACTGAATTCAAATTACTATACACAATAAATCTAATAATTGGATAGACATGGAAATTAGCATTCGTTTGTATTCGAAAATGCGATTATTCCGGAGGGATCATATTAAAATAGTTGTACTGTACAAAGGTAGTACCTACAGAATTGCAGAGAGAGTTTTTTAAGTGGGTGTGGATAGCCGAAGCCGAAACTATGAGGAATAGCGAAAAATACTTAAAGATATCATGGGCCCGACTTTGATGAATATTAAAACTGCATCATTGGAATTTTGAAAAAAAATATATTCCTAGCCGGGAATAAGGACAAGTTTCTGGGAAATATTTTATACGCTAAATTTGATGAAAGACGACATATTCAGCAAAAAATTTTTTTTTTAATCACGTATGATGTCATGAAAAGCGCCGAGCGACTAAAACAACTCTAGCGCTAAAATATGAGTGAGATTTATTTAGTAGATTATGCACGCATCGCTTCACGAGCTAATAACTAGTACAGGTATCGGCGCGGTTTAAGAGCGCCTTGAATGCGCAGAAGTAAATTTTTGGGTCTGTTTGGCGGGGAGCGTGAGGTGCAACGGTGAAACGGCCGGCGCCGGCGACTTATTGGTCAAACAGTGTCGTCTTTTTCATGTGTTGCCGCGCTCATACGTCTCCTATTACAAATAATTGGTTCAAATCACACTTATAAAATTTTACACTTATTACACTTTTTACACTTATAAAACTCGTGCCGGTATCTATAGTTTTGTAGTACTAAAAGAGCTACGTTGCAATTAGATCTGCAAGACAATATAACAGATCGCTAGTTTGGAGGTAAGGAAAACTAGCTAATAGCTCTCGATTGGTCTGCGCCCTGCAACTGCGTCACTATGGGTTTCTTTAAATTAAATCAAACCTACGTCTTTGATACCAGACCTCACCGGATGGCAACGTCACCAGCAGCATTCTGAGCTTCGTGCCAACTATAGAAGACGCTGGGAGAGTTCTTTCCTGCAGGGCTGTGCAGCCAAGTCTGCCGCATTCCACTCATGAGGATGGGTGGAAGATGGAGATACAACGTAAGTTGTTAAATAAAACCAGACTATTATTGGCCCCCATACAGGATAAAGTCCTCTTCTTATGCAGAACCTTGTGCAATTGAACTGTGATAACCATACTCGCTCATGGTCTACATGTACTTTTGACGTGAATAAATTAAATAAACAAAACTATGTATTTCAAATTATTACAGCCCATATTTTCATTTAATCTCGCTATCCAAGACAGAACTGTCAGGTGGCTATAATACCAAAATGAAATCTGTTTAATTTAGCAGTAATAGTGGTTGTTAGACTTCAAAGTTAATAATTTAAAACATTGATAATGAAATATTAACTTTGAAGTCTAACAACCACTATTACTGCTAAATTAAACAGATTTCACCATATTTCAACAGATTTCCACAAAAACAAATAACTGTAACAAACTCCGTAGCAAATCGTAGCTTATAACATTAAATAAAAGAAACGTGAAACTATTACACGGATTTTGATAGAATGATCTAAGTACCTAGTCTTCACCATCATCATTATCCTCCTAACCTTGAACTAATTTATTTGGGGTCTACGCAACATTTGTATTCATCCATAAATCATCTCATGTAGTTATAAATATTTTGTTTCTTCTCCCTACAGATCTACCGGTAGCAAAATTGGAGTTAGGTGCTAACCTCGACGCCAGAAAAGTGGTGGAGGGCTCAGACGTGTACTTAGACTGCAGAGTGCGAGCGAACCCGTGGCACAACCATGTATATTTTATGCATAACGTAAGTATTCATTATAATTATTGTTACTGCTTGAGTTTGTTGCTAACCGTTCCCTTTGCATGAGGATTATTGGCATGATCAAATCAAATTAGTTTATTTGTAAACAGGTATTATATTTTATTTATTTATTTATTTAATACTTCATGCACACAAGTACAGAGGCGGACTTAATGCCTTAGGCATTTTCTACCAGTCGACCTTTGGGTGATGGAGAGATAAACAGTGGTAGGTGCAATAATGAAAGTGTGGATTATTTAAATATACATATTAACTATAAATACAATATAATCATACCATACATATTCAAAATAATATATTAAATACATAAATATACTTAAACATTAGTAGTAATAGATAAATAATTGGAAAACATTAGCGCTGTTACGATACTACTGCCAACTTCTTACGAATATGCTCGCGAACTTTAACTTTGAAGGTTAACCGGTTGGTTGCCATCCTGATTTCCTGGGGGAGCGCATTCCATAGAGAAATAGATTGAACGAAGAAAGAACGGTGAATGAAGTCAGTGCGGTGAGTGGGACATTGAAGAAGGCGGTTATGTGATGACCGTAGATTTTTACAGTGGTTGGCGCAAATGTATTGAAAGTAAGGGGCCAGATAACTAGGGAAATTGGAAGAGTCGAGAAATGAGAACAAGGTAGTTAGTGCCCTTTGCTCTCTGCGCTGGCGTATGGGCAACCACTTTAGACGTGATCGATGCGCAGAGACATGATCATATTTACGCAAATTGAAAACAAATCGAATGCAGTAATTTAGAAGACGATCAAGTTTGTTGAGAAGATCAGCATTCAGGTCGTAGTAGCACACATCACCATAATCGATGATAGGAAAAATTAAGGTCTGCACAAGCATTGCCTTAGTGTTGATTGGTAATAAATTTTTCAAACGATACAGAGCCCGCAGCGTTCCAGTGACCTTATTTTAGGTTTAGTTCTCGCTGATCTTCTTGGACACCCAGCAGTTTGCTACAATGACTGCGCAGTAGTAAATCTTATACAAAAAGAACACCTCGCCGTGCTTTGCGCATCGGTAAGGCAAATTCAGTGCGGCCTAGAAGTTTGGCGAGAACTATACGTACAAGTGGGTGTTAAAATTCGTAATATCTCTCTTTTTCTCCCTGCAGTACGTGGCCACATGGTCACTTTGCTCATGAAGTAATGTTTATGTTCTTGTTCAACAAGGTAAAAGAAAATAAAAAAAATAAAAACTGCTACAGTAAAGCAGTCTCATGTTTGATTCCTGAGGTCGGGTAAAGAGGTATGTTTTCCCTTTGTGCTTAATAAAAGATTCTAAAACTAAATCGTTAAATCTGTGTGTGTTATACAGCTCTGCATACCCTTCTCCCTAGGAAACAAACCCTACTTATCTCATTAAAGACTATAATCCAACACGTAATAATCATTATCTTCTTCCACCAGGGCGTGGTAGTCAAACCAGGTCCAGGCGTCCTCCTCGCCAACCAAAGTCTAGTCCTGCAGCGGGTATCAAAAAAAGCAGCTGGTGCTTACGTCTGCTCAGCAAGGAACAGCCTGGGAGAAGGGGCTTCTGAGGGCCTGGTGCTGGATGTCAAGTGTAAGTCAACAAAGATTTAGAGACAATATCTCTTTATTTACTGAACTATAATTTTCATCTTCCTGCTCCTGTTCCATGTTTTTTCGGGTTTTCATCTTCTTTTCTGTTCTGTCAACTGCCACACTATAACTCACTATTCTTTCATGTCATCTTTTCATTGACCAATCTGCAAAGCATATTAACATTTAATCTGTTATGTTTCCTGTACAGTTTTGCCAACCTGCAAGTCATCAGCTCCCATCGTAGTGAGGGCAGCAAGAGGAGAAGTGATTGACATCGACTGTGATTTGGTTGCTAACCCCAAGGTAAGAACATCTTCTGTATTATCATCATCTGCGTAGGCCTTTCTCAACTATGTTTGGTGTCGGCTTCTAGTCTAACCGGATGCCGCTGAATACCATTATTTTACATGGAGCGACTGCCTATCTATTGGGTTACACGATGTCCTTTGGAGTACTAGGTTAAATTGGATGCTTAATGGTTGCAAATGAGTCACACTATCAAATCTTGAAAGTAATATCTACCTACGTCGAATTGCGAGTCTCCCTGAGTAATTACACGGTCAGTTATGTACGAAGAGCTAGACATAAGGTGTGAAATAGATCAAGGGTCCGTCGAAGAACGGTTTTCCTATCTTCAGCAAACTAGATTGTCTATTTGATCAAGTAGAAGGTATTTAATTTATTTTGGATTCAAATAAGTATTCATATTAAAAATCTCGTAGAAAGATGGATGCCTAAAGTAGTAAGTCAACAAGTAAATGTACTTACGCTAAAAATACTTGGTTGTATGATAGTATAAGTTATTGTACTACCAAAATGGATTAAATTAAAGCAAATTCCTTTACTTGCTTCAAAAACTTTTATTTACCCAAAGAACGTACGTCCCACCTAATATCATTAAAATCCTTATTTCCTCTAATCATTTTTCTTCTAACATTATTAGTAAAATAACTCGTCCCAGAAAATAATTTCCGACGATTATGGTCACAAAAGATATTGAGAAAGGGAAGTTCAATTCAAGGTCACCTAAAAGTCATTTAAGGTAGATTGACTTTGTGAAAGTTAAGACACGAATTGACGACCTTGAAAGTTGATTCTTGATGGAATTTCCTTCAATTGGCGTTACAGAGTATGAATTGGCAGTAGGACTAATCCTTTTTTGTATGTGTGTGAACACGATTTCATGACAAACTAACTTCTGCCAGCGGCATCGCACGTGAAGGATCATAAAGGACTTACTAACTAATATTATAAATGCGAAAAGAATTCTGGCTGAATGGATTTGGATGAAATTTAGCACAAGGCTTATAATATATCCTAGATTAGGACATAAGATTCTTTTTATCCCTCGAGTACGGTACCTTAGGTTAATTGCTGACTTTTACGAGGGTGCAACCGCAAGAAAAACTTAGGATTTAGAAAAAATAATGTTTTATTTGAAATGATGAACAGTACTTATGAAAATATGATTTGACTACTGAACATTTCTATACTGTGTTTATATTATCGAAGATACAGTAATAGTGACCTAAATCTTCCATTAATGGGTAAGTCAGCGTTTTATTAAATTCAAGAATCGTCTTCTGTAAAAGACTGGCCAAGTGCGAGTCGGACTCGTGCACGAAGGTTTAAAACGGCAAAAAAGCACGTTTGTTGTATGGGAGCCCCAGTTAAATATTTATTTTATTCTGTTTTCAGTTTTTGTTGATATAGCGGCAACAGAAATACATGATCTGTGAAAATTTCAACTGCCTAGCTATCACGGTTCATGAGATACAGCCTGGTGACAGACAGACAAACGGACCGCGGAGTCTTAGTAATAGGGTCCTGTTTTTACTCTTTGGGTATGGAACCCTAAAGATGGCAGGTTTATGCCAGTAAAGATAGGTTAGGTTACCAAGTGATCTTTTCCAATTCAGTCAAACATTTTATGTCCCATGGCGAATGAATGTGATATTCGGTAAAAATAAAACAAATCATGCTAAATGATAATTCAAATACGATTTTGCTATAAAGCTTTATTCAAATCGACACACTAAATAAAAAAGCAAGTTGCATCAAATTTTATCAATATTGACGCTTTTAAATGGTTTTCTATGGTCTCCGAAAATATTGTTACATTCAATTTTTCCGTACAAAATGTGATCGTTTTGTAAGTTAAAATGCTGTTACAATAAAAAATACGGGACTCATGCATATTTATTTAAAATAATAAAACTCATGCCTGTTGGTCGTAGCTTTATTTTGGAACTGATAGTATTTTGTTTTTTATATTTTTTTTAGTTGTTATTACCTTACATAAACCGTGGTTGTATCAGCCTGCAAACGTCAGGTAAGTTCTTTAAATAATACAAAACAATTACATCACCCAAATATCTATCTTAAATATCTGTCGCTAAGCCGTACAATTACTTTTTCATGCGAGAATTGAAACAGCAGCCAACTTATTGCCCGTAATAGTCTGAGAAATAAATGCATAACAGCTACTAATTAGGCACCTATTTCTTAGAAAATCTTGCTCTTGATAATCCTTATTAAAACATGTAAATTCCTGTACCAAAAATGATCTACAGCAAAACTCTATTTCCTGTGTATTAATAGTATACTTAATGTGAAATTACGAGTATGTATCACGCTTCAACGGTTGAACGAATTTGAACTCGGGTGCACCATGTCCTGGACGATAAATAAAAGAGTACTTTAAATCTCGGTAGTATATTCCTTTCGAAAATTTTCGACTTTCAAAAGCCAGTCCATAATTCCATTCTAATACATATTTAAAAGAAATGCGACAGTTACTGTGTCTGTCGGTTTGTCTGGTAAGTTTTAACGCTTATACCGCTAAACCAATCTTAAATATGAGGTATAGCCTGGGACTTGGCCAAGGATATAGGATATTTTTGTGAACATACCACAAGAGCGAAGCAGCTGGCAAAAGCTAGTTTCTAAAAAAACCATCCTTATCGGAAGCAGATAATAAGAACACAGCATTTGTGCAGGAGCCCAAAGAGAATAAGCTCATGCATAACATAATATCAGAAAAATATACGGCTATGCAGGTAATATAGCTCTATATTACCTGCACAGCCGTATATTTTTCCCCAGATTTTGTTTTGTTTACTTTACGGTATAGGAAATATGGAAGATTTAATGAACCATATTTTTTTCGCGTACGAAGTTTATATATCGTGTGTCGTAGGTGTAAGGGAAACTGAATTAAACATTCAAACAGTAATTCAGTGGCAAATTTGCCCTGATTTTTTATATTAAGATTGCCCGAATTTTCCGATTTCTTTTTCCTCCAGCTTTAAGGCTTCCTCAAACTGTTGTGACGCGACAGTGTGACAAAAATTAGACATCGAATATTTTGTTTTTGTTGTGATTCGTAATTATGTCTGTGGGAGATGTGGGGTGTGGGGTCTTTACCTTATCTATCTTTAATAAAGCTATTTTTATTTATTTATTTATTAAAACTTCAAGCAACATACAGGTACATAGGGGGCTTAATGCCTGAGGCATTCTCAAGGTACCAGTCTACCAAGGTTGGTGGAGATTACATTACAGGTGCATAAAAAATTTAAATAATTAAATTCAATCAATTCAATTGCTTCTAGACTAAAGTTTTATTTTTATGTCCGAAGAAAGAAGTGTATTCAAAAACTGCAGTAGTGTAAATTGAAAATAAATCTTATTTCGAGAAGTCCTCACAGAGTTATTAAAGTCATTGTACGACTTTTAAAACTTCTAGTTTTCTTACCAAGCTTCTTATGTGCGATTCGCGACCTATGATTTCTTGCTTTTTCTCTAATGTACTTAAACTTAAAACAGTTGGCACTAGTTTTTTTTATAGTGATAACGTTTTTTCAGCAGTGGGAGAATAAAAGCACTTTACCGCCTTTTCACATAACTAATTGTTTTGACGTCACTGAAACTCGCGAAAAATTCATTACGAGAGTTAACGAACATTTAAAAAATTTAAATGACATTGCCGCCATTTTAAACGAGACACTAATGCTCTCATTACGTCAAATCAATTCAGTAATACGTATTTGCGAACACGCATCAGTTATGTAAAAGTGTACAGTTGGCATTACTGAAGTGTTAATTCTTACGAATTAACAGTTCAGTTTCATTATCATCGACCTATTAATAGCAGTCCTCTGCACGACATAAACAGGCCTTATCCTTGCTTAATACCTTACAATTTAGAAAATAACCGGAATTTTATACTTTTATGGAAAAACTTAAACAGTTCTTTATATAAAATCACAACTGCCATTCTTCAGTCGTGGCTATAACACAAGAGTTTATCCATATAGTGTAAATCTTCTCATCAACCTGATTCCCTTACTGATGATTGAAAATGTTGATAACTGTTCGATCAATTTCGCAAAATAATGTATAATAATAACAAAACAATATTTTATTAAAAACATTTAGTAAAAGCAATAGTGTAAACTGACTTTTGCTGACCGTACCAATTTAATTTCAAATTGAAATAATCTTTTAGGGCATCTCATTGCAGAGGATTGTAATAACTGGCGCCGAAATGTATTTCCGACCAAAATGAGCCATTGGGTCGGTTCTGAAACCAATTAATATTGGGTGTTGAAACCAATGTGTACTCAAATAACCTATTATGAATAATTTATGAGATTTATAATTGACGATTTAAATTTTCTTTTTTTCCTTACAAATATAGTTTTATTGGCCTATTTTAATTGAAAACGAAAGTGACGGATGTAAATATGGTATTATGTTTGGTCATATAAATTTTAAATCTTATCTTCTTGTCCACAGGAGCCAATGTCGTACATTTGGTGGTTCAACAGCTCAACCCATAGTAAACATGAGCTCACGACATCATCGATGACCACTGTGCCTAATTTGCCAGGTAAGCTTACAATATCCAACCTTCTGACCACTTTTGAATTGTGGTGCCCGTAGCAATTTAGAAACAGCAATCACCTTACATTTGCTATCAAACAAGCCTGGGTTTATCTAATGACTTGAAAATTAGGATCTTCTATTAAGAAATGAATGTAGTGGTACGAGTATATTCAGATTACGCCCTAGTAATGGTTGCATTTTACCTAATATAAATAAGCATGGACAAAAGCGACTTAAACTTTCAAGATTCTTTTGCCATCGCTTTCTTTAAATTGATTTTTTTTGCGTGTAGTAACTTATGATATTTTATTCAGGTACATATATTTACATGGTGAATACTTCTTCAGACTACGGCTGGGTGCAGTGCTCGGGCACCAACTCCGTGGGGAGACAGACGAAGCCATGTCTCTTCCATATACTACCAGCTGGTAAGTTTCATATTTTTATCATACGCCAAATTAACAATTTTATATGACGCATAAGGGTGGCTGAGTTGAGAACCATCGCGAAGTCGGGGTTCACTTCCTTAGGTTAGGTTAAGACATCGTGTGTGGGCGGTAGGTGGGTATAATCGTAAAAATGAAATTACATGTTATTTGATATACTGGGTATATCAAAAAAGTCACACGTATAATCTAGTTTACAAATATCAAGAATTGATAGTATAATTCTGCGATGTTTCTGGTAGGCGCTCAGTGACTGTTCTGCTGTCCCCACCAAGCGAGCGGCTTGATAACGTACGCCAAACAGTAGTTCTTCTTGATTCGCCTCCAGGAGGCGTGCTTGAGATTTGCTTAAACGTCCATACTAATGACTATATAAACGCGATATTGTATCTTCAGAGTTAAATCCTAAGGTATTGGACATGACTGATCAAAACTCTGAAAGGTGGTCAATAAAATGTACTTATGCCAAATCCAGTTCAAAAACACATGACAAAACATGACAGCAACACAAAGTAAAAGAGAATAATTGTAAAGATTATGGTACAGTAAAATTGCACTGAGCATTTATTTGCTGGGTGTTAAATTACAGATAAGTCGGTATACGTGAACATCGTTAAGTATCATATATTTTTCATCATACACACAAAGGGAGACCCATTTAAAAAAAAATCTAGATTAAAGGACGAGTCAATAAAATGCCAAAATCCATACCAAGTCAGCTCCAAACAAATCAAAGAGCTCAGGTCGTTAAATTTATGCTAGACGATCTGAACTGAAATACGACGCTTCTCCTGTCCCAGACATTTCTAGTACCGACATGGGTAGTATAAGTTATTAGGTCGTATGTTGACGTAAAGCATTACAGCATTAGTTATAGAGGGTGGTGCTGATGTTTATAAGACGCTTATTCTCTATTGCCATTAATTTTGCTCGCTAACAAACTTAAAAGTTCAAACCCTGGTTAATCCACCAGAAAGCTTCGTTAAATCCCTATCAAGTGCACTTTTACAAACTAGGGAACAATTTTTTTCGTTAATGACTTCTGCGGTTTAGGCTGTATATTGTTTGTCAGTTAGAAACCAGAAAAGGAAGTTAGTTAAAAGTTAACTGTAACTTTTTAAGTTAAACCGGCAAACGGGACAATGCCAATACTTTCTATGAAAATTGATTGGTCAAAAAGTACGCATAATTTTATTCATGCTTTATTTCATTTTAATTAATTTTTCTCTTCCATACAGAGAAGCCATCCACTCCCAAGGCGTGTGAGATCACCAACGTGACTTACGACTCTTTGACGCTGAACTGCACGCCGGGCCACGATGGAGGTATTCATCAGTCATTCTTATTGGAGGTAAGTCCTTTTTTTACATTTTATGGTGCATTTAACAGTCGTTAAGTAAGGCGATACTTAAAATGTATTTAGTTTTCATTTCGCGATTGTATGTTTGGCACAGGTTGTCGAAATCATGGCGATTCCTTAAGCAATATAAGGACAAGGCATAACATTAATTCATATCGTACGTGTTAAAGAAAGAAAGAAAACACATTTATTTGACTCAAGCCAGAGCACAACATAAACATAAAAAAAGAAAATAAAAATCTTTAACTAAACAACAATAACATAAAAAAATAAAACAATATAAAAGTAATATTGTTGATAGCACTCTTGAAGATAAGACGTCCGATGTGGTGATGTCAATCCTTATGTACGGTGTCTCTGTCTTCTAACAGGTTTTAAACAAATATAACTGGATATAGATTACAAGTACAGCTGATGGTAGTGGACACCTTATGTTGCACCTTTTCAATACAAATGCACCAACAGATTAACACATGCATACACGTGCTCAGAAGTCTACCGAAAACCTGGTTTGCCGAATTTGTCTATCAGTTGTGCAATAGAAATGCGTACTCATTCTGTGGAATGTCCCAGCAAATAAGCATCTGTAGCATCAGCTTTATCTGACGATCACGACTTATATGATCTCCGAAATTGTGTTTTAGCATTACAGTGCAAGTTTACGTCTTAATTGTTAAATGACCTATATAATTATGTGAATATTATTGTTTTTATAATAGGTATCACATTATTTATTTCATTGGTTTGTTAGTCTGTAAGCCTTCTTTAAAATAAAATAAATAAATAAATATTCAGTTAAACTTGTTTAATACAACTTGCAAGTCTACATTTCACATTAGTTGATCCACACACAGCATTTATTACAGAGTAAATAATTATTATATTAGCAATCCCAGCGAAATTACTAGTTTCGACAAATTACGTTTAAATGTTAGTCAACAGTCTAATTATACAGTTTGCAGATTTCATGGACTGCTAATGTATGTGCAAGTTCGTAAATAATAATTATAATAATAGAGTTATTTGTTTTGTATTTTAGATTATATTATTTTTAATTAGTATTTCGCTTTTTGCGTTTTTTTTTTATTGCGTCGGAGAATGGAATCAATGAACTTTAATGATAGTGATTTTCGAAGAACATCACCAATAAGATTCGTGTATAAAGGGCGTCCCCTCGTGGCGTTTCTACTGACGACTGCCTTGTACTCGTAAAATACGTTTTCTTTATCGCCGGTCACATCTAAAACTTAAACAATTACTAG
Organism: Orthosia gracilis; assembly: GCA_947562075.1. Lineage (NCBI taxonomy): Eukaryota > Metazoa > Arthropoda > Insecta > Lepidoptera > Noctuidae > Orthosia > Orthosia gracilis. The sequence continues at coordinate 8,154,229 of OX387266.1, read as the reverse complement.
GCACATAACATAAGTCAAAATAAATCATCATTTAACAATTAATGAAGCGGTATATATTTTAGGGGAATTATAAAACGATCGAATAAAAAAAAAAACTTAGCGACTGATGATGAGATACTATTTTAATAACTTGAGCGGTATGAATTTGAGTAAGCGAAAAATTAACTAAACTATCGACGAATATTGATTAATAATAAAATCCAGAACGAGCTTACAAAAAGTGGGTTGCGAATAATCCATTTCAGATATTAAAGCTCGGGAGCATAGGGCACCCCGACGCGGACAGGTTAGGTTCGAACGAGATGACGGGAGCTGAAGTGAGCGAGCAAAGCGAGCGAACTCGGCTCCCGTCATCTCGTTCGTGTTAGGTTACTTTAGACCCTGCGGACGGAAATAGGAGCCCCGCGCAGCGGGGCTCCGTCGACAAACTTTTATTTTCAAGTCAAATATTATGAAGCTTCTCATTTTGTATTTTAAGTAACTCAAATTAATGTTTGTAAGTTGCTGTTCTGTTGATTTCTTGTCACTCGCAGTCAGTCGCTCACTTAGTAATACTATAACGTAAACTAATTATTTTTGTCACTTAAAACTTTAATTTACAGTCACTCGTTTAAATACATACTACCCTATCTTTTATAGTAGGCTTCACAAATTGTTTTAAAGATATCAATATGCTTTGATACATCTTTTAACTGTTACTTAGTTCCATAAAATTAAATCCTGAACGACATTAAATTCTTCAGATACAATTCTTCAGATTTAATTATCTGTCCATAAAGATTTTAATGTCTTTCTTACTTTTTACTTACTATAAAATTGGCAAAATGTTTTTTTTACCCGGTTTATAAGCCTTTTCATCATCTTGGAAAATCAGTGATCTTTCTAATTCTACTTTATCTTCCTTAGAATAAGAACGACCTATGAGAATAGCATGAGCTATTCTTATGGTAATAATATTACCTATTGAGCAAAGTGGCCACAGGGTTGACTGCCCATAATAAGTCGGACGTAGGTACATTTAAGTATCGCTACTGTTGGAGGCGTAAGATGAAGCCTTTCAGGTTAGTTGAAGCGACTATCTTCACTGGATGACTGACAGCTGAATGAGATTAGCCGAGAACAGAGTTAAATGGATTGTGATTAGAGAGGCCCATGTCCGTTAGCTGTGTTTTAGAAATGGCTCGTCAAGTTTATTTTAATTCACCTAGGACTGAAATACTATCTTTAACCTATCTATCCTAAATTTGGGATAAGTTCTCCGTATTACACCAATTCTCCTCTCGACAGTGCCCGATTGCTTATTGATTACGTATATCTCGTTGTTCCAATCCTTCTTTCATTGATATGATCCTTTCTCCACACAGATCTTCGACATGGCCACCGGTCTTCTCCTCCGAAACGTCAGCAGTGATGATCCTGAGTTTGAAGTAGCAGGTGTATCAGCAAGCAACTCCTTGGCTGTGTCAGTGAGAGCCTTCAATAGGAAAGGATTTAGTGAAGCGCTGACATTAACCTCTAGTTTGTTGAAGTATCCGCAACGGCACACAGGTACGATTTCATGTTCTGAGTGTTTGTAGGCTTGAGTGATTTTATGTATTGAAAAGACAATAACCAAATAAATAGAATCATTGGTTGATGTTTTCGTTATGGCAAACATTGGATCCAATTTTGGTCAATGTCTTTTTCTGTGACAAAGTTACCACACCATCTATTGAGAAAATCATAGAGGTCTGAGGTGAGTCAGTTTATTCATAAAATATGATTGAAAATGTTTAAATGTCACACGTTTACGTAGTCATTTCCACACATTTGTCAAGGGTTTCGACACTTGGAATGACCAGCGAGAAACACGGTATTACGAAAAACTTTATGTACACCCAGATTTTCGAACTAGGTTCGGACCCAAAGAACCAAAAACTTTTCGAAGTAGTTAAAGTGTTTTTAACTAGCTATTTTTATACATGAAATGGCATCATAAGTAAAAAAGACAAATAAAATAAAAGCCACAGTTATTCCCACAGCGCAGGTCCCCGTCAAGGTGGAGCTGACGACGGTCCTGATGATAGTTCTGGGAGCAGTGGCAGTGATCGCCACCATGACTGCCGTGTCAGCTGTCGTCTTCTGCTGCAAGTACTTCAACAAGAGAGAGAGTGAGTATGAGTGTTGTTTGATTGAAATTGGTGAGTAGTTTAATTGAAACGATAGATTTAATTAATTTGAAACTTAACAAAGGTCTAATTTGATTAAATTACCCAATCATAAAATAAAATAATGTTGATACAGGGATTAAAACAATGTTTTAAATTTTAATTAAAATTGAGATCGATTCTGCGAAAATATTTAAAAGGTTAAGTAATAATTAAAATTACGCGTACCATTATAATAAAATAAAAGCATATCGTTTTAAAGCAAATGTTTTTACTCAGAAGCTGTAAATATAGTACATATTAATTTCAAATGCATGATTTTAATTAAAATATAAAATTCCAAGAAAATCTAAAAGGCCAACCTTTTAGTTAAAAAATACAACAAATTTATTAAAATTCGACAAGTGAAAATTGGTGGAGAAATGAAAAGATTTCCAAGAATGTAAACTGACAGTGGATTCCATTTTTATCTTTGTTTTTAGAAAAGCATGAAAAGGACAAGCATGATGAAACAGCGAATATACCGCTAACTGGCACCAAAGAATCGGAAAGCGTTAATAGTTTAGGTAAGTCCCTAAATGTTGATACCGTGATAGTTGCATGTTGCCTCGCTGAACTTAATAATCGCAAATGTGACTGTTGAGCGTGGTCCTGGATTAAGTCTATTTATCAAGGAATTCTAGAAGGTTTTCCATCTAGAATTCCTCGATAAATATATGAAACAGGGGCAAGCCTGTTGATCTTAAAGCCCAAACAATTTTTTTAACGCCATAACGATACTAAAGCTAAACTCTTCTTCTAAAAATATTTTATAAAAAAATCTTAAGTCTAAAAGCTAAAAAAAAATATACTTGGTCTTTGAAGATGATTCTAGTCTAACAGATGCATAATTTTATAAGCTAAACACACATAATCCACTGAATACTAACGGAATACAAGACAGCTTATCTTTGTGAGCATTAAATCTCATTTCTCAGTATCAACTATGCTTAGACAAACACAGTACCCGATACGTATAAGATAGATACGAAAGCATATACAGGGTAGAAAGTAGAAACGGGGTCTACAGGGGATGTATCCTTAATATTGATGCTAAAAATTTTAACATAAATAAATCATTCATTTTTTTCAACGTTTTGTAATGCTGCATTCAAACATAACACGGCAAATTGCTTGCTTGTACTAGAAATTGAACCATCTTGAATCTGAATTTATATAAAATATAGGCTTTATGGTCAAATCTGTCTGATAGACACAGGAACATTCACACTTACACTTGAATTAAAGGATGATCAAGAAATGCCATGAATATTAAATTTCCTTTAACTAAATCTGTATAACATTCATATAACGGAAACTTCTCTTCGAACCTCTTCAAGTTTCCTGTATACATCCCTGACGGTTTTCTATACATGGCAGGCTAAGTCCTATATACCTGCACTCGCTTGCTAAACCATAAGCCCCGACCGATCCTGACTGTACCCTAAGCCCACTTGAGAGCTAACGGGCAGAAGCTAGACAGTTGAATAACTAAACCTGACCAGCCATACAGTTCTGACTATATAATTTTTCTCGAATCCATTGCACCACAGTTTGAAAAAGAAATCTCGGATACGTAAAGAACTCAATGAAAGCTGTATTATATACATAAGAAATACATTGCCCTTTGTAGTAAAATCAAACACAGATCCGGATGACAACTGGTTTAATGCCACAGATTATAACAATCATAGACAATCCACAACACCTTCCCCTTAAATGAAATACATAATAATGACACAAGTTACATAAGCAATTATACACGATAACAAAATCAACTTCCAATGTCCCCGATTATAAATAATCAGAGAATAAAATAACAATCCTTGACAATTTTCCGTCTCTTTGAGATTACTAAATCGTCGTGCTGTGTTTGAACCAGCTGCAACACTGACCAAACCACGTCCTTGTCGACCACCTCTGCCGCGTCAACCGACACTCGCGCCGCAGCCGCCTGCTCCACGCATGCCAACTCCATCGACCTGCATAACCACCGATCTTGAAGTGCCGGCATCACTTGATTCCAATAGACGACGATTTTCCATGGAAATTTGGTCAACCTGGACCATTCTAATGGTATTTCCCAACGTCAGGTCGTCTGCTCTCAATAACCGATCTCTTGTAGCCGTACTCTGTATGCCACAAACAATACGGTCGCGAATCAACTCCTCCTCTAAATTTTTGAAGTTGCATTTTCTGCTCAGTAATCGCAACGCCGTGACATACTGATCAATTGATTCTCCACGTTCTTGACTCCTCGTGAAGAAATTGTACCTCGATAATATAATATTTTGTTTTACTCCACAATATTCATCAAATTTTTTCGACAATAATGTGACATTATCCTTGTCACTTTCCTTGTCAAAGGTGAATGTTTCAAATACGTCATACCCCTCGGGTCCGATTAAATTTACCAGTAAGCTGGCCTGCACACCAGCCTCTTCATTTTGCACCCCGGTTATAGTCTCAAACAATTTATTTTGAAAAACTTTTTCACCGCTGTCACCATGTAGTAAAGTCAAACACAGATCCGGATGACAACTGGTTTAATGCCACAGATTATAACAATCATGGACAATCCACAACACCCTTTATTGCGTGTTACGCAATAACCGTAGTTCTAGTTTGTCGAAAAATATCATCTTTCAAAGAGAACTTCCGCAAAAACAATCGACGGCAGTGCTAAAGAGTTTCATACCAAACGTAGAAGAATTTGAAAGCGTTTTTTGCCAAGAAATTCGAAACAGTCAGAAGCCATTGAACCATAGGATCATACAAAATATTTGATTTATCTCGAATCGGATTCAGATTTTAGGATATATCGGGATAAAAAAAGGATTTCATTACTAAATACTACACATTTTTGTAATCCTTTTTTTGGAGAAGTGCGTAATTTTTTAGCTGATTCCAAAAAAATAGCAATGATTTTAAAATACTTGCTTACATAAAATCACGCCTACATACAGCCGGGACACAGAACAGACACATTTCGCCAGTTATCTTTTTGAGGGAACCTACCCGGGGAACCTCATTCTCAATAGCGCTTGCGACTAGTAGATTTTAAAATATTATCATATTTTTTCTGAGTTAGTTTAATAGCAAATATAACTTAAGTAATATCAACAATAACAATAATAATCCTTAGTAATTAAACAACCAAAAATCATCTTGTAATTACAGCCCAAACCAACACAGCATCAAAAACACTCGCTCAAACCAAGTTCACTTAAAAAGAAACAGAAGAACGAGCACTAAAAATAAATTATTTTTTATTTATTCGTTTACACATACAATTATCTCCTCCTTACAGATAAAAATCCAGATATAATACCAGTAGATGGGAAGAACAGCGACAGCTGCTCAAATAAATCTTCTACGACCGACTACAGTTCCATAAGACCGCTTATATCGAAGACGACGGATAAATACGACATTACGACAAATTGTGACAGGTTTTACGGCCACAACATCGAACCTTGGAATCAATACATACAAGTCCGACCGATGGAATACCGAAGACCGTACGCACCATCATTGCAAATGCCAAACCTAGGCCCCAGCATACAGAGCTTGGGGCCAATGAGTAGTCTGCATATGACGAATGTCGGCCCCAATGATTGTCATAGACAGCCGTATGATAAGGTGTACGAGGATTGGTTGAAGTATAAGAATGCGTTGCCCTTGAATACTAGTGGTTTGGTAAGGTGGTTGGTTTAATCGTATAGTATGTAAATTCAAGGGAATTAACTGCTTAGCAAAATAAATACTTATCCGTCGGTTAAAATATCAACTGACCTCGTTTGACAGTCGAGCCATATGTCGGTTTTCAAGGCAAATTGGCAAAAAATAATTAATTTCCCTGACTAAATAACATTGTTATTTCAAACTTAGTCTTTTATTTTTTTAATACAAAATCTCTTAAGGCCGCTGCATCCATAATGTGTTTTATTCCCGGATGGATCGGGATGACGTGTAGTTCCATACAAAATGCCAAGTCGCCGTCCCGTTCGTGCATCTGTGACGTATGCTCTTTCGTATACATTTTGTACGAAACGATATTTTCAAAACTTGTCTTCCCGTTAAGTCCGAGATTAAAACACGTTATGTATGCAGCGGCCTTTATTTATTAGAAACAATACAATTTAACCTCTTGAGTGCCTAAAACATGGATCCACGCGAGATAGCTTTTTAATTGTTTCGGTAATTACGGTACACGACCGGTTAAAGGCCACTATCCTGGGTTATACATTGCTCTTTTTTCTGAACATAAGGATCACATCCCAAACGCCACAACAAAATCACCTAATACCATTTTCTATTTCAGCTACCAGCAGAACAACTGCTTCCTCCACAGTTCGCCACACCAACACCACCATCTCTGTACAGTAACCCCAGCAGAAGCCCACTTAACCTAACTCAGATGCCAGAGTTAGAGCCTCGATACGACCTAGATTCCAGGTCTCTGGCGATGGACTCTAGAAGTTGCTCCAATTCGCCGCCAGTGAGATTCAACCCGGAGAGTAACAGTGTGTACTACAGTAAAGGTGCGCTCGATAGGACTACTAATACGTTGCCACATTTGAAACTTAATAGGATAAATGGTAAGCAGTTATTGAACATTATTTTTCTCAAACTCTAATCCCTAAACAATTACAGGCACTTTCAGAGTTGGTCAGACAAATATGATCAAATATGTTAAAAAGCAGCACAATATCGAGCTTTACTTTCGTTTCTGAAATAGAGGAATGTTAATTAAATTTAGGTGGGTCAATGGCAGCCACTGCCTCACTTGCACTAAAATTTACGCGAATATAAAATCTTAAGGTACACGCACGGTATGCGAAAGGTAGATATTTTAAACATTAGTTACTACTAAGCCCGTCTAAACTAGAAAATATTGGAAGAGACTCGAAGATTATAGAGAGCCTGGTATAGAGCCTGGCATTAATTATGCTGTAGACGGAAAACTAAATTAAAGTCCTACTTGATAAGGTAGAAGGAAGGTACTCACTCAGCCGCAATACTAATGGCCCATTTCTAATTATTCTTTATTTACACTTCCGATTATTTTTTATAACAATTCTCAGTGATGTCAATGAGTTCTTGCCGTCGACTAGGGTAACCTTAAGCAAATTCCAGATTTTGATTTAAAATGGCCAGAGTTGGATAACAATAAGCAGAAAAAGAAAATAAAAAATCCTATCATGTCTTTATCCTAACTTTAAGCCCAAAATCAGATTTCCATGTTCCATGAAATGATTTTACAATAGTTTTCCTTCTCTAGCTTATTTTCCTGTAGCTTGTGAAATTCAAAAAATAGATATCCGATCTCGATTTGTATAGTTTAGCAGCGTATGAACTGTGCCGGTTCTGAGAGATATCATATTCTATACGCTGAAACGATTTCAGCTTAACCTGCATTTGTTTCTGGCAAATACCTGTACATTCTGATAATAAGTACTTATTTCAAATGGAATCGTTGCTACATTTTTCTTCCCAATTTAATATTGTGATATTTATTATTTAACGTACACTCAGCTTTAAAAGAAAGTGGTCATTGTGAAAAATGTCAAACGCGTTAAATCATGGCTCAGTCAGCTTATAGACTGTATTATTGAATGCATTTATTTGTCACTTCCTACAGTTTATTTAAGAAACGATTTCAATTTAAAACATTATTGTTAACAGTATTTTCATGCTGACCATAATTTAACGCGTTTGACACATTTCACAATGACCACTTTCATTTGAAGCTGAGTGTACGTTAAATGATAAATATATAATTTCAAAAAGTTTATAATTGTTATTTACAGAAACTTTTTAAATTATTTTAGGTAGGTTAGGATGTTTGTCGATTATTGTCGATTTCACGAATATGACGCTAGAAAAAGCCACAGTGAAAAATATCACATCAATTCCAAAATTATACGCATAAATAACCCTCAAAAACGCATACAAATAAATCTTTTAAAAGGTATTTTATTATTGGAGTAACCATTTGGTCCATTACTCAAAATCTTTTTGTTCTCTGTAATTGGTCTGTGGTCCGCATCAATTATATTCAGTAAACATAACTGTTCAGTGATCAAACATCTAATGTAATCGCATCATTATATTCAGGCTTATGTAAAGATTAATGTTTCCTCATTGGGAAGGGAAAACACTACCATCATTCCTATTTCTACTACCAAGCACCTTTTCTGAGTGTTGGTTTATGGCCTTGATGAAAATAACAGGCTGAATATTTGTTAATAAAGTTTAATTTGAAAAATATAAAGTTTTTTTGCGTATAATTTCCTAGATGTTAGAACTTAACCATTCATATCAGGTATTCAGGTAGGTACGAGTATTAGACATAATAAGAAAGGCATATACATATTATGTACTACATAATATATTATTATATATCATATTTTACATAATGTATTATTTAGGTAAGATAAGATGCTATATACGAAAACATTTAGGGTAAGTACTTCAACACCAATCAAAATGATACAAGACATAACATAGATTCTAGGTATTCGTGTTGTCTAATGCCCATAAATGGTGGAACCAATGATTTAGTAAGAAAAAAGAAACGATTATTATGTAGCTATATTATCTTCTAAACTGTCTATTGCTACTGTTGTCTGTGTCTGCCTTTTACTGGACCTGCTTATTAAATATAATTATTATTTTACAGAAAACTCTCCTACTCAAATGCCAAGTGATCCAAAATGTGTGACAAAATCCACCGACACTTCCCCAGAACATTCTAAAGTTACTAAAGAATGTTGCTGAGTCAAGAAATATTAGAAAGGGACAGAGAACTTTCAGCGGTATAAATAAACTGACAAAGTGACCCACAAAGTGAACTAGGTAAAATGACTTAAGTGAACACTGACAGGCCAGTGGCCTAGGAAAAAAGCCTCATTGTAACTAAATGTTCGTGAAAAGGTGTAAAGTGTACATTAAAAGCGATAAAATTCGGTGAAACTTTTGATCCGTCCGTTATGATTTTGTTATCAGAAAGCGTGATTTTTATTTTTATTTCTTGCCATTGAATTATTCAAATATGTTCGATAAGTTTTATTTAACAGAATCAATTTACTCTCTTTGCAAAATATATATTACCAATCAATTAATTTCAACAAAACATTGTGGCTTTAGAGAATTAGAGTGTGCGAATTATAGAATTATAATTATTAGAATGAACGATAATATGTCAATTTGATAGAACGAAAAATACTTAGATTGTAAAACAATTTTGCATCTACGATAAGATGTATAAGACTGAATCAATGTGGAAGATACACACGTTTAGATAAAAACAAAATATTTGATTACATAATTGTTATTAATTATTAAGACAGTTCAAATAAAGCACAAAATAAGTTTTAATTTGATTAAACGAATGGTGTAGGTATTGTATGCTAAATCACAGATTTGTATTAATATTTTTTTGTTTCAAAATTGATTGTTTAAAGAGAAACTAGCTAAAACAAATACTTATAGTTAAGTACGTTTGAGAATGTAAATAGTGTAAATATTATTAGAATTTTATACAAAAATGTGGCCATACTAGTTAAATGGTAAATAGGTAACATGTCTAAAATAATCATTATTGACAAAATTGAGCTTTTATGGTATAAATAAAAATTTTAATTTGTGTTTATGAAGGAAAAGATATAATAAGGAAAAATGTTTTCCCCGAAAAATAAACGAAATGACGGATATTATCGACGCTTGAAAAGTGAAATTATAAAAAATCGTACTGACTGTACGTTAACATCTTCGGAATGTTGTCTTAAGAATATTTCGGCATATTGAAAGCTAACTCGTGGTGGTAAAGCGGTGTTGTTTATATGTAAATTATTTAAAGTGTTATAAATATGAATACTAAATGTGATAACAGTTACAAGATATCTCTGTTTACGATAACACATAATATTTGTATTAAAAACGTTAATTGTTTTAGGAAGCGTTCCGATTTTGCCTAAACTTATAGATGCCCATAATCGACTCAAACTCAAAATTGGCCACACCTACCAATCAACTGCCAACCAATCACAACTCTCGAGTTTGCCATATGACTCTTCAGCTTGACATAATAATTTGTGTACTCAATAGAGCAGGAGCCCAGCCACCCCAGACGTTACTGAATTCTTTCTAAACAAAATGTATGGTAGGTATTGAATGAAAATGAAAGTCCAAATGAGCAAGTTCGAGTACGTTTCAAGTACATGCAAACACTACTCAATTCCACTGGTTTTGTATTAAAAGAGTTCGGTAATGTTTGGGGCATCTGAGATACTGGACTTGAGTACATTAATGTCAAAAAACAAGCCAACCAATCACAACTCTCCATTTCCAGTTTGAGTTGAGTTGAGCATGAGCATCTGGAATACCCTAGGCCTTAAAACATTTTTTGTCAACATTACAGCAAAATTGATAATTTTCTTTAAAGAAAACGTCCTTTCTAATTGCAATAAAGTAACAAAAATGTTTTTCTCCATCGCTGATATCTAACTTTTATTAAAAGTTTTGTGTTATGTAAAATGATAAAAGCTTGTAAAATATAAAAAGAGTTTAACTTTTTATTGAAAATTCGTGAACTGATTAATATTTGATTTTATAAATTAAAATATTTTTACCAGCATGTTTTTTATTCAGTTTCAAACATATAAATTTTTGTAGGATAAAATTTTATATTAGCTTATTATTTTAATCATGACTTAGACTTTATAAATATTTTTAAAGTTCGTAAAGTCTGTAACTAGTCTATTTATTTTAAATAGTTTTATTTATACAAAATTTAATTCTGAGTTAAAGAATAATTAATTCAGTAGGTGATCAATTGTGTACGTAAAGTCGGTAGGTAGTTAATTTAATTTAGTTACCATTGAAGCTTATTTTAAATGGTTTTATTTAAGCAAAATTTAATATTGAGTTAAAAGTATAATTGGGAATGTTCCCATTCGTCTCTTTGCGGTTCTTACTAGGATTTCATATATCTATCGTTTATCCTCAATATTTATCTTTATTTAATGCAGTTCACTGCGACTAAATGCCATGTAATTAAACTAAGGCTCTCCTTCCCTCCCATCAGACAAATTGTTATTATATTCCAAATGAAATCATGTTATTGAAAACAAGCATTTCATATTCAAAGACGCCATTTCATTTGGATGAAGCTAATCTTATGATATCAAATGAGTTTATTTTCATTTCAAGGAGATTAATCAAACAAATAAACCATTTTTAAAGGAAAGTTTATGAAATAGGTACTCGTACAACATCCAGAAGAAGGCCGCCGAGCAGAAGCGTAAGAGGGCTGTTGCCTCTCAGAGAACAACTGCCTCGATGCCTAATAAGCTAAAACCCGGCCTGCATGAATTAGGGCGGGCGGCCTGACCGGTCATTGATTGATTCCAAGAAAGACGACAGCACACTGATCACGTGATGCCGTGCACAGCTAGGCTCAGGGGAAACTCCTATACTCACTCTTGAGATAATCCCCTTACAGTACATAAGGGGGTTTCGGGGTAGTCTTTTAAGAGGACACGGGGATGGTTTTAGTGAGGTAAAAAGCCCACACTCCCTGGACTTTTCTCCAAAAGTCCAGGCGCCTTTGGAAGGTTTCACTCTGATAACAATTGTAAACTTATTACAAATATCAATACAGCCGTATATCTGCTTCTAATGACTTGCTTGTAATCATCGTAGGAATTGGGCCTTGAGTGACTGAATCAGACATTCCTTGAAGTGAATTATTGCCCATTGTACCCTACAATTATTTTTTTGTAATAAATTGTTTGTGTTCAACAAATTTGGTGTTTAATAAAGTAAATATACTTTTACAAAAAAAAAAATATTATTCGATTCTTTTTTAATTATTAAACCCATCAATTTGGGCAAAGCTCGCAGCATATCGATCGCTGTAACAAAGCTTATATTTAGAGTTTCGTTAGTCATAAATTAAATCCATAAGATACCGAGCTGGTCTTAATATGTAAACTAAACAAAACATTTCTTAGTGAGCTTCTTTACCAGGGACCGAACGAAGTTTGACGATATCAAATCCAAAATTGTAACATTGCACTAACTACACCAAGCAATCCGTCTACTGACGCTCTAACTTCTATTGCTATAGTGCCCAGAATTCCTATTTTGTATCTAACATGATCTAATGTTCTTAACTAATAATTATTATAAAGTTTTGTAGGAGGTAATCTCTGCAAGTGATTGATCTGCATTGATCCGATTAGGTATAAAAATTCATTCACTGATTGAAAGCTACACTATCGCTGTGGATCTATGCGAATCATTATGGGTTGCTCTATATAATGGAAAAATGCACGGTTTTTGTGAGATAAACGCTGAAAAAGACTATCAAGTTTTGTAGAAAACACAATCTGTGCCCATTACAATCCACACTGGGTGTATCGTGTTTCTGATGTCATAATTATGTCATACATAGGTATTTACTACATATTTTACTTTCACTGTTTAAATCTATAAGAAAATTATTAAAGACAATTTACGAACTATAGGATAATCCCTAAGAGCGAGAAAGGAACTATGTGGTTCTTTGAAGGATAAGATAAGGAACGAGATAAACCGGACAAAAACCGCAGTCACCGATATAGCTTGCAGGGTTAGCAAGCTGTTATGGTAGTGGGTTGCATGTATGCCGGAGGAACTATAGCTGGTAGAGCAGATAAGTCCGACAGTGAAGACTGCGTATCGGTAAGCGTAGCGTGGGAGGCCCCAAGCTAGATGGACCTCAAAGGGTTGGGACAGACGAGATTCGGAAGGTAGGTGGAGGACCGGGTGCTGTGGTGCAATTTCGGAGAGGACTATGTCAAAAAAATTAATTGATAGGTTGAGATTTTAGTTTTGTTTCTTTGTGACTCGTCGAGCTTCACTGCCTCGGCGCTTTTATGATGGTCACCACTATTTATTCTGGCTGTTATCAAGGGTTAAAGTTGGAAATAGTGATGCGGGTTAGTCCCATTAAAAAAACACATTGTTCTATTGTTTATATTCCAGAATCACACCGTATTTTCTTTAAGATAGCATCAACTATTGTTTCTCTCGCTCCCTATTCTCACAAAAGAGAGGACTGGGCACACGTGGTCCACTACATCCAAATAGTGGTTTTATCATGGTTTTTGCTACAAGTGCAAATGAGTCCGCATGTATGCGGTCTGGTCACCATGCCAAAATAGCGCTGCAGCGACGATCTGTATTATAACTTTATTTTATCAAGTGCTGTATTGTTCTAAGCACGATGCGTTGAGATTAGGAGAGCGCCTTTTGTAGGTGGAATATGGTTATATTATAAAAGGAATTTAGAACCCATTTAGATGCCGAGATTTTTCGTTGGATTAGATAAGATTGTAGTGTGGTTGTTACCTAATGTAAAAACTTAGTCTGTAGAACAATGTTTTTACTTTTTTATACAAGACTAGCTGTCCCACGCGGCTTCGCTCCCGTCAACTGGCTACCTACCTACCCTACATACATGAATGTCGCGTAACTTTAATCGCTTACGCAGCGCACGCAACGAAAGCTCTCAAAAAGGAATATTTTTCCCGTTTTTGCAACATTTTTCATTTATGCTCCGCTCCTATTGGTCGTAGCGTGATGTTATATAGCCTATAACCTTCCTCAATAAATGGGCTATCCAACACAAAAAGAATTGTTCAATTCCAACCAGTAGTTCCTGAGATTAGCGCGTTCAAACAAACAAACAAACTCTTCAGCTTTATAATATTAGTATAGATGAAAGCAGGAACTGATGATATAATGATGACCTACCTACTTAGAGTAGATACTTACTTAATCATTTAGATACATTCAGACTCTGCATAGGTACCTACACTTTGTGCTTACGAATCCGTAATTGCGTATGCTGCAAATTATTAAACCTTTTTTAGTTGACGATGACTCCTTTTTACTGGCCATATTCGATCAAAATAATTGAGCAATGCCATTAAATATTATCTTTTTCTTTTTTAAGGTTATAATATGGCTTACTATTTTTTTTTCTGAATCAGACTGTATTTATGGCTTTTTTTCAATATAACCTTTTTGGATGAGAAAATATTTTCTGAAAAATACTTTTAGTAGGCAAGTAGGTATGTACTGTATAGTTTTAAATTTCATTTAAAAGGATCAGGATGACCTTCTACAATGTCAATTTTAATTTATAGTCTCTCATTTTGATCAACTTCAACAAACCGTTTGTTAACAACACTAGGTAAACAATTTACCATGTTTCAGTAATTTATCAATACGGAAATTACCATGTGGATAACGGTTCTATAATAGGTAGGTAGAGGTTTTTGAAAAGAAGAATAATTGTTAATTTGTATTTAATTAACAAGTTTTACGGTGAATAAATGTTTGTTTAGTACGGGTACCTATTAAAAAGACTTTTCTTATCTAGGTATAGCTACACAGGGTTGCAATGCTACACTAGTACCTTAGAAACGCACCGACAAAGTTTGAAAGGCGCCTTCACGCCTGGACCGATTGAAAAAAAAAACAGTTGCAGTTGAAGCTTGTTTTAAAAAGATTCTTACTTTTAATTATCTAGACTACCAATGCTTCAATGGTTTCTTAACCGCATAAAGCCAGGTCGGATCAATTAAATCCTTCATAAATTCTAAATTAGACATAATTATCTATTTAAATAACGGTGGTGTTAATTCTCAGATGTGAAGGAAAATTTTAAACAGGCTGTGTGATTTTAACACTAGCCCATAATTTATTTAAACAAAAGATGGGTCTACCCAGTGTGCCAAATTAATCTAAATCCATTCAGCCGTTTTTAAATTAAAAAAGTAAAGAAATTAAATTGAATCTTTTCAGTCTAGTAGCGTATCAATTAACTTAGACTACCTAATTTTCATTTCTGAAATGCCAAATAATCAAAAAAGATCTCGACTCAAAATACTCTCTCCAACCGTTGGCTTAAAATTATTTCGATTAAAAGCGCACCCTGTATCTTACTCGCCTGTAAATTCGTCTTCTCGTATGGTTTCATATAGCTGCCCCAATTCCGAGAACTGAACTCTTTCTTTTCACGATTCATTAAACTGTTCTGTATGGATGCTAGTAGCAAAGGGACGATCGTGTTTCAGATATTAAAATGAGCATCAAAACTGTTATGACGGTTTCCGTTCACTTTGTTGTGATATTTCTGACTGTATTTCTACGAATATGAAGTGGAAGGATGACCTACATAGCCAAATAAGAATCACAAATAAGTTTTTTGGCCTTATAAATATATAATTTTCTTAACAAATAAAGTTTGCTTTCAGAATTAAGTATTTCAAGTAAAAGCGTGTTTTCAAGGCTACGTTGAGTTCAAATTCAGGTCAAAAACTGCCTTTTTCCAAGTTTGAAATTTACAACTTCACGATCAATTACTGCTAATAGTGAGACGTTAAACTTGTTGGCTGCTCAATGAAGCAAAGCGAAAATTAGTACTTGCCACTTTACTGGGCTGGACTACCTACGACTGTTAATGTTTGACAGACAAAACAAAAGAAGCCGAGACAAAAAGATTTGAACGTAATTTTTCATCCGATTTGTATCGGCGCGCTGCCGCTTACGTAATTTGTCGTATTACTTACATTAACCTATAACAGCTGATGGTTACTGGCAAGATTGAAGGGAAATGTCCTAGGTCAGACCAAGTCCGCAAATAGTTGAACATCAAATTGCACGATGCTCTCCACGACGCAAGAGCCAGGAATAGATGGCGCAGATTAGTGAAACAAAAGTTTGTTGCCACGACGACAGGGGGGACTCAGGAATCACGAAACTTAGTAATGAGGAACAAGACGGGAGGAGAAAGAGGATAATGTCAACCAAACCGTTACTTATCTCACTCGCATTAGCTATTCATAGCTATGCATTAAATCATGTACATTTTATCTTGATATTCATAGCTCTATTGGTCTGTCTGTCTGTCAGTCTGTTCACCTTTATTGTTCTTAACAGCTGAATGAATTTGGATGAAACTTGGCACACAAATATATCGTATCCTGATTTAACACGTTGAAGGTGGATTTTTATCCCGGTCCATTTGGGATAATTAAACATTTTTACACGGGCGAAGCTATTATATATAATATTATAAAGCTGATGACTTTGTTTGTATGTATACGTTAATCTCTTGAACTTCCGGTTGAGTTTGGAAGTTCTTTATGCATTGGATAGCCCAATTCTTGAGGAAAGTCAAAGGCTATTTAACATTACCCTATGACCCTCAAGCAAAAACATTGCATGATTAGCCGATTATGTTCCCACTGAAAGACACATACAATACAGGCATCCTTTTTGTGAGAGAGGATGGGCCATAATTTACCACGGGGGCCCGGTGTATGTTGGTACATGTCACATGTCGGAGATGCCGGTTTCCTCACGATGTTTTTCTTCACCGGTTCGAAAGCAGTAGTGTTAAAATAAATTACGAAAAATAATGCGCCTGGATGGATTCGAAACCACGACTTACGACTTATAAGTCGGGACCGTAATCACTGCTGTCTTTAGGAGCCGAGCGAACAAAAAAAAAACAGAAATAGCAAAGCCAAGCTAAAAAACGAAGCATCTAATAGCGCAGACGGGTGCATGTACATTTTTGTGGTGACGTCACTTGAAAGGACGAGGGTTATATGAGGGTTATATGAATCGATGTCGACTTATCGATATTCGAGATAAGGATAGGATAATCGATGGTAGTAAAAATCGAGTGTTTGTGATAGTGTTTTGTTTTCGGGTGACGGATTGTAAATGATCTTTTTAAAGTTGGGTCGGGTGTTAAAAATAAGGATTTGTTTTTGATAGTTTTATTGGTATCTTGTATTGGACCTGCGGAGGATTTTTATTAACGCCAAGTTCGCCCGCGTGATAGTTGTAAATTATCCCATGGGAACCTACTATCGGGACAAAAAGTGTCCTATGCTACAAACTGGGTTCATCATCATCATTTCAGCAAAAAGACGCAACTAATACAACTACTGCTGAACATAGGCCTTCCCCTGTCTTGTGCGTTTCTCATCCTGGGGATTCCCTTGTATCTCAACTTTTTTCAAACATTTTCAACCCCATTCCGGCAATAAAATACATCATACCTACCAAGTAAGTCAAAAATTATGCAGTCACTTAATTTTGCTATCAAAATCACTCAGGTCTGGATTAAGTTGAGGCTCAACAGTGATTGATCTGACGTATCCTGATGTCACAGTTGTTTTACCCGGTCCGTCACCTGACGTCCAGGATATCCGACGATCTTATCTTATCTTGTGGAGGGGCCGAGAAATAACTCGGACACTTCGACCCATTGGGATCTATTGTGGTCCGCTAGATACTTTACTCCTCCCCAATCTCGTTGAAAACTCTATTCATGAGTTTTACAACGAGACTAGGTGATATGAGCCTATAGTCTTCCGGTTTTGGATATCCAACCCCTAGGAGACTCATTCGCTTACCAGCCAGTGCATCGCATGTGCACAGAAGGTGCTCCATGCGTTCCGTATGTTCCCCACACAACCTGCACATGGGTGTCGCGACCAGACCCATCTTCATGAGCATGTCGTTGGTTCCAAAGTGCCAAGTAAAGGCCCCAAGCAGGTAGTGGATTTGCCCCCTGCTCATATTCCAAATGCATTTCCGGGCTTTGAAAGTAGAGCCTAGAAATTTCTTTGAGTGTTGTAGACCGGTACTAGACAGCCAATATGTTCGTTGTCTGTGATCTGCAAACTCCCTAAATGCGGCTTTTACGAGACACGTCGAAATGCCTACACATGGTTCTGGGCCTACAAAATCATTGGCGGAGCCCTCTCTTGCCAGTTCATCTGCCACTTCGTTACCATGGATTCCTTTGTGCCCAGGGACCCATATCAGTCTTACCCTGTTATGCTTCCCAAGCCTGTTTAGGGTCCGGATAGCATCCAGAACAAGTTCGGAGTCCACTTTGTAGGATGCCATGGCTTTGAGTGCAGCCTGACTGTCACTAAGAATATATATGGATTTACCTCTGGTGCCTCTATCTATATTCTCTTGAGCACAGGTTATTATGGCATATGTTTCTACTTGGAATACAGTTGCCATCTTACCTAAGCTTTTGCTACATTTGTAACCTTTTGCGAATATTCCCGCTCCTGTACCTGATTCCATTTTGGATCCATCAGTGTACCACACCAGGATCTAGTCCCTTCGTCCAGTTCTCTATTGTAGGGATTTGGACCTTAAAATACCTTTCAAACACAAACATAGTTTGCATTTTATCGGATATCATGCTTGTTACCCGATCCAGGCCTTCATTTACATCGAACTTTGTAGGTTAGTCTTTGGCTTAGAGGCATCCCATAGTCCAGCAACAGCAAGACGATGTAATGTCTTCCTTGCCTCGAATTCAACCATCATATGCAGCGGAGGGATATTGAGGTATCTCTCAATCGCTGCCGTAGGTGTTGTCCTGAAAGCACCCGTGATGCCGAGACACACTGTTCTTTGTAACCTGGTGAGTGGCACTTTGCACGAGGCAAGCTTTGTTCTTGGCCACCACACTATACTGCCGTATGTGATAATAGGTATTATCATTGTCCGGTACAGCCATAGTATCTCTTTGGGCTTTAGCCCCCAAGTTTTACCGTAGGTGGAACGACACATGCCGAACACTCGTAAGGCCTTTGTCGTAATATTTTCCACATGAGTTTTCCACCTGAGTTCGATATCCGACGAAAAATCCGGTTAAAATTATATTGACTTTCAGTTGATTTTGTGAAAGTTTAAATTGTTTTGTCGTTGCATTTTGGGAAAATATACGTGATATAATAATATAATAATAATATTTTATTTATTCAAAAACAGTAGTTAGGTACAGTACATTCTTACAAATATTAGGCTTATAGTTTAATTATAAATAAGAGAATGAGCATCCGCAGCTGAACTAGGCGTGAGCCTGTATCTCAGCTAAACAGCGCCGTTTCCCCTCAGAAACAATACACTAGGTAACCTAAATTAGCAAGAAGCAAGAGTTTAGGACCATTACAAGTCAAGGAGAAATAATAAATTAAGGTAAACTAAACAATTTAACAATTTTTTTTGTGTGTGTGTGTGAGGATGAGAGGGTGAGTGTGTGTGTGGGGGTGTCTGTGTGTGTAAGTGTATATATATGTCTACATGATAAATGCACAGGAGTAGAGTGAATATACATATATATAGATATACAAACAAAAATATTAACTGATTATTTGACTAAATTTTTCAGTGTCTTCGTATGATAGTTTCATTAAAAATTAAAAATTGATTTATAATGATTGATTTAAATATTTGAATTGTGATAGAAATATAAAAAAGATTTTTTGTAAACAGCTCTTGTATCAATGACATTAACTTATTGATTCAAGTCAAAACGTGGCGTAGTACTTACACCCATACTTATAAAAATCTCAACGTATTTAATAATAATTTAAAAGATGCTAAACTAAAATTTCGTGTAGAAACTTTGCATAAGCATAAAATGTCTTGACGATACAAATAAAAACATAAAAAGTTACAAGCTAAGGTGTACTGAAGCTTTACAGTTGCGAAATTTTGTTTCAGTTTGAAATTAAAAAAAAAAAACGATCCATTCGAGAGAGCAACTGATGCGATAAGGACAATGCTGCAATGACGAGCATTATTACAAACTTACACTGAGAGCGTGAGAGGTTTTGTGTGAGTCTGTCTGTGTGGGTGTCTTTGAAACTTTTCATCAGTCTGACACGGCATGAAACCAGTATTGAGTAGCTGATATACATGATAGCATACACAGATACTGTGTAGCTTGTTTCTTAACTTTTTTTTAACATGGAATGTTACCTACGTAACTAAACTATTATTATTCTTTTATTCAGAGCTGTTATAAACTGCGTAGATATACGTGACATACGGGCTCCATGATGCCTATCATTTTTTGTAGGTTAGTAGGAACCTACTTTAAAAACGGCCTCGATGCGTAAGGGCAACTTCGTTTCGCTAGGTTTTGTTACCATTAGTAGACTGAGGTAGCCAGTTCCAAATAAATAATAATAATAAATAAAACTTTAGTATTGGGTGATTATTATCCTATCAGTTGGTCAGACGAACGTTAAGTTGTGGTTAAGTAAGTGCTTTCGATTTTTGATAAAAAAAATACGAAAATTCGAATAAAAAAACTCACGGTAATGCAAAAACACACCGTTTTTCAATATTAAGTGTGAGGCCGGGGCGCGAGACTACTCATAAAATAAACATAAATACAGGCAGACATACATTACCTTCACGACATGTGTACTGAATAGTTCGTGCACACCACTTGTATAGTCTGGCTGGGCTTAGAATATGAGGTAAGGTGGAGGCGGTAGCGATTTGAGGTTGCGTAGAGAACCTTGAAGTTAGAAAACTTTTTTATGCCACTGTTTGTTCATAGACCATTGTCTTTCTACAGTAAAGGAGTTCAGTAACTACGTTTGAGGATCAAAATATGTATACATTTAGAATGACGATGACTTTAAGGGTAGGGCAGGACAGAGGTACGATGGATTGACTGCATCAAAGATGACTTTTATGGCTAAAAAGGAGGTCACTAGCTACTCACAAAAAAGAAAGAAAATAAAAAATAAAAAAAGAGTAAATTGATATAAGTTTCCAAATGTTTTGGCAAGAATTTTTCGACTTACCAATATGATAGAGTGGGTCGTGAGATGGGCGCACGGCTGGTGCAGTGGTAGAGCGATTGAGTGGTTGATGCGTGTCGCAGGTTTTAGGAACAAATATTTGTATGTTTTATAGATAGTTGTTCTGGCTCTAGGTGTTGTGTATGTGAGTTTATATGTTTGCAAACGCACCCACGATACAGGAGAAATTCCGAGTGTGGAGCAATGTCATAAAAAAATCTTATTTCAAATCTGTAGTATTTCCTTACTTTACTGGAATGTGTATTGTTCTTATTAATCGCTTTGCTCATAACTTGGGCTGCAACACCAGCACTATGTAAAGACAGGTGTCGCGACTAGGCTGCACAGCGCGCAGGTACAAACAGTGACGCGTTACATTCAAGTGTGTTTTAACGTGTTTTTCTACTCGTTCGCGGGTTCTCGCGTGAGCTTTTCCATTTGTGTCACGCAGTCTAAATGTTACAAGTGTAATTGTACGACTTGTTTTTGTGTGTGCAAGCTAGATTAGTAATAAATAGAGTGATTTCAGCTTGCAATTTGTGGTGTTAATCTAAAAGATTTGAATGGGAAATATTGTTTTCTGCTTGGAAACACAAAATAGGGGTTTTCTTTAGACGTTTGAATGGATATTTATATTTGAAGCTTGATATTTGCCAAAAGAGGTAATTTGTTTATTTATTTATTTATTAGTTTATTCTCGCACTGGAACGCCTTGCAGCAATTACACCAATGGAACACAATCTTATAATAAACTCACTATATATCCAGGTTTCCTCACGATTTTTTCCTTCACCGTTGTCAACGATGTCCAAGATTAACTTAGAAAGTACATATGAATTGAAAAAAAAAACACATTGGTACTTGCCCGGATTCGATTAATTACCTGTATCTAGGTTCTTTCGTTGCTACCACTGACTGCTAAACAAATTTATAACCAAGAATGGCTTCAAGAAATCTGGGCCTAAACACATAGTAATTGCAATTTTAACTACAATAAAGTACGAATACTTCTTTTCTGAAAAACAATCCGCATAAATAATAAAAGATTTTTCTTGTGGCTTCGTTTCAGTGGACTGTGCCTAAGAACCATGCAATGTCATCCAAACTAAACGTGTATGGAAAATTGCATCTTAATCGGTTGAGGATAACTACTTTAAAATTCAGTTGCAAGATTTGACCCGAACACACTTACATACATACATACATAGCACAAACATTGCAAGTTAAATAAAAGCTTGTTAAACGGATATTTTTTGGTTTATATCTTTTCTTTAAGTTAAAAACGTAACTAATCCAACTAAGCCGTTATTGGATCGAACCCAGATCGGTACTTTTTTATTCTGTGTAATTTATTACATACCTAATCATTACTCAAAATGCAATAATATGTTGGAAAAATCTTGAGGCAACCGGCATGTCGTAGAACCAAAAATTCATAAACATGTGACATATTAATCGCACTGAGCACACGTGGTCCATTACATTGCACTGATCCACTCCTTAAAGATAGGAGGCCTTTGCTCCATCAGGGGTATAGTTAGTAGTTATTGGTGGTGATAATGCTATGTTGGGTGTTTGCCTTAGTATATTGACAAGCCGTGAGATTGCGAGTCAGAAATACCTTACACAGACCCATATATTCCACCCAATATACTCGAGTATATTCACCTTATCTAGTGTCTCAATGCTCAAACGTGTCACTACCTAGTAACACACGAGTAATTGCTGAACGCTGGTCTAAGGTACGTTAGTAGCGTCAGCGGGCGTGAAATATGAAACGTAAGAAACCGCTGCATACGTCTGTATGATAGTGAAGCGACTGTCGGGTACCTAGCGCAACGAGACGGAGCGGCCTCGCTAGCAAGCGATCGTCTGTTGTTTTACCAGAGGTACAGTACTTGCCAAACTTCTTGGCCGCCCTGAAGTTGGCTTGCCGATGCGCAAGGCACGGCACGGAGCTGTTTTTGTATGAGATTTACTACTACGTAGCTATTGTATCCAACTTCAGGTCGGTCAAGAAGTTTGGCGAGAACTGTAATACGTCTAGCATTATTGCCTCGCTACAGCAACTCGCGACGCACTATGGCCAACTGTACGCGCCCGCCACCGCGCTCTCACCCGCTCTTGTCACCGCGCGTTCACTCTGGTCCAGGTGTTAGTCGGTGTTGCGTCTAAATCACGCTCCTTTGACATGCCATTGCGACGTAGTGATAAAACCACAATGGTATAATATAATGTCGTCTTGAGGTACGGATATTTGAGTCAGTAACTGGTAAGATAGTTTATCTATTAAAAGAAAACAAATGACCATGGTAAATGATATCTTCCCTTTTTTCCTAACCTTCTTATAACGCACTAAAATATGATTTAAGTATCTAGAAGTTAAGAAAAAGATAATCTGCTCAGAGTTTTCATGCATGAGTTTGTGGATTCAAATCCAGCACGGATTTATCCGGATGGATCGATGCGATATTTACAATTCAAGCGTAACTTTATTTCAGACGTCTCCACCGTGAGACATCGGCAAAGGAAAACATCTCATCATAAGTGAGGAATCTTGTCCTTCATGTAGGTAATTGATGTAAGTATATGAAATCACCATATTCCTTGAGAAAGCTTAGTGATTAACGCCTTCTCCTTATGAGAGGAGGTCTTTGCCTTGCAGTGGGACAGCAGATGGGTGGTTTATTAGTCATGTGGACTTTTGAAACATCAGATTCTGCAAATATCAATAAATAATATGGAATGGCGTCATTTTACCATTACCAGGCATACACAGTCCCATTACGCGTTGTTACTTTTCATAAAACATATAATCTTTCAGACAGATCTGTAGACGCAGCTAGTTAAAACTTAAACAAAAGTGTACTTTGAAGTCTTTGTCAATACGACAAAGTCGTACTCGTAAGTGAATGTGTGAGTACGAGTTACGCGTAGACTTTTGGTGGACTACTTGTGGTTACACGGATGTCGATTAGCAAGGGTACTACCGAGAAAAAAAGAATTCAAATCTATAACGGACTGAAATTTCTTTTTTTTTCTTTTTTTTAATTAGGCTTAAATTGTTTTCTTTTATGAAATTGATAATATTTATCTACAAAAGGCGGTTACATCAGACCGGAAAAATATGGATGTGTTGTGCAAACAATACTTTTACTCGTCAATAAATGATGCAAATGATTGACTTGTAAAAGTGTAGCATAAATGTTACTTATTCACAAACGAAACCCATGAATATATCACGGAATCCTTATATCCCCTGATAAGAAAAATAATAAAAATATCCTTAAGTCCTTATAAAGCGTGTTTATCTATTATTTTGCTGTGTAAACTGTTAAATGCCTGAATGTCATCAACGAAAACCTTTTTTTTTTTTTACATTTACTTATTTAGAGGCTTCTTAAGCAAACTTCACTATCATAATTTCAGCCGAAAGACGTCCACAGGCGTTAGTACATCAGCCTCCGCAAAAAGTCACCACATCGTTCGGTAGTATGCATCTCGCTTCCAGCGGATGCCTGCAGCCTTAAACAGGTCATTGGTCCACCTAGACGGAGGCCTTCCAACACTGTGTCTTCCGGTACGCGGTCGCCACTCCAGAATTTTTCAGACCCATCGACCATCCGTTCTGCGAGCTATGTGCCCTGCCCACTGCCACTTAATGTTGTCAATTCTTCGGGCTATGTTGGTAACCCTGGTTCTTCTTCGGTCTTCATTGCTGAAGGAAAACTTACCTACAGAGAATTCATTTACGGGTACTCTACTCGGACAAGGATTCCCCTGTAGGTATGTCTATCACAGCAGGTAAATGAAACACAATGCCCAAGAAATTTTTAATGAAGTACGTAAGAAAACCCTGAGCTATTTTAAGAACCACATCGCCCATCTTGCCATATATTTTACATAAACCAACGAAAATTTCGTCGCAAACTTGTGACAAAAGTTTTATTCTGTTTGACTTTGAAACTTTTCAAGCATAAACTTGGTGATCTATTATGTATTCTTCCTGCTTGGGAAGCTCGGTATATCTAATTTTGCAGAATATTTTGAATATTCTAAACTACTAGTTAACTAGGCTTGCGGAAATCTTTTTTCTGAATTAAGATTCCTTTCGCTGCTTATTTAATTTACTACTAGCTGTCGCCTTCATAATGTAAAGCAGCAATAAAATAGTTTAAGGTTGTTTGTTGTTTTATAAGTTTCAGTTCTTTTGAAATTAATATAATTATGTAGTTGTCAGTTGACTATCATCTATCACTCATACAGGAGCGAAGCTGCTGGCAAAACCAAGTTAAAATTAGATTTAACATGCTTCTCGAAACTATCCAATATTCAATGTATTTTGAATGCTCACCTTGCTAGATCACTTGCACCTTTGTTTATAATTGATTACTGTTTAATTATCCCGCATGCATCTATTTATCCCGCACAATTTTTCTAAATAAAAACAGCACACTTTTAGGTTTACTTTTGCAGATAAACTCTCTTTTATTTGCCGAATTAATTTAATAGATCGGTGACAAAACAATGCGACAGCCGAACTGAAAAAATAGGAGAACACTCGTACATAAACGAAGCATACGCGTCATACCTACCGGTCTAGTCTCTACAATCATAATGTGAAACCAATGCCAACATTATGGATGCCGAATCAATGCTGACTAGATATTGTGTACCTATGTAAAAAGAACAAACCATCTGCCTTAAACAGTGTTATAAGTATGACAAATGGTACTTACTCAAAGAAATAGCTATCTTTATAAAATACGACTACATACAACAGCAATTTCCAAGTAGATATTTTCTCATAGTTCTCCAATTTATTCCTCAAAAGGAAGACTAGGTAAAGTAAAGTTCTATTATCAACATAATAAAAACACTAAATCGGTAACCTTGTCCTTGTTGCTAAAAAGTTGTATTGCGGTTCCTAATAAGATTACTCGAAATTCTCACGGGATTGTGGAATATAAGATGGACGAAGTCGCTAATATAGTAATTACGTCAACCTTTTCCTAGTGCCTTATAGGTAGATAAATATAATCTGCGGAATTTCTAGCAAATAATTGATACATGTAGGTCTCTCAGTTTAATGGTTGATGTTATACTCAAGTTAATATTCCCCAAGTTGAGCAATGCAAGTTGCCCGTGTACCCGCCCCGTACCTAATAGAAACTTTACGTTTGCTCCTTCTATTATTAAACAAGCTACAATAACATGTTCCAGCTGAAATTTTAGCGGTTAATGAAAGCTAACATGCAAGGTAGTCGTTTATTAAAAACTCTTTCAGTTTTATTGTTTGAGTATAGTGGAGTAAGTCGGGTTTTGATGAAAGGTAAATAATTGGGGTAGACATTGTCCAATTTATACATTAGTGGTAAGTGAGCACTTTGCCACATAACTGAAAAGTATTTTGAGTAAATAAGCGTTAAAAGAACGCATCGATTCGTGTTGCTAGGGTGCATCCTAACAGGCTTACTGGAACAACTATCTTGTGCATGTGTAAGAATGAACGTCAATTCAAGTAGATAGGTTTATCTTCTTATCACCAGCCTCTTTTGTGTTTAAAGTTGTACTTTGGTATAGTAAAAAACCACATTCACAGAACTCTTACAAGTGAGTTTAATAAACATGCAAGATTTGTTTTATACAAAAGAGCCTCTTTCAACAAGATAATTTGTACAAACTATCACAAAAAACTCTTTTCTTATCAACATTAATCATAGTAACAAAGCTTAGGGTCGCGTGAACAAATCCTGAGATTTTGCAGCACTATAAAATTTAATGGTCTCTCTATCATATACCGCTGTGCCGCTTGCAATGGTAGCAAGTGCATTGTTGAACCTTTGGGACATACGGGTGGCGAAGATGGCTAACTTTTTGGTAGAAACAAGTAACATCAGATTGCCTCACACACACATTTCGCCAACTTTGTTCTATTACCATCAATTCAGACTCCATTCTGATAAGAAATGCCAGAATATCCTGGAATAACTTGTATTAACTATGGAAAAAATGTGACCGCAGTAAGGCTGTTCTTCCTGCGTTGAAAAACAGCGCAAAACTAGCCCGTAAATCCCCACTGCTAGTAGGTACTTCCACGAAAACAGTGGTATCCTCTCTGTGAAAAGAATTAGGCCACAATCCAACACGCGAGCGCAGTGCGCTTTGGTAGATGTCATCGAATTTTGTGTCATGAGGAAAGGTAGCAAGCCTGTTTCCTCACACTGATTTTCTTGAGTCTTTCGCCATTTGAAGAGGCTATGCCTGACCTATTACATTTAAAACTAATTTGGCCCTTATTCTACTACTCGCATCTTTTAAAGCCCGTATGTACAATTTCAACGCAGTGTTTTCTTCATGCTCAGTTGCGAAGCAACTCAACAGATTACAGCCTCAAGATGTCGCTACTCCTTAACAGAGCTTCGAATAACTTCCCCTTAAGTACAGCTTTTCTTCGCCTAAAGTTTCGAAATAAAGAACTCCGGAAAACTTTAGGTCCAATTAAGGAGTCTATTAAATTTTTTTATTGAATCCGAACCGTATATAGAAGGCCTTTGTGAAATTTGGGATTGGAAAATAGAATTTTAGATTTAGTTCGCGCAAACATAATTGATTTGTTGAAAGACTCGGGATTGGTTCTTGTCAAGTTGAGAGTTTTTTGGGATGTAAATTGGCAATGATGTGTTAATTATTAGGTTATACAAGATTTTCTATTCATTTGTAGAATAATTATAGAGATAAGAATCGTGGTGCTTTATAAGGTTGTTTTGAGTGTTTTTTGTTCACTTTACGTTTATGATCATGATTCACTCATCCTATAACTATCTCTTTGCCTATTTACATATTTGGGAAAAGGGCGAGCGTATATTAGCTTATAGGTAAATGTTTATTTTACCTACCAAAACAGTGAACAGTGAGTTTGCAAATCATAACCTTTTGGTCAAAAAAGAAAATCACTCACAGAGCAGTATTAACGGTATTGGCTCCTATTATATTACTTTGGAATATTTTTCGAACAAATAAACATCAAACAAGAATTAAAGGAGCAAAACCAAATTACCACTTCTCAGTAAATTCGTTAAGAAAAAGTTTTCGCTGCATTTTCTTCGACCACAAAATGAAAAAACCTCTGAGGGTCTCCTCAGCAGTGAGTCTACCACACTTCAAAAGGAAATGTTTAATCGTTAGCAGAAAGAAGTCACCTACCCTTAATTTATAGTAAGGTCGGCTTGACTATATAAATACAGGATGATTATTTTTCAAGTGTGAATTAGAAAGTCTGAATGTATTTTTTATATCAATCACGCCTCAACGGCTGAATGAACTTGGATGAAATTTGGAAGAAGAATGGAGCTTGACCTGAAGTTGATGTGGTGTCTTAGATTCTTTGGAATCTTTTACCTGGTAGTGCAACATTCACGCAGGCGTAACTACTGACAAATATCGATATAGATCCTCTCCTCGAAAATTTTATCATTAGATTATAGAAAAATCTTTTATCCTGAAGTCAGACACATTGATTTAAAAAAAATCACACATTGTATTATTGTGCCTTGTGATAGTATTGATAATAAGGAAAAGAATCTGGAAATTAGTGACGTACAGCAAACTAAAACCATTTTGGTTTGACCAACTTTACAGGAAAAAATCATCCTTTACACTTATTTATGTCTATAGGTACTAACGTACGGCTCTAAAATAATATTCACAGGAAAATGAAAATCGAATCAGGGATGTATAATTAACTTTTGGAAGGAAGGAAGTCTAGGTTTTTGTGTGAGAGGTAAGTGGCATACCTAAGGCTGTATGCAATAAATAATAATACTATAATACCAACCTGTAACTGTCCCACTGCAGGCCAAAGACCACGCTTGCTCAATGCGGGTTGGCGATTTCGGACTTACATTAACTAGGTATAAGTCCAGATTTCCTCACGATGTTTTGCTTCCCAATTTGAATAATTCAGATTGGTACTTTCCCGGACTTGAACCTATCTTAAGCCCGAGAGTCGATTTCTTAGCCACTGGGCCACCATGAATTATAATTATTGCGTATGTGATTATTTCTACTTAATTATCGCAGGTTCGTATCGAACGCTGTTTTTATAATTGCGTGGGTATGATAAGGTAATTTATTTTTATTTACTGTTACGGTATTTGAAATAAGAAAAACCAACTTTTTCTGAACTATGTAATTAAAATTACTACTTAAATGTTTGATACATTATATAATCCAATCAGGTATAAATCTAAACATGTACAAGTATTAATAAATTGAAAAATACTCTAACGGCATTCTGTTTAACAACTTATATGATTCTAAAAAAATTCAAATAAAAAAACTTTTTTAAACAAACTTTTTAGGTTACCGTGCATTGTCATTCTAACCAAACGTGTACGCAAAATTTCATCTTAATCGGTTGAGGATAACTGCTTTAAAAATCAGTTGCAAGATTTGACCCGAACTTAATACTTACATAGATACATTGCATGTTAATAAAAAACTTGTAAAAAACCAACGATAATATTTGTTTTTGCTGGAAATGAATGAAGAACATCCTTCGCTTAAATCAACATAATAAATAGATGCATGAAAACTCAGACATTGCGTTCACATGAATTAAAAAAAATACAAATCTATGGCACAAATAAGTAAAGATAGTTTACATTAAGGGCCTTATTTATATAAACTTTGTAAACATATTATGATTAGTTTATGCACTGATTAGCAGATTCGTTATTCAAACTGAGAGGTGAAATGTGGGTGTCCTATAGGCGTACCTTACCCTTTGGGGAAACAGGCGTGATGTTATATTTATGTTCAATTCAAATTGTCTATGGAGAATTTGAAACTTGTTGTCAAACTAGACCTAAAAACTAAATAAACATATTTTTGTAATGAGGACAAGTATTTCAAAATTACTAAGTACCCTCCTTGTTACAAAATCTTGTTAAACAGTGTTATGTAATAGTAAAGATTATTTAAAGGATGGTATTTAAAAGTACTTCAATTTATGCCCATTTCATTTACCTAATTTTGCCTGTGTTCCACTAAATATACTGAATGTGCACCAAAATATGTTCATTAAAATATGTCATAACGAGCATCTATTTAACAACTGTTGCATATTTGTAAAAATAGTAATACACCTAATTTTAAAAACAAGCATTTATTTTTTTAGTTTTACTTCAGATAATGCACTGCAAAATGTATAGTACTTTGGCAACATAGTCGACGGATTTCCGTCCGCAGGGTCTAAAGTAACCTAACACGAACGAGATGACGGGAGCTGAGTTCGCTCGCTTTGCTCGCTCACTTCAGCTCAAGTCATCTCGTTCGAACCTAACCTGTCCGTGTCGGGATGCCCTAAGCTCCCGAGCAGGAATATTTGGTGCACGATCAGTATTTTTCGGGGAAGAATTAAATAGTTATTGTTACAAGAGAATATTTGCAGCGCACTACAATAAAAAAGTGTTATATCTTGGTGTTAATTTGGAATTTGTTTGATGTAACATATTTTGTTGGCCGAGTATTTTAATTATAGTAAAACAATTAAACGGGTTTAAGATCAATATTTTAGAAATGCATACATAGATGTACCTTTAGATATTTGGTGAACACAAAAATATTATCCTTATTTAAATTCATAATCATAATCGAAATCAAATGTATAGGGTTTACTTGTTGTAGGCGCACATTTTCCGTTACTAAATCTGTGCATATTGCCAGGACAAGGCACAAATTTCGGAGGCATGAGGTACAGCAACACCTCAGCAGGAGGAGTGGCGAGTGTGATCAGCAATATAACAGCTCTCATCGTAGCCGTTCTAGGCAAACCAGCTGGAACATGGCACATACACAAAGTCATATTAAATTGACTAGCGAAAACTCATATATGTGATGGGAATTGACATCAAACATCATAATGAATTAAATTTTATTTTAATTGCATTGTGTGTGCACATTTAATTAACCCTCCAGGGAGTACAGTCGTAATGTCATGTTATGCTTAAACAGTTGTTTCGAAATTATTTTTCTGTGTTTTGTACTTAAATTGTACTAAATTAAAATGATTTGTTTCACATACTAGATTCTTCAAAACAATAGTTAATTTACAATTTATTCAAAAGCCAAGAAATGGGTTATGATGTCACGATTATTATTCCGAGACTTCACTATTTTTGACTTCACTATTCAGATTACTTAAGTTTAGGTAAATGTAATGCTCAATCTACTTCGATCCCGGATCAAGTACAACTACAAGAATTGGATAATTAATTAATTTGATCCTTAGTCTTCTTTAAATAGTTTTAGTACGCATTGAAATAAGAGCTACCTAACTTCGTGATAATTCGCTATCGAGGCAAGTTGTAAGTAATTTATTATTTTTGGCCTAATGAGGATCGATTTGCAATTTTGACTTATGACCTAGCTTTTATTGAAGAAGCATATTATGATGAATTTTTACATTTCAGAATTGTTATCCTTAAATACCGATTATCTTTTTCAGAAGTTAGGAAAAATTGCCGGAAGAAAACCCGAGTAGACAAAAAAGTACCTTGTAAAATATCTGGAATCAGGATGGCGTAGCGCAGTGTTTAAATGATATAATTCTACACTAGTATGATTCCTAATAGCTTCCAATTACTAAGTGTGATTTTATGTTATACTGGCATGCATTATATACTACTGGCCTTTACTCATAATGAGGTAATTACTATATCTGATATGACACAAATATATTGGGCGGACGCAGGAAAATCATAACATATTACGTTGTTGTTTTACGTTATAATTAAATAGTGGTAACTGTCGCGACACCTTATAAGGCGTCTGTTTAATTGTTTTTCTATTGTGTCTATAATTACGGCAGATTAGTGAGTAATGTTTTTCGAGTGTTTGTACTCTCTCTAGCCTGACGGATTCTGTTTTGTTAGATTCGTCTTAACACTCTGAGCGATGGCTTTTAAAATTCGTGTTTATAAAAACGAATTAATTTAATGGTTTCAGTAGATGTATATATAAAATGACGTCGACACATTGATGTTCACCCTTCAATTCATGGTTTGGTCTTCAAAAAATAAAAGTCATTTGTAAACCACAATCTATCATACACGTCGAAGGAAACTCCAAATTCATTGTTCAGAAATGTTTATCAGCAGCGACACAAGCGCTCGCCGTATCAAAGAGCAGCAAACTGGTCGACATAGAGGCATATGGCCTCTGCGATTATGATGGTGACACTTTCTGATGCCTCTTCATCAACATTTTGCACTCGAACAATTTTCAAGCGGTACGGTTGATGTGGCGTTTTGTACTTCCTGCCTACTCTCACAGGAAAAATGTGTGAGTTTATAAATGTATATTACCTATATTGAAATTACCAATATCCGGGCTATTTTTTGCTTAACCTTTATGATATGAATATCCCTAAAAATATCCTTGTTTTGCAAGTATAGCCACAAATGAGTGTTGTGCAAACTTGCTTCTGAAATAATTGAATGTTAGGTATTACGAAATTTTTTATTTACCTATATTAAAAGTAGAGAAATAAATAAATAAATTATTCGAGTATCAAGTTCATTCTCAGGCAAAATAAATAAATCTGTAGAAAAGTCGTTTTTGCACATCGAAAATATTGCCAAAAAAAATAGCCATGTTGTTAAAGGATAACCAACAGAACCCACTACCAGCATTTTTTGAGTTTTTGTATGTTTAGTTGTGCACACATCATGTAAATTGGACGAAACCAATGTAAATAACTTTTATGCCTGAAAGTTGTGCGTAACTTTAAGTATTACTTAGCTTTTTTCTTATTGCGATCGGTTCACTCTATCAAAAGTTAGATGAATTTAAATTGTTCGAAAGTAAAATATCACAACACACGCAATTCAGATACTCGAACAGCTGAACTACATATTCGATAGATGGCGTTGTGCATTTGACGTCATTTTCTGAATGGTAGTGTTGATTCTCCGCGCAAGAATGACACTAGAAAAAAAATGCTAGGTAGGTAGGTTAGGTAGCAACGCAAGTAGGGGAGGCAGGTAGGTAAGTAGGATATGTAGGTAGGTAAGTAGGGTAGGTAGAACGCAAGTAGGGTTAGGCAGTTAGGAATGCAGAGTAGGTAGGTAAGTCGGGTAGGTCCATAGATTAAGAATTTTTTTGCTATATCTATGGGTAGGTCGTCGTCGAGCTTTATTGCCTCGGCGCTTTTCTGGTGGTTGCCTCTGTGGATTCTGGCTTTCAGGAGTTGCAGTGGTTTGGGAATAGTGCGGTGGGATTGTCACAAATAAAAAAAACTTAAGAAGGTAGGTAGGTAAGTAAGTAAAGTAAGGTAAGCAGTTCACGGTAGCTAAGCCGCGGGCTCAGCTACTATCTTAAAAAGACTTAAATGTATGCACTCTAAAACCATGAATCAAATACTATGTTGTCAGATTCGAGTGTCAGGTGTACAGAAGAAAGAGTGCGCGCAAGATAAGTCTGCGCGCGGTCTTAATCGGAACCAAGAGGAAAAATGTTCTGTGGGCTCTAGCGAAGTGACATTCGATATCGTCAATGGCGACGGTTGAAATGCCAAAATGTAAGGGATTGATCGCGTGACATTTCAATGGCTTATGACATTCCCATACATTTCTGCATATCTTATACAATCGCTTTCGTCACGCTTTCTATCATCGAATGTCACTTGTCGAATGCCTCTGTTACTTTTAAAATCTTTTTAACAAAAATATCAAACCGACTTCCGAAAAAAAACCTTATTTTCCGAAGTCGAGTCGCCTAATTATTGTTTTTCGTTATTCGACACCAACTTCGGAAAATAAAGTCATTTTTCGCTCTGTAGTGTTTTGTTCCGGAAGTCGGTTTGATATTTTTGTTAAAAAGATTTTTATTTTGCAGTTTTTAGTTATGGTACCTTAAATTACCATGGCAATCATTACAAGTAAATCCCATGACGATTCCAATAAGCCCAAACTAGACTAGGATACATTGTTTTATTTAGGAGTTCCAGTGCATACCTTCCGGTTTCATCATCAGATAATTTCGATGGTACGATATTGTGAAGGGGTAACTCAGGGAAACTAATAATAAGCAGAAATTACTTTTAACTTATATTGAACCAACAACGTGCCAGCCTTCGGGCGGCTTTTACAGAAGTCCAGCTAAACAAAAACTACACGCGTTCGATATATTTCAAATATTCTGTATTCGATTTCCTTCCAAACTTATAAGTCGCCAGTATTAGGTGTCAGCGGCCGAACAGGTTGCTTGTCCTATGTGGAAAGCCTCTACATGAGCTACGCCCCTACGAATAGATGCGCAGAATCATGTGAAGCGCAGCTATTCTCAACTTTGGAAGGAAAATCACTCTTACCTAACACCTTTACCTAACGGAGGAATTAATCTAAGGTCCTTCCCTTACAAGGGGAAGGCTCAAGTCATGGCAAACGAATTACCGGATTCTCCGATATTTACTCTAACTTCAGCTAATAAGTGCACATGCATTAACAAGTCAACGCCGTCATGCTTGAACCTCCTTGCACAAAACCTCCGAAAAAGTAACAAGGCGGCCTCTTATACCTAACAGAAATGATGTGATAACTCACATCCACCCGGATGGGGTTTAATCATTTGAAATTCAAACGTGATACAATATTTCATCCTCAAGCATTTATCAGGCCAGAGAAGGAAAGGCTGGATCGCATCGAATCGTCTAAACCTATCATTGAACTTTATCCAGAGCTTATCACACTTATCGTATTTAATATTATCAATAAGTTATTAACTGGACCAACGCCATAAACAGTCATCAACTGGACCAATGATGCCAAATCAACATCCTTTGCGAAGGCTATGCCCCGTATGCAAAGTCGGTTTCAGTTATGACCAATACCTCTCCCACTCTTGAAATGCTTATATCATCAATGCACTGGATTAAGCTCAGCCTAGCTGAATAAAAAAAACAAATATTGCTTCGATGCGTAGTCAGCATTGCCAGCCTTTTCTTCCCCCGGCAGCTTACATCAGCTCATGGAATTGGAAAATAATTGTTTTAATCACATCGATACTAATTGCAGCAAAAATCATCGATAAATATATTTTCTGCTTGCCCATCCCTACTAACTATGACATGTCAAATCTGAAAACTGTCTATCATATATATATTTTTTAAACATTGACGTTATATAACCTTGCCTACCAGTATCTACATTACCTTTAACTAGCCTACTCTAACATTAAACGGTTTTAGCCTATTTATATGTACAATATCCCTAAATCTCCTATTATTTAACTTTCTAATTACATAATTAACATCAGATGATCGCCTAACTATTTGGTAGGGACCTTTATATAACCTACATAGTTTCAAACTCCTATTTATGGTCCGTCTGGGCGTGTAGAGCATTACCAACTGATTCGGCGTAAACCTTCTGAACTTAGCTTTTCTATCATATCGCATTTTCTGTTTAACCTGTGCCCTTTTTATATTGGCTATGGCACATCGTGTCAGATTATTTCCTAGTTCATGACGTCCCACATAATCAATCATGTTATTATTTCCGTTATTTACTATCATGTCTGTCTGAAATAATGGTTCCCTCGCGTACAGCAACATATGGGGTGAAATTCTAGTGCTGGTCTGTTTGCTTGAATTATAAGCGAAACATACCAGTGGGACATAACTACACCAATTTCGCTGATCGGTGGAGACGTACATGGACAACATCTGACACATCGTTCGATTAAATCGTTCAACTAACCCATTTGTTGCTGGGTGGAACGCAGTGGTGAAGCGTGACTTGGCTCCGAAATACCTTACCGTTTCCTTTACCAAGTGGGACGTGAAAACTGACCTCCTATCCGATACTATTTCCTTAACTCCTCCAAAACGACAGAAAATCTCCTCTATCAAGAACTCACTGATCCTCTGCGCGGTCACCTTAGGCACTGCTCTGCACAC
Source organism: Orthosia gracilis (assembly GCA_947562075.1). NCBI lineage: Eukaryota > Metazoa > Arthropoda > Insecta > Lepidoptera > Noctuidae > Orthosia > Orthosia gracilis. The sequence continues at coordinate 8,118,380 of OX387266.1, read as the reverse complement.
TGCATACTTCGATGCATACTCTAAACTCACAATAATATACCTATTACCTCTCAGCGACTTTCTGAATGGACCTAAAACATCTATCCCAATCTTCTCCATCAAATGATTCACCACAACAGGTTGCAACTGTGCCACCTGGTTATCCTTCTTCCGCTCCTGGCACAGCATACAGCTTCTTACATATTTATCTATTACTTTCTCAGCATCCTTAATAAAGTACCTCGCTCTGAACTTAGCCAAAGTTTTCGCCAGACCTAAATGACCGCCTGACCATGGATCATCATGAAGTTCCCTCAACACCTCCTGCAATAAGCTTTTAGGAATGACCACCACCATCCTATCATCATTTAAAATTCTGATCTTCTTGCACAAAATGCCGTCTACCACGCTAAACCCTTTCACCACATTACACCCACTCACTGCTATCCTATCCAACCAATACCTACAATACTCATCTCCAAGCTGCTCATCTTTAATTCTAACTATCTCTATCCTATACAGCTGCATGCCATCGTCGGGGCCCTCTTCAGACTTCTTCTGGTCCTCATCTACTTGACCTAAAGGATTCCTACTCAAGAAATCTGCTATGACGTTGTCTCTTCCTGCACAATGAACAATGTCGAAGTCATACGCCTGGATGCACAGCGACCACCTAGCCAATCTTCCATTCATGTCCTTTCTACCTCTCAACCAGCACAACGCCTTATGATCAGTGACAACCTGGAACTTTAAACCCCACAGGAAATGTTTGAAATAATTCAACGCCCAGACTAAAGCAAGACACTCCTTCTCTGTTGTGGAATATTTCTTCTCTCCCTCACTCAGCTTCCTGGATGCTTATGCTATAGGGAACATCACATCACTACCTTGCTTGAGACAGCAGCCAAGAGCCTCACCACTCGCGTCCACATGTAACCTAGTGGTTAATAACTTACTACTAGAATAAAAATGCAAGATCGGGGGTGATTCCATAATTTTTATTATCTTCTGGAAGGCTTCTTCTTCATTCCTTCCCCAAATAAACTTGATGTTTTTTTTCAACAATTTTGTTAAAGGCAGAACTATTTCAGCAAAGTTACTAATAAATTTTCTATAGTAGGAAAACAAACCTAACACAGATTTAACCTGTTTTGCACTGGTTGGAGTCTTTAGTGTCTTTAATGACTGTAATTTCTTATTATCGGGCTTAACTCCTTCCCCGGAGATTTCATGTCCCAAAACTGAAATCTTGTTATAACCAAAACTGCATTTGCTCGGTTTCAGCGTAAGGTTTGCTTCCTTCAATCTACTCATGACTTCTTCTAACGATTCTAAAAACTCTGGGAAACTATTACCCCAAACTAGGATATTATCTACATAACAAATAGCCTTTTTATATTTAATGCCAGCTAATACCTTGTCCATTATCCTTTGGAAAACAGCTTGACTCGTTTTGAGCCCAAAAGGTAAAACATTGAATTCATACAACCCCGACGCAGTAATGAATGCTGTTTTATGTTTATCTTTTTCGCATAAACGATGCTGCCAGTAGCCTCAATTTAAGTCTAAGTCCGCAAAGTATCGCGCCCCTGATAAGTAAATCATCAGATCTTCTATGATTGGTAATGGGTAACTATCGGTAATGACCTTTTTATTAAGTTTCCGATAATCAACACAGAACCTCCAGGACTGATCTGGCTTTTGTACTAGCACCACGGGTGAGGCGTATGCACTCCTTGACTCCCGGATGACACCATTCTTTAGCATCTCATCTATTTGCGTGTTTATTATGTCAAGTTGTTTCGGAGATACTCTATAGGGTGGATGATGGACTGGTATTTCATCTACAGTTCTAATAGTGATTTCTTCTACACTACAGCTGCCTAGCTCTGATGTTGAAAATGCGAAATTCTCTCCATAAGATGAAAGAAGTTTCGTAAGTGACTCTATTTCGCCCAGACTCAAGTTCGGGTTTATATCAAGCTCCCTTTTTACATTACATTCTTTAGGTACAGTTGATATAAAGTCCTCATCAATACTATTCGCTAATCTCGAAAAATATACATAGTCATTCTTAGATACGGTATGTACACTTTTTTCTTCTAAAGATTCTTGGCCGCTTACGACGTTATTATTATTTTTTGTTTTGTCATGACAGCTCCAACAAACCAGAGGTTGTGAAAATGACGTAACGTTTTGTTCAGAGTATTTACAAAACTTAGCAGAAAATTTTCCTTTAAAAAATACACATTTCTTATTAAAGTCAATGATGGCCCCGTTTTTATATAAAAAGTCTTGGCCTAATATTAGATTTTGGTTAATGCCTTCCATCACAAAAAAGTCATTCGTTAAAACACACGAATCCACGATGAAGTTGATTCTTGTTTTGCCCATAATCGTTAGAAAAGAACCCGAAATGGATTTCACAAAATGTGTCGCGTCAGCACTGGTTTGCTTCAAACCTAGCAGCACAACTAATTCTTCGGCGATGCAAGAGATGGAAGCACCTGTATCAACTAATGCGTCATACGACCGGTTACCTATACTAATTTTAATAAATGGAGTTTGATCACCGTGTTTATTGTTTTCAATCGGGAATTGCTCTTTCATGGACACAGCCCGCAACTCCTCATCCATCTTTATTGACTGTGTCCTGGTTCGTTTGGGTGATCGGTTGGTAGTGGGCTTCTATATCTAGGGGCAATACGAAAGCGGTTAGTTCTGTTCTCGAAGCGCTGCCTTGGGCGAAAATCGTACCTCGGCGTGTGAAAGGATTTGCTATCGCCTTCCCGATGCGGAGTCGCGCTGGACGTGGTTGGACCAGGGTTTGCTGGTCTCCTAGAGATAGGGGACCTTTGGTTGTTAGGAGACGGCGTTTCGAAACGCACGCGCGGAGGCTGCACCGGCAAATTCATCCGTTCGCTTTGCACACCACCAAATATCTCTTTCATTTGTACTAGTGTGTCATGCAGCTCTGTCCTGGAGCTGTATAGTTTTGTACCTAATTTATATTTGTAGTAGTTATTTACTCCTTTTAAAAACATTTTAATGAAAATTTTTTCATCGGTTATGCCTGCTTGCTGAGCGTACTCCGACAGTCTAAAGAAAAAGGCATCTACTTCCTCTTGTCTGTCTTGTCGTGCGTTGTAAAATTTTTCGACAAAATCTATCCCCACCGAAAATTCCTTTTTGAGGCCATCGCAAATTTCTTTGAATGAAAGACCGTCTTTATAGATGAATTTAAAATAAGCGAGTGCCGGGCCGTCCAGGTACGCTCCCAAAATGAGCCCTAAGTCCTGTTCTTGCCATTTATTTATAGCGGCGATAACTTTGAACTGCAAGAGGAAATCCTCGAAACTGGACTTTGTTCCGGTCCCGGTAAAAATTGGCTGTGCCATTTTTAATTAAAATAGACCACTTATCTTTATTTTCTCTTCGTTTGCTCGTCGGCTGGGGTTCTCGCCGACAGGACTTTCGTTCCTCGTAACGACGCGACGTACACTCGTCGATAGGGCTTCGCGCACTGTTCTCGCCGTGCACACGCGAAAATATGTTTTTTCGTATTTTTCTTGGACTTTTATTTATTTACCCGGATTTTCATTACCCGACGCCTCCACCATTATGTGAAGGGGTAACTCAGGGAAACTAATAATAAGCAGAAATTACTTTTAACTTATATTGAACCAACAACGTGCCAGCCTTCGGGCGGCTTTTACAGAAGTCCAGCTAAACAAAAACTACACGCGTTCGATATATTTCAAATGTTCTGTATTCGATTTCCTTCCAAACTTATAAGTCGCCAGTATTAGGTGTCAGCGGCCGAACAGGTTGCTTGTCCTATGTGGAAAGCCTCTACAATATTCATCAGTAGCATTTATTTGTATGTATTTGCTTCATCATACTCCATTAACTATTTGAGATATCTTATACCCGTGACATACTTATCATTAAGGAGTTCCAGTGGCCATCTGTGGTATTCTTCACCAGTGCCACTTCACCAAATAATACTTTCTGAGTTCAAATGATTGCAGTGTTGATGAAAATACTAAAATTTCTATATGTATGCCTATAATATTTGAGGAGTTCCCTCGATTCCCATGGGATCCAATGGGATGATAATGTTCAGATCCTGACCTAACTATCGTACATGTCATGACAATGGGACCATCTGAGAAGTACAAATATAATTACGAACAAAAGAAAAAATAAATAATCAGCCCAGGCGTCTTTCAGTATTCGGGGCATAAGCATTAAAAAAAAAGATTCCGACGAATTGAGAACCTCCACCTTTTAAGAATTTGGTTAAAAATCTGACGAAGTCAAATTATTGCCTCATCAAACTTGCTTGAAGAGGACAATCTCACCTCTCGTCAACCATCGTCGCTATGCTATTGTTGCTACACCGCAGTCGATACCCAGAGAGATAAAAGGCTTGCGTATTGTGAAATGGAAGCCATCAATATGAGCCGTTGATGTTGCTAAGCAAGGTATTTTTTCAGTTAAAGATGTTCAGTTATTGTAATAAATGAAGATATTAAAATGGATGTCTTTTTGAAGGATTTCATTTTAATATCTTACAGGCCTATAACCAAAGCTGTTATGTCTCATTTTGAAGTATCGAAATGGCAGTTAACATGTTAAAATAAAACAAAGAGCTTGGTTAAAAATTGAATATTGTATCGCACAAATTGACTATTTTTACAGGCTTTTATTTAACTTGCAATGTTTGTATGTATGTATGTATGTATGTATGTAAGTGTGTTCGAGCTAAATCTTGTAACTGAATTTTAAAGCAGGCGTCCTCCACCGATTAAGATGAAATTTTGCATACACCTTTAGAATGCATGGTTAGCTAAGTGACTTCATTCTAAATGCAATATGGTGGACGGCCCAAGATGGTGGACTAGTTATTTTTTTGCACTGCCATGATATGGTTATCAAATGAAAGGTTTGCTGAGAAAAATACGAAAAAACTTGTTTAAAAAACATTTTTAATGATAGCTTATTTAACTAAAAAACTCATTATAAAAAAATGTGGTCAGTTTTTGTAAATTTTTTAGGACAGAAAATCCGGTCCTGGAAATAACAAATCAAATTTGCGAAAAAGTACCGATTTTCTAACGATAATATTTTAATGTTGATATCGTTATCACGTTACCATTTCTCCACTAATCTTATAAAAAATTTAAGTTTTTTTATAATCTTTGCAGATATTCTTAGCAAAACCTACTGAACGGATTTTGATCAAACTTTACAATAGTATAAGTTCATACATCAGAAAAACACATGGGCTATAATTTACATAGATGTTAGCGGGAGTATTAAGTCAACGCGGGTGGAGCCGCGGGCGGCAGCTAATAGTCAGTGCCATTGAATATTATTTCTATATCTACAAGGCTCATTGTGGTTATTATAGGTGCACATTTTCCGTCTGAAAACTTGGGCATATTACCAGGACAAGGTAGATATTTAGAAGATATAATATCCCCTTGTCCGTTGACTTCAGTATCCATGTGTGACGTAAGCACTACGTCAATGAGGTACAGTAGCACCTCTGCTGGCGTAGCACCTTCCAGTATTGCAGGGACTGGCTCACTCGTGCTGAAGAGTTCGGCCGCAGCAGTGGCGACTGCGATCAGCAATATTACTGACCTCATCGTAGCGCCTATAGACACAAGAGCTGGCAATTTAATAAACATATTACATAACACCATCACACATGTTTTTAACTTGATAAATGGGCCGAGTTCGTGTTGAGTCTCCTATGACAAAACAACGCGTCCAATTGATCCGAGTTAAAAATAGCAGCAATTAACGGAAATATTTAAGCAAATTTATCGATTTTCTTTACTTACTTGTTTTGTAAATAAGACTATCCGTTTTTGTTATGAACAGGAATGAGAGTGAAGGGTGAAGTCTGGTAAAAAATTACCAAGGAATATTATAACATTTCCAACATAGTCTACCACTACCTTATTAAGCATAAATACGTTCAATTTCTTACACAATAAGTACTCAGTATGCTTTTGCCAAAGAACGTTGACGGCAGTGTGACTTTAATAAAAGACATATTTAATGTGTGAGAAAAAGCACAAGATGGCATAGGCATCTTCTCTAGTTGATATCACCGGGGTGGTTTTAGTGAGGTAAAAAGACCGGACACTCTGTTCTTTTCTCAAAAATAAATATACAAAAAAAGTATATTCTTAGAGCAGTCTAAGGCATTTGATTGCGTAAATCATGAAACCTTACTCCTAAAACTTGAGCATTACTAAGCTTGACCAGTGTCAAACTTAGTAAAATCTTATATGAATGATAGACAGCAAGCAATAATGCCCAATAAACGGTTTCAAATCGTCGGGCTTAAACATCAGTATTTGAGTATTTCAGGACTTAATTTTAAGCCCAGTGTGTTATATTTTAAACAAATGTCTATCTAAATAAGTGTAATATAATATTTCTATTTACCTTGTAAAGATACCTGGAACCAGGATGACAGCGTACAGTGAAAATTGTTTAATAATGTTGGTATTACAATCTGAACACAAGGATAATTCCAAACGGCTTTCAATGATTAAAATGGGATTTTATGTTGATTAGCATGTGTTATATACTCGTTGTAATCGGTAATGGTAACCACAGGTGTTACGCAAAATTAAAGCAAAACGAATATGATGGGAGGAAGTAAGTAAGACAACCATAACAGGCAATAACTCTCAGTACACACAGTACTATCGTTACTGCAAAACATCGAACTACGGTTAAGCCTATTATTTACTAAATATTAATGGTAACGTTGAACCAGACTTAGCATCAACTACCTGCCCTTGTTCCATGTTACTTGGTGTCAGCGCAACACGAAAGAACTAATAAAGTTGCTTTTAATTGGTAAACTTCGAAACATTACACTTCACACTTTTTATCCCGTGTTACGTCGACCAATTTGTCTTTCTATGACTTTCAAATATTCATATTTTATTTCCAGCTGGTCTGCATAAAGCCGATACGATGAGAGCAGTAATATTGCTAATCGCAGTCGCCACTGCTGCGACCGAGCTCACCAGCACGAGTGAGCCAATCCCCGCCTCTATACTGGAGGACGCTACTCCTGCACACGTGTTGCTTTACATATGTGACCTGGTGCTCAAGTCACACATGAGCACTGTTTACAACGGACAATTGTTGAATATAAAGGTGAGGGTTTAGTACAGGTAAAATGTGCAGATTTTCAAATGGAGAATGTGCTCTTACAATCAATCTGCCTAGCCTTTTCTCAACTATGCTGGGATCGGCTTCCAGTCTAACCGGATTCAGCTGACTACCAGTGTTTTACATGGAGCGACTGCCTATCTGACCACCACAACCCAGTAACTGGATAACGCGATACCCGTTGGCAAGACTAGTGTCCGATCTTAGGTTTCTGACTACCCGTAACGACAGCCAAATATCCATCCATCTCCATCGCTTCGCTGATCAGTCACGTCAAATTTCGTAGAAGTCGTAGGACACCTGCCTCACAGATCAGTTACGTCACGATCGTCGCGTCTCAGTCATTCACATTTACAATAATATTAGTAACTGATCAGTGACTTGACGGTGACGTGACTGCGTGTGTATTGATCATAGACCTGTGAACTGGTTGTCAATTCAATTCAATTTATTTATACAGTAACGATTCACATTGCGTCCAAAATAATCAGCATAAAACTTTAGGTGTTGGATGTAAAATTAATTTATAAGAATACAAGAATTCAATTTAAATTAGAAATTAGAGTAACAAGTAAAATTAATAAAATTAAAATAATATAAAGTACCATGCATACATAATTTAAAATAACAATGTTAATAAATTAATAGCAATTTCAAACGAAAACAACAATCAAATATAATAATTATCTTAGTCAAAAATAACATGTCTGTTTTAAGCACATTACAATTCATCTATTGAGCAGAAACATCTTTCCAACAGATACGCCTTGAGCCTTGCCTTGAATGAGCCTGTGTACAGTATGCTTTTTAACTCCAGTGGTAATTTATTAAATATTTTAACTGCCTGATACTGTAGACTGTGTTTGATTATTCCAAGAGCCGGGGTGATTTTGTTTGCAAAGTCTTTCCTACGCGTTTTTCTCTGACCTGCCTGCCCTCGTCTGTTTTGTAGTCATAGATATATTTTTAAGTGTTTAACAGTACTACTACATAAAGGCTAGGTACTATGAGAATGCCAAGTTCCTTAAAATATAGCCGACAGGTGTCTTGTTGAGAGATGCGGACAATGGTTCGGATCGCTCTTTTTTGGAAAATGAATGCCCTTTGCCAGTTGTAATGGTAGCTATTGCACCAAAACTGTACCTCAGTTTGGATTCAACCAGCGCAAAGTAAACCATTTTTAAATGTTTTATGCTCACTTCATCCCTTAGAGTTCTTAAGGCACAGCAAGCCAATGCTGATATTTGATATTGATGTGTCCAATGCTGCTAATTATCTCTTCCAATTTAACAAATCATCAATTTGAATTCCCAAAAACTTAACTTCCCTGACAAGCTCAATTTTAACCTTATCTAGCTCAATGTCCATAATATCTTTGCTACGCGCAGTGGTTTTTTATAACATAATATTGGTTTTAGACGTATTTATTATAAGCATATTTGCGTTAAACCAAGAATGAAAAGTCTCCAGAGCTACATTCACCTTAACAGTAAAGTCATGGATATTATTAGCTGTAACTATAGCATTTGTGTCATCCGCAAACAATACAAGTTGCATGTCCGGCAAAAGTTTATGTATGAAATTGATCAGATCGTTAGTAAATAATATGTACAATAAAGGGCCTAAAGTTGATCCTTGGGACACTCCGGCTGTAATTTTTATCATAGATGACCTAGAGTTGTTTTATACCCGTATCTGTGTGGCTTTGTAGAATCAAGTTCGACAAACATTTTTCTATAATTAATATATTATGAAGAGAAGAGCTGTAAGCCTTAAATTTCATCCAGATTCATCCAGCCATTTGAGCGTGAAGAAGTAACAAACATATAAACACACACACACACACGCACACACTCATAAACTTTCACCTTTATAATATTAGTGCGACTATTACATTTTGATGAGTAGGTATTGTTGTATTCGAAACTTGGGGGAGGCCTATGTCCATCAGTTGACGTCTTCTTTTTGCTGAAAACGTGATTGGTAGTGAATACTGATATAACTAAATTTAGATATCAGGCTAATTAATTATTTATTGATGACTGCGGAGTACCGCAGTCTTAAAAGAGTACTTTACCTTAACGTTAGCCTGTGATGACTACATTTTAACTACTTTCCTAATTTTTGTATACGGACGAACTTCATTCACGTTACTTTTAACCTATTAGTAGGTATATTATTATTTTTTTAGTTAGTTAAGTTTATATTATGATGAAGAAAATACTTATAAATAAATGGTACTGATGAAATTGATACCATCAAACTGACCTGATTGATGAAGCCGGAAGGCAGGCACTAGATCTCCGAAATTAAACAATGAATACTAGTCAAGTTTGGGCTTATTGGAATCGTGATGGCTTTAAATGATTTTCATGGTACTTTAATGTACCTAAAGTAAAAATAAAAAAGACTTCCAAAAAAAAGCACTGAAAAGGGATTAAAAACTTTTTAACAAAAAATCAAACTGACTTCTTTCTTTAAAGTTATTTTAGTTAATAAGAATAAATTAATTGTTTGTAGTGTTCTGTTTTTGAAATCAGTACGATTTTTTCGTTAACAAGCTTTTTATTCATCTCGTTTTAGTGTCAAAAGTTTTTTCTTCTTTTTTCTTGTCATAAATGGTACCAAACAGTTTGTAACATCAAAAAAAAGGCGTTATTGAAAAATATCTCGTAGCGGATCTTATAGCTTCATCATCTATAACTATAAGTAGCAATTTCATTTATGAACTACTAATAGTTATATTAAAAAGGAATACTAGTCATATACATCTGCCCTCACGCACACAGGAAATAACCTTGCTCTAAGAGGTTATGGTCAGTCCTCTCGAAATGATAATAGCGAATGGCCGTGGTCACCCGCTTAATGCGTGACGCACAGGACCAGTCGATGTGGCGACCCTTTGTCATATCACATCTAATTGTGTAGTTTCGCTACTAATTTGACCCTGTATAAAATTAAGTCAGTAATTAAATTTCTAAAATCCGTTAGGAATACTTAGAAACCTACACTGTCGCCTTTCTTCCGCAAAAAATGCGTGGTTCCTGTGGGAATTTGGGATAGACCAGGTAGTTGATATTTAGTATATGTTGGCAGATATTAAATCATTATACAACCACTTGTCATTTGGATTCCCGAATGTTGTCTCAGACGGTTGATTCCATTACTGGCTTACCCAGTCCTATCATAGAACCATTCCGTTTTTCGCCAGCTACCGAGGATGAAACCAAAAAGATGATCCTTTCTATAAAATCCAAGGCTGTGGGCCATGATGACATTAGTCGTTATATGGTCACCTTAATCCTTGAATTTCTTCTTCCTCCGATTACCCACATATTAAACTTTCCCTAGATTCCGGTCAGTTTCCATCTCTGTGGCGAATGGCCTATGTCCGTCCACTCCCTAAAATCTCAAATCCCTCCCTATCTTATCATTTTCGACCTATTTCCATCCTACCTTTCCTGTCAAAAGTGCTCGAGGCCTGTGTCCACAAACAGTTTTCGGGGTTCGTTCACCGTAACAACCTTGTCAGCTCATTCCAGTCTGGGTTCAGGCCTGGGCACAGTACTGCATCCGCTCTCCTTAAAGTGACTGGTGACATCAGAGAGGCAATGGAGGATACCAAGGTTACCGTTTTGGTACTTATTGATTTCTCCAATGCCTTATTTATTATATTATTCTTCTATCTATCCTCTCACATCTAATGGTTTCTTCCAAGGCGCTGGAATGGTTCTCTTCTTATCTTCGGGGACGCCAGCAGTCGATTCGCGTTGACGAGAATTCGTCGGGTTGGCGTGACCTAGGTGCTGGTGTTCCACAAAGCGGTATTCTATCTCCATTGTTATTCTCTATCTTCATTAATTTTATTATCATCTGTCTTCGGTGTTCGTATCATCTTTATGCCGATGATCTCTAACTGTATGCAGCTGCGCGGGTAGAAGATTTATCGGACGCTCTAGAAGATGTAAACCGAGACTTGGATGCCATTAAAATTTGGTCTGATAGATTTGGTGTGTCTGTAAACCCCTCGAAATGTCAGGCCATTTCATTAGGAAGCTCGCGTATGATGGGTAGAGTGGTGATTAGCTCTCTTCCTCCTCTTATTTTCGATGGTACCGTTATTCCCATTAGCTCTAGCGTAAAAGATTTCGGTTTGCATCTTGATTGGACACTTGGCTGGCAAAGTCAGGTTACTAGTGTCAGTCAAAGCGTCAACGGCACTTTGCGATATCTTTATCGTCTGAGGAACTTTTTGCCCGCAAAGACAAAGACTATGTGTCTATGCGTATATGCTTGTGCAGACATTAATTTTCCCCATAATCGACTATGGAGACGTATGTTATTTCAACTTGAGTGCGGTTCTGCTGGATAAGCTTGATAGACTCCTAAATAGCTGCATTCGATTCATATTTAACTTGAGGAAATATGACCATGCGTCGAGCTACAGGTCTGAGCTCAAATGGATGCCCATTCGCCAGAGAAGATGTTTGCGTGCTCTTACTACGCTTTTCTCCCTACTCAACTCTCTCACCCCACCTTCTTACCTTATTACACTAGGAATCTGCGTTCTTCCAACAATCTTCTCCTACTCTGTCCTTCTCATAGTACTGATTTTGTTCATTCTTCCTTTTATATTCAGTCTATTCTTCTTTGGAACGCGCTTCCTCTCGAAATCAGGACGGCCACCAGTCGGTATTCTTTCAAGCAGAAATTGCGGTTTTATTATCAGCGGGAGGGAGTGTCATCTCGATAACTTATTTTTATCAGTTTAATAAATATATATATTTATATAGGTATGTATTATAAAAAATATGTATGTATGTGTATTTTTAGCAAACTGCAAACCACCTTTAAATGCGCCATTGCGGTCATTCACCAAAAACTTCAACACAAAATAGAAGAAAGATTCAAGTAAGTAAATTGCAATAAAAGCCAAACAGATGTGTGTTGGAATAATAAAAACGGGGGAAATAAAAGCAACATATCTTGTGGAATAGATTCAGGTCCTCTTGGCGCAGCCGAGCACCCTTTTCAACCCTCACACGATACGTGGCGACTCTTATCTAATTCCGTCTGGATGTGCGAAAATGCTGGAGTTGCCTGCTGTCAAAATTGAGTAAATATTTTTGAGTTGTGGCTTGTGAGTGAATGGTTCGTGGTTAAGGTATGAACTAAATGAACTGAATGAATGGAACTATTTTGTTTTTTGCTATTCGCATAGAATTATAGTCAATTTAGTTTTTGTTTGAGTCAAATTATTTGTGAAAAGCCGGCCAAAGGCGAGTCGGACTCGCTCACGAAGGGTTCCGTACCATTATCGCAAATAATGGCAAAAAAAAAAGTTTGTTGTATGGGAGCCCCACTAAAATATTTATTTAATTCTGTTTTTAGTATGTGTTATTTTAGCGGCAACAGAAATACATCATGTGTAAAATTTCAACAGTCTAGCTATCATGATTCATGAGATACAGCCTGGTGAAAGACAAAAAAAAATATTGGAAATTTATTTAAATAAACGTCTAAAAACTTAGAGTGGCATGACGAATTTAATAACTGAATGAACGTGTGAACAACTGCCTATTACACATAAAATCTCTAACTTTGTTATTATTATTCAGAATAATCCTATCCTACCATCCTACTAATATTATAAAATGCGAAAGTTTGTGAGGATAAATGTATGTTCGTTACTCTTTCACGCAAAAACTACTAAACGGATTTGGATGAAACTTCACAGTAATATAGGTTATACATCAGAATAACACATAGGCTACAATTTATAATGTTTTTTTTTTGTAATTTGGTCATAATATAACGATAAGTATCCAGTAATTCGGAAAAAAATCTGCCCTCTGAGAGCTACCTTCGCGTGCGCTGCCTAAACCGTTGGAGATACACAAATATAATGTACCGTAGGATTGTTTGTCTTAATTAGTTCTAAATAAAAGTCCGTGACAGCATATATTTACCTTTTATGTGGAAGCCACTATGACCATAAAAAATAGAGATTCATATGAAAATTGCATTGCATATAAAATTCATTCTTTGGCGTGCGCTGAGAAAACTATTGATGATACATAAAAAATATGTACTATGATTAGATAGGGTAGGTAGGGAAGGGTAGGTATCTACCCTACCCTACCTACCCTTCCCTACCTGGTATGGTAGGTAGAGTAGGGTAGTTAAGGAGGGTGGGTAGAGTAGGTAAGTTAGGTAGATAGGTACACGATTGACGGGAGCGAAGCCCCGGGTGTCAGCTAGTAAATAATAAGTTTCTGCATTCCCGATTCCAAGGGTGGCATCTTATGTTTGTTTGATACTTCGTCGCACATTAATAGCTGATCTGATTTGGATAATATTTGGCATGAAACATACTCAATATTCACATTTAGGATATCACGTAATAGTTTCTCTACAACGCAAGTGAAACTACGGGCTACAGCCAGTAAACTACAGCCAGTAAAGTGATAACTATCGAAAAACATTACATTATGAGCGATAAAAGTGTTCACACATATCGGGTTAATTGAACGAATGACTGAACGAAATTTAATCGAATTATCTAATTAGTATAATGCGATACCTACTTATTGGCGAATGGATTGCTTTATTAAGTGATGAACTTATTAACGTGATTCAATTTTGTTTTTGTTTGCGTATAACAACATCGTTTATCTGTGCTGTGTTTATCTGTTGAACTGTTTATAACTCCACATAAAACACTGTCATATGCTGCGTGGAGCATATTGTAATAATATAAACTTTGGTAAACACTCACCGGACCCACACACAACAAAGGCCTAGGCAAAGTAACATTATACACCGTGAAATTTAAATGGTTGTTTTCCCGCAGCGAAATGGTTTTGTCTATGTAATACAATCGTTTCGTAGTTATATAAAATATTAGAAACAAAAGCTGGCATATTTAACATTGTGAAAAACTAAACTCGAAAGCGATCACGAACCAATAGTAATACCGCCCGATATCTACGGCCGAACGACAGCAGGCCGTTGACCCGGGTGCTAGGTCACCGTCGAAAAGATTAGGTTCGAAGGCGGCTCCGTTTGATCATGTTACGCGCGGGCTAGATTATGCCGTATCACTACACGCGAGAGCTAATTTTACTTTGAACATTTCTAAATCGGCCTTTTCTTTGTCGGTATCGCGGTGATTTTTTGTATTGTTCGGTGCAAACAATTTATGCCTTATCACTACGTGCGAGAGTTTATTTTGGTTTGACATTATTTTGTGCATCGGTTTTCTTTGTAGGTGGTGACACGAGTAGTACCTATTACCTACAAGTTACGTCTAGAGTTACTATTGTTACTCACTTTTTCGAGTTGATGAATATTTTTTTAATTATTTTAAAACAGAAACATCGTTATTTATTTACTTTAACTCTATACTTCGAAAGTACTCCTTAAGGCAAGTTGTTCTGCCGCGGGAAAACAATTAAATTTCACCGTGTATAAGCGATAACGTCGGCCGTGACGTTTCAGTAGCGCATGTTTTTGAGCTCTTGACAATAGCTATCGTCTAAGTTTATTGCTAGGGCTCTAAACAGATACACTGCATAAGACCTAGCTTTGCACTATGTTTTTGTGCTGTTGATATAACTGCATCAAAACTGCCATCTGACTGTGCAGTCCGTTGTTATTTATCTGAAATTCAAAAATAATGGCAGATAAAGTTTCTCAATTTCCTTTACAAATTCGTAGCTCAACGAAACACTCGTGAGTTTTCTCACAAGTTTTATTCGACACGTTTTCTTTCCTCGGCAAAAAAAGAAGGAATCCTACCATTATACGAAGCCTATCCTCCTTCACGAAGGGTTCTTGTTCTAATGAATGAATAACCAAATAGAAATAGAATCGTCAAGCGTGAGTTGTGTCTCTTCAAGATGTTTTTGGGAATGTTCTATTTTGTAGGTGAATTCGTTGTGTAACTAATTAATATTGAGGTAAGTGATAAACAGATTTGGTCGTTTGGTTTGGGTTATAATGAGCCAAAGAAACCTAACATTTATATTCTAAGTAATTTTCTCGACTCGACTTAGCCTCGACTCAATGAAATTGCCTTCAAAAGGACTTAGAATATGAATACTAAGGAACTGTAATGGTCAATTGTCGTATTAACTAAAGCCTCTGAGCTTTTCACTATGGAAAGTAGTTCATCCATTAGTTCTTATCATTGACGCTCTTTGGAATCTTAACTACGAAAGCGGAACGCGCGTAAATATTAAGTAATATATAAAGAAAATAATAATAAATCTTTATGTAATCGCTTTTTAATGAAGATTTAGCGAGTTTTAGCGAATTCGTTCCGAAAGAAATCTACCTTAGATCGTGTCAGCGTTGCCGTAGACTTGATAGTTGGCAAATAAGTATTTGATTTAAAGCCGATTCTAATACCATCGAACACAGCTTTTAAATCTTCACTATTGGTTAAGTAGATCTTAGAGTTAAATAACTAATACTTTATCTTAATAGATTTCGGAGTTAAATAATCTCTGGAAGTACTATGCCGCTATTAGAAAGCTACACTATTACTGAGTACCTCCTTTTTCTGCTGGAAAATGAATGGTTTGCCACGAGAAAAAACGAAGTGTTCCATAATTTTCTTCTCGTCTCTTTTAAGATGCCGATGACCACTTTGTCTAATATATGAATAACAGGGTTTTCAGTTAACAAAAGCCAACCTAACCATATAACGTTAACCAACAAAGACAAGTTAAAAAACGACAAAAACATAAATTGGATTTCTAATCTAATGAATAACAATATACCAAACGATGCACTAGACATTCTGAAAGTTAATACAACTTTTCACATTACTGTAACTACTTGTCACAGATACTTAAAGAAAATTCGATTTCTTACTTTCTTCCCTTCCCGTTTCGTGTTTTGAAGAAACTTGAACAGTGAAACTACGGTGGCAAGTTGGCAACATTTATTGAAATATAAAGGCAAAGGTTTTCAACTTTAAAAATTTATTAAAATTAGATTTAATCATTTTGTGAATTCTTTTTCATGTGCTTAGTACCTACTTTTATTTCAATGACAGATTTTTATCAATTACTGATGTAACAGATAATATAATATTAGCATACAGATGCCTCATCCCATTCAAAGAAACCGCGCCAGTGTATCTAGCGTTTTTCGTCTGATTAAACCGATTATTTTCTGTACATCGTTCGCGTTCGGTTCCATAGTTGGTGTTAGCAGCGACTTGCAAGTAAAAGGGTTTGCGCGGTGCATGAATATTTTTTTTTTATTACTAAATACAGTGAAGATTTTTATAGTATTTGTTTTGCACGTTTTGACAGTTTTTTTTCAGACATTTAAAACTGCGCGATCTATTGGCATCAATTTTAAATGATCCGTTCAAATAATCTTTGAATTGTGAAAAATATAAATATTCCATAATTTTGTGCTTAGGAACGTTGATTAAACAAGAACATACCATTTTTATGTTCAATTCCAGAAAATGTTAATTTCAAACACAATTCAATAACAACTCCGTGCACGTCGCGCCATCTAGTGAGATTTAATTGAACCAAATTTTCTTTCTTAGCGCTGGGACTCCGTGCTTTGGTGTTGCTCTCAAAATCAATTAATCTGTTTAGTCTTTTCCTTACTATATTATGGTCGGTTTCCATTCAAACCATATGTATGACTGTCTGACCTCCACAACTCAGTCTTGGTTACCTGACTACAGTAACGAAAGTCAAAAGATATTCATATAGCAACTTACTCTTAGTTGAAGTGCTCTCAGTAAACACAAAAGACAAATTGAAAGATATCTTTTTACATAATATTTCGTTAAGATATCTTTATTTGATTATTTATCTTTCATAGACAAAAGTTAGTAATAAAAATGTAGATTGAATAATACTCTTTCATTGTATCGAAAAACAAAAAATATTATACAAGGAAGTTATGGCATCCTTTGTTTGTTGATTTTATTGGTACTTATTGAAAGAGAACGAACAAAATTAAATGAAAAGTTATAATTGGAATTCGTTTACTTTGTTCGTATATAGCGTTGAATTAAATACATAAAAAAATCTGAAATACTTATAGAACAGATATTAATTTTAGAAAGGAAAGTGATGAAACCTGTGCATTCATTATAACGCATCATAAAAGCTTTTATTTGTTTGGACAACGCTATAGTACTCTATTTCGTTTAACCGAGAGCTCTCAAGGGCTATGTTTTTCGTCACAATGGATTATCATCATCACAGCTTCAGCCTATAGATGTCCAATGTTGGAAGAATAATAGAAGCACACAAAGTTTTAAATCAATTGTTGCTGTCCCAAGTCTATAAAATTCACTTGGAACCTCACTTAAGTGACACATGAATTCGAAAGCGAACTCAAGGCCATTCGATGTCAGCGATGGCAGTGGTCGAAATGGATCAATCACGTGACGTTGTTCGAATTTTGAAATGATGTTTAGACTGTGCAATAGTAAACACACTTAAAATTGTCGTTGGCTAAGATTACATTTTTTTGTACACTTTTTGTTGCTCAGTTTTCCGTACGCGCCATCGTAGTATGCATACAGTTATCGTGTAGTCATCAGTATCACATCGAATAGTGTGTGTGTGTGTGTGTGTGTTTGTTACTTCTTCACGCTCAAACGTCTGCATGGATCTGAATTAAAATTTGGCACATACATAGATTATATTCTGGAATAGCACATAGGACTTACTTATCCCGGGAATATGTTCCCTTGATATAATTTTCGACATTCACGCGGGCGAAGCCGCTGACAGAAGCTAGTCTAACATAAGACAGTCTTAACTATGTCTCCGCATGACCTAGGCGTTATGAGATTACCTCCGTCTATTACTAGAGCTCATATGTCACGGCCACAGTACGTGATTTGTCCTGCGTGTTATTGCATTATGCCTGTCATCCAGAGACATAGGTGGAATTATGTCTATGTCTCATGTTCCTGTAATTGCCGACATATTTAGTCGGAATTGTGTAATTTACTTTATTACCACTGCTCACAAAATGATGAAGAAACCAGCATGACGCCTTGGAACCAGAATTTAGATTACACGTGACTGACATCTTTCAATTCGCACTGAGTTTGAGTGGTGGATATGATCCACTACCTTACGGCGAAAGGAGCCTTGTTTGCCATCAGTGGAATGATTATGTTCAGTAAGTATTTGTTTTTGTTTTTGAGTGTGTTTATTTTTTATTCGTGTTTTATATTTCAAGCATTTTTATTGCTCCACGGTTTCCGGAAGCTGCCGATAGATGGCGGTGCTCAGGATTAAATGGAAAGTTGGTAGTTGAAGAATTTATTTTGTTAAGTTTTATGGGCGGGTAGTTTTATACTCATATTGTTGGTGACCTGTTGGTGGATAGTGTTCATGATCGTGTTCAGGAGCTCAGGGAGATGAAGAAATGAGTGGACTGTATATTTGATTAACAATTATATTAAAACAAAGAAAATAAGTAGCGGTACAGAATCGTTGCTTGAGGGGGACGCGAATGTCGTGGAAGCCGTCTGATGGTGAAGTGCGCCCGCCGCCGCCGCTCGCCGCCCGCGGTTCGTTGGCCCCGCGCCCGCGCCTCAGCCACCGGTGTCGCCATGCTCACGCGTTTGGTGGGTGAACATCCTCCCGCCTGTTGACGTCTTCAAAGGGAAGAGGGCAAATATTGTTGAACCCTCTTGTGATGACTCCTCTCTTTGTCTTCACGTCTGCCACGCGTGTGATGCCGTCGACACCCGCATATGTTCGTACTACACGACCTAGTGCCCAAACAAGTGGTGGAAGCGCCTTGTCTCGGATGAGCACAAGTGTTCCTTCTCTAAGTTTCCTGTCTGAAGCAACTGACCATTTGGTTTTCTGTTGAAGTAAGGAAACATATTCATTAGAGAACCGCAGCCAGAAGTGTTGACGGATGTACTCAATCCTTTTGAAGCGGTCTAAGCAGCTGATGGGTTTGTCAGGAACCTGTGAAGACGGTACAGACGTGAGTGTTCGTCCAATTAAAAAATGGGAAGGAGTGAGAACAGACAAATCGGATGGGTCACAGGACAAAGGAGTTAGAGGACGGGAATTTAGAACGGCCTCTATTTGACACAGACAGGTTGCCAGTTCCTCGTAAGTGAAGTTGGTGAGGCTTAGCATCTTTCTAAGATGGTTCTTGGTGGACCTTACGGCAGCTTCCGCCATGCCATTAAAGTGCGGGGAATAAGGAGGAGAAAAAACAAATTTAATGCCTTGCTGTGCCATTTCAGATGCAACATTAGAGTCATTAATAATTCTTTGTAAATCATTATCAGCACCCACAAAATTCGTGCCATTATCTGATAATATGCTTTGAGGTTTACCCCGACGAGACGTGAAACGATTCAGAGCTGCAATAAAACCTTCTTTTGTTAGGTCGGTGACGAGCTCCAAATGGACTGCCTTCGTTGCATGACAAACGAAGATACATAAATAAGACTTTGTTAGCTTACAACCGCGACCCTTTCGGTCAGCTATCAGTACTGGGCCAGCATAGTCAACACTAGAGTTAAAAAATGGAAAATTAATATTGGTTCTAGAGCATGGAAGTTGACCCATGAGTGGTTGTATATTTTGACACTTGTATCTGAAGCATCTCATACATTATTTGACGACAGTCTTAGCAAGATTCCTGCCGCCTAAAGGCCAATAGTTAAGTCGCATATTTGCCAACAACAATTGCGGACCAGCGTGGAGCAATCTTTTATGTTGCATATGAAATAGAATTTTAGTAAAGTGATGTTTACTACAAAGTAAGATTGGATATTTTGTATTATAATCGTAAGGTGAGTTATCAAGTCTGCCTCCTACGCGTATAATTCCCTTTGCATCAACAAATGGTGTCAATGAAATTAAACGATTTTTACGAGGCAGAGATTTTCCCGACTTTAAAATATTGCACTCTTTTGGAAACATCTCTGCTTGTGCACTAAGTAGTAAACATGTTAAAGCGTTATCTAATTCATCAGTAGAAAGCGAACCATGCAATTTGCAATTAGAATTTTTTAAATTATAAATAAATCTATTGATATAGGCAATGATTCTTTGAAGATGATTGAAATTAGAATTATTATGAATTAATGACTGAATTATTGAATTATTGGATGATTGATTAGACTTAATATTAGTATTATTTTGATCAGTGAAATGACACACTACTTCAGGTAGATCGTGTTTCACGCTATTACAGGGCATAATAGGCCAGCCACTTTCGCAGCCTTGCAAGAAACTAGGGCCCGTCCACCATAACGAGCATTCACCGATGGAATCGGCCCTCGCCCCGCGAGAAACAAGGTCCGCCGGATTGTCCTTCGACGGTACATACCTCCACCGGTCTCCAGCAGTGCTTTCCTGAATTTCAGCGACTCGATTACGTACAAAGGGTTTTAGTTGATTAGGCAACATGTTAAGCCACCCCAACACGATCATCGAGTCGCTCCAAAATAGTCGCTTAACTATAGGCATAGTTAGGGATTCCATTACGGTAATACACAGTCTTGCACCCAATAGCGCAGCACAAAGTTCAAGGCGCGGAATGGTTACAGTCTTTATTGGTGCTACACGATTTTTGGACACTAAAAGTTGTATCTTTACTGATCCGTCATTACATACTGACTTAACATATATGCATGCACCATATGCCCTTTCTGAGGCGTCACAAAAAATATGCAGTTCATGTTCCACCGCTAAATTGCAGCAGACCCATCGTGGAATATTTAAACTGTTCAGACTGGGAAGTGTGCGAACAAAAGTAGACCACATTTCGATTATCTCAGGTGAGACTTCATCGTCCCACTCGGACTGCTCAACCCATAATCGCTGCATTATTAACTTCGCTTCCACGATACACGGGCCAACCAGTCCTAGGGGATCAAACACCTGACTGATTACAGAAAGAATGTGCCGCTTTGTTATTTTTTCTTTTGTGGAAATATTAATTAAAAAGGATAAGGTGTCAGTATCACAAAACCAGTGCAAACCCAAGGTTTTAGATGAATGGGAGTGACTGGACAAGTCTAATGAACTAGATTTCCCTACGTTACCTATTGCTTTGAGGATTTCCGGACTATTAGATTGCCACTTTCGTAAGAAAAAATGAGCAGATGAAAGAATGGAATTAATTTGTTTCACTAGATCTATAGTTTCCGATATTGTAGAACTACCGCCCAAGTAATCGTCTACATAAAAATCCCTTAAAATTGCAGACCTCACGTTGTCCGAGGTAGCTTCATCCGCAAGACTTACCAGACACTTTGTTGCTAAATAAGGTGCGGATGATGTCCCATAAGTGACTGTGTTTAATCTATAAGTCTTTAACGGTTCTTTGGGATCTTTTCTAAAAATAATTTGCATTAATGATCGTTGTGAATGAGTCACTTCTATGCAACGATACATTTTTTCTATGTCACCAGTAACAACATATTTGTGTTGACGAAATCTTAGCAGAATTGAAAATAAATCATCCTGAACCTTGGGCCCTACCATAAGAATATCGTTAAGTGATACCTTGGAAGAAGTAATGGCAGATGCGTCAAACACAGCTCTCAGCTTCGTTGTCGTACTGGATTCGCGAATTACCCCGTGATGAGGTATAAAATATTCTATGTCCTTGTTTGAATTTGGCCTTGACTTGTTAACTTCAGTCATGTGACCAAGGCTTTCGTACTCATTCATAAACTCGATGTATCTGGCCTTGAATTCTGGCTCCCGTTGAAAGCGACGTTCTAGCGAAAGAAAACGGTGTTTCGCCATATTGTACGAGTCACCTAATACGCTTGGATCGGCTTTCAAAGGCATAGTAACAATAAATTTACCGCTATCATTACGAATGGTTTTTTGTTTGAAATTTAATTCACAATCCTGTTCCTCTTGAGACAGGGCGTGCTTAGAAGAGATGGAGTCCAGCTCCCAAAACCTTGTCAAATCAGGTTGTTCGGTTGAGTGGGCGAAATTACAAAAATATGAGCCCTTTTTAGAAGACGAACGAAGCTGAGCAACTGGACCAGACACTATCCAACCAAATTTGGTTTCATATAGCTTAGGCATGCGTTTGCCTAAATCAATGGTAGCAGTGCCTATAACGCTCCAAAATATTTCTGCGCCTACTAATATGTCAATGACTGTAGGAATATTAAATGTAGGGTCTGCTAAACGAAGACTTGACGGAATAGGAATATTTGTCGTATCGACATAAGTGGATGGCAAACGTTTAGTTGTCTCAGGTAAAATAAGGCAGTCCAAATTAATCCTATAGTCACCATTACAAGACTCAATATTTAGATTGCAAGACTGTGTACTGTAGGAAGACTGTTGGTTGATACCTGTGACAGTGGAGGTAGTTTTATGTCGGAACAAACCCAGTTTTGTGCAGAGGCTCTCCGTCATAAAGTTGGCAGTGCTGCCGTTGTCAAGCAGCACTCGAGCGTTGACTCTTTCACCGCTGTTGCTCACCGCTTTCACAATAGCTGTGGACAGTAATACATTGGATGTACTAGTATGGTGTATAGTATCAGCTGATAAGACGACACTGTTTGAAGTATCGATTGGTAAGGCGACACTATTTGACGCTGAAGGCATTGGGTCTTGATAAGGCTGCTCAGTCGGTTCAACATGCAAGAGAGTGTTGTGCCTGGATTTGCAATATCTACAACCAGCTAATCGACATTTCTTGGTTACATGACTCGAGCGCAAACAATTTAGACAGACATGTAATTCCTTAGCCTTTTGTATTCGTGATTCAGTAGGTAAACTTTTAAATAAATCGCAAGTATATAAAAGATGATCGTTAGAACATAATGGACATTTTAATTTGTTTTGTAAATTGTTATTAACTGATATTTTGTTTTCTAACTTACTATTCAGCCTTTCTTTGCTATTCTGATTCTCTGTGTTGCTTGAAATAATAAAGGTTTTTTGTTTACTATTCACAGTAGTGCTTGGCTTATTTTGATTAGCCTCTAGTGTTTCTAAGAGATCAGCCCTACCATTAATAAATGAAATTAATTTCGACAAAGTAGGAGATTCAGACAATGCATTGCGGTACTCTTCCCATTTTCGGTTTGTATTTAAATCTAACTTTCTAGATATCATAAATATTATAAGAGTATCCCAATACTCTGTCGGCTCCTTTAAGGTCTTAAGTGCCCGTAATTTTTTATTTATGACATCAATAAAACCCCGCAAAGAAGAAGATGATTCCTTCATTATCGGTTCTACATCGAATAGAGCCTGCACATGATTATTAATTAAAAGGCGATTGTTATTGTAGCGATCACATAATAAATCCCAAGCGATTACGTAATTTTCACTCTTAAAATCGATATTCTTAATTACTTCGGACGCAATACCCTTCAGAGATGCACGAAGATAGTGAAACTTATTTATGCCATCGATACAATCGCTGCTATGTATTAAAGAAATGAAGGTATCTCTAAATTCTAGCCAGTACTGGTAACTCCCGTCAAATTGCGGTAAATTAATTTTGGGTAAGCGAACAAAGTTATTCTTAAACGATGCACCTGGTTTCGAGTCCATTGTAGTCTCCGAACCCTCACGCTCAGCACAGCTGGTCTGCAGCTGGCTGCGCGCCTTGGCAATCAATGTGTGGTACCGTTCTTCAATCTGATATCGTTCCACGTACTCGTCCTCAGGTTTCGCCGACGCTAACTCGATCTCCATCTGTAATGCATCGAAAATATCGTATACAGCTTCAAATTTGCTCAAGCGGCCTTCTAAATCAATCCGTTGAAGTTCTGATATAAGCTTTGAAGAAGAAAGAACAGCAATATATGTACTTTTCAAAGTTGGTAAGCTTCGCTTTAATGCCACTGCGCTGTTTTACTAATTTATCGATATCCATGTTGCACTTAAATTTGAGAATTGAAAAGACTTTAAAAACTTTTAAAATCTGAAATTAATTCAAAGCAAAAGAAAAAAAAAGGTTTATTTTAAAGTAAAACTATCAAAGCAAGTAGCAAATCATCGAATAAATCAATTCAAAAGAACAGCCAGCTGACTAATTAACCGTTAAGTTGCATAAAAAAGTTAAGTCGGTAGCAAGCACAGCTGATGGCAGAACAAAGGAGGTGAGTCACTGTCCGAGAACGCAACCGGTCTGCAGGTACAGCGCACTGACTAAACCCGTTATATGTACTAATTAGCACGTTAAACATGCGCGATAAAGCGATTGCGAATTACTTTAACACTGCTTGTAATAGATGGAATGCTACCAATCAACCTGTCTGTCTTAATAAAGGCGAAGTAAGCGAAAGTGGGAAAAAAATTGATTTTAAAACACATTAATAAGTGAAATGGATGAATAGGAAAAAAGGCAAATAATTGGAACGAACTCACAGAGGTCCTTAACCGTTTCACCAGTCGACTTCTTCAAACTGCAACGGCGATTTTGCTGATCGATGACGGTTGACATTCAAATCCTCTCCAACGGTTTACTTGAAGACTCCTTATTCTTGTTTACTCCTGGATGTTTCCCGGTAGATGGACCATGTTCATGATCGTGTTCAGGAGCTCAGGGAGATGAAGAAATGAGTGGACTGTATATTTGATTAACAATTATATTAAAACAAAGAAAATAAGTAGCGGTACAGAATCGTTGCTTGAGGGGGACGCGAATGTCGTGGAAGCCGTCTGATGGTGAAGTGCGCCCGCCGCCGCCGCTCGCCGCCCGCGGTTCGTTGGCCCCGCGCCCGCGCCTCAGCCACCGGTGTCGCCATGCTCACGCGTTTGGTGCGTGAACAGATAGTCAGTTTTAATGGTGGCTGTAAAGTTCAGTTAACGTGTTAAAAGACAGGTGTATACAGTAAAGTTGTAACAAAACGTTGCCTTTGCAAGTTTTTAGTGGAGTAGGTATTAAAGGAAATATCGTCGTTATAGCCCAGTGATAAAGACGTCACTAACTGACTTTCCAAAAATAAGAAAGTTCGACTTAATGATTTTTTTTTAAATATTTGTTCACCCATTACTCCGTCACTTATCCGATATTGTTTTTTTTACCGTTGTACTCTTGAGGTGGTCCCATCGTCACTAATTCAGGTTCTGATGACCCCATGGAAATCGAGAGAATTCTAGAATTTCATAGGCCTAAATATAGCGATAACACTATTATTATTATTCGGGAATTGAATTTATGATTGCATTTTTCATGTAGATATGATTTTAGACATTTTAACAGGGGTTTCTTTATCTGTTATCATCATTGCGTGTGATGCTACGTGTCTGATGCACTGCTTAGCTGTTTTTCAAGTATATTCAGGTTGGCTTCCATTCGATCAAATACCAGTATTATTCACTGGTTCTGATTTAGAGAATAATATAGTTTCTTACGCAAGGGTGCTACATTTCCTTAACCTATTCTAGTGACCTTACATAGTGCTGTATTTGATCATCCCTAACGAACTTTCTTTGGGCAGCATCGGATTCACGTCATAACTTTCTGAAGTTGTAGTACATGACGTCAGATTGGATTAATAAAAGATGCATGAAACTTTGGTTTTGTATGCTGGCCGCATTTGTTTGTTTGTGAGTGAGGGTTTTATTTTGTTCGTTGTTATGGAAGTGGATGGTGTTTTTATTTGGCATTGTTAATTCTTTGTTGTACACCAAAAACAACATTACATACAGTGTGATAATAAAGTACATGTACAAAGGCGAGCTTAACTCAATGTTGAGTTCTCTTACAGCAAACCCTAGGATGACAGAGAAAGATGACATTATAGAGGGCAGGATCCAGTGTCCAAGTTTAAAATTACTTAAGACGAATAAATTAAATATACATAAATACATATTATATTTTTGTTAATTCTTTACTTCACAGAAATTGTTCGATGTACAAACCTATGTAGGTAATATCCAGTGGTAAGGTTTTAAGTGGCATTGGGAAAGGTTAAGTGGAGTTGGGATCGCGAGCTTCAAGTGCAGTTGCAGCTTTGGAAGGCCATCCACAAGAAGCACTGATCATCTGGCGAGGGTCGCTGGATTTCGCTGAATACGACAAGCACAAGGCCGGTCGATGTGGCGTCGCTAAGAGGGCCCCCTCTACCTATGCTCAGCTGAGGACAACGTTCAGCTGAAATATTGATGATTTTTCGAATTAGTTTGTGCAATTAAGTTTTATTCGTCATAATTGAAATTCCATTTGAATATGCTCTCTGTTAGAAATATGTACTTAATTGTAATTTTAGCCTGATTACGTGTTCAAGGATATACATGATTGTACATTTTTACGTCTCCTAATTTGGACAGATGATTATATTGCTTCATGGGTAACTACACTAAAGGCAATTTGTATAGAATTGGTAGACAGAGTGACGTGTAGTCTATTAGCATTCTTTCAGGGGTTGATAGTACCTACTCTGGAATATGAAAGAAAAGCTTTTACCATGAAAAAAAATCTGTAATCGCGAAATAAAAATCCCGTTGTTCCTTGATTTTTACCCGACTACGGCGAAGAAAAAGAGAGGATTATGTTTTAGACTAGTATGTGTGTATGTATGTATGTTTATGCCTAAACTTGTTTTACCAATAAACTATTTTCATGTATGTTCATCTGTTCCTTCATAACTTCTAAACTACTTATCATTACTTGACAAATGGTGTCGTTGGAAGCGTCTTGTTTGTTCGCTGTTTATAGGATATGTGACGTTACATTAAATTGAAGATGGCGCTCTCTAGGGGGATCGAAGACAAGAGCAAAATAATATATTTTGCCCATCATGTAGTATCATTGAACAAGGATTTTAAAATGAAGGTAGGGTTTGGTACATCATGTTTTTGTCAAGCGTACCATTTGCGAGATATATCCCGTCAAAATCATGAAAACAATTTTTTACCCGACTACAGCATCGCAAAGTGTTGTTTGATCGGTATGTATGCATGTATTCATTTATGTCCATTTGTTCCCTCAAGCTCTGCAAAAACCCCAAAATACTTTAAATAAAAATAAGTTAAAAACTAAATCCCGACTCCTGAAAAATTACGCTCTAAAAAGTGTGAAACAAGAAAATGCAGAATGTATTGTTTGGCTTTGTAAGGCGTGAGTGTATTTATGTGAAAAAGTAGAAGTATGACATGGTGTTAGCAAGATAAGGTATGCAAAAGAGTGTCACAGGAGATTAAGAAATATTGATTTTCCTGCTGAGTGCATAACGTGTGCAGATTCGTATTGCTGTGACACAAATCACAGACGTGCTCTTGATAAACTATATGCTGACATTGTAACTGCATTACGTAGTGCTGCATTCGTGGGTCGAGGAAGCACTAATGCTGCGGTTGATAAATTGCAAGTGGTAGGCTGGAATAATAACGTCAGCGAGGTTCACCGAGAGGCCAGGGCGAAATTCTTTGAATGGGTATCGTGCGGTAAGCCTAAGTGTGGCATAATATACACCGAAATGTGCGAAACCAGAAGGGTGTTCAAATCTCGATTGAAATGGTGTCAAAATCACGAAGATCAGTTGAAAATGGACACCCTTGTTGGTGAGCATGATAAGGTAAATATAAATATATCCGTGGTTTTTGCCAGAATACTAAGAAAATTAACGTTAAGGCAGGACTACCGGTGAGCGTCGATGGGGTAAGTGAGTTAAAGGGCATAGCCAACTTATTTAGGTCTCATTTTTCTGTAATACCTCAGCTAGGTAGAACGGATGCGATGGACAATATTGAGGCACCAATCGGTGTACTTGGAACCAGTTTCCATGCAAAGATGTGGCTAAAGTAATAAAATACATGACCAAAGGCAAATCCCCAGGTCACGACGGCCTCAGTATTGAACATCTACAGAATGCCGGCCCACATGTGTCTAGGGTGCTGGCTATGTTCTACTCGCTATGTGTCAGTCACCCCTACCTACCATTCGATTTTATGAAAACAATTGTAGTACCTGTAGTGAAAAACAAAACTGGAGACTTAGCTGATAAAAGTAACTACAGGCCTATTTCTCTTGCAACAATTATAGCAAAAGTGTTTGACGGTTTGCTTGAGATACAGTTAAATAAATACGTTAAATTGCACGATAACCAGTTTGGATTTAGACCAAAGCTGCCAACGGACAGTGCAATACTGCGACTCAAGCGTGCCATCAGATACTATACTGATCGTAAAACACCAGTTTTCGCGTGCTTTCTCGACTTGTCCAGGGCTTTTGATCTGGTGTCGTACGATGTGTTGTGGCGAAAGCTTGAGAGCATAGGTATGCCACATGAACTTATTAAAATCTTTAAGTATTGGTATACGCATCAGATTAACAATGTCAGGTGGGCGGGTACTGTGTCTGAACCGTATAGACTAGAATGTGGCGTAAGACAGGGTGGATTAACCTCACCCACGCTATTTAACCTGTACATGAATGAGCTGATTGTCACGCTCAGCAGTCAGCATTTCGGCTGCCATATTGATGACGTTTGTGTAAACAATCTAAGTTATGCAGACGACATGGTTCTGCTGAGCGCGTCGGTGTGTGGAATTCGAAAATTATTACGGTTGTGTGAGGAATATGTCGTCAGACATGGTCTTTTATATAATGTTGTTAAGAGTCAATGGTCTTCCAAGTTGGCAGCAAACCCCCAGAACATGTTCCTACAATTGACCTGAAAGGTGTGCCCTTAGAACGTGTTACGCAGTTTAAGTACTTGGGACACTGGGTAACAGCTGACATGAGGGAAAATGTTGATATTGAACGGGAGCGAAGGGCGCTGTCGATAAGAGCAAATATGATAGCTCGTAGGTTTGCAAATTGTTCCCATCAAGTAAAGATAACGCTATTTAAAGCATTTTGTACCTCTCTCTACACGTGCAGCCTATGGGCTTCATATACAAAGGCTTCCTACAGCGCCCTTCGTGTCCAGTATAATAACGCATTCAGGGCGGTGTTGGGGCTGCCCCGCTTCTGCAGCGCTTCGGGCATGTTTGCGGAGGCGCGCACCGACTGTTTCCACACCACCATGCGCAAGCGGTGCGCGTCCCTAGTGCGCAGGGTGCGGGCCAGCTCCAACACTGTTCTGGCTATGATCGCTGGCCGCTTTGATTGCCCTTACATCAGGCATTGCTGCAGCAGACATGCTCCGAGGTCGCCCTCATTATAGTCATTGTATTTATATGTATCTTGTATGTCTATTGTGTGTTTTCTAATAATCCACCCATTGTTTTTTTGGTCTTCCACTAATCTTTTGACCATCCTCATTCCTCCACATCACATGACAATACCATGAAAACCGATTTACCACAAAACTTTTCAGTCACACGTTGCACTGTCGGACTTCTTGTCACGTTACAACGTGTAGGTGTTAGTAATAGAATAATTTAAATGAAAACTCATTTACCTATCAGAACATTAAAAGTTCTTTCACATTTATCTCTGGGACACTACTTGCAACATTATGTTTCTCTAGTATTACTGATTTCTACAGGATGCTAAGACATTTACTCACCAGGTAAGTGGCCTGGTTTGCTACCTTATCACAGCTTTTCTAAGACCACACACAAGTAATATCATTAAATAAACGGAGTTATCAGAAGAAAATCTGTAAAATCGCCGCCATACTTCCGATTAAAGCATGTTTGGAATTAGATATTCATAGATACTGATAATTATTATTAACAGCGATTAACCGCAGTGGTAGATTCACAGATTTTTCAATTTACTTATCATGGTACGCCAGTTAGTGAGAAGTACTAACGAGTACAGTTGGGTACTCAAGTGTTAACATTATAGAAACATATATTTATACACCTACCATTCTATGTTAACATGTTTTTGGACAGGGTCTTAAGTGGCGATAGCCTTGGTCGCAAGATTCTGAAGTGGCTACTGCGGATAGGCGAACGCTGGAAATCCTCTCAAAGAAGACCACTGAGGGCCGTAGGAGTACACTGGTTGCGAGAAGCACAGGACCGGTCAATGTGGCGATCCTTGGGCTTATAACCAGGCGTGGATAGCTTTTGACTGAAATAATGATGATGGACAAATTCGATTGACTGGCAAAATTTCCCATCATACCTATGCCAGTCAGTCAGACATGCCAGTGAGTATAGCCGTAAACAAGCTAATTTCTTTACGCTGCTCACACACTCAGCTTCTTTTGCCAAGGCCTTCTGGTCCATCAATACCATTTTTTTTACTTTGAATCTTAATTAAAATCTTAAAATAATCCATTTATATAATAAACTGTAACTCTAACAACATAATTAACCCAAAATTCAAGCAAAAGGGTACACATTTTACAAAGAATTTCAACGCAAATACGTCGTAAGTTAGAGACTAAGCAACTTAATTTAAATTTGAATGTAACATCAGTCATTCAATTATTCTGCAATCTGATATAGAACATTAATATTTAAATGGACTATCAGTGCAGTAATGAATTTTGTTGGAGATGGTACAAACTTACTAAGTGCACCCGTGTCACTCAACTTAAATAAGTCGAATGAATCTGTTGCAAGTATAAAGTAGTCAGCGACTTAAAATAAATATTCGCAAAAGCTGAAGTTTTTATGAAAGACTAGCTGCCGTCCGAGGCTCGACCTGCGTGGACTTGTACATTATTAATTATAACCTGTGTTATTCTGATGTTTATCCTAATTTTCTGTATAGTTTCATTAAAATATGTTCAGTAGTTTATGTGTGAAAGAGTAACAAAAATCCATCCAACAAACTTCCGCATTTATTGTAGTAAGGATGGACTGAATCCAAAGAATATACCTCTTGTCAGTTACTTAACATCACGCAACCCAAAAGGTAATACTGAGGTAGGAGAACTGTGTACCAATTGATCACCTTCATTTCGCAAATTATTTTTAAGTCCCATATAAAATGGGAGCGAGCCTAATGCCATCAAACGGGAACCAATCTAGACACCACGCCGTTACTGAAGAATTGCAGATGAAAAACCCAATGATATTTTTTCCGCCCTGGGAAATCGAGTCCAGGACCTCATACTTATAGCACTGGCAGTCATTAGACCAACAGACGTATAACATAGCGTCAAGTTGCCTGAAGATTTTAGCAGACGCCTATTATTGTTGTGTTAAGCATTTTCTCTCGTGCCTTGGACCGACATCATCTCAATTAAAACGATACGCAGCGTTTTATCGGACAACCTTAAATAAGACAAGAAAGTAACAATTACTGTATCTGGTTTGACTGCTACATATTCTATACTAGGACTTTCCTGGAGCTACGCTCGTGTGGAATTAATATGTCCATCAGGATAGTAAACCTGATCAGAATTGATAGAAAGTCATTATCATATTCTACCTAGACTTTTTCTAATTTTACAATTTTGGAAACTCTCGTGGATAAAACTGATATATACAAACATTGATGAATGGAGAAGAAGATAATGATAGGAGTTGAATACCAATATATTCGGATCAGGTCTTTTAACTTAGAGCGACTGCCTGTCTGACCTCCACAAACCAGTAATCGAGTAACAAGATACCCCTTGCTAAGACTGACTGCCAGACCTTAAGGCTGTAGATAACATGCTCTCTGCCTAACTCTTCTTGCATCACATCACATCAGTATTTAGAAGTTACATGGGTAGACTATGACCTCCCGCCCTCGGTGGGTTGCCGTATTGTCGAGGCGGGGGGGCTCAGTAACCGTGGCTTGGTCACCCACGGTGAAGTCAAAAGCCGACGACGTAGGGGCCAACATGTAGGTTGCGGTGCTGCCTGGGCGACATCGCAACTGAGGTGGGCCGCGATGTCGTATGGGGCTTCCCACACCCATACGATAACGCGGTTGAGTTCTGGAGACCACGGCGGGAGAGAATTTGCAGTGCGCAGCTTTCCCTCCCTTCCGCGACCTGTACGGGGTCGCCACCGTCTGATAGCGGACGCGGTGGGGCCGCAGGGCAGGAGGAATGTCAGTATAGCGTTGGCCGCTCTTCCTATCCCCTGCGGCTGAAAAATGGTAGGTGGCGGGGTCATTGACTTTGACCCGTCACAAGGGGACCAAGAGTGCCATACACGGGATCATCTGGCACCCATGTGCTAGTTTGGTCCCTGGGGTGGTCACGGCGCACAGTGTGTTCTGGTGCGCTGGTTATGGAGGGTACTACCCAGAGGAGGGTCCGGTGACGGACAGCCGCGGCGGGTTCGCAGTGAGTGCTAACGCGTGCCCGTGTTCCCGCCATAAGCGGCACAGGATGACACCGTAGAGTTTTAGTGGGTTGTTATCCCACATAACTACGCTATCTCCCCGCGGTAGCGCAGTATGCATGAGCAATCTACGCAAAAAAAAAAATACTTTGACCTGAGTTAGTATTTAAGATACGCTTTATCTCAGTAATGGTTTACGTGACATAATTTTCAACTTTCATGTATTCGAAGAGCGAAATGGAAGAAACATTGAAATCTGGCGAGTTATACAAATTACCAAATATATTAAGTAGTGCCATTCGAAAAGAACTAACCGGACCGACTGGAAGACGATGCGTTTGAAGGCCTCTCACCAGGTGGACCGATGACCTGGTGAAGGTTGCGGGGACGAACGGTGCCGATCATCGCTTCGGGGAGGCCTATGTCCAGCATTGAGTCTTTCGGCTGATATGACGATGTTGATTCGAAGAAAGCTCATAAGCATTTGTATTCCGAAATAAAATCTTAAAAGAAAAATGCGTGTCCAATATTTTTGGGTAATCTAACTGACGGACTAAATAGTTTTCATTTTGTCATCTACCTTTACCGCGAACTACCATTAACCGTAGTTGTTCTTGATTCGCTACCAGGGGCCTGCTTGCAATTTTTTTCACGGCCATGCTATTAACCAAACCCGACATAACTTAATTTTAGATGTCATCTCTTTGTTTGAAATTTTCAATACTTTTCAATTTTATTCTGAATTCTTTTCTCGACTAATCTCTCGGTTTCTGAATTGGCAATTTAATGTAGAAAACTTGTCAAACTCTTTAATAACTTGAGGACTTGTCGCCTTAGCTTAAAGTAAAGTTTGGCAAATCTCAACAATTCGGAAACGAATGTATAGCAGTCTGCTTAATTTGTGGGAAATAACACTCGACGTAAGTTAAATTAATTAGACAGTCTGATTAGTCAGTCATTTACCATTTTTTTTTTATTTGTTATAGGCTCGCGTTTGACCACTATCACTACCACTATCACTATCTTTCATTTCAGTAAAACACAAGATTTTATCAAGAACAATTTCATTAATCCCCTGAGTGAAAATATATAATAAAATATATGGGTTTATCCACATCAGTGTGTCATAACATCGTATATTGGTCATAGATCTTTGGCATGACGCCCGGTACACTCGCGAACTCTGAATATTTATAATATTCGTTTGTATGCAGCAAAATGCAAGTGTAAAATGTATGGCTGAAATCATTCTATATCGTTTTGTTATTTCAATAGTTTTGTTTGGTATTATGAACAGTACCTTTTTTTAGCAACATTGTTCGAAAAGAGGTTTTTTGGTTTCGCAGCTTTAAAGTTATCCCATTTTTAATCGATTTCCTAAAAAGGGGGAAGTTCTCAATTCGGATGTTTCTATTTTTTTTCGTGCCTTATTCTATCATGTATGCATGCAAATTTTTATGAGATTAAGAATTTTTTTCTTGTTTTATACGGTTTACTTTCGAGGTGGTTACTTATCACCAAATCAGAATCTGATGATAGGATCTCATGGAAATCGAGAACACTCCTGAAATATTATAGATATAATATAGTGATATTGGTATTTTCAATTACATGGCAAGCATTTGTACTCAGAAAGTATTATTTGGTGAATTGGCACTCCTGAATAAGTTTATCATGGTAATAAGATATCTCGAAAAGTTAACAGACTATGATGAAGCAAATACTTATAAATAAATGGTACTGATGAAAATGGTAACATCGAACAGATCTGATGAAGCCGGAACTGGAACTCCGTAATAAAACAATGTGTCCGAGTCGTGTTTGGGCTTAATTGAATTAAGATGTACTCTGGCTATAAATGATTATTATGATAATTTGAGGTGCCAACACTAAACGACCTAAAAAGCAAAACACTACAAACCGAAAAATAACTTTGTTTTCCGAAGTTGGTGTCTGGTTACGCCAGTTTTATCGAAGTAATTATTTGCTTTTATTTTGAAATTGTAATAAATACTCATAGTTGTTTATGTCAAAATTACTCTGGTTTGGATGCTTGTATGTTACGCGGGTTAATGTGACCCTTGCTCGCCATTGGCCCGTTTGGATTGCGAACCCCGAACTGTCATACATCATCAACCAATAAGAAAAAAAAATGAGCTAATGTCGGCGCGCGCGAGCCAACGCATGTTCCGGGAGCTCCCGTATATCGGTTGTTTTTTCTGAAGATTCTACGTTAAAAGACTGTGTGTGATATCAAACCTGTGCGCCTGTGGTTCCTGAAAGTGCTGGCAGGAGCATTCGCCTTCGGGATATGCAGGTACGTCCAAGCCTAGGTACAATTGAATGTACAACTACGAGTCAGTCAATCAGCACCTATCAAAAAATACAGTCCACAATCTAGGGATTTCCATCATCCCCTTGTTATTTACGCACCATTTAATTTGGTCCATCTCACCGGATGACAATCGGATTAGAATTATTGAGAAAAATCCGATCGTGATTCGACTCGAGTTGGCTTTTACGCATAGTTGATATTGAACCTTGTTGCTTCGTACGTTAGGTTGAAAGTCGATTATTAGTACCATAGGTTAAAGACTAATATTTTGCAAATATCCCGTAGTATTCACTTATTACGCATTACATCACAGTTTATAACGTTATTTTATTATTAATTACAATATTAATACGTTTTCTAACGTGTTTAATAAAGTAAATCGCTCGCGCGTCGGTACATACGAAAATTACATTTATTTCCTACCTACCTTCATTCGCTTCGCATTCGCCTTTCTGCAAACGTTTATAAGTTCGCAGTTAGTATTCTTATCTGTTTTACTATCAGATTTTCGTTAAATATTCGCCCTAGTCTAAAAATTAGATTAGTGTTTTTTCGCCAATTAAACCAACCAAATAAGTTAGACCCGCGCTAGTCATACTTATTATAACTACGCTAGGGTTCTAGTTACTGGTCGGATAATTGTTCACAATCAGTTGCTTACAAGTCGATTGTTATTTACTTGGTTTAAGTAATAACTTTATTAAAAGCGCATCGAATTGTAGACAGCTATTATATTCTGCAAATCCTCGCTTTATACATACTGCAAAGGTATAAATAATTTTCGTTAAATATTTTATTTTAATAGGTAGGGAAGGTATATACATACATAATTATTATTTTACCGCCGCGCCGCGGGCAAGTATTAACCGTCGGCGTAGAATATCGCATTTTGTGCATCGCACCTATAGAGGTATAGGTACGTATGTCGCATCGTAGGTAACTTATCGCATCGACTTGTAAGTTTTGCGGTTATTTCGCTCGCATCGCATCGTACACTTTTCAGATACTTCATTTACTTATAGGCTAATCGCATCGCATCTTTTTATTTTATCGCGTGTAAACATTTACGCTTAATTTGTTTGTCGCAAAGATTGTTAACTCAGTTTGTGCATTGTTAAGTTTCAACAATGGCGGAAAAGGATGTGGATGGACATTTGTTACAAATTAAATTATTGGAAGCTAAGCGTCAATTGTATTTTGAACAAATAAATAAAACATTCCAGTTATCATCGAAAACAGATGAGAAGTCGAGGTATAACTTCTTATCTCAAGCTCGCGCTATTGATCAATTACGTAAGGAATTTGTAAGTTTGGTTGATGACATAAATTTATTAAACTTGCAAGTCGATCCCGACTACGATATTAATTACCAGCCGATAGCGGCCTTTGACGATTTGTATTATTTTATAAAGGAGATTTTCAATAGGTTGGATAAACCAAGCTCCCCTCCACAAGCCGCGCTAAATGCCGGTATTCAGGAACATACTATAAAGATTCCCCGTATTGAATTACCTATATTCGACGGTGAAATTCAGAACTTTCCGTATTTTTACGAAACGTTTAAACGTATAATACATGAGAATAAGACTTTGTCTGATTCGGAACGTATCCATTACCTAATTAGTCATCTTTCTGGAAAGGCTAAAACCATATGCGCTGGTATAGCTCCGGCTGCAGAAAATTACACCATTATTTGGCAGGCTTTGCTGGATAAATATAAGGATGACAGAGCTTTAGCTACGACATATTTAAATCAATTGTTTGCATTAAAAAATATAAACGGTACTTCAGCAAATAACTTGGAAAAATTAGTTGATAAATACGCAGCTACTGTCGCGGCCCTCAAACAACTTAATATTGATGATTTGAGTGATTTTATTTTTGTTTATATGGGACTTAGGCTTGTAGATTTAGATACAGCGAAAAGTTTCGAAACAGCGATTCGTAGTCAAACGGATATGCCTAAATATGATGAATTTGTTAAATTCTTACGAGAACAGGTTAAAATTTTGTATCGCACAAGCACTTCGTCGTCATCACAACAATATCGTGGCAACCCTACGACACTGCAGCCCGCTTCGAGCTGCCGCGCCGCCACCTCGCGTTCTTTTCCCGCGCCTCCGCGGGCTTTAGTTTCCACTCAGCAGACTAGAGCCTCCGGTAAGCTGTGTAAGCTTTGTAACAACACCGCGCACACGCATCTTTATGCATGTAAACCATTTACGGAACTTTCGGCTCTCGATAAATTTAAATTTGTAAAAGAAAATCGTTACTGCGTTAACTGTTTGAGTAATCAACATACATCGTTTTATTGTAACTCGAGCACTTCTTGCCGTAAGTGTAATGCGAAGCATCGTACGTTGCTTCATTTTGGTAAGGAAATTTCACCAGCGCAGTCGAGCACCTCCACTGTAGCTGTAAACCAGGAGACTGAAATAAGTGAGGTCTTGAACTTACTTGAAATCGAGGAGGAACTCACCTCAAATCCTGTCTTGGATGATTCTTCGCTTGAAGAGGAGAATCCAGAAGTATCGTTTTGCACATTGTCTTCTACAAAGTGCGAGTCGAAAGCAACTACGCAAATTCTTGCTACCGCAAACGTTTACGCTACCGGTCGCAATGGTCGAGATGTAGTGATTAGATGCTTATTGGATCCCGGATCTCAAAAACATTATATAACTACAAAATGCTGTTCTAAGCTAGGATTAAAGATTGAATCTGATTCACCTGTTGCTGTGAAAGGTATAGGTGGCTCAACGCAGATAGTGAAGGGCACTGTGAAAGTTAATTTCAGATCTCGATTTAATAATTCTAAATTTAATATTCATGCACTAGCACAAGACGAGGGTCATCGTTTTCCTATCGCGAAAGAAATAATTAAAGAGATCCAGTTAGATCATTTTGGTGATTATATTCAAGACTTAGAAAAGGGAAATTATTGTTCTCCACCTCTTAGAAAATTGAATCCATTTTTAAAGGATGGAGTTTTTCGTGTGAGTGGCCGCCTGATAAACTCAGATGAGAGTTTTGAAACTAAACAACCTATTCTGCTTCCTGGTAAGGATTATGTGGTAAACATGCTTATACGGTTTTATCACTGGAAATATTTGCGCACAGGTTCTGGATTATTGACATCTGCTCTCCGTGCTAGACAATGGATATTATCTGCTAGACGAGCAATCAGATCCATTGTCTCTAAATGCAATGTATGTTTTCGATTTAGGCCTAAACCTGGGTTTCCTATGATGGCAGATCTCCCAGTGCCTCGAGTGAAAGCTGTAAACAAAGCTTTTGTTCATACTGGCTGCGATTACGCCGGTCCAATCCATGTAATCCCTTATCGCGGCAAAGGTATAAGAAGTCGTAAGGCTTACATCTGCCTATTTACTTGTCCCACCACACGAGCAGTACATATCGAGCTTGCAAGCGATCTAAGTACAGCTTGTTTCCTGGCAGCAATGAAACGTTTTCTGGCTCGACGTGGATCTGTTCCATGTTTTTATACAGATAACGGAACTAATTTTATTGGTGCTCGTTCTTATCTTCGCGATTTATACACTTTTCTAGAAAATGAATACAGAACAGTTTGGAAGAAGGAGTTAGCCGAAAATCGTATTCAATGGAAATTAATCCCTCCAAACGCTCCCCACTTTGGCGGTTGCTGGGAGAGTAACGTCAAGTGCATAAAAACTCATTTGTATAAGGTCATCGGCCACCAGATGTTTACTTTTGAAGAACTTCAAACTGTTTTGGCACAGATAGAGTCATTACTAAATTCGCGACCACTGACCGTGCTTACCTCTGATCCTTCAGATCCAACGGCTTTGACGCCCGCTCATTTTTTGCATACGGCTCCTCTCAAATTTCTGCCAGCATCTGATGTAGTTGACTCGATTCCACATCTTTTAACGCGATATGAGCTCTTAGATAAATTAGTACAGTCATTCTGGATGCGATGGCGGAGGGAATATCTGCATGAGTTACAAGTTCGTCAAAATTGGAACTCACCATCCCTTCCTGTCAAAGAAGGAATGGTTGTAGTTATAATACAGGATAATGTCACACCCTTGCATTGGCCCTTAGGCGTCATAGTACAAACCTTTAAAGGCAAGGATGATGTTATCCGTGTAGCGACGGTAAAGACTAGACACGGTATTTATCAAAGACCAGTTGTTAAACTGTGTCCACTACCACCTCAATAGCAACTAGCAAAACTTAAGGCAGTCAGTTTCTAGCTAGGTAGTATTATAGTAATAAGTTATTTAAACGTATAAGGTAATAAGGTTCATGTCAGTAAATTATATATATATATTTTTTTTTTCTTCTTTTTCTTTGAAAGATTTCCTTTCAAGGCTGGGGGAAATGGTTACGCCAGTTTTATCGAAGTAATTATTTGCTTTTATTTTGAAATTGTAATAAATACTCATAGTTATTTATGTCAAAATTACTCTGGTTTGGATGCTTGTATGTTACGCGGGTTAATGTGACCCTTGCTCGCCATTGGCCCGTTTGGATTGCGAACCCCGAACTGTCATACATCATCAACCAATAAGAAAAAAAAATGAGCTAATGTCGGCGCGCGCGAGCCAACGCATGTTCCGGGAGCTCCCGTATATCGGTTGTTTTTTCTGAAGATTCTACGTTAAAAGACTGTGTGTGATATCAAACCTGTGCGCCTGTGGTTCCTGAAAGTGCTGGCAGGAGCATTCGCCTTCGGGATATGCAGGTACGTCCAAGCCTAGGTACAATTGAATGTACAACTACGAGTCAGTCAATCAGCATCTATCAAAAAATACAGTCCACAATCTAGGGATTTCCATCATCCCCTTGTTATTTACGCACCAGTGTCTTTGGTTTTGTTTTGTTTTCCGTTTTTTTTCATTGACGGCAGAAAAAAAAGTTATTAAATTTAAGTATTTTTTTTTTTGATAATTCTATTTTCTCGATGGTTTTGGAATTCTTCCTGGTATTTCGTTAGTAGGTATATTAGGTAGGTATATTTTTTAACTATTGCACCCATTGCATTATTTTGATAGATATGACTGAAATCCTAGTGTTCAATATTTATTCCTATTTAAAATATAATATTTTAGGTCAACCATTTTTGTTGCATGCTTAAAGCCAAAAACTATGCGTTTATTGCATAAGCGAATCTAATCCTACCGATAAAATGTGTCAAAAAAAAACAAAACATTATACTCGTCAACATTTGTGTGCTTGCCTGTACCTGCCATATATGTATTTCAAGGAAGTAGTCGACATGAATTGGGGTGGCAAATGTAAAGGTTTCCATTAGATAACTGATGCAAGTGCCACACTGTGCCGAGCAGACGCTATATTTATTTATGGCATGTTTTGTGAGTGATAGGCTGTGAGCTATTCGCTGATTTATTTAGTTGTCATTTTTTGGGTTAAATAACTGAATATTGTGTATTGTGTATAATATTGTAAAATGCAAAGATGGACACGCCACGCCTACTTCCATTTTTTATTGAATCTTGATTTATATCGAAATGCAATAAAAGGTCACCATGTGCCATTACACAATCTCTGGTACCTAAATTCACATTTTTAGTCTAAATAACCTAACCAACTTAGTTTACTTTTTAAAGGCATGCTCTTACGGTAAGAGGCCTTAGACAAAGTGTCAATCTGTCTCCAATAACGGTTGTCAAAACATCCTTTGTATTTGGAGTCGAGCGACGCAACATGTCCTCTTCTTTGATGTTTCTCTTTTAGTCACCCCCTTACTAGCCATCTTAATCAAAACAATCGTAATCAAAACAAGAGACGACCACCACTAAGCTAACACCATCTACAAACTATTTATTTACAACAAGTAAAAATTAAAAATTTCCAAAACCACCGACAACTCTTTTTTATTCCATTATTTTTAAATAATTTTATAATTTATCTAGTAGTAGACACGCTTTGATCAACGATCTATCGAAAATGTAATTATGACACGAAATCTTGCGAAAATATCCCGATTCAAACAGTAAAACGCTCATTACTTTTGAACGGCTGAACCGATTTTCATCAAACATACCTAGTTAAGAACACGCCCGATAACATCATCTTTCAAACAAAAATAAATTAAATAAAAATCGTTTCATTAGTTTAGGAGCTATGATGCCGAGGACCGGCTTAGCTATGGACTAAGCAATTATAGTATTGAATCCCAACAGGCTTACTATTTATAGTAAAATTATGAGCTCTCTGCTTACAATATATGTGTACAATTCAGGCTTAGAATACTTAAGGGTATAAGGCTGAGGTTAGACTAAGATATTGTTTGCTAATGAATTTGTTTAATTTTATGTAGGTTATGAATTTCCGGAGTTTTTTTTTGTTTTTGATTGAGACAAAAATAACCACGTTAAACTAATATAAATAAAATCTAAATAATATGACCGAGGTGTTTTTGTGGTCTAAAAGTTCATATTGAGTTCATCAGCCTTTTAATGTTTCCACTACAGGGTCACAGGCTTCCTCTCACAGAGAGGGAATGGCTCTTAATCCACCACGCGGGCCCAGTGCGGGTTGATGAATTTCATATGTCTTTGAATTTTTGGAGACATGCCGGTTTCCTCACAATGTTTTCCTTCATCGCTTATAGAGCAGTAGTGATAAAATAATTTACTCGAAGTAAAGCGCCAGCCTGGGTTTGAACCCCGACCTACAACATGTAAGTCGGGGCCGTTACCATTCGGCCACCACTGCACTATATTGAGTACAAATATAACAAACAAATAAACATTAAATCTTTATTTCCCGAAGGTCAGTCACAGATATTTTTATTTCCCATCTAACAAGGGACGAGCCTTATCTCATCAACCAGCAACATATCCAGACTCTCGGCTACTACCCACTTTCCTACAAAAAACTTTCTTAGTTATTTCCCAATGTTTTCAGAACACAACAACAAGAGTCCTTCAAAGAAAACGAGACAAGTAGATACACGTATCTACTAACACACATCATATACTCGTAGATATCTGTCTGTCCCTACGTTAGTTCTGAAGGAGTGATGTCTGAGAAGGGTTCACCAGCGTGTGGCGGCATAATGAGATGGTACTCATGGAGGCTTTTGAATTACAGCCGAACTTTCTTGGTATTTATTTCAATATAGACCTTACGTAGAATAATTAAGTTATTCTAGACGGCTCGGTTTTGAAATTAAATCATTTCTTTTTGGTATTTTAAGTGCG
Organism: Orthosia gracilis; assembly: GCA_947562075.1. Taxonomy (NCBI): domain Eukaryota; kingdom Metazoa; phylum Arthropoda; class Insecta; order Lepidoptera; family Noctuidae; genus Orthosia; species Orthosia gracilis. Next base: position 8,076,489 of record OX387266.1, on the reverse strand, counting down.
TTTGACATGTGATTGACGACGCTTTAGTATTTAATTTAGGCTCCATAAACGATTTATTTGGGTTTAGCCAATTATGTTTTAAGCCTTAAATAGAAGAGGCTATATTATCTAAACAAATATTTATAAAGAGATTATATTGTTTGTTTGTTGGCTCTTAATCTAGAGTTATTAACCTAAATCTGAAACTACAGACACACCTACTTCACAACTAATACACTATGGTCATTACTAGTTTCTAACTGAAAAACCCAGTAACACTGCCTGACCTGGCAATCGAACTCAGGAACTCAACCTTAACTATAGGTAGCGTGACCGACCACTAGACTAGCGACATAATCACCTTCATATTTTTTCAAAAAAGCTCTCGTCTATAAAAACCCTTACAATTTCTAATCGCACGATAAAAGCCCTCTAATCATAGGGTTGAAGCACATAAGTAAACTCAATTACTCTAGCCCTTCACTGACATAGTACTTATTTAATATTTCAATTGAATACATTTGCTTGCTCTTGGCCATAATGTGCTAGTTTATTTCTGAGTAGGCAGTGTGATTGATAGTAATTATAGGTGTGGAAAAAAGGCATATTCATTGAGTGTGAAGTGTTGTTTTATTGTTTCTTGTTTATTCTTTATCTGATGTTTCAAAGTGTTTACTTTATCATTAAAAGCAAAATTAATCACTCTATTTGACAGAGAAATAATTTACGAAAGTACTAACCTTCTTGCTCTTCTTTGTTAGTATGTAAATATTACTTAAATTATTTGCCCATTTACGAGTGAAAATTGGCCTAGGCACTCTCTGTACTGCAATTCAATATTAAGTGGCCTCTATTTTTACCTCTAAATCTAATTCCAACTGAAAAAAAAACAAAACTAAAAACACAAAACCCAAAAGTAAACAAATATAACAGTATATTTCAGCCGCAGCAATAATAAATACTGAACGCCGCAGTACGGAACCATCAAGAATACGTGAAAAAATAACAACCCTAATTAAGCCTCAGAAGTGGGCTGGTGCTGGTATTGTTGACCAGAGACATGAATTTACAATGCTAAAATCCAGCCGTCTTAAAAAAAGAATATCAGTGGTGGTTTAAGGATTAGGTGACAGGGATTAGCGTTTGAAGCCTATTGAGTTTTTGATTGGGCCCGGGGCTTGCCATTATCTTATTTAATTGTAAGCAGTGATGCGGATCATAAAAGATAGAGCAATTAGTCGACCAAGACTAGAAGATTCCTAAGTAAAACTGTCGAATTGCAAACAGGGATTTCCACTTCTTTGATCTACCCAAACACTGTTTCTTTAACGTTTTTACTGCTTAACCGTAGCCATTATAAAAATGGGGCGATGCCAATCAGGTCAGGTTTAGTGTTGCTAAAACCCAGACGTGTCTTTTTCCGTAAAATGAGAGCCAATTCCACCCGGCTCCATGTTTTCGAGGTAAAACTTTGCCGATAACGGGCCATCTTGAGATTCTTGGCTTGACGTTGAGGTCAACTCTTAATCTCCATACATTGAGGCAAAGGCTCAGCTGGCTGCCAAAAAGTTGAGGATCCTTGCAAAGGTGAGACAGTATTTCATGCCAGAACAGCTGTTCAACTTGTATCAAGCGCAAGTTCGATCATGCATGGAGTACTGCTCTCATCTCTGGGACGGATCTGCCAATTATACCAGTTTGATGCAATAGAGTCGATTGAAAGGCGGGCCATTGACAGAAGCTCATTGGCAATGAGACACTGGTCGAATCAAAGCGCCAGACCCTTGAGCATCGACGCCGAGTTGCCAGCTTGTCGGTTTTTTATCGGTTACATTTCAGAGAGTGTGCGATGGAATTGCATGATCTAATTCCGCTTAGCCCGTTTCTTCATTGGACTACAAGACATACGGCGATGCGCCATCGGTACATGATGGACATCCCACCCATACGCACTTAACATTTTGGAAATACTTTCATTGTGCGTAGAGCTAAGGAGAGCATTTCCCTGCCGGAGTACGTGCTTCCCGATAGCTACAACCTAGGGGTCTTTAATTCAAAAGTGAATAGATTACTTCTAGGCAAGCGTGCCACACCATCGTTTACCATCAGGTGAGATGATGGTCAAGCGTGCCTATAAAGAATAAAAATAAAAGTGAAGCTAGATCCAGAGAGCCTAGACAAAGCGAAATGCAATCAGCGATTCACAGCCATGTTCACATGACCGATCCCATTTTTTTTGGGATTGATCATGTGACATTATAGTAGCGCTTGCCATACATTTTAGAGTTTTCGACTCTTGAATGTCAGTCTAGAGCCCAAGGTATTGCCAGTTAAAATCTAAATCTCTCATGACTTGCACCACAATATTTTTAACAAAGGAAATAATATAAAAAATATCCCGCGCAATAAGTTAATTTCTGTTTAGATTGTTTCAGGTTTTACAGCTGAAGTCTTGCTTTATAGCGGATAATCCAATTTTTATCTACGTTGCTTATATTATGATCCCTGGAGAAATAGGTGTGTCTGTAAAATTATTGTCTAAATCTAATATTGCATAGAGAGGAGGCCTTTGTCCCAGCAGTGGGATCGTTAAAAGGCTGATGATGGCTGATGATTGTAAATATATGAAAACACCTGTTACAAGATTACCAAAGTTCGTTTACTGATAGAAACCACCAACCAAGATTTATGTTAGCATAAATCTTACATACAATTATCCTGAGAGAAGTTACATGTCATCCACACAAACATTCAGTTTGTAAAAAACATTTTGATTTACAAAAGTTATTCATTTGAATAAATGAAAGCTCACCTTTTCATATATTTTAGCCGTTAAACATGTCGTATGAGAACAGGTTTGAAATAAACGATTTCATGAGATTTTATAGAACGCACGAGCAAAGATCGCTTATAAGCGTAATCCCAAAAACTGTGCATAGATTCTGCTAAGTTCTAAAGGCTATTCATATTAAAGGCTATTATATTTAAAACGTTCATGATCGTTATCTCACTAGCACTGAAAATGTCAGAAAAAAATGTTGACAAATTAAAGTTATTTTTTACAAATTAAGATTGAGATCAATATGACATGGACGAGTTTCTTTATAAGGAGCTTTACTCCTTCTCTTTATTGCCAAATTATTCGAAAAAATCCCGAAGATGTAATGCCTACTCAATGCTTAACCAATCCCTGTTCCTGATTTAGCATCCCTGGATAAAGTATGGGCGTGCAACACATGTGTACCGCTATCATAAATCAGAGATAAAATCCGCTCATTTGGATTCACATTTTGCTGCAAACTTGGCTGGTGGAACTATCGTGCATCGCTACTAAATCTCTGGTATCGAGGGAGAGGGGGACAAACGAGAGCAAAATATGACCCCCGTTACCCTTTGTGCTATCTTTTTATGCAGGTGATGCGGATTTTATTGTGTTCTCATTTTGAATTTATGTTTGAAAGTTATGTTCTTTTGTAATTTAATCCCCGGTGATTTTCTTTTGAAGAAAAATGTAATGTTTAGTTCTCATCAAGCTTCTTGGCAAACTTGAAAAACTCCTAACTCATTTTTATTTCATGCTTTCATATGTGACGAAAGCACTACGTCAATGAGGTACAGCAACACGTCTGCAGGAGTAGCGTCCTCCAATATCGTAAGGACTGGCTCACTCGTGCTGGAGAGCTCGGCCGCAGCAGTGGCGACTGCAATCAGCAATATCACTGCTCTCATTGCAGAGGTTCAGGACAGGCGAGCTAAAAATAAAATATTATATTTTTAATATCATAGATTGGCAAGTCGGCTGAATGCCCACCAGAAAGACAATGGGATTCCCGAAAATAATTGTAGTCGTGATTTCAACTCAGTGACAATCAATGTCCAAAAGTGATAAGGTAAGATACAAAAATAAATAGGTAAGTTAGAGACATGCTGATGGACAAAAAATTTAGATGTTTTTAAATAATAGACTGGTTTCCGTCGCCGTTGCGTAATTAGGCATCTCAAATCCCAGTAGAAAATGTGTATGTGATAACATCAGCGCCATCATAAACCCACCAAAATTAAACACGGCGACGCCGCTTGGCGATATTAAGTAAAAAGTATGGTGGTATTAAGTAAACTTACTACGCTGGGCTCTACTGAATACCAATATTTTACGAATTACCCGACTATGTGATGACATTATCAGTTCTACAACTTATATAAATTAACAACTATATAAAAAAATATTTAAAAATAACAAAAAACCCGACTTCTTAAAAAGCGAACTAAAAAGACGTAAACAAGAAGAAAATCATGCTGTGCAGTCGGAGGATATATATGCGCGACCTGGCTGATCAAAACCAGATGTAAATTACCTTTAAAACCCTTTAATTGATACCCCACACGATGGGTTAGGAAGGAAAAAAAAATTGGGCTCCCACAATAAGGCGACCAAAAACCGCCATTTTACTATTTTCCAATTTAAATGTAGCCAGTGACACTCGCAGGGTTAAGACGTGTCGATTGACGTAATAATCATCAAAATCGGCCAACGCGTTTGGTCTCTAGAACGCCACAAAAATACATAAATATAAAATATACATATACAAACATACATAAATACATACATATGTATATACATACTAACATAGACTGATAAACACATTTTCATGAACAATTTAATATAATTATACTATCCACCTTGTTTATTCGGGCTTTAACTGAAACTGTATAGCGCGATACCTCTTTGGTTAGACTTATCGTCAGGGAAAATAAACAGCTTTACATGATCGCCAGGACATGGAGGGATTTCAGATGGACACTTATCCAAGGACCAATCTTAACAAGCGTTGTTTAACCAAGGATACCGAATTGTGCTTCTATAATCATCTAGCCACGAGATCCCAATTTCAGGCCAAACTCGATTAGAATAATTAAATTATATAATTTTATTTACCTCGTAAAATATCAGGCACCGGGGTGGCACAATATAGTGTAAAAATATATGATTCTACACCGGGATGGTTCCAAATATTTCTTGCAGTTCTTAAGATGCGTTTTTATGTTGTATTGCTATATAGGTATTACTCGGAAATGCCAGTCGTTGTTACCTATGTAGGATTAAAGTGACCACTGACAATACGTCGTTCAGCAAGATTAACTATTCATAAATTAGTATAACTGACAAAAACTGTTTGGGAGTAAGTAGGATAACCATAACAGGAAATAGCAAATAGTTAAATACCTACATACAGTATTAAAGTTAGGTATTTTAAAATATCGATATAAGATAGATCCTAAGTTTTGCGATTGACTGCTGCGCTGCGTGTCGCGGATTCGATTTCCGCACGGAACAAATGTTTGTATGACCGACACCGACATACAGATAATTATTCCGGCTCTGGGTGTGTGTTGTGTATGTGAGTTTATATGTTTGTAAACGCACCCACGATACAGGAAGAAATTCCTAGTGTGGGCCAAATTTATTACAAAAAAAAAAAAAAGTTCAATGATTTCTCTGTGATTGATTCGTTGAAAACCGGGCGCGATCACCGCATGGCAAGAGGCACATTGAACATTAATGTTAAGCTTGAAAGGTCTCGACTGATGAAGCCCACGTGCTTCCAGCACAGATCCAGGTCCAAAACTCCGAGACTTTTCAGCTCGAACTCCTGAATCTTTTCGAGTACCTAGGGAGCTCCGTGGACGAATACAGCGATGGTTTCGTGGAAGCTGTCCATACGATTGGGTCTAAGTTTTTCAAGACACGCCGTACAGATAGGAACAAAAAGCTCTTTGATCCTACTCTCAAGCTCATAAAGGAGAGGCGTGAGATGATTCTGCAGTCTTCAGATGATGCGGTGAAATACCGGCAGCTAAATAGACGGATCTCAAAGTCATTGAAAAGCGAACTCCGAGGCTTTAATACCGAAAGTATTAAAGACGCGATTGAGCGGAATAAGGGTACCAAGGTCTTCGTAAGAGATTTGTCTATTGGGCAGAGCCATCTCACGAAACTGAAGATCGATAATGGCAGGATTGTATCCGCCAAACCAGAGCTTCTGAGGGAGGTCGAGAGATTCTATGGGCAGTTGTACACGTCAACCAGTAAACCCGTCGCGAATCTAGCGAATGACCCCAGAGCTAGATTGACCTGACACTATACCGAAGACATTCCGGACGTCAGCCTGTTTGAGATGAATGCCTCTGAAACAGCTTCAGAACAACAAGTCACCGTGTGATGACGGTATTACGACCAAACTCCTGGAAGCGGGTGGAAAACCAGTACTTAAAACCCTTCAGAAGCTGTTTGATTCCGTAATACTTGAGGAGAAAACGCCACAGGCATGGTGCAGGGGTGTGGTGGTACTCTTCTTCAAGAAGTGTGACAATGGCCTACTGAAGAACTATAGGTCCATCTCACTTCTTACCCATGTCTACAAGCTGTTTTCAAGAGTCATCACGAATCGTCTCGCACGCAGGCTTGACGATTTCCAGCCTCCCGAATAAGCCGGATTCCGTAAAGACTTCAGCACCGTAGACCACATAAATACACTGCGGCAGGTGATACAGAAGACTGAAGAGTACAACTTGCCTCTCTGTTTAGCGTTCGTGGACTACGAGAAAGCCTTCGATTCGATCGAGACTTGAGCTGCACTGCAGTCTCTCCAACGGTTAATGCTTTGAAAATATTTAACCTTTAGTACCGAAGCTGCCTACATAAATTTAACAAATGGAAAACAAGAACACTTGCACACTATTTAAGAGTATTTACGACTATTTACACTATTCATGTGCATTTTATCTGCTCGACTTGTAAAGAACTAGACTATAGTTTTTAGTTGTGAGCTTATCAAATTATTAGATCAAGAATTTCACGTTTTGGAAATACGAAAAAGTTATTGTATATTGATACTCGTACAAATAGACAGGCAGGTTGATGCCTAGCCTTTTTATAAAGTATATATGATGGGTTTGACTTCCCGTCTAACCCGATGCAGCTAAATACAAATACGAATGTATTAAACATGTTTAATAATGATCGGACATCCACAACCTAGTTGTTGGGTAAAAAGATTCAAAATTTCTTGGAAAAACTGGTTGACAGGCTTACCAAATTCTAATGAAATTCTGTCACGAGCTCAAGACAGCCTGAGATCCTCAAATGACAGATGGGATCAACGTTCGAACATTAAATAAACTTATTGTAAAACTGAATCACCCTAAATGTAAATTTCACTCTCAAAACTTTTGTTACTATAGCTTATTATCAAAATATCTAGTAACATCAAAGGTGAACGGCAGATTTTGTACCGCATACTTTTTTTGTTGTTCGGTTATAGAATTTGTACCACTTGTTAAGGCAACTAAGCCATTTATTTTCATGTAAGTTTACTATTTTTAGAACTTCGAATAAATTAATAATATCAATAGAAATGTTTTAATAAATACACGTAATAAAATCGTACACTAAACACAGCTATGTTATATAAGTTGCCTTATGTAAAATAACACAAATACTGAAATGATAATTAATTATTTAGAAATAGAAATAACAATTAATATAATCAAAATAATCATTATCAAACTGTTGCAGTCCGCTGCTGCACATAGGTATCTCATAAGTAGGTACGATACTCATCTTAATCTACCTACCTACTTAATGGTAAGTAAAACCACTTCAAAGATAGCAACAAACAATTTCGAACATTTACTCTACACATTATGTAACAATATGTAACATTTACCTATATGTAACAATCTACATTGGCAAACTAGTAAAAATAAAACTAGTTATAACTTTTACGTCCCAAGTTCTAAAAATCTAAGAATTTAGAAAGGGATTATCTATATTAACTATCAATTAAAACAAAAAACATCCCAAAACACGAAATACTAACAGTGGTACGAAATTAACGAGTACGAAAAAATATTCAATTCTATTATTTGCAATTTAGAATGCTAATAGTCACAATCTGTACACCGGCGCGCGGCAGCCAATAAAAAATATGAAACTTTTTGTTGGCTTTCATGCAAATTGAACTCGATGAGCAGCTTTTTTTGCCGTATTTGTTAAATATGCAATACGAACAGCGGCACGAACGAGGCACGGATGAGTGCTTCACGGACGAACGTGTCCAGATAAAATAAACGTGTGCAATAGCGCGAGCTCGCGCCGCCATGCGCGCCTCGCCTTTTCGAGCGCGCTCGCGCAGCGCCATTGAAGTTATCGACATTTAAGGGCCTTCCATCGCTTTAGTGCCGTAAAACGGTTACTTTCTAAAGCATACTCCTCAGTAACGGCTCGATTAAAAGGTTTGAAAGAAAAAAAAAAATTGTTTCATGTACATTATTTTTGAAAACAAGGTTTTCGTGTAACTAACAGTTTTGCTTTAAGAATATAATTAACGACACGATATTTTTTGCAATTTTTGGATACTCCTCTAAAACTACTTGGATGTTTAAAAATATTTTTATACAGAAAAATTGATGGCTGGACTTTCTTCACAACTGAAATAGCATATGTAAATCAAGTAATATTTTCCAAGCAAAACTGTTCAAAAGGAGGTTCAATATTGATATTTTGGCTCCGAGCGGGCACACGGCTAGTACTGCGTTAACATTGAGGTGGGTATATCGCCTTAAGAGATCGAACACGCCATAACGCACCACCCCGTGTCGCGTCGAGCCACTTCCTTAACACGCTGCGAAGCGCGAACGTACGCGGCGCGACTCGGTACAACACGCACCGTGTGAAGCCAGCATAAGACGGCTTTGCGATATCGCTGAGTGCGAAAGGTTACTTTAAACCGGGAACATGCACAATTCCCGACAGTTCTAGTGGCATAGGCCACAGGAGAGAAACCGTGGGCAAACAAGCTGGTACACAATAAAATCCTATCTCTCAATCTTTTCACAGGCAGAACTACAAACATTCTATTCCTGTTCATCACGTAAAACTGTTTATAAATAGCACGAACATAAATACAACACAATATTCCACTCCACCCCAACTTTAATCTACCCAGTTAAGCATACAAACATGTTTGAAACACTGAGTTCATGTAAAGCTAGCGACTTTGCCTAATATACCGAGTACCTATATTGATAAATTACTATAAAATGGAAAAGTTATGCTACACCCTTTACTAAGGTTGTAAACTTATTCTCCGTCTCTGAAAATGCGGGATTTCCGCAACAACTCGTTCCTCCACATCTGCTTCTGCAGACTTTTAGCGTTGTTTTAATAGAGTTGTAATACTAGAAAATTCGTTCTTAAAAATTGTGCCCTTTCAATGTTGCGAAGATATAACTCGATTTTTTTTTATTATTATTATTGATAGTCGACGGTATAGTGTTTGAACACTACCTCACTCGATGATAAACGATGATGTGGTAGACGATGAAGCACTCTTGTCTAGAAGTTCTAACTCCCGTGTTACTGGCGTAGTCTCAGAAAACACGTTGCAGTTGGTTCCAGCTGTTGTTAGTATCTAGATCTTTGACAGTCTTGTCAAGGGGTATCGTGGAGCCAGTCGGCCCATGTAAAATACTGATACCCAGCAATACTTGGGAAAATACTGGTATCCAACTTCTTCGCGTTAGGCTGGAAACCGACCCGACGTAGTTGTTAAAAGGTTAGGCAGATAGTTTTTTTTTTAATTGCCGCTGCCAGTTCTCTCTTCATTCTCTTCATTTTCAGGCCTGCCTTTCAGGAAAATTATTAAATTTTTTTCCAACTCCGCATCTGCTAAGATAGCGTCCGTTACATCCTTATCTTAAATTATTCCGAATTACATTCTGTCCTAAGCACACGGCAAAATTATGTACTTTTGTTGGGTTAGAATGTCAAAGTTATTTAAGTAACACAAATGTTGTCAGAGTTGTTTGGTAGAAGTTTAATTCTAATTATAGGATTGGTTCATTATAATTTGCCGCTGTTGCCTTAAATGAAGACTTCTTATTTTGTTTTAAAGATGACAAACAAGCAGAAGCCATGTTCACTTTGAAATAATTTTGAGTTTCATGAATTCAAGGATTAAACTTTACATAATTATGGAAAAATCTGTCATATATAAATAAAAAGTTTTGACTATGTAAAACATTTCAAGTTGAAAATAGGAGACTATTTTTATCCTAATAACATAAAATTTTTGATACTGATGGAAAACTTTTTTTAAAACCACGGTTTCATATAGGAATACTGTAGACAACATAAAAATACCGTAATAATTCACCTTGCTTGCTTTTGCCAACATTGAATTGCGCAGAATCATTAAAATCTGCAATGTTTAGGATACACTTTTACTAATTGGTGTTAAACTTGTAATCTCATTGTAATTAGTTTAGCGAATTGATTCAATTCATTGTAGACTTACAATTTAAAAGTTAGAATTAAAATTATGGTTTTATTTATCAAGCTTAGGACACAATGGCCGAGATTAAAACAAATAATGTGTTTTCAAGCGAGCACTTTAATTTTTTTATTTTAAAATTATAAGTGTTGCAAAAGTGTTCGCATTATGATTTTGTTTTTTTTTATATGTAATGGGTTTGTTCTTGACTCTAGTCTAGGTCAGAGGTGACAGAGACAAAGTCGACGATGGAGTGAGCTTACCCAGAAGAAGCCTCTTAACTCTAACTTTGAAGAGATTCGGGTTGTATGCGTTCGGAAACACAGACGCTGGCAGTGAGTTCCACTCTTTTGCTGTGCGCATTATGAAGGATGTTTGGAAGCGCTTGGTGCAAATTGATAAAATGGCAACAAGGTAGGTTTTCGACTTAAACAAAAAAAAACTCTACCTCTTTACAAAATCTGCTTTTGGTACGTATATTGATCAAATAAAAATAAAAAATCCTATTTATGGTTCCGAAATAAATGGAAGTAATTTCGGTAAGAGTATGTCCAATATTTCCAATAATATTCCGTAAAAGGTGTTTGCAAACAACGACATGCGACATAGAGAGTTGACCCCTCTGGTTCCCGCATGGGGACGCGGCGTGCGGGTTTAATGTACCTAAAACTACCTACCTACCTTTTTCTATCGTATTTCTTCCGCGGAAAACCTTAACACCGCCATTCATAAAATGACGCGAAATACACAACGCCATCTATCGAATATGGAGTTCAACAGTCCGAGTATCTGAATTGCGTGTGTTGTGATATTTTACTACTTGATCACTTTAAAATTATTCATCTAACTTTTCTAACTAACTATCTACATTGGTTTCGTACATTTTACGTGATGCGTGCACAAATAAACAAACCAACAGATAAAGAGACAAACAGACAAGCATACAAACAGACAAGCAGACAAACAGACAAAAATTCCAAAAATGCTGCAAATGGGTTCTGTTGGTTCTCCTTTAACACCCCGGTTATTTTTTTTATTATTTAATCGATCTAAAAAGACAACTTTTCTACAGATTTATTATATGTATTGATTGACTATAAACACTGAAATCAAAATCCCAACTTTTAATGTTGAATTCACCCACTAACCTTCTTGCATAGTTAATTAAAGTTGTCAAGCGACAATGGAGATGTTGATCTTGCAAAAAGTAATATATCCAATAATAAATCTCTATTCATATAATAAAAAGGTACAAACACTGTATGAATCTTAGATAACTAATGTAGGTAATGTAAGTATAATAATAGAAGATGCCTGTACTAGGGAATCCTGTAGCACAGGCAGTAGGGCTCTAAAATAATAAAAAGCTAAGCTAAGCTCTAAAATATACTTGTGGTAAAACAACAAAATTCACACAATTTTTAACCTAAGAAATTCTTAAAATAGTAGCAAGATTAAATAATTTTGAAAAATAATCCTAATATACTTCAAACTTAGAACTAAATTACTACGTCATAATTATTTATATAATGTCTTATTTATCTATAGGTATTGCAAAACGTGCACTTCGATTACACACATAAATTGCAAAAAATGTTTATGTTATGAACTGAAAATATCTGCAAAGCACTATTTGGCAATATTAACGGTGGCTATAATTGTAAAAGCGTAAAACTATGTTTTCAAAAGATGAATAGATTAGCGAAAGCATGGAAAACCACCTGAGTTTATTATTGAAATGACCGCTTTAAATATTCTTTACTGAGAACCACTTGCCCTAAAAAAAACACAATTTTATGAATATTATTTGATATTATTTTTATTGCTTTAAAATACTAGTTCAATTGAATCACGTTTGCACAACAACATTTTAATACCTCATAACATTCATCGACCCAATTTCCACCCCCATTGGGCATCAAAACTACATTAAAATCATTAATACGGTGATATTTGGATTGCGTGAAAATGCTACAAAACGTAAAACACAATCGTCATAAGGTATATAGCATCATCAACTTGCCCGCCATGACGTCAATTCATTTCTAATTGTCTATGGCATAAATCTGTTCCGAGAAATAAGGTCGTATGTCTTTTCTTATTTTTTATTGTTATGACTTATTGCTATCCTAATTGTGATTTCATAATGTTTGTAAATGACGAGTCGATGACGATGAGAAGATGGCGGGACGCCTTGGAAGTTTGCCTCAAGAATTAGCCGAATGAGGCGCAGCGCCGAGGGAAATGGAAGGAATGGCAGGAATGGCATTCAAGGCAATGCAGGCTATGACTTAAAATATTGTTAAAATATTTATTTTATACATGCCAATAGATAGAGACAGGCATGATCTTGTGAGAAATAAAGCTTTTCTCGACAGGCAATAAAGATAAAACATTATGGGAGACCGTGGCCAAAGAGGTAAATTGGGCATTAACCTAAGAAAATATCACCTTTCTTATTCCATGTTACTTGGGGCCGACACAAAATGATTTCTTCTTCCATCCTCTTCTTTCAACCATCAGGTTGTAAGTAATCGTCCAAATCTAAAAATAAATCCATCTCAACAACTGACAAAAAATTTCAACCACAAAAAAACACCCGATTGCCCAAAAAAATAATATTTAAAAGGCACCGTTTATTAAAATACCGGGTAATTTACCGCTCATTTGTCACTGATAGATCGTAAAGGCTGAAATTAATTTAACGTCTTCATTAGAAACGAGTCGTATCGTAGCCCGTAAAATTGTCGTAAATATGAATTTAGCAGTCAAATGTGGAACGATAATTTTCAGATTATATTTATTACGTATCACCAAGGAGTGTAATAGGGACGAGCATGGTATTATTGAGTTTCCTCAAATGTATGTAATGGGTGTTGTAGATTTCTGGAAGTCTGGTACCGAGATAAGATTGTTGTTCAAAAACTTTTTACTCTTATTCCTCCGCTGTTCTTTTCTGACTCATTTCGTTGGGGAATCTATGACAGTTGTCAAATCGTTTCTCTGGGACTCGTCAAGGTTCATATCCTCGGCACTTTCTGGTGTTCGTCACTGTTTCGTCGCAATTCTGGTTTTCAGAAGCATTTGCAGTGGTTGGGTGTGTTGTGAGCCCGTTTTGCTCTAAAAACCGTGTTAAATTTGATTCAAATAAACTTATGATCACCCACAGACTCTGTCCCTGGCTCTGCCCAATTTGGGTACGAGGCTCGCATTGAACTGCGTTTATGAACCGCAGGAATAATTTCCAGTTATAAAATTATTACATTTAAAAAAACGGTCACAAGAGATATCTCATATTATTTTGATTAAATTCATTCTATTATTTTAAATAATCAGCATTGGAAACATTGGTCAAGTCCAAGAAAGTGATATCTCATATGCCTAACCTTTTCTTAACTATGTTGGGGTTATCTTCAAGTTTAAACAATCGTAAATGAATTCCAGTATTATAATTTGAGCGACCATCAACAACCCAGTAGATGGGTTGTTAGTGTTAACTATCGAATACAAGCCAGGAAGAAAGTAATAAATAAATAGAAAAATATTTTTTCATATTCAAGGCATGTGTCCCAGCAATCATAAAATATTTAAACAAATTACCCTGGGTAAATAAAAATTTGAAATCTGACCTAGTAACTAAGCTTATTTGCTTACATTGGAAACCACAGTGAGTCCAAGTGTACGTGACATAAAATACGGTACTTCATAATTTTAGTAAAATTAACTGAGTGTAGTTGAAGTCATACATGTAGGTAGTTACTACTTTAGTACCGACGAATTTAGAAAGCTTGTATGTTTGGAAAATTCAAGGCTTCATTGAATGGCTTTTATATAGGTACATATTTGCGACGAACTAGTAAATATTCCTGAGGAAATACTTTTTCAAATTTTTTATGTTGTTTTGAGAATTACAAGTGATGTTATGGAAGGATTAGAAAGGGGTCCAACGATCTTAAGATACAATTTTAAAATTTCAAGTTTTATTTGATCAAATAGCAATGTTTAACAAGTTGAACAAAACTTTTTTAGTCTACCGAACTAAAATCGAGAAAGCAAAGGCTTTTGAAATTACTTAGTTAACCTAACAATAGCTGACTTTAAGTCTTTCAAAAGTTTTAGTAAATTAATAGTAGATCATTACAGTTTGATTAGTTTTATGAAATAGTAAAAGCTTGTTGAACATTAATGTAATTAACATGGTTTGCATTAAATTAATTGTTTTGGGTACAAAAATATTGCCATAGTTGAATTTGGAATGCCGCAGTTTTTTAAACTTGTTAATTAAAGTAGCCCTGTGGCAATCACAGTAAATAATACGCTATGTTTACTTCGTATTTAGCGTTTATTCACAAATTTTATGTTTATAGATAATATATACAATTAAATATTTCTAAATTTATGTCTTATAACTAAAGAAATTTATATACAAAGGGGAGAGGGAAAAGCGCTCATTGCGCATCAAAAAAATTGTCCAATATATTCATCCTTATCATTCAAATTTTATATAATATTTTCCATTAATTATCCAATGACGCGCCTTGCGCCCTGCAGGCGTCTGCCAAAGATGCGGTCGGAAAAATTATATATACGAATGCTACTTAAAATTAGATGCAGCCAGGAATGATTTAGAAAGGTAACATAGTTAAATGCCAACTCCTCACAGTATATTGATGGCCTATGGGGTATAATATCAATAGATATCCAATTATCTAAATTGTTAATATTATCAAATTAGTCAAGGCTTTGTAGGTTAAATGAGTTTTCGATGTACTGTAGTCAAAGAGATTCATAGATATTACCTTAGTTTGTTTAACAAATTAGATACTCATGAAAAATCTGATTAGGTACATTTAAAACTTTAGGTTGGTGCTGTTATAATCCAAAATCCAAGCACAAATCTGAAAAATATTTGAAAAAGACTTTGTTGTTGAATACAAACTTATTCATGAAAGCATATATAACAGTGCGTATATACTTACATAATGTACTACTTACTTTTATACTGTATCATATTTAGTATTTTTTACCTCGAATATTCATAAAGGGTAGATGAACATAGTTTTCCAGCAAAAAAGGTAACTTTTAAAAAAGTTTTCTAATAACTATCCATGCCTGCTTTTGTAAAAGCTTTCCGTCTAAAAATGTTTAATCTAAAAGCAAATCGCGGGGGTTTATTATGTATCCCTTTTATGTTATTTTTAGCTTGTCAATGTTTATGTTTGGTTTTGCTTTTTATTTTCGAAGCTATCATATGCTATTAGCATGTTAACATTGTAGTTTAATTCTGTGTTTATCAATTTGAAAATATATAGGTATGTAGAGAGAGAATGGCATTTCGAAAATCTCTTCTTAAGATCCTCGCATTTATTTGGGACCGACTTCGTAGAAAAACATTTCTAAATCTGTTCGAATTAGAAGATACATAACATGTGGCAACAAATATCTTAAAAAACAGATTACCTGTTTGTTAAAACTTCAGGGAATATCCTCTAAAATACCAATTTGTACCCTTTTGTAAACGTATTTAGCCTACTCCGTATCACAACTATTCCCTCCCGACATGAGTCTCCACTCCCTCACTTCTATTGTTTTTTTAAGACACATGCACATCAACCTACAGCTTTCCCACTGCTGTGACACAGACCCCTATCTCAACAAATCATTTAATTTTTTTTCCAACATTGCAGGCCTAAACAAAGGCCTAAAATCGTTAGCTGTGCGCAAATACCCGGTGAAATATAGCGACAATAATTCGAGTGGTCACTACTCCACAATGATACCGTATAATTATCTCATACATTATTATATCCACTGAAGTGTATATGGGGTAAGGCAGAAGTTCGTTTTGTGCCATCCTTGAGTTTCTTCGGCGGTTTTCCGTTAACGTGCCGAATAGATTGGAAAATAATATATGAAAGAGGTTAATATTTTTTATATTCTATCCAATCATAATCATGAGGTTTAGGCTTGCTAGCTGTGGCCCTGATAAAATAATGTATGCCAAGAAATAACAGTATTCCACCGGAGTTTATTTTTACCTGGTGGAGAGTTTCTTAGAATATTTCAGGAGAGTTGCAATATGTTAGTAGATATTACCATCTGGAATCTCAGTTGCTACTTAGAATTGGCCTGATACCCAAAGTCTGGATGCTTTTGCCCGGTTGATAGCAGTTGGCTCGCCTCCATTATCATTGGACTTCAATATAACTGCTGAAATGTGAGTGTACTATAAAATCACCCCTGCTTTACCCATTAGGAAATACTGGCGTGATGTTATATTATTATATTACAAGTTTATTACTTACTTTTCTTTGAGCTTAGGATATCTATTACGTAAAAATACGTTCTCTTATACTTCGATCAAGAATATATACAGATGCCAAACTTACTGATCCAAAAAAGATTCTTCAAACTTTAACTTCTATCAAAATACTTTCAAAGCACATATTAAGATATCAGCTTTAGGGCTAGTCAGTCACAGTGAATCGTTTTTCATAACTTTACAAGAACATAGCACGCGGGCGTACTTACATTAAGTCTTGGGCGACATATATAATGTGAGGTACCTTACATATGTATTTATTTGTATTACTGCTGGCTTACTATTGTGTTATGAAAGAACTCGATAATAGAGTTTGGTTTGTTTCTTCTTAGTCACTATATTGGTACAGTCTTGATAGAGCGATTGTGGTCGTTACGTGATATCTCGACGCTTTTGTCGCTCCTGTCTGGCAACATTGTTGAAGTGGACCGTTTTGGCGCAACCGTGAGCTTCAAACTTTATTATTTTTAAAAACACTTTATTACTTTTCTATTTCATTTAGTTTTTGTGTGATGTGCCTCATACCGTCAAATGAATATCTATTCTTTTTTCTTTTCTTTTCTTTATTTCTAATCGCACGCCTTATGTACGAGTAACTCGAATACTCGAACCACATTTCATATCACTCCTCCGCTGCATCAAATCGAGGGCGAAAATAAAATTAATACGATACATTTATTTGTTTTCTCACTAAGTTCGTATCTCACGCCAATTTCATACAGTCAGTGACTGCAAAAAGATTAAATAAGGCCAGCCAAATTTTTAGCGGAGTTGGCAGCCAGAAACATGACAGATTTTCCATGTGACCGGGTCGGATTACGTTTTTACATTAGCTCCCCTAAATCAAATCTGCCCTGCGTCTAAAAATTAACACGTCTGATCATTAAAAATATTCTATTCAAATTAGAGTTCAAATCCAGCCAAAACTATTTAACTACCAGCATGATGTAAGGCTCCCTTCAGGAGGATACTCTTTTAAAGCACTTTAATATAAGATTACCAAGTCAAGTATTCCGTGACAAATGTACCCAAAATTCTGAACAACAAGCAGTGTAATAATCCGTCAGAGTGTAACATCTACATACATTGCTATGTGCATTTATGTGTTCTGTGCTATGTACATTTGATGATCAGCGATCGGAGTGACATTCACATGAGTTTGAGACTGGTCGCACTTAAGTTTGCGTCCTCGAAAGCGTTGGTACCTACTACAAGAGGACTCGTATTTCAGGACTTTTACTTGAATGCTGAAAGTTTCTGAGTGGTGAGATTTTGTTTTTTGGGTCTTGGGATATTTTTACTTTTGTGGAGAAACCAGCCTTGTGTGTCAAAATATTTTGATGACACAAGGCTGGTTTCTCTAATGAGAAATTCTAGTTAAGAAGTGTGAAATCCTACTTCAAAACCAGAGTTATGCTGGATTTTGGGCTTAAGAAGAGTTTAACGAATATTCAACTTCAAATGATTGATTCAGAAAACGGAGATTAGTAAATAATGTTTTTGAATTTTCTAGTTTGCATTTAAGGACTGTACTGAGTCCATAATTTATAAGTCACTAGGTTTATTGCTAGGCTTTTAGATGATAGTGATTTATAACATTACAGCTCACCTGTATTCCTAGAAAGGTTAAACGGAAGTTTACCTAAAGTCGTTTTAATTGTCGACAAACTTTCATCTTGTTATGAGAGAACTAGGATGAGAACTTTTATTTGAATACTGTGTTTTTGGGTGTTTTTCTTTTTTTGTTAAGACATGGTAAATATAATGATGATAATGGTTTTGAGTTGTCAAAGTATTGTAAACTCATGATTATCTACTTTTTTTGTAAATAAATGACTACAGCCCATATTAAAAAAAAAAACATTCTTGTAATTCGACTCACACTTGACAGCATTTTTATTCATAAAACATGGCGAACACAAACCGTCATCATTTCCGTCACTTACTCATGTGTAGATATGTAGTTCCGGTCGCGTGCCGGATGTGCTATGAAAGCAACCCCCGCCAACTTCCGTAAGGCTTTTAGTAATGAAAGCAATGAATATAATCGTACATACAATAATCTTGTGTCATGATTTTTGTTGACAAAACAGATTAACGTAATGTACAAAGTGGGGTCACTACTTACCATAATATTTGTGTTTTGGGGTTTTTAATGACCATTTCCGTTGGGGGTACTATGTATGGACCATGATAACTGAAAAAGCAATTATTTAGAAATGTTTAATGCCGGATTTCCTTTAATTAAATAAAAAAATCTTGTATTATGATGTTTTTTAAGGTTTCGTACCCAAAGGGTAAAAACGGGACCCTATTACTAAGAGTCCAATGTCCGTCTGTCTGTCTGTCTGTCAGTCTGCCTGTTACCAGGCTGTATCTCATGAACCGTGATAGCTAGACAGTTGTCATTTCACAGATAGTGTATTTCTGTTGCCGCTATAACAACAAATAATAAAAACAGAATAAAATAAATATTTAAGTGGGGCTCCCAAACAAAAAACGGGATTTTTTTGCCGTTTTTGCTATAAAGATACAGAACCCTTTGTGTGCGAGCCCGACTCGCACTTGGCCGGTTTATTATTCCAGGCCTGGATGGTCATTTATCCAACTTAATGTAACAGCTAACGTGCTCGAAACTATATTTAATATTACCAAAAAGTGTGTATAATTATGAAATGATACCTGCACTATTTGGTTAGCTCTCGTCGTAAGACATGCTTGTGCGTCTGAAGGGTTACTGATAAGGGTCTAAGGGCGACTAACCATTACCCAATTACTGTGAGTATATGGTAAGTACAAGACAAGACACTTCAAGACACTTAAAAGGCATCCTAAAGGAACAAAGACGTCCGAACATTCTTCAAGACTCAAGATGATCCACAAATTTTGTTTGAAATCGTCAAAACACAGTTCATTCTGCTCGTTTCTCAATATGCAAAGAAGCCTTTTCCCTGCAACAGGAAATTGACCGATCGAAATATTATATTATGACATTACACTTCTGACACAATTTTTTCTTGAAAACATCAGCCAGTGTTAGAATTAGAGCTAGCGTCCCTCCAAGTCACACAGTCACAGTAGGTAATATTGGGTTTAAAATTTAAAATGTGGTCACGTGTCTGTCTGTGTATGCAAAGAAAACCATTGGGTTGGTTACAGTAGATATTTGAAACGGTTATTTTTTTTATTTGAATTGGTGTTTACTCGAATAAGCTTAACGCTATCTTGTAGCAAGTCATATTTGTGTCTTCCAATGCTTCATTTCGTGTACATTAAATACATGTGATATAAGAGACTAGGCTAAAATTTATATATATTAAGCTGTTCCTCGTGGCTTCGTTACCGTCGACCACCCAACAGCACCCGTTTTCGGTTTTGAAAAATAGCCTATGTCACTCAGGAATAATGTTGCTTTCTATTGGTGAATGATTTTTTTAAATCATTCTAGCAGTTTCGGAGCCCATTCGGTACAAACAAATAAACAATAAAATCTAGCTCTATCTATAAATAAGCTTTTTAAAGAAAATAATATCACGTGTCGAATTCTGGAAAAAAATCCAGCTAGTTGTAATGAGGTATTCAATTTTGTAAATAGGTCTTCTCGTCTAACTGTCTTGTCCTGACAGTAACACGTATGTCGAATTACTGGTAACCCTGCATGTTTCCATTCGAAAATATCGGAACTGTCACCTCGCGTATAAAATGGACAAGTCCTGATATAGAAAATGTGGGGCAATGAACAGTTCATTGAACTGGTTGAACCTTTCAGGTAGCAGATATACAAACCCTATCAATACCTACCAAATACTGAAAAAAAATTGATTGCGAGAAAATAATTACCAAAATGGCTACAATCAGCCGATGTATTATTTTCGGACAAAAGTACGTGAGTAAGTAAACCTTAATAAAGAAAAGGCTCATTAATACGATAATTGGGGTTGTAGGGACTGGAACTCGAAGTTTAATGAATTTTTCTCCCTCTCTCCGCTCATCTCCATCTCAATGGATATGCATTTTAACAGAGGTAGATAGATATAAACCGCCTAACCTCCACGTCCGCGAAGGTCAATCTTTACACTTTCTCGTCTGCCTCCGCCTCCACTAAGATTGCCTAAGTTACTTCCCTAGTATAAGTATAAGGGAGTATATAACTTGGGTTAGGATATTTTTTTTCAAATAATATCAAAAATCTTTTATTAACGTCAGAACCATCTAAATAACCTCTAAGATAAAGGAAAACTATATCTCCATTTTCATCGATATTACTTGGTGTTCTCAAAGGAAGGCTGCGTTAAAGATAACCTAACATCGGCACTTATATCCATCCTGTGAATCTATACGCGGATCGGTACTCGGTTGAAGTTTAGTGCCGAATTATGCGACGAACAACGGAGGGTAGTCTTGTGATGTGAAAAGATTAGGGGGAGAAAAATTAGAGATAGTTCAATCATCTTTTTTCTGAATTTCTTTGGAAATGTGATAATTGATTTCTCTAATGTATTATCTAACAATACAAGAAGCCAGTGGCTAAATAATAACAGCCACATGTCTTGAGGTTAAGCAAAGCTTGCCGAGATCGGTCCGTGGATGCATGACCAACTTGATTTACCGAGGTTCCTCCGTGTTTCGGAATGCACGTTAAGCCGTTTCCGGCTGTCATTTTTCGATCGCCAGCCATTTGCTAGTCGGAAGGTCGACAGAAGTCACTGATGTCAGATAGAACTGACACGAGTTTTGCAAAAGGTGACCGTGTGACTCAGTTACTGGTTGTTGAGGAGGTCGGATAGTCTCTCCATGTAAAATACTGGTAGGTACCCAGTTGCATTCAGTTAGACTGGAAGCCGACTCCAACATAATTGGGCAAAGACTAGGTAGACTGATCTATCTGCAGGATACTACGATTACCGTCAGGTTTATATTCATACCACATCACAACCTATTTTCATAAATCTCGTGAAGATGTTTATTTCCCAATTCCATTCCCAAGATGCAAGGCTCTCATTAGCAAGTATCAAGTAGAATCGATGGATTTACGTCAGTGGAGCAGATAAGCGGTCAGTGGATGATGGCATAGTGCCAAATTATGCGGCAACGAGTTACGAATAGTGCGAGGACACGATTTCTGGGTCTTTTAGTTTAGTATCGATATATAGCTCACCAATGCCAAATATCGATGTTGGAAAGTGCTGATCTGTTTTGTTTAGGATTGGTTTGTGGTCAGGAGAGGTTAATTTTAATAATGATTGAATATCGGGATCTATTCAACTTGGTGTAAGTGAAAAACAGTCTGCCTTTGCTTAAAAAAAAAACTACCAAACAGTTGATTATCATCATCATCATCATCATATTCTTGCCCTTGTTGCATGTTACTTGGGATAGCTACAACACGTTTTATTCTTCCATACCGTTCTTTCCCCTGCCACTATATCACTGACTCCCCTTTTCAACAATTGGTTAGCATATTTAACCATTGGTGAAAATTTCGGTAAATAACATTTTTTTTCAGTTGCTAGCCTCACAAATGGTAAAATAAGTAGGAAAGTTAATTGTTTGAAAGTTTGTTAGACTAACAATTAACCAATTAACACGTTTTAACGAACTTTGAAACCATTGGTGAGCACATTTAGCCGTTGGTTGAGTTAACTACGGATTAAAAAACTGGGTCTAAGACAGCCTCTAAAAAATAACAGGTAGAGAGAGCAAGAAGAACTTTGCTTGTGAAAAATATATAAGCGTAAATTATAAATTTTAGAAGTTACACCAATAGCTCAACTAAAATTAACTTACCAACCTATTTTCAAAGCCCAAGTATCAATGACAACCCTCAAAAAGAAACACAGTAAAAAATCGTATAAGTAATCATAACCTTTTATATTTTATGAAATAAATTCGCCCGCATTACTCTTTTACGACAAAAAATCAAAATCTGATCCATATTGCAACATTAAAATATTTTAAAAGGACTATAAACCGTCAGGAATGCTTGCTTATAATCTCGGGAATGCACTTAAATATCCCATAAAATATTATCATCGCGTGATATACCTCTGTAACTTCGTACACAGATCGTTTCCTAACCCGTAGGAAAGAAACCTTTAATTAGATAACCAAAACGACCACAAAAAGAAACACCCTAAAATATACAAAATTCTTCAGCATGATATCTCAGCTTATACCAGTCGTGGAAATAAATTAACCAGAATGTCACGACCCCTGGTTTTTCTACCATTTATTAGCAAAGTTAAGTTATGTTCAGGGTCAAAGAAAATTGGTTCTAAATAAAACGATAACCATAATCGAGCTTTCATTTATATCCGTTGTAAAACACGAATAATATTGCTTTGGTATTGACAAGAACTATGGGTTTTGGTAACCCTTGTTTTAATTTTTTTGACTTGGATGTCATCCAATGACTTCTCCCGCTCTGGGTGAAGTTGGAGGGCGTGTCAGACTTTTACTGACTAAAACCGAACCCGTGTTCCTTCAGTTGCTTAATTATTATTAACCTCACCGTGGTAGCGCAGTATGCATGAGCATTTATCCCCGACAGAAAAAGGGTTTAATCAAAGGGCTAAGACACCGTTACTCCATAGGAACCCTCTGTTCCTTGATGGATATTTAACAAGTTCCGACGGTATTCCGAAGAAAATTAATGGATGTTAAAGAACTGTAATTGAACTGCCAGCCTGTAAGAGGATGACATTATTAAAAAAGTTTTCTTCGGTATTTGTTTTAAGGAATGATTTACGGCTTTACGAGTTTTGGTTATTTGTGTTACTTACATGTTTCTTGTTAAAGTACCATCTAAGTAAGAGATATTATCGAAGATAGTTCTCTAAGTAAGTAGGTATTTAATAAAGGAATCGAATAAAATCAATAGATAACTCACCAAGTCGATTCACGGTTAATCGAGACGTATTTATAACGATGCATTAATAAGATTGTATTTATGGCGTCATAGTTGTTAGAAATTTATGTTTTATTTTATTTATACTTTTAATATAAATTTTATTTAGTTTTATTATTTGGTTTCTATCTGTAGCTTTACTAATAAAGCTAACAGTAGGAAGTAAATACTATTGGTAGCATTTATAGGTTTATTGAAGACTACAAACAATGATTTTGAAAATATATTATAACCAAAAAACATGAGGGAATTATTAGAACGGTACGTACTTTTCTTCTCTTTTATAAAGATAAATGAAGTAAGTTAAATATAGTTATATTGGCAGACACAAAAAAACCGAAAATTTGCAAACGCGCAACTTAGCTGTTTACACAAAGTCTTTATGAGAAACGCACGGAACCGGGTAGTATGACAGAGTACAAGTGAGGCCTGTAAAAAGTCCTATGGCAGTGGGAGAATCCGGAGTTAACAACAATCGTAAAGCTTACAGCTTAAAAATAAATACAATAAGTTGTTCTTAGGTATATTTGATCATTAAGTTCGTCTTTGTACTTGTGCATAAATGTTCAATAAATAAATACTTGCTGCACTTAGTGATGACTGAATGATCACTCATACCTAATCAATCCAATCCCGAAAATACATAAGAAAATACTTGGATAATGAGGAAATCTAACAATTATATAATAGACTTAGGTATGCTGCCTTCTGAACCCTAAACGTCTAAATACAGCTAACAACTTATACTTCAAACGCCCAACCTATAACAGGAGGCATTAAACATAATTTAGTGATGTCCCTGCATTAATAACATCGACACACTTTGTAACGACTAGTTGTTGATAACGACCGGTTGTTCCAACTATTATTTTATCGGGAACGGTTTTGAATAATAATGCTGTTTTCTTTTCCTTTTTGTCCAGTTAATGTTTGATTTTGAATTGTTAAGTTCAGGACCTACTGGCTTGATGATATAGATGAGTTTGAAGTCAATCGATTTTGCTTCAATGAAGGGTGAATTTATACTCGATTGAGACTTGGAAAAGCCAGTAAAATGTGTTTGATCGTTATAAATACGTATCTTCTATTGTTTGCTGGGGACATTTCATCTTACCAGGGGCTTTTAACAAAGTGAAATTCTACTGATTCTACAAGTGTCTTATGAACAATTTCAAAATTGACTATCATTTGGAAACTCGCGCTGACTTAGCGAGTCATCCCAAACATTTTAGACTTTTGAGTATCGTTATTTATTTATTTATATACTACTAGCTGACCCCCGGTGCTTCGCTCCCGTCAATTGGCTACTTACCTACCTACACTACCTACCCTACCCTACCTACCCTACCCTACCCTACCTACCCTACCTACCCTACCTACCCTACCCTACCCGACCTACCCTGCCCTACCCTACCCTACCTACCCTCCCTACCCTACCCTACCTACCCTACCCTACCCTACCTAACCTACCCTACCCTACCTACCCTACCCTACCCTACCCTACCCTACCCTACCCCACCTACCCTACCCTACCCTACCCTACCCTACCCTACCTACCCTCCCTACCCTACCCTACCCTACCCTACCTACCCTACCCTACCCTACCCTACCTTACCCTACCTACCCTACCCTTTTAAACTATCCTATCTCTCAAGTTGGATCGAACTGCACATGGTGTGCGAATTTTATTATAATCGGTTAAGTGGTTTAGGAGTCCATTGAGGACAAACATTGTGACACGAGATTTATATACATATATATTAAGATATTGTACACCATAATAAACAAGAAAAAAGAAACTTAACTAACAACCATGCAAGGTTATCACTGATAAAATGTCACTTTGTTTATATGTGAAGCAAGGTTCTTTTGTCACCATTGACAATAAACTAGTCCTTTAAACAGGTTTTAATAATACTTTGCAAAATTTTAAATGAGCCCATTTACTTTAAACATTTGTATTTTTTGAGAAAATGTCGTTAGAACAGTTTGCTTGAAACTAAACGTAATCATTTGGAACCTTAACCACGAGTTTCATTTTGACATACTTAATTATTATGTTGTAATTCTAATAGACCAATATAAAGTTTTTATCAAAATTTATCGATTCGTAGCCTGCCGAATCTGGGTTGAACACTCACAATTAGTAACAATTTATTCAATTTAGTGCCGTATTATGAATCATTGTCTTAATAGTAACAATGTGAAAGTATCTATTGACTCACATTAACCCAATTCCCATATTTGTCATTTATAACTAGAAGCTGTTATACGATTGTTCCTGTGTGTATTCCGTAAGTAGAAACTGTACGAATATAGGTAAGCCTACATTCAATACTGCGAAATAACGGTTTGTACTGGAAACCACTTTCATAGAAATATTTTTGATGCCTTTACTATACTAAAACTCTTAGAAATATCAAAAGATTACATTAAAATAATTCTCTATCTCACTAAGCGATGATGTAGTCGATGGTGAAGCATGCTTGACTAGTAGTAATGACCCACAGGTTGTTGCTTCCTGTTCAATGATAACACACATAATGAGAGGAAACATTTTTTGTTCTTTACTTCGTGCCCCCTAGATATTCAATTGAATGTGAACTCCTTCTCCCTTTTGCTTCGCCGTAGTTGAATATTTCAGGAAACTAAGGCTGGTCTTAAAGAATCTAAATCTCTCATTTAACTTAAAACTATGTAGCTTCAATCAATCAAATTAACTAACCAACGAGATACCGAAACGGTTAGAGTTCCATTTATTCTCCTAGAAATGAATCCTCTAACCCAAACACAATGTTGTCAAACAAACAAACAACATTCAATCATCCCTATTATAAAGTCGTTTCATTTCCGTACGACACGTTTCAAGTAAAAAACATAATTGCACCGATGTTCCGCCGGGACTCATTCAATCAACCATTCACAGTCATTCACTCGACCATTCGTTCTCTCATTCACTGCGAGCAGGTATTTTAACAAGCAAAAAGTATGGCTACGCGATCCAGGCGCAACGGAATTGAATTAGTCTTACATCCACTGAGAGGGTGTAGACCTTTTATTTTTATTATGATTATGAGTTTATGAAGTTTACGAGGTCGATGTTTTTTTTGTTATTGAATTATTTCGTTTTTATAAAGATAAGAATAAGTTTTATTGGTTTTATCCATCAGTTTTTATTTTCAGTGAACAAAACGCTTTCAGTCGATGCAACGTCAATTTGGATTTTAATGACCTCCGGAAATATTAAACTAGGATGTTGAAGAAATTATCGCTGTAAAACTGTTTCAAGAGTCAGATACAGAAGGCATAGTTTATAGTCTTGGACAATTGAATATGGCCAGCAATGGGAGAAAGTTTCAAACTCAACAAGATCCCAATGCTGCAATGCTGCGTTAGCTCGGTTGTTATCATTTCCCTAAAGGCGAAGTTCAAACATAACATCACGCCTATATTGCCCGAAAGGCAAGGCAGAGATGAATCTATGCTCGTACTCCACATTTACTAGGTATCTATTTATTCAACTTTTTCTAAATGCGTTTCATTTAATGAAATAATTTTATATTAAAGAACGACATCAATATATATCATACGCAATTCAGATACTCGGACTGTTGAACTCCAGATTCGATAGATGGCATTGTGCATTTCGCGTCATTTTCTGAAGTGTGGCGGTGTTAAGATTTTCCGCGGAAGAGTGACCGTAGAAAAAAATTGGTAGGTTATGTTAGGGTCCCTAAAATCTGCCCCCCATGTGGGGACGCAGCGGATCAGAGATCTGGTGTAGAACTTCGGGGATATAAAATATTACTCTCCAATAAACGACGGCAAATCTAATTTATTCTGGCATTATAGGTACGAGTACCTTACTAAAGAACTTGCCTATCAGAAACAGCTAAAAAGTAAAAAAAAAACTACCGACTTTCAAATAAAGACACTATAACGAGAAAAATAACTTTCTTTTTGGAAGACGGTGTTTATAACGAAAACAATTAGTACCTGCCAAAGACACCGACTTCCAAAAAGAAAGTTATTTTTGAATTTGTAGTGTTTTTATTTGGAAGTCAGTGCATTTTTTTGAAAATAAATTTCTTTTTGTTTTCGTTTCGGTGTTGTGTTCTCAGTGCTACTAGATGGCGCACAGCCAATCTGTCCTTACTTTTTAGGGTTCCGTACCCAAAGGGTAAAAACGGGACCCTATTACTAAGATTTCGTGGTCCGTCTGCCTGTCTGTCACCAGGCTGTATCTCATGAACCGTGATTTTCAGTTGAAATTTTCGTTGCTGACTCGTAGTCACACCAGATTATCACACCAGTATTACAAACAGGTTTTTTTTTTCTCGTTTGTCACATCACTGATTTTTCCACACCATTTATTACTAACTAGTGCTGTCTTAGTTATACTAAAGAGTTTTTCAACCTTGCCAAATCGTAGTCATACCAGATTATCACACCACAAGATTTTTTTTCTCGTTTCGTTTTTTTTTTCAATAAGGGCGGGTAGATGTTGAAATGAAATAAAAGAAGCTGTGTGTAAGGTATTAACAAAATTCTTTTTAATTTGGGCCCATTTGTGCCATTTAGTATGGAATATAAATGCCCGCCTCGGCTATTTACAGTGGCACGGGTCCGAGTGGTCCAATTTTCAATGAATCTTCTGCATAGATCCGGCTGAATTTGAGCAATAACCTTTATGTGTTCACCTTTATCGGTCGATTGTGGTTTGTTTACATAGACTTCAAAAAACCCTTGTTTGCGTAGACCTGCGACTTCAAAAAACCCTACAAGAATAGGTCTAGCGGCGTGAAATCGCATGAACTTGGTGGCCAATTCATAATACCCCTGCGAGAGATAACCATACGTTTAAATCGATACAAAAATACCAAATACCATAAAAAAGCCATGGTACAAAACGAATGGGAAACCAATTCACGATTTGCAAAATCGTTGATGTTTAAATGTGTATATTATTTCTATTGGCGTTGGTCTGGCAATTGCATTTATCATATGAACCACTGGACATCCACAGCTGAACATAGGCTATAGCTTGCACTACTTACCACAAAATATGATATATAATTCCATTTGTATTAGTTTTATTTTTAATAATAAATTAAAACAATTTGTACCTTAGTATGAAAAAGTTATCAGAAATGTAACTAAAAGTAGAAAAATTTAAATAGTCGGCGAAGAACGAAACTTGGCAAATGCCGATCGGTAGATCGCCTTTATTAGAATATATAGGTACTGCACTAGCAATTATCGTATACATGGTGTGGAAAAATCAGTGGTGTGACAAACGAGAAAAAAATCCTGTTTGTCATACTGGTGTGATTATCTGGTGTGACTGCGAGTCATCACTCGAAATTTTCCACAGATGATGTATTTCTGCTGCCAGTATAACAACAAATACTAAAAATAGAATAAAATAAATATTTAAGTGGGGCTCCCATGCAACAAACGTGATTTTTTTTGCCGTTTTTTTGTGATAATGGTGCGGAACCCTTCGTGCGCGAGTCCAACTCGCACTTGGCCAGTTTTTTTTAATGGTGTCGTTATTTTTCTCCCTAAAGTAAATAGTAATATGTGCAGTGAACGCTCGATTTAAGTAGGTACAAAAGTAAGGTAGGTAGGTCTAGGTAAGTAGAATAGGTACAGGTAGGTAGATGAGTAGGGTAGGATAGGCAGTTAACGGAAGCGAAGCCGCGGGCATAGCTAGTAAGTACTAAATGTATTGTCACTGCTCGAATTTTCTGTGTACAGAGCATTGACTACCTATCCTGTTTTATCACTTTTACGCACTACAGATTGAGTCATTACAATCAAATGATTATGACATACCTTATGAGGAGTATTATCCCATTCTCGGAAACACAGAAGACAGGCAGCATTTTTTGTTTTATACGATTAATAAGAGGTATTAATTCACTTTAATTTGATTCCAGATTCTGCATTTATCTGTGAAACCGCTGTCATACAGAAGTGAGCAAAAATAATGCTTGAGCAAAAGTTTACCCTTGATTTTACCTACTTTCTTATAAAATATCTTGGACATGTCGCGATACCGATCCTCTATAACAGTCATTACATCTCTATGCCACACATTTCAATCTTCAAGTCTCTTTTTACTCTATGTCAACTTCTGTCTACTACCACTCCGTGACTCTACCCCTCGAGAGTCGGTACCTTTCAGTAGATATTTGGTTCGCAGCTTGATTATGATAAATCATCTTTATGCGCGTCCTACCGATGATAAAAAAGGTCTTTTAGAATTCTACGAACACCGACAATCTCTACTTTTTAAAAAAAATCTCAAGTTGATTGCAGAAAAAGTGACCGTTACGAGATTTTTGTTGAATATTGCTCAAACGGACCGGTTAGTTTTAGGTTCATAAATGACCTTCTGAAGGCGGAAATCTGCTGTATGCGATTCGCACAGGACCGATCGATGAGGCAACGCTTGGGTGATGCCTAATTGTCTATGTCCAGTAGTGGACGTGTTTCGGCTGAAATGATGATGGTGATTTTAAAAACCCATGGATATCGTGTTACCCGGTAACTGTATTGTGAAGGTCGGATTAGTTTTCGCTCCATCTCAAGTACAGCTACAACCAGCCAGAGGGGGCACTAAATTAGTTGTGATGAAGCTTGGCAGATGATGAATCTTAAAAAGTTGATCAGTTTATGTAAGTAGGTAACAGCGTAAGTACCTACAAGAGCTCCTGTTTTTATAAGAACTATCACAGCCCATGCAAAAAGTTAATCAATTAAATAATGTCCTGTTTAAAACATATTTGCTCAGCCTCTTTTATATTCGATATCACTACCCCACACTATATCCATAATCTTGGCATCAACTACACTGGCGAAGACACCACACATATTACTAAAGGCAAACAAATATTCAAGAAAATTGCACGAATTGTTTGCACACCAGTGTATCAACGTCGCGCATCGTCGTTATGGACCACACACATAGTTCGGCAGTTAAAGTTATTTTTGACGACACAACAACTGGTATTGCAGCTTGATTATAGGGTTTTAGGGTTGATGTTTCCTTGCGGTGTATCGTGCAAATTAGTATTATTTCGTCTTAGTTGTATGAATAATTCCGTGATCGAAGATAAAAGTGGCTTTTGTGGGCTAAATGTGACGGAAATAATGTTACTGTTCAATAAATAGGGCGGCCCTTACACGTAATGGATTGGTAATGTAAATGTTATTTGGTAGTAAGCCTTGTAGATGATTTCCGATTGGCCTTTGGACTATTATTAGAAATATTAGTACTAATTCAAATTAAACCTGTGTGCGACCCATTCCTTCTTCGCCGGAATCGGTAAGAACTATGTTATAAGTTCAGGCCAGCTTGCCGTCTTGACTTTGTTAACAGGCTTAGCATTATATCATGGCATGAGATGAGATTGATCAATTATATCTCGTGCTATATTAACAGTAAACACAGAAGGAGATCTAGAATATTCTAAGCCTTGCGCCTTGTACAAATCATTAACATATTAGCGAGAGTACTTACAATCATTCCTTGATATAAAAAAACAATGAATCTCCAACAGTACTAATAAATACAATAAATTAAAATTAAAAGTCGTCGCTTTAATGATCGAAGGGGTTTTACAATGCAATATTATTACTGTTAAAAATTTAATTTCTTTCAATGTATCTTCGTTTAGTCAAATCGATTCGGCAGAGAAAAAAATAGCAGCTGCAGTTTTGTTTTGGATGAATTAGATGAATGTCTATGATAGTGGTATTTTGTGGCAAGAGTAACTGATGTAATTTTACTATGATAGTTTAATAATAGAGCAGTAGTGGCCCAGTGGGAACGGCCGCGACTTACAAGTTGTAGGTTGAGCGTTCGAACCCAGGTAAGTGCTTTACTTTGTCTAATTTTCGTCACCACTAGCATTTTATATTTCCATATCTGAATACGTAAAAGGTTCGCATTTTCGCAAGTTCGTTTGGTAGGCAGAATTCGGTGGCGTTTCTGCGATTTCATTTATTGGTATTTGGTGATTGTGTTTAATCTTTTGGTATTCAATGGTTTTTCTGCCTCTTAGTTTTTATACAAATGTCATCTTTATCATTATTTCAGACGTTCACGCGCCCAAGAGTTGCCACATCGACCGGTACTTTGCTTCTCGTATCCAGTAGTCTGCCGCAGCCCTCATCAGCTCGCATAAGATCACCTTGTTGCTTAATGCGGACGAATGACATATTATGCACATTGTACAACATACGTAATCAACAGCGATCTTTTCAAACTCGAATTAATCAAATACAATATGTATTTTATTGACAAAAAAGGATATCAAGATCAAAATATTTCATTTCAACTAAACTATTTACAGGTACTTTTGAATCGTCAAACAAAAGATGAATCTAATCGCACATTCGCACAAAAAACTCACTCCATAAATTAATAAGTAACCAATACAAAGTCTTATGAAAAGTAACAATTTAGGGAGGGAAAATTTAGACAACAAGAATGAAAATCGTTTAAGATGAGAACTCACAGAATTCTTAATTTAGCATGTCTGTTATACCTCTAGAAACTATTAATAATCTTTATTAAACCTTTTCATGTTACTCATAAAATGTGACAATGGGCAGCACATTTGTGCTCTTTTATCTTTATATATGTATTTTCTCCTTTAAGTGTTGTATGCACATAAATAAATAGGTTTATTTGCAAAGTGACTACGCTTTGTAGCAGCGGCTGTCGCAATCTCATTTTAAAGTTCTCCGGATGAAAAAAATCTTAATCTTGACTGTTATGAGCATCTTATGTCATGCAAAATATATAAATCAGTTATTAATAATTCAGAGGACTCGACAGCCGCAGTGCATCAAGCGCTAATGGACAGTGCATTCTGGTGAGTGCACTGTCTAATTGCGCTTTAATCGACAAACACAGAAAAGTTTTGAAGTGCCCTTGGCTAACGTTAATCGACAAACACAGAAAAGTTTTGAAGTGCCTTGTGTTACGGAAATATGTTAATTAGGCATTCCTAGATCTTCGATTGTTGTTAAATGGTAGTCACGAGGTTCGAAATTCTGCGAAAATCTTTCTTGTCAGTAAAGTGCGTAACGCAATACCTCTTGGTAAGACTATAAATCGTCCGTTCCTATTGTAGAGAGTAGAGTATTGGTATAATAAATAAAGAGCTGATAAAAACCTTTCAATAAACCAATAACTACCATCTAGAAGGCATTACAACTTAAACAATACGGTCAAAGTAACAAATCATTCCAAAAAAATGGTCGCCTTTTAATTCGATCCGGTGTCTTAATTAATAAGTTAATAACTGAGGTAAGGCAGATGTTGCGATGTGACCGAACTGATACATTAATGTTAACTTGAAGTTCGCTGCCGACATGCTCGGTAAAAGAAGTGGCTTGGATTTTTTGACGTGGATAAGAAGTGATGATTGATTTTATCCGTCCAAAGCTAAGTCGCGAAAAAATACTAGTTTTTCTATTACTGTGCTAAGGTAATTAGTTGTTTGACTGGTAAATTATTTCATCGAAAACAATAGATACCTACCCAATTCACAAAACACTTTTGTTTTTGTTTTCCTGTGTTTCCCAAAGAATTTCTAACAATGCAAATAAACTGTTTGTCTCAAATTCTCACTACACAAAGCCATAAAAGTTTTCAACAGAGGGATCACTAAGAGATTATGTCGGTACAATAAATCTTTTAGGCTTATCCCTCATAATAAGATTATTTAAAGTGAAGTCCATCTCTAAAACAGAAAAACACCAACAAACTTCTTTACACGAAATCGAAAAATAAGACGGAAAACCTTTCCGACGCTCATTTTAAACCTTACTATGCCATAAAATATGACTACACCTTCCCCGCTCCGGGCTAAATGCGAACAGCGAAAAAGTATAATATATTCAGGTTGTTTATAAGTCTGTGTATAAATATCGCAGAGCAGTCCCGAGTCCCGAAAATACGGGCAAATGATAAAAGTTTGGAACCACTCTATGGTTATTTTGAATATTTAACAAATTTCAACGTAGCAGAAACTAGTTAAGGGCCTACATCCGCTTTAGTGCCATAAAACGGTAACTTTCTAAAGCATATAACGGCGTAGTTAAAAGGTTTGAAAAAAAATATATATTTATTACTGTTTCTTGTACATTATTTTTATATATGGTTTTTTCGTATACGCTTTAAAAAATAATTAGCATTACGATATTTTTCGCAACTTTTGGATACTCATCCAAAACGACTTGGGTCTTTAAAAATATTTTTACACAGAAAAATTGATGGCTGCAATATATTCATAACTGAAATAGCATATGTAAATCAAATAATATTTTGCAAGCAAAACTGTTCAAAAGGAGGTTCAATATTGATATTTTGGCTCCGAGCGGGCGCACGGCCAGTACTGAGTTAACATTGAGGCATATAAATCGCCTTAAATTTGTGGTTTTGACATTATGATTTCTGTTTTTTATTGTTCCGTGTGCGGTTTTATGTTCTGACACCTATTGTCGGTGTTTACATTGGCGATGATTTTGTTTGTTTTATGTTTATAAGGAAATGTATTTAGAATTTATTAGCACATGATACGATTATGCCAACAGAATCTTCATATTATTGTTTTTGTCCGGCAAAAGCAAGCATCGCAATTTATTGCAAGATACGACTGAAAAACACAAAAACGGAATGAGTAGGTAAGTCTAGTCAAAGCACAACTTAAGCGCACAACTTATCCAGAATCCAGAAAAATAAAATTAAGTAATTAAATACATTCAGAGTGGTAATTGCCTTATCTTGGCAAAATTATTTATTAAGTTGGGTACATGGTGAGTTGTTATTCCAACATTTTTTAATCAAAGTGCGCACGGCCAGTCAAACTGGTAACTGGTGCCTGTTCATTGACGAGTAAATGGGTGGTGTTAAGTCCCACATGAACAATAAATAAAGATCCTGAAAACAAGCAAAAACATCCTCTATTGTGGAGTACTAAGGTTTTATTTAGGTCAGCTCAATTCTGTCGCATAAGATAAAGCGAAGAACAAGGCTGCACCGACGTAAATGTCAAGAATTCTTGTATTTACAAAACAAACCATTCAATTTTCGCTCCTTTTTTGAATATTTTATTTGCAGCAAGAACGTGTTTCGCTTGTAACTGTTTATTGAGACTTACGCCTTTCTTGATCATGGTGGATATTACAGTTTTAACAAAGATTTAATTAAGAACCATTGGACTCCTGTATGATAATAATCGTTGCTTCTGTTCGATTTTTAAACGTATAATTACTGGATCGTGTGAAAGAGAATGTTTGTGAATTATACAGGCTGCATTTTTTTGATAATTTTTGATACAAGGCAGTAAGGACGCACACCTTAACCGTTGCAGTTACAGAAAATAATATAATCTAAATATATAAAACTCAAAGGTGACTGACTGACTGACATAGTGATCTATCAACGCACAGCCCAAACCACTGGACGGATCGGGCTGAAATTTGGCATGCAGGTAGATGTTATGACGTAGGCATCCGCTAAGAAAGGATTTTGATAAATTCTACCCCCAAGGGGATAAAACAGGGGATGAAAGTTTGTATGAAACTTTGTCAATTTTAGACCGATCGGGCTGAGACTTTGCATGCATATAGCTACTATGATGTAGGCATCCCCTAAGAAAGGATTTTGATACATTCCACCCCTAAGGGGATAAAATAGGGGATAAAAGTTTGTATAAAACTTCTTAGATTTTCGACTGATTGAACTGAAATTAAAGGTTGGAGCTACTATGATGAAGACGTCCGCTTACCGGGATGATGGAGGATGTAAATGTATTAGTTTGAACTATTAGTACCTAATGGAACTAATGACGAACAAAATAATTTTTAGTTCTAAATTTTGACAGTAGATGGCGTTGTGCAATTAAGTCATTTTTCTGAATCGCGGTGTTAAGATTTTCCGCGGATTAATGACCCACTCCAGTAATTATTTAACTTTCGTCGTCAGATAGGTTAGTTGTACACAGTTGGTTGGATGTTGTTGGTCGTTAAAATTGTTTTGGTTGTATTTGGCATTTGTTTTGTTTTCGTTTGGTTTAAGTATAGGTTTTGTCAGTACGACTTTTTTAAAATGGCTAAAGAAAATCTGAACGTTAATGGAGAAGTTGAAGAATGTACTGTCGTCCCTATTGTTGGTGACGGTGCATGTTTGTTTCGTGCTCTCTCTTATTTAATGTACGGAACACAAGATAGAGCGATGGAGGTGCGTTCAGACATTGTCAGATATGTGGTTAATGACTGGAGCCAGTTTTCAATTATGACCCATGACAGGAATGGTAATAACTACTTAACACCTGACGAATATTTTGCTGATATGATAAAAAATGCTACTTATGGCGGACTTTGTGAGTTAATAGCAGCAGGATTAATATTCCCATTTAAGTTTGAAGTTTATAGAAACGGTCTCATATATACGGAATCTGGATCTAACAATTATCCGGTTAGGCGATTACGATTCAGCCAAGATTTGTCCAGTGGGCATTTTGATGCCTATCTTCCCATAGCAGCACAGAAAATTACTCGGCGTCGTATGGAGGTAGCTGTAGAAGAACATGATTTTGCAATTGATACACCTTCGCAACTTAAAGTTGAAAAGGGTTGTCAGGAGGTACCTATAGTATCTTCATTAAATTATGATGAAAATTTAACAGGAAGTTTATTGTCTGAGTCTGTGACATTAATAGAAAAAAAGAAAAACAAACGTAGGGCAAGGTTTACTAATTACACACGAAATAATCAAATAAAAAAGGCACAAAAAAAATATAGACAAACTCAACCTGAATCCCACCGTAAAGCTGTGTCTGAATATAAGAAAAAACACCCTGATGTACAGAGGCAAGCTGTCGCCACCTACCTGGCTGCACACCCTGAAAAACACAGGCAAGCTGTCGCCACCTACCAGGCTGCACACCCTGAAAAACACAGGCAATCTATCGCCACCTACCAGGCTGCAAACCCTGAAAAACACAGGCAATCTGCTGCACTATATCAGGCCAGGAATACTGATGTGCATAGAGTGATTCAGTCACGGTATAGAGAAAATACAATTCAGCGTGTATGGAGAAGCAAGTTGCTTTCGGGTTTGGCGTATGACCCAGATATTGCTTATGGAACTGACAGCAGTGTAGTCTTAGGTTCTATGACGTACAAGTGTCAGTGGTGTAACGCTTTGAAGTGGAAAGATGAGACACCTGGCATGTGTTGTAGCGCCGGTAAAGTACAACTTGAGCCGTTTAAACAACTGCCTGAACCACTTTACAGTCTGGTTAATGATTTACACCCAAATCATGTACACTTCATGAAAAATAATGCCTAAAATATAATGCCTGTTTTCAAATGACTTCCTTTGGTGGAAAACAAATAAAAGAAGGCGGTTTTTCACCAACTTTTAAAGTTCAAGGACAAGTCTATCATTTAATTGGAAGTATATTACCTGAATCTGGGCAGGATGCACAGTTTCTGCAAATTTATTTCGTCGGTGAAGATGATAGAGAAGCAAATATTCGATGTTCTAAATTTCCTGATTTGAAACCAAATTTAATCAAACAATTGCAGCTTATGTTACATGAGGTGAACCCATACATAAAAGATCTAAAAACAGCCATTGATAAAATATCGCCTTCAGAGTCATTCAAGGTTGTAATACATGCAGATAAAAAACCACAAAGAGAACACAGAGGCAGATTTAATGCACCAACGGCAAATGAAGTGGCTGTAGTATTGGTAGATCAGCATTTTAACCGAAGAGACATCATCCTCGAAAGCCGAAGTAACTCACTTCAGCGTATCAGTGAGATACATCGAGCTTATGACGCGCTGCAGTACCCGTTGATGTTTTGCTGGGGGGATGATGGCTATTCAATCAACATACAACAATGCAATCCCACAACAAAGTTGCCCTTGAAAAAAACAGTCTCTGCTGTAAGTTTTTATTCATACAGAATAATGATCAGAGAAGGAGAAGATAACTTTTTGGTTAAATATCGCGCTCTTTTTAGTCAATATTTGGTAGATGAATACGCAAAAATAGAAACTGAAAGACTAAACTACATAAAAAACAATCAAGCCAAATTGCGCGCAGATAATTATATTCATTTAAAAGATGCAATTGGACGGCAAGATACTGAAGCAAATCAGCTGGGACAAATGGTAGTACTTCCATCATCTTTCACTGGTGGTCCAAGATACATGCACGAAAAAACGCAAGACGCCATGACCTATGTTAGACATTACGGTCGTCCCGACCTTTTTATTACTTTTACATGTAACCCACGCTGGAGTGACATAAATGAGCACTTACTTTCAGGACAAAAATCTCATGATCGATACGATATTATTTCGCGTGTCTTTCGATTAAAAGTAAAAAAGGTCATGGATTTGTTGATAAAAGGAAAAATATTCGGTGAAGTGAGATGTTATATGTATTCGACGGAATGGCAAAAGCGAGGTCTTCCGCATATTCATATACTTTTATGGCTTCAATATCGCATCACTCCGGATCAAATTAACAATATTATTTGTGCTGAAATACCTAACCCCAATCGTGATCCTGAGCTTTACGAAATTGTTAAAAGTAATATGATACATGGCCCCTGTGGAAGTTTAAACCGAAATTCTCAATGCATGAAAGATAATTCTTGTAGCAAACGTTATCCCAAGCCTCTTATTAAGGAAACTCAAACCGGTGATGATGGTTATCCGCAGTACAGGAGACGTTCTCTGGATGACGGCGGATTCTCTGTCAATATCAAGGGTGTATCAATAGATAATCGTTGGGTAGTTCCTTATAATCCAGTGCTATTAAGAACATGTAACGCTCACGTGAACGTAGAGTATTGTCATTCAGTGAAGTCAATCAAATACGTTTGCAAATATGTTAATAAAGGGTCAGATCAGGCTACGTTTACTTTAGAGAACGGGAAGGATGAGAAGGATGAAGTTACAACCTACGCAAGTGGTCGATATATAAGTTCAGCTGAAGCAGTTTGGCGAATCCTTGAATTCCCAATACATGAGCGTTTTCCTCCTGTAGTGCACCTTGCTGTCCATTTAGAAAATGGACAGAGAATTTATTTTAATGAGCAGAACTTGTGCGACAAATTGAGTAGTCCTCCTACAACTACACTCCTCTCCTTTTTCGATCTGTGTAACGTGGATGACTTTGCCAAAACATTGCTATACTCGGAAGTCCCTGCGTATTACGTTTGGAACAAGCGATCGTTTCAGAGAAGGAAAAGAGGAGTGAATGTTGAAGGATGGTCAGGGGTCAAAAAAGAACACGTTCTAGGTAGGGTTTATACTGTTCATCCAAACAATACAGAATGCTACCACCTTCGAATGCTTCTACATGAGATCAGAGGCCCAATTTCATTTGAAGCGATGAAAACTGTAGATGGTCACTTACATCCCACTTTCCAATCCGCGTGCAAGGCTCTAGGTTTACTCGAAGATGATCGGCATTTGGATTCAGCTCTTGAAGAGGCAGCACTTTGTCAAACACCGCATATTATTCGAGAGCTTTTTGCTATAATTTTATTCTTCTGCCAGGTTTCCGACCCCTTATGTCTTTGGGAGAAATACAAAGAATACCTTTCTGAGGACTTTAAAAAACAGCTGGAAAGGCAAGGTGACGTGGATGTAGAGCACTCATCGGACCTGATATTTAACAAATGCCTGTCGGTATTACAGGATGCCGTATTATCATTAGGCGGCCGTCCTCTTAAAGAGTATGGATTACCTCAGCCAATAACATCAATACAATTTGGAAATAGAGAGTACGTGAAGGAGACCAGTTACGATACAGTGGCCTTAGAAGAGGCAGTAAGAAAAAATGAAGTATCCTTGAATGACGAGCAACAGGAAGTTTACAATAAAATTATCACAAGTGTAGATGCAAATGACGGTCGATTATTCTTCTTAGACGCTCCAGGCGGAACTGGTAAAACCTTCCTTATTAATTTACTTTTGGCGAAAGTAAGAAGTACTCACGGCATTGCCCTGGCTGTGGCGTCGTCCGGCATAGCTGCTACATTACTCAAAGGTGGTCGAACTGCTCATGCTACTTTTAAGTTACCACTTAATTTAATCACTGCTGAAACACCCATTTGCAACATCTCCAAACAAAGTAATTTTGCTGAAGTTTTAAAGAGTACAAAAATAATCGTGTGGGACGAAATAACGATGGCTCATAAAGGTGGTATTGAAGCCTTAAACAGATCACTAAAGGATATAAGGGGAAATACAAAATTAATGGGTGGCGTAACAGTTTTGCTGGCTGGAGACTTTCGACAGACTCTACCAGTGGTGCCAAAAGGAACCAGAGCTGACGAAGTAAAGTCGTGCATTAAGAAATCCAATTTGTGGCCCCAGGTTAATATTCTTAAGCTCTCTAAAAACATGAGAGCACATTTGGGCGGGGATAAGTCTGCTGGTAGATTTTCTGATCTCCTTCTTAAAATCGGTAATGGTGATTTTCCATCGTTTGATGGAATGATAACCATCCCGGAAGAATTGTGCACAGTTGTTACAACGGTTCAAGAATTACTGTCTAAAGTTTATCCAGACATTATTCATATACATGACAAGCCTATTGAATGGTTATGTGAGCGTGCCATACTTACTCCAAAGAACGATCAAGCAGCAGCTATCAACGATATCCTGCTCATGTCGTTAGAGGGCGAAGAAAAGGTCTATAATTCGATTGATACTGTGGTTAATACAGATGACGCTACTAATTACCCTGTAGAATTTTTAAATTCATTGAAACCGCCAGGTTTGCCTTATCATAAGCTTATTCTGCGTGTGGGCACTCCAATTATGTTGTTGCGAAATTTAAAACCACCAAAACTTTGTAACGGTACGAGACTGCAAGTGAAAGCGTTACATCGCAATATAGTGGAAGCCACTATATTAACTGGGTGTGCGAAAGGAGAAACTGTATTTATACCACGAATCCCATTAATACCGAATGATATCCCGTTCCAATTTAAACGATTACAGTTTCCCCTAAAAGTCTGCTTTGCCATGACAATAAATAAGACTCAGGGGCAAACTCTCAAATTTGCGGGTATTGACTTGAGAGAACATTGCTTCTCTCATGGACAGTTTTATGTTGCGTGCTCACGAGTAAGTTCACCCAATAGCTTGATAGTTTTAGCGCCTAATGACAGATTAGTTAAGAATATTGTTTACAAAGAAGTTTTGTAGGCCCTAATTTTTTACACACGCT
Source organism: Orthosia gracilis (assembly GCA_947562075.1). NCBI lineage: Eukaryota > Metazoa > Arthropoda > Insecta > Lepidoptera > Noctuidae > Orthosia > Orthosia gracilis. Next base: position 8,035,660 of record OX387266.1, on the reverse strand, counting down.
AAACAAAAGTAAAGCCGCAAAAAATATCATCATATCAGCCGAAAGACGTCCACTGCTGGACATAGGCCTCCCCCAAGCGTCGCCACATTGACCGGTCCCGAAAAAAAAAAAAAAAAAAATGCTTAACGCGAGCGAAGCCGCGGGCAAAAGCTAGTTATTGTATAAAACATAACATATTTGTAGTTTTTTACAACCACATGTGCTCATGTACTTGACAGCATCAAATAAAACCTTTTATACTTGGTTGTATTCTGAAGCTAGTTAGGTACAATTTACGTCTTTGACTGTAATTTGGGATCTGCTGCTGAAAGAAAAGCTGCTGTTAAGGTGCCTTGTTCACAATACACTTAAAAAGTTTTAAACTAATAATATTTATCAGGTTCCGAAATCACTACCTACTCAAAGAGCGGGTTACGGGTATAAAACAGTAAAAAATATTATGCAACACCATATCGACCAGTGACAAGATCTTCTGCCAATTATGTTAATCAACTGTTTAATAGTCTTTTTTGAATCTGCATTACTACGGCAACATTACAAAAATGTGAGCTGAAATGGTAAAAAAATAACTAAGGGCCAGTTCACACTGGATTTGCCTCTCAAGCAATCAATATACATTTAACGTGAAGCGACTGCCTATCTGAACTCCACAACCCATTTATAAGGTAACACTATATCCCTTGGTAAGAATGGTAGGTTATTGTAAAAGGTACCTATTGCGCGATTTTCATCAAAGAATTTGACAAAACTTTACTATACGATTATAGTTGGTTATCTATGTAGAACGGGATTTGATAAATTTTACACACTCCTATAATAATAAAATATTAAAACATATATGCTGAAGGCGGCCCACATTACTTCCTCAATTAATTAGAGATATTTATTACCTGGACGATATATTATGTTAATATTTTTCCAGGAATAACATGTCATTAAAGATCTCACGTGTACTGTACCTTAACAGCAGACGCCTCGGGTAACGAAATCATTCGAAGGGCATTTTGTCCACATTTAGAAACTTGATACATGGCTAAACGAGAAACACAGAGTACCGAGATGATTTGGCGGCCAGTGCTAGAGACAGCATTGTCAAAACTTTCCATCCAAACCTAGCGTGTCAGTGAGTATCACCGTTTACTCATAGAAATTGATGATCCGTCACAATTGTAAATACTCGCACAATGGATGGTTGATGGAGCTTCGGTTGCCACTTCCGAACCTTTTCGGGAGTGGCAACCGAAAGTCGGAAGACGCAGCGTTCGAAAACCTCTACAAGGTAGACCAATAACCTGGTGAAGGCCACGGCAATCGCTGGATGCGGGACGCTTAGAACCAGTCATTGTGGCGACGCTTGCGGGAGACCTATGGCCGGCTTTGGACGTCTTTCGACTGCAATGAATCATCATTGGAGTCGATGACCACTACTCTGAAAATGACTATGAAAGTCGATACTTGTTCTGAGCTTGGCGCACATTCTAGTTTCCGTACTCTGTATCAAGAACCTATTATCGATTCAGCAATATGATCGTAATCATATCGATTCTAAAATTTATAGAGCTGTCATTTAAAAATCGGATCACTATCGATCATATTTTTAATCTCAATTGCTGGCAGCCATACATTTATTCTGCAGCATGTAAAATTTATTGCTTTATTATAGCGCTACATAATTTGTTATTTTTGAGCTGGATTGGATTAGTTTTATATATGGATTTTATTAGTTTTATCATGGCTGCAGATTTTAGACTAACTCGATAAGACGTCTCGAAATGTGCGCCAAAATCAATTGAACGCTCACATTAAAAGTTAAATCGTACATTTATTTAGATTTTCAACTGGGTACAAATTCAGACTTCAGGCTGCTACTAGTAGCAGGGGCGGAGATATTTAGATGGAAAAACCCGATGAAATGGCCTGATCCGGGTATCGTAGATAGGACCTCATGCTCGCCAGTAGCTCTTACAACTAATGTTTGTGAGTCAGCAACCAACAAGGCAGAGGAAGTGAACTGATTTTAAGTGCAATATTTAAATGAAAATTAGGTTCTTTGACATGAAAAGTAGGTACACCTACTTTATAGCCTGAAGATTGTTCTACATGGAGGTGATGTATGAGTGAGAGGATAATAAATTACCGTACGCGACAGAACAGGACAGATTCATACAGGTAATCGATCATTAATTCAATTTGATTTCTATCAAAGAAGTGCAGTTTAGTATTTGGTATTGTCGAGTAAGCGAGATGGGTGAAGACGTTATTTGGTGGCTGACAAAGATAGAAATAGGAAGAATGTTATATTAGACTTAATAGTTTGTATGCTTATGTATAGTAGCAAGGTAAAGCACCGAGAAGCCACAGCTTATCCTGGTAGAGACGGTAATTGTCGACACTTTTCATAAAAATCAAGTGCATTTGTGGCCGTCTCATAGAAACTGGCAGCCTTTGATAATTTAAATTTGTTCAGCCGTTAAAACGTAAAAAGTTTATAAACAGACGGACAGAGTTACTTTCGCATTAATAATGTTAATATGGATTCTTCGCCGTAACACCTGAATGTACCCCATTGCAATGGGTAATTTAATTGACCATTATACGATTCACAAAATGTTTATTCACGGTTGAAGTTTGACTCATAAAAAAGCTTACCACATAATAACACGTCGGATCCAGTCACTTGTATGGTCATTAAAACAAATCCCAGGGCACCCCTGGCGTCCTTCACACATAACTACAGTTTGGCTTGTTTTACGGAGCCACCGTGATAGCTCACTAGGATCAGAACAGAAGAGACGATTAACTTTGTGCTAGGACGGCGTAGAAGTGTCTCACTTATCCAGATTTCATTTCACTGTAATAACGTTTTACAAAAACCGAAAAGGATAAATATTACGAATATCTGTTTTCAACCCAACTATAACCCGCATCCGTGTACAATCTTCTAAAGACCCATTAATGAAATATAACCCCTCTTAAATCAGTTTCAAAAGCGAATGTATTAAATAATTCCGAGGCGTATTAATAGTTCAGGCTGTAGGTCAAGAGATCGCTAGGGTTAGTAGGCACGTCTATTTATTTATATCTTAATAGCTCTGCGGTTGAGGGTTAAATCAACGGAACAGCTTCCTGATCACATTTACAAATCGATAGTAAATAATTAATAAACTTTTACTTGTGATAGAATCCATAGTGTCAATATCAATTAAGTAAGATATTAGGGACATTGTGCCTCGTAAAGCACGTTAAGCCGTTGGTCTTGCTGTCATTAGTAGTCTTTGCAATCGTTATGGGTAAATCAGAAGCTCGAAAGTCTAACAACCAGTCTTGCCAAGTGCTATTATGTTATTTACTTGCTGAGTTGTGGAGATCAGAAAGGCTATCGCTTCAAGTAAAAAAACTGTAATAGAAGATTTTTTGTTGATCTTTAGCATAAATATCCCTTCTTTGAGAACTTAGGTACTAGGTTGTTTTAGATAATTGTGAGAAACGTATCTAATACAACAAACGGTATTTATTGTTTTTGTATTAGATAATTGTGAGGTTGACATTTAATTTATTAACTTTAATGTAGTGAACTATGTTGTTTATTTTGTTGTATTATTTGGTTGTGAGGTAGAAATTTAATTTGTAGAAATAATAATTTAATGGTTATATGTTCTAACACAATGTACATTATTTATGGATGAATGAATGATATGAAACATTCAGGATATGAAAAGATAACTGACACAACCGAAGCTAAATTGTAAAAAGTAAAATTTTAAAATTTTAGAACCCCCGAAGGTTTTTGTTTCATACTACATAATATGTCTAGTAGGAGACACGCTTCGATCGACAATCTTTTGAACACGTTATTATAATACGATATCTTGCGGGAACAGCCCGATTCAAACATTAAAATGGAAATAACTTTGAACCGGTTTTCATGAAAATAGCTAAGAACACTCTCGATAAAGTAACCTTTCAAACAACAAAGAAACAAAATCGTAATCGGTTAATCCGGTTAGGAGCTGTGATGCCACAGACTGATACACAAATACACATATAAAAAAATACACAAATGCACAAGACACAGGTACACACATAGAACTTATAACACCCCTTTTATTCTGTCGGGAACAAAGAAATATCGATTACACACGAAACACCAAAAAAAGAAAGCCAATAACTTGACAAAATAGAAAGCCTGGAATGTAATAAATATTCAGTACGCAGTCTAGGTCTGGGCCTGAAATCTTATCAGCTTCTAGATTATCTAATATACAGACATTGACTCACAATAGTAAAAAAACTGGTGAAGTGCGATTCGGAAAAAAATCATAAGGTTACGGGGAATCGAAAATAAAGAAATCCAAATATTTCATAAACTTATTGTTTTACAGAAGTAACATTATTTGTGTTATAACAAAAAGAAACCTATTAGGTTATGAAGAGTACTACAGAAAGAATGTAATTGGATTTGCAAATCCGATTACATTTATTCTCATTCGTATTTTTTATTTATTCAAACTTTTTATACCGGAAAATGCATATTTGCTGCGGAATAAGCCTCGGAAGCGAAGCCGCTGGTAATTGCTGGTTCTTTTTTTTTTTTTTTTTTATTTGTTATAGGCTCGCGCTTGACCACTATCTCACCTGATGGTAAGCGATGATGTGGTCGACGGTGGAGCACGCTTGTCTAGAAGTAACCTATTCACTGTTGACTTAAAGACCCCTAGATTGTAGCTATCGGGAAACACAGACGCTGGCAGGGAATTCCACTCCTTAGCTGTACGTATAATAAAAGTATTCTCAAAACGTTTAGTGCGTATGGGTGGGATGTCCACCATGTATCGATGGCGCATCGCCGTACGTCTGGTAGTTCGATGATGAAACGGGCTGGGCGGAATTAGATCATGCAATTCCATCGCACACTCCCCAAAATGTAACCGATAAAAAACCGACAAGCTGGCAACTCGGCGACGGTGTTCAAGGCTCTGGAGCTTATACTTAACCAGTGCCTCATCACCGATGAGCCTTTTGGCCCGCTTTTCGATCGACTCTAGTGCATCAAGCTGGTATTTGGCAGATCCGTCCCAGAGATGAGAACAGTACTCCATGCATGATCGAACTTGCGCTTGATACAAGCTGAGCAGCTGTTCTGGCGTGAAGTACCTTCTCACCTTTGCAAGGATTCCCAGCTTTTTGGCAGCCAGCTGAGCCTTTGCCTCAATGTATGGGCCAAAATTGAGAGTCCATGTCAACGTAACGCCAAGAAGCTCAAGATGGTCAGTTATTGGTACGGTCACATCTCGGAAAGTTGGAGCCGGGTGAAATTGGCTCTTTTTAGCGGAAAAAAGACACGCCTGGGTTTTAGCAGCATTAAACCTGACCAGATTGGCATCGCCCCATTCGGAGACTGCCTGCAAGGACAGGTTCAAGCGCTCCACCATGGCCTCCCGGAGAGACTGAATCTGAGGCCCGGTAGCACGAGCGTTGGACAAGTATCTCTCAGCAACAGTGCTGTCGTCAGCATACCCAAAGGTACCGGGTTTTAGCAGATCGTTAATGTGCAGCAAGAATAAAGTTGCTGAGAGAACCGACCCCTGAGGGACCCCGGCATTGATATCCAATTGGTCCGACGAGCAGCCATCGATAACCACTCGAATGGACCGATCTCTCAGGAAGTCTGCAATCCAATCACACAGACCACCGGGCAAACTGAATGAAGGAAGCTTACCAATAAGGCTTTCATGCCAGACCCTATCAAAAGCCTTCGAGATGTCGAGGGAGACGGCAAGCGCCTCCTCGTGCCTCTCGATGGCCTCACTCCAGATGTGAATGGCATACGCTAGAAGATCCCCAGTAGACCGATTTCGGCGGAAGCCATACTGGCGGTCACTAAGGATATCGTTTGCTTTTAGGTATGCCAGGAGCTTAATATTGAGTACACGTTCCATACTCTTACAGAGTATGGAGGTTACAGATATGGGTCTGTAGTTGGCCGGGTCAGCTCGACTGCCCTTCTTGGGCACGGGCTGTACATTAGCTTGCTTCCAAGCATTCGGCACTTTTCCAGCCTCATACGAAAGGCGGAATAGGCGTGTCAAGATCGGAGACAGTTCAGGCGCACAGGTTCTAAGAACTATAGCTGGTATTCCGTCAGGGCCGCTAGCCTTGTTCACGTCGAGGTTGTGCAGCACCCTACGGACGTCCTTTTGATGGATGCGAATGTCCGACATACTCGTCTCGCATCCATCAGGAGAAGGAAGGGGCCGCGCGTCACCAGGATTCAGACGTGAAGATTCCGCAAAAAGAGAGGCAAATAAATTTGCCTTCTCCTCAGCGGAGTGAGCCAGCGACCCGTCGGGTTTCAGCAGTGGTGGTAGTGAGGGGCGGCAGAAGTTCGACTCGACCGACTTAGCCAGGGACCAAAACGCTTTACTACCTGCTGGGTAAGAGGCAAGTTTGGTCCCTATTCGGCTGATATGGTCGAACCGAGCTCTTCGCAACACCATCTTGCAGGACTTGGCAACCCTGTTGAAGGCCTTCTTCTTCTGACCCACGTCACTTGCCTTGCGTGATTGAGCGTCGACCCAAGCCAGGTACGCCCCATGTTTAATAGCGTCGGCGCGCTTACATTCGGCGCCAAACCATGGCCGGTCTTCGCTAGACATTGATACGTCAGAGAACGGAATGTAGTACTCCATTCCCCGACGCAACACATCCGTCATGGCATCCGCGCACGACGATGGATCAGTCGAAGAAAAGCAAGTAGGCTGCCAAGGATAGCATGCGAAGAAAGATCGCATACCATCCCAATCTGCTGACTTGTACCGCCAAACCCGCCGGGTGCCTCTTGGGCTGGGATCGGGCGGGGAATAGACGGATACAGACTTTACCAGACAGAGGTCGGAACTACCCAAAGGTGAAGCTATCGACACGGAGTATCTGTCTGGATCTGTTGTCAGCAGAAGGTCCAAGCAATTCGCAGTGTGCGAATCAACATCCGGTACCCTTGTTGCCCCCTGGACCAGCTGGGTGAGGTTTAGCGCTAGCGAAAGCTTACGCATCTCCCGTCCAGCATGATCGGTGCACTGGTATGGGAAGAGCCACTCCTGGTGGTGGGCATTAAAGTCCCCCAGTAACACCAATTGGGCTGAAGGGTACCGCTGCTGTGCCGCATCAGCCGCCTCACTGAGGTACTCTGTGAGCCTGGTTGTCTCCTGATCTCCGCTGTGCGAACGGTAGACACAGGCATAGATAATTTTATCCAGACCTGTGTCCACCAGAGCCCAGAGGGTTGTGAATCTGGAGTCCTCAAGGTTACGGAGACGCCGATAGCAAATGTCGTCACGGGCGTACATACATACGCCCGCCCGTGGTCTAAAGTTGTGCTCCAGGGTGAACCCTGGGTAAGACAAGTACGACACGTCTGACGGATTCGCTATCTGCGTCTCCGTAAGGAAAAAGAGCGCTGGTTTCTCAGCCTCCAGATGATAGTGGACTGCAGTGATATTTGAGTGCAGACCTCTAATATTGGTGAGGTGCACTTTGTGGGGGAGGGGGTGCAGCCGCTGTTTAACTCCAGTATTCCTTTCTCCTTGCATAGTTTTAAAATAGAGTGAATAAATAAGAGGAGTAAGAAGTGAGACGAGGTTCCACGTTGCTAACCTACAGACACGCACTGAAAGGACACCATCATTGAGGCACTAGTCTGGAGACTGCGGGGACGCCCGCGCCTCCCCGGAATGTCCATCGGGCCCTCCCGTCTGGTCGCCAACCAGCACGATGGTGCATTCCGGGATTTTTCGACAGTTGGCGGGGCAGCCTTTCGTGTGTGGCTGGCACACTACTTGGGCCCCCAACTACCTGCGGTCGGCCAGCGGTGCACCATGCCTCGGATCCCGCTACCCTCCGCGACTAGTCTCCCGATATATCCCCAACAGCGCGCGTCAGGCTGGTCAGCCTGCAGTGGAACAGCTATCTCGACCCAACTCCTCTAGTTGGCTACACCGAGCATCGTACCGGAACACGGCTAGGCCGCTTGGCGGTACGTCTTTGCCTGGTGGGTGATCGCAAGCCTTCGGCCGAAGCCTACCACCAGTTAATGTCACCTGATTTGCACCACCCGGGGACCACGTGTAGGGAATCAAAAAATGGGTATACTCCTACGGACGAGGGTGACTCGGCCCCCAAAAAAGTTCTTCATTATTACTCTTTAAACAGTGAAATCGGGCGTAACATAAGGCTTGAAGCTATGGAATATAGCTAGCTGCGTGAGTGTTGCATCTAAAGCAGTAGATATTATAACTTCTTCAGCTATGCTACTTTAGGAGTAGTGTCTCAATAAAACAATAGGTTACCAAATTCGCATGTATTTACTTTAATTAGTTGACGAATCTACACACAGGAATGATCGCGTACGAGTCGCCACGTCTGTTGTGCGCCTTACATTATGAAGTATCATCTTACATATCAGATAGGTACCTACGTTCATACTATCGCTATGGCGTCCCTACAATACTATAAGGAACTTTGATATTTTTAATTCACTTTGTCCTATTTACTATGTTCAATGTTACCTTTGGACATTGACTCAGCACTCGGCCCGGCTGACGCGCGGCCCAGATAAAATTCTGTTTGGTTGCATACTACACGCATAGGACACAAACAAATATGTGTATTAGTGTGTATTAAGATGAAATAGTATTTAAGCTGTGCAATATTGTAAATAAATCAGATTAGAATTTATATTCTTGTCTCATTACCCCTCGCTGTGGCCAAGACACCTTTAGCCATCTTTGATCAGTCCTGTGAGTCTGCTGGACTGGCAGTGAGTGTACCCTTCCCGAACCTGGAATCCCTGCCCACTATCCGTCTGTAACCTTAGGTCGCATGGTGCAGACATCCTGAACTTATTTATATATTTATTTATCACACACTAGGTATATGGTAGGTTAGGGCTGTAGGGCTTATAGGGCTTAGGGTCGTAGGGACTGTTAGGCTGTAAGGTCTTGGTAGGTCCTTTAACTATCATATCCTTTCATGTACTGTCACACCCTTAACATTACTGCGGCCTTACGTGACATATGTTAGGGTGGGCGTACATACTAAGAACACATAAAGAACACAAAAATACTGTCGCCCAAACTTTAAACGGATAAAACCAGTAGCAGAAGTTAGTTATTATAAAATCATGGGTCAACTAGTGTGGAAAATCTTGAACCTTTTGTTAGAAACTTTATAACACGTGTTATTTTACAAAGTTTCTGCGTCCAATGTTAAAAACTTTATGGATGGGACCACAACGGGTTGAGGGTACAAAATGTTATGATATACCGTACTCGCGAGCAAAACTCCATTTTTACCGTTAAAAAAATCTCATGCGGGACAAAATAGGTAGGTCAATAGGTTTCTTTGTCGCATGAACTTCCATATCCGACAGTCACCCCCGATTTTTGTATAGAATTTATTGATGCGTCAGAAGTTTGACACAAGTCAAGTGGGATATGGCCTGTTGAAAATTCATTCAACCAATTACTTTAGAAAATAGGCATTCGACAATTTCTCACATTAATATTTTGCTAGAATTTATTTTCCAGAAACTGAATTGAAAGCCTGGTGCACTCAATGGAATCAGCCCCTTAACCATGGTATAGCTGAAGTACACATTCCTGCTCATACGTGTGAAGAAGAAACCTAACCACGGGACCCTAAAAGCTAGTAAATATTCAGCTAAAATAATAAAAGGATGTGTTGATATTCGTCCCGGATGTCGAGATCCAAGATTTGGTGGCAACGTGCTGATGTTTTAAAGAAAAGTGGGAGAACCTTTGATTTATGTTCATTTGATAAATGTCACGTCGCTTCTATAAATAATTCTTCGAGTGGAATGGAAAGGAATGAAAACGATAGAAAAAATTAAGTAGGTATTTAATTGTGTTTCATTTGGAAAGCGAAACATTTCCTTTTTTTAAGGCTTGTCACGTTGCACAGGTCTTCGGGATGGTAACCTTTATACTTAATTCGAGCAGCATTAATAGAACCAATGATGATTCAAGCTTACTTGTAAAGGTTCCATTTGGTAGAGTTGTGCTGGTTTCTAGCTTCTCTTAACGCTAATCCATGGTCACCTCAAAGTGAATTTAATATTATAAATATTATAAAATTTACTACACAATAATTTTTATATTGCAGTGAGAGATGCCGAATAAATTCGAACTTGAATGCGTCGCGGTGTAAACTAATCCTTAGAAAATAGGGATGTTGACAAAAAATATCTATTTAGTACGTCAATTGGATAACCTAAAAATATTGGACACGTATTGTGTTACGTCACGGTGTGCCACACTTTATACTGACAAAGCGACGTCAAAAGTGCCCACTTCAGAACTTTGATGCACTTTGACACCTTTGTAAATTTTATGAATTTGATAATGCAAAAAAATACGGTCCAATATTATTTGATAATCTCACTGACGTATTAAATAGCATTATCATTTTTCTACGCAGGAAACATCCTTATTGTCACAATCACCACTTAGTTAAACGCACACTTCTTAAGTATAAGACGTCCTACATTCCTATTGACCTATATAAGGCGTGTGTAACGTATTTCTATAATGACGCGAAAAAACTGGAAGCCATTAAGGTCACAACTACATAGGGACGAGCACATTGAGTATGAATATCACATGTAGAGAGCCTGTCAGGTGAGTGCAACAAATATAAATATAGAACGACTATGATAATAATGAATGGAAAATCGTAAAGTCTCACACGGTCTGCGATCATAAGGTCTTTACAGTCGGTAAGGAGAACAACCCAACGAGCTAGACTCGAATCTGCTTTTCTTACTATCAAAGCTTTGGGATGTCTGAGGCCTCAGAATAAGAATGCGTACTGTGGCTTCGCTGAAAAAAATACTAACTTTCGTTTTTATTTTACTATATTCGAAAGCCAAAGACACATAAGCATACATTAAAATTTTACCATTTGGATAAAATTTAAAAAGTACTTACGTATCTACATAGAATGATGCCAACATACCGCTCTACAGCATTATTATTCCCCAAGGTAGAGCGGTTCGTCCCATATGTCATTTCTCAGATCTAGGAACGTGTCAGTGCTTTCTACCGGTGGATTTTCTAGAACTAACATAAATAACTGGTTATTTATATAAGGATAGTATTTAAACGAGCGAAAATAAATTCAAACTAAAGGTGTACAAAATACTGAATACGGCTTACTGAAATACTAAGTGGGCGACAAACAGTCGAGCCCCGCTGTGCTGGGCTCCATTTTCTGTCTGCAGGGTCTAAAGTAAACTAACATGAATCAGATGACGGGAGCTAAGTTCGCTCGCTTTGCTCGCTCACTTCAGCTCCCGTCATCCCCTTCGAACCTAACCTATCCGTGTCGGGGTTCTCTAAGCTCCCGAACTCGCTCCGCTTGCTCTTGGACCAATTCGTTGAAAACACAAATACACCCGAATTCCCGCGCTGCACAGCGATGTCGCCTTCATTTACGATGAAGTCGCCTGGAGTTGTTTAGCTATTTTAAAAAGAATAATATGCAAATATAGAAAAAATAGAACCCCAAATACAATTATAGTATGTCACAATATTATTACTGCAGCTCACAAAAACCTCCTAAAAGGTATTACTCAAACCGGATAAATAGTTACTTACTTAGTATAATAGTCGCCCATTCAGTATATTTTTCGCCCGGTTAATAATTTTCCTTTATATAATACAGATAGATGGAAATGAGGTTGTCTTGCCACAATCTTTTAAGTTTTGAAGTAAAAACTTGATGTTCCCTTGGAAAATATAGTGACTCTTTATAAAGGCCGCTGCAATTACATTATAATTTTTTGCTTTTTTGTCTTTAACATACATATAATAAATATTTATACTCTTCCATGCCTACCAGGTAATTACTCAAATTACGAGTTTATTAATAAACTGATAGATTTAAAGAGCTCAACAAGGCAAGAGGCACACCACTTTATTTTGAAAGACACATCATCATCAAACAATACAGTAACAAAATTATCAAAAACTACACCCAATTTCTATTCTCAAATGTTCACATCGTAATTGACATAACACCTAAAGATCGTCTCCGAAATAAAACGATAAAGAAAGAACCAGGGCATTACGCAAAATACCTGGGAAAGTATCCGGGCCAAGCTCACAATACAGTGCTGTCAACAGGGATCTGTCACTCTAAGCCGAAAGTAAGCCTGAGTGTACAATGTGGGGAACAGAAGTCGTTGGAAAATGTCTTGTTTAAGTCTCGATAGGTTCTTATGTTTGATAGTAGTTTTTTTTTAATTTTTCGCTTATCTTGCTATATGATTTTTTTTAAACATTCATTTACTGTTAGTAAATGAGTTTTAGGAGGATTTGATTTGACAAGCAAGAGCTGTCCCCCATCAGGAACAACCCTATTTTATTAGTAAAGCAACGTTATGTATAAATAACTTTACGCCTTGGTAGCAAGGTTAATTAATTCTATTTTAGTCTAGTCTAGACTAGATATGATTGAAATATTTAGTTGTCAGCACGTAGTCGTCTTTTGTTGAATAAAAGCCTCAAATGAGAGAATAACAATGGAGTTATGAAATTGCCACAATGGCTAACCTTGATAAATATTATATAGTCTGAGATGATTTTTTTTAGGTATTTCTAAATGTGAAAGAAGAAAATAATATTTTATAATAGTTTGAAGATTACCAAAGTCACATAAAAAAGAAGACTTTTCGAAGTTCCTCGTTAAAATAATTGTTGATTACATAAATTAACAAATCATTTATTACTTTAAGCAACTATAAGTCTGGCAGTTTTCTCCGCAAGTGAGGTCATCCCCTTAGCGTCGCTAAATCTGCAGTATCCTCATGAATTAATCTGGCTTCAGTTGATAAACCACTCACCACAATTTTATTCACAAGTACGTTTTGATAAATATAAACACGATACATTAAATAATCAAAAGAGTCCTATAGGTATTTATGTTTTTGAGGACAGAAGGCAGATTTCGTTTGTGTTCTGTTTTTTACTTGGATCGGAGCACCATGTCTTCTTAATGTACATATTACATATGTAATTCTATCAGCCGTCATAATAGCATTTCCACTGCAGAGAAAAGTCGTGAGTTTAATACCCGGATCCTGACCCAGGTATTAAACATTTATTAATTTTACATTAAAATTTTACATTTTTAATTTCTCTGTAGTAGCCCGAAGTTGGGATGCTGGCCTGTGATAACTTCGTGTTTCGGAAAATATGCTGAGCCGTTAATCCTGAAATAATCCTCCCAACAAACGGTTTATTAGACTGAGGAAAGAAAGAGTGCACTATAGGACACACGGTTGGCGCTGTGGTTGAGCGATTGACTGCTGCACTGCGTTTCGCGGGTTCGATCCCCGCAAGGAACAAATATTTTGTATGCCCTACAGATAGTTGTTCCAGCTTTGGGTTTTTGTATATGTTAGGTTTGGTCGCTACGATCCAAATTCGGCAGGACTATTTCCCTTATTTGTGTGACACAATATATCAAACATTTGTATGAACGTCGCAAAACAGAAAGTATATTGTGGTATATAAAACTAAGCACCTGTTATAAAATCTCTGGAAACGTTTATTTGTTGTTTTTCTTTCTCACAGCTTATGAACAGAAGTATAGAAAAATATGATTAGAAAGCTGTTTGCCTTCGTTTCAGTATTAACTCTTGAAGTGAAGAAACTGATTTTAAGAAAAAGAGCTACAGCTCGATTCAAACTTAATGGTGGCTCTTAAGTTCGATACTCGCTGCGTAGTACTCCACCCCTGACCGCCACTGTTACATGAAATTGTGAATCGACTTGTGGTGTGTTCCGAGCCGCCATTAAGTTTAAATCTTCCTGCAAAAAAAGATTATAATTAAATCAAGTCCTTTATATTAAATTCACACGATCTCCCCAAGGTCGTCCATTGCATTTGCCTACCTATCTTATCCTCCCAAACCGGTTCTCAATTAAGAACTGTGGATCGTGATCGCACTGGCGTTATTTATCTAAGTTTGGACAGATTGATACATTGTGCCGACTTGTATAATTTATGTGATGGCTGTCATGTTTCGGAAATCGTGTTGTTAATATTAGAGGTTGTGTAGGTCAGGTGTATAGTAGTAATTGCTTGTCAAAGCAAATTAATGAAATATGTTGTAAATTTGAAAATATTCTTCTATTTTGTCGGCACAGGCAATTTTTGTCAAGTAATTCTATTTCTATAAAAGCTGGGTTGAAAAAAGATGTAGACTCTGCACCGGTCCCTGTGGAAAATTTCAGAAAAAGTACGTTGGTTTTTGCAGTCTGCTTTAGGTTCAATAAAATAACATAAAGAAAATGATTGACGGCCTGACGGTTATCCTATTTTCCTATTTGCATCGGGGTATTGACCAGGACCACGAGGTTAAGCCGCTGTCGCAGCACGGTGGTACCGCCATAGGTCATAAATGCAAAAATTACATCATCAATAACCCTCACTTTAATTACATATAACGATTTACCGATAAACAAGCTACCCAAAAATATAAATATGTCATTCATTTAACCTAATTATTACTAATTTTTCGACCTCCGAAGTGAAGACATCATTACGTTGCGCTCGCCTTACCAGCAACTCATTAGCACATATTGTTTGTGTAACGGTGAATTCTCAGAATTGCATTGTTTTTGAGTGGTGTGTGTGACATGGATTTCCAAGATCAAGGTATGTTCTTATTATTTAGTTTTTTTTTTTTTTTTTACTTTTATGACGTGTTTTTACGTGCTACGCCACACAGGATTTCTACCAAATATTTAACTTATTATTGACTTCACATAGACTTACAACTAATTTCGACAACAGTCGAATATTCTCACTTATCTTAAATTAAAGATTGAACTGCCTTTTTTGAAAATATATAAGGTTTTTTTGCGTCCTTTTGCGACTTTAGTTGCTGTATAGCTTCTACGACTGCGTAGGCTCAGGGTTAGCACGGTCTACGAAACAAACGTTAAATATTTTAATTATTTTTTCAGGTACTTTTATTAAATGTACTTTCTCAAGGATGTTTTTCTTTGAGATTTGGTCTGCCGTAACTGGAACTGTTTCTCGGCAGCATCAACACGTGTTGGAAACTATTCCAGCTTCATGGATGAGGTCTTCTTCTTCTTCGTCGTATCGATGATTCCTCAATCATATACGTTGTGACCAGAATTCAGCCACGGAAATAGCGTTTTCATTTGCCTCACAAAGGTCCTTCAGGGTGCAGGTGTTGTTGCACAGAGAGCACGATAGGAGGTGGGGCATTGTTTGGGGCGTAGCACCACAATCGCACTGCGGGTCATTGGAGTAACCCCATCTAACTATGTTGTGCCTGCAGCGGCCCACTTGGCTTCGGAGGCGGTTTAAAGATTTCCAGGTGGGCCTTGGAAGTTGGTAGCCTGCAGGGAGCTTTTCTGCAGGCTCAACATAGTCAGTCGGAGGAGGATGTTTGAGGAGCCACAGTCTTTTCTTTGCCTCACCTGACCTGCTGTCACTAATTTATTTGGTTAACCTCAGAAAGCTTTTCCGACTCTTCAATCTGCCCCTTGGCTTCTCTACATTGTATAAAGAGTGTCGTCCATCTGTCTCCTGCATGGATGAGGTGACAAATCTAGACATTAGGAACTTAGATAGTAGGGTGAAATGCAGAAAACTTGTAACTTTTGAATTAGTTTGTGTCCTATGGTTTTAAAATGCATTGAGTTAATTGCATGTTTAAATAATGTGCAACAAACATTTATTTTGAATATTATACCTTATAACCAACATCGTAAACATTTATTTATAACTTCGTAATAGCAAAAAAACATCCTTAATAGGTTTTGAAAAATGGATTAAAATAATTCCCATACATTTTACTAGTGTCCTTTTCATTTCGTTACACATTACATTAATTTTTATTTTTTTTCTGATGAACTTACCTGTTTAATTTTTATTTTAAAAGTTTCTTCATATCAATAAATATTATATTATTTATATGGTTCTCATAATACACCCTTTTTATAGTATTAAATTCACTCCAAATGTATTGTCTCTAAAAACAAATGTTTCGTTACTCAGGATTCGTTATGGGAAATTTAATGACGTACGTTAAGTTTTAGAACGAATCCGTATTTTTTTTTTAAGTTGGCCACATTAGATCCGAATGTTCTTTGACACATGTCAAACTGCAGCCATTTTGTTACGGCGGAGAAAGTGTGTGTTTCGGTGAGTATTCAATTTGCTTGTATATTTTATCAGGGTGATTAACGGTGATAAATTAATATGTTTTACGCTTTAAAACTATGTTTTCTGTAAAGGAAATTATTCACATGTTTCCAAAGATATTGTAATCCGCTGTAATATTAGTTGCTTTTCAAAAGCTATCAGCTTTATTAACATTTTTAGGTTAGAAATTCTCAGATGTTCTTATCAATTTCGTTATTATTTCGTTACGTACGTTCGTTATTAATTTTATCAGTTTCGTTATTTCTCAGGTGCGTTACTTTTTGAGAATTGGTGACATATTTTCTGCATTTCACCCAGTAAGATACTCAGTTTATGTAAAAGTCTTGATAGATTTTGGGAAATTGTCTCAGAAATAAATCTAAATTTTTGCATAAGTACTCAGATTGGTTAAATGAAATTGAATGTGTCGAATTTGTAAGAAGTTATGAGCAGTGCATTTAAGAAAACGCGAACCAGCCCGGGCCATCTTGCGAACGCGGATGCCCAAGGAATGATTTTCCAGAATTGTCTAAGTTCTTTATCTTTAGTTTAAATTGAAATTAGGTTGGTTGTCGTGGTTATTTTAACGTAGTTGTGTTTATGATTACGTTTGTAAATAAATTGTAGAATTAGTTTTCTTGCTTTTTGTTGTATATAATATATAAAATAATACATATTTAATTGTATCCCCTTCATGAATAGCATTAATATCATATTCAGATGTATTTCCGAACGAGGGACAATAAATCTCAAATATTGACTATTTAAATTTATATATAAATAGTACATATTGTACAGTTTATTGTATATAATGTATTAAATTATGTAAATAAAGCGTTAATGTACATTTGTGAAGTATTTTTTATTATTTAACCTTCAAAAATCTCATTTAATAAAGTAACGTATTTATGACCGCGCTTGTATGGCGCTTGAACCACCGTGCGCTGGTTCAAAAATAACGGGCTGTAAGATTCTTTTCAAAAGCCTTTTCTTTGGTATGCAAACTTCTAGTCACAGAAAAACGACATACTTCTGTCATTCTTTTCGATATTCGATTAAAAAGAGTCGGAGCAACTTCATACCCTGGTCGTGTACCCACATGACACAAATTAGTGATTAAAATAACTCATGTCTTAGGCAAAATATGAGCTAGTCAGCAAGCTGGTTACGGGGTTTGTAGAATCACCCACCTATAACATATCACAACGGATGCTATTTTATTGCACCTATGAAAGATGGTAATAGACACTATATAAACAAATAAACATAAAAGTCACCATACCGCGCTGGGAAACAGCTAGGTGACCACATCATAATAAATTCAATTCATATTCAAATGTATGTAACCCTACACTTAGCTACCGGCTTCGATGTTCTCATACTAAACTATATACATTAGGACACCATTAGGAAAACTCGTTTACTTCCATATCAAAACTAGATATCAATTCCATAAACTATTTTATCTAGTATTTGCACGAATGTTAACGCCTACACTATTTTCAAAACTAATGCAACTGATATTAAACTTTAAGATTTAAAAGAAGGGTTTAAATTCTTTTGTCGGAAAAGGATATCTAAATTAATACTCTAGAAACGATTAGAACTTTGACATGCGTGGGTATACTAGAAGTTTAAGTAAATAAAGCCTAAATTCATAATCATGTGACCCTTTTCAAAGGATTAAAGTTCAAAATAGATTGATGTTAGTGTGTAGGTGATTGGTGTTTTGAAATACGTATTCAGATACAAATTGATAAATCGTTTGTTTGTGGTCACTAGAATCGTAGGATGAGGCCTGTGGCGAAAACAATGGCTTTTCACATATCTATGACTATTTTCAGAGAAAAGTCGTGAATAAAACCAATTTTTACTTTTAAATTTTGGTTATGGCGTAACTTATGTATGAATAAATTGTGATGACCAAAACATAAAAGTTCATGTAAATACAACAACTGTATTGTACTTTTGTAGGATTTAAGTAATTTATATCTCTTTCGCTATAATCCCTTCCTCTCATTTTCCTGTGACCTATCCATCTCTGCATCCGCCACTTTAGAATTCCCAAGAACTGTTACCAACCAACCTACCCAATGAAATCAATTCAGTACTAAAACCAAGTAAATACCTGTATTGAGTGCTTCGTATGGTTATGACTGATTGGTCAGTCCATCTGAATTTTTGGGATTCCTATTTTTAGTACAAAACTTCAAGACATCTTGATCCCTTTAGTAAAACATGAAAATACCTATATCAATGAACAAAGATAATAACTCACAGTACACTTGAGCAATTTCTTTTGTGCCGAAGATATATAATGTTGGCCATATACCAAGCCATATCCATAAAACTACATTTCCGAAAACCTTTGCCAACTTACAGGAACATAACAGTATTCTTAGTTAGATTAGTTAGATACATAAATTTCAAATTAAAGCCAGTATTCCCCAATGGGTTAGAAGACTGCAATCTATTTTGTGTAGCATCATCATCTGCTTAGCCTCTTTCCAATGAAATTGAGGCAGGCTTCTGGTCTAAGCGGATGCGATTGAATGAAGCTTTATAAACGAAGTGACTGCCTATCTTACCTGTACAACCCAGTTACCTACTGGACAACACGATACCCCTTTGTCAGACTGGTTATCAGACTGATGACTGTATACCTGCAAGTCATTAACCCAGCTAGATTCAAAACCCAAGTGATGCGTCAATTACCATACGCCTGGTACCTACTAAGAATTTTTATCATCGAAAAATTCAGACACTTAGCTCGACCGAGATTGTATCCAAGACCACACACTCCGCAGTTGCGCTTGCAGCCATTGGGGTAATGGGTCGTACAGGTATAAGCACTATTCAATTCTTCAAAATCTTTGAGGAAAACTGTCGTATTTTTAAGTGGTACTTCTGTTTTTCAATCCTATATTGTCCATATTGTTTCACTAAGTTATAATACAATCTCTCGCCTGAAACCACTTCAGGTATCGCAGCCTATGAAACTACACGCTAGTCTATTGAAAACATATTTTTGCCCAGAAGGGAGTAGGTTATAAATGTCTAGAGGTAACAGGGCAGGTTTTGTTTACGAGTATTTTGTGAAGTATTCGTCAGAGTTTTACCATATTTATAGTGTTTTACCCTAGACACCCTAATTTATGATGCTAAAGTTCTTACCGTACCAGATTTTCAAGAAATTAAAGTCCCAAAAAGTGTTGCGGAGGACGTAGGTAGTAAAAATGTGGACTGATAGCGATACAGTAGATTGTCCACTGCTGGGTTGGTTGGCCAGGACTACGGAAAAGTTTGTCAGCTACACATTGTTGCGTAACTTAAAAATGTGTCGCAATTCCATTAAATGCAAGCAGTACATTTTCCAAGAGCAGTGGTGGCCCAGTGATAACGGCCCTGACTTGCGTGTCGTAGGTCGTGAGTTCGAACCCAGGCAGACGCTTTACTTTGTTTTAATTATTTCATTACCATTGCTCTTAAAACAGTGAAGGAAAACATCTTGAGGAAACCGTTATGCCAAACCCGTCCGGCAATACAAAGGTGATGTAATGTTGCGTTAACTTCTTTGGTTGCCGACCGTAAATTAGTGGTTTCGATTTGGAGATCAGGCAAAGTTTTTTTTATATGTTCAACTGGCAGCCCGGAGTCTGCACTTGAGCCTGGGAACTTTAACAAAATTAACGAAATGAAGATGTTTATTACATTTCTACCTATTCCATTGGCAAGACAGGTATTATTTTACTTATTCTAATTTCTAGTGTTAATCCAATAAAATTAAACACTAATAACCAATATATATTTATGTGAAAATCTAAGGCCGCCTCTAGTGTAAGTACCAATTACTATTTAAAGGTTCTATTTGGCTTTCATCGCGACCTTTTGGTTTAAAATTTTATGGACTATAAACCAAGGCAATAAATTAAGGACTCGTTGAGACCTAGAAACCGTTGAAATGGATTTCTTGTGCGACAAATGGGTTCGGAAATGCGAATATGTTCACAGTAAAACCAGTTTATGTAATGTGTATTTTGATTTGTTATACATATTTAGGACACCTACATTTCGCCAGTTATTTTGTCGGTCTCATATATAATGCTGGCTGTTCACTCTCGCGCGAGAGCCCGAGGAAACGCAGTACATTGAGTTTTAAAAAAATACTCCATGATTGAAATCAGTACTGGGGGGTGACCATAAGCTCTTAGAGTAAGGTTATTTTGAGTGTGTATAAGTGACAGATGTATATGACTTGTATACATCTGTCACTTACGCGATCTCAAAATAACCTTACTCTAAGAGCTTATGGTCACCCCCCTGAGAGCAATGTACATCATCCTCGCGACCTCTCGCGCAAGAGTGTATGATATATATGAGACCGGCACATCTCATATAGGTATGGCTACCACCGGACACAAATCCAGTATCTCTAGAAATCAGCTTAGCTCGATTCGGGAATTGAACCCAGGACAAGTGGTCAGCAGCAACGATCATGCGACCACTAGAGGTTAGACCAACAAGGGCGGCAAAAAACAACCTTTAAAATAAAACTTCTTCCATTCTTCATTCCCAAACGGCCATTTTAAAATGTAAATCACAAGTATTTGAATCACGTTCACTCAATAAATAAAGGAATATGCTCACTTAATAGAAAACAAAGCGCTCACACTACCCCCTAGGGTGTGCCATCAATTGTTTCAAAGAGAAAAACAAGCGTTTTAAGGACCTTAAATGCAATTGGGCGGTGTTATTTTTTTATTTTAGTTAAAGTTGAGAACGTTATTTAGCTTTTGAATAACACATACAAATGTGTTAAGAACATGAATAACATGATTAGGTCATATTTAGGTCTTATTCATAGTTTATAGTCCCCGCAGGGACACAGGTCCCGTTTCTTGAACGAAAATGGATATAATTGGTTAAATCATCAACAGCATATCCGATCACTTGACTTGCATTTAATTTAAGACGAGCCAATAATTTAATTGTAGAAATCCAGACATAGGGGTCTTTGCCCATAATAAAATCCCTCGTAGGATCAAAGTCCAAAGTAATAGTTAATATTTCATAAAATTCTAAGAAATACTAACTTGAACTTCACTATGTGACTAACCAATTTGCACGTGACTGTACTAAGGTAAAAAAATAGTTTTACAAGGATTGCCCTAGAAACGGCACAAACCCTTGATGTCGATGATGATTTTGATATTATAGCCGCTTTGTTTATAACAAGTAATCTTTTATTTTTTTTACTTTTGTTGGGTTTGCTCTTGACTCTAGTCAAGGTCAATGACAGAGACAGAGTCGACGATGGAGTGAGCTTACCCAGAAGAAGCCTGTTCACTCTAACTTTCTAATCAACGCTAATCGCTTGTTATTTCAATGAAACTTTATAATAAGAGCGCGTTGAACTTTTGATGATAGTTGGCAAATAAATTAATTAAAAAATACTTGCTTTTTTTAAACGACACGATCGGCTTTTTACTCTGCAAAATTAGTAGAGTTAGTGTGCTGATTTTTGCGTTCGTTTTGTCCAGGATAATTCTTGGACCACTTATTGTTCTGAGTATAACGAGAAACATATTGAAAATGTTTTTCTGTTCAAAATTATAAAATTTACATACCTGAATTCAAAGAATTTGGAAAGAAAACTGGTTTGAAGTGACTCAGGAAAACAGTACCTGGAAGGATTAGGGTGATGTCTTTGCCCAGTAGTGGGACAGTGTAGACTAAATTAAAAAAAGAAACGTTCATACTTCAGAGATTTGTCTGACTGGCCTTTAGGATTGCATTTGTCACATAAATATATAGTTTAAAAATTAGAAAGTTCCTAGAAGAAATCCACAAATCCAACTATTAAATCTAATATAATTTCTACCAAAACACGCACACGCAATCCTATAGTAACGAATTAAAAGATAATAGTTTCAAAAACACCTAGTTTTTACTAACCGGTTTAAAATTAAACTTTAACAAAAGTTAACGACGGCTAACTGGGTAATTTATAGTTGTACTACAAAGGGTTAAGAATGATATAAGCGTAGTTAATCTCGGTTTACGTGGTAGACGCGTGCGCATGTTTGAAAGGTAAATATTTATCATAGGCTATAATAGGCGAATAGGGATATGGGTTGGATATGGTGTGTTGAAGATTGGTGTAATTTAGAGTTGTTTTACAAATTAATATGACAAAGTATTGATATTGAACAATAGGATTTAGCCACATTTTTATGCAATTAAGTATGTTGTGTTATCGATTTCTCATTCTCATGAGATTAATTTTAATTTACGTGTTAACCTCATGATATAGGTATCTGGTGTTCTAGACAAACAAACATTGTATCAGCGTTAACGATTGTGAAAATTCTAATGTTTGGAAATAGAGGACGTAACACTTGTCAATGTCATAGATTTGTCAACCGACTTTAAAAAGGAGGCCCTTCTCAATTCAACTGCATGTTTTTGTATGTTTGTTAGGCGATTACTCCGCCAATTATGAACGGATTTTGAAGATTTTTTTTTATTTGATCCCTTGATCTGAAGAATTGTTTTTTAAGTTATCATTTATCATCCGTATTTTCATGGGAATATAAGGTACCAAAACTAAAAGAGAAAATAAAAAACTTTTTACCAAAACATTAAACCGGCTTTCAAAACAAAACACTACAAAGCGAAAAATAACGTTCGTTTCGGAAGTCGGTGTCAAAAAAGGAAAGTAATAGATACCAAAGATACCGACTTCTGAAAAGAAAGTTATTTTTCGCTTTGTAGAGTTTTGGTTTAGAAGTCGGTTTAACATTGTTGTTATTTTTTTTTTTCGTTGGCACTAAACGAATGTAACTTTGTCTAGGCCTTCTTGTTTCTAGTCCCTCTTTTTATATTCGCAGATCTAATGGTTGGAGATGGTTCTGGGTATCTTATTATTTTACGTATTCAGTTGATTGCACAAAAAGAGCCTCTAAAACACTTGAATCAGTAGGGAACGTCCTCGCTCACCAGCTCTATCTAGACATTATTTATTCTCTTACAGCTCATGTTGTCACGAGAAATCACTCTATTTTCTTTATCCCATCCTCTCATCGTTGCAAAGCTATCTCGAACTGCTATAAAATTCTTTCCGAACTGAACTCCACTTGATGTGCATTACCTCGTAAATCCGACTATTACCTAAGTTTCTAGACCAGTACTTAAGATTAAGTAATAGAATGTCCGCATACGTGTTTTTGTTTTTCATTTTGACTACACAACTTCAAGGACGAACGACTAAAAGAACCGAACTTTGTGGTCATTGAAATGAGAATTTAAAATTAAATTCCGGTTACAGAAATTATTCATTATTCAAAATTTTCGAATTTTGTTTTGATTTTTCCACTTACAGGTTTGATTTTATCGGACGAACAAAAATTGTGATTTATTAAATTTTGTAGATATCGAAAATATATTAAACTGCCATATTTATTCTACAAATTAAAGTGAACTGAAATCACTGAGGGTTAAAAGGTCAGCCCTTTAACTATGAATAGATTTCGCGGCAGTTGTATATGGCTGGGCTATCGGATTCTACATTACAAGAAGTAGGTTCGATTTGATAGTTTCATAGAATCCGGCTCGAAAATAATGAGAGCAGTAATTATAGCATTTACATTATGTACCAAACAGATAACAAAATCTAACGTTATTCATAGCATAATTTAGTGTAAATTAAGACAGTAAACGGACTCGTGTGACCACATAAAGTCAACTAGGAGGACCGCCGAGCTCTCAGGTCACTGCGGTGCGCGGCGTCCGTTATCTGTTGTGTGTAATTAGAACTCTTAGACACGGAGACATTACATACTTGTCACAGAAACTTCTCAACCGAATTGTTAAAAGTGAATAATGTTGGATGAATTAAATGTTTTGGTTTTTGAAGGTTAACATTTTCGTTGCCAAGGACTTACCTCGCGCGAGACACAATGGCTTTTTAATTGTTTCGGTAATTACGGCAATGAGCATGTTAAGGGCAACGATTTGGACGCCATGTTGTGAGGTTCAAAATATGGCTCGGATTAGTTTGACTTGTGTCAAGTTCAAAAGTGTCATTTGAATGAGTCTTTTTTCAGACTCTTTTGGATGGTAAGTAATCAGGTACGTTTAATTCAAAAAAAGAGATGCTAGACTAGACTACTTAGTCTGTGTTTGAGATTTGTGCTGGTCGTCCGGCGGTGAGACGAGCAGACAACATTGCTGACATCGCTGGTTGAACCTGAATGAGATTGGCACAGGACTGCGGAGCTTGGCACGAGAAAATAGGAGCCAGTTGTCGCTGTGTAGATAATGATGATGCTGTATTGGGTAGTATATTAAATATACTACCCACTACTAATACTAATATTGTTAAGTCATATATTTAAGTCAATTTGTATATTTTAAGTAGGTATGCTACTGTTGGTGTTTCCTACAAACATAAATAAATAAATAGATGAGGATCTGAAACCTCAAACACGCAGTAAGCATAGCATTACCCAAAAAAAACATTGCATTTGCATTTTACAGATTTTGTCACCACCATTATTTTTACTAGGTTTTTTCTTCAAAACCATGGTTTCCTACATATACTGCTCTAAAGTTTAGTTCAAAGTTAAAACTCCTAATTAGCCCATAAAACAATCACAGCACAAACATAGTCGTATGCACCCACGACAATTTATTATCTGACTGCAAAGACAACAAAGTGTCACCACAGGCGACCGCAAGGCGCAGCACTATTTAAGGCGCAGATACCCCTCAGTAGCTGTTTTTAAAATGAGAATCACGTCTAAATGGCTAGTCGTAAGTTTTTTAAAAATATCTTAGATTAGACCATTTCGTAATAATTTGACCTAAATTTTTTTTTATGAATTTGTCACCACCTCAAAATAATTTTGATCAGATCAAGATCGGAATGTAGATAAACATTTCGATCTGAAGCTTTTTTTTTTAAATCGAAGAATAATAAGGAAAGTACAAAAAACTACTGAATTTTGGGTCGCGCGGGTGTTAAACAGGTGCGTGTTTTGTTCCCTAAAGATCGTTGGCGTCTATCGTTGTCTTAAGAACAATTAAGGGCCCTCAATTTATAATCGGCGCCTGAACAGTCTAGGAGGAAATGCTGATACTGAAATCATTTTAGCTGACGACCGTTTAGTGATGGGAAATGACAGGGAAAACTAAGTTTGTTATCGATGTTTAAAGAGTTTCTGTATTACAGATTTAAGAAACTGTTTCTGTGAGTTCATCATCAATCCAGCTGAAATACGTCCACTGCTGGACATAAGATCTTCCCAAGGGTTGCCCATCGACTGGTCGCGTATTGCCATTGTGTATATCAGTACAGACACCCATAGTCTGTACTAGATCACTTTGTGCTCTTAAAAATAACAAATACTCTAAAGCAAACTACGTATAACTACAGACCAGTCTGTATAAGTATACAGTTTGCTTGCATATTTTTAAAGCAAACTACGTATGACTACAGACCTGTCTGTATAAGTATACGGTTTGTTCGCATATGTCTAAAGCAAAATGTGACCGTGTTATTGTTTGTATTGTAGGGTATGTGGGGTCATAAGACTTTAATTATATGTTGCAGTGTACTACGTAACAATATTGAACATAACTATGTTGTACGTGTTTATATTCTCTGAGGGAATCTTCGTGCGACCCCCTCCATAGAAAAGGATACAACATTTTTCTTCTTCTAAAGATTTTCCGATCTCTATGCTATTTAAGTACGAGTATGTTTATCGACATAATTAAAAACTAGGTTTAAACGTTTTATTCTCTATATAAAACGTATAAGCCTAGGTATTTATTATGAAAATAACATTCTTAAATATAATGGAAATGGGAAAATATTTAGAAGTAGAAAAACGTTTCCTTCTTTTTTATCGAGGGCTCCGCAAAATAATTCCCACGTAATGACTGATGAAAAAAAAAATGCAGTAGGGAGCTATGTAAATAAAACAATATTTAAAAAATATTAAAGTATTTATTTTTGAAAGGATAAATCAACATTATTAACTATTTAAAACGAAACCTTATTTAATGTTTTTTTGCATTTGGCTGATTTTTATTAATATTTTCAGAGAGATTATGTTGTTTTTTCTTTCTCACATCTCTTCCACTTTGTATGCGCCCTTTTCCTTTAGAGATCCCTCTGTCCTTTCTCCTCGAAACAGATGTTGGTTGGACGCCTATTTTCCTAGATCTACACATCTTTATTCTCTGAATGGCAAAATTTTTGGCTTGGTCTACGGTTTCTATGGTACATAAAACTTTATTCAATTTTTTAATTATCATTAAATTATTAGTTGATGTGTCGGTTTGTAATATTTCAGACAAGCGGTTGAATTGTAATTTCATAACATCTATTTCTTTTTTCATATTTTCTTCATTTTGATGCGCACTCGGTATAATTACTGTTTCCGACGAAACAAGTGGCAAGGGTTGTGTGGATGGGCCAGTAACAGACTCTTCAAATGAATTTTCAGTGCTCTTTAGATTGACGCTGGAATAGAAGTCTCCGGAAATATTGTTGCCTAATGCTAATTCAGCAAATCTTTTTCTATCCTGCGATGTTATGCGGGGGGATGTTTTGATAAGAATGTTAAAATTCTTTTCTATATAACATAGATGTTTACAATATTTTCCACTCGTACCTTGAGGGCAATCACAACACGCAATATCTACAAACACTGTATAAAAAATCAGTGGGTCACTTTCTGATTGAATTTTGTACTCGTTTTCATTAATTTGATAGTATTCATTCAACCCTTCCGTTTTTTTAAGATATTTCATGTAAATAATGTTTTTGTCGCGTCTGGAGTGGGCGAAGTCTAAAAGACGAAGTTTATGGTAGTTCTCAAAATTGTCCGTAATGAACTTTACAAGCGCACAACTATTAAACACTTTAGATCTTTGTAACACTATATCTTTAAATATGCGGATAGAGGATTCAACATAATTATTTGTATTGTTACCTCGAGTCATCAAATCTGATCTGTAACAGAGACACCATTCTGCTCGTCTTTCCCATAAATTGGTCATATAATTTTTCAGCATAGCATTATCTTTAACATCTTTAATCAAATCAGAAAAAAATGCGGTCGCCGTTTCTTCACTTTCAGCATAGAGGACGTTTTGAAATGATTTCATTACAACTTTTCTGAAGTCCTTTTCTACTTTATGATCAGAAAGCCAAAGCCATCGCCAAACTGCTTGACAAACATGAAAGTGACACAGTAATAAAGTAGCTCGGGGGAAAACGCATTTCAAAGCATTACGCTCTGCGTCGGCATCATCAGTCATTATTACTACGGGCTGAAATTTTTTTGTTGTATCATTTTCCAGAGCTTCCTTGGCCGCCATAAAAGCAAGAGTGTAATTGGCTTCGGTATCAGCAGTATGTAACACACAAGCTATCGGTACAGCGCCAATTTTCAAAGATGCAAAAATGAACGTCACTCTTGTGGATGTTTGGTCACAAGAACCACTAGAATCAATGTAGACCATTTCATCTGCATATTCATTTAAAAATAATCTTTTCATAATTGGAGTTATTATAGCAATTATCATAGGGTTTTGTTTTATAATCAAGTAAACTCCTTTTTCAGAAAAAATATTCTGTCGCTCTTTTAAAACTGTTACAACGTCGCGATCCGAACGTCCTCCTAGATTAATTTTACGCCATTTATCGTATAAATGCCTGATTTGACGATAAGTTGGATTTTTTTGAGCATTCGCTAGCACTTGATCGTCTGCAGAATCTAAAATGTTTATTTCATGATATTGTTGTGCTATGGTCGGTGTCATACCTTGTTCAAAGTACATTTCGAACTGTTTCTGCACATCTGGATCACATCGTAAAAACTTATAAGCGGATGCAACATGTATTCTATGCGAATGGTTAAAATTTATCTCGATAATGACGTTCATTCCATCTTTTAAAAGTACGTCGTTTTTTATTGTATTTCTATTAATTTTTTTATACTTAATATTTATTGTGGCACTGCATTGAAAGTTCCTGTTTCTTTTTTCATGTTTCTTATTGAATGACGAGTGCTGGCATCCATACTGCTTACGAAATTCTAGTCTCTGAACAGCAGGGCTTCGCTTTACAATCCAGTTGGTGTTAGTAAACTCGGAAAACTTTTGAATAAACCGTTTACACTGGTCACGCGGCGAATCATTTTCTAACGCTGGTAATTTACATTGGATATTGGCACTAAATGTCTCACTATTCACAAAACTGCATTTTAAGATTGTGAATTCGACACACTGTTTTGCTAAAAACGTTTTTAACTTGTATTCATGCATATTATAAACAGTTAAAGTCTTTATTTCAAACAAAAACAACAAACACTTTGTTTTAATTTGATCGACACGTGCGAACTCGTTTTATTAGGTCAAGGACACTGCCATAATGCGAAGAAAGCAAAGAATGTAAAGGATGTACCTATCTATCTTTGGTGCGAAAGAGACAGAATGTGTTTGCTCTGCACTCGCATGTAGTTTGCTCACATTGAAGCATGCCATTGTACATACTACGGCAGCCAAATTGTCTGTACTCGTATGTGTTTTGCTCTCACGAATTAGAGCAAAGTGTATTTTATTTCAGTCTGTCTCTGTACTGATATGCAGTATGCTCTCTAGCTACAAGAGCATATTGCGTGCGATTACAGAGCAACCCCTGTCTGTGCTAGTATACATTATGGCAATACGCCGACTGGTCCTGTGCTTTGCGCGTCATGCATGAAATGAACAAATTTAATTTAAAAAATTGATCAGAAAAAAGATGAACATGTGAGTGTGAAGAAAAGACGTGCAAATAATTGCATAAAAACCATTAAAACCAACGTTACGACACGTTGGTTATGTATTCAAGTCAGTTAAACATCTGAGGTATCGTATTTAGTTATCAATAAAGATACTGGTAATAAAATAATGACTTATTCGAGATTAGCTCAATGGCTAACCCACTTATAATCGCAATTAAAACATCCAATTTAAATAATAGTCGGCACTTTCGTTCACTTAATTGGTTTTGCAGATATAAATGAAAGCTCGTGCAATAATAACGCCAATCAACCTTTGTATCACCAAAATTCAATTAAAACTTCGAGGTTTCAATAAACAAGTGACGTGTAAAACAAAATCCTTAACACTAGATGTTAGAATAATAGTTGTGTTCATTAAAATTTATCGATATTTAAAAACGTGACCGGTAAAATCTCGACTCATTTTATTCTTTTTTAACTTATCGATACAATTATTGCCCATCTCCATTCATGTAGCGGTGCGCTCAGTAAAGTTCATGCATCGTAAGTCAAAATCAATGGTATAATAATTGACTACTGTATCATGTTACCCTCTTGGCCATGGAAGTAATAAAGGATGTTCGTAAATACAGATTGACTATCTGATGATGGAATTGATGGTGATCTTGACATAGATAGCTTTAGTCGAAGGGGATGGTATTGTGTTGCATATTGGCTTTTTGCTGAGGGTAGCCATAAGTTACACACAAAATTTTTAAGCTCTTATATTTTATTTTATTAAAAATTGTTAAAAGTGTTGTTTAATGCAAGAAGTTGACTAAAGTTGTTAACCTCTGGTGCACTCAGTCGGCTAATAAACTCTCCTTCACAACACTTCCTACACCACCAGTATCGCACTCCTTTACCAAGCCTACCTACAATGGATCTGTACTCGAAATTGTCAAGCTGTGTGGAGGAACTAACTTTAACATTTACCTCAAGAATGGCGCAATATGAGGAGGATTTAAAGAATGCCAGCGGTGAGGCTCCGCATAAGACAATTGCCAACCTATCTAAGGATTTTACTGACTTCAGAGGCTTAGTCTGGAAAACCTTAGCTTCAATTAAGTCCCAGATGGAGCTGCTTGTGGTGGGGCTGGATAGACATGAGATGGCTTCCCGCGCAAAGGTCCTCTTATTGCATGGCTTGGCTGAAAACGAGGAAACCAATCACAGCAAAAGGTTTCTTAACATTGTATCGGAGCATTTGGAAATGGGAGGCGTCACAATGAGAGACATAACGGCCTGTCATCGCCTTGGAGCCAACACTAGCAAGCCTCGTCCCCTCTTAGTGCGCTTTGAAAGCCGTATCGTGCGGAGTGAGGTGTGGCGCAATAAGACCAAACTGAAAGGGACTGGTCTGACGCTTTCGGAGTTTCTCACCAAGCCCAGACACGAGATATTCATGAACGCTCGCAAGTACTATGGTATACACAAGTGTTGAACATCTGAGGGCAAAATAGTCATCCAAGTGGCTGAAAAGTTGCGTCGGAAGATTGAGTCTGCAAGGGAGTATCGAGAGGTAGTCGCGCAGTTCCCGGTAGCAGAGTCCTCAGCCGTAATATCGTCGCAGCATGCTCCGAAGCCTGCAGTGCCTGAGAAGAGAACTCGCAAGCCAGCGAAGTGATGGTAGTTTTTCATGATTCCTCCTTTTATTTTGTCATTTATGTCGGTCATTCGATTTCTTTTTTAGTTTTCGTTTAAATTTGTTTTGTTTTGATTGTGCGCAGTATCAATGTCACTGTCATTAATGTAATTCTTGTTTTTTTCTTACGTTCGGAAACACACTAATTTGTTTTTATGATGTTTGGCATACTGGCTTTTTATCCATATTTATATTTTTATTTTTGTTTCCCAGTTAATGGAACCGGCGAGTGCATCGAGGTGCTTTGATTAGTTTTTTATTTTTATTTTATTATAGTAACTAACTAATTAGTCTTAAAATTTTAATTGTAGTCTATTCATTAGATATTTATTATGTTAGATGATATTTTTTTTTCATGCTCATCCTCTTGTGCGTCGGATGAGAGCTATGCTAGTGTTTTGGGCGATGATGATTCTCTGAATCTTAAAGACCTCCTAACTTCTACATTTGCAAACTGCAGAAAATTCTTTAACACTGTTCACATAAATGCTCAAAGCATTCCTGCTCACTACTCTGATCTGCTGTCATCCTTCGACGCAGATCTTATTCACGCTGTCCTGGTATCTGAAACTTTTCTCAAGCCTGCACTCCCTTCCACGCAGTATTCTCTGCCTGGATACAAGATGGTACGCAATGATAGAACGGGCAAGGGATGTGGAGGGGTTGCCATTTATCTCCGTGGAGATATCAGCTACAAGATAGTTGACCAGTCTCCGAGTTTATACTCAAAGTTTGCTGAACATCTTTTTATTGAAATTGACTTCCGACATACTAAAGTTCTTTTGGGAGTCTATTATAGTCCGTCTTGTCAAGTTGATTACTTTTCTTCCTTTGAAGCTAATTTGGAAAATCTTGCCGCACTATATGAGCATACGCTTATTCTCGGAGACTTCAACACTTGTCTGCTGAAGGGAGATTCGCGCAGCCGTAAACTCCAATCACTTGTCTCTTCTGTCAATATGCACTTACTTCCACTAAATGCTACTCATAGGGCTCCTCACTGTACTCCTTCTCTTTCAGATCTTATTCTGGTTTCTGACCCTCACAAAGTAGCCGCACATGGACAGCTTTCCGCTCCTTTTTCCTATCATGACCTCATTTATCTCTCCTATAAGATTCGACCTCCTAAACGCAAGGCCAAATTTCTTTCTCTTCGTAGTTATAAAAACGTTGATTTGGAGCGTTTGAGAGCTGATGCGGGTGGTATTGACTGGTCTCCTGTGTTCGCCTGCGAGGATATTGACACTATGGTGTCAGTCTTTAGCAGGACTATGCTGGATTTATATGAGGCACACGCCCCTCTTTAAAAGGTAAGGGTCAAGCATCTTCCTGCGCCATGGCTATCTCCAGCAGTAAAAAATCAGATGGCTAAGCGAGATAAGGCCAAGCGTCTGTACAGAAAGCAGCCGACTGAGGAAAACTGGGATATTTATAAGAAGATGCGAAATCGCTGTAGTCGTTTGTGTAGGAATGCAAAAAGGCGCCACATTCACAACTCAATTGACAACTTCAACCCAACACAAGTATGGCAATTTTTAAAGACTCTTGGTATAGGCAAAGTCTCTAGCAAGAGTTCTTCTGATAAGATGGACCTTAATGCACTTAATGCACACTTTTCTAAGTCCCCAATTACTCTCGATGATCATGTTAAATCTTCTACTCTCAACGATCTCTTTAATCTTTCTTTGCCAGCAAATACTTCTTTCTCTTTCCACCCAATTACTGAACTAGACATTGAGAAAGGTATCCAATCCATTTCCACTAAGGCGGTAGGCGACGATGGCCTACAACTCCAAATGTTCCTACCTATTCTGAGTGAAATAGTACCCGTCATAACTCATATTGTTAATTACTCTCTTTTTAGTAACTCCTTTCCTTCAGCTTGGAAGAAGGCACACGTCCTGCCGCTTCCCAAGGTTTCTTATCCCTCATCACCATCCCAGTTCCGTCCAATATCCATCCTCCCAATCCTCTCCAAAGTCCTCGAGAGTATTGTTCAGAAGCAACTGTCCTGTTATCTGTCCTCTAATGGCCTGCTGAGTCCTTACCAATCTGGTTTCAGACCTGGCCATAGTACTGTTACCACTCTAGTCAAAGTAACTGATGACATAAGGCTAGCTATGGATAATAAATGTCTCACCATATTGGTTTTATTGGACTTCAGCAGTGCCTTTAACTCGGTTGACTTCGACATTCTCCTAGGTATCCTTTCCTCCCTTAATGTCTCTGCTCCGGTAATTGAGTGGTTCAATTCTTATCTTCGGGGCCGATCGCAGTCTGTTCGATCCGATGAGGATTCCTCTGAATGGTGTGACTTGGCTGCGGGCGTTCCTCAGGGTGGTGTCCTCTCTCCTCTTCTCTTCTCAATTTTTATAAATTCTATCACTAGGGTCCTAACTTCTAACTATCATCTCTATGCAGACGACTTGCAGTTGTATCGCCATTTTAAAGTGGGTGAACTCGCTGAGGCTGTGGCTGCCATCAATGATGACCTTGAAAATATCAACAAGTGGGCTAAGTCCTTTGGACTTCTCCTGAACCCAACTAAATCTCAAGCGCTCGTTATTGGTGGCAGATACATGCTCAATTTATTAGATCCCCAGTCCCTCCCACCAGTAATGTATAATTCTGTGCCCATATATTACTCCAAAAGCGCGAAAAACTTGGGCGTCCATATTGACACTAACCTCTCCTGGGAAGTTCATATTGCTGATGTGAGTAAGAAAGTCTTCTACTCGTTTCAGTCTCTTAAACGTCTCCAAAAATTCTTACCATTTCACACTAAGGTAACTCTTGCGCAATCTCTTCTTCTGCCGCTAATAGACTATGCGGATGTCTGTTTTCTAGATGCAACGGAGGTACTCCTAAACAAACTCGAGCGACTGCAGAACTTATGCATCCGCTTTATTTTTGGCCTCCGCAAGTACGACCATGTGTCGGAATTTCGGACCAGATTGAAGTGGCTGCCGATTCGGCGTCGACGAGATACCCACATCCTATCCCTTCTCTATACTATCCTGCATAATCCTACTTCTCCTCAATATCTTCGCGAACGGTTTGAGTACCTCGTCCCGAGGGGTAAACCTTGTCGCACAGCCACTTCGCTTCTTCTTCGAACTCCGCGTCACACTTCCAGCCGTTATGATGGCTCCTTCTCTGTTACTGCAGTGCATCTCTGGAACTCTCTACCACACTCCCTACGCGATAGCCCTTCTCTCGATGTCTTCAAGAGGAAAATTAAGGAGCATTTTCTTTCAACGCAATAAATAATATTAGTAGATATATACGTATATATATGTATATTTGTATTTATGAATGTAGTTTTTTTATGTATGTATTATTATTATATATTTAATTATATATATATGTGGGAGAAATAATGTAATTCCTACTTTTTATAATATTTGAGTATCTTTTGAGTTACTCCCTGTTTAATAAGTTTGTGTATTGACTACGCGCTCCCTGCCACTGACAAGCAAGCCGCATTATAAAAGAGTGAGCAAGAGGCTTGATCGTTCAATTTTTGGTTTGACTTCGGACTTGAACGGTCAGGTATGTTTTGATTGCTCTTGATTTATTATTAATGTGCTAATGTGATTATGTTGTGTACTGATGATATTCATTATTAATTTTTATTTTATTTTATTTATTAGGGAAAACAAACAGTTGCACAATACAGTAACACATAAATAAAAATTGACATAAAAAGGAAGACAAATGCACAACTAACAACATTTTCCACAGAATACAAAAAAAAAGAAATACAAATAATAACGACGTGCGCTTACAAAGTAAAAGAAACACAAAAAAGAAACAAATAATTGCAAAAAAAAAGAATATAACAGAATAAATTGAGATAGGTACAATAAATAATTTTTACGAATTTTTTTTTCTTTTAATAAATATTTTTTTTTTTAATGTGCGTGTAGTTTTTACGCAATAATATTGTGGCAAGTATTTTACTGAAGTTATGCTGCTTTGATTAAAATATAGTCTAATTTATGCATTGGTTTTATTCCATTCAGTTTTACCCTCACATTTGCTTATAACCTCACATTTTGTTCTTTTCACCCTCACATCAGAAGCGAGATGTATTAACACATTTTCCACTTCTCTTGAGTTTCAGTACGATGTCAACCGTTCCGGAAACCTCTGATGCCACTTCTAAATTGGCTGATCCTTGGCGTGCGAGTCACCTGGCAGCAGATGCAAGAGGACACGGGTCTTCAAGCTCGAATACTCCAGGACCGGAAAATCAGGGCAGTAACATTTTTTCTTCATTTTATAACGACTAACGTGAAAAAAATGACAGTTATTTCTTCAGACTAAAATTACCGATCCGACGGTTCAAATTTTGCATCCATTACATCGTGCAAGAAATTTAACAAGCATTTATATCTACCCTCTTTTGAAATTTTGCAAATTTTGCATCCATTACATCGTGCAAGAAATTTAACAAACATTTATATCTACCCTCTTTTGATCATGATGATGCTATTAAAAGTGTCATGTTGACGATTTTAAGTCGGAATATACATCAAGTCTTATCTTATTCCATCATTTGCAGATGCATCCTGATTCTATGATGACCTTACTGCCTTCATGAAGTCTACGAGCTACAAGAAAAGCAGCTTGGCCGAATAGGCATCGTGTAAACGCGAGTTGGCGAAGAAGGCTGTTGGCGTGAAAGTGACAGAGCTGCATTTGGTGGACGCCGTGAAATCAGGTGTGTTGGACTTTCGTGTTATATCAGTTTTGTGACGACTGACACTTAAAACGTTGCTTTTCTTATAACTGTAAAAATCCAGTACATGATTCTGCTGATCACAATTTTCATGCTAAAAGACATAACTCGCAAGGTTATAACTATAAGACATAGCGATGTCAAATGTGCTCTTATCTTAAGGATTCTACTACTAATAGTAAATCTGATAGGACCTCTACTTATAATGACCAAACCAAGAAAGTGCCAACTGGTCTAACCCCTAAAAACTCACACTTTTTATCTTTTGCAAAAAATCTTGTTTTAAACTAAATCCAAACAATCGGTTAAATTCTTAATTGTTGCGAAAAGTCATCTACGATTGGCAAAATCAATGGTCTCTACTTTGTCTCTTTGATAGTTGAACAGAAAGCTCATTGATGCGTTAGTCTTGAAGATTCCACCACTGGCAAAATATTTATCAAAACGATATTATGCCGCGTTGGAGGAAATACATTTAGTTCTATTCTTATCAAAACTAATCTGATTTTTGTTAATGACCTGAACTAGGAGCTTGAGCTCGTATTGGTGCCTGATAACTATATTCAATTTCTTATTTATTCCTTTTGGGTGAGAATCTTTTTGACATTCCTGGCATATAAGCAGTATTTATTATCCGATTATATAACCAAAATTTATAAAACTGCTTAAAGCATTAATTTGGTTGAATAAAAAAAAAATGCAAAACCTATACTGATATTGATGTGGATTCTATTTTAAAAGGTCGTTTACTAAATATATTGAAATCTTATTTTGAGCTTTTTACATCGGGGAATTCAGTAACAAAAATAAGTTCAAAAGAAATTCATATCGTATTGATATATCTAGCGAATGTCAAAATGATTGTGCAAGTTTTGTAAGATAATAGGATCATTCCTGTCAGTAAATCTCTTTTTTCTAGTCCTATTTTGTTGGTTCAAAAAAAAGGTAGGTACAGGCTCTGTCTCAGGTCTTGATAGTTCGAGAAAAGGTATACCTAATTCTGTAAAGGGGACTGGTTTTAAGTTTTTCCTAATTTCTCAAAACAAAAAATTAAATATGTATCTGGGTTAACGTATTGCCAATGTTATGGTAAGACACAGTCCTGTGAAAGTAAAAACCCTTATAAAGTATCCCTGTTTGTCACACAGTGATACAGGCTCGCCAATTTTGCGACCATTCATGATATTTTAAAGTTTTCCTGAACTTTTCTCAAACGAGGAGTCCCTTATATAGTACTAGCAATTTTGGATGTGCGTTGATCGATCAGTTAGTCAGTTACTTCTTTTATATATAGATAATTAAGGCCGTTGCCAAGTGGAACTAGATATCAAACATTATATCTATTCTGAACCAAGTTTGTCCACATATTATAACCCAACTACGTTTTGGTGCTGTTCTATTCCAAAAACTTGATACTCTACTAAGAGTCGTAGTGCTTCGGTGTGCACACCACCAATACCGAGCAGTGATGTCAATAATTGTGTGAGTTTGAAGTTTTGGCAGTTGTTCAGCCTTAAAACATTTTAAGGCTCTACCTATACGGTCAGAATTTTGGGCTCGATACTGGTTGTAATCCCGTGTTCATTGATGGTGGGCATATTTGCAATCATTCGGCTTTGAGATTGGGTGTCGTAAAGGAAAGCGCATACCACACGTACCTATATTTTCTCAGCAGGAACCCTGCAATTCTCAACATAGATTGTTTTTGAAACCAAATAATTGATAGGTTCAATAAAACTGCCAGTATAGAAACGATTAGTTTCAAGCAATGATACAATAATGTTTAGAATTTATAATGCAAAAATACAAATACAAAGAAATTGATGTTTCTTCTAAAATATAATGGCACTCCATTCAGTTGTTCCATAACCCCCTTAAGCACTTAGGCTGGGAGAAAAACCTAAAGAAGATACGCGAACAGTTTTGGTTTCCATTGCCAAACATGTCCAAAGATGTTCTTAGGTATGTTGAGAATTGGCACACTTGTCTGATCAACAAGATTTAATCTGGTTTTCATCATGTTACTTAGCATCCCATTGATAAAATACCTTATCATTTCCATACTGTATCTACAGTATGGAAATGCCTGAGTTCCCATATGGACACCTCGGGCAAACTAACTGACAACAAACTCTTTTTCAAAATATTTTTTGGTAAAACATGAGGAACTCGTGGCTAAATAAGCCGCATGGGTCGATTTTTATGGTTAAGCAACGCTTGCCCAGGTCCGTCCGTGGATGGGTTACCATCTTAACATACCGAGATATCCCCGTGATTCAGTAAGCGTGTTAAGCCGTCGGTCCCGGCTGTTATTGAAAGATCATTGACAGTCGTTACGGTTAAATCTGACAAGTCTTGACAAAGAATATTGTGTTACCCAGTTAATAGATTGTGGAGGTCACATAGGCGGTCGCTCCATGCAAAATACTGGTACTCTACTAAATCCAGTTGATCTGGAAGGCGACGTCAACAAAGTTGGTAAAAGGCTAGGCAGAATGATTTTTGCTTGATAAAACCTGTGAGTATCCTAACTGCAAATTCTTTTTCGTAAACTGTCTGAAAAATTTTATCTTTACCTTCGGAACCCCCATTAGAATAATTTGTGATCAAGCGATGTCATACACTGGAAAATATTTTTGGTTTTTGGCCAAAATTGGTTAATTGATTACATTACATCATTGCAACTGGTGTCAGTCGTGCAAATGGCCATGTCGAAAGGCTAATGAAAGTCCTCACTGACTGTTTCACGGTAGTCGAAAATACCTCCCCAAGAAGCTGGAAGTAACCCATTGGGGAAGTCCAACTTGCAATTGATTGTACATTTAATAAAACCTCTGGACCAACTTCCTTTCAGCTCTTGGGTCGCGATCAATCGTCTCCAGTTATTTCTGGACTAAATTATGTTGTTTTATTTTACTTTATAATGATGTTAAACACATGGACCTGATGCTTATCGGGAAGTACCGAATCTTCGTAATCGGTGACATTAAAACATTCACATGCTATAATGAAACTCCTTTCATAAGGGTCCATGCGTTATATGTAATATTCATGACAATGAATAGTACATTATAAAAGTGCACAAAACTGGAAATGATTACTAGTATGTTTCTCACGAAAATCGGAGACTTGTTCCTCCAGTGTGCTGTGAGCTGGCAGAATCACTAGATTCTGGACATTATTATTGTTAACTTTAGTTAGTAACTTTTTGCCTCGTACGCGCCCGTAACATTCTGGCCAGGTGTTGGGCGAGTGCTTGGTAATGAGTATGCTATAGTTTATTATGCCGCGCCTTATGTAAGGCTTTTTACCGAGGCAATATTTATTTTTGTGATAAATGCCGTGCCTTCTTGAAAGGCTTTTTACCGAGGCAATATTATCACGTTATTTTATGCCGCGCCTTCATGTAAGGCTTATTACCGAGGCAATGTTTATGATTTGTGATAAAAGCCACGCCATATTGCTAGGTTTTTTTTACAGAGGCAGTGTGATCACGTTATTTTAAGCCGCACCTACATGAATGGCTTTTTGCCAAGGCGATGTTTATTATTTGTGCTTTATGATTCAGTGCTTTAGGCCGTGCCTACATGAGAGGTTTTTACCGAGGCCATCTTTTTGGTGATTATTCTTGTTGATTTATTCAAATTGTTAATCACCTAAGAAATTGTTATGTTATAATGAACCACTAAAATGTACATATACCATCAAATTGTTATTCACGAGCCGTACCGGCTGCTCGTCAGAATGGCCGTGTGGGAGAAATAATGTAATTCCTACTTTTTATAATATTTGAGTATCTTTTGAGTTACTCCCTGTTTAATAAGTTTGTGTATTGACTACGCGCTCCCTGCCACTGACAAGCAAGCCGCATTATAAAAGAGTGAGCAAGAGGCTTGATCGTTCAATTTTTGGTTTGACTTCGGACTTGAACGGTCAGGTATGTTTTGATTGCTCTTGATTTATTATTAATGTGATAAATGTGATTATGTTGTGTACTGATGATATTCATTATTAATGTGCGTGTAGTTTTTACGCAATAATATTGTGGCAAGTATTTTACTGAAGTTATGCTGTTTTGATTAAAATATGGTCTAATTTATGCATTGGTTTTATTCCATTCAGTTTTACCCTCACATTTGCTTATAACCTCACATTTTGTTCTTTTCACCCTCACATATATTTATATATTTAATAAATCTTACTGCAAAATTGTACACTGGATTACTGCCCTCAATTATAATGATCTCTATCACTCAAAGGTTTGCTGGAAGAAAACTCCATTTTGGAGTTAAGCTCGCCCTTGTACATGAATATTGATTTCACTTTCTGTAAATGTATTGTTTTGGTGTACAATAAAGAATTAAGAATTAAGAATTGATCTTTGAATGTCACTATAAATCGCTTTATCTTATTACGGAATGTAGGCATTCATTCCTGCTTCCTTGCAGCCTGGCTTATGAGTTTTCTGAGCTACTTCTCTTTGGCAAAAATTCGCCTTCAGGCCTCTATTCAAAGTCAATTTGAAGGATCTTTACTCGCCATGTCGCCATGACGACTAATATCAATAAATAACAAGATTATATCTAGTTATTTATTGCTAATTTGATGATTCGAAGTGGAGTTGAGTTTTAGGACATGACTTTGAATAAAGGGGATAGGCAGTTTGGAAGAACTATTAGATAGTCTCAATCCCTTGTAAACTTACGAACAGTTGATATATCATCATTATGAAACTATTTGTAGATATATTAGAGGTCTAGGTTCTAATAACATTTCTAAGTTTGATTAAAATATCGAGTCTCAAACAGAGCAAAAGCCTCGACCGTATTAAATAGTCGCTCAGTGCTTCTAAGTCTCAAGTCTGTACATAAATGACCGCTAAAAGGATTTTCTTAAATGAAGTTCTATTTTTTAATTTTTAAAGAAGTAATTTCTACCTCTTCCGTTTTAAATCTTTTTTACAATCTTTATTATATATACCTTGCTTTCGTATGTGTGTCCGGCAATTAAGAAGTAATTGATTTTTCGGGCATACGATTAAGCTGAAACTTGACGTATATGGCTAACTTTGGAAGCAATGCAATAATATGGTACAATGGAGCTGGTAACATGATGGGGCTGGAAGGTGGCCATAGGATCTCCATAACCAGACATGATAGCACCATCTTTGTTGGGTTCATTGGATATTTATTCTAGCTATTTTCAGGTCAGTTTCTAGTCTAATCGGATACGTCTAGATACCAGTAATTTACTAAAAGCGACTGCCTATATGACTTCCACAACCTAGTTACTGGGTAACACTATATTTAGTGGGAAATTTCCGGACTTCTGCATAGCCAAAATGACCGTTCTTCATACGGTTGCTGTCTGCCTTAGACAACCTGCCTGCCACTGTTCAGGGTGGATTTTTAAGAAGAGGGAGTAAAGGCAGACACCTTATCGTTTAAGCATCACTACACGAAAACGTTCTTAGGGGAATGATGTGTGAAATTTAATTGCTGTAACTTTCCCTTTACGTCGAGTATGTTAAAAATGGCTGTACAATTTAAAGTAATTCTTAAATGATTGGTGATCCTCCAATGCCTCATTCGGGTCAAGTGACCGACTTTGATCGTTTGAAGTATTACTTCTAATTTATTACCCAGTAATTTTGAAACGGTTTGAGGAATGCTGGCGCACCTCATACTTAGTTTAATAAGTTTGGAAGATACCTTGGGGAAGTATTTGACGAAACTATTATACAATTAATTCAAGATAAATTAGTAATTCCGACACAAATAAATCTCTAATTCACATAACATTCACCTACAAATTAAGACCTAGAATTGAATTGAATTTTGTTACAGCCATGGAATTCTGCAGTTGTTGTAGACCATCTCTCCCTCTGTGTTGCCATTTGTGTCATAACGAGGCACAAATAAATCCATACTTCGGACTGCTATTGAGAATTAAATATCAAAGGACTAGAAAGTCAAAGACTAGCTGGTAGTCATCATAGAAAACGAAAAATTGATAAGAAACGGAAAATTGATATAATTTTATTGTTGTCGTCGTGCATTTAATTCCCATCAGACATCAAGCATGTATACATGAAGGCTAAGGCAGTTATGTACCTGCAGTACACCCACATTTCGTTAAGTATGTTTAGTCCCTGTAGCAGGGACGAGGTATTGCTATCAACTGGGCATATATTCTGTCTTTATAACTCTTTGCACGACCCGAGATCTCACTCTCATCAGTCACAATTGCAACCACTAGAACAACAAAGCGGTCATCTTAGGCAACAAAATGTCACTACTTTTGTCGTCATTTAAGGTGAATGAGAGATCTTAGATTAAAATTGTTAATAGATTAAGAAATTGTTGTTCCTACCTTGACGGAAATAAATATTATTTATTTATTATATTATTTAATGCCGTATGGTACTAAATTACTTATATTCCCTATCAACATATTACCTCCATAATACTTGACATAACCGATGGGTATGTAACTATGTCCACAGCAGTTTCATAGAGCGTGTCCATTGAGGAGCGTCGGGGCGTGCTCCGAGTCAATTGAGTGACCAGACCACCAAGAATTTGGCCTTTCGACGGTTCATATGGTCATGTGGGTTATGTAACCGCTGATGTGGATTGTGTAGTGCAGAATTGTATACAAAAACATATACTTTGTCTTAACGAATCACAATAAAAAGAGTCCATTTAAGAATAATTGTTTACAATTAAGAACAATGTAAGAAAAACAGTTTCATGAGCACTATTTTGTACCTTCTTTCAAAGCGAAAAACGATAACTAAGCATTAGATCTAGATCGTATATCAATTGTTACATAATTTTACACATCCATAGAAACAAAGAAATAAAAATGGATTAATGTCCAGTCCAGATGCCGAGAAAATCTGTTCCTTTTGTCGATGGATCCTTAATATTCTTTCCTTGTGTGTATGAATGTGCGACTAAATTACAGATGCATAATTAACCAGCTTTTCACGTAAGTAATTAGCTTTAAAATGGTCTCGAACATTACAGAGTACATCCTATTTCCACACTACCATATCAGTATTCTTACACAGTTCCTTGGACGCCGGGCGTCGGTGCGTCGCCACTTGAGGTATGGCCCAACGGATTGTCCGGCTTAGTATATTTACACGGACTGGTCAACACATCGTACTAAATATGAATAAATCTGACTGTGTTTCTGTCTTTGTGGTTTGCGATTTTTGACTTTAGGGTTTTTGCCTTTTCGATGTTCTTGCCGTGTGAAAGATGATATGGCTAGAAATTAGCTAACTATTTAGATGACGGAGATGTATGCAGGAAGAACACATGCTGCGCCGATAAAGGATAACAATTATTTAATGATGCATGAAGAACTTAGCGATATTTATTTTTACCATTCCCAGACAGTTGACGATGACGCATTGTTTTCTGTAAACGGGCGACCCTTTTTCAACATTCGTATAAAAGAACGTCGTCGTATTGTATCGAAAACCATAACACATAAAACATTAGAGTGTTTTATAAGACACAAATGTCACATGAAATCGCTAAGTTAGATTACCAAATCGAATATAACAGGAATGGATACAAAGCGCAGTACTAAGTGCCAACCCAATGAGCCGAAACGTTCCAAGAAAGGGGTGCATTTGTGAACTCCTTTCCTCGACCGCGACGAAGCACTAACATTACTGGCTGTAAACGAACTGTGGGGGACAAATGTACCTAATAACGGTGGCGAGGATGAGGTGAAATGTTACTTTAAATAAGTTATAGTAGTAGAAGGTATTGAGATAGAAATTCTCTCGGAGACTTCTTATTATCGGTCATGTTTCTGCTGTCGAGCAGTATCGCTGTGAGCTGTAGGTATCAATAGCAACTGGTGCAGTTTCAGGCACTTCAATTTATTGGCAATCCCTGTACAATTGTTCTACAGCTATCGTGCAAGAGATTGAATGGTTCTCTACATCTGACGAAATATATTTCATCTTTTAGCATATAGGAAGATTTGATAATTCTTACGTAATTTCAGGAACTTAAGCTGATGACAACCGAAAGCACCGCTAGATGCAAGATCTTTTGATGTGGCGTCGCTTGAGGGAGGCTTATGTACAGCAGTGGACTTCTTTCGACTAAAATGACAATGATGAAACTACTAGTCTACCACAGAAAATTGGCCTAATTTGGGACGCGGACCCATTTTTCTGACTGACCAACTTCTTGACAATTCTAAACTATGTGGAAAAGGTTTAACTTGTTTGACTTTTTTAACAATAAATATTGATAGTCATCGCAGAATAATATAGCAAAACTGGCAAAAAGAAAACGGTATTACTGTCCGGTCGGTCGGTGTCGGGTTGAATCATTTGTCTGTCAGGATTTTGCACAAGATCGACTGAGATGTATGTTATCTTTGTATTTGCCGACCATATTGAGACATTCTTTATCATTGTATCTACATAGGTAAGGCCTTCATACACCTTACCATAAATCCTTAATACATCGTTCACAAATTCTGCAAAATAGGACGCAAGAGTTTCTTCATAATACTAATCAGTTCACAGAAGGTATTAGTTTGAAGGTTTAAATGAAAAAAAAAAATAAGAATTGACTTATTTGATGCTGTGTTCGAAAAAAAATTAAGGTTCAGAAAGTCAGCTTCAGGCAACGAGTGAAAACGCACTCACTCAAAAACTAGATGAGTATATACATTTACTTGTAACATGTACATCGAGCATTTGTTGTTTTTAAATTTACGAGTACTTCGAACCACACTTCGAACATGAAGCTCGATGTTTTATTACAACCTTATTTTAAAAACCAAAGAGCGTTTTGGTCTAAAATTTTATCGAGAAAAGGCACGAGCGTGGGTGACGTGGATTGAGGTCAATAATGAACGCAAGGTACAAAGAAATGTTACTCGCCGTTACCGTGAGTATTACGTCGATCGCAACGTCGAGCATTCGCAAGAACGTTACAGTACATAGAAATGCTTTAAGAAACTGAGCATTTGTCTGTATTGCACTATTCGAAAGAACGTTACATTACATTGTTATGTTAGCAAAAATGCTCTAGTGAACTCACCTTACAGCGATCTCAAACAAATGCTGATCGCTGCAAATCTGATTTCCACAACCCAGTTAATGGGACATGAATAATTGTCTGAATTTCAGGCTTCTGACAGCCTGCAACGATCGCCAAAAATCTACGAATGACAGCAGGGACCAGCCGGTATCAACGGCTTACTGAGCTTTCTAACTAAGCTAACCTTCTGTTCCTATTTATTTTATATCTCATGATCAAGAGGGTAGGTACAAGCTCATCCAGTTATGAATATTACACACAGAGTATTTAACAGAGAATTTAAATGTGCCCTAGG
Source organism: Orthosia gracilis (assembly GCA_947562075.1). Lineage (NCBI taxonomy): Eukaryota > Metazoa > Arthropoda > Insecta > Lepidoptera > Noctuidae > Orthosia > Orthosia gracilis. Next base: position 7,990,791 of record OX387266.1, on the reverse strand, counting down.
GATTTGAATAATTTTAGGTGCTGATAGTTTGTGCCCTTTTAATTGTGAATGAATGGTTAATTTGGCATTTGCCGCGGGATTGTTATAGATAGCTGACTTTTCATATTAATATTTAGTACATTTTTACTGGGAGTGGCAATTAGGTTTTTTCTTATTTTTTCGTTGTTCTTCCCTGATTAATTTCGTTGTTTCCTCGACCCTCATTGCTTCGGCGCTATTCAGATTGTCACCACTGTTGCTTCTGGCTTTTAGGAGATTCAGTGGTTGAGAAAAGTGTGGCGGGGAAGTCCATTAAAAATAATAATAATTTTAAAAGTGAAGCGGTAACCATTGTGTTGATTTTCCTAACCTAAGACAGCACTTGGATATCAGACATCTCCAATTCTACATTATATCTCAGCGCTTAAACTGAATGAATAATATTGTACCCTTTCAAAGAAGCCGTTTCACCAAACAGTTTGCTCAGTTAAGCAGATTCTGGCAAAACGCCAGACAGAGGAAAATTTCCAAGCTTTTTATCCTTAATATCAACAAACTCGAATGGTTTAATATAGCTCTGGTATAAGCGACATCAGTTTCGGAGACTTTTACGTAAAGACAACCGAATTTTATCGGTTACCGATTTTATACTATCCAATATCGGTCGACTTTTGTCGGTTACAGCTGTGTACACGCATGTTCACTTTTATGTTCTACCTATCTATGACTTACCACTGATGATAAGCAGATGGTATGTGAAGGACTCCATTTTTATTTAGAAAAATGGGTGATCTCTGAAAACCCTTATCCGATAAAAAGTAATATTTGACTGGCAGAAAGCTGCACAATCGCAGAGTGTCATAGAATACTATCTATACCGGTTAAACGCGCGGATCCTACGGAATAGACCTCGGGAGCGAAGTCGTGGGCTAAAGCTAGTCGTTGTGTTGGTGGATCCAAAATTTTAACCAATTTTAGACGGACTGATTATATTTGTCGGTCTTCCTAAAGCTAAAACAGCTAGACTGCAATGTGTTCACATTCAACACGGTTGCGATTTCAGCATTCGTTCCTATTCCAGCTTAGAGAATTCCTATCTAGCGTAATGCAACTTTTGGAACCACACAAGTAAGTTAAATTATTTGGATTGCTAGGCATAAACGAAAATACGGCTTGAAGAAAATGGAATCTATGAGTAACACAGGAATAGGTACAGCGGATCATTGGTCTTGGCTAATAGTTTTTTGATATATTCTAGTTTTTCGATAAAAGGTAGATTGTGGAACCGAGTCTTGAGGTGAATTTATTATGCGCACAGACAAAGTGAGAAACTTTTTACCAGCGACTGTGTTCACCGCATCGTAGACCTCTTCCATCACTTTCAATCAGGCGAGAGCAAGGTCAAGAGCTTTCTGAAATACAGAACAAATCGTCGGATCAATTTGAAACTTTGCACATTTAACAAGGACCGATGACAATGCAATAATTTATCTAGTTTGTCCCATTGTCCTAACAGGATCTTCAGGATTAGCGATTGAACTAAAAAATAAATATTGTTTAAAAAACTAAAAAACACGCTTTAATAGAAAACCAAACTAAAAAGTAGAAAATAATGTATTTTTTTATATAAGTATTTTTTTTAACTCACACTATTCTTGAATGATTTAAATTTATTGAAAATTGTTTTCTACTTTTTAGTTTGGTTTTCTAAAGTGTGTTTTTTTTTATTTTGTGCGAGCTTTCGCTTTGGCTTGGCTATGTGTGGACTGTGGAGCACGTGCGGCGGCCGCACGCTCGCGTCAGTCGAGCTTCCTCGCTCGTGCCGTTCGGATGAGTGTGTAGCGCGCGCTCTCTCTCCAAAATCACGTCGCTTGTAAAATTGACGAGTTACAGATGGATTTCAGTGTAATGTTCAGTATGAAGATTTAGCTCTAAACTGGGGCATTTTTATAGAGTTTGGTGTGTGATTACAATGTTTTATTGTGACGTGATTATGTGAAATAAGATTGATTATTGTGTTGTGGTTTGTGTTTAACTTGTGCTTGTACGAGAATTCTGGGAATTTTAGTGTCAGTGCAATATAACAGGTTAGTTCGTTTAATGATAGTTTAAGCTGTAGGTACTGTAGGGCATGTAAACGTTCTTAACCTAATAACCTGTCAAGTTCGTCAAACCCACAGTTCTCAAGAAATAGCCTATCGGTGATATTGACCGATAAGAGTCGGGAACCAAGATGGCAGACATGTTATTTTGTTTATTTAGGTACAAACATAGGCATATCTGGCAGCCTACATTTGTTTAAAAAAGAATCCATTCGAATTTCGATTCTTGGAAAAACAAAGCCGGTACTTTTCGAAAAATGATCGATCAACGACTTTTGACCGAAATTTAATTTTATTCAAAACATATACTTATTCAAAAATGTTAATCCGGTCTCCAAAAATTGTAGGTTGTCCTATCATGCATGCCTCCAATCTAGGTCACCTATTTTAAAAGACTGTTCTTTCTACCTAGGTTCTTGTAAGGTTTTTGTGGATTGTAGTTGCCTAGGGATAAAGTGCCACTTTCTTAAATTTTTGAGCCACCGGAAATTACCAATTTTTTTTACGTCTGCTTTGTTCATAAAAGTTGTACTTAATTTAGTTTAGTTTTGACGGGCTGTTTCCGCAACTCCACGACTAAGCACGTATTTTGCTTAGGAATCTTTATTTTGTTCAAATGCAATTTGTTTTAAACAAACTACATTAATTTTAATGTCTTCAGATTTAAGTTTTAAATAAAAAGATAAAAAAATTCATTACAACATTTTGATAGGTACGTAGGTTCGTGCTACATACTCGATGCAGTAGCTCGATATACCAAATCGAAAAAAAATGTAAACTAGCAATACCAACCTCGACCTCATGAAGAATGTAAGTATATCATTTTTCGTGAAGGAAAAAGCCCATAAAAATATTTCGTTTTTATTTCATATCGAGCTCTCTTTGTGATGCCTACTTAACTTAGGTCTAAGTTCTTGAACGAAATGTATCGTAGGTATAATAATGTGTCTAACTGTCGAAAGCGCGTTAGTTTTATTAGACAGTCAATCGCAATTCGCATCAGTCATCAATTCACGTAAATTGTTCGTAATTGTTGTTTAATTTCGTGCTAGTAGGTAGTATTCTGTGCTAGTAGATTAGGGATTACTTAGTTACCGAGATCCGCGATTTCTTCGAATTTTAAGTTTGAGGAATATTCTGATCATGACTGAGATAATATTTCTTTAGTATTGAAAGACGCCAGAATTACGACGTTATTCCATAATATGTGTTAATCAATAAATAAATGAATAATACTTTCATCCTTTGTTCAACCAAATTAGTGGATACATTTTCATAAAACCTTATCCTAACTGATGATGTTCTCGTTTCTGTGGGTAATTGTACGCATCTTGAGAACAAAATTATTAAGGTATTGCGTTGTCTGTCCGTGAATGAATTTAAGTGTTTTTATTACGAAGTACTTACCTATATAGTATGTATTTTATCAACATTCATTTCTATTTCTTCGCTTTTCAATCATTGTGTGAACTTTTTAATTTTCCGTTATGAAATTTGCCAACTTGCCATGCTTCGCTATTTCAGCCGTAAACGCCTCACGTTTAAACAGACAGAAAAGTTCACTTAGCCTTTTCTATTAAGGAATACGTGGTCTGAAGTCTAGTGTCTAGACATTTAATTTAACGGTTTAGGTATTAATGGCGAGGAATTCACTGTTCTATTCTAAAAATACCAACTTCTAAATGTCTGTGAGACATTGCACACACTTTTAAAGACTTTGATCCGCCGTCTCTATGGTTAATTAGCAACCACAGAGACGGCGGATAATTTAAAGCTGCTTTCGGATGAGGTTCCACATTCGAAATAGAATTACGTTCGCTCGATTTACAAAATCACGAAAGAGTTAACACGACTTTACTTACAATCGAATAGTAGTTTCAAACAATCTGTTTTTAAGTAATAATTTAAATATAGCTTATTAATGTTAAGGTACATAATTTCTACTTATGGCCTTAGTGTTAAAAATCACTGAGCAGTTAAGCAACTGATTAGTTAGAAGATTCTAAATTCAAATTCACTAATCATTTCCTAATCAGTTCGTGGATTTTGTTATGATTGAAATCACTTTTTTTTTCAATTTTAGAAGAGTCAATGTATAAACCCTCTTGTTTGTTGTCATACGGGTTGATAGCGCAGTCGTACTTCGCCTGAAAATCAGTATTTCTACCCTTCTGGCATTCCGGCACGAAATGGAAAAACAAAGGAGGATTTTAGCATATATTTTTTAATTTACCGTCGCCTGTCGTTACTTCGAAGTTTTTTGATCTGATAAAACGAACATTTTTGGAATAGGCCTTTCAATAGTTATGAACAAAAAGGGCTTTTTCTAACAAGTACCTACGTTTAGGTTTACATAATGTACAAACGTTCTAGGTATGTTCCTAGACACAGACAGTTCTAGACCTTTGTACTATCAAACAAAATAAATGTCGAAAACCACAGAAAAACTGTCTCATGTTTGGTGTTTTTACGACTACAATACCTTGGTATGTATTAAAAAATTTATGATGTTTTTTTTTGTCGTGTGCTACGATAGGGTTCCGCAAAAGTTAAAAAATACATTTAGAATGAATGGGTACTACTTACGGTCGTTTGAAATACTTTTTGCTTTACGCAACAACCAACTGGGTTAGTCTCTTAGTGCCTATTGGCCTACCTCTGTTTTGTCTTCTGCTTGGTATGGAGGGAAGTGAAAATTATATTTGTTTATATTTTTAAACTTCATCTACAAAAGTGGTAAATAGGCGTACTTAATGTCACAAGGCATTCTCTACCAGTCAACCTTTGGGTTAAAAAGGACAATGTTTTGATAGAGTACAAAATAACATATAAAAACAACGGTTAGTCCCGCTATGCTCGACACGAAAAATACCTACTAAAAATGCCGCTTAGCACGAAATTATTCGATTCTAAGCAATTAATGGAAAATACAGTTGAAAAGAAAAGTGTTTGAATTCAATTTTAATTGAGCAGGAAGCTGAAAAATTTTCACATTACCCTCCTTCGGCAGCCGGGTAGTTAATTGTTTAATGCCATGTTTGATATGCCAGTAATCAAGTAACTAAATTAAAATCTAAACACGACAATTCAAATAAAATAAATCAACAAAATTAATAACTGCTCCTCTAACTTCAATACAAACACGATCACACGTCAGTCCTCAGTCTCTCTCTGACTCGAATCACATGCCCAAGCTATCAGCAGCCACACAAATATTTGTTCTGTTGTATCGACTCTATCGGCCCGACTCAACTTTGTAGCTTGTAGGCCGCTCCCCTTGACATTTGTGTCGGCAGGAATCTTGTCGTGTTTCCCGGAATTTTGATTTGTTTCAATAAATTACGGTGATCGGTGAATAGTGGGTTATAGGATTTCGTGTGCAAATCTAGATTCCATTCTTATGAAAGGAGACGCTACTATGTACAGATTTGATATCTTTACTTATCTCTGTTAATTTTAAGCTGTTTCAAGGGTTATGGAACTTGAAAGATTTTTATTTAATATTCTGTGTTCGTAAAAAGAGTTTTTACAACAATTATATCAAGGAGACAAGGACCAAAACCACAAGCAGTTCTGCGATATTCCTCTATCACATACGTCTGTTCGTAAATGATGAAAACTCGGGGTTGTGCAAGATGACTTTTTTTTTCGGGTTGGTGCAATAATGTCTGAAGGAAGACACGATTTTTTCTTGCGTAATTTTTCATATTGTATTTGCCGCCTCACGCCTGATTGCTTGTTCTTAAGTAAATACTATGACTCAGAACTCTAATATTTCTATTTACGTACAATTAGGTTCTAAAAGAATAAATTGTCCCGTGAACGAAACCGTGGGACCAGCCCATTATAAAATTGAATTACGCAATTTTAATAATGCAGTGTCTGAACTAACTTTTATTACTACCAAAACTGAGTTCAAATTCTTTTAAAAGTTCCTCCAAGTGCCCTAAATTCATCTCCTCTTGCTCAGTCCATCCAAAGGTTGTCTGTAAGAGATTGCCTAGTGCGATAAGACCGCCCATTGTACACTTGTTTTTTTTTTAAATTTTTGTCCGGTATGTTTTTGTGGTGTACAATAAAGTATATAATATTACTATTTTTTATATTTTAAAATGTTTTTGTTTTTGTATATTTTATAAAAATATTTAAAAATGTATTTAATAAGAAACTAGATAAATAAAGGACATAATAATAATAATAATGGGGGCTACATCTTGGGGGCTATCACGATCAGCCCCCAAGATGTAGCCCGTGCAGTCCGTCCGTTGCCGAATTGGAAATCTCCAGGGCCGGACGGGCTGCACAACTTCTGGATAAAATGGCTACAAAGGTCGCACGCTCGTTTGGCATATCAGTACCAGGCAGCCTTAGAGTCTGGTTCGCTACCCAAGTTCCTTACAACAGGAATTACCCACCTGCTCCACAAGTCTGGTAGCACCGCGGAACCCAAAAATTATAGACCTATTACATGTTTACCGACGGTCTATAAGGTTCTTACATCCATTTTGAGAGATAAAATTAATAAACACGTCGATAATAACTCGATCATGTCGGCCTCTCAGAATGGATGTAGGAACGGGTCCCGTGGTACTAAGGAGCTACTCCTCATAGATATGGCCATTAGCCAACAGGTTCTTCGTTCCCGAAAGGATCTGTCGACATGTTGGATAGATTATAAGAAGGCCTATGACTCGGTGCCTCATACATGGCTCATGAGGGTGCTAGAATTGTATAAAATAGATACAACTCTACGCACCTTCTTGATGTCGTGTATGGAGCAATGGAGCACAGTCCTTCGCTATCCAGGATGTCGAAATATCCAGAGGAATAGCGAACCTGTAAGGATCGAGCGAGGTATATTCCAGGGCGATAGTTTGAGTCCACTTTGGTTTTGTCTAGCCCTGAATCCTCTAAGCATGCTGTTGGAGAATTCAGGGCTGGGCTATCGGTTGAAGAGAGGTAGTCAGGTTATATCTCACCTCCTTTACATGGATGACCTGAAGCTCTTTGCCCCCAACAATCTTCAACTGATGGAGCTACTAAAAGTAACTGAAACTTTTAGTAGCGCCATCAGGATGGAGTTTGGTGTGGACAAATGTGCGGTCATGCATGTAAAGCGAGGGGAGATTGTGGAATCCGTAGGAGTTCAACTCACCGGTTCCATAAACCTGAGATCCCTCTCTCCAAACGAAACCTATAAGTATTTGGGTATGTCGGAAGCGTTAGGTATCAGCACTACTGACATGAAGCAATCGTTGAGGGAGCGCTTCTTTGGCCGCCTGAAGAAGGTATTCAATAGCCTTCTTTCGGGCGGAAACAAGGTGCGCGCCTTCAACGGTTGGGTCATGCCGGTATTGATGTACTCTTTCGGCATACTCAAATGGACTCAAACGGAACTTGACGCCCTGGATAGGCGGGTCCGCACACTGCTGACTGCATATCGAATGCATCACCCACGATCATCGGTCATGAGATTGTATATCCCGCGGAAGTGTGGAGGCCGTGGCTTTATAACTGCCAAAAACCTCCACAACCGCGAGATATGCAATCTCAGGGAATACTTTCTAAACACCGACGTGGGTATGCATCGAGATGTAGTAGCAGTGGACAAGGGACTCACCCCGCTCTCCTTGGCGAATGAGAACTGGCGCAAGCCTGTCGTGCTTGATACTAAAGACCGCAGGGAAGTATGGCAGAGTAAGGAGCTTCACGGACGCTTTTTCCGGGCCCTACATGGGCCCGATGTAGATCAATCAGCGTCCGTAGCCTGGCTGCGTTTCGGTGACCTCTTTGGGGAAACCGAAGGTTTTGTCTGTGCAATTATGGACGAAGTTATCATGACGAATAACTACCGGAGATTTATTGTGAAGGATGGCACGGTTGACATCTGTCGGGCATGTCACCGCACCGGTGAATCGATCCGCCACATTATCTCTGGTTGTTCTCGTCTAGCTAACGAAGAGTACTTGCATAGGCACAACCTTGTAGCCAGGATTATCCATCAGCAACTTGCTCTGAAATACACTCTTGTGGCATCGGAGGTACCGTACTACAGGTATGTGCCCGACTCAGTTCTCGATAATGGCAGTATCACATTGTACTGGGATCGGTCCATCATCACTGACAGGACTATTGTAGCCAATAAGCCTGATATTGTGGTGGTGGACCGAATCGAGAGGCGTGCAATGATTGTTGATATTACCGTCCCGCATGACGGGAACCTCGTGAAAGCCGAGAAAGATAAGCAAATCAAGTATCTTGACTTGGCTCGCGAGGTTGTCGACATGTGGGATGTGGACACAGCGCTCATTGTACCGATAGTCGTGTCGGCCAATGGCTTAATAGCCACGAGCCTCGACCAACACCTCAGGAGGCTCTCGTTAGGCGGCTGGGTCAAGGGCCTGATCCAGAAAGCAGTACTGCTGGACACGGCTCGTATTGTTAGGAGGTTCCTTTCTCTGGAGCCCTGACCGCCGGTAGCTTGGACCCTGTTCCCGATACCGGTGGGCCTCTATTTTTTATATTTTTAAATGTTTTTTGTATGTTTTATAAAAATATTTAAAAATGTATTTAATAAGAAACTAGATAAATAAAGGACATAATAATGGAATGGAATAATAATGAAGGACGGGACGGTTGACATGTGTCGGGCATGCCACCGTCCGGGTGAATCCATCAGACATATCGTCTCTGGTTGTTCTCGTCTGGCTAACGGCGAGTACTTACACAGGCATAACCAAGTGGCCAGGATTATTTACCAGCAACTTGCTTTGAAGTACAATCTAGTGGATTCTGAGGTACCGTATTACAAGTATGTGCCCGACCCAGTTCTCGAAAATGACCATGTCACATTGTACTGGGATCGGTCTATCATCACTGATAGGACTATTGTCGCCAATAAGCCGGATATAGTGTTGATAGACCGATTAGCGCGCCGCACAATGATAATCGATGTCACCATCCCGCATGACGAGAACCTCGTGAAAGCTGAGAAAGAGAAACAAATCAAGTATCTCGACTTAGCACACGAGGTTGTCGACATGTGGAATGTGGACTCGGCGATCATTGTGCCGATTGTTGTTACGGCCAACGGCCTGATGGCCAAGAGCCTCGACGACCATCTGTCGAGGCTGTCATTACACGGTTGGATCAAGGGCCTGATACAGAAGGCAGTACTCCTCGATACGGCTCGCATTGTGAGGAGGTTCCTATCTCTGGAGTCCTAACCACCGGTAGCTTGGACCCTGCTCCCGACACCGGTGGACCACCATTATTTTTTATATTTTTAAATGTTTTTTTTTATGATTTGTTTTTATAAAGAAATATTTAAAAATGTAAATAGTAGATGTGTAAAAAGTTGAATAAACGAAATAATAATAATATTTATGATACCTCATGTACGCTTACAAAAGAGTTTCTTTGCCCCAGTTAAGGAAATACGCTAAAAATAATAAGTTTTTGTTAAACCGGCCCTGTGGACGATGGAACGTGTCAATTTTAATCTAAGAACTTTGTTACTTTGAACTTAGTTATTATAGCCCTCTTTATTCTTTGGGACAGCGTAATTCAGTTTTAGAACTCTTAAAATCAGTTTGGGAGACTCTTAAGGTACATACTTTTATTATGATTTTTCGAGGAAAAACGTCTAAAATAACATAGAAGAAGGAATAAGCGGGATTATTAGAAAATATCAACAGTGATGGTGTTAAAAAAATCTTTTTAACATAATAAATTGTCGGTGTCTTTAGAACCTATTGTTTTTCGTCACCGACTTCGGAAAAAAATGTTATTTTTCCCTTTGTAGTTTTTTTATTTGGAAGTCGGTTTATTTATTTTTGTTAAATAGCTTTTTATGTTTCTCTTTTTAGTTTTGATTAACCATGAAAATCATTTATTGCCAAAGTACATTTAACCGTAAGCCCAAACACGATTAGGATACATTGTTTTATTTCGGAGTTCCAGCGCCTACCTTTCGGCTTCAACATCGGATCAGTTTGATCGTACCATTTACATCAGTACCATTTCTTTAAAAGTATTTGCTTCATCATAGTCGGTTAACTATTCGCGATATCTTATACCCGTGACATACTTATCATTAAGTTCCACTGGCCATCCGTGGCCTTTTTCATCAGTTCCACATCACCAAATGATACTTTCTAAGTGAAAATTGCATTGTTGATGAACATACCAAAAAAGCTATTACATGCCTATTATATCTGTGGAGTTCCCTCGATCTCCATGGGATCCCATTATCAGATTCTGACTTAACAATGGGACCACCTCGGGATTATACCCTTACAAACGCAAAAATAATTTAAAAAATCGGTCATCAATTGAATACGGTGAAAATTCATAAAAAAAACATAGGTACATACAATCGAACGTAGAACCTCCACCTTTTTGGATATGCGGTTAAAAAACGTCATGTTTCTAGCTAGCTGGCAACGGCAAGCCAATTGGAATAATCTTTTTAGGCGCATTCTTTTACTAATTCAATGTTAAGTTAGGGAGATTCATTGTTCACCTCTTTTGACAAAATTCCATGTACATAAATAAAATTAAACTTCATTAAAGTTTAATCTAAAACTGTCACTGTCACTAGCTGACCTCAATGTTCTTACAACGCAAGGCTAAGACTGCGAACTGATTGATCAATTCAAACTTAGGTAGAAAAATATCGAAATGAGAAAGAAAACGATGGTCGGCAAAGGATTTGCACTTCAGTGAGTCAGTCTGACATGACACTTTTTATTGATGGTTTTTAAAAGAGATAAGTGCAGAAAGAATGGCTTTGTTTATTGTAGGAAGTAAAAAATGATGAGTAAAAAAATACTTCACAAATAAGTTACTTATTTTCACGCGTTCGACTGCTTTTGTGATGATGGAATGGTATAGTCATCAGTAATGCTCGGCGACCGCTGTCTGAGGTAGCTGCGTGATATTAAAACAGTAACCCAATAGTACAACGTGTCTGAGATAGACATCTCAAACACGTTTTTAGGCCGTCTAGGTGACTGGGACTGACAGCTTTTGAGATTCCTATATCCATTGTCCAGCAGTGGACTGCAATACGCTGAATAGATTGCTCCTTGATAAAGTTTAATAGAGAAATCAAATCTCTTTCAAAACACAAAAACTGCCGCCCCTCATTAAAGCTAATGAATTAACATTCGCAAGCAGAACCGAATTAACAAAAACAGTTTAATGCTTAGTGCTGCAACTTAAACTTAAGTGCATAGTAAGTTTTACAATCACAGCGTAGGTTCAAGTAAACAAGGCGATCAAATGAGAGATACGATCTTATTTGAGCTAGCTAATTAAAATACGCCTCACGGCTGCTTTCGCGGAGGTGTAGGCAGGTAATTGTAAGATTTTATTTCGAATATCATCGTGCCGTAAGAATCTAAAGATTCGATTTAAATAAGTCAGTTATGAAATATATAGAAGACGTGATGAGTATCGATATTTAATGACAATACGAGTACAAAAGAAAACTATTGGTAAGGTATTAAATCTAATTAAAATTAAAAGTCATCGGGGGCATTTTATGTTCTCCTTCTAACAATAATTGGGGGATTATTTCTCAACTTTTTGAACAATGTTTTACTGCTTGGAAGCAGATATTTCTGGGTTGTTATTACGTTTTATAAGCAGCCACAGCTGTTGTGTTTTACCATGGCAAGCCCAGTCACTGGCTTCTTTTCCTTTCTCTCTAACGCTTTTATATTTGGATCTAATTTCTTTCATCATTATTAAAAATACTTTTGTTTTGTTTTTGGCGCTCCTTTTTTTGAATTAGTTAACATGCAGTATTATGTATACAGTATAAGAATATATGTTTGTAAGTATATGTGTATATATTATTTATATGGGATATGTGTATATATTATAACAATAAAGTTATGTATATATTTATGATTTAATGTAATAGGAGTACACTACAGACTACCCCCTTTTTCAGTCTAAGTTCTTTCAGTTCATCCAAAGGTTGTCTGGTAGATATCGCTGTCAGCGATAAGTCACCCTTTGTACCCATATAATTAAGTTTTTTTCTTAGAAAAGAGATGTGTAACTTTTATGGTGTACAATAAAGTATGTTCTATTATATATAATTATATTTCATTGAACTCAACTAAAACAATGATATATAATTATATCTAATTATATTTCATTGTTTTAGTACTAATCAATCGCTCATAATTTTCTTGATCTGTTGTATTTTATCACTGAGTTACAAAAGGTTTAACACCTCTGCCGCACTAATGACTTCGACACCTTTCTGTTGTTTGGCTCAAGAAATCCTTTATGTTTCTTATCGCGCTGTTTACTTCAAAGATCTAACGCACGCGCACCTCAATATATTTTGCTCGTTGTGGTTACAATGTCTCATAACTTAAACATATATTATCAGAACGTTCGCGGTCTTAGAACGAAAACTCATTCTCTCTATCGTCAAATGTTAATGAACTCATATGATATTATAGTATAAGTACTATAATATATACAGAGACGTGGTTATTGGATGGGGTTTTAAATTCTGAGTTTTTCGACGAACGGTACATTGTGTGGCGTCGGGATCGGGACTACGCTTTAACCGGGCAATCGCGGGGTGGATTAGTGTGCGTAGAGAATTATCAGTTATTTGCCAACCTAAGTTTCATTCTACAGCGGAGGACCTTTGGCTATCCTTACGCCTAAAAAATTCTACTACTCGTAATAATATTAACTTGAATATTTGTGTTATCTACTTATGTCAACAAAAATCAGGTCTTTCTTTTTCTTCGCAACTTACCAATTTTCTGGCAAAATTAAACGATATAGTTATTAATAATGTTTCTGATACCTTTCTCGTTGTTGGCGACTTCAACATGAGCGGTATTAACTGGGCCGCTTCAGACAACCCTCCGCTTGTCTCATTGAATCCAAACAGTAATGATGAAATTTTATTCTGTGATGAATTATGTACTCTTGATTTAGGGCAGTATAACGTGGTGCCTAATAGGTATGGTCGATTTCTAGACTTAGTCCTTTGCAATCAAATAGTGAAATTAACCGAATGTTCTGGCCCACTGGTGCCCGTAGATGCTTATCATCCTGCACTATTAATTAATTTGGGTTTGTTTGTAACACGTCTGCTGGATTGTGCACCACGTACTCAATTTATGTTTGGTAAGGGTGACTATGAATCAATCAGTAGAGACATTTGTAAGACCGACTGGGTAACTGAGTTCTCGGCGCGGTCAATTGATGACTCAGTGAACTTTTTCAATCAATTCATTTTTGATCTACAGAATAAATATATTCCACAGAAACTGTCTCGCAATAAAAAGTATCCCACTTGGTATAGTTCGTCACTTATTAGAACAATCAAAGAAAAATACAAATACTTTAAAAGATTCAAAACCTACGGTAGTAAATCGGATGAATTAACATTCAAGTTTCTTCGTGAAAGGGTAAAAACTTTGGAATCTCACTGCTATCGAAACTATCTGGATCTAACTGAAAAATCCATTAAAGATAATCCAAAATATTTTTGGACCTTTGTAAAAAAACGTCACAACTCAAATGCAATTCCAAGTACCTTAAACTACAATAGTGATACTTTGCGGCATATTTTCATTCTACTTTTCTCAATCCCATTGCCAATCAACCGATTTCTTCTCCTATTCTCTTCACCGAATCTCCGAACACGTCATCTGATATCTGCAGTATCTTTGTAAATGTTGATGAAGTTACAAATTTGCTTCGAAAGTTAGACACATCTAAAGAGGCAGGTCCAGATAAAATTCCATCAAAACTTCTCGTAAGGTGTGCACCTGCGATAGCACAACCTATCTCGATTTTATTTAGAAAATCCTTAGCTACTTGTGTTGTCCCGCAAATATGGAAATCAGCATTTATATCGCATAAAAAGGTGTCAAAACTGACATAAAAAATTACAGGCCGATATCTAAACTGTGTATTATAGCAAAGGTCTTCGAAAGAATTATATATAATCAGGTTTATTCTGCACTAAAAAATTCGTTTAGCGCATTCCAACATGGTTTTCTGAAAGGTAGGTCTACTGTCACGAACCTGATTCTTCTTAACGAATTTATTACTAATGCCATGGACAAAGGTAGGCAGGTCGATGTCGTTTATACAGATTACAGCAAGGCTTTTGACCGTATTGACCATAACATCCTCATTTCAAAGTTAAATGGCATGGGAATACACGGTGATCTACTCAGATGGAGTTCCTCTTACCTTGAGAACCGGTTCCAGGCAGTAGTACTAAATAATTATATATCTAGCTGGGTCCCCGTCCCTAGTGGAGTCCCGCAGGGTTCATTGCTCGGTCCTTTGTTATTCATAGTCTATATTAACGACATTGACTCCTGCTTGACTTCATCCAGATTATTATGTTTTGCCGATGATATGAAAATTTATGCCTCGATTTCGTCGCAAAAGGACGTAATTGCACTCCAGAACGATCTGCATCGTTTACAGGATTACTGTCATAGTAATAAACTTGATCTCAGTCCCGCCAAATGCTCGGTTATTACGTATTCTCGGCAGCGCTCAGTCATTGCTTCCTCAGTTCCCTAAATAATCAAATTTTACTTAGTTCAAATTCCATCCGTGATCTGGGCGTTCACCACGATTCCAAACTCAGTTTTGAAACACATGTTAATGCAATAGTCGCTAAGGCATCAAAATCACTGGGTTTCATAATGCGGTTATCCAAGAGCTTCACTAAAGCTAAAACTTTAAAAATCCTATATTGTACTTTTGTTAGAAGCCACTTGGAATATGCATCTGAAATATGGAACCCATGTTACCACAAGTACATTAACCGTCTAGAAAGTATCCAAAAAAGATTTATTAAATACTTATGTTACCACCAGAAAGTACCATATCAGTCCGAAAATTACCTTATCCTTTTTAAAAAATACCACATATTTCCTTTATTCATTCGCCGCGCGATTAGTGACTGCGTTTGTTTGTTGAAAATCTTTAACAACAGTATAAACTGCTCTGATATTTTATCCAAATTTTATTTTAATACTCCTATGAAGTCTAAAAGATTCAATCCACCTTTGCAGGTGCCATCAGCCTTCACAAATTATAGACAGAATGCGTATATTGTGCGGGCAAGTAGAGTAGAGTATCTTAATGAGTTGTGTAAGCAGTACGATATTGATCCATTTCTAACAAGTGTGCCATCAGTCAGGAAGTGCTTGAGCCGAAACTTTTTCAACCAGTTCAATGCTAAGTAAAGGTTGTTATGTATTTTGAACAATTTGTTAGTGATTATTGTGTAAGATATAGATCGCCAAACAAGACTACTAAAGTCTTGTTTGGCGATCTATTGTTATAGACTTCTTCTGAAGTGTCCATAGATATTAAGTAATATCCAATAATTTTATAAGTGAAAACTTTTAATTGGCTGACTGTCAAATTTACTGCTCTTGTTCTGTTCATTTTTAGCTGGAAGTTTTCCATGTTATATAAATAAATAAATAAAAATATTTTATTCTATTCTATGGAAATTGTGGTCATTGACTCATTGACCCATGTGCAATAATTAACATTATGAAAAATGAGATAAAGGTACCTACATAGTTTCTGTGTTATTATTACGAAACTGGTCATGTTATAAATTGGGTTTTCAGATGAAACACCGATAAATAAACTTCCGTTAGAACGATACGCTCGTCTATTTTTAACCGATTAACATAGGCAATGGTTCGGTATTAAAAGTGAATCGTTTATTGTGACGGAAAGTCTGTTTTTACTATGATGAAAGAAAGGAATTTTAAACTAATTTATTTTGAAACTAATTTTATGTTCATTATTCGCATTTCATAATTTTTGGTAAATCTTTTATTGTTGTTAAAAGATTTGTTTGCCTATAATTTTTATCTGATAGATGGTTCTTTGCTGTCTTTATTGTAATATTTTTCGTTTATATCGAGTTTCATTCTATTGACTCTTCTACTAATGTTGTATACTTATCTACATAAATTTACCTGTATTATTAAAACATTTGACGATTCTTTTGTAAATGTTTTTAAAGAAAAGAATAAGCCCAAATATGGATTCCCTTAAGACAACAATTTCACTTTTGCTACGATAAATATGTGTTTTTCAAAGCCGGGGCTTTTTTTGTGTCAACGTAAACGTTGCTGTTAAACAGATAATTGCGTCGAAAAATTAAGACCCTTGATTTGCATAAGTCATTTACAGAATACCATGCAGATGTCACAGCCATTATAGACCCAAAAAAAAGGAATGCAAATAATTTGCTTAGTAGATCAAGGTTGAAAAAAATATTGTAGAAAAAAATTATGAAAAGAAAACAAATGGGAAGGTAAATAAGTACAAAATAATATATAAAAAAATAATATTATTTATGTAATTTTTCCCAGTGTTTCATTCGGGACACGTGATATTTATTTTGCATGAAAAAACGTTAAAAGAAATAGCAAAACACAAACAAAGTAAGAATTACCATGAGGTAATTCTAAATGTGTGCCGATCATGAGATCGGCACACATTTTAAGCAGCACAGTATTGCAATGTTTGCTCCCAAGACATGCTAACAGGTTTGTTATCAAAACATCTGCCTGCGTTTCCGTGATGTTCGTATCTCAACATCCTTAACATAACTTGTCAAGCAAATCTGGTTCTTAAATCTTGAAAGTTAAGAACGTTAATCGCTTGACGGGATAAGCCTGTGTTTATGTTAGGTGTGTTCGCGGGTAAACATTTTGTTTCGCTTTCTTGAATGGAGGGGTAATCGAATTCTAATTGTTTTCAACATAAAATCATATTTGTATTGTGTACGGTCTCATCGCCGTACATTTTTCTGCTTACGCTGTAACTTACTTTAGACCAGCGATGCGCGTCACGATTGCGCGTTATAAAAATAACCTTATTAACTAATTTAATCGTAGTAAACATACAAGTGTGTGACTATCAACAACTGAGAGAAATAATCGCCTCCGCTCAAGTACTGTAACTTACTCTCAATAAACTTAACTGCATCTTAGTGGAACGCGTTTCTCTTCACTAACTTAACTTACAAACCTTCACAACGAATTACATGTACGGACTTACAACCCGTACATTTATGGTCCTTCGAGCCTTCGCGTATCTTAGTGTGTTTGTGTCTCTTGTACGGTAGCGAATCGGTTCAGCTGGTCTCCCGGAAGAGGGTCGCCCCAGTTGGATTGAGAAGGCGCATATACTTAGCTCGAGTACAGGCACATTGAGTACCGGAACCAGCTGCAGATACTGGGTGAGTCTTCGACTACTAGAAGAGCCGTCACCTGCAGAACTGACTTCAACTACTGGACGAGTCTTCGATTGCTAGAAGAGTCGTCAACTACTGAAACTAACCTCAACTACTGGAAGAGCCTTCGACTACTGGAAGCGCCTTCAACTATAACTAGAAGAGACTTCAAATACGTAAGGAAAGTTATCTTGTAAACTATAAGGAAGCTATTTGTCTAACAAATCAAGATGAATAAGCTACAACTCCAGTCTACGTGTTTCGAAAACATAAAAACATTATGCAACAACTACAAAAAGGATAGCAAGACAAGAAAAACAACTGATTACTTGAACAAGCGACTGTCTTCATTAGAAGCTCAATGGATGGATTTCAATGCAAGGCACACATTGCTTTTGCAGGAAATTGAAGATAAAAACATAAACTACTTTGTGGAAGATGTCTACGGCAAGACAAAAACTATGTATGAAACGACTAGAGCCGACATTACGAGTATGTTACAACAAGTTGCAGGAGAAAACGTCAAATTCGACCTTACGGAGTCCTCAGGGGGAGAGCTTGATGAGAAGACAAAGACGCTACTGACTAAGCAAGAATGTAACTTCAAGGCGATGGATCGTGCTATGGCTAAAATTGACTATGAAGGCCTAGCTGAAAAATGGGAACTTGATGATCACTTGTCAATCTTGAAGTCGAAATGGGATGCTCTTGACAACACTCACTGGGAACTGGAAGCCCTACTAAAAGGATCGAATCAGACATACTATGACATGTTCTACAGCATGGAATCCAAATACGACGAAACAAGAAAACGCCTGAAAGGCAAAATATGGTCTAACGCTCATCACGAACGTTCAGCACCGAAAATCGAGATACCAGAGTTTTCAGGACACTACAGCAAGTGGACATCGTTTAAAGATCTATTCCTGGAGACCATACACAAAAACCCGTCGCTGAATAACGCACAAAAAATGCAGCATCTGAAGACCAAACTGAAAGGCGAAGCAGAAAGGCTGGTGCAACACCTGGGCATCAGCGCCAACAACTACGCTTCATGCTGGGAAATATTGAATCAACGGTACGATAACCGTCGACTACAGTTCTCAGCCTATATGAACACTATGCTACAGTTGCCTGTCATACAGAAGCCTGACGCTTACAACTTGAAGAAGCTACATGACGTAACAACGGAATGTCTAAACGGCTTGACAAATATGGGTCTTGATACAACCGGTGGAGAATCTATGATTGTCCATGTGATGTCACTAAAACTAGACTGTGGCACATACAACGAATATATAAAAGACTTAAACGACAACAGAGAGGTACCAACACTTCATGAATTTCTAATGTTCTTAGAAAACCAGTTTACAGCGTTTGAAACCATGAAAACTTCGAAGAAAGAGGTACAGAATTCAGGAAAATCAACTGAAAACGAAAAACATACGTTTCGAAAAAACTACGATCAGAAAAAATGGCATCCGAAAACTTACCACACTTCGTATGGGCAATGCCCTCTCTGTAAAAACAATCATGTTCTAATGAAATGTCAGCAATTTGTGGACATGGATACTAAGCAACGTAACAACACAGTTGCAAAATTGCGGATATGCAAAAACTGTTTGTTCAAACACGAAAACCAGACTTGCAACTCTACAAAAACGTGTAAGGAATGCAATATGAAACATCAAACGCTCTTAAATTACAACAACTACAACAAAAATACACCTTTACCGAGCTATGAAAATCAGCGTTCAGGTCAACGACCAAAGGAAACTGAACCAAGTTCAAACCACCTATCAACCAACGAGATGGAGGTTTTACTTACAACCGTCCAGATCAAGGTCAAATCGTTAGATGGCACTTACATCGCTCTTCGTGCGCTCGTAGACCAGGGCTCACAAGTTAATTTGATAACTGAAAATGCAGCACAACTGCTGAGGCTGCCGAGAAGCAAAATGACTGCAAAGATATCGGGAGTTGGTACTGTATCGGGCGACTGTAAAGGGCGCCTGAAGCTAACATGCAAATCAATCCACTCCGAATATACTTTCGACACTGAGGCGTTGATTATGAAGAAATTAATCAACAAACTACCAAACTACACATTTGAACGACCTGAGTGGTCACACTTGCAAAACTTAAAACTAGCAGACCCTGACTACAACATTTCAAGGGCTGTTGACATACTGCTTGGAGCTGACGTATACGCAGAAATAATCCAAGACGGAATACTAAAGGGCGCACCAAAATCACCAGTTGCTCAACAGACACAGCTGGGATGGATTTTGTGTGGAAAACTAGAAACGTTTAACTGTCACGTCACCCTACTCGACTTGTCCGAAATAACGAAATTTTGGGAGTGTGAAGACGTAACAAAAGCAAACACTGATCAATCTCAAGAAGATCAATGTGAAACTTACTACAAGGAAACTACTCGCCGTGGTTTAGACGGAAGATGCATTGTGAAGATGCCTCTATGTTCAGATTACGAACATAAACTTGGATCATCGAAAACGATAGCAGTATCACAATTGCTGCAACTAGAAAAACGGTTTCAAAGAAATAGCCGTCTTGCATTGCTATACAAAGGGTTCCTTAAGGAATACCTGGAGATAGGTCACATGAAACTAACAAAACCTATACAATCGTCAACGACGGAATGCTACTTACCACATCACGGAGTACTTCGAGAAGAATCTACAACCACGAAACTCAGGGTCGTCTTCAACGCATCTCAGAAAACTAACACAGGATACAGCTTGAACGCCTTACAAGAAAAAGGCCCCAACCTACAAAAAGATATCCAAGAACTTATCATAAAATGGAGAACTTACAAATAAGACGCCTTTACAGCTGACATCGAGAAAATGTACCGATGTATCTGGCTGTCTGAGGAACAACAACATTTGCAGAAAATTATCTGGCGAACTACACAGTCAGAGAAGCTGCAGGAGTACCAACTTTGCACTGTCACTTATGGCACTAAGTGCGCACCGTGGCTAGCCATGAGAACCATCAAGCAACTTGCATACGATGACGGCTGCAAATACCCCACGGCTGCTAAAATACTGTTGAACGAAACTTACGTCGATGACGTCATAAGCGGCCACAACTCACTAGAAGCGGCCCAGGAACTCCAGACATCTCTTATCGACATGTTAAAAGGAGCCGGGATGAACTTACGCAAGTGGTCCACCAATGATCCAGCACTACTAGTAAACTTAAGCGATGAACAGATTTCACGCAGAACTACTTTTGACTTTAAGCAAGAGGAATCAATGAAAACCCTAGGACTAGGTTGGAATCCGCACGCCGACACATTTGTGTTTAACTGGAAATTTGAAGAAAAAGGTCGATCCGAGATAACTAAAAGGCGGCTGCGTTCTGAAATTTCGCAACTTTACGATCCGCTGGGTTGGCTATCACCCATAACTATTGCGGCAAAACTACTATTTCAAGAAGTCTGGATCAACAAACTTGACTGGGATGATCAGTTACCGTCACAAATAGCAGAAAAGTGGCTGAAACTAAGAGCTGACATACCCAATGTAAAACTTATGGTAATCAAGCGCTGGGTCCGTACAACAAACAAGAAGATAGAACTATTTGGATTCTGTGACGCCAGTGAAAAGGCTTACTCTTGCGTGGTATACAGCTGCGTCAGAGAAGAAACAAACAAGTCAACAATAACATTACTCGCTGCTAAAACAAGAGTGGCGCCGCTATCACAAACGATCACATTACCGAAACTTGAACTTTGTGGCGCACTCTTACTATCGCAACTCATCGAAAAAATCAGAGACGCCCTGAATGGCTTCGACATAACTACAAGCGTTTGGTGCGATTCCCAAGTGGTCCTGGCTTGGATACAGGGGGACACATCCAAAAGGGAAAAATACGTCGCTAACCGGGTTGAAAAAATAAGACAAATCATACCAGCCGAGCAATGGCGTTATGTGAAGTCACAAGATAACCCTGCAGACTGCGCATCAAGAGGCATGCTACCCACCAAGCTACAAACTTTCAGTCTGTGGTGGGAAGGTCCTACATTTCTGCCTAGCTTCCAAGAACAAAGTCGTGAAGAAAACGTAACATGCACATTTACTACGAACATAGGCAGCGTTTGCCAAGCAAAATCAAACTCGACGAACAAAGAAAACAATAATTGTATTCATAATTTATTAACTAATTGCAGTTCATTGACCAAAGTGAACAGAATTACAGCATGGATACAACGATTCATTGCAAATACAAGAAACAAGGCCAAACGTGACACCGGATGCCTTACTTTGTGCGAATTAAGCAGTGCAAAAGAACAAATAATAAAATATGTGCAACAAACGGAACTTGCGCAAGAATACAAACAACTTCAAACTACTAAAACTATTTCTACTAAAAGTTACATTTTCAAACTTAAGCCATACCTGGACAACAAAGGCATCATCCGAGTCGGTGGTCGACTGAACCACTCTGTTCTACCTTTCGAGATGAAGAACCCAATCATCCTACCTAAGAGTGGACGACTTACTGAGTTGGTGATTCATCAAGCTCATCTTACGACTTTACACGGAGGAGCCAGATTAACTTTAGCGCACATCCGACAACGGTACTGGATCGTTGGCGGCAACAGAGCGGTAAAAGCTGAACTACGGCGCTGTGTGCGTTGCCACCGCTACAACCCATCGGAGTTAAACCAACTCATGGGAGAACTACCACCACAACGTGTGACACCATCGCGACCGTTCACCCACACAGGAGTTGACTTCACAGGACACGTGGAAGTCAAACTTAACAAAGGAAAGGGAGTGCGGACCTCAAAGGGTTACATATGCATATTCGTGTGCATGGTAACTAAGGCTGTACACATCGAACTCGCATCGGACTTAAGCACCGAAACATTCATAGCAGCCTTCCAGAGAATGTGCTCCAGGCGCGGTACACCAGGTCACGTCTACTCGGACTGTGGTACGAACTTTATCGGCGCATCAAGATTGCTTCAGAAAGAGTTTGAAGACTACAAGCAAATCTTATCGCCAGACTTCTTCAATAGTATTGCTGACATGGGAGTACAATGGCACTTCAATGCACCCGCTTGGCCAACCGCTGGTGGACTATGGGAAGCAGCGGTCAAGTCGATGAAGTATCACCTTCGTCGGGTGCTAGGAGACCAAAAACTGACGTACGAGGAGTTTACTACCTTGCTTGCGAACATAGAAGCATGCATGAACTCCAGGCCACTTTGCCAGCTTACTGAGGACCCCGAAGAATTCTATAACTATCTGACACCAGGTCACTTTCTAACGGGGGGACCAACAATGTCTCTACCACGAGCAGACTACAATGAAAAACATAACATAGATCTACGCCGACGATGGCAGCTAACTGAACACATGTACCAACAATTTTGGAAGAATTGGTCAAACGACTATCTAACACAACTTCAAAGGCGCAGCAAATGGAACAATCCTAAGAAAAACCTCAACGAGGGGGACATCGTACTAGTCCGGGACAACAATTTGCCGCCAGGAAAATGGGCCATGGGACGGGTGCTGAAATTACACCCTGGAGCCGACGGATACGTTCGAGTGACAACCCTGAAAACACAAACCGGTGTCATCAAACGACCAATTGTGAAACTATCTGCTCTACCCATCGAAACTACTTGCAACAGAGAAAGTGAAGAATGTCAGACGGACTTACAAAACGCTGACAAAACTAAAAGACCTACCACAACAAAACAGTCAACGAAAAAATGTCTTACAAACATTTTGATGTGTATTTTCACAATGTTGATATTCGTGAATGGATCATATGGTACGCAACAAAGGTCAGGAATTCAGATTACAAACCTGGAACCCGAGCGGCCGATTTATTATGACACCATAGGCAAAATTGAACTCATTCACGACGAATGGACTTTGCTTACGTACTACAATCTAACTAACTACTGGCAAGGCGTTCAAAACATTGAAAACTACGTCAACGGTGTAAATAGCTTATGCCAGAAAATCCATCAAAGCTATTGCCAAGCTACGACAGATCAACTTTCACACGAGATGGAACTACTCAACTTCTACAATACGATCCTGCTGGCTCCGCACAAGCATTTATCAACACGCAAGAAACGCGGCTTAATCGACGGAGTAGGCATGGTAGCAAACAGCTTATTCGGCGTCTTAGACCAGAGATTTGCTGACAAATATCACCAAGATATTGATGCCATTCAACGCAACGAAAACTATTTACGCGAACTCGCAAAAAACCAAACGTCAATTATGCAACTACAAAACGATGTTTTGAAGAAAAACGATGAAAACATTAAATTACAATGCAAAATGATAGAACGCTTCATGAATGAAACTAAGTCGAATTTGGGCAACATTGAAACAGAAATACAAATAATGATGGCTACAAGCTACTTCAACTCCGCTTCGCTCACAGCATCATTACTATTACGAAATCTTAAAGAAATTCAAACAATGCTCCTAAACACCCTCACGAATGTCTACAGTGGGCACATGGACGTGCACTTGATATCACCAGTCAGCCTAGTCAAACAAATGGAAGACATAGCCGGCAAACTGCCGAGAACTCTGACACTACCGACGACCAACATCAAACAAGATATCAAGGAACTTTACAAACTGCTCTACGTGAAAGCACGAATAACAAAAACCTACTTTATGTTCGAAGTTCACATTCCGTTGATCTCGGATGAGGACTTCACCTACTACCGGGCTATCGCTATACCTTTTAAAACTGAGGAAAAATTCAAATTGATGCAGTTATCGTCAGAGTACATCGCCGTGAACTTTGAAAAGAAGTCTTACATCTCATTAAAGGATGAAGACTTCAAGCAATGTACCAAAAGACAAAAAGATAACTTTATTTGCAACGCAAACATACCAGTGTTCAACTTACAGAACAAGAATGCACCTTGCGAAGCAAAAACTACTGGGTCATCGTGTAACTACGCCGCCATGCAACGTCGTCAGTGTGTCATGCGACGAGGCATGGATCAAATTGCAAGAATCAAACAGCTGGCTGGTTGTTTGTTGCGGAAGATGCGAATTACGTACTGTTTGTGATAACGACGTAACTTCGCAAACTATCACATCAGCGGCTATTGTAACTTTGAGTCAAGGATGTGTTCTGCAGTCAAAAGAGCTCACCATCACTTCACACAATCAGTACAACAGCAACCTCAACGTAAACTACGACATGCATGTACCGAACTTGAACTCGTCGATTAATAACATTGTCAACATAACACTACACGGCTCTCAAGACGAACTCTTCACTCTCAAGAAAAACGACTTCACAGTAATCGACAAAAAACTACGGTTCCAACAAGAGAACGAGCCACAACTACCATCCACCATCACACAGCATGATATTCACCAATATGCAATTAGTTACTTTTTACTTACAATTGCTGTCATCACGTGTCTGGGGATCGTCACAAGAAAATACTGCGTACGGCTCAGGAAACGACTTCCGAGGACAACAAATACGAAGCCAAAACATGAAGACATCGAACTTCAGCCAATGGGACCTCGACAGCAGACTGCCAGAGACGAAAACCAGCAGGCGCGCGACCACGTCTGCCACACTCAACCTCAAGGGCATCGAGACAACATTGCCTTTACTTTTGATTAATTGTATACTTACTTTAACATTAAGCCTTAACTTTGTACAGGCGGTTCTTTCTCTCTCTTTACTCATCTTAACTTCTTTAGGGGTTGCCAATATGTACGGTCTCATCGCCGTACATTTTTCTGCTTACGCTGTAACCTACTTTAGACCAGCGATGCGCGTCACGATTGCGCGTTATAAAAATAACCTTATTAACTAATTTAATCGTAGTAAACATACAAGTGTGTGACTATCAACAACTTAGAGAAATAATCGCCTCCGCTCAAGTACTGTAACTTACTCTCAATAAACTTAACTGCATCTTAGTGGAACGCGTTTCTCTTCACTAACTTAACTTACAAACCTTCACAACGAATTACATGTACGGACTTACAACCCGTACATATTGTTTGTCTGTTAATCGTCTACTGTTGCACATGCTCAGGGAAATCAAAATCACCACCCGTTGTTAAACCCTTGTAGTTTATATTAAGTAGATGAGTGTAAGGCATACCTAGTACTGCCCTTGTCCCAATTGAGTTGGTGTCGGCAAAACAAGTCTTCTGTATTAGTCGTCTTATCTGACACATATGTCCATCCACCCGTGTTCGTATTCAAAACTTTCCTCACGTGATTTTCCTCAGTTACTAGTAGAAAAATAAAGGAAAATCTGGAAACATTTTCTTTGCAAGCGTATGGCTGATAATTATTACTTTTTTGTCGTTTGTATCAAGTAAAGTGCTGCGCAACGCTCACAGCAACATTACAATACAACTTCATAATTTCTGCCACTTAGATTGGCTAAAATTAGTGGAGCCAGACTCTTTTCCTTCAAGCCTTTGCGTTATCCTCAAAAAGTAGTTATTATATATTTATGAGCAAGTCAATTATGCGTAGGATTTGATAATTGAACCTTTTAGAATGTTACATATTTTTTTCTTTTTATTCCTTGAGGTTGGTAGCGAATTAATTTGGGCAATTTGACGGAATGATTTGGGGTGATGTCAATGATGTCAGGGTTTGGGAAACCTTATTATTTCTGTCATTTTGGTTCCATTTTGATTGTTTCGCTTTGTGTGCTCTGGATTACCATTTTTTGATGATATTCTGGAGTTGGGATAAATCTGTTGGAGGTTTTGAATTATTACCTGATCTCAGAAAACCGTTAGATGAGGCAAGCGTATTAATGATTTGTTTATTTCTTTATTTTCACATAAATAAAAGGAAATTAATGACAGTTAGACCTTATTCTAAAAGCATTTAAACATAAGAAATGCGTGTTATTGCAGACTATAGCGCCTACGAGTATATAAAACATTTACGTATACTAAAAGTAATGAACAAAACTACTTGTTATGAAACATGGATATCATATTACTTACGTTAGACAGTTATTGATGTTTTACAGCGCGATGATAAGACACAAACGCACTTTTTGACACAAAATATTTATAATATATGTAGCATCAGGGCTGGCCGATAGGTGCAAACCATCGGGAAGTCAGGATGTATTCCCTTAGGTTAAGACATCGTGTAAGGGCAGGTCGGCGGGTACAGTCGTGCAAATGAAATAACATAAATTATTCGATACACTGGGTTTATTTAAATAGTTCACAGTTACAATCTTGTTCACTAATATTACTGATCGATACTGATTCTACAACGTCTTCGCTCTAGGGCGGTCAGTACACAACCTCTATATTCTGTGTCCTCACCTCGCAAGTCGTTAGAGAAAGCGCACCACAGCGCAGTTGTTCTTGATTTGCCGATAGGTGGCGTGCTCGTGATTTGTTTTGACGTCCGTACTATTGACTAAACCCGACACCGCCATCCTGCAATACAGGCGTCCTCGTCTGTCCCTCATTGTCAGGTTTTAACAGTGTATCGAATCATGTGGAAATCCTCAATGGATGTCTTCAGCCCTTGGGGAAAGCTGAGGGGTCTGTCAGACTCTTACTGACTAAAACCACATGGTGTTCTCTAGGCCGTAATTCCTATTGAGAGGCGAGCGTGGAACACAGCACGTCGCCTTCTCGGGCCTCTCTCAGGTGACAGACTCCCCAAATCTATCACCCGCAGGCATTATCTTCTTGTCCTTGCTCCATGCCATCTCATGTCGTGTTGCGCTACACGTTCTTAGTCCACTCCGTTCTACCAGTCTCCCATCATACAAGGGAAGTTTTCTGAAACACACAAAATCTCAACACAGTATTCGCTCGTCCAATCCTGACTCATACTCTAGGTGAGTGAGGAAACATTTTGCATGAAAGGATCACTGGTCTAGGTATTTCTTTACAACAGAAAACCCCTACAGTTACAATCAAGCTGGTCTGAATCGTCACCCACTAAAGCAGGTGAGATCCCTACAGCGCAGTTACGATCAAGCTGGTCTGAATCGTCACCCACTAAAGCAGGTGAGATCCCTACAGCGCAATTACAATCAAGCTGGTCTAAATCGTCACCCACTAAAGCAGGTGAGATTCCTACAGCGCAGTTACAATTTTACAAAAACAGTTACCAATAACAAAAGGTTTCAGTAATGCGCTGGCCCGGTTAACCCTTCAGCTTACCACAACTACTACGTTAACTCATCAGTATTAAAACTGGAGACGATTGTGCTAGACCGGACAAGTATCCCTTTAGCGAATGCTAGACCAGATACCAGTCCCTATAGCCAAACATGCTAGACCGGATTGCAATCCCTATAGCCGGAGGGCTAGGCCAGATCGCAACCCCTTTAGCTGAGTCATTGGACCGGATTTTCCCTTCAATGACTCTTTCCTATATATTTTTTTTACTTCCTACATCTTTTTTTGTTAATTCTCTCTTTTTTTTGTTCTAATTTTTTTTTTTTTTTAATGTTTTATAACACTTCTTTTTTTATTTTTTTTTTTAAATTACTATCGTCGTGGTGTATGTACAATGGCATCAGTTAAAACATTTATTGACTCTAGTAAATCTGATGATGGACTTTCTATATTTACACTAATAGCGCTCAAGGTTCGTGAACTAGCCGATACAGTGCTACCAAATAGCCATGGTATGTGCTCTACTACTCGGTGGAGGTACTTTCATCACCTTCGTCTACGTTTAATTCGTTAGGAACACTACTTAGAGGCATCTTTCGTATGCGGTCGTGAGCGTACTTGTAGGTTCTATTACCATTCAAAGATTTACATACCGACTGCTAACAAAAGGGAAACAACTAACCCTGATAATATTAAGGAGCTTCACGAATTAACTCTGATCAACATCTTTAAAATCAAATATTAACAGTAACCATTCACTATCGCTCACTACCTCAGTTTTTATGTAAGGAAAAAGATCGCGAGATCTACTGCTATCCTAATGTTACTTTGAAAGTAAGCAAGTAAATTCAGATCTGAAGACGGTGGTCGTAAATCGTGACGCAACATAAGATTTGTTCTGAATACACGTAAATGACCAGTACCGTTACTAACTCGATACAATTGCGATGGCCCTACGACATTACTAACTGGCTTTGTCACTGAAAATCCCCTTCTTATGGGATATCTCATCCTAAAGTTCGTATTGAACCAAATCTTGAAACTATACTGCCAATAGGAAACTCATTACCTAACTACTTGCTTTTTACAAGTGTGTCTTAATTACCTAGTGATAGTGCTAGATATAACCACTACCAATTCAGTGATCAAACATGAACACTTAAAACTCGTAAAAGCATCTCTTCAGTAGAGAACCTTCCACCTCACTATCGAAATAACATGGAAGCGACTCACCGAGTATTCCATTTCAAACTTGATATTAATCCTAATTTTTATCAGTGGTGCTAGGCAACTGGGGTTATCCCATATAGTCTGTTAACGACTCTTTTTGCCATAGGCTCTTTGGCCTTATTTGTTTTGTCTCCTGATTGATATGGAGGAAAGTGGAAATTTGTATTTTTTCCTACTCCTCCGTTATTCGTTATTGATTAATTTCGTTGCGGGATCCAAGACAGTTAAATTTATTCTTCGGGATTTCGTCGAGCTTTATTGCCTCGGCGCTTTTCTGGTGGTCGCCATTGTTGCTTCTGGCTTTCAGGAGTTGCAGTGGTTTGGGAATAGTGCGATTGGATTGTCCCAATAAAATAATTAAAAAATGCCATCAGTTCGTTTGCCTAACATGACTGGTGGTATTTATAAGCTGAACCTGAAAATATGTACTTTAAAGTTTTTGTTGTTAATAGACTGTTTCGTTGGTGTAGTGGTTGCAGGCGCTACACAACGTTGAGCATGAGGTTCACTGATATTGCTGCCTGGCTATCTGAGGACCTTTTAGCTATCATGCATATCTTGAGAAAGCTCATTTACACCACAGCCGATAAGAAATAGGAAAAAGAAAAACATTATAATTAGTATCCCTTATTCCAATTTATTTGAGGTTGGCGCAACATGTATTCTTCATCGATACTTTAGCCCCATCATCTTTCAGACTCCATCCATAATTTTTGTGATTGATTCCCTACTTTAAAGCCATCCATAATTAAAACCAAATAAACTATGAATGTAATAAAAACAGTTTCAAAGTAAACAAAAAAAGTATAACGAACTCTCAACAAAATTCGTTTCCAACCAGGTCATTCATTTAATATTACAATATTTGTTTCCAAGAAAATACAAAACACTCATACCAACACGTCCAAGATGAAATGCACCCATTAATTTATATTCCATTACGTTTTCTTAGTGAAATAAATATTTAAATATAGCACGTCTAAGGCTGGCTTTTTATTTAGAGATGCGCTAGGTAGCTAAACGGTGTGCGGGGTCCAAGCTGAGCTGCTGCAAAACTATATGTCTGTAACCTTTAGAGATAAACGGCATGCGCTATGCAATGAGCTTTGAATGGGGTAACTGTAGATGCGCAATGCATGTTGCATTGTCATTTGAAGCGGCCACACTAGCTAACATACCTTGTTAAACTCTAGGACTAAGTCACATTCCATCAGCGATAACGATCTTCTAAACTCCAAAAAGCTTCTTAGAGCGCAATTCTCACTCCAATGAGTGTCACAAAACTTAGCTTCATTGAGCCCTTTTCCACCAAAAATAAGCTATTTAAAATTTTAAAGAATCTATATACTATATTGCTAGAAATCAGATACATTCCTCGCAACTCCGCTCAGCTCATTTCTGGTGTAAACGCACCATGTACGTTGTGCAGGTAAAACAGTATTTTGTTTTATCGAATGCGGCATTTGCGTGCATAGTACTCATTTGGACTGTACTACGAAACGTGGATAGTGTAATGCAATATGAGATGCTATTAAGAGTTTTCTTTTTTGCTAGGTTACGGTTGATCGAAATTGATTAACGTAACAAAATACTCATGTTTTGTCAAAGTTAGAATAAAAATTGATATTGTAGCGGGTTTTCAGGCACCATCATTTGCAATTATAACTAGTTACTGTGCTAGGTATTTTTGTCTACTTTGATTCTTAGTGATAAAGTTATTAACGAGAAAGCTAAATGCTAAGTTAGTTAGTCTGTCAACCCACTTAGTGTCAGACTACCTTGAATACCTATCGTTTCTTAATACCTCTTTTAATACCAAGTTTTTTTCCAAACCAATAAAAACAGACTTCAATACAATCACAAAAGAAACGTTAAATAATAAGAATACCTCTTTATTAGCCAAATAACGATACTGACATAAAGAAAATAAAAATACACAACATTATATTTTGTTTTACCTCATCCTTAGTTTGTTCAAAGAGCAATGTAGCTATTACTTACCGAAATGACGATAGTTATTGCCTTCACGACGGGGGTCGCTTGCCAAAATTATTTCGCTTATATTTCTGGCATTCTATTGCTTATGTAAGCACAATATTTAAATCAATAAGCGTGTAAATAATAAGTAAAATTTGCGTGCACTGCTTTTCTTGAGAAATTCAAGTATTATAAACTGTTTGATGTAAATGTTGATTTTTCTTCGCGTTGAAGAAATATCGTCCACTTATTTATTTTCTGAATACCTCATTGTTTAACTTTTTCTGTTATCTTCTTTGCATCTATTGCTTTACTGTTCGTACTCTATTCTATTTCGTATTCTATTCTTTTATTCTGTCCTTTGTTTCATCGTCATCATCATTTCAGCCGAAAGACGTCCACTGCTGGACATAGGACTCCCCCAGGCGTCGCCACATTGACCGATCGCCTGGTTAAGGTTGCGGGAAGGCGCTGGATGCGAGACGCACGGGATCGGTCCTTTGTTTGCTGTGTTCATTTTATCGAAGGTTTAGCTTATGCTGTAGTGTGTGTGTTCACTTGTGTTAAGAAGTTTACAAGACTTCACTACGTAACTAATTTTACAAACTCGAAACCTGAACCTAGCTTTACTGCTATCAGATACTAATTATATTCATGACTCACTTTAATATTAACTCGCATAGTTTTGATTCATTTTAATGACTGGTTCATTGTTACATGAAGCTGGAATCTTGTCACTTGCGTGCAACCAAAGGTATCGGATGATCAATGAATATGCTAAACATTTACTAATTCAACTTTTTCTCGCGGGTTCGCTCCCGTTGCCTATCTCATAGGAACTGTGGTTTTCTTTCAATGAAAGTATTTTCTTTATCTAATTCCTTTAACTGGATATTACTTTTTACAAACTCACAAACAAACAAATATGTACCTCTTTTTTATAAGTTCAAGTTAACTATTGTATAACAAAGACATTAATAATTCATTTAATAGAAAAGTTCCATTAATGGTTGAATAGATAACATATGCTTGACCTACAGAATAAAATTTATTCTCGTATATTAATTGAAATTATTTGTAAGTTAATCGATATTTGGCCTACATAGTTTATTAATTTATTGAGTTAGTAGTCCAAATAAGTAGAGAAATAAAATAAATGATGACTTCCTATTTATGGATATGACGATTAGGTACCAAGATATTAACCCATTAATATTAGTATGTGAAAGTTGGTACAAATTCTCGGATGTTTGGATAGTCTTAAACATTTGTGGCTTTAACACGCAGGGCTACACTGATTTACTTAGATGAAATATTTCACTCCGATAGAGCAAATATGTATATTTTACTTTTGTCCTTATCGTTGATATGAAGTCTTTTGTCTGAATGTTCGAGAGTAAAATAACTCGGTTACGACTAGTAACGAAGATGCACGAGTACTACCGACATTCGAATTCCGAATACCCTGTCGCGCAATGAGGGTTTTCAAGAAAATTTACGCTACCAGATGGCGCCACTTTAGCGAGAGGTCTTCTACTTGGAAAACGTAAAATAAGTCATCAGCATGACGTTGACGTCAATTTAAATAATGTCAATAAATAAGCATTTGACAGCAGCTTGGACCTCACGTCTCAGTGATGCCACCTAGTGTACATGATTTCAGAATACCCTCATTGGTAGTTCATTTCGGCCATAATATCAAGAATTTCGTCAACTCCTTAAAACCTTTAACAATCATAATTTTGAGCACTTAAATCCCATAGAATGCATTAAGCATTATTCAATACAATAATGGATGCTATATGTATTCCCACTTATTACGTAGGTACCTACTGAGCAGATAGCTAGATATCCAGGGCCTTTAATAAATCAACAAGTACTAGCAATGCTGTTATCTGAGCGTAGAACAAGTAAAAATTATTGTTTTATTGCACGGTTAAAATAATAGAATTAAGCGTTTGGATAATAACTTAAACAATGAATCAATACAATTGTACTTAGTTCGCCATCTGGGCTAGGTCTTAACCATATTGTTTGGTGACGAATTAAGAATAACTTAAAAGTTTAGGACCTTAGAAACGGAGAACGAAAACAACTTAAGGTTGCACTAGTCGATCATTCTTCCATACAAACGTAGTCTGGTGAGTACTCCACCTTCAAAATAAAATAAAAAATATAAATTTGTCTTTTAGTTTTTCAAACAACAAAACTCAATGAGTAGCTAGCTAGCTATCGCTACAGAAATAATAACTTCTGAGCTATCTTCCTAAAATAAATTGCTTGTAGAAACGAGTTCAGAGATAGGATCCTCTGGGATAGGGATTGATTGGCAATCTATGATTATATAGATGATTAACATTATCTATTTATAAGTCCAATTACTCTCTGTACATAGCTGATTTTAACACAGAATAGATACGTACAGAAGGTCGGCTCCAAATAACGAGCGAAAGCACATGCACACATAGACATGCTTTACGTAAAGCGAATGCAAGTGAACTTGCGACCGGCATTTGTCTGGGATTGCCGTACGAACTAGTCTTTGTGTGCGTGCGGATGTTTGAGTTGAATGAAGCTGACTTTATGTCTATTTTGTGTTATTGGTGCTTGTAAAAACAAAAAAAAACAAATTGGCTATGCATAATACCCTGTGCTACTAGTATTTGTAGATCCGAACTGGTTGCAAGGTTATTATTTGATACAAGATTATTTCCTTTACTAAACATGGGAATGCAACTAAACCTGTACTAAATTTTAATCACAGAAATCAAGCCAAAGCTTGTTTGTAAAGCTTGTTAGAAGCAGGCCCTTGGCCGTTCTTGTATTTGTCTAGGAACATTAAACTTTAACATTAACTAAAGAAATGAGGGGCCATTTTAAAACAAGAAGTAAGAAGCTTGTGTAACTTTTGCCTAATTTTCAGGGTTCCGTACCTCATCTTTTTATCGAATTGACTCAGGGTCTTGATTTTTATACCCTGTGCTACCACACGTTAGCAACTCAACCATTACTGTGTGTGTGCTTCACAGACAGAATTAAAACTTACCCACCAATAAAAATGATACCAATTTTATTATGGCGGTAGTTTAGTATGGGTAGGTACGGAACCCTCGGCGCACGAGTTCGACTCGCACTTGACTGTTTTTTTTTTTCAATATAAACAATGCATAATTTTTCTGCAAAAATTTAACGTGATATGTTATATATCTTTAAATATAACATGTTATGTGAGGTTTATAATTTCGGTAGAAAATCAATGATTTGTTTTATTTCTTTAAAAATATCTAGCTGAAAATATTTTATTAGAAAGAAGACTTGAATATTGGAAGTCTAGACCTTCCATGTTATCATTTTCGAAAAAGATCATGTATCAAAAATAAAACCAAATATCTGAAAAGAAAATATCTGAAATCTTCCAGACCAGGGAAGTGAAACATTTTCGCAGAATCGTTTCATTCAAAGCAGATTTTAATATCTCTCTCATTTCTTGTGAAATGCATTATTTCATATTTGAATTTCTTTGCATGATTCTTATGCTGAACACGCATAAAAATTGCTGGTTTTCTTCTATCCTTACTAATATTAAAAATGTGAATGTAAGTTTGTTTGTTACACTTTCACGCAAAAACTACTGAACCGATCATCATGAAACTTTGTACATATATTATTGGAGGTATTAGAAGTAACATAGGATAAATTTAATAAAAATAAAAAAAATTGCTTCACTGCGAGCGAAGCCGCGGCGCGCATTTATGTTTTAACCAGTTTTTAAGCTAGTTAAAATATAAATGAGTTTTATGAGCATCTAATATATTTTGTTAGTGAAGAGTTGAGTTTTTGAATAATTTAAAATAATGCGTTTATTTTTTGTAGAATGTTTTAGATAAAACGAGATAATTTGATTTAATGAGGAACTAACATGTATTTAAAATTTGTTAGATCTGATAAGTAAAACCATATTGAAACTTAATCATCAGTAACAATAACCGTTACGCTGAGTTCTATTATCAGTAAGAATCCAATTATTTTGCCCTAGGACACAGAGTTTCTCTTACAATTCGGAATACAAAGCATTTATATAATTAAACTAGCTGTTTCCCGCGACTTCGTCTACGAAGTATTAGTAGGTACTTTGAATAGCCAACTTTTAATATCGCGCCATAATATTAGGTATATGTGTGTGGGCATGAGAAATTATTAGTTCACCATACAAATTCCTACCCTCCTGTTCACCCCTAATGGATGATTGCTGGGATAAACGCTATCCTATGTCCTTCCCAGGATCTCAAACTATCTCCATAGAAAATTTCATCTAAATCGGTTCAGAGGTTTAAGCGTGAAAAGATAACAGACAGACAGAGTTACTTTCGCATTTGTAATATTATTCTAGTATATATTTGTATATTTTTTATATTAGTATGGATTGGAAACTAAGATATACTTTGGTAAAGAAAATTAGATTTAAAACAATAATTAGTAAAACGTACGAAACAAAAACGATACCGCTTGAAAACACTAGAAACTGTATTCATCTCTTTCCCGCCTTACCACTGAGAAAGGAATAGCAAAACTCAACGTGTATTCAAATTGGTGCTCAAAGCAATTCACGCCATCAAGTACTGAACCATTACATAGCCCGACTTCAAGTTTAGTATTGTCCAGCTTTTCTCTCATTCCTGACTTATAATTAGAACATTACCACAGGCTACACTTGATGTTTTCTTTGAAAGTTCAACGTTGAAGAAACGTAAAACGGAGGCAAGTTGGGCTTAAATCTCTTTCAGTTGGTCAGAAAGAAACGGTGGAACTGTTTGAATGTTGGGAGTAGGAAAATGAAGGTTTTTTTTACTAATTACCAAGTTTAAAATGATTGTCAGCTTGTCTGTGTATACTCTACTTTTTCTTTCTATAACCTTGTTTTCACAGATTAAAACGCGATACTTTCCAACCACGTACCCCTTTATTGTCGCAAAAATGGCTAAAAGACCAATTCCACACAATACAGAAGGGGGTCAAAAACACGTCATATTGGGATCAGTCAACAACACCATTGTGCCGGCGCTTAATTAAACAAATTAAACTTCCACAATGACTCCGCAGGGGTATTGAACAGGTTTTGTTAAGAGCGACCACAACTGTGTTATTGTGAGAATCTTTGTAAGCGCTTGTTGGGTAAAACTGCAGATTGATTCTCTTCTATAGAGAATCAATTTGACTACAGTTTTGTGGAGTGCTTTGGTTCTGTGGGATACTATTATTGACGGAACCTGAGGTTCTGGGTTCGATTTCCAGGTCAGAAAAAGTGTCATTGGGGTTTTCTTTTACAAAATCATTATTCTGGGACTCTGGGTTTATGACCAGTTGATGGCAATAAGCTCGTCCTTAATTAAATAGGAATAATATAATTGGTGAAATGTGGAGTCTATTACATCTGTGCCAACCCTTTAGGTGAACACTTGCATGATGTTATATAAAGACGACTTCTCGCAGTTCAAACCACAAAAAGATCGTCTCAAATAATTACAAAATCGCTAAAAGCCCAAAAAATACACTCTACGTAGCCACAAATACAGAACAGCCGTATAATATAGTATCACCTAAATACAGAAACCAATTCATGCAGTCTAAGTTAATGTGTCTGCAATTTATAGCGCGGTTTTAATAAGACTCTCTATATAAAACGTAATAAAACCTTCGCGGTTTATCTCCGAAGAATTACTGCTCGCTGAAGATTCGGTTACCCGGAGATATTCGGGGAGTAAGATGGCTTGCCGATGGGTGTGTTTATTTTGGAGTAATTTTTGAGAAAGCGCATTGATGTTTTCTGAATTCTTTGAGCGTTTAAAAACATACTTAACTTACGAGTATATTGTTTCATAAGGATTCTCAAGTCTGACTTACACCCTTAGTAGAATTTTCAGAACGTCAGTGCTCTTTCAAATGTATCCAAGCAATTTTTTGTACCTTAGTAAGTATTACGGATCAGTTTATTTGCAAAAATACCTACATTTGGAACAAAATACTTGTACGTAAGCAAAACTTTGTGCGCACAAAAATCCAACTCCAGTTTCGACCCAACTCGCAACTCTTACTGACCTCTTTAATTCAGAATCATAAAATTAATTAAAGCTACAATCTCCTTAAAGTAACGGCTAGTGTTTTAATAAACACTAATAACCATCGACAATCAATAAAAAAAATAGGACTCACCGTACATTTCAACGAATTGATACACGATGAAATCTCACGTTTTAGGCCGAGTATCTCACCTCTAAATTATCGCAGAATTAATGTGACAAATTGTCAAGCACGCGTTATCTGCTGTGATTGGTTGAATGAATATTAAACAGCCAATCACAGCAGACATTAAACAGCCAATCACAAACTTGGCCTTAGACAAATGGAACTTATTAAGCTTTCTAAAGAAGCAAATTAAAGTATTGGCACTTGTAGTGAAACTCCATTGTTTCCCAGTGTTATGATTAATAACAATAATAACTGACTATTAGAAGTAAGGGGCACTTTAGTTTGGTTATTAAACATCTTGTTGGTAAGGCGAAAAAAAAGGACGGGTGGAGAAGCGCCATGGCTTCTTTAAAATTGAAATTGTAATTTACATAATATTCATATTTTTATCAGATGTTTATTTAATTAACATCCATAAATACATATCCAACAAGAAAACTTTAGTACTGTGCAACGCTCGCTTGTCAATGGATTCTTTCAAGAGTTGTAACCATCGAGCTCAGAGATGGCGTTAGCAGTTGCGTTTTGATGAAGTTATCTGCGACGCGATTGGACGCGTGTGCCTCGACTTCGCCCTGTTGTGGCGTCGGTAATAGAAGATTCTAGTAGTCTCGTTCGATTTGAACGGATGTGAACTTTTGCTGTGAAAAATAATATAATCCTATCCACAAGAGACATTACAAACTGTTCTGTTGCATTTATTAATAGCGCGGCCGTGCCTTGTGAGTTTAATTCAGTTGACATTGGTGTTGGTTGTGAACTTTATCTGCTACTCTTCATTTGGACTTCGCCGGCGATTTCACGCAACTCGAGTCCTGCTCATCCTCGTGGTCTTCTCTCGAGGAGTATTGGTAGCGACACTGGTTCGATGACAAAGGTGAGTGAGCGCATTTAATACTGCACTATGGAAATACTGATGTTTCTTGTTGGATACCTATAGGTTCACAGGGAGGGGTAGCCATTTTTATAGGTATTCCCGAAAATTAATTTAGTACGCAAGTACAAAAAAGGTGTTGGCTATTTACACGCCATACCAACGGGGTTCTCAATTCGAAATGTATATTTTTTTACGCATAGCTTTTTATAGTGTTCCGATTTCAAAAATGTTTTTTTTATTGGTATGAGTATTCCTTAAAGTTGGTTCTATTTAAATTTCATAAATAATATTAACGTAGAAAAAAAGGATTTATTGCTAATTTTCCCACTGAATTTTCAATTGTGGACCGATTCTGTTGAAATTAACTAAACTAAAAAGCGAAAGAAAAACAATCCTAAATAAAAAAAAAAACTTTTAGTCTAGCATTTTGAGACGGCGCCAAACAAAAGTTCTACGCTTTAGGTAAATAATTTGCACGTTTAGTTGTTTGGCGCCAACTCAAAATACTAGTCGAACAGATTTTTTAATTTTTCCTATTTAGTTCGTTAATTCGTCGGCAATTTTTTTTTTGTTGTGGCGGTTTTTGTGGAGTGTTTTTATTATTGTGTAATTTAGAAAGATGCCTTTTTGTTTTTGTGGTTTTCTAATAGCTGATTTGTTTTTCGTGTCTGAATTCGCAACTATCAAATTAATGATAAATAGGAATATTTTATTTTAAGTTGTCATAATTAGAGATGGGGAAACCACCGACTTTGAACCCGACTATCGGGTTTAGGCCCATCTTCAGTCGTAACCTAAGTTCTTCTTTTCTGGTACATTAAAATAAAAATCCCCGTATGTGTGCAAACGTAAGATTGTCAATCGCCATCCAACAGGAAAAAATAATAATTTAAAGCCAAGAAAACAAATGAACCATCTCACTGAACCTCCACACGAAAAGCCGTTAAACTAAATAAACTTGGTCCATAAGCGACGGTAAAAGATTAATTGTAGAACGAGCGACTCCTTGAGAAATCAATAAGTATTTTTCTCCCCAACTTAGAGAAAGTGGGCAGTTTCTGCAGAATATTCAGCATAATTAAGGCAGTGAACTGTCGGTACGTGGTCTGCATTATTATTATAAGGCTGATGTCTCCAACTTCGCTTAGAATAAACTCAATTACGCAAAGTTCTTTGATGCAGGGGAAAGTATTACGGAAGTTAAAATCTTGTTAGAATCTTAAAACAAGTCACAGAGCTCCGAAATGACTACGACTATTGTTGCAGATTGGTGTAGATTGTTAAAACTTTCCATACAAAAAGTTCTAGGAAAAAGCCTGTTAGATTTCTCAATCTTGTTACAACCTAAAATAGGTCAGAAAATTACCCCCGAATCACGGAGCACTGAGACGCCTCGGCGGCCTCTTCTAGAGACGGCATTGCCAAAACTTTCCATACAAACCAAGCGTGAGTTCCGTGAGTGTAAGCGTTTACTCATGGAAATTCACGGGCCGTGACTATTATGACTATGGTTAGACAGCCGAAACTTTTATTTCGCAAAAAAATTGGGTTTACGATATTGTCGACGCGGCAAATCCGTCCTCTGTGCCCTGAATCTTCAAACAGTGCTTTTAGGAAAGTCTTGCTGTCGCTGCGATACAACCTCAAAGAGAGACAACTACAATAGATATAACATTAAGATGCGTTTAAAAGTTCGATGATCTTTTTGCACTGTTAAAAGTAACCTTGTCTAAGGTGTAAAACTTGAACAAATAGAAAGTGAAAAGAACCCATAGCAATAGATATTGCAGGAATTCAAATCACAAACCGTATAATAACCATTGCTGGAACTATTTCCTTGTAAGCCCATACCTACACATTACATATCTTATAAACCAGTATTATGGAAATAAATAATTAATATGAACAAGCCACTAATGACAATTTCTTGGAACTAAAATTTGCCGATACGACCTAAACTTTTCACCTGCTCTATTTTGAGAGCTCTCAACTGTAAAGTCAAATGCCACATTTTGATAGACAATTTTGCTGCAAATTGTTCTTGTTTATGTTTGAGAGTAGTTCCGTTTTTCATCGTCTAAACGTTTCCGTCTGTAATCCAATTCTCTTTCTTTTATTTTGTTTCATCTTTTACCCGTGTTTGTTTCTCCAGCAAACCCAATATTTCAGAATTGGCGGTTGCTACTAGATAGTTTTCAGGCGTTTTATTGGTTTTGGTCACTGTGGTTGGTGGGCTAGTCTAAACAAAAGCCACTTTAAGTTATACTTAAGTGTCATCCTATCTGGGAAGGCGATGGTCGAAAATTCTAATTTTTTATTTGAAAACCGCACTAAATTCAAACATATGGCGTTGTATGAGAGCGTTTACGGAGAACCGGGTCGGCGTTTACTTAGAAGCGACGCACCGCAAGACGCCACACTGCACGCGACCCTCAATGCCCCGCGTCACCGTAAACGGAACCTTAAGATCCATTGCCCAATATATTTACTTAGGTCATGAAATAAACGATGCATGAAAAAAACAAATTTTTTCAACAATTCTGCCTCAAAATACGTAACTATCTATTTCATGTACCCTTTCTTCTGAGTTTTTACAAGCTATGTTGGGTTGTTTATCCTAATTAATATTTCTAAGATAATCCCAATACAAGTCGAAACATCCGAAGCCCAGTTTTATAACACGTGCGGTTTACGAGTCTTTGTTACATCCACATTCACCAGTAGGAACCACGTGAATAAACTGTTAACAAAGTGCTAAGGGGCCTAAGCAGACATGCTACTCTTGACCTGCTATTTTGCAATTATGGCGTCTCTGCGATCGACCAATACAGCAACATTCCTTTTTTCAGCTATTGTATTGATGCTGCATCGCGTTTTGCCAACTCTTGCGGGTGCGATACTAGGATAATTGAGCAATTAGCCTTATTCAGTGCTCTGCAGGTACCAAAGCCGCACCAAATTCCAAATTGCCGATTGCTGATGATTAAAATGTGCAGTGTTAAGTGTTATCACTGTACCGAGCTTCCGAAAAGCAACATGTTTGGAGATGCTACGGTTTTTGTTGGATCTTGTAATATTATATATGTGAGTGGTGACGATGGTAACTGAATAAAGACTTCCGCAGATAGGCCTATAGGATAGCAAGGGGTGCGACTTTTCCTTTTCATAGAAATCATTCTAAGTAAGGATCTTCATAGAAAGTAGGTTTTCTATAAAATAGGTCATCGTATCGTTGTTGCAATATCGTGTTGCGCATGTCTGCGGGACCATTCACCAATACCACTCAGGTCTTCAGATTCAAAACTGCTTGACATTGATTCCGTTTGTTATATTACACGTTAAATAATAACGTGCCGTAGTGAACATATCAGCTAGTCATCCACTTGTTAAAAGAAAAATATAAGGTAAAAACGTACCCATGTAATTACTTGTTGTTTGAGTAAGTTTTCTGTTCGTACCGAAATTACCATGTAAAAGAGCGAATGAGAAAAATAAAGTTACGTATGGTGTGACCCAAGAGCCGACCTACGTGTTTTTATTTAAATATCGTATTATTCAAATACCTTTATGAAAAATCAAAATAATTTTAATAAGTTAATTACATGTTTATTCCCGGGAAAACAAAGCGGGCAAATCGAAAATTTCCCCTTGGCGTCCTGCTTTGTCCCCTCGCTATCATACGGGATAAAATAACATGCTATTGATGAAACTTTATCAATTTATTTGGCGTCAAGCAATTAAGTTTTAATTACCTACTTCTTCCACTTGTCTATGTCTAACATCAAAACGGAAAAATGGGGACATCGTATTCAAATTAATCTTCCTGAAGTGAATTATTTGAAGTTAACGAGGGACTAATTCAAAGAACAGCCAAACCGTCTTTTTATAATTTAGAAGGTACATTTTGAAGACCAGCGAACTGTCCTTTAAATTAAATTAACGGGTTTAATTTAAGTTCTGTAGCTAATGAGTTAGATTGAATTTCTTGTAAAGTGGAATCCGAAAGATTTGAGAGCGGCGCGTGTAAGAAAGGAGCAAGCTTTTGTGAAAGACTTATAAGAGCATTTTCGTGTGAATGAGCTAGTAAATAGTTGGTACGTTGTTAGAACTGTTTTTGATTTAACTGTTTTGTTTTTACTCTCTAGGAGTACGAAAGTACTTTAGAGTATTTGGAAAAGTACGAATCACTATTTCGAAAAATTGAATTAAAAAGACAAATTTTAACATTAAATTCTAGACTTAATAGGAACAGCTAATGGGTTGGTGTTTTAGATAAATCTTAACAAAGAAAGGTACTATTAATAATTTATATATTTTTATTAACACATCGACGAAGTTGAAAAATCCGCCGAAAAATCTGCGGTGTAATTGTGCAACACACAGTAAAGAGCAATGCGTTTCTTTTTGACAATACATCAACATTCATGTGCTCGCGAAAAGAAGATTTTTTTTCTTCAAAATTAATAGAAAGTGTGCAATTTCTAAAAAGAACTCATTTTTTTAGTGTAGATGGGCTCGCGCTTGACCTCTATCTCACCTGATGGTAAGCGATGGTGTGGTCGACGGTGTAACACGCTTGCCCATAAGTAACCTATTCACTCTTGACTTAAAGACCCCGAGGTTTTAGTTATCTGGAAACACAGACTCTGGCAGGGAATGAAAGTATTTCCAAAACGTTTAGTGCGTATGGGTGGGTTGGTCATATGCAGAATAATGAATTTGTTATTTTTAAAATAGGTTAGGAGTAAGGACTCTTCTGTTTCGAAAGTTTGTTAAGGTTTTCGTGTCTACGTTACTTCCAATCCAACTTATTAAACCTTCTGTATCGAACTTCATAGTGACAATAATTAAATATTGCCTAAAGTTTAATAGCCGCGATGAGTGCTATACGACGCGATACGCAATAACTACCTACATTATGTTATTCAGTTTATTGCGTGTATTAATGCCAACTCTATCTATCGTTAAACAATTTTATTAATAACTGGTGGTAGGTGGCGCGATTTATTCCTTTCTAATGCCAATAACTAATACCACTGGAATTTGTTTCAAATTATATTTATTTTCTAAATCCATTCCTTCATAGGAACGTTCGTGTATGATATAAATTCTCCTGTACCGTGGGCGTGGGTGCAATTAAAAACATTCAAATTCACATATACAAACGAACAGATCCCGTAACAACTATCTGCAGGCCATACGAATGTTTGTTCGTTACTGGAATCGAATCGACGACACGCAGCGCTCAGCTAAAGCGCCGACTGTGCCGTCAAATACAACGAATTTGTTGAATTGTCATATTGAAAGGCATTGCCATTAATTGCGGTCATATTAAGACGATGACAGTCGCCAATGACCTTGTGGGATCAAGACTCGCACACGTTTCACACCCGCGCGACCAATTATTCAGCATTTTTTATACCTTCCTTATTATTTTGTGACTTTAAGATGGTGATGAGATGAGATCAAATTGTCTTTGAGATGGTGACAATTTCATTAAAATACGCCCGGCGGTTTTGGTGCGATTGTCGTTTCTTTATCCGTGTTAGACATAACTTTACAAATAATTACACTGTATTATACGAAAAAAACTCTAAATTTACTTTGATCAAATTATTAAAATAATGGTCTAATGTAACATATTTTTTGCCAAAAAAATATGACTAGCCAATTAGACGTGATTCTCATATTAAAATCAGCTACTGAGGGGTAGCTGCGCCTAAAATAAACTATTTCATAGAATGCAAAGGATTGCGTAAATAAAATTAACTATAATATACCTCTAGGTAAATATGCATAAATACATATCAAAGTTGTTAACACAATTATTTAATAAAAGC
Organism: Orthosia gracilis; assembly: GCA_947562075.1. NCBI lineage: Eukaryota > Metazoa > Arthropoda > Insecta > Lepidoptera > Noctuidae > Orthosia > Orthosia gracilis. Next base: position 7,947,097 of record OX387266.1, on the reverse strand, counting down.
TTTAGTAGTTATTACCTAATTCGTACAATTTATAGATCTTGTTTAACGATAAAACCAAGTTCTAATGTCAAGCAGACACGGTAAACTATAAAATTAAATAATTTATATAGCCACTTTATGAGTTTCGAACATTATGTACAAGTACATAATTTATCTGATTAAGAGTCAAGAGATGGTTTAATAAAACCATTATAAACGATATTTATTTAAATTATGAATGTAAAATAACATACATTTTTGGTCCACGTTCAAATTTTTTTGACCATCGGTGATTTCAATAGCCCTTGGACTTTTGACACAATCGCAGATAGAAAGTCACTTATCTAAACTCCCTGGTAGAACATTATACCAACCCACGTCATAAGCGTCGAAAGTTGAACGGTTTATTTACAAATAAACCTGAAAGGGAGACTAGACATAATGACAGTCTACATATAATATTTATAAAGATTGGTGAAAAATTAACATTTAAAAGGGATTGGCAATGCAATATTTCGGTAGCCCCCGCAGCCGGGCGAACACGGCACCTGTGATGGGCTTGAGGCACGCATTTGATCACGGTTTTTGCTTCCAAACTGTGATAAAAATGTGTGATTCAAGCGTGTCACAGTAGGCCGTGCTCGCCCGCCTGGTCTCAAACATTTTGAACAATCGATATCGTTCATAAAACTGTCGCTTTGTCTAGACCCTCTGTTTTCAAAACCTCGCCCTAAAACTGAAATTCATTCAGGCCTACCCAAATTAAATCTTGCAAGGGCAAAAATCTTAATTACACTCACACTAATAAAATAAAGGCGAAATTTTGTGTGTTAATACTCTTTCACGCATAAACTACTGAACGGATCTCGAAGAAATTAGGTACAGAGATAGATTATATTCTGGAATAGCACATAGGATACTTTATCCCGGGAATATTCCCTTCCATTACTTATGTATCAACATTCACGCGGAAGCTAGTGAAACATAAAAGAAAACAATCATATCTTTTCTTATTAATAAACTGCTCATTGATAGTGCATTCCGCTGTGAACGGTGGGCGTTTACGTCGGGAATTTGATATTACAATGTTTTAAATCTCTATTAAAATGTAGAACTTTAAATAATGGATTTTAATTTAGTCTGCTTTTATTGACGTACCTAATGTCTCTTTTGTCGTCATAAAGCAATGTTGTGTGTCTACTTTTTATAGACAGACACTGTCTCCTGACTCAGTTCCACAACATTGTGTATTAGTTTTTATGACAGTAAATACTGTTTACTTTAATAAAAATAAATGTTTTATTTTAAAACTAGTCAAGCTCCCTTCATAAAGTAATCAACCATCCCAGTATCATTATAAAATCTCAGCTATTTATATTCCAGCCGTAACTCCTTGAACATCGCGCGCACACCATGTTGAAGAGAGGTAAGCTGAATTGCAATAGGATTTCTTCGAAAGATAATTATTGCATTAAAATTGGTGTTGTTTGCTCTGGTGCTATGATTCGCTTGCCTTTGCTTGCTTCTTGCGTCTGCAGTTTATAATTTCTCTTAGCCTTGTCTTTTTTAAGGATCTGTAATTTTTTTTTGGAAATTGTGTATGACTGTTTTCCGGGGTCAAATTAACCAAATAAACAGACATACAAGCTCGATAAACATTTAAATGCGATGGCGACATAGCGCAAAACCGAAATCATATTATATTTGCGTGACGTGTTTTTTTCCCCATATTACTTACTGTCAAAAACGATTTCGGCTTTGACTATACAACATTCCAGAATTCCAAAGGTAGGAATAATAAATAATACCTTAGTCAATCAACAACACATTTAGACATTTGTGTCGCGGCTTGAAAACAAGAATTGACGCTCAACTGTAGCGCGACTAACAAATCTTGATACTTAAACTTCTAAATTGAAAGACTTAAGACGGCTGATTAATCATTTCATTGTTAGTTAGTTGAATACAAACTACTCGGTATTTATCAAATTAATTTGTTGTTAATTAATGAAGCCCTGTGAGATGATGGGCCTTAAAAGCTTATCTATAAACATTTTACTGGTAGAAATAAAAAATACTAGCCAGATCTTTTTGTATTTCCTTAAGGAAAGTGTTTACCTTTGTCAGATAACTGAAATCAAAATTAAAATTAACAAAAAAATATCAAAAAGCGAATTCATACCTACGTTTCCGATTATTAAATAATAAATTAAGGTCAAAAATACAAAACCGTCAGAAAGGATATGAATTTTAAATAACGAATGTTCACCCTTCGTATTAATTTGACATTCATTGTCTTAATTTGTATGAATTACTTAGGTTCAAAAACTGAATGTTACGTTTTTAAATCGACCGTAAAGGCACTTCTCTGAGCGTAAGTAGGTGAAGTATATTTTAATAAAAAAGAAGCGGTTTATTAATTATGCTTCATCCCAATTTTCCTTTTACATTAATAAAACATATTTTATCGATTGCCACGCGTGTTTGCGTTAAAAGTTATTACAAAAGATATTTTAGCTTTAATTTTTAGTAAAAGAGGCTTAAGGTATTCCCTTACGTTTCATGCTTGATTCCATTAATATTTTGTACGAGAAAATAATATTTTTATTTATTTTTCGTTACTTTTAAACCAGGGTCCACCCTGGTTAAAATAACGATAATTGAATGGAAAAAAAAAGTGTATTCCAATGCACATTTTTTTTCCATTCAATTATAGTTTGATACGTGATGCGCCCCCAAGTGTCAACTTAGGGGCGCATCACTTTAACACTGGAATAAGGGCAGAATAAGCCTTCTGAGCCCGAAAGCGATCAGACGACCCCGAAAAGATATTCAATAGGATTTTTGTTGGTTGAATTCCCTAAAAAGCTTAAAATTCTTGCAAAGTCATGTCCACACTCCTAGAGGTTACTACAAATCCCTTTCATTTGTTTGATTACAGTGATTAGTCTGATGATAGTGACCGGCCCGCTGCGGCCGCCGCCGCCGCCGCTGCCGCCGGCTACTTGCCACACGTTTTTGTAGCTTCCTCGAATTATCACTTCGGTGTTTTTATTGTAGAATAGATAAATACTCTGATTAATACTTTATTAATTGGATGGTTCGGTAAATTATTTACCTTTAAGAGGTTTTGGCATACCTATCATGAAGATGTACCTTCCTTTTACACCATAGGCATAATGATCATATCAGTCGAAAGGTTACCATTCAATGTCAAATAATTTATTTCAATTACTGGGGAATGACTACTTAGGTCGTCTGTCCATTTTCTGGTTTCAAATAATAAGTAAATGAAAAAAAAAACATGAGTGGAGAGTGAGTGTCCTTTGAATAACATTGTAATTGTTATAGAGATAAGAGCGGAACCAGTTTGGATGTACTTCGCATGGCTTACTCATGCAAAGTACACCGAAACTGGTTCTGCTGCCGCTACAAACCCAGCAATCACACAATTAGCCCGTCTGTCTGCGTGTCTGATCGGCTTCACTCATTACCACTTATTTACTGATCAACGATTTTCGGTATGCAATCATCTTCCCCTTTATTAATCGGTGTGACTTGTTAGTAATTAGGTGTTTGGCAGGCGGTTTCGCCTCTGTTATGCCGACTAAGACTAGAATAACAATACCGTTTCTGCAAAAAAGCAACGCGATGCACGCGGCTCTATGACAACAATGCGTCGAACCATTTTCACAAATTGTCTTAAAATTGTATCTCATTGCTGTAAAAACCTTATTCACAACAATAATTACTGTGACCATGATAAATAAGATTGCCACAAAAGCGACACAATTTAATTTTCTGACAAAAAAGCTTAATTTCACAGCAAATATGTAGGTAGTCCTAGATAGACTCTTGAGCATACATCTAAGGACAACCTATTAATTTCAATTACCATCTCAAACATAATAATAATTCAAATCTTCATAAACCCAAGCGTAGACCGCCAAATTCCTTTCCCTAATTCAAATCCCAAGTTAATTAAGCGTAAAACCTAATCAATTCCTAATGTATGCCACTGAAAAGATACGAACAGAAGGCCAACTTCATACAACGAACAAACACGCACGCACACATTATACCACCTTCACGTAGAGCGAGTCCAAACGCACTCGCGGCCGCCGTTTTTCTGAGATCGCAGACGTAAGCGTCTTGATAATTGAGGGGATTATAGCTAATTTATACAAGCCGCAAGTGTCGAACACAGGTTATGCTACTTTCGAATCTTGGATGGATGACCATCCATTTAATACAGAGACCCCTCCCTGTCTCGAAAAACACGTTAAACTGTTGGTCCCGGCTGTCATGTTGAGACCATCGTAAGTCGTTACAGGTGTTCAGAAGTACGAAGGTCTGAGAGACAGGTTTTCCATAGAGTACCCTGTTACCCAGGAACTGAGTAATAAAGCTCAAATTGGCTGTTGAATACAGCTAAATATCAGTATTTTAGTTATCTAACCTTCTTTACTTATATATTTAATGATGCCAATCCACTATTTTACATCAATCCACATTGATATAACAATTATACTAATTTACCAAAGAAAACGGCTGACATGTTCTAGAACTGGAAGTACTTGTTAATTCAGGATGCTCCAGACAAACTGACGTGCATAATATGTCGCTGCGTTTAGTTGTCTTGTCTTGTCAATTGCCATCTCGTTTTGCCGTTTGGGAGTTGCTCGATTAATTTGAATATCTAATGTGTTTGTGAGCGATTTAGTATGATTTAGTTATATGTCAGATAACGACGATAGATAGTTAATTTTTTTGAAGTTTCTTTACAATCAGCACTCAGTTCACATGAACACAATATAAAAAAGAATGAACTAAATAACGGGTCATTTTAATGATTCACTTTCCTGACACTTCCTTGTCAGTACTTCTTCTTTTCGTGTGAGGATGTGGCCACCTCTGGTGTCAGAGCTAATTAAGCCACCTCTGGGAACCCCATAAGCCTCTGACTTGGCTATTTCAGACTTACATTAACCATATAAATCCAGGTTTCCTCAAGATGTTTTCCTTCACCGTTGCCTTTGATGTCTAAGATAAATTAGAAAGTACATATGCATTTAAAAGAGTCACATTGGTACTTTCCTGGATCCACGACCTCAACCACAAGAGCCCAGGTCTTAGCCATTGGGCCACCACGACATACTGTCACTACTGTGACTGTTGTCAGTTCTGCATCTATATTAATATAAATGGAAAAAATACCGATCAGTAGTCTTCAAAAATCATTGCTTTAATTAATACCCGACGAAAAAAGAGGGGTGTTAAAAATTTGACGTGTGTATCTGTGTATTCGTATATCTATCTGTGTGTGGCATCATAGCTCCTAAACGGATGAACCGATTTGGATTTCGTTTTTTAGGGTTCCGTACCCAAAGGGTAAAAACGGGACCCTTTTACTAAGACACCGCGGTCCGTCTGTCTGTCTATCTGTCTGTCTGTCACCAGGCTGTATCTCATGAACCGCGATAGCGAAACAGTTGAAATTTTCACAGATTATATATATCTGTTGTTTATACCAAAACATACCAAAAACAGAATAAAAAAAATATTTAAGTGGGGCTCCCATACAACAAACGTGATTTTTTTGCCGTTTTTTGCGATAATGATACGGAACCATTCGTGCGCGAGTCCGACTCGTATTTGGTCGGTTTTTTGTTTGTTTGAATGGCGACTTTATCGAAAGTGTTCTTAGCTATATTTGATAAAAATCGGTTCTGCCGTTCTAAAGTTATGGGCGTTTTACTGTTTGAATCGGGGTGTTTTCGCAAGATATCGTGTCATTTTTACGTGTTCACTAGATTGTTGATCGAAGCGTGTCTACTACTAGATAAATTATCTAGCATGAAATACTAAAAATGCGTACGGGTGTTTTTAAATTTTACTTGTGTGGTTTTAAAGTTAATGACTAGGCGGGTGGAGTCAAATACCTGTTAAGTGATTTTTGTAAAACTGGGGCTTAAATTTAAGTATCAGGAAAGCTACTTATTTTGCTACTTGGTGGCTACTAATTTGCTTGAGGCGATGTCTGAGTTCCGATGTAACACGTCATCGATGAACTACTGTTGATGACGCATACTTAACTATACTTACTAGATCACCTCAAGCTTCAGCGGGAAGTGCCTACACATGCTGGATTTTAATGACGTGTGGTCGGCTGAAATCGAGAAAATGTGTAAGCAACAGATGATCGACGTAGTAGTTTTGAAAGAAAATATGTTAGAAGGTGACAGATGTATTTAAACATCAAAAGACTGCATATCGGGCGACGAAAAAATCTAACAAATCTGTCGGAACTTTTTAAATGCAAACATGGGACCCCTCCCATATTGCCCTGCTTATATTGGGTAAATTAGAAGACTAGCTCCAACCATTTGGATATAAAATCTGTGTGACAGACGATAGACCGACAGACAGCCAGGCGAACAGACATGTGAGTGACAGCAATAGGGCACAGAACCCCTAAAACAACCTACTACAATTAATTTCCAATGACACCATCTTTTCTTTCCCCAGGTACGTCCAATGAGCATGCTGAGTGGATCTTGTCTCCGGGAACCGAATAAAGGCTGTGTGATAACCCTTCCGATTGAGCCGGGAAACCTTTCGTTACTACTGCGTTTGTTTGCGAGGTAGGAACAGGTTAGGGTTCCTTGTGACGTCAGAGTTTAGTAAAGTAAGTACTTAGCTAGTGCAATAATTATGTTGAAGTTTTGTGGAAAACAAATTTTAGATATTTAGTGCGTCAATCTTGTTATAAGCCTACTGCAAGGCAAATGCGTTTTGTGTTAATGTATATAAAGATGTTTTTTTTTTAGCAAGTTCAGAAACCCAACAATATTATTGGAAAAGTAGTTGTGATAGATACCTACCTATATTACATTTTATCGGGGCTTCGCTCTCGTGGAAATATGCTACCGACATTTTAAACCATTGATTTGCATATTTAACCATTGGTTGAGTTAATCACTGATCAAGAAACTGTAAGACTGTGTTAGTCGCAAAGTGATCATTTACTAGTAGTAAAGGTCACGCAATCGCATATATTTTGTACTTTTGATTATCGTTAACGCTGATAAAATCGCACATTGTCAGAGTGTTTTCCTCCACTTTTTCACTTTACCTATTGCCCATTGCACTATTAGGGAATTACAAACGGATGCAATTAATTGTTTGCGTATTGAACAAGTTTTTGCTACGCCTGCTACCTCTTATGACTCAACCCACAACATTTCACAAAAGATTATCCTGAACATGTACTTTTTGGTTTTTTTTTCTCTTTATGTAACCCGAAATAAAAAAGTTAAATTATTTATTACACCCGCTCCTATCAAGATAGGAGAACCTACACTCGAAGTTTTGGACGACTATGTGGTGTACGTTTTTCGGCTGATATGATGATGATTTATTACAAATGCTTTTAAAAATTTTGGTAATTCATTATTTAGCTCACGTCTGACCGACGAGAAATCCAAAAATAAATTGCATCCAGTCTAAAGAACCGAGCACAGTGTTTAAACCAGGCCACAAGTCAGCCTTCCACCTATCTTGAATTTTCGTGGTTTGCGTCGCGAAAACCCTACTATAGAAAGTAATTTACTGACAATATTCTAGATCATGAAAACACCTCACTAGCGTTCATCCCTAGCTTGAGTATTTTGACAATTATGCATAGTGATTCGTCCAGCTCATCCCTAGGCGCAAAAGAATCCTTATAAAACCTTATTTATATGAAACGGGAGTGACGGGCATGTGGCTTCAATTCGACATATTGAGAGATCGCGGAATGCGATAAGGCCGCTCACTGTATGTTTTAGTATTTATTTATTTAAACTTCGTGTACATTGGTGATACATAGGCGGACTTAATGCAGCAAGGCATTCTCTACCAGTCAACCTTTGGGTAAAAAAGGACAAGTTTCTATTTTTCTTGTTTATTATGGTGTACAATAAAGTGTATATAAATGAATAAATATTGGCACCATCTTTCCAAAGTGTTTCGCAGAAAATCATCTTAGCTACATTCATCGTTTTGTAGTCAGGTATATATACGGGGGCTGTTTTAACAATTTTCCTTTCAAACCTTATGCTCTGGCTAGGCTGAGGAGCTTACGCGGGTGCTAAGGCGGGCGAGATGTATCAAACATATGAAACCGCACTGTCTATAATGAAGTGACTATGGTCACCTATGTGGAGCGGCTTCGCTTGCGCGCGATCGTCTATTATTTTACCATGAGGAAACACGTCTACCTCTACTACAAGAACTTGAACTTGATGAGAAAACGCGATGCATTATGGCCACACTCATAGTTGTGCCCGCATCCGCCCTAGTCATCGCGCGTTCAGTCCAGACAAGGCCTTAAGCGGCTACTCAGGCTTTTTTCCGACAATCAAAATCTTTTTACATATTAACAACCCGTGTTTATACGGATTTCGTAGATCGAAAGCGAATGGGATTCCCATCAATCATTTATGTTTAAATGAATTCCCTTCATTAGAACATTTATTTTTCTGTTTGTGAATAGGTATTTTGACTTTATGTTGTTCTCTACCCTTTTTTGTTGAATACTGAATGTCTGAGTGGCTTATGTTTACGTCGGGTTTATTAAAATGAATTTGAATAAATAAAACGTCGAGACTTGTGGCACTCACTGTTTCGGAACGGTGCGAGCGTGACGGTGAATCTTTTTGTCTTGCTCCACACTTTATGAGCACACCGCGTGCGCGAATCGCAGGATCGGTTACTCGTATTGTGGCGATGCTTTGGGAGAGGCTTATGTCCAGTAGTGAACGTCATTCGGCTGAAAATAATACGTGAGTTAAACCATGGTATATTATACTGGCCTTTTTAAATTTTAAATTATATTTCGCCTCATAAATTAACAGTTTCAGGGTTCCACATAGAGTCCGCGTCTACGTTGATTGATACCTGCAAAATTAATTAGAATATCAAAATCTAGTGTGCCATAAAACTGGTCGGTCTTACCCCCCACTAAAAATGTCAAATGTCGTATTTATGAAGGCCCTAACATAATATGAGCTATTAACAGGCATCAAGTTCTCACTTCACATCAAAATGCTAGGTTATGTGCGGTCAAACACTTAATTTGAGTTTTTGGGACTTTGTATAAAGTACCGAGTACATGTTTCTGAGATCTAGATAGTAAGTACGTAATGTAGCCTTCAGGACAAAGGTAAAAGAAGGTGGATCCTTATCTTTTCTTAGTCACGCGCCACAACACAACTGAATAGAGACTGTGCTGCGTGTTTATTTGTTACCAATGTAGCGCGTAGGCTTCTTAAATATCTTTAATCTTAGGCCATGTGTGACATAGCTCGTAAGTTAATTCTAAGCACTCTCAACCTCTGTCAGTCAACACAACTTCAGTCGTTTAGTAAACCTTCAACTGAGAACACGTCTTTTAATTGTCAACACTTTCTGATAATACATCCAACCACACACTAAACGGCAAACCAGCTTTCTCAAAGATAACGGTCGGTTTTGATGACACTTACCCTCAAAGCTCGCTTCAAAACATGCTTTTTGCCATAATACACCGAGGTGAGTTAGTTTAGGAGCACTGTATACAACTACCTTCTAATTATCTTTATTATAAAAAAAGTTGATGATAGTAATTTTTCCGCAATGTAGACTACATCACACATCACACACAGCAGCTACCAAAATATGTAGTAGTTTGGCCATGACATCATACTAAAGAGACAGACACTCCCTTATAATGATATCAGTAACTCCATAGTACTCCAGTCCGTCGCTTTTGATGGGAGTATTCCGTATACACGATGAGTTACACGGAAGAGGAAGCCTTCCTATGACGAAAAGGCCTGTCTGCGCTGAAGACTCACGCAACGAATCATGGACTTACTGTGAAGTGTTCAGGACCTTTTACGTAGAATTTGACCCACGTTTTAAGTCTATTTATATTTTAATAAATACTTTACAAAACATACCTTCATATCTTCATACAAAACACTCCTTATACCTTTTTATATCGTATCCACTCATGACTGATTTTTATGTATTCTTTATACTGTTAGCACCTGAAAATATGAATTATGAAGCCACAGCCCGGCCTCCACATCTCTTGTGTGCCTGCCTATTCAGCTGCCTTGACCATCAACCTGTGTGCTTGCCTACATAACCGTTTACCTACCTTCCGGACGTGGTGCATGAGCCGCAGCGGTAAAGTGGTGCGCGCAACTACAGCGCGCCCGTCAGCAGTACACGCAGGTTGCGTACTGCTGCCTGCCTACTACATAACTACCGGACGTGGTGCGTGAGCCGCAGCAGTAATTTTGGTGCGCGCAGCTACAGCGCGCCCGCACGCTGAACACGAGCGTCCACATCTCACGGTAGCACTCCATCAGCCGTCCCACCGCACCGTGTCAAGCCGGCCTTTATTTTACCTTTTCTTATTTTTTATCTTTTATTTTAATAACTTAGCTTACGTTTAGCTCATCTGAGCTAAACGTAACGTTACAATACATATAATACATGAACATAGTGTTTTAAATTATTTCAGACTTTAAGAAAGTGCTACGGACTTGTGTCAAATGGTCGCTATTCCTAGTTTTAACATAATCTATATCATAAATCACGTAACATATTCAGTTAGAGTAAAATTGCTTATTAATCTTTTAGGCTAGATCGTAATTAATTATTAAGAATTTTGTTCTTACTAATAAAGAATAAAATAAAATAGTAAAAATATTTACATGTAGGGTTAAGACTAAGGGAAATACGTGTATGTCAGCCGGTAGAAAGAGTTTTATTATAGTTCTGGAGCTTATTTACTTATTACAAAACATTTCATACATATCACATGTGTCTCTTGTACTGGGTAAAAGAAAATGGTCTCTAAATTTAGCAGATAGATACAGCTGAAAGTTAAAGAAAGGGAACAAAAAAAGGACTGAGGTACATAATTAAATTAATCGAACAATTTTAAATGCCCAATTTTTTGCTAATATTTTACCGACTTTTACAAATTAAAACCTTAGGCTACTTTTCGATCGTTTTAAGTTTTGGTTGCCTCAATACAGAGCTACGAAGCAGTTGTGTTGTTTCATTTAATAAAAACACGAAATACCAACGTCACAAATAACCAATATGAAGTTTAACAAGCTTGTATCTACTAGTATTTTCCAGTAATGAAATAAAGCTATCTTTTTTATGTCAAAGTAATTAACAATAACTTTTTCGTCTGAAAGGTCCCTTATCCTCTTTAGACAAAAAAATGTGACAAATAACCTACAACTTCAAAATGGACGACTCGACGTAAATAAGTTTTTTGGTATTAAGGTCCTTCCACCGCTTTAGTGCCGTATAGCGGTTAATTTCTAAAGCATACTGCTTAGTAACGGCTAGTTTAAAAGGTTTGAAAAAAAAAATAACTATAGATTCATGTACATTATTTTCGAAACAAGGTTTTTTCGTGTGACTAATAGTTTAGCTTTAAAAAAATATTAATAACACGATATTTTTTCGCAACTTCTGTATATTCCTGCAAAACGACTTGGATGTATAAAAATATTTTAAACAGAAAATGTATGGCAAATTCTAGCCATATTTTTTTCTGTTTAAAATATTTTTATACATCCATATTATATTCATAACTGAAATAGCATATGTAAATTAAATAATATTTTGCAAACAAAACAGTTGAAAAGGAGGTTCAATATTGATATTTTGGCATCGAGCGGGCGCACGGACAGTACTGCGCGCTGCGTTTACACTGGGGCGTATATATCGCCTTAAAATAGAACTCTTGTTTGGAAAGAGGGATAGATCAAATATTTACTATTATTCCATAATTTTGTGTCTGGGTTTTCTTGTGGAAAAACTAGGTTGTAATTTTACGTTGTTAATATTCGAGATATGATTTTTCAGATTCCGATAAGGTATTTCTCACGGCACAAATCAAAAAATGGAGAAAATATTTACTTTTCTCCAATAACCCCTTGAATGCTAATTAGCAGACACAATGGAAAAAATAAATTGTAATGGAAGCCAAAGTTCCCAAAAAGCACTCAAGGGATCAGTGTTGTTACACTTTTAGTGGCAAAGAAGTGTTATCTCATGTATTTGAGGGTTCAGAAGTGGTTGTGAATCGGATAAGAGTAAATAGGGTGGCAAAGAAGTGTTATCTCATGTATTTGAGGGTTCAGAAGTGGTTGTGGATCGCATCAGAATAATATTTGTCATTGTGTTAGGGCATTTTTCGCTAGACGATTCTCGAGTCTTTGGATGTTTCTTTCATTGTTTGTGAAAGGGTTTTAAGGTCATAATGCACGGTATTAGAAGTTACGTGAGACCCGAACTTTAGAGCTTTATAGAGTTGCGGTGCTTCAGTGGTAAAGGCCGCGACTTACAGACGTGTTGTTACATTAAATTTTGGCGTTTTACAAAATAGCCAACCAAATTGGATACAACCAATATCAATGAATATTAACCCTGTGCCAACCATTTCCAATATCCTTAATCATCGAAATTCCTCTAAAATGAACATCCAGGCACTTAACCGTAATCAAGTTGAACGTCTAATATCATTATATTATCCTATCTCGCCATCTTTGGTACGTACACTGTGAGATCAGATTTCGGTTTAAAGATATTTATTTTCTCAAAGAACAAATTACAGTTCACTTAAAGAGAAACTTAACTAAATTAACTGTAGGTAGTAGTTAACATTACGACATTCATACATCGAACGAACTTGATGTCATAGAAAAAAAAAATATTAAAACAAGGGTAGATTAGCAATAACAAACAAAGCAGTTTTAACAAAACTCACAAATACCTTCATCTGTTGCCAATACATAATTACTCTAATATTATAAAGAGAAACGATTTGACTGTTTGTTTGTGAATTTGTTTGTAATGGATAAACTCAGAAAGCACCTACCCGATTTTGGAAATTCTTTTACCAGTAGAAAGCTACATTTTATATTACGGAAACGGGCGCCCTGTGGGAAGGACCAGGGGAGCGAAGCCGCGGGGAAGAGCTAGTCGTCTAATATAAAGTTCCGTAGACCTTTTTTAAAGGTTGGTATACTAGTGCACTCTCTGACAGTTTTAGGTAATCTATTGTATAACCGAACACCCTCACATTGGATAGTTTTCATGCCGTATGAGGTTCTCACTGTTGCAGCTTCTAAGTCGTCTTGGTTTCGAGTATTGTATCTATGAATCTTCCGTGTGAATGATATATTCGTGTGTATGTTGGTAGTTAGAATTTTTCGAATAGTCATGCATGTGTGATACGTATACAGTTGTTTTAGGTTAAAATTTTTTGTTTTTTTGTATAGTAGTTCCGTAGGCGTATAATAATCGTAGTTGAAGAGGACTTTAATGATTTTATTTTGTGTACGTTGCAGGTGTTGTTGATTTGTCTTCGCAGCCTGTCCCCATACTTGGATCAGATATTCCAGATGTGGTTTGATAAGGGTGTTGTAAATAGTGTGTCTTAGCTTGTAGGGTATGCATTTTGCAATGTTACGTATTGCTCCGGTTAGTGGCAGTATTCGAGATCTCACGTAGTCAACATGCGCTCTGAATGTCAATTTACTGTCCAGAATTAGGCCCAAGTATTTCTCATGTGTTGATTTTCGTAGTGATTGGTTATTTATTGTAAGATTTGGAAGTACTGGTATTTTTTTATTCTTTGCTGCAAAAATTATATACCCTGTTTTGCCAACATTCATAGTCAGACGATTCTGATCGAGCCACATGTTTAAAACGTTAAGATCCTTCTGTGCTTCAGGTACAATATCATTGATGGAGTCGCCAAAATAAAAGAGACAAGTATCGTCTGCGTACAATGATATGTGTCCAGTCAGTCCAGCGGTACTATTTAATCCTAACTTACTTGTATAGATATGGGTATTGTCTTTGTTGGTTATGTTTTTGATACACTTAAAGCTAATTATGTGAACTAATTTGAGAGATGCGATAACATGGTTGTATAAAGTAAAAGTAGCTCTGATCCCTCTTCACAGAGAGGAGGCCTGTGTCCCAGCAGTGGGAACGTTAAGAGGCTGACGATGATGATCAGTTCTGTTTTTGCCTGGAAAACGACACTATATTACGCGTAAATTTTTATTCCACACCTATACGCACAAAACGTTTTGCGGGACACTTTTATTATGCGTACAGCTAAGGAGTGGAATTCCCTGCCGGAGTCTGTGTTTCCCGATAGCTACAATCTAGGGGTCTTTAAGTCAGGAGTGAACAGGTTACTTCTAGGCAAGCGTGCTTTACCGTCGACCACATCATCACTTACCATCAGGTGAGATAGTGGTTAAGCGCGAGCCTATAGAAAAAAAAAAAAAAACTGAATTTGGATAATGTGTGCATGTGTGTATGTTCATGTGTGTGTTAGTGAAGTTGTTGTTGTTACCTTATGTATTTCGGCATAAACTTTTCAAATGGCCAAAAACCAGGCAGTCTATCTGACTGTAAATGGTAACCACAGTCTGGAGAAGTAATCCCAGAGACAGCTCAAATATTTCATGTGTTATTATCACAACAAACTAGAACACAAAGTCCCAAAATAGGAATGATGATTGCAGTTCCACAAGCATTCACAAAGAGCTCTACATCGTTTTGGAAAACCGTACGGGATTAATCGCTCGCTATAGCTAGTTTTAGCATATCTTACCCTGGATCGCATGTGTTCTAAGTATGGCAGACCCGCCTGATACATTATATGACTGGCTAAACTTGGTTTTGTTAAGTTTATTGTATTAAATTATGTTAGAAAGCAGTTAGTATGAAGTGCTTTATGTAAGAAAGACATTTAGAACTAAAACTATAACGATATTACCAGTCTGTTACTGTCCCACTACAATGCAAAGGCCTCTTTTCATTCAGAAAAGGCACAAATATTATTCACCATGCTTACTAGAGATAATAAATCTGTTAAATTCAGCTTTGGCAAACATTAAAATGTCATGTTTTTATTTATTTTGAGACCACTCCCAATTTTGTCAGAGAGATCATTTAAAAGATTAGAGACAATTTCTTTTATAAATAATAACAAGCAAGTCACAGCTAGACTTTTATTATGGCTCCCAAGAATATGAAATGAACTTTAGCCCCAAATTAAGGTATTGGTAACCTTTAAGGTCTATTTTGTGTTCGAGGTCACTGCATATTTAATTTTTTGAAATTATCTGGATGTTAAGATCTATCTTATAAAGACTTGATTTTTAAGTTTCTTTCGTTTTAAAAGTTGTTATTCAAATTTCTAATGCTTCCCTTTCTCATATAAGCATAAGAAAGCGAAAACATAGATGACATTTTAAATTAGTCTTTAGCCGTGTTATGTTAAAGTAGATAAATACATTCCGTAAAATAGTTTGACATGTGTCTGAAACAACAGTTTCTTTATCCTGAATAGTCCTGGAGTCTAAATAGCCAGCTCTCTGTTGACATAACCTTAACTCCCAAATACAAATATATGAAATCAAATTAAATTCCACAATGTTTATCCGAAAATAATGTTTTCTGTCTGCGAAGTAGTAGTTACTTAGGTCAATGTTTATTTGACAAACTACGTTTCAATCAAAATGGCCGCCAAAATTAGAAACCATTAAAGCCCAGCATAGAATACTAGAGGATTTTTGTTCGACATGTTGGATTTTTATGTCAAAATTTCGTGGTTGGCTTGTAGAAATTTAAATTATATCAGTTGCCTTCGTTGTCTCTCATGTCGATGCCGTGACAAAAATATTTTTCACTTCCGATGGGATTTTTAAACCGTTGGATTCCGAGCTAGAATAATTACGAAGTTTAACCCACTTCAGTTTTAATTTGGTGAAAACATATGCTTATTAGTAGGTTTGCGTCCAGTTGTGTTCTCGTTAATGATTTATGTCATGTGGTGAACGATTGTTTTAAACAGCACAAATAGATGTGCTTTGAATAGTTATATCAGTGATTGGATATTGATGGATGTTAATCATTATTAGGGTAATCTATGTACATCTAAATAAATTATGTAATGTTAAGCTTCTAGTTTACCTATATATAATGTGTCGATCAAAACCTGAGATTCACACTGTCTTAACTTTGAAGGTTTTGGTGAACAAGTCGAGGATACATTATACGCAACCCAGTTGTACCGTTCTATTCTATTTAATTTCGTTGTGGAATACATGACAATTGATTTTTTTCTTCAGGACTCGTTCAGCTTCATCGCCTCGACGCTTTTCTGTTTATGGCCATTGTTGATTCTAGCGTTCAGGAGTTGCAGTGCTAAATAATCGTGTGGCGGGCTTGTCCCAATTTAGAACAGAAATATTCAGCCGCGGTTTTCTAATCTTATTGATAACACTAATTTGCATAAGACTATTTAGAAACAAAGCCCTCGGCCAACAATATACCTAAGGTACCTAATCCTGACTGAATTCCCTACATTTTAAAATTACAAAGTTTGGCCTTAAAAAAGACAATAGCATATTTTAGTAAAAAAAAAAACATTAGCACACTTCTGAAGCCCGTGGCGCATTATCTATCCAATATTTGCCACCATATTTTTATAGTCGCGTCCTCCTGGTATACAGTCTCTCCTTTTGCATTATTTATTAACTCCCCTTTCAAAGTTATGAGTCTAGTTATAACTGCAAATGATATTGGAAGATATTTGTCTAGCTCGAGTAGATTCATTTCCGTTATAACTTGCGCTGGGCTGTTAACACGAGTAGCCTTTTATTTGAACTATATATATAAATATATTAGTCGGTTTAAAAAGGGGTTTTGGTGTGGAGTTTTCTTGCGGCATCTATCCCGGTACCGGGACATACGAACGACAAAAAAAAAATATAATTAACTTCACAATAATCCTAAATCGTGCAATCAAATTTGTCCGCGCGATTTGAACTCATTATACAACTGCCCGACAACAACCATCGGGCAGTTGCCGTTAGACACTACACCTGACTGGTCGGAGAATCTTCCCTTTTCAATGGAGGATGTGGCACTATTGGCCCTGTTCCTTATACCTCTAATAATGGCATTTTCATGAAAAAGTACTGTAGCCATTATTGAAAATAACATACTTAATTAAATTTCAGAAGCTTCCCTATGGCTGAAATTATCGGTTGGATCATTATTATCATACCAAACATGACTTCTTCATGCTAATCTTTGATAGTTTTAACGTGTAGTCCGAAGCCAGACAATCAATACCCACTCATGCCAGGGAGTATCGAGTAAGGTACTAAGTAACTAAGTTTCGGAGGTCAGATAGGCAGTCGCTCCATGTAAAATCAGCTGCATGCGCTTAATCTGGTAGCCGATCCCAACATAGTTGGGAAAATCTAGGCAGATTCATTTCATTTTCTTTGTCAACTTTCCTGTCAGTCCTATTTGATTCTACTTAGATGCAGAAGGTAACAACAATCGCGAAGTTTAACTTAGATTCAGATGAATCTAAGTTACTTCCCAATGCTTGTTACCCATTTACAATATAGCTACAATCCAGCGTCATTTCCTCAAATGCCATCTCAGTTGCTGTCCTATTGAAGTGCAGTCGTTGAGCCACAAAATAATGGCTCACATAATAGTCACAATCGTTGACTCCAACATACGCGACAATTTAACATCCCAACGTGTTCCGAATCATAAATAGCTGGTACAAATTTATTTGATTTCCAGACCAAAGAATAAATTTATGTAGCAATAAACGTTTAACATTTCATTTGCAACCTTATGGTTTTTAAAGAAGGTTGATATTCTATTAGGCGTGTTTTTTATTGACAGTCGATATTTCTAATTTTCATTATTGTCCTTTTCTTATTGTGCATAGCATCATTAGATACGCTTGCTTCCGTGACAGTACAAGACAGAACGTGAGATTGTACAATTATTTTTTGTTTTTAAACATTTTACTGCTTATGTCTTTGATTGTAGTTGTTTATCGCTACTTTGAATTGTTTGTATTTTTTTTTTGTGGCAGGGTCTTTGTCAGAATGAGGTTTTGAATTCGATTCCCTGGTCGGATAGTCTATCCTTCTAGAATTTCTCAGTAGCAGCCTGGATTATGGATTTGTGGGGCTTAGATTCTACAAGTTTACCTCTGTTCGACCCTTCCGAGAATACAGGTATGTTTTTGTTTTAAATTATACATCCTATTTTACAAGGTCGAGTTTCCCTCCAATTAATAGCCCGAGATTCCCTTTTAACCTCTAACAGGCTAACTAATTACCGACACAGTAGTACGTATTAATCTCATCAGCATTCCGCTGGTATCGCGGCCACTTTCCTCCCTTTCCTTATTTAATAAGTCAGCCATTTTTTCTGTCTCCTTGAGTTAGGTAAAGCGCAAGTAATTTAGAGATTAAATAATTAAGGATATTAATTAATTTAGGGATAAGTTGTGTACCTATTTTGTATTGGTGAGTTTAAGTTTATTAGGGTCTCATTTATCAAAACTAATTATATATGAAACAAGTTTTCATCTTTATAATAGTTAGTTATTATAAAAATGTTTTTTTTTTTGCAATTAAAATCTTAGCAAGCAATAATTTCGAACATTCTAACTTCAAGGAAACGAAAATATAACTGAGTGGGTACTTTTATCCCCGAAAAATGGATCATGGTTCGTATGGAATAGGCCACGGGAGCGAAGCTGCAAAAAAGCTAGTTTTAAAAGAGCGATGCCTGAGAGAAACGATGAATTGAGTCACAGCCATACCTAGCTAGCCAAGTTTACAACTTGAATTGGTATAAAAATATAAATAGTGAGGAATACCTATAATTTGGTAACGAAATAAGGTAAGGACAGTCAATCAGAAAGAAAGAAAGAAAGAAAAAGTATTTATTCAATCAAAGATCCCTCTCCCTTTTCTCGACCATGATCCCGTAAAAAGCTGTAATTTTTTTCAATTCAATCAGACTATTTCCCGTCGCCCATTTCGCTTGATTTCCTTGAAATTGCAATGCCATTTAAATATATTTCTTTTGAATACTAATGCTGAGATGTCCCGTCAAAAAATACGGGAAAATTGTTTTTGAACATGAACTTTTTGATGAATTTTGAAAATGATAGTGAAAATGTAATAAGTTTTCTTAGAATTTCGGATTCGTTATCCAAAAGATAAGATAAAATATCTATAAAGCTCAAAACTATGACAACCAATTTAGAGGTATCTTGTTGCCCAGTATCTAGATTATGGCAGTCGTTCCATGTGATACTGGAATTAAATTCTATCCGGTTAGACTGGACGCTGACCCAAACATAGTAAAGTTAGGCTATGCAGATGATATTATGAGTACAGAACAATCCCACCTGTTTTCATACTGTGATTTCCATCTGGAATACCTTGGTCGAAAATGGAATAAAACACTGTCAGAAATTGATTCAACGTTTTTCATTTTCCGTTTGATGTTTCTTTTCATCTAGTACCCATTGGTTGTTTGTAAAGTTTTTCATCGATCGGGGCGATTCACCTCGCAGTTATTGCAGTTTTTGATTGGTTTACCAAAGTAACGTTATTCCATGCAATGCAGCCGACCAGAAGGTTTTTAAGTTTGACGCTGTACTATTTTTGAGTTTTAAGGCCTCTGACCAGGTAGACCGATGACCTGGTGAAGCTGAGATTTGCTGGTTGCGAGACGCACGGGACCGTTCAATGTGGCCACGCTTGGGGGAGGCCTATGTCCAGCAGTGGACGTCTTTCGGCTGATATGATGATGATGAATCATTGGTTATAAGTTTTTCACCACTAAATGCCGACATATACCCACGTATAAAAGCTTAGGTGTATAGTTAGTGTCCTTTATGAGGTTAAGAAAACTAAAATACCGTCAGCTTTTACCTAAACGCCTACTCTGCAAGGTTAGATAGTACTCATTAATCAAATTCTTCAGGTCTGGCAATTTTAGGCGTTAGGATAATTGCTTAGCCATTTTTGGGTAAAGGGTAATTTTTCTGTTCTATTTTATTATAAAATTATGTTACGAGTATACAAAGACTTTACTTAATGTTGTTTCGCTATGATTTGATGTTAATCTGGGTTTGAATAAGTGTTTAAGGCGCTAGGTAACTTAAAGAGCAAATCCTGTACCTCTTTCGGCTTAGTAGGCGTTTCGGCCGCTGAGTTTCGTCCGATCCAGTCAAAACAGGAATTTCATTATTATTCATTTATTGAGTGGTGTTTCGGACGAATCCTTTTTTAGAGTCAAAGTGAAGTCAAAAACATAAAATCAGTAGAGAGTTTAATAATATGATAAAAATATAACATCCACTTTTGCTTTTTTAGTTCACCAGTTTAGATCATTGACGTCGTTATGCATAGTCAGAAGCCACGATATCTGACCAGTCTTGGAGGGCAGATAGGCCGCTATTGCTCCATACAATGTAGACCCTGGTATTCAGCTGCATCCAGTTTGGCTGGTAACCAATTTATTGAGAAAATGCTAGGCAGATTGATTGACAAGGAAGTCAATTTGGCAATACAAGCTTCTTTTTCAAACTATCCCTCTCTGACCAAACTGTATTTCCGAATGCAAATTTGAATCAAATCATCCTAAATACCTATATATATACCTAAAATTAAGCTTCAACCCAGGTTATCCCTAAACCTCAAGCCTTTTACTACAAGAAAATTTATTCAGGAGCTCATAGCATAATCTTAGGAGTAAACAGGAGAATTTTCGTCACCTCTAAACCTGGAGATTAGGGATGATTTTAAGCAGACTCTCTTGAATATCGCCATTCCTATGTACAGTTTACCGTTGTACGTGAGAGGCGTCAGATAATCTTGGATGATGTTAAGTATGAGGGTTGGGGGATTTTTAAGGAAATGGGTGATTGCGAATTGAGAGTTGTCTAAGGTTCTTAGGTAATATTTGTAAGGTGTTTGCTGTTATAGGTGTGATTAAACAGTGCCGGTTTACGAATAGCCTGCATTCTCGAAAGAATAGCTACATATTAATATTATGGTAAAATTATAGAAAAGGTACCACCAGCCTTAGGTATTATTAAGCATCGCCAATTAAGAAGGTTATCTTAATGCGCCCCAATGAAGAGTAAAAGTAGTAGGGCGGCTAACAAGACGGTGCCACCTTGTTTGCCAATGGCACCAAACTGTGGCATCTTATTTCGCCCACTAATTGTCTTGATTATGACAATGTCCCCTAAGGGTTTTGTGTTAGGCGTTCATCATAGAGTTTATTTGAAAGCCTGTTATTTAAGGAATGTTTATAGGAAAACCAAAGTTCGAATGTAGGGAAATTATCTGCATTATTCTCTATAAATCAATAATAATCATAAACATTTTTCTTTTTATCTGTGGAAGCTTGTTATTAGCAATTTAGTTGTATATTATTGTTATTACAATGTTATTAGTCTGTAAGCTTTCTTAAAATAAATAAAATAAAAAATAAAAATATTTATACGTTTAAGTTTTCACGAAAACTGACTAAACCGACCATTATAACTCTTACGTTGCTAGTACAAAAACGCGTAATATTTTATGATACGAGTTCCTAACTACCTACCTTCGGCGTACGAGTTTTCTCGAATTGCTAAGTACCCTTCAAAATAAACGCTTAAACACGTTTTTGTAAACGAATAGGGTTTTGGACAGTAGCAGACGAAAACGGTTTAAAAGTAACCCATTTAAGTAAGTTTTCCAACGTGCAGCTTTGTTACTGTAGTAATGTCTTTAGAGTCAAACGGACATTCTGGTTCAAAATTATTTTTGCGGTAATCAAAGCGGTTTTTGATTGAATCATTATTTTAGCTAGCGACAGAGCTAGACTTCCATGATAACGAAAGATTCTACAGATACATTTTGCCACATGAGATCTGAATTAGTTTAAGTTTGAGCACACCCGGCCGACTTTCACCCGCTTTAATGACGTATTACAATATTGATTTTATGTGTTCTCTTTTGTTAATGGGTACAAAGAACTTTTATTTTTGTTGTGTTATAATTAAGAATCGCATAATTCTATCTACGGTGGTTTTCACAAAAAAAAATTGTATGTTATTAATGTTTGTTGGTGTTTTCGATCGTGTGGCACTCGTGGGCTGCAGCTGAAAATCAGCGTCAGGTGGTATACCCTGTATTTCCATTTGGCATTATGCTGAGCTGAGGCCCTTTTGGCATTAATAGTTTAAAAAAATATATTTTCTTTAATTTTAAGCTGTTTTTGTTTTTAATGCCAAAAACTTATTTTTCTTTCTTTTTTTCTTTTCTTCTTCACAATAATGCCCAATTAAACTTTCTAACTGTATACTTAGGGTGTTTATAAATAAATCCAATACAGTACAGCAATACCTAAGTGAATTTCCACATTAGTTAGTTTTCGCGAAACACTCCTAGATCTGCGAACTCAAATCCTTTATCGATCATTATGTGATCATCATCGTGAATCATGCTCATACAAGTCGTTCATACTTGTCGTAGATACAAGTCGTACTAACTTGTTTTTCTAAAGTCCACAAGGATTTTGATGCGGTTTCCGTGATATCCAAATGCGTTCCGGAAGGGTGTTTGTGTATAGTACCTACATTAGTATTGAACTAACTCAATAAGTTAAAAAACATAAATGTTAGATTAAATCGTAAAAACCATACGAAGCAGGTGCATGTCGCTAGTAGGAGTAGATTTTTACTCTAAATACTCTACTTAAGCTACTTTTATCTTCCAAAATTAAAAACAGTTCACACAAACAAAGTCACAGACATACCTAGTATGTAACACAAATCAACCCTTATTCAACGCTTCAATAGGGTATTCACACTCTCATCGTATTTTACGTCTCTAAAATGTCAGATGCAATCTTTTCTTATGTCAGACAAAAGACATCAATCACATTCGAAGATTTCTGATAAGGTTTTCGCTTCATCACAGTTGTCTGGCAAAGAAAATACTGACTTTTCAATTTGATCTCTTTCGAATTCTTTCACTCATCTTTTAATTTCTTATAAAAGAAAAATATGTTTTCATCAGGTGGTAAGACTAAGCAGGTATCCGGCTCGAAGAACCAGCATTTAGAAAATTGCAAGTTATGTTTATTTGCAGCTTATAATAACAAGCTTTTTCTCGATACTGTATTACAAGCTCCTTTATTTTTCGAGATAAAAACATTCTATGACAATCAGCGATTGCGTAGTTTTCTGTCAGTAATATGATTTATGTATTCGCATTAGGAGGTACTTACAAAGATCTTTCATACAAACAAACCATGTTGAATATTATGTTAGTTTAAATTCGATTAGGAAACTCTAAATCTTTGAGGGGAAACGAAAAATTAGCATTAGGCTAGCTAATTTTTCGTGTACCTAGTAGAATAACCAACTTAAACTAAGTCCTAGATTTAAGATAGAGAATGTTTATCAAGTATCTTTCCGACTTCAAGATCCGATCCAATAAATTCCATAAAAAGAACAAGTTGCAAACTCTATTGCCCAGCCTTATTTTCCTTTAGTTAAATTGCGAACAGGTCTTTGCTTGTCCTTGATACTACAAGTATAACTTACAGGAGAACTATTTCATGCAAATATCTATAGCAGCTTCGATTTATAACATCGGGCAGCAGGGCAAAGCCTTGTGGCAACAAGTACTAACGTGCATAGATCACCATGAAGGCTCAATTATTTTTAGTAATTTCTATTTATTCCGTTAGAATTTTGCATTCATATACATACAATCAACCTCTAACGTCTCCACGAGACGGGGATAAAGGCAGGCCACCACGCGGGCCTAGTGCGGGTTTGGTGGATGTCAGATGCTTCGAATTTTTCCATCCATGACATGTCAGTTTTATAACGATGATTTCCTTCATCGTTTTGAGAGCAATGGTGATGAAAGAAATCAAAGATATGGTAATTTAAAGTAGATATATATTAATATGGTTGGCCGGTTCTTCTGATCAACTTTGGTACTTGTACCTCAGGTTTATATTATTTTAATTCAGTTGTTTTGAAAAGTTATAATTACGGCGTATAGTTCCCTCCCTTGTTTTTATTCTAAGTTGTTACTTTTTGTCATTTTCGTGTGTCTTGTTTTAAAAGATGAGAAAATTGAAGATAGGATGTAGGTCGAACTAATTAAATGTGGGGATGAAGTTTAAAATACTGTTCTTGGTTAGAAGGAAATAATTTTATTAGTATGAGTGGATACCTTCATAACTGAAATTAAATGTGAATATTGCCTCGTTACTACGCTTGACAAATGAGTGGTTGTTATGCCATTATTGAGTACCCGTATTTTAGATGTTGAGACGTGGTCTATTATGACTTCCACAATTCATTCATTTCAATACAATGACCATGGGAGTTGTTTCAATGTGATAGTGATACTGAACTGTGAGTTGTCATTATCAGAGTTTTGGGCTCCAGACTTTTCGTAACGATTGTCGAAGGTATACAAATGATAGCCAAGATCAACGGTTGCACGGAGGCACGGCGGGGTCTTAGTCGGTTATGGATGATAAGAGATGGAATGAGGCTGTCATAACTTTGATACATTATCAGAAACTGGGTGGGCTATTAATTAGTACTAGCAATTGCTAGATGTTTAGCTATTTATCTAAGGCACTTAGGCATCGGTACAAAAAAGGTTCCCCTTCTGTTAAAAGTCGAGCAATATATTCAGTAGGTAGCTTCGGTTTGAATGCAGATATGCAGTAGGTATGACTTAATAGGAAGCCCAATGAAAAAAAGTACAGAGACGAAGCGGAACCTGATTAAGATATTTTACCTGCTACTTTACAAAAAACAATGACTCTGGAATTTCTTCAATCGAACGTAAAACTATTTTATGTAAACTTTTATGTACGAAGTATTTTATTCTATAATGTTGGAACTTATGAAGATATTTTATGTTTCTATGTGATAAGCAATGATATTGAGGCACTTTAAACAAAGTAATTACTATTAACGATTTCACAATATCTGTAATGTATGGAATTGACATGCGCTATCAAAATGTCAAGTGGATTCCAAAGACATTGGTCTTTTGAAAATCACTATCGCTAATAGAAGATCGCTTTGTGGGGATCCCTCTGGATTGAAAATTATTTAAATACGGCAGATTCTATCAACAACGTTATTAAAATTTGTTTTAATGCGTTTCTCGTTCATCGAAATTACAGATTTTCGATTAATATTCTGTAGTTTTAGTACTTTACACTAGCAACATGCACAAATAGATTTAACCTTCTTGGAATATATTATTAAAAAATAACATAATATGATTGTCGAAAAAGTCGACCGACTCGGAAAATCTCGACGCAGGATATTATTTGTTACGTTAAAACGCAGCAACGTTCAACGTGTCTCCTGTACGGGTCACAAATAAATATTTTTATTTTCTTTCTTTCTTCTCTTTCAATGTTATTTTGTCAAATGTTGAAATAAAAGATAATATTAAAATTTTCAGAAAATGATTAATATTGGGTTCATATTTTTGAGTTCCACGAAACCGAAACTCAAGCGCGCGATTTTTCCCAATGACCAATTTCAGATGTTCCGTGGTAAAATGCAGGACTAAAGTTTAAACGTCAGATTTTGACGCTTTCTCACAAAATCTGCTTTCTCACTTGAAATCCATTTTATTGTTCAAAACAACAATTAAATCGAGTTCTATTCGGGTTTTATTGATTGAAAGTATGTAATTACGATGGAGTAAAAGCACACGTGGCAAACTCCATACACATACACACCATGTAGTTTCCACCTACCGCAGGTGGAAACTATATAACGCCAACTGCAGCTAGTATCCAACTTACTCTGCTATCATACCTACTCTATTTACTTTTTGGGGGCTGTTGGAACAGGTTGTAAAATCCCACAAATCTCCATAGAAAAGGGAGGATCTTCCGACAAGACGGGTGTTTTGTTCCGGTCCGGGCAACTCCCCAACGGACTTTTGTATGTGTCAAATCGCGCTGAAAACTTTACTTGCGCGATGCAGGATTTATGTGACGTCATGTCATTAGTTCGTAAGTGGCGGCGTTGGTACCGCTTGAGCTTCATTTATGTAGGTACTTTCGTCATACATATATAGAAACACGCACCCCAGTATGAGTACTGCGTACCTGGCCTATAAAGGCATGATGTACCAATATAAACATTTAGGTAAACAAAGAACAACCTATTACCCTACTCAAAACTTTACCCAGTCGATAGAACCTCTCGTTACACACAAAACCTTTAGATAATCGTTCAAACGGCGGTTTGTCTGAAACAGCTTCGTTTGCAGTTCTGCGGTCAAACTGATCGGATAGTTAAGGAAATTCTTAGGTGCTGTTATAATAATATGGTTTTGGGTCTATGGTTGGGATATAAAGTGTCGATGTTTATTGTATCGATATCCTTGAACTCTATCATCATCGCTATGGATATATTTTTTCGATTGCAGTGAAAATATTGTTTTTGATATCGATATACATGAAATAGCGTCAAAAGCAACTGAAATGATTCCTCCGCTTAAAAATTTTCATGATACCTATTTGAAAATGGGTACATCGAAGTGGTGGGCAATAGGCTAAGATTTCTTCTCTAGTGTGTCTTCGCTCGTTATACTGTGGGATGTGGTAATTAGGAAATAATTGATTTTCTATTGTTGAGGATAGAGCAAACCTTCTGTATCTACCTATTTTGTGCCGTAACTAAGCTTCCGCCATTGGCATTAGCGTGATGGTGAGTTATAAAAGATGTGTATCGGTTTAATCGTTTATCAAAGCACCTGTTTAAGGTGTCCGCTGGTGATAGCTATGATTTATTAGCACGGAATGATTAGAGGATGTGATTTGATGTTG
This sequence comes from Orthosia gracilis, assembly GCA_947562075.1. Taxonomy (NCBI): domain Eukaryota; kingdom Metazoa; phylum Arthropoda; class Insecta; order Lepidoptera; family Noctuidae; genus Orthosia; species Orthosia gracilis. The sequence continues at coordinate 7,920,307 of OX387266.1, read as the reverse complement.
GTATGCGTGTGTTTTGTTCTTCTCTATACTGTAACGGAGAAGACTGAAAACCTGCGATCTTATTTAAAACACTTTGGTGTATAATTTGTAGACCTACAGAGGATTGGGACATTAGTAGACATGCGACTAGACGACGAAGAACATGACCGAATAACTTCGAAGGGAATTCATTAGTAAGGAAAAGCATGAACTGAGTGGCAAGTGTTATTGGCTTTGATTTGCAACCTAATTAAAAAAAAACAAAATGTAATCGATCCCAAAGGTACCCATTTTAATAACGGCAGTAAAAACAGACGCCAGAAAGGAGTGCTTCGTTTTTATTATTCTGAGGAATAATTATTCCTTTGAGTATTTCCTGATTTTTAATTATTCCCAGACGTAGACGTGTCCTTTACCACATACAAAGCAATTTGTAGTCAAAAGGATATGCTTTAAATATCAATCAATGTAAAACTAAGTATTTTATTGCAGAGGCTATGGCTTAATCCGACTTGCACGTAAAAATATTCTAGAATCGCTAATCGCTTCGCTGAACAATTCTCAACATATTCACGTCCGGTCGCTCCGACAGCGAACTAAGAGCTTATGATCACCCCCTGGATGATGTCACTCGGCTGTCTGTGCCGTCAACGATTATTGAAATTTTGTTGTTACCCTATAGTAAAATATTTTATAATACCCTTTAATGTTGCCATAAACTTTTTTATAAACGGTAGTTAACTCTATGTTTTTTTTTTTTAGGCGTAACGTGATTTTTATCTTTCTGATAAGTGCTTGAAATAGGATGATATCTAGGTTCAAACTGAAATGGTAGCTATAAAAGTGCCTTTTATGGAACTTAGTTTCAGTTTTTCCACTTTTTTTATAGTTTTAGTTAGTTTGATTCTGGACGGAGCTCGTTTATTTGAGTCTCTTACGGTTTATAGAATTACCCTTGAACGATATAATTGTCTACAGAAAACTTGGTTCACCGTTAAACGGTAATACGAAAAAACTATTAGTTGTTACCATTATTTACAGATAGCACGTTTCGCCGAAAAACGCGACAAAGAATGAATGCGTAGCCGATACCAAGATTTGGCGATGTCATGATTCGCCAGAACACGCTTGAACTAATTAATCCTTTACCGATGGCTTGTTTCGCCGAAAACATGTCCAAAACAATTGTCTTCTGTTTCTCGCTCATAAAATTTTGTCAGGCGTCGATTAAATTGCAACTTCTATTAACAAGCGTTTGCACGTAGCAGGGCAGGACAGGGCACAACAAATTTTTACGATACAATTGTCTACAGAAAACATGGTTCACCGTGTGATGAGCATATAAAATTTCTAACTAGGTGGGCTATGCCTATACTAGCTAAGCATCGAAGTGTAACCCAGGTACCCTAAGCCAGGTACATAGATGTACACAGGCATGTAGGCATGTATATATTTCATAATCCTAGTGTTCGCCCAGTGCGTGTTTTGAAAGATCTTTTGGTATGAATTGTGTGGGAAATACGTAGCAATTTGTTCTTTAATGTTATATTGTACAATGATGAGATTCATCATCATTATCAGCGTTTTAATATTTCCACAGCTGGGCCACAGGCCCTCTCTCCGTGAAACTATGAATTATGGGTCTGATTTTAGTAAACTCTAGTAGATTAATAATAAATATAATACTTTTCATACATTCGGGTAAAATTAAATCTTACGTAACTTATAACCGTTGTTTAAAGTAAGGGAATAATTAACGACCCATTTTAGACGTAAAGATGTATTTAATTTTGAACAACATAATATTATTAGTAAAGGACCAAGTGTAAAAGAAGTCAATAACTTTTCCATTTTTACGATTATTCTTTTTTTTTTTTCATCCGAAGCCGAAGGGTCTAAACGGAGCCCTCTTGCTGTCACTCACGTATCCGTCTGTCTGTCTGTCTATCATCTGTGTCACAGTATAAGCATCTTGTTGATCCAAAGCCATGCAATTTGTCAAAAATATTTTTTATTTTTTTAGTCGGTTCTCCCATACAGCTCAGGGGACGTGAAAAAAATGATTGTCCGATTGTCCTACCTCATCGAGTGGGGTATAGTTGTTTACAACTAGTTGAGTAGATAAATACTGCGTTTTTTTTTAAAAAAATTATTGGAAAACAAAGCAATGAGAAGGCACCAAATTCAGCTTTTTAAACAAAATATTGTTCCGATTTTTTTTTTAACTTCACTTTGACCTATGAACTTAAAATTTGGTGACAATGTTTATTATTATGTATATTTTACTAACAAATACCAATATATTGATAAATAAGTTTTTTTTTATATTCCTTCATTTTCCTATTACAACCAACTTAATTTTGCGGTTTGGTACGGAACCCTAAATGTGCGAAGTCCGACACCCACTGTGCCGGCATTTTTTTCATCTCCATAAAAAAGTCATAGAGCCTGTTATTTTATTCGTTTGTGACAACTTAAGATTGTAGGAAGCTGGATAGGAAAAATTCGTTAATAAATTCAGTAAAAAGAAACAATAACAAACAATAAATTTATCTTCCAGTTTTAATCACAGCCTCCATCTATAATTCTCTCCATCACCACCATCCGCCATTTATATGCGTTAAGCAGCTCCTTTTCGTTTTATTTTAGTAGCATTGTGCGCCAAATGAGGCGAGTACTGGATAAAGGGGCCATCAGAGAGTTTTGTGAATGTATTCTGGTACTACGAATTAGGTGACAGGGGGAGCTCGTTATAGCTGGGTTGAGTGTATCAAACTGGGCTGTTCTGTGCTGTGGAATTGCTTGACTTAGCAGTTTATTCATTTAGGTCTATAGAAGTATGCGGAATAGTTGGTATTTAAAGCCTTCTGTTTGTGAGAAGGACTGGGCCTTCTTCACAACTAGGCTACATGAAAATGTGATTTCAGAGATTAATTATATTTCATTAGAAATTAAAAAATTGCTTTGGTAGAGCCGCGGAAACAGCTAGTATTAAACGAACATAAAACGACTCTGGCACAAGTCGTAGCCCTTTACCACTACACTGTAACAATCTAGAAGAACTTCATACTATTTTAATGAGATCATACAACCCGATTTGAAATGAAACGGTCTTGATTCCTTTCTGGAATGTGTTAAGAGTATTTCTTTTCTTTTTTTGCTGCCCTCGCCAATAGGATGATACTGTTTGCCAGCTTTCGTCATTATCATTTCAGCTGAAAGATTTCTACTATCACTTATACAAAGGCTTCCCCCAACCGTCGCCTCATCGGTTGGTCCTCTGCATCGATCATCGGTCCACGTGGTTATAAATTCTCTTTGGTCCACGTAGTTGCAGTCTTTTCAAAGCATCGTCTTCCGGTACGCGGTTGCCATTTCAGAGGCTTTCGGCCTTTTAAGACTTTTTAAGTATCTAACCAAAATAAGACAAAGAGCATCGGATAATTTTGAATTTCCATTCTGTGTCTACCTTAGTGCCCATTACGTGTTTGGGTGCTCAAAAAGTGGGCGTCTAGACATAGTGACAATGTATCAGCGATGATTACTGTCAACTACTTAATGGTTTTTCGTTTGAAAAACCACATGATATTTCAACATAATCATTATCATCGTTGATAGAAATTCATCTTTGTTTAGGATCTCTGATCCTTTCTACTCACAGTCAAAACAGTAATAAACATAATCTATAGTTTTAACTAACCGATAGTCTGATTACACAGTCTTCACTTAGGACTACCCACATAGCCTTAGTCTAAGCTTCCCCCTACCAGATTACTTCCTCCATCCCTTTAATTTCCTCCAAGCATCTGAACAGTAATTATTACAATAAAACCAAACTATTAAGACCGTGGCTCTAATCCCGTAAGTTCAGGCTTTAGTTTAATAAGATTATATGTCAGTTTGAGCCGGGTTCCAACTTGCAAGTTTCTTGCAAACTTGGCAATGTTAGTTGAAAATATATATAGGGTCTTATGTTAAGCTTGATTTCTTTATGCAAGTTGTAATTAAAGGTACCTAAAGGGTTGAAACAGACAAGGATTATCTTGAAATAGCTTTGGGCCTGAGGAGATTTCCCACTGGTAACAATAACTAACGTCTGTATGAACTATATTCCATACCCTATTATCCTCTTTAGGAGATTTAGTATGGAAAATCTTTACTGAGCACTACTTACTTCCGTTACAAAAGGAGCACTTGCGCAAAACATGTTTTTTTTTATATAATCTATTGGCTCGCGTTTGACCACTATCCCGCCTGATCTTAAGCGATGATGTGGTCTACGGTGAAGCACGCTTGCCTAGAAGAAACCTAATTTTAAGAACCATAGCTTTAGACTGTACTTTCTATCAGAGAATGTATGTAGTACATTTAGAAAAAGAATACATGTTGCGTTGATCCCAAATAAATTCGGATGATGTCAAGAGAGTTTCTTTAAATATATCTAAGGCGTAAAACATGATTCGTAGCACACAGCAACGCCGTAGCATGGTGCGTAGCAACACTGTCGTTATTTTGAATTTAATCTCAGCTTCTGTTCAACTAATTAAATAGAAAATAAACCCTAACAAGAAGTCAGGTTTCGATACTCCGTAACTTCATTGTGATAAGATGATGTTCCAGGTTATCAGTGTGTTATTTTATTACTGGAGTTTCTTACAAACAGTTATTATAAAAATATTCTTATTATTAGAAAAAATACGGTTCTTTGCTTGGTATATCAAGCGAGTTTGAATCATGCTTTAGAGCGCAGTTTTTTTTTAGCATACGTGGCCTGAAAAAATAATTATAAAGTTTTGATCAAAATCTGTTGGAAGGGACTAGAAAGTAGAGCAATTAGTTGTAAAATTTTAGAGACAAATTCTATGATAATAATTATTTATTAATTTATACATAACAGAAATACCTCACCTTACCTGTTACATTGCAATAGCCCGTACCTACATCTCGCCCAGAACTCTTCCCTGTGTGAGTAGCATATCCACTTTTTCGTTGCGAGTAGCATATACATTTATTCCTTTAAATATTGGTATATTTAAAGGTTTGCTACGCTTGTTACCTGGAGATATTATGTACAATCAACCAAAGCTCAAGTAGTTTAAATTCTATACTAAAGATTTAATCTGTTGTGGACCATTGAATTTCTTCGATAAAGACATTTACAGTGAAAAAACAAACAACAACAAATAAAAAGTACAATTAAAGCCTCAGACAACCGCTTTTACACACAAAATAATTATCATCACCTGCTAGCCTTTTGACAACTATGCTGGTAGGCTGCTAGTCTAACTGGGTTTAGCTGAATACCATTATGACATGGAGCAACTGGCGATCTTACCTCCTTAACCCGATTACCGACTCACAAACAAAACATTTGCCTTGTCTCCTCGTCCTAGAAAACACAATATCATTTAATAAGATAAGGCACGTCGAACTGAGACGCGGCGGCGATCTATCATTATTGATGACGTCATTTGTCTAACTGACCCTCCGCTGTAACACGCCACTGGAATGCATAAGATATTGTGGACAAGTTATCGGAGGTGAGCGGTTTGGGAAAATTTTGAAGGTTAGAAGTGGTGATTACTGAGATGAAAAGTAATAGAAAAATAACGAAGAAAACCTCGAATCCATCATCTATGAGGGCTACAAGGTTTTCTCCAGTTCTTTGAGTCAACAGTTTATTATGTACGATGCAGACAATTTCCATACGTCCTTTCAGATTTTAAGCATATAAAACGCGAATCAAACATGATTCTTTTGACACCAAAGACACCACACGCCAACTGTAACAATATGCAACTGAATTCACCAGTACGAGCATCTGCCCTCTGACCTAGGTTTACCTGAGTTACATAATACAAGGTTTACATAATATGTACAACTTCTGTCCTATGTCGCTGTTGGGTAATTATACAACTGAGAAGATTATCATCATCATCATTTCAGCTGAAAGACGTCCACCGCTGGACATAGGCCTCCCCCAGGCGTCGTCACATTGATCGATCCCTTGCGTCGACCGGGAAGATGCTCAAAAAGACAACATGTCAAACAGTTTATGTATAGCTGTTGGTTTTCCAACTAATAAATAAACAATTCTTCAAATTGCATGATACTCGCTAAAAGTATTTTACTTAAACCCCACACAAAGGTCACTTGCTCGATGTTTACGGCAGAGGATGGCTAGAGTATGGCCTGTCCTTTATTTTCATAAGTAAATCACAGCACTACTATACGATTCCATGCTTTACTATTATGTTAAGGAAAACGCACAGAATGTCCAGTATTTTTCCATATTTTCTATGTTTTCCTCATGTTGTTTTAGGCGTAATTCCTTTTAGGCTATTGTTTAGGAATCTTGGAAGAGTTCTTGGAAAAATTTTAAATATTTAGAAAGGGCAAGTGAGTTCAAGTTAGTCAGTTAGTTTTAGTTATTAAAAGTTTTTGCTTCTGGGTGTTGGTAGAGGTTAGTCAGTCAACTTTGGATATCTCAAGATGTAAGCATCGGGTCGAACCTTGCACGAATAAGATTTTTGATTAACCTACCGTTGTTCCGGGTCAAGAAATATATGTGACATTGTATTTTTTTTGTAAAAGGTTGAAGTTCTGATCCGGTTACAAAAATTCTTTCACTGATTGAAAGATTCACTGTCGCTGTGTATCATAGGCTACTTTTACACCGACTTAAATGGAGGATATCCTCACCCCGGCCGGGGAATATATATAATAACAAAGCGTTAGTTGTCATTACGAAGCCGTCCCACCTTCGGAGAAACCTATTTTTAGCCAAGGTGACATGAAATGCGCTATGATTTTATTGGAACCTAAAAAGATATCTGATACGTCTTGTACAAGCACCCACACAAAAACATAGAATCCCCCTTAAATTTAAAGGGAAATTTTCTTTGACTATCCTCAAATTTGCATTCATGTTTACAAGAAAAGGTAATGTTCGTATAGATAAGCTCTTTTGCGACTCAATTATTATTACTTTAAACAAGGTAAATTCTGTCACGTAGGAATTTAGGTACGAGTATTATAATATTTGTTCGTTGGAGGCATACTGATTTTCTTATTATTTTTGGATTATTTTGTTTTGTAAGATGGAATATTGGTTTTGGTAATATTCTGTATTTGTTAAAAATTATAATATTAGCCTTTTTTTTCTTTAGAAATCCTTTTTCACAGATTTGAAACAAACTTTGACAATAAACCAATAATTTCAGATTTTCTCACTATGTTTTCTTTTTAAAGCAAATCTTAGTGTTCGTATTTATTAAAATGATACGGAAATATTTTCTTTAGAACCAAAGATAATATTTAAATGGTTCACTGACGTGAAAAAATCTGCCTTGTGAAGACTTCAAGTCTCATACTTTTTCTCAACAAAAAGATCATGATTTAAAATACTCTATCTCCATTCCTGCCCTTTAAAAAGTTGCAATTTCCGCTTTCAAACTTACAACAACAATCTGAAGTAGGCACTACAGAAATACGCTAAAAACACCAAAACTCTTCAACGTAAAACCGTTTTAAAAATAACATTCTTCAAGCGCCCTCATTCAGTATTTGCCTAACAAAAGCTTGACCTAACTCCGCCGGCGATGATATGCTCTGTAAAAATACAGGGTACTCAGATATCACTACGCAACTTTTTATATTCAGATTTTTTTTAACAGAACTTATAACTGGCGGCGTACTTATAGGTGTAATCAGATGTTTGAAAATAAACGAAGCAAAAGGAGTATGTAATAATCGTATCACATGGCGTTCTGTAGTGTCTGAACCCTATGGAAAAAAGGCGATTTTATGGATGTTATTGGCGTTCCAAATATTTCCGATGCCTTCAAACTTTCAATCATGTGGTTTTGCATCTACTTACGCGAATTCTGGGTCCTTCCGGCCGCAGCCCTCAAGGGATAACCGCTAAGCTAGTAGTTCTTTACAAGCTAGAAAACCACTTTGAAAGATGTAACATTACTTCACGCCCGTATTCCCCGAGGCAATAGCTATAAACCGGACAAAAATCCTACTGAAACCTAGAATTTAATAATAATAAAACTCGAGACCACTGCTGTCCGACCCGTGTAGGTAGCGAAACGTAATATAAGCCTAATAATAACTTAACAACACAACAGAATTCAATTTTCGAATGTTGATCTCAGCTCTGATTCCATCAATCTGACCAGCCTTTGCCCAAATAGACCTATCTATTTGGGCAAAGGCTGGTTGTTAGGATCGGCTTTCAGTCAAACCAGCTGCATCTAAGTACCAGACATGAAATGACCGCTTATCTGGCTTCCGCAACTCAGTGACTGGGTAACACGATACCCCTTGGCGAGACTAGTGTCAGTTCAGATTTTAATGTTTCTGACAACGATAACGACTGTCAAAGACCTTAAAATAACCTAGCCAAGCGTTGGTTAACCTTGAAGATCTATCTGTGCTGCTGTTATTACCTAGTTATTTAAAAATCAATCACTCAACACAAACCATACTAATTTCCTTCAACCAAATTCTCACCTCCGGCATCCTCTCAAACAAAAATGGCTCCCGTTCGATGCCCACCGGAATGAAATCGAACGCTCAATGCGACCAGATAGCCTATTGACATGCAGACTCCGATTGGCCTATTGTGGGTCTGATAGAGCCTGACTCAGGCGGTGTATTAGGATCTAATGGCTTACAGAGAAAATTAAAAACACAATTTTTATAAATTAACATTTTCTTTTTAAAATTTCAGGTATGAGCTATCCTGAATTGACAGTAAAGTCGAATAAACTCAATGGAAGTAATTCTTTAAATAAGACCTCGCTTTAAAAGCTCCTTTAAAATAAAAGGTCAAGCAGGCACTGTGAGGAACAATTAGCTGTAATCGTTGCGCATTATCAAATCATTTGATGGTTATTTGCCGAGGAGATGTCGGGAATAATTTAATTGTTTTGAGGAAAAGGTTATTTTCGTTATTTTCCTGTAAACAGTGAATAATGGTGTGATTACACGATTTAAGGTAGGTTTGTAGTGCATTTAAAGTTCTAAGGGTATGATATTTAATTATAAAGACAAATGAGACTAAAAAAAAGTGTCTTTATCTAACGGGAATTCACAAAATAACAAGCTGTGTCTGTCAATTTGATGCCTTTGTTTGCTCGTTTGGGTAGAATCGAGGTGAAGGACATGACTTGCAATATGGCCTTTATTCTAGCTTTAATGGCTAATTTTTTTTTCTTGACACCAATATCCGACCTTTTGATTAAACTTGAAAACGGAAACCAAATTAGAACATCGATAATGAATATCGAATATCTTAGAAAAGATCAAAATACCAAAGAGGATTGAAATCTAAGCCGACCCAACTTTCACGGATAAAAAAATCTCTGCCATTTTTCACCCTTCGAATCTTCACACAGATTAATTACGTGAAAATGGAAAACATTTATAAGTATAATATATTTATTAAAAGAAAACATATAATGTTTTCTTTAGGAAGTCTTTTGAAAAACAAAAGACTTCCTGTTGAAGAGAATAAATCTCGAATCAAAATTGCTTGCATGTTATTTATTATTATGTATATATAATGTTATCTTTGCACTTTGTTTGAAATAAATCACATATTCCTTTGTTCCACTGTAAGGGTGACCGATATTGCAGTGCCGAGACCACGATAAAAAAATAAATCTTTTTGATTATAGAAATGTTTTTGGTTTTTATTAAAAATGGGGATAAATTAGAGCGCCTTTTCATTTAAAATTCAGTTACGTTGTCTATTTTACTTAATTATGTGTGACGATACAGCAGATTATTACTTATGAAGAGTACCTAACAAATTTTCTCAAAAAATAAAATACTATAGCTTCAGTTTATAGAAAATGAGTTAAGTTTATCTTTTACTTGGAAAAGATTTTTTTATAAAAATATGTTTTAGTCTGACTTAATAAATTTGAGACGTTAAAAGATAGAACTAGAGAGATTAGAACATTATTAATCTCATAAAATATCTATTTATCATAGTTTTTTTTTTATAATAGCATCAAAAATGGAGTAGAACTTTAGGACTAAATTGTCACCATGCAGTCCTAAATGTATGAAAGTTTTTATGGTTGGATGTTTGTGGATCATCATCAACCGCTAAATGGATTTGAACAATGTAAAGTGGGCCATTGCTACATCCAGATTCTAACTATCTGCGAAGATTTGGGAAGTTCTTCGTCACACCCCTGCTATCTTATATTGATCTGCAGAACAATGATGACATGGTCATTACTAGCTCAAGATTTTGTTGTTTTATTGCGACTTGTGTTGCTGTAAGTTGCTTTTCGCAAGCGGGTCATAAATGAGGTGTTACAGATAAACATTGACTGGTTTATCTTTTGTTCTCTGTCTTTGTTGAGTGTCGGATAGGTATTGCAGAGCTTTTGCTAAACAACCTCTTTGGATATTTAGAAGTTATTGGCACAGCATAAAACAAACACTAGCTCAAAGGGTTTGAGAATACTAACACTGAGACATTTTTTCCCCTTTTCCTTTTTTTATCAATATATGGACCTTAATCTTATTACAATCTAGCCTCATAAATAGACTTAAAAGTTATTTAATTACAATATAAACTACTACATTGTCTTTACTAAGAATGTGTCCAATAGCACTTTTCTTATTGTCTCCTTTAAGGCGTTCAAGACGACTTGGTTGTAAACATTTTACGGTCTGATGCCTTTTTGTCCGCATCTAGCCGGGTACTAATTTAACTCGGGCGCAACCGCGGACGGAAATTAGTCTTGTCATGAGAAAGTCTTATGTTCCTCCTTATATGTATTGAAAGCCTTCGGGCTATCTCCTCATCATCAGAACTAGCACGAAAAACCAAGTCCTTATTTTCCAACATTTTCTTGGTACAAGTTTCGTAATTAGGCACATAAAGTGAGCACTTTTTTAGCGACATCAGCTGACCGGTAGATTTACTGCGTTCATTTTGTTGGCCTTTCCTTAAGTGTGTCTTATTGGACTACTTATGACAACAATTTTTCGACTTACTTATGGTAAGGAATAGATGAAAAGATAGAAAATGTCTTCCATGAATAACTAAAGAAATGAAGTCAGTCAATTTACTTTTCTAGTTTTCTCACAATATATAAACCAAAATCAACTGTCCATTTATGTGACTGCATAAATGGACAGTTGATTTTGGTTTCGAACATTTATGATACATTTCAAGTAGTTTTTTGCGAAATATACGAGCTACTTGAATGTGAAATGCATCCTTGAAAGGATGACATATCAGATAAAAGTTTATGTGGAAGTTCGTAATTTTTGCCGATGGAAAACTTATCGGCTTGTTTATATATGTTTCTCACAAAAACTTTTGATCCTTTCCGAGCAACAAGAATCAATCCTGCTTTGTTTGCATTGAATACCTACGCACTACTTGTAGAGCTCACACCGTAACCGAGAACGAGGTTGTAGATAAATAGTGATGTAGTGAGCTAGACGTTCAGGGTTGTCAGTGTTACGTTTGCTTATAGCTGAAGGCCAATTTATTAAGTGGCTGGCTTAGAAACGTTGTTCAAATTTTCACCTCAGCGGATGGTAGGATGATAAGTTAGTCTTCAGTCTTTTTCTCTAAACAAAGCTTTTTTCTGCTAACAGCTTCTTGCTTGCAACTTACCCAATAATTTGTTTTATTCATTTATAGGGCAATTTATTTAATCGAGTATTTGTTTAAGAGGCTCAATATTAAAATATTAATATTAGAATGTATTTATAATCGCTTGTATTGTTCATTCATTAAAATAAACATTATGAAATGGCCACAAATTGGACAGCAAAGGTAACCCCTTTATGTAATTGATTAAAAGCAGACTTAACGATCTCTTCACAACTTTTCTTTTACCTTTAAAACAATTCCATTTTAAATTGAGACTTCCATAAATACTAGAAAACAAACGGTCACTATGAAAAGCGATGCAGAGAGACAAGATGTATGTACTGTAGTTGATTACACTATTACTGGTAAATATATACATATATATATATCCTATACGGGGAAAAGGGGAAACTCGTTGCAAAGAATGAAATGGCCATTTCTTTTTGTCTTTGAAAAAACTTGAAGGTACTTTGAAGACGTATTCGCAAACTCTGCAATGTCTTTAAAACAAAATCCAGTCTTGGAATCAGTGATGATGAATTTCTATCTCACTCTACAAACTCATCAAAATGATTTATTGTCCAATGTGCTTGCTAATCAGCACTCCATTCTGCCACGGCATGCCACTCAATCTGCCTAGCCTTTTTCCAAATGTATGGTATGTTTACTGTCTTACATTCTAATCAGATGTAGCTGTATATCACCTGATGCGACTGCCAGCCTATGGATTCTACTGCTGGACATAATAAATACCCTTCATATTGCATACCACTGATTTGAATATCAAAAACCACCACCAATGAAGCTAAATTCAATCTTGCACCACACAGCTTAAAATATTGCACTTGTTTCAACACCAATCCTCGCTGATTGGCTGAAAAACTAAAATGATTAAGAGCATCGTTCAGGGCAACTTTGTCTCAAGTAAATAGATTCTCCATCGAAGGAAATAAAAATGGTGGAGTGTTGGAAGGAATGGCTGGTCGTATCTTATCGCCGTCACTCCGGTCGCGAGTAAATTAACCATTATATAACCATTGATTCAGTTTTTGAAGATGGTAGAATTAAATTTAGATCGTAGTGACAAATGTGGGTGTTCAGCCAGTGTTGAAGGATCGAAGTCAGTGGCTTGCGATTTGATTCACTTCTGTGCAGCAGTGGACTGCTGTCGACTGATGATGATAATTTAAATTGGCGACTCAACTTTTATGCTCTTGTCCTCGTCAAGGTATCCTGGGAAACAAAATTACATAATTTCTATTTAAAACAATCGATTCTGAATTGGGTGTTACATTATCTTTAGCCTGTAAGTACATTTTATTAACATAGTTTCCTATTTGAATATAAATTGAATAAATAGACCAATATCAGAGACTCCAGCACATAACTTCAATATCTATACAGTTAATCCACTCCTGGTATCACATAAACCCATAGACAGGCTTCAAGCCTCCAGGATTACAGCTCAGCCATATAAATCCGACTACTTTGATAGTGACAATGTTGTGCTAGGCAAGTGTTTAGGTAAGTATCTAACTGGTACGTATAGGAAATTGATGCCCGTTTTCGTTAACACTAGGTGCCCTTAGATGCCCAAATAATAGCGCGCTGAAGGATTTTCAACGTTCAGCGCCGAGTCAAACGTTGGAAATTTAACAACGCACTTTTATTTGGGCATTCAATCCTAGAGTCGTGACAATCTAAGAAGTCGGATTTGACACTGATTTAACTATGATAAACAAGCTATTGCATTGATATGAGTGGAGGAAATTACTTTGGGTGACTGTCCTTTGTTCTAAAACTAACCGTATCTATTACGCTTGATTGTCCTTATTATCTTAACAAAGCGTGTTATTCCTAAGCCTAGTTTATTTCAATATCCTTTTCCCAATTTTGCCTGTGTTAATTTCATTCATGATTGCTTCAAAATAGACAAATTAATGTTCCTGCTTCCGGCGGACCCTATGCAGTCATAAGGACGTCAAGCTTTGCTGACTAGCTTCATTCAACCGAGAAAAATACATGTAGCATCGCATAATCATAATCAGCTTGTAATTTTTGCCCTGCTGTGACACAGGCCTGCCTGTGAAAGGGAGCGGGCTAGAATCCACCACACTGTCAATGCTTTCCGTCACCGTTTTGGAAGTTGTAGTAATGAAATAAATTAACTGAAGAAAAGTAGGAATCTGTTAAGGTTTGAGTTTGAGTCCACGGTCTACAAGTCATGCCCCACACCACTTTTCAAATACTAGCAATAAACAGAATTCTTGGAAAAATATCCTTATACAACAATACTGTCATTTTTTGACAAGAACAAAGTACTTAAACTGATCTTGACAAAATAATACAACAGCAAGTTCGACTGACAGACATAAAAATGTAATCGAAGCAAGTTAAGTGTTTCCTTGCATGCAGTTAATCGATCAGTTATGTATAACTATGCAGAGCATTTCTAGGGCGAATCAACAAACTGTTACTACATTGTGACATGGTAAACAAACACTAAGTAACATGGCTTCATTATTTAGTATCGCTTTGAAACGTAAATGAAGTAATAAGGTAGATTTTCATGTGGTTTTGGCTAAGTTTGTGGCTTAGCGACAATGGGTGTAAATGTCCTAGAGTGTAAAATATAGCGGATAAGGTATTGTCCTCAGTGTAGTGTAAATAAGAATGCTTTAGGGTCAAAGAAATACATTTCAGTACTGGTAAGTTAAGACGACGACAGACGCCAACGACCTTGACGGAACAAAACGCGTACTCGTTTCACACCCGCGCGACCCAAAATCCAGTAGTTTTTTATACTTTCCTTAATATTCTATGTTTTAAAAGAAAGCCTTAAATCATGATGTAGATACTTAAACTGTCTTTGAAATGTTGAAAATTTCATTAAAATACGCTCAGCGGTTTTGGTCCGATAGTCCATTTTGTATCCGTCTTAGAAACAGACATCTACAAATTCCAACACGCAGCAAATCAGAGCGAAATACCTAACATGCCTCCTCCCTCTAACTGTGCAGGTGCCAACGTGACAGCCTTACAGAGTAGAGGTGGCACTGAATCTTTTAACACGACCGCGGACTTTGATTTGAATTTCAAATAGGCCTGCAACCATTAATCGTCAGGACACAGGGTAGTCATCGCGGGTTTGGAGCTGGCAAGCACTAACGATCGTGAGTCGTAGGCTGAACGTTGATCAAAATTTTGATTGAGTGGTTAATTTGAATCTTATATTTGAATCTTTTATTCCAATATCTATGAACTGACACCATCGATCTTAGCTTTTATATTATACGGTTTAGTGAAGCCCTTTCAGGAAGTGTTATTCTTAGTTGTTAGTAACGCGAGTTATCCTAAGTCATTGTGAAGTATCTGTGTACGTTTTGCTCTCAACATACTGATTGAAATTATAACCCTCGTTTTAGCTCTACCGTAGTTGGATAAAAATTGTATCTTTTAAAAGTTCTAGCATTTTTTACCTTTCACGAAGCTCTCAGAACTCGTTAAGGTAGTCTGCGCAACCCCAACCAGAATACATGACAAGTTACTTCAGCTCCGACACAGGGGACGTCTTATATATAAACTCGATATGTGGACCTTAGTTTTAGAATGTACGCAGAGACTAGGTAGTTAATATTTATATTAGTAACTTGCGTTTAAACATACCTGTGGGTTTTTTAAAACTCTGTGGACTAGAAAAAGTAATATTTCAACGACGATTGTAAAGTGTCAAATGTTTAGGATTGACTACCTGACATTTCGGTAGCGCATTTTGGACTTTCTGACAGTGTTGTTGATGATAGAATGTCACTTTTTGTGAACCTTCAGTGCTGACATGCCTGCTGGTCTATCCCTCAGTACTCATCTTCATGGTCGGCGATTTCTTAGTGAAGCTTTCTTGGAAATTGCCAGCCACAATGACCGGATTTCCTCGAACTACTGCGATGTCAACCAAAATTTTCATAATTATGTTTTTAATCTTGTCTTAATTTAATTCTATTCCTTAACAGAAAAAACCAAACTTACCCATTTTATGGTATGAATTTGCAAAAATCCTTCCCCCGCTATCACTTGTGTTAAAGGGCCTTTTTTCATAATTCTAAACCTTAGGGTGCACATTGTTTATCACTAAATTAAAGATTTTTAAAAGATCTAGACTTGCTTTGTGTTTTTTTACAAGCTGAGATTTGAGATTTGACCAGGCTAACGAAAACCTTAAGAAAATTCTTAAATTCATTTTACCCCAACAGAGTCCTCAAGCTACACTGGCCGTTCCTGTACTTCTCGCAACCAGCGAACAACAGTGATAATTTCGAATTAGTCCAATATTCCATCTGTATTTTTAAAGCGGATTAGTTTACCAACGTGTGAACATTATTCAACAATCGGGTCTGCACATTTACGTTATAAATAATGTGTGATAACAGCCAGTAGATGTGGTCAGCACTCCGGGATTAGTTCCTGTGGTTTTGATACTGTAGCTAACACTGTCAGGCCCATTTGCCCGAAAAACAAAACTCAAAGCTAGTTGACGTTAAATTGACAATATAGTATGAAAAACTGTCCATTTAACCTCGTGCAAGCGATCCTTAGGAGTTTATTATGTGATATAGGTTTTATCGAAACTAATATTATAAAGAGAATAGTATGTTGGTTGGTAATCTTTGGAAATACTGATCCGATTACTAAAGTTCTTTTGCTGATAGAAAGCTACACTATAGCCATAGCCTACTTTTTCACCTGAATGAATACATGGTCCCTTTGGGATAG
Source organism: Orthosia gracilis (assembly GCA_947562075.1). NCBI lineage: Eukaryota > Metazoa > Arthropoda > Insecta > Lepidoptera > Noctuidae > Orthosia > Orthosia gracilis. The sequence continues at coordinate 7,903,920 of OX387266.1, read as the reverse complement.
GCCACTGGAGTGCAACCGAACCTAGAAGGTACTCGATAGGTATAGATATTAACGGCTGGTGGCTCTACCGCTATCCTCCTGCAAAGAAGTATTTAATTTTGGTTTATGAGTAATTAAGAATAACGAGATGTTTTCATCATCGTGTTTGTAGTTCCTGGTAATAAAAGTTTTCCATCACGCCTGTATCCCCTGAAGGCTTAAGCCGAGGTATAATAGTCACAGCGGATCTTTGTGCCCCTCAAGTTGACTCTGCGAACCATTGCTCAAGAAAAAGTTTGTCATCGAGTATACTGCATAGAGTAAGCGAGATTAGATGATGCGATAAACGTTAGTGAGTGAAAGAGGCAGTTATATAATGCTATCTTCTACTTCAATATTGACCCAAAATTAGCATCCGCGCAGGGTCTTACAGCCAACTTCAGAGACACAAAAATCTACTGTGACTACTATACACCCACATATAGCCAGTTATGCTCTAGCCCCATTAATTCGTACTATCGTGCCTGATGCCTTAAATCGCAGCCAAAATCAGACTTCGCGCTGCTACTAAGAATCCCGATGTGAAAGACTCAATGAATTATTTTTAATTGTAGATCCAGATACTAAAGTAGGTCACGGTTCATAGTAAGTTCCAAACCAAAACTTTCGTCTAATACATATTAATACCATTCGTAGCTGATTACCATCACCAGCCGACATCCTTCAGTTGATGTAAATCTGGTAATTGAGTTAAAATTTATGAGACCACTAGCTAGACTATAAATAAGAGGTCATTTACACGAAGAAATTTTGTCGCCTAGATTACAAAATCAAGTGCATGTGTAATTTTCTCTGAAAGTATTAGTATGGCCTATGTGGAAATTTCGTATTACTAATACAGTTATTATAGGCCATTATAACAGTACAAATTAGATATGAGAAACTGCCCTATAATAGATAGAACTTGCCGACGGCTTAGGCTTGATAAATTCTAAAATCAGACTCGTGGTAAAAAAATCTTTTTGGTTCACAGATATCGAGAAAACGACTGTTGAGTCTCGTTTAATAAAGTACAAGCAAAATTTATATATTTATATGGTGAGTCTTGCCTACCAGACTGGCATAGATATTCTGTCGTCGGGTGAGAAACTCATCTTGTGTGAAAGTGACTTTAGCTGAGCCTCTAAGATTTGTTAGGTATTTTAATAAGATTATCTGCTCTGCTTCTCAGAATGGTATTCAGACTAATATTTTGACTGAAAAGTTTTGTTTGCCCTTTTTATATTGATATTTAGACTAAGTTTTCGTAATTCAGAACTCGAATATTATTCTAAATTTGTGGAATTTATTGTTAAGCCAAGTAAGCTTTACTTTTTACCCAAATGCCGAAGGAGGGTAAAGTGATTATCAGTCTATGTATGTGTGATTGTTCCTATGTGGCGTTCAAGAGACAAAACGCGTTGGATTTTGACGAGTCGTACGTCAATCGATTCGCTTTAACCTTGCGAGTGTCACTTTGAGAATGGAAAAATGGCGGATTTTGGGCGCTGTATTGTGGAGTATCAAAATAAAGGGTTATAAGAGATGATTTAAAAAATATAAAACACTTATATGTTTAAATGGTTTATGGTTAACTAAAAAGTTACAAATCAAAAAAGTTAAAGAAAAAAAAAAAAATCCGACTGCTTAAGAAGCGAAATAAAAAGACGTAAATAAGAAGTTGTTTACGTCTTTTAATCAAACGGGTTTTTGATTTTATTAATTTGCTTCTTTTGTAAGTATACTTATTGTGATTTTTGTTGCCAAGCAATTTTGGGTACTCAAAAATTTACTTGAAATTACCAAAACTAGCATCCTACATTTTTTTTCTAATATACAATGTTTTTCACGGCACAACTTTAACACGTAAACGTATTACGAGCTAAAATTACAAACGAAAAGGTCAGGCAGCTCACATTTTTAAACTTCAGCGCATGAATTTGTGCGCTTGTTAAAACCTCAAGTGTTTTAGGACGCCTGGACGGCAGGTAGCACCGAGCGTCAGATTTATTTGCGAAACATTTTCGCGTATTTCTTCTCTGTGACAGCGAAAAAATGTGGAATACCGATGGATGAGTCACAATGCAACGGAAAGATTTCTAGCTGTCGTTGAATTTGGGAGAAATTATAAAAATATTTTGGAATTCTGTCATAGTGTTGTAATTATCGTGCTCGTGGAATTGTTCAATTGCTTAACAGACGCTCTAGACAAGTGACGTTCTATCAGGGAAATCGTCGCCATCGCGATTGTTTTATGTCAAAAATGTATGAGAATGCCAAGCGCAGCCGAAATATCACGTGATCAATCACTTACATTTTGGACCATCGTTGTCTTTGATAGATAACTTTACCAAGAGCCTCAGGCGGTGTCCAACTGACTAAAATCCTTATTCAAGAGCAGCATTATTGTGACGTAAGAAAAACTTTGTTTCTGCTTAGCTTGTGCCCAATTTAGAACAAGAAAATTCGGAGATTATTTTCGTCCCGAAACCACACTTTTCAGCCCACGCCCGACTGAAAAATAACTCTACACGTAGTTGCGACATCAGAAAATGAGTAAAAACTATCTTATATTTGTAAAAAGTATAAAGTTTTACGTTCAGAGAGAATGGCTTGGCTATAAAAATAAAGTAACTTCTCTGAAATGTACGGCGGCGTTAGACGATCATGCTGTAGGCGAGGAATAACTTGTTATGTGAGAATGGTTAAGGTGTATGAAATTACAGTTAAGTTGACTGTTACCGAAAATATTATAATTTATGATATACTTAACAGCTTGCCTGTATTACCTGCAGGGTTAGGCAGAGGTGTGGCCTATAGTACTCGTATAATACACCCTACAGTACTTGGGCGAACAAGCTCTGCTCGGGTTAAAAGCGTGAATATACGGAGAAAACGAATTTGACCAGACATGAGACCTAGGTAGATTTTTCGCCTCTGAAAACCCCTAAATTGCATATTTATTTCGAAATATTTAGTGTCGTTTTCGCGAACGTGATTAGTGATTACAAATATATATTTAAACAAATATTGCTCGTTTAATATAATAAGATTAGTTTCGCCAGTTATGTTCAAGTCCCATGTAATAGAGGGCGAGTATATTCCCTTAACCGGGCACAAATCTAGACTCCGCGCTAGTACTGAGAAATTTCAGTTGAAAATGTTCATGGCGTCATACTCAGCATTAGAACTACGGCTACTACACCGAAGATAATTCAATATTACCAATATTAATATAGTAGGTACCAGTTGCATCTTGAGTTCAATTCAATATGCTCTCAAGAATCAGGGTTCTTCAAAACAACGTTCTAGACTAAACACAATAGGCAGATAAAAAAAAAAAAAAACGATTTGTAATAAAAAAGAATACAAAATTAACATCGAAAATCTGTTGTCAACAGTTAAATTAGTTAGTAAACTTGTAAAATGTCACTCAGTTACACCGTGATGGAAAACATTGTAGCTTTTGTGTGACAATAGCATTTTTTATAAATGACGTAGACTGATCGCGTGCTAATAACACTCAAATACTTAACTTAATTTTTCATGTTTTCGTATAGGATTTTGTTTTTTCTTAAAGAAAAACTGTCGTTCAAATATCAGCGTGACAACCTCACCTTTATTAGGTCATGGTCGTCTTTCAGTCAAACCTTTTATAATAATCGTGCTTGAAACATTTTTGGAACTATATTTCTGATCAGAGTGGCAGCATTTACACTACCTATATCCCATTAAAACATCATAATTTTCCAGCTTTATTCAACCAACATGATTTTGAAATTTCTTCAACACGGTCTCTGTGCACTAATATTAAGACCGATTGGTATTTAATATTCTAGTCCCGCGAAATCTGCATCGGCGATAATTTCTCAATAATAATTAATACTGGTAGCGAATATCTTAGTTGCTACGTCGTAGCAACTAAGATATTAAACTTCCACGGGCTACGAGCTACGGTGCTACGTTTCAAGCTACGAAATATCAGGCAAACCGTCATTTCATTGCCTATTTTATTGAATAGTCCTATTTTCAGAAGAACTTGTGACCGGCAAATTGTATTTAATAGTATTAAGACGGGGTTTCTCAGAACTTAACACCTTAATCGCGGAGTAACTTGAGCGTATCATAATTATGATACAATATAGTCGAGATTAAGATTTTTTTAAGAAAATAAAGCAGAAATAAAATACGAGTACTTATTATCTTATTTACCAAGTATCTTATGATAGCTACTTTGAACATAATTTAATATTTGTTTCAGACTTCTGTACAACATTTTTGCTAGATTAAGTGTTCTTTCGTGAAAAAAGTTTTAGACTACAAAATTTTGTTAAGTAGACATGTAAAGAAGGTTTTGTGAAGGTAAATTCCTTGGAGATAATTAAATGAATATACTTAGGTTCCTTCGAAGTTTTTTTTGTGAATTTCTTTGGGTATCTACTTACATTTTTGCTATCTTTTTTTGAGACAATATCTAGGTATAATAACTGTCATTCTTGCTTATATTATGTGTTTTAAGTGTTTTGGTAATTGCCTTCGTTGCAAAGTTTTCAACAGAATTTTTCGCCTATTTTATTCTTCAATTTTAACCTGAGTGTCCTAACAAGTATCCAAGAATAATGTAGTGGACTGTATGGTTTGTTGGGGTTTCGTTGATGTAGAATGAAAAAACCTGTCTTGATTCGTCTCTCCAAATTTATTCCATGTTGATGTTACTTCTTCTAGAGCTGGAGACCGGCTGTGTTATTTTATTCTTCTCACAGTTTGACTAAAGTGATCGTTTACTGCTTAACCGGGCTACCCTGTGGTGCTATATAGCCTCCAGCGAGGCATAAAATTACTAAACCTAAGCGACTACGCTGAGGGCTACCCCATAAGCGGTCGGACCTCGGCTCAGGGCGTCGCTGGGGGGACAGCTAAGACTGGATCTTAATGAAGTGATTCTACCATCCGTTCGGAAAAAGCTTACGTGGAGAAGAACGGACAAAGTATCTCAGCCCCCAAGAGGTCCAGTTTTTATACAAAAAGGGCAAACAATAGCGCCCCTCTCTACCTAACGGTACTGGGTAACGGTACCGCAGGAAGGCCGACTTTACCTAATTAGTCTTAATTAAGTTTACACAAAATATATATTTCCTTAATTTACATAAATAATTCTACCTAGGAAAAATATAAAAGGTGTAAAAAGTCAACACAAAAGTCTTAACCTAGATTCCTCTTTACTTCTTATGAAACTATGAAAACATTCATACATAATCTTATCTAATTTTCTCTAAATCTTATGAATATTTGCAACGACTAAACTATTTTAAACTACTACGTGGTATTTTAGTCACACGAAAAGACCACGAGACAATACTTGTAGCCTTATTTATAATACAGGCACTCATAATAAACGAGCCGAGCCATTAAAAGTCTCAAACACGGGTAAATCTTATAAAATCGTTAACAAACTTATCGTGGGAAATGTCCCTATGCTAGAAAATACCATGCAATGTACACAGCATGCTCGGCGTTTATTACAAATTAATCCAAAAGGAAAAGTAACTTCTCAAAATATAATGTATACCTAATTATGTACCTACTAAAATTACAATTATTTCCTTTTGAACCTGGCTATAATGAGTCACGTGCTCAGAAGTTACGTCACACCTATATTTCCCGAAGGGTTAGGCAGAAGTGTTCTTGCCACCATAAGATCTCATTCACTTGGGCGATCAAAGTAACTGAATCACTTTCGTTCTATTCCTGAACTTCACTTGTATGTGACCCTAACCAAACTAAACATTCGAAGTAACTCTGATCACAAAACATCACAGAAGCCTACATAAACCCATGGCTTCGGTAACAACTCACAAAAGTACTACATATAAATTGAAAACTGATACATTACTTTCTTGCCTTTCTTTATATCTTTGTTACTCGTACAAAGGCAAATCAACTCTTTCTCTGCAGACTTAAGGTTTAAAATGGACGTATAAATGGTAAGAAATTGACAGTTGACACGGAGATAACGGTTGATCTTTGTTAACAAGCTTTTGTATATTTAGTCTTTAGTCTTATCTTTTACATTTTTTTCTTTTCTGCTTGAAGATTTGAGCAGAAAAATCATCGAATTTATTGAATTATAAGGCTTTGAAAAAATATAGACAAAAGAAACCGGTCTTTGGAAAAGAACTTTTAAATTACGCTATAAAAGCGAAAAAAAAATGTATCAATCTTCCTTGTTTATTTGAGTTAAACAGAGGATTTAGATGATGATTGAAAGCCATATACAAGGTTCAACCTCGTAGGATTTTTTGTTGACGGTTTGATTTTCACTGATGAAATCAAAATCTGTATTAAATAGGGTCCAAAAATTCGCGGCATGTTTTTCTTAAAATAAATTTTATTTAATAAATTTTGGACTTCCCCTAGTACGCAGTTACTTCCTTACCTAAGAAACTAGTAAGAGAGGTAGATTTCCCATTAATTAAGTATGATCGTAAGAAAAACTCCGCTGTCAACATAAGCTCTGAACTCAATTCGACTACATAACGTCATGTTCCAATATTGCACGATTGATACAAGAATCCTCCAGTTCTCGCTTGGGACCTAGTTACACATTGCGAAGAAATGGGCAAAGCAAATCCACTTGGAAAGAAACGCCAATGAACAAGACAACAGTGTGAGTGATCAGTTCACAGTCCGGGGTCCAAAGTGCGGTGGCACTCTCCCAAAGCTGAAATGTCTTATAACGTCTTTGTGAATTAAGATAAACGGTCCACATATTTAACATAATATTAATATAAACACATTATTTAACATAATAATATGAATATAATATTTAGAATAGAATTTAAATATACATTAAACTAGTCGTGGCCGTTTATCCTCTTTTTACAGAAAAATTCTTGATACTACCTTCGGGATATTGCTACTGCACTTCGGATCACGAAATTACTTACATCCTTAGGGTTCGCAGTTCTGCTGCCCTTATTTTTCTTTTTCTTTTGGTTGGGATATCATCCAATGACTTCTCCCGCTCTGGGTGAAGCGGAAGGGCGTGTCAGACTTTTAATGACTAAAACCTATCCGTGTTCCTTCAGTTGCTTGTGCCAGGGCCGCGGTAACTCTCATTCAAATTTATCCGCGACCCAGTTCCGCTGCCCATTATCAATAGATACTAGATGTTCGGTAACTAATTTAATTTTAGGGATGAATTGCTCTTATTTCGCTTAGCTTGCTTATCAAAAGAACATAGTTTATAACACAGCACTTTATCATATCGCAAGTGAAGTTGGTGAACCCAGAATTAAATTCGCTTTTATTTTGTAACCTGCTACCTATTTGCGTCATTCCTGTTATACATTCTTTTTTCCCTCTCACAGAGAAGAGGCCTGTGTCCTAGCAGTGGGAACATTAAAAAGGCTGATGATGATTATGATGATAGAATAGAATAGAATACTCTTTATTATGTACACCATAAAAGTTACAGAAAGTATAGAAGAAGTAAACATTACACTGGGTTTTTTTTTTTTTTTTGTCGACGGGGAAAATCATCTTATGACAAATCCCGCTCTACATTACACTGGGTGACACAACGGGCGGCCTTATCGCTAAAACACAGGAACTGCATTTTTGCATCGGCTAATACATAATTATATAAACCGTACTATTTAATTCTTCTCTGTTCTTTCTTTTCTTAAATTCTTAATTGGAACGTTTCTTTTAAGTTTTATAATAATAATAATAATTAAGCCATTTATTCCCGAAAAGATAATTACATTAAATAGAAATAAAAAAAAAAGACATTCGTAAATTATATATCATAACATGCTTTGAATTAATTACATTAAATAAAAAACATTCATAATATAAGTCATAAATAATAATTAAATAAAATAAAATCATCAATTAATAAAGTATACAAATATGTCTAAATCAGTTCCAAATGTCCTATAAGTTATTTATTGGGTGCCCAATTTAGGGCGAAGGCCTCCTCCATCTTACGCCATTCCTCTCTGTCCTGGGCTATTCTAGTCCAGGTGGGGCCGGCCACAGCCGCAATGTCGTCGCACCACCGGCGTCTGGGTCTGCCTCGGGTGCGTGGTGCATCTCGTGGGTACCAATGGAGAATCTTCTCACTCCAACGTCCATCTGTGGCTCTGCCTACGTGTCCTGCCCGTCGCCATTTCAACTTGCAAGCTAATTCCCCAGCATCTATTATTTTAGTGCATAATCGTATGTCCTCGGATCTTTTTCGGTCTCGGAGTTTGATTCCTAACGTACTTCTCTCCATTGCTCGTTGGAAGGCTCGTAGTTTGTTTGTGACTGCTTTTGTTAGTGTTCAACTTTGACAACCGTAGAGTAGAGTAGGTAATATAATAGTGTCCATTGCTTTCTTTTTCAGGCAAATAGGGATGCGGGATTTAAATACATCTTTCAATGACCAATAGCTTCTCCATGCATTCTTTATCCTGCGATCTACTACAGTTTAAGTAAGTTTATTAAATGAAAAATTTTGCCCAAGATAAACACAATTGTCTACGTATGCGATTGGTCTGTCCTGTATCGCTGTTGGTACTCTTATGCCATTAGTTAAAAGACATGTTTTTTCAGCGTTCAGGTGAAGACCGCATTTTCGGCTTTCCTTATCTAATGACTTCAACATGCGTTCAAGTTCTGAGTGTGTTTCGCTTAGTAGAACAATATCATCCGCGAAACGGAGATGGTTCAGGAACTCGCCGTTTATGCTGATACCGACATTGTGCCAATCTAACTGTCTGAATATGTGCTCCAGAACCGCGTTAAACAAGCTAGGTGAAATGGGATCTCCCTGCCTTACTCCTTTTTTGATGGTAAATGGCTCTCCTTTTTTTTCCAATTTAGTGACTGATTTGCTGTTCTTATAAATCTCTTTCAAATTTTTTATATATTTTAAATTTACTCCTTGTTCATGCCAAGTTTGTTATTGCTGTTTCTAATTTTTGTGACTATGGTAGAGTAGGTATTCTGTATGTTTGTGAATTCTATGTTGTTTATAGCTTCTGAAAAATCTTCCCTTAAATACTCTTGTTCAGAAGGTGTAATATCGGTAATCTTTTTCTCTCCGAAATGTTTTCTTGAAGTAATGCGCTTGTTGTGGAGTATTAGTGATGCACGCACCATTCTATGATCAGTAGGATGTGTAGTAGTTATGACATCGACGTTATGAATACTGTTGTTGTTTTTTGTTAGGATGTAGTCAATTTCATTTCGTGTAGTGCCATTAGGGTGCAGCCAAGTCCATCGTCGTTTCGGTTTCTTCATATAGTAGGTATTTGAAACATGTAGCTGATGTTCAAAACAAAAATGTATTAATAGCTGACCTCTTGGACTTCGTTTCCCGTATCCCCACGGTCCCATAACATATTTATCATCACTATGGGGCAGACCAATCTGAGCGTTAAAATCGCCTATAATCAATGTATCTTTGTTTGTGTTTTCCATCGCTTTCCTGAGGTCCTCGTAAAATTTATCTATTTCTTCCAATGATGATTTTTCTGTAGGAGCGTACACCTGAATAATATGAATAGTTTTACATTCTATGTGTATGCTCAACTTAGCCACTCTGTCAGAGACTGGTGCAAAACCTTTAAGTGTTTTATACAGGGTGTATTTTAAACCGGGCAAGCCTGAACGTGGTGGAAATAAAAAGCATCTATTGAAGTATCTTTTTATTGTTTCAGTTGCGAACCTAGGTGTGAATGTGCTTTCGCTAGACAGTTTCCTTTTTTCGTTATTTTTTCTTAATTAAGTTTTCACTTTGTAAGGTTGTTGGAGCGGAAATCGTCTGCTCTTCTTGAGTTTTCTTTTTTTCTTAAAAACAGTGTGGAACTTTTGTTTTTTATTTCGACTAACTTACTAGTATTTAGTAACAAAGTACCCTTGTACACCCACTGTTGTACATATACTACTAAGATTCATCAGGTGACGAACCTACAGTTCATTAATAGACAAGAATGCGTTAATTATTTACTTAAATTCAGTGTCACCTATTAACTAATACAAAGAGCCATTATCAGGGCACTTTAAGAATCCTGGAAGTCTTTAAGCTCAGATCGAATGGTCACTAAAGCCGTAGTCATTCACTTGTACGCTATCTTAGACCAAATAGCCAAAATAAATCAAAAATTACCAATGTTGGAGTCTAGATGATCACAGAATCTTTTTGCTGATAAGAGAATAACTACTCAAACTTGTGAGAAATCCCTTCGGTCGCCTTTTTAAGATAAACTACGCTCCATATTTCTTGTGGATACTATAAAAGTATTGCCAAGTCGTGCTGCAATATCCACTTACATATTTATGATAATAATGTACTTAGTTGTAGTACGAGATTACGAAAGAGTTCGTCTGGGAAACTGCCAACGTACATTTTGTGCAACCAATGAGCAGTACTGTGTTCGATACTCCAATTACATAACTTCTTATATATAGGATTTTGATGAAAACTCCAAATGCATTGCTTCATATTATTATCTTTGACTACATAATTGGTCTACTCGACAACGTAAATAAAGCAATTAATGTTGCTAGGATTGAGAAAATGAAAGGTATACTGGTTATTGATTATTTGTTACCCGATCAACGCGCTGATTTATTATAATATAATCAGAGATGTTTCAGGTGGATTGCTGCTTGTCTAAAAACAATAAAACATTGGTAATTTACACCTTATATTTTTAAACGTCTCTTTTTAACGTCGTCCATAGCTTGATTTGCTATTATTATTTTAAAAAAAAACACTACGTTTACTATAATATGTCTTTCAAAATCCTTGTAAGCAAGTAATCTTATGTTACTCTTACAAACAATATACTAATTTCGTCTATCTCTTTATTGGCTTAAAAATACACCCAAAGATTAAGTTCTTCTGCAAAAAAAAATAGATACCGCTAAATTTAATGAATATTTCGAAAGTTCGATCTTTTGAGGATTGTTCCCAGAGGTTTAAAAGTGAAGCAGGGCTTTCAAAGGGTTGTAAAAAAGATGGATTGAAAACTCAGGCATAGTTTTATTAGCATTTTTATTATGGAGTCCATTTTTGGAATGTTGAATGTGGTCGGGCAAAAGAAAGGCAGCTGGGAACTGTAACTGTCTGTAGATATTACTTTTAATAACTAGATTATCCCATATTGCACCGACCCTAAAAATATTGGGATAAGGGGCGAGTCGATGATGATGTTTCCCTTTTACTGGCCAAAGGTGATACAAAAAGGAGATGTTTTGAACACCTAAAAACACACTTTGCTTACTTACTTGTGACTTTTTTATGCCGTAAATACAAAAGATTGGTCAGAAAGGTCTGCAAGGTTTCTAACTACTGTTCAAACTGCACCGAATTTAGTTTAGTAATAGGTTCTTGTAGAAACCTAAAGAATACCTAGATAGAGAAATTGGCAATACATAAAAAGTTTTCTAATCTATAGTTGTCGAGCTCTGATGTTTATTGATGAGAAACTGGACCAACAAGCAAATAGTGTGATTTATAGAAACTGTTCGGTGTATAACATTAATGATAATTTCCCAACCAGGAAATTAATAAATCAACACCAAGACCGAGCATTCGATAATAACATAATGACCGAACCTCCAGTACTTTGCACTGATCGTTCGAACAAATTCTAATATTTATGACGTTTATATGATGATGGATGACGTCACCGTTCACGTAATTTTCATAACAAATGTTTCCAAATGCTTAGCGATTTGTGTCTCGTTAAAAATGGTTTTTGTTCGATTTAGGCGTATTTTGGAAGGTACTGGTGCACCTATTTGAAGCCTTGATTTACTGAAGTTCTAAGTTTTATATTATAAATATTGAGGAAGCCACCATGAATGGCTAAAGTAAAATAGGGATTCATGGTGTTTTATCTAAAGATGTAGATTCTCTTGAAGAATGTAGCAAATAAAATAGAGATTTTCCCTTTCAGTCATATGCAACTACGTTAAGATATGAACTGAGTTTAGAGGTTTTCAAACCCCAGCTACTTTAAATTTGAACTCACCCGCTGTAAAATAAAATCCAGTAAATATGACAACTACTTAGATGACAGAAAAGCAGGTTTGTGTCTAGAGAAATCGTCACAAATGTAGGTAATATATTAGTACAGGAACTAAAATGATAGTCTGAACTCTGAAATAATTTTCACTCATTTTTCGGGTGACTTCGTAATTGGAATTTTAATTAAAATAGTGTAAGTACTAGTTGCAACTCTGTATGAGAGAATTTTTTGCTCATTTAAATAGTTCATGCTACTAATAGTGGACTTTTTTGTTTACAGGTACGTGCCCTCCAATGGCGTAATTTCAACTGAAAATTGTCGTGAGTTTCTACTTGTGTTTCAAATATCAAAATCTTTTGGCATTGAACTACTGTTATTTTGACTAGATCGGTCCTGCATTTAAGGAATTTGCAGACGAAATGCTTAAATTATAGTTTTTGGTATTATAAAATGCTAACGCCAAACGTGGAAAAATAAAATAGCCTACCAAATACCTCATCTGTTTATTCAGGAAATAAGTTTAATAACTTACTGCGATTACCATCCCTTCTTACTTTATATTATGGACAACATCTTTTTTGACACGCTTTTATTTGTTTGATTGTTTATTTCAACTATATGTGGTCTACCTAGTATGTGGTAGCAATTCTGTTTAAAAGTAGTTATCTCAAAACACCTCAAAATTCCAAACAAAGGAACAAAACTCCGTAACGGAATAAAAATTTGCAACTGTCTTAAACTGAACTTAGAACTCTGTCGCAAAGAAAAAGGAATGCGTTAAAGAGTCCATTAGCAATCGCGGCATCATTTAAAATTTCGAAGTATATATATATATGTATATATATCACTGGTCAAAACTTGCCACACATTTTCCTTTGAGTCTCAAACTTTCGAGACCGAATTTAACGGTTCACACACTTGAAATTATTTGAGTGTAAAGACTTCAGACAGGGACACATTTCTGTTTTCACATTGTCGTTAATTTACTGCATTATTAAAAGTTGGTCAACTTGCCGCTTAAATCTTGCTACTTTTACTGTGTATCGGTATTTGCGTAGCGTGAGATTAATTGAAACACTGTGAGAGGGTAGATAATGGGGGTAATCATATTATGTATATGTTCTTAATAGGAGCTTAAGTTCAATGTTTACGTTCAGAGTGTGATTTTGCTCATCTTCAAATGGGTAAAGACAGTTTTGTGTTTTGAACGTGTTTATAAACACAGGTTATCTGTCTTATTCTGTTCATTACGACTGAAACGTGACGAAGTCTTTTGAAAATACAAAAGTTCTTTTGAACGATTCTAAGTTCATTATGTTTTTCCATTAGGATTTTATAGAGCTTAATAGATCATGAGAGAAACGGGAGGAAATAAAAAAATTGTGAGCTTTTCTGAAAGAGGAACACTCATATGCATATTTCATGGAATATTAGAAATGCTTTTACCGTTTTATAGTATAGATGGCACCTCATGTCTTCCATATTAATCTGTTTCGTATCTCTGTAACAAATATATGAAGTGTATTTCTCACAGAAACACAATCTAAGTATCCTCCAAAGTAACTCGATAACTCTTTCATGAACAATAACTACACTAACTCTATATTCCAAGTTTTCCGTCAATTCTGTGACACCCAATATATATAAACGTCACGACGCCCCACAAACCCTTACAAAAGTTACAAATGGCCAACATTATTCCTGTGTTAGATAAGTACTTTATTTATTTTAAGTAGGCCACCGTTCACTATCGGGAGAGATTTAACAAGTTAGCTGCGCGGTTCATTTGTTTGCTAGCCTCGAATCTGTGCGTTGCAACGTCGTGGGTTGCATTCATCGCCTATCCAGTCCTAGACACCTAACTTAATGCTATAATTTTTGTTTAAAGACTATATCCTAGACTATATCCTAGATTGCACGAGTAAGTAGAGAGCGGGGTAAAGTACAATTTTGGAGTAAGACATAACTACTCTTTTGCGTTTCTGTCATCATAAGTTGACATAAAATAAGAAATGTGTATCCTGTTCTGCGGCGTTTTAAGGCTAAATAGGTGATGGTCGCAGTGGACGATTCCAATCATATTTTCACACCAAGCGAAACTATACATGCTTAGATGCCTTTCTGTGGATCTCCGCCTCTACTCAGAGCATAAATGTCACAGTATAACAAATGTCGTAAAACAATACTGGATATACTGTTAATATATTCATGTTTTTGTTTTGTATTTCTATAGCATGAGTATATATGTTACGGGTGGCAGATTGAGCAAGCTAATTTTTTTTTGCTTTATTAAAGTTATTTTCATATTTGCATATTTTTTTAGTTTACTATTTAGTATGATAGGCATACTAAATAGTAAACTATATATAGGTAATGTTTTATGGATGTTATTAACTACATCATACGGATTTGCTCCTATAATGTGGCGTAGGTAATTAATACTTAATTATAAATCCTGAGCAGGTATTAAATATTGGCTTTTACGTAGATCTATTAGCCAGGTATCCTGAGGGCATAGCCTACTTAGATCTAATCTATATTAAATACCTTATTGGGAAATGCACAGTACGCGTTTTACGTGGAGGGATCAGACAGAAAAGTAGCATTCACCCTTGTTAAGATAACCTCGTAGGTAAATATATCAGTTCTTAGACCCACATTTTGGCCACAAGACACTTCTTTTGAATCCACAACGTAGACTCAGTATGATGTGTGGTACAGTGGTGGGTACAGTCTCCTTGTGGGAAACGTACTTTAGGATTTTTCAATTGGCAAACCAGCTAGAAGTAAGTAACACAGATCATTGAATGTTTGATAAAGTTTCAGCATTACTCATGAAACTCAAAAATTAACTGATTCTGAAAGATGTTTGAAGCCTGATCTGACGCCAATCTTGCCAAGGGGTTTTGTGTAATCAGTGACCGGTTTATGGAGTTCTGATAAAGCTTTTGCTCCGTGTAAAATACTTGTATCAATCTGCATCTGGTTAGACTGGAAGCTGACCCCAATATAATTGAAAACTGCATATAAAGCAGATTGAACTTATTCCGACAGTTATGCCGGCATAAGTTCACCGGAATTTATCTAGAGTTAAAACAAGACCTAATTATATTAAACGAATGTCTCAACGAAGTTGGTCCACCCAAACACAAGGCTATAAATTATGGTAATTAAACAAACACTGGGGCAAATGTCATCGGCCATTCAACTTGGCATTTAATGAAATAAATTCAGAACTTGTTTCAGTTTCCCATTCGTTTATCATGTCCACTGAAGCTGCGTGCACGAAATAACTGAGGGTTCATTTAAATTAATGCTAGTTTATAATATTGTCATGAGTCATCAGTATCCTGGCTTTTACCCAACTCGATCAGATAACTAGTAAACATTGCAGTAAAGGGTTCTAGACAGAGTATCATTCTATCACCGATAACGACTGTCAAAAGGTTCAAAATGTGTGGCATTGTGATGCACGACCGAAAATTTCGCATTTCGGCAATCGCAACAATACCTAGATAGCATGTACCTTGGCAATTACTGGAACAGGGCGTTCCCGTGTGATTATTTTCCACCTGCATGGGGCGAAGCCGCTTGCAAAGCTAGT
Organism: Orthosia gracilis; assembly: GCA_947562075.1. Classification (NCBI taxonomy): domain Eukaryota; kingdom Metazoa; phylum Arthropoda; class Insecta; order Lepidoptera; family Noctuidae; genus Orthosia; species Orthosia gracilis. The sequence goes on along the minus strand of OX387266.1, from coordinate 7,888,269 downwards.
TTAAAATAATTTAAGGATTTGCAATATTCAGAGACAGTATCCGAGTTAATTGCCGAACTATTTGTTCGTTCGTTTGTTCCAGCTCCTCCAGCTGTCTTCTACGGGGTCTGCCACTATGCCTTGTAGCTGCATCAGGGCTCCACATAGTAGCTGTTTTAACTCACAGCTCATTGGGAATACGATAGACGTTGCCAATCCTGTCCCACTTCAACTTTTTAGCTTTTTAAGCGTCGTAAGTTATCTGTGTTTTGTGTGTTTTAAAGCAAAGACTGATTTGTTAATTTGTTCCTTTAATTTTCCTTTTAGAATACTGAGTTCCATCGCACAAATGAATGTTGAAATGCTTTGTAGGTACAATACCAAAATCTTCAAATCCATCTTATTCATCCAAGAGGTTATCGATACCCATTTTCCGACTGATATCGTCTTGACTACCTTCAACTGAACCTTTATCTTTCATGGCTGATAACACAGCAATAACCGCTCCAATATTCTCAAAATCATGGACTGACTTAACTGGAACACTTTTGAAAACCTTGGACCAAAGCCATATATAGTATTTTCTGGTAACTTCTCACCAGAAAATACTTTTATCCTCAAAATAATTTGAGGACCAGTTTATATAGAGCTCCCTAAAAGTTGTTCGCCATAGAATTCAGAATTGGATTGTTCAAAATTCTCTTTGGCCTACACTGAGCCTGAGTTCTAGCAAGTTTATGTTCAGCTGTTTAGATATAGCTGTGAAAATTTGAATATGATGTTCAAGATTCGTTATATGTATTCCCATTTAAGAAAAATATGTATTTTATTGGTTTTCTCACAAAAACGCTTCGTCATGAATATATATATATATATTATATATATATATATATTCATGACGAAGCATTATATATATATTTATTATATATATATATATATATCACCAAACCGCACTGGGACCGCGTGGTAGATAACCCATTCCCTCTCAAAGAGAGGAGGTCTGTGTCCCAGCAGTGGCAACATTAGAAGGCTGATGATGATGACCGATATACTTCCTGCTGGTATAGACCAAATGTTTCGTCGGATTTTGACCAACAATCCAGTCTTTCGATGAGCCAAGTACGAAGAGCACTTTGCCGTTCCTTGACTGGAATTTTGATAGACAAATCCTGAAATGATAACCATCGTAATTTTTAATTTACTAAAACTTAAATGTAAAATCAAGATGTAAAGTTAAATTTCAAAACTTGAAAGAGGAAAAATACTGTTATACTCTAATTATAATGTATTTTTGTAGACTCTATTTCCACAATTTTACAGCAACTTTTATACTTAAATATACATATGTTTTGTAACTCAAGGTTTGAACTTCCAAAAATTATTCCAGCTTTTGATCGCTGTCATATATAGGCGTATCTTCAAGTTATGCTCTTGCGGGGTAGACAGGTCTCCAGTTTATGTCAGTAATGAGAATAGCAATGTAGCTTGAAACGATAATTAGGCCGGTAATTAGTGCTTTCAGCTCAAAGGGTCGGGTTAGATGAATGTATGCATGTCAGGATGGGTAGTTATTTAGTGTTTAAGACTGTGTTACAAACATAGGTACGTGTTTGGACTTGAAACTAGCATTTTTCTGTGGATACGCTGCCGTAGGCTATGCCACAGGAACCGTGCATTTTGCATTAGAAATATTCTAAGACAGACTAGACTAACACCGGTAGTAGTAGATCAAGACTTTTAGAAAATATCGTTTGTAAACTAATAAACACACAATTTTAGCCTTATAGTATGAGTGAAGCACTAAAAGAAAAAGAACGAGAATATATATTTTTTTTCAATAAAGACCTCCTATTCACTACTCCTACTCCCTACTCCCTACTTCTACTCCTATTCCTATTTCACTACTTACAAAAAAGAATGACCATTTTATTAGTAAATTTCAATATTGAATGGTGGTTTCTTTTTGCCACAAAAACATTGCTCAACATTGACATGTCTCCTACATCGTATTCCAAACACTCGAACCCCCTACTAAACAGTTTAAAGACCTCTCCGTTTTATAATCAGAGCATTATCTTTCCCTTGCCGCAAATAAGGAAATAAGTCTAAAAGCTCTTACGAAAAGGATCGCGGACATCTTCAAGTCGGATCGTACGAAATGGAATCCGTCAATGACAGCTTATCTTGATCAAATGTTCGTGCCATCGATCATCTAGCTAGGTCTTAAGGCGGCTTCAGACGGTGCGCGATATTGCTAACGGACGAAGAGCGTACTGTCGCACCGCGAGAAGAGTGCAGTGTGTCTATTGGACCAACTCAACCCTCCAATTAACGATATTCCTATAGGTCAAGAAGTTCTTTTAGTGATGTATCATAGCATGCTAGGAACGGTAACTGTGACCTGGCAGGCATCAGTCCTGCACGTGATCGGCTTCGAATCTCAAGACCGACGCAGACTGGCACGCACCAGTGGCTGTCTGTTTTCCTCAGCCGTGCGTGATAATCCGAATCACATACCATGCGAAGTCAGCTTTAGAAACCAAATGGCATGTTGCGAGCGTACCACATGGCAATGCAATGTCCTGCAGTATATAACTTTATTTTGAGCCATGGGTACGGACAAAGTTGGTGGATGCGAGATTGTGAGGCTTGTTATGTGTTCGGTGAATGTATGTAGGCTGCTTGCTGTGAATGTTTGTAAGAATGGCGGCTTATGTATGTGAGCTCTTGCGACAATCTCATGTGTCAAGGAGCAACCATAATAGTACTTACTACTCATACTACCATAATGTTAGTTATGCAGGCAGCAGAGTCGAATTAAGTAAGTTAGTGAAACATCGCAGACGTAATGGGTTTGGATAAAAAGTCTAAAAGCTTAGGTTGCGAATAGTAGAGCTATTTACTTGAAATTATGAGTCTACGTTTGTTTTTATTCATCGTCGTTAGATACTGATGAACATCAGGTCTACGAAGTTTTGAAAATTATATCCTGCATGTGACCGAAAATAGTAGCATAGCAAAAACAGAAGCATGTCTATTTCAACTGCCAAACATACATAGTTGTTGTTCCTGTTTGAAAAGTGTATAACATTTTCTCAAGACGAGTTCAGCTGTAAAAAAATGAAAAAATGACAGCTAAAAGCGAAGTAAGCGGGAGCCCTGTATTGAAGGAGCTTGGGGAGCTATTTAACTCTGTCCTGTTCTCTGGCAGAACTCCAGTGGCGTGGCAGAGGAGCGTGGTCGTTCTTTTCTTTATAAAGTTTGACAAGACCCTTTTGAAGAATTACAGACCCATTTCGCTTCTCAGTCACGTTTTTAAGTTGTTTTTGAGAGTCGTCACAAATCGTCTAGCGCGAAGACTCGATGAGTTTCAGCCACCGGAGCAGGCCGGGTTCCGAGGAGGATACAGCACCATAGACCACATCCACACAGTGCGGCAAATTATACAAAAGTGCAAAGAGTATAATCGGCCCCTGTGTTTTGCTTTTGTGGACTACGAGAAGGCCTTTGACTCCATCGAAACCTGGTCTGTTTTGGAGTCTATGCAGTGATGCCAAGTTGACTGGCGATACATCCAAGTGCTGAGATGTCTTTATGAAAACGCAACAATGACCGTCCAAAGTCAGGACCGGCAAACTAGGCATATCTCACTGCGTCGAGGGGTTAGACAAGGGGACGTAATTTCCCCGAAATTGTTTAGTAACGCAGTGGAGGATATGTTTAAAACGCTGGACTGGGAAGGACGCGGTATTAATATAAACGGCGAGTACATCTCACACTTGAGATTTGCGGATGACATCGTCATAATGGCTGAGTCGCTGCATGACTTGCAGCAGATGCTGGATGGCCTAGCTGATTCTTCTGCTCGCATCGGTCTCCGGATGAACTTGGATAAAACCCAGGTTATGTTCAATTCACACGTCACTCCGGGATCGATTGTGGTCAATGGCGGTGCTCTCAAAGTTGTTCGAGAATACGTTTACCTCGGCCAAACTCTGCAGTTTGGTAAGAACAACTTTGAGAAGGAGGCTAGCAGAAGAATACAGCTGGGCTGGGCGGCGTTTGGAAAACTTCGTCGAGTCTTCTCGTCGCGAATCCCACAAAGCCTGAAGACTAAAGTCTTCAACCAGTGCGTCCTACCTGTTATGACCTACGGTGCCGAGACGTGGACACTCACAATACGGTTGGTCCATCAGTTCAAAGTTGCTCAGCGAGCTATGGAAAGGGCTATGCTCGGAGTCTCTCTAAGGGATCGAATCCGAAACGAGGTGATCCGGCAGAGAACCAAAGTTGTCGACATAGCTCACAGAATAAGTAAGCTGAAGTGGCAATGGGCCGGCCATATAAGTCGTAGAACCGATGACCGTTGGGGTCAACGTGTTCTTGAGTGGAGACCGCGAACTGGTAAACGTAAGGTAGGACGCCCTCAGGCTAGGTGGAGCGACGATCTTCGCAGGGTAGCTGGTAGCAGCTGGATGACAGTTGCCGAAAATCGAACCAAGTGGCGTGCAATTGGAGAGGCCTTTGTCCAGCAGTGGACTGTTATAGGCTGATGATGATGATGATGATGAAAAGCGAAGTATAGGAGAAGACATGTTGCGCCGACCCAAAATAAATTGGTATCACTGCGAAAGAATGATGATGACGACCTCAATAACATGAAGGATGAACACACACAACTCGTAACAGAAGGTTCTTTGCATGCTACAGGTATCCGATACCATTTCTCAACAGATCCCCGCAATTAATTTAGTCCTTATTTGTGCGGAACAATAAAAATGATTTAAGAATGCAGTTTCATCATATATTTCTGTTTAATCCGGTTAGTCTGCCATTTTGGCAAACTCTCCAAAATGTTTGTTATACATTTTTTTGCGTCCCGCGTTAATTTAATTTATAGTGTAATTATTAAAACTCGCTGACATGCAAACATTTTTCACGATGGGATGTTAAATCATAACAGATTTTAAGTCTGACTTTGCTCACTTAAATAAAATAAAAATTCTATGTTTAAAGTAGTCTTATAAAAAAAACGTGAAATTGTAAAAAAAAGTATTTAATCAAACTTCAAAAGTTACAATCACAATAAAAAATAAATCGACACGAAATGAGCGGTGAAGCAATGTTATAGGCAGGTCTACGCCCGGCCTTTTATACGCGTGGCCGCGCTGGAGTCTTCAGTGTTACCTAGTTAATAGTAGGTTTTAATATTCATTGCTAATCAGCGAATTGGAAATGGAAAAAGCATAACGGTTTTCTGCTTACGCCTACTAACATGGGACAAGGACAGGAAGGTGACGATGAAAAAACTTTTTTAATTCAGCGTTACAAATTAATTAAAATTTACCTTTTAAATCACTCCTAACAAAAGTTTCAGCTTTTTACATAAAGTATGTCCCTCTAAACTCTCGAATAAGACCATTTGATACTTCAATTATTTTGAAAGGGTTCTAAAAAACCCCAACACCCTTCCCACACAACTTTTCAACGGTTAAAACTGTTTGAAACATCTAAAATTGGATCAAAAAGTATGGAGATGTCATTTGCATATCTTTTGAGAAATGTTTAAGCATTTCTGGGTTATTTTTGGCATTTTGGAAATTTTACTGGCAAAGCAGCTACATCATTAAACGGTAAAGCCGTTTAATGATGTAGCTGCTTTCTTTGAGTAAATGGTTTTAATAGAGTGTTAGGAATCTTAGTTTCCTTGTTCACTTAAAAGGAAGCTTACCTATACCAGAGTCTCAGCGATAAGAAAGAAAATTTGGTTCAAATAAATGTCACTAGATGGCGCGATATGCATCGACCTGTTATTGAATGTGTGTAAGAATAAAATTTTTTGGAATTGAACATAAAAATTGTATGTTCTTGTTTAACCAACTCTCCTAAGCAAAAAAACTATGGAATATTGGGCTCTTAATTCATATTTCAAAGATTATTTGAACGAATCATTTAAAATTGATGATAATAGATGGCGCGATTTCAAATTTTGTGAGGCATTCCACATGATTGTTTAAATTTGCATTGTAATACTTTTTGATGCAAGGAAACTGTAAAAAAGAACGCGCAAAAATATACTATAAAATAAACCTTCACTCTATTTAAAGAAAAAAATATTCACGAACCGAGTAAACCCTTTAACTTGCAAGCTGCTGCTAACACCATCTATCTATCGCCGTAGAACGGAACCGAACGCGATTGATGGACAAAAAAATAATCGGTTTAATCAGACAAAAAACACGAGTTAGGTACGTCGGCACGGTTTCTTTGTATGGGATGAGGCATCTTTATGGTAGTATTATATTATCCGTGCCTAAATCTAGCCTTTTCAAGCTGGGCTGTGGTCAGCGGCAAATCTTGTCAGATGCGGTTGTAGTGCATGCGGGTCCAGCATATTTTATATGTGGCCACTGCTATCTGACAGCCATGGCAGTAACAGGTTACATCAGTTGACAGATTTCTGGACTCGTATTACCAACAATTTTCATAATTATTGAATATGAAAACTGGTATTAAAGTTTTAGCGTACCACAGCCTATATAATCATTACTTTCGAGGAACTATCTGTTAGTTTGGTGGCCATAAAATATTTAATCTCAGCCACAATTGGATAAACGATGTTTGATTTCGAAAATGATAAATTCGAATGTTTGTAAAAGTTCTCTCTGCCGCCTCGCTCAATGACTTAAGAGGACTACACTTACTGAATAAATTCCTGGATAAACACATCCCATCACATCTCAACGGCTGATTAAAATTCTGTATGAGACTTGGTACAAAAAACTTTGAATTGGAATAGAACAGAAGGCACTTTCAATGCCAGATATATCCTTTCCCTTGATATTTATAATTTCGTTTTACACGCGGGCGAAGCCGCTGGCTAAAGCTATTAGAATATAATCCACACATTAAACTTTATCATCAGAAGTGAGTGAATGAAATTTCACCACCGCTCTCGTCCAAAACACTAATTCCTTATCAAGTAACGAAGCCGTACTTCATGTAATCCAACTCGGATTGATAGTGCAACAGTAATGCGTGTATCACTTTCCTCAACAATCTGCTCTGGGGCCTATTTAATAAATGCGATAACTTATGGAATTGGAATAAGAAAAGGGTGCAAGGTATTAATTACGTTTATTTTTCTGTTTTAGGTAAGATGATAAAGATTTTGAGCTTCAAACATTCAGTGAGTCAATATAGTCTCTTATTTTAACTGTGTACTAAAAAATCTATCCCAGTTTTCAAATATTTTGAAAACTTTACGCCTCTACAAAAGAATACCGTGAAAATGCAAAAACCTCGTCGTTTTAATATCGTGGTGCGAATCTAATTGGATGTCAGTATTTCGGCAGCATGTGCAATACATATCCTGAATGAGTTATGGTGACTTATTGTGTTTTGTCAGCGGTGCGAGAATAGCGAAAGTTCAAAATGTTATGTATTTTTTTACATTCGGCAAAAGTTATCACAAGCGCTGAAAAACAATCACGTTGGACCTTCTGGCCCTAGATACGTTTTGTCTCATCTTAAAAGAAGTCTTACATAACCGCAGCATTCAATTTTTTTTTTTATGTTAAATAATTTTATTAAAAGCAAATCAGCAAAATCGTTTACATAGTTTAGCAGTAATAAAGAGATGATAATATATACATACTGTAATTAGGAATGTATGTGTCGTAGACAACTAGCCTACTCATCCAATAAGTTAACAGCCTAGCCTTTCTACTAAACGACGCTCAGCTTCAACTTCTGCTTACCAAAATGGTAGCTTAGGTAAGGCTGTCACACCAAGGATATAAATATTACACGCTTGTAAGATAAAATTGTTAAAAAATATATAAACAACCGAATTGAGAATCTCCTCCGTTTTGGGAAGTCGGTTCAAAATAAAGAGCGCATCACATATACCTTTCTACCAAACCGCTTTGTATTCTATTCTATCCGTGTCTTGACAATAAGTCACCTTTTACAATTCGGAACCGACAAAGAGCACACTCAAACTTGAGGTTTTGCCAAGACTGAAGTGTTGGCTAGCTATACCTACCTACCTAGGAATAATCGAATCAGGAACTGAATGGGGCCAAATGTAGGACTCTTTTTTGCACATCCGTGAAAATGAATTATAATACATTTAATTAAAAAAATACGAAATATCGCATCGATTTATCGAGGGTGTGGGGAAAAGTTTTATAGTAAGACTGTACGCCTCCATTTGGCAAATCATGTCTAAAGTCCTATGTAATATTATTGACACCTACCTATTCGCCTACTTCGCCTACTGCTATTAACCGGTTCCAAATCTGAATCCGGAATGCTGTTAAAACTTGAAGATAAACAAAATTGAAACTTCCTCACGCTCAGATTTTTTGAAACCATAAGTGCTCAAATTAACTGAAGTAAATATTCACTTACCTACGCTTTTTTCCTATGGCGGCAGAAACTACAGAACCTCACTCTTTAAGATCCATACACACTCATTTTGCTTCTTTTACATTTATACATCTAGGGTCTACACTTAGGGTGTTTTTAGTATCACGCGGAAATGACGCGGATTTGCTCACGCACGCGGGATTGGCCTGCATTTGGCCCCGCATGCGTAGTACAGTACAATGTAAAGCCCGCGTGCGTGAGCAAATCCTCGTAATACTAAAAACACCATTATTACACCAAGTATTTTCTAAAAACATGTGTCCCAAATTTATATAATAAATATTTATCAGTCATCAGAAAAAGCGCGCGACCGCAAACCACCACAATCGCAAACTTGTAGAAATACAGCGCTACAGCGCCGTGCAGAATTTTTCCATCTCAGAACATTAATTACGCTAGCGGCTGAATGGTGAAAAACCAATATTTGGTTCTGAATATATGTTTTTGTCTGGCACGATTGTGAATTCCTGATAAGATTCTTTGAATGTTTTTTGTGTTACACATAAAGTAGCATGATTAGCACATAAAGTAGATTTTAAGATTTATGTCAGGAATTCACAATGATAAAGGGGAATCTGTTTTTTTTGTGTCTTTCATACTGTGTGTGAGTAAAGGCTTCTTACGATCCGGAATGGCGTTTGTTTTAGAACAGACAGACAGTAAGTAGAGGATTGAGTATGATAAACATATGGACTTCTTCATCGTCTTAGCGTATCGATGAGAAACAGTTTTTTTTACCCGACTAGGGCGAACCTCCGTAGCGCCTATACATTACATACAGCCTATACAATCTATTCGTTATTAAGGATCGGGTAACATAGAATATAAATTAAAACATCCGTAGTCAGGTAACAGTTTTTAAACTTTTTACTTGTTAATTAAATACTTTGCTTGGTCTAGTATTCAACCACGGCAACGTCCTCCACTGACGCAGTCACGATGCACGGTCGGGCAAACTTAGCCTTGCCAAACTAATTCAGTCTAAAATCGCCAAAACACAGTGGATCATAGCTATCAGTGCCTGTTTCTTCTTTGTTTCAGCTTAGCTTGTAAATCCCATCCATTTTGCGATTTGTGAAAATCATTTTTCTGATAGAATGTCACTTTGTCTAGAGTCTCTGGATATTCTTAAGTATCATTACTTAAGCCTTTTTAATTCACTCCACCATCATACTAAGACAGACAATAAAGTAATTAAATTGATCTTTATTAACAGAAAAGAGGACCATTTCTCTATGATGGCGACCAAATTTTTGCATCATGTCGAGGGTCTATTTGACCCGACGTAATTTGATGTAAAAAAGGCTTTTTGTCAATATTGACGACGAGGGTGCAGAAAAATAATAAGAAGGAACTTTTGAATGGGCAATGGAGATTCTTTTACTATGAACGATCTGTTATATCGCTCATTTGCGAGAAGCTTGGCATAACTCTAAAAGAGCAATTATTGGGTATGATGATTTAAAAGTTTAAAAAATAAAAGAATACATAATACAGTAAATAATATTATAATATTATAATATTTACTGTATTATGTATTCTCTTATTTTCTTTTTTTTTGTAGTAAATAATATTTTGTGATTTTATGTTTTGACTTTTATTTTTTAAACTTTTAAATCATCATACCCAATAATTGCTCTTTTTGAATTATGGCAAGCTTCTCGCAAATGAGCGATATGTATACTTATATCAAACATGAATGTGGTAATATTTCAACCAGTAGGTATGTCTATTTATGATGGATGGAGTAAAAAATGATGATCGCAATAAATTTAGTTTTGAACTGTAACAGGTACGTCGTGTTGCTGAATTAGACTTTATCGATTAACTAAACTAATAATTTAAAGAGGTGAAATTGTTGTACACAAAGCTACAATAGTGCAACTAACCTGCACAAACGCTGCAAAAGCTTTGCTCTCGATTCTAGAATTAATACCTACTGCAGAAATGCCTGAACAAACCCTAAATCAGATTATGTAGGAACGAGAATTCTAATAAAGCAAGCTTCGCCGGCGTTCCGCTTCGAAAATTACTTTGTAACGTACAAAGTACTTTTTATAACTAGCATTTCACACAAATTTTTGTATTTTAATGCTTTCCAAACTCTAATTCGTTACTCTATTGTAGCTTCAGTTAATACGAGATATTCCCTATTCAAACTGAACATTCCAATGTGAGAACACCGCGTCGGCGTAATGTGTCGGCTAATGGCCCTCGGACGCCATCTCATATTCATATCCTGACTTGAGTGCTCAAAAGGCAACTAAGGGGCTGGTTTAGAGAACAGGGAGCAGTGAACACATTTTGGTAATCTTAAGTAATAGATAAAAATAAAAGTATACAATGTAGTCGTGGTGGCCCAGTAGCTAAGACCCCGCCTCTCGTGCTTGAGGTGCAAATACAGTAAATATGTACCACTGAACAAAAAAAAATGTTTCTTTTTCGAATACAAAAGTCATTCACTGATAGAAAGCTATGTTTACACTGTCATCGTCAAAAATGCACGATTCCTGTGGGATACGCCACGGGAGTGGTTGAACAGGCAATAAGTACTCATTTACAGCAAAACCGCAACGTTCTGCAACGACATTGTAATCACTTATGTAAGTATTAGTGATATTTCTGCAATACACTGTGTTTGGTCAAATTCGGCCACAAACCTTTATTATAATTCAAACAGAAAAACAGCTTGAATTAATCTATGATAATTTCTTACTTCTGCACCACGTACATAAACTACATTAAAATCCATCCAAAAGCATATACAAATTAATCCTTTTGTTGGATTTTAATTATTTGTTTACTCTCGCACTGGAACGCCTAGCAGCAATTACACCAATGGAGCACAAACTTACAAATACTAATTATAAGTCCAGGATTCCTCACGTTGTTTTCCTTCATCGTTGTCAGCGATGTCCAAGATAAACTTATAAAGTACCTACATATGAATTGAAAAATTCACATTGGTACTTGCCCAGATTTGAACCCACGACCTCAAGCATGAGTGGCGAGGAGCCACTGGGCCACCACGACATATTATATATCTACATTATATGCGTCCTAATGCGTTTTATTAAAAAAATTGCTTGCCGCGTATAAATCAGCCATGGCTTGTGTTGGCAGGTGTTTCGGATTTTGGGATCGCGGGATCCTGGGTCCCGAGATGTCTCTAAGGAAATGCTACGTGTTTTCCTCGTTTTCTATTTTGTTGAATGTTACCTGCCAATGGGGGTTGTGTGTTCAATTTTAAAGGCAGTATATCTTAAGACCAGAGAACGAAATACGGTTGATAGCGAAACCATACTAGAATCGTTTTACAAACGTGGGCGAAATATAAGCTTAATACAGGGTGCAAAAAAATAGGCGGAATGCTTTTGTTTAATGACCTGAGTAACAAATAAACAAATAGGTATGGGATTAACGGGTGACTGCTAACGGATGTGGTTGGCCGCTTTTTTTTGGGTCTCTACGAGTTGCGAAATTGGAAAAATGGGAAGAGAATGATGCATATTGGTTGTTATAACAATGCTTAGGGAAGGCGGATGTCAAGCAATGGTCTTTGGCTAGAATAGTGTAGGAACGTTATGATTTGCGATTTTCCCAAAAAAGTAGTGAATTATTTTTGTACCCGACTGTCAGTGGTGGAGCGCAAAAAGAGGTTAATGTTTTTCAGTCCTCATATATATCGGTTATCGTAATCGTTTTCCGCAGAATGTTGAGAAATTGTTTTTTGAAGTCATTGCTAGCAGCCGGTACTTTGGTGAGAGAGTTTAAAATGACATATTTGGCTGTGACCCAAGTGGTACGGTGTTAACTACCGATTGGAAGGTCGTTACATTACTCGTGTTGAACTCATTATGAGAGACTTGCAATGGAACTTTTTGGAGAAGGTAATTTAACGCAGCCCGAGATTGTACTGGACCGAGAGATTTGGAATGAGAAAAAGGATATATTTGTCCAGCATTGAGACACTATGTCCAAAATGTTCGGGCTTGCCGTGTGTATAAATCCCATACATTTTGGCCCTTTTGAAAAACACTATCGCTGATAGAATATCGCTGTGTCTAGATCAACTTTACATGAAACTTACACATGACTGTCGAAGGTGAATATATTTTACGCTTCTTTCTGGAAAGTTTATTCCAGAAATGCAAACATAATTTTATGTTATTTTTTAATCAGTTCATTGACTTCCACACAGCCCTGAGTTACGAACAAAGTCGTAGACAAATCAGGAACTTCTAAATTCAGAGAATATTTACCTAACCGGTTATCCATTCAACATCGCGGCAACTTTCGTAACGAACATCAAAGACAATCAGTATTATAATTTATTAAAATTAACCCGCAAAGCTTCAGCTGCGAATATAAATATCCATCTACCCTTTTCTCGCCTGAAAAATATAAATTTAACGAGCATCTATAGCCTCGTTGCCTTTTAACAAATACTTTTAAAGGCTGTTTTTACACAATTATGCAGAACCCGACCTATGTGATTACAGTCTAAACTTGACGTAGTAATCAGGAGCCCCAAAAGGTAATAAAAGCCTGTTTTATTTAGAATAGTGAAATGTTTCCTTTTTTACAAAGAAAAGAAAAACACATCTGTATACATATATATATATACATATACATATGGACACTAACCTCTCTTGGGAGGTCCATATTGCAAATGTGAGTAAGAAGGTCTTTTACTCCTTTCAGTCCCTTAAACGTCCAAAAATTCTTACCATTTCAAACTAAGGTTACTCTTGCGCAATCCCTTCTTTTACCGCTCATAGACTATGCGTATATCTGTTTTCTAGATGCAACGGAGATACTAAATAAACTCGAGCGACTGCAGAACTTGTGCATCCGCTTTATATTTGGCCTCCGCAAATACGATCATGTGTCGGAGTTTCGGAACCGATTGAAGTGGCTGCCGATTCGGCGTCGTCGAGATACCCATATCCTATTCCTTTTCTATACTATCCTGCACAATCCTAATTCTCCTCAAAACCTTCGTGAACGCTTTGAATACCTCGTGCCGAGAGGTAAAACCTTTCGCACTGCCACTTCTATTCTCCTGCGTCCTCCGCGACATACTTCCAGCCGCTATGATGGCTCTTTCTCTGCTACAGCAGTGCGTCTCTGGAACTCTCTACCACACTCCCTATGCGACAGCCTTTCTCTGGAGGTCTTCAAGAGGAAGATTAAGGATCATTTCCTTGCACAATGACATAATATTAGTATGCATATGTGTATATATATGTATTTTTGTAAGTATATTTATGTTTTAATTTAATTTGCCATTGGTTAATTGATTTGTACACTAGTTGCCTGCCCTCTATAAATGTCAACTTTCTCTGTCACTCTAGGGTTTGCTGTAAGAGAACTCAGCATTGAGTTAAGCTCGCCTTTGTACATGTACTTTATTATCACGTATGTAATTCCGTTTTTTTTGTGTACAATAAAGAACTAAAGAAAGAGTGACTTTTTAAAATGAAATTCTAAGACTGAGACGGTTCCGCTTAAATTTGTTACGATACAAGAACAATTTGCAGTCATTTTTATGAAAAAGTTGTGGCTGATTTTGGATCTATTGTTTCGGTTTTAATTGCCTTCATGACCACTTCTTTGTAATTCCTTTTTTTTTACTTTGATATTCTAATGATCTCGTTGTGAAAAGTGACGCTGGTTGTAAATCTTTTTTACAAACGCTTGCCTCTACTCGCGGTGGTACTCAAATAGATAATATTTTTGTAACTTCTAAAATAATAATAATTCTTCTAATATTTTTTTTAACTCCTTCAATTACCATCGTCCTATGTGGGCCCGTTTTAAGACGTTGTGAGCCACTGAAACCGTTTCAATGTTCATGTAATAACAAAAAACCCTCTTCTTAGTCCGCATTAATATGCAACTACGGAACCATGTTACTGCACGAGGCCCGACACGCACTTGGCCGGTTTTTTTATTTCTACGGGCATTATTAACCATATTTTCTTTTTAAACAATCATATAGCTATTTATTTACAATGTAATCAGATAATCAAATAGCAACATTATCTTCAAAGAAAACTGGAAGTAAGTATGACCGTCTACCAAAAACATTACCCACAGGATATGGAAATAATGAGCTAATTTCGTGAGCTAATGCCCAAGTATTGGTAATTTCTACACGGCTAATATTGCCCGCAATTTGCTTAGGTATTTCAGGCTATTTATTTCAGCTAGGGTTTGTAAAATGTGGTCGTTAGTCTAGCTAGCCATATTTTGTAAGCCTTTGGGATAATGTTTGCTGGGAACATATAAAGAGTGTTAACACAAAATAAATATGTACAAAAGATCAACTCCATACAGCGAGAATGCACGCACATATAGACACGCTTCACTTACTGATTCATTTGAGATCGCCGACTCTTCGTACGCTTGCGTTTATGGCGTGCGCCTATTTTCGCTCGTAACATAAATCCGACCTTCTGTACCTCTCTTTTTGGCCGCCCGAGCGAGTGTTTCTAGCGGTAAAACTATCGGAACTACACACTCGCTTCTCGCTGCTCGCCAACTCGTGTCTAGGTTCTAGCTGTACTCGCTGGTCGCTGATCGTTGGCGGTGGGATAAGTGCCAAAGCCGGCTATCTAATGAGAACAAACTGACAACACCTAAAGTCAAATTAGGGATCGTCGGAAAGACAAGGATTATTCGTTATTCCCACGTTATCCGGTCCAATTAGCCTAGACGTGGGACGAACATAACATGGCCTCCATCCTATAATTCTTCCTTAGAATAATTTTAGAAGGATATTCGCTTGTGATTCAGAGAGGCTACGACATTTTGGTGGTAAGAACGTGCTGGGTTTTGCGTGAGAATTCGCTCGGGAAAGGTCGACACTGTAATAACTGACGAATGTACTTTGTATGTATTAACTGTTGGTAGGTATATTGTATGGCAATCAACATGTAGATCATAATTATTTTTGTTTAGTTTGAATGATCGCAAATTCGTATTGGTAGTTGAAACCGAGGAGTATTGATTTGATTAAAGCTTTGGTTTTGTATGCTGAGAATGAAACTCAATTAACTTTTCAAATGCGGGTTAACATAATATGTTGAATACACGGTACCTAGTCTAAACATTATCGAGCTTGGTTTAGCGGTTTTACTATGTGCGGACATAGACAAGAAAACAGAACACTTTAAAGAAGCCACTTTTTAGACCTACGTAAACCCCTAATCTGCAAATCTATTTATTAAAAGACGTATTTATTTAACTAAAAATATATCCTTTTTTGCTGATCTCATCATACTTGCCAAATTCACCTCCTCAGTATTTTCCCTCCAAATATTTTGAAGTATTCTTCTCACAATAATTTTCCTTCACTTATCGAGAATATTCGTCGAACTGTCATAGTTGTCATTTTTCCAAGTCAGGCAATCAGAGACCGAGAGCGGGCGGAGTAAGGTAACAAGGGAGAATAGGGAAGTTAGGTGAATTTACTTATATTTTCGACACAGATAAGTTTAGTAAATCCACTTTACTAACAAGTCTAGTGCTAATTTTGAGGCTAATCTATCTAGTTTTGAATAGAGATTTATGTCTGCGTTCTAGAATTTGGGTCTGAATCGTAAAATTCTTAAGTAAAATATTACCATCTGTCCTATCTGTCTTACCTGTCCCTACGGGGTGTGTATAGTACCTACACTTACATTTCGTGAGCTATAAGGCACAAATCCAGAAACCAGAGAGCCTTGACAAAGTAATATTCTATCAATGACTTTAATGATTGTCAGAAGACGATGTTCCCAAATATTTTGCTTGTTTGATGATAGTTATCGCACATAGAATGATACTTTTTCTGAAGCCAAAGGCTGCTATTGAGATTTTATACGAAAATCCCAAAATATTTTACCAAACCAAGATTTCGAACCCAGTTACTACTAAGCTGAAACAAGTCTTAAATTTTAATAAAAGCAGTATAACCTTTGCTAATATCTACGAAGTATCATTAATTCAACACCAAATCAAAACCACTCCCATCTTACAAATTAACACTTAAAGATTCTGAAAAAACTCATTCAACCCTATTGACCCGTATTTCGGGGTTCAAAGAAGGAATACAGTCTAATAAATAATATCTTAATTAGATAAGATAGAAATCTACCGTATGCTTAAGACGTCAGATCGTCGGTCAGAACCATACAATACCAGTCTGCCTGGCCTTTTACTAATTATGTTGGGGTCAGCTTTACCTAGCCAGATGCAGCTGAATACGAGTATTTTACGTGGAGCGACTGCCTTTCTGACCACCACCACCCAGTGACTGGTCCCTCCTTGGCATGACTCGTATCAACTATACCGTAAACATCTATTCCCGGCAGTAAACACAACCCATCAGATAACCCGTCGACAAGACTGCCAAGCTATTGGACGAAAAATTCCATTATCTCCGAAAACCAATTAATTCACCAGCTAGTCTGTGACACGGATTAATTGAAAACTTTTTTCATTGAGTGTTAAATTCTTTTTCATCACAGCGCCTTTCATTTTCAATCTCATCGGGCAAGTTATTAAAGGAAAGATAAGACCTAGATAAACCAAGTCTTAAGTTCTGGGCTGTCGGTTTTCTTTGACCAGTTTTCATAAAACTTAAAGTTTTGAAGTTGCTCTAAGAATTTGGAGATCTTAATGTTTAGAAGTTTGGATGAGAAATATTCTGGCTTAATTTGTTGAGTCTAAAACTTAGGTTATTGTTAAAGGAATGATTAACAATGCATTGATGGAGTGATGATCAGATTGATGGAGCACTTAGAGAGGTTATTGTGGAGGAGTTCGTTTGGAGAAGTAATCCCAACATAAATATTATTGCTGCCAAGCGTTGTTGTGTTGCGGTGTGAAGGAGATAGCTGCTGGTGTAATAACATGAGACATTTTGACTTTTGTTTGCAAGAAGGTAAGGCACCTGAGATGCCTCTACTTTTGCTGACGTCTGTTGTGATAAGTTGACAAGATATAATCAATATTAATCTCGCATAATGAGAGTATTTTTTTATTTTTTTTATTTGGGCAAACAAACGATTGCACATTACAGTAAAAAATGAAATTTGAACAACAGAGTGTGACAAATGTACAACAAATGACATTTTCCACAGAATACAAAATCATTTTACAAAACAAATGCGACGTGCGCTTACAATTCATATCTTAATTAATTAAAATTTACATTATTAAATCTTTCAGGTAAAACTAAAGAGGCATGCATAAAAAGAAAGAAAAGTGAGACATGTAAAAATAAATTAAATTAAATTGTTATTATGCCATTATTATTATTGAATTATTATACAAACTAAACAACAAAAATAATCGAATAACAAATGTCATATAAAAATCAGGAAGTTATATACCTATAGAAACAAAAAAATACCTGTATCCATATAATTATTATCATATCATTATTAATATTAATTGAAATTAAACTATTATTAATTATTACATATATAAAAAAGGATATCACTGAAAGACGAAGGAGATGACCTTAAGCCTATAAATACCTAAGGGTTGAACACCTGATGATCTTAAAGGCAAGAGTGAATAGGCTAATTCTAGAATATCAAGCTCCATGGTCGATCACATCATCACTTAACATCAGGTAAGATGGCTGACAAACGAGACAACAACAATAATAAAAAAGATATCATGATTTATTTATTAGGCATACCTACATAACTATTAGAGTAGTATCAGGCTTAGCACGCAGTACGATTTTTATCCCGCGCGATTGTTTTTCGCGCTATTTATAATCCGCGTACTGAATCATAATTAACACGCGTCGCTGATAAAATTCCGCTCAATTATTATCAGTTCCTACCCGTTCATAGAGCTCAAAATATTCGCACGGATATAAACCGCGCCGCGTTGCGGTGGACTCTGTGTTTCTTTGCGATTTTTTTACCCAAACTGCGTGCAGCTTCATACATTTCCATACGTCACAGATTTTTGCGGTTTTTATCCGTGCGGCTAAAAACCGCAATGCGCGCTAAGCTTTACTTAGCACCGAGCTTGATTCAGTCATAAAGCAGTTAAACATGGTAAAACGTTGAGCGTCTAGTAACTCCACATCTGTTACCTCATTACACAAACTACATCACTCAAAAACTACGCAGTTTCTAGGTTAATGAGGTTTTTAATTAAAAGTGTGGTTTAATGTACATCCTTATTTTATAGATCAAAAAGCAGGAGTTTGTCGAATCTTCTCGCAGCCGTCAAATAGGATTAGTTTAGGAACCTGACTGACTGTTAGATAAATAATGCAGAAGTTTAAACTAACATTGTTTGAAATTATGATTTTAAAAACTTCGTAAGTCTAGTGATCGTAAGCATTACCTACCCCTGAGCATGAACTTTTGGGTTCGATTCCAGGGTCGGACAGTATTCGGTCGGTTTCTCTTCTAAAATTCAAGGCAATAGGATGGAGTGAGATCGCCTCCTGTTACATGAGGCACTTAACAAAACTAGCGAAATGTGTGTAAATACTGTAGATACATCTCTGCCTAACTCTACTAGGAATATAGGCGTGCTGTTATGTTGACAACTTTCTCATTATCCTCCTGCCCTTATTCCAATTTATTTGGGGTTGACGCAGCTTCTCATTTTATTCCATATCGATTTGTCGGCATCTCAAAAGTCACCTCCCCTTCAGTTATGGCATTTTTTTTTATTTTTTTTTACTTGTTTTAGGCTCGCGTCTGACCACTATCTCGCCTGATGTTAAGTGATGATGTGGTCGATGGTGAAGCACGCTTGCCCAGAAGTAACCTCTTCATCTTTCTACGTTCTTTCATCTTTGACACAATCCATCCATCTTTTCTTCGGTCTTCCTCTGACCCTGTAACCTATAGCACTACTGGAACTTCGGCATTATTTTGTCACTTATAAATAATAATTTTGAGGTAACATCAAAAGACCTCTCATGTCAATTATCTCTCATGTAAATATTTTGGACAAAACATCTGTTACATGTCAGATATTTAAACTTCAATGCGGTTTGGGTTATATTAAATAGCATTTCCTTTTAGAATTCGTTATAGTCGTGAGGTTTCCGAGATAAATAAGGCCTATCCATTTCTCCAGGGTGTCATAAACAAAGTCTGCATTATGGTTAAGTGAGATGAGCGAAAGCGAGATCGTTCAGTTTTTGGTCCTGAGTTCGATAACTGGGTTGGGAAAACTGTTACTGAAGTTTTCTTAAAAAAAAGGTTTAAAAGTACCCTGGTTACCTGTAATAAACAGATTAGAAAATAGGAATAGAATGTCCCGTGCTAGACACGTAAGACTTAAATTGCCACTGTAGTCTAGTTCGTAGGATTTCTTCGGAAATGTAGATAAGCTTTTAGGAAAGTCCTCCATGGATTTTACGAAGAAACTTACCAGGTATCGGGTGACCAGGCATGAAGAATGGGAGATGGATAAAATGGGAACACTTTATCATGTTTATTCTTAGATTACGCTATGCTTTTCAAAGAGATAAAATAATTTGTTTGTAGAACGTAATCTATGCAGGACCCTATAACAACAAATATTTCGGTGATAGAAAGCTACATTATCGCTGAGTACTATGGACTTATTTTATCCTTAAAAAAAGCAAGGTAATAGAAAAGCCAGTACAGCATATAATTTCGCGCGGCCGAAGCACGGTGGTTTGTTAGTCAACTTAAAACCAGAGAAGAGAATATCCATAAATTCCTGAAGGCATTTTCGCGTTCGCAGGTCTGCTAGTGACAGACATGCAGTTTCATTTGTTGTCGGCAGTTAAGAACTCGTGAAAATTCTTATAAAACATTCTTTAGATTTATTCGCGACAACACTTTCCTATAGCACAAGCAAATTTTATATTTAATACCTAGCTCCTGCCAGCGGCTTTGGCCAATTGATAAAGGTAAATTTTCCCACGGGGCCTACTAACGGGGTTAAAAGTATCCAATTTACTACCTATATTCTAAATCCGTTCAGACGTTTAGGCGTAATTCACTGACAAACTTAATTGAAATTAAGTAGGAGAAGACAAGTAGGTTGATAGTAGATTAAAGAAGATAGATAGAATTACATAGTACAATATGTGGCGTGTCAGGAAATTTAAGAACTTGTCAATTTTGAAAATATCACCTACTTTTCGATGTTAGCAGAGGGCAGAAGTCTATTTAATATAACTAACGACCTTTCGCCAGTAGGTAAACTTATTTTAAATCCCATAGGCTCATCTGAACTTTTTGTCAGTTACTGTGCATAAATCCACAGCCCAGGGTGCTACAGAAATGGGCACGCCACAATTGCGGCGATAAGGCCC
The DNA here is from genome assembly GCA_947562075.1 of Orthosia gracilis. NCBI lineage: Eukaryota > Metazoa > Arthropoda > Insecta > Lepidoptera > Noctuidae > Orthosia > Orthosia gracilis. Next base: position 7,867,535 of record OX387266.1, on the reverse strand, counting down.
CTCTTTGAGGAGTGGCTTGAGAGGCGCCACGGCGTCCTCACCTTCCGCCTGACGCAGGACCTCACCGGACACGGTTGTTTCGGGAGGTTCCTGTTCAGGACAAGGCGGGAAGAAACGCCCGGGTGTCACCATATGTGGATCGCCCGGAGGACACGGTGGAGCATACGGTGGAGGTCTGCCCCGCTTGGGCGGAGCACCGCCGTGTCCTCATGGAGGGGATCAGCGGTGGCGACCTCTCGCGTCCGGCCCTGGTTCAGGCCATGGTACGGAGCGAGAGGGTATGGGAAGCTGTCACCTCCTTCTGCGAAGCAGTAATGCTCGCAAAGGAGGAGGCAGAACGCGTGAGGGAGACGCAACGGAGACGCCCTCACGTCCCTAGCCACCGCAGGAGACGCCTCGGGCGTCTGGAATCGCAAGCCGATTCCCGGCCACCGTAGGCGCGGGCTTGCGGACGGCGAGTAATGGGTAGCTCGCCGTCTGATAAGGACCAGGCCCGAGTTGACGGCGCGTAGTGTTACACGCGCGCCTCAAAGATATGTCAGCACAACTGACGGGGTCCGCTAGGGCCGATGCCTGTCTGGGTCGCGGATAAATTTGAAAAAGAGTTACCACGGCCCTGGCACAAGCAACTGAAGGAACACGGGTGGATTTTAGTCAGTAAAAGTCTGACACGCGAGAGCAGAGCAGAAGAAGTCATTGGATGATTTACCAACCAAAAAAAAAAATAAAGGGGTGCTACGGAAAATCCAATAATAAAACCCAACTTATGGAAATATTTCAGGATCCATCGCATAGCAAGCGTGCTTACGACTACTAGACTAACGCGACAGTTTAGCTAAATGAGTGGAAAAATCCGAATACACTTGTAAAACTTTTCCACCCTACTTCCAACTAATGTTACATAGGTACACAAAACGTCTCCAATTCGCTTGGTTCCCGTTACAACTCGCTGAAACTGCTTAATAGTAAGTAGTAAACACTTGTAAGTCGCATTCCTTAGTTTTCCGGCTACATCGTCACTGGATATACTCGTAGTTTTATGTTTTTTTTAAGGAAAAACTGCAATCCCTCACCGATTCAATAGCGCCAATAATGTGGTGCGGTCATTGCCACATCCAGCCTCCAACCATCTGCCATGAGTTGGAAAGTGCTTGGTCGCAACTGCCATCTAATCGATCTGAGAACAAAATACACGGTCAGTGTTACTAGCTCAAGTTTTTGTTGTTTTCTTTTATTGCAACTTATACTGCTGTAACTTGCGTTTCCTGAAGGGATCGCAAATCGTGAGTGGGTCATATATGAAAGGTCATAGATAAAAATTAAGCGGTTTGTCTTTTGGTCTTTGTAGTGTTTCGTTGATTGTTGAAGAGTTTCCGTTACTCAAGAAAATGATTCAATTTATTCGGCAACTAGCTCCTGCCTTCACCCGCGTCAAATGTGTTTTGTTATTTCAAGGGAACATTATACCAAGATGAAACGTCTTTGTGTTATTCCAGACTATAATCTATCTCTGTTCCAAATTTTATCCAGATCTGTTCAGCCGTTCTTGGGTGATTGAGTAAAAAACGTCCATCCATCTAAAGTTTCGCATTTACAATGTTGATGGTAACACAAATTCATTTTATTCTTATATTATCTGCAAAAATTTATTATATTATAGTAGAAGCATTGAGTAGGAGTACGATAGTAGGTACTAAGATAGGTTTTGGATACATAGGGCAATTTTACCTCCTCTCGTAAGTAGGCGCCTTGTTTATTACTTAGGTGGCTTAATATTAATATTCGAATATATTTCATGTTCTTCTTTTTTATGTATTGCTAGGCTCGCGTTTGACCACTTTCTCACCTGATGGTAAGCGATGATGTGGTCGACGATGGGGCACGCTAGTATTTTTGTTTCATCTTTTGTATTTTACGTCGAAACGCTAAGAAGATGTTTCATATTATTCAAAAGGTTATTCATTAAAATATCCATTTTGAAATGGCCACAAATTGGACAGCAAAAATAACCAATTTATTTAATTAATTAAAAGCAAGCTCAACGATTTCTTCACGACATTTCCTGTACCTTTAAGAGAATTCCATTTTAAATTGAATCACTCATATAGTGGCAAACAAACAGTCTCCATAAATAGCGATACAGAGAGATAAGATGTATGTACTGTAGTGGAAATCACAGTTACTGGTAAAAGGATATACCGGGAGAGAGGGAAAACTCGTTGAAAAGAATCAACGGGCCATTTTTATTTATGTGTTGTTGGAAATACTTAAAGATATTTTGAAAACGTATTGGCGAACTCTAATCAGACATTAAAAAAACATATATTCGAGAATTCAGTGAAGATGATTTTGACCAAAGAAACGATGGCTTGAGGGATTGTGTGAAGGATGATATATTATGTCTTAAAAAGGGGTGACAACTAAGATAACGACAAACAGAGAAAACATGTTGCGTTGTACTTACAGACTGATGTATTAAAACACCTAAAAGCATCAAAATAATGTTGTTTATGGTTTTATGTATTAAAATTAATAAACGCTTCATCCCTCATAGCCTTTCCATCACTCAATCTGCCTAGCTTTTTGTATTCCGAGTCTGCCTGTCTAACCAGCTGCAGTTGAATACTAGTACTTTACAAGAAGCTACTTACAGCGTATAATAGCTCACCGCAAGTCATAAAACCCCTCGTATTGCACGCCACTGATCCCGATACAACAATTTAAGAAGAAAAACCAAATATCAAAAACCAATCCTTATCTCAAAAACCACCAATTAAATTTCAATCGCCAACCACACAGTTTCAAAAGTTGCACTCTTTTCATCGCCGATCCTCGCGTATTGTCTGATAAAAAAAATACAACCGACTTTACTTCTTCGTTTTTTGACACCGACTTCCGAAATTGAAGTTATTTTTCATTTTGTAGTGTTTTTATTTCGAAGACGGTTGTATTTTTTTGTAAAAAGGTTTTTTATTTTTTCACTTTTGAGCTGTGGTACATAAAGTGCCAGTGTGATGTTATGTTTTGAAATGGTGTAAAAAATAAACATATATGCGATTGCAACTATCTCGTTGAAGAGTCATTTGTTGAAGAGTTCTGATGTATATCTCCGAAGTTTTGATTGATTGATCTTGATTAAATAATTCAATGGGACCACACGACAAGCATCAGCTTTTGAGTAAAAAAGAACCATCAAAATCGGTTCATTTAGTAAAAATGTTCTGAGGAATGAAACATAAAAAATACAGTCGATTTGATAACCTCCACCTTTTTGGGAACTCGGTTAAAAAGAAAATAATTGAGAGCATCGCACTGGGTAACTTTGCCGTAAATAAATAGATTCTTCGTAACGAACCAAATAAAAATGGAAGAGCGTTGGAAGGAATGGGGGGTCGTATCTTGTCGCCGTCACTTCGTATAATTGACGCAAATAAACTGACCACTTTGTAACCGTTAGTTCAATGTTTTTTAAGTGGGTAGAGTGAAATTCAAGTCCGTTTGTTCGCAAGTGATAGTGGCTCCAATTCATTGCCTTGTGTTTTGAGTGACTTTTGTCCAGTTGTGGACTGCTATTTGTTTTAGATGACTACCTAATTTTAACTTGAATATATATTAATGTTATAGGTAGTATGAAGCTCATAACATCAATATCTACCCAGTTAATCCAGTCAGTGTGACAAATAAATCCATAGACAGGCTACAAGCCTCTAGGATTATAGCTTGGCCATATAAATCACACTATAGTGCATACGGTGTACTATACATTAGTTTAGCCTTCCCCTCTATTTGATAAAAAACCATATCTATTACGTTTGATTGTCCTAGTAAAATACCTTATTATTTTAACAAAGTTTGTAATTCCTTCCTAAAATTATTCTATGTTTCAATTTCCAATTTTGTCTATTGCAATTTCCTGCATGGATAAGTGAAAATAGATTTCACCAATTGCGATAATTTAATGTGCCTACATCCGATGACCTAACCCAGACAGAAATTCTTGCTGTAAACCGGCATTGAACTGGTAAACTGCACACATTAATTGCATAATCAGCCTATAATGCTCACTCCACTTTGTAAGAGGGCATGAGCTAATATGTAATCCACAAAGCGAAATCACTGTGGATTTGAACACGTTTTCCAATTTTTGGTTCTGGAACATTTTACAACATTTTACAACGTTTCTTCAACAGTAGTGATGAGAAAGCTTACACAAAGTGTATGCCTAGATTCGAAAGCACGACCATAAGCCGGGCCACCACTGGTCTACAAATGACAACAGAATGTTTGAAAAAATAATCATAAAAGACAATACTGTCATTGTTTCACAAGTACAAAAAACTTATGTTGATCTTGACAACATAATGCAACAGCAAGTTTGACTTAGCCGTGGATTAAACTAAGCCATCTTGGACATAAAAATGTAAACAAGGCAAGTTAAGTATTTCCTTGCATGCTAACTGCATTGTACGGTTATGTTTAACTATGCAGTACATTTCTACGGCGAATCAACAAACTGTTACTACTTTGTGTAAACACTAACAAACAAGGTTTCATTGTTTACTTTCACTTTGAAATGTAAATGACTATTATAAGGTAAATTTTCATGTGCTTTGGCTGAGCTTGAGACTTAGGGAACAATGAGTGTAAGTAAATATCCTAAAATGTACAATGTAGCGGACAAGCGGTTGTCCTCAGTGTTGTGTAATTAAGAATGCTTTGGCTGAAAGAAATACATTTTAGTAGTACCTAGAAACTTAAGTGGCAGTGGGCACTGCTAGCAGAAAGGATGGTCGATGGTGCCGAAAAGTTCTGGAGTTGCGACCGCATACCGAATGACACAACGTTGGAAAGCCTTCCACAAGGTATACCGATGACCTGGTGATGACGAGATTGATGTTGCGACACTTGGGCAAGGCCAATACCGATGACGTCTTTCGACTGAAATGATGATGATGAGCATTAGAGCAGTTGAGTAGTAAATCTCTTTGTGAGAGGGTGCTACTACCACTATAGCTGTTGCAATTTAGCATTGCAATAGCGGCCATGGCCCTTCATGCATTGACAGTTAGAAAAATGGAATGATCTTTGACATAAAAATAGATTTTGTAGAAAAAAACATTCCTTGCTACGCTGCTTAGCATCTTCCTACCAGCTTATCACAAAATAAAGGTGTTCCATTTGACTTTCCTTTTCGTACTATTAATCCGAGATACCGCCTCCTTTGCAACCCAAAGTAAAAGGCAAAGACTGAATGCCTTCGTGTAAACGATGAATCTGTCCACCCTTACAACCCTTAGGGATGGGGTTGCCACATATTAATAGTTCGTAATAATATTTTAAAAAAAAACAATTAAGTAGCTTTCCGGTTTGGTTTAACCGGTGAGCATGAAGTTCTAGGTTCGATTCAGGAGTTTGGCAAGTACCCTAAAAACACTCACAAACATCTTCTCCCACAGAGACATCAACAAATTCTAAAACTCACTACGCAGCAAATCAGATCACAACGCCTCGAAATACCTAACATGCCTCCAGCCTGTAACTGTGCCGGCGCCAACGTGACAGCCCTAAAGAGTAGGGGTGGCACTGAATCTTTTAACAGGACCGCGAACTTTGAATTTCAAATAGCCCTGCGACCATTAATCTTTAGGACACAAGGCGGTCATCACGGGCTAAGAGCTGAAAAGCACTAACGATTGTGAGGCGTAGGCTAAACGTTGGTCAAGATTATGATTGAGAGGTTAATTTGAACCTTATATTTTAACCGTTTATGCCAATATTTATGAAATGGGACACAATTGATCTTAGCTTTTATAACTTAAAAATTAAAATAGAAATATAAAAAAAAAACTATTACAAAAGGTATTTCGAACATATTATTGGAGATCACCTTTTAAGCAAAGAATTGCTTGTATTACATAAGGTTTATTGAAACTCTTTCAGAAAGTGATAGTTTATTTGCTGTTGTTTACGCGAGCTATCCAAAGTCATCGTGAACTGTTTGTGTACGTTTACCTCTCTACATACTGATTAAAATCATAAACCTCTTTTTAGCTCTACCGTAGTTAGGTAAAAATATTACCTTCTAAAAGCTCTAGCATATTTTTACCTTTCACGAAACTTAGAACTTGTAAAGGTAATCTGCGAGTCCCCAACCAGAATACATGGTAAGGTACTTCAGCTACGACACAGGGGACGTCTTATATATTAACTCTATAAGTGGACCTTATTTTTAGAATGTACGCAGAGACTAGTTTATATTTGTATTAATAACTTAAGTTAAAACATACCTCTGGGTTTTTTAAACCCTGGGTACTATAAAAAGTAATATTATATCAGCGATGAAGATTGTAAAGCATTAAATGTTTAAGATTAACTTACATTTCGATTTTGATAGAATGTAACTTTTTGTGAACCTTCAGTGCTGGACATGCCTCCTGGTAGTTCCCTCAGTATTGGTCTTGACGGTCGGTCGATTTCCAAGTGAAGACCCTTGGAAATTGCCAAACACAGCGACCGGATTTCCTCGAACTATAGCGTTGTCAACCAAAATTTTAGGCTGCGCCTTCCGGGACGTGGTTGCCATTCCAGAATGTTTCGGTTTCATCCTTTCTGCAAGCAACATTGCGAATGAAATTAATCAAACGTTTTAATCGAAAACTTCACATTTAATCTTCTTCTTAATCCGTATCTTCTTCCTTTCGTTATCCCATGTTACGTTTTCTTCATTCATACCGTTTTGTCCCCCGTCACGCTATCACTGACTCCCTTTTCTTTCATTTCACTCCTCACACAGTCCATCTTTGGCCTTTGCCTTTCTCTCAATCCATCCACATTTATATTCATAACTCTTTTAGTAACATGCGTTTCAACCCATTTCACAAATAAAAATAAACCTTATCTACTAAGTCAATATTTGCGTTAAGAAACCACAACTCAAACACCCGACTAATCCGACAGTGTGCTTCTTTCCTTATGCAAGAAGTTTATACTATGTCAAATACTGCTATCAATTAGGATGACAAATAGAGAGCCTAGATAAAAGCTAGCTTTCAAAATGGCGCGTTTTTTCATTATTAAAGCCGGTAAAAATACTATGCTGAGCAGATTAAGAGACGTTTGTATTTCATTAGAGGTTTTTCTATCATCTTGTTTTCTTGGAGGAAACATCATTTGAGTCTCAAAGATATAGGTCTTAATTATGTTTTTGATCTTGTCTTAATTTAATTCTATTACTCAACGGCTAAAAAAATGAAACTTGAGCCCCTACTTACCCATTTTATGGTATGTATTTCCAAAAACCCTTCCTTAGCGATCACTTGTATAAAAGGAACTTTTTTCCATAATTTCATACTTCTCAACCTTAGGTTGCTTGTTGTCAATTACTAAATTAAAGATTTTTAAAGATCTAGACGTGCTTTGGTGTTTTTTTAACAAGCTGGAATTTGAGAGAGATTTGACCAGGCTTACGAAAGAAAACCTTAAGAAAATTCTTAAATTCATTCTACCCCAACAGAGTCCTCTTAAGATACACTGGCCGTTTTTGTACTTCTCGCAACCAGCGTACAACAGGGATAATTTCGAATTAGTCCAATATTCCATCCGTCTTTCTAAAGCGGATTAGTTTATAAACGTATGGACATTATTCAACATTCTGGCCAGCCCAATTACGTTATAAATAATGTGTGATAACAGCCAGTGGATGTGGTCAGCGCTACGGGATTAGTTCCTGTGGTTTTGATACTGTGGCTAACATTGTAGGACCCATTTGCTCAAAAAACTTAAGCTTAAATTGACAATATTGTAAAGCAAACTGTCAATTTAACCTCGTTTCACCTACTAACTCTGAGTTAAGTTTTTCGTGCAAGCGAGCCTTAGGATTTTATTCTGTGATGTAGGCTTTTTCTACTAAAATTATACTAATATTATAAAGAGAATAGTACATTGGTGGGTAATCTTTGAAAGTACTGATCCGATTACTAAAGTTCTTTTGCTGATAGAAAGCTGCACTATTGCTGAACGCCATAGCCTACTTTTTATCCTGAATGAATTAATGGTCCCTGTGGGATAGGCCACTGGAGTGCAACCGAACCGAGAAGGTACTCGATAGGCATAGATATTAACGGCTGGTGGCTCAACCGCTATCCTCCTGTAAAGAAGTTTATAATTGTGGATTATGAGTAATTAAGAATAATACGAGATATTTTCATCATCGGGTTGGTAGTTCCTGGTAATACAAAAATTCCATCATGCCTGTATCCCCTGAAGGCTTATGCAGAGGTATAGTAGTCACAGCTGATCTTTGTGTCTCTGAAGTTGACTCTGCAAAACGAAACAGTTTGTCATCGAGTATACTGCATAGAGAAACTAGCATCCTACATTCCTTTTCTAAAATAGACCTCGCTTTTACGGCACAACTATAACAATTCGTTTACGAGCTAAAATTTCAAATGAAACGAAAGATAGCTTACATTTTTAAACTTCAGCGTATGAATATGTGCGCTTGTTAAAACCTCAAGTGTTTTAGGATGCCTGGTTACCTGCATCGAGCGTCGGATTTATTTGCGAAACATTTTCGTACATTTCTTCTCTGTGACAGCGAAAAAATGTGGAATACCGATGGATGGGTCAGTGCAGTGGAAAGATATCTAGCTGTCGTTGAATTTGGGAGAAATTATAAAAATATTTTGGAATTCTTGTCATATTGTTGTAATTATCGTACTAGTGAAATTGTTCATGTGCTAAACAGACGCTCTAGACAAGTGACGTTCTATCAGGGAAATCGTCGCCATCGCGATTTTATAATGTCAAAAATGTATGGGAATGCCAAGCGCTGCCGAAATATCACGTGATCAGTCACTTACATTTTGGAATTTCGGTCATCGTTGTCGACTTACTAAAGTCCTTATTTAAGAACATCATTATTGTGACGTAAGAAAAACTTTGTTTCTGCGTAGCTTGTGCCCAAATGAGAACAAGAAAAATTGGAGATTATTTTCGTCCCGAAACCACACTTTTCAGCCCACGCCCGACTGAAAAATAACTCTACACGTAGTTTTGAACATCGGAAAATAAGTAACAAATCTCTTATATTTGTAAAACGTGTAAAGTTTTGCGTTCAGAGAGAATGGCTTGGCTATAAAAATAAAGTACCTTCTCTGAAATGTACGGCGGCGTTAGACGAGGAATAACTTGTTATGTGAGAATGGTTAAGATGTATAAAATTTAAGTTGACTGTTACCGAAAATATTATAATATATGATATACCTAACAGCTTGCCTGTAATACCTGCAGGGTTAGGACGAGATGTGGCCTAGGGTATAATACACCCTACGGTACTTGGGCGAACTAGCTCTGCTCGGGTTAAAAGCGTGAATATACGGAGAAAACGAATTTGACCAGACATGAGACCTAGGTAGATAGATTTTTCGCCTCTGAAAACCCCTATATTGCATTTTTTTTCGAAATTTTTAGAGTTGTTTTCGCGAACGTGATTAGTGATTATTACAAATATATATTTATACAAATGTTCCGTACTGTTCTTTATTTTGTAAACATTCTAAATATTAGTAGTCTTCTGAGAGTGTCTTATCAATTGTGTGTAGTAAGAACCCAATTACGGTGGATTTGAAACGTCCCGCCATCGTCTCATTGGATGCTCGCTGACCAATCCGAGCGGCGAGCCACAATGCAGCGCCATCTTTATAAAAAAAAGATGGATTGTCTACGCACGTCGAACGAGCCGCGGACCTCTCCGCGCCCTTTTTTTGTTATCCCGTTTCTGGTGGTTTATTTATTTATTTTATTTTATTTATTAGTTTGGGAAAACAAACAATTACACACTAGAAATAAACATAACAGTAGGTAGACATATACATATTATAAGTGCGTAACTCACTACGTTATCCACAGTTTATATAAGACATACAATTTTGGGAACGTCTACAAGTGAACAGTTTCAGTTTCTTAATAACTAATTATACAAGTCTTTTATTTTGTTGTTCAGAGTATTCCGAAATTTACTAGCAGACAAAGAGAATATGTCTAAATCTGAGAAGTGTATATTATAATTTTGTGCCAAGCGACGAAGAGGTGCACGAACTCCAGCGTTTGTGCGACAAAAAGACACTGCAAACAGGGGGCGTGCGCGCACCTCCCGTCTCACTACAGTTCTAGGTACAACGTAAGACAAGCTGTTTGTTAAGTCCGAACAATCGTATTTATTAGCGCAAAGGTCATAAAGAAACATAGTTTCCAGAAAAGTGCGCCTGGACTCCAACTTTGTTAACTTGTACTGAGTGAGTAGTTCATCATAAGTTAGGGTTCTACGACAGCATCGGTAGTGTGTTGCTTTCAAAAATTTGTACTGTACTTTCTCTAGGTTATTTATATATTTCTTATATAAAGGGTTCCATATCATAACTGCGTATTCCAACTGTGACCTTACCAAGGACTTATATAAGAGTGTGTATGTGTGTGTACGTTTAAAGTCAGTGGTCGCTCTCATTACGAATCCATACATTCGGAATGCGTTGCTAATAATTTTATCAATATGCTGATCCAAGTGAAGCTTACTGTCCAACAGCACTCCAAGGTCTCGAATTGAAGGTTCCTTTCTCAAAGCGGTGTTGTTCAAGTAGTAGGTATGAAAGAAAATATTTTTGTTTTTTGTAAATGTTATAGATTGACATTTAGGTATGCTTAGTTGAAGCTTATTATTATTGCAGTAAGCTGATAATCTATTAAGATCGTCTTGAAATAGAATACAGTTATCAGTACAATTTATTTTCCTAAAAACTTTAAGGTCATCAGCATACAGTAAGAATTTAGAGTACTTAAAACAACTGTCGATGTCATTTATAAACAGGAGAAAGAGTAAGGGACCAAGGATGGAGCCCTGAGGCACACCAGAAGTCACAGTAATTGATTCAGACTCATGACCCTGTATCACCACCTTCTGAGTTCTATTTGTAACATATGATGAGAACCATCTCAATAAGTTGCCTCGTATGCCGTTGTATGCAATTTTCGCAAGAAGTAGTTCATGATCTACCTTGTCGAAGGCTTTTCGAAAGTCTGTATATACAGCATCTACTTGTGACCGTTGATCCATGTTATTAAACAAATAACCCGTAAAAACTAACAAATTGGTGGCTGTGGATCTTTTTTTGACAAATCCATGCTGCTGTTTAATTATTATGTTATGCAAGATAGGGTAGATCTCATCGTGTACAAGTCTTTCGAAAAGCTTCGACAAGGCTGACAAAATAGAAATTGGTCGATAGTTTTCCACTTCATGTTTAGAACCAGATTTATGCACTGGCGTAATATTAGCCTTTTTCCATATTTCTGGAAAAGTACCCTCTGTGATACATTTATTGTAAATAATATGTAGAGGCGTGCATATTCTATTGGCGGTATGTTTAAGATAATACGCCGGGACACCATCCGGTCCAGGACCCTTTGTAATATCCAGAGATTTTAATGCTTTTACGATTTTATCTATGGTTAGATTAATATTATTAATTATAGCAGCATTCCCTAAGTATACCTCAGGAGGAGACCAGGCATCCCTCACAAATGTGGATGGTTCGTATACCGAGTGAAAAAAATTTGAGAATAAATCGCAAACTTCTTTAGGGTTATTGGCACTCTGGTTTTGATATGTCATTGAGCAAGGGATACCCGCATTCGATTTACGATTAGAGATATAACTCCATAAATATTTGATATTTTTATGTATGTTATTTTCCACAGAATCAATGTATTTGTTATAACAAGTTTTACATTCCACACAGAATCTGCGCCTTAGGAAAGAAAATTGTTCATAGTCAGAAACATTTTTATATGTCTTCCATTTGATCCATGCTTTATTTTTGTTCTTAAATATTCGTATTAATGATTTTGGGAACCAAATGGGGAATTTTGGAAATCGTGGGGCTGACCTGGGAACATATTTTTTTATTGTTTTGAAAATATAGTCATAGAAAATATTTAAAGAGTCCTCAGCAGACTCACCCCTCAAGATTTCGACCCAGTCTATAGTAGCTAAATCTTCATTAATTAGATCAAAATTGGCTTTGTAAAAGTTATATTTTTTAGATTGTGCACGGTGTAACATTTTAGGTTTGGATTTATAACTAATAGAAGTACAGTAGGGGGGGTGATAATTGTCAGGAGGTATCAAAGAAGAAGGAGGTACATGAACATTACAGTTCGCATTACTAATCAATAAGTCTAAAATACGTCCCTTACAATTTTTTATGGAATTATATTGATAACCGTTTATTAAGGATATAAAGTTATCCATTTGTCTACATAACAATGAGTTGCCATAACAGTTATAAGCTCTGGAAGGATTGTCAGCGGAGGTGAGCCATTCTATGTCAGGCAAATTGTAGTCACCAAATAAGAGGAAAGTAGTTGGGTTCACTAATCCCAGACTATTTCGCAATGTTTCAAAGTGAGCCAGATAAACGTCTTCAGGGGTTTTCGGCGGAATGTATGCTGCACTTATGTAATATTTTTCCTGACCAAGACCAGGAATTTGGATAACGACATGCTCGATTGATGGATTAATTGGCAACTCAGCCTGGATATGGACGGCATTTAAGTTTTTCAGTATGGCTATAAGCACTCCCCCTCCATCTTTCTTGTTTGTAGTAATTCGATTGCGATCGCATCTATAAACTACGTATCGCTCATCTATAAATTCACCGTCCATTATGTGAGGAGTAAGCCAGGTCTCCGTTAATATTATCACATCATAACAGTTGGATAAGATATTCATATGTAGCGTGTTCAGTTTAGTACGTAAACCCCTACAGTTCTGGTAATATAATGAAAGGCTATCTGACATTTTGTGAAAACAAAAATGAATTAGTATGTACTGACAGTATGTGTAGTGGCAATATGATATAACTAAACATTACAAGTGAAACGTACATGGAGTCCAGGTCGACCTGAGCGATATCAAACACTACCGACTCAACCGTGCTTAAATACAGACAAAAATAACAACAATTAAAGAAAAACATACTTCTGGATTCGTTGTTTAAAATGATAACAGAGCAAAAATAACTAGCTTGTGGGTTGAAGTAATCTATAAAACAAAAAAAATGCTTAGACTTAATATTGACAAGTAATATGCAGTTTACAAAACAAAAAGGTAGCCTAAAACTAATATTGACGACCAATATGCAAAGACTTAAAATCGCTAATTTAAAATTATTGTGAGCAAATCTTACATAATTAACATTGCCATTAGTTTGAAACAGGGGCAGAATTAGTGGCAGATTTGATTCTTTGGATATCATGCGTCGATCGTATGGCCAGGGCAGGCGAAGCATCAGTCTCTCGAACAAGGATGGTGGCATTTTTGACCCACACGTACTTAAAGTTGTTCTTTTTAGCCGCCTCCTTACACTCACGAAATAAATGTTTTTTTTTCAAAGTCAGATGCTCATGTATGTAAATAGGTTGCGAATTTCCAGCAAGTCCTAAATGCTCGGTATGCACGCCTTTTGCCAGGCGAAATGTGCTCAAGAAATTATCTCGTAGTATGCGTGAGCTCAACTTGACTATGATGTTCTTTGGTTTATTGTTCGCATTGTGAGCATGAGGAACACGGTGAATGGCAACAATATCCTTCTGATGCAATGAAAAGTTTATTTGTGTAGCGATGGTCTGTAGGAGCGTTACTAGATTCTCAGTACGCTTTTCAGGTAAATTGCAGATCTCAATGTTGCATTGCCTCGCCTGTTGCTCCAGTGTATCAAGTTTTAATTCGAAGCCCTGTATAATTTCGCTCAAATGGTCAGGCGTTTGCGCGTTCAAAGAATCGATATATTTTTTGAGGTCATTTTGCTGATCGCAAGCATATTCAATCGACTTCTTAAGTTCTGTTGTGTCCAGTAATATATGCTGATACCTGTCATCTAAGGTAGATACACGCGTCTTCAAATTTGAGTGGTCAGATCGTAAAGATTGTAAGTCTTTTTTTATATCTGATGTGACTTCGGTCACCGTTGCAAGGTCAGATTTAATGGTGAAAATATTTTCGGATATTTTTGACATGGCACCGTCCAAATCCCGACGCCAGTCATCCAATTTCTTATTTATTTCTTGAGAAAACATATTGAGCGCGTCTTTGATTTCACACTCGGGTTGTTTTCTTTTACGCTGTAGAATATTCACATTAGTATCGCGAGCAGGAACAATCGTAAGGTCGGTGTCTGAGTGGTACATGGCGTCAGGTGAGCGGGACATTATGCGGGTAATATAATAATTTGTTAATATTAGGGAGGTATGAGCGTCTCACCAATAACTGCTACTGTTGTTTACTTTTGAGTCTTACTGTACCAGAAAACAATTTTAAACAAATTTGAAGATCTCAAAAATACTCGCTTATCGTGCGGTTCGAACCATCGACTTGTCGTTCGTCGTATATTTGGGTAAGCGACTAAGCCACTAGGCCACCTCGCTTGTTGCTGGATATGCGAAATTAGGTGATATGTTGGTACGGATTTGCAGTTGGCGTTAGAGGTTCAATAGAGGTTAACCAACTCGAAACTGAGACACAAAGAAAAATAACGATCACTTCTAAAATGTTTTTGTTTCTAATTTTGGTATAAGTTCACACACAACCTTGATCTTTACACTGTTTATTACTTTTGCTATTGTTCACAGAATACTGTCACTTTTTTTAAATTTACTTCACTTCAGACTATTTTTAAGATTTAAAATGGATACGAAAACACAGAAACGTCCGTTCGAGACAACCATGTTCGGTGGTTTAGTGCTCACAGGTGAACAATTTGAAGGACTTATGCCTATGGACTTGTTTTGATGACGATATCGTGTGTGTGAACGGCTGGATCCAGACCCTCGCTGCCTGATACGACGCTGAGCCCTAGGAGCGCGAGGCAGTATACCTACGGAGGCGAGAGGTGAGTGCTTTTCGAATCCACTGTTCACAAATCTTCTACACATAATTGTTTGGTCCTTCGAGCCGGATTGTTCATATTTTTTCACCTGTGAGGTTTTCCATTCCATATTCCCTTGTTGTTCGAATTTCAAGTTACGACGCCACGCGTCTATCAATATGGCGGCAATCCAACAAGATCTTTTTGAACGAGAAATAATTCTCGATGAGCTTCAACGAACATTACAGTTCATAGATTCCGATGAACAACAATTTAAATCTCGATCTAAAGATTTAACTTCACAACAGCGCAAGTTTTTCAAACTTCAAGCTAAAATTGAAAAATCCCTCATTAAGTCTAATACTTTTGATAAAGAGGAACAGCTAAGAATTCGTAACAGTTTTAATGATTGCTATTATGCTATTGTGGTACATTTAAATAAAATTAAAGAAGATGAAATTGAACATAAACGTAGGATGTCGTCACTCGGATCCCCTAATAATGCTGTTGTTCACGTGCCATCGTCTAGTAGTTGTGCTAGTAGATTACCTACTCTTCCAATGCCTACCTTTTCAGGAGAAATAACAGATTGGCCTGCCTTCTACGATCTATTTCGGTCACTAGTGCACAACAAAAATACCTACTCGGACTCGGAGAAGTTCCGCTATTTGCTACTTTCTTTGAAAAATGAACCCTACAATCTAATTAAATCTATTCCAATAACTGACGAGAACTATACGGTCGCGTTAGGTATGCTACAGTCTAGGTATGATAACGAACGAGCCATTGCTTCCGCTCATCTAGAAAAAATATTCGATATTGAACCTTGTCAGTCCGATAAAAGCGACAAATCAGTTCAAGGGTTAAGAAATTTACTGAACACTTATCATGAAAATATCATGGCTTTAGAAGTAATGCACTTTCCTGCGAAGGAGTGGAGTTTCATGTTAGTGCTTCTTTTCTTACGTAAGATTCCACCAACATTACGTAGACGTTTCGATTTTTCGTTGTCCCAACCATCTAAGATACCCACAATTAGTGAATTAATAAATTTCTTAGAACGCGAGTTATCTGCAAGTGAATTTGCGTATCAAAACAAACCCATTTATAATGCGGAAAAGGTAGGTAGTTCTAGGACTCCGCCCGCATCGAACGCGCGCCGTGCGCTCTCGGCCGGCGTCGCGGCGGGCCCGGAAACAAAGTCAGACAATTCACAGTCCAACAATTCAAATAGTAAAAGGATATCTTGTATTAGTGGCGGTGCTCAACATACGTTGACGAAATGTGCGAATTTTCTAAACTTATCCCCTCAAGATAGGTATTCTTTCATAAAAAACAAAAATGTTTGTTACAATTGTTTAAGTGTAGGACATGATGTGAAACATTGCAAATCTAACTTTGTGTGCCGTTCGTGTCATAAAAGACACCATAGTTTAATTCATTTTAATCAACAGCATAGCTTTCCGGTTGTCAGTGAAGCAGATTTGAACGCTAGTGCTGTCTCACCTACCGTGCATCAAACGACAGAGACAGATGCGCCCGGTACCGCGCCAACCGTACTGACAGCTGTGAATCATACGTCGAGAGATAACGCGATCGCTCCGCAATCCATTCCGCCTTCCGTGCGCGCAAGTACCGTGCTTTTGTGTACAGCGCTAGTTAATGTACACGTAGGCTCGCAAAAACACACCGTTCGGTGTATTATAGATACCGGTAGTCAAGCGACTTTTATTACCGAGACTTGTGTTCAGCGGTTAGGATTGCAGCGTAGGCATGCGCGCGTTCCCGTGTTCGGTATAGGAGGTAGTGATCCTGTATACCCTAAGGGTGTTGTTTCTTTTTGCGTCACACCTACTCATGTTGATCAACCATCCCTTTCAGTTGATGCATTGATTTTACCTACACTTATGTCACGCATGCCTTGTGTAACATTACCATTTAGGGATTGGCCACACATAAAACACTTACATTTGGCAGATCCGAAATTTTATCTTCCACAGTCGGTGGAAATGCTTTTAGGTGCGGATATTCTATCCCAGGTGATATTAGGTCACGTGATTACGGGCCCTTCCGGGTCCCCAATGGCATTAAATAGTATCTTTGGTTATTTATTAATGGGTGATGTTTCTTGCAACCAAAATACGCCTTCTTCGCTTCAAGTGTGTTTCAGTAGTTCTAGCTCATCCTACGATGACGTCATAAATCTGAAACGATTCTGGGAATTAGAGTCCCTTCCTGAAAAAAGAGTTTCCAGCCCTGACGAAGCCTTGTGTGAGTCTATCTTCGTAAAATCACACATTCGCGACGAAAATGGGCGATATGTAGTTTCGCTTCCATTTAAACCCGATGCACCTGCCCTCGGCGAATCACGAGATACGGCAGTATCTAGGTTTAGAAAATTAGAGTATAGGTTAGAACGTAATCCACAACTTAAGGTTGATTATCACGCGTGCCTCCAGGAATATTTAGATCTTGGTCACATGGAGCCCGTGAATTCCCCTCCTTCTATCAGTACCTATTACATTCCGCACCACTGCGTGGTCAAAGATTCTAGTGAAACAACTCGTACCCGTGTTGTTTTTGATGCGAGTTGCAAAACTTCTAATGGTATTTCACTTAACGATGTTTTATTAACTGGGCCTAAATTGCACCAGGACATCGTAGATGTTTTATTAGGGTTTCGTATTCATGCTATCGCTGTCACTGCTGATATTAAGCAGATGTACAGAAACATTTTGTTACAACATTCTGATTGGGACTATCAGCGTATTGTTTGGCGACAATCTCCAACCGAACCTTTGCGTGATTATCGGCTGCGAACCGTCACTTTCGGTGTTAGTTCATCACCGTACTTAGCACTTCGTACGATTCAACAGTTGGCCGATGATGAAGCTACTAACTTCCCGTTAGGTTCTAAGGTCCTCCGCGACCAAGTGTTTGTTGATGATGTGGTCACTGGCACATGTGATGTCACACATGCTCTGATTTTACAACGAGAGTTAGTAGGTATTTGTTCATCGGCTGGTTTCGAACTGCGAAAGTGGCAGAGCAATTCGCCAGCGTTACTCGCTGCTGTACATACATCAGAGGCTCATGGCGAGCGGCCCGATAATGTTTCATTTGCATTAATGGAAAGCGATAAACAAACAAAGGTTTTAGGACTCCAATGGAACCCAAAATCAGATACATTTTCCTTTAGTGTTCAAGCAACTTTAGATAAAATCTCCAAGCGGACCATATTATCCCAAATAGCGAAAATTTATGACCCTATGGGCTGGTTATCTCCTATAGCTATTTATGCAAAACATCTTATTCAGCTATTATGGATCTCCGGTGTCAATTGGGACGAGTCACCTCCCATAGATATAATTAATTCATGGTCTAATTTCATCAATGAATTATCATTGCTATCAAGTTTTCAAATCCCACGTTTTGTTTTTCCAAATGTAAGTTCTATTCAGATTCATGGGTTTTCGGACGCATCTGAGCGTGCTTACGCTGCGTGTGTCTATGTTCGTGTGACTGATAGTAGTGATAACGTTAAAACATTTCTTTTACTAGCGAAAACTCGCGTAGCGCCGCTCAAACCGGTTCTCACTATTCCGCGTCTCGAGCTGTGTGCGGCTGTTTTATTGTCACAGCTAATTGATAAAATTATGAAGGTGTACGGTGACCGTGTGAACTGCAATCATGTCTATGCATGGACTGATTCTCAGATTGTGTTAGCGTGGCTTCGTTCGCCACCACATGAATGGAAAACATTCGTCTCTAATCGTTTGAGTGAGATTTTATCCCGGCTTCCTGCCGATTGCTGGAGACATGTTCCCTCTGCTGATAATCCAGCAGACGCACCTTCTCGAGGAATGCTGCCTGCTAGTTTTATTGAAAATTCTTCAATGTGGCTCCAGGGGCCCTGGTGGTTGTCACGTGATTCTAAGTGTTGGCCAATTCCTAAAGAGGTATCTAAAGTTACCGAGGAAAAGCGTAATTCCCCACTATCGGTGGTAACAAACTCGTCCATCACGACGCCGGCGCCTCCTGATGCTACGGATTACATAGAAAGATTTTCTAGTTTAGGTAAACTTGTTCGAGTCACCTCACTCATATTTCGATTTTATAATAGATGCAAAAAGGTTCAAATTCATTATCCAACCTACATAACAGTTCCCGAATTTAATTTTTGTCTAGGTCGACTTATTCATTTAGTTCAACATTCATCTTTTCCCGAAGATATAAAAAATATTGCATTAGGTAATTATCCTTCCCTTAAACTACGTAGGTTAAAACCATTCATTGACAAACAAAATAGTTTACGTGTCGGTGGGCGGATTCATAAGTCATTGTTGCCGTTTGTTTCTAAACATCAATTAATTCTGCCTAAAAAACACCATCTTCATCGAGTACTTGGCACTCAGACTCAAACCTATGATGAGATGCATACTCTTCTTTGCCAGATAGAAGCGGTACTAAATTCGCGCCCACTTTGTGTGTTAAGTGCTGATCCGTTAGACCCTTTACCCTTAACCCCTTCTCATTTTTTAATAGGAGGTCCTCTGATGGCCTTGCCTGATATTTCTTTATGCGAAGACGTGTCAAATCGTCTCACTAGATGGCGTAGAGTGCAACAGTGCGTACAGCATTTTTGGAGGCGTTGGAGTCGTGAATATTTACACGAGATTCAACAACGCAATAAATGGTTTAAGGGTAGCGGCTCTCCACTCCGAGAGGCTATGATTGTTGTCGTACGTGAAGACAACCTGCCACCCTTGCAATGGCGATTGGCTCGTGTACATGCTCTTCATCCAGGGTCAGATAATATCACCCGCGTCGTAACCCTTCAGATGGGCAAAACTTTTGTAAAACGTTCTGTAGTTAAAATATGTCCTTTACCTTTAGAATAATTAAGAATACCTATTTCTTACTGTTACGTTTCTTAGCTAAGTACCTACCTCTTAAGTATTTATTATTTTTAATAGAATTTATTTCAGTTTTAAATGCGATTAGCGACTATTTTCGTTTAATCTTTCATTATTTCAATATCTTTAACTTAAGGTTAAAAGAATTACATTCTTTTAAGGCGAGCGGCATGTTCCGTACTGTTCTTTATTTTGTAAACATTCTAAATATTAGTAGTCTTCTGAGAGTGTCTTATCAATTGTGTGTAGTAAGAACCCAATTACGGTGGATTTGAAACGTCCCGCCATCGTCTCATTGGATGCTCGCTGACCAATCCGAGCGGCGAGCCACAATGCAGCGCCATCTTTATAAAAAAAAGATGGATTGTCTACGCACGTCGAACGAGCCGCGGACCTCTCCGCGCCCTTTTTTTGTTATCCCGTTTCTGGTGGTTTAGTGCTCACAGGTGAACAATTTGAAGGACTTATGCCTATGGACTTGTTTTGATGACGATATCGTGTGTGTGAACGGCTGGATCCAGACCCTCGCTGCCTGATACGACGCTGAGCCCTAGGAGCGCGAGGCAGTATACCTACGGAGGCGAGAGGTGAGTGCTTTTCGAATCAACTGTTCACAAATCTTCTACACAACAAATATTGCTCGTTTAATATAATAAGATCAGTTTCGCCAGTTATGTTCAAGTCCCATGTAATAGGGAGCGAGTATATTACCCTTAACCGGGCACAAATCCAGACTCCGAGCTAGTACTGAGAAATTTCAGTTGAAAATGTTCAATTGGCGTCATACTCAGCATTAGAACTACGGCTACTACACCGAAGATAATTCAATATTAGCAATATTAATATAGTAGGTACCAGTTGCATCTTGAGTTCAATTCAATATGCTCTCAAGAATCGGGGTTCTTCAAAACAAGGTTCTAGACTAAATACATTGGCTAGACTTAAAAAAAAACGAATAAAATATGAGTTGTAATTAAAAAGAATACAAAATGAACATCGAAAATATGTTGTCAACTGTTAAATTAGTTAGTAAACTTGTAAAATGTCACTCTTAGTTACACTGTGATGGAAAACGTAGCTTTTGTGTGACAATAGCATTTTTTATAAATGACGTAGACTGATCGCGTGCTAAAAATACTCAAATACTTGACTTTCTTTTTCATATTTTGATTTTTGCTTAAAGAAAAACTGTCGTTCAAATATCAGCGTGACAACCTCACCTTAATTAGGTCATGGTCGTCTTTCAGTCAAACCTTTTATCATAATCGTGCTTGAAACATTTTTGGAAATAGTTTTTAGATCAGAGTGGCAGCGTTTATACTACACATTAAATCATCATCATTTTCCAGCTTTATTCAACCAACAAGACTTTAAAATTTCTTCAACACGATATCTCCGCACACCAATATTAAGACCGATCAATATTATTATTCTAGTCTCGCGAAATCTGCCTCGGAGACTATTTCTCAACAAGTAATACTGGTAGCGAATATATTAGTTGCTACGTCGTAGCAACTTCTACGGGCTACGAGCTACGGTGCTACGAGCTACGGTGCTACGTTTCACGCTACGATGCGCTATGAAATATCAGGAAAACCGAAATTTGATTGCCTACTTTATTGAATAGTCCTATTTTTAGAAGAACTTGTGAGCGGTAAATTGTATTTAGTATTAAGACGGGGTTTCTCAGAACTTGACGCCTTAATCGCGGAGTAACTTGAGCGTAACATAATTATGATACCATATAGACGAGCTTGTTATTATTCCGGATATAGATAAAACAGTGTTTTTTTATTCTCTGTTTGTTTCCACGAAATTTTCATGCGGCAATGTGTATTGTGTATTTTTTTGCTGTTAAGAGAACAATTAAGTCGCGTGTGTACTTTAAAGCTCTCAGTAACATTTGCCGGTATTCAGCAGATGAGGTCTCTCAAAGAAAACTCAAGTGTTGTGTGTGAGAAACAGACTCTGTGGGTGGCTAACCAGCATTCAAACTATAGTGAAGTCTCCACTGCTAAAACTATCGAAGGACATTATTATTCAAAGCTCCATTCCCACACCCGCAAGTACAACAGCAACAAGCAGCTTTCCTCCCATTTTTTTAAGATTAAATTACATTATGTTAAAAGAGTATTAACAACTCTGTATACTGCCAAGTTGATTGAGATAGTTCGGTCTGCACCAGGAGCAAAAGGTAATTGATAGAAAGCCGACGACTGACGAAACACGAAGTTTGCCGAGTGATATTTAGAAAATGTTTGTGCTTTACATTAAATGACCGTAACACTTCCACTTAATGCTATTAATCGCCAAACCCTAATCTGAACCGTCGAAACCCATTATCAATAACTGCGTAACCCCATCGATATCAGTCTATAACCCTCTAACTTAGGTAATCAATATGGTACCCCATAATTTCATGGTATTGGATAACAGACCAGCATTTAAACTATTTTAATGGATTTTGAACTAGCGTGGTCAGATCAATGTATAAAAGGAGATATTTTACTAGGCAAAGGCTTCAAATGGCAGTCTACAGTAAATTAGAAGAAAAAGGATATTGAAATTCATGCCAGAAATTCGTTTACATTTTCTGTCATAAATTTTAGGGTTTTTAGCTATATTTGATTAAAATCGGTTCAGCCGTTCAAAAGTTAACCGCATTTTAAATCGCTCTTTGAATTTGGGTTCTTCCGCAAGAAGATGTCATAATTGCGTGTTTTGATAGATTGTCGATTGAAGCGTGTTTACTACTATGTATATTAAACTATATAATATATGTAGTTTAAAAAGCATGAAATAAAAATTCAATTAAAAAAAACCACCGACAACCGAACCGTCATCGTTTACAGCTGTTTATTTTATTTACTTTGCGGTTACCCGACGCGAGTACGGTTATTTCTCATTCATCAGGTAATTTTTTGCTTTTTAGAGGTTTTTGGGTCGGGGGTATTTTAAATTTTAAATTAATTTTCTTACATGGACCGACTGCCTATCTGACCAAAACCAACCAGAAATTGGGTAACACAATACCCCTTGGCAGAACTAGCATGAAATTTTGGTTTCTGACTACTCGTAGCGTCTGTTGAAAAAATCTACAAATACAGTATCAGAAAATCATCCTATAAAATACCTCCCCACATTCTAGAACTGAATGAGACGAAATTTAAAACTTGTATAAAACGCACACTATGCAGGCAAGCATATTATAAGTTGGGGGATTACATCGCTGATAAAAATGCTTGGCTAAATGCTGGTCCCGCTCCGCAGCCATTAGGGCGCAAGAACAATTAGTGATGGGCAGAAAAGTTTTGAAGTATTGTTGGAGCTGCTGAAGACTGTATGAATATATTTTTATTGTATAAACTCAATTTCTTTTAGTATTATATAACTGCACAGCATATGTGTGAGTACTATGTTCCGACTGTAAATCTACCTATGTGTCGTTGGTTGACTTCTGTGTGCCCTGGCATTTGAGTGTGTCATGCTCTCTCTAATTTCTCTCTGATGGTGGCACATGTGTTGGATCATTCGGTTCCCTCCATAATGGTTGAGCTGAGTGGTGCCGATCCATGCGTCATGTTCGTGAACGGGCGCCATCAGTTGGGATTGGTCATAACTTAGCTGCCTCGGCCTGTCATTGCATTTTTATGTTGAAATTGTTTGTTACTCTAGACGCTTTTACGTGCACGTCTTTTTGCATCGTTCTCACATATATGTATTTATTTTTTAACAAGAACGATGTAACCAAAAACTTGTAATTGAAACTGATGGAAAAGAGTGTCCGTGGAGTTTCTTGCAAATTCTTCTCCATTGAGATCTACTGACGTTTGCGAATTTGCAACTAGAGTCATATTTTTTTGTTGTTTGACAATTCAAAAGTACCTTTAAGGTTTATTTGAAATAAACTATTTTGATTTGATTTTGATTTGATTTGATTTGATTATCACAGTCCCTTGAGATCAGTTATATATATATCATTATAATGAATTGATTTAATTTTAACTACTAATACTATTTCATGCATATGAGTTTGGCAGTCGGCGTGTGAATGCTCATTTGGCGAGATCGTGCAATTTACATGAAATCGGCCCCGGCACTCTCTGACGTTTTCATAATTAGTTGTTAAATGAAAAAAAAAATGCAAATGAAGGTTATTTAAAGCCGCCAAAGACCAGATCCATTATTACATGTACATACAGTTGCTTATAAACTGCATAACATTATGCAATAGCCCTTGGCCCAGACTTCACCCAGATCCGAAAAAAATATTCAGTCATGAGAGTTTTCAGTTTTTGCCTCATAACCCAAACATTGTTCTATTGTTTTCTTAAAACTTAACAAAACATCATGTCTTTATTCCTGGAAGAGCGAAGCAGGGGTTTATGTGCCTATAGTACCTACACCAACATTTCGCCAGTTAGTTTGAAGACTCATGTAATAGGCGCTGCTCCTGTTGCAATCAACCGAGCACAAATCTAGACCAGATGGAAAAATCCAATAAAATTTGCCGAAGCTGGTTATCGAACTGTTTGCGTCCACTAAACCAACGAAGCAGTCAGTTCTTTGAAACAAAAGAAAGAAAAACTTAAGATTTTTTTACAATGTAAAAACAAAATGCGAAACACGAGTATTATCTTATTTACTAAGTATCTTGTTAAAGCTACTTCAAACATAATTTAATTTTTGTTTCAGACTTCTTTACCACATTTTTGCTAGATCAAGAGTGTTCTTTAGTGAAAAAGGTTTTTGACTACAAAATGTAGTTAAGTAAACATGTAAAGAAGGTTTTTGTAAGGTAAATTCCTTGGAGATAATTAGTGAATATATTTGGGGAGGTACCTTTGAAGTTTATTTTTAGTGAAGATTCTTTGGGTATCTACTTACATTTTTGGTATCTTCTTTTAAGACAATATCTAGGTATAATAACTGTCATTCTTTCTTATATTATTTGTCTAAGTGTCTTGGTAATTTCCCTCGTTGAAAAGTTCTCAACAATCACCTTTTTTGTTCTTGTATTTTGACGTGAGTGTCTTAAAAATTATCGAGAGTAAAATTCAATGGAAAAGCAGCTTTTAAAATATATGTATAATACTCACAATGCAATTGATCTTTGTGTCTCTGAATTGGTTTCAAAATCCTGCGCAGTAGCTATTTTTGTGTCAATGTTAAAGATGAGGATGGCATTGTATAACTGTCTCTTTCACTCGCTTACGTTTGTCGCGTCGTCCTATCTTGCTTACTCTATGCAGTATACTCGATGACAAACTGTTTCTTGTACAATGGTTGGTAGAACCAACTTCAGAGACACAAAAATCCGCTTTGACTATTATATGACTTAAGTAACTATTTTAGTACTTACTACAGTCACAAATCATTATCTTTCAAAGCTGGCTGTAATGAGGCACATGCTCAGAAGTTACATCACACCTATATTCCCCGAAGGGTTAGGCAGAGGTGTTCCTCCCACCTTAAGATCTTATTCACTTAGGAGATCAAAGTTACTGAAACACTTTTGTTCTATTCCTGAAACCTTGAACTTAACAGTATGTGGACCTAATAACGCAAACGTGCGAACATTAGAGGTAACTTTAATCGTAAATCATCACAGAAATCTACACCAACCCTTCGCTTCGGTAACAATTAGATGTAAATTGAATACCGATACATTACTTACTTTCCTTTCCTTCTTTAACTTTTCTCTTCTCAAGGAAAATCAGCTATACTTCCACGACTTTTAAGTTTATAATCGAATACAGAAGGTTAAGAAAATGACAGTTGATACGGCGATAACGATTGATCTTTGTTAACAAGCTTTTGAATATTCAAGTGTTCCATAAATGTGTGAGCAGAGGGACCATTTTTTATTTGGCGTTGTGTTTGCTGTTTGCATTGCAGTATCTCTTTTCAAAGCATAATGCAAAGATACTGCAAAAGAGGAGATATATATAAGAAAGCTAAGAAAGTTAAGTTTTTTTTTATAGACACCTGCCTTGGTTATTCAAGTAAGAAACATTCCACAAGTCAAGTAAGAAACATTTTTTTTTTCAATTTAAATCCGACGAATTGGAGTACGACTCACACCAGTTGCGCGCTGTCACTCTGACGAGCCGCGCCTCTCCGCGGTTGCAGAAAGTTGAAGTTAATTAAAAGTTCGAAACTGGTATGATTATTATTATTTAATTTTTAATTTAAAATTGCCTAATGTTTTGTGTGCATGAGTAGGTAGGTACCTCCTAATCAATGAAGTATCAACTTCCCTGACAGCGCGTATCATGAGCTCTAAACTCAACTCAGCTATGTAACATCAGCTGTCAATTCATCACGATTGACACAAGAATTCTCCACTCTTCTTGCAAGCGTGACCTACATTAACATTGTAAAGATATTGCTGAGAAATAAGTCCCTACAGAAAATCCATTTAAAAGAAAACGGCAAAGAAATGAACAACCTTCCAAAGCGGATAAAATCGGGTATATCAGTCTTAACTTGCATAACACTTTCTTAAAAATAGCCTTTACGACGATATTTAAACTAAGACTATTTGCCGTGTTATAACTGTTTCAGACACTGCCAGAGAATGACAGGTATGATTTGTATACACGCAAACAATTTAAGATTAAAGTAAATTTTACAAGACGACAACGGTGCGGCAACCCTATTTCTAAAGGCTTTGTTGCGTTGCGGTTGTCTAGGGGAACCTTCATGTCGGAAAGTGTTATCTCACTATGTAATCACAATTCGCCTTCCTGTTCTTTTTTGTGATCTTACCTATGAAACGTTTCTTTTATGTTTTATACAGGGTTTCTTTTAAACCAGGCAAGCCTGAACAAGGTGGAAATAAAAAATAATATATTCAAGTATCTTTTTATTGTTTCAGTTGCGAATCTAGGAGTGAAAGTGCTTTCGCTAGACAGTTTCATTCTTTCTCTCTTTATTATTTCTTAATTAAGTTTTCACTTTGTAAGATTCCTGGATCGAACATCACCTCGAGTTATCGTTTTTCTTACTCGTATTGAAGTTTTAGCTTTCATTTCTTTTTCGACTAACTAACTGGTCCTCATTATTAACGTATCCGTGAACGCCTTCTGTTTAATATTGGCCCGTACTTATAAGAAGAATCATGAGGGACACAGCCGTAATCACCTTGCTCTATAGATAGGGTTTAGAAGGCACGGAAACGCTATTCTCTTACTAAAAATATGTGTCAAGTAACAAAAACATAGAGAAATTATTATCAAGGAATTTTAAGTATCCTAGAAGTCTTTATGACTTGTTGATTTTTTACTAGAAGTAGCTTAACACTAGTGCGCATTTGTCGGTCATATGGGCAAATCGATAGTGGTCATCGGGACTACCTATTAATATGAAACAAAAGATACCGATCATGGCGTAGATATGGATGATCTGAGAATCTTCTACCCGATAAGATGATAACTACTCAAACTTGTGAGAAATGCCTTCGGTTGCCTTTTTAAGATAAACAACGCTCCATTATTTCTTGTGGATACTATAAAAGTATTGCTTAGTCGTGCTGCAATATCCTCTTACATATTTATGACAATAATGTACTTAGTTGTAGTACGAGCTTACGAAAGAGATCGTCTGGGAAATTGCCAACGTACATTTTGTGCAACCAATGAGCAGTACTGTGTTCGACACTCCAATTACATACTTCTTAAAATAGTCCATAGGATTTTGATGAAAAGTCCTAATGCATTGCTTCATATTATTTATTATCTTTGACTAACTAATTGGTCTACTCGACAACGTATAGAAAGCAATTTATGTTGCTAGGATTGAGAAAATGAAAGGTATACCATTGATTATGTGTTACCCGATCAACACGCCGGTTTAGACGGTATGCTTATTGCCTGTGTAATTATGATAAAATAACCAGAGATGTTTTAGGTGGTTTGCTGCTTGTTTACAACATTAAAAACAATAAAACATTGTGAATTTACACCTTATATTTTAAAACGACTATTTTTAACGTAGTCCATTGCTTGGTTTGCTATTATTATTTAGAAATGAATAAATCACTACATTTACTATAATTTCCCTATCAAAATCCTTGTGAGCAAGTAATCTTATCTTACTCTTACATAAAACATACTAATTTCGTCTATCTATTTATTGGCTTAAAAAAAACATCCAAAGATTAAGTTTTTCTGCAAAGAAAATTAGATGTAGGTACCGCTAAATTGTATGAATATTTCGAAAGTTAATAATCTTTTGAGGGTTGTTTTCAGAGGTTTATAAACTGAAGGGCTTTTAAAAGGGTTGTAAAAAAGATGGATTGAAAACTCAGGCATAGTTTTATTAGCATTTTTATTATGGTGTCCATTTTTGGACTGTTGAATCTGGTCGGGTAAATAAAAGGCAGCTGGGAACCGGCTGTGAGCTGTGGTACTAGATATAACTTTTAATAACTATAGTACCGACATGTTGCACCGACCCTAAAAATATTGGGATAAGGGGCGAGTGTCAGATGAGTGTCAGGCGAGTGAGCCAGAGGTGATACAAAAAAGGGGATGTTTTGAACACCTAAAAACACACTTGCCTTATTCGTCTCTTGTGACTTTTTTATGCCGTAAGTAAAAAAGTTTGACTAACCGACTGGTCAGAAAGGTCTGAAAGGTTTCTAACTATTGTTCAAACCGCACCGAATTTAATTTAGTAACAGGTTCTTGTGGATACCTAAAGAATACCTAGATGGAGAAATTCCCAATGCATAAAAAGTTTCCTAATCTATATAGTCAGTTGTCGAGCTCTCTGATGTTGATTGATGAAAAAGTGGACCAACAAGGAAATAGTGTGATTTATAGAAACTGTTCGGTGTATAACATTAATGATAATTTCCCAACCAGGAAATTAATAAATCAACACCAAGACCAGTGCCCAAATGCATGTACCAAAGTGCATTTGATAATAACATAACGACCGAACTTCCAGTACTTTGCAGCGATCGTTCGGACAAATTCTAATATTAATGACGTTTATATGATGGTGGATAACGTCTCCGTTACACGTTATCGTCATAACAAATGTTCCTAAATGCTGAGCGAATCGTGTCTCGTTAAATGTGGTTTATATTCGATATAGGCGTATTTTGGAAGGTACTATTGTACAGTCAGGCCGCAAAAGTCCATAAGAACGCTAAAGATTACATTGCTACGAACCGAGCGAGCACGATACTTCCGTGCGTATGTGTGCGCGTGTATGAGTTTCCACATTCCACAGATAACACACACTAAGGAACTGTCGTCGCACTGAGCCTAAAAACATAATTATTATTTTTCTGTGCCATTGAATACGCATCACACAGTCACAGAGGCGACTTGTTCTTACCATTGCATTGATAAAATTCGCGCAAATATGTCATGTGCTGGTAGCCGTATGAACTAAGTGTTGGATTCGCAAATAACGTAGCCCGAGTTCTAATCATGGTCGGTCCGTTGCGGTTATTTCTTACTTTGAAAATTCCCAATCTATATTAATATAGTTGTTTTTTATATTTCTATGAAAAATACTATTGCATTTTTTGCACTAAATAGTTGCAAATTACGAATATGATCTATTAATGACAAGAAGAATCACATTCGTAATTTGCAATTATTTAGTTGTTACATCTTTTCGAAGTTGTAAGGTGGAAATAAAAAGACGTGTTTAATAAAAATGTTTATTCTTTATATTTACAAATTAAACATTTATGAGAATTGTGACGTCGAATTGTTACCTAGACAAAAAAGTTATCTTGTAACCGTTATCTATGTTACGTGTAAGATTGTTTGTTGGATGTATACCCACTTAGACCATTTATAATATGAATAACGTAACAATGAAAGGATATTAAAATTTTAATAAAATAAAATATAATTGTTTATATCCAGTTATTTATTGAAAAGTGTTATATGATTTAGACTTTGTAAACATTTTATTTTTATGTAACGTCACAATGAATGTATTGAGGTCATAGCTTAATTGATCATTTTCTTGACGAAAAGAAGATTGAAACTAAACCTCAATTTTTGTTAAAAGAACTTTAGTTCTCACAAGATAATCGTCAATTGGATGAGAAAAACAAATTGAACTATAATAGTTAGAACAGTGCGGGTAGAAGAATAAAAAACAAAATAGAATCATGATTATTGTCAACAAAATTGATAGCGAGTTCACTGCATTCTTAAGATAAGGCGATGGCACAAGTTAAAAGATATAGCTGTTTTAAACGAAAGTAAACACAATATAATACAGTTTTTGCTAACGAATAATCACGGATATGTTAAGATAAAATGACCTACTCAACATTTAGTTACACCGACTGACTTTACTAAAACTTAATATTTTGTATAACCCCCATTATTTTCGATACAGTCAAGTAGGCGTTTGCGCATGGACCCAACAATATTACCACATATTTCGCTCCCTCTAAAACTTTCCCACACCTCCATGCAATGGGTTTTTAATTGTTCCGTAGACCTCTCAGTCCGCGAGTCCCACCTTTCCACCATCAAACCCCATAGATTTTCTATGGGGTTGAGGTCGGGAGATCGCGCTGGCCATGGAATAACAATTACTTCCGGGTGATTGTGAAACCACTCACGCACAGTACTCGCTCGGTGAATAGGACAATTGTCCTGGACAAACGGAAATTCTGCTAACTCATCAGCTGGGTAAATGTTGCGCACAGTAGGTAGCATAATTGAGTCTAACACTTCCTCATAAGTTGAACTGTTTGCGCGTGGAGGAATGAAAGCCAGTTCTCCTGGTCCTGCTACACTCATCCATCCCCACATATTAATTGTGATTCGACCTGATTCGGTGTTAGGAATAACGTTGTTATCACACCAGCGAGTGTTATTCTTGCGCCATAAGTGAAGCCTGCCCTTTTGACTGGATTTAAATGTTTTTTCATCTGAAAATACCGCAGTATTCCAGTCAAAATCTAAATAATCACGTGCGAAACGTAATCGTTCTTGTTTGTGTCTCTCTGTCAAGTACGGCTTTTTAGCAGGTTTTCTGTGATGCACGCCTTCAGCGTGAAGTGCACGGCGAACAGTATCCATCGAGGTGTCATATAATTCCGCAAAATGTCTCGTTGGTGCGAAACCATTCGTTTCGTATACGTCCACCATTTGTCGTCGCTGCGCCTCGCTAATAAGCCTCGGTCTCCCACTTCTCTTTCGACTAGCAAGGCTACCTTCTTCCTCATATCTTTTTATCCAAAGACTTACAGTATTTTTCTAAAACAAAAAAAATATATATAAGGCAGCTATACCTACTTGACTTCATTTTCATTATATAAAATGTTAATAATCATAATTATTGAATATAATTTTAAAATAAAACTGCATTTATAAATCCAATAACCAATTAATAAAGTTACAATTCATTAATGGCTATTATAATCACATTCAGTCCGCTTTCTTCAGATATTTGTGTTTTATTAAGACCACTTTTATGCAGCCCAATGATAGTCGCCCTCATTTCAATACTAATATTAGCCTGCATTTTGCGAATATTACAATACTGTTAACCACACGTCACTAACCAACAACTACAACCAAACGACAGTTCATTTCGGTCAAGTTAAAACTCATGTCTACCTCGCAGAAATCTAATTCTTTATTTAGTTTTTTTGTGATCTACCTTTCTAACTCTAAGAAATGTGTTAAAAAGTTAAAGAATAATTTAATATATGTAATGCAAGCAAATCCTTAACTTTCAATCGGGTAGGTTCCAGAACTTACAAAAAGTCAACAATTGCGTGGGATTTGAACTTGCGGCACACTGATTTGCGCTTCAATCTGTGTGCTCTATACCACTGGGCCATCTTGACTTATGCTAAGTTGTTGAAATTGTGAATTTCAATCATTTGTTGGTGAAAACTTGAAAATAGAAGGTCGTAAGTCAAACTAAACGTCAAACTAATACGTTGTGAGAATTCTTATCGACTTTTGCAAGTGATAGTACCTATTTGAAGCCTTGCTTTATTGAAGTTCTAAGTTTTATCGGTTGAAATTGGGAGGGGGTGGTAAGCAGCAAATTCGTGTTTGTACGAAGGTGATTAAAAAAAACTTAAATATTGAGGAAGCCTCCATGAATGGCTAACGTAAAATATTATAGGTATTCATGGTTTTTCATCTAACGATGTTGATTCTCTTGAATTCGTGCAATATATGATATAAAAATACATAAATATAAATTTAAACCAAATATATAAATAAATATCATAAAAGCAAATAATGTAACTATTTTAATGATACTGTTTTATTTTATTTTTGTTTTCCTAACAAAAAACGCACTTATCCCCTCTCCTATTGAAAATTAACTTTGCCGTGCCCGACAGGGTCCATAATTAATTCGATGTTTTAACTTACCAACTGTTACATTACGGAATGCAATAAAGTATTGAGTATTGAAAAAGGGATCCCTTCTTTTCGCATAATGTTCTTTATCCTAATATACTTCGGCATAACGATTTTTTCACAATTAGTTTTGGCATAATAATACCTCGGCATAATTTTTTCAGGCATACATTTTATGTTGGCATAATCATCTTAAAGACTAATTTGTTTTGGCATAAATTTGATTCGCATAACGTTAGTAGGCCTAATGACTACTAGCATAACGTTAGTCGGCCTAATGATAGCATAATAATATTTAGGCATACAATTAATATAAATAACAAAAACAATTTTCATGCAAATGAAAATAAAAACATTATGTAACTTAAACGATTTTTCAATCGCGAGATAATTTTTATCTGAAGAATATATTAGATGTTTTGACAGTTTTTGTATAAAAAAATATGTCAATCAGTTAACTTCTATAATGAGAAATAATTATGGCGGTTATTCCTCAGATAGAAGTTAACTGATTGAAACAGTGGTCCTTAATTATGTATAATTATTTATTTTAGGTGTATATTTTAAGCAATTGCTTATAAATATGCTAGTTTGCTAGTAAGTATACTCATCTTTTTTACTAATTTTTTTTTCAATTCTTTTGGTTTTGTCCGTGTATTTTTCCTTTTTTTTTTGGTATGAGTGATGTTTCGACATCCAGTTAATCTATTTCAATGGTTTGATGTTTTGTTGAAGTTCCGTATGGTGCCGGACGTTAAGAATTTCACCATCCCATGTCTTCCCGTGGGTGTCGTAAGAGGCGACTAAGGGACAAACCAGAGAATGGGCAGCAGCGTTCTCTGTGCTTCTGTAACAACCATACTGCGATCGCCAACCCGCCTGCCAAGCGTGGCGATTATGGCAAAACCCCCCCAATGAAAAGCACAAATAAAAAATGGCCCCTAGTACCCGGCAGCCTGCCTACCCTCGACTACGGTAGCGGTCGAGGTTACGGCATGGCAAGGGGTGCAAAGAATCTCCGGACGAGATCCGGCTACCCCAACAATCACCGACGACTGGACCTGGCAACGTACAACACGCGCACACTTCGGACCGACGAGAAGATCACCGAACTCGAAGAGGAATTGAGCAGGTTGCGATGGAGTATTATAGGGTTATCTGAAGTCCGAAGAGAGGGGGAGGACTCGATAATCCTCAAATCCGGTAACCTGCTCTATTTCCGAGAGGGTGACCGGCAGTCCCAGGGTGGTGTCGGGTTTATCGTCCACAAGTCCCTTGTGAACAACGTGGTGAAGATCGAGAGTGTGTCGACCAGGGTGGCGTACCTTATACTCAGAATATCCTCAAGATATTCGCTGAAGGTCATACAGGTCTACGCTCCAACCTCGGCACACCCCGACGACGAGGTAGAGACCATGTATGAGGATATCTCCAGAGCCATGCATGGTTTCAAAACTCACTTCACCGTTGTCATGGGGGACTTCAACGCGAAACTGGGCAAACGAGACGAGGATGAGCTGCAAGTGGGGCAATTTGGAGTTGGACGTCGGAACCACCGGGGTCACCTACTGGCCAGTTTTATGGAGAAGGAGGGCCTCTATATGATGAACTCCTTCTTCAAAAAGCGTGAACACAGGAAGTGGACCTGGCAGAGCCCCGATGGTGCAACAAAAAATGAGATTGATTTCATCATGTCAACCAGGAAGCAAATGTTCAATGATGTCTCTGTGATCAATTCGGTAAAAACCGGGAGCGATCACCGCATGGTAAGAGGCACATTGAACATTTATATTAAGCTTGAAAGGTCTCGACTGATGAAGTCCACGCTCCGTCCAGCACAGATCCAGGTCCAAAACCCCGAGAGCTTTCAGCTCGAACTCCAGAATCGTTTCGAGTGCCTAGGTAGCTCAGTGGACGAATATAGCGACGGGTTCGTGGAAGCTGTCCATACGGTCGGGTCTAAGTTTTTCAAGACCCGTCGTACAGATAGAAACAAAAAGATCTCTGATCCTACCCTCAAGCTTATGAAGGAGAGGCGTGAGATGATCCTGCAGTCTTCAGATGAGGCGTGCAAATACCGGCAGCTCAATAGACAGATCTCTAAATCCTTGAAAAGAGACCTCCGCCGCTTTAATACCGAGCGTATTAAAGACGCGATTGAGCGAAATAAAGGCTCCAAGGTTTTTTCAAGGGATCTGGCTATTGGGCAGAGCCAGCTAACGAAACTGAAGACCGACGATGGCAGGACCGTATCCGCCAAACCGGAGCTTCTGAGGGAGATCGAGACATTCTATGGGCAGTTATACACATCAGTCAGCAAGCCCGTTGCGAGTCTAGCAAACGACCCAAGAGCTAGATTGACCCGTCACTATACCGAAGATATCCCGGATGTCAGCCTGTACGAGATTAGGATGGCTCTGAAACAGCTTAAAAACAACAAGGCGCCGGGTGATGACGGAATCACGGCTGAACTCCTGAAGGCGGGTGGAAAACCGGTCCTTAAGGCCCTTCAGAAGCTGTTTGATTCCGTCATACTCGAGGGCAAAACGCCACAGGCATGGTGCGGGGGTGTGGTGGTACTTTTCTTCAAGAAGGGCGATAATGCCCGGCTGAAGAACTATAGGCCCATCTCACTTCTTAGCCATGTCTACAAGTTGTTTTCAAGAGTCATCACGAATCGTCTCGCGCGCAGGTTTGATGATTTCCAGCCTCCCGAACAAGCCGGATTCCGAAAAGGCTTTAGCACCGTAGACCACATACATACGCTGCGGCAGGTTATACAGAAGACCGAAGAGTATAACCTGCCTCTCTGTTTAGCGTTTGTGGACTACGAGAAAGCCTTCGATTCGATCAAGACTTGGGCTGTACTGCAGTCTCTCCAACGGTGCCAGATCGACTACCGGTACATTGAGGTGTTGAAGTGTTTGTACAAAAACGCCACCATGTCAGTCCGTCTTCAGGATCAGACCTCGAAACCAATCCTTCTCCAGCGTGGCGTGAGACAGGGAGACGTCATTTCTCCGAAACTGTTCACTGCTGCGCTGGAGGATGTATTCAAGGTTCTGGACTGGAGGGGCCTAGGCATCAACGTTAATGGCGAGTACATCACTCACCTTCGGTTTGCCGACGACATAGTGGTCATGGCTGAGACCATGGAAAGCCTCAGTAAAATGCTGGATGACCTCAGTAAAGCTTCCGAAAGAGTGGGTCTTAAAATGAACATGGACAAAACCAAGATCATGGTGAACGCCCATGTAGCACCCACTCCTATCAAGATCGGAGACTCTACACTCGAAGTTGTAGACGATTATGTCTACCTGGGACAAACGATCCAGTTGGGTAGGTCCAACTTCGAGAAAGAGGTCAACCATCGAATCCGACTCGGCTGGGCGGCGTTCGGGATGTTGCGTGGTATCTTCTCGTCCAATTTACCGCAGTGTCTCAAGACAAAAGTCTTTGACCAGTGTGTGTTGCCAGTGATCACCTGTGGGACCGAGACATGGTCGCTCACAATGGGCCTTACCAGAAAGCTTAAAGTCACCCAAAGGGCAATGGAGAGGGCTATGCTCGGAATTTCCTTGCGTGATCACGTCAGAAATGATGATATCCGCAGGAGAACTAAAGTTACCGACATAGCCCGGAGAATTGCTAAACTTAAGTGGCAGTGGGCAGGGCACATTGCTCGCAGAACGGATGGCCGATGGGGCCGAAAAGTTCTGGAATGGCGACCGCGAACCGGAAGACGATACGTTGGAAGGCCTCCCACTAGGTGGACCGATGACCTGGTTAAGGTTGCGGGAAGGCGCTGGATGCGAGACGCACGGGATCGGTCAATGTGGCGACGCCTGGGGGAGGCCTATGTCCAGCAGTGGACGTCTTTCGGCTGAAATGATGAATGATGATGTTTTGTTTCTTGAACGATCTTTTTTGCCAAAAAATAAAATCCAGGATGGTGTTTTCCCACAAAATATGCAATTCTATTGTGCCATGCCTCTGCATGATTTTGTGTCCTAGGTCTATTTTCCTTTTCTAGTAGATACGTACTTGATACGTACTAGATACGTACTAGATACGTACCAGACTTTGGGTGGAAATGGTGGTGGAGAATTTGTAGTGCCCCATACATAATTCTGATTAAACCAATTTGCTATAGTTTCTGTAACAATTCAATAATATTGTTGGTTAAAAATTTAATATGATGTGCAACAAAAGTTAGTGACAGAATCGAATTGCTGCAAAACCGACTCTACGTAGTCTTGTTTGTCCTACCCCTAGAGTGTAATTTAAAATCGCGTAGGCGCGTAGGGGCGAGGCGGCCCACGGGCTGAGGAGCAGGCGGCTGCGAGCGAGCAGAAGCCGTCTGCGACGATTAACACGCGTGGGGCCGCCGGAAGCCCGCAGCGCCGGAGCCGAGACAGAAACCCTGCCTGCTGCATGTTGCCTGCTCGCTTGAATGCTGCATGCTTGCTTGCATGCTGCATGCTTGCTTGGTTGCTGCATGCTTGCTTGCATGCTTGCTTGCATGCTGTATGCTTGCTTGCATGCTGTATGTGTAAATAAATTTAAGCTTTAGGATATTATGCTTAAAAAAGATATGCTTTAGAACTTTATGCTTAATAAATTTATGCTTTAGAATATTCTGCTTAATCATTATTACGGGTAGAGAAATTATGCTAAAAAAAATTATGCGTAAGCTGTTATGCGTAATTATATTATGCGAAAATATAATTATGCCAAACAAAATTATGCTAAGATATATTAGGTCTTAAAATTTTATGCAAATGGATAGGGAACCATTGAAGAATTGCTAAAATCTAATATAGAGTACATGCATTATAATGTAGAGTAGTTACATTATAATATAGAGTTTTTCCCTCACAGTCATATGCATCTGCGTTAAGATATGACCTAAGTTTAGAGGTTTTCGAACCCCAGCTACTTTAAGTTTGACCTCACCCCTGTTAAATAAAATTCAGTAAATATGACATTTACTTACATGACAGAAAAGCAGGTTTGTGTCTCGGGAAATCGTCACAAATGTAGGTAGTCTGAACTCCGCGTGACATATTAGTACGAGAACTAAAATGTTAGTCTGAACTCTGAAATAATTTTCATACATTTTTCGGGTGACTTTGTAATTGGAATTTTAATTAAAACATTGTACGTACGGGTTGCAACTTTTTGTGAGAGAAATTGTTGCTCATTTAAATAGTTCATACTACTAATAGTGGACTTTTTTGTTTACCGGTACGTGCCCTCCAATGGCGTAATTTCAACTGAAAATTGTCGTGAGTTTCTTCTTGTGTTCCAAACATCAAAATCTATTGGCATGGAACTACGGTTATTTTGACTAGATTGGTCCTGCATTTTAGGAATTTCCAGACGCAACGCTTAAATTATAGTTTTTTGTATTTTAAAATGCTAACGTCAAACGTGGAAAAATAAAATAGCCTACCAAAATACCTTATCCGTTTATTCAGGAAAGAAAGATAATAACTTACTGCCATTACCATCCCTTCTTACTTTATGTTATGGGCAACATCCTTTTTTAACACGGTTTTATTTGTTTGATTGTTTATTTCATCTATATACGGTCTACCTAATATGTGGTAGCAACACTGTTTAAAACTAGTTATCTCAAAACACCTCAAAATTCCAAACAAAGACACAAAACTCTGTAACCATAATAAAAATCTGCAACTGTCTAAAACTGAATTTAGAACTATGTCGCAAAGAAAAAGGACGGCGTTAATGAGTACATTAGCAATCGCGGGATCATTAAAATCTTCGAAGAATCACCGGCCAAAAGTTGCCACACATTTTCCATTGAGTCTCAAAGTTTCGAGCCGAATTTAACGGTTCAAACACTTGAAACTTCAAACAGGAACACATTCCTGTTTTCACATTGTCGTCGATTTACTGCATTATTAAAAGTTGGCCAACTTGTCGCTTAAATCTTGTTACTTTTACTCTGTATCGGTATTTGCGTAAAGTTAAATTAATTGAAATATTGTGAGAGGGTAGATAATGGGGGTAATAATATTATGTATGTATTCTTAATAGGAGCTTCAGTTAAAAGTTTTCGTTCAGAGTTTAATTTTGCTCATCTTTGAATGTATAAAGTCAGTTTTGTGTTGAACGTGTTTATTATAAACACAGGTTATCTGTCTTATTCTGTTAATTACGACTGAAACATGACAAAGACTTTTGAATATACAAAAAATCTTTTGAAAGATTCTAAGTTCGTTATGTTTACCATTAGGATTTTATAGAGCTTAATAGGTCATAAAAGATACGGAAGGAAATAAAAACCTGTGATCTTTTCCGAAAGCCTGTTTCAAATGCATATTTCAAGGAATATTAGAAATGCTTCTACCGTTTTATAGTATAGGAGGCACCTCACATTTCCATATTTCTGTTTCGTATTTCTGTAACTAATATCTGAAGTATACTTCTTTATTTATGTAAGAAACACAATCTAGATCTCATCCATAGTAACTCGGTAACCCTTTAATTAACAATAACTACACTAACTTTATACGTAACCAAGTTTTTCCGTCACTACAATGAGCATGTAACCCAACATCTAATAGCTTTAAACTTGCAATTCTTGTATATATATAGTCTCAATCTCGAAAACGGCTCCAACGATTTTCATGTAATTTAGTATGCAGGGGGTTTCGGGGGCGATAAATCGATCTAGCCAGGTTTAATTTTTAGAAAACATCGTTCTCATATTTTCACCCGAGCAGAGCTCGATCGCCTAGTTATTACCTACATATAATTATAAACGTCACGACGCGATATGCCCGATGTTTTATTCCCGCGTCTCGATACGATCCATCACTTATACACATATGTATGTGTCACCATCTGAACAAACCCTTACGAATTGCCAACATTATTCGAGTGTTAGATAAGTACTTTGTTTTTGTAACAATAGTAAAGGCGAGCGTCCACTGCGAGGAGTGAGGTTTGACATGTTGTTTGCTAGGTCCGAATTTGTGCTTAGCCTGGACGTGTGGGTTACAGTCATCAAGTATCCCGCCTCTCGAGTTGGTATCTTGAGGTTGGATGTTGATAAGTGCCTACTGAACCGATTACGAAAATGATTTTACTAATAGATAGCCATACTTTTGCTGTGTGTCATATGCGACTTTCTATTCCGTAAAAATGAACATTTCATGAAGAATAGGCAACGTGTACGAATCCGCAGGCAATACTGTTGGATATTTCTCTTTACTAGCCGAGATAGAGAAGTGGATTTGATTGGCCCTACCGATTGATTAGCTGGACTAGACAAAGAGGCAGCTGCTTTAAGTTGTTTAGTTTTGTATCCGTCTACAGTGGTAACATAATATCTGATTTTTTATAAAGATTTGTTGGCAGAAATATATCGCCTGTTCACA
The DNA here is from genome assembly GCA_947562075.1 of Orthosia gracilis. Taxonomy (NCBI): domain Eukaryota; kingdom Metazoa; phylum Arthropoda; class Insecta; order Lepidoptera; family Noctuidae; genus Orthosia; species Orthosia gracilis. The sequence continues at coordinate 7,827,918 of OX387266.1, read as the reverse complement.
GCGACCTCGTCCTGAAGCTGAATGGTCGCGCTGGACGATCCGGCCACATTTTCATACAAAACGAAGCTAGGAGCGTAATTTTGCCACGTTCACTCAAAGCGCAAATGAAACAATGTAACAAAAGTCGTAAAACAAAGCTGTTTATATATGCATATTTTTGTTTTGTACCTATTTCTATAGCATGTGTGTATATGTTATGGGTGGCAGTTTGTTTGAACAAAAACCTTTTTTGCTTGGAAATGTTATTTTCAAATTTGTATTTTTTTAGGTTTCTGTTTAGTATGCTTATGTAGTCTTTTTACGGTTGTAATTCATTAAGTACAGGCTGCGGGTTTGTTTCTATAATATGGTTTATGTAGTGAATAATTATTAATAAAGCCTGGGATGGTATTCAATATTGGCTATTACGTGGAGCTATTAGCAAAATACCCTGAGGGCATCGCTTATTTTATCTTTATTAAATACCATATTGGCAACTTATGCACGAAACGCGTTTTACGTGGGGAAGCAAATAAGAAAGTAGCATTCACTCTTATTTAGATTATGTTAGAGATAAGTACGTAGATTGGCCCATTTTTTGGTCTAACGATCCAGATTCAAATCAACAATATTGCTCTTTATTTTTGTTACAATATTATTCACCGGGGAATCGATCGTCAGAAGTTTTGAATTGCCAACCTTTGTTTTTTTTTATTGTTTCAGTCTTATTTCTACGCAAAATCGTTCAGATAAAAGTAAAACCGAAGATATGCTGGGATAAGCTTACCAGAACAAAATATCTGGAAGTGGTCAAACAAGCGCAGCCAAGTATATTTGCTAAATTATTGTCGCAAAGAAGTTGATGCTGGGTGCTGGGGGCACCAACACTGGGGAAAAGGTCATTGCCCATTCAATTTGGCATTCAATGTAATTATATCAGCACTTCAATTTACAATTCGTGTATCATGTCCACTGCAACTGCGTGCAAGAATAACTGAGGGTTCATTTAAAATGATCTGTTAATGGTATTGTTGTGAGTCATAAGTATACTGGCTTTTACCAAATTTGATTTGATAACTATTAAACATTAAACACTACAATAAAGGGCTGTAGACAAAGTGACATTCTATTAGTGGTAACGATTGTCATTAAATCTAAACGTATTGGTGGGATTGACTTGAGCTAGTGCGTTAACAAAATATCACGTGGTCAATCCGACTTGTTGGCATTTTGTTAATCTTTTCCCCTAGCCGATAGAATGTCATTTTGTCTAGGTCTATCAATAATAATGCCAGCTTGTATCTTTCCCACAGCAGTGCAATGGCTTCTTCTCATACAGAGAAGGCATGTAGATAAATCACTACGCCAGTAGCCGCAAACAGTGGTAACCGACCTTAAAACCCATGCCAAGCCCGTACCGAGTAATTCAGTCTATCCCAGTTAACAGCATAGATTCCCTTCTCATAACAAAAACACGTACCTATGTGAGCCCTATATATTCACAATGTACGATCCCGACAACTGCGCTTTATGCATAAATCCAGTGATGCCACGCTCGTGTGTTCAAAGAAGAAGAATTTATGTGCATTTTCATCTGGATTTTAAAGAAAAATGGTTGATGCAAGTTATTGGAAAGGAATAAGGATAGAATTTTATTTTGTATTTGTGGCAAACTTAATTTAATGATTGGAATAATATTAAGACAATCGAGAGTATTTTGGTTCTTGTTTTCTTATGGTAAACTTAGCAAGCGAGGTAATAAAGCTGACTTAATGCACAACAATTGCAACTCCATCAAATGATTCTTTACAATTCAAAATTTGAACATAGCTTGCCATGAGTGGAGCTATGCACCGCCACTCACATAAAACTGAGAAATCAACACAGCTCAAAGTGATCCAACAAAAGGCTGCCCAGAAAAGGTTTATGGTTCATCCACGCCACTGGCATCCTACCAAATAGACGTAGTATATGTTTGTATCGTCTGCCAAATGCTTTTATGGAAACTATTAGACGCGCCATTTTACATGCGAGTTCTTACACGAAGTTTATGCTTCATAGAAATAACTTGAAAGGATGTTTGTTTGTCGGTATTGAGAATCTTAGTTAATGGGTTTGGAAGACGATGTGTTCTTTTTCTTTGATTTATGGGGAGGCTTTTTGGATTTAGTGGTTTGAAAAGGTAGCAGAAATTTTATTCTATCCTTTCTTACTTTTTACTTATAGTTTTTACAAATGTGATGGTTTGTAGGTTTTTTTTATTAAATCTCGCCTCGACTAAACGAATTTGTAACACGGGTGGATCAAGGTTTAGAGTAGACACACTTTTGATCCTGGTTGTACACTTTTGTGCGATAATTTACCACTCGGGTGGACAAATCCGCAGGTAAAAGCTCATTCAATAAAAATTTAAAGATTTGCGGTAGTTGGAGACACTTTTAACCTGCGCAAAAAATATGATTCATAAATTTCTCTGGTACCATTACCAAGATCTGCAAAATCATCATAATTATTATCTGTTCAAGAGGTTATCGATACCTATTCTCCAACCAATATCGTCTTGACTATCTTCCATTGAACCTTTATCCTCCATAGCTGATCACACAGTAATAACCGCTCCAATATTCCTAAAACCATGGCCTGACTAAGCCAGAACACTTGAAATCCTTGGACTATAGCCAAGAGATCAGCAGATAATAGTTCCTTCCTCATAACTACTTCAGGACCGGTATATTAAGATCTTCTTATAAGTCTTTCGCCGTACCTAATTGGATTGTTTGCTCTACACGGGGCCTGAATTCGAACAAATGTATGTAGTACAGCAGATTGGATGTTGTTGTAAAGGTTGAAATTAATTTTGAATTATATTTCATGTTTTATTTTTACTTGTACTTTACAACTTGAAGTTTGTTGACATGGGTATTCATAGAAATAAGCTACATTGATTAACATCTTCTTTTTAGTATAGAATAACTGTTATGTTGTATTCTGCCAAATATGAATTTTTTTGCGGCGATTCACGAACGCTCTCAATGTTACAGGTTCTCAATTCTCAATTCACATTGAATGTTAATAGCAAGTGAAATATAATCATTATACCATCAGCCTGTTATTGTCCATTAATACCTAATAGCAAGTATTAAAATGAAAATTTTAATAAATAAATCAACAACGAAAAAATAATAATTCAGTTACCTTCTAAACCATGAAAGTAAAGCACGGTTTGCAGAACCTTAGTACTTCTAATAAAACAAACATTTACGACACACTTTTACGTAACTCAGGCTTCAAACTTCCTAAAATTGTTTTGGCTGTTGAGCCCTCTCATACCAGGCGTATCTTCAAGCTGTTCACTTGCAGAGTTGAGAGATTTTCAGGTTATGTCAGTAATGAGAATAGCAACGTAGTTTGAAGAGCGAATTATGACGGTAATTAGCAGTTTGAGCTCAAAAGGTTTGATTAGTTGGTGGATGTTAGGGTTCTACCTAGATGCGTATTGCCGCTGTTACCCTGGTGTGGCTATAATACAAGAATTCAGAATTTGCCGGGGTAAATTCGTCTAGTACGATCAGCGATAGTCTAGCTTTTGTATTGGTGAAAAATTTTCGTAATCGAACCACTACTTCCAAACACTTAACAATAAATAAATCTTAATTTTTTTGAAGAAAACTTTGATCGATTGCTATAGGTAGTGAAAAAAAAGTGACTAAATATTTTGCTAGTTTAGCATAGTTAATAACTGAATATTTCATGATTATTTACATTTTGCCACCAAATTCTGCCCAACCGATATTTTCTCTTACACTCCATTCCAAACACTCAAAGATCCTACTTAACAGTTTAAAGATCATTCCACTCCCAAATCCGAGCATTATCTTTCCCTTCCGCATGTATAAGAAAAGGATCCTGATAGCACTTACGAGATCACAGGCATCTTCAAGTCGTAACAAAATGAAATTCGTCAATGCCAGCTTATCGAGACCAAATGTTCGTGCCATCGATTATAACGGTCTTAAGGCGCCTTCAGATGGTGCGTGATATTGCGCATGGATGCGGACCAGCCCGCACCATAAGCAGTGTGGTGTCTGTAGGAACAAGAGTCCTGACAGTCCTCCTGTTAGACTAGAAATTCTTTATGCAATAAGTTATAGCATGTTAAGTACGGTAACCACGACTTGGCAGGCATCAGCCCACACGTCATTAGCGAAATTGCTTAATCTAAGAAGAAACATCGAAACAAATTCAGACGACAAGTACTTATTTAAGTCCATACATTAATGTAGAGGTCAAATCATGTAGGTTAATGTCTCCAGTGGTATTTGGAAAAAACACAGATTTGAGCGAACTTGTCCAGATAATTAGCAAGTATTTGATAGTTAGCGTGTAACTCAACTCAGCACTCTAAGGAGTTCAACGATATTTGGAAGAGTCTTGGCGTGCGATGCGTGACTGTCCGTGGTCGTCGGCCGTGTGTCATAATCTGCAAAATGACGCACGTGTGAACTTGCTTTAGGAACCAAATGGCCTATTACGAGCACACCACATGGCAAGGTAACGTCTTGCAGTCTATAACTTAATTGTGAGCATGGGTGTGGCCATTGTTGGTGTACTGGAGATTTCGAATGACATACGAATATTAGCTTCAGTGCGTTCTTCCAGTATCGTGTATGTTAATCGTATAGTACTATCATACTGCCACATGAGTATTAGTATTATTTGTTTAATTAGTTATCAAGCATGAAGTAAAAAGATAGGCGACGGTAAAAAATACGTAATAAGTCTTACGAAATGGTTAAAATCATTTGGTCATCACATCATCTGTTCATCAATCCACTCTAGTTTTACAGCATAAACGAACGCTTCGCGCGACAAAGATAGGCAAGCACGCCAAGACTTTCTTATTTTTTTATTTAACAAGGCACACCAACGACTCATTTATAAATTCATACCAGAAAATAAAATTCAGAAAAGATAAGAGAGATATTCAGATTTCAAAGATAGTGTTTTTCTGTTGAATCTTCAAAATAAGATATCATTTTCTCGGTTTGCATTGAATACCTTGCATTCTTCAGCAGTCAGCTCGGCTTTTGCCACGGGTGACTCGTCCGAGATTGATGTGGACAAAATAAGTTGCTGCGATGGCCAGCAGCCTAATTGCGTAAGTGACCCCATCAATCGACCAATCACATAGATGGAGATCCACATCGCGTCTTACATCTCGCATGTGATTGGTCGATTGATGGGGTCAAATCCCTTTGCCTTGCTGAATTCACTTACGCAATTAGGCTGCAGGTCACTAACACAGATATCTGCAACTATTTCCCAACAGATCCACACAATTAATTTAGTACTGTATGTGCACCTTTTTTTTCTGCGCATCAATAATAAAACCGGCCAAGTGCGAGTCGGAGTCAAGCACGAAGGTTTCCGTACCACTATCGCAAAAAACGGCAAAAAAACGATTGGATAGATGTTTGTTGTATGGGAGCCCCACTTATTCTTTTTTCTGTTTTATTTTTTTTTGTATTTGCTTTTATAATGGCAGCAGAAATACATCATCTGTGAAAATGTCAACTGTCTAACTATCACGGTTCATGAGATACAGCCTGGTGACAGACAGACAGACGGACAGTGGAGTCTTAGTTATAGGATCGCGTTTTTACCTTTTGGGTTCGGAACCCTAAAAAATATTTAAGTATGCAGCTTTATTATATATATTTCTGTTTACTGGTAAATACGCCATTTCGGCAGATTCCCCAAAAAGCCTATTACACATTTTTTACCGTGTACCGCGTACCGCGTTTATTAATTTATAGTGTTATAATTAGACAATTCTAACGCTGGGATATTAAATAATCACAGATTTTCTGTTGTCTCTGACTTTGTTTAGATGCGTCTAAAGTAAGTATGTATATTCACTGCTTATCAGTAAAAAGTTGGCAATGGAAGAAGAAAAACGGGGACCATTCATCCCCTAATACATCTATTCTCACACGAGGCAGTTTGATACTGCCGGTAAAATTGTGTTTTCAGAACAAACTCCCGAGTTTGTGGGGAGTCTGATTATGTCAATTAAATTTGTTTTGTAACATCAAAGGTTTACGTTGTTGTTAAGATGTTAAAGGGTTTTCTTAAAGATTGTTTTTTAGAATAATAATTTTATTAGACGGTATAAAAAAGTTTGAACATTACATAAATATTCGTAGGCTTATAGGTATTTGTCTTTTAAATCAAACCTTAAACAATCTTCTAATGATTGCTGTGGTAGATAGAACTTTGCAAGACCTGTAACCTGGTAAAGGCCGCTGGAGTCCAATATTTGTAAATTTAACTAGAAAATGGCGTAAATTTTGTTTATTTTTCTGTTTCAGGTGAGCCAATGAACTTTTTGTGAACATTGTTTACCAAAATGCTATTTCGGTAAGCTATTAAGCCTGGTTTCGTTGATGTTTTGATATTGGAATTAAATTAAATATGAAGACTCATTGTAAAAATAAAATCATGGGCGATTTTATGTTATTGGGTTTGCGGATCGGTTTTATTTATTTTCCCTGAGCTTTGGTTCTCGTGGCCTAGCCCACAGGAACAGAGATTTTACTACGAATGGGAGAGGCCTATGTCCAGTAGTGGATGTCTTTCGGCTAAAATGATAATGAGGATGGGGATCAAACTTAGGAGATCCCTCACGCTCATTGGTCGATAAACAAGCAATACCTATAAAGCAAAAGTCTTCTTTCTGAGACAAGATGATAACTTCCACAGTTAATGGTAAATATATCCACTTACGTCTTTTTCCATGGGAGTTGTCAGAAACTACAGAATGCCATTTGCTACGATCCTTACAAACTCCATAGTCTCTAGACAAGAATTACACTTTGTGTAAAGCCTTTTGCTTCGTTAACCTTCATACACCGGGACATACACTTACTAAGCCAATTTACTTAAAAAAGAAACATGTTTTCCAGTATAATAATGCAGTCATCAATATTAAAAAAGGCGCGAACGCCATCAAAAGTTTAGAAATTCAGCGGTGCAGCGCTGAGTAGAATTTTTTCATCTCAGAACATAAATCACGCTAGCGGCTGAATGGTAAAAAAACAATATTTTGTACTCCTGGCACGATAGTAAGTTCCTGATAGGACTCTTTGCATGATTTTCGTGTTACACATAATGTAGCTATTCTTATGTGGTACTTTACCTTTAAGATTGATGTCAGAAATTATGATAAAGGGTGATGAAATTAATATAATCTGATACATGTTTGTTTGTGTCATACTGTGTGAGTAAGAGCTTCTTAAATTTGTAATGGCATTTATTTTAGGATAGATAAATGATAGAATTTTCTGTAACAAAAGGATTATGGGTGATAAACCGATGGACTTAAGTTCAGTATTGCTTAACAGGAACCTTGGTAAGTAAATGAAAGTCTAAAATCGCCAATACGCAGTGGAGCATAGCAATCAGTGCTCGTCTCTTCTTAATTTTAGCTTTACTTATCAATCCTATATATTTTGCACATTTTGACAATCGTTTTCTGTGATAGAATATCACTTTATTTAGAGCGTCTGGATCTTCTTAAGTATCGTTACTTAAGCCTGTTTAATTCACTCCACCATCATAATAAGACGATCATAAAAGTAATTAAATTGATCTTTATTTACACAAAATAGGACCCTTTTCTCCATGATGGCGTCCAAATTATTGTATTATGTCAAGGGTTAATTTGACCTGGCGTAATTTGAGGTACCTTTGAGGGTCAACTTATGTCCAATAAGGTTTTTTTGTCAATATTGCTCGAGGGTATAGGAAAATAATAAGAAAGAGAGTTCTTTCTTAATATGGGCAATGGGCATTTTTTTTTACTATAAATGATCTGTTTGGTAGATAGATATCGATCGCCCGCGACTTCGTTCGCGTGATCCGTATTTTATCCTACATATGACTTTTTAGTTTCAACTCCTAAAAGGTTGAATTTCCAAAAATCCCTTCTTAAAAAAAAAAGAAGCCCTGTACAGAATCTTTAAAACCCCCTAAAACGCTTACGTGTCCAACTTACAAACTGTAGAAATTTCATACAAATTTTCAACCCCCTTGTTACCCTCTTAAGGTTGGAATTTCCAAAAACCAATAAATACATGAATTCTTTTTATCAATCAGGAGCGTAAATGTAAAATTTCACGTGTTCTATTTACAAACTGTAGATACAAACTTTCAACCCCCTTTTTACCCCCTCACGGGTGGAATTTCCAAAAACCAATATATACATATATTCTTTTTATCAACAAAAAGCGTATATCTAAAAATTCATACAAACTTTCAAACCTTTTTTTACCCCTTTATATATAATTTTGTAAAACCAATAAGTGTATGAATTCTTTTTATCAACCAAGAGCGATAATCTAAAATTTCATGTGTCCAATTTACAAACTTTCAGCCCTTTTTTTATCCCTTTAGGGACGAAATTTCCGAAATTCCTTTCTTAGTGCGCACTTATGTCACTTGAGGAACCTTCCTGCCAAAATTCATCTTTATATGTCTAGCGGCTTTGGATATTTTGTGATAGGTAAGTGAGTGACCTTTCGCTTTTATATAAATAGATTTCCAGCATGTCTACTTCCTGATGGGTGTGAAAGAAAATTAAGTAAATTAATTTTAACTTATAAATAACGAGGTTGTTAACAAGGGAAAATGGAAGAAAAAAATAAATATTGCGCTGACCCTCCTACCATGGAAAAGGGCAGATTATGGTGTTTGATGACATGTTTATGGATTATTTTTCATTGTTTACACCACTTTTGTAAGATATCAGCTCACAATCAAATGAAGGAAATGACTTAAAAATTTAGGAGTAAGTACCTACTCCTTTATATTTGTATTTTGTTAGTAGTAGGGGGTGGTGTGGCCATGTACTTGCATTTGAACGAAGAACATACGTCTACATATTGTCTGTTCTGATAACATTGTTAACAAAAGCCTACTTAAAACATGTATATCACAACAAAGCTGCAAAAACGCTGCATAAGTTTGATCTGAATTCTAGAATTAATAGCTAAGGAAGCTATGCCTGAACAATCCCTAAATCAGATTATGTAGGAACGAGAATTCTACTAAAGCCCACCAGCCGGCGTTCCGCTTCGAAAATTACAACTTTATAGTACCGTACAAAGTACTTTGTACAACTAGCTTTACAGACTAATTTTATCTGCCATTTTCCAAACTAATTCTATCTGCCATTTTAGCTTCAGTTCATAAAATATAAATAATCCCTATTCAAACGTTTATTCGAACCATTCGAATGTAATACCACGTCGTCGGCGAAACGCAGGCTATACATTTCGAACAAACGCATTAGCGCGTTTGCTGCATTGTCAGCGAATTTTGGATTTTTTGTCTGTGTCTTGCAGTTTGTTGATATCGTTATTCTAACGTATAATTATGTTGATACGTTAGTACCCCAGAAAAGCTGAAGGTACGAAGAGATTTGAAATATGTAGCTCACGTGTTATGATTCTGCTTGCAGATTCAGAGGAAATGTAACTAGGAAACCATGCTAGCATAAATATACATAGTATCCACTAAATAAAAATACCCATTCAAAGTGCCGTGTGAATTGCGCGTCGGCGAAATTTGTGGGTTAATGGCCCTCGGACGCCAAACGGTGTCGGCGAATTCTGTATGCTAACATGATGAACAAACTCCCCAATCCGGATGCATTGTCAGCGAATGTCAAAATGTTTGCAGTATGTTTTGAGCTTCTTCTGAATTTTTCATTATTTGTCCTAGCTGCATTTTGAAGTTTTTTTTCGTAAATGTTAAGTTTGATTTGTTTTTGACAAAAAGGTTTGCCAGTTTGAAATTAGCTGAGTGTTTTTATTTGAAATATTTACTGCATCGTATTTTATTTCCTTAGATTGTAGTTGCAGTTGACAATTTCCTGACTGTAGTACGAGCATTATGACTCTCCATTATTTAACGAAGCAAAAGGAGTATCTAAGGATTGTAGTAGGTGGCAATCTGTACTTACTGCCTATTCCAATGGAAAAGAGTCAGACGTGTCTGTGTGTACTTTAGAACTTAGTTATACAGGTACGGCATACTCCCAAGCTACTTTTGAATGTTCCCTTAAACATAAACAAAAATTTACGAATTAATCAACCCAATTAAAGATAAACCCAAAGTTTAGCCAAACAGTCAAATCTTATATTATCTTTCATGCAATCATATCAGACTACATGTGTGTGCTATCTATCCATTGCCATCCCTTAAGCGTCTCTACAACACCCCTGAGAAAAAGTGTCTGACCTTTAAACGGGCATTACTCTAAACCAAATTTGATAGCTATTTTTCTACCGTCACGTCTAGCCAAGGAATTTCCGGCAAGGAAAAATCTCATATCACGACTTCGGTGCTCAAAAGGCAACTAAGGAGCAGTTTAAGAGAACAGGGAGTAGACAACACATTTTTTTAATCTTAAGTAATAGATAAAAATTAAAGTATACGGTGTAGTCGTGCTGGCCCCGTGGCTAAGACCTTGCCTCTCGTGCTTGAGGTCGTGGGTGCAAATATAGTATGTAAATGTATAAACTTCATTAAGATCTATCAAAAGCATTCACAAATTTATGTTTTTATTGGATTTTATATACATTATATGCGTACTAATGAGCTTTAATTAAAAGTTTTGCTTGCCGTGTATAAATCAGCCTTGGCGTGTTGGCAGGCTTCTGGGAATCCGGGATCGCAGGAGCCTGGGTCCCGGGATGTTTCTAAGGAAATGCTACGTGTGTTCCGTGTTTTCTATTTTGTTGAATGTTACCTACCAATGTTTTAAATTTTAAAGGCACGATAACTTAAGACGAGTGAGCTTGAACGAAATACGGTGGCGTTATGGCCTCAAAATAAAATACGGTCTGCAATAGAATCCGCCAAAATTATACTCTTTGAGAAATAAGCCTTATTTTCTATTTCTTGTCTTTTCTTCCAATTGAGGGTCTGTTAAGCTTAAAATAAAAGTTTACATTTGTTAATAGATTGAAATCATGGGGGCTTAGAAGTTTTATGATTTGGTTTTCAAAAGTCTAGGAAACATTATTCTGATCTCAAACATATATACGGATGTACGAGTTTAATAACAGGACACATATGGTCGTCACATCCACTTACAATTAAATCCGTAGAAAATAAGATTAATCCATTTATGAGTTGACAAACAACGTAAAATTAATCAAAAAGAATATTCTTCTACGCCAAAAACCGGTTTCTGAAAATATACAAAGTTATTCCCACGAGATTTATACTCCTGCCGCGATGTTTGTAAATATGACATAACAATGAAAATCCCGGTGTTTTACCAGAGTTCCCGTATTTTCCATCCCGATGAGTTGCATAACCATACTAGCTTCGTTTTACAAATGTCAGAGAAATATAACCTAAATACAGGGTGCAAAAATACGGGTGAAATGCTTTTGTTAAATGGCTTGTGTGACAAATAAATATGGGACTGCAAGCGGATGTGGTTTGCCGCTTTTTTCGGTGTCTTTATTGCTGTAGTTCAATTTATTTTGGAGAATGTTTTCGTTTATTTTACTTGAAAAATGGTGTTACAATGACTTATGTTGAAAGCCTGTAAATTGATAACAATGAACATGGTGGATACTGGATGTCAATGCAAAGGAAATTGGAATAGTGGCAAGAGAATGATGAATATTGGTTGTTATAACAATGCTTAGGCTGTCAGCCGGATTTCAAGCAATGGTCTTTTGGCTAGAATAGTGATGGGACGTTATGATTTGCGATTTTCCCAAAAATTATTGAACTATATTTTTAATGTTTTTCAGTCCTCATATACATCGGTTATCGTAATCGATGTCCACAGAATGTTGAGAAATTGTTTTTTCAAGTCATTGCGAGCAGCCGGTACTTTGGTTAAAGAGTTTAAAATGTCATATTTGGCTATTTACCAAGTAGTACGGTGTTAACTACCGATTGGAAAGTCGTTATTTTACCCGTGTTGAACAAATTTTTATATATTTATTTGCAATCGCACTTTTTTGGATTAGGGAATTTAACTTGGCTAGGGATCGAACGAGACCGAAAAGGTTTTTTCCCCGCAGTGAGACACTATGTATTTATGTTCATGATATTTGTGATTGCCCACGTGATATATCGATAGCGCATGTCAATCTTATTCATTTTGAACTTTAATTATCGTTATCGCTGATAGAATGACACTTTGGCAAGGCCCACTTTTACATGGATCTTAAACTTGACTGTCAAAATGTTTGTATTATTTAAGACCTTCGATAAATAAGCCAGCTTTCGTAAATAACTAAACTCAGAGTTAGTTGCTAACACGTGTTTAAATTTCAATATACATAAATGTCATAAATAATATGGGGTTAGCTCCTAACTCAGAGTTAAAAGAAACCCAGGGTGGCGCAAGCGGGCCTTAATTGAGACTGGATTTTATAAGAGACTGTGACCTCTGAGTTTATTTCGGCTTTTCTTCTCAGAGTAGACAGATAGGAACGTCGGCCTCATCTAGTTTTAATAAAATATCATCGACATGTAAAAGTGCTTGTACAAGCCAACTTACAGAAAAAAAAAATATCATTTAGTCAGTTCATTTACTTACACTTAACCCTGAGATTTATGTAAACAAAGTCGTAAACAACACTCACCTGTTAATATACTAGATTCTTTACCTAGCCGGTTAACCATTCAAAATTGCGGCAACTTTCATGATGAACATCAAAGGCATCAGTATTATAATTTATTCTAATCAATCTACAAAGCTTCTACTGCGGACATAAATATCCATCTACCCTTCTCTCGCCTGAAAATTCCTTTAAATCATAAATTAAACCAACATCTGTAGTCTCGTCTGCTTTTTAACGAACACTTTTAAAGACTGTTTTTAAATAATTATGTGGAACCCGACCTACATGACAGTCTAACTCCTGAAGTTGTAATTAGTACAACGTCAAGAGTTAGACCGTACCCCCCAAACTGTGGACCCCAAAAGTTACTAAAAACCTGTTTTCGTTCGGAAAGGTTAAAGGGTTTTCAAAGAGTTTTTTTTAGAAAATAAAGTACTTTTAAACTATAAATTTTTAAGAATAAAATGGGTCCGTTTAATTTTGTTACGTTCTAAGAATAATAAGCTGGCATTTTCGTGAAAAGAATTGTGGCTAATAACAAGCGTTTTTTTATTTTTATTATTTTTTGCAATGTATGTATATTCGGCTCAAATCTTGCAACTAAATTTTAAAGCAGTTATGCTCAACCGATTAAGATTAAATTATGCATACCCGTGACGATGACAATGAATGGTAAGCTAATTATCTGGCTTAAAAAAAGTTTTTTTTTATTTGAAAAAAATGTTTTATATCTATTGTTTCAGTTTCAACAATTACTTTCAAGACTGCTCCTTTTATTTTTATTTTATCCCCATCAGAGCAGTTTGGCTTTGCATATCTTGTGCATAACCGCTTCTTTATTTTTCTTCAAACATTATTTTGATATTCGAACGGTGTTTCGTTGTGAATTCGCGATGCTTTTCTTTTAAAACAAATGTCTTGGCTTTTGATTATGTGCCGTCAGTTGAGTAAGGCACCAAGTGAATTTTGCAGCAAAGCACTTACTTACTAATTTTTATACATTTTTACCACTTCTTGATACGCTCGCGTTTGACCTACACTATCTCACCTATTGATAAGAATGATGTGATAGACGTTTTAGTAGGCAAGCCTGGAATAACCTATTCACTCTTAAGCTTACAGGAAACTGACTGGCAGGGAATTCCACTCTGTAACTATACTTATAATGAATGTACCTCCAAAACGTTCGTGATGTACTAGTTATTGTTCGGCCGTTCAGAGAATGCGTTCCTGACACCTATCAGTTAGTCACGACTAGTGATGGGCACAACATAACACTGAGTTCGTTACCGTTCCTCCAAAATGAACCGCCGCATTATTTTTAAGATTATTTTCGTTTTAAATTGGCGGAATCATTTAAAATTTATATTTTAGTTATTTAAGTGGAAACCAAAAAAAGGTAATATTAATATAATAAAATTGTTTTATTTATTCTTTGTTACAAAGTTACAATCTGTATTTCTATGCAATAAAGTACATTGAATTGAATGTGCGTACAGAATATTAATCAGACTCCGATTTGCTTGAGGAGGTGGTGTCTTCATCATCATCTTCGCCTACATGTATAATTATATTATTATCAATAACAGAAACAATCCTGATATCTCGGTCAAAATGTTCCAAAATCAGGTTTTTAGTCTTCTCAACAACCTTTGCCCAGTCATCTCTTGTGACTTCCCCGCAGGCTTCTTTTAATAGGGTCATCATCTTTTTCGTGCTGAATGGCGGGAAAGTATTGTGGCGGGCGGCGTAACCTTTTATTTGAGCCCAGATTAGCTCGATCGCGTTATATTGGCAATGATACGGTGGAATTTTTAGAACGCGATGACCGTACTCCAGAGCCAGATCATCGATTTCGTATCGCACATTTGTCGCTTTATTTTCTTTAACTAATTTAATTAGCTCTGCTTTTAGCATCTGCATATTTGCGTCAATGCCTTTTGCTTGTAACCAAGCCACCATTTCTTCTTTTTATTAGCTTGGGTAAGTGGTTTCTGTATTTGAACCGAGTGATAAGAGGCATTATCCATGAATATTACAGAAAGCTCTGGTAGGCTGGGCAAAAGCACGTTCTGGAACCACTCTTTAAATGTAGTGGCATTCATTTCCTCGTGGTAGTCATTTGTGGTTTTTGATTGAAATGCCAGTAACGCGTTCTCCACAAAGCCGTATTTTGCAGAACCTGCGTGGCATATTATCAGACGGGCCCCCTTACCCATTGGTACTTTCGACGTCGACGCTTGTGTATCATCCGTCCAAGTACGGGAAACCGTCTGATTGGCGTTTAGCCATGTCTCGTCAATGAACACGACATTATCCCAGTTATCAATTTTTTTTGCTTCTCTCAAAAAACTTATCCGTTTTAAAATTATGTCGTATCATTCTAATAAAAATTTTCTTTTGTCTGTTTTTTTATACGAAAAACCAATATCTTTTAAGATTTTGGTTAAAGCAGTTTTACCCCCGCTAAACAGTCCAGCTTCTCTTAACGATGCCAGAAGCTTCTTCCTGTTGAGATATTCATTTCTGGAATAGTGGAAGATAATATTTTACGTACTCCGAAGAAGAAACGTAGAACTAAAATAAATATGGTATATGATTTATGATTGCATCGGCGTCAAAAGTGTCAATATCTGTCACGGGTTTAGTTCTACGTTTCTTCTTCGGAGTACGTAAAATATTATCTTCCATGCCAATAGAGCCACTTAACTCACGGGCTCCACTTTTCAATGTTTGTCCACGTTTAGGCATTATTATGCACCAAAAGTAAAAAGAACGCAATACAAAATACAATCGAAGTCCGATTTAGCGCCGATGTCAGTTTGAAAAGCAGAAACAGTCCATTAAACGAAAGCCGGGTAATCAAATAAAAACAGATCGAAAACACTGGAAGAACGTGGTCTATGCGAACGAAACGACAACAGACTACTGTTTTAGCGTCACAAAATGGCGGCCCATAACGCCATCTGGGGTTAACATTTTTAGTCTAAGTATAAAAATGCTAGTAACGCCATTTGGGGTTACCATTTTCGATCTAAATATAAAAATGCTACTTTCTTTCGCGCGTTCGGTTTGGTCGTAGTTTTATTTTTATATTTCATAAAAGTTATCTTATAGTCCATTATTTTCAAATTCTTAAAAAGAAAAACAAAACGTATTATTTTATAAAGTTTAACTGTATAAGAACAGATTACGATACTATTATTGCCTGTTATTGTTAGCACAGCACTACAAATATAAAGCGCTGACATAACCTTGTAATAGCGCAGTATAGATTTAGAAAAATATTGTTCACCAAGTTATTTGACACTCAGTTTGGCACAAAATTATAACATTCTTTGATTATTGATATAATAATGTTGTTTTAATGCTCATCAATTGTTAAAACGGCAAACAACCAGCAAAAATATTTTTATCGCAACTGCAACGCCATTACAAAGTTACGTCGTCAGATCAATCGCGACGTGTCAGGAACGCATTCTCTGAACGGCCGATCTTTAAAAATGTTTATTCTTTATATTTTTCTAAAAATTCATCGTAATTATCATTCGTGTTATCCTCCATCCTTATTATGACCTTATTTTGAGTTGTGTAGGGTGTCTGAAATGTTCTTAATTGTGTCGTAAAAAAAGGTCTTGATTGGTTGTAATGTTCAAGATTGTCGAAAAAAGTTTCGGGTAAATATTAGTTTTCGACATTCACGAGAACAAAGTCGCGCAGGCACAGCTAGTTCAATAATAAATTCATTACTAACAACAATTGTACTAAACTACAACTTGCGAGCTAGGACCTACATAGTAACACTAATGTATCATGTATGAACAATTTGTCGAACCCTGAACACAATATATCAGTCTAAACTGTGTATAACTCACGACACAATTGCCAATATAATTCTACGTGTTGGTACTTATGTAACTACTAAATAAAACATATTTTTAACTATTAGGCTCTGCATAGACCTGAGCGAATACTGTCTCTAGTTACACTTTTGTTTTATGATAACAAAGATGTCGAGCAAGTTGTTTTTCACCTGAGTTTTTGATAAGGATCTCAGAAGCAACACTTCATGCAGTTGTAAAACTTAGTGGCTTGACCCAGGCGTTGCCACATCAACCAGTCTTGTCCTTTCCGTATCCAACAGATTCCGGCAGCTCTAACCAGGTCATCGGTCCAACTCACATTGTAAGTGGCCTTCCAAAGCTGCATTTTCTGATACGCGGTCTCCACTTCAAAACCTTTCAGTCCCATTCGTCATCTGCGATACCTCTTACGATCTTCATCATAAGTAAATTAATTCGAAAATAAAGTTTTCGGATTCTACTATGCGCACTGTCTTACTAACAATACCTCCTTGATAGTCGCCAACTAACCAAAACGTGTAATATTATGTTAAATTTAATAAGCAATTACATAATAGTTCTCGAAAGACTACTGCCGCGTCACTGCCGCCACATAAATACATAATGTATAATTACAAGCGCACGCACAGCTCACGCTCACATGGCGCCGCGCTACAGATGAGTTGAACTATCTATAAAAATATGCTTTGTCCGTTAGAATAATAAATTAATTACAAAATATTAATAGTAACAAGTTTGACCGTTTACCGTTAATATTATACACGATGTGTAAGTAATGAGCTAATTTCGTAGGCTATTGCACGAGTATTGCTCATTTCCAGAGGGATTATATTACCCGCAATTTGTTTGGGTCATTTCGGGCTATTTTCTTCAGCTAAGATCTGTAGATGAAAAGAAAATGTGGTCGTTAATCTAGTTAGCCTTGTTTTGAAAGCCTGTGGGATAGTGATTGCTGGGAACATACAAAGGATACTAACACAGAATAGGTAGGTAGGTAGAGAAAGTCAGTTCCATTCAATGAGTGAAACCGCACGCACACACACACGCTTCACGTACAGCGAGTTCAAATGGACTCGCGCGCGACCTGCATTTGTTTCAGATCGACGTACACGTCTATGTGTGCGGACCGCCTGTTTTCGCTTGTTAAATGATGCTGACTTACTGTACCTATCTTTTTCTGGTATTAAGGTCTATTTAGTCTGGGTTAGGGAACAAAGGACGTAGTAGTTCGCTTAAATAGTAAGGCTAGGTCATTATTAGGTCTTGTGAAAGGATCTTGAGGATCTAATTAGGTCTTGGTTTCTGAGGAATTCTGACGCGTTTATTCGTGTTAAAGTATTCTATTTTGTTGTTAGTGAAGTTACGTTTTCTTTTCGGGAAGGGCTGGATTTATGCTTTAAATTTTTTTTAACTTGCTTCGCTTTGTTTCACTCTTGCTTGGCTTGGTAGTATAGATGCAGACCTACCTTGCCTTACTCTTTCTGAGATGGCAGGAGTCATCAGTAAATAAAGATCAGTGTTATGATGATTCAATTCTAATTTCAAAGTAAATAGTATCTACCAAAAATCCTCAACCTCCTGACTTTTTAAAGGGAAAATCTACCTAAACTCACTGACCTCCAACAGGCTGATTTACACAAATTCCAAGATCGTTAATTCCAAAAGAAAAAATCCAGCTCTCTCACAAAAAGTCTACTTAAAAACATCTATTCAAAAAAATCTTAATTGCGATATTCAGCGTCATAATCAGTGGTTGACTGTTCTAACGACATGCCTGTGTGGCTCGTAGCTCCGCCAGTGCTCGAGCACCCTTGACTCGTGTATGTATGGCTCGCAAATACATGTTGGACCTGTGTAAGTAAATTGGACAAAAGCGTCTGGTTAGATAAATAAGGTTAGTATGGACTTAGTGATAAACAAAACTTCGTCCAAGGTCGCCTTCCATCTGTTTAAAATAAAGGATAAAAGGTAATATCGGATTCCTAAAGACTAAATTCACATCAAGTTCCTTTTGCTGTAATCATACTTAATATCACACCAGTCTTCATGAAAGGGTTAGAAAGAGCACCGAAAATGTGGGAGTCATTTTGTTCACAATTCACTTAATTTTAAAAGTTGTGAAACACATATTTTTTATTGTAGCTTGTGAAAATTTAATTAAACATTCCATCCGTACTTTTATTCTATTTATTTCACGAAAAGTATTTTCGTGTGGAAAAGTATTTTCTGTGTAAATATGCGCCCTTGTACCTGATATAAAACATAAAAACCGACAAAATTCCAGTTCTAAAAAACATCAAAAATAAGGCTGTAAATACATACAAAACACAAATAGAAAGTTATCACCCAGAATTTATCTCTAGTTATAAAGCAAGCCGTTTTTTGTTCGTTCGTGAGTATGTAATGAATCATCCTCGTAGAATTAGGAACGGACCGACTTTGAGATTAGCACTAAACTCTTGTACATAGGGTCACTTTACTTCTTTGGGTCTTCTTTCGTTCTTATCTGGATTTCGTGATTCCAAAGGATTTTTCAGAACACTAACAAGTTTTTTTTCTTATTAGTACTAACTTTTTGGCTTTCGTTCCTTGGCCTATCCCAAAGAATCCGTGCATTTTTTCGAGATAAAGTACCCTATGATACTAAGCGATAGCGTACCTTTCTATCAGTGAAACAGTTTTCGATATCGGATCTACTGATCCGAATTGAACTATTACTACTACTGTTTACTACTGAAATACTTTTCTAGAGATTAACTTCCAGACATTACCTTCTAAAAGAAAATAAACTATTTAACCTCTTTATAATATGAGCTGAGACGGCATTGATTGAAACGGGAAAAACAATTACCTAGGGTTTGCCCGTTTCATACAATGGAAGGACCTATAACTGATATTACAAATTAAGTACGAGAAGAGAAAAATTCTACAATCCAACAAGACTCTAAAAAAGCTACTTTAATTACGTTGTCATATCGCTTACGTACCAACGCGATAAACCCACACGTTTCTCAATAAATTCAGCATTAAATTCAGGAATCTTTTGTGTTATACGAGACTCTTTTTAACGGGCCCCCCGTTTGGTGGGTCTGAGCCCGCCGTTTTCCAACGTTATTTGTGTGTCACGCATATTCAGTGATGTGCCTTGGGCATTATCGATAAAATGCATTTAAAAACGCAGGTTTGAAAAAAATAATAATATAACGCCTACGTGTTAAAGCGTAGATTTCTATAGAAAAGAACATGTAGGAAATTCCATGGACTGACTTTTAAGTTAAAAAAATGTTGCGTTTTATTGGTTACATCATTCATGTTACAATTTAAGTTACGACCCTAACACTAACCTACTTAATTGAACTGCGCTTAAAATAAAATTGTCCAGTATCTATTTAAACACGCATGTTTCTGTTAATATTTTCTATTGCTAAAGTTTTTCCTCGTAGACTTCAATAGAATAACCAAATTCAAGGAATCACTAGCAATACGTTGGCACGTGATATGTTATTAACATAGCGTTACAAAAGTTACACGTGAATTATTTTTTTTACATAATTATATTTTGTATGTAATTTTTCCACGTAGAAATCATGATTAAGAAAAATAAAATCAGTTCCAATTATCACAATTGTCTGGCTTACAGCTGTAGGTGCTAATATACTACCATAGGTAGATCCAGTACATAATTATGGCAAAACAATTTCTTTTGTGAAGCCTAATTCGATTTAAATAACAGTTTTACACAAAGAAAATCTATTTAAAAAAAAACTTGTTAAAATATAACGATGTGCTTTCGAGTTTTCTTAAAAGTTTTTTGAATACTTTATTGTAACTCACGGTGTTTAGATAGCTCAATAATTTACTTGCGATATTGAAAAATGTTTACGCATTGCTATTCAGCGAAACTCCATTAAAATTTTCCAGTTACAGACATTGTATCTGAATAATATTTCATTTACTTTTTCAACTTCTCGAAAACAAATGTCAAAAGTTTTAGTTGAAAATTATCGATAGGTATTCGATAAGTCACGTACTAGCTGAAGTTTACTCAAGGGTACAATCATTTTTTTTGCTCAACCTATACTGTCCCACTGCTGTGCAAAGGTCTCCCCATAGCTTTCCACTCTTCATATTATTTGCCATTTCTTATTAATCGCCCGTAAACGCCTCTAAGTCGTCACGCCAGCGTTTCCTAGAACATTTACATACAAATATTGTGTAGTACTGTGAACAACATAACATTGTAGTCTATGAGACAACGAGGGGTCACGAGGTTCCAAATTTTGAAATTTTATTTCTCATATTAACAATTTATTTATTTTTATTTCAGGTACTTGCTGGCAAATATCCACATATCCCAGTAAATAGTTAGTAGGTAAAAATTTCTTCCTCTATTTATTTAAAGAAGGCGCGAAGTCTTAGTTATGGCCAGATGATGTTTAGTGCCAAACTTTGCCCATACGCTTAT
This sequence comes from Orthosia gracilis, assembly GCA_947562075.1. Lineage (NCBI taxonomy): Eukaryota > Metazoa > Arthropoda > Insecta > Lepidoptera > Noctuidae > Orthosia > Orthosia gracilis. The sequence continues at coordinate 7,806,955 of OX387266.1, read as the reverse complement.
TGATCTAGGGACATAATTCCATAACGAAATTAACATTTATTCACCGGATTAGTGATCTATTTAAGTTATATTACTATAGCTATTAATAAACACACCGAATAATACGCTGCATTCCAATATTTTCCACAAAAATATTTTTTTTTCCTGCGACTGTAAGCTCCCTGTCTTCTAGCCTAAAAAGAAAACAAGCGGAAAATGGAGGACTATTTACTTAATGTGTGTTATGATCGATAAAATATGAAATTTGTTAGGAGTAAATAAGGATCAATTTCTGTTGTTATGATTTTGAATGGCTGCTACAAACATTGGATTACAATAATTACAATGGCCGGTCCATTTATTGATGACAGCTTTTGCAGAGCTATGTTCAATTTTTTGGGGCATGTAATGGTGTTTGTTAGAGTATGAGCTTGCTATTTGATACGCTGTTTTGATTTTCCGGGAGGCTTTTGTTTTTATTTTGCCATATTTGCTGGGAAACGAGTTCTGCGAAATATTGATCGTATATTTGGCTGATATTTCGAAGATTATTTTCTAAATAGTCGATGCGTTCGAAGCTTCTCCGTTATAACTGAATCAAAAATGAAACGATGATGATTTCCTATTAAAAACAGTCGCTTCGTTATGTGTATTTTCTGAATATGTATTTCATTGAACAAAATCAAGTACCAAAACCCTAAACAATAACACAATCTAGACACGTAATCCATCCCTAGCTCTCAGACTATACTGATCACCGCTGTGACGTCACTACGGTAAACGTAAAACGCCTATAGTCGTAACGAGCAGTCGGCACGCTACTGAAGCAGACGCTGATATCAACTGTCACTCGGTAAATATAGAAATTGAAGAGAAAATAGAGAAATTGTTGGCATTTGTTGTCCTGAATTAGTTTATTAGTATTACACATCATTTCCGAGTAGTCTTTCTCGTCCCCCACAAATGAAGAGATATTTACTAAATTCCTTCTTGGATGACAGTGGAGAGATATCTATTTAATTTCTGCTTGCCTCGTTGGTCTAGCGGTCGCCATTGCTACTGCTGAGCTTCGATTCCCGGGTGAGTTTTTCATCTGAAATTTATCAGTTGTGACCTGGAGTCTGGATTTGTCCCCGGTTGATGATTTGCTCCCTATTAAATGGGCTGGTACATTTATGTAGACTACTAACTAGCAAGTTTGCATATATTAAGTGACGCAATGTATGCAGTGCAGATGACTGTTAAGCACTTAGCTTTGTAGAACATTCAGTCACTGATACTGCTTTGTTCTTGAACAAGATGCTATTGAGATAGGGCCTTTTGAAATTAATTGGGTGTATTTTACATACATAGCTCATGATTTAATAATAACAACCGTAAAGGTCGGCCTTCGATGTTAACGATTACCGAAGTGGGCCCTTGGATGAGTTTCCATCCATTACATACCGATACTTTGTTTAATTGAAATAAATGCTTATAGTTTGAGTCTGGATAAGTTCCGGCTAACTCATCTATCAGATAATTCCATTCAAATTCTGTTCGGTATGATTAATGTTGATAGTCTATCCTATCCTATGAAACCTGAGATACAAAGCCTTTAATTCCTTAAGCCTCCTTGAATTACTAAAATGTCGAGCGTTTTCAATTACAAATGACACTATACTGAGGCAATGGCTAGTCGTTTATTTACAGTTAAACAATTCGCTGGATCAATGATGGTACTTTATTACATTCTCAATTGGATTTAGAATGACTTTAATTAGATTAAAAGTAAGGGCTTATATAAATTGACATTCTAACAGCAATAAAAATCGTCTGTCATTCGAAAAACCACGTGTTATTTCGGTAGCGTAAGTCAACGCAAATGCTGATCGAATGTTTCTTTATAAAAGTCACAGCTATGAGGCTTATTCTATACAATTTTGTGACATCCGAATGGAATTTTCAGATGATACAGCCATTTCAGCTTAAAATGAAAGTATGTCCTCTCACACCAAAATCATCAATATTCGAATCCAAGTCTAAACAATCAAATATCTCACACACATTGGTAACATAGCATGACATTCAATTGAACTCGCTGTATGCAACGCTGCAGCAGCTGCAAACAGTGGAGTTAGCATAAAATAGTGCTGCATGAGCGATTAAGCGGACTACAGCACTGTTGCTGTTCTGAATACATAATATGCTGTTTCTCTTTATGTGTGTTTTAGAGTAATGTTTTGAGTAGATTAAATGTACATATTTGTGAAGGAGGTTGTTTGTAAAAGTTATCATCTGCGTAGCCTTTTCTCAGCTATGATGGGGTCGACTTCCAGTCTAATTTGATGCAGCTGAATACCAGTTATTAAAATGAATTGACTACCAATCGGGCTTCCAGAATCCAATAAGTCTGTGAAAGTTTTAGCAACATTAAATTACATAGTACCGACGCGGCGACGTTTCGCAGAGTTGCTATCTGTATTATCACAGTAGTTTCATGAAAGCCCTTGATATTTAGATGGTTTCCCTCAGGCAATACTTAAATAAACAAAAACCATCATGATTAATCGATGCTTTATTACATTAATGCGGAGACGACATTCTGAGACTAAATAATCTGTGTGAATTCAGCAAAGATCCTTCAAGCACCAGGATCTGCCATTGTACATTAAATTCTAAATGAAGCGCTGCCAGCTTGCCGTACATTACTGCGTCGACATTGCATATTTATGTAAGCCACACCGCGCTGCGCTATATGTCTTGTAAGTTCAAACGCCAAGACAGTCTCAAATGTAAGTAACTTGGTGCAGACGAAAATAGACGGGTTGAAGTTTGAAACGTGCACGCTTGGAATGACGACTATCGAGCGGGAAAACCCGTCTTGAAAGTAAATAAAAGTGCATCGATGTTCTTTTACATAGAAAAATAACGGGCATTTTTCTATGTTTTGAAATATAAAAAACAAGCATGAACTAACATTTTTAATTCTCAGACTTTGTAATGATATCAGCGGACCTATTTTTGTTGATTCGAAAAGCAAGATGCGAAAGACTGTTCATCATCATCATCATCAGCCTATTAATATGTTCCCACTGATGGGACACAGGCCTCCTCTCTGTGAGAGGGAATGGGCCGTAATCCACCACGCGGGCCCAGTGCGGGTTGGAGGATGTCACATGTCTTCGAATTTTTGGTTCTAGGACATGCCGGTTTCCTCACGATGTTTTCCTTCACCGTTTTGAGAGCAGTGGTGATGAAATAATTTACACAAAGTAAAGCGCCTGCCTGGGCTCGAACCCACGACCTACAACTTGTAAGCCGCGGCCGATACCACTGGGCCACCACTGCTCCCGAAAGACTGTTAACATTACAAAATGTAATTCACACTTGCTTCTTTTGGTTTGTTTCACTGTGTTAGAAGCCGTAATCGGTAGTCACCTTTCTTTTCGTAGGCGAAAAACGCCGCGATTACGCTCACAGTTAACCACCGTATAAACCGCAATACCTACAAAGTAAATTTGATGCAATTCTCTAACAGCAAATGAATTTCAACTAGCAGATGTAGGTGACGTTTTAATGTAATATCTACGTGAATTATTATAATAAATAAATTTACTTTAGTTTATTGTGTCCTGTGACAGTTCTGCCTACTTATGAAAAATTGTCGAGGTTTACTTGTAATACATAAGTCGGCTTGGAATACATTCTCATTTCACCGATTATGTTCAAGTTTTATGTTATTCGGGTAATCTATTTAGGCATCACGTTGTGCATTATAGGTACCTTACTATTGAACTTGCTAATTATGTACTACAACTAAAAATTTAAAAAATAAAAATCTGGAAGTCGGTTGTATTCTAAAGTAAAAAAGGTTTTATATTTTTTATTAATTAGCAAAAATGCCTAAGTTTATTATCTACTGTTCGAGCGGGAGATGTATTGTTTTAGTTAATTTTTTTCTCTCACTCGGCTATTGGATGATGCGAGTAATACGAAAAATGTTTATTTCTGAAGATTAGACAAGCCATTAGTTGTATTTAAAACGCAGTACAGAACCTACCCCAGCTTTTAATCAAGCCTTATATTCTAGCAGTTATTTTTCATGCTGTCCTTTTTGCAAGTACTTATTAAATCATGGTTTTGCATCATGCAATAATGTAATATCCATTTATGTACGAGAATTACTTCCACAAATCAAACACTTCCTCATTTTTATTCTTGTGGAATAATTACATAAATTGCACGCAAAGCTTGTTCCTCAAAAATCATGTCCAAGAAATAAAAACCCTATCGAAGTTATCCTACCGCACATAATCTGTTTCGCGTCATGTCAGTGACATCAAAATGGTGTAAACGCGGGATTAAGCATGTGCGCCATTTTTATGACTGTTCTAAATTTAAAAGACTTAATTTTTTATTAAAAATGTTTCTTTTGTCAGTTAATAGGGCGTGACTGTCTTAATTTGGCCCGTCTTAGCCATTTGCCAAAAAAATATAAATTGAGCGGATTTCTCTTCGTGTGAATATGTGCTTTTTAGTGACATATTTAGCAAGCAGGAATCCTTTGAAGTGCCGCTTTTCGATGACTAAGAGTGGAGTTGGTTTTTTAAATTAATTTAATTTAAACTGAATCTTGATGAAGTTGCTATCTGTTCTACTTGTTTTATGTTAATTTTATTCTAGTGATAATAATTTCTAGATAGAAAAATAAGCCTGTGTGTTTATCTATCTAGAAATTCAACTATTTGCTACGTTTGAATTTCAGAATTGACAATATCAATATTTATAAATCCGTTTGTACAATTTGTTGTTCAAGACAAATAAGAAAAAGGAAACTCTGTATCTCCTGGCTGTCATAAAGGCTAGCTTTTTTCGTCCAATCAGTCTACATCTCATTATTTCAGTATAACTCCCAGTTCGGCGTCAAACTAATCTATCATACGTAGGTATCAAAGTCTTATCAGTACCGCATTTTTCATTTATCTAGACGTTTCCACCAGTCTGGGCACATTGATGCTCAAATAATAGACCTAATGTGACAAATATCTTCCTATCCATTTTCGTTAGCTTTTCCCTTTATTTTTTAGACGTTTGTTAGTAAAAATATATTTCTTAAGCAGTTCAGTTGTTTAACTACTACTTACGATCATTTTTCGTCCCTTGTTTTATTTGTTCATTGATGGGTCATCTCTTAACCACGATCTGGGTTGATGGAAAGCGATGGATGAGTCTACGATGGAACGAGCGAGCCCAAAATGTGCCTGTTCAGTGTTCACTCTTAATCTTACTTTGAAGGCTGATAGGTTTTTAGACATACCTATAACCCCCCCGTTATATGCCTGCACTAGTTAAGAACCCTACTACGTTCATACCATTTACATAGATGAAATCATTCTTATTTACCTTCCAAAGAATACCCTTTTAAATATGAAGTACGTGACGGGTATAAAACTTCCGGCAACAAGAAACTAAAAAAATTAACAATGAAAGAAGAAAATATTCAAACCCTGCGGCGCCTTTTATGTCCAGCAACTTGACGAAATTAATTGAAACTATGTTTAATTAATGACAAAATTTATATTATTGCGTAGGCTCAAGATTATTAATTATAAGTGTTTTGTAATTAAAAAAACAAGCAGGCGGACGAGGAATCTTATCATTATTTGAAGGTTGGTTCAAGTTGGGAGAGATTTTCCTGAATTAGGCACAATTAATCAACTTAGGCGTTTTTTAGCGAAAGCAATACGTTATAGTGATAAGATTTTAATTTCAGCCATGAAAAACAGTAGTCTGACGGTATTGGCATTGCTAGACTTCAGTAATGCTTTTAATACTGTCGATTTCGATGTGTTGCTTGGCATTGTGCTCTCTTAATATATCTCCATCTGTAATTGACTGTCTTCGTAGTTACCTGTACGGTCGCCGGTAACGTATGTGCATTGGAGAGACTTTGTCTTCCAGGTATACTACTTCTGCTGGGGTAACACAGGGTGGCGTTTTATCCCCTTTACTTTTCGGAGTTTGCATAAACTCAATCTCCAGTGAAGTAATTTCTTCTTACAATCTTTATGCGGTCCTACGAATTGATGTACAAATTTATTCGCGAGTTCCTCTCGGACATAAATTTAAGGCTATAGTAATAATAAATTGTGATCTGGCCCGCATATGCGAATGAAGCAAAAGATATGGACTTATGAATAACCCCACAAAGACGCAGGTTATTGTGGTGGGCAGTTCTAGAATGGTTTCAAGAATCGACTGGACGACTCTTCCACAGGTTTTTTCGATAACTCAGTTATTCAATTCTGTGAGAAAGTGAATAACTTGGGGATATTCATTGATAGGAACTTTTCTTGGACTGCTCAACTGCAAAAGGTTAGCTGCAAGCTATTTGTATCTGCAGCATATTTCAGGAGACTGTGTAATCTTCTTCCGACTGCCACCAGGATTGCGCTTGCACAATCTCTTCTTCTACCCATCCTTGATTATGCTGATGCCAGCTATCTTGACCTTATTCAAGAATAACTCGAAAAACTTGAGCGGCTTCAAAATGTTTGTATAAAGTTCATATTCGGTTTGCGAAAATATGAAAATGTTTCCAAAATCTTCTTATTATTTCGCTTTAATATGATGTGCTCTTCACTCCTTTCACCACTCTTTATCTTAAGAAACGTTTTCATTTTCTGTGCGATTCCCACACAAAATTTCTTAGGTAATTAGGTAACTTACGACTTCAAATACCAATGGATTTATTTATTTAATACTTCATGCACAAAAACGTACAGAGGCGGACTTAATGCCTTAGGCATTTTCTACCAGTCAATCTTTGGGTGATGCAGAGACAAATTGATAATGTGATGGATTCCATGAGCTTTCTGATTAAATCCTTTACTGTCCAGGCTACTCGTCTGTGGGATGCGTTGCCAGACCCAATCAAACGCGCCCGATCGTTGACTGTGTTCAAAAAACTCTTGAGGGAGCATTACCTGTCGCTGTGATGATGAATTGACTGTCATCATTTTATTTATTACCTTTATATTTAAGGATGTATGTATTTATGTATATATTATATAGCATATGTATGTATCTGCATTTCTTTTATAATATATATTTTTTTTAAACTGTTATTGTCACACCAATAACAGCCCCACTTCGTGTCCAGCAATTATTGTCCATACCTGGTTGCCAAGAAGAGATCGCGGAATGCGATAAGGCCGCCCATTGTATGTGTTTTTAGTTTCCTTTATAAATGTAACATTTGGTGAACAATACAGTATATAATAAATAAATAAATAAGATATTAATTTCGATCACCTTTCGATTACCACAATGCAATAAAACGAGGAAAATTATGACCTGTGATTCCGCAGCCAACGAAAATCCATAGTAATATTATAAACACGCAGTGGACGTCTTTTGGCTGAAAATATGGTGATGATGATGCTGATTATAAACACGAAAGTAACTATGTCAATATGTTTGTTATTGTGTTTACTTAGGTAAATTGGTCACTGAGTTTTAAACTTCCAACTTGCTGGGTAGCAGATCCCACTACCGGTTATACCTTAGCACATTGAATGATATAATGCGGCGAATAAATGAGGCCAGTGTTCATTAGGAGTAGATTAATAAATAACATACTCTCACAACAGTATGTTACGACAGCCGAATTTCCTGTAAATAGTTTATCAGTGAAAAGGAATTATTTAGAATATAGATATATCTAAAGGGTAAATTAATGATGTACTTGGCTTGTCATCTGCCTATACTTTTCTAAACAATGTTTTTATTTTTTGCTATCGATAGGCTCACGCTTGACCACTATCTACCTGATAGTAACCGATGCGAGCTTCCATGCTAACTGGATGCAGCTATAGCAAAACCTACTAATGTTGTAGTTGAAGCGACTGCCTATTTGCTTTTATTTTGGGCGATATCTGGCAGAAATTATCTAGAGCAAGACCACCTCGGATCGGCATTTTATTTTCCCTTAACGATAAAATTAGTGTATAATATTGTATCGAACACCGCACAAGCAATGACTTTACACCTATCACCTCTTTCACACCGGTTTGCCAATTATAATTATTGAAATCATAGATTAGCACTTATCCTTACAGTAATATTAATGTTATTAATGCCAGTCACGTACATTTCATAGAAGGTAGTAATTAGATCTTTAATGAGCCGTTAACGCCCTTTTTCAGCTAATATGCTATGAATAATCACAATTAGCCTTAGCCCATTATTTATGTCATGTTTCACTACCTCACCGGTATTGTCCAACGTTGGCCTAACTATCCACTTAACTCCTCATAAATTCCTATTAAATGGTCTGATGACCTGCAAGGTACGTGCCCGTTGCTGGATGCGAGAAGCATGGGATCGGTCAATGTGGTTGGTGCGGAGAGACCCATGTCCAGCAGTGAATGTCTTTCAGCTAAATCAATGACGATGTTCCGCTAGGTAATTTCATAATATGGATGATCTTTTTTCTAATGGATAGTGCCACCTGGACGCTGTGAATCAGGGCTAAGGTCTTCCTTACTGAAAATGAAAATATCGTCATTAGAGCCAAGTTTTGTTACGTCAAAATTCATAATTGTATAATAGAGTCAAAATACTGTCAAGAACTGGTACACCTTTCCACCGAAACTCTCTTCTTTATTAAAACGCTAAAGTGAACATTTGGTTTCCTTCACAGAACACACCCAACTGCTCTCTTAACTACTCATAACAAAAACCTTTTCAACCACAAAAGGCTTCAAAAATCCAAAACTGTTACAAAGATCTTCATTGTACGCAACTTCATTCCTTTTAGACTTATTCATCAATATTCATATGACAATGGACCCAATTCGGGTGACATATTTACTCTTGAAGCTCACAATGGCTTGGCCTATTTTTGCCCACTTTTGCACACTCACCGGATGTGGACATCTCGTCGTGACTATAAAGTTGGTATGCGTTTGTGATGGCGATATTTTGATGAATATGAATATTTGTTTGTTTTTTTTTATATTTAGGATCCCATAAACCTCAATATTAACAAAAAGTTCCGATAATTTTGGGTTAACCTAAAAAAACACGATTTTACGCGTAATAGGGCACTCATTTTCTAAAGACAAGAACAAATTTCTTAAACCACATCGAGCCTTTAATGAGTTCCAAAAATTCTATCTCTTTTTAATCCTTGCTCAAGTTCAGTCTGCACCAGCCAGCCAGTATACAGCCTGGTACTCAACCTAACACAGAAGCTGACTATTGTACTGCTGGTTGGCAATCTAATATCGTTATAATATCATTTATAGTTTAGCCACGTATGTCCTTGGCCAAAGGGTATCCCCCTTTAGTGCCTGGCGTTAAGATTTTTGCAGACAAGCCACATTTACAGCAACACCATATTGGCTAAAATATCGGTGCGGATAAGTATTTTGCGACTTTCAACAGGCAACTTCAACCAGTTTCAGTGAGTCAGCGAACTTATTTAAATTAGCCATTGCAATAGTTGAGTAAGGAAGCTGAAGCTTTAGTCACCAAGTCTTTCGGATAAACGACGGCCATTTGGAATTGTGAGAAGTCCTAACTAAGCATCGGACGCCCGAAACTAAAACGAAATTAAAATCATTTAAAATTAGTCCGCGAATCAGCAGTTTTTGAAAGTAAAAAAGCAGTCTCCCAAAATACCCCCCAGTCACCACTTGCTAGTGTTTAGCTGAGTAGAATATGCCGCAACAAACTCGAATAAAAGATGCGGCAAGCACAGCACTGGACGCCATGGTGCAACTAAGAATATCCCTAACTCCAGCTGTAAATTATGAAAGGTTGAATAGATGTTAATAAATTTCGCCCTGACGACATTTTTGTAGCTTAAGTGTGGCGCAACGTTCGCTCGTCTAAGCAAACCCTTAAGTCCTTAATTTTAGCATAGGCATGGCAAACTATTCGCATTTCTGGTCTCTCTAACGAAGTGTTAGTAATTAAAGGTTAGGGTTTAGCTCAATGTATGTAATGTTACTGTTATAGCATTCGGTATATTGGATCCCGGTGTTAGTGTTATTGTTATTGGCAGTTTTAATTAAAAAGTATGTTTTGGTGTTAAGGGGAATGTGGTTCTAACGAATGTTGATTGCGGGAGTTACTTTGAATCATTATAATTTTATGTTAATAAATAAGTAATAATAAAAATATTAATTTCATAAAACAAGAGCACATTGCACTGTATACATTTTAGTATTGTTATTGCGATTGGAATCAGATTTTTTAAAATGTTTCATTGATGGGTTTAAGCACTTTCGTATACTCGATAGAAATTTCCTACACTATTCTATTAAGCCATTAGATCAAGTTGAACTAAACTTTTTTCTAGTTTTTTCCACCGCGATATTTCCTGTAAAATTATGCCTTACTTCTCCATTTTCAAGTATTTCTAAAATGTAAATCCAAACGAATATTCTCAAAATGTAATGTTATGTCATGTTAATACCAGAGAGTACTCATCCTAACACGAAAATTCTTTCACTGGTAGACAGTTACAATATAGTGCACTAAGCTTATTCTGAAAACTGCATGGTTCCAGCGGGGCAGCCCAAGGCAGAAAAGCCACTCGAGATAAAGCTACAAATAAAGAAGACATTGAAGATTTAGTCGAGTCCGGTAATTTTAAAAATCTCCATAACATCACCGTGGCATAACAAAAGTAAACTGTTACTACGTATAAAAAAAAAACTAAAAAAACACGCTTTAATAGAAAACCAAACGAAAAAGTGGGAAATAATAATCAATAAATTTAAATTAAGAACAGTGTGATTAAAAAAACTATATTTTATTGTAACAAAGCGTGGGGTTCTTGGTTTCAATTGTTAATATATATTTTATAGGTATTTGTATAAGTGGAGTAATTTTTAAAATGTCTTAAAAAGCACCCTACGCTTTTTCAAACCGCTATTCAGAAATTTATGAATTAACGCTTCTACCAATTACATGTATTGTTATATTTTAATATCACAATGTATAAATAGTAGATATATTGACAAACTTGTAAAAAAATATAGAAATAAGCAAATTAAACTCATTAACATACCCAAAAAAAATCTGCTAGCAGTTTACAATGTCAGCAGAATTCGACATTCATAGGAACCCACAACATCCATCAGTTAACACCCTTTCCTCCCTCTCCTAATCACAATACTAACTTTCACAATAACACAAACACCCCATCACAATAACCCATTTAAAATTCCACCAATAAAAGCCATAATTAATTAAACACAATTATTTGCCATCACGTCAACCTGACATAACCAATCAGCCCGCTGTCAAAGGCCGCGTAATTTTTTTAATCAGCTAACAAGCATCTAATGTGTTGCCATTAACAGGTACCTAATTGGATTGACTGCTCAAAGCATCAAACAGACGTTTTAATGAGAAATCGGTTAAATGCAAGTGCTATTGTGTTTGGGAGAGAATGGTGTATTTTTTTGCATTCATTCTTTTTATTTTTGAGTCGGCCATGTTGACCATAGAAGATGACCGTTGGATTACATGTTAGCGAGAACCGATTAATGTTTTCTGGGCTTTTTTAGGTTCGATGAAGTGATGAACTCTTCAGGGTCATAGCAATGAGCCACCCTGAAACTGAATCCATAGTATTTTTTGTACTCTTTATGGTTTTTCTTCGAAATACGCAACAGAAATATAAATAAAAAAACCCAAGAGAAAGACACTTCACCCATACAAGCTTCAACTTCAACGGAAAATAAAAGTCAATCAAAACGTAGACAGATTGGAAGATTCGATATCAAACATCGAGGTCGCCTTTGGGCAAGTTTGAAGTCTGAGTGACCATCTCTCAAGATGTTTATTTCGATAGATGGCCAAATGGAAAGGACTATATGGATAAGACTTCGAGAGGGGTTCGAGACGTGTTTATTTTTTGGTTTTGAGTAACTGTGGCTTAAATATTTGGTATATTGGTATAGTTCTCTAAAAGCATAATTTCATCTCCTGTTCAGGAAAGAAAGGTTGATTCCATGTGGTCTCTTAATACATTGACACAGGCTTATTTCCTTATTTTAGATCTTTGTCATGCTTGACTTGAGACATGTTGATAATCAAATATATTTTAATTCGAAAATTACTTTTTGTTTTATTCGAAAATGATCAAAAATTGTAAATTCTAATTGTGATCCTATCAGACGTCAAAGTAACACTGCCTAACTAAGTTTTTCATTTTTTACAGAACCACAATGGATCCTCATGAGGGAACAACTCATTCAATCACCAGTTACTTAAAGTGTTGTCACAAGTGAATTAAAGTGCATTCACCGGTGAATTAAAGAGCTAGTGATGTGCAACCAAAAAGTGCTTCATATCGATAGAAACAGCTAGTGTTGTCAAAGATGCCGTTTTCGAGGTCACACGTGATCGCCGGCGTGTTGTTCTCCATACTGCTACAGTACTGCGTCGAGAGTCAACAGGAGAATCTCATTGAGGAAGCATGTAAGTAGATAGTTTATTTGTTTTTATCACGCTTTTATTAGATTGGTATGTATGTATATAATGATAATATGGTTTCGTGAAATAAAGACGAAATTGCGTTTTCTGAAATAACAAAATTACTTTTATTCACAACTCAATTGAATACAAAGCTTTAAAACAGTTTACACATTCTAAACAGAGTAACTTACCTGAAATAACAAAAAACAACATTTAAAGCCTTTACTTCTAGTTTAGTTCATATACAGGAAACTATTTACTGTTCCACGTTTTACTAAATTAACATAACCTATCTTTAAATTATTAAAAATTTCCTCAATACTGACAGTCGGTGTCACTGGCATGACACTGACATCTATTAGAGATCTGTAGATAATAAATCCATAAAGAAAAGGAACGACACTAGTGTAGTCTCTTTACATCTCCCACCCTCGGAGAGAATCAATCAAAATGATTATTCAATCAAGAGCTAACCATTACTGGAGATAACTTTGTAACATGGTAGAAGTTTGACTCCACCTTCTTATGTCCAGCATCAATTTCATAGATCGAATTTGAAATCTTTCTTAGGATTTTGTATGGTCCGATCCTTAATTCATCCATTTTCTTCCTATTTAGCCGGTTTCCGTTTTCTACATATACTTTATCGCCCACTTCGAATTTATATTCTTGTCTATGTAGATCATATATTTTTTTATTATAGTTGTGAGATTTTATTGAATTTTCAAATGCTAGTCCTCTGTCTCTTTTGAGATCTTCTATTGTGCATCTTGATTTCAATTCCAGTGGCAGAATATCCATTTTCTCTCCTTCCAAAAGATATTTTGGGGTGAACTTAGTGACTGTATGTTCTGTGTTGTTATATTTTTCTACACATTTTTGTGCAATAGTTGTCCATGCTGTTTTCTTGTCCCCTTCGTTTATTTTGCACCTTATCCTATTTACTAAAGTTTGGTTTAGCCTTTCATTAAGTCCATTTGAAAATGGTGCGTCCACAGCAGTGAATACCATTGTTATGTTTTTCTTTTTCAGAAAGTCTTTAAATTCTTTGGAATTTATGCCAGGGTATTGGTCTGTTAGTACCATATCAATTTGATTGCTTGATGTCACTTTTTTTATCAACTTGATAAAATCATTGGATTTTTGATTTTTTTATGTTAAAATATAAGCATATCGTGTAAAATGATCAACCAGGAGATGTAAGTATTTTTTTGTAGACCGTGATCCTCCGAAGCCTCCAATTGTATCAATTGATATAATTTCAAATGGGCGTGTTACTGGACCTAAATGGGACATCAAACCAAATTTTGAATTTCTTCTTGATTTGTTTTTTATACAAATGTCACATTCATCACAAATTTTCTTAATATTTGTGATGATATTCTTTGCTGTATAGAAAGGCGTTATTTTATTTATCATCTGGGTTCTCCCAATGTGGCAGTAAGTATTGTGGACATCTCTAATTAGCGTTTTGCTAAATGCTTCTGATAGTATAATCTTTTTCCTTCTTTTATTCTTTTTGTAATAAATGTTATTTTCCAGTATAAACTTTGATTTTCCATCTTGTAGATTATGGTTTGTGTCTTGATCCTTTTTTATATCTTCCATGTTTATTAAGTTTACAACTTTTAAAAAATCGTCAGTATTGTCATTAGGTTCTAAGACTGGATTTCTGCTTAAGCAGTCTGCTTCTTGATTTGACTGTCCCGGGTTATATTTTATCTTAAAATTGTATTGGGATAAATAATATGTCAAATCACCAAGTTCCTCATCAGTTCTTGACTTGATGTTCTGATTTTCCAATGGTTTATGATCTGAATATACTATAAATTCTTTATTCATGAGCCAGTGTTGCCAATATTTTACGGCTTCCTTAATTGCCAGGCATTCTAAATATATTGCCTTCTTTTTATTTTGAGTGTCTGTCAATTTTTTTGAAAAGTAGGCTACAGGTTTATTTACTCCGTTTTCATCTTCCTGTTTTAACACAGCTCCCACTCCTTTAATACTGGCATCAGTGTAAATTTTTATTGGTTGTTCTGGGTCAAATATTTTTAGAATTGGTTTCGAGCATAGTAATTCCTTTATTTTATCAAATGATTTCTGGCATTCTTTGGTCCATATAAATTTTACATCTTTCCGTAATAAATTGTGTAATGGTTCCAGAATAATTGCTATGTGTGGTACAAATTTATGGTAAAAATTTACTTTCCCAAGGAACTGGCGTATATTTTTCCTTGTTTCTGGAATGGGGAAGTTTCTGACAGCTGTTAAATAATCTTTGAGAGGTCTTACTGAATTTTTTTCTATTATATGTCCCAAGTACTTGGCATGATTGTTTGCAAAAGTGCATTTCGAGAATTTCAGTCTAAATCCTTCTGTTTGTATTGCCTCAAGTAGTTTTGAGATATGTATTATGTGTTCCTCGAAACTTTTAGAAAAAACTAGGATATCGTCAATGAAATTCACTGAAAAATCTGAGAGCTTATATTTTCTTATTATGTTTCCCAATATTCTTTGGAAAATAGCCGGAGACGTCTTTAAACCAAATGGGAGGCATGTCCACTGGAAATGGCCTTCTTGCGTGACAAATGCCGTCTTATATCTATCTTGAATTTTCAACGGAATGGACCAAAATGCTGAATTTATATCAAAGGTAGAATAATACTCACAGTTTACAGTCTTTACCATCAAGTCTTCAATCAAGGGGAATGGCTGTGCTTGAGGGACAACAATTTTATTCAAATCCCGGAAATCTACACACAGTCTTGATCTTTTCCCATCTTCTTTCTTATATGCCAGGGTAACTGGAGCAGCAAAATGGCTATATGATTCCTCAATTAAGTGGTTTTTCAATAGTTTTGATATTTGATTTTCAATTTCTTTTCTATCATCAGTTGTGCATCTGTATGGGCGCTTGTAGCAATATTCATCTACTTTTAAGTCTATGTGAGCTTCATAATCTCGTACCGTACCAACGTCGTATTTGTCCTTAGCAAAGACGGGTTTGTATTTTTTTATTAATTTATCAATTTCAGTTTGTTTACATAAATCTAGGTGGTTTACTGAAATTTCAAATTCACTGAAATCAATATGTTCATTGAAATTTACTTCACATCCCTTTATATGGTTCATTTCTAGTTTCCGTGCCTCAGAGTACAGAAACAAATCTTGTTTATTTTTGTCACCTAGTACATTAGGAATATCGACATTCATTAAATTGAAAATATTTGGTTCGGAGTCTTTATTTTTGTTATCGTCTTCATTTTGGACTTTATTCTCTTTTTGTGGATTATTACACTGTATGATATTCAATTCTTCATTTTGGATTAATTTAAACTGTTTTATACAGTCTAAACCAATGAGAAAATCATAGTGAAAATTTTCACTATCTATCACAAAAATATTCATTTTCCGTTCAATGTTATATATTTTTATTTTCAATTTTACCATACTTTTTGTTTTCTTTTCACCATTAATAGTTTTCAAGTTTGCTGTTTGTTTATTATATGTGTTTTCTTCTTTCTCATGTATTTTCAATAATTTTGCATTAATTAATGACACATTTGAACCTGAATCATAAAATTGCGGTAACTTTTAAACTGTCATTAATAATATCTTTACTTTTATTAATGGTGATACTTCTAGTTTTTTGGATTCTCCTTATTTAATTCAATTTCTAATTCAGAGTTATTCACACTTTTCACAACTGATTTTTGGCTTTTCCCATTAAACCAGCAGGTTTCCTCAGGATGAAAACGTTTCCCTTTTTTCTCAATGACACAAATTTGGCATGGTTTCTTATCTTCATTTTTTTTTGTTTTTATGTCAGAGTATGTGTAGTTCTTCTTTTCATATTTGTTTCTCCCAACAAGATGTTCTAATTTGCCTATCTCATTGTAGAGATCTTCGGTTTCTTGTAATGTCTCTCGGTCAATTTTATCACTTAGGTAATTAGGCAGGCCTGCAGCTATAAGGTCTATAAGAGTACCAGTATCAATTGTCTTTCTAACCTCTAATAACAATTTTTCTTTTTTCAGTGCATATTCAAGCAATGAACCCGTTTGATATTTAAATCCAAGAGCATATCTGATCGGCGACCAACCCTTGTTGTGTTAAAGCCTTTACTTCTAGTTTAGTTCATATACAGGAAACTATTTACTGTTCCACGTTTTACTAAATTAACATAACCTATCTTTAAATTATTAAAAATTTCCTCAATACTGACAGTCGGTGTCACTGGCATGACACTGACATCTATTAGAGATCTGTAGATAATAAATCCATAAAGAAAAGGAACGACACTAGTGTAGTCTCTTTACATGTATCTACGAATCTATGTATCTATGTAACGAAATCTTTGAACGTGATATTCACCTCCTTCAAAACGTCGGCTTAATTTGAAACTTTGCAAACTTATCAAGGACTGATGACAATGCAATAATTTAAATAGTCCTATTATCTTTACCAGGATCTTCAGTATTAAAGGTTTTTTATATCCGATACCCGGTAGTCAGTGTCTTTGTGCCTTGTACCACGGTGCTAAGACATGTTCATGGCTTAATTTTGAGTTAAATCCGAAGACACGGTAGTGCCTTGCGCCTAGTACACGTATTAAATAAATGTTCAGGAGAGGGAGTCTTAGCAACGGTTGTCACATCCAGGGAAGGCAGTAGGCACGCAAATTACTCACCCCCATCACAGGGAGGTAGTTGCATTAATAAATTGTTGTTTAAAAACTAAAAAACACGCTTTAATGGTAAATTAAACTAAAAAGTATAAATAAATAATAGTTTAAACAAACTAAAAAACACGCTTTAATAGAAAATCAAAATAAATACTAGAAAATAATTTTCAATAAATTTAAATTGAGAATATTGTAACGTAAATGTAAAAAAGTGAGGAGTGCTTGATGATAATTGTTAAAATATTTTATTGACAGATATTGGTAAAAGTAGTCATTTTGAAAATTTCTTAAAAAGCACCCCACAGTTTTTTACCCGACTGCCGAACGAGGGTATTGTGTTTATCAGTCTATGTATGTATGTATGTTTGTTCCTATGTGGCGTTCTGGAGACCAAACGCGTTGGCCGATTTTAATGATTTTTACGTCAATCGATTCGTCTTAACCCTGCAAGTGACACTGGC
Source organism: Orthosia gracilis (assembly GCA_947562075.1). Lineage (NCBI taxonomy): Eukaryota > Metazoa > Arthropoda > Insecta > Lepidoptera > Noctuidae > Orthosia > Orthosia gracilis. The sequence goes on along the minus strand of OX387266.1, from coordinate 7,789,348 downwards.
TACATTAAAATTAGAAAATATAAAAATGGCGGATATTGGGCGCCATATTGTGGGGCCCAAATTATTTTTTCTTCCAAACCTATGGTGTTTGGTATCAAAATAAAGGGCTTTAAGAGGTGATTTCAAAAATATATGACACTTATATATTTAAATGTAACTAATTGTAAAAAAAAAATAACTAAAAGGTTATAAATGAAAAAAAATATTTAATAAAAACAAAAAACTCGACTGCTCTAAGGCGAACTAAAAAGACGTAAAAAAGAAGAAAATCATGCTGTGCAGTCGGAGGATACATGTTCGCGAGCTGGCTGACCAAAACCAGATGTATCCTCCGACTGCACAGCATGATTTTCTCAATTTCAATTTATTGAAAATTATTTTCTACTTTTTAGTTTCGTTTTCTACTATTAAAGCGTGTTTTTTAAATTATTATTTATTTAAGTCACTATGCGCGATAGTTTGTATAAATATAAAACGTATATTCAGGTAACTTTAACCCCCCATAACAAAAAAAAATTAAATTAATAAAATACGATTAATTAAAAATTATTCAAAAGATAGAACAGTTAAGCGAAAGCGAGTCTTCATGTAGTTGTCGATATTTCATGGCTAGCTGAAAATCTTATCGGTGCTCGATCGATTGTGTAGAAGGGGTTTAACCGTTAATGTTTTATTGTAACGGGCTTTTACTGACTTACCTAATAGTATTTCAGTAATCCCATCAGATTAATAGGGGAAATGTTTAATTATTCCATTACGGATTTACCTTGGGCTAGGTAAGTATCATGGTACAGAGAATTTGTTTAATTTAATTAATTTTAATTTAATAATGAGAAAGATCGTTTTTTTTAATGTCGGTACATTATAAAGTCAGTGTTTGACTGTATACTTCCCTATCTTGCTTTTTAGTTTCAAGCGCCAATCTTGCAATTTTTTATACTTTACACCCTAAACACATGTATAAGTATCTATGTATAATAAATATAATTATATGACATATGAAAACGGGAAGCAACACTCATGTTCATTTAGATTCACTTAAACTACCACATAAATTACCTATACCTACCACCCTAGACCCTCATAACACAATTATTTAACAAAAATAATAATTAACGGTAGTACACAACCAAAGTTCAACTTTAAATTCAACCGCTCACGGTGGAGAATACCGAAGCAATAATTATCTTATGCTATCTGACTGAACGATCAAGTAACAAGGTTTGTTTTTCCACAAAGTTGATCACCCGCATCAGTCCTTCCTAATTACGTATCTGAATAAATTTTGACGTAATCATGTTACTACTCAATTTGGTGTTAACGTTTGCGATAACTACAGAATGTAATAAAATGGCGAATCTGGCAGTTTTCTTTAGTATGGATCTCTAGATTAATTTTTGGATATTTAATTCGAGTGTGGAATTTGCTTACCTATCATACATGCACGCACACCACTGATATGGAATTTTTTAACTAAAATATCAGTTTCTATTGTTTGGATAGGATTCGTTGGTTGTCGTCGCATCGATGCAGCGTAGACGCTACGGTAGCGTAGTGTAGACATTTGTTAATCAATGAAAATTGCGATGACACTGCGTTGACATTGCCTTTGGGCTGCGTGTCGACGAACTTGAAAATGTAAGTTTTTTTTTTTTATTAACAATAAAAAAAAAATGTAAGATTATATAATTACTGGTTAAACTAAAAGATCATGAGAATTTTTCTTTAGAACTGACCCTTAGATTATCAACATATCGGCAGGTAATTTTTAAAGTAGATTTTTTAGATCCTAAGTACCCGTAGGTACTGTATAAAAAACATAATCACTTTTTGAAACCTTTAAATGGGCCTTTATTAATTATAATTTAAACGAATTCATTTCATTATTGATTCCCCGTAGGCAGCCATTTAAGTATTGAAAAACTTCATAACAATATTTAACTTTCAATGCATAATTTGTACTGATTCAAACAAATTTAGATGCTCTCAGAAATATGCTGAAAGTTTCAAATAAAAACCAAAGTTGGAGGTAGATAGTTTAACGACTTCAAGAAATTTACCGCTTGCGACTGTTTTTGGATTTCAACTTTAACGATAAATTTTTGAATTGGCCATGTCAATAATGGATTTTCTTTAGCTAGCTAAGAACTGGATGAATACACTAAAAAAAACTTTCTAAAAACTATTGGGAACACTTTATTTCTAGTGCTACTAAGCGCAGTTAGTTTTTGGATAGGAGGCAATAACTACGGTTTCGGAAAATACAAACTATCCATTCATTCATATTATAAATATGAAAGTAACACTTTCGGTCTGCTTGTCTATTTGTTTGTTACCTTTTTACGTCGCTAGGGTTTTGGATGTACTTGACGCATGGGGTGAACATGTGTCCTTATGTATGATATTTTTTATCCCGGGAGTGTTCCTTTGTAATAATTTTCTTTTACGAGCAAAGCCTCTGGTACAAGCTAGTAATAAATAAATAAAACCTATTTTATGCTTTTAACAACCAGAGATATTATCATATTGGGCTTACATTTGCTGCGGTCATGTATGATCCTTTTGCTGGAATACATGGTTTTTCTCTGTGCCAAAGCCACCAATAGGTCCGAATGTGTGTTAATGGATAATAAGGACATGTCGGCCATATTTATAGATACAATCGGAACGGAGGGTAATTAGTTATGTAGTAAAGTAGCTTATGTTCAGTACGGTGGGCTGCACGTCAGTAAGAACAAAACCATTATTATATGGGCCTCTTAATTTTTAAAACTCCGTACTGTGCTGGGCCAGCTCGTGGTCCAATAGTTAGCATCACATCCCATCGTCGTAGAGAAAATATTCCATTTTCAAAAGATTTCCTGTCTGCCAAAAACGTCATTAAACATGGGTGTTTATTCTGCTGGCCACATTTTAAAATACACCACTCGCGAAGCGTTACATCACGTTCTGGAATTCTCGGCAATTTCTGCCTCTCCGAACTCCACCGCAATTGAATGATTAATTAGTGAGCGCACGGCATGGAGCTAAAAATTCGGGACTCTGGGCTTAAAGAAAAGAGAGACATAGACGTAAATACATAAATTTGTTTTTGTTATAATTTTGTTTGCGGTAATAAGAGGGAAGACTAAGTAATAACCCAGTATTTATGGACACAGTGTCCATAAATATTGGGTAATTTTCAATGTAATATTTGCAAAGGTGCTATTTTTAGCTAGAAATTATTTTCTGTTTTGACTCATTATATTTTTCGGTATAGTTGTTGGACTTACAGTAAGAACTGTGTGTGCACGCGGTTCGGTTGTGGAACTCTTTGCCGTCTGAAATTAGGGGCTGCAAAACTCTTGTTGTTTTTAAAAAAAGAGTGAAGGAACACTACCTTTCCATTCCATCATAGTTGCAAATAATCCTGATTTTACCTGTTATTAATTTGTTATATTATTTAGTATTTATTATTATATTATTTAATTTATTGATATGCATATATATGAGAGTATATATTTATTAGTTATATTTTGTTCTATTTTATAGGAAATTGTTTGATATGTTTTCTTTATATGGCCCCTCTACACACGGTGTCTACATATCTTTTTTATTAGCTCTCCTCTCGCAGGTATGCTGGAAGAGATTTCTTTGAAATAAGCGTACCTTTGTACCTATTTTATGTTCCTTCTTCTTGTCTCTTTGTTATGTGTGTGTACATTAATGGTTAAATAAAAAAAAAAAAAAAAAAAAAAAAACTGTAAGTCCAACAACTATACCGAATACCTCATTGGTAACCGTAATTGCTTTTATGTTATAAGAAATAGTAGTCTAGTGATATTTTATCAGTGGGAATAGGTACGTTCACTATTATAATATTGGCCTTTCACAAGCATTGTTCTGTGGCGTGGAAAATACAACAAAAAAAATTTTTTTATCACTCTGTCGCTATACTGATACAGTAATATGAAAAGGATTAGCATGGACATACTCCCAAAAATCCGCTTACCCACCGTGAGCTAAAGTGTCCCACATCAAGTAATTGTTATTTGCTCAATTAATATGAATATACGATATTTGCGAAGTTTTGCTAACTAATTTAGTTTGGCCCTTTGTAGTTTACTTTACTAATCCTAGTACTTCAGTAAGTTTATAACATTCAAAGGGTAAGCGTGGTATTAACAAAGTAGTGGATTTCGTTAAAGCAAAGACGGCAATATCGTCTGAATGGAATATCGGTCATGTGACACTTGACCCGAAAGAGTGCGGTTTAAACCGAGGGCGTATTCAATATTTGTTTTCTAGTTTGTGTTCAGTACGCGACTACTAGGAAATGCGATGAGGCTGAGAAAAATAAAATTAGTAGTAAGATTAAGAGTGATTAAAATAAAGCTGATTTTAAATGTTATTGGAGCCTCAATTACTATATTTTTAGTTATATTGAATATAATCGCTTATTTCATAGTTCTTTGTAGAATTTCATTTCAGCTATGTAGAATTAGGTAAAGTTGTTACAGTTTAGCTAGGCCATAACTACTACAAAGAAGAAAGCTCATTTACAAATAGAAGCGTTAAATAAACATCAGTTGTGTTTCTAACATCATTTTAGTTTTTTCAAATGTATCCGTAAAAAAATTGTTCTCAACGAAAACGTAAAATAAACTACATATCAGGTGATTGTTAATATGAAAGCTTTCCTAGAACTCCGACAACCAACACTGGTCCAGTAATACTATTTTTTTTCCGTTCCAACCGAAATAAAATCGTGGCAATCCTTAAAATTTCAATGAAATTGCCCGACGGATGTAATTCAATTGCCAAGCAAAGATAAAAGAGCTCTCAGAGTCTTTGTCATTTATATTAACAGTATTGGCTCAATGATCCCGAATAACGAATAAAACCATCGAAAGTTTCGAAAAGAATCGAGAGTTCGACATCAAAAATTAAACATTACAGAAACGTCGAATCAATTTGCTACTCAATTTCTATAATTCAGCAAAATTTAGGAGTTTCGAAATTTTATTTCAACACAGCCTGTATGTGGATTGATATTTTTGTTGGGTGACTGTTTTTATGCAAGATAGCAATGACCGAATTTCGACATGTCCTTTTGTTTGTCAGTCCAACTAGAGGCTCACCACAATAGTTAGTACTTTTTGTTTTGTTAAAAAAAGTAACTTGCGTTCCTTAGTTGTGCCAATTTTAAATGAATGTATTTCGTTATCGGTTTGTCGTCCGTGTCACTTTTGTGCCGTTGTGGGTCAATTGCTCTGAAAATAGATGGAGTGTCGTTATAGATAAGTGGGTTAATTTTCTTCTTAAATTTAATTTTTTATTTAATTCTTTATTGTACACAAAAAAAAATACATATACAACTTGAGTGATTATAAGGTTGATGTACAAAGGCGAGCTTAACTCTAAGAAGAGTTTTCTACCAGAAAACTTTAGAGTGATAGAGAGAGTTTACAAAAGGAAGAAGAGAAGTAGTCCAGTGTACAATTTTAGAATAATATAAAATATTTTTAATTTTTTTCCCCTTACGGGTAGAATTTCCAACAACCAATAAATATTTAATTCTTTTTATCAACCAACAGCGTAAATCTGAAATTTCACGTGTACAACTTACAATCTGTTCTGTGCGGCAATCGAAACTGCGACACGCCGAGCAACAGTCGATCGCTCTACCATTGCGCCAACCGTGTCATCGTTCATCATGTATCCGTTTCCCACGCTCCACCACTAAACTTACCCTTTTTAAGAGATAAGGTGGAGGCGTGCCTCAACAACCATGTCGAGTAGTCTTACGCAAATGGTTTGTCTAACTTTAGGGTATATCTATCAAAGTTTTGGGTCTTCAAGTAAGAGTTATGTTGTGCTATTTATTGTAGTGGTGAAATGTTACAATAAACTTGTATAACGGTATGTTGGCTTTTGTTTGTTTCAAAGAAATCTATTTTTAATTTAATTCGTACGCACAAAGGTCAGGGTAACCTGGCTTAAAAGGGATGAACGAAAGATTGCGTAAAAGGAACGCATGCTGCTGAGATGAAAATGCTAACAGGGTATGTGTGATGTTACTCAAAATGTAGAAATATGTACGAGAACCAAAATGTTATAGAAAATCTGGAACGGCACTGGTGACCGAAAATTTGTGTGGAAATCTGTTGTTATGGTATGGGCCAGTGATACAGACGATTGAGGAACGTGTCGTAAGGGAAGTTTTAAGTAGATATGAATGTGGAGGAGTTTGGGAAGACCAAAGAAACGATGAATAGACTGTGTGAAAAATGATTTGTATAAAAATGGATACCTTATGTGAATTCTGAGATGATGGCTAATGGATTGTGCAATGTGCATAAACAGAAGGCATAAAATAGACTGAAATAAAGCACAGATAAATCACATGTTTAAGAATTTTATAAAACCAGGCAATCCAAACAACCAAGTATTTATTTTGTTTCTATCATTTAATATCCTCTGACACACAATTTTCGTAACGTTTTCTCTTTCGTGTTAGTAACAGGTTTTGAGTAAGTAATAGTATTAAAAGGTAAATGCCAAGGCACATTATTTTACTTGTAAGTAAGGAAGGTACGTAACGAGTTGACAAATTTTAGCTCAAAGATAAAATTGTGAACTAGGAATTTCTTTTCGATTTGATCTATGTATAGATAAACCTTTTAAAGGTGCTGAATGAGTTCTCTTAGGGTTAGAAGATCAAATAAAATGCCGAATGATTCTTGAGGTCTTTGTACTACAGGTTTTTGATCTTCTTCCAATGTTTGGGGGAACAAACTGCTTACATATAGGAAGGTTTCTCTTTTATCCTGAATATGACGTAGCTTTTGATAAAGTTGATGATATTAAATTATTTTCAAAGTGCCTTTTTGTATAATGTTCGCAAACGCTACTGAGCAAACCTAGATTCGATTTTCAGACCGGACAAACTGGTATTGAGTTCTTCCGTATGTGTTCAGTTGGGCAAAAATTGGATGTTCTATCTGTAACCTGTCCCTAACTGTAATGTTAACAATACAGGAAGGCACTTTAAACCAATAAAAGAAAATTTAAATCTGTCTGTACGCCCATACTTCACCGGCATACATCGATGTTTATGTACCACAATACAATTTGAGTATCCAAACACTCACTCTGTTCGACTGAACTGTACTGCAAATCATACACCTTACTTTACACTATGGTGAACGAAACGCTTAAGCGCCATGAATTCTTGGCGCTTACGACGTTTTGATCGCGAATAAACTTAACTCTATAAGCGATCTAGCATGCATGTTTTAATAGTTCGAGACAACAAATATATAGCGCTGCATCGAACTTTATATCTAACTTACCAGCATTTGAACAAATGGTTTTCATGAATGTTCTTCGCTAGAATGTATGTCAATGCCCGTAAGTTTAGAAACTAATGAACATTAGAGCGATTCTTGATTAACTACCCGGTAGAATTCATGTTTAAATTAACTAACCTCTGGTTTCCCGGTAGACCTTTGAAATGACCTAGTTTTGTTTTATTAGATTAATTTGAAATATCCTACTTTCCTATTTATTACTATTACCTGTGTCCTACCTAATGTATTTACCATAAATGCTTAAGTCTGGATATTATTAATCAAACTTGTATCAATGGCCTGGATTAAGACATAGGATTAGGAGTTTTATCCCAGTAGTGCGTTAGTTTTAGTTTCCGCCTACCCCCATGGAAAAAAGGCGTGAGTATGTATATAGTGCGTTTCCGTGAGATATTTATTTATTTTTACGCGGGTGACTTATACTTGACGCCGCTGGCAAAATCCAGTCAATAATAAATCAACAACCAGTGTTATGCTGATCTTGTTAGCTTTCAATGACTAAGAAAGAGTTAAAGTCAGAACGTAATTGTTTTTAGGAAATCTTGCTTTTAATGAATCCTCAAAATCGACACTTTAGAGCCTGTAGAAAGACATTAGATTATAACTAAACGGATGGGCGATTAATCCGCTTTTAAGGAATTAGTATGTTCTTACTGTCGATAATTGAAGACATTACAGTTTTTTTTTTTACTTACTTATCGACAAACAAGAACAAGAACATACAAACTTCTAAGATTAAAGAGATTCATATTAATCATTTTATTTACTTGCGTTTTGACGATTTGACATTTATTTTGAAAATATTGAAAAAAAAAAAGTGAGTTCTACGTAATTTGTAAAAGTTTGCTCTACTAGAAAAGGTTAGTTCTGGTACTGAAGAGTCTTAACCATCATCATTTCTACCAAGGGATTTCCACTGCTGGGCTAGGTCTTCCCAAACATCGCTTCTTCGACTGGTCCTGTTCTTCTTGCGTCCAGTAGTCTCCAGCAGAGTAAAAAAAAATTAAATAAACTCCTTGTAAACGATTAATTCTGAAATAGGATAAAGGTACCTATATTCTTACGCAGAACTTATGTCCACAATTCCACATTCAAACATATCGCAGTATTTTTCCAAATACAATAGAAACAAACATTTTGAGAGACATCACTAATGAAATCGGGTTGTATTAAAACATTCCTTTTGTAACTCACCAATCACTCATTCTCTCAACACAACCAAACCGTCTAACGATCACAAAAAGAGATTCCGAACGTTTAATGCCAAGCTAAAAATCTCAAAGACCCGTATAATATTCGGTTACCACTATATATAGAAACCATAATTTGGATTCAAACCTAATCACTTAAGTGGGGGTCGGGTCCACTACGCGGTCTGAATTCCGTCAATCCAACGTTTTGGTCTCATTTAAAGTCCTATTTGGAGAGCCTCTGTTGAATGTCATTCAAGTGTCATTGTAGCGATTGCAATATAATTGAGGCTGGCGTAGAGAATGCCATGCTGCTGTATGTGTTAATAGACGTCTCAATAAATTCGACTCGATATAAAATGTTGAGGTCGATATCAATTTTGTCACAGATTCCGTTGTTCTACGGAAACATTATCAATCAAATACCTACTCATGAACGACATCACAATCCAAAATAAAAATCGAAGAAAAAATAAGTTCAAGTATACTAATAAAAAATAAAAGCAAAAACTAGGTACCTACTTATTATTTATACCGATACACTAATATAAGAACACAATTGTGTCGGTATCGATATTAATATACGTAATTATTCTTTTTTCATAGTGGTGGTTGTTAATACGCTAATTAAGTCATTAATACGGTCAGCTGATATGGTTATTAGTATTTACAATTATAACTTAATTAGCTTCGAATGGTTGACGAAACTTTTGAAGGATGACTTTTTCAAACAGCTAGTAATATCAACATATGATGTAAATCTCATTGTGGGTGCTCAAGTTGGGACTCAAGCCTTCTCTTTTGAAGAAAGTTGCTCATAATCGACTACACGACAATAAAAGTAAACACGTTCCTAAAGTCCTAATTACTGCTAAAAAGTAAACCCCCATACATTTACAACCAAACGCATACTTATCTCAAACAATTAAAAACCAAGGAAAATTAAAAAAGCAAACACTCATCCCAGCCTTTTTCTCATTACAGTAATATTCTCATAATAGACTCCCTTGCATGGCAAGGCATGTCTGACCCTTCGTCAATATTAGCATTGATATGTAAGGGTTAAACCTTGTTTTGTCCAGCCCTTTGATAACAAGGCACCTTCAAGGTATTCTGATAGAAGGCAAATGATTGTGTCTGGTCGTTTGTAAAGGGATTATCAGCCTTATCAGTCAGTCTGTTTAGAAAGGCCTGTAATTGGCTTTTGGGCTGTTGACTTTGTCTTATTGTATTGAGGATTTTGGAAAAGGCATTTATTACGTTTTCGTTAAGAGGGAAGATAAATGTTTAAGAATCTGTTTTTTGAGCTTGTAGGTGAAGTATTTAGGTTTAAAACCTGGGAAGTACCAATGTGATACTTCGATTTTTGTAGCTTCGTTTCATTCGGTCAACTCGATTATAACAGGGATAGATGGTCAAGGGTATGACGTACACGCGTTTCAATATCGTCACCCGTCATATGTCCTTATATAAATATTCAGGAGATTACACTTCTTTTCTGCAACGAAAAAGATTAAATAACGTCAAATGCAAACGAAAGCCAATCGACTTGATTAAATTTTGAACATATCAGATCTCCAACAACCACATTTAACTCTCGTTTGATAATTCTTTTGTTAATTTTTGTATTTATTTTCGGCTTGTGTTTAAACACCGCCCAAAAAAGTACCTATTTTACTACCAAAAAAATTCTAAACGGTTACCAAAATGGATAAATGGTCACCAAATAACGTTTCCTAAAATATTATGAAATAAATCCATTTTTTCGTATTATTGACTGCCAAAAAAATATATGGACGCCTTTAAAGTCGACGGAGCCCCGCTGCGCGGGGCTCCTATTTCCGTCCGCAGGGTCTAAAGTAACCTAACACGAACGAGATGACGGGAGCCGAGTTCGCTCGCTTTGCTCGCTCACTTCGGCTCCCGTCATCTCGTTCGAACCTAACCTGTCCGTGTCGGGGTGCCCTAAGCTCCTGAGCTCGCTTCGCTCGCTCTTGGACTAATTCGTTAAAAACACGAATACACCCGGTATATTAATCTTTGAGTTGGATAGAATTTGGTGACCGTTGATCCATTTTGGGAACCAATTATTTTATTTGGTGCCTAAGCTTAGAGTCTTAAAAATATTTTTGATGACCGTCTAAATTATACCCTTTATTTTCGTTAAAGAACTCGTAAATAAATCTGTGACCTTTAGTTTATCCGAGTGGCGTATCTTTATCTGCCTCGCCGAAAGCTTTTCTGGATACCTTAAACGTAATATTCCAAATTTACAAAGATTCGAAACCAAATATATGAAAGAGTAAATTAATTCGGCGGATTTCGACCACATTCGTCTGGAATGCAGATAGTACCGTATTTCATAAGCAAACCAAACTTTCAATTTTAAAAAGCTTTTCCTAAAATCAACTGTGAACATGGCGGGCAATCTCTAACAAAAATATGGAGTCTATTTTTCTCATTGAGTCATTGGATAAACTGTCGAGTGTTACTTGTTATGTAGGGTTGTCAGAATTTGGTGCAACAAGTACAGTAGGTGCAAATTAGTTACATCGTAGAAAACCTATTTCTGAGGCTATTATATATCGTTACAGAATGAAGTACAGGGTCTCAAGCGAGGCTGACTGTGAAGTATAATTTAATGTTGGCACTGATGATTGGATAAAAGTTGTATCATCTTTAATTGATCAGTCAGTCATCATATTTTTGGAAGCTATCAGTTTTAGTATAGTTCTCTCATACCCCTATAATACAATTTAAGGTTTTCAATTTAAAACTTTCGCAATGAAGTTTCCTTGGTTGTCATAAACTAGATTAACCAAGGAAGTATACAATAAAACGACATGGGCTGAGAAATCCTCACCCAGTGATCCGCCTCACTAACTCATCCATCGTCGTATTACATTTAGGCATATTCCATCCACATAGGAACCATTCGCGTTATTTTACTACCGACATAAATCTTACAACGGACTTCAAGATTGATAAACTTTGCATTACCGACGCTCACAACTTTATTGTTTTAGCTATAAAGTTAAAAGTTTATTGCGACAACTGCAGTTTAAGTTTGCATTACACAATGGTATAACATCCTTGTTTCTTGTACATATCACTGCGGTATTAACAATGCAAATACTCTATAAAGATGCTTGTTAAATGTTGTCTTTCAAAGGGTTTTTTTGGGTAGCTTATCGTGGGAAATCGAGATATATTTTAACTGCCCAAAAAGGAGGAGGTTCAATGTTCGAATGTTTTTTTCTAAATGTATGCTCACCGATTTCTCTGTCTATTGTGGACCGATTTTGAACATTCTTTTTGTTGAAAGAGTATACTCCCGAGGTGTTTCCATTGTCACCAAGTCACAATCTAATGATGGGATCTCGTGATCTGATTATCATATCGTGATATCAATTATAGGTTTTTGATACATGATTGATTTTTGTTTAATGATTTTTCTTTGGATCATAATAATTGACCCGACTTCCATTGCGTTATGTGAACGAAAAATTAGATGTGGGAAAAAAATATGTGGTTGTAACTGTAAATATAGTTGTTATAAACCATGACCTGATTCTCGAGTCGTAATTGTAGTATTAATGTAAGCAAAGCAAAAGGAGTATGTAAGAATGGAAAACTGGTGGTGTTCTGTAGTTCATTTCTACACCCATGGGAAAAAGGCGTGAGTTTATGTGTTTAATATTAATTCAGTCATCTACTCGTGTACACATCTACCCGTCATCGTGTCTACCCCTGCAGGGAATACTACAAGCGTGATGTCGTACATTTTCTCGTATCCTAAAAACTACAACTGTTTGATATTCCCGCTTCGTCGTCAACATATGACGGAAGACAGGATTTCAATCGGTGTACCCAATTCCAATGTATCCGGCAAACCTAAATGCGTCTTCCTTTCATTTCGATTCTCGTAAGAATAAAGCTTTTATCCAATTTGTCTGTATGTATATCCGTTCCTTGATTAGTCTTTAAACAATTTTTGATGTGGTTATAACAAAATAAATTCCTATTATTTTAATTCAATTTTAAAAACGGAAAATGTCATCCGGTTAGGAATAACGGCGAGAGCTGAAAATAGTATATTTGGAATTTACTGGTGGAATATTTTTAATAAAGGAATTATGTTGCAACGAATGGGGTATTTGTGTTACTCAGTTACTGTGTTGTGGAGGCCAGATAGGCAGTCGCCCCTTGTTTAGTATTTTTATCCAGCTGTATCTAATTAGACTGCCTTTAAAATAGTTGGAATTCTTTGGCCGTATCGATGGAGTCAAGAGCCTTTTCTTTCGGATCTGTTGCAATTTTAAGTCAATCCTTTGCATGAACCTAGTTATTCATCCAGACATCTAAATAAAAATAAAAAAGAAGTTAGGTATATGAAAAAACTTTTTCTTTTCTCGAAAAAATACCTATACGGTTTTTATCAGAAATGTGTTTTGTTTTAAAAGCATTTGATTAGTAACTAATTTTTTTACTATTTGAGGGTTTTTGCAAGCTTATTCTGCCACTAATATATATAAATGTAAGCATGTTCAATACTACACGCCCCTTACTACCTGATGCCGTGATACCCTTTTCATTGAATGAGACTCACAATAAAAGCTCACTACATAATATATTACACAGCAAACTGCAATCTGGTCCATTATATTTGGAACAGACCGAAAATATATCGGGTTTCTACCAGGGCTGACAGTTCGGGAAGTTTGTTAATGTTTCGGTATGGTTTTCTCATGAGTTGTAAAGTGTAAGTTTACTGAAGATTATATTTTTCTTTTTTATATCCTTTTGACTCAAATGAATGAATAAAATAGAAAACCTTTATATCATCTTGTAACCGAAATCTTTAAAGGTTTTTATCTCTATTTTAAATCAAAGCTGTGACTTGCCACAATGCATGCCAAATCTTTGTCAATAAGTTCAGTAATTTATTTCATGTCATATTCAGAAACGAAGATTGGCAAGTATAAATTGTCATCCCTAATATTACACGCGTATCAAAACCAGATGACAATTGACATGAGTTACAGTACTGTTGTTTGAATTCTTTGAATTAACGGGATCACGTCACTAGTGATGGGTACTGATTGGATTTTCTAACGACACATTTCGTAATTGATGACGCCCGGGCATCAAAACTTGTCAACGACTATCAGTGATGTGATCTGCCTTAAAATAGTTGTAAATATTACTGTTCCTGTGGATTATAGATGGTAAGCGGTTTGAAAGGAAAGTTTTTAAAATTTTTAGTATTCTTAACTACTTTTTTACATATTTGTGAAAAGGTCGTCTAAAATATAAGTAAGCAGATATTGAAAAACAAATTTGTTAAAAATGCTGTCTGGAATAATCTAGTACTTTCTTTTGTCTCATGCCTGGCCTGCTTGGTCCCGCTTGTCCAAAACGTTTTATTTTGCATTTTTATTCAGGCGGAAAGCTAGTTGCCTCTGTTTTTGTTATTTGCTCGGTTATATTTCAAGTTGTAATGCATTTTCCTGATACTTCGATTTTTGGTTTACGAAACAAAACGTTTCTTTTATTATTATTATGAAATTTTAGAAAACAAATTAAATTGATTTTGCAAACAAAGCTGAAGGGGTAAATAGAAAAAAACTAAAAGACAAACCCTTTTAGATTTTGTATACACTTACAAACGCTTACTAAGAATACTGCGTTATTTCTTGTAACTGCTAAATTACTAACCAACAAACTTTATAATTTATTGCTACACTTTGTAATGCTATATATGTGGGAGATATAATGTAATTCCTACTTTTTATAATATTTGAGTATCTTTTAAGTTACTCCCTGTTTAATAAGTTTGTGTATTGACTACGCGCTCCCTGCCACTGACAAGCAAGCCGCATTATAAAAGAGTGAGCAAGAGGCTTGATCGTTCAATTTTTGGTTTGACTTCGGACTTGAACGGTCAGGTAAGTTTTGATTGCTCTTGATTTATTATTAATGTGATAAATGTGATAATGTTGTGTACTGATGATATTCATTATTAATGTGCGTGTAGTTTTTACGCAATAATATTGTGGCAAGTATTTTACTGAAGTTATGTTGCTTTGATTAAAATATGGTCTAATTTATGCATTGGTTTTATTCCATTCAGTTTTACCCTCACATTTGCTTATAACCTCACATTTTGTTCTTTTCACCTTCACATCAGAAGCGAGATCGAGCGCCCATATATTAACACATTTTCCACTTCTCTTGAGTTTCAGTACGATGTCAACCGTTCCGGAAACCTCTGATGCCACTTCTAAATTGGCTGATCCTTGGCGTGCGAGTCACCTGGCAGCAGATGCAAGAGGACACGGGTCTTCAAGCTCGAATACTCCAGGACCGGAAAATCAGGGCAGTAACATTTTTTCTTAATTTTAAAACGACTAACGTGAAAGAAATGACAGTTATTTCTTCAGACTAAAATTACCGATCCGACGGTACAAATTTTGCATCCATTACATCGTGCAAGAAATTTAACAAGCATTTATATCTACCCTCTTTTGAAATTTTGCAAATTTTGCCTCAATTACATCGTGCAAGAAATTTAACAAACATTTATATCTACCCTCTTTTGATCATGATGATGCTATTAAGTGTCATGTTGACAATTTTAAGTCGGAATATACATCAAGTCTTATCTTATTCCATCATTTGCAGATGCATCCTGATTCTATGATGACCTTACTGCCTTCATGAAGTCTACGAGCTACAAGAAAAGCAGCTTGGCCGAATAGGCATCATGTAAACGCGAGTTGTCGAAGAAGGCTGTTGGCGTGAAAGTGACAGAGCTGCATTTGGTGGACGCCGTGAAATCAGGTGTGTTGGACTTTCGTGTTATATCAGTTTTGTGACGACTGACACTTAAAACGTTGCTTTTCTTATAACTGTAAAAATCCAGTACATGATTCTGCTGATCACAATTTTCATGCTAAAAGACTAAACATAACTCGCAAGGTTATAACTATAAGACATAGCGATGTCAAATGTGCTCTTATCTTAAGGAAACTACTACTAATAGTGAATCTGATAGGACCTCTACTTATAATGACCAAACCAAGAAAGTGCCAACTGGTCTAACCCCTAAAAGCTCACACTTTTTATCCTTTGCAAAAATTGTTGTTTTAAACTAAAACCAAACAATCGGTTAAATTCTGAATTGTTGCGAAAAGCCATCTAAGATTGGTAAAATCGATGGTCTCTACTTTGTCTCTTTGATAGTTGAACAGAATGCTCATTGATGCGTTAGTCTTGAAGATTCCACCAGTGGCAAAATATTTATCAAAACGATATTATGCGGCGTTGGAGGAAATGCATTTAGTTATATTCTTATCAAAACTAATCTGATTTTTGTTAATGACCTGAACTAGGAGCTTGAGCTCGTATTGATGCCTGATAACTATATTCAATTTCTTATTTATTCCTTTTGGGTGAGAATCTTTTTGACATTACTGGCATATAAGCAGTATTTACTATCCGATTATAAAACCAAAATTTATAAAACTGCTTAAAGCATTAATTTGGTTGAATAAAAAAAAATATGCAAACCTATCTGATATTGATGTGGATTCCATTTTAAAAGGTCGTGTACTAAATATATTGAAATCTTATTTTGACCTTTTTACATCGGGGAATTCAGTAACAAAAATAAGTTCAAAAGAAATTCATATCGTATTGATATATCTAGCGAATGTCAAAATGATTGTGCAAGTTTTATAAGATAATAGGATCATTCGTGTCAGTAAATCTCTTTTCTCTAGACCTATTTTGTTGGTTATAAAAAAAAGGTAGGTACAGGCTCTGTCTCGATCAGAAGACTATCTATCTTCTTCAACTCTTGTCCATGAAGGTCTTGATAGTTTGAAAAAAGGTATACCTAATTCTGTAACTGGACTGGTTTTAAGATTTTCCTAATTTCTCAAAACAAAAAATTAAATATGTATCTGGGTTGAATTATTTCCAATGCATAACGTTAGACCCAGTCCTGTGAAAGTAAAAACCATTATAAAGTATCACTGTTTGTCACACAGTGATACAGGCTCGCCAATTTTGCGACCATTCATGATATTTTAAAGTTTTCCTGAACTTTTCTCAAACGACGAGTCCCTTATATAGTACTAGCAATTTTGGATGTGCGTTGATCGATCAGTCAGTCAGTTACTTCTTTTATATATAGATAATTAAGGCCGTTGCCAAGTGGAACTAGATATCAAACATTATCTCTATTCTAAACCAAGTTTGTCCACATATTATAACCCAACTACGTTTTGGTGCTGTTCTATTCTAAAAACTTGATACTCTACTAAGAGTCGTAGTGCTTCGGTGTGCACACCACCAATACCGAGCAGTGATGTCAATAATTGTGCGAGTTTGAAATTTTGGCAGTGGTTCAGCCTTAAAACATTTTAAGGCTCTACCTATACGGTCAGAGTTTTGGGCTCGATACTGGTTGTAATCCCGTGTTCATTGATGGTGGGCATACTTGCAATCATTCGGCTTTGAGATTGGGTGTCGTAAAGGAAAGCGCATACCACACGTACCTATATTTTTTCAGTAGGAACCCTGCAATTTTCAACATAGATTGTTTTTGAAACCAAATAATTGATAGGTTCAATAAAACTGCCAGTATAGAAACGATTAGCTTCAAGCAATGATACAATAATGTTTAGAATTTATAATGCAAAAGATACAAATACAAAGAAATTGTTGTTTCTTCTAAAATATAATGGCACTCCATTCAGTTATTCCATACCCCCCTTAAGCACTTAGGCTTGGCGAAAAACCTAAAGAAGGTACGCGAACAGTTTTGGTTTCCATTGCCAAACATGTCCAAAGATGTTCTTAGGTATGTTGAGAATTGGCACACTTGTCCGATCAACAAGATTTAATCTGGTTTCCATCATGTTACCCAGCATCCCATTGATAAAATACCTTATCATTTCCATACTGTATCTACAGTATGGAAATGCCAGAGTTCCCATATGGACACCTCGGGCAAACTAACTGACAACACTCTTTTTCAAAGTATTTTTTTGGTAAAACATGAGGAACTCGTGGCTAAATATGCCGCATGGGTCGATTTTTATGGTTAAGCAACGCTTGCCCAGGTCGGTCCGTGGATGGGTTACCATCTTAACATACCGAGATATCCCCGTGATTCAGTAAGCGTGTTAAGCCGTCGGTCCCGGCTGTTATTGAAAGATCATTGACAGTCGTTACGGTTAAATCTGACAAGTCTTGACAAAGAATATTGTGTTACCCAGTTAATAGATTGTGGAGGTCACATAGGCAGTCGCTCCATGCAAAATACTGGTACTCTGCTAAATCCAGTTGATCTGGAAGGCGACGTCAACAAAGTTGGTAAAAGGCTAGGCAGATTGATTTTTGCTTGATAAAACCTGTGAGTATCCTAACTGCAAATTCTTTTTCGTAAACTGTCTGAAAGATTTTATCTTTACCTTCAGAACCCCCAATAGAATAATTTTTGATCAAGCGATGTCATACACTGGAAAATATTTTTGGTTTTTGGCCAAAATTGGTCAATTGATTACATTAAATTATTGCAACTGGTGTCAGTCGTGCAAATGGCCATGTCGAAAGGCTAATGAAAGTCCTCACTGACTGTTTCACGGTAGTCGAAAATACCTCCCCAAGAAGCTGGAAGTAACCCATTGGGGAAGTCCAACTTGCAATTGATTGTACATTTAATAAAACCTCTGGACCAACTTCCTTTCAGCTCTTGGGTCGCGATCAATCGTCTCCAGTTATTTCTGGACTAAATTATGTTGTTTTATTTTACTTTATAATGATGTTAAACACATGGACCGTATGCTTATCGGGAAGTACCGAATCTTCGTTATCGGTGATATTACAACATTCACATGCTATAATGAAACTCCTTTCATAAGGGTCCATGCGTTATATGTAATATTCATGACAATGAATAGTACATTATAAAAGTGCACAAAACTGGAAATGATTACTAGTACGTTTCTCACGAAAATCGGAGACTTGTTCCTCCAGTGTGCTGTGAGCTGGCAGAATCACTAGATTCTGGACATTATTATTGTTAACTTTAGTTAGTAACTTTTTGCCTCGTACGCGCCCGTAACATTCTGGCCAGGTGTTGGGCGAGTGCTTGGTAATGAGTATGCTATAGTTTATTATGCCGCGCCTTATGTAAGGCTTTTTACCGAGGCAATATTTATTTTTGTGATAAATGCCGTGCCTTCTTGAAAGGCTTTTTACCGAGGCAATATTATCACGTTATTTTATGCCGCGCCTTCATGTAAGGCTTATTACCGAGGCAATGTTTATGATTTGTGATAAATGCCGCGCCTTATTGCAAGGCTTTTTACCGAGGCAATGTTATCACGTTATTTTATGCCGCGCCTTCATGTAAGGCTTATTACCGAGGCAATGTTTATGATTTGTGATAAATGCCGCGCCTTATTGCAAGGCTTTTTACCGAGGCAATGTTATCACGTTATTTTATGCCGCGCCTTCATGTAAGGCTTATTACCGAGGCAATGTTTATGATTTGTGATAAATGCCGCGCCTTATTGCAAGGCTTTTTACCGAGGCAATGTTATCACGTTATTTTGTGCCGCGCCTTCATGTAAGGCTTATTACCGAGGCAATGTTTAAGATTTGTGATAAATGCCACGCCATATTGCTAGTTTTTTGTTTTCACAGAGGCAGTGTGATCACGTTATTTTAAGCCGCACCTACATGAATGGCTTTTTGCCAAGGCGATGTTTATTATTTGTGCTTTATGATTCAGTGCTTTAGGCCGTGCCTACATGAGAGGTTTTTACCGAGGCCATCTTTTGGTGATTATTCTTGTTGATTTATTCAAATTGTTAATCACCTAAGAAATTGTTATGTTATAATGAACCACTAAAATGTACATATACCATCAAATTTTTATTCACGAGCCGTACCGGCTGCTCGTCAGAATGGCCGTGTGGGAGATATAATGTAATTCCTACTTTTTATAATATTTGAGTATCTTTTAAGTTACTCCCTGTTTAATAAGTTTGTGTATTGACTACGCGCTCCCTGCCACTGACAAGCAAGCCGCATTATAAAAGAGTGAGCAAGAGGCTTGATCGTTCAATTTTTGGTTTGACTTCGGACTTGAACGGTCAGGTAAGTTTTGATTGCTCTTGATTTATTATTAATGTGATAAATGTGATAATGTTGTGTACTGATGATATTCATTATTAATGTGCGTGTAGTTTTTACGCAATAATATTGTGGCAAGTATTTTACTGAAGTTATGTTGCTTTGATTAAAATATGGTCTAATTTATGCATTGGTTTTATTCCATTCAGTTTTACCCTCACATTTGCTTATAACCTCACATTTTGTTCTTTTCACCTTCACATATATACTACTGTATTCATTCACCAACATTCGCCAAACCTTCACTAAAACAAACAAGACCAAACTACGCAATAATCCTATCCGGAGTTCCCATTTGTCGTAGTGCGACTCTCATTTACACAGAAAACAGCCAATATCCAGAAACAACATCGCAAACTAAGTCACCTAACCCGCAGCTAATTAATCCTATCGACAATCGATAAATCTATAGTGCACGTCAATATAATACGTCCCACCGTAACCCGTAATCCGTAACCCGTCGGCTGCACCCGGATATCGGATTACAAAATGTGGACCGACGAACAACACTAGATACTTTATCTGGCATTCCTCTCGTTCTTTTATCTTCCAGTATAAGTTTGAAAGAGATGGTACAAAGTGAGGATATTTCAAAAACAACTATGTGTGAAATTCAGGAAATGTTTCCGGCGATCAAAAGTTTTCTTGAATATGGTTCAATGACTCAGTTAACAAATATATTTTTGGTTGCAGTTCAGATGTGAGGGAGAGAAAAAAAGTGATTTAGGTCAAATGATTGTAGAGTAATTGTAAAGCTACACTGAACATGATTAAAACTTATCAGCTCAATGGCTTCATGCCAATTCTGAGAATCGCCAATAATTTGCTAAATACAATTGTTAGAGTGATGGGTTTTATACGTATAGTTGCGAATATAGGAACAACGATTTCGGGCCTTATGGATACAGATTATAATCGAATCTTAAACACACAAATATTAATCACATGGGCTTGACTTTTCTTTTAAAACTAGATTTTCCTCGCGGTTTCACTCCTGTCGCACCTGCAGCAGGAAGATTCGGTTAAAATCTCGGCGTTAAGACATTGGCAGTCATTCCAACTAAACCTCTCATTCCTAATAAGGATTGACAGCTTATTTTAAGTTCACTCCACTAACATTTGCACGGTGTAATTTTTACAGAACATCATTGCAAGTATATTTGCCTTAAAATTATATACAGTACCTACAAGCCTTATACCTACTGTTACTTTTAACCGTTTAAAACTTTTTCTACATATATTTTGCTTAACTTTCATCCAATAATCAATTAATTAATGAAACCTTAGCAAAGAAACAAAAACCCGTGTCTAATAAAATTCCTCTTGGGATTGATTTTCCATCGAGTTGGGGACCAATAGTTCAAATTCTTGTCAATTAATTACTGCCGTGTCAACAGTTAGAAGACGAAGCCTTTTTGATTTGCCGTCGAAGACACTTGTTCTTGATTGTGGTGGCAATCATGATTGAGTATTTTCCGGAAAACTTAAAATTATAGTCTTTTGATATTTTGTTCCTGCCTTAAACTTCTATTTTCACCGAGAAATGAAAGGTTCATGTGAAATAGGCCACAGGAAAATGCTAGCTCGCAACCCATATCTTCCCATAAGAGGAAAGTTAACCTGGAAAGTTGGTTTCAATAGTAGTTTTAAGTATATTATAATGTTGCCAAAATATAATTTTGTGTTTCCTTTGATTTCAGGTAAGTTTTCAAAAGCAAAACATCAGTTACCGGCCATCAGTTTACCGACTGAATGCTAATAACTTAACTCAAAGATACATAAAACAACGCATTTATAACTAGCTAGTATAATACACTCTATCTAAATGAAATCAACATTTCCAATTTCAAATCTCTGACTTAGAAGTCTTAAGAAAATTGCAATTTCAAAAGTGTGGCACTAAGTTTTGAAGGCCAATGTAGTTTGGAGTAGTAATTAACGAGGTTGTTGAGGTCAGATAGATAGTTATAGCGATCGCTCTATGTAAAATATAGGTGTTAAGCTGCGTTCAGCTAGACTGGATGTCGACCCCAATATATATGGAAAATGGTTCGACAGATGATGAGTATGAGGTTTGCAGAGGTCCATAGCACGCCCAATTAGCTAATTCTTTCACCTGTTACGTAGCCTATGTAATATGCCTTAAGCAATTTTATTTTTTTAAATTTAGGACGTGTTTGCTCTTGACTCTAGTCTAAGTCAGAGGTGACAGTCACAAAGTCGACGATGGAGTGAGCTTACCCAGAAGAAGCCTGTTGACTCTTACTTTGAAGAGATTCGGGTTGTATGCGTTCAGAAACACAAACGCAGGCAGTGAGTTAGCTGAGCCATCCCAAAGGTGGCTGCAATACTCCATGCAGGATCGGACTTGCACTTTGTAAAGAGTTAAAATCTGTCCAGGAGTAAAGTATCGCTTCACTCTTTTTAGGATGCCCAGTTTTTTCGGCGCAATTTGAGCTTTTTACTCAATGGAGGCGCCGAAGTTGAGACTGGATGTCAACTCCATGCCAAGGAGCTCGATCAGTTATTGGAACAGATGTTACCCCAAAAAATTGGAGTTTAGATGGAACGAGTCCTTTTTGGCGTAAGAAGACACACTTGTGTTTTGGTGGCGTTTAAGTAACCAGATTGCCATCACCCCACTGGGAGACAAGGCTTAAGGTGAAATCTGTCCACTCCACTATAGCCTCTCTCAAGGAACGAACTTCATCCCCGCTGGTTTTTGCGCTGGACAAGTATCTTTCTGATACAGTACCATCATCTGCGTACCCAACAATACCAGGCAGAAATAGGACATTGATGTGCCGCAGGCAAAGAGTTGCAGAGAAAACAGACCCTGAGGAACTCCAGCATCAATAGCCATAAGGTCAGTGGAGCAGCCGTCAACGACTACTCGGATCGACCATTCACTAAGGAAGTTTGATATACAGCTACAAATATCAGCTGGGATGCCATTAGCAGGAATCTTATTGAGAAGACTAGCCTGCCAGACCCTGTGAGAGTCTTTCGAGATGTCAAGCGATATAGCAAGTGCTTCGCCGTGTTTCTTTATGGCTTCACTCAGCAGGTGACATACACAAGAAGATCGCCAGTTGACCGACCCCGTCGAAAGCCATATTGACGGTCACTCAGGAGATAATTGTCTTCAAGGAGGTTCAGCTATTTACTGCTCAGTACCCATTTCATAACCTTGCACAGAATAGAGGCAATGGCTATCAGACTTTAGTGGGCAAGTTTTGCACGGTCGCCCTTTTCGGGCACTGGTTCATTTGCAAGCTTCCAGGATTTCGGCACGGTTCTTTTTACAAGAGAGAGGCGGAAAAAGCGAGTCAACACAAGAGATAGTTCAGGCACACAATGCTGGCCTTGTTCACATCTAGGCTGCACATTATTCTCCGAACGTTTTTAGTGTGGACTGCGATCTCCGGCATCGAAGAGTAACAATATGTGTAAACCGGGGGTTTCAGATGATAATTATACGAGACAAATTGACTATGTCCTGTGTTAACAGAATCTGGCATACCCACTTCGCTAGGATGCGATGAGTTCCTGGGAATCTTAAAATATGGTGATATAATACTTCCCGAAAAAAGTATTTTTTCAAAACGTAGCCATTGGTGCGTAAACTGAATAAAACGGAAACTTTATTCAGCAGAAATAACAGATAACGAAAATTTGACGCTCAACGAAGATTTCGTTCTTTTTGTTTCTTCAATAAATATACTTCTTGTTTTCATTTCAATAAGTAAGGCGAGTCATCTTTTTTTGGAAATAATTTGTTGAAAAAGAAAAAGGTATTTTTTTATTTTATGTAATATTTTCTTCAGCAATTTTGAGTTTGAAGATATGTTTCCGGATGTTTTGTATTGTGTCAGTGTTAAAGCAATGTCGGGTTAATCTAATGAATACACGATGTTTCGAAGTGAGGAAATGACTAGGGAGACAATATCGAAGGCTTTTTACATTTTCTTTTTGGCACAATACCTACCTATTGCTATGCTGGTTGTTAAGATTTTTTATTGAGGGTCTTTTAAGAAGGAGCAATCAAATGTACGGGGAGTAATTTAAAATATTAAATACTACCATTATCATGCAGACAGTATTTAAACTTTTTCTCAGACAAAGTTATCCTGAAACTCAGATAACTAAACAAACCAAGCAAAATATTTTGAAGAAATAAGATTGAGTGAATTTAGCGAATTTCCGTCGTACCCTAAAATAGTTCCTATAGACTACTCAAAAGCAACTTTTAGATAAAATGGCCGACCGAAAACTAAACCAAAGAAATGTAAAAGCTTTTTTATCCGCGTGCGTAGGTAAGTCTTAAGATTTGTGACGTGACGTTTTTAGCACGTATGAATCCCATAGGTATATTTTTTGACAATCGTTTTCGCCGATAGTAATTCACTTTGGCTAGGATCTCCTCGTAGCTATAATCATGTAGTTGCTATGCCAAATAACAGAATGAAACATCCTAACATACACGGACAAAGCATTGAAAAACAAAAGAAAATGTGAAAGAAAATGCTCAAAATATACCTTTGTACTCGCAACATAAATAGCAAAATACCTTCCGTTCCCAGCTAATTCACATGTCACATGTTACTTTTTTTTCTAAAACAGGAATGCCTTGCTAAGCGGCTTCCGCTCCTAATCTTATGAAGTACTCTTCGGAATAACGTGGCTCTCTCCAACCCACAACCGTCTTTACAGCCACGAAATACAACTTGGTTCAGGTTTTCTTGGGATCTTGAACCAAGGGTTTGAGGTAAAAATTGCAGAAATGTTTTAAGGAAGTGACCTGTAATTTACTTACGTAATTAAATAATAACCTTAAGCTATTTTGGAAGATGTTATGATATGGAGTGAGAGTCTCTGCAATAGATTTAAAAAGTAAAGTACTGGCCGTCCGAACGTTTCCTAGGTACTAACACTTTCACTATACAAGACACACGGCATTTTTAATGACTCATTCAAGCGATTTCTCCCGTAGACAGCCGACTGCTTGGCGAATTCACTTCGTTCTAGTACTATGACTACATTGTGCAAGCAAAAAAAATAATTAAAACACATCAAAATCTGAACACAATGACTATTCTCCTAGTAACTACTCTATCAGTAAGCCAAGTCTCCAGCGTTCAATACTTGACGAGAAGTTCCCCAAAAATATACAATGAGCGGTCCTTCCTTACCAACCATTTCATGGTGAGTGTCTTTCCATGTACGGAAGGCCAAATTGTAAAATATGATTACAATCCCTAATATTTCTCTATCACGTTGACTTGCAAGGATACTTAAGAAGTTTTTCTTTTTTGGTTTGTTTTCTGTAGTGTTTATCAGAAATTTTCTGTTATCTTGCAGCCAACCAGTCGTTTTTTTAATAGTTTTGATTAAGTCTGTGGACAGCCTTAGGGAACAACTTTTACCAACTGTAAATCGTCTCACCCAAAATATTAAATTAATCTTAGGAAGAGGTTCACTTTAATTAATTATTCAATTAAACTTGACACTCAAAGTTTCAATATATTCGAAAATTTACGTTCAAAAGCGCAGTGCGTTAACGTGTGATAGTTTTTACTAAAAGCTGGTAATTTAATATCTCTGCCGAACATTGGCTCGTCCGATCACCGGCGGCTGTCGACTCCTAATTAAAGACTTCCGCTCAAAGCTGATGGGCAGATAATTACATTTGATATTTTAATTAGAACTGAAATGATTTTGGACCAGATTTTAGAGAATTTGGGAATTTGAGCAAGTTTGTCTGAAAAGGTAGCTGAAAATCGTGGGTATGATTGATGTATGACGTAATGTTTTTTGATAGCACCTTCAAAATAATAATCATCATCATCATCATTTCAGCCGAAAGACGTCCACTGCTGGACATAGGCCTCCCCCAGGCGTCGCCACATTGACCGATCCCGTGCGTCTCGCATCCAGCGCCTTCCCGCAACCTTAACCAGGTCATCGGTCCACCTAGTGGGAGGCCTTCCAACGTATCGTCTTCCGGTTCGCGGTCGCCATTCCAGAACTTTTCGGCCCCATCGGCCATCCGTTCTGCGAGCAATGTGCCCTGCCCACTGCCACTTAAGTTTAGCAATTCTCCGGGCTACGTCGGTAACTTTAGTTCTCCTGCGGATATCATCATTTCTGACGTGATCACGCAAGGAAATTCCGAGCATAGCCCTCTCCATTGCCCTTTGGGTGACTTTAAGCTTTCTGATAAGGCCCATTGTGAGCGACCATGTCTCGGTCCCATAGGTGATCACTGGCAACACACACTGGTCAAAGACTTTTGTCTTGAGACACTGCGGTAAATTGGACGAGAAGATACCACGCAACTTCCCGAACGCCGCCCAGCCGAGTCGGATTCGACGGTTGACCTCTTTCTCGAAGTTGGACCTACCCAGCTGGATCGTTTGTCCCAGGTAGACATAATCGTCTACAACTTCGAGTGTAGAGTCTCCGATCTTGATAGGAGTGGGTGCTACATGGGCGTTCACCATGATCTTGGTTTTGTCCATGTTCATTTTAAGACCCACTCTTTCGGAAGCTTTACTGAGGTCATCGAGCATTTTACTGAGGCTTTCCATGGTCTCAGCCATGACCACTATGTCGTCGGCAAACCGAAGGTGAGTGATGTACTCGCCATTAACGTTGATGCCTAGGCCCCTCCAGTCCAGAACCTTGAATACATCCTCCAGCGCAGCAGTGAACAGTTTCGGAGAAATGACGTCTCCCTGTCTCACGCCACGCCGGAGAAGGATTGGTTTCGAGGTCTGATCCTGAAGACGGACTGACATGGTGGCGTTTTTGTACAAACACTTCAACACCTCAATGTACCGGTAGTCGATCTGGCACCGTTGGAGAGACTGCAGTACAGCCCAAGTCTCGATCGAATCGAAGGCTTTCTCGTAGTCCACAAACGCTAAACAGAGAGGCAGGTTATACTCTTCGGTCTTCTGTATAACCTGCCGCAGCGTATGTATGTGGTCTACGGTGCTAAAGCCTTTTCGGAATCCGGCTTGTTCGGGAGGCTGGAAATCATCAAACCTGCGCGCGAGACGATTCGTGATGACTCTTGAAAACAACTTGTAGACATGGCTAAGAAGTGAGATGGGCCTATAGTTCTTCAGCCGGGCATTGTCGCCCTTCTTGAAGAAAAGTACCACCACACCCTTGCACCATGCCTGTGGCGTTTTGCCCTCGAGTATGACGGAATCAAACAGCTTCTGAAGGGCCTTAAGGACCGGTTTTCCACCCGCCTTCAGGAGTTCAGCCGTGATTCCGTCATCACCCGGCGCCTTGTTGTTTTTAAGCTGTTTCAGAGCCATCCTAATCTCGTACAGACTGACATCCGGGATATCTTCGGTATAGTGACGGGTCAATCTAGCTCTTGGATCGTTAGCTAGACTCGCAACGGGCTTGCTGACTGATGTGTACAACTGCCCATAGAATGTCTCGATCTCCCTCAGAAGCTCCGGTTTGGCGGATACGGTCCTGCCATCGTCGGTCTTCAGTTTCGTGAGCTGGCTCTGCCCAATAGCCAGATCCCTTGAAAAAACCTTGGAGCCTTTATTTCGCTCAATCGCGTCTTTAATACGCTCGGTATTAAAGCGGCGGAGGTCTCTTTTCAAGGATTTAGAGATCTGTCTATTGAGCTGCCGGTATTTGCACGCCTCATCTGAAGACTGCAGGATCATCTCACGCCTCTCCTTCATAAGCTTGAGGGTAGGATCAGAGATCTTTTTGTTTCTATCTGTACGACGGGTCTTGAAAAACTTAGACCCGACCGTATGGACAGCTTCCACGAACCCGTCGCTATATTCGTCCACTGAGCTACCTAGGCACTCGAAACGATTCTGGAGTTCGAGCTGAAAGCTCTCGGGGTTTTGGACCCGGATCTGTGCTGGACGGAGCGTGGACTTCATCAGTCGAGACCTTTCAAGCTTAATATTAATGTTCAATGTGCCTCTTACCATGCGGTGATCGCTCCCGGTTTTTACCGAATTGATCACAGAGACATCATTGAACATTTGCTTCCTGGTTGACATGATGAAGTCAATCTCATTTTTTGTTGCACCATCGGGGCTCTGCCAGGTCCACTTCCTGTGTTCACGCTTTTTGAAGAAGGAGTTCATCATATAGAGGCCCTCCTTCTCCATAAAACTGGCCAGTAGGTGACCCCGGTGGTTCCGACGTCCAACTCCAAATTGCCCCACTTGCAGCTCATCCTCGTCTCGTTTGCCCAGTTTCGCGTTGAAGTCCCCCATGACAACGGTGAAGTGAGTTTTGAAACCATGCATGGCTCTGGAGATATCCTCATACATGGTCTCTACCTCGTCGTCGGGGTGTGCCGAGGTTGGGGCGTAGACCTGTATGACCTTCAGCGAATATCTTGAGTATATTCTGAGTATAAGGTACGCCACCCTGGTCGACACACTCTCGATCTTCACCACGTTGTTCACAAGGGACTTGTGGACGATAAACCCGACACCACCCTGGGACTGCCGGTCACCCTCTCGGAAATAGAGCAGGTTACCGGATTTGAGGATTATCGAGTCCTCCCCCTCTCTTCGGACTTCAGATAACCCTATAATACTCCATCGCAACCTGCTCAATTCCTCTTCGAGTTCGGTGATCTTCTCGTCGGTCCGAAGTGTGCGCGTGTTGTACGTTGCCAGGTCCAGTCGTCGGTGATTGTTGGGGTAGCCGGATCTCGTCCGGAGATTCTTTGCACCCCTTGCCATGCCGTAACCTCGACCGCTACCGTAGTCGAGGGTAGGCAGGCTGCCGGGTACTAGGGGCTATTTTTTATTTGTGCTTTTCATTGGGGGGGTTTTGCCATAATCGCCACGCTTGGCAGGCGGGTTGGCGATCGCAGTATGGTTGTTACAGAAGCACAGAGAACGCTGCTGCCCATTCTCTGGTTTGTCCCTTAGTCGCCTCTTACGACACCCACGGGAAGACATGGATGACATAAAATAATAATAGTATGATTTAACAATTATATAACTGCCTTGTATATTAAGTAACTTCTGAGCGCGGGATTCATGATTGAATCCTTGGGTCAGACAATGTACGGGGTGGTTTTTTATCGTTAAGAAGCTCGCAGTTACAGACCAGTCTGATTGTTTTACCGGTCAGAATGAGCTAGCCACTTTATTGCACTAAACTTAAAACATTTGTTCGACCTCTCATCAAGGTCAGTAGATTTATAGTTTCGAATAGATCCTACTACTATTATAAACGTGAAAGTTTGTAAGGTTGGATGGAAGGAGGTTTGTTACTCTTTCACGCAAAAATAACTGAACGCATTTTGATGATTTTTACATAAATATAACTTATACATCAGAACAACACATAGGCTACAATTTATAAAGATATTGGGAGAACTATTAGTAGCACGCGGGTGGAACCGCGGGCGGCAGCTAGTAGAATAACATAAAGTATAGTCCATACCTGACCAAAAATACGCCATGTTCAACGTGCTTCCAAAAAGGAATGGTGACTCATTAAGTCTCTTATAAAGACACTCAACATAATACCTCATAGTAAAATATATCCATGCAGATATTAAAACCAACTTCCGTGAATTCTCTACCAAATCGCATTCGTGAACCACACAAAGGCCATTACCGCGGCCCATACAACCCTTGCTCTATAAATCAACACCTACATGAATGACGGTAGCTATAGAAACCTTATTGTTCTACGACCCAACGTTTTTTTGTAAGATAACCTTATATCAGGTAAGGTACACATTATGGACCGCCCGCAGTGGCTATGCCTTTGTGGTTAAGGTCACACTATATGTTAAGATAGAAGATCCAATCCACACTGCATTAGGTTAAAATAATTTTATAGTCGACTGCGTTTAATTAGGCTATAATTTATAGCTTATGTGATATTCTGATGTATATGCTATATTGAGCTGTAAAGATTCATTAAAATCCGTTCTGTGGGTTTTTTATTAAAGAGTAACAAATATCCTCATAAACTTTCACATTTATATTAGTAGGTTGGCGGTGCTGCGAATGAAGGGAGCGCCGTTTTTAAAAAGCGGTCCTTCTGTCCAGACCTCCATTTTGTTAAAACAAACTACAATAGAGTAAAGGCTTACATCTGTTCTGTTTTTGTGAACATTATTAATTGAATTATAGAGGTTAGTTCTGGTTTAATATGATTTCGTACGCGTTTTGTTTCGTCCCTTTTGCTAAAGATCTTTGACATTAATAAAACCATACGGTTGGAAGGACAATTGACGTTGGACACATGTATTTTTAGGTGGGTTTTAGGTACGGATAGTTTATGAAAGTCACCGTCGTAATAAAATTTACCAAAGGTTTTGTTTATTCTTGATGAGCCCACTCTTATTATGGTTATGGTTCTACTTTTTTTGCGGGAAAGCCTATCCTGTACCTACCTTTACTGCCTCTTTTAAATCATATTGATTTTTCTTTCATATCCTTGTTATCAATCTTGCCCTTTAACTATTTTTTTTACAATAAACTATAAATAAAAGATTCAGTTACTGAAGAAGACTGAAGAGGTTAATTACTTATATAAGCCTTTCCTGATTCTAGTATAAGGTCAAAAATTTTAATATCAACAGAAAATAACATTATTTTAATCAAAATACAATCTGTATTACAAATAGAAATCTCATATATTTTCTGAAATCTTTACAGACAGTCTTAACAAGGTTTGGTCGGTTTGGTCCCATGGGCACATGTCTGGTCTTTCATAAATTTTATTTGGTAAAAGAAAATTTAAGTTGAATCAATTGGTCCCAGACCATGTGATTGATCACATGGTCTGGGACCAATTGATTCAACTCGAGTTGATTGATTCGATTCTTTTTGATTGATAATGCTGATTTATTGTTATTTTTTGGTGAATAAAATTAAGGGGGATGGAATTTTAAGTTTCGTTGGCTTCGTGCTTAACATTTCGAATGGTGTTTTTTTGGGTAACATTCTGAAAATTGCTTGCTTATGTTCTTTTTCAATTAATACAATGTTTGAGAAG
Organism: Orthosia gracilis; assembly: GCA_947562075.1. Taxonomy (NCBI): domain Eukaryota; kingdom Metazoa; phylum Arthropoda; class Insecta; order Lepidoptera; family Noctuidae; genus Orthosia; species Orthosia gracilis. The sequence continues at coordinate 7,758,567 of OX387266.1, read as the reverse complement.
TACTAAAATAATATAAGCTGTACATAATCAGCGGTCAAAACCATGTGTCAAACGTGCTTTAGTGAGAAAAAAAAAATTGGACATGCCTCCCTATCGTGGATATTTTAAATTCCATAATGAGCCAACTGTGCTATTTAGGAAGTACAACATACTACTACATATCGTTTTTAATAGAGGATAAGAAGCAAGGACTACTGGTTATGATTTTCCAGCGAAAGCCAGTACTCATTAAATGAAGTTTATGTTATTTGTATCTGTCAAAATTCTCCATATTTGGCTGGCAATCAATACATACAACAATAAACAGGCTCCTTTAAAAATATAAGTAATCAAAACTCAATCTCTGTCAAGATTAAATCTAGTTTCATTTAAAAAACGTACCAGTGCTAATTGTAACCCTTTCAATATCGAACTTAACTAGTCCAATATACATTTTTCAAAAACCCAATTTATCTTTAGCTCCATATAATGACTACAACATGGCTTACAAATAGTTCACCATTACGCACATAATTCACTGCTCCCGTATATGTAGAAAAAATATTATGGAATACAATGTTGAACTAAATATGGTATAAATGGAGCCCACTGGGTTTCACATTCAGATAAATAAAGGTAATATGACGTCACAATTTAAAATGGTGCCCGGTTTATTTGTTTTATTTATGGCTTTGTAAAATGATAACGTGCAAGAATGCAACCGATTGAGTTATTTAATAGTTGCTTTATTTTTGTATCGTGTAAAATTTGGAGCGTTGTTTTTTTCTATTAATTTGTTTGTGTGTAATCTACTGGCTTATAAAAGTGCTGGTTTAAAGATTTAGAATTTGCTTCTGGATTAATGACGAAACTAAATTTGTATGCTTTTCTTCGGCCAATAAATCTTATCAAAATTAATATAGGCTGCTTTGGGCCATTTTTTTTATCTTTATCACATTGAACGACTGAATGAATGCTAATAGGATGAATGACCTGGATCAGGACATAGGATACTTTTTATCCCAGTAGTAGGAATTATCCCATGGCTTTGAGAAAACAATTTTAACGTGGGCGAAGCCGGGGGCTTATGCTAGATCTTGATATAGACGGATCAATAATGTTTATAAAGAGATCGGTTAAGATTCGAGTTTTACAGACCCTTTGCCGCTTACAATTCAAAATCAACGTCAAAATCTGAACATATTTTTCTACAAGTAATGCCTCTGGCCGTTTACCACTTCATTAAGGTACACCTGTCATTAATACTTGAAATAACCCCCACTTGCCTCAGGGGAAATCTCTTAGCCGGATCGCCGACGATTTATCTTAGGTAAGTAGATTAATCTGATATGATTCCTGCTATGTTCTGAGAATTTGTTGAGATTATTGGGTATTAAAATATGAAAATCTTTTTCGTATTACCGTGTTGTATAAAGACTGCATGGGAAAGTTCTTTGAAAAGGTAAGGTGCGTAGTATTCACAACTTACTGTCGTGCGTATGTGACCAGATATAAATATGAACGGTCAGCTTCTAATCTAGGGATCGGCTACCAGTCTAACTGGATACAGCTGAATAGGTACTAGTATTTATCATCACACAATAAGCAGAGAATATGTAGGATTAATAATGAACAATGTCGGATAATTTAAGCAATAAGTGTTTCAGTGTCAGCGAGAGTCTTCTACTCAAATAGGCGAACTTAATTTCTTCAAGATCAGTTACCAGCTTAAATAATTATGACTCATTATTGGAATATTATCTGACCTCTTAATTATATCAATTGCTTGTCATAAGCAAAGAACTCAATCAATCTGCCAATTTGTCTAAGCTTTTCCCAACTATGTCATAGTAGACTTCCAGTCTTACCGGAACCATCCGATCTATCTGACCACAACCCAGGAACTGGGTAACACTATCTAGTATAGCCCACCATAGTATAGTATAGCCAGTGTCGTGATGGCCCAGTGGCTAAGACCTCGTCTTTCGTGTTTGAGGTCGTGGGTTCGAATCCGGGCAAGTACCAATGTGACTTTTTCAAATTCATATGTACTTTCCAAGTTTATCTTGGACATTGCTGACAACGGTGAAGGAAAACATCGTGAGGAAACCTAAGCTTATAGTGAGTTTATTATAAGATTGTGCTCCATTGATGTAATTGCTGCAAGGCGTTCCAGTGCGAGGATAAACTAATAAATAAATAGACTGACTTCTGACTACCCGTAACGATTGTCACAGATCTACAAAATACAGTTACGACCAAAGGTTAAACCTGCTTTTTATATCTACGGAACTACGTCGGCAAGCTTAGATTGGCCTTGAAGATCGACCCCCTCACTGCTCCCTCGCTTATGTGTTTAGATCAACACTCATTACTTCTCTTTTTAAGGACAATGTTTTGGTCCAAAGTAAGACATACAGGCTGATATTATATCAAGGGCGATTTTTCGTTTTACCCAATCTTCTGAATTTCTGATGCAGATAAAACCGCCGTCTAATTATTAAAATATTCACTCGAAACGTACAAATATGGATAAAAAAAATTCAAATGCAGTGTGAAATGAAATCATAATTGTTCCTTTTGTTTCTTGAACGTTGGTTTGTTCTTTTAAGTTTAGAGTCTTAATTAAATTGTAACTTACAATTGATTAAGAAATGCCGTGTAGCGTTAAATATAGATTTTCTTCGCTTTGGGATAGTTGTGTTATTTGTAAGTTCCTTGGTTTAGTACGATTACCTTAATTCAAATTCATTTATTTATTGTTTGTCATAGGTAAGGCAGTTCTTATAATCAGTATTTTTGTATCACTTTGACATACCCATGTGGTGTAAATGATAAGATACATGTACTTAGATATTCACTATTTTAAAGTTGTTTTAAACGGTATTCTTTAAGACTTTTTGCTCGTGAAATAGCTAGGGTTCTAAAATTTTATTGATTCATCTTCTTCTATATATGTTATGGTAAACTAGCTTTTTTCTTCGGCTTCTCCCACAAGCAGCCTGCAATTTTTTTCGGCATAAAACGTAGCCTTTGACATACATGAGTATATCACTGTTCGAATTTCACAAACAAGATTATATTATTCAGGCATAGAAAATAAATGAACAAAAGCCCCTTGACATACAATTCTTACCCAACCCGATTCAATCCAGGCAATACAGCACAATATATCCGGGCAGTAGGAAGTTCTACGAAAATTAACCGTCACAGCGGTTTTTTTTTGTTTTTGCCGACAACGGGAGTCTGAGTCAAATTAATTTCGAGATGTATACGCCCTTTATTTTTATGTAGGGTAAATAGAAATGTGAAGAGCGGTAGTGGTAAGAGCACACTGGCGCTGTTAGAATGGTGCAGACATTATTTGATCATTGAGAGGTCTATTGTTTCTGTGTAACGTATTTAAGAGGCGAATTTATTTTCTAGAGTGAAAGATAATTATATATACACCGTGAAATTTAAATGGTTGTTTTCCCGCAGCGAAATGGTTTTGTCTATGTAATACAATCGTTTCGTAGTTATATAAAATATTAGAAACAAAAACTGGCATATTTAACATTGTGAAAAACTAAACTCGAAAGCGATCACGAACCAATAGTATACCTCCCGATATCTACGGCCAAACGACAGCAGGCCGTTGACCCGGGTGCTAGGTCACCGTCGACAGGATTAGGTTCGAAGGCGGCTCCGTTTGATCATGTTACGCGCGGGCTAGATTATGCCGTACAATTACACGCGAGAGCTTATTTTACTTTAAACATTTAATAAATCGGTCTTTGCTTTGTCGGCTTGTGGCTCGCTCGTTTGTTTTGCGTGCAAACTTTTATGCCGTATCACCACGTGCGAGAGTTTATTTTGGTTTGAAATTATTTTGTGCATCGGTTTTCTTTGTAGGTGGTGACACGAGTAGTACCTAGTACCTACAAGTTACGTCAAGAGTTACTATTGTTACTCACTTTTTCGAGTTGATGAATATTTTTTTAATTATTTTAAAACAGAAACATCGTTATTTATTTACTTTAACTCTATACTTCGAAAGTACTCCTTAAGGCAAGTCGTTCTGCCGCGGGAAAACAACCAATTAAATTTCAGGGTGTATATAGCAAAAAGAAAAACAATTTTTCGATGTAAAATATAATAATTTGGTAGATTCAAAAATGTATGCTTTGCGCCATTGCCAGTGTTTTCACATATGGTCATATGGTTGTTCCTTAATTGTGTGAAACTGCAACCACTTTATGTTATGTAGTTATTCTCAAGTCCAATGTCAAAAAGAAATAAAAAGATATAAGGAGCGAATCCATTGCCAGGCTGTGAACCTGCTTGCCAATCATTAACAGAAAACACGCTATCCACGTTACGCCTTGAAACCATAGCTATAGGAAACCGACACAGATGTCATGTCATAACAAGAACATCGTTACCCTTGCCAAGCGCATAGTATGCAACTATGAATAAAATAAAATATCAATAGCCCAGTAACCGGTTAAACTAAATATCCTAGCGATTATATCACGTCACATGTATAACTTAAACATTCAACTTTTGTTCAACTCTATTTGAAGAACACACATACATTCCTAATTGCAGCGATTGCCTAAATGTCTAGAGATCTAATTTGGATAGTTCAAAAGTCACATGTCGCAAACAGACTGCTCAGTCCAATATTGCGGCTGTAGTACATAACAGAGCCCCGAGGCAGAAATGACAGAGAAAGTGATATTCTACGAGCGAAAAGGATTGTAATAAAGTTCAATATGTATGGGATTAACTACTGCCAAAAAGTCACGTGGTCAATCCCAAACATTTGGACTTTATTGTTGATTTAGAATATCACTTTATTTAAAGCCCATGGTAACACTCATTCTCTATACATTTTTTGCATAAATGTCATCCACTCAAACAGCTCAATTTATGCAGAAGTCAGTACATGCATAAATTCGCCAACATAGGCCCCCAACCTTAAAACCACTGAACTACTCCGGCCCTATTAACTACCCCCTGCTTCCTCCTCGCATTGAGCATGCATCTAACATGGGTAATTAAGTGCCTACTTTGTTATACTATTGTGTTTCAGGATGTTCCTGTAGTACTTAAGTGCTGTAGTGCTTCAAATTATAGGATTTAAAGGCGTGAGAGGGTTTAGCAACAGTATGAAAAGCATTTATAGGAAAAGCGTTGTCACGGTATAAGGATTTTCAGTCAGAACAGTTAAGTAGGGGACATACTCGTAGACTGAGAGAGACCACGGTCTAAATCTCTTCTTAATTGCTGGGTGATGAACACATAAGCTTACAACTTTTGCCCACATATTACCTAGAAACTACAGAGCGCCCCGATCCTTACAACCTTCTTTTGCTTTGTTTACATTCAAAAATTTGTCATACATGCACGCCCGATTGTCAGCAAATATTACGTTCCTGACCTACTGAAAAAATATCACCAAAAAGTTGTGTGATGTGTTCGTTCTTTTCATTGTTCCTAGATAGAATAGAAGTTTATATTCACCATATTAAAAGTAATGCAATATCATTGCTATGCTCACATCGTTATTTAGAATCATCCTTGTTCTTTTTGTTCTCTCAGATCGTCATCTCACTCTTCACTTGATTCTTTTACCTAAAAAACCACACGTTTTTCATCTCACTCACAAATTAGAAACATATTTTACAGTCCTATCTTATTTCCACTTCCCTCTCTGCCTACCTCCTTTCCAGTTGACCCCACACCACCACGTCCGCCTCAATCCATAACCAAAACTTGAACATTTAGATATCCTCGAATGCCCAAAAATTTCAACTATAATAATATCCAAGTTCAAAATTACTTATCGAGATTCACAAACTTCCAATTTGGAACTAACATATTATTTGAACTAGTATTCGCGTTTAACTGAAGAGTTATCATAGCACTAAATTGCTGTGCGAACGATATCTATTACATTTCACACCATAAAATATGTATTAGTGTGACTATCATTGCAAATGCATGCAGATCGCTTCGATTTGATGCAGCTTACTATTTCTGGGTCTGACTATGCTACTGGGAATGATGATCATCAAGTTTTAAGCAACTGAGTTGGCTTGTTTAATCTAGGCTACCAATCTGACCAAGTGACAGACCTGATGGTGATGATCAGTGTTGAGCCAAATTGTAGATAGGCCACGGGAACAATACCATAGAAAAAAATAATTTATAATAAGTAATCTAAGAATAGAAAAGTTAATAACATCCCAAATTCCATCAGCCAGACAGACTTCCGAGAAGACACATCCGAGAAAATTAAACATCGATAAAAGCAATATTCTAATAATTAATTTTATGAGAATTTATTACTTTAACATAATAGTTTGACTCGAATTAGTTAGGGTTGGTTCAATATTGATTTATACGGCGGAAGGGTCGTTGGGTCGTTAAAGGTCTTAAAGGTCTTGGGATAGCTTTATTATAATATACCCTTTGGGATCAAAATATAAACATATTTGTGAATTTGGGATTAGAATAAAATACATTGATGTTTTTTTTTGTTTTTACCATCAGGTGAGATAGTGGTGAAGATCAAAAAAAAAAAAGTTGAATTGGTAATTGGGTTCCTCGTACAAAAACTCGTATGGCAAAATTTATAAATGATTTTGTTTTGTTGTACTTGAGGTGAAGAAAAAACAATACACCGAGAATTGTGAAAGACCTTTGCTCTGCTTAAGTACAAGGTCATGTATAAGGACATTGGCGATAATATGTGATAATGATAATAAATATTATCAAATAACAATTACTATTGCCGAGTAGTGTGGCAGGCTAGTTGCAAAATTACTGGCAGAACACATCAGTCGAGGTCAAAAGGATGACCTCAGAATCCGAAGTCGGGGATGTGCAAAAGGGAATGTAGTTATCTGAGATTTTATACTGGTTTATTTTGTGCTTAAGATTTGTATTATACAGTATAATTAGTTACTCATCTTTGTTTTCACTTCAGGGGAATCTATTTCTTCTATAAAATATTGTACATTGTTATTGATTTTATGTATTTACCTAAATGTGTTCTAATATCATCAAAATATTAAATCCGTTTTTCTTTTGATTAAAGGTAAGTTTTGACCGTCGGGAATTTAACTGAAGGTCTTCAGCTGACATACCTAATTAACTAAGGTGGAATGCTAGTCACCAATAGGTAAATAAACTAATAAGAAACTTAATATTTTTTGGTTGATAAGATTCTGGATTTCTTGTATTGATCTTGATTTAACAAAGCCTTACGATTTGGAACGTGCCTATAAAGTAGTTAGGGATATGGACAGGGTCAATCCCAAGATATCATAAAAAATAAATAAAATCAACAGCGCAATGGTTTCTGCCTTCTATTATGAATTTATTGCAGTAAAAAAGTGAAACTTCTGACCAAAGAATCAACTCCCAACCTAATTTACATGCCCAAACGGGCAACACCATTATACGCTTCGTTCATTATACGAATAAAATCGATATTTGTAAAGTAATCTAGGACGTATTGTTATAAATCTGACATGATTTAGAGGTTAAGTATATAAATAAATCATTGTTGGATTTATGACGGGCATACAACGTTCCTTGTTTGGATAAACTAGTTTTATCACAAAATTGACTTATCTGTAGGTCGTAATAACGAAGGTGATGCAGACAGCATCTTACGTGCACTCATTACTATCCTAGAAAAAGACCGCAGGATCGTTTTGTCCTCTCTCACACTATTCTGACGTTATTCAATTAGTGGTTGGATACGGACGGTGGACGCATCACACACAAATCCTCTTTGTGTATTTTTAACCGTGGTTTTTATTTTCCATAGCAGTTTTTGAATGATTTTTATTCGTTCTCATTAAAATGGTTGACAAATGTAAATCACTGTCTCGGAAAATGGAAATTGTGACAGGTTGTTCTGACAAATATAGGCAAAATGTTTTTAGAAAATGTAGAATGTTGAATCTTCTTGTGGTCCTGTGTTTTTTAGCATCAAGTTGCAGGTTTAAAGCCTGCCTATCACCAATAGGATTTTTAATGTCCTTGTAAATTTTGAACGTTATTTCAAATCACCAAAACACAATGAATAATCGTGGTGATTAATACTTATTCTTTAGCTGTATGAGAAGAGGCCTTTCCCTTGCAGTGGAAGCACATACAGGCTGATTTTAAATTCATTCTATTAATTCATTCATTAACTCATTTATTTTCATTTTCATTTTATTAATTCTGATAGTTAATTTTTTTTTCCCCAACTGATGAAATGAAGACACATTTAAAGGCGGTCAACGGCAAATTTATATTCTATAGACCTTTAAAAAATCAAAAAGTACGGGATCGAGAAGCCTTGCCGAAATGTCACGTGGTCAATACCAAACATTTTGAACTTTTGACAATGGTTATGGCTATTATGCTACTTATAGTATATCAATTCATCTAAAGCTCAAGCTATTAACAAACAAATTTTGCACACGAATGTTTGTAATAAACAAATTATATATTTGAACATGAAATTGCTTCCTTGAGATGAGACGTGATTGCAGCCAAAATAATTAAATTTTCCGGGAACGGCAGGATGCCAGGAAATAAAAACTGAAGGATATTGAATGTTGGTTTAATATACTAAGATTCAGTTTAATGTTTTAACTACTGAATAATAAGTTTACAAGCAGCATTGCCGTGTTTCTGTTCGTGTATCAGTAAAACTCAGGCAAAACTAAAAAACAAGGTTTCTTTTTTTAAACTATTTGAAATCACACTGTCATAAAAATTTACCCTTAATGATACTTATATTTAAAAATGCTGTTATTATAACTGCCCTGCTGACAACATTTCTCATAAGCGTCGTTGGCATAACATAGGATCACGTTTTTTTTTCTAATTAATCAAACTATGAATTTAAGTGTAGAGCTAATTTTGATCAACTTTTGTAGTTATAAACTCTTATTACAATACGTTTTGTAAGCATTCAAATAATCAAGACAGTATTTCGAATGAGAAAATTTTACGAAAATTGCAATATTTCGTAGGCGTTAAGATTGGAATTTTTGTTTTCTTAAAATGTTTACTAAAAAATAACTCTTTACTTTTTGTTTCGAACAATAAGAGAAAATTTTAGTCACTTATAATGGAAATAAGGCAATTTTTTTTTACGGCTGAACATGTTTTCTTCGATTACTTACCTTATAATATTATTAAAAGAAAAACTTGTTTTATGACTACCTTGTGGGTGGCCAAAGTAGTGGGGCCTGTCCTGTTATTAGTAGTGTGTTTATTTACTGGGTAATCAATCAATCCAATCAATACTCAAATACACCTTTCGATCCAATCCGAAAAAAATAAAAACCGTGTTTTAATTACCACTACGGTCTTAACTAGCTTTTTCTCGAGGATTTTCTGAATTCTGAAATTCTATGTAATGAGTTCTAGTAAAATGTTTTGTTAGGTATTTGTATCCATTTGTGGTAAAGGATTAGTTCATTCATAAATAGAATATATTGTCATTCATATTTATTTAAAATTTACTTGAACAGGTTTAGTGCTCCAATGCCTTGCTACTATGTATTAAGTACTACTGAGATAAGCCATGTTATTGCGGTCCATTTTTTACGCTGGACATAGGTTTGCACCTAGTTCTTAATTCCATTCTGGTTATTAGTAAACTTGTTATAACACTCGTAAAATTACATGGCTGTACCATGTAATTATAAATATAAATTTAACCTCTAAAAAACAATAGACATAGTTAGCTCTAACTCTTCTAAATGGAGGCTTAGGTCACAGATCGCAAAATTAATAGATTACTAAGAATAGCCTGGGTTCGTATGTGGGCTCTTTTATTTGACACTGAGTGTACAACAAAGCATTTTATTATAAAACGTGACTCGAAACAAGTCTCGAGCGTAAATAAATGTGACACACTACAATTGCTGCTGGGTGTGTCTGTTGAATAAAACGGACATACAGAAATAATTAATAGCTAAGACTTAGTCAAGTCTAAAAAAGACGCGGGTCATGTACCCGTAATCGAAACAATAGAAAAGTATATCGTGTGGATGCACGTCTTAAAAACACGAAAGGTTAAGGTAGAGTTTTGACACTTAAAGGGCGTTTAATGACATGATTAACATGGTCACTCATTTCATAACCCGAAATGTTTCTTTAAAACAAGAAGTTTATCAAACTAACTACATCTGTCATTTCCCTCCGTAACACTTTTTTCTAACTCTAAATACTTTTATTCTCTCAATCAGCCAGTACACAATTATTTTTTTGTATTAATAACAATCTTATTTACTTTAACGTTTTATATTTTTATTTAAAGCGTCAATCAGCCATAAAGGTTTGGTTACAAGGCCTCCTACGGCATAAGGCTTGTTACAGACTTACGACTTACGATATTGCTACGATAATTTTAAGTTTAGTAGGTCGTCTGGTGAAGCGGGCTTGTATTTCAGTAACATTATTTTGTATAGTAACCTACTGAATATATTGTTCTTTATTATTTTAATTTGTTTAGTCTGGTAATATTCTTTTGAACTCCTTCAAACTTTTGGTTGAGACTAAGTTTAAATCGGTCGTGTTATACAACTTTACCTAAGGATTGGCCGAAAAAGGAGGTTTACTGTCCATACGCGGTTTGAAACTTGCGGCCAAAAAAAAACAACATATCTACCAATAGACTAAAAAAGCTGTTAGTTAACTACCTAAAATATAAATACGCTGAAAATAAAACTTACCTTCGTACCTAGTATATTTCTGAAAAACCTAAAAACAAATAATTGTAATACCATAATCCTTCAAAAACGTTATTTCATTACCAGGTAATTAATTTACATTGTCATAATAATAATATAATAATGTCCAATATTGTGACGCAATAATACAGTGACCACACGTCCAGATTACCGCGGACTTAAAAATATATAATTTAGTAGCCTCGCTTCGTTTATAATTTATAACTTGGTATTAAATTGTTGGATAAATTATTTATACCAGATAATTTATTGGCTTTAAGTGAATTTCGGGTAGTGTGCAGCAGACTATTTTTTGAGGGTTTTTAATTTTAAGCACTACTGGAATATAGTTGTATTTAAATTTTGTTAAGTAGGTCTTACGGAGATATAAAGGCGTTATTTATGATGCTTAATATCAAGCAAATATTTATGTCTTATAAATAATCGGTAAATATAAAAAAAAATCATTGAACTACGAGCGTAGTCAGCGTAGTGGGCTTCGAACTAAATTACAATAAAACCATTGCCTTTCATTGGCCTAGAATTTTAACAAAAAGCCTTTGCAATATCAAAACTATAATTAAACTTTGACTATGGTAAAGAATAAGAAAGAACATTTTTTTTACAACTAAGAGCAAAACTTACAATCTTGATAAAGAGTATCGCGTTACCAATAACAGGGTTCTACGCACGTATATGCTCTACGTAACATACTGGTAACATACTCAGCTTTGTTACTGGAAACCGACCAAACATAGTTGCTTTTAGACAAATCTGGCCATATCTAACTAACCGTACATCCAGTGTTACTAGAAACTTAATATAAAAATAGAAAAACCTACTAATAATTTAAAAGAACCCTCATAATATTCATCTATCCAAGTATTCATTGGTCTGGAAGTGCCCATGTCCAGACAGCAATGATTCCTCGCAAAAGAAACCAATAAATCCAAAGCAATTTGTTTTGTGGTAATCGTGTGGTGTTTCGCAAATAAAATAATGTGTGAGGAGTATTAATTTCTATCTGGTAGACGGGAATGTCGATTCATGTTAAGATCTAAGTGATGAGACTATTTTTGTTATTTTTGCTTGGTTTGGTTTGATTGCGTTGCTCTCGGAGGACAGTGACATCTTAAGCCATTTTCAAGTTTATATACTTTATATTCATTAAAAATTTGTATCTAATATCAACATAGTCAAAAACAAATTAATTTTTTGAGATAATTTTTTGATGTGTTTTAGTTGATGACTTTATGGTTTCGAGAATGATTTCGGGCCATAAATCTTAATGTACCAAGTTTTTAGGATCGCTGAATTTGGGAAACCATTTACCCTTCTTAGCTTCCCATCACGTTTTTGTGGATACACATACGCATTCGGATTCAATATCTTCCAAAAGCGTTCTTCAACAGTCGTCCTTTGATTTCACTTTATCCACATGCCATTCCCTATCTGTGTTTTTCGGCCCCAATATTTTATATCATGACACGAATCCATGTATCTTGGCTGGGAGACATTGTTATTCCGGCCTTGGGCCCTTAAAGACAACATGTTCAAAGGACATCTACGTGATCCGATGTCTAAGAGGCGTAAATGGCGACTTTTTTCAATAAAATTTAATGAAAAAAATCACCTTTGTCGCCTGCTTATGAGTTATTTTTATGTTGATGTTTAATGAGGTATTTATGGTTTTCTTTACTTTTTTTTTCTAACTGATGAGAATTGTATGGAGTTTAAGCAGTCTCATGAGTAATTTCTATGTCTTCTTCATCTTCAAAGATGGCTAAAGTAATTTAAAATCAGTTATGGTAGTCTACAAATTAATTTTGTAAGTAAAGTCACTGAGATAAAAGTACACCCGTACCATCCATCACCTGGTCATACACACATCCCGTACCTACGGATATCTAAGATTTCCTAACGAGTTTCTTGCCAAAATAGACGGTCAACTCCCCTACGAAGTATCTACAAGAAAACCTACCAGAACCTAGGTAGCTTTGATTAAAAGTATAAATACAACCTAAAGTTATGTTTTAACTGAATAATTTAGATGCCTGTAAGTTGTAGTATATTAACACAACGGCAGTCCATAGCTAAGGGCACATTTAATGAGAAACAATTACACACAATCAAATATTTCAAAGCTGGTATTTTCCCACTAATAGCAAAAGATCTACTAAATTAATTTATTCGGTTCAGTGCTTACAGAGAGTTAGGCTCAAAGCCAAGTAGACCGCCCATAACAGTCTGCTTCAAATTAAAACAGTGCTTGAATGAATGTAATGGTCGGAAAGGCAAGATTTTGTTATCGCGCCCATTTTGTATCATTATTTTACATCGTCTTTAGAAAGGATTTTTCTGTTAAATAAATAGGCCATGCTATCGTACTAATATTATAAATTTTATAGTTTGTAAGTCAATCACTCCTCAACGGCTTAATAATAATACCAGCTTGTTACTGTCTCACTGCAGCGCATAGGCCTCTTCTAATAGAGAAAAAGGGTAATGTTTATTGGATTTAAATAAACACACTGCGTGCGGGTAGACCATGCCCTAGATTACTTCATAGGATACTTTTTTACCCCGGGAGTACGTATCTAAAGGATAACTTCTGACTTTCAGGCTGGCAAAATGCTGGCGGAAGCTGGTAAATCACAATCATTATGTTTGGAAACAGTCAAAAAGCGAGTCACATGCATGCAGAATAAAGATTCAGCAATTGCTTTATCACCACCCAGTGTATTCCAAAACACAGAATGTTCTCCAATCCAACTACCCCCATTCAACTCAAATTTAAAACAAAATACAGTCCTGACTTTCTCCATAGAATTTCACCCTTTAACACACAAACCGCAGGTACACGCCTAAATTAGGAACGAAAGGGATGAAATCTCACCACACGTACGTTGTACGTACATTCAAAATTAATTATACCTACTCTATTTGCGACGAAACTGTATAATAAGATGTGCTAGAGTTATTGGGTCATAAAAATTCTTAATGTCTTATGATGCTGTTGTCTGGTTTTTTAATCATTTATGTTTCCTTCGGTAGTACTTCACTTAGGTTTAAGCTTTCCCTGGGATGTTAGAATAAGTTATTAAATGTTGAAGTATTGAAACACATTATGCCTTCTTGCGCAGTAATAATTTCATTGGTATTATCACCCATGGCTGATATTTCACTAACAAGCAATATTTGGCAAATTTTACTGAGTCCAAGTAGTAGGAGGCCAATATAGGGTGTGGTGAGAATTCCCTTTCACAGGTTATTAATTAAAACTTCAAAAAAGTTAAAAACACCCTTACAGCTTCGTCGAACTAAAATCTTCCATTTTCTAAGCCTCTGATTCTTGAGGACTATACTAGACAAGAAGCACGATTAACTATTATTGTAGAATTATCATACAGATTATTGAACTTTGGAGTAATGGAAGTGGAACGAACTAACTTCTGCGTATCTAGGATTTCTGGGAAATATTAGATTATGAAGTTTCAGAGCGTCTGTATTAGTACTTGTGTGTTCAGTCGTTAAAATTTCTACGATCACGGGCTTTCACATTTTAATTTAACAAATTTTAAATTTATTTTGAATGGTTTCAAATTCGTGATTAGCCTATTGTGATTCGGTTTTGAAAAACATTTTGTATCTTTAAGAAATTATTATGACCGTTTCTAGCTAGGCATTTTCAAATGTTTATTTGTTTGTCACTGTTTGGTTCCTAACATGTTGTCGTAGCGCTGTTGTAATTTCTATAGGGTTTTATTGATAGACGTGTTAGAAGATAAGGCTACAAGCCCTTAATTTACTAACACGAGATAAAATTAACAGTTTATCATATTATAATAAGTGTGTTCGTTCTCGTGTTAGCAACTAACTCTGAATTAAATTTTTCACGCAAGTGGGCCTTAGAGAAATGTCGTGAGGTTAGTTTTGAGTCTGAATGTGGATAGCTATAAGAGTAAGGGAAGATTATAGAAACTATTTATGGTCTATGCAAAAGTTGATTACTAGAAAGGGAGTTACTACTGTGATGATGACTAATAGCCGTTTGGAAGAAAAGGGAAGACGTTGCAATGACCTCAAATAACAAACATATCCACTATTGAACAAAATACTGAAAAATATAATTTTTATGACAGCTAAAAAGTATATAAAAATGTGAAAACGACCAAGGTTAGTTTTTTCACTATACTTACATTATCTGTGTATTTTAAAACAGGGTCCATAGATATTGTGAAAATGTGTACTCATTATAATCACTCTAATCCCAAATTGTTCCACAGCTCTTAGCCTGAAGTCTATTTTACCTACAAAGGTAAAACTTTATTAAGCCACATAGCTTCCCAATAACGATGTAAGGTTTCAAAAGATTTAGGACTAGGTACTGTATCCTATATCCGTCCCCAACCTCGATATTGGGAATTTCTTTACAGCATGACCTTAATGGGAAAGTCCTACTCGTATGTGGTAGTGAACTACGATAGAATATATTGATTTATTTAAAACACAGTTATACTGAAAAGTGAATCAATAAAGAGGCCTCTAGTCACGAGTAAATAAGTTCTAACGTGCGCTTACAAGCCTGACCATCAAGCCATTACCCTTCAATATACGAGTCTTCGTTAGTGACACCAGTCTTGCCTGTTACTGGGTACAGTACGTACAGTACGGGGTTCAGATAGACAGTTTCTGCATGTAAAATACTGGTACTTTAGTTGAGAGTTTAAGTTGCATCTGGTTAGACTGGATGAAGCCGACACAGCTATAGTCACATTTGATCGGTGATACTCACTGATAATCGTACGCATGCATTGTTTAGAAAAAGTTGTCAATACCGTCTCTAGCCAGTGGCCGACGAATTCAGCTTCATCACTTGTAGATAATATTTTGACTCCAAAATGATGAATAAATATTGCTATTGCACGAGTATCACAGCAGTGAATTGATTGAGTGCCGCGCCACACGTCTGGTCCACATAAAATAAATATTTGTAAGGCACAGGTAGTTGTTCCGTGTGTGTCTTTTTGTTCATGAGAGAATTGTGTTCGTAACCCCAGTACAGGAAGAATTCGTCGAATACGCCTGTATTCCCAGTAGGGAAGCAGATTTGTTAGAAATAGGTATAGGACGGCCGAGTTTTGAGAACCATAACCACATTGGGTAAAGTGACATTCAATCAGCAAAAATATGGTTCAAAGTCCAAAATATTTGTGATTGAACACGTAACACCAAGAGTAAATAGGCATCTTCTGAGCTCGCTTGTTCCATCGAAGACTTCATACATCGTTTTCTATCAGGCGAGGTCGAGGTCAAAAGAAGGCTCATTTCGAAAAACAGTCACAATTTCAACCAAAGAGCAGTAACATAGTAAGAAATCAAGTGTTGGTATAAAAATACCTAAGTAAAGATTTAGGTTGGTTCTTGCATCAAAATATATTAAATATTCCATTGAATTTTACTTCAAAGTTTCTACAGTATCAGTATAAATTATAAAACCGTAAACGAACAACAGCAAACGTTATTCAGCTTATACTCAGTGAATATAATAGCTTGAGTTATGAAGTAAGAAAAAATGGTGTCCTAACTTGAGAACTATGTCAGCTGGCTAACGGCAGTAAGAATAGGGCAAATATCGCTGAATAATGTTAGGGTTATAACTTTTCAGTCTTGCCAACGGATACCATGTAACCTAGTTACTGTGTTGTGCGCGGTGAGCGTTTTAACTCTGCAACAGTAATTTTAAAACCTTATTCACTGTAGGTCTCTCAGAACGAGACTGTGTGAAGCAATTTAGAATAATTAAACCCTTGGCTGCAAATTTGACCATAAAATAGTTGCAGTAGTTACAATGCCATATTTAAAAGAATATGAGTTTAGCAACTGTACCTTAAACATTGTAATGACAAACATCTTCATTGCATTAGAAATCTAATCAAAACACTGTATGTAATGAACATCACAGAGTTAAACCCTTTCATCTTTATGTGTCTCCTAATTAAAATCCGGAACTAATTAACAAACTCCGCACAAACTATCTTCATATGAAGTTCCTCTCACAAGGGAACATGCTTGATTCCCAGCACACATAGATGATTATGCAAGTGTTATGAATCCTCCATTCATTAATACTCCATTTGTCAAAGTAGCTATGACCTAAATCATCTTTAAAGTATGTTTCACTCAGCTTCAGAGTTTTTAGAGCGTTTTAAATGGATCTAACATGGCGTAACGTAAGACCTGTTTACGTTATGTCGTGAAAAGAGGCTATTTATGCGCTAAATTAATTTAGAAGAAGGAAGAAGAGAAATTTTACCGTGCCGGGCAAGTAAGATCTTGCATTTTAAGTTTTTTTCTCTAGAAACTATTTTTATTAGCAGTATAATGAGTTGGTGTCGGGTTCTATAAAGGAGACTTGCTGGAGCCATTGTTCACAGACAGTCAATCGCACTTCTAACCTTGCTGCTGGCTTGACTTTTTATGATGACACTAGGTCACTAGCTTTTTCCTGGTGCCTTCGTTCCTGTGGCCTGTTTTACAGTAACAGTGCATTTTTGGCACAGTAACTTTTTTTAAAGTACCTAGCATATGGTCCTCAGTGATGCTGTAGCTTTTAGTGAAAAATCTTATTTATTTGGTTTGTATATTTTAGGGGAAATATACCTAGGTAGTGTTTGTGTCCTCGAGAAGCCGTGTCATGGGGATATTCAGATAAAATGTTAACCTCCATATAAGAGCGTAAATGAAACTTTATAAGAGTCGATACGTTACTGATAGTCGAGTCACGTTGACATGCTATTTTTACCCGACGACCTATTCTCATTCGTTTATAATTTTAAATTAATTATTTTTTTATTAATTATTGCAATTAGGTTTTTGGTCATAGGAGAGATAGTCGCCAGCTATGTAAGTCCCATATAATAGAGGTCAAGACCTATAACAGAAGTCTAGGTAATAAACAACATCAACCGGGTACAAATTGTGACTCCAAGCTGTTACTCAGAAATGCCAGATGAAAAAACACAATAACTTGGCCCGACCCGAGAATCGAACTGCGGGACCTTATACCACTGTCCTTAATAACCGACCGTCTTTACTAAACTAACTACAGTAATCTTAAAAAAAACTGGAACCAAAAATAATCTCACTAACACAAAAACCGTATTAAATAAAAACCGTAATTCCAACAAAAGCCATACGAGGATCATCCCTAGAGGCGGAAAGCGCCGAAAAAAATCCCTTCTCAGTCCGCCAAGTAGCATTTAATCGTTCCCACAGGATCATCCATGTCACCCATGGATGCCATACTCGTAAATAAACGTTAACGACCATTATTTACAAGAACATATTTAGTTAAAAGTTTTAACGGTATTTCTTCATTAATTTTATGGTGGTTTTTCGGGCATAAGTCATGAAATTACGGAGTTTACTGTTGAAGTTTAAGATTTTTGTCTGTGACTGTTGTGAAGTTTTGTTGGACTGGTGTTTATAAGTTTATTGTCGGGATGATAGATGCTATTACTTATCTTTTGAGTTTTGTTTTATTTAACAGATGAACAAAAGGCTTCACTGATATAGAGCGAAGTGAAAATTAAGTCACTCCGTTGTTCGCTTCTGATTAAATAAAAAAATTACTTTGAGTTGTGTAATCATTGGCAGATTGTTAGAACAGGGTTGGTGTGTGGCGAAACAAAATTAACTAAGGCTCCAAATATCACCAATGAAATGAAGGCTATCTTCCCTATTCTCAGATTAAGGGCATAAAGTTAAAATCACAATAGCTGATAACGAATAAGGATCTAGTTAATCCAGTTTATCTGTGTTATTCTAACCGGGTTCTCAGATAATGTCGCAATCATACTGTCTCTACTTGATATTTAAGTAACGTTTTTGGGAGAGTCATTTGGTTAAAGGTGTTAGTTGATATCTAGGATACGGAAATTGAATGTAACTTTATATTACCCCTGTATTCCAAGGTCAAGCAGAGGTGTAAGCTCCTATAGTACCTACACCCACATTTTGCCATGTTTTAGTCCTATTTTATATGGTGCAGTGCGAGCCTATGACCGTCAACCGGGTTCAAATCCAAACTCCGAGCTGACAAGAAATTCCAGAAGGAAAACCAATAACACTTTGCTAGACCTGGCAATTGAAACTATGAATGTGCTAGAATGCATGTCCTAGAATAAAAAATTCGAAGACATGTGACATCCACCAACACGCACTGAGCCCGCGTGGTGGATTACGGGCCCATCCCCTCTCACAGAGAGGAGGCCTGTGTCCCAGCAGTGGGAACATTAATAGGCTGATGATGTGATGTGATGTGATGTGATGTTCTGGACTTTAACAACTATCTTACTTATGCTTACCGCAATGATGCTGCCGACGATGGTGCATGCTTGCCTACAGGAAATATACGGTATTCCGTTTTATCTTGAAGACTGGATTTTACATAGACTAAATAACTACCTAAGCAGCCAGACGTAGCCTGCAGCTTACTTTCTTAATGTACTTGTTTTATTCCTCTTTTTGACAAAGAAGCAAGCCGTTACCAAGCTTAAACATTATTCCTTTCTTTGATAATCGAAAAGCATTGAGTAAAATAACAGTAAAAAATCATTATAACATCACTGTGTTTCATATCTCCACCGACACAGAATACATTCTTACACATTTAACATTACACCATTACGACAAAAGCACCCATAATTTTCCAATAACTTTACCATATATTCAAACGACGACGCCTCTTATCGATCATAAGAAGATATTTGCATACGACTCATGTTCAAACAACCTTTAAAACATCCTAGCAAACTTGGGACACAGAATCACATAACACTAATATTATAAAGGTGTAAGTTTGTGAGTGTGTGTGTTTGTATGTTTGTTACTTCTTCACGCTCAAACGGCTGGACGGATCTGGATGAAATTTGGCACAGAGATAGATTATAATCTGGAATAACACATAGGACTTTTTATCCCGGGAATATGTTCCCTTAGGATAATTTTCGACATGATCGCGAGCGAAGCCGCTGGCAGAACATAGTATGTAAATAAATACAGAAGGTTGGTTTCACTTTCATGCAACAAGTGAAAACAGATGCACGCACACAAAGACGCATACATAAGGCGAAACAACCGCCGATAGCGAATTCGCTGCACTCTCTGTACGTGAAACGTGTCAATATGTGCGTGCGTTTCCGCTCTTTGTATGCTACTTCTGTTCTACCTACTTATTTTGTTCTTAGACGTTTAAAAAAATTCTTTCAAATTCTGCTTGTATTGCTGCTTATGTATTCTGCTGTTTTCCTCCGTTCCTTAACTTCTTTTAATATATTATTAAGATTGTTAACCGACTTCCGTGAAATGAGGACGGTCTGCTACTTATAACTAGCTATGTGCGTCTGTATGTAGGTATGAATGCGTCATGGTTTGGGCAAATTAAGTAAAAAAAGTGAGTTGAGGAAATTGTTCGTGCATATAAATGTAGGTATTTGATTTGAGAATGAACTATTATAGGGTCTTCTGGGCCAACACTGCTCTCATAAAAGGCCCTAGTTTGTTTGTGAATAGTAAATGAGTATACAAATAACTTAATTGACTCCACTTAAATTAATTTGCGATGCCTTCGTGGGTAATTTAATTTAAATGCCGAGAAATTTTGGCTTACCTACTACTTGATCGCCGACGAGAGCTGTATGGTCCAAGAAAAAAGATATAACAGTTTAAATATGATTCCGCCCACCATAAGTAACTTATTTCTATGTTTAGGAATAAAAGTTGAGTAATTATGACCACGAAAAAAGAAAAATATTCTTACCCGACTTAAAATGAAGCATAGCGAGTTTATTAACCATTTTAATGCAAGTATATATTACGTTCCATCGTAGCTCAGAAACTACTGATCCGGTTTTGACAGAGGGGTTTTCAGTCATCACTTTCTCTGAAAGTAATAGTCATAAGGATACCAACAATAAATTTCTGTCACTTCCTTGCTTGTACTGATTAGGTATAGTTAATTAACTGCTTATATCAAAGTCTATAAAACCCTAAGTGTGAAGGTAAAGTAAATCAAAAGAGTATAATATAACGATCTTAACAGATTAGCTCCTTTGGTTTCTGCCTACTCCCATTTGAAAAAGCGTTAGTATATAAAATATTGATACGACTTTCACAACGTTTTCTTGCATGCTTTACATAAAAGTATAACCTTTACATTATTAGTTTTATCCCCAGCTATCGTGCAATAATATTTTAATCACTGGATAAAATATTAAAATTCAGCGACAGTCTGCCAACGAGAAGATGAAATTGTATAAGTTTTGAGACAGCATTATTTTAAATCTAGTTATATTCGATCTGGCTGCTCGGCCAGATTTTGGCAAAGATATTGATTTTATGCTGACGCGTGCATATTTGTTTTAGGAACAAAGTATTTGGCCTTAATAAGATATGCTCATTGGCAACGATAGATGATTGGAAAAGAATAAAAATAAAAAGAAGAGAACTCTACCCTGGGATAACCAAATCTTCTTCAAACGTGGTACAGACCGGTAATATAGTCTTGCCTGTAGTCCATGAACGGTTCGGCAGAGGTGTTTAATAGTACCTACAGGAAGATTTTAAAATTGATTACATATTGCTATTCAGCTGCACAGCAGCTGCTATTACAGTTAGCTAGTATAGTATTCATCATTTTGTTTCCCCCACGAAGTGGAGCCGGCTTACGAACTCAATAAGTCAGGTTGTAAACCATCAGTACACTCGGAATATTAACATATATCTCCAGTATTAAACCATTTGAAGATCGTAATAATAAATATTTACTAGCATGAATTTATTATAACCAGGCCCAGGCCTAATGATAACTCAACAAATGTATTCCTAAAACACTGTTGACAAGTTTATCTTAATTATCACGTAAAGGTGGTCCATTCGGTACCTTTACCCTCGATCCCACAACAATCAAAGTTGTCGATAGGGTGGTCCCTTTCGTTAGGAATACGTAAAACCAGTTCGAACAAGAATTGTGTTGAAAGTTGGATCAAAATGGTGTTAAATGATATAAATACCGGATGACTGGTCGGTAAGTGTAGCAACTTTTGATGTTATTTGAATCGCGGTTCATTTGGTTTTGGTTTGGTTGGAAAAAGTGTTATTGGGTTTTTCCATCTGAAATTTTACAAAAACGGATACCGGATTAATTGGTTGTGTTGACGATAACAATAGGCGCGACCCCAATTATATCGGGCTTAAATATATTTAACTGGCCAGCGTTGAACCATAGGTACACTTATAGATACAAAATCTCCTGAGAATTCAGACTTGATGTATTATTTAGTGTTAGTGTTTAGTTTTAGAAGTAAGCCTTTTTTTTTTTTTTTTTCGGCGGGGTGACTCATCTTATGACAAATCCCGCTCTAGGGTGGAGCGGGAGATAGTGTCAGACTTGTACTGACTAAAAACCCCGCGCCGTTCCTTCTAGCCTTCATACCGGGGCTCTAGCTTCCTTTCGGATAACCCTGTACGGCTAGCGGTGTGTAGGTATGGGTAAGTGTGTGGAGACAAGTGAAACACGCGAGGTTCTAATGCCAACTGAATATTTATTTCTCATAATGCTATTTAAGTACACGCCAATGTGTGTGGGGTCCTACAGTACTTCCCCCTTTGTGGAAAAAAAAATATTGTAATTACATGTTCATAGAATATTTTTAAGAACAATATATTTTTTTATTTAAAGTATATCGTGTTTTATTACAACTTAGCTTAGTAACATAATTATCGTACATTGTTTAGGTACACTGTCCGCTATCGCGAAGTATTACATTACCATCACACATGGTGTTTTGTTTTACAGAACGTAATATAAAGTAAGACACAGAATATAAAGTAAGTCACATGTAATTTTAGAATTTGAAACAAAATGTTTGAACAAAAATAAAAATGTTAGACTTTTGTCCTATATTTACTATTACATTTAATAGTTAAATACATATAAGTACAGCATGATTATATTTTTTTACATTTAAGTACAGTTTCATTATATTTTTTATGATTACACACTGATTAGTAAGTAAAATCACACACACATAATCACATGTAAATCTACACGAGTCTTATCTTAGGTTACAATTATGTTTACACATTACAATTTTGTTGCGTTTGCATCTGTTGCTGGGCCATAGGTATGTTGCTTGCAGAATGCCAAACTGACATTTCCTTTCTTAATACCTTCTGAGCACCTTGTTTACACTTTTTACACACCTTGTATATAATGTAGATGATAATTATTGCTGCAATGGCCAATATTATAATGCCATATTTGTCCAATGTTTGCTCATAATGCGAGTTGGATGCGTTGTTCGCTCCATTTTGGGCTATGATAACTTCTTCTGTCTTTTTTTCGACACTGTACGTTTTACCCATTATGATAAAAAATATGTTTTAACAATATTAGACTATCAATTTAGAGTTTTCGAACTATGTATATGTGTAACTATAGACAAGGTACATTTAATTATGATTATAAATTGTATTGTATTTTTATACTGTTTCCGTTGGCTCAGCAATAGACGTCGCTGTCTTACATAGCTATGTAGCAATACATAAAAGTCTAGTCAACATTTATTACATACTAGTGTTTTAACTTATGTTTGCTTGTAAGATAATAGTTTTTTATTTTATTTTTTATGAGAATCTGACAGGAGTTTTAATTGTTCTGCCACTTTTTGTTGTTTTTACATTTTCATTATTTTCTTGTGAATATATATTTTCTTTTAATAAGTAAGCTGGTTTTAATCTATCTATAGATACAGTTAAGATTCTATCTTCAAGTTGGATTTTGTACACTTTTTCAGATCTTTCTAATACCTTATAGGGGCCTTGATAGGGACATGTCAAAGACTTCCTTATCTTGTCGTCTCTTAGAAATACGTGCGAACAATCTTTTAGGTCTGAGTGAATAAAAAATGTTTTTGAACTATTAGTTTTTGCATTGATAGGTTTATATTGTCTTATAGTATCTCTAATGTTTTGAACAATCGTATAAGAATCATAGTTATTTTTAGTTTCGACAAAAAATTCACCTCGCAGTCGCAAGGATCGGCCGTAAACCATTTGTGCGGCGCTGATACCTGTCTCTGATTTTATGGCCGCGCGAAGGCCTAACATTGCGCTAGGTAGTTCGTGCGTCCAATTTTATTGTTATCTAATCTAGCCATTAGTGAAGCTTTCAAACATCTATGCCATCTTTTCACTGCTCCATTGCTCTGTGGGTGGTATGGTGTTGTTCTTATTTTATGTATCCCTAAGTACGACATTAATAGTGTAAATAGTTTACTTTCGAATTGCCTGCCCTGGTCGCTAGTAAGCTTAACAGGGCAACCAAACCTACATATCCATTCCGTGTATAATTTATATGCTACCGTATCGGCTAACATGTCCTTTAAGGGGTATGCTTCTGACCAGCCAGTACCTCTGTCAATAATTGTTAAGCAATACCTATAGCCATCTGAAGTGACAGGAAGAGGTCCTATTAAGTCAATGTATATGTGATCGAATCTATCAACTGGAGGATATTTACCATGATTGGAAATAACGTGTCTGGTTACTTTAGCTTTCTGACAACTTAGACATGTTTTTGTCCATAATCCTATATCCTTGTTAATTCCTGGCCACCAAAACTTTTCTTTGATCATCTGGCGCGACGTACGCGTGCCTGGATGACTAAGATTGTGAATGGCATGAAATATGTTTTTTCTAAAGTTTTCTGTTATATAAGGACGAGCATTTTCATTTGATATTTCGCAATAGATTGTGTGTTTAGTGTTAGGAACAATTATTTTTTTAAATTGGTATCTGGAATCTTTTAACAAGTTTTTGAGTTCACTATCTTTTCTTTGTTCTGAAGCTAATTTCTCGTAATCTACAACGCTTGATGTACATTCTACACTGTCTAAACGTGATAACGCGTCTGCTACAACGTTATCCTGTCCGCTTACGTGTCGTATATCGGTGGTAAATTCGCTTATAAAGAGTAGTTGTCTAATGCGTCTTGGACTTTCTTTGTTATTTTTGTTACTTATTTTTGAGAATACAAATGTTAAGGGTTTATGGTCTGTAAAAATAATTAAGTCACGACCTTCGCATAGGCATCTAAAATGTTCTACTGCTAAGAATATGGCGAGAAGTTCTCTGTCATACGTGCTGTAGTTTTTTGTGTGTCATTTAATTTTCTAGAAAAATATCCTAATGGATGCCATGTGCCGTTAATGTATTGTTGTAGCACTGCACCTACGCAATTATTTGATGCATCGGCAAAAAGTGCTTGAGGTACATTTGTTACTGGATATGTTAACGTGACTGCGTTCGTGAGACCATGTTTATATTGTAAGAATGCTTGGTCTGCGTCCGGTGTCCATATTATCGGTGTTTTGTCGTTCTTTTTAGCTTTATGTAGGTATCTGTTTAATATTTCGAGGTATTCGACTGCTCTAGGTAAATGACTTCGATAAAAATTCACCATGCCTAAAAACTTTCGTAGTTGACTGACATTTTGTGGTTTTGGATAGTCAACAATTGCTTGTACTTTTGTCTCTAAGGGCCTGACACCGGATGTAGTAACCTCATACCCTAGGAATTCTATGTTAGTTGCTTTAAAGGTACATTTTTCTAAGTTAATTTTAATACCATACTGGTTAAGACGTTGAAATACTAGTTCTAGATGTTCTACATGCGTTTTGCTATCGACTGAGCTAATCAAGATGTCGTCCGAGTAACAATAAAGGAAATCTAATCCTGATAAGACTGTATTTGTCATGAAACGTTGGAATGTTTGGGCTGCATTCCTGAAACCAAACGTCATGCGCTCGAATTCATAAAGTCCAAATGGTGTTGTAATCGCTGTTTTACAAATATCATCGGGGTTGATTAAAATATTATGATAAGCCTTTTTTTATGTCAATTTTTGAAAATACTGTTTTTCCAGCTAGCAAATACGTAAAATCTTGTACGCGTGGTATTGGGTACCTGTCTGGTTTTGTTATCGCGTTTAATGCTCGATAATCACCACAAGGTCGAACTTGTCCGTCTTTTTTAGGAACTAAGTGTAGTGGACTTGCCCAAGCTGACTTTGATGGCCTACATATACCAGTTTCTAGCATGTTATTAAATTCTTCCTTGGCTATTTTGTATCTTTCTGGAGCTAAAGGTCTAGGTTTACAAAATATTGGTGGACCTGTAGTGTCTATGTAATGATAGACTGAGTGTTTCGGCGTTTCTTTGAACGACATAGGTTTGAGTATGTCTGGATATTTTTTTAATATATCATAAATAGCATGGTCATTTCGCACGGTAGAAATCGCGGATCCACAATGGTTTGCGATCGTTCCCCGTACTGCCAAGTTAGTAACTTTATCTAACAAACAAAAACCATTAATATCTACAATTAATTTAAAATGATTAAGAAAATCGACACCAAGTATTGGTTGCTTGACATCACATACAATAAATGTCCATGTGAAGGGTCTCCTTAGTTTTAAGTCTAGTGAGAGTGTCTTTGTACCATAGGTTTTTATTTCTGATCCATTTGCTTCATAGAGTTTATAATTCGAGTTTACATTTAATTCATTTTTGTTTTTTACTAGTAACCTAGGTAGGACAGAAATACATGCACCTGAGTCTATTAGAAATTTAAGGTGCGATTTTTGGTCACTTACAATTAGACGGTGGTCCGTGGCTGCACAACTTCCCGTCACCGGTTGCACTTCATCTAGTTTTCCGACTTAGTGGGCGTCTTGGTTTTCCAGTTGCAGGGAGCGACGCAGTTCCGAGCTCTATTTCTATATCTTAGGTGGTACCGGCACAACCAGTTTGGACTGTCTGGTGTTATTCGTGGCCTTGATCCTGAACGTGAACGCGAAAGTTTTCTGTATCCATTTCTGCTTCTGTTTCTCCATCTTTCTCTATCCATCTCGTTTATTTTCAGGTTTATCTTCGCAATCTCTGCCATAATTGTTGCTACGTCGAATGCTGTTGACGTTTCCGGAGGTGGACGGGCGACTTCGCTGATTTGGTTGGGTTGATGGGTCTCCATGACTTTGTCAGCTATCACCGCTAGTTCTTCCAGGTCCTTGGCAGATGTAACGGTAAGTACTGCTCTGACGGATGCAGGTAAGTGTCCTTGCCATAGTATTTTCAGTGTATCATTCTCTATTTTTCCTCTAGCTAGTTCTTTCATTCTGCGCAGGAGTTGGCTAGGTTTTTGATCACCTAATTCTATCTCTGATATTAATTTTTGAACTTGCCTTGTTTCAGATTCTTCGTAAATTTGCAGGAGTCGATTTTTTAGGGTTTCGAATTTGTTTGTCTCCGGAGGACTTGCGACTATGTCTGCTACTTGTTGAATAACTTCTTTATTCAATTTTGCCACAACCATGAAGTATTTGTTTGCGTCCGATGTTTTCTGAGGTGCTAGAATCGCTTCTACTTGTATGAACCATAGTCGTGGGTTTTCTGGCCAAAAATCTGGTATCCTACTTGCTACTGATAAGGTGGAGATGATTGTAGAGGACTCTTCTGTCTTCGGTGTAATGGTAGGTAGAGTTGGCGGTGCGTATTGTGGATTCATTTTTGTCACTAGGTACTGTCTTTTTACACTGATACTATTTATTTAAAATTATTTGTTACAGCTCGCGACGCGTGTAATGCGATACGGAATGCGCTTGTGTTCGACGTCGGGTCACCACTGTGCGGCTAGCGGTGTGTAGGTATGGGTAAGTGTGTGGAGACAAGTGAAACACGCGAGGTTCTAATGCCAACTGAATATTTATTTCTCATAATGCTATTTAAGTACACGCCAATGTGTGTGGGGTCCTACAACCCCGAACCCTGGTAGGCTTCGACCCAGCTGGGCTCCTCTCTTTGCTGACAACTCCTTGAGGCGCGCGGGAACAGTGCGCGCCGTCGACACCTTGACTCGGTCCGGGTAGTTACCGGACGATCGGACAGCGAGCTACCCATGGCTCGCTGTCCACGAGCCCGCGTCTACGGTGGCTGGATATCGGGATTGGGATCCCGGCGGCGGCGGCGAGGGCGCCGTTGCCTGATGCGGTCGGCCTCCTCCTTTGCTAGCATTACTGCTTCGCAGAAGGAGGCGACCGCCTGCCACTCCTCCTCGCTCCGGACCATGGCCTGAACCAAGGCCCGGCGCGAGAGGTCTCCGCCGCCGATCGCCCCCACGAGGGCACGGCGGTGCTCCGCCCAAGCAGGGCACACCTCGACTGTGTGCTCCACCGTGTCCTCCGGGCGTTCCGCACAGTGGCGGCACCCGGGCGTCTCTTCCGCTTGGATCCGATGCAGGAACCTCCCGAACTTGCCATGTCCGGTGAGGACCTGCGTCATGCGGAAGGTAAGGACGCCGTGAGGTCTTTCCAGCCACGCCTCATAGAGGGGACTTACCGCCATTATGGTGGCGTGCCCAGCACTGGGTTGCGATAGTCGCTGACGCCATTTCACCGTGAGATCCCGCCGGAGCTCTGTCCGCCATACCTCGACCTGTCGCGGCAGTGGACTTTCACCCCGGCGTTGCATCTCCACGCGCATGTCGTGCATGTGTGCGAGGACTGTTGCCTCCAGATCCCACGGTGGTAGGCCAGCCAGAAGGCTCGCCGCTTCGCGGGAGATCGTGCGGTAACCCCGCACCATCCGTATTGCCATGACCCTGTGGCAGCCGTTCAGTATGGTCGCCGGTCGCTTTTGCAGCGACGGCGCCCACACCGGCGCCCCGTAGAGGGCCATGGACCGAACGATCCCCGCGTAGAGCCTCCGGCAGGAGGCGTCTGGACCCCCAAGGTTGGGCAGGAGCCGCTTGTGAGCAGCCCCAGCCCGGTTGAGTTTGGTAGCCAAACGTCGGAAATGTTCTCCGAATTTCCATCGGCTGTCGAGAACGAGTCCCAGGTACTTCATCGTCAACCCGACGACGATGCGAACTCCTCCTACCGTAAGCTGGGAGTCTGGTGGCGGCGTATTCCGAGGGCCATGAAAGAACATGGCCTCGGATTTGTGCAGCGCCACCTCGAGTCCCAACTCCTGGATCCAACGACTATCCCAACCCCGCGTGTCGCTAGAGCGACCGCCGCCTGGTGCGACTCTCCCTGCGCCGAACCAGTGTCGCCGTGTCGTCTGCGTAGCAGACCACGCTGACCCCGCCAGGGAGGTCGCCGCGCAGCACGTAGTCGTAGCCGATGTTCCACAAGGGTGGCCCCAGAACCGACCCCTGCGGAACACCGCACGACATCTCTCGACGTTTCCAGTCTCCCTGGTGACCGGGGTAGACAATGTACCTGTCCGACAGGTAGGCCGCGACCACTCGACAGAGGTATTCGGGCACCCGGTGGTACCGGAGTGCCCTCCGGATCGTACTCCAGGGTAGGGAGTTGAAGGCGTTGGCGATGTCCAAGGACACCGCCACGACGCTCCCACTCTGGGACACCGCATCCCCTGTCGTGAGGGCTCACACGCGCATGATGGCGTCCACCGTAGAGCGCGCCCTGCGGAATTTAGAAGTAAGCCTGATCATAATGGGTTTTTGTATGTCTAGACCAGACAATTCAAACTATCACAGCTATCCTTAATTCAAACTATAAATAACCGAAATATCACAATTACTGTGACACATAAACATTTCTATCTATCGAAAACTTTTACTTAATAAACCCATTCTTATATCTGGGACAGAATCATGACATATTTCTAACAGAATCCAAGAAAAAAAAACAACAACAATAAATGCGCGGTAACGCACAAAACGACTTTGACGTGGGGCCATGTTTATTTTTATATTTTTTGCCGGCAGGCGTCAATGGCACCTCATTATTATTCCACAAAATAATCGAATAATGGATCGACTTTACGTATTCGATCATCTCAGTTTCGAAGAATGGTCGCTAGATTAAACGAAAAACGAGCGGGCTTTGTGTCGAGAAGGAATCTGGACCAGATATTGAGAACACCAGGTGTGAGTCGTTTGTAGTTATTAGTGCAGGGCTAAGGGGCGGGTTATCGATATTTTTGTCGATGTGATTGGTGTGAGAACATTGAAAGGCTGATGATGATTGGTGTGAGATAAGGGATGTCATTATTCTTTGGTTTTATTTGTAAACTTTTTTGGTTCTTCAGTACGCTTCATCATCAGCCTTTTTAATGTTGCCACTGATGGGACACAGAACTCCTCTCATATAGGGAGTGGGCTATAATCCACCACGCGGGCCGGAATGCGGATTGGTAGATGTCACATGTCTTTGAATTTTGGGTTCTAGGACATGCCGGTTTCCACTCGGTGTTTTCCTTCACCGTTTTGAGAGCAGTAATGATGAAATAAACTACTCAAAGTAAAGCGCCCACTCGGGCTCGAAACTACAACCTACAACTCGTGAGTCGGAGTCGTAACCACTGGACCACCACTGCTCTCAGTACGCTTGATTGTTTTTAATTCAACGAAATAATTTGTGTTTACATTAGTACTAGCTTACTAATGTTTTCACAAATAGAACTAGTTTGACAGGCTAATAGTCTACTTATTATTTCATTAAAGTAATTTTTAATAGATAGCATTTTCTTCTATGAAAGTTATCCAATTATAAGTTGAAAGCTTTCGTATTCGTGCTAAAAGCTTGTGAATATCTAAATTAATATCTAATATCTAGGTAAAAGTAAGCCTGAAATATTGTTCATATAATTACCTCGTTATATAGTTATTCACCTTAGTTATTAACATCGTACCATTACTGTCAACGTCTGTAAAATTACTAAACATTACATTTCTTCGTACTCGAAACAATACCAAAATTCCAGATAATAATTATATTCACACCTACATTCTCATTATAAAATATGGAAAAGTTTTAAAACAAAGCCTGAATGACTAGCGCCACACACACATACTCATTAGTGACACCCTCAATGAGCTTGCATGAATTATTTAACGTAATAAAGACGAAGAAAAATAGTGTGAATGTTAATTATAATGATACAGCAATGTCACCTCTTTTAGCAGAAGTGTGTAACTTATACTCTGCTCATTTATGACATGCCTCATATTATAAATAACCTTTGACGCTTTCACGATCGTGAATGAACCGATTGTAAATTTACCAACTCTCAATGTAGTACCTAATCTATTAGTATAACTTAACTCCAAAATAAAATTCAATCGATATCGACCCCATATTTCTGATTGACACCCCTACAAAATAGAACGTAAGATCGTAAAATAGAACTACAAAGGCATTCCTTCCACGACGTTTAATTCTGAATAGGCACATATGCACAAAATATCGTCGAGAACACTGACCTAGTCCGTATGGAAAGGGCTCAAACAATACCCCTTAGTTTGGCACACAATACATTTGATGAATATTATGAGCCTATTCAATCCGTTTTTGGGGGGAATTAGATCTGGGTGGGAGGATTTGGGGCCATAGATTTCTATGCTTTTGTTTTATGATATTTTAAGGTTAGAATAGGGTGTAGGAAATGATGAACGGGCAGGTGTTGTGGGTCGTAATTATGTTGAGTGGAAGTCTTTTGCAATCTTTTCTGATTCTGCCTTTTTTACAGTTCATAAGTGTGTTAAAGGTATTACTTCTTGTTCTAATCATCATTTCACGTCATACAAATATACAAAAAGACTGCTATTGCCCTACTTAAGCTAAATCTGGCAATATCTAAATATCCGGTCCTAAATCTTAAATTAAAAATTAATCATAAATTAATAATAATCTACTGTTCTCGCTTGTTGCAGCATCAATCGAGTCACTGCACGCACCGACAGGGGCCGGTGTAGAGCTGCCCTGTGACGTCACTCCGGCGCTACCAGACGATCGCATGGGACTGGTCATCTGGTACAAGCAGGGCCATGATTCGCCTATTTATACGTGAGTATTAGAAGTTCTAGAAATATTTGTCGGGATGGTTTTAAAATTCTCTCGTAATTTTGGCAAAGGTCTATTAATACCTGCATCACTAAAGGCTGTTGATGCGTTGCTTATTTTAGAAATATAGATGAAACAAATAAAAATAATCAGCGGTAACTAATTCAGAGCTGCTTTTCAGTAAACATTTTTGTAAAAACAAGTATTCGTACGATCGATTGACAATATAAATAAAATCTTACATTCGTTGCAAAGCAAAACTGTGACAATAATAACAGCTTAGTCCGTAAAACATCTTATTCTCAGTGAAGTCCTCTCCAAAAGTATTTAAAAGAAAACAAAACTTCATCAAAATAATACTTGTTAAACCACATAAGTACCCCAGTCACCTATATCAGTAACACAGACCATATGGATTCCAATCTCGACAAGTGGAGCCGGTATACTCGAAAGTCAGTTTGAATTGCTCTTGACATGATCAGTAATCATTTGTTGTTTAAATGACGAATCAATACGGCGGTTAAAAGCTTCGGGTACTTGAAAGTGGCTTAAAGAATTATGAAATTGACGAAAACTGCCTATTTATTGTCTATACCGATATCCTTATTTTACTACTGCCCGTATCTTTGGTTTAATGGTCGCAAACAACCTGAAGTCTGGCTTTGTGCCCGGTTGATAGCAATAGACTCGCCCCCTATTACGTGAGCCTTAAATATAACTGGCGAAATATGGGAAATATGTGCACCTCTATCTTACCCACAATACAGAAGGATGTGTAGCTGTACATACTTATTTAGGGAGTCTATAGGTTAGTACAACTTTGTTAAAAATAGTAATATGTCTTCAAAGTCTATTTACTTCCATCAAGCAAACAGACCTTGATATCAAACACGTACAGACTTAATAAGTACATTATCGAAACTATTGATTTGATATAATACACCTACGTTATGGTATGTGATTTAATACTGTTAATACTCTATTAACCTCGTGCATCAAAAACGCCGCAACGTCACAAGCTTATTTATGTATTAGTTGATTTTCGCCCGTTTTCATTGTAGCACGGTGCTTTAAATATTTCTGTCACCAAGCGGCATGAGAGTGTGTTTCTATCAGAAATGTGCTAGCAAGCAGCTTAGAGATGCCAGTAAGCGTAACGGAATCTAGGCTTAGCAGAGATGAGGCATATACAAAACTAGTAGCGAGAAACATTTCCCTCAAACGTATTTCCTAAGCTTTTTTTTTTGATATTCGAATCTTTTTGGTAACGCTGACACTAAACTAAATCACGTGTTGGTCGACAACAATTTTTGGGAGTAGAAAGTAATTGTGATGAGCTCATGTGTTCTATATCCATCATAATTTATGATCCTTACCTAGTTATGTTGCGCAATTATTATCTAAATAGATCAGATAGAAAATGACTTGGGTTAAAACAAAGGGTATTTGTGCACGTACAGTCAAGGGTCTTAAATGCGGTGACAATCGTTCAAAGGTAATTTGCCTGTTTATTTAAAAAATAGCTCAATGGTTCACAGCTAATTACATCCATCATAATTATATAGGATCTAAAGTGTAGTTTAATTAGTCGTGAACTATTTACCTTCTTTAACACAGGTTAGCTTGTGCTGATTGCGACTGTACATTTGACCCTTTATGTACAAGACGTAGTTTTGCGAAGATGCAAGTAATACCGCAGGCACCAGCTAGTTCAAAACAAAGCTCAAACTATACGCAAAACTAAGAACATTATTTGACTTCTTACAAACCCCATGGCCGGCTTGGTACGTTTCATAAACAGAACTTAGAGATCACATAAAAACGAATTGGAAATGCAGAATACGGCACACGATCAAAAGTTAGTTCATTTAAACAAAACAAAAGAGCGCTTTTAGTTAGTTTGTTTGCCGTACGAGGACAAGAAGTTGTGGTGTAATGTAGGGTAGTATCACGCTGTCAGTTGGTATATTGTGGGTAGAGATGTATGGGGCTGAAATTAGTGTAGTTTGGGAGTCTTTTGAGTATGTTTTTGAAGTTTTTGTCTAGGTCGTGTTTTATCGTATAATAGTAACTATAAATTGCACTGAGAATATTTTTTGACGTTCTTTAACATTGTAGTAACATTGAGACCATAATTTTTAACGAGTATATCTTTTGCTTTTCAGGCATGTTTGTCATAAACTTAGGCTATGTTTTAGCTATGCAGCATAACAGCGCAAATGTAACTGCCTGATATAATAAAAATCTGTCCATGTAGGTAGCCTAAACACATCTTTGAACCTTTATTAAAATAATCAACCACCACATTAATTATCTTATCTTAAAAGAAACTAAAAAGCACTCAAAAAACCGATAACAGTACTCAAGTAGCGCCGCGGCATAAATAAGTACACATTAATCCTTATAATCTGTCAATTTGGATCCCCTGTTTATAGTGTAAACCGATTCCTGCCACTGTCATAGAGATGTTTTGTTTTTTTATCAATCGAAGGCTTACTCGTGATTAAGTGAATTGGTTTTAACGACGTCGTCATTTAAGGGTTAACGAACGCAGCATTAATTGGTATATATTTGATTGGTTAGTGGTAAAATGTAGGGCATGACTTTGAATGGGATCTATAAGGAAACATAGCTAGATTCGTAAGGAAACATAGCTAGATTTCTAAATAAAAGTTCCTTGCTGAGACTTTATTAGGGTTTTTGTATTGGCAATTATGAGATTCTCTTATGGAAAGTGAATCACACATTACATCACGCCTGCATTCCCCGAGGACGCAGATTATACCTATAGAAGACCCTCATATAATTATAATCAAATCCAAGTTTATAACAGGCGATGACAATACAGGCGTACCATCATCATCAGCCTTTTACTGCTGGGACACAGGCCTTCACTTCGGAGAGTCTCTGTTACCATCAACTGGGTACAAATCCAAACTCCGGCACTGCTGCTGTACCATTGCTGGATCCGGGAACCGAAACCAGAACTTCAAGCTACAAACAATAATAAAGAATACAATTTGCCCAAAATACCTTCCGATTCTTAAACTAATGTCATAATTGCTCACAAAACATCATAATGAAATAACAACAATCAAATAACGTTGAAACTTACTATTGCCTGAAACCATTTAAAAGTAACTGCCAAGCTAGACGCTATTAACTGCATTCACGTAATTATGGACAAATTTTGAGTGAACAGTTTCAGGAAGAATTTTGTACAGGAAAAATAGGTCGGTTTTTTATCAGTCATTTTTCGGGGAGTGTGCGTCGGAATTGCATGAACTGATTCCTCCTAGCCAGTTCAATCATCGGACTACAAGACGTACGGTGATGCGTCATCGGTATATGGTGGACATCCCACCCATACGCACTAAACGTTTTGGGAATACTTTTATTATGCGCACAGCAAAAGAGTGGAATTCCCTGCCGGAGTCTGTATTTCCTAATAGAAACAACTTGGAAGTCTTTAAGTCAAGAGTGAATAGGTTTCTTCTAGGCAAGCGTGCTTCATCATCGACAACATCATCGCTTACCATCAGGTGTGATAGTGGTCAAGCGCAAGACTATTATTACAAAAAAAAATGCATGGTAATTTTATTTATATTTTATGCAAATAAAAACAGGCTTACTTTAAATTTTTAATCCAGAAATTCCAACGTCTGACGTAATTAAACATAAACTACAAACAATATTACATTCTAAATAAATATAAAAAAAACTATTAATTTATTTAGTTAACCGTTGAAATTTATAAAAGCCATACATTCGGAATTAAAATACTTTTAATAATATGTTCAACTATTTTCTAGAATATTTTATTGATAGTTTGGAGTAGTCTAACTGTTCAAAATCATGACAGCTTGTAAAAACATCTCTAGCATGTGTTACCCGATCATCATCCTCCTGCCCTTATACCAATTCATTTGGGCTCGGCGCTTTATATCAACTACTTTCATAAATCTCAATTTGCATCTTAATAGTCTGGCCATATTAATGACTGTCGCAACTTTTTGTGACGTCAAAATGCTTGTCAAAATATTTGAACACCTTTTACGTGAATTTGGGTAGGTTAAAAACGCTCATTAAAAAATATATTCAGAGTAAAATATGGTATTTTATGGTATTAGTCCAAAGAACGAAAAGGAATATGAGTAAATTAAATTAAGGTTCTTTCAAATTTAATGTTGTACCTTTAGTCAAAAAGCCAAACAATATGGACGTTAGGCAGGACTTAGATTTGAGCTCTGATAAAGCCTACTAAGGAACCCAGTTTTCTGGTCTCTTCAGTTCACATCAATTGTGTAGGTTAAATAATGTCACTCACCAATATAAGTTACCTTACGTCATGGCATAGCGTACGCTAACGCTACTCTCCTACTAACATTATAATAATTTGTTTACGGTCATCTCCATGCTTATATAACTAACCGAAGTCGAGGCGGCCTGTTTGTGCCACCATACCGATAACCGAAACGATAAACCGAATCGTTATTTAACTATTTTAGTAGCCGCTATTCAACGCGTTATTTTTTATGTTATGGAGGAGCTTGCTTATAAGTTTCGGTTATTAAAATGTTTGTTAATTATCTCTTAAATCAACAAGTAACACATTTTTAAACCATGTTATCCGATAATTGCCAATTTTTATAGATATCGTTGGTCGCAGGTTAGTTGTAAAGAAATGCAGTAGGTACAGTCAAGGACCAACAGTGCAGTCACAAACACCCAAAGTTAAAGTGCCTATTATTTATTTGTAGGTATTGTAATTTATGCGCGAGCGCTTTACCGAACAATATTATTCAGAATGCGGCAATGCGCTCACGCACCCTCAGAGATAAAAAATAGTATCCCTATTTTATAGTAGGAACCACCGCAACGCCCCCGCTACCTGAGGTAAAGCGTTGTTATTTGAAGCACAAGTTTCAATTTCTGTTTAAAATTGCAATCTTTTGATAATAATTTAATATTAGATCTTTTAAATAGTTTAAGGAGCCACACTTCTAATACTTATTGGCGGAATAAGAAAATACCGTTACTTGTAACGGTATATAACAGTACCAAAGACGAAGTTGTGTCATCTAGTCATCCCTTAGAAATGTTCAGCTTAGATACATGGGTTTCAAATATAAACGTAGGAGACAGTATTAGAGATACCTTAGATAATATGAAACTATGTAAGAAATCATATGATAATAACATCCTGAAAAACATAATAATGGAAGAATTACATACTAAATATTTTGGATGGCTAAAACTA
This sequence comes from Orthosia gracilis, assembly GCA_947562075.1. Lineage (NCBI taxonomy): Eukaryota > Metazoa > Arthropoda > Insecta > Lepidoptera > Noctuidae > Orthosia > Orthosia gracilis. The sequence goes on along the minus strand of OX387266.1, from coordinate 7,721,662 downwards.
TATACGGATGGTTCTAAAATAGGAAATGTTCTTGGTGCTGCCTTTTACGATCCGAGGCACAATATTAAAGGTTTATTTAAAATGTGTAACAGTAATATATGTATTATGACGGCGGAGCTCGTTGCAATATCGAAGGCTCTTACATATTTACAAAATGCGGAAATCGATAACAATAGGATTGTCATTTTTGTAGACAGCAGAAGTGCTCTGCAGCATATAGTTCGATGCGCCTCTGGCCACAGAGGTGTCTCGATAACATATGCTATATTAAGCCAAATATGGTATTTCACATGTAATAATATTGATGTGATATTGCAATGGGTTCCGTCACATGTGGGTTTACGGGGGAACGAGGAGGTGGACCAATTAGCAAAGACTTCTGTTGTGGACGGTATTGAGCTGAATATTACTCCGAGCTACTTTGAACTTCTGCCAAAATACAAAATTGAATGCTCTAATAATTGGAAAGAATATTTTAATAAAATGTCATTAGAAAAGGGAATTTGGTACAAGACATTGCAATGTGAACCTCCTCGTATTCCTTGGTTTGCCAATATTAAGCTTAATAGAAAGTTTGTAATAATAGCGCATAGACTACGGTCGGGACACGTTCCACTCAACAAGTTTCGGCACTTAATGGGGAAAAGTTACAGTCCCAACTGTGCACAATGTGATGTGATGGAGGATGTCCATCACTTGTTGGTGGAATGCGTCAAGACCCGAGCTGCTAGAGAGGTGCTGATGAATACCTTTAAAATTAATTTGATAGATGTTGGCTTTGTTCAAAGTATATTATCAGAGCCTGTTTCGAATGCAGCTATTTTACTTTACAAAATAGTATATAAGGTTTTTAAGTCGGAATAGCGTTAAAATCCTGTATTAGTTTATGATGGGGCTGGCGTGGTCGTATTGTGACCAAAAGCCCCTAAATTTATAGTAGATAATAAAAAATAAAAATAAAAGTTTCAATTTAACCACTTTAACAAATAAACCGATGAACTTTTTTATCTTGCACGATAATCGAATCATTTTAATCCCGTATAAAAGTACAAAACCCTAAAAACTAAATTTGTTACATCCAAGCAATTATTTGTCATCAATATACTCAAAGTCCTATAAAAAATTCGTCATTGATATATCCCGGGATTTAAACTAAAGTGAAAGTCAAAGTCAAAGTAAAAATATATTTATTCAACTGGGCCAAAAAGCGGCACTTTTGAACGTCAGAGATTTAAAATAAAATTTACAAGTAATGAAAATTGATTCTACCGTGCATTCGGAAAAGTAGCTTGTTATGGAGAAGAACGCACAAGAAACTCCATACTTACTCTTTTAAAAAAAAAAATGTGTTTTACAATATTTACATAATTTACCCTGCAGTAATTTATTTTAATGTACTCAACCTATTCCAATCCGTGTTAATCATCGGTACACTGTACACTAATGTTTCAAGTCACAAATTTATTGAAATTAACTACATAGAACGACAATAAGGGAATATTAAGAACATTCAATATTAAAACAATCAAAACAACAACAAGCGATGAGGCACCACCCGTGTCGAACATAAGAGATAAAAAACACTATTCCTATAAACAATAAGGGATGGCAGCACTATTGCTAGAAATGTTAGGGCTGTTATCGCGCTCCCTGTCGCTCCTCGGACATTTGTTTAGTCACGTTTCACGTGACGTTAATAATAATCCATATTTCTCCTAGATTAAATTTCAAAAATACATTTTCATGAAAGATAAAATAAAACGGTATTTATTCAAGTAGAATTGAATTTGTTTGAGTGGTTATTAGTAGCAAAAACAGTAAAAGTCCTAAATCGCGCTATTTAAGTTTTCGTCGTCCTTTGTATGAGTATAATCGCGGCGGTCATACTTTCGGGAAGTCCCTTTCTACGCAGTGAAGTAGTTCGGTGGAGCTACCCTAAATCCATCCGCCCACAGTTAAATCCGCCTACAGTTGATACCACGTAGCTGGGGGTTGTGTACACGTCTCTCACGGGTGGACGTATACAGATATAACACAGCGCATCAGGTGCCTGTTATCAAACTCGTGACTCATTCAGATGTCCGCCTCCGGGAGGAAAAAGAGGGATATCAACCGGTCGTGTGCTCGTAATGATTACCGAAACAACATAAGAGCCGATGTGTCTCGCGTGGATCAACGTCTTTAACACACGAAAGGTCCTCAACCCCACTGATGTAGAAGATTTGACTTCCTTTTTTGTTTCACATAGTCTTTCAGACTTCAGTTCTTTTTTTTTTACAAGGAGTTATGGAATAAGAAGACATGTTGCGCTGACCCTACATGAATTGGGATGACGGCAAGGGTATTATCATGACGATTTTCAGATTTCGAAAAAGATTATTTTTTATTATATTCTTGTAATAGCTAAAACCTTGTGTTGAATCAAAGGTACTAAAAATAATCTTACTTCTCATCCTACTAATATTATAAATATGAAAGCTTGCATGCTTGTATGTTTGTTAATAACGACTCAGTAAGCGGACGAACTTGGTTGAATAACACTAACAGACCATAGCCTGGGTTGGGACATAGGTTACTTTTTATCCTCATAGTACCTACGTTCCCGTGCCCAAGTCCTTAAAAAATGTAAGTGATAAACCCCGGGATTAATACGAGTATTATGATCCCCGGATTTCAGAGGAAGTAACATCCAATCTGTGTTTCTTACTTTTTTGAAAGTTTTGGGAATATTTTCATTGTGTGTAGAGCTAAGGTGTGGAATTCTCTGCCGGAGTCTGTGTACAACCTTGGGGTTGTAGCTAACGGGGACAGTTCACGTCCAAACACAGTCCGCTTCAATTGTAAAGACTACTAGGTCTTTACCTAACTAAATTAAGGCGAACTGTTTTTACTTTTGGTGTATCTATAATAAGCGCAAAAGTTTGTGGAGACGGATAGGGGGCTGGATGGAAGTTTGTTACTCTTTCACGTAAAAACTACTGAACAGATTATGATGAAACACTACAATAATATAGCTTCTAGTTCACAATAACACAAGCTATAATTTACAAAGATATCGGGGCAAGTACTAAATTACACGCGGGTGGGGCCGTGGGACAGCTAGTATACTTATAGATTCTTTGTTTCGTGAAAAACAACAGCAAACTGACCCGATCTGACTGTGCCAAAGCTATATTAAACTTTGGAGACTTGACATTTTGTCGCCAAATAATTGCTGTATGAGTGTTTGAAATATTTTCGTACTAGTGCGTTATTAGTTTTAATATTAGTTCTGAGGATTTTGTGGCTTCATCTTTATATTGTGAATTTTTCGAAAACTTTGGCACAGACTTTTAGCGAGGTAAAAACTTAAATTAAATCTGCATTAAGATTTGATTGGATTCATTATTATTGAAATAAAAATTATATCTAAAAAAGTAGTCCATACTTACCCACGAGTTATATGAAACCAGGCTTTTAAATTATTTGAATTAATATGAATGAGCTAGCGCTTTTCGAGATGGTGTCGGGTGCCAATTTAAGTTGATTTGTGTGAATTTTGACAATGCGGTTTGTAGCCGTAGCCGCCAGGTGTCACAAATCACGTCTGATTAACAAATCGTCTTTGTTCGCAGACTGGATACTCGAGAAGGCTTGACGTCACACTGGGCGGATTCTACGCTAGGAGCCAGAGCTACCTTCAGAAGCGACACTAGACCTGCAGTACTGGTCCTCACTAAGTTAAGGTGAGCAGTTTTTATGTTATATCATTTTGTTGCTGAATACGGAAGACCGAGGACGGTATACCATGGTCCAGTTTGGAAGAGGCCTAAGTACAGTTGCGGTCTGCGAAATGCTGAATTTATTCATATTTGTCTTTTTGCTTTGAGCCTATTCGATAAGACTGGCTGGCAGTCAGTAGATTTTTGTATAACTACGAAGTATCGTTACTGTAAATATTAATTTTAATTTTATGTGCATATTCATTTTAAATATATCTCAGTTAATCATCCAAACGGAGTTATAACGAATCATATTGTGATTCGTAATATAACAATACATTTTATTTTGACGATTGAATCACATTCATTGCGTTATTTGTGCTGACGAGCAGACGAATTTTCTAAATCCTCCTGATTATGATAGAAAGTATGTTACACAATTTCGGTGCTGGATTAACTGTTTGGACTGGCAATGTTCAATATCAAAATAAAATTACAGAATTTTGGCCATTTGTTCACAATAAAACAATCTCTCTTCATTTTAAAACATTTAAAATCCCATCCAAACTAAAACGATGATTCCTCCATTACTAAAACCTAGATAAAACAAACTACAAAGAGAAACTAAAACCCAGTTGGACATAACTCGGCTCGTACATCCGACGCTTTATAGCCCAAAACATAACAAAACATGGTATTAATTAAGGCGGGAATACAACGGCGCAATATGTATAATATCTGTTAACCAACGGTATAATATCTGTTAACCTAGAGAATGTGGACCAGTGTAATGTTTTTCTATACCAAATATTACCACTTAGGAGTGTAGCTTAGTTTTAGTTTCATGAAAAATTTTAGAAGTTTAAAACAGACGTATGTTTTGCTTAATACGCATATTATATACTAGCTTTTGCCCGCGGCTTCGCCCGCGTAGAAAGTATTTTATTATCCCTAAGGGTCATTACACCGAGTTTCCTATAGTGTGAATCCAGGTTATAAACTAAGTGAGTGCAAAATTTCATACAAATCCGTTCAGCCGTTTTGGCGTGATTGCTAAAACGTAAACATTCTCCAACTTTCACACAATAATATTATTGTGATGAATGATATGAATTTTAATGTTTAGAATTCATATCATTTCTTTCTTTCCAAAGGGTATCGTTATCCAAGAAACTAGATTGTAGAAGTCACAGTCACTCCATGTAATATACTGATGTTCAGCTTCATTCGGTTAGACTGCAAGCCGACCCCAACATATATTTTTGAATTTAGATAAAAGACTAAAAAGGTTCTAACTTATTTAATTTTTATGATTTAGGTCGTAAAAAGTGATTGCTATTTAAAAAAATGTTACAAGGCTGACTGACAGTACTCTAGTCGTTAGCCGTTACTGGCTACAGAAAGTTGAAAAATCTCAATAAAAACCAATTAATCTTTAAAAAATTAGAAAGTAAACTTAATCGCTTCTGAAATGTTTTTTTGCATTACTTAAAAATATTACAAGGCTGACGCAATATTCTAGCCGCTAGCCGTTACTGGCTACATAAAGTGGAAAACTCTCAATTCATTATTAAAAAAAGGAGAAAGTAAACTTAATGCCATCTGAAATGTTTTCTGCAAATTACAAACAGCAATTTTGCACTATAGATTCTTAATAATTCCATACCTTTTAGATTTTTTTTTTACTTGGGTCTCCCAGGCCATAATACTGATTAATTTTAAAAAGAGAATGTAATAAGTAGTCTATTTCTTTTTTTATTTTGAGATGATGCACCGTTCTTGATGTTTGGAAAATAGCAGGTTTTCTTCTGATTCTCGTATCGATTACTTTTTTCCTCAAGTACTCAGTATTAGAAGCGATTTAAAAAATCTCATGTTGTGTTGAAAATGTGTCTAGTAAGGCATTACGTCTACCCAACTATGTTGTGGCCGGCTTCTTGTGTATATGTGTATAGTGTACGCAGTTGAAAACCAATATTTTACATGGAGCGACTACCAATCTGACCTCTACAACCCGGTAAACTGGGTAATACACAAGGTTATTGATAATGTCTAAACCTTAACTTTATTACCTACATTATCAAGGTCATCGAGGAGTTTTAAGTTGGTCCAGTAGTTTCGGAGCCTATTCGGTACAAACAAACAAAAAAATTTTTCCACTTTATAATATTGGTGTAGATAATGAAGAAACACTTCTTTATTGTTCTTCCATGTTAAACCCGTTACCCAATACCAAATCAATTAATACACGTTCAAACACCAAATTTATAATTCCGATTAGATTGGTATGGAATCCAGGGAATGCAGGGTTAAAATGTATGGGATTTTGAATAACAACATACTTCCATCTTGTTTCCAATTAAACAGATGTGTAAAAAATTCCGCGATGATTGATCTGGGGCAATTACTGATTGGTAATATATATAATGACGGCGCGCTGATTATCGATTAGATTTAATTATGAATTACGAAATTATTTCATTACGATTTGTTGTTAATCGTAACTAGATTTTTCAATATTGTTTTAGTTAGTCGATTAAGTAATCGATAATAATAAAAATATGAGCGGGTAACCCCGAATAGAGTAGTAGGTGTCGCCACGAGTAATGGCGGTCGTCATTCTGTTGACAGCTGCCGAACGAAGTGGACACGTGCTAACCTATTGGCTCGTAATCCATTTTAATCTTGTTTATTGTGTGTGATTTTATGTAATATTGCGGATTAATCAAATAATAAGACGTTGTACAATACCAGTGTACTTTTATTTTAAAATTCCGACCGTTACAACGCCCACAATGGATAGTGACAACCAAGACCGCTATAAGGCCCCTTCTGACGCTCCTGCATATATGTATACGTTTCGCGAGGTATTAATTAGTATGTGTTTGGGGAAACATGATATATTATGTTAACTGCTAAGGGATTTTCAAGGAGATAAGTGGGTTAAATCTTTTGATCATTAATTCGAATGATGAACTATTTCTCGGAAACTAAATTAAGCTAATTAAAACAATTGGCTGTGTTTAATAATCGGTATATCTACCTTCCTATATACCGCCCGCGTGGAGTAAGTATTGCTATCTTAATAAATAATAGGCTGAAATAAATATTTTTGACTTTGTTGTCTATTATATTTATTATTTCAAAATACGTTCAATAGTTTTTGCGTGATAGAAGAGTAGATTTTCGCGTTTTTAATAGAACTAGGAAGTGCTGATACGAAAGAAACCTCCACTACAAAAAAATGCATCGTCTAATATCGTTGATTACGTTAGCGTTCTCTTCGGGGGCTAAGCTGAAGATATATTAGTCCCGGGGCTAGAGCAAGTGCGATATTTATTTATTTATTTATTATATGCTTTATTGTACACCTTAAAATACAATTATAAGAAGAAACTTAAAATTAATACATATACAATGGGCGGCCTTATCGCAATCCGCGATCTCTTCCAGGCAACATGGTATGGACAGTAATAGTCTGGACATGAAGTGGGGTTGTCATCGGTGTGACAATAATTTTTTCAAAATACTATATTATAATAGATACACAGATAAATATATATGCTATGTAATATATACATAAATACATACATACTAAATATAATGGCAATAGAAATAAATTATGAATGACTCTATTGATAACCACAATCACAGTGTCAGCTTGAAATCAACACGCTAAGACGAAGACAGCGACAGGTAATGTTCCTTTACAAGTCTTTTGAACACAGGCAATGATTGAGCACGTTTGATTGGATCTGGCAAAGCATTCCACAGACGAGTAGCCTGGACAGTAAAGGATTTATCCAAAAAAGTCCTGCAATGTGTTGGAATTTGAAGTCGCAAGTTATCTGATGACCTAAGCAATTTTGTGTGGGAATCGCGGAGAAACTGAAAACGTTTCTTAAGGTAAAAAGGGGTGGAAGGAGTAAAGAGCACATTATATAAAATGGAAAGAATATGAGCATTCCGGCGAAGGCGAATTGGCAACCACTTGAGCTTCACACGAAATTCAGAAACATGGTCATACTTGCGCAACCCGAATATAAACCTTATACAAACATTTTGAAGCCGCTCAAGTTTATCGAGTTGTTCTTGAGTAAGGTCAAGATAGCTGGCATCAGCATAATCGAGTATGGGTAAAAGAAGAGATTGTGCAAGCACAATCCTGGTGGCAGTCGGAAGAAAATTACGCAGTCTCCTCAAAGATGCAGCAGATGCAAATAGCTTGCGGCCAACCTCCTGCAGTATATATTAGCCACTCGATGAGTTGACTGCAGGGTTACAAGAAAATAGATTGGCGGAAGGTGGGGAAGCACGAGCCATTATTTTTGTAAAAGTCACCTCTTGAATATGCAGTTTTTGAAGTTTTAACGTTGTGTTCATGAAATTGGTTAATTCAAACATGACGACGATGGAGACGTGTTAAGAACAGGCGAGATGAAAGTTACAAAAATCTGCAATGTTTTGAGTGGGTTGATTTGTCTAAATAATTAAAACTATGTATGTTTTGTAATTCAGAGTACTTGCTAACTACAAATATAAAATTTAAACATTGGCATTATTTTGAATTTGTAGTCATAAATCTGGTCAAGAAATTGGCACATTTTTTATATTCAGTTATCGTGACTTCTGCATGTAAGTACATATGAAATGTAACGTTGCTCGGAGCAAAATTCTTTCGAATCCATATATTGCTCGATGTCAGACTAGTTTCATCAATTTATCGCTTCCAAATGGTTTAGAAAATTTAAAGTACGGATATGACATATCGATTCAATGACAAAAGTCTTATCGATGCAATCGCTATTAGGTTTTATAGTTTATCGAAAATAATATGTCAACACTATTTTTATAAAAAGAAGTATGTGATGTTTTAGTGAGTGAGGGTATTATAAATGCCGTGTTGTTAATTCCTCGATAAACCTATTTCTCAGTAACTACAAAGGTATAAAAGTTTTTATGTGTGTCTTTGTCAGTATGAATGTGGGTCTTGGTAGTTTGTAGCGAAAAAACGTTTCATCCTTGCAATGGCAATTAACCTAATTTTCTGTGTTAAATGTTCTGTCAATTTTAGCTTACATATTATTCATCAAGTAAATAGTAGACGGCATTTAAGACACTTTTTCGAAGCTTTATCATCAATTCAAATCAAGCTTTCGAAGTCAATCAATATAGCCGCAATGTCGATACTAAAATATATCTGGCGCACCTAAAGATGTCACTGGGGTACCAAAGACCTTCTTAAATCGGCCTCCGCGAGTAAATTCACAGGGTTACCTTTAATTAATTCATAAACAAACTTTCACTGTAGGGCTAAAGCTGGCATCCCGAAAAGAAAGTGTTTAGTGCCTACATTTATGCTAGCAACAGACTTAGGTAATCAAGTAGTAGAGCATGAGGTCAAGATTCACAGGTTGAGCAAATTGTTATTGAGTTTTTCCAGAAGTCTGGATTCGTGCCTGGTTGATGGCAATACGCTCGCCCTTTGGGGAAAACAGGCGTATTATTATGATGTGTTAGCTCTGTTATAAAACTAATAAAACCTTCCTTGTCACAGACCTGAAGACAGTGGACAGTACAGATGTCGCGTGGACTTCATCAAGTCACCTACCAAGAACACAAGACTGAATCTTACCGTGCTGAGTAAGTATTTACGTAAACCAAATGATACTGAGTAGAACGTAAGTATGTTGTTTGTAAAGATTAGATTAGGTTTTGGAAGAGCAAGCGATGTAGATGTTTAGTAGGGTTCGTAGACAGAACAGTCTTTTTAATTACTCTTAGAGCATGAGAGCTGCTATTGGTTTCTTAAAGCTCATTGAATGTCAAATGTTGTTAAAATTCAATGATTTTATCACAGAAAATTATTTTTAATTCTTAGGCTTTCAGAAACCGATATTAAGTTTATGAAATCTTATTGAATAGTTCCTTTCAATCTACTTCATTGATCTAGTAGTCAGAAGGGCGACTACGAAACATGGGTCCTGGTTGCGATGCTCGGGCCTTGCGTTTAGCTGGTATTTCCACTAGTAATTATTCAGTAGCTGCCAAGAGTCAGGGTTTGTAGCATTTGTGTCATGACAATTGGCTGCCTCCTATATTAGGTATAACTTTAATATAACTGACGAAATGCGGGTGTCCCGTTCATTCAACACTACTTTCTCCTGTGACCTTTATTCGAGCACGATACTCATTATTATTATTTTTGTGTGCAGTACCGCCAGATCGGCTGATAATCCTGAACCATGGGAGTAACGAGGTCCGAGGTGTGCTCGGTCCTTATGATGAAGGAACTGAAGTCAACCTGACATGCATCGCTGTGGGGGGTAAGGAACTGCTTCAGTTTAACTGCTTGTGATACAAAACATTAGATTTTAAAATGAATTAAATAAACTGCTATCCGAACAAGCAGCTACAAGTAAATAAGAAGAAAACTCGGATTTCTGTAAACCCAGATAAGTCCTAGATCAGTAAATATGCCTGTTGTTCTTAAATGATGACCGAAAAAATAAAAAACTTAAGTTGCTGTTAGATTAATTAACATCAAAATCAATAATACATTGCAAGTAAAATAGCGCCAACTCTACTAAGTGTTATCGTACTATTTTCAAGAGAAAAGTATGTAGTTTCATGATTCTCCCTCAGATAGCCCCACGCACAATCTACTAAACACCAAGTAGGTACCTACCATTCGACAACATAAAAAGGCAACCATGATCACTCCTATAAGATCACTGTAATTAAATCCATTTCCAATATGCTTAGTTCACTACCTTTTCGTTAGCCTTTTTACCTCAATTTCACCCCCTCTTACACGCTTAACATGTCAGGGGTGTGTTTTGAACAACGGTTTATTCTGAGCCAATGGGAACGTGTAACGTGTATTAGACAGCTCTACAGGGGTGACGCTGACCTACGTAGTGCGCTGTTTAAGGGAACATTACCTATTTATGTACGATAGTAATATGGGTTTGTTAGAAAACTAACAATGTAGTTTGTGTCGTATATTTCTTTTTTCATTGGTTAAATGTCCTTGGTATTCCTCTTCATCACAATGAACTCACTTTCAACTAAATACCTGAGCACTTGAATGCTATATTTTACCCGCACAATTTTTTGGGTAAAATACTACTGATTATAATTTTTGAAGACTATATAAAGCCCTTAACAATTCGAAAATAATTTATTCTGGCTACCTAATACTTTCTAAAGACAAATATTTATGTTTTTCTTTTTCAATTTCTCGCCTCTCAAATCACGGTTCCCATCAGAAACATGTTGATGTAAGCCCGGTCACTTCTCCTGACACTTGTTTATTAGAAAAAAAGAGCAATCTGATAAAAAAGGTCGTCTTGTAAGACTTGCTTTTTATTGTTGACTCAGTGGAGGTACCCAGTTTAGGCCTCTGTCAAAACAGATTTGCAATAAGATCGGACACCGTGTTTTCTTCAGTTATTTGTAGAATAATCTACTTGTTATCTCAGGGTGGCAATGGCAACTGAACATTAATCATAATCTGTCTAGCCTTTTTCCAACTTTGTTGGGGTCAGATTGTGTGAAAGACTATAGACTAGAAAAGATGTCCCTATTGCGATGACGACGAATAGAGATATATGGATGACGCAGACATACTGCGCCGACCACATATTAATTGGGATAAGGGCAGAATGATGATTTTGGGTCGGCTGTCAGTCTCACCAGGTACAGCTGGATATCAGTAGGTATTTAACATAAAGCATCTGGATATCTGTTCTTCACATCCCAGTAACTGGGTCTTCTACTTCTTTTCGTGTGAGCATGTGCCTACCTCTGGTATCAGAGTAAATTAAGCCACCTCTGGGAACCCCACAGGGCTCTGACTTGGTTATATAAGTTCAGGTTTCCTCACGATGTTTTCCTTCACTATTGCCTGTGTTGTCAAAGATAAACTTAGAAAGTACGTAATATGAATTAAAAAAAAGTCAACTTGGTTCTTGCCCGGATTTGAACCCACGACCTCAAGCACAAGATGCGAGATTTTAGCCATTGGGTCCCCATGACACTGGGTAATACCACTTAGTAAGATTGGCTGTTCGGGCTTATGACTACCCTTATATCATAGCTCATATTTTTGTATGAATGTTTGTGCACTTCAAGTCGCAAAAACTTTCTCACATAGCTTTAAGTGTGGCGCCTACATAAGACTGCAACAACCTGTATCAGCTGTCACCAAAGGTTGTTCTATTTTCACGAAAAATGTCTGATTCACGCACACGATTTGGTCGTGGTAAAGGGGATAAACGGTAGCGAGTAGCATTATGTTGACAATAAGTTGTGCTGAGAATACAAAGACATTAGTCCCAATATTTTTGTGGTGCTTAGTGGGTCGGGAAATACTACACGCTGCACCAGCTTTCTGGATACTTCAAATCCACACTTTTATCACATCTGCTCCTGTAGTAGCGTGTGAAATCAAAATGTAGATTTTTACTGTTAATTTTATTTTAATTGTATTCTGGTACACAACGATCCAACAGTGATCCTCTAGTAACTAAACTAATAATTGCGGATCTTTTTAGTTTTAAACAAAGTATGCCTGCTGTTTCTGTATTGCCGAGAAATTCTAAAAAAAATATGCCCGCTGTCTTTCAGTATTGCCCAACAACTCTCAAAAATATTTCCGCTGTCGCTCCCAACTTGTACCACACCCCGCACCCTTACTTGACATGGGTATACAGGGGCCGCCATTGTTTTACACGATTTTTTAACTCACTGGCGCCATTCTCCGCTTACAATGTAAATTATACCATTATATGTCTGGCCTTTTGTACCCCATCAGTAATTATGTAGGTTTAAAATTGCCGGTATTTTGCAAACTTTTTGGGCGTAAATAGGTTTTTTTTAGCTTTGAGGAGAATAAGTAAGGAAATGGTGTGCATTTGGAGATTTTTTTAAAGTTTCGAGGAAAATTTTTCGATATCTGCTCATGGAAAGTATTTTTCACCGTTTTCCGAAGGGCACGTTTAAAGGTAAAAGGTTGCGAGTTTTCTTTACTTACTTTTCGTTTGACTTTTTTTAAAGGTGTGAAAATGTTGAAAAAATTGTCAGAAGCATACCTTTGCGTCAAAAAATCTTAAAAGAATAGGCGGACAAGGTTAAATTATGAAGAAAAACTAACTATGTGTAAATGACGTGTCAATGTTTTTTATTTGGGTAGGTAAAGTTATTTAAGTCAGTTATTCGCAACGGAAGATAACTTTTGGGATGACGACAATAGTATATCTAATACCTTACCGTTTTTCCAGGTCGTCCAACCGCCAGGGTATCTTGGTGGAAGTCACACGCACTCCTCGCCAACTCAGAAGCGAGGGCCACCGTCTCCTTCAGGGTGCAGAGGTCTGACTACGGCACTGATATTACTTGTCAGGTAATATGCAGCATTAATGTCAAAAAAGTAAGATGCTGAAAATGAAAAATGAAGAAAAAGTGATATTCTGCCAGAGATAACGATTGTCTAAAATTCAGTGTTTGTGATACGGTTCGGTTCGGTTTGTGATTGACCACTCGTGATAATTCGGTTGAACTTTTTTCTTCGTTGATCGACACAAGAGGTTGTACAAAACGATGTTGCTTCAAGTGTCTTCGGTTAAGATCATTCAAAACTAGTCTGTCCTACAATATCGATGACCATCGATAATAATCATATTAACTTAGGTACCCTTTTATTCCATTGTGACCGCTTACAGTGAGTCTCATCAGAAGGATTAAAGTCACCCAAAGGGCAATGTGATCGAATCAGAAATGAAGACATCCGCAAGAGAAACAAGGTTACCAACATAGCCCGAACAATTGCTAAACTTAAGTGGCAGTTGCAGAATCATCATCGCTTACCATCCTTATCAGCTTACCATGAGATATTAGTCAAGCGCGAGCCTACAGACGATAAAAAAAAGAACGGCTGGTCGTTGGGCCGAAAAGTTCTGAAGTGGTGATCGCGTAACCGCTAAGCGCAGCGTTGGAAGGCCTCCCTCTAAGTGTTGTGAAGACTTGGTCAAGGCTGCGGGAGTTCGGTAGATGCAAGAAGCATCGGACCGATCACTGTGGCGTCGCTTGGGGGAGGCCTTTGTACAGCAGTGGACATCTTTTGGCTGAAATGTTGAAGATAATGATGATGCTTTCCTTTGTTTTGATAATGCTTTCCTTTATTAATTTGTTCACAGGCTGTAACAGATCCGCTAATAGCTCCCATCTCAGAAAACATATCCATTGATGTCAATCGTAAGTACTTTTAATATCTAGATTGCTGTTTTTCTGCTAGTGTTGCACCACAAGCAGTGAATAAATAAAATTGTCATATATTTTCACGTGATTAAAAATTTGTTTTAGCTGTGTGATAAGTTACTTCAGTTACCTACATATTTTGAACAGATAAGGCTTTTTTGCAATGTTTCTATCTTCTTCATTAGTCAGTCGCCTTAAATTGTTATGTGTTACCGACTTTCAATTACCGCACCCTTCCAGACACAGATAATCAAAGTAAACAAGCAAAAACTAAACTCAACTTAATGTTCAAACAACTGAAAGCTTCAATATCAGCGCTAAGCACATCACTATCCTAAGTTTAATCTCTATACAACGTCTGCAGGAACGTTGAATCAACGAACGGTAACCTAACTCTGACTTAAGTAGACGAATTCTTATTAGATATTCATTAAACTTAAATTTAACGTAGATACTCAGATTGGAGCATTTTCTTATTATTGGAGTATAGTTAATGATTGGAGTAATTTCTATTATCGAAGTCATTAATAGTAGGTTAAACCTTTGATCCAGTTGTCAAATGAAGTATCAGCTCTTTGTGAAGGAGCTCATCTGAGGAAGTATTGCCAACATACCAAATCTGTAAACATAGGTATTTAAAAAAAATACACTAAAGTAAACTGTCGATTATAATTTCGTGTCGATTACTGTCAAAATAGGATTTGCCTAGTTTGAAGGACTGGTGTCTCTTACTCATTTATATAAAACTCTTGCTTTATCTCGGTCCTGTGGCCTGTTTCACATGAGCTGAGCATTTTTTCCGGTATAAAATTTTCCTATGACTTCTGTGATTGTGTAGCTCTATCAGTGAAATACCTTTCATAATCAAATCAGTACTTCTAGAAATTATTGCTGCAAAAAACAATCAGCTTTCCTGTCTCAATATTAGTGCAGATTCCAGCTTTGTCCCTTGTCCATAAACTACTGTGATCACTTACCATCAATAAGGCCGTCTGCTTGTTAGCCCATTAACTTTTCTCACTATAAGCTCCTTAATACAACCTACTTTTAATGCATTTAGCGTTTTTTTTCTCTTATTTTAGTTCCCATATCTCGCTGTAACATTACCGTGCATCCCCGATTGACATATCATTACCGACACAGATTTAGTATACATATTTGTCCATGAGTTACACGTACTATACCCCCTCCTCCCTTCCCTTTCATACTCAATACACAAAATCTTCTATTTCTCTCCAATGAGATGGGATTATCTTGTCGATATGTATACGCATGTTATTATATTTATTTGTACGTGTGCGCACAGAAGTGGTCTGAGGTTTAGTTTAAGTTTAGATTAATATTGATGTTTGAACTTTAGTTGTGTAAAGGTGAAAGTTGAGGCAGTGTTTTAGGATCATGCTGAGTCATGGGTGGGGATTTGTTTATGAAAATAATCTTTTGGTTTGAAGGTCTTTAAAGATACGACGAAATTAGAAGAATAAAAATAGTGTAGGATATGATGAAATAGCAACGAAAGTTGTAAAATTTGTGTCAAATAACATAACCGTACATATTAGCCACATTATTAACTTAGCCATCAGCACCGGAGTATTTCCTGACGGCTTAAAAACAGTCATAGTCAAACCGCTTCACAAAAAGAATTGCAAGGAGGATGTAGCCAACTATAGACCGGATGCTTTAATTCCTATATTTTCCAAGGTGATAGAAAAGATTATATATGAATCAATCAATAACTTTCTGACAAAATACAACATATTATGTAATGAACAAGCAGGCTTTAGAAAAAATAAAAATATTAATACAGCAATTTATGATTTTATACACGAAGTAATGATAAATGTTGATAATAAAACACCTATTTGTGCCATATTCACAGACATGACTAAAGCTTTTGACTGTGTCAATCATGAGATTTTATTAAACAAGCTTAATATCTACGGTCTAAGGGGAAATGTGCTGAATCTCTTAAAATCCTACCTCAGCAACCGCACCCAACATACAGAGATTTCCAGAATTTGTCTTAAATCTAAATGTGAACAAAAATATAAATCTGAAGGTAAAATTATTAAATTCCGTGTACCGCAAGTATTGGGCCCCCCGCTATTTTTGCTATATATAAATGATCTGCCCCGTCAAATACTAAATCCAATGGTACTATTTGCCGATGACAGCACAGCACTGATAAAATGTACAAATGTTAATAATTATGAACAGGATATTAATATTAACCTTAGAAAGATTATTGATTGGCTTGAGAAAAACAACCTGGTAATAAACATACCTAAGACTAATGTGATGCATTTTCACCAACGTAAAATTCCACCGACCGTCAATGTACAGTACAATGGACAAGTTGTTAATCAAACCAAGGTCGCGAAATTTTTAGGAATTTATATCGACGATCAATTAACATGGTAACCGCAAGCAGAAGAGGTGTGCAAAAAGTTAAGCACTGCAGCATATGTTGTTTATAACCTGTCGAAAAAAGTTGAATGAAATACTGCTTTAGTAGCATACCATGGTTTAGTTGCATCGGTCTTGAGGTTTGGAATAATTTTTTGGGGTATTTGCAGCCTAAGAGATAATATATTTAGAGCCCAGAAACGTTGTGTCAGAGCTATATGTAGTATCAAACCTAGAGATAGCTGTGAACCTTTGTTTAAATCTTTGAAAATTCTAACTTTTCCGTCGTTGTATATTTTAGAAATGGCAATTTTTGTAAAATTAAATAAAGCACTATTTGCTAAGTTCTCGGATGCCAAAAAGGTCCTTTGAGAAGCCAATACAAAAACCTTTTAATTACCGGTAGTTATAAAACAGCACTGCTGAGGAAGAGTGTACTCTGCATGGGTCCAATCATATTTAACAAATTACCAGACAGTTTAAAAAATAACACTCTCCAACAATTTAAAAATCAACTTAAGTCGTTCTTGATACAGAAGTGTTATTATTCAATAAGTGATTTTTTGAATGACCCTATGTGTGACATTTCAACAGAACTATAGTTTTTACATCTAATTTTCTATTTCATTATTTTACCCTTTTATTTTTTTGATACAGAAATTCTGTTATTCGTAATGTGGTTATCTTATTTGTTTTATTTTTCTATTATGATCCTGTGTATGACATTCCAGCAATTTAATATTATTGACATTATTTGAAATCTACTTTTTGTGCTTAATAATTTTTATTGATACTGACATTATTTGTTAAATTTTTGCATGCCAAAACTCAGGCAGAATGTACCCGGCTCACTATATTTTATAACAACATTATTGTATATTACCTACATTCGATGCGAATAAATGATTTGATTTGATTTGAATTGTTATGCAGGTAGGGTCCGGAATAATTTCGGAAGGATGGTACCACCTCCTGTCCGGCCTTTGTCCGGCGTTCTATTAATTTGTCTGGATTTGTCTCTTGGAAATTTTGTTTTTTTCAAGAATGATGATCCTCTAAAATAGTTTCTCATTTCATATTTTCAGATCACGAATTGTTTGCAGTCGGATTATATTTTTTAAACATTTTTTGTAAGTAAGTCTCGTCTAATGTCTGGACTTGTTATTAAAAGTAGGTCATTGTAAGGTACAAAGAAAAAATATTACATAATTTCAATAGTTTTTGTCAACGTCAAGGCATTTATTTTAAATTGGTACTTTTGACAAGACGTATATTTTTAAGTCGATTTTCTACAGAAATAAATAAGCATATGATTTGACCAGGCTCCCAAATTACATACTCAAAATGCCAATTCAATCTCACAAGAAAAATAAAAAACATTCCCCACAAAACTCACAGATTTCAACAACAAAGGCCACGGCAAAAATCCAGTCAGAATCCCTTCTGGGAACCTTTTAAATGCTACATTGTCGCCAAAATCGTGACCTCTCGCAAATTAAGGCAATGCCAAAAAGAATCCGAACGAAATAATCATGGTGTACTGCGAGTTATGTACACAACTCGCAGATGATAATCTAAAGCAGTCTGATTGACAGCGTAATATACTTCTTTTAGCGATTGTACCGACACGGATGGGAGTTGTATGGATGCGGCGCTTGTATTGTTTTGTTTTTGTTTTTGAGTATGTGAAATTGTTGATTGATATTTTTGGATATGTGGTTATTTATTTTTCGAGATCAGAGTGAGGTTGATAAAGCTTCTTAAAAACATGTATTAAACAGTGAAAATGATGATGGTGGGCTGGAAATAGCCCTTGGGTAGATAATATGAAATTTGAAAAAGCGTAAAACACGTTTATGAATATTTCATTCTTTTTTATCAACGACAGAGGCTCCCGGACGAGGTTGACCACTATCTCACCTGCTTGCTCGCTGCGGTTCGCTTCAAAATCCAACGCTATAGCGAGAACGACAATGAACTCCGCTTAGTAAAATGCAAACCGGCACCACAAATTTTACCCAGCATTTCAACCCAAAAGTGAAAATGTTTTTTCAACAAAATTACACCAGCCAGAGATATAACAAAATTGGTGGCAAAATATTGACCACTTCCTTAAAAATGGTTTAAATAGGTACCAAACCCAACAATGTACGTAAATTAAAGGAACCAATGAAATATGGCGCAACTTGGTCCAAGTTAGATAAATTTTAACTTCACTTGTTTTACCCCGGAAGCCGACATCTTTAATTATTTTGACAAATCAACTTAGAGATGTTAAGATATTTCTCTTTGGCATTTGACAGCCGTTTTGAATTCCATTAACAAATGTTTGAAGTGAGTTGCGATAGGGTTAAGTGATGGGTATAAAGGTAGAGCAATAGATGGGTTGATGTTGAATTTAGTAAGGGTTGATCAAAGGGGAAATAAGCTGACTAGATGATAAAAACTTTCGTTTGATCGAAGTGCTTATTGTTTATTTTCTCTTATATCTTTTGCAAGTTTATCAGGCAGTTTTGGATGTTTTTCTTGGGTTACTTTAAAGTGTTTTTGTTTTTCTGATGTGCTGAATTAAATTGACTTTGTTCTTAAAAAATACATTTATATGCCACAAAGTTTTAATAATATAAAAATCGTCTTATTTTCAAAAAAAAACTTACGAATAAAATCAATTTAAGCCAGTTTATCTTTTGCTATAATTATTTTTTTTGTGCGAACATAAGTGTGTGATGTTCCTGGTTTTTTGTAGCCGATTAAAAGATATTATTCAGGCTTTCTCCCAAGAAAGTAGGTTTTTTTTCTCTCTGCATGTTGCCAAACATTTCAAGATAACATAAACAGTCCTTGCTGCATAAAATCCGCCTATTTGTCACTTTTTACATGAAGAGTAAATAAATAATGATAAATAAATAAATATACCTATGGTGCCGAACCTGTTCCACAGAATAGACTCATCCTTTGTGTGGCCATATTGCATTTTAATGATAATCTCTTAATGATTTTTTAGACTTTATTGTACGTTTATGTGCGTAGTATTTTCTCTTTAAGATGGGAATATAAATTTATTATGATAATAAAAAGTACTTTTATACACCATTATGTTGGTACTAGTATACCTATGTGGTGTACAGTTGAGTAGGCCGTACGTCAGTTGTAACAAAACCAGCAAAAGCCGGCCTCACATTCTATTGAAACTCAGTATTAAGCTAAGGTCAAGGTATTTTCTCTGAAAGATGACGTCGACAGAATCAGAGAGATGGAAGAAGACGGTAGTATAGCCCTCGCCAAACTTCTGAGCCGCCCTGAAGTTCGTTTACCGGATGCGCGAGACACGAAACGGTGCTGTTTTTGTATGAGATTTACTACGGCGCAGCCATTGTAGCCAACTTCAGGACGGCCAAGAAGTTTGGCGAGAACTATACACACTTAATCTCTAGAATACTTGCTTTACCCTGCTCATAGAGGTCTATCTGCTCTTTAGACTCTACATGTACCTACATTGATAAATTCCTTTCAAACCATTATGAATCACTAAACCAACCTTCCTTTATAAAAAGCTCACACCTGGTAACGGACCTCTTTTAAATTTACACCACAAGATTTTAATCAGCTTCCTTCATTTATTATTCAAAACTTCTAAAAAGAACTATACAAAAAAAACAAAGGATTTTTCACTTAATAAAAACACCTTACTAAATTGAATTTTATCGTATCTCGGTACTTAAAAACAATAAGCTTAAAATTTCGCACTCACTTGAAAATATTCCCACACTATAATTTAAACTTTTTACATCTGCGTTTACTGCTGAACTTTGATTTGGAATTTAAAACCTATCTTTAATGTTGTTAAGTCCATAATCTTTTGTAAATGTTATATTATTTTGTGGAAGCATATCACATAAGACCACATTGAAAGTTTAACTTTAATCGGTTTTATACAAAGTTCATTTTCTCTTGCAGCGAGTAACAGTTGTAATTGATTTTATTTTTTGTATCGTGGGATCCGTAGCTTTATAAAGTTATCGATTTTATTAACGGCATGCAAAATTATTTAATCCTTCACAGGCGCTGCGTAATTGATGAATCCGTCTTTTGTATGGAATTTAAATAATACATTTTTGAACTTGTTTTTACAGGCATGTAGTCAGTAGGCAGATGTGTTATTGAAATGACGAAAGGCTGTTGTTTTTGAGTTTGAAATAAGATTAATCGTGGCTTATAACGGTAGAACTTTATAGGAGCCAATTAAAATTGTGTTCAACTCCTCTCACAAAGGGTTTTCTTCGCTCTTTTGCCAATATTGAAGTACTAAATGATCATCGTAATGGCAGATATTTTTTAATTATCAATTCATTCACGGTGGCAAGTTCAAAATCTGGCATATCATTGTATGTGCTAGGCAAGACAAAAAGAAAAAGAATGTGTCTTAGTAAAGGACTAAGGCTTGGCTAAAAATAAAACAGACAGATTAAGTTAAACAAATATATAAAGGATGGTTTTTGTACCTAGATTACAAAAAGGTTTTATGATACCACCTTGCGGTACCCTAAAAAGTGTTAGGCCAAGAAAAGACTCAGCTTAATAGTCTTAAGTGCTCTAAATAAAAAAAGGCATCGGATTCTTTTGAATCTTAGTAAAGTTAGCCTTTTGTTTTCCCATTAGTGGGCTATTGTTGCCCACAATAAATTTACAAAACAGTCAGCCGTAAAAAGTTGGCCTTGAATAATTATGTTTTATAAATTCGGTACTTGCGTACCCACATTATTTTTGTGCGTTTGCTTGATGCTGGAAAAGAGTTTTAACGATGGAAGATTACTTTGTACGTTAAAGACCATGGCCGAGGGTCAGGTAAAAAAATAAGTTTGCCTTATCAATAGCCTTACCTTCGATTTTTTTTTAAATCAAGTGCCTGGCTAATGATTCCTGGTAATAATTATCATTGCCAGAATATCGCTTTGTGTAGGCTCTATGATTAAATAATAAATATCACAAACATTTTACACTAAGGGGCCTTTTTATTCTTCAGCTAAAAGTTACCAGATTATTGAAAAATCGGGCATAAGTAACAAAACACTAGTTACCATAATCAAACCATATGGTCAGTACCTGGTCTCACTCCTATTCAATCCTCAATTTAAATACAAGCTTGATTGATTGATATTTGAAATGCATGAGCAAAATCAATGCTTGGTTCACAAGAATGTAATCGATTGTAATTAAATAATTGATAAATTCCATTAAAATTCAATTTAGTTGTCATTGATCTTATCTTGTTTGGGTGTTATTAATCTATAGGTTCTGAAGTGTGAAGGTATAGTGATGATAATGAGGATGGCTTGTAATAAAGGGCTTGACTGCGTGAATTGGTAACTTTTTTGTAGTTGCTAAAAAAGATTTACACAAGTTCCTTTTCTGTTTTAAGCGAAACTGCAATAAGTGTGTGTTAGTAGTGCGGCGGTACTTCTGTTTCTACAGAATACATACATTTTATAGAGTCCTTGCCTTCTCTGTTTGAAAAGAAAGTTTTAACCGGCCAGCGAATTATTTGGCAAAATGAATGCGTTTTATAAAAAAAAACACACTCATTAAAATAAGATGATATGTACCTATATTAATGTGTATTTAAAAATCGAAGACTTTATTGTACTTTTGTCCACAGTACGACCACTCTGGGTTCGACTTCAAGGCGGCAAGCGACCTTTGGTGGCGGGACAGAGCACCGAGCTGGTTTGCCAAGTTGTTGGGGCCAGGCCAAAACCCACAATATCTTGGTGGAAGGGTGGCACCAGGCTGAAGACTGTTAGAGAGACGGTGAGTAACAAGTTTAAAACATCAAGAAGACGGTGTCTTATATATTATATACATTATATATTACATTATATACATTGACATCAATGAGGGGAGATAAGCATGTGCATTTCATATACACAATGACGATATATAACCACTTGACGGCGCATACAGTGCCCCGACGCTCGAAAACTATTAGTATTTTTTCGCCTATGTAAAGGCTTCGGTACTAGTAACCATTTTAGTTGTGTCCAGTTATTAGACCTGTACGCACGCTAAATAAATATAAATTGTTTTATCTTTTTATTGCAATTATAACGCATAAAAATGCCCTCATGCGCCGTAAAGGGGTATGGGAAACATGCCAAGACATCTAGTTACAAAAAGGATGGCATAACTTTTCATCGGTAAGTAAACAGTACGAAAATTATTTTTCATTTAATCAGATTATGAGACACCGCAGGGATCTAGTTAAAATGGTGGATGGGGTAAACGAGCACACTTTTGAGACCCGCGTTGATGTCTTTTGGAAAAGTCTCGCTCTTTCACTTGACAATTCTAATGCTTCTATCCCTTTCTCTCCCTTTGTATTTTTATCGTAAATATCTGTGCTGTTACTTTTAATAGCTGAAGTCGATATCGATAATAATAAAATTAAACTTAATAAAAAATGTATGAAAAAATATCTATCTACTTTTAACCGACTTAAAAAAAGGAGGGTGTTCTCAGTTCGTCGAATTTTCTTATGTATTATGTTCCCGGATTACTCTTAGACGGCTTGACCGATTTGGAAAAATACTTTTTGTTTCTCTATGTCCCCGACACACATATTTATATTTGTAATTGATTGATTTTTATTAAATAATATTTATATGATTTTAATTGAGTATTTTTAATAATGTTAAAATCCATTTTATCGATATCGACAATTTTCCCTTAATCGAGTTGATCAACCCTAACGATAGCCATACCTACGCAACTTACTTTGAACTGACCAATTGCAGCCGCGCGTTCTTCCTCGTCTCCCGGCTCGCGGTAGTGAGTCGTGTGCTTAGAAGAAATCGGCCTATAAGCTCTCTAGTGGTTATATTCTCTTTGCATATACAGTACAATCATTTTCTTTTTGTCCCTCGGCAAACCTCGTGTTTTGTCAGTCGTCGGCTTTCTATCAGTTTCCCTTTGCACTTGGTGCAGACCGGGCGCTCTCAACTAACTTGGAAGTATATAGAATTTTTAATACGCTTTTAACATAATGTAAAATATTTTTAAAGTGGGAGCCCTGCTATTTTTACAGCTCTATATATTTCACACAGAAATTAAAACAAAACAACAAAAAAGAACTTAGTTCTGAATTCAAATTATTATACACGATATACCTAATAATTTATGGACGTGGAAATTAGCATTCGTTTGTATTCGGAAATGCGATGATTCCCGAGGATTATTAAGAAAATAGTTGTACTGTACATACCTACAGAATTACAAAGAGAGTTTTTCAAATGGGCGTGGATAGCCAAATCCGAAACTATGACGAATAGCGAAAAATACTTAAAGGAATCACGGGCCTGATTTTGATGATTATTTAAACTGCATCATTGGACTTTTGGATAAAATATGTTCCTAGCTACGAATAAGGATAAGGTTCTGGCAAGTATTTTATACGACAAATTTGAAAAAAGACGTCATTTTTAACAAAAAAATCTTTTTCTTACTAGGCGTTGACAAAGTCACGTATCATGCACGTGACTGAAAAAATTCTAGCGCTAAAATATGACTGAGATTTAAATTAGATTATGTACGAAGGGGATAAAGCAGTGCCTTACGTCACGGGTGGCCTATTGAAAGATACTTAAGTTCATGTCCAAAAGTCGCTGATTTGCAATTTAATTAAATTGGGATTAAAAAAGATTTATAATCTTATTAAATACTTCTTTTGCAGAACAACCAGCTAAACTTCGAAATTAAAGTAGAGTTTGACACGTTCTTAACTAAATATTCTCAATTTATGATCCAGCCCTTAGAGCTCATAGTAAAATTACTCTTACATATAAAACTGTACAGTACAGTACAAAAGATGGATTATGGGGATGAGTTTTCTACAGTTCGTCACATCGTATTGTAGCAAATTGTAGATAACTCAACCCTGCTCCGTTTTCTTACTTTAGAATTTAAAGTTGAGTATTTGTCTACTTTAAAGTATTTGACTACTTTACCCTGAAAACCAGTCAAACATTGGCATTAGCACCGATAGTTTGACACATTGTTAACCCAAAATTTTCAATTCAGATATGACTTATTTTAAGGCGCGGCCGCTTTGAGAGCTAATTACTAGTTGTTTTGTAGTACTAAAAGAGCTATATTGTTATTAGACCTGCTAGACAATATAACCGATCGCTAGTTTGGAAATAAGGAAAACTAACTTATAGCTCTCGATGGGTCTGCGCTCTGACACTGCGTCACTACGGGTTCCTTTAGAATTAAATCAAACCTACGTCTTTGTCACCAGACCTCAACGGATGGCAACATCACCAGCAGCATCCTGAGCTTTGTGCCGACCATAGAGGACGCTGGGAGAGTCCTCTCCTGCAGGGCTGTGCAGCCAAGTCTGCCGCATTCCACTCATGAGGATGGATGGAAGATGGAGATACAACGTGAGTTATTAAATAAAACCAGTCTATTATTGTCCCACTACAGGGTAAGTCCTCTTCTTATGCAGAGAAGGCCATGTGCAATTGAACTGTGATAACCATACTCGCTCATTGAGACCTACTTTGGACGTGAATAAATGAACTAAATAAAAGTATGTAAGTATTTCAAATTATTACAGCCCTTATATTCATTCAATCTCACTATCCAAGACAGAACTATCAGGTGGCTAAATTACAGTTGAAGATTTTCAAAATCTCTTTTAGAATACCAAAATCAAATCTGTTTAATTAAGCAGTAATAGGGGACTGTTAGAGTTCAAAGTAAAAAAAAAAAAACATTTATAATGAAAAGACAGTCCACAAAAACAAACAATAGTAACAAACTCCGCAGCAAATCTTAGTTTAAAAAAAATTAATAAAAGAAACGTGAAACGAATTTTGATAGAAAGTATCTAGTCTTTACTATCATCATCATTTTCCTAAGCTAAAACAAATTTATTTGGGGTCTACGCATTATTTGTATTCTTCAATAAATCATCTCATGTAGTTTCACATATTACAAAGTGTATAAATATTTTATTTCTTGTCCCAACAGATCTACCGGTAGCAAAACTGGAGTTAGGTGCTAACATCGATGGCAGCAAAGTGCTGGAGGGCTCAGGCGTGTACTTAGACTGCAGAGTGCGAGCGAACCCGTGGCACAACCATGTATATTTTACGCATAACGTAAGTATTTATTATAATTGTTATGTTACTGCTTAAGTTTGTTTATTGCTGAAAGTCTTCTTTGCATGTGGGTTATTGGCGTGATCAAATCAAATTAGTTTATTTGTAAACACAGGTATAGTTCTCGCTAAATTTCTTGGACACTCGGAAGTTAGCTACAATGACTGCGCAGTAGTTAATCTCATACAAAAAGAACACCGCGCCGTGCTTTGCGCATCGGAAAGCGAACTTCAGTGCGGCCTAGAAGTTTGGCGGGAACTATACGTACAAATGGGTGTTAAAATTCGTAATTTGTCTCTTTTTCTCTCTGCAGTACGTGGTCACGTGGTCTCTTTGCTCATGAAGTGATGTTTATGTTCTTGTTTAACAAGGTAAAAGAAAATAAAAAAATTAAACTGCTGTAGTAAGGCAGTCTCAAGTTTGATTCCTGAAGTCGTGTAAAGAGGTATTA
This sequence comes from Orthosia gracilis, assembly GCA_947562075.1. Taxonomy (NCBI): domain Eukaryota; kingdom Metazoa; phylum Arthropoda; class Insecta; order Lepidoptera; family Noctuidae; genus Orthosia; species Orthosia gracilis. The sequence goes on along the minus strand of OX387266.1, from coordinate 7,695,683 downwards.
GGTTTTCCCTTTGTGCCCAATAAAAAATCTGTGTGTGTTATACAGCTGTGCATGCCCTTCTCCCTAGGAAACAAACCCTACTTATCACATAAAGACTGCAATCCTACACGTAATAATCATTATCATCTTCTACCAGGGTGTGGTAGTCAAACCAGGTCCAGGCGTCCTCCTAGCCAACCAAAGTCTAGTCCTGCAGCGGGTATCAAAAAAAGCAGCTGGTGCTTATGTCTGCTCAGCAAGGAACAGCCTGGGAGAAGGGGCTTCTGAGGGCCTGGTGCTGGATGTCAAGTGTAAGTCAACAAAGATTTAGAGACAATATTTATTTACTGAACTATAATTTTCATCTTCCTGCTCCTGTTCCATGTTTTTTTGGGTTTTCATCTTCTATTCTGTTCTGTCAACTGCCACACTATAACTCACTATTCTTTCATGTCATCTTTTCATTGACCAAGCTGCAAAGCATATTAAAATTTAATCTGTTATGTTTCCTGTACAGTTTTGCCAACCTGCAAGTCATCAGCTCCCATTGTAGTGAGGGCAGCAAGAGGAGAAGTGATTGACATCGACTGTGATTTGGATGCTAACCCCAAGGTAAGAACATCTTCTGTATTATCATCATCTGCGTAGGCCTTTCCCAACTATGTTTGGTGTCGGCTTCCAGTCTAACCGGATGCAGCTGAATACCAGTATGTTACATGAAGCAACTGCCTATCTATTGGGTAACACGATGACCTTTGGAGTACTAGGTTAAATTGTATGCTTAATGGTTGCAAATGGGTCACACTACCAAATCTTGAAAGTAATATCTACCTACGTCGAATTGCGAGTCTCCCTGAGTAATTACACGGTCAGTTTTGTACGAAGAGCTAGACATAAGGTGTGAAATAGATCAAAGGTTCGTCGAAGAACGGTTGTCCTATCTTTAGCAAACTAGATTGTCAAGTTGATCAAGTAAAAGGTATTTAATTTTTTTGGGATTCAAATAAGTATATACATTAAAGATCTCGTAAAAAAGTGAATGCCTGAAGTTGCTACCAAGGTACCAAGTCGACAAGTAAATGTACTTACGCTAAAAATACTTTGTTGTAGGATAGTAGAAGTTATTGTTCTACCAAATTGGTCCCTTAAAGTAAAGTCCTTTACTCGCTCCAATAACTTTTATGTACCCAAAGAACGTCCCACCCAAAATCTTTAAATCCTTATTTCCTCTTATAATTTTCCCTAAAAGACTTTATTAATAAAATAACTCGTCCAAGAAAGTAATAAGAAAGTAAAGGGAAGTTCGATTCGGGGTCACCTAAAGGGCATTGTTTAAGGTTACAATGGCAAGAACAAATTCGCGACCTCAAAAGTTGATTCTTGATTGATTTTTTTTCGATTGGTGTTAAAGAGTATGAATTAGCAATAGGACAAATCGATTAACGACGCATGTGGGGGCTCATAAATGTAATATAATATAATATTATAAATGCGAAAGGAATTTTGGCTACATGGATTTGGATGAAACTTAGCACAGGGTTTAGAATATTTCCTGAATTACGACATAAGATACTTTTTGTCGTTTTTTCCGACTATAACGCGGGCATAGCAGCAAGAAAAACCTAGTAGATAGAAAAATAAATCTTACATTTGAAATGAAGAATAGTATTAAAAAAAAATATGATTTATCAAAGAGTTACTAATGGTAAACCTAAATCTTCCATTAATGGGTTAGTCAGCGTTTTGTTAATTTAAAAATTGTCTTCTGTAGAAAATGGCAGGTTTGGCTTTATTTTGGAAATAAATCTAATTATTTTGGTATTTTTTTATATTTTTTGTGGTTGTTATAAATATTAAATATATAATTACAACCGGTTCCGGCGAACTTCGTACCACCTCATTCAAATGCCAAACAAACTGTCCTGCAGTTTGGCTGAAGATTTGTGTAATACCCACTCATGTAATTTTTGTTGAAAGAAATAAATTAAATATATATATATATATATATATATATATGGGGAAATGGTGTAACTAAGCCGACTTAATTTTGAATTTCAGAATAATCGACAACGCCATCTACTGGCATTATCTCAACCAGTAAATAACGCCAAGTTCATTTTGGTCCGTGGTTTTGTTTTTTTATGTATCAGAGATGGCGCTGTCTTCACAAAACGTATGGGAAAATGAATTTTCTTCATAATTTTGTTTTTTGTTAATATTGCCGATATTTTAATAGTTATTGTGTTATTCGGGGCGGAGATAAATCCAAAAAATCAAAGATCATGAAAATTGGTTCTGCCTAACACGACTTTGTGTTATATTTAAAAAAAGATTATATTGATTGCATAAATCGTGACTGTATCAGCCTGCAAGAGTCAGGTAAAATGGTAAAAAATACACAAATCGGACATACACAAATACCTATCTTAAATATCTATCGGTAAATCATACAATTCTTTTTTCATGCGAGAATTGAATCGACATCCAACTTATTGCCAGTAATAGTCCGAAAAATAAATACATAATAGCTGCTAATTAGGCACCTTTTTATCAGAAAATCTTGTTCTTGATAATCCTTAGTAAAAACATACAAATCTCTCTACCAAAAATGATCTACAGCGAAACCCTATTTCCTGTACTCTAATAGTATACTTAATGTGAAATGATGTATCATGCTTCAACGTTTGAAAGAATTTGGACACAAGTGCATGAGCGTGCGTCGGTGCGGGTGCGTGTGCACGGGTGGATGACTAATATAACAAGAATATCTCGGTAGTATATTCCCGTAGAAATTTTTTCGATTTTCTTGCGAGCGAAGTCGCTGGCATAAACCAGTCCATACTTCCATACTAATATAAAAAAAATGCAAAATAGTCTATATCTGTGTGTTTGTCTGGTATTTTTTAACGATTAAACCGCTAAATCAACCTTAATTATTAAGATATAGCCTAGAAATTTAGCAAGGATGAATAGGATTAGGCGAGAGACCACGGCAAATTGCCAGCACATGCTCGAGGAGTGCCCTGCGTGGGCCTCTAAGCGGAAGGTCTTGGTCGCCAGGATTGCGCGAGACCTGTCTTTGCCAGAAGTTGTGAGAGCCATGCTGGCATAGTCAGAAAACTGCAGGGAAATGGCCTCCTTCTGTGAGACCGTGAAGGTCCAGGAGAAGGCCGCCGAGGGGGATCGCGAGCGAACCGATTCCGCTTGGAGAAGAAGGCGTTGGGAAGGCAACCGCCTCGATTTTCAACATGACACGCGAGCTAAGCGGCTGGCAAAAGCTAGTTACTAAATAAAACCGTCCATATCGGAAGTAGATCATAATAACACATCATTCGTGCAGTTTCCCTAAGACAATAAGCTCATGCATAACATAATACTTCATCAGTGAGCCATATTACCTGCATAGCCGTATATTTTACACCAGATTTTGTTTTGTTTACTTTTCTCCCTGTCGGTACGGGAGAAATATTGAAGGTTTAATGAACAATTTCTTTTTACTTTTAATGTTTACTTATTGTCTGTGATAGGTGTAAGCTGAATTTAATAAAATACTAATCCAAACAGTAATTCAGTAGAAACTTTTCCCAGATTTTTTAAAGATTGCCCGTATTTGCCGACATTTTTTACCTCCAGCTTTAAGGCTTCCTCAAACTGTTGTGACGCGATAATGTAATAAGAATTTGACAGCGAATACTCTTATTTTCTTGTGTCGCGTATGTCTATGAGAGGTAGTCTTTACACCTCATCTATCTTTTATAAGACTATTTTTATTTATTTATTTATTAAAACTTCTATCAACATACAGGTACATAGGCGGAGCATTCTCAAGGTACCAGTCAACCAAGGGTGGTGGAGAGATAACATTGATAAGAAAAATATACATAATTAAATTCAATCAATTCAATTGCCTCAAAAAAAAGTTTTATTTCTATATCTGAAGAAGGAAGTGTATACAAAAACCGTTGTAGTGTAAATTGAAAAGAAATCTTACAGTCTGTCTATAAAGTCATGAAAAAAAATGAGGGCGCTGCGGTGGCGCACGTAGCAACCCTGTATTGTGACTTCATTGATTTTGATACTAGCACATTATTTTGTACTAGAACCAAACCTGGTGTTAATAAAAACGACGAGACGCTTTTTTTACTGTATAGAAAAGGTAAAATCGTAACATCCGTAATCTTTGGGAGGAGCATCACCGTGTCCTCGTGTGGGGGCGATCGGAAAATCGAAAAAAGTTCATATATATTTTTTATTATATGAAAGAAGAAAGAAAGAAAACACGTTTATTTGCGGTGAACATGACGCAAAAAAGAACATAAAACATATGTTATAACTTTTTTTTTATTAATGAAAAATATCTCGTAACACAATAATTAATTACTTTCATCATCTGATTCCAAATATTCTACATTAAAAAAAGTACTTTCATTGTCAGCTGCATCACTAACATCGTCTTCGCTACTGCTGTCATTGCTGCTGCTATCTTCGCTTAGGCGAATGACTAACTCATCTATATTTTGATATAGGGTTCTTCCTCGTTCATAATATTCTTTTTCAATGTTTGCAACATGACGGCAACAGTTTTTCCATTTTTCAGGTGTAATGCTGTTGAAGGCCTCTTCAGCTAGTTGTTTCACATCACGTGACCCAACATTGTGTTCTGCCACTTTCTGTTTTACTTGAGCCCAAATGAGCTCTATTGGATTTAAATCACAGTGATATGGTGGAAGCCGTACCACTGTATGCCCATTTTCTCCCAAAAGTTCATCAATAGAATAGATCGGGTTTGTTTTTTTTACCAAATTGAGTATGTTTGGCTTCCTAAGTGAAGGGTCAAAGTCAATATTATTTTCCAAAAGCCAAAGTTTTATTTCGTCCACGCGAGATCTTGAGGTAGGCGCCATATTTGTCACGACGGAGTGGTAGGGGGCGTTGTCCATGACAATGATCGATGGCTCATGCAGGTTCGGGATAAGCTTTTCCGTGATCCACTTGGTAAAATTGTGGGCGTTCATCTCCGAATGGTAGTCTTCGAGTTTGTTTTGTCCACTAAATATAAGTAGGCAGTTTGGCACAAACCCCTTTTCGCTTCCAGCGTGGAGAATTATGAAACGCTTTCCTTTAGATATATTTTCCGTGACGCCTTCCACGTTTAAAGATTGCCAACATTTTCGAACCTGGTGAAAAAATGGTACTTATTTATAAAGTAAAAATATTCAATAAGTATATTATTGATTACACAAAAACAGTTTTACCTTATATGAAGAATGAATGTAAGTCTCGTCAAGATAAATTATATCTTTTTGCAATTCTTCTGGCAAATCTCTATTTTTTTTAATAATTGCCAAGTACTCGTTCCCGTTCCGGTACCTCGTTCTCGTTTTGCTGCAATATGTGCTTGTTCAATTAGAGCCTTTCTGTTATTTTGACACTTCTTGTAAGAAAACCCAATTGATTTCAAAATTTTACGCAGGACTTCTAGGCTACATTTAAAATCCAGATCTGTTTTAGCGACTACCTGAAGTTTCCTTAAGGTTGGTACCTCTTTCTTTACCGAGTAAAAAAATTGGATCTTTTGTCGAAGTGCACATATGTTGAAGTCATCCATTTCTTTTTTAGGACGGCCTGATCTGTGTTTGCCAGGGGTTCCAAATTTGCCATCATTTTTAAAGCCTTCATCTACAATATGCCTCACTGTACTCTCAGATTTTCCTGAAAGAAAGATTTAAAAAATAATAATTATGTAAATCTAACAGAAAATAGATTACTCTATTTTAATTTCAAACATGGTATAAGTAATTTATTCATATTTAAAATCAGCGGTAAATTTCATCACCCAAAAGTATCAAAAGTTCTGGTCGCACTACAATATGGCTTACTTATATTTGCAATCTAACCTATTATTGCACAATGTAAACAATCCTTATTTCGGTCTTACAATCGTATGTTTAATAAATTTGGAACTTCTGGTAGATAAAAAACAAACAGTAACACGATTACATACCGGTCATAGCTGCTGTTCGAGCATAAACATCATCCAAACTTGATAAAATTTGTCCAGCTTGGTGTTCTAACAAACATTGCTGATACACTTTAAAAATAATTTCCCTAGCTCCACTCCTAATTGTTTTCCTCATAATTATCACGTTTCAACGAAGTTTGATCTATGTAGATTTGAAAAGCAATAAAAAATGCAATAGATAACTAATTTCAAAACAAATCGATGACATTCAATGTACTATGATTTAGTGTTGCCCTACTTCTGAATAATGTTAGTTCCTCTAACATTATTTTCATGACTTTATAGACAGACTGTACTTCGAGAAGTTCTTACGATTTTTCTATTCCCTATTCGCAGGTAAACTAGAGTTTGTAAGATCATTATACGACTTTAAAAACTTCTAATTTTCTTCCCAAGCTAAGCCAAGCTTCTTATGTGCGACCTATGAAAAACACAAATATTTTTTTTGCTTTCTCTCCAAAGTCCCATACTAAAAACAGTTTGCTTGAGAAACTTTTTTTTGATAGCACTAATATTTTTTCAGCAGTTACAGAAAAAAACACTTTACCGCCGTTTCCTGTAACTAATTCTTTTGACGTCAATTAAACTCACGGTAAACTCATTACGAAAGAAAACAAAAATTTTAAAAATATAATTGACATTTCCGCAATTTTAAACGAGACACGAGTGCTCTCATTACGTCAAATCAATTCAGTAATACGTATTTATCAACATGCATCAGTCATGTAAAAGGGTACAGTTGGCAGTAAAAGTTTACACACCAGTTTCATCATCATAGACCTATTAATAGCAATCCTCTGCACAACATAAATAGGCCTAATCCGTGCTTAATACCCTACAATTTAGAAAATAACCGGATTTTTGTACTTTCATGGAAAAAACTTAAACAGTTCTTAATATAAAATCACAACTGCCATTCTTCAGTCGTGATTTTACACAAGAGTTTATCCATATAGTGTAAATCTTCTCATCAACCCGATTCCCTTACTGGTGATTGAAAATGTTGATAACTGTTCGATCAATTTCGCAAAATAATGTATAATAATAACAAAACAATATTTTATTAAAAACATTTAGTAAAAGCAATAGTGTAAACTGACTTTTGCTGATCGTACCAATTTAATTCCAAATTGAAATAATCTTTTAGGGCATCTCATTGCAAATGATTGTAATAACTGGCGCCGAAATGTATTTCCGACCAAAATGAGCCATTGGGTCGGTTCTGAAACCAATTAATATTGGGTGTTGAAACTAATGTGTACTCAAATAACCTATTACGAATAATTTATGGGATTAATAATTGACGATTTGAATTTTCTTTTTTTCCTTACAAATACCTATAGTTTTATTGGCCTATTTTAATTGAAAACGATAGTGACGGATGTAAATATGGTATTATGTTTGGTCATATAAATTTTAAATCTTATCTTCTTGTCCACAGGAGCCAATGTCGTACAACTGGTGGTTCAATAGCTCAACGCATAGTAAACATGAGCTCACGACATCATCGATGACCACTGTGCCTAATTTGCCAGGTAAGCTTACAATATCCAACCTTCTGACCACTTTTGAATTGTGGTGCCCGTAGCAATTTAGAAACAGCAATCACCTTACATTTGCTATCAAACAAGCCTGGGTTTATCTAATGACTTGAAAATTAGGATCTTCTATTAAGAAATGAATGTAGTGGTACGAGTATATTCAGATTACGCCCTAGGAATGGTTGCATTTTACCTAATATAAATAAGCATGGATAAAAGCGACTTAAACTTTCAAGATTCTTTTGCCATCGCTTTCTTTAAATTGATTTTTTTTGCGTGTAGTAACTTATGATATTTTATTCAGGTACATATATTTACATGGTGAATACTTCTTCAGACTACGGCTGGGTGCAGTGCTCGGGCACCAACTCCGTGGGGCGACAGACGAAGCCGTGTCTCTTCCATATACTACCAGCTGGTAAGCAGTTTCATATTTTTATCATACGCCAAATTAACAATCATATATGACGCATAAGGGTGGCTGAGTTGAGAACCATCGCGAAGTCGGGATTCAGTTCCTTAGGTTAGGTTAAGACATCGTGTGTGGGCGGTAGGTGGGTATAATCGTAAAAATGCAATTACATGTTATTTGATATACTGGGTATATCAAAAAAGTCACACGTATAATCTAGTTTACAAATATCAAAAATTGATAGTATGATTCTGCGATGTCTCTGGTAGGCGCTCAGTGACTGTTCTGCTGTCCCCACCAAGCGAGCGGCTTGATAAAGTACGCCAAACAGTAGTTCTTCTTGATTCGCCTCCAGGGAACGTGCTTGAGATTTGCTTAAACGTCCATACTAATATAAACGCGACTTTGTTTTTTCAGATTTATAAATCCTAAAGTTTTGGACATGACTGATCAAAACTCTGAAAGATGGTCGATAAAATGTGCTTATACCAAATCCAGTTCAAAAACAACTAAAAATAAGAAACATTTAAATAAAACAGAAAACAATTATTCGACACAGACAAAACATGACAGCAACACAAAGTAAAAGAGAATAATTGTTAAGATTATGGTACAGTAAAATTGCAATGAGCATTTATTTGTTGGGTGATAAAATTACAGATGAGTCGATATACCTGAACATTGTCAAGTATCATACATTGTTCATCATACACACAAAGGGAGACATATTTTCAAACAAAAAAATAGTTAAAAGGACGAGTCAATAAAATGCCAAAATCCATACCAAGTCAGCTCCATACAAATCAAAGAGCTCAGGTCGTTAAATTTATGCTAGACGATCTAAACAACGATCAATTTCCGCAGCTTATTCCTATAAAATACGACGCTTCCCCTGTCCCAGACATTTCTAGTACCTACACGGGTAGTATAAGTTATTAGGTCGTATGTTGACGTAAAGCATTATAGCACTAGTTAAGCCTCGATGACACTAGGCTAGTTTTCAAGCTGCTAGTCGGCGAGTTCGCGAGTAGCTTGTAAACTTGCTCCGTTTCATTGAGCTTTTTACAATCTGCTTTTAAATATCCGATTGTAAAAAAGCTGCTTGAAAAAATAGAAAGCCGGGCTAATTTACTAGCCATTCGCTGGCGTGTTGGCCTGTAAGCTAGTCAACTAGCTGTGTGTCATCGTCGCTTTATAGAGGGTGGTGCTGATGTTTATAAGACGCTTATTCTCTATTGCCAGTAATTTGGCTCGCTAACAAACTTAAAAAGTTCAAACCCTGGTTAATCCACAAGAGAAATAAGCTTCGTTAAATCCCTTTCAAGTGCACTTTTACAAACCAGGAAACAATTTTTTCGTTAATGACTTCTGCGGTTTAGGCTGTATATTGTTTGTCAGCTAGAAACCAGAAAAGGAAGTCAGTTAAAAAGTCAACTGTAACTTTTTAAGTTAACCAGGCAAACGGGACAATGCCAATATTTTCTATGCATATTGATTGATCCAAAATTACGCACAGTTACTTTTATTCATGCTTTATTTTATTTTAATTATTTTTCTCTTCTATACAGAGAAGCCATCCACTCCCAAGGCGTGTGAGATCACAAACGTGACTTACGACTCTTTGACGCTGAACTGCACGCCGGGCCACGATGGAGGGATTCACCAGTCATTCTTATTGGAGGTAAGTCCTTTTCTTACATTTAAGGGTGCATTTAACAGTCGTTAGGTAGATTACAAGCACAGCTGATAGTTGTGATCACCTTATGCTGCATCTGTTCAATACAAAAACACCAACAGATCAACCCATGCATAGATGTGCTCAGAAGTCTACTGAAAACCTGACTTGCCGAATTTCTCTACCAGTCATGCAATATAAATTCGTACCTATTCTGTGGAATAGCCCAGCAAATATAGCATCTGTAGCGTCAGTTTCGTCTGACAATCACGACTTATGTGGTCTTATCATTCGAGATTGTGTTTTTAGCTTTACAGTGCAAGTTTACGTCTGAACTGTTAATTGAGCTACATAATTATGTGAATATTCAGTTCATGTTGCTGCAAGTTTTCAACTAACACCATCAACAAGTCAGCTTGCGTAATACAACTTGCAAGTGTTCATTTCACTTAGTTGATCCACACACAACTTTTATTACAGAGTAAATAATTATTATCTTTGCAATCCCAGCGAAATCACTAGTTTCAACAAATTATGTTGTAATATTAGTTAATAGTCTCATTATTCAGTTTGCAGACTTCATGGATTGCTAATGTATTACCTAGTTCGCAAATAAATTATACATGTTGTATTTCTTTGCTTTCAATTATTAATTGAAAGCCTGTATGTTTATAAAGCACAGTCAGACGCACTACCATTTTCCGACTGGATAATCTATTTAAACGTCATCCACTATTCTCGCATAGGTGACAAAAATTTGTCTTTATTATTCCCACTGCTGGGACACAGACCTCTTCTCTTTGAGGAGTGGGAATTACTCTTCTTCACGGTCCAAATGCGAGTTGGACTGGTAGATATAATATGTCTTCGAATTGTGGTATCTTGCACATGCTGATTTCCTCTTGGTTTTCTTCTAACGTTTAGATAGAAGTGATTATAAAATAAGGACGCAATGTAATGTAACTACCTGGGTTCAAACTCATGACTTATAACTCGTGTCCGTTACCACTTGGCCTTCACTGAATATTACCTATTCTTGAACAGCTTGAACTGGGCAGCATCTTCCTTCCTTATCTTATAGCCATTCACATTTATACTAACTTATTATATACAAACACTTCCTAAACACAACAGTGTTATTGTTAAAATGTAGTAAATTTCATGTAATTTTCCGATTGTCATTTAGCATATAACTTTTAATAGGGAAATAATTTTCATGATTCATAAGATTTTGTTGTTAAAACCTCTCCAAACATCTAATCGTCTTTTCACGTCTTTGAGCAATCCTTTTCTTTCTTCTTGATGTCTTGAGATTATAGGCTTTGGTACCGAAACAAAAGTAATTTGTTTTCTATTTCTAGATTATATTATTTTTACTTTGTATTTCACTTTTTTGCGTTTTTTTTTTATTGCGTCAGAAAATGGAATTAATGAACTTTAATGATAATGATCCTAACATACTACACACCTTTTTGAAGAACATCATCAATAAGATTCGTGTATTTAGGGCGTCCCCTTGTTACATTTCCACTCACGACTGCCTTGTACTCGTAAAATACGTATTCTTTATCGCCGATAAAACCTAAAAGTTAAACAGTAACTAGGCACATAATATAAATCATTATTTAACAATAAAAGAAACGGTAAATATTTTAGAGTAGGTTTCACAAAAAGTTTTAAAGATATGAATATGCTTTGATACGTCTTATAACTATTAATTAGTTCCATATACTTAAATGCTGAACGACATTAAATTATTCAGATATAATTATCTGTCCATAAAGAATTCAATGTCGTTCTTACTTTTTACTTATTATGGGGAGTCAACCCTGTGGCCATTATAATTAATGTATCACTTTGTTTTGGGGAATAAAATAACATTGGTCAAATGTTTTTTTTACCCGGTTTATAAGCCTTTTCATCGTCTTGGAAAATCAGTGATCTTTCTAATTCTTCTTTATCTTCCTTAGAGTAAGAACGACCTATGGGAATAGCATGAGCTATTCTTGTGGTAATAATATTACCTAGTGAGCAAGCTGGCCACAGGGTTGACTGGACATAATAAATAGGAGGTAGGTACATATAAGTATCAGTATCGCTACTAAGGCGTAAGGTGAAGCCTGTCAGGTTAGTTGAAGCGACTCTTCACTGGATGACTGACAGCTGAATGAGATTAGCCGAGACGAGAGTTAAAAGGATTGTGATTAGAGAGGCCCATGTCCGTTAGCTGTGTTTTAGGAATGGCTCGTGAAGTTTATTTTAATTCACCTATGTCTGAAAATACTACCTTAACCTACCATCCTAAATTTGGGATAAGTTCTCCGTATTACACCACTTCTCCTCTCGACTGTGCCCGATTGCTTATTGATTACGCATCTCTCGTTGTGCCAATCCTTCTTTCATTGATATGCTCCTTTCTCCACACAGATCTTCGACATGGCCACCGGTCTTCTCCTCCGGAACGTCAGCAGTGATGATCCTGAGTTTGAAGTATCAGGTCTATCAGCAAGCAACTCCTTGGCTGTGTCAGTGAGAGCCTTCAATAGGAAAGGATTTAGTGAAGCTCTGACATTAACCTCTAGTTTGCTGAAGTATCCGCAACGGCATACAGGTATGATGCCATGTTTTGAATCTTCGTAGGCTTTAGTGATTTTAAGGATTGAAAAGACAATAACCAAATAAATAGAATCATTGGTTGATGTTTTTGCTATAGATAAAAGTTGGATCCAATTTTGGTCAATGTCTTTTTCTATGATAAAGTTACCAGCTATTGAGAAAATCATAGAGGTCTGAGGAGAGTCAGTTTATTCAGAAAATATTGATTGAAAATGTTTAAATGTCACACGTTTACGTAATCATTTCCACACTTTTGTCAAGAGTTTCGACACTCGGAATGCCCAGCGAGAAACACGGTACTACGAAAAACTTTAAGTACACCCCGATTTTCGAACTAACTTTGGACCCAAAGAACCAAAAACTTTTCGTAGTAGGTAATGTGTTTTTAACTAGTCATTTTGATAGATGAAATGGCATCATAAGTAAAAAAGATAAGTAAAATAAAAGCCACAGTTGTTTCCACAGCGCAGGTCCCCGTCAAGGTGGAGCTGACGACAGTCCTAATGATAGTTCTGGGAGCAGTAGCAGTGATCGCCGCCATGACTGCCGTGTCAGCTGTCGTCTTCTGCTGCAAGTATTTCAACAAGAGAGAGAGTGAGTATGGGTGTAATTTGGTGTGTAGTTTAATTGAAACGAAAGTTTTAATAAATTTGAAGCTTAACAATGGTTTCTAATTTGATTAAAGTATCCAATCATAAAATAAAAAAATGTTGTTACAGAGATTAAAACAATATTTTCAATTTAAATAAAATTGAGGTCGATTCTGCGAAAATATTTAAAATGTTAAGTTAAAACTATTTAAATAATTAAAACTACGCATATCTTAAATCATCTTTAAAGCAAATGTTTTTACTCAGAAGTTGTAATTATCCTACATATTAATTTCAAATGCAAGATTTTAATTAAAATATAAAATTCCAAGAAAATCTAAAAAGTCAATCTTTTAGTTTTCTTAGTAAATACAACAAATTTATTTAAAATCGACAAGAGAAAATTGGTCGAGAAATGAAAAGATTTCCAAGAATGTAACCTGACAGTGGATTTAATTTTTTTTCTTTGTTTTTAGAAAAGCATGAAAAGGACAAGCAGGATGAAACAGCGAATATACCGCTAACTGGCACCAAAGAATCGGAAAGCGTTAATAGTTTAGGTAAGTCCCTAAATGTTGATACCGTGATAGTTGCATGTTGCCTCGCTGAACTTAATAATCGCAAATGTGACTGTTGAGCGTGGACCTGGATTAAGTCTATTTATCAAGGCATTCTAGAAGGCTTTCCATCTAGAATTCCTCGATAAATAGATGAAACAGGGGCAAGCTTATTGATGTTAAAGCCCAAACAATTTTTTTAACGCCATAACGATACTAAAGCTAAACTCTTCTTCTAAAAATATTTTATAACAAGATCTGAGTCAAAAAAAGTCTAAAAAAAAATATACTTGGTCTTTGAAGATGATTCTAGTCTAACAGATGCATAATTTCATAAGCTAAACACACATATTCCACTGAATACTAACGGAATACAAGACAGCTTATCTTTGTGAGCATCAAATCTCATTTCTCAGTATCAACTATGCTTAGACAAACACAGTACCAGATACGTATAAGACAGATACGAAAGCATATACAGGGTAGAAAGTAGAAACGGGGTCTAAAGGGGATGTATCCTTAATATTGATGCTAAAAATTTTAGCATAAATTAATCAATCAGTTTTTCAACGTTTTGTAATGCTGCATTCAAACATAACACGACAAATTGCTTGCTTGTACTAGAAATTGTACCATCTTGAATCTGAATATATAAAATATAGGCTTTATGGTCAAATCTCTCTGATAGACACAGCAACATTCACAATTACACTTAAATTAAAGGATGATCAAGAAATGCTATGAATATTAAATTTCCTTTAACTAAATCTGTATAGCATTCATATAACGGAAACTTCTTTTCGACCCTCTTCAAGTTTCCATCCTGTATACATCCCAGACGGTTTTCTATACAAGGCAGGCTAAGTCCTATATACCTGTACTCTCCCGCTAAACAATAAGCCCCGACCAATCCTGACCGTACCCTAAGCCCACTTGAGAGCTAACGGGCAAAAGCTAGACAAATGAATTACTAAACCTGGCCAGCCATTGATACAGTTCTGACTATTTAATAATAGTAACCTCAATTCTGTGTAATTTGAATAGTATTTTGATCTACTGGGTTCGGGTTAGAAAGCTTAGGGTGTGACCACTTGGTTGGGTGACATTGTGGCTGGAATATTGGATTTAAGGTCTGGAAAATGTCGATTTAGAATCGTCTTAGAAGAAAATACTGTTTCGTAATGAATAAATCCATTGTGTCTCTTTCATTTACTTAAAAATTCTTCTCGAATCCATTGCACCACATTTTGAAAAATAAAACTCGGATACGTAAAGAATTAATACATACATAAGAAAAACATTGCCCTTTATTGCGTTTTACGCAATAACCGTAGTTCTAGTTTGTCGAAAAATATGATCTTTCAAAGAGAACTTCCACGAGGACAATCGACGGCTGCAGTGCTAAAGAGTTTTATACCAATCGTGGAAGAATTTGAAAGCGTTTTTTTCTTGAGAAATTTGAACCAGTCAGAAGCCATTGAACCATAGGACCCTACAAGATGTTCGATTTATTTCGAATCGTATAAGGGAAATGAAAGTCAGCTCATGGGGGAATAAGAGTCAAAATTATAAAACAAATAAAAGTAACAAAATTATTGTCCGTTTTTAAAAACAATTATAAATCAACAAAATTAAACATTAGAAATGATTATCCAATGGAATCATAAAAAATAATATTATAAATCGAGTTATTTGCAGAAATCACAGCGATCAACAATAACAATAATAATCCTTAGTAATTAAACAACCAAAAATCATCTTGTAATTACAGCCCAAACCAACACAACATTAAAAACACTCGCTCAAACCAAGTTCACTTAAAAAGAAACAGAAGAACGAGCACTAAAAATAATTTATTTTTAATTTATTCGTTTACACATACAATTATCTCCTCCTTACAGATAAAAATCCAGATATAATACCAGTAGACGGGAAGAACAGCGACAGCTGCTCAAATAAATCTTCTACGACCGACTACAGTTCCATAAGACCGCTTATATCGAAGACGACGGATAAATACGACATGACGACAAATTGTGACAGGTTTTACGACCACAACATCGAACCTTGTAACCAATACATACAAGTCCGACCGATGGAATACCGAAGACCATATGCACCATCATTGCAAATGCCAAACCTTGGCCCCAGCATACAGAGCTTGGGGCCAATGAGTAGTCTGCATATGCCGAATGTTGGCCCCAATGACTGCCGTAGCCAGCCTTATGATAAGGTATACGAGGATTGGTTGAAGTATAAGAATGCGTTGCCCTTGAATACTAGTGGTTTGGTAAGTATAGACAAACTTATAATCGTATTGTATGTGAATTCAAGGAAATTAACTGCTTAGCAAAATAAATACTTATTCGTTGGTTAAAATATCAACTGATCTCCTTTGACATTCGAGTCATAAGTCGGTTTTCAAGGCAAATTGGCAAAAATCATAAATTGCCCTGACTAAATAACATTGTTATTTCAAACTGAGTCTCCTATTTTTTTAATGCAAAAACTCTTAAGGCCGCTGCATCCATAACATGTTTTAATCCCGGATGGATCGGGATGACGTGTAGTTTCATACAAAACGCCAAGTCGCCGTCCCGTTCGTGCATCCGTGACGTATGTTCTTTCGTATACATTTTCAAAACTTTTCGTCCCGTTCAGTCTCAGATTAAAACACGTTACTTATGCAGTGGCCTTTATTTATTAGAAACAATATAATTTAACCTCTTGTGTGCTTTTTAATTGTTTCGGTAATTACGGTACACAACCGGTTAAATGGCAATATCCTGGGTTATACATTGCTCTTTTTTCTGAACATAAGGACCACATTCCAAACGCCACAACAAAATCACCTAACACCATTTTCTATTTCAGCTACCAGCAGAACAACTGCTTCCTCCAGAGTTATACGCCACACCACCACCACCATCTCTGTACAGTAACCCCAGCAGAAGCCAACTTAACCTAACTCAGATGCCAGAGTTAGAGCATCGATACGACCTAGAGTCCAGGTCTCTGGCGATGGACTCTAGAAGTTGCTCCAATTCGCCGCCAGTGAGATTCAACCCGGAGAGTAACAGTGTGTACTTCAGTAAAGGTGCGCTCGATAGGACTACGTACGGTAATACGTTGCCACATTTGAAACGTTATAGGATAAATGGTAAGCATTATTGAACATTATTTTTCTCAAACTCTAGTCCCTAAACAATTACAGGCACTTTCGGAGTTGGTCATACAAATATGATCAAATATGTAAAAAAGCATCAGAATATCGAGCTTTACTTACGTTTCTAAAATAGAGGAATGTTAATTTAATTTAGGTGGGTCAATGGCAACCATTGCCTCACTTGCACTAAATTTTACGCGAACTTAGAATCTTTAAGTACACGCACGGTATGCGACAAGTAGATATTTTAAACATTAGTTACTAAGCTCGCCTAAACTAGAAAATACTGGAAGAGACTCGAGGATTATTCATGTTTAGGCTCTGAGTAGCCTGGTATAGAGCCTGGCATAAATTATGCTGTAGACGGAAAACTAAATTAAAGTCCTACTTGATAACGTAGAAGTAAGGTACTCACTTACAGTCCGTCAAATCTAAGAAGTCCGATGACGTTTCTCATTTAACTTGCCGTGATAACTTTGTATGAAAGTTTACGAATAATCAAATTCATAATCCTAATTAATTACTATGCTGCCTATACACTATAACAACGAGTATCATTCGTAAGCATCAACTTAAGTTTATACAACGTATTTTTATAGCTGTCAAACGGTACTTCTTAGATTTGACGGACTGTAGCAAGAATACTAATGGCCCATTTCTAAAGTATTCTTTATCTGCACTTCCCATTATTTTTTATAACAACTCTCAGTAAATTATCAATGATTTCGTGCCGTCGACTAGGGCAACCTTAAGTAAATGCCAGATTTTTATTTAAAATGTCCAGAGTTGGATTACAATAAGCAGAAAAACAAATAAAAAATCCTATCAAGTCTTTATCCCAACGTTAAGCCCAAAATCAGATTTCCATGTTCAAGCTACGTAAATTTTCAAATCCTGTTTAAGAAATGATTTTACAATAGTTTTCCTTCTCTAGCATATTTTCCTGTAGCTTTTGAAATTCAAAATATAGATATCTGATCTCGATTTGCATAGTTTAGCAGCGTAAGGAGTATGTCGGTTCTGAGTGAAAACGTATTCTATACGCTGAAACGATTTCAGCTTAACCTGTATTGGTTTCTGGCAAATACCTACCTATATATTCTGCAATTAAGTACTTATTCCAGATGGAATCGTTGGTACATGTTTCTGCCCAATTTAATATTGTGATATTTATTATTTAACGTACACTCAGCTTCAAAAGAAAGTGGTCATTGTGAAAAATGTCAAACACGTTAAATCATGACTCAGTCAGCATAAAGACTGTATTGTTTATTATTGAATGCACTTATTTGTCACTTTTATTATAAATTTAAAACATTATTGATAACAGTATTTTCATGCTGACCATAATTTAACGTTATGACACTTTTCACAATGACCACTTTCATTTGAAGCTGAGTGTACGTTAAATGATGAATATATCACTTCAAAAAGTTTATTATTGCTATTTGCAACTTTTGAAATTATTTTAAGTTATTATATTTAAATAAAATAAACTATAATAATAATAAATAATATACATAATTATTTTATATATTTGGTTATTGTCGATTTCACTAATATGACGCTAGAAAAAGTCACATTGAAATATATCACATTAAATCGAAAATTATACGCATAAATAACCCTCAAAAACGCACACAAATAAAGCTTTTAAAAGGTACTTTATTATTGGAGTAACCATTTGGTCCAGTACTAAAAATGTTTTTGGTCTCTGTTATTGGTTGGTGGTCCGCATCAATTTTACTCAGTAAACATAACTGTTCAGTGATCAAACATCTGATGTAATCGCATCATTATATTCAGGCTCATGAAAAGATTAATGTTTTCTTATTGGGAAGGGAAAATACCATCATTCCTATTTCTACTACCAAGCACCTTTTCTGAGTGTTGGTTTATGGCCTTGATGAAAATAATATACTGAATATTTGTTTTAAAGTTTAAATTGAAAAAAAAGTTTGTTTTGCTTATAATTTTCTAGATGTTTGAACTTTATCATTAATATCAGGTATTCAGGTAGGTAATAGACATAATAAGAAAGGTATATACATGATATATTATTTGGGTAAGATAAGATGCTATTTAAGAATACATGTAGGATAAGAACTTCAACACCAATCAAAATTATACAAGATATAAAATAATGTTCTAGATATTCGTGTTGTCTAATGCCCATCAATGGTGGAACCAGTGTGAATATTTGCAATCATTCTGCAAGAAAAAAAAACGATACTTATTTAGCTATATTATCTTCTAAAATGGCTATTGCTACTGTTATCTGTGTATGCCTTCTACTGGAACTGCTTATTATTTATAATTTTTCTTTTACAGAAAACTCTCCAACTCAAAAGCCAAGTGATCCAAAATGTGTGACAAAATCCACCGACACTTCCCTAGAACATTCTAAAGTTACTAAAGATTGTTGCTGATACAAGAAATATTGGAAAGGGACAAAGCACTTTCAGTGTTATAAAAAAACTGACAAATTGACCTACAAAGCGAACTAGGTAAAAATGCCTTAAGTGCACATTGACAGGCCAGTGGCTTAGGGAAAAGGCCACAATGTACCTAGTAGTCGTGAAACACCTTTTCACTACTACTTAGGTACATTGTGGCCTTTACATGCACATGCAAAGTGTACATTACATGCGATAAAATTCGGTGAGTATCGTATTGAAACTTTTAACCCGTCTGTTGTGTTTTTTTTTCTCTCTTTTTTAAAGTATATATTGACAATTAATTAACTTGAACAAAACAATGTGGATTTTTGAATAAGTGAATTATAATTATTAAAATGAACGATAATATGTCAATTTGATATTACGAAAAATACTAGATTGTAAAACAATTTTGTATCTACCACAAGATGTATAAGACTGAATCTGTGTAGAAGATACACACGTTAAGATAAAAAAAAATGATTACATTACTGTACTTAATTATTAAGATGAAAACAGTTCAAATAACGTGCAAAATAAGTTTTAATTTGACAAAAAAATGGTGTAAGTATTCACAGATTTGTATTTCATTTCTTTTTGTAATCAAAATTCTTGTTGTTTAAAGGGAGACTAGCTAAAACAAATACAGTTATGTACGTTTGAGAATGTAAATAGTGTAAATATTGTAAGTATTTTATACAATACTGTGGCCATGCTAGTTAAAAGGTAAATAGGTAACATGTCTAAAATAATCATTATTGTTATAATTGAGCTTTTATGTTATAAATAATAATTTTAATTTATGTTTGTGAAGGAAAAGATATTTTTTTCCCGAAAGATATACGAAATGAAAGATATTATCGACGCTTGAAAAGTGAAAATATTATAATCGTATTGACTGTAATTATCTTCGGAATGTTGTCTTAAAAATATTTTGGAATATTGAAAGCTTACTCGTAGTGGGAAAACCGATGTTGTTTATATGTAAATTATTAAAAATATTATAAATTTGAATACTAAATGTGATAACAGTTACAAGATATCTCTGTTCACAATAAGACATAATAATTTTATCAAAAACGTTAATTTTTTCAGTAAGCGTTCCGATTTGGCCTAAACTTATAAAAATACTAAGGCCCATATTCAAAATTCTCATTTTCGACTCAAACTCAAAATTGGCCACACCTACCAATCAACTGCCAACCAATCACAAATCTCGAGTTTGGCATATGATTCTTCAGTTTGACATAATAATTTGTGTACTCAATAGAGCAGCAGCCCAGACACCCCAGACGTTACTGAATTCTTTCTGAAAACATATGTGGTAGGTATTGAATGAACACGAAAGTTCAAGATAGCAAGTACGTTCCAAGTACATGATAACACTACTCAAATCCACTGATTTTGTGTTAAAAGAGTTTGGTAATGTTTAGGGCGTCTAAGATCTTGGAATTGTGCACGTTAATGTCTAAAAACAAGCCATACAATCACAACAGTCCATTTGCAGTTTGAGTTGAGTTGAGCATCAGCATCTGGAATACCATAGGCCTTAAAAAATATTTTATGTCACCAAAACAGCTAAATTGATAATTTCTATAAAAAAACGTTGTCTGTGTAATTGCAATAAAGTAACAAACATGTTTTTCTCCATCGCTAATATCTAACTTTTTTAACAGTTTTGCGTTATGTAAAATGATAAAACTTTGTAAAATATAAAAAAAGTTTAAACTTTATATTGCAAATTCGTGAACTGAGTAGGTACTGAGAAATATTTGATTTTACAAATTAAAATATTTTTACCAATATATTTTTTATTGACTTTCAAACAGATAATTTTTATAGGATATAATATTTATATTAGCGTATTATTTTAACCATGACTTAGATTTTATAGACATTTTTAAAGTACGTAAAGTCGGTAAGTAAATAATTTATTTTAGATGGTTTTATTTAAACAAAGTTGAACACTGAGTTAAAGTATAATTAACTTAGTAGGTACTCAATTGAGTACATAAAAAGTTGTAAGTAGTTAATTTATTTTATTTACCATTGAAGCTTATTTTGAATGGTTTTATTCAAGCAAAATTGAATATTGAGGTAAAGAATAATTGGGAATGTACATATTCGTTTCTTTGCGGTTCTTACTAGAATTTCATATATCTACCGTATTTACTCAATTTTGATCTACTTTGTTTAAGCAATTCACTGCGAGTAAATGCCATGGTGTTGTACTTCGTAGCACGATCATGAACTCGTTCATTATAACTTTAGATGGTAATAAAATCCTTTTAATTTGTACTATTTTATACCACTAATTAGAAATTTTATACCCCTCAGTTATCGCAAATATACAGGTCGTGCTTAAAAGATTCCTTACCAGCACGACTAAGATAAAATTCTAGCTGGCACAGAAGTTGTTGTAACGGAAGCATGCCTAAAAATTTGTTCTCTTCTCATTATGTACTGAGAACGGTGGGTAGGTGGAGGACCGGGTGCTGTGGTGCAATTAAAAAAAATAATTAGTAGGTTGAGTTTATGGTTTTTGGAGATTGGTTAACAAAATGTACTTCGTTTTGACAACACTTTGTAAGTATTTTTCTGATTAATTACGTTGCGGGAGTCAAGATAGTGGATTTGTTTCTCTAGGACTTGTCGAGGTTCACTGCCTTGGTGGGGTGGTTTTTTGGTGGTCGCCACTATTGATTCTAGCTATTATCGAGGAAAAAAAATCAAATATCAGAGTTAAAGTGGTTGGAAAAAATTATGCGGGTTTATCCCATTAAATAAAAACACATTATTCTATTGTTTATATTCCAGAATCACACCGTATTTTCTCTAAGATAACATCAACTATTGTTTCTCTCACTCCCTATTCCCACAAAAGGTGGGATTGGGAACACGTGGTCCACTAAATCAAACTAGTGGCTTTATCATGGTTTGTACTACAAGTGCAAATTAGTCCGCATGTATGCGGTCTTGTCACCATGCCAAAACAGCGCTGCAGCGGCTATCTGTATTTTAAACTTCATTTTATCAAGCACTGTATTGTTCTAAGCACGATGCGTTGAGATTAGGAGAGCGCATTTTGTAGGTGAAATATGGTTGTATTATAAAGGGAATTTAGATGCCGTGAAAGTTTGTTGGATTAGATAAGATTGTAGTGTGGTTGAGAGCTAATGCAAAACTTAGGTACCTACTGTTTAGTTTGTAGGTATGTAGAACAATGTTTTTGCTTTTGTAATACAAGATGCAATCAGGAAATAATAGTTATTAAGTACCTACGTACTTGGAGTAGATACTTAATTATTCATTTAAATACTTTCTTTTTACTTGTAAAATTATAATGTGGTTGGTACCTAATGCAAAACTTAGGTACCTACTATTTAGTTAGTAGGTATGTAGAACAATGTTTTTGCTTTTGTTATACAAGATGAAATCAGGAAACAATAGTTATTAAGTACCTACCTACTTGGAGTAGCTCCTTTTTTGTTTAGATACTTTCAGACGCCGCATAGGTACTGTCTGTGCTTACGAATCCGTAATTCCGTATGCTGCGCTTTATGAAAATGGCATACACCGACGGAGCTGATCATTCGACTTTTCTAAGATTTAATTCTAAGGTAAAATAATTGAGCAATGCCATTAAATGTTTCTTTTTTATGTTTCTTTTTTTAGGATTAAAATATGGCTGTATTGTTTTCGTATAAATCAAACACTATTCATGCCTCTTTTTTTAAAATAAGTATTACCTATTTGGATGACAAAATATTTTCTGAAACATACTGCATTTAGTAGGTGAGGAATACAACTTCCCTCCCTATCTATACGCACTGGTGAGTGGAGGCCACGGAACGAACACCAGCTGCCATAAGATGTGGCCTGAAGGTAACAGACTTGGGGAGTCTGTTACCTGAACAGTCAAGGAGACGGCGGTGCGCCGTGTACCGCGCTCGTTTCTCTAGAGGATTTGAAGCCTTAATTGGCCGCAGAGGGTGATGGAGTCTGCATGAATTCAAGCGGGCTAATACCAGCCGGGCACGGCCTCTGTGATAGGCTTGAGCCACGCATTTTATCACGGTTTTTGCTTCCAAGCTGTGATTTCAATTTGTGACTCAAGCCTGTCAAAGTAGGCCGTGCTCGCCCGCCTGGCAGGGGAGACGTGACAAAATGCGCAAGCACTCCAGCGCCCCGGCCAAAGGAAGCTGCAGAACACCGTGTGGTTTTAGACCGTTAGAGTGTGACAGACCTCTTCGCTCGCGAAATCCGGAGCAGATTGGTATGGACGTTTCAGCGAGAGCTATGTACACGGAACTAGAGAGAACGCCAAAATCGCAGAACAGATATTCTGTTTTGGTTCTGCTCAATTTCAAGCCAACACTCTCCAGTGCCACTACACCTCCAATTTGCTCTGTACCTTTAGGCCACTCTCGGCAAACAGCACAATGTCATCGGCAAACAGCATACATCAGGGTGGCTCTTCCTGTATGTGCAAGTAAGAGCGTCCATTATCATAAAAGCTGAGGGCCGACCCTTGGTGCAAGCCGACTGCCACATTGAAGCTGCAAGTAATGCCCACTGTAGACCGGACTTGGTTACTGCATCGACTGTACATCGCCCGGATCAACTGTACATACTTCCCAGACACACATTTCCAACCACATTTAAGGGCCCACCACAAAACCTAACGAAGCACTCGTTCGTATACATTTCGAGATAAATGAACACCATGTGCAAATTTTTATGTGCACCTCTGTATTTCTCGCGCAACTGACCCCGATCAGGCATAAAACTGAAATGGTTCTGCGATATTTCACTTTCTGCTCTCAGCCGCCTTTCAATAACTTACCCTACTTGCCTTCACGTTTGCATGGAGTCGACTCTATTGTTACTTACTCATTCAACGGCAAGTACCGTAGCAGTTACTATGACAGAAACATAGCTTAGTGTATAGGAAACGGAAGGCAGACAATACAAAACGCCGTAGCGAGAGGATCGTAATCCTCACTTGTTTTGCTTCTTCCACCTTCGTAGTTTCTTATTTTAGGGATGTTGTAAGTATCAAAAATTATATAAAACTATATTACAGCTACCTTAATATACTTTCCATACCTATTCCTTTTCAATAAACTAACTTTCCCTTAGGGTACGTTCCCATAGAGCATCCATATCTCCAGGAAGGTTTTTAATAGATTCGTCGCTACTGAAGGTAATGTTTACACCGCATATACAGTACCGTTTTAACGGATCCGTCGCTACTGGGATTAATTTTCACACTACATTTAGTCAGTGTACCTCCAATTTTCATTTCGTCCTATACCAATCCTTCCTACGTCATTGCCGAATAAAAACGTATACGATAAAGCGGACCTGTAAGACGGACCCCTGTGTGAACGAGCACTTACCTATATACATTTTTCTTTGTACAAGCTTAGTGGGTGCTCAGTTGTTTTTCTGATCTTAGAGAAGCTCGAAACAAAATAATAATAGCCGCACCGGTCGATCTTCCAGGTTAAGCAGTGCTTGCCGAGGACGGTCCGTTGATGGGCGACCACGACCATCCATTACGTAGAAAAGTACGTTGCACGAAGACGCCAGTCTTTCCAAGGAGTACTGTATTTTGGTGATCAGATTGGCAGTCGCTCCATGTAAAATACTAGAGCTCAGATGCATCCAGTTAGGAAATCGCTCATAAAAACTTTATGACAACGAGATTCATATACAAGGTACTCAGGACGTGCATACTTACTTGAGAGAGATTTCTTACGTTGATTATTAAACACTCCACCTAACGTAGGCACCTACTCTTCTTCTAATAAAACATCACAGAGTGAAGGCGCGTGGATTAAGGCCCATTCCCTTTCACAGAGTGGAGGGTGTCCTATCAGTGGGGACATTAATGGGATGTATGTAGGATGATAATGATTTCGATTTGGGGAAACAAAATCGAAATGAATGGATCAAAGTCAAAGTCAAATATAATTCAACTGGGCCAAAAAGCGGCACTTTTGAACGTCAGAATTAAAAGTAACAAATCATAAAATAAAAATTGATTCTACCGTGCATTCGGAAAAGTAGCTTGTTATGGAGAAGAATGCACAAGAAACTCCATACTTACTCTTTTAAAAAAAAGTGTTTTACAATATTTACATAAGTACATACATTAATAAATTCATAATATGTGAGGACGATGCACCCAGAATAACACTGTACACTATACTACGTACAGTTATAAAGTATTAAAAGCATTAACAGGTAAATTTATTAATGTAATTAATAGGAACATGGTTCTCACATACTTACAAATATTGCAAACATAGGTAAAATACCTAATTCAACACCAACGGAACAGAGTGTGAGTCAAATTATAAAAAAAAAAAAAAAAACATTTAGTAGGAGTGTTTTTATTAAAGCCATGCTGCTCCTCAGTCCTGGGTTCGGTTCTTAATTCTGGAGAGAAATTTTATATCAAAGTTATTTTCCTCGTAAGTAGAGTAGCCGCAACCTCCGCAGCAGAACATGAGATAATGGGTTCGATTCCGAGGTCAGGTAATATTCTGCAACTTCTCATTAAAACAGTCTGAAGTTGAATTTGTGTTTGGCTGATTATAACAGATGACCGGCGCGACGTTTCAAAACCTAAATGGAAATAAATAATTAACCGAAGCAATTTTATAGCAATTCATACCTTTTTAAAGTACCAACTAACTCTTTAAAAGGTTTCTCAACCCCATGAAGCCAGGGTCGGATCAATTAAACCCTTCATAAATTTTAAATTACGTAAAATTAACAAATCAAATAATGGTGGTGCTGATTCTCAGATATGAAGACAAATATTATACAGGCTGTGTGATTTTAATACTAATTTATTCTTTATTTAAGTAATAGCTTTTGTCAGAGACTTCGCCCACCGGCAAATCGAAATTTATCCCACGGGAACATTGTAGGTGCAGGGATAAAATCGTTTGGCCTTATCCAGAACATCCCATTTGCCAAATTAAATCCAACTCCGTTGAGTCGTTTTTAAGTAATAAACTTTAATAAATTTGTAGCGGCACCAACAACGCCACTTACGAACTAATGACATGACGTCACGCAAATCCTGCATCGCGCCAGCAAAGATTTCGGCGCGATTTGAAAACATACAACAGTCTGACAGTAACCGTTGGGTAGTTGCCCGGACCAGACATAACACCCGTCTGGTCGGAGGATTCTCCCTTTTCTGTGGAGGTTTGTGGGACTTTAGACCCTGTTCCACTTACCCCCAAAAATTTAATATTTTTAGCCTAGTAGCGAACCGATTGCCATAAATGACCAAATTCAAGCTACTATTGTACTTAAGTGTTAATTTTTTTCTAATAAATAAAAACAAAATTCCCTCTCTGAACCCAATGGTTGAATTATTTTTTCTATTAAAAGATCATGCTATATATCTATACATATAAAATGCTTTGTCCTGAATGACTGACTGACGGATCAACGCACAGCCTAAACCGCTGATCGTAGAGACCTGAAACTTAGAGGGTGTGTTCTTTCTATGACGTAGGCATCCGATAAGAAAGGTTTTTCGGAAATTCCACCCCTAAGGGGGTAAAAATAGGGTTGGAAGTTTGTATGAAAAATCTAATTCCTTCGGCCAAAATGTTTGATACTTGGTACAAATAGTAATCTAAGTAAATCATAAAGGTTGTCATTATAAGATTTTTGAAACTACCCCCAAATGATGATTTAGGGGGTGTTGAAGTTTGTATGTAAAAATCTGATTTATTGGGTCAATAAACTTGAAAATTTACGTAAATACCAACCTAAATAAACAATAAAGGTTTTCATTATTAGTTTTTCAAAACTACCCCCAAAATATTAATTAGGGGTTGATATTTTTTTATTGAAAAGTCTTATTTCTTGGGTTAATAAACATGAAATTTGACATAAATACCAATTTCAATAAACAATTAAGTTGTCATTTAATTGTTTGTTATCATAAGTCTTTTGAAACAGTCCCCAAAAGACGATTTAAGGGGTATTAAAGTGTTTTTGGAGAATCTTATTTCTTGGGTTAATAAATTTGAAAGTTGACTTAAATTCCATCCTAAGTAAGCAATAAAGGTTGTCATTGTAAGTTTTTCGAAAAGCTTAGGGTTACGCTAGGAATCTTCCTGAACAGGTTTTCGTTTTTGACGTAGGGTTCTAGGGGACCACCAGGCAGGAATATTCGGAAATTCAACCTGAAAGACCTGGAAAGAGGGTGAAAAGGAGCAGAATTTGTTTGTATAAAAAATCGAATTCCTTGGGGATAAAGTAAATAATTTAAATTTACATTTTTTTTTTTAACTGCCCCCTAGATAGGGTTAAGGGGTGTTTAATTTTTTTGAGGAATCTAACTGCGGCATCTTACTAAGGACGAACTACGAAAAATAAAAAAGGGAAGACAAGAGTGAATAACATATTTGGGTTGTTCAAAACTCTACCTTCAACGGGGCAAATTATTAAGTTTTAGGGGAGGATTTAACTTTGTGGCGGTAAACTAAAATTTATTATTATTTAAGTCAAATAACGAATCGTCCCAAATCAATAAACCCTGTATATCAACGATACCCCATTGTTTATTGATTTAATAGCTTATTTTTATTCAGCTTCACTAACTGCACATAAGAATCATTTATAGGATAAAAGAAATCACGCGAGCGAAGTCGCGGGCGAAGTGCTAGTCTCTCTATAAATTCGTCGTCTCGTATGATTTCATATAACTGCCCCAATTCCTAGGATTATAATTAATATTTTCACGGTTCGTTAAACAGTTATGAATGGATGTGTGTATCAAAGAGACGACCGTGTTTTAGAAATCAAAATAAGCGTCATAAATGTGATGACGGTTTTCAGTAAATGTCTACGTTACTATGCATTTAATTTTTATGAAGTTAGGAGTATGCTATAAATAGCCAAATATGAATGGTTAACAATAAGTCTATAATAGTATGTACCTTGAAAATAAAGGGTCCTAATTTGAGTCGTTGGCGTTAAAAACGTTTGAAACCCTATGAATGTTTAGGTTTGATAGATTTTCAATTACAGTTTGAAAAATACTGTTATTTAATTTTAAGTTATTTCGAGAAAAGTAAAATTCCACTACACTTTATTTTTATTTATCGATAGGCTCGCGTTTGACCACTATCTCGCCTGATGGTAAGCGATGATGTGTTCGACGGCGAATCACGCTTGCCTAGAAGTAACCTATTCACTCTTGACTTAAAGACCCCAAGGTTGTAGCTATCAGGAAACAAAGACTCCGGCAGGGAAATCCACTCCTTAGCTGTGCGCACAATGAAAGTATTCGCAAAACGTTTTGTACGTATGGGTGGGATGTCCGCCATGCCAACGTTCCTAAATGCCAATTGTGGCAACAAAAGTTTCAGTTTAATGTCCACAATGGAGTAGATCCATTGTGGACATTAAACTGAAACATTTCAGTTTGCTCAAGAAGGAATTAATCTTCCGCAATCAGTTTCTAACAAATAAGTACCTATAACTCTGTATACAGGTAGGCTCTTTAAATGTGTTTATTTATTCTACCAGAAGACAAACAAACTGTCATAATAAACCCCGGGTCCATGTCAACCAAGCCATTACTTATCTCACCCGCGTTAGCACCTAATTCACCCGCGACTAAATACAGTAAATCATGTATATTTTATCTACATATACGTACTACATGTTATAAATGCGAAAGTAACTCTGTCGATCTGTCTGTCTGTTTGTTACCTTTTCACGTCTTAATGGCTGAACGAATTTAGATGAAACTTGGCAGACATATCTGTCTATATCCTGATTTAAGACATGAAGACGGATGGTAGTATGTTCATTTGGGAAACACTATTCACGCAGGTGAATCCGCGGGCAAAAGCTTGCAATATTATAAAGCTGAAGAGTTTGTTTGAATAAAGTCACTATTATCTGAACCTACAGTCAGTTACATTTGAAAAAATCTCTACGCATTTGTTAGCTCAATCCTTGAGGTAAGTTATAGACTATTTAACATCACGCTACGACCCTTAACCCCGATATCTGAATTAGAGTTTTTGTCAAACTCCTCATACTTTCTCCCTTCAGAAACCATCTCTACAGAGTCGAGCAAAAATAAAAAGCCAGAAACACCGCAGGCGGGTGAAACCGCGTGGTGCAGTTAGTCATGTTTATTTTTGCATCAAGATATGCGGTGGCGTCACTCCCAGTGCCACTACACCTCCAATTTGCTCTGTACCTTTAGGCCACTCTCGGCAAACAGCACAATGTCATCGGCAAACAGCATACATCAGGGTGGCTCTTCCTGTATGTGCAAGTAAGAGCGTCCATTATCATAAAAGCTGAGGGCCGACCCTTGGTGCAAGCCGACTGCCACATTGAAGCTGCAAGTAATGCCCACTGTAGACCGGACTTGGTTACTGCATCGACTGTACATCGCCCGGATCAACTGTACATACTTCCCAGACACACATTTCCAACCACATTTAAGGGCCCACCACAAAACCTAACGAAGCACTCGTTCGTATACATTTCGAGATAAATGAACACCATGTGCAAATTTTTATGTGCACCTCTGTATTTCTCGCGCAACTGACCCCGATCAGGCATAAAACTGAAATGGTTCTGCGATATTTCACTTTCTGCTCTCAGCCGCCTTTCAATAACTTACCCTACTTGCCTTCACGTTTGCATGGAGTCGACTCTATTGTTACTTACTCATTCAACGGCAAGTACCGTAGCAGTTACTATGACAGAAACATAGCTTAGTGTATAGGAAACGGAAGGCAGACAATACAAAACGCCGTAGCGAGAGGATCGTAATCCTCACTTGTTTTGCTTCTTCCACCTTCGTAGTTTCTTATTTTAGGGATGTTGTAAGTATCAAAAATTATATAAAACTATATTACAGCTACCTTAATATACTTTCCATACCTATTCCTTTTCAATAAACTAACTTTCCCTTAGGGTACGTTCCCATAGAGCATCCATATCTCCAGGAAGGTTTTTAATAGATTCGTCGCTACTGAAGGTAATGTTTACACCGCATATACAGTACCGTTTTAACGGATCCGTCGCTACTGGGATTAATTTTCACACTACATTTAGTCAGTGTACCTCCAATTTTCATTTCGTCCTATACCAATCCTTCCTACGTCATTGCCGAATAAAAACGTATACGATAAAGCGGACCTGTAAGACGGACCCCTGTGTGAACGAGTACTTACCTATATACATTTTTCTTTGTACAAGCTTAGTGGGTGCTCAGTTGTTTTTCTGATCTTAGAGAAGCTCGAAACAAAATAATAATAGCCGCACCGGTCGATCTTCCAGGTTAAGCAGTGCTTGCCGAGGACGGTCCGTTGATGGGCGACCACGACCATCCATTACGTAGAAAAGTACGTTGCACGAAGACGCCAGTCTTTCCAAGGAGTACTGTATTTTGGTGATCAGATTGGCAGTCGCTCCATGTAAAATACTAGAGCTCAGATGCATCCAGTTAGGAAATCGCTCATAAAAACTTTATGACAACGAGATTCATATACAAGGTACTCAGGACGTGCATACTTACTTGAGAGAGATTTCTTACGTTCAAATCAAATCAAAAACGTTTATTTCAAATAGACCAATTACAGGCACTTTTGAATTGTCAAAATGTCGGTCAGTCAAACAAACAAGTGAAGCTAAGTTGCACGTTCCAAGGAGTAGATCTCTATGGAGAAGAACGTGCAAGAAACTCCATGGACACTCTTTTAAATCATATGTGTTACGTATAATGTTTGGTTACATATTTCTTGTTGCTTCTATTATGTGAGCACAATGTAGATAATAATAAAAAAATATTAAAAGATAGGAACTGAATTAAGCCACTGGCAGCTAAGAGATGACCAGTCTCATCTGACGGCACCCGTTCACGAGCATGACGCGTGCATCAACCCCACTCAGCTCAACCATTTTGAAGGGAACCGAATGACCCAATAACACGCGCCACCAACAGCGAGACATTTGAGTGAGCATGACAAACTCTCAACTGCCATGCTCGCAATGTCAAAATAAAAAAAATAAAAAGTTGTAACCTAATAAAAATGCTCCATGGTACTTCACATTTGTTGATTATTAAACACTCCACCTAACGTAGGCACCTACTCTTCTTCTAATAAAACATCACAGAGTGAAGGCGCGTGGATTAAGGCCCATTCCCTTTCACAGAGTGGAGGGTGTCCTATCAGTGGGGACATTAATAGGATGTATGTAGGATGATAATGATTTCGATTTGGGGAAACCAAATCGAAATGAATGGATCAAAGTCAAAGTCAAATATATTTATTCAACTGGGCCAAAAAGCGGCACTTTTGAACGTCAGAATTAAAAGTAACAAATCATAAAATAAAAATTGATTCTACCGTGCATTCGGAAAAGTAGCTTGTTATGGAGAAGAATGCACAAGAAACTCCATACTTACTCTTTAAAAAAAAAAGTGTTTTACAATATTTACATAAGTACATACATTAATAAATTCATATATGTGAGGACGATGCACCCAGAATAGCACTATACACTATACTACGTACAGTTATAATGTATTAAAAGCATTAACAGGTAAATTTATTAATGTGATAAATAGGAACATGGTTCTCACATACTTACAAATATTGCAAACATAGGTAAAATACCTAATTCAACACCAACGGAACAGTGTGTGAGTCAAATTATAAAAAAAAAAAAACATTTAGTAGGAGTGTTTTTATTAAAGCCATGCTGCTCCTCAGTCCTGGGTTCGGTTCTTAATTCTGGAGAGAAATTTTATAACAAAGTTATTTTCCTCGTAAGTAGAGTAGCCGCAACCTCCGCAGCAGAACATGAGATAATGGGTTCGATTCCGAGGTCAGGTAATATTCTGCAATTTCTCATTAAAACAGTCTGAAGTTGAATTTGTGTTTGGCTGATTATAACAGATGACCGGCGCGACGTTTTAAAACCTAAATGGAAATAAATAATTAACCGAAGCGATTTTATAGCAATTCATACCTTTTTAAAGTACCAACTAACTCTTTAAAAGGTTTCTCAACCCCATGAAGCCAGGGTCGGATCAATTAAACCCTTCATAAATTTTAAATTACGTAAAATTAACAAATCAAATAATGGTGGTGCTGATTCTCAGATATGAAGACAAATATTATACAGGCTGTGTGATTTTAATACTAATTTATTCTTTATTTAAGTATAAGCTTTTGTCAGAGACTTCGCCCACCGGCAAATCGAAATTTATCCCACGGGAACACTGTAGGTGCAGGGATAAAATCCTTTGTCCTTATCCAGAACATCCCATTTGCCAAATTAAATCCAACTCCGTTGAGTCGTTTTTAAGTAATAAACTTTAAAAAAATTGTAGCGGCACCAACAACGCCACTTACGAACTAATGACATGACGTCACGCAAATCCTGCATCGCGCCAGCAAAGATTTCGGCGCGATTTGAAAATATACAACATTCTGACAGTAACCGTTGGGTAGTTGCCCGGACCAGACATAACACCCGTCTGGTCGGAGGAATCTCCCTTTTCTGTGGAGGTTTGTGGGACTTTAGACCCTGTTCCACTTACCCCCAAAAATTTAATATTTTAAGCCTAGTAGCGAACCGATTGCCATAAATTACCAAATTCAAGCTTCTATTGTACTTAAGTGTTAATTTTTTTCTAATAAATAAAAACAAAACTCCCTCTCTGAACCCAATGGTTGAATTATTTTTTTCTATTAAAAGATCATCCCTATATATCTCTCTATAAATTCGTCGTCTCGTATGATTTCATATGTATAACTGCCCCAATTCCGAGGATTATAATTAATATTTTCACGGTTCGTTAATTAATGGTTCGGTTATGAATGGATGTGTGTAACAAAGAGACGACCGTGTTTTAGAAATTAAAATAAGCGTCATAAATGTGATGACGGTTTTCAGTAAATGTCTACGTTACTATGCATTTAATTTTTATGAAGTTAGGAGGATGCTATAAATAGCCAAAAACGAATGGTTAACAATAAGTCTATAATAGTATGTACCTTGAAAATAAAGGGTCCTGATTTGAGTCGTTGGCGTTAAAAACGTTTGAAACCCTATGAATGTTTAGGTTTGATAGATTTTCAAGATGGATTACAGTTTGAAAAATACTGAGTTATTTCGAGAAAAGTAAAATTCCACTACACTTTATTTTTATTTATCGATAGGCTCGCGTTTGACCGCTATCTCGCCTGATGGTAAGCGATGATGTGGTCGACGGCGAATCACGTTTGCCTAGAAGTAACCTATTCACTCTTGACTTAAAGACCACAAGGTTGTAGCTATCAGGAAACAAAGACTCCGGCAGGGAAATCCACTCCTTAGCTGTGCGCACAATGAAAGTATTCGCAAAACTTTTGTACGTATGGGTGGGATGTCCGCCATGCCAACGTTCCTAAATGCCAATTGTGGGAACTCTACTCCATTGTGGACATTAAACTGATACTTTTCAGTTTGCTCAAGAAGGAATTAATCTTCCGCAATCAGTTTCTAACAAATAAGTACCTATAGCTCTGTATACAGGTAGGCTCTTTAAATGTGTTTATTTATTCTACCAGACAACAAACAAACTGTCATAATAAACCCCGGGTCCATGTCAAGCAAGCCATTACTTATCTCACCCGCGTTAACACCTAATTCACCCGCGACTAAATATAGTAAATCATGTATATTTTATCTACATATACGTACTACATGTTATAAATGCGAAAGTAACTCTGTCGATCTGTCTGTCTGTTTGTCAGTCTGTTTGTTACCTTTTCACGTCTTAATGGCTGAACGAATTTAGATGAAACTTGGCACACATATCTGTCTATATCCTGATTTAAGACATGAAGACGGATGGTAGTATGTTCAATTGGGAAACACTATTCACGCAGGTGAATCCGCGGGCACAAGCTTGCAATATTATAAAGCTGAAGAGTTTGTTTGAATAAAATCACTATTATCTGGAACTACAGTCGGATTTGAAAAAATCTCTACGCATTTGGTAGCTCAATCCTTGAGGGAAGTTATAGACTATTTAACATCACGCTACGACCCTTAACCCCGATATCTGAATTATAGATTTTGTCAAACTCCTCATACTTTCTCTCTAAAACCTGTCACAATAGGTACGTTTTAAACACAAAATATTTGATTCAGAAACCATCTCTACAGAGTCGAGCAAAAATAAAAAGTCTGAAACAGCGCAGGCGGGTGAAACCGCGTGGTGCAGCTAGTCATGTTTATTTTTGCATCAAGATATGCGGTGGCGTCACTCCAAATGACGAGGGTTACTTGAGGGTTATTGACGGCACCCTCAGAATCTATGACGACTTATGGATACTCGTGATACGGGTTACGATAATCGCTTTGGTGGTAAATATCGAGTGATTGCGGTCGTGTTTTGTTTTCAGGTTTTACATGACCTTTTTATTAAGGTTGGGTCTGGTGCTGAATAGAAGGATTTTTTTATTTTTTTTTGTTATAGGCTCGCGCTTGACCACTATCTCACCTGATGGTAAGCGATGATGTGGTCGACGGTGGAGCACGCTTGCCTAGAAGTAACCTATTCACTCTTGACTTAAAGACCCCTAGATTGTAGCTATCGGGAAACACAGATTTGTTTTTTATAGATTTATTGCTACCATTTATTGACAATTTCTAGTCGGATGACCTTATTGCCAGCGTCTTCGTCAGCGTTATATTCGGCAAATTATCCCACGGGTACAAAAATATTTCTTTTTGTTACTTTCTACCTTCAAGATTTTTGCATGCCATTTAAATGTATCATTATTTCAATTCACTTTTGCCAAAATGTCCACTTCGGCAATAAATAAAAAACTTTTTTACAAAAATTACAACCGACTTCCAAACAAAAACACTACAAAGTAAAAAAATAACTTTAATTTCGGAAGTCGGTGTTTCTGTTTTTGTTTCTTCGTTTTTTGACACCGACTTCCGAAATTGAAGTTATTTTTTTACTTTGTAGTGTTTTTGTTCGGAAGTCGGTTGTAATTTTTGTAAAAAAGTTTTTTATTTTTCACTTTTTAGTTGTGGTACATAATGGACCAGTTCTATAGGCTAGGTACCTACGCGTATAGTGCCCAAAGTGAAGCTAGAATAGATTAACTCAATAACATGAAACTTAAACGAAACCAGTGCAATGAGAGTATACCAGGGTGAACTGTTCACACCTGCGTACCCCTTAAGAACGTACCAGTGTGATGTTATGTTATGAAATGGTGTAAACAATAAACAGACATGCGATTGGATCTATCCCGAGTGATTTGCCGTCATTTATTGAAGAGTTCTGATGTATTTCTCCGAAGTTCTTCATCAGATCTTGATGAAAATTAAATGGAACCACATGACAAGCACCCGCTTTCAAATTAAAAAAGAATCATCAAAATCGGTTCACCCAATAAAAAGTTCTGAGGTAACAAACATAAAACAAAAAAAAATACAGTCGAATTGATAACCTCCTTCTTTTTGCGAAGTCGGTTAAAAAACGTCATCCCTACAAAGTAATTCAAAACATATGCAGACAAAAAGTAATGCTATCAAAATCACTCAAGTCTGAATTAAGTTTAGCCTTAACTGGGATTGGTTTGACGCGTCGTGACGTCACACACAGCTTACCCAGTCCGTCACCTGACGTCCGGGATATCCGACGACAAATCCGGTCAACATTTTATTGACGTAAGTCAATAAAATTTTGTTTTTTGTTAAGTTTGGCGAAAACAGAATTTGTTTTGTTGTAAGTCGTGCTTCTGACGAAATAAAAAGCTTTTGGGTTTTTGTCTCTTTTATCAAATCCATTTTATCCATTAATGCTTGTGTAAATTTTTTTTTTTCTTATCATAAGCGTAACTTATGGTGTACAATAAAGTATTTAATAAATAAACTTAGTACATAAACCCTTATTTATAAAAATTTCGACGGTGTTTAGGTATTGTTCAATTTTAAAGATTCTAAATTTTGTGTAGAAACTTTGCATAACAATAAAATACCTTGATGACACAAAGAAAAAAACATAAAAAGCTGCAAGTTGGAAGTTTTTTCACTAGCGAACTTGTGCTTCAACTCTAAATTAGAAAAAAATCGAGGCATTCGAGGGAGCAACTCACTCAACAAATCAAACTTGCTCTGAAAGTGTGAGAGGGCTTGTGTGTATGTCTGTCTCTTATAAGTGAGTATGTACTTATCTTGCAAGCTCTTCATCTGCTCCGAAATCCGGGCTCGATGATCCTTTTAATGTTCTTTTTTATACACAAAACATAGGAGATCTTTATGAATAGTCCTACTTGGCAAATGACCTCTATAAATGTGGTCAACTCCTATCGG
The DNA here is from genome assembly GCA_947562075.1 of Orthosia gracilis. Classification (NCBI taxonomy): domain Eukaryota; kingdom Metazoa; phylum Arthropoda; class Insecta; order Lepidoptera; family Noctuidae; genus Orthosia; species Orthosia gracilis. The sequence goes on along the minus strand of OX387266.1, from coordinate 7,659,287 downwards.
TAGACCTGGAAGAGCAGACCAATGGTGGACGACGCTATTATTGGCCAGATAAGACATACACTAGGCTGGTTGTCGGTTATGGCGCTTTGTCCTTGAGTTGTCCTAGAAAAGTGCGCAGTTTCAATAGAACGCTAGCCAAGCTTATACTGGTTATGTTACCATTGATATGCTGATATTTGGTTTTCATTACGAGGATGCCAAGCACTTAAATATCATGCTGTAGTCCAACTGTCTTCGATCTTCTGTAGACTAACTGCTCATATTTAAATAAAGCATACGAAAAACCAAATAAAATATCTCACACCGCAGAAAACGCACCATTTTTCAAGAGTACGAGTCAAAATTCTTTGATAGGCCACCGGCCGGTGCGCGAGACTAGTGTTATATTAACATAAATACAGGAATACATACATTAGCTACATGACTATTGTACTGAATAGTTCATACACACCACTCGCTTGCTGGGTGGATTAAGAATATGGTGTGAGGTGGAGGCGGTAGTGGGAGCGATTTATCTTTTGTCAAGACACAACTAGCATCAAGGTAGATGGAAGTCGACAAGTCAACGTTAGCTCCGTAAATTTTAATTTAGTTTGTGCGTAAATAATCAGTATTTCGTGAAGAAAATAAGTGTATTAGTGACAGAACACACAAATAACTATCAGACAATGTTATTTCGGAAAAATAATAACTACAAGTGAAGTTTTTAGTCCGGTGTAAAAAAGTTACATGTAATAAATAATACTCTCCATATCCCATTAACTGTTGAACGGTGCACATCTGACAGTGTTGTGACAAACTGTATGGCCGTCTGATCAAATTACGACCAGGTAAAAACAGTGATCAAAAATACAACGAAAAAATCCAAAATTTTAAATCACAACCGCTCCAGTTCTAACGCTCCGCAAACAAAGAAAAGAAGTGGACTTTGGACTTCCCCGACATCGAACAGCTAATGACATTTAATAAATATATGAAGAAGTAACCGGCCACTATTTTCAACTGCATACTACAAGGCACGCTTGGCGCAGTGGTTGTCGTACGAGCATAGTTGAGGCCCGCTTGCGCCACCCTGGGTTATCTAATTTACTTCGAGTTAGTAGCAAACACGGGCCTATTATGAATAGAAAGAAAGATAGAATATTGCAAAAAAAACAAACAATAATAAAAAAAAAAAATCTATCAAACCGACTTCCAAAACAAAACACTTCAAAGCAAAAGATTACTTTCTTTGCCGAAAGACACCGATTTCGGAAAAGAAAGTTATTTTTCGGTTTGAAGTGTTTTGTTTTGGAAGCCGGTTTGATATTTTCATATTATTTTATTTTATTTTATTCTTTTTAGTTTTGGTAGTAACCTCCAATTAATATGAAATTCATTTGTAGCCAAAGAACATCTTATGTTCGATTCTTATTATCGAATTGAGGGTAGTTGGTAAATCATCACTAAACTCGCCCTCGACCCACGTCGCGGTTCTATATATCCGTGGCGTGCAGTACGAATTAGAGCCCTGAGCTGGATGAACGTTTCTTCCTCGCTTGTTGTGATCGTGTCTCAAGCTAAACGTTTTAGCATCTTTAGTGTTTGTGGACTCACTGACGTGTGGTGTGCGATCTTCAAGACCTTTGAACCCAGAGTACGTCAAGACTGCCTATCTGTGAAGTGCCGTGCACGCCGCAGGTCTTCTGCTGACCCGGGAGTTGAAACGAGGTAGGTGGTGTTCAATTGCCTTCTTGGAGATAGTAGGAACGAACGATTTCTACCCACAAACTTTACATACACATTCTTAGGTTCATAAGCCGCCAGCAAATATTTTCTTAAAAAAGGTTGGTCAAAAACCGAACAACCAGAGTGGTCCTTCGTAGCCGAATGGTATATGAACCCTAGCCGTGCTAGATAATTTTCTACCTAACTCGTAGTTAGTGTGATTACAGACGTTCTGTCCATTTGTCCCTTTTAATTCTGACCGTGTCAGTGTCATATTAATTCTATTATAGTTTCATCTTTACACTTCATACACATATATATTTATAGATTGTTCATAATATTTGGTGTGTTGGTAATTAATTTGCAAAAACATTCGTATTCGTATAAGTATTCCGTGTTCGTTCGTTTTACTTTGACCACGCCATCTGCGTCGTAGATAAAACAAAATGGCGCGACCGGTTACCCGAAGTAAAGAAATGAAAAAAGTGGCTGAAGCGTGCCAAAGTAATGAATTAACAGTGTTAATTAATAAAAAACAACGAATTTTTGAGCGAATGCAAAATGCTTATGATCTGTCAAAGGAAATTTCGGATCCCGCATCGAAAGAATTATTTATGATGCACGTGGCTGATATTGATAATTTACGTACTTCTTTTGAAAGTCTTTTCGTTGAAATTCTTGAATGTGACCCTAAGTCATTCCTTCGTAATCATGAATTGAAAAGTTTTGATGATTTATATTTCCGAGTTAAGTTATGTGCATGGAAATGTGAACCTTCTGGCTATGGTAATAAGATTGAAGATACTTCGAGCTCTGTGCAGTCTAGACCAAGACTTCCTAAGTTAGAACTCTTCACATTCGATGGGGACATTGAAAATTTTAACACATTTTTCGAAACATTCTGTTCTTTGGTTCATAATCAGACAAGTATTCCAAAAATAGATAAATTTCACTATCTATTGTCATGCAGAAAAGGTTCTGCATTAAATATTGTAAAGAGTGTGCCTATTTCTGCGAATAACTACGAACTCGTTTGGCAAAGTCTTCTTGATAAATATCAAGATACCAGAATGTTAGCTGGTAGGTACTTAGATAAAATGCTAACCTTTTCGCCACAGCAAAGAGAATCAACTGATCATTTGAACTCATTTATAGAAACCTTTGACCATTCATACAAAGCTATAGAAGCGTTAAACATTGAGAATTTGAATAGTTATATAATTTGTCATATTGCTTTGAGGGCTTTAGATCCTCATACACGTAAAATGTTTGAACAAAATATAAATCAAAAAACTATTCCAAATTTTTCAGATGTAATTAGTTTTGTCCAAAATCATATAAAAGTTTTAAGTCGTTCTGCATCTTATCCATCGAGTTCAAGTGCACAGCAAACGAATAAGCGTAAACAATTACCGCCTATTAGGCAGAATAAAAATAATTATTCGCATGTAACTTCACGCTCAAAATTGTCATGTTTACATTGTGGAGAAAATCTTATGATTTTTAGGTGTAATAAGTTTCGTTATCTGACTAATACACAACGCATTAGCCGTGCTAATGAATTAAATTTATGCTACAATTGCCTAAAACCGAATCATAGGGTGCAAGACTGCAAAAGTGAATTTAGATGTTATGTTTGTAAGGATCATGTTCTATTACATCGAGATGCGAGCGTTACTGGACCTAAAGCTGTTCCCACCGTAGTCGAACAAGCTCCCGCGACGGCGTCGTCATGCGAAATGTAAGCGTCCGCTGTTATCAATGATACTAATAATCATTTAGCATCCGTATTTAACTATGCAGTCATATTGGGAACAGCTATTGTACATGTGTTGGATTCATTTAACAACTACCAAGCTGTTCGTGTTTTAATAGATTCAGGTGCGCAGTCGAACTTTATTACACAAAATTGCTTTCAACGTTTAGGATTATCTGCTAAAAGGTGTCCTTATAATATTCTAGGCCTCGGTGGCGAATTAGTCAAGAATAATGGCATGGTATCGTTAAACTTAAAGTCACGGTGTACGACTTCTTGTTTTAATTTAAATGCAGTAATTTTACCTCACCTGACTTCGGACATGCCTACCGTTAAAATACCTCAAAAAGTAGTTGATGATTTTAAAGATTTACATTTAGCGGATCCGTGGTTTTATAAAAAGTCGCCGATTGATATTATTTTGGCTGGTTACATTTTCCCGTATATTTACGATGGAAAAAAGATGATAGTAAACCCCGATGTACCAGTCGCGTTAAGTAGCGTATTTGGTTATGTCGTAATGGGAAGACTAGAGATGCAATCCTCTAGCAATTGCAATGTTGTAGCGTCTACAACATCGTTAGTATCGTATAATATCGAAGAACACAATTTAAATGAAACTGTCAAACGTTTTTGGGAAGTGGAATCTTTACCGTGTGAAGTTCCTATTAATCCGTTAGAGGAATTAGCGGAAAAAATATACATGGAAAAACATTATCGTGATGAAATCGGTAGATATGTTTCCCCAATTTTACTGAACCCTGAGCATAAGGCGCTCGGTGATTCATAAAATATTGCTCTTAAGCGACTTATTCAGGTTGAGCGACGTCTGGCTCGTTCTCCAGACCTTTGTAAGGCCTACGTCGACTTTATGAAAGAGTACGAGTCACTTGGACACATGGTACCATACACTGGTACTGAACCTTCGGGTTATTTTGTCCCACACCATTGTGTGTTGCGTCCGTCTAGTACTACGACGCCCTTGCGTGTAGTGTTTGATGGATCCTCCAAAACAAGCTCTGGTATTTAGCTCAATGATACACTTTTGACCGGTAGAAAGCTACATCAAGATATTTTAAACATAATATTAAATTTTAGACTTTACGATGTCTGTTTTACTGCTGACGTGTCAAAAATGTAACTAAGCGTTCTGTTTTAAAACTACTCGCGAGTATATTTGACCCAGTAGTTTTGTCGCAAAGTGCATAATGCAAGATCTTTGGAAACTCGGCCTTGGCTGGGATGATCAGTTGCCATCTGAGCTCACCACCCAGTGGAATAAGTTTACTGCCGAACTGCCAGTTTTAGGTAAATTGCGAATTGAGCGTCATGTTTTAATATCTCACTTCAATCAAGTGCAGATAATATGATTCTGCGATGCGTCATCGCGTGGCTATGCAGCTTGTATCTACTTACGTAGTGAAGATAAGGAGGGTCACGTGAAAGTTATGTAACTGATGAGTAAATCTAAGGTCGCGCCTCTAAATCCAATTTTGCCAATACCTAGGCTTGAGCTCGAGGCTGCGGTTCTATTATCAAAGCTAGTTAGTTTTGTCGTACAAAACTTAAACGATTTTAAGGTTTCTATTATTGCGTTAGGTGATTCAAACAACGTTTTAGCATGGCTGCAAACGCCACCTTATAAGTTAAAAACGTTGTTTGCTAACCGTGTTAGTCAAGTAATTGCCGTAGTGCCACCAAATTGTTGGTTTCACGTGATCAGCGAAAATAACGCTACCGATGTTTGCTCGTGCGGAGTAATGCCAGCTCAGCACGGTCCAACATGGCTTTATGAAAGCCAACAAGAATGGCTGATGAAACCATTTTATGTAAAGGAAGGATTTACTATTCCTGATATTAAAACTAATTGTGATACGTTCGTTTTAACTACGTGTGAGCATCAAAATATATCATTTAAAAATAGCCTAGAAGAAACATTTAATAAAATTTCATCTTTTAATAAATTGCAACGTCTTATGGCCTGGTGGCACAGGTATATGAATAACCTCAAGTCTAAGGCACCTGCTAGGACATATGGGCCTCTCAGTGCTTCAGAGCTAAAGAAAGCTCGCGATACAATAATTCGAGTGATACAATTAAATCATTTTCATGATGAAATCGAATCGTTGCTAAAAGATAAAAATAATAAAAACATTGCTTCCCTTCGTAAACTTTCGCCCTTTGTAGATTCTTGCAATTTCCTCAGGGTGGGGGGTAGAGTCGTGCATTCCGATCTACGTTATAACACTAAGCACCCTGTGCTTTTACCTAAATGTCACACGACTAATAATTATTGAATATTACTAGAAATTATATTTACATGTTCGGCCTCGTACATTACAAGGCATACTGTGTAAAAATTATTGGATCATTAATGCTCGTAGAATGATTAGATCAGTTCTGTCAAAATGCAAGAATTGTTTTCTATGTCGACCTAGTTCAATTCAGCCTGCAATGGGTCCGTTACCCGCACCTAGATTAAAGCCTGGTAAAGTCTTCGACCACGTTGGTTGTGACTTGGGTGGCCCTTTCTTTGTGAAAGAGAGTTTGAGACGCAATGCAAAGGTCCATAAGTAATGTTTATGCTTATTCGTGTGCTTTTCAACGAAGGCTGTACACTTAGAAGTTCTTACAGATTTAAGCTGCGATTGTTTTTTGTGCGGCATTCGACCGCTTTGTAGCTCGCCGCGGACTTTGCATTTGTTTATATTCTGATTGCGGCACCAATTTTATTGCAGCAGCTAAACATTTAAAAGAAGTTGCGAACTTCTGGAGTAGTAAAACTGGTGCTGATCAAATTTCTAACGGATTAACGTCACGTCATGTAGAATGGCGTAAGAACCCTCCTAACGCTGCGAGCATGGGCGGACTCTGGGAAGCAGGTATAAAATCTGCTAAACATCACCACTATCGTGCAGTAGGTGACAGATAACTTACGTTTAAAGAATTAAGCCCAATTTTCTGTAGGATTGAAGCCGTTTTAAATTCATGGCCTTTGTGTTCTTTGTCGGATAGTGCAAACGAGTTTGAAGTGTTGACCGCAGGTCATTTTCTTATAGGTCAGAGTTTATTAGCTGTGCCAGAATATGACTTTGAGGACGTTCCTCAAAACAGATTGTCACATTGGCAAGTCGTTCAGAAAGCTTCACAGTCCTTTTGGAGGCGTTACACTCTTCAGCAAGAGCGAAGTGGTTTTCAACTCCGCCTTGACAAACTTAATGGTTGGAGATTTAGTTTTACTGAAGTCACATTTAACTAAGCCTCTTCAATGGAATTTAGCCCGGATTGAGAAAGTCGTCGAATTGAGTGGCGTCGACAAAGTAAATCGCGTTTTAACTCTGCGAACTAAAAATGGATTAATCCAAAGACCCACAAATAAAGTTTGTCCATGACCCTATGCAAATTAATAACCTTCACAATATTATATAGATAGTTTGTTTAAGTTTTCTTTTCGTTTTTTTCTGTACCGTGTACACTTTACATTTAGAACACACTCTGCATGTATAATCATAAGTTTATTTATGTTTAAGTAACTTTATTTTTGTAACATATTCCACACTTATCATTCATTTATGGAAATCAATAATATTGATTTCGGTTGGGGGTATGTTCGATTCTTATTATCGAATTGAGGGTAGTTGGTAAATCATCACTAAACTCGCCCTCGACCCACGTCGCGGTTCTATATATCCGTGGCGTGCAGTACGAATTAGAGCCCTGAGCTGGATGAACGTTTCTTCCTCTCTTGTTTTAATCGTGTCTCAAGCTAAACGTGTTAGCATCTTTAGTGTTTGTGGACTCACTGCCGTGTGGTGTGCGATCTTCAAGACATTTGAACCCAGAGTACGTCAAGACTGCCTATCTGTGAAGTGCCGTGCACGCCGCAGGTCTTCTGCTGACCCGGGAGTTGAGATGAAGTAGGTGGTGTTCAATTGCTTTCTTGGACATAGTAGGAACGAACGATTTCCACCCACAAATACTTTACATACACATTCTTAGGTTCATAAGCCGCCAGCAAATATTTTCTTAAAAAAGGTTGGTCAAAAACCGAATATCTTATGACAATTCCAATAAGTCCAAACACGACTAGGATATATTGTTTAATTTCTGAGTTCCACTGCCTACCTTCTGGCTTCTTCATCAGATCAGTTCAATGGTATCATTTTCATCAGTACCATTTATTATAAGTATTTGCTTCATAATAGTCGGTTTACTATTCGAGATATCTTATACTCGGTGACACTTAGCATTGAGGAGTTCCAGTGGCCATCTGTGGTCTTCTTGAACAGTTCCACTTCACTAAATGATACTTTCTGAGTGCAAATGATTGCATTGTTGATGAAAATACCAAAATCGCTTCAATTACGCCTATAATATTTGAGAAGTTCACTCGATTTCTCTAGGATTCCATGATCAGATCCTGACTTGATGACCATGGGACCACCTGTGTGGTGTATCCTTTCAAACAAAAGAAGAATTTTCCTAATCAGTCTAGGCGTCTTTGATTAATTGGGGAACATTAATAAAAAATAAAGATTCCGACGAAATGCGATCCTTTTTATTGAAGTCGTTTAAAAACCCGCGGGAGACCAAAAAAGCTCACATAATTGTTAATTTTACCTCGTGTTAGCAACTTACTCTGTGTTAAGTTTTTGGTGCAAGTGGGCCTGAATAGTACATATTACGCCCTCTGTCTTGGATTTTGATTCGGTTTTTACCATAAAGTCTGTGTTTATAATTTGCCCTGTGCGAAACGGGGTAAGGAATAAAATCATGTTATTATGTTTTGTTAGGTGTATATAGCATTATTTTCTTTGTTTCTCTCATTATCTTTCCTTACGCTGCCTTAGCTTTTCCTGACTTGAATGAACTATCATTAATCGGCAAGATTACTTTTAGATGAATCTCTAAGGATGCGGGATGGTGCCCTCTTTCCATTATCTTGACAGTGAAGAGAAACGCTTCGGTTTCTTCCGACTTATTGGGTTAGAAAGATAAGTTTTTCTATGCTTTGATTATTTCTTTGGTTGTTAATTTAGTTGTGGCTTTTCTTTGAAATTATAATCCCTTTGATTTGTTGGTAATTGAGTTTTTCTTGTGAACAAACCTCTCAAATTTCACACGCTTTGCATAGTCAGGCAACAATCTTTTTAAGGTTCCGTACCCAAAGGGTAAAAACGGGACCCTATTACTAAGACTCTACAGTCCGTATGTCTATCTGTTTGTCTGTAACCAGGCTGTATCTCACGAACCGTGATAGCCAGACAGTTGAAATTTTCACAGATGGTGTATATCTGATGCCGCTATGACTACAAATACTAAAAACAGAATAAGATAAATATTTAAGTGGGGTTCCCATACAACAAACCTGTTTTTTTTGCCGATTTTACGATAATGGTGCGGAACCCTTCATGTGCGAGTGCGACTCGCACTTGGCCGGTTTTTTTCTACTAATTTTATTTCAAAGACCAAACTTTCGTCTTCATTCAATAACTGCTCCTCTTTGTTCATGACGTTTATTATACTGTTAAGCTATAAGAATAGCGTCAATTTATGTAAGTTCCCACAGTGTACGCTTTCCGCGAGTCGCAGCGATTAATATCAGCATAGCATCACCAAGTGTTAACGACACTACGTTTGTCAACTGTTAACGCGCTACTACTATAGTATTGTATTATCTGTGTCGTTCTCTTCTCTTCTCTTCTCTTGGTCTCTCATTACTGAGGATCGTGGCAATTTGACACAGCAACTTGCAATTTGCCTCCATTGACTCCGATCCAATGTTGCCCTCACCACCTGCTCTGTGGAGTTACGTACTCTAAATTGCTATTGGTGATCTGTATACTTTATTGTACACTACAAAAAAAAACATACAAGAAAACGTTTACAAAAACAAGTGTTCAATGGGCAGTCTTATCGCACAGGGCAATCTCTTACAGACTAACTATGGATGCACTGAAGGAGAGGAGAAGAATTTAGGGCTGTCAGTGTACAAATATATTCGTGCTATGGCTTTCTCCGATTCTTAGTTTTTCATTTTCTTGGTAGGAGGAACAATACAAAGTGATTGTTGCAGTGTCAACATTTTTCAGAATCTTAAATCAAACATCCAAATTAATTATAATAATCCGTATACCGACAATATGTTTATTTGATTGCGTTCTTAGATTTATAGAAAAACTTTTTTTTTGTGATTTTAGCTATATCCTGGTGGTCTAAGTCTTAAGTGAATATGGTAATTTTAGGCGTACTCCATCGCCGACCACATTATCGCTTAATAACTGAATCTCACCTGATTTTCGTAAAACGCGAGCCTTAAAAAATTTATATATGTATGGGCTGTGCTCGTCACACTGGCACACCTTAACGACATACATTAGTCGAGTGTTACGGTGATTATTATTGTCTCTTCAATTCTGTTCTCAGTTTTTTATTGGTGTTTAACTGGTTTCGTGGGTTATTATTAGAGTTAGTTTATGATATAAATGTAGATGTCAGTGAATTTTAAATTACTATAATAAGGCTTCTTCTCATAAAGAAATGACACCAGTAGAATAATAATCACCACGCTTCCTCGAGGAGGTTTGGTCAATATTATTATTTAGTTGCAGAATTAACAATATAAAATTATAAATAAAACTCATTAGTTATTGCAGTAGTTTATGCCATGGTTTATTTATGTAAGCCTTGTTTTAAAACTACTGCAGCTATAACTTACAAATGAAACCGTTCAAAGATTTAGAACAAACCTTGTCTAAAAACGGTTTAATAAAATCTCTGTAAATTTAAAAATATAATTTTTCCTAGTGGTAGCCTCGTTGGCGCTGTGTAGCAATATAACATCACGTAGCAATAAAACATGTTTTTTAACAGCCTACCGATATTAGACGAGTCTGACATCAAATAAAAAACGCTCAAATAAAGATTACTGCCAGCTTACCAGCTTCGTTTCTCATAAGAAACAGTGGGTAAGTGCAAAAGGCAATAAAAGTGAGTGACGTCATCTGTCGATCCGATGTAGGCTGTTCGTAAAATACATACGAAGTAAATATAAGCTTGCTGACCGGCAAAATGGGGTAACCGCATTTTCGTAATTTTCGTACAAAATGAATGCATATTCGTGGTACGTAGATTGTTTTACGCTTGAATAGCTTTGATGCTGGCTTTCAATAAAATTGTGATGATATTTTTGCTATCTATTTTGTGGTTGGTGTATTTTTTCTTTGCTTCGAGACATTGGCTTGATTTTTTAATTTGAAACTGATATGTCCGTAGTTAAGATGTATATTCTGTGTATTAAATTTTCATATTTTAAGAAGTTGTGCAAAATTTTAAAATCTATTAAACCCACGTTATACTACTTTCCATACTATGATTCCTATTTACTATCTTGTTAACATTATAATTGTATGATAGTATGTTTGTTAATTAAGCACGCCTCGACATCTGAAGAGACCTTTGAGAGACCAGTGCTAAAGTTATCGACGTGGCTGAATATTTACTCTTATTGGTCGTAAAATTAAGAACAAAGAATCATCAACGCGAAGAGAAAGAAACTGAATATATTTTGACACAGGTAGACCATGGCCTGGATTAGGATAGAGGATACTTTTTATCTCAGTAACACGCTCATCAGGGATAATTTTTAACTTTAATTTTCGATTTGCGAAACCGCTGACAAAAACTAGTATAACATATTTTACTGTGGCGCAATCTTTAAAAAATCTAAAAAGTTTTTTTTTTACACGGACGAAAAAATACGAGTAACGACTAACAACCTCTCTATTTTCCATTTTAGACTTGTTCTATTTTCTTTTAGGAGCTAAAACATAAAAGCGGTGTCAGAAAAAGATATTGGAGCTACAAAATATTTAGTGCAGGGTGGTAACTAAGACTGGCTCACGATATTTCTTATATTTTACATTCATTTTCCAGTTTTACGACGATCCTGAGGAATGGATCACTTTCCATATCGATTCTTCCCACTCACAAATTAGTAAGTGGTCTGTAAGTTTAGGAGCTAAAACATAAAAGCGGTGTCAGAAAAAGGTATTGGAGCTACAAAATATTTACTGCAGGGTGGTAACTAAGACTGGCTCACGATATTTCTTATATTTTACATTCATTTTCCAGTTTTACGACGATCCTGAGGAATGGATCACTTTCCATATTGGTTCTTCCCACTCACAAATTAGTAAGTGGTAAGTCAAAGTTGGTTGTAAAGTTGAAAATACTTACTTTCGATCATACTTAGATACTTTCGGGTCATATATATTTAGAAGAATCTTAAACTCTCAAAACTTAAGAATCATATTCTTATCTCCAGATCGACACGCAACAGTTACGGTTGCATACAGGGCAAACATTTACTAAAACGAGTGTACAATGGGTGGTCTTATCGCACTAGGCAGTCTCTTACAGACAACCTTTGGATGTACTGTGAAGGGGTAACTCAGGGAAACTAATAATAAGCAGAAATTACTTTTAACTTATATTGAACCAACAACGTGCCTGCCCTCGGGCGGTTTTTACAGAAGTCCCAGCTAAACAAAAACTACACGCGTTCGATCTATTTCAAATATTCCGTATTCGATTTCCTTCCAAACTTATAAGTCGCCAGTATTAGGTGTCAGCGGCCGAACAGGTTGCTTGTCCTATGTGGAAAGCCTCTACAGTACTGAACGAGAGGAGATGAATTAAAGGCTGTCAATGTACAAAATATTATAAACCATATTATTTGGACATAATAAAATTAAAAAAATACATACAATACTAAATAAAAAAAATTCAGAATATAATAAATAAATAATATACTATTAAATATGAAATAATTATATGACAGAGAAAGGAGAAGAATACAAATTATTGTGAAAAGTAATGCTCCTTTACCATTTTCTTAAACGTTGGCAGTGGTTTTCTTAAACGTTGGCGTCTTATTTCATTGAGTAGATAATACAATCCACAACCGAGCTGCTTGAATCGTAAAAGATTTGCCAAACAAGGAAGTGGAATGAATATGAAGACTCAATTTTAGAATTTCCGATGATCTCAGGGACTTAGAATGGGCATAGGCACAGAGGAAGTATCTGGTATTCAATGGCTAACGGCGTCTAAAGATTTCTTGAGATCGATAAATATGTATAGTGCTCTTGTTTTAGTCAACGTTAATCGATGTGCAGTGATCAGGGGGTTGACCATAACAATGTGATGAAGAGAGAATGAAACCCATACCCTCTCTCTTGTAAAGAAGGTTAATAAGGGTAAGATATGTGTCTAATCCCTTGAGTGCTAATAAGCAGGCACAAAAGCAAAGACAATTGTCCTGGGAACCTAAGTGCCCAAAAGGCATGATTTTCAACCCGACGGGAAGACCACAGCTAGGCCAATAATAAAATGGCTTGGATCAGTTTTAGTGCCAGATTTATGGATAGGTGTAACTTTAGCGATCTTCAGGACTTGGGTCCTAAAAGGTATATACCCACGAAACTGCGATACGCAGCAGCGGAAGCTTCAGGTTTGTTCTTTGAGATAATGGTTCCCGTCAACCAGATGGAAAATGGTACGACGGTATAACTTACCCTTGCCCTTGTGGTCGGTTTTTAGTGGGCACTTACGTCACTTGAAGAACCTACTTTACAAATTTCATCTATAAACGTGAAGCTGTTTTCGATATTTCGTGATGAGTGAGTGAATGACCTTTCGCTTTTATATATAGATAGAAGAAGAAGATAGATTGTAATTTTGCTTATTATCCATTCATCCTCAGTCTAATTTAGAGTTTTATTGTATTAAGTTAAATTATTTTGTGAATGTTGTGCTCGTCTGTTATTGATATAATTACAAGTATAATGAAATTTAATATGTCCATGTTTGTGAGAGCAGTGGTGCCCCAGTGGTATCGACCGCGACGTACAAGTTGTAGGTCGTGGGTTCGAGCACAGGTAGGCGCTTTACTTTGTGGAAATAATTTCATCATCACTACTCTCAAAACGGTGTAGGAAAACATCGTGAGGAATCCGGCATGTCCTGGAACCAAAAATTCGAAGACATGTGACATCCACCTACCCGCACTGGGCCCGCGTGGTGAATTCCCTCTCACAGAGAGGAGACCTGTGTCCCAGCAGTGGGAACATTAATAGGCTGATGATTATGATAATGTTTGCGTTTGTTGATGTGCCTTAAATACATCAATATCAGTACGGTATAAAAGTACCAAACGACCACCAAATCCTCTGACGCAAACAATTGCATTAATATGAATGTGTTTACTTGTTTTATTAATTACATTTTCCTTATCTGTTTCTTACTTCGCAATTAATTACAGAGACAAATAGTGCAGTCGGGAGTATACGAGTTACTGTGTTCCTAGAGCAAACATTTGTATGATTTATTTTTTGAAGTGGCTGCCGGAAAATGGCTACTCTTTTATTACTACCAAGAATGACGTAAAATATGATTAAGGAATTTGGTTAAGAGGATGGGTGGCTTTGTTCTCCTGTTTTCATAAACTGAACTAATAATTTAAATAGGTATATTGATTTATTTGTGTTCTTTGGGAGTACTAAACGGATTACGTTTTTTTTTTCATAATATGTGATTAGTACGCACAGAGATTCAGATCAGTGAAATAAACTCTTAGAAAGCTACACTTTCCTTATTTTTATATGAGAATATTTTTTAATTTACTCCATCATTGAGAAAACATTAAAAAAAATGACCTTTTTTGCAAAGGGTTCGTCTTATCACTTTGAGCATATATGCAAACATAACTGGTAAAAGTGTATGATATAGTACACATTCCTTCAGGGTTCACAAGCATGATATTATGTAAACAAAATATACTATGACTGCAAAACCTGCCTCCGCGCGATTGGACTAAACTTAGTAATACAAAGTTCATGAAGCTGTTACGTCGCGGTTAAACTTAAACTTAAGTTACACCTACGTAAGCAATAAGGGTGCAGTTCCATTGCGGCTACGCTTTGCACGTGTATTTAGCTTGGCGTTGTGTGAAAGTGAAACGTTCCTTGCCAAGATTCTAAGGATGCGAGGCTCATCATCTTCGTCTGCGAAGTCTTTTTTCCCAACTATAAAATGTTGTGGTCGGCTTCTAGTCCTACCGGATGCTGGTGAGTACCAGTATTTTACATGGAGTGACTGCTTATCCTGATCTCTAACTCAGGTACACGATACACCTTGGCAAGAAAGATTGTCGGGCTTTTAGGCTTCCGACTTCCCATCAAAACTGTCAATGATGTACGATGTACGAATGACAGCTTCGTCATCGTTTAAATGATTCTAAATTAAATAGGTATGTTTTGGCCAGAATTCAGCCACGTCGACAACGTCAGCAATTGCCTCATGAAGGTATTTCAGGGTGCAGGCGTTGTTCCTCAGATCACCCCAGTAAGCGCTGTTTCACCTTGAAAATCGACTCGTGTAGCTGTTATCATTTAGACAAGAGCCAATCTTTTTGGATGAGTGGGTGCCAAACAAATGAACCGTTTCCGTGCACATCCAACGCAACAATAGAATTGCTCCTCAAATTTAGATTTCGGTTAGCTGAACTTACGTGCGAGATCAAAAGGTTCTCAGCATTGACTAAAGCTTAACAAAAAAAAAAAACTTGTCTGAATTGATTCGATTTATTTGCCACAACAAGTTAGTAAGTTAGCACTCAGTTGCAGATTTGAAACCTGGCAGGTGCAAATGTGAGTCTTTCTATTTCTTCAAAATTTCTAGAGGCAGGATTGGAGGCAGGATTGGAGAAGGAAAACATCTTTTTGAAACCAAAACCATTTGAAACCGGCAAAGTTTTTTAGATTGCGTGGCTAATTCCATATAGTGAGTTCCGCAATCACGTCTCAACAGCAGAACGGATTGTAGTGAAATTTAGAACATAGGTACATCGTGTTACGACCGCATCTTAAACTGCTCACAAAATACTTTATACCATTCCCCCTCTAAAAAGCTTATTTTATTCACTGAAAACAGTGAATAAAAAGCACTTTTAATCACTGTTTTGGTGTTTGAATTTAGAACACACCAATACATATTCTACCTCCAACTCAATGCTATACAACCTCCTTGCGCATAAAATACTCGATGCATACTTCTTGTGCAAAGAATATTCGATTTTCAAACTCCTTTGTCGATTTAATTTTGAGTTAGTTTATATTTAGGAATTTAATAATGATGTTGATTTTGGTCTAGGATATTTAGTGAATACTTATTTAGATTGTAATTCTAATATTAATTGCATTGGTGCTTAATTAATTATAATTATGTACCGTAACGGAGGTGGTCACTGGCGTCTGAAACACACTAGCTCAGCTTATATTTACAAAAAAGTGGAACCCTGAGGATTTTCATATTTTCTAAAATTTTAAGGTAATTAACCATTTATTTATTTACTATTATCCCTTGTGCTTTTTGCTTAAATCTTTCTTTTTCTCGTAGTCATGGTATAAAATATAGTATGCAACTCTTGAATAAAACGGATTTATATCGAGGACCATGAATCACTCGCGTCGCTCAGGATTCTAACACTTGAATCACTCGCTATGCTCGTGATTCAATCATCATGAATCACTCCCTACGGTCGTGATTCAGTTTTTAGAATCCTTCACTTGTTCGTGATTCATCAATGGCCCTCGCTTTAAATCCGTCCTTTATTCACTAGTTGCATAATATACTATTATCGTGCCGTGGCATGGGGCGGGATACACCAGTCATACGAATCTGTTCAAGCCTACGTCATATCACAACGAGTCTTGTAGCATATCAAATGCGTCATAAGACGTCACGACACGACATATTAGTATATTTCCGCATTTAGAAGTTGTAGGTCGTGGGTTCAAACCCAGGCATCTGCTTTACTTGGTGTAAATTATTTGATCATCACTGCTCTCAAAACGGCGAAGGAAAACATCGTGAAAAATGTTCTAGAACCAAAAATTCGAAGACATGCGATATCCACCAACCCGCACTGGGTGGATACGGTCCTCTCACAGAAAGGAGGCCTATGGCCCAGAAGTGGGACAAAAGGCTGATGATGATGACATCGTGGCCTGGATTAGGACACGGAATATTTTTATCGCGGTAGCACGGTACCGTGGATAATTTTCGACTATCACGCTGGCGGAGGCTCTGGTCAAAGCTAGAACGATATAAAAATGTATGTATTATGAGTACCAGATAAAGCCTTTTGCCCAGGAGTGGGACAATTAATTCTTGAGGATATCAAAGTGTTTTTAATTAATGAATAAAAAATTAATGAATAATTTAAAAACCCCTGACTCAAAAAGCAAACAAGTAAAATTTTAATAAAATTATTCATTAAAAACTTTTTTTTAAACGAGATTTTTTTCTTATTCTTCTCAGCAAACCCTTTTATTTGATACCCATAGCATGGCAGTGCACAAAAAATAACTAGTCTGCCATCTTGGGCCGTCCGCCATATTGGATTGGACCCGAATACACTTACACTTGCTTAGGTACATACATTGCAAGTTAAATAAAAGCTTGGAAAAACCACCGACACATACTTCGATCGACAATTTATTGAAGACCTAATTATGAAACGATCTAGCCAAAACACCCCGGTTCAAAAAGTAAAAAGCCCACATTTTTAGAGAACACTATAAATTCTTATTTCAAACAAAAACCAGGTCAAGCGCGTGTCAGACTTCGCACATTTAGGGTTCCGTACCAAAGAAAAATCTGATTTATCTATATATTGGTCTTTGTTAGTAAAGCATACGTAATTATACACATTATCACCAAATTTCAAGTTCGTAGGTCAATGGGAAGTTTAAAAAAATCTTCGAAACAAAATTGTTTGACAGACGACGGACGGACAGGCAGGCGAAAAGACAGACACGTGAGTGACAGCAATAAGGCTTCGTTTGGACCCTTCGGGTACGGAACCTTAAAAAAAACGAAATTAAATCGGTTCATCCGTCAGATACACAAATACATCAAACTTATAACACCCCTCTTTTTCCCTCAGGGGTTAAAAATGGTTTTATTCTTTGTGTGTGTAGGTATATGTGAAAACTTTATATTCTCAACATTTCAAAAGTGATTATCGTGCATCTTCTGTATGCCAGGTTTTCAAAGTTGGACTTAGTCAAATAGTTCCAAAATTAAATAGGCCAGAGCCTAAATCATCGATTGTCATGAAAACAGTCCACTGGTTAATACAACCCCAATTAAGAGTCCAAAGCTTGGCACCAAGCCACAACATACTGAGAATTTAGTCAATGGTTTACGAATCAAATGTTTGCCAAATACGCTTTCAATTAATGTTTTGGCAGTAATTCTAAACTATCGCGCAAGGGGGCGCCAAATGCGAGCCGACGAGTAATTTATTATATAACTTATTATATAACTGGTCGTTATAGTGACGTAGCTGGATATTATTAAAGCTTGCTACACTATTGGGTACTCCTGTAGCCGAAATAGTTACATAGGTACCTATATGTTTTTAAAATAAAGAAATGTTCTGTAGGTACTTCTTTAAATAACCAAAAAAAAATCTATGTTTATGATTTCAATCAATTAATAATCTACTGCAATGAACACAATGGTCAAATTTGCACTACACAGTTTTTATATTATTAAAACATCTCAAGTGCACCACGAGAGAGTCTTATACAAGTATTTTTTTATAGTATTGAAGTTTTCAAAGGGGTTATTGGCTGAATAGGTTATGTATCAAACAAGTTGACGGTACTTACTGCATTGAATACCTTAACGGTGTGTAAAACCAAATAAATTAAATTAGAAAAAAATGTTGTATGCCACCTTTTAATTCAACCTTTATTTAAAAGTTTCATAAACTGTTTTAAAAGCTTTTTACATTATGTAGTAGATAGAATTTGTAACATATTTCAACGTGACACTATATAGAATAGTTTTAACAGCGTCCACAGTTCAGGTTTACGTTTATAGAGAAAGTTTTATCGCCACTTTGTAGAATTGATTAAACTGTAAGAGCCAGTTTTACAGTCTGTACATAGATGGCTTTGGATGATTGCATATGCAGTCGTAATTACCGACGGCCAATTTCTCGGGATTGCTACAACCGCATGTCTGTTTATTGTGTAATACTATTTCATAAAATAACATCACGCCGGTAAGCAGATGTATACAGTTCACCCTGGTACTTTCGTATTTCATAGGTTAGGTTAAAGTTTCATGTTATTCGGGTAATCTATTCTGGCATTACTTTGGGCATTATATAGTAAAGTACCTATGATACCTTATATAGTAAGGTACTAATAGTAATGGAAACTAGCCCACTATGTACCAAACTAAAAAGTGAAAAACATAATATTTTTTACAAAAAACTACAAACGACTGCATAACAAAAATCACAACAAAGTATAATGCTATCATGCCTTAACGGCTGAACAGATTTGAATGAAACCTGGTACACGGGTAAACCATGTCCTGGAGTAGGTTTGAGGACACCTTATTTTGTGTCCTTGAAACGACATTCGACTTTCACGCGTTCGAAGCCGCTGGCATTAGCTAGTATAGTATAAATATTGTAATAGTAACTTGTAAATTGATTCCGAAAATTTTAAATACATAGGAATGGGCTTTCATTAATAGAGTCAATCGAGATATCCCTGCAACATAAAAATGTGTTTAGCTAGACAACATTATCAATAAAAAATCTTTAAAAAAAAAATACTACCGACTTCCAACTAAAAACACTACAAAGTGAAAAATAACTTTCTTTTTCGAAGTCGGTGTCTTTGGTAGGTACCAATTTTTTTCGTTATGGACACCGACTTCGAAAAAGAAAGTTATTTTTCACTTTGTAGTGTTTTTAGTTGGAAGTCGGTAGTATTTTTTTTTTAAATGATTTTTTATTTTTCACTTTTTAGTTCTACCTATTAAGCAACTTGCCTTTAGTGAGGTACTTTTAATGCCAGAATAGATTATCCGAATGCCATGAAACTTGATCATAACCAGTGAAATGAGGGTGTATCAAGGTGAACTGTACACATCTGCGTACCTCTTTAGAGCGTACTGGCGTGATGTTATGTTATGAAATGGTATAAACAATAAGCAGACATGCGGTTGCAGCAATCCCGAGAGATTTGCCGTCATTTATTGAAGAGTTCTGTTGTATATCTCCGAAGTTCTTCATCAGATCTTCACCAAATTAAAATGGGACCAATTTCGAAACATACTCTATCAAACAAAAAAAGAATTTTCAAAATCGGTCCACAATTGACGGAGATATTGGTTAACATACACAAAAAAAAAAAAAAGAAAACATACAAGAAGTCGAACATCGAACCTCCTCCTGTTTCGATTTGGTAAGTCGGTTAAAAATACGGGCTGTGTCAAAAATTCGCCACCGCCTATAACTTAAACAAAGAACCTGCCCTGTGCACTGTGCAGCTTTTCCCTCGCAAATCGTGAAAAATGAAAAATGGCGGCGTTCGACCCGCTCAGAAACACGTGATGGCAAAGCCTCTGAAAACTAGCAGATCTAGTTGGAAAGAAATGTTTTTGCATTGACTTGCTTTTGAAAAATGGAGTTTTTAGTTTAAGGATACGGTTTTGCACAGGCTTCGTCTCTTATTAACCGACTTCAAAAAAAGAAGGAGGTTCTCAATTCGTCTGAATATTTTTTTTATGTATATTCCCCGTTTACTCAAAGACGCCTGGACCGATTTGGAAAATTCTTATTTTGTTTGAAAGGGTATACTTCACAGGTGGCCCCATGTTCATAAGGCCAGGATTTGATGATGAGATCCTAGAGATTTGAGGGAACTCTTCAAATATTATAGGCATACATATTGCGATTTTGGTATTTTTATCAACAATGCAATCAATTGCATTCAGAAAGTATCATTTGGTGAAGTGAAATTGATGAAAAAGACCACAGGTGACCACCAGAACTCCTCAATGCTATGTATGTCACGTGTATAAGATATCTCGAATAGTTAACCGACTATGATTAAGCAAATACTTATAAATAAATGTTACGTATGAACTGAACTGATCTGATGATGAAGCCGGAAGGTAGGCACTGGAACTCCGAAATAAAACAATGTATCGTGGTAGTGTTTGGGCTTATTTTAGTCGTCATGAGATGTACTTTGGCTATAAATAATTTTCATGTTAATTGGAGGTACCTACTAAAACTAAAAAGAGAAAAATAAAAAAACTTTTTAACTAGAAATCAAACCGACTACCAAAACAAAACACTAACAAAAAAGAAGCCGACGCCTCCTCCTTTTTTTGAAGTCGGTAAAAAATAAAAATAACTTTCTTTTCCGAAGTCTGTGTCGAAAAACGGAAAACAAGGGTACAGAAGACTTCTGAAACGAAAGTTATATTTATCTTTGTAGTGTTTTGTTTTGGAAGTCGGTTTGATTTTTTGTTAAAAAGTTTTACGAATACTTATTCTAAGAGTATAAAAAAGTGAGAACTAACACAAAGACTTAACTTTTTTTTTGCCAGAGGTAACATTTGAAAATTCTACTATACCTACTTTACCTACTTTTTACTCGAAAAAATACACGATTTCTGTGTTCCGGTTCAACGAACATCTAAAATGTTAATATTCTTTTTTTCTATTGTTGATTGTCGTTTTGCGAAAGCCTCTTCTTATACAGAGGAGTTGCATAGTTTTTAACCATGATTGCTCAAATTTCTTGCCAACATAATTTTTTGTCATCGTTGGACCTAACCCAGATTAGTTACCTAACGATGAAAACTTGGGGAAAGTCTTCTGGACTGTCATAGCTATATTTTTACCCGATTGCCTAAGGAGGGTTATGTTTTCGAGCGTATTATTCCAAGAATATTCTACCGTTATTTTTACTTAGCGCCTAATTTCGACAGACTTTACTTATCACATAAGTCAAATAGTTACTAAATGAATTCAGGCGTTTGATTTTCGGTTCTTTTCGTACTATTCAATATTACTGCTTATATTAATAAATGGGAACCTCGTGTTAGCAGCTAACTCTGAGTCAAGTTTTTGGGGTAAGTAATGGCATATTTCTTATTCTTCTTCTCATAGGTAAGTGTTCAAATATGTTGAAGAGGTAATTATTTGACCATTTATGTGGGTCACAATTTATGTGGGCATTTTAGCAAAATTTTAAATCAATGGTTAGCATATTTATCCATTGGTTAACTACGGATCAAAAACTGAACATTGGTCAAATATTTTATAAAGTTCACGCACTCAATTTTCGGTCCCTATCTAAATATTGTACCTGCAACTTAACAAAAACTAATCGATACTGCTAGCCACAGAGCTAGTTCGCACCAAATTTTAATTAAACTCGATTTAAATCTATTGCCTAGTGTCAGTCTTGCACGATTCGCTAGCCGGTACTGGACCATAGCCCGTGCAATTCCGGACCGTGATCGATCGCCCATAATTATGTAGGCCACAATCTAGGTAGGAAGCTATTAATCACTCACATGTACTGGTCTGGAATGGACTGGATTTATTGCATGTAATGAGGTCCTTGGAAGATTGGCGTTGTTACAAGTATGATGGCTATTGCAGTGACGGTTGGTAATAAGGAGGTTGTGAGGTTGTTACAAATGTAATGGCTATGTTCATAAATGAGGCTTGTATTTTGCCGGCAATTATTGGTATTTTATTTTGCATTGCCGATGGAACGTGAATTTGGGCTGTATTTGAATTTGGAGTCGTTTGGAGTCGTCGTCAGTGCGGGTTGGTAAATGACATATGTTTTCGAGATGCTGGGCTCCTCGCGATGTATTTCTCCGCCGTTTTAAGACCAGAGGCGTTGAATCACTTAAAGTGAGTTGCCGAATCCGATCACGTAAGTTAGGGCCTTTACCACAGGAAGTTGCTCTGTCTGCACTGATTATCGGCACAAAGTTGCTCACTGCTATTAATAGGCATCTTCGATCGCGTGCCATTTATTTCAATTCAAGACCACTTTCATCTAAATCGCAAAATTTGCACTTCTCGGCTTAAAATAAAATCCATTAATAATAGTAAAAAAACCTGTCAAATGTGAATCGGACCCGCACGGCGCACCTAGAGTTCTGTACAAACGGCTACATCCACCAAACAAATGAAGTTCATTCGCACAAATTTTGAGAAATATTCTATGTCAATTTAAATACCATGTAGGTAAAAAATTATATGCTGTATTTTCTCAAACTTCAAAATTTGGGGCCAATTCTTTCGGAGATAAGGGGAAGGATGGTCAATTTTCGACTATTTCCTTAAATAACTTCATGATTGTTTATAATAAATGTATAAAAAGACTCACAACAAGCTCTATCATTTGACATGTCACACGATAATATGTGTAGCTAGCAATTATTATTTTTAATTTTCTAATTGACCCCCAAATATAGCCCCATGTTTAAAATTCATTTATTTACGTTAGACGTCCGTCTTTGGATCACCGACTCACATCATTATGTGTACTAAATTTCAACTCAATTGGTCCTGTAGTTTCGGACATACAGACACGCGAGTGATCTTATAAAGGTTCTGTTTTTTCCTTTTTTGGAACGGAACCGTACCAAAACATTAAAACCCTCTTCCCACTAACTCCAGGCAGCGAAAGCCTACATTATGCTACCCTGTTTTCTATTCCACCATAGCCATCGCGAAACGTGTGCGGCCACTCTAAGTACTAAAATATACAAACCCGTGGTGATACGAGTGGGTAGGCTGTCTAAGAAATATGGGTCGGATCTGTCCTTTTTTCGCATCAGTGGAATCTTGGATCTTGGAACTTGGATCGAAAGTTGTTGGGTTATTTTTACAGGAATTGCTTTAGGTACAATTAATTTATTGTAAATGTGCCATCTTAAGAACTTAAAATGACTGTAACGTAAAATATCTTTCCGTTATACCAAACTAATAGTCAAATAAATAAATTCATGCACATTTAAGGAAGGAGTAAGGTCTTAGGACTTATAGTCGCCTGAAAACCTCAACTCGCACTGAGCTATCTTTGAGATTCTTTTTTCCGGATAAAAGGTTTCTGACTCTGCATTTTTCAATTCAGAAATAGAGATGTATATAGGCTGGTATTCCAGCAGCATTGATTCATGCACAACTCAAAATGGACAGTTATACTTGGCTTTTTTTTACATAGACGTGCTCAAGTCCAATATCCCCAAACGTTACCGAACTCTTTTAACAAAATATCAGTTGAATTGAGAAGTCTTAGCATGTATTTGGAACGTACTCGTACTTGCTAGGTGGGCAATCATCCAATGACTTCGCCCGCTCTGGCTGAAGCGGCAGGGCGTGTCAGACCTTCAGTTGCTTGAGCCAGGGCCGCGGTAACTCTTTTTTAAATTTATCTGCGACCAAGACAGGCACTAGCCCTAGCGGACCCGTCAGTTTTTGGTAACATCTTATTTATTTATTATTTATTTACTTATTTATGTACACACATAACACTTAAACGAGAAAAGAAGGAATACAGATAAAAGAGCAGAAAGGTACTGCTTATTTCAATAGAAATTTCTTCCAGCAGACCTGCGACAGGAAAGTTGGATGATAGACGAAGACACAGTGTGTAGAAAGAAATAAGGAAACTTAAAATTAGACTATTATTACTTAACTAATTAAATATAAAGTACAAATTTACCTTAACTGTATAAATAAAAGATAAAATACACATATATATATATATATATATAATATAATAAAATGTAAAATTATTTGATGGTGGAAAGGTAATGTTCTTTGACCTGTTTCTTGAACAAAGATAAATTTTTAGAGTCACGGATTTTAGGTGGAAGTGAGTTCCACAGTCGTACTGCATGAACAGAGAAGGAGTGGGAATAGAAATTAGTATTGTGGGATGTAAGGCATCATCTAAACTTCCCCAGTTTAGATGATGCCTTAGGTGGGATCTACACTGGACATTGGCAGCGCGAGTGGAGGAAAAACGATCGCGCAAATATCCCGGGTACGTAGGGTTAAAAAGGATGTTGAAGAGGAGACATAATACTCGAGTGTTCCTGCGAAGACGGATAGGGAGCCACTTGAGATCCTTGCGGAACTGAGAGACATGATCGTATTTCCTCAGACCAAATACAAAACGGATGCACAGATTTTGCAAGCGCTCAAGTTTATCTCTTTGAGACGCGCGTGGAACGCACAACGTGCCGTCGACTCGGGCCTGGTCCTTATCGGATGGCGAACTACCCATTACTCGCCGTCCGTAAGCCCGCGCCTACGGTGGTCGGGAATCGGCTTGCGACTCACGACGCCCAGGGCGTCTCCTGCAGTGGCTTGGACCGTGAGGGCATCTCCGTTGCGTCTTCCTCACACGTTTCACCTCCTCCTTCGCGAGCATTACTGCTTCGCAGGAGGTGACATCTTTCCATACCCTCTCGCCCCGTACCATGGCCTGAACCAGGATCGGACGCGAGAGCCACCGCCGATCACCTCCACGAGGACACGGCGTTGCTCTGACCAAGCGGGGCAGACCTCCACCGTATGCTCTACCGTGTCCTCCGGGCGACCCACACAATGATGATACCCGGTCGTTTACTACCGCCTTATCCTGAACAGGAACCTCCAGAAAAAGCAGTGTCCGGTGCGGACCTGCGTCAGATGGACGGTGGGGACGCCGTGACGCCTCTCAAGCCACTCCTCTACGAGGGGCCTTATCACCGCAATTGTGGCGTGCCTAGAGCACTGATCACTGCGGTCTGTTTCGGTGGAGGATCATGGCCTGACATTCATGATATACCTTTTCTTTTGCATGGAGGAGATTCGGTATGCAGCAGATGGCCTCCCATCTACGAACTGACTAAGTTTAGCGTTACTTAACCTTCCAGATCTAAACATGCGTTGGTTAAATATTTATAAACGTCCATGCGAAAAGCAATCTTGATATCTACCCCGATCTTGACAAATACAAAACCACCCAAGCAAACGTCTTCAAAATATTAAGGCCACGTCCCACAAAGTGAGCGAGGCGAGGCTAGTTTATGCGATAAGAGCCATTAGAATTCCTCTCAACCTCGCTTGTATCTCAACAGCCCATTACAGTACGCGTGCTGAAAGCTAAGCAGCTGTCAGCGATGATATTGTTTAGGGGCTTAGACTCGAAAATATGGGCTAAATGCGGATTTTAATGTACCATTTTATTTGTGAGATTTTTGCTTGTGTGGGATATCTAATCCATACTTACTAATATTATAAATGCGAAAGTAAGTCTGAATGTCTGTCTGTTACCTTTTCACGATTAAACCGCTGAACCGATTTAAATGAAATTTGTTATGGAGATAGTTTGAGACCCTTTGATGGAGATAGGATAGTTTTTATCCTGGAAATCATGCCTAAGTGGGAGGAAAAGTGGAAGTTTATATAGTGAAATAATAATTTCTCCCGTAAGGCGGCCCACACAACCAAATAATTTAATTGCGTGATATAAAAAAATGGGCTTAGGTCAATGGCAAATCAAAAAGACGACAGACGACGGACAGTCTGACAGATAGACGGACACGTGAGTGAAAACAATATGGCTCCGTTTGGAACCTTCGGGTACGGAACCCTAAAAAAAGGCTGTTCGAAGTACTAAAGCTTTACTTACTATTGAAATATTCTTTTTATTTAAAAAATAAATTATTTTTGGCTTACTAAACGGGCATTGTCATATCAACAAACCAAACGTGTATTCAAAATTTCACCACAATTGGGCAGGGCAAGTTATAAATGCTTGTAAAAACATGTAGCAGAGAACGTATAGTTTAAAACAATAGATAATCGAGTTTACGTTCCTCCACATAAGTTTTCACACCTCTTTTCTTATGATAGATAGAGTTTTTCCCGCGGTTTCTCTCTAGTGGCTTATCTCACAGAAACCGTGCATATTCTGGTTTGTGGTGGTATAAAGTAGCATAGCTTAATATGTCACTTAACGACTTTGTAGCTTACTACCAGTGAAACAATTTTCGCAATCGGATCAATAACTCTAGGGTTTACATACAAGGAAACAATTTTACCTTTTATAATAATTATTTTTTTAGATAGATAGATTGACAATATAGTCTTTTTTATAATGACCATACGGTATAGCAATGTTTGGACAGCACTGAAGGAAAGTCGTATTCTCGTCCCGTAGAGCATAAACTCGATCACTTATCCAATAATACATGAAAATATTGCAGAAGCAAAGCAAACTCGTAATTTATTACAATAATATTTGTCCGAAAGTAAATCTAACCAAAATGGGGCCATATCTATTGATAAAAAAAATAGTCAAATATCGGAAAATAGTCAGCTTATGGTGAAATACATAATAAATTGCCCTTAAATCTATCAAGAAGAGTAATGGTGTGTACCATTATAACATGAGTTTCTGGCGCAATTTATAAGCAAATTGAACTGTTTTAGCTACAGTAGTAAAGACAAGCGGATTTTAAATGTAGATGTGAATAAAATTATAAATTAAAACTTTTTAAAAACGCTTTTCCGTACTTCTCTCAGCAAACCTTTTCATTTGATATCAATTTTAGGGGGCTACATAAAAAAAAACATAGCTGTATCATCCGAATCAAGCGCGTATGAAAAATTTCATTTCTTCACTTTTTAAAACAGCTTTACGCTGTTTTGAAATACAGTCGCAGGATTTGACCCAAACATATTATTTACTTACTAACTTCTTGTAAGGGTTCCATTTTACCCGACTGCCGAAGGAGAGTAATGTGTTTATCAGTCTATGTATGCATGAATTTATGTTTGTATGTATGTATGTTTGTTCCAATGTGGCGTTCTAGAGACCAAACGCGTTGGCCGATTTTGATGATTCTTAAGTCATTCGATTCGTCTTAAACTTGCGAGTGTCACTGGTTACATTAAAATTGGAAAATAGAAAATGGCGGATTTCGAGCGCTATATTATGGAGGCCCAATATATATTTTCTTCAAAACCCATCGTGTGGGGTATGAAAATAAAGAGTTTTGAGAGGTAATTTCAAAAATTTATTTATGTTTAAATGTATCTAATTCGAATAAAAATGTTAACTAAAATGTTATAAATATAAAAAGTTTATTCAAATGGAAACAAAAAATCAAAAAACCTAACTGCTTAGCAAGCATACTGAAAAGACGTAAACGAGAAGAAAATCATGATGTGCAGTCGCAGGATAAATCTGGTTTGGTCAGCCAGCTCGCAAATATGTATCCTCCGACTCATTCGTAACTGTTGCAGCGCTGCGCTAAAGGCTGTAACCTTAGATAATAGTACAACTGATGACAATAGGCTTACAATATACTCTAGATGAGTATTAGTATCAACTCATGTTTAAGTGGGAAACTCGATTCAAAAGAAGAATTAGCTAAGTCGGATGGAGTACGAAAGTCGAAAATCACTATCGGCTCCCACCTCGAACCTGCATCCCAGAAAAAAGTTTTATATGTTATCGCTGGCTAGGTAAATCAAAATTCAAGTTAAATCGTTCACTATCGCGGCGCGGTCGAGAGTGAAACGATTTACTGTTTTTATTTATTTCGCCGCCATGTTGGATGTCAGGTGAAATTGAAAAGGCAGGGTAATAATGCCATAAAAATGCTTCAGTAGATTTATGATGTTCTGTTGTGTGGTGATAGCAAATATTAATATAGGAATAGGCCTATGTTGATATTTGCGTACAGGCGTGCGGCAGGTAGGCAGACTAATTAAAATACTTACAGAGGTATTTTTAATCAATCTGCCTTGCACCTTCCCAACTATGTTGGGGTCGACTTCCAGTCTATTTGAATGTACCTGGGTACATCCAGATAGAGTATTTTAAATTTTTATATTTCTTATCGATAGGCTCGCGCTTGACCTCTATCTCACCTGATGGTAACCGATGATGTGGTCGACGGTGAAGCACGCTTTCCTAGAAGTAACCTATTTCTTCTTGACTTAAAGACCCCTAGGTTATAGATATATATATATATATATTAGCTATATGGGGAATACAGGCTCCGGAAGGGAATTCCACTCCTTAGCTGTACGCACAATGAAACTATTCCCAAAACGTTGAGTGCGATGTCCACCATGTGTTGATGGCGCATCGCCGTACGTCTTGTAGTCCGATGATGGAACGGGCTAGGCGGAATTAGATCATGTAATTCCATCGCACACTCCCTGAAATGCAACCTATAAAAAACAGTTTTCATCGAGTGACTACCTCTCTGACCTACTGCTCGCGGCTGTAATGACAGCTGCTCGGGTCGATCTTCAAGGTTAAGCATTGCTAGCCGAGGTTGATATGTGACTTAATCAAAACTTACCCCAACATAGCTAGGAATTGGCCAGGCAGAGTTATATTGCGGAAAATCACAGACGGGGTCATAGACTACAAAATAATATGACCGTTAAAATCAAGTTTAAAAACTTAGATATTGCTTTTCTACTCATTATAACCAATGCACCATGTTATCCAGCAAAATAAAAAAAAAACATATTCAATTAAAATAAATTCAATTAAATTAAATAAAAGATATGCACATTTTAATGGAAAAGGCCTTATAAGTTTCTAAAATTATTATTTATGAAATATAAAAAAGCAAGATTATTTAAATATATATTTTATGCATTTGCGGGGGAGATGTTATAAATGATTATCATTTGTTACATACAGACTTTTTGTAGTCTAGGAGCTGTACTTATTTTTTTTTTGTTTTGGAAATGTCGTGAGAAAAGTTTTGGCTATGAATGTTAATAAGAGGAGAGAAACACCAAAGAGCGATGGATGCCTGTACGAAAGATGATAATCATGTCTAGAATAATGGAAGTAATACCCACCAATCACATAACAATTGTTTGTAAGTAAATTAATACCTATACTATAA
This sequence comes from Orthosia gracilis, assembly GCA_947562075.1. Lineage (NCBI taxonomy): Eukaryota > Metazoa > Arthropoda > Insecta > Lepidoptera > Noctuidae > Orthosia > Orthosia gracilis. Next base: position 7,629,979 of record OX387266.1, on the reverse strand, counting down.
GTCTTATGTATTGTGAGACTTAATAATTTATTATTATTTATAAGACAAATTCATTGGACCGAAATAATATAATAATAATCAAATTATATAATTTATATAATCTTTGCACAACTGATCTTAATGTATTTTACTTCTATAGCACACTCAAGCAAGCAGAACTCGTTAATCAAATCAAATTTAAACACAAACACAGTTCGTTTACACGGAACACATTTTAACAAGATGTTTCGCTTGCCGAAATACATCACAGCAAGCGTGTTAACTGAGATTAACGATAAATTTGTTAATCCTCGGATTAAGTCGGTAGCGACGGTCGTAAGTTTACAGTAAGCCGGTAAAATTAGAGACATAGAGGATTGGCTGTTTTTGTTAAGTAATTAAAAATAAAGGAAAGTATTGCTTATAAATTACTTATAGGCTTAAACAAAATTAACATCCTAATCCTAAGCCGATTTTTTTCCTTAGAGAGAAATACAATTACACTGCCTGATCCGGGGATCTAATCAGGAGCTTCACAAGTTGTATTTGCAACAAGTAGGGAATAACATACCTCGTATGTAGTAATATCCCGCTGCCTAAATTCTTAGGTATCATCGAAAAAGGTCTAAAAGTTGCTAGAAAACAAAACTGATTTTTAGGGTCTTATCGGAACTCTACTTACTAGTCCGTCGTCTGTCACACAATTTTGTTCGGAACACTTAAAATATCTAGTCCAAGGGACACTTAAAATATCTTCCTATGAACTTGTTTGCTGATAATGTTTATAATTACGTATTTTATACAAAAAAATACGAATATACAGGTTATGATGTCAGCAATTTCATTCCTGCGAGGTTGTTAGTGCTTTTCAAATAACTCAGATTTTTTCTTTGGTAGGTAAATGTGCAAAGTCCGACGTACTTGGCCGGTTTTTTTCTAGTTATATATATAAAAATAAAACTTTTTCCTGCAGCTTCTCTCCTGTGGTCTATCCCACAAAAACTGAATATTTTGCAGAGATACAATAGCCTAAGTATATCAGCGGTTGTGTAGCCGTCTATCCGTGAAAGAATTTTGGAAAACAGATCAGAACTTTTAGAGGTTTCTTTATGGAAATAGACGAAGACCTCTTTATAGTAATAAAATTTAGACCATGTCATAAAGAATAGTATTAAAATAAAACAACAATAAAAAAAAACCCGCCGCAGTATCTCACTACGTTGACGTTGTGGTGGGGGTTGCGTGCTCCAATAAACTCTAGGTCGGTGCCGGTAGATTTTATTTTGCCGCAACATGCCTAGGGTGAGGGGCCAGACCAATAGAGATACAATCCGCAGGGCAGCTTTGTGGCGAGCTGGTGGACAGTGGCGACCCCAAGGAACTGATCTCCAGGGAGAAGTCTTTTCCCTCATCTCTGGCTTGCTTTTACTGGCTGGTCGGTGTGAACACTGACGAGGAATAGAGCTCCCACCTCTCTCTTGCCTTAATTGGCTGGCTTAAGTGGAGGTTCGCAAGAGCAAACGTGCACGGAGGAAGGAAGTTAACCCTGTAACAGGAGAGCATCTTGACCGTACTTTCAGGGTTGTCCTGATGGCTACATACCCCTTCACTTCTCAAGCGCTACGGCACTAAAGTGCGCTAGCGACTGTTTATGGTGGGGGGGCATTAATTTAGTGTGCAAGTCATTCCCTGCCGCCTGTATAGATCAACAATGTTCTGGCAGGGGCCATTAATCCTTCTATAGTTTTAGGTAATCGATTCACGAAACCTCCCAAACCCATAGCCCAATGTGTTTTGTCTCCATATCCTGACATAGTCCTGCAGTTACCGGGGATTGTCCTTGGGTGCCCTTGTGTAGTGACTAGTGCATACAGGGATATTCACCGGTTGGTGTCACATTTCAACCTACATGTTTAACAAGGCAACAGTTTTTCTGCGAGTAGGTTTCGGCCCCTGTTACACTTTTCGAAAGTCCGGCACCCTAGGGTCCCGAGAATCTCAAAGATAAATCAACAATAACAGTCATGAAACACTTCAAGTGAAGATAAGCTTTAGAATTCATACTACCTCATTCGTGCCTACCCAGTCACCCCGGTATGAAATAATTATAATAATATATAAATATGATTTATTTACTAGGTCGCACAGTTATTAATTAAGTTATTAAGTAAGTCATGCAAGTAACACGTATGTAACATATGTGAGCTCGAGACCTTGTTCCATATTAGTTTCTTAGTAAAAAAATGTTACACTTGTGTAGTAAAATGAGTTAACTTGGTAAGTTTCAATATTTTACTTAATGTTAATAATTTCGATGTAATTTATTAAAATCATGTCGTGATAAATGGTTATGTTATCTTTTGAAATTAAAAAACTACTATAGTTGCACCACTCCCCAATCTTTTACTGAACAGAAGCTCCTATGTTATGGAAAATTAAATAATTTGTAGATAATCCAAATTCAGTCCTACAGCCTTTTTACCCGACTGCCGGAGGAGGTTAATTTGTTTATCAGTCTATATATGTATGTATGTTAGTTCCTATGTGGCGTTCTAGAGACCAAACGCGTTGGCCGATTTTGATGATTCTTACGTCCACTTACGTCAATCGATTCAGCTTAAACTTGCGATTGTCACTGGCTACATTAAAATTGGAAAATAGAATAATGGCGGATTTCGGGCGCTATATTATGGAGGCCCAATATATTTTTCGGTGACATATTGTGGGGGGGCAATTATTTTTTCATCCCATCGTGCGGGGTATCCAAAGAGGGTTTTGAGAGGTGATTTCAAAAATATACAACATTTATAGGTAGTAGGTAGTTTTATTTTAAATGTACCTTATTCGAAAAAAAATATGTTACCTAAAAAGTTATAAATGAGAAAAGTTAATTCTTCTTGTTAACTTATTTTTATCTCGCTTCTTCAGTCAGGTTTTTTGATTTTTTGAACTTTTTTTTTCAATGTACATATTACAGTATTATCAGTACTATGCCAAAAATCCGGGAAATAAACAATCAAGCAAAGTTTTATTAACTTAATTATTATGTGCAATGGCGATACACAGGCGGACTTAGCAGCAAGGCGTTCTCTAGCAGTCAACCTTTGGGTTAAAAACGACACAACAGTGAAACGAAGTTTCAATGTTGTGTCCTTTAAGTTTAAGTTACCTACGTGTCTGAAAGGAATAGGTTTCTTTTCTCTGATGGATATAAACCTCTTTTCATAAGTATAAGGAACCAGTATTGATCATCAACGCCAGTTCACTGTAATATGAGTTTTTCAGACCATTAAATTAAATATTTTCCTAGACCAAAAATACACATTAGTATCATATTGAAAAAGTCACATACCAACCCACAAGGTTTCGCCTCCATCTAAAGAAAAGAGACTTTAAATCGCAGTATTATGACAAAAATAATACAAAAATGAATCCCTGTCTCCCGGCCTAACTTACATTCTTAGCTAGGGTGGAGAATGGGCTGTCAGAAATTAATGGAACCATTGATAACGAGTGTTGTAATTTTTCTCTGTGGCCTGTCATTTATCTGACGGCGAAATTATATTAAAAAGATACCACTGACTGCTTTGAAACTCCTTGGACCTAAAAAGGGATGAATTGTTACTAAAGGGTGATGTTTTAATTCGAAGATTCTAGGCCTTTTGAGGTGGCATGAGTATTGACCGACGTATGATTGCCTCGTTGGTCTAATGGTAGCAAGACTCGCAAGCGCTTCTGAGCAAGAGGTCTTGGCTCGCGCAAAATGTTATTGAGTTTTTCCATCTGGAATTTCTCAATAGCAGCCTGGATTTGTGTCCGGTTTATGGTAGTAGGCTCACCCGTATTACACGGGACTTGAAACATATCTGACGAAATGTGATTGTACTGTAGGTACCGCTGCCTATACTTTCGGGGATAGGATAGGATAGCTGGACCGTCTTTTCCGCACTTAAACTCCCATATGGTCCGTTGTGCGTGCATGCCTCCTCTCCGTGAGTGGGAATGGGCCGTAAGCCACCACGCGGGACCAGTGCGGGTCGGTGGATGTCTCATGTCTTCGAATTTTTGGTTTCCTCACAATGTTTTCCTTCACCGTTTTGAGAGCAGTTGTGAATTTGCGATGAAATAATTTACACAAAGTAAAGCGCCTCTCTGGGTTCGAACCCTCGACCTACAACTTGTCTTTCGGGGAATACAGGCATGAGATTTGTGTTACTGTTCGTATTACATCTAAAGGCCAATTTCTGTATTTTTTTGAATTTTTGCGTTTCAATATCAGTCTAGATGTGTCCAAAAACCTTCACTTTTGGCAAGTTTTTGAATAAATTACGTTTTTTTTTTGTTCGAGAATTGCTCTTCTAACTAAATTAAGCACGTTAATGAAATTCCAACCTGCATTTGGGTCTATCGTTTTATTTTCGTTTAGATTAACTCATGTCTCAATGATTAAAATTTTTACTTGGGCACAGATAATTATAATACTGTAGGGTTGCTGTTTGTGAAATTAAAGCCCCGTTGAACTTGATGATAATTTATTGCCAACTTATGTTACACGTTACAATAATTAATTTATCATGTGAGACTGCGTGGCTATCGCCCTTCAGACCTCCCCTAACTGGCTAGTTCCTGAAGACTGCTGGGCTATCGAAGCTGGAACTAGTCGTACTAAGGATCAGAGCTAGCTGTGTGGCTACCGAACTCAGAACCTCTAGCTAGTGAATGACGATTTGTTCGAAGACAGCTCTGCTTATAAAGGTGGATTGTATGCAAGTGTGCGCAGTATCCATATTAGACGGTAGTTGTAGTGCAGATGACTCGCGGGGTGTCTCTTGCGCAGATCGTTCCACAAGTTGATTGTAGATGGCATCACTTGTCTTCAGGTAATGTTATCCCAAACATAAGTGTGTATATTAATAAATAAAGAACATACTGATTGTAACTTAGTTTACACAAGTATTTGTGTGTGTGTGTATGGTGTGTTTATGAATAAGGTTCGAAAGATTATTATTTAGTAGCAATCTTAAGATGTTTTAAAGATTCTTAAAATAAATTCTTACACAGAAGCTTAATCAAAATAAATCAAAAGAATATTTAGTATTACAAAATCTTTGTTTATTAATAAAAAATATCACATATTTATTTACATAGTTACAAATGTATACAGTTTATATGAATAACAAACAAATACATTTAAATCAAAAATTACTTACTAACTTAGCCTAAAAATATCATAGTTACATTAGTTACAACTTAACCTAAAATAGAATCTAACACAAGTCTTACTACACAAAAAACTTATTACAAGGGGTATCGTTACCCAGTCACTAGTTTATGGAGGTCAGATAGTCACTTGATCCATGTAAGTACAACACTGAACACTAACACACATCATGTTGCATCGTTACACTCGAGGCCAACCTCAACATCGTTGGGAAAGCCCTGGGCAGATTGATTACACCTTAGCCTGCAGTCTTGATCGTGATGGCCGAATTATGTACTCTCCGTACCTTGCATATATTGCGTATCGGACATACGCATATTGTTCCAAGTCAAAACTGAAAACAGCAGCCGACATCATACCTTCAAGAACCTTGTCGTTAGTTTCTTTCTCCTTGATGTAATCCACCAAACTAAGCACACGTTCCGGATCGAGCGAATGCGAAAGATTAAAACGCACTTTGCCTTTTTTTTGTTCTTTGTCTAAATTCTTGATGACTGTCTTGTGCTTAATAATCTCTTTATTCAGCTGCTTCTCGTATTGCTTCCAATTCTTGTCAGATATCGGGTCACTGCGCAGATGGTATTCCCTTTCCCAATGGTCTCGTTTGTTCCTTAGTTTCCGAACGTTATCAGGGATGTATCGTAATTGAACATCCTCGAGCTCAGCGTTTGATATCTTTGCTTCCAGTTGATTTCTCTCTTCTCTCTCGTGCTCTTCATCAGTTTCCTTTGTAAAATGATTTTCTGTAATGTCTTCCAGCAACGACCATTCAGTTTTCCTCTCTGGATGATGCAGGGCGACAAGGTTCTGTAGAATTTGCCGGTAGCGCTTGTACTTTACTTCCAGCTGCAAGTCAGATATATCGGCTACTGGAGACTCCATGATCGTGAATAACGTTTACTAACGTAATACGATAGACAAAGTTGAGATGTGAACACTGTAGAGGCTAATATGCGACTGCAGAAAGTACTCGTAACAAAAATGTCATGATTTCACAAGCTGGGAGGGGGCGAATTACGAATAGGGGATGGCGCTATACCTAATCTATAGCTCCATCTCTTTTTAATAATGAAACAATGATATTAAAATGTCCTAATGGTCGCAGGTAAAAAAATACTGGTAGGTTCAGGAGATAATGCTCAGTGAGAGATAAGAACCCATTGTAATGTTAATAGGTAGAGGTCTGTTTCATTGTGAAATACCTAGAAGGAGTAATTAGGTTTATTTGCCGGTAAGAAGTTCATTGTTGTAAATAGTCAATGTAAAATATTTTGTTGATAACTACTCCGTGGATAAGAAATTTTAAAACTTTCTTTTGGGGTTTGTGGCAAAGTGCGTATACGTATATAAGTAGGTGATATAAATAAAGTTATTAATAACTACTACAGCTGCATTGACAATGTAAACATTTCTATGACATATGTGTTGTACCTTTATCGCCAAGCCACAGTTGAACCTTATACCCTAGTAAATCTTAAAATAAAACTGCATGACGAAGAATAAATAGTAAGTATGTACTGTATTTCAGTGACAGCAGTGGTGGCCCAATGGTAGCGGCCGCGACTAACAAGTTGTAGGACGTGAGTTCGAACCCAGGCAGGCGATTTAATTTGTGTAAATTATTTCATCACTACTGCTCTCATATCGGTGAAGGAAACCGGCACGTCCTAGAGCCAAAAAATTGAAAACATGTGACATCTACCAACCTGCACTGAGCCCGCGTGGTGTAATAAGGCCCATACCCTATCACAAGTCTCACAGAGAGGAGGCCTATGGCTGATGATGATGATGACCGTATTTCATGGGATATAATAAGTCTAAATTATTTATTTGATAAGACTAAGACTAGTGTTTAAAGTACCGATCTAGCTACCTATGACAGAAGCCTTATTAAACACAAACTACAGAGTGACTTCTAATAATTTGGCCATATTTCATGGAGTGCTAAAGAATATAAACAATTTTCGCCATAGGCCATTTTGATAATTTTGTATAACTTTTCATTTTTTGGAGTTGCTCCATTAGTAAAAGTTATTATTGTGTATTCATGACTACCTTTTTCAATGAACAAAAGTTACCCTAAATTTCAATATATTCGTACAAATCCAAACTTCTACCATAATGCAAAACTTTCTATGACGGAGGTATCCTCTCTTTGAGAGGGAATGGCCAGCAATCTACCACGTGGGCCCAGTGCGGTGGGAGTAATTAGTTGTCTTTGAATTTTTCTTTCTGGGACATAACGGTTTCTTAACGAAGCCGGGGCCGTAACCACTGGGCGAGCACAGTTGTCTTAACTAAATTAAAGCTTGAAAGAATATGAGTGTACCAAAACTATGAAAGTAAGTGGCATCCTTGTTTCAACAATTAAAACGTTACCCTTATTTAAACCTATGTTTGTTCTTAATATAAAAGAGAAGCAAAGTTTAATAAACGTAAATCTGTAGCCCCAGAGCGAAGGTCCAAATTTACGTGAGAGATCTTTTTGTGCCTACAGTAGGAATCCTTAAATATTAAGTTTTAAAAGGGATCGTTAAGTTAGAATGAAATGAAAATAAGTTAAAGACAAAAATAATGTGTAGTTCGATGTGATTGGGTGTTTCTGTGTGGCAGATATAAACTATTCGCTTTGAATTAGGTAATATTGCTGAGTAGGTAAAGTTCTCCCAAACATATGTGTATAGCTTTATTTATAAATAAACTTATTGTAACTTAGTTTACACATGTGCTCGTGTGTGTTCGTATGGTGGGTTTATGAATAAGAATTATAAGATTATTAGTTAGTATCAATCTTAAGATTTTTTAAAGATTCTTACACAGAAGCGTAGTGAAATTAAATTAAAAATATATTTAATATTACAAAATCTTTATTCATTAATAAACAATATCACATATTTGTTTACATAGATACAATATATACATACAGTTTATAAAATACTATAACTACATTCAAATACACTTAAATAAAAAACTACTAACAAAATTAGCCTAAAATATCATAGTTACAACTTAACCTAAATTAGAATCTAACACAAGTCTTATTACATAAAAAGTTATCATTACAAGGGGCGTCATTACACAGTCATTAGGTTTTTGAGGTCAGATAGACACTGGCTCCATGTCAAACACTGGTGTTCCGCTGCTTCCGGTTAGTCTTGTAGCCGAGCTCAACATCGTAGGAAAAGCCCTGATTGATTATTCTTCTTCCTCCCGCAAGCTATTTCGTCGTGATGGCCGACATCTGTACTCTCCATACCTTGCATATATTGCGAATTTGACATATGCAATTTCCACAAATCGAAAACTATAAACGGCAGACTTAATCATGTCTTTAAGTACTTCGTCATTGCTTTCGTTCTTCTTGATATAGTCGACCAAAGTTTGTACACGTTTCCGATCGAGCGAATGTGAAAGATGTATGTTGTTAATTGTTCTCAAGTGTTTATACGTATCCAATTCTCTGTCCAAATTCTTAATCACTGTCTTGAGTTTGATTATCTCGTTGTTCAGTTCCTCCTCGTATTTCATCCAGTTCTTCTTAGAAATCAGGTCATTCCAGTGCTGGTATTCCTTCTGCCAATAGTCTGTTTTATTCTTGAGCTCTCGAATATACTCCGGGACATATTTTAGTTTAACATCTTGGAGTTCAGCTCCAGTTATATCCGCTTCCAGTTTCTCTCTCATTTTTCTCTCGTGCTCCTCGTCCGTGTCTCCTTCGAAAAATATGAATTCGTCTGTTATACACACTTTTTCTTCAGGAGGATATAGGATTCCGGTAAGATTATTTAGATTTGTTTGGTATTGCTGCAACTTTTGTTCCACTTTTAAACCAGATATGTCGGATATTGAATACTCCATGATCGTTAATAACGCTTACTAACGGACTATAATAAACAAAATTAAGATGTGAACACTGTAGAGGCTAATGTGCGACTGCAGAAAGTACTCGTAACAAAATTGTCATGATTTTACAATCTGGGAGGGGAGTATTACGAATAGGGGATGGCGCTATACCTAATCTATAGCTCCATCTCTTTTTCGCGATAAGGCTTGAGTAAATGACATTGAGGATATCCCAGCGGTCGCAGGTAACAAAATACTGGTCGTTAGTAACAATACAAGCTAGAACTCTGAATAAAGGAGATAATGCTTAGTGATGGATAAGGGTCCATTATGATGTTATTAGGTAGAGGTGTGTTTTAATGTCGAATACCTGGAAAGATTAATTGGTATTCATTTTTTGGTAAGTAGTTCGTTGTTATACATTGTTAACGTAAAATAATAATAATAAATGGCTGGTAGATACCGATGGGCTTCTATTTCTGTGATTTATATAAATATAAGTAGAAAAATTGTGAAATAAAGGAGATAATAATAAAAAAAATATTATTTTCTCTCCACGAAAGTTGATTTAAAATCTACTTCAAATTATGTCACAACACGTGGTAAAAGCTCCTAAGCGAGAGACTGGAATCCGTACTAGGGAAACCCTGTGTTACTGTTACAGTATAAAATATGTCGTTAGTATATTAGAGGAAGTTTGAAAGTGGCGCAAGTGACAGAAAAATTGACCGTATGTCCTGGTATGGTTATGTGTGATGAGATAGGATGAAACGCATATTACTAAAAGAGTTATGAATATAAAATATGGATTGATGGAGTGGAAGTGGAAGGCCAAAGAAAACATGGATGGTATGTGTGAGTAGTGATATGAAAAGGGAGCCAGTGATAGCGTGACAGGGGATAGGACGGTATGGAAGAAGAAAAAGTGTTGCGCCGACCCCAAACAACATGGGATAAGGGCAGGAAGAGGATGATGATGATCTTGTTGTTAACGAATCCTTAATTATGGCTAAGTAATTTTAAAACTTTTGGCAAATACTATGAAACAGGAGATGCAGATGAAATTAATAATTATCTAGACACACGGCAGCGTGTCAAGCCAAGTTCAAGCAAAAAAGGAACTGGTGACGCAGCAGCTGTGTGTAATATTACACGGGTTCGTGTATGATATGGTTATTTGGAGCCACTTTTATCATCTTAATAACTCAAAATCTATTTAACATAAAACACATGAAATTAATTTTATGTATTAAAACACCTTAGATTAACCAGTACCCAACATTTAATAAATATAGCTCAAACGGTTATTGAGATATTAACGTCTAAAAACGCTTATTAACGGACTATAATAAACAAAATTAAGATGTGAACACTGTAGAGGCTAATATGCGACTGCAGAAAGTACTCGTAACAAAAATGTCATGATTTTACAAGCTGGAAGGGGAGTATTACGAATAGGGGATGGCGCTATACCTAATCTATAGCTCCATCTCTTTTTCGCGATAAGGCTTGAGTTAATTACATCAATGTCAAGGATATCCCAGCGGTCGCAGGTAACAAAATACTGGTTGTTAGTAACAATACAAGCTTGAACTCTGAATAAAGGAGATAATGCTTAGTGATGGATAAGGGTCCATTATGATGTTATTAGGTAGAGGTGTGTTTTAATGTCGAATGTCTGGAAAGATTAATTGGTATTCATTTTTCGGTAAGCAGTTCGTTGTTATACATTGTTAACGTAAAATAATAATAATAAATGGCTGGTAGATACCGATGGGCTTCTATTTCTGTGATTTATATAAATATAAGTAGAAAGATTGTGAAATAAAGGAGATAATAATAAAAAAAATATTATTTTCTCTCCACGAAAGTTGATTTAAAATCTACTTCAAATTATGTCACAACACGTGGTAAAAGCTCCTAAGCGAGAGACTGGAATCCGTACTAGGGAAACCCTGTGTTACTGTTACAGTATAAAATATGTCGTTAGTATATTAGAGGAAGTTTGAAAGTGGCGCAAGTGACAGAAAAGTTGACCGTATGTCCTGGTGAGGTTATGTTTGATGAGATAGGATGAAACGCATGTTACTAAAAGAGTTATGAATATAAAATATGGATTGATGGAGTGGAAGAGCAAGGCCAAAGAAAACATGGATGGTATGTGTGAGTAGTGATATGAAAAGGGAGCCAGTGATAGCGTGACAGGGGATAGGACGGTATAGAAGAAGAAAAAGTGTTGCGCCGACCCCAAACAACATGGGATAAGGGCATAAAGAGGATGATGATGATCTCGTTGTTAACGAATCCTTAATTATGGCTAGGTATTTTTAAAACTTTTGGCGAATACTATGAAACAAGAGACGCAGATGAAATTAATAATTATCTAGACACACGGCAGCGTGTCAAGCCAAGTTCAAGCAAAAAAGGAACTGGTGACGCAGCAGCTGTGTGTAATATTACACGGGTTCGTGTATGATATGGTTATTTGGAGCCACTTTTATCATCTTAATAACTCAAAATCTATTTAACATAAAACACATGAAATTAATTTTATGTATTTAAACACCTTAGATTAACCAGTACCCAACATTTCATAAATATAGCTCAAACGGTTATTGAGATATTAACGTCTAAAAACCGTTATTTTTATCAATGACTGATGGATACATAAAAAACCCAACCCACTTCCACAGATGACCAAGGAAGTTGAAATTAGGCCTACAGCTGGGTAATTGTGTGGATACAAAGGAGAACACCAAAAAACAGTGTCTTTTTACGATTTGAATTATTTACCAAACAATTGATTTTTATTAACACCTAGCGTGCCTTTTGAAATAATAGTAGCAAAAACTTTTTCTTTCACGGGTGAATAGATTCCGTGATTAAATTTCGCTTTTAACTCGACTACAGCGAAGCCAAAAGGAGGGCTATAATTCTAACCCGACTACGGTGAAGCGAGAATGAGGGCTATGGTTCTTACCCAATACGGCGAAGCTAATTTAAGAGAACTGTTATGATTTGAACCGGTTTGTATATAGATGCAAACCGGTTAAAATCATATCAATTCTCTTAACCTGAGAACGCTGCTGCCCAGCTATACTGCGATCGCCAATTCGCCTGTCAAGCGTGGCGATTATGGCAAAACCCCCCAAACATAAATAGCGCAACTAAGAAATGGCCCGGCAGCCTGTCTTCCCTAAGCTATGGTAGCCGTAGATCACTTTTGAAATAAGAATAACATAATAATAGATTTTTATTTACAAAAAATAATGATGTCCCATCAAAAACATAAATGTGAAAATTTGAGCCAAGTTCTATAGGCAGCATGTTCTTAGAACATGCTGGTTGTTGACTTTGCCGACAGGTTTCCACACGATGTGAGCATAGTACAAATACAAAAATGTTAAATCATTTTTTTTTTTTTTTCTCTCTTAGGAATGTTTCATTCCGGTAGTATGTTCCCTTGGATGATAAAACTCTGATATTCTGATCTGATCATGAGAATACTTTTATAGATGAAAAATTACACTATCCCTTCGTATCATTATATCTATCCCGGTAAATGCATTGTCTGGGACACAGGCCTTCTCCCTGTGAGAGGTAATGGGCCGTAATCCACCACGTGGGTGGACCCACGTGCGGTGCGAGTAAGTAGTTGTCATGTCTTTGAATGTTTAGTTCTAGGACATTTCGGATCGAGCCTTCATCGTTTTGAGAGCAGTGGTTATGAAATAAATTACACAGAGTAACTCGTAAGTTGGGGCCGTAACCACTGGGCGACCACGGCTCTCTAAACTAAATTAAAGTTTGAAATTATATCATCATCTTTCTGCCCTTATGCCATGTTACTTGGGGTCGCCACAACACGTTTTCTTCTTCCATACCGTCCTGTCCCCTGTCACGCTATCACTGACTTATTTTCTTTCATATCACTCCTCACACAGTCCATCAATCTTTTCTTTGGCCTTCCTCTCTCTTCTTCGTTTAAAGTTTGATATTATATGAGTGTATAAAAACTCAAGACAGTGAGTGCCATCCTTGATTCAACAATTAAAACGTTACCCTTACTTCAAATTTTGCTTTAATTGCATTGTTTTTTTAATATAATAAAGGAAGCAAAGTTTAATAAACGTAGCCCCAGAGGGAAGGTTCAAGTTTATGTGAGATCTCTTTTTGCATCCATATTAGGAATCCTTATGAAATTTGAAAAAGGATCGTTCTCATGAAATCAAGTTAAGTTAGAATGAAATGAGTTAAGTTTTAGGCAAAAACTACTGTGTTTTGCGTTGTGATTGGGTATTTCTGTGTGGCAGATATTAACTCTAGTTTCGCTTTGAATTAATATTGCAGAGTAGCATAAGTGTGTATATTAATAAATAAGGAACATACTGATTGTAACTTAGTTTACACAAGTATTTGTGTGTGTGTATGGTGTGTTTATGAATAAGGTTCATAAGATCATTATTTAGTAGCAATTTTAAGATATTTTAAAGATTCTTACACAGAAGCATAATCAAAATAAATCAAAAGAATATTTAGTATTACAAAATCTTTGTTTATTAATAAAAAATATCACATATTTATTTACATAGTTACAAATGTATACAGTTTATATGAATAACAAACAAATACACTTAAATCAAAAATTACTTACTAACTTAGCCTCAAAATATCATAGTTACATTATTACAAGGGGTATCGTTACCCAGTCACTAGTTTATGGAGGTCAGATAGTCACTTGATCCATGTAAGTACAACACTGAACACTAACACACATCATGTTGCATCGTTACACTCGAGGCCAACCTCAACATCGTTGGGAAAGCCCTGGGCAGATTGATTACACCTTAGCCTGCAGTCTTGATCGTGATGGCCGAATTATGTACTCTCCGTACCTTGCATATATTGCGTATCGGACATACGCATATTGTTCCAAGTCAAAACTGAAAACAGCAGCCGACATCATACCTTCAAGAACCTTGTCGTTAGTTTCTTTCTCCTTGATGTAATCCACCAAACTAAGCACACGTTCCGGATCGAGCGAATGCGAAAGATTAAAACGCACTTTGCCTTTTTTTTGTTCTTTGTCTAAATTCTTGATGACTGTCTTGTGCTTAGTGATCTCTTTATTCAGCTGCTTCTCGTATTGTTTCCAATTCTTGTCAGATATCGGGTCACTGCGCAGATGGTATTCCCTCTCCCAATGGTCTCGTTTGTTCCTTAGTTTCCGAACGTTATCAGGGATGTATCGTAATTGAACATCCTCGAGCTCAGCGTTTGATATCTTTGCTTCCAGTTGATTTCTCTCTTGTCTATCGTGCTCTTCATCAGTTTCCTTTGTAAAATGATTTTCTGTAATGTCTTCCAGCAACGACCATTCAGTTTTCCTCTCTGGATGATGCAGGGCGACAAGGTTCTGTAGAATTAGCCGGTAGCGCTTGTACTTTACTTCCAGCTGCAAGTCAGATATATCGGCTACTGGAGACTCCATAATCGTGAATAACGTTTACTAACGTAATACGATAGACAAAGTTGAGATGTGAACACTGTAGAGGCTAATATGCGACTGCAGATAGTACTCGTAACAAAAATGTCATGATTTCACAAGCTGGGAGGGGGCGAATTACGAATAGGGGATGGCGCTATACCTAATCTATAGCTCCATCTCTTTCTAATAATGAAACAATGATATTAAAATGTCCTAATAGTTGCAGGTAAAAAAATATTGGTAGATACAGGAGATAATGCTCAGTGAGAGATAAGAACCCATTGTAATGTTAATAGGTAGAGGTCTGTTTCATTGTTAAATACCTAGAAGGAGTAATTAGTGTTTATTTGCCGGTAAGAAGTTCATTGTTGTAAATAGTCAATGTAAAATATTTTGTTGGTAACTACTCCGTGGGGTTTGTGGCAAAGTGCTATGTATACGTAGGTGATATAAATAAAGTTATTAATAACTACTACAGCCGCATTGACAATGTAAACATTTTTATGACATATGTCTTGTACCTTTATCGCCAAGCCACAGTTGAACCTTATACCCTAGTAAATCTTAAAATAAAACTGCATGACGAAGAATAAATAGTAAGTATGTACTGTATTTCAGTGACAGCAGTGGTGCCCCAATGGTAGCGGCCGCGACTAACAAGTTGCAGGACGTGAGTTTGAACCCAGGCAGGCGATTTAATTTGTGTAAATTATTTCATCACCACTGCTCTCATATCGGTGAAGGAAAACATCGTGAGGAAACCGGCACGTCCTAGAACCAAAAAATTGAAGACATGTGACATCTACCGACCTGCACTGAGCCCGCGTGGTGAAATAAGGCCCATACCCTATCACAAGTCTCACAGAGAGGAGGCCTATGGCTGATGATGATGATGACTGTATTTCATGGGATATAATAAGTCTAAATTATTTATGTGATAAGACTAAAACTAGTGTTTAAAGTACCGACCTAGCTACCTATGACAGAAGCCTTATGAAACACAAACTACAGAGTGGCTTCTAATAATTTGGCCATATTTCATGGAGTGCTAAAAAGAATATAAACAATTTTCGCCATAGGCCATTTTGATAATTTTGTATAACTTTTCATTTTTCAGAGTTGATCCATTAGTAAAAGTTATTATTGTGTATTCATGACTAACTTTTTCAATGAACAAAAGTTACCCTAAATTTCAATATATTCGTACAAATCCAAACTTCTACCATAATGCAAAACTTTCTATGACGGAGGTATCCTCTCTTTGAGAGGGAATGGCCAGCAATCTACCACGTGGGCCCAGTGCGGTGCGAGTAATTAGTTGTCTTTGAATTTTCTTTCTGGGACATAACGGTTTCTTAACGTCTAGTAAGTCGGGGCCGTAACCACTGGGCGAGCACAGTTGTCTTAACTAAATTAAAGCTTGGAAGAATATGAGTGTACCAAAACTATGAAAGTAGTAATAGAAAGTAGTGCTATCCTTGTTTCAACAATTAAAACGTTACCCTTATTTAAACCTATGTTTGTTTTTAATATAAAAGAGAAGCAAAGTTTAATAAATGTGAATCTGTAGCCCCAGAGCGAAGGTCCAAATTTACGTGAGAGATCTTTTTGTGCCTACAGAAGGAATCCTTAAATATTAAATTTGAAAAGGGATCGTTAAGTTAGAATTAAATTAAAATAAGTTAAAGACAAAAACTAATGTGTAGTTCGATGTGATTGGGTGTTTCTGTGTGGCAGATATAAACAATTCGCTTCGAATTAATATTGCTGAGTAGGTAAATTTCTCCCAAACATATGTGTATAGCTTTATTTATAAGTAAACTGATTGTAACTTAGTTTACACATGTGCTCGTGTGTGTTCGTATGGTGGGTTTATGAATAAGAAATATAAGATTATTAGTTAGCATCAATATGAAGATTTTTTAAAGATTCTTACACAGAAGCGTAGTGAAATTAAATTAAAAAATATATTTAATATTACAAAATCTTTATTCGTTAATAAACAATATCACATATTTCTTTACATAGATACAATATATACATACAGTTTATAAAATACTATAACTACATTCAAATACACTTAAATAAAAAACTACTAACAAAATTAGCCTAAAATATCATAGTTACAACTTAACCTAAATTAGAATCTAACCCAAGTCTTATTACATAAAAAGTTAACATTACAAGGGGCATTATTACACAGTCATTAGGTTTTTGAGGTCAGATAGACACTGGCTCCATCTAAAACACTGGTGTTCCGCTGCTTCCGGTTAGTGTTGTAGCCGAGCTCAACATCGTAGGAAAATCCCTGATTGATTATACTTCTTCCTCCCGCAAGCTATTTCGTCGTGATGGCCGACATCTGTACTCTCCATACCTTGCATATATTGCGAATTTGACATATGCAATTTCCACAAATCGAAAACTATAAACGGCAGACTTAATCATGTCTTTAAGTACTTCGTCATTGCTTTCGTTCTTCTTGATATAGTCGACCAAAGTTTGTACACGTTTCCGATCGAGCGAATGTGAAAGATGTATGTCTTTAATTGTTCTCAAGTGTTAATACGTATCCAATTCTCTGTTCAAATTCTTAATCACTGTCTTGATTTTGATTATCTCGTTGTTCAGTTTCTCCTCGTATTTCATCCAGTTCTTCTTAGAAATCAGGTCATTCCAGTGCTGGTATTCCTTCTGCCAATAGTCTGTTTTATTCTTGAGCTCTCGAATATACTCCGGGACATATTTTAGTTCAACATCTTGGAGTTCAGCTTCAGTTATATCCGCTTCCAGTTTTTTTCTCATTATTCTCTCGTGCTCCTCGTCCGTGTCTCCTTCGAAAAATATGAATTCGTCTGGTATACACACTTTTTCTTCAGGAGGATATAGGATTCCGGTAAGATTATTTAGATTTATTTGGTATTGCTGGAACTTTTGTTCCATTTTTAAACCAGATATGTCGGATATTGAATACTCCATGATCGTTAATAACGCTTACTAACGTAGGTACTATGATAAACAAAATTAAGATGTGAACACTGTGGAGGCTAATATGTGACTGCAGAAAGTACTCGTAACAAAAATGTCATGATTTTACAAGCTGGGAGGGGGCGTATTACGAATAGGGGATGGCCCTATACCTAATCTATAGCTCCATCTCTTTTTAATAATGAAACAATGATATTAAAATGTCCTAATGGTCGCAGGTAAAAAAATACTGGTAGGTACAGGAGATAATGCTTAGTGAGAGATAAGAACCCATTGTAATGTTAATAGGTAGAGATCTGTTTCATTGTTAAATACCTAGAAGGAGTAATCAGTGTTTATTTGCCGGTAAGAAGTTCATTGGGGGATGGCGCTATACCTAATCTATAGCTCCATCTCTTTTTCGCGATAAGGCTTGAGTAAATGACATTGAGGATGTCCCAGCGGTCGCAGGTAACAAAATACTGGTCGTTAGTAACAATACAAGCTTGAACTTTGAATAAAGGAGATAATGCTTAGTGGATAAGGGTCCATTATAATGTTATTAGGTAGAGGTGTGTTTTAATGTCGAATACCTAGAAAGATTAATTGGTATTAATTTTTCGGTAAGTAGTTCGTTGTTATAAATTGTTAACGTAAAATAATAATAATAAATGGCTGGTAGCTTGGATCCTGGTCCCGATACGGATGGGCTTCTATTTCAGTGATTTATATAAATATAAGTAGAAAGATTGTGAAATAAAGGAGATAATAATAAAAAAAATATTATTTTATTTTAGGCCGCCTTTGTACCCGTAGTTATAAGTATTATTGTAAAAGAGATGTGTAACTTCATATTTTGGTGTACAATACAATATATTTTATTCTATTCTATTTTCTCTCCACGAAAGTTGATTTAAAATCTACTTCAAACTATGTCACAACACGTGGTAAAAGCTCCTATGCGAGAGACTGGAATCCGTACTAGGGAAACGCTCTGTGTTACTGTTATACTATAAAATATGTCGTTAGTATATTAGAGGAAGTTTGAAAGTGGCGCAAGCGACAGAAAAATTGACCGTATGGTGATGTGTGATGAGATAGGATGAAACGCATGTTACTAAAAGAGTTATGAATATAAAATATGGATTGTTGGAGTGGAAGAGGAAGGCCAATGAAAACAAGGACGGTCTTAACACTTTTTGTCTTTGGACCTCACATTTAATAAATAAAGTTGCCTTTTTAATTATTTCAACAAAGTGGTAGTCCCACCCACAGTATACAAGACGAGGTATGCAAGAAGAACCATTGTATGAAGAACGAAAGTACGAGAAGCATGAAAGAGGCATGGAATGAAAGAATTTGCACAAATTAGGCGCTAATGTCGTTAGCGGGATTAGTATTAAGTATAAAAAAAGACTTAAATCTAGGGTCCAAAATGAACAGTGGCTGAGCCAGCGGAGGTATGCTTTTCACGCCCCAAAATGAACCCGCTCCGATCTTACGGTTAATTCTTGAATGTATATTCACTATTCGCGACCACTATTCGGTCTTTGATTTAATACTATACATTAGTGTAAAGGGTTTCTCACACAAGCTTTAATTAATTATAACAAATTAGTTTTTATCCCTTTAGTCCCTTCTTAACCACTTCCAAGTTATAATTTTATAACTGTGAATTCCTAAACAAAAACATAATTTGGAATTCACTATAATCGGAAGGGAACTATCGAAGTCAGGTGGCGAAATTCATTGGGCAGCGAGGGATGGCGGAGCGCTGTCCCTCTCTTATTAAAAGAGCCGACTTTAAATCTAAATCTAGGGCATTTTAAGAAAAACTAAATGTTTATCATCCTAGGGTCATTTAGGTACAGTCACAATCAGTTAAGTACTTAAGTATGGACCTGTCAAAGTTCCATTCACGAGTCAAATCCGAGACATCACAAGATTGCGTAAAATTTATTAATATAAAATAAAATTTATTAATATAAATTTTATACACCTATAAAAAGTACGTTTGTACTATAATACTTCAATCAAGATAAAAAAAATAAAGTTATTACAGATATTATAATTTTTAATAACTATAAGATATTATAATCTTTAATAACTTAATTTTCCATGTTTAAAAAATTTAATAGATACCTATTTGAAATGAATACAACCTCTTAATGAAATGGATCGTGGGTACTCGTCAATAACTTCAAGATTGTCATGGCTACCGTATTTATTTTGTCAATGATGTCTTATCGTAAGAATATAATATACAATATAATTTGAAAAGAAATGAAACTTATAATTACTAGAAGTGAATGTGTTCAGAACGAGCAGTTGCTGGTTCTTGTTATACCTCATAGAACTACAGAATATTTTAATCAGAATTTCACAAGATCTCTCAAGAGGCAACTTGTGCATCTGCATTGGAATCTGATTGCAATTGTGATTTACCAGCAAATGTGGACTATTGTGATGCAATTTTTAATGAATAACCTGGGTTTTGAAGACCAAGAGCCTCTGAAGGAAAACAATATTAGCCAGGGTCGGTGCCATTGGATACGAGTATGTGTCGGATATTATGAAGGAGGACTGTGTTTTAATATGTGTTCACGAACTATATAATTTATGCCTACTTATTTTGTAAAATAATAAATAAATGAGACTTATGTTGTTTTTATCATCTTTTATTGTTCTGTTACCAAAATCGTATCATATAAAAGCCAAATTCTGTACACATTTTCATCGTTTTAACCTCTTCTTGTCTTGTGGATCCTACTAATATTCTATAATTATAGGTATGGAAGTATTTGTTTGAATATTTTTTAATCTCATATCAATGGTAGAACGTATTTGGAAGTATATAATTTGGTATAAAAAACCACAATGACCAAAATTAGAACTTAGAATATAATAATACAAAATAATTATACCTAATAAAAAAAACTTTAACAAAATATCAAACCGACTTTCAAAACAAAACAGTACAAAGCAAAAAATTAGTTTTTTTGGCGAAGTCGGTGGCTTTTGTACCCAATGTTTTCCGTTTTTCGACAGCGACTTCGGCAAAGAAAGTAATTTTTTGTTTTGGACGTCGGTGTGACTTGGAAAACGTTGCATTGGAAGGCCTCCCTCCAGGTGGACCGATGACCTGGTGAAGGTTGCGGAGATCAGCTGGTTGCGGGACGCACGGGACCGGTTAATTTGGCGACGCTTGGGGGAAGCCTATGTCCGGTAGTGGACGTCTTTCGGCTTATATGATGATGCTCTAAAACGGTGACGGAAAACATCATGAGAAAACCAGAACCAAACCTAGAACCAAAAATTCGAAGACATGTGACATAATCCATCCCGCACTGGGCCCGCGTGGTGGATTAAGGTCCATTCCAGCTCTCGTGGAGAGGAGGCCTGTGTACCAACAGTGGGAACATTAAAAGGGTGATGATAATGATAGACAGCTGGTTTATACCTTAATGCCATGTGTACCTTATTATCTTGGGAAAAATGCATGGCGCCGGCTTTTGCCCGCGTTTTCAGCGAAAACGCGGTCAAATGCTAGGCTAATAAATAGTATATCCATCTTAAATAAATAAATTATCTTTAATACTAGAATAATAAATAATACAAGCGGACCGGCCATAAAGCTTACTGGCTACGTTACCAAAAGGCTCTGTTGACATCGTACGTTTCGAAGACATATGGCTATTTGGCCATTGTGCTTCCAGTGCTATATTGAATATCTTCTGAAAGGGAGAATATGAATCGAGTTTTAATACTATTCAGATGTGAATTTCTAAAGCTCGGTTTGAATGTATTAATACTTGTATAAAATTATCATTGTGCAAAGATCATGCGAATAACATTACCATTAATTAACTAATATTATTTGCATTAACAGACAATATTTTGACTTGAAATAAAAATAAATTACGAATCCATTGCAGACAAATGAACACCGTATATAATTTGTTTCTTTTAAAGCTAGCTTCTTCTGTGATTTTATCCACGTGGAAGTGTAACATTATCCCACGCAATAACGAGAAAAAGGTTTTAATCCAAATCATGGTCTACCAAAGTCTGCATGGTGATTCATCCAAATCTAGTAAACCGTTGAGGCGTGATCAACATTCACGTTTTTAATATTCGTCTCAGGAAAGCAGAGCCACCCTGTTTGAGAGGAGCATTATTAAACATTAATTTGCAACTCTTCCCTTAAGGCGATATATACGCCCCAATGTAAACGCAATACTGGCCGTGCGCCTGCTCTATGCTAAAATATCAATATTGAACAGTTTTGTTTACAAAATATTATTTAATTTACTTATGCTATGTCAGTTATGAAGAAATTCCAGCTATAATTTTTTCTGTGTAAAAATATTTTTAAACATCCAAGTCGTTTTGGAGGAGTATCCAAAAGCTACGAAAAATATCGTGTTGCTAATTATTTTTTTAAAGCAAAACTATTTGTTTTACGAAAAAAACATGTTTAAAAAATAATGTACATGGAACAATTACAAATATATATTTTTTTCAAACCTTTTAACCTAGGTAGCCGTTACTAAGGAGTATGCTTTAGAAAGTTACCGTTTTACGGCACAAAAGTGGATGTAGGGCCTTAAGTAGCCGGCTTGCAAGTTTTATTGATTTAAATTATACATTGCAGCCGCTCGTTATACTGGCCAGGGATCATCAACCATTTGAGAAATAAAAACAATATGACGGAATCTGACAGCGGTGCTTGGCGCTCGGCGGCCATTTTTCTTAGTTGTTGAGGAAAAGGCGGCAGGGGATTATATGAATTATTTTAATTGTTTTTTATGATCGGTTTTTGGTCTGTTTGATACAGGATGTAAGGCCTAATGCGCGTTTCTTATCTAAATTTATATTAAGAGATTATCATTAGTCAACCGACCTTCGGCGTTCCCTGCCCGAATCTAACTCAAAAAGCTGACGCCGGTTTTTTCCTCGTTCTGTCATGTCTTCTAAATTTCAAATTCAAAATCTCAATTATATAACCAGAACGAATAAAAAACGGTTTACAGAGGGGGCAGTCTGCCGCTGCCCTTACTATGAAAATTACAATGTAGAACCAGCCTATAAAATGTCTAGTCCATGGTATGTTATGTCTATGGCTTAAGAAAATAAATTGGACAGACAGATATCAATTCAGATGCAAATGTATGTTGTACTAGAAGTCAGGCTAACGAGCAGGTATACAGTAACACAGGTAGTTAGGCAGGTAGCAAGGGGTGTGGAGGCCGGGCTGTGGCTTCATACGCCGATCAACGAGTCCTTTAATATGAAGCATACCACATTAAGTATGTAAGTGTTTTCGGATCAAATTTTGTTACTGAATTTTAAAGCTTATCATCCACCGATTAAGATGAAATTTTGCATACACGTTGACTATGGATGGCAATGCATGGTTAGCTAAGTGACGTCATTCTAAATCCAATATGGCGGACGGCCCAAGTTGGTGGACTAGTTATTTTTTGTGCACTGTCATGATATGACACTGTCATGATAGAGCAGTGGTGGCCCAGTGGTATCGGCCGCGACTTACAAGTTGTAGGTCGTGGGTTCGAGCCCAGGCAGGCGCTTTACTTTGTGTAAATTATTTCATCACCACTGCTCTCAAAACGGTGAAGGAAAACATCGTGAGGAAACCGGCATGTCCTAGAAACGAAATTTGAAGACATGTGACATCCACCAACCCGCACTGGGCCCGCGTGGTGGATTACGGCCCATTCCCTCTCACAGAGAGGAGGCCTGTGTCCCAGCAGTGGGAACATTAATAGGCTGATGATGTGATGTGATATGATGTCATGATATGGATATTAAATGAAAGGGTTTACTGAGAAGAATACGAAAAAAGCTTGGTTAAAAAAAAAAAAAAAAATGAATAAATTATTTATTTTCAATCGCTATCACGACGCTTTGATTAATAGAATGCGACGTGTCTAGCCTTACGAGTCGTATGTCGTGGGTTAACCCAGACAGGAGCATTCGTTTTTTTTTTTTTAACACCGTTGCTTGCAAAACGGTGAACGAAAACATCGCGAGGAAGCCAGCATGTCCTAGACCAGGGGCGCCAGCTTTTAGAAACCCTCATGAGTGCTCATGCTCATTTGATGACTCGAAAAAGTGGCGAAGTGTGAGAAGAGAAATGCACACTGATCGACCGACAAATAAATAAATGTCCTACTAACATAGTACTGAAATGATGTGTCGGTCAGCTCTTAGGTTGGTACCTACCCCCACCTCTGCTTAACATCAGTAACTGGCATCCGTTGGCCGCATTGTTAATAAATAATAAATTGAGACAATATCACATACATTGTTCTAGTCCCAAACTAAAGTTTTCTCTTGTACTATGGAAACCAGGAACAACAAAGTTACCACAAACAGCCAGACCTAGCACAAATATCTGTTTCATCAACAAACATTTGTGTTGGTGCGGGAATCGAACTCGCGGCCCTTGCGTCTCAACCGGTGCTCTAAAGCAATGCGCTAAACAGGTCGCCAGGTAATGAAAAAACGCCCATCCCTAAAAGGCGATTACTGATCTGGTTCTTGATATATATTCTCAGGGGTGCTCGGCACCCACTGTTTATTTCTCATGGGTGCTCGAGCCACAGAGACGGCGCCCCTGTCGTAGACCTAAATTCGAAGATTTGTGATATTTATCAGCCCGCACTGGGTCCGCGTGGTGAATTACGGAACATTCCCTCTCACATAGATGAGAGGCCTGTGTCTCAGCAGTGGGCACATTATAGGTTGATTATACTAAAGTCCAAAGCCGACGAATCGGCTTCACTGAGTAGTTGGTTTATCTTTATTAATATTTTTGTTTATAATAGTTTGATAGTAGATACCTACGCTCTGTTCTTGTAAGACTGATACAAGTATTTGCTATTTATTTCTTCTATTTCCAGTTTTTTCCGTAAAATTTATATAAGTTTTAATTTATTGCCACATAATTGCAGACTATATGGGTGCTCTTCCACCAGAGATATGCGAGGAATGCGAAGAAAAATGCCAAAAATGGGATCACTTTATTTTTCTAGTCAGGCTTAACGTATCTCTGGCTTTTGCATACAAAAAAGTTAGAGATTTGTGCAAGGGATGCGTGCGAGGAACGTTTTCAAGCGTTGCAGATGAGGTATGTGTGCGCGTACTGCTAAAAAGAGTCCTCTACGCATCCTCGCACTACTTAGGTGGCACCGTTTCACAGCTTCGCTAAGCATCCTCGTACAGCTTTGACTAAAACAGTCACATATTCTCTCAGCGCCGTTCCGTATCCTCGTCGAGCCTAGCTACGCTCGAAAAGCGCTCTTAATGTGGCTGGACTCTGCTTTCAAACTAGTCGACAAATAGTCGGTCCATCTCTAACATCTACAAATTCAATGAGGTGATTTTCTTTAGAATGACTCACAACAGTGTACAAATTAAAATACAAGCATCTAACATTACTTACAAAGAATTACACAGTATTGTATACCCACATGCAATCAAAACTCAATCCATCCAGATTCCAATCCTTCAACAAACTACGTTTTACAGATCGAACGATCTAAGAAAATGCCGTATTCATTTCGAGTCGAATTCTTCGTGAAAAGTATCGAATTACATGGATTCCTGTATTAGCCGTTGGTATTCCAATAAAATGTTTTCTGCGTTAAGGCTTGCCTACACAGTCCTAGCGAGTGTAGGTTCTTAGTTTTGCGTCGTACCTACTTTGAAGCTATATACCCATCATTGCCAACCGTAAGCACGTTAAGCTATTGGTCCTGGCTGGCGTTTGTAGAACTGTAATAGTCGTTTCTGTGGTCTAAAACCTCAAAATCTACAACCAGTCTTGTTAAAAAGTACCATGTGATCCAGTTACTGGGTTGTGTTGTGGAGGTCAGATAGGAAGTCGCTCCATGTAATATACTGGCATTCAGCTGCATACGATTACACTGGTAGCCGAACAGGAAAAGGTTTGGTAGATTTGGACTCAACTTTTTACCTAGCAGCAAGGCAAGGGTTATGTTTCTCGCGTGAATCTTTCTTTTTCATCTTGTTTTAGAGTTTAGTTATTTTATTAAGATATATGGTTTGACTTTTGAGTTGTTATTAATCTACTTGTGAGGGTATGACGACAGTCATTTGACGTTAGAAACGACTGCCGAAGCTCCAGAGCCTTGAACATCGTCGCCGAGTTGCCAGCTTGTCGCTATTTTAATAGTTACATTTCGGGGAGTGTGCGATGGAGTTGCATGATCTAATTCGGCCAAGCCCGTTTCATCATCGGACTACCAGACGTACCATAGATGCACCATCGGTACATGGCGGACATCCCCATCCCCAGTGGAGACCCATACGCACATAACCTTTTGGAAAAACTTTTATTATGCGTACAGTAAAGGAGTGGAATTCCCTGCCGAAGTCTCCGTTTCCCGACAGCTAAAATCTAGGAGTCTTTAAGTCAAGAGTGAATGGGTTTTTTCTAGGCAAGCGTGCTTCGCCGTCGACCACATTATCGGTTACCATCAAGTGATATAGTGGTCAAGCGTGAGCCTATGGACTATACGGACGGTAAGCTAGCCATTACTCGCCGTCTGCAAGGCGCGCCTACGGTGGCCAGGAATCGGCTCGCGACCGCCGACGCTCAGGGTGTCTCCTGCGGCGGCAAGGCTCATGTCTTCGTTACGTCTCCCTCACTCGATCCGCCT
This sequence comes from Orthosia gracilis, assembly GCA_947562075.1. Lineage (NCBI taxonomy): Eukaryota > Metazoa > Arthropoda > Insecta > Lepidoptera > Noctuidae > Orthosia > Orthosia gracilis. The sequence goes on along the minus strand of OX387266.1, from coordinate 7,603,773 downwards.
CCTCCTTCGCGAGCATTACCACTCCAGATATTTTTAGCCCGCATCGACTATCCGTGCTTTGTGCCCTACCCACTGCCACTTAAGTTTGGCAATTATTTGGGATACTGTCGGTAGCGACTGCGACTGCGGATATTTTTGACTCAAAAGTGCATGCATTATCAATCAATCTGCCTAGCCTTTTCCCAACTATATTGGGGTCGGCTTCCAGTCATACCGGATTTAGCTGAGTACTAGTGTTTTAAGTGGAGCGACTGCCTATCTGACCTCCACAACCCAGTAACTGGGTAACACGGTACCCCTTGGCAAGACTGGTGTCAGATCTCAAGCTTCTGACTACCCGTAACGACTGTCAAAGATCTTCAAATGACAGCCGGGATCAACGGCTTAACGTGATTTCCGAGGAACGAAGGAAACTCGGTATATTGAAACGGTCACCCATCCACGGACCGACCTCGTCAAGCGTTGCTTAACCTTGAATATCGACCCGTGCGGCTGTTATTATTTAGCCACGAGCTCCTCTATGCATTATATTATTTTAATACACATGTAAACCGCAAAATATGGTCAAACTGCACAAACACGGCAGGAATATTGTACCTGCATCCACCAATGAACGATACATTTAATCAACAACCGTATTTCATAAAACTACCCTCGGGAATTCCCCTAATTACTGGACCATGTTTCCATAGTTTTAAAATCACCCCGGGGTGGGGTTTTGACGTAAACTGAATTGGAGACCTTATGAATAAGTTTTGGAGTGGAATATGCTATATTTGCCTGCGGGTTCGCTTGTTATTTTGTATTTAGGTGGTTACGTAATTGGTTTTGATCTTGTGGTAGTAAGTAGGTACAGTGAATATGAGTAAAAGTACGCTTTAATACTTGTTGACCTCTGACCCACCTGACCTGAGCCGGGACCCACCTGGAAACATATTTCACAAAAGCCATGGCCCATTGTTGTGTTTTCCTTTAAAGGGTGAGGTCTCTATACTACGCGTATATCTACTTCCTTTTTCTTTCCTTCCTACTCTATGGATGTAGATAGGGCACTCGACCTACCCTCTGAAAGGAGAGCAGGGAGTAAGCCTAACCAAGCGACGGACTAGCCGTCCTGTCACTAGCTCGGTTCCCTTCACAAACCATCAAGGATGATCTGTGATTGGAACCGTGACCTTGCCTCGTGTGTTGAAAATAAGCCGTCAGCGCAAACTGTCAACTCAAAGCGGGTGGACAATTGGAGCCGATTTTGCCCAGTTTGCGCCACGTGGACGCTCTCATCATGGTTTTACTAATGATAAGCATAAATATATATTCCCATAATTAAAATGGGCATAACGAAATGCAGCATAATGACCATTAGGCATAAATGCTTTGCCATGATGTATATTGCCATAAATACTGTTGGCATAATAATAATGATTCATAATCTTATAAACGCATAATGAAATTGAACAAACATGTTCATGGGTGGCCCAGGGGCCACCCCGCCGCACGTTAACCTTATTAATTTGAGTCATTACATCAAATATATTTAATTAATATTTTAAGCTTAGGTAAAACAATTTTCAATCGATTCATACCGATATTAAAATAATCGATATATTGAAAATTGACATTTTACCCATAGGTATTTTAAATTTCGACGTTCCAATACGTACCCATAAAATTATTATGACGGATAAATATTATGGCTTAAATATTTATGCAATTCTAAATTATGGCAAAACAAATAAGACCAATTGACAGGTGTGCTGACCTTTGCATTATGCCAAGATGGGGATTCCCCTCAACATGCATCCCACAATGGCCTCACCTACTATCTTTTTTTAATCAGACTATTGAGTTACAAAAGGGATGAGTGGAAGATAATTTTTGAACAAAGAATTTGAAGTTGAGTATTTGTGAAACTTCTTTAGTTTCAGAACCTGTCAAACTTTGGCATTAAAGTAGGGTTTGGCACGTTCTTAAATCTAAATACTCAATTCTGAAATCGGAACTTAGGGTGTGTGAGGACTCTCTCGAATAGGTACTAAGTACTTGGTGTAAATGGATAAATATAGAAATAAGTATGCAAGAAAATGTTTCTGTGACCAAAAATTTGATTGGAAATCGGTTGTTAATGTATTGGGGTGCGATGAGGAAGAATGAAGAACACATCGTGAGGAAGTGTGAATTTGGATAATTTATAGCTATAGAGGGTAGAGGAAGACTAAAAATCCGGCCAAGTGCATGTTGGGCTTTGCACATTTAGGGTTCCGTACCAAACAGCAAAATCAAGTTGGTTGTAATAGGAAAAATGAGGATATTTCAAAGAAAAATCAGATTTATCAATATATTGGTATTTGTTAGTAAAATATACGTAATATTTATAAAATATTATCACCAAATTTGAACATAGGTCAATGGGAAGTTAAATCATTCTTCGGAACAAAATTTTGTAAAAAAAGCTGACTTTGTTTTGCTTGTTTCCCAATATGTTTAAAACAAAAAAATACATGATTTATCTACTCAAAGAGTCCCCTTTTAGCTATACTTTTAGTGTTGCGTAGTCCATTTCCGCACGGAACAAATATATACTACAGATAAATGTTCCGGGTGTAGCTGTTTGAATTTTGTATGTAAGTTTATATGTTTATAAATGCACCTACGGTACAGGAGAAATGCCTAGTAGCGTTTAAAAAGAAATGTTATGTGTAATTGCGTATTGTAATTTCACCAAACGCTTTAACAACATAACATCAGAATTTGTACTGAATGTATTTGGCAGAAATACAATAGAGTCATCTTTCATTCTCTTGCAAACAACTTAGAAATTCTTTACGCATGTCACTAGAACATTATGATTGACTTTAATATTTTTCTTTAAAACAAACGGCAGTAAATATTGACAAAACAATGTCAAGTTGAGACCGCTGAGAAATTACCAATCAGACCGCTGTATTTACATAAACTCATTGGTACATGGCGATGCGTCATCGGTACATGTTGGACATCCGAAAAGTTTTAGGAATACTTTTATTATGCGTACAGCAAAGGAGTGGCATTTCCTGCCGGAGAAAATATTTCCTGATAGCTACAACCTGGGAGTCTTCAAGTCAAGAGTTAGTAGGTTTCTTCTAGGCAAGCGTGCTTCATCGTCGACCACATCATCGCTTACCATCAGGTGAGATAGTGGTCAAGCGCAAGCATACCAAAAAAAAAAAAAAATGTACTTCGAAAAGTAAAGAATTTTCTTTTCGTTAGAACAATGTTCGATGCTTCCATTGTTTATGAACTTCAGTATTTTTACTTTATAATGTTGTTGAATGTAGCTGTTTGTACGGAACTCTCGGTGCGCGAGTCAGAGTCGCACTTGGCCGATTTTTTAATAACATAGTTTTTACTATGTCACACTAATGGTCAAGTTAAACAACCTGGGATAACTTACGATAAACGTATGTAATTAAGAATAATGCCTTTGCACACCGTTCCCTAAGATACTTACAGTGTTTTTAGAACTCAACTTATTTTCAATCGCCGTTCCCAAATAAGCCAGTTTGAAATCGTTAAAGCACCCGAAATTTTATCTGACACCCCTAAATCTCTCCCCATCCCATTTCAAAGAGAAAAGATAACTTAAAACCTAAGAATTAACGTACAATTGAGTCGGATAATGCGGTGGAATTTTTCATCCTACTTCAACCCTCTAGCGCTGGGCGTTGAATCAACGAACTAGTTGAATCAATCGTTGATCCTTTGTCAAAGTATTAACATTAACCGTTTCTGAGTTAATCAACCAAATTTGAGAACACAAATGCAACAAACTGAGTAAAAAAAAAATACGTTAAAGTAACATAGTTTTGTACCGATTTTAATCAGATTTTCTATTATCAGTATGTCTTTTTTGTTATGTAACTCATTAGTGATCCTAAATAAATAAACATAGCAAGCGACGGCCATGTCAGAGAGTACTATGTACATTGTATTAAAATGTTTCCAATGAAAGTAAATTGAGGTCTTTAAAATTACTGTTGGATTCTTAGGGAATGTTTCTAACATTAAGAAATCGTTGAACGTCACAACGCTGAATGATAATGGTTTAGAATAGCTGTGGAAGACATTATTGCACGTTAACTCGTTAAGAATTTTACTAGTTTATCGACTAGTTGACGAACGTAAATCAACGTTGACGATACGTTAACGACCCATCACTACAACCCTCCAACATACAGTTTTTTTTATTGGAATCTGATTTCACCCCTCGGAGACAAGTAGGTATTCGGATTATCAGATCGCTAGTCTCCAAGTCGATCAATCAATGCTTCTCGTGCTTCTGTAAGCGTTAGTAATTTAAAATTTCTTTTTTCCGTGAGTGATGTTTCTCCATTGTTCGTCGAGTCTACGGAAATGTTTTTTGATGAATTTATTTTTTCCTTTTGTTTAATGTTGTTGGTGGTCGAATCTCTGTTTTGGAATTTTACTTTGCGTAAATGGATGTTAATTTTGCTTAAAATTGTTCACATTTGAAGATTATTTAATGTATTTTTTGTGTAGAATTTATCGTCTTTCTTCTCATATCTGTTGGAAAATAAGCAGTGAAGAGATACTCTTAGAAACACTCCTTAAACTAAACTAAGTGAGGGGTGAAGTTCAAATGTTAATAGCGTTATTTAGATTCATTAGACCATCTAAATGTATAGAGTTACCACCTAATAAACTTTATTATACTAAACCGAACTACGCACATATCTACAAAAACAGGATACACTTAGGCGTCGAAATATTCCTCCGCATGGCTGTTATTTAGATTATTTCTAACATTTAATTTTCGAAGCATATTTAGGCTCTTTTGCCCCCGTTTTGTTTCACCTATCGTACTCCCCTGGGACCCAACGCATTCAGTTAGCCAGGTCACAGTGTCAAAACTGTGCAGACTCTAAAAACTTTGGTTGCTTTACGAAATAAACACTGGAGCGATACACAAACTCGAAAACAGATATTCATTTGTTTTTGTTTCATTGCATTTCAGTTGTGCTCTTAAGTTTGCTCTGAGGGACTTTTAAAAATATAATGAGTGCTTACATAAAAGCACGTAATCGTATGTACTATTTTTACAAAACATTCGAACATTTACATGTTTTTTATTTTACAAAAAAAAAGAAAGAAAAAGTGTTTACTGTCACAGAAACTGACATGGAAATCCATAAGTTATGCTAAAACTAAATCTTTAACGACAGTAGTATTAGTAATACTTGAATTGTGTTAGTAAAGGCAAAGTGGTAGCGGCCGCGACTTACAAGTTGAAGGTCGTGGGTTCGAACCCAGGCAGACGATTTACTTTTTGTAAATTATGTCATCACTACTGCTCTCAAAATGGTGAAGGAAACCGGCACCAGAATCACAAATTCGAAGACTTGTATTATCCATCAACCCGCACTGAGGCCGCGTTGTCGATTACGGCCCATTTCCTTTCACGGAGAAGAGGCATGTATCCCAGCAGTGAGAAAATTGAAGGTTGATGATGAAAGACAAATTTACGAAAAGGACCGAACAGAAACAACACGCCGTAGCTGTCGATGCACGTATACACTAATATCAACTAACCAACCTATGTTATTTCATCATCATGTTCCTGCCCTTGTCCCATGTTAATTTGGGTTGGCGCAACACGTCTTCACCTGTCTTACTGTCCTGTCAACCATGAAGCTTTCACTGACTACCTTTTCTTTTATATCACTTCTCATACATCGCATCCATCTTTTCTTTGGCCTTTCTCTCCCAGACCATCAATCCACATTTCTATTCATAACCATTTTAGTAACATGCGTTTCAATTCCCAACCTAACGAAAACCCCGTAAATTTCAAACTCCCAATCTTCATTCCAAATTTAGCCTAAATAAATAACATTCGAATGCGACAAAACACAAACCTTTTACACATAACACGTTAAAACAAATGGTTGTTAGCATATGGAAACAAATACCAAGTTTTCAATCTATAATAAAATGTGATGTAGCGAGTGCATTATGCATGAGAAAATGTCATCCCGCGAGTTTCACCCCTACCGTTACAAGTTAAGAGTTGAAATTCAAACGGGTTGAAGTCAGGAAGCTTGAAACACGTTAGCAAGTATGTTGATGCTTACTTTTTAGTGGCTATCAGATCAGAAAAATAAAATAATATTTTTGAGTTACAATGCCAATATTGTAGTATTGTTCTTGTATTTGGTTTCATGTAAACTACTTTTTTTGTCATTGGAAAGATGGCAGTTATGTTTTTGTATTTCTTTTATTTGCTGTCGGAAATTCTGTAACGTAGAAAAATTGTGGGATTCCGTGCAGTTTTGAATTGCTTAGACAGTGCACGTGGAAAAACTAAACTGTCGTTTTTATCTATTGTACATATACATGTTTTGTCTTGCCAAAATAGATTGTTATATATTCAGAGCGTGTGTACGTCATTATTTTTGTAAAGTTATACTTAAAGTGGATTTTTTACTTTCTGGCAAATAATTGCACCACGGCATAAAATAATGTCCCAGAACAAGTCGTCGAGAAAAACATAGAAAAAGTTCTTATAGAACTAACGAGCTTCTTTCTGAGAATATTGAGGTTCATGAAATGTAACTTCATGTTTAACAGACCGTTTGACATTTAAACCAAATACTATCAGCTATCTGCTATCAACTTGAAAGTTCCTTTTCATTATTTTTTGTAAGTGTGTGAGTACCATGTTCCTATACAGTACTGTACAGTAGTGTTATTTACGAAGCATCATATTGACGTATAATTAATGAATTAATGTATACCAAACAATATAAAACATTTTTATTTCTAAGCGAGTGTAAAGTATCCTGTCCGTTTTTCTCCACAACAAAGGTCTTTGCAAAATGACAATAGAATCAATTTCTATTATTTTCTTACTTGTAATTTTGACATTCAAAAGGTACGTTTAATGGCCTTATTGAAAAAAAGTATCTGACAAGACAGGCTATCAGTAAATAATTGATGGAACTTCATCTTGAAAGTTCCTTTACATTTTTCAAACAAGAAAGGCCACGTCTGAGTCAACATCATAAAGATTTCTTTTAGACGTGATAGCGACATGCCCTCAAGAAAACGAACCGGACTAATATCCTGGGAGTTGATACGAGTAGATGACTACTGATATACCAAAGCACTAGCTTGGGTACAATCTATATAAGCTTATATTTAAATTGAGCTTTATGGCTGAGTTTATTTTTATATTTTTTAAATTATCCACGTTTCAGAAATTTCATCATCATCTTCATCAAACTGGAATCACCTGTTGCTGGGTATATGCCCTTTTCTTCTGATATACTTTTCATTTCCGTGCATCCCTTATCAAATTGTTTCCAGTAACTTTGATGATATCAAAAAACCCCCATGCTTTTACGACGACCTTGATTTCTTTCAGGATAAAATACTGCATTTTTTAAGAAAAATAATTATTATTTAAAGTTATTATGACTCAATTTACACGCGGTGGCGGTGGGTTTATTCACTAGCTAACTGGGTTTGAAAGTACTCGTGAATAATATGAACCTTGACAAAATTACAGTTGATAAAATGTTTCTTGTCTAGAGCCAAATAAAATACAAAGGAACAAGTCCTGTTCTCAACATCCCTAAAAATTTGCATAAAACTATTCAAATCCTCATAAAAACAATACCTTAGATTGTACGGACGCGGGACGTTTTGAAAGTTATTTCATTTAGTTGAAACGAAATTTTCAACGAAACATTTCGTACGACCGACGAGACTGTTAAAATTAAATTTCAACTCACTTTTTGTTATTTTAACTTTAGTTTCATGGTGTCATGGAGCGTGATTCTAACTGGAGGTAGAGTTGTGATATTTAGGGAGTGGTAAAACTTTCCTTTGGTAATTTCGGGTTGAATATGATTTTTATGGTTCAAATAGTATTTGAAAATATGAATATTAAAAAGTTATTATGAGCAGTTGATGTTTTTCTATTTTAATTTGTATAAATCTCACTACTTTAGACAAGATTAGTAGTGGAACGCTGACCAAAAGCTGGCCTACGGTAGTACAGAGTTTTTACTGGCTAGATTTTACTGTTCCTATTATTACAGAATCATTTATTTTTATTTTCTCTAGTCTAATGCTAATGAATGACATTTTATTTTAATTTCGAATGGATAAATTTTTATGTAATGCTTATGAATGTAATATTATGGACTACTTTGTCTGAAAATAGGTTAATTATATATATTGCAGGCACTGGTAGAGAATGCCTAAGGCCTTTGTACCTTTTGTGCATGAAGTCTAAATAAATAAATAATAGGCAAAAAAATTTTTTAGTCTCCATATTTTCAAAAGGAATTTTGGGCTTCCAGATCCAGCAGTTTAGACTGCGCATTATCTGTTAATGAATTGAAAATTTTTACTCGCCTTTTGTTTCAATTGCATACAACAAAACCTTTCAAAATCATCATCATCCCCTTGCCCTTATCCCAATTCATTTCGGGTCAGTGCAACTCGTCTACTTCTTTTATACTTCTCTGTGGTCATCTCAGTCGACACTCTTCATAAACATATCGTCAACATAATAATATTTATGTATTTATTTCGTCAACATATCGTCCGTCATATCGTTGTACAAAAGCCATCAAACGTATAATTAGTCTTCATATACCCATTAAAATAAAAAAAATACAACGTAATGAATAATTATATAATTTCTAAAATTAAATCTTTCGTGGCAGTCCCGACAATATTGCCCCAGTTCTGTATATTCTTGTAAATGGCACTTCCCGCCACAATTTATCTCGTAGAACACATACATTCCTAGTGATTGTAGCTTATCCTCGCTACACACCGTCATGTAACACTGGATAAAACATTTGCATTACAGAACATAGTCGCCTACTTCACAAAACTCGGATAAGTACGATTTAGCGCTTATTTAGTGCTAAATAAAGAGGCCATATAATGTGGAGGGTCTCAATCAATAATCCTCACCATCACGTTATAGCTGCTTCTCTCATTTCTGGACACTAGTCTGTTTTTAAATCGGCACTGCTACAGCCATCCATGCAGAGTTGTGGTCATAAAAGCTTTGGTTACCATGCTTGGCAGGTGGGTTGACGATCGTAGTGTGGTTTTTAAAATGCACAGAGTAGACTTCTACATATTCTCTCTGAAAGTGATGCTGATTGCGAGACGCATAGGACTTAATGATGAGGCTACTCTACATCGAAGCCTTAGTTGGACGTCTTTCGGCTGTAACTATGATGTTTCTCCACCTATCGAAGATGTTCACCTAACCCGCGGCCTGCCGATTCGCTGTCGAATGAATCATTAACTCAGCACTCTCCGATCTCCAAAATATTTATATACCTGTCTATCTGACGCTTCGTTTACCCAGTTACTGGGTTGTGAAGGTCAGACAGGCAGACGCTTCATGTAAAATACTGGTATTTATTCAGCTGCACCCGGTTAGACTTGAAGCTAGTTGAGAAATGGCTCGTTAGATGTTATCTACTGTCTGTTATGCAACGGTGTAAGACTTACAAAATGTTGCGCTTAAGTTGTTTTATATTCTCTAAATGAAAAATGTGCGCGCTGTAACTCTGAGCACTCTGCATCTAACCTATTTATTATTTTAACATTTCAACTTACTGTAGTGCTTGAAATGCTTTAAATACTCGTAAATAACTGTTTTTACGCATTTCATGTTTGAGAAACGTATAATTTGACTTTTATATTTGAAAAGGTTTAAAAGGATTCAAGAAGTGATGTATTCAATCTTCTTATCGGCATTATAACCTAAAAGTGCAAATAAATGAGTTTGGCCGATATGCCGTCAGTAAGTCAGTTTGAACGTCGGAGGGATCGAGAACCGCACTCACAGTCGCCTGATCTCGTGTGTCGTCGCGTTATCGTTCAATTAATGTAAAAAAAAGTATTTTCTACAAGCTTCGTAAGTCTAGTGATCGTAAGTATTACTGATGAGCATGACATCTAGGTTCGACTCCTGATTCAGACAAATTTGTGCCGCAATAGGCTCGCACGTAATACATGGGACTTAAACATAACTGGCCAAATGTAGATGTAGTAGCCTCTGCCTAATCCTTCAGGAATACAGACGTATTTCTTTAAGTACGAGTAGTGTTTTATTTTAGATATTTAACATTATTATAGCCTATGTATTGTGATGGCGTTCTTATTGGTTCTACACTGAATAAAACAAAGAATTATGATATTGGCAGGTCTATGAAAAGAAAATTGTTTTTTCGTAACCATTTTATTTTAGAGTTTTCAATTTGAATGTGTAATTAATCATTTTTTTTTATTTTTTTTGACGTATTTTATTTAGTTCACCTACACGCCTATTTAGTACACCTACACCTTAAATGTTGTGTTTGTCTGACGCCACAATTTGGTCTTATACTAGACCGAAGCTGACTAGCCACGCGGTCGGCTTTTATCGGGAGCGGTCGTGTGCGTGGTATATTAAAAATGGCATGTTCCTTGTTCGGTGAACACGTCCGGAGCCCTATCATTACTATTTAAATCTTAGCTGCCAACAGTCTTTTTGATGTAACCTAAGTCGCCTTTAATTTCGATCACTAGTAAAAAACTTTTTGTTTGGTGATCAATAAAGATCATTTAACCGAAATAAACGTTCTATAAAATCAAACGTTAAAGAAGAAGAATTCTATATTTGTGATGGAAGATTTAACCAGAAGAGGGTAAAAAAAAATCACCAAAAGACTATCAGACTGTGCAGTCGGAGGATACATCTGATTTTGTTCAACAGTTCGCGAATATGTAGATAAAAAATAACAAAACATTTATAAATAACAAAAACTAAATAAAAAAACCCGACTGCTTAAGAAGCGAACTACCTAAAAAGAAGTAAACAAGAAGACACAGTCTCACTAATGCAGCCATTTCCGTACACAATTAATGTAATTGTATACATGTTTTTGTTCCAAATAAATAAATAAATAAATTAATAAATAATCATGCTGTGCAGTCAGAGGATACATATTCGAGAGCTGGTTGACCAAAACCAGATGTATCCTCCGACTGCAATCGAAAATAAATTTGAGGCCCCACAATATGGCGCTCAAAATCCGCCATTTTTCTATTTTAATGTATCCAGTGACATTTGCAAGGTTATGACAAATCGATTGACATAAGAATCATCGAGATCGGCCAACGAGTTTGGTCTTTAGAATGCCACGTAGGAACAAACATACATACATAGACTGATAAAAACATTACCCTCCATCGGTAGTCAAGTAAAAAATTTGACTGGTGACATGTGGGTGACCTTTAGGTACACTCTTTGGGAAATACAGGAGTGATGTTATGTTATTGTCATAATTTTCCGGATGGGTTCGGAAAAATTACCTGGTCCATCCCTTCTTCCATTCAACTGGCGTATCCCAGTTGCAAACGACCCTTTGTGCCTATTGGCCTTGTTTGTTCTGTCTCCTGCTTGATATGGAGGGAAGTAGAATTTATGTTTTTGTTTTCCTACTCCTCCTTTGTTCTTTTCTGATTGTTTTCGTAGCGGGATCTAAGACAGTTAAATTCATTCTCCTGGACTTCGTCGAACTTCGTTGTCTCTGCGCTTTTCTTATGGTCGCCACTGTTGATTCTGGCTTTCAGGAGTTGCAGTGGTTTGGAAATAGTGTGGTGGTATTGGTCCATCCCTTGTCCCATGTCATACACATAACAGATATACATAACTGTCGAAATATTGTTGTGTGTATGTGTTTGCCTTCAGGTAATACAGGCATTAACATAACATTAATATAAAAATAACTAAAAGCGCGACTGGAAGTGCTGTTCTGGATTTGATTCCCGGTTGGGGAAAAGTTTGAAAACTGTCAGAGACTGCCGTAGTCGACTGTCGTAGCAAGTCTGTTTCTATATAACTTGACTGAATACAATGTCACGAACAAATTGTATTTTAGCCTTAATTTTTTTTTAACAACCACATAAATATGGTAGTTAGAACCAGTTACTGGGTTGTCGAGGTCGGTTCATTAAGATGACTCTCTCTAGTTGCTGTAGACAAGGCTGTTTTTAAGACTGCCTGTCCAGAATGTACTTAAACTGCCTATAAATCACTCGTGGAGTCTTATCTTTTAATAACAACTACAACCTCTTATCTCCTTAACAAGAAACCACAAATAGAATGCATACCAATACCTTTTTCGGTAACATTACCAGCTCTGAGTGGATGGAAACCGTTTGAAATGAATAAAAAGATAGTAATCGTATTGTTTCCTGCAATAGAAGCTTTCCAAAAGAGTATTTTGGTTGCAAAAAACAAAGGAGTATTCTTTTGGTATTGTGTGGTCTGCGAACTGTACTACTAACTACTAACTAGAAACCTGTTTCATAGGAAAACGTTTGTCAGGTTCTGAAAGTCACAAAGGCTGTCTGTAAGAGATTGCCCTGTGCGATAAGACCGCCCATTGTACACTTGATTTTATGATTTTTGTCCTGTGTATATATTTTTGTGGTGTACAATAAAGAATATATTAAATAAATAATAAAGGCTTAGACTAAGGTGATTCTAGAGCTGTTATAATTTTGTCCAAGTGAACTTCGTGAAGGTCAGAGACAGACTGAAATTAAAGAAGATAGTTAGGAGGCCCAGATAAAAGGTTGTAGCGCCGAAGGAATGAATAAAGGTTTATTTGCTATAAGACAGTTTCAGTATCCGCAACCACGTAACTATGAAATCAACTTTATTGCTGTCTATATAATTTTAACTTACAAAAAATGGAAAAGTTTTTGTAGGAAATCAGGCATATAATCTGATGGGAACCCGTTAGAAAATGGTTAAGTATCAGTTTTGTTTGGTGGTATTAGACGCATTTTTCGCAGAGGCCTGCCATACTGCGATAACATTAGATTGTGACTACAAAGTAACAAATACCCAATGTGCGTTGCGTTTGTTTTGCGTTTGTTTATTCTACAAAAAACATCTAGTGAAAACTTATGTGAAGTGAGCTGCCAATGCAATGCACATAGAATAACTGGCTGGAAAGCCCACTTCACCTAATCTTTCACAATAAGATTTTTTTATAGAATAACAATGCTGGCGTGATTGTAAGACCACCCATTATGTCACTCTATTTAACCTTTACTTCATATATTTTTCTGAAAATTCAAGAGTTTCAATAGGGTTTTTACTTTCTTGTTGTTACTGCCCTGCCTACAAATGTTACCATCATATATAGTGGTTCTCCCAGCATTATTCTCTACTGACATCCTCTGGCAACCCTGCCTATAATCCTCCCTACCTCGGTTTTATAAATAACTCTCGATAATCTTATCTACCCTCCATCCTACCAAGGATCTTCGTTGTAACATTACTTATTTTGATAGCGGGAACCGGGAACTAATGTTTTTGTATCTTGCCGTTTGTTGTGCGTTTAGAGGGATAAAGTTTAGTGGTGGGGAAGGATACTTTTCCAATGCAATAACGTACATACGTTTATACAAACTGATGTGAGGTTTTGACACAGTGATATTCCGGCAATTACTATACTTCATTTGAGACAATCCCATTTTACAGCCAGTTCAACCGATTTTGGTTTCTATTGCCTTGGTGATATAACAAATGGCAGCTGTATTAAACAGTTAGTTTTGGTAACAGGTTTATACTTTTTATGCCATCCTTATATTTACGGGTAAGATCTAAAAATCGGTTGAAAGTAACTGTAAAAAGGGGTTGTAAATAATTTCAAATGTTATTTCAAATGGAGTATAGATTGTTTAAAAGTGGAACTGATTCACCACTTATTTCAGTACTTTTCAAAAATCGTTATCAATAGAATGTCACTTTGGACTGGCAGTTAAGAGGACCCTCTTTTCCATGATCTTAATAATCATTACAATCGACGAGTTTTAATTTTCTTTATAGCTATTATTACATATAATAACATCACGCCTGTAATTCCCGAAGGGTTACGTAGCACATAACATAGTAAAACCACATTTCTGCAGAAATTTTGGAGTCCCATATGATGGAGAACGAGTCTATTGCTATAACCGTGCACAAATGTAGAATCCGGGCTGATACTGACAAATTCCTGATAGGAAAACCCAACAACACTTTGCTCGACAGATGAATGGAACTCAAGACTCCAAGCTCATGTGTACCACTAGATCAACGAGGCATTACATTCGTCTTATCTTTTATGAGAACAGAGACAAAGTGTCTTTCTATCAGCGAAGGCGATGGTCTAAATGTGATTAATTAATTAAAAAATTAAAACAAAAAATAAACAAAACGTTGCCCCACACTAGGAATTTCGTCCTGTATCGTGGCTGCGTTTACAAATATATAAACTCACAAACACAACAACCAAAGCCGGAACAACTATCTGTAGGTCATACAAATATTTGTTCCGTGCGGGGATCGAACCCGTAACACGCAGCGCAGCAGTCAATCGCTCAACCAATGCGCCAATCGTGCGCCCAAATGATCACGTGACTATTTGATAACGCTTGGTTTGTCCATACATCATTGCATTTTTCCAATCGCTATAGCGTAGTAGAGAGAAGACTTCCAACTGAATAATGGCGATTCTCATACCTCATTACACGTCCTGACCACGAAAACGTACCCTCCATTTCCTACAACAGTGTAAGAACGACACAGTCGTAGGTATGTAACCATTTGTCGGGCAGCCAGTGTAACCACATGACTTCCGACGTTGGCAAGTGGTCATTTACATATGTCCCGGTGCTTTGTGGCTGTTGGTTGTGGGTAGCAATAGCTTGCAGCTTGTTAGAGACAACGTACTTGGGGGCACGGTTGGCGCAGTGTTTAAGCGATTGACTGCTGCGCTGCGTGTCCGGGTTCGATTCCCGCATGGAACAAATATTTGTATAACCTACAGATAGTTGATCCGGCTTTGGGTGTTTCACACTCTTTGTGTTTGTGAGTACATATGATTGTAAACGCACCCACGATACAGGAGAAATTCCTAGTATGGGGCAATGTTTTTAAAAAGTAAATCAATAAATAAAACAGAGACTACGTAAGGGACAATAATAAATGTTATGTGATTTCTTATAGCTCGCTAGCATTTTCCGCCGGCTTTTCTTTAGTGGCTTGTACCTGAGAAAGCTACATTTTATGGGATAAAGAAGGCTATGTCAATCAGCTATAGGTAACTTTCTAGAAGTGAAAGAATTTTCAAAATCTAGTCATGACTGCTAGAGATCCTTTAACAAACATATTATCACCATCATCATTTCAGCCGAATGATGTCCACTGCTGAACATAGACCAAACAGGTGGTGACACTTGGGGTACCATGTGTCACCACCCCGATCGGTCATGCGAGACACACAGGACAAACATATAAATTAACAAATATTCCTCTTGATAATATTAAGTGTAGACTGTAGAAAGACAGTTATAGCCTAAAAGGTTCCCTATTGGCACCCTTTTCCACGGATTCTGAACGAAAAAAAACGAGATAACTGTCAATCTCGCTTCAACTACTTTGATTGACTGGATTATAAGTATATCCAACCAACCAATAGGATCACTAAATTTACATTTAATATTGACACGTCGATAATTTTTGGTCCAGAAACGAAACAAAAAAAATACCTGATTGTGATGTAAATGCAACTTAATTTGCAAAACATAAAATGCAAAGCGTCAATATTTTTCCAATAACCCAAAAGATCTTGCCCGGTCTTGGCCTACACCACATAATTTTTAACAAAATCGTTATATACACTGTAAATCACCTCCTTAACACCAACGCTTTGTCAATTAATTCAAATGTGCGTGTAATCTCAGCGAATGGCTGGCCTTAAATGAGTATCAAAATTGTTGCTGACCGAAGTTTTAAGCGTTTCGGGCAATTATTTGCATGATTCTTAATAGTATGAGAGTTACACCTACAAAAGTTAGTCCAAAGATGAGAGCCAGCGAGTTCATTAAATTAATGTCGAGGCTTTTTTTCGGGATATGAAGGTCAGACAGGTAGACGCGTGCACCTAATACAGATATTACTACTACTATTTGGAGTTGGGAAAAGGCTCGGCAGATAGTAATGACGTCCCACTACCCGTCTAATAAAGGCAAAAGCTGAGCCCGCTCCATTTGCCACGTCACTAGTAAATATATAAAATCTACTACAAAAAGAATTATCATTTATATCAGTAATTTCCTGTCAAACCTATAATCATAATAATATCCACTCGTATTGGACGGGCATTCAGCCTTACCTACTGCAAAACATTATCCATATTGATCCAAATAGATGCTACGGGCTTAAAAATTGTAACCGTATACATCGAAAAAGTATTAAAAATATCACAGCATTATTTTTGATCGTTGGCAGGTGAAACATTATTTATAATGTGAAACAAATTGAGATATTTTCAGAATAAACGCGTACCAATTTTTCAAATGACGGCGATATAATATATCGGATCGAAATTCGGGTAGATTTTCGATATTTTTATTTTGATGCAGTGCCGAGTGCGAATTGGTCTTAAATTGGGCACTTAAGTTCGGTATCCCAGATTTATGATGTTCGTTACTGTGGGATATCGATTGAATTTATTTTTTGTAGCGATAATTGAGTTTAAAATGTCACAAAATAAACGTAGGTTCATATATACCCTGACTTCAATAGTATGTTTTTGTCTGCTTCATACGGTGTACCTTACGTCTCACCTGTATCACTAAATGGGTAAGTAGAAGAATGTAGCTCGCTGAAATACCGCCTATAGAGAATTTTCCTATCAATGTCACTTTATTTTAATTTTTAGGAGATCTATACAAGACCTAAGGAGAGTTTTACTTTCCTCTTTAGTTAAGTTGACTATTGCCAATTATGTTTAACCATCTCGCAGCTGTTCAAAGACGGGATCCCTTCTTTTCGCATAATGTTCTTTAGCCTAATATACTTCGGCATAACGATTTTGGCACAATTTGTTTTGGCATAATAATACTTTGGCATAATTTTTTTAGGCATACATTTTATGTTGGCATAATCATCTTAAAGACTAATTTGTTTTGGCATAAATTTGATTCGCATAACGTTAGTAGGCCTAATGACTATTAGCATAATAATATTTAGGCATACAATTAATATAAATAACAAAAACAATTTTCATGCAAATGATTTACTAAACATAACATTATGTAACTTAAACGATTTTTCAATCGCAAGATAACTTTTATCTGAAGAATAGATTAGATTTTTTGACAGTTTTTGTATAAAAAAATATGTCAATCAGTTAACTTCTATTATGAGAAATAAATATGGCGGTTATTCCTCAGATAGAAGTTAACTGATTGAAACAGTGGTCCTTAATTATGTATAATTATTTATTTTAGGTGTATATTTTTAGCAATTGCTTGTAAATATTCTAGTTTAGAAGTATACTCATCTTTTTTACTAATATTTTTTGAATTCTTTTGGTTTTGTCCGTGTATTTTTCCTTTTTTTTTGGTATAAGTGATGTTCCGACATCCAGTTTATATATTTCAATGGTTTGATGTTTTATTTCTTGAACGATCTTTTTTGCCAAAAAATAAAATCCAGGATGGTGTTTTCCCACAAAATGTGCAAATCTATTGTGCCATGCCTCTGCATGATTTTGTGTCCTAGGTCTATTTTCCTTTTGTAGTAGATACGTACTCCAGACTTTGGGTGGAAATGGTGGTGGTGAACTTGTAGTGCCCCATACATAATTCTAATCAAACCAATTTGCTATATAGTTTCTGTAACAATTAAATAATATTGTTGGTTAAAAATTTAATATGATGTGCAACAAAAGTTAGTGTCAGAACCGAATTGCTGCAAAACCGACTCTACGTAGTCTTGTTTGTCCTACCCCTAGAGTGTAATTTAAAATCGCGTAGGCGCGTAGGGTCGAGGCGGCCCACGGGCTGAGGAGCAGGCGGCTGCGAGCGAGGCGCCGCGGCTGAGGCTGGCCGGCGAAGCCGGCCAACAAGCCGAAGCTGCGGTGGTGAGCGAAAGCCGTCTGCGACGATTAGCACGCGTGGGGCCGCCGGAAGCCCGCAGCGCCGGAGCCGAGACAGAAACCCTGCTTGCTGCATGTTGCCTGCTCGCTTGAATGCTGCATGCTTGCATGCTGCATGCTTGCTTGCATGCTGCATGCTGTTTGCTGCATGCTTGCTTGCATGCTTGCTTGCATGCTGTATGCTTGCTTGCATGCTGTATGTGTAAATAAATTTATGCTTTAAGATATTATGCTTAAAAAAGTTATGCCTTAGAACTTTATGCTTAATAAATTTATGCTTTAGAATATTCTGCTTAATCATTATTATGGTTAGAGAAATTATGCTTAAAAAAATTATGCGTAAGCTGTTATGCGTAATTATATTATGCGTAAATATAATTATGCCAAACAAAATTATGCTAAGATATATTAGGTCTTAAAATTTTATGCAAATGGATAGGGAACCTTCAAAGACATGTGATATCCATTAACCCGCACTGGGCCCGCTTGGTGGATTACGGCCCATTCCCTCAGAGAAAGAGAGAGAGTGAGAGAAGTCCTTGTGTCACAGCAGTGGGAACATTAAAAGGCTGATGATGATGATCTTAGCAGTGATCAGTAAGCAGGTAATTATCTACCCGGCCCCAAATCTACTATGAATCCCCAAGGACTAATTAGATTCGATTTTAGCGTGCAATTATTGACAGATAGTTAACAGTGTGTTCTTTCTCAAGTCCCAGCGCTATTGTAAATATATAGTTATTACCAAATATCGATCGTGTAATAATCAGCATGTTTATTTTTTTTTTAAATCAACGGGTTCGATTCGATTGTTAAGTTTTCAAAAAACTTTAGTTTTTATCAAAACGGCTCCGAGACTCCTTTCAGTGGTTATGACTTTTCCTCATAGTTTTGGATTTAGTTCACTTGAAAAACTCACCCTGCCATACGATAACTTTATATTCTTTTCGACATTCCTGTGATTCACATTAATGTGATAAATGCAATATTAAATCAGAGCCATATATAAACAAATTCTGTTATATTTCGTTTGTGTACGCCATCGGTATGGTTTCCATACTAAGATGCCCAGTGACCTTTCATCTAAAGGTAACAAACAAACAGAGTTACTTTTGCATTTATAACATTAGTATGGATCCTATCTCTTAGTAGACTGTGCATGGATCTCTCAGGGTACATGTTTGAATATCGTATCTTTAAAATACCTACGGTTAAAATGTCACTTTTTAAAACACCAAAAATTTAAATAACGATTGTATTGAAATATCGAGCGAGCGGTGCCGCAGCAGCGGTCGGTGAGCGCAACTTCCAAGTTGCTCGCAGAATTTTTTCACCACTTTCTAATTATGCGTGTTTTCGCAATAGCCGAATTATCAAATTACCGCGTGACATACCTACTTAATAAATAAATATCGATATTTAGGACATTCGATACTCTGTACTTCGATATTTGGGGCTTTTGATACTCTGTACTTTCGATATTTAGGTCTTTCGATGTCACTTTTGTAGATAATTAGATTTTAGATATATTGGACGTAGGCTATCTAACCATTCGACATTATAAACCAACGTTATTTTAATTTTCGCTTAAATGGTCATTTGATATTTAACTTTTCGATGTTTTGAACAGTGAAATTTTAATCGTAGGTATTATAATTTTCGATGTTCATATATGTACCCATCTCTCAGATACGTGACTCACCATCTTATAAAATCTTTTCACCCACTCTTGAAAGGGCAAGAAAGCATAATACATCAAGAGCTTATCTACCCAATTCTGTTGGAAAACGACCTAGAGAAACGTATAGTTGTTACAAAAGTACTAAGTGAAGTAGAGATTAGATTGGGAAGTACCTATAAAGGGGTGATTTATTTATTATTTATTCGTTTATCCGCACGCTGGCAAGCCTTTCAGCCAATGGAGCACAATTTTATACTAACTATAAGTTTTGCTTTCCTCACGATGTTTTCTTTCACCGTTGTCAGCAATGTCAAAGATAAACTTTTAAAGTACATAAACGAATTGAAAAAGTCATATTGGTTCTTGCCCGGATTTGAACACACGACCACAAGCACTTAGGGCGAGGTCTTAGCCACTTGGCCACCCTCGTGGTGGCCACGACTTTAGTGATAGTACATTAGTGTATTAGTGATAGTTAACACACGGACACGAAAAGCTCTTTCCCCACCGTTTTTATGCACGATATGAAGTGTATTTTGCAGTTGTACGGACGTTGGGGGCTACCCGGTACCATTAATTATGAACTTTTCTCAACAAATTATAATCTATTAATTGTATTCTAAATTTAAAAAACTTTCATGTTTATAATAAAGTCTGTTTGGCAGCTTGCTTTTCTTTCAAAAATCGAAGTCGACGCGTGACTATTTCTCATGATAATTTGTGCCTATCAGATTATTGTCTATTATTTCAAATAAGTGTTTTGACAAACATCATTTAATACTCTGCAACCTAATGAAATACGTAGTGAAACCCGACGAATATCGATATGTAATGACGAAGCATCAAAAAATATTTAACGTAATTTCAAATAACGAGGAAACTAAAGTTTTTATTACGATTGATTTATACGTCTACGGAGTTTTGCTTATCTTGAATCTGTACACATAACAAAACACACGCCTGTGTTCCCTGAAGGGTAACTCAGAGATGCATCACACACACATTTGGCCAGTTATATTAAACCGGTTGAATGCCGTGATTACCGGAACAATTATAAAACTTTCTATATCGCATGGGTCCGCATTGCCGGCAACCAAGAGGTTAAATGTAACTTTATATCTTTGTATAAAATATTATATAACCACTCAATCCTATTTCTGTCACCAGTGAAGCGATGTAAGTCTCTTTACAAATATTGATTCTAAACAAACCGGAGTAAAAAATTTTACCTAGTTAGGATAACATGTAGTGTATGGGTTCTACAAATAATGGTGTTTGGTGATCTATGGGATAATACGGTTCAGTAGCTTCACTGGGGTGGTGGTTACATGATTCACTTATGGCTTTTTATTTGAACGGATAAGTCAAATTCAATCTTGTAGATACAGTACATAGTGGCACTTTCAAAATCGGCCACAACGCGTTGTGACAGTGAAGAATTACCAGAATGCGTTCTGAACCTTAGCTGATGCAACCACAATGCGAATTTGCGCCAGACGAAATGGCGTGGATTAGAATTCGCATATTTTTCGTCATGGGTGCTATTTTCATGGTTTTCGGAGTCGTTAGAAACTGATAGATGGGATCAAAACTCAAAATCCTAGGTCGCACTGACGAAAATTTGCCAACTTTTCATTATGGGTGTCGTTTTCATGGGTTTCGGGGTCGCTAATAACGAATATGGGGTCAAAACCAAAATACAGGATGGTGCCGATGAAAATTTTACAACTTTTCGTCATGGGTGTCATTTTCATGGTATTTGGAGTCGCTAATTTAATCAAACTGTGTAGTTAAGACAAAAACCCCTTTTTCAGTATTCCACTAAAATCGCAAAATTTCGTCGGTCCCGTCTGAAAAAAACGGTGAATGAGGTCCACGATGCATCGGGTGAACCCAGACGATGCCTTTTCTCAATTGTTTTAAACGTTAAAGGTATTTGCAAATTGTCAACAAGGTTAAAATTTAGGAAATTAGAATAACCAAGAATTTGTTATAAATTCACATTTATTATTATTTCCATAAGAATTATCACAAATAAAACAAAAAAAAATCACACAAAATTGTTTATATAAAACGCAAATACCTAATTTGATGAACAAAATTAAACTGAAAATATTATTAAATGCTCAAAGCAAAAGGTACAGTTTTTTACAGGAAGAGATGAATAATTTACATAATATTTTAAAAAGATAAAGTAACATTATTACGAAAATTTTATCATTTTTGTTTCATTAAATAAAACCATCTAAAATAATTAATCCTTCAATGGTAACTAAAATAAATTAAATACCGACTGTATCTTAAAATATCTATAAAACGATAATATAAATCTGGCCTGCGATAAATTTTGGTCTCTTTCAAACTCAATAAAATAAACGTGTGAAATTATTTTAATTTGTAAAATCAAATATTAGTCTCAGTACTCACTTCTCAAACATAAAAAAAATAAAAAAGCTCTTTTGTGTCATATAAAACATTTCATCTTTTTTTGATATTAAAGATATTATGTATTTATCTTTTTAATAATAGATAAGTAGTTTTTTTATAAAGACAATAAATTTATTGTGTTAAATAAAATTAGTCAAACATGCTGGAAGTAATTCAATTGCGATGATGACTGGTAGAGAATGCCTTGTGGCATTAAATCCGCCTATGTACCACTGTTGTACATGAAGTATAAATAAATAAAAGTTTATTATTATTACATTTTGGCGATGGAGGCAAATTGTTTTTATTCTATGAGGAATTTATTATGTACTTTCAACATGTAATTTTACTACATAACGTCATTTGCTTATAAAAATCTCTATTGAATCTTTATTTTTCATTAACAAATAATATTTGAAATCAAATTTAGGTACCTATATTTGATTACAAATATTTTTTGATAAGTTCAAATATTTTTTTTTGATTAGGTGAAATCGAAATTAAGATTTTAAATGCAATTTATTATTTTCTATCGTGAACTGAGATATCATGCATTCATGCGACTGTTATCACAGTATTAAGTATTCACATTTATATAATTAACATTTAAACAACATCGCTTTTCCCTCCGCGAGTAAACTTTCAATATTCCAAAATATTTTTAAAACAGCAATCCGAATAATTAACAGTCAATACGATATTTAACATTTTCACTTATCAAGCGTCGATAACATCGTTCTTTTCGTATATCTTTCGGGTAAAAAATCTTTTCTTTTTCATTATCTTTTCCGTCACAGACACAAATTGAAATCAAAATTACCTTTCATAACATAAAAGCTCGATTTTGTGACAGTAATTATTATTTTAAATACGTGTTATTTGCTTCTGTACTATTTAACTAGTATGACAACTTTTCATAAAACATATGTATCATATTTACATTATTTACATTCACAACGCACTTAACTATATTTGTTTTCCGGTCTCTTTAAATAATAATAATTTTATAAATATTACGAAAAAGAAAAAGTACAAATCCGCGAGTTAGCAAACAATACACCATTCTTTCAATCAAATTAAATTTAAAATGTTATTTAAAATGTGTAAATCTTAATAATTAATTACAATAATGTAATCAAATAATTGTTTTATCTAAATGTGTATAACCTATACACAAATTCAGTCTTATAAATCTTATGGTTGATGCAAAATTGTTTTACAATCTAAGTATTTTTCGTTTTATTAAATTGACATTTATCGTTCATTCTCATAATATAAACAATAATTAAAAATCTATTTTCACATTATTTTACCAAAAATAAATTAATTGGCAATATATTTTTAAGTAAGACAGTAAATTGATTGTGTTAAATAAAATAAGTCAAACATGCTCAAATAATTCAATTGCGAGAAATACAACAAATTACATTTTCTAGTAAAAAAATCACAACGGACGGGTCCAAAGTTCCAAACCGACATTCACCGAATTTTATCACATTAAATGTACACTTTTGTACCAAAACCAATTAAAATGAGGCCTTATTTTTCTAGGCCACTGGCCTGTCAATATTCACTTGAGGCCTTTTAACTTAATCCACTTTGTAGGTCACTTTGACAGTCTGAAACACGCTAATACTTCTGGTCTCAGTCACACTCTTTCGTAACTTTAGAATGTTCTAGGGAAGTGTGGGTGGATTTTGCCACACATTTTGGCTCACTTGACATTTGAGTTGGAGAGTTTCCTGTAAAAGAAAAATATTTTAAATCAGCAGTTCCAGTAGAAGCCAGGCACAGACAACAGCAGCAACAGACATAAGTAGATAAAGGATTTTTTTTTATTGCAGAATCATAGAAAATATGACATCTTCCACCATCTATGGACAAATATATAACTCGAATATCTAGTATGTATTGCCTTGGATTATTTTAATTATTGTTGAAGTTCTAACCCTAAAATTGGTCATGCTATGTCTTATCTTAGCTAAATATGTTAAGCCTTTCGCATTATGCCTATTACGTGACGTATATGATTTACTATGCACTCTAATGAGGTCCTACTTCCATACTCCTATAAAGCTGGCAGATGATATATAGTTTTGGATAATTAATCATATTTGGAACACTAGGAATAATTGAAAATATCTTTGTTTCGTTTTGCATGTGACTTCTGTATATTCATGCTGACTGTACTTTTCATATTTAAACTTTTTTTTTTACAATTATCATGAGTGTACATTAAGATAAATATTACCATACCTATTGAATAGGGGCGAAAATTAAAATACTCGTAAGAACACAGGTGCAAGAAACCAAAACAGTTACCAATGCTGAAATCGCTGCATTTAGAATATGAAATCCCTCAGAAGCAACCTAAACTGTATTTTGATAAACCATGCAAATCTAGATTAGATATATATTTGTTGAATTTACAACTTACAGGGAAACATGCAAGAGAGAAAAACATTATATAAGCATTTCTTAAAGAGGATTTTAAGATTTACGTAGCTTGAACATGGAAGTTTGAGTTGGAGTTAACGTTGGGATAAGGATATAGGATTATACATATTTGTATTCATTTTCATTGTAATCTGCCAGTGGACATTTTTAAACAAAATCTGAAATTCACTTATGGTTGCCTTAGTCACGGGCAACAACTCATTGACAATTTACTGAGAATCGTTATCAAAGTTAATCGAATAGCGTGGGTAATACTTTAAAAACGGGACAATACTCGTATTAATGTTTCCAAGTAAAATCTACCTTCCTTCTACCTTATTAAGTAGGACTTTGATTACATTTTCCGTCTACAGCATAATTCATGTTAGGCTCAGACTCTGAGCCGAAACACGAATAATCCGAGAGTCTCTTCCACTTTGATAGACCTTATTCAAGTATACTTACTTCATTAAATTGTTAAGAACACCAGACTTGGCAGGAAAACTCCTTGAGAAAATATTTTCTAATTTAGATGGGTTTAGTAATTAATGCTTAGTATCTACCATTGCAAAGTGAGTAAATTTAAAATTAAATTGATAATTTCATTATTGTGCTGATTCATAACATTTTTTTGAAATGAAAAACTAGCTTTGGAATGGAAAACCAGCTTCATATTTCTCTCTGACCAACTTTGAAAGTGCCTGTAATTATTTAGGGATTAGAGTTTTGGCAAAATAATGTTCAATATTGCTTACCATGTATCCTATTAGGCTTCAAATGCGGTAACGTATTAGTAGTCCTATCTAGCACACCTTTCCTGTAGTACACACTGTTATTCTCCGGGCTGAATCTTACTGGCGGCGAGTTAGAGCAACTTCTGGAGTCCATCGCCAGAGATCTGGGCTCCAGGTGGTACCTCGGCTGTAACTCTGGCATTTGGGTGAGGTTCAGTGGGTTTCTACTGGGGTTACTGTACAGAGATGGTGGTGGTGTGGCGTACAACTCTGGATGTAACAGTTGTTCTGCTGGTAGCTGAAATATAAAAATATTTTTACAAAAAAAAAATACAACTGACTGCCAAATAAAAACACTACAATGTGAAAAATAACTTCAATAAATTTGAGAAGGGATCACCTTAGTGTGACATATTTAATTCTACTAAATAAATGATGAAAATACCAAAATCGGGATATCTTCTTCCCAACAAAAAAAAAAAATCATCAAAATCGGTTCATAAACGACGAAGTAATCCCAAAACACACATAAAAAAAATATATATTTACAGTCGAATTGAGAAACCTCCTCCTTTTATTGGAGTCGGTTAAAAAGGGTGTTAGTAAGGTGATTTTGCTGTGGCGTTTGGGATATGGTCCTTGAGTTCAGAAAAAGGAGCCATGTATAACACAGGATAGTGCCATTTAAAGTGTATTTATTGTTTCTAATAAATAAAAGCCGCTGCATTCGCAACGTGTTTTAATCTCGGACTTAACGGGACGACAGGTTTTGAAAATATCGTTAAATATAAAATGTATACGAAAGAGCATACATCACGGATGCACGGACGAACGGCGACTTGGCGTTTTGTTTGAAACGCCACATCGTCCCATTCCATCCGGGATTAAAACTCGTTACGTATGCAGCGGCCTTAAGAGGTTCGTATTAAAAAAAAGTTTGAAAATAAGAGACTGAGTTAGAAATAACAATGATATGTAGTCAGGGCAATTAATTGTGTTGAAGACTGGCACCATTACGCCAATTTGCCTTGAAAACCGACACATGACTTGACCGTCAAAGGAGGTCAGTTGATATTTTAATGGATGGACAAGTATTTATTTTGCTAAACAGTTAATTTCCTTTAATTTACATACTATACGATTAAAAGATTGTCTATACTTACCAAACCACTAGTATTCAAGGGCAACGCATTCTTATACTTCAACCAATCCTCGTATACCTTATCATAAGGCTGGCTACGGCAGTCATTGGGGCCAACATTCGGCATATGCAGACTGCTGATTGGCCCCAAGCTCTGTATGCTGGGGCCAAGATTTGGCATTTGCAACGTTGGTGCATACGGTCTTCGGTATTCCATCGGTCGGACTTGAATGTATTGGTTGCAAGGTTCGATGTTGTGGTCGTAAAACCTGTCACAATTTGTCGTCATGTCGTATTTATCCGTCGTCTTCGATATAAGCGGTCTTATGGAACTGTAGTCGATCGTAGAAGATTTATTTGAGCAGCTGTCGCTGATCTTCCCGTCTACTGGTATTATATCTGGATTTTTATCTGTAAAGAGGAAATATTTGTATGTGTAAATGAATAAATAATACATTATTTTTAGTGCTTGTTCTTTTGTTTTTTTTTTTTTTGTGAAGTTTGTTTGAGCGAGTGTTTTTGATGTTGTGTTGGTTTGGGGCTCTAATTACTAGAGGATTTTTGGTTGTTAAATTACTAGGGATTATTTTTGTTATTTTTGCTATTAATTAAGTTGTATTTGCTTTTAAAATATAATCTAATAACATTTTAAAATCTACTAGTCGTAAGAGCTACTGCTGTGAATGCGGTTCCCTAAGTAGGTTCCCTTAATACTTGTCACCAAAAGATAACTGGCGAAATGATAAATGATTATATTTTTGTTAGTTGGTTTGCACAAACATTTTACTTGTCAATCATATTTTTTTAAATAAGATGTGGTCGGCGTTTCCTATCTGACTACTCTGAGAAAAAAGGCCGAAAAAAACTCATAGGTCATAGTCTCTTTTAAAGTCCAGACAAAATCTTGGTTAGATCATGTGAAGATCATGTAGATTGGTGTTTGAAATTGTCTTTTGAGGAAAGAACCAGCCAGATTGAGTGGACCAGTCCAGTTAGTGCACGCATTTGTCAATAATCGTGCACCTCAACTCAGAATTTAAGGAGCTCCACGATTCAACGAATAATAGCTCAGAAAAGATATTCGGGTAGGCCGCATAAATTATTCAAACTGCCAAATCATGATTAAAACTAACTAACCAACAAAAAGAAAAATGTGTCTGTTCTGTATCCCGGCTGTATATAGGCGTGATGTTAAGAAAGCTAGTGTTTTATAATCATCGCCGTTCTTTTGATTCAGGTAAAATATGACGCACTTCTCCCAGCAAAGGATTACAAAAATGAGTAGTATTTCCGAAAAATCCTTTTTTTTATTCCGATATGTCCTAATATCTGACACCGATTCGAGATAAATCGAATATTTTGTATGGTCATATGGTTCAATTGGTTTCTAACTGGTTCGTTTTTCTTGGGAAAAAAACTCATTCAAATTCTTCTACGGTCGGTATAAAAATCTTTAGCACTGCCGTCGATTGTTTGTGCGGCAGTTCTTTTTGAAAGATTATTGAAAACTAGAACTACGGTTATTGCGGAACACACAATAAATGACAATGCATTTCTTATTTATAATACAGAAACATTCATTTAGTTCTTTACGTCTCCGAGTTTTTTTTTTCAAATATATAGAGCAATGGATTAGAGAAGAATGTTCTTTAAAATTCTTCCCATTGTTGTTAAACTATTGGGTGTCGATTTATTCATTAAGAAAACAGTATTTTAGTCTAAGATGATTCTAAAAGCACATTTACCACTTTGTCATTAAACACTTAATTCCACCCAAAATTTCACTCAAAACAAGGAGTCGCACCTTAAGCCTGTTTACATACTGTTTACATATACCAATTCAATTTACATGAATCGAGGGTAGTATAACTAAATATTCAGAACTGTATCAGTGGCTGGACAGGTTAAGTAATTCATTTGTCTGGCTTCTGCCCGTTAGCTCTCAAGTGGGCTTAGGATCAGAACCGGTCGGGGCTTATGGTTTAGCGGGCGAGTACAGGTATATATAGGGCTTAGCCCGCCTTGTATAGAAAACCGTCTGGGATGTATAAAGGATGGAAACTTGAAGAGGGTCGAAGAGAAGTTTCCGTTATATTGATGCTATGCATTTTTAGTTAAAGAAAATTTAATATTCATGGCATTTCCTGATCATTCTTTAATTTGAGTGTAAGTGTGAATATTATTGTATCTTTCAGATAGATTTGACCATCATCATCATAATCAGTTTATAGCATTTCACTGTGTTTTTTTACTATGATATTTAATATCATAGTAAAAATTGTTAGGATCAATATTAAGGGTACATCTCCTTTAGACTTCGTTTTTATTTTCTGCACTGCCCCCCTATCCAAGTTACAAACGTTTCGTATCAAATCTCTTTCTACAATCGTTAACGACTTCTATTTATATGTTCTGACCACGTGACTTAACGTTTAGATGTGTCATTCCCATACTTTGATTCGTTTACTTCTAGAGTTATCGATTGTAGATTGTCAAATTGGCTACAGGTGCTGTATATGTTTTCGTATCTGTCTTATACGTATGAATACGTATCTTGTACTGTGATCTGTCTAAGTATAGTTGATCCTGAGAAATGATTTGATGCTCACAATGAAGCTGTCTTGTATTCCGTTAGTATTCAGAGGAATATGTGTGTATAGCTTATGAAACTATGCATCTGTTAGCCTAGGATCGTCTATTGGGACCTTTGGAAATTCCGTAATAACAGCATTCGTAGTAATAGTATGACCATTTCTACAAAGAACAAATATCATTTGTTTTTTGCTTTTAGACTCACGATTTTTTTTCACAATATATTATTTCATGGAAGAAGAGTTTAGCTTTAGTATCATTATGGCTTTAAAACATTGTTTATGGCTTTATGATCCTATTGCCATATATAGGCTTGCCCCTGTTTCTACTACCTACTGAGGAATTATAGATGGAAAACCCCAATAACACTTTTACCAGCCCCGGAATTGAATCCAGGACCATGCTCAGCATTCGCACTTGCGATCATTAAGTTCAATGGGGCAACATGCAACTATCGCGGTATCAAAATTGAGGGACTTACCCAAACTATCAACACTTTCCGTCTCTTTGGTGCCAGTTAGCGGTATATTTAATGTTTCATCCTGCTGTCTTTTTTCTTTTTCGTGCTTTTCTAAAAACAACAACAGAATACCATTGAATCCTCCGTCAATAAAATTAAAATACGTACTTGGATATCTTTTAAATTCTCTACCACTTTTCTCCTATGGACTTTTATTAAATTCGGTGCAAAACCTTTTAAGTTGGTCTTACAGATTTTCTTGGAATTAATGTTTTTATTATGAATAATCTTGCAGTTGAAATTAATATATTTGATAAATATATATCACATCAGACGAGATAGTAGTCAAACGCAAGCATATCTTAAACAAAATTAAACATATTACAGCTTCGACGTAAAACATTGGCTTTAAAGTGATATATTTTATCTCATTATAATGGTTTGCGTAGTTTTAATTACTATCACAGAATCGCCCTCAACGTTTTTATTAAAACTGAATTTTAATCTCTATATCAAGATAACAATTAAATATGAAACATATGTAAAAGGTTTTTAGTTAGGTTATTTTCACTCATTTTGTAAGAAAACAAAAACCTAATTAAAAACCTTAGCAGAAAATGCTTCGATATACCTATAACAAAAAGTATGTATTTATGAATATTTAATTATATTAACTATACACCAAGTTCAATTAAACAACACCCTTACTCACTCTCTCTCTTGTTGAAGTATTTGTAGCAGAAGAAGACAGCTGACACGGCAGTCATGGCGGCGATCATTGCCACTGCTCCCAGGACTATCATCAGGATTTTCGTCAGCTCCACCTTGGGGGCTGTGGGAATAACTGTGGCTTTTATTTTACTTATCTTTTTTACTTACGACAGTGCCATGACATGTATAAAACATATTACCTACTACGACAACTTTTCGGGTCTTTAGATCCGAACCAGTAAATCTTGTTGCGTAGCGTTTATATAATATGGGACAGTATAATTATGAACATACTCGTATCAAGGATCGAACATTTACGTAAACGCGTAAAATAAAACATATACAATCTCTCTCTCTCTTTCTATGATTCTCTCAATAGGCGGTAACTCTTTCATAGAAAAGACACTGACCAAAATTGGATCCAACTTTTTTCTATTGCGGAAAAATTAAAATAATGATTCGACTAATTTGGTTATTATCTTTTCAATACTTTAAATCTCTATGGCCTACGAATATATAAAAAAAACATGAAATCATACCTGTATGCCGTTGTGGATACTTCAGCAAACTAGAAGTTAATGTCAGAGCTTCACTAAAGCCTTTCCTATTAAAGGCTCTCACTGACACAGCTAAGGAGTTGCTTGCTGATAGACCTGCAACTTCAAACTCAGGATCATCACTGCTGATGTTGCGGAGAAGAAGACCTGTTGCCATGTCGAAGATCTGTGTGGAAAAAAGGAGCATATAAATTATAGAAGGATGATTCCAAGAAAAGGTAAAGAAGTCCTATCATTGGACTAACCAATAAACATGGCTGTTAGTTTCAAAAGGTTTTTAATAACTACCCAGCATTGCGGTCTAGGGACATGTTTAGCTCCAAATAAGCAGAAATAATGTAAAACAGAAGAACTATCCCAAATTTAGCCCATTCTGCAGTAGGTTCAAAAAGGGTGGCATGTAAATACACTATGAGCCATGCCTCTGTTACAGAGCTGGTCATATGCCTATCCAGTCAACCCCAATCTCAAATGGCTACTACCAGTTCCCTTACAAAAAAAGTCTTGAGGACGTCCTACCCTTCGTTTACCGTTTTCTCCCATGAGCGGCAATACTTAAAAAATGTCAGGTTATATTTTAATAACAATATAAGCTGTTCTCCTATAATTCTCACACGAGAGAAAAAACAAGAATTAAAGAGGTCATATAGTTTCCATGATGGCGAAAAACCTACACAAATTGTAACATAAAAACGTATAACACGTGTTATTTTATTCTCCAGACAAAAGCGATACATTGCCTGTCTATGAAGAATTGAATATCTTTCGATTTATTTATATGTAACTAAGTGACGGTAACAAGACGTATCGAAGCCTATTGATATCTCTCTTTATTTATGAAGCCTACTATAAAAGATAGTTTCTTTTATTGTTAAATGATGATTTATTTTGTTTTTACGTTGTATAGTTATTTTGTTTGTAATTTTAGGATATGAGGTGCAAGGGCAAGACACAACGGCAAAAACTGTATGGGAATGACAAGAGCTACCGAAATGTGACGAGGTCAAATCCGAAATAAATTAGCATTTCGATAATCGCTTTCGTCCATTGAATGTAATTTTGTGACATTCTATCAAGGATATAACTATCGCGGTAGCGATTGGTTAAATATCAAAAATTGTATGGGATTGACTTGCGATATTGAAATTTCACGTGATCAATGCCTGACACAGACGCCATCGCTAATAGAATGGCACTGCCTAGAGCTTCTAATCATCAGTTGAGGCAAGCAGTGTCGGTGTAAAAATTTTACTAAAAAAGGAAGGACTAAACCTTTCTTCTTAAGTAAAATTGGTTTTTAGTTCTCATTGAGGTTGCTTTCAATGTATACGTATATAGAATCATTACGCAGATTTTGAGGTCGCACAAAATATACATTTTACATCTTACTATATTACCATAAATGCGAAGGTTTGGAAGTGTGGATGTATGTTTGTTACTCAATCACGCCAGGACGGCTGAACGGATCTGAATGAAATTTGGCACAGAGATAGATTATAGTCTAGAATAGAACATAGGCTTTTCATTATTTATCCCGGTATAAGAAAACACTTTTCACGCGGGTGAAGCTACCGACGGAAGCCAGTTGAAGATAAAAAAGATCATTGATCCGATTGCTGGACGCGATTGTTCAAGCGACATACAAAGAAAAAATATTCTAAAAAAAGAAAACAAATTACTTTTGTGTCAGTAACAAAACCCAGCAATAGAATCAAGACATTTCAAGAACAAAGAAAAGAATAATTGTTACAAGATTTGAAGATACGATGGGTAGTTTGGAGATGATTAAAAAACAAAAACTGATGAATCTTGAAAATTATTTCACTATTAAATGTTGATATTTGCCAAATGACAATCGGAAAATTTATTGAAAACTGTGTTTTAAAAATAACAATACTGTTGTCAGAAAGTGTTGGAAGTTATAAGTTTAGTACAAACGTGAATTAGTACATAATATAAGGAAGGATGATGCTGCTCAGTTCAAGCTGTTCCAGAATAGGTTATATTTAACAGTGGCCAAGCGGTAACGGTCTCGCTTTACAAGTTGTAGCTTTTGGGTTAAAACCCAGGCAGGCACTTTAGTTTTTTTAAATTATTTCATCACCGTAGCTCTTTAAACAGTGAAAGAAAACATCATGATGGAACCAGCATGTCCAAGAACCAGAAAATCAAAATCAAAGACATTACAGTCCTCTAACAGAAAGGAGACCTGTGTCCCAAGAGTGGCAACATTATATACTTTATGCTTTTTTATGCTATACGAGAATAGTAGATGACGTGATTGAAAAAATTAGTCAGTCAGGAAATAGTAGCTCGTCTGACTATGCTACATAAATCAACCTAACTCATACGTCCTAAGTATCGTAATTCATGCAAGTTTTCAAAGATTAATTTCAAATATATTATTACAGTGTATGTTCTATTTACAAACTTGCATTTATATTAGCACTGCATGCCGTTAGTCTGCAAACTGAATTCGACTAATGACTAATATTTCAACGTAATTTGACCAGTAATTAATTGTAATTTTGGTGGGAATGCCAACGTAACAATTATTTACTATGTTAATAAATGTAGTATGTGGACCAAATAATGACAAATGACCACTTGCAACTTGTTTTGAGCAAGCTTAATTGACTGTTTTAATGAACTCTAGTAGTATAAAGTAAAGCAAGTTAGGTATTATCACTTACCTCCAACAAGAATGACTGGTGGATCCCTCCGTCATGTCCCGGCGTGCAGTTCAGAGTCAAAGAGTCGTAAGTCACATTGGTGATCTCACACGCTTTGGGTGTGGATGGTTTGTCTATATGGAAGAGAAAGAAGCATTGAAATTATATAAATAATTCATAAAACATGCGTTCAATGTTCGTGCCCTGACTTTTTTTTCCAGGGTAGGATTAACACCACAAATAGTTTTTTTTGCAATAATAGTTTCTGAAGAAATTGCTAATATTCTCACTTATTTATTAATTAAATTTTCATGTAACTCGGCGAACTTAATGTATGATTTTTCTTTGCAACTGACTAAAAATACAGTCTGAACCGTTGAATATTGAAACTTAAACAAGATTTTATAGTTTTTAAGGATTTAACGATCACGGCTAGAATTTTAAATGTTTTAAGCTAGCAAAGTTGCTGGCATTAGCTAGAGTAGGCGCCTTATAAACATCAGCATCATCTTCTTGCCCTTATCCCTTGTTACTTGGGGTCGGCGCAACACGTTTTCTTCTTCTATACCGTCTTTGTGTTACGCCATCACTGACTTTTCTTCTTATCACTCCTCACACAGTCCATCCATGTTTTCTTTGGCTGTCCCTCCCTCTCCATCCATCCACATTTATATTCATAACTCTTTTAGTAACATGCGTTTTATCCCTCCTCATCACAAGACCATACCAGGACAAACGGTTTCCTTTTAACTTTTCGGTCACTGGTGCCACTTTCGAACTTCCTCTAATATACTCATTTCTCACTGTATTCATTCACGTCACTCCGCACATCTCGCAACATTCTCATCTCAGCTAGATGCAATATCTTTTGATACATCTTTTTCACAGTCCAACATACTGATCCACACAGTTTGACAGGTCTAATCACGGACTTGATAATTTGCCTCATTAACTTGAGGGCCATCCGTGGGTCGCAAGTTGTTCTAGGAACTTGTCACAATTTCATCTATACCGAGTCTATCGGGTGCATTACGTCTCAGTCTAACTCGCCACTTCCTTGGACAAGCGACCCTAGGTACCGAAAGTCGGAGCAGATTGGTATGGATGTTCCAGCGAGAGCTATAGGCATGAGACTGCCAAAATCGCAGAACAAGTAATCTGTTTTAGTTCTGCTCAATTTCAAGCCAACACTCTCCAGTCTGTTCCATCACCTCCCATCCGCTCTGGACCTCTAGGCCACTCTCGGCAATCAGCTCAATGTCATCGGCAAACAGCAAACACCATGGTGTCTCTTCCTGTATGACCGACGCGGCGACGTCGGAGCGTCCATTATCATTAGGAAGAGATAAGAAGTGAGCTTTAGTCTTATAAACACCAGCATCACCCTCTATGTCTAGTAACTATATAATGCTTTATGTCGACATCCGACCTAATAACTTACACCCCCCATATAGGGGCTAGAAATGTCTGGCGCAGGAGAAGCGTCATACTTCATTCCTATAAAGTCGTTGTCGTCGTCGTTCCTTCGGCGTCGCAAATTGATCGTAGTTCTATCCGTCTAGCATTTAACGACCAAGGTCTTTGATTTGTATGGAGCTGACTATGTGTTTCGGCATTTTATTGGTACTTCCTTTTGTCTTTGTTTAAAAATAGGTCACCCCGTACAATTATGATACTTGGACGATGTTCAGGTATTTGACTGATCTGTAATTTTGTCGCCCAGCAAATAAAAGCTGTGGTGCCGTTTTAGCATGGGCACGCTCAGCACTATTTTATTGTATTAGGTTTAATCTTTTCTCTTCATCTCTTTTACTTTGTGATTGTTGCTGCTGTATTGTTTCTAAGTCGGAGAAATTTTTTTTGTTCTATTTTTTTTATTTGGAGCACACGTAAATTATATTGATCACGTATCAGAGTTTTGATCAGCTTTTCAGAAACCGAGATATATAGTACCAATACCTTAGGATCTAACTATGAACATAGGTACATATATGATTGTTAAATCGTCCTAAAATAATAATATGAAACTGCTTACCAGCTGGCAGTATGTGAAAGAGACAGGGCTTCGTCTGTCGTCCCACGGAGTTGGTTCCCGAGCACTGCACCCAGCCGTAGTCTGAAGAAGTATTCACCATGTAAATGTGTGTACCTAAATGAAACATCAAAGATTACTAGAAGCAAATCCATATCACACTACTATTATAAAGGCGAAAGTATGTGAGTATGTTTCTTACTCCTTCACGCTCAAATGGCTGGATGGATCTGGATGAAGTTTTGCACAGAGATAGATTATAGTCAGGAATAGTACATAGGATGATTTTATCCCAGCAATATGTGCCCTGGGTATAATTTTGGACTTTCACGCGGTCGAAGCCGCTGGCAGAAGCTAGTTAATATTATAACTCTGTGTCTATTTGTCTGTTACCTTTTCACGCTTAAACCACTGAACCGATTTAGATGAAATTTGGTATGGAGATAGTTTGAGACCCTGGAGAGGACATAGGATAGTTATAGACATCATCCTTCAAGGGATGGACGGGGGTAGAAGTTTATATGGTGAACTAATATTTTTTCAAGTATGGCGGATATAAAAAAATACTATTCAAAGACGTAGAGGAAGTCGCGGGCAACAGCTAGTAATAAATACGATTTTGAAGATAGTGATGGCAAAATAAACTTGTTAATGAGTTGTTTATCGATGCTTGTATTGAGCATTGCATAATTAGCCTTTTTAACATTCCCAATGCTGCGACACAGGCCTCCTGTCTGCGGGTTGGTGGACGTAACATGTCTTCGAATGTTTACTTCTAGGACATGCCGGTTTCCTCACGATGTTTTCCTTCACTGTTTAAGAGTAGAGGTGATGAAGGTATTATAATTTACACAAAGAAATACATATAAATGCCACGAACTACGACACGAAAGTCAGGGCCGTTAGCACTGGGCTACCACTGCTCTTAAATTGCTAGTATTAGGATCCACCATTCATGGGCAGAATATAAATACCACTTATATACGTATAATTCCTTCAGAAGATCCCAATTTTTAAGCCATTGCCCAAGATACCCAAGTTTACTTGATAACAAATGTCTGATGATTGCTGTTACTAAATTGCTTGTAAGACATTGCTACGAGGACCACAATTGCAAATTGAACAGAAGGTAGGATATCGTAGGCTTACTTGGCAAATTAGGCACAGTGGTAATTGACGATGTCGTGAGCTCTTGTTTACTATGAGCTGAGCTGTTGAACCACCAGTGGTACGATATTGACTCCTGTGAACAAAAAGAAAAGATTTATAGTTTTTTTGTCAAAAAATAATTCTAAAAATATATGGGTGTGACCATACACATGTTCGCATCGTCATTAAAGGAATTGAAGACTAATTAAGCAATACTTGATAATTACTACTGTTCCAGGCAAAAGAGTGAAAGTTTTTAGAAAGGTAATTGTCAGTAATATTAATTATTATTTCTATTGCTAGAAACAGGTATGTGGTTCAGAAATAGCTGGAATTTTGCTCCCAAAACTTTATTACTAGTGGCCTAATAATATAATACTCATAAATATGTTTTTCAATCAATTAGTAATCAATTATTACTACGACGCTGGGATCGGTTTCCAGTCAAATCAGATGCAGCTGAATACCAGTATTTTACATAGAGCGACTGCTTATATGACCTCCCAGTAACTGGGAACACGATCCCAAGGGGTAGCAATCATATTCGGGATTCTGATTACTCGTAACCACTATAATATCAAAGATTTATAAATGACAGACGTGAATGGAAACGCCGCGGAACGGGACGCCCTAGAAAGCCACGCGCGTGCGTGTATGACCACATGTATGAACGTGAGTAAAGCAAAAGAAGTATGTAAGGTTTGTAGCAGGTGGCGTTCTGATAGTTTTTTCCTATCCTTATGGCAAAAAGCAGTAAGTTTATGTCTGTATAAATGACAGCCGGGAACTACGGCTTGAAGTACTTGCCGTTACACGTAGGAGTCTCATGTTATGGACCACAATTACATAACTGGCCTAATATCAATGCTCTTAAATTCTTCTTTTGTAATATGGAAATAACCATCGTCCATCATTAATCCCATAAATTATTCACAAAAGATTGTTTGAATACACATTGGTTTCAACACCTAATATTAATTGGTTTCCGAACTAACCTAATGGCCCATTTCGGTTGGAAATAAATTTCAGCGCCAGTTATTACAATCCTTCGCAACCAGATGCCATTATGTAACCATTTCAATTTGGAATTTACTTGGTACGGTCATCAAAAGTCAGTTTATACTATTGCTTTTACTAAATGTTGGTAATAAAATATTGTTTTGTTATTATTACACGAATTGATCGAACAGTTATCAACCTTTTCAATCATCTGTCAGAAATCGGATTGATGAGAATATTGACAATAAGTACACGGATAAACTCATGTGTTATAGCCACGCTGAAGAATGATGGTTTTGATTTTATAATAAGAACACTTTAAGTTTTTCCAAGGAAGTACGTAATTCTGGTTATTATCTAAATTGTAAGGTATTACAGAAGGTTAAAGCCTATTTATGTCGTGCAGAGGACTGCTATTAATAGGTCGATGATGATGAAACCGAAGTGTTAACTCTTACTGTCAACTCTCTCTCTTGCCTAGCCTTTTCCCAACTATGTTGGGGTCGGCTTCCAGTCTTACCGGATTCAGCTGAGCACTAAGTGTTTTACGTGGAGCGACTGCCTATCTGACCTCCACAACCCAGTAACTGGGTAACACGGTACCCTTTTGGCAAGACTGGTGTCAGATCTCAAGCTTCTGACTACCCGTAACGACTGTCAAAGATCTTCAAATGACAGCCGGGACCAACGGCTTAACGTGCTTTCCGAGGCACTAACTAACACACACAACTCTTACTGTCAATTGTACCCTTTTAAATAACTGATGCATGTTGAAAAATGCGTTTACTTATATCACTGAATTGATTTGACGTAATTAGAGCACTAGTTGCTCGTTTAAAATGGCGGAAACGTCATTAATATTTGGTTAATGTTTTTTTTCTTTCGTATTGAGTTTTTTGTGAATTTTAGTGACATCAAAACAATTAGTTATAGAAAACGGCGGCATAGTGATTTTCTCACTGCTGAAAAAATATCAGCGCCACAAAAAAAAAGACACTAGAGAGAAAGCAAAAAACTATTTGTGTTTTTAAAACTTACGGATCGCATACAAGAAGCTTGGTGAGAAAACTATAAGTTTTAAAAGTCTTATAATGACTTTACAAACTCTACTTCACATACGAATAGGGATTCTGAAAATCGTACTATAGTCACAGCGGATCTTTGTGTCTCTGAAGTTGGCGCTGCCAACCATTGCGCAAGAAACAGTTTGCCAGAGAGTATACTGCATAGAGTAAGCGAAATAGGACGATGCAACAAACGTAAGCGAGTAAAAGAGACAGTTATACAATGCTATATTCACCTTCAACATTCACACAAAAATAGCTACTGCGCAGGATCTTGCAGCCAATTCAGAGTCACAAAAATCCGTTGTGAGTGTTTTATGAACTTCTCGAAGTAAGATTTCCTTTCAATTTACACTTCTGTGGTTTTTGAACACACTTCTTTCTTCAGACATAGAAATAACACTTTGACGAGAAACAATTGAATTGGTTGAATTTAATAAGTTCTATTTTTATGCACCTGCCATGTTATCTCTCCACCATCCATTGATGACTGGTACCTTGAGAAGGACTCCGGCAATAGGTCCGCCTTTGTATCTGTATGTTGCTTGAAGTTTTAATAAATAAAAATAAGCTTATAAAAATCGTTAAGGTGTAAAGATTAACTCTCACATGCATAAGCGACACAAAACAAAAGAAAATAGTCGCTGTAAATTTTTTATTACATTGTCGCGTCACAACCTCTGGAGATAAAAAATATCGGGCAATTCCAGCAACCTTTCAGGGAAAATTTTCCACTGAATTAATGTTTGAATTTTAAATTCAGTTTCCCTTACACCTATCACGGACAATAAATAAACGTCGTTCGCGAAAAAAATATGGTAAATTAAACCTTCCATATTTCCCCCTGTACCGACAAAGATAAAAGTAAACAGAGCAAAATCTGGGGAAACATATACGGCTATGCAGGTAATATAGCTCACTGGTGGAGTAATATGTTGTTCATGAGCTTATTCTCTTTGGAATACTGCATGAATTTTGTGTTATTATGATTGCTTCCGATAACGACGGCTTTATTAAGAAACAAGATTTACCAGCGCTTTCTCACGCGTGGTATGTTGATAAAAAAGTATACATGTCCTTGCCCAAGTTCTAGCCATATAGATCGGTCAATTCGTACAGCCGTAATGAAGTGATTGATAAATACACAAACTTGCACATAATGATAATGTATTAGTTTTACAGGAAAAAGGAATGAAAAGTAAGATTTTTAAGAAATA
The DNA here is from genome assembly GCA_947562075.1 of Orthosia gracilis. Classification (NCBI taxonomy): domain Eukaryota; kingdom Metazoa; phylum Arthropoda; class Insecta; order Lepidoptera; family Noctuidae; genus Orthosia; species Orthosia gracilis. The sequence continues at coordinate 7,563,881 of OX387266.1, read as the reverse complement.
ACTACCGCATTAGCAAATATTGGGTATTTATTACTCAGAATATTAATGGGAAAATAAGCAATCATTTTATTATTAGAAAAGAGTTGGTTGCCGATTCAATTCTCGCATTTAGAAATAATAATGGCCTTGCGATAGTAATTTTAAATAAGTAATTGTATGTCAGATTTTTGTATTTTTTACAGTACCTACCCGACATTTGCAGGCTGATACAGTAACTATTTATGTGAATTAAACACTCGGGAATCCTATCGAAATAACAACCACAAACATACAATTATGAAAATAAAATACTATCGGATTCTAAATAAAGTTTTACAGAGTTTGGTATGAGTAGGGTCGTGTTCTACTCATTTTATACTAAGAAGAAGAGGTGCCTCGGAAATAACGTAAAGCTGTTGGTCCCGGCTGCGATTTGCAGATCTTTGGCAGTCATCACCAGTAGTCAGAAGCCAGCAAATCTGACCAGTCTTGACAAGGAGTATCGTGCTACCTAGCTACTTGGTTGTGAAGGCCAGATAGGCGGTTATTGCACTTAAAATACTAGTATTCAGGTGCTTCTGCTGTGTAGACAACCCCAAATTAGTTGGGAAAAGGCTAAGCATGTTGATATTATACTGATTTAAAACTATACAACCAATATTGTATGACAAGATTACTTGCTCACCTAACCGAACTGTACAGCTCCAAACCTACCATTTTATACATAAGACGATTCTTAAATTGAATAAAACGCTGACTAACTCATTAAATTTATTAAAATTTAGTATTTCCCTTTATTATTAAAGATTTCCACAGACCCCATTAACTCTTAAACTCGTAATTGTAATTTGTTACGATGTTGTTTGTAAAAAGTACTCAATTATATTTATCTATCTTTACTCAACTACTTACATTGTACTCTGGGCAATCAGAACCGTTAAGACAAGGCATCACAAGTCACAACATAGCTGTCTCTTAGGCTTTGAGATCTCAGTCAGGCGACCGCCGAGGGCCAATGGAATAGAGGTGTCATGGCTTTTAACAAAATGGTATACAAAATGTCAATTTTTGATAACAAAAGATAACAACACGGATTGGCTCAAAGCAGCGGCTCATAAATTGTTAACACTCGTACCTCTTACTCGTTTCTTCCTGTGAAGAAAGGGAGGCCTGCAGTGGGACAGTTCAGGTTGAAAATAATAATAAGAATGTTCATACTTGTCCCACTGCACCTTTTTACTCTGTGACACGTAGAAAATTCCATCAAGAATGAACTTTCAAGGTCACAAATTCATGTTTTAATTTAAATTTAAATTGTGACCTTTAATAATGACCTTAAGGTGACCTTGAATCGGACTTCCCGTCTTCAATATCTTTTGTGGCATAATCTTTGGAATTATTTTCTGGGAAAAGTTATAAAAAAAACAATAAAGTCTTCTTGAGCGGAATTTCATGTAAAGATATTAGTGAGAGGAAAAATTATAAGAGGAAATAAGGATTTTAATAATGTTGGGACGTTTATTGGGTAAATAAAATTTTTCGAGCGAGTGAAGGATTTTACATACAGCTAGTTAAGGGACCTCTTTGGCAGTATAATAACTTCTACCATCACACAGCTAAGTATTTTAGCGTTAGTACATTTGCGTGGCTAGTCACTTTGGGTATACGCCTCCTTAGATACCAATTTATTTATTATGACTACTTAATTGAATCTATATGGGCTAACTACTATTTAATTATCGAGACTTTATAGTTTGCCGAAGATACGAGACAGTTTTTCGATAGACCATTAAATTATTTGTCACTTAGCACCTGTATTTGGACATAACTGACAGTACAAAAAGTGACTAGACGTACGTTCTTTCAAGCCATGGCAGTGTAAACCTTATTTGTAAAAATTAAGCATGCAGCCTAGTACACCAATGGATATTATTTTACTCAGTTGAAGGGTTGTGGCGGATAGGCAGTCGCTCTAGTGCCATCCGGTTAAACTGCAAGCTGTCCCCAAACGTAGTCGGGAAAAGGCTAGGCAGATGATGATGATGAAGAAAATGTTCTTACCTTTGGATTGGCATCTAGATCACAGTCAATGTCAATAACTTCTCCCCTTGCAGCCCTCATAACGATGGGTACCGATGACTTACAGGTTGGGACGACTGCACAGAAAATAAAACAGTTTCAATAAATATAAATAATTATTTTATACCAAAGACGGATTGTGTGAGTTTCACGATATGAAAGAAAAGGCAGCCAGTGATAGCATGACTTTTGTCAGGACAGAATGGAAGAAGAAAACATGTTGCGCCGACCGACCTCAAGCCTGTTTGTATGTATCCTGATAAGGCAGGATGAACAACAATAACAGACTCCTCGGTTACCACCTAATTGTTTTTGGTGCCACGACTTCCAGATGGTAAGAGTTAAGAATAGAAAATACTTTGCTGATCAAAAGGATAGAACAGACGTAACATGAAACCGACACTCACTCTCTCGATCACTTGTTCTATCTGTAGTCTCTTTGATAGAAATAGCACAACATATGGCAGGCCAATTACATATTGTGGCTTAAACACAAATGAAAATGTTGTGAAATCAATATGAGATATTGGGAGAAAATATTAGTCGCCGAAGTGACCACAGAGCATCAAGACGCCTCGACGGGCACTGCTAGGGACGACATTGTCAAAACTACCTACATACCGAGCGTGTCTGTAAGACATGTCACCGTTTGCTTATAGAGAATGACAGAGCATTATTCTGACTATGACAGCCGAAAATTGTGCTCAGTGCGTGCTGTATATCCTTTAAAACATAGTATCGAGACTCTTCCATACATCGGACAACATGTTAAGCCGTTGGTCCCGGCTGTTATTTGTAAAACTTTGACAGGTAGTTAGCCAGAAAATCAGACAGTAGTTTTACCAAGGGGCATCGTGTTACCCAGTTACTGGGTTCTCAGATAGTCAGACACTCCATGTAAAACACTGGTATGCAGCTGCATCCAGTTCGAATGGAAGCCGACCCCAATATAGTTGGGCAAAGGCTGGGCAGATTGATTAGCGCCGATTCCGAGCTCTGTGGTACAAACCGAGGTAGGCTGAGACATAAAAACTTATACTTTATGTCAAGTTGAGGATAAAAATTATAGTATAGGGACAAGAAATTTTATGTAAGAAATGTTTTGGTTTTCCTTTGAAAGTAGAGTTTTAGATAAATTGTGTCACTTGGAAAATCATTTTGACATACATTAGTATTTGTTCAGTCGTCAAATATTGTAATGGATAAATAAACAAGGCGATAACCAGAGTAAGCTCTTATCTCCTTTAAGTATTTCATTACCTTGGTAAACGGGGTGTGGTGGTTTAGTATATTTTATAATGCTAGACGCATCTGGTTCCAATTTAGATAAAATGCTTACATGAATGCAAGGTCTACTGATTTATAGAATCGATAATATGAATCCCGCAAACGTAAGAAACTTAGGCACGTATTCCGCAGCATGACTACAGCATACTCAAGTCCGACTCGAAAACTCATATTGACAGTTATAGCCCATTATAAATTGACATGAGCGTGCTCGACTCGAGTTAACACTAGTCAAGCTGAAGAATCATTTGCCAAGCTCACTGATATTTGACTGCTTAGTCAAGTATGTTAAAGTAAAATAATAGCAAGCCATAAATGTCAATTACGAGGTCGAGTTGGAGTTGAGCATGAGCCATGCTGCGGAATACATTCCTTAGTAATGGTAAAGTCATAATGCCAGTTTTTTTTGACGCCATCTTGAAAAGAGATCATAAATAATTACCCTTAGTCTACTTACACTTGACATCGAGCACCAGGCTCTCAGAAGACCCTTCTCCCAAAGCATTCCTTGCGGAGCAGACGTAGGCACCAGCTGCCTTTCTTGACACCCGCTGAAGGACCAGGCTTTGGTTGGCTAGCAGAACTCCTGCACCTGGTTTTACTACTACACCCTAGTGGAAAAAGGGATTAGGTTGATAAATAAATAAATAATTTTTTGGTGAACTTATTTTTTTATTAAATTGCCAGTCCACCTATAATAACAAAAAATAAACAATAACAATATATCATTATGAATACTCACATTATGCGTAAAATAAACATGATTGTGCCACGGGTTCGCTCGTACTCTACAGTCTAAGTACACGTCTGAGCCCTCCACCACTTTGCTGGAGTCGAGATTAGCACCTAACTCCAGCTTTGCTACCGGAAGATCTGTAGGAGAAAGACAAACTTTAGGTAATAGACTACGTAATTAGTTTTGTTTTTTGTAAGATGTTTCGGGACAAGTCAGCCCCATTATTCTCAATCACTGCGTTTCCTGAAACCCAGATTCAAGAGTATCGACCACCTGAAAAGCGCCGAGACAATGAAGCTCGACGAATTCCAGAAAAACGGTTTAAATGTCTAAGATGAGGATAAGTCCGCTTGACATTGCGTAAAGTTGCATGAAAGATCTTCTATGAAAAATAGCTAGATCTAATCTAGCGATTATCTAACGAGATCATCTTTTCATACTAGCATTTTGCTATAAAAGTGATCTTCGACGTTGATAAAATGCGCCATTTTTTTCCAGTAACTCTTTGGTAATTTCTCTTTCATTTCTTCTATTTAATTTTGACAAGTGTGAGTTGGTCTTCGTTTGAGAACATACGTTACAGTTTCCGAATCTTTTATTTACTCGCCGAATTATTTGCATTATGCTACCCCAGATTCCTGAATTAAGAATTTAAAGTTGATTATTATCAAACTTTAGCCTGACAACCTGTCAATAGGCAATAAAGTTGGGTTTCACACGTTCTTAACTCTAAATACTCAATTTAGAAATCGCTTCTAAAGCTTATAGTATTGCGGTGACTTTAATACTCAAGTATAACTCACGTTGTATCTCCATCTTCCAGCCATCCTCATGAGTGGAGTGCGGCAAACTTGACTGCACAGCCCTGCAGGAGAGGACTCTCCCCACGTCTTCTATAGTTGGCACGAAGCTCAGGATGCTGCTGGTGATGTTGCCATCCGTTGAGGTCTGGAGGTAGATTATTAGTTAAGTTAAATATCCCTTTCTGCTTCTAAATTAATGAACTGTTATTTTAGATCTAACTGCAGGCTAGCTTTTCTTGTACTACAAAACTAATAGTCGCACCTTATGAGATGGGAGGAATAGTCATACCCCAGATTTCTGGCTTGAGAATTTAGAAATAAGAACGTTTAAAATCCTAGGGTGCTTTAATGCCAAAGTTTGACCGATTTGACTGGTTTTCAGGCTAAAGTAAATTTTGACAAATACTGAACTTCAAATCTCAAGTAAGAAACCCCGACAAGAGTGTGTTCTCTTAGTTCATGACTAGAGGGTTTTATGAACTGTGGGAAAACCCCATCATCCATCCTAGTCGCCGGTGAAAGCGTGACTTATAAAGCCAAATTTAAGCAGGTTTGTTTTGCAGAAGAAGTAGGTATTTAATACGATTTATTCATTTTGTATTAAGGAATGTTATAATCACTCGACGAATACAGACGTGCTCAGCAAAGCAACTTAACAATTGCATAAATTAACAGTTTTTAATTGTGACCTAGTTTTAGAGTCATAGACGTTTTGTTGTGTTATACAGTTTTTATTGCGAATATGGTCAAAAGTAAGTGATTATCTACAAATATGGATAGCAGCCCCCTCAATCGTGGCGGCCAGCCGCATCGCTCTCCACCACCAGCAACAACACCCAGAAGTCAAGCACAGGATGGAACGATTGAGGTTTTTTCTACTCCTGAAATTCAATCGTGGATGTCCAGCATTGAGCAGTGCCTGAGTGAGGTGTCGACCATAGCTTCGGAACCTTCGGGCCCTTTTTATATAATAGATTAAATAGAATACTAAGTATATATAATTTAAATTATTTTAACTGTAAAAGTATTGTTTTAAACTATTTGCAAGGTTTGTCATATGACCAGACTGAAGACCTGCTTCTAGTATTAAAATAAAATTAGATTAAAACTATGTAAGCATGATTAAAAATAACACTACTATGTATATTTCCGCAGTGTCCTAGTTTTACTTAAAATTGTTAATTTATTTTATACCTACATTATTAAATATAAATAAGCACTTTTATGCCTGAAGCACAGGTTCTACCTAGTTCAGGCAAATTATACATCAGCACTTTTTAGAACATAAGCAAATTATTGTAAATTTTTGTACTTTAAGAAATAAATAAACGATTTATTATTATTGTTAAACGATTTTATTTATTATTATTTTCATACAATCAAATGTAACTAAGCGACTCGTCCAACTCTACTTTAGGCTGAAAACATGTGTAAAGTATTTTTCACACCACCTGCTCGACAATGTCCAATTACCTTATAATCATGCAATCTCAACGTCAAATAAAGCATTACCAGGGCGGTAAAGTTATATGAAACTTAGCGATCAGAATTTGGAACGTCAAATTCGTGTAGAAACTTGTGGCAAGTTTTTACACCTTTGAGAACTGAAATAAACTCCACCAGAACTTTCATAAATGTACTGAAGAAAAATATAACTTTATCTATCCATCCATAACTAGAATAATGTGTCCAACATCAATATTAACTTGTGATTTATATTAATTACAAAATAAATACTCAATTTATGGAGCCCTGGCTTTTAATTGTCTCGCAAAAGGTGTGAAAAGTAGAGTATGCTCCTCTGGGATAAAGCATGTGATCTTGGGCAGCTTGAACCACTGTCTTCACTCTTCTATTCTGGAATCCCGCGTTACGCTCAGGTTTCAATAGGCCGCCCGTGACGTAAGAAACTGCTCTATCCCCTTTGTGCACACTCTACTATTTAAATCTTAGTCATATTTTAGCGCTGGAGAGGTTCCAGTCGCTCGTCGTTTTTCATGACATCATAAGTGACTTTGTTAATTGCCTAGTAATTTTTTTTTGTTAAAAATGACTTCTTTCCTCAAATTTGGCGAAACTCTTAGCGAAACTATCGGAGTCCCAGCATTATGCTGAGCGATGACCATTTTGCGTGGTTGTGACGCATACTCTGTATTTGTATTTAAGTTTTCCTTGTTTTTTTTTTTATGGTATGCGTCGTGCCTGGCGCAAATAAACGTTTTTCTTTCTTTCTTTTTTGATTTTTTTCCAAAACTAACGGCTTCGATTCCTGGCCAGGATTTTATTCAAAAGTCCAAAGATGCAGTTTTCAGTATTCGTCAAAATCGGGCCCGTGATTCCTTTAATCGTAGTCGCTTTTCCTCATAGTTTCGAATTTGGCTATCCACGCCCACTTGAAAAACGTAGGAAGCTATGTTTATGAAATACACATGCTCATCTCTCCTCATTGATGTCATTGTATGAAATCACTTAGACACCGTCTTCTTGATTTTTAAACTAGTTACTTACCGTCTCTCTTACGGTCTTCAGCCTGGTGCCACCCTTCCACCAAGATATCGTGGGCTTGGGTCTGGCCCCAACAGCTTGGCAGACCAGCTCGGTGCTCTGTCCCGCCACCAGAGGTCGCTTGCCGCCTTGAAGACGCACCCAAAGTGGTCGTACTGTGGAAAAAAGGAAAATAAACTTAGATTTTTAAATAGACATTAATTTAGGTACATATCGTGTTATTTTACTGAGTGTGTTTTGTTTCTATAAAAGGCAGTAATTTTGCCAATACCCACCTACGGTTATTGACCTATTTCACTTGCCGGGTAATTTTATTTTCATACAGAGAACGCAAGGACTCTAAAAAATGTCTGTAGAAACAGAAGTAGGTACATAACTTTTATAGCCTTTCCCATCGCGCAATTGGCTAGTATAAACCTCCGCACTGCTCTAGCAAACACAGATTTATGGCACTTTCGCTTAAAACAGAAAAGAAACTTGCAGAAATCTTTTTTAGCAACTACAAGAAAGTTACTAATTCACGCAGTGATCAAGCCTTATATAACAAGTCATCATCTTTATTCCTTCACACCTCAGAACCCATTGATTAATAACAGCCAAACAAGGCAAGATCAGTCAGTGACAACAAAATTGACATTTAATGGCATTTTTCAATTATTTAATTAAAACCTGTTGGTCTGAGATTAAAACGGATTCCATTCTGCCGAGTGCCGGCATTAAGTTAACTTGTGCATATCAAATAGGTATCAATCAATTAAGCTTTTTATTAAATTAATGACTATTCAATCATTAATTTAAGGGAGAGACCTGCAGCCGTATTGCGTGAATACGGCAACGCAAAGAGTTTGACCGCTATCCAATCGACCAATCACAGTCGGAAATCCACATCGCGTCATTCATCTCGCATGTGATTGGTCGATTTGGTCGATTGGATAGCGGTCAAACTCTTTGTGTTGATGTAAGTATTTACTTACGCAGTAAGGCTGCTGATCAATCCGACGTTGATGTTTGGCAGTTTGGTTGTATGATTATCTTCATCGCTGATATAATAATATGTCACTTTGTATAGCTAGAGTTTGGGTCCTAGTACTTTCCTAAGGTGGTTCGATAAAGAGGCAAGCGGCTTGCGTTTTCAAGCTGATTTCAAGATTTTTTCAGGTATGTTTATATCTACCAACATGGAGTTGAGGTCAGTCCTATGTAAAACCAGGAAATTGATTAAAAAATTTCGAAAATATTTGGTTGTTAGCAATGCATAATTTTTTTTGAATCTGGGTTTTTTCGTAAGATGTCGTGTCATAATTACGTGTTTCGATAGCGGGTTAAAGTTGAAAGTGAAATAGGTGATAGTTGACTGCCTTTGTAAAGAAAAGTCGGTCTGCAGCCGCACAGGAAAGAAACAACATGGGGGATAGGTATAAAAATGCGGAAAAGCCCCATAACGGTCTACACAGTAAAATATTTTTTTTACAAATAGGTGATTCAATTTTATTGTGAAATATTAATTTGCATAATGTTTACTCGTGGATACGAATAAAAATGCGTAATAACCCCACAACAGTTTATACAGGAAAATATAAAAGTAATAAAGAAATTATTTATATTTATTGTGAAATGTGAATTTGCATATTGGTTACTCGTTGAGTCATCGCTCCGATTTGCCTCAAATTCGTCAACATTACATCATCAATCCTGTATACGACATAGCATTCTTTGCGGTTTGAATCGTGTATAAAACGTTGAGTGATGTCTTTTTTGAATCATTCATCTAACGACAGCAGTTACCTTACGTTACAAATACTTATTACATTTAAAAATACTTTTTATTCACTATGGAGAATAAAGAAATTACTGATAGTGATATAGAAAATTTGTCCAAAGCATTGGACACATTGAAATTACTGATCGAGCAGCAGAAGAAGCTGTGTCGCAGAGAGACCTTCCAACAAGAAGAAGGAAATAGTAGCAAGAGCACCATGAACGGGAACCAGAATGAGAGCGGTACCGCCAATACCCCGCCAATTAATGATGGCCCAGTCAACAATGAGGAAAACGGAGAAGGAAAAGACAAGACCGATGATTCGAGCGATAAGAAGAGCCACAGGTGCTGTGAAGTCAACATAAATTTTTACAACTAGTACGATGATGTCCGATACAAGGGAATACGACAAGGTGCGGGAATGCAAATTTCTAGCTTCCGATTAGCTAAACTTCCACGTACATAAGACCAGAACCAGACGTCTATCTTCCACTTCGATGAGAGTAAAACCTACTACGTATACCTGTGAATTATTTATTGTATTTCTAGTCATACGAGTATAAGTAATATTTTGTATGTCGTCACTCTTTCATTTTAGAATTTTTGGAATAATAATTTTTTGTATACAAAGTCTTTGTTTATATTTTTTGAAGATTTAAGAGAGATAATAAAAGATAAAGGGTTTATTTCAAAATAGGTCTCGATAGGTTTCAATTTTGGCTTCTTACATGCCTAGTTCCGACCATAATGCCTGTTCCACAAAATGTTCCAAGTTCAGGTTTTCGAAAATATTTTTTCTTAATTATACGACTTGGATTTTGAAATTTCATTGTCAAAGTTGCATGCAAATGAATTAGGCTACAGGGTCCCGTTTTTATCCTTTGGGTACGGAACCCTAAAAATAACCCACGTAAAACGCATTTCATTGGCAAGCCAGATCCGGGATCAAATTGCCGAAATGACAGCGCATTTACCTTTAAAGTTAATATTTTAGAAACCGCTACCTTGGAACAGTTTGTGGAGCACGCATGAAGAGCCCGGAATTAAGTACCGATTGTATCGGCAGTTTTCCTCTGCCCATGGCGTATGCGGTACTCTTGTGGAGGTTTTCTTAAGATATTTTGATGTGGAACCCATAGACAAACTTGGAATCTTATCTTAACACAGTACTTGAAGTAATATTAGGAGGTGATCTTTGGATGTACTTTTAAGAAAATTCTCACAGATAGAAGGCGACACTACCGCTGAGGTCCATAGGCAAATTTATATCCAGAAAATGCGCGGTTCCTGTGATTGATTTGTCTGTGATTACACCGGCACCCTTCCAAGTGGAACACAGGACTCATACTTGGTGGCATAAATAGGAACAGATCCTTTCTCGGACGAGCTTCTTCACGGAGAGCCCTGTGACTTATTTGACAACTGGGTCAAAAATATAACCTCTTATTAATCACTTCAATACGAACTTATCTAAACATTCTAATACCTACCATTTAACGCTAACTTAAATACTTAAAAAAACCGAAACTAAACTCCAATAATAAAGAGCTGCTCCAACTTGAGTATCTAAGTAAAAGTTAAGTTTAATGAATATCTATTAAGTACCCGTATACTTAACTTACCCTTTGTTAATTCAACGTTTCTTCAGACGTTGTCTAGAGATTAAACTTAAGGTAGTCGTATGTGGTTAGCGCTAATGTTGCAGCCTTACGTTTTGCGTACTTTAAGTTGAGTTCAAGTTTGGATTGTTTTGTTTACCAGTACTTGTACGTAGAAGGGAACTTATTGAAAGCTGGCATATAACAATTTGAGACACCTGTGATTAATGGAAAAGAAATCATGGAAATAAATAATGTCACTGTGAGGGAAGGCGACTAAGGCCCGATGTATTAACATTATACTGCTTAACAGTCACGTTTAGGTCAGAAATTTGGTTGAGATACTTAAAAACATAAAAATGCCGCTTTTAATAACCATATTATAGAAAGAACATTAAAATAAAAACTAAAAGTACTTACGATTGACATCAATGGATATGTTTTCTGAGACTGGAGCTATTAGCGGATCTGTTACAGCCTGTGAACAAAATTAATGAATTAGTAAGAAAAGTAAAGGAAATTATCACTTTTTTACTGACTAAATAATAATTTTAAAGATAATATTTAGGGATATGAAAATTTATAACATCTTTCAAAAACATCGATTATACTGTTTTGGTTTGAATTGGGTTAATTCTTAATTAATTAATTTACCTGACAAGTGACATCAGTACCGTAGTCAGACCTCTGCAGCCTGAAGGAGACCGTGGCTCTCGCTTCCGAGTTGGCGAGGAGTGAGTGTGACTTCCACCAGGATACCCGGGCGGCTGGACGACCTGAAAAGACGGTAAGGGATGTATTTGTATGAAATAAGTGATGAAGCTTTAGTATTAAAGGGAAAGTGGCGCTAGGTAACAGAAGAAATAATTACGAGTTAATGGATAACTTTGCCTGAAGTCTTATCTAGTCTGTAATCATTCATGATTTTAGATTAAACATAGCAAAACGCCTATATTTCTTGAAGTGTTGAGCAGGGTGAATATATCTAAAACATTACATTTCGCCATTTCAAATCCAGATAAAAAACCGAACAATACTGCCTAAACCGGGCATCAAATCCAGAACGCATTTAGCGCTTGTGACCACTAGGCCCACAAGGTAGTCTTAGATTTAAGATGCTATGTGATCACATGATAGCTATTTCGAATTATTTGCTTAAATAAAACCAACATGAAAACGTTGAGGCAACACTTAGTTATATTGCCTGAAGAATTTTCAAAAAAAGGCTTTTTATGCATGTGGCCAATTCTTTTAAAATTTCAACAACACAACAAACATTTTCGGAAACACTTTCCTAAAAAATAAGTAAAATGAAAAGCAAACTCGCAACCTTTTTAACTTAACGTTGTTTTCGAAAAACAGGGAAAATGATTTTGCATGAGCCGAAAAATTTCCCTAAACATTAAAAAAAATCTCTAAAAACACATCATTTCCTTGCTCTTTTAAGCTGACAAAAGCCTATTCAAGCCCAAAAAATGTTAAAAAAAACCGGTCATTTTTTGCTTACTGGTGGGATACCAAAGGCCAGACGTACTCGCATAATTGTATACTTCATTGTGAGCGGTGAATGACGGAAGTGAATAAAAAACTCGTGTAAAATAATGGTGACCCCTGTATACCCATATACCCACATCAAGTAAAGGTGTGTGGTTTAGTGCAAGGTGGGAGTGATAGCGAGGTTTTTGTGGTCGAGGGACTACTTCTTATCGGTACGGGCATTACAGAAATAGCTTGGACTTAAACTTGGACTTAACTCAAAAGATCCGCAATGACTGATGAGCTGTTAGTGGCATTCTAAAAGGGATCACTGTTGCTAAGGTAGCAGAATACAATCAGAATCCAAGCTTTGGTAAAACTTCATCATTTCACATAGATTGTAGAATCTATGTGAAGCAAAGGACTTCTGTGTTGTATCTATATGAAGTAGTTCATATAGATACAACACAGAAGTCCTTTGCTTCACTACAGAAGCAAAAGACTTTTAAAGGTAAGTTTTATAAATCTACAGGCTAAGTGTCGAGAAAGCTGGCGCAGCGGGTAGCAATTCTCGTCCCTCTAAGCACCGCAAAAATGTTAGGAGTCACGACCTACAATTTCCTAGTGCAAATTGTTTTAAATTTATTTCAACCCGCTCCCGCTAATCTCTTACGCCACAACTAAATCGCGTGCGTGAATCAGAAATTTTCGTGAAAACGGTACACCCTCTGGTGACGGTTGATACAGGTTGCTGCAGTCCTATATCAGCGCCACACAAAGTAGTTAAGCTATGTAAAAAAGTGTGAACGACATGACGTGTATAAATATTTGGGATAAGATGACTGTTTAGTTGCAATATCCGTAGATACTTGACGGTTTCGGATACTTTGAAGCCCAAAAGCCTGAGAACCAGTTACATTTTTAAGTAAGGTGTTACCTAGAAACTGGGTTGTGGACTTCAAATAGGCAGTCGCTCCATGTACAGTAGTCACAGTGGATCTTTGTGTCTCTCTAGGGCTGCAAGACCCTACGCAGTTGCTATTTTTGTGTCAATGTTAAAATAGAGAAAGCATTGTATAACTGCTCTTTCACTCGCTTACGTTTATCGCATCGATCTATCTCCCTTACTGTATGCAGTATACCCGATGACAAAATGATTCTTATGCAATGGTTCGCAGAACCTACTTCAGAGATACAAAGATCCGCTGGCTACTGTAAAATATTGTAAATCAGCTGCGTAAGCATGCTCCTGACCTTAGCCTAATTCAAGTGTGGGCACGGCGGCATGTCTTCTTCTACCAATCATCTCTACTCCACATCATCTCAATAGCGATCTATTTTCTAGCCACATCATCCTTCACACAATCTGACCTCAGTTGGGCAAAGACTAGGCAGATGATGATTAACGTTTGCCTATCCCTTCTGTTGCCTTCCATCCTCAAATAAAAGTTATGACTACTTATTCTTATAATTGCCAAGACTGCATTACAAATCCGTTTTATCATTCGGTACCTCATTGAGTCAACTAGAAAAAGGAACAGTCATGACAACCGTTTTCAGATCAGATTGTTGTTTTTGCTAGTAAACAAGTGTCAGTTGAAGATGTTAGCTAATGTGTGGCACCCGTGCTGAGACCGAGCTTAAATCAACGGGGTTGTGATGGCACGCGTGATTTGGGAGGCGACGAATTGAAAAAGGAAAAGTGTAATGGTTTGTTTTTAGAAAATATAGGACGAGTTTTTTTTTTTTTTTTTTTTTTTTTTTTTGGATAGAGCACTTGAGTGTTTGAGGTTTAAATATAAAATTTTGAATTAATAGTAGAATGCTAGAACCTTGTGCAAAAGTTTCTTCGAGGAAATAGAGGTATATTATCAATGTGTGACCAAATAGTGGCGACCGAAAAACGCGCTCTGTCCTAACTATATAAATCAATGCTAAGTAAATATAAATTCATAGTAACAAAATGTAACTACTATTTTTACAGTAAGAAAATAAAGAAATAAAAACAATAAAATATGTAATAGACAATGTAATAGATAGTAGAACTCTAAAGTCACCGCCAGATAACAAAAAAGGAAAATTCGTTAATTCACGTCTACCAATGTATTCCAATCAAAACGATACGAAAAAAATTCAGTGTCGCTAACACGATCAAAACAAACGTATCGCAGTAAGGGACGTACGTGACCCTTTCACTTGGCATTAGTTACAAACCTTTTGGTCAAAACCATGTTTAGTCGTACCTACCTAAATAAATATATATAGGTAGGTATATTCTAATGTAATGAAACTCATATACCAAATAATAACCTTTATCTGACAATAATGAGTTAATATCTCATGAACGCGTGGACTGATTTACATGATTTAAACGGATAAAATGGTTCTACGCTTATACCTTGCATTTGAGACCAAAATTATGGTTTAAAGTTATGACTTTTATTTTATTGATATCTGGCGGACACCAACAAGTTTTCACCGGAGTGTAACAAGGGTTACCTTTTCATTTCCCCTAACATAAAACATTCACAACGAAAACTACCTGGCAACATCATCAACTTCTTTAACATGCCCTTAACTATCCGTAAAACTGTCATACATAAATAGCTAAAGTTCCCTTAATGGGAAATGTACACCAGGGTAGCTCAAGATTTCTAAACTTTTACTTCACAAGGGGCCTTATCAGAAGGCCTAAAGTCACCCAGAGGGCAATGGAGACGGCTGTGTTCGGCTTTTCGTTGCGTGATCGAATCAGAAATGAAGAAATCCGCAAGCGAAATAAGATTACCGACATACCCCGAAAGTTACATTGCCAAAGTTGAGTGGCAGTGGGCAGGGCACATTGCTCGAAGAACGGATGGCCGATGGGGCCGAAAACTTCTGGAGTAGCGACCATGAACCCGACGACTTTGCGTTGGAAGGCCTCCCACTAGGTGGACCGATGATCCGGTGAAGGTTGCGAGGATTCGCTGGATGCGAGTCGCACGGGACCGGTCAATGTGGTGGCGCTTGGGGGGCGGCCTATGTACAGCAGTGGACTTTCAGCTGAAATGATGATGAACGACTTTTTTCCAATTTCCAACTCAGTATTAGGTAGGATGTTATGAAAAAAGTTATTCGCCATCGTAGCAAATATATTTTTATAGAAGTTTAATAATATTTAAATTAGAGATGCCGCGAATACTCGCTATTATTCGGTATTCGGCACTACTCGACATTTTTTCTTATTCATCGAACACCGAATAGTAGTGTTCATTATTCGATATTCGGCGAATAGTTTTCTCAATAAAATAAACTTTTAATAAACTTAAAATAATAGAAAAACTAAAGACTTAAAAATTAAATTAATCTCTAAAACAAAACACACTTGTATTATTTATCACATTTTTTTTCAATCAATAATTTAATATTTAAAATTCAGAAGGGGCAGATTGTGGTGGTTGTATCAAGTCGGTTGCGTTTTTTTCATAAATCATGACTACCTCAGAAAATAGTCTTTCTGAATAAACAGAGCTTGCTGGTGTTTAATAACACACACAGTTTAGCAAGCTTACTTAAAATGGGAAATTGATTCTTATTGGTACTCAAAGGCCACCTTTCTTGATTGACTATACTTCTGTCAGCCTTTGATGAGATTGCAAGAATGATTGGAGAGTTTAAGAGAATATTACAAGTCTAATATTATTTAAGATAAATAAACAATTTTTTATATTCCATTTTTTATGTCGAGTAATAATCGGTATTCGACTATTCGCTATAACAACTATTCGCGGCAACTCTAATTTAAATAATTAATATCTAGTACAAATTACTAAATTCTAAAATAGATCGGCTGTCGGCCTATATATAGGTCAGTATGTCGGACTTAAAGCTACATTGCAGGGCTAGTTTCTTTGCTATTGACGCAGTAAAAAAACGAATGCGTCCATTGGATGGCTGGGATGCGATTATTATCAAAGGTTATTTAGAGAAGTCTAGCAAAATATACGAGCGGCTAATGCAAAAAGCAAAAATACTAATATTGCACTAAAGCTAACATGAGATTAACTTGTCGATAGATTTTCTGATCAGAGAATTGAAACAAGTTTCTTACCTCCTACAGCGATGCATGTCAGGTTGACTTCAGTTCCTTCATCGTAAGGACCGAGCACGCCTTGGACCTCGTTACTCTCATGGTTCAGGATAATCAGCCGATCTGGAGGTACTGCACACAGAAATAGTTATAATGAGTATGGTGCTCGAAAAAAGGTCCCAGGAGAAAGTATTGTTGAATGAACGGGACACCCGCATTTCGCCAGTTATATTAAAGTTATACCTAATATAGGCAATTAGGCAGCTACTGAATAATTACTAGTGGAAATACCAGCTAAACGCAAGGCCCGAGCATCGCAACCAGGACCCATGTTTCGTAGTCGCTCTTCTGAATACTAGATCAATGAAGCAGACTGAAAGGAACTATTCAAAAAGATTTCATAAACTTAATATCGGTTTCTGAAAGCCTAAGAAATAAAAATAATTTTCTGTGATAAAATCATTGAATTTTAACAACATTTGACATTCAATGAGCTTTAAGAAACCAATAGCGGCTCTTATGCCTTAAGAGTAATTAAAAAGACTGTTCTGTCTACGACCCCTACTAAACATCTACATCGCTTGCTCTTCCAAAACCTAAGCTAATCTTTACAAACAACATACTTACGTTCTACTCAGTATCATTTGGTTTACGTAAATACTTACTCAGCACGGTAAGATTCAGTCTTGTGTTCTTGGTAGGTGACTTGATAAAGTCCACGCGGCATCTGTACTGTCCACTGTCTTCAGGTCTGTGACAAAGAAGGTTTTATTAATTTTATAACAGAGCTAACACATCATAATAATACGCCTGTTTTCCCCAAAGGGCGAGCGTATTGACATCAACCAGGCACGAATCCAGACTTCTAGAAAAACTCAATAACAATTTGCTCAACCTGTGAATCGAGACCTCATGCTCTACTACTTGATTACCTAAGTCTGTGGATAGCATAAATGTAGGCACTAATCACTTTCTTTTCGTGATGCCAGCTTTAGCCCTACAGTGAAAGTTTGTTTATGAATTAATTAAAGGTAACCCTGGGAATTTACTCGTGGAGGCCGATTTAAGAAGGTCTTAGGTACCCCAGTGACATCTTCAGGTGCGCCAGATGTATTTTAGTATCGACATTGCGGCTATTTTGATTGACTTCGAAAGCTTGATTTGAATTGATAATTAAGCTTCGGAATAAGTGACTTAAATGCCGTCCATTATTTACTTTGTGAATTATATGTAAGCTAAAATTGACAGAACATTTAACACAGAAAATTTAGGTTAATTGCCATTGCAAGGATGAAAAGTTTTGTCGCGACAAACTACCATGACCAACATTTATAATGACATAGACACACACAAACACTTTTATACCTTTGTAGTTACTGAGAAATAGGTTTATCGATGAATTAACAACACGGCATTTAAAAATACCCACACTATAACATCACAAACTTATTTTTATAAAAATAGTGTTGACAGCTAATCGATAAACTATAAAACCTAATAGCGATTGCATCGATAAGAGTTTTTTTATTGAATCGATATCTCAAATCCGTACTTAAAATTTTCTAAACCATTTGGAAGCGATAAATTGATGAAACTAATCTGACTGTCGAGCAATGTAAGGAATCGAAAGAATATTGCTCTGAGCAACGTTACATTTTATATGTACTTACATGCAGAAGTTACGATTACTAAATATAAAAATGTGGCAATTTCTTGACCAGATTTATGACTACAAATTCAAAATAATGCCAATGTTTAAATTTTATATTTGTAGTTAGCAAGTACTCTGAATTACAAAACACACAAAGTTTTAATTATTTGTAGACAAATTAACCCACTCAAGTCCTTGCAGATTTTTGTAAATTTCATCTCGCCCTTTTTTAACACGTCTGCATCGTCGTCATGTTTGCATTAACCAATTTCATGAAACTTCAGAAAACTGCATATTCAAGAGGTAACTTTTACAAAAACAATGGCTCGTGCTTCCCCACATTCCGCCAATCTATTTTCTTGTAACCCTGCAGTCAACTCGTCGAGTGGCTAATATATCGCACTTGCTCTAGCCCCGGGACTAATATATCTTCTGCTTAGCCCCCGAAGAGAACGCTAACGTAATCAAGGATATTAGGCGATGCATTTGTTTGTAGAGGAGGTTTCTTTCGTATCAGCACTTCCTAGTTCTATAAAAAACTACTCTATCACGCAAAAAACTACTGAACGCATTTTGAAATAATAAACAGCAGAGTCAAAAATATTTATTTCAGCCTATTATTTATTAAGATAGCAATACTTACTCTACGCGGGCGGTATATAGCAATTAAACACAATTGTTTTAATAAGCTTAATTTAGTTTCCGAGAAATAGTTCATCATTCAAATTAATGATCAAAAGATTCAAACCACTTATCTCCTTGAAAATTCCTTAGCAATTAACATAATATATCATACTTCCCCAAACACATACAAATTAATACCTGGCGAAATGTATACATATGTATATATTACCAATCAGTAATACCTAAGTAATTGCCTCAAATCAATCATCGCGGAATTTCCACACATCTGTTTAATTGAAAACAAGATGGAAGTATGTTGTTAACCCTGTATGGATTCCATACTAATCTAATCGGAATTACAAATTTGGTGTTTGAACGTGTATTAATTGATTTGGTATTGGGTTACGGGTTTAACATGGAAGAACAATAAAGAAGTGTTTCTTCATTATCTACTCCAATATTATAAAGAGGAAAGATATTTTTGTTTGTTTGTTTGTACCGAATAGGCTCCGAAACTACTGGACCGACTTAAAAAATTCTTTCACCTATGGCAAGCTACATTATTCCCGAGTAATTTTAGCTATAATTTTGACGGGAGCGAAGCTGCAGGGGTCAGCTAGTTGTTTATATATTGTTTACACTAAGCTCGTAAATTGTTGAAGGTTGCTGTCCTTGATGACCTTGATAATGTAGGTAATAAAGTTAAGGTTTAGACATTGTCAATTACCTTGAGTATTACCCAATTTACCGGGTTGTAAAGGTCAGATTGGTAGTCGCTCCATGTAAAATATCTGTTTTCAACTGCGTACACTAGAATATACACTACACGTATATCCACTAGAAGCCGGCCCCAACATATTTGGATAGACATAATGACCTTACTAGACACATTTTCAACACAACATGAGATTTTTTAAATCGCTTCTAGTACTGAGTACTTGAGGAAAAAAGTAATCGATACGAGAATCAGAAGAAAACCTATTATTTTCCAAACATCAAGAACGGTGCATCATCTCAAAATAAAAAAATAAATAGACTACTTATTACATTTCTTTTTAAAATTAATCAGTATTATGGCCTGGGAGACCCAAGTAAAAAAAATCTAAGAGGTAGAATTATTAAGAATCTATAGAGCAAAATTGCTGTTTGTAACTTGCAAAAAACATTTCAGGTGGCATTAAGTTTACTTTCTCCTTTTTTTAAAGATGAATTGAGAGTTTTCCACTTTCTGTAGCCAGTAACGGATAACGACTAGAGTACTGTGTCAGCCTTGTAACATTTATTTAAATAGCAATCACTTTTACGACCTAAATCATAAAAATTAAATAGGTTAGAACATTTTTAGTCTTTTATCTAAATTCAAAAATATATGTTGGGGTCGGCTTGCAGTCTAACCGAATGAAGCTGAACATCAGTATATTACATGGAGTGACTGTGACTTCTACAATCTAGTTTCTTGGATAACGATACCCTTTGGAAAGAAAGAAATTACATGAATTCTAAACATTAAAATTCATATCATTCATCACACTAATATTATTTTGTGAAAGTTGGAGAATGTTTACGTTTTAGCAATCACGCCAAAACGGCTGAACGGATTTGTAATATGCGTATTAAGCAGAACATACGTCCGTTTTAAACTTCTAAAATTTTTCATGAAACTAAAACTAAGCTACACTCCTAAGTGGTAATATTATAGAAAAACATTACACTGGTCTACATTCTCTAGGCTAACAGATCATTAGTCGGCGGCCATATTGCGCCGTTGTGTTCCCGCCTTAATTAATACCATGTTGTGTTATGTTTTGGGCTATAAAGCGTCGGACGTACGAGCCGACTTATATCCAACTGGGTTTTAGTTTATCTTTGTAGTTTGTTTTATCTAGGTTTTAGTAATGGAGGAATCATCGTTTTAGTTTGGATGGGATTTTAAATCTTTTAAAATGAAGAGGGATTGTTTTATTGTGAGCGAAACAAATGGCCAAAATTCTGTAAAATTATTTTGATATTGAACATTGCCAGTCCAAACAGTTAATCCAGCACCGAAATTGTGTAACATACTTTCTATCATAATCAGGAGGATTTAGAAAATTCGTCTGCTCGTCAGCACAAATAACGCAATGAATGTGATTCAGTCGTCAAAATAAAAGGTAATGTTATATTATGAATCACAATATGATTCGTTATAACTCCGTTTGGATGACTAACTGAGATATATTTAAAAATGAATATGCACATAAAATTAAAATTAATAATTACAGTAACGATACTTCGTAGTTATGCAAAAATCTACTGACTGCCAGCCAGTCTTATTGAATAGGCTCAAAGCAAAAAGACAAATATGAATAAACTTAGCATTTCGCAGACCGCAACTGTACTTAGGCCTCTTCCAAACTGCACCATAGTATACCGTCCTCGGTCTTCCGTATTCAGCAACAAAATGATATAACATAAAAACTGCTCACCTTAACTTAGTGAGGACCAGTACTGCAGGTCTGGTGTCGCTTCTGAAGGTAGCTCTGACTCCTAGCGTAGAATCCGCCCAGTGTGACGTCAAGCCTTCTCGAGTATCCAGTCTGCGAACAAAGACGATTTGTTAATCAGACGTGATTTGTGACACCTGACGGCTACGGCTACAAACCGCATTGTCAAAATTCACACAAATCAACTTAAATTGGCACCCAACACCACCTCGAAAAGCGCTAGCTCACTCATATTAATTCAAATAATTTGAAACCCTGGTTTCATATAACTCGTGGGTAAGTATGGACTACTTTTTTAGATAGAATTTTTATTTCAATAATAATGAATCCAATCAAATCTTAATGCAGATTTAATTTAAGTTTTTACCTCGCTAAAAGTCTGTGCCAATGTTTTCGAAAAATTCACAATATAAAGATGAAGCCACAAAATCCTCAGAACTAATATTAAAACTAATAACGCACTAGTATGAAAATATTTCAAACACTCATACAGCAATTATTTGGGGACAAAATGTCAAGTCTCCAAAGTTTAATATAGCTTTGGCACAGTTGTCGGATCGCGTCAGTTTGCTGTTGTTTTTCACGAAACAAAGAATCTATAAGTATACTAGCTGTCTCACAGCCCCACCCGCGTGTAATTTATTACTTGCCCCGATAACTTTATAAATTATAGCTTATGTGTTATTGTGAAGAAGAAGCTATATTATTGTAGTGTTTCATCATAATCTGTTCAGTAGTTTTTACGTGTAACAAACTTCCATTCCATTTTTTATCTCTGAGGGTGCGTGAGCGCATTGCCGCATTCTGAATAATATTGTTCGGTAAAGCGCTAGCGCATATATTACAATGTCTACAAATAAATAATAGGCACTTTAACTTTGGGTGTTTGTGACTGCACTGTTGGTCCTTGACTGTACCTACTGCTGTTCTTTACAACTGACCTGCGACCAACGATATCTATAACAATTGGCAATTATCGGATAACATGGTTTAAAATTGTAATACTTACTGATTTAAGAGATAATTAACAAACATTTTCATAACCGAAACTTATAAGCACGCTCCTCCATAACTTAAAAAATAACGCGTTGAATAGCGGCTAATAAAATAGTTTAATAACGATTCGATTTATCGTTTCGGTTATCGGTATCGTGGCACAAACAGGCCGCCTCGTCTTCGGTTAGTTATATAAGCATGGAGATGACCGTAAAATAATTATTATAATGTTAGTAGGAGTGTAGCGTTAGTATACGCTATGCCATGACGTAAACTTATATTGGTGAGTGACATTATTTAACCTACATAATTGTAGTGAACTGAAGAGATCAGAAGAATGGGTTCCTTAGCAGGCTTTATCAGAGCTCATATCTAAGTCCTGTCTAAGGTCCATATTGTTTAGCTTTTTGACTAAAGGTACAACATTATATTTGAAAGAACCTTAATTCAATTTACTCAATTCCTTTTCGTTCTTTGGACTAACATCATAAAATACCATATTTTACTCTGAATATTTTTTTAATGAGCGTTTTTAATTTACCCAAATTCACGTAAAAGGTGTTCAAATATTTAGATAAGAATTTTGACGTCACAAAAAGTTGCGACAATCATTAATATGGCCAGACTATTAAGATGCAAATGGAGATTTATGAAAGTAGTTGATATAAAGCGCCGAGCCCAAATAAATTGGTATAAGGGCATTAGGATGATGATCAGGTAACACATGCTAGAGATGTTTTTACAAGCTGCCATGATTTTGAACAGTTAGACTACTTCGAACTATCAAAAAAATATTCAAGAAAATAGTTGAACATATTATTAAAAGCATTTTAATTCCGAATGTATGGCTTTTATAAATTTCAACGGTTAACTAAATAAATTAATAGATTCTTATATTTATTTAGAATGTAATATGTTTGTAGTTTATGTTTCATTACGTCAGACGTTGGAATTTCTGGATTAAAAATTTAAAGTATCGTTAAGTAGTGTTTTATTTTGTTTTTATTTGCATAAAATATGAATAAAATTACCATGCATTTTTTTTTAATAATAGTCTTGCGCTTGATCACTATCACACCTGATGATAAGTGATAATGTTGTCGATGATGAAGCACGCTTGCCTAGAAGAAACCTATACACTCCTGACTTAAAGACTCCCAAGTTGTTTCTATCAGAAAATATAGATTCCGGCAGGGAATTCCACTCTTTTGCTGTGCGCATAATAAAAGTATTCCCAAAACGTTTAGTGCGTATGGTTGGGATGTCCATCATATACCGATGAAGCATCGCCGTACGTCTTGTAGTCCGATGATTAACCTGGCTAGGAGGAATCAGTTCATGCAATTCCGACGCACACTCCCCGAAAAGTAACTGATAAAAAACCGACCTATTTTTCCTATACAAAATTCTTCCTGAAACTGTTCACTCAAAATTTGTCCGTAATTACGTGAATGCAATTAATAGCGTCTAGCTTTGCAGTTCCTTTTAAATGATTTCAGGCAATAGTAAGTTTCAACGTTGTTTGATTGTTGTTATTTCAGTATGATATTTTGTGAGCAATTTTGACATTAGTTTAAGAAGCGATAGGTATTTTGGGCAAATTGTATTTTTTATTAGGTATTGTTTGTAGCTTGAAGTTCTGGTTTCTGTTCCCGGATCCAGCAATGGGTTTTGGGATTTGACATCTATATTATATCTCTTTGACATTTTCTGTAGAAGCCGGAGTCTGGATTTTTACCCAATTGATGGTAACAGAGACTCTCACAGAGAGGACGCCTGTGTCCCAGCAGTAAAAGGCCGATGATGATAGTACGACTGTATTGTCACTCCCTGTTATAAATTTGCATTTGATTATAATAATATGAGGGTCCTCTATAGGTATAATCTGCGTCCTCGGGGAATACAGGCGTAATGTAATGTGTGATTCACTTTCCATAAGTGAATCTCATAATTGCCAATACAAAAACCCTAATAAAGTCTCAGCAAGGAACTTTTAATTAGAAATCTAGCTACGTTTCCTGACCTTCGAGATATTTAACAATCTATTACACCACTAAAAACTGGACGATCCCATTCAAAGCCATGCCCCACATTATTACATTAACCAACCAAATATGTACCAATTAATGCTACGTTCGTTAACCCTTATATGCCGACGTCGTCAAAACCAATTCATTTAATCATAAGGCCCTGCGCAGACGGCACACTTTTTGTGCGATCGAGTCTGCGGCGCACAAAAAGTCTGCATGGCGCGCAAAATGTCGGTCGCGGATTTTTCACAGGCTCAACGCACACGACGCACAAGCACATCTTCGATCATTTTGTCGGCAGACCTGTAGGGACGTAGTCGCTTTCTTGAATTAACATAGTTACATCGACCTCTGGCGCCATGATAATAGATCGCGTGCGTTACGTCCACCCCTAGCAAATGCAGATTGCCGACTAAACTGTGCGCCGTCTGCGTTAGCGCGCGTTGAAGCAAACGTTCAATTTTTTTCACACACTTTTTGTGGGAGCGGCGCGCCGCGGCGCGGTGCGGTCTGCCCGAATTACACGGATTTTTTGCGCGCCGGACTTTTTGCGCGTCGTGTGCGTTACTGCATATAATTGCATAGGTTCTATTTTCACAGACTAAAAAGTGCGTCACGGATAGTCTGTCGTCTGCGCAGGGCCTAAGTAAGCCTTCGATTGATAAAAAAAAACAAAACATCTCTATGACAGCGGCAGGAAACGGTTGACAGGGGATCCAAATTGACAGATTATAAGGATTACTCGTAATGTGTACTTATTTATGCCGCAGTGCTACTTGAGTAGGTACTGTCATGGGTTTTTTGAGTGTTTAATTTTTTTAGTATCTTTTAATATAATTAATGTGATTGTTGATTATTTTAATAAAGGTTCAAAGATGTGTTTAGGCTACCTATATGGACTGATTTTTATTATATCAGGCAGTTACATCTGTTATGCTGGAAAGCTAAAACATAGGCCAAGTTTATGACGAACGTGCCTTGAACGTGTCTTTAGTAAAAGATATACTCCTTAAAATGATGGTCTCAATGTTACTACAATGTTAAAGAACTTCAAAATAAATTCTCAGTACAGTGAATTGTTATTTTTATAAGATTAAAAACGACCTAGACAAAAACTTACTCAAAAACCCAAACTACACTAATTTCAGCCCCATACATATCTACCCACTATTCACCAACTGACAGCGTGATACTACCCTACATTACCACCACAACTTCTTGTCACCAAACTAACAAAAAGCGCTCTTTTGTTTTGTTTAAATGTACTAACTTTTGATCGTATTCCCTGCATTTACAATTCGTTTTTATGTGATCTCTAAGTTCTGTTTATGAAAAGTAGTAAGTAAAATAATGTTCTTAATTTTGTGTATAGTTTGAGCTTTGTTTTGAACTAGCTGGTGCCTGCGGTATTACTTGCATCTTCGGAAAACTACGTCTTGTACAGTCAAGGGACAAAAGTGCAGTCGCAATTACCACAAGCTAATCTGTGAAAAAGAAGGCAAATAGTTCACGACTAGTTTAATCTATAGTTTAGATTCTATATAATTATGGATGTAATTAATTGTGAAAAATTTACCTTTTTTTATATAGAAATAGGCACTTTACCTTTGAAAGATTGTCACCGTATTTAAGAGCCTTGACTGTACGCGCAAAAATACGCTATGTTATAACCCAAGTCACTTTCTATCTGTATGCCAAATTTTATTCAAATGCGTCCTCCCATGTAAGCGTTATAAACGAACAAACATAACACTCTTAAAGCATAGTTACTCTTAGAAGCTACTTTAATATACACTATCTTCTTTCCAGAGCTATCCAGGGCAGGGCCAGGGCTATGACCAGTCCGACATTTCAGTCTAATCCAAGGAGGATTCTGTAGATAGACACAAAGTAGATCTAAAATTAATTCTTGCCTCTAGACGTCTTGAGTCTAGGCCTGATCCCAGAATCGATAAGAGACTGTCTGTTATAGGAGCTTGTCTACGGTAATATCGCTGGTCGATAATAAATATAGCATAGCTTCTATCAAGCTAGACCATAGCTTTTACTCAAATAATTTTGTGAGAGAACTTATAATTTTTTTATAGAGGCAGATGTTGAGGAACAATAGTTGCCAACTCGAATACAATATGACTACTACAAACTAATTTTTAACGACTAAAGTTATCTATCTAAGATAAAGAAGGCCAACAAATTCATATTTGATAGAGTTTTCTGTAAAAGAGAAAAGTATCCACCACGTTATAAGTATAAGTAATTCACTACGAAGTAACTCTCGATGAAACTCACAAATATTTGGCTAGTAAAACTATAACTGTCTCACAAACCGACGAGAACCGTTTCCAATGTTGTTTACGATACGATATTTTAGTATTTCAGTAAAGTTTGGAACTTATTGCTGGGTGAAGGATTTTATCTTATTTGTGGAATGTTAAGTTTACTATAAAATATGTCTTTGCTAATGGTAATAGCTGAAAAGATGTCGCTAAAACAAAACTGCAGAGTAGAGTCTTCTATACAACATCCGCAGTTACAGACTGATAATAAAAAGTGCCGATAGCTACCACTAGCAAGCAAAGTTAGGTATTTAGATAATAATAACGCAACATCTCTCGGTAAGGACTCCAATATTCATAAATTATGATAGAAACACATAGAATACATGAGCTCTTCTTGACGACCAAAACCAACAGATTTAGTTTCTGATAATAAATAATGTCTGCGTTATCAAAAAGATCCGAATATCGAAAAAAAAAGCTCAGGGAATACGTTTCGCGCTGGTTTTGTATATTCCTCATCTCTGCTAAGCGTAGATTCCGCTACGCTTATTGGCATCTCTATACTGCATCCTAGCACATTTTTGATAGAAACAGACTCGTGTCGCTTGGCGAAAGAAATATTCAAAGCACCGTGCTACAATGAAAACGGGCGAAAATCAACTACGTGATGCTTTAATAAACGTGTGACGTTGCAGCGTTTTTGATGCACGAGGTTAATACAGTATTAACAGTATTAAATCACATGCCGTAACGAAGGTGTATGATTTCAAATCAATAGTATCGATAATGAACTTATTAAAAGTATCGCAACAAGTTATTATTTGATACCTAAGTATTTACGATTAAACTATTCATCTAAATTTGATGGTGGATGGATGGACGGTCGGATAAAGAAGGGATGCTATTGACTAAAAAAGGTTCTAATACAAAAACTACAAAACATCCCCGAAGAATATAAACATTGGCTCAGATATGTAGATAGAATACTCGTTATTGTACATCATGACAAATCATATTATTAGGAACGAACTTATTGCTGGGCACAAATCTAAACGCCGGACTACTTCTGACAAAATCTATTGTAATCGTAAGAATAATGATTAAATTACCGATAATACTCAAGTATCGATATTGATGTATTTCTGTATCAATCCCGGTGGCAACATTAAAAGGCTGATGATGAAATTTTGGTGAGGAAAGGTGGCTCTTGTCCGAAGACAGAAAACTCAATACCAATTTGCACGAATTGAACCCCGGACCTAATTCGCTTGCACCCACCAGACTAACGAGGCAGTACAAATATAATCGCTACACAAGTCAATACTATTTATACGTGAGATATACTATAGTAAGACAAATTTAATATAAAACGCCTGTGGTGTACCCAGAGGCGGCTTAATTAACTCTGACACCGGAGGTATCAATATATTCTGATACAAAATACGTCTGCCAACGGTTCACAGAGCATCTCAACTCGAACAGATATGAACGTCATAGGATTAATTAAGTCTGTACCTAGGGTTTAGTATCAAGGTCTGTTTACTTGACGGAGGTAAGTAGGCCTTGAAGACATATTAGTACTTTGATAAAGTTGTACCTACCTATAATCTAGACATTATTATATACATCTGTACTGTGGATTCATTATAAGAAATCCTTGAATATGATAAAAAACATTGAATGATACGCTTTTCTTATGCATTGAACAAGTCTAAGGAATAGGTACCTCGCAGTTTTAAAGACTTTACCGTGGTTTTAGGTCCAAAACTAGCGTAATACAATATGTACATAACATCACGCCTGTATTCCTCAAAGGGTTAAGCAAAGGTGCATCTGTAAACTTATATTTCGCCAGTTATGTTTAAGTGCCATTTAATAGGGGGCGGGCCTATAGCCATCAACCGGGCACTAGTGCAGACTCCAGGCATTTACTGTGAAATGTTAGATAGAAAACCTAAAAAACTTTGCCCGCCTCGGCAAACGATCCGTCAGCAATAGTGTTTGCTACCATAAAACCAACGAGGCAGGAAGTAATAAAATCAATATGTTGGTAAAGACGATACATAGCCAGTTTTCGTCAATATCATAATCCAATATAAGCCACATTCAAGTACCCGAAGCTTTTAACCGCCATATTGCTTCGTCATTGAATCAATAAATAATTACTAATCATGCCGAGAGTACTTGAAACTGACGTCCGAGTACCCGACACCACTCGTCATGATTAAAATCAGGTGATACAGGTGACTGGGCGATTGATCAAGTATTATTTTCATGACGCTTTGTTATCTTTTAAATACTATTGGAAAGGATTTCACTGAGCATAAAACGTTTTAAGGTTTAAGCTATTATTACGGTCACTCTTTTGCTTTGCAACGAATGTAAGATTTTATTTATATTTTCACATGATCGTACGAGTATTTGCTTTTACATTTTTTTTTGCCGAAAAGCAACTCTGAATCAGTTACCAGTGATTATTTTTATTTGTTTGACTTATAATTATGTCTAAAATATGCAACGCATCAGCATGCTTTAGTAATACAGGTCTTAACAGACCTTTGCCAAAATAACGAGAGAAGTTTAAAACCATCCCAATAGATATTTCTAGAACTTCTAATACTCACGTATAAATAGGCGACTCATGGCCCTGCTTGTACCAGATGACGAGTCCCATGCGATCGCCTGGTAGCGCCGGAGTGACGTCACAGGGCAGCTCTACACCGCCTCCTGTCGGCGCGTGCAGGGACTCAATTGATGCTGCAACAAGCGAAAACAGTAGATTAGATATTATCAAGTTACATTTGAAGAGTTATTGATATAAAGTAATAAATAATAATAATAAGTTAAAGTTCAGGTAAATGGCGTAAACTCACTAGGGTCTGAAATGACAATGGGTGTTCCTCAAGGCTCGATATTGGGTCCATTCCTCTTTTTAGTTTATATTAACGATTTACCCCAATTACTACAATATCAACCGAAGATGGTGTTATTTGCTGATGACACATCTTTGATATTTAAAATAGATCGCCGGTCACAAAATATTTTTTATGTGAATAACTCTATTCTTCAGGTCCAAAATTGGTTCACAGCAAACAATTTGGTACTAAATGAAAAAAAAACCAAATGTATTAGATTCACATTACCGAATGTTAGAAGTACCGAATGCGACATCATATTGAATGGCGAGAAGCTGGACTTTGTAAATCAAACAGTTTTCCTGGGAATCACTCTAGACGACAAACTGCAATGGGGTCCTCATATAACATCTCTTGCGGGTCGGCTAAGCTCAGCCGCTTATGCTGTTAGAAAGATAAGACAGTTAACGGATGTAGAAACCGCGCGTTTGGTCTATTTTAGTTACTTTCACAGCATTATGTCATACGGTATTTTACTGTGGGGTCGAGCGGCTGACATTGAATCCATATTTATATTGCAAAAGAGAGCTGTCAGAGCAATATATAAGTTAAGTCATCGAGAATCTCTTAGGGAACTATTTAAAAATATTAATATTAGGACAGTTTCTTGCCAATTCATTTATGAAAATATTATGTATGTAAGGAAAAATATACATCTCTTTAGTAAAGTCAGTGATAGACACAAATGTAATACGAGAAATAAAGATAAGTTAGATCAACCATCTTATAGACTAGCTAAAGTAAACTCATCTTTCATGGGGTACTGTGTTAAATTCTATAACAAAATACCTTGTGATATATTAAAACTAAATGAAGGTAAATTTAAAACTTTAGTTAAAGGCACACTTTGTAAACAAGCATATTACAAATTAGATGATTATATTCAAAATAAGAATGCTTGGAAACATGCTGGTCCTGCTCCATAGGGCAATCTTTAGGGTGGACAAAATCAAATTTGTTAATTTATATTCCTATTCATAGTTATTGCTTTTTTTTTTTTTAGAATTTGACTCACACACTGTTCCGTTGGTGTTGAATTAGGTATTTTACCTATGTTTGCAATATTTGTAAGTATGTGAGAACCATGTTCCTATATATCACATTCATAAATTTACCTGTTAATGCTTTTAATACTGTATACCTGTACGTAGTATAGTGTATAGTGCTATTCTGGGTGCATCGTCCTCACATATATGAATTTATTAATGTATGTACTTATGTAAATATTGTAAAACACTTTTTTTTAAAAGAGTAAGTATGGAGTTTCTTGTGCATTCTTCTCCATAACAAGCTACTTTTCCGAATGCACGGTAGAATCAATTTTTATTTTATGATTTGTTACTTTTAATTCTGACGTTCAAAAGTGCCGCTTTTTGGCCCAGTTGAATAAATATATTTGACTTTGACTACAAATAGAGAGAAAAATAGCCTTTGAAATACGTTATCTAGAGAAGAAACAATAAATATTTCAATCGTCATTATCCGTAGTTTTTGAGCTACAATCAGTGCTACAATCATACATATTTTCAATGTTGCACGGTAGTCGGGTAAAAAATGTGAAACAGTTTTATCGAGGAGGAATTGGAATAAAGTCGTTTTTTTTTTCAGCTAAATGTAATTACTTAGATCAAACAATCTCATTTGAAGAAAAACCGACGGACAATAAGGAATTTTTAAATTATAATATCTTTTCAATGTCTTTTTAAGATAGGAACAGCCAAATAATCTTGTTAGTATTTCTTTTCTGCTGTTTATCTTTATAATAACATAATCCCTATTATTATCCTGTAAACCATGTTTGGACATGGTTTACAGGATAATAATGTATAATACCAACCATGGATGGACGGCGATAAGTATGGTGTAAAATAAACACGCATATCGGTATAAAGTGATACCGCAAGATTACAGTAGCGCGTGATAGCCCAATTTGGAACAAAATGGCGGAAGCCTCCCCAAACTTGGCCGAACGCATTCTGTCAATAATGAGTCGTTTACCTTACTTATTGAATTACATCCAGCAAAGAACTACCCATCACTTGACACGTAATTTTATACCGTTTTTACATCATAACGATAAAAATATAGTTATCATTTTATCGAATTTCCCCCAAGCTATGCTGCAGATGGATGTGCAATAATCACACTGAAAAATAACAGTAATATTCAACTGTTATTTTATCGCGATAAAATTGCGATCAATGAAGAATTATTGGGCTAAAATTATACAGCAGTGAGGAAGGGGTATTATTTTAATGATTACTTTCGGGCAGAATTGAATATTCGAAATTCGAATTATGCTAAACCGACGACGCGATAACAAAGTGCGTTATTCGGTTTTGTTTTTGTGGTTTGAGGCTCTAGACAAGTGACATTCTATCATCGAAAGCGTGGCGATAGCGATTGAAAAAATGTCAAAAAATTATGGGAATGCCAAACATTATCGAAATGTCACGTCATCAATCCCGTACATTTTGGCATTTCAACTATCGCCATCGCTGACATCTAATGACTCTTGTCTAGAGCCTCTGTAATGTGTTGG
This sequence comes from Orthosia gracilis, assembly GCA_947562075.1. Classification (NCBI taxonomy): domain Eukaryota; kingdom Metazoa; phylum Arthropoda; class Insecta; order Lepidoptera; family Noctuidae; genus Orthosia; species Orthosia gracilis. Next base: position 7,532,067 of record OX387266.1, on the reverse strand, counting down.
AAGTATAGTTGTGAGTGTAATTGTGTGTGTGAGTTATAGTTGTGTTTCTAAATCATTCAAAATTGTACTTACAGAAAAAAAATACGAAAAGCTAAGGTGATGAAATGATTCAGTTAATAATAGATATTGTAACTAAGAAACAACACGTAGGCAGATATAACAAATTAACAAGTACAAATACGACTAATCAAATATTAATTATAGTAGTTTATTTGTACTGAATACGGGCTTTTACATACTTATTTGATGACGATTCGATCACGTAATCGGATCAAGTTTGTTGATTATGTTCGGTTTCAACGCTGTGATAGCTTCCGACATTTTCGTGTGATTTTCGGAACAGGTGAAAGTAATGACATTTTTGTTACAATGACATAAAGTCGGATGTCTGTCAGTGGGGCCAAGATAATCCCTTTAATAAGATCGCTCACGCAGGAACACGCCTTACCTGAGACTGCTTTGCCAATACGTTGCCAACCATAAAGACGATTCAGCTTGTAGTGCTTAGCTACTTTTTACCAGTCACAAGAAGAAAGGTAAAATTCTTTTAGTGTACTTTCAGTTTTTCTAGCGAGCATGGTATAGGGTCTATTCGTAGAGTGCGCATGATAATATAATCCGCTTTATCATATCATGCATCCCGCTTTATACGCTCAATTTTATTGATCATTTGCGATACTTACTATGATACATAACTACTCTACATCGACCCTTCTGCCCGTGGGTTTTATACCAGCTACTACAGGAATAAAAGTATGACAACAAAATAAAGGTACAGATTCATGTATATCCTGCTGTATCTATCTATTATGTGTCTATGAATACAAATGATTGGTCATATTCATCATATCATATCATATTTTCACTCCGGCTCATCTTTACGCAGCCTCCCGTATCGGATTGATGCAAGCTAATTTTACTAGTTATAATTATTTGTAAGTGGGATTATAATGTTTTAAAATAATATGGTTCAATTGATTGGATTTATTGATAACAGTAAGATTACGGGATGGAAACAATAAAAATAAGTATTTTGTAAAAGATTTTTATCCCAGAAAACAACTTTTATCACAATATATTGTATGCAAATGACACAGCAATCACTTACTTGCCTCGGACACCTATTTAAAAGTAATACGAAATTAACATAAATAAAATATCTCTTACGCTCGCTATTCCAAATGTTAATGTGTGAACAATTACTGATTCCTACCACAGCACTCAATTTGCTGGTCAGACAGCAATCGTTGGAAAAAAAAAACACTTTAATTGCGTACCCCTCTCATAGATTGAATATCAATAAAAGAAACATATTGAGGTTTCACGGCGACGCATTTTAAATTTCATTTTTGAGCGAGTTTTTTGTTTTTTTTATTTTGCTTGAAAGTTTGAACATCAATGTATGTTAGTTTGAAGTTGTCTTTAAACTAACAAACATATAGGTCATTAGTGAGCAAGCTTTTTTTTATTAAAGTCCTTATTATTAGGTTAAATGGCAAGAAAAACTTTTAAGAATTCTAGAGAATCGCCTTTTATAATAATTGTTTTAATAAATTGCACACACATCTATCTTATCTGCCTGAGTAAGGATAAAATACTTTTTGATTTGATAGTATACAGTGAATATTGAATCTCTGCCAGAGCGGTATTTGATCAGTGTAATAAGGGGCGATTCTATTGAAATTAGCCGGTCACAAATCCAGATTATAAATATGAACACTAATTAAGACAACATCAACACGTTTGACATTATACTGTCTAATAAAAATTACAGTGGTTTACCGCTAACTGTTCACGCGTCGCTTCGCGGCATTTAGCAGGTGTTAAATAATTACCATCGCTACAGAGTATCTATTAACGCTGTACGTATATAATTACCTGATTTATGCTTGTACCGTGAGATGTTCATTTGTTAAGATCTTACGATTATGTGAACATGGGTTAGGACAGTATCATAATTTTCTATGAGAATATTCTTACAAATTCGCAGTTGCCGAAAAACATCCCTTGGTGGACATGTGCCTCCACTAAATTCACATAGGATAAGTCAAGTTATTTAATCAAGATATACTGCCAGGTTACCTGCGAAATACCACCAGAAATAAACACCAAAACGTTGTTGGTGTTTCTTGAAGAGGTAGTGATATGAGAGAAACAAAATGATCAAACCTTATGAAAATACAAGTTTAGAAGAGGAGTTGAGGAAACTAGCCCAATACATGGGATTATTGTATTATGTCGAAATCATGAAGTTGTTGTCAGTTTAACACTAAATGATTTAGATTCAGTAGCGATCATTTTGATCTGCGAAAGCGATTTTTTGAATATCATTTACCATTTACTGAGTTGCCAGTTTAGAAAACAATTTTTTATTTAGGTCTGTAGGTTTAGGTATGGTCTGATTTAGCTTTAAGCGCCTAAGTAGCAGTCTTTTTATATATTTATATAAAAAGAATAACATATTTATCACGGACTGTAGTAAAAAGAAACAAAGTTAGTTCCTAGAGTGAAGACGGATGGCGACAGTTTTTGTGTTGCAGTTTTTCCTTGTAAATTAAAAGACTTTGTTCATTTTCTATACGTATTTATTATATTATGGTAACTTCTGCACGTATTTACTGCCGTATGCTGGCAGCATACGTCAAGCAAAAGCCTTCCGTTTCTGATTTTAAGAATTCGAACTTCAGACCTTGGCAAACTCTAGCATAAAAGCTTATCAAATTCATTTGAGTAGTTTAAACCAGTTCCAAGTCTTTTTTTTCAATTCAGACACTGCGCTTTACGTAAAATACAGTGAAGTCGTAATTGGTTTTAAAATAATAAAATAATGCTTTTAATAGATTTATGGCTACCACTACAAACCCTATTTTCATTCCCATATTATGTTGTAGTAAAAACAATTATCCTTAAATAAATCATAAATCGAAGCTAACAAGGTACATCACAACTCTTTACGTAGCGTAACTTCAACGTGTTAATCTCGATCATAGTGATGCATTCGATCTTCTTCATGATAACACAATGAGTTTTAATTTATCTTAATATGTTTTTATATTTAAATCTCTTGTTACTTTTTATTTATTACTTCCCTTGGTCATCCGCAGCTAGATTGTATATATTTAAATTGTAGGGTGAGATTACATTGTTAGTAATAGTTGTTAAATTTAATGTAGCGAATGGACAAGAATGGGTGACGATTTATCATCATGATTTTGCCATCATAATAATTTAAAAATGACAGATGAATTAGCACATTGGGAATAATGTTTTCGACTATTTATTGATACACATTCCCATTATAGATTTTAGAAAAGCATTTTATAAGGGTGAACTTGTATAGACAGGGTGTTTAGTTTCATACTGAACCAAACTAAAACCAAATTATTTTGTATAGACCTATCACGATGATTATTACTGCCGTAAAAAGGAATTATCGCATAAATTAGGAATAATAAATATAAAAATTTAACGAAATTTATTAATATTACTAAATTCTTGTTTGTGCGATTCAATTTATTAAGTTTATTCATCCATTATTTATAAATATAACTTTGGCCACGTCACTCGCCACAAAATACGAAAAGAGCTTGTAAACTCAAAAAACCGTGAAAATAAAATGCTCAGAAGAGCCAACAATAATTTCACGCCATCAACAGTGCGGGTTTAACTGAAACGTAATTTTCAACGGTTTTATAACGATGGCTTGCAAGCAAACACTTCTTAAATTTAAGTTATTTTTTTCGAAACACCAAAGTCGTTGGGAGGATTTTGAGATTTGAAACGAATGGATGAGTTATGGAGCGCAGTATTGTGTTAATTCTGAGCAAAGTTTTTTTTTATGTTGGTAACAATGTAAACAAGGGTTTGCACTTTAAGAGCATTTGCAATTGAGCCTGTCAAATAAATCCAGATGTAAAAAATAATTTTAAGCTCTTTATATTTCTGTAACAGTTTCACAAAACACTATAAAGCACAACATATTAGTAACACCAATAAACATATTCTAGTGCGTTTTGCGATGTTTAAGACAAAGTGAAAAAGCCTTATGACGAGCCTGTTTCTACTAACACCCTCATTGCAACAGTGTAAAATAGAAAATTGTATTGTTTTCTCGCTTTCCCCCAAGCGAGCTTTAACGCAAAGCTCTTGCTCTTCCTATTATTTTCGCTACACAAAATAATATCAAATGTTCTTTTTTTTAGCATGTTATATTTTTCATATGAGTGATAATTCTCAATTGTGCTAATTTTAAATGGGGCAATGCGTTCTAAAGTGTTTGTTATAAGTGACTGACTAATGTTTAAATGTGGTTCAGTTTCGCAATTTGTGTGCAGTAAGCAATTGAGTAACAATATGTAAATAACATCAGCCGATAACTGATCGACAGGAGTTCAAACAACACTTCTTGTAAAGAGACGGGTTTAGAAATGATGATAAGAAGTAATATTTTGTTACTAAAAAGGATATAGTTCAGTTTCCCCACGATAGTTTTAAATTTAAATAACCATTTAAGCACATTATAACAACACTTATGAACTTTATACTCGTAAAAGGCAGTATCAGTAAAGATTGCATAGGACTTCCACTCAACATAATTACGACCCAAGCTTTCCGTTCACCATTTCCTACTCACTCTCAAAACACCATAAAACAAATACATACAATTCAACGGCCTCAATCCGGATCTAATTACCCCCAAATTATATAAACGGGCTCATGACATTCATCAAATGTATTGTATGCCAAACTGACGGGTATTGTTTAAGCTGCTTCCATACGGACTAAGTCTGTGTTCTCGACGATATTTTGTGCATGTGCCTATTCGGAGTTAAGCATCGTAGAAGGAATGCCTTTGTTGTTCAATTTTATGTTCTTACGGTCTATTATTGTGTAGGGATGGGGGTGTTTGTTAAGAATTGCAGGTCGATATCGACAGAATTTTATTTATTTTGTTTTTGAGCTAAGGTGTGCCCAAACTTTACACTAAGAGTTGTTAATTTTGAAATCGGTTCATTATCGATCGTGATAGTAAAATTCTATGTTAATACAAATAAGTTTTTACTCAAAAAAAAATAAAAATAAACTTTTTAGCTTACCGTGCATTGTCATCCAAACCAAACGTGTATGCAAATTTCATTTTAATCGGTTGAGGATAACTGTTTTAAAATCCAGTTGCAAGATTTGACTCGAACAAACATATATACATAAAAGATAATAAAAAGCTTGTAAAAAGATATGAGACTTCTGCCGTTAGACGTGACAGTACGACTATTGTTGTATCATATTTTTTTTTTTTTATCTTTATTAATCATTCTTGCAAGTTCATTAAGCGTGTGTAAGTTGGAAGTCATTCAGGCTTATTTCATATTGTAATATTATTATATGCTATGCTAGTGCTACACGAACCTGTAAAGAAAATGTACGAAAATGTACGTTTGGATATAATAATTACTAGGAATTTCAATTATGATATTGTTGCGAGTACGAAGAAATATGAGGTTTTGTAATTTCAAAGATGTTGGCAGAGGTATTACTTTGAAACTAAGTACCTAATATTATGTAAAATAATGCAGGCTAATACTAGTAGTATAAGGTATTAATTTACAATTTCACTAGCTTTTAACTAATCACGAAAACATATAATTAGATAGTTGGGCAATTTCATAGAAGAAAATGTAATTTATTATGACCCACCTTCGACAGTAAGTACATTCTTAAACTGCGAACATAAGCTAGCACTATAAAACTAATTATACGCAAAATATTTCGCCGAGTTAAAAATCACAAGCCTTCTGAAAACCCTACGTAATAAACTCACTAACAAAACCAAAAAAGAAAAAGTTTTCAACTGCCACAAAACGACATACAAACATCCGCTTACAAGAACAAAACAGTGATAGTAGATTTTTCAAACTAAACCCTTAACTATAGTGTTAGTAGTTCTTAAATAATGTTAGTAAGAAACGTAAAAAAAATCAAATAGAAATCTGAGGTCATAACTCACATCGACAAAAATATATACAGAAAGAAGAAAAGAAAGAAAGAAACAATATTTATTTGTGACCCGCACAGGAGATACGAGATGCAAAATTACAAAAAAAAACAATAATAAAAAATTCAGCCAAGTGCGTGTCGAACTTTACACATGAAGGGTTCCGTACCAAACCGCAAAAAAACTGATTTATCAATATATTGGTATTTGTTAGTAAAATATACGTAATAATTAACATTACTACCTTATTTCAAGTTCATAGGTCAATGGGTAGTTAAAAAATCTTCGGAACAAAATTTTGTAAAAAAAGGCTGACATGGGTGGCTTCTTATTCTATTGTTTTACAATATTCTTTTTAAACAAAAAATACTTTATATATTTAGTCAACGAGCTCTAAACAACGATACCCCACTCGGTGGAGTAAGTCAAAATATATTTAAAAGAATATATTTTAAAAAAATATATTTTATTCATTACCCCTTTTAGTTGTATGAGACCCCTCCTAATAATATAAAAACATGTTTTTTGACAATCTGCATGACTTTAGGTCAACAAGATGCTTAAACTGTGAACATTTTAAGACCGTAGTTCCAACCGTTGGGTCGCTAAACCAGTGTGATAGACTATGAACAGACGGACAGACAGAATAGGATTCCGTCTGGACCCTTCGGCTACGGGTACGGGTAACCCTAAAAAATAAAAACCTCGTGTGAGACTAAACAGGATCGATAAACTACCCTTACCCCACCACTAACAAATACAAACAACCACGCCAGGTGTTCTTAATCCTTGGTCCAGATTCCTTCTCGACAAAGAGCCCGTTCATTTCTCGTCTAATATAGCGATCGTTGCTTGAAACTGAGATAGACGACTACGTAAAATCGATCCTTTATTTGATTTTTGAGGAATAATAATGAAGTGCCAATGACCTCAGGCGGCCAAAAAAAAATAACGGCTGCACGTCAAAGACGTTTTGGTTTTTTTTCCGGCGTATCTTTTTTGTTAACTTTTTCTTGGATTTTATTACAAATATGTCTTTTTTGTGTCCCTGATACCCGAATGGGTTTATTAAGTTATACTTTTCGATGGACAAGAATGTTTGTGTGTCCTTATTTCACAGTTGTTGCGGTATTTCGGGCATTTATTTATGTAGCGGTAGCTTGAATGAAACGGATCCATTTTCATCAGCTGACATTTTTATTATAGTAGTCACAGCGGATCTTTGTGTCTCTGAAGTTGGCTCTTCTAACCATTGCACAAGAAACAGTTTGTCATCGAGTATACTGCATAGAGTAAGCAAGATAACGATGTGACAAACGATAGCGAGTAAAAGAGACAGTTATACAATGCTATCTTCAACTTCAACATTGACACAAAAATGGCTACTACGCAGAGTCTTGCAGCCAATTCAGAGACACAAAGATCTGTTGTGAGCATTATACGTTTTCGTATATTTTTTTACTTAATTATTAACGAGGTAATGTGATAATTATTTAACTGTGATTCACTATTTATCTCGGTTTTGGTCTCTAAATACCAACAAGGTCAATCTTAGTCTTAATTTCTTTTAACAGAACTCCGATCCACTCCAATATCATTCGCTATGACAACGGATAAAATCTTCGATTAATGTCAGTAAATATCAAGTTATACGAGTATATTCATTATGTTATTAAGTTATCAAGTATTACTCAATTGCATAGCGTTAAATTCGAGAAAATTATTTTAAATATAAGAAAAACGCAGTTAAATAAACTTGTTTTTTTCGTATCATAACATCGCGCCTATACTCCCCGAAACTTTAGGCAGAGGTCGCACTCATTCCGCAGTTATTTTTAAGTTCCAAGTAATATAAGGCGAGCCTATAGCAACTAACCGGACACATATTCTGAATCCAGGCTACGACTGAGAAATACCATACGAAAAAATCTAGTACGAGTAACACTGGCTGACCGACCACGGCATTGTGACTCGGAGCTTTCCTGGCGGTCGCCATTGTTGATTCTGGCTTTCAGGAGACGCCGTGGTTGTTGGAAACAATGTGGTGGGCTTGCCCGAACCGGGAATCGATGTTCATGCTCAACAGTAACGCTTGCGAACACTAGACAAACGAGGCAGTCGAGGCTTGCATTTCAAATGCAACGTTTAGCCCCAAGAAACACACATGCATATCTTAGGACCAAATGTACCTACCTGCTACGATTCGAATAACATCTAACCTGCGCCATTTACCAACAAGTCATCCAGTTTTAATATCATTTAACATCACATTGATCCCACTTCCACTACAATTCTTATAGGACCAGTTCCTATAAGAATTGTAGTGGAAGTGGGATCTGACGTGTTCCTAACAAAGAGGACCACCCTATCGACACCTGGGTGTTATTCACGAAAATTGTACATAACGGATATGAAAAAAATATGAAAACAAATTTAATGTAACAGAAAAGATAACAGATAGGAATTTTTATAACACCTTATATATGCAGCTTTACCTTTTCATATCTGTTACGTATCAGAGAAAAGTAACGGAGAAATAACATATATGAACATTTAGCTCGTGTCTAACTTACAAACTACTTTGTAGAATCGTCATTAATTAGTTTTAAAAAATTCCTTCTACCGATTTCACTTCTGCAATCACGATTCTTTTCTCATAATAATATAAAACCTGGAAAGTACTTACCGAATTAAGATAGACCACGAAAACAAATATCACAAATAAATGTCGAATTATAACGTTACGCACAAAATTGATCGCACTGAGTGAAAAAACAAAATGGCCGAATTCACAGTCACGCCATCTGTTTACAGTGTTTGTTGTGTAATGTTGCCAGTAAATAATTTTATTTCTAAGTTGGAAATAATGTTGTAATACTGTAACCGAGATGAAAAACAGAGATGAATAGAATATTGGACTTCCATTTAATTATGTAAATAAAATATATTAAATACTCTTTGTTTTATTTATTATAAAGAATAATCAATTTTAATGGATTAACATACTAAAAAAATACTAATTTTTATACTAACACGATTAGATTTTATTAAATATATTTTTAATGTTACTAAAGTAAAAATGGACATGATGATTTGTTTATGAAATTTCTGTGGACACAATATAAAATTTGAAATATTTTAATATCTTCTACTTTCGATTACTTTACTGAGTATTATAAACTATAGTTCTATACTTTTAGAATTAGAGCGAATAAAATTGAGCTAATATTGAAATGGCAAATAAAAAATAATCGAGCTGGACGCGGAAAGGGAAGCAAATGTACAATTTTCGTGAATAACACCCACCTATTATTGTTGTACGATAGAGGGCAAAGATTTCGAATGAACCACCTTGACGTGATAATTATTAGATAAACTTGTCAACAGTGTTGTGGGAATTCATTTGTTGAGTTATCATTATGATATACGGGCCTGGTGATAATAAATTATAAGCTAGTAAATACTTATTATTACGATCTTCAAATGGTTTAATAAAATAATAGGAGATAAATAAAAATATTCCGAGTGTACTAAGGGTTACAACCCGAATTACTTAGGTCGTAAACCCAGTAAGGACCCACTCCGTGGGGGGGTAATCAAATCAACAGGATATGACGAGAGGTCTAAGTTACAAAATGATGAATAATAAAACCTATTGATCTGCCTCGCCTTTTCCCAACTATGCCTTACTATAGCAGCTACTGTGCAGCTGTGAAGCAAAATCTGTATTCAAATTTTAAAATTATCATGTAGGCGGTGTAGGTACTACTCAACACCTCTGCCAAACCGTTCATGGACTACGGGTATGACGATATTACGGTCTTCATAAACTAACGCCTTTTCCCATGGGGATAGGCAGAAACCACAGGAGCTCACCTGTTACGATCGTTATATTTTATTTTGACTTTGTTTATCTTCATACTTAGGTTTTTATAGACTTTGATATAAACAGTCAATTAATTAAATCTACAAAGGAAGTGACAGATAATGAGTGTTGGTACTCTTATGGTTTTTGACTTTGAGAGAAAGGGATGACTGAAAACCCGTTTGTCAAAACCGGATCAGTAGTTTCTGAGCTACGATGGAACATATATACTTGCATGCATATACGGTGACACTCATTATGCTTCATTTTTAATCGGGTAAGAATATTTCTTCGTGGTAATAATTACCCAATTTTTATTCCTAAACAAAGAAATAAATTACTAATGGTGGGCGGCATCATATTTAAACTGTCTTTTCACTTGGACCATACAGCTCTCGCTGGCAATCAAGTAGTAGGTAATCCCAAATTTCTCGGCATCTTAATTAAATTACCCACAAAGGCATCACATATTAATTTAAGTGTAGTCAATTAAGTTATTTGTATACTCATTTACTATTCACAAACAAACTCGGGCCTTTTATGAGTGCACTGTTGGCCCAGTGGACATTATAATAGCTCACTCTCACATCACATACCTACATGTATGCACGGACAATTTCCTCAACTCACTTGTCTTCCTTAATTTGCCCAAACCAAGAAGCATTCATACCTACATACACGCACTTAGGTAGTCATAAGTAGCGAACCGTCCTCATTGCGCGGAAGTCAGTAAACAATCTTAATAATACATTAAAAGACGTTAAGAAACGGAGGAAAACGGCAGAATTTTGGGGAAAGCAGAAATTGAAAGAATTTCGTTAAACGTCTAAGCACAACATAAGTAGATAGGTACAGAAGTAGCATACAAAGAGCGGAAACGCAGGCACACGTTGACACGTTTCACGTACAGAGAGCGCAAGCGAATTCGCGACTGGCATTTGTTTTGCCTCACGTATGCGTCTATGTGTGCGTGCGTCTGGTTTCGCTCGTTTTATGAAACCAATCTTCTGTATGCCTACATAATGTGTCCCAAGTTTGCTACAATTTCTTAACGGTTGTTTGAACAGGAGTCATACGCAAATATCTTCTAATGATCAATAAGAGGCGTCGCCATTTGAAGATATGGTGACGTTATGGGAGAAGTACGGGTGATTTTGTCGTAATGGTGTAATGTTAAATGTGTAAGAACGTATTCTGGGTGATAAAGATATGGAATACAGTGATATTATTATGAGTTTTTACTGTTATTTTACTCAATGCATCTCGATAATCACAGAGAGGAATAATGAGTCAGCCTGGTAACGGCTTGTAAGACCATTGTGCTTATTGGTCAGAAAAGGGAACCAAATTAAATGCATTAAGAAAATACACTGCAAGCTACATCTGCCTGCTTAGGTAGTTATTGAGCCTATTTTGAATCCAGTCTTCAAGTTAAAAGGGAATACCGGACATTTCTTCTAAGCAAGCATGCACCATGGTCGCGGTCGGCAGCATCATTGCACTAAGCATAAGTAAGTAAGATAATGGTTAAATCCCAGAACATAATCTATACTAATATTATAAATTGGAAAATAGCTCTGAATGTCCACTAGTAACCTTTTCACGTCAACGGCTGAACGGATTTAGATGAAACTTGGCACACAGGTACACCGTGTCCTTACTTTCCCGCCTCTTTGCCGATGAGCATCAGTTGACGCCCTAGGTTCAAAGACCGGGTCTAACAAAGTATTATTGGTTTTTCCTTCTAGAATTTCTCAGCAGCTCGGCGCTATATCATGTTCAATTTCCATAACCTAGATATCAACTAACACCTTAAACGAAATGAGTCTCCCAGTATTAACATTTTTAAAATATCAACTAAATCCAGTATGATGCCGTCATTAACTGAGAACCCGGTTAGAATAACACAGATAAACTGGATTAACTGGAACCTTGTTCGTTACCAGATAGTGTTAAGTCTGTGATTCTTATTTAATGCCCGTAATCTGAGATTAAGAATGTTTGCCTTCATTTGAGTGGTGATATTTGGAGCATGGCATGATTAATTTAAGTTTTTGTTGAAAAATACCCTATTCTAAACAATCTGCCATGATTACAACTCAATGTGAACTTAGCGATTTTTATTAAATCAGAAACGAACAACGCAGTGACTTAATTTTCACTTCGTTCAATATCAGTGAAGCCTTTTGTTGATCTGTTAAAGAAAATAAAACCTAAAGGATAATTAATAACATCTATCATCTCGATAATAGAATTATAAACACAAGTCACCCGAAACTTCACAACAGTCACACAAAAAAACCTAAAACATCCACCGTAAACTAAGTAATTTCATGGCTTATGCCCGACAAAACCGTAAAACTAATGGAGAAATATTGTTAAAACATTTAACTAAATATTTTCTTAAATAATGGTCGTATACGTTTATTTATGAGTATGGCATCCGTGGGGGATCCTGTAGGAACGCTTAAACGCTACTTGGAGGACAGATTTTTTTGAGAAGGGATTTTTTCGACTTTTCCTGCCTCTAGGGACGATTCTTTTACGGTTTTTGTGAAGATTACGGTCTTTATTTAATACTGTTTTGTGTTAGAGAGATTGCTTTTGGTTGCTGTTTATTTTGTAAAATTACAGAAGTTAGTTTAGTGACATCAGTTAGTTATCAGGGCCATATAGGTTCCCGGGTTCGATTCACGGGTCGGGCCAAGTTAATGGATTTTTAATCTGAAATTTCGCAGAAACAGCCCGAAGTCACAATTTATGCTCAGTAGATGTTGATTATTACCTAGGCTCAATCTCTATTACATGGACTTTACAAAGCTGGCGACTGACGCCTCTACCTTACCTTTTCTCTTGAATATCGGCGTGATGTTATATTGTAAGACAGTAACTTCTTTGGCAGTCTTTTTTATTGTTGTCAAGGGCATTTGGGCGCACGGCTCGGTTTCGCGCTTCGCCAGCCGAGCCGTGAGTGAGTGAGCGAGTTGAATAGTTGACTGCTGCGCTGCGTATCGTGATGCGATTCCCGCACGGAGCAAATATTTGTATAACCTACAGTTAGTTGTTCCGGCTCTGGTTGTTTGTGTATGTGAGTTACGCATCAACGATACAGGAGAAATTCCTAGGAGAAAGTCCCTCTCAGAAATTATCAAAATTATGAATGACAACAGGAAAATAAAACTGCCGCTATAAGCCCTGTCTAAAGCCCGGAACGAAGTAACCTATTTGATACCACACCAACTATGACCAATTCGGTTATTTATTAACGAGTGACATGGGGTCGTCGGATAAAAAATAGCCATAATAGTCAACGTGATTCGACAATCGCTAACGTATCGGCTCTTATAAAGTAGGAGGCTGACTCTCCGTGAACGAACTGCTCTAGTATTGTCATTCGCGGAAGGGCTCTTTAGTAAAATGCAAGATCTTACCTACCTAGGACGCCGTAAAAAGCGGTTCTGCCTCTTTCTACAATTATTAAGTGCATAAATATCCTCATTTCACGTCATAACATAAAACAGGTCTTACGTCAACGCCATGTTTGATCCAATTAAAACTCTCTAAAAACTTTGAAGCCGAGAGAAACATGCCTCGAAGATAATTTAGGTCATAGCTTCGTTGGCTCACGAAGTATTAAAAAATGGAGGATTGATAACACTTTTCAGGTTGATACCTATAAGGTTCCCAATGCGTCGATTTTGTCAGAAATGTATAACGTTTAAGATTAATTTTAGTCAAATTCAGAATATTATCGCGACAAATCATACGAAATCTTGCGGTATTCTGTAATGAGTTTTAATTTGTTACGAATTTTAATTAGCAAAGAGATGAGGAAGTAAGGATTTCTAATAATGTTTGTGATTTTCATTACGTGGATATTGTTCGTTGATTAGGTTTATAAAATTTGAATCAATTACGATACTGGTCATAACAACATTTTAAAGTACAGAACATACTCAAACTGCTTTCGTTTAAATAGACCATCACAGTAATATGATTATGTTCAAATCTGTACACAAGCAATATCCTAGACTAAAACAAACAACATATAAAAAATCTTTTGCTGCGACAGAGTTTCAACCCTAACCATCCATAAATCTAAATATCTTTTTCTTAACTACATTTGTTGGCGGATGCAGCTGAGAGTAATCATGTTAGCACTCCATTCCTTCATACTCCATGACTCAAGTTTTTATATTCCTTTGAGTATAAGCTGGATAACGTTCTCTGTCGTTCGTTTACTGTTTTATACTGATTCTGTAGAAACTTGGTAGTAAAATTCGAAGGAAGATTTAAAATATTTTTAAAGGGATGGCGATGTACGAGTACAATAACAAACTCTTTAGTTTGGTATTTTTATACCAACACTAGAATTTCTTACTATGTTGCTCCTCTATTGTTGAAAGTGTGACTTTTATTCGTAATGAGCTAGCTTTTGACTTCGATCTCGGCTGATAGAATGCAATGGATGCGATCTCCTATTGAAACAAGAGAGCCCAGAAGATGCCTGTTCACTCTAACTTTGAAGGAAAGGGTCATGAAATGTCACGTGGTCAATCCCAGAAATTTTGTACTTTCGACCATTCGGTATCATTGATAGAATATCACTATGTAGAGACAAATGTGGTTATGATTTCGTAAGTAAACCGTACCAAACACCTCTGCCTATCCCTTCGGGGAATGAAGGCGTTTTCGACGATCTTCTCTTAAAGTAAGGTGGTTATGAACAAAAATCTCTGATGAAAAAACAGACGGACACGGAATAATTATCTGTGTGCTATACAAATATTTGTTTTTTTGCGATATTGTACCCGTGGCGCAGAAACCAATCAATTCACTACTGTGTTACCCGTGCAATAGCCGTATTTTTTGTCATTTTGCAGTCTAAAGATTATCTAACATTTGTTGATGTTGAAGTTGGTAGCACTGCTAGAGACGGCATTTTCAAAGCGTTTCAACCAAACTAGGCGTGACAATGAGTGTCACCGTATGTTCCCTAAAGGCTGTGACAATTCTGACTTTGTCTCAGACAACCAAAACTTTTGCTCAGTACACATTACGAAGACAAGAAGTGAATCAGTCTGCCTAGCCTTTTCCCAAGTATGTTGGGGTGGCGTCCAGTCTGACCTGATGAGTACTAGTATTTTATATGGAGCGACTGCCTATCTGTCTACCACAATCAAGTAACTAACGTAACGCGATAACCCTTGAAAAGCTTGATGTCACAAGCATAGACACGATTATTGAAGAGTAATAACTTGATCACTCTACGCTGATAGTGCACGCTAGAAATATCGTATTCACACTAGACTTGAAACCTCTTGTATTGTTTCTTTTTTCCACATAACTATGTTAAAAATAAATTTATTCAATCGCAGCCCACTACTCCTCAATTTTTTGAAACCTAATATCGTTATTGGTGAGGAATTTGACCTAGTAAAGATTTACCTTTGACGGTTAAGTAAGACCTGTAGAACAATATGGGGTGTATAGTGATTACAATGTGTAAACATTTGCACAATATCTATGGACCCTGGTTTAAAATACACAAATCATACAAGTATTTGTGAAAAACCTAACCGTGGTCGTTTTCACATTTTTGTATACATTTTCTTTGACACAAATATTTATTGCCGTATTTTTGTTAATGATGGACTGTATGTTTGATATTTGAGGTCATTGCAACATCTCTTTTCTTCCATACTACAATTAGTCATCATCTCAGTAGTAATCCCGTTTCTAATTTTCATCTTTCGCGGGCGCACGGTTGGCGCAGTGGTTGAGCGATTGATTGCTGCGCTGCTTGTTGCGGGTTCGATTCGCGCACGGAACAAATATTTGTATGACCTACAGATAGTTGTCGCGTAGACTATACATCGTTTCTATAATCTTTCCTTACTCTTATAGCTATCCACACTCATACTCAAATCTATTCTCATGACATCCCCTTAACAGTAATATAGAAATATGGTTATGTTAAATAACATGACCATACACAAATGCATGACAAATAGAAAAACAAACGATAACTACATAAACGTGTTTGTCTATCAAGCCAATAACAATAAATTAATCTGCACTAGTATGACAACGATTTTAACACGACCCGAGACAGTCCTGGCGCCAATATAATTGCGATCAATCCTTGCCATAGAGCAAAGAATGGACTTAACGGCAGGAGACGGTATCCATATAAATCCTACTAAGACCTCGTCTCCGGAGACACGGGGCGTCGCACGTCGCACCGCGTGACGCCCCCGTATCTCGGTCAACGAGGTCTATAAACTCGTGTTATAAATAGGAAAGAAATTCTGTGTGTTACCCTTTACCCAAGTCTTAACCGCTGAACGGAAGAAGATGAAACTTAGCATACGGCTAGAGCGTGTCATGGTGTACTAACATAAGAAATTTTTGATCTCCAGTATCCTTTGGCCTTTGGCTTATTTTAGCATTGCACACAGTGGAAACCGCTGGCAGAACCTAGTTACTAATAACATTACGCACAACGCAATATGTGCCCAAGCACAAGTTTTGACTATCATAACCATAGCCAGAACTGTCACAGGACGTCGATTTCTATGAGTGACACTCACTGGTGGTCATCATCTTCCTGTTCTTGTCCCATGTTACTTGGGGTCTTTTCTTCTTCCATACCTTCCTGTCCCCCGTCACACCATCACTAACTCCCTTTTCATTCATATTACTCCTCACACAGTCCATCCATCTTTTCTTTGGCCGTCCCCTCCCTCTTCCTCCACTCACATTTATATTCATAACTCTTCTTTTAGTAACATGCGTTTCATATCTCCTCGTCACGTGACCATACCAGCGTAAACTGTTTTCTTTAAACTTTTCTGTCACTGGCACCACTTTCAAACTTCCACTAATATACTCATTTCTCACTTTATCCATTCTCGTCACTCCGCACATCCATGTCAATATTCTCATGTCTGCTACATGCAATCTCTTTTCATCCATCTATTTCACACCCCAACATAATGATCCATACAGTACGACAGATCTAATCACAGACTCGTAAATTTTCCCCTTTAACTGAAGGGGCTTCCGTGGGTCGCAAGTTGTTCCAGCGACCTGTCGCCATTTCATCCATCCCGAGTTGATCCCGTGCGTTACGTCTGGGTCTAAGTCGCCATCCCCTTGGACAACCGACACTACCGGTCGTCGGTACCGGCAGTCGGAGCAGATCGGTATGGGTGTTCTAGCGAGAGCTATAAGCACGGATAGACCGCCAAAATCGCAGAACAAGTATTTTGTTTTGGTTCTGTTCAATTTCAAGCCAACATTCTCCACTCTGTGCCACCACACCTCCATTCTGCTCTTGACCTCTAGGCCACTCTCGACCACTAGCACAATGTCATCGGCAAACATCATACATCAGGGTGCCCCTTCCTGTATGTTCGACGTCAGAGCGTCCATTATCATCAGGAAGAGGTAAGGATTGAGAACCGACCACTAACACCAGTTTTGTGTTGCTAATTTTGACTATCTAGCAGTGGCGCGCGGCGTTTGCTCTGTGATCCACGTATTATTTATAGATACCAATAAAGATTGTAGATAGCAATAATGATTTCGATAGCAATTATTATTTATTGCTTTTTCGATTGCTATTTGCCACTTGTTTATATGTTGTTTATTGCGGCTCAAAGAACTTCTATAGAATTTTCCATGTATGAGTTATGGGTAAATGTAAGTGAACGTTAAATTAAGGGCCTGTAGCTTTATATTATTACACGACTATCAATAAAACCCAAAAAATAATACAACTGCGCCACGTGAGCATGTTAGGAACCATAAAATGACAGATAGTTAAATATTTGGAAATGCCTAGCTAGAAACTGTTATTATAATTTCTTACAGATCCATAAAGTTTTTCAAAACCAAATCAGAGTAGGACTAATATCGGAAACGAAGCCATTAAAAATAATTGAACATTTACAATTATAATTGCCGGTATGTGATTGTCAGAATGTTAACGAACGAACACCAAAGTACTTATGCCGACGCCTGAAATTTCTTAATCTCCAAGCTCCCAGAAATCCTAGATATGTAGAGGTTAGTTTGTTCTACTTGCATAACTCCAAGTTAAATGAGTCAGTTAATTAAGTCTTCATGATAGTTCTATAGTTAAACTTAGGGCTTCTTCGATCCCGAAAGATCATGTCGGCTGAGAAAAAAGAGAATCTTACTTCGAAAAACTTGAGAAGAAAAACAATTTAAAATTATTAAATTTATCTACAAACAATTGGTGCATTAATGAATGATGACTGTTTTGATAAATTTTTCCATATCAAAATCAAGTACATTCCCTGCTTGATCATAAAGCGAATTCTTGCCCCTTCTTTGACCACCGACACTTGTTAGTGAATATTGCCACTAACACTATCCTTCGATGACGTTTTGATGATCCCAATGATAATCATTTATTACCAAGAAAGATGGTGACGTGTTTCATGCTCTTAACACTAAATCAGTACTCCCAATTCTCCAGGGAAAGCTAAGACTAACAAGGGTTCTTCCGTCGGAAGCATAAAATATAAAAAAAACAGACATAACACATTAAGAATTTTTACTACCCAATAACTCTGGCACATCTTATATTCATCGCGTGAATACAGTTTCGTCTCGAATAGAGTAGATGTAATTAAAATTTAATGTTTGTACAAAGGGGGTGAGTTTTCATCCCTTTCGTTTCTAATTTAGGTGTATATCCGTGGTTTGTGTGTTAAGGGATAAAATTCTATGGGTCAGAAAATCAGGACTCTATTTTGTTTTGAATTTGAGTTGAATGAGGGTAATTAGAGGGCAGCGAAAATGTTATGTTTTGTGAAAAATTGTGATGATAACGTAGTTGCTAAATTAGTATTTTGTATGCGCTGTTTCGAAACATAATAATTGAACTAATAATTAACATAATATACCAGCGGCTTCACCCCCGTGAAAGTTAGAAATTATCCTAAGAAAACATAATCCCGGAAAAAAAAAGTATCCCATGACATGGCCTACACGTGTGCCGTGTGTTTATCCAAATCTATTCAGTCGTTGAGACATGATGGACTTACAAACATCCAGAAATCCATTCAGACTTTCATTTTTATACTATAGTAGCCTAGGATGATCTTAACTATGGACATAAAATTCTGACGTCAAATATTTAGAAATACTTCACTAGTTTCCAATAAACAACACAAAACCCGACTGCTTAAAAAGCGAACTAAAAAGACGTAAACAAGATGAAAATCTTGCTGTGCAGTCGGTGGATACATATTCACGATCTGGCTGACTAAAACCAGATGTATCTTCCGACTGCACAGCAAGATTTTCATCTTGTTTACGTCTTTTTAGTTCGATTTTTAAGCAGTCGGGTTTTTAGATTTTTTTAAATAACTTTTTTTATTTACAACTTTTCAGTTCTTTTTTTTGAATTAGGTACATTTAAACATATAAATGTTATATATTTTTGAAATCACTTTTAAAACCCTTTACTTTGATACTTTAAAAAAAAATGTGGTCTCCCACAATATGGCGCCCAAAAGCGACAGTGACACTTGCAGGGTTAATACGAATCGATTGACGTAAGAATCATCAAAAACGGCCAACACGTTTGATCTCTAGAACGCCACATAGGAACAGACATACATACATACAGACATACATACATACATAGACTGATAAACACATTACCCTCCTTCGGCAGTTGGGTAAAATACTCTTTAAAAAAAAAACAATGTAAAATAACGAGACAAAAATGGGTGCGACAGCAAAATCCGCCTCTCCGACCATTACATTCATTCAAGCATTACTTTAATTTGAAGCTGCCTTAAATTTCCGGCCAACATGGCTTTGAACTTAACTCTCTGTAAGCACTGAACCGAATAAATGAATTTAGAAGATCTTTTGCTATTAGTGAGAAAATACCAGCTTTGAAATGATTTAAATGTGTGTAATTGTTTCTTGTTAAGTGTAATGGCTGTGCCTTGAGATACGGTTGAGTTAATACGAGTATGTTAATACTTATAAAAAATTTGTCTGTGACTTTAGCTAGGAATTATTTGTGTGAATGTGCTGGTGACGGAACCCAGATCCTTGGTCACAGCAGCCTTACCTACGAAATTTATTAGTTTTTTTTTCAAGCTAATATCATGACGCAGCTGGTAGTCAATTACGTGGAAACATAGCAGTCATTCATGAGACTACTAATATTCCATATTATTTTAATTACTCATCAAAGACAGCCAAGAAACCAGAAACACTATCAAAATCAAAATAAACAGGTTCCTAAAAAAATAATTTAAACTCCTCTTAAACAGCAGATCACGTAGACGTCCTTAAAAAATGATGTCCTTGGGGGCCCGTGAGACTAACAACACCTTCCAGCCTAGATACATATAGATTCATGTCATGCTGCAAAATATTGCAGCCGTAAAATACAGATGGGGTAATGGGGGGGGGTCAACATTTTCGCGAAAATGAGGAGGAGAATATGTGGATAAAGTGAACTCTAAAAGAATGCCTTTGGGGGACATTAAATCCAAAAGTGTGTTTAGGTGACGCAAAAAACATGAGTGTGATGTAGGGCACCAAAAGGTTAAATAGTTTCTCGAAATACTAAAAGTGGATCTCTAGAATTTGTTTGAAAGTGCTAATCTCTCAAAGTACCATTTGGATTTGATAAATATTGTTTTCATTTGATATCCCAATTATTGAAAAAGGATACAGACAATTTAAAACTAGCTGTCCCACTCGGCTTTGCTCCCGTCAACTGGTTACGTACCTACCCATCTACCCTACCTACCATACCCTACCTACACTACATACATGATTGTTGCGTAACTTTAACCGCTTACGCAGCGCACGCAACGGAAGCTCTCAAAAAAGAATATTTTTTAAAAAAATTTGCACATTCTGCTAAAATTTATACTGAAAAAATACAAAAGGTTAAAGTACTAAATGGTTGTTATCGGAAAGGAATCTCGTACTCAATCCTAAACATTTTGGCTTTTCGACAATCGATTTCACTGATGTGGCAATGGCAGCGTTCTGGGCACGTTTTCCATTGACATAGATGTGGACGATTTTTTTGAAGCGCAATGAGCCTTTTTCACTCTCCTATTTGTATTTGTATATAGGCTTGTTTTCTTCTTTAAGAATATTAAATGGTGTATACTATATAAATGTTAATATATTTGTTACATTAAATAAACAATAAAACATTTCGCTGATAGAATGTCACATTTTTTGCATTGTTTATTTGAAAAATATCCAAAAGTAACAACGTCATAAAATTTAAAATTTAGTACATTTTTTTTTGTAATCTTTTGGCTCGCTTTACATTTTGCTCCACATTTTTCTTTTAAAATCCAAGTTCACTCTTATTGAAACTCTATTCTTGGGACATAAAGATTATATTTTGGAGATAAAGCACTGTAAACTAGTATGATCCATATTCACCAGGGTACAAAAAAAAATCCAATCTATTTTAGAAACGTTTGATTTTCTTTGAGCAAACAGCCCAATAATTCACTTTGAGTTATTATTACCCAAAGTGGGGGCCCTGAAGTTCAACAGCGCTTCAAACTAAATTTCAATATATCAGAAAGCTTCTCAACACCAATTAAAGCTAAGCTTGTTAGATTTTGCTGACTGAATTTGCTTATATTTTCAAGGGTTGCCAACTTGTTAGTTGGAAATTCTTCCGAGTAAAACTGTTAATAATATAATTATATCTAATGAAAATATGTAATAGGACAGTATTTGGAACTGGCAGGTAATAAGAAGGTAATTAGAAATATTGTGCTGCAGGTATATAAAATTAAGTTTATTCTATGTTACGTCAAGAGTGAATCAACCATCAGGAGTGATATAATGGTAAAACGCGAGCCCATCAAAACTTGAAAGAAATAGAATCTCTGTTTTAAATATCGAAAACGAAAGTAGCGTTTAACGAACTAGTTATTTATGGTAGTCAAGTAAATTGTGAAAATACATAAAAACATAATAATTAACTTCCGTCTCCAAAATTTCTTAAACACAACACAGAGCAC
The DNA here is from genome assembly GCA_947562075.1 of Orthosia gracilis. Taxonomy (NCBI): domain Eukaryota; kingdom Metazoa; phylum Arthropoda; class Insecta; order Lepidoptera; family Noctuidae; genus Orthosia; species Orthosia gracilis. The sequence continues at coordinate 7,510,148 of OX387266.1, read as the reverse complement.
ATTTTATGAAATCAATCGTTTCTAATACGAAGTCCCGTTTCAATCCAAAGCTGTAAAAAAATACAAACCAAATTGTTTCCCATTAAACATTGTGAATAACTCAATCATTGCTAACTTCGGAGTTATAAGGCATTGCATTGTATTATTATGTCGCAGCTCTACGAAGTGCGTTTTTATTGACGCGTTACGACAATCGCAGTGCGATACATCAGCGGTTTTTTACGGAGACAGCGCACATTTAATGGCCACTTACGAGAATGTCGGGTGCACTGATGGTTTTTCAATAATTAAAAATATTTTTGTTAATTAAAACTTTTTGCAATTCATATTGTTTCATGGCAATAAAGTATTAGCAGAATTATTTTGGCAGTGTTCTTGCATTTAATTTGTGCCTGAATTTAATGAATTTGTGTTTTTAACCAACAGAAAAGCCTTTAATATTTAATTAAAATACCTATAGCCTCTTATCCCCATGAGAACTAAAGAAACCGGCATAGAATTGTTAAACTTCGCCTTAAAAAATGGTAGGTTGGCACTAAAGGATAAGGTGGACCGTCGACCTGGTGAGTACCACTAATGTCCGCTGGATGCATGAGCATAGTATCGATCAATGTGGCAACACTTGGGGGACGCCTATACCTTTCTGACAATGATGATGATGATGAGACTTGGTCCGATACTAAAAGTTGTTTATTTTCACGAATACTTTCAACCGCTGAAAGATTGTCTCAAAAGTCACCCTGTAGTTGACGGACTCTGTTTTCCTTGAACAGGATCGAGAGCTAGTTCTTAAACCTTATACCAACCGAATATCAATCTAATAAAACAACATACCTATAAATCAATTTCACAGGACGGATAAACAAACGAAACCTAGATCAATAGTATTAAGGGTGACAATAGCACCAGTATTCCTAGGACATGATTGATTGACCCAAACAATCAGACCAGCCTGCAGACTGCGAAATATACTAGAATGGATAAGCCTGATTTAGGTGCGACAAAAAATATTACCGAAATAAATAAAATATGTTTATTTTAAAGAAATAAGTTTTAGCAGCTTGTGAAATAGATTCGATATGGACTGTTTTTGTTATTTATAAGCAAAGTACCAGCGGCTTCGCTCATGAGACAGTCCTAAATTATTCCACAGGAAGTTACTACGGGGATAGAAAAAATACCTATATTCTATGGACCATGGTCTACCTATGTTTCTTATATCATCCATTTTTTTTAATTTGGATTCTTTGGATTCTGACATTACATTATTTATTAATTAAAACTTTATGCACGTGTACAAAGGCGGACATAGTGCATGTAAATCCCTTAGATTATAGACTTTGCAAAAATTGTTACAGCTGATAGAATGGCAGTTTGTTTAGTTTCACAAGCTAATATAAAATGGAGAGAAGTAATATACTTTCCTCGTTGCAGAGGAGATATTAAGAGATAACAAATTAGTGATATAGAAAAATATTGGGTACTTGGGTATACAGTACCCATTATCACATCACTTATCATAAACATAAACATATAAACAAATCGGATGTGATCGGTTGCCGGCAGCTGTCGGGTGTAGGGTAGCTACTCGTACGGGGGAAATAATCGTAGTACATTAGTATGGGAATGTATTATGGAGTATGCAAGAATTGTAACAGGTGGCGGTCTGCCTACCTCCATGCGAAAAAGGCGAAGCAAGGGAAATCTAAATAACTGTCGTGCTATGGCCACAAAGAAGAAGAAGAAGAGATTTGCCAGTTACAAGAATAGGTATTTCCATTCAATTTCAAAACGTCAATGCTGTCCGTCTTTTGGGCATTTCTCCGAATGACAGTGATGTGGAAGAGCCCTTAGAAGCCGGAGGAAGTCCTTGGGTTTTATTTAAGTTTGATATAAATTGAAGGATTATTTAAGTCCATGATTTCTTACAACTGAAAAATCGAATCGAAAGCTTTCTCGTAGTCAAAAAACGCTAAGCAGAGAGGCAGGTCCTATAGTATGTGTAATAGTGAAATTGTTGACTCTCTGCATGTGTTTGGTCAAACTGTAAGTGCATTGAGTAATTGAGATAAATAAATAAATGTAGCCCTTTCGCGTGTCACTTCCTAACAAAATTTGTTCGTACTGTGTAACCAACAGTCAGCTGCAAACATTGTTTATAAAGAAAATCTAGAATCAAAGGCAGTAACTCCACATTTTTCATCTCACATTTTTTTCTTTTTTATTCTAGTGTGAAGCCGGGGCAATACTGCCCCACTGCAAGGAAGAGAAGACACGAATTTAAGTAAGAAGTTGATTTATTTGAATATCTATTATAATTGTTAGAATGATAATGTTATGTATTTAAATAAAAAAAGTTAGTGTCCGGTACCAGGTGCACTCCCCAAAAGTAACCGCTTCAATATCGAATTCATAAATAAATGTAAGATTTTTTATTGAACCGAGTCTCTTGGACTTCTCAAAGAGAGAAGCGAGATGAAATTGAAAATTAACATAATTGAATTAAAACTGTTGTTCAAGACAAAGTTAGCGTTTTGTTAATAGGGTCGACTACCAGCGTTTGATTAAATACAGCGTGTTGTTTTTAAAGTTTAAGATTCAGATAAATAATTCGCATAATTTTTTTCTGGTAAATTATATGCCACGGAAACTAATTCATAACACTTTAAAACGTGTAAAACCTTGTTATTGGAAAGTCTATAAATTGTTTATTAGTCAAGTTCAAGAGAACCTAATAGGTCGATAAATGTGTTCCTTCTGTACCTAAGAAATATCTTCAAAATACCATATCTTACTGTCAAACAATTCTTCACAGTCATTTTCTTCGCCTGGAATATATAAAATAAATATCAATGTATTTAACGCAGTGTAGCTAGAGTGAAAATTGACACAAAACAGATACTACAACTAAAATAAAACAACCTGTACATACAACACGAAGCAGAAAATTAATTTCAAAGCATAGACAAAGTGATAATTAAATATAGAATTTTATATTATTCGGGAGCTTCATTATAGTTTACAAAGAGTTCTCAGAAATATTCGTTTGAGAAATAATGTTATAATTTTGTTAATTTATTTCAAGTAGTTTAGACTATCTTTAAAAGTTAAACGGAAAATAGCACGAAATACTTTGAAAAAAATTACAGTCATGTTTACTTTAGACTAAACAGGTACTTATGTGCTATAATAAAACACGCTGCGTCACTCGGAATTATTACAACACCGTTAGAAGTTATGTTTTTTATATGTGGCCTAAAATATACTGTAAATTATTAATAATCTAATTATTTTTGTACGTTTTCTTATCTAAAAATCGAACCAACTATAATTGAATTTGTATGCCAGATCCAGGTCTATATGATCGTGGTTTGACCTACTTAGTGGCATGCAGGTATCAGAATTATAGTAGCGCAGAATTTGGTATACGGATAAACTAGAGAAATATATCCTGTAACTTCTACACAGTTTTAATTCGTTACGTAAGTTACGTTAAGTACTTCTCTGGACTTAAAAGGAAACACTGAGTAGATCCTAGGTCAGTTTTTGTCATGTCACGGCCATGTCCGCACGATCACTGTCGCTATCCATGAACCATATCGACACCATACGCAACACTAGAACTGCACCCAGTACCAAAAAAAGGTACTTGTGTATCATTTTAAGTAAACAAATCATGACAAGGTCCGACATACAGATATTAGTGCAGTTACGGATAGGATGTTAATATCAGATTCCCTCTTATTTTCTTTCTTTTCCCGCAAAATATTACCAGTTTCATTTTCTTTTTTCAATATTGTAGACGAGAGAAGAATTTTCCTAAATGAACAAAGAAACGTTGGTGCCAACTCCAAATAAATTGAAACAAGGACAAGAGAATGGTTAATTCTCATTTACGTGCAATTCCTAATTGCCTGTTTATAACAAACTTCTCCGTTCAACTTTCTTGCGATACTAACCTTTAATTCCACCATATGTAGGTACGACCATGATGTTTCCGACTCAAAGAAAATGGCGCATGTTCGAGATTGCCAAAACGCAAAACTTTGTAATTAACGTTATATTTATCTACATAATAAGTGTATATATTGTAATGTTATAAAGAAGATAAATAGAAAAGACTCATCCCACACAGGATTCATTTTCACCAGCGTGGATGCTGTGCTCTTTGACTACAGACATAGAGACTGAACTAACCCTTAGGCCGGACCTCCACCAAAGCAGAGATGTGTGCGGTGTGCTGTGTGCTGTGCGAGAAGAGATGTTTTTCAGCTCGGAGGACTCCACTAAAGCGGAGATGTGTGCGGTGTGCTGTGTGCTGTGCGATAAGAGATGTTTTTAGGCTCGGGTGCGAGGCGTTGAGTGCTTAGTGCGTCTCAAATAACTGTTGCCAAATTCCATAATGAAAAATCGCTAAAAATTTATTAGTCGCTAAACAATGAAAAAAAGTCGCTAAGAGCTCTGAAAAATCGCCATATCTAGTGACAAAATCACCAAGGTGACAACACTGCCGGTGGGCGGGCGCGAGGGGCTCTGCGGGTTGCTGGCGGGCGAGAGGGGGAGGATGACATCGCTCACTGCACGCCGCTCACAACTCTCGTCTCCACTGAGTGTCGTCCGGGCACAACTCACATCTCCGCTTCCATCGCGCCATACAAATATTACACATCTCCGCACAGCGATCTCCACTGAAGCTGAGCAGAGAGGAGATGTGTCAATAACACAATTCTATTGGTTGTTTAAAAAACATCTCCTCTCCGCTCGTCTCGTCTCCGCTTTGGTGGAGTCCCGGCCTTAGTTCGCTCAGACAAGTCGAAGCGAAACTACGCACGCGACGCGTCTAAGGATGCCTTTCCACCAGAGATGTGCTATGCAGCTATGCTTCGAGGATGTGAAAGCTAAGTTTCGAAACTATGTGACCGTTTGCACTGATACTAAGCTATGTAGCGGGCTAGTAAGATGCGCTATGAATATACGAGCACCTGCCGCGAGGTAGCAGTGCGAGTAAGATGCGCAGCTCGTGATATGCGATGTATCGAAAGTAGGGAAGGCACGGGCTGCACATAGCTACACCACTCGAGGCCATCCATAGCTCGCATCCAGACTATGCATCCATCCATATAAAAAACATCCAACTATCCAACACATTGATGTTACACCATACATCGATATACACCAAATAGCAATTTCAATTATTCAAGAGAGATTAAATGGGTCGCAATTTGGGGTGGCAACATTTAGATATATGTGATTGTTCTGTGCATCGTCCACCATTTCAGTTGAGTTTACCTTATTGCCTAGTTTTAATATACGGATTAAAATAGGAATAGAAATATTGTTATCTAGATAAGACGGGTATTTGTTTGTGAATTGAATGGTGATAAAATGTATATTTATGGCACTGTTTTTGAATTGGATTTTTACAGGATGGTACGATGTCGGTTAAAAACGCAGCTGTTTTCCATGGCGTGTCTATGACTATGAGATCAGAAAAGATGGTATCGGGGTTTCCCATTAGAAATTCTTCAGAAGCAGCTGGAAAATATTGAAATAAACTTGAGTTTTTTCTAAACAGTGAATTAGCAAGACAATTTTAGATAGGCAGAAATAACTTTATATTAAACTACACTTAAGTACTAGGAAGAGATAATATTATAAGTCATTAAATACTAGTATAACTTTCAAGTAACACAAAATGATTGCGGATCTCAAAATTAAATGCCCGACAAAGCTTTCAAGTCTAACCCCTGCAGCGACTAACCATATAATAATCCCCTTGAACTACCGAGCCAAATTAAAATTAAATTCAAAAACGATTGTCCGTACTTATATAAACATTATGATATATTTATGCACCTTTTGTTAGTCAGTTTGTCTCAGCGTGTGACTTTTATGGCACCTTGTTGAAGATTTTATCTTTATTTTCGTTAGATTTTATAAATAAACGCCGAGAAATGTTTGGCTTGGTTTGTTTAAGAGTATTTTTATGATGTTTTGACGTTATATAAGAGCCTGGATTTTCGAATCATAACATCGCGCCTACATTCCCCGAATGTTAAGGGAAAGGTCGCACACATTTTAGTTCGGAGTTTTTTTTAAGTTCCATGTAATTAATATAAGGCGATCCTTTAGCAACTAACCGGGCAGATATTCTGAATCCAGGCTACAACTGAAAAATACCACAGGAAAAAATCTAGTACGAGTAACACTGGCTGACCGACTGCGGCATTGTGACTCGGAGCTTTCCTGGCGATCGCCATTATTGATTCTGGCTTTCAGGAGACGCCGTGGTTGTTTGAAACAGTGTGGTGGGCTTGCCCGAACCGGGAATCGATGCTCATGCTCAGCAGTAACGCTTGCGAACACTAGACAAACGAGGCAGTCGAGGCTTGCATTTCAAATGTAACGATAAGCCCCAAGGAACACACATGCAAATGTACCTGCTATGATTCGAATAACATCTAAACCTGCTCCATTTACCAACAAGTCATCCAGTTTTAATATCATTTAACATCACTTTGATCCCACTTCCTATACTATTCTTGTAGGAACTGGTTTGACGTGTTCCTAACAAAGAGTACCACCCTATTGACACCTATTATTGTTGTACGATAGAGGGCAAAGATTTCGAATGAACCACCTTGACGTGATAATTATTAAATAAACTTGTCAACAGTGTTGTGGGAATTCATTTGTTGAGTTATCATTATGATGTAAGAGCCTGGTGATAATAAATTATAAGCTATTAAATACTCCATTTATTTATTTTATAAACATACTTTTATATTTTTAAATATTATTCTATAAAAATAAAATAAAAAAACATTTAAAAATACAAAAATAGTAGCCCACCGGTATCGGGAACAGGGTCCAAGCTACCGGTGGTCAGGGCTCCTGAGAGAGGAATCTCCTGACTATGCGCGCCGTGTCCAAGAGTACCGCTTTCTGGATCAAGCCCTTGATCCAGCTGCCCAACGAGAGCCTCCTCAGATGATCGTCGAGGCTCTTGGCTATTATGCCATTGGCCGTCACGATTATCGGCACAATGACTGCTGTATTCACATCCCACATGTCGACAACCTCGCGAGCCAGATCAAGATACTTGCTTTTCTTATCTCTCTCAGCCTTCACGAGGTTCTCGTCATGGGGGACCGCTATATCAACAATCATTGCGCGACGCTCTAGTCGGTCTATCACCACTATGTCAGGCTTATTGGCAACAATAGTCCTGTCAGTGATGATAGACCGATCCCAATACAACGTGACATTGCCATTTTCGAGAACTGGGTCGGGCACATACCTATAGTAAGGCACTTCCGATTCCACAAGATTGTATTTTAGAGCAAGTTGCTGATGGATAATCCTGGCTACAAGGTTGTGTCTATGCAAATAGTCTCCGTTAGCCAGACTAGAACAACCGGAGATAATGTGACGGATTGATTCCCCCGGTCGGTGACATGCCCGACAGATGTCAACCGTGCCGTCCTTCACAATGTATTTCCGGTAGTTGTTCGTCATCATAACTTCGTCCATAATCGCAAAGACAAAACCTTCGGTTTCCCCGAAAAGGTCACCAAATCGCAGCCAGGCCACGGACGCTAAAAGATCTACATCGGGCCCATGTAGGACCCGGTAGAAGCGTCCGTGAAGCTCCTTGCTCTGCCATACCTCCCTGCGGTCATTAGTATCTAATACTATAGGTTTGCGCCAGTTCTCGTTAGCCAAGGAGAGCGGGGTAAGGCCCTTGTCCACCGCTACCACATCTCGATGCATACCCACGTCGGCGGCCTGGAAGTATTCCCTAAGACTGCATACCTCGCGGTTGTGCAGGGTCCTAGCATTTAAAAAGCCACGACCGCCGCACTTCCGCGGGATATACAGTCTCATAACCGATGATCGTGGGTGATGCATACGATTTGCGGTAAGCAGCGCGCGGACCCTCCTATCCAGGGCGTCAAGTTCTGTCTGAGTCCATTTGAGTATGCCGAAAGAGTACATCAACACCGGCATGACCCAACCGTTGAAGGCACGCACCTTGTTTCCGCCTGATAAAAGACTATTTAGTACTTTTTTCAGGCGGCCAAAGAAGCGTTCCCTCAACGACTGTTTCACGTCACTAGCATTGATGCCTAATGCTTCCGACATACCCAAATACTTGTAAGTTTCGGTTGAGGAAAGGGATCGAAGGTGTATGGAATCCGAGAGTTGTATTCCCTCGGATTCCATAATCTCCCCTCGCTTTACATGCATGACTGCACATTTGTCCACACCAAATTCCATCCTGATGGCGTCACTGAAGGTTTCTGTCACCTTCAGTAACTTCATCAGTTGCAAGTTGTTGGGGGCAAAGAGCTTCAGATCATCCATGTAAAGGAGGTGAGATATGACCTGACCTCCTCTTCTCAACCGATAGCCCAGGCCCGAACCCTCCAGCAGTGTACTAAGAGGGTTCAGGGCTAAACAAAACCACAGTGGACTCAGACTATCGCCCTGAAATATTCCACGCTCGATCCTTATAGGTTCGCTGTCATTTTTGAATCTGTCGACATCCTGGATAGCGAAGGACCGTCCTCCACTGCCCCATACACGACATCAGGAAGGTGCGCAGAGTTGCATCAATTTTATACAACTCTAGCACCCTCATGAGCCATGTATGTGGCACTGAGTCATAGGCCTTCTTGTAGTCTATCCAACATGTCGCCAGATCCCTTCGGGAACGGCGAACCTGCTGGCTTATGGCAATGTCTATAAGGAGCAGCTCCTTAGTACCTATAAGGAGCAGCTCCTTAGTACCGTAAATACTTATTATTACGATCTCCAAATGGTTTAATAAAAATAATAGGAGATAAATAGAAATATTCCTAGTGTACTAAGGGTTACAACCCGAATTGCTGAGGTCGTAAACCCAGTAAGGACCCACTCCGTGGGGGGGTAATCAAATCAACAGGATACGACGAGAGGTCTAAGTTACAAAATGATGAATAATAAAACCTATTGATCAGCCTCGCCTTTTCCCAAATATGCCTTGCTATAGCAGCTACTGTGCAGCTGTGTAGCAAAATCTGTATTCAAATTTTAAAATTATCATGTAGGCGGTGTAGGTACTACTGAACACCTCTGACAAACCGTTCATGGACTACAGGCATGACGATATGACGGCCTGCACCACGTTTGAAGAAGATTTGCTGATCCCAGGGTAGAGTTCTCTTATTTTTATTTAAATTCCTTTTAAACCATCTATCGTTGCAAATGAGCATATCTTATTAAGACCAAATACTTTGTTCCTAAAACAAATATGCACGCGTCAGCATAAAATCAATATCTTTGCCAAAATCTGGCCGAGCAGCCTGATCGAATATAACTAGATTTAAAATAATGCTGTCTCAAAACTTTTACAATTTCATCTTCTCGTTGGCAGACTGTGGCTGAATTTTAATAGTTTATCCAGTGATTAAAATATTATTGCACGATAGCTGGGGATAAAACTAATAATGTAAAGGTTATACTTTTATGTAAAGCATGCAAGAAAACGTTGTGAAAGTCGTATCAATATTTTATATACTAACGCTTTTTCACATGGGAGTAGGCAGAAACCAAAGGAGCTAATCTGTTAAGATCGTTACATCTTTTGATTTACTTTACCTTCACACTTAGGGTTTTATAAACTTTGATATAAGCAGTTAATTAACTATATCTAATCAGTACAAGCAAGGAAGTGACAGAAATTTATTGTTGGTATCCTTATGACTATTACTTTCAGAGAAAGTGATGAATGAAAACCCCTTTGTCAAAACCGAATCAGTAGTTTCTGAGCTACGATGGAACATAATATATACTTGCATTAAAACGGTTAATAAACTCGCTATGCTTCATTTTAAGTCGGGTAAGAATATTTCTTCTTTTTTCGTGGTAATAATTACTCAACTTTTATTTCTAAACATAGAAATAAGTTACTTATGGTGGGCGGAATCATATTTAAACTGTTATATCTTTTTACTTGGACCATACAGCTCTCGTCGGCGATCAAGTAGTAGGTAAGCCAAAATTTCTCGGCATTTAAATTAAATTACCCACGAAGGCATCGCAAATTAATTTAAGTGGAGTCAATTAAGTTATTTGTATAGGTACTCATTTACTAACAAACTAGGGCATTTTATGAGAGCAGGGCCCAGAAGACCCTATAATAGTTAATTCTCAAATCACATACCACATTTATATGCACGAACAATTGCCTCAACTCACTTGTTTTACTTAATTTGCCCAAACCATGACGCATTCATACCTACATACAGACGCACATAGCTAGTAATAAGTAGCAGACCGTCCTCATTTCACGGAAGTCGGTTAACAATCTTAATAATATATTAAAAGAAGTTAAGGAACGGAGGAAAACAGCAGAATTTTAGGACAAGCAGAATTTGAAAGAATTTTTTCAAACGTCTAAGAACAAAATAAGTAGGTAGTACAGAAGTAGCATACAAAGGGCGGAAACGCACGCACATATTGACACGTTTCACGTACAGAGAGTGCAAGCGAATTCGCTATCGGCGTTGGTTTCGCCTTATGTATGCGTCTTTGTGTGCGTGCATCTGTTTTCACTTGTTGTATGAAAGTGAAACCAACCTTCTGTATTTATTTACATTCTAGGTTCTGCCAGCGGCTTCGCTCGCGATCATGTCGATAATTATCCCAAGGGAACATATTCCCGGGATAAAAAGTCCTATGTGTTATTCCAGATTATAATCTATCTCTGTGCCAAATTTCATCTAGATCCGTCCAGCCGTTTGAGCGTGAAGAAGTAACAAACATACAAACACACACTCACAAACTTACACCTTTAAATATTAGTGTTATGTGATTCTGTGTCCCAGTCCCAGTTCCAGTTTGCTAAGATGTTTTAAAGGTTGTTTGAACATGAGTCGTATGCAAATATCTTCTTATGATCGATAAGAGGCGTCGTCGTTTGAATATATGGTAAAGTAGTTGCTGGGACACAGGCCTCCTTTCTGTGAGAGGGAATGGGCCGTAATCCACCACGCGGGCCCAGTGCGTGTTGGTGGATGTCACATGTCTTCGAATTTTTTATTCTAGGACATGCATTCTAGCACATTCATAGTTTCAATTGCCAGGTCTAGCAAAGTGTTATTGGTTTTCCTTCTGGAATTTCTTCTCAGGTCGGAGTTTGGATTTGAACCCGGTTGACGGTCATAGGCTCGCACTGCACCATATAAAATAGGACTAAAACATGGCAAAATGTGGGTGTAGGTACTATAGGAGCCTACACCTCTGCTTGACCTTGGAATACAGGGGTAATATAAAGTTATATTCAATTTCCGTATCCTAGATATCAACTAACACCTTTAACCAAATGACTCTCCCAAAAACGTTACGTAGAGCCAGTATGATTGCGTCATTATCTGAGAACCCGGTTAGTATAACACAGATAAACTGGATTAACTAGATCCTTATTCGTTATCAGCTATTATGTCAGTGATTTTAACTTTATGCCCTTAATCTGAGAATAGGGAAGATAGCCTTCATTTGATTGGTGATATTTGGAGCCTTAGTTAATTTTGTTTCGCCACACACCAACCCTGTTCTAATAATCTGCCAATGATTACACAACTCAAAGTAGTTTTTTTATTTAATCAGAAGCGAACAACGGAGTGACTTAATTTTTACTTCGCTCTATATCAGTGAAGCCTTTTGTTGATCTGTTAAATAAAACAAAACTCAAAAGATAAGTAATAGCATCTATCATCCCGACAATAAACTTATAAACACCAGTCCCCCAAAACTTCACAACAGTCACAGACAAAAACCTTAAACTTCAACAGTAAACTCCGTAATTTCATGACTTATGCCCGAAAAACCTCCATAAAATTAATGAAGAAATACCGTTAAAACTTTTAACTAAATATTTTCTTGTAAATAATGGTCGTTTACATTTATTTACGAGTATGGCATCCATGGGGGATCCTGTGGGAACGATTAAACGCTACTTGGCGGACTGAGAGGGGATTTTTTTTGGCGCTTTCTGTTTCTAGGGATGATCCTCGTATGGCTTTTGTTGGAATTACGGTTTTTATTTAATACGGTTTGTGTGTTAGTGAGATTATTTTTGGTTGCTGTTATTTTTAAGATTACTGTAGTTAGTTTAGTAAAATCGGTCGGGTATTAAGGACAGTGGTATAAGGTCCCGCAGTTCGATTCTCGGGTCGGACCAAGTTATTGTGTTTTTTCATCTGGCCTTCTGAGTAACAGCTCGGAGTCACAATTTGTACCCGGTTGATGTTGCTTATTACCTAGACTTCTATTATAGGTCTCGACCTCTATTGTATGGGATTTACATAGCGGGCGACTATCTTTCCTATGACCAAAGACCTAATTGCAATAATTAATAAAAAAATAATTAATTTAAAATTATAAACGAATGACAATAGTTCGTCGGGTAAAAATAGCATGTCAACGTGACTCGACTATCGGTAACGTATCGACTCTTATAAAGTTACATTTACGCTCTTATATGGAGGTTAACATTTTATCTGAATATCCCCATGACACGGCTTCTCGTGGACACAAACACTAACTAGGTATATTTCCCCTAAAATATACAAACCAAATAAATAAGATTTTTCACTAAAAGCTACAGTATCACTGAGGACCATATGCTAGGTACTTTTAAAAAAATTACTGTGCCAAAAATGCACGGTTCCTGTAAAACAGGCCACAGGAACGAAGGCACCAGGAAAAAGCTAGTGACCTAGTGTCATCATAAAAAGTCAAGCCAGCAGCAAGGTTAGAAGTGCGACTGACTGTCTGTGAACAATGGCTCCAGCAAGTCTCCTTTATAGAACCCGACACCAACTCATTATACTGCTAATAAAAATAGTTCCTTGAGAAAAAAACTTAAAATGCAAGATCTTACTTGCCCGGCACGGTAAAATTTTTCTTCTTTCTTCTTCTAAGTTAATTTAGCACATAAATATCCTCTTTTCACGACATAACGTAAACAGGTCTTACGTTACGCCATGTTAGTCCATTTAAAACGCTCTAAAAACTCTGAAGCTGAGAGAAACATACTTTAAAGATGATTTAGGTCATAGCTACTTTGACACATGGAGTATTAATGAATGGAGGATTCATAACACTTGCATAATCACCTATGTGTGCTGGGAATCAAGCATGCCCCCCGTGAGAGGAACTTCAGTTCAATAATATTCCCACTGCTGGGAGCCAGCCTTTATGGTTATATTATGAATATGATCGCGGAAATCATGCGACATATGAAGATAGTTTGTGCGGAGTTTGTTAATTAGTTCCGGATTTTAATTAGGAGACACATAAAGATGAAAGGGTTTAACTTTGTATGTTCATTACATACAGTGTTTTGATTAGATTTCTAATGCAATGAAGATGTTTGTCATTACAATGTTTAAGGTACAGTTGCTAAACTCATATTCTTTTAAATATGGCATTGTAACTACTGCAACTATTTTATGGTCAAATTTGCAGCCAAGGGTTTAATTATTCTAAATTGCTTCACACAGTCTCGTTCTGAGAGACCTACAGTGAATAAGGTTGAAAAATTACTGTTGCAGAGTTAAAACGCTCACCGCGCACAACACAGTAACTAGGTTACATGGTATCCGTTGGCAAGACTGAAAAGTTATAACCCACACACATTATTCAGCGATATTTGCCCTATTTTTACTGCCGTTAGCCAGCTGACATAGTTCTCAAGTTAGGACACCATTTTTTCTTACTTCATAACTCAAGCTATTATATTCACTGAGTATAAGCTGAATAACGTTTGCTGTTGTTCGTTTACGGTTTTATAATTTATACTGATACTGTAGAAACTTTGCAGTAAAATTCAATGGAATATTTAATATATTTTGATGCAAGAACCAACCTAAATCGTTACTTAGGTATTTTTATACCAACACTTGATTTCTTACTATGTTACTGCTCTTTGGTTGAAATTGTCACTGTTTTTCGAAATGAGCCTTCTTTTGACCTCGACCTCGCCTGATAGAAAACGATGTATGAAGTCTTCGATGGAACAAGCGAGCTCAGAAGATGCCTATTTACTCTTGGTGTTACGTGTTCAATCACAAATATTTTGGACTTTGAACCATATTTTTGCTGATTGAATGTCACTTTACCCAATGGTTCTCAAAACTCGGCCGTCCTATGCCTATTTCTAACAAATCTGCTTATCCCTACTGGGAATACAAGCGTATTCGACGAATTCTTCCTGTACTGCGGTTACGAACACAATTCTCTCATGAACAAAAAGACACACACGGAACAACTACCTGTGCCTTACAAATATTTATTTTATGTGGACCAGACGTGTGGCGCGGCACTCAATCAATTCACTACTGTGATACTCGTGCAATAGCAATATTTATTCATCATTTTGGAGTCAAAATATTATCTACAAGTGATGAAGCTGAATTCGTCGGCCACTGGCTAGAGACGGTATTGACAACTTTTTCTAAACAATGCAAGCGTACGATTATCAGTGAGTATCACCGATCAAATGTGACTATAGCTGTGTTGGCTTCGTCCAGTCTAACCAGATGCAACTTAAACTCTCAACTAAAGTACCAGTATTTTACATGCAGAAACTGTCTATCTGAACCACGTACTGTACGTACTGTACCCATCTGTACCCAGTAACAGGCAAGACTGGTGTCACTAACGAAGACTCGTATATTGAAGGGTAATGGCTTGATGGTCAAGCTTGTAAGCGCACGTTAGAACTTATTTACTCATGACTAGATTTCTCTTTATTGATTCACTTTTCAGTATAACTGTGTTTTAAATAAATCAATATATTCTATCGTAGTTCACTACCACATAGGACTTTCCCATTAAGATCATGCTGTAAAGAAATTCCCAATATCGGGGTTGGGGACGGATATAGGATACAGTACCTAGTCCTAAATCTTTTGAAACCTTATATCGTTATTGGGAAGCTATGTGGCTTAATAAAGTTTTACCTTTGTAGGTAAAATAGACTTCAGGCTAAGAGCTGTGGAACAATTTGGGATTAGAATGATTATAATGAGTAAACATTTTCACAATATCTATGGACCCTGTTTTAAAATACACAGATAATGTAAGTATAGTGAAAAAACTAACCTTGGTTGTTTTCACATTTTTATATACTTTTTAGCTGTCATAAAAATTATATTTTTCAGTATTTTGTTCAATAATGGACATGTTTGGTATTTGAGGTCATTGCAACGTCTTCCCTTTTCTTCCAAACTGCTATTAGTCATCATCTCAGTAGTAACTCCCTTTCTAGTAATCAACTTTTGCATAGACCATAAATAGTTTCTACAATCTTCCCTTACTCTTATAGCTATCCACATTCAGACTCAAAACTATCCTCACGACATTTCCCTAAGGCCCACTTGCGTGAAAAATTTAATTCAGAGTTAGTTGCTAACACGAGGATAAACACACTTATTATATGATAAACTGTTAATTTTATCTCGTGTTAGTAAATTAAGGGCTTGTAGCCTTATCTTCTAACACGTCTATCAATAAAACCCAATAGAAATTACAACCGCGCTACGACAACATGTTAGGAACCAAACAGTGACAAACAAATAAACATTTGCAAATGCCTAGCTAGAAACGGTCATAATAATTTCATATAGATACAAAACGTTTTTCAAAGCCGAATCACAATAGGCTAATCACGAATTTGAAACCATTTAAAATAAATTTAAAATTTGTTAAATTAAAATGTGAAAGCCCGTGATCGAAGAAATTTTAACGAATGAACACACAAGTACTAATACAGACGCTCTGAAACTTCATAATTTCCTATTTCCCAGAAATCCTAGATACGCAGAAGTTAGTTCGTTCCACTTCCATTACTCCAAAGTTCAATAATCTGTATGATAGTTCTACAATAATAGTTAAAGGTGCTTCTTGTCTAGTATAGTCCTCAAGAATCAGAGGCTTAGAAAATGGAAGATTTTAGTTCGACGAAGCTGTGAGGGTGTTTTTAACTTTTTTGAAGTTATAATTAATAACCTGTGAAAGCGAATTCTCACCACACCCTACATTGGCCTCCTACTACTTGGACTCAGTAAAATTTGCCAAATATTGCTTGTTAGTGAAATATCACCCATGGATGATAATCCCAATGAAATTATTACTGCGCAAGAAGGTATAATATGTTTCCATACTTCAACATTTAATCACTTATTCTAACATCCCAGGGAAAGCTTAAACCTAAGTTAGGTACTACCGAAGGAAACATAAATGATTAAAAAACCAGACAACAGCATCATTAGACATTAAGAATTTTTATGACCCAATAACTCTAGCACATCTTATTATACAGTTTCGTCGCAAATAGAGTAGGTATAATTAATTTTGAATGTACTTACAAAGGTGGTGAGATTTCATCCCTTTCGTTCCTAATTTAGGCGTGTACCTGCGGTTTGTGTGTTAAAGGGTGAAATTCTATGGAGAAAGTCAGGACTGTATTTTGTTTTGAAATTTGAGTTGAATGGGGGTAGTTAGATTGGAGAACATTTTATGTTTTGGAATACACTATGTGGTGATCAAGCAATTGCTGAATCTTTATTCTGCATGCATGTGACCCGCTTTTTTTGACTGATTCCATACATAATTATTGTGATTTACCAGCTTCCGCCAGCATTTTGTCAGCCTGAAAGTCAGAAGTTATCCTTTAGATACGTACTCCCGGGATAAAAAAGTATCCTATGAAGTAATCTAGGGCATGGTCTACCCGTATGCAGTGTGTATTTAAATCCAATAAGCATTACCCTTTTTCTCTATGAGAAGAGGCCTATGCGCTGCAGTGAGACAGTAACAAGCTGGTATTAATATTAAGCCGTTGAGGAGTTATTGACTTACAAACTATAACATTTATAATATTAGTACGATAGCATGGCCTATTAATTTAACAGAAAAATCCTTTCTAAAGACGATGTAAAATAATGATACAAAAATGGGCGCGATAACAAAATCTTGCCTTTCCGACCATTACATTCATTCAAGCATTGTTTTAATTTGAAGCAGACTGTTATGGGCGGTCGACTTGACTTTGAGCCTAACTCTCTGTAAGCACTGAACCGAATAAATGAATTTAGTAGATCTTTTGCTATTAGTGAGAAAATACCAGCTTTGAAATATTTGATTGTGTGTAATTGTTTCTCATTAAATGTGCCCTTGGCTATGGACTGCCGTTGTGTTATTACGAGTATACTACTTGCAGGCATCTAAATTATTGAGTTAAAACATAACTTTAGGTTGTATTTATACTTTTAATCAAAGCTACCTAGGTTCTGGTAGGTTTTCTTGTAGATACTTCGTAGGGGAGTTGACCGTCTATTTTGGCAAGAAACTCGTTAGGAAATCTTAGATATTCGTAGGTACGTCATGTGTGTATGACCAGGTGATGGATGGTACGGGTGTACCTTGATCTCAGTGAATTTACTTACAAAATTAATGTGTAGACTACCATAATTGATTTTAAATTACTTTAGCCATTTTTGAAGATGAAGAAGACATAGAAATTACTCATGAGACTGCTTAAACTCCATACAATTCTCATCAGTTAGCAAAAAAAGTAAAGAAAACCATAAATACCTCATTAAACGTCAACATAAAAAAACTCGGTTCTTTTTCATTAAATTTTATTGAAAAATAAATCGCCTTTTACGCCTCTTAGACATCGGATCACGAAGACGTTCTTTGAAAATGTTGTCTTTAAGGGCCCGAGGCCGGAATAACAATGTGTCCTAGCCAAGATACATGGATTCGTGTCATGATATAAAATATTGGGGCCGAAAAACACAGATAGGGAATGGCATGTGGATAAAGTGAAATCAAAGGACGACTGGGAACGCCTTTGGAAGATATTGAATTCAAATGCGTATGTGTATCCGCAAAAACGTGATGGGAAGCTAAGAAGGGTAAATGGTTTCCCAAATTCAGCGATCCTAAAAACTTGGTACATTAAGATTTATGGCCCGAAATCATTCTCGAAACCTTAAACTCATCATAGATTTAGATCAACTAAAACACATCAAAAAATCTATCTCAAAAAATTAATTTTGTTTTTGACTATGTTGATATTAGATACAAATTTTTAAAGCATTCTGAATATAAAGTATATAAACTTGAAAATGGCTTAAGATGTCACTGTCCTCCGAGAACAACGCAATCAAACCAAACCAAGCAAAAATAACAAAAATCATCACCTAGATCTTAACATGAATCGACATTCCCGTCTACCAGGTAGAAATTAATACTCCTCACACATTATTTTATTTGCGAAACACCACACGATTACCACAAAACAAATTGCTTTGGATTGATTGGTTTCTTTTGCGAGGAATCATTGCTGTCTGGACATGGGCACTTCCAGACCAATGAATACTTGGATAGGTGAATATTATGAGGGTTCTTTTAAATTATTAGTAGGTTTTTCTATTTTTATATTAAGTTTCTAGTAACACTGGATGTACGGTTAGTAAGATATGGCCAAATTTGTCTAAAAGCAACTATGTTTGGTCGGTTTCCAGTAACAAAGCTGAGTATGTTACCAGTATGTTACGTAGAGCTTATTGTCCGACTTCAAGAACCCTGTTATTGGTAACGCGATACTCTTTATCAAGATTGTAAGTTTTGTAAAAATGTTCTTTCTTATTCTTTACCATAGTCAAAGTTTAATTATAGTTTTGATATTGCAAAAGCTTTTTCTTAAAATTCTAGGCTGATGAAAGGCAATGCTTCTATTGTAATTTAGGTGGAAGCCACCCTTCGCTAACGTTTTTTTTATATATTTACCGATTATTTATAAGACATAAATATTTGCTTGATATCAAGCATCATAAATAACGCCTTTATATCTCCGTAAGACCAACTTAACAAAATTTAAATATAACTATATTCCACTAGTGCTTAAAATTAAAAACCCTAAAAAAATAGTCTGCTGCAAATTACCCGAAATTCACTTAAAGCCAATAAATTATCTGGTATAAATAATTTATCCAACAATTTAATACCAAGTTATAAATTATAAACGAAGCGAGGCTACTAAATTATATATTTTTAAGTCCGCGGTAATCTGGACGTGTGGTCACTGTATTATTGCGTCACAATATTGGACATTATTATATTATTATTATGACAATGTAAATTAATTACCTGGTAATGAAATAACGTTTTTGAAGGATTATGGTATTCCAATTATTTGTTTTTAGGTTTGTCAGAAATATACTAGGTACGGAGGTAAGTTTTATATTCAGCGTATTTATATTTTAGGTAGTTAACTAACAGCTTTTTTAGTCTATTGGTAGATATGTTGTTTTTTTTGGCCGCAAGTTTCAAACCGCGTATGGACAGTAAACCTACAATTGCAACGCCTTTTTCGGTCAATCCTTAGGTAAAGTTGTATAACACGACCGATTTAAACTTAGTCTCAACCAAAAGTTTGAAGGAGTTCAAAAGAATATTACCAGACTAAACAAATTAAAATAATAAAGAACAATATATTCAGTAGGTTACTATACAAAATAATGTTGTTGAAATACAAGCCCGCTTCACCAGACGACCTACTAAACTTAAATTATTGTAGCAATATCGTAAGTCGTAAGTCTGTAGCAAGCCTTATGCCGTAGGAGGCCTTGTAATCAAACCTTTATGGCTGATTGACGCTTTAAATAAAAATATAAAACGTTGAAGTTAATAAGATTTTTATTAATACAAATAAAAATTAGTGTACTGGCTGATTGAGATAATAAAAGTATTTAGAGTTAGAAAAAAGTGTTACGGAGGGAAATGACAGATGTAGTTATTATGATAAACTTCTTGTTTTAAAGAAACATTTCGGGTTATGAAATGAGTGACCAGTTAATCATGGCATTAAACGTCCTTTAAGTGTCAAAACTCTCCCTTAACCTTTCGTGTTTTAAGACATGCATCCACACGATATACTTTTATATTGTTTCGATTACGGGCACCGCGTCTACTTTAGACTAGATTAAGTCTAAGCTATTTATTATTTCTGTGTGTCCGTTTTATTCAGCAGACACACCCAGCAGGAACTGTAGTGTGTCACATTGATTTACGCTTGAGACTTGTTTCGAGTCACGTTTTATAATAAAATGCTTTGTTGTACACTCTGTGGTCAAATAAAAGAGCCCACACACGAACCCAGGCTATTTATAGTATTCTATTAATTTTGCGATCTGTGACCTAAGCCTTCATTTTGAAGAGTTGGAAATAACTATATCTATTGTGTCTTTAAAGGTTAAATTTATATTTATAATTACATGGTACAGCCATGTAATATTACAAGTGTTATAACAAGTTTACTACTAGCCAGAATGGCATAGAGAACTAGGTGCAAACCTATGTCCAGCGTATAAAATGGACCGCAATAACATGGCCTATCTCAGTAGTACGTAATACATAGTAGCATGGCATTGGAGCACTATAGCTGTTCAAGTAAATTTTAATTAAATATTAATGACAAAATATTTTATTTATGAATCAACTATCCTTTGACCACAAATGGAAACAAATACCTAACAAAAACATTTTACTAGAACTCATTGGATGAATTTCAGAATTCAGAAAATCCTCGAGAAAAAGCTAGTTAAGACCGAAGTGGTAATTAAAACGTGGTTTTTATTCTTTTCAGATTGGCTCGAAAGGTGTATTTGAGTATTGATTGGATTGATTGATTACCCAGTAAATAAACACACTACTAATAACAGGACAGGCCCCACTACTTTGGCCACCCACAAGGTAGTCATAAAACAAGTTTTTCTTTTAAGAATATTATAAGGTAAGTAATCGAAGAAAACATGTTCAGCTGTAAAAAAAAATTGCCTTATTTCCATTATAAGTGACTAAAATTTTATCTTATTGTTCGAAACAAAAAGTAAAGAGTTATTTTTAGTAAACATTTTAAGAAAACAAAAATTCCAATCTTAACGCCTACGAAATATTGCAATTTTCATAAAATTTTCTCATTCTAAATACTGTCTTGATTATTTGAATGCTTACAAAACGTATTGTAATAAGAGTTTATAACTACAAAAGTTGATCAAAATTAGCTCTACACTTAAATTCATAGTTTGATTAATTAGAAAAAAAAACGTGATCCTATGTTATGCCAACGACGCTTATGAGAAATGTTGTCAGCAGGGCAGTTATGATAACAGCATTTTTAAATATAAGTATCATTAAGGGTAAATTTTTATGACAGTGTGATTTCAAATAGTTTAAAAAAAGAAACCTTGTTTTTTAGTTTTGCCTGAGTTTTACTGCTACACGAACAGAAACACGGCAATGCTGCTTGTAAACTTATTATTCAGTAGTTAAAACATTAAACTGAATCTTAGTATTTTAAAACAACATTCAATATCCTTCAGTTGGTATTTACTGGCATCCTGCCGTTCCCGGAAAATTTAATTATTTTGGCTGCAATCACGTCTCATCTCAAGGAAGCAATTTCATGATCAAATATATAATTTGTTTATTACAAACATTCGTGTGCAAAATTTGTTTGTTAATAGCTTGAGCTTTAGATGAATTGATATACTATAAGTAGCATAATAGCCATAAACATTGTCAAAAGTTCAAAATGTTTGGTAGTGACCACGTGATGTTTCGGCAAGGCTTCTCGATCCCGTACTTTTTGATTTTTTGAAGGTCTATAACTCATAGAATATAACTTTGTCGTTGACCGCCTTTAAATGTGTCTTCATTTTTATCAGTTGGGAAACTATCAGAAGTTCTAATTTAAAATCAGCCTGTATGTGCTTCCACTGCAAGGGGCCTTTCCCTTGCAGTGGAAGCACATACAGGCTGATTTCTTCTCATACAGATAAATAATAAGTATTAATCACCACGATTATTCATTGTGTGTTGGTGAATTGAAATAACGTTCAAAATTTACAAGGATATTAAAAATCCTATTGGTGATAGGCAGGCTTTAAACCTGCAACTTGATGCTAAAAAACACAGGACCACAAGAAGATTCAACATTCTACATTTTCTAAAAACATTTTGCCTATTTTTGTCAGAACAACCTGTCACAATTTCCATTTTCCGAGACAGTGATTTATATTTGTCAACCATTTTAATGAGAACGAATAAAAATCATTCAAATACTGCTATGGAAAACAAAAACCACGGTTAAAAATACACATAGAGGACTTGTGTATGATGCGTCCACCGTCCGTATCCAACCACTAATTGAATAACATCAGAATAGTGTGAGAGAGGACAAAACGATCCTGCGGTCTTTTTCTAGAATAGTAATGAGTCCACGTAAGATGCTGTCTCCATTACCTTCGTTATTACGACCTACAGCTAAGTCAATTTTGTGATGAAAATGCTCACACCTGCTCTATCTTCATGGTATGAAACTAGTTTATCCAAACAAGGGACGTTGAATGCCCGTCATAAATCAAACAATGATTAATTTCTATACTTAACCTCTAAATCATGTCAGATTTATAACAATACATCATAGATTACTTTACAAATAACGGGTTTTATTCGTATAATGAACAAAACGTATAACGGTGTTTCCCGTTTGGGCATGTAAATTAGGTTGGGAGTTGATTTTTTGGTCAGAAGTTTCACTTTTTTCTGCAATAAATTCATAATAGAAGGCAGAAACCATTGCGCTGTTGAGTATTTATTTTTTATGATATCTTGGGATTGACTTTGTCCATATGATTTTAAACACATTTTACTCCGACCGTTAACATGTATATTTCGGGCGTGCCTCCGAGAAGGAATTTTTCCTAAAAATCTAAAAAAAGCGGTGGTCATCCCTATCTTTAAATCTGGATATAGAGATGTTGTGAATAATTATAGACCAATATCTATACTGCCTTCTTTATCCAAAATTTTAGAAAAAATCATTAACAAAAGACTCGTCAATTACTTGGAAACGAACAACTTATTATCTTCTTCACAATTCGGGTTTAGAAGCAGATTGTCCACAGCAGATGCGGTTCAAAAGCTGACAGACCTCGTTGCACAAGAACTCGGCGATGGAAACCAGGTCCTGACTATCTTCCTAGACTTAGCAAAAGCTTTTGACACCGTATCTGTTCCTTTGCTTTTAAATAAACTGGAAACGTTAGGTATAAGAGGTACACAGCTGAAACTATTCGAAGATTATTTAAACGATAGATCGCAATGTGTTCGAATAGAGAATATAACTAGTAACGATGAAAAATCACTAGGATTTGGAGTTCCACAAGGCAGTATCCTTGGTCCATCATTGTTCCTCATTTACATTAATGATCTTTGTAATTTAAATGTAGGAAATTGCAAAATAATATCGTACGCTGATGACACTGCGCTTATTTTCACCGCAAAAACTAACTCCGAGCTGTATAATGTTGCACAGGCAGGTTTTAACATCGTTCTAAACTGGCTTCGTTGTAATTTACTAACACTAAATGCAGATAAAACAAAATATATTCAGTTCAACATGCGCAATCTTAATAACAAAACTAATCCCCATTTATATGCACACCAATGTAACAATCAGTCAGCCACTTCTTGTACCTGCCCTATGATCCTGGAAACAAAGTGCCTCAAGTATCTTGGAGTTTTTGTTGATAACACGCTCTCGTTTAGGCAACATATTGACAGTTTGGTTACTAGAGTACGTAAACTGATGTTTGCTTTCAAACAACTGCGCTCCATTGCCGACACTAACTTAGTCAAACAAGTTTATTTTGCTCTATGTCAATCAATACTTCAATATTGTATAACCTCATGGGGCGGAGCATCAAAAACTATCATTCTCTCTCTTGAAAGAGCACAAAGAGCTGTTCTAAAAGTAGCAAATTCTCTACCTTTCCTTTTCCCTACCCACCAGTTATTTAAATCCTGCAAAGTCTTGACTGTTCGGCAAATTTATTTACTGCACATAACACTAAAACAGCATGCAATGCTTAAATATAACCTAGATATAACTAACAAAAGGCGAAACGATATAGTATGCAGCTCAACCTCTACCTCTAAATTTGCATTTACATATAGATTCTTTACATTTTTAGGGCCCTTTTTATATAATAGATTAAATAGAATACTAAGTATATATAATTTAAATTATTTTAACTGTAAAAGCATTGTTTTAAACTATTTGCAAGGTTTGTCATATGACCAGACTGAAGACCTGCTTCTAGTATTAAAATAAAATTAGATTAAAACTATGTAAGCATGTTTAAAAATAACACTACTATGTATATTTCCGCAGTGTCCTAGTTTTACTTAAAATTGTTAATTTATTGCAATACCTACATTATTAAATATAAATAAGCACTTTTACGCCTGAAGCACAGGTTCTACCTAGTTCAGGCAAATTATCCATCAGCACTTTTTAGAACATAAGCTAATTATTGTAAATTTTGTACTTTAAGAAATAAATAAACGATTTTTATTATTTATTATTTTTTTATATCCCTAACTACTTTATAGGCACGTTCCAAATCGTAAGGCTTTGTTAAATCAAGATCAATACAAGAAATTCAGAATCTTATCAATCGAAAAATATTAAGTTTCTTATTAGTTTATTTACCTATTTGTGACTAGAATTCCACCTTAGTCAATTAGGTATGTCAGCTGAAGATCTTCAGTAAATTAGGTATGTCAGCTGAAGATCTTTCCCGAAGGTCAAAACTTACCTGTAATCAAAAGAAAAACGGATTTAATATTTTGATGATATTAGAACACATTTAGGTAAATACATAAAATCAGTAACAATGTACAATATTTTATAGAAGAAATAGATTCCCCTGAAGTGAACACAAAGATGAGTAACTAATTACACTGTATAATACAAATCTTAAACACAAAATAAACCAGTATAAAATCTCAGAAAACTACATTCCCTTTGGCACTAATTTCCTCTTGCAATTATAAATACTGCACATCCCAGACTTCGGATTCTGATGTCATCCTTTTGACCTCGACTGATGCGTTCTGCCAGTAATTTTGCAAGTAGCCTGCCACTTATAGTGTCAACCACACTACTCGGCAATAGTAATTGCTATTTGATAATAATTATTATCATTATCACATATTATCGTCAATGTCCTTATACAGAGCAAAGGTCTTTCACAGTTCTCGGTGTATTGTCTTCACTTCACCTCAAGTACAACAAAACAAAGTAATAAATTTTGTCATACGAGTTTTTGTACGAGGAACTGCCAATTACCAATTCAACTGACACAAAAAAAATCATCAATTTGTTTTATTCTAATCCCAAATACACAAATATGTTCATATTTTGATCCCAAAGGGTATATTATAATAAAGCTATCCCAAGACCCTGACCTTTAACGACCCTTCCGCCATATAAATCAATATTGAACCAACCCTAACTAATTCGAGTCAAACTATTATGTTAAAGTAATAAATTCTCATAAAATTAATAGAATATTGCTTTTATCGATGTTTAATCTTCTCGGAAGTGGCGGGCTGTCTGGCTGATGGAATTTGGGATGTTATTAACTTTTCTATACTTAGATTACTTATTACAAAATAGTTTTTTTCTATGGTATTGTTCCCGTGGCCTATCTACAATTTGACTCAACACAGATCATCACCATCAAGTCTGTCACGTGGTCAGATTGGTAGCCTAAATTAAACAAGCCAACTCAGTGGCGTAAAACTTGATAATCATCATTCCCAATAGCATAGACAGACCCAGAAATAGTACCGTGGATCAAATCGAAACGATCTGCATGCATGTGAAATGTAATAGATATCGCTCGCACAGCAATTTAGTGCTATGATAACTCTTCAGTTTAATGCGAATACTAGTTCGAATAACATGTTAGTTCCAAATCGAAAGTTTGTGAATCTCGATAAGTAGTTTTGAACTTGGATACTATTATAGTTGAAATTTTTGGGCATTCGAGGATATCTAAATGTTCAAGTTTTGGTTATGGATTGAGGCGGACGTGGTGGTGTGGGGTAATCTGGAAAGGAGGTAGGCAGAGAGGGAAGTGGAAATAAGATGGGAGTGTAAATTATGTTTCTAGTTTGTGAGTGAGATGAAAAACGTGTGGTTTTTTAGGTAAAAGAATTAAGTGAAGAGTGAGATGACGACCTGAGAGAAAAAAAAGAACAAGGATGATTCTAAATAACGATGTGAGCATGGCAATGATATTGCATTACTTTTAATATAGTGAATATAAACTTCTATTTAGGAACAATGAAAAGAACGAACACATCACAGAACTTTTTGGTAATGTTTTTTCAGTAGGTCAGGAACATAATATTTGCTGACAATCGGGCGTGCATGTATGACAAATGTTTGAATGTAAACAATGCGGTCTCTAGTTCCTTGGTAATCTATGGGTAAAAGTTGTGACATGTTTAACACCCAGCAATTAAGAAGTTTACAGATTTAGACCATGGTTTCTCTCATTCTAAGAAAATTGCCCCTTACTTAACTGTTCTTATTGAAAAATCTTTAGTCCGTAACACCGCTTTTCCTATACCCTGTGGTGTTCTGCTGTGCAGACCTACACGTTTTTAAGTCTATTTACATTTTAATAAATACTTTACAAAACATACCTTTATATCTTTTGATTTTGTATCAACTCATGTCTCATTTTTATGTATTCGTTGTTACTGTTAACACCTGAAAAGCATACTTTTAGTTATCTCTGATTGTTTTAATATTCCATAACTTATTTATATCGCTAAATTGTAAAATCTTGTAATTTTTTATACTCTGACATGTTTATCTTAATTGACATCTGTCTCTCCAATTTATTTTTCTTAAGCCATAGACATAATATACCATGGACTAGACCTTCCTTAAGCTAGTTGTACATTATAATAAGGTCAGCGTAGACTGCCACCTCTGTAAACCGTTTTTATTCGTTCTGGTCATATAATTGATATTTTGAATTTGAAATACGGAACAGATGACACAGAACGAAAGAAAAAACGGGCGTCGGATTTCAGTTTGGTTTTGACTGCGAAATTGGAAACATATTTAAGCCTTAAATTACAAAGTTTATACTTATCCACTATGTACATTTAAAATGTATTGAATTCAGTTCGTGAATGAGTGTTATACATCCCTGGAGACTTCTATTAAATAACAATCTATACTCTGAAGTGAACTTTTACTGTTTTACAATGGGACGTGCCAGACTGGCATGTGGAACTGGCATGAGCTGCTGCAGACAGGTCCTTAGCGGCGCGTCGTTTTGCGCGAGCGCCCTCATCTCTCCTGGTTGCCTGCCTTACTACCTACCTACCCGACGTGGTGCAAGAGCCGCAGCTACAGCGCGCCCGCCAGCGGTGCGCGCAGGTTGCGCACGCTGAAGAGGAGCGTCCACAACTCGCGGTAGCGCTCTTCCAGCCGCCTCATCGCACCGTACCACGCCGGCCTTATTTTACCTTTTTCTTATTTTACCTTTTCTTACTTTTTCTTTTTATTTTAATAACGTGACTTACGCTTAGCTCATCTGAGCTAAACGTAACGTTACAACCCATATCATATTGTTGCTACACCCTCTCAAACCTTTAATTCCTATAATGTTAAGCACTACAGCACTTTAGTACTACAGGAACATCCTGAAACACAATAGTATAACAAAGTAGGCACTTAATTACCCATGTTAGGTGCATGCTCAATGAGAGGAGGAAACAGGGGGTAGTTAATACGGCCGGGAGTAGTTCAGTGGTTTTAAGGTTGGGGGCCTTTGTTGGCGATTTTATGCATGTACTCACTATTGCATAAATTGAGCTATTTGAGTAACTGCCTTTTATAAAAAAAAAATATAGAGAATGTGTGTTTCCATGGGCTTTAAACAAAAGTGATATTCTAAATCAGCAATTAATTCTAAATGTTTGGGATTGCCCACGTGACTTTTTGGTAATAGTTAATCCCATACAAATTGGACTTTATAACAATCCTTTTCGTTCGTAGAATGTCACTTTTTCTGTCATTTCTGCCTAGGGCCTCTGTTATGTACTGGAGCCGCAATGTTGGGCTGAGCAGACTGTTTGCGACATGATGTGACTTTTGAACTATCCAAATTAGATCTAAACGTTTAGGCAATCGCTACAATTAGTACTCGTAACTCATCCTTCTTCAAATAGAGTTGAACAAAAGTTGAATGTTCAAATTATAGATGTGACGTGATATGGTCGCAAGGATATTTAGTTTAACCGGTTATAGGGCTATTGATATTTTATTTTATTCATAGTTGCATACTTTGCGCTTGGCAAGGGTTACGATGTTCTTGTCATGACATGACATCTGTATCGGTTTCCTATAGCTATGGTATCAAGGCGTAACGTGGATAGCGTGTTTTCTGTTAATGATTGGCAAGCAGGTTCACAGCCTGGCAATGGATTCGCTCCTTATATCTTTTTATTTCTTTTTGACATAGGACTTTAGAATGATAACATAAAGTGGTTGCAGTTTTACACAATTAAGGAACAACCATATGACCATATGTGAAAACACTGGAAATGGTGCATAGCATACTTTTTGAATCTACCAAATTATTATATTTAACATCAAAATTCTTTTTTTCTTTTTGCTATATATATATATAATTATCTTTCACTCTAGAAAATAAATTCGCCTCTTAAATACGTTACTCAGAAACAATAGACCTCTCGATGATCAAATAATGTCTTCACCATTCAAACAGCGCCAGTATGCTCTTACCACTACCGCCCTTCACATTTCTATTTACCCTACATAAAAATAAAGGGCGTAAACATCACGAAATTAATTTAACTCAGACTCCCGTTGTCGGCAAAAACAAAAAAAAACCGTTGTGACGGTTAATTTTCGTAGAACTTCCTACTGCCCGGATATATTGTGCTGTAATACCTGGATTGAATTGGGTTGGGTAAGAATTGTATGTCAAAGGGCTTTTGTTCATTTATTTTCTATGCCTGAATAATATAATCTTGTTTGTGAAATTCGAACATTGATATACTCATGTATGTCAAAGGCTACATTTTATGCCGAAAAAAATTGCAGGCTGCTTGTGGGAGAAGCCGAAGAAAAAAGCTAGTTTACCATAACATATATAGAAGAAGATAAATCAATAAAATTTTAGAACCCTAGCTATTTCACAAGCAAAAAGTCTTAAAGAATACCGTTTAAAACAACTTTAAAATAGTGAATATCTAAGAACATGTATCTTATCATTTACACCCCATGGGTATGTCAAAGTGATACAAAAATACTGATAATAAGAACTGCCTTACCTATGACAAACAATAAATAAATGAATTTGAATTTGGATAATCGTACTAAACCAAGGAACTTACAAATAACACAACTATCCCTAAGCGAAGAAAATCTATATTAAACGCTACACGGCATTTCTTAATCAATAGTAAGTTACAATTTAATTAAGACTCTAAACTTAAAAGAACAAACCAACGTTCAAGAAACAAAAGGAACAATTATGATTTCATTTCACACTGCATTTGAACATTTTTATCCATATTTGTACGTTTCGAGTGAATATTTTAATAATTAGACGGCGGTTTTATGCATCAGAAATTCAGAAGATTGGGTAAAACGAAAAATCGCCCTTGATATAATATCAGCCTGTATGTCTTACTTTGGACTAAAATATTGTCCTTAAAAAGAGAAGTAATGAGTGTTGATCTAAACACATAAGCGAGGGAGCAGTGAGGGGGTCGATCTTCAAGGCCAATCTAAGCTTGCCGACGTAGTTCCGTAGATATAAAAAGCAGGTTTAACCTTTGGTCGTAACTGTATTTTGTAGATCTGTGACAGTCGTTACGGGTAGTCAGAAGTCAGTCTATTTATTTATTAGTTTATCCTCGCACTGGAACGCCTTGAAGCAATTACACCAATGGAGCACAATCTAATAATAAACTCACTATAAGCTTAGGTTTCCTCACGATGTTTTCCTTCACCGTTGTCAGCAATGTCCAAGATAAACTTGGAAAGTACATATGAATTTGAAAAAGTCACATTGGTACTTGCCCGGATTCGAACCCACGACCTCAAACACGAAAGACGAGGTCTTAGCCACTAGGCCATCACGACACTGGCTATACTATACTATGGTGGGCTATACTAGATAATGTTACCCAGTTCCTGGGTTGTGGTCAGATAGACCGGATGGTTCCGGTAAGACTGGAAGTCTACCATGACATAGTTGGGAAAAGCTTAGACAAATTGGCAGATTGATTGAGTTCTTTGCTTATGACAAGCAATTGATATAATTAAGAGGTCAGATAATATTCCAATAATGAGTCATAATTATTTAAGCTGGTAACTGATCTAGAAGAAATTAAGTTCGCTTATTTGAGTAGAAGACTCTCGCTGACACTGATACACTTAGGTATTGCTTAAATTATCCGACATTGTTCATTATTAATCCTACATATTCTCTGCTTATTGTGTGATGATAAATACTAGTACCTATTCAGCTGTATCCAGTTAGACTGGTAGCCGACCCCTAGATTAGAAGCTGACCGTTCATATTTATATCTGGTCACATACGCACGACAGTAAGTTGTGAATACTACGCACCTTACCTTTTCAAAGAACTTTCCCATGCGGTCTTTATACAACACGGTAATACGAAAAAGATTTTCATATTTTAATACCCAATAATCTTAACAAATTCTCAGAACATAGCAGGAATCATATCAGATTAATCTACTTACCAAAAATAAATCGTCGGCGATCCGGCTAAGAGATTTCCCCTGAGGCAAGTGGGGGTTATTTCAAGTATTAATGACAGGTGTACCTTAATGAAGTGGTGAACGGCCAGAGGCATTACTTTTAGAAAAATTTGTTCAGATTTTGACGTTGATTTTGAATTGTAAGCGGCAAAGGGTCTGTAAAACTCGACTCTTAACCGATCTCTTTATAAACATCATTGATCCGTCTATATCAAGATCTAGCATAAGCCCCCGGCTTCGCCCAAAATTGTTTTCTCAAAGCCATGGGATAATTCCTACTACTGGGATAAAAAGTATCCTATGTCCTGATCCAGGTCATTCATCCTATTAGCATTCATTCAGTCGTTCAATGTGATAAAGAAAAAAAAAAATGGCCCAAAGCAGCCTATATTAATTTTGATAAGATTTATTGGCCGAGGAAAAGCATAGAAATTTAGTTTCGTCATTAATCCAGAAGCAAATTCTAAATCTTTAGACCAGCACTTTTATACGCCAGTAGATTACACACAAACAAATCAATAGAAAAAAAACAACGCTCCAAATTTTACACGATACAAAAATAAAGCAACTATTAAATAACTCAATCGGTTGCACCCTTGCACGTTATCATTTTACAAAGCCATAAATAAAACAAATGAACCGGGCACCATTTTAAATTGTGACGTCATATTACCTTTATTTATCTGAATGCGAAACCCAGTGGGCTCCATTTATACCATATTTAGTTCAACTTTGTATTCCATAATATTTTTTCTACATTTACGGAAGCAGTGAATTATGTGCGTAATGGTGAACTATTTGTAAGCCATGTTGTAGTCATTATATGGAGCTAAAGATAAATTGGGTTTATGAAAAATATATATTGGACTAGTTAAGTTCGATATTGAAAGGGTTATAATTAGCACTGGTACGTTTTTTAAATGAAACTAGATTTAATCTTGACAGAGATTGAGTTTTGATTACTTATATTTTTAAAGGAGCCTGTTTATTCTTGTATGTATTGATTGCCAGCCAAATATGGAGAATTTTGACAGATACAAATAACATAAACTTCATTTAATGAGTACTGGCTTTCGCTGGAAAATCATAACCATTAGTCCTTGCTTCTTATCCTCTATTAAAAACGATATGTAGTAGTATGTTGTACTTCCTAAATAGCACAGTTGGCTCATTATAGAATTTAAAAAATCCACGATAGGGAGGCATGCCAATTTTTTTTTTCTCACCAAAGCACGTTTGACACATGGTTTTGACCGCTGATTATGTACAGCTTATTTCAGTACTTCTCAAACATTGTATTAATTGAAAAAGAACATAAGCAAGCAAATTTCAGAATGTTACCCAAAAAAACACCATTCGAAATGTTAAGCACGAAGCCAACAAAACTTAAAATTCAAACCCCCTTAATTTTATTCACCAAAAAATAACAATAAATCAGCATTATCAATCAAAAAGAATCGAATTAATCAACTCGAGTTGAATCAATTGATCCCAGACCATGTGATCAATCACATGGTCTGGGATCAATTGATTCAACTTAAATTTTCTTTTACCAAATAAAATTTATGAAAGAGACATGTGCCCATGGGACCAAACCGACCAAACCTTGTTAAGACCGTCTTTTTTTTTTATTATTTTTTATAGGCTCGCGCTTGACCACTATCTCACCTGATGGTAAGCGATGATGTGGTCGACGGTGGAGCACGCTTGCCTAGAAGTAACCTATTCACTCTTGACTTAAAGACCCCTAGATTGTAGCTATCGGGAAACACAGACGCTGGTAGGGAATTCCACTCCTTAGCTGTACGTATAATTAAAGTATTCTCAAAACGTTTAGTGCGTATGGGTGGGATGTCCACCATGTATCGATGGCGCATCGCCGCCGCCGTACGTCTGGTAGTTCGATGATGAAACGGGCTGGGCGGAATTAGATCATGCAATTCCATCGCACACTCCCCAAAATGTAACCGATAAAAAACCGACAAGCTGGCAACTCGGCGACGGTGTTCAAGGCTCTGGAGCTTTGACTTAACCAGTGCCTCATCGCTGATGAGCCTCTTGGCCCGCTTTTCGATCGACTCTAGTGCATCAAGCTGGTATTTGGCAGATCCGTCCCAGAGATTAGAACAGTACTCCATGCATGATCGAACTTGCGCTTGATACAAGCTGAGCAGCTGTTCTGGCGTGAAGTACCTTCTCACCTTTGCAAGGATTCCCAGCTTTTTGGCAGCCAGCTGAGCCTTTGCCTCAATGTATGGGCCTGTCTGTAAAGATTTCAGAAAATATTTGAGATTTCTATTTGTAACACAGATTGTATTTTGATTAAGATAATGTTATTTTCTGTTGATATTTAAATTTTTGACCTTGTACTAGAATCAGGAAAGGCTTATATAAGTAATTAACCTCCTCAGTCTTCTTCAGTAACTGAATCTTTTATTTATAGTTTATTGTAAAAAAAATAGTTAAAGGGCAAGATTGATAACAAGGATATGAAAGAAAAATCAATATGATTTAAAAGAGGCAGTAAAGGTAGGTACAGGATAGGCTTTCCCGCAAAAAAAGTAGAACCATAACCATAATAAGAGTGGGCTCATCAAGAATAAACAAAACCTTTGGTAAATTTTATTACGACGGTGACCTTCATAAACTATCCGTACCTAAAACCCACCTAAATATACACGTGTCCAACGTCAATTGTCCATCCAACCGTATGGCTTTATTAATGTCAAAGATCTTTAGCAAAAGGGACGAAACAAAACGCGTACGAAATCATATTAAACCAGAACTAACCTCTATAATTCAATTAATAATGTTCACAAAAACAGAACAGATGTAAGCCTTTACTCTATTGTAGTTTGTTTTAACAAAATGGAGGCCTGGACAGAAGGACCGCTTTTTAAAAGCGGCGCTCCCTTCATTCGCAGCACCGCCAACCTACTAATAAAAATGTGAAAGTTTATGAAGATATTTGTTACTCTTTAATAAAAAACCCCCAGAACGGATTTTAATGAATCTTTACAGCTCAATATAGCATATACATCAGAATATCACGTAAGCTATAAATTATAGCCTAATTAAACGCAGTCGACTATAAAATTATTTTAACCTAATGCAGTGTGGATTGGATCTTCTATCTTAACATATAGTGTGACCTTAACCACAAAGGCATAGCCACTGCGGGCGGTCCATAATGTGTACCTTACCTAATGTAAGGTTATCTTACAAAAAAACGTTGGGTCATAGAACAATAAGGTTTCTATAGCTACCGTCATTCATGTAGGTGTTGATTTATAGAGCAAGGGTTGTATGGGTCGCGGTAATGGCCTTTGTGTGGTTCACGAATGCGATTTGGTAGAGAATTTACGGAAGTTGGTTTTAATATCTGCATGGATATATTTTACTATGAGGTATTATGTTGAGTGTCTTTATAAGAGACTTAATGAGTCACCATTCCTTTTTGGAAGCACGTTGAACATGGCGTATTTTTGGTCAGGTATGGACTATACTTTATGTTATTCTACTAGCTGCCGCCCGCGGTTCCACCCGCGTGCTTCTAATAGTTCTCCCAATATCTTTATAAATTGTAGCCTATGTGTTGTTCTGATGTATAAGTTATATTTATGTAAAAATCATCAAAATGCGTTCAGTTATTTTTGCGTGAAAGAGTAACAAACATCCATCCATCCAACCTTACAAACTTTCACGTTTATAATAGTAGTAGGATCTATTCGAAACTATAAATCTACTGACCTTGATGAGAGGTCGAACGAATGTTTTAAGTTTAGTGCAATAAAGAGGCTAGCTCATTCTGACCGTTAAAACAATCAGACTGGTCTGTAACTGCGAGCTTCTTAACGATAAAAAACCACTCCGTACATTGTCTGACCCAAGGATTCAATCAAGAATCCCACGCTCAGAAGTTACTTAATATACAAGGCAGTTATATAATTGTTAAATCATACTATTATTATTTTGAATGTGCTATCAAAAAACATTACGTCATACAACAATCATACCCACGATTTTCAGCTACCTTTTCAGAAAAACTTGCTCAAATTCCCAAATTCTCTAAAATCTGGACCAAAATCATTTCAGTTCTAATTAAAATATCAAATGTAATTATCTGCCCATCAGCTTTGAGCGGAAGTCTTTAATTAGGAGTCGACAGCCGCCGGTGATCGGACGAGCCAATGTTCGGCAGAGATATTAAATTACCAGCTTTTAGTAAAAACTATCACACGTTAACGCACTGCGCTTTTGAACGTACATTTTCGAATATATTGAAACTTTGAGTGTCAAGTTTAATTGAATAATTAATTAAAGTGAACCTCTTCCTAAGATTAATTTAATATTATGGGTGAGACGATTTACAGTTGGTAAAAGTTGTTCCCTAAGGCTGTCCACAGACTTAATCAAAACTATTAAAAAAACGACTGGTTGGCTGCAAGATAACAGAAAATTTCTGATAAACACTACAGAAAAAAAACTAAAAAAAGAAAAACTTCTTAAGTATCCTTGCAAGTCAACGTGATAGAGAAATATTAGGGATCGTAATCATATTTTACAATTTGGCCTTCCGTACATGGAAAGACACTCGCCATGAAATGGTTGGTAAGGAAGGACCGCTCATTGTATATTTTTGGGGAACTTCTGGTCAAGTATTGAACGCTGGAGACTTGGCTTAGGTACTGATAGAGTAGTTACTAGAAGAATAGTCATTGTGTTCAGATTTTGATGTGTTTTTGTAGTTTTAATTATTTTTTTTGCTTGCACAATGTAGTCATAGTACTAGAACGAAGTGAATTCGCCAAGCAGTCGGCTGTCTACGGGAGAAATCGCTTGAATGAGTCATTAAAAATGCCGTGTGTCTTGTATAGTGAAAGTGTTAGTACCTAGGAAACGTTCGGACGGCCAGTACTTTACTTTTTAAATCTATTGCAGAGACTCTCACTCCATATCATAACATCTTCCAAAATAGCTTAAGGTAATTTAATTACGTAAGTAAATTACAG
The DNA here is from genome assembly GCA_947562075.1 of Orthosia gracilis. Lineage (NCBI taxonomy): Eukaryota > Metazoa > Arthropoda > Insecta > Lepidoptera > Noctuidae > Orthosia > Orthosia gracilis. Next base: position 7,474,380 of record OX387266.1, on the reverse strand, counting down.
GTCACTTCCTTAAAACATTTCTGCAATTTTTACCTCAAACCCTTGGTTCAAGATCCCAAGAAAACCTGAACCAAGTTGTATTTCGTGGCTGTAAAGACGGTTGTGGGTTGGAGAGAGCCACGTTATTCCGAAGAGTACTTCATAAGATTAGGAGCGGAAGCCGCTTAGAAAGGCATTGCTGTTTTAGAAAAAAAAGTAACATGTGACATGTGAATTAGCTGGGAACGGAAAGTTGCGAGTACAAAGGTATATTTTGAGCATTTTCTTTCACATTTTCTTTTGTTTTTCAATGCTTTGTCCGTGTATGTTAGGGTTTTTCATTCTGTTATTTGGCATAGCAACTACATGATTATAGCTACGAGGAGATCCTAGACAAAGTGAAATACTATCGGCGAAAACGATTCTCAAAAAATATACCTATGGGATTCATACGTGCTAAAAACGTCACGTCACAAATCTTAAGACTTACCTACGCACGCGGATAAAAAAGCTATTACATTTCTTTGGTTTAGTTTTTGGTCGGCCATTTTATCTGAAAGTTGCTTTTGAGTAGTATATAGGAACTATTTTAGGGTAGGACGGAAATTCGCTAAATTCACTTAATCTTATTTCTTCAAAATATTTTGCTTGGTTTGTTTAGTTATCTGAGTTTCAGGATAACTTTGTCTGAGAAAAAGTTTAAATACTGTCTGCATGATAATGGTAGTATATAATATTTGAAATTACTCCCCGTATATTTGATTGCTCCTGTCACCGTTCTAAGCAGCAGTTCCTCGCGCATTGTATCGAATGCGGCGTGGATACAACAACACGCTTCTGGTCGGATCTTCCTCAAATTCAGCCAATATGCGTTCTTCCGCAGCCAAATTTGGTTGAAATCTGTTCACGGCTGGTTCCCGGAAATTTAAATTTCCGGTTTCTCGCAGACGCCGATAAGTTGAGCCAAACGTTTGGTGGTTAGGCACTCGCCGGTTAGGATACCGTTCTTGATAAATCCTCCGTGCCTCGCGCCCATTGCAATCAGCCATTCCATACACCACCAGCATGTCGGTGTACTCTTCACTGGTAAATCCAGCCATTTTGCCAACAACAAGGTAACAAATAACAAAACTTAACAAAAACGAAGTAATAACAAACTCAACAAAATTAACGAAAACAGTGGAGCGTCGTAACGGCAAGTACGTAAGTTAGCTAAGATGGGTAAATCTCGACTGACTAACAAAGACCCCAACGAGTTACCTGCCCGGCCCCGTCGACCCAAGAGCGAAAGAGACATGACATGACATGTTTTGTCTCTTACATGTTGCTCTCGTGTAAGAGTGAGACAACAAATTTGCCAACTGTAGGCCAAACTGGTTTAAATTCTGGAAATTACATTTGTCTTACAAATGTCGACTCGTGGTGGTAAAAGTGCCCTAGTTGCGGAAATTAATTAATAACTTTAAAACTAAAAGTGATAAATACACTTTTAGCATATCGTTAGAAAGGGCATGGACTGAGGATGTTTTAAAAAAATCAGAAGAACTCCAACCCTGTTAGTTTTTTTTAAACCCCATAGAAAGTTGCCCTTAAAATTATTTCTTTACCTTACTATGGTACTTCAGGCCCCATAACTTTTCTTCTCCACAATTTTCTGGTGTAAAATAATTTTTTGCAGGACCCTAAGACTCTAACGATTAAAACAAGACCATTAGCCGACCGGTCCCATGGATAGATTTTGAGCTACAGGTAGTTTTAGTCAAAAAATCACAAAAAAAGTCAAATAAAAAATAAAAATAAATTAAAAAAAAACCTTGAGGCCAAGGTCAATATAATGGGCGGGGGTAGGTAGCAGACTATCCCTAGTTTCTACCCTAGGCGTATGTACAGCTCCCTTCCAAACACCCTGTATATTGGGGTCGACATCCAGTCTAGCTGAACGCAGCTGAAGACCTATATTTTACATAGAGCGATCGCTATAACTATCTATCTGACCTCAACAACCTCGTTAATTACTACTCCAAACTACATTGGCCTTCAAAACTTAGTGCCACACTTTTGAAATTGCAATTTCTTCAGTTGCAATTTTCTTAAGACTTGTAACGTTACGTTTAGCTCAGATGAGCCAAACGTAAGCTACGTTATTAAAATAAAAGATAAAAAAAATAAGAAAAGTTAAAAGAATAAGAAAAAGGTAAAATAAGGCCGGCTTCATACGACGGGGCCAGCTTGACACGACGTGCCGCCCGTATCTTCTTCTTTGGCGAAGGGGCAACCGCAGACCAGGGCGGCGTGATACGGCGCGACGGGACGGCTGGAAGAACGCTACCGCGAGTTGTGGGCGCTCGTGTTCAGCGTGCGCAACCTGCGTGTACTGCTGGCGGGCGCGCTGTAGCTGCGGCTCATGCACCACGTCCGGTAGGTAGGTAGTAAGGCAGGCAACCAGGAGAGATGTGGGCGCTCGCACAATACGACGCGCCGTTAAGGACCTGTCTGCAGCAGCTCATGCCAGTTCCACATGCCAGTCTGGCACGTCCCATTGTAAAAACAGTAAAAGTTCACTTCAGAGTATAAATTGTTATTTAATAGAAGTCTTCAGGGATGTATAACACTCATTCACGAACTGAATTCATTACATTTTTTTATGTACATAGTGGATAAGTATAAACTTTGTAATTTAAGGCTTAAATATGTTTCCAATTTCGCAGTCCAAACCAAACTGAAAGCCGACGCCCGTTTTTCTTTCGTTTTGTGTCATCTGTTCCGAATTTCAAATTCAAAATATTAATTATATGACCAGAACGACTAAAAACGGTTTACAGAGGGGGCAGTCTACGCTGCCCTTATTATAATGTACAACTAGCTTAAAGAAGGTCTAGTCCATGGTATATTATATTTATGGCTTAAGAAAAATAAATTGGAGAGACAGATGTCAATTCAGATAAACATGTCAGAGTATAAAAAATCACAAGATTTTACAAATTAGCGATATAAATAAGTTATGGAATATTAAAACAATCAGAGATAACTAAAACTATGCTTTTCAGGTGTTAACAGTAACAAAGAATACATAAAAATGAGACATGAGTTGATACAAAATCAAAAGATATAAAGGTATGTTTTGTAAAGTATTTATTAAAATATAAATAGACTTAAAAACGTGTAGGTCTGCTCAGCAGAACACCACAGACTTCTAAGTCAGAGATTTGAAATTGGAAATTCGAAATGTTGATTTAATTTAGATAGAGTGTATTATACTAGCTACCTAGTTATAAATGCGTTGTTTTATGTATCTTTGAGTTAAGTTATTAGCATTCAGTCGGTAAACTGATGGCCGGTAACTGATGTTTTGCTTTTGAAAACTTACCTGAAATCAAAGGAAACACAAAATTATATTTTGGCAACATTATAATATACTTAAAACTACTATTGAAACCAACTTTCCAGGTTAACTTTCCTCTTATGGGAAGATAAAGGTTGCGAGCTAGCATTTTCCTGTGGCCTATTCCACATGAACCTTTCATTTCTCGGTGAAAATAGAAGCTTAAGGTAGGAACAAAATATCAAAAGACTATAATTTTAAGTTTTCCGGAAAATCCTCAGTCATGATTGCCACCACAATCAAGAACAAGTGTCTTCGACGGCAAATCAAAAAGGCTTCGTCCTCTAACTGTTGACACGGCAGTAATTAATTGACAAGAATTTGAACTATTGGTCCCCAACTCGATGGGAAATCAATCCCAAGAGGAATTTTATTAGACACGGGTTTTTGTTTCTTTGCTAAGGTTTCATTAATTAATTGATTATTGGATGAAATTTAAGCAAAATATAGGTAGAAAAAGTTTTAAACGGTTAAAAGTAACAGTTGGTATAAGGCTTGTAGGTACTGTATATAATTTTAAGGCAAATGTACTTGCAATGCTGTTCTGTAAAAATTACACCGTGCAAATGTTAGTGGAGTGAACTTAAAATAAGCTGTCAATCCTTATTAGGAATGAGAGGTTTAGTTGGAATGACTGCCACTTCACCAATGTCTTAACGCCGAGATTTTAACCGAACCTTCCTGCTGCAGGTGCGACAGAAGTGAAACCGCGAGGAAAATCTAGTTTTAAAAGAAAAGTCAAGCCCATGTGATTAATATTTGTGTGTTTAAGATTCGATTATAATCTGTATCCATAAGGCCCGAAATCGTTGTTCCTATATTCGCAACTATACGTATAAAACCCATCACTCTAACAATTGTATTTGGCAAATTATTGGCGATTCTCAGAATTGGCATGAAGCCATTGAGCTGATAAGTTTTAATCATGTTCAATGTAGCTTTACAATTACTCTACAATCATTTGACCTAAATCACTTTCTTTCTCTCCATCACATCTGAACTGCAACCAAAAATATATTTGTTAACTGAGTCATTGAACCCAATTCAAGCAAACTTTTGATCGCCGGAAACATTTCCTGACTTCACACATAGTTGTTTTTGAAATATCCTCACTTTGTATCATCTCTTTCAAACTTATACTGGAAGATAAAAGAACGAGAGGAATGCCAGATAAAGTATCTAGTGTTGTTCGTCGGTTCACATTTTGTAATCCGATATCCGGGTGCAGCCGACGGGTTACGGATTACGGGTTACGGTGGGACGTATTATATTGACGTGCACTATCGATTTATCGATTGTCGATAGGATTAATTAGCTGCGGGTTAGGTGACTTACTTTGCGATGTTGTTTCTGGATATTGGCTGTTTTCTGTGTAAATGAGAGTCGCACTACGATAAATGGGAACTCCGTATAGGATTATTGCGTAGTTTGGTCTTGTTTGTTTTAGTGAAGGTTTGGCGAATGTTGGTGAATGAATACAGTAGTATATATAGCATTACAAAGTGTAGCAATAAATTATAAAGTTTGTTGGTTAGTAATTTAGCAGTTACAAGAAATAACGCAGTATTCTTAGTAAACGTTTGTAAGTATATACAAAAGCTATAAGGGTTTGTCTTTTAGTTTTTTTCTATTTACCCCTTCAGCTTTGTTTGCAAAATCAATTTAATTTGTTTTCTAAAATTTCATAATAATAATAAAAGAAACGTTTTGTTTCGTAAACCAAAAATCGAAGTATCAGGAAAATGCATTACAACTTGAAATATAACCGAGCAAATAACAAAAACAGAGGCAACTAGTTTTCCGCCTGAATAATTATGCAAAATAAAACGTTTTGGACAAGCGGGACCAAGCAGGCCAGGCATGAGACAAAAGAAAGTAATAGATTATTCCAGACAGCATTTTTAACAAATTTGTTTTTCAATATCTGCTTACTTATATTTTAGACGACCTTTTCACAAATATGTACAAAAGTAGTTTAGAATACTAAAAATTTTAAAAAGTTTCCTTTCAAACCGCTTACCATCTATAATCCACAGGAACAGTAATATTTACAACTACTTTTAAGGCAGATCACATCACTGATAGTCGTTGACAAGTTTTGATGCCCGGGCGTCATCGATTACGAAATGTGTCGTTAGAAAATCCAATCAGTACCCATCACTAGTGACGTGATCCCGTTAATTCAAAGAATTCAAACAACAGTACTGTTACTTATGTCAATTGTCATCTGGTTTTGATACGCGTGTAATATTAGGGATGACAATTTAGAATTGCCAATCTTCGTTTCTGAATATGACATGAAATAAATTACTGAACTTATTGACAAAGATTTGGCATGCATTGTGGCAAGTCACAGCTTTGATTTAAAATACAGATAAAAACCTTTAAAGATTTCGGTTACAAGATGATATAAAAGTTTTCTATTTTATTCATTCATTTGAGTCAAAAGGATATAAAAAAGAAAAATATAATCTTCAGTAAACTTACACTTTACAACTCATGAGAAAACCATACCGAAACATTAACAAACTTCCCGAACTGTCAGCCCTGGTAGAAACCCGATATATTTTCGGTCTGTTCCAAATATAATGGACCAGATTGCAGTTTGCTGTGTAATATATTATGTAGTGAGCTTTTATTGTGAGTCTCATTCAATGAAAAGGGTATCACGGCATCAGGTAGTAAGGGGCGTGTAGTATTGAACATCCTTACATTTATATATATTAGTGGCAGAATAAGCTTGCAAAAACCCTCAAATAGTAAAAAAATTAGTTACTAATCAAATGCTTTTAAAACAAAACACATTTCTGATAAAAACCGTATAGGTATTTTTTCGAGAAAAGAAAAAGTTTTTTCATATACCTAACTTCTTTTTAATTTTTATTTAGATGTCTGGATGAATAACTAGGTTCATGCAAAGGATTGACTCAAAATTGCAACAGATCCGAAAGAAAAGGCTCTTGACTCCATCGATACGGCCAAAGAATTCCAACTATTTTAAAGGCAGTCTAATTAGATACAGCTGGATAAAAATACTAAACAAGGGGCGACTGCCTATCTGGCCTCCACAACACAGTAACTGAGTAACACAAATACCCCATTCGTTGCAAAATAATTCCTTTATTAAAAATATTCCACCAGTAAATTCCAAATATACTATTTTCAGCTCTCGCCGTTATTCTTAACCGGATGACATTTTCCGTTTTTAAAATTGAATTAAAATAATAGGAATTTATTTTGTTATAACCACATCAAAAATTGTTTAAAGACTAATCAAGGAACGGACATACAGACAAATTGGATAAAAGCTTTATTCTTACGAGAATCGAAATGAAAGGGAGACGCATTTAGGTTTGCCGGATACATTGGAATTGGGTACACCGATTGAAATCCTGTCTTCCGTCATATGTTGACGACGAAGCGGGAATATCAAACAGTTGTAGTTTTTAGGATACGAGAAAATGTACGACATCACGCTTGTAGTATTCCCTGCAGGGGTAGACACGATGACGGGTAGATGTGTACACGAGTAGATGACTGAATTAATATTAAACACATAAACTCACGCCTTTTTTCCATGGGTGTAGAAATGAACTACAGAACACCACCAGTTTTCCATTCTTACATACTCCTTTTGCTTTGCTTACATTAATACTACAATTACGACTCGAGAATCAAATCCAGGTCATGGTTTATAACAACTATATTTACAGTTACAACCACATATTTTTTTCCCACATCTAATTTTTCGTTCACATAACGCAATGGAAGTCGGGTCAATTATTATGATCCAAAGAAAAGTCATTAAACAAAAATCAATCATGTATCAAAAACTTATAATTGATATCACGATATGATAATCAGATCACGAGATCCCATCATTAGATTGTGACTTGGTGACAATGGAAACACCTCGGGAGTATACTCTTTCAACAAAAAGAATGTTCAAAATCGGTCCACAATAGACAGAGAAATCGGTGAGCATACATTTAGAAAAAAACATTCGAACATTGAACCTCCTCCTTTTTGGGCAGTTAAAATATATCTCGATTTCCCACGATAACCCAAAAAAACCCTTTGAAAGACAACATTTAACAAGCATCTTTATAGAGTACTAGCAGCCCGTCCCGGCTTCGCACGGGGTAGACAATTATTATTTTTTTGAAATTTGGATATAAAACACTTTTTTTCACAAATATTTTTATTTATTAAAAATTTATTATTTATTAATTATATATTAAAAAAAATCCCACAGTTATATTTGTATGTAAGTCTATTTATGTTCAATTTCGCAAACAACGGCCACGGCGCTATGGCGGTTTTGTTTACTGTTTGAATTTTTTAATTCGTAATATCTTTTGAATGGAAAGTCCAATTTAAATAATTTAAAAACTATTTTATAGGTAGTTAAATAAAATGTCTTGACCATAAAATAATTTATTTGGATAAGGATTAATATAAACACATAAATAGCATGGTTTGAATTTGGTTAGCATTTTCATTAATGTTTAAAATGAAAAAAGTTGTTGTAGTGACATAACTACAATAGTTGGACATATGCTACCGCGGAGTTTTTTGTAGACATTATGATGTTCTTCAATATTGTTGTACATTATTTTGTTCTATCGCTAATAGTTTCGGCAGCGCATTCGACGAAAGACATTTTAAGACTCATTTTTCTACACCTTCGGTTACATTGTTCAAATTTTACCAAGGATCCCTAATTTTTTTCAAAATGAAATGTAGCCTATGTCAAATTGGAAGAATGTAGCATTCTATTGGTGAAAGAATTTTTTAAATCGGCCCAGTACTTTTTGAGCCAAACAGTACTGTTTGTATGTTTGCATTACAAACATACAAACATACAAAAATAGGTACAAATCTTTCCTCTTTATAATATTAGTGTAGATTTGCATTGTTAATACCGCAGTGATATGTACAAGAAACAAGGATGTTATACCATTGTGTAATGCAAACTTAAACTGCAGTTGTCGCAATAAACTTTTAACTTTATTGCTAAAACAATAAAGTTGTGAGCGTCGGTAATGCAAAGTTTATCAATCTTGAAGTCCGTTGTAAGATTTATGTCGGTAGTAAAATAACGCGAATGGTTCCTATGTGGATGGAATATGCCTAAATGTAATACGACGAGGGATGAGTTAGTGAGGCGGATCACTGGGTGAGGATTTCTCACCCCATGTCGTTTTATTGTATACTTCCTTGGTTAATCTAGTTTATGACAACCAAGGAAACTTCATTGCGAAAGTTTTAAATTGAAAACCTTAAATTGTATTATAGAGGTATGATGAGTACTATACTAAAACTGATAGCTTCCAAAAATATGATGACTGACTGATCAATTAAAGATGATACAACTTTTATCCAATCATCAGTGCCAACATTAAATTATACTTCACAGTCAGCCTCGCTTGAGACCCTGTAGTTCATTCTGTAACGATATATAATAGCCTCAGAAATAGGTTTTCTACGATGTAACTAATTTTCACCTACTGTACTTGTTGCACCAAATTCTGACAACCCTACATAACAAGTAACGCTCGACAGTTTATCCAATGACTCAATGAGAAAAATAGACTCCATATTTTTGTTAGAGATTGCCCGCCATGTTCACAGTTGATTTTAGGAATAGCTTATTAAAATTGAAAGTTTGGTTTGCTTATGAAATACGGTGCTATCTGCATTCCAGACGAATGTGGTCGAAATCCGCCGAATTAATTTACTCTTTCATATATTTGGTTTCGTGTCTTTGTAAATTTGGAATAAGGTAAGGTATACAGAAAAGCTTTCGGCGAGGCAGATAAAGATACGCCACTCGGATAAACTAAAGGTCACAGATTTATTTACGAGTTCTTTAACGAAAATAAATACAAAAATTAACAAAAGAATTATCAAACGAGAGTTAAATGTGGTTGTTGGAATAATAATGGTCATAAGGCTGATAATCCCTTACCTTAAAGATGCCTTGTTATCAAAGGGCTAGGCAAAACAAGGTTTAACCCTTACATAGCAATGCTAATATTGACGAAGGGTCAGACATGCCTTGCCATGCAAGGGAGTCTATTATGAGAATATTACTGTAATGAGAAAAAGGCTGGGATAAGTGTTTGCTTTTTTAATTTTCCTTGGTTTTTAATTGTTTGAGATAAGTATGCGTTTGGTTGTAAATATATGGGGGTTTACTTTTTAACAGTAATTTGGACTTTATGAACTTGTTTAGTTTTATTGTCGTGTGGTCGATACCGAGCAACTTTCTTTAAAAGAGAAGGCTTGAGTCCCAACTCCCCACAATGAGAATTACATTACAGGTTGATATTACTAGCTGTATGAAACAGTCATCCGTCAAAAGTTTCGTCAACAATCGAAGCTAATTAAGTTATAATTGTACCTACTAATAACCATATCAGCTGACCGTATTAATGACTAAATTAGCGTATTAACAACGACCGCCATGAAATAGGAATAATTACATATATTAATATCGATACCGACACCACTGTGTTCTTATAATAGTGTATCAGTATTAATATTAAGTACCGAGTTTTTGTTTTTAGTTTTACTTAACTTGATACGTGAATTCATTTTTTCTTTGATTTTTTTTTTGGATTCTGATGTCGTTCATAAGTAGGTATTTGATTGATAATGTTTCCGTAGTTCCTGTGACAAAATTGATATCGACCACAACATATTATATCGAGTCGAATTTGCTGAGACGTCTATTAACAGCATCACGGCATTCGATGGGTAACGCCTGCCTCAATTACATCGCACTCGCTACAATGACAACTTGAATGACAGTCAACAAAGGCTCTCCAAATAGGACCTTAAATGAGACCAAAACGTTGGGTTGACGGAATTCAGAACGAGTAGTGGACCTGACCCCCACTTAAGGGATTAGGTTTGAATCCAAATTATGGTTTGTATCATGTTTGTATGTATAGTGGTTACCGAATATTATACGGGTCTTTGAGATTTTAGCTCGGAATTAAACGTTCGGAATCTCTTTTTGTAATCGTTAGAGGGTTTGGTCGTGTTGAGAGGATGAGTGGAAGGTGGTTTACGAAAGGAATGTTTTAATACAACCCGATTTCATTAGTGACGTCCCTCAAAATGTTTGTTTCTTTTGGATTTGGAAAAATAGTGCGATATGTTTGAATGTGGAATTGTGGACATAAATTCTTCGTAAGAATAAAAGTACCTTTATACTATTTCAGAATAAATCGTTTACAAGGAGTTTATTTCAATTTTGTTTTATTCCGCTGGAGACTGCTGGACGCGAGAAGAACAGGGCCAGTCGAAGTAGCGATGGTTGGGAAGATCTAGCCCAGCAGTGGAAATCCCTTGGTAGAAATGATGATGGTTAAGATTCTTCAGTACCAGAATTAACCTTTTCTAAACGTAAAGTAAGGTACGGATTGCAGTACAGTTCACTCGAACAGAGCGAGTGTTTGGATAATCAAATTTTAATGTAGTACATATATATCTATGTATGCCGTTGAAGTATGATAAATTTTCTTTTATTGATTTATAGTCCCTTCCTGTATTGTTAACATAACAGTTAGGTACAGGTTAGATATAGAACATCCAATTTTTGCCCAACTGGACACATATTCAGACTCTGGGTTGCTACTGCGAAATTTCAGACGGAAGAACTCAATACCAGTTTGCCCGGTCTGAAAATCGAATCTAGGTTTGCTCAGTAGCATTTGCGAACATTATACAAAAAGGCACTTTGAAAAAAACTTAATATCATCAACTTTATCAAAAGCTACGTCATATTCAGGATAAAAGAGAAACCTTCCTATATGTAAGCAGTTTGTTCCCCCAAACATTGAAAGAAAATCAAAAACCTGTAGTACAAAGACCTCAAAAATCATTCGGCATTTTATTTGATCTTCTAACCCTAAGAGAACTCATTCAGTACCTTTAAAAGGTTTATCTATACATAGATCAAATCGAAAAGAAATTCTTTGTTCACAATTTTATCTTTGAGCTAAAATTTGTCAACTCGTTACGTACCTACCTTACTTACAAGTAAAATAATGTGCCTTGGCATTTTCCTTTTAATACTATTACTTACTCAAAACCTATTACTAACATGAAAGAGATAACGTTACAAAAATTGTGTGTCAGAGGATATTAAATGATAGAAACAAAATAAATATTTGCCTGGTTTTATAAAATTCTTAAACATGCGATTTATCTGTGCTTTATTTCAGTGCATTTTATGCCTTCTATTTATGCACATTGTACAATCCATTAGCTATCATCTCAGAAGTCACATAAGGTATCCCTTTTTATACAAATCATTTTTCACACAGTCTATTCATAGTTTCTTTGGTCTTCCCAAACTCCTCCACATTCATATCTACTTAAAACTTCGCTCACGACACGTTCCTCATTCGTCTGTATCACTGGCCCATACCATGACAACAGATTTCCACACAAATTTTCGGTCACCAGTGCAGTTCCAGATTTTCTCTAACATTTTGGTTCTCGTACATATTTCTACATTTTGAGTAACATCACACATACCCTGCTAGCATTTTCATCTCAGCAGCATGCGTTCCTTTTACACAATCTTTCGTTCATCCCTTTTAAGCCAGGTTACCCTGACCTTTGTGCGTACGAATTAAATTAAAAATAGATTTCTTTGAAACAAACAAAAGCCAACATACCGTTATACAAGTTTATTGTAACATTTCACCACTACAATAAATAGCACACCATAACTCTTACTTGCAGAGCCAAAACTTTGATAGATATACCCTAAAGTTAGACAAACCATTTGCCTAAGACTACTCGACATGGTTGTTGAGGCCCGCCTCCGCCCTATCTCTTACAAAGGGTTAGTTTAGTGGTGGAGCGTGGGAAACGGATACATGATGAACGACGACACGGTTGGCGCAATGGAAGAGCGATCGGCTGTTGCGCTGCGTGTCGCGGTTTCGATTGCCGCACAGAACAGATTGTAAGTTGGACACGTGAAATTTTAGATTTACGCTGTTGGTTGATAAAAATAATGAAATATTTATTGGTTGTTGGAAATACCACCCCTAAAGGGGAAAAAATGTGTTAAAAGTTTGTAAAAAAATTCAAATGTTTGTAAGTAGCACTCCTGAACTTTTAGATTTATACTCTTGGTTGTTAAAAATAATTTATGCATTTATTGTTTGGTAAAAAGGGGATTGAAAGTTTGTGTGAAATTTCTACGCTTTTAAATGTGACACATGAAATTTTGGCTTACTTATTTTTTTTTCAATCAATTTACTAATGAAAAACAAAAAGACACTTTTTGTTTTGAACCCACCAGTATCAGAAGGGAAAAGAACAATAAAGATCAAGCGCATTTACGCCGGCTTTATACTTGTGCATAAAGTTTTGATAAATAGTTTGTTTTTTAATAAAACTGCTTTTTAAGCAAGTAGGTATCTTTCATAAAAATAAGTTATATCAAAAACAAAAGACTGTATATTTTTTTTTGGTGGGATCCTGTACTATAACAATAAGAAAAAAATTAACCTAGGTACTCATCTATAAAGATACTCCATCTATTTTCAGAGCAATTGACTCACAACGGCGCAAAAGCGACACGGACGACAAATGAATAACGAAATACATTAATTTAAAATTGACACAACTAACGAACGAAAGTTACTTTTTTAATAAAACATAAAGCTCTAACTATTGTGGTGAGCCTCTAGTTGGCCTGACAGACGAAAGGACATGTCGAAATTCGTTCATTGCTATCTTGCATAAAAACACTCACCGAACGAAAATATCACTGAAACCAACCCATAGGCTGTAACGAAATTAAATTTTCTAAATTCTGTCGAATTATAGAAATCAAGTAGCAAACTGTTTCGTATTTGCGTTGTGAACGATTTTTTTACAGAATCATTTGAAAAGACGAAAAATATTGTTAGAAACATAACTGGTGTTTATTTAACGCTTCTATTTGTAAATGAGTTTCTTCTTTGTAGTAGTTATGGCCTAGCGAAACTTTAACAGTTGTACCTAATTCTACATAGCTGAAACGAAATTGTACAAAGAAATATGAAATAAGCGATTGAATTCAATAGAACTCGGAATAAGTTCAATTTTGATTTCCTAAAAGTATTACCTAATAGACACAATTTTTGATTAGTAATTCTTTTTGTGCAATCAGCTTATTTTACACGTTTTTCCTCAGCCTCACCGCATTTCGTAGTTGTATACGAAATCCTTTAATTTACAACGCCACAATGGCCAAGGAAATTTTGAATATCCCAATACATACAGAACGGCAGTAAGTTACTCCATGGTCAATATTTGACACGCCATATAAAATTCGTAGCGTGTTACCGTCCACTGATGAATACCTGAGCACTTCTACGCGAATAGATCATGAACGATGAAAATGCACAAACTAATGTGTACAGAAACCGTTTTGTAACTGGCTGGGTATATAGCCATTTTTCGGTTGGATGGATAGCATACTTAATCAGGTGTTATTTTACTAGTATACTGGTAAGTGAACGATGACCTTGCTAGAGAGTGGTAATAAATGCTTGAATTACGTCTTTGAGAAAGATTCTAAATGCCACAGGGGGAGAAGTTGACGATTTAAGTAGTTTTCTTTTACAGTCAAAACAGCTTAAGTTGCCAGACGCTAGACAAGTGTTGTTAGCGTTTGGCAACAAAACAAATTGCCTGTATCCTGTTTTCATTTCATAAACCAACTATCTTCCTACTTGAGAACAAGTCTTTTACACCTAGCAAAACGTGTTTCTCCCTTGAAACTTCCTCCGGCTTTTTTCGCAGCGTTCGCCTACAATTTCTCAGAGACCTTAATAACTAAGGATCAACGGCTCTGTAATATCAAGACTGTCGCAATATTTGTTCATAATTACGTACGTCATAAAGGATCAACATTATCTTCGGGAGATAGAATAAGAGGATTAGCGCTTCGTCTTTATAAGATACTTTGATTAATATAAGAGTAATGACTTGGCGGGAATAGACACGGGATCTTTTATCTTAGAGATTTAAGGTTTAGGATCCGTAACGAAAGAGGTTTTTTGAGCCTGAACAATAATTTGGAGAATACAATTAAAGTTAGGACGTGCAGCGTAGAGGCGTAAAACATTCTGTGTTAATTGGATGCCTACAATTTGCGCAGGTTGAAACAATGGCGAAATAGGATAATATTATGTGGGAGACTTTAGCACTCGGTGTGGCAAGCGGATTTTCGGTAGTATGTCCGTGTTAATACTTTTCATATTACAGTATCAGTATAGCGACAGTAAAGATCAAAAGAGTTTTTGTAATTATTTTTTTTCACGCAACAGAGCAATGCTTGTGAAAGGCCAATATAAATTGGTGAACGTACCTATTCCCACAGATAAGATATCAGTAGACTACTATTACTTATGTCATAAAAGCTGTTAGAACTACCAATGAGGTCTTCGGTATAGTTGTTAGACTTACAGTTCGTCATGTAAATCCAACAACTATACCGAAAAATATAATGAGTCATAAAAGAAAAACACGGCTGCCTTGTCAAAAAGTGGATTAAAAACTTGAACAAAAAAAACAAACTAAATTATTTTGGTGTTGAATAGGCACAAGGTTAGTACTGAAGAGATTATGATAAAGTGCAAAACTGAAAACCAATCTGTTCAGCGAAGTCAGGAGACCTGTAAAGAACTGTTCCAAGGACCGTCACCCGACGGCAATGAAAAGATTGGTTCTAAGTATACCACATTCATTGATATCGGTTAAGCTGTTTCGAAGTTATGGTGGATTAAAGAAACTCAAAAACATAAATGAACCCTGAAAACAAAATACTCCTGTTTTGGGCAGTCGTGTAAAAACAATAAATAATTTCAAGCTAAAAATGGCACTTTTGCAATTATTACATTCAAAATGACCCAGTATTTATGGACACAGTAGTTATTACTCAGTATTCCCTCTTATTACTGCAAATAAAATTATAACAAAAACAAATATAGTTGATGTCTATGTCTCACTTTTCTTTAAGACCGGAGACCCGGCTTTTTTGCCAAAGAATTATATATATTAAAGCAAAATTATACCAAAGGAACACTCCCGGGATAAAAAGTATCACATATAAGGACATGGACTCGGCGCCAAGTAACATCCAAATCCGTTAAGACGTAAAAAGGTAACAAACAGAAAGACAGCCAGAAAGAAAGAGTTACTATCGCACGAGTGTTTATAATATCCATCGACCAATCACACAGACGGAAACCCATAACGCGTTATTTATCTCGAATGTGATTGGTCGATTTGATAGCGGTTAAACCCTTCGCCTTGCCGAATTCACTTGCGCAATTCGGCTACAGTTCTTAACTAGCTAAAGTAAATCCATTATTGAAATGGCCAATTCAAATATTTACAGTTACTGTTGAAAGCCAAAAAAAGTCGCAAGCGACTTTGGTTTTAATTTGAAACTTTCAGCATATTTCTGAGAACATCTGAATTTGTTTGAATCAGTAGGTGCAAATTATGTATTGAAAGTTAAGTATTGTTGATTAAATTTTTCAATACTTAAATGGCTACCTACTGGGAATTAATTATGGAATGAATTCGTATAAATTATGTTAATAACGGCCCATTTAAAGTTTGAAAAGGTGATTAAGTTTTTGTACAGTATATACGGGTATTTAGGTTCTAGAGGTCGAAGGTTAAAAAATCTGCTTTAAAAATAACCCGCCGATATGTTAATAATATAAGGTTCAGTTCTAAAGAAAAATTCTCATGTTCTTTTAGTTTAATCAGTAATTACATTACCTTATATTTAAAAGTTTGTCGAAACGCTGCCCAAAGTCAAAGTCAAATATATTTATTCAACTGGGCCAAAAAGCGGCACTTTTGAACGTCAGAATTAAAAGTAACAAATCATAAAATAAAAATTGATTCTACCGTGCATTCGGGAAAGTAGCTTGTTATGGAGAAGAATGCACAAGAAACTCCATACTTACTCTTTTAAAAAAAAGGTGTTTTACAATATTTACATAAGTACATACATTAATAAATTCATATATGTGAGGACGATGCACCCAGAATAGCACTATACACTATACTACGTACAGGTATAAAGTATTAAAAGCATTAACAGGTAAATTTATTAATGTGATAAATAGGAACATGGTTCTCACATACTTACAAATATTGCAAACATAGGTAAAATACCTAATTCAACACCAACGGAACAGTGTGTGAGTCAAATTCTAAAAAAAAAAAAAAAAAAAAAGCAATAACTATGATAGGAATATAAATTAACAAATTTGATTTTGTCCACGCTAAAGATTGCCCTATGGAGCAGGACCAGCATGTTTCCAAGCATTCTTATCTTGAATATAATCATCTAATTTGTAATATGCTTGTTTACAAAGTGTGCTTTTAACTAAAGTTTTAAATTTACCTTCATTTAGTTTAAATATATCACAAGGTATTTTGTTATAGAATTTAACACAGTACCCCATGAAAGATGAGTTTACTTTAGCTAGTCTATAAGATGGTTGATCTAACTTATCTTTATTTCTCGTATTACATTTGTGTCTATCACTGACTTTACTAAAGAGATGTATATTTTTCCTTACATACATAATATTTTCATAAATGAATTGGCAAGAAACTGTCATAATATTAATATTTTTAAATAGTTCCCTAAGAGATATTCGATGACTTAACTTATATATTGCTCTGACAGCTCTCTTTTGCAATATAAATATGGATTCAATGTCAGCCGCTCGACCCCACAGTAAAATACCGTATGACATAATGCTGTGAAAGTAACTAAAATAGACCAAACGCGCGGTTTCTACATCCGTTAACTGTCTTATCTTTCTAACAGCATAAGCGGCTGAGCTTAGCCGACCCGCAAGAGATGTTATGTGAGGCCCAAATGGAAAGTTAACGCAGTGTCATCGCAATTATACTTTATTTATAAATGTCTTCACCACGCTACCGTAGAGTCTACGCTGTGTCGACAACCAATGAATCGTACCCAAACAATAAAAACTGATATTTTGGGTAAAAAACCCATATAAGTGCGCTACACGCACACTGATGGTGATAGGTAAGAAAATTCCACACTCCAATTCAATACCCAAAGGTTAATACAGAGATCCATAGTAATGGAAACTGGCAGATTTCCCATTTTTATTACATTCTGTAATTATCACAAACGTTAACACCAAACTGAATAGTAATATGACTACGTTAACATTTGTTCATATACATAACATGCACGTACCCCATATCATGTCCAGGCTATCTATTTCCATTCTGGGTTGCCTGGAAGAGATCGCAGAACGCGATAAGGCCGCCTGTTGTATGTTTGTGTCTATTTTAAGGTTTCTGTATGTATTGTTTTTATTATCTTGGTGTACAATAAAGTATATATAAATAAATAAATAATTAGGCAAGACTAATGCGGGTGATCAACTTAGTGGAAAAAACAACCTTGTGACTTGATCATTTAGTCAATTAACATCAGGTAATTATTGCTTCGGTATTCTCCACCGTAAACGGTTGAATTCAAAGTTGAACTTTGGTTGTGTACTAATTATTATTAAAACTAATAATTAACTAATAGTTAATAATTTGTTATTTAGTCCTTGATAAGTGTGCAAAGTTTAAAATTAATCCAACGTTTTGAAGGAGGTTGAAATCACGTCCGAAGATTCCGTTACATAGATACATACATACCAAGCTAATAAAAACGTGTTAAAAACAAATAAACTACTTGTATCTACTTACATGCTTCCTCAATGAGATTCTCCTGTTGACTCTCGACGCAGTACTGTAGCAATATGGAGAACAATACGCCGGCGATCACGTGCGACCTCGAAAACGGCATCGTTGATAACACTAGCTGATTCTATCGATATGAAGCACTTTTCGGTGGCACATCACTAGCACTTTAATTCACTGGTGACTACACTTTAATTAACTGGTAATTTGATGTGCTGTTTCCTCATGAGGATCCATTGTGGTTCTGTAAAAAAAGAAAAACTAAGTTAGGCAGTGTTACTTTGACGTCTGGTAGGATCACAATTATAATTTACAATTTTCGATCATTTTCGATTAAAACAAAAAAATAATTTTCGAATAAAAATATCTTTGATTGTCATCATGTCTCAAGTCAAGCATGACAAAGCCCTAAAATAAGGAAATAAGCGTGTGTCAATGTATTAAGAGACCACATGGAATTTCCTAAACAGGACATGAAATTACGCTTTTAGATTACTATTCCAATATATTATATTATAATAATAATATCCACAAGAAATACAATAAAAAATCTCTAAATTACAAGAAACCAGTTGACGTCGTCACTGACAGACGTCAACTAAGGAAAATATACAATGGAAAAATGTATGGGAAAAGTTAAAGAATGTTGACCAGAGCAGCAGCCTATCGCGCACGCCATCCACCCCCGGACTCGTCGCTCAGCTCCGCCTCGCCGCCGCCGGACCTCGGATCACCAGTATCATCGGCGGCTGCAGTTGCGTCGAGCTCAAGCGACGAGTATTTTTCCCCGCCGACGTCGCCAACACCTGTACGTCGGCAGGGGAGAGGCCGGCCACCGAGGAGCTTGGGATCTAGGGGCCAACCGGCCCCGAGCCGGGTCCCCGCTGCCGGTGGATGTGTGCAGCGCATGAGATGGACTCAAGGTATGAATGAGAACGTCATGCGCGCATATTACGGGTCTACAGAGGGGGGAATTAACCTCACTGCGTACCGTGTTAGGATGCTGTCTCTGTTTCGGGACCTAGAACCAACGGTAAACGTCTCGGACCAACGATTGTCGGATCAGGTGCGGGTCATCCAGCATAATCACAGGTTGGACGACGCCGCACTTGATAGGCTGCGCTCAGAAGTGCTGAGCAACCAAATCATTTCAACCCCGACACAGACCGTGGCACCGCCAACCACTATTGTAGTCCCGCCACGGTCCATTCAAGTTGATGTTGAGGAAGATGATAGGGTTGTTTCAGTAAGTAGCCAGTGCAACGAAAGGTTGAGGAGCGCACTGGAGGATGCGCTCCGCGAGTACAGGTCCACTCCGTCTGAACTTAGACCCCGATTACCACGGTTGCCTATGCACAAGAAAAATAGGGCGCTGGTGTGTGCTTTGGACTCGCTGCTTGAGAACATCTTTGAGAGCACCGAGAACCTCGTTGATACTCACTCAATCCTGTATTGTGGGGCTGTTGCAGCATGTCGTTTAGCCAAAGTTAAATTCCCAAATGAGGCTATTCGACCAAAGCCTGCTGTGCCAGCCTGGCAATGCAGGATCGAACGGCGTATCGATGGGGCCAGGGTACTCATCGGCAAACTATACTGTTTCAGGGAGGGCAATACACGACCACGTGTGATGCGCTTCGTGAGGCGGGCATTTTCGGGGACTGGAATCAGTCCTCGAGAATACATGTCCAGTGTCACGGAGCGCATCGACTTCCTGAAGCAGAAAGTTTGTGCATGGGCCAGCCGTATTCGGCGGTATAAGCGGCGGGTTGAACGGTACTCGCAGAATCGCATGTTCCAGAGTGATGAGAGGTGGGTATACAGAACTTGGGAGCGACCTGAACAAAATGTGACTGACGTGTGCCGCCCGGATGATGTCGCCACGAGTACATTCTGGCGAAGCATCTGGTCGGTACCCGTCTGTCACACTGAGGGCGGCAGGATGCGTGATGTTGAGCGCGTGTGTGAAGCTATACCATCAATGGAAAAAGTGATCATCAGTCCATCTGATGTAGCCAAAGCAGTTCGTCCACTACCGAACTGGAAGTCTCCGGGACCGGACGGACTGCATAACTTCTGGCTAAAATGGTATAGCAGCTCACACGCGTTTCTGGCATCTCAATTCCAGTCATGTTTAGAGTCTGGGTCGCTTCCGCAGTTTTTAACAACAGGCGTTACCCATCTGCTCCATAAGACAGGTAGTCCCGCGGAACCCAAGAATTATAGACCGATTACATGCTTATCGACGGTTTATAAACTTCTTACATCCATTCTGAGAGTAAAAATTGTTAAACACATGGAAAATAACTCAATAATGTCTACCTCTCAGAATGGATGTAGGAATGGGTCCCGCGGCACTAAGGAGCTACTCCTCATTGACATGGCCATAAGCCAACAGGTTCGTCGATCCCGCAAGGATCTGTCGACATGCTGGATAGACTACAAGAAGGCCTACGACTCTGTGCCACATACATGGCTCATGAGGGTGCTGGAGTTGTACAAAATAGATGCAACTCTATGCACCTTCCTTGAGTCATGTATGGGTCAGTGGAAGACAGTCCTTCGATATCCGGGATGTCGAACGATTCAGGGGGATGATGAGCCTGTATGGATTAAGCGGGGGATATTTCAGGGCGACAGTTTGAGTCCACTTTGGTTCTGCTTAGCCCTGAATCCTTTAAGTACACTGCTGGAGGATTCAGGTTTAGGCTATCGGTTGAGAAGAGGTGGTCAGGTCATATCTCACCTCCTTTACATGGATGATCTGAAACTCTTTACCCCCAACAAATTCCAACTGACGAAGCTACTGAAGTTAACTGAAACCTTCAGTAACTCCATCAGGATGGAATTTGGTGTGGATAAATGTGCAGTCATGCATGTAAAGCAAGGGGATATTATGGAATCCGAGGGAATTCAACTCTCTGATTCCATACACCTTAGACACCTCTCCTCAACTGAAACTTACAAGTATTTGGGTATGTCGGAAGCGTTGGTCATCAACAGTACTAACATGAAGCAACTGCTGAAGGAGCGTTTCTTTGGCCGTCTGAAAAAGGTATTAAATAGCCTTTTATCAGGCGGAAATAAGGTGCGCGCCTTCAACAGTTGGGTCATGCCGGTTTTGATGTACTCTTTCGGCATACTCAAATGGACTCAGACCGAGCTCGACGCCCTCGACAGGAGAGTCCGGACACTGCTGACCGCAAACCGGATGCATCACCCACGATCATCGGTGATGAGACTGTACATTCCGCGGAAGTGTGGGGGTCGAGGCTTTTTAAACGCCAAGACTCTTCACAACCGCGAAGTGTGCAGTCTCAGAGAATACTTTTTAAAAGCTGAAGTGGGTATGCACCGGGATGTGGTCGCAGTGGACAAGGGATTCACCCCGTTGTCCATGGCTAAAGAGAACTGGCGCAAACCTGTAATACTAACTACTGATGAACGCAAAGAGGTATGGCAAGGCAAGGAGCTACACGGGCGCTTCTATCGGGCACTCCATGGGCCCGATGTAGATTTTCAAGCGTCTGTGTCCTGGCTACGTTTCGGTGACCTTTTCGGGGAAACTGAAGGTTTTGTCTGTGCAATTATGGACGAAGTTATCCTGACGAATAACTATCGGAGACATATAATGAAGGACGGGACGGTTGACATGTGTCGGGCATGCCACCGTCCGGGTGAATCCATCAGACATATAGTCTCTGGTTGTTCTCGTCTGGCTAACGGCGAGTACTTACACAGGCATAACCAAGTGGCCAGGATTATTCACCAGCAACTTGCTTTGAAGTACAATCTAGTGGATTCTGAGGTACCGTATTACAAGTATGTGCCCGACCCAGTTCTCGAAAATGACCATGTCACATTGTACTGGGATCGGTCTATCATCACTGATAGGACTATTGTCGCCAATAAGCCGGATATAGTGGTGATAGACCGATTAGCGCGCCGCACAATGATAATCGATGTCACCATCCCGCATGACGAGAACCTCGTGAAAGCTGAGAAAGAGAAACAAATCAAGTATCTCGACTTAGCACACGAGGTTGTCGACATGTGGAATGTGGACTCGGCGATCATTGTGCCGATTGTTGTTACGACCAACGGCCTGATGGCCAAGAGCCTCGACGACCATCTGTCGAGGCTGTCATTACACGGTTGGATCAAGGGCCTGATACAGAAGGCAGTACTCCTCGATACGGCTCGCATTGTGAGGAGGTTCCTGTCTCTGGAGTCCTAACCACCGGTAGCTTGGACCCTGCTCCCGACACCGGTGGACCACCATTATTTTTTATATTTTTAAATGTTTTTTTTTATGATTTGTTTTTATAAAGAAATATTTAAAAATGTAAATAGTAGATGTGTAAAAAAATGAATAATAATAATTAAAATTATAATAATAAATTATATTAATTATAATAATAATATATATTGGAATAGTAGTAGTAATAATAACAGGATTTACTACAGTTACCAAAATCCAAAGATAAACACGTCTCAAACTCCTCTCCAAGTCTTATACATATAGTCATATAATCCTGTCCATATCTGACCATCTACCAGTTTAAGCATCTTGAGAGATGTCCCCTAAGACTTCAAACTTGCCCAAAGGCGACCTCGATGTTCGATATCGAATCTTCCATTCTGTCTACGTTTTGATTGTTTTTTATTTTTCGTTGAAGTTGAAGCTTGTGGGTGGGTGAAGTGTCTTTCTCTTGGGTTTTTTTAATTTATATTTCCGTTTAGGCATTTCGAAGAAAAACCTTAAAGAGTACAAAAAATACTATGGTGTCTGGGTGGTAACTTACTTCTTGCTAATATTATAAATGCGACAGGGTTGGATGGTTTGTTACTCAAACACGCCAGAACAGCTGAACAGATCAGGATGAAATTTGGCACATAGATAGATTATAGTCTGGAATAACACATAGGCTACTTTTTATTCTGGTAATATGATGCCGTACGATAATTTCCTACTATAACGCTGGCGAAGCCGCTGGCAAAAGCTAGTAATAGATAAACGAGAGAGGGTGCGACAATAATGTTTTAAGCAAAAATCAGGGTTTTCTTAAATAAATAACATTTCCAAAAAGTAGATAAAGGTGCGAAAAGACGCGCCACGCCATTCAACTAGATCCTCGATCACTTTCATTCAGCTTCAGGGTGGCACATAGCAATGAGCCACCCTGAAGAGTTCATCACTCCATCTAACCTAAGAAAGCCGAGATTACATTTGTCGGTTCTCGCTAACATGTAATCCAACGGTCATCTTCTATGGTCAACATGGCCGACTCATAAATAAAACAAATGAATGCTAAAAAATACACCATTCTCTCCCACAAACTGTAGCACTTGCAATTAACCGATTTCACATTAAAACGTCTGTTTGATGCTTTGAACAGTCAATCCAATCAGGTACCAGTTAATGGCAACAAATTTGATGCTTGTTAGCTGATTAAAAAAATTACGCGGCCTTTGACCATAGATTTAGAATTTTTTTGCTACGCAAAAAGATACACAAAGGGTGCGAGCGAGAAACCCTAATCAAGTACTAAACGCCCAAGATACATACTATATCTATGCCTTTGACAGTGGGCTGATTGGTTATGTCAGGTTGACGAGATGACAAATAATTGTGTTTAATTAATTATGGCTTTTGTTGGTAGAATTTTAAATGGGTCATTGTGATGGGGTGTTTGTGTTATTGTGAAAGGTAGTATTGTGATTTGGAGAGGGAGGAAAGGGTGACTTACTGATGGATGTCGAGGTGACTTAATGATGAAACATACGTTTTGATAATATTCGTTTAGATTTACATTTTAGAAATACTTGAAAATGGAGCACTAAGGCAAAATTTTACAGGAAATATTGCGGTGGAAAATTCTAGAAAAAGTTTAGTTCGACTTGATTTAAGCCATTAGAATAGTGTAGGAAATTTTTATCGAGTATGAGACAGTGCTTATACCCATCAATGAAACCCTTAAAATCTCATTCGAATCGCAATAATAATACTACAATTTTGTGCATCGTGCTCTTGTTTAATTAAATAAATATTATTTATTATTATTAATTTATTAACATACAATTATATTCATTCAAAGTAACTCCCTCAATAAACATTCGTTATAACCACATTCCCCTTAACACCAAAACATACTTTATAATTAAAATTGCCAATAACAATTACACTATCACCGGGATCCAATATACCGAATGCTATAACAATAACATTACATACATTGAGCTGAACACTAACCCTTAACTAATAACACTTCGTTAGAGAACTGAAATGCGAATAGTTTGCCATGCCTATGCTAAAATTGAGGACTTAAGAGTTTGCTTAGACGAGCCACCGTTGCGCCACACTTAAGCTACAAAAATGTCGTCAGAGCGAAATTAATTAACATAAACTCAACCTTTCATAGCTTACAGCTGCAAATAGGGATATTCTGAGTTGCACCATGGCATCCAGTACTGCGCTTGCCGCATCTTTTATCCGACTTTGTTGCGGCATATTTTACTCCTCTAAACACTAGCAAATGGTGACTGCTGATTCGCGGGTTAATTTAAATGATTTTAATTTTGTATTAGCTTCGGGCGTCCCATGCTAAGTTAGACCTTCTCACAATACCAAATGACCATCGTTTATCCGAAAGACTTGGTGACTTAACCTCACTTCTGTGGCTAATTTGCATAGGCTCGTTGACTCACTGAAGCTGGTTGAAGTTGCCTCTTGAAAGTCGCTAAATACTTATCCGCACCGATATTTTAGCCACTATGGTGTTGCTGTGAATGTGGCTTGTCTGCACAAATCTTAACGCCAGGCACTAAAGCGAGATACCCTTTGGCCAAGGACATACGTGGCTGAACTAAAAATGATATTATAACTATATTAGATTGCCAACCAGAGTAGCTCATTTACATGTAGTCAGCATCTGTGCTAGGTTCGGTGCCAGGCTGTATACTGGCTGGCTGGTGTAGACTGAACTTGAGCAGTGAATAAAAAGAGACGGGATTTTTGGAACTCATTGACGGCCCGATGTGTTTTAAGAAATTTGTTCTCGTCTTTAGAAAATGAGTGGCCCTATTACGCGTAAAATCGTGTTGTTTTAGATAAGCCCGAAATTATCGCAACTTTTTGTTAATATTGAGGTTTGTGTAATACTAGATATAAAAAACAAACAAATATTCATATTCATCAAAATATCGCAATCACAAACGCATAACAACTTTATAGTCACGGCGAGACGTCCACATCCGGCGAGTCTTCAGGAGTAAATATGTCACCCGAATAGTGTCCATTGTCATTTGAACAGTGATGAATAAGTCTAATAGGAATGAAGTTGCGTACAATGAAGATCTTTGTAACAGTTTTGGATTTTTGAAGCCTTTTGTGTTTGAAAAGGTTTGTGTTATGAGTAGTTAAGGCGATATATACGCCCCAATGTTAAAGCAGTAATAGCCGTGCGCCCGCTCGGAGCCAAAATATCAATATTGAACCTCCTTTTGAACAGTTTTGTTTGCAAAATATTATGTGATTTACATATGCTATTTCAGTTATGAAGAAATTCCAGCTATCAAGTTTTCTGTGTAAAAATATTTTTAAACATTCTAGTCGATTTGGAGGAGTATTCAAAAGTTGCGAAATATATCGTGTTGCTAATTATTTTTTTAATGCAAAGCTATTTTTTTTACGAAAAAACCATGTTTAAAAAATAATGTACATGAAACAATAATAAATATATATTTTTTTCAAACCTTTTAACCTAGCCGTTACTAAGAAGTATGCTTTAGAAAGTTACCGTTTTACGGCACTAAAGCGTATGTAGGCCCTTAAGTAAGCAGTTGGGTGTGATCTGTGAAGGATTCCAAATGTTCAGTTTAGCCTTTTAATAAAGAAGAGGGTTTCGGTGGAAAGGTGTGCCAGTTCTTTACCGTATTTTGAAAGGTTCTATTATAAAATTATGAATTTTGACGTAACAAAACTTGGTTCTAATGACGATCTTTTCATTTTCACTAAGGAAGACCGTAGTCCTAATTCACAGCGTCCAGGTCCCACTATCCATTAGAAAACAGATCATCCGTACTATGAAATTACCTATCGGAACATCATCATTTATTTAGCTGAAAGACGTCCACTGCTGGACATGGGTCTCTCCGCACCACACCACATTGACCGGTCCCGTGCTTCTCGCATCCAGCAACGGGCACGTACTTTGCAGGTCATCAGACCATTTAATAGGAATTTATGAGGAGTTAAGTGGATAGTTGGGCCAACGTTGGACAATACCGGTGAGGTAGTGAAACATGACATAAATAATGGGCTAAGGCTCATTGTGATTATTCATACCATATTAGTAGAAAAAGGGTGTTAACGGCTCATAAAAGATCTAATTAAACCTTTTTTTAAGAATTACAACTACCTTCTATGAAATGTACGTGACTGGCATTAATAACTAATGTTATAATATAACTTTAATGATAAGTGCTAATCTATGATTTAAATAATTATAATTGGCGAACCGGTGTGAAAGAGGTGATAAGTGTAAAGTCATTGCTCGTGCGGTGTTCGATACAATATTATACACTAATTTTATCGTTAAGGGAAAATAAAATGCCGATACGAGGTGGTCTTGCTCTAGGCAATTTCTGCCAGATATCGCCTATAATAAAAGCAGATAGGCAATCGCTTCATGTAAAATATTAGTAGGTTTTGCTATAGCTGCATCCACTTAGCATAGAAGCTCGCATCGGTTACTCTCAGGTAGATAGTGCTCAAGCGCGAGCCTATCTATAGCAAAAAATAAAAACATTGTTTAGAAAAGTATAGACAGATGATGAATGCCAAGTACATCATTAATTCAGCATTTAGATATATCTTAATTCTAAAGAAATTCTTTTTCAATAACTGAGGGGGTTACCAAACCACGTAGGTAATTATAAACTAGGCAGTATTTACAGAAAATTCTACTGTCGTAACATACTGTTGTGAGAGTATGTTATTTATTGATGTACTCCTAATGAACACTGGCCTCATTTATTCGCCGCCTTTTAACATTCAGTGGCCTAAGGTATAAGCGGTAGCGGGATCTGCCACCCAGCAAGTTGGAAGTTTAAAACTTAGTGAACAATTTAACTAAGTAAATAAACAAATAAATAGACACAGAGTTACTTTCGATATTTTCACCCGAAAGACGTCCACTGCGTGTTTATAATATTTCTATGGATTTTCGTTTGCTGCGGAATCACAGATCATAACTTTCCTCGTTTAATTGCATTGTGGTAGTGATGGAAATTAATATCTTATTTGTTTATTTATTATATACTTTAATTTTCACCAGATGTTACAAAGGAAACTTAAAACTAAAAACACATACAATGGGCGGCCTTATCGCATTCCGCGATCTCTTCCTGGCAACCAGGTATGGACAGTAATTGCTGGAAACGAAGTGGGGCTGTTATATATATATATAACAGCCCCACTGCATTTCTTTTATTATATATATATATATATTATAAAAGAAATGCAGATACATACATATGCTATTTAATATATACATAAATATATATATCCTAAAATATAAAGGTAATAAATAAAATGATGGCAATCAATTCATCATCATAGCGACAGGTAATGCTCATCACGAGTCTTTTGAACACAGTCAACGATTAGGCGCATTTGATTGGGTCTGGCAACGCATTCCACAGATGAGTAGCCTGGACAGTAAAGGATTTATCCAGGAAACTGGTGGAATGCATTGGCATTTGAAGTCGTAAGTTACCTATCTGATGACCTAAAAAATTTTGTGTGTGAACCGCAGAGAAACTGAAAACGTTTCTTAAGATAAAGAGTGATGGAAGGAGTGAAGAGCACATCATATTAAAGAGGAAGAATAAGAGCATTCCGGCGAAGGTGAATTGGCAACCACTTGAGCTTCACATGGAATTCGGAAACATGATCATATTTTAGCAAACCGAATATGAACCTTATACAAACACTTTGAAGCCGCTCATGTTTTTCGAGTTATTCTTGAGTAAGGTCAAGATAGCTGGCATCAGCATAATCAAGGATGGGTAGAAAAAGGGGAAGAGTCGTCCAGTCGATTCTTGAAACCATCCTAGAACTGCCCACCACAATAACCTGCGTCTTTGTGGGGTTATCCATAAATCCATATCTTTTGCTCCATTCGCCTGGCCCGCGATCACGATTTATTATTACGATAGCCTCAGACTGATGTCCGAGAGGAGCTCGCGACTAATTATGTACATCAATTTGTGAAATTCAAAATGAGTTGTTGCATCAAGTGAAAGGTCCGCATAAAGATTGTAAGAAGAAGTTAGTTCACTGGAGATTAAGTTTATACAAACTGAGAAAGGTAAAGGGGATAAAACGCCATCCTGTGGTACCCCAGCAGAAGTAGTACACCTGGAAGACAAAGTCTCTCCAATGCACATACGTTTCCGGCGATTGTACAGGTAACTACGAAACCAGTCAATTACAGATGGAGATATTTTAAGAGAACACAGAATGCCAAGCAACACATCGATATCGACAGTATTAAAAGCATTACTGAAGTCTAGCAATGCGAATACCGTCAGATTACTGTTTTCCATGGCTGAAATTAATATCTTATTATAATTATAATTGCGCCTAATTCAGGAAAATCTCTCCCAACTTGAACCAACCTTCAAATAATGATTAGTTTCCTCGTCCGCCTGCTTGTTTTTCTAATTACAAAACACTTTGAATTAATAATCGTGAGCCCACGCAATAACATAAAGTTTGTCATTAATTAAACATAGTTTCAATTAATTTCGTCAAGTTGCTGGGCATAAAAGGCGCCGCAGGGTTTTAATATTTTCTTCTTTCATTGTTCATTTTTTAATTTCTTGTTGTCGGAAGTTTTGTACCGGTCAAAAAGTTGCGAAAAATGTAATACCAGGTAATCTACTGCATATTTAAAAGGGTTTTCTTTGGAAGGTAAATTAGAATTATTTCATCTATATAAATGGTATGAACGTAGTAGGGTTCTTAACTAAAGCGGGCTCATAACGGAGGGTTATAGTTTGGTCTAAAAACCTATCAGCCTTCAAAGTAAGATTAAGAGTGAATACTCATCGGGAGACTCATCCATCGTTTTCCATAACCCAGATCGAGGTCAAGAGATAACCCAATAAAATGGACAAATAAAACAAGGGACGAAGAGTGATCGTAGTAGTTAAACAACTAAACTGCTTAAGAAATATATTTTTACTAACAAAGGTCTAAAAAAATAAAGGGATAAGCTAACGAAAATGGATAGGAAGATTTTTGTCACATTAGGTCTATTATTTGAGCATCAATGTGCCCAGACTGGTGGAAACGTCTAGATAAATGAAAAAAGAGGTACTGATAAGATTTTGATACCTACTTATGATAGATTAGTTTGACGCCAAACTGGGCGTTATACTGAAATAATAAGACGTAGACTGATTGGACGAAAAAAGCTTGCCTTTATGACAGCCAGGAGATACTGAGTTTCCTTTTTCTTATTCGTCTTGAACAACAAATTGTACAAACGGATTTATAAATATTGATATTGTCTATTTTCTGTCAATTCTGAAATTCAAACGTAGCAAATAGTTGAATTTCTAGATAGATATACACACAGGCTTGTTTTTCCACCCAGAAATTATTATCAATAGAATAAAATGAACATAAAGCAAGTAGAACAGATGGCAACTTCATCAAAATTCAGTTTAAATTAAACTAATTTTAAAAACCAACTCCACTCTTAGTCACCGAAAAGCGGCACTTCAAAGGATTCCTGCGTGCTAAATACATCACTAAAGAGCACATATTCACACGTACACATTCTATTAGAGAAATCCGCTCAATATATTTTTTTGTCAAATGGCAAAGACGGGCCAAAATAACACAGTCACGCCCTATTAACCATAGATTTAGAATTTTTTTGCTACTATTAACTGACAAAATAAATATATTTGAATAAAAAATTAAGACTTTTAAATTTGGAACAGCCATAAAAATGGCGCACTTGCATAATCCCGCGTTTACGCCATTTTGATGTCACTGACATGACGCGAAACAGATTATGTGCGGTAGGATAACTTCGATAGGGTTTTTATTTTTTGTGCGTACGTGCTTTTTTGCGGAACAAGCTTTGCGTGCAATTTGTGTAATAATTCCACAAGAATAAAAATGAGGAAGTGTTTGATTTGTGGAAGTGATTCTCGTACATAAATGGATATTACGTTACTGCATGATGCAAAACCATGATTTAATAAATACTTGCAAACCACAGCATTAAAAATAACTGCTAGAATATAAGGCTTGATTAAAAGCTGCGGTAGGTTCTGTAAAAAAATGGCTTGTCTAATCTCCAGAAATAAACATTTTTCGTATTACTCGCATCAACCGTTAGCCGAGTGAGAGAAAAAAATGAACTAAAACAATACATCTCCCGCTCGAACAGTAGATAATAAACTTTGGCATTTTTACTAAATAATAAAAAATATAAAACCTTTTTTACTTTAGAATACAACCGACTTCCAGGTTTTTATTTTTCAATTTTTTTGTTGTAGTACATAATTAGCAAGTTTAATAGTAAGGTACCTATAATGCACAAAGTTATGCCTGAATAGATTACCCGAATAACATAAAACTTGAACATAATCGGTGAAATGAGAATGTATTCCAAGCCGACTTATGTATCACAAGTAAACCTCGGCAATTTTTCATAAGTAAAAGGAGGACACAATAAACTAAAGTAAATTTATTTATTATAATAATTCACGTAGATATTACATTAAAACGTCGCTTACATCTGCTAGTTGATATTCATTTGCTGTTAAAGTAGTGCATCAAATTTAGTTTGTAGGTATTGTGGTTAATTGTGAGCGTAATCGCGTTTTTCGCCCACGAAAAGAAAGGGGACTTCCGATTACGGCTTCTAACACAGTGAAACAAACCAAAAGAAGCAAGTGTGAATTACATTTTGTAATGTTAGCAGTCCTTCGCATCTTGCTTTTCGAATAAACAAAAATAGGTCTGCTGATATCATTACAAAGTCCAAGATTCAAAAATGTTAGTTAATGCCTGTTATTTATATTTTAAAACATAGAAAAATGCCCGTTATTTTTCTATGTAAAAGAACATCGATGCACTTTTATTTACTTTCAAGACGGGTTTTCCTGCTCGATACTCGTCACTCCAAGCGTGCACGTTTCAAACTTCAACCCGTATATTTTCGCCTGCACCAAGTCACTTATATTTGCGATTGTCTTGGCGTTTGAACTTACAAGACATATAGCGCAGCGCGGCGTGGCTCACATAAATATGCATTGTCGACGCAGTAAAGTACAGCAAGCTGGCAGCGCTTGACTTAGAATTTAATATACAATGCCAGATTCTGATGCTTGGAGGATCTTTGCTGTATTAGCACAGATTATTTAGTGCCAGAATGTCGTCTCCTCATTAATGTAACAAAGCATCGATTAATCATGATGGTTTTTGTTTATCTAAGTATTTCCTGTGGGAAACCAGTTAAATATCAAGGGTTTTCATGAATCTTCTGCGATAATACACATAGCAAAACTGCGAGACGTCACCGCGTCGGAACAATATAATTTAATGTTGCTAAAACTTCCACAGACTTGTTGGGTTGTGGAAGGCCGATTGGTAGTCAATTCATTTAAATTACTGATATTCAGCTGCAGACTGGATATCAACCCCATCACAGTTGAGAAAAGGCTACGCAGATGATAACTTTTACAAGACAAGCTCCTTTACAAATATGTACACTCAATCAACTCAAAACATTACTCTAAAACAAACATAAAGAGAACCAGCATATGTATTCAGAACAGCAACAGTGCTGTAGACCGCTTAATCGCTCATGCAGCACTGTTTTATGCTAACTCCGCTGTTTGCTGCCGCTGCAGCATTGCGTACAGCGAGTTCAACTCAATGTCATGTTATGTTACTGATTTGTTTGAGATATTTGATGGTTTAGACTTGTGTGGATTCGAATATTGATGATTTTGGTGTGAGAGGACATACTTTCATTTTAAGCTGAAATGGCCGGCTCATCTGAAAATTCCATTCGGATGTCACAAAATAATATAGAATAAGCCTCATAGCTTTGACTTTTATAAAGAAACATTCAATCAGCGTTTGCGTTGACTTACGCTACCGAAATAACACGTTGTTTTTCGAAAGACTGACCATTTTTATTGCTGTTAGAATGTCAATTTGTATAAGCCCTTACTTTTAATCTTATTAAAGTCATTCTAAATCCAATTGAGAACGTAATAAAGTATCATCATTGATCCAGCGAATTGTTTAACTGTAAATAAATGACAAGCTATTTCCTCAGTATAGTATCATTTGTAATTGACAACGCTCGACATTTTAGTAATTCAAGGAGGCTTAAGGAATTAAAGTCTTTACATATCTCTTGCTCTGTAAGTACACCCTTACACCCCTGAATGCCGGGGTGTATGACTATCATTACAGCATAGGTTTTGGAATTTGAAAAAAGAACTGTCATACTCATACTGCACGAAAAATATTTTTAAAAAGTTAATATTATTTTTCTCGGTATCGATTAATTACTCGAATCGGAATCTAGACAATTTATTTTATAAAGATTTTATTTTAAATATGGAACTATTTGTTTCCACATCGTATGTTAGATGGAATCGATTTAAAAATCAAACTGGCCAGCAAGATTTGACGCGCTTGCGTGCGTGAAAAAAAAAAAGGCAGTATACTAGTAGGCGCGAAAGCATCGCGAAAATAATTAATTTTCTTGTTTGAGTTCTTTTTCAAAAGTTTTAAACATGTCTAGTGACGAAGACATAGATCTAACGCCCGATTTTATTAAAGAAAGGGCAAAAACAGTTGTCGAAAATATATTACCGCCGAACTCGAAAGAAAGATATGTAAAGGCATACGACGAATTTATGAAATGGCGGTCAGAAAAAAAAGTGAAATCTCTTTCTGAAAGTGTTTATGTCTTGTTGTTTACTTACCTCACAATCGATATGTAAAGCAGAGTATTGATCTCGGGCGTAAGCATCAATTGCATACTCGGGTTAATTAGCGCCTTCGCTTCGCTCAGGCGCCAAAAACCTCGTATGCAATTGATGTCATACAGCCCTTGGTTAATAATCTACTATTATATCTCAGGTTTCAGATAGGATAGGATAGACTATCAACATTAATCATACCGAATAGAATTTGAATGGAATTATCTGATAGATGAGTTAGCCAGAACTTATCCAGACTCAAACTATAAGCATTTATTTCAATTAAACAAAGTATCGGTATGTAATGGATGGAAACTCATCCTGGTCGGCCTTCAAGTTAACGATTGCCGAAGTGGGCTTTCGGCAATCGTTAACTTGAAGGCCGACCTTTACGGTTGTTATTATTAAGTCATGAGCTATCTATGTAAAACACACCCAATTAATTTCAAAAGGCCCTATCTCAATAGCATCTTGTTCAAGAACAAAGCAATATCAGTGACTGAATGTTCTACAAAGCTAAGTGCTTAACAGTCAACTGCACTGCATACATTGCGTAACTTAATATATACAAACTTGCTAGTTTGTAGTCTTGAAGTGTAGCAGCGTCTAATTGAATGTTGTGCCACCGTATTTTTTTTTCGTAGAAATGTTCATAATAATGTCATACAAGACAGTGATTTTCAAGAAATGTTTTGGAATAGTAGATCCAAGTAAGGCATAGGGTACTACATAAATGTACCAGACCATTTAATAGGGAGCAAATCATCAACCGGGGACAAATCCAGACTCCAGGTCACAACTGATAAATTTCAGATGAAAAACTAACCCGGGAATCGAACCTTCAAGCTCAGCAGTAGCAATGGCGACCGCTAGACCAAAGAGGTAAGCAGAAATTAAATAGATATCTCTCTATTGTCATCCAAGAAGGAATTTAATAAATATCTCTACATTTGGGGGGGTCGAGAGAGACTACTCAGAAATGATGTGTAATACTAATAAACTAATTTAGAACAGAAAAAGCTAACAATTTCTCTATTAACTCTTTAATTTCTATATTTAACGAGTGACAGCTGATATCAGCGTCTGCTTCAGTAGCGTGCCGACTGTTCGTTACGACTATAGACGTTTTACGTCTAACGTAGTGACGTCACAGCGGTGATCAGTATAGTCTGAGAGCTAGGGAGGGATTACGTGTCTATATTGCATTATTGTTTAGGCTTTTGGTACTTGATTTTGTGCAATGAAATACATATTCAGAAAATACACAGAACGAAGCGACTGTTTTTACTAGGAAATCATCGTTACATTTTTGATTCAGTTATAACGGAGAAGCTTCGATCGAATCGACTATTCAGAAAATAATCCTCGATATATCATCCAAATACACGATTAACATTTCGCAGAACTCGTTACTCCGCAAATATGGCAAAATAAAAACAAATGCCTGCCGGAAAATCAAAACAGCGTATCAAATAGCAAGCTCATACTCTAATTCACACCATTACATGCCCCACGAAATTGAGCATAACTCTACAAAAGCTGTCATCAATAAATGGACCGGCAATAGAGTTTTGTAACCCAATGTTTGTAGCAGTCATTTTCAAAATCATAAAAACAGAAATTGACAATTATTTACTCAAAACAAATTTCCAATTGTATCGTTCATAACGCGCATTAAGCGAATAGTCCTCCATTTTCCGCTTGTTTTGTTTTTAGGCTAGAAGACAGGGTGCTTACACACACAGTATAAAATAATTATTTTTTTGGAAAATATTGGAATGCAGCGTATTATTCGGTGTGGTTTATTAATAGCTATAGTAATATAACTAAAATAGATCACTAATCCGGTGAATAAGGGTTGCTTCGTTATGGAATTATGTTCCTAGATCAAAAAGTGTATAGGCAAAGTTTGGCACTAAACATCATTTGGCCATAACTATGATTAAGTTAATGTTTTTGCGCCTTCTTTATATAAATAGGGGGAGAAATTTTTACCTACTAACTATATACTGGGGATATTTTCCAGCAAATACCAGAAATAAAAATAAATAAATTGTTAATACGAGAAATAAAATTACAAAATTGGGAACCTCGTGACCCATACCGGGAATAAGACGCATACCCAAAGCGTTGTCTCATAGACTACAATGTTATATTATTCACAGTACTACCCAATATTTGTAAGTAAATGTTCGTCAATAGAAGATATCGTTGAGTAAACTTCAGCTAGTAAGTTATTTATCGAATACCTTTCGATATTTTTCAACTCAAACTTTTGACATTTGTTTTCGAGAAGTTGAAAAAGTAAATGAAATATTATTCAAATAAAATGTCTGTTACTGGAAAATTTTAATGGAATTTCGATGAATCGCAATGCGTAAACATTTTTCAATGTCGCAAGTAAATTATTGAGCTGTCTAAATTTAATGAGTTACAATACAGTAAGCAAAATACTTTTAAGAAAACTCGAAAACATATCTTTATATTTTAACAAGTTTTCATCGAACTTTTTAAATAGATTTTCTTTGTGCAAAACTGTTATTTAAACTGAATTAGATTTCACAAAAGGAATTGTTTTGCCATAATTACGTACTGGATCTATCTATTATGGTGAATTAGCACCTACGGCTGTAAGCCAGACAATTGTGATAATTGAAAATGTTGTTCTATTTAAAGCATATTTTATTTTACTTAATCATGATTTATACGTGGAAAAATAACATACAGAATATGTGTAAAAAAATATGGTTCACGTGTAACTTTTGTAACGCTATGTTAATGACATGTCACGTGCCAACCTATTGCTAGTGATTCCTTGACTTTGGTTATTCTATTGAAGTCTATGAGGAAAAACTTCAGCAAAAGATAATATTAACAGAAACATGCGTGTTTTAATAAATAATGGAAAATTTTATTGTAAGCGCAGTTCAATTAAGTAGGTACGTGTAAGGATCGTAACTTAAATTGTAACATAAATGATGTAATCAATAATAGGCAACATTTGTTATTTTCTATAGAGATTAACGCTTTGCAACGTAGGCGTTATATCATTATTTTCCAAATCTGCGTTCTTAAATGCAAAATGCATCGATAATGCAGAAGGTACATCGCTGAATATGCGTGACACATGAATCACGTTGCAAAAGGGCGGGCACAGATCCACCAAACGGGCCCCTTAAAAAGGGTCTCGTATAAAACAAAAGATTCCTGAATTTTATGGCGTGAGGTTACATAACACTATATACCACGTATGAAGTCATTTAGTGACCAATGTATGTTATTTAGTGCCAGGCGTCTTTATTTATTGAGAAACGTGTGGGTTTATCGCGTTGGTACGTAAGCGATATGACAACGTAATTATAATAGCTTTTTAGAGTCTTGTTGGATTGTAGAATTTTTCTCTTCTCGTACTTAATTTGTAATAGCAGTTAGAAGTCCTTCCATTGTATGAAACGGTCAAACCCTAGGTAATTGGTTTTCCCGTTTCAATCAATGCCGTCTCAGCTCATATTATAAAGAGGTTAAACAGTTTGTTTTATTTTAAAAGGTAATGTCTGGAAGTTAATCTCTAGAAAAGTATATCAGTAGCGTACAGTACAGTAGTAGTAGTTCAGTTCGGATCAGTAGATCCGATATCGAAAACTATTTCACTGATAGAAAGGTACGCTATCGCTTAGTATCATAGGCTACTTTTATCTCGAAAAAATGCACGGATTCTTTGGGATAGGCCAAGGAACAAAAGCTGAGAGAAAAAGCTAGTACTAATAAGGAAAAACTTGTGTCAGTGTTCTGAAAAATTCTTTGGAATCACGAAATCCAGATAAAAACGAAAGAAGACCCAAAGAAGTAAAGTGACCCTATAGACAAGAGTTTAGTACTAATCTCAAAGCCAGTAAGTTCCTAATACTACGAGGATCATTCATTACATACTCACGAACGAACATAAAACGGCTTACTTTATAACTAGAGATAAATTCTTGGCAATAACTTTCCATTTGTTTTGTATGTATTTAAGGCCTTATTTTTTATGTTTTATATCAGATACAAGGGCGCATATTGCTAAATACAGTAAGAAAATACTTTTCTACACAAAAATGTTTTTCGTGAAATAAATTGAAAAAAAGTACGGATGAAACGTTTAATTAAATTTTCACAAGCGACACTAAAAAAGAATGTGCTTCACAACTTTTCAAACTAAGTGAATTATGAACAAAATGACTCCCACATTTTCGGTGCTCTTTCTAAAACTTTCATGAAGACTGGTGTGATATTAGGTATGATTATAGCAAGAAGAACTTGATGTGAATTTAATCTTTAGGGATCCGATATTACCTTTTTCCTTTATTCTAACCAGATGGAAGGCGACCTTGGAGATTTTTCACCAAAAAACGAAGTTTTGTTTATCACTTAGTCCATACTAACCTTATTTACCTAACCAGACGCTTTTGTCCAATATACTTACCCAGGTCCAACATGTATTTGCGAGCCATGCATGCACGAGCCAAGGTTGCTCGAGTGCTGACGGAGCCGCGAGCCACACAGGCACGTCATTAGTACAGTCAGCCTCTAATTACGACGCTGAATATCGCAATTAAGGCTTTTTGAATAGATTTTACTATGCAGATTTTTTGTGCGAGAGTCGTTTTATTTTTATTTTGGTATTTACGAAATTTTTTTTTAATAATAGGCTTGCGCTTGACAACTGTCTCACCATGGTAAGTGATGATGTGGTCGACGATGAAGCACACTTGCCTAGAAGAAACCTATTCACTCTTGACTTAAAGACTCCCAGGTTGTAGCTATCAGAAAATAAAGAATTTGCGATCCCGAGTACTTGGAAATCGGCCTGTTGGAGGTCAGTGACTTTAGGTAGAATTTCCTTTTAAAAATTCAGGAGGTTGAGGATTTATTGTGGATAATATTTTCTTTGTTTACTGATGACATGATACTTACACTTTTTAAAGCCATATTTTTCTCGAAATTTTAACGAGCAATATTTCCTTAACGTTCAAATAATATACTTATCCACCCACGTATGGCTTTTTTTCGAGTTTTTGATATTAGCTAGAGTCTAGGTGGACAGCAAAATCTACGTCTATGTATCAGTTGTTGGTGGGAAAGTTTTGACATAAAATAAATGAGATAAAAAAACAAACTTTTGCTTTGGATGTGTCTGATTTATTAGGAAGTGTACATAGTAGTTGCTGAAGATAAGTATACTAAGATTTAGAAATAAAATTGGCTTTGTACAGCGTCTTCTAGCCTTTATTATTGACCGTTTTACGTACCGATACATTTTGATGGTCAGTAAAAATGTTGGATTACGAAAATGATTCCAAGGGAGAATATCTCTGACACTCAAGTTCACTAAAGATTCACACCTCTTCCGTATTTCTAAATGATTTTTTATTTTGTATTTTAAACAGCGGTGGCCCATTTTATCTATCCCCCTCAATACCTAAGCGCTTTGACAATAAGCATGGCATCCCATAAAACTATACGGCCCCGTTCCCATACGATACGCTCTTACGAATCACGAGACGTACTGTGTACTTACTACTTACGATACGTAAGTCCTTACTAATAACGATACGTTTTTGTACCAACAGTCATGTAAGTAAAAACGTACGAGTTTGCGTTACGTAACTGCCTTGTAACTATGTCAATGGTGGTTTCCGGAGTTTTGGGAGGAAGCTAAAGATTTCTTATGGGGTGAGGCTGCCAAGATTTTTGGTTATGGCAATGTTCTCCCATGAGTTTGAGTTGGGCGAATCGTGTTCAACAGTAAATGTTTAAGAGAAGAGGTTTTCTGCCAATGCATGCAAAGGGAAAGGCGTGAGTATGTGTATGTAGTCAATCGTAAATTAATGTTAACAGTGTGATGTTAAGCACTTCTGTATTTCATACTAGCAAAAGCAAATAAATAAATAAATAAAAGCTAGTATGAAATACAGAAGTCCTTAACATCGCGCGGTCGACGCGGCTAAAAACCCGCGTCGTCGCTCTCGTGGTCTATCCAAATGAAACCTTTTTTTTCGGGATTAAAAGCATCCTATGGCACTCAACGATATTGTATCTTTCTATTAGAATGTTTGTAAACAGAAAATTTCTTCAAGAGATTACCTACTATAACCGAACGAAACATTTTCATTGTAGCGAGGCAGTTTTCTTATTTTTTTAAGTATAACTGTGTACCTATTTATTGTAAACATGTTTACCCCTTGAGTACTATTAGCAAACACAATCGAAATACAATTGTTTCTATCATAACACCAACATATTACGACTGCTCAGCGACCGTATGTCACTGCAGGGCAGCAGAATATCAACGTCAGGTATATTTGCCTGACACGTACTGAGCTGGACTCCCATTTGGTGCAACTTTGAGACGCACACCACACTGTGTTTTAATCATTATACCTAATAATTGAAGTAGGTATGTTACTTGTGTTACTTTTATGTGTATTATGTATTTTTTCCTTTTTCTAATTTTTGTATGTTGGAACCTTGTTTCCAAATAGGTACTCACATGTAAATTAAAATAATTTAAATGTGATTTTGTGTGTTGTGCTGTGTCTTTTGTTTTCACTGATTAAATATTTTATCTATCTATCTAACTGACGTGTGATAAAATTATTCACTAAAATAAATCTGCGCGTTTTAATATGCATTGCAGTGAGGGCTTAAAAAAAAAAAATCTCTTGTATCTTGTAAAACTTCAACATCAAATAAAGAAGCGGTTTCATTAACTCAAACTACCAAAAACGATCGTAACAACATTATCGCATTATTAAAATAAATAAAACAGTTTTTACAACGGTCAACGAATGCAATAACGAACATGTAGCCGGAAAACTAAGGAATGTGACTAATATTGAAATTCGAGTGTTTGCTACTTACTGGTAAATAGTTGCAGCGAGTTGTAACGAAAAACAAGCGAATTGGAGAAGTTTATTGTATGTTACATTAGTTGGAAGTGGGGTGTAAAAGTTTTGGAAGTGCTTTCAGATATATCCACATAATATCTATTTGGATTCTTGAACCCGACAGACTAGTGGCGTAAGCGATATCTAAACGGTACGGTACGGATTTAGAATAGAATGTAATGATTAGACTTTATTGTACACCAATTTAGTTACACAACTTTATACAAAATAAAATAATTATTGGATGTATTTAATTGTGTTTCAAACACAAATAGAACATTAGCCTGGATTGTAAAATAGAAAGAAAGAAAAAGTTATTTGGAACAAGGACAATATAACATATGAAAACAATAGGCCCCAGGATTGAAGACATTGGATACTTTTTATCCCAGATATAATTTTCCCACGGGAACGTATTCTCAAGATCCGTAAATTACAAAAGCTGGCAAAGCTAGTGATAAAATAAAACTTCTTTGATCCTTAGAAAAGTCTTCATGCGAATAAATCTAAAGAATGTTATTTACATTGTGAATGCTCACGAGTTCGTTCTGCAGACAAATGAAACTTCACTTACGAAGAAGTAGTGCGAACATACCCTCAGCCTTGCCATATATGTTGCATGGTGAAATCATTCGTTGGTTTCGAAAGAAAGCTTTCCACGAAGAAACATGATAACGTGTTCCAATTTTATCCATCTCTCATCTTACATGCCTGGTCACCCGATACCTGGTAAGTTTCTTCGTAGAATCCCAGAGGACTTTTCCAAAAGCTTACCTAGATTTTTGAAGATATCCTACGAACGAGGTTAAATTTATTCCTGCCCCCATACCGTGGCTTCGTCTTTAAGTTTTCAAGGTAAGTTATTTCTCTTTTCTTTCTAATGGCAAATACAATAACAGTTTTCCCGACCCAGTTTTCGAACTCAGGACCCTACACTTAGCGGTATCGCTTTCACTCATATAACTTGACCATAATGCAGACTTTGTTTATGACACCCTGGAGAAAAGGTTATGCCTTATTTATCCCGGAAACCTCACGACTATAACGAAGCCCAAAATGCTATTAAATATAATCCCAAACCGCATTGAAGTTTAAATATCTGACATGTCACAGATGTTTTATCCAAAACATTTACAAGCGAGTTTTAGTTTGG
Source organism: Orthosia gracilis (assembly GCA_947562075.1). Taxonomy (NCBI): domain Eukaryota; kingdom Metazoa; phylum Arthropoda; class Insecta; order Lepidoptera; family Noctuidae; genus Orthosia; species Orthosia gracilis. Next base: position 7,433,132 of record OX387266.1, on the reverse strand, counting down.
ACATAAGAGGTCTTTTGATGGTAACATCAAAAGACCTCGAAATTATTAATTATCAGTGACAAAATAATGCAGAAGTTCCAGTAGTGCTATAGGATACAGGGTCAAAGATGGGATTGTGTCAAAGATGCCATAATTGAAGGGGAGGTGAGATGACGACAAATAGATATGGAAGAAAATGAGAAGCTCCGTCAACCCCAAATAAATTGGGATAAGGGCAGAAGGATCATGAGAAAGTTATCAACATAACAGCACGTCTATATTCCTTGTAGAGTTAGACAGAGACGTATCTACAGTATGTACACACATTTCGCTAGTTATGTTAAGTGCCTCACGTAACAGGAGGCGATCTCTCTCCATCCTATTGCCTAGAATTTTAGAAGAGAAACCTCAATAATGCTGTTCGACCCTAGAATCGAACCCAAAACTTCATGCTCAGCGATAGGTAACGCTTACGATCACTAGACCTATGTATTAAAAAAAATATAATTTCAAACAATGCTAATTTAAACTTCTGTCTTATTTATTTAACAGACAATCTTGATCCTAAAGTAGTCTAATTTGAAGGCTGCGAAAAGATTCGAAAACTCCTGCCTTTTGATCTTTAAATTAAGGATGTACGTTCAACCACACTTTTAATTAAAAACCTCATTAACCTAGAAACTGCGTAGTTTTTGAGTGATGTAGTTAGTGTAATGAGTTAACAGAGGTAGAGTTACTAGACACAACACGTTGTTACCATGTTTAACAGCTTTATGACTGAGTCAAGCTCGGTGCTAAGTAAGGCTTAGCGCGCATTGCGGTTTTTAGCCGCACGGATAAAAATCTGTGAGTGTGAACGTGACGTATGGAAATGTATGAAGCTGCACACAGTTTCGGTAAAAAAATTGCAAAGAAACACAGAGTCCACCGCAACGCGGCGCGGTTTATATCCGTGCGTATATTTTGAGCTCTATGAACGGGTAGAAACAGATAATAATCGAGTGGAATTTTATCAGCGATGCGTGTTAATTATGATTCAGTACGCGGATTATAAATAGCGAGAAAAACAATCGCGCGGGTAAAAATCGTACTGCGTGCTAAGCCTGATACTACTCTAATAGTTATGTAGGTATGCCTAATAAATAAATCAATTTATCTTTATTATAATTATTGTTGTCTCGTTTGTCAGCCATCTTTACCTGATAAGTGATGATGAAATCGACCATGGGGCTTGCTGTTCTAGAATTAGCCTTAGGTATTTATAGAATTAGGATCGTCTCCTTCGTTTTTCAGTGATATCCTTTTTTAATATATATAATAATTAATAATAGTTTAATTTTAATATTAACTAGCTGACCCGGCGAACTTCGTTCCGCCTAAGAAATTTCTAGAATAAAATAATTTTTCTAAAATAAACGTAGCCTAAGTTACTCCTTATTACATCAGCTACTTGCCAATAAAAGTCCGGAACAAGCAGACAGACAGACAAAAATTTAAAAAAAATGTTGTTTTGGTGTATGTACCGTGTATATATTCATATACATGTAGTAAAAAACGGTAATTTATCTATTAGTCACTCAGGTCATTTAACAAATGAATCCCACCTGTTTATAAAAACTATCTCCTAATATTTGAACTATAGTTTTCTTACGTTTGTAAAACGAAGCCGGTGTGGTTATGCGAGTCATTGGGATGGAAAATAAGGGGACTGTGGTAAAACTGCGGGATTTTCGTTGTTATGTCATATTTGCCTACAAACATCGGGCTAGGAGCATAAATCTCGCTGGCATAACTTTGTATGTTTTCAGTTTCCGGTTTTGGCATGGAAGAATATTTGGTTTGATTAATTTAACGTTGGATGTCAACGCATAAATGGGTTACTCTTATTTACTACGGATTTAACTCTAAGTGAATGTGACGACCATAGATGTCTTTATAATAAATTCGTACCTCTCTATACAGATGAGATTAGAATGATGTTGCCTAGACTCTTGTAAACCAAACCAATAAAATTTCTAAGCCTCTAAGCTACTTCTAAGCTTCTATTCTATTTATTTCTATCTATAATTTTTATTTTATTATTTGATTTTAAGCATAACAGACTCTCAATTGGAAGAAAAGACAAGATAAAAGCAAAATTTGGCTTATTTCTCAAAGAGTATAATTTTGGCACATCTTATTGCAGACCGTATTTTATTTTGAGGCCATAACGCCACCGTATTTAGTTCAAGCTCACTCGTCTTAAGTTATACTGCCTTTAAAATTGAACACACAACCCTCATTCGCAGGTAAAATTCAACAAAATAGAAAACGCGAAACACACGTAGCATTTCCTTGGAGATCTCCTAGGACCCAGGATCCCGGCATCAGGAACGCCTGCCAAGCCAACACAAGCCATGGCTGATTTATACGCGGCAAGCAAAAATTTTAAGTAAACAACATTAGGACGCATATTTATTTATTTAAACTTCATTCAACATACAGGTTCATAGGCGGACTTAATGCCTGAGGCATTCTCTACCAGTCAACCAAGGATGGTGTAGAGATAACATGGCAGGTGCATAAAAAAAGAAATAATAACTAAAGTAAAGTATGAGATAAGAAGGACGGGTGAGATAGTTGAGAAGAGAGAAAAGTGTGGTCAAAGTGCGCAAATTTCTCCTCTGTCGAATGAGTATCCATTTGAGCTCCGTTCTGCAGCTCGATACATGGTCATATTTTCTGAAGTTGAATATGAACCGGATGCAGTTATTTAGGAGCCTATCATGCTTATCCAGGCAAATAGCGCTCAGTTCAAAGTAGCACATGACACCATAGTCGATTATATGGAGGATTAAAGTCTGCACAAGCATAGTCTTCGTGTAGGTAGAAAGTAATAATAAAAATGCAGATATATAATAATGTTTTTTATTTGGGCGCACGATTGGCGCAGTGGTTGAGCGATAGACTGCGCTTCGTATCGCGGGTTCGATTCCCGCAAGGAACAAATATTTGTATGACCTACAGATAGTTGTTTCGGCTCTGGGTGTTTGTGTAAGTGTACGATACAGGAGATATTCCTGATGTGGGGCAACGTTTTTTAAATATAAAATAAATAATGTATATAAAATCCAACAAAAGTATAAACTTGTATATGCTTTTAATGTAGTTTATGTACGTGGTGCATACATAAGAAATTATCAGAGATAAATTCGGGCTATTTTTCGCTTTGTTCATTCTGCTCTCTTTCTTGTAGAAATGTAAAGGTTTGTGGCTGAATTTGACCAATCACAGTGTATTGCAGAAATATCATTAATACTTACTTATTCATTCATTCATTCATTTATTTATTGCTTCAAATATGGTAGGTACAAGTTCTTATCAATATTAAGTAACACACATTTGGCCAATATATAGCATGCAATATTACAAGTTTTAATTAATTTATTAATTACTAGATAACCACATTTCGTCAATTTATGTAAATGTATCTACTAAACAATTAAATATGTCTGTGCTTTATTGTATAGAATTTACAGGGACACTTTCGAAAGAACTCATCTTTCGAATAAAAACACTCTTGTAACAACCACTTCCGCAACGAAACACAAAACTTATTGAAGGGTAGTTGAGTAATTGACCTTGGCAAAGTATAGTAAATTAGCGGAGCCATATAAACGCAGCTCCGCCGAAAAATTTCTAGCTTTGGAACGGGCATTTCAAAATCTAAATGGGTAGGTTTCCTTTTACTTGTGTTATCTTTCCGCTCAAATAGTTCAAGATTGGACCTCACAAACCTGGCCACTTCGTAAATATAAATGCGTGGGACCGTCAATAGATTGTGCGACTTGAATATAGGTCTGCATGAGTCAGACCACTGCATTTTGAATATTGCACGAATACACTTTTTTTGGGCGATGAAAATCTTTGCCAGTTCAGAAGAGTTTCCCCACACAACTATACCGTATCGTATTACTGAGCAGACGTATGCGTGATACACCATTATGGCGGTACGCAACAATGTAATCATTTTAATTCTTTTTAAAGCGAATACGAATTGGTTGATTTTTTTAGAAATTATTTCGATGTGATTCTTCCAAGTAAAAGGTTCATCAAATGTTACACCCAGGAACTTTGCATTATGTACCTGTTCTATATTGTTATTGTTAAGTGCCACATTAAGGCGTATAGGTTTACTTTTAGATGTTTTGCAATGAAGTACATTAGTTTTTGAAATATTTATTTTTATTTTATTAATTTTTAACCATTGTTTTATGTCATTTAACGTTTGTTTAATTTCAATGTCAATATTTTGAAAATTTTTACATTTAATTATAATTATGGTGTCATCGGCGAACAATACACACTGATGTTTTATTGAATGAGGCAAATCATTTATGTAAATAAGAAACAATAATGGCCCTAAGATACTACCTTGTGGTACACCACAGCAATTAGTCCGTGCTTCAGAATCAAAATTTTCTAAAGTGTTACTTAATTTGTTTAATTTTGTTAACCTCGTTACCTGTTTTCTGTCAGTTAGGTATGACTGAAACCATTCTTTTGTTTTCCTGTTTACTGTAGGTTACTGCAGAGTACTTATTGCATGTTACTCCTCTCCTGTATGGCGTATTCCACAGCTTTCTATCAGTAAATGATGTTCGTATTCGAAAAAGTAAGAATTTATTTTTGTTCATTAGTACATACTTACTGTTTGTTGCACCCACGACCTCAAGCACGAGAGGCAAGGTACTTTAATATTTATCTATTACTTAAGATTAAAAAAATGTGTTGTCTACTACCTGTTCTCTTAAATAGATCCTTAGTTGCCTTTTGAGCACCTAAGTCATGATATGAGATTTTTTCCTTGCCAGAAATTCTTTGGCTAGACGTGACGGTAGGAAAATGGTTATTAAATTCATTTTAGAGTAACGCCCGTATAAACGTCAGACCCGTTTTCTCAGAGGTGTCGTAGAGACGATTAAGGTATTGCAATGGATAGGTAGCATACACATGTGGTCTGATATGGTTGCATGAAAGGTAAAGGAAGATTTGATTGTTTGGCTAAACTTTCGGTTTATCTTAAGTTGGGTGGACTAATTTGTGCCTACATTTTTATTTGTTTTTAAGGGATCATTCAAAAGTAGCCTGGGAGTATGTCGTACCTGTATAAGTAGGTATAAAAGTACACACATACACATCTGACTCTTTTCCATTGGGATAGGCAGTAAGTAATTGATTGCCACCTACTACGACGCTTACATACTTCTTTAGCTTCGTTAAATAAAAGAGCCATGTTATGGTATACCCAGGAATTTGTCATCTGCAACTACAATCTAGAGAAATAAAATACGCCCAGAAAATCAATTAACAATGGCAAACCTTTTTACCAAGAACAAGTCAAACTAAACATTCACGAAAAACAACTTCAAAATTCCAAGCTAGGACGAATAATTAAAAGTTCAGAAAAAAACTCAAAACATACTGCAAGCATCTCGACATTCGCTGACAATGTACTCGAATTGGGGAGTTTGTTTCTCGTGTCAGTATTCCGAAATCGCCGTTGTCGGCGTCCGAGGGCCATTAGCCGACACATTTCGCCGACGCGCAATTCACACGTTCAAATGGCACTTTGAATGGGTATTTTTGTTTAGTGGATACTACGTATGTATACAAACATATTTCCTCGCTATATTTCCTCAGAATCTGCAAGCTTAGTCATAGTACACAATTACACAGGCCACATTTTTCAAAATTTCGCTTTACCTACCTAAAGTTTTTCTAGAGTTTTTATGAATCAAACAATCTAGGGTATTTTAAAACAATTTTCCATTCGCTGACATTGCAGCGGGATAAGCGCGTTTGTTCGACACGCTGACAATAGCCATCGCACATTAGGGTGAGGCCAAACGAACGTAATTATATGAGTAGAGAGTGGCGTTTTTTGAAATGGAACGTTTCACTCATTTTACTTCGCCGTGTGGTACAAACAGGACTTTAGTATGAAACCAAATAGAGCGTAAATTCCGCGACTCACAGCTCAAAAAATTACGTTCATTTGTCCTCACCCTTAGCCGACACATTACGCTAACGCGGCGTTCTCACATTTCAATGTTCGGTTTGAATAGGAAATATCTCGTAAGAATTTAAGCTAAAATAGCGTATCGAATTGACCGACCCCTCCCCTCAATCTTGCTGCCGTCAGTGAAGATTCGCACCGTCTGCACATTGTTGCTATCTAGCAATTCCTGGTCTGTCAGGCACATGAACTCCAGGGGCATTTGTGTAGCTGGATGAGGAACTTCTGATAACCTTACCGCATCCTCGATCTCCCTGTCCCCCAGCAAAAGCCGGGATGACCCTCTCCTCGCTTCATACAGGGCGGCCGCCTCTTGTATGCGCAGGTCTAGAGGTAGTATCCCAGATAGTGCCAGTGCCGAGTTCAGAGAGACAGTACGGTAAGATTTGCAAAGTTTCTGAGCAAATCATCGTTGAAACCTAACTTCTTCCGTATACCCAACTTATTGCAGCGGGTGCCCAGGCGGCGGCTGCGTATGTTACTATGGGCTCAATCGTTGCTGTGTAAAGTGTATGTATTACTTCTGTGTTCAATCCCCAGCTCACCTTTGCCGCTCGGGACAGCTGCTTGTAAACGTCAGCTGCCCTTTTACAGACGTTCGCGGCATGCTCATTGAAAGTGAGCTTATCGTCTATGGTTAGATTCAGCAATTTCATTTTCTTGACCATACCGATGTCGACCCCGGCCATGCTCAGTATTGGAGTGTCGTACTTAAGCTTTTTGGTTATGGTCATCGCACAGGTATTGTGCGGTGCAAACCTCAGCTTATTTTTGACGCCCCAATCATGAACATGGGTAAGGGCTACATTGGCAGATCTTAAGACTTCAGTCGCCATGTCCCCATCCACGACCAAGACGATGTCATCTGCGAACGCCAGCACGAGAAAACCACGCTGCTCAAGGTCCAGTAGTGGGTCGAGAACGAGGTTCCACAGGATTGGACCCCTGAACGCAGCCCTTGCTAGTCTCTCGCGTGCATTCATACCGAATCCTGACGTTGCTACCATCGAGATAGCTGTCAATAAGCCTCCTGATGTTAACCGGGCACTTTTCCTCAGCCAGTCTGACTCTAATAGCTGGCCACCAAGCGCTGTCGAAGGCGCCCTCTATATCTAATGACACCAGGACAATTAGCTTCTTCAGCCTCAACTTGTCCTGTACGTGCTCCATTGGCGTATAGAGGGCGTCCTTGGTGCTCCTCTGGGGCATGAAGCCAAACTGACGAGTACTAAACCGCGGTACAAGCTGCTATTTTAGACGCGCTACGACCATCCTCTCCAGGACCTTCCCCAGAACAGGCAGTAGACCAATTGGTCTGTACGCCTTGGGGATGGTATAGCTGTCCTTGCCCAGCTTCCTGAGGACTACGACCGTAGCCTCCTTCCAGGTGGTAGGGTGGAGGGGTGTGCCAGTTCGAAGCACTTGTTGTAAAGGGCAAGGAGTGCGTCCGGGTCCTGGTGGATCGCTCAACTGCAGATATCAGAAGTCAGTCCATCCCCTACTGGAGCCTTTTTGGGATTGAAACCCGTCACAGCGGTCTTCAGCTCCAGCATCGCAAATGGGGGATCATGATGTTCATCATATGCCCAGTCAATTACTCGGCTGGCTGCTTCTCTGAAATGAAGAGGTTAATGTCCAATGTTTAATCGCACTCACTTCTTTACGTACAGAAAATTTTATCTATCCTAAAACCAACTTTATTCCAAATCGTAAGAAGCTCTTACTCACAGTTTGATAGAAATAAACATATTTCAGATCCCCCTTTGTCACGATTCCTGACATAAATCTTAAACGTACAGTAAATAAGCATAACTACATTATGTGTGACGTGAAAAACATTCAAAGAATCCCATCAGGAATTCACTATCGTTTCAGAAAAACCATATATTCCCTACAAAATATAGAATTTTCACCATTCAGTCGGTTGCGTGATTTATGTTCTCTGATGGTAAAATTCCATCATTTCTAAAGGTTTGGGATTGTGGTGACTTGAGTATTAAATTGTTATTCTTCAAAAAATCTTTAAAAAAATCTATCTTAACAACACCGTAAAACCTTTGATATTATGAAGACAAATTAATTGGCATAATCAGACTCTCCAGAAACAGCAGATTTTGTTCTGAAAACACAATTTTGCTGGAGGTGTCCAACTGGCTCGTGAGAGATGAAAAGATGTTTTCTGGGATCAGCAGAGGTGTCAATGACAGCGAGCAGCGATAAGAGATAAGTTTTTTAAGTACCTCCACCAGTTTTTTCCATCCATTCAATAGCGGCTTCATTGATATCGATAGCTTCATAGTGATGCCCAATTTCTCACAAATCATGTATTTAGTTATTGAGGAAAAAACAATCACACTATAATTTTCAACAAAAATTATAAAATAATGCCACCAAATGTGCGACCAACCACAGTCCCCACGGAATACAAAAAAAATAAAAAAATCAATCCCACAGTAATAAAAATTATAAAAAATAAATAAAAAAAAAAACATAAGTTATCGAATTAAAATCCATGGCAGCTTAAAGAGTAAATTATTTACTATAGAGTTTTTGCCACACCTATTACTGGAATCAAATATTATGCTATATTTGATATGGGTATCATTTAAGCTATCGCCAATTTAATTAGTTTTGTGTTTCTTAAAAAATAGAGTTTGCCCGCAAAATAGTAGATTTGTCACCAAAATGTAGTCAGCAAACAATATAAAATTCATTCCACAATACATCTCCTAAAATCATGGAGATATAGGGTCTAGTACCAAATAAATGTTTTTGTATGTATTATAATAGGTTTGTCCCAATAAGTATTTAAGCAAACTAATTTAAAGAGATCACCAATAAATCATATATTATGTCAATAGAAAATTTCATAAAGTTAGATTAGTGTCGCAACAGAGACGACGGAGCCTCGCTGCGCGAGGCTCCTGTTTCTGAATGCAGGGTCTAAAGTAACCTAACACGAAGGAGATGACGGGAGCTGAGTTCGCTCGCTTTGCTCGCTCACTTCAGCTCCCGTCATCTCCTTCGAACCTAACCTGTCCGAAACGGGGTGCCCTAAGCTCCCGAGCTCGCTTCGCTCGCTCTTGGACCGATTCATTGACCATTGTCATTGTCATTTTAATGTTGACATTTTCATTAAAATTATAAATTGATGTATTAAATTGGTAACGAATACTAAAATTTTAATAACTGAACGAAATAAAATGTAACAAATAAAAAGGAGTCGCAGTCAGGGATCGATAATCGATTTATTTGGTGACAGATCTACCATTCTGAGCATAAAGCTATTATTTTAGTAATAAAACTATTATTATAAGAACGAAGTTTATATATTTATCTAATTCACTAAAATTTTATTGGTAATCCATCTCTTATTATACACATATATTAACATTAATTTGATAATTCATACCTGGGAACACTTTTTTTTATCTGAGAACAAAAATATTTCGTGGCGATAGATCTATTTATTAGGTGATACAACTTGATGACAAATATAAATTTTGGTGACAAGAAATATAGTTCCCATTTGATATGTGCAGCCCACACTTTAGAACATTAGTGTTAATTTTGCCTATCGGCCTAGCTCGTTTCTGTCTGCTGCTTGATGGGAAGTGGAAATTTTGTTTTTTTACTTCTACGCTGTTATATTTGGATTAATTTCGATGCAGGATCCAGGACTTCAAGCTTCTCGTAGTGCGGTCTTCATCCATCCGCAATATCACGCACAGTCTGAAGACGCCTTAATACCTAGCTAGATGATCGTTGGCAGGAACATTTGGTTGAGATAAGCTGGAATTGACAGATTCCATTTTGTTACAATCCGACTTGAAGATGTCCGTGATCGAAAGTGCTTTTAGGATTCTTTCCTTATTTGCGGAAAGGGAAAGATAATGCTCTGATTTGGGAATGGAGAGATCTTTAAACTGTTTATTAGGGGGTTCGAGTGTTTGGAATACCATGTAAGAGACATGTCTATGCTGAGCATGGATATTGTGGCAAAAAGAAAATTGGCATTATATATTCAAAGTTACGTACAAAATGGTCCTTTTTTGTAAGAAGTGCAATAGCGAATAGCATCTGTTTTGAAAAATTGTATTTTCTCGTCCTTCCTCTTACGGTGCTTCTCTCTTAAATGTATAAGGTTGAAATTGTTTATTTATTAGTTTGTAAAAGTAATATCTGAAAGTCGAAACTTTCCGAATCCGTTTATGAAAATTCTTCACTAATAGAAAGCTCAACAACCGGTGTGAATTTAGCATTGAATATTTTTATCCCAAAAAATGCACGGTTTCTGTGTTATAACCTACGGTAACGTAGAGGCAAGAAAATGTTAGTCTAAAATCCAAACAAGTACCTATGTTTGTAACACGTACCTAAACATTAAAACACTACCCTGACATGCATATTAAAGCCTAATCAGACCCTTTGAGCTCAAAGCGCTAATTACCGTCCTAATTATCGCTTCAAGCTACGTTCTCATTACTGGCATAATCTGGACTCTGTCTACCCCACAAGCAAACAGCCTGTTATTTTTTTTCGTTGAAATATAATTTTGCTTATTTATATTTAAGTTTTAATTTGAAGAGTCGTTATGAAAATTTACAAGTGCTTTATCGTGCAAGACTTGTTTACCATAAGTCCAGTCAAGGAACGCAAAAGTTCGCTGCCTACTCGAATCACCACAAGGCTTTGGATAATTGGCAAATATCCAACGAAACAGTTCGTCTATGCCAACAGAAAGATATCTATTAAGATCCATAAGATGATTTTTTGTGAACAAACCAATAAGATATAAAAATAAATGGGCATTCGATAACGAAACTAGAATATTAAATTCAAGCTTTCAGCAATATCAGAACAGCTGTACATAATGTTGCTCAAAACCGCGTAGGCCAAAGAGAATTTTAGACAATTCAATTCTGAAGTACCGTGAACAACTTTTAAGAAGCTCTAAATGTCTTCAAGAGATTATAAAGGAAGAACTATTTTTGCTAACATCTTGGCGTTGAAAGTATACCGGCTTAGTCAGGCCATGATTTTATGGATATTGCAGTTATTGCTGTGTGATGAGCCATGGAGGATAAATAATCAGTTGAAGGTACTCAAGATGATATCAGTTCGAAAATGGATATCGATAACCTCTTGGACAGATAAAACGGGTTTAGAAGATCTTGGTTTAAGTAGCAAAATTGATGCACGCTTTTCCCCTTGGGTGCCCGAAACGTGGATCCTCGTGGGACAAAATGGCTTTGTAATTGTTTCAGTAATTACGGCATTCAACCGGTTAACATTTAACCTGAAAAAATATCTTGTTATATTCCAAATACAATCGTATAGGGTTGTCCAACCTTTATAGAGTTCCTACATTCAGAACGCCGTATTCTAGGCGTCGCTACACTAAGGGCCAAAAGCATATCTGATGTTGTTCAAATGCCTAAAAATGTAAGGGGGAACAGGCTGGAGTGGGCTAGGAGACAAAATACCCTCATGTGGATCCCGGCACAGCCAGAGTTCATCACGGTAGAACCCGCAGAAGACGGCTGGATGATTTGGACAACACAAATGTCTAGAGGTCTATGGAATAGTTTAGCTGATTGATGGCGTGATTGAATAAAAAACTCTCAGATTTTCACATTTATATACCTAGAATATGGTAACAGCAAGAAATCTCTACTAATATTTGAAACGAAGAAATCTAGAAAACCTCTCCAGAAATCAATGACACAAAATATCGTCTTTTACAACCCACTATCAAACATTCCAATAAATAAAAACCAACAAGCAAACATCCTTTCAAGTAATTGCTTTGAAGCATAAACGGAACTTCGTGTAAGCACTCGCATGGCAAATGGCGAGTCTAATAGTTTTTATATAAAACATTTGGCAGGCGATACCAACTTATCACTTGGATCAACGTCTATTTGGTAGGACGCCAGTGGTGTGGATTTACGATAGACCAATTCTGGGCAACATTTTTGTTAGATCACATTGGGATGTCTTGACTTATCAGTTTTATAGAAGTGGCGGTGCAAAGCTCCACTCAAGGCTAGTTATGTCCGAATTTTGGATTGTAAAGCCGCCTCCTCACGCTTGTTTTTGCCACAAACAGTGGTGAACGCCAAACACGTGCCAAACACTGACCACAATCAACCAACACAAACACGGCATCCACAGGCTTGGCGAACGTGCTAGTATATTCCGGATTGGCAAACATGGCAGACGACGAGCATGTTGTGGCAGCGATTACTTTCGGGTTAACCTCCTCAGACTAATCAGACATTTTTCACGATATCACGTTTCGTAAATTTGACAACCACTGTTAACTCGGTCCGCCACGCGCAAGCTCGCGCGTTCTACTGAACTCAACAAGAGTTTGGATACATCGCAAAACATGATGGTCAAACACCCTTTGATTTGTGCACAAAAACCGACACCGATACCGAACACGGGCGAACACAAACAAAAACAGGCAAACACAAACAAACACCCATCCACACGTTCGTGTTGCTGTTTGCCAAGCGTGTGAAAGCGGCATGAAGAGTCATTTGATGGAGTAGCAATTCTTTAACTTCAGTGTTCCCTGTGCATTTACTCAGCTTTTCCTTGCTGACTGGCTAATAATTTTACCATGAGAGAACAAGAACTAAAATACTCTCAATTCTCTTAAAATCGTGCTGCTGGGTAGTCGATAAAGTTAGCAAGCATAATATTAGCCTATAATGTTCGTACTTTAGGGACACAAGCGCAATCCCTGCAAGTAAAAGTGGGCTTTTATCCACCACACAGGCACAGTGCGACTTGATGTCTTAAATTTTTTGCCACGTTTTCCTTCACGATATTATTAATAAAGTTGTATTCAATGTAATTCTAAACTACAACTACAAAATAAAATTCTACTCTAATTTCTTTCCAATAACTTTCAACCATTTTCCTTTAAAATTTATATGAAACTTGCATATAAATTCTTCTCCTTTGAACACAAGAGCGTGGCATCACTGGATTTATGCAAAGATCGCCGTTTGCGGGATCGACATTGTGAATATATAGGGCCCACAAACTTGAGTCTGTTATGAAACAGGGCTACTGTTACCTGGGATAGGCAGAACTACTTGGTGAAACTATGGTGTCAAAATAAAGGTACTTAAACCAAAACGGTTTAGGCTAGGTGCCGCAGATCTAATAGGTATTTATATTTAACATTAAAAAAGGTGTATTTAACATTGACTTTTTTTAAAGATAATGTGTACTTATAATTATTAGGAAAACATCGTGAGGAAACCTGACATAAGTCTGAAATCGCAAGCCCATCTCGAGAAAGCGTGTTGTTTGATGTTGGTAATATATCGGTATGAGAAGGGGCCTTTGTCTCAAATTAACACATAAAATACAAAAGAACAGGTATTAAACTATTGTGTTCATACGTATTAACAAGTTACCATATTAATTGCTTCAAAACGGTTATTATAATTAATATATACATAAAAGTTGACAGATTTTTTTAAACGGAAGTGACGCATCGGGAGTATGACGAGTCGTAACGTTTACTTATGTTGGGTTAACATCAAAGTTCATAGCAGTGAGAGAAAACTTAGTTACGTATGAAATTATTGTAGTTATTGTTCATGAAAGAGTTCTGAGTTACTTTGGTGGAGACTATGATTGTGTTTCTTTTAGAAATAAGGAAACATACTTCAGATATTTGTCCAAGAGATACAAAACAAAATATGGAAGACATGAGGTGCCTCGTAAACTATAAAACGGTAAGAGCATTTCCAGTATTGCATGAAATATGCATAAGACGATTCACCTTTCAGAAACGCAACACAGATATTTAGTGCCTTCTATGATATTTTATGATATCTATATATATAAAAGAAAGTTTCAGCCAAATCGGTTCAGCCGTTTTTGAGTTATAAATAATGTAACTAAAACGACTTTCTTTTATATATATAGATGTTAAGCTTTACCAAATCCTAAAGGTAAGAATAACCAACTTAGATTCAAACAAACTAATAAAAAAATATGCGGCGAATAATTAGTTAGTAGTTTCAGTAAAAATATAAAAGTTAAAGAGATAAGCTGTGTTTATAAACACATTCATAACATAGAACTGTCTTTATACATTCGAAGATGAGCAAAATTAAACTACGGACGTAAAATTGAACTTAAGTTCCTTTGAAGAACACGTACATAATATTATTACTGCCATTATCTACCCGCTCACAACATTTCAATTAGTCTAACTTTACACAAACACCTATACTGTAAAAGTAGCAAGATTCAAGCGGTAAGTCAGCGAACTTTTAATAATGCAGTAACTCAACGACAATTTGACTTATTTCAAGCGTGTGATCCGTTAAATTTGGTCTCGAAACATTGAGACTCAATGGAAATTGTGAGTAAAATTTTGTCCAGCGATTCTCAAAAACGCCACCATTGCTAATGTTCTCAAGCCTTTCTTTTTCATTGGGGCCGAGTTCTAAGCTACGTTTTAGACAGCTGCAGTGAAATATTTATTCCATTATAGAATGTTGTTCCTTTGTTCGGCATTTTGAGATATTTTAGGGTAACCAGTTTTAAACAAGAGTTGACGCCGCATATTAGGTGTGCGAATCTACTGAACAATGAGGGATGCTGACCTAATTAAAAAGCAAGACAGGCTGCTGATCGTAATATGTTATTATTATTTTTCTTTCGTGGTTAAACGTGGAGGCATTTGGTAGCAGGTATAGTCATAGAGACTTACATTTCTCCACGTTAGCATTTAATTTGACAATCGTTCAAGCATGGTGGCAAAATATGCCTAATATAAGGCCGACCTAATCTAAACCACCATACACCAACAGATTTGGTTGTTTGGAATACAAACAGAACGTGGCCTGAATTAAAACATAGGACACTATTATCCTAGTAGTACACTTCCGTGGGATAAATGCTGACTTAATAGCTTGGGAAGTTGCTGGCAAAATTTAGTTAGCTCTAAATCTAAAGTCATGGGTAGAGCCTATGCTCAGCCAAATAATTCAGATCGATAGCATCAGTAATACTAAAAAGTAACTTAGCAGAGAATAAGTACAGTGACAATCACCACACTAAGTCCCAGTTGTAGACGAATCTTTGTGCCTATGAGCCTTGTTTGTTCTGTCTCTGCAAAAATCTGCCTAGCTTGCTAGTGTAACCAGATGAATACCAGTATTTTACACGGAACTACTACTACGTAAAAATATTTTGGTGCTAATCAGTTCTAAATTCACTAGCAGAAGTAAACATTTCATTTGACATCACATTTCAATTAACCTTTTTCATCTTACTTTTAGTAATAACTGCTACACCAAAACTTATTAGCATAATCACAAAACCCTTAAAAGAAAACTAATTTCCATCCCAAACAATCTAAATAGCAACCGCATTCTGAATGAGCTATGGAATCCATTACCGAACGATATTATACGTGGGTACCAGATCTGCTGAGCTTCAGGGAGACATTAGAGCGAAGGTAATGGTTTCAAGACAAAGAACTTGGGATGTGCACGAGAATATTTGTTTTGTGTTGCAGAAAACCCTTAAAATAAAACTAATTTCCATCCCAAACAATCTAAATAGCAACCGCATTCTGAATGAGCTATGGAATCCATTACCGAACGATATTATACGTGGGTACCAGATCTGCTGAGCTCCAGGGAGACATTAGAGCGAGGGTAATGGTTTCAAGACAAAGAACTTGGGATGTGCACGAGAATATTTGTTTTGTGTTGCAGAATTTTGAATGCCTCATAATCATGACATAATATCACGGCTGTATTTCCTGAAGAGTTAGGCGGACGTACTCAGTCGTTAAAAACCGTGGCTTCACGGATGTCATCCACGGTGAAGCGAAGAGGAACCCGAGGAGGGGCCGCTCGTCAAGGCTTTTGCCGATAAGCCGACGACGTAGCGGCCAAAATGTAGGTGGCAGTGCTGCCTGGGCGATATCGCAACTGAGGCGAGCCGCAATGTCGTATGGGGCCTCCCATACCCATAGGATATAGGGAGAGGAGGGCCGGTATTGCGGTGCGCCGCTCTCTCTACCTTTCGCGGCTTGGACACCACCTGGTCGCCACCGTCTGATGGTTGTCGCGGTGGGGCCGCAGGGGAGGAGGAGTGTCGATATAGCGTTGGCTGCTCTCCCTATACCCCGCGGCTGAAAAATAGTAGGTGGCGGGGCTATTGACCTTGATCCGTCACAAGGGGACCAAGGATGGACATGAGGACGTCTGGCACCCATGTGCTGGTATGGTCACATTTTTTTTTGGGGTTGGATAACTTCCAATAACCTCCCGCTCTGGGTGAAGCGGAAGGGCGTGTCAGACTTTTACTGACTAAAACCCACACGTATTCCTTCAGTTGCTTGTGCCGGGGCTGTGGTAACCCCCCCCCCACCCTTCCCTTAAGTCTTTGTGCATAATTGTCGTCCTAACTTCGACCTTTGTATTCGACATAATTTATTATTGGAAATGGAATTCAAAATACGCCCGGAATACTAAAGTAACCGTGTCTTCTTGAATAACTTGTGCCTTTTTCGATGTTTCAGCGCGTTTAAGAGTTTTTTGCGAAGTTGAAAATTATATTTTGTGTATGTATGAAGTTAGGGAGAGGTTTTCAATGGTTTCTGTTTAGGTATTTAGATTCTATTTTATTGAAAGGCAACCCGTAAAATAAACCTGCTTCTTTATACAGAGTTAGTGAAAATCCGCTATAGGAGTTATTTTATCTGTAACTGGCGAGAGGAAAATTGAAAAAGTTTCGATATAAAATAAAAAAGACCTAAACTTAACTATAAAGTTCATCGACCCTAACAATGAATTTCAAACCCGACACGATACCCTTAATTTGTCGAAACCACCACTACATTCAGCCCTCAATCTAATTCATCCAAAGAAAAATATCGTTTTTTTTACCATTGTACACACGAAAATCTTATTCTTCTTTATTTGAAGTCAATATATTCAGACATTTGGTTACTCAAACTACATTACGTCCGGTGTATGGCGACAAATGTCACGATACGCTGCCTGCAAGGCGTCAGGCCCTTAAAAAAAAATGAAGGAATACCTGGGAAAAATTTGATTACAGAGTGTTTTGACCATATTCAAGATGCTCGTACTTTACTGACACATATTATGTAGGTAAATATAGGAGGTGGTAATAACCACTTTCAGGTGAGGAGGTGAAGAAGTGGTCACCTAAGCACGTATTGGGAGTATGGATATAAATTACGTCATCAATCTCGTGACGTGTGACGAGACGTCACGTGACCCTCAAGTGATTACCTTCTGCTACACGGAGTTTTACGTCCACAAGAGTTTTATTTGAGTTAGGAACTTATGAGTTACCTGTTTGAAAAGGTTATTTTGTAAGTTGTGTGTAGTTGCAGATTGGAAAAAGTTTGATAAACTGTTCAAAGTGCTGCAGCTTTGTTAAGATAAGACCAAAAATGGAAATCATTTATGCATGTGAAATTTCTGTGTGAGAATGTGGGATAGTTGAACGTTAGTGTTGTTATAATTTCAGCCATAAAGTCCGTCCTGCGCTAAATCTAATGAAATACTTTAACCTAATGCAGACTTTTTTTAAACATAATCTTTTTCCGAATAACGCTCAATCTTTCCACCGCTGCTAAAGAATTGTTAACCGCAAACACTGCCTAACTAACCGCCATTAACTAAAATTACCGATCAAATAAATATAATCGACCTTTATCATAAACGAAATTGGAAGAGCCAACGATTTCACCCAAAACTTCGTAAAATATGTCTTTTACAACTAATTAGTAACCGTTGGAATTCGCTTTGATCATTAAATTAAACTTTGAACCGAAATTAGAACATTTTACCCTAAACTGATTTGAATACTTTTAGTTGAATTGAGGGTTCTATAATATTCTGACTATACAGACATGACCCAAAATATTGAACATACATTTTACCCTAAACTGATTTGAATACTTTTAGTTAAATTGAGGGTTGTATAATATTCTGACTATACAGACATGACCCAAAATATTGATTTTCATTTTGTAGATTTTTTCCTGGTTGATGGCAATACTCGTAGGCTCGCCTCGCATCAGGCGAATTTACTACGCAGTACGTGCTACGACGAGTCGATAGCAGCGCTACGACCGCTACGAGAAACTGACGTCATCGTGCCTGCTACGTCAACCGGTGCTACGAGTTGTCTACGATACTCAATCGACTACGCCGCGCGCCGTGTTTACGCGCCGCTGCGCCGCATAGTCGATCTCGGACCGCCTGTGCGCCCGCGCCCGCCGCCGCCACGATACAAATAGCCGCATCGAATACCTCCATTGCATCTAAAACTTCACCTTGAATCTCGGATAAGTACCTATTCTATTTTACCATCGTTATCAATCTGTGCTCTAATATGGCAGGTGTTCACCGCACCCCACCTAAAACGCAAATAAACAATATGAGTCAGAGTCAAACCCAATCTGAACCCGACATTAATACAGCAATAATGATGAGCGACTACGTGAATATCAGTCGTAATAAACGGCCTCGGCAAGATAATTCGCCACAAGGCGGGTCAGTTTTAATTTCTGGTGACCTACAAGACAACAGCATAACTAAAACGCTAACGGAACAGACTACCTTAATGTCTAAACTGTTGTCCGAGGTAGCTCATATCAAAACTCAAAACTCCCAGATACAGGCTACCAACACGGAAGTTCGTAAGTCAAATGAAGAGATCGAGAAATCGATGTCTTTTATGAATCTAAAGTTCGAAGATTTAAGAAGAGAAGTTGAGGACTTAAGGAAGGAAAGGCAAGAACAGCAAAAGTATATAGAAAGCCTGGAACAAAAGATAACAGATCTACAGCACAAGTCCCGCTCGTCTGGTGTTGAACTGAGAAATGTACCACAAGAAAATTCGGAAACCCACACTAGTCTCATAAAAACAGTATGCAATATAGGCGAAGCGGTAGGAGTGCAAATTACCGAATCCGAGTTGCGCGACATCTATCGTCTGCCAGGGAAGTCTACCACAGCTGACACCCCACGTCCAATAATTGCAGAGTTTACTAGAGTGCAGACAAAACAGACACTCTTATCGGCAGTGCGGTCGTTTAACAAAGATAAAGGAAAAGACGCAAAACTTAACACCAGCGTGATTGGATTGCCAGGGAAACAACAACCGGTGTATGTCGCTGAACAACTACCTGCCAGTACCAAGAAGTTATTCTACCAATCTCGTGAGTTCGCCAAGAAGTACAAATACACTTACTGCTGGATATCCAATGGTAATATTTTCCTGCGGAAGCAAGAGGGCGACAAACAGATCTTAATTAGCACCGAAAAAAACCTTCAGGAACTTGGATACACTAATATGTGACTATGCCCAAAACTCACCGTAAATCGTTCTTATTTTAATTTATTTAGATTACTTTTTATTCAAATTATCACCTTTATACACTATACAAACAACCAGTCATTAATCAACCCAACCATACTCTCACAAACACCACAT
The DNA here is from genome assembly GCA_947562075.1 of Orthosia gracilis. Classification (NCBI taxonomy): domain Eukaryota; kingdom Metazoa; phylum Arthropoda; class Insecta; order Lepidoptera; family Noctuidae; genus Orthosia; species Orthosia gracilis. The sequence continues at coordinate 7,413,568 of OX387266.1, read as the reverse complement.
AGAACAAAAAACGCAATATACAAATATATCCACATGACATACACACACACAATACGACTTCTCAATATCATAAAATACACATATTATATGCGATGTACTTGCCATTCTAACTTGATGTACAAAATGTTACTGGCTCACACAACTAGCTCACGCTCTGTTATTTATTTCTTAATTAAAAATGACTAACTTGACTAATATTAATAACGACCTTGACAAATTTACCGTAGGCAACTCCTTTATATGTAACCCAGAAGACTGTCTAAATTACGTCAACGCCACTGGTAGCGATATTAAATTACTGCATTTAAATATTCGTAGTGTAAATAAAAACTTTGATCAACTTCTCGTACTATTGCGCTTAACTAAAATTAACTTTGACATCATAGTTCTGACAGAATGTTGGCTGAGTAAAGCATATAATTTACCTATATTGGAAGGTTTCCTGTCTCACTCAACTGAAACAAATCTCAACCAAAATGATGGAGTTATAATCTATACTAAATTGGGACTGCAAACTAATGTATGGCAACCTTCCTTTAAGGGCGGGACTTGTCTCGTGTGTCAAATAGAAAACAAGCTGTCAGTTGTGGCAATCTACCGCTCTCCGTCATACAAGTCCAACGACGATTTTGTTCATTTCAAAACGAGCCTGAATAATGCCTATGACACCATATCAGCCTGCCCAAATATAGTATTAGTGGGTGATTTAAACCTTGATATAATCAAACGTAATGAGGACAACAAATGTCTTGACTACCTCATCTTAAATGCTTCTCAGGGGTTATTGCCCACTCACGAATTTCCCACTCGCCTTGATAAAAGCCTAGATCATATACTTTTAAAGTCTAAACTTTTGTCGACCACACTGGTTTTAGAGTCCCATATTACTGACCACAAGCCGATTCTCCTCGACATCATAGACGCAAACCCTGCGCGTAGAACATTTCACCTTTCTACCCGCCTTAACCATGAAGCAATTAAGCTCGAACTGGAAAATACCGATTTTTCAAGTATATACACTGAGGAGGATGCTAATATTTCTATGAACAAATTTATAGACATCGTATTAATGGTCATATCCAAACACACAATTCTAGCTGAAATCTCTCGACAAAAAAGAACTCTGAAACCATGGATAACTCCTGGTCTTCTAAAATGCATTAGACACCGAAATAAGTTACACATACAATCCAAGAAAACACCAGACAACATTATACTTAAAATTACCTATAAGCGCTACCGTAACTTTTGTAACGACCTACTCCGTAAACTAAAAATAGCATACGAAAGGAGTGAGCTTGAGAAAGCAAGTAATAAACCAAAAATGTTATGGAAAGTAATAAAGGAAATAACCAACACCACGAAAATTTGTGCAAGCCCAGTTGAGCTTTTAAAAATAGGCAATGATCCTAAGTCCTCCGTTAATGAGGTCTGTAATTTCTTCAGTAATGTAGGCAAAAAGCTAGCTGACAATATTATATCACAACAACACACCCCGTCACCTCAGTCTAACGATCAGTCTCATCCAAAAAGTACAAACCCCTCCCTTGTTAATTCTCTTACGCTCTTAGAAGTTGATGAAGCAGAAACAGAATCACTTATCCTACAGCTACGTAATGACTGTGCTATCGGATGGGATGGTATATCGCCTCTTTTATTGAAAACCTGTCGCCACGTATTGATACCGCCACTTACCTTCATATACAATCGCTGTCTACAATTGGGCGTGTTCCCGGATGCTCTAAAAAAGGCGATAGTCCACCCTATACACAAGGGGGGGGACAGAATCTGTGTCAATAATTATAGGCCCATATCCGTTTTGCCGACACTTTCTAAGATCCTTGAGAGGATCTTAAACAATCGTCTCAGGACATTTTTGGAAAAATACAAAGAAATAGCTGACAACCAGTATGGTTTCCGGGCTGGTGTTTCAACTGAAGATGCTGTTCTAGCATTGACTCAAGAGGTAGCTAGAAATCTAGACAAGAAGACAAAATGTTTAGGTATATTTCTAGACCTTTCTAAGGCATTTGACACAGTTTCTGTCCCCATCCTTACCTCAAAATTAGAACACCTAGGTGTACGTGGCATGTCGCTTGATATATTCAAAGATTATCTTAGGAATCGCACCCAGAGAGTTAAAATTGATACCCACCTTAGTGAAGAGGAGTTGGTTACTTTCGGTGTGCCTCAAGGCAGCATACTGGGCCCCACTTTATTTCAAATTTATGTCAACGACCTTTGCAAAATGTACCTCCCAAATACTAAGATTTATACATACGCTGATGACACCGCGATCTTAGTTCATGGACCTACTTGGGATTCCATCAAAACCATAGCAGAATCGGCTGTAGCAAAAAATATGAAATGGCTCAATTTTAATCTCCTTACCTTAAACATAAATAAATCCTGTTACATCCCTTTCGCAATTAGGCGTAAGACCTCACCGCCACCTAGTTTTGCAATTACTGCCCATTCATGCTCAAACCGATCGGGACCATGCCTTTGTCTAGCGCTAGCTAGAAGTGACAGCGTAAAGTACTTAGGTGTCCACATAGATGACGGACTTACATGGAAAAAACAACTTGACGCTGTCACGACTAGAACTCTGCGCCTCATTCATATATTTAAATCCCTCCGAAACTCAGCTAATGCCGAGATCTTGAAAATGATCTATTTTGCACTATGCCAATCGGTCATAGGGTACTGCATCTCTGTATGGGGTGCTGCAACGAAAGGTTGCCTCCTGCGGGCAGAGAGAGCACAAAGAGCCGTATTAAAAGTAATGACAAGGAAGCCTTATAGATACCCAACAACACAACTATATGCAGACTGCAGGGTTCTTACAGTCCGTCAGCTCTTTGTGCTTCAATCTGTTCTTAGGAAACACAGCAGCCTTCCTCCGTCTAACCCAAATAAGCGCACAGACCTTCCCTCAGGCACCCAACACAGGACCACGTTCGCAAAGCATCAGTATTATGTAATTAGCGCCTATATTTACAAAAAGATTCATATACAACTAAATATCTTAGACCTCAACAAACACAACCTAAAATTAAAAGTTACAGAATGGCTACTTAAACAGGACTATGCCGCAACGGAGACTTTACTGACCTACATCGCCTAGTACCAATAATAATCAGCACACACTAATCTTCATGCTTGCACGAATACATCTTTCCTCGCATTCATACACACTCGCATATACAACTCCCCCACTCACTTACACATCAACACCACATTACCTACTTATCCCCACTCACACACACCTACACACTAATAATCACATTCATTTAATTTCATTTACCCACATCCTCACACTCTCACATACTCTCACAAAAAGTTAAAACCTGTAATGTTAACTATAACTTATATTATTTTTTACTCTTTTTTTTTTTTCCTTTTGAAGGTAAATTGACACAGTCCACTCATACATAATTCAATTGGAACCTCATTACGAATTACTGTCTCTTAAGATACAGGATACCCTAGTTTAAGAGACAGAGATTAATCTATTGTGTACTGATTTCTGCAGCATCCAAATGTCTTATGTAAATGTTCTCTATCTGTATTTTTGGGAAATAAAGATATTATTATTATGTCCTTTATTTAACTTATTTCTTATTTAATACATTTTTAAATATTTTCATAAAAGATACAAAAACAAAAAAACATTTAAAAATATAAAAAATAGAGGCCCACCGGTATCGGGAACAGGGTCCAAGCTACCGGCGGTCAGGGCTCCAGAGAAAGGAACCTCCTAACAATACGAGCCGTGTCCAGCAGTACTGCTTTCTGGATCAGGCCCTTGACCCAGCCGCCTAACGAGAGCCTCCTAAGGTGTTGGTCGAGGCTCGTGGCTATTAAGCCATTGGCCGACACGACTATCGGTACAATGATCGCTGTGTCCACATCCCACATGTCGACAACCTCGCGAGCCAAGTCAAGGTACTTGATTTGCTTATCTTTCTCGGCTTTCACGAGGTTCCCGTCATGCGGGACGGTAATATCAACAATCATTGCACGCCTCTCGATTCGGTCCACCACCACAATATCAGGCTTATTGGCTACAATAGTCCTGTCAGTGATGATGGACCGATCCCAGTACAATGTGATACTGCCATTATCGAGAACTGGGTCGGGCACATACCTGTAGTACGGTACCTCCGATGCCACAAGAGTGTATTTCAGAGCAAGTTGCTGATGGATAATCCTGGCTACAAGGTTGTGCCTATGCAAGTACTCTTCGTTAGCTAGACGAGAACAACCAGAGATAATGTGGCGGATCGATTCACCCGGACGGTGACATGCCCGACAGATGTCAACCGTGCCATCCTTCACAATAAATCTCCGGTAGTTATTCGTCATGATAACTTCGTCCATAATTGCACAGACAAAACCTTCGGTTTCCCCAAAGAGGTCACCGGAACGCAGCCAGGCTACGGACGCTGATTGATCTACATCAGGCCCATGTAGGGCCCGGAAAAAGCGTCCGTGAAGCTCCTTACTCTGCCATACTTCCCTGCGGTCTTTAGTATCAAGCACTACAGGCTTGTGCCAGTTCTCATTCGCCAAGGAGAGCGGGGTGAGTCCCTTGTCCACTGCTACTACATCTCGATGCATACCCACGTCGGTGTTTAGAAAGTATTCCCTGAGATTGCATATCTCGCGGTTGTGGAGGTTTTTGGCATTTAAAAAGCCACGGCCTCCACACTTCCGCGGGATATACAATCTCATGACCGATGATCGTGGGTGATGCATTCGATATGCAGTCAGCAGTGTGCGGACCCGCCTATCCAGGGCGTCAAGTTCCGTTTGAGTCCATTTGAGTATGCCGAAAGAGTACATCAGTACCGGCATGACCCAACCGTTGAAGGCGCGCACCTTGTTTCCGCCCGAAAGAAGGCTATTGAATACCTTCTTCAGGCGGCCAAAGAAGCGCTCCCTCAACGATTGCTTCATGTCAGTAGTGCTGATACCTAACGCTTCCGACATACCCAAATACTTATAGGTTTCGTTTGGAGAGAGGGATCTCAGGTTTATGGAACCCGTGACTTGAACTCCTACGGATTCCACAATCTCCCCTCGCTTTACATGCATGACCGCACATTTGTCCACACCAAACTCCATCCTGATGGCGCTACTAAAAGTTTCAGTTATTTTTAGTAGCTCCATCAGTTGAAGATTGTTGGGGGCAAAGAGCTTCAGGTCATCCATGTAAAGGAGGTGAGATATAACCTGACTACCTCTCTTCAATCGATAGCCCAGCCCTGAATTCTCCAACAGCATGCTTAGAGGATTCAGGGCTAGACAAAACCAAAGAGGACTCAAACTATCGCCCTGGAATATACCTCGCTCGATCCTTACAGGTTCGCTATTCCTCTGGATATTTCGACATCCTGGATAGCGAAGGACTGTGCTCCATTGCCCCATACACGACATCAAGAAGGTGCGTAGAGTTGTATCTATTTTATACAATTCTAGCACCCTCATGAGCCATGTATGAGGAACCGAGTCATAGGCCTTCTTATAATCTATCCAACATGTCGACAGATCCTTTCGGGAACGCCGAACCTGTTGGCTAATGGCCATATCTATGAGGAGTAGCTCCTTAGTACCGCGGGACCCGTTCCCACATCCATTCTGAGAGGCCGACATGATCGAGTTATTATCGACGTGTTTACTAATTTTATCTCTCAAAATGGATGTAAGAACCTTATAGACCGTCGGTAAACATGTAATAGGTCTATAATTTTTGGGTTCCGCGGTGCTACCAGCCTTGTGGAGCAGGTGGGTAATTCCTTTTGTAAGGAACTTGGGTAGCGAACCAGACTCTAAGGCTGCCTGGTACTGAGATGCCAAACGAGCGTGCGACCTTTGTAGCCATTTTATCCAGAAGTTGTGCAGCCCGTCCGGCCCTGGAGATTTCCAGTTCGGCAACGGACGGACTGCACGAGCTACATCTTGGGGGCTGATCGTGATAGCCCCCATTTCTTCTATTGGATCGCACGCTCGTTCAACCTCCCGAGTCCATTCACCTTCGGTGTGACTGACAGGCACCGACCAGATGCTGCGCCAAAATGTGAGCATGGCATCATCATCTGGCAGGGGCGTATCAGTCACACCTTGGTCGGGTCGCTCCCAAGCCCGATAAACCCACCTTTCATTTCTTTGGAATGTGCGATTCTGGGTGTATCGCTCCACTCGCCGCCTATACCTACGAATCCGATTTGCCCATGCATACACTTTTTGCTTCAGGAAGTCGATGCGCTCTGTGACATGGGATATATAGTCTTGGGGGCTGACATCGGTCCCCGAAAACGCCCGTCTCACAAAGCGCATCACTCTTGGGCGATTATTGCCCTCCCTGAAGCAAATTAGTTTGCCGATGAGTGCTCTGGCCCCACCAATACGACGTTCGATCCTGCACTGCCAAGCCGGTACGGCTGGTTTCGGTCGTGTAGCTCTGTCATCTGCAAATTTGACGTGAGCTACACGACATGCCGCTACAGCCGCGCAGTACATGATCGAATGTGTATCAGTGAGGTCTTCGCAGTCATCAAAATAGTTTGACAACTGCGAATCCAGAACAGCCACCAGCGCCCTATTTTTGTTATGCATGGGCAAACGAGGTAATCGTGGCCTAAGTTCGGGTGGCATGTAGCGATATTCCCGAATAGCACACTCCAAAGCACTCCTCAATTCCTCATTGCACTGGGTACTTACGTTTGTAACCATGTCACTACTCGCCTCGTCAGCGTGGATGGGAGTATGGTTGGGCTGTGGTGGCACCACAGCCTGCGACGATGGGGCAGTGACACGGTTACCCATTTCCGTTCGGAGGCGATCAAGTACAGTATCATCCAACATACGATTACGCTGGATGACCCACACCTGATCCGAGAGTCGTTGGGCCGAAACGTTGACGGCTGGCTCAAGCACCTGAAACAAAGAGAGCATCCGGACACGGTACGCGGTCAGGTTGTTTCCTCCCTCTGTAGCCCCAAAGTATGCGCGCATGACATTTTCATTGATGGATTGTGTCCATCTCATGCGCTGCACACTTCCGCCGGGTGCTGGGACCCTATCAGAGACCGGTAGGCCTCGAGGTCCTAAGCGGTCCGGCGGCCGGCGTCCTCCCCGTCGACGCGCAGGTGGTGGTGTCGTCGGCGGCGAGAAGTACTCGTCGCTCGAGCTCGACGCAACTGCCACGGCCGGCGTCACAGCACTCACGTTGGGGCTGGGTTCCGGCGACGGCGAGGCGGAGCTGAGCGACGAGGCCGGAGGTGGTAGGCGTGCTTGCTTCGCTGCGGCGGCTCGTGTCAACATGACATCTTCGGTTTTCTCATTTATTGTTGTTATTATAGTATTTTGTTGTTCATTGTTTCGGTATTATTTATGTTTATTATTATTATTTACAAGTGTTTCAAATTCTCAGCTCTTAGGCTGGTTTAAGCTACATTTACGGGCCGAGACCAAGTAAATGCAGCGTGTGTTGTATTATGTTGGGGATAAATGATGTGGACCTATTTCGTTTTCATCTATTTGCATGAACTTTCTGACAATTCGGCATGTGTTTAAGATGGCAGCTTTTTGAAGGGTGATATAAAGATTTTCGTTTAGGTCAAGTAACTTCAGACTATGGAGAAGGTGGTTCGGAATAACGCCCGCTGTAGAAAGGACTATGGGGACCACATAAACTTTTTCTTGCCGCCATATTCTAACTATTTCATCCTTGAGCTCTGCGTATTTACTTATTTTTTCAGTGATTGTCTTCTGAATGTTGTGCGTATTGGGGACTGCGATGTCTATCAGGAAAGTTACTTTATTTACTTTATCTTGCAAGGTTATGTCCGGTCTATTATAGTGAATGGTCTTGTCGGTGAGAATGGCGCGGTCATAGTAGAGCCTATGTGTGGTATTTTCTAAAATAGTTTGTGGTGTATAGTTATAGTAAGGAATATTAGTGCTTTGTATGAGAGTGTATTTGAGAGCCAGTTTTTTATGGATTACGTTTGCTACCTGGTTATGCCTGTGAGTGTAGTCAGTCTGTGTGAGTGTTGTGCAAGCGCCAGTAATATGTTGAATGGTTTCTGGCTGGAAATGGCATCTTCGACATTTATCATTTGTTACTGTAGGATCTTTTATTATGTATTTTCTGTAATTTTTTGTGTTAATGATCTGATCTTGAATAGCTATAATAAATCCCTAAGTTTCTGGGAATAAGTTACCTATTTTGAGCCATTTATTGGACGCTAATTTATTTATGTGGGATTGTTCTAAGTCATGAGGATGCCGGCCGTGAAGGACTTTTTTCTTCCAATCTTCAGTTTTTTGGGCCTGCGGGTCTTCATTGGTAGTACTACTTTCTGAATCTATCTGACCATTTAAGTTAAGTGGAGTGTAGTTGACATCGTTGGTTACAATGGCTTTATGTATGTTACTATACTCCATTTGTTTAGGTAGTTAACTAAAGGTAAACAATCTTGATATGTCTTTTTATATAAAATAAATCGTATAAAAGACCAACAAATATTATTTAAATTTAGTTACTTACCTAACATCGGTTTAAGTAAATACCTAATTGTAAACATTTTTAGATTCAATTTTTAGACATTTTTTTAGATAAAAGACATGTTAAGATTGTTTACATTTAGTTAACTACCTAAACAAATGGAGTATAGTACGAGATTTTGCATGAAAAAATGTTTTTAGCCGACTAACTTGTTTCCGCCAAAGGTGCTGGATGTCTATAAGGCCCCTTCCTCCATGTTGTCGTTTGATGGTTAGTCTTTCTATGGCTGATTTAGGATGCAAGTTATTGTGTTTCGTAAGAGTTGTTCGGGTAATTCGTTCTAACTGTTCTGTGTCGGTTTTGGTCCATTTTATAACTCCGAATGAGTATGTTAAAACAGGGATGGCAAAGGTGTTTATAGCTTTAATTAGATGTTTACTGGAGAGTTGGGTTTTACAAATGGCGTTAAGTCTCCTCTTGTACTCTGTAGTTAGTGAGTTTTTAATTCTTACATGATCGAGTCCCTTTAGCTGCGCGTACCCTAAATACTTATATAAGTCTGTCGGCTCCATTGCTGTTATAGTGTCGGTGCTATTTACTACATAGTCCCCGGGTCGTATCTTACCTCTCACAATGTGAAGGGTTTTACATTTATCTAGACCAAATTGCATATTAATATCCTTACTAAACTCTGCTGTTACTTCTACTAATTTCTTCATATCTTTCTCTGTTTTCCCGTACAATTTTATGTCATCCATGTATATAAGATGTGATACTGTTGTTTCCTGTGAAGTGTGCTTGAAGCAATACCCAGCCTTACATCGCTGAAGTAAATGTGACAGAGGGTTTAGGGCGAGGCAAAACCACATGGGGCTCAGAGAATCACCTTGATAGATACCTTTTTTAATAGTTATCTGCCGTGTTGTAATGGTATTGTGACTGCAATTTAACTGAAGTGTGGTTTTCCACTGTAACATTATACGGCGCAGAAAGTCAATAATTTTAGGGTTTATTCTATAAATTTCTAATATTTTTATCAACCAGGAATGAGGGACACTGTCAAAAGCTTTTTTGTAATCAATATAGGTGCAATGAAGATTTCTATTTTTTGTGGTTGCGTGTTTGTGTATAGTGGAATCAATAATTAGCTGTTCTTTGCATCCCATATGGCCCTGCCGGCAACCCTTCTGTTCCTCGGCTATGATGTTGTTATGTTCTATGTGTGAGTTAATCTTTCTCGTTATTGCTGAAGTTAATATATATGTTAATGTATATGTTTGTATATCGTGGGTAGGCATATAATTGGTCTGTATTGGGAAGGTTGAGGTGTATTTTTAGTTTTAGGTAACATGTAAGTAATTCCTGTTGCTATAAATTCAGGTGTGTTCTGTTGTCCTAATATGATATCTGTTAATTTTTTTGCAATATATTTATGTAATAAAATTAACTTTTTGTACCAAAAGTTATGTATTTTGTCTATACCTGGTGATTTCCAGTTATGAAGTTTAGCTGTTATGTGTGTAATGTCAGACTCTGTTACCTCTATAAATTCCATTTCGTCAATGTTTCGCCATTTTGCTTCTTCTGCCGCTATCCAAGCTGCTTCGGCGTTGTGATGTATTTGCTCTTCCCAGATGCTAGACCAATACGTTTCTAACTGTTCTTTTGTAGGCTGTTCAGTTTCTGAATTATTCTTGCTAATTTTATCCGTATGCGATTTATTTATGTTTCTATAAAATACTTTTTCGTTTTTAGAAAATATAGCGTTGTCGTTTTTGCGCTGTTGTGCTTTTTTATATCTTCTTAATCTATGTACCTTAAGTGCTAGTTTTTGTTTTAACGTGTCTAAGAATTCTTCAGGCTTTCTGTTGCTATCTTCGTGCCTGGTGTGGATAAAACTGCTTCTGAATATAGCCTCAACTCTTCTTACTACTTTATTTGACCTGCTACCGTTGATATAATGTGTAAGTCTGCCACAATCTGCTCTCAATTTTTCGATGTCTTTTTCTAGCCTTTTTTGCCACGCTGGTTCTTTGTTGTGTCTTTTTATTGTATTACCTGTGTGGTCTGTGATTTTAAAATTAACCTCTTCAGATATAACTACCGCTGTGCAATATATCAGTAAGTGAATGTCTAATAGTTGTACGTCATCAGAAAGAAATTGCACGAGTATATTTTCATTAAATAAATTAACTAATCGAAATAGTTCAGGGGTATATTTAAGTTTGGGTAATTTTGGTCGAGCTGCTGGGTCCATTCCAGAGAATTGTGCTATTGTTGTTCTAAATTTGTCATGAATTTCTTGAATATACGTATCTGTTGTAAGATTTTGATCTGTTACAACTAGAGTTTGAATATCATTTTCTAGCGTAAGGGTTAAATATTCCGTTTGTGTAGATATATGGGACGTTAGCGTGTAAGGTTGCGACTGGTTGTATGTTAGAGATTGAGAATCAATTGAATTAATAGATTGTAATTGAACGAGCGCTTGTGGTTGTTCTTGAAGAGAACTTCCGCCTATGTTTTGACTGATGGTGTTATCGTCTGAAAAATTTACTGATTCGTCCTGTAGTATTTGTGTTCTTACTTCTTCTTTTAGTTGCTCTATAACTTCCTGAGATAGTCGTTTATTCCTAACTATAGCTCTTCTTTGATCTGAGATTCTCTGCTCCGTAACCGTAATTTCTGGGTATTGTTGTGTGAAAAGTGAGTGCAGTTTTTGTCTGTAGGTGGTCATATCGGACTCTAATTTAGTTATGTATAGATAGGTTCGCATGATAAATAAGTTTACTTCTTTACTCCATCTCATGCGAACTCTTGATTTCCCAGCCTTGGTGGACGCGGGTAAGAAGTTAGATACTTCCCGCGCAACATTCAAGACCGGTGTGGGTGGAACTGTATTTAAAATACTAATGGGGGGTGACGATGGTAAAGATGGAGACGATGATATAGATGGCGATGATGTTCTTGAAGGTGTGTAAGACACTGTGCTTGGACTATACGGTTCTACAGGGGTGTCTGTCCTGTTAGTCAGTCTGTCACCATCGTCAATGATTTCGGCTGTAGTATCTTTGTCGGTGGGAGCCCGCCTGTTCAACTCCTGACCGCTGACGGTTCGCATGCTGTGACACCCAGCGTCAGCTCCAGGTGCGCCCCGGCGATCGCCCCCGGGCAGCGGTCCTATACGTTTTCTTTTTGAACGTGTCTCCATGTTGAATGGGTTTCCAGAGCCACGTTAGCCACGCCAGTAATTTCTCGATCGTGTGTCCGCCCCCCACGTGATTAGATGGTCAATCAGGACGTGTGGTTGTTTAGGGGGCTTATTATTATTATTATTATTATTTCATTTATTTATTTTATGTACATACTTTTATATTTTTAAATATTATCCTATAAAAATAAAATAAAAAAACATTTAAAAATACAAAAATAGTAGCCCACCGGTATCGGGAACAGGGTCCAAGTTACCGGTGGTCAGGGCTCCTGAGAGAGGAATCTCCTGACTATGCGCGCCGTGTCCAAGAGTACCGCTTTCTGGATCAAGCCCTTGATCCAGCTGCCCAACGAGAGCCTCCTCAGATGTTCGTCGAGGCTCTTGGCTATTATGCCATTGGCCGTCACGACTATCGGCACAATGACTGCTGTATTCACATCCCACATGTCGACAACCTCGCGAGCCAGATCAAGATACTTGTTTTTCTTATCTCTCTCAGCCTTCACGAGATTCTCGTCATGGGGGACCGCTATATCAACAATCATTGCGCGACGCTCTAGTCGGTCTATCACCACTATGTCAGGCTTATTGGCAACAATAGTCCTGTCAGTGATGATAGACCGATCCCAATACAATGTGACACTGCCATTTTCGAGAACTGGGTCGGGCACATACTTATAGTAAGGCACTTCCGATTCCACAAGACTGTATTTAAGAGCGAGTTGCTGATGGATAATCCTGGCTACAAGGTTGTGTCTATGCAAATAGTCTCCGTTAGCTAGACTAGAACAACCGGAGATAATGTGACGGATTGATTCTCCCGGCCGGCGACATGCCCGACAGATGTCAACCGTGCCGTCCTTCACAATGTATTTCCGGTAGTTGTTCGTCATCATAACTTCGTCCATAATCGCAAAGACAAAACCTTCGGTTTCCCCGAAAAGGTCACCAAATCGCAGCCAGGCCACGGACGCTAAAAGATCTACATCGGGCCCATGTAGGACCCGGTAGAAGCGTCCGTGAAGCTCCTTGTTCTGCCATACCTCCCTGCGGTCATTAGTATCTAATACTATAGGTTTGCGCCAGTTCTCGTTAGCCAAGGAGAGTGCGGTAAGGCCCTTGTCCACCGCTACCACATCTCGATGCATACCCACGTCGGCGGCCTGGAAGTATTCCCTAAGACTGCATACCTCGCGGTTGTGCAGGGTCTTAGCATTTAAAAAGCCACGACCGCCGCACTTCCGCGGGATATACAGTCTCATAACCGATGAACGTGGGTGATGCATGCGATTTGCGGTAAGCAATGTGCGGACTCTCCTATCCAGGGCGTCAAGTTCTGTCTGAGTCCATTTGAGTATGCCGAAAGAATACATCAAGACCGGCATGACCCAGCCGTTGAAGGCGCGCACCTTGTTCCCGCCTGATAAAAGACTATTTAGTACTTTTTTCAGGCGGCTAAAGAAGCGCTCCTTCAACGACTGTTTCACGTCAGTAGCATTGATGCCTAGTGCTTCCGACATACCCAAATACTTGTAAGTTTCGATTGAAGAAAGGGATCGAAGGTGTATGGAATCCGAGAGTTGTATTCCCACGGATTCCATAATCTCCCCTCGCTTTACATGCATGACTGCACATTTGTCCACACCAAATTCCATCCTGATGGCGTCACTGAAGGTTTCTGTTACCTTCAGTAGCTTCATCAGTTGCAAGTTGTTGGGGGCAAAGAGCTTCAGATCATCCATGTAAAGGAGGTGTGATATGACCTGACCACCTCTCCTCAACCGATAGCCCAGGCCTGAACCCTCCAGTAGTGTACTGAGAGGGTTCAGGGCTAAACAAAACCACAGAGGACTCAGACTGTCGCCCTGAAAAATGCCGCGCTCGATCCTTATAGGTTCGCTGTTTTCCTGAATCTGTCGACATCCTGGATAGTGAAGGACCGTCCTCCATTGCCCCATACATGACGTCAGGAAAGTGCGCAGAGTTGCATCAATTTTATACAACTCCAGGACCCTCATGAGCCATGTATGTGGCACCGAGTCATAGGCCTTCTTGTAATCTATCCAACATGTCGCCAGATCCTTGTGGGAACGGCGAACCTGTTGGCTAATGGCAATGTCGATGAGGAGCAGCTCCTTAGTACCGCGGGACCCGTTCCTACATCCATTCTGAGAAGCAGACAAGATGGCGTTATTGTCAATATGTTGATTAATTTTCGCTCTCAGAATGGATGTAAGAACTTTATAGACCGTCGGTAAACACGTTATCGGTCTATAATTTTTAGGATCCGCAGTACTACCCGATTTATAGAGCAGGTGGGTTATTCCTGTCGTTAGGAACTGGGGCAGCAACCCTGACTCCAAGGCGGACTGGAACTGAGATGCCAAACGAGCGTGCGATCTTTTGAACCATTTAATCCAAAAGTTTTGCAGTCCGTCTGGCCCTGGAGATTTCCAGTTGGGCAACGGACGGACTGCACGAGCTACATCTTGGGGGCTGATGGTAATTGCCCCATTTGTGGTATCGGATCGCACGCTTGCTCGACCTCCCGAGTCCAGTCACCCTCGGTGTGACTGACAGGCACCGACCAGATATCGCGCCAAAACGAACACATGGCGTCATTATCCGGTAGGTGCGTATCAGTCACACCTTGATCGGGTCGCTCCCAAGCCCTATAAACCCACCTTTCGTTACTCTGGAATGTGCGGTTCTGAGTGTATCGCTCCACTCGCCGCTTGTACCGACGAATACGGTTTGCCCATGCAGAGATCTTCTGCTTCAGGAAGTCGATACGCTCTGCGACGCGGGACATATAATCTCGAGAACTGATATCAGTCCCCGAGAACGCCCGCCTCACAAAGCGCATAACTCTAGGGCGAGTATTGCCCTCCCTAAAGCAGATAAGCTTGCCGATGAGTGCTCTAGCCTCACCGATACGACGCTCAATCCTGCACTGCCAAGCTGGTATAGCTGGTCGTGTAGCTCTGTCAGTTTTGGGAAACTTGACGTTAGCTACACGACATGCCGCTGCAGCCGCACAGTACAAGATCGAATGGGTATCGGTAAGGTCTTTGCTGCTATCAAAAACATTTGATAGCTGCGAATCTAGAGCACACACCAGCGCCCTATTTTTTTTATGCATAGGCAAACGAGGTAAACGAGGTCTAAGCTCAGGCGGTGTGGAACGATACTCCCGGAGTGCACACTCCAAAGCGCTCCTCAATCGTGCATTGCATTGGGTACTCACGGATATAACCCCGTCGTCGTCATCCTCTCCAACACGGTCGGGTCGCGGTGAAACACTGGGCTGCACCGCGGCCGGTGGCAAGGCAGGCGAGACACGGCTACTCCGTGATTCCTCACGCAGTCTATCAAGTACAGCGTCATCCAACATACGGTTACGTTGGATGACCCGCACCTGATCCGATAGACGTTGGGCCGACACGTTGACAGCTGGCTCAAGCACCTGAAACAGAGAGAGCATTCGACCACGGTACGCAGTCAGGTTACTTCCCCCCTCTGTAGCCCCAAAGTATGCGCGCATGACGTTTTCGTTAATCGATTGCGTCCATCGCATGCGCTGCACACTTCCACCGGGAGCGGGGACCCTGTCAGAGGCCGATGGGCCTTGAGGTTCCAGGCTGTCCGGCGGCCGGCGTCCTCCCCGTCGACGCGCAGGTGGTGGTGTCGTTGGCGGAGAGAAATATTCGTCACTCGAGCTCGACGCAACTGCAGCGTCCGGGATCGCTTGACTCACGATTGTAGGTGGTCCCGGCGGCTGCGAGGCGGAGCTGAGCGACGAACCCGAAGATGTTGGGCGTGTGTTTAGTGCTCGGGCCTGGCTTCTTGTGAACATAGCGTTTTCATCTCAGCATGTCAAAAATATTATCATGTTGTTTTTTTTATTGGGTTGTGTACATATTATAATTTTGTTCCATTTAATTTTTTTCTTGTTGTTTTTCTGGATCTGGACATTATTTTATTATATTTTTCTATGTTAATATGTTATTAAAATATATAGGAAAATTTGGAGATAAAATTTTATGTCACACTTGACAGGTCAGGCCACAGATTATATTATTATTATTATTATGTCCTTTATTTATCTTTTTTCTTATTTAATACATTTTTAAATATTTTTATAAAAGATACAAAACCAAAAAAAAACATTTAAAAATATAAAAAATAGAGGCCCACCGGTATCGGGAACAGGGTCCAAGCTACCGGCGGTCAGGGCTCCAGAGAAAGGAACCTCCTAACAATACGAGCCGTGTCCAGCAGTACTGCTTTCTGGATCAGGCCCTTGACCCAGCCGCCTAACGAGAGCCTCCTAAGGTGTTGGTCGAGGCTCGTGGCTATTAAGCCATTGGCTGACACGACTATCGGTACATGATCGCTGTGTCCACATCCAACATGTCGACAACCTCGCGAGCCAAGTCAAGATACTTGATTTGCTTATCTTTCTCGGCTTTCACGAGGTTCCCGTCATGCGGGACGGTAATATCAACAATCATTGCACGCCTCTCGATTCGGTCCACCACCACAATATCAGGCTTATTGGCTACAATAGTCCTGTCAGTGATGATGGACCGATCCCAGTACAATGTGATACTGCCATTATCGAGAACTGGGTCGGGCACATACCTGTAGTACGGTACCTCCGATGCCACAAGAGTGTATTTCAGAGCAAGTTGCTGATGGATAATCCTGGCTACAAGGTTGTGCCTATGCAAGTACTCTTCGTTAGCTAGACGAGAACAACCAGAGATAATGTGGCGGATCGATTCACCCGG
The DNA here is from genome assembly GCA_947562075.1 of Orthosia gracilis. Classification (NCBI taxonomy): domain Eukaryota; kingdom Metazoa; phylum Arthropoda; class Insecta; order Lepidoptera; family Noctuidae; genus Orthosia; species Orthosia gracilis. The sequence goes on along the minus strand of OX387266.1, from coordinate 7,397,046 downwards.
ACGGTGACATGCCCGACAGATGTCAACCGTGCCATCCTTCACAATAAATCTCCGGTAGTTATTCGTCATGATAACTTCGTCCATAATTGCACAGACAAAACCTTCGGTTTCCCCAAAGAGGTCACCGAAACGCAGCCAGGCTACGGACGCTGATTGATCTACATCGGGCCCATGTAGGGCCCGGAAAAAGCGTCCGTGAAGCTCCTTACTCTGCCATACTTCCCTGCGGTCTTTAGTCTTTATTATTATTATTATTCCATTTATTTATTTTATAAACATACTTTTATATTTTTAAATATTATTCTATAAAAATAAAATAAAAAAACATTTAAAAATACAAAAATAGTAGCCCACCGGTATCGGGAACAGGGTCCAAGCTACCGGTGGTCAGGGCTCCTGAGAGAGGAATCTCCTGACTATGCGCGCCGTGTCCAAGAGTACCGCTTTCTGGATCAAGCCCTTGATCCAGCTGCCCAACGAGAGCCTCCTCAGATGATCGTCGAGGCTCTTGGCTATTATGCCATTGGCCGTCACGACTATCGGCACAATGACTGCTGTATTCACATCCCACATGTCGACAACCTCGCGAGCCAGATCAAGATACTTGCTTTTCTTATCTCTCTCAGCCTTCACGAGGTTCTCGTCATGGGGGACCGCTATATCAACAATCATTGCGCGACGCTCTAGTCGGTCTATCACCACTATGTCAGGCTTATTGGCAACAATAGTCCTGTCAGTGATGATAGACCGATCCCAATACAACGTGACATTGCCATTTTCGAGAACTGGGTCGGGCACATACCTATAGTAAGGCACTTCCGATTCCACAAGATTGTATTTTAGAGCAAGTTGCTGATGGATAATCCTGGCTACAAGGTTGTGTCTATGCAAATAGTCTCCGTTAGCCAGACTAGAACAACCGGAGATAATGTGACGGATTGATTCCCCCGGTCGGTGACATGCCCGACAGATGTCAACCGTGCCGTCCTTCACAATGTATTTCCGGTAGTTGTTCGTCATCATAACTTCGTCCATAATCGCAAAGACAAAACCTTCGGTTTCCCCGAAAAGGTCACCAAATCGCAGCCAGGCCACGGACGCTAAAAGATCTACATCGGGCCCATGTAGGACCCGGTAGAAGCGTCCGTGAAGCTCCTTGCTCTGCCATACCTCCCTGCGGTCATTAGTATCTAATACTATAGGTTTGCGCCAGTTCTCGTTAGCCAAGGAGAGCGGGGTAAGGCCCTTGTCCACCGCTACCACATCTCGATGCATACCCACGTCGGCGGCCTGGAAGTATTCCCTAAGACTGCATACCTCGCGGTTGTGCAGGGTCCTAGCATTTAAAAAGCCACGACCGCCGCACTTCCGCGGGATATACAGTCTCATAACCGATGATCGTGGGTGATGCATACGATTTGCGGTAAGCAGCGCGCGGACCCTCCTATCCAGGGCGTCAAGTTCTGTCTGAGTCCATTTGAGTATGCCGAAAGAGTACATCAACACCGGCATGACCCAACCGTTGAAGGCGCGCACCTTGTTTCCGCCTGATAAAAGACTATTTAGTACTTTTTTCAGGCGGCCAAAGAAGCGTTCCCTCAACGACTGTTTCACGTCACTAGCATTGATGCCTAATGCTTCCGACATACCCAAATACTTGTAAGTTTCGGTTGAGGAAAGGGATCGAAGGTGTATGGAATCATGTATCAATATGTACCACGGTAGTTCTCAAGCCATTAATATATTTTAATGGTTGTCTGTTATCCAACACCATGAAATTATGGGGGTGTATTGATTACCCAAATAAGAGGGTTATAGGTTGATATCGATGGGGTTACACAGTTATTGATAAGTGGTTACAACGGTTCAGATAGGGTTTGGAGTTTAATAGAATAGGTCGAAGCGGTAGGGTATTTTATGAACAGGTATTTTTTTTTAAGTTTTGGCAATTATGACTTCGTGAGCAAAAGCTGATAATTAAGACCTGAATTTGCCAACATCCTTGTACATTAACCTGTAAATTACAAAATATGATTAATAGGTTTTGGTTTGTCTGTGTATGAAAAGTGCCTATGTGTCGTAAGTATTTTAATCGCTTCTTAAGGCCCAAAAACCTGTATCTTGAAAACTTCGATGGTTTAGTTAATTCCAGGGGCAAAAACAAGAAAACTGTTAACGATTCTACTAACCCCGGCAAATATCACTGTGAGCAGTGTCAGCTCTTCAGAAGACACATGATTCTTTTATTTAAAAATTGTACTCTGAAAAGCACAAAAATACTCAGCACACATTGCAGCGCAATATTCTCATAGACAAACAAACAGACAGAGCATAATGTAACCTAAGTTTTATTTCCGCAATAATAAACATATGTTACGCTCAAGTTACACTGTTATTAAGGGATTAAGTTCTAAGAGAACCAGTCTTAATACTAAATAGAATTTTATTGCAAAAATGCTCAAGTTTTGCTGAAATAAGGAATAGTAGATAATATATGATATTTCGGTTTTCCTGATATTTCGTAGCTCATCGTAGCGTGAAGCGTAGCACCGTAGCTCGTCGACGTAGCTACAACGTAGCAAGTAATATTTTCGCTATCGATATTACTTATTGAGAAATTTTCTTCGGGACAGATTTCAATCGGTTTTATAATTGGTGTGAGGAAATATCGTGTTGAGGAAATTTGTAAATCTTGTAGCCACGATATAGCAAATAAATATGAAATGTTAATGGACTATCGATAGGATAAAGTAGTGGATTGTGAATGGCAGCCACCCTAGTTCGAAAATAGTTGCAATAATGTAACCTTTAAAATAATATTAAAAGGCTTGTCTGTAATTCGACCGTGACGTAATTTAAGGAAAGCCTGTAGCGCTGATGTTTGACCGAAAGTTTGTTTTAGCAAATCTAAAAATACTGATATCAAAATCAATCTAAAAACAAAAGAAAATATCAAAGTTTTAATAAGAGCGGTTAGCACGCGATCAATCTACATAATTCATAGAAATATAATTTGGTCGCAAAAAAGGCTACAAAGCTTTCCATCAGGCCGTGACTAAAAGTGCTGCAGAACTGCTACCCAAAGATTATATTAATAGTAGGATGCTTGTTTCGGCAATTTCAAGTAAGAGTATACCTACTTACTTTGGTCTAGTATTCAACATTATTTTGTTCAAAAACCAATGTAAGAATACATCTTCATATTCTAAGTAATTTCTTCCACTGGACTCAATCAAATTGTCAGTTATAGCATGTAATTTATTGACCTCCATCGAAGGTGCTTTCCGTTATCATAGCGACTGAATCGATTGGAATGGAGATGTTTCCTCAAAAGGACTTAAATACGTAGAATATGGGCCTAAGTGCGTACTGGCATACATTCCTTGCATTGTCAACCAGAATCAACATCTATACAGCACGTTAAGTCATTTTCAAGTTTAGCATTGAAGGTGAAGATTCCTGAAAAGACAAAGGATATACGGAAATCTTGACATATTGTATTGAGCCTGTAATGCAACCAGCACTCTGTATACCATTGTATTTAGGAGTCTGTGTTTTCTAGCTATAGCCTTTGAGTCAAGAACAGGTTGCTTAGCAAGCACATTCCATCGTCGACTACATCATCGCTTACCATTTGGTGAGATAATAGTCAAACGAATATAGAGCTAAGGAATAATAAAAATAACGTGCAAAAAACGAGCTAAGAATATTTAAAATTACTTGGCAACACAAATAAAGTTACTTACAAAAGTAAAACTTAATTTGTAATACAATTAATTACAAAATTTAAGGGTAAGTACTAGCTGCCACCAGCGGCTCCACCCGCGTGGTATTCCAAGATCTTTATAAATTATAGCCTACATGTTAGACTGATCTATAAGGTATATTTTTGTAAACTTTTATCAAAATCTGTTCAGTAGTTTTTACGTGGAGAGTAACAAACATCCATCCATCCATCCTCACAAAATTTCACGTTTAAAATAGTAGTAAGATTAATTGTGTTATAATTTCACAATAAGATAGTCTAATTATCAATATAAACAGACAAAACAAAACTTTCCAGTCAAATATTAGCCCGAATACCATTCTCAGAATCAGATAATCTTGTTAAAATACCTAACAAATATCAGAGGCTCAGATTAAAGTCATTTTTACATGAAACGATTTTATCGCGAGACGTTACATAGTCTATGCGAGACAGATAGAAAAATTTACCCTTATTCATCGAGACTTATCCAAAACACATTTGCATTTTGCATTAATTTTTCTGATTCGAACACGAGTCTACTTTTTTGGTATGTGGGTCCGTTATCCATCATAGCGCTGTTTCTTTTCGAACTATTAATAAGTCGTCATCATCGCTGCTGAACATGAGTCTTGGAGCTGTTATAAATAACTAGTTAAATTTACATAGAACTTAGTGAAACTTTGTGTCTCATAAATTTTAACTAAATAACAAGATTTACATTAAGTGACGGATCGCAATCAGTTACGAATATTATTAATAATGTATTACCTAGGGCAAAGTTTTGGTTTGGAACTTACTGTCAGCCGTGACCTAGTTTGATAAATAAAAAGAATTGGATACATTTCATTAGAATGTGGTTGATCTAGTATAGATGTAAGAGAAACAGAGTGAAGTTCCACATCCTATATAGAAAAGGAACCTCCGACCAGTTTTGTGGTAATCTCCCCTTTGGTTGATGTCGGGCTGTCATAGCTGAGTGTGCTAGCCGTGAGCCATCACGTATACTTTGCAATTCGTATGTGACGGCATAGATGTCTTACTAGGAACTATGCTCCATATTACCTTATATTTCATGAAATACGCTCTAATTATACTAGCGGATGAAATCCATAGAGGTATTTTTGAATCAAACCAATTTTCATTCCATTTATTTTACCTAAATTGAAAGTTCTGTACAAAGTTCATCGAGACTTTATTATGTATCTACTGTCGGTATTTGCATTAATGCGGTTAAGTCCTTATGCATGACGAACCTAAGGTCCACTTGGGGGAAATAAACAAGCCTCAAAAGAAATATTTTTTAAATAGCATTTCCCTGTTAAGGAAATCAAGCGAAACGGGCGACGAGAAATAGTCTGATTGAATTGAGAACAAAATGTAAAACTTTTTTGCAGAATTTTTAATAGGAACTTTGACGAGAAATGGCACAGGTTACTGTGAGTCTACAGTTGTCTAGACCGTCAATTATGCTATCACGTTGCCAATGTGTTCCATTTTCTAAAGCTTTATATTTTGATACCCAGTCAAGTTTTAAACTTGTCTGTAGGTACAGATACAATGTTTTTTTAGTCATGTCTTACATAAACAATTTATTTTCACCCCTTTTTTCGTCCCTTATTCCAGAGAAACGATGTATATAAAAAATACTTATAAGTACACTTAGCGAAATTACAGTTTTCTATCAATGAAAGAATTATCATAGTGATTGACGCTAGTTTCTTTTATTAGTTTCGATTATGTAGACTCCAATTAACTTACACTACAAAAGACACAGCTAATTTCCATTTTATCTCCAAATTACTTAGGCATTAAACCTTATTCAAGAAGACAGAAAAAATTGCCGCCTTATTATTTCCTCGTAAGGATAGGGAGGAAAGTGCCCGCAATACTAGCAGAAAGCTGTTGAGATTAATAGGTACTACTGTGTTAGTAATTAGTTAGCCTGTTAGAGATTAAAAGGGAATTAGAGGTAAACACGACCGTGTAAAATGGGACGTATAATTTAAAGCAACAACAGGCCTAAAGTCCCCGAAGGATTGGGCAGACGTAAACCTGTAGTACCTAAGCCCATACTTCGCTTATATTTAAGTTTTATTGGGGGCGAGTGTATTGCCACCGACACAAATCCATAATTCGGACTGCTACTGAGAAATTCCAGATGGATGACTATCCGACCTAGGAATCGAATCCTCAACCTCATTCTCAAACACACAATACAATCAAAGACAAAAGCAGCAAAATTTTGTAACAACAAAAAAATATTGTATAAACTCACGTTCCGCGGTATAGTCGCGGAAGCAAGCGTTTCCTCTGACGCTATGCACAATAACGAAAATAAATGAGAAATATCGACTGTCAATAAAAAGCACACCTAATCGAATACCAATCTTCTCTAAAACCAATAAGGTTGCAATTGAAATGTTTAACGTTTATTGCTACATAGATTTATTCTTTGGTCTGGAAATCGAATAAATGTGTACCAGATATTTATGATTCTGAACACGTTGGGACATTAAATTGTCGGCAACAGGATATTTTGATGTCCGAAGCATAATGTTGGAGTGCACGATTGTGACTATTGTGTGGCAGTATTTTGTGGCTCAGTAACTGCACTTCAACAGGGCAGTAACTGAGAAAGCTATTTTGAAAATTACGTTAGATATATAGACCACAATGTAAAGAGGTTACAACTGCAACCGTTGCAGATTTAAATTTAGATTCAGATGGCTAAAATCGAATACTGATAGGCATTTTGAAAGATGACCAAGAAAATCCGTCATTGTACCTACGCCTGAAGTTTGAAGAAGAAAGAAAATTAAAACAATCACAAAAGTTTTCACATATAAAAAGCTAAGACTCAGCAACAATTATTAATAGTATTATTTTGGTACCTACTCGTAAATCTAAAACTTTTGCACACTGAATACAGTGACGCAATCTGTTTTTTCATAGTAGTTGTAGGGCTTTTGTATAAGTTGAAATAGCCCAGATAACTTTGATTGCGCGATGTAGGAATTGTGTAACGTCAGGTCTTTTAGTCGTTCGTATGTGGTGGTATAGATGGCGTTACAAAACTCCAATACAAAAACCCTTTACAACATAGCATAGTAATTAACTAGATCTCAATCTCAGAGCCACAAAAATAACAAGCTATCGTAGTCAACCGCCCAGCGCAAGTTATAACGGAAATGAAGCTACTCGATCTAGATGGATATCTGCCCATATCATTGACAGTTATAAATAGACTCATAACTTTAAAAGGCATCCTAATGAAAATAAAACGAAAGAATATAAAACAAGAGACCGTGCCATAGGGACTTGAATATAAGAATGTTGTGGAAAATATTGGATAGAAGACCTCGAGAGCGTAAAAGGGTTTTTGTTATATATGCTTGTGGCCTTCACTAAGTTAAAAACTTGAAAGCTATTAAGATTTTGGGTAATATTAAAATGCCTAATATTATTTCGGGAGGTTAAAAAAAACTGTTAACAATAAGAACCTTAAAAGCCTGCCCTTTTAATTATGGATTGGGATAAGCCCGCCACACTATTTTCTACCACAGCAACTCCACAAAGCCTGAATCAACAGTGGTGACCACGAGAAAAGCGCTGAGACAATAAAGCTGAACAAGTCCCGGAGAAATGATATAACTGTCTTAGACCACGCAAAGAAATAAATTAGAATAGAGGAGGAGTAATTGGGTTGAGCAAGCTAGTATCAGCTTCAGCTTGGTCACCAAAACTTTAAGGTTAATAGTGTAATAATCAGATTTTGATCGGCACGTTATAGATAAAATAGAAGCTTAACATTACAATAAATTAGTAGTAAAAGCGCATTGAATTAAACCTATTTATGCAGTTTAAAACATTTATCGTTCACCGAACGGAACTGGACGCAAATCTACTAATTAGGGTACATTTTAGTAAATTAAAACTTCATAATGATGTGGGTAAAGTTTTGTAATCATACTGGCTCGAAATCCAACAGTTTAAAATTCCATTCAAGTAAAATATTGTTGTGACATGAGAGAGAACCAAATTAACCGACGTAGCAAAATACGCGCTTAGTCGTGGAGTTGCGGAAACAGCCCGTCGGAACTAAACTAACCGACGTAGCTCGAAAAATTGCCAAACTTTAGTGGCAGTGAGCAGGGGCACATTGCATGCAAGGATGGAACGGATGGCCGATGGGACCGAAAGGTTCTTGAGTGGCGACCGCGTATCGTAAGACGCAGTGTTGGAAGGCCTTCTGCAAGGCGGACGCTGGATGCGAGAAGTAGAGGACCAGTGCGGGATGACCTACGGCCATCTGAAGGTAGACATATTGCGGCTTAAATGATGATGATGATCTATCTATTTTCACATTAGTTCGTGCCAAATACAAGAAAAGAAGAAGCGGTTATTTATGATTAAACGAACTTACCCTAAGTGAAGTTCTATCATAATTATACAAAGTGCCTCGTCCGAAGAGATTAGTACCTGTAATTAATATTGATTATTTAAAATGTAGTAACGCGTAGACGTGGCTACCCGATTCACTATGTTTTAGAGAAAATTTATATATATATATTTTTTCTCCTTGCAATTCTTTATTTGTCCACTTGTCATTTAGTTTAGAGTTATTGATGTTTTATAGATATTTCCAGAACGCTTCTGGGTTATACCTTAGGGTTGGAGGTTAGGAGGGTGTTACTAATCTCTTCGGACGAGGCACTTTGTCTAATTATGATAGAACTTCACGGGTAAGTTCGTTTAATCATAAATTATACTTCGTGCCTCGTCCTCGAGATTAGTACCTGTAATTAATATTGATTATTTACAATGTAGACTTTGAGAGTTAAGTTCTGGAATTATCACATAAACTATGATGAATTTTTTACGTAAAAACTTTCTTTAAAATTCTTAATTATATTTTTATAGACTAACCAGCATGGTTTTCCATAGGTTTTACACATAGGTTCTTAATCAGTTTATTAAGATATGTTCTTAATTATCTGTTTTGACAAATTTATTATTTACATTCTTATTCTCATTGTTAGAATGTTTATAGATTAACAATCACAGTTGTCATTAGGTAAAAAAGGTTCATATTCAGTCATTTTCTTAATTATTATTCTTATCTTAATTATCTTTATTAACAAAGTATATTTTGCGTATTTATTGTCATTAAGTATTAATGTTTTTTATAGACTAACAATCACAGTAGCTTTTAAGTAATATAGGTTCTTAAACAAAATGATCATATATATTCTTAATTATCTTTTTAACAGAATATTTATTGCCCACTTAATATCAATATTAATGTTTGTTTAAAGAATAACAATCATAGGTGTCATTGGAAAACTAAAGTTCTTAATTAACCATTCAAATAATATTATAAATAAATCTGTTATAACAAAATACAGTTTTGCTTTCTTATTACTATTGTTAGTTTCCTTATCAATACATTTATACTCATACTCCTTCCTTATAAGTTAAATAAGATATCTTTAATCACAGCTAAAGATTTATCTTGCTAAATCATTTTGATCCTTTACACTAAAGGTCTGTTATAAAGTTTACCAAATGTACTTGAGTTGTAACTCCAGCCTGCTGTTTTTAGTATCTGATAAATTGTCACACCTGGCTTTAGAAGTAGCAGTGTGGCGTGTGCTGTGAGTTAAATTTACGTGTACATCAATACTGCTAGTCTTTAAAGTACACTTAATCCAACGACTGATAGTCTGTTTGGACACATCTGTGGTATGGTTTCTTGGTGCCTAAAATAATTCTTTTATGTTTATGGTTAGAGGTTTTATTAATGTAGGCTATAAGGGTTTCAGCTAGACATATTTCTGTTCTTTGTCTGAAGTATTGATTGATTATTTAGTTCATATATAAGAGATTTTTTGAGGTCTGAAATTTTGATGGTTATATGCATTGATTGTATTTCTATACTTTGATTTTATTTATGACAGTTGTTCTAGAGACAGCATCTCATTTGGGTATCAAATTCCTAATACTTCCAGTATCTGAGATGTTTCCCAGGTGACACAGTATTTTGGGCCATGTGGTCGTAGTCTGAACACGTCCTTAAAAATTATTTTATATCTATCATCAGATGACATTCTAATATTTATTATAGTATTAGCAGTGATAATTCCGATTTGTGACAGTCAAGCATTTGTTACATTTTTTACTGGAATTAGAAAGATCTGTTAAGAAATTTTATTACTGTTGGTGTTCAAGATGTTAATATTATATTTTCTAAAAAGTTAAACCAGTTTATTAAACAAGTGTCAATTGTTTGAGAAGTTTTCTGATAAGAGATGCTATCAAAATTTCTATTGATGATGGTAGTGTGCTTCGTCACAATAGACTTCACTACCTACACATTAGACTCCGACAGCTAGAGTAAGGTTGGAATGGATTTTTCCCTTGCTGTGAGATACTATAATATTTTCATTAGGTTTGAGTATGATCATCTCTGAAATATCGGAAGTTCCTTAAGTAAAGAGAATCAGAGCAGAGTTGGCCATGGTGACCACTATGATGCCCTTAGCTTTATCCATTATGTTTTTTCATAGATATTTTAATATTATTTTTAAGTTTGAGAATGGTGAAAACACATAAAAGAAAATTGGTTACCAGTATACTGTAAATGGGTCAATTGTAAAGGCATTTGGGTTGTTATGTATTTGTCATATTTTTTGTTAATGTGATTTACAAATAGGTAAATTTCAGAATTCCAAATTTATCTTTCAATAATTGTTCATATGAATTTTCTTTTAGTTCCCAGTCTACATCGGGATGTGACATCTGCAATACAGTATCAGACTTGATTTTCAGATTCAGATCACTAGTGTTTTTGGCTATTTTCTTGGTTGTATCTGACTTCAATTGTTTCCATTTCATTTGTGGCGTCGTCGTCTAGGACTTCGCCTGGAATGATTACAAACCATTGTTTTACTTCCGGTTGATAACCGTGTTATGCAATCTGGTGGGTGTAGCAATTCCAAAGAATTGAACGAAACCAGTGAATTATTGAATGTTGTGAGACAGTCCGATGACCTGTTCGAGTACATTCGTTATATAAAAGAATTGAATTATATTTCATGATCTCGTAAGTATGCGGTGAGACAGCCCGATGGCATGTCCGAATGTATTATTTGTTTCAGAATTATTGAATGTTGTAATGCAGTACGATGACTCCTGCTCAAATACATTCGTTAGGTAAAAGAATTAAATTATGATATTCTCGTAAGTATGCGGTGAGACAGCCCCAATGCATTATTTTGATTTTGGCTTGCCCGAAATGCATTATTTGTTTGAGAATTATTGAATGTTGTGAGACAGTCCGATGAACAGCTCGAATACATTCTTTAGATAAAAGAAATAAATTTCTTTTGATTGATAATCTCGTAAATAGAAGTGCATTATTTGTTTGAGATGCAAGATTAAGGCGTAGGATTGGTAAAATGGTAGTAGATATATATAATAATATATTTTAACAGATTTAGGTACCTTGTGGGTCTAAATATGGCGTCGACTCTTGAGACGATTTTGTTTTACTTCGAGTCGTTTTGTTTTACGTCGAGAACGTTTTAAATTGTTCCCAGACTTTTTCATTACTCTCCTGATTCTCTTGTAGGTGTTCCTCGGTTGACGATGATGTGTCCTTTTTGGCATTTTTCCACTTTTAAAAACTGTTCTTTTTATTTAAAAGTTTAGATATGTGTTGAGTAGCAACGCACTATAATCGCGAATGACAAGTGGACAAATAAAGAGTTGCAAGGAGAAAAAAAAAAAAGATAAAATGTTTTCTCTAAAACATAGTGAATCGGGTAGCCACGTCTACGCGTTATTACATTGTAAATAATCAATATTAATTACAGGTACTTATCTCGAGGACGAGGCACGAAGTATAATTAGCAGTTAACAGAGCGATTATAATTCTATCCACGCGACCAATGAATTCACTCTGAACTGCTAACACGAATTAAATCATAACCATTTATTAACTCAAAGTTTTTATATGTCAAACACAGGGTTTGACAAAAAAATCCTACATGTCGATCACAAATTCTCCAGTTTTGTATACTGGGCTCCAGTTTCAATAACAGGTCTAGTATCGTCGTGTTCCCCAACTTTGTTAGCCATTTTAATTGAAGCGTAGTTTCCCAAATAAACATTGATGCAAGAAACTACCATGTAGGTAGCTAGAAAACATTATTTTCGTGTAAACATTATGAAATTAAAATTGATTTCGTGTATTTGTGAGTGTGGAAGGTTACGTCAATAGACATGTCTAGGAATTCAGTCTTCAGAATAAATAATTTAGATTAATGTAAATTATAATCATGTTAATATAGGTTAGGTTAGGTTCTCATAAAATTCGAGAGACGTTATAAGATTTACCAGAAGTTCCAACAAATTACCTTTATGTAGTTCCAATATTTATCACTATCACTACATAGTATAAAACAAAATCGTTTGTCGCGTCTGTCATTATATCCGCTAACGCCTCTTAAACCACACAACGGATTTCGATGCGGTTTTCACAATCACGTAGCTCTTTTTTTTAAGGGCATCTCGTAGTTTAAACATAGTGTTTGGCTACTGCTTCCTGCTGTGGAAACTAAAGTAGAGCCTCCAGCCAGGGCAACAAAAAGCTTAACCTAAGCGAGCACGCTGAAGGCACCCCTTGTGGGGTACGGACCTTGGCTCAGGGTGCCGCTGGAGGGACCACACGGAACGGGCTGTATCAGATTCATCATCATCATATCAGCCGAAAGACGTCCACTGCTGGACATAGGCCACCCCAAGCGTCGCCACATTGACCGGTCCCGTGCGTCCCGCATCCAGCGGATCCCCGCAACCTCCACCAGGTCAACGGATCAGATTATAGATTACTTATGGACTCTCCTAAGAACAACATGCTTACCAATCCTGAGTGCCATAGTAAAAGTTAGGTTGCGACTTACGTTTTATTTTCTAAAATAACCCTCTATGAACTTTTAAATGAACTCTCTGACAAAATTGGCAATAGTCTACTGAAAGAAATTACATTTGAAAGTTTAGGCCAAACTGAATGAAAGTTTGATATTCTCTTTATTTTGTATGCCTTGCAAAACGTACTTCCAATGACTGCTTTCTACATAAATAAACACAGTAAAAATAAAAATAATTAAATAACTGTGCATAAACAAATAAGTTATGGCTATAAGATACCAAGGATCTCAACTTTAGCCAGTCATATAATTTATCGGGCAGGTTTGCCATACTTAGGACACATGCGTTCCAGTGGAAGATATGCCATAACTAGCTATCGGCGATCGACTAAGCCCGTACACGTGGTTTTCCAAAAAACGTTGTGGAGCTTTTTGTAAATGAGCTAGCCTGTATAACTACAATTATCTTTGTTATTTTATGGATTTTGTGTTACAGTTTTTTTATTATTCCTAACATGTGAGATATTTTCAGCTGTGTCTCATAGACAGGTCATGGCAGTTGAAGTTGTCATGTCTGTGTAGTGTGTTGATAGGCGGGTGTATAATAACATATACCGTTTTAACCACTAACCGATCATAGCAGGTCGCATTCTGTACTTTTAGCCATGAGTAAAAACATGAATTTAGGTCTGTACGTGACTATTAACAATACGATTTCCTATAGAGTTTTTAACAATCTACTTCACTTACTCGAAGAAGGTAAAATATGGTATGGTAAAATATCTTCCAAATTATACATGTTACTGCTTTACGCCAAGCCAGTCCATCAGTCAAAGCCTCTTTCACAGTCACTTTTTATCGTATCTGTAACTATTCTAAATCTTCAGCTTTATGCAAAGATACTCAACAAAGACAATACCCATAATTATACAAGATAGGATTAAATGTGATCTCGCAGTGTACCACCAAAGATGGCGAGATAGGGCAATACATTGATCGTGTTTCAAGTTTAAGCTAAAGTTAGAGAATTGTTAGTGATTGATGTTCAGCTTGATGCCGGTTAAGTGCCGGATTATCATTTCTTTTCATTTTATTGTTCTATTTATTCCGCGCGATTGTGGACCCACGCGGTTCTTATTTACTTGAGAATCTTTAAATTCGTCCAGATATAACCATGCTATTACCGCGTGGTTATCGCGCACTTTCCGCCGTGTCTGTACAGGCTCTTAGAGGAATTACAATGATTAGGATTATTGGAAATGGTTGGTGGAGGGGAGAATGTTTATTGATATTGTTTGTGTGCAATTGTGTAGGTCGAGTTTGTAAGATATCTTTCTGGCATTGCAAAACATCATAACTTTTGCGCGAAGGGTAAGTCAAACATGTACATAGTACAGCAAAGCTTCGCGAGTTATGTTTAAATTTACTAGGGGATCAGAATATTGCCATCAACTGGGGACAAATCCATATTCCGGACTGCTACTACGGACGTATTTCAGTCTTACCGCTGAACAGCCGAACAGCAGTGAGCTGAACATGGAGCGACTGTCTATATGACCGTCAACAATCTAGTAACTGGCTGAGACAAAACACCTGGTAGTCACTTTCCGGCTTCTGACTATTCAATTCGTCAGTCGCTGCCTTTACCAAAGTCTAAAAAGCTCTAAAGGTCACGTAATTTCTAATACCACAAATTGTGATCTTAAAACCCTTTCATAAACAATAAAAGGAAAATCACAAGACACATAACAATACCAACCCTATTTACTATTATCCGATCCAAAGCCACTTCAGACCCCTCAGAAACATGAGACAACACTTTTCTGCCTCTAAAAGTGTCACAACACTGATTCAGACCTTTATTAAGTGCATTACAAGCGACTCAGAACGCACTTGTGTGGAAAGAGATGAATTATTCCGAAAACGTTCGGGTAGAATTCACGGATTTATGAATGTATAATATACGTGCGTTGTCGTGCGTGGAGGAAGTTTTATGTGGACAAGATAAGAACAACAAATTAATCGCTTTGGGAAAAACGTTTTTACTTAGATAGATCAAGTGAAATTATATCGTGAATATTAGTAGTGTTTTCACAGAAATTATTCTAAAAATTTACAGATAAGAGAAAAACTATTTCTATGAAAAAGGGTTATCGGATTTTCGTGCCGAGCATTAAGTTTTTACTTGTAACAGTGGGTAAAATATTATATTATAAATGGGCACTTAACATTCTTCGATTAATACAATACATTAGATACCTCAGTTCTTTCTTACTTCCCTTTCTGTAAATATCAACTCTATATGCTACTAGTAGAACTTATTTTCTTTTACTCAGTAAAAAGAACATATAATATTTATGTAACGTAATAAGTAACTAAGCTCGAGAACTATAATAAAACTTTTCCTGTCTGCTGACATACCAGTATTTTCCCTTAGTCGTAACCCTTCATAAAAATAAATAAAATATTGAGTAATGAATAAAATATATATTTGTCTACCGTCTCTACCCACGTCACTTCTTAAAACAATGAGGATATAGAAGGTTTACTTAGTAAACTGTTAGAACTGATTTTTATTTGTGGGGATATCACTAGATTTAGGTTATTCAGACTCGTACTGGGTAAAAAGCTAATCGAAGTTCCATACCGTAACCTGGCCTTGTTCTATTTTGCATCAATGCAAGCAAAATAAGGAAACTGTTAGCAAAGCCATTTTTAGTACAAGAGGGGCCTGCAATTGAATCGTTTATTTTCCAAATTGGCTTAAAATTAATCACAATAATATGAGCCAACTTTGAGGAAGTATTTGTAGCATTTTTTTATTTTTAATTTTCTGTGGAAGCTTGTTATTAGCAGTTTAGTTATATATTTATGTTATTAGTCTGTAAGCTTTCCTAAAATGTAAAAATAAAATAAAATAAAATAAAAGTCAGGAAATGTGGGATTTGCTCCTGATTTACAGGTACTTATTTTTATAGAGGAAGTTATTAAATCAATAGGACGTGCAAAATGTTTGCAAATTTTCTTATTAAAAGTGTTGAAAAATACAAAGCTAGAATAATAGCATAGTAGATATAATTGATTTGGTGAACTTTTTGACTAAATATCTGTCGACAAAAGACACCATTAGCGACTTTTAAGTTGACATATGTATGTTGACAGCATGACCTTCTAAAACATTATGCATAGAAAACTGAACCTTCTAAATTTGTACCCATTGTAACAACTGAGAGTGGCCAGACCTTTTCATCAATAGTACCCTTTTTCTATTAAGTACATTATTTATTTTATTTATTCATACAAAAGAATGGAATTATTTAAGAACCGTCTTTTGGGGCCAATTTAATAAGCCGTGTAACAGCAACTCTGCTGCTCCTTTGGTTCAATAAGACTGAGTGCATGGATAGGCAACCTAGATGTAAATACTAAGAGTGATAGGTATACGGGCGCCTTGAGAAAGGTCTTCAGGGAAAAAGTCTGAGCTTACAGAAATAGGGAAAGTGGTTTAAGACAGCACTTGCAATAAATTGATAAAAGGAAATGTTGGTTATATCTGTCAGGACAGACTTATAGGGCCGATTTATGAATTGAGTATTTGGCGTTAAGAACTTGTCACTGAGTTTACTACTTACGTTAATACGTTTTATAAGGTTAACCTTCAAAGCTTCTGGAATTAGTGCTATCAAAATGTTTTTGTAATAAACCTCACAAATTACGAGTACCTATTTGCATACTTTACTTATTTCTGCCTAATGCTGCCTTAAAAATACCTTAGCTTATTTAAAGGAGAGACGTTTGCAAGTTCTATGTGAATCGTCATGAACTCCTCAAAGTAAGTCCATCATTGATCGCGCGAGTCCTCAGTTCAGACAGGCGTTTGATGGATTTCCTCCGAGTGATGGATGTGTGGAAGTCGTCAGAGGAGGGCTTCCTCTGCTGTGTAATTCGTTGTGATTCCGGGAGAGTCTCGCCAAGAGGGATGAACTGGATTACTGTGGAGATAGTGATATTATTATAAAAGTGTCTGCACGTTTGATTGGTATGATGTGGCTTTAAAAGCTGCTGTCCAAAAAATCTTTACATATCTTTTTTAATTTTTATAAAAAAATAAATCTGCTGTCCCTTGGGTGACACAGCTGAATGGCTGTACAATATTTCTTAAACCTTGTCCTGATGAAAACCAAACCTCAAGCAACCTCGAGGAAAATGATAAAAGACATACCTAAACACATATACGAAGCGATTTCGTTTAGTTGTGTCGTGGCACATATGTAAGAAAAATAAGGCTCTACTTTCTTTAAATTTCCTCTGAAGAATTATTTTTCTCTAGGTGTGTGTACATGGATTGTAGGTACATACTTGATCCTGAGTTCTACAAACTTAACTAAAGCGTATTATCACACATAACTTAGCATTTTGATGTAAAATGATGACGTGGTAATAATATGTTAAAATACGACGTTTGAAATTATTACACTTCTCATCAAAAAAATCGAAACACCAGTAAAGTTTGGTATTGCATGACTTTTATGTTTTTTTTTTTTTTAATTTAAACAAAAAAATAAAGTAATGTCAGTTAATTGCGGATATAGTAAGGTACCGCTTAACGAATATTAACGTTTCAAATTAAAATTAAATTTCTTTAGCTATCGTGTTTTCTTAAATAAGTATGTTTTGAACCCGCGACGAAAAAAGAGGGGTAAAAAGTATAAGTTTGACTTATTTGTGTATCTTTCTGTGGCATCGTAGCTCCTAAACGGATGAACCGATTTTGATTTCATTTGTTTTTGTTTAAAGGTGACTTTATCGAGAGTGTTCATAGCTATGTTTGATGAAAATCGGTTCAGCCGTTCTAAGATATTAAGCGTTTTACTGTTTAAATTGGGGTGTTTTCACAAGATATTATGTTATAATTACGTGTTAAATAGATTGTCGATCGAAACGTGTCTACTACAAGATATGTAGTTTGAAATAGAAATGTGTCAGAGGTTTTTTAAATTGTGATTGTTTTCAATGCGTATTGAAAACAATCTCTATATTCATTTACTGGGTGAAAATTCGCCTTCCGGACCGTAATGTTGAATTTGCAAAATGTTGAATTCCCAAAATGTTGAATTCTCAAAGGTTGGATCCCAAAATGTTGAATTTGGAAAATGTTGAACTGTTAATCCCAAAGTGTTTGTAGTGTGCAGCTCGCCCAACCTTATATTTGTAACTGCACACACCTTTTATGGGCATTATTACACGAATCGTTGAATCGAACACTTCTCTTTTATTTCGATTACATCACTCTAATACATGGCGACCCTTAGCCAGCAATTAAAATTTTGCAACTTACGTAAAATGCGAAGACGTCAATAGTTGAAGAAATCCTGAAAAATATACTGATAGAAGTTTATGAAGACGGAAAATTTAGAAGAAAGAAACAAAAGAAGAAAAAAAAAAAAAAAGAAAAAAAAACAGAATCCAAGAATAAGTGTGAAGCGGTGAAAATATTAAATAAGAAGACAGAAAAGGAACGTTGCTGCCGGGTGCCGGGAGAATGCTCAAGCCTTATGATGAGAGGATATGCAGGGCGCCGGGAGATAAATCGTTCGGGTCCGATGTGGAGCAGCTGGGAGTCAGTTCGAGTCCAGTGCTGAGGAATCCGTTCATCCACACCATGTAAGACGTCGTGACCTACGGAGTCAGTTCGAGTCCAGTGCTGAGGAGTCCGTTCATCCACGCCACGTGACACGTCGTGACCTACTTATACGTTGTCAGTACAATACGTACCTACTGCAATGTAAGTTTTGCACTGCAATTTTTTTTAATATTCTACAATATTCCATAATATTGTAATTAGATCATGTTGTATTATTTTATATTTCGATTTGGGGAATAGGAATGTCCCAACAATTGCAAGATTTGCACGCTAAATTAAAATATTTAAGGGAATATTTAGTGAAACTAGGTCCAGATAGGCGTAGACAAGATTTAGCTTATAAGAAACTAGTAGAAGCAGAAAAGGAATACAGTAAACTGGATTGTATTTTGACTCAGTTGAACCAAGAAATTAAAGAACGCAAGCTAGACAAAGAAACTTGTGAGGTTTTCCAAACATTAATCCATGAGATTCAATCAAATTATCAGAAAATAAAGGGTTTACTGACTTTAGTAGATAGTAGTAGCCAAACTAGTTCTAAGGATTTTATAGAACATTCAAATAGTGTTACAAAAATGGCAGAAACGTTCGCAATTAAAACTGCAATTTCCCTGTTGCCGATGATGAATGGCCAGGAGCAGGTGACAAATCAGCTTATTGATGGTATCTTACTTTATAGCTCGCTTATCAATGATGCCAGTAAAAGTCAATTGATACAGTTTGTATTAAAAACACGTCTCTCGCCTAGTGCAAAATTGCGTCTTAAAACTACTTACGCAGATATTGAAAGTTTGATAGAAGATATTCGCATTTATTTGTTACCTAAAAAATCATTTGTAGCATTACAAACACAATTGCTTAAGGCGACTCAAGGCCGTAGGAGCATAGAAAAATTCGGTACAGAGATTGAGGAATTGTTTGTGAATCTTACGATTGCTCAGGCTAACGATAAGCGTGATGCCTATGAGGTTTTGCGTCCGCTCAATGAGAAGACTGCAATCAAACGGTTTAGCGACGGTTTGGCCGATAAGCGGCTCAGCACCATCATTGCCTCACGACAGTTTGCGTCGTTGTCTGAAGCTATTACGGCTGCGGTAGATGAGCAATCCATGTCTGTCCAGCCACAAGACCAGGTTATGCAATTTAGGGCTAACCAAAACTATAAACGTGGAAGCTTTAGATGTTCTCGAGGCCGAGGAAATAGACAGTTTTATAACAACAATAAAACTTATCATCATAATTATAATAAGAATTATGAAAATAGCACAGGTATAAGAACTTCATACAGTGTAAATCGAGGTAAACACACAGGTGGTCAGCGTCAGCATTTACGCGGACGTCCGGTGCGTTGTCAGCGTGTTCAGCATAACGCGCAACAGTCCAATGTCCAAGACAACTTGCGCAATGATCAGGCAAATAGTCATGAAAACTTAGAATTTTTTCGTACCTAAACCGTACACTCATTCAATTCTTAGTTTTAGTAATTTTTGTATTATTAATTGTCAATTCCAAAATAGTAATGTTGATCTTAATTTACTGATTGATAGTGGAGCAAGCTTATGTGTGCTTAAGTATGAATGGTTGTCGCGACATAGGAATTTATTGAATTTAGTAAAACAGGATAAGATAGTTATTAAAGGAATTAGTGGTAATTTAGAATCTATGGGATACATTTATTTAGATATTTTAATTAATAATGTGACTTTTCAACAAAAGTTTCATATTTTTGAACACTTATCTTGCGCCGCAGAAGGTATACTCGGGCAGGATTTTTTTGAGCGCTATAACGCGGTATTAAATTATAAAAATGGTACTCTGAGTTTAGAAACCCGAGACCAGTCTGTTAGTGTTCATGTAAATAGGAATTTGTTTACAATTCCACCTCGTTGCGAAGTAATTAAACACATCCCGACGTCACACAATAGTGATTGCGTCATTTTGTCAAAGGAAATTTATAATGGTGTGTTCACAGCGGGTGTAGTATCGAAGCCACATAATGGACTTATTCCTGTTAGGATTTTAAATACAACTGATAGTTCGGTTAAGATAAATATTTCAGATCTAATTATTAGCTGCCTAGATAATTTTTATGTTTGCAAGTTTGACGACGATAGTATATCTGTGGATAGAGTTCGAACTTTGCTAACTACGTTACAACTACATACTTATTTAAATAAAGAGGAACAAAGAGGCATTGAAAACGTATGTGCCAAATATGCCGATGTTTTCCATTTGCCAGGAGATACGCTCACTACTACAAATTTAATAGAACATTCAATTAAACTAAAGGAAAATGCGTCTCCAGCGTACGTGAAGCCCTATCGATTGCCTAAAGCATTGAAAGGCGAGGTACAAAGACAAATAGATGAAATGGTTAAAAACGATATCATTGAAGAGACTATTTCAGAATGGTCAAGCCCAGTTCTATTAGTACCTAAAAAGACAGATAGGTCAGGAGAAAGG
Source organism: Orthosia gracilis (assembly GCA_947562075.1). Classification (NCBI taxonomy): domain Eukaryota; kingdom Metazoa; phylum Arthropoda; class Insecta; order Lepidoptera; family Noctuidae; genus Orthosia; species Orthosia gracilis. The sequence continues at coordinate 7,376,261 of OX387266.1, read as the reverse complement.
AAATGGAGACTTGTAGTGGACTATCGCCAACTCAATAATAGGATACAGGATGATAAATTTCCCTTACCTAACATCACTGAGATTCTAGATTCGTTATCTAACAACATCTATTTTTCAAAATTAGATCTCAGTCAAGGTTACTATCAGCTGTCTTTAGAAGAAAAGTCTAGGAAGTTTACTGCATTTACAACAGACAAGCAGTATCAAATGAAACGATGTCCAATGGGACTTAAGACATCGCCTAGTGCTTTTGCTCGTCTCATGACAATAGCAATGTCAGGGTTAAATTATAAATCATGCTTCTTATATCAAGATGATTGTATTGTCGTAGGAAATTGTCTTGAAACGCACAACAAGAATCTTATAAAAATTTTTGAATGCCTGAGAAGAGTGAATTTGAAACTAAATCCGATGAAGTGTGAATTTTTACGTAAAGAAATCGTTTATTTAGGGCATAAGATCACTTCAGAAGGTATATTTCCCGATCCATCAAAGGTAGAATGCCTGCAAAAGTACCCTGTCCCGCAGAATGTAGACGAAGTCAAGAGATTTGTTGCATTTGCTAACTATTATAGGCGTTTTATTCCAAAGTTTGCCGACATAGCCTATCCATTGAATGCGTTATGTAAGAAAAATGTAGCGTTCATATGGAGTGATGAATGCGAGCGAGCATTTTACAAGCTAAAACAGATCCTTGTTAGTCCAACTATACTTGACTATCCAGACTTCAGCGATAATAATACTTTTACGTTACAAACTGACGCATCAAAACTAGGGTTAGGCGCCGTGCTGTCTAATAGTAATAGCAAGGTAGTCGCGTACGCCAGCCGTAACTTGAAACCAGCTGAGACACGATACCCTGTGATTGAGTTAGAATTACTTGCTATTGTTTGGGCGGTTCGACATTTTAGACCTTATTTATATGGGAAAAAGTTTTACATAAAAACAGACCATAAGCCATTGATTTATTTATTTAATATGACCGATCCTTCAAGCCGGTTGACAAAGTTTAGATTATATCTCGAGGAATATGATTTTGAAATCAGCTATGTCCCAGGACGGCAAAACGCAGCTGCAGATGCATTGAGCCGGATACCTATTACATCCAACAGCTTAAAGGATATGAACAAGCATGTAGTATCGGTCATGACAAGGGCACAGACTCGAAGGTTACGTACTGACTGTGACAACAACGACATGACTACTGAGGTATCCTCTACTCCAAGGCCTGATCAACCTAAGGTAGTGGAAATTCTCAAACGACCAATTGACAGCGTTGAATTGATTTTACTTAGCAATAAAAATACATTAAATCAGATAGAAAAATCAAAACATTTGACAAGTGACAATGGTAACTACAAATTCGTGCCTGAAAAGTCAGCAATTTTTGTAATTTCTCGATCGTTATCGACCGTAAGTGTGTTAGCGAGAGAATTACAACGTTTTTGCAAGCAAATCAAATTAAACGAGCTCATAATAATTAAGAACAAGCGCAACGAAAGTTTTGTAAACAATTTTATAAAGGAAATGAGTCATTTAAAAGATACTCCTAAGTTACTTGTTATTAAAGATGTGACTAGAGTTACTGACAAAGACACGAAAATTGTGATCTTGAATGACTTCCACCTGTTACCCACGAGTGGCCACGCGGGGGTAAACCGAATGTTAAATAATATTAGGAAGTACTATTATTGGCCAGGAATGAGCAATGACGTATCAGAATTCGTAAAGAAGTGTAGAAGTTGTCAGATTCAAAAGCATACCAATAGGCATACGAAGGAACCGATGGTTATCACATCCACGGCATCCACTGCTTTTGAAAGAGTTAGTTTAGATTTAATAGGTCCTTTAGATGTAGATAATTTAAACTATAAGTATATTTTGACATTACAGTGTGATTTAACAAAATACGTCGAAGCTTATCCTTTAGAAAAGAAAGATACTATTTCTGTAGCTAAGTTATTTGTAAACAATTTTATTCTGAGGTATGGTATCCCTAGAGAGATAATAACAGACCAGGGAACAGAGTTTATGTCATCAGTTTTCACTGAGATTTGCAATTTGTTGCATATTAATAAACTGCATTCAACAGCTTATCATCATGAAACTCTGGGAGGTTTGGAAAATACTCATAAAGTTCTAGGAGCTTATCTTAGAATTCAGTGTGACAATAACAAAACAGATTGGAGCAGTTGGCTTCCATTCTGGTGCTTTTCTTTTAATACTACAATGCACTCTGAGACAAAATACACTCCATTTGAGTTAGTATTTGGCAAAAATTGTAATTTACCATCTAATATAGCACAAAATGTATATGTTGATCCGTTATATAATCCAGATTCTTACCCTTTGGAGCTAAAATACAGACTACAAAGAGCACAAGCAGAAGCTAGAAATAACTTATTATTCAGTAAGGAATTAAGAAAAAATCATTTTGATAAAAATGTAAATCGGTTAATATATAAGAGTGGAGATTTAGTTTTAATCAAAAATCAAGTAGGAAATAAGTTAGATAAAATTTACAGTTGAATTCTCAAAAGGTTGAAGCCCAAAATGTTGAATTTGGAAAATGTTGAATTCCCAAAATGTTGAATTTAAACTAATCCTACAATGTTGAATTCTAATAATATTGAATTCCGGGACCATGAACCCGAATTCAATAATTATAATGGTCGGGTAGATTTTGTTAATTTCTTCATTTTGTTGCCCTTTCCCACAACCACCACGCTTTCTTGAAGGCAGAATACAATGACTTTGAGGTTGTAAGATCTTCCCTTGTAAACTATGTATTTTCTTGCAAATAAACATTTTGAATTTGAATTTGTGGTTGGTCGGTGGGCCAACATGTTGACTGTTGTCAACACGCAACATGGAGGAACAGTGGCATAAAATTGAAAGTGGGACTGGAAGGATTTTTTACTACCACTAGTTCTGCATAGCAACATTTTGCAAATGCAAATTCAACATTACGGTCCGGAAGGACACATTTGGGGTGGCATTTTAATAATAAGTCTTTCCTTCGTCCTGCCACAAACTTGATGAGTTCCTACTTAAAACCTCTTTGCATAACTACTTACCAACCTGCCTAGCTATACTGGCCACTTGTAATAAAATTAATAAGTGACGGATGTCATTGGATTCATGAAGTGTGTTGTCACATAATTATAATAAAAGTGATAAATATATATTTATTATATAGTAAAATATTAACACATGTACCATGAATCCATTTAAAGCAATAAAGTTTACAAAAAAAAACAAAAGAAAAAGGACCTATTAATATTGAGACGAAAGTATACTATGAGTAAAGATGGAAAAACTAATTTTGATGGCTCGACACGATGGAAGTGTACAAATCGCGATACATTTACCGCAACGGTCACATTAAATGTGGACAAAACTAAAATAATACGTGAAACAGATCATAAGTGTTGCATAACAAGTGACAATAAATTATTAATAAGGGAGCTTCTGAATAAATAACAAAAATCTCTCGGGATTGCTGCAAACGCATGTCTGTTTATTGTTTACTACATTTCATAACATAACATCACAGTGGTACGCTCTTAATGGGTACGCAGATCTCTCATTTCACCGGTTATGTTCATGTTTCATGATGTTCGGATAATCTATTCTGGCGTTATTAAACAACTACCTTACTAAATATTGCCTATTAGGCAGGTACAACTAAAAAGTGAAAAATAAAAAACTACAAAGTGAAAAATAACTATTTTTAGAAGTCGGTGTCCATAACGCAATAAATTGGTATCTATGAAAGACACCGACTTCCAAAAATAAAGTTATTTTTCATTTTGTAGTCTTTTTAATTTGGAAGCCGGTAGTATTTTTTTGTTAAGATTTTTTTTAATTATTTGTAAAATAGAAGAAAAAATATTTTGTTTCTATCATTTTAATTAATAAATAAAAGCACATGTTACAACTCCTACAAAGTTTTTTATTTTAGTTTGGGTTTGTTGTTTGTTTTGAGGCGAGGCGGTGCAGTTTGGGTGTTGGGCGGCTTTTAATGAACTACAACCTTACGACCGCATTCATATATTAATCTACTTGTTGATACACAATATATTTTGCAAATTCAACATTTTGTAATTTACTGTTCAACATTTTGCAAATTCAACATTTTAGAATTTACAGTTCAACATTTTGCATATTCAACATTTTGAGAATTCACCATTTTGCAAATTCAACATTTAGCAAATTCAACATTTTCCAAATTCAACATTTTGGGATTCAACCATTTGAAAATTCAACATTTTGCAAATTCAACATTACGGTCCGGAAGGAAAATTCGTAAGTTTAAATTCAAGTTTGGAATTGTGGTACACCATTGTGTAGACTGCCAGCTATTTATTGGCACTATTTTTTAATGATATCAGTCCTTCGATTAATTTGATGAGTTTATGTTCACGTGGTGTGGGTTTGACTACCCGTATGGTACATAATTTTGAAGGTATTAATTTAAACATGGACATAATATCACAACTTGCTCACATCATAAATAATCAACTTATTTAAGGAAATCGTCCACTATTGAACATAAACCTCCCCCAAAGCATTGCTACTACAACTTATCCTGCCATCTTGCGTTGTCTGCGCTCATCGCATTCCCTATGAAATCGTCACTGATCGTGGTTGGTCATAAAAAGTGGGCGCAAGAAACAGGATTCGCCAGTACACTCACACATTTCATAACGCAAGTCTCGACAATTAATTTATTCAATTCCATTTTAACCAACCCGAAATAAAACATAAGACATTCAGACATTCTGCATTCAACAAAAAAGGCTAGAAAACAAGAAAAAGTTAAAATATTCACAAACAGAATATGTTTTATTGAAGGGAATTCATTTAAACGTAAATGTTTGATAGGAATCCCATTTGCTTTCAATCTGCGAAACCCGACGTATAAACACGGGTTGTTGACATGTAAAAAGATTTTATGTTTTGTACATACATTCTGAAATCGTCGGGAAAATATCTGGAAGGCTGCTTAAAGCCTAGTCCTGAGTGAACGCGCGGTAACTAGGGCGGCTGCCGACGCGGTTATGGTGCCACGGTGTACGCGAGTTGTTGTAGCGGGCAATATAGCCTTAACGTGTTTTCTCAGGGTAAAACAATAGACAATCGCACGCTAGCGAGGTTACTCCATCACAACCGTCAAAGTTACTTCAGTATGAACGCAAACGGCGTTTTCAAATGTTTCATACTTCGCGCCCTCAGCACCCGCGCAAGCTCCTCACCCTGCCCGAGGCCAAAGGTTTGAAAGGAAAATTTTTGAAACGGGACGCGTATATAACTGTCGCGTATAAAACGACGGATGTAGTTAATCCGGTTTTCTGAAAAACACTTAGGAAGATAGTGCTAATATGTCGAATTGAAGCCAAATGCCCGTTACTCTGGTTCATAGAAGCTGATCGAATTATTATGCGTAAGTAACTGCTATACCACGTTAGTGAAAGATGAACAATATATTATTTAAAATCTTGATCTAGAATCTGGTGAGTAATGTGTACCGTGAATATGAAACCGAAATGTATCTTGCTTAATCCCTAACACTTTGTTTTTTAATCGCTGATAGAATGATATTTGTCTAGTCTAGAGCAGCTAGTAGTAGCAGCTAGTAGTAGTAGAGAGTTTTTGTTTGTAGGAGGTCTTGCAAGGACTGATAGCATTACGAAAACTGATTTACTCATAGAAAACTACAATATCTTTGAGTGCCATAGGATAATAAATTTTATTTCGGAAAAAGTTATTAAGTAGATTTTTACCATGAGCTAATTGACCTTCAGTCGTCAATTGTATGTAACGGCTACAACATCACAAATAAGTTAAGTAACAATCCGATCCACAAACAAGTTACCTGGCTGGATTTATTAAGCTGGAGTGTTTAACATTTTATTTAGTTATTGATGATAACTAAATAAATGTGAAACACTATTTTATTTTCAATATTAAGTCGCTGCCGCTTATAAATCAAACCACACGTCTGTAATAGGTTTTCATAAAAATATTATACGACCAAAGTGTTAGGATACGAGCGTTTTGGGAATTATAACTTTCGCTGGACTCGTGAAAATACATTTATCATTTGCGAATTGGAGGAGTTGGGGTAGAATCACAAGTTCTTCCAGGTTAAGGTGTGGACATAAAGGATTGGAGTTAGTGTGTTGTTTATGATTAAGGGTTTCCGTCTGACGTTTAATTAATTGGTCATCAATTAGGCGTGAGAGTACTCATATTGTTTATAAAAATGACTATGGTATTAACACAGAAATAGGAAAGCCAATTGTTGCCTACATTAAGTCGAGTTATGCGAACAAATATGCGATTATTTTTATTCTACATTTATTGGAAATTTTGACACCCTCATCATCAATCAGTCTGTTAATGTTCCGACTGCTGGGACACAGACCTGCTATCTGTAAGAGAGAGAATGGGGCATAATTCATCACGCCGGCGCAATGTGGGTTGATGAATGTCACATGCCTCCGAATTTTTAGTTCTAGGACATCTCTCAAGCTGTTTTCTTCATCGATTTGAGAGCAGTGGTGATGAAATAATTTACACAAAGTAAAGCACCTGACTGGGTTTGAACCCACGACCTTTGACACGTAAGTCGGAGCCGTTACCACAGGGCCACCACTGCGCTGACGCCCTAATAGACCAAAAATTAAAGACATTCAACGATGTGCTGACTGTAGACCAATATTCAAACATTAGTAATTCGTAAACATTCTAGGCACTAGATAGAATATTTCTATTTACACCTTATCAAATTACAATTGGAAAATGTAGTCTGAATCGTACCAAAAATATATTCATGAAATCTTATACGTTGTGAACCAGCCTTACTCTCCTAAACCCTTTCTCAATAATTTTCCAAGGTTTTGCCTCTCATAGTATATTTTGTATCCATATTTTTGTCACAAGTAAATTCCCCATCTATACGGGAGACGGCGTTCTTACGTTTTCCGGTGCTTACATATCGGTAATCCTTGCTGACGCGGGGATAATATTGTATAGAATTTTGAGATGCTTATTGTAAAGCTAAATTGGGAGAAGCAGAGGGTTTGTCACATCGTATTAAACTTTGTTAGTTTCTACAGCTGACTCTGGGATCTAGAGAGCATATGAAAGTTTGTGAATAGTGTAGTTAGGTACAAAAAAGCATTTTTTTTTTCTTTATTTGTTCTGCAACCTTCTGTTTATCTATCAAACTACACCGTGTCATCTAATTTCATGAAGAATTGGCCCGAGGCAAAGCTGAGGAATACCAGAGGACTTTGACAAAGTGCTATTTTATCAGCGTTAACGATTGGCAACTGTCACTTTGTGTGTCCAAGTGGATTTTTTGCTCTGCCTGTCTGGGAGGCAGAAAACAAGAAAACGGTGATACTGGTAGTGGATGGGGGGGGGGGATACCTTCACTAGATTAGAAATATAGCTGTCGTTCAGATCAATGTCTCTGCGTCACAGCAATGTCAAGCTGTGGCCTTTTCAGAAGCCGCTGTATTTTGTGCCAATGCCAAATATCTACTTGAGAATGTTCAACTGAATGCTTGAGTGTATTTGATTTTTATATTTAACTGGGATAATACTAGATTACGTAGACCTACGGCACTGGTTTTATTAACGTCAATTAAAGATGATGTAAACCTCATCACACTCGTATTGTTGTGTATTTTCCAGCTACTACAGGCCGTCTTCCTCCCTAGCATACTATGCTTGCTTTCCGGTAATTTTTCTAACATCATTAGATTATATAATACCAGCATACAGATGCCTCATTCCGTACGTACGTGACGTAACTAAAGTTTTTCGTCTGATTAAACCGATTATTTTTTGTCCATCAATCGCTTTCGGTGCCGTTCCACGGTGATAGATAGATGGTGTAGGAGCAACTTGCAAGTAAAAGGGTTTACTCGATTCGTGAATATTTTTTCTTTAAATACGGTGAAGGTTTGTTTTAAAGTATTTTTTTGCATGTATTTACAGTTTCTTTGCACCAAAATGTGTTACAATGCAAATTTAATCAATCGAGTGGAATGCCGCCGAAATTTAAAACCGCGCCATCTATTGGCATCAATTTTAAATGATCCGTTCAAATAATCTTTGAAATTTGAATTAAGAGCCCAGTATTCCATAATTTTGTACTTAGGAGAGTTGATTAAACAAGAACATACAATTTTTATGTTCAATTCCTGAAAATGTAAATTTTACACACATTCGATAACAGATAGGTGCATATCGCGCCATCTAGTAAGATTTGTATGAAAAAAAAAATCTTTCTTAGAGCTGAGACCAAGACTTTGCATTGTTTTTCAAACATATTATAAAGAAGTCATAGGAAATTCCTTTTAGAATTCTTCGGATTGTGATGAAAGTACGCACTTGAAAAATTGGTCTTTGAAAGTCTCATATTCATGTTTTCATTCAACATGGTTCTCATTTATTATATCAATCAAATCGTTAGACCTTTGAAGTTACCACGCCACCAAGCCTATGAAGAGAACTTTTCAAAATTGCTAAAAAAAAACATTTAGAGGAAAATTTATGAACTGAAACAACTAGCATTGAATTGCGCTACCGGAACATCACGTTATTAATGTTAAAAAAATTTATCTAATGACGAACCTAGTTTTTATTGATAGAATTTGAGTCTCTTTGTGTAGAGCCCTTGAACGTAACTATCTGTCATGTCTTGAAAAGCATTATTTGCCTTGCAATATGCTTTTAACAAGCTTGAATCATTGGTGGTCTAAGATAAATACTGCAGGTTATACTGATAGTTTTATCACCTAAATTAAAAATTTCTGACGTCACAGGGAACCCGAACCCGTTCCTATCTCGCAAACAAACACCGGAGTAACGAAGGGTATTCCAGCGAAATCGGAAGGGTGAACACGTAGCCTTTATCCGACTCCCGCAGACAAGATCCACTCAGCACGGTTATTGGATGTACCTGGGAAAAGAAAAGATGGAGTCAGTGAAAATGTTGAGAGAGTTTTGTGAGTGGTCGCCCGTGGGTTTGTTTTATTTTGGCAATGGTTTTGGTTAACAGATTATATGGAAACTATAACGAACATTCAACCAGATTGCATCATAATGATCGTTTCAGCCGAAAAACCAAAACTGGACAAAGACCTTATTCAAGCATCGCCATGCCAGTAAAGCTTTTTTACAGATTTGCTCAGTTTTTTGCGGATGGTAAGCGTCGCTAGATATGCAGTCTTTTGACATTCAATCAGAACTATCAGCTTCAACAAAATTACGATCGCCATCATCTGTTGTTGGTGAGAGGTTGATAGGGTACTCATTTCAAACAATAATTGAAAAAATCTATAGTGAAGAGTATTTTAAGAGATTGCGATTTTGGACCGTAGGTCTTATAACATGGGGTTTATTACAACTGCTTGTGCATTGTAACGTTGTAAACCACAAAATAGAGAGTGTGCCGCCGCTTTCGTACTTTTTGATATTTATAACTAGGAAATTGTCATACAAAAATATTTAAAAATAACAAAAAACGCGGGTAAGCAGTCGGGTTTTTTTGTTATTTTTAAATGTTTTTTATATTTACATCATTTTAGTTACTATTTTTTTTTAGAAATAGGTACAATTAAACATATAAGTGTTATATATTTTTGTTTTCACCTCTTAAAACCCTTTATTTTGATACCCCACACGATGGGTTTGGAAGAAAAAAATAATTTGGGCCATCACAATATGATGCCATTTTTCTATTTTTCAAAATTATAATGTAGCCAGTAGCCAGCACACTTGCATGGTTAAGACGAATTGATTGACGTAAGAATCATCAAAATCGGTCAACGCGTTTGGTCTCTAGAACGCCACAAAGGAACAAACATACACACATACATACATAGACTGATAAACACATAACCTTCCTTCGGCAGTCGGGTAAAAACGAAACAATATTTTGCATTTTTTTGTCAGACAGACTAGTTAAATAATTGACATCAATCCACTTTGATTTAATGTTTCAAAGACCAAAAACTGACCTGTTACGACAGCCACAGAAATAAAGCCAGCAATTCTCTTATTTGGCGTAAATAAACCTAAGTCAGCATTAATACACGAATTAATTATTATAAAACAGAAACCCAAACTTCCGTAAACTCAATAATTTCCTCCAAGCGTGAAACTCATAACATCATTAGAGCAGAACATCGCGAGCGCGTTAAACATTTTTAAACCCAATTGCCTACGTCATAGATGTGACGTCATGTGAAATTTAATTAATCACATGGTTTCCAGAAGCCGTCTGCGTCTGTTTCCGAATGCCTGATGTTCAATTGATGAGCTTCGAATTTCGGCAAGTTGATATAGATTATGGATTGGTAATGGTTATGCTTGTGTTTCAGGTTCCTATCCGTCTTATTTTCCATGCAAAATTTGTTTGAATAGGTGAAAAAAGGCAAAATTAACTACTGATGTCCCAACAAGATTCTTAATGTATAGTTAGGGCCAATTGTTTCCCTCACAAATAAAACTCATGATATATTAGAATAAACTTAGTTTTATTACCTCGTTTCTATTTGCTGTCTCCTAAAATGATTTATTTATTTATTTTACTTATAGTTACAACGATACAAAGACCAATTACAATAATTAACATAGAAATAGTGTAAAACAATGTTGACAATAATGTTGTGATGTTCTGTTGTGTTAGCTTTTCTTTATGTTCAGCAGTTAAATAAAAAAATGCTGAATGCGAAGAGGTATCAATAAATGTACCTATGCCTCCTAATTATCTCACAAATGACTTAATTAAAACTAAATCCCTCTCCAACACATTAGATATTCAAATTAATCGAACAACTCCCAAACGGCAACAAGATGACTATACAAACACAGCAACAGATCATGCACGTCAGTTCGTCTGGAGCATCCCGAACAGTGACAAATTGAATTAATTATAAGTACTACCAGTTCTAGAATATGTCAGCCGTTTCCCTTAGCAAATTAATATAACTGTTAGGTATATAAAATCGGATTGGCGTAACATGTGTAATTTCCACACAAGATAGATACAGAAGATTGGATCCGTACATCTGCCACAGAATAAATAATAGTTAAGATATCTAGTCTATTCCCAATTTTAGTGCTATCTAGTTCCAGTCTAACTCCATGCAGAATACCAGTATTTTACATGGAGTTTCAGTCTACCTGAGCTCCTTAACTTAGTTACAGGTAAACAGGGTACTCCTTGGCAAGCCTGACTCTTAGTTGTTTAGGCTTCCAACCACCCGTAATTTCTTTCAAAGACCTGCAAATCTGCCATCCACGGACCGACTGCATGCCATCGACCGTTATTGCTTGCCATGAAAGGACCAATCAAGGACCTTTAAAAATACCAAAAATAGACGATGACGTACGCAAAGACCTCGCCTGTACGTAAAGCGAGTCTATGTTTGCGTTTGTATTCACACGTTGTATGGAGCTGGCCTTCTGTACCTATACCTTTTCTGTGACAGTAATTAGGAATTGATTAGGTTTTACGCCTAATTCACTTGAGATTTGAATTAGAGATAGGAATTATTATTATGTTTGAGAGTAATTTTGAAATCGTAATTTATATTAATAGGTTGTCCTTAGACGTTAGCTAGGGCAAAAGCTAGATAGGACTACCTACATAGTTGAAGTTAAAATGAAGTTACTTGTCAGGAAATTATCATCTCGACGTCGATGAGCACAGAAACATTTGATGAGCCAGTTCTTTTGCCATACTAAATTGTTTGATTCAGTTTGTTTTGTAAGATGTTGTTATTTGTGCATCATTTGGCTGTATTTTGTTTTCTTTCTTTTATTTTCGACGTTTTCGAATTTGTCAAAATTACATTCATCTGCCAAAATAACTCTTTTCAAAATTATTAGTAAAATAGCAAGCTGATAAATCTTGATCATGGTCACAATGGTTTTTTCTGCAATGAGTTTTAATAGAAACCAGGAACTATTCATGTGTAGAAGCAATTTTAAAAACATTGTGTGAAAACGCGCTGACCTGTTGTCACATCGCACGTGTTGCGGGAACATTTCATCGCAAAAACTCTGTCCCCTAGCCTAGGTATAACCACATAACGCGACAGGCGACAATGCCGGCCAAGCTGCTAATAACAGTTATAAATAACAAAAAAGTTGATTGTATACCGAAATCTGTCGATAGATAAATAAGTGGTAGTCAGTGAAGCCGCGCTGACAGACGGGCTGATTTTATGATTGCTGAGTTTGTAGCGTCAGCGGAATAAGTTTGGGTGACTTTTATTATTTCGCATGAGTTTTTCTTTACTTAATAACAATTATTCTGTGATTCAAAGGGCGTTCTGCACTCTTAATTTATTTACATTCATTTATTTGTTTTGAAACCAGATCGACTATTAAAATCACTGGCAATCTTTCAGCCCATTCATTATGAATATGGTGTAAATTAAATAGAAACGTAATGAATTTTATGGAGAAGATAGATAATTATGCTCTCTATGACACTCTTTAACTCAATCATAATGGGGTACCTATGTCAAAGCCTTTAAAAAGTAGGTACATTATTAACGGCCCTAAACTGCCCAAAATTAACTAAAACTCACCCAATCTCGACAACTCTTCAATTATCCAATTGATAAAGCATAATCGAAGCTTCTATTTCCGTCAGTACCCACAATACAAACCTACAATAAAAACACCGTAGCGATAATTCGGGGAAGCACAGTACAACGTGTTGAAAGAAGCCGGCGGGCCGGTCACTAATCACTGTAATCAAACAAATAAGAGGGTTTTGAACTAACTGACCTCTATGAGTATGGACTTGAATGTACAAGAAATTATGCTTCCGTTTTATTTTTATAAGTAAGAGAAAACGGTTTTATAAAAAAAAATCCTTTTTAGGTTTACTTACCCAAAGGGTAAAAACGGGACTCTATTACTAAGATTTCACGGTCCGTCTATCTGTATGTCTGTCCGTCTGTCACAAGGCTGTAACTCATGAACCATGATAGCTAGACAGTTGAAATTTTCACAGATTTTATGTTGCCGCTATAACAACAAATACTTAAAACAGAATAAAATAATTATTTAAGGGGGGACCGATACAAGAAACGTGATTTTTTTGTCGTTTTTTGCGATAATGGTACGGAACCATTCGTGCGCGAGTCCGAATCGCACTTGACCGGTTATTATAACATTTTAATTTATTTACGTTAAACGTCCGTCTTTTGGTAACCGACTTTTATAAATATTATGTGTACCAAATTACAACTCAATAGGTCCAGTAGTTTCGGAGCGATTTGACTGTGACAGACGGACACACAGAAATATAGACAGACAGATAATGAAGTGAAGGATATATAGGATTATAAGGATTTCGTTTTTTTTCCTTTTGAGGTACGGGACCCTAAAAACTAGCTTTTACTGCAGGTTCGCTCGCGTGGCCTATAGTAGACACAGGAACCGCATTTTTCGGGATAAAAGCCCATGGCAGACAGCAATAGTAACGCTTTATATTAGTGAAAGAATTTCCGTCATGGGAATTTCAATAAGTAATCATAAAGATTATCATTTTCAAACTTACAAGAGACCCGTACACGGTTTTTTCAAATAAATCCGTGTACCGAGCAAAAACCACCTTCAAAATGAGAACAAAATCTAGTCTTCCTTGTATTTGTTTATTTCTACCAGTATAAATTTTATTAGATAAAATGAATTGAGATAAGATGTCAAAGATGTTCATTAATCCACAACAAATTTAATAAGTACCGAATCGTTGAACACAAATAATGCTTTGATTAAGCATTCTAGTCTCAAGTCTTTCAATTTGAAGTTCAAGTATCAATATTTTTGTTTCTCACGCTGCCGTGGTATAACTAAAATGCCGTTAACCGACATCTGGTTTTGATACTATATTAATGAAAAAAAAAACTATCGATCTGTGTTTGCGAATTTTCAATACCTTGAATAGTATTGTATTGTGTGTAGTGTTGTATTTTTTTCTCATTAATATAGCATCAAAAGTAAAAAATCGACCAGATGTCGGATAACGGCATTTTAGTTCACGGCAGCGCGCTACAATTGTTTACGAGTCGCAGTAATAGAAATTGATGTGAGAGTAAAGTCTTGTTTTCAAGTTGCGACAACGTTTCACCACATTTTGCAAATCATTTTTGGTGCATGCGCGATACTTTTGCATTCCGGGTTTAGTGGGGAGTTATTTTCGAAGAAGAAATCATGTTATATGACATAATAAAAAAACATATTACGCAAAATGTAAAGAAATGTGGTCTTTATGTCTGTATGTTAGGTGAATTGGCGTCGGAAAACTCTAATCCACTATTAATTCTAAAAAAAACGTTTTGACAAATCATTGCAATAACGCATTTCTTACGCAAAGTAAAAAGCACTAAATGAGCATCAAGTAAACAGCACTCAAGTCCAAAGTTTAAGAGGTAGTTTGTACTTAAGAATCAAGCTCGCGAGCGATTCATAGCGCCAGAGCAAACAACTCCAACTTAAATGTAAGTTATCTTTCTGAGAAAAGCTTTATTATAGTTCAGCTTAACCTTTCCTTGGCCGGCCTTGACAGGCATAAAAAATGCTGAGATTTTAATAATACTAGTGGGTTGATAAGGGTACTTTTACTGAGGTAATGACTAGTTTGAAAAGAAAATGTATTGTAATTTAACTATGGGGAGACCTTTGCTCAGCAGTGGGACAATATAAACTAGTGAAAAAAACTAAAATAAATGTCATAAAAACAAGAAAACGATGTTGTAGAAACCTCTGTCTTCAGCACGAGTATCGGCGTTAAAAAATGTCTCGTTAGATTCTGAAGTGTTTCTTGTAATTATTGCTTTAATTTATCTACTATGTTTACAGTTTCTATAAGACTATTGCATATTTTAGTATGATCAATCTGTGTTTATTGCAGGTTTGTCGTCATTATGGACAAACGAACGATACGAAGCTGGTTAGAAGAAGAGAGTGATATTGCAGCTAGCGATATATAAGATATTGAACAGTTTATTATAGAGCTAACTACCATGACTCAGAAACAGAGTAAATATATAAAAATAGCACAGAAGAAACGGAAAACAGAAGCAGAAACAGAACAGAGATGGAAGAAAATATTTATGGAATAAATATTAGTTTTTCAAGCGGTGACAATATTCCTCCTTTCACATGCAATAAATGCATTCGTCCGGATCATCAAGTCCTAATTTGCTCATATTGTTATCAAAATGAATAAAAATTGTTTAATATTTTTTTTAATATAAATGTTTAATAAATAAAAATAAATGTTTAATAATAAAAAACCGAAAATATCTGGAGACTTTGTTGTTTAATTAATTAAAATATAAAAGTGTCATAATATTTTTAGTATGAAATAAATACGCAGTAATATTTAAACGCATTTTATAACATATTTTAATATACTAACCGAAACCTAAAATTAATGAAAATGGTCTCAATTTTCACCTCACGCAAGTAAAACACAAGAAAACGCGAGTACCGTAATTTTAAAAATTTTGTTGCAGGTGACAGTGTCCTGCCGTAAAAAGTTGACACACAAAGTTACTTTACTACAAAAGAGACAGTAGGACTAGGTACTTAAATAAAATTATACTCAAAGTTCTACATATTACAAGAGACTTGAAACATTTTAATATTAAATTCAAAACGTAAACTGCCACCCATTACAGCGTAATATGAAAACATTGTATCATCTAATTAGCACTTAACAGTGAGCTAGCTCAGTCGCGACTTTGTACGATTCATTTGAGGGAACGAAGGAGTTGCCATGTCAGATAGAAAGTAGGACAAGTCAAGAATATTCTGGATAAGTTTACTTCAAAGGTTGGAATTAAGACTTATATCTAAACGTTTCGTAAATAAAATAACAGTTACGGTGTTAATTTGGGGTTAAAGGAACATGAGAACTGCCAATAGTGACTTTAAAAAAAAAATCTTAATGGAAAATGGAAAATCTTAATATTCAATTTAATAATATAAATATCAATGAAGCTGACACAACAAAATTTCTAGGACTAATAATAGATTCTAAATTGAATTGGAAACCTCAAATAGAGGCGCTTACAAAAAAAATGAGTAGTGCATCCTACGCTCTGAAACGGCTAGCTGTGGTTCTCAACTCAGATGCGCTAATGACAGCTTACTATGGATTAGCCGAATCAATTCTAAGATATGGAGTCATCTTTTGGGGGAATAGCACGGACAATGAAATAGCGTTTCGGGCACAGAAAAGGTGCATTAGGTCGATGTTTAGACTGCAAACAACGGACAGCTGTAAATCATATTTTATAGAACGTAAGATATTGACATTGCCCTCATTATATATCCTAGAAACAGTAATGTTTATTAAATCCAATTCCCATTTATTTCAGCGTTTGTCTGATGCTGTCCCTAGGAATAGACGTGATAATTTCAAACTCTGTGTTCGCGGCGCTAAAACAACTCTTGTGCGTAAAAGCATCTTTTGTATGGCTCCCACCATTTTTAATAAATTGCCAAAAACATGGAAAACATTAAATATATATGCCCTAAAAAGTAAATTGAAGAGTTTACTAACTGAAAGAGCATATTACAGTATAGCAGAATTTATGAAAGAGGACAATTTCTTGATATGACAATGTTGTATTTTTTGGCATGTTATAGTAATCTATTGTATTTTATGGAGTAATTGTAATTTGGAGTTGACATTCATAATTATTTTCATTGACCAATTTATTTAATGACTAATTTGACATTGAATTGTATCAAAAACATTTATGCTTATTGAATTGTAATTATACCTAGTCTCTGATGAATAATGATGAAATGTAATTTTTGTGAATATTATCACGGTTAATGCACCATCTCTTCTAACCAATTTGTACGCCACGACATGCGGCTGAACATGTTAGAACTTTGCTGTATCCCATTATTACCTTGCATGCAATATTTCATGTACACCATGTTTCAACAAATAAAAATTTACTTTACTTTACTTTACTTTACTTTACTTAAAACCTCTCTAAATTCTTATAGCTCGAAACAGATGGGCTGCATTTAAACTGCACGCTAACTGCAAAACTGCAGTTTGAGAGCCAGTCTTTTGAGAGCAGGAGGGAAACAGGTATGTGTACCAAGAAAGTAATTCATAGTAGGTACTTAGTAATTCCATGTTAGATATGAAGCATTCCAGACAGTCAGCAGTTGTTACCAATACTTTTGAATATGTGCAAAAATCAAGGGCATCGAAAGAGAGTACAACACTGATTCAGATCAGTAAAAGTTTCATGTACCGATCTAGAAAAAGTGATATTATAACAGCGTTTACGATTGTCTTAAATCCAAAATGTTTGAATTGGCGCATATCAACTCAACAATATTACATTGTACTTTTGAATTTTTCATAATGGTGCAGTGATAAAATGTATTTATTCGTCTTGGTCAGTTCTACTATCACCATGGTGAATGGCTATGTTTTAGTCCTTATGGCTAGATGTTTACTGTTCTTAAATTTTGGAGTATTGAAAATCGTTATCGACTATAGAATATAATTTTACATTTAAATAAGCTATTTCACAGAATGAAAAGGATTTAGTTCATGAAATATAATATATAGGTATCTGTAATCGAAAAATGTATCAAAGCTGATTAACACAATTATTTAATAGAGCTTTAGTAATAATTACCTAATATCTCACCCATACCTATACCTATTATCATACAATTTATTGTTTTTGTTAAACGATAAAACTAAGTTTTAATGTGAAACACGCACGGTTAACTATAAAATTAAATAATTTATATCGGTACTTTTTGAGGTTGCAATATTATGTACTTACCAAATTAAGAGTCTCGAGATGTTTTAATAAAATCTTCATAAACAATATTTGCTCGAATTTAGAAAGGCTGGAGGTTAATTACCTCTGCCGTTTTTCAACGAGAAAATTGCAAATCGCTTACCGAGGCTGCTTCAGGGGCTCCAGTAGTTGCTAGAAGATTACCGTTGTTCTTTGTGGCTACCAATGTTCCAAACATCCAGTCAAACTATACACTGATGATATCTAGGCTGTTGCGGGATTATAATGTGCTCCAGAATGGAGATGATTTCAAAGTAGGAAGAACACCAAATTCGACACTCAAGTTGAGCATGCGGGCGCGGCGGGGCGCATGTCAACTAGTGGGAAGATGGCGTCGCATGGACATATTCAATTCGCAGCGAGTGTGGCGCCCTCTGAGTTTTCGATTTACGATGGCAAAATCGAGTGATTCGTGAGTGCAAGGTAGATGTCAAAGTTCTCCCAAGCCATCACATAGACTATTACTAATAAATATTATAATATAGGCTAATAGAGGGCGAAAATCTGCCACATCAGTCGGCTTCCAGTCTAACAGGATACAGCTGCGTAACAATATTTTGTATGGAGTGACTGCCTATCCGACCTCCATAACACACTGGGTAACAAGATACCCACTGGTTAGACTGGTGCCTTCTGACTGTACCCCCGTTCCGACTGCCAAAGATCGTGCTTACCGACGCAAGAGGAGTTTCGGTATGTAATGGATCATCTATTCACAGACCGACCACGAGAAACAGAAAACTACTACTACTAATGAATTTTTTTATATTATTTATGATAGGCTTGCGCTTGACCACTATCTCACCTGATGGTAAGCGATGATGTGGTCGACGATGAAGCACTTACTTGAAGACTCCCAGGAATTTGTTCTGTTCACTTGTTCCACAAACATGACGCATAAGTATGCTCTTATGGTAATTTGGAACATATTTTTTTAGAAGGATTTTTTGTTTTAGAGAACTTGGTCACAATTTAAACTAAGTAAACTGAAATAAATGAGTCATTATAACTTAAAGAATTGGAATTTTCAGGAAATAACATCTAATGTGAACAAATAGACAGATAAGGAACCCTAAAAAAAGACACGATTTTATTTTGTACATCTTATTGAAGGTTTATAAGTAGGTAATTCAAATTTACCCACAACTTATTCTTTACTAAAGCTGTTAGAATAAAGCCTAACTTATTCCTACTTATAATTTCTAATTCTGTTGAACCTAATTGTTCATGTTAGCTTAGGGACAACATTGACCTTTTAACGAAGTTTGTTTCTTCTCAAAACTAGAAAGTAAAAGGTCGACCTATTTTAAGGGATTTCACAACTTTTACTTTTTGACCGAATCTTTAATTCAAAACAAAAACTGCTAAAATTACTTTGAACGGCAGTCCGTTCTCATTTATTTTTAACCAACTTCAATAAAAGGCGGATGTTCTCAATTCGTCGGAATCTTTTTTTGTCGTCTAATTCATTAGCCATGGATAGTTTACCTTACTCCAGTGCCTAGCTCGAGTTATGATTGACTAATGCAAATAACCAAAACAAAATAAAATTAGGGATCTTTAAGTCAAGAATGAATATGTTATTTCTAGGCAAGCGTACTTCACCGTTGACCATCTCATTGCTTACCTTCAGGTGAAATAGTGGTCAAGCGCGGCCCTATATTAAATAAAAACAAATATAATAGTAGAGTAAAATAGAACAGCCCTAAAATACAATGTTAGTAATTGAAATGTAAGGAAAGGAGGATAATTGGCGAAAACTATATGCTACATTGGCTGAGTGATTATCTTTATATGCTACGGATTGTGCTATGATGTATTTATTTATTTATTAGTTTATCCTCGCACTGGAAAGCCTTACAGCAATTAAACCAATAGAGCACAATCTTACAATCAACTTACTATAAGTCCAGGTTTCCTCACGATGTTTTCCTTCACCGTTGTCAGTAATTAACCAAGATAAACTTGGAAATTACATATGAATTGAAAAAGTCACATTGGTAATTGGTTTATGCAATCAACAGAAGAATTTTCAGTTACAGGATTAAGCAAGCACACTTAATACATTTTATCAACATGGCAACCCTTACGTTGCAAGCACTTGGCTGTACCTACGGTCACAGGTGGCCTAGGTTAGCCATGCACATTAATGTTCTAAACAATTGCGCAATCAATTGCAAGTATCCGTAGCCAGGCTATATTGTTCCCGCCGCTTTAGTATTTTCTTTATTCATAGTCCAATAGCCTTCACGATTCGACCCGTACTGCTGTTCTGTAGACATCTTTGTCTACAGAACAGCAGTACGGGTCATATGTCCAACGAGAGACCTTCCAAAGTAATTAAAAATACCCTTACCTAAATAAATTCGAAAACAACTTTGGTACAAAGAAATAAATATATTATAATCTGGTCTCCATAAATCATACAATAATGAAACACATACATTAATCTATGGTTTCCGGAGCAGAACAGAGAAATGTAAAATAGTTGTTTTGTAACATTTTTGATGTATGTTTTGAGGTTAAGTCGTACTTTAGCGTAATGGCCAGCCATTTGTCATGTGTAT
This sequence comes from Orthosia gracilis, assembly GCA_947562075.1. Taxonomy (NCBI): domain Eukaryota; kingdom Metazoa; phylum Arthropoda; class Insecta; order Lepidoptera; family Noctuidae; genus Orthosia; species Orthosia gracilis. Next base: position 7,355,800 of record OX387266.1, on the reverse strand, counting down.
AGGCCGTGGCCTGGATTAGGGCCTTGCGGTAGTCAGAATTGAGTTTGGGGAATTGTGTATCAAAAAGAAAAGCCATTATAGACTCACAACCTTTAAACGGGAGTCTGTTGGGACAGACTTGATACAAAAGGTGGAAAACTGGGTGTTTTGGCACAACTAAAGGAATTGAATAGATTGAGTTGATTTATCTATTAAAGACTAGAATTATCTCTCGGGAACATAGATAGTACTAGGTTTAAATTTATCATTTGTGCTAATGTAGTCTATGGTCTACCTGTGTTCCAAATCTCATTAAAATTCGTTCATTCGTTGAGGCGTACTTGACGGACAAGCATCTTAACATAGGAAGGTAGTATTAGTAGTAAGTACTCCCGTTTCCGCACTTAAACTACTAACATAGGAAGGTACCGACTTTCATATTTATGCCTATTGCTAGGCGGAAGGAAGACTATGCATAATTAAAGCTCTGCCAAACGAAACTCATGCATTCACAATCGTTTAACAAACATGGCCAAGAAAATTAACTAAACGTTGAAACGGATGTAATGACATTAGAACCGCAAGGCCAGTGCAATTATCAAACAAAGTTACTAAGATAAGACCAATCCACATACACAGATGAATGTTAAGTATGAATATGACTTCCAAACTTCATAACGGCGTTTCGAAATCTTGGCCGTATAAATGGCCTTTGATAGTTTTAAGTCGAAACTTGATACAGAATTTGACTAACGATAAACCGAATTATTGATGACATTCAGTAGATCATCACATACATAACAATCATTGCTTACACATTCAAGACTAACAAAATCCGATAAAAATAACATCATAATATCTTCAGTACCAACTAATACCAGGCTCAAAACAAGTCATTTTCAAGTGACAACATGAAACTAAAATAAAAGAAGCAGTTCATTAAATCCCGCCAACCACGAAATTAGAATTAACGAGGAAGGTCAAGGCTCTTTGAAAACTAAGTTAGTATCGATGCCGGTGCTAAGCTTAACTGTTGGAAAATATTGCGAGGAAACCGAAATCCCATCAACTAACTGTTATTCATCATTTCAGCAGAAAGACGTCCACTCTATACATAGGCCTCCCCAAGTGTCACCACAACGACCGGTCCAGTGCGCCTCGCATCCCGAGGATTCCCGCGGCCTTAACCGGGTCATCGGGCTATCTTTTGAGAGGCCTTTCTTCGAACCGTCTTTCGTTACGCGGGCGCCACTCCAGAATTTTTCGGCCCCATCGACCATCCGGTCTGCGGGCAAAATCAACCTCCCCTCTGCTTAATTTTGGCAATTCTTCCGGCTATGTCGTTAATGACAAATTTGATACTAACCTGAGTGGTGTTGAAATAGTTGTTCAAGTCTTTCTGGCTGGAAAGGTGGTATTGATGAGAGGTTTTGAAAAGTTGAAGATAATGATGGACGGGATACTGACCTGAAAAAGAAAGAAAAATGTAAATTAATAATTTTAACAAAAAAAACGTTGAACGAATTTGTTGAGAGTTCATTTGGCTACAAAAGAAGAATAATGAGTTGGCGGCTGATATAAATAGAAGAAGTAATGCTGCGCTAAACCCTGCTAATATGGGTCGAAGAGATAATGTCCTAGCAGAGCTCATCAATTTAATTTAAATTAGAGTGTATAAAATAATAGTATTATTTCTAACTTAAGTTTTCTTTTATTCGGAGTGAATTGAAGTTTTCATTCATAGCATTACATTTTCAACTGGTGGTCATCTAATTTGTAAAGCGATAAATTGGCAAAATTTGTCATAAAACACTTCGACACATAAAACCTGCTTAATACAGGCGTTGTAAATGCCAAGCAAGCCAAAAATATAGTCAAAGGGTTCAAGCTATGGCAGGCTTTACTTAAGAGTTGTGACAGTCATGCCATCCGCCTTACGCACTTTTATAAATGAAAGTCATTCTACGGTGTTATTGTTTATGCTCAAGCGGTTTTGTGGGAAGGTATAAAACTTGCACGTCCTACGTCTATCTCCACATACTCTCTGTATGTGGAGATAGACGTAGGACGTGCAAGTTTTATAGGTGGAATCATTTCAATTATTTAGGTAGGTTGGATACTCTTTGTAAAAGTAGGATCTTAAGTTAACCTATACAAATTTAATTTTATGTAGAAACCACTAATTCTAGTATTGAAACTAGTCGCTCTTCTAGACTGTAGTGTTTGTAATCACGATTGCTGAGAGTGATTTCGTGGGTTTGAGCACCAGATAGTGTAATTTTCCTTTCGGAAATACTCTGCTGATTTAAAAGGACAGTCCTACCTATTTTTGGAATAAAATGTAAATCTACGAAGATTTATAAGGTCTGAGGTGACTTGTATCAGTGCAACTCACAGACATACAAACATTACATACTAAATGACAACAATAAAAACAACAGCACACACACCTTACGCCGTATACAAGTCGTAATGAACTCACATTAAAATGTATGACAGTACTTCTAAAGTCATTCGAATAAACTGGGGGTGATTACAAAATGTTTTGTATCTCTGTTCCATCACTACCTACTTTACGTTGCGCGATTTTTCTTTCTGGGCTTATTTCCAAAGATGTCAGAATTGATATGAATATGTTTCATACGGCAATAATAATGTAAAGTCGGTTTGAAAGTCTGTCTGTCTGTTTGGTCACGCCAAAATTTTACAAGGACCGTATTCTACTTCTATTAGTTTGTTTTAGTAGAGTGAAACAATTGGGCTTTTCGTGTTTGATTAACTGCATCTACTTGATCTCTAAGGAGGTTAAATTGTTAGTTTGTAGGAGGTAAACTCTAAAAGTATTGATCCAGTAATTATAGAAAGATAGTATCATCGCTGAGTGGCAAAAATTTCACGGGAGCAAAACCACGAGTCTGTCTTACTAATACTATAAAAGCATCAAGCTATCAAGCTATTGTACTGTTGTTTCGTCCGTAGCTCACTTGAATACTGCTCGCAGAATTTGGAATCCCATATATGCCATCTATATCTCTAGGTTGGAATCTGTCCAGCGTAACTTTACGCGATACCTGCAGTATAAGTGTAAAACCGGCAATCATAATTATGAGTCGAGATGCAAAAGGTATCAATTACTGCCACTTAAAGAGAGAAGGAGTATATCTGATATCTCTCTCCTCGTCAAGTTAGCACAATCTTACATCGACGCCCCGCAACTTCTCTCCAAAATTAATTTACGCGCCCCTACTAGATCTGCTAGAATACCCTTTCTTCTTCTTAACGTCCCCCGCTGCTACACAAATTACAGACAGAATTCATTCTTTATAAGATGCGCAAAGTCTTACAACAATTTGGTTGACTTTTCTGAACTTGACTTATTTACTACTAAGCCGAATGTATTCAATCTAATACTTACCAAACATTGGTTCGAATTGGTTCACTAACTGTTTTTCTTTAGCACTTAACTACGTATTATTTTTGACTGTATAATATTGTTTACGTACAGCGTCATTGTAATTTACTTTTCTTTATTGTTTTTTCTCTCCATCAAGCATGTTCTTCATATTTAGCTGTTTAAATGCGAAAACATGTAATTGGTTTTTAGTTGCATAATTTGTTGTTAAATTTATTGTTGTTAATACTGTTTGTTTTCCAGTTACAATAAAATAAAATAAAATAAAAATAAATAAAGAGAAAGAAACGGATCTGGATGAAATTTGGCACAGAGATTAGATTATAGTCAGGAATCAAATTCGCTGGCAGAAGCTAGAAGGGACATAATTTTAAGCCATTGTCACAACAAAAGATTTTACAGTGAATAAAGCAGAATCCACGGCTCTTTAAATTTTAATTCAATCATTTCTCCACTCCAGAACTATCGAATTATAAATAAACTTAAGCACAATAAAAAATAATGAAACAAATCCATAACTATAAATAATAACTCACTATTTGTGGTAAACCCTAATGAGAGCCCATAAAACCCTAAAAAAGAGATGTCTAGCTATACAACTCATACCCGGCGCGGTGGCTCAATTATGACATCACATAAAATTGTTATGGCGGCCATACATTGTAGATATGTGGTGTTAGCTCGAGGTAATTATAGGTACCTGATAAAGGATAGGAGTTTATAATAATTTCTATAGCCTATTTTTTTTTTGTGGCTGTAAACTTTATAGAGGATTATCGGGTGGATACAGCGCACATTTTATGCTCTCGGCCCCGGCTGCCATATGCAGATCTTTGACTGTTGTTACAAGGCAAGACTAAAGAAAGAAGTAGAAAATGTTACAACTTTTACAAGTACACAGCACGACATACTCCAGAACAAGGCACGCCCGTTTGGGGACTGAAATGTCGCGTCCGAAAACCACCATGTCCAACCACGCCCTATTGGTTTATCCCTGAAAATTCTTCCTGTTATCAGAAAGCCTTTGTAGATTGTGCCAGATATAATCAGGAAGCCATGCATATGTAGAATGAGCTCTGTTTCCTACCGCAAATCATTGGGGGCGCATACATTTGCATGTCGTTTGCTTGTGAGGGTGGAATTTACCACAGGACTATGGTTGAAGAATAAAGTGTTATGTCATGTTTCAAAGCAGATTTGTTTTCGCCTTGGAAAGTGCTATTTGTGTCTACGTCAACTTTTTTTTAAATCCAGCAATGGCTTCCCTCAAGTCCCTCAAAGTATTTACTCTTCTCCCGCGCTATTTAGGTAGTTAGTTTAGTTATTTCTGTATTTGTGATGGGTATTAATGCTGTCTTTCAGTTCAAGTCACTAGTTGTTCTTGTTAGAACTTTAACTAGAATGTTATTTTTTTTATTTTAATTGAGTTCTTCAAAATAGTAACTGATACTCGTCTAAATATTCTAAAAATACTCTCACACTCTTAAAGAATATAACAAAACTGCTTAATCAAAATCCGTTCCAAAACCATAGCAACTAATTGTTTATTCACTCGAAAGTGCTCTTAAAAGTCCTTTTATTCATACCAAGGCTTGCTCCTTTCTTACACGCGCCGCTCTCAAATCGTTTGAATTCCACTTTCCGAGAAACTCAATCTATTTCAATTGCTACAAAACTTTAATTAAAAATTAAACCCATTAACTTAATGAAAAGCCCAGTTCACTGGCCTTCAAAAACTACCATTTTAGATCCCAAATGTACCTTCTAAATTATAAAAAGATGGCTTGACGGTTCTTTGAATTAGTCCCCGTCGAATTCAAATAATTCACTTCAGGACGATTAATTTGAATACAATGTTCCCATTTGCGGATCTTCACGTAGGCACTTTTTTTCGCCATTCTTGAATATTTAACAAGCAAATCAAATCAAATCAAATCAAAATCAAAAACGTTTATTTCAAATAGACCAATTACAGGCACTTTTGAATTGTCAAATGTCGGTCGGTCAAACTAACAAGTGAAGCTAAGTTGCACGTTCCAAGGAGTAGATCTCTATGGAGAAGAACGTGCAAGAAACTCCATGGACACTCTTTTAAATAATATGTGTTACATATAATGTTTGGTTACATAAGTACTTCTTGTTGCTTCTATTATGTGAGCACAATGTAGATAATAATAAAAAAAAAAAAAAAATTAAAAGATAGGAACTGAATTAAGCCACTGGCAGCTAAGAGATGACCAGTCTCATCTGACGGCACCCGTTCACGAGCATGACGCGTGCATCAACCCCACTCAGCTCAACCATTTTGAAGGGAACCGAATGACCCAATAACACGCGCCACCAACAGCGAGACATTTGAGTGAGCATGACAAACTCTCAACTGCCATGCTCGCAATGTCAAAATAAAAAAAATAAAAAGTTGTAACCTAATAAAAATGCTCCATGGTACTTCACATTCACAAATTTGAAAAATAAAAGTGCTTCTACATTATACAATGCTATTATTTCTAAATATAACATGTAAAGAATCCTAAGTCCTATTGAAATAAACAAATGAAATAAAAATAAAACACTGAAAACAACAATACGAAAAGGGCAGCAGCATCTCTTCCAATATAAACTAATTTGTAGCTACAAATGTATGTGGCTGTGGAGCAGGACCGACATTTAGCCAAGCATTTTTATCAAGGAGATAATCTTCCAATTTATAATATGCTTGTCTACATAGTGTGCGTTTAATGCATGTTTTAAATTTTGACTCGTTTAATTGGAGAATTTCTAGTGGAATTTCATTATAAAATTTTACACAGTACCCCATAAAAGAGCTAGCTACTTTAGCTACCCTGAATCGAGGTTGATCTAACTTGTCCTTATTTCTAGTATTAAAATTGTGCCTATCACTTATTTTAGTAAAAAGATGAATATTTTTCCGGACATACATTATATTTTCATAAATGTATTGACAAGGTACCGTCATGATGTTGATATCTTTAAATAATTCCCTAAGAGAATCGCGCCTGCGAAGATTGTATATGGCTCTGATAGCTCTTTTCTGCAGAATAAAAATAGACTCTATGTCTGCAGCCCGTCCCCATAGCAAAATACCGTAAGACATGATACTATGAAAGTAACTAAAATAGACCAGCCTCGCGGTATGTACATCAGTAAATTGACGGATTTTTCTGACAGCATATGCTGCTGAACTAAGCCGTCCTGCCAGAGATGTTAAATGAGGACCCCATTGTAGCCTCGAGTCGAGCGTGATTCCCAGGAAAACCGCGTTTTCGACGATTTCTAGTTTCTCCTTGTTCAATATTATTTCCAAGTTATTACTTTTAACATTCGGTAACGCAAATCTTATGCACTTCGTTTTTTTTCCATTTAGTACTAAATTATTAACAGTAAACCAGTTTTGGACCTGCTGTAGAGCGTTGTTTACGTCATCAATACGTGTGGAACGTCTATTGATCTTAAATATTAAGGACGTATCGTCAGCAAACAATACTATATGTGGTTGTTTTTTCAATAAATGCGGTAGATCATTTATATACACCAGAAAGAGGAAAGGACCCAATATAGAGCCCTGTGGTACCCCCATTTTTATTTTTAAGCCCCGTGAATTTACACCATTTATCTGAACTTGCTGTTGCCTGTCATTTAAATAAGATTTCACTAGGCTTAGTGCAAGTTTACCTAATCCGTAATGTTCCAGCTTTAAAAGTAAGGTTTCATGATTAACACAATCAAAAGCCTTTGAGAGGTCACAGAAGATTCCAATAGCATCTTGGGCTTCCTCCCACGCTGCAAATATGTGTTTTAATAAGGAGACACCAGCATCAGTTGTACAACGTCCTTTGGTGAAACCATACTGCTGTTCGTGTAAGATTTTATTAGTGCTAAAATGAATAAGCATTTGACTAAGCATAACTTTTTCAAAGACCTTACTGAAAACCGGCAACACGGAAACAGGTCTTTAATTATTGGTGTCATTATGGTCGCCGGATTTAAAAAGAGGTATAACTTTACTGAATTTCATTACATCTGGAAAGACTCCTTGGTCCACACACAAATTAAAAATTAAAGCCAAGTATGGTGCTACGGTCTCGATTATAGATGTACAAACTTTAACAGACATTCCCCATAGGTCCTCGGTTAATTTTATTTTTATTTGCCGGAAAGCCTTTAGGACTGTCATAGGGTTTATATGTTTGAATTGAAATTCAGCCGAACAGCCTGGCACGTTTTCTTTCAATAAGGCAATTGAGGCCTTCGGCGAGGAATTTAAAGCTTCCGTTGTCTTAAGAGGTATGTTGGTGAAAAAATTCACAAACTCTTGGGCTACTTCTATGTTAGAATTTATGGGACCATGTGTAGTCTCCAATAAAAAATCCGTGTTTCGTACCTTATTTCTACCCGTTTCACTATTAATAACTTTCCAAACGGTCTTTATTTTATTGTCTGCCGATTTGATTTTTGTGCTAATGAAAAGGGCCTTCGCTACTTTGCAAATTTTTCTAAAGAGTTTAGAATATTTATTTACATACTTGTTAAAGCTTTCAGAGTTAAAAAATGGTTTAAGGCCATATAGTTCATATAGTTTTTCCCTACTTATCCTTATACCTTTAGTCGCCCAGTCACTAAATACAAACTTAGGGAAAACACTTTTTGACTTCTTTTCAAAACTTTTATTAAATTCATTGAGTATTACTGAAAAGAAATTATTATAAAATTTATTGGCATCATCAATACTATGGCCCAGAAAGCAAAGAAGTAGTAATTAAAACTTAACTGCTTGACGTCAAATAAATTGAATAAGTTTCACCAACAGTACATAATTTTATCCCTTGTGATAGGGACGGAATGACGCGAGATTGCGATGCGGGAAAAGTTTCGATATTCTTGCTCTGTTTTCCTGGGAATAAGAAAACAAAATTCAAAAAGGTAAAGAATTTTTTTTTTTTTTTTTTTTTAAACACGTAAAAAAGCTCTTTGGTCACGCAGTCTTTAACAAAAAACTTGTTTTAAGAATAGATAATTAGGTTTTACCTTCTTACCTATTTATTTTACTTTGTACATATTTATGGCAAACTGATATCTTACTCCGGCATGCTATATTCAAACCAGTAGGTAATGAAATTGTGAATTGTTTATGTTCAGAAACTTTGGACTAGGGCTCGTTTTTTTTAAATTATTTATTCAGTTACATTGTCCTACTGCTGGAGAAAGGCTCAAATATTATCCGCGTAGTCGTTCCTGCCTACAAGAGTTTTTATTCAGCTACATTTCGTATAAATAGTTTCGTGCATGCCAAAACCATAGCAAGTAGGTAATTTTAAAACAATTTCAATGTTCAATAAAACGCCGTGCATTTTGTCACCGTCCTCAATACACATTATTACAAAAATCTTAAAAAACCGTAGCCTCACCAAACATGATGCAGCATCTCCCTGACTACACGGATTACTTTGGTAGCGGAGGCAACAGACAGCAAAAAGTCTGAGCACACATCTTCAAACTCCTCTCTTTGCATAGGACTCTTACTGTATGTTTAATTGGTGACGTGGTTCTAGAAGTTTGTGCGGACATAAAGCTGACTGACATCATTTTTATTGGTAACAAAAGACGCCGTCATTTTAATTCCTCAGATAACAGCTGTTATCTGACGATCGAAGAATCAACCCTTAGTTGCATTTCGCAATCTCGATATAGTAACTAAAAGGTTAACGCCGCACACTGTAAGCGTCAGCGACAAGCAATTTGGTGCGGCTTTGGCATCTGCAAATAGCAATTTGGTGCGAATTTGGCATCTGTAGTGCTGAACATGGCTAAATGCTATTATTGCTCTCGCTAGCGTCACCAAAACGCGAAGTAGCATCAATGCAATCGCTGAAAAGCTATAGTGTGTTGAATAGCTTAAGTATCGCAACCGAACGCAGAGACGCCATGATCGCAAAATATTAGGTATTAAGATTGAAGATGTCTGTTAAGGCTCTAAAGCCTTTTGTTTATAGTTTACTCACGTGGTTTCTAATCTGGATGAGAATGTTATCAAGTTTCTGCACTTGTAATTAACTAGACTGTGATGAACTTGGGCAGATATTAGATTGATGAATAGGAACAAAATTATTGAAATATGCGACTTATGGATTATGTGAAGGCTAAAAAGAAATGTCAATAGCCTTAGAGATTTCGTGTAATGTAGGTTTTTGGTGCACTATAGTGGAAAAAGTCTTGGTTTCTGCATAGTTTGTTATGAGTCCTATAAAGTCAGCAGTGATCTGTGTGTGATGTGTGTTGGATCTGTTCAGATTAATTACCTAGGCTTGCAGGAATAGCAAGCCTCTTTGTGGTATGTGTGCAGTTTTAGAAAAGATTTGAAAGAAAAGCAACAACAATAAGGTATATACACATCTGGTGCAGAAAGAAATACCAAAAGGCAGAAGAGATGATACAAAATAAAAGTATGTAAGAGAATTGGACTACGGACGGAAACTTTTAGACGATGAAAAGCGGAGCAATTTCCATACAGAAACAAGAACATTTTGCAATTTAATTGTTTAGCAAAACATAGCATTTCGTCTTTACAGTTGAGCGCTCACAAAATGCAACAGATGAGTATTTTAGGAGTTCGGAATTTTGTGGTCCAAGTAATTATGATTAATGGTTAGATTTAAATAGTAAAATAGGTACGGTCGTCCGACAATTGGCTTATATGCATTCACCATAAAAGAAACACGGCTTTTTAATGTCTCGCGCACACGATCTCTTCCGAAGAAGAGCAGCAGATCGTGGGGCGCGTTCTATGACTTACGAGTATGTGTGACTAAAATGTGGCATCAGAAAAACGTGATTTCTGCCCTGTATGTACCAACTTACTATAAAACTCACTGAAAAACACTGAAGTTTTAGTTCCAAAAAATTAATGCGTTGTTCATATTTATTGGCAATGTGTAAGTATGGGCTTACAAGGAAACGGTTCAAGCAATCGTAATTAGGTATATGGTTTGTGGTCTGAATTCCTGCAATATCAATTACTATGGGTTCTATTTCACATTCTATTGATTCATGTTTTACCCATTATTATGAAGGAATTTTAGTTAATACAAAGTGACATTCTATCAGCGATCACGGTTGTCAAAAAGTTCAAAATGTATGGGATTGACGCGCGATATCGAAATATCACGTAAAGAAGCCCATTTTTGACTTTGCGAGGAATTCGGTGCTCTGTGATTCGGGGGTAAGTTTCTGCCCTATTTTAGACTCTAACAAGATTGAGAAGTCTAACACGCTTTTGCACAGAATTTTTGAATGGAAAGTTTTGACAAAGCCTCTAGCAGAGGCGTCGAGTCATTTCGGAACTCTGTGACTTATTAAGGGTCTAAGCCTAAAAGGCTTCAGAACTTTCCCTACATCTTTTTGACCTTAGCAAAGAACTTTTCTTAATTTAGTTTATTCTAAGCGAAGTTGTAAACAACAGCCTTGTTATAATGCAGGCCCGTACTGATAATTCATTAATATAAGTACGCTGACTATTCTGCAGAAACTTCTCCACTTCCTCTAAGTTGGCGAAAAAAATACTTATTGATTTCTTAAAGAGCCGCTCGTTACACAATTAATCTTTTTCCATCGCTTTTGGACTAAGTTAATTTAGTTTAACGACTTATAGTATGGAGCTTCGGTGAGATGGTTCATTTATTTTCTTAGCTTTAAATATATTATTTCCTTTTGGAAGGCGATTGCCAAATTTACGTTTGCACCGGAGCTTTTTATTTATATGTACCAGAAAAGAAGCACTCAAGTTACGACTGAGGATGGGCTACCCGATAATCGGGTTCAAATTCGGTGGATTGCCCATTTCTATTTATGACAACTTAAAATAAAATCTTCCTATCTATCATCAGTTTGATAGTTGCGAATTTGGACACGAAAAACAAATATTAGAAAACTACAAAAACAAAAAAACATCTTCCCATTTTACACAAAATTAATAATAAAACTCTCCGGAATAAGCATCAAACCAGTTGAGGGAAGCTGGCAACACAGCATTAAGTAAACATCGCCGCGTATTTTAAAACTCAAAATAAATAGTAAACCATAGTATAAGTGATGTGTATTGTAGTGAATCTTAATATACGTATCGAACTACACAAGTGAAATTGTTGGTGACTTCTATAAACCAAGACATGCAATAAAGACATTGTGTTTAATATTTGGACTTTTGAACGTTATTGTGCTTCAAAAAGTGCTAATCACGGACAAAAACAAGTATACTGGACCAATACAAAGGTACTCTCATCATTAGTACATTTAAAAACATAATAAGTGGCGAGTTAATTACTAGCAAATGTATATAAAATAATAAAACGGTTAAGTACAATGTTTTGTTTTAAAAAGTGAACTTTGTACCATAAGTGGCGCCCCTAGTAGTGAGTAGCGAAACAAATATTGACATTGACGTTTTAAAAATTTACATTAACATTAGGGTTGCTACTACTAATAATAAATACTTCATGGCAAACAGCGCCATCTAGTGTCAAGGAGCGGAAATGAAATTGACACACTGACCAGTGTTGCTAATATAAAAAAAATTGAAAAGTGTTGCTACAAAAAAACTTGTGATACCAGAATAAGAAAATTAAGTCTTTTGGTAGAAAATAAAAATATTCACTTATGTGTATTTTTGGAATTACTTAAAATTTAAATTAGGTACAATTGAAGCAAAATAAATTGACTTAAAAGAATGAATTTCTTTGGAAATATAACTCATCGAAGACAACGCACCCAATCGGAACCGGATAAGGATGACAGCGACATAATTTCGCAAACGATGGATTGTACCTCAAATTCTATGCCAGATATATCTGAGGACGACGATGATAACCGAATTACTATTTATAAGAAAGAGATAGAAGAACTGAAAAATCAATTGCTAAGTGCGCATAGGGCAATTGAAATATTATCGCTAGAAAATAGTGAGTTGAAGCAAAGTAATGACGACCTATTGGAAAAAAATAAAACATACAAAGTAATTGTCAGTAGTCCACTTAAGTCCAGAGTTCAAACACCAAGGAAGAACATTCATACTCCTTATACAAAAACGAAACAGACGCAGACATCGGAAAGTTTGACAAGAGCGCCAAGCGGACATGAAGTTAACATTGACGCTGGATGTACTCAAGGTGTCGCCTCATCGAATAATATTATTAGTGCAAAATCTCATGTTCCATCACCTCCACCTGTGAAGAATAACATTTGTATTTTGAGTAGTGAAACATCCAACAGAATACAAACATTGAGTGAAAGAACTCATTTAGGGAACTTTAATATGTGTCACTACCGTACTCCCAGATGCGGAATGAAATATTTGTTAAAGGACATTGATCTAAAAGTACGTAACTTCTCTCGATTAGATTATTGTATTATATTTATTGGTGAAGACGACTTTACAAAAACGCATAATTATATTGATTTTGTTACTTATATTAGAGATAAATTATTACCACTTAATCATACTAACTTCATAATATGTCTGCCAACTTGTAAATTTATGGACAATACAAATATAATGTTTAACAGCAGAATTGATACTTTCAACAATCTAATTTACATGGATGTTGAGACTTACAATTATGCATTTATACTAGATTCAAATCTTAATCTTCCATACACGTGGGATACGTATAACCAACGGCATGCACACCTGAATAACAAAGGCTTTATGAAAGTTTTGTCAGACTTGCATGATTTAATCTTAGACCTAGATTTTGTAAATACCAAAGACCATAAACACTCACAAGTTGGTTGCTCTCAAGAAGATAAAACTGACCTGCTAATATTAACAAAAACAATAGAGAATCAGTTTTTTCTATAACTATCACCTTACCATTCTCCATCAGAACATAGCAGGGCTTATGAATAAATCAGATCTGTTAGTAGTTAAATTAGACGAGCTTTCTGGTAGGGGAACAAAGGTAGATATTATTTGTATAACAGAGCATTTTATAGAGGCGGGCTATGAATGTATATTGCATATACCTAATTTCTGCCCAGCTGCCTTTTTTACCAGAAGTGTCAAACGTGGAGGAACTTGCATTTTTGTAAGAGCAGGGCTGCAATTCAGAGAATTGACTGATATTGCAAAACAGTCGATCTCAGGTGTTTTCGAATGTTGCGGTATTGAACTGACATCTTATAATATTGTTGTAATATGCATTTACAGGATTCCAAAATATAATTATAATGTATTTTATGAAAAACTGGACAATATATTGAGAAGACTTTGCGTATCTACAAATAAAAAAAATATATTAACCGGAGACTTTAATATTGACGTGTTAAAGAGAAATAAAATCACAATAGAATTTGAAAACTTTCTCTTGCAATATAATCTCAAATTAGAACTTGATAAACCAACCAGATTGGCTAGCAACTCTTGCTTGGATAATTTTGCACATTCTTACCGTAAAGGTTGTAAAGCTGAAATAATAGATTTACTTCTATCTGACCACACATCACAACTACTGCAAGTTCCTATTAAAAAAACCTGTATGATTAAATATTGGAAAACAACTAAGCAGGAAATATCAGTAGATAACTTAATGAAATTTAAAAATCATCTTAAAAACCTAACTTTTCGACGAGTATACGAAGCTAAAGACGCAAATGAATCCTACGAAAATTTTATAGATGACTTTATATTGCTATACAAATTGTGTTTCCCAGAAAAAATAGTAACCATTTATACTTGTAAAAAAACCAAATGGATTTCGAATGGGATAAAAATATGTAGCAGAAAACAGAGGCAGCTACTTTGGACATATAGGCATAATCCGAACACAAAAAATAGACTTGCTTTTAAAAAGTATTCCAAGCTTTATAGAAGAATAGTAAATCTAACCCAGAAGGCCCAAAACAACCACTTCATAAAGACGTCTCAAAATAAATCAAAAGCTGCTTGGCAAGTTATTAACAAATCCAAAGTATGTCTGCCGCAAGAACCAATATTGACCATACAAAATGATAAATCAACTCTTACACATCCCCTTGACATTGCGAATGAATTCAATAAATATTTTATAGAGATTATAGAAAATAATTCAAAAACAAACGTTAATAATACCCATTAACAAATTCGTGTAGAAATGTTATTGAAAACTCAACTTCGCAGTCTCTATTTATGCTACCTGTTTCAGATACTGACATTATAAAAGTGATAAGTAGCTTAAAAAATACTAGTACAGTGGGATACGACGGTATTTCAACTAGAGTAATAAAAGATGTTAAGGAGGTCATAGCGACACCGTTATCGCACATAATTAATCTTTGCATTTCCAATGGTATATTCCCTACTAGTCTTAAGAAGGTAGTTATTAAACCCATTTACAAAAATAATGACAAGACTGATGTTAAAAATTACAGGCCTATTGCAAAAATACCAGTTTTTGCAAAAGTTATTGAAAAAATAATATATAATTCCATTTACACGTATTTCGAGAAGTTTCAGTTATTTTGCAATGAACAAAAAGGATTTAGGAAAAATACTAATATTAATATGGCACTATTTGACCTGCTATCAAGTATAATGACTTCTGTGGATAAAGAAGTCCTGTGTGCTCCATCTTCACGGATATGTCAAAAGCTTTTGACTTCGTAGATCATCAGATCTTGCTGCAAAAGTTACACGGCTACGGCATTCGAGGAAACATTCATAAACTCCTAGAATCATACCTAAGTGATAGGACACAATGTACTGAGATTTCCAGAATTTGTCCTATAAGCAAATCAGAAACTACATATGTCTCTGAAGCGAGATCCGTGAAGTATGGTGTGCCTCAGGGCACTGTACTCGGGCCCCCACTTTTCTTAATATATATCAATGATCTCCCAAGAAATTTGAGAAACAAAATGGTACTTTTTGCAGATGACAGTACGGCTATCATAGAATGCACTGATCCAAACGAATATCGAAATGAGATTAATAACTCGCTAAATAACATTATTAATTGGCTAAATAATAATAATCTTGTGATCAATTTGAATAAAACTAAAATTATACAGTTCCATCAACGACGTGAGAATCCACCCCTTAACATTACCTACGATGAGTGTAAAATAGAAGAAGTTACGAGTGCAAAATTCTTGGGCATAACTGTAGACCATAAGTTGACTTGGAAACCTCACCTAGAAGTGGTTTGTAAACGACTGAGTAAATCTGCGTATCTATTATTTCAATTATCTAAGAGAGTTAATTCTGAGACACTGTTAACAGCCTATCATGGACTTGTAGTCTCTATTCTCCGTTATGGTGTTATTTTCTGGGGGCATTCAACAAATAGGGAACTAGTATTTAGGATGCAAAGAAGGTGTGTAAGATCCATGTGTAATTTAAAGTCAACAGATAGTTGCGTTCCCTACTTCAAGAAATTAAAAATATTAACGTTACCAGCTATATACATATTAGAAACTGCATTATTTATAAAATCAAATCCACATTTATTTACAAAATTTTCAACAGTTAAGAAGACCCCCATTCGGAGTCAATATGAAAATCAACTATGTACGTTGAAATGTAATACTGCGTTAATGAAAAAGAGCTTCTTTGGTGTTGCACCAAAGATTTTTAATAAAATACCTGATGCTATAAAATGTATGCCATTAAAGAAATTCAAAAAGTGTCTTCACAAGTTATTAGTTGAGAAATCTCATTATACCTTGGATGACTATTTTAATGATAATACTATTTGATTAAATTATGATATGATGAATTGTGAGATTATGTAATTTTATAAATCTATATTATTAATGTTGACTTGGATGACTATTTTAAGTTTGGATGACTATTTGATTAAATTCTGTAATTTTATTAATTCATTTTATTAATGTAACGGACGAATAATTTCTCGCATGTTCTTTTGTTATGATCTTCTTGTGTGTGTTTTTTTTGCTTTTCTTTCTTGTAGTGGACATTATTAAATTGATTATTTTAATGTATTTGTATAAAATTGATAGAAAATTTTGTTAACTTTGATGAACCTGACTTTAATATTTGTATGTCAACAATGACAAAGCATAGTGCAACACTTATCTATTTAAGACCTTGACATGTATGATTAATGTATATATGTTCTTCACCTATGTTTTACAAATAAATAATTCTGATTCTGATTCTGATTCAGTACAATTTGCAACTATCAACAAGATGTTTTACTAACCAAATTAGAGAGCAATTTACTTCTGCTACTCAGTTATTAAACTTGACACTAGGAAACAATGGCGTTCTCACTAAAAGTGCGAAAAAATTTATTTGCTTCTTTAGAAAGCTTAATTCTCAATCTTAATAATGGCAATTAAGATTGAAAATCGGTCTAAAAGGTGAGATTCGCATTAATTAGTGGAAATGTACGGTAAGTCCCAATTGTTTTTATTGAATGTCGATAATTATTAGAGTTTATTAAAATACCAGTTACTTAACTAAAGAGATTGTTGCTCTGTTGTTAATTATCGGGTTTATTTGTAAAGGTGTTTTAAATTAAAGAGGTTCGTCAAACTTGTGAGGTTACATCAACTTATTATTGGAAATAGTTTACGTTGACTAAATTTAAATGATCATCAGGTTGTAAAAGATGATCTCGCATGCAGCAGATTCCCACAGTCTTAACCAGATCATTGTTCCACTTAGAGGGAAGCCTTCCAACGCTGCGCACAGGACCGATCGGTAAGGTGAAACTTGAGGAGGCTTATATCGAGCAGTGGCCGTCTTTCGGCTGAAATTATGATGGTGATGATGAAAAACTGCACATGCAGGTTTAAAAGCTCGATTCAATTAAGATTGAAGTTTCAGTAAGCAATGTTTATGCCAATGACTTTGAATTTCGTAAAGGACTGAATTTCCCAATCATCAGTATTACATTCTGAATATTTAAAGAAAAAACACAAAGCACCAATAAACACAAAAACCTTTCCAAAATTAATCCAAAATAACACACCCATTTGCGTCTTTCTAACCGAATATCTCCGGGTAACCGAATCTTCAGCTACCAGTTATTCTTCGGAGATAAACCGCGAAGATTTTATTACGTTTTGTATAGAAGTTGTTAAACCGCGCTATAAATCGCAGACACATTAACTTAGACTGTTGGAATTGGTTTCTGTATTTAGGTGCGATATTATATGGCTATTCTGTATTTTTCTGGCTATGTGGAGTGTATTGAGTTTTGAGTCTATCTTAGTGATTAAATTTATTATATTCTCTCGTGAAATGTTTGAGAACAATTCTAAATTAAATATCACACATTGAAGTCTCAGATCTATTGTGTAGAAATTGTCCACTCAGCCAGATTTGGCCAGTCTCATGTAATAGATGGCGAGCCTATTGCTGTCCGACTTGAACTAAAAGAGAGCAGCGGAATACCAGTAGGTAGCTTAAATAGAGGAACTGCCTATCTGATCTCTAAAACAATTAACTAGCAACCCTTCACCATCTACCGAGCATAAACCAGACTCTTACTGGGATATCCTTGATTATGTAACCCAATAACGCTTTTCCCGACCTATTCTTTTTTTTTTCGTTGGTCATTATCCAATGACTTCTCCCGCTCCGACCCAGACCTAGGCATCGCCCCTGGCGGACCCTGTCAGTTTTTGCTGATATCTCTTTAAGGCGCGCGTGGAACACTACGAGCCATCGACTCGGCCCTGGCCCTTATCGGACGGGAGAACTACCCATTACTCGCCGTCCGCAAGGCCTCGCCTACGGTGGCCGGGAATCGGCTTGTGACTCCCGACGACCAGGGCATCTCCGTTGCGTCTCCCTCACGCGTTCTGCTTCCTCCATTGCGAGCATTACTGCTTAGCAGATGGTGGTGACAGCTTCCCATGCCCTCTCGCTCCGTACTATGGCCTGAATCAGGGCCGGACGCAAGAGATTGCCACCGCCGATCGCCTCCAAAAGGACACGGCGTTGCTCCGCCCAAGCGGTGCAGACCTCCACCGTATGCTCTACTGTGTCTTCCGGGCGATCCGCACAACGGTGACACCCGAAGCCGTATTGCGTAAGAGTTCAAACCCTATTCAACCGACCAAATCGACCAATCACATGCGAGATGAATGACGCGATGTGGATTTCCGTTTTGTGTGATTGGCCGATTTGGTCGCTCCAAACGAATTATTTTCAATGCCCATACGGAGTCGATGTGCAAGTTTAATTTGTTTAACTAAGCGACAGGCTCAATGGTGTTGTTGACTGATCCGAATATCACGTGTTTTGATTCCCTTCTGTATCGTGTGGAAATCTTTAAGCGTTTTTGAGTTTATAAAGTGGGTTGAAAGTAATACGTACCTATAAGTTAGCAACGTCTTTAAACTCATTCTAATGTTAGAAAACTAAGTATAAAATATCTTTACCTAACAATTTCGTGACGAACATTGCAATAATAGAAATCTTGACCCGATGAACTGTCTAAAATTAAAATAGCCGCAAGTTATTCAACGAATACATTTTTCTGGCTATGACGTCAGTCTTCAGGAGTTTTAAACATTTCATATAAGAATCAGTTTTAGTTGTGTCCTTTCTTAGACTTTTGTTTGAAAAAAAAGTCTAATTAGAACGACACGGTTGGCGCAGTGGTTGAGCGATCGCCTGCTACAATGCGTGTCGCGGGTTCGATTCCCGCAACAAACAAGTATTTGTATGGCCTACAGATAGTTTTTCCGGATCTGGGTGTTTGTATGTTAGTTTAAATGTTTGTAAACGCACCCACGATACATCAGATATTCCTAGTGTAGGGCAACGTTTTAAAAAATAATAAAAACGTGCCTTACTATATAAATAAACGTAATTTACTTCTTTTCCACATGGAAAGTGTTTCACAGTCAACTAACCCTTCAATAGATTAAAACTTATACCAACGGTCACTGTACACCGGTACGGAACCAAAAAGTATCAACATACAAACAGCTCCACGGTTTCTATCCGACCAAATAAAAAGATTTAATCCCAACTTTCCTTATTTTTACGTTTCGTCAACTTTGGACTTTCAAAAGAAATCTTCAAGTGTAACCTGTGGTAATATACTAACGCTAATTATAAATCAGGAATGAGAGAAAAGTCCGACAATACTTGAATTCGGGCTATGGAATGGTTAAGTACTTGTCTTGATGACGTGAATTTCTTTGATCACTAACTTGAATACACGTTGAGTTTTGCTATCCCTTTCTATGTGTTAAGGTAGAAAAGAGATGTAATTAGTCTAGTGTTTTCGAGCGTGATTGTTTGTTTAATATGTTTTACTTATTAATGTTTTGATTAAATTAAGCAAGAATCTAATTTTCGCTGTAAAAGTTTATCTTAGTTTCCAATTAAATTATAATTATATTAATGCTGTGTACTCCGAATTGTAAGAGAAACTCTGAGACCTAGGGCCAAATAATTGGATTCTTTCTGAGAATAGCACTCAGCCCTAGGGTTTTTTGTACCTACTGATGATTAAGTTTCAATATGGTTTTACTAATAAGACCTAACAAATTTTCAATGGGTCTACCTTTCATAGCAGAACTTTTTAAGTCATAACATTACTTTGCATAACAACGGATAGCATAAACTTCATTTTGCTGAAAATCATTTGGCATACACTCATTTATCATACATTAAAACTCATAATTTTGTATGTCAGAATCATCTTTTGGCATAAATTTCATATCGATAATCATTAAAAAGCAGAACCAGCATATCTCAGAAAGTTCACAGTCAGACTCGTCTTTTGGCATACATTTTATATCCGTAATAATTGAAATACTCATCTATCACATTCCAAAAAAATCATAGTTCATTCAAAAAATCTATCTCATAGAAATGCCTACTAAAATTAGTAAACAATATGATAAAAACTATCTAAATAATTAAATTGACCGGACTTTCTGAATAATGTCCATCACTTATTGTGCCGGGTAATAATAAAATGTGTTTTTTTTAAATATTTTAATGTTGACATTGGTTTTAATATAGAATACATAAGTACGATTAGTATTTAAACAACAAAGTCGAGGGAGCCCCGCTAAGCGGGGCTCCTATTTCTGTCTGCAATGTCTAAAGTAACCTAACCTAAACTACTTCATTGGCCATAACTATCATATTGCCCAACCGTTACGATATAAATAAAAAAGAGGAACAAATATTATTTGTGCATACCAAATATTAATTGAGTACGTTTAAACATAATTATCATGTTACCTTGAATTGAATGCAGTTCAATCAATCTGCCTAGCCTTTTCCCAAATATATTGGGATCGGCTTCCAGTCTTACCGGATTCAGCTGAGCACTAGTCTTGAATCTATTAAATCTCCTCTATTAAATCTTTCTTGAATGCAGTTCATTTATAATTTATTTGTAGATCAACTAATATAGACGCAATAATTAATATGAAGATTAACAAAAAAAAACGACATCATTTATTTCTAAAAGTGCTCATTTACAATAGATCAATTAGATTCTAGAAGATCAAATAATATTGGCCCATAAAATTATTTCAAATGAATTTCTGCCATCTTCATAATATGCCAAGTCATCCATTTAGTGTCAGTTTAGTGTGATTCACTGATGTAGATATTCGTCATCGACATCAGTGGAACACATAACATTGCTATGCCTATCCTGTCGGGAAATAGGGACGCGATATCTAAATTTTTGATGACCTAGCTCGAAATCAGATTGGAAATGAGGTTGCCACTAGCAAATATGATGCAAATGATGCAGTTAGCCGTATTACTAGCAGGATTGCGGAAATGTAGCCGAGCATTGGATCGAATAGCTAATTAATATGATAAGGTGATAGTAGGCAGGCAGCTCGGTGACACTGATCTGTGTGCGATACACATTTAGGTGGCGGTTATGAATTTGAATTTTAGGTAATGATATGGCGTTTCCTGCATTGTGTTCACTGGTGAACTAAATACGGTTTCTGTGAAACGTTCTCAAGACTTCTTTCTCAATGCGTTTTGGCAATTTGAGAATTAGACTTAACACTAGTTTTTGCTAACGACTTCGCCCGCGTGATGGTTGTTTATGATTCTAAAGGAACGTACTCCTACTGGGATAAATAGAATCCTAAGTATAGTCTACCCATATTTCAATAATATTTAACAAACATACAGTTTGTTTACATCTTTAATATTAGTAGAATTATAGAATAGCAAATTTTTCTTACGTTGTTTTCCTTCACCGGTTCTAATGATGTCATAGGTCCTAAACTAATTATGGTTAAGACCTAGCCCAAATGGCGAACTAAGTACAATTGTATTGATTGTTTATGGTACTATCTAAACACTTAATTCTATTAATACCACGGTCCACCTGTAGCACGGATCACAACTAAATAATAATTTATACTTGTTTTATGCTCAGATAACAGCGTTGCTGGTACTTGTTGATTAATTAAAGGCCCTGAGTTATCTAGCCACCTGCTCATAGGTACCTAGGTAATAAGTGTGAATACTAGGGCAAATAAACAGATAGCCTATGGCTAGGAATCCTTGGTAATTAACATATTATTGTATTTAATATTGCTTAATGCATTCTGTGGGATTTAAGTGCTCAAGATTATGATTGTTTATGGTTTCAAGAATTGACAAATTTCTTCATAGTATGGCCGAAATGAACTACCTACTAAACAAATAATTGCGCGACATGGTATTCGGAATTCAAATGTCGGTAGTATTCGTGCATCTTCGTTACTGGTCATATCCGAATTATTTTTGGGCGTAAACTGTTAATTCTGTCGAACAATAGACAACAGACTTCATATCAGCGATAAAGACAAAAGTAAAATATACCAATTTTTCCATCGGAAAGATATTTCATCTAAGTAAATCAGTGTAGCCCTGCGTGTTAAAGCCGTAAATATTTAAGACTATCCAAACATCCGAGAAATTGTATCAACTTTCACATATCTAATATTAATGGATATCTTGGTAATCGTCATATCCATAAATAGCAAGTCATAATTTATTTTATTTCTTCACTTATTTGGACAAATAACTCGATCAATTAATAAACTATTTAGGTCAAATATCGATTAACTTACAAAAGAATTTCAATTAAGATACGTGAACAAATTTTAGTATTTCGTTTAAACATATTTTATCTATTCAACCATTAATGGCACGTTTCTATTAAAATAATTGTTAATGTCTTTGTTTTACAATAGTTAACTTGAACTAATAAAATAAAATGGTTTATATATATTTGTTTGTGAGTTTGTAAAAGGTAAATATCTAGGTAAAGGTATAAGAAGAAACCAATTAGATAACGAAAATTCTTTAATTGAAAGAAAACCACAGATTCTATGAGATGGGCAACGGGAGCGAAGCCGCGAGAAAAGCTAGTCATTTATAGAATTAGTTAACGTTTAATATATACATTGATCATCCGGTACCTTTGGTCGCACGCAAGCGACAAGATTCCAGCTTCATGTAACAACGAACTCGTCAATAAATTAAATCGAAACTATGCGGGTTAACTTAACTATTAATGTGAGTCATGAATTTAATTATTTTAGGTTGAAATTTAGTTTTTATTAAAATTAAAACTTGAATGACGTGTTGATGCGTCATGTGAAATTAAATATAATTTATGTAGCTTAGTACTTTTTAGTTCATTAAAAGCTTGTATTTAGTTTGAATTTAACTTAAATTTTTATTATAATTATAAAATTTAAAATATCTTGTAAGTTTGATAATAATGATAAGATTGAACAATGAAGACAAACTGAGGACAGCAAAAATGGAGTAAAAACATTACAGAAAACAGATGCAACAAAGATAAGAAATATCCAAGCAAAAGACAAACAAGTAATATAAACAACTCCATATGTCTTCAACCTGAAGAATTTACATCATTTACACACAACATTTACATCAAACAGTTATTCTTCATTAAATTGCTGAAGAAAAGCAAAACCTTTTAACATATTATTTATAAGCTTATTTTTTTAAAGATTTGCTCACACATGCAATTATATGCCTGGAAAATAAGTGAAATATCTTTGGCTAGCGGTGCCATTCGTTGTGGAAATAACTTTCGTCATTTCGGTAAGTAATAGGTACATTGTTCTTTGAACTAACTAAAGGAGAGGAAAAAGAAAATAATATAATGATGTGTATTTTTATTTTCTTTATGTCTGATATAGTTATTTGGCTTAATAAAGAGAAAGTCTTATTATTTTACGTTTCATTTGCGATTGTATTGATGTGTGTTTTTATTGGTTTGGGATTGGAAAAAAAATGCTATTTTTAATATCATTTTTTTTCCTTCCTCTCCGAGCTTTTATGAGAAACGGTGTACCCATATATGGTTATCTGGTGCCATGCGGGCTGACAGCCTTACTAACCAAGCATTTAGGTTTTCTCGTTAGTATTTTTATCACTATGAATCAAAGTCGACAAAAATACGTAGCACAGAGAGTACCTAGTTATTATTGGACATAATGGTGCCTGAAAACCCGCTACAATAATAATTAATTATTTATTCTAATTTTGACAAAACATAAGTCTTTTTTTACGTTAATCAGAGTTCGATCAACTATAATTTGCAAAATTAAAACTCTTGATAGCATATTGCATAACACCAACCACGTTTCGTAGTACAGTCCAAATGAGTACCTACTATGCACGCAAACGCTACATTCCATAAAACAAAATACTGCTTTACCTGTACAACGGACATGGTGCGTTTACACCATAGATGAGCGGAGCGGAGTAGCGAGGAATATATCTGATTTCAAGCAAAATGGTGCATAAATTGTTTAAATTTCTAAATAGCTTAGATTTGGTGGAAAAGGGCTCAATAAAGCTAAGTTTTGTCACTGAAGGGAGAATTTCGCGCTAAGAAGCTTTTTGGAGTTTAGAAAATCGTTATCACTGCTGGAATATACATATGTGACTTAGTCCTAGAGTTTAATAAGGTATGTTAGCTAGTGCGGCCGCTACTAATAACAATGCAACTCGCATTTCGCATCTACAGTTACCTCGTTCAGAATTCAGCCATAGACGTCTTGCACGTCTAAGGCTGAATAAGGCTTACTCTATTTCACATAGAAAACGTAATGAAATATGAATTAACGGGTACAATTTTCATCTTTCACGTTATGCTATGAATGGTCTGTAATTCATGGAAACAGTTGTTGTAATATAAAATAAATGGACTGGTTGGAAACGGATGGTGTTGGGAGGTCGTTATACTCTTTTTGTTTACTTTGAAACTGTTTTTATATTCATAGCTTATCTAGTTTTAAGTATATATGGCTGGATGGCTTTAAAGTAGGGGATCATCACAAAAATTATGGATGGAGTCTGTGAAGGATGATGGGGCTAAAGTATGGATGAAGAATACATGTTGCGCCAACCTCAAATAAATTGGATTAAGGGATAATAATGATAAATGTTTTTTTTGCCATTTTGTATTGGCTGGGGTGTAAATGAACGTTCTCAAGGTATGCATGGTAGCTTAAAGGTACTCAGATAGCCAGGCAGCAATGTCAGAGAGAAAAATCCGAAAACACTTTCTCTGACCTGGCAATTGAACCTCATGCTCGACGTAGCGTAGCGCCTACGACCACTACACCAACGAAACAGTCTATTAACAACAATAACTTTTAAATACCTATTTGCAGGTTCAGCTTATAAATACCACCAGTCATGTTAAACAAACGAACTGATGGCATGCGAAACAAAAATGGCGCCCTATCACGGCATTACCTCATAGCAAGACAAGGGCAGGTAAATCTTAATCAAAATGGTGAATAGCCCTCCTTATAGTCTATGAAATAGGATGATTGTCGGAAAAGATGTGCTTATTGGTAAAATCAAATAGTCTAGTTTCTACCAACTTTATTGGGTCGGCTTCCAGCTTTATTGGGGCGGCTTCCTCCCGATAAATAAATTAAGGGACTCATTCAATCAAACTTTTCTTTGTGAATTCGTTCTTTCGTTCATCAATTAACATTTTACTGTCAACAAAATTGATAAATTTTGTACTCTTTTGGGAAGCTTATTATCAATTAAAACCCTTTTTTCCTTCCTGATGGATGGTTTAATATTTTTCAAAGAGTGTATTTTACCCTTAAAAAAGGACCCGTATGTTACTCGTATAATTACACTTATTGGGTATTTTAAACAGCAAAATAAGCTTTTCCAAGATCTGTGAGTCTTCAACTTCAGATTACATAGGTACTGTCGAAGAGTTACTATAATTCTTTCCCGTGGTCCATTTAAGAGCTTACGAGTCATACTTAATGTCCAGGTAACTTGTCCCTTTTTATGGGTCAGTCCCAAGTAATGGTGAGTGGGCCCATGACTTATGGGGACGAAAATTGACGGGTAGGTATTGGTCGTCAATGAAGCTGAAAAAGTTACGGTAGTGAGTAGTATTCGGTTGGTGTGACGGGGTGAAGACAGGAATGCAGGGTGTTTTAATGCTGGATCTTTTGTGGTAAACAAATTTGAGTTTTTGCACCAATCACGTATGAACGTCTTTATATTTGTAAGAAACACATACGATAATACAATGAAACGCGAACTTTACACGTTTCCAAATATGAAGACGAAATAACACTCTACATGTTGCAGAAAATCGTTTCCGTAGCAGGTACCAACAGAAACTTAGTTTTACCATATTGTACAAAATATACAAAGTACAAGCAAATCCCTAAGCTATTGAAATATGAAAGAGCATTTTTAAAAGCAAAGCATACTTTCCTTTTCCTAACAGCAAACCTAATACCTCCCGCCATACTATTACCAAACAAGCATAATTCACAAAAGAAACTGCTCAAATAATGTTTTAAAATGCATTTGAATGAAACTTTTAACCGGATAATCACCTCATGCAAGACCGAGAGTGCAGGCAAACGCTCGCAACGACTGGCTATATAAAAAGTACAAGAATACGAAACGAAATATAATCCGGAAGAATATGGTAAGATTTTCTTTTCAAAATTATATTCAGTTTTAACAAACTGAGTTGTAGACAGATGAATAGGTATCAGTTGCTATTTTAGACGTTGAGAAATAAATCTGATAAATATCTACCTATTTATTTAACTTATTGTTTGTGTCTTCTTTACACAACTACTCAAGAGTTTTAGGATGGAAGCAATGACATGGGTAGGAAGATTTTTGGGCTTTTCCATAAGGATATTATCAGTATTAGCAATCAATGTTGAGTCTGGATTAGTGCCTGTTGTCGAAAATAGTCTCATTGTCTTTTTCATGAAAATTATTTCATAAAAAGCTTTTAGTTATAACATGTGTGATACAGCGGTTTCTGAGAATAGGATACACAAACTAACACACGCTTTCTTTATAATTAGTGATGTTTGGAGTAGACTACTTTGCAAGCTGCACGGAATGAGGGAATAATTACACGGTGTTTTGTAGGGAGTAGATAGTAGGGTAGGATATATATATAGACAACCTATTATTAGGTACCTAAGTTACGCTACGAGATAGACTTGCGGTAGGGATGTTAACTGAAAATTCGTTTTTTTGTCTGACAGGTAGATTAATATAAAATATTCGACACATATTTTTCTATTAATAATTAATTGTAATGTACTTAATAATCAATTTAGTGCAATAATTTATGTACCAACAATTTTTATTGAATACTTCATAACTGAATGTTAAGTTTGGTTTTATGTTATCCAATGAATTCCACTCAAGGTATATGAAAGTTGATTTTATTGTTATTATTTGTTAATCTACTTTTAACTAACTCAATAAATGATTACTTTATTTTTAATTCAATTATTTCGACCACAAATATGATTGAACAGGTCGACCAATCTTACCTTGCATTTTTTATTCAAGCCCATTCACCACTATTGTGATAGCTCAAGGCCACAATGGTTGACTTTGGCCCATTATTGCATGGCTATTAATGACGTAGAAACTATTTTGATGCGGCTCGATGAATGGAGCGCTGGATGACATAAATGTGACTCATACATTACAATGGAATGCAAAGTTATTTGGGCCGAAATATAAAGTCATGCAGAGAAAAAAAATGTCTGAAAGGCTTCTGTACTAATTGATTAAAATAAAACTAGCATGAATTTCTCTATAGTCAGGAGTCAGGATTTATGCTCGGTTGATGACAGTAGGTTCGCACCTCGCACCTTATTCTTAATTGTAACAGGCGAAATATGAGTATACTATAGTTAAATTTTTGCCTAACCGTTCCTTCGATAGAGGCCTGATGTTATGTTATAATGAACTTCGTGAGGGCCTAATAGTGAACGAAAATTACCAATATCTTCACATATCATCAACCGAAAGACATCTACTGCTGGATATCCTCTCCCAAGCAGCTCCACAACGACCAGATTTAAAGGCTTCTACATACAGGTCCTACGCGATAATGCAACTACGCATTTAAAAGATATTGTTCAAAAACGATTTTTTTAAGTAAAATTAAGTGTTAAGTATCAGTGTAGTTTTTAAATATTCTTATAAATATTTTGTTTTAAAAAGTGCGTTTGTGTCTTATCATCGCGCTGTAAAACATCAATAACTGTCTAACGTGAGTAATATGATATCCATGTTTCATAACAAGTAGTTTTGTTCATTACTTTTAGTATACCTAAATGTTTTATGTAGGTACTCGTAGGCGCTATAGTCTGCAAAAACACGCATTTCTTATGTTTAAATGCTTTTAGAATAAGGTCTAACTGTCATGAATTTCCTTTTATTTATGTGAAAATAAAGAAAAAAAACAAATCATTAATACGCTTGCCTCATCTAACGACTTTCTGTGATCAGGTAATAATTTAAAACCTCCTACAGATTTATCCCAACTCCAGAATATCATCAAAGAATGGTAATCCACAGCACACAAAGCGAAACAATCAAAATGGAACAAAAATTACACAAATAATAAGGTTTCCCAAACCCTGACAATCATACCGTCAAATTGCCCAAATGAATTCGCTACCAACGTCAAGGAATAAAAAGAAAAAAATATGTAACATTCTAAACGGTTCAATTATCAAATCCTACGCATAATTGACTTGCTCGTAAATATAGAGTATCTACCTTTATGAGGATTACGTAAAGGCTTGAAGGAAAAGAGTCAGGCTCCACATATGTAATTTTAGCCAATCTAAGTGGCAGAAATTAAGAAGTTGTATTGTAATGTTGCAGTGAGCGTTGCGCAGCACTACTTGATACAAATGACCTAAAAGAAGTAATTATCAGCCATACGCTTGCAAAGAAAATGTTTCCAGATTTTTCTTTATTTTTCTACTAGTTACTGAGGAAAATCACGTGAGGAAAGTTTTGTGTACGAACATTGTTGGATGGATATACGTGTCAGGGAAGAAGACTAATACAGAAGACTTGTTTTGCCGACACCAATCAATAGGGACATGGGCATGCCTTATACTTATCCACTTAATATAAACTACAATGTTTTAACAACGCACATACGGGTATTTTAATTATCCACGCGGCCAAAAGTCAGAATAACAAAGTTAAAGAAATGCTACTGCATTCGACTACCTGAGGCAGGGGACACTCCAACGAACAATAGGCCGCCGTCCCCGCCCCTCTCCCGTTGCGCGTTACCCGGCAAACTCACTCGGTACTTGATCATCGAACTTTGTGTACGTGTCAGTTATCGGCGATTTTTAGAAAGCGTTAACATTGTGAGCTAAACAGCAGGTTTTTGTGTTAACCTGGTGCAAAGAAGCAATGGATTCGGAGACTACAGGTATGTGGCAATCTAAATGTAATATATTTACTAAAATTTGATCCCGTTTAATATATTTTTAGTGATCGAGTAGTAATGTCTAAAATGAGAAGATTTTTTTAAAGAAATTTATCTTTGAAGATGTATTTGTTTTAGTATCGGGGTAGATCCGGCTTTTTTTGTCATTCATGTTTAAAATGTAGATTCTTAAGTAACGAATTCTATGTAAATTAGCCGCGGAATAGCGCGGATACACTAAGCAGAGTACTTTGATCTTTTACAGTCGAAATTAGTGAAATATTAATTTATGTTTAAATGTTTGTTTTAGGTTCAGGGGGTACCTCTGGAGTGAGAATAGTGATTCGTAAATCACTCTTCGATAAGATGAAGAATGAAAATTTACGTAATTTAGAAGAAAAGCTATGTTTTTTGGGAAATCACCTTTTCACTCGAGACAACCTTACTGAAAGTCAGTTAAAT
This sequence comes from Orthosia gracilis, assembly GCA_947562075.1. Taxonomy (NCBI): domain Eukaryota; kingdom Metazoa; phylum Arthropoda; class Insecta; order Lepidoptera; family Noctuidae; genus Orthosia; species Orthosia gracilis. The sequence goes on along the minus strand of OX387266.1, from coordinate 7,326,190 downwards.
AAAAACACAATTTTGCACATTTCAAATCAGAAAAGAATAAAAGCATTCTACACTTAGCGTATAAATTGCCTGTGAAAAAGTACCGGCAGAGAAAATCAGAAGAGGAAAAACAAATGGAGATAAATAAGAAAATCGAAATACAGACCAGGTTTCGCAATGAAACTGGCTTATTAGTTGACATGCCGAAAGCAAACTTCGGAAACACTAATGACGGCAACACCAGCAGGAGCCGAAACTATCCTCAGATATTACAGGAATAGATTACGAGTTAATATATAGATTAAAAGTGATTTTGGAAACGATTTCGAGCGGATACGAGATAAATTTAGAAAAATATGCAGAAGAAACTGCTTGCTTGTACGTGAAACTTTACCCGTGGCACCCAATGACACCCACACTGCACAAAGTACTTGTGCACGGATCAGACATAATAAAAAATGCATTGTTACCCATAGGGCAACTATCTGAAGAAGAAGCAGAGGCACGCAACAAGCATTTTAGGTCATACAGACAGGATTACTCAAGAAAATTCTCTAGAGAGTCCTGTAACAGAGATATTTTGAATAGGCTACTTTTAAGCTCAGATCCCTTTTTTAGTGCCTCAAGGGTAATACAGAAAAATAAGAAGTCTTCTTTTCTTCCAAAACATTGAATATGCTTGTATCTGCAACACCAAACCCAGCGGACACACTTCAATCAGAAAGTGAGGATGAGATAAACTGATTATTGACTGATTTAATATATACTTATAGTTAGTAACATAAAATTGTATGTGTCATAATCATCATTATGTAATATTAGTGTAGACATGTGACCGAATCATATTTTTTTTTTTTTTTTCTCTATTTATGGAAATTATAAAAAATAAACATTATTTATTACTGTTTTTAATGCGCTTGTTTTATTTCCGTCATTAGCAACTCAAAAACCCAAACAAATGTTTTTGGCCAGCTAAATTAACTAAATACCCCTATGTGCAACGGGTGGTGATTTTGAGTTCCCTGAGCATGTGCAACAGTAGACGATTAACAGACAAACAATACAAACAATTAGAATAAAATTTTCTCTCCATTTAAAAAAGCGAATCAAAATGTTTACCCGCGAACACACCTAACATAAACACAGGCTTATCCCGTCAAGCGATTAAGGTTCTTAACTTAAAGGTTTAAGAACCAGATTTGCTTGACAAGTTATGTTAAGGATGTTGACATACGAACCTGTTAGTATGTCTTGGGAGCAAACATTGCAATACTGTGCTGCTTAAAATGTGTGCCGATTATGAGGTAATTCTTACTTTGTTTGTGTTTTGCTATTTTTTTTAAGTTTTTTCATGCAAATTAAATATCAGGTGTCCCGAATGAAACACTGTGAAAAATTACATATTTATTTATTTTTTATATTTTTTTGTTTTCCTGTTCGTATAATGTACTTATTTACCTCCCTATTTGTTTTCTGTTCACAATTTTTTTTCTACAATAATTTTTTCAACCTTGATCTACTAACCAAATTATTTGCATTCCTTTTTTTTTGGCTCTGTAAAGGCTGTGACATCTGCATGGTATTTCTGTAAATGACTTATGCAAATCAAGGGTCTTTATTTTTCGACGAAATAATCTGTTTAACAGCAACGTTTACGTTGACACAAAAAAACCTCAACTTTGAAAAACACATATTTATCGTAGCAAAAGGGAAATTGCTGTGTTAAGTTAAGTATATTTGGGCATATTCTTTTCTTTAAAATATTTACAAAAGAATCGTCTAATGTTTTAATGATACAGGTAACTTTATGTAGGTAAGTATACAAAATCAATAGAAGAGTCAGAAAAAATAAACTCGATATAAACAAAAATAAATATTATAATGAAGACATCAAAGAACCGTCTATCAAATAAAAATTATAGACAAACAAATCTTACAACAACAAAAAAAAAAATAACTGAAAATTATGAAAAGCGACTAATGAACATAAAATTAGTTAAGTCCTTTCTTTCATCACAGTAAAAACAGACATTCCGTCACAATAAATGATTAACTGTAAATACCGAAACCCTTTTATTATTTTTAGCGTATTGCCTTAACTGGGGCATAGAAAATCTTTTGTTAGCGGACATTAGGTATCAGAAATATTTCTTGGAGGAACTTTTAAAAGAATTTGAACTCAGTTTTGGTAGTATTAAAAGTTAGCATTATTATAATTGCATAATTCAATTTTATAATGGACTGGTGCCGCGGTTTGTTCACGGGACAATTAATTTATTATTTTAGCACCTAATTGTACGTAAAGAGGAACTTTACAGTTTTAAGTCATAGTATTTTCTTAACGAACAAGCAAACAGGCGTCAGGCGGCAATACGACATGAAAAAATATTCTGAGCATTAAAAAAATCGTGTATGCCTTTAGCCACCAAGTTCAGTTTTTGTTATGGATACTATTGGTTAATTTCATGTACAACAAACTCCGAGTTTTTATCATTTACGAACAGAAATATGTGATGGAAAAATGTCGCAGAAGTGCTTGTGGATTTGGTCCTTGAAATATTTGATGTATAAACCTACCTACCTTAATAAATATTAATAAGGCCAATGCAAAATATAATATACTAGCTAGGATGTGCAGGACATCGTAACTGAAAACATATGAACAGCTCAACAATCTAGATTTTCACACTTCCCATAAACCCAATATATAACCCTATTTACCGATCACCTCAGTTTATTGAACCAAATAAAAAGCCCGGGAAACACGACAAGATACCCGCCAATCTAAACTTCAAGGGGAGCGTCGGCCGTCGGCCTACAAGCTGCACTGTTGAGTCGGAAACTGCAGAACAAATATTAGTGTGGCTGCTGATAGCTTGGGCATGCGATTCGCGACGTCATACAAGTAGTGACGTCAATATTAGATGTTCTGCTCTTAACCTGTACAGTGGCCAAAAAAGTTGTGGGATGAAAAATAGCCTCTCTGGGTTGAAGGTTTTTGTAGAACGCGGGGTCTTGTCGACGCCTTTTGTTTTAAAGGGTTTGACTTTTTAGGATAAGAGGGTTGATTTGTAGGATTCCATAACCCATGTAGGCCATGTTAATGGGAATGAAATTTTGGACTTTTGAATGTTATAATTATTAAAGATTTTTGAATATTCAGAGTTAAGAAAGCGTCAATCCCAATCAATGTCAATCCAATAATGACAAAGTTTGTCAGGTTTCAGGCTAAAGTAGAGTTTGACAAATAAGTACTAAACTTGCAATAATACAACATCAAACAATTATGAGGCTTTTTTAATTTATTGCTTCTAGACAACATCAACGAATGGCCACACAAGCAGAATATGCCAATTAATCAATAATGAAGCATTATCTTTTAGGTCACGGGCCGCGGCGGCACTTACATGTTTCTACTTGCGAATCGAAATAATATAATTATGTAGATAGGTTCTTACCAATTACATTTAGGTATTATTAATTTGTACTACCAAGTACTAAAATAATCCAAATTATTTTGTAGATAGTTGCCGGTAAGTCTAAACTATGTACCCACCTAATAATATTTGGTTGCAGAAGTAAACTATGGTATTACTGATCCGATTTTGACCAACTATTTTTAGAGGCGGATGGAAACCTGAAAAAATAGACCTTCCATCGTCAGATTTCTAGATAACCAAAATAATATTTTAATAAAATACCTACATAAACATAATAATCTCCGTAAATTTATTATAAGAAAAGCTATAACAAAACAAAGGATTTTCTTCCAATTAAGTCACGTCCCACGTTTAGAACATCGACTCGCGGAGATTGTATTGTGCCATCATAATATTGTTTGAAGGAAATGTATGGGTATAGGTATTTTTAATCTGTTACTTAGGTACTGAGATATCCATTGTTCTGACGTCCTTATATATACAAGACTGTGTTTTTTACCATGTTATGATAAGTGTTTTTACTTTTATTTTTTATCATTAAAACTAGCTTTTTCCCGTGGCTCACTCCCATGGTGGGAGCCATAGGAACCATGTTCTTTTTTGTGGTAAAGCGTAATCAACGATAGTGTAACACTTTATTAGTGTAAAAATGTTCGTTAAGGGATCAAGTTCCTCAAGAGATTACTATTTATAATCATCATTATGTACCTAAAACAATTTTGCTTCTTTATATAAATAATATTTCTTTAGAAAAAAAATATCATATTAGAATGTTCATGAGATTTTATTTGTTTATCAATGATTTTCAATTAAATAGAGAAAAACTAAAACATTTTAACAAAAAAGATCGACTACACCGAAGTCGGTGTCGTAAAACGAAAAATAATAGATACCAAAGGCCACCTTCTTTTTAGGAAGTCGGTTAAGAACTATTCTGTAAATCGATGATGGTCGGTCTAGAAATGATGATTCAAGATGCCTTCGCGCAGCCGATGATTCGAGCTTCTAGTTATTTGAGATTTTGATGCATCGAGGTAGTGAACTGTCGCGCTTATAATTTATCGATTTCCAGTACTATCGAGTTAACGTTTTCGATCAAGTGTTACTCGATCTCCTCTAAACAAACGGCTTTTGAATATGTCCTTCAAAATTTCAAACTCCGTTCAAAGAGAGATGAATAAGAAAATCGGGCGAGTGAAATAAAAGAACGAACGAAACGAAATCTTAATTACATCATGTCCTGTGGAATTCATGCAAACGGCTAGTTTTGGATACATTTACTCGTAAATTGTTTAAGGATGGTATCTTCACTTACAATGGAAGAGGTTTTCAAAAGTATATAGGCACTGGCAAAGATAGAATTTATTTAGATACATAACGATGTCCCCTGTTTCTAATCGTCCATTTCACTTGCTTGTAATATATTGGTATAAAAAGATGGATAGATTGTTTTGCCATAAACTGTGTACAAAACACAAATCCAGACTTCAACCGATATATTCCTGATGAAAATCTACATTTTTCTATATTTTTATCTAGGAATTAAAACCCCTACGTTCAGCAGTCGTGCTTGTGAGCAACTAAACCAACAAGACAGTCAGCGAAAAATAAATCCAATTTAAGTTAACCTAGGTACTAAAGTTAATTTCAATAATCTCTATAACAGATCGACGAGTTCCCAAGGGTGACCACAATAAATTCTGCAGCATTATAAACTCGCACCCGTACCGAGCTGATAACATCTCCGACGGGGAAATGTCGTGTTAAAGGAAAACCGGGTGGAAATGAGTTTTATTTTGATATGGTTTGATAGTCGACGACGTTTACACTTTGACAAAAGGAAAATATGTTTCGGCTTTCAGTTACAAATAGGCTTATCAGGAAGGTAGGTGGTGGGCAGATGTTTCTGCATATCAGATTCGTGTTAACCCTAACCTAACTTAAATAGAGCTGAATACGTACCAACTTTTTATTTTCTGCCACCTGGTTACTGGGTAAAATTGAGCGATGACGAATTTATTATGATCATATTCAGTCATCCTGGAGCGAAGATAGCTCCATTTTTTACGACATTATGAACTTTCGGATAATCACCAGAATTATTAAATGTTCCGTTAACTCACATATAGGTTTATGTGAGTTTAGGGAATATGTTAATAAAAAAATAATATTCCAAACCAGTCGAGAGTTATCCGTTGTCTGAAGGAAAAAGAAAACAGCAGTTTAACGAGCCTAGACAAAAATAGGCTTCCATATAGAATATACTGCTATATAAGAGCAAAGAACTGCAGTGAATGAGACGCCATCTTTTTATTTGTTTATGTGAATGAGAAACAGTTTGCAAGCCCATCAAGAACAAACTCCATTTCCCTTTGAAGTTAGTTTAAGTACTGGCCATAAATATTTATTTTTTATTTGAAGTAGTTTATCAATCTCTAATAGTTACCCATTTGCAAAAAAGGAGGACTCTATTACTTATTTCCTTGATAATACAGTCGTAAAAATCCCGCATTACTAGCTAAATAGATTTTGGGCTAGACGTCTGTCAGCGGTAACGATTAGCAGAAAGTTCAAAACTGTATGCAAAAAAAAAAAGATGTAATAATAATAATAGAATCATAAACGGTCCTATTATAGTTGCCTAGTTGACGTGTTAAAATTAAACGTCCATTTCGAATAAACTATCAGATTTGAACATACATATCATATCACACATATTCATACATACATATTCATATTTTTTTTGGATCTGATACACTTATTAAGGTTCCCAAAGACAGGCCATATTCCGTACAATCAGTTCTACTGATATCGATAAGATAAGACAAGGCGTTGTGATAAGACAAAAACCCTACGTTTTTGTCTTATCACAACGCAGTTATGCGATCACCAAAAAAATACCAGCCTGTTACTGTCCCACTTCAGTACAAAGGCCTTTTCTCATAGATCAAAAGGCACGAGCATACACCAAAAGTTTAAGCATAAATCTTTGGTATTTTGTTAAGTCGTGTGACTTGAGCACGTCACGAAACTGAATCAAAACACGTGATCAGGTACTCATAAATTAGTCACGTCTTTTAGGAAGGCATTGAAGTGAAACTTGTGACGCAAATCAATTTTTGAGCAGCGATGCATAAGAACTCATGACGTGGCAAGGCAGCAAGCGGATCACATTGTATCTACCTACTTACTTTGTTTTTAAGACTAAAATCGCTTGTAGCGCAATGAAGACACGATTTTACAAAGTTTTTGCGATCCCTAACAGGCTTGGCGTATAGCAGATAGTGCTACTACCTCTCTCGCGTTCTATTAAACTCCATTTGAAATAACATTAGATACGTTTCCAAATATTTTTCAATCCGTTCAACCGATTTTGTTTTCTATCACGTAAACATAAGGATGACATAAAATGCATAATCCTGTTACCAAAACCAACTGTTTACTACAGCTACCCTTTGTCGTATAACTAACGCAATAGAAGTCAAAATCGGTTGATCGGGCTGTAAAATGGGCTAATTTAAACGTCTGATGTTATCGCAAATAGACTATAGGTTAGGACAAGATTTTATAGTTCCCACTGGCGAGCGAAAATTGCCACAAATATCGTTCTTATAAACTATTCAGAAAACTCGTTGTCGCTTTGAGATTTTCTTTACGTGATGTGACACACTATTCCCTTCGCAGCAAGAATCAACAATAGTTTCACCAGCAAACTGTCGAGGCAATGAAGCTTGACGAGTCCCGGAAGAAACGACGAATCGTATTGGATTCAGTAGCGAAAGAGTTACATAATTTTCCATATCAAGCAGAAGACAAAACAGAGCTAGGCCAATAGGACAAAGATATGTTTACAACTGGGACCAACCCAGTTCGTTGTTGCGTAAAGGAAAAACTATTTCATACGACCGTATGTAACACCCATACAAAATGTTCTTTCTGACACTCGCGGAACCCTAGATAGCACACGAAAAATAATATCATAAAAAATTTAATAGCTACCAAGATTACCAAGGTATTGTAGTCGTAAAAACACCAAACATGAGACATTTTTTCACATTTATTTTTGTTTGAAAGTATTTAAACGGTCTAGAACTGTCTGTGTCTAAGAACAAATCTAGAACGTTAGGTAGTACATTATGCAAACCTTACCGTAAGTATTGTCAGAACAAGCCTTTTAGTTCATAAATACTGAAAGGTCTATTCCGAAAATGTTCGTATTTCCAGACCCAAAAAACGTTGAAGTAACGTCGACAGGCGATGGAATCGAAAAAAAAAGAAATGCTAAAATCCTCTTTTGTTTTTTCATTCCGTGCCGGGATGCCTGAAGGCTAGAAATACTGTTATTCAGGCATGTCTTAGTTAGGCTCTTTTTACACAAGCTCGACTACGCTATCAACCCAGATAACAAAGAAGAGGATTTGAAAATTGACTTTTCTAAAATTTAATTGATAAATGTTATTTATTTTTTTGGGTAATCACAATAAAAACCACGACTCTGTTTAAAATCTGATTAGCAAATGTTTATTGAATTTAAATTTCGAATCATCTAATCAGTTGCTTAACTGCCCAGTGATTTTAACAATAAGGGCCTAAGTAGAAATTATGTACCTCTACATTAGTAAGGCAGATTTACATTATTATTACGTAAAAACAGATTATTTTCCAACTTTTTGGAAAGTTCGCAACTTCTCATATGGAAAGATTAAAAAGTTCACAAAAGGATTGAAAAGCGAGGAAAAAGAAATGCATTTGGACAAAATACATATTATATACTTCATGATAAAAACACTTAAATTCATTCACGGACAGACAACGAAATACCTAAAAAATGTTGATCTCTAGAAGCGTACAATTATCCAGAGAAGTTCCTCATTTATCGGGCATCATCAGTAAGGGTTTATATAAATGTATCCACTAATGGGGTTGAACAAAGTATGAAAGTATTATTCATCTATTTATTGATTAACACACATTATGGAAGAACTTCGTAATTTTGGCGTATTTCAATACTAAAGAAATATTATCTCAGTCATGATCAGAATAGTCCCCAAACTTGAAATTCGAAGAAATCGCGGATCTCGGTTTTTGATGTTTTTTTTTTTAAATTAACCTACCCTAATCTACAAGCGCAGTATACTACTAGCATGAAATTAAAAATCTCAATTTACATCAAGTGATGACTGATGCGGTTGACTGTCTAGTAAAACTAACGCGCTTTCGACAGTTTGACACATTATTTTACCTACGATACTCTTTCTTTCAAGAACCTAGACCTAAGTTTAGTAAGCAACAAAAAAAGAGCTCGATATGAAATTATAACGAAGTATTTTTATGGGCTGTTTCCTTCAAGAAAAGAACTAATGAGATATTATTAACTTGATATACTTACATTCTTCATGAGGTCGAGGTTGTTATTTTTAGTTTCCATTTTTTTTTATATTTGGTAAACCGAGCTTCTGCATCGAGTATGTATTATTAGGTACAAACCTACGTATAAAAATGTTGCAATGAAGATTTTTATCTTTTAGTTAAAACTTTTGGTAGATGCAAATCTAAAGACATTAAAATTAATGTAATTCGTTTAAAACAAATTGCATTTGAATAAAATAACGATTAAATGCAACTTTTATGCGGGCACCAAATAGTAAACATTTGTTTGATTGAAAAACAGATGTTAAAAAATATTGGGTATTTCCGGTGGTTCAAAATTTAAGAAAGTGGCACTTTGTCCCTAGGCAATTACATGAACTACAATCCACAAATATTTAACTAGAACTTAGGCATGAAAAACAGAATTTTAAAATAAAAAAGTTGTTCTAGATTGGAGGTATGGGTTTTGTAAACTACCTAAAAACTTTAGAGTCTGTATTAACATTTTTGAATATGTGTTTATTTTCAATAAAATTCAATTTCGGTCGAACGACGTTGATCGATCATTTTTCGAAACTATCGGCTTTATTTTTCCAAGAATCGAAATTTGAATGGATATTTTTAATCAAATATAGGGTGCCAGATATGCCTAGGTTTGTACCTAAATAAACAAAACAAAATGTCTACAATCTTGGTTCCCGACTCTTATCGGCCAATATCACCGATAGACTAATTTCTTGAGAACTGTCGGTTTGACAAACTTGACAGGTTATTTGGTTTAGATCGTTTACATGCCCTACAGTACCTAAAGCTTAAAACTATCAACAAATAAACTAACCTGTTATATATTGCACTGACACTAAAATGCCCAGAATTCTCGAACAAGCACAAGTTAAACACAAACCACAACACAATAATAAATCTTATTTCACACAATCACGTCACAATTAAACATTTTAATCACACAGTAAACTCTACAAAAATGGCCCATTTTTGAGCTAAGACTTCATACTGAACATTACACTGAAATCCATCTGTACATCGTCAATTTTACGAGCGACGTAATTTTGGAGAGAGAGTGCGCGCTGAACACTCACATCCGAACGACACGAGCGAGGAAGCTCGACTGACGCGCGCGCGCTCCACACTCAGCCAAGCCACAGCGAAAGCTCGCATAGAATTAAAAAAAAAACACGCTTAAATAGAAAACTAAACTTAAAATTGCAGCTGCGTATCGGTGAGGCTGGAGCACTCATCGGCAAGCTTATCTGCTTCAGGGAGAACAACCCACCTGCTCTATAAATCGGGTAGTACTGCGGATCCTAAAATATATTGACCGATAACGTGTTTACCTACGGTCTATAAAATTCCTACATCCATTCTGAGAGCGATAATTAATCAACATATTGACAATAACTCTATCATGTCTGCTTCTCGGAATGGATGTAGGAACGGATCCCGCGGTACTAAGGAGCTGCTCCCCATAGACATTGCCATTATTCAAAAGGTTTGCTGTTCCCGCAAGTATCTGGCGACGTATTGGATAGTTTACAAGAAGGCCTATGACTCAGTGCCACAAACATCATGCATGTCATGCATGGAAAGCGAGGGAAGATTATGGAATCCGTGGGAATACAACTCTTGGATTCAATACACCTTAGATCCCTCTCCTCAACCGAAACTTACAAGTATTTTGGTATGTCGGAAGCAGTAGGCAGTCAATGATACTGACGTGAAACAGTCGTTGAAGGAACGCTTCTTTGGTCGCCTGAAAAAAGTACGAAGTAGTTTTTTATCAGGCTGTAAGAAGGTGCGTGTCTTCAACAGCTGGGTCATGCCGGTCTTGATGTTCTCTTTCCTTGGAAGTATCTGGAGTTGTTAATAATATTTTAACTTAATGTAATTATTTTTTAAATGGGAGGAAAACTGCTGGAGTCGCAGCTGCTGGAGTGCAATTTACTGTACACACATAAATGTCGTGGATAGGGAAAGTGGTAGTTGCACAGACACAGTTATAAATGTTATGTCTGAGAAATTATTATTCATAGATGCAATGCAATTACACTCGCGCTATGCTCTCAAGGACGTCATAGGAAAATGGCGCCGCGCGTTTTGCTAAGCTACTAGGTACATGTTAGTAGGAAAATTTTGAATTTGTATTTCTGTAAAGTAATAGTTTTAGTACATAACATAACACAACTTTGCACACCATTATTTTTGTCAGGCATTTTAAAGATCCTTAACCCGGCGACAGCACAGTGAAAAGTTGAAACATCAAGTGCACGGTTGGGTAAGGCTGATCCACTATTTAAAATTTAATTTATATCCATTATTTGAAGGGATTATTATAAACTTTCTAATATTTTTTAAAATGTTTGTATGAGGAATTTTGAGGTAAGAGGTACTTAAATTATCACAAAATGTAATTTTATTGAAAATCTACTAAAAAGTTTATAAATTAATATGAAAAACACCTTCTGTCTTATGGACAAAATGTAACCAAAATTTAAATTTATTTTGAAAAAATATTTTAGTAAGTAAAATTAAATATATTATCGTAATCACAAAAATACAAAAAGAAAACACCTTCAAGCTGTACATTTTATTTATATTTTTAACCCTCGACGGAAAAAGAGGGGTGTTATAAGTTTAACGTGTGTTGCTGTGTCTGTCTGTGGCATCATAGCACCTTAACGGATGAACCGATTCAGATTTAATTTTGACGCTTAATTTCGCGTTTTAGAGTTTTTTGTATCGGGGGTTTTTTTTTTTTTTTAAATGGCGCTTTTTTTATTAAAAATAAGTTCAAATACTAAAACCCGACTGCAGTAAAATCAGGCTCTAAAAAGTATGAAACAAGAAAATATGCCCGTAAATTTACCGCCTCTACATATATTATTATATTATTATCATATTTAATCTGTAATGAATTTGTAACTAATCCCATGTACCCACAAATTCTTGTTTGGAAGTTTACAAGTCCACGATTAGATTCAATTGCAATAAACTTTCAATGGAAGCCGCTCGCAATTCCATGAGTTTTTTAGAATGAAGATATTGAAATGAATGTGTGTTATTACGACTCCGCAATCATAGTGAGTTACGTTTTATGCAACTATACATATACTGTTTTGCGTTTAGACTTAAACAAAACCTTAGATGATAGTTTTTTAAATCTTTCTCAACCTATAACATATTTAACTTTATAACATACTTGCGTCGTGCGTCCAAAACTATGTAATCTTTCTACCCTTGAAGTTACCTACTTGAGAGTTGGTATAACATGTTTACTTTTTCCCTTCTCCAATACCGTATGACAAATAGCTTAAAATAGTTTGATCTCCTTTAGAATTCTGTTTTACTACTCGAATTTTCATACGTTAGAAAGTGGAATTATAGGCACATAGCTTTAAATGTGTTTAAGAACTTATAAAGTACTGTTTTAAGTAATTTAGCATTCAAAAAGCATATTATGCGTATTTGAAAGTTATTTCGGTGCTCCCTGGGCACTTAGCCCTGCTTTTAACTTGGCCTAGCTGCTTATACCATAAGCTGATAGGCAACGTCACGTATCTACCGTAACTAATGTATAGACACGTGAGAAGAAGTGCTAAAAGCTAGATATACTATATCTAACAATAATAAACATATTCAAGTATTACATAATCGAGAGAAATCTTCAAAGGCACAGACATAAACCATACGAATAATAAGCCCCTAAGATGAGTAGCCAAATTAATATTCAGCCTGTAATCAGCACAAGTAGAAGTAACTGATATCACCGATATTAACCGTTAAATATAAATATTACCGATATCAGATTTGTCTGCAAATACGATTCATAAAGAATAGATATTACTTGAGATATTACTCGTATACAGGGTGTATAGAAAACAAATGAATTGGTCGTTCCCTCATTAGTAAGTATCAATTTATTCATCCCCTGAATAAACCGGACTTGGCATAAAATGGGGAAAATCTATTTGTTGCTGTACTGTTCTTGTTAGATAATTTTCCATTGAATGAGGTGCAGAAAAAAATTATTATATAAGTATGGATTTTATTATTGGTAGTGTGAAAGTATTAAAAGAAAATCTTCTTTTAATACTTTTCACAGGATATAGTCACGTTTTTAATTCGTTAATTATGTTTTAATATTTTTTACTACTATCTTGTGTAAGGTCGTAGTTCCAGCTAAAGGTAAGGTGCTTACACGAAATTATGCATGAGCTCCTTCAAGTCAATAAAACTTAAGAAAGTTGGTATCTTTTTTTTATCTTTCCAATCTCCACTTAACTGTAATGCAAAAGCAAAGCATGTAAGTGAAACCTCTGAAAAAACTCATCTGAACATTGAACGAATCTTCTCAAGACCTTTCCTACAGTTCACAGAATGAGAGAATTAACTTCAATTGAAAAACTCATCCTCCTGTATGCGCACTGTTTGCGAAGCAGTTGTAATAGCGTTTTTTAAATGTATATTATGTTAATATGCATGGACGGAACATCTAAGGAATTTTCCTATATGATATGGAAATAATAGTAGAATTATAATAATAACTAATTACTTAGTTTTTTCAGTAGAAACTTCAAGATTCGAAGCAAAAGTAATGTGTAAGTAAGTGTCGTAGCAGTTGTTCTGCAGTTTCTACCAAACCCCATTGTCCCCAGACAAGACGTCAGTGTATGTGGGTATGTATGTAAATTGAGAAACTTTAACAGAAAGTTGGAAAATTGGAGGTTCAAATAAAAGACTATGTCTGAAGGAAGTTATCGTTGTTTTGTGCTTCAGTGCGAACAAAACTGTATTAAGTTTCAAGTACAAAATAGTCTTCCAAGAATAAGAGAATAGTGTTTTTTTCTGTGATGGAACGATTACACGATGTTTTCTCCGTTATAATTAATGCGAATGAATCGACTGTTAACCATAGCAGTTTTTAGGGTTCCGCAGAAGTTTAAAAAAAATAAGCTTTTCTTAAGAAGCTTCCTGATCCATGGGCCTAAAAACAATAATCATAATTGGCGAAATATAACATCACTAATACACAGAACCTAAACTTGCTCTTTAAAAAATCTAGACTTCTAAATCTAGTCCAGCTTGGACCGAGATAAACACGCTCACGTAATTCAAAGATCGTAAGTCAAAAGTTCGTAAAATGTACTTGTATACTGCCCAAGGTCTGAGAGATAAAGTTTTCATGCGCCCTTGACCTTCACTTGGTATAATGACAAAAATATTGGCATAGATTAAGAAAAATTACTTTGGTGAAGATGCGACAATCCAGCTTCGGAAGAATTCTAACAACCAGCTTATTCAGATGCGGATAGTGTAGTTAGAATTGTATGTTATGTCGACAACCTTGCATCTTGGTAAGTTACTTACTTACTTAGCGTAACTTAGGTTAGTAACTATAACCGACTAATCCTTTCATTTTGACTATTCAATAACTTTTTTCTGCATTATTATTGATGTAGACTAGAAAATCTCAATCATTTTAAGCAGTGTCATGTTCTAGAACGAAACATAATTATACGAACGTCTTACGTCCACCAACTCACCATTTGGTACGCTTGATGTCATTTCTATATGTCTGAGTGAAATTCAAGGTTTGAAAAAAATATCTATACGGATTTACTTACTCTATGAGACTGGCTTCTGTAACGTTTTTCTTAATCCTGCTCTGATACTGTGTAGTGGAATAAAACGCTTGATTCATATCATCAGTAAAAGATCTGACCTCTTTGAGATGTAACTTTCTATCTTCGTTATTTTATAGAACTAGGTAACTCTGCTCTAAAATATTGGATAGTTTTCACTTTTGTTTTATTTTCTACGAGTGCAAATAACCACAGTTCTTAGAACTCAAAAAATAGCTATATATTATACCTTATTAAAGTGAAACCAAACTTCAAGTACCAAATTGCTTCAAACAGAGTTTCATTATCTTTGAGAAAAATGATTAAACTTAGCGTTCAGCTTGAGCTCAATAACCGTTAACTAGAACTATATTTACATGAAGTGTACCTACTCAGTTCGAACGCTAAAGATTGCCGATGCACTCAAAGGCTTCAATATTCAAAGATAAACTAATTAGAACGCAGGAAACCATAGTCTTACAGGTCACCACACATGTCTGTGAAATAAATGCAATTTTTTCGAGGTTTCCTGTTTGAGATTCCCTTTGGGTTAAGGCTGTTTATGATTGGAAAGTAAACAAAGTTACAACAGCATGCTTACCAGTTTACTTTTACTACTATTAGTTAAAGTAAACTGGCTAGATATAACGGTTCTAAAATACACATCCGTGACTGACAGACAGAAAAACTGATCGACGGACGGCGTTAGCTTAGAATCAGCACGTTTGTGCCCTGTGGGTATAGAACCCTGAACAGAGGAAAACTTCTAGCTTGACCCTAGATTTTCTAAATAATCGAGCTGACGTCATGTGAGGTGAATGCACCAATTTCTGTGACTCGCCGATAAAAGATTTTCAGTTTTGCATTTTATTGAAAAATGGAGAATAGTTCCACTAATCCATGAAAGTAGATATCTGGTATAACGCTGTTCGTTTATTTTATTTGACGACACAAGATTTTTAGATGCACGTCTGTTCTCTAAGTATTTTGATTAGTTTTACTCCTTCAATTTGTGCATGTCATTTGGTAGTGCTGTGCCGAACTTTGAATTCATTATTCTTGTAAAACTTTATGAGATTCGTGATACGTTGTCTTCTGTCAAACAAAGAGACTAGTTAATTTTCATTTAGCTCTTAAAGTTTTACTATCAAAATAAATTATAATCACGCTTGTGTTCTCCGGAGGGGTATTGGCAGTTGTGTATAAGTCGGTTATGTTATCGTCTATTAATCATCCTAAAAGGTACAAAGTACTATAAAACTCCTGCATCCTGCAGAATCCCGTGTCATAATATAATGTAGAAAAATTAACTAATGTAATCCTTCAGGTATGCTCCCGATTCGAAGACATGTGACATCCACCAACCCGTACTGGGCCCGCGCGGTGGATCATGGCCCATGCATCTCTTACAGAGACGCGATCTGTGTCCCAGCAGTGGGGACATTAAAAGGCTGATGATGATGATGATGCTCCCAAGGCCTTTCTATTTTCTTCAGAATAAAAAGCCTTTAGCCAATGGCAAGAGGCGATAATATATCTTGCTATCAGTGAAACAATGTTCGTAATTGGATAATAACCTCTCAGCAACATATTACATACCATCTTGAGCTTCTTGGCGTTACGTTGACATCGACTCTCAATTTTAGCCCATACATTGAGGCAAAGGCTCAGCCCAGGTCGTCGCTCTACCTAGACCCCGAGTGCTTCCAACGCTGCGTCTGAGAAAGAATACAGAGCAAATTTCAATTTATTCTTCAATACCCATATTTGTACCGAAAAGAACATTAAACTTCACCAATCTCCAACACACCATATCCACCATATCCTAATTCTCCTGTTATAGCCCATGATAAATATATACCTTTCAAACATGCGCACGCGTTGACCGCGTAAAACGAGATTAACTAGGCTTATATCAATCTTAATCCTTTGTAGTACAGTTATAAACAACCCAGTTAATCGTCATTAACTGTTGGTAAAGTTTATTTTTCGTAGTATTAGTCGTAAGGTCAGTATAAACTAGGTATTTTAGATACTATTGGAGTAAATTCGTTGTTATAGAAATGAGCCGTGTTCGGTAATAATTACGAGTATAATTTAATAATTGGGTAATGTGTTTTTGGTGGATTTGTGCGACTTCGTAACTTTATAGTTTACTTATAAGTATTTCTTGTAAAACATAATTCATGAGGTTTTACGAGAATTGTTTTGATTCCGAGGAGGTTAAAACCCCCAGTGCCTAGACTAAATATAAAGGGGCCTTTTCCCAAATTTTTATTTTCGGAATATATGTAGTTATTTTGTAAGAAAACCCTGTTTACTCGTCTTACACTATAATGGTTCTCCTTATGATCACCAAATTTGGCAATTTCCAAAAAAAAACGACACTTTGTTCGTGAGTTTTCCGTATCAACTGTTGCCGTTAAAGCGATACCTAGCTAAAGTACAAACGCGATAATTATTAGAGCGTAATAAGAAAAAAAAATCAATTTTAAGTAATTTCTTGGCTAACCACCTTAAGAGTTCAACGCTCTCTTATCGTAAAGTTTTCATTTAAATTACAAGTGATTAGCGTAAATTACTTGTTATAAATAACGCGGATTAAATATTAAGATTACGGTGAGATGTTCCGACATCAAAAGACTGTGCCGATTCTAAGGGAATTTTTGTAACACTAATATATCCTCTTTGTACAGACACGAGAAAATTGTTTAGACACACTTCATTGAACTGAGATTGAAATAGTAGTGGTTACTTCGCAGTTTCGCTCCCGTGTGTGATTTTTTTCGAGACACAGAGCTTATTTCACTGAGGATCTTGTCATCACCAGCTGAAAGACATCCACTGCTGGACATAGGCCTCCCCCAAACGTCCCTACATCGACTGGTCCAGTGTTTTTCGAATACAGCAAACTCCCACGGTCTTCACCAGATCACCGGTCTTCCTTGTAGGAGGCCTACCAACGCTGCGTCTTTTGATATGCCACCGGCGGAGCAAAAAGGCGTAATAAATTATTACATAAGGTAATAATATTCATGATTTGACTTGATATGAATAAATCGTGCTGCATTGACCAAGGTGAACAAGGAGAATTATCTAGGCCTTACGTTAAATAATCAACTGCAATGGACACCACATATTGAAAACCTATGGTCAAAAATAAGCTGTCTCACGGGTGCCCTTCGGGGTATTGTAACATGTCTTTCGCTAAAAGTACTTAACGCCATCTATAATTCATTGGTAAAACCTCACATTGATTACTTGATAGAAGTGTGGGGATCACCTGCCAAAACCCATCTTGATAAATTACAAAGAGCGCAAAATAGAATAATAAAAGTCCTCTTCCACTAAAATTATTAAACTCGAACTATCAAAATTTATAATGAGACAAAATTATTAAATATTGCACAAATTTACCAAAATAACATGTATTTTAATTCGAAAAATCTTAAACAAAAAATACACACACAAATAAAATGCACAAGATACAGTCAAATAAATACCCGCAGCTCTAGGCGTGATATACAACTATATAAACCGCAAACTAATTACTGTAAAAAGATTATTTTGTATAAAGGAACACAGATCTACAACTTTTTACCTAAATATATAAAAGATACCAAGTCAATATCTCTATTCAAAAAAATATTAAAACTAGATATTATTAGTTATTTGCAAAGGAATCACAAAAAAGTAAATCTGTCCGAGTCCAATATTATTATCGTACTCACTCCAAGTAAACCGTTCCTTTTATCTGCTCAAAAGCTGTCTCCCGTATAACTTATACGGGAGACAGCTTTTAAGCACATAAATGACAAAGTTAAATCAACTAACCCAGAAATGTAATTTTCTTATCTTTTTTACTATACCTACCGCCTATGCGGCTCTGTACTTTAAATTGCTTAAGTTTTGTTTTATATTTTATTTGTCCTCGTAAGTGATTTGTAATCTTTGAGAAATAAAGAATCTTTAAACAGTATTTTAATATAAAACAATTTGCATGTGTCATTCAATATCTAAATAGTGTGAGCAGTTTGTTTTCTATTAAGTGAGCACACTCCTTTATTTATTGGGGAAACGAGATTCAAATACTTGGAATTATTATTTTAAAATAGACGTTTCGAAAGAATGGTAGAAGTTCTACTAGGTATTTTTTATCGCTTTTCTTCTAGATCTATACTCCAGTGGTCGCAAGCGCTCCAGACTGTTGACCGAGGTCCTGGGTTAGATTCTTCGGTTGGGCAAAGCTTAGAGCCTGGATGTGCCCAGTTGATGGCTATGGGCTCGTCCCCTATTACATAAGACCTAAAAAAGCCTGCCGCTGTGGAAATGTAGGTGTCGTACAATTGGAACACTTTTGCGCAACATTTCGAGTTATATAGGAAATCGCTACATCAAATGCTATTTTCACTAGCCTAACTACGAAAAATGCTAGGCAGGTGACGATATTTAAAAGAGCATGCATGAATCACGATACTAACCTAAAAGTTTTGTATCCCAAGTATTGAGAACAGTTACACGCTTTAATTTTGTCGAAACTTCCTTCAGTATCATAAATTAGGCTAGGGAAAAACAATATAAATATGATAAAAATAGCTGAACCTCACTAAATAAACAAGCTCTGCCCTGTTACCTCCAGACATTAATAGCCTATTCCCTTTTGGGTAAAGAATCGGTTTTCAATAGTCAAGCGTCTAGTTTCTAGTTTTTCCTGAAGCGGTTTCAGGAGAGAGATTGTATAGAAGTTAATGAGACAGTGTGGACAATATAGAGTCCGGAGACAGAAGTGTCACTTAACATCACGACTATATTCCTTATATAGTTTGCTAGAAGTCTGTGTACTTTATCCATATTGTGTTATGTTATTAGTCCTAATTAACAGCCGAGACCATTTCCTAGTGGTTCCGAGAGCAAATACAATAGTGTGGTTTTGGATACGATTTCCGGGTCAGGCAAATATCCGAGTTGCATGGAAAATTTTCAATAGCAGTTCAGAATTGCAGCGCAAAGATTTGATTCTTAAATATTAGGAACATAATTGGTTAAACGAGGTCAGGCATACTTTACACCAGTCTAGTAACCAGTTGAACCAGCGGCATCTGGCTAGACTGGAGGCCGACCTCTACATAGTTGAGTAAACGCTGGGCAGTTGATGATCACGAACTAAATAATAATATCCAAAAGGAAATACTGACGTGATCTTCTGTTTCTTCCGGTTTGGCATCTATCTTAGACTTATGTTACTGTTGTATTCCTGTACACTGGCAAGGAAATGAATTTTTCATGAAAATGGCTTAGCATATAGCCTACATAATATATATCTTCGGCTCAAAGAAATTGCTCAGGAGTATTGTGAGGATTTATTTTCGTTCATTGGTACATACATATGTGTGTTCAGATTTTATTGAAGGGATTATGCCTTGTAGATTTGGAACTCTAATTTTAAGCCCACGATGGAAAAATAGGGTCTTATAAGTTTGACGTGTGTACTATAAGGGTCAAAAGTGCAGTCACACTCTACCAAAACAGAAAAGATATTTTTTTTGTAAGCAGCAGAATTTCAACTTTTCGCGGTTAGTAGGAATAATCTATACTTTAATTTCTATACAAAATATTAAATCAGTTGTGGATAATTTAACTTCTTCTACAAAACTAATAAAATACATTCAAATGGCTAGTCCATTTGAGTTTTGGGAGAGTATAACTGCACTTATGACCCTTGACTGTGCCTGTGTATTTTTGTGTTTATGTATCTATTGGGGCATCATAGCTCCTAAACAGATGGACCGATTTTGATTTAGTTTTGTTTGAAATCTGACATTGTCGGGAGTGTTGTCTGTTATGTTTGATAAAAATCGGTTTAGCTGTTCAAAAGTAAACACGACTACACCTACCTACAGAGCCTCTAAAATTAATGACCCGATTACCGAAATATGACAGCTAACCACTTAAGTTATACAAGTCGGTACAATGTATCAATCTGTCCTAACTTAAGTAAATAACGCCAGTGTGATCACATCGCACAAATTTAGATTGAGAACCGGTTTGAGAGATAAGATAAGTAGGCAAATGCAATGGAGGGCCTTGGAAAGATTATGTGAATTGAGTAAAAGGGCTTGACTTAATAAAGTGGGTATGAATCCTTACACAGGTAGGTTCAAACATAACGGCGACTCGGAACATTTTAGCAAGACGTGCCATTGCAATTTCATGTAAAAGCAGATTTCAGGTGGGGTACTAAGTGCGTATGGTGTACTTTAAAACCGCCACTAAGTTTGAATCGAGCTGTAGCTCCTGTTCCCAAAATCAGTTACTTCACTTAGAATTACTACTGCAACGTAGGCAAACAGCTTTCTAATATTATTTTTTACATTTCTGTTTGCCTAGCTATGAGAAAGAAAAACAACAAACAAACGTTTCCAGACATTTTATTGCAGGTACTTAGTTTTTATGTACGAAAATACACCTTTTACGACGCAAGTTATTGATGTATTGTGTCACATAAGTACGGGAAAAATCCTCCTGAGTTTCGATCGTAGCGACCCTTCTCAGCGGAGACTTGCCATAGACGCGGGCGATATTAATAATTATATATAAAAAAACACATTGCCCCATATTAGGATTTCCTCCTGAATCGTGGGTGCGTTTACAAACATATAAACTCATATATACAAACACTCAGAGCCGAAACAACTATCTGTAGAGCATACAAATATTTTTTCCGTGCGGGAATCGAACCCGCGACTCGCAGCGCAGAAGCCTATCGCTCAACCACTGCGCCTACAGTGCTCCCTAAAGTGCATTTCTTTCTTCCTTCAGTCAAATAAACTGTTTGATGGCAGGATAATTTCAGGATTAACGGCTTAGTATATTTTCCGAAACATGAAGGTATCACAGGCCAGCATCCCATCCCTTATAAATTAATAAATGTTTAATGCCCGGGTCAGGACCCGGGTATTAAACATTATAACATATGTAATATGTACATTTAGAAGACGTGGTGCACCGATCCAATATAATATTTTGAAAGTATTTTTCTGTTGTCAATAAGTAAAAAACAGAACACAAACAAAGTCTGCAATTTGTCCTCAAAAACATAAATACTTATAACACTCTGTTGACCATTTGATGTATCGTGTTTATATTTATATTAACGTACTTGTGAATAAAATTGTGGCGAGTGTTTTTCAACTGAAACCAGATTAATTCATGAGGATACTGCAGAATTAGCGACGCTAAGGGGATGACCTCCCTTGCGGAGAAGACTGCCAGACTTATTAATTATTGATTTGTTAATTTATTGTAATCAACAATTATTTTAACGAGGAACTTTGAAAAGACTTCCTTTTTATGTGACTTTGGTAATCTTCAAACTATTATAAAATATTATTTTCTTCTTTCAAATTTAAAAATACCTAAAAATCTCAGACTATATAATATTTATCAAGGTTAGCCTTGGTGGCAATTTCATAACTCTCCAATGTAATTCTCTCATTTGAGGCTTTTATTCAACAAAAGACGACTACTTGCTGACACTTAAATATTTTACACATATTCATATTCATTATATCCATTAATTGACCTTGCCACCAAGGCATAAAGTTATATATACATAACCATGCTTTACTAATAAAAGAGGGTTGCTCCTGATGGGGGACAGCTCTTGCTTGCCAGATCAAATCCTCCTAAAACTCATTTACTAATAGTAAATATATATATATATATAGTACTTAAAAAAAGAACTAATAGCAAGATAAGCGAAAAATAAAAAAAAAACTACAATTAAACAATAAGAACCTATATCCAGACTTAAACAAGACATTTTCCAACGACTTCTGTTCCCCACATTGTACACTCAGGCTTACTTTCGGCTTAGAGTGACAGATCCCTGTTGACAGCACTGTATTGTGAGCTTGGCCCAGATACTTTCCCAGGTATTTTGAGTAATGCCCTGGTTCTTTCTTTATCGTTTTATTTCGGAGACGATCTTTAAGTGTTATGTCAATTACGATGTGAACACTGGAGAATGGAAATTGGGGGTAGTTTTTTGGTAATTTGTTACTGTATTGTTTGATGATGATGTATCTTTCATAATAAAGTGGTGTGCCCCTTGCCTTCTTGAGCTCTTTAAATCTAACAGTTTATTAATGAACTCTCAAATTTGAGTAATTACTTGTTAGGCATGGAAGAGTATAAAATATATATTATATGTATGTTAAAGACAAAAGAGCCACAAATTATAATGTGATTGCAGCGGCCATTATAAAGAAGAGTCAATATATTTTCCATCAAGTTTTTACTTCAACACTTGAAGGATTGTGACAGCACAACCTCATTCCCATCTATTTGTATTATAAAAAAAGCAAGTTATTTATGTTAGTTCTAGTAAATCCACCAGTAGAAAGCACTGATACGTTCCTAGATCTGAGAAATGACATATGGGACGAACCGCTCTACCTTGGGGAACAATAATGCTATAGAGCGGTATATTGGCATTATTCTATGTAGATATGTAAGTACATTTTAAACTTTATCCAAATGGTAAAATTTGAATTTATGATTATGTGTCTTTGGCTTTCGTATATAGTACAAGCAAAACGAAAGTTAGTATTTTTTTCAGCAAAGCCACAGTACGGATTCTTATTCTGAGGCCTCGGACATCCCAAAGCTTTGGTAGTAAGAAAAGCAGATTCGAGTCTAGCTCGTTGGGTTGTTCTCCTTACCGACTGTAGAGACCTTATGATACTTTACGATTTTCCATTCATTATTATCATAGTCGTTCTATATTTATATTTGTTGCAGTCACCTGACAGGCGCTCTACATGTGATATTCATACTCAACGTTCTCGTCCATATGTAGTTGATTATATTGTAGTCCATATATATTGTACCTTAATATCTTCCAGTTTCTACACGTCATTATAGAAATACGTTACACACGCCTTATTCTTACGTGTGAATAGGAATGTATGATACCACGTCTTACATTTAAGAAGTACGCAATTAACTATTGGGTGATCAATAATAAGTGGCAATAGTCTAAAACACAGCTCATTCAGAGACTTTTGAATTGGAATTTATTCGAATTCTCTCACCAAAAATTTGAGATCTTGTTTAATTAACTAGAATTTCTTAATTTTATCGCTGTTTCAAAAAGTTGTGTTTCAGTGCGACTAGTAGTGCTTTTCTATAAAAATCTCTCCGTGGTTACTTAGGTGAAGTGAACTCGAAGTAAGCTGTCAAACCATCTCATCAAGGTGGCATCTTACTCCACTCACAAGTTAGCCCGGTGAGATGTTTGCAGGATAGACCGGGTGACCCGCGTTGAGATGCTATGAGTACGAATCCCACTTATTAAATTCTAGGCGAGGAAATGGCAGCACCATTATACCAAAAGGAACCTATTCTAGTAAGGCTAAATCATCATTAGTTCTACTTCCACCCTCCCACCCTGTAGACTGGTGTGACGTGACAAGCTTTAAAAAGAAAAGCAAAATGTTTCGCTTTCCAAATAGAACACAATTAGATACTTTGTCTATCGTCCTCATTCCTTTCCATTCCACTCGAAGAATTATTTATAGAAGCGACGTGACATTTATCAAATAAATATACACCAAAGGTTCACCTACTTTTGTTTATAACACCAGCACGTAAAATCTTTGAGACATCTGACAGAATCGTTTACGTGAAAACCCTGTAAAACGAAATATGTTTGACGAAAACGATATATTTAGCGATAAAGAAAAGAGGTAAGAGGTGTTTTGGTGATTTTCAGCAACAGTAAAAAACTTGTAACTGAAGGAACTGTGACTAACAGAAACGTCGAGAAAAAATGAGTAGTCGGAGCAATAAACTTTTACGCTATGTTGGAAAATCCGTAACGTAAATTTTTGTACATTTTTGCTCTAAATAATTACCTACTATGTTGTTTGTCGGTTAGAGGAAGTTGTTGAGCTTGGTGGGTTGCTCATCTCAAATACTACAGGTAAGCTCTTTTTTTAACAGATCTAATAAACACCCTTGTTGCAAAAACGTCGTTAAATATAGACAAAATAGTCTTGCATAAACCAAGTTTTATTTAATTAGAGTTTGTGTTGTTGACGAAGTCAAAACTCATGATTTAGATTAGATGACAAATTGGTCTAATGAAAGGTATGTGTAGCATTAAAGAAAATTAGAGAAACTTTATATACATAATCTAATTAATTAACAATACTGAAATGATTTCGGAATATTCTACTTCGCTTCATAGATATGTAATTGTTTTTCTATAATTCTAATGGTCGTCCACGGACCGACCTCGGGCAGCTTTGCTTTACCTAGAAGATCGACGATTGCGGCTGTTATCATTTAGCCACGAGTTTCTCTACTTACTATATTATTAAAATATTCATTCTCCAACGTTTTAATCGCACATTTATAACATATATTATACTATATTATTTACTATATATAATAATATAATATGTATATATATTATATTTTATTATTATATTATATGGCGTATTTTGTATGAAAACTGCACAAACGAGAAAAGCGCTTAAATTAATATATTAAGCAGAGCATTTTGCGGTCATATTAAAACGATGTTATTATGAATTTAATATAAAAATTGGAATGTTATATAATAAATAGAAATGGCTAGGTGCCATTTATATTTTACTCTTGCAATAAAGCTCTATGAGTTAGGTGAAAATATTTATTAATTGTTATTTTAAACATTGATGGTGATTCGTGGTTCCAAATAAATGTCTTCCTCTGTTACAAATTATTTATAGCAGGAAACTGCGGTAAGGGGCCCACAACAAAGTGACTTTCTATCAGCGATAATGATGGGCGTAAATGGTAATATTTGAAGAACTGCTCACAGGAGTTGATTTTAATTTTCACTCCAACTAGAACTGTTTCCACTAGAATCTATTACCACCGACAAATAATGTCATACTAAAAGTTTTAAAGAGAAATATAAAACATAAAAGTTATGATAATAACTGTGGCTGAAAAGTACAAGATGATAATTTATTTATAATTAACAAGCATCTTTGGGTAGTTATATTAATTGACTGTCTGAAATTGGACTGTATTAAACTGCCATTAGTGCAAGCCTGAAGGCTTAAGCTGGGTTGCTGGGTGCACGATGGGGATTTTGTGATTGTCTTTTTTTTTTCTTGTGTTGCTCGCAGGATTAATAAGAAGCAATATCGGAGTATTCCCGTTTAAGCGTTTTAGAAAATATGTGTATTGGTTTGTGATAAAGGATTATCAATATGTGCAGCATAATTATCATAACCAGCCAATAATATTCCCACTGCTGGGACGCAGGCCTTTCCTCTGTGAGAGCGAGTGGTCTGTAATCTACCATGCGAGTCCAGTGCAGGTTGTTGAATGTCACATGTCTTTGAATTCATGAGTTGAAGTTTTTTCTTCCCTGTTTTCAGAGCAGTTGAAATATTTTACACAAATTAAATGCCAGCCTGGGCTCGAACCCATGACTTAAAAAACTCTCACGGCTGTTGCCCAGCGGAAACAGCCGCGAGAGAGTAATGACCCAGAGGCCATCACTGCTCCTAATGAAGTATGCCAGTGGGCATGACTCTCAAAGTATTGCAGCAATTTCTATAAAAGTAAAATATAACTTAATAAGATTCTAATACTACGAGTACAACAATCCTAATGTTAAATTACAATTGTAATACGGTGATTATTTTTTGTAAGTGTACTTCAGATTGCATTATTCGCTTGCAAGAAATTCACTCGTTCCCTGAGCATCGAAGTCATTCTCATGCAAGCGAAATTACTGAGCAAATTAAGACATGAAGTTATTTTATAAATTAAATTTGACGACGGCTTTAAGTTGGTCGACAGGAATTTGCTATTAAAGTTTTTTATGAAAAAAGAACCTAATTTTCATTTTTGATTTTTAATATTTTTTCTCGTTTGCTTAGGTCACCTTTGACTAGTGCCCACAAGCACTACTGCCTGATATGAAGAATTGCCTTCGATTTCGGGGTCGAACAGGTTTTACATATGGAATTTCTCAGTAGTAGCCCAGAATCTGGATTTTTCAGCGATTGCAAACCCAAAAATCTAATTATAACAATTACACACTAGCTAAATATTCTGAGCATTCATTTGATGTTGTCGCACGTCTTCAGCCACCTTATCAACTTATTTGTAAATCTAACATTGATGTTCAAAAATATACATAACTTTGATTAATTGCACGTACGATAATACTGATACAAATATCCAGCTCTAAGATAGCAAATTCACAATAATAAAGCAATAAATTTTCCAAACTGCAGAATAAATCTATTCCTGACAGCATTTGATATTAAAAAATATGATCGATTGTAATTCGATTTTAAATGACTGCCTTTTAACTTTTAGAATCGATATGATTACAATCATGTTGCTAAATCATTAATCGGTTCTAGATACAGAGTACGGAACCTAGAGACGCCATTGCTAACGCATAGCCATTGTCAGAATTGTCATCATCACATGCATTTCAGCAGGCAAACTTCTACTGCTGGATATTACCTACAAAACTCTCCCAAGCGTCGCCACATCGACCAGTCTTGTTCATCTCGCATCCGGTAGATTCCTGTGATTTTTACCAGAATGCCCTCCAACGTTTCATCTTCCAATAAGCGGACCATCATCTCTTCTGAGAACAGGCAGAATTGTCACGGGTCGTTAATTTCTATAAGGTATTAATGGCACTCACTGATACGCTCAGTTTGTATTGAAAGTTTTGACAATGCCGTCTCTAGCAATGCCCGCCTGCCACGCAATGGCGTCTCGGTGCTCTGTGGTTCTCCATTAGCCATGTATCATGTTTTTTTATATGTGGAACAAATACCCATCGAATGTTTTCGTTCCTCGAGGCGCCTGCTATTAATGTTCAGTAAACATGAGTTGTTTAATTTCATGTTACTGCTGTTCATGTTTATACTCGTACAAAATGTATGTTACGCAAATTATAAATCTTTAATGAATTGAGCAAGTAAAGGACAAATTGGCATCTTTCTGTATTTTATTACTGTAACTTAGTGTAAACGACATCAATTTCTTCAGTGCATAGGTCAAGAGTCAATAAATGGTGGACCGCAGTCCGGATCCAGACCGCCGACCTATTTTATGCGGACCTATTCAAGATAATTCATAACAATTTGTATACTTTATACCCTTAACCGACACTGTCGGGATAGCCCAGAATACTTCGGATGCGTTTTTTGTAAAAGGCTGATAGTTCAGAACTTGAAAAATATTTTAATTTTTTATCAAAGATTTGAAGTATACATAACTTCCATTTCTTCATAAAATAAACCAAGATTTAGGCATAACAAAGATTTTTTGATGCTGTCAATTTACATGAATTATTCATGTGGTCATAAAAACTAACAGCTACAAACATCATGTTTTACACAATAATTAAAATTGGCATTATTTTCCTGCGTTGTGTAACCGATATAACAGGTAACAATTATTAATCATTCAAAATAATTAAATAAACTACTCTCGGTATCATGCCGTGGTACGTTAATATTGTACATTATATATTTTTGGTCTGTGGTTATTGTGGGAAATTGAGGTAACACCCAGGTAATTTTATAACAGACGAAAAATATTTTCTGTTTCAGTTAAACGTCGCTCAATCACAAATTATAATTACAAGCATACCTACTTACTTGCTTGACTTTATTCACGCCATTTTCCCATGAGGGTAGGCAGAACGCTGCTTGCAACGATCTTACAGACTCCTTTTTCTTCGTTTATATTTACCATATTGCACAGATTCTTTAATTTTAATCCATATCAGATGAGAAGTACAAGGTCAAAAGTCGATATCAAAGTTGGAGTCCATCAGGGGAGCGCGCTAAGTTCATTGCTGTTCAACATTACCATGAACTACCTCACAGCGCAAATCCAGAAACCTAAACCATGGAACCTTCTACATGCAGATGATGTGGCCCTTATCTCAGACAGTGCACAGGCAATAAAGGAAAGTTTGGAGCTGTGGAGGAGGGCTTTGGAACTTATCGGGCTGCGCATCAGTCGAACAAAGACTGAATATATGGTATGCAGATTCAACCCCGATACCAGCCTCACCGACGCGACGCCGAGGTAAAACTTGACGACCGAGCCTTACCTAGAGTGAATAAATTTAAATACTTGGGATCAATGATCTCTGAAGATGGATCGATATCCAATGACATAATTCACAGAACAATGTAAGGATGGATTAAATGGCGTACAGTAACGGGGGTTCTGTGCGATCCAAAAATGACAATTAGAACAAAAGGAAAGGTCTATAAAACAGCGGTAAGACCAGTTTTACTCTACGGTAGCGAAACGACGGTACGAGTGACGAGCAGAAACTGCACACCACGGAGGGCAGGTGGAGTCAGTCTCAGGGGTAAGGTTCGGAACGAGTATGTACGGGGTAGTTTTAAGGTTGCGCCCATCGCCGAAAAACTAACAGAATCCAGGCTTCGATGGTACGGCCATGTTGTGCGGAGACCTAATGATCACATCGTGAAAAAGAGCCTTTCCATGACGACACAAAAGAGAGGGAGAGGTAGACCGCTAACATCTTGGATGACGAGTGTCCAAAAGGACATGAGGAAGTGCAGGCTATCTACTGATGATGCTTATCAGCGGAACAAGTGGCGCCTCATGAACAGGAAAGCCGAACCCGAGTAACGGGAAGTGGCGAGGTGGAAGAAGATGAAAAGTACAAGGGTTCCATTTTAAAAGCCCTCATAAATGATGATATCAAAGACTGCAAAACTTTTCACTACGATATACCATACCTTTTTATTTTTTTCTTACTCTGATTTTAAAGAGAAGATACCCGTTGGAGACCCCGAGTCAGGCTCTAGAAAAAGTGTGAAAAGTGTGATTGTCAAAAAATTCAAAATGATTGCAATGCACTACCGAAATGTCACGCTGATAGCATGTTATAGTTTGTCTATATCCCTAAAAGTGAGTTATATCTTAACTATTCGTTAAGATATAACTCACTTTTAACTAACTTAACTAATTAACGTACTAACTAACTCTTAATATGACTGATTCATAAAAACAAAAGTTTAACCAATGAAAGACAGTTAACTTCAACTATAATTAGTGGGTGAATTCTGGGCCAGGCATTTAAATAAAAAGAGTGTGTTTGTCATCGACACACGAAAGAGAAAAAGTATATAAATGTTATGGACCAAGTGATTAATTAGGCATTATTCATAATGCCCGGGCAATTTGAAAATGGTCAATATGAGTTGGCAATAAGATAAAACTATTGAAATATGTAATAAATAGATCGGGCTTTCTGAATAAAGCCCACCACTTACTGGGCCGGGTGATAAAAAAAATTGTTTTTTTTTTAATTATTTTAATATTGACATTGATTTTAAAATAGAATAGATAAGATACGATTCGTTTTATGTTTCGAGTTTTTTTTGTTATTTCTTTCTTATTTAAGCAATAAACTTATTTCTGTCTGCAGGGTCTAAAGTAACCTAACCTAAAACAGGAAGGAGATTGAGTTCGCTCACTTCGCTTGCTCACTTCAGCTCCCGTCATCTCCATCGAACCTAATCTATCCGTGTCGTGGTGCCCTAAGCTCCCGAACTCGCTTTGCTCGCTCTTGGACTTATTCATTGACCATAATTATCGAATTACCTAACCGTTACGTAGCAATATTTATAACAAGCGGACGCCTCGCAGTTTCAGTTTCACCCGCGTAGTTCCCGCAGCTTTCCAACGGTGAAAGAATTTTTGAAATCGGTCCAGTAGTTTATTCGTTACATATAAAAATGTAAATCTTTCCTCTTTATAATATTAGTATAGATTACCAGAAAATGTTATAAATATAGAAGATTTTAATATAGAATCAGTATTCATTACATTGCCCGATTTGACTTGACTAGATTAATAATGCCCGGGAACTATACTTAGTGCCCTGATTAATCACTAAGTCCATGACATATATACCTTTGCAACATGAAAACTTGTTACAATTAACGGCCGAAACAAATGAAAGTTGGTCACGTTATTCAGTAAAATGTATTTAAATTAAAACTATTTGTACAATATTTTATGTGACTGTTGGGCACGTGGCTCTGTCAGTTTGTGCTTGTGGAGCTTATAATAATATCCTTATGTAATAAGCCCCTTTTGAGTATACATATTTATATGCCTTTCTTCAGATGATTACGAAACAATTTTTTACTTTGTTTAGGTAGCCGATAGTGGTTTTTGTATTACAAAATAACTAGCGAAACTCCATTAGCACTTTAGTAATCAATTTCTAGATAATGACCAGGGATTGGAATAGGTAGTGTATATTTACATAAATTTGAGCAAAGGAATTTATTTAGAGTGGATTATCCTTAATCTTTAATCCTTTGAAGTCCCGGCATAAGGATTGTGACGTATTAATCACAGGATTTAAAAATGACGTGGTACGAAATGTTTATTTCATAATTCTCAATATTATTATGATAATCATATAGATGTCGGGTATAGTACATACAAAGTAACAAAACTTTCAAGTTATAAGGAAGTAAACCGATGTACAAACAGGGAAATATAGCAAAGAAATGACTTGCAATACCAAGAAGTCTCCAATAAAAGGTACGAAAAAAAGCACGTATAAACCTGAGTTCTTTAATACGTTTTTGTCAATAAAAGTTTATGCTACCTGACTGGTTACGAATTAATTGTTACCGAAAAGCTAATTACCAGCGTGAGTAATGTGGGCGTTACCTTGGCTATATTAACTCGCATTCATGTTGTTTCGTGTTGTAAAGTGTATAAATTATTTTCTATGAATTATTCCGGTTGTAGACCAAGAGCTAAGTTAACGAACTTAGTTTAGCGCGCAAATCTGAGGAAATTTTTCATACTTGCGTGCATATTGAAAAGTACTACTGTACTTTCCTAGTTCATTTAATACTTAGGCCTATATTCCAAGTCATGTCCTCCAACTCAATTCCACCTTGAATCATCAAATTGTTGACGTTAATTCAGAGTCTTTTTCTATTCAAGGCGACTGTTTTGAATGGAGATCATTGGAATATGGACCTAAGAATTTTATTGACATTCTTTGCATTCGTTTAAATTCCAAGTTGCATGAGAAGGGGAAGTGCAACGGGAAACATTTTGAACAATATTTTCAAAACTTTACTGCACCTATCTGTAATAATTCACATCATTTTATGTCCTTAATGAGCAAAATATTTGCTTAATCAACGTCTACTTCCAATACCTATTACGAACCCACTTTGGCTCTCCGTTTTTTTAAGTCGGTTAAAAACCTGTTTATTTTTAATATCAGAGAGACATACCAACATTCCCATTAAATAAACCTTAATAAAGTGTGATTTTTTTAGTCTACAAAAAAGTCTTAGCCTTATATCCTGAGAATAAAATATTTATAAGGCTATCCTTAACTTTTTGAAAATTGCGATTTTTAACTTTTCTACTAATTAACTCCTCTAATTTAAATTGGTCAATTTGTTTATCCTCATCCAAAACAGCATCCAACGGCGTTAAAACAAAAAATTCTCATATTATATTCTTGTTGACTGTGCACTTTTTTCAAAATCTTTGATAAATGATAAATGATAAATGATTTTATTTCTGTAAGTAGGTTTGTACAAACACTTTTACATGTCGATCATATTTTTAAAACTAGATGAAGTCGGCGTTTCCTATCTGACTACTCTGAGAAGAAAGGCCGAAACAAACTCAGAGGTCACAGTCTCTTTTAAGGTCCAGACAAAATCTTTGTTAGATCATGTGAAGACCATGTAGACTGAAGTCTGAAATGGTCTTTTTAGGAAAGAACCAGCCAGATTGAGTGGACCTGTCCAGTCAGTGCACGCATTTGTCAATAACCGTGCAGCTCAACTCAGAAATTAAGGAGCTCAACGATTCGACGAACAATACCAAAGAAAGGACATTCGGGTAGGCCGCATAAACTACTCAAACTGCCAGACCATGATTAAAACTAATTTGGATAAATTAAAATTAAAAACAAACAAAAATTGAATCCACATTGTCTTCACATTCACAACAATTAAAATAAACTAAAAAAAAATATAATACTTTAAAAAGTAAATATTCTTGTCATTGCAAGAAAACAAAAAAAAAACAAAATTCACGTTGAAAAATATATAAAAAAAAAAAAAACAAATTAATTGGAGCAGCTCAATCCCAAGCCTGTTTGTCCTCAACGTAATCTTTTATTGTATAAAACGCTTTCTGGCACAACTTATGTTTAATGAATGTTTTAAATTTATTAACACTTAGATCTTGTACGTGGCTTGGAAGCTTATTATAAAAGTGTACACATTGACATCTAAACGAGCCACCTTTGAATACAGTAAGCAATTTTCCAAAAAGTTAAGGCCAGACTCCTAATAATGCTTTTCTGTAGTAGCAACTGTTAAGGAATGTGCCTTTACTGCCCGTTTCAAAAATACTGTAAAGTTCCATCAAAAAAATTCAGCCTGTATAAATGCACAAACGTTCTTTTTCACACGATCCAGTAATTATACGTTTAAAAATCAAGCAGAAGCAACGATTATTACCATACAGGAGTCCAATGGTTTTTAATTCAACCTCTGTTAAAACGGTAACACCCATCAATAAACAAGAAAGACTTAAGTAACAATAAAAAGTTACAAGCGAAACAAGCACCTACTGCAAATAAAATATTCAGAAGAAGAGCGAAAATTGAATAGTTTATTTTGTAGGTACGAGAATTCTTGACATTTGCGTCGGTACAGCCTTGTTTTTCTTTTTGTCTTAAGCGACAAAATTGTTCAGACTTAATTTAAACCTTGGTACTTATAAATAGAGTATATTTCCGCTTGTTTCAGGGCGGTTACTTTTTGTTTCTTTGACATAATACCACCCATTTTCTCGTCAATAAACAGGCGCCAGTAACCAGTTTAACCGGTAGTGTCCACTTAACTTTGATACAAAAATGTTGGAATGGCAACTTATCATGTAACTTATGCGTTATTAATTTCGCAATATTTTGCCTGAAAATATAAAACAAGCAAAACATTAAACCGCACACGGAACAATAAAACACACAAAAACAGAAATCATAATGTCAAAACCGTACACCTCCACGTCACAACGTAGCACAAATTAGTAAAATATTCCAAATAACCATCATAGAGATCTTGTATCATTTTCCCGCATTTCCGGGACACAGAACTGCTTAACGATATTTATATATAGGCTTATAAACAACCCTGATATATATTTTTTCGCTGTTCGCATTTAGACTGAAGCGAGGAAGGCGTAGACACGTTTTCTGCAAAGTAAAGTTTAAGATGAGCGTCGGCACGTTTTCCGTCTTATTTTTCAGTTTACTGTAAAGAAGTTTGTTGGCGTATTTTTTCTGTTTTAGAGATGGACTTTATTTTGAATAATCTTATTACGAGGAATTAGCCTAAAAGATTACTGTACCGACATAATCTCTCTGTAATTTTACTGCTAAAAACTTTTGTTCTTGTATTTAGTGAGAATCTGCGACAAGAGTTTGTTTGCATTATTAGAAAATTTTCGGTAAACAATGGGCAAAAAAAACTTTGCTGAATGGTATAGATATTATTTATGATCAAACAATGTACAAGTCGGGTAACTAATTGTATATTGAATAACTAGGTTTTTCCGGCGGTGCGGTGTACCTTCGGTGGATTAACTCACAAGAAGCGTGCAATTTCCGGTTTAAAAGTAGTCTAGAATAGATATAATTGAATTTTCGTAATCGTATCAGTGTTTCCAGAGATAACCTTTTGAAACATACGAACGGAGAAACAATTTTACCTCTTTATGGTTAGTTTAAATACCCATTGAGTAATTTAGAGGTCAGTGTAAAATATCGATACCTAACCAAACCATTGATTAACAAATATTGATTAGTTAGTTAGTTTATGAATATCCGAATTTAAATATTGTTGATTTTTTTTAGTACACCTTACACTTTTGTGCCCTTATTAACCCAAAGGCTGACTGGTAGAGAATGTCTTGCTGCATAAGTCCGCCTGTGTATCACCAGTGTACATGAAGTTTAAAAAAATAACCCAAAATCAATCACCACTTCTTATCCACACCAACGAATCCAAGCCACTTCTTTCCTCCGAGCATGTCGGCGGCGTACTTCAACTGATCGTTAATGATATCAGTTGGGTCACATCACAACATCTGCCTCACCTCCGTCATTAACGTATTAATAAAGAGACTTAACCGAATTAAAAGGCGACTATCTTGGTTCAGGAAGATTTATTACTTTGAGCATATTGTTTAAGTTGTCATGCCTTCCAGGTGATTTTTTGGTTTATTGATAATTATAAGCTTTAATAAGCTTATATAAGTGGCAGTACACCGATTTGCACGATTAATATGCGCATATTTATTATGGCATGACATTAAGACACGATGGAACTTCATTTTTTTTTTCTGAGCCAAAGATCTGTTTAAAGAACTTTAAAACGAGATTTGCTACGCCTCCTGCTACAAAGCGTAGGTTTTAATAAAGTAGAACCATCATTTTTCTAGAGGTGGAAAAGAAACGCAATATTAAGACTTCAGAAAGTTCTCGTCTCAAAGGTTTTTCATTCTTTTTACCTAATTTTCATTCTCTCAATTGTTACTTTTTCATTTCGTACACACTTCGTATTGGCTGCTTATCAATTTATCTACTTTTATGTCAATAAAATACTTGATTTGATTAATTTCAGTTTAAAATATCGCTTAAAATAACCATTTTGTTGCATATTATTTGTCCGCATCATGCGACAATGTAAACCTACGAGCTGGTCATGGCCGCGAGAGCCCGTTGGACGCCCTCCAATCGATTGTGACGCTTGGAGGACGTCTCAATAGTGAACGTCTGAAATTATGATGACGATGTCATCTGTATGAAAAGAGAAGGCAAGTCATTCAAAAACTGAGAGACAAAAACCATTCATTACCAAAATTTTATTTACAATCACCAAACATCAATAAAAAATCACAGAAACACCACCAAACTCTCCCTACAAAACTTAATAAGCATTACTCCTAATATAAATGCGAATCTTTTACGTATTCAGATATGGAAATATAAAAAGCTTAGTCGGTCAATGGCAAAGGAAAAAAAAGAACATAAAATGGATGTCAGGCGCTCAAAGGGAGTCGAGTAAAGTAAATCTTGAAATGAATGAATTCTACACACCTTTAGATATACGTTGTGGAGGTAAATCAGCATTATATACAGACTGGCATATAAAAGATCTGTAATGGGGACACATGATGCTTTTGTGAAAATGGTGTTATTTTTGGCGGTTGGTAGGAAATGTACGAAGGTATCAGTTGATTTTGAACCATATTTAAAACATCCAATAACAAGGCCAATAACTTTTCTACTATATATAGACTGGACGAAACGAAACGGTGAAGGAAAACATCGCGAGGAAACCCGGCATGTCCTAGAACCATAAATTCGAAGACATTGTGACATCCACCAACCCGCACTGGGCCCGCGTGGTGGATTAAGGCCCATTCCCTCTCGAGAGGAGGCCTGAGTCCTAGCAGTGGGAACATAAATAGGCTGATGATGTGTGTGCGTGATGTGATAGACTGGAAGGCTAAAAGTTGCGTTGGAAGGCCTCCATTTAGGTGGAGCGAAGACCTGGTCAAGGCTGCGGGAGTCCAGTGGATGCGAAACGCACAGGATCGATCAGTGTGGTGACGCTTGGGGAAGACCTATGTCCAGCAGTGAACGTCTTTCGGCAGAAATGATGATGATGAGGACGATAGCCTGGAACAAAATATCGTATCTAAAGTAGCTTTATAATATACCGGCCTGTATCTGTCAACTGCAAGGCTTCATTGATTAATTATTATAACCCAGCAAAGCAAAATTATAATTCCTGCCCAATTCTTCTCCACGGATTTAACTTAGTCTGTCATTCCACCAGCCGGTAGCCAACAGGATGGTGCATCAAGTGAAAGACGCTACGTCCTCAAGCAAATTTCAGCAGGTGGTGATGGCAACTATGGACCGGAACCGATGGCGGCAGATTGTCCGCTTAAAGAGGTCCAGTGACTACGATCCTCAGTAATGAGGAATCGATTGAAGAAGAAGAAGTTATTCCACCCGAAGATTGACAATTAACTTCACCAAAATCTTCACGGTAAGTAGTTTACAGAATAACACTGCATTTCTATTTCAATCATTTGCTCCAATTTATCCTAATTCACCGGCTAAACATAAAAATCATTCTTCATTCCCAATTCTTCAACACTTCACCAGTTTTGAACCTCCACTCTGTACATCAGTAAATAGTAAATTCTCTATTGACGTATGTATACCTAAGTTAAGGTCCCGAGCTGGATCCCGGTCGCAGTCTGGAATTTCTATGAATTGAAAAATGTGGTTTGTGCGTTGACTAATGGTTGTCCGGATCGAGTCACGTAATGTTTGTTAGCTTTCAGATGGACTGGTAAGGAAAACTTCGTTATGTGAGAATATAATATGATAGATATCTGGGGGGTCACCCCCCTGCTATTTCTTTACTTGGGTTGGGTTGTTAGGTTATTGTGTATATTCCACGGTCTGATTGTTGAGAGTGTTTTTAGGAAAATAGACAAAACTTAGTTTTGCATCTAGATTCTGTATTTTCTGATCTTTTTGCCTATAACATGGGGTATTTAAGTCAAGGGTGGTTACTTCTAGATAACCATGATCCACTCTCAACGGTATTATCACTTAATATCAGGTGAGGTAGGTGTCAAATGGCTGCCTATCAATAATTTAAAAAAAGTACCACATACAATTTTGCGTTATAAAGGTAGGTACACTAGCGAAACTTAGATTTTAGATAGTTACACATCAAGAAACCTGTTATATGAAAATCAATTAACAATTCCCTAGATACTGTCGCGAAACTGCATTACAATATACTTAAGTCCCTTTTGATGAAACATAATAAAGAGTAGCTTTTTTAGAAGCACACCTACGTCCCAAATAATGTCTCAGCTCTTGTCATGCTCTCCGTGCAACAATACTCTGAAAGATCTTTGTGAGGCAAATGATAAAGCTATCGACGTGACTGAGTTCTGGTCAAAGCATATTTAATTTTGGAGTCAAGGGTACGACGAACAAGAAGGTGAAGCACGCCAGGAAGGAACTTCCTATAACATTCGCAGGACCAGAACGTATTGGCCTTGAAACGTT
The DNA here is from genome assembly GCA_947562075.1 of Orthosia gracilis. Taxonomy (NCBI): domain Eukaryota; kingdom Metazoa; phylum Arthropoda; class Insecta; order Lepidoptera; family Noctuidae; genus Orthosia; species Orthosia gracilis. Next base: position 7,288,517 of record OX387266.1, on the reverse strand, counting down.
ACGCTTCTACTACAATAATTTGTACCAACTGGACTGTTATCAATAATAGTAAGTATGAGACTAATAGGTACTTAGAATAATCTATTCGTGCAGCAATAGATTCAATATACCGTGTACAGAGTCTATATATTTTATTAGCTACCCAGAAATTGGCACTGATCCGAATCAGGACGGTTTGAACAATATTATGTATGTGCAGGCAAGTAGTGCTTATTTATCTTTATGTGTTTTATGCTCCATATAATATCTGTGGTACAATTTCTAAAATCTAGTTTAGCATGTAAGATGTAACTGCCATGATTAGTTGTAGACTTCTAGTTTCGTCACATGTCTGAATAGCTAGCTAATAATAACTAGTAACTAATAATAATTAAGAAAATTACCACTAAAAGCAGTTACACACTACACGTCCGTGTCCGTGATCCGTGTCCGTGATTTGAATTCCGAGTTCAAAATGTTCTGAATTATGTAGGATAGAGTTGGGTTGTAGTGCGTAAGCTTATTCATATCCTCAATTAGCTAGTCCTTAACCCGAGGTTTCTAATGTCATTATCTGCCTAGCCTTTTCAAAATACGAGTATTTTGGGATCGACTTCCAGTATAACTTAAAGAAACTGAATACATGAAGCGACTGCTTTTCTGACCCCCACAGCCCAGGCCACACATAATTATCTTTCGCATATTTCCAAAACATAGTACAAAACTGTCTAGGTTAGGTTAAAACGGGCTGGTATCCGCATCCACATTTTGTCTCACGAATTTATTATTACACTTCCTTAAAAACAATGAACAATGTTTAATTCTCCAGAGCGTTTTCGGAACGAGATTTCTTCAGGTTTTCATAATAAAACAGTTTGCCAAGGAATTCGTATCTCTGTCGCTTGCAAGCAAATATGCAGACGGAAACAAAATAGGTTTGTAATAGTCTTGAAATAACTGAAATAAAAGTGCTTACTGTCTTTTACTTCAGACATGGAATTCGTTGGAATTGTAGGATAATACGGCAAAGAAGAAAGATTAAAGCAGTGAATTTGTAACTGAATAAAGCTTTGTTTTCTTGAATAAGAAAGAGAGCCCCTTTAGCTAAAGGATGTGTTGTATTTAAAGAAGCTTACAACATGTGAAAAGGAAAAAAATAGTTTATTGGTAAGACAATTTAAGGAATAAACAAAATTTTTTGACTGGATCCTCCTTTTAGGCAGTCAGTGCCTATATTAGGAGAATCCGCTCTTCCATAGCAAGACGTATTATACAAAAATCAAAACGTATTATACAAATTTAATGTTAAAACTACAAAAAATAACATTAACTTAAAATAAATCAAATGTGTGTATGAGTGGGTTTAAGTATGTGTGTGAGTATATGTGAGTGGGAGTATAGCCTGTAGGTGTGACTGAGAGTTCATGAGTGTGAGGGTGTGTTTGTGTCAAGATTATAGAAGTGTTTCGGTATCATTCAGGTAAGCGTTTGTATCCATTCCATTTTTATTTTTTTAATGTCATAGTAGTTTTTGGGGTAAATGTAGATGTATTTATTGATTTTATTATACAGCGCAGCAGATCTTTTGCTAATTGCATACTGGCAAGCAAAGTCCTTGTCCTAGAGATATTTAATATCAAGTCTTTCCTTCTTTTATTCAGTATGCCAGCACCATAGGAAAGAGACTTGTGTTTTTAATATAATTTGTGTAATATAAAGTTTTCTGACTGAGAGCAAGTTACTAAGTTGAAATAGGTATTCAGTTGGATATTCTTTTTCTCTCTTTTGATAAGAGCGACTTGTGCCCTTTCCACCGTTAGACATTTTGTTTTGGCAGCACCACCCCAGACAGGTATACAATAGGAACGCACTGACTAGACTAGCGCAACACAAATCATCTTAAGGAAATATTTTTGATGACCTGAATGATTACTGGTAGTCCTGGGAACGACGTATCTAAGTGTCTGAACATTCAGTTTAATTTTCTGACTCTATTGGCAATCTGCTCAATGTGTGGCATGTTTGTTTTTGTGTTGATTGTTTTTGTATTATGTTTAAGATGACGCTGGTTGCACAATTATTTATCTTCGTGCTCCAATTGTATGTATTGTTGTAGTGTGTAAACCGTTTATTTTCAAAAATAAATAAAATAAAAGTAAATTAACAGTGACAAGAGAAAGATACGGTCATTTGCTTATCCCAATCTTCCAAGTTTGTTGGGTTCGGCTTCCTGTCTAACAGGGTGCCAGTGCCGGTTGGTCAGGCTGGTTGTATTTTCAGATTTCTGACGACCTGTAAGAGAGCAAACTTCAACGAGATTGCCGATATACGGAGATATCTCGGAGTTATCCTAAAATATTCTTGATAATCTCTTAACTGTATTATAAGAAATACTCGTATATAGACATATTGTCGGTACTTCATTGAACTTCTTTCAACATCTTAATAAGCTCAAAAATCAGCCAAAAGAACACCTGCAAAGTGGACATTTACTTTGTGTTAACAAAAACTCGTTTCTTTTAAATGATCAACCTTTTGTTTTCGGTGATAACCCGTTTCTCCCTGCCTAATCACGGCATCAGAACCCGTTCGATTTTCGAATAAAAATCATCTTGTCAACAACCTAAAGCCGGTGGCACACTATACAATAATAGTATGGAATACATTGTGTATCACAACGGACACGAAATGGTTCGAATAACAGATAAGAGAAAGCGCGGATATTCGAGTCAGAGTAGTTGCGCAGGCACTGAGGAAAATTTGTGGTTTATGTTTTATAGTTTAACCAAAAAGATGAGTTAAAAGCCAAAGTCGCAAGGGAGGAATATTTTTCCCGGAATCAGGTCAGAAAAGGCTACTAAAAAAAGGCAGATGAGAGGTCCTATATGTGATGATGATGAGAGGGTTGCAGAAACGATAGGTAATAAAAATATTTTGCCACTAAACAGCGGCAAAACACCAGACGCCAAACATATCGAAATTTCACTCATCCTAGAAACCAAAGGAACCGAAATCAAAAAAATTATGTGTCTCGCATACTCGCAAACCAGATAATCTGTTCAGCATCATAAATAGGCAATGACTATTTCAATTACCTACATTAACATAATGTCAAACGATCACAATCCAAAAGATAGAAATCAAACCACACCTCACAGCGGTCGCCATCAAATAAAACTGAAATATCTCTTAAGAGCTGCATCAAACAAGAAATGCCCCCACCTGCTGCGTTTCCCGAGAATGGGATGAACTTGTTGCAGCTATTAACCACGTGTTGAGAATATTACTCCTTATAAGGTATGTCGTAGATTGTAATGACTCAATCTGGAGTGCGTAAAAGGTGATAAAACTGGATAGCTAGAAGCCAATGCTCTGAACTCGGAAAATTCATGCAGCGATTGTCAAATACTTAACTACTTATTTCGATAATCTTAAAATTTTTAGAATTAAACATTTAAACAGAATAGACAAAATATTTAACCTTTTTTACTAAATGAAACGCTTGTTGAAAAATCTGAATTAGATACTTATCAATGTAGGAAACTAGTAAAGATTTACCTCTGCCTGGCCCTTCAGGTAATACAGGCGTGGTTGTATGTTAGGACTTCGCCCGTAGCGAAGTGATGTGGAGTGAGGAATCTTCTTAAACTGCAGAATATGTCCAAGAATACGTGTCTTCTGTATCTTACTCTTCGTCTAGCTATATAGTGACAATTTCATACATGTTATTCTAATTTAGGTTATTACTGATATCGTTTTGCATCGACTAAACATGTTTAGTTTATTCGAAAAGAAAATCTATCTTCGCTTTTCTGACCCTATCAAAACAAAATCAGTTCAAGTACAAAAAATGCACCACCAAACTCATTTATTTAATCTTATTAAAAATAAAATGTTTAATCCATCTCAGTGGATGGAAGACTAATTTTATTCCGACGCGCCTGGGTCGCGGTGGCCCCAGTTTTTGCTTGTTAAAATATCTTCCCGCAGTGAATGAGAGAACGAATGGTCAAGTGAATGACTGTGAATGCTCGAGTGAATAAGTCCTAGCCGGATATCATTGCAAATATATTTTTTACTTCAAACGTGTCGTACGGAAATGAAACGACTTTATAATAGGGATGATTGAATGAAGACAGGCTGTGTGTTGGACAATATTATGTTTGGGTTTTGAGGATTGTTTTTTTATACGAACAAGTATATCTAAGTAGAGTACATATACAAACAGTTACATCAAAGACTAGGGGAATAAGATTGCGCATGTTAATCCTAAACATTTTGAAAATCGTTGACACTGATAGAAAACCACCTTGGTAAAAGTCCTCCTGTCTTTTGACGACATTTAGTATCATAGATGAAACATTTTTTATTTTTTATTGTTATTTATAGCTCGCGCTTGACCACCTGATGTTAAGCGATGTCTGCAGCTTTTAACTGTAATTGGAAGTTCTCTCTGCTTTTCGTTCCCTAAAAGCCGAGTAAGATTATTAATGGCTATTCAGCTATGTATTTGGTATTCAATCTTTTTACTTTACTAGCCTTTTCCCGCGACTTCGTTCACCCGTCTTCGTTGGCCTGTCAGAGCACAATTCCACAGGAACCGTGTATTGTGTAGGAATAGAAAATAGCTGAATGCACGCAGCGATAGTGTAGCTTTCTATCGATGAAAAAATTTACGTAACCGGTTCATTAACTCTTTTCAGAGATTTCAGCTAGATTTAAGTTAATCGTGAATGTGAAGTGCGTTAGTCGCTGCACCACAGTAGTCCCCCAACTCCCGCTATCACATGAAATTGCTACTGCGCCATGACTCGTGGAGTATTCCGAGTCACTATTAAATTTGAATCGAGGAATACCAATAACAAACGTATAAATAAACAAAAAAATTGGCCTATCTCTTAATAATGTGAGTTTACATTTGGATTTAATGGCACCCATATATAGAAATATCTATATATAATCGGAGAACAAAAGAGGTTAACCTCAAGGTGAGTTTTTACATGCGATTTATTAGTATCCCGACTATGGTAACTACTGCCAACACTATGAATGAAAAGACTTTTAACAAAAAATACAATCAACTTCCAAATAAAAACACTACAAAGTCAAAAATAACTTCAATTTCAAAAATCGATGGATACCTGGCATACCTGAGAAGTTTCGCTAGGTAATTTAATTTGACGTTGTACAGCTAACTGTAAGATTAACTCGTGGAACAAGGATATTACTGAGAAATAGTAGAGTATAAAGGTAAGTTGAATACTACCTTCTAATTGATAATTAATTTTGAAATATTTCGTGGTTCTCTTGAGGTGTTCTCGAGACTCAAAAAGGGGCTTCTGTCCTTCCTTGAAATATTCATTAATTTTAATCAATTCTAAGTAATAATTGTAAAGCGAGATCAAGAACCAAGCAACCGGAATTAATCTGAAAAAAAAATACCATAAACCAACATCGAAGAGTTTTGGATTACAACTTGAAAAACATTAATAAGTATAGGTATTGGATACATAGTTAGAATGTAATTTTATTTACGCATCCGGTTAGACAGGAAGTCAACATCGTGGCAAAAAGCGGGTAGATGATGACATTGCTATTTTTATTCATTTGTTTACTTAAGTATGGCAATATTCAAAAAGCGAGGCCTTCTTCAGGAAAATATTTAAACAAAAAAACAGAATTAATTAATATCTCTACGAAGGTAATACCCAAACTATCAAAAATTAAACCTAAAACATCCACTTATGTCAAAGACTTTGGATAGTACTTGAATAGGATTGGGTTGCCACCACTGCGGAGGTCACCTTGACTCTGCACAGCACACGCATAAGGAGTCTCCAGTGTGGGCCTCCGAGAGGCAGCTCTTGGTCGCCAAGATCGGGCAAAACCTGTCTTTGCTAGCAATTGTGAGGGCCAGGCTGGCAGAGACAGAAAACTAGAAGGAAATGGCCTCTTTCTGTGAGACCGTGATGGTCCGGAAGGAAGCCGCCAAGCGGGATTGTCAGAGAGTCGATCGCACTCGGGGAAGAAGGCATTGGGGAGGCAACCGCCTCGATGCCTAAAACTCCGAAACTCCGCCTGAATCATAAGCTGTCTCGCGGGAACTCAGATTGAGGACGCTGTCCGCCCTCCAAGTGACTCCAGGCAAAACAGTGGCAAAATGATCACGTGCTACCATACACAGCAAGGTTCAGGGGAGATTTTTTTTTAATTCCCAGGGATGTGCCCTAACAGGCGTTGCACAAAGGGGATTTCGGGCTGTTCTTTTGATAGGTCACGGAGCCACTTCTACGTTACTATTAACTACTGGGCTGCAAATTAATGTGCACATAGCTTGTGTTTTTATACAAGTAATAAATCAGTAGGTACGTATATATTTAGGAATTAATAACAAATTGAGGGGAAGCTGGCAGGGCTTTTGAGCAAACATATACAGGGTGAAAAGTTTATAGCTATATATAGTAGGTGCGGTTTGCTGAGAAAACAACCAGCTTCCCCTCTACATTTGAGCGACCACTTTTCAGTAACATATTTTGTCATCATTTGGAACACGCATTGGTTATAAAATTTCGACATAAACACTGCAGCTCTTACAAATCATTTGCCATTTTATTTACCACGGCTAAAACGACTGTTCAACGGAAATGCAAGTGGTATAAAAGTTATTCACTAATAACGTTGTAGGTACCTAATAAAGGTTTAAACCTGACAGCTCATTGTGCTAACGATTAAGGTTATATATATTTGTGCTTCGTAATTATTTAGAAGTAAAAGGTATTAGACCCTTTGTTTTAGAACTTTCGGGCCGATTACTTTTGTTAGGTTTAGACAATTTGGGACATGTTTTATTGGATTTAAGTTTACACTCTCTAGACTCTCTCTCTCTAAATACAAATAAAACAAATACAAATTTGTATTTAATAAGTTATTTAAAATTCTGTTATTTAAGTCATCAGCCTGTAGCTTTATACTTAAGGATTAGTGTGACTTCATATGAAAAGAAGAAAGAAGCAATGATCATCACGCTTGCATAGATCAAAAAATCACTGATAGAAGGTTAGTTTGTCTAGCTGGCTAGAGCCTAAGTTTCAAAATACCGATGACTAACCCAGAAGGCGTAATTTTCTCAAGTGCATAAAGGATACTTTCTCAATACTTTACTGCCTTGTGTAAATGCGATTGCTGGCAGTTACACCAAACAATATCATTGGCGGTTGTTGGTTTATTGAAATGGGTAGGCTACTGTGGTAATCCCAAGGGTAGCAGCAACTGATATTTGGAAGAATAATCAAATTTGGAATGCTAGGAAATATTTGAAGACATGTTTTGTTTAGTTTTCTTGGGGCTTCTCTAAAAGCCACCATAGGGTGAAAACTATTTATTTTTCCTCTTTAATGTAACACGCACAAGCTTAACAAGCTTTAACAGTCCCCACATATGTTTCATTTTCAATTGGATATGGGAGACTAAAATTATTGCTGGTCTTTGAATATATTATCTTCATTTATTCTTCAACTTATTTCAGTTATGCTGAAAATAAACTGTCCCTGAACGCCATAGGTAACTTTGGGTTATAGGAGATGCGGGTGAGGAATGTATGAGAGGGACGCGAGCAAGAATATGTGCAATTCATAGCTAAAAAGAATCCGCTGCGCACTTCAGCTGTGAACAGCTGCACACCGTTTCACAACAGCAACCCCGCACCGCATAACTACCTCACACAGTTTTGGTAGAAAAGAACCCTTAAGGCGTGAAAAGGAAAACAGACAGACAGTCGCATTTCGCATTTACATTAATATTAGTATGGTTTATGTTTTTCTGTTTCAATTATCCCTAAAGGCGCGTTATATTGACTCTTTTGTTAAGCGCACAATACCGCGCGGCCATTATTTGGTTTTTCGGTGTGCTCGAATTGGTCACTAATCAAATATTGAACAGAAATGCCTTTGTTCTATATTAATTGGGTTGTATGGGTTTAGAAGATGTATTTTTGATATTATTGTGTGTTAGTTTCGGTCATAATATGTGTATACAGATAGCTTAATAGATTAATATACTGAGTTTATTTTAAAAATGGACTACTCGTTGTTCTCCAAAACTAGACGCTATGAGTGGGTTTTTCAGTACTTTTTCTGAGCCGGGCAAAGTAGAGTTAACTCAAGTTGCCATCCAGAAAACTGCTTTCTGGATCACCAGTCTCATTTAATATCATGAGTCATTTGATTACTTACCTAGTTAAATCCGGGTGTACGATAATGGTTACCTCGAAAGTTTTTAATGTAATGTTTTAAATTTTGTAGAACTTCCGAACGAATTATCATAAAACCAACTCTATTATATATATAATGATTTCTAGTAACAACTCCTATTTCGCAGTATCAAATTTTATATTGGTATTATATTGATACAGCTGTTTATATGCCTTCTATGTAATACACACAGGAATAACAATGTATCAGCTGCTAATGATAAATGACAAATACGAAAACTGGGTAATTGTGAGTCAATAGTTACTTTCATATTGTTACTATTACGACAAATGATTCATTATAATGTGCTAAATTGTGGAACTAGATAGTTAATGTTTAACCCAGAGTGTATTCGCCAGCTATACAATCTCGGTCTTAGCTGTAGTATTTAGGTACTTGTAATGATCAAACAAAATGAATAAAACAGTATTAATAAAATAGAACATAAATTACATCGTCATTTAAATGTCTCGATTAATCGTTAATCGACTCGATAAATAAATCAATTCTATAATGAGTGTGGTCGGATGTTTACCTGTTACTACTGTTATTAGATTCTTAGACATGTATTCAAGAGCAGCTCTTGCTAAGACAATGCTTTAACAAATCATTCAATAAACCGACCGAATTTCAATTGATTGGCAATCTCATCATCATCATTTCAGCCGAAAGACGTCCACTGCTGGACATAGGCCTCCCCCAGGCGTCGCCACATTGACCGATCCCGTGCGTCTCGCATCCAGCGCCTTCCCGCAACCTTAACCACGTCATCGGTCCACCTAGTGGGAGGCCTTCCAACGTATAGTCTTCCGGTTCGCGTTCGCTATTCCAGAACTTTTCGGCCCCATCGGCCATCCGTTCTGCGAGTTAAGTTTAGCAATTCTCCGGGCTATGTTAACTTTAGTTCTCCTGCGGATATCATCATTTCTGACGTGATCACGCAAGGAAATTCCGAGCATAGCCCTCTCCATTGCCCTTTGGGTGACTTTAAGCTTTCTGATAAGGCCCATTGTGAGCGACCATGTCTCGGTCCCATATGTGATCACTGGCAGCACACACTGGTCAAAGACTTTTGTCTTGAGACACTGCGGTAAATTGGACGAGAAGATACCACGCAACTTCCCGAACGCCGCCCAGCCGAGTAGGATTCGACGGTTGACCTCTTTCTCGAAGTTGGACCTACCCAACTGGATCGTTTGTCCCAGGTAGACATAATCGTCTACAACTTCGAGTGTAGAGTCTCCGATCTTGATAGGAGTGGGTGCTACATGGGCGTTCACCATGATCTTGGTTTTGTCCATGTTCATTTTAAGACCCACTCTTTCGGAAGCTTTACTGAGGTCATCGAGCATTTTACTGAGGCTTTCCATGGTCTCAGCCATGACCACTATGTCGTCGGCAAACCGAAGGTGAGTGATGTACTCGCCATTAACGTTGATGCCTAGGCCCCTCCAGTCCAGAACCTTGAATACATCCTCCAGCGCAGCAGTGAACAGTTTCGGAGAAATGACGTCTCCCTGTCTCACGCCACGCTGGAGAAGGATTGGTTTCGAGGTCTGATCCTGAAGACGGACTGACATGGTGGCGTTTTTGTACAAACACTTCAACACCTCAATGTACCGGTAGTCGATCTGGCACCGTTGAAGAGACTGCAGTACAGCCCAAGTCTCGATCGAATCGAAGGCTTTCTCGTAGTCCACAAACGCTAAACAGAGAGGCAGGTTATACTCTTCGGTCTTCTGTATAACCTGCCGCAGCATATGTATGTGGTCTACGGTGCTAAAGCCTTTTCGGAATCTGGCTTGTTCGGGAGGCTGGAAATCATCAAACCTGCGCGCGAGACGATTCGTGATGACTCTTGAAAACAACTTGTAGACATGGCTAAGAAGTGAGATGGGCCTATAGTTCTTCAGCCGGGCATTGTCGCCCTTCTTGAAGAAAAGTACCACCACACCCCTGCACCATGCCTGTGGCGTTTTGCCCTCGAGTATGACGGAATCAAACAGCTTCTGAAGGGCCTTAAGGACCGGTTTTCCACCCGCCTTCAGGAGTTCAGCCGTGATTCCGTCATCACCCGGCGCCTTGTTGTTTTTAAGCTGTTTCAGAGCCATCCTAATCTCGTACAGGCTGACATCCGGGATATCTTCGGTATAGTGACGGGTCAATCTAGCTCTTGGGTCGCTGATTGGGTTGCTGACTGATGTGTACAACTGCCCATAGAATGTCTCGATCTCCCTCAGAAGCTCCGGTTTGGCGGATACGGTCCTGCCATCGTCGGTCTTCAGTTTCGTGAGCTGGCTCTGCCCAATAGCCAGATCCCTTGAAAAAACCTTGGAGCCTTTATTTCGCTCAATCGCGGTTTTAATACCGTACTTTTCAAGGATTTAGAGATCTGTCTATTGAGCTGCCGGTATTTGCACGCCTCATCTGAAGATTGCAGGATCATCTCACGCCTCTCCTTCATAAGCTTGAGGGTAGGATCAGAGATCTTTTTGTTTCTATCTGTACGACGGGTCTTGAAAAACTTAGACCCGACCGTATGGACAGCTTCCACGAACCCGTCGCTATATTCGTCCACTGAGCTACCTAGGCACTCGAAACGATTCTGGAGTTCGAGCTGAAAGCTCTCGGGGTTTTGGACCTGGATCTGTGCTGGTCGGAGCGTCGACTTCATCAGTCGAGACCTTTCAAGCTTAATATTAATGTTCAATGTGCCTCTTACCATGCGGTGATCGCTCCCGGTTTTTACCGAATTGATCACAGAGACATCATTGAACATTTGCTTCTTGGTTGACATGATGAAGTCAACCTCATTTTTTGTTGCACCATCGGGGCTCTGCCAGGTCCACTTCCTGTGTTCACGCTTTTTGAAGAAGGAGTTCATCATATAGAGGCCCTCCTTCTCCATAAAACTGGCCAGTAGGTGACCCCGGTGGTTCCGACGTCCAACTCCAAATTGCCCCACTTGCAGCTCATCCTCGTCTCGTTTGCCCAGTTTCGCGGTGAAGTCCCCCATGACAACGGTGAAGTGAGTTTAGAAACCATGCATGGCTCTGGAGATATCCTCATACATGGTCTCTACCTCGTCGTCGGGGTATGCCGAGGTTGGGGCGTAGACCTGTATGACCTTCAGCGAATATCTTGAGGATATTCTGAGTATAAGGTACGCCACCCTGGTCGACACACTCTCGATCTTCACCACGTTGTTCACAAGGGACTTGTGGACGATAAACCCGACACCACCCTGGGACTGCCGGTCACCCTCTCGAAAATAGAGAAGGTTACCGGATTTGAGGATTATCGAGTCCTCCCCCTCTCTTCGGACTTCAGATAACCCTATAATACTCCATCGCAACCTGCTCAATTCCTCTTCGAGTTCGGTGATCTTCTCGTCGGTCCGAAGTGTGCGCGTGTTGTACGTTGCCAGGTCCAGTCGTCGGAGATTGTTGGGGTAGCCGGATCTCGTCCAGAGATTCTTTGCACCTCTTGCCATGCCGTAACCTCGACCGCTACCGTAGTTGAGGGTAGGCAGGCTGCCGGGTACTAGGGGCCATTTTTTATTTGTGCTTTTCATTGGAGGGGTTTTGCCATAATCGCCACGCTTGGCAGGCGGGTTGGCGATCGCAGTATGGTTGTTACAGAAGCACAGAGAACGCTGCTGCCCATTCTCTGGTTTGTCCCTTAGTCGCCTCTTACGACACCCACGGGAAGACATGGGATGGTGAAATTCTTAACGTCCGGCACCATACGGAACCATTGGCAATCTATTGGAAGACAAATTACCAACTTGAGTATGTGGGAGCTTTTACTTCAGGAATGTTTTATTTAGTTATGATTTGCATTAAAACTGCTAGTATTTTTTCGAGTTTTTGTCCCTGTGTAAGTATTTTACATTCATGAGTATTTAGACATTTAGACAGATTGGGATATATTGGGATTCAGCGTGTTTTAAAACTGTTGAGTTTATAAACGCATTCTGCATTCATATGTATTTATCTACCCAGAAATATTACACAAACCGTATTTACTTTCATTAGGCCTACATAAATGGTAGAATATATATAGGTACTTTAATAATGCACTAAAAATTAAATAATTAATTCAATTGAAACTCAATTGTTCTTAGAGTATCAATAAGGCTATAGAGCCTGTTCAACTTCTATTTTATCTTTGAGTTGATTGTGGTTTCTATAAAATCATATATATGTGGGAGAAATAATGTAATTCCTACTTTTTATAATATTTGAGTATCTTTTGAGTTACTCCCTGTTTAATAAGTTTGTGTATTGACTACGCGCTCCCTGCCACTGACAAGCAAGCCGCATTATAAAAGAGTGAGCAAGAAGCTTGATCGTTCAATTTTGGTTTGACTTCGGACTTGAACGGTCAGGTATGTTTTGATTGCTCTTGATTTATTATTAATGTGATAAATGTGATTATGTTGTGTACTGATGATATTCATTATTAATGTGCGTGTAGTTTTTTTTGTGGCAAGTATTTTACTGAAGTTATGCTGCTTTGATTAAAATATGGTCTAATTTATGCATTGGTTTTATTCCATTCAGTTTTACTCTCACATTTGCTTATAACCTCACATTTTGTTCTTTTCACCCTCACATATATATGAGCATTTAAAGAATCTGCTTTGGCTTCCAGTAACCTACTTTGTGGGAGACAGCAGTTTGTTATAAGATTAGTTTTTTTCACATGGCTTCGCTGCCTTTATTTATTTTGTATATACTTTATTGTAGGTACACCAGGTTGAAACAAAGAAAAGGAAACTGAAATCTAAAATACATATAACGGGCGACCTTATCGCATACCACGATCTCTTCCAGGCAACCCGGCCTTTGCCTAGCCTATTCAATGGCAGTGTAGTTTTCTAACGGTAAGTAGATATAAGTTTTTTAGTCAATTGTTCTGTGCTAGGCAGCACTGCACATGTGCAAAACAAACTATCACAAACAAAAAGGTTGCTTAATTTTTATACAAAACGCACAGGATCGATCAATGTGGTGACGCTTGGGGAAGGCCTATGTCCAGCAGTGCATGTCTTTCGGCAGAAATGATGATGATGATAATAGACTGGAACAAAGTGTCGTATCTAAAGAAGCTTTATAATAATACCGGCCTGTATCCTTCCACTTCAAGGCTTCATTGAATAATTATTATAACCCAGTAAAGCAAAATTATTATTCCTACCCAATCTTTCTTCACGGATTTAACTCCATCTGTAAAAGTTAAATATAAAATACCTCCACTTGACTCAGTCGCCATAGCAACAGATACACCCTCGATTAATGTCAATAAATAACTATCAGTTTGATGATTCAAGGTGCAGCTGAGTTGAAGGACAAAACTTGGATGGAATAAAAGGGCTTGATTCTAAGGATTTTTTCAGTAATTGTTTGGTATTATTTATTTATTTATTTATTTAAACTTCATGTACAATAATGGTACATAGGCGGACTTAATGCCACAAGGCATTCTCTACCAGTCAACCATTGGGTTAAAAAGGACAACTTTGTGGAATGGGTACAAAAATATTAGTAATACACATATACAAATAAATTAATACATAAATATTAATAATACAAATATACAAATAAAATAAACTAATAAATACCAATTAAAAAAAAAAAAAAAAAAAAAACGATAAACCTGTTATTAATTATACCACAAAAACCGACAAACCTGTTATTGTTTATGTATCTGAATTGGCAATAGTTTCACCCCTATATAAGATACTTATGAGACTGACGTAATGTGTAACATTTTGCAGAGATTTTAATGAATGTGTACCACCAATGCCCGATATAACTGATATTCAATTTTGCTATCTAACTAGTTAGACAGTTGCCTGTCTGTAGTCAACCTTAGCATTAGTTTGCAAGAGACGCTCCTGCATCAAAGTACTTTCATGAATATTCTTATGTAATTATGTAGATTCGGTTTTTATTTATGAATAAAGTATAACGTGCCCAAGTCTGTTTTCTACTTAAGCCTACTACTAAGACAGTCTCTAAAGAAAAGCAGGTAGGGAGAGCAAGAAAGATCTTTACTTGCAAACATGAAAATATGAGTATACTAGGTAAAATACAGTATAAATCTTCAGTTTAAAAATACAGACCGTTAGTTCGACTGAAATGAACTAATCAACCTATTTTGAAACTATCTAGAATCAACTAATTTCGAAGCCCTAGCATCAATAATAGCAACTTGAAACGTTTTTATCATTTCGCTATCGAGCATACATTTTTAACACAAGTACGAGTATCTTTTTCTACCCACGCTCCATAAAGAAACGCCGTAAAAACGCATAATAATCATAACCCTTAAACATTTATTAAATAAATTCAGCCCCATCACTCTTTTACGACATAAAATTAAAATCTGATCCATATTGCAACATTACATATATTTGAAAGGATAATAAACCGTCAAAATTTTTTTCTTTTAATCTTGGAAATGCACTTAAATATACGATATAAGTTTATCATCCCGTGATATACCTCAGTAACTTGGTACACAGATCGTTTCCTAACCCGTAGAAAACCTCTGACCAAAACCAAAACCATCATAAAAAGAACCCTAATATACACAAAATTCAACACCATGATATCTGAGCTTAGACTAGTTGCTAAAAACAATAACCAGAATGGATTTTCATCTATTTATTAGGAAAGTTAGGTTATGTTAGGGACCAAAGGAAATTGGCTCTAAATAAAACCATATCGATGATCGACCGTTTAATTTATATCCGTTGTAAAACACAAATAATATTGCTTTGTTATTGACAAGAAATATGAGTTTTTGTAACCCTTGATTTATCAGAGGACGCTATGTAGGAATATATACTACGAAACGCCCGCAGAAAAATGCATTACAACTATTTTTATACTGCGTGTTCAGTTAGACTGACATTTCATAGAGAATCATGCTATCATGCTAGATAAATATTTCGATACTAGTTGACTTGGATTACCTAGAATAACGGATGGGAGAAATTATTGGTCGGAACGTCTCGTAAATAAAAATGATTACTTTGATTTATAGTAATAAACGAGAAACTAGAATTATGGGACCGAAATAGTTCTTCTTATTCTTCGTGTCGATGATTGCATTTTCAGTTTTTAATTAGATGTTGTGCTTTGATCAGAACTCAGTCGACAGCCCTAGCGCTGGCCTCGCACAGGTCTTTCATGGTGGAGATGCTTGTGCACAGAGATTAATTGCGGTGTGGTTCTATAGTTGCCTTGTGACTGATCGAAGTACCCCCATTTGACCAGGTAGTACCTACAGCGGGCCTTTTACATCGGATATTACATGGAGCGACTATCCGACCTCTACAACCCAGTAACTGAGTAACACGGTACCTCTTGGCGAAACTAGTGTTAGATATCCTGACTTCTGTCTATTCGTATCGACTGGGAAATGGCTGGCGATAGAATAGAACAGAATAGAATCTATAACGACAGCCGGAAACAGCTTAACGTGTTTTCCGAAGCACGTAGGAATTTCGGTATGCCAAGTTGGTCACGCATCCACGGACCGACTTCGGCAAGCGTTGCTTAAACTTGAACCATGTGGCTTTAATTATTTAGCCACTAGTTCCTTGTATTTTCAGATAATCACATAAGAGGAATCAATTCTTATATTTACAAAGTAATACAGAAAAAACGCGACTGAAATGTCTCTAATTTGTCACCCCCTAATCTTTTCTCATCACAAGACTACCCTCCGCTGTTGGTCGAATAATTTGGCAATAAGCTCCTATAGAGTACCAATTCTCCTGTATTGATTCACAGGATCGAGGTAAGTGCCCATGTTAGGTTATCTTTATCGCAACTTTTCTTTGAGAACGCCGAGCAATATCGACGAAAATAGTAGTTTTCTTTTATCCTGGAGGTTATTTGACGGTTCTGAAGTTCGTTAGTGGAATATCTTGAATATTATTTAGTTTTCATTATAATTAGGTATTAGGGACGTGACAAAGGTATCTGATCTACTTGAAACTGCACGGAAAAATTGTCGAGACGGATATACCCTATTCCCGGCAGACTGTGATAGTGAAAAAACGAATAACAAGTAATGTCAATTTATACGTTTAAAAATTGTTGAAAAATAATAAAAGGAAGAAATGTAAATTTTCTATCTTAATTTTGTTCCCGATATTTATGGATATATTATATATATTTATATATAAATAATTATTAACTTATTTGCGTTCTCCGATTTCGAATGCAAATCAGATTTTTAAATACAAAAATTTTCATTACAAATTTATACTAAAAATCAACAGAACCTCCCTTATTCCTGAAGGAATCAGGACTTTACCTATATGGTTGGATGCGCCCTGAAATGGCACATCCAATGAATCTTCAGCTAGGCTCGTAACTATATTCCCTGAAGAGATTCTCTAGGAAGAATGTGGGATGAAGGGAAATTTTGGATTCAGAAGCCATTCTCTGCTAAAACAATACAGCCCACAACCAGGATACCATACGGGTCCCGAAGCCCTTCCAGAAGGCTATAGAAATATAATATTTCTATAGTTATATCTATATTTTCCAGGCGCATAACTGCCTGGGAGTGTCAGGCGGAAGAAAATATACTAATTAGTAACATTAAAAGTTAGTTTGTACTCAGGCTATCTGAGGGATCTCCATCCACCAAGCATTATCCGGTAGCCATCCAGGCTACCCTGTAATAGTTCTTTGGTGGGCGTTGCTTTAACCCTCGAAGTAGAATTCACCCTGGAGTGGTTGTTACTACGAGAAAACCATGGGACCTCGATACCTGTCAAGAAGGTTATCTCCCCAACCACCAGAGCTAGGCTCCTTACAGAAGTGTGGTTGGGAAGTCACAGAATTGGTGGTACCCTGATAGATTTACCACGAGTCCTGCCGGTAACAAGTCTTCCGACCACCTATTTGAGGGAAATGAGCGGTTCCAGGGTGATACTATCCCTAGTTATGTACTGTTGTTATGTATTGTTTTTCAGTCATAGACTTAGGGTAACTATAACACCTAGATTGTGTTTTCCTAACAAAATAATGTGTAAAATAAAATAAAGCAACTATGTGAGGCCTCGTCGCGAACAATCATTAAATAACTAAATAAAACAAGATTTAGAGGAAATTAAAGATTTAATTAATTTCCATTTCAATTCTCATAGTCTAACACATAACTTTAACAACGGAAATTGTCATTTAAATACCCCAAAACAATAATATTATGGTAAACAGTGACCCCACTTCCCACGTTACGTTAAACTGTTTTATAGACAAAAAGAAACATGACACATTATTGGATGTGTAATTATTCTTCGCGTTTATGACTAAGAGCCTACCGGAAGTAGGTGTGGGTTGCTTTCATAGAGTATCCGGCACGCGTCCGGAAATACATCTCTACACATGAATAAGTGACGGAAATGACGATGCGCGACGGTTTGTCGTCGCCATGTTTTATGAATAAAAATGCTGCCAAGTGTGAGTCGAATTACATGGATGTTTTTTAATAATTTCATTAAGCACGCCGCTCGGAATATGGGTTTATTAAAGGTAAGTATACTAAATATGCAGTTACCTGACCCTCTAGGTAATACGGATGATATGTAGTGTCATGTTAGCTGTTTTAGAGACTGGACGCCGACCACAACACAGCTGGGAAAAGTCTAGGCAGACGAATGTGAGCACAACCACATGGCCTTGAAGGTGTTTAAAAGGGTGGAAAGGCATTGCCGAATCAAAGAAAATGATTAATAATTTGTGATTTACTCAAGATTTTTAATTGTTAACCCATTTTATATCATCAAAATATTTTGACACATCATCACGTTAAGATAAGTATCATAGAAACATAAGCTCTAAAATCTCAAGGCCAAAAAACAAAGCCTCACACTCAGAAACTTTGCATTCAAATAAAGTCCTCACGACCTCCCAAAGTACGAGTCCACTCGTAGTAGGTAGCGACGCTCTCGAGGCCGCAAACTTGTCAACAATTTCGATACAGGACTGTCAGCCAGCCCTCTCGTTGCTGAGGAGTTTCATACAAAGCCGGTACACGACATGCGAAGGCCTCTTGGAAGTGGATGTGAAGTTGGCTGCTACCATTGGAGGGTCTCGGAGTTATTCCAGAGAAAATTTTCTGCCTGGATGTTGTAAATGTACTCCATGTTCAGATTGTTTTAGAATCTTTATTTGTTTGAGAGTTTCTAGAATAATAGCCATGGAGTTACTATTGTCGTTGTACCTCTCAGAAGCATACTTTTACATCTCCTTTACTGAATCAAAAGTCACTCTGTCACTAACTAAGTAATATTTATTTTTCATGGCACAAGTTTTAATCCTCAGTGGTTCTATCTTTGTTTTGGCTTAGTCAGACCATGAGTTAAAACAAACCAAAATAAACGTGACCTAGTAACAAATGGTAGCACCCCTCCGTAGGTTAAGTCTCAAACTCATATGAGGGACACTCGGACCGCGGACCACTCTAAGTAACACAACTCATAAACATAGCTATTTATATAATATACATCACACTCAAACGGATTATTATACTTCTTGTTGTTCGGGTTTTTGGGAATATTTGTCATGGAATACTTCACTGGGTAATCTTCAGGAGAGATGATACAAGAGTAAGGAGGTACTCTATAGGTCTTTCTGAAGGGAATCTTACCACATGAAGGCTAGTAGAAAAATAGTTCTGTCTGGAATTGAAAACGCATTCGAATTTAGAATCGGTTTGAAATGGTAGAACGTGTCAATTTGCGGGGGGGTAAAGAAGTAATTTGATTATTTAACTATTTAACCTTTTGAACGCCAATGTCGGCTATAGCCGACATTGGCGTTCAAAAGGTTAAATAGTATAACGTGTAACGTATAACGTATAACGTGTCAATTTGCGGGGGGGTAAAGAAGTAATTTGATTATTTAACTATTTAACCTTTTGAACGCCAATGTCGGCTATAGCCGACATGAGCAAGCGTGCCCTGTGCGCCAACGACGGCTATACTCGACAAAAAACAGGTCGCAGAAAAATACAAAATAAACCTATTAAATCATTACTTTTATGTATTTTATTGATACACCTTGAAAGCTGAATGTCTAAACATTATTTAGTTGCATACAGTAAACAAAAATGCATATTCCTCATTTAAATATTTGATGATAAAAAGTAAAATAATTTATGGTTAAAAAAGTAAGTCCCATGACGCCAATGTCGTGCAGAGCCGACTGCTAGTGATGTAGTATCATGTTGACGTATATTATATTCTTAAATTAATTTAGGTAACTTAAGGTATTGTAATATTTGTCATTACAGTTTTTATTGTTCTAACAAAATATAAACGATTGTAAGCACTGAGAAAAAAGTAGTTTTACTATATTAAAAACTGAAACATTAGTGAGAATATTAGAAAGTTCCTGTTATAAAAATTGTTGCTATGTAATAATATCACGTGATAATATTATTCATAAGTGACATGTAAGTAATATGATCTCAAAGTAATTATTAATAATATAACTCAATAATTAAACTAAATGATTGGTAAATAAATAGTTTTATTTGCATTCAATCCATTAACAACCCAAATTGTTGCAATAAGTGTAAATTTCAAGAATAATAAAAACAAACTACTGTGGCCTTTGAATTTAATTAGATACTAACATCGATAAACTGTATGACACTATGGTACAACTCTAATGTACATGCAACGATGTCTTATAAAAGACTCGTCGACGGCGCCAATGTCGGCTATTCCCGACAGTGAGGTACATCAGTACTGAGAATAGTGCTGTACCTAGAGTTATTTTCATTTTAACTGTTGTGTGTCTTAATCATTGTTTTTATGTTATTAACAACTTCGGAACTACTTGAGTGGAACGTTGTAAAATATTTAATATTGGAATGTTCTTTTTAACATATTAATGATCGACCATTTATCTGGCAAGTATTGATAAAAAAAATAATAATAATGGGTATCGATATAATGTTGAAATCCCTATTTTTTTGTAGGTATTTAATTAAGATTTTCGGGCTTGGCGTACAGGGCATAGGAATACCGATATGGCGTGGCGGTGAAAAGGTTAAAACAGTTATTTTAGATCCTTTCACTCAGTCCTAGAAATTATATCAGATATTTCCAACAATACCGATATCGGCCAAATTTTTGTCTGACAACTCCCTTCAAACTTGACTAATCTGTTCCCAATAATTAACTTTTCGCTGTAACTCGTGCTGATATGACCGAAGCTTTAAAATAATTGAATTTAGTTCATTTGGAATGTTTCACCCTCGATTTGAAGTAATTTTCAGGATATCTTTGCAGGATGGCCAGTAGTACCTGGATAAGAGTCGCTTTGGATCATGTTAAAAAGAGAGAAGAGGCGCATAGTCTATCAATGCCATGATTTATGACTGACTTAATATCCTATGGCCTATAGATAGAGCAGAGGGTTTAGTAGTTACAGATAACGTAGTCCTCTAACGTGAAAGGCAATTTTTTCGCGCTCCGATACACTTCACTTCTGCTAACACGTTGCAACGCCATGTTTGATGGGGACGGGCACGATTTAAGGCGTAGATATCCCTAAGTAGCTAATTTTAAAATAAGATTCATGTCTAAACGGCTAGTGGTAATTTTTTGGTAAAAATATATGTTACATAAAAACATTCTTTTTTTAAATTTCATCGCCGAAAATTTTGAGTTTTATTCGTGTAATTAAAACATATAACACAATATAACATAGTGTAATTAATTTATAAAGTTATGTCTAACACGGACATAAAAACGACAATCGCACCAAAACGACAAGGCATATTTTGATGATATTTTCACCATCTCAAATACCATTGAAATATCTACATTCCGATTTAAGGATTTTTTATTCAAGTCATAGAATAATAAGGAAAGTACAAAAAACTACCCAATTTTGGGTCGCGCCGGTATGAAACGAGGGCGCGTTTTGTTCCTTCAAGGTCGTTGGCGACTGTCGTCGTCTTAAAGAAACCTGAGACTTCTACTAAATTCTTTCATAACACAGGAGTAGGACAAATAAAATATGTACCTACATCTATTACCTCATACTTATATCGGTCGTTCTTCACTGAGTGTAATAAAACACGCGCACGTGGTATGTTGTTGTAAAGTTATCAAATATGATTGATTGAAACTGACTAGAACTAGGATCGCCATGATTTGTTATGGAATGATTGAAAAAAAAGGAGTTCCTTGTTAGTATTTTGTTTAATACTTTCATGGAATTTCATTATCAGCTCTAGATCGCAAGTTTAAGAAAACGTTCAAAGTTCAATAACTACCTTAATCTTAAAAACACAAGGACAAAACCTCAACCACTAATAACATCATTCAAAACCCCTGATTAGACAAAAACCAACACAATCAACCACTAAACATTACCGAACTTTTGAATTTCCAATGCCATTGCTCCACAAAAAGCCCGAAGTTCATACTTGCACCGCGACACGTGTGTTTGGAGGAAAAATAAAGAAAAACACAAACGTCCTGCGGCCCGAGATAACGTCAATTAGTTAGATGTATGGCTGTTTCGTAAAGAGTGGCCTCAGCACATAATAAAGAAGGAAAGAAGGTTAATGAAAGGTAAATAATGGACATCCTAAGCTCGAATAAAGGTAAATAATAGCCACCCTGTAAGAAAACAACGTTACATCTGTATTATCCGGTTGGTCAAACACAGGTATACTTATAGCACACCTGCATTTCGACAAATATTTTTAGTTCCATCAAATAGGGGACCCTAATGTGATCAAACCAGAACAAAATCGAGCTCCAGGCCGCTACTGAAAAAAATCTGATGGGAACACTTTGCCCGACTCGGAAGCTTCATTTCTCCATCAACTTCAGATTCAACAGTAGAGCTTGCGACCATTAGACCAACAAGGCACAAGTAAGAAACGATACTTTTATTAAGTAAAATATTTGGATTTCAGGCTAAGTATTTAATTTGTATTCAGGCATTTCTTATCCGAATTATCATAGCGTCTGTAACACCAGAATTCACGTAGGCTTTCCACAAGCATAGCCACTTCGAGAAAAAGGTTTGGGAGGACAAATAATTAGTTATTCAAATAATTCTCCTATTCATCACTTAAACGGAAAACCGACGGAGATACTTAAGGACGGCACAAAACGAGACTTCTGTTTTACCCCATACACACCTCAGCAGATATAATAATGTATGAGATGATTATACGATCTCATTGTGGAGCAGTGACCACTCGAATTAGTGTCGCTATATCTCAGCGGGCGTTAGCACACGGATGAAAATTTTAGGCCTGCAATGGTAGCACAAAAAAAGAAGAGAGAGCGGATTGTTTCACAGTAGTGGGAAAGCTATAGGCATGAGTTTTGAAAAAAAAATCTATGGTAGTGAGGGAACTCATTTCGGGCTTGTGATATGGAGCAGGCTAAATACGTTTACAAAAGGGTACAAATTGGTATTTTAGTGGATAATCCCTAAAGTTTAAATAACCAGCTAGTAACTTGGACCAGTTCCCATGACAGTTGGATATTATGTTCTTCTTTTTAGTTTCGATGGTATAATTAAATTTTGTCGGGGCAATATGAGTACAGCAAAGGAGTGGAATTCCCTGCCGGAGTCTGTATTTTCTGATAGCTATAACCTGGGAGTCTTCAAGTCAAGAGTGAATAGGTTTCTTCTAGGCAAGCGTGCTACATCGTCGACCACATCATCGCTTACCATCAGGTGAGATAGCGGTGAAGCGCAAGCCTATCATCAATAAAAAAAAAAGTCGCTATTTCCACGGTATCTATTATTATGGCAGAAACTACGTTTAAATAGTTGGGTCATTCTCTATCGGATTTTAAATTATCATACTTTTTTTAACAAATGTTAACTTTTCCAGAACATCCAGAACCTTGCTGACTGATTTTATTTATGACAGCTTGAACTACATATTTTCACAAAATATCAATGGCGAAATGTTACAAAGATATAAAACCCATCTTGATATCAAACCATAAACATGTCATGGTGCCACCCATCTCAATCATACTAGGGAGGAACCATGTTTCTGTACCATTGATCATATACTTATATCTGATTCTACATTCATTCCGTTTATAGATGCAATGAAACATGATGAAGATTGTGATAGTAACATAGATTCGTTAGGTTTTATTTAGCTTTTCATCCTAATGAGCACTTTTATTTGTATCTTAACGTTAGTATCTGAAAGGTTTGGCAGAGATAAAAGTTTGAACCAACAAGTAAAATATCAAATTTTTTGAGACCCCCGACACATTTTTATTTCATGCTACATAATTTATCTAATAGTAGACACGCTTCGGCCGAAAATCTATTAAACACATAATTATCACACGATATCTTGCAAAAACAACCTGATTCAAACAGTAAACGCTCATAACTTTTGAACGGCTGAACCGATTTTCATCAATCAAAGCTAAGAACGCAACACGAATTCAAAATCGGTTCATATGTTTAGAAGCTATTTCTGTAAATCATTTGAAAATGACAGGGCCAGAAATATTGTTCTACTAGCTGTTGCCCGCGACTTCGTCTGCGTAACATTAATGCTTTGAATAGCCTATTTTTTATATTGCGCCATAATATTATAGGTGTGTGCCTTACTTGAGAAATTATTATTTCACCATACAAACTCCATCCCCTAAAGGTTGATTTCCGGGATAAAAACTGTCCTATATCCTTACCGAGGTCTCAAACTATCTCCATATCAAATTTCATCTTAATCGGTCCAGCGGTTTAACCGTGAAAAGGTAACAGAAAGACAGAGAGACAGAGTTACATTCACATTTATAATATTAAGTATGGATACATCAGAATAACACATAGGCTTGGTATAATTTGTAAAGATAATACGACTGTAATAAAAATAGAAAGTAATGAATGTTACGAATTAATCAACCGTTTCGAAAATCGAATTTGCTTTAGAGAAAATACGAATAATGTACACAACCGTCAACGACGTCTGTCCTCACGCTTCTGCCCGCGTTCGGATCGCGCACTTAGCGATGATGCATCATTGCTAGGATCACATCGCCCCTCGCACCGCTCCCCTGCTTTACCCGCCGCGCGTATTTATGTCGCTCAAGCTCCGTTCAAGTTTATCTTATCGTGATAACTTTTAAACTATGCTTTCAAATGACTTGGTATTAAAAAGCGTAGGCAAACTAATTATATAGGCAAACCGAAAAAATATAAAACAAAGGTAAAAGATAATAAACCCCTGCGATTTACTTTTAAATGAAACATTTTTGGCCAGAATGCTTTCACAAAAGCTCACGTAGATAGTTATTTGAAAACTTTTCTACAAGTTACCCTTTTTGCTGGCAAACTATGTTTCTACCCTTTGTTGTTTGATGTAAAATTCTAAAGAAAATGTTACATATATACTGTTTGATATAATTATGTTTGATGGGGTTATATTTTAAGAAAAAATGCGATTTGAAATATTTTAACATATTATGTTTTTTATTTACGTTTTTATAGCAATGAAGTAGTAAAGTTTTATTGCATAGAGTGTATTTTCTTACATTTTTTATTAAGAAAACATGCACGGTACGAAAATTTGAAGATTTTAGCGATAAGCACAGATGGTGGGTACGAATTCAGTCAAAAACTAGTTCATGCAAATAAATTACCTCAGAATCGGTATCTGAGTACGTTTACTTTGTTTAATACATCAGGCATATTGAGATAACTTACTCTGTGGAAATTACGATGTTACAGAAACTACCCATTTGCAGCATAATAACATTATACAACCCAAATACATAACTTTATTGAATATAAAAAGTAACTTACTAACGGGTTAATTTTGATTAATTAAATCCATTTTAATAACATTAAAGTTTTAACTGTAAATAGATCTAAATAATGATATAATTAATTTATTATGACGCTTTGAAAGGCATCGGGTCAGTCCTTGTAAGGCGGCTAACTTCAAAAGCCTTTGCATTCTTGATTTTAGTTCGGGAGGGTTTAAAAAGTTAAGTTTTTGAACCGCTGTTATTTCGAATGTAAGTTTTGTTACTAAACATTATATAACTTTGCTCTTGCAAGTTTGTCTTAAAGTTAAGTTACATAAACTATGTTGTTTGCTAATAGAATCGATTTGAAATATTAGCAATCGGCTAACTGTTTAGTTACTGTGTTAGATTCAAAATATGTATGGGGGTCCAACGAACCCTCAGGAACATAATTATTTTCTTGTTAGGCATCCATTTCTGCCCGGTTATTATTTGTAGATCGTTGACAATAGCTACGGTTTTCGGAAAGCAAAAAATTTCGAAAGCTGGTCTAACCAAGGGGTACCATATTTCCAGTCATTGTGTTGTGGTGTTTGACAGGCAATCGTAAAATACTGGTATTCAGCATCCGGCTAGCAATGACAATCAATTCACTATCTAACCTACGTTATAGAACTACTCGGAAAGACTCGGATACAAGAGTCTTGGTTTATCTTGAAACTATAATTTTAAATAAAATTCAACATAGATTTTAGGACAGCAATCCAAATTCGATAGCAGGCTACCAGAAGTCAACAACACCCATAATTTTGAAGAAACCATGTTCGATCCCATTGCACTCCTTGATGATACATAATAAATATAATCTGAACATTATCGTTCCACATTTGAATGCTCAATTTATATTTACGAGAATTTTACCTACGTGCTACGAGTCATTTCTAATAAAGACATTAATTTAATTACAGCCTGTACGATCCGTCGGTGGCAAACGACCAGTAAATTACATGGTATTTTTATAAATGGTGCCTTTTATATATTATAACGCTGGCATTTCTGGGAAATTGTGTGTTTTGTGGTAGATGGTTGACTTTTTTGTCAGTTGTAGAGGTGGATTTATTTCAACTATCATATAACCTAATAGTTGACAGGGGACAGTGGAAAGAAAGGGCAAAGTTTTGTGTCCATATGTCTTACTTGCTTGTTTAATTTATCGCTGTGGTTACAGCCACCTGGTATTTTTTGTCTTGTTTTTATTTTTTCTATTGGATGACTCACGAGATCATGTGTCTTTAAAAGGTTGTCTATTGATATGCATAAAATCATTATTGTCACTAAAACGAAATAAACAAATTGGGGTTCCAAATTTTCCGCATGAATTACCATTCAATTTTCAATAATTACATCACCAAAATGAATTGAAACAGCATTAAAAATAAGCCAAATGCCCCGGATTCAAAAGAAAAGAAACCAAAATTTTATTTTAGATCTACTAATACCAATATCCATTTACAAACATCATAAAATCCAATTGAGCAACAATAAGAATATAAGAAAAGAAATTCTACCTCATTTCTTGAAAAGACTTCATGCCATAGACAATTAAAAACAAATTAACGTCACGGCCGGCACGTAAACATTTGGGATGCAAAATGGTGAAGCAATACTATTGAGTCGTATTATTGCGTTTAACGTTTTACGGCGTTTTCACGCAATCCAAAATCCACTGTATTAATGATTTTAGTATAGTTTTGATGCCAAATGGGGCATGCAATCGGGTCGAAGATAAAATCTGCAATATTAAAATCTTGTTGGGCAAACTAGAATAAATTGAACTATTATTTTAATGCGATGACATTATGAAATAGTATTATTAAAATTATGATTTAATTTAGGCCAAGTAGTTCCCATTAAAAAATGCTTGAAGCAGTCATATCAATAATAAACCTAGTTAGTTTTCCATGTTTATCCTAATCTATTCATCTTTTTGAAGAACAGTTTTTACGCCAAATAGCGCTTTGCGGTTAGTACCAGTTCATAACAAAATAATTTTCGGCAAGAACAACACAACCATTTTCGCTTAGCAACTATCATTGCTTTCGCAAGTAGATTAGTGGTTGAAAATAACTTTTTTATTTACTTTGGCCCACATTAGGACAAACACCCAGAGCCGGAACAAATATCTGAAGGTCATACAAATATTTGTTTAATCGATTTGGGTCATTCGATCAACCACTGCCCAAACATTAAAAGTTGGGATTTAATTTTCAGTATTAAAAAAATAAGCTCTAAGGCATTACATAAAAATGTCTCCTCACCTGTTGTTGCTAAGAAAACTTGATTAATGGCAACCTTTTTAATAAAGTAGAAACTAATTTGCCAAGTTTGCCTAGTCATGAGTTATTTCATTATACATATATCTCACGACACGAGACCCGAAAAGCAAACTAGCATATGTGAAAGATTGGTATTTTTGAAAAACTCTTTCTAAGTAACAATAAAAACCAAATGAAAAACGTTTTAAACCCTCTTTATTAAGTAAAACACACAAAAGATTAAATAATGACAGAGTCAAAGCTTTTATATTTCTTTTCCACTACTATGAAAGATTTGATGATAGAAGAACGATTTGATGTGTCATTTAAATAATGAGTGGTTTTCAAATATGTGTTTTTTTTAACATTAGGTCAAACCTGTTTAGAGGCATAAAATACAATTATACTTTGTGCCTCGTCCGAAGAGATTAGTAAGTACCTGTAATTAATTATTTTAATACATTTGTAGTAACGACTACAGCGGCCGCTTCAGATCACTATTTTTAGAGACAATTTTTTTTTTTTTTCCTGGCAGCCCTTTTCCGGCTGTCATGCTTTCATTCGCGATTATAGTGCGCTGCCGCTCGACACGAAAATAACATTTTCTAAAATAAAAGTGGAAATATGCCCAAAAGGAGACATTCAACCGACGAATACGAGAGAATCAGCCAGAAAATGAAAAAACTCGAGAGGAAATTGGACCGCGCTCGACGCAGAAGGCGAAGCAAATCGAAATCTCACGAGGCAACGCCATCTTTAGAGGACCCACAAGGTACCTATTTAAAATAAATTACTATACTATCTGCAATAGTCTTACCAATCCTACATCTTTAACTAGCATCTCAAGCAAATAATGCACTTCGAGCTTGCCATCGGGCTGTCTCACCGCATATTTACGAGATGACTAAAAGAAATTTAATTCTTGAATCTTACGAATGTACCTATTCGAGCTGATCAACGGACTGTCTCACAACATTCAATATTTCACTGGTTTCGTTCAATTCTTTGGAATTGCTACACCCACCAGAATGCATACATCGGTTATCAACCGTCAGTAAAACAATGGTTTGTAATCATTCCAGGCGAAGTCCTAGAAGACGACGCTGCAAATGAAGAGGAAACGAATGAAATCGAATGCGACCAAGGAAGTTCAAAAATAACTATAAATACCAGAGATCTTCCTAACAACCCCAGCCTGGATAACATACCTGTGGTAACAAACGTCCTGGAAGAGGAAGTTGACAATACCGCACTAGACATGGACATTCTCGAAATTCTTGGGTTTGACCCAACACGTAACACAGAGTATGGGCCCGACCTACATAAGGAGGTGGCTAGCCGGCTGGAACACCTGACAACGTGTGGCCTCTCAAGAGACCAGAGGAAGGAACTGCAGGGGAAGTACCCGCTGCCAATGAACGCTACCAAAGTTGGTGCACCTACATTAAATAGTGAGATAAAAGCAGCACTACCCGAATTATTGATAAACAGAGACAAAGCCATAGAAGCTAAACAGAGGCTACTCGGTAGTGCAATCTCCTGCCTAGGAGAAACGTTATCAAAACTATTGGACGCCAAAGAGAAAGATGCAGAACTGCTAAGTAAAATAATGGATGCCGCTCGCATCTTATGTGACATCCAACATTGTGACTCAATAACCAGACGAAAATTTAGCTGCAGTTCACTTAAAAAAGATATTAAGGACCAAGTCCAAAACACAAAAATTGATAACTATCTGTTTGGAGAAACACTTTCTGAAACACTTCGTGCCGCTAAAGCAGTCTCTAAATCAGGTTCTGAAATAAGAACTTACAACTCAAATGCAGCTCCCAAAATCAAGCAAAAGCATCAAGCAAAAAACTGGAAAGCTCCACCGGCGCGCAGGCCGCCGGTGCCCCAAGGGCGACAGGCGGAGAACAGGGAGCCTGCCTATCGCCCCAATCAGCCATACAAACCCTTCAAGCGGTCGCCTCATCCGTTGAAGCAAACTCGACGCCGTTAAACTCGGTAAGGTACGCTGGTCGCTTATCATGTTTTTATGAACAGTGGAAACTTATCACTGATGACAAGACAGTGTTATCATGGATTGAGGGTTACAAATTAAAATTCTCACAGCCTGTCACTCAGACAGTAGCACCTGCAACACCTAAATATAGCTCAGCTGAAAAAGCAAACTATAAGGATACAATCAACAAACTGATCTCAATTGGTGCAATATCTGAGTGCCAGCCTCAAAAAGGGCAGTTTATTTCAAGTGTATTCTTAAGAAAAAAACCTAATGGCAGTATGCGTCTTATTCTGAATTTAAAAAACCTTAATAAGTTCATTGACACAAGCCATTTCAAACTTGAAGATTTGCGCACAGCACTAAAGATTATATCACGGGACAGTTTCATGGCCACACTAGACCTCAAAGATGCATATTTTCTTATAAAAATTCACAAAGACTCTCGCAAATATCTAAGATTTATTCATGAAAATAAGTTATATGAGTTCAATGTACTGCCATTTGGGTTAAACACTGCACCTTACATTTTCACTAAAGTAATGAAACCTGTCATCAAATTATTAAGATCTTGTGGCTACTTATCAACAATATATCTCGACGATTTACTCTTAATTGGTAACACATATAATAAATGTCTTGAAAACATTCAAAACACAAAGAAATTAATTACAAGTTTAGGTTTTATTATAAACGAAGAAAAAAGCAAACTTATACCTACAAATACTTGTAAATTCCTGGGATATATTATTGACACTCATAAGTATCATGTAACGTTGCCTTCTGATAAGAAAAAAGTTATCAATGATGAAATAGAAAAATTTCTAAAATTATCTCGCTGTAAAATCAGACAATTTGCACGCCTTGTAGGACTACTGGTCTCAGCATGTCCTGCCATTGAATATGGGTGGCTCTATACCAAGAAACTAGAACGCTGTAAATTCCTAAACCTCCAAGGTGAAGAAAATTATGAAAAATACATGAATATCCCAACAACACTTAAACCAGATCTTGAATGGTGGCTACATGCCATTCAAAACTCAGTAAACAAAATAAAAATTAATAATTATGTAACCGAAATCTTTTCTGACGCCTCAACCACGGGGTGGGGGGCCGCCTGCCGGGAAGAGACTGCTAGTGGCCAGTGGTCAGACAAGGAGCGCAAATGTCACATCAATTATTTGGAATTATTAGCGTCATTCTTTGCTCTTAAAATATTTAGTAAATCTTTAAATAATTGTGAAGTTCTGTTACGCATAGATAATTCAACAGCAATAGCCTACATAAATCGAATGGGCGGAATTCAATACCCTCATCTTTCGGACTTAGCCAGGGACATTTGGCAATGGTGTGAAAAACGTAATATTTTCATTTTTGCTTCATACATTAAGTCGTCTGATAATCAAGTAGCTGATACGGAGTCACGGAAGTCGCATCCCGACATAGAATGGGAATTAACAGAAAATGCATATGAACAATTGACAGAAAAATTTGGAACACCTGAAATTGACCTATTTGCAAGTCGAATTAACAAAAAATGCGACAAGTACATAGCGTGGCATAACGATCCAGATGCCTTCACAATTGACGCATTTACAGTAAACTGGTCCCCATTTTTCTTTTACGCATTCCCACCGTTCTCAATTATACTAAAATCACTACGAAAAATCATAATGGAAAAAGCAAAAGGCATCATGGTGGTGCCCTTATGGCCAACTCAACCCTGGTTCCCTCTATTTAGGGATCTTCTCATATCAGAGATGATCATACTAAAACCTAATAAAAATATCATTGTGTCTCATTCCAGCAAAGGAAGAATTCATGCCAATCTTACCCTGGCTGCCGGAGTCTTGTGCGGACGTCACTATTGCGACGAAGCATACCACCATCAGCAATAGAGATTATGCTGGCATCACTATCAGAAAATTCTTTCAAACAGTATGACACTTGCTTAAAAAACTGGTATAACTTTTGCATGAAAAATAATTCTAACATATTTGAAGCATCCACTCCAACGGTAATATACTTCTTAACTGAACTTTTTAATTCCGGTAGCCAATATGGAACACTTAACTGTCATAGATCTGCATTATCACTATTATTAGGCACTAGCATGTCTTCTGATGACAGGTTAAAACGATTTTTTAAGGGCGTGTTCAGGCTGCGACCACCTGCCCCTAAATATAATGTCACCTGGGACACATCCCAAGTACTTGGTTTATTAGGAACTTGGTATCCAAATGAAACATTGAGCATAGAGAAATTGTCTAAAAAATGTGTAACATTACTTGCTCTAGCTACTGCACATAGAGTCCAGACACTGTCAAAAATAAAAACAGAAAATATAGAAATACATTCAACACAAATAACTGTCAAAATTCCAGATCTCATCAAAACCTCTAAAATAGGAACTAATCAACCAATCTTCAATTTACCTTTCTTCAGACAAAAACCAGAAATATGTCCAGCTGAAACTCTTGTAGCCTACATCAATAAAACATCTGACCACCGAAAACACACAGAGTTATTCATAGGCAATAAGAAACCATACCACATAGTGACAAAACAGACTCTCAGTCGATGGATTAAGGACACTTTAAAGGCAAGCGGTAT
Organism: Orthosia gracilis; assembly: GCA_947562075.1. NCBI lineage: Eukaryota > Metazoa > Arthropoda > Insecta > Lepidoptera > Noctuidae > Orthosia > Orthosia gracilis. Next base: position 7,256,561 of record OX387266.1, on the reverse strand, counting down.
TGATGTATCAGTATTCTCAGCTCACAGCACACGCCACGCTGCTACTTCTAAAGCTCACACATTAGGTGTGACAGTTGACCAGATACTTAAAACAGCAGGCTGGAGTAGCAACTCAAGCACTTTTGGCAAATTTTATAACAGATCTATAGTGAATAAGGACCAAACTGATTTAGTAAGAGCAATCTTCAATTGTGATTAAAAATATCGTATAAGATTTATTTTTTATAAAAAACAAGTATCTCCAACTTTTATGGAAGGAGAATAAGTATTAAAGGTCTGATAATGAAACTTCAAGGACAGGGAAAACAAAAATTATTTTTCGATAGAACTGATAATTAAGAATCTATCTAGGTATATAATAATAATTGAGAAAGAGTTACCTAATAAAAACTGTGATTGTTAGTTTATAATTCTTATTAGGAAGCAAAGAATATTCTGTTCTTTAAAAATTAACCTAAACAATTGGTTAAGAACCCTTGTAAAACCAAAAAGAACTGTGATTGTTATGTTTATAAACTTTAATTATAATACTAAGAAGGAAAAAATTATTTTGTTAAAGAAGTTAATAAGACTGGTTATTTAGATAACTAATTAGAACTTATGGTTCTTAAGGACAACTGTGATTGATAGTCTATAATAATGATGATAAGAAAGTAAGCAACTTAGTTGTTAAAACAGATGATTAAGAACAATTATCTTAATAACATATGTAACAATGGACAACAGTGATTGGTAGTCTATAAAAATATAAGATTCCTTTCAAAGATAAATATCTTATTTCTTAAATAGTTGTCTTTTACTTCACAACCTCATCAGAATTTATGTGATAATTCCAGAACTTAACTCTCAAAGTCTACAAATGTATTAAAATAATTAATTACAGGTACTTACTAATCTCTTCGGACGAGGCACAAAGTATAATTAATGATTAAACGAACTTACCCTAAGTGAAGTTCTATCATAATTATACGAAGTGCCTCGTCCGAAGAGAGTAACACCCTCCCAACCCTAACAGTCTAACCCAAAAACGTTCTGGAAATATCTACATAATACATCTAACTCTAAACTAAATGAAAGCATGACAGCCGGAAAAGGGCTGCCAGGAAAAAAAAAAAAAAAAAAAAAATTGTCTCTAAAAATAGTGATCTGAAGCGGCCGCTGTAGTCGTTACTACAAATGTATTAAAATAATTAATTACAGGTACTTACTAATCTCTTCGGACGAGGCACTTCGTATAATTATGATAGAACTTCACTTAGGGTAAGTTCGTTTAATCATTAATAACAACTTATAGTAATAAATAAACAGTATTGTGATGTTGGATTCGGATGTAAATGATACTCAGGCGAATGTTGAGTAAATACTGTTTATTGAAAGACAAGCTATATGATTTATACTAAAACACACGACAGTGTTTTGAGAAAAAAAAATCGGATTTGTGGCTAATTTCGCGCCGAATTTTCTATTACGTACATGAATTCGAAATTCAAATTTGGAATGCTATAGTTTTTGTGGCACATGGCTTGCTTGTTTCATAAATCTTTTGTTTGATTTCTGCTGACGTTGATACTTATTGCTTGATATGTGTTTGACTAAGTGTTATAGGTATATTGGGGTTTATTTTGGGTTTTGCTATTTCTAAGTAAGTTTATCTTTGGGTGTTTCAGGAGAACTGGTAGTTTCACAATGTGACATTTGATTGGTATAGATGAGCTGATTTTTCGACGTTAAACAAAGTACCACGATATTACCCATGTCGTGGTAAAAATCTAGATGAGGGACGCACAGAACTAGGAAATGTGGTAGAAAGGAAAGGAGACATAGATCTAACAGTGGGGTATACTAAGCTTATTTGACGTTGCTGATGATGAATAGTGATCAGCGTTATTTATATATAACTCTGTTATTAAAGTAGGTGACAATATTATAAATGCTGTAACTAGGCAAAGTTAGTTAGTTTATATTCTGAATTTGATAGACACCGTTGACTATTTTCCCACGACATACTTTTTGCTGGATTGGTTATACCAAATTTATAATTTACCACAAGTGCCTCTGAATACCAAATATAGCAGTTTAACACAAATGAAATCAGCTACACCAAATTTATATAACATAAAATAAAATAATCCAATCTTCAATTACTTTACCGTTACCGGTAAACATAAACAACATGTTTTATTTCTCAATTCCATATTCAAACAACTTAAAATGCAATAAACGAACACCGAACAAACAAATTAAAAAATATTCTCCTACATGTTTTTAAATGCGACCATAAATATGTCCGTTTGCATTTAGGTATCCGTTTTTTTTTTAACTTTTGCGCGTAACATGGTAATTGAGTTATAAGTTAGCAGTTGCAAAAAAAAAACATTTATTTTAGTAACAATGAGAGATTAATTGACTAGGTCCGGCGGTTTTGTGGGCAGTGAGTTTGCATACCGGTATTCGGTTTAACGGTTTGATGTATCACCGTATAATGCATTTTGTTATAGGGATTATATAAACCCGGGAAATATGCGCGATACTAACCGTTTTTAACCTGCGACGGTAAAAGAGTTGTGTTATAAGTTTAACGTGTATTTCTGTGTATCCGTGTGTCTGTGTGTGGCATCATAGCTCCTAAACGAATGAACCGATTTTGATTTACATTTTTTTGTTTGATAGATGACTTTATCGAAAATGTTCTTAGCTATGTTTGATTATAATTTTAATCGGTTCAGCCGTTCAAAAGATAGCCGCATTTTACTCTTTAAATCTGGGTTCTTCGTAAGATATCGTGCTATAATTACGTTTTTCGATAGATTGTAGATTGAAGCATGTCTACTAATAGATATATTATAATTATGTAGTTTAAAAACCTGCTTTTTAGAGGTTTTTGTGTCAGGGTTTTTTTTAAATTTATAATTTAAGTTTTATATATTGAATGGTAAAAAATGTAACAGCTGCACTGATGAATGTGTATTAATAAATGTATGGAAATCGTTAGTGCAAAATAAAAAGGAAGAGTTTGATTAAATTACGGCATTAAATATAATCTCTGAAGGATTAGGCAAAAGTTCACATACGAACCTGTTATATGGCTATATTATATTTAAGTCCTATATCCTATTGCATTCAACCGGGCACAAGGCCAGACTCCAAGGTGCTACCAAAATTTTCAAATTTCTGGGGCTCGGTGTAGCTTTCTAACAGAGAAAGTATCTCGGAATCAGATTAGTACTTCCTTCCAGGAATAATGTTTTACCAACTAACATAGAAGATAAAAACAAGTAATTTTACCAATTTTTAATATTAGTTCACTATCACCGTCTTTTTCCCGTAATTTTTAGAACAACAGACGATCAAAATAAACTATTGATTTGTAAAACCCATGTTGAAGTTTACAAATAAATATAATTTCCGACTTAATAAAAGAAAACCCATTACTTTTCTCACATCGCATAAACACATCAAACGCTAAGAATCCGTTCGCCTGTCGAGTTAACCTTACCCACACGTATGGTATTTTACAAGTACGATCAAAAAAATCTGCGCATCGAATTCAATTTGCAAGCTAACAAAAAGGTTTTTACTTTTTACTGGCCGCTCGGTGTACAGATTGTGACTATTTGCATTCTTAATTACAAATAATGGAATCGAATATTTTAAGCTTACTTTTAGTAACTTACTACATAATATTATAAGGACAGCGTGCATACAAATTGTTATTAGTCAATGATTAATTAATATTGATTGAGTTTTTATTATTCCAACCTCAGGTATGAAAAATGTAATGGGTGCTATTACATGAAAGCGAATTTAATTTTCCGAGTAAAAGAAAAATAGTGTAAATACGCGTATTTTTTCTGTTGCTTTTTTTGTAAAAATGTTTACCAATAAAATTCTCAATGCATAAGTGCATAAGATGTGAATCATAAGTACGGCATAACATCAAAATAATTATTATTGCCCAGTGACTCTAAACTACGAAAAAGTTGCGAAAAACTCTAGTATGCAACTCGTAATTCACAAAACAATTCTTACAACATGAAAAATACCTATTATTTTCCACCTATCCAGATAGTAGTTATCAAGTCAAAGACCTGCCATTACTTTTATATGGCTGTTGCGTGAAAAATATGGCATCACTATTGTCGGCACAGACTTTGCTTCCATCCAATTTGGTTTAATTAAAATGGTTTCGCTGTGGTATTTTGAACAAAATAATAAAATTATATTGATCTAGCTTAGAAGTTAAGTTAGGTTTAGAGAATCCCAACTACCAAAATTAACCAGGAACGCGTACTTTCAAAGGCTTTTTTGATAAGTCATCGGAGCTTTATAAGTAAAGCTCCGATTATGCCATCAATATTTGCTCATATCTTAAATAAGTACTGTTTTAACTTTAGTAAATTTATTACTATAACTGTACCTTGTAACAATCTGCAAAAACATATTTCTTGGAACATATTATAGGCGCAACAATCTTCTAAAAGCATAAACCAAGAGTAATCCCTCGGGTTACTTAGACTTATAAGCATTTAGAAGAGAACATCTTCGGGCCGTTATAATCTTTATGTCGCCTAAAAGAACCAATACCAAGACGATATACACTAAAAAATAATCCCTCTTATTACTTAGACTTATAAGCGCATAAAAGAGAACATCTGCGGGCCGTTATAATCTGATGACTTCTTTAAGTGACAATACTAGGAATATTGCTGAATCTTTAATTTGGGTAGAAAATGGCAGTTCTTAGGTTTTAACGCATGCCGTTATAAAACCAAGTGTGGCTATTATAGCACTATAATGCACGTCAATATGCCAATTCCGAAAATGCAGCTGCCTTGTATAATTTGCTAAACAAATGGCTACATATTAATATGTATATATTCCAATTTCAAGAGACGCGATATGATTTTAACTAAAAATGTGATAGTTTTCACAGAAAATTCATGTTCCCCTACGTATATCATTCTCTCAAAATAGTGATTCAACAACCTAATATTTTATAATTAAACTTAGTACTCTGAAAGACATTTATTGTTTTTTTACTGTACCTCGTTGTTGACATTCAATTAATGCAATTACTATTTGTTTGAACTACATAAAATAACTTAATTCATGAATTTTATTACTAATCTGACATCAAATAAACGTATGCAATTTGTATTAATATTAAATGTGCTAATGATATAATAACGATTTTATAATGTAATTTATGTATCAGAAATAAAGGCTAACCGATTTTGAATTTGAAGAGCATGTTTGTCTTCTTTGTAAGAAAAACTGATACAACTTGTACGAAGTTTCACTCAACATTCTCGCGATAGTTTGATTTTTTTGCGTTGGCAACACTGACGTTCTTTGGGATACCGATACTGTTGCCATTCATCTTATCTTTTATAATTTAACTTGTCGTACGAGATTTAACGTAACATCACGTCTTCAGGCTAAGGGATAAACAGTGGTATCTATTACAGCTATATTTTGCCAATTTTGTTTTAATCACATGTGAAAGAGGATAAGGTCTTCGCCAGATAACTTAACGTAACGTAAGTCGGTATGGCAGGTCCTCAAAAATCTTTGTTTGTCAAATGCACTTATTTCTATAAAAACGGCGAACAACTCTAAAACTTCTGTATTGAAGAGCAATTATTGCGCAAAAATATAAGCCCGCCGAAAACTAACGAAACTAGAAGAATTTTCCCTAAATTTCAAGATATATTAATTTGTAGACTTAGTTAAGTTATAAATCTATTTGAAGGAGCATCACCGATTGAAGCCCGTACGAAGTTCTTACTAGATCCACCTAAGATGTTTGTCTAACACAAGGTACTTGCTAGGAGTAGCAGCTCCGTCGCACAATCCTTGTTAGTTCCTCTGTTAGACACCTCTTTGGAAACTGAAAGCATTTCAAATTGGAATAATTTATGTTGTGGAAATTTTTGACCAAATTTCTGCTTTATTTTCTGTTTAATTGGACTGTGTCTTTTTAGGGTTCCAAAGTCAACAAGGAACCCTTATAGTTTCGCTCTGTCCGTCTGTCCGTCCGCAGCTTAGCTCAGAGACTAAGTACTAGATAGCTATAATTTGGCATGGATATACATATTAATAATTCCGACAAAGTGAGAAAGTATTTTTTTTTGGGGTACGTCCTATGGGGGAACGTAAGTAAAGTGGGTAATCTTAAATAAATATTTCCTTCTGGAATATGCGTCATCGAATGTAAACCAAATCCCCTACGTGTGATCGAATGATAGTGTTTGACGGAAGCATGAAAGATGTTGTGCGATAGATCAAGGATTATATTTAAACCTTCAAAATTTTCATTAAGTTGAAAATTTTTCTGAGGTCATCAGGGAAATGTAGGGAAATGTATGCTGTGCAGACCCACATGTTTTTAGTATATTTACATTTTAATAAATACTTCACAAAAAATACTTTCATATCTTTTGATATTGTATCAACTCATGTCTCATTTTTATATATTCTTTGTTACTGTTAATACCTTTTTTGTTTTTTTTTTTTTTGTTTGGGAAATCATACTGTTAATACCTGAAAAGCATATTTTTAGTTATCTCTGATTTATTTAATATCTTCAACTTAATATAAATTGCTAATTTGTAAAATCTTCTAATGTTTTATACTCTGACATTTTCATCTGAATTGACATCTGTCTTTCCAATTTATTTTTCTCAAGCCATAGACATAACATACCATGGACTAGGCATTCTATAAACTCGTTGTACATTTTCTTCAAAACAAGGGCAACGATAGACTGCCCCCTCTGTAAACCGTTTTTTATTCGTTCTGGTCATAATATTGATATTTGAATTTGAAATTCGGAACAGATGATACAGAACGAGAAAAAAAAACGGGCGTCACTTTTTAGTTTGGTTCTGGTTGCGAAATTTGAAGGACATATTTCAGCCTTGAATTACCAAGTGTACTATCTTATCTGAAAAACTCTTAAATTGTAATAATTCCGTTTGTGAATGAGTGTTTCAATTCCCTGAAGCCTTTATATTTAAGTAAAATTTCACTTGAGAGTATGATTGTTATTTATTAATAACAATCATACTCTCAAGTGAAATTTTACTGTTATATTAACAAGATGTGCCAGTCTGGCACGTGGTGTATGAACTGCGGCAGACAGGTCCTCAGCGGTGCAGCGGTATGAGCGCTGAGGCCGCGGGAGCCCTCCAGCAGGACGCGCAGGGTGCGCACGCTTAACATGAGGGCCCACATCTCGTGGTAGCATTCCACACGTGACTTACGTTTAGCTCCGAAGAGCTAAACGTAACGTCACAGTATGGCGCCCAACGTGGGGCCGATTTTTCACTTTCTCAAAATTCTAAAACCATACTTGCACAAGTACATAGGCTAACTTTTGGTTTCCCTCTCAGGCCCTCATCTCATCATCATCTTTTAATTCTTCACAATTTACACTTAACCTATTAGGCAATTTTTTTTATACGTCTATTTATGTTTTATTTTCTTTAGAGCGGTATGGCAAGTCTTTAAATAAGCCCCTAATGACTTGTAAATATGTTCTTCCCTCTTGTAAATATCCTGCAGACGTGTTGCTGTACCTCATTGACGTAGTGCCTACGTCACACATGAATACTGAAGTCAACGGACAAGGAAATGTTTTTTCTTTTAAAGATATACCTTGTCCTGGTACAATGTTCAGAATATCAATAACAGAATGTGCGCCTACAACCATCCCAAAGATGCACAAAATCAAAAGTTGAGAATCAAGACGTTAATTAAGATTTAAAAATCTTATCTTATTAAATTTAGGTCATAATATGTAATAAAGTTTTTCTTGTTCAACAAAATTGTGTTTATTTATTCGAAAGTTATGTATTCTGCTTACTTCTTTTTGCAATTATTAATTAGGTAGAGACATGGTGGTTATTAACATAATTATAGCAACATTTTTAAGAAACCCCTATTATTTATAAATGCCTACCTACATTGCACACCTTTTAATACAAATAACTAACAAAATAAGGATGACTAATTCTGTAGGTGAAAAGTGAAGGGCCTTAAGTCACATTTTATAAATATCTTAATGTCTTTTACCATTTGATCAATTCAGGTATTCTGAATAAAAATCATTTAAAACACAAAAATGTCAAAATATGGACTTAAGGTCCTTTAGCTTTCACCTACAGAATTAACAATTCACAACAACTGACCAATATTGAATAACTTAAACATTCATTTTTATTCAAACAGTTGTTCAAACTTTTAATTAGATAGTTCCTTTTTTTTTCTACAATAAATAAGTCATAAGGGAATAGCGATTCAGAGGATTTGGAGTGACCGCTTACCGGAAGGTGTGACGTTGGAAGGCCACCCGTGAGCTGCTGAAGATCTGCATCGCTGCCCGTTTCTCACGCGAATCATCACGTCCGTATAAGTAATGTAAAAACACCAATGTTGAGCATGGGTTTCGATGACCAGGGTTGCCAAAAAGTATTATTGTTCTTTTACATTAGGGATTTCACTGGGAAAATCCGAGTTTGGAAGTTGGTGGTGTGTCACCCCCATTCATCGGAAACCACGCGGCCACTGCTCTATTACCAACCATGATTACTTAAAAGTAAAATAATCATTCAGTAATTACACAAATAATATACCTTATTAAAAATAAAGGAGCCAAAATAAATCGTGCCACAGTTTTGCCTTAACAATAAGGAAACTATCGAAAATCAATAATATTCCTCTCAAATAAATTTGATATCCTGTAAATATCACATATTATTATTTGGATTTATTGGCTAAAACTTGACTTTCCTTGACCAAAATTACCATAACAACCAAAAGTTTAACTCCCGTGTAGCACCAAATAAAATGCCACAGTAGTAGCTCTTGAACATAGTGTGAACTTGTATTAATAAAAACAGATGAAAGAGTGCTAAGAGACTGCCTGGTTGTTCTAGTGCTTGCAGTGCCTACCTACTGCTGAGCATGAGGTATTGTGTTCGATACCCAGCAAGTGCAAAGTGTGATTGGGTTTTCTCATCCTTAATTTTGCAGTAGCAGCCTGGAGTCGGGATGTATAACGACATTTTGGGTGTATGTACTGGATGTATGTAGTTGATAGCAATAGGTTCACTCTCTGTTACATAGGACTCAACCATAATTGGCGGCATGCCGAAGCGTACAGGTGTCCCTAACCCTTTGGGAAAAACTGTACTGCACCACAGCCCTAGGTCTCCCCCATAGCTTTCGTTGAAGCGTAATTTTATACAAAAGAGATAATTATTATAATTCTGCAATCAAGAAACATAGACTACCAAAAATCTGCTAAAAAAAACATTTCAATCCGCCATCTTAAATCTAACTAAAACAAATTGTCTTATGACACTCTTTATCTCGACGGAATTTAAGCAACGATACGAAACACAAATTAGTATGATTTATATAGCGAATAAATAAGAACTGTTGAGGAAATGCATCTCTTTGTGACGGAGGCAGCAGCTGAGATTGATGGTCATAGCCGGAGCCTCGTTAGAAGGAAGATGGGAGGTAATGGAGGCTTTGTAATGAACGAGATGTGCTGATATTGGGTTTTTAAAATAAAGATAATTATGTAAGAGAGATGAAAAGATAAGTAAAGATTTTGTAAGGCAGCAGCATATATCTAGGGCTACAGTAAGTGATATTTTGAAAGCGATATCGATTCCAACAGAATAAATTGATATATTTGGTATTGATCAGGAAAATTTCGGTGGTGCGGTGATGGAATAGACATTATTCCATACATTTTAGACCCGTGTCATTTGATTTCAGCGCTGGCGATGGTTGAAATGCCAAATTGATCAAGTGACATTACGATAGATTTTGACATTCCTTTACGTTTTTCCTGTCGCTATTGCCCAAAGACCTTATACTTCTTACTACTAGACTGTGCACTATGGCGATAAAACCGGTCCGCGCGAGAGGGCTCCCGTTGGTAGTGTGTCTCTTTCTAATGAGGTGACCATGACCAAACAGAACACGGGACAAATTGATTGTAAAAACGATAGTGTAAGTATCGATATATTTATGCTACCTAAATATGCTACCTACCTAATTTATTGTAAATAAAAAAAAAATTGTATGTATATTTTTTGGAATCTACACCACTTACCGTATGGTGTCGGGCATAAATAATTTCATCATCCCATGTTTTCCCGTGGGTGTCATAAGAGGCGACCAAGGGACAAACCAGAGAATGGGCAGCAGCGTTCTTTGTGCATTTGTAACAACCATACTGCGATCGCCAACCCGCCTGCAAAGCACTCCCCATGAATAGCACAAATTAAACATAGCCCCTATAGTTCCCGGCAGCCAGCCTACCTTCGACTACGGTAGCGGTCGAGGATACGGTATGGCAAGGGGTGCTAAGGATCCCGGACGAGATCCGACTACCCCAAAAAATACCGACGACTGGACCTGACAACGTACAACACGCGCACACTCCGGTCCGACGAAAAGATCACCGAACTCGAAGAGGAATTGAGCAGTTTACGATGGAGTATTATAGGGTTATCTAAAGTTCGAAGAGAGGGGGAGGACTCGATAATCCTCAAATCCCAAGTCTCCTCAAGTCTCGTTCTTCAAGACCCATCGTATAGATAGGAATAAAAAGCTCTCTGATCCTACTCTCGAGCTCACGAAGAAGAGGCGTGAGATAATCCTGCAGTCTTCAGACGATGCTTTGAAATACCGGCAGCTAAATATACCTCAAAGGATCTCAATGATTCCACGATTTCATATATTGTCCAGTTGCGTAGACAGTTGAAAACCAAAACTGCACCAATTTTATTCCTTGCAAATAATATTAACAGCCGCTGAATTTCACTCGAACAAAGCCTGCCAAAAACTCCGCAAAACACTATGTTACATTTAGTATTACCAGGCCCAAATATTTTAAAGTACTACTCTTTCTAAGTATTAATGAATCATTTTTTTAAAACAACGAATTGATTAATTATAGGAACTGTAGAAATATTTAAATACGTTTCAAAGTCTATGAATCGTTTGTCTTGGTATAAAACAAAAAAGAAAAATTTAAAATTTTCTACTATTTCTACCAAACCCAATGATTAGTTGAGCTGGCAAGAAGTCAGATAAGGACACACTACCAGCGGAAACCCTCTCGCCAGGACCGCTTTTGATTAGCTACCGTTTATAAGGAAATAGCTAACCTAGGTGGATGATGATAGATTACATTTTATCTAAACAAAAAGAGCCTTCTTTAGAAAAAAATCGTCGGTGTTTAATAACTGAATAAAAGATTCTAAATTCAAAATCTGTATAAAAATCAAATTCACATTTGCTAAGCAGTTTCTAGACAAGATCAGCGGCATCGCTTCCCAAACATATAATATATAATTTAACAAATAACAAAGAAATACATTATTCCATCTAAAGCTCAATTAATCCTATGTTTTATTACATCCTGAATCGCCGTAAATTGCGTTTTTTTTTAAAAGGTAACAAATAATTAAGCTAAAAGGTTTCTCCTTCATAAATATCTATTTATTTACGATTTTATTTACTCGCCTGTTTCATCCAATAGGTATAAACATGTTAACGTTGTCTTTCTTTATTCGTTTTTTCTTCCCCATTCTTTGTTATTTGTGAGGGTTCGAAGTTGCGGGTACTATTAAAAAGGTATAATAGTAAAAAATATTATTTATTAACATATAGACCATGTAGGACACGAAGGATGAAGGAACGAATTGGACAGTTTCTGTCTACACTGCCTGGAAAATGCGGGGGCTTGCGAAAGATGGAAAAAATGGAAGAAGATTATTACCCAGGAGTTGGACAGCGTAGGTTGGTATTACAGTAATAGGTTCAATATTAGTGATAGGTTACCCACTACCGTATTTCCAGGCCCAATGTGAATCTTTGAGCTAGCATTAACACATAAAGCCTGGAGCTCAGAGCCTCTAAGTAGCTTACAGCACTTCATTGCGAAGCCAACGTCGCTTCAACAGAATCTAAATACACATGTGAAATATTTATTTCCTTTAGGGAGTGCGATAGTTTTGTTAGAGGAGCGTTTATTGGCTACCCAATATTCAGCCATTACGTAGCTTTCTATCAGTAAAAGAACTTTTATAATCTTCTAACAATTTATTTCGTATCTTTGAAATATTAGTTTAGATTTTGAAAACAATATAAAAAAAACGAATTGTCTCGGGACCTAGTTACAAAATAAGTTACGTAAACTATTCAGGTGTTACCTTTGGTAGAACCAGTGTTGTATATAGTAGTAGATAGGTTTAAGAGCCACTGTCTAAAAACCAAGTAAAAAATCGGGTCCCGTAACAATTTACTCAGGCTCCTAACATCATCCACCTGGGGGCACCTCACGTTCTCCGGAATACTGGCCTAGCACTCTGCTTTTCTGCAGGCGAATATGCGTGTCCAGTTTGTTACCGCTCCGCCCACGCCATGGAAATAGATGTTGCTCTAAACGAAACATGTCGTACCATTACCGGCTACGTCAAACTGACCCCGGTAAGCGTACTAATACCTCACAGCCGGGATAGCACCTCCACACGTCCGAAGGGAAGTTGCAAGTGCAGTCGAGAAACAGAAATAGGAGCGTGACATAAGGCGGCCACTATTCGGTGCACAACTACAATGGCTGAACAGCAGACACAGCTTCCTGAAATCGGTAGTTCCACTGTCAAGAGTCCCGGCCGATACTAGCTGCAAACTGTGGCAGGACACTTTTTTCCCCCACTCAGTATTTATCACCAAGCGAGCATCTTCCCGCAGGATCTAATCCTCCATGATCTACCTGGAAGACCCTGAACCGCCTTAGAACACAAGTAGGAAGGTGTAACGTCAACCTCTCAAAATGGGTGCTCCATGGTCTACCTCAACAGAGCACCAGCAGGATGTGCATGTGGCGCCGAGTTACAAACCATGCCCCACCTCATGTCATGTCCTCTGTGCCCCAAAACATGCAACCGGGGAGATCTATGCGCTGCCACTGACGACGCCGTGCAAGTGGCTAAGTTTTGGGCCGAATAAATTTGAACGACTGTCGTGCCAGCGGTACGAAGAAGAAGTAACGTAAATGCAAATTGGAATATCCACCGTAAAGCAAGATTTGACCTCTAAAACCTGAAACAATCTAAACAGAAATTAACTCAGTGCGCGAAATAATATGTTTTTTTTTATTATTTTCTGTAATAAAAATATCTGGGAGCAATTCATGAAAGGTTTACAGTTTAACCAGCAATACCCTGGGCTCTAGACTGACATACAAGAGTCGAAGATACAAAGAAGTATGACAAGAGCTACTTAAATGTCACGTGAGCAATCCCAAAAAAATTGTGATCCATCATGTGATCTCGGCTATCGCTGATTCAATTTCGCTTTGTCTAGGCCTAGACCTAACTCTACTTTTATTTTTATTTTTAAACCCCAATGGAAAAAATAACTTTGACGTGGCGTCATAGCTCCTAAAACGATTAACCGATTTTGATTTTGTTTTTTTTTTGGGAAAGTGACTTTATCGGGAGTGTTCTTAGCCATGTTTGATAAAAATCGGTTCAGCCATTCTTAAGTCATGGGTTTTTACTGTTTGAATCGGAGTTTTTCGCAAGATATCGAGTCACAATTACGTGATCAAAGTGTATCTACTACTAGATAAAGAAGAATTTAAAAAAAAACACGTTACACTTTTATTTTATGCTATTTAAAATTCATAATTTATCTATATTGTAATAGAAAGGCTTCAACACGCTATTCGCTGTCACTTAATCCTTACACCACCGCCGATATTCTTTTTTTAAGACGACCGGACCCCAGCATTGTAAATTCATGTCTCTGATCTACAATACCAGCGCCAGTGCACTTCTGATGGTTAATTAGGGTTGTTCATTTTTTGATGTATTCTTAAAGGTTCCGTGCTGCGACTGAAGTAGGTATACTGTTTTATTTACTGTCGCCTCTGTCTATAATATTATAAAGAGGAAAGATTTTTGTTTGCACCGAATATGCTCCGAATATGCTCCGAAACTACTAGACCGATTTAAAAAGTTTTCAGCTATGGAAAGCTACAGAAGTAATAGAAGACTTAACAAAACGTGAATCAAAGAAGAGAAAAAATGTATTCTATAACATTCAGTTACTAGTAAAAACTTTATTAAGTAAAAACTTTCCAATTCGCTTTACAAAAAAATAGTTTTCGCAGTCTTCTTCTGCTTTACCATAAAAAAAAAATTGAAAATTATAGTGCTTGCGGGTATGGAGAGAGACGCGAGATGTTTGGCTGGAATCGTGTCCTACCCTCATTATCCTTTCGGGCACATGCCTTGGTATCGGGTATGAGTGAGACTGCCACACCCCACCTGCGTATTGTCGAAGTGACAGCCGTGACAGACTGACATACTTCAACCAGCACCATATATATTGGCCTGCGACTCCTGTGCGGGCCTCTTTTCCTTCACACCACTCATCTCTAGGTCACCCGAACCCAGGTATTTGTGCTTTACCTAACCTTATTGTAGACGAGTCACCTTCACTTGATCCAAAATCACTTTTCTTCCTATTTATCGAAACAGGCGCAGCCACATAGGGTTTACCGTAGTTCGATGTTTCGCAGTAACGATAGTGTAGTATGTACTAGACTTTTTGCCTGTTCTGGTTATCCTACTTACTGCCTCCCATTATATTCGTTTTGCTTTAATAGTACTTATTATTATTACAGTGCATAATTACGTATGGCCGCCATTATCGATTACAACGAGTATATAACACATGGTAATCAACATAAAATCCCATTTTAATCATTGAAAGCCGTTTAGGATTATCCTTGTGTTCATTTTGTAATACCAACATATTACATTGTACTCTGACATCCTGATTCCAGATATTTGTACAAGGTAATTAGAAATAATTTATTGTTCAATTATACTCATAGATATTTTTCTAACATAACAAGCTGGAACTTACATTGCGCTCTGTGGGAACCCATTATTGACGTTTAATCCCAATGCAATACACCGTTTGTTTAGACAAATTTGGTCAATCATTCAAATAAAAAATATGCCTAGCTTGACACTGTTTTACATAGTCTCAATCAAGTTTCAGGAGTAATGTTTCATGATTTACGCAGTGAAACGTCTTAGATTGCTCCGAGAAGATACCTATCGCATCTTGTCCCTATTCTCAAGCATTCAATATGAGTATGTTTTCATGTTTATAAGATCACACTGGCATCAACGCCCTTTAATGAAAGAATACTGAGTGTTTATCGTGTAAGAATTTAGGTAAACGTGTTTAGTTTATGTTGGATATAGAATAATATTAGTTATAAAAAAAACCCAGAATTATTACTTCGCCCGCGTTGCTGTTGACAAAAAACACATTACGAATAAATAAATTTATAAAATCCATTAGTTTGGCTATTTTAACTAATATCCGTTGTTTATAGCTCGGAGTAATTGGACGAGTTTTCATAGCACAATTAAAATTAACTCGAAGAACACTAGTGTGACGATGGTATTTAATATATGTATTTAATTAATTTTCAGCTCGTCTGCCCGGGTCGCTACGATGAGAGCAGTAATATTACTGATCGCAGTCGCCACTGCTGCTGCCGAGCTCTTCAGCACGAGTGAGCCAGTCCCCACAGTATTGAAGGACGTTACTCCTGCGGACGTGTTGCTGTACCTATATGACGTGGTGCTAAAGTCACACATGAGCACCGAAGTCAACGGACAAGGCTCCCTTGGTGACAATAAAGTGTGTGCTGGTGATATGCTCAGATTTGCACATAATAAAAAATGTGCGCCTATCACAACCACAATAAGTCCCGAACTCATTCAAAAATTTTTCGGTGATTACGAAGATTAACGAAAGGTTAATGTTATTTCAAAGAAACAATTACTTTCCTACTGTAATTGTTTTTAAATATTTTTTGTTTCAATTTTAATTGGTCTTTTTTATTAATCGTTGTCAGACAACTCATCTTCACCAGATGCTCATTAATTAAAAACTGTTGACGCTCAACTCTCGACCCAGACAGTGAGAAAATTGGTAATAATAATTTTGATTGAATTAGTTGAAATAATGTATTGTGTGGTGGAGTCTCTAGAACTGCAGGCCAACTTATAGTTATGGTACCAAAGTCTGATAATCAAGTTCTCCGCGGAATTTGTACTTATACAAGCCTCACAATACCCACAACTAAACGAACCTCCTTCGAACTCCTGAAGGCGGGTGGAAAACCGGTCCTTAAGGCCCTTCAGAAGCTGTTTGATTCCGTCATACTCGAGGGCAAAACGCCACAGGCATGGTGCGGGGGTGTGGTGGTACTTTTCTTCAAGAAGGGCGACAATGCCCGGCTGAAGAACTATAGGCCCATCTCACTTCTTAGCCATGTCTACAAGTTGTTTTCAAGAGTCATCACGAATCGTCTCGCGCGCAGGTTTGATGATTTCCAGCCTCCCGAACAAGCCGGATTCCGAAAAGGCTTTAGCACCGTAGACCACATACATACGCTGCGGCAGGTTATACAGAAGACCGAAGAGTATAACCTGCCTCTCTGTTTAGCGTTTGTGGACTACGAGAAAGCCTTCGATTCGATCGAGACTTGGGCTGTACTGCAGTCTCTCCAACGGTGCCAGATCGACTACCGGTACATTGAGGTGTTGAAGTGTTTGTACAAAAACGCCACCATGTCAGTCCGTCTTCAGGATCAGACCTCGAAACCAATCCTTCTCCAGCGTGGCGTGAGACAGGGAGACGTCATTTCTCCGAAACTGTTCACTGCTGCGCTGGAGGATGTATTCAAGGTTCTGGACTGGAGGGGCCTAGGCATCAACGTTAATGGCGAGTACATCACTCACCTTCGGTTTGCCGACGACATAGTGGTCATGGCTGAGACCATGGAAAGCTTCAGTAAAATGCTCGATGACCTCAGTAAAGCTTCCGAAAGAGTGGGTCTTAAAATGAACATGGACAAAACCAAGATCATGGTGAACGCCCATGTAGCACCCACTCCTATCAAGATCGGAGACTCTACACTCGAAGTTGTAGACGATTATGTCTACCTGGGACAAACGATCCAGTTGGGTAGGTCCAACTTCGAGAAAGAGGTCAACCGTCGAATCCGACTCGGCTGGGCGGCGTTCGGGAAGTTGCGTGGTATCTTCTCGTCCAATTTACCGCAGTGTCTCAAGACAAAAGTCTTTGACCAGTGTGTGTTGCCAGTGATCACCTATGGGACCGAGACATGGTCGCTCACAATGGGCCTTATCAGAAAGCTTAAAGTCACCCAAAGGGCAATGGAGAGGGCTATGCTCGGAATTTCCTTGCGTGATCACGTCAGAAATGATGATATCCGCAGGAGAACTAAAGTTACCGACATAGCCCGGAGAATTGCTAAACTTAAGTGGCAGTGGGCAGGGCACATTGCTCGCAGAACGGATGGCCGATGGGGCCGAAAAGTTCTGGAATGGCGACCGCGAACCGGAAGACGATACGTTGGAAGGCCTCCCACTAGGTGGACCGATGACCTGGTTAAGGTTGCGGGAAGGCGCTGGATGCGAGACGCACGGGATCGGTCAATGTGGCGACGCCTGGGGGAGGCCTATGTCCAGCAGTGGACGTCTTTCGGCTGAAATGATGATGATGATGATGAAACGAACCTCAAGAAAACTGACATCACACAAGTAATGATTAGGTCGAATTTTGCTTAAATATTTATAATTCCTAAGCAACGAACTTGTAATTGATTTTAAAAGACCATATCAAATACTTCACCTATCTCGCTTTCATCTATTTTATTCTCTACTAGACGTTGATTATCAAGCATTATTCTAATAATAAGTGATAATAGGTCTGGTACTTTAGAAATCACTAAACCTATATATAGGTTTTTTAAATGAAATAATTATTGTTCTATGCTTCGTAATATAGGCAAACAATTCTAGATGACATTTAATTAATTCAAAACATTCAAAAATCATTTTAATTCAATGAATAAACTACTGCTATGAAAACAATAGTCAAAACTGCACCACCCTATGTAAGTATGCAGAGGCTGGAGCAATTTTGACCGTTTGAGTAGGCCCAATTGACACAGTTAGGATAAATGGACCCTCTATCCCGTACTTAGACACCCATTCGGTCCGTTGTGCGTGTAGGCCCCCTCTCTGTGAGAGGGAATGGGCCGTAATGCACCATGCAGGCCCAGTGCGGGTTGGGGGATGTCACATGTCCTATTTGGTTTTAAGACATGTCGGCTTCCTCACGATGTTTTCCTTCACCGTTTTGAGAGCAGTGTTGATGAAACCATTTACACAAAGTAAAGCGCCTACCTGGGTTCGAACTTGTAAGTTGCGACCCGTTACCACTGGACCACCAATGCTCTCATTTTTTGTCAAATTGACACAGTCACTATTTATTTATTATTTATTTATTTAATACTTCATGCACACAAGTACAGAGGCGGCAAGCTAAGTGCATCATAAGTGGTAAAGTAAGAAATCTTTTAAGGCGACATATACGCCCCAATGTTAACGCAGTATGTACTGGTCGTGTGCCCGCTCGGAGCCAAAATATCAATATTGAACCTCCTTTTGAACAGTTTTGTTTGCAAAATATTATTTGATTTACATATGCTATTTCGGTTATGAAGAAATTCCAGCCACCAATTTTTCTGTGTAAAAATATTTTTAAACATCCAAGTCAGTAGTTCAAGTTAGGAGGAGTATCCAAAATTTGCGAAATATAGTGTTGCTAATTATTTTTTTAAAGCAAAACTATTTGTTATACGAAAAATCCATGTTTAAAAAATAATGTACATGTAATGATAATAAATATATATTTCTTTCAAACCTTTTAACCTAGCTTTTACTAAGGAGTATGCTTTAGAATGTTACCGTTTTACGGCACTAAAGCGGATGTAGGCCCTTAATGTTTTCAAATGAATTGTCGTTGAATGAGTCATGAATCTACTAATCATTCTAGCCCGTTACTGTCTCACTACAGAGTAAAGGCCTCGTCTTATTTAAGTAACTTAAATAATGAACTAACTATGTATAAAACTAACTAAGTAGGTAGAATTTTTTTTTTTTTTTTTATTAAACACGTAGGCCTACTGTCCATGGAGCTTCATAGACATATATTTGCCATTAAATGCTTAGTGTGTGCCTGCTCGCAGCTAACA
Organism: Orthosia gracilis; assembly: GCA_947562075.1. Lineage (NCBI taxonomy): Eukaryota > Metazoa > Arthropoda > Insecta > Lepidoptera > Noctuidae > Orthosia > Orthosia gracilis. Next base: position 7,237,372 of record OX387266.1, on the reverse strand, counting down.
TACAAAACTGTAAAACCCTGTCGACGAATCCGCAACGTCACGTTCGCGTCGCTGCATGCTTCATTACGCTTGCCGTACCGCATGTTATACGCCGAGCCGTACATCGAGTGGAAGCATGTATTATTTTTTTGTAAAAATGGAGAGAACAGCAGCGAAATTTAGCATAGAGGTGCTATGATTTGCAATAAACTCTGATAAGTACTTTTACTCATTCTATATAATGAATGAAATACATAATCATGTATGAGGAGCTCGTGGCTAAATAATAACAGCCGCACGGATCGAACTTCAAGGTTAAGCAATGCTTGACGAGGTCCGTCCGTGGATGGGTGACCATTTTCAACATACCGAGTTTCCTCCGTGCCTCGGAAAGCACGTTAAACCGTTGATCCCGGCTGTCATTTGAAGATCTTTGACAGTCGTTACGGGTAGTCTGCCTGAGATCTGACACCAGTCTTGCCAAGGGGTACCGTGTTACCCAGTTACTGGGTTGTGGAGGTCAGATAGGCAGTCGCTCCATGTAAAACACTGGTACTCAGCTGAATCCGGTAAGACTGGAAGCCGACCCCAATATAGTTGGGCAAAGGCTAGGCAGAAGAAGAAGAGTGAAATACATTATCATCATCTAATCATTCTCTTGCCGCTGCGAACAATCTGCAGTTGATATTTTTTCTATATAATATATCGCACCTCCGATAAAATAGGGTTACAAGTCGAAAAAGTCGAATTTAGCAATGACGAAACAGAAATACTTAAAATTTTACTATCTTCTCCAAAATGGTTATTACTGTAGCTCTAAAACTCGCCGCTATATGGAGTTGTAACATTACATGACTTAAGCATTTTGACTCCAAAATGATCTCAATTAGTGTTACATTTAGTTTTATGAAAGGTTGACGTGTGTTTGTTGAGACAAGTAATGTTACAAATTAAAAAATAACAGTTTTTCAGAAAGGTAAAATCTTGTTGCTTACATCAATTTGTCTAATGAACCGTTACAAGTCGAATTATTACAGTTTATTGCTAAAGGATTGAATTAAACTAATTCAATATTAATATAATAAAGTGATATATTTTGTATTGTATCAGTATTTTAGATAGGATTTATTGTAATATAGTGTTACTCTTCACGTTGTAACAGTATTTGACGAAAAATGTGCATTTGTTGTCTGAATATTTCGACTTGTATAACTCGACAAAATGTACTGAACAACAATTTTTTTCTTTTTTGGGTATCTAGTAGTATTTCGTAACTACTTAGCATTATCCTTAAATACCGATTATCTTTTTCAGAAGTTAGGAAAAATTGCCGGAAGAAAACCCGAGTAGACAAAAAAGTACCTTGTAAAATATCTGGAATCAGGATGGCGTAGCGCAGTGTTTAAATGATATAATTCTACATTAGTATGATTCCTAATAGCTTCCAATTACTAAGTGTGATTTTATGTTATACTGGCATGCATTATATACTACTGGCCTTTACTCATAATGAGGTAATTACTATATCTGATATGACACAAATATATTGGGCGGACGCAGGAAAATCATAACATATTACGTTGTTGTTTTACGTTATAATTAAATAGTCGTAACTGTCGCGACACCTTATAAGGCGTCTGTTTAATTGTTTTTCTATTGTGTCTGTAATTACGGCAGATTAGTGAGTAATGTTTTTCGAGTGTTTGTACTCTCTCTAGCCTGACGGATTCTGTTTTGTTAGATTCGTCTTAACACTCTGAGCGATGGCTTTTAAAATTCGTATTTATAAAAACGAATTGATTTAATGGTTTCAGTAGATGTATATATAAAATGACGTCAGACACATTGATGTTCACCCTTCAATTCATGGTTTGGTCTTCAAAAAATAAAAGTCTTTTGTAAACCACAATCTATCATACACGTCGAAGGAAACTCCAAATTCATTGTTCAGAAATGTTTATCAGCAGCGACACAAGCGCTCGCCGTATCAAAGAGCAGCAAACTGGTCGACATAGAGGCATATGGCCTCTGCGATTATGATGGTGACACTTTCTGATGCCTCTTCGTCAACATCCACGTTTATTTTGCACTCGAAAAATTTTTAAGCGGTACGGTTGATGTGGCGTTTTGTACTTCCTGCCTACTCTCTCAGGAAAAATGTGTAAATTTATGTATGTATATTACCTATATTGAAATTACCAATATCCGGGCTATTTATTGCTTAACCTTTATGATATGAATATCCCTAATAATATCCTTGTTTTGCAAGTATAAACACAAATGAGTGTTGTGCAAACTTGCTTCTGAAATAATTGAATGTTAGGTAGTATGAAATTTTTTATTTACCTGTATTAAAAGTAGAGAAATAAATAAATAAATTATTCGAATATCAAGTTCATTTTCAGACAAAATAAATAAATCTGTAGAAAAGTCGTTTTTGCACATCGATAATATTGCAAAAAAAAATAGCCATGTTGTTAAAGGATAACCAACAGAACCCACTACCAGCATTTTTGGAGTTTTTGTATGTTTATGCACACATCATGTAAATTGGACGAAACCAATGTAAATAACTTTTATGCATAAAAATTGTGCGTAACTTTAAGTATTACTTAGCTTTTTTCTTATTGCAATCGGTTCACTCTATCAAAAGTTAGATGAATTTAAATTGTTCGAAAGTATCACAACACACGCAATTCAAATACTCGAACAGCTGAACTACATATTCGATAGATGGCGTTGTGCATTTGATGTCATTTTCTGAATGGTAGTTAGTGTTGATTCTCCGCGCAAGAATGACACTAGAAAAAAAATTGCTAGGTAGGTAGGTTAGGTAGCAACGCAAGTAGGAGAGGCAGGTAGGTAATTAGGATATGTAGGTAGGTAAGTAGGGTAGGTCGCAACTCAAGTAGGGTTAGGCAATTAGGAATGCAGGGTAGGTAGGTCAGTTGGGGAGGTCATCGTCGAGCTTTATTGCCTCGGCGCTTTTCTGGTGGTTGCCACTGTGGATTCTGGCTTTCAGGAGTTGCAGTGGTTTGGGAATAGTGCGGTGGGATTGTCACAAATAAAAAACTTAAGGTAGGTAGGTAAGTAAGTAAAGTAAGGTAAGCAGTTGACGGTAGCCAAGACGCGGGCTCAGCTACTATCTTAAAAAGACTTAAATTTATGCACTCTAAAACCATGAATCAAATACTATGTTGTCAGATTCGAGAGTCAGATGTACAGAAGAAAGAGTGCGCGCAAGATAAGTCTGCGCGCGGCCTTAATCGGAACCAAGAGGAAAAATGTTCTGTGGGCTCTAGCGAAGTGACATTCGATATCGGCAATGGAGACGGTTGAAATTCCAAAATGTAAGGGATTGATCGCGTGACATTTTGATGGCTTATGACATTCCCATACATTTCTGCATATATTATACAATCGCTTTCGTCACGCTTTCTATCATCGAATGTCACTTGTCGAATGCCTCTGTTACTTTTAAAATCTTTTTAACAAAAATATCAAACCGACTTCCGAAACAAAACCTTATTTTCCGAAGTCGAGTCGCCTACCTATTGTTTTTCGTTATTCGACACCAACTTCTGAAAATAAAGTTATTTTTCGCTCTGTAGTGTTTTGTTTCGGATGTCGGTTTGATATTTTTATTAAAAAGATTTTTATTTTTCAGTTTTTAGTTATGGTACCTTAAATTACCATGGCAATCATTACAAGTAAATCCCATGACGATTCCAATAAGCCCAAACAGGACTAGGATACATTGTTTTATTTAGGAGTTCCAGTGCATACCTTCCGGTTTCATCATCAGATCAGTTCGATGGTACGATATTCATCAGTAGCATTTATTTGTATGTATTTGCTTCATCATACTCCATTAACTATTTGAGATATCTTATACCCGTGACATACTTATCATTAAGGAGTTCCAGTGGCCATCTGTGGTATTCTTCAGCAGTGCCACTTCACCAAATAATACTTTCTGAGTTCAAATGATTGCAGTGTTGATGAAAATACTAAAATTTCTATATGTATGCCTATAATATTTGAGAAGTTCCCTCGATTCCCATGGGATCCAATGGGATGATAATGTTCAGATCCTGACCTAACTATCGTACATGTCATGACAATGGGACCATCTGGAAAGTACAAATATAATTACGAACAAAAGAAAAATAACTAATCGGCCCAGGCGTCTTTCAGTATTCGGGGCATATGCATTAAAAAAAAGATTCCGACGAATTGAGAACCTCCACCTTTTAAGAATTCGGTTAAAAATCTGACGATGTCAAATTATTGCCTCATTAAACTTGCTTGAAGAGAACAATCTCACCTCTCGTCAACCATCGTCGCTATGCTATTGTTACTACACCGCAGTCGATACCCAAAGAGATAAAACGCTTGCGTATTGTGGAATGGAAGCCATCAATATGAGCCGTTGATGTTGCTAAGCAAGGTATTTTTTCAGTTAAAGATGTTCAGTTACTGTAATAAATGAAGATATTAAAATAGATGTCTTTTTGTAGGATTTCATTTTAATATCTTACAGGCCTATAACCAAAGCTGTTATGTCTCATTTTGAAGTTCGAAATGGCAGTTAACATGTTAAAATAAAACAAAGAGCTTGGTTAAAAATTGAATATTGTATCGCACAAATTGACTATTTTTACAGGCTTGTATTTAAATTACAATGTTTGTATGTATGTATGTGTGTGTTCGAGCTAAATCTTGCAACTGAATTTTAAAGCAGGCGTCCTTCACCGATTAAGATGAAATTTTGCATACACCTTTAGAATGCATGGTTAGCTGAGTGACGTCATTCTAAATGCAATATGGTGGACGGCCCAAGATGGTGGACTAGTTATTTTTTTGCACTGCCATGATATGGTTATCAAATGAAAGGTTTGCTGAGAAAAATACGAAAAAACTTGTTTTAAAAAAACATTTTTAATGATAGCTTATTTAACTTAAAGACTCATTATAAAAAAAGGTGGTCAGTTTTTGTACATTTTTTAGGACAGAAAATCCGGTCCTGGAAATAACAAATCAAATTTGCGAAAAAGTACCGATTTTCTAACGATAATATTTTAATGTTGATATCGTTATCACGTTACCATTTCTCCACTAATGTTATAAAAAAAATAAGTTTTTTTTTATAATATTTGCAGATATTCTTTTTAGCAAAAACAACCGAGCGGATTTTGATCAAACTTTACAATAGTATAAGTTCATACATCAGAAAAACACATGGGCTATAATTTACATAGATGTTAGCGGGAGTATTAAGTCAACGCGGGTGGAGCCGCGGGCGGCAGCTAATAGTCAGTGCCATTGAATATTATTTCTATATCTTCAAGGCTCATTGTGGTTATTATAGGTGCACATTTTCCGTCTGAAAACTTGGGCATATTACCAGGACAAGGTAGATATTTAGAAGACATAATATCCCCTTGTCCGTTGACTTCAGTATCCATGTGTGACGTAAGCACTACGTCAATGAGGTACAGCAGCACCTCTGCTGGCGTAGCACCTTCCAGTATTGCAGGGACTGGCTCACTCGTGCTGAAGAGTTCGGCCGCAGCAGTGGCGACTGCGATCAGCAATATTACTGACCTCATCGTAGCGCCTATAGACAGAGGAGATGGCAATTTAATAAACATATTACATAACACCATCACACATGTTTTTAACTTGATAAATGGGCCGAGTTCGTGTTGAGTCTCCTATGACAAAACAACGCGTCCAATTGATCCGAGTTAAAAACAGCGGCAATTAACGGAAATATTTAAGCAAATTTATCGATTTTCTTTATTTACTTGTTTTGTAAATAAGACTCCGTTTTTGTTATGAACAGGAATGAGAGTGAAGGGTGAAGTCTGGTAAAAAATTACCAAGGAATATTATAACATTTCCAACATAGTCTACCACTACCTTATTAAGCATAATCACCTTCAATTTCTTACACAATAAGTACTCAGTATGCTTTTGCCAAAGAACGTTGACGGCAGTGTGACTTTATTAAAAGACATATTTAATGTGTGAGAAAAAGCACAAGATGCCATAGACATCTTCTCTAGCTTTTATCACCGGCGTGGTTTTAGTGAGGTAAAAAGACCGGACACTGTTCTTTTCTCAAAAATAAATATACAAAAAAAGTATATTCTTAGAGCAGTCTAAGGCATTTGATTGCGTAAATCATGAAACCTTACTCCTAAAACTTGAGCATTACTAAGCTTGACCAGTGTCAAACTTAGTAAAATCTTATATGAATGATAGACAGCAAGCAATAAGGCCAAATAAACGGTTTCAAATCGTCGGGAATAAACATCAGTATTTGAGTATTTCAGGACTTAATTTTAAGCCCAGTGTGTTATATTAAACAAATATCTAAATAAGTGTAATTTAATAATATAATATTTCTATTTACCTTGTAAAGATACCTGGAACCAGGATGACAGCGTACAGTGAAAATTGTTTAATAATGTTGGTATTACAATCTGAACACAAGGATAATTCCAAACGGCTTTCAATTATTAAAATGGGATTTTATGTTGATTAGCATGTGTTATATACTCGTTGTAATCGGTAATGATAACCACAGGTATTACGCAAAATTAAAGCAAAACGAATATGATGGGAGGAAGTAAGTAAGACAACCATAACAGGCAATAACTCTCAGTACACACAGTACTATCGTTACTGCAAAACATCGAACTACGGTTAAGCCTATGATTTACTAAATATACACGGTAACGTTTAACCAGACTTAGCATCATCTACCTGCCCTTGTTCCATGTTACTTGGTGTCGGCGCAACACGAAAGAACTAAAGTTGCTTTTAATTGTTAAACTTCGAAACATTACACTTCACACTTTTTATCCCCAAATGAAAAAAAAATCTAGCAATCGAATACAAACTATAATACTTAAATTTCTATGACTAAATATCCTTAATAGAATGTGAATCAAAATAGAGAAGAAAAGTAATTTACATAATACATAACAATACATAACACTGTAATATGGAAATTAGCAGCAATCAATTATTGGACATTTCCAAGTCGGTTCTTCTCTAGACGATACGAAAAATTGGAAACTAGCTTCTGACGTTTCATAATTGTCCATGTAGATTTATGTGAGGTTTTGCATGTAACGAATAAACTTAAAAACTACTGGAACTGTTTAAAAAATTATTTAACCTTTGGGAAGCTACACTATCCCCGGGTGACATAGGCTATTTATCACTGATTTCCCACGGGAACGCGCACTACGCGGGTGAAACCGCGAGGCGTCCGCTAGTTTATAATAAAAGGAGTTACTAACAGTTATAGCCAAATAATCTCCTTACTTTAATTCATAAATAAAACCTAATATTGACCAGTGTTTGCGTTGTAACAGTGACATGCGTTTATTAAAAAAATAAAATATCTTTGTTTTACACTAAAGTGACAAAAAGTATAATGTGCTGTACTCGTTCCAGACTTCGGTAAGAAGTAAGTACCATTATAACTTATTAATTTAACTACAGATTTTGATACCGGCGTTGTCCGCTCTCATTTCGAAAATTATCCTACTGGAATAATAACTCTTATGTCCTACTCCCAGTCATTGTCTATTCATGTGCAAGAAGGCTTGGTACTAAATTAATTGAGAAACAGCTATCTTTGTAAAGAAGTTACCAAAACGGTTCCAAACCGATGTATTCATCTATACTGCTCTGTGTTTTGTTATCACCATCAACAATTTCGATTATCATTTATTTTTCCTCAGGAATTAAATGGACATCAATATTATGAAAAACTTAAAAAAAAAAGAAAACAAAGCCAGCTGTTCCCAACATTTTGAGTGTTCTCGTTTACATCGTGTGTTAGATAAATGTGACTTTTATCCCTAATTATCAAACTACATTCGGAGTTAAAGAAAAGATTTGAGGAACTTCGTTTCTGACGAGGGTCCCCCGACTGCACAGGTTTTTTTTTTATTTTGTAGGATTAATATAATGATAAAATTGTTAATTTCAACGGGCACAAGCAGTTTTTTGTTTTTATTTTTGATGGGTTTGCTCTTGACTCTAGTCTAGGTCATAGGTGACAGAGACAGAGTCGACGATGAAGTGAGTTTACCCAGAAGAAGCCTGTTCACTCTAACAGTTTTAAAATATGACTACCCATTTTACAACCTGTGCAATATAAGTCAGTGTTCCTATTATATATATTTTACTTTTTTGCAAAACCGATAATTAGTCGTGTTATTATAGCACGAACTTCCAAATTGGGTAAACTCAAAGACAGTTTCCCTAATCATTATTAAAATACCTAAAAATGTATGTAAAATACAAAATTTAATTACATATAAATCCAAAAATGTACATGATTAAATTTATATTAAAGGAAGGAAAGCCCTTTAGTCAATAATAAAACGCGCATTTATAATCCATACTTCCATACTAATATTTTATATAGTATTAATCAAGACATTGAGATAGTCTTGCTAATTATAATTTGCATTAAAAAAACATAAATTTATAATATTGTAGTACACTGGGAGGAACGCTGTCTGTGTGTACAGTCGTCAACGTAGTTCCGTAAGCATGGTATGAGTATGTTCGAAGTAGGTCTGTCTATCTGTTTGTTAACCTTGGAGACTTGGACATATCCCAACCATGGGAGCGCGTTCCCTTGTGGTGATTTCAGATTTTCACACTATTTGATTAAATTAAGTGCAATCAACTTAAAAGAATCGAACAAAATCAGTTTTCAAGCAGTCCGATGCAGTTCGTCGTCGTCAGATTAACGTGACTGATATGGCGGCTTGAAAAGTGATCTTGTTTCCAAAATTTTTATTTATTAGCACTATAATTTACGGAATCTAAATCGGTTTTCTGGTGGGACGTCGACCAATTTGTCTTTCTATGACTTTCAAATATTCATATTTTATTTGCAGCTGATCTGCATAAAGCCGATACGATGAGAGCAGTAATATTGTTCATCGCAGTCGCCACTGCTGCGACCGAGCTCACCAGCACGAGTAAGCCAGTCTCCCACCACAGTACTGGAGGACGCTACTCCTGCAGACGATTTGCTATACCTCTATGACCTAGTGCTTACGTCATACATGAGCACTGTTTACGACGGACAATTGTTGACTATAAAGGTGATATATTTAGTACTGGTAAAACGTGCAGATTTTCAAATGGAGAATGTGCTCTTACAATCAATCTGCCTAGCCTTTTCTCAACTATGTAGGGGTCGGCTTCCAGTCTAACCGGATTCAGCTGAGTACCAGTGTTTTACATGGAGCGACTGCCTATCTAACCACCACAACCCAGTAACTGGATAACGCGATACCCTTTGGCAAGACTAGTGTCCGATCTTAGGTTTCTGACTACCCGTAACGACAGCTAAATATCTATCCATCTCCATCGCTTCGCTAATCAGTCAGGTCAAATTTCGTAGAAGTCGTAGGACACCTGCCTCACAGATCAGTTACGTCACGATCGTCGCGTCTCAGTCATTCACATTTACAATAATAGATATTACTAACTGATCAGTGACTTGACGATGACGTGACTGCGTGTGTATTGATCATAGACCTGTGAACTGGTTGTCAATTCAATTCAATTTATTTATACAGCAACGATTCACATTGCGTTCAAAATAATCAGCATGAAACTTTAGGTGTTGGATGTACAATTAATTTTTAAGAATACAAGAATTCAATTTAAATTAGAAATTAGAGTAACAAGTAAAATTAAAATAACATAAAATACCATGCATACATAATTTAAAATAACAATGTTAATAAATTAATAGCAATTTCAAACGAAAACAACAATCAAATATAATAATGACAATTAATAAATAGCAAGTTAAAATGAAAAATAATCAAAAATATGTAATAAAAGTCGAACACAAATTATAACACCTTAGTCAAAAATAACATGTCTGTTTTAAGCACATTACAATTCATCTATTGAGCAGAAACATCTTTCCCACAGATATGCCTTGAGCCTTGTCTTGAATGAGCCTGTTTACAGTATGCTTTTTAACTCCAGCGGTAATTTATTAAATGTTTTAACTGCCTGATACTGTAGACTGTGTTTGATTATTCCAAGAGCCGGGGTGATTTTGTTTGCAAAGTCTTTCCTACGCGTTTTTTCTCTGACCTGCCTGCCCTCGTCTGTTTTGTAGTCATAGATATATTTTTAAGTGTTTAACAGTACTACTACATAAAGGCTAGGTACTGTGAGAATGCCAAGTTCCTTAAAATATAGCCGACAGGTGTCTTGTTGAGAGATGCGGACAATGGTTCGGATCGCTCTTTTTTGGAGAATAAATGCCCTTTGCCAGTTGTAATGGTAGCTATTGCACCAAAACTGTATGCTATACCTCAGTTTGGATTCAATCAGCGCAAAGTAAACCATTTTTAAGTGTTTTATGCTCACTTCATCCCTTAGAGTTCTTAAGGCACAGCAAGCCAATGATATTGATGTGTCCAATGCTGCTAATTATCTCTTCCAATTTAACAAATCATCAATATTAATGCCCAAAAATTTAACTTCCCTGACAAGCTCAATTTTAACCTTATCTAGCTCAATGTCCATAATATCTTTGCTACGCGCAGTGGTTTTTTATAACATAATATTGCTTTTAGACGTATTTATTATAAGCATATTTGCGTTAAACCAAGAATGAAAAATCTCCAGAGCTGCATTCACCTTAACAGTAAGTCAAGTTATTTTATATTATTAGCTGTAACTATAGCATTTGTGTCATCCGCAAACACTACAAGTTGCATGTCCGGCAAAAGTTTATGTATGAAATTGATCAGATCGTATGTACAATAAAGGGCCTAAAGGATCAATCCTTGGGGCACTCCGCCTGTAATGTTTATCATAGATGACCTATAGTTGTTTTTATACCCGTTTGGCTTTGCATGCTCAGCAGTAGCGTTTGCAACCATTAGAACAATCAGGCAGTCTCTTAATCATCTGTGTTGTATTAATACAAGTTACTCTATGGAAGTGACTTCACAAACTTTCTAGAAACCTTTATAAACAGTTTATCTTCTAACGAAATAAAACGGTATTGTAGTTTCCCGATTCGAATAGGACATCTACGTGTGGATGTGAAATAACAGCCACATAAGCGAGACTTAGCCATACAAAACCCACCGTACGGATTTCCCAAGCGCTCCAACTCTCAATACTGAAATTGAAGTTTTTGTTATTAGCATTTTACTGACGGAGACGTGTCGTGACGTACGCCATGTTTGTTTCTATAGAACGCCTGAACGTTTTCATTCGTTCGATACGATTCTTTATTGATTTTTAATACGATTAAAAATATTGTTTACTGTTTCTGTAGTTCCGTTTACAAGTCTCCAGTGTATAGTTAGTTTGTCGGCAGAAGTTTTTTTTGTTTTTGTGTGGTTGCAGCTGAATATCAGTATTTAATTTAAAGCCACTGCCTTCCTGACCACCAAAATCCTGTTCTCTATGTCTGTGATATGGTAAACTATATGATTTTGTTGGAAAAAGCCGTTTGAAGAATGTAACGCACAATTAGTCTTTTAGTCAACCAATATTATTACTGAATTTAAAATAAGATGACAATAATAATCGGTTTCTCTGTCTAGTAATAATTTTGTACTAGAATAGTAAGTTTTCCTAGGCTTTCTTAAGATCAATTATCGGACGGTAGCACTAGAAAATCCCTGGGATACCTTCGAAAAGAGTTCATCATCATCAGTATACACCAGGCAGACACCCGTAGGTAACCATTAGCCCTGCAGTGGTGAAATTAACGTCGGATCTAACTCCTACCGACCCGAAGTGGTTTGTACCCGGATCCGTAGACTTGCCATTAGGTGCGGATGTTTTGGGTTTGATTTTGTCCGGGACCAAGCGGGTTCTGCAGATGAATGGATTAGTAGCTATACCGACAGTTTTTGGTTTTGGCTTTATGGGTCCCGTGTTGAAGGGCTCCGCCCCGCGGATTGAGGACTCCGAGTTGACATCCCAGACGTTTTTGCTTGGACTGATTGTGAGATAGTTCTTTGTTGGCTTCGCACCTCAGCTGATACTTTGGAGGTTTTTGTGGCAAATGGAGTCTCACAGATTCCGAACTCTGAGACTTAACTGATCTGGAGACATGTCCCAGGAGAATTGAACCCCGCAGACTGCGCGTCGCATGGTTGCGAGGCTCCTGTCCTTGTTAATCATTCTCTTTGGTGGGGACCAGACTGGTTGACGCATCGCGAGTCATCCTGGCCCCAGAATAGGTTCTCCTCTCCAGAGATTTTGCCAGGTTTGCGTATTGGAATTGTGGAAACGCAACCTGCAAACAATTTGCATTATCTTTTGGACAAATACAGTTCTTTGTCGAAATTGTTAGGAGTTGTGAGGAGCTTGGATCCGGCGTTTCATACGTAATGGACGGAACCCGAATAATAAATTTTTATCCTCAGTTTTGTCGCCTCATGAATGTCAAGAGGCACTGATGTTGTTGGTTCGTGCTGTACATCGCCTATTGTGCGTAGCTTACACATTTAGATCTAACAACAAACAGCACGTTTTCAATTACCGTGGCCACTAATATTTAATGTCCTGTGGTGTACACTGGCGGCTGCAGGCCCACTCGACCGATTCGCTATGTAAACTGATGACAATTATTGCCATAGGGTATAACTATAGAAGCGACACTCATGCTCCCATCCCTTAACAAAGAGATGCTGCTGAAATAATCAGTACGCCTTTGGCGTGGCTAAATAATAAAAGCTGCACGGCTCGTTCTTCGAGGTTAAGCAACGCTTTCCGGGGTCAGCCGTGGATGGGTGACTATTTATAACATACCGAGAAGCCTTGTTCTCGGTAAGCTCACTAAGCCGTTGGTCCCGGCTGTTATTTATTGATCTTTCACAGAAACATGAAATGCTGACACCAATCATGTCGCGGGGTATATTGTTACTATTACCGTTAGTTGGTTACTTATTGGGTAATGGAAGTCAGGTAGGCAATCGTACATTATAAAACAAAGGGGCATCTGCATTCAGTTAGACTGGAAGCCGATCAGAGAGCCAGCAGAGAGAGTTTATTGCGTTGGTATGCGAAACTATGTGTTTCAGTAATACCGGTGTACTTATTCATTTTCAAGGTTTGGGACTTGACAGTTTCTATGACATGCCCTGGTACCATACCGTTCTATAACGCTCGAATAAATGTAGGTATGAGGCATACATTTAGAGAAGGAGTTTCGCTTCTATTAATTTTATTCTATGCAACTAGTGCGCTATGGTTGAAATAAATATTACCGTGTTTAGTCTCATTAAGTACCCGTTCAATGGGTTTGTAATTTCAAGCCTTTATTTATCAGTATTTGTTAAATGCAGGCTGCATAGGTGGGTAAACAGTTTACGACTGGCTGCCTAAATATTAAAATATTTTTTGTTAATTCTCTAGTTTTGCAGGTCTGCTGAAAGATTTTTTATTGGTATAAGCAGTTCCTTTGTGCTCCTTTATCATTTTATTATATTTTACTGTGTAAGGAATGTGTTTTGTGTGCAAACAAACCATTAAAATGAAATAAACAAGACTTTACTTCAGGAAACATTCAGTGAGTGCAGGATAATTGTAAAATAGTTACCTATTGTGATAACATATCCATAATAAAAAAAATTAGGTATTAGGTAATGATTTGGTAATACATATTTCCATAATCGAAATATTTCCTAGTGATTGCCTTAATAATACGAGCAATATCCTCTTATTGTGTAAATATATGGTTGGTAAATAAGGAAGTTAATACATTGCAGATATTTCCCTGTACCGCTAATTGCCTTTCTTTCGAATGTACCTTATCACGCCTGTTTAACCAGAATGGATAAGCAGAGGTAGTAGACAAACTTAGAAAACTGGGACAAGCTACTTTTATATTATGTTACAGGAAGTGAGCCTGTTAGCTGTCAACCATTATTTTTTCTTAGGCAGAAAACTGTAGAGTCCTCTTAACAATGCCTACCTCGCGCTTAGCTGATGTGACTAGACAAGTAGGTACACAGGAGATATGGATAGTATCCACACAAGTGTGTGTGCATGCACAGGTGCATTATCTGTTTACTCTCCTAGTCCGATGAAACTGCCATTCTGCACGACCGGGGACCGATCAGGCGTGGGTCCGACGCTTTATGTGCTTTCCGAGACACTGGTGTCACACTACTAACTTCCAAACTCCAGGCTGCTACTGAAATACCCTAGTAACACTTTTTATCCGATCTGAAAATTGAACCCAAGACCACACGCTCAACAGAATCCTGAATCAACTTTTATCAAGGTTCAGGGTTTGCTCTAAACCGGTATTTTAATCGTTTTCAATTAAATAATCTCAAAATGTATCAGTATGTACAAATAAAAGTTGTCCTGAATGTCAAAGAGGATAAGAGTTAAAGTTATTTTATTGTAATTGCAGCATAAAGATGAAGAGATAATACTGAAAACAATTTCTGGCGTCACTTTGACCCCTTATGCGGCTGAAGCTAAATGCAAAAGATAATTTACAGAAGAATAGTCTCACAGATATTGTTTATTAACCCAGGCAATAAAGACATTTGCTGCGAAAATAATCCTAGTTAAGTTCTTTCACTAGGATTATATTCATTATGGTACTTGTATTTATTTATTTATTATATACTTTATTGTACACCACTTAAATAACTGCAGCACAAACATTTATAACGATAACTGTACAATGGGTGGTTTTATCGCACAGGGCAATATCTTAGAGACAACCTTTGGATAGACTAGTAATGTTGCCTGAAAAGTCCATAAAAATACTAATGGAGCTAAAAAACAAGGGCTATCACTAGAATAACCAGGATATTTTTTTGCAGATTGACCTCTAATTGCAGTTCTTTTCCTGGACTATTATGCTGAGTTTGCCAATTTCTGATAAAAAATAGTGACAGTAAAAAAGTAAATGTGAAAACTAAAAGGGAGCTCGGAGCTTAGTAATAGATTGGTTTCTTGTGGGTCTGAAACTCTAGAAGATCAAACTGGCACATTTCGCCGCTTTCGCTTATCCCCTTTATATTGTGATAAATTGTTATTAACGATTTTGCCATAGCCATGCTCTGTGGTACTTCTAGTAATATCCTTAGTGAATTGCATAGTAAATAATTATTGTTATGATTATTTCTGCTCGTAAAACCATTCATTGGCTTATCTTTGTTCTAGCAAAATCTTATTCCGACCATTAGCATTAAACGTTCTTGAATGCCTGAAGTTGAGCCGTTACAACTGCGATATGGTAAATATATGCAGACTTTAAGTTAGTTTTAGAATACCTGAAATACCTTATTTAGTGATTTCGAAAAAAAAAGAGATTCTTTGAATGATCTGTATCTTTGTGGTTCGTTCTTTGGTAGCGGTTAACTATAGGTGCGATTTTTTCATGAACAGTTGGTACCATTTCGATGCGTTTTTCACCGATCAATCTTTCATTATGAAATGTCTGACTGCTATATTCCAAGTCATGTCCTCCATCTCAACTCCACGAATCATCAAAATGATCGAGGATTTTTCTGTTGTCATGGCAAAAAAGTCCTTGAAACTGACTCGAAAATATGGGCTTTAAAAACACAGATAATTATGTAATTATATGAGTACGAATAATATGGTTAAGCAAGACAAGCATTTCATTTTCTCTGCAAGAACATCATTTTAAAAGAAATACAATTTACTTTAAAAGAAAATCAGTGTTAGGTATTGCAATTAGGAATATAAATGATTTCTATTTTGTCACTCAAGATGCCTAAGGATATATTCTATAACGACTGTAGTTACACGATCAGGTATATTGAACGTTTTGCAAGATAAACCGTTTTCTAACCGTTCCTAAGTTCTAAGTTACATGGAGTTACTAACTTGTCAATATTGGGTAGGTAAGTAAAGCGCTATATCTAGGTCGTTTTGAATTAGCTATAAATTGACAGGGTGAAAATGTTAATTACGATTACGATCCTATGAATATATCTAGAATGGTCTTTTGTTCCTTAACAGTATATACCAGTGGCGAGGAGGCGGCACCGCATACCGCAGCGTTGTACGTCAATGAAGACACCAAAGGTTAACAGCAATAGAATACAGAAGAAATTGTTACTAAAAGCCACTAGATAAAGAAGATTAGTAAAGGACATAAATGAAACCAAAGAATAAGAAGCCATGATAGACTAGCCTTCTTCTCATGCTTTGCTAAGAACATTAGTTGGTTAACAAGTTAATAGAAAGACTGATTACCCCGAGTGTACCAGGCTTACTTTTTAAGTATCGCCACTAACTGAGAAAATAATAAGTAAAAGGGAAAACCAAATAAAATAAAATAAAATTTCAACAGATAATATTCAACACCCTTTCGCATTCGCAAAATCTGTTATAACAAGTAAGTTTCTTCAATAATTCCTCCACTCCTTACTACAGCCCACTCCAAAACGCTTATAATTGCATGTACAGTAGCTAACTGCTATTGTCGTGCTAGTTAAACCTAGCGAAGAGTTCGCAGTTTGCAGTATTAGCTGATTAACTCTGCAACCCTGCAATATGCGCTTGGTACTTATGCTGTTAGAATTACTTGGGACTTGAAGTTTGATTTGATTCCTCAGGTTGGGAGATGACATTCTCACAGGTCATGATAACTTCAAGGGTAAATTATTTGCCTTCGTTTCTTTTTACTTCGTTTTTGTGTCAATGTTCTATTGTGTATTCTTTGGCAAACTGAACGCAATAGTTTGTTAAATAGGGTTAAGGTAACTAAACTACCAACGACAAATGATTTATTTTTAACTACCAGAAAATATCCTACCTTTTATGAAAATGAGTTTCATTATTTCGTTTCGCGTTACTGAATCCTTGAAAGATAACGAAAATAATATTTCCATAACGTATACCTATGTCAAAATAAGAAGAAGTTTTGACAGGGTAAACACCAAAGCGCGGTGGAGGAAAGTTTTGTGAGCCAAGTTACTTTTAGGGGAAGATTATGAATATGGCGGATGCGGACATTACGTATTTGCATATTAGTTTTGTACAAAAAGGACGAATGATTAATGAAGATACTGAAAAAAAATGAGCAAGTGACAAGGACAATAATCATCGTCTGCCTAAACTTTTCTAAGCTATGTTAGGTTCGGCTTCCAAACCAACTCAATACCAGTAAGTACAGAGAGCCTACTATAATGTTAAGGAATTTCTCGATGATCATACATCTAATTATATTTTTATAATGTAATACTTAATACCTAATTGATAAAATATTCGCATGCCATGACAAGTGGCAAACATGTCTTTAAGTACATACAATTATTTGTTATTTTTCATCATCGTACATACATGCACCTGCGTGTGTATGTATGTATACACATGTTTATACGAATAAATGTTTCTATCTATCTATCTTTCTATCTATCTACCAGCGTTCACATGGGTCATTTGCTGGGTAACATTATTGAAAAGAAATCATGCATATAAAACATTTTGATAAGAGGTGGCAAAGACAACTGAAGAAAAGATGAATGGATCGTGTGAGAGATAATATGAATGCGAAGGGAGGTTGCTGTGGACATGGAAAAAAATGTAAGTGAATAAAAAACTTTTTTACAAAAAATACTACCGACTTCCAATTAAGAAAACAACAAAGTGAAAAATAACTTTATTTTTGGAAGTCGGTGTCTTTCGTAGGTACCATTTTCCAAAAATAAAGTTATTTTTCACTTTGTAGTTTTCTTATTTGAAAGTTGGTAGTATTTTTTTGTAAAAAAGTTTTTTATTTTTCACTTTTTAGTTGTACCTACCGAATAGGCAAGTTGTTTAATAAGTTACCTTAACGCCAGAATAGATTAGCCGAATATCATGAAACTTGAACATAAAGGGTGAAATAAGAGATCTGCGTACCTCTCAAGAGCATACTGGCTTGATGTTATGTTATGAAATGGTATAAACAATAAACTGACATGCGATTGCAGCAAACCCGAGAGATTTCTCGTTATTTATTGAAGAGTTCTGTTGTATATCTTCGAAGTTCTTCATCTGATCTTCACCAAATTAGAATGGAACCAATTTCGAAACATACTCGTTCAAACAAAAAAAGAATTTTCAAAATCGGTCCACAATTGAAAGAGATATCGGTTAAAATAAAAAAAAACATACACGAAGACGAACATAGAACGTCCTGCTTTTTGGTAAGTCGGTTAAAAAGTTAGTTGAGGAAACCAAGCAGATACAGAATATTATTTACATAGAAAATACTACAACATTTGACTGATTCAAGTAGGTTATCGATAATTTTTCTAATGATTGGTCAAGGATGTATCTAGGTTAGCCGTTTTGTTTTTTTTTGTTTAAGACTAGCCGTCACACTATTTATTTCCAATCACTACATCTCCTGAAAGCCAATGTGACCAACAAAGGCGACCACAAGAAAATGCCGAAGAAAAAGCAATGTAGCTCGATGACTCCCGGTAAAACGATTCAACTGTATTCACTCATTGAAATTAATCAAAAGAGAACAGCGGAGGGGAATAAGAAAATAAATCAGAAGTAATTGGACCGTCATTCCGCACCTGACGAATTTTCCTCAAATTTCTTACGAACCTCGTCTAATAGAAAGGCGTAAAGAAACTAACTTACTAACAAACTTCTATATATTCGCTTGGCAATCAAGTTATCCGCTCCGCTGCACTGATGAAGCTACCTTCCGAAACTATTAAGTGCCCCAAGCGAATTTGCACTCTACGGTCAAACTTATTTGAGTTTGTTTTAATTTGCTTGAGTTTCTCTCTTGTGTATCATAGTATCTTTTATTTTTTCTTTCAGTGTCTTATCGATGTAAAGTTTGTCAATCTTGCTTGAAGAGTACTATTGGTACAAATAATGGCTTCTTCCCGGTCTGTTGCTTTGCTTTGTTACAGTAATGTGATATTTAAACTGTTTTTTTGTCAATTGAGGCGGTCGTATTTTTAAAATAAATTGAGCCTTTTTTAAAATGTAATTGTTAGATTTGCGCTTTACCCCTATTTCACCTGATGGTAAGCAATGATGTGTTGATGCATTGAAAGTAAATGAAAGGATCACAAAACTTAAGACCTAGCAGCGTTTGAATTATCCTAAACTATTGCTACCTTTTAGGCTGTGTGTTGATTAAAGTGTACAGTTGATTTTAGTACAAACACTTTTACATGTCGATCATATTTTTTAAAACTAGATGAGGTCGGCGTTTCCTATCGGACTACTATACCTGTTTTAAAGAGGATTCCCGGGGTGCAAGACGGTTTGTCGCACTAAGTTTGGTGTGTTGCGTCCGTCTTGCAATCCAGGAGAACTCACAAAGTGCCTGGGAGGAATTGCTCACCTTCCCTTATTGGATTCTACATGTCTAGAAAAAATTGGCTACAAAAAAACATAAACAACTCAAATTAAAGACAATTGCAACGATTCGACCTTTATTTTAGATTCAAATTTACCAGCATTTAACCACCCTTCCCAGAAAGATGTGTGTTCGCTTGTGGAATCCCAATTAAGTGAAGGTGACGTTTCGCATATTACATTAACATGACCGAACTGTTGACAATGTTCACAACGTACTTCGTCGACATCATGAATGAAACGGCAAGTCGCCCAATCAATAAATAATTTATCCTTAGTCGAGACTGAATGTTTCCGGACCGCGGACTCGAGTTCAATGCCTATCCATGTCTGGTTGTCTAGCGAACGTCTACGTATATTTTTTGTTGATTTAATAAAGTCGTCTTCATTTAATGGCAACTCGTCTTTAATGTCGTCTTTGTAACAGAACAACGCAGAAAAAGGCAGTGTCCTCCATTGAGGATGGGAGATCTTTAACTAAAATACGAGGCCTTCGGCCTTTTATTTCTCAAGTCGCGAGCCAGCGGACGTAATGGCATCGACCAATTGCAATTTTTTGATTTACGCTATCTATATATATATTAAAGAAAAAGTATGTATGTTCCTTATAGATTCCGAAACGGCTGAGCCGATTTTAATGAAATTTTCAGACAATCTTTAGATTGACCCAGCGGATAATCCGGTAAAGTTTGGTGGCGATCGGAGCATTTATTTTTACTTTTAACTCGGGTGAAGCCGCGGGCAGAAGCTAGTTGGTAGATAAAAATAATTTATGTGTATATTGGTTTTTGGAAAATAAGGGTTGTTGAAGGATATATGGTAGTGAAAATGTCAAAATAAAACGAAGAGCTTGTTTAACATTTTTTTATTTTATTACATAAAATAACATAGTTTGACTAAAAAACTCATTTTAAATAGAATGTGCTTTTACAAATAAAAAGAAATAAACTTTATGAAAACCCAGTCTTAGAAGTAGCACATCGAGGTAAAGAAAAAGTACCGTTTTAATAGTGAAAGCCTCTGTCTTCTAACACGTATAATTCAATTTTAAATAACATTGTTCACCTTACTATTTATTCTATCCTACTAACATTATAAAAGTTTGTAAAGGTGGATATTTGTTAGGTTTTCATACAAAAAATACTGAACGAATTTTGATAAAACTTTACAGTTTATAAACTGAATAACACATAGCTTATAATTTATAAAGATTTAAGGGAAAGTAGAAAATTTACTAGTAATCTAAATCAGGGAATAAAATTTCTATAAGTTTAGGGTTCATTGTGGTTGTTATAGGAACACATTTATAGTCACCATCGACCTTTATTCTGGGCATTTTGCCAGGACAAGGCCCTTTCAGAGGCATAACTGCCCCTTGTCCGTTGACTTCAGTACTGAAGTGGGACGTAAGCACTACGTCAATGAGGTACAGCAACACGTCTGCAGGTGTAGCGTTCTCCAATATCATGGGGACTGGCTTACTTGCGCTGGAGAGATCAGCCGCAGCAGTGCCGGCTGCGATTAGCAATATTACTGCTCTCATTGTAGCAGCTCTAGGCTGACGAGCTGAAAATGAAATATACAAGGTTAAATTAAATTGACTAGCGAAACTTCACAGACGCGATGGGAAGTGACATATAAACATCGCGATTATCAAACAGAAAGCTTTGGCTATTTGAATTTAATTTTGATATAGTTGTAACGCCTAAACCTAACTCTTCGGGGAATATAATAATATGCGTGATGTATCTGTCATCTTCAGACGATTGTTTCGAAGTTTAAAATTAAACTTTTGAGGGTTTTATACAAAATTTTTCGAAGCCTAATTTGACACTAGTGTGACTTATTAAAACCCACATCTATATAAATAAAAAGACAAGTCCTGACTGACTGACTGACTCATCAACGCCCAGACCAAACCCTTGGACCTAGAAAGCTGAAACTTTGCACATAGGTTCCCTTTATAATGTAGACAAAGAACAAGGAAGGATTTTTTGAAATTCAACCCTAAGGGAATTAAATAAGGGATGAAAGTTTGTATGAAACTCTGTCATTTTTAATTAGAAAAGATTAAATGCATTTAGTCTCTAAATATAAATAAAAAAAATACTTCTTAAAGGATTTTTTGAATTTCATCCCTTAAAGGGGTAAAAAGGGGTGTTAAAGTTTGTAAGAAAAATAAATTGTTTATCATCAAAATTACTTGAAACTTAGTATTTCTGTTCTTCAATACATTTAAAGAAACACGTGTTTAAGGTTTTATTTTGAATTTCATCCCTTAAACGGTTAAGAAGTGTTAAAGTTTGTAAGAAAAATAAATTGTTTTTCATCAAAATTATTTGAAACTTCGTATTTCTGCTCTTCAATACAATTATAGAAAAACGTACATAAGCATTTATTGAATTTCGTCTCTTGAACGGGTAAAAAAGGGTGTTAAAGTTTGTATTACCTACTGGATGTAATCGGGAGGAATCAGTTTCATACCTCGAATACCAGTTGACTGTCTTTGAGTTTAGATGATACCTTTTGACAGTCTTTGAGTTTAAACGATTACAATTCCCCCTTAATGTCTGCTTTGCAATGACCATAAATAAATCTCAGGGTCAGTCATTAAGGGTGGCAAGCATAGATTTAAAGAAAGATTGTATCTCGGACGGGCAATTCTACGTTGCCTGTTCCAGAGTGAGTATGGTTATTTTGGCATCAGACAGATAAACCACCAATGTGGTATACAAAGAAATGCATAATTAAATTCTAACTTCCTGATGACGAATTTGCTAGCGTAAACTAATTGGAGTACCCATATCTAAACTGTAAAGAATGGCATCAAAACTCATCACTCTATCGGAAGATGCTATAATTTTTTCTTCGACATTTGTGAAGTAAATAGATACAAAATACAGCTGGTAACCTCCAAGCGTGTGTAACCTACGCTACATCAAGCCATCGTCATCACGACCATGAGTTAGACAACTTTTCATCGAAAATCATCATGAGCAAGCTCTGTCAATAAGCAAAATTATCATCTCTGTGGCACAGAAAATCCACATATAATCCAGGAAGAGTCATTACACCCGCTCAAAGTTACTGCATGGTGTATTTTTTTCATGACATGCTAACGCGTGCCCGTATCCCCGCCATTAGCGGCACAGGATAACACCATGGAGTTTTAGTAAGTTAGAGTCCCACATAACTGCGCGCGCTATCTCCCTGTGAAAACGCAGTATGCATGAGCATATCCCCAGTCAAAAAAAATGGTGTGTGATTTACGCTGGACGCGTCATCGGGCCGCCAAACGACAACTGTGGTCGATGAGGTTCCAGAGCCATGATCAACGTCTTTCTCTAGCCTTAAAAGGAATAAATATATTATTTTATATATTTTATTATTACCACTATCTTACCATCAGGTGAGATAATTGCCTAACGCGAGCCTATATACAATAAAAAACTGGAACTGGAGAACATATCGTTCCAACAGGATAGAGCAATGGCTCTTACTGCACGAGGCACAACCGAAATTCTGAGGGCTGCATTATCGGGACTTGCTTTGGTCGGTAAGATCGCCTGATTTAACTGTTCCAGGCTATTTTCAATGGGTTTTTTTAAGTCACAAGTCTATGTCAACAAACCTCAAACTCTTGAAGCCCTCATAATATTCGCCGGAAGTTCTAGCAAGAATGTTGGAAAATGCCATAAATCGGGCCCGAACGTTTGTCATTTCTGGCAACGACATGATCGTATAATTTTTTCGACTAAATAGAAAAATAAATTAAGACATCTAATAAACATTACCCAAAACCAGAACCAAAGCATTTCATTCATAAAAAATACAGCCAAAGAACATCGGGTGATAACTTTTGCTCGAATCTGTATTAATTTTCTATCGTGTCGGTAGTAGGATTCAAAATTGAAAGCAAAATGGTCTTTCACAATTTGTACCTTCCCGTGGAAATCGATGCCACGAGACCAGACCAGAATAAAAGTCCAACGCTCTAGCTATTAGAACACGACGGCAGTTCAGTTTGTGCTCATTTTATATCAATTTACATGTAATTTTTGTAATTCGATAAAATAATAAGGTTCAGAAATTTTTTTAGTCTATGCGAACAAAGACGCGGGCGGAAAGCTATGTTTGGATAATAATTTGCAATATCCCACCAGAACTGC
Organism: Orthosia gracilis; assembly: GCA_947562075.1. Taxonomy (NCBI): domain Eukaryota; kingdom Metazoa; phylum Arthropoda; class Insecta; order Lepidoptera; family Noctuidae; genus Orthosia; species Orthosia gracilis. The sequence goes on along the minus strand of OX387266.1, from coordinate 7,213,820 downwards.
GAAAAACGAAACAGCCAAAACCATGTAGTCCACGAAGGCGAAGCTGCGGGCGGAAAGCTAGTTTAATATATAGATATTTGCCCCCTGTTTGGGGGCAACTAAGGCTTTTGAATGAATAAATCAGGTAACATTACTTCTGAAACTCGAATATTACGGTCTAGGAAAAATAGTAATAAGGTTATCAAACTCTTGAAGCATAGATAGCATTAAGATCTAAACGGTATCAATTTGTCTGGATTTACTGTCTACATTGGGGTACCTCAGTATGTTATGCAAGACAATCTATGAGTAAAATATCTATACATCTACATATCACAAATACGACGGATAGACGTCAAAAAAATACATTGAATATAAAAAAAAAGTAAAAGCTAAGGGGAATATGAAGGATAGAGAATTTAAAAAAAGTATTTTTAGAATTTTTGTCTGTTTGTCTGCGCAATGTTTTCAATTGACGCCAAAACTACTAAACAAATTCTGTTCAAATTTTTCACAAACAATCCTAAAACCATAAAGGTCTGGTCAACATTAATTATATAAGTATAAATTATCACGCTATCTGCTATGGGGGTTAAGCCTCAACCACTAGTACCGTAGTGGTTGAGCGATCGGCTGCTACGCTGCGTGTAGCGGGTTCAATTCCCGCACGGAATAAATATTTGTATGGCCTACAGATAGTTGTTCCGGATCTGGGTGGCCTGTGTATTTAGGTTTAAATATTTGTAAACCAAAAATTCGAAGACATGGGACATCCACCAACCAGCACTGTGCCCGCGTGGTGGATTTCGGCCCATTCCCTCTCACAGGGAGGAGGCCTGTGTCCCAGCACTGGGAACATTAATAGGCTGATGATGTGTGATGTGATAGCAAAGATCTTAGTCCCGATTAAGTCACTTTTCAAACAAAAAAAATGAAATCAAAATCGGTTCATCCGTTTAAGAGTTATGATGTTCCACAGATAGTTAACTACATAAAACTTTTTTACAAAAATTTCAACCGACTTTCAAGCAAAAACATTACAAAGTGAAAAATAACTTCAATTTCGGAAGTCGGTGATCCTGTTTTCGTTTCTTCTTTTTTTGACACCGACTGCCGAAATTTAAGTTATTTTTTTCACTTTGTAGGGTTTTTGTTTGGAAGTCGGTTGTAATTTTTGTAAAAAAGTTTTTTACTTTTCACTTTTTAGTTGTGGTACTACATGATGAACCAGTTCTATAGGCTAGGTACCTACGCGTATAGTGCCCAAAGTGAAGCCAGAATAGATTAACCCAATAACATGAAACTTAAACAAAACCGGTGCAATGAGAGTATACCAGGGTGAACTGTTCACACCTGCGTACCCCTTTAGAGCGTACCAGTGTGATGTTATGTTATGAAATGGTGTAAACAATAAATAGACATGCGATTGCATCGATCCCGAGTGATCTGCCGTCATTTATTGAAGAGTTCTGAAGTATTTCTCGGAACTTCTTCATAAGATCTTGATAAAATGGACCAGCAACAACAGACAAGCACCAGCTTTCAAATAAAAAAAGAATCATCAAAATCGGTTCACCCAGTAAAAAGTTCTGAGGTAACAAACATAAAAAAGTCAAATTGATAACCTCCTCCTTTTTTTTTTTTTTTTTTTTTAATCTTTATTTAAAGAGCTTTTTCGCTAATGCGAATATGACGCTCTGTATGGTATACATAATAAAGTACAGTATTTATGGCAACAGTAAAAAAAAAAAATTAAAACTAAGTTCTGGTTCTGTTCTTCAAGGCGAACTTAACCATATTTATAACTTGTAGAATTTTGTCTGTTAGTGGTACTGATAAATTTATATTGTGGGCGCCAATTTGTGTTCTGAGTAATTGATTACGGACACATCTCATTAAAATATGATATGTGTCCTCATCTTCATTACACATACTGCAGAAAGGTGATGGTAATTTTTTCATTAAAAATCCGAATTTATTAAGAGGCATATGTCCCGAACGAAGTCTTAACAATATGGTTAAGTCCTCCCTGCAAACAAAACACTTATCAATCCAAGGTGAATATGATGGTTGTGAATGGATCGTTTTATACCAAATGCCTTTTTCCCTAGAACGAAGATCAAAGTAGTCTTTCCAATTTTGTAAACAGATCTTTTTAAGAACTGGAATGAAGTCCGTGAAATGTGGAATTGCCTCGAAATCGGTGCCATCTGAACATGCTTGTTTTGCAAGATAGTCTGCCTTATCATTACCGTCTATACCTACATGAGACGGAATCCACTGAATAACAATATGTTTATTCTGAGATCTTAGTTTTAAAATTGTTTTAATGATTGTGTAGGCTATCGGTTTACCTCGAAAAGTCGAGGTACAACGAGCCAGGTGTTGAATTGAACTCTTAGAATCTGTGTAAATGATATATTTGCCTTGATTCAGAGATTCTATAAATGATAAGGCTTCAGATATAGCAATAAGTTCAACAAACATGATGGACACATTATTGGCAATTTTGAACTTCATAAAACTATCAGATTGTTCGTCATAGAATGCGCATCCTGCATGATCTCCGTCCTTTGATCCGTCGGTATAAATTTTATAAAAATCTGCATATTTTGACATATGTTTTAATGTTTCCTCTTTTAGTTTAAAACTACTTAATCTATTTTTGGCCTTGTTTATGAAATCTATATTTGTTTTTAAGGCGTTGGACAAATCAATATCAGCCATCCATGTGTCAAAAGAAAACATTTCTAGCTGCTTACAGGAGCTGATTGAAAATTCCTTTAATTTATTATGAATTAATACGAGCAGAGGGACTTTTTTGTTTCTTTCATTACGAAACACGTCACTTAACTTTTCTAAAGTTGACGTTGCTGTATTTAATTCATATGAGTTTATTTTCAACCAATATTTGCCTGCCAAATACCATCGTCTAACCTCCAAAGGTGGTAAACTAAGCTCGCATTCCATGACATGTGTAGGTGTAGTCCTAATAAATCCTCCTATTACCCTCATACATTGGTTTTGTGCGACATCTAATTTATTTAAATATTTTTTGGCACTGGTATTATAAAGAAAACTAGCGTAATCTAAACGGCTTCTAATAGTTGATATATATAGCCTTCTCAAATGCTTTTGGTGCACACCCCAACCAGATCCTGACAAAATTTTAAAAACGTTAAGGTATTTAAGAGTTTTTTCAATAATTTCATTTACGTGTTTCCCCCATTTTAAGAAACAATCCATCCACAATCCCAAATATTTAACGCAGTCCACAATGGTTAATGAACTACCATTTACCGTAATATCAATTGGATACCTGGCATATTTGCGACTTTTATAAAACAGACATAATTTACTTTTAGAAGGGGATATTTCGAGACCCAGACTTGATAAAATAGAAATAGTTTTGTCCAACGTACTTTGAATATCATTTACAGCTTCAGTAATATTTTTGCTGGTTACATACATAACAATATCATCTGCATATTGAGACACAGCTACGTCATGATATACTTGTTTACAGATTTGAAAAGTTGCTACATTAAATAATAAAGGTGATAATGGATCACCCTGTGCTATTCCAATTCCCGAGTTTCTGTACATAGCTGTAGTGTCACATGAAATAAGTAAACGTCTTTCTTTCAAAAAATTAAACAAATAAGTACAAATTTTATTACCTGCTCCTAAATTGTCTAGAATTATCAACAAACTACGTATATCAACATTATTATAGGCATTATTGATATCAATAAAACAAGATAATGTAAATGAATTCCTAGCAAAGCCATACTGTATTTTAGACACAAGACTAGAAAGACTATCTAGACAAGAGCGTGTTTTCCTAAATCCCACCATATTGTTAGAAAATATGTGTTTTTTTTCCAAATACCACTCTAAACGTTTATTAAGGATTGTATGAAATGTCTTGCATAAGCAAGATATCAAGGATATAGGCCTAAGTGAATCTAATGAGTCGAGATTCCTTCCAGGTTTTGATATGGGGAATATACGAATATCACGCCACTGTCTGGGGACAAAACCATTTTGTAAAAACAAATTGTATAAATGTATTAATGTAAGTTTAGCATTAGTAGGTAGATTTTTTAACATTGAAAACGATACATCGTCACAACCTGGAGCCGTATCTGAGGTTTTTATACTTTTTTCTAATTCATGCAGGGAAATAGGTTTTTCTAAATTAATATTACTAGATTTAAAACTTGGCTGTTCATTAACAACATAATCAGGTGTCAAACTATGTAGCAAATTCAATGCTTGAGTTTCGTTTACATACCGATTACGATTGTTGTGATAGCCTTTGTACCATTTCATTTTACGCCACATGTCACTAGAAGAGGTTAGACAGTCAACTGTTGAACAAAAGTTTTGGAATGACTCCCTTTTCGCTCTTCTAATGTCTCTTTGTGCGATACTAATTTTAGATTTTAACAGTAATAAATTATTAGGAGTTGGGTTACCACGAAACTGGGCCAGTGCAAGTCTTCGTTCCGCTACTCTTTTAGACAATGCAGGACTCCAATAGGTTTTAGATTTAAAGTTATTGCTGGGGTTTCGATTGATTTTTATCACTGGAATGTGGAATTGTGCTGCTTTATTCAGAATATCCAAAAACTGGTCGTAAGCCTGTTGTAGGTCATCAGTAATATTAAAATCATAAAATGCGCCTTCCAGGTATAGTCGATACTGCTGCCAATCAGCCTTTTTAAAGTTTCTTCTAATATCTGATTTCCTGGTTGATGGACAGTTGGTCGAAATTTTAATGATGAGGTGGTCGCTTCCTAGACATTCATTGGTCACTGCCCAATCATATTTAACAGCAATATCTGTTGTTACGAGTGACACATCGGGGGATGATCTTTGCAAGACTCCGTCTACCAGTTTAATTCTGGTCGGAGCTCCATCATTCATCACTGTTAGGTTATGACATAACAAGGAATCGAATATTTGTTTGCCCCTTGTGTCATTTTTACATGACCAATTACTATGGTGTCCATTAAAATCGCCAAGCAGGAGCGTTTTATCGTCACATCTCGATAGTAGTTCATCCCAATCTTGTTGACACGTTCGAACAGAAGGGGGGCAGTAAACGGATATAATGTTATTCAGAGACTCACAATTATGAATTTTAAGGTGTAAGATTTCGAAGCCGGCATTTCCAATTTGACATTGAGCAACTTGAGCTTTAACCGAGTTGTGGACTAAGAATAAAACTCCTCCATATCCGTCCCATCTATCTTTCCGATGTATACTGTATCCACTAACTCTCAGTTTGAACGCAGGTTCCAACCAGGTCTCTGACAATGCAGCAATATGTATACTTTCTTGAGAGAGAAGGCCTTCTAATTGTGTTAACTTCCTTTTTAAACTTTGGCAGTTCCACTGAATAATTTTTAATTTATATTTATTGCTATTTTTCGGATCCATTGTTTGCACCAAATTTATTACCGGCCAAGTGAAAAATATTATTTATAATCAATTGTATAAACCATTCCAACAGTATTTGAACACACATTTTAATTTTATTAGTTAAAGTATAATTCCTCTTTAAAATAATTTCTTTACACTTTGCTAGTAACTCCCTGATTTTGTTAAATGTAGTGTCCTTTTCTTTTTTAGATTTATCTGTATCTTCTTCTTCTTTTTTGCTGGTATCACTATCCGAGTCTGTACATACACATTCCCAATCATAAGAAATATCGTTAACTTTCTGGCGGTGTAATTTTTCCTTTTTTGACTTTGTTTTATTTATAGATGAGGTGTGGGCTGCGGGATCTGATGTACTGTTAGTTTGCTCAGACGTCAAGCCGAGTACACCTCCACAGACAGAGGAATACAGCGGCCGTGGCGTATTATGAAACGGACTTGAGGTTATAAGTTCATTCGCAGATCGGGGAATAGGGTTTGGCTCAGGATTATCTATATTAAAAATTTCTTTGTCCGGAATTGGGGTCGAAGATGGGACGTACATTGTAAGAGCTTTTTTGTAGGTACAATTGAACTGGGACATTATATTTCTTATTTTCTTCTCCTTCTCGTATATAGGACAAACTTTACTCAATGCCATATGATCACCCTTGCAATTGACACACGTATACGAAATCGTTTCACAGCATTCGTGGTTCTTGCTGCATTTAGGGCAAACAATTTTCTTGTTGGGACAAATCTTTTTGTAATGGCCAAATTTCCAACAATTAGAACATTGTGTAACCGGAAAGACATATGGCTCCACATTTATTCTAACACCATACATATATATATATGCTGGTAGTGAGGAACCTTTGAAACATACTCTTAAAGTCTCACTCTCAGTCCATCCAGACCCATCCCTCTGTCTGCGACTAAGCCGTTTAACAGATATTATTTCTGTATCAGACGACAAACTATTTATTATTTCTTCCTCGGTACAATCAAGTTCTATGTTTTTAATTATTCCGTAAGTTATTTCAACCTCCATAGTTTTAGAAATATGCCATTTCTTTTCCTTGAATTCTGTGCAGTTAATTAACTTTTGTAAATCTAAATCACTTTCGAACTGTAACGTTGCTTTAAACTGATTCACATATTTAATGCATGAAACCCGTTTAATGTTGTTGACTTGTAATAATTTGGCTAATTTAAACTGTTTAGGCAAAGCTTCCTTACAAGTTATTGAAACTTCTATTTTTCCTTCGGAACCTAAAGTTGTAAGATTATTTAAACTCTTATAACGTTTGCCGTTATTGTTAACAACAGTCCAGTTATCATCTATCTCCTCTATTGGTCTCTTCTTTCGTTTTTGAGAGCTATCAATTACATGTTGATCTTCAAAGTTTGTCTCCATCTCCTCTAATTGTGTATTGTCTTCTCTGTCTTGCGTATTCGTCTGCATGATATTTGTGTGAGTATTATTCGCTAACTTATTTAGGATAGGACTCGACATTGTTTACATTTCGCGACCACCCAGGTAGCCGTTATCGCGGCGCCGCGCGCCGACCCGAACACGTGCGGCACAGGTGGCGTCACAAAAAATGGTTAAACGACAAGTAATTATCTTGTTATTGTGCACGTCAATCTCGACCGTTGGACGAACACGTACTGAACCTCCTCCTTTTTGCGAAGTCGGTTAACAAATACACAAACACACAGGTTAACACGTATAACTTATAACATCCCTCTATTACTGTCGGAGGTTAAACATATAATGGATTTTTGCATACTTTAATATAAAATTTTATTTTTGCATATCTGTTGACTACAAAAAATTTTCAAATATCTTTGGGAAGTAATAATATAGTATAAGTGGAAGGAACTTATTACAATTACAAGCTTTCCCGGCAAACTTCATACAACCTTAAACATAATCTCTTCATACTATATATATATACTTCATAATCTCTCGGCGGTCAGTCGCATTCTTCGGTTCTTAAATACTTTTTAATTAATTTCCTTCAGCAAGTAAGCTTAAAATACTAATAAATAGGCTCATTAAACAGTGACAGTCAAGTGAAAGTGTTTTCTCGGTGAACAATATCGTGAGCAGGTAAAAAACAATAACTTCTTAGGTGGTGACTGTTGGTGATAGAAGAATAAAAACTATTACAAGTGCATACAAATTTATATACAAGGAGGAATCACATACATAGGACCAAAACTGAGTGTGATTTTGCATCAAAACACTAATAAAGTTCTGTTACGACTAAAACTACATATCTATATAAAATCAGTTGAAAATTTGAAGCAAGTGGTTTTGCATATGTAAACAAACTACAGCTGACTCATTGATTTCATCTGACAAAAGTAGTGACCAATCACAATTAATCACCACGAACTTGACAGAAAAGGTGTCGTTCAGAAATCGAAATCATAACACTTGGACACTAGTCTTTTGAGGCACGTTCCGTTTCACGCATTGCATACACATCAAGTACTGACATTGACTTGGATAACCTGGTCATTCTGTATTATGATAGTGTATGTTGTAATAAATAATTATTAATTGTAAAAATGTCATCTAAAAGCGGTATAAAAAGCCACCGCAGGATTCCAGTGAAAGTTACATGCTTTAAATGCAAGAAGTCGGTTGACATTAAAGATACAGCCTTATGTTCAATTTGTAACAATCGATATGAATTGGATTGCGACGGATATCCAGAAGGAACCTACCGTCTGATGGACCAGGAGTCTAAGAAAAGGTGGAAATGTAAGACATGCACAAAGAAAGTCCCAGATGTTAGCAATGCATCCAATATTACCACGAGAAAAAAACCAAACTGTAATGTAGGTATATCGATAAATATATGTAAGTAGGTAGGTCTGGCGCCGGCAGCAGCCGTCAGTTCGCAATATACGATCTAACCGTGAGCTCGTGTTTTATTACGTCTTCCACCGGTACATATATCACAGTGGCGACGAGGATTATCTACTAAGTGAATCGCGTGCGTATTTCAACGAGAATCAAAATGTCGATTGGGAAGTTAAGCGAATTTGACGTGAAAACGGGACAGTGGTCGTCATATGTGGATAGATTGGAAATGTACTTCCTGGTGAATACGGTGGCGGAGGAATTGAAGTTGCCTACCTTGATATCTACGATCGGAGACGAAGCGTACGAATTACTCGTCAACCTAACGAGTCCAAAGAAACCGTCGGAGCTAAAGTACAGTGAAGCCATTGGTTTAATGAGTCAGCACCTACAACCGACGCCATCTTCATTAGCGGAAAGATATCGTTTTCGTCAAAAAAGACAAGGAGCGGACGAAAACGTGGCGACCTACGTCACAGAATTAAAAAGGTTAGCTCGCCACTGTAAATTTGCAGGAAATTTAAGCGAGAGCTTGCGTGACCAATTTATATGCGGACTCAAGAGTGACGTCATCAGGCAACGACTGTTTGCGGAAGATGACTCGGTAACATTTTTACAGGCCGTTAAGTTAGCAAACGCTTTGGAGGCGGCAGAAAGAGACGCGGCAGTAGTGGATGGAATGTCCACATCTAGCCCTCAGGCGGAATCTGTGCATTCGGTCACATCGAATAAGGGGCACAGCAGCGGTGCGAGTCGCAGCAGGAGCGGTGGCAGCATGCGGACACGGGGGCGCCGCGGACCGGGCGGCGGCAGCGGCGGCGCGGGCGACGGCGGCGGAGGCCTAGCCGCGAGCCGCGTGGCGCGCGCGACTTTCGCATCGGGACATTCGGGACACAGCAACAACTGCACAGCTTGCGGAGCCGCTAACCATAGTGTGGCAAGCTGTCGCTACAGGGAGTTCGTGTGCAGCAGATGCCAACATACAGGGCACTTACGTCGGGTGTGTCCGGGGAATGCTGAACGTTCGTCGCGAGGAAAAACTCCATATCATCGCGGTCGGCAGTATGGAAGTATGTATTCCGCGGAGGCCGTAAGCGAGTCCGACGTGGAGGACATCGAAGAGAGTTTGAACCTTATTGGACTCAATAATTATAAGCCAGTAAGTTTACCTATTTTTGTAGAGGGTACCGTATTAAATATGGAAATAGATACAGGAACTGCGATTTCGTGTATAAATAATTACACCTACCAACGTTATTTTTCACAGCTGCGTCTTAAGAAGGACGATACAATTTTAAAATTTTATGATGGTACTAAAATAAAACCATTAGGTATAATTCGTCCACGTGTTCGATTCCGGGGACAGGAAAAACAGCTAGAATTATTTGTAATAAAAAACGGTACTACATCTTTGATAGGTAGACAATGGTTAGCGGAGCTACAAATAAGAATACCTATGTTTTCATGTAAGGGTATGAGTAACATGAATTGCGTGCAAATTAATGAAGGTATTGTAAATATTCTCGACAGACATAAGGTGCTATTCAGCGGCGGACTGGGTCGGTACAGGGGCGGCAAGGCAACGCTGCGAGTGCGCCCGGGGGCGACGCCGGTGTTCCAGCGCGCGCGGCCCGTACCATACGCGCTGCGCGAGCGCATCGACGCAGAGCTCGACGCCATGCTGCGCGACGGCGTCATCGAGCCCGTCGACTGCTCCGACTGGGCCTCACCTTTGGTGCCGGTGACTAAGGCAGACGGTACGTTGCGAATTTGTGCGGACTATAAAGCGACTCTGAATCCCGCCTTGCTGATCGATCGATACCCGCTTCCTAAGATTGAAGATGTGCTAGTAGGCCTGAACGGGGCACAGTTTTTTAGTAAAATTGACCTCTCCCGTGCGTACAACCAAGTAGAACTAGATGAATCAAAAAAATACACAGTTGTTAACACACATCGAGGTCTATTTCAGTACAATAGGTTAGTTTATGGTTTATCGTCTAGTGTAGGTATTTTCCAACGTATAATGACGAATTTGTTAGGGAATATACCGAATGTGCAGGTGTTTCTCGATGATGTTATAATTGGCGGGAAAAATAAAAGCGAGCATCTATATGCACTCGAACAAGTCTTACAGCGACTATCTGAGAGTGGGTTAAAGTTAAAGCAAGAAAAATGTGTTTTCTTGGTTGATGAAGTAACTTATTTAGGTTATGTGGTTTCTAAAGAAGGGGTCAAAGCGGACAAATCAAAGATTAAAGCTATAAGTAAACTAGAAGCACCAAATAATATTAGTGAATTACGTTCCTTTATAGGTATGGTAAATTTTTTTTCAAAATTTATCAAAAATTTTAGTTCCATGTTAGTGCCTTTAAACAAGTTATTACGAAAAGGCGTCGACTGGAACTGGGATGAACAATGTGAGCGTGCCTTTACGCAGATAAAACAAGCTTTAATGGGTACCGAAGTATTAGCGCACTACGATCCCAATAAACCTCTAATCGTAACGTGTGACGCGAGCGCGCGGGGCGTGGGGGGCGTGCTGGCGCAGCCGGGGCCGAAGGGCGAGCGCCCGATAGCATATGCGTCACGTTCGCTCACCATCGCAGAGAAAAATTACTCGCAGATACATCGCGAAGCACTGGCTATTATATTCAGTATACAAAAATTCCATCAATATATTTACGGAAGAAAGTTCATTTTACGAACTGATCACAAACCCTTAGTATCAATGTTAGGCCCGCAAACGGGGATACCTACGATGACGGCCAGTAGGATGCAACGATGGGCAGTGATATTATCGGCATACAATTACGAGATAGAATATATTCGCACAAACGAAAATTGCGCTGACGGCTTATCGCGTCTGCCAGAAAATAATAGCGTTAAAAATGCAAAAGAGGAATCTATTCCAGAGCAAACATACCTGCACTTCGCACAAGACGGGTTGTTGCTTGATTATACCGAAGTTAAAAAACAAACGGAGAGGGATCCGTTATTAAGTAGAATTTTAAACTACCTGCGAGACGGTTGGCCAGATAGGTGTGAAATTGTGAACTTACAACCGTATTTTAATAGGAAAGCGGAACTATACGAGGAGTTAGGCTGTGTCATGTGGGGTCACCGGGTGGTGATACCGGAAAAATGCCGAGATAAGATTTTAAGTATTATCCATGAGCCGCACATGGGCATCGTAAAGTCAAAGGCGTTGGCACGCAGCTACGTATGGTGGGCGGGCATCGACGAGGCGGTGGAGCGCGAGTGTCGTGCGTGCACCGTGTGCGCCGCGTACGCGGACGACCCGCCGCGCTCTGCCCCTCGCCCTTGGCCCTGGCCCGCCAGGCCGTGGTCCCGACTGCATCTGGACTTTATGGGGCCCATGTGCGGGAAAACATATTTAGTAGTAGTAGACGCTACATCCAAGTGGCTGGAGGTATTTCAAGTTCCCAGTACGGCAGCGAGCCATACAATGGTCAGGTTGCGTGAGCTGTGGAGTAGGTGGGGAGTCCCTAGGCAGATAGTCAGTGATAATGGCCCGCCGTTCACTAGTAGTGAATTTGCACAATTCGTGCAAAGTGACGGTATCCAGCATATATTCACAGCTCCCTATCATCCATCATCAAATGGAGCCGCGGAAAATGCTGTTAAGACTTTAAAAAGAGTTATTAAAAAAGCTTATTTAGATAATAAAAGTGTAGAACAGGCTTTAAACACGTTTTTGTTATATTATAGAAATACGGAACACTGCACTACTGGCATAAGCCCATCAGTCGCACTTATTGGGAGACGGTTGCGAACCAAGTTAGACGTGCTAAAACCCGATGTGGAAGTTAGAGTACAGAAAGCACAGAAAAGGCAGGTTGAAAATGCGGGAGGGACGGAAAGGACGGTGAAAGTAGGAGATGACGTTTGGTATCGACAATATCTAAAGGGGGAGAAATGGTTGTCCGGTACTATAGCTAACTCGTCAGGGCCAAGCAACTATAAGGTACTAGACAGTAACGGTAAACAGGTGCATAGACACATCGATCAGCTTAGGCGTAGGACGAGGAGTTCTCTGGTAGTCCCCACAGAGTTGTCACGTTCGCCGGAAAGTACAGCTTCTAGGGCAGCACCAAAATCGCCCCTCCAGGGCCGGTCGGAGCGGCCGGCGGCCTCGTTAGCGTCGTCGTCACCTGCGTGGGAGTCTGCGTCGTCACCGCCTCAGAAAAATGATCTGACCGACCGAGATAAAGTGGCAGAAGAGTTCTCGACACCACCGTCCATGCCTGTACCGCCCCAGCCTCGCCCCATTAGGAAATGTAGGTTAAATAAAGATGTTAATTTTAAGATTTAGTTAAGGATTTAGTTAAGGATTTAGCTAAGGATTTAGTTAAGGATTTAGTTAAGGATTTAGTTAAGGATTTATTTTAGGGTTCAGTTAAGTTGTTAACATTAAGTGTTGTAATTAAGTTTAGTCGGCTTGTTGTTAATTTGTGGTGGAGGAATGTAATGTAGGTATATCGATAAATATATGTAAGTAGGTAGGTCTGGCGCCGGCAGCAGCCGTCAGTTCGCAATATACGATCTAACCGTGAGCTCGTGTTTTATTACGTCTTCCACCGGTACATATATCACACAAACCAACGTCCAAAATGCTCTTCTCCGGTACGAAATGAAAATGTTAAGGATAGCAAACAACTTGCGGCTGTGAAGGGTTCCGTTCAAAACACCTCGGACATCTTGGATTCTCACATCCTGTCCGAATGCGAAACTTCATACGAATCTTATAACACACCTAATAAACTGTCTAAGAGTGTCGACGGCACAATATCTGAAACATTGACAGTTCTAGAAATGAAAGACATCATAAAAGAACTCACAAATAAACTGGATAGTGCTGAAAATGAGCTAGAGAACACAATCCTAGAAAACAATAATCTACACCAACAATTAGATAAATTGACAGCTGAGATAAAAATATTAAAATCACTCTGCCATTCTTCATCAGTCACTGAAAACAGTCCAGCCATCAATTCTAAAAGAAAAAGGCACTCGTTACTGCATCAAAGTGCATTCTCCACACCTTGTACTCCTTTGACGAAAACATCGAAAGTTGACTATGGAAAAACCATTGAAATAACGGTCCTAAAACAAAAAATCACCGAACTACAAAATCAATTGAAAGACGCACAACAACAAATTGAAGCTTGCAAGAAAATTATTGACACATTGAAACATCCTAACACAATGTCCAAGAAATCATCGGTATCGGAAATGAACATACAAACGTCTACTTATATTGCAGAGCAAAAACACGAATCGGCAAATAGAATACTTGTCTTCGGTTCCCAACAATGCGTCGGTCTAGCAACAGCCATGATACACTCAAGGCAAAATACAAGGTACGAAAAGTATAGGATCATAGCGGACACAAAACCAAATGCTCTGTGTAATCAAATAATAATGAGTTGTCGTCATGCTAAGTTGAACTATAACGATAAAATTGTGATTTGTGTAGGAGAAAATGATCACAATTTAAAATATGTTTTGTCTCAACTACAAATTGTATTAGATACATTCTATAACAATATGGTCATTGTATTAAATGTGTTCAAGAATGAATATTTAGATGCCAGCAGACTTAATTATCGCATTAAAAATGTATGCAAACACTATAAAAAAATGTAAATTTCTCGAAAGCGAATCCTTTGATATGACCGAAATATGTACTAAAATCAACTTCTTTATAGATTGTAATGATTATAATGAAAACTATGTAAACCCTAGAGAACTTATGAAAAGAATAGCTAGTAGCAGATCAGGTCTTAAACTAAAGTCCAATAATGTACCTAAAAGAGGAACAATTCCATTCTACTTTGGTCGTAAAAACCAAACTGAAACAGAAAATCCCTCCTATTTTCAAAGTAGCACAGAACCAGATCTAAGTATCAATATGCGTATTGGGGAACCTAAAAAAGGTACGATACCTTACTATTTTCGGTCAATTACAAAAAATAATTCGTTTTTTCGTTCCTAAAACCGCGACATCTACCTTACACGACTTTAGGATACTGCACCAAAATATTGCAAGTGCACTATCTAAACAGGAAATATTGGAATTGACATTACAGGAGATGCGAGATTCCCAAAGCGACCCGCATGTAATCTGCCTCTCTGAGACATTTATTAAAAAAGGACATGAAAACTATCTTAAGTTGTCGGATTACGAAATGGCTTCAAATTTTTGTAGGGAAAAACAACGAGGTGGCACTTGCATTCTGATTAAAAAGGGTCTTAGTTACAAAGAACTGCCGTTTGTAAAAACACATGCCTCAGTTAATACATTTGAGGCCTGTGGCATAGAACTAAAAAATGAGAAAGTAATCGTAATCTGCTTGTACAGAACACCTCAGTCCGATCCAAACCAATTTTTAAGTAAATTAGATAATATCTTACATGATATTTACAAAAAATACAAAACAAAAACACGCATAGTTTTAGCAGGGGACTTTAATATAAATACGCTGAAAAAAGGTAGAATCACTCAAGAATTTCAAGACATAGCACTTAGTCACAATGTTAAAATTCATATTAACGTAGCCACTCGTAAATCGTCTTGTATAGACCATATCCTAAGTAATATACCTGATGCTAGCGCAAGAGTACTACCACTTTATCTCTCTGACCACGACACGGCACAAATGCTAAGCTTTCCTTTAAGGTTTCAGACGGCAAAAACAGCAATATACCATATTTACAAAAGGGATAACAATCTGGATAATACACAGAAGTTTAAAGAATGCTTACAAAGCTTGTCTTGGGCGGATATATACATGGAGAACGATGCAAATATGGCATTTGATAGCTTCCATGAATTGATGTGTTTGTTTCACAATCTCTGCTTTCCAAAGGTAAGGGTTAAGATAAACTTAAACAAACAAACAAAAAAAACTTGGATAAGTAAAGGTCTAAAACAAAGTTCTAAAACCAAGCGTTGTCTACGATACCAATATTATAAAAATAAAAATCAATCTAACAAGTCAAAATATACCACATACTCGTATCTATTACAAAAATGTATCCACAATGCTAAGCGTAATGCTAATATTAAGTACATTAACAAGAATGACAACAAATGTAAAGCTACATGGACGGTTATAAAAAACGAAATTCACAATATGAAAGCCATGGATAATATTGACCATATTAATATTGACAATACCGTACTCACAAAACCGGAAGAAATAGCCACCGCCTTCAATAATCATTATACAAATACTATCCTAACGCAAAACTGTAACACCAAGTGCCCTAATAAAAACCTAATTGCTAATTCTATGTTCCTCACACCAATGTCCGAAAATGAAGTAAGACAACAAATATTATCATTAAATAATACTACCTCTGAGGGCTACGATGAACTCGGCACCAAAATTATTAAAATATGTGTTAATGAAATAAGCGGGGTGTTGACATATCTAATCAACCTATCATTTTCACAAGGCGTGTTTCCTAATGCCCTAAAAATATCCCTTGTGAAACCAATATTTAAAAAGGGTGAAAAATGTGATGTACAAAATTATCGTCCTATAACATTGATACCCATCCTATCAAAAATATTTGAAAAATGTATGTACATAAGATTAATTAATTACTGTGAAAAATTTAATATTTTAAACAAGGAACAATTTGGTTTTCAAAAACGAAAATCCACTACCTTAGCCATCTTTTCTCTTTTAAAAACCGTAGTGACGAACATCAATAACAATCACCTAACAACGGGTTTATTTTTTGACTTATCAAAAGCGTTTGACCTAGTTTCACATGACATATTGAAAAAAAAACTAGACTTTGTCGGAATCAGAGGATTGCCACTGCAGTGGCTATCATCGTATTTAACTGATAGACGACAGAGTGTGGCTATCACTAAACTCGATGAAAATAGGGACATGACACTCTACTCGTCTGAATACAATAAAATAAAATGTGGTGTACCCCAAGGTAGTATATTGGGGCCTATCTTATTTATAATATACATTAATGACATAGTTGATATAACCATTCATAAATGTTTCCTTTTTGCTGATGACATCTCTATTATTGTTACTAGTGACAAAAAATCAAAAACCATTACTGATCATGAAACGGACATAAATAATACAATTGACAATTTAATTAGCTGGTTAAATAATAATAATTTATCGATTAATCTAAATAAATCTGTATATATTCAATTTAATAAATCCTATAATGACAAATTTAATTTCAAAATGAACATACCAATGATTGCCCAAGTAGCACAAACTAAATTCTTAGGTGTAATGATAGATGAACATTTAGGCTGGAAAGCTCAGGTCGACCATGTGTGTAATAAAATAAATAAATTTGCATACGCTCTTAGGCAAATTAAGAATGTCACGAATTTAAAAACGGCTGTGATGTCTTACCAGGCGTATGTTGAGTCCTCATTACGGTATGGACTAATTTTTTGGGGAAATAGTACCGACCAAGGTAGAGCGTTTGTTGCCCAGAAAAAATGCATCCGAGCTATGTACGGGATCCCATCGGATGAATCATGTGAACCTATTTTTAAAAAGCTTGGTCTGCTACCGTTGCCTTCATTATATTTGTATGAAATGTCTATGTTTGTACGAAAACATATAGAGCTGTTTAAAACAGTAGAAGAGGTTAGCTCACGTAATCGGCGGGACCAGTATCAAAACAGACTTGTACTGGAAGACATCAGTAGGCTGGCAAAATACAATAAAAGCTGTCTAGCTATGTGTGTGTGTATATATAATAAATTGCCAAATACTTTTAAAACGTTAAACTGTAGGGTGTTTAAAGTCAAACTGTGTAATTGGTTGACTCAAAATAACTTCTATAGTATTAAGCAATTTTTGGAACATAGACTGTAGTTCATTTTTGTTATTATCTATTGTACAAAATAACGTTTGTTTAGCTTACCTATAAGTTTGCATGCTTTAATTCTAAGCAAAACATGTTGGACCATACACCTATTTTAACAACCTTTTATACCGTGTTTTTCGCAAATAAATATATTTCTATTTCTATTTCTATAACAAATGTACGGGACCATGGAGTAACTAACCCGAGTTTGTTTTATAATACTCGTATGTAGAACAAATGGGATGAATTTTTTGAAAATCGACTTTTTTTCTTATGGCATTACCCGCTAATTTATGTCCATATTTCACTCATGTTTCAGAGATGGCTCTGTGTACCCAAAATATAAAGCATTTTTTTTTTATTCGTTATTTATGATGTTTTAATACTCGTAGCTTTTCTGTTTTTCAGGACGGAGACAAATCCAAAAAATCAAAGATTATGAAAATCTATTCTCTGTTCTTGAGTATGACAATATATGAGATGGATGGAGATCCGTTTTGCTGTGAAGGCGTTGTCAGTGACGGAAGCCCGACGAACGCACCCAAGAAAACTTTTATCTGCCTTATAAGTCTCTGGAGCACTGATATTGAGTTGCGAAAATTTATGTGGTGGATATTGTGCATTTAGGAGTTGCTTAATCCCCCGACTAATTCATTGAACCATCTGAGTTTCTTCTACCCGGGCAGGCGTTACCGATGGAGACACATCAACAACAACAACATTCAACAAACCAGTTCCGAGTGCAAAGTTTGCGACAATATTTAATTACTCATTCTAGTATTATCATTTCAAAACATCAGCCTGCTGCAAGTGTAAATTGGTATTTATTATTTTCCTCTTTTTGCTAATCATATTCTGATTTGCAACCAACTACAACATTACACTGTCTTCGACTCGAACTTATGACTGCATCAGCGTGTGGCATTCGTATTCGGTACTAAAAATCGAATAACTTTTATACTATGCATCGAAATTCTAAAAACTGTAACGTTACAACCCTGGAAAGGTTTGACAACCATAACTGGGTGTGATAATCAAGAGGAAAGATGGATGGAAGTACCGAACTTAAATCACAATCTAGAAAATATCCTAGTCCCTAGTAGACAAACTTAATACATTTTAACTGGATAGTGTAGCAGTAATGTTTTGAGAAGAACTTAAATTCTTGCTATGCTGAGGAGTCTTTAGAAATAAAAACCGGTATCACTAAAATTTTTAAGAGTCTGAAATATCAGTTAGATTTTCGTAGTTACCGCAAAGCAAAGGCGATGACGGTTGTTGAATGCCGTGTGAATATAAAAACTACGAGCTACACATAGTGACAAAAATCTGAATCCCTTCATACTTCTGATAGTTATTTTTTATTCCCATCCAGTACAATTTTTAAAAGCCAAAATCAACAACAGAGAATACCAAAAAAAATGCGAACCAATGAAGCTCGATGCGTCTCGCAAAAAGATTCAAATGTTTTGGATACCATAACGAATGTAATAAAAAAATAATAGTGTAGGAGAAATAAAAACAATATTTCCGCTACGTAACATAACATAGTCCCACGCAAGACGTCTACTGCTGGACATTGGTCACACCAAAGCGTCACTACACTTATCGGTCCTGTGTCAGGTCTTCCAACGCTGCGGCTTCCGGTTCACCGTTGCCACTCCAAACCTTTCGGCCCCATTGACCATTCGTTATGTGAGCAATGTGACTAACCCACATATACCCAAATTTCAGCCGTTACGTTTTTAAACCTCATGTAACTGAAGTTGCGCCTATGGCCATAACCGAGCCAAAATCTTGACTCTGGGCTGTACAGAGAATTTAGAAGAAAACCTAACAAACTTTGCTCGACTCAGTAATGGCCCTCGCTCAGCGAAATGCTCGCGACCACTAGACCTTCAAAGCAGCAAATTTCAGTATGTGACATCTTCACACTTTAGGAGTCTTATTCTGATACGCTTGAAAATGGCTACATAAAGTATTAAAAAATTTACCATGCGACATTTAAAGAGAAACATTTTAAAAAAGACACCCTTCTAAAGATAAGCAATTATTATACTAAATTTGAATTTATATTATGTAGTTTGACTTCACGTTCCTATTAACTTAAAATATAGCATACACAAATCGCTTGAGCAAAGTCATGGGTACAGCTAGTAATAATATAAAATATCTTATTACCTTGTCAAAATATCTGGAATCAGGATGTCAGCGTATAATGTTAAACTGTGTATTAATATTTTTATTTCAATATGAACACAAGGATAATTCCAAACTGCTTTCAATGATTAAAATGGAATTTTATGTTGATGAGCATGTGTTATATACCAGCCAATATCGATAATGGCGACCATACATAAAATTATGCACCGTAAATATAATAAGTACTATTAATAAAGCAAAACTAATATAATAGGAGTAAGAAAAAAGGACTACGATAACAGTCAATAACTCTAAATACACACAGTACTCCAAAACATTGAACTACAGTAAATCCGATGATTTATCACATTTTTATGGTAAAACAGAACTAGACTTAGCGGTAAACTAAATTTGTTTGTAAATAGAATTGCTTAGCTCCGTAAAGTTACTCAATACACAATTTTTATTCCCAAAACAAAAATTTTTGCTGTCGACTTAAAAATTACTTTTCTTTTCTACTTTGTTTCATGTTTTGTAAAGTCGTGGCATACACATACGATACTTAAAACATATTATTATGAAAAAAATTAGAAATTAATTAAGATTTTTTGTAGCCGGTTCTGCTTCATAGGAAACGAAAAATTGCAACCTAGCTTCTGACTTTTTGTAAGTGCCCAGGTAGGTTTATGAGATTTGTGCTTTAAAAATGTTGCTTAGTATGATAGGCATTTTCTGTTGACTGAAATGTAAAAATAGTTTGCGTTAATAAAGTTATCATGATATTTATCATTAAACTTTATATCTTCATAACCAAGCGGATGAAGTCACGGGCAACAGCTAGTTCATAATATACCGAGACGCCTTGTTCTTGGAAAGCTCACTAAGCCGTTGGTTCCGGCTGTCATAGACTTTTCACAGAAATCTGAAATACAGTCACCAATTTTGCCGCGGGATATAGTGTTACTATTAGTGTTAGTTAGTTACTGGGTTGTGGATGTCAGGTAGGCAGTCGCACATTTTGAAACAAAGATGCATCTGCATTTAGTTAGACTGGGAGCCGACCGAAGAGCCAGCAGAGAGAGTTTATTGCGTTGGTATGCGAAACCGTCTTTCAATAAGACCGGTGTATTTATTCATTTTCAAGATTTTAGACTTGACAGTTTCTATGAATTACCATACGAATACGTGGTACCGTACCATTCTATAATGCTCGAATGTAATGTAGGTATGAACCCTAGGCATACATTTACAGAAAGAGTTTCGCTTCTTAAATTTTATTCTACGCCAGTGGTATGGTATGGTTGAAATCATTATTACCGTGTTTAGGCTCATTGAGTACCCGTTCAATGGGTTTGTAATTTCAAGCCTTTGTTTATCAGTATTTGTTAAATGCAAGCTGCTTAGTTGGATAAACAGTTTACTTCTGGTTGCTTAACTATTAAAATAACCAGTTGTTTAGGCTTTTTATTAATACTCTCCTTTTGCAAATCTGCTGAAAGATTGTTGATTGGCATAAGCAGTTCCTTTGTGCTCTTTTATCATTTCATATATTTTACTGTGAAATGTGTTTTGTGTGAACATAAATCATTTAATAAACAAGACCATGCTTCAGGAAACATTCAATGTGTGTAGGAAAAATGTAATAAACTTACCTATTATGTTAACGTTTCCATAATAAATAATAATTAAATAATTAGGTAATGATTTTATAATACATATTTCCATAACCGGAATATTTCCTAGTGATTGCCTTAATAACACGAGCAGTATCCTCTTATTGTATAAATATAGACATACGACGATAACTAAACTGGTTGGTAAATTAATATAGGTATTGCAGATATTTCCCTGTACCGCTAATTGTCTTTCTTTCGAATGCTCCTTATCACGCCTGTTTAACCGGAATGGATGAAAACAGGTAGTAGACAAACTTAGAAAATTAGGACAAGCTACTTCTATACACATGAAGTGAACCTATTAGATATCAACCTTTATTTTTTTAAGGCAGATAATTGCAGAGTCGCCTTAACTGTGCCTTCCTCGCGCTTAGCTGATGTGAAAAATTGCTATCTCAAACGGAGGCTAGACAAGTAGGTATGGACAGTATCTAAAGAAGTGTGTGCAAGCACAGGTGCACTTTGTTTATTCTCCTAATTCGATGAAACTGCCATCCTAAACGATCGGAGACCGATCAGAGACCGATCAGGAGTAGGTTCGACGTGTTTATGTGCTTTCCGAGGCACCGGTGTGTGTGACACCGACTTCCAAAACCCAGGCTGCTACAGAGATACCTACTAACACTTTTTATTCGATCTGAGAAATGAACCCGACTCCACGTTTAACAGAATTCATGAATTAACTTTTTATCAAAGTTCAGGGTTTGCTATATACCGGTATTGTATTGGTTTTCGTTAAAATAATCTCAAAATGTTTCAGTATCTACAAATAAAAGTTATTCTTAATGTCAAAGAGGATGAGAATTAAAGTTATTCTATTGTGATTGCAGAATAAAGGTTAAAATATAATACTGAAAACAACGCGTCACTTTAACCCTCTCTTTGTGCGGCTGAAGCTGAATGCAAGAGATAATTTTCAGAAGGATAGTTCTCACAGATTTTGTTTAACCCAGGAAATAAAGACATTTGCTGCGAAAATAATCCTAATTAAGTTCTTTCACCGGGATTTTTTTTTATAATGGGTTTGCTATTGACTCTAGTCTATGTCAGAGGTGACAGAGATATCAGGATTATGTTCATTATGGTACTAGTATTTATTATATAGTTTATTGTATACCACTCTTATAAATACAAGACAAAATATTTATAAAGATAAGTGCACAATGGGCGGTCTTATTGCACAGGACAATCGCTTACAGATAACCTTTGGATGGACTAGTAATTTTGCCTGAAAATTCCATAAAAAACCAATTTATTTAGGTAGTACACTAACTAGGATTTTTTTCGCAGTTTGACCTCTAGTTGTATTTTTTTCCTAGACTATTATGGTGAGTTTGTCAATTTGTGTTAAAAGATAGTGACTATAAAAAAAGTAAATAAGTAAACTGAATCGGAGCTCGAAGCTTAGTAAAAACAGACGCACACACAGAAGGAAAAGAGGAAAGAGTAGAAAAAGCTAAGACGATTAATTTTTTGTGGATCTGAAACTCTCTCTCTCTCTTTGTGCACTTTTTCTGGTGAAAAAATGTTATTAACAATTTTGTCACAACCATGCTCTGTGGTACTTCTAGTAATATCCTTAGTGAATGGCAAAGTAAATAATTATTGTTATCATTATTTCCGCTTGTAAAACCGCCCATTCATTGGCTTATCATTGTTCTAGCAAAATGTTATTCAGACTATTAACATTAAACGTTCTTAAATGCCTGAAGTTGAGGCGTTACAACTGCGATATGGTAAATTTATGGAGACTTTAAGTTAGTTTTAGAATACCTGAAATACCTTATTTAGTGATTTCGAAAAAAAATCTTTGTTTGATCTGTATCTTTGTGGTTCGTTCTTTCTAACTTTAGATGCGATTTTTTCACCGATCAACATTTCATTATGAAATGACTGATGACTGACTGCTATATTCCAAGTCATGTCCTCCAACTCAACTCCACGAATCATCAAAATGATCGAGGATTTTTCCGTTGTCATGGAAAAAAATGTCCTTAAAACTGACTTGAAAATATGGGCCTTATAAACACAGATAATTATGTAATTACTAGCTTTTACCCGCGGCTTCGCTCGCAGTGAAGCCATTATAATTTTTTTTTTAATAAAAGGTATCCTATGTTACTTCTAATACCTCCAACAATATATGTACAAAGTTTCATGATGATCGGTTCAGTAGTTTTTGCGTGTAAGCGTAAACTTACATTCACATTTATAATATTAGTATAGATATATGAGTAGGAGTTATACGTTTAAGCAAGACAAGCATTTAATTTTCTTTGCAAGAACATCATTTTAGAAGAAATACTATTTACTTTAAAAGAAAATCAGTGTTAGGTATTGCAATTAGGAATATAAATGGTTTCTATTTTGTCACTCAAGATGCCAAAGGATATATTCTATAACGACTGTAGTTACACGATCAGGTATATTGAACGTTTTTCAAGATAAACCGTTTTCTAACCGCTCCTAAGTTCTAAGTTACATGGAGTTACTAACTTGTCAATATTGGGTAGGTAAGTAAAGCCCTATATCTAGGTCGTTTTGAATTAGTTATACATTGAAAGTGTGAAAATGGTAACAGTTACGAAAATCTTATGAAAAACATCTAGAATGGTCTTTTGTTCCATTAACAACAGTATGCATAAGCGGCGAGGAGGCGGCACCGCATACCGCAGCATTGTGCGTCAATCAAGACACCAAAGCTTAACAGCAATAGAATGCAGAAGAAATTGTTACTAAAAGCCACTAGATAAAGAAGATTAAAAAAAGGACATAAATGATACCAAAGAATAAGAAGCCATGATAGACCAGCCTTCTTCTCATGCTGTGCTAAGAACATTATTCGGTAAGCAAGTTGATAGAAAGACTGATTACCCCGAGTGTACCAGACTTACTTTTTAAGTATCGCCACTAACTGAGAAAATAATAAGTAAAACGAAAAACCAAATAAAATAAATTTAAATTTCAACAGGCAACATTCAACACACTTTCACATTCAGAAAATCTGTTATAACAAGTAAGTTTCTTCAATACTTCCTCCACTCCGTACTACAGCCCACTCCAAAACGCTTATAACTGCATGTACAGAAGCAAACTGCTATTGTCGCGCTAGTTACACCTAGCGAGAAGTTTGCAGTTTACAGTATAAGCTGATTAATCCTGCAACCTGTGTGTGCGGGTGATTCTGAATATGGATAAGAGCTTGGTACTTATGTTGTCAGAATCGCTTGGGACTTGAAGTTTGATTTAATTCCTTAGGTTAGGAGACGACATATTTTTCACAGGTCACGGCAACTTCAATAGTAAATTATTTGGCTTCGTGCTTGTTTCTTCACCTTTCTGTCAATGTTCTACAACCGGCCGTGAAAAAAAGCACATCATATAGTAAGCTGAGATAAAGATGTGCTTTTTTTCAACTTCTTTAGCAAACTGAACGCAATTGTTTGTTAAATAGGGTTAAGGTTACTAAACTACGAACGACAATTGATTTATTTATAGCTACCAGAAAATATCCTACCTTTTATGCAACTGGGTTTTAATTCATTTCGCGTTACTGAACCCTTGGAAGATAAAGAAAGTAATATTTCCATAAAATATCCCTCTGCCAAAGTAGGAAGAAGTTTTGATAGGGTAAACACCACAACACGGTGGAGGAAAGTTTAGCTAGAAACTAAAACTAGCCGCCACACTATCTAATCCCAATCACTACGACTCCTGAAATCCAAAATGACCAACAAAAGCGACCAAAGAAAGGTCGAAGAATGAAGAATCTTCACTCAATGAAATTTTACAGCGGAGAGGAATAAGAAAATAATTCAGAAGTACTTGGACCGTCATGCCACACCTGACGGATTTTCCTCAATTTTCAAAAAAAAGGCGTAAATAAACTAATATACTAACAAACTTCTATATATTCGCTTGTCAATCAAGTCATCCGCTCCGCTGCACTCATGAAGTTACGTTCCGAAACTATTAAAAGCCCCCAAGCGAATTTGCACTCTATGATCAAAGTTAGAAGAGTTGGGTTTAGTTTGCTTTATTCTCTCTCTTGTGTATCATTGTGTCTTTTATTTTTTTCTTTCAGTGTCCTGTCGATGGGCATGTAAGGAAAATTTATCAAGCATGCTTGAAGTAGGGTATTGGGTTATTTCGTGTTTTGTAGGTTTGGTTAGTTTCAGAAACGTATGCTTATAACTCAAATTGGCTTTCAATTTAGGTGCACAAAATTGACTTTAATATTGCAAAAAAAAAATTGCAAGTAAATGAAAGGATCATTTTTGTATTTATGTGTTAAACTTTAATTAAAACGGTTAAAAGTTTACAGCTGTTTTTGACTAAAATATTAAACAATTGCAACCTAATAGTGATACAGTCTAGAGGTCACATTATTATCGGTCAGTCAACGTCTTATAGGTTTTTTTATCGAGAGAAATTAGTAGCCTAGAAAGAGAAAATGTTCCTGGTTTTTCGCTTGCGCCGGCAAGCAAAAAAAGAAGAAGGAACTTTCTTGTTTCTTTTTTTCTATGCTATGTTCAGAACTACGTAATCGCAGTTGATGCCTAGCTTTTTCACAACTGCGTTGGTGTCGGCTTACAATAGAATTGAATGCAGCTGAATACCAGAATTTTACACAAAACGATTCTCTGTGATCTGTCTGACCTCCTCAACCCACTTACTGTAGTAAAAAGGCTACGTCTAGATTTTATATTTAAGAGTACTTTTGCCGTATATTCTCCAAGCAAGTGTGTGTCACTGAAACTCAACAAAATTTTGTTCGCAAGAAAAGCCGATAAAACTTATATGAAGTTTCACTCCGCAGTCTCGCTGTAGTTTCATTTTGTAGCGCTGGCAACATTGAGGCCGGACCTCCACCAAAGCAGAGATGTATGCGGTGTGCTGTGTGCTGTGCGAGAAGAGATGTTTTTCAGCTCCGGGGACTCCACCAAAGCGGAGATGTGTGCGGTGTGCTGTGTGCTGTGCGAGAAGAGATGTTTTTAGGATCGGGTGCGAGGCGTTGAGGGCTTAATGCGTCTCAAATAACTGTTGCCAAATTCCATAATGAAAAATCGCCAAAAATCGCTAAAAATTTATTAGTCGCTAAACAATGAAAAAAAGTCGCTAAGAGCTATGAAAAATCGCCAGACCTAGTGACAAAATCACCAAGGTGGCAACTTTGCCGGCGGGCGCGCGCGCGGGGCTCTG
Source organism: Orthosia gracilis (assembly GCA_947562075.1). Lineage (NCBI taxonomy): Eukaryota > Metazoa > Arthropoda > Insecta > Lepidoptera > Noctuidae > Orthosia > Orthosia gracilis. Next base: position 7,187,627 of record OX387266.1, on the reverse strand, counting down.
CGGGTTGTTGGCGGGCGAGAGGGGGGAGGATGACATCGCTCACTGCACGCCGCTCACATCTCTCGTCTCCACTGCGTGTCGTCCGGGCACAACTCACATCTCCGCTTCAATCGCGCCATACAAATATTAGACATCTCCGCACAGCGATCTCCACTGAAGCTGAGCGGAGAGGAGATGTGTCAATAACACAATTCTATTGGTTGTTTAAAAAACATCTCCTCTCCGCTCGTCTCGTCTCCGCTTTGGTGGAGTCCCGGCCTGACGCTCTTTGGCATACCGATACTGTTGGCATTCATTTTAACTTTTATATTTTAACTTGTCGTACGACATTTTGTGTTGTTTTAAGTAAATCATCGTAGCGTTACATCACGTGTTCAGGCGAAGGGGTAAACAGTGGTATCAATTACAGCTAAATTTTTCCAGTTTCGTTTTAGTTACATGTAAAAGAGGATAGGTTTTATCATTAACTGGGCATAAATTAAGAGTCCAGAGAGCCTAGGCATAATTACATTTTGTTGATGATAACGCGACTTTTGACAATAGTCATCGCTTATAGATTGTCACTTTGTTTAGTTCCTCACCCGATTTTGAGAATAGCCTAATGGATAACTACTTTGAAAAAAATCCCGATCAAACCGGTGTGTACCTAACTGTCTGACCCGATGACTGATCCCAGAAGAAATTTTGTTCCCTTGAATTTTCAAGATATACCAATTTGCAGACTTGTTTAACTTATAAGGCTATTTGAAGGAATATCACTGATTGTAGCCCGTACGAAGCCCTACTAGATCCGCTTAGAAAGTTCGCCTTCTACTAGGTAATTGCTAGGAGCACGAGCCTTGTCGTACAATGCCTCTTAGGAAGTGTAATGAGGTGATAGAACTGTTTGATACCACTTTGGAAATTAAATCCATTTCAATTTGTAATAATTTATTTACCCGCTCATTTATCTGTAATACTTAATAATACAAAAAGCCCTTCTTCATTAATCAAGCTTAATAAATACCTTTCAATCTCAAACAATTAACTTACTCGACATTGATAAACCCAAAAAAGACACTGTTTTATTAAAACACAAAAGACATAATCCCATTTAATTTGTACCAAGATATGCAATGGAAACCAAAAATATTACTTTTAGTCTTATCATAAATAACTGACTAACTTTCCGGTTGCCACTTAAAATTAAATACCGAATAAATTACTTTGGAATGATGTGCAAAGAGATAGCAAATCGAAGACCGCATCTGTCAATTACTGTGCCCGCTCATAAAGTTCAAAAAAAGTAAAAAACAAAGATGGCGCTGCAGCCCGTCGCGCCAAAATAAAATGGCCAAGTCTGGTAGCGTTCGAACATCAACAAGCATTGCTTTGTTTTACTTTTGGGTTCCTATTCATGTTTGGCTGAGTGCATAAACTGTGCTGAAGTTCGGTAGATGTACTGATAAGTGTGTAGTGATGATTTAAGTGTCAATAGGAGGGTGTAAATGATTGAAATCAAAACATGAATTGAGTTATATGAAGTGTACTTAGGTGGATAAAAATAAAAGGTTCATAAAGTCAAGACTCGATAGTGTTTGTTGCTGTGAAAGGGTGTAATACACGGTAAAGTTATCTGAGCACCCGAAATTTCAATGTCACTCTGACGTTCGACTCTCGCTATTGGCTCACGAGCCAAACGCGGGGCGCCGCGTGATTTTCAAGTAGTGGGGTCTTTTGACTTGCTGTAGGTACTTTTTAAATGACTCGCAGTTGTTCATAGTACTAGATTACAAATTGTGGCAATACTTCAAAACTCATAGGTTACGAGTACTCTGAGAGTGTTCCGGAATGCCTTTGGAGCGAGACATTAAAAAAACATCTGGACGTCGTCACATTGGGCCACCCTTTACGTATATTCAGTAGGCAGCTCTATAGGTTGACGTTAATCCCCTTTCCTTTCCTTCGTTCGTTAATGAGATAAAAACTTCACCTCGCAATATAATTACTTTATCAATTTGTCATGAAATTTACAACAAAATCAAGATCGACGAAAAGCCGTTATCAACACAAACTCAAAACGAAACTAAAAAAGAGTTATATTCCAGTTCCATGATGTCTTATATTGCAGTGTTGTAAAGTTATTTTGTAGCAAATATTCAGCTGCAATAGCTCCGGGCGTAGTGTTACTCAGATATTTTAATAAATACCTAGATCTAGTGTCCAAAACACACAGTCTGAAAATTATATGTGAAATAATGTTTCTATTTTCGACGTTTTGCAGACAGAATATGTGGTCTTTGTTGGAATTGTGGTTATTTTCAATTTCGGAGTGCACTGAGCCACGTTTTATTTGTTTTTGTTTGAAAATATAAAGGTGTTTTCAAAGGTTGTAATGTTGTAAAAGGATCATTGTGTGATTTATATTTAAAAACTCACTGTGCACTCGTGCAGGTTAAGGGTTAATGATTGCCTTGAAATATTTGTCGGCAAAATATAACTGAAAGTATATGACCGCTTATTACAAAATAATAGGACGTAGTATTCACATTGGTGCAAATATTTACGAAATCGTTTTTGTAGAAACAAAATCGACCATATCATCGCTTACCATCAGGTGAGAGGGTGGTCAAGCGTAAGCCTATAACTAAAAAAAAAACCTTAAATCCTAAATCTTACCTACTCAGCATTTTCCATAACATGGGGAAACCAAACACACAAAGAAACGGTTTCACACGATATTGACATTTTATTTTGAAACTTTACATAATGTCCTATTTCAACTCTTACCTACATCTGATGAGTCTACAAGAGAAAACGATCTCTATATTAAAATTGGGGAACGTTGGCAGCATGCAGAATATATATTTACAAATTTATGATAAATGTAAAATGGAGATGAGTTTGTTGTTGAAAATATTTTTGCCGTGACCCAAGCAAATAACTAACATTGGATAGGGAATGCGAAGGACAAAGAAAACATTTTGATATATGTTGGATAAACATTAAAAAATTTACGAAAGAGTTTTGGAAGTAGGTATATGTCTAACATTGTTACTAGTTGATTGTTTTTATTAAAAGTACATAAGAAAAGAATGTGTTAATCTGGATGTTTATTAATCAATCACGCCTCAACGGTTGAACAGACATGTGGCCAATGGGTAGACCATGACTTGGATAAGCATCCTTTTTATCCAAGTATTACGTTTACGTGGGTCAATTTTTAACACTAGTACCTAGTGTAAGGTTAGCAAAAGCTAGTGCAAAATAAATAGGTATTTTTCTTTCTGATAGGCCTAATTTTGACCACATTCTCAAAAACCTAACTGAACTTTAAAGCTACATTCTACTATTATTCAGTTTGAAAAGCCACGCAGAAACCATTTTTATTAAACCAAACTGGATCCAAGAAAAGTCTGTTCCAACAGTAGTGTTGTCATATTTATATGCAGTAACCCCGTACACAATTTAACAACAGGTCTTTGACTTGGAAACGATAACAACTCGTGGACAGATGGAATCTCGTGGATGGATGGTGTGTTTACAGAGCGATTTCATGAATTACGAGTTACTTACTAGATTTTTTTGCGACTTCCACAGTTATTTAAAATCCGACCGAGATAAAATGTATTTTAGGGGTCGATTTCTGAATTGAATATTAGGAGTTAAGAACGTGCACTTACCAAAGTTTGAGAGGTTTCAGAGTAAAGTAGAATTTGACAAATACTCAGCTCCTAAATATAGACTGTGATAAGACTTACAAATTAAGAATTGTATTTGCAGATACCTAAACTTTTTAGCACAAAAATCAACACGAAAGACTTGCACTATTTTCTTTTACACGAAAAATTACACTGGCATTCATGTAATAGCACCCGTTACATTTTTCACACCTGAGGCTGTTAATGCTTTAAGATAATATTTCATCTTTTAATACCGAGGCTGCCTACATAGATTTAACAAATGGAAAACTGGAACACTTGCATATTCTTTAAGAGTATTTACGGCTTAAATCGTGTATAGATTATCTGCTCGACTTGTAAAGAACTAGACTGGAGTCTTTAGTTATGAGCTTATCAAATGTGTATGTTAGATCGGGAACTTCACGGTCTGGAAACCCGATAAAATTATTGTATCGATCTGCCAAGTCCAACTATGTTGGGGTTGCCTAGTCAAAATCTCTAGATTTGTTGGAACTGCATTTTAACTGTACTCCGACTGCAAATTTCCGTTTTGAATGCAGTTAGTACGACTGCAATAAAACTGTAAACCAACCATGCGGCCCGATTGCAGTCGGTGTGCAGTTGGCGTGCAGTTCCAACGAACGCACCCTGATTGCAGGAATCAACTGTACGGGGACCGTGCAGCTAGCTTGCAGTTAGCTGTCCGTTGAAATGCAGTCCGTCAGATACAGTCGTCTGTCTAAAGCCTTATCGCATTTTACATGGATCTTATCTGACCCTCACAGCCTAGTTACTGGGTAAACCGTTTTTCCTTGGTGAGAGTGTTTGTCAGACTATCCGGCTTCTCACTACCCGTAACGACAGTCAAAGATCTAAAAATGATAAATAATTATTGTTCAAACAAAATATTTCAAATTAGCTCTAAAGTAAGCGCTAAAGTTTTGTTTGTACCAAAACTTAGTATCAAAATATCTAGGTAGTTACATTAAATGGACGATAGCATGAAAACTAAATCAACACGAATTAACTATTGACTAATAACAATTTATTTGCAAATTGTCCATTTTGTATTGGAACTTACCAGTTACTAAAGTAAGCTTAAATCATATTAAATTCCATTTTCTGCAATTTAAAATGTAAATAGTTACAATCTGTACACCGGCAGCCAGTAAAAATTATGATACTTTTTGTTAGCTTTCATGTAAATTGTACTCGACGCGCAGTTTTTCTGGTCGCATTTTTTAAATATGGCGACGGTGAGTTTGGGTAAAGTTAATCCGACAGGTGCTCGGTTTATTATTAGAATTGGATGGTTTTATGTGAGACAAAGGAAAGTTTTCTTTAATTTACTTAGAAATTATAAGATTTGGTTCCATGATTTAATGTGTTCGTCTATTCATAATTCTTTTTTTTTTCGTTTCATCTGTACATTTAATCAGACTGTTTGGGCCTAGTAACCCAAGTTTATTGCAGCGTGCAATAAACGTGGGTTACTACGTTGCAAGTTACGTTGCAAGTGGTTATATTCTCTTTGGTTGCAAGTGTTGTACTGGTCAGGTGCAACACAGCAAGGGAATTGACAATTGAGATATTCCGGTAACATTATGCAAATTTCGGTCAAGCTATGGTCAAAGCATAGAGGGAGAGGGCGCCACTTTGACACGGTATACATCGGCTCCGTAGAAAATAATTTACAAATACTTTGAAAGTGACTTCCGAATAATAAAAACTGTATGTGAAAGGAGATAAAGTGCAATGTGAGTGAGTGACACGAAAAGACAATCAAAAAACACCTCAAAACTTAGTGTATTAAACAAGGTGCATAGTGTAAACAAACTGTCAATCATATGAAAATTGTGGACTTGTACGTGCTTTTGGTGCTTTTGGAGTCAAACTACCTCGAACCGAATACTATAGTGTCGTTGTAAAAGTGCGAACAAAACTCATAATCTGTGCTAATAAGAAAGTGTAAAAAATTACAACCTAAAAACATTGATGACTTGCAAACTGCTACTTACTTAACCAACCGAGACAAAAACTACTGAATAGCGACATTTGTTGCTGTAGGGGTACACTAACATCGCCACCGATACCAGCGCGCGATCAGCGAGTGATCAGTGATCCAAAATCCATATCACAACAACAGCTACTGTAGGGCGTAAATTGTACCAAAACAAACAACTTTAACAACAAAATCATGGAAGAAATTCTAAACACGCTTAAAGCAATAAAGAAGGAGCTGGACGATCAAAGACGGGAAATCCGGGAAACTGGGAAGAATGTTACTGACCAAGTCACTCAAAACTTTAACAATATTTTTGAAGAAAAATTCCTAGTGTGGGAAGAGAAACATGAAAAACTAAAAGAAATAGTGGAAAACCAGGAAAAAGGATCTACTTTCTAGAAAAACAGGAAAGGAAAAGAAATTTGGTTCTCTATCTCTTCTCTTCAGACCATCAGTACAAAGGGCGCCTTGTCAGCTGTGTGTGGACGCGAAACATGGCTGCATCGCTGAACTGCGCCTCATATTTGAGGTCGATAGGTCTGTCTGTCACCGACTCCCAGATCCAGGCCTGTATGACAGCAGCCTCCTCGAGAATTTCCCTGTCAATGCGCTTAAGCAGCCAGCAAAGACCGTCTCTTTGCGGGACTGATTGGCTACGGACTCAAGTGGTCTGGATGGAGACGTCAATTCCTGGAATCAAAGGTAAAATCAAAAGACGAGCTACAGACATTCATCATGGAACCTGTAAATAAAACCATAAGATTGGGTTTCTCCAAAGGTGTTATTTCCTTAGCAACAATGCTGTCGTCTGCACACCCAAAGGTTTTAGCAGATGTTTATGTGGAGCACGAACAATGTTGCTGAGGTACCGAACCCTGAGGGATCCCGGGCCGTCATTAATATCCAGTTGGTCTGACTTCATATTGCATCGGGTACCTATTCACTTTATAATTTTGTTCATTACTGTACATTAAAAATATGCGTCGGACGAGTTGAGAAAGAGACGAAATATGGCTTGAGACGAGTTGGGAAACTGACTACATATACAAAGTTGGGCGCACGGTTGGCGCAGTGGTTGAGCGATTGACTGCTGCGCTGCGTGTCACGGGTTCGATTCCCGCACGGAACAAGTATTTGTATGACCTACAGATAGTTGTTCCGGCTCTGGGTGTTGTGTATGTGAGTTTATATGTTTTTAAACGCACCCACGATACAGTAAGAAATTCCTAGTGTGGGGCAAGGTTCTTTAAAAAAAAGAAAATAAAGTGACATATAAGTGAAAGAGACCTATTATTGATAGTGACGAAACAGCGAATGTGATGAGTTGTCACAACCAATTATTTAGAGCATTGAGAAGATGGCGGGACGCATTGTACGCCTTCCTCAAGAACTGGCAGAATGCGGCGCAGCACCGAGGGAAATGGCAGGAATGCAAGGCAATGTAGACTAGGACAAAAAAATACTTATAATATTTATTTAATTCATACCAATAGACATTACTTAACAGATAATATATTCTTGTGAGTTATTAATGGGTAATGGAGACGAATGTTATGGGAGACCGTGGCCAAAGAGGTAAATTGGGCATTAGCACCTAAGAAAATATCACCTTCCTGCCCTTATTCCATGTTACTTGGGGCTGGCACAATACAATATCTTCTTCCATCCTCCCCTGTCAGCCGCCAGATAATAGATCTTGATAATAGATCTTGTCAGTAATGGTTTAAATCGAAAAATAAATCCAGCTCAACAACTGACGAAAAATTTCAACCACAAAAAATACCCGATTTCCCAAAAATTTAATAATAAAAAGCCACCATTTTTAAAATACCAGATTATTTACCGCTCATTTTTCACCGTCTTCATTCACCGTGTGTAACGTCTTCATTAGAAACGTGTCGTATCGTAGCCCGTAAAATTGTCGTAAATTTGAATTTAGCAGTCAAATGTGGAACGATAATGTTCAGATTATATTTATTACGCATCACCAAGGAGTGTAATGGGGACGAGCATGGTATTATTGAGTTTCCTCAAATGTATTTAATGGGTGTTTGAGAGTTCTGGAAGTCTGGTACCGAGATACGATTGTTGTTCAAAGACGATTTACTCTTATTCCATCGCTATTCTTTTCTAAGTCATTTCATTGCGGAATCTATGACAGTTGTCAAAACTTTTTCTGGGATTCGTCGAGCTTCATTGCCTCGGCATTTTCTGGTGGTCACCACTGTTTCGTCGCAATTCTAGCTTTCAGAAGCATTTACGCACTTACTTTAAGTACTACTTATACTACTGTTAAGTGTTTAGCATAAGCATGACGTATTTATATTGTATGTCGTTTTGTGACCATTAAACACATTTCTTTCTTCCTTTACAGTGGTTGGGTGTGTTGTGATTTTGTGATCCATTCTTGTCCTAAAAACTGTGTAAAATTTGATTCAAATAAACTCATGAACACCCACAGACTCTGCCCCTGACTCTGCCCAACTTGTGAACGATACATTTTTTAAGTTACTTGGCTCGCATTGAACCGCATTTATAAGTCTCTTTGGGCGGGCACATCTAACGAAAAAATGACCATGTCATAAGATTAGTACGTTTATAAAAAACGGTCAAAATAGATCACACAATATTTTGATTAAATTCAAAATTTAGCGTTGGGAACATTGGTCAATGTCCAAACAAGTGATACCTCTATGGCTAACTTTTTCTCAACTATGTTGGGGTTATATTCAATTTTAATCGTTCGCAGCTGAATTCCAATATAAAAAGTTATAAATATGAAGTTATAAATAAATAGAAAATATTTTCTCTTATTCAAGGACCTCTATTAAACAGATATTTGGACAAAGTACCCTGAGTAAATTAATACTTGGAATCTGACATAGCAACTAAGCAATCTATTAACAAATGACACAGTTTCTGTAACATAACTTTAAGGCAACTTGCAAGAACATAGTTATAATATTCGGTAACAAAACTTACATTGGAAACCACAGCGGTTCCGAATTTACGTGACATAAAGTACTTCATAATTTTTGTAAAATAACTGCAAATAGTTGAAGTCAAACTTATAATTTTTCATGCTTTTATTAGTTTTACGCGCCAAGCTACAGCTCTACGGAGTAGCTCGCACGTGCGACCACGTAGTCATTACTTTAGTTCCGACGAATTTTGAAAGCTTGTATTTTTGGAAAATTATATGTGTTACTATTTGCTACGCGTGTCTCACTTGTTGTCTGGATATTGAAGAGAATTAGTAAATATTTCTGAGAAAAATCTTTACCAAAATTTGTATGTTGTTTTGAGGATTACACGTGATGTTATGGAAGGATTTGAATGGGGTACAACCTAGACCACATTTCACAAAAATCTTTAGATACAATTTTAAACTTTCAAGTTTTATTTCATCAAATAGCAATGTTATACAAGTTGAACAAAACTTTTTTAGTTTACCGAACTAAAATCGAAAAAGCAAAGGCTTTTGAAATTACTCAGTTAACCTAACAATAGCTTTCTCGAAACTCGAAGCCTTTCAAAAAGTTTTATGAAATTAATAGTAGATTTTAGAAATTTGGCATTCTGCAATTTTTAAACTTGTTTGATGAGTTTTATGAAATAGAAGAAGAATTGAATAGAAGTTTGTTGAACATTAATGTAATTAACACGGTACGCACTAAATGAAATGGTTTGGATACAAAAATATTGTCACCGTGAAATTTGGCATTCTGCAGTTTTTTTAAGCTTGTTTATTAAATAGGTACGGTAAACTGATGGCCGATGGGGCATTTTATTAATAAATATCTAATTATCTAACTTGTTAATATTATCGAATGAGTCAAGGCTTTATAGGTTAAATGAGTGATTCGAAATAGTTTTCGATGTACTTCATATCGTACGTAGTCAAAGAGCTTCATAGATACCTACCTACTACCTTAGTTTGTTTAAAAAAATATATGATTATGAAAAACATTGACTAGGTACACTTAAAACTTTAGGTATGTACTGTTATAATCCAAATCCAAAATCCAAGCACACATCTGAAAAATATTTGAAAAAATCTTTGTCTTTGAATATAATCTTATTCATAAATATTTTTAGAACAGTGCGTATATATCTACATAATACCTATATAATGTAACATATTCAATCCATTTTTACATCGAATATTAAAAAGAGTAGATTGTAGTTTACCAGCAAAAAGGGTAGCTTGTTGAAAAGTTTTCTTATAACTATCTGCGGGTGTTGTCTAAAATGTTTAATCTAAAAGCAAATCGCGGGGGTTTATTGTCTATCCTTTTTTAATATTTTTAGGTGGTCTATGGTCAGTTTGCTTTCGCTTTTTAACCAACGAAAAAAGGAGGGGGTTCACACAACGGCAATGGCGCTGGCATTTGGCCAGAGTAATTTGCTATCCATTCTTTGTCTTAAAACTTTGAATTTGAAAATGAGGCCTGATTGCGCCTAATGACTAATTGCGTTTCCCGCTAAACATAATAAGTTAAAACCATAATTCTGACCCTGTCATTTCAATCAGATTCACAGAAACAGTTTTGAATTCGTTTAGCGCACTGCGCAATATCTATTTACTCAATACTTTATTTGATTATGTATTTGTATTTAAACTTTGCCGGGCCTCAACTAGTGATAACAACGTGAAACAAATAAAATGCTTATTTAGATAAAAGCTAAATAAAACCGAAACAATACATTTTACTATCACAATCTTCATCATGTTGAATCTATAAACGGAACGAATGTAGAACCAGATTTAGAAAATTATCAATGGTACAGGAACATGGTTCTTCCTGATATGATTGAGATGGCTGACATGTTTATGGTTAAATCGTGGTTTTAGATACCAAGATAGGTTTTATATCTTTGTTAAGTATAATTTCTCCCGTTGATATTTTGTGACAGTATGTAGTTCATGCTGTCGTTAAATAAAATCATTCAGCAAAGAAAGAGCAGCATTAATAAAGAGCTGCATTTTGGAATAAAAATATATGATTATTTAAATTCTGATAAGATGCCGAGAGAGCTAACTATTTAAAAATAGTTTCTGCCATAACGCAGATGTAGTGATGCCGTGGAAATGGTGATTCACTCGTATTCGGCCATCAAAATTTAACTGAACCGCCGACACGAAGAAAAAGAACGTAGTATCAGACTATCAAAGAAACTAATAAAATTGAATAACTGTTTGTTAAAACTTCATGCAGGGATTATCCTCTAAAATACCAATTTGTTACCCTTTTATAAACGTATTAACCCAACTCCGTATTACAACTATACCCTCCCGAAATGAGTTCCCTCTGTACCATTGTTGTTTTTCAAGACACATGCATATCAGCCTACAGCTTGCCTACTGCTTTGACGCAGTCCCCGCTCTCTACAAATTATGTTTCTCTTTTTCTACCGTTGTAAGCCTAAACAAAGGCCTAAAATCTTCATCCATGTGCTAACGCCCAGTGAGATATAGCGACACTAATGCAAGTGGTCACTGCTCCATAATGAGATCATATAATCCTCTCATACATTATTATATATACTGAGGTGGAAATGGAGTAAGTTAGAAGTCCCATTTTGAACCATCCTTCAGATGTCTTATTGCTTTGCCGTAACTAACAGTGTTCCACCAGAGTTTATTTGCCCATTCTAATCCATGTCCGTACTGACACTTTGGAACAGGCAATCCTTGGAGGAGAGTTTTGATCCCTGGAGGAGAGTTTCCAAAAATATTTCAGGAGAACTTCAACTTGTTAGTGGGTATTCCCATCTGGATTTCAGTTGCTACTGAGAATCGACCTCGTGTCCGGCTTTTTGGTTTTGGGACGGGATGGGACTTAAACATAACTAGCAAAATACGGGTTTACTCGCACCATTAGGTTAACCTCTTCTTAACCTTCCGAGGAATACATACGATATGTTATTTTCTTACAGAATGTCTATTATTTACCTTTCATGGACCTTAGGATGTCTATTACTCGTACTTACCTTTCATTAAATAAGTTTTTCTTATAAATGTGTATAACTTTTATGATGTACAATAAAGTATATTCTATTCTATTCTATTTTTCTTTCCATCTTTATTATATGGTCGGGTCACACTTTACGAAACAGCCATACATCTAACTAATTGACGTTATCTCGAGCCGCAGGACGTCTGCGTTTTTCTTCATTTTTTTTCCACCGCATACACGTGTTGCGGTGCAAATATGAATGTGGGTTTTTTTTGCGGCATGTCTGTACTTGGAATTCAAAGGCTTGGTTATGTTTAGTGGTTAATTATGTGGTAAAGTGATTTTGGTAATCAGGGGCTTCGCAAGGTGTTATTAAGGTTGATATTGTGTTTGGGTTTAAAAATTATGTTAAGGTATTGGTACAATTTTATTAGTGACTTAAGAACACAGTTTGTAAAATTATCTTAAATAAAATATCTATTACCACAAATACATACGTTTTATTATGATTCCGTACCCAAAGAGTAAAAACGGGGCCCTATTACTAAGACGCCGCGGTCCGTCTGTCTGCCCGTCTGTCACCAGTCTGTATCTCATGAACCGTGATAGCTAGGCAGTTGAAATTTTCACAGATGATGTATTTTTGTTGCCGCTATAACAAAAAATACTAAAAACAGAAAAAATAAAAAATTAAGTGGGGCTTCCATACAACATACGTGATATTTTTGCGATAATGGTACGGAACCCTTCGTGCGCGAGTCCGACTCGCACTTGGCCGGTATTTTTAAACGTGCGGTCTGGAAAGGGTACTAAACTTACTTTTCTACGAAAGATTTCATACACTTCAATTTCCTTCAAAACAATTTCGAAGCACAAAATTATTCCATAACAGATCAGTCCTTGTCTTAGTCAGTTACAGTCAATCAGATTTCCTAACTTTACAACAACATAGCGCGCGCACGTGTTTTATTACATTCAGTGAGGGCTGACCGATGTGAATATATGCGGTAACAGATGCATTTATTTGTATCAATGCTAGTTCTTATGCTATGAAAGAACTTAGTAGCAGTATCAAGTTTGTTTGAAGCGAGGGCCTCTCGTCGCACAGGGTTGGCAGAAGATACGGGCTTCGAAGTAACATGGATCAATATGAAGCCGCCTAATGCTCTTTGCTCCATCCGAGAATATTGAGTCAGATTTTTTTAAAGTAGACCACTGATAATAAGGCCTCTCCTATCGTACGTCTTACAGCTCGATCCTCATCTAATTTTAGCCTGATGCTACTGGCAGAGTAACCTATCCAATAAATATTCTAAAAACTGCATGAAATGGAAGACGTACCAATCTAAGGTAAGGTTCTTTTAAAAAAAAACCATTTTATCGAATGGCTCTCCTAATGCACTCCAATAAAATTTACTAAGCCAAGTATTCCGTGACAAATATCCCCGAAAGCCCGAACAATAAGAAATGTAATATCCGTCAGAGTGTGACATAAATGTATATAAACATAGCTATGTATAATATATGAGTTACATAAGATAATCCGCGGTCCGAGTGTCCTTCACAGAGTTTGAGACTGACCAGTCCCAAACTCTGTCAAGACTCACTAGGGACCACACTTAACCCACGGTGTGGTGCTATCATTTGTTACTTGAAAGTCAAAGTAAAGCTTGAATCACTGAACATTGAAACTTGACCTATGAAAAATAAACGTTGAGACAAGCTTTTTCCGCGGTTTTGCTGACGGGGCCGATTCCATAAGAACCTTACGTTTTTTTTCCGGGATAACAAATAGACTAAAGCACTGCTGGCCTAACCAACGGAGTAGATTTTTATAAGTTAAAAAATTTTCGTAATCGAGTTAGAACCTACCTATAACAAGAATAGTCACTCGATTGCCATAATTCTAAAAACAAATGAATAAAAACATACACACAAACAGCCTGAATACCCCATTTTATCACACCGTTGTAACACAAAACACTACAAAGAGAAAACATGCTCTCGGCCACCCCCAACCCTCCTACGGTAGCGACGAACCGCACTTCCACTTTCAAGAGACCTTCATGCATGTCGAGTAACGGCTTTGTATGTAACTCCTCCTGCATCACAGCTTTCAAAATAGCGCACATAATAAAGGAAAACTATGTACATTTCAAGCAGCGACATTTGCAACCAGCGGAGGTTAGTCTTGTGATATGAAAAGATTAGCCGGTTAGGTTAAGAGATTGTTTACTCTCGCTTGTGAGGCAAAGTTTTTGTTTTATTTCCTTGGAATTTTATTCGTAGGAGTTAATTGCATGACATATTTTAAGTGACTGTTTGACAATATAACGCATCTCTGTATTTTATTATTTGCTTAAAATATTTCGACTTTTATGTTCTCATCACAAGATATTTTGAACGTTCACTTGGCACAGTGCTTTAAATTGAGAGTGACTTATCAATACGTTACTTATCTTAAGATCTTCGCCAATCTAATGCTCGCATAAAATCCATAATTTCTGACCTATACTTAATTATTTCAATTTTTGTTAATTGAGCCTTAAATTAGATAAGTAACATAATTTAATTATTTAAATTTTTGTTGCATGTGCTTTAAATCACATAAGTAGAAGAACATTATTTCAGTTGAAAGACGTCTACTGTTGACCAGCCCAATCAATATCCCTAGCCTTTTCCCAACTATGTTGGGGTAATCTTCCAGTCTAATCTACCGGATACAGCAAAGTATCAATATTTTACATGAAAAGACTATCTATCTGACCTCCACAAGCCAAAAACTGCGTAACGTAACGTTTAATAAAGAAATCAAAAAGAATCTCTATAACGTTCTCATAATTCTAATTTCTCGTTTGTCACTGTAAACAATATTCCATGGTTATTTACAACAAGTTCAGACAAATTATTTCCTCCATCCGTTAAATTCCAGGTAATAGAACTCGGCTAGTATCGATACATTTTCTCGAATTACTTGCTAGCATGAATATCAACCCAAGAAATGTCACAGCCTAGCTGCAAGATAGAGTATCAAAAATTATTCTGCCGGATTGTTCTATGGAAGTTTCGTTTATATTTCTATACTGTGTAATCTAATAAAACCAGGGTTATCAAAAAATATACCTCTTGTCAATTTCTAAGCAATATTATTCGTGTTTATCAACACACACAAGGGATATAAATTAAACGCTCGATCATGTATATCGTTTTATATCGTGCCAATTTACTTTGATCCCTAACATAACCTTAGTTTGCTAATAAATGGAAGAAAACCAGGAGTCGTGACATTCTGGTTATTGTTTTTACACCAGATTAAAATGAGACATATTGCAGTAAAGTTTTGTTTGTTGTAGTATTATTTTTGTGGTGGTTTTGGTTATTTAATGAGAAGTTTCCTACGGGTTAGGAAACGGTTTGTATACGAAGTTACTGAGGTATATTATGGGATGATTTTATCGTATATTTAAGTGCATTTCCAAGATTAAAAGGAAAGAATTTTGACGGTTTATTATCCTTTCAAATATTTTTAATGTTGCAATATGGATCAGATTTTGATTTTCTGTCGTAAAAGAGTGATGAGGGTGAATTTATTTAATAAAATTTTAAAGGTTATGATTATAATGAATTTTTACGGCGTTTCTTTATGGGGGTTGGGTAGAGAAAGATACTGGTCCTTGTATTGAAAAATGTATGCTCGATGGCAAAATGATAAAAACGTTTCAAATTGCTATTATTGATTTTGGGACTTTCGAAACTACGAAATTCACATAATAGGTTGATTAGTTAATTTCAATCGATCTAACGGTCGATATTTTTAAAACTCAAGATTTATGCAGTCTTTTACCTACTACATTCGTATTTTTCATTTAATGCAAGCAAAGGTCTTCCTTTCTCTCCCCACCTGCTATTCCTTAGAGACTGTCTTAGTAGTAAGATTAAGTAGGTAGGTAGCAAACAGACTTGGGCACGTTATACTTTATTCATAAATAAAAACCGAGTCTACATAATTACATAAGAATATTCATGAAAGTACTTTGATACAGGAGCGTCTCTTGCAAACTAATGCTAAGGCTGACTACAGACAGGCAACCGATTAACTAGTTCGATAGCAAAATTGAATATCGGTTATATCGGGCATTGGTGGTACCCATTCATTAAAATCTCTGCACAATATTACACATTACGTCAGTCTCATAAGTAACTTATTTATTTATTATTTATTTATTTAAACTTCATGTACAATGGTGATACATAGGCGGACTTAATGCAGCAAGGCATTCTCTACCAGTCAACCTTTGGGTTAAAAAGGACACAACAGTGGTAGGGGTACAAAATAAAAAAATGAAAAAGAACAATTATTAAAATCTGATATTAATAAACTATCTAACTAACTACTACTTATATAGGGGTGCAACTATTGCCAATTCGGATTCCAAACTATTACTGAAAAAATCCTTAGAATCAAGTCCTTCTCTCCCAATCTAGCCCTTTTATTTCATCTAAGTTAAGTCCTTCAACTGAGCCGCACCTCGAATAAACATGATAGTTATTTATTGACATTAATCGAGGGTTTTTCTGTTGCCATGGCGACTGAGTCAAGTGGAGGTATCTTATATTGACTTGAAATATGGATCTAGGACTCCAGCAGTCACACTCGCTACAACTACAGCAAAATGTCTGCCACCGACTAACTCTCGTCTACATCCATTTTAAAAAGAGGAAGGGAATCTTAAAATTTAACGACACATATTATCCAGGCTATTCTGAAGTAGAAGACCGTTGAATAATACATCCCTTGTATTTATTCTCGAATACATTCATAATGATATAAAAACTCATTGTATTGCGGATGTCGCCAAGATGCGGCGTGAATATTTACATAATATGTTTGTATCGCTAAATAATATAAACAGTTTGGTGGTCTGTCTGAAAGAAATATAGGTTCATATATTATATTCTTGATTATATAACTGCCTACGTTTGGTTACTGCATTCTAGTGAAAAATGCTGTCCTGGTTTCCTTACGAAGTTTAAGTTGGACTTGCGGCAGACTTGTTTAACGTGCTTTCCGAGGCATCGAGTAGTCTGGTTGAGTGGTAATGCACCCACTGACCTAACTCAGCCAGAGTTGCACTCGCGGGGCCATCCTTTTTATAATGTGACCCCTCCGTGCCTCGGAGAGTACGTTAAACTTTTGGTTCCGTCTATCATTTGCAAATCATTGACCGTTTTAATAGGTAGAAAAAAGCCTAAAATCTGACAACCAGACTTACCAGGGGATCTTATCGTGTTGTCCACTTACTGAGGTAAGATAGGCAGTCGCTCCATGCATTATACTGGTTTTCGGCTGCAACCGTTTAGATTAGAAGCCGACTGCAATATAGTTGGGAAACGGCTAGGTAGACGAGTTAGGTAGCGCTTTGTTAAGATTTTAAAAATTGATTCTGTTTAGGAGATATAAAATCGTCCCTCCTGAAATCTCTAGCTTTTACAAGCATACCCGTGGTGCCCAAAATATGGTTATTTCTACCAGCAGACTGTTTTAGTCCCCAGAATATCGTGTAATAAGGCGGGGGGGAACTGGCACAAATTGCCACGCCACAACTCGTAATTTGTACTTATATCTGTGTTGAATAAATTTTTTCAGTGTTGTTGTGAAAATATTTTTCTTTTTTGTAAAAATTTAGGTATTTTCAGCCTTATTTGACAAAAAAAGAGATTGTGTTGTTATATTTGCAGCTCTGTTAGTTATTATATATGAAGAATTTCGTTTTCTATCGTGCGTTTACCAGAAAGTTATGATCTTACAAAATTATTTCATGGCCAATGAGGCATAACTGCAAGGTAGGCCGCAAAGCCTTTTCACTATGACAATACACTTTACTAAGCAAGCTCTTTCAAACATAAAACAAATCATATTTGCTGAACACAAAAGTCTACATAACTTAAATCGACGGAGATAGAATGATTCCTATCTTATTTGAGAACGCAACTAAAGCCTTTTAAATTATTTATTTAGTAACTTATTAGGAGCTATAATAGTAAATACATCATCGGCAGACATACTGTCTTTGGGATCCCTTCTTTTCGCATAATGTTCTTTATCCTAATATACTTCGGCATAACGATTTTGGCACAATTTGTTTTGGCATAATAATACTTCGGCATAATTTTTTTAGGCATACATTTTATGTTGGCATAATCATCTTTAAGACTAATTTGTTTTGGTATAAATGTTAGTATGTTATGCTAATAGTCATTAGGCCTACTAACGTTATGCGAATCAAATTCTCTAATGATAGCATAATAATATTTAGGCATACAATTAATATAAATAACAAAAACAATTTTCATGCAAATGATTTATTATACATAACATTATGTGACTTTTTTAGGTGTATATTTTTAGCAATTGCTTGTAAATATGCTAGTTTAGAAGTATACTCATCTTTTTGACGTGACAACGTCTTATAATTCGATGGAGCCGGCTGCACGCACAAAAAAACATGACTCATGCGGCGTTACCTCGCTCTGAGGCGTTCCATTTAAGGCTTGAAGTGCAAGCGAGAGCGCGGAACGAGCGACAAAGAGGCACAATCGGCCTCCGCGTTCGGCAGCGTTCGACATCTGTCTCTCTCCTACTTGAGTGAGCGATGCGTCCGCGTGGACAGCTGCTATACAATAATACATTTACATGTTTTCGTCAAGTATGAAGTGCAGTGAAAAGTAAATGTGGTGTCAATTGTTTATAGCAACGATAATTGCGGCGATAAAGCACGTTGTCACGTTCAACTATCGTCAGTAAACCGACATTACAGACAACCGATTTTTTTACTAATATTTTTTTCAATTCTTTTGGTTTTGTCCGTGTATTTTTTCTTTTTTTTGGTATAAGTGATGTTCCGACATCCAGTTTATCTATTTCAATGGTTTGATGTTTTATTTCTTGAACGATCTTTTTTGCCAAAAAATAAAATCCAGGATGGTGTTTTCCCACAAAATGTGCAATTCTATTGTGCCATGCCTCTGCATGATTTTGTGTCCTAGGTCTATTTTCCTTTTCTAGTAGATACGTACTCCAGACTTTGGGTGGAAATGGTGGTGGTAAACTTGTAGTGCTCCATACATAATTCTGATCAAACCATTTTGCTATAGTTTCTGTAACAATTAAATAATATTGTTGGTTAAAAATTTAATATGATGTGCAACAAAAGTTAGTGACAGAACCGAATTGCTGCAAAACCGACACTACGTAGTCTTGTTTGTCCTACCCCTAGAGAGTAATTTAAAATCGCGTAGGCGCGTAGGGGCGAGGCGGCCCACGGGCTGAGGAGCAGGCGGCTGCGAGCGAGGCGCCGCGGCTGAGGCTGGCCGGCGAAGCCGGCCAACAAGCCGAAGCTGCGGTGGTGAGCGAAAGCCGTCTGCGACGATTAGCACGCGTGGGGCCGCCGGAAGCTCGCAGCGCCGGAGCCGAGACAGAAACACTGCCTGCTGCATGTTGCCTGCTCGCTTGAATGCTGCATGCTTGCTTGCATGCTGCGTGCATGCATGGATATTATGCTTAAAAAAGTTATGCTTTAGAACTTTATGCTTAATAAATTTATGCTTTGGAATATTCTGCTTAATCATTATTATGGTTAGAGAAATTATGCTTAAAAAAATTATGCGTAAGCTGTTATGCGTAATTATATTATGAGAAAATATAATTATGCCTAAAAAAATTATGCTAAGATATATTAGGTCTTAAAATTTTATGCAAATGGATAGGGAACCTAATTACACACCTTTGCCATATGTTATATGCTTCTATTTGTCTGGATGTCGCAAGCGTGAATACTAACTATAGGGTTTAATCTCTACGTCGTCGGTCGTAACGTTGTCCAGTTTTCCACTAGGTTTTATTGATAGAAGCTTGGAGCTTGGATAGAGGCACGTGGCTCTCGATATATCAAATGGTATTCAAACTTAGCAAGGTGTAATACTATTAAACCTCTGTCTTCCTCTTCGGAAAATTAAGGAGTGCACATGATATTATGATCATAAGTATGTTCAACTCACTTCAAGAGTGAATCAAAATTCTATATTAAGAGTTAGTGAGGTATACAATAGGTTATTTTTTTTTTTTTTTTTAATCTATATTTATTTAGAGGCTTTTCCCTTACAAAGGTATGCCAGCCTCATCATACCCTAATCTAGATAATTATATCACTTGACATAATATAATTAAATTTATATGTAATTTTATTGCGTAAGCGAGGGAGATAGTGATGCAGTAACCATTTCGTAAATAAGTTTTGCTTCTTCTGCATTAGGTATGGAAAGTACTTTAATGAGAGCTCCAACATCATACATATTAACTTTTAACTCCCGCATCACTAGCTCTCTCTCTCGTCTGTTCTTTTCACATTCCATTAGCAAATGTTGGACATCTTCGACTTTATTACACAATTGGCAATTAGGGGAATCCACTTTTTTCATCAGGTACCCAAATTTCCTAGATGGAAAATGACCAGAACGCAACCTATGTGCCATAACTACATACGTCCTCTTCAAACGACTTTCAGCAAACCAAGGAATTCGAGAAGGCTGATTTTGTATGGTCTTATACCATATGCCTTTTTCTTTTGATCTTTTATCGAAATACTCTTTAAACTGATTGTAGCATATGTTTTTATAATATGTAAGTATTTCTGTGTAGAACGGAGCGATGTCGATTTCCAAACCTTCCAAAATTGCTTTCTTTGCAAACATATCAGCCTTCTCGTTTCCAATTATACCAATATGAGATGGAATCCATTGCAATCTCAAATTAACGTCACCAAGTTCACAAAATAGTTTAAGAATATCATAAGCTATCGGTACACCTCTGCAACCAGAGGCGCATCGAGCTAGATGCATTAAACCACTTTTGCTATCCGTACATATTACTACGTTTTGATTCACAGAAAGGTTCACATTACTCCAACTAATTATGTTCTCTAGAGTTTTTGAGATTGCAACAAGCTCCATTGTCATTACGGATATGTTTTTATCAATAGATTTAAACAAGGCAGAGGTTCCATCATTCAAACTATAATAAGCGGCACCACATCCTCTATTGCTCTTAGACCCATCAGTATAGAATATTTTCCACCCAGAGTACCTTTCATTTAATTCCTTGATGACGTCGAATTTAAGTGATGTAACCTCATGCCTGTGTTTTGCTAATTTAACACAGTCTAGATTATATCTAATTTTATCACGTACATTTATTCCTGTTACCCATTTATCTAGCGAGTACATATCTAAAATTCTTGAACAATGTATTTTACGTGGCTTACACTCATTGTAAACGGTCACAAGTAATGGTTTCTTCTTATTATTCCAGTATCTTGTGACTGAGTGGTCATTTAACTCATCTATTAATTTAATAGTTACATTATTCATGTAAGACATACTTTTTATACAGAATTTGTATGCCAAATATAATCTTCTAACATACAAAGGTGGAATACACATTTCAGCTTCCATTACGTGTATTGGACAGCTTTTTATAAAGCCACCTATACACCTCAAATATTGGTTTTGGATTTTGTCCAGTTTACCTAAATGACTCTTTGCACCATTATCATAGAGAAAGCAACCGAAGTCAATCCTACTACGTACCAGTGAAATATACAATGACCTTAAATGTTTCGGATGAATTCCCCAAGTTGGCCCCGCCAAAACTTTAAATAAATTTAAATATTTAGCCGTCTTTTCATGTACTTCGTTAATGTGCTTTTTCCATAGAAGTGACCTATCTAACCAAATACCTAAGTGCTTCACACAATCTACTGAGGCAACTGGTGAGTGTTTAATTGTTAGTTGCGATTGTCTTCTTCTTCTACCTCTACTAAAGAGACACATCTTTGTTTTTTGCGGAGACATGTCTAGACCCATCTCATCCAACAACACTACCATAGTATCGAGGGCAACTTGCATTTCAGATTCCGCGTGGTCTATATTTTTATGGCTAAGATAAAATACGAAATCATCCGCGTACTGCGAAACAATAACACTCTGAATCTGTTGGCAAATTTTTGACGTAATAATATTAAATAGCATCGGTGACATTGGATCGCCCTGTGCCAATCCCATACAAGCTCGCCTGACGTCAACAGTATGTCCATCACTACAACTTCTTACCATCAAGTACCGTTCTGATAGAAATGAATAGAAATTGCTACAAACTTTTGAGCCCACTCCCAAGTCATCAAGTGTCTGAACAAGCTTTTCCACCAAAACGTTATTATAAGCGTTTGTGATGTCTAAAAAACAAGCTAACGTAGGATCATTCTTAGTGAAACCCAGTTGAATATACGTAGTTAGTCTCGAAATGCAATCTAAACAAGATTGAGCTCTCCTAAAACCAACAGTAAACGGTGACAATATGGAATACTTCTCAATATGCCATTCTATTCTTTTACCTATCATATTATGGAATATCTTACACACGCAGGATATTAGAGATATTGGTCTAAGTTTCCGTTCTGAATTAGCGTCATGTTCAGCTTTAGGAATAGCAATAACTGATATTGCACGCCATTGTTTTGGGATATTTCCCGTTCTGTAAATATCATTATATATGTGAAGAAGAAATTGTTTGGCCACACACGGAAGATTGTAAATCATTGAATACGTTATTCCATCATTGCCCGGAGAAGTGTCCTTCTTTTTTATACTATTCTCAAATTCATCCAATGTAAATGCCGATTCTATTAGTACATTCTGTGATTTAAACAAGGGTGGTAAATTTGTCACTGAATCTGGTGTGAGTGAATATAATAGACATTTTAACTTGTCCTCCGAGACGCAAAATTTAGCTTGACGATTACCTTTAAGCAATCTCATCCTTCGCCACATATCTGATACTGTAGAAGTTTCATCTATGCTGCTACAAAAATGTTTCCAACTGTTACCTTTGGCTTTTATTATCAAATTATGTGCATGTGCCCCTTTCTCTTCCAGTTTTGTAAAATTCTCAGGAGTAGGATTTCGTCTGAATTTGGCCAAAGCCAACCTGCGTTCGGCCACTGCTCTAGACAATGATGGATCCCAATACTCTTTTGGCTTAAAATTCTTTAAAGGACTAGTACACATCATAAACATGGGTATGTGCTTATTTGCTGCCTTATCAACTTGCTGAACAAAAAAGTCATACAATACTTGAATATTATTGCCGACGTCGACTACACTAGAGAAAGAATCTACAAGTTCATGACGATATGCTTCCCACTTTGCTTTTTTAAAGTTTCGTCTTTGTTTATATTCGATACTCTCTTGAAAATTCATTGAAATCTTAATTACGAGATGGTCGCTACCTAGATTTTCATTCATTATAGCCCATTGAAACTTAATAGCGATATCAGATGACGCGAATGTGATGTCCGGTGATGATTTTTGTACACTTCCGTTAACTAACTTGACTCGGGTTGCCTCTCCATTATTTAGTGTAACAAAACCATGATCTAACGATGTATCTAGTATTTGAGTTCCTCGCTGATCTGTTTTATAGGACCAGTTCGTATGGTGACCGTTAAAGTCACCTGCAATCAATGATTTTTTAGGTACTAACGAGAAGATATTGTCCCAATCTGATGCGGTTGTACGCACTGAAGATGGGCAGTAAATAGATACAACATATTCTAAACTTTTGCAATTAAGTATTTTTACACATATAACCTCTATACCTACATTACTTACATTAATTGGGCATACATGCGCCTGTATAGATTTATGGATAATTATCGCGACACCCCCGTAAGAATCCTCTCTGTCCTTTCTATATATATTATAACCCCTTATATTCAGATTAATGTCTGAGCTTAGTCAAGTTTCACTAACTATAATAAAATGTATTTTTTCTTGCCCCAGTAATGCATCTAAAGTAACTGATTTTGGCTTTAAGCTTTGGCTATTCCACTGTAGTATATTAATCAACGCGTCTTTGTGATAATTATCCATTTACGTACTTTAACAACAATTGACGTAAGTTTTCACCAATAAAAAAATCTTTGACAAATACCTTGCATTCCTCATACATTACTTTCAACACCGACATAATTATTTCTTCAAATCCTTTCTCCGACCAAATAATTTCATTAATTTTTAAAAATATCTCTCTAAATCTGAATTTTCTTTCCTTTTTCTTCTCACCTTCTTCTTTTCTCAATTGCTCATCTTCTCGATTGCTTATATTCATCTCACCTTCTGTAGAAGAAGTTTCACACTCTGTTTCCATAAATGTAGTTTGACTATCTCGCCCATTCTTATTTTTATTTTGCTTCTTCGATCTATTCATCTTCTGTTTTTGTATTTGTCTACTGTCTAAGCTCTCGCTTTGACTACATATACTTTCATTAATTAGTTCCTTTTGTGTATTAATTGTTGATTGCACAGTACTACTGTAGGTCTTCTTAAACGTAGCTTGGCTCCCTTCACTTTTTTCCTCAGGAACCTCGATTGCCTCAAAAGTACTTTTATTATTGTAGTTCTTAAGATATAATTCTAGGGCCTTTTCTATAGGAAATATTCTGCACACTCATCAGCTTCCGAATTTCTTTTTCTTTTAGGAAGACAGGGCACGTCTTGTCAAGTGCTATATGAGGTCCTTTGCAATTAGGGCATACAATTCTTTCTGTTTCACAATTGTCGTGTTCCTTGCCGCATTTAGGACACATAATCTTTTTAATTGGGCAGAATTTCTTTATATGACCGAATTTCCAGCAGGCAGAGCATTGAGAGACCGGAAATACATATCGTTCTACTCGGAAACGGCACCCGTAAGCAAGAATAAACTCTGGAGGTGCTGGCCTCTCAAAACAGATACGCACAGTCTCACTGTCCACCCACTCTCTGTCCTGACTGATACGCTTCAACCTTCTAACTGATAAAATTTTGCATGAGCTCTCTACCGTCTCTAGTATCTCTGTTTCACTCAGTTCCAAATCTACACCCTTAATTATTCCGTAAGATAATCTCAATTGATTGACAAATTGAGCCCTTACTTCTAAATCAATGAACTTCTGACATTTTATTAACTTTTCTCCGTCTTCTTTATTAGCAAATTGTATTACCACCTTGTAGGGACTCTTATAGCTGATTCTCATAATGTTTTCTATGTTTTCATTTTTCAATAATTTAGCTAATGCCATTTGTTTGGGTAAGATTTGTAAGGATGTTAAACAAACTTTATATGTATCTTCTATATTTTCCTCTCTTATTCCTTTTCTCGGTTCGCCTTCGATTCCAGAATCACTCCGTAAAAGACGTTTAGGTCGCCTCCTTATCACTGTTATAAAACCTTCTTCACTGCTTTCATCACCCTTTTCTCTGGCCCTTTTTTCAGCAATTCTTCCACTATCCATCTCATTTTCATTCCGGTTGTTACTATTCTCTCCCGTAAAGACACTAGAAAACTCTAAATCTCTATCGTCCGCGTTTCCGTCACTCTTTTCTTCCATTTTCAACTAATGAGGGTACTTTGAAAAAATTAAATCAAGCGATACGAAGTAAACAAACTACGTGCGCTCGCGTCGGCGTCTCGCGCGCAACTGAATAGGTTATTTAGCAACAGTACCAAATAACCTATTTACGTTATTATAGGCAAAGATATTCAAAGAGACCGCTTAACTTTTCCAATCTATTATATATAATATAGCAATACAAATAATTTTGTTACTGACTGAGAATATTGAAGCCAATGGCTTTTCACTAGAGTATTAATGCAAAGTATAGAGCGCTAAGTATATGTTTTCCGGGAAAGACTACCCGTGGGTGTCTGAATAGGATACTAAACATATGTCTGGGGCCATACTATGACGTATCAAATATATCATGACACCGCTGTTAAAAAGGGATAGTGCTCTTCGTCCTGTATATTTCCGTCTCTCTCACACAGTGGAGCCGTGATAGTGTTGACAAATCAGAGTAAGGCCCCAGGTTTTTCAAAAATTAAGAAATCTTTTTGTTTGTGATAGTTTGTTTTGCACCTCTTCCGATTGCGGTAATGTCCGGTATCAGTGCTGCCTAGCACAGAACAATTGACTAAAAAACTTATACCTACTTATCGTTAGAAAACTACACTGCCATTGAATAGGCTAGGCAAAGGACAGGTTGCCTGGAAGAGATCGCGGTATGCGATAAGGTCGCCCTTTGTATGTATTTTAGTTTTCAGTTTCCTTTTCTTTGTTTTAACTTGGTGTACCTACAATAAAGTATATATAAAATAAATAAAGGCAGCGAAGCCTTGTGAAAAACACTAATCTTATAACAAACTGCTGTCTCCCATAAAGTAGGTTACTGGTAGCCAAAGCAGATTCTGTAAATGCTTATATAAATATGATTTTATAGAAACCACAATCAACTCAAAAATAAAATAGAAGTTGAACGGGCTCTTTAGCCTTATTGATACTCTAAGAACAATTGAGTTTCAATTAAAGAAATTATTTAATTTTTATTGCATTATTAAAGTACCTATATATACTCTACCATTTATGTAGGCCTAATGAAAGTAAATACGGTTATCCATGATCATGGTGCTTGCAACAGCACCGAAATATCGGAAACTCGCAACAAACAGTAAACATGGTAAATATCCCGCTTATAATGTTAATGTTAAATACGGTTTGTGTTATATTTCTGGATAGATACATAAATATGAAAGAAGAATGCGTTTATAAACTCAACAGATTTACAGACAACCTGTCTAAATGTGGAAATACTCATGAATGTAAAATACTTACACAGGGACAAAAACTCTGTCGGAAAAAGTACTAGCAGTTTTAATGCAAATCATAACTAAATAAAAAGAAACCGTTTTATTTTCGCCATTACAGACTATCTCCTGAAATAAAAGTTCCCACATACATGAGTTGGTACTTTTATATTCATTTTTAATATTTCAATAGATTGCCAATCAATTGAAATTCGGTCGGTTTATTGAATGATTTGTTAAAGCATCGTCTAAGCAAGAGCTGCTCTTAAATACATGTCTGAGTATCTAATAAACAGTAGTAACAGGTAAAAATCCGACCACACACATTATAGAATTGATTTATTTATCGAGTCGATTAACGATAAATCGAGACATTCAAATAACGATGTAATTTATGTTTTATTTTATTTATACTTTTTTATTCATTTTCTTTGATTTGAATCTTTAGTTTTCACCGTTATCTCTTCTAATAAATCTTACAAAAATAAGTAATTATTATTGGTAGCAATTATGTGTTCTGTGGATTCTCACAAAAAAAGCAAAGCGGGTAATAATATACTTATCACACTTTTCACATTTATATGGGGCCGTCGCAATATGGTTTTCTACTGCCATAGTTCTCTAGATATTAGCCGCCATCTCAGTAGTAGGTAACGTAGGAATATCATCAAACAATTAATGGTCTGTTTGACACAGCTTATCCGTAGGAAATCGATCCTCATGTATAATACTGAAATTCAGCTGCACTCGGTTAATCTAGAATCTGTCCCCAAACATTTGGGAAAAGTGTTGGCAGATGATGTTCCTTTAGAAACCTAAAACCCCAATATTATACTCGTACTCCAGTATTTAAACAGTTAACAACTTATTCTGCTTAATTCCAACCTATAACATGAGGCATTAAACATAATGGAGTCATGTTCCTGAATTAATGACATCAATATACTTTGTAACGACTAGTTGTTGATAACGACGGGTTGTTCCAACAATTTAATCGGGTACGTTTTTGAATAATACTGCTGATTTATTTTTCTATTTGTCAAGTTAATGTTTCTTTTCTGAATTCTTAAGTTTAAAGATTTAATGGAGTTGGTAGTTTATCGATTTTTATTTAATGAAGGATGAATTTATATTAAAGTAAACACAGTGGAATTTGGTTTTCACATAATATATTTCTTGCGATATCAAAAGTACAAACAGTAACAAGCACAGAGTACATTTTAACATATGGTAACAAGTATCACCTAGCAACCACAACATAGATCATATAAATCTAGAAGGAAAGACTTCAAAAATTATCACTGGAAATACTTTCCTAACAATTTATGCTTGATCAGAATCAAAAAAGCTTATATAGTATGTACTTTAATTTCGATCATTACAAGTACCTAAATACTACAGCTAAGTCCGAGTTCGTAATTGTATTGCTGGCGAGTACATTCTGGGTTAAACATTAATTATCTAGTTCCACAATTTAGCACATTACAATGAATCATTTGTCGTAATAGTAACAAAATGAAAGTAACTATTGTCTCACAATAACCCAGTTTCCGTATTTGTCATTTATAATTAGCAGCTGATACATTGTTATTCCTGTGTGTATTACGTAGAAGCCATATCAACTGTATCAATATAATACCAATATAAAATTTGATACTGCGAAATAGGAGTTGTCACTAGAAATCATCTATTTAGGAGTTGGTTTTATGATAATTCGATCGGATCTATAAAATTTACAACATTATATCAAAAACTATCGAGTCCAATCATTATCTTACACGCAGATTTTACTAGCTAAGTAATCAAATGTCTCATGATATTACATGAGACTGGTGATCCAGAGTCAATTTTTTGGGTGGCAACTTGAGTAAACGCCACTTTACCCGGCTCAGAAAAAGTACAGAAAATCCCACTCATAGCGTCTAGTTAGGAGAACAACGAGTAGTCCATTTTTAAAATAAACTCTCTATATAAATCTATTATGCTATCTGTATAAACATATTATAACCGAAACTAAAACACAATACTATAATAAATACATATTTTGAACCCATATAACCCAATTAGAATAGAACAAAGGCATTTCTGTTCAATATTTGATTAGAGACCAATTCGAGCCCACCGAACAATCCAAAAAATGGCCGCGCGATATTGTACGCAAAACAAAAGAGTCAATTATAACGCGCCTATAAGTATAATAGAAACAGAAAAACATAAACTATAACTAATATTGAAACATTCAATGACCAGCAATAGTTTTAGTCTCCCATATTCAATTGCAAGTGAATCATATGTGGGGACGTAGCTTGTGCGTGTTAAATTAAAGAGGAAAAATAAATAGTCTTCACCCCATGGTGGCTTTTAAAGAAGTCTCTCCATCGGTTTCGGTCCATAGATGATGGCAACATCACCTGCTGAAATTTGCTTGAGGACGTAGCGTCTTTCATTGATTGGACCATCCCGTTAGCGACGAGCTGGTAGATTGACAGATGGAGTTAAATCCGTGGCGAAGAATTGGGAAGGAATAATGATTATGCTTTGCTGGGTTATAATAATAATTCAATGGCCTCGCATACAGGCCGGTAAGAAGTGGATGGATACAGGCCGGTAATATTATGAAGCTACTTTTGGATACTACATTTTGTTCCAGTCTATATATAGCAGATAAGTTACAAAAATACACATGTGAAATTGATGATCCGTGTTATTGGATGTTTTAATCCTGGCGAAAATCAACTGATACATTCGTAACTCTCCTACCAACCGCCAAAAATATTTATATGAAACCAATGTCACAAAATTATCCTATGTCCCATTACAGACCTTTTTAAATCTTACCACACCGTATATTACTAAAGGTGTATAGAAATCATTCATTTCAAGATTTACTTTACTCGACTCCTTTTGAGCGCCTAACATCCATTTTTATTAGCTTTTTTTCCTTTGCCATTGACCGACTTAGCTTTTTATATGTTAACCTGAATACGTAAAAGGTTCGCATTTATATTAGGAGTAATGCTTATTAAGTTTTGTAGGCAGAATTTCTCTCAGTTTTTGAATGACTTGTCTTCTCTTTTCATACAGATGACATCGTCATCATAATTTCAGACGTTCACTATCGAGACGTCCTCCAAGCGTCACTATCGACTGGAGGGCGTCCAACGGGCTCTCGCGGCCATCACCACCTCATAGGTTCAAATTGTCGCATGATGCGGACAAATAATATACAACAAAATGGTTATTTACAGCAATGTTTAAAACTGAAACTAATCAAATCAATTATTTTATTAACATAAAAGTATATAAATTGATAAGAAGCCAATACAAAGTGTGTACGAAATGAAAAAGTAACAATTGAGAGAATGAAAATTAGGCAACAAGAATGAAAAACCTTTAAGACGAGAACTTTCTTGCGATATTGCGTTTCTTTTACACCTCTAGAAAAATGATGGTTCTACTATATTAAAACGTCTTTCTGTTTAACCCGTGAATACGCTTTGTAGCAGTAGGCGTCGGCAATTTCGTTTTAAAGTTCTTTAAACAGATATTTGGCTCAGAAAAAAAAATGAAGTTCCACCGTGTCTTAATTTCATGCCATAGTAAACATGCGCATATTAATCCTGCAAATCGGTGTACTGCCACTTATATAAGCTTATTAAAGCTTATAATTATCAATGAACCAAAAAATCACCTGGAAAGCATGACAACTTAAACAATATGCTCAAAGTAATAAATCTTCCTGAACCAAGATAGTCGCCTTTTAATTCGGTTAAGTCTCTTTATTAATACGTTAATGGCGGAGGTCAGCAGATGTTGTGATGTGACCGAATCATTACCATTAACGCTCAGTTGAAGTACGCCGCCGACATGCTCGGAGGAAAGAAGTGGCTTGGATTCGTTGGTGTGGATAAGAATTTGAGTTATTTATTTAAACTTCATGTACAATGGTGATAAATAGTCGGACTTAATGCTGCAAGGTATTACTTACAAGTTAACCTTTGGGTTAAAAATATATGAAAAAAAAATGAACAATAATTAAATTCGGATATTCATAAACTAACCAATATTTGGTAGTATTTAAACTAATCATAAAGAGGTGAAATTGTTTCTCCGTTCGTGTGTTTCAAAAGGTAATCTCTGAAAGCAGTATACGATTACGAAAATTCTATGCTATAGTCATTTTTGCACCGGAAATTGCACGTCTCCTGTGGGTAAACCCACCGAAGCTACGCCGCATCGCGGGCAAAACCTAGTTATTCAATATACAATTACTTAACTGTCTTGTACATTGCTTGATCGTAAATAATATCTTTATCATCCAGCAAACTCTTTTTGTCCATTGTTTACCAAAGATTTTCTAATAATGCAAACAAACTCATGTCTCAGGTTCTCACTAAATACAAGAACAAAAGTTTTTAGCAGTAATATTACAGAGAGATTATTTCAGTAAATTAATCTTTTAGACTTGTCCTTCGTTATTAGATTATTCAAAGTAAAGGACATCTCAAAAACAGAAAAATACACCAACAAACTTCTTTACAGTAAACCGAAAAATAATACACAAAACGATCCGACGCTCATCGTAAACTTTACTTTGCAAAAAAACGTGTCTACGTCTTCCTCGCTTCAGGCTATCGCATTCAGCGAACAGCGAAAAAAAAATATATCACGGTTGTTTATAAGTATATAAATATCGTAAAACGATCCCGTGTTCCGGAAATGCGGGAAAATGATAAAATATTGGGACCCCTCTATGACCGCGATGGTTATTTGGAATATTTTACCAATTTGTGCTACGTTGGTTTGTGGTTTTGACGTTATGATTTCTGTTTTTTGTTGTTCCGGGTGCGGTTTTATGTTCTGATTCCTGTTATCGGTGTTTACATAGTGATGATTTTGTTTGTTTTATGTTTTAAGGGAAAGCATTGAGAATTTACTAACGCTTGATCGCTTGATCGCAAGCATCGCAAATTATTGCAAGGTATGACTGAATAACACAAAAACGGAATGATTATATAAGCCTAATCAAAACACAACTTTACTGTCTGTTTTATCCAGAAAATACAAAATAAATACAGTCAGAGCGTTAATTGCATTAAATTGACCAAATTATTTATTAAGTTGGGTACATGGTGAGTTGCTGTTCCAACATTTTTTTATCAAAGTTAAGTCTTCACGACCGGTCAAACTGGTAACTGACGTCTGGGGGGTCGCGTAAGTGACAGATGTATACAAGCCATATATATCTGTCCCTTACACACACTCAAAATAACTTTACTCTAAGAGCTTATGGTCACCCCCCTGTACATTGACCAGAAAATGGTTGATATGATGATCCATAGGAACAATAACTTAACGTCCTGAAAACAAGCAAAAATAGCCTCTATAGTGGCGTACAAGGTTTTTTAATTAGGTATAAATTTACGGTTTTCGGATTACTTCACTTTGCTTTGGCTATAATACATTGCATTCTTGTCAAATTTCATGATTCTCGGTCAACGGGCAGTACTGTAAAGGTTTAAATTCCCTTGCGATCCATCAAATTTGCGACATAAACGACGGTATCTTTTAATTGCATTGATGTAGAAGTATTTTTTTCACCGCTTTTAAAAGTTGCATATTTGAGTATATCATTATATTAATTTCAACTTGATCAACTCCAGGCATTCTATAGGAAAGGGTCAATCCCACCGCACTGTTCCCAAACCACTGCAACTCCTGAAAGCCATCTCAGAATCAGAATCAACAGTGGCGACCACCAGAAAAGCGCCGAGGCGACACGAACTAAAAATACCGAAACATGCTGAACCCACCCATAACTTTCCTGGTGCAATTTGTCCCTTAATTCCTCAATTAATTAACGATTTATAACTTGCACGACATAAATTAATATCTTTGCAGAAATAACATGACATTAAAGATCTCGTGCGCACTGTACCTTAACGAAAACATTTTTTCAACAGGATAATTAACTCTTAAGTGGCACGACAGTGGTGCAAAAACTCGACATATTTTTGTAGACTGCTTAAAATCAAAACCTAAACCTTTTTTTTTCGTATATTTGTAGGTATTTACATGATAAAATAACACACTTTCCATATACAGGGTGTCCCAGAAATCGACGTCAAGCCGTAAATGGGTGATAGACCAAGTTATAACAGTTCTCAGAAAAATACGAAAAAAAATCTATCTCATGTTTTAAAAAAATTATGTTCACTTTAAAAATTTACTAAAAAAATCAATCCCTGTAATGGTTCTTTAACTCCAATTGCTACAAATCCCATAATTTATCTATTTTTTTTATTATTATGTAATCTTGAATAATGCTTGTGTAGATTTTTGCCTAAAATTTAAAGCCAACTCCTCCTACTTAGAAGAAAATTAAACTTTTTCAAAACCAAATTATTCAAATTTACTGTTTCGCCCAACTTTAACTGACTGTACTGAAAAAAAAATGTACTACGCTAGTTTGGCAAGTAACATGAAAAATTGGCGCATTTAATAAGGATTCAAAAATGGTGTAACACTTGCTAGATTACGTTTTCAATAATTGGTCAAATTTTTTTTTGTAAATAGCCTCGGTTTTTACACAAAATGTCCATACTTCCTTAAAATGACTTTAGCTTACCTAAAGCTTTGCTAAACTCCGTTTCTATTAGCAGTAGTTATTGTTCTGATAAATTATGGGATTTGTAGCAATTGGAGTTAAAGAACCATTACAGGGATTGATTTTTTTAGTAAATTTTTAAAGTGAACATAATTTTTTAAAAACATGAGATAGATTTTTTTTCGTATTTTTCTGAGAACTGTTATAACTTGGTCTATCACCCATTTACGGCTTGACGTCGATTTCTGGGACACCCTGTATAAACGCAGCACAACCCCTTTTAGTTCTATTGAAGATTTTTTTGCTTTTTCGCAGTCTAATAATCACTTTCGAATTTTCTCGCGAAATATTTTGCAACTTCAATTAACAGGGTCAATCAAAATGCCTTCTTTTTCATTCATACGTCAGCAAGTATAATTTTTAAGAGAAATTAGATGTTTGAAAGCTGAATAGTCGATGATATAAGCCCTGCGGTCACCAAAGAACACAAAGACCAAAAAACATCAAAATCGCAAAGTCACCATCGTGCACCCAGCCTAAGCCCTCAGGGTTGTTAGTAATGGCAGTTTAATACAGTCCAGTTTAAGAAATTCAATTAATATAACTATCCAAAGGTGCTTATAAATTATCATCTTGTGCTATTAAGACCCAATTATTTTCATATCTTTTATGTTTTATATTTCTTTTGAACTTATATTTTGACATAATTTATAGGTGGCAATAAATTTTAACAGCTTTATACTGGTTAGTTGTTGCAATAATAAAATTTGCGGTAAACACAGTTGGGAAGGGCTTGAAGTGATATTTGAATTAAAAATTGTGAGTGCAATCTGTATGGACCGTTTATTAACATGCTTCAATAAAACAGGTAATAAACATTTTCTGCTAACTCATACAGCTTTATTGCACGAGTAGGTAAGTACCTACCTAATATATATTTCGTTCCCAACATCATTAATAAATTGAATAACATGCCACAATTTTCTCATTAAATTCATAATAATATTGTTTTAATATGACCGCAAAATGTTCTGCTTAAAATATTAAGTTATGCGCTTTTTTCGTTTGTACTGTTTTCATACAAAATACGCCATATGATAATATCCGTTATATATAAATGTACCATTATAAACGTTAGAGATTGAATATGTTAGCAATAAAGCATATACAGGAAATCGTGGATAAATGATAACAGCTGCGCTCGTGGATCTTCTAGATAAAGCAAAGCTTCCCGAGGTCGGTCCGTGGATGGGTCACCATTAAAGATATACATAGGGTCCAACGTGCCTCAAAATCACGTCAAGCTGATGGCCCCGGCTATCATTTCTAGATCTTTGGCAGTCGTTATGGTAGTCAGAAGCTTGAAAATCGAGTTACCCGGTTACGGGGTTGTGCAGATCAGATAGGCAGCCATTTAAAATATTGGAATGCAGTGGTTGGAGTGGAAGCCGACCAGCAAAACATACCTATCTTTAGACTAATTTTTCATCTAGGTACTCTAATAAAACGAAACTTGGTTTATAGAGGACTATTGTGTCTACATATCGGTGTTTCTTATAAACAATACTTTTTAACGAAACCATTCTTTAAAGCGTATTGTATATAAGGAATAAAAGAGTTTTTTTTTTATTAGGACTTAGATCAAGGATCTAAATATAGATCCGAAAAATATCGCCGCACACATATTCCCGATATTTTTGTATAAAAATGTGTCCGTGTCAATAACAGGAACAAATTGCATGTCGCGGCGGCAAACATATGCGATGGAAAATACTCAGCCAGCTGAGGACTAAAATAACGTATCTGAGAAAACTAAATTAGTTTGGTATGAGCAATATTTTTTAAGAGATATGCCTGATTTTTAGAGAGATATGTTAAAGAATGAGCCTGCCTGCAGTAATTGAGACGTGGTGGTTACCAAGAACTACAACTTTTTCGAACCGATCAACACAGGGAATTATGATTAATTATATATAATATAATTATTTATAATTTTATTAATATTAATTATATTGTACATCTTTGCTCTAAAGAGCCCGTTACGGATTTTCCAATATAGTGTAAAAATTAACTCCAACTACAATTCTTTTTGGAACTTCTGTTTCTGTCACAGTACCGCCAGCTACAAGGTTTTTTACTGTTGCTGAAAATCGTCAAAACACCACTTACCCCTCTTTTCTTTAGCGCTAAATATTTCGTTTTAGTCACACATATTTCGGTTTACAGGGGCTTCACGTGAACGATTCTGTCAGATTTCTATAAAGTTTTATTTTAGAATTTCTAGATAAGGATGTGTGCATTCCATTTTAAATATAGATGTGAGCTTGAAACTGTGGGAATCGTTGGAAAATATAGCTTTTAAGAAAATCTAAACACTCATGGAAAGTCACTTCGTCAATTAGAGGAAAGATTGTAATTGATTGCAGCTTTTATATATTTTTTAGATTAAACACCCTATAGTGATTGATTTGATTGATTAATAGTAGGTAGGGATACCTACTATTAATCATCATCGGTCTTTTAATGTTCCCACTGCTGGGACGCTGGCCTCCTCTCTGTGAGAGAGAGGTTGGGCCTTAATCCCCCACGCGGGCCCATTGCGGGTTTGTGGATGTCACATGTCTTCGAATTTTTTGGTTCTAGGACGTGCTGGTTTCCTCACGATGTTTTCTTTCACGGTTTTTAGAGCAGTGGCGATGAAATAACTTACACAATGTAAAGCGCTACCTACTATCATTTCACAAAACTAAATTACACCTATTTTCTTTTTTAGGCATAGTGTACTTATAAAATACCACACATCGCCAAAAATGTTAAAGTTAGCATAAATCCAAACTCGAGGCTGCTGCTGAGAAATTCACCGCGGTTTTAATTGCGATTTAATCACGCTAAACATTTTCATTTAAATGTCGGTAAATACCTATCTACCTAATTTATTCTCAGCCAGGGTTTAATATCTATTTAAAAATTGTCCTAACAATGAAAGTCATGTCAAATTTTAAATCTATATTTTAATATCGAGTCAAGCAATGATTCACAAATATTTATTTTCACGTTTATTTCTACTTCAAGTCGCAATTAACACTAGTGTCGTTCACCAATGCCATACGTAAATCACATTGCCTTTAATGCCATGGGTGCACTTTAATTGAGGTAGCTATTTTTTACTTAACAAATATGCTGTAAGGCGCACAAAAAATAAGATAGAAACATTTTAGTCTATTCTGAAAATTTCGAATGTGTTAAAATTGTTTTGTTTCTGACAATATTGCTTTTTGTAAAATTTGTTCATAAAACTAAGTAAGTACACGCATAAAACTTTTCCATTATGGGCCGTCGATTTGGAAGTAATTTTTTTTGTAGATAGTACACATAAATAGAAAGCTTCTTAAAAACTTCCAAGACTCGGAATATCACAGTTTACGAGATATAATTTTTTATAGTTTCCATGCAAATTGGAAATTAGCACGCCCTTTTCAAATTTTTAGGTTGGATAAATTGCCATGGTAAACGTCAAAGTTGTCATTTTATGTTCCTTTGACGGTAGAGGTGTATTTTATTCAATTTTATGTCATATTTTTTACATAAATATAATTAATTATTAGGTGTGTAATTAATGTGCACAAAAACCTTGTTGTATTATGCAATTACATTGACTTTTTTACACAAGAAATAACGAATTTTTGTTTACACTGTGGAACGTAACGTGAAGCGACGCCATTTTATTTTATAGCGTATTTTTATGTGTTACCCACCAGTGTCACTCATCGTTTGTTGATCTATTTTTCATAAAATATAGCTTGATCTCTGCGACAGGCTAACAGTAACTTATACGTCAGTTTGACTTATATCGCAGAGATCAAACTATCTTTTATAAAGTATAGTTTGCTACATAACGGTTGGGTAATTTGATAATTATGGTCAATGAATTAGTCCAAGAGCGAGCGAAGTGAGCTCGGGAGCTTAGGGCACCCCGACACGGATAGGTCTTCTCATTTCATGTTAGGTTATTTGGACCCTGCAGACAGAAATAGGAGCCCCGCGCAGTAGGGCTGTATAGAAAGCTACGAGTAAACGATTTGTAGTTTCTAGTTGATGTTTTGTTCTTATTACTTTATATTGATATAAAACTACTCATTATTCAAATGTGTTTGGTTTAGTAAGATCATGATCATCACCATTTCAGCCGAAAGATGTCCTCTGCTGGATGTAGTTACATGAAAGCTGAAACTTCAGTAGTCCAGTTTGACATCTGGGTTTAGGTACCCTTTTAATCTTTGTCATTATAGCAGGTATGAATCTAAAACTACTCTGTGATCTACCAACCATAAAGTACGTATACCTACGGGTAACTTAAGTCAAGCTTTAGCGAAGAAGTACATGTAATATTTTCGCCTTATAAACAACATCGCTAGGAACTTCTACCACTACCTACTGAGAAAGCCATCATCATCAGCCTATAGCAGTCTCACAGTTACACCTCGTCAATAGCACGTCTTTTATCACAATTCTCAGCAACTCTTAACCACAAGCTACCAGCATCCCTGATAAGATCTCCACTACGTAGGTATATGTTAGACAAATCAAATCACCCAATCTGCCTAGCCTTTTGTCAACTATATTGGGGTAAGCAGCTTGTCTGACCTCTTACTTAAAGCTTTAACATTTTATAGGATTGGTACGCTTTAAAGTAACGAAATCTGCCGCTTTCTCTAATCGCCCAATGTATTCAATGCAACTGTTAAGAATGATACACTGCCAAATTTTCTCATTTAAGTATTTTTCCGAGCCTATGGTTAGGCTTGCTACCCGAAATTATTGTTGCAAATCATATCTATTAGTTAGTATTGCATTTGCAACTAGGTTGGGGTCGGCCTCCAATCTAACCAGATGTTAGTATTTCACAAAGAACGACTGTGTATCTGACGTCAACAACTATATCGGTGTCCACAACCCACTTGCTGGGTAACACGAGACCTCTTGACAAGTCTAGTTGTCAGACTAACACTGAAAATCATATCGGCGAAAATATTCAAAAATTAAAATATTGATTACTTATGATCTATTTGTCTTAATCTCTAACTCGAACGATTATATATGAGACGCTTAACATTACTCGAACCACGCCATACTCAAGATCGCAGTACCCCACTTAACTAAACCAAGTTTGGTCATAATTAGGTAGCCATTCAAGAATACCTCTAATATTTTATTGTGCATCCTGGAGACTGCTCTACATGGAACTGATGTATGAGTAAGAGGATAATATATTAACGTACGCGACAGAGCAGGACAGATTTATAGAGGGAATTGATAATTCAATTCAATATGATTTCTATCAAAGATGTGCAGTTTACTATTTGGTATTGTCGAGTAAGCGAGATGGGTGTAGACATTATTTGGTGGCTGACAAAGATAGAAATAGGAAGAATTCTTTAATAGACTTAATAGTTTGATTGTCAATGTATATTTGTAAGTTTATGGTAGCAAGGCAAAGCACCGAGACGCCACAGCTGCTCCCGGTAGAGACGGTAATTGTCGACATTTTCTATAAAAACCAAGTGCATTTGTGGCCGTCTCATAGAAACTGGCAGCCCTTGACAATTCTGATAAACAAAGTGACTCTGGGACTTCCGAAACTTGCGCTTAGCGCTAAATGTGCGGGCACGTAAATAAATATACTTAAGACTTAAAGCCGACGCCAATATGGTTGGGAAAATGCGTTGCAGATAATTTGATTAGTAATGGCGTTCCTAATCATTGCCAGTGACACGAGGATTCTATAGTCTGTAGTAGTGAGTTTATAATGTCTCCTATGTTGTTTTTTCATGTTTGTGTTTTGTTTTATTATGATTACAAAAACATTGTTTTCTCCAATTTGCCTTCAAATTACAAGCCTTAACAGCGATCCTGGATGAATGCTTATATTCAAAGTTCATCTGTCGTTTAAGGGCAAATACTATTTTCAGTTAATCAATTTATTACTCACCTACGTAGCGCGAGGGTAACAGGAATCTATTTGTAGGATAAAGACACGTATGATTTTATGATAACAATATTGCGGGTTTGACTCCAAGATTAACTGCTTGTACCCACCCACTGTGTTCTCGTAGTGGATTTTATTACTATCTTGATTCCCATACTATACCTTCTTATACTCAAAACTTCCTTTTAAATCTGTTCAGCCGTTAAAACGTGAAAAGGTTATAAACAGACAGAAAAGAGTTACTTTCGCATTAATAATGTTAGTATGGATTCTTCGCCGTAACACCTGAATGTACCCAAGTGCAATGGGTAATTTAATTGTTGAACACTGTACGATTCACAGAATGTTTATTCTCGGTTGAAGTGTGACTCTCATAAAAAAGCTCACCACATAATTATACTTCGGATCCAGTTACTAGTATGGTCATCAAAACGAATCCCAGGGCGCCCCTGGCGTCCTTCACACATAACTACAGTTTGGCTTGTTTTACGGTGCTGCCATGACAGCTCACTAGGATCAGAACAGAAGAGGCGATTACCTTCGTGCTAGGATAGCGTAGAAGTTTCTCACTTATCCAGGTTTCATTTCACTGTAATAACTTTTTACAAAACCGAAAAGGATCTATTGCCACCCCAACTAAATATAGGCCGCATCCGGGTACAACCTTCTTAAGACTCATTAATGAAATATAACCCCTCTTAAATCAGTTTCCAAAGCGAATGTATTAAATAATTCCGAGTCGTATTAATAGTTCAGTGAGTAGGTTAAGAGATCGCTAGGGTTAGTAGGTGCGTCTATTTAGTTATATCTTAATAGCTCTGCGGTTGAGGGTTAAATCAACGGAACAGCTTCCTGATTCTGTATACATTGACAAATCGATAGTAAATAATTAATAAACTTTTACTTATGATAGAATCCATAGTGTTCTCTCTTAATATCTACTCAATTCATACTGAATTAATTCATACTGAATTGAGTAGATATTAAGAGAAAATGCGGTCGCAGACATCCGAGAATTTATGGCTAACAAATACCTTTTAAATTTGTCCAATACTGGAGGATGAAACAAACACAGACAAATCAACAAATACACATATACAACAAACACACAGGTACACACATCAAACTTATCACCCCTGTTTTTCCGTCGGGGGTTAAAAACAGAGAAGCATCGATTACACACAATGAACCACCAAAAAAAGGAAACCAATAACTTGACAAAATAGAAAGCCTGGAATTTAATAAATATTCAGTACGCAGTCTAGGTCTGGGTCTGAAATCTTATTAGCTTCTAGATCATCTAATATACAGATTACCCACAATAGTAAAAAAATAACTGGTGAAGTGCGAGTCGGAAAAACTTCGTTAGGTTCCTTATGGGCAATCGTAAATGAAAAATTCAAAATATTTCATAAAATTATTGTTTTACAGAGGTAAAATTATTTGCATTTGCAAATCCGATTACATTTATTCTCATTCGTATTTTATTTATTCGAACTTTTATACTGGAAAATGCATGTTTACTGAGGAATAAGCCTCGGAAGCGAAGCCGCTGGTGA
Organism: Orthosia gracilis; assembly: GCA_947562075.1. NCBI lineage: Eukaryota > Metazoa > Arthropoda > Insecta > Lepidoptera > Noctuidae > Orthosia > Orthosia gracilis. The sequence goes on along the minus strand of OX387266.1, from coordinate 7,147,111 downwards.
ATGCTAATTCTTCATTATTACTCCTAAAGCAGTGAAATTGGGCGTTACACAAGCCCTGAAGCTGGTGAGGTATAGCGAGACTATTGCATCTAAAGAAGTAGATATTATTACTTCTTCGGCTATGCTCATAAAGGGAACTTCAATATTTTTAATTCACATTGTCGTATATCCAAAAAAAACACAAAGTCCTTATATTATAATAAGATTTCAGACCTAGACTGCGTACTGAATATTTATTGAATACCAGGCTTTCTATTTTGTCAAGTTCTTGGCTTCCTTTTCTTGGTGGTTCGTGTGTAATCGATGTTTCTCTGTTTTTAATTACCGACGGAAAAAGAGGGGTGTTATAAGTTTGATGTGTGTACCTGTGTGTTTGTGTATATGTGTATTTGTTGATTTGTTTGTGTTTGTTTCCTCCTCCAGTATCGGACAAATTTAAAAGGTATTCGATAAATTGTCGGATGTCTGCGACCGCATTTTCCCTTAATATCTACTCAATTCATACTAACACTATGGATTCTATCATGAGTAAAAATTTATTAATTGTTTACTATCGATTTGTCAATGTATACAGAATCAGGAAGCTATGTCTGTATCCGCCTTTATATTACAAACTTTTTGCGTTCATAGTTAAACAATTTGAGGGTAAGAGGACCACATCGAGTTGAGGGAAGAAAATTTATGATATTATACTGGCGAACAAAATTCTATTTTTACCATAAAAAAAAATCTAATGCGGAACAAATAAGGTAGGTAAGTATCTTTCTAATAGGTTTCTTTGTCGCATGAACTTCCATATCCGTCAGTAATCCCCAATTTCTGTAAAAAAATATCGTCGCGTTACAACTTTATCTAACGCTAGAAAAGTGTTCCTATGGTTGAAAATTCATTCAATCATTTACTGTAGAAAATACGCGTTTGACAATTTCTCCCATTAATATTTTGCTATAATTTATTTTCCAGAAACTGAATTTAAGCCTGTTGTACCCAATGCAATCAGCCCCTTAACCACGTTATAGCTGTAGTACACATTCTTGCTCATACGTGAGAAGAAGAAACCTAGCCACGGAATTCTAAAAGCTAGTAAATATTCAGGTAAAATAATAAAGGAATGTGTTGATATTCGTCCCAGATGTCAAGCTCCAAGATTTGTTGGCGTTTCCAACAAATCTTGGAGCTTGACATCTGCTGATGATTTAAAGAAAAGTAGGTGTACCTATGATTTATATTCATTTGATTAATGTCACAACACTTCCGTTAGTTATTCTTCGAATGCAATGGAAAGGAATGAGGACGGCAGACAAAGTAAGTATCTAATTGTGTTCTATTTGGAAAGCGAAACATTACCCTTTTTTTTAAAGCTTATCACGTTGCACCGGTCTGCGTGATGGGAACCTTAACACTTAATTTGAGCAGTATTAGTAGAACCAATGACGATTCAACCTTACTAGTATAGGTTCCTTTTGGTAGAATTGTGCTGGTATTTTCTAGCTTATACTCGTATCAAGTGGGGGTTGAACTTATATTATAAAAACGCTCATCCATGGTCACTTCACACTGAATTTAATATTATAAATATAATAACATTTATAACACAATAATTTATATATTTCAGTGAGAGATTCAGAAAATAGAGATGTTGACAAAAATATATATTTAGTCCGTCATTTGGATAACTAAAAAATATTGGACACGTATTGCTACACGGTGTGCTACACTTTATACTGGCAAAGAAAGGTCACAAACCCAGTCCTGAATTTTGATACACTTTATCTTTGTAAATTTTCATTTATTTGATAAAGCAAAAAATGCGGGTCCAATGTTATTTACAAATCTCACTGACGGATTAAATGGAATTATCATTTTTCTACCCAGGAAATATCCATATTGTCATTATCACCCATTAGTTAATGGCGTACTTTTTAAGTATATGATGTGGTATCCTACATTCCTATTGACCTGTAAGAATAAGGCGTGTGTAACGAATTGCTATAATGACGCGAAGAAACTCGAAGATATTTAGGTCAAAACTACATAGGGACGAGGAGTTTGAGTATGAATGTAGAGCGCCTGGCAGGCGACTGCAACCAATATAAATATAGAACGACTAAGATAATAATGAATGGGACATCGTAAAGTCTCACAAACTCTACGATCATAAGGTCTCTACAGACGGTAAGGAGAACAACCCAACGAGGTAGACTCGAATCTGCTTTTCTTACTACCAACACTTTTGGTAGTAAGAATCCGTACTGCGGATTCGCTGAAAAAAATACTAACTTTCGTATTGCTTTTATTATATTCGAAAGCCAACACATGATTACAAATTCAAATTTTACCATTTGGATAAAGTTTAAATATACTTACGTATCTACATAGAATGATGCCAACATACCGCTTTACAGCATAATTTTTCTCCAAGGTAGAGCGGTTCGTCCCATATGTCATTTCTCAGATCTAGGAACGTGTCAGTGCTTTCTAACGGTGGATTTACTAAAGCGAACATAAATAACATGTTATTTATATAATACATATTGATGGGAATGAGGTTGTCTTGACACAATATTTTAAGTTTTGAATCAAAAACTTGATGTTCCCTTGGAAAATATATTAACTCTTTATAATGGCTGCTGCAATTACATAATTATTTTTCGCTTTTTTGTCTTTAACATACATATAATAAATATTTATACTCTTCCATGCCTACCAGGTAATTACTCAGATTGCGAGTTCATTAATAAAGTGATAGATATAAAGAGCTCAACAAGGCAAGGAGCACACCACTTTATTATGAAAGACACATCATCATCAAACAATACGGTAACAAAATTATCAAAAAACTACACCCAATTTCCGTTCTCAAGTGTTCACATCGTAACTGACATAATACCTAAAGATCGTCTCCAAAATAAAATGATAAAGAAAGAACCAGGGCATTTCGCAAAATACCTGGGAAAAGTATCCGGACCAAGCCCACAATACAGTGCTGTCAACAGGGATCTGTCACTCTGAGCCGAAAGTAAGCCTGAGTGTACAATGTGGGAAACAGAAATCGTTGGAAAATGTCTTGTTTAAGTATGATTGATAGTAGTTTTTTTTTAATTTTTCGCTCATCTTGCTATTAGTTTTTTTTAAATACATTCCTTTACTATTAGTAAATGAGTTTTAGGTGGATTTGATCTGGCAAGCAAGATCTGTACCCCATCAGGAGCAACTCTCTTTTAATTAGTAAAGCAAGGCTATGTATAAATAACTTTACGCCTTGAGGTTAATTAATTCTATTTAAGTCTAGTCTAGACTAGATATGATTGAAATATTTAGATGTCAGCACGTAGTCGTCTTTTGTTGAATAAAAGCCCCAAATGAGAGAATCACAATGGAGAGTTATGAAATTGCCAAACTGGCTAACCTTGATAAATATTATATAGTCTGAGATGAATTTTTTTTAGGTATATCTAAATGTGAACGAAAAATAATATTTTATAATAGTTTGAAGTTTACCAAAGTCACATAAAAATTAGAAAACTTTTCAAAGTTCCTCGTTAAAATAATTGTTGATTACATAAATTAACAAATCTTTAATTACTTTAAACAACTGTAAGTCTGGCAGTTTTATCCGCAAGTGTGGTCATCCTGTTGGCGTTGCTAAATCTGCAGTGTCCTCATGAATTAATCTGGCTTCAGTTGAAAAACCACTCGCCACAATTTTATTGATAAGTACGTTAAAATAAATATAAACACGATACATCCAATAATTAAAAGAGTCTTATAGGTATTTATGTTTTTGAGAACAAAAGGCAGATTTTGTTTGTGTTCTGTTTTTTACTTAGTGGCAACAGAAAAATAATTTCAAAATATTATTTTGGATTGGAGCACCATGTCTTCTAAATGTACATATTACATTTGTAATTTTATCAGCCGTCATCTTTGCATATCCACTGCAGAGATAACTCGTGAGTTTAATACCCGGGGTATTAAACATTTATTAATTTCACATTAACATTTTACATTATTAACTTCTCTGTAGTAGCCCGGAGTTGGGATGCTGGCCTGTGATCCCTTCGTGTTTCGGAAAATATGTTGAGCCTTTAATCCTGAAATTATCCTCCCAACGAACGTTTTATTAGACTGAGGAAAGAAAGAGTGCACTATAGGACACACGGTTGGCGCCGTGGTTGAGCGATTGACTGCTGCGCTGCGTTTCGCGGGTTCAATCCCCGCACGGAACAAATATTTGTATAGACAGATAGTTATTCCAGCTCTGGGTGTTTGTGTATGTTGTTTTTCTTTCTCACAGCTGGATAAAAAGAAGTTTTAAAAAAATATTGTTAGAAAGTGGTTCGCCTGTGTTTCAGTATTAACTTTTGAAGTGTCTCGTGAAGGAACTGATTTTAGGAAAAGGAGCTACAGCTCGATTCAAACTTAATGGTGGCTCTAAAGTTCGCTACTCGCTGCGTAGTAACTTGACCGCCACTGTTACATGGAATTGTGCGTCGACTTGCGTCTTGAGTGTTCCGAGCTGCCATTATGTTTGAATCTTCCTGCATAAAGATTATACTAAAATCAAGTCCTTTTTACTAAATTCAAAGGATCTCCGCAAGTTTGTCCATTGCATTTGCCTATCTATCTTATCCACCCAAACCGGTTCTCAATCAAAAACTATGGAACGTTATCGCACTGGCGTTATCTAAGTTTGGACAGATTGATACATTGAGCCGACTTGTATAATATAAGTAGTTGGCTGTCATGTTTCGGTAATCGTGTCGTTAATATTAGAGGTTGTGTAGGTTAACTAGGTCAGGTGTATAGTAGCGATTGCTTGTCAAAGCAAATTAATGTAATATGTTGTAAATTCGAAAATATTTTTCTATTTTATCGGCACAAGCAATTTTGGTCAAGTAATACTATTTCTATAAAAGCTGGTTTGAAAAAAGATGTAGACTCTGCACCGATCCCCGTGGAAAAATTCAGAAAAAGTACGTTGGTTTTCGCAGTCTGATTTAGGTTCAATAAAAGAACAAGCATAAAGAAAATGAGTGACGGCCTGTCGGTTATCCCATTTTCCTATTTGCATCGGGGTACTGAACAGGACCACGAGGTTAAGCCGCTGCCACTGGTTAAAAAATAATGGGCTGTAAGATTCTTTTCAAGAGGCTTTTCTTTGGTATGCAAACTTCTAGTCACAGAAACACGACAAATGTCTGACATTATTTTTCGATATTTGAATAAAAAGAGTCGGACGTGACACAAATTATTTATTAAAACAGTTCATGTCCTAGGCAAAATATAAGCCAGTCAGCAAGCTGGTTGCGGGGACTTTAGAATCACCCATCACCTTTAACATATCACAGCAGATGCTATTTTATTACACTATGAAAGATGGTTTATTTTATTTATTTATGTACCACTTATATAAATAAACTTAAGTCACCCTAGCACACTGGGAAACAGCTAGATGACCACATCCTAATAATTGCCAACTCATATTCAAATGTATGTAACCCTACACTTATCTACCGGCTTCCAATGTTTTCATACTAAACTATATACATTAGTGCACCATTTGGAAAACTCGTTTACTTCCATATCAAAACTAGATATCAATTGCATAAAATATTTTATCTAATAATTGCACGAATGTTAGCGCCTACGCTATTTTCAAAACTAACACAACTGATATTAAACTTTAAGATTTAAAGGAAGGGTTTAAAATCTTTTGTCAGAAAGAGATATCTAAATTAATACACTAGAAACGATTAGAACTTTGACATGCGTGGGTATACTAGAAACTAAAGTAAATAAAGACTAAATTCATAAACATGTGACCTTATTGCAAAGGATTAAAGTTCAAAATAGATTGATGTTAGTGTGTAGGTGAATGGTGTTTTGAAATACTTATTCAGATACAAATTGATAAAGCATTTGGTTGTGGTCGCTAGAATAGCGGGATGAGGTCTGTGCCGAAAAAAATGGCTTATCACATGTCTATCACTATTTTCAGAGAAAAGTCATAATTAAAACAAATTATTACTTTAAAAAATTACTTATGGCGTAAGTTTATATATGAGTAAATTGTTATGAGCAAAACATAAAAGTTGAATTAAATACAACATATGTATTGTACTTTTGTAGGACTTAAGTAATTTATACCTCTTTCGCTATCATTTTCTTGTCACCTACTCATCACCGCATCCGCCACTTTAGAAGCGCCAACAACTATTACCAACCCATCTACCCAATGAAATCAATTCAGTATTAAAACCAAGGAAATACCTGTATTGTTTACCTCGTATGGTTGTGTCATTTAATTTATTACACATACATTACACTGTATGTCCTATTTACGGATGATTGGACAGTTTTTACATTGATATTGAAAACCGATTTGTAGAACTGGAAACAAATTTTGTAGTTCATCATAATTATACAGTCCTACACTGACACCAACGCGAAAAATATATCATGGATTCAGTGTACTGAACATGATTCTGGACCCCTAAGTGTTGGAATATTTCGTCGCCTTTTTCCTAATATTTGCAATAAAATTACTGTAATGAGTTCAAAATCGTTATTCTTATCTAACTCAATTCGATTTCTAATTAAACTCCGATTCTTAATAGAAAAAGTGCGAGCGGCAGGGCGCGCGTAGGTACTAGTTGATCTCTATGGTGAACTTTAGGAAATCAGCATTTTTTAACTTTATTTTCAGTGCCTTCTTTTGTGAAAAAAGAAATTTAATGACTTTTCTGTTTTTCAGCTATAGTCCACATTGTTTCAATAACTTATTATATGATCTCTCTCCTGAAACCGCTTCAGGCTAGATGAAACTAGACCATTGTAAACAAATTTTTGCCTAAAAGGAAATAGGGTATTAATGACTGGAGGTTGTTACCTGCCCTGTTGGGCAGGCTTTGTTTACGAGTAGTTTGTGGAGTAATCGTTAGAGTTTTACCATATTTATAGTGTTTTACCCTAGATACCCTAATTTATGATGCTAAAGTTCTTATAGTAGCAGGTTTTCATGGGGTATTATGGGTTTTGTCACGATTGTGTTGCTACAAACATCTCTATGTAGGAGTATTAGGTATCCATTACATACAAAACGCAAAAATTAACTAACTATGTAATAATTATACCTATGTTAATAAAACATTCCTATATACAGGGTGTTTGGAAGGGAGCTGTACATACGCCTAGGGTAGAAACTAGGGATAGTCTGCTACCTACCCCCGCCCATTATATTGACCTTGGCCTCAAGGTTTTTTTTTAATTTATTATTATTTTTTATTTGACTTTTTTATGATTTTTTGACTAAAACTACCTGTAGCTCAAAATCTATCCATGGGACCGGTCGGCTAATGGTCTTGTTTTAATCGTTAGAGTCTTAGGGTCCTGCAAAAAATTATTTTACACCAGAAAATTGTGGAGAAGAAAAGTTATGGGGCCTGAAGTACCGTAGTAAGGTAAAGAAATAATTTTAAGGGCAACTTTCTATGGGGTTTAAAAAAAAACTAACAGGGTTGGAGTTCTTCTGATTTTTTTAAAACATCCTCAGTCCATGCCCTTTCTAACGATATGCTAAAAGTGTAATTATCACTTTTAGTTTTAAAGTTATTAATTAATTTCCGCAACTAGTTTTAAAGTTATTAATTTTTTACGGAGTATTCTCTGGACTGACGAGTCCAAGTTTGACAAGGAAGGAATTGTAAATTACCACAATCTCCATCACTGGGCACCCAGAGATCAAAACCCGAGAGTCAAGAGGCACAGAGGTTTTCAACGAAGGTTCTCCGTGAACGTATGGGCAGGCGTCATCGGTAATCGGTTGATAGGGCCGCACTTTTTGCCAGACAACCTAAACGGGCAAAACTACTTAGATTTCCTCGAAAACGATTTGCCTGATTTAGCGGAAGAAGTGTTTGACGAAGATCGGCCCATAGTCTTCCAGCACGACGGCTGTCCTGCTCATTGGAGCCTAGCAGTGAGGGAGCTTCTGGACAACTGCTTTCCTAATTCTTGGATTGGTCGGGGTGGGCCAATTCCCTGGCCCCCAAGGTCGCCTGACCTTACCCCACTCGACTTCTACGTCTGGGGAAGGGCGAAAGAGTTGGTGTACGCAGAAGAAGTACCAACAAGGGAGGTTCTAATTAACAGGATCCACGCCGCATTCGATACAATGCGCGAGGAACTGCTGCTTAGAACGGTGACCGTGGAGATGAGGAAGAGGTGCCGAGCATGTTTACAGGTCAATGGTCATCAATTTGAACAAAATTTGTAATTAATTAAAATTAGTAATTAATTAAAATTTGTAATTTAATGACATTAGTCATTACCAAATTTTTTGTTTCATTTGCCATCCTTTTACGATCGAACACATTTAATTTTCATTAGTTGAAATTTTTGCTTGAAGTGCCCTAGTTGCGGAAATTAATTAATAACTTTAAAACTAAAAGTGATAATTACACTTTTAGCATATCGTTAGAAAGGGCATGGACTGAGGATGTTTTAAAAAAATCAGAAGAACTCCAACCCTGTTAGTTTTTTTTTAAACCCCATAGAAAGTTGCCCTTAAAATTATTTCTTTACCTTACTACGGTACTTCAGGCCCCATAACTTTTCTTCTCCACAATTTTCTGGTGTAAAATAATTTTTTGCAGGACCCTAAGACTCTAACGATTAAAACAAGACCATTAGCCGACCGGTCCCATGGATAGATTTTGAGCTACAGGTAGTTTTAGTCAAAAAATCATAAAAAAGTCAAATAAAAAATAATAATAAATTAAAAAAAAACCTTGAGGCCAAGGTCAATATAATGGGCGGGGGTAGGTAGCAGCCTATCCCTAGTTTCTACCCTAGGCGTATGTACAGCTCCCTTCCAAACACCCTGTATAAAACAGTTTCAGTAACAGGAGTACTAACTCCAATAACGTAAAATATAAAATTTTATTTGCAGACGGTTCATTAAAATATGTGGAGTACTTTTGAATATCTTTATTTTCATGTTAGTAGTAATGTTATTTTACTGTATTCAGGTATTTTGTATATGTTGGCCTTGCTAGTTGGTAGGTTACAAACAACCTATGTACATACTTATAAAGTTCTGCCTCAGGTCTATCATGATTGACCACATTATTCAAATTATCTTTCAAGCCTGCTGATCTTAAGAGTCCCGAATTTGATTAGCAGGTCGGGAATGTCTATGTAGAAAGTTTCAAGAGCAAAAGAACATACACTTATTAAATAATTATCAGGAAAATGGTAGGTACTATAGGTACACTGGTACAGCTCTGCCAAACCCGTCGGAAATTACAGGAGTGATGTTATGTTGCGTTAACTTCTTTGGTTGCTGACCGTAAATTATTGGATTCGATTCACAGATCAGCCAAAGTTCCATTTATATTTTCAAATGGCAACCCGATGCCTGGATTTGAGTCTGGGAACTTAAACATAATTAACGTAATGTGGTAACTAAACATTTCTACCTATTCCATTGGATATACAGATGTGATTTTACCTTTGTTATACTTACTTCTAGGGTTAATCCAATAAAATGAAGCACTAATAAAATAGACAGCTATAAATATTTATGTGAAAATGTAAGGCCGGCTCAACTGTAAGTTCCAATTACTATTTGAAGGCCCGATTTGGCTGCCATCGCGACGGTTTTAAATTTTATGGACTATAAACCTAGGCAATAAATTCTGGACTCGTTGAGACCTAGGAACCGTTGACTTCGATTTCTTATGTGACAAATGGGTTCGGAAATGCGAATAGGTTCACAGTAAAACCAGTTTATGTAATGTGTATTTTATTTGTTATTCATATTTAGGATACCTACATTTCGCCAATTATTTGTCGGGATCATATATAATGCCGGCTGTACAAGCGCGAGAGCCGCAGAAAACGATGTACATTGAATTTTTAAACAAAATACTTCATGACTGAACGCAGAATTGAAAGCAATGTACATCATCCTCGCGAGCTCTCGCGCGCGAGTGTTCAGCCGGCATAAGATATATGATACCGACATATCTCATAAAGATGTGATGGCTATTGGCTATGGCCATCCACCGGCCACAAATACAGACTCTTTATAAGCTCAGTACGACAAGGGCATCGAACCCAGGACCATTGCTCAGCAGCAACCATCATGCGACCACTAGAGGTAAGACCAACAAGCGCGGCAAACAAAAACCTTTGAAATAAAACTTCTTCCATTCCTCATTCCCAAACGGCCATTTTAAAATATAAATCTCAAGTATTTGACTTCACCCGATTGATGATTCGCGTTCACCCAATAAATAAAGAAATGTGCTCACTTAATAGAAAACAAAGCGCTCACACTGCCCCCTAGGGTGGGCCATCAATTGTTTTAAAGAGAAAAACAAGCATTTTACGAACCTTATAAGCAATTGGGCGAGGATTATTATTTATTCTGTGTTACAGTTGAGACTTTTATTTAGCTATTGAATAACATAAATTAATTAATTAATAAATTTTATAACATCAAGCACGTGAATAACATGAATAGGTCATTATTATTATACATAGTTTGTAATCCCCGCAGGGACCTAGGTCCGGTTTCTTGAACGAAAATGGCTATGATTGGTTAAATCGTTAACAGCTTATTTGATAACTTGACTTGCATTTTATTCAAGACAAGCCAATAATTTATTTGTAGAAAGCCAGAGATAGGCTCTTTGCCCCTAATACAATCCCTCATAGGACTTTGGTCCTATTATGAAATACAAACTTGAACTTCCCTATGTGACTAACCAAGACTAGGGATCCATTGTTTTATTTCGAGGATCCAGTGCCTAGAAAACATTCTATTTTCTTTAACCAACCCTCTCAACATTGCAAAGCTATCTCGAACTGCAATAAAATTCTAGCCTAACTGAACCACTTCATTTGCATTACCTCGAAAGTCTGACTATTACCTAAGTTTCTAGACTAGTACTCAAGATTAAGTAACAGAATGACCGCATAGGTACACGGTTAACAACATAGTTTGCATGAAAGAAACTTTGAGGACTAAATCATTTGGACAGTAAGACCAGAGGCATGAAAAAAGTTAACTATGTGGTCATTGGAATGAGATTTTAAGTAATAATTCGGTTTAAAGAACTCATAAAAAAATCTAATTTGGGTTTGATTTTCCACTTTCAGATTGAATTTTTATCTCAGGAATAAAAATTGTGATTTATTAGATTTTTTAAACATCGAAAATATACTGAACTGCCATATTTATTCTACAAATAAAAGTTCACTGAAATCACTAACGATTGAAAGATGTTTGCTGCTGGGCTATCGGATTCTACACTACAAGAAGTAGGTTCGATTTGATAGTTTCATAGAATCCGGTTCGAAAATAATGATCTCATTTACATTATGTACCAAACAGATGTGGGAATGGAATGTATCCGAATATTTGATAGATTGAGTGAATGATGTTTTAGATGTGTATCCGAACGACGCGAGTGAGAGGACGGATGTGAGAGTGAGAAAGGAGACGAATGGCGAATTTTGCATATTGGCACGACGAGGATCACGACGCTGTTAGGACGTATTTTTATATTTTCAAGTTGTTTGTGCAAATTACAGTTTAATAAACCGTTTAAAGTTACTCCTGGTCGTTTCGCTGTATTTTTCAATCCCCACACAGATAACAAAAACTAACGTTATTCATAGCATAATTTAGTGTAAATTAAGCCAGTAAACGAACTCGTGTGATCACATAAAGTCATACCGGACCACAAAACTGGTGTGTATAGTTAGAACTCGGGCGACAATACATACTGATGACAGAAACTTCTCAAGTGAATTTTGAAAAGTGAATAATGTTTGATAAATTAAAAGTTTTAGTTTACCGAGGGGTTAGACTTGAGGGCACTGACTTAAAGCAGCATGTTGCGAGGTTTAAAATTAGCTAGGAATAGTTTGACTTTTAGAAATTATTTATTTTAATAAAATGTTCTTATGGCAAAATCTCAGTTATCTATTTAGCCTGTTAATGCCAACTGTTGAGCAAAGGCCATCCCAATATCTTCACCATTTATCATAATTAAGTTTAAGTAAGGAAGGAAATGCTTGTAGACTTGATTTGGTGTCTTCAGACCTCTTAGAGTATGTCATTAATAAGACGTGATACGCACAGCTACAGCATAGAAAATACCGCAATATTTTCTACAACTTTTGTCGTCATCATCATTTTTACAATGTATTTAGGCTTCATTTGATAACAAGTTCCTTACATTTATTGCTCTAGTTCAACTCTAATACGCCTCATTAGCCAAAATTGCGGCACAAACTAAATCATCTACACCCACGACAATTTATTATCGCTAAAGACAACAAACTGACTGTAAAGACCACAAAGTGGCACCAAAGGCGACCACAAGCCAAAGCAATACTTAATTAACGGCCCGCAATTTATAATTGGAGCTTGAACAGGCTAGGAGGAAACGCTGTGGTCAGTCTAGCTGACGACCGTTTAGTGACAACAAAAGATGTTGTCATTTAAGTTACTTTATCAAATTTAGATGTTACAAATTAAAAACTGTATTTGTGTAAATCATCATCAATTCAACAGAAAGGCGACCACTGCTGGACATAAGCCTCCCCAAATGGTCACCCATTAACCAGTCCACAGTGCTTCACAAATCATGAAGTTAATTAAACAAAAAAATCGTTATTGAAGGCCAGGTGCGCAGTACTCATAAACGGCGTACGTCTTTGACTACGAACAGAAATATGAACTTATGAATATGAGATTAGAAAGTATAATTCATTGCAAAAAGTTGCATTAAAATACCCACTGCGAGTTTTTTACTTAAAAAGAGTTTAATATCACCACAATGTCAATCGACCTTATACTTTCCAATAAATAAACACCTTTATGTATTGTATCAAAAAATATACTATTAGAAAACTGTAACTTTTGGTTCAACCAACCATCAATCCACTTAATACAGTAATTACAACAACCAATTGAATAAAAGTGAAACTGTTGGTTTTGTAGTTATTTAATAAATTTTGCAATATGGTTTAAATGGTCTTTGATTAACTACAATCAAGTTTTAGATCAACCTAAATTAAATTATAACCCCGAAGTTTCAATAACGAAGTGATAGATACTATAAAATCCTTAACATCCACATAATAATAGTGGTGTTCATTAAAATTGATCGATATTTAAATCATGAGCCATAAATTGTCGACTCATTGTGTTCTTCTTTAATTTATCGATATAATTATTTCCTATCTCCATTCCTGTTGCGGTACTCAGTGTAGTTCATGCATCGCAAGTCAATATCAATCGTATAATAATGACTACTGTATCATGGTATACTATTGGGTATGGCATTCATATAGGATGTTCGTAAATACAGTATGACGTCTATTATAATGAATGAATTGATAATGATTCTGACTTAGATAGCTTTCGTCGAAGGGGACGGTAGTGTACTGCGTATTGATCTTTGAATATCACCATAACTCGCTTAATCGTAAGACGGAATGTAGGCAGTAAGGCCCATTTCCACAATATACTCCTCTCTTGTTTATGAGTTTTCGAGCTAATTCAAATAGCTAACATTCACCTTTAAGCTTATATTCCAAATAATGTGTAATTCGACTGTATAGCATTGACAACGCAAAGAATACTCAAATTAAATATAATACGAGTAATAAGCTATAGCTGTCAATTTGATTATTCGAACTTAGATAACTAATTAAGGTAGTTTGCGAGAACTATTTACTACGTCGTTATTTTTGCATCGTTCAGCTGCAAAAATAATATTCCCTGCTTATATTCCCTCTCTACATATACCTACACTATGCTTATGTCACCAGTGGGTCCACAGTAGTTTAACAGAGCGTGTCCATTATGGAGCGTCCGAGCGTGCATTGAATCCATTGAGTGACCAGACCACCAAGAATTTGGTGTTTCCACGGTTCATATGGTCATGTGGGTTTTGTAACATCTGATGTGGATTGTGTAAAGCAGAAATGTATACCAAAACTTATACTTTGACTTAACGAATCACGGTAAAAAAATCAATTTAAGTTTTTTTTTTTTTTTAAGATTTTGTCGTTTAGAAATCAGTTTCTTGAGCAATATTTTGTACCTTCACTCAAAACGAAAAACAGTAACTAAGCACTAGATTTAGATCATAAATCAATTGTAACATATTTTTACACATCCATAGAAACAAAGAAATAAAAATGGATTAATGTCCAGTCCAGGTGCCGAGAAAATCTGTTCCTTTTGTCGATGGATCTTTAATATTCTTTCTTTGTTTGTATGAATGTGCGACTAAATTAGAGACTTATAATTAAGCACCTGTTCACATAAGTAATTAGCTTTAAAATTGTCTCGAACATAACAGAGTACATACTTCCATATCAGTATTCTTACACAGTTCCTTGGCCGCCGGGCGTCGGTGCGTCGCCACTTGAGGTATGGCCCAACGGATTATCCGGCTTAGTATATTTACACGGACTGGTCAACACATCGTACTAAATATTAATAAATCTGACTGTGTTTCTGTCTTTGTGGTTTGCGATTTTCGACTTTAGGGTTTTTGCCTTTTCGATGTTCTTGCTGTGTGAAAGATGATATGGCTAGAAATAATAACTATTTAGATTGCGGAGATGTATGGAGGAAGAAGACATGCTGTGCCAATAAAGGATAACGATTATTTAATGATGCATGAAGAACTTAGTGATATTTATTTTTACCATTCCTAGACAGTTAGGATGACGCATTGTTTCCTGAGCAACGGGCGACCCGTTTTTAACATTCGTATAAAAGAACGTCGTCAGTTTGTATCGAAAAACATAATACATGACACATTGGTTGTTTTATAAAACACACCATGTCACATGAAAACGCTAAGTTAGATTTCCAAATCGAATATAACAGGAATGGATACAAAGTGCAGTACTAAGAGCCACTTCACTGAGCTGAAACGTTCCAAGAAAGGGGTGCATTTGTAAATCCCTAGCCTCGACCGCGACGTAGTTGTAATATAACTGGCTGTAAGCGAACTATGGGTGACAAACGTACCCGATAACGGTAGCGAGGATGAGATGAAATTTTACTTTACATATTAATAAGTTATACTAATAGTAGGTCCTTGCTATAGAATTTCTCTCGGAGAGTTCTTAGTATCGGCCATGTTTTTGTTGTAGAGCAGCATTGCTGTGAGCGGTAGGTACCAATAGCAACTGATGCAGTTACAGGCACGTTAGACTTCAATTTATTGGCAATCCATGTACAATATTTAGACAAACAGCATTCGCGAAAAAAATTGAATCGTTTTCTACATCCGACTTAATATATTTCATCTTTTAGCAAATAGAAAGATGTGATAATTCTTACGTAATTTCAGGAACGTAAGCTTATGAGAACTGAAGGAACCGCCAAATGCAAGATCTACTGATGTAGCGTCACTTGAGGGAGGCCTATGTACAACAGTGGACGTATTTCGACAAAAATGATGAACCAACTATGAACATGGGCCTGCTTAGAACGTGGACCGATATTTCTGCCTGACCAACTCCTTGACAGTAAAAAAACTGCGTGGAAAAGATTTAACTTGTTGAGTTTTTTAACAATAAATATAGTTTTATTTCTCGACGCGCAAACATCGCAGAATAATATAGCAAAACTTGCGAAAAGAAAACGATATTACTGTCCGGTCGGTCGGTGTCGGGTTGAATCATTTGTCTGTGAGGATTTCGCACAAGATCGACTGAGATGTATGTTATCTTGTATTTGCTGATCATATTGAGAAATTGGTCTGCTGAGAGGTTCCATTTCATCACAGCTTTCTTTCTAAAGATTACCAGTTTCTGTAACTGTTATAGGTATATGAAAATGTCACAAGGACGCGCAGAAAAACTTCAATTCAGTCAGAAGCTTAGAGCACTTCTGCTATAAACACATTAATAAAACAGTAAAAAATAAGCTCTGGAACCTTAAAGAATAAAACAGAAACGATATCCACCAACAAGGTTGAAAATTGGAACATCACCCCATATATCTACATAGGTAAGGCCCTCACACATCTTTCCATATAATCATACTTAATACATCGTCCCCAAATTCTGCCAAAATAGGACGCAAGAGTTTTCTCATACTATTAATTGGTACCCAGAAGTTATTAGTTTGAAGTAGAAGTGACTTATTCGAAGCTATGTGCGCAAAAAAAAGGTTCAGAAGGTCGGCTGCATATATATGCTAAGACTTAAAACAAATATAATTTGTCCGGCCTACACGTTCTCCCTCCGAGTGACGGGGTGAAACCAAAACTGACCAGCCAAGCGATCCCAAAAACCGTACCTATATTTTTTAATTTAATGTACTTCGGTTCTGGTTCATTTTTAACCATTAAAACCAATTGTCAACTGGAAACTTGAACTTCATTTACCCCGAACCAAAACTAACGTTACAGTGGCTGAACGTTATATTGCATAAATGTACGTCGATCTCAAACAAATGCCGTTCGCTGCAAATCTAATTTCCACAACCCAGTTAATGGGTGCCCCTTGGCCTTGCCCCTTGACATGAATGGTTGTCAGAATTTCAGGCTTCCGAATGCCTTCAACGACTGCCAGAAATCTACGAATGACAGCAGGGACCAGCCGGTATCAGCGGCTTATTGAGCTTTCTAACTAAGCTAACCTTCTGTACCTATTTGTTTTATGTCTCGTGACCAAAAGGGTAGGTAGTATTACCAGTTCATCCACTAATGAATATTACACGCAGAGTATGTTACCTACGTAATATAGATTTTAGGCATATTTTCGACCTAGACAAGAGTTAAAGTGTGCTTTAGAATTTGAATAATTTTAGGGGCTGACAGTATGTGCCCTTTTAATTGTGAATGGGTGGTTTATTTGACATTTTCCAAGAGATTAGTAGAGGTAGCTGACTTTGCATATTAATTTTTAGGACATTTATAATGGGAGTCGCAATTATGTTTTTTCTTACTTTTTTCACTGTTCTTTTCTGATTAATTTCGTTTTCTCGTAGATCCTCGTTGCTTCGGCGCTATTCAGCTTGTCGCCATTGTAGATTCTGGTTTTTAAGAGATGCCGTGTCCATTAAAAATTAAAACGAATTTTAAAAGTTTGGCGGCAATCAAACGGTAACCATTGTGTGGATGTTCCTAACCTGAGTCAGCACTTAGATATCAGTCATCTCCAATTCTACGTTTTATTTCAGCACTTAAACTGGATGAGTAATATTGTACCCTTTCAAAGAAGCCATTCCACCAAATAGATTGATCAGTTAAGCAGATTTTGGCAAAACGCCAGACAGGAAAATGTCCAAGATTTGCACTTTTCACAGCTCTGATTTAGGCGATATCAGTTTCGGAGACCTTCACAACTGAATTTTATCGGTGACCGATTTTATAGTGCCCAATATCGGTCGACTTTTGTCAGGTACAGCTGTGTATACGTATGTTCACTTTTATGTTCTACCTATCTATGACTTACCACTGGTGATAATCAGATAATATGTGAAGGACCCCATTTTAATTTAGAAAAATGGATAATCTCTGAAAACCCTTATCTAATGACAAGAAATATTTGTCTGACAGAAAGCTGCACAATTGCAGAGTGTCATAGACTACTATTTATACCGGTTAAACGCGCGGATCCTACGGGATTGACCTCGGGAGCGAAGTCATGGGCTAAAGCTAGTTGTTGATATTTTGGTAGACCCAATGTTTGGGACTGTCAAAGTATAAGAACCTGCTGTCAAATCAATCAAACCAAGTAATTAGCAAAGTTTAACTTTAAGCTCGATAGATGCCATTGTCATCGAAATAGAAGTCGCAAGTGAGAGTGTTTTGCAATTTAGTATGGGGGCTTGAGAATTTTAGCAAATATAGATGACCAGCTAAAGATCAGCATACAATATAGTAGAATATTATTTACACCATCAACCCTACTAGAGTCTGTCAAGCGAGTCGTGTCCACAACCCTTTTACTGATTTCTTATAATGGCAATACTATGATCTGTCAAACAGATTGTCACAAATTCTGTTATAACCTCGTAATAATCCGGTTTTTGTTGAGTTTTTTAATGTTATAATGCCGAAACCTATTAAAAGTAGTGTCAGGAGCTTGTTGTTTACAATGATTAATAAATATAATCATGTACAGAGTGAATCTGACGACGTGTTATCGCAAAAACGACGACTTTTGGATGAAATCGTTTCAACATCAGGTAGGTTGGCAACAACATATTGATACTTTCAGCACAATAAACTTATCTGACTTTTTTTATTTTACTGTGATGTGATCACGATTTCCATTTTGGTTTAGATCCAGACGTCGTGTTCATGACCGTGAAACTTACTGAGGCATCTGTATGTGAAAACTACTATAAAGATTGTTGTCAGTGTTGACACCTGAAAGATTTTTGAATTTGCCGCCTTTTTCATGGGACTAGACTCGCTTGACAGACTCTAGCATACACATTAGTTCATTAGCCTAGAATCTAATCTAAAATAGAAAACAGAGATTAAGGATGCATATAAATTTAAAATCTAAGCACACCAGTTGTCAACAAAAAAAAACAAAAACACACAAGCTAAATGTTCAACAACAAAAAAATTTAGCAACAAAACTTAGTGTTGACAAAAAAACTGTATGAAAAAAATAACTCGGTTCATTAAGGAAACGAATTTTAAATGGCGGTGCTTATAGATAGATAGATAAATCATTTATTAAGTGCACACAAAAGACACAGCACAACACACAAAATCTTTATTAAATTATTACAATTTACATGTACGTTTAAAAACAAGGTGCCACCATAAAAAGAAAACCATAAAAGTAAAAGTGACAACAGTAACAATAGGTATGACAATCAAAACACAGTGCGGTGTGTGTCTCAAGGTTGCACCAAATGGGAGTCCATCACACAGACGGAAATCCACATCGCGTCATTCATCTCGCATGTGATTGGTCGATTTGGTCGATTGGATAGCGGTCAAACTCTTTGCGTTGCCGTATTCACTTACGCAATACGGCTACAGCTCAGCAAGTGTCAGGCAAATATACCTGACGCTGATATTCTGCTGGTTCCCTGCAATGACATATGGTCGCTAAGCAGACATGATATGTTGGTGTTGTTACAGTATTATGCGAAGAGTATTTCACGTAAGTATACCCGCTACTTTAGTTTATTACTTACAAAAAATTTTTTTTTTTTTTTGCAGTAGAGATAGTGCCAGTTCTTTGTTATAAATTCGTTTTGATTACTTGATTATGTATTTATAAAGTTAAATGTATAAAAGAACAAGTCATCAATTATTTCATTTCAGTTTAACTGTTTAACGTTCAAGGTTTTAATTTTGACATAAGTGTACGGGTCAAAAAAATCTGTTTGCACAATTGCACCCTATTTCACGCTCAATTTCTAATTATTGCTTGATTATATTTTAGCAGTTTTAGTTATTGATACGGAACAACGTAACGCCAATCGATATTTTGAAGCCATCAAGAATGCATAAGACCGCGGT
Source organism: Orthosia gracilis (assembly GCA_947562075.1). NCBI lineage: Eukaryota > Metazoa > Arthropoda > Insecta > Lepidoptera > Noctuidae > Orthosia > Orthosia gracilis. Next base: position 7,127,567 of record OX387266.1, on the reverse strand, counting down.
TCTAGCTAGAACCGGCCTATTACCGCTAGTGAATACAGTACTCTATCGATAAAGACCACGAATAATAAATAACTCGGTGTTATCTTGTAAAGCCTGAACCGGATAATGGTATGGTTGGGGAAATGGTTAAGTGGTAATTACCGGTAAAACTCTTTTTTAATTACTTACATAATTTTTGAATTTATTGAAAGTTTTTAAAATATATAAGCATTTTCTTTCGACTATCCTACAAGAACCGTATTTCGACCTGTCGTCGGTACTGGAATCGCAAGCTCGACTGCTGAGATCCTAGGTTCAATCCTCAGCTGGTCGTAGTGTTATAAAGCTTTTTCATTAGAAACTGCCAGATTCCTCTTCGCCCACCTCTTAGTATGAAATTTTCTACAAGATCTTTAAAATAATTGCCAATAGAAATTCGGTCCTACAACACTGCCAAAAAGTACGGGGAAATTGAGTCATGTTATGTACAAAAACTATTACTGAACAGAAATGTACCTTAACTCAAAATTTCCCTACACTCATGTACCCAGTAGGTTAGCGAAATACGCGTCGCCATTTTCTTATGACGTCACTTCCTTGAGAGCAAAGCGCGAGTGTAATTGCATTGCATCCATGAATAATAATGTCTCAGACATAACATTTATACTATGTCTGTGTTTTAGTTAAATTTAACTAGCAATTTGTGTGCATTTTGGGTGAAAACGTCCCAGTTAATTTTTCTTTTAAATAAATTTTACAACATAAAGTAACACCATGTATTAAAAATCTAATTTGGAAAGTCTCAGCATTTTAGCTACCTTCTTGATGGCTCGAGGCAAAGGCTCGAGGCGATTTGATTATTATCACACCGACACGCGATCTTTACTAAGCGAAATTTGTAATTACCCTCACATGGACGCAATGCATTGTAATTTTACCGATTCTCCCATAGATATAGTATGTACAAGATAAACAGAGTCAGATGAAAAGCGAAACCAAAAAAATAAAATCTATGTGTGAGGGAAATTGTCCATGTGTTAGTTAAAAAAGTGTTGTTAAAAAGTCCATGTTCAATATCGATATCGATACTTGGTGAACACAATAAGAAACAAGATTAAAGGGTTGTTGCCGTTGTTGTTTATATTGAACTGTTATAAAAACTGGGCAAAATACATGCTTGCTTATACAGAATACTATCTAGGTTAGCCACTAACTAACCATACGATAGAAAGTGTCATTCTTACAGGCACAAATAAATTAGGTATAGATTCTTTCATTAGGATTCGTCGATGTTTACTTAGTATACAGTAGGTTTTTCAATACGAAATGTTTACTACATATTGTAGAGACCATCCATCTCTGTTTAAAATTCGAATCCATTTTTCTCTTAATACAGAATTATTTGGGCATCTGTAGGTACATAAACATTACAAATTATTATTTACACAACAGAACAATTTGCTGGTGAGCAGAGCACTCATGTATTCAAGACACTGTAAAACTAATAAATGCAAACAATATGACATTCCTAAACCTACTCAAAGTAATAAAACATCAAAACTCTCCGAAACATTTTGAAAAACAAAGGCTAATATAATAAACATGCAACTTAAAGTACAGTTTAGATGAACACATCTTCTCAATCCTAACTTAAATCTATTTAAACAAAACTTGACTAAATAAGTTTGTATTCATGCCATGATGTCACTATAAAAAGATTAAGTTTTTATCGATACTCCTGACGTCACCGCTTTGTCAAGCCCTAGCGTAAACAAACAATTTTCTCTTTTACATTATATTTTAGCAAATTCTCTTTAAATATACGAAATATACTTTTTTAAAACAATGGAAATCAATATACTATTGTAAGAATATTTTTCTGAGCCGATTACTAGCAGAAATTTGTCAAAATATGGTTCGAAACAATCCAAGGTAAAAATTGTATTTACCTATGAAACATATATTTATTGGGGTTATTTCGTCTTGTAACGTCACATTCACTCACAAAATAAGCCAACATAGTTGCATAATTAATATTATCAATTTAAATCTAAAGATTATTATTTAAATGCTAGAAATTCACCGCTGTGTAAAACAGAAGGGACGCTATGGACCCCTTCTCGCGAAAAAAATGACATATTGGTACTTCATTCACTCTCTCTTTTTCTCTTGGGCGTTTAGTACTTGATTAGGTTTTCTCGCTTGCACCCTTCGTGTATCTTTTTGCGTAGCAAAAAAATTCTAAATCTATGGATTCTCCCTTGGAATTTTCTTACAAATTACGTGTATGATATTATGTATGAAATACAGACAAAACCAAACTTTAGCAAAAGAAAGATGAATGAAACAAAAGCGTCCTTTATAAATAAAAGGGCACTTAAACATTCATATTATTGCGCGGAGTCTCCAGGGTGTAGGCTGACAGTCACTTTGTCACTGGAAGACCTAAGTAATACTTTGAAGAAGGTAAATAAACGTTGTTCAGTTTAAGTTCATATAAATGATTTTTAAAAGTTGCAAGAGATAGCTAAGCTTAGATTGCCAGCCTTAGCTCATTTTTTTAAGTCCTGTTAAAAGTGGCGACACAACCATCGATTTGACCGCTAGATGGAACTATCCAAAACTACACTTCAAAGTTTGGCTTAATATGGCGACAAAAAACGCTGAAGCGCAAATCAGCGAGTCCTATTGTATCGCTAGATATGATACAAATTAATCATTCAGCGGGTTTCAGCGCCTTTTCGGTCATAGCCCACAATTTGTGGAGTTTAGAAGATGAAGGGAAATGTTGCCTAAAATAGATTAGGACTGCACAAATCCTGTAAGTTTATCGACCGGTAAAGGTAACGACGGATTTTGGTGGGCTATCAAGGGCAACTTGCGAGAACATGTGCCAAATATTTAATGTTTTAGTAGAGTGTTTTTTCAGTTTTCATTGTGATAGTTACTTAAAGTATGACAAAGTAAAAAATTAATTGAAACACAATTGTCGATAAAGCAGCAAATGACAAGAAAATGGTCACTATATAAAAGTCTACAGTTATGAATAGTAGACAGACCCGAAGGAAAAGGCAACCGTGTGAAAGATCGATGGCATTGTCTAGGAAGGAAGAGAACACTGAGATATGGTAGAGTTGTATCGAAGAACAAGACCTTACCTATTGCTAACAAGCAGGGCACGACCTAACCGCCTGCATACTGCGCTGATCGAAGTGGAGACATAACTTTTACCTATACCACAATACTTTTATATTTTGAACATTCATTAGTATGTATTGCAGCATTATCACGCTGCCTATTGATTCGGCTGAATAAAAACTATTCCGTTCGTGTAAGTCGACCTCATTTCTAATTTTTTCTTATTTCGGTTCAAACTTAGAAGTTTGATCATTCCATTGGATGACAGAGAAAATTTTTCTTGTGAATTGGCGACGTATCTACTTGGAAGTAACACGTTTAGTATTTTTTTTAAGAAAATTTCAAGTGCAAATCGTTGGATTTATATCGCATTGCGTCCATGCAAACCAATATGTTGCATTTAGTTCTGCAGCATTATTGGACATTTCTTTCTGAGAGTGTCAATTGTTCACCAGGAATTTAATTTGTTTCCGAGTTACCGGCGCATAAGGCCGTCTGTTACAAAGAACCGGGATGTATTTAAAACATTTTAAATTTTAACTGTTTGGAAGGTTCTGTTTTGAGTATTGTGGTGTTTATTTCCTTTTATTTTCTCACCATAGATTCGCTCAGTATCGGTTCTTGGAATATATAACAAGCTGTGGACTGATGTTCCGAGTTATTTCAACACCGACTGAGTTCGGGAAGCATGTGCTTGCGGGGGTGACTCCATAATATACGAGTGAAGACCCCGGGAGGACGTCGTGACATCGCTCCGCGTCAAGTGATCCCAAAATTTTGTTCCTATTCACTTTTTATAATTTGTAGCAATAGCGAAGTATTTATTGAATAGTTTTTTATATGTATCACCTATTCGTGTCAAAAGGTCGTGAAATGAACCGTTTTTAATTTTACATTTATGCACGGTTATATTTTAATCGCGCCTAGGGCCGGATAGCGGTTGCAACCCCTTCTCTCCTATAGGCATTATTTTCCAAAATTACAAATTTTATTCTAGACAATCCATTTCCCAACTTTACCGATAGTCTTCCTTTACGTCGCCATTCCTTTTTTTCTTTGTATATTTTTTATGTTGAACAATGTTTGTTTTTATTTTATCTTTTATTCGTCAAAATTAAACGTGACACATGTAGTGACAATTTTTTTTTTTTTTTACGCTACAAATTGGCGCCCGAACAACTAAAGTAAGTGTTTTTACCTAATAACTTTGAAATTTAAATGATTCGACATAATTTATTTTTTTTGCTTTATTGAGGATGGTCACTCCCTCTGGGAGCTAATGATTCTTAAGCTTATTTGTTTCAGGACGCTGATATTCTTCCATTCAAGAAAGGTATTCTAGGATTTATACCACCAGTACAGATCTGTGAAGCTGTTATTTTCCTTGACATATTTTTTTCATGAAATGTAATGTTTTTTAATGGAATTTAATTCTGTGAACTATAGTACACATAACCGTCTTTTATTTTATCCACTTATGGCAGCAAATATAACGATAGGTTTCCTGATTTTTACTCCTTATTTAGCCTAGATCTTTGTTTACTAGCTTGGCGTTCGCTGACTGCTGGTTGCTGGATAATTTTTGTCCAGCTGTTCATGCCGTGCTTATTTTTCGCTGGGATTCAATCGTCCTTTGTCTGTTCTTTCATTCGTTATTAGGTCTATACTAGTTACATCATGTCAGAAGAGGAGTTCCCTATTGGTGAGACTCCACGTTGTGATAGTCCCATCATTTCGCGACCACCACCTTGTCCCATTCAGCCAAGAGCTTCTCGCGCTTCCTCACAAAGTGTTGTTCCTTCTCCAATAAGATCTGATGAACGCCCACAATTTACCAGGCAGTTCTCTCTTACTAAGTGGAAGATTGTTTTCGATGGAAAGACCTGCGTACGGGAATTTTTCACGAGTCTAGAAGAGTGCAGGGAGGCCGACAATTTGTCTGATGGTTACTTAGTTAGGCGATTCCATGAAGTCTTGTCAGGTGTCGCACTTCAATATTTTAGGTCAATCCGTCGTCCGGATCTTTCCTTCTTTGAGATCAAAGAAGCCTTTTTTAGGACATTCGGTACGACCGATTTTGAATTTAAGATAAGCCAGGAGGTCCGTAACCTCAAGCAGAGACCGGAACAGCTAATAAGAGAATTTATTATCGAGGTTTCTTACTTAAATGCTAAACTGAGCAAGCCTATTGAAGAATCGGAGTTGTTGCGGATCATCACTCACAACATGTTGCCAAAGTACACTCCTTGCTTGTCCATCCAAAAATTTCATGACATCGATAATTTAATCGAAGCTGTTACTCATTTCGAGTCCTTTCTAAAACCTCCAAAGGCGGTAGCCAGTTTCGATTGTGTTGCCGACCAGTCGACTTCTCAGGCTGTTAACTCACCAAAACCCAGGCCGAACAAAACTTCCCATCAACCAACAACTAGTAAGCCTCGGACTTGTCCTAGTTGTAGTCAGTCTCAGCTTTGCTTAAAATGTAACAAAGTTGGTCATTCTTACCGCTCTTGCCCAGAGATCACAGGCATGATTTGTTTTAAGTGTCGCACTCCTGGATTTATTACTAGAGAATGTCCGAAATGTAATCCAAAAAATGCATAGACCACTGGCGATACGCTTCTTTTCGTACAGTATCCCCAGTGTTTACTACAGATTCATTTGATAACCGACCGTTTATAGAGGTATTATTATGTGGTAGAGTTGTTAAAGCATTGCTTGACACTGGTGCTCAGATTTCGCTTGTTAACGATAATTTTATTCAGCAACTTGGTATTTCTTTGACATCAAAAGACGCTTGTCCCCGTGTTATATCGGCTAATAATTCACCGATTGATATTCTTGGTTCTGTACATCTTCCAGTTAAATTTAACGGTACAACTTTTATTCATGAGTTTTTAGTGGCAAGTTCGATGTCATCTTCTGTTATTTTAGGTATCGAATTTTGGAATAAATTCGGTTTGACGTCTATTTTTAGTCAGGCTTTCGATAAAAATATTGATGGTAATATGTTTATCCCTTCTGTTCAGCACTCTCCCCCTCAAGTTTCCTCTGTTAGTGAGGTTCGTTATATTCATCCTCGTAACATCCTATCGCCGGATCAAGAGTCTTGTCTTCAACAAGTTATTAAGGAGTATGAAGTTATCTCTTCGGAAAAAGTTGGTCTTGGAAAGACATCTTGGTTGTCCCATAAAATTAATACTACGGGATACCCTATCCGTCAAAGATATTATCCCTTATCCCCAGTCAAGTTGAAGATTCTCAATGAAGAGATTGACAAAATGTTAGATATGGGTGTTATTCGTCCTTCTCGTTCTCCATGGGCTAGTCCTGTGGTAATGGTGACAAAAAAGGATGGTTCTGTTCGGTTTTGTGTCGACAGTAGAAAACTGAATAGTGTGACAATCAGAGATTCTTATCCTCTTCCCCGTATTCACGATATCCTCGACAACCTTCGTGGTGCTAGATATATTAGCTCATTGGATTTTAGAAGTGCTTTCTGGCAAATTCCACTTGCTGATAGAGAAAGTTGTGAGAAAACAGCATTTATTGTCCCACAACGTGGTCTCTTTGAGTTTGTTAGGATGCCTTTTGGTCTAACGAACGCTGCTTCGGAGATGCAACGCCTTACTGATATGATCGTTAATTTCGAGTTTACTTCTACCAGTGACGACTGTATTTTTGGGTACGTCGACGACTTGATAATCGTATCTAAAGATTTCTTTGGTCATATGGCGCTGCTCAGGAAGGTGCTTGCTCGACTTAAAGAAGCAGGCTTATCTATAAATTTGAAAAAATGCGAGTTTTGCAAAAGCGAACTAAAATATTTGGGTTATATAGTTAATGAAAAGGGACTTCAAACCGATCCCGGCAAACTTGATGCTATTAAAGATTATCCTACTCCCACTTCAGCTAAGTCATTACGCGGTTTCATTGGTATGTGTTCCTATTATAGGCGTTTCGTTAAAGGGTTTTCTTCTATAATTGCTCCGCTTACTGCCCTTATCGGTAAGAGAAAGGGTAATGATCCAATAAGTTGGAATGATGCAGCCGATCAGGCTTTCACTAAGTTGAAACAAGCGCTAATCGATACGCCTGTTATGGCATGTCCTGATTTCTCCAAGCCGTTCATCCTGCAGTGTGATGCATCAGCTGTTGGTCTTGGTTCGGTACTGACACAAAAGATAGACGATGTTGAGCACCCAATCGCCTATTATTCGCGTTTATTCACTCAAACTGAACGCAATTATAGTACTACAGAACGTGAACTCTTGTCAGTTTTGGATTCAATTAAACATTTTCGATGTTATTTAGATGGGATGAAGTTTTCAGTCATAACAGACCATATGGCCCTTAAGTGGCTCCTCACTCTTAACAACCCATCTGGTCGTTTAGCTCGTTGGGCTACTATTATCTCCCAATATACTTTTGATATTGTGCATCGTAAAGGTTCGCAACATATAGTCCCCGATGTTCTATCCAGGATCTATGCTAATCCTGTGTCGTTTGACCAGGGTCCTGAACATACTAATGACCGTTGGTATAAGAAGGTGTATATAGGTGCGCGAGACACGCCACAAATGTTCCCAGCATACGCTATAAATAACGGTATCCTTATGAGACGCATGCCTGTTACTAGTCCTTTATCTTCTGAACCATGGCACGTGGTGTTACCAGCTGAAAAGGTTCCAGACGCTATTTGGGAAATTCACAATAGTTTTCCTTCGATACATCCCGGTGTTACTAAAACGTATCTAAAGCTTAGGGAGTTGTTCTACTGGCCAAATATGTTCCGTGACGTTACTTCGACGTTAAGTCAATGTGAGGTTTGTAAAGCCTATAAAATCTCGAACACGCAACCTCGCGGTCAGATGTGCTACCCTAAAGTGGTTTCCTTGCCCTTACAGATGATTTCTATCGATATAATTGGTCCGTTGCCCTGTGCTTATTATGGTTATAAATATATCCTTTCTATGGTAGATGTTTTTTCCAAATATGTTTGGCTAGTTTCTCTGAAAAGGATTGACGCTCTTTCTGTTATAAAAGCGTTAGAGTCTGAAATTTTCTTTAATTTTGGGGTTCCGCGTACTATTCTTTGCGACAACGCTACAGTTTTTCGTAGTAATCAATTCCTTAATTTTCTCAGATCTTTTCATATTCAATCACCTACTTTTACGCCATATTATACACCCCAAGCAAATACGGTTGAGCGATACAACCAAAGTGTTATTACGTGTTTAGGTATTTTGGTTGGTGAAAACCAAAGAAGTTGGGCTAAAATGTTACCTAAAGTTAAGCTTTACCTCAATTCTTGTGTTAATCTAGCTACTGGCTTTACGCCTAACTTTCTTATGTTTGGTAGAGAGGTCCTTATGGATAGCAGTCGTGTAGATAGTCAGACTCGAAGCTCTAATTTGGCAGACAGTCGGGCTCGTCATGCTTCAAACCTATCCTCTCTCAGCGAAGTTTATGCAAAGGTAGCTGATAATCTTTCTTTAGCTTTCCTCCGTAACTCTCGTGCATATAATTCTAATCGATCAGCTATCACTCTGAATATTGGTGATACTGTATGGAGAAAGAACTTTTCCAAGTCTTCTGGAAATGATTTTTTTTCTGGAAAGCTTGCTCCACGTTTTATTAAGTGCCGTGTAATAAGAGTCATTTCTAGGACCACATATTTGCTCCAGGATTGTGATTCAGTCCACTCCGGACAATATCATATCAAAGATATCTTAAAATAAATTTGATTGAATTCTCTTTGTTCCATTTTAACATTAACATTTGCTTTCTAAACCTTTTTCCTCTTTGGTTTATGGGAATATTTCTTTGCATAAGTTTTTGATTATGTTAAAAACTTCATGAATTATCTGTTAATAATGACATCTATTTATTTCTGTGTTGTGTCAACCTGTGTTCTCAGGTTATTTTATTTCTTTTAGTTTAACACAAATGGTGTGTCATTCTACATTTAATTTGAATTTAAACTTGAGTTTTCTGACTTGAGTTCTCTGATTTTGAGTTTTTTTTGTCTTGAATTCTTCTTTGACTTAATTGACTTAAGTTTTCTTTCTCAAACTTGTTTTTTTGTTTTTTGTCCAACTTGTCTTTCGTTTCTATAACTAAGGTTGGACTTTACGTGTTGACGTTATTTATTTTTTGGGGATCCCCGGGTTTTTTCTTATTGTTGTTAGGTAATAGTTAAGTCTTATGTTAAGTTAGGCTAGCTTTACTTAGATGTATAGTTCCCTGGTTGTTCTTCATAGTTGTTAGGATGTGGTAGTTGTTGGTGTTTGTCTCTAATTGAACAATATATATTTAGATTTATGAGTTTGTTATTTTCTTTCATATTCTCCATAGATGTAATCGAGATATCGCGAGTTCGCGCGGATAACGTTTAGATGTGGTGGCCACCGTGTTTATTCAGTATCTTTTGCACTTCGATATCGTTTGATTCAGAAATGATTCCTGCTGTTGTCATTGCCTGTTCCAGCTTTATCTTTCTTCTCACTCGTACTTTCGTCCTTTTTTTTCTTAGAAAGGGGGTATTGCAGCATTATCACGCTGCCTATTGATTCGGCTGAATAAAAACTATTCCGTTCGTGTAAGTCGACCTCATTTCTAATTTTTTCTTATTTCGGTTCAAACTTAGAAGTTTGATCATTCCATTGGATGACAGAGAAAATTTTTCTTGTGAATTGGCGACGTATCTACTTGGAAGTAACACGTTTAGTATTTTTTTTAAGAAAATTTCAAGTGCAAATCGTTGGATTTATATCGCATTGCGTCCATGCAAACCAATATGTTGCATTTAGTTCTGCAGCATTATTGGACATTTCTTTCTGAGAGTGTCAATTGTTCACCAGGAATTTAATTTGTTTCCGAGTTACCGGCGCATAAGGCCGTCTGTTACAAAGAACCGGTATGTATTTAAAACATTTTAAATTTTAACTGTTTGGAAGGTTCTGTTTTGAGTATTGTGGTGTTTATTTCCTTTTATTTTCTCACCATAGATTCGCTCAGTATCGGTTCTTGGAATATATAACAAGCTGTGGACTGATGTTCCGAGTTATTTCAACACCGACTGAGTTCGGGAAGCATGTGCTTGCGGGGGTGACTCCATAATATACGAGTGAAGACCCCGGGAGGACGTCGTGACATCGCTCCGCGTCAAGTGATCCCAAAATTTTGTTCCTATTCACTTTTTATAATTTGTAGCAATAGCGAAGTATTTATTGAAT